>OZ022562.1:37558386-47558386 GCA_963991005.1 Barypeithes pellucidus | reverse complement strand
GCCTTTTCCATGTGCGCCTTTTCCATGTTAAATCGCCATAGCCCCGCTATCCCCCGCTGCCACCCGTCACCTGTTACTACGGAGAAACTGCACTACTTAATCGCACGTGCGAGCAAGTCGGACTTTTTAGTTTGACGGTACGATAAAATATTAGGGAGGGTCGGACTTTATACGATAAATAATATTCAATGAATATAAATTAATATTTTTTATTCGCTTTGTTTTGGGGGTGCACGTGCGCATGTGCTCCTGTGGAAGAACCGCCACTGCTTAGAATAAAATCGACAATACCACAATACAAACAACTGCACAAATACAAACGGCTGAATTTAAAAAATAAATAAAATAAAATAACTAGAACATGTGTTCAGATGTATTATTAAGAAACACCCTGTATAGTAAAGTTACTTTTCTCTGTCATAAAGTAATTTTATTTAGTAAAACAGCACATTATCTGCCAAAATCTGGAAGATACTATTTAGCGTGACGTCCTGTATGTTCATCGGTAAATATACATTGGGGTGGACCAGGCAAACACCAACGTTCACTATATCACCGTTAAATAACCCTCGGGCAACTACCCATATTGTATAATTATTAATAAAGTATGTTACGACATCGCAACGTAACAAAGGATATACATTTTTCTAGATTCGATATTGATTGGTTCACTAAGCGACCATGCTCTGGCAACACCTTTGTATAAATAAAAAATATCTGTCCTAGTTTCACAGAGAAAATATTATTGATTTCCTAGAGTAATTAGGTTAATCGTTGTTCCTGAATAATGTTTCTATTATCGGCGCTCGTGGTACAATGGTCAGTGCAGCGGCCTTGTACCGTGGCGACCCGGGTTCGTTCCCCGGCTCATACAAGCGTCGACGTTAAAATTTGGAATTTGGTTTTAAGCAAGTTGCACCGTCCTTCGGAAGGGACGTTAAACTGTGGGTCCCGTGTCCATGGATGTTGGGCACGTTAAAGAACCCTACCCTCGACAAAGAGGGATTCGGCAAAATTCCCAGATAGGGTGTGACAAATTCCCTGGCGTCGGTGATTGGCCTTAGTCGCGGAAATTAGACTGACGAAAAAAAAAAAAAAAAAAAAAAAATGTTTCTATTATACATGGTGTCCCTTAATAACGATGTTTTTTGTCTGGACATGCGAGGAGAATCTGCTTACAGACACAATGCACCCGGAGTGCAAAGTAGTATCAGGATTGCTCTATTTCTCTGAGGGAGAAACCTGTCCCTCTGAAGGAGAGACTCACTCTGAAGGAGAGATGCCGACCGACTAAACTTCCCAGAGGTTTAGTGTAAGTTTGTTTGTGTGTGTGGTTGTGTAGTGGGCTTAGGGGTCCTCCTGTGTCGTTTTTTGTTGTGGTTAGGGGGGGTTTTTGGGGTAGATGTCTCTGATTAACGGATTAGGATGGAAACGCAGTTTTCTTGGAAACTCAGCATGTTGAGGAGTTCGTGCATGGGCTGTACACCAAGGTCTCGGTGGATTGCCGCTCCCCTGACGTATCATGGACCACGTGTGATAGACCTGAGGATCTTGTTTTGGACAGTTTGGAGACAATTTTTATTGGATTTTGCCGCTTGACATCATGCTATATTTCCATATAGCATTTTAGGCCGGATTACCTATTTGTACAGCAGAACCTTGCTCCTGAGGGACAGTTTGCTTTTACGGCCTAGGAGGGAGTACATGCTGGCGCCGAATGCGCTGTTTTCTTGTGTTATTTTGTTTTAGATTTGCGTCTTCCACGTCAACTTGCTATCGATGGTGATTCCCAAATACTTGATAGTGTCGGACCAGTTGATTGGTCTGTCATCAAGCATTCGATTTTGAATGACAGGTCTTGTTTTGCCTGATATTAGCATTGCCTCTGTTTTAACGACGCGACGTTGACTTTTATTCTCCATTCTGGTAATATTTAGCCAGAGCGTCAAGTTTTTGCTGAAGAGATCTTTGGATGTGTGGGAGGTTTTTGTATGTGCATGTCATCGCCACATCGTCTGCGAAGGCAAAATGTTCGACGAATGGTATCTTTGGCGTGTTCAACGCAAATATTATGTACATGGGTGGTGCGAGTGAGGAACCTTGGGGGACTCCAGAACGTATATTTCTTGTTGACGAATGTACGCCGTTCTTTGTATGCCACACCATCATACCACACTTTGTCGAATGCCTTTTCAATGTCCAGAGCAACCATCCCCGTGGATAGGCGATGCTGCAGTCCATCTGTGGCGCCATCGACAAGCCTGGCAAGTTGGTGCTCTGTTGAGTGGCTTGCTCTGAAGCCGAATTGCTCATTTTGGACAATGTCGAGTTCATTGACTACATCCCATAGCCTGGTGAGGAAAATTTTTTCCGATATTTTTGCTAGGGATTTTAATTTTGTTTGGGAATTAGAATGACAACGGCCGTTTTCCAAGCATCGGGATAGACTTGGTTCCCGAACAAGAAGTTGATGATTTTTACGATCAATCACGTTGTCGGGGAGGATTTTTAGAGCTAGATTACTCACGATATCTGGGTCTGGAGTATTTGATTATGGTTTTGACTTCCTCAGAGTTCGTTGGGGGAATTGCGAAGAGGGCTGGGTCGGGGATTATGTTAAGTGATATTTTACGGAATGACTTGGAACTTTCCCAGTTCCGTAAAATCACTTTTGGATCGTGTTACGTACAATATTTTTTCTGTAGCCGTTTTGTATGTTAAAAAGGATATCGATGGATAATAACGTATGAACTTTATATAGACAATTACATATAACAATCACTCTTATGAATACATTACTAATGAATATTAACTACACAATTATAACAATTAATTATATTAATATTATTAGGAATATTAACAGAAGTGTCAGTGTTGAAATTAGAATTAGACGCATCAGTAATTGTATCAGTTTTCGATATATTAATTTCGTTACGGCCCTTTTCCATCTGTGAAGCTATGTGTTATCCCTCTGCTACATTGGTTGATTTCCATCCTCCGTGTCTCTTCAAGTTGGTTATTCTACCACCACTATCAGAGAGTAAAGTGGCTGAGCTCCTTCGTAAACAGTACCCGATGTATTCTTTGGCATTCGGTAATTTAAGAAATTCAGCAATTGTTCAGGCGATTTTACCAATAGTGTGAATACCAATAGGATGTATAGTACATTTTCCGTTTTTATAATACACAAATAATCTACGATGTGATGTATAAAGAAATGTTATTTTCTCCAATGACGACGAAGGTTCTCTCCACATTCGTTTTAGAACTAGGAATTTTAATCACTAGCATGGTTGTCTTATCTTTTCTATCATCCAAATTCATTATACACAGCTCGTCACGACGACAAGCGCCTGCCAAACCAAGGAAGAAGAGGAATTAGATTTAATTATATTACCTTTGTCATTAGGTAGATGTTATTTCCAGCTTCTGATTAGAAGTAATCTATTTCTTCTTTATTCAATACTTTTGATTTTTTTTTGATTTGTAGCCAATAGGTTTTCTTTTAAGGAAAGCAATAACTTTGGGATTGCGGCTTATATCTATATTATTTTTAATATTAATTGTTGGCTTAAGCATCGAGTAATTGCTCCAGAGGTTTGATGGCTTTCATTGCTTCATTTTTGAAATAGATTGTAGACCAATTCATGTATCTCTCTTGACTTTACCGGCAATAATTCATAAGTAGCCGCTTTTGCAGATTCAATAATCTCATGTGGAATCAATTAAGCCTCACTTTTACTACTGATTTCCATGTTTTGGATTTGAAAAGCGAAAAAACATACACCAATATTACATGACAAGCGCTATATCTTTAAAATACAATGTCCACGTTATTGTCAAAGCCTCCTACATAGATATCCAAATCGTCCCGAACGTAAAGAATTGTTTCGAAAGTGAAAAAAATCGTCCCGATAATAGGTACTTTCGGTACCACTTGTGTTAAGTGCTACTTTCGATGTAATAAATCATACCGAATATTTTATTTTCCAGACAGCTGCAGAAAAAATTAATTACCTCTACCTAAAATTACTTCCCTCCCCTGTGGGAAAATTTTATAACCGAACAAACCTGTCGTGGTGAGGGAAAATCTTCTTAAAATACAGGGAGTTATGGAAATGACTTATTATATTTAAGCCGGCAAATCCTGAGATGAAAATAAATCGAAGAAAAATAACCATAAATGGCGCTTTGAATTATTAAGCGAAATATACACTTTATATGAAATCTGAAAATGTATGTGGCCGCTACTGACGACGTTTGCAATCAATAATTTATCGAGGCAGTCTCAAGTCTCAAAACAGGTCAGCGCATTGTAGGCGATGTTGTCATATTACAACACAGAATTGTAAACGCACGCAACGAACAAACTCCAACAAGACGTCTTTGGCCCGCGTTATCACTTATTTTTCAAACTTTTTAGGAAAAAAAAAATAACTACAAGGTACATACTCTCTTACCTTCGATCTTATTTTTAAATAATCCGTTTTATAATAAAAAAATAAAACACTAAAAGTATGTTTTGCAACAGAACAAGCAGTCGATAATATCACACAAATTTGAAATCACATCACAACATTTATTATTACGAATTATTTCACAACAAAAAAAAAATCGGGTAATGCTACAACTAACAAAACGTTTAAAATTCATATACATTAAGCACGTGGAATTCTCGGCCACGGCGTTCCAATACCGAGTATCGAAACATACTGAAGCGACGATAGGTTAAACATATCAATACGCGCGCGGCTGTTATCCAAGCAATGGCGATACACGCGGTGTGATCTGGCATCACTGTAGTTTACTCTGGTGACCTATATTGTTACTAACTTAAACCAGATACAGCGGCGCGACATCATGTAGGCAAAAAGGGTTTTTACCTTAGTATTTAGATATTCGATTTAAAAAAAAATATGTGGCGCTTCTCTAGGACATCCAAGGAGGCCCATTTAAATATAATAAGTCATTTCCATAACACCCTGTATACCGGACAAAATTCGGGTAATTTATGAAAAATTTTGTTTCGTAAAACTTACAATGCGAACTGACAGCTGTTTATTACGAAGCCAACTTCTCGATGTAACCCTTGACTATCTTGTGAGCTGGACATAATTGAATTAATATGTTAAAAACTTTTTTATGTGTCATTGTCAAGTAAATTTTTTTCCTGCAGTTGCATAAAAAATCGATTCTCTCGTTTTTGTCTTACGCCTAGCTTAATTAACTTATGCTTGCTCGTAAACTATTGAGTAGGGAAAAATTATATTTTACGATCGGTCATGACCTATTAAGTGTTTACAATTTTTTCATATACATAATTAAAAATATGCTGTGAAGAAGTAGCAACACGTGCATTTTATGGTTCGCTATGGACGGTTTTGTGCCGGGTAATCAACTAAGAATGGGCGCCGGGTTTGTTCGGGTTTGTATATCTCGAAAACTAGTAATCATAAAGCACCCGGGTAACCTTTTTTTTAGTAAAAGTGTCCACGAGAAAATTCTGAAAATTATTTCCGCAAGAGGGCGTAACAGTCAGTCTGAGAGAAGAATTTCCTCTTGTTTTGACTCATTGAGAGGTATCGAGAATATCTGTATTGTAATTCTTATACAGGGTGTTATGGAAGTGACGTATTATATTTAAATTGGTCCGCGCTACTGTACAACATTTCACCCAGACCCAATGGCAATGTTGCCAAACTTAATGTAAAACTGAAATTGCATGTAAATTATAAAAATTAATTACTTACTTGTATTTATCTTATATCTTATAACTAAAGAGCGTGACATCCCGGCACATACATAATCAGTTGTTTTTTCTTTTTCATGGGAACACTCCTGTAAATACTTTATGCTCGAAGATTAGATTTTGACAGCAAGACAGAACACAATAATAGTGAAACAGAACCCATAGTTAGTTTTTTGAAAATACGCAATAATAATACATAATCTGATTATTAGATTTTACTACACGCGACGAAATTTGACTTTAAATGAAAACACTAAAAATTACCACTTGCAAAATTCGAATTGTTGCGCGTGTATTGGTTTTATCGACGAAATCAACCGTATCGCCACGCTCTCGATCTTGCACTGACAAGTCCGCACGCGTGCGGCGACGTATATGAACACGAAATACGTCAGCTCAATATCGTTGGAAGCCGAGTGTGTATTCATTTTAACTTTTGTACCGAATTCGGTACAAAGTATTGGCTGCATTCAGCAGCAATATTTTCATCAAATTTTACAGTTTATTCTGTGCGAAATGGATTATTTTATTTTTAATGCTCCTTTTCACTAACGGAGATCGTGTTTTTAAATTTTAATTCACTTCTTTCGTAATTTTTTAAATATTTAACTCCTCAACCTGATAATCAAAACTGACATAAATCGCTGTCAAATCACAAATCGCTTTATATATTCGATGGAAAAAATGGCGTCCGATTTCCCATCGATTTGTGAAATCAATTTTTTTTAGTTCATTCAGCAGATGATTACTAATCGCTTACAAATCGATGGGTTCTGCAAGTTCACTTTCTTGGTGAAGGTAACGACCTTTTTTTTCTTAGAATTTTTTTAAGTGTCCAGTGAAGTAGCGTCCTTTTTTTAGGCGCCGTGCTGGTACATTTCTATAAAATTTGGTACATTTGATCCAGCAGGTACAATAATTTAAAGCTTGGAACAACGCTGTTTGTTTGAAGTAGGTTTCCTTCAGGGCGTTAGTCGTGTTTGTCATATTTAAATTGAAGGAATCGTATTTATTTTGAATTAGTTTTTAGTTTAGTTAGTTTAATAAATTTAAGCGAAAAAAAATGGACTTAAATTAACTAAAACAACGTTCCCGTGTAATCTTTTATGTGAATAGCTGCTATTTGTGAGGTTATGTGTGAGGTTTTTTCCTAAAACTTAGTTTTGTTATAGAAATTAAGAAACTAATAATTGTTTTTAAATAAGTAAAGGTAATAGAGCATGTGTCTTAAATAAAATAGCATTTTTTTAAAGAATTTGAAAATTCAAAAGGTCATGACGTTTGATCTATTTACTTTCCTGTGCTTGTGATGAATTTGAAATTTGTGTGTGACATTACTATTATTTGTTTTGCAAAACGTTTTTCGTCGTCGGTTTTCTAGAATCATATTTGTTCATAAATGAAAAATTGTTAAAATTATAATTTTTTTCTAAAGAGTTTGCCGTGTAGATATGACAACACCGGCCGAAATGCGCGTGTTCTTTTTGCACTGCAGACCTTTTATTTTATTGATTGCGGCCATCGTCAGTAGCGGCCATGAAAATTTTCAGATTTATGGTTATTTTTCTTCAATTTGTTTTCATCTCAGAATTTGCCGGTTTAAATATAATACGTAATTTCCATAACACCCTGTATATTTCCTAATACTTTTCGTCTTACACAAATTTTGAAATCTAGTAAATTAAAGTGGTTGCAGGAATTATTTTTTTTTCAATAAACTAAGGTCACTACGATTTAGCTAAACCGCTGTTAACAAATTTGGTGTCGTTTAGAAGAGCTTTATTAACCCTATATACTGTACTTTTGATATAAGCAAATTTTAGTCATTTTCTCAAAAGAGTAACAAAACATAGTAGATAATTAAATCCTTAACATTTTAGTAAAAACGCAAGTCTGTATCGTTTTTAGAACTGGAGTTATTGACAAAGATAAATAACATATACTAATTCTTCTGTTTCTAAATGAACAAAAAGCTACCATAAACCATGATAATCTTATCTATCAATCGAATAAATGAAATTGAAAATATATAATTCTTCTTTTTTGAAAAACTTTTTTTTTATAAAATAAAACAATTTTAAGTTACACCAGGTTAAAATTTAAAAAATGTTTATACGATTTTGTTATTTCCTGTTTAAGGTAACTTTTAATATATTTAAATTCAAAAATATATCATTCAAATAAGAACAATAAGCTTTGAGATGAAACAAATTGCCAGTTTGTCACTTAATTAAGTCATTTGATATTTGTGTTTTTGAGAAGTTTTTTTACTAAGATGCTTTTGTGGTATGTTGGCTTTAGTTCCGGTATCCGGCAATTTCAAAACGTTGATCCGATGACACACTAGTTAATTTTGTACATGGCATCTCTTGAGGTAAATTACTTAAAATCAGCAATATTTTTACCTGTGTACACTTATACAAAATATTTCAATTTCAACTTTCAAAAAATAAGCACAATAAATAATTTTATAATATTCAAGATGACATGATACATTTATAATTCTTGTGATGTTTAAAACAGTATAGAAACTCACTGGAGGCAATAATAATAATTAAATTATAATAAAAGTTTGTTAGCGTTTAATTAGGTTTATCTATTACCAAATCTCTAAAAACGACAAGAAACCCCAGGTAATCATTAATTACGTCTAAGTAAAAGCTTTAATCATATCTACCATATATTCGGAATACTTATATCTTTTTATACTGATGTATTTTATAATATAATTATTATTATATTATAGTTAATACGTTCTATAAATGAGGTATGGGAGTTTACTTATACAGGGTGTTCGATATGTATTTTATATAGGGCAATACTTCTCCAGTGTAATATTAGTAGTATATTTAATTGGTCTTCCCAATGTCCCTCCTAACAACGATAGTGGGTCCGAAATGCCCACTTGAAGATTTACATCTTCGTTTATAACTTTTAAGCAACCCTGTATGTTGTAATGAAATTTGGTTACATTGAATGTCTGGCGACACTTAGAACCGATAGCCGCTAGTAGTTGCCACCAGCAGTGCATTCGATTAGATTAAAGATTACTTAAGTGACAGGTATCAAATGACTAGAGTGGACGACAAACTATCAACTTAAAGGGAAAATTAATGGGATGTTCCACATGGAAGTGTGCTGGGTCCGCAATTGCTTATTGGGTCAAAAAAATTTACAGGCAATTTTCAGTCCTTAACATATCACTAAAATAAACTATTTTCCTGTAAAAACCGTAAAATTCGCGAAATATATGTTACTTCCTGCATTAGAAAGTAATTTTAAAATTATTACATTATAGCTGCAGTATTCTTCTTTGAATTTAAGAATTGATCGCTGGTCGCCCAAGTCCATAATCTCTTAGTTTACCCTTTTATATTTCACGTCATTTTACTAAAGTTACTTTTATATATGAATAATTTATACTCCTAATACAATTTATATTGGAAAATATCAACAGTTTAGTTTCTCGTTTACCTAATATTTCAGAGTGACCAGGGACCCACAAGAGCTCTATCTTGTTCCCCCTGGCCGCCAGTACTTTTAGGTTGGTATGGCACTCCAGTGTAAGTTTTGAAGTAAACCGATTGGAGTTCAGAGCCTTAAGAGCAGCTTGGCTCTCCGACAGGATGTAAATCTTTTGGTTGTGGTAGTACTTTTCAAGATTTTGTAGTACACATGCTTGGTATACTGTGGCGTAGTTCCCCAGAGGAATGCTTATGTCCATCCTGGGCCTTCCCCAAATTACCTGCGCCCACATCGTTGGCGGTTTTTGATCCATCGGTGTACCAGACTAGACCCTTGTCAAACGACCGGAATTTGTTCTAGATGCTAGATGTGGAGTTTTTAATGAATTTTCGCCACCAATGACTTTGTTTGATCAGAAAGAAAATTATTACTGGTGGCCTGGTAAGCAGAAATATTTATTATCGTTTGGTGTAAATGTTATTACCCCGTCTTTTGGTACTAAGAAGGAGTTCTTGTTAAGCACATTCTAAAGGGCATTCAGAAATAGCTATTACCCAAGGTAATACGTTATTAAAATTACCTACGGCTATTGGCCAATCTAAATTGGCAGAGGGGTACGATAAGGAGATATGATGTAACCCAATCTAACCGATATTAGCAGGAACTTCAAGCTTTATGTGCTCAGGTCGGTTTAAATATCATTTTATGGGAAACAAAGTTTATGACAAATCTGGTTCCCAGTGAAAGCATAAATATGGGCAACTGTGAAGTGCATCTAGTAAATAAATATACGTTCGTTGGCCATGAAATTCGAATCTCGAGAGACCATTAGAAATGTGAACTGAATAGTAGGTATGATAAGTAATCCGCCAATATTTTGACCATCACAATGACTATATCGTTACGAGACCACATCAGAAACGAAGATCTATGACAATGAATGGTCCTTATAGAAGTTGTTTCGCAAATTGCGAAGTGAAGCTGGAACTGGCCTGGACGTGTGAAGAACACATGGAAAATGGACAAAAGGTTACTCAAGTGGAGATCGCGAATTGACAATTGCAACGGATAAACACCTCCCACACGATGGACTGATAAAATTATACCAGTGAGCAAAAACAGCCGATGCTTATGCTGCAGTAGGAATAATGGACTAATTGATGATGATTGATCAGAACGTCCTGGTTTGCATCACAAAAATTTCCTTCATCATACCCCAATATTGTTGAGATCGTGCATGACATATTGTTTTACCGACACTGAAGTAAAACGATATGACGATAGCAAGTACTTAACAGTTAGGCCACTAAATTACAATTTGATATAGGTCCTATATCTGTCTAGTAAAATATCATGTTCGTCGTTGTTTATTACCTATAGGAACAAATATTTTAATCAGTAGTTATCGAAACATGTAATAAATAATTGCCAGAACAGTTAAATACATGCGGTACTGAATTTAGCACATACATAAATATTGAATTCAAATATTGAAAGCTGATAATGATGTAAAGGAATATGAAAGAATATACGATGGATAATGAAAACTGTTCTCACTAACAGCTTCCCATTGCTGTATTTACCAGGCCATATGAGGCCGATTTTTTTAAATTTGGCCTGGATTTCTATTGATACCGTAAAAAATGAAATTAGGACGTCCTTGAATCCTGAAAGGAAACGAATGACTCTACCCAACTCATTCCCCACCGGCTCATCTTCAAGCGAACAACCATTTAACTGTACTTTTAAAAAATAACTCTGTCTAAAACTTAGATAGATGTTGTTTTCCTTTATTTGGTGACATATTTTACTTTCGAGACAAAATTGTCTTGTATTCGGTATCTAGCAGGATGTTCGGGTACTTGGAAAGGTAATTTTTTATTTTTTTTTCATGATCAAATTCAATCAAAACAAATTCTACATACATGTTACAGTTAAGGTTGTAAGTCAAACACTGTGTCCCAGGATAAGTGACCCATAGGTGTAAATGACGACAAATTTTTGAATTGAAATTTGATAATATGGGATTTAGGCCTACTTGATTAAAAAATAAAATTTAACATATTTTGATTTGTATGAAATCCAGCAGGCGTTGACTGGAGTGCCTCTTCCTCACAAAATATCGAAAAATTTCATTAAGAAAAGTTGCTCAGAATTCAAAATCATGCAAGCATGCCGAGTTTAATAACCATCAGACATAAATTTTCGTACATTATTACCTCTACAGAACATTAAAATAATGCTTCATGGTATCAAATACAAACCTATAGTATTGGCATATACATATGGTATTCTGCTTTTTGATCATAATTTGGGACACCCAAATTATTTAATAATAAACCATGAATAGTGAATAGAATTCAAATGTGGTTGTACAAGGTGGCCCAACTAAGCGAGGTTCGCGTCTGTATCTCGGAAACCGTTCGTATTATAGCTTCCGGAAAAAAATATTTATAGAAAAAGTTTTCAAGACAAATTGCTGGAAATTATTTGCAAGTTTGTAGGACGGCCGTTAGGGAGCGTAACAGTCGATTTCTCTACAATTTGCTTAGATTAAGTATATTGTATATACTTACAAATAAATCTCTCATGTGTTATGAACAACTTTTCTTCCACATTTTTTTCTCTAACCCTTCAAATAAAGTGGTGGGGGTAATTCAAACATTGAATTGGTAAAAATTCAATATCTCAGGAACGTATTATCGGAAAATATTGAAATTATTGTCAATTAAAAGAGTTTTTCTTGCCACATAACAAGGGATGAGTATGTCATTTTTACTGTAGTCAGTAGATGGCGCTTTTTACAGATTTAAGATATTTTATATTTTTCTCGAACAACTTAAATGCGATGGCCAAGATGTCATTACACCATTACAAAGACGGATAAAGGCCAGAGCAAACGGTGAAAGCCGCAAGTTCCTATCTTTCTTCTAACCGGAGATATAGATGAAAAATTTATTTACATAATGACTTCTTATTAATCGCCCCGGTAATTAAATATAGTGTAGAAAATAAGAAGGCTTTGGAAAGAAAAGAATAGTAATATTGGGAAAATGTTAAATTATTCATTTTGAGATTCGTTTCCTTTTAACTGGAATATTAACAATTCCGTTTACTGAATGATTACTCTTTACTTTGAGCGCTTTCAAAATGCAGCAATCGCTGAAAGAGAGTAGGTGGTGCGATATTTAAATCGCCGTCATTGCGGCAAAAGCGATTAATAAGTAGTAATTATATAAACTCATTTTTCATCGATATCTCCGGTTAGAAAATAGATAGGAACTTGCTATATTCACCGTTTGCTGTAACCTACATTCGTCAATCGAGTCAAATTTCTTGTTTTTTATACATCATTTTCTTTCTGACCATGTTTAATATTGAAAAGCCGTTCTGGATCAAATGCCGCCTCTGAATTCGCACAAAACCATTTTAAAAATCCGAAAATTCCATTCTAACCCGTTGAGCTTCTTTTAAGCTATATGATTGTAAAAAAAATATATTAAAAATAACCTAGACCGGGTGGGAATAACCCGGACATACAGGGTGGCCAATTAGTGCGACAAAGCTCAATATCTCTTTTACCGCTAGGGATAGCGGAAAACTTTTTTCACGAAAGTTATTAAGCGTTAAGAGGTTCAGCTTTTAAAATTATTTTCGACCATACAGGGTGTTCCAAAAGGGCAGTGTGGTAAAAATTTCATATTTTTTAAATGGGACACTATGTATATTTTTACATATTTGAATTCACCGTAAAATTCTGTACATAGCACCGTAATTATTTGTACACATTTTTGCAACGATATATTGGAAAATTCCTAAAATCTGTGCAAAATCATGGTTCAATGAAATGTGTAATATTTCTTAACTTATAATAATTTGAAATAAAATATTTTCATGTCGGAAAGAGGAATGTTGACAGAATTCCCCTATGATAACACATATCAATATTATTATACAGTGTATTTTCTATGGATATGCCAACATTACGAACTTGAAACCTGAATTTCGTAAGTTTTTTAAATGAAACACCCTGTATATGATTACTTTATCTTGTAGATATTTTAATCCTCTCTAACTTTTATTAAGGTCTTTCTATGCCTATCTCTACCAATCGTGGTGGTATTTCAATTTTTATTTAAACTCGAGCAAAAAAAAGTGGATGTATTTTACCATTGTCCTTTTTCTAGTCACCTATGACAAAATAAAAACAAAATGTTGTAATTTAAAAAAAAATTATTTATTCATACGGGAGGATACGACACAAAAATATTTTAGCGATTCAAGCTTGTGGACAATTTCTAAAGTAAATTATTACCTAATTATTTGCTCATATAGTAACCCCCAATACCTTGAACACATAATTCAATACGTTTTTTAAAAGAATGAGTCATGTCTCTACACATTTTCACCTGTTTTCAAAGTATTACTCGGCAAATGTCTAGAAACATTCTTTTGAAAAACGTATTGAATATGTATTAAAGCTAATGGGGTGGGGTCACTATGAACAAATAATTAGGCAATACTTTGAAAACAGTTCCAAATGTGTAGAAACATGACTCATTCTTTTGAAAAACGTGTTGAATTATGTGTTCAAGTTAGTGGGGGTCACTATATGAACAAATAATTAGGTAATAATTTACTTTAGAAATTGTCCATCAGCTTGAATCGTTAAAATATTTTTGTGTCGTATCCTCCCGTATAAATAAATATATTTTTTTAAATTACAACATTTTGTTCTTATTTTGTCATAGGTGACGAGAAGAAGGACAATGGTAAAATGCATCCACTTTTTTTTGCTCGAGTTTAAATAAAAATTGAAATACCACCAAGATTGGTAGAGATAGGCATAGAAAGACCTTAATAAAAATTAGAGAGGATTAAAATATCTACAAGATAAAGTAATCATATACAGGGTGTTTCATTTAAAAATCTTACGAAACTCAGGTTTCAAGTTCGTAATGTTGGCATATCCATAGAAAATACCCTGTATAAAAATATTGATATGTGTTATCATAGGAGACTTCTGTCAACATTCCTCTTTCCGACATAAAAATATTTTATTTCAAATTATTATAAGTCAAGAAATATTACACATTTCATTGAACCATGTTTTTGCACAAATTTTAGTAATTTTCCAATCTATTTAGCAACGTTGCAAAACCGTGTACAAATAATTACAGTGCTATGTACAGAATTTTACGATGAATTCAAATATGTAAAAATATACATAGTGTCCCATTTAAAAAATATGAAATTTTTGGAGCACCCTGTATGGTCGAAAATAATTTTAAAAGCTGCCTCTTAACGCTTAATAACTTTCGTAAAAAATGTTTTCCGCTATCCCTAGCGGTAAAAGAGATATTGAGCTTTGTCGCACTGTCTACTTAACGTCCACGCCCTTGGTACATAAATAACTATAACACCCTGTACTTTATTTGATGGAAAGGTAAATAAATCTTTCACAGTTTACAAAAGCGATAACTGAACACCATCACATATTTTAATGTTAGGCATGGCGTTCTAACGTTCTAAAATGTTTACTGTTCCTCTTAACACTTATAGAGAAGAGAACACATAGGGCCGTAGATAATCCAGTTTTTTGTCACTAATGTTATTCTAAACGCGAGTTTTTGATCCACCCTGTATTTATCTGTATCTCCATCGTATCTCTTAAACGATTTGACATGGGCAAGAAATAAACGTGCCCTTGGCATTACCGTACATCTTTCGGAGTCAATGGTCCAGCGAAGGACGATAATTCTTTTGCTATTGGAGAAAGTGATGTAAGTATCATGCGGAATCTAGTTTTTCTGTTGCTTTGTTTGGGTTAAGACGTAGAAGAAAGATGGTCATAGTGAAGTCAGAGAAAATATCTACAAGGCGAACTAGAGAAGTATTATTTTCTAATAATGGAACTAGAGACGTAGGAATTTACATGGACAGGAGGGGAAGTGTAAAGTATACTTTTTAAAGAAAAGTTGAATAATGTGTGAAACAAAGGCAGACATATTTTCTTCGAAGCCAGTCAAGGCGGAAATGGAATGAATGTTTAAATTGTTAGTACGTAATATTGTCCTGTAAGATTATTTTTAAATTCTAACGACATCTAAACGACATTTCCCTATTTGCCATTTAGTGGCTAATGGTATAAGAACATCTCAGTAGAGCCTTTGAGGAAAATTGGACTGGATGTTTCAAAGCATATAGACTTTACTGGTCACTCCAGCATGCTTTATTAAGGGTGGATATTATAAAAATGGCAAAGTTAACTTTGATTTTAACGGCCAAGTTAACTTCCATATAAAAAATGATGGTTTTATAAAATCTTCAAAAGAATTAAAAAAGGAAGAATATTTAACAACCTAACTTCAAGTATTTCATCATTTTTTATCTTAGACAAGGGTTTACCGTGTTGAAGAATTTCTTGATTTTTTTTACGCTTTGCAGTCATGGTCAATTTTTCAGATGATGAAATAAGTATTCTTCTATCCAGTGTGGAATTATAGGTTATGTTAATAAAAGCCTTCAAAAACCGTAATTTCTCTGCAGTTAACTTGAGGTTTAACTTTAATTGATACCCGTTCCACCCAATAAAGTTAACATGCAGACTGTCAACTTAACTCCAACCTGCGACGTCAAACCACAAGTTAACCTTCGTTCATCTGTCAATAAAGCTTTATAATACCCACCCTAAGCCGAACAAATAATTGTAAAAATGATATGGGAAACTCGACGGATGATATTTTAAGTTGTGATCAGGCGTCGTTATCTACAAATCTCGAAAGCACATTAATACAATCGTCTGTGTAGAGTGAGTGAGGAGGAATGGATCAAATTTTAAGAGAGTCCTTATGCGCTTTTCATTTCCAAGAGTTTGTTTGAAGACGATGGTGGGGAAGAAGTTGCTCAGTTATAAGAGTTAAGTGGTTTTCCTTGTTTTTCTTTAGCTAATAACTTGTTTGTTTGAAGACGATGGCGAGGAGGAAGGTGTACAGTTATGTGATTATCCCTGTTTTTTTAACCCATGAGTTTGGTTGTTTGAAGGCGATGGTGGGGAAAAAGTTTTACCGGGTGGTCATAGAAGCGAGGACGCCGACAATATCTCGGAACTTTTCCCATGAAAAAACATTTTTAACAGCTGTACGATTATTTGTTACCGATATAGGGCCGGCGATCTCTCTTATATGACCACCCTATATAGTTATAACAGTTAAATGAGTATCCTTGGTTTTTTTTAACCAACGAGTTGTTTGATGACGATGGCGGGGAAGAAGTTGTACAGTTATAACATTTAATGATTATCCCTGTTCTTCTTTTAACCAATGACTTGTTTGTTTGAAGACCAACTAGTGGTCAGAAGTTGGCTGGTTATTTTAATTTTCTCTAAGGTTTGCTTGGGTTTCCTACTTTAGTGTAATCGACAACCACGCGGTGCATTTGTCGAAATGCGAAAACAATTTACTTGCAGAGTTTGAAAACCTTCCTAACATTCTTGAAATAATCCACATGGATAAAGATATACAGTGAGTCCCAGAAGAAATGTCTAAATTCATTTAAAATTCATCGGTAAGTTTTTTCAAAAAACGCTCGTACCCGTCGATTTTGATTTTTTAATTTTTTTTTTGTGGTAATTTCATGTATACAGGGTAGCTCAAAAACAAGTTACGACCATCAACTTCATTTTTTCAAATGAAACCATATATTTTTTATTTCATTTTTGAATTTTGCATTGAATTCTAAGCATGTTTCATGTACCATGTCCTATACATAAACTCAACAGTAGGATTGAACATATCATTTAGGGAATCCAACGATCTATCAAATCTTCTGGCAATATGGCATTTTGGGCTCCATAATAAGTAAGAGTGTACTGTCTCACTGTCACCGTTTATTTCCATAGAAACTGTATGACAATTTTATTTTAAATAAGTATAATTATTGTCAAGCGGAGTTTCAAAGTTGCGGTTTTCACAATAATGGTGAAGTTAACGGAACGGGAAAAAATTGAAATTCTATGCATGGTTGGGTTTGGTGATAAAACACGTACTCAAATAGAAACAGCCCAATTATTTAATGAAATCCATCCTGATCGTCCTCCCATATGTCAAAAGATGGTGAGTAGAATAGAGGCTAAGTTTAGAGAATTCGGTCATGTTAGAGATTTGCCTAAATCTGGTCGTCCTACTCGAGATGAAAATGAACAACTTTACGTTTTGCTTTCCTTGGAAGAAAATCCATGTACTCCCCTGTCGCACATTGGGGCCGATTTACACATGCCGAAATCTGTTGTTCACCGAGTAGTTCAAAAGCACAAATATCACCCATACAAAGTTATTCCAGTGCATGAGTTATTTGAAGATGATTTCGATAGGCGAAGTGAGTTTTGCGGACGCATGCAAAATATGTGCAATCTATATAATAATTTAGTAAAAAATATTATTTTTTCGGATGAAGCTACGTTCTATTTGAATGGTAATGTGAAGAGACAAAATTGTCGATATTGGGCAACAGAAAATCCGCATTGGATGATAGAGGTTCACAGCCAGTACCGTAAGAAAATAAATGTTTGGTGTGGAATCGTACGCGAAAGAGTAACTGGTCCATTTTTCTTTGAACAGTCTTTAACTGGACAAGTATATCTCGAATTTCTCCAACTAGAATTAATTCCAGCATTAGTGGCTTTATTTCCGAATCCATTGGATCCAGACTCCCCTGACGAAGAACTGATATTCCAACGAGATGGTGCTCCACCGCACTATGCGGCCACTGTGCGCACATTTTTGGATGAAACCTTTGCCCAATCGGTGGATTGGAAGGAGAGGACCTATCGAATGGCCTGCTAGGTCGCCAGACCTAAATCCGCTGGACTTTTTTTTGTGGGGTTACCTCAAATCAAAAGTATTTTTTTAACAGGCCAAACAATATGCGGGAGTTGAAAGAAAGGATCCGAAGAGAAGTGCGTGTCATAACTCCGGAAATGGTTGGAAACGTGCAAAGAGAGTTTATTGACCGTCTTGGATATTGTCAAGCCGTAAATGGCGCACATTTTCAACATTTAATTTGATTTTGTTGTGTTTTTTTTAATAAACAGACATATAGATATGTTCAATCCTAATTTTTTCAATAACTATTGAGTTTATGTATAGGACATGGTACATGAAACATGCTTAGAATTCAATGCAAAATTCAAAAATGAAATAAAAAATATATGTGTTCATTTGAAAAAATGAAGTTGATGGTCGTAACTTGTTTTTGAGCTACCCTGTATAGATGAAATTACCACAAAAAAAAAATTAAAAAATCAAAATCGACGGATACGAGCGTTTTTTGAAAAAACTTACCGCTGAATTTTAAATGAATTTAGACATTTCTTCTGGGACTCACTGTAGAACCTAGTTTGTGCGCGTATTAACAAGAGCCTGTTACCGCATACAACGTTTTCAATTTCCGTAATTGTTTTTTTTTAATCTCGGGCTTTGTTTGAACTAGCTGACAGATGAAGGTGGCAATGATTGTTGACATAATAATAAGATAAAAGTAAAGAATTTTTACACTGAAAACCCATATATTTACTCTTCGCAAGTAACAAACAACAAACAATCCACGCCCAAAATAACTAATAATATATTTCTGACGGTCATCAATAATATCATTTGTTTCTGTCACGAAGGCAGGATTGTTAAAAATAATAAGACGACCCAAGATTGACCAATATTGACCCTAAATATTTAGAACATCTCCGGTTCTGTACGCTTTATTAAAAATACCGTTTGATTGTCAAGACCTCTAGAAAAGTAACCGTGCTTTCATCTAATTTGATTTTACCTATAATATTACCGTATTACCATTATTATAAGTATTATTTTTATAGGAGTTACCTACCAAAACTCATCATTTTGACATTGGTCTCCATTGTGAGTGTTTGTGAGTGACTAATTTTATCACTAGTATTGGAATAAACACCTTAATTTATTACTAGTGTCAAAATGAGTCAGAGCGGAGTGAGATGGATCTAATACGTTTCACCGCCATGACATTTTGTCAAAACATTGAAGCTTTAGGGAATTAATTGCCTAATGGTGCTTTTCATTTGATGCAAGAAATATATTGGATTTCTTCGAGGAATTGCCCATAATTTTGACTTAAAACTTTTTCTTTCCTAATATAATGTTTCGCCTCCTTCCCTTTTGTGCATTTTCTTTTTCCTTCCCTTTTTCTTCCTTTCCTTTTTTTTTCTAGCCTGTTCTTCCAACTGCTCCTTCAAAGGTGCCAGTGTTAATATCTGTGAATGTTGTTCAGCTCGTTTTGATTTTTTAGTAGTGCTGTGCTAGCAGATGGAACTGGTAATAAATTGTAAAATGATACTGCAGTTTTAGCAGTTACCCAGAAGAACCAGTCCTTTCTGCCATTTTGGATTCGTTGTTAAAGTTATGTTTTATATTGTTAGTAGTTACATATTCGTATGCAATTCGTCGAACTTCTGGGGGACTAACGCCATAAAATAGATCTGCCATATATTTTATTCAGCTTGAGCAACTTCATCCTCCAAAGGCGTGGTGATTGTCTTCCCATACGTGGAGCAGTCTCTCTTTTTTTTTTGATTTCCTTTCCTGTAGTGTTAGAAATGGAATGTTATTCTTTTTAGTTGTCAATCGAATTGAGGTTCTTCCGTCGATAGAAAGCAGCGCATTTTTTCAGTTGCTTTGCAGTAGATACACTTAGCTTTTAATGCTCTTTTTTATATAAATTCTAGGCATCCGTAATAAAATATTAAGCAAAATAAACTTTGTTAACATTAAAGGTGTAGTCAGTTGGTAATAAAAATATAACTTTTATGATTGTCGGATAATACCGGTCATGACTGCCATTGTCTCAATGTTTTGACCGGCATTACCCGAAAGCTCCTTGCAATAAAAAGCCTAATCCTAAAATTAAACTTCGTGATTTAGATATCTACAAACGAAGAAATCATTAGACCAATTACTTCCGAGAAAGTACGATATAAGGGCATGCAAAAATTAATAATTTTTGTACGTTTGTTTCGATTCGCCTGAAACTTATACCAAAAGAGATCAAACAGATTCAATTGTGGCCATTACAATGGGGTGATCACAGCGAAACCACATGCATTTAACTTTGGACGTGGATTGTTAGATGGTAGCACGATGCTGAACAAACTGAGTAGATTTATTCTGTAGTATTTCAAGTGACCGGAATTCCCAACCTGACTGGGATGCCCCCACCCCCCTAATATTTTAAATTTTAACAAATACAATTTTTTAAAAACAACCAAAATGTTTAAATAATAGATTGTTAGATAGATTGATTCTGTAGAATCTCTATCTCTTTTTATCTTCTATCTGTTTCGCTTCTCATTCTAACAGGTAACCAGTTTGATATATATTGGTTAGGAAAAACAAACAATCGACTTACGTGACTCAAAGTCTATATTTTTACTTTATATAGTTTACGATAGACTTGGCATAGTTTTACCATATTGAGTTAAGAATTACGATTTTTTCCACAAACAATACTTAAATTTAATACACAAAAAACTGAGAAATTACAATGAATTTTATTTAACAATAAATACAAATATGACAGACTGTTGTTAATCAAGTAAATTTTTCCAGTAAATAATATAAAGAATCGGAGAGACACGCCAATTTTATTGTTTCTTGTGTTCATTCATTTTATCTTCTGCATATTTCAGTTTTCATTCTAACAGGTAACCGGTTTGATATGTCTTTGTTGGGAAACACAAACAATCAATGGACGTGACTCAAAGTCTATATTTTTATCTAGTTTACGACAGACTTGGTACAGTCTTACCATATTGAGTTAAGAATTACTAACAATGCTTAAATTTAACACACAAACACTGAAAAACAACAAAGAATCTTATTTACAAATATGAATATGATTGGTTGTTAATCCGGTAGTCTCAAACGTGAAAGCAGGTATGAAAGATGGCCGTTCCAATAACGGCTTGATAAGAAGTACATTCCGAACGCTCGAACACAACGTAATGTCTTTGTCTAATTAACAGAAAACGACAAAGAAAAATTCTACTAATTTTCAGAGCTTCACGATTGTTTTTCTGAAAAGTTGTTTACAATCCACCGAAGAATGTGAATAGCTTATTCTTCAAGGACTGTGAACTAAAGTCGTATCCTCATTGATGTCTTGTATGAAACTATAATACTGCATATTTTTCGGAAAAATATATTTTTTGGAACCTTACGTCCAAACTTTACAAAAGAAAGAATTAAAATCTGAACCCGTTTTCAATTTTACAGCCAAAGGAATAATCACGTGATAAATATCAATAAGGTCTTGTTAGGGTTATTAGTAGTGTTGGGAAAAACCGATGATTTTAATAATCGAGTACTTGATACTCTAGCCATTTTAATAATTGAGTGAATCGCTCCAGTGAATCGCTTGAAATTCCAATTCACCAAGCGATGACGTCACCGACTGCTCGACGACAGCCTAGCCGTTTACATGTGATCAGGTAGGGTATTTAGCAGGCACGTAACTACGGGTGCGCTCAGGTTTAGCTAAAAAATTATAGTAGCCACCAAAAAAATTCCAGAAATTTATTTATTTGTGAATAATGAATTTTTACCACGTGTCTCGATACCAAACAAAAAAATTGCAAAAAATCACCCAAATATGTATTTATTGTTCGGGTTTATTATTGTGCGTTTTTAACCCGAACAAAAAGTATTACCAAGAATTATTTTTTCTTCACATCTTTCTCAATCTACGAGCATAAAATAAGTAGATATTTAAAATAGCTTGTCAAATTCTTTCACTTTAAATTATCAGGTTTGTTCGGGTTTGTTCGGGTTTGTTCGGGTGTGTGCACTTCAAAAAATTTAGGCTTAGTTACGCGACTGGCAAAATAAGAAAATTGGTTATTATTTTTTTAAATTCATGTACTCATGTATTCATAATTACCTAAAAGTTCCTGTTTAAATTTAAGAATGCTTACTTTTGGTTACCAAAAAATTTGTCGATACCTATGTTTTGTTAACTATTTTGCTCGTTTTCTTATTTTCCATTAACCTTTTCTATAATGTATGTTATTTTTAAGAAGTCTTCTTGAGTTTAATAATAAAAAGTTCCTGTTTAGATTTAAAAATGTTTACTATAAGATTACCAACGAATTTTTTTATATATTTTGTTCGTTTTGTTATTTTTCATTAACAATTTCTATTATTATGTTATTTTTGAGAAGTTTTCTCGTGTTTATAATAATTAAAAATTTTAAAATTATATCCTTTAATTTTTTAATATTTACAATCGGAGACCTAAACTAAACTTTACAAAATGCATGTCGCGATGACTCCGCTAAGGGATTCGACATACTTTTTTATATGCACCTCCTAGTTTATGTGCCTTTAAGAAAGACGTATGTCGTGTACTTGCTCAAGGTCAAACTCGAACGTCGCCAATCGGTTGGCGCGGCGCGTAGACCGAAGGTCGTCCATCATGTGACCGGCGATATTTTTCGGTTTTTCGCCTGAATTTATAACTAGAGTATTTTCTATCGAGCGAAAAACTGTTCGAATATACGAGCAGTTTTTTAACTCAATCACACTACAACGGTATATTTCCGCCGGCGTGAAGCGAAGCTCGGGTATCGATTGAAAGATAATAAGTGACGAGCGACGGTTTTCGCCTGAATAGATAACTCGAGCGGTTTTTTTAATAATCGAGCGATGTCGGTTATTTCAATAATCGAGTGATCAAGCGGTTTTTCGCTCGAGCGATCTCACCACTAGTTATTACACAAGACAAGCGGTGTAAAAGTTTTTTTTAATATTTCAATAAAACAAAAGTTTGCCATATGTTATCAACCTTTTGCCGGTTATTGTATACGTAAATTCCTAACATAAAACGTAGATATTTCAAAAATGATTATGATAAAGAATGTTGACAGTACGGTCGATTACAACTATTCTCTGCAGTAGAGAAATTACCATCTTTTGCATTAAAGTCTTTAATTTACCATTTAGAAGTACCTCAGCCGACAAAATTGCGTTTCTAGAGGCTACAATAAAATATATTTTAATCATTGTAATATTTAGTGTTTTCCTTAAGGTCGTTATGAGAAATTCTCACGACTTTTCTCCGTATTGTATTAAATGATTCGTAGTATGCGATAACCGATCTTTGCTTCAGTAGAAAAATACTTATTACTATAGTTAGTTTAGTTGACTTTTCTTCGCTTTAAATAAGTTTCTCTATCGTCAGTTTTCTATTCGCATTTAAGAAATCAAAGGAAAAGACCATATCCACAATCTGAGAAATTAGGTTAGTATGTTATTTGCCAATTTTACATCTTTCGAATGCGTTCGGGTTTTACAACTATGTTGACATTCCTCGAATAGTTAGTGATATCAAAACCAGGCACATACAGGGTGCCCCAAGTAAAGTGGCCTATTTGAAGTATCGCGAGAACTAAATGAGATTTTATTTTGAAATTTTTTTTTGGAATCTAGGTAAAAATCTAGACAGGTTTCTGTATAATATCATATACCTAGTTTTTGAATTATAAATAATTTTGTGATTTTTTAACGCCGTATCGGGACCTGAAAAGAAAATCGTATCTTTTTAGCGGTTACAGCTAGAAAGCTGAAAATTTGACAATAGTTTCACAAGACCATCGAAATTTTATAATTTTGAACAGTATTTAATTAGTTTTATACAGGGCGTCTCCATAACAATATTACTGAGGCAGATGAATTATTGCAAAAATGTTCTTTTTTTTAAATGGGATATTTGATATATGTTTTGCTAATGGAGGATCGAATTTTCAATCTAATGATATTAAGTGTTCCTATACCTATCTTCAGTATTTTCGGAGTTATAGAGAAATTTAAAAATTATCTTATAAAAATATATTTTTTGGTAGTTGGCTGTGGATTCATAGGAACAAAATAATGAAAAATTCATGTGACGTTATGTCTGTGTTGTTGTAAAAAAAGGGTTAACCAATAAGGAATTTATTAATAAATAAATAAACAAAATGGAAATTACGCAACAACACCAATAAAATAACTAATAACTAAATTGTTTAAAATGTTTGGCTCTTGAACATTCATAAATTGCGGTTATAACATATTAATTTTTCACCTTTTTCATTTCTTTCCCTTCTAGAGACCCCAAAGCTGTTCGTACTCGATTTTCTAAATCTTCCCTTGTTGTGACGGTTGTATACTATTTCTTTAATCCTACCCCATATATATAAATCTAGGGGGGTAAGATCCGGAGACCTTGGGGCCATTTCCATGGACCGCCTCGGCCAATCAACTATTTTGGAGTCATAGGAGCTGCATCAGGATGCAGTTCATTAAATTTTCTGCAAGTTCTAGATAAAACTCTACCACACTCCCCATGAATATAAAATAAACTTAAAATATCTAAGCTCGAATAATGTGAATTAGCCATTTTTATTGCAACAACACAGACATACAGTCCGAAAATACTGAAGATAGGTATAGGAATACTTAATATCATTAGATAGAAAATTCTATCCTCCATTAGCAAAACATATCAAATACAGGGTGTCCAATTAAAAAAAAAGAAAACTTTTGCAATAATTCATCTGCCTCAGAAATATTGTTATGGAGACGCCCTGTATAAAACTAATTAAATACTGTTCAAAATTATAAAATTGCGATGGTCTTGTGAAACTATTGTCAAATTTTCAGCTTTCTAGCTGTAACTGCTAAAAAGATACGATTTTCTTTTCAGGTCCCGATACGGCGTTAAAAAATCACAAAATCATTTATAATTCAAAAAGTCTTAAAGATAGGTATATGATATTATATCGAAAACTGTTCTAGATTTTTACCTAGATTCCAAAAAAAATATAATATATAGGGTAATTCATTTAAAATTCCGAAGTTGCTACCACTTTCGGTATGATCCGGCAACACCGCACCATCGAAAATATTTTGTAATCGTAGAAAACCATCTCTTATAGCCACAGCCAAATTTTCAAAATAAAATCTCATTTAGTTCTCGAGATACTTCTAATAGGCCACTTTACTTGGGGCATCCTGTATAGTTCTGCGCAATCAGCGGATCATTCGATAACTGTTCAGAACGGTTCAAATAATTGAACCCGAATACACCTGCAATTCTTGAGAGGAAAAGAACCACTTTTCTCCCTTGTTTCGGGATTGAAAATGACGTTTTCTAGTAAGGTAGTAGACAAAACATTTACCCCTACATCTAAAATTTGAAGCACCTTAATACAGGGGTCTACGAGCAAAATGGTCGGTGCCACACATGTATATGTGTCCCATTTTCGATACTTTTATAGGGTAGTACTATCAAAAATGTAATATTTGGGTCAAACTTAAAATGACAAAATCAAAATTTGAAAATTTTCGCTTGCTTAAGAGATACGGGGGAAAATCAAAAAATAGTCAATATCAAAATTATCCTATATTCTCTTAGTTAAAAGAGATACAGAAAAATGTTTTATACAGAAAGTTTCTTTATAATGATTGTGGAATAATCTGTCGTTTTCAGAATAAATATACGGGGTCAGGTAAAATAGTTATCGGACCTACCTCATTTTATAATTTTATATTAACCTCAAATATATAACACACCATGGATGATATTGGTTTTCTAGGCTAGTATCTCTTAAGAGAGCGAAAGTTTTCGAATTTTGATTTTACCATTTTAAGTGTGACCCAAAAAGAGCACATGACACGTACATTACTTTTTTGATAGCACTAACAATTACGGAGATACCCTATAAAAGTGTCGAAAATGGAACACCCTGTACATTGCATATACATAGAGTTCGACTTTATCTCGTTAAATCAACGATTTTCTTCTCGATTAGCTTATATTGATATCACCCTGTATTCTTGCAATTAATTGTAATATACAGCACTGTCACAATTGTCTGTTTAACATTTTGCACTAAAGTTATTATTTCCTAAGTTCCTCACTACAAACGGTTTCACTTTCTTGTTTCTTTAAAGGCCAAGTAATAAAATTAAATTTATTTTTTATGTAGATTACAATCACGCTAATAAAAGAATATTTGTAAAATGTTGGTATATAGAGATTTTAAAGGACAACAGTTATTCCAAAATTTAGGTTTTTGTAGGTAAATGTCGCAATGCCCAAATTTTGGTAAAGAAGAAAGTCATCGTCTAAATCAAAAACATTTAATTAATAAAGGGACATAATTGTTTTTATTCTGCCAGAATCATACAAAGTTTTAAACAGTAATCAATGACAAGTTTGTACTGAAGGTCCTAAACCTACCGTTTGAGTTTGAAACCGAAAAGTGGAATATTAATTATATTGAATGCGTTTCTCATGTGTATCTATTAAGTAAAAATATTGTACTAAATATGTGTGTATTTTTTTAATTTTCTAGTCGTAAACTTATTTATAGTTTCCCAACCACATCAAATTGCAACGTTTTTAACTCGTTCTTTCTTAATATTTTCGAAAGTACTTGAGATATTATTTTCTATTATTAATTGTGTTAATAGGATTTAAAACAACAGTTATATTTAATAGAAACTTTTCTGGATCCACCAGTGAAGTGCCTGCAAACATGTCCCTTGATAGTTTGTATAAAAAAAATGGCACGCCACTGACATGGATATTTTTCTGATAAGCTGTTCTACATGAAAACAGTTTCTTGCTATCAGTTTTAGGCTTTGAATATAAAACAAACAGGAAGGAGCATATGTTCAGATAAGTGAGACCGGAATGGAGCTTCAATATGGCCGACTATTGCTTCTGTCTGGTCAGTGACGTAGAGCATATATATTGCATGTAACATAAAATTAATGCAAAATAATAATTTTATCCCCAGGTACGCCTATGTGATACGTTTATTGGATAACCTTTAAATGTCATTCAAACGAAATGAGTTTTTATTTCTGAATATTCAATAAAATTGGCATTAAAAACACTTATCTGTGAAATGTTAAACCAGAATTTCGATGTTTTGGTGTCAGGGAACAACCATAGATACATAACTAACCATCTTTTTCGTTATTGTCTCAGTAATAGTATAATGAAAATGTTTTATCAATTTATTTAGATATTATTGCTAAATGATAGATATTATCACTAAAACAACCAAAAAATTATTTTATTACACTAATTACAACGATTATTAACACTTGAAACTGCTCAAAACTATCAAAAATCCAATGTGTTTCCAACATCTACGATCAAGAAGCAAAACATGAGTCATCCGTGGAGCTTCAAGATGGCCGTTTCTGTCTCTTGCTTAAATCGTGCGCGGTTTTCGCAATGCTCGTTCCTGTTCGTTTTATATTCAAAGGTTTTAGGCTTGTACAGGGTGCAAAAATGAGAATAGTTTTTTACGTTAAATTTGAGACACCCTGTAGGGAGCATTAGCTGAGCAACAACGAGTGTATGATGAAACCATACTGTAGCCTCATGTTTTCTAAACATTTTGTTTCTATAATTTCTCTGATATCTGTAATATCAAAGAAAATACAAGTTTTATACCAGAACATGTTTTTTTTAATTAAAATAGGAAAACACTAATTAACTTTAAATAGCAAAGAAAATACATTAGTAGCGTATCGGTAACCATTATTTGGACATCTCGCAGGTTGACAGAAGGGGGTTGATGCTGTCTCAGTGCCCTACCAATAACATCCCATAGGTGCTCTATAGGATTCAAATCGGGACTGCGCGGTGGCTAATTTAGAGTTCGAATAGTTACTTCATGTAAATATTCATTGACGATGCGCGCAACCTGAGGTCTTGAAAGGAACAACGTGCTCAGACAAAATGTCACTGATATACCTCTCGCTATTTAAAGAATCCCCACGTGAAGGTACGATATCCGTCCATGCTGTTAAGGATATTCCAGCTCAAAACATCACAGAGTCTCTATTAAATAAAGTTGTTTCACGTATGTTGCACTGTTCAAAGAAAAAATAAGCGAAATTGATTTATCGGTTCGGGAGAAAATGAGGTTTGAAATGACCATAATTTTTGGTTGTGCGGTATTTTTGCTGCTAAGTGTATATCTTAATTATTTTTGAAAATCCATCAAACCTAGACCACCCCCGCCACACGACTTTGACTAAGCGCTTGCTGCAGGTGCGATTTCTTGGTTATTATAACTATTATTGTTTTAGCCCAAATATACAGGGTGTTATGGAAATGATGATTATATTTAAATTGGTGACTCCTGGGGTATCCTAGAGAAGCGCTACATATTATTTTTTTTAAATCGAACGTTTAAAAAGTGGGGTAATTCACCTATAAACCCACAGGTCACTCTGCGGCACAATCATATTACACTGTCCAGCTGTGTAATATACACATGTTCTGGCGCAATGTTGGTAAACTGTGGAAAAGTGTAAATTAGATTCTTATAAAATAAATATTTAACTTACTTAGAAATTAAATCCGCTGCCGACACGAGTAAGGAATCCAGGACACAGACACCTTCAGTTCTTTTTTCTATGGGAAGAGGTTTATGCTCATCACGTGCCCTGATGATAGTGTGGGACTGCATAATAAGCTCATACCCACTAAGCCCCATTCGGCCTCTTATTTCCAATCTCGGAACATAACCGGCATATCGTCGAGAGATACATAATGAAACAGAACAAAGTACACTAAATCACTTAAAGAAACACACAGACACCCACGAGTTTCAAATTAATTTTTTTGAAGATATGCATCTATTATCAGATTACACAAAAGCACTAAACACTAACGCATAATTACACTATCGTACACATAGAACAACAGCACGCACAGAAGATAGGATACAAATTATTTCGCAATAGAAAGTCAGAAATAATAAAAACGCTAATTTCTAATGGACCTAAAACAATTTTTATTCCTTTAATGAAGAATGATGAAATAATTAATTATATTGACAATAATAGGACTTCCCCTTAGTCTTAACATAGACGAGTCCAACCAATTGACTTTCTAAATAGTGACAACACTGCTCAAAATTCACTGACGCTTTCCGCCATATGTTGTTTTGTTTATCTTTCTCCCAGTGTCACCACGTGCGTAATTTTGGTTTGACGTCAGGTCATGTACAGGGCATATTAAATTAAAGCGCCATTTTTGGATATTTTTCTTCAATTTGTTTCCATCTCAGGAATTGCCGGTTTAAATATAATACGTCCTTTCCATAAAGTTTAAAAAGAAAAAAATGAATTTAAAATTCACGAGCAAACACCTTGTATAATATAAATGACCTCATGGGAATCGAACTCTTTTACACGAACAAGCCTTCATACCACTTCAAACTAGAAGATACCAAGAACGCTAAATTACTCTTAAGGAAAAATTGAGAGTCATCTTCATTGCGTTTTAAAAAGTGACAATGACTCCAGCGATGTTTATTAGTAGAATAACTGAACTTTTTTTCTGTATCGGGACTTGAAAATTGTCATAAATATTTTACCATTGGCGTACGATTTCTTTAGTCTATAAAATAATATCTTAACTGAATAGTTATACAGTGTAGACTGCTCTGCTTGTTAGGTGGTAATATCATATTATTATGCATAATATACAGGGTGAGTCGGGAGGAACGGACCAAATTTCAGGAGTGTATTATACGCGCGAAAACAATGTAAAAAAACCCATATGTTCTTATCGGATATTCATTTGTTTTCAAGCGCAATATCCAATATTTTTTCTACGTTCCACTTTTATCAAAATTTCACATAATTAGAGTATGCCATGCTCAGGATTCTAAACTATTTGACACCGATGTTGTCTTGACAATGTATCAGTCTATTGTGGCAGTAATTAAACGTTTATTTTCAAGTTTGAGTGATTAAAGTGATACAAAATGCCAAATATTTATTCAAATTTAGAATATGCAAATATGGTGTTTATTTATGGTTTCTGTAATGGCAGTGCTACAGCTGCTGTTGAAGAATATCGTCAACGGTATCCACATCACAGACATCCGACTAGAAACGTGTTTATCAGAGTGTTTAGTAATTTGTGCGAGAATGGTAATCTTCCCAGTGCCAACATTACATCTGAACGAGCTACTCGACAAGGTTTAGGATAAGTAGAAAATATTCTGGATTTAATAGAAGAAGATGCAACGACCAGCTAGAAGAATTGGTACTCAATTGGGCATTTCACAAAAAAGAGTATTAAACACACTCCACGAGCAAGGCTTATATCCATACCATGTACAGAGAGTACAGCACCTAGAACCGGAAGATTATGCTAATCGTATTGAATTTTGTCGGTGGATAAATAATAATCATCGTGTTGTATCGCATATACTTTTTACAGATGAAGCAACATTCACCCGTGACGGTATTAATAATACTCGTAACTCTCATGTATGGTCAATCGAAAATCCCCACGCAACAGTTGAAAGTAATTTTCAACATAAGTTTTCGGTTAATGTGTGGTGTGGTATGCTCGATAGCTATTTAATTGGCCCTTTCATTTTGGAGAATCGCCTCACAGGAGACAACTACCTACATTTTTTACAACATGAGTTACAAGGACTACTAGAGGATGTTCCTGTAAATATCAGAAGGCGAATGTATTACCAGCACGATGGAGCTCCTGCACATTTTGCTCGTCAGGTCAAGAAACATTTAGACGAAACATTTCCAGGGCGTTGGATTGGTCGCGGTGGTCCTATTAATTGACCTCCAAGATCTCCAGACCTCACAGCACTAGACTATTGTTTATGGGGTTGGTTTAAAAATGAAGTGTACAAAGTAAAAGTGGACACTCGGGATGCACTAATTCGACGTATTAGAAATACTGCAGCCAATTTTAAAGAAGAAAGAAATGAAGCAATTAGAAGAGCACCTTCATAGACGAAGCAGAAAATGTTTAGAAGTCAATGGCGGCATTTTTGAACATTTATTAAAAGAACGCTATGATTAGGAAACCGTTAATTTATGAACTTTTCTTTATTTGGTATTGCGCTATAACTTGAAAACAAATGAATATCCGATAAGAACATATGGGTTTTTTTACATTGTTTTCGCGTGTATAATACACTCCTGAACTTTGGTCCGTTCCTCCCGACTCACCCTGAATTATACACGGTGTCTGGAAATTATGAGTAAGGGGATAGTTGTAGAGCGAAAATAAATGGTACCTCTTCCTATAGCAGTTTTTCGAAAATTGATTATTAACTGACAGGGTGTTAAAGTAAAATTTTATTTGCTGTTTTTTTTTGCAACACCTTTTGCCACGCTCATAATATTTTGACGAAATATCGTATATGGGGCCTTTTCGGGACGAGGAATACAAATTTTCCCATCGTTTTTTCGCATTTTATAGAGGGCGCCACATACGAACCTATACTTTATTTTGAATAATCCCTTTTTTGTGCTACACTGTATGCGCATTTTGACCGAATATTTTTATTCTCCTAACCTTTTGACATAAAAATGACATCGTCGGTGAAGTAATAATACCTCGTAAGTCACAGATGAATATTGACATTGTCTTCCACATAATATGGGCATTTGCAATGCAAGACATTAAAAATCTTAAATATTCAGTGAAGTGATCTTTTGTGGTATAAATTTATTAGCGAAGTTGTAGAATTTGGCTTACACTAACCAAAAAAACGCAATTTAGAGTTTTTGTGGGTTACGAGGTTTTAGTACTTCAACGACGATAATAATATACTACTTTTGTTTCGATAAATCTAACCATTTTCGAGAAAAACGCTAAAATAGCATTGCTTGCATATAGGGGGCAATTCGCGCCACTGGTCTCTCACGAACGCCACTGGTCGGAATTTAAAAAACATGTCATTTAAAAAACATGTCATACATCATAAAATGCCTCTTGATGAATAAAAAGTGTGTACCAAATTTCACAAAAATATCTAAAGCAGTATCACAAACATAAAAGTGGAGATTTTTGAAAATCTTTAACACCCTGTATCTCAAAAGTTAAGACGTTTAGGACGTATGTTTATATGAGGTTTTTTTCTGAAAATGGACCCAAAAATAACTTCGTCTAACGACTAATTAATAGATTTATAATTTAAATAATTAAAATTAATATTAAATGAATAGATTGTAATATTAAATTTGAGAAAGCCGCAAACACACTATTATCACGTCACGTGAGATCACATGCTATCACGCAATGTACCGGCACAACCGAAATATCTGCAACACGGTTTATGCGTGCTTATAAATAGGTTTAGAAGTACACTATAGTCACCTCATGCAGTTCACGGCAAGTCATACGTGACAGCACAATTTTGTTGCAGCAAATTTACATATTCGGCACGCGTGATAGCACGGTGTCAAAGTTTGACGCTAGAAGGCTACAAGATTCACTTGTCATCTTCACAAACACAAAATATGTAATAAAAATGATCTGCAGTGTACGTAGTCTGTTTCTAAGCCGTGAGAGCATGTGCTATTTTGCCGATACGACAACACGTGACGTGATAATAGTGTGTTTGCGGCTTAAAAGCGTACCAATCCAGTAAACTACCTACCTGTATACCTGGATATAAATCCTTGGGCATAGGCACCGAAATGAGGCCTTCCTTAAAAACCTGAATAGTTAATTTAGTATATTAATATAGAACCGAATTTTTAGCTGGAGACTTGCGCAGTTTACATTTACAACTTGTAATAGCGTTTTGTTTGTTGTTGCATGATAAATGAACCTCAAAACTTCAGATGAGGAAAGAAGGTCCTTCCTTTGAATATTTTTTAATACCAAAGTAAGTGCAATGAAAAGTATTGATAGTTTGCATTGCATTTTTTATTGGGTTAGGTTCATTTATCTGTCAGTTGGGATGTGTTCGCAGAGCAGCAAATCTTCAGCCAGTTTCCAACCATTTACAAACCACGCACGTGCAAAGAAAAATTGGTAACTAGTCGGCAATTTGCTTGTGCCAATGAAGCTATTAAAAATATAAAATCCGTTAGATACATATGCCATACCTAGTTTGTATTTTTAATGTTACTTAAATGAATTAAATGACAATCCCTTAGTTGTTTATGTAACAAGTGCGTAAATTATACATAAGGGATTGTCATTTAATTCATTTAAGTAACATTAAAAATACAAATTAGGTATGGCATATGTATCTAACGGATTTTATATTTTTAATAGTTAAAATAAGTCATGTTGTGACGTCTTCAATTTTTTTTCGAAACTATAAATTATTTTTTGTAATACATAATATGTCGGCGTCAATTAGTGAAATCCGTCATTCCCTGAAATGCCTAGTCATTTCACGTATTGGCGGCAAATTGTGTAACTCTACGTTTGGTACACCGTTTGCCTAAGAGTATCAGGCATTCCCTGTAATAACGGAATTATTTCAGTCAAACGCTGGACTTAACTAAATGATTTAAGTTACCTTGTTTGCCGGTTTTAGTCGAACGCTGTAATTGTTGTTAACATCTGTGTAGTGATTTTTTTTGAAAATGAAATGTCGAAGCATTCAAAATTGTTTTATAAGAAGTTAGATGACTATTACTCCAATCAAAGTAAGAGAAAACCTTGTAATATTACGGAATTAACGGAGGTAAAAAAATTCTTTTCAATTTTAAGAAAATTCCTGATAATAATCAGTTATTTACAAACCTTTTAATTTAAAATACCTTATTTTCATGCACACAACTGGCATCACTGTCCTAATTACAATGATTGACTAAAACCGGCAAACAGGGTAACTTTAATCATTTAGTTAAGTACATACAGCCTTTGACTGAAAGAATTCCGTCATTACAGAGAATGCCTGATGTTCTTAGGTAAACGGTGTACCAAACGTAGAGTTACACTATTTGCCGGCAATACGTGAAATGCCTAGGCATTTCAGGGAATGACTGATTTCACTAATGGACGCCGACACATATACCGGATCGCAAGGCACGTCTATTATATGAAAGCAGACTTTGTCTTGATATTTTGCTTACACCAAACTTTGATTGATTCGGAGGGTTTTAATGACGTGTAAGTAATGACGCACGGGTTTGTTCGGGAAAGGATAATAATTATGTACTTTATATACTACAACAAAATGTCTTCATCAAAGATTGTTTAAATAGTCATTCGCCATTTTGTCAGAATCAATTTAATTATGAATTTTGATGATATTATTGGATGATCAGTGTTGTATTTGGCAACTACCTGGTGCATTTATTTGCATATTTTGTCAAAGCGACCCTGTTGCTCTTTTACCTAGATTAATATTATTCTTAGATTTACAAACTATTCAGGTCATTATGCCCGCTGTCCCAACTCATCGCTTAAGTATGGACACCTTAAAATTAATTTGCTTGCACCAGCTGCAAATTTTGAAATCTTAACAAAGCAGCGAATCACAGTGGCAGCATTGCACCACCAGCATTTTTCTTTGCGAAATGGAACAAAAAAATATCAAGAAAAGAGCTCCAAATTATACGGCAAAACAAAAAGAAGTTCTTTTGGCTGTTCAATGATATCGAAGACGTCCAGATCGTCATCATTGGGAAACTCCATGAGAAAGACATTATTTGACACAAAAACGGACCACTTCATATTTGATTTAATTAAAAAGTTAGGTTATAAATCATAACTTTACATAAATTCTACGTACATAAATTTAGCTACTTAATGTATGAGACACTTACATGGTGTTTATGTGTCGGTGCAATGGAAAAAGGCAATTTATTCCCTACTTAACATAAAGGCGTCCTTATCGTGCTTTCATTAAATGAACACTCTTACTCACAGGTCCGTCTGCGCTACGGTACAACATTTCACCCAGAGCCAATGGCAATGTTGCCAAACTTAATGTAAAACTGAAATTAGATCTAAAATTATAAAAATAAATTATTTTCTACCTCCTTGTATTTATCCGTATACCTAAAGAGCGAGGAAATCCAGGCAAAAACACAATCAGTTTTTTTCTTTTTCATGGGAACACTTCTGGATACACTTTATGTACACACAGAAATAGTGAAACAGTACCGATAGTTAGCTTTTGAAAATACAATAATACAGATTATACTACAGATTATTAGATTTTATTGCACGCGAGAAATTTAACGTCCAGAAGACGCGTCAATAAAAACAATATTCAAAGATTATTTATGTACGGGCAAGATACACGCGTAAACCGAAAAAAACCGAGCGGATCGCTGAGAGTGTGTTGGTGATCGATGAGGCACAACGGATCCGGCCGCCGGTTGGTCTTGAACTAACAGACGCACGCGTGCGGCGCTAGATGACACTACTTCGCTCAGCCGAAAGGTCATTGGCATTTGACCTAGTGCCGTACATGGCTATTACTATTCCATATGTTTTTTCGGGTTGTTTAAAACATAGTCCGTCGTAAATGGTCTTCAATTAATTGTACAAAAAGGTATTACAGAATGGGAAAGTGTTTAAATTATTTTATTTTGTCTAAAGAGTTTAAGGTGTACATATGACAACACCGGCCAGAGTTCCTTGATTGCTTACATGTATTGCAGTGCGACACAGGTGTTTTTCTGGTTTGACGTCAGGTCACTTTTACCGCTGAATGAATTGAAAGCGCCATTTATGGCTATTTTTCTTCAATTTGTATTTATCTCAGGAATTGCCGGTTTAAATATAATACGTCATTTCCATAACACCCTATATATAAGCAATTTTTCTCAAACCTGTAAGTTAATTCCAGTAGTTTTCGAAATAATTCTAAACTTCGTAAATTATTTTATTTAAATACCATAGGTGCCTTAACTAATAATTTTAAACTAGGAACTAGGTGGTCGTAGAAAAATAACTATTTATAACACCCTATACCCTGTCGTGTTAGGGTTGTCGCAAACATAGCCACTATTGAGTTTGCGCAGTTGGGTGGAAATTTTATGGATCACGTCAGAGCCGGCCCGACATTATTTGTTTGTTGTTATTCGTCGCCATCTTTGGTTCTGGATGCTTTTTCAAATTACAGAATTAAAAGTGGTTCATCCACACTGTTGTCGGTATATGAGTGCTTATAAACTTTCATTATCTAACAACAATTTTGGTGAAGGAGTTTTTAATATTTTGTGATGATTCGATTCGCTGTTTGGTAGGTTAGTGCCTTGTTTTGTTTAAGATGAAAGGACCCAAGGCATGGTGCTTGCTTGCAAAAGTCGTGGATCAATACCAGGTATAAAGTATTTCAGGTGTGTACATATATACAAAAATATTTTGCTTATCACATTATCCGATCTTCGGAACCGAATTTCACTAGTAGCGGATAATAATTCCCAAAATATTCAATTCTTAATTTTTTGTTTAGAACAAAGTGAGGTTAAGAAACATACGACGTCGGATTAAAGTTAATAAAAAAAATAAAGCTCATCGTGTCGGTTGTTACAAATATTCGAACGGAATTTGGCACCAAAAGTTTACACCAATTAGGAGGGCATCGTCGGATCATCATATCGTCAGAAATCGTATGCATGGAACGCTGTCTTAAATCGAACTAATCGAAATTTTGATTGCAATCTTTTTCCTAGCTAACCAGTGAAATTTACATTAAAAAAGTTGAAATCCGGTCCTGTCGAATGTTTACTTTCACAAGAAAAATTCCGAACTGCGCAAACTCATAGCGCCCCTAGCGAGGACATAATTGCAGATGGGATTAGCAATATACTGTTTATATACTCGTATATGTGGCTCAGCAGCTCAAACGAGCCACTGAGAAGCCATGTCGCTCTCAGCCTATAAGAACTGTGTAGAACATAGTGTCCGCTGCGTATGGCGGCGACCACCGGCGGTGGCGCGGCTGTGTTTGCGGCCAGCCTTAATGTTATTATATTTTTTTGTATTTCGACTCTCATTATTAATTTGTAATGTCATGGATTACTTTACATTACTGTCAATACTGTCGAATTATTCTTATAATTTAATTTGTATCATAATAGAGTTATTACAATTTATCTGTTTGTTGGTGGTAATAAATAGTGAAAATTATGCTATGATTTAGAATTTACTGCTTTACGTTAGAATCTTTCCTTGACTGTGTAATTTTATAGCGATGCTGTATTTATAAGTTATATATCTCCGTGATGGTTAACTAGACCACCTAGAAGTCATTCTTCGAACTTATTTGTTTTTATGTTTCCGCCAGGATTCTAAAGAATCGAAACGATTGTAATCTGTAATTTTAAATATGAAATTCTCCAACACACCGATTAAAAGATGTACCATATAATATCTACCACAGGAATTCATTGTATCATCGACAACAGTATTAAAATAATTGTCCACAATTAGTTTCTGTACATCAACCACAGTTGTATCATACATGGTGGTCGGTAATGAATGCGCCATAGAATAATCAATGAATCTACACATAAAAATAATAGGTATGAGCTGAGCATGCCTTAATAAAAATGGTGGTCGTTAATGAGATACAGGGTGTTTCAAGTTTAATTTCTAAATTAATTTTTTAATGATAGCTCAATCTATCATTCTGTATATACAGGGTGTTATGGAAATGACTTATTATATTTAAATGGGTAACTCCTTGGGTGTCCTCTTACTCACAGGTCAGTCCGCGCTACTGTAAACATATCTCCCAGACCCAATGGCAATGTTGCCGAACTTAATCTAAATCTGAAATTGCATATAAATTATAAAAACTTAAAATTACTTACTTGTATTTATCTTATAACTAAAGAGTGGGACATCCAGGTACATACATAACCCGACTGCTTCACTGCTAGTGAAATAGGTTGATCTTTCCGTATTGAAAAATTATCCTCTGTGAAATATTGTTCACCTCTAGTTCCACGTTTTTGACAACTCGTTGTTTGTATCTTTTTGAGTCAGTTAAGAACGAAAGTGCATACAAATTTACGCGAGAAAAAAAGAGACAAGCCAATATTAATAAAAACGACGTCGCCATGTGAATTTTTGCAGTATGGCCAGTGTTCACATGAATTTTTGCGTTATGTATGGTTATGTGCCGGTTTTTTTACTAAAACGCTTTGGTGTGTAATTTTTTATAGAAATTGTGACTAATTTTTAAATAAGACCGATAAGGTAGCGTGTGTGTGTGGCTCAAATAAAATTGCATTTTTTTTCTAGAGTAAAAAATAACCAACAAGGAATCACTCAAAAGGTCATTGACATTTGGCCTAGTTACGTACGTGTGTATTTCAAACTTATTTAATAAAATTCCTTGTGTTCCAAAACATTTTCTGTCGTCATTTTTCTTAAATTAATTGTACAAAAAGGTATTACAGAATCGAAAACTGTTAAAATTATTGTATTTTGTCTAAAGAGTTTAAGGTGTAAATATGACAACAACGGTCAGAATTCACTGATTGTTTACATGTTTCCCAGTGCCCCACATGTGTTTTTCTGGTTTGACATCAGGTCACTTTTACCGCTGAATGAATTGAAAGCGCCATTATGGTAATTTTTCTTTAATTTGTCAGGAATTGTGGGTTTAAATATAATAAGTAATTTCTATAACTCCCGGTATATCTATATATATATAATTTTTAATATGCAGTATTGCTCTAGTGCTAGTGAGTGTCCTTTATCCCACCCATCATACCAATAATTGACTCCACGGATCCTGAAAATTTGTTATTTTTTAAAACAGTTTTTTCTTCTTCGTTAAATTTATTTCGGTTATTGATTTTGGAAGTTAGTGGTTGCAAGGAACTTTTTAATGATATCCCGTGATGATTGGAGATTTGTTCTAATTTAAAACCATTTAGGTGATTATTGATTAGAATAAATAATTATATAATTTAATATATTAAAATAAAAAAAATTAATTTAAAGATGGCAAAAAATAATAAAATATAATATATATACGGTAGTAAAAAATGCCCGTGTAATACAAACAACTTTTTCCACGGGCATTTTTTAGTACAAAACAGAGGAAGAGAGTATTTCCGGAATAAACCTTGATTTTCGCACGGTTCTGATTTTGTCTTTCATCATGGTGATTATTGGTGGCCCGAATAAAAAAATTTTTCGGACAAAAGATGCTTATTTTTGGTCGGACAACACGATACGCCAATAAAAAATATGGGGTTCAATTTGAAAATCTTAACTTACCCCCACCCGCGCCCGGGGGTTGAGGGGGTTTGGGGGGTGGTTTAAATTGCAAATTATTCCTCCTTCAAAACCAAACAATTTTTTCCCCAGACATTTTCCTCTGCAGTGCGATGCACCGGAGTTATTCCGGGGTACCGACCTTATTTCAACACTGTGTATACAGGGTGTTATGGAAATGACTTATTATATTTAAATGCGTGACTCCTTGGGTGTCCTAAAGAAGCGCTACATATTTTATTTTTTTTAAATCGACCGTTTTAGAAGTGGGTTTGTGTGTTGTTGTTAAACACTCGTACTCACAGGTGAGTCCGCGCTACTGTACAACATTTCACCCAGAGCCAATGGCAATGTTGACAAACTTAATGTAAAACTGAAATTCCATATAAAATTATAAAAATAAATTATTTTCTACCAACTTGTATTTATCCTTATACCTAAAGAGCGAGGAAATCCAGGCCCAAACACAATTAGTTTTTTTTCTTTTTCATGGGAACACTTCTGGAAACACTTTATGTGCACACAGTAATAGTGAAACAGAACCGATAGTTAGCTTTTGAAAATACAATAATACAGATTATACCACAGATTATTAGATTTTATTACACGGGAGAAATTTGACGTCCAGAAGAAACGCGTCAATAAAAACAATATTCAAAGATTATTTATGGACGGGCAAGATACACGCGTAAACCGAAAAAACATATGTTTTTTCGGGTTGTTTAAAACATAGTCCGTCGTAAATGCTCTTCAATTAATTGTACAAGAAGGTATTACAAAATGGAAAAGTGTTTAAATTATTTTATTTTGTCTAAAGAGTTTAAGGCGTACATATGGCAACACCCGCCAGAATTTCTTGATTGCTTACATGTATCGCAGTGCCACACAGGTGTTTTTCTGGTTTGACGTCAGGTCACTTTTACCGCTGAATGAATTGAAAGCGCCATTTATGGCTATTTTTCTTCAATTTGTCTTTATTTCAGGAATTGCCGGTTTAAATATAATACGTCATTTCCATAACACCCTGTATATTAAAGAAAATCAAATAAATTCAAATTTAATAAAAAAATTCACGAAAATTCAGTATAAATAATCGGGTTTTACTATCACAAGCATGAGCGTTGGGTTATTTTTAAAAAGCTGCTGCGATAATTTTTTTTCACGTCAGAGAAATTACCGTCGACAATTTTTACGTTCATTGAACCTACTATTACTGGTAGAAAAGTATATCTTTGGACACGGTGTATGTTTCCATTCCATTAAAAAAATTTTGTGGACACCCTTGCGAAATTTATTTTCCGCAAGCTCAATGCTGTTTGCCTTGGTCTTCGGCCTCGACGGACAATCTTCAAGTCTACTGCTTAAAATAATCTCATTACATACATATTACACAACTTGTTGCATAAACAGTGTATTATTACGCCCACTAAAGAACTGTGTGCTTTATGCGTGCCACTGATTATAATGCATATTATATACGCATTTTTATAGCCTACATATTTTTTTAAAGCCTTCTAACGAATCTCAAATAAAATTATCTTCTCGATCTAATCTGTCTATCTATCTTATCATATTAACGCAATACCAAAATAAAAAATAATATCCAAAGTACTTTCGGAGATATTAAAAATTATTTTAAAGAAACAATGGAACCCCGAAAATTACCAAAAAATTGACTGCCGCTGTTTTTAACCTTTAATATTTTTTTAGATGAAACGGTTAAAAAGTCAACATTTTGGGTAATTAGCTTGTTCCATATCGAGCTTATTTTAGATGTAAATATTTTTAAAAAGAAATTAAAATACAATTGGCCATACGCATGCCACTGATAGTAATTAATTTATTGAAATTTTAAATTTGGTCATTTCGTTGGATTCCAAATCGACTGCTGATATTCGTTTTGAAATAAGAAAAATCGCTAAAGGTACTATACTCTTATAATTATTATTTTAAAACCCCTATAAATGCGTACGTCAATGAGTCAACTAAAATTTTAATCAACAGAAAAGTTCAATCCCATTTTAAATAAGAAAGTTAGATCCGATAACTTTTCGACCTGATCCGGTAGATGCGACTATTCGGGTGTGCATCATTGTAACTAGCGTAACTATGAAACATTGATTTGAAACATTTTCTTGTATTATTAGTAATAAAAAATATCTAAAATCGACAATTTATCAATTTACCCTCGTATCTTTTAAACCAGCGAATATTTTTAAGATCTGATTTTATAAATTTTAGTTAGTGTCAAAAATGGTTAACCCTGTATATCTATCCCTCAATTAAAAACATTGATCATGGGAGATCGCACCTACTTGTCCGATTTTTGTCGCTATTTCTTTGTTCTATCTACGTCACTGACCATCAGCAGAAGTAAAATCTTTTTTATTATTGTTCCAGTTGGATGATGCAGCACTCCAACTTTACAAAGAAGGTGACTACGGGGCCTATCTCGACCTCGAGGCGTCCATATCCGAACAGCAAGAAGAGTTCGAAGGGTTCCAATCAAAGTAAGTATTAAGACTCGATCTGATACTAATTGCTATTAAATAGGGTTGTTGTTCTTGTAGTACCCAATAATTAGTACCATGAAATTAATAGTCATTTGATAAATCTGAGCGAAGTTTACCAAATGAAAGGATATAGGAGGTTACGCGTATTATATAATTAATAGGGCAAATAGTAAACAAATTTTCTTTGTATTCTTTATTGCAATGGCATGTATTCGTCGAGAAGCATTGCTTGGCTAATCTCGGGAAATTATTGCTAATGTTTATAAGGCTTGTGATGAGGAAGCCAGAAATAATGCATTTAATTTGCAGTTAAAACGAAAATTGGTCAGGGTTTCGATGTATACAGGAGCTGGTATTAGCGTGATTAAAAAACTTACAAGGAAGATTAGGACCGGAATGCAAATAATTCATCGTTTATCAATTATAGACAAATTAAAATTTGACTTTAGTGTAATATGACGCATTATCGAAAAGTGCTATCTGGAGTTAAATCAGGTAAGTATGTAATTTTAATTAATAGATATAATAAAATACTTTTGTACTGCTTGCAAAAATAATAACATTTACTATTACGATTATTAAATTAAATGCTGAATTAAGAAGGAAACAATTTATTAATGCCTATCGTCAAGGATATACAAATGTCCGCTAATTAATGGTACATGGAAAAACCACAGACTCCTTAAATGAAAATATTAGGATTTGATTATACTTACCTATATCCGAAAATTGATATTTACTGAGATACAGGATGTTAATGTTAATGTTAAAACTTCATTTCTGTTTTTCTTTAATAACTTTGAGAGAAACCAACTTTGTTTTAGAAAATCTGGCAAGTATGGCTTTTTTTGGACGAGAAATTGATTTTTTCATGAAATTTTAATGTACAACGTCTGCGACATTTTTCGCACGTTTATTAGGTCATAACTTTTTTGTGCCTTAGTGTATTTAAGTTTTTAATGAAAATAATAATAGTTTTCTTATTTATTACGTAAAATATATATACACAAATGAAATTTAGAAATGCAATTGCTATGAATCCTCCATGTTGTTATTTATTTGTATGTTGTTGTTATACAGTGTGTCCGCGGATGAGGGTACCCAATAGGGAAAAAATCTTTATTAGTCATTTTACGACCAAAAGTCATTCTTTATGAAAAGTTCTGCTTGTTGAGAAAATGAATTGACGATAAAACATTTTTAGATCCGATGTACAGGGTGTTAATAAATTAGGAAAATATGAAAAAGCTTTAAGAGAGAACTACCATTATTTATTATTTTTTACAAAAAATTTATAAAACAAAGTTGTTGATAAACTAACGTAAAGTGTAAATACAAATTTTGAAATAAAAATTCGAATTTTTAAAAATAAAATAATAACAGCGGTGTTTATGTAGTTAAAATCAAGATACGTTCATGTTACGTCAGCATCTTATTTACATCCGTCAGTATTCTGATTACCTGAAGGCATTTTCGAAAATGCTAACCAAAGAAGAGCGTATTTATTTAATACAATGTTACGGTATTGGAAATTGGAAATACGCTCTTCTTTGGTTAACATTTTCGAAAATGCCTTCACTAAATCAGAATACTGACGGATATAAATAAGATGCTGACGTAACATGAACGTATCTTGATTTTTTTGTAAAATACAAATAATTACATAAACACCACTGTTATTATTTTATTTTTAAAAATTCGAATTTTTATTTAGACTTTACGTTAGTTTATAAACAACTTTGTTATATAAAATTTTTGTAAAAAATAATAAATAATGGTAGTTCTCTCTTGAAACATTTTCATATTTTCCTAATTTATTAACACCCTGTACATCGGATCTAAAAAATTTTTAACGTCAATTGATTTTCTCAACAAGCAGAACTTTTTATAAAGAATGACTTTTGGTCGTAAAATTAGTAATAAAGATTTTTTCCCTATTGGGTACCCTCATCCGCGGACACACTGTACCTATATATAGTGTGTCCGCGGATGGAATAGGTATATTATTTAAAATTCGAGATTATATACCTGTAATATATTTAAAAACCTTTATTATTCATTAGTTTATTCAAAATTTCAATATTTAATATCAGATTGGGAATCTGCATGTGCCACAATATTAAACCCTTTAAAAAAACTACGGAACAAAATTATAAAATGTATTCATAAACTAAATTTTTTGGAACCGACAACAAATTTATATAAACCAAGAGGATATCTAGATCTGAATAGTTAATACAAATTAAAAATTAGTATACTAATTCATGCAATAAATAATCAAAATTAAAAATCTTGTATGAAAATTGTAAAATCAACTGATATAGACAATCATAATACCAGAAATATTGACCATTTAAAAAAAATCGAATTAAAAGTAGCATAGGGATGAAGTCAATTTTATGATGGAATAAAAAATAATTTTTTTCTGGAAAATATACAAACCACAAAAAATAACCATTTATAATAACCCGAACAAACCCTGCCGCGTTAGTTAAACTGGTATATCTGGTATTTTTCGAGTTAAATTGATGTTTGGGGGGGGGGGGGGGGGGTTACCCCCCTGGATCCGCGCGGGGCCCGTTCTATGAGGAACGCCTAGGTCCCGGCAAACACCAAGCCTGAAAAATCTAACGGAGGACCATCCCCTAATCACTGCCTCTCCTGTATCTTCTCTTGCCTTTTTTGAAGCGTCCATATTTTTATTTATTCCCATCTAATACCACGAGACGTTAATCAACAAATTATATAGTACCATAGCATGAATGGTTGCATACAGTTAAAATCAATAAGAAAGCTGGTTCTTTGCGTTTTGGTTCTCTGTTATTTGATTTACTTTCATATCTTGTGGAAGAGGATCACGGCATATCTAAAAATAGTCTTCGTCTGATCTAAGAAGGTTCCCGTATGTTTTACCGCCGGATTTTTCAGGCTTTTGGTTGTACTTTATTTTTAAAAGACATGAAAAGGTGTTCTCAATGGAAGAATGTACTTGTTTAATAATTCGATTATTCAACATATTTTCCCTTAATTTCAACGTACTTGAGTCACCTGTTACTCTATATCAGAAATTTCTAGGACTTTTCACTGCGTGCTTAACAAATTCCAGATAGCATTCCGGGTGACGAGTGGGTACGATGTTGTGAATACAAGAGATGGTTTCATTAAAAATGCACTCCCAAATTGAATTTTAAAAGTGATTAGAGTAATAGTAAAAGAATTTGATTTTGTTCTAATTTAAAGGTGGTTTCTTATTATGTTAATTTCCCAATACATAGGTAGTCTAGAGGATTCAATCCCGTTACATATTCCAATCCCGGGATTTCGAGATTGCCATTCCCGTAATCCCGGGATTTAAAAAGTATTTTTTTCAATTTTATTGGTTGAAATCAGATGAAAACAACATAAAATAAAATACATTAACACGTAATCAGGCATTAATTAGTCGTATCAAAAAAGATAAGTTGGGTATATAATTAAAAAAACAAACAAAAAGGAAAGGCTGATTAAATGACATGTATCTCTAAATATTTTTTTTTTTCTTTAAGAAAATAACACAAGAAAATTAAATTGTCCAGTGTTTCATCTAGCATAAATGGGCGAAACTTAGTTAAAATTAATCCTACGGCTGAGAAACATCTTTCAGCTTCCACGCTGGTTGGAGGTATGGTGCACAGGATATCGTATACTAGCTGGAGATTGAGTCCACGTTGGCCTCCATTTTGAAACCTTTCCATTTTCTGGAACGACCTTACTTCCAAAGTTTAATTTTTGGAAACTAATGTAGGCAACAACTGCTTCTGTAATGCTTGATTTAGTTGTTCTGCTAACGACAATTTTTCTTGTGTTTTTTCTTCAAGAGTAATTATTCTGGCAAGTGGTATATCATCTTCGTCATCGGAGCTAATCGATATTTCTGGAGCTGAAAGTTTATCATTTTGAAAGTGTTCCAGTAGAGTTACCAATTCTTGCTTCACATATTTTGGCTTTAATTGCTGAAATAAGCTGTTAGTTTCTTTTTGAGTGGGATCTTGTAAGTATCGTAAAACCCCTGAAAAATTGTCAAACGTTGCTGCAGTCGTTTCTCGATAGAAGTTTTCAGGTCCCTGCTCAAAGGTGATGGATGTTTGTTAAGCTAAACATTTCCTAATGAGCATGATTTATAGAAAGATTGGACGGTGCTATTAATTAAAAAAATAATATAGCAATCGGGACGGAGATTACAAACCTGGGATTTCCCGACATTAAAAATCCGTTATTTTTCTACGGGATCCCGGGATCCCGGATTCCCGGGATCCCGGATTCCCGGGATTGTATCTCCTAAGGTAGTTTGTTTGGGCTATATCGTAAGGTTAGCCTACTGGCTCAACTTATCCCATATATTAGCAGAACTTGCCCTTAGTGGGGGATAGTTGAGCCAGTAGAACCCTACTATAGTAAAGCATTTCTTGTCCCGAAACTAAAGTAAATTTGACAATTAATTGATATCATTAGATGAACAAATAACCAAAGAAATATTTGATGAACATATTTGTACTAAATGTAATGGAGATACGAATAAAAATGCAAATTTTCCTCCTATCTTTTTTCCTACGCAGTTTAAAATGATTCTCAGGAACAGGAATAATTAGGTTACAATAACAACAAAATTACACATTAACATACTATTATGGTAATCTCTTAATTGGTGATAAATAGTGACGATATAAATTCAACCAGATTCTGCAGAAGAAGCTGTTAAATCTAATAATAAATATATAAAAGTGTGTCTTTAATTACCGATTTCATTTATAAATCGATTTACCCACTTTAGTTTGAATTAATTTCCGCTTTTGCATAAAATATTCTCGAGCACATGGCTCGAAAATTATTCTAATGTAATTCTGGTTTCCTACGAGTTAATATTTCTGTCATTTTATTATGTAATCAAATGTAGATTTTGTTTAAGAAGCAACACCTTAATGAATAAGGCTATTGACTGTTATATTATGACCCAGTTACGGGTACTTTTTACAAAAGGCCTCTACTTCAATAGTGTCGCCGGTACGGTAATCTGAGTGGAGTATGTAGCCCGAAACGTCCGTCCGTTTTGCGCCTAATAAATGATAGGTAACTCTAAACGTTCTCCTTATCTGCGTGTTTCACGTAAGACGTTTTTTGATAACCCCTGTATAACCAATTTACCCCTTGTAGAATTTTAGTTTTGAATCTTATTTGACCAGACTTTTGTTAGATGGCAATTTGGAAATTTTAATGTTGTCCCATTATTGGCTTCCCTCCGAAGGTGTATTCCCCCACCCAGGAATATTATTTAAAGCCTATTTAACTTCTAAGCCTTTTTAATTTAAATTTTGAAAATATAAGAACTGGTCGACACTATGAGTAAAGTGGCCAGTCTTAGCAAGTAATCAAAAAACCATAGCAATATGAACCGTTCCTAATTAACTATTTTCGGACGCGATTTTTCTTTGCTTCAATGAGTTTTTTTCGATTATTCGGTGCTATGTCAGGGATGCCAGGCATAATGCCATTGCCGATTTGACACGCACCTGTCAGTCGGTTTTGGGTGGGCCCACCTACCTTTCCCCGCTAACTGGAACCTGTCAGCAGTCCACCTGAGCAATTGAAGAAATGAGGGCAAGAATTTTGTTTAAGAAGTAAATGACTGATTTTAATTTGAAGTATAGTTGTTTGAACGTAGGACGAGGCCTAACTTTTGTTCAAACTATACTTTGTATTTTGGTATTGGCTCGGGCATTTCCAATGAATACAATAACAATGCAAGTTATTATACAGGGTGGCCCATCGAAAACGAAACAGAGACATTTACTGGTAGCTCAGTTCATTTTTGGAAAAACGCTCAGACCCGTCGATTTTGTTTTCGAGGTCTTTCAAATCCCTTTATAATGATGTAAAATTCACAATACTTCAGTTCAGTAGTTTTGGAGATTTATTGATTTTAAGCTTACAGTACACTTTAATAGGTACATCTGATTAGTTTGTACTACTTTCAGAAGAAATTTGAGAAAAGGCAGTTACTTATTAATTTAATGCTTTTCTTCACTACGCCCATGATTTGTTTATCATTTTGGTGTTCAAAATAGCGATTGGAGCGGTTTTTGTCGCGAAAAAAGTGGTTTATTGAAGAAAGATAAGCAGGGAATGTCTCGTACTTATTTTAAATAGGAATTTGTACATAGTTTGCGATTGATTCGACCAAACTTTGTTGTTAAAATACCTTTTACCGCTTTATTCATAAATTAACCATAGTATATTCCACGGCAGAAAGGATTGAAATTATCGAAATATTTTTCGGAAATAATCAGTGCGCTAATAGAACAGCACACATATTTAATGAGCGACATGAGAACAGTAACGTGCATCGAAAATATGTCCTAGAACTTATAGCTAAATTTCGGGACACTGGATCAGTCGCCAATAAAAACGCAACATTGAAAATCCCATAAGGAACGAAGCAATAGAAGTGGGGGTTTTAGGGCAAGTTTATGTAGATCCTACGTTAAGTACCCGCAAATTGGATACTGTGTGTGGTGTTAGTCGATGTAGTATCCAACGGATTCTGAAGGCCCATAGTTTTCATCCGCATAAAATTCACCTTGTACAAGAACTTAATGAAGACGATTTTGATCGGCGATTACAATTTTGTGAAGATATAAGTGAACGAATTATAAACGATGAACATTTTCTATTCAACACTTGCTTTTCCGACGAATGTTCCTTTTTCTTACATGGCCTAGTAAACCGTCATAACTGCCGATATTGGTCAGATTCTAATCCCAGAGTTTATCATGAGGTACACACACAGCAGCCACAAAAATTAAATGTTTGGGCTGGTATTTTTGGCGATCATTTAGTTGGTCCTTTTTTCTTGCCTGGAAATTTAACCGGTGAAATGTATTTGGAATTACTGCAAGACGCCATAGATCCTGCATTAACAGCCATAATTGAAAATGGGAATGATCGGCGGTACATTGCGAATAGGTTGATGTTCCAACAGGATGGTGCCCTACCACATTACGCATTACGTGTTCGACAATATTTAGATCAGACGTTTCCAGGTCGATGGATTGGTAGAAGAGGTGCCATTGAATGGCCCCAAGATCGCCAGACTTATCACCTTTGGATTTCTTTCTGTGGGGTCACTTAAAAAGCAAAATCTATGCTACTCAACCAACATCGTTAGAAGATTTGCGACAAAGAATTGTGAATGAGTGCCTTCAAATTACTCCTCAAATATTGCAAAATGTGCGGCAACGTTTTGAGCAAAATCTTTATTACTGCATGGAGAGTCATGATGGTCATTTCCAACATTTACTTGGCTGACGGGTCAGTTCATTCTTAATTTTTAAAGTACTTTGCTACCAAATGTATTGATTTCCACTAATGATGTATTAAAGTTTTATTTAAGTTTAAAATCAATAAATCTCCAAAACTACTGAACTGAAGTATTATGAATTTTAGATCATTATAAAGGGAATTGAAAGACCTTTAAAATAAGGTATCACTCGACCCCCCTTTCCATTTAAGATTTTAGGGGTGGTGCCACCCCCGCCCAGGGGTCTGCACTTGTTGACTTGATTTTGTGTCCCCCTCGAAAACAAAATCGACGGGTCTGAGCGTTTTTCCAAAAAAGAACTGAGCTGCCAGTAAATGTCTCTGTTTCGTTTTCGATGGGCCACCCTGTATATTGAACACGGTGGGCTTTTACTTATTTAATTTTACCGTCTGTTGTCAATGAGGGTGAATTTAAGGGGTTAGTCTTACGTCAGTCGAGTAACGTGATCGTAAAGTTAATTATTTACAATGAAGAATTAACCTATGCTAACATTCTGTTCTTTCAAACCAACCTATCATTCCTCCAATCACGAACTCTCATTTTTAAATTTAGTTTTATTTTGTTATTTACAATATAAAATAAACCTAAGCTAGCATTATATTCCCAACTAAAGGGATCTCAACTACCCTAATAATTTCCAAAAGAAAATTATAACTCGCGGTAGTGACCGCTAATACTAACTTAAGATATTTTAGCACTTACTTTTGATGACACGATCGGGTAATTTTTTATTTCGAAAATTATTCTAGGCTTTTGGCACAAAGTTATTATAGAATAATTTTCCTCGCACTTAAGATTTATTTATACTCGCACTCGCACCAAAAACGAGTATTTCGAAGATATCCCGGCATTATTTATACTCGCCGGAAACATGAGGGTATGAAGATATTCCAGTGTTGTTTATACTCGCCGGAAACACGAGTGTTTGAAGATATGCCAATGTTGTTTATACTCGCCGGAAACATGAGTGTTTAAAGATATTCCAGTGTTGTTGAGGGAAAGATCCGCGGTTTGACTTTTCTCGGAATTTTCGGTGATAAACACTCTAAAACCTGTAGCCGAAAATCGGACCCCCCCCCCCCCTTCTTACGTAAAAATTAATAAAAAAACTAAATCGCGTTTGAGTACGACTCTGGGAATCCCCAATCGGTATACTGCGTAGAAGAACCCAAAATCGACTAAAATTACTGCCTCCTGTAGAATTTCTTTATCCGTCTGTTTTAACGTTACATTGCGTCATCCTGACCGATTTAATCTACCGGTGACGCCATGCCCGTTGCGGCAAGAGAGAGAAGGAACAAAATACTGCCGACACCGCAAAACTATAAAAGCCCGTCTAATTTTGCATGTGGAATTATTTAGAATAATTCAACGGAAAAAATTAATTCATTAACGTTCTGGAAAAGGAAAAAAAGTATTTTTACAACAATAGTTTAATCACAGGGTTTTCAAACGTTCTTGTTTTCTTTAAAATCATTACAATGGACCAAAATACGGTACACCAAGCAACTAAGTTGGTGGCGGGAGGAATCATTCCTAGATTATGTATTATGCGGAGTTTTTACCTTCCCTAAGTCAGGGCCGGACCTAGTATATTTCCTTGGGGCCTAGCCTTTAGTTCTGAATTGGAAGCGCTACAGTCAATTGTCAAATGCCTGGGATATATTGAAAACAAATTATAGTGCAAGCCTTCTGTATGTTCTTATAGATATTTCTCTATTATACAGTGTGTCCCAGATAAGAATGCCCTCTATAGGGATCTCGTTAACTACAGGACGTACAAAAATGATGGAATTAGGCTAAAGTTGCGTTTTAGTGAGTTCACCAAGGTCATGTTTTCAAAATTTAAAAAAGTCCCAATATTTCCGAATTTTTAAGACTTCGGTTCTTCTGTTTTCTGATTCTATTTCAAATTCTCATTGTCACTTTTTCTTCTCCATAAGATGGTTTAATGAAATTTTCAATCTGACGTTTGTACAACAATAAAAACAAAAGTATTTGCATTGAACAATACAAAGTATTTAAAAAATAATACCTTTCTGGTATAATAATATAATAAATATTCAACTTAAACTCAAATATTTAACTTAAAAACTACTTATGTTAGAAACATGTATGTACTGAGCAATCTCAAGTAGCATTTTTAGACACAAATTGGACGAACATTCTTTGCTGAGAAACGTTTCGAAACATATTCGATTAAAATTATAAAGTTGTATCGAGACACATGTGTTACGAAACTTTTGCGACACATTTTCGAATCCAGTTACTAGAAACACTTAAAGACGTGCTTGTTTCGAAATATTTTACAAACCATAGTGTCGATACATTAACGACACGCGAAGATAAATATTTTTCGAAAAATTTTGAGTTAAAGTTTTTAAAGTTTTGGTAAGATTGCATTGAATTTCCCATAAGAGATTTTTTATAGCATCGGTGTACGTTTATTAGCGATAAATAAGCAACTTCTTGATATTATTTATATTTTAGCTGTTATTATTGATCCATTTTCAACCACAGATTGAAGTAAGTGTTTTAGGTAGATCTTTAATCACCATCTGAACAAGTTTGAGATTATGTTATTGTTCACCGAGATTTCAATTGTTATTTTTCTGTAAAAAAAGCTTACTGTACTGTTTATCAACATAAAGTAGGGTGGGTGTACTCTATGTTGATAAATACAATGCAATAAGCTGTTTTTAACAGAAAAATAACAATTTAAATCTCGCTAGGCAAATAATAATAACATAACCTCAAACAAGATGTTGATTAAAAATCTTCAACAAACACTTACGTCAATCTGTTTCTGAAAATGAATCAATAATAATATCTAATATATAAATAATATCAGAAAATTGCTTATTTATCCCTTATAAACGTATACCGATGCTTTACAAAATCTCTTATGGGATTTTAGTGGAAAAGTTTTTGAAACCACGCCTCTCGTGACCGCAGGCTTAGGCTGTCCATACCCAACCTTTGTTTTCTGTTTATACAAGCAAATCTTTTTTTTTTCTGTGGCATTCACCATCACCGTAACAAACCTTTTATTTTTCTGTGCATCATTGAAACATTATAGAAGCCAAAGACTAGAATTGTGTGTTGAGTCCATTTTGGACCAGAATAATAAAATTTATTGCTTTCTATCGGCAATTTTGGGAAATAAATTTTTATTTTGTTAAAATGAGTTTTAATGAAATTTCTGCATTCCTTTCAAAGCGAAAAGTTGTTAGATAAGTTCCATTTTCCTAGCTAAGTCGATTTATAAAAGAAATAAATAAAATTTTGATAATATTTTAATTTTAATTTTTTTGACAAAGTATATTTTTTTCTGTAAATGAAAATAAATCGAGGGCACGTTAAAAATATAAAGTCAAATTACTAAACAACGAATTCATCCAGGCGAAATTATTGTTTCATATTGTATTTCTTTTATTTTACAACAGTGAAGGTATCCTAATTATTTTGCGCATGGTTTAACATAGCCCCGTCCCTTTATATTGTTATTTTTGAATAAACATAGGTAACAGTTTAGAAATATTTTCGAACATTTTCGAAATATTTTCGATAAAAGTTTTGATTGTGCATCGAAACAGCGAAAGTCGCAGCTAGTACAAACCACTTGAAACCCGTGTATGCGATAATCAGACAAAGTGGCCCTTTCTTTGCGAGGAATCCATTTCTGCTAATGCCATTGCTGTCACACATGAAGCTATCTAGTTAGTTAATTATTATTTAAAATGTGTTTAACATCAGACATTGGTCCAACAAATATAAAACATATTTACCGATTTCATTCGCTTACCCCAAATCTCCGGTTGTTAAAATACAAATTACACATTTTGTGTAGTTTTTCCGTTTAAAATAAACATTAACCCAAAATAAAATAACTAGCTCTACTCGTTTTTGGATAGCGTCCAAGTGGGTATCCAGGTGTAACGGAAACCTTGGAAATATCGTCTGTTGAAAAAAATGTTTCGCAATCGGAGATCTTTGAGTCAACGTATTTAAAATTAGAACTAATTCATTTGAAAAATTATTATAAACATAAAGAGTTGATGTGATGATGATCTTATCCAGATTTTTCCGTATAAATAAATTAAATACATGAAAAAAATAGGCTAATTTCGTGGTAACGACTATATCATTCAAGAAAGTTTGTACATCTTAAGCCTGTAAAATGGGTAACAAGCGTTTGTTTTGAATGATTGAAGGTTATACTCGTTGGGAAATACGATCTCGGGAAGATCGTTCCGTAAGCATGACGTCCTCCAGATGAAGGAAACCTTAAATAATGAAGTTCGAGCAGTACTAAGCTTAAACACATATGGATAGGCGGTAGTGGTTCGTCGTATATTTCTGCTATTCGCCGCTCTGGGTGGAATTAAGAGGGCAAGGTCAGCCGAGCACTTCCCATGAAAATATCTGTAAAAGAGAGTCAAATCACCGACCTGTCTTCGATGTTCCAGGCTCTCGAGGCTCTTCGTCAGCTCGTGGTCTCCGATCAGACGAATGGCCCTCCTTTCGATGGAATCCAGTAGTCGAAGAGTATGTTTGGGTGCAGAGCTCCAGACATGAGAGCCATTCTTTCTATGTCCACACAACACAAAAGTTGTTGAGGTGTATACAACTTTTTGGTTGGAAGAGTATACCAGGTTACTGCAAAGCTGGCTTGGCGATTGCAATTGCGTGGTTATGTCAAGACTCCTCCCAGATTGACGTCCAGCAAATTAATAGACGAAGCCAGCGAAATTTCTTGTCCTGCCATGACTATATCCGGTTCTCCAATATTAACCTTTCTAGAGGAAACTACTGCCTGGATTTTCTTAGCATTAAATTCTACTTGGTTATCCCAAGATAAAATTTCTTCCAGTTCTTTGTTGAGATGTGACACTTGAGCTACTTGCAAAGATATGCGTCGGCAGTCGATGTTTGAGAATTCAGAGAGGAAAATGAGCCAAGTGTGCTATCGTCAGCAAATCTGTATGTTCGATTTTTGTTTTGGATTAGTTGGTTACCTTTCATGTTTTCTTCATTCCTTCGAGCGTGTAATTCAAAAATATTAAATTAATAGCAATATTCTAGTTAAGAATATAATAAAATTCCTCACGTCAAAACGATGATAGAGTTAAATTATTGTCAAAGCTAAGTAAAGCCGATGTAAGTTAATGTACCGAACCTTAATTATTCAATTTAAAAATGTGCGGTTTATTGGAAAGTTAGGAAGAGAAGAGTATCATCAGCCGATCAATGTTTATTTTCGTTAAGTTTTAGCCGTTAACAATAAAGTTTTTTTGTTAATTTATTGATATTTAGATTGTCTGACATGTTGACCCCAGTATCAAGCAAGTTGGGGTATCAGAAACTTGGTGTACTCTTCCAAACCAGAAAGTTGTACACACTTCGCCTCGCCTTTTGACACTATACAAAGCCCAGATTCGACCATCACTAGAGTAATGCTCTCATGTCTGGATCTCTGCACCCAAATATACTCTTCGGCTACTGGATTCCATCGAAAAGAGAGCCATTCATCTGATCAGAGACTACGAGCTGACAACGAGCCTCGGCAGCCTGGAACATCGAAGATGGTGATTTGACTCTCTTCTACAGATATTTCCATGGAAAATGCTCGGCTCACCTTGCCCTCTTAATTCCGCCCAGAGCGGCGACACAGCGGAAATACGCGACGAACCACTGCCGCCCATCCATTTGTGGTTAAGCTTAGTACTCCTCGAACTTCATTATTTAAGAATTATTTTATCTGGAGGACTTCATACTTGGGACGACCTTCCCGAGTATAACCTCCAACGATTCAAAACCAACGTGAATCGCTTTATGCGCACACGCACCACTCCCAGAGTGCCTTAATGATCATCCTATAATGCTTGTGTTTGATCATAAAAAAAATTTGAAAATTGTTCATATTTGAAATTATTATTCTAATAACATTATATTTTCCCATGCCGTTTTCCAATCCTTTAACTTTATGAGATTATAGATTTAAAAAAATTTAGGGTATTTGGCTAAATCATCACATAAAATAGTGCCTGCTTGGCAACATGTGATTAAACGCAACTCTCAAATAAACGTCATAATAAGCCGCATTATATTCCTCAAACTTGTATAAATAAAAGTCGCTAGGTCGTCGGATTAACATTGTTTGGGTTTGTTAGCGTTTGTGCTAATGTTGACAGTATCGATATTGACCCCAACGTTAGAGTACTACTTAGGTATGGTAATCAACTTTCAAAACGTTTCTATAAAAACTAATACTTAAAATTAATTAATTTAAATAGACAGTCTAGACACCTAATCTGTTTCCTGCTTACTGCTGTTTAATCAAGCTGAAAAGAAGAAAATGCACTATAGTTTTTGGAGAAGTTCCAAATATTTGCGCAATATTATTTCGTAAAACTAAAGTTAAACAACATAGAAAATATTTTGAAGTCCGCTGATATTCTTAAATACAAATTTCATTATTTTAAGTGTCATTTAAGAATTTAAAATGAACTTTTTATTTTAAAACTATGATTTTATTTTCTTTTGGTAGCCTGTGCTTTTTGTTAAGCCAGGGGGGGGGAGTCACCCCTTTGACTTGATGCCTCCCCCCCGTGTCCATGCTTTAACCGCGCCTGAGTCGAAGTATAATTTTGGAAAAAAAATCTTGTTAAATACCTATCACAATTTATTTACAGATTTAATTCAGTTTCACTGTCATTTTCTTCTACGTTTATAACAAGTGGCTGTATGTTATTAGTAAATCAAAAATAGGAATCTTCAACTTTAATAACATGGTTAATCGAATTTTTACAACTTCCTATAATACCTACTGCTGACAGCTATAAATTTTGTTGACATATTTTTATTATTTCTAAATACCTTTTTTATAGTATACTTTCTATTTAATTATTCTTAACAATGGCCTTTTATGATAATTATGAAATATGTTATGTCGGCATGTTTTATACAGGGTGTTTGTTAATAACATGCTAATATTTAAGGAAGTTATTCGTGGGTCCATTTCAGAAAAAACTTCATATGAACATAATATGTCCGAAACGCCTTCACTTTTGAGGTTCAGGGTGTTGAAGATTTTCAAAAATCTCCTTTCTAATTAATATCTGTTATATTACTCTAGATACTTTTGTGAAATTTGGTACAAACTTTCTATTCATCAAGAGGCATTTTATAATGTATAACATGTTTTTTTATTTCGATCAGTGTATTTTCGAAGAAAATAATGTTATGCCACTTCTTTTGTTTTAAATAAAATTTATTTTCGAAATTTTCATTCCTTGCTGAGCAAATGTCGTCTCTTGATTTTTTGTCGTTTGACGTACAGGTTTCGTATAAAAAAATTAAATTAATTCATTTGCACTCTGTTATGAAATTAGTAATTAACAAAAAATAAAAAGGATATAATAGATAAGAGGCAGATTTTGTTTGGTAAACATAAACAGTTTTGACAGTCTACCTAGTCAGTTGTCACGTATTTAGGTCATTAACCTTAACAAATTATTAAAAAACTATGAAAATCTTTAACACCCTGTACCTCAAAAGTTAAAGTGTTTAGGACATATGTTTATATGAAGTTTTTTCTGAAAATGTTCCCAAGAATAAACTACTTAAATATTAGCATTTATTAAGAAACACCCTGTATAATCAAATTTAATATTTAGAATAGTTGGCAATTAATTGAATTTGTTCCTAATAAATTGACCATGGTCTACTGTTATTGTAGTTACGTAGATTATTAAAAATATCGCAAAAAGTAATATATAGATGTCCCATTTAAAATTTTATACTTCTGTTGATATCTCAAAAACGCAACTTTTTAGAGAAAAACTTTCTACACAGGGCACAATATTTCTAGCCGTGTGAATGACAGTGAGGACGTCACAATCAGAGAACTGTCAAGCGCAAGTTGTGTCTCTACAATTGATGTACGGAAACTACTGAAAGAGATTCGACAGCGGTCGGTAGATATAGGAGGGGCGGTTGAACTAGTCCGAGAGCTGTCGTCAATGATCGATGAGTGGAGAGAATAAGCGTGATGTTGGGTTTGTTCGGGTTTGTATGTATATGGTGGAATTATGTATGTATATGGTGGAATTATGTATTTTAACTTGCTTTTTTAGCCGTTTGAGGAGAATGAAATGTGATAGAGGTTTTATAGTGGAAGATTACAGTCTGTGTACGAGTTGAAATACAGTCGTATTTACAAAGAACAATGTGGTTTAGATGTAATTGTTTTGTATGAAGGAAGAATAAGGTATTTATTTGTACCAGAGATTAATTATAATTATAATCGGATGACAGGACACGATTGTTGGAACTAGTTTTCCAACAATAAGACGTGAGCAATTAAATAACACTGGGAAACAAATTTCAACTTTTTTTTTGTTTCCTGAACAAAACCTATTTTTTTGGATTCAACTGTACCCAAGTAACTAAAAAATACCTATTAAAGATTTTAGTTGGCTCGCAAAAAAAAAATCTCAATTATTTGTTACAAAATTTTAATTCATAGGCATATACAATGGACATACAAAATACAGATAACAATATATTGTTGGTTCAACAAAAGCAACTAAATAGCACATTTTTATCATTGAATCCAAAGTTTAGACACTCATTTTGCGCTTCTTAGCTTGCCTTTTGAAAGCAGCCTCTGGGGCATCTCTCGTAATAGTCCAGCAGTAGTCGGCTAACATCTCACAGTTCCATTTTCCCTGATATCTTCTTTCCATGTTCGAAATATCCTGGTGGAACCTCTCACCGTGTTCGTCACTTACAGCACCACAATTTTCCGGAAAGTAATCCAGATGAGAATCCAGGAAATGAATTTTCAACGACATATTACACCCTAGGTTTTGGTAACACAAAAGAAGTTGGGCAACCAGGTCTTTATAATTTTCTGCTTTTATGTTTCCCAAGAAATTTTTTGCAACCATTTTAAAGGCATCCCAAGCGTCTTTTTCCTTGCCTTCAAGTATGGAATCGAATTGCGCATCTCCGAAAAGTTTCCTAATCTGGGGACCCACAAATGTTCCCTCTTTAATTTTAGCGTCACTGATTCTAGGGAACTTTTCTTTTAAATAACTAAAAGCACGGCCTTCTTTGTCCATTGCCTTCACAAAATTTTTCATAAGTCCCAATTTTATATGAAGTGGCGGTAGTAAAATCTTTTCTGGGGCAACTAATGGCGCGCTGGTCACATTTTTCTTTCCTGGCTCAAAAGACTCTCTCGGTGGCCAAATTTTCTTTCTGTAGTGATCCGATCGTGCTCGACTGTCCCATTCGCAGAGGAAGCAGCAGTATTTGGTATAACCTAGCTGCATTCCAAGCAAGATCGCCACAACTTTTAAATCCCCACAAATTTGCCATTTATATCTTTCATATTGTATGGTCTCAAGTAACAATTTCAAATTGCTATATGTTTCTTTCATATGGACTGCATGACCAATTGGGACTGAAGGCAATTTGTTTCCATTATGGAGTAACACAGCTTTAAGACTTACTTTTGAGGAATCAATGAAAAGTCTCCAGTCTTTTGGATCATAGTCCAGATTTAAAGCTGCCATTAATCCCTCAATGTCCCTACAGGCTACCAAATTGTTATCCATGTTAAAAAATGGTGTTAGGTTTTTCTGACGGCTTCGGTACACAGAAACTTTTACTTCATCTTCAAGTAAATTCCATTGTTGCAATCGAGAGGCCAATAGTTCTGCTTTTGTCTTGGGCAGTTCCAAATCCCTTATAAGGTCACTTAATTCACTTTGACTTATTTTGTGACGCTTTTTACTTGGAAGTTCACAGACAAAATCGGAGTCTTGCGAGGTTGATGGGCCGGCGACATTTTCCGGTACACTACCGTTTGAATCCTCTTGATCATCATCAGAATGAAGGGTATATTCCTGAGGTGGATTAGGTATAGGCAACTCGTCACTATGAGGCACCGGGCGTATGGCGGATTGTAAATTTGGATACTGTATCGCAGACCTTTTTTTCTCTGAAAAGCCTTTTTTGATGGGAGGTGTCAAACAAAAGTAACAGTCAGTAACGTGGTCTTTCGGTTCTCGCCAGATCATAGGAACAGCGAAGGGCATCTTACGGTTTTTTCCACTTAGCCAGCCGCGAATGTTGGACGCACATTTGTAGCAGCAGATATGGGGAGCCCAATTTTTATCCTGGTCTCCAACTTTGCAGCCAAAATACAAGTGGTAAGCCTTTTTTATTAAAGGGCTAAGCGTACGTTTTTGTTTCACAAAAGTCATTTCACCACATATATAACAAAAATGATCCGGCTTATTTACACAAACTCGCGACATGTTGCTCAAAACTCTCTAATTTCTCAAATACGAACAGCTCTCGATCAACTGGTGGTTGAAATACAACTAACTAACAATTTAGGATTTATATTATATGTATTTAAACCCCTTATAAAGTACACCTGTTATAATAAATCCAGGTATTTCTCATTTAATGGTGAAATTTTCCCATATATTAAGGGCAGGTAGGTAAATTATCATAATTGGGATGGATCTATAAAACCGGAGCCAACTGAGCCTTTTGCAAGACAGATTGTTAATTAGTATAATAAAATAAGTAAGATTTTGCTATTTTGGTCTCGGAAACATTTTTGCTGTTCCCCAGTGTAATCAAACTAGATTATGTGCTTGTCCTGTAAAATTTACTTTTTGTTAGTTAATACTCATTTGTTCGGGATGTGCGGATCTTACATTCAGTGATATTCCGTTTAATAAGTTTAAAAATGACTAAATGACTGTTTGCCAACCGAAATACTCGCTTATTATCTCGTAATATCGCATTAATAAAAATGTCAAAAGCGCGGAATATTTTTGGATGCGTCCCCGAAAAACAATCTTATTTTCGGATTCGCATTGCAGTTTTAAACATTTTTATTTAGTTTGTCCGAGATTTTCGACCCGAATATTCGATGTTCCGATTCCTTCCGCTTAAAAGCACATTAGTGTTTATTTTTGGTAAACGAGTGTAATTTTTTTGTTTTTCAAAAATAGTGTAAAGTTTGAGTGTCAAGATGAGGTATATGTTTTACGAGAGTTTTGCAGATAACAGGTCAGTATTTAATATAATTCGTAATGCTTCACTTTCATTGCTCGCAGAATTTTCGGACGGATTTGTGGTGGTTTACGCGGATTAAAACAGATGTACAGGGTGTCTTATTTTCGATACTTTTATAGGGTATTTCCCTAAATTGTTAGTATCAAAAAATAATGTAGATGTCATGTGCTCTTTTTGGGTCAAACTTAAAATGATAAAATCAAAATTTGAAATTTTCGCTCGCTTAGAGATACGGGGGAAAATAAAAAAATTGACAATTTAAAAATTACAATATATTTTCCTTGTTAAAAGAGATATAGAAAAATGTTTGATACAGAAGTTTATTTATAATGATTATTGAATAATCTGCCGGTTTCAGAATAAGTATACGGGGTCAGGTAAAAAAGTTATCGGACCTCAACTAATTTTTTTAAATGGAACACCCTGTATATTTTAATCTAACAAGATAGCAGTTTAAATTCTCTTTTAATATATAACACACCATGGATGATATTGGTATTTTAGGCGATTTAAATAAACTTTATTACTTTAAACCACAGTAGGCCATGAAACAAAAGCTCATATCTTAGAAACAACTATGTTGACATTCTAGTTGTTATTAACATGTAACGTCAATTTCATTTTTATATAGTCATTTGTGAAAATGACTTATCAACATTTTGAAAATTTTGATATGATATGATATGATACAGTTTATTTTGAAAGTGGTAAAACGAAGAAATGGCTCAAAATTAACATTTTGTTCGCTATCCGGAAAGACGGCAACCATTTATGAACATATTCCGACGACTGGAACATAATTTAAAATAGACGGCTCTTTTACTATGCCGAGATCAAAAACTTATAATAAAGAAAACAAGGAAAATGAAGAAAAGTTTAAATAAACCGCCTAGGAAACCAATATCATCCATGGTGTGTTATAAATTTGAATAGATACTTTAAAATGCTATCTTCTTATATTAAAATATACACGGTGTTCCATTTTAAAAAATGAGGTTAGGTACGATATCTATTTTACCTGACCCCATATACTTATTCTGAAAACGGCAGATTATTCAGCAATCATTATAAAGAAACTTCTGTATCAAACATTTTTCTATATCTCTTTTAACTAAGAAAATATATGGTAATTTTTAAATTGTCATTTTTTTGACTTTTCCCCGTATCTCTTAAGCGAGCGAAGACTTTCAAATTTTGATTTTACCATTTTAAGTTTCACCCAAAAAGAGCACATGACACCTACACTACTTTTTTGATAGCACTAACAATTACGGAGATACACTATAAAAGTGTCGAAAATGGGACACCCTGTACAGGGTGTTCGGGTTTGTTCTATAAAAAAGTTTATATACAAATTTTAAATTAATGATTGAATTAACACAGATAATAATTATAATTAATGCAAGAAGTAGCCGAAATTTTTGGGATTTTCTGTGAAATTTTTAAAAACTCAAATTCAAATATTTCATGTATGAATTTAATATGCTACAAGAGAGAAGTATCATTATTTATTACTTTTAACAACGATGATTCTAAAATGTCAATGTTAAAAGGTGTAAGGTTTGCTAATCAGCTATATATTCGATTTTCGAGTTACACTTGAGAATGGTAAAAAGTTTTCTAATGTTTCTTATACAGGGTGTTTATTTGAAAACTTCCCACCACGGATTTATTGAAAATCACTGATTAAAAGAAAAATCGCCGAGACACGTCAAACGATTTGCCAAAGGGGACAACTTTTTAACCAAAAACTACTTCACCCCCTTTTACCCTCTGGCCCCCGGGGTCATCCCCTTAAAAATTTTAAATGACAAGGGGTAGCAAGTAATAGCTGGTTTGAAAGGTCTTTAAAAGTGCTTTATTTTGACGTTTGATTTTTTAAAATAAGTCGATTCGTTTTCGAGAAAATTAAAAAAAATTTTACCGCCTTCTTTTTATCAACACAGATAACATGGGCGAACTGTTTTTATTCTTATACCTGTTTAGTTTTTTATACCTGTTTAGTTTTTTATAGTTGCTAAGGGAAAGAAACAATTTAATTTGCTGTCAGTTACCTTTGTGATAATCTTGGGATAGTGAAAATTAATTTATTGATTCAGATTTTACTTCCAAAATGGTTTACACACTAGCGGAAACAGTGGAAATGATTTTAATTTATGGTGCCCAAAATCAATGTGCTCGGCAAACATTTAACGCCAGACATCCGGAAAAGATAACTTCGCATAGGTATGTTTTGGACCTTGTTACTAAATTTACTCAAACTGGATCTGTTGCAAATAAAAAAAAGTAATCATCGTAGAGATTTGGATGAAGCCGCTCAAGTTGAAGTTTTGGGTTATTTTGCCATAAATCCCAATACTTCATTATGCAAAATTGTTGATGCGACTGGTATTTCATTAGGCTCTGTACACACAGTTACTAAATTACATAAATTTCATCTATTCAAAATGAAAATATTAGTTAACCGAAGATGATTTCGATAGGCGAGTTGAGTTTTGTGAACAAACGACTGCAGCGATTAATGATACTACCATTCATGTAAAGAATATCTGCTTCAGTGATGAATGCACATTTTATCTCAATGGATTTGTTAATAAGCATAACTGCAGGTATTGGAGCCACGAAAATCCTCATGCTCTTGTAGAAGGGCACACTCAGTACCCCCAAAAAATTAATGTATGGGCAGGCATTTTAGGAAACAAAGTGATTGAGCCATTGTTTATTAATGGGAATTTAAATGGAGGCATTTATTTAGATATGTTGGAAAATACCATCAATCCGCTTATCACTGAGACCATTGAGAACCAAATCGAAGACGATGGAAATCCTATACTTGATGAGGCTGAAATATATTTCCAGCACTATGTTCTTCCGGTTCGGCAATGGCTAGACGACGAGTTTCCAGATAAATGGATAGGGCGAATAGAGCCTATAGAATGGCCTGCTAGATCTCCTGACTTGACGCCATTAGACTTTTTTCTATGGGGCCATTTGCAAACTATTGTGTTCACTCCCCAACCTAACAGTTTGGATGAACTTCGTCAACGCATCATCGAAAGCTGCCATGATCTCCCACAACATGTTTTTGAAAATGTCCGTCAGGAATTTGAAAATCGCCTATATCATTGTTTGGCCAATAACGGGCAACATTTTGAATACTTATTGAAATAAAAAGTGATATTTTCGTTTACTTTTTTTTCTATCTGAACAAATTAAGATAATTAAAGATTTTTCCAATTTTCTCGAAAACGAATCGACCCATTTTAAAAAAATCAAACGTCAAAATAAAGCACTTTGAAAGACCTTTCAAACAAGCTATTACTTGCTACCCCTTGTCATTTAAAATTTTTAAGGGTGTAACCCCGGGGGCCAGAGGGTAAAAGGGGGCGAATTATTTTTTGGTTAAAAAGTTGTCCCCTTTGGCAAATCTTTTGACGTGTCTTGGCGTTTTTTCTTTTAATCAGTGGTTTTCGATAAATCCGTGGTGGGAAGTTTTCAAATGAACATCCTGTATAGTATTCGACATTGAGTACTTATTATTTAATACGAAGATACTACAAAGTCATATTAACAGAGTGGAACTCTGTATAATTGATTTCCTGATGTCTAGCTCATAAACGAAAAATAGTAACATTAAATACGGCTGGCACGTACATATATTAAAATTTCTTGATAATTAATTTTCCGGATGTCTCAGAAGTGACTCGCCATACGAGGAAATTACCTACGGCAACATTTTTAATACGGCCTGTCTTTATAGAGGTAGCAGTTTAATCCAACGTAATTAAACGTTTAGACTAAATTGCTGAATGATCCGCATTTTCTTCATATAATAATTTAAAAAAAAAAAATTCTTTTATTTTAACGCTCTTGTGTGTCTCAGAAATGGTTGGAGATGGGTATAGGAAACAGTGAACAAAATTTCGAATTTAAATAAAATATCAATGTTAAACCACCGCAAGCGACAGATACGTCAATATATCCTCATTAGAAAAATTGGCTTCTTTCATAGCGAGTATCAATATTTCAAACAAATATATCTTTTAGTTCTGGAGATCTTTTTATAGGACACTCACCGCGAATGACTCTGTATATTATTATACAATGGATTCAGCACGAACCCATATGATATAAACTTATAACAAAATTATGTCAGACAGTTTTGTCCATATATAAATTACCATCAATTTGTACAGGGTGGCCACTTTTGGTATTAGTAAAGATAGAAAGATGCTGTTTTTGCAGCACTATGTTACTTTTTTGTGAAATAAAACATGCCTCAATGAGAATTTTTCTAGGCCTCCTCGTTTCGGATATACGGGATGTTTTGGAACCCCCTGCTATATTTTGGTTACTCTGTAAATCAAAAATAAAATGGCCTCTTTGTAGTTCTTTATGTAGAATCCAGTGACGTACTCATATTTGTTCTACGTGCAATAGTTTTCAAGATTAACAAGCTTCCCAGAAATGTATAATTTTTTTATTATTTATTTTCAATATCGTGCCCGAAATTGACGTTGTTTAAAATATATACAATTTTTTTTCGGACATGTCGGATATTTAAAAAAACAATTACTGATTTACAAATATTTCTCAAATTGTTCTCAATTATTCTCCATATTTCACACATTTTATTATAATAGGATTTGTTTCGATTGACGCAAAAGCATCTTTATTTCATCGCCTGTGTCGATTTTCCATATGGTAGATTATAGGACGAGGTTTTGAAAATGAACCTAGTTCAATTAAATTTGATTTCATCGTTGGAAACATTATTTTATACAGCTGTTGTCTTTCGAGATATGTATCAACAAGTAATTCAAGAAATTTTATAGAATTGCATACTACAAAAAGATTTATATTTACCATTGAAATACACTTCTAATGATCCATCTGCAATTTCGTTACACTGGATATAGCAAATGAGTACCTATGTTATATTTTAGTTTACATTGGCTATAATAATTAGGACAATCTGATTTTTTTTATTGATTAGAAATTATGAACCTGAATATTCTGACAGGAACAGAAGAATTTTTCATTGTGACACACCTGCTTCTTTTTTTTTAAATATCCGCCATGGCCTACTCAAAAAAATTGTATATTTTTTAAAAAACGTAAAATACGGGAATAATATTTAGACTAAATATAAAGTATTACCTATACAGGGTCCGCAAACGAAGCGAGGACGGAAGATTAAATCGTTATCGAAGAACTTATCAACAATACTAAAACAGCATGAGATATTGGATTAAAAGCGGCATGTTTTAAAAATATTTTACATTATACCACCCTGCCTTTAAAATTTATATCGAAATAACTAAAATACGGCAAACTCTAAGAGTAAAAGGAAGCTATTTTGAACATTTACTTTAGTTTACAATTATTAGTCTAGTCGCCTATAACAAAATTTCCCAATAAAAACTCTATTTAAACAACATAATTTATGATATTATTTATAATTATTTCGAAAACAGCTGGATATAACTTATATGCTTGTATTACAAAAAAAAATTGTCTATGAATTCTACGTCAAATAGCCAAATAATATACAAGGTGTTCCATTTGAAAAACTTGAGAAAAATTATTTTAAAATGTGGGGTTTTTGAAAGCTTATTACGAACACCCTGTATAAAATAAATAAACGCAATTACATTTATAGTATCTCTAGACCTCTTTTTGATTCAGGACTGCAAAACTTTTTTTTTTAGTTTTTAATTTATTTCCCCGAAACTACAAAACCAAATTAAATAAAATTTGAAGCACTTATATACGATAGTAATACGAACCTAAATATGCAATAAAATACTGGGTGTCCCATTTAAAAAAATATAACTTTATGCTGTCACACTTTTTTGGGCCACCCTGTATAATGTAAAATATTTTTAAAACATGCCGCTTTTAATCAAATATCTCAAGCTGTTTTAGTATTGTTGATAAGTTCTTCGATAACGATTTAATCTTCCGTCCACGCTTCGGTTGCGGACCCTGTATATTTTTGAGAAGCTTGTTAAAAACTGAATTACATTATTAAAAAATATATAGGGTCGTCGATTTAAAAAAAACATGTTTCTTTTCTCTTGAAAACTATTGAACGTAAAACATCTGAGTACGTCATTGGATTATACGTAAAACATTTATTTTTGATAAGTTACAGGGTAACCGAAATATGTGGGTGTCCCAAAATGTTAAATTCTCAAAATTGAAAACGAGTAGGCCTAGAAAAATTCTAATTGCGGCATCATTTGTTTAACAAAGAAGTGGCATAGTGCTGCGAATCCCGCATCCGTCTATCTTTACTACTAACGGAGATACCCCGTAAAACAACCCAAAAATGGACACCCTGTATAGCTTCCGGAAAAAAATATTCATATGAAAAGTTGTCAACAGAAACTGCTGGAAATTATTTGCCAGTTTGTAGGCCACCCGCTAGGGGGCGTAACACTAATAGTAATTTGTTATTTCCCTACAAGATAAGAAAAGAGAAATAAAATCCAGAGGAAACGGTGAGAACCGCAAGTTCCTATCTTTTTCTTAACCGGAAATATCGATGAAAAATTAATTGACATAATTACTACTTATTAATTTCCCCGGTAATTACATATATTGTAAAAAATAAGATGGCTTGGGAAACAAAAGACATATATTTAATAATAATACTGGGAATTAACTTCAAATTATTCATTTATTTTGGATTTTGATATATGTAATTATATAATAATATAATCATAATAATAAATTATGTTTTCATTGATATCTCTGGTTAGAAAAAGATAGGAACTTGCCGTTTTCGCTTCAGCCTTTATTCCTCTTTGTAATGGTGTAATAATAATATGTTTACCTGCATTTAAGTTTTTCGAGGAAACCATAAAATATGTTAAATTTGTAAAAGGCGCCATCTAGGGATTACACCAAAAATTACATAGATGTGTAGCTAATCGAGCAAGAAGATCTCTTTTAAATGCTGGCCACCCTGTATATAACACAGTCAGATTTTAATTGTTTATTGATTAGTTTCATTACATTATAATAGTACATCACAGAAAGTTCCATACAAAAGAAAATAGATATTTCTAAAGAAAAGCAATAATATTCTGATGTCAAAGTTCAGACACCACTTCTATACCGCACCACCATAGCACCACCATATCTACTTGAATCCACATCGGTATTGCGCGTTTTTGCCACTAAGTATACGCTATTAAGCCATGATTGGTGCACAATTAACTCTAACTGGCCGTGTTAAAAGCCGCAATTAACTCTTTATCGCATCGTACAGTGCAGCGAGTAAAATAGAATGGAAAATGGGACAAAAATAAATACAACGTAAAGTATAAAATAGAAAAATGCTGTAACGAAACAATATTTACCTACATTTTAAAGGATTGAGGATTTTTTTATTCAATACCTTTGCAATCACTATAGCTGGAATTTTAATAGTTATTTATGATCTTACTGTTAAAATTATAAGTTTATTTTGCGCGCATCTTACAATATTTTATCTACAAACACTGTTAAGCCAGATACCAAAATTAACAGAAAAATAATACCAATTCTACCAAATTCAAAATTAAAGCCATAAATATTCAAAATCAAGTTACTTTCCTTATTTCTTTGTTGTTAGTTACAAGGCAATCAATGTGTATTGTTGTTAGTTACGAAAAAACTCGCTGCAATAATCCATGTATTTAATTTTAACTATAGTGTTCAAAGTAATCCGCTTTTAATACTAATGAGTAATACTTAATAGTGTTTGTCTATTTGAGTTTCATAATGGCTTCATTATGAAATGCAAAAAAATTGAATAACCTGCCACTTTATGGAACTGAAATTTAATTTTTTTTATATTGGCTGCAAGTAGGGTTCGAATTTTAGGCTGACTTCGATTTCGTTGAAGTTAGTTTTCTAGGCATTATGGATTCGACAAAAATTTTTATAGAAAACTTTAAAATACTAACCTTTAACCTTGCAAATAGATCATTTTTACTAGATATTTATCTAAAATACCTATACTCGGAAATATATAACATGCTGACGGTGTCCGTCAACTAATTTCTAGTCACAGCTATAAAACAACATAACCTAAAAATAATACACATATCTTCCAGTTTATGCTCTATTTCTAAAGTTTTATTCGATAAAGTACTATTTTTATTTTTAATTCAATATAGTATTATACATATTTATAGTTACGGTAGACATTTCCTGGGCATTAATTGTTATTCCTGTCAGATTCTGTGTCGACACAATATTTTGTTCAATAGTATTATTTATTATTTTGTTCAATATTTTGAACTTTGTTCTGCTCGCACCATAACTCAAAGTTTTGCATATTCTTTTTAAAAGTTTTTCTGGATTATTTTCTGCAATTTCTCGTATTTCTGACGGAGCACAACTTTCTTCCTGGCTCATTTTTATTAACTTTAATAATATATTTATTTTTAATCATGACGGATGGGAAGCAGCTTTGGTGTGTTCAATTGTTCATGGGATATTTGATACTTGTAACATTTTATTAAATTGTAAAAGCATTGCCAACCCAAAAAGAAAATATTAATTCAAATGGAAAAAATCTACTATATTTTTTAAAGATTTTCATACTTTAAAGACCCAAATAGAAAAAGTATTATAAAATACACGGTTCATAAGACTATTAGAGCATTTGTACTTTAGAAAACTCCCCGCTTCGCTTGCTCTAAGATAATGTCTTATGAAACTTGTATCTTAATATATTATTGTAGATAAATGAATATATTTACTTTTCTTATTATTTTTAGATTCTTTCTATATTTCTTGACAAGTTTCCATCGTACATAATAATTTTTCTATGTACAGTTTTCCATATTATATAAATAGAAGCGGTTGCCGCTGGAACACCCTGTATTGTGGTGTAAGATTCAATTTTTCAAAAATATTTATGTATATTATTTTAAAATATATCTACATCGGTTTCAAATAAAAAGATATGAGAATAATTTCAAAATTTGGGCTATTTTCGTTAAGGTAAATTACAATTTTTAAACTTATAGGTGTATTTAAAAAAATTGTGAATGTTTAAATAGCAACATTTCTAATAGGGTCTAACCTATAGATAGAATGTAACTAACTAATACAGAAGGTTTGCGATTTAAGTGAATTCCGGAGTATGTCTAAACAAGTTTTTTTCCCAAGCGTTTATTTCTGTTTTAGGAAAAATATGTCTAAGGAAAAAAAACTTAGTAATGCAACTGAAACTACTGTTCCATGTAGAAGGAGGTGATGGACTTATCGGCAATTATTCATAAAATTTAGACATCTTTTGTTCAACAATTTATTTAAAAAATGCAACGTTTTCGTAATAAGAGCAAACTCCGTTTTTCAGTGCTAAAAATTAAAGTCTAGACCCCGATGACGTTCGGTCTCTTTCTTCCGATTATCGTTGTTTCTATCGGCGTACCGATGAGATGGCTTCATCTGTCCTACTGTTCAACTACCCTAATGATCATCTGTCCTACTACTCGAGTGTATTCGGGTGATGTTCGGCTAAGCTCCTATGACCGAATCCGTTGGGAACGCCTTTTCCCCCTGTTTACATGCATTTACGTGCTGTAAATTATTTTTGAATAGAGATTTTAAATGTTGCTCTTTGCACCGAACGATTGAATGGTTATGTGTCATATTTATTTTCATCTTAGAACTGTAATATTTTTGTATTTCCTGCACCCTACCTGACTACGCCATTAGTTGTATTTATTTTATTATCGAAATTGTATTCTTACATAAGAAGATAATTAATGTGTAATAATATTTATAGATGCCCTGGGAAAACAAGTACAAACCCGCCCCGATACACCTTTTGGATACGATTTCCTGTTGTATTTTAATTTGAAAAACAAAATTCGAGCGCAAACCGACTGACAGCTACTCTACATATGAATAAATTAGAGAACTAAGTATTTATTATTTCCGTCCTAATGTTCATCTATCCTACACGATCTCATTGGCCAACATGTCTATTCCAAAAAACAAATTTCGAATCATGCTCGAACCCGAAACTTACACCCTATACCAAATAATTACACACACGAAACAACAAAGAAAGTATGCATATTCCATCCTTGGTTGTCGACTTCCGCGTCCTAAGGGTGGGTAGGGCAACTGCAGGAACGAAGATTCCCGGTTCAACACGAAGTGACGTCCGAGAGGCAGGGCAGATGCACTTTAGGGCAGTTGTGGTTTCCCCGTACCGATGACTGGCGGACGCCCGAACGGCAAGGGAAGATCGAATTCGCCTCGAGGCTACAAAGCGCGAAATGAACCGTCGTCTTCTTAAATAAAGCATTGAAGTTTAAAATCCTACATTAGTCCTCCAGAACAAGAAGCTTGACGCGTTATAGCATTTTCCATTTTTTATTTGACGCACTGTGTGTTTATTGTTGTCCTTTTCCTTTGACTCGTGTAACTGTGTATCGTCGCTTTCGAGAATTTTGTCTCGTTTTAGATGTGTACGGAGAGATAGTGACGCGCAAACCGTTAGTAGTTTTTAGAATCTTATGACTAAATCATTAAAGAACTGTTAAATTTCTTCGGCTTTTTAATTAAAAACTATCTGTGAAATTATGGGATTTATTGATAGATGCGGAAGAATAATTTGTTATACAGGGTGTTATGGAAATGACGTATTATATTTAAACCGGCAATTCTTGAGATAAAACAAATTGACGAAAAATACCCATAAATGGCGCTTTCAATTTGTTCAGCAGTAAAAGTGACCTGACGTGAAACCAGAAAAACACCTGTGGGGCACTGCGATATATGTAAACAAAAAGCGAATTTTGACCGGTGTTGTCATATGTAGGTACACCTTAAACTCCTTAGACAAAATAAATAATTTAAACAATTTCCCATTCTGTAATACCTTATTGTACAATTAATTTAAGAAACTTTACGACAAAAAATATTTTAAACAACCAGAACAAACATAAAGAGTAGTATTACATAAGTTTGAAATAGGCACGTATGTCACTAGGTCAAATGCCAATGACCTCTCGACGACTGAGCCGAAGTGTTCGCATAGCGCCGCACGCTCGCGGGCTTTTCGTTGAAGACCAACCAGCGGCCGGATACGTTGTATTTCGTCGATAACCAATACAGTCGCAGCAATTCGCTCTGTTATTACGGTTAACGCGTATATCTTGCCAGTCCATATATAATCTTTGAATATTGTTTTTATTGACGGAACTAATTTGCTCAGTTTAAGACCGGTTGTTTCTTCTGGATGTGAAATTCCGTCGCGTGTAATAAAATCTAATAATCTGTAGTATAATCTGTATTATTGTATTTTCAAAAGCTAACTATCGGTTCTGTTTCACTATTACTGTGTGTACATAAAGTGTTTCCAGGAGTGTTCCCATGAAAAAGAAGAAAAACTGATTGTGTTTGTGCCTGGATTTCCTCGCTTTTTACGTATAAAGATAAATACAAGTAGGTAGATAAATAATTTATTTTTATAATTTTATATGGAATTTCAGTTTTGCAGTAAGTTTGGCAACAGTGCCATTGGGCCTGGGTGATACAGGTTTACAGTAGCGCGGACTGACCTGGGAGTTAGAAGGTTTGTTACCCCACTTTTAAAACGGTTGATTTAAAGAAAAATATAACAAACCCAAGGAGTCATCCATTTAAATATAATACGTCATTTCCATAACACCCTGTACATATAACAAATGGGAAAATCAAGTATTTTTGAATTATCAAATCCTGAGTAGAATTATTGTGTTTATTGGAACTACCTGTCGAATATTTTACAAGGAATGTTGAGATATGTAGCAGATTGTTACTCCTGAAACCAAAATACCTCAACCTGATATAACGTGACATTGAAGAATAGAAAGCGCATGCGCCTGGCTAGAGTCAGTGGTTCTCAACCTTTAAGAGATTGCGGACCACTAAAGTAAAACTTGAACTCTTCAGCGACCACGTATAACGGGATGTACTGTTGGGAAGGCGCACAAAAGCTCGCAAGCGAAAGTGTCGCAGGCGAAAAATTTTTGGAATCACTCCCAAATGTTGCTAAATTAATTCAATAATTTATAGTAAATACTTAAAATCTTAATTTATATTCATTGAATATTATTTATCGTATAAAGTCCGACCCTACTTAATATTTTATCGTACCGTCAACCAAACTGTATCTATAGGCTCTCGATCCGGCAACTGTGCCTCGGTCGAGGTATGACGATTATGACGAGACTTACTCGCATGTGCGATTAAGTAGGCGGTGCATAATGCATTTTTCTGTAGTAACAGGTGGTGGGAGACAGCGGGGCTATGGCGATTTAACATGGGAAAGGCGCACAATTTTAGTGTGCGCCGCGCCGTTGTCTGTCCGTGGAGTTCGTGCATCTAGTTAGAAATTCGAGAGTGTATATTTTAATATTTTAATATTATATATTTATTAAGTTAAAATGAATAGTTTGACGATGGACTATTTAAAAAATAACTTTAGCTCTTTGAGTTTGGAGCAAAAAATTGAAGTGAAGAATGCGGGAAGACCTAAACCCGAAATTAATTTAATGCAGACCACAAAGGGTAAATCTAGGGACTTTATTAGAAAGTTTAAAAATTAAATATATGAAAAAAATTTATAGAGGTTATTCCAAACTTTAATGAGGCTGTTATTGATCAATTTCCATCAATTAAGAATTGAAGAACGGACTTTACGTTTAAGCATTATACATACTAAGCAAACCTTTCTTATTTTCCAAAAGTTGTATTTCCTTGTGTAAAATTAAAAAATAAATAAAAATATGTTTTACCTAACGCATTTTCTTATTACTTCTTTTCTTTCTACATTTAAAACGCCTAGAAAGTAATTGTTTGGTCGTTACACAAAAATAAAATTTTAAAAATAATTTCACCATACTTGTGAACCCCCCTATCATAAGTCACGAACCGCCACTGTCTCTCTCAGGGCATAATCATCTACTTAGTGCCCTTGGCCTTAGGCCCCTATTATAATATGTTTTTTTATTTAATGGCCGTTTATGATAATAATTATAAATAACTGCCAAAATTTTGTTTCTAATAAATTGACAATTACTGTTTATAAGTAATGTAAATTATTGAAAATTTCGCATTTTTAGGTTATTTTTGAATATAAATAACAATCCTACATTTTTGGAAATCCCAAGGTACGCTAAATTAATTAATAAAATAACATTTCCCATTTACAAATTTCTACTTTTGTTCATATCTCAAAAAATATACTATTTAGAGAGTTAAGTTAACGCTTAACGGAATTACGAGGAATGTCTAACAAGCGGAGATTTTCAAAATCACACTGTATAGGGTGTCCCATTTTCGACACCTTTATAGGGTTTCTCAGTTATTGTTAGTGCTATCCAAAAAGTAATGTAGGTATCATGTGCTCTTTTTGGGTCAAACTTAAAATGGTAAAATCAAAATTCGAAAATTTCCTCGCGCTTAAGAGATACGGGGGAAAATGAACAAATTGACAATTTCTTAATTAGCCTATATTTTCTTAGTTAAAAGAGATACAGAAAAAATGTTTCATACAGAAGTTTATTTATAATGATTGTTGAATAATCTCCCGTTTTCATAATAACTATACGGGGTCAGGTAATAAAGTTATCGAACCAAACCTCATTTTTTTAAATAGAACACCCTGTATATTTGAATCTAAAAAGAAAGCATTTTAAACTCTCTTTTCAAATTTATAACACACCATGGATGATAGATATCATATCAAATTTTTCAAAATGTTGATAAGTCTTTTTCACAAATGAATATGTAAAAATGAAATTGACGTTAAATGTTAATAACAACTAGAATGCCAACATAGTTGTCTCTAGGATAGTAGCTTTTGTTTCATGGTCTACTGTGGTTTAACGTAATAAAGTTTAAATAAATCGCCTAGGAAATCAACATTATCAATGGTAGTAATAGAATTTAAAATGCAATCTTCTTATATTAAAATATACAGGGTGCTCCATTTAAAAAAATGTGGTTAGGTCCGATAACTATTTCACCTGACCGCGTATATTTATTCTAAATACGACAGATTATTCAAAAATCATTATAAATAAACTTTTGCGTAAAACATTTTTTTTGTATCTCTTTTAACTAAGAAAATATAGGGTAATTTTGAAATTGTCAATGTTTTGATTTTCCCCCGCATCTCTTAAGCGAGCGGAAATTTGCAAATTTTGATTTTATCATTTTAAGTTTGACCCAAAAAGAGCATATGACACCTACATTACTTTTTTGATAGCACTAACAGTTACCGAGATACCCTATAAAAGTGTCAAAAATGGGACACCCTGTACGAAGAGAGCCATGACAAATTTGACACCGGAATTTATCTTTCCTTTAAAAAGTGAGATTCGCAACATTCTCTCATTGATAATAGCCATAATGCCTCCAGAAAGTGTCGAAAATGGGATAACCTGTTCACATTTTAAAAAGTAATTAACAAAATATTTTATTACAAACGCGTGTTTCTTCCAGCTGTTTCATTGTCACATTTTAATGAAAACATACTCTTAAGTATTAAATCCGTATCGAATTTTGAATTTTATTTGTCGAAAGGATATCACAACTTTTAAAGTAGCATGGGACTTACTTATTTTAAAAGTAAATACCGACAAATGAACTTATTTCTAACATTCCAATAAATTTTACACTTTGACTAATAGAAAACCGATTGCAATCAAAGCGTATCAGGTATAAAGAGCAACTCATTTATTGCAGCAGCCATAAAAGTATTAAACCAATTAAATGGGAAAAATCAGAAGTTATGGCACACATATAATCAAAGTGAAATCGTAAAGTCTGTTTCGTTGCCGTTGATAGCTCGATACCCTCATTAAAGATTCAAAACAAGGGCCCGGTGGCCTAAAATATTTTACCTATAAAATGGTCTTTTTACGTACATCTAGCATAAAGATGAAGAAATTTTGACCTATTCCACCGGGTAACAGATAAAGTAACAATAGAGCCATAAAATGAAATGAAAGGATAATGATTAAAACGGCCCATCATGGTCGGAGAGTTGGGTTTTTAATGTAACCGCTTATTATTTTATTTAAATGTAATAGATTTTATGATTTTATGAATTTATTTACAAGAAAACTAATTTATTTACAGATCAAAAAATATTGACAATTTCAATAATTATAACTCGATAAAATGGTCCTCAGAAGAATCTGAAGAGTCATCATGTCCTACGCTTATTACTAAAGGCTCAATTTCCATAGTTGTGTCAATTACGTTGTCAAGTTCCCACATTTTTTGTTCCTCTACTATAGCATGTTTTATGGCGTTTTGCCAATTTTCTGATGACACATTTGCTAAAGAATGAAGCAAGAGGTGTCGCACTTCTTGCATTTTAAAAGTTTTGTTATTTCTAGCAACATATCCTTTTACTTAGCCCATATTAATTCGATAGGATTTAGCTCACAATGGTAAGGTGGTAAACGGAGCACTATAATACCTCGATCTCTTGCCATCTCGTCAATAACATACTTTTTATACTGTGATTTATGTAGCCTAACAATATCCAAAAGTTCTTTTTTTACCATGGTATTATCGTAACTCAATTCCTTTCGTTGTAACCAGTTTACGATTTCCGCCTTTTTCCATGAAGTTGTGGGAAGATTCTCTTTTAGCCTAGAGTGATAGCTGGCATTATCCATCACTATTACAGAATTAGCGGGAATGTATTCTATCATTTGCTTAAAATATTCCTCGAAAACATCAGCAGTCATTTCTTCATGATAGTCTTTAGTAGAATTCGACTGGAATTGTAATAATCCTTGATCCAAAAAGCCATTTGAACTGTATTTGCGGTATTTTCGGATGGACCTTAAGTATTGACGTCTCCAGCAAATAATATCTGCTCTATCAATAAGAAAAGATTTTCTGTTTTGCTTCTCCCATCGAAAGTTCATATCATGAAGTATTTTCCATAGTTTCGTTCGTGATAGCTGTGGTAAGTCCTCGTCGTAGTTAATGGCTTGTAAAATTTTGTCTATAGTTGGTATTTCCTTGGCAAAATAAACACTATGTACTTTTCTTCTAATACCATTTTTAATGAAATTGTCAATTTCTAACGGTTTCTTTCCTGGGAGTGGTTTTGGCTCACTGAGGTTCTTAGATTTTCTTTCACGCAAGAACCTATATATAGTAGCCTCTCCAACTCCTACCATATTGGCACACTCTGCAATGATGCTACGAACATCACTTGCAGGTTTCTGGTACACTAGAGCATCATGCACGTTTAATAGTAATGTCTTTTCTCGGAGAGAATATGCACTCTTGCTAATTTGACGAAGACACGTTGGCGAAAAACTTGAAGCCATTGTTACAAGTATAGGATATAATTCAACTTTGAGATAATGCAGTATCTAAATACAACTAAATACATAGTTTGACAAACGCACATCAAATGGCGTAATAACATCCTAAAGCAGGCAAAAATAGGTAAATTAATTACCCCTGTTGAACCTACTTTAACCCTAATCCTACTTAACAATGGACAGAGGCCAATTTTCTTATTAAATAAGGTAATTACTATTGGCAACGCCTATGGTTTACGGTTGTTTTATGGCTTCAACCCTCGATATGAGCTATCAACTGCAACAAAACGGACTTTAGATCCGTTGTTTTCAAGTTAAAATGAAAATGACGTACAGAGTATCCGGTAATTATAAGGTAATATTTCGCCAGTGTACGGGGAAGGTCAGAATAGATCTAGTACAACCGCGAATCCAAACTTTTTTGTGTGTGTGTGTGGGGGGGGGGGGGGTTCATTGAAGGAAAAATAAACGCACCTGCGTTAGTCAAAAGAATACAGGGTGTCCCATTTTCGACACTTTTATATGGTTAAATTGACAATTTCAAAATTTGGGTATATTATAGATACAGAAAAATGTTTTATACAGAAGTTTATTTATATTGATTGTTGAATAATCTTCCGAATTTGTCAGAATAAGTATACGAGGACAGGTAAAAAATTATCGGACCTAACCTCATTTTTTTAAATGGAACACCCTGTAGTATATTTGAATCCAAAAAGGTACTATTTTAAATTCTCCTTTCATATATATAACACACCATGGCTGATATTGGTTTCCTAGGCGATTTATTTAAACTTTATTACTTTGAAACGAAATAAAAGATTGAGATTAAGGTAAAAAATAACGGGAATCATCGCAAATGTTCGGAATATGTCCTTAAATGGTTAACGTCTTTCCGGATAGCGAACAAATATACATTTTGCTCGAATTCTTCGTTTTTTCCACTTTCAACATAAACTGATATCAAATGAAATTTTTCAAAATGTTGATGAGTTATTTTCACAAATGAATATATAAATATTAAATTGACGTTAAATGTTTATAGTCAACATAGTTGTTCCTAGGATATTAGCTTTTGTTTCATGGTATACTGTGGTTTAAAGTAATAAAGTTTAATAAATCGCCTAGGAAACCAATTTCATCCATGGGGTGTTATATATTTGAGAGGAGAATTTAAAAATAGTATCTTTTTCTTCGGGTTTGTCGGGTTTGTTCGGGTTTGTTCGGGTTTGTTTCATTTAAAAAAATGAGGTTAGGTCCGATAACTTTTTTACCTGACCCCGTATACTTATTCAGAAAATGGCACATTATTCAACAATTAATATAAAGAAACTTCTGTATAACACATTTTTTTGTATCCCTTTTAACTAAGAAAATATAGGGTAGTTTTGAATTTGTCAATTTTTTTATTTTCCCCCGTATCTCTTAAGCGAGCGAAAATTTTCAAATTTTGATTTTACCATTTTAAGTTGTACCCAAAAAGAATACATGACACCTACATTACTTTTTTGATAGCACTAACAAACCCGAACAAACCCGAACAAACCCTGTACATATATTATTTTTTTTATGTTCCACTGTTTGCTTGGGGCAACAAAACCTAGATCCGCGCTTGTCCTTGTCTCTCCTAACGAGAATTTCGGGCCCAAAAACGCACTTGAATATTACAGTTTCGATTATAACTAAAAGAATACATTTTTAATGACGTTTCTTACCAATATAATTATTATATACATTACAATATATACTATATGTCTTTTGTTTCCAAAGCCTTCTTATGTTTTACAATAAACGTATAGTTACTGGGGCGATTAATTTTATGTAAATTAATTTTTCATTGTAATCTCCTGTTTGAAAAAGATAAGAACTTGCGATTATAACCGTTTGCTTTGAACTTTACTCCTCTTTGTTTCGGTCAAATAACATCACTATTGCATTTAAGTTTTTGGAGAAAAAAACATAAAATATGTTAAAACTATAGAGAGCGCCATCTAGCGACTACAGTACCTATAAATGACATAGCCATCGCTTGTAGTGTAGCTGATAGAGCAAGAAAAACTTTTAAATTACACTAATTTTTTCCAATAAGGCGTTCCCGTGACAGTGCATTTTTTCAAATCAATCGTTGCGTTACCCCCACCACCTTATCTAAAGGGTTAGAGAATAAAATATGTTAAAACTATAGAGAGCGCCATCTAGCGACTACAGTATAAATGACATAGCCATCGCTTGTAGTGTAGCTGATAGAGCAAGAAAAACTTTTAAATTACACTAATTTTTTCCAATAAGGCGTTCCCGTGACAGTGCATTTTTTCAAATCAATCGTTGCGTTACCCCCACCACCTTATCTAAAGGGTTAGAGAATAAAATATGTTAAAACTATAGAGAGCGCCATCTAGCGACTACAGTATAAATGACATAGCCATCGCTTGTAGTGTAGCTGATAGAGCAAGAAAAACTTTTAAATTACACTTATTTTTTCCAATAAGGCGTTCCCGTGACATTGCATTTTTCCAAATCAATCTTTGCGTTACCCCCACCACCTTATCTAAAGGGTTAGAGAAAAAAAAATACATGTGAGATTTATTTGTAAGTATTTTCAATATAACTCATCTAAGCAAATTGTAGAAGAACATACTGTTGGAATATACTGGGGAATATATATTTGCCGCTGATACATGAAAAAAAATCACCCCTTTCATGGGCGAATATTGACCGGTGGAGGGGTGGGAAGGGGTAGGACGCGATATCCTCCAATACCACCACCGTGCACAGCATCCTCGAAAACGGGGGGAAAGTGTGTTTCTCTGCAGGGAAACCTCCGGAAGCGCCTTTAAGCCCTCTAGGGGGTGATTTTTGGCCGTTCTGAGGGGTTGTGCAACCCCAAAGAGAAATTCTTACGCCGACATCGTGTTCAGCATCCTCGAAAACGGGAGGGGGGGGGGGGGTGTTCGGGTTTGTTCGGGAGAGGCACTCTTGTTCCGGGGCTGAATATATTTCGATTTTTCGGGGTTTTTTTTTCGACTCACGCGGCACCATTTTGTTCCGAGAGATCATACAGGGTGTCCGGGAAAATGTGGTCAATCTCCCGGATAATAAGTGAAAAGTACTACAAGTTCATATAAACGTTTTTCCTATAGACCTCCTCTTCGGAGATATGAGCTCATAAAGAGTTTCAATGGAATCAACATGTAATTATTGAATCACCAGGTGTATTTAAATTCTTTCTTCAATTTAAATTTTTAACGTTACAAAGCCCGGTTGTATTCAATTATATTAGTAGCAAATGTCCATAAATACTTACCGAAAACACAAAAGTATGATGAAATTGCGCTGAAAGAAATGTTTTTAGGATTAACTACAACTTGAAGGCTCAAAACCTTATAAAAGAGATTGACACTTAATTGACATATCAAAATATAATCCAAATAGCAAATGCAAGTTATCATTTTTTAACAATATTCACTTACGATTATAACTTTTATCTTTGTCTGGCATGTTAAAACGTATTGCGGAACTCCACATAGGCCCTATTATGTTTTTATTTACTTTTAAGCCAATTCAAAGTAGGTACTATCCAAGAAAGTGTTGTAAATTACTCACAGTAGTGGTTATGCGAGGAGAATCTGCTTACAGACACGATGCACCCGGAGTGCAAAGTAGTGTCGGGATGGCTCTATTTCTCTGAGGCAGAAACCTGTCCCTCTGAAGGAGAGATGCCGACCGACTAAATTCCCCGCGGTGTCGTGTTAGTGCCGTTAGGCACTCTCACACTCTTCTGTTTGGGTGTTGAGGTCACCAAGGAGCCATTTTTGGCGTTTTGGAGAGAGGTTTAGTGTGAGTTTGTTCGTGTTGTGTGTGTGGTTGTGTAGTGGGTTTAGGGGTGCAGTGTTATGTTGGCGGAGCGTTTAGGCACCTGTGTCGTTTTTTGTTGGGGTTTTTGGGGTAGATGTCTCTGATTAATGGATTAGGATGGTTTTCTGTGAAACTCAGCATGTCTTTCATTGAAGAGTTCGTGCATGGGCTGTTCATCAAGGTCTCGTTGGATTGCCGCTCCCCTGACGTACCATGGAGCACGTGTGACAGACCTGAGGATCTTGATCTGAGTACTCGTCATTCATGTCGCTAGCACTAAGCGTTTTCGAGGAAACGTCATTTTATTTACACCGAGTCCCCTCCCCTAACTTCTCACGGTTTAAATATGAAAAAGCGAAATTTTGAGGTTGAATAGGAACTTTGAATAAATAATATATTCAAATGATAGGAACAAAGAATATGAATCTCTTACCCAAATACGCCAAATACATTCTGTAATTAAAATGTCGTTTTTTCGAAAACGGTTAGGATTAGCGACATTAATAAAGTGTATTTAATGTTTAGTCAGCAGTTGAAGGTATGTAAAAAACGTTGTTCAAAGTTCTTATCATACAGGGCGTTAAAAAAGGGGACATGAGTATCACAGCTAGTCCGTCCCTGCAGCTGTGAGTAATTCACAACACTTTCTTGGATAGTAATTGGAAATATACCTGGTGGTTCAATAATTATGTGCAAAAAACTTGAATCCATTGGAGCTCTTTGGGAGCCCATATCTCCGAAAAGTGTGTATTGTAGTATCCTTTTCACTGTTTTTTTTTATATTCGGGACATTTCCCACATTTTCCCGGGCACCCTCTATGATTAGTTTTGTCAATTGTTGCATAACGGAACAAAATTATAGTACCCTTGAAGTAGTTCTCATCTTACCCAAAGTCAATCGGTGGAATTAGGTTACAGTACGAACAAACTATGAAAGGTACCAAATACCATTTTAATAATTATAAGTTATGGCTTCGGCTTCGGCAATCTTATGGTAAAACAATAGGCCTAGAATAGGTAGAGTTGCAATTTCGTTTGTCGGAGGTGTATAATTTTGGCGGTACTTGGCGTAATGAATGGACTCGGCAATTCTTTTGTGCCTTTTAAGTAAGAAAAATGGATGTGGAATGGGTTTTATAGACTAATAGTTGATAGTTTTACGTAACGCAATAAATAAATTAAATTTTCTTTTGAAATACTATACCGGGCGATGCATCGTTGAGCTGAACATAGGAAATCTCATGTCATTTTTCAGGCGGCTCAATATTGGCTGCCTTGTACATTTTGTAGAAAAACTCCATTGTAACTTCTTGAAAAGGCCGACATGGAAATCAATGCGCCGAGTTTGAATCCATTTTGGTGAGCCAATCTTAAGCTATTGAATTAAACGTGATGGCAAAACCACGAAACTCTCGTAGTTCAAATAATACAGCAAATAAAATCACATAATTTCTATGACGCTAGTACCAAAAATTGACGTAAAGTTGAACATAACGGATAATGAAAATATTATCGGGAGCAATACCACAAGTGCTTACAAATTTCCGATCATTTCTTACGAATGCGTATTTTTTTTTATTTTCACGAGCCCTAAGGACTAGTTTTGAGTTTCACATTAGAAGGCGCTAGTTACACACGTTGGGTTTAATAAATCTATGATTTTTCTTACCTGTTATTAAGCATTTTTATCCAATATTCTCAAAGGAGGACAATTTTTAAACTAGAAAGGTATACTTGGAATCTTAATATATCTAACCGTTTTCGAGATATAGCGAAACCTCTCTTAGGTGGACACCTGCGAGATCGTCTAAATGTGGCCGCCTAATAGAGGTGTCCGCCTATGGGAAATTTGTTATTAGGTAATATGTAAATGCCAAATTATTACTATGTATATGTATGTACAAATAAACATAATATAACAAAAATACACTAGTTATGGGACACCCTGTATGTTATACATATTTTAAAAGGCGTTGAAAATGTCCTCCGTTCGTTGGCTGGCAGCAACTTAGTTGTAAATAACACTGGGGAACAGCAAAAATGTTTCCGAGACCAAAATAGCAAAATCTTACTTATTTTATTATACTAATTAACAATCTGTCTTGCAAAAGGCTCAGTTGGCTCCGGTTTTATAGATCCATCCCAATTATGATAATTTACCTACCTGCCCTTAATATATGGGAAAATTTCACCATTAAATGAGAAATACCTGGATTTATTATAACAGGTGTACTTTATAAGGGGTTTAAATACATATAATATAAATCCTAAATTGTTAGTTAGTTGTATTTCAACCACCAGTTGATCGAGAGCTGTTCGTATTTGAGAAATTAGAGAGTTTTGAGCAACATGTCGCGAGTTTGTGTAAATAAGCCGGATCATTTTTTGTTATATATGTGGTGAAATGACTTTTGTAAAACAAAAACGTACGCTTAGCCCTTTAATAAAAAAGGCTTACCACTTGTATTTTGGCTGCAAAGTTGGAGACCAGGATAAAAATTGGGCTCCCCATATCTGCTGCTACAAATGTGCGTCCAACATTCGCGGCTGGCTAAGTGGAAAAAACCGTAAGATGCCCTTCGCTGTTCCTATGATCTGGCGAGAACCGAAAGACCACGTTACTGACTGTTACTTTTGTTTGACACCTCCCATCAAAAAAGGCTTTTCAGAGAAAAAAAGGTCTGCGATACAGTATCCAAATTTACAATCCGCCATACGCCCGGTGCCTCATAGTGACGAGTTGCCTATACCTAATCCACCTCAGGAATATACCCTTCATTCTGATGATGATCAAGAGGATTCAAACGGTAGTGTACCGGAAAATGTCGCCGGCCCATCAACCTCGCAAGACTCCGATTTTGTCTGTGAACTTCCAAGTAAAAAGCCTCACAAAATAAGTCAAAGTGAATTAAGTGACCTTATAAGGGATTTGGAACTGCCCAAGACAAAAGCAGAACTATTGGCCTCTCGATTGCAACAATGGAATTTACTTGAAGATGAAGTAAAAGTTTCTGTGTACCGAAGCCGTCAGAAAAACCTAACACCATTTTTTAACATGGATAACAATTTGGTAGCCTGTAGGGACATTGAGGGATTAATGGCAGCTTTAAATCTGGACTATGATCCAAAAGACTGGAGACTTTTCATTGATTCCTCAAAAGTAAGTCTTAAAGCTGTGTTACTCCATAATGGAAACAAATTGCCTTCAGTCCCAATTGGTCATGCAGTCCATATGAAAGAAACATATAGCAATTTGAAATTGTTACTTGAGACCATACAATATGAAAGATATAAATGGCAAATTTGTGGGGATTTAAAAGTTGTGGCGATCTTGCTTGGAATGCAGCTAGGTTATACCAAATACTGCTGCTTCCTCTGCGAATGGGACAGTCGAGCACGATCGGATCACTACAGAAAGAAAATTTGGCCACCGAGAGAGTCTTTTGAGCCAGGAAAGAAAAATGTGACCAGCGCGCCATTAGTTGCCCCAGAAAAGATTTTACTACCGCCACTTCATATAAAATTGGGACTTATGAAAAATTTTGTGAAGGCAATGGACAAAGAAGGCCGTGCTTTTAGTTATTTAAAAGAAAAGTTCCCTAGAATCAGTGACGCTAAAATTAAAGAGGGAATATTTGTGGGTCCCCAGATTAGGAAACTTTTCGGAGATGCGCAATTCGATTCCATACTTGAAGGCAAGGAAAAAGACGCTTGGGATGCCTTTAAAATGGTTGCAAAAAATTTCTTGGGAAACATAAAAGCAGAAAATTATAAAGACCTGGTTGCCCAACTTCTTTTGTGTTACCAAAACCTAGGGTGTAATATGTCGTTGAAAATTCATTTCCTGGATTCTCATCTGGATTACTTTCCGGAAAATTGTGGTGCTGTAAGTGACGAACACGGTGAGAGGTTCCACCAGGATATTTCGAACATGGAAAGAAGATATCAGGGAAAATGGAACTGTGAGATGTTAGCCGACTACTGCTGGACTATTACGAGAGATGCCCCAGAGGCTGTTTTCAAAAGGCAAGCTAAGAAGCGCAAAATGAGTGTCTAAACTTTGGATTCAATGATAAAAATGTGCTATTTAGTTGCTTTTGTTGAACCAACAATATATTGTTATCTGTATTTTGTATGTCCATTGTATATGCCTATGAATTAAAATTTTGTAACAAATAATTGAGATTTTTTTTTTTGCGAGCCAACTAAAATCTTTAATAGGTATTTTTTAGTTACTTGGGTACAGTTGAATCCAAAAAAATAGGTTTTGTTCAGGAAACAAAAAAAAAGTTGAAATTTGTTTCCCAGTGTAATCAGACGATAATCTTCCTCTCACTCGATTACACTCTTAAATGCAACTCGGCAATAATTTATTTACTGCAGGAAATAATATATGGTTGATTGTTAAATTATTGTCTACTGCTACCGCTAATATGGTTTAGCCTAACAGGATTTCATACAATTTGATATAAATTATTTACGACCGGAAACGAAAAAGAATATTTTATTTATATAAATAACCAGCTGGTTACGAAACGAGCAAGGCTTCGTGTGACAGAATAAATTTTATCTTAAGGTTATGGCCTGGTCCATTGTCTAAAGAAGCGTGTTTTGTACTTCTTGTTTAATAATAATGTTTAATAATAAAGTGATTGTAATAATTGTAGGGTGTATTACATGTTTTGTAAATTATTATCACGAAATCTTAACAAAAATAAGTTCCAATTCAAATATAATATAAAGAATCGGAGAGATACGTCAATTTTATCATTTCTTGTGTTCTTTTCGTTTTATTTCTATTTAATTCTAACGTTTTAAAAACTATAAGTTTGATGCCTGATAGGTGTATATATATGACCGACTTGAGACGAATATACGACGTGTCCAAGATAACGAGGGCCAGTACAGGGATCTCGGTAACCGTAAGAGATACGAAGTCGGTTAAATGGAGGTATATAGAGTTGCGCATTTACGTGCCTAACAATATGCCGTTTAGATAGTTTTTTTAAAATTCCGTGTAGTTCCGGAGATATCGGGAAAAAATCTGAAAAATCGTTTTATTGTTTTCCTTGGTTTTTTTGAGATCGAATTCTAAATCTAAAGTAAATTGCACTTTTTCCGCTCTATCTAACAGCGTTAATTGTTTTGTAATCCGACGAGTCGTCTTCGAAGGGCCATTATCAACTTTCTTTCTTTAAATACGATCCTATTTTTCTGATATTGGAATTTGAGAGCTTTTTTTCTTCCGAATGCAACGATGTATGCCACATTGTGGTTTAATGACGTTTCGAGGGTTTTTTGAACAACATCAGAAAATTATGGGATCCTGTATTTCTCCTAATTTTATAAATAATATGTCATAGGTAGCTCTAAATGTTTCACTTATGTTGAACTAGTTCACTAAATAACAAATAATTTAATAATAAACCACAAATAAGTGAATAAAAATCATACCAAAACAGTAATAAAACGAACGAAAAAAGTAAGGAACTACATAATCAGGTGTTCAAAATGATTTCCGCACAAGCACAAATAAGATCTTCTAACTGCCACATAACAGTTTTTATGAGATAAAATAAAACACGATAGAATATCAAACTTTTCAGCATTTGTCAAATTATGTTCCATATTTTCTGGAAAATAGGAAACCTCGTAAAACGCTTTCAAACGATCACAATGGGAATGTCAAGTAAGACAAATCACGCGTCACGATCTTAATTTTTTTGTTTCAAACGCCTACTTTTCTTTTAAGTCCCGAATCAACAGAAGTTTGAAATAATGTTCTTGTATTTTGTTCACTTAATTTTGGTTTATTATTAAATTATTTGTTATTTATTGAACTAGTCCAACATAAGTAAAAAATTTAGAGTACAATAATTTTTTTTGTAACGCTGAAACGGGGCGATATGCGAAAAACTTTTATACCACATTTTTGTATTAAAATAAGGTGAGGATTCACCTCCTACAGAGCTGAGGAAACATCCTGTATAGTTAAACATCAGTAGAATTCTTGACAAAATGGTGTAGCGACATAAAAATCATTATTTTTATATATAGAAAAACTTAGTTAAATACAATGGCGTAATTCGGGCGTGGCAAGCACCCCAAAATTGTCTACCTTAGTATTTTACCACCCCAAAATTTACGACGTTCCGAGAGGTCAGGCTTCTTAGATGTTATTAACCATTAAAGTCAAGTTCTAAGTAGAAACGACTTAGAAGTGGCCAGTGTGGAATATGTATGTAATTATTACTTTGGACAAGAAGCTTCTCCTGTCTGAAGTATTTTTGCAAAATGGAAGAATCGAAAAAGAAAAATATCCTAGAAAGAGCCTGAGAACAAACCCGAACAACCCCGTTATTGTAGGAAGTATTTGAAAAGTGTGTTTCCTCTTTCGTTTTGGACTTTTCCGTTTGTTCTTTACAATTCCAATGAACTGAGCAGGCTGTGTGAGGTATTTTTCGTGCTTGTGATAGTCAGAAGCATACGCCAGGAACACAATCGACTAGGAGAGGTTGTCCTCGTTGGCTGTTTTGGCTACCTATCGAAAGTATTAGAAATCGCTCTAGTACCGACTACTCGATTATTAAAATCATCGGTGGTTCCCAACACTAATCGAAAGGAATATATTAATGTAGACATTTCCAAAATAAATTATGACTTTAATTGAAGTCAAATGAGAAAATCTTGAATTTTTGAAATTGAGTTTTAGTATTATGAAAAAAAGGAACAAACCCAATGAATTGGATTACATAAAACATGTCAATGTATCGTACTTTTCACAATTATTATCACAAACGGCTCTTGTTAAGAATAATTAAATAGAGAACATATTATAAAAACTCGTAATAAGTACATAAATAATAAAAAGAGACTATCAAGTTTTGACCATTTACATTTATTTCCAATAAATTAAACATGTAAGTAACGTAAATGATTAATTAAGTGGACATTTTTTCATAGTCCGGAACTAGGTATATGAAATTCCATGAAAATCAACTTCTCTTGGGCGGACTCTCCTTTGGGCGGACGCGGACAAGCTTTTTTCATACAAAGAGTGTATGCAAACCCGAACAAACCCTCGTTTAAACGAACAAACATTTTTTTAAAGTATTTTAGAGACGAATAAGTACGGTGCAAAAACTCTCTGAAGACAGACCGGCAACTATGCATGGTACTGCGAAAGGACTTCGCCGAATGAAAGTATGTGTGATGCCCCGACAGCAGTCCGCCGTTTATGTGTGAGTTGTAAGGTTAAAATCGTAGACAATGACACTAAAATGTCGCGTTTTGAGTCTGAAAGAGAATATTGATGTTGTTGAAGTTGTTGGGGCGAGCTCATTAACATTGATAGCAATGTGCTATGAGAAGATGATAGTGACCCCATTCCTACCGATTATGTAGCCCAAACTGAAACCACATCACTATCTGACGACTCTGATGAAGAAGTTGAATGCAGTAATCAAACAAATGTCACCAATTATCAACAAGCCATTAGTATGGTAATGGAATTATAAGACTATGCAAAGAATATAGGTGACTCTAAAGCAATGAAATTGTTATCAGACTTGGAATTACATTTTCTAGATTGCAAGTATAAAAAGCAAACACGTCAAACCACGTTATGAGATTTTTTAGTACTACATCCTAACTAAACTCATGTATTTTTGATATGTTATGTTTATTTGTAATTACGTATACATTGTAATAATTTTGCATTTACTTATTAGCTAATAACAAATTTCCCATGGGCGGACACCTCTATTAGGCGGACACGTAGATGTCCGCCTAAGAGAGGTTTCATTGTAAATATAAATAACTATACATTTTGGTAAAGCCCAAAGTATGCTTAATTAATTAGAAAACTAATGTATAACTTAAAATTGTTATTTTTGTTAATATCTTAAAAATTAAACTTTTTAGAGAAGAACTGGCTACGCCCCAGAATTTTACGTGAAAATCTCTAACATTAACGGTTTTATTTTGATAAAGTAACGCGTAGCAATAATTTTTTTTTATATTTATATACAGAACAGAAATTTGGCATGACTATCCTAACTTGAGTCAACCGGGTGGGGTATGGAATAAAACCCAAAGAGCCAAAAGTGGCATAAAACGTTAAAGAAATCGTTGCGCCAATTTTTTACCTTCTAAATTAAAATTAAAGTAGATATGAAAGATTTTTAAAAAACGTTAACAGCTTATCACGCGAGTTTCATTCGCTCTTCTCCTTGTACTTTTTACAATGTTTACCCAGCATGACTGTTATAGTCCGTTTTCATCTAAAAATATAAATGAATTTTAAAAAGTATCACACAGCCATCAAAACTGATTTATATCTGATTTAATGAACGCTCAGGCATACTTCATGGGACGGAATCGGAACAAAATGAACAGGTTGTCCGTCGTGGAGTGATCAGGCAATATACCGTTACCTATACGTCCGTAGTATCCGACATAAAGAAAATATGTAGTCGATGTGATTCACTAACATTAACGAAATAAAAATTGTTGAGAAGAAGGATAAGGAGGGACAAGGGGAGCTAGAACGTATTTCTCCCTAACTGGTGCGAGAAGCTGTTAGAGACAGAAACTATTAACATTTTTATTATAATACCTACACGGAAAGAGAAACTTTAAATTGACTATAAAAATAGTAAAACTAACCGTAATTTATGGCTCTATATATATAACTGGAATAACTTTTAATAAGAACTGCCATTAAATTATAGCAATGTTTTAACTTACTTTTTTTAGTAAAAATTACAAAAATATTTAGTAAACCATTTATATGAAAATTTTTGTAAAATTTATTAAAATCTTTTGTAAAATTTACTAAATTCTTTTGTAAAATTTACTACAATCTTTTGTAAAAATGTTGACACATGGTATTGCCATCCAAGTTTTAACCACGCCTTGACTCGATTGACTTTATCGATCAATGATAGTCAAGTTCTCCACCTCATTTTTGTTACGAGAAACGAAGTCCGAGGAATCAGCATCTCATTCAGGATTTATTCTTGTAAAAATATCATCATTTAAACTTGGTAATTTTTGCAATAAAGAATACTTAAATAATAGCCAGTGAAATAAATTTACAATATATTTTAATATATTTAACTATTCGAGTTATAAATGAATTATTATCACTATACATTCCTTGTAAAATTACACTATATTTTAGTAATTCCTAGATTTTACTAAATTTATTAGAAATTCTAACTATACGTTTTTAGAAATTATGTGTATTTACAATATTAATTTGGTACCGATCAATAATGAAAATTGTATTAGGTAATAAAATATTGTATAGGAAATCGTACAATAAAATCTGTACTCTAATATATTTACTATAGTGTTCGTTCCGTGAAAATACATTCGTTGTAAAATTTACAATATATTTTAGTATTTACTTGATTTTACTAAATTTATTAGAAATCCTAACTATACTTGTTTAGAAATTATGTGTATTTACAATACTAATTTGGTACGGATCAATAATGAAAATTGTACTAATACAATATTTTATAGGAAATCGTACAATAAAATCTTTTCTCTAATATTTTTACAATGTTCGTTCCGTGCACATACATTCGTTGTAAAATGTACAGGGTGGCCAACTAAGCGAGGTAAGCGGCTATATCTCGGAAACCGTTCACCGTACAGCTTTCGGAAAAAAATATTTATAGGAAAAGTTGCCAAGAGAAATTTCTGGAAATTATTTGCAAGTTTGTAGGCAGGCCGCTAGGGGGCGTAGCACGAATAGTAATTTGTTGCCAGTCGAGTTCTCTACAATTGGCATAGGTAAGGTATATTGATAATACTTATACATAAATCTCACTTGTATCGTGAACAACTTTGCATAAACACTTTTTTCTCTAGCCCTGCAAATAAAGTGGTGGGGGTAATGCAAACATCGATTTGCAAAAAATGCAATATCTCAGGAACGCCTTATCTGAAAATATTCAAATTGGTGTTATTTAAAAGAGCTCTTCTTGCTTTATTAGCTACACTGCAAGTGACGTCTATGTCATTTTTACTGTAGTCGCTAGATGGCGCTTTCAACAGATTTAACATATTTATCGTTTTTCTCGAAAAACTTAAATGCTATGGTAAATATGTTATTAGACCAGTACAGAGAGGAATAAAGGCCAGAGCAAACAGTGAAAACCGCAAGTTCCTATCTTTTTTCTAACCGGAGATATCAATGAAAAATTAATTTATATCCTACTAAATCTCCCGCCCCGGTACTTACATATGTTGCAAAAACTAAGAAGGCTTTGGAAACAAAATACATATTATATATAATAGGAGTATTGGGAAGAAACGTGAAATTATTCATTTTGAGATCCGTTTCCATTTAATTTTTGAATTTTAAAAATTCCGTTTACTAGTGAAGAAGCAGTTGATATTATTGCTGTTTACTTCGACTGCTTTCAAAATGCAGCAATCGCTGAAGGGAGTTATGCATTGCGATATCCAAATCGCCGTCATTATGGCAGAAGAGTTTTTCCGCGCTTGGTACAATGCTTACGTACCACTGGAAGCTTCCGCTCACTGATATTTCGGAGACGTCGTACTGACAGAACTGAAGAAAATGTTATCAATGTTTTAGAATATATAGAGTTTAATCCCCATGTTAGTACTAGGACATTGTCTTCCGATTTGGGAATATCACGAACTACCATTCAAAATATTTTAAATGAGCATAGGCAAGTTTATTATATTTTAAAATATAATATATTGTTACACAAAACATGTTTCATACATAAGTTTTCTAATTACTAACTGGTTAGGAAATGTAGAACGTTATGATACTTATTTGCGCCAGTTATGAAAGGTGGCGTTTTATCTGTGAAAATGGAAAACATATTTTTAAAGTGTTCTTTTGGGAGTTATTTTGATTATTTACCTGATATATATATCGTTATGCACCAACATTTCTTTTGGTTTATAAAATGAACGTTTCTTCCCAATACTCCTATTATATATAATATGTATTTTGTTTCCAAAGCCTTCTTATTTTTTGCAACATATGTAAGTACCGGGGCGGCAGATTGAGTAGGATATAAATTAATTTTTCATTGATATCTCCGGTTAGAAAAAAGATAGGAACTTGCGGTTTTCACTGTTTGCTCTAGCCTTTATTCCTCTCTGTACTGGCGTAATAACATATTTACCATTGCATTTAAGTTTTTCGAGAAAAACGATAAATATGTTAAATCTGTTGAAAACGCCATTTAGCGACTACAGTAAAAATGACATAGACGTCGCTTGCAATGTAGCTAATAATGCAGGAAGAGCTCTTTTAAATAACACCAATTTGAATATTTTCAGATAAGGCGTTCCTGAGATATTGCATATTTTGCAAATAGATGTTTGCGATACCCCCACCACTTTATTTGTAGGGCTAGAGAAAAAAGTGTTTAAGCAAAGTTGTTCACGATACAAGTGAGATTTATTTATAAGTATTATAAATATACTTTACCTATGCCAATGTAGAGAAATCGACTGGCAACAAATTACTATTCGTGTTGCGCCCCCTAGCGGCCGGCCTACAAACTTGCAAATAATTTCCAGCAATTTCTCTTGGCAACTTTTCCTATAAATATTTTTTCCGAAAGCTGTACGGTGAACGGTTTCCGAGATATAGCCGCTTACCTCTCTTAGTTGGCCACCCTGTACAATATATTTTAGTATATACTGGATTTTATTAAATTTTTTAGAAATTCTAACTATAGTTTTTTACAAATTATGTTCACAATATTATTTTGGTACAGATTACTAATAAAGAAATGTAATTAATACTATATTTTATAGCAAATTCTATAATAAAATCTTTACTAAGTAGAATTAGGAGTTTTTGGACATCGACATGACATTTTTGATTTTATAGATTTCATTTCGCCTACATGACTTAAGTTTGTGTTAGAGCGTTTATTTATTTATTATCAACACAAGAACCTTTTTAAATAGTTTAAATTAATTAACAGAACATTTGACTTTTCTCATAGCTTCATTGGTGTGGCATTTCAAAGTCTCTGGCACATTGGATAACAAATCCGGATGTGTTCACCCAATACTCAGAATATCGAGATTCTGTGGTTCAGGAATAGCGCTGACCAATTATTTCTATACAGATCCATTTCTATCCTGATCTCACTGGTTTAGAATTTAGTGTGTTTTGTAAGGGTGTAAAAATGTAAAAAATTGTAAATTTTTATTTTTTTTCTGTCGTTACAATTCTATTGGGTTAATTTCCTATGTAGGAATCGGTCCGAAGAATATAAATTGTACTAGTTTACCATTTTCCTGTTGTTTTATATTTTCTTATTTATTTTTCTTATTTTTTTTTTCTTATTTGTATTCCTTTTTTTTATTATGCTCTGACTGCTTGCTGTATTCTGAATTTTATGCGTATAGTGGGCACTAAGGATATATCAACTTATAGGGTCTGTTTTAATCTTTATATCTCGGTTAACCTAGGAGGCCCGTCCTCAACTTCGCCATTTGTAATATTTTACAATAAAGTCATTTATTATGATTAGTGTTCAGATAATGCATGAGGATATTTATGGAGTTTATTTCACATGTTAAAATAAAGGTAGTAACTAATTAATTTGACACAGGGGCAACGCTGAACAAGTTCATTCTGTTATAATAATGTTTCCCTACTATACCACCAGAGGTCACCTGAGTTTCAAATTACTGTTTGGTGTATCTTTTTTTATTTTAACAGCTATTGGAAATAGGGATATGTAATTTTAAAGACCAAAGAATACCTAATAAGAAAGATACCCTTTATTCGAGTCGATGAAGGACACCATTTAGGCACAAAACTGGAATTAAGTTAGTGCAGTAAAATCAGTTTTTCAAACTGAAGCAAAAAAGGTATTGAATTTTCGACTTCGTATTATATGACTACTACTGTATAATTACGTCTGTAAGTATCCTGATGCATTATTCGAACACCCTGTATAATGTATACAGGGCATTTATGCCACATATCCTAAGCGGGTTACTGTCATACTCGACTGTTGCTTGCTCTTTGCTCTGATATCATTGTGGGTCTCATTGCATTGACTTCAAACAAACAACGACCCGGTATTGTATACAGTGAGGACGTAAAGTAAGGAATAAATTCATTATCTCGCAAACTACAATTTTTTAAAAAAATCGCTCGGACCCTTCGATTTTGTTTTTCGAACGCGCATATTCTGACATAAAATGTAGATATACAGGGTGTTGCCAATAAGAGTGACACAAAAAATTTTTTTTCTTAAATAGAACCCACTGTATATTATTGCATGTACGGATTCTTCGGAAAATCCTAAACATTTTTCATGTAGCATGTGCTATACCTTAGCCCAAGCGTTTTGGAGTTATTCTCATTCAAAATTTGAAAAGTGGAAAAAGTCATGGAGAAAACAAAGAATAAAATTATTTTAAAAATGTCTTATTTATCGAAAAAACAGTTAGGTGAACTTAAAAATAATTTTTCTAAAGTAAATGTTCGAAGTGTCTACCGTTGGTCAACTGACAGTAGCCTAACCGATCTACAAATTCTCGCTGAACATTTCGAACCATTTGGGGTGTAATTTGCCGAATTTCTTGCCGGATGCGATCTTTTAAATCATCTAAATTTGCAGGCTGGCGTTTGAATACTTTTCCCTTAAGGTATCCCCATAAAAAAAAGTCGAGTGGTGTTAAATCGGGTGACCTTGGCGGCCACTCAATAAAACCACCTCTTCCAATCCACCTGTTTGGAAAAGTATCGTCCAAATATGTACGAACTCCCACAGCGAAATGTGGGGGAGCACCATCTTGTTGCAACCAGATATTATGATGTGGCAAATCGGGACGTTCTAACTCAGGAAAAAGGGTGGCCAGGGCTGGAACAAGTTCTTGTTCTAAAAAACTCAAGTATCTCTCGCCTGTTAAATTTCCGTCAAAAAAGAAAGGCCCTATAACAATGTCATCGACAACGCCAGCCCACACATTGATCTTTTGATTAAATTGTGTGCGTCCTTCCCTCATCCAGTGTGGATTTACATCGGACCAATATCGATAATTTTGGGTATTTACGTCACCATTCAAGCAAAATGTGGACTCATCGGAAAGAATTATATTTTTTACAAAATTTCTGTTTACGAAACACATATCCTGTAAACGCTCACAAAATTCAAGGCGCCTCTCAAAGTCCCTTTCCAAAAGTTCTTGGAGAACTTGCATTTTATAAGGATGGTATTTATTTGTATGCAGTATTTTAAGAACTGTTGTTTTTCCAATATCCAATATCACTTGCTACCTGCCTAGACACCACATGCTGGTTATCTTGAACTGCCAGTAAGACTCCTAATTGTTGATTTTCATCAACTTGAGGACGACCAAATCTAGGGACATCTCTTACATGACCGAATTGCCTAAACTTGTACTCAATTTTGCTTACTGTTGATTGTGATATTGGCGGACGATTTGGGTATTTTTGATTAAATAACTCACAAGTTTCTTGCTGTGTTCTAACCCTATCACCGTAGCCCATCATCATCAAAACCTCTATGCGCTGTTTCTCAGTGAGCCGCATTTTAATTTAATTTAGTTATGAAAAAACGAAATGAGTCTTTTGAAAACTAGTAAAACATTAGGAAACTACACATAAAACTGACAATAACAGTAACTATTGGCATTAATTCTTTTGGTTCTTGCATCATAACTCCAAAGCCTACTTGACTTTTCTTGCGCTTCACGCATGCTGACTACAGGTTTTCCTCAGCGTGCATGAATCAATGCAAGTCTTGATTGATTGCGAAATATCTGATTTTCAAATTTTGAATGAGAATAACTCCAAAACGCTTGGGCTAAGGTATAGCACATGCTACATGAAAAATGTTTAGGATTTTCCGATGAATCCGTACATGCAATAATATACAGTGGGTTCTATTTAAGAAAAATTTTTTTTTTGTGTCACTCTTATTTGCAACATCCTGTATATCTACATTTTATGTCAGAATATGCGCGTTCGAAAAACAAAATCGAAGGGACCGAGCGATTTTTTAAAAAAATTGTAGTTTGCGAGATAATGAATTTATTCCTTACTTTACGTCCTCACTGTATGTGTAGGTGACGCCTGTTATTAAGAAAATAAACACAACAAAAAAGAGATATGGGGGGGGGGGAAAATCCCATCTCTTTTTATTTTCTGTCTGTTTCTGTTTTCATTCTACCAGGTAACCAACCGATTTAATATGTCTTGGTTAGCAAAAACAAACAATCGACGGACGTGACTCAAATGCCTATATTTTTATCCAGTTTACGACAGACTTGGCACTGTCTCACCAACTCTTTGTTCCGATCAAATGTTCAACCTTCAAAATTCCGCTTCTTCATATTTAACTTGTGAGAAGTTAGGGTACTCAGTGTGAATAAAATTACGTTTCTTGGAAAATGGTTAGGATTAGCGACATGAATGAAGAGTACTTAATTTTTAGTCAATAATTGAAGGTATGTAAAACCATAGTCCAAAGTTCTTATCATACAGGACGTTAAAAAAAAGGGATCATGAATGTCACAACTAGTCCGTCCCTGTAGCTCTGAGTAATTCACAACACTTCCTTGAATAACAATTTGAAGGAAAATAAATATAAATATACACGGGGTTCAATAATTATGTGTAAAAAAAATTTATTCCATTCGAGCTCTTTGGGAGCCCATATCTAAAAGTTTATTTAAACTTGTAGTAAGTTTTTCACTTGTTTTTTCATATCCTTTCATAGCTTTTTTATAAAAAATCAGGCTATTTTATACAATTGTCCCACTGTTACACATTGTACATCTGGCAACCCTATGCAGAGGCAATCTATTTAAAAAGGTTTTAAACATTTTCAATAATAAAAAAGGTTCCCATATATGGCCAACTCTTTGCCGGTCACTGTATATTTGAATGGCATCTCTGAATACAAATTTACTTGTCCTCTCTGATCTACTTAGTCTCCAGTACCGGCGCGGCGGCCTCGGATCTACCCGAGATAATCCAAGGAAATGCGAGCTGTCAGTCATTTTGATGGATAGATACAAGGTTTTTAAAATTTATTTGGGTAGGTTAGTATGTGTGAAATTGAATAACCTATCAATTGGTATTGAAACGACAATCCCCGGCAATAAATCCCGGACAAAGATAATAATAGTATTTTTTTTAGTCCTGTAACTTTTTTTTATTTACAGCCATGCATGTAATAATGACATTTCATCTATCTTTGAAAGGTGGAAAGTTGACTTTTTTTACTTTTACTTTCCACCCGGTTGGAAAGTTATATTATTTTTTGTAAGTTTTTTAAAAATCGATATCTCAAATTAATATACGAACACACTTTTTTAAAAATGCTAATAGCTTTGCGTGTTTAGATATGTCTACTTTTTCCCTAATTCATAGAGTGGTCCTCAGCATTGAATATTGTGACCAAATCGTTGATATCTTCTTTGTCTTGGCATTTTCACTGAAATAAGCTAGTAGCGCCGACTCAGAACCAGGATTTTGAACTTTGTTTCCCGTACACCATTCTTTGAGACGGTAATATGCCTTGTCATATCTCGGGCGACTTTTAGTTGGCAGAAGATCTTCTTCTACTATTTTTGCTGCTTCTAGAATTTCTGGTGGAGTAGCAGCAAAATCAAATTCCTCATCTGATATCATTTTTGTGTTGTTAAAATAATATATTGTTTAGTGACATAGAAACCATATTCAAAAAATTATATTTGCCATTTTGATGTGTATTATTACCTACGTTATTTTACCACCTACGGTTATTTAAAATTTCTGTCTAATTTTTCAATGGAAAAGTCAAAATCACATTTATCTTTTATTAATAATAAAATTTTAATTCAAAATAATAAGAAGTGTATGTTAGATGTGGTTGTAAATAAAATAATATACAAACTTCGGTGAAAATCATTGTAAAGGCAGAAACAAGCGTAACTTTTTTACCTTTAATTTCCAACGCCTTGTTGTAAAATTGAGCGGAATATAGCTGAATTATGTTTCGTTTTGAAGTGTGATCTTTCCTTAACACAATGTTTTTTGGTTCACGTCATTAACTCGTTTGTAAAAGAACATACAAATTTTTAAAGAAAGGATTGCAGTTTTTCAATTTTATTCATAATTCATAACATTACATGATTTTATGGAGTAGCATAAACAAATATCCGAAAATTAATAGCGCGTATGCCACCTCATATTCTGATCACTTTTACTATGTGACGAGGCATTGTTCAATATAATACGGGCTATTAGTCTTTGGATATTTGTTTCAGTTAAAACCTATCCTTGAGTAGATATTTCCTCAGACCACAATCCCTTGGTGGCATGTATCCAGATAAAACTGAAGAAAATTCAAGTGAAACCTAAACAACCCAAAATGGACCTCTCGCGATTTCAAGACAGGAATATTAAAGATCAAACACGAAGATATCTTAACGAACGTCTTTCTGAGGATATTGGCACAGATGTAGAACAAGCTTGGAATAAATAACATTAAGGAAACACTAACAGATGTTCGGCAGGATGTTATTGGGAACGACACTACAACTAAAAAGAAAGCTTGGATGACAAATGAAATATTGGGCCTAATGGAGGAACGACGAAAAACTAAAAACGTTAATCCGCAGAGATACAAGCAGATCCAGAGAATAATCCGTGGAAAGATAAAACAGGCAAAGATAAACTGGTTTACCGAAGAATGTCAAGAAATTGCGGAGTTGCAGGATACGTACGATTCATTCAATATGCACAAGAAAGTAAAGGAGGCTGCAGGTTTATTTAAAAATAGACCACTAAGCATACTATGCAAACAGAATGGAGACATGCTTCTGGATGTTGAGGAAAAGCTGATTGAAGGGACACGATATATATCAGATCTCTTTAATGAGAATAGGAGTCCGGACCTTCAGATGGCGGATCGTGAAGACGGCCCCCCGATAACAAGAGACGAAGTCGAGTATGCCATTAGGAACGCAAAAAACCGTAAAGCATTAGGACCTGACAATATACCATCAGAGATCCTAAAAATAATAGTGGAAGACCGATGCTTGAATAGGCTTGTGTATTTCTTTAATTTAATATATAATAGTGGCAAAATACCCTCAGACTGGTTAACATCCACTTTTATAGCTATCCCAAAAAAGAAAAACTCCAAATTCTGTGGTGACTATAGGATGATAAGCCTAATGAGCCACGCCCTAAAAATATTTTTAAAGATTATTCATCGGCGAATCTATAGTAAATGTGAAGAACATCTAAGCAACACACAATTCGGTTTCCGTAATGGATTCGGCACGAGAGAGGCCCAATTCAGTATGCAGGTATTAATCCAACGTTGCCGGGATATATCAGTCGACGTGTATGCCTGCTTCATCGACTGACTGCTTTTGATTGTGCCAATCATGAACGGCTTGTTAGATTGCTACAGAAGATTGGTCTGGATGGAAAAGACATTCGAGTTATTGCAAATCTGTATTGGGGACAAACAGCATCAGTAACTGTGGAGAATAGTAAGACCGAACAGATCAAAATCACGCGAGGAGTTAGACAGGGGTGTGTTCTTTCGCCTATACTTTTCAATCTGTACTCGGAGGAGGTGTTTGCGGAAGCACTGAGAGATAAGAGACAAGGAATAATCCTAAACGGAGAAACGATAAACAACTTACGCTATGCAGACGATACAGTTTTATTGGCAACGAGTGCCGATGATCTGCAAATGTTATTGGAATGCGTAAATGAAAAAAGTCAGGAAGCAGGCCTAAAATTAAATATCAGAAAGACAAAAGTGATGACAATTAGTAAACGAGGCAATGTAAACGCGGCGATAAGAGTAAACGGGGAACTAATCGAACAGGTTTCAAGCTTTAAATACCTGGGTACTTGCGTAAATGACCGCTGGGAATCATCCACGGAAATTAGGGCTCGAATTGAACAGAGTCGAGCTGCTTTCAATAAAATGAAGAAAGTTTTATGCTGCAGAGACCTGCCTTTGATGCTAAGAATGCGACTGCTTCGTTGCTATGTCTTCTCAGTTCTCCTGTATGGCGTGGAAGCTTGGACATTAACAAAGAGTTCTAGCGATCGGATCCAAGCTTTTGAAATGTGGTGCTACAGGAGAATACTCCGAATATCTTGGGTCGACAGGGTAAGGAACATGGACGTTCTTCAATATCTCAACAAGGATTTGGAATCACCATTAAGGAGAGGAAATTGCAATACTTTGGTCACGTAATGCGTAGCGAAAGGTACAAACTACTACACAACATTATGCAGGGCAAGATAGAAGGCAGACGGGGTCCTGGTCGCAGGCGTACCTCTTGGCTCAAGAACCTTAGGGAATGGTTTGGAGTCAATACAACCACTTTATTTAGACGGGCCGTTAACAGGGCTCAAATTGTGTTGATGATAGCTAACATCCGCCGAGGATAAAGCACCAGAAGAAGAATATATTTGTTTATGCAACTCGATAAAACAATGTGATGTTGAATAGTGAATAAAAATGAAAAACTGCCATATTCTCTTTTAAAAAATATATAACGACGTGAACAAAAACACATTGTATTAAGAAATGGTCACACTTCAAAACAAAATACTATGTTGCTAAATTCCACTGCTCAATTTTTCCACAGTGCGTTAAGATATAAAAGTTAAAAAAGTAACATTTGTTTCAGCCTGTATAATGATCAACACAGTATTTTTTGAAAACTAAAACTCAGGATATCATATCAACACACAAGTCTACAATCTGCTAAAGATTTCACCAAAATCGGACAATAGTTTAAAAAGTTACATGTCTATAAAATTATCTTTGTCTGGGCTTGATTGTCGAAGAGTGTTTTAAAGAAATAATTGTCTTAAGATGAGTACTAGAATCTGCAAATATAACTAACATTTTTAATAACTAAGGCAGATGGTAAATATGTACATTTAATGGTATCAACGCGGTAGTTGTAAACCTAGAAGAGATTTACTTCGTTGATTGACCTTAATAACTTTTTTAATACGTCCATTATAACGATATATAAATTACCAATATCAAATCGAAAGTATATTTATTTATTTTTAATAAACTACTTATTTATCTATTGACATATACTGGGTGTTATAAATTCGAGTATGCGCGTGAAGAGTTTTAAAATAGCTGAGACGATGATTAATAAATTGTTTCGTCCTGACATTCTGCTATAAATTTTAATACTAAATAATTACGATTTATGCGTTCCCCTTTTTATTCTAAAATTAAGTATTAATGTAGGTGGGTTGTAAACAACTTCCCAGAAAAACAATCGGGGAGCTCTAAAAATTGGTATAATTTTTCTTCGTCGTTTTTTGTTAATTAGACGTCGCCTTCGAGCGTGCGGAACGTACTTTTTATCAAAACCCTTTTGGCCGTCTTTCATACCTGCTTTCACGTTTGACTCTAACGGATTAACAACTCAGTCATATTTGTCGTTATTGTTAAATACATTTTTTTTGTTGTCTTTCAGTGTTTGTGTTAAATTTAATTATTGTTTGTGGAAAAAATAGTAATTCTTAACTCAATATGGCTGTGACTAGTGTTGGGAAAAACCGATGATTTTAATAATCGAGTACTTGATACTCGAGCGATTTTAATAATCGAGTGAATCGCTCGAGTGAATCGCTTGAAATTCCAATTCACCAAGCGATGACGTCGACTGCTTGACTGGCTGCCTAGCCGTTTACATGTGATCAGGTAGAATATTTAGCAAGCACGTAACTAAAGGTGGGCACAGGTTTAGCTAAAAAATTGTAGTAGCCACCAAAAAAATTCCAGAAATTTATTTATTTGTGAATAATGAATTTTTACCACGTGTCTCGATACAAAACAAAAAACTGCAAAAAATCACTCAAATATGTATTTATTGTTCAGGTTTATTCTTGTGCTTTTTTAAAACAAGAGTTATTTTTCTTCACATCTTTCTCAATCTACGAGCATAAAATAAGTAGATATTTAAAATGGCTTGTCAAATTCTTCTACTTTAAATTATCAGGTGCCCACTGTGTGCCCTTCAAAAATGTAGGCTTAGTTACGCGATTGGCAAAATAAGAAAATAGGTGATTATTTTTAAAAATTCATGTTATAATTACCTAAAAGTTCCTGTTTAAATTTAAGAATGTTTACTTTTGGTTACCAAAAAATTTGTCGATACCTATGGTTTATTAACTATTTTGCTCGTTTTCTCGTTTTAATAATAAAAAGTTCCTGTTTAGATTTAAAAATGTTTACTATAAGATTACCAACGAATTTTTCTATATATTTTGTTAACCATTTTGTTCGTTTTGTTATTTTTATTTACAATTTCTATTATTGTGTTATTTTTTAGAAGTTTTCTCGAGTTTATAGTAAATTAAAATTTTAAAATTATATCCTTTAATTTTTTAATATTTACAATCGGAGACCTAAACTACGTCGCTGGCTAGCCAGTTAAAACAACACTTTTCAATACCATGTCGCGATGACTCCGCTAAGGGATTTGGCATACTTTTTTATATGTACCTTCTCGTTTATGTGCCTTTAAGAAAGACGTATGTCGTGTACCTGCTCACCGTCAAACTCGAGCGTCGCCAATCGGATGGCGCGGCGCGTAGGCCTAGGTCGTCTATTAAGTAACCGGCGATATTTTTCGGTTTTTCGCCTGAATTTATAACTAGAGTATTTCCTATCGAGCGAAAAACTGTTCGTTTATACGTGCAGTTTTTTAACTCGATCACACTACAGCGGTATATTTCCGCCGGCGTCAAGCGAAGCTCGGGTATCGAATGAAAGATAATAAGTGACGGGCGACCATTTTCGCCTGAATAGATAACTCGAGCGGTTTTTTTAATAATCGAGCGATGTCGGTTATTTCAATAATCGAGTGATCAAGCGGATTTCCGCTCGAGCGATCACAACACTAGTTGTGACTGTGCCAAATCTGCCGTAAAGTGAATAAAAATATAGACTTTTGAGTCGCGTCGAAAAATCCAGCACCACAGCAGAACAAAACAGCTCAAAATAGTGTTGGGAAAAACCGATGATTTTTATAATCGAGCGATCACTCGAAATTCCTATTCATCAAGCGATGACGTTACCCATCGCTCGAGCGGCAGCTCAGCCATTTAGAGGTATTATAACTAGTGTTGCCAACATTAATATGAATAATATCCCAAGTGCGAGTACGAGATGTACCATATTTTGTAAAGAAGTCCCAGCATAAAACTTTAGGCGGTACACGGTCTGCCTGGTACACATAAAAATAGAATTGTTTTGACAAATTACTAAAAAGAAAATTTAAATATAATTGGAAACTGACAAAGAATGAGTTCAAAGAATTATAGAGACGAGGGTAGCCTGTCTGGTACCTACTATGACTAAAAAAAAGAAAAAACTCCTAAAATGTCCCACGAAGACTTGGCCTAAATATTCCGTTGTCCCACAGAGACCTGAAAAATCCCACTGGTTGGCAAAACTGAGCACAACACATATATGGCGCTTTCGGCGGCGAAGTGAAACGTGATGAGCGACGATTTCCGCTCGAATTTATAACTCGAGTACCTAGTACATACATAGATTCAAAAGTTTTGCATCACTCTGATTCTCGAATAAGTAGTTACGTCATCGCGAAAATAGACTAAATATTAGTTCATTGATAAATTTAAAATAAAAATCAATGAGTTTTAAAAATTTTTATTTTACCACAACATTTTAAACCTTCAAAAAAAAACTTAACAAAACAAAATTTAAAAAAATATAGCTTCTAATAAAGTGTATTTCTTCCTCTGGTCTCAATGCAAGTTTGAAGACGACGCAGCATACTGTGCGTAAAGTTAGCAATCCGTTCTTGTAGAATAGCCTGCCATTTCTCGGTAGCAGCGAAGAACAAGCTCCTGGAGAGTTCTAGGGCGATTTGTTCTAACACGAACTGCTCTAGCGAGCATATTACAAGCCTGTTCTATCGGGTTCATATCAGGGGATAAAGCAGGCCGCTACAAGCGATTGATTCCCTCAATTTCTAGGTATTCATCCACAGCTCTAGTACGATGGGGCCGGGCATTGTTGTCCATAAACACAAAATTGTTACCAACAGCCCCTCTCCACGTCCTAACATAAGGATGTAGAATATCCCTAATGTCCCTGTCACCAGTCATTGTGCCCTGAACGTGAACTAACTCAGTACGCCCGTCAGACATAATACCTGCCCAAAGTATGGCACTTCCTCCCGCGAATGGAGGCAAGGGGCGAACATGGGCGGCTCTTGTTGGTTCGCTCCAAACACGAATCCGGCGACTATCGTTTACTAGACAAATCCTGGTCTCGTCGGAAAATAGGACAGAATTCCAAAATTCTTCGGGTAAGCGAATGTGCGTTTCAGCCCACTGCAGTCGACGAACTCGGTGGTCATATTGTAGTTGGGGAACTCTTACTGCCCCCGACATCTTAAACCGGATTCAAGAATGCGTCTTTTTAGTGTAGAGGCGGATACGCTAACTCCAATTGCATGCCTAACATCTCTCTGAAGTTGTGGGACTGGCATAGTACAATTTCTCCGAATTGTTAACGTAATATAGCGGTTCTGCTGTTCGTTAGTAACACGCCTTCTACCACTTCGTGGTGTGTCTCGGACAGAATTGGTCTCTAGATAGCGATTCCATATGCGAGATACACAATTTGAAAAAACCCTATTCTCTCAGCAACAAGTCTTTGGGAATGACCTTCCTCAACTAAAGCTACTATTCTTGCACGATCAATTTCAGATATTATTCGGCGATTCATTTTTACACACTAAACCGAAAATTTTAAATGGCCAGCGTCAAGAAAATACAACACTGAAAATGTTATCTTAAACAAATGTCTTGATAATATTTGTTTTGCTACAAAAAATGGTATCGTTTTAACTGATAAACATAAATATACATTTAGAAAAAAATTCATTCCTGAAATTATCCTAACATGCCAAATCAGACGATGCAAAACTTTTGAATCTATGTGTATTTCTAATATTCGAGTGATCGTTCGACTGCTCGAGCGGTTAATCACTCGAAATTCCGATTCGTCGAGCGATGATGTCACCGAGTGCTCGACCGGCAGACCAGCAGCTGGTATTGAGCGACTAGCAACGATTCTCGCTTCAATTCATAATTCGAGTTGCAACCATCAACACTATAACAAACTAAAAATACATACGTATATTTTTTCGATAAAAGAACAAATATGAGACATAAATACTGTAGTCTATAATTTAAATTGGTTTTTCATGCCTTTGTATGCCTCAACGTATTCAAGCATTCAAATATGTACATAGTCACCCGGTATAAAAAACAATTTCTTTAATTAAACCGGTATATCAAGAATTTTACTAGGTTTTAATGATGGCTCGGATATATTATTAGTGAATTAATGAGTCCAAAAAACTATCAATCATAACATTTCATCAAAACAGTTTTAAAAGAAAGTTGTAGAAATATTTCGGTAGAAGGTTATTTATGCAAGGATGTGACCATATATTATGTAGATTCATTTTTATTTAATCAAGCATGTAGTTCTGTTCGGTTGGTGGTAGCATATCGGCCGATACAATTTTTTTGCTGATGCCGATACCAACATTTTAGTTGCCGATAGCGATATAATATCGGTATGGGCACGACATTCTTAAAAGATCTGTAACTATTGAATATACGTTCATGTAAGTAAAATTTTTGGTGAAAAATAGTTTCAACATTGTAAAGCAGCTTCAAATGGTATCGACGCGGAGGTGACATTAACAAATTTCGGTAATTCCCCGACCAACCGAATCTAAATACTAGCAGTGATTAGGGGCAGGGCGACTGGGGTAGTACCCCCCACAATCGGCAATTTGCCTGGAAATAGAAGTAAAGCTTGAGCTTATCGTAACCATGAAAACAAATAATGCCAGAATGTCCGCATTCCAATATTATCTTTGAAATAATTGGAGAGGAGTTGTTTTTCCCGAATGTCATAATAAGGTGAAGGGCGCCATCCCATTACCCCTAGCTATCTACAGCACTGGCTCAGTTCTTGAATCTAATTACTCTTCGTGCATTATACCAACATTGTTACCTCAGATAACGGTCGTGTCGTCCAATATTTTCATGTTTTGCAATACATTGCATACGATGGGAGAAAATAGTAAAAATAATATACACGGTGTTGAAAAATGGTTGGTACCCCGGTATAACTCCGGTGCATCGCATTGCAGCGGAAAATGTCTAGGGAAAAAGTTGTTTGGTTTTAAAGGAGGAATAGTTTGCAATTTAAACCACCCCCCGCTCCCTCAAATGGAACCCCATATTTTTTATTGGCGTATCGTGTTCTCCGACCAAGAATAAACATCTTTTGTTCGAAAAATTTTTTTATTCGGGCCCATCCTTCACCAATAATCACCATGACAAAGACAAAATCAGAACCGTGTGAAAATTAAGTGTTACCCCGGATATACTCTTTTTCTCTGTCTTGTACTAAAAAATGCCCGTGGAAAAAGTTGTTTGTATTCCAACCATTGCCATGCCATTTTAAGCCGTAAATCAGTATTTTGTTTCTCCTGTAATATTGTTCATTTCGGACTTGTGCAATTTTGATATTAGGCCGACGATATGCAAATTGTTTCTAAATCCCACTGGCTTTGCTGGGCGTCAGTCCAGGAGAAAATATGTCTTAGCGTAACCACGTTGTGTTAATCGCCAAGATAGCTTCTCAGAAGCTTGGGGTACTCTTCCGAACCAGAAAGTTGTACACACCTCAACAACTTTTGACACTATCCAGAGCCCAGATTCGACCATCACTAGAGTACTGCTCTCATGTCTGGAGCTCTACACCAAAACATACTCTTCGGCTACTGTCCAATCTTAATTCCGCCCAGAGCGGCGAATAGCAGAAATACACGACGAACCACTGCCGCCCATCCATATGTAATTAAGCTTAGTACTCCTTGAACTTCTTTATTTAAGAATTCTTTCATCTGGAGGACTTCATCCTTGTGGAACGACTTTCCCAAGGTCGTTTTTCCCAACGACTATAACCTCCAAGGATTCAAAACCAACGTGAATCGCTTTATTAGCACACGCACTACTCCCAGAGTGCCCTAAAGGATTTTTCCTATAGTGCTTGTGTTTGATCATCAAAAAAAAGAAAGAATCCTGAAATGCTAATACGGCGCTTTAGTAGCAGAAGGCACAAAAAACCCGTGCATGCGGGAATCCTACAAATTATAATTATTAATAAAATTCCTTAGCTAATTCTCTAAATCTCATTTAACTTTTCACTTTTTACCATAAATTAATGATGGGCATTTTAAGCTTCAAACTTGTCGTCAGACTTAACCCATTGACATAAATTTCAAACCGAATTCGATCACGAAATATTCTAAACATCTGAAACAAAAATTAATAAAGAAATAGAGAGTTGTAAATAGATGTTTCGTGAAAATTCCTCGCTAAAGAGATACGGGGGAAAATCAAAAAATTGACAATTTCAAAATCACCCTATATATTCTTAGTTAAAAGAGATACAGAAAAATGTTTCATACAGAAGTTTCTTTATATTGATTGCTGAATAATCTGCCGTTTTCAGAATAAGTATACGGGGTCAGGTAAAAAAGGTATCGGACCTAACCTCATTTTTTTTAAATGGAACACCCTGTATATTTTAATCTAAAAAGATACTAGTTAAAATTTTCCTTTCAAATATATAACATCATAGATGATATTATAATAATAAAACATTCAGATTAAGGTAAAAAAAAACGGGAATCATCGCAAATGTTCGGAATCTGTCCTTAAATGGTTAACGTCTTTCCGGATAGCGAACAAAATATACATTTAGCCCGATTTCTTTGTTTTTTCCACTTTCAATATAAACTGATACCATATCAAATTTTTCAAAATGTTGATAGGTCATTTTCGCAAATGAATATGTAAAAATGAAATTGACGTTAAATGTTAATAGTCAATATAGTTGTTTTTAGGATATTAGCTTTTGTTTCATGGTCTACTGTGGTTTAAAGTAATAAAGTTTAATAAATCTAATATCATCCATGACGTGTTTATATATTTGAAAGGAGAATTTAAAATAGTATCTTTTTAAATTAAAATATATAGGGTGTTCTATTTAAAAAAAATGAGGTTAGGTCCGATAACTTTTTTACCTGACCTCCATATACTTATTCTGAAAACGGCAGATTATTCAACATTCAATATAAAAAAACTTCTATATAGAACATTTTTCTGTATCTCTTTTAACTGAGAAAATATGGGGTAATTTTGAAATTGCCAATTTTTGATTTCCCCCCGTATCTCTTAAGCAAGCCAAAATTTTCAAATTTTGATTTTACCATTTTAAGTTTTACCCAAAAAGAGCACAAGACACCTACATTACTTTTACATAACACTCACAATTATGGAGATACCCTATAAAAGTGTCGAAAATGGGACACCCTGTATATGTCATTAGATGTATTTGGGAGAAACTAAAAATGATAAAAGCAGTACTTAAAATTATTCGATGGTTTAACTGATACGAGGGAAAATTGAAAAATTGTGGATTTTAGATTTGTCCTCTATATATAGGGGGTCTGTAAAAGGTCTTTACGAAAACCTACCACATATTCTTCAGAGCACAGTTAGCCGATTTAAGTAAACTTACCTTAGTACAAAATCGTATCGTCTTTCTGGATTAATTCAAAAACTAATCATACTTTTCTGCCGAAATTTGGCATATTGGCATAGCTTTATGGGGCAAAAAATCTATGTCACAATTCTGAATAATATCAATCTATGGGTCGTAGAACCTGGGTTTTTTACTAATTGCTTGTTTCAGATTTCTACGCCAATGGAAGAGAAGATTCTTTTGCTATAAAAAAAGGTCCTCTTGATAAGAGTCGATTCCTCTTAGGCTTTTCGAGAAATTTGCATTTTAAAAATGTGCAGTCGTTTTTACAAATCAAGTGACAGCATAGCTCTAAAAGGTTTTAAAAAAAGCTCATTACATAATTCCTTAGACCAAAATGAGACCAATTGAGCAAACTCATCTTAGCACAAAGTTGCTTAGTTTGGGCACTAAACGGCGCTGAAGTGACAATTTTAAAATCGTTTTTCTGGATTAATTCAAAAACTGATCATACTTTTCTGCCGAAATTTGGCATATTGGCATAGCTTTATGGGGCAAAAAATCTATGTCACAATTCTGAATAATATCAATCTATGGGCGTAGAACCTGGGTTTTTTACTAATTGCTTGTTTCAGATTTCTACGCCAATGGAAGAGAAGATTCTTTTGCTATAAAAAAAGGTCCTCTTGATAAGAGTCGATTCCTCTTAGGCTTTTCGAGAAATTTGCATTTTAAAAATGTGCAGTCGTTTTTACAAATCAAGTGACAGCATAGCTCTAAAAGGTTTTAAAAAAAGCTCATTACATAATTCCTTAGACCAAAATGAGACCAATTGAGCAAACTCATCTTAGCACAAAGTTGCTTAGTTTGGGCACTATACGGCGCTGAAGTGACAATCTTTAAATTCTTCTTTTGGATTAAATTTAAAACGGTATATACGATTTTGCCGAATTAATTAATGAAAATGTTTACACTGCAATATTTTAACACATCAAGACCTTCTTTACTGGAATATAAACAATCTACTTTCTCGCATAAAAGAAGGCCTGTGTCCATCACTTGCCTGTATGACGGCGACAACATTGTGCACAAGACAAACGACTAACAACCTGTACAAATATGACCTGTAATCTATGCGCACCCACCCATTTTTTCACTCATAAAATTTAACTTTTACTGCTAGTTATATGTCGGTGGTATTGACTAATTTTCCAATTCTACGTCATATTCTGAACGTAAATTATGTAATATACCCTATACTCAAATTCAACCCTTTTCGATATATTGACCAATGAAGATTAAAGATTGGCAAGATCCAATATTCCTAAATGCAGGAATACAAGAAAATCCAGATTGCTGTGGAAAACGAAGAACCTATTATAACTCGCGTCACTTATTTATTTTCCATAGCAATCTCGATTTTCTCAGGAAGAAAATTCTTATCTCTGTGGTAAATAAAGCCATTGTTGCCATGCAGTTCGTAACGGAACCCAGAAGCCACAATATGAATATAAATATATACCTAAAATGCATAAGTAAAACAAACTTCCTATGTTTGGGTAACCGATACGGATCTTAAATTCAAATTTAAAAAAATCTGCTTCGTTAGTGTTTTGTTTTATTACTCTTTATACAGATACTACGGTGTATTATACAGAGTCCTGCAACAGTTCGTCGGGCCTCAATAGATCTTTTACAAATTAAGCTAGGAATATCATTCATATGCTTACTTTTACTGTATCATGGTATGTATTTCAGGAAAATTTCAGTAATATACATAGTGATCCAAAAAGTGTAAATTTTTCTAAATAGAACCTCAGTATTTTATTAGGCGTGTATTAGTGTCGTTTATAATGCTTAAAATATTAAATACCAATGTATGAAAAATTGTTATTTCCCAGACCACCTGATGATACCTTATACAATAAGGGCGTACTTAGTCTACGCAGTAGTACTTTAAAATACTATTTCAGATTGAATGGTGCTACCAAGAAAAGGAAGACCTCTCCATTGATAGGATGTAACCCCCTGCAGACCGGTTACGAACTCTTTTGTTCTCGTCAGTACAGGGTAGGTGTACATACCTATCATCAGAGAAGACTTTAACTTGACGCTGTATTATCAATGGTGACGAGAAAATACAGCGCGCAGCGCCATTTCTTAGCAGTCCCACACAATCTGAACAGACGTTGTTTGATTAAATCATATTTAAAAAATCTATTCAAAAAATAAAAGTCTATGCTTTTCAGGTGGTATTAATATCAAATACCACCATTATTCTTTTTTTTGTTTTGGTACTTTAAGAGCCATAATTTAAAAACCAAAAAAAATCCAAAAAACAATTTAAATATTTTTTTAACCACGGCATCGGGTAATATTTATGACTAGGGGTCTAGAGATAGTAGGAATCTAAAATTGTTTATCTATTTTATACAGAGTGTTCATACTAATATTTCTCAAAACTATACATTTTAAAATAAAATGTTATGGGATATAAGCAGGTATATGTGAACAGATCAAAATGGAATATTTCTGAAGATTGCTGTAGGTACTTCACAATTAATAATAAATATAATTTGCTTAGTATTATTAATAAAAAAACTCTATTTACATAGTTTATGAAATTTGCAATTATTTTGAAAACGGCTGGAAAGATATGCTTCTGTTTTTTGATAATAAATTCAACATCAAATAACCAAATAATTTTCAAGGGGTTCATTTCACAGTATATCTAGACCCGAACAGATCCTTATCATAATAATTTTTTACTCCAAACTTTTTTTAAGTTACAGGATAACCAAAACATGGAGGGGGGGGGGGGGAGTACCAAATCCCGTATATCAAAAACAAGCAGGCCCAGAAAAATCTAATTGCGGCATCTTTTGTTTCATTTTCATTTTGTCTTTACTAATAACGGAGATACCCCGTAAAACTATCGAAAACCTATATACGGTGTCCCATTTTCGACACTTATATAGGGTATCTCTGTAATTGTTAGTGCTATCAAAAAAGTAATGTAGGTAGCATGTATTCTTTTTTGGTCAAACTTAAAATGGTAAAATCAAAATTTGAAAATTTGCGCTGGGGAATTCAAAAAATTGACAGTTTCAAAATTACCTTAAATTTTCGTAGTTAAAGGAGATATAGAAAAATGTTTTATACAAAAGATTCTTTATAATGATTGTTGAATAATCTTCCGTTTTCATAATAAGTATACGGGGTCAGGTAAAATGGTTATCGGACCTAACCTAATTTTTTTAAATGGCACACCCTATATATTTTAATCTAAAAAGGTAGCATTTTAAATTATCTTTTCAAATATATAGCACACCATGGATGATATAGGGTTTCTAGGCGATTTATTAAACTTTATTACTTTAAACCACAGTAGACCATTAAACAAAAGCTAATATCCTAGAACCGACTATGTCGACTATTAACATTTGACGTCAATTTCATTTTTACATATTCATTTGCGAAAATAACCTATCAACATTTTGAAAAATTTGATATGATATCAGTTTATATTGAAAGTGGAAGAAACGAAGAAATCGCGCAAAATGTATATTTTGTTCGCTATCCGGAAAGATGGTAACCATTTAAGTACATATTCCGAACATTTGCGATGATTCCCGTTATTTTTTACCTTAATTTGAATATTTTATTTCGTTTCAAAGTAATAAACTTTAAATAAATCGCCTAGGAAACCAATATCATCCATGGTGTGTTATCTATTTGAAAAGAGAATTTAACATAGTATCTGTTTAGATTAAAATATACAGGGTGTTCCAGTTAAAAAAAATGAGGTTAGGTCCGATAACTTTTTTACCTGACTCCGTATACTTATTCTGAAAACGGCAGATTATTCAGCAATCAATATAAAGAAACTTATGCATAAAACATTTTTCTCTCTTTTAACTAAGAAAATATAGGGTTATTTTGAATTTGTAAATTTTTTGATTTCCCCCCGTATCTCTTAAGCCAGTGAAAATTTTCAAATCTTGATTTTACATTACTTTTTTGATAGCACAAACAATTACGGAGATACCCTATAAACGTGTCGAAAATGGGAAACCTTGTACTAAGAATGGGTAAAACTAAATAGATAACATTATTTATATTTTATATTCTCAGTGATATTAAGTAATTTTAACAGGAACTATATGTTTTTCTCATTTCTATCATCTATTTAATGATTTTGGTTTAGTCATAACACTGTATTTATAAAAAAGCATTATTTTAAATTATTGTTTTTTTAACATGTTTTTTCTGTGAGAATAATTAACAAAGGTCCTTGATTATTTTCATAATTACATTATTCGATATGTCAGACTTACGCCTCTTAAGATTATCCTATTTTGGCATTGACAATTAATTCTTATATGATTCATATCTCTTTTCTCCTCCTGTTTGCAAGTGCTGCAGAATATTAGGTTTTGCATTCACGAGTTCCTATAGCAAGAAAAGAACCATTTTTCACTGGGAAGTTATAAAAATTAGGGATGTTACAAAATACCTGTAACAGGTATAAGTCTGGAACAGTCCATTATAGTTAGACGATTTGAAATTTACCCAACTTAGTATTTAACGTTAGGAATATTATTCTTTATCTGTTATTAAAGTATTTAAAGTTGTAGAGTATTTTTAATTGTACATACTATTCTGGTATCTGTTACGGGCACCTACCGCCTATTATTGAAATATTTAAAAGTAGTAAGAGTATTTTAACTTGTACATATACTATTATATTATAGAATAGATCTACGGGTATCTAACTAAAATTAAGTATTACTATTTGTAGTGTCGCACTTTAGGCAGTCCATTATACCTTATGTTGTAGTTCAATGAGTAACGAAAATTAACATAGTCACATACTAAACATAGTCTTATTTAGTATGTGACAAAAGTGTGACATTGTGAATAATAATCAGAACAAGAAGAAAAGTAATTTTACTATTTATAGTAATAATTATTCAACATAAACCACCGTTGTTTTATAGATAATAAATACAAAATGCACTCTAAAAAACGCATTGGTATCTAATACTAATTTTATCTTGCTGTTAAAGTTTTAGCTTATGTAAAACTACTTTTTAGTTAGCCAAACAAATTTTCGTTTTAACAGAATTACGATGAATCAGATGATCTAGTTAGCAGAACTAACTCTTATTTTTAACTACTTCTTAGCTATATAACATAACTACATTATCATGTTGAAACCAACACTTTTTTATTAATTAGCTCCCTATACTAATTTACTTTGTTATTGTTATTGGCCAGATAATAAGTAGGTACGATGTGAGACCTGACGTCACACCAACTGCCGCCAATTGCTGCTAGGAGATGGCGCTAAGCGCTGTATTTTCTCGAGTATCGTTGATAATCCGGCGTGAAGTATTATTATTTACTGTACTGATTAGAACTAAAGAGTTCGATACCGGTCTACAGGTGGTTAAATCCAATCAATGGAAAATACTTCCTTTTCTTGGTAGTACCATTCAATCTGAAATGGTATTATAAAGTGCTACGGTGTAGACTAAATAGGCCCTTATTGTATAAGGTATCATCGGATGGTCTGGAAAAATAATAATTTTTCCATACATTGGTATTTAATATTTCTTTGCTCTTTTTGCTCTTTTTTTAACAATAAAATAGGTAATAATTAACAAACACAATTGTTGAAATAACAATATGATGTTGCTCCTAATAACCAACTATATTAGTTATCATAAATATTTATTCTTTCGGATACTAGAAGTACTTAGTTGACTTAAAAAGAGTTATTAGTGACTTCAACTAGAATAATCGTAGCAATAAAATTTGGCCTTTGATACAAAATTTCCTCTTATCGCCAATTTCACTAAATTTTATTGTTATTTAGACTAAGATCTTGGCATCCTAAACTAGACCATTTTTTAGAGTATGTAAGAACAATAATTATCAATACAATGTTAAATAAATTATATAAAATAAATAAAAAACATTACGAAACTAAACAAAAAACTAAAAGTAATTGACGCGTTAAGTGGAAGATTGTCACGTCCTTAAAGATCTATTCCTTTAGATGAGAGTTAAAAAGATCTTTAATGTAATGCCAAACGTATGTTAAGGACTTATGTCATTCTGTACCTTAAAATGACTAACCAGGCATATGTACAGTTCGACAAGCAAGTCTATAGCTAAGGGGGAAGCAATATCTTTTAAAACATGGCCGAGTCATTGGCGTGCTATTATTATCTTAATAATGTAATAATATATATTTTTTCATAGCATGAATATATTTGTATCACCAGTGCAATATATTAGGCCTTTTCATTAATATTCCTCGCTTATTTTGGCATTTTCGCCAATAAAATCCATTTGATTTTAACATGCACCTCAAAGTTTCACGGGAAAATGGAAAGTTTATGTCACTTCTCAGCTGTTATAGCAACTTTTTTAAGGTTGGAAATACTTTTAGTTCCAAATAAAACTTTTGTATTGTTATGCCAATTTTTTCGACAGCAGAGAGACGGTCCCTTTTTTGACAGGAGATGACAACAATTGATTCGGGTTATTTTCTTCCTTTCAGTATCTTCTTTGTGCATGTTTTTTACTGCACCCACGCTTCCTCCCGTATACATTGCGAGCCTTTCTAGCTTTCGCTTAAGTGGCAATTTAAATGTATTAATTTATGATTCCTCTTCACACACCCTGTACACATTGGCAATCACTTCGCGGGTTTGACTATGAAGGGTTTTACCAAAGTATATTCATTCATTATCACAGTTTTAAAACAAACCCTATCACTACGCAACTGGATGAAGCATATTGGACATCGCCGAACAAGCACGCTGTCACCAGGCGCGTGACGTCATTCTCTGTCTGGGAGATAACCTATCAAATTAGCTCTAGCCACCAGTTACCCATGGTTACCGTTGATATTGTACCATGTTGCCCTATTTTTAGATTAGAAGTACTTTAATGAAAAAATATTTTATTTTGCATTTAAATATTAAAATAAATAGTATGAAAAGAAAGTTTTAAGAACATTAAAACTATAATAGAATATTAGTTTCTTATATACTTATGACAATTTACTTTAAATGGGTAAATTTAATTTTAGGGTTTACTTGGTAACATGTTATTAAATTAAAATTTAATATATGTGACAACATTGTTATCACAAGAAATTTTTTTGCCCGGATTCCTTTTGTAGCTACAGTTAAAGTTATCGACCTGTATGTTTATCCCTGTAGTTAGACAATTTAGTACTTGTTAGTAAAAATAATTATTCCATCGACATTTTAGAAGTAATATTATTTTTTTTGTTTTAGGTAAGTCTGATACGTAGATTACAATTAAGAAATAAGATGTTACGGGTAAGTATTATTATGTTGAAATGCCTACAGCGATATTGAATTATTAATATTATATCATATGTGGACGTGGCCAGGCAGACGAAATTGGAACGGTTAATCTTACCTTTAGTTATTGTATCATGGACTCATCCCTAGACGCGTTTCGCCGTTTACGGCTTGTCAATAAGGCTCGAGTCTGACAAAGGGGGAAAGATCTCGCAGCACTATCAAGTGCACTGGTAGAACATAAAACTCGTCGCGACATCTCGCGGTATATATGCCTAACCCAAAGCAGCATCTTATGGAAGAGAAATGCAGAGGATCCATTTTGTAAAATAGCAAATACAACGGATTAATGTCCCGTGAGAGAGAATGATTAGAGAATGTTTCCTTTTTCCCTTTGTCAGACTCATTCTGTTTGAGAGACTGTTTTATGTAAGATATTATGTCAAATTTTAATTTTAGAAAATTTAAATGCATCTAGATTTTATGCGCTACCCCGTACAATTTAATATATCAAGACGTAAACTGCTCTGTCCTAAACTCTAGAATCTGTTTCGTATCATATTAAAACTTTTAACCATGGACATATAATATAAAAGGGAAACACAACATTCCATTCATAAAACACCATTTATTTGCAATCATACATACTTCTACAGTTTCCGATAAGTTAGAAGAAGATGGCTTTAAAAAATGGCAACGTTGTAATAACCTACGCGTGTGGTTGCTATTATCCTTACCAGTGCAATAGATTGTGTTTTATGCGACGTCCTGTATATTTTTAGGTTTCGATTAAATGACCAATTCAATAATATAAAGTTGGCTGGCTTGGCGATATTGCCTAACTAATAACTTATTCCCTTCTATTAAATATTTAAATATATTTGGCATTTTCCTTGTTCTTGATTATTTAAAATCAATGTTGGTGACATTTTTAACAATAAATTCGTTAACTCTTACATTTTCATATATTTGTACTTTAAAGGACTATGTAAATACTGGACATTCGATTTAAAATGAACGGTTAGCGTTCTTCCGACTGGTATAATGAAGAGAAACGGTTCCATCCTTCTAAGGTGTACAGTTTTTATGTGCCAACATATTCAGTAATTTGTATAATTCTTGCAACATTACCTACTTTTTTAATATCTAGTATAATACGAACAGAAAAAAGTTTTAAGAACCTCTCTAGGTTCATTGACGGAAAAAGCAGTTTGTGGACGAAAACCAGACCAAAAAACAGAAATTCAAGTAATATGAAAAAAATCTATATTTTTACAATATTTACTTAAAATATAGAATTATCTACATCATTGCTTAACCTAGAAAAACCGAACCTCATTAATCTCACTTACCGACGAAATATTAATCCGGGGTTGGTTGGTTGGTTAAAAGCGGGGGTCGGTTTAAGGGTCCGAACTTCTACCCCGATCTTGTTAGAAGATGTTTGTTCCTTCTATGAGGTCCAGTACCCTTCTACCAAGCCTGTCATGTGGAAGGTTATCACCACGTTGTGTGTTCCCGAAAATATTTTGTCTTCTACGAGACAGCGCTACGCAGCGGTATATTATGTGTGAGGCGGTTTCATCCTCTTCGCCGCAGTCTGCATTCAATGGATCCGTTGAAGGTGTTTTCGCAAGTGGCATCACCTGTTTCAGCTGGGGCCGCGTCAGGATTAGCATCCCATTCGATAGTATTTTCGATGGTTTTCCAATTACGGCCCGTGCGTGTATTTTACCAGGTAACCCTTGTCATCGAGATAGGTGTTGTTTTTTCGACCATCGATCTAATGTTGATTTTGTTGCCTGTTTTGATATTCCAAAGGCCGGTTCGGGGCCCCTGACACTTTGAGCGGATCCGGCTCTCGCTAGTTCATCCGCTTTCTCATTACCTAATATCGCGGAGTGACCAGGGACACACAAGAGCTCCACCTTGTTCCCCCTGGCCGCCAGTTCTTTCAGGTTGGTATGGATCTCTAGTGTAAGGTTAGAAGTAAACCGATTGGAGTTCAGAGCCTTAAGAGCAGCCTTGCTGTCGACAGGATGTATATATACCTTTTGGTTATGATAGCCCTTTTCAAGATTTTGGAGTATGCATGCTTGTATGGCATGAACTTCCGCTTGGTATACCGTGGTGTAGATCCCCAGAGGAATGCTTATGTCCATCCTGGGCCTTGCCCCAAATATACCTGCGCCCACACCGTTGGCGGTTTTTGATCCATCGGTGTACCAAACTAGACCCTTGTCAAACGACGGGGGTTAGAATAGTCGAATTTCTTACGCATCAGGCACTGAAGAACCATTGTAGATAGCTAATAAATAGCTCTAAATAGTTGTAGTTCGAAAAAAACAAAAATTAATTCAAAAACACAATAAGTCACCACGGCAGTAGAGAATACACACAAACAACACTGCACCCGAAAAATGAATGACATTCCTAAACTCCAGGGTATAATCAATCTATAATCGGTAAAGAGGTGCGTGCAGCGTTGCCACAGTGGTTTCCCTAAAACATTTCAATTTAATGTTGTTGGGAAACTATAAATAATTTTACGAGTAGACAAGTTAAAAAATTCACACATATTTAGTATAATATTTTTACTTGAGAAATGAATTCAATATAATTAATTTGACTCTACCTTTCGGTTTCAAACGCAGGCGGTAGAGTTCGACAAAGCAAAAACTATAATAGTTCAATTCCTATATTATTCATTGACCCAAAAGCAAATAAACTAGACAACACCACCGCATTTTCTACATCATTTATAACTCTAACTAACTGATCTCTTTGTCTGAACGTGGGTACCACATCGAATGGGACCTGCAGAAGTGGTATCCGTAGAGTAGCGCCCATTCATTCTCTTCCTAAACCGCGACAGTCGCTTTTCGCGCGGTACCATCGACCGGGTTGAATAAAAAGTGACTTATACGGTGCGCAGTGTAAAAAATATAATAAAAGGATTTTCGAAAAATTTAATTTTCGGGAAAATACTTTTATAAGTACTAAAGTACTTGTTTAAACAGTTTTCTTGTGGATTTTAGTATTATATCGTGAGTTAAAATGGAGAAACTTTTTTTGAAGTTAAGAAAATAGTGTTTTGTGTATCAAGTTTTAATGATAAAAACTATGTTGTGTTAATTGAATGTGTATTATATAGATTTATGTGTTTGCCGGACCATAATATATCGGTGAGATTTTCAAAAAAGTAAATTGACGTTTATAACGTAGTACCTTTTAACGAGTTTTAACGGTAGTTTTTGGCTAATTGTTGTTATGTTGCTTGATTTTAAAATATAATTTAATTCTTTTTTAAATAACACATATTCGCAAAGTCTGCAATAAAATAAGTACCTATACAGTGTGTACCAATAAAGTTGGAACCATACGGGAAAAAAATGTATTTTCGATTTAGGGAAAATTTGACTTAGCAGTAAATTTTAGCTTCAAAAATGTCATAATTAAATTGGACCATGCGACATTTGTTAACTGTCAAATTTGACCATTTCTCCACAATATTACGAAAAATGGAATTAATTGATCGAATTTAAAAAAAAATATTGGGAAAAGTTGTTTGGATTGTAATTGTATTCCCGCATACCAAATTTCAATAACTTATGATAATTTTTGTTTCCTATCTGTTTTTGGCCAATATCTGTTTCCATTGAAAATGCATGTCGGCTGTACCACCGTAAATCTATTTATTTATACAGTACTCATCGTCTAAATTCATTCTTTATGGCTAAAATTCTACCAAAATATTAATTTTCCTTAAAAAATTAAATTTCAGTTTAAAAATGTGGAGCAAACTCGTTATAACTTTTTAGATATAATCAACGAAGAGGAGAGTCTTGTTTTTTAAATAATAAATACGTTAGAATAAAAGCGCCATTGGTTATAGTTACGGTGTCGACCGTTTTCAATACAAAATAGATATTTTCCAAAAATATATAGAAAACAAACTTAAAAACATAAATGATTCAAATTTGGTGTGTGGACATGAAATTACAATAAAAACAACTTTTCCAAATATATTTTTTTTAAATTCGATGAGTAAACGCCATTTCTCTATATTATGTCTTTAATTGTTATTGTTATTACTACAACTATATTTTTTATTTCAAACTAATAGCTGTATTATCCAATTTCTACTTAGCGTAAGTAAAAGTAATTTATTTTATTAATACAAATAAAATTTTACTCTTAAAGCCCGCACTTTTTTAAGACTTTTAAAAGAGGCATTGAGTTTTACATTTACGATTTATACCGAATTTAAAAAAAAGTAAATTACAGGAACGCATTAGGGGTATTTTAATAAAGATGGTCAATTTAAGGAACAAAACGTTTGAAAACCAGTAAGTGTTGTATTCAACTGCAGATTTCGGCCCTCTTTCATAATTGAAACAAAAAGATCCAGGCCCGTATTTAAAAAAATTAAATTGATGATGGTGACCCAAAGACGAAACGTCGTATGAAAGATCTAATGATGCCATGTTATGGAGAAAAATAAAAACCGAAACGCGAAATTTTAGATTTTTTCAAATATTTTGAAGGCCCCTGTGTTTATTTTTCATTTTTTTGTGGTATATTATTGGGCCCATAATTCCGCAACTTTGCCTCAATTTAATCGACCTTGTCTCTTATCGTTTCCGACATCCCAATGGTGAAGGCCGAATTTGTAACACCGCGTATTCTAATTTAACCTAAAAACTTAAACGTAATTATTACATATTATAAGTACCTCGATAATTATTACCCTCTATATTCCTTAAAACACTTTGACGAGAATTCATCTCATGGAAAAATTTTTAAAAACTTTCACCGTAATGAAAATTTTATTCACCTCTAATAATAAGTTTTTATTTTTGCTCCTTAAAAAAATATTTTTATATAGTCTCTTCCTCTACAGATGAAATACTTTAGTATATAAACTATAAAGCAAAAGGAATGTAATTTTTGTTCCTTAATTAAGAAATATTTTGAATTAAGGGTATTGAAAATTATCCACAATTTTTACGAAAATCCGCATGAATGCGACCTGATCCAGTAGTATGAGCGCACGGCACATAATTTTCATTGGAAACAACGAAGACAACAAATTTATGCTGTTTTCAAGCACACCCTCTTTTTTTTCTGTGTTTTCTTAACTTTTTTTGAATTTTTAAACAAATTTTAACACGTCAATCTTTTAAGGGATAATGCAAACATTTTCGAATAACTGCTGATTTTGTCGTATTAGAATAAACACAGTTTTACTAGTTTTCTTAAAACATTTTAAAAAGGTCTAAAAAATATTTTACATGACACAAATCTAAGCTTATAGAAATGAATACCTATCATCATCGTTAGCGATACAACCCTGGGTGGGTCTTGGCTCGGGGCTCAAAGGGAATATTAATTTGATGCTATCTCTTCAGCGCATTCTGTGACGTCGGAGCGGTATTTTCCCTGTTGGGACCAGTCTGTCCTCATGAAGCCTTTGCACGTGTCCTGCCCATCTCAGTCGTTATCCTTGTATAGTTCTTGGATTTCGGCATTAGTTCTGATGCAATATTGGTCCGTGGTCAGGTCATGATGGGGCCCGAAAATTTTTCTGAAAATTTTTCTTTCGATACATCTAAGTTTTTCCTCATTTGCTTTGGTCATTGTCCACGTTTCACCTCCGTATGTTATTATAGGCCTGATAATGGTGCCTATTTGATTTCCTCGGCGATGTCATTGTCAGCTGTGATAGTGGCTCCAAGGTATTTGACACGCTCTACTCTTTTGAAGTTATAGGTATCCACTGTGATGTTTTGTCCTATTCTATCTCTCTGTTCTGTTAATACCTATGGGGTTTAATAAAACGCTAAAAATACCACCTTGCTGATTTATTAAGAATTATTTCTTTTCTTTAGCGCCGACTTCCGTGGCTTCCACATCTCTATGTAAATATAATCCTTGTTGAATACTAACAAAGAAATTACCATATTAGGTATGGCTATATTTGTGTCGTACATTTTAATTTATATTTGTTTCAAACGATGATGGTGATCCGTTGCAAGACAATTTTTTTTTATTTTTAAATTTCGTATTTTTAATCGTGCCATTTAAGGACAAAATAAACATTTATTGTCGCCCGACTTCTGAATCGACCTTTCTCTGAAATCCTTGATCGGCGCCTACTGCTGTATGGATACTGGTCAACAAAATTTAATGGTGCGATTCTGCCACAGAGCTTTCGTTAGCTTTATTCGAGTTCACGCAATAACTGTTCTTAGGGGAAACCACAACTGTCCTGCAACTCGGAAGTCACTTCGTGTTGAACCGGGAATCTTCGTTCCTGCAATTTCCCTACCCACCCTTACGACGCGGAGGGAGCGGAAGTCGACAAACAAAAATGCATACTTTCTTTGTTGTTTCGTGTGTGTTTCGTCTTGGAAAAATTATTTGGTATAGGGTGTAAGTTTCGGGTTCGAGCATGATTCGAAATTTGTTCTTTGGAATAGACATGTTGACCAATGAGCTCGTGTAGATGAACATTAGGATAGAAATAATAAATACGTGTTATAGTTCTCTAATTTATTTATATGTAGAGTAGCTGTCTGCCGGTTTGCGCTCGAATTTTGTTTTTCAAATTAAAATACAATAGGAAATCGTCTCTAAAAGGTGTATCGGGGCGGGTTTGCACTTGTTTCCCCAGGGCATCTATAAATATTATTACACGTTAATTTTCTTCTTATATAAGAATAAAATTTCGATAATACAATAACTACTACTAATGGCGTAGTCAGGTAGGGTGCAGGAAATCCCAAAAATATTACAGTTCTGATATGAAAATAAATATGACGTAGCCATTCAATCGTTCGATGCTAAGAGCAACATTTTAAGTCTCTATCCAAAAATAATTTACAGCACATCAGTAAAAATGCAGATAAACCGGGGGAAAAGGCGTTCCCAACGGTTTAGGTCATACGAGCTTAACCGAACATCACCCGAATACACTCGAGTTGTAGGACAGATGAACATTATGATAGTTAAACAGTAGGATAGATGAAGCCATCTCCTGTTCTTGGACTGTCGAGAATATGCGCAGTTTAAAATTAAATATACCTATTCGGCTTTTACAGTTCTAATTTAGGTCCTAGATTCAGAAGTTTGGCATCAGAACTATTTTGGAAAAGTTCTGGAACAGTCAGAATCGATCCGTGCTTTGGAGCAAGTACAGTTTTCGGATTATTTGTTATACATTCGCATACACTTGTTATCTTTAATCGGGTTTGTTCAGTCTTGGAGGAGTGTGTTTTAGGGTTTTATTTGTTCATAGTTGTTGTATTTTCAAATAGTTAGTATGGATTTCATAAATATCATAGAATCATCTAGTTCATCCTCATCATCTGAGAACGAAGATGGCTTGTTGGAAATATAACTTTAAAATCAAACGAAACGACGAGAGCCAAAATCTGACAAATTAAGTTATGCTATTTGTCAATTTTACATCTTTCATATGCGTTTGGGTTTTACAACTCTGTTAACGGTCCTAGAACATTCTGTGATATCAAAACTAGGCACATATAGTTCTGCGCAGTCAGCAAATCGTTCGATAACTGCCCTAGAACGGTTCAAATAATTGAATCCGAACAAACCTATTATATGAAACCGTTTTTTTCTTTTTTAAAGGTTGGTACTTAATGCGGTCATGTATGTTTGGTTGCAGAAATAACTACTAAACTAACATCACACATGTCAAGTTTACGTCCTTTTTGAACCTAATGTGAAGCTGTAATATTTTATAAATATATCAATTTAGAGGAGTTAAAATCATTTTGGTTCATATTGTTTAATTCGTGGTTTAATTATTTAAGACAGTTTTCAGTTTTCGCGACAAGATGGCCGACATGGAAAATTTATCAATGGCTTATTTGATAAAATCATATTTTGATAGTATTACCAACATAAAATTTAGACATAAATACTATTTACGAAATTTATATGGCATTAATTATGGATTTTTTTATTAAAAAAAAAGAAAAATAGTATAAATTAAATATTTTATAAAGTTTTTTAGCACTTGTCCCCTTATAAATCTTATATTTTAATATACTTCATGACAGTATAGTTTCGTTTTCGAAATATAAAAGGATAAAATTGTATTAATTTTTTTTGACACCCTGTATCTCGGAAAGGAGACATTTTCCGGACCCACATTTAAATTAGCTTTTTTTTTTATATTGATCCTTAAATACTTTAATAAAATATTTCTCTTTCCTTCCGAAACACCCTGTATATTTTTATATTTTAATATCGTAGTACATCCAAGAGTTTCAAAAATCATGCGGTGAAATGTAACCCACTGTAAAGTCCGTTTTACATGCTGCAACTCCGACTCTTTCAGCAAGACATTGCAACATTGCAACGATCTTTAAATTGCAGATATGGCCAACATTGTTAAAAAATCCGATCGAAGCGAATGGAGGAGATACATTTATAAACTTACTTTTATTTTTTTCCCAGAAAAACATGGTTTTATATAAACCATCAGCTGTCAACACTTACAGTAGCTCAAGTAGCTGTCAGGCAGGTCTTTTATCGGGCCTTTACTATAATTTCCCGCAAGAGATTTGCGAGTGCTGCACGGGGCTCTGGGGAGATTTCTTGCGTAATGCATGGTCTTGCAGGTAATCTCGCAGCATTTAAAACGGCCTGAAAGGCCTATTATTAGCCCAAAGCGGACTCATCGTCGCCTGGAATATCAGATACTCATTAGTAGTAATTAAAGAACAACGAATAAATTTTTTATTTTAATTTACGACCAATTTTTATAAAAATCGTCATGGTTTTGACAAACTCAGCAAACTGTATCTTTTTTGTAAAATCACCGTTTGTTGAAATTAAAAATCCCAAATATCACTCATTTATGCATGAATTTATCATTTATACACGTATTTTAGCAAAAAGACTGGTTGACTAGTATATTTTTGCTGCTTAACCGGTTTGACGTCATTTGACCAATAAGCGAGGAAATGTCCATTTAAAAATTATAAAAACTGATTGGTGGGAAGCGAAACATGGGCTGAGAATAAGAGAACTTTAGGAACGGCGGTTATTTTTTTCCAATAATTTTGAAAATATAAACCTAAGTTAGTAAATTTGTAAGTAACAGGTAAACGGGATCCTATATATGTATGTACTGCATAACTATATCAATCCAAATATATGATTTTTTAATTAACCCTAAATCTGTGGATGAAATGGCCACACTTTTGCCTATTCTAATTGTTTGAACTTTAAAACTTTTTGACATTTGCGTATTATTTGAGTAGTTGGTGTTATCTAAAACCGAATTAACGACATTATTTAAGTTACAATAAGTCCTCGAGCATGATTGTTTAAAGATAAAGGCGACACAGAAGCTCATTCCCGAATCGTATCGTATAATTTCATACGGTTAACCCTGAATAATTTTAGATTGACTAACTTGAGAAATATTACAGAATCCTATTTTACAAACTTTGCCCGTTTCATAGGATGTAGTGGTTTGTACATATTCTATAGGAATAACTCATAGACTGGTAATTATTAACTGGATATGTTGGCAAATATCTGTGAAGCTTCCGACGGAGGCTAATTTAACCACCAAAACTTGTGTCTGGGCGCTTTGCCCGTTTCATAGGATGTAGTGGCTTATACATATGATATTTCTATAGGAATAATTCAGAGTCTGATAATTGTCAACTCGAGATGTTGCCAAATATCTGTTCGGGAACTAATGTGAGGCTTCCGACGGAGGCTAACTTATCCCCAAAACTTGTGTTTTTTTCTTATGATCAAACACAAATACTATAGGAAAAATCCTTTAGGGCACTCTGGGAATGGCGCGTGTGCGCAATAAACGATTCACGTTGGTTTTGAATCGTTGGAGGTTATATTCGTTGGGAAAAACGACATCGGGAAGGTCGTTCCATAAGAGTGAAGTCCTACAGATGAAAGAATTCTTAAATAATGAAGTTCGAGGAGTACTAAGCTTATATGGATGGACGGCAGTGGTTCGTTGCGTATTTCTGCTATTCGCCGCTCTGGGCGGAATTAAAAGGGCAAGGTCAGCCGAGCACTTTCCATGAAAATATCTGTCCCAACCTGTCTCCGATGTGCTAGGCTGTCGAAGTTCTTCGTCAGCTCGTGGTCTCCCATCAGACGAATGGACCTCCTTTCGATGGAATCGAGTAGCCGAAGAGTATATTTGGGTGCAGAGCTCCAGACATGAGAGCAGTACTCTAGTGATGGTCGAATCTGGGCTTTGTATAGTGTCAAAAGTTGTTGAGGTGTGTACAACTTTCTGGTTCGGAAACGTACACCAAGTTTCTGAGAAGCTATCTTGGCGATTGACACAACGTGGTTATGCCAAGACATATTTCCTCCCAGATTGATGCCCAGCAAATTAATAGATGAAGCAAGTGGGATTGCGTGTCCGTCCATGACTATATCCGGTTCTGTAATGTTAACTTTTTAGAGAAAACTGCTGCCTGGGTTTTTAGCGTTAAATTCGACTTGGTTACTGTCACCCCAAGTCAAAATTTCTTCCAGGTCTTTGTTGAGGCGTGATACTTCATGCTGTCTGCGAAGATGTGCGTCGGCAGCCGATGTTTGTGCATTCAAAGAGAACTAAATATCGGATTTTTCGTTTTCACTAGAAGGGCATTAATGTAGAGTAAGAAGAGAGTGAGAGACAATATGGACCCTTGAGGAACACGGGCATTGATGGTGAAGGTGTCTGAGAGAAATCCTTCAATCGCCACTTGCCGAGAGCGGTCCTTAAGAAAGCTAGACAACCATGTCCGGGCGGTTTGCCCGTTTCATAGGATGTAGTCGTTTATACCTATGATGATTCTATAGGAATAGCTCATATTTTGATAATTGTTAACTCGAGATGTTGGCAAATATCTGTGGCGGAACTAATGTGAGGCTTACGACGGAGGCTAACTTAACCCTCCAAACTTGCGTCCGAGCATATTGCTCGGTTCATAGGATGTAGTCGTTTGTACATATGATATTTCTAAAGGAATAACTCATATTTTGACAAATTCGCACTTCCAGTTCTCAATAATTCAATAATAACTAAATTTTCGCAACATGATATTTCTAAAGGAATAACTCATATTTTGACAAATTCGCACTTCCAGTTCTCAATAATTCAATAATAACTAAATTTTCGCACATTTTTGCCACCAGTTATGAAGGTCCCGACTTAATAACCTAATTAGAATATAGATATTGGATAACCTGTTTGATTACTTCATGAATAATTAAATAATCTTCAACACATTTTAAAACCATTTTGAGCACGGAATATGTATGTAATATTAGTTGTGGCAAATTATTAAATTATTAATGCTCATGCTGTAACACATAAATGTTATTGTTCGCGTTCGTTAATGATGTCTGTGACCGCATTTTAAACCTAACTTTGAAAATTTTCACCAGCCATTTCAGATATATATGATCCATAACCTTTGCAATAAATTTTTAGTGGTAGTTTTTAATTAATTTCTGTCATATTTACCAGTAGTAAAAATTTCGTTCGTCGCTGATTAGATAATTATTATTTATTATATATTTGTTTATTCATATACAGGGTGCCCCAAGTAAAGTGGCCTATTAGAAGTATCTCGAGAACTAAATGATATTTTATTTTGAAAATTTGGCTGTGGCTATAAGAGATGATTTTCTACGTTTATAAAATATTTTCGATGGTGCAGTATGTTAAAAAAGTAGCCCAATAATATTATAGTTTGTCATACCACTGTAGCATATTATATTACAGTATTGCTCATGTTAGCAGTTTTCTGCTTATACGTTTAATCTTTACCAAATAAAGATTTAGTCTGTGTTGAAAATTCAACAAGCGTGTTTTATTTTAACAGGTTATGGGCCCAGACCGCAAAGGTGCCAGAAAACCTAATAAAAAGTTACGCGTAGTGTTAGTATAATTTTCGTGAAAACACAAGTATGGCTGGGAATTATATAGTTAATGTTCCGAGATTAAAGGGGCGAGAAAACTATAGTGATTGGGCATTTGCAGTTGAAAATTTTCTGATTTTGGAAGGCTTATCCAAATGTATATCGGAAGTGGTTCAAGCAGATGATGCCAAGGCCAAAGCGAAGATAATTTTAACCATTGATACTTCTTTATATGTTCACATAAAAGAGGCGACCACAACGGTAGATCTTTGGGACAAATTAAAGAAATTATTTGATGATAAAGGATTCGCAAGAAAAATTGGTTTATTGAGAAGTTTAATTTCTACACGTCGAGAAAACAGTGATTCAATGGCAAGTTATGTCAATGAAATTGTGGAGACTGGTCAGAAATTAAGAGGAACTGGTTTTAGCATTGACGATGAATGGATCGGGTCATTGTTATTAGCAGGATTACCGGAAAAATATGCGCCAATGATCATGGCAATAGAACACTCTGGTATAGCTATAACAACAGATTCCATTAAAACCAAGTTGCTCGATATGGATATCGACGTAGGCAACAGTAATGGTAGTGCGTTTACCAGTAAATCGGGTTTGCAACATACTCGAAAGTACGACAATCCGATGAAGAAAATAAGATGTTTCAAATGCAAACAATTGGGACATTATCAGAATAAGTGTCCGAAAACAGAAGACAGACAGGATAAAAGCAAATCATCAGGCGCTTTCAGTGCAGTGTTTTTAAATGGTTCCTTCAGCAAATCAGACTGGTATATAGACTCTGGTGCAAGTTTTCATTTAACGTCGAATCAGGATTGGATTGATGATGTTTGTACTAAAACAGATGTACATGAAATCATGGTTGCTAACAAAGCAAAGGTCCAAGTCAAATGTTCAGGAAATGTCAAGATAACAACAATTGTCAATAAACAGAAATATGATATTACTGTAAAAAATGTTTTATGCGTTCCAGAATTGACCACAAATTTATTATCAGTAAGTCAATTAATAAGAAATGGCAATGATGTAAAATTTGAGGCTAATTGTTGTAAAATTTACAATAAACAAAATAAGCTACTTGGCACAGCTGTTTTAAAGGACGGAGTTTATAGATTAAACATTGAAAAGAAAGTTAGCATCATGGTAGACAGCACAGAAAGCACAGAAGCAGTGATCAGTGACGAAATAACAGTTCCAGTGGGAGACACAAAGATCGAGGAAGAAGAAGAAATTTTATCTGACAGCTCTGGAGAAGTGTGGGAAATTGCAGACAGCAATGATTCTTCATCAGATAATGAAGAAGTCCCTAGTGTCTTAAGAAGGTCAGAAAGGATATCAAAATCCAGAAAATTTGACGATTGTGTCAGTTATTTGTGTCTAGAAAGTTCTGATCTAGAAAGTGATCCCATCACAGTGAATAGTGCATTGGCAAGACCTGATAAGAAAAAATGGCGACAAGCTATGGATGAAGAGTTGCAGTCCTTCAAAGACAATGATGCATGGGAGCTCGTGGATGTTCCTGAAAGTGGGACTATTGTGCCGTGCAAGTGGGTGTTTAAAAGAAAGTTTGACAGTGAAAATCAAGTGCGCTATAGAGCAAGGCTAGTAGCGAAAGGTTTTACGCAAAAACCAGGTATTGATTATGATGAAACTTTTTCTCCTGTTGTTCGTTTTTCTACGCTAAGGTTGTTAATAGCATTATCTGTTAAATTAGATTTAGACATAACACATCTAGATGTAACTACCGCCTTTCTGAATGGTATTTTACAAGAAAATGTGTTTATGATGTTGCCTGAAGGGTTTCAAGAATCTAATTGTGAAAATAAAGTTTTAAAATTGAAAAGAGCAATTTATGGGCTTAAACAATCTGCTGGAACTTGGTATACTAAAGTTAATGATTTCCTTATAGAATTAAAGTATAAAAAATCTGAACTAGAACCTTGTTTATATACCAAAAGTAAAGACGATTGTTTAACTGTAATCACACTGTATGTTGATGATTTCTTTATTTTCTCTAACAGTAAAATCGAAACAAATTTTTTAAAGTGTAAACTAGGAGACATGTTTAAAATTAAAGATTTGGGTGAGGTAAAACAGTGTCTCGGAATGCGAATTACAATTGATAAAAATAATAAGACTATTACTTTGGATCAAGAACAGTATATTAATAGTATTCTGAAAAGATTTAATATGGAAAATTGTAAATCAGTGTCGACGCCTATGGAGAACGGTGTTATTCTTCAACAAAATGAGAATGTTTGTAAAACTAAAATGCCTTATCAGCAGCTGATTGGCAGTCTTATGTATCTTGCTGTTTTAACGAGACCTGATATAGCATTTTCAGTTAGTTTTTTAAGTCAATTCAATAATTCTCATGACGAAACTCATTGGAAGCAGGCTAAGCGGATTTTAAAATATTTACAAAACACTAAATATTATGGTTTAAGGTTTCATAAAGATAAATTAGATTTAATAGGTTTTGTAGATGCCGACTGGGCTAGTAATGTAAATGATCGAAAATCATATACCGGATTTTGTTTCAAGCTTAGTGGTTCTGCTATTTCTTGGGAATGTCGAAAACAAAACACAGTTGCCTTATCTAGTACTGAAGCCGAATATATGGCTATTTCGGAGGCTTCAAAGGAAGCAATTTATTTAAGAAATTTAATGGCCGAATTAGCTAGAAACTCGAACTGTGTGACGCTTTTCAATGACAGTCAGAGTGCACAAAAGTTATCTGTAAATCCTATGTTTCATAAGAGATCAAAACATATAGATGTGCGATTTCATTTTATTAGAGAAGCAATTGCTAAAAACTTAGTTAAAGTTAAATATTTACAGACAGCTGATATGCCCGCTGACGTTTTAACAAAAGGTTTAAATTCTGTTAAACATTTTAAGTGTTCAAATGATTTAGGTATAATATGTTTGAAATAATATTTTTGTGCTAGTGGGAGTGTTAAAAAAGTAGCCCAATAATATTATAGTTTGTCATACCACTGTAGCATATTATATTACAGTATTGCTCATGTTAGCAGTTTTCTGCTTATACGTTTAATCTTTACCAAATAAAGATTTAGTCTGTGTTGAAAATTCAACAAGCGTGTTTTATTTTAACACAGTATTGCCGGATCATACCGAAAGTGGTAGCAATTTTAAATGAATTACAAAAATGAATTATATATTTTTTTGGAATCTAGGTAAAAATCTAGACAGTTTTCTGTATAATATCATATGCCTATCTTTAAGAGTTTTTGAATTATAAATAATTTTGTGATTTTTTAACACCGTATCGGGACCTGAAAAGAAAATCGTATCTTTTTAGCGGTTACAGCTAGAAAGCTGAAAATTTGACAATAGTTTCACAAGACCATCGCAATTTTATAATTATGAACAGTATTTAATTAATTTTATACAGGGCGTCTCCATAACAATATTTCTGAAGCAGATGAATTATTGCAAAAATCTTATTTTTTTTTAAATGGGATTTATTTGATATGTTTTGCTAATGGAGGATCGAATTTTCTATCTAATGATATTAAGTGTTCCTATATCTATCTTCAGTATTTTCGGACTTATAGCGAAATTTAAAAATTATCTTATAAAAATATATTTTTTGAATTCGTGAAACAAACAAACCCGAACAAACCCGAACACAGGCAGCACAGATCGTAACTGTATACAGTGTTATGGAAATTACTTATTATATTTAAACCGGCAAATCCTGAGATGAAATAAATTGAATTGAAGAAAAATAACCATAACATAACACTTTACCTACCGTTTCTGGCGACGTTCCCAATCAATAATCTATTGAGGCAGTCTCAAGTCTCAAAATAAGTAAGCTCATTGTAGGCGGTGTTATTATATAGTAACATAGAATTGTAAACGCACGTGTTCAGTTTTTGACAACAAGACGTCTTTGACACGCGTTATCACTTATTTTTCAAACTTTAAGATACATAGGTACTCTCTGACCTTCGATCTTGTTTAAAAATTTTATAATTAAATTCCATAAAAAAATACAACATAAAAAGTATGTTTTACAACAGAACCAACAATAGATCATATCACACAAATTTGAAATCGACATCACAACATTTATTATTATGAATTATTGCACAAGAGAAAGAAAATCGGTTAATGCTACAACTAACAAAACGATTAAAATTCGTACAAATCAAGCACGCGCAATCAAATAGTGTTTTCTTTAATAATTTTATTATGGATTTTCATCAAGTTAAGGCTGAAAATATAAGAATTAATAAGCAGTTATTTCGTTAATGATATTAGGACCGTCTCCTCTACTTAACGAGTGCTGTAAAATCCCAGGGGTGCGGAATAGCATTACAATACGAGTTACATACCATACCTTACCTATGATCATATAAATAGTGTTTTCTTTAATAATTGCTTATTAATTAAGGCGTGAATTTTTGAAAATTCGGATAATAAATTGGCGTATTGTATTTGCCAAGGAAAAAAGTGACAGATTGTAAGCCCTAATAAAGCACAACATGAGTAACAGCTAAAACTGTATCGCTGCTAAAATGTAATTATTCTTTGCGTGGTGGTACTTAGCAGGCGTAAAAATAAACTTTTTTGCTTTAATCGTCCATGCCTTCGGTGTAGGTATTATTGACATTGTATAATATATGTTTTCTTACAAAATGGTATAGGTTAAACTCCTTGACCCCACCTACACAGTGAATGTAACACTCCTTAAATACATTTACAAGCATTTAATATTTTCCTCCAATTTGCTTCGTTCTTAAGGATATAATTATCCAAACATGTTTGAAGTTTCTCGCGTATTTATACAGTACAGATCCTCGACATCACATACTAGGGGAGGCCGGGGTTTGTTCGGGTAGATGTATCAACTAACCCCCACAGTGGGGTAGATGTAACAACTAACCCCACTGTGGGGTAGATGTAACTACTAACCCCACTGTGGGGTTAGTTCTTACAACTGACATTGACTGTTAAAAATATGTACAGTTTTTTTGTGTTTCTTAAACATGAATAATTTATTTGTTCGGGTTTCTTCGATACTTATGTCTGTAGCAACCAACCCCAAAGGTGTAACAACTAACTTCACTATGGGATTTGTTCTATCTTCAATGCAAATAAGCACCTTACTGTAAATATCTTTGTTCCTACTGTTCTATTTATACCCTAGTTGGCATTAAAATCTCTCTTTTTGGCATTATTTACAATAATAATAATAATGGAACAGAAATAATTTTTCATTTTCATTAACGCATCATTTTTGAACAAAAATAATAATAAATAGCAGGTGTGACATATCGTTGGATTCAGAATATTACGTGGAGGTTACAAAGCATAAAGTAAAATACTACTACTATTTGAAAAAATAAAGTTGATGATGTTGATGCCATACTGTTATAAGTAACGTAAATTATTAAAAATATCGCATTTTTAGGTTCATTTTGGATATAAATATAAACAACTAAACAATTTTGTAAAGCACAAAGTATGCTCAATTAAGTAATAAAATACAGGGTGTTATGGAAATGACTTATCATATTTAACTGGGTGACTCCTTGGGTGCCCTAGAGAAAGTCTACATACTTTTTAAATCGAATATCTAAATACTAAGGTAAAAACCCATTTTACCCACATACTGTCGCGCCGTTCCATCTGGATTTACTTAGCAACAATGAGGGTCACTATAGTATACTAACCGTGTTGTCAGATCACACCGCGTGTTTCGCCTTTGCTTGGATACCGGCCGCGCGCCACTATCGTTGCTTCAGTATGTTTCGAGACTCGGGGGTAGAATGACGCTGTCGAGGGTTACATGTGCTTGATGTATACAAATTTTAAACGTTTTGTTAGTTTTAGCATTTTTTTTTCTGTTGTGAAATAATTCATAATAAGAAATATTGTGATCTGATTTCAAATTTGTGTGATATTACCTATTGTTGGTTCTGTTGCAAAATATGCTTTTTGTGTTTTATTTTTTTATGGAATTTAATTATAAAACGGATTATTTTAAAATAAGATCGAAGGTAAGAGAGTATGTACTTTAAAATTGTAGTTTTTTTTTAACAAGAAGTGATAACACGTGTCAAAGACGTCTTGTTGTCAAAACCTGAACACATGTTCTGTGTTGCAATATGACAACACCGCCTAACCTCTTGTGAACCTCGAGACTGCCTCAATAAACTATTGATTGCGAAGGTCCTCAGGAGCGGCCACGTAAATTTTGAGATTTCATATAATTGGCGTATTGTATTTGCCAAGGAAAAAAGTGACAGATTGTAATCATAATAATTCAAAGCGACATTTATGGTTATTTTTCTTCAATTTATTTTCATCTCAGGATTTGCCGATTTAAATATAATAAGTCATTTCTATAACAGGGTGTCCCATTTGATTATATGGCATTTTGAAATATTTACTTTTGTTAATATCTCAAGAACGAAACTTCTAAGAGAAAAACTGGCTACGCCACTGAACTTTACATGACAATCTGCAACATGATTAGCTTTTTGATAAGTTACCGCGTTACGGAAATACGAGGGGTGTCTAAAAAGCGATGATTTCCAAAATCACCCTGTATGTTAAAACTAAGGGAGCCATGGCAAATTTGAGACTGAAACATTTCGTTTCGTTATAAAGTGGGACACCAAAGTGAAAACCGCAACATTCTGTCTTTGATAATCCCCAGAAAGTGTCAAAAATGGAACACCCTGTACTTGTTTGAAATACGTATTCTTAACTGAAAGCATTTATTTAATAGCACCAAAAATGTCGAAAGAAAAGATTTGCGATATTTTTTCGAAAATACATATTTGAAACAGACTGTAGGCACAACCTCGTAACCCTATTTAAAATCGAGCATATTTTTCTAAATAATAGGAAGTAAAAGCCAAAACATTCATATGTCTACTTATGTAAAGGTGGTAACCTACTTTTGTCTTAAAAATGTAGTTCGTTACTTAATCGACAATTTCAGACGCATAGAATATTAATTTAAATCCGCATTTATATGCATTCACTTTAAATAATCCTAATCTCATTTTTTGACCCATTGATTGGCTGGTGTAAACGTAATGCAGCGTCCGCACCAAACCTTAAAAGCAAAAACAATGTTTTCCAACGATTTAGAAACAAATCTGCAACATTTTACCAACTTTTAACCAAATTTTATGTTTTGTTTTGGTTTTTAGCAACTTTATTGTCCTCTCGTCGCGGAGCGGTCAACATCAAAGGGTTTCTGTTTGTTCTTATTTCCGGCAACACTGCTAGATGCGGTGTATACAGGGTACACCAAGCAAAGTCGCCTATTAGAAGTATCTCGAGAACTAAATGAGATTTTATTTTGAAAATTTGGCTGTTGCTATAAGAGATAGTTTTCTACGTTTATAAAATATTTTGGATGATGCGGTGTTGCCGTATCATACCGAAAGTGGTGGCAAATTCGAAATTTTAATTGAATTACTCTATATATTATATTTTTTTTGGAATCATGTAAAAATCTAGAATAGTTTTCTGTATAATATCATATACCTATCTTTAAGAGTTTTTGAATTATAAATAATCTTGTGATTTTTTAACGCCGTATCGGGACCTGCAATGAAAATCATATCTTTTTAGCGGTTCCAGCTAGAAAGCTGAAATTTTGACAATAGTTTCACAAGACCATCTCAATTTTATAATTTTGAACAGTATTTAATTAGTTTTATACAGGGCGTATCCATAACAATATTTCTGAGGCAGATGAATTATTGCAAAAATTTTCTTTTTTTTAAATGGGACACCCTGTATTTGATATGTTTTGCTAATGGAGGATCGAATTTTCTATCTAATGATATTAAATGTTCCTATACCTATCTTCAATATTTTCGGACTTATAGCGAAGTTTAAAAAGTATCTTATAAAAATATATTTTTTGGTAGTTGGCTATGAAATGAATTCATAGGAACAAAATAATTAAAAATTTATTTGACGTTATGTCTGTGTTGTTGTAAAAAAATACTTAACAAATAAGAAATTTATTAATAAATATATAAACAAAATTATTAATTATGCAACAACAGCAATAAAAAAACTAATAACTAAATTGTAAACATTTAACACTTAATATCATAAGATAGAAAATTCGATCCTCCATTAGCAAAACATATCAAATACAGGGTGTTTAAAAAAAAAGAAGATTTTTGCAATAATTCACCTCCCTCAGAAATATTGTTATCTATAGGGTAATTCAATTAAAATTCCGAAGTTGCCATCACTTTCGGTATGATCCGGCAACACCGCACCATCCAAAATATTTTCTAAACGTAGAAAACCATCTCTTATAGCCACAACCAAATTTTTAAAATAAAATCTCATTTAGTTCTTGAGATACTTCTAATAGGCCACTTTACTTGGCGTACCCTGTATAGTTGATATTCAATTCTGTGATCGAATTCCCACGAAATTAAAAATTCTCTCTTGAATTATATATTTAATAAATATTATTTTTTGCGAGCAGATATAATGAAGCTGACGGCGCCGCCTGTACTAACTGGACCGATGCCGTCCTACGTTTACGTTAAATCCAGTGGCGTACTGTATTTTCTGCTATAAAATAAAATTTTGTACATAAGACATCTAATAAATTATTATTGCAATGTGAAAAACGTCTCGTTAACGCACTAACAATATTTTGTTTATATGGCCAACTGATTCAAATTTCTTATTTATGCCTCTTTGATCATTTTCTAATATTTCACCTTGCAAGAATAAATTATTAGAAGTCCTATGTACAAAATTTTATTTTATATTAGAAAATACAGTACGACAATGCTTTTAATGTATAAATGTAAATGTAAAAATGTATGATAGTATTTTTTAGATGAAGCAGTTAAAATAATTGACACTTTTGTCAATTAGCTTGTTCCTTATCGCTCATATTTTAGATGTAAATGTTTTTTAAAAGGAATTAAAAAACGCAAGCCACTGGTTGCGTCAATTTATTGAAATCTTGTATTTGGTCGTTTTGGCGAACGCCAAATCTACTTCCGATATTAGTTTTATAATAAAATAATTGCTAAGGTACTTTTTTAAAACTCCCATAAATCCGTACGTCAATGAGAACTAAAATTTTAAGCAATACAAAAGTAATTAGTTCAGAAATACGGAAAATATAAGAGTGTTTCCATTATCCAAGCCTATTCCAAAGAAAGGGAAGAGAACCCTGCCTAACAACTATCGACCAGTCGCATTGCTTTCAGTTATATCAAAAGTAATGGATAAAGCTACTAACCAACATCTTCTAAAGTACCTGGAAGGCTTCAACACTATCAGCCATCATCAATATGGTTTTTGGAAGTCCAGCTCAACTGGAGATCTTCTATCCTATGTCACCCATATTTGGAACAACGCAATCGAACATCATGGGGAGTCTCGAGCTATTGCACTGGATATTTCTAAAGCCTTTGATCGTGTTTGGCATGAGGGACTTCTAAGTAAACTGCGATCCTATGGTATGCCCAGTCGATTATATGCATGGGTGTCTAGCTTTCTAGAGGGCCATTCTCTGCAAGTGGTCGGATTTCTCTCAGACACCTTGACCATCAATGCCGGTGTTCCTCAAGGGTCCATATTGTCTCCCACTCTCTTCTTACTCTACATTAACGATCTTCTAGTGAAAACTAAAAATCCGATATTTAGTTTTGCTGACGATTGCACACTTATCTCATCTTTCTCTTTGAATGCGCAAACATCGGCTGCCGACGCACATCTTCGCAGACAGAATGAAGTATCATGCCTCAATAAAGACCTGGAAGAAATTTTGTCTTGGGGTGATAGTAACCAAGTCGAATTTAACGCTAAAAAATCCGAGGCAGCAGTTTTCTCTAAAAAGGTTAACATCCCACTGGCTTCATCTATTAATTTGCTGGGCGTCAATCTGTGAGGAAATATGTCTTGGCATAACCACGTTGTGGCAATCGCCAAGATAACTTCTCAGAAGCTTGGGATACTCTTCCGAACCAGAAAGTTGTACACACCTCAACAACTTTTGACACTATACAAAGCCCAGATTCGACCATCACTAGCTCTCATGTCTGGAGCTCTGCACCCAAACATACTCTTCGGCTACTGGATTCCATCGAAAGGAGGGCTATTCGTCTGATCGGAGACCACGAGCTGACGAAGAACCTCGACAGCCTAGAACATCGAAGACAGGTTGGGGATTTGACTCTCTTTTGCAGATATTTTCATGGAAGGTGCTCGGCTGATCTTGCCCTCTTAATTCCGCCCAGAGCGACGAATAGTAGAAATACACGACGAACCACTGCCGCCAATCCATATGTGATTAAGCATAGTACTCCTCGAACTTCATTACTTAAGAATTCTTTCATCTGGAGGACTTCATACTTGTGGAACGACCTTCCCGAGGTCGTTTTTCCCAACGAATATAACCTCCAACGATTCAAAACCAACGTGAATCGCTTTTTGCGCACACGCACCACTCCCAGAGTGCCCTAAAGGATTTTTCCTATTAAATTATAAATGTGAGACCATCTAGATTGCTAAATTACATTTTTTAGTATCATTGACTTATTGCTTATAATCCTTAAATAACACTTTTGTCATGAATCACAAATAATACTAGTAATTATTTTATTGTATGGGATAGGTCGACATAACCACTTAATCTTACTTGACATGAATGGACCTCCTAAATGATGTTTAAATGTACAATTTGTTTTTGATGATGTGCTTTGATGCACATGAGTAGTTTTTGAAAACGGACTAATTGGATATCGGTGTTATAAGGTTATGGATATGTGAATAGAAATACAGTTAATTATATTTATAAATTTATTACTCTTGGAGTTGTTTCAGGTTAAACGTAAAAGTATTACAACGAATCGAAAAATAAAAAATATCGCGTGATTTGTAGCAGGAATAAGGAAGCAGGCAGTAAAAATCTCAAAAACATTGTTTTTCGATTTGATGGTAATCATAATCTGACATAACAAAATACTGTTCCATCAACACACGATTTCATAATTTGACGTTTCTTAAGTATCAAATTATTGACAGAAAAATATTTTTATTTACAACCATGCATTTAATAATGCCATTTCATCTCTCTTTGAAAGGTGGAACGTTAACGTTTTTTTTACTTTTACTTTCCACCCGGGTGGAAATTAAATTATTTTTTTGTAATTTTTTTAAAAATCGATATCTCAAAATAGTATACAAACACCCTTCTTTAAAAATACTAATAGCTTTGGGTGTTATACTTTTATACAATCTAGAAAATGTAATTCCAAGTCTAATAACAATTTCCTTGTTGTAGAGTCGCCTCTATTCTTTGCATACTCTTATAATTCCTTTACTATACTAATGGCTTGTTGATAATTGGTGACATTTGTTTGATTACTGCATTCAACTTCTTCATCAGAGTCGTCAGATAGTGATGTGGTTTCAGTTTGGACTACATAATCGGTAGGAATGGGGTCACTATCATCTTCTAATAGCACATTGCCATCAATGTTAATGAACTCGCTCAAATCATTGTTATCAAATTACAAACTTCCACAACATTGCTTGTTTAGATATGTCTACTTTTTCCCTAATTGATAGAGTGGTCCTCAGCATTGAATATTGTGACCAAATCGTTGATATCTTCTTTGTCTTGGCATTTTCACTGAAATAAGCTAGAGAACCAGGATTTTGAACTTTGTTTCCCGTACACCATTCTTTGAAACAGTTATATTCCTTGCCATATCTCGGGCGGCTTGTAATTGGCAGAAGATCTTCTACTATTTTTGCTGGTCTCTCGAATTTCTGGTGTAGTAGCAGCAAAATCAAATTCCTCATCTAATAGCATTTTTCTGTTGTTAAAATAATATATTGTTTAGTGACATGGAAACCACATTCAAAAAATGATATTTGCCATTTTGATGTGTATTGTTACCTACGTTATTTTACCAACTGCGGTTATTTCTGTCTAATTTTTCAATGGAAAAGTCAAAATGACATTTATCTTTTATTAATAATTTTAATTCAAAATAATAAGAAGTAGATGTTAAACTCGGTGAAAAGTTTCATTACTCTCTCGTTAGGAATGAAACACTTTCCACCTCGGTACGTAATATACTATTTCTACGTCGTTACTCATTTTCGCAATTAAAACATTTTCTTTCTAGTTTAGCAGAAAATATAAATTTTTCTCAAAATCCTTTTTCTTTAATCTCTCTGTTCTTTTCCACACTCAATCTAAAATTTTTAATCTCTGGTAGTAACCGGCCATTTTTCTAAGAACTGTTCAGTTTTTGGGCAAAAAATCCACGATACGTTTATTGTAGATTTTTGAGAACTGATTAATCAATCAAAAAAAAACACACAACTGTGTATTTCCACAGTGGCATTTTGTTACACGATTTTGTAACTGTCTTGTCACATTTATCAGCCATAATTTTTCGACCTTTTCGAATATAAATATCGAACAGTAATAATTTAAAACTAGTGCAGGCTTAATGCATGGGCACACATTTATGGAAAATATTGTTTATATTAACACAAGGTTAAGTGGCTTGGTGTTGGTTCAAAAAATATTATTTTAAGATTTGCATTTATTTTATGTACATAATACATAATAAATAGGTTTCGCCATTATATTCTTAAAATAATAAACACATGTAGATTTCGTGTTCAAGGTATATTACAATTATGGACGGCTTTCAATAAGTATTCTGACCAATCAATCCTGTAGCCGTATAAAGAAAAATAAGCTTAATGATTTTTAGTAAAATTGCTTGACTTTAATCCAAATAAATACCTATACAAAGAACTGACATATTGTTTGGATAGAGGTCATTATGATAGACGGAATAAATATACATTATTTTAGTTGAAACAGAGAGATATCAAAATATATTTAAGGCATGATGGGAGTAAGTCCCATTTCGGTCGGAATTACCACACATTTACGGTTTTGGGACGTTCTAGTAACGGTTGTGCATTTAAGAATGTTAGTTCCAGCGACCATGCAGGCACGGAATCGTTAGCACAAAATGATTCCCCATTTTGGTAACAAAGTGGTGAAGAAACGGTGCGTGGACCGTTGCCGATAGTCATAAAGATCTTTATAAATGTAATCGGTCAGCCAAAATGGCTAGGTGGTCAGCATCTTATGGACAGCAAACATTTCTGAATCGTGACAGTGCCCTGGGAAAACAAGTGAAAACCCGCCCCCGCTACAACTTTTGTAGCCGATTTCCTTCTGTATTCGGCAAAAGAAAACACAAGAAAGTTACATAAATTGACAGTGTCCTGGGAAAACAAGTGAAAACCCGCCCCCGCTACAACTTTTGTAGCCGATTTCCTTCTGTATTCGGCAAAAGAAAACACAAGAAAGTTACATAAATTGACTGTGCCCTGGGGCCTCTGAAGTAAACTGCTTCTAGACATGTTTGTTTCTACTGACCAATTGTAAACTCTTGCTGACTAAGTAATCATTTCGCAGCTCGACTGTTAATAACGACAAACCATTTAATTGTTTCTCATTAGATATTATATTAAAATTCTTATTGCTTTAACAATAAATCACTCACGAGCATGCTAAATTTAGATTAATGGAATAAATTGATATTGTACATACGAACTTAAAATTTTGGAAGTGATAAACTAATTAAAACTTTTTCAACATCAGCTACTGAAGCACATCCTTGCAGATGATACCAAAGATTTATATTGAAAATGGATCATCAACTGCAATAATTAGTGTAAGAAGTTAACTTATGGTTGTCAACATCAGGCGAAGAAATCTCCCTAAAATGGTTACGTAGCTACCTAAAAGGTCGTTCCCAAATTGTTCGATTCAACAATTTTCAGTCCAGGAGTATACTGGTTCCATCCGGATTTCCCCAAGGGTCCCATTTGGGTCCGCTTCTCTTTAAGTTGTTTAATAACGACTTGGGGATGTAATTCGAATACTGTCAGTTCCTGCTGTTTGCAGATGATCTAAAACTGTTCATAAAAATTAGTATTGTGATCGCTCGAGCGAAAAACCGCTAGATCACTCGATTATTGAAATAACCGACATCGCTCGATTATTAAAAACCCTCTTGAGTTATCTATTCAGGCGAAAACCGTCGCTCATCACTTATTATCTTTCACTTGATACCTGTGCTTCGCTTGACGTCGGCGGAAATGTACCGCTGTAATGTGATCGAGTTAAAAAACTGCTCGTTTATTCGAACAGTTTTTCGCTCGATAGGAAATACTCTAGTTATAAATTCAGGCGAAATACCGAAAAATATCGCCTGTCACTTGATACACGACCTTCGGTCTACGCGCCGCGCCATCGAATTGGCGAGGTTCGAGTTTGACGCTGAGCAGGTAACACGACATAAGTCTTTCTTAAAGGCACATAAACGAGAAGGTGCATATAAAAACGCATGCATGCCAAATCCCTTAGCGGAGTCATCGCGACATGGGTTTTGTAAAGTTTTGTTTTAACTGGCTAGCCAGCGGCGTATTTTATGTAGGTCTCGGATTGTAAATATTAAAATATTAAAGGATATAATTTTTAAATTTTTATTTACTATAAACTCGAGGAAACTTCTCAAAAATAACATAATAATAGAAATTGTTAATGAAAAATAACAAAACGAACAAAATGGTTAACAAAATATATCGAAAAATCTTATAGTAAACATGTATCATGATCACATGTAAACGGCTAGGCTGCCGGTCGAGCAGTCGGTGACGGAATTTCAAGCGATTCACTCGATTATTAAAATCGCTCGAGTATCAAGTAGGTACTCGATTATTAAAATCATCGGGTTTCCCCAACACTAATAAAAATCTCCTCATTTGAGGATTGTTTAAGTCTCCAGTCGGATTTGGATTTTGTCGGTATGAGATTTTTAAATTAAAATTTAATATATACATTAGCTAGTAAACTTGGCGACCTGTACATAGTACAGACGTGTAATTTGCGATGTGTTTTAATAGTGGAAGTGGGCGTAATGTTGCTTTTATTCAAGGTTATATAACCAACTAAATGTATTTTTAGACATATTCGTGGAATTAATATTGTTTGATGATTCAAGTTGCCATTTTAGGTTTAAACAAAATGACATAAAATTAAACAATATCCACTTCTCTTTGTCAATCAGAGAACAAAATACCCCAGAAAAAGAAGACAAATTATTATTGAATTTGTTGACAAAACAAGAACGGCGTATATTATATATAATTTATGATAAAACAACTTTTCGCAAACAAAATAAATTGTTATTTCAAATTGCATCATTGGAGGAGTTTTAATTATTTTGTTTACTGTCTCCATATATGCATGTACTTTCTTATTGCTTTGACATAATGCTTTTATCGTCGATAGAACAGGTCTTTACTAAAGAAAACCAACAAGCTTACCGCTAGACGATTATCAATAAACGTAGTAATATTCTATCATTGTCCAATATTTATGGTCAGATTCTCTTCAGTCGATGGTGTTATCATAGAAAATAAAAAAAAATTAGCCATATAAATCAGCATTTCTAAGATTTCTATCGGCGCTCGTGGTGCAATGGTCAGTGCAGCGGCCTTGTACCGTGGCGACCCGGGTTCGTTCCCCGGCTCATACAAGCGTCGACGTTAAAATTTGGAATTTGGTTTTAAGCAAGTTGCACCGTCCTTCGGAAGGGACGTTAAACTGTGGGTCCCGTGTTCATGGATGTTGGGCACGTTAAAGAACCCTACCCTCGACAAAGAGGGATTCGGCAAAATTCCCAGATAGGGTGTGACAAATTCCCTGGCGTCGGTGATTGGCCTTAGTCGCGGAAATTAGACCGACGGAAATATTAAAAAAAAAAAAAAAAAAAAAAGATTTCTGAAATTTAAATGGAAATGCTCGCATTTCTTAAATTATCAGGTTGCCAGTTAGTTTGGAACCAGCAGCCACTAATGTAAAGTTGTTTAAATATCTATGGAAAAATTATTTCCTCACTATCTGAAGATAAGATGTTTTTATCCTTAGGAAAGCGGAAAAACCTTATATTTCTACCAAATTTCTTTACCTGGTTATCTATATCACAACCGATCACAGCGCAACTCATTTTATGATATTTATTTTAATAAACACACACGACCGATAAGAAAAAATTCTGGTGAACTTTGAAATTTCCATGGAAAACTACGGCAAATGGCACTAGGTGGCGACCAGCGTTGCCAGAAATCTTGATCAAAAGTAATATGTTGACTGTTCGAAACCGAATAGAATAGCAAAAAACGGTGTCAGACTAAGAAGAGTACGAAAAAAAGATTGAACATAAAATTCATATGGGGAGCCCCACAACTAGAATGAACATCTAAAAAATTGTTAAAATAGTAATGGATATATTATAATTGTAAGAGACTGCCAACGCTGGTGTCAAAGAGGAGGGGTCGCCGAGCAGCTTCGGCTATCGTCGACCGGTTCCAATGGCGTGGTGGATGTTTTAAAAGTTTGTCAGAATCCTTTCTTATTTTAGTGGTATTTTAGCTTTAATGTGTGTTATATTTCTATGAAATTAATATACGTAAATACTTGTCATATATTATTCTTTCATTTCATATACCATTAAATGCGTAAAACCTTTAAAGTAGAATTAAATACGCTAACACCGTATAAATCTGCATAAGAAATTTAAAAATCACTCTCCCAGTGACGTCACTGCGCACGGCAGGCGAAATTGGAACGGTTAAATATCTTCTATTCTCGAAAAAAAATTATCGCTATATTATAGTTAGAGAGACGGTGACAATAGGGGCTCCGTGAAGTGGATTATCAGTAATTTAGTTTTTCGTGGAGTTTAGGTCCTCCTCTACAACTTTTTTATCTGATAAAATATAGTAGAGCGTTGCTAAGAGGCGCTGTACCGCTTTAGATAAGAAATTCTCAAAAAATTCAAAATTATATCGAGCCATGTCTGAAAATGAATTTACAGCATCTGCGTGACCCCTAATGTCACTGGAAACACATTTTCTGACAAGTTAACCATTGCATATACTTTTCCGAACGTGTCAAAAAAAATGAAAATTAAAAAAAAATAAATAATGCGAATTTGAAATTGAAACTTTCTAGAATGGAACATTATATGTTAAAGATTATGTGAAAAAAATTTTATCGATCCAGGTCTTGCCATTTCATTATTGGAATATTTTAAAAATTTCCTCGGAGGAAATTCGGCAAACGATCGTGACATGTCAGAAAATTGTCACACTACATTCCTTGACACCCAACTATTATGAAAAAAAAATATCAGACGAATCGCATCTAGCTAGGCGGAATTCTGACAATATTACGCAGAGATACCGGAAGGCAGGTATCGTTCAGTTGTATATCGGAATATTACCAAATTAAGGCTATTTTTCCATAAGGTGTGCATGATTTATTCAAATCTGATGAATTTAAACATTTGCTATCACCGTTACGAATTCTCTTAATATTAGAACATGTTTCTGGTAACTTTATATATGTCAAAATATTCGGAAAAGATGAGGGAATCAGATAAACCTAGAAATAATTCTCCAAGGGGAATATTTTAGAAAATATAGCAGAATAAACCAGACTTTTAATAAAAAAAATTTTGAGAAAAAATACCACACTTTCGCAATATTCTTTTTATCAGAAAATTGTTTACGACTCATCTCCATGGGAATAGAAATCGATTAATCCCACTTGGACCCATGTCACTTGAGACTTTATAATTTTTCCATAAATTTTTTTTTGACACGCTCGGAAAAGTATATGCACGGGTTGACTTGTCAGAAAATGTGTTTCCCGTGACTTTGGAGGTCACGCGGATGCTGTTAATTCATTTTCAGACATGACTCGATATAATTTTGAATTATTGAGAATTTCCTATCAAAAGCGGTACAGCGCCTCTCAGCAACGCTCTACGGCATTTCATCAGATAAAAAAAGTTGTAGAGGGGGACCTAAACTCTACGAAAAACCAAATTACTGATATTCCACTTTACGGACACCCTATTGTCACCGTCTCTCTAACTATTATAAACCATTAAGCTCCATCTCTTAGTAGTCCCAAACAAGCTGAGTAGGAAACTATAATTAAGCCGTACCGGAACATTTGCCCAGCCCTGTATAATATTGTATACAGTTGTTCTTCAGAACCTATATCTTATTTTATGCAAATACCTTGTAAGATCTATTAAAATATATACAAATTCTTCCTCCAGTACTACTCAGCTTAAAAGATTAATTCGTTATGCGTACCTACCGCTCATTGTCATATATGCATAAACCTGCATCCTGCATGTCATTATGTGTGCCACCTGTGTTTCAAGTCCGGTTGCAGTTTACACCAAGTGATCTTAGAATTATAGAATTTCCTGGCAGCCATGTTTTTCAAACCTCACTTTCTCGTGCGAGTCCTTGTATTTGTCGCTCTAGGTAAATTAGTCTATGTCTATTATTATTTCGAATCTAAAGGTTGCATTGTCTTTTATATCTATGCATTATAGACGATAAATTGCTTTTATATTATAAGAAAAGTATGATATTTTGTCTTCAAGGTACAAATTAATTATAGTCTTTTATTAAATGTAAATGGATTAAAAATGTAGTGCAAGTGTCGCCTAATTGAGAAAAAGACCCGAAGGAATTTTTTCAAGCGGAACGTACGTACATTATACACTGATACGAGTGGAATACGTAGCCCGAAACGTCCGTCCGTTTTGCGCTTAATAAATGATAGGTAACTCTAAACGTTCTCCTTATCTGCACGTTTCACGTAAGACGTTTTCTGATAACCCCTGTATAACCAATATACCCCTTGAATTTATTTTAGAATTTAATTTAAATTGATTATTAAGTAGATTACTATTTTTGGAAATTTAATTTTGTCCCCATTTTTGAATTCTATCCAGAGGTGAATTCCCCACCCGGCAATTATTTATTTAGAGCCAATCTAACTATTTCAATCATTTTAAATTTTGAAAATGTATGAGTGCTGGTCGACACTATCAGTTATGTCGCCAGTCTTGATAATTAATGAAAAAGTCATCGCAACTGAAGACGTTCCTACTTAATTAGTTTTACGGACGCTTATCTTGGTCGATTACGATTTTTCGTTGTTTATTGTCAGGGATGCCAGGCATAATGCCATTCCCGACTTGACACGTGTCAGTCGGTCTTGGGTGGGCCCACCATCCTTTCCCCGCTAACTGGAAGCTGTCAGCAGTCCACCAGAGCGCATGAAGAAATGAGGGCAAGAATTTTGTCTAGAAGTAAATGACTGATTTTAGTTTGAAGTATAGTTGTTTGAACGTAGGATGAGGCCTAACTATTGTTCAAATTATACTTTGTATTTTGGTATTGGCTCGGGTATGTCCAATAACAATGCAAGATATTATGTTGAACACGGAGGGCTTTTACTTATTTAATTTTACTGTCTGTTGTCAATGAGGGTGAATTTAAGGGGTTAGCCCTTTCGTCAGTTGAGTAACGCGACCCGAAATACTCGTAGTTAATTATTTGCATTTTTATGTACAATGAAAATTAACCTACACTAGTAAGGGGTTCTCAACTTAGGAGAAATCAACCAACCTGTCACTCATCTTCTATCAGGTACTCTCACTTTAACTTTGATATTTACATTTTTGTGCAATAGAGAACTGCCCTAAGCTAATATTATCTCTCAACTAAAGAGATCTCAACTACCCTATAATGTCCAAACCTTTTTGAACCGCGGTAGAGGCTTATTAATACTAACTTAAGATATTTCATTATTTTAGGACTTACTGCTTCATTCCGGACTCAGAATGTCTTTTAGCACAATCGGGTAAAATTTTGCTTTTCAGGGATGTCTCGAATAAGAACGTTGATACTCTGTATTAAAAAATACAGAGTGTTTTTCCCTCGTTGCGTTAACGAAATTTCTTAATGTTTGAACTTATTTATACTCGCACCAAATACACGAGTGTTTGAAGACGAGTCAGCGTTATTTATACTCGCACTGAAACATACGAGTGTTTGAACATAAAATTCACTGAGGGAAAGATCCGCGGTTTGACTTTTCTCCGAATTTTCGGTGATAAACACTCTAAAATCTGTAGCCGAAAAACGGACCCTTCTTACGTAAAAATTAATAAAAAAAACTAAATCCCGTTTGAGTACGACTATGTGAATCTCCAATCGACGGTATACCGCGTACTTGATAATCCAAATCCGACCAAACTTACTGCCTACTGCAGAATTTCTTTATTCGTCTGTTTTAACGTGACATTGCGTCATCCTGACCGATTTAATCTACCGGTGACGCCATGCCAGATAAGTCGATTGCATTCTTGTACTCGAGTGCTACTAGAAAGAAAGCACTAGATGACAATATCTAAAAAACAAAAAGGCCTCGTCCCATATCCAACTGAAAATATTTAAAAAAAGGTTCGATTCCGTCCCATAAGAAAACGGTAACACGTGGGTTGCCCATGCCTAACTGCCTAACGTCAATATTTATTATTTGGGAAAGGCACTAGATTTGATTTCGATTAGCACATGATGCACAGTACTAAATATCTTCAAAAAATACTAAATCTAGTACTATTGTAATATTGGTAATACCACTTCCCGCCGAAAAATATATTTCTGATATGTGAGGTTAGATTTTAGGTTATTCATCGACATACAATATGTTTCGATTCGATTAAATCGATATATTTCGGAAAGCCGATTGTCATTGTCTGTTCATGCGTGGCTCGAGATTGTACTGTTATATTGTTCCTATTGCGTTCCGCGTATATTTGTTTCACTCTTCTGAATTTTGAAAATGAATAGACTATAATTCAATACTTTTAAATGATATAGGCTGTGATCATGCGAACCGATTTTAACTACAACCGTCAGTCGTATATCGAGGGAATCAGGTAAATCTGGACAGCATCACCGTGGGTTTTTAGTCGACTTGGTGCTGGTTCGGTCTTCGGTCAGTAGGTTACCTATGCCTGCTGGCTTGATGGCTCGACAGATACACTTGCATTGCAATAATGTTCTTCGATAAGTGAGCGGGCCTACTATGGTGGGAAAGAAACTAGTATGTACGAACTAAGGAATATAGATAAAATCAATGTTCTAAAGAAATATCTTGATTTGGAAGAATAATGATGAATTATTGAAATATTAAAAAACTTTTTATGCATGATGGGTAACCTAAAAACTTTTTTTGGCATTTGTTACGTGACTACTCGCTAAAAAATTTAAAAAATTATATTTTGTCATGGAAAACGGCTATTAGATGACGAGATATCGAAAAAACTTGTTTGAAAAGAATGTTTACATTTTAATCTTATGCTCGTGTGTAAAGTTTGGAACCAAAATTCCAAAAATTAGAAAAAAACGGCCTTTTGTAAGCATATTGTTCCAGAAATAAGTAAAAATAGTAAATATAGTTGCCAGAAACCGGGCCTGGCCATACCCAGTTACATGGTGTTAAGCAAAATTTTAAATTTAACAACAAAAATGTTTAAATAACAGATTGATAATACTGAAATTGTTCCTAAAATTATTTTTTCAATAAATGAAGCTCCATGATTTTATTAAATTATTACACTAGAAGAAACAATAAATCAGTTAAATGAAAAAAAATAGTGTTGGGAAAAACCGATGATTTTAATAATCGAATACTTGATACTCGAGCGATTTTAATAATCGAGTGAATCGCTTGAAATTCCGATTCACCAAGCGATGATGTCACCGACTGCTCGACCGGCAGCCTAGCCGTTTACATGCGGCCAGGTAGGGTATTTAGCAGGCACGTAACTACAGGTGGGCACAGGTTTAGCTAAAAAATTGTAGTAGCCACCAAAAAAATTCCAGAAATTTATTTATTTGTGAATAATTAATTTTTATCACGTGTCTCGATATCAAACAAAAAACTGCAAAAATCACCCAAATATGTATTTATTGTTCGGGTTTATTCTTCTGCTTTTGTAAAATAAAAAGTATCACCAAGAGTTATTTTTCGTCACATCTTTCTCAATCTACGAGCAAAAAATAAGTACCTAGATATTTAAAATGGCTTGTCAAATTCTTCCACTTAAAATATCAGGTGCCCACTATGTGCCCTTGAGAGAAGTTTTCTTGAGTTTATAGTAAATAAAAATTTTAAAATTATAAGTATCCTTTAATTTTTTAATATTAACAATCGGAAACCTCAACTACGTCACTGGCTAGACAGTTAAAACAAAACTTTACAAAACCCATATCGCGATGACTCCGCTAAGGGATTTGGCATACTTTTTTATATGCACCTTCTCGTTTATGTGTCTTTAAGAAAGACGTATGTCGTGTTACCTGCTCAGCGTCAAACTCGAACGTCGCCAATCGGATGGCGCGGCGCGTAGAACGAAAGTCGTTTATCAAGTGACAAGAGGCGATATTTTCGGTTTTTCGCCTGAATTTATAACTAGAGTATTTCCTATCGAGCGAAAAACTGTTCGAATATACGAGCAGTTTTTTAACTCGATCACACTACAGCGGTACATTTCCGCCGGCGTCAAGCGAAGCTCGGGTATCGAGTGAAAGATAATAAGTGACGAGTGAGGGTGTTCGCCTGAGTAGATAACTCGAGCGGTTTTTTTAATAATCGAGCGATGTCGGTTATTTCAATAATCGAGTAATCAAGCGTTTTTTCGCTTGAGCGAGCACAACACTTAAAAAAATATGGAGAGTGAACATGAAGAAGATGAAAATATATCAAAAAGATAATGTCAACATAGCAAAAAAAAAAAATTACAAAACAATGTTTTTTGTAAAAAAGGTGTCTATGAATGCATTTGCTGTCGCATGGCACAATCTAGCTCTACAATCCACCTAAAAATGTGAATTGTCTATGTTTATTTTTGGTTCAGAGATAATTTTCATGTCAATAAATCAATATTATTACGATAAGAAAATCGATCATTAATTATGAAAGCAAACGTAAATGACATTAGAGGGTTTAGAGGGTCATGACCCCCCCCCCCCCCAACCCCTCTCTCTCCCCAACAAACAATGGAACACGAAAAATTATATATATACCGGTTTGACTAACGCGGCAGCGTATTGCTTTCATAACTTTTCATTGTGTGACCCCGAACAAACCCCAAACCGAAGTTCTGGATCTGCCCTTGCATTGGGTAGATAAAGATAAAGATTAACAGTATCAACCTAGTATTTTATTATCATTCGTTGTTTATTGCGTACGAGTAAGAGAAAATATTATACCATATGAGGCCGCTATACTAGTATGTTATTAGGTGTAACTAACAGGTGTTTGGCAGGAGTAACGTAGACTCTTGATTAATAAATATATATTTACAGCTGTTACAAAAAGATACATTGCTAATTAGTAAGTTTTTCAAATGAAAAAAGTTAACCGCTATAGACATAAATAAATACTTACTTTTATTCAATAATAAGAACAAAATTGGACCGAGCTTCATCAAAATATGAACTTCTTGTTTAAAAAAAAACCTTACAATTTTTTAAATATGCAACCAAAAATAATAATTGCTACACAGCGTTAGCCTCGATATGTGGCGATACTACGATACTACTATACAGGGTGTCAATTTGAAAAATTCCCACCCATAATATCTTGCTCCCAGTAAATAATATTAAATCACGAACACATGTCAATTTTATTGTGAATTGTGACTCTTCTAAAGAATAGTTGCAACCTTCGTATTGTAATCTACTACCCAAGTAGCATTTTTAGACACAAATTGGACACACATTCTTTGCTGAGAAACGTTTCGAAACATTTTCGATTAAAATTATAAAGTTGTGTTACGAAACTTACTTACTTAAAGACGTGCTTGTTTCGAAAAATTTTACAAACCATAATGTGAATTCATTAACGACACGTAAAGATAAATATTTTTCGAAGCATTTTTAGCTAAAATTATACAGTTTTGGTAATACACAAGACATTGAATTTCCCATAAGAGATTTTTTATAGCATCAGTGTACGTTTATTAGCGATTAATAAGTAACTTGATATTATTTATATTTTAGGTGTTATATTGATCCATTTTCAACCACAGGTAATTTTTGAATAAAAAGAAGTAACAGTTTAGAAATATTTTCGAACATTTCCGAAACATTTTCGATAAAAGTTCCGATTGTGCATCGAAACAGCGAAAGTCACAGCTAGTACCAACCACTTGTAAACACGTGTAAATTTCCCATTTATAATGTATACGTTTCGAAAATATTTCCATTTTTGTTGCAAACAGTTTCCAATTTTGGATCTATTTTTGGCCAATATTTTTCATTATAAACGGAAATCGACCTTACCACCGTAATTATAATCAAGGGGCTATTATTCTAGTAGTCCATCTTTTTAACCATATTTATTATTTAAAAAAAGACTCCTCATCGTTAAATGTTTTTAAAGTTCGGAAGAGTTTGCTCCACACATGTGAACATTAAATTTTTAAATTGCAATATAATTTTTTTCAGGTTTTTTAGTAGAGTTTTTGGTATGAAGAATGACGATGGGTATTGTATAAATAAATATTTACCACAGTAAATGGTAGGGTCGACTTCCATTTTCAAAGGAACTAGATATTGGCCAAAACTAAGTAGGAAACAAAAATTATCATAAGTGATTCAAATTCGATACATGGAAATAAAATTAATATACAAACAAATGTTCCGAATAATTTTTTTTAAAAATTCGATCAATAAATGCCATTTTTCGACATTTTGTGGAGGAAATGTCAAATTTGACAGTTAACAAAGGCCGCATGGTCCCATTTAAAATTATGTAATTTTTGGTCTTTATTAAAACAAAAATTCAAATTTTACTTACATCGAAAAATACTGTTTTGGTTGGTTCCAACTTTAAGGCACTGTTAATGAATTATTTTTTTTTGCTAGGAGTATTATAAAAATATGCCTGCCCGACACTCTTTTTTTTCTAATGCGATCATATCAAACTGTACTTATTACTGTTAAATCTGGTGATTTCTTATGGCGTCATTGATAGAGCATCTTTATTTTTTTATCGATAAATCCACTCATGTAATAAAACGTTTATAACCACGTTGTGGCAATCGCCAAGATAGCCTCTCAGAAGCTTGGTGTACTCTTCCGAGCCAGAAAGTTGTACACACCTCAACAACTTTTGACACTATACAAAGCCCAGATTCGACCATCACTAGGGTACTGATCTCATGTCTGGAGCGCTGCACCCAAACATACTCTTCGGCTACTGGATTCCATCGAAAGGAGGGCCATTCGTCTGATTGGAGACCACGAGCTGACGTAGAACCTCGACAGCCTAGAACATCGAAGGCAAGTTGGTGATTTGACTCTCTTTTACAGATATTTTCATGGAAAGTGCTCGGCTGACCTTGCCCTCTTAATTCCTCCCAGAGCGGCGAATATCAGAAATACACGACGAACCACTGCCGCCCATCCATATGTGGTTAAGCTTAGTACTCCTCGAACTTCATTATTTAAGAACTCTTTCATCTGGAGGACTTCATCGTTGTGGAACGATCTTCCCGAGGTCGTTTTTCCCAACGAATATAACCTCCAACGATTCAAAATCAACGTGAATCGCTTTTTGCGCACACGCACCACTCCCAGAGTGCCCTAAAGGATTTTTCCTATAGTGCTTGTGTTTGATCATAAAAAAAAAAAAATTAAATATGTAATTTTTGTCACATTGATATCGATAAAAAAAAAGATGTATTCTTTCTTACAGTGATAAAAATGTCGCTTTCTAAAATTTAGGTGGCAAAAATAAATGTCCCCAATCAAAATTCAGTACCGTATTGTTTATAATCAAATTGATGATGTCAAGCGCTTTTTGGCAGTGATGTAACCGTTGATTTGCGATTTAATTCAAAAATGCACTTGCGTTTGAAAATAAACATAAAATATTATTTAGTATCTATAAATGAATTCATGAATCTATCTTGCTAAAAATCACTCGATCTTTTTTTAAGGTCGAATAAACTTTTATTTTATAAACTTAAACTTGACTGCTTCTTAGCAATTTAAGCTCGAGCAAACGGTAATAGATAAAAACTCGCTGGTTTGATCTTGTTAAATTTCTAAGCAATCTAGTTTTCGTAAATAATAAAAGTTTCTCCGATAAATAAAAGCTCTTGTGCTTCTGCGTACGATTAAATCTTAAGCTGCCCACAATATTTCTTGTTCGGTGGTTTTAATTTTAGTCATTAGTAATATTTGGAAGAATTTTCGTGATACAATTTTTCTATTAACCCCATAAAATATCACAGTTGTGTGCTGATAGTGATTCTTAGGGCCGGTTCTATAAAACAATTCTAAACTTAGGTGCAACGGAACGCCGATCAACCTGTGAACTACGTTCATTCAATATTACGTTGTTCAATATAAACTGAACTTTGTCAGACTCGAGCCTTACTGATGAGCCGTAAACAGCGAAACGCGTCTAAGGATGAGTCTGACGAAGGGAAAAAGGAAACATTTTCTATTCATTCTCTGTCACGGGACATTAAACCATTGAGAGACGTATTTGCTATTTTTATCTGTTCTTCTGTTGTCTTCTATAAGATGCGACTTTGGGTTAGACAAATAAATCGCGAGATGTCGCGACGAGTTTTATACTGTTCTCGAAATTTAACTTTAGTTCAGCTGAACTAAAATGCGTCATGTTGGCATTACTATTATTTAGTTACTTTTATTCTTTTTTCAGACATCAAATATAACCTTTTATTTGATTTAGCGTTTGGCGGGCTTGCTTTCCAGGCTCTTCCACTCGATGTACTTATAAAATAGTATTAAACATAAGAAATAACATATTTCAATTATATTTGCAGACTGGTGATACATTTCTAAAGCCGATAGAGCTTATTGATTACATAAAAAATATATATATTATTAGGTACATTATAATAAATAAAGACAAACAGCTATGTTTGCAAGCACAATAGGAAAAATCCTTTAGGTCACTCTGGGAGCGGTGCGTGTGCGCAATAAGCGATTCACGTTGGTTTTGAATCGTTGGAGGTTATATTCGTTGGGAAAAATGACCTCGGGAAGGTCGTTCCAGAAGGATGAAGTCCTCCAGATGAAAGAATTCTTAAATATCGAAGTTCGAGGAGTACTAAGTTTAACCACATATGGATTGGCGGCAGTGGTTCGTCGTGTATTTCTGCTATTCGCCGCTCTGGGCGGAATTAAGAGGGCAAGGTCAGCCGAGCACTTTCCATGAAAATATCTGTAAAAGAGAGTCAAATCCCCAACCTGTCCTCGATGCTCTAGGCTGTCGAGGTTCTTCGTCAGCTCGTGGTCTCCAATCAGACGAATGGCCCTCCTTTCGATGGAATCCAGTAGCCGAAGAGTATGTTTGGGTGCAGAGCTCCAGACATGAGAGTAGTACTCTAGTGATGGTCGAATCTGTTGTTGAGGTGTGTACAACTTTCTGGTTCGGAAGAGTACACCAAGTTTCTGAGAAGCTATCTTGGCGATTGTCACAACGTGGTTATGCCAAGACATATTCCCTTCCAGATTGACGCCCGGTAAATTAATAGATGAAGTCAGTGGGATTGCGTGTCCGTCCATGACTGTAATGTTAATCTTTTTAGAGAAAACATTTTATTAAGCGTAATCTTTTCAAATATTCATTGTCTTTCCATTTAGTAAATTGATTAGCATTTTTTCGATATGTCCGTGTTCACATCATTGACTGCAGTATCCACAAGACTCAAAAATCTTCATCATCAGTTATATTTTCATTAAATTCCTACATTTTTATAAACAATAAAATAACGATACATTACTGTATTGTATAATATTATAACACTGACCGGGCACAAAAAAAAATATTTAAGGTTAGAAAAAGGCTTGGATCGACAGTTCACCTTCTGAACCGCCAAACGTGGATGGTCACGTGAACTCCTGATTTGAATTGAGATCAGTGTAAAATATTGTTTGTACAATAACTTTTTTGCTTTGAACTAGAGTTCAAGAGTGAACTACAGTTCAAAGTGTTTATACAATCGGCCCTTATAGGAACTGATTAAGAATTCTGTCTGAAAAAATGTGCCTATAGAATCGCTCAAAAGCTTTAAAACGTTTATTTTTTTTCAAGAAATTTTTATTAGGGTGAATAAATGTGTTGAATTGCTTTCTAGAAAATTAGTTATAGCGATAATCGAAAAATGTGTTTATTGTACTTTCGATTATTTAGGAAAATACCTACTGTACTGCACGATGTTGGCCAAAGAAGTCAAGAAAGTTCAATTCCGGCGCATTTTTGATCGATTTAAATTTCTCGCGCGGTCGAGACATGGCCTAATTTTGTTTATTCGCAATAATAATTTAATTTTTCGCTTTATTTAAAGTTAATTGATGAATCGATGTCAAAGAATAAATTAGATTTTTAATAATAAATTAATTTATGTAACTTTAATGTGATCCAATTATTTGAATTTTTGCACATGTTTGTATCGATTAAGTAAGACAAATTTTGATATGAAATAAACTTCTGGACAAAATTAACGCAACATCATAAATTTCCCATATTTTTTATGCTATTTTTTTTTCTGAATTTATGATCCGATTTGAATGATTTTTTTTTGCTATTGTAGGTTGGTTCCTTGACAATGTCATAGTTTTCGCTGTTTATGATAAAAATTTAATTTTAGATTTATACTGGGTTTACTAAAAATGCTATGTTTTTTCCCGAAAATTCGTATCACCCTTTGGAGTATATTAGTAACCGCGAAGCATATTGCAGTTGACATTAAACGGTAGGTCCACCTTTCCCCAACATTTTCTTTTTTGGTTTACTTCATTATCTCTGTTATTAACGAAGATACACCGTTTTATAGCGTAACATGTTTTTATAGACTTTAATATTCAACACATTCATTGTTAAATGTTTTCAAGTAGGTTTCAAGATTAAATACTCGTCGGGCAATTGGGCATATGAAACGAACGTTTAATAAGCAGTTTCCGAACAGTTTTTATCAGTATTTCGAATTTTCTTTGACCTTTGTAACTTTAAAACACAACATCGGCTGACACATCGCTTGCAATGTCAGAAAAAGTCCATAGTCTACTTGAAAACATTTAACAATTAATGTGCTAGATATTAAAGTCTATAAAAACATGTTACGCTATAAAACGGTGTATCTCCTTTAATAACAGAGATAATGAAGTAAACCAAAAAAGAAAATGTTGGGAAAAGATGGACCTACCGTTTAATGTCAACTGTCAATAATATGTTTCGGTTGCTAAGATACTCCACAGGGTGATGCGAATTTTCGGAAAAAAACATAGCATTTTTAGTACACCCAGAATAATTCGAAAATTAATTTTTTATCATAAACAGCAAAAACTATGACATTGTCAAGGAACCAACCTACAATGCAAAAAAAATCATTCAAATCGAATCATAAATTCAGGAAAAAAATAGCATAAAAAATATGGCAAATTTATGATGTTGCGTTAATTTTGTCCAGGAGTTTATATATTAACAGGAACGGATCAAACTTCAGGAGTAACAATACGCGTTGCGGCGATTTGAGGAAAAGCTTCGTGAACAGAAATTATAGTTTGACGAAGTTATTCAATAAATTCTAATCATTATTTAAGTATAGGTCCTTATACGAACAGGTGCAACCCCAGCATTTCCACGGTATGAGACGCCACTGGACTCTTGCTTATGCACATTTTTTTTAATATGATAGATACTCTAGACTAGTAAAAGTTGTGAAATCCCGTAAAAAGGTATCAGTGGGCAGTCGCCTTATTTGGTAAAGTAAATATTTAAACAAAGAACTGGTACTTCTTAGAAACCACTCGAATACTTATATCAGCTGGCAAATAGATGCAACATGGATGCATCACAATGTACAGTGTGGGCAAATTTTTTTCGTCAACTATGAGAGTATCAAATTAGGATACCTTGTTAATATGGTTTTTTTTTTCATTTAAATTTCTTTATATTCAGATGAGGTGGGAATAACTGATACTATAAATAAATAGGCATGGAAAAATAATGTCCTAACCACCCAAAGGGTGAGTTTATTTGGAGCTATGATACGCGAAAATAGCGTCTCTATTTACAAGGTCATGTGGAAACTAACGCTGCTGGTTGCAGTGCAAAAAATAGATTTAAAATTATTGTGACATTAATAATAGTTTAACAGAAGTCAATGCTAAAGAAGACGTAATTAATGTTCTTACATTACAATTTACTACTGTTTTATTCCATTAGCCCATTAGAGGGAATATTCTAACAGAATAATATATAATTAAGTGAATAATATAGACACTTGTATAAATAATAAACAAATCTTAAAGGTTGGCTTCCCTCTGAACAGGGAAATCGTTAGCAAGATTTTTTGAGAAGTAAAAAAATATTTTTAGTACTATGCAAATCTTATATTATACAACGTGTCCAAGATAAGGAGGGCCAATACAGGGATCTCGGAAACCGTAAGAGATACGAAGTCGGTTAAATGTAGGTAAAGTTGCGCATTTACGTGCCTAATAATATGCCGTTTAGAAAGTTTTAAAATTGCGAACAGTTCCGGAGATATCCGGAAAAAAACGAAATTCTGAAAAATCGTTCCATTTTTTTCATGGGATTTTTTTAGATCGAATTCTAAAGTAAATTGCACTTTTACATTGCCACTTTTTCCGCTCTATCTCTACAGCATTAATTGTTTTGTAATCCGACGAGTCGTCTTCGAAGGGCCATTATCAACTTTCTTTTTTAAATACGGTCCTGTTTTTCTGATATTGGAATTTGACAGCATTTCTTCTTCCGAATGCAACGATGTATGACACATTGTAGTTTAATAACGTTTCGAAGGTTTTTTGAACAACATCAGGAAATTTTCGGATACGGTCCTGTATTTCTCCTAATTTTATCAATTATATCTCATAAGTAAGCTCTAAATTTTTACTTATGTTGGACTAGTTAAATAAATAACAAATAATTTAATAATAAACCAGAAATAAGTGAACAAAATACAGAAACATTATTTCAAACTTCTGTTGATTTAAAAGAAAAGTAGGCGTTTGGAACCAAAAAATGGTGACGAGTGATTTGTTTCAAGTGATCGTTGTCAACATTTGAAAGTGTTTTAAGATGTTTTGTATTTTTCAGAAAATATGGAACATAATTTTACAAATGCTGAAAAGATTGATATTCTATCGCATGTGTTATTTTATCTGAAAAACACTGTTATGTGGCAGTTAGAAGATGGTATTTGTGCTTAGAGAATAACGGAAATCATTTTGAACACCTGATCATGTAGTTCCTTACTTTTTTCGTTGTTCGTTTTATTACTGTTTTGGAATGATTTTTGTTCACTTATTTGTGGTTTATTATTAAATTATTTGTTATTTATTGAACTAGTCCAACATAAGTAAAAAATATAGAGCTTAATTATGAGATATTATTTATAAAATTAGGAGAAATACAGAACCGTATCCCAAAATCTCCTGATGTTGTTCAAAAAACCCTCGAAACGTCATTAAATAAACCACAATGTGTCATACATCGTTGCATTCGGAAGAAAAAAGGATCTCAAATTCCAATATCAGGAAAACAGGGCCGTATTTAATAGAAAAAGGCCCTTCGAAGACGACTCGTCGGATTACAAAACAATTAACGCTGTTAGATAGAGCGGAAAAAGTGGCGATGTAATAGTGCAATTTACTTTAGAATTCGATCTCAAAAAACCCAGGAAAACAATAAAACGATTTTTCAGAATTTCGGATTTTTCCGGATATCTCCGGAACTACTCGGAATTTTAAAACTTTCTAAACGGCATATTATTCGGCAAGTAAAGGCGCAACTTTACCTCCATTTAACCGACTCCGTATCTCTTACGATTTCCGAGATCCCTGTACTGGCCCTCCTTACCTTGGACACGTTATATTCTAAACATTTCGTTTTTTGCTTCATTCCATTATCTGCTTCGAGCTGCAAAATTTGAAATGAAACGCTGATTTGAAACCTATTTTTATTAAGAAAAACACAATATGTGCTATTTTAGATACTGTTCATAACCAAAAATTTACTGAAATTACTAAAACCGAAGTATCTTGTGACAAATTCGTTCTTCGCCATTGGGATTTTGGAAACGGTAAGAGATATGAAGTCTGTTAAATTGGGACAAAGTTGCGTAATTATGGGCCCAATAACATGCCGCAAAAAAATCAAAAATAAATACACGAGGTTTCGAAATATTTGGTCAAATTTAAAATTTTGCGTTTCGGTTTTTTTTTCTGACTTTGTTCGAAGAGATGTCCAAGATTCATTTTCACTTTCTCATTGCCACTTTTTATTCTCCACAAGATTGCATCATCATATCTTTAATGCGAAGGTTTGCGATTTTTACCATTTGTTCAATGGCGTGCCTCATCATGTTGGATGTAACTGTTTGGATAGCAACGTTTGTATGTTACTGACGTTCGTCAATATTATTACATGGGGTGTAATATAATTTGTTAAGGAGATTTTCCCACAAAAAATAGTCCAGCAGATGAAGACATGTCTCTTCCGAGGCCACCTCGATCACCGTTTTTTATTCGCGGTTGAATGTTTCAATTTGTTCCTATTTTTAATTTTGTGGTTCTTAGGTGAAATCTGCTCAATAAACTTTTTAAAATGAAAGATTTACTCGTTTCAATTTTATCTCGAATACAGCTAAATCAAATGAAAATATTATGTATGTATTGTTTTTAAAAAATCAGGGCGGTACTGCTAAAATTCTCAAAATTTTCTTGACGATGTATAATTTATGCCGAAATTAAGATAAATAGAATTGAGTGATACGTCATTGTATTTAGGGAAAAAATACTCTCAAAAAATAAAATAAAAAATCCAGGTCCGTATTTAAAAAATTGTTGACCATGATATCTAAGTTATAAAAAACGACATAAAAAACTGATAACGCCATTTTATAGAAAAGAAAAAAATTTAAAGTTTTTATTGAAAGAGCGTTTTTCTAGAATCAAAACCCTCCGAGTTATTAATAATTAATTTTAAATTTCAACTCAACAACATTTGACACTATACAAAGCCCAGATTCGACCATCACTAGAGTACTGCTCTCATGTCTGGAGCTCTGCACCCAAACATACTCTTCGGCTACTGGATTCTATCGAAAGGAGGACTATTCGTCTGATCGGAGACCACGAGCTAACGAAGAACCTCGACAGCCTAGAACATCGAAGACAGGTTGGGGATTTTACTCTCTTTTACAGATATTTTCATTGAAGGTGCTCGGCTGACCTTGCCCTCTTAATTCCGCCCAGAGCGACGAATAGCGGAAGCGAAAATACACGCCGAACCACTGCCGCCCATCCATATGTGGTTAAGCTTAGTACTCCTCGGACTTCATTATTTAAGAATTCTTTCACCTGAAGGACTTCGTCCTTGTGTAACGACCTTCCAGAGGTCGTTTTTCCCAACGAATATAACCTCCAAGGATTCAAAACAAACGTGAATCGCTTTTTGCGCACACGCACCACTCCCACAGTGCCCTAAAGGATTTTTAATATAGTGCTTGTGTTTGATCATAAAAAAAAAATACTTTTAACAAATAGTCCTTTTTTGAAGTTCATTTATTCATAAAATTATTTAACAAAAAATTAATTCTTATACTTTAAACAGTGTACAAGATACCGGTAACAAGGATAACACTTACAACTACACAGCACTGCATAATTAAATTAATTTTTTTGACCATCCTGTATTTTAGGACAAACAAAAATATAATATTTACATTTGTCCTATGTTTGTTATCGCCCTGTATCTCATGAATCAAAACAATTTGGCAATGTCGATGCTGGATTCAAAAAAGCTTTAAAAACTGCACATTTTCTTTATATACCTAGTCGTGCATTATTATAAAATAATTTTAAAAATGTTAAAAAAAATTTGAACTATTTTTACAAAATTATTGAAAATGCAGGTCCGTATCCTGAAAATTTCATAAAGATGATTAAAAAACTCGAAATGTAATTAAACGATAATGTGTAGTAGGTACATCATTGAATTTAGAATAAAGAAAGTCTTAAAATTTTACATTATAAAATCAGGGCCGTATTAGAAATGATGATGATTGCTCGAAAACGAAACGTCGTATAAAAAAATCTGTTATGTATTCTTAGAGTTCACTAAAAGTTGCTGTGAGAATATTTTGTCAGTCTTGCTCGAACACTAATATTAACATCAAAAAAAATTAAATTAAAAATTCAAAATTTCAGTTTTTCTTAAATAACTCGAAACTTAAAATATTACCAAAACCTTTTGTACGGCATATTGTTCGTGCTTTGATTGCGATACTTTTTCCCTATTTAGGCGCTCCTTATCTTGGGCACCCTGTACAATATTTACTGCATTTAGCTACCATACGGGCAGGAAACTACAACAAATTATTTTTAACGTTAATAATAGAGAAGAATCGTAAAAGTTTTGAAACAACCTATAAATGTAACCGTTCTAGTATCCGTAGGCGACTACTACCTTTTTCGATAAAATAAATATTTAAACAAAGAATGTATACTTCTTGGTAATCACTTGAATACCTATGCTCACAAGTAGATGCAACTTGTGTATGCAATATTAATCGACTATCGTAGTAAGTATTAACATAAATATTTATATAGAAAGCAAGGAATTTAAAAAATATATTTTTATTTATACTTTGAGATGATTTAGCTAGCAGGCTGTAACGTTACTTATTTATAAATCAGACATATTTTATTTCTAAATACATGGTGTGTCAGTAAAGTGTCTGGCTTCGCTAGCGCTTACAGGCCCCCGCCACCGACCTATAACTATGAATACGTTCCACTTATGGGATGCGCAATAAAAAGTTACATTTTATGAGTGAAAAAATGGGTTGGTGCGCATGGTTTACCCATGGGCGACGTTTGGGAAGGGGCAAGAAGAGGCATTTGCCCCCCCCCCCCCCCCTCCTGGATGTTGTCAACTTTATACATCATTAATCTTTTATTTCGTCAGCGGAGTTTTTTCTATTTTTTCTCAAATTTGGTACTTATTTTTAAAGTCTAAAGTAAATTCCATTCGCAGTGGTGCATGGTGGGATAGTGTCTTGGCGACATTTCTCTTAATCGAAGTGAAGCCAAACGAAGAAAGATTCGAATATAGCGGATCCGAAGCTGGTATACGAGGTATGTCCCAAAACTATAACGACCTGCAGTCATATCTTCGCACCACAACACTCAGGCGACCTCTTTTGAGTACGAACGTTACCAGTAATTCCTAACCTTCTCCCCAGATGTCTCAGTTACCCATAAAACGCCTTAGTTCCCGCGCAGCGTTTGTCTCTTCACTACGTCTTTTTTGCGTTCGTCGGATTTTGTTACTGCTAAAAATGACGGAAAGAACGGACTGACTTTGAAGAGTACTTTAAAAAGTGGAAACATCGATATGAACGTGTTATTCAATCAAATTGAGACTCTCAAGAAATCGAGATAGGTCGGATACTTTTGGGACAGACCTCGTATATACAAATTTATAAAGACAATTTAGTCACCGTTATAATTAAACTAAAAGTAGATTTTCGGGCATCAGTGGATTAAATTTTTTCAAATTATGGACGAAAAGTAATTTTTAATCCTATTCAAAATTGTTTTCGAAAGAACTATTTTTCAGTTTATTCACGCAATATAAAATGTTTGATTCTGTTCTCTGTTAAAACCCCATTACTTGCTAGAGGACACTCAGGAGATCAGGTTGTAGTATTAACAACAATGAAGTTTTTTACGATGACATTATTGCATATTTGGCATTACAATCGTAGAATAACATTAAAATACAAATAAGCATACTGATCAATGTTTCTTAAAATAAATATGGAGTCATTTTTTGGTTTGTTTTCCGCTGTCTCTTTTTGTATATACAGTGTGTCCACTGATTGACTATCGAAGAGGGAAAACTTTTTTATTTGTGGGTTTATGAAAAAAAGTTGTTTTTCATAAAAACTCCTGCTTGTTCTCCAACGACCAAAAAGTATATTATTTTTTCAAATTTATATACCGGGTGTTCAGAATTTAGAAAAATATGAAAAAAGCTAAGAACAAAGTACCCTTATGTGTAAAGATAGGATAAAAACTAATTAGTAAAAGTTGTTGTGGTTGAGAACCTACGTCTCATTACCAAGTTTTGACTTATTAGCTAAATGTACAGAGACAGGCAAAAAATTCCAACTCATAAAATATGATTTGCTTTAAATTAACGCATTTTACAAATTAGTTAATCTTTAGAACGTATTTCTTTGTAAAAACTTTATAGTATACGTTGCGATGACAATGGACGTACATTTTACCGACAAGACGGCGTTGAAAACACATCGCGGAGCGACGTATTTAACAAATGAACAAACAAATAAAAATGTTGTCAATGCTAAAATGCTAACGTTAGAACAAAAAGTATTTATTGTCCAATGTTATGGTTTAGGGGAAAATATCTCATACTCGTATGTCACAAGAATGTTTAACGAGAAATGGCCAAATATTACCGTTAACCGAATATCAGTTAAATCTATTGTTTCAAAATTTAGAAGAACAGGAAGCGTTTTAAATATTAAAAAGAAGAAGACTCCTATCAATGAAGAAGAAAATGTTGGGGCAACTCTTGCGCTGGATTCCGTTCGGCATTTTCCCAAAACATCGCTAAGGATTAGAGCATCCCATATTGGAAACATTAGTAAATCATATTTGCAAATAATTTTTAAAGCTAATAAAGTCAGGCCATATAAACCTAAATTTGTTCATACTCTAGAAGCAAATGATGATGCAAAAAGACTTGATTTTTGCTTATGGGTTGGTCAGAAATACTTACAAAATAGAAACTTTTTTCATAATATTATTTTTTCCGATGAAGCTACTTTCTCAACTAATGGAGTGGTTAGTTCCCAAAATGTACGTTACTGGTCAACTGAGAATCCCCATTTTCGAATTCATTGCAGAAGACAGTACTCCAAGAAAGTTAACGTTTGGTGTGCAGTTACGTACAACGGAATAATTGGACCGTACTTCTTTGAAGCAAATATGAATCAGCATAGTTATTTAGAAATGCTAAATTCAATTTTTTTTCATTATTTAAATAATATGCCACTTATTGACAGGCAAACTGCATATTTTCAACAAGATGGTCATCCTGCGCATTCCACTGTTATTGTGCGGGAATGGTTGAATCGACAATTTCCGGAGCGCTGGATTGGGAGATATGGACCAATCCCTTGGCCGCCAAGAAGTCCCGACCTTACAATAATGGATTTTTACTTATGGAGCTACCTTACCCAGAAAGTGTATGCATCTCATTTGGAACCTGATCTTGACAATTTAAAAATTAGAATTAGAGAAGCGATTCAGGCTATCCCTTTGCAAGAGATACGAAATGCATATAAAGCATTTATTAAGAAAGTCCAACGATGCGAGGAGGTTGGTGGAGAAACCTTTGAATAGTTTTTTTTTGCTGATAACCTGCCTTTTTTCACTTACATTTGTTATACTTGTTACAATTTTTTTACTCTTCATTCGTTCTCTAATAAATTCGTTTAATTATGAATAGTGCACGGTTTTATTTTAAAACGTATTGATTTTTTAATAACATGGGTAGTTACTTAGCCGTTTTTGACAATTCCTCGTATAAAGATAAATATTATACAAAGAAATACGTTCTAAAGATTAACTAATTTGTAAAATGCGTTAATTTAAAGCAAATCATATTTTATGAGTTGGAATTTTTTGCCTGTCTCTGTACATTTAGCTAATAAGTCAAAACTTGGTAATGAGACGTAGGTTCTCAACCACAACAACTTTTACTAATTAGTTTTTATCCTATCTTTACACATAAGGGTACTTTGTTCTTAGCTTTTTTCATATTTTTCTAAATTCTGAACACCCGGTATATAAATTTGAAAAAATAATATACTTTTTGGTCGTTGGAGAACAAGCAGGAGTTTTTATGAAAAATAACTTTGTTTCATAAACCCACAAATAAAAAAGTTTTCCCTCTTCGATAGTCAATCAGTGGACACACTGTAGGTCGTAAAATCCAGATCGATCGTCTTCAGAAAATGGAAAACTCTTCTCGAAAAAAAAATTTGCTTTTGTTCGTCTGTTGTGTCTTTATAAAAATGTCGCGCTTTTAAAATTAAGTATAACGAGATTTCGTCAAAATTTCTGTCAAATTATCTGCATTCACCTTACCTCATCAGTTTTTCTAGTATTTACTATAATAGTATTATATAATACTAAATATTTCGCCTGTGGCGCTTTCGTCTGCAGCGGGTTTTTTTCCCTTTTTGCTACCACTGGCGTCCTGGTTTTTAACTTTATGAAATGACTCATTTTACCATTACCACCCTCTACATATTTTTTTAACGACTCCCATGGGTTTACCGCTCATATTTTTAGAGGTTTCTCGTCGGTTGTCTTGCGCTCAATGTTGTCGCCGTCATAATAATTTTTTTTTTAAATTTGATCAGTAAATGGCATTTTCGACATTTTGTAGAGAAAATCATGTCAAATTTGACAGTTAACAAAAGCCGCTTATTGGTCTCATTTAATTATGTCATTTTTGGTCTTTATTGAAGCAAATAACTATGCCAAATTTAAATTTGACCTAAATCGAAGAATAAATATTATTCCGCCATGGTTGTTCTAATTTTAATGATGACACTACAGTGTGTTTCCTTAAGTTGGCGCCATATGGGAATCCTTTTTATTATTAATTTTACAAAAAAAAGTTCTTCTTTAGAAAAAGTTCTGCATGGTCCGAAACCTAAGTTGCAATAATCAGATGTTAAATTTTTTCAGTCGTATACGAGGTTTGTTAGAAAATATATATTTGGCGCAGGAGTAAAGTACTTTTATTTGAAACAATATCGAAAACTGTAATTATGAAAAGTTATTCAGTATAAAAAACTATGTTCGCTGAATTTTTTTAATACCTATAGCGCGAATAGCGATGGCATGTAATGTTTTAAAATGAACAATTTAGCAGATTTCGATACGAACTTATTTATTTAACTTATTAAAATAAAAGTTTTAGAAAATTATTTTGAAACTAGGGTGATTTTTATTAATACTCATAAACATATAATATAAAAGGGGGGAAAAGCATTCCATTCATAAAACACCATTTATTTACAATCATGCACAGTTCTACAGTTTTAAAAAATGGCAACGCTGTATAAGGTACGCGTTTAGATAATTTGGATCTAACATTAGTCATAAATAGGAAATCGTTGTAGGTATTTTTACAGAAATTCAAACAATATGAAGAAAAAATTTATATTTTGGTAATATTTACTTAAACTATAGAATTAGCTACACCACTGCTTTACCTAAAAAAAACATAACCTCATTAATCTCACTTACCGACGAAATATTAATCCGGTGTTCGAATAGTCGAATTTCTTACATACCACGCACTGAAGAACTATTGTACATAGCTAATAAATAGTTCTAGTTCGAAAAAACACTAAAAATTAATTCAAAATTACAATAGATGACAATAACAGTAGATTATGAACACAAACAACAGCGCGCTCGAAAAAATATATGACAGACCTAAACTTCAGGGTTTGTTCGGGTTTGTTCACACTTAGCAATCGTAGTGTAATCGTTAGCACGTGCGTACAGCGTTGCCATGGTGGTTTCCCTAAAACATTGGAACTTGAAAGTTGGGAAATTATAAATAATTTTTCGATTAGAAAATTGAATAAATACACAAATAGTTAGTACAATATTACTTAATAGATACACATGACAGATGCATGCAATATAATTAATATTATACTTTTCGGTTTCAAACGCGGGCGGTAGATTTAGGACCCTCGTTACAGACTTGGAATCATTGATTACTGTTTAAAACTTTGTATGATTCTGACGGAATAAAAACAATTCTGTCTATTTATTAATTAAATGTTTTTGTTAATACTATATACAGGGTGTCCGGGAACATGTGGGAAATCTCCCGGATATGAAGAAAACACGTGAAAAGAATACTATAGGTATATATATAGGAGATATGGGCTCCCAAAGAGCACCAATGGAATCAAGTTTTTTACACATAATTATTGAACCACCTGGTATATTTCAATTATTTTTTAATATGATGTATACCAGGTAAGACCCGTCAAATTACTACCCAAGAAACTGTTGTGAATTACTCACAGCTGCAGGGACGGACTAGCTGTAACACTCATGGGCCCATTTTTTTTACGCCCTGTATGATGAGAACTTTGGACAATGTTTTTTACATACCTTTAACTATTGGCTAAAAATTAAGTACTCTTTATTCATGTCGCTAATCCTAACCGTTTTCCAGAAAACGTCATTTTATTTGCACTGATGCCCCTATCTTCTCACGGGTTAAATATGAAAAAGCGGATTTTTGACGTTCATCATTTCATAGGAACAAAGATGGATCTCTTACCAAGATACACCAAATACATGATGTAATTAAAATGACGTTTTCTCGAAAACGGTTAGGATTAGCGACATGAATGAAGAGTACTTAATTTTTAGCCAATAGTTAAAGGTATGTAAAAAACATTGTCCAAAGTTCTCATCATACAGGGCGTAAAAAAATGGGCCCATGAGTGTTACAGCTGTGAGTAATTCACAACAGTTTCTTGGGTAGTAATTTGACGGGTCTTACCTGGTATACATCATATTAAAAAATAATTGAAATATACCAGGTGGTTCACTAATTATGTGTAAAAAACTTGATTCCATTGGTGCTCTTTGGGAGCCCATATCTCCGAAGAGGAGGCCGATACGAAAGAAGTTTATATGAACCTATAGTATTATTTTCACGTGTTTTCTTCATATCCGGGAGATTTCCCACATGTTCCCGGACACCCTGTATAAGTTAAAAAATTTTTTTTGTCAATTCTGCCATCCGACCAGTCCCTCATTGTTTTATTGATTTATTAGATCAAGGCTATGTACATTATATATCAAAGTCACGATCTAACATGTATATAATTGTTTAAATGTTTTATACTATTATGATAATTTAAAACCAAATCCCTGAAAGGAAGGTCACACGCTTCTCGCTCTGGACCGATCAGAGCGTTTTTTGAGCAAACAGGAGGGCTCGGGGAATATATAAAAATTCTTTTGCATTCAAAATGATTGAAATTTAATATACAGAGTGTTCCGAATAAGAATGCACTCTACAGCGACCCCGTTAACCATAAGGCATAAAGAAATAATGAAATTAGACAAACGTTGCGCATTAATGAGTTATGCAACTTTCAAAATTCAAAATTCCGAAAATTATTGTAAATAAAGTCAACTAAAAAATTGTTTCTAATGCCAACTAGAGTATAAAACAACAATAGAAGCAAAAATCTTTTTAATAAATTTTGCCTATTTGCACTGAAGGGGAGTTTTTTTACGTCGAAACGCCTAATAAATAATAGGTGTGAGATATCGTTGCATTCAGAATAAAAAGTGGAGTTCAGGAAGCATAAAATAAGATGTTGCTACTGTTTAAAAACACAAAGTTGATTATGGTTGTGAAAAAATGGATCGTCGGATTGAAATTTCAATTACATTGTGTTATAGAGGAGAAAAAGTGGCATTGAAAATGTAATATTTATTTTCACATATATCTTCAAATAAACCAAAATCGTAAAAATTCGGTTTTGCCCAAAGATGACAGGCTGCTCGATAAGGTGCTTGCAAGAAGACGTACGAGTGAGGAGTTTACAATACGAGCCGTAGGCGAGTGTTGAAAATGGGACGAGTGTCTAAAAGTTGGCTTCACGCAACTGTTGCACACTATATTTTATCTACGAGCGTACATTTAACTTAAAATTTTAAAAAATTCAAAATAATAATTATTATTAATATTAATAATGACAGTTGTCATACAGGTCGACAAGCTTATTTGTAGCTACGATAGGAATGCAGACAAATTCTGGGGTTAACAGTGTTGTCAAATAAATTAAATTGTAATTGAATAATCTCTTACCGAGAAAAACCCAAATTTACATTTATGCATTTAAAATAAATTGTAATAAGTATGTAAGAAACCAATATTCTATTATAATTTCAATAGGTATTAATGAAACCTTATTATTTTGATATTTAAATGCAAAATAATATATTTTTGTGATTAAAGTACTTTTTTTACATGTGCCTCGAAAGTGCCTCTTTTCATGCATGTTCTCTTCACCGAAAGTGGCCACCAGATCGCCAGGCGGACACTATACCCACCGAGCCATACTTAAAACGATAATAACTAGGGGATTATATATAAATTAAATTGGCAGTTAATTTTTCAAAGATGTTTTAGAAATATGTCTGAAGAATTTCTTTATTTATATGGCCTCAAAGACTCGGGCACTTGTAAAGAAATAAATAAAATCAGAGATTCCGAGTGCGGGATTTGAACCCGCGACTCTCAGATCACATGGCGTACGCTATATCACTAGGCCACCGAGTCTATTTGTCAAAAATAATAAATAGATATTTACATTCTCCATGCGCGAGTGATTTTATGTCATGTATACAGGAAAACTGTCTGAAGAATTTCTTTATTTATTTGGCATCAAAGCTTCGGAGCACTTGTAAAAAAAATACGGTACATATCTCGGGCCGTCGGAGGCTTTTACGGACGAGATGCGGACATGGCCGACCGAGCCGAAGGTGGAAGGCTTTTCGGCCCTTGATACGTAATGTATTATTAATCTAAATAGTCCGTTGTCAATGGTTACTGGTAGCTAGCGCGAATTTGATTGGTTATATTCCAAACAGTTGATAGCGCACGTGTCTCGTGAGACACCCGATGGATCATCGGGCTTGTTCGGCGATGTCCGATGTTTGATGGATGTACCCACCCAGTTGCGTAGTAATAGAAAGGGCAATAGTTATTGTAGTTTGTTAAATTGTTCTATAAATACATGTTCATTGTGTATTGTTTTAGGGTGTTATTTTAAAATTTCGAACTTTTTGACAATGACTGAGTACATTCCTGGTAAAAACCTACATAGTCAGATCCGTGAAGTGATTGCAAATGTTTATAGGTGAAGAGAAATCAAAAATCAATATGTTTAATTTTTGTTGAAAATTTACATCTTGTAAAAAATAATTTTTTAAAGCTTAATAAAAAATAGTTACCTACCTTCAGGCATAAAATGCACGCCAATGACTAGACCATGTTTCAAACGATATTGCTTGCTCCTTACCAATACGTCGGAGACGCAAATCCACTTGTCGACCTGTAGCTAGCAAAACTTGCAGAAAAATAGAACAAGCAGATCTATTTTAAATACACGTGCTTAAAGTAGATACTAAGTGCGAAAAGTAAATCTCATAAGGAATACATGGTGCGTTGGTGTGTGAAACTGTACTTTACGCATTATTATTGATGCGCACGATCGTAGAAAAAATAATTTTTGTATATTTTTTAAAATATCAGCGATAAAAGTGTTCCCTTAATATAACCTCTTTTATTTCACACGATTCAATCTTCCTGAAAGGAAATACAGTTAACTAAAAACCCATATCAATTTTGTCAGATTAATTTGCCTGTCTTATTCCGTAAGGCGAAACAAAATTAAAACCGGAAAATTCAATTTTAACTTTCTGAAACATTTCTCTTTATCATATTTTAACGCCTGCCAGCTTCTCTTATATTACACACCTAACGCCGAAACGATTTACTTTCTATAGGGTGTCCCACTGAAATGATTTATTTTCAAAATAACTGGAGAAAAACTGCTTATTTTTCTATAAAATCTACATACACACTTATAATGGAAAACTGATATTTTTCGGTATTTCTGAATTGAATGTTCTGAATTTTGTTGAAAATTTTCTGTTGTTTAAAATTCTCATTGGTGTACGGATTTATAGGGGTTTAAAAATAATAAGTATAAGAGTAAGGTACAATTAGCTTCAAAACTAATAACAGAAGTCCATTTGGAATCCTTCAAAAGTACCGAATGCAAAATTTCAATATCTGAGCAATTTTATTTTCATCTCTTTTTAGAAATATTTACATCTAAAATACGCGCGATAACTAGGAAGCTAATTAGCAAAAATGTTGACTGTGTAACTGCTTCATCGGAATAAATACTATACGTGAAAAGCAGTGGCGTACTATATTTTCTGATATAAAATTAAATTTTGTACATAGTCCATCTAATTATTTATTCGGGAATAAGAGGATCAATGTTGGTTTAAAGCAGGTCAATGTACAAAGCTCAATTATTTAAATTTTCTTCTAAAAAAGGCTCTCACGATGTGGTTTCCTAGAATATCAGCCCATCCATATATTCATTTTTTAGACCACTGAGTACGATTTTGCCTGATTAAACAAGGAAAAATCTATAATTATTGTGTTCATTTAAATACATCTTCCATTTATCAGAAAAATGGGTGTTGTATTATGAATTTGGATTGTAAATATAATTGATTCACTAAGAATTTTGAAAAACCATTATTTTTTTCTCAATTTTTTCCTTTTCGTTCACGGCCAGAGCCATTCTCGAGAGCACATACAGCTTAACGTGGGATCTTTTTTTTTTTTTTTTTTTTTTTTTTTTTTATGATCAAATCAAATCAAATCAATTCAAATCAAATCTGAACTACCTTCCTTTGTCATACCCCAGGGGCTATCAACCCTTAGTTTCTCGCTCAGTTTCACCTTCAGTTAGCTTTTCAACTTCTTTGATTTTATAGGGGTTGAATTTATATTGATGCAAAATTCTGTCCACACTGTTCTTGCGAACACCTGAATCGGTTTCAAGTTGGGACAATGATGATGATTTCGCATTGGCCTTTATTTAAATGTTTTTTGTTAGCCATTGATCCAGTTTCTATAAATTTTTAAATCAAGTTTATTGCGTATTTGTGACGAACCTATTACGATAAGGATCATAATTTTTAATTTTTCCTCTCATGAATGAACCATTTTAACTGGAGTTATATTACGGAGTTATATTACTTGACAGAAAGCTGAACGGTCCTTATGTTACAATGAATTCCTTAATTTTAGTCCGTAGCCGATTGGATTCATTAAACTATTAAAAATTTAAGAATTGGAAAAAAATATCTTCATTTTAAAATTTTCCATTCAATCAAAAACTGAGTACGGCACTGAATTATAGACTAAATTACCTGTCCAATAAGGTGCCACAACTGGTATCGTCTCATCTCAGATTTTAAAGTTGGGTTCAGCTACTTGAAACAAACATGGACCCGGTATTTCTATCTGCTTGGTACACGTCAATGTGACGCCTGTTGTTGCAAACATAAATACAACAAAAAAGAGACGGGGAATACGAGGATACTATCTGTAGAATACCCATCTCTTTTTATGTTGTGTCTTTATGTTTCTGTTTTCGTTCAGAAAATATGGTGGTAATTGATTTCCGTGGGAATGGCCATTGTTGAACACTTTAAGGCACATCAGTTAAAAAATTGTATGGTTTAATTTAAAAATTATATATTTATTGTATTTACACCGGCAAATCCTGGATAAAAATAAATTGAAGACAAATAACCTTAAATGGCGCTTTGAATTATTGTAGGAAATATACACTTTATATGTAATCTGAAAATTTACGTGGCCGCTACTGAGGAGAACGTTCGCAATCAATAGTTTATTGAGGCGGTGTTGTCATATATTGCAACACAGAATTGTAAACGCACGTGTTCAATTTTTGACAACAATACGTCTTTGACCAGCGTTATCACTTCTTTTTCAAACTTTGTAGAAAAAAATACTACAATTTTAAGGTACCTACATACTCTCTTACCTTCGATTTAATAATCCGTTTTATAATTAAATTCCATAAAAAAATAAAACACAAAAAGTATGTTTTGCAACAGAACCAAGGTAATATCACACAAATTTGAAATCACATCACAATATTTCTTATTATGAATTATTTCACAACAGAAAAAAATCGGGTAATGCTACAATTAAAAAACGTTTAAAATTCGTATACATCAAGCACGTGGAACCCTCGACAGCGTCGTTACATCCCCGAGTCTCGAAACATACTGAAGCAACGATAGTCGCGCGCGGCAGGTATACAAGCAAGGGCGAGACACGCGGTGTGATCTGAAAACACGGTTAGTATACTGGAACGGCGCGACAGTATGTGGGTAAAAAGGGTTTTTACCTTAGTATTTAGATATTCGATTAAAAAAAAAGTATGTAGACTTTCTCTAGGACACCCTAGGAGTCATTTAAATATAATAAGTAATTTCCATAACACCCTGTATATAACTTTATGGAATAAATCAACGACTTCAGAAATGTTTCGGCAGAACCTAGGAAGCTTTCCAAGAAATATCCTAGATAAGTCGGAAATCATATTTCCAAATTTGTAGCACATACAAATTTTTGAAGGTTGCAATGCTTTCTAAAACACCCTGTATAACAAGAAATCATAGCCTTGTTTGATGATAAATTAAGGCCATATCAAAGTCGACAAAATCCTCTATTCAACCCTGGAAAAGCGACCACCCTTACTGATTTCTACTATAAAATATGTATCCTCCAAATGATGCAACGAATTTCCAGTTACGTATTTATTTTTGAGTAGTTTATATTTTGTGAACCTTAAACTTGCTCTCTTAAAATGATTTAAATTATGGACATCTCGTCTCTGGTTTGCCACCGTTCCTTTCACTGACTGAGATTGATCGATGAAAAATACCATGCATTCTATACTCTAATGGGTAAACGAGACGAGACATAGTATGTAGAAAAATATCCTAACATTCTAGTTCTTGACCGTGGATTCACCAATTACCTCTAATCACCTAATACGCCGTAACCGTTGCCTATAATTCATCTGAACAGATTGAAAAAATCGATTGCTTTCTATCAAAATATTTATGTTAATATTTACTACATCTTATTACACATGAGTTGTATCAATCTATAAGTTAGTAGGTTCAGTAGTTTTTATAAGCTTCTTTTCCTTAGAATATTTGATATACAGGGATAAGAATGCACTGTACAGGATGTCCCATTTTCGACACTTTTATAGGGTTTGTTCGGGTTCTTTAATTGCTAGTGCTATCAAAAAAGTAATGTAGGTGTCATATGCTCTTTTTGGGTCAAACTTAAAATGGTAAAATCAAAATTTGAAAATTTTGGCTCGCCTAAAATATACGGGGGAATATCAAAAAAATTACAATATCAAAATTACCCTATATTTTCTTAGTTAAAAGAGATACAGAGAAATGTTTTATACAGAAGCTTCTTTATATTGATTGGTGTTTTTAGAATAAGTGTACGGGGTCAGGTAAAAAAGTTATCGCACCTAACCTCATTTTTTTAAATAGAACAACCTGTATATTTTAATCTAAAAATATACTATTTTAAATTCTCCTTTTAAATATATAACACACCATGGATGATATTAGTTTCCTATGTGATTTATTAAAGTTTATTACTTTAAACCACCAGTAGACTGGATGATTGATTTTATTTCGTTTCAAAGTAATAAAGTTTAAATAAATCGCCTAGGAAACCAATATCATCCATGTTGTGTTATATATTTTATGTAGTTTAGGGATTCAAAATACCCTGTAAATCCCTATTTTCAGGGAAAAAAGTGGTACTTTAAATCCCTAAGGATTTAAAGTAAATTTCTTTGCAAAAAAATATAAATTTCGAAATTTATTTTCAATAATTTTTTTAGAAAATATAACATGGATGCAACAAAAGTGTAACGTGTTTAGAAATATATTAAACTATAAAAAATAACTTCTATTGCAAATGTGGCCTTTATCATCGAATATACACTCCACAGTGACGATGCTTTAAGCTTTTTTGACTTTTCTAAGAAATATGCTAATAGTACCTTTTCTTCTACATTCCGTTCTTTGCACCATAAACTCAGATAACTGTTTTTTATATTGTTCTCCAGATTTCATTGGTAATAATTGGCCTACAGCCTCTTGAGCTGCCTTCTCGATTTGTTCCATCGCGATAAACGTCTTTCAGTGGATGTAGCGTGTTTGACTAATATTTATCGAGTGACTTTTGTTTTACTTAGTTACTTGTCATAACTTGTCATTTGGTCGTTGATATGGTAACATCAGCCGCTTCGATGATGGCATTTAATTTTTTTTAACGTTTTACCTATCCTAAAGTACATAAAATAGTATATACACCTCAGGACCAAAGTGTTTTTAAATCCCTAATAACCAAAAAGAAACATAACAACAATTAACTTTAATATTATTTCCCAAGTCGATGTTAGTAACACAAATGTAGAAATAAAATGAACAATAACTGACAATTTACCGAAAATGTCAAGTGATGACTCATCAAAGACTGACTGCGACGAAGAACCGATAACATTCCACCAAGAACAGCCATCTTTACTGCTCAACCAGTGGCTGTACTCCCTCGAGAAGCGATCGACGTTATTTTGGGTGCATTTCGCTGATCACGATTATCGATCGGGAATTTCTGCTAAACGTGCGAATTCGTTAGAATCGAATTCGGATCCGTTAAGTGACACTGATTCCGGTGAAAATTCGTTGAATTTAAATTCGCTGAATTCGAGTTTGAATTTTGAAGACGACTTTGAGAAATTGGATGATGTTTTTTCTGCGTCGCCTTGCCGAAGCATCGCTCACAGAGAAAACGATCTGTTGGTAGCCCTGTCCGAAAATTGTACTTTGGGACCAGTGTGCTATTTCTGCAGGTATTTATTTTGATTAATTTTTAGGTTTAAGGTTTACTGTATAGAGATCAAGCGTCAAATGGGGCTAGGCGATGATTGAAAAAGATAATCGATTTTTGATTAATTGAAATAATCGATTATTTCCGATTAATCGAATTTAATGGATTAATTGAAATGAATTGATTAGTCGAAATTAATAGATGTATGAATTTAATCGATTGATTGAGTATTCTAATTATTAGTAACCGATTAATTGCAAAAATCGATTATTCGAGTAATCTAATCATGAAATAACTCACTAAGGCCCGATATTTGAATGTTACCTTAAGTCAGACCTCAACTAAGGTAGCCTTAACATTATGGTCAACCTTAAAAATACTTCTGGTATAGGTATGTTGACGACATTTTAGTGTGCTTCACAGGGACTGCGGATGAACTTAAACGTATTTAAAACCACCTTAACTCGATACATCCCAAAATTAAATTTACGCTGCAAATTATAAACGACTCAATCAATTTTTTGGATCTCAGAAATATCAAAAATCTCGAAATAAAAAACTACAGTTTGACATTTACAGATATCACAATACCACATGACTCAGTACACCCAAAAGCGCATAAATTGGCAACATATGGATCAATGGTACATAGAGCTCTGTCTCTACCACTCTCTAAAGAAAGTTTAAAGATTAAGCTCGATACCATCAGAGCTATTGTCGTCAATAATGGATACACATTAAAAGAAATAACCTCTCTTATCAATAAAAAACAACATACACTAGCTATAACACAAATATACCCCATAAAAAAGGAATGAAAACTCAAAAAATTCAGTCTTACATATTCAGGTCCGACCTCAGACAAAATTGCAAATATTTTATCATCTGATCAAGTAACAATATATATTCAAACCCTCAAATAGTTTATCCAAATTATTTTCTAACGTCAAAGAAGGGCGAAAAATATAAAAAATCAGGAGTTTATAAATTAAAGTGTAATGAATGCAATAGCTGCTATATAGGACAAACAGGACGAAATTTTGAAACGAGATTTAAAGAACACATTGCATTCTTTAGACTTAATAAAGGATCATCTAATTTTGCGAATCAGTTTTTAGATACAAACCACACATTTCCAGATATAAGTAACCTAAAAATCTTACATACTGAACAAAAAGGCCATAAATTAAATTTACTAGGAAACAATGGAATTTATGAACATAAAAAGACAATAATATTAACCTTTTAAATACACAGTTAGATTTCGGCAACTCCCTGCTATTAAAATTATTGTAAAAATCGCATCTGGCATGTGCATTCTTAGAGTCTCTGAATATCGACCTGTTTGTCCCTAATTTAAGTTTATGACACTATTGTGGCAAACATTATTTATTATACCAAATCAATATTTTTTATTTTTTCAATTTTTAGTACTACCTATACAGTGAGGACGTAAAGTAAGGAATAAATTCATTATCTCGCAAACTACAATTTTTTTAAAAAATCGTTCGGACCCTTCGATTTTGTTTTTCGAACGCGCATATTCTGACATAAAATGTAAATATACAGGGTGTTGCAAATAAGAGTGAAACAAATTTTTTTTTTTCTTAAATAGAACCCACTGTATTATTACATGTACGGATTCTTCGGAAAATCCTAAACATTTTTCATGTAGCATGTGCTATACCTTAACCCAAGCGTTTTGGAGTTATTCTCATTCAAAATTTGAAAATCAGATATTTCGCAATCAATCAAGACTTGCATTGATTCATGCACGCTGAGGAAAACCTGTAGCCAACATGCGTGAAGCGCAAGAAAAGTCAAGTAGGCTTTGGAGTTATGATGCAAGAACCAAAAGAATTAATGTCAATAGTTACTGTTATTGTCAGCTTTATGTGTATTTTCCTAACGTTTTACTAGTTTTCAAAAGACTCATTTCGTAACTAAATTAAATTAAAATGCGGCTCACTTAGAAACAGCGCATAGGTATAGGTTTTGATGATGATGGGCTACGGTGATAGGGTTAGAACACACCAAGAAACTTGTGAGTTATTTAATCAAAAATACCCCAATCGTCCGCCAATATCACAATCAACAGTAAGCAAAATTGAGTACAAGTTTAGGCAATTCGGTCATGTAAGAGATGTCCCTAGATTTGGTCGTCCTCAAGTTGATGAAAATCAACAATTAGAAGTCTTACCGGCAGTTCAAGATATCCAGCATGTGGTGTCTAGGCAGGTAGCAAGTGACGTGGATATTGGAAAAACAGTTCTTAAAATACTGCATACAAATAAATACCATCCTTATAAAATGCAAGTTCTCCAAGAACTTTTGGAAAGGGACTTTGAGAGGCGCCTTGAATTTTGTGAGCGTTTACAGGATATGTGTTTCGTAAACAGAAATTTTGTAAAAAATATAATTTTTTCCGATGAGTCCACATTTTGCTTGAATGGTGACGTAAATACCCAAAATTATCGATATTGGTCCGATGTAAATCCACACTGGATGAGGGAAGGACACACACAATTTAATCAAAAGATCAGTGTGTGGGCTGGCGTTGTCGATGACATTGTTATAGGGCCTTTCTTTTTTGACGGAAATTTAACAGGCGAGAGATACTTGAGTTTTTTAGAACAAGAACTTGTTCCAGCCCTGGCCACCCTTTTTCCTGAGTTAGAACGTCCCGATTTGCCACATCATAATATCTGGTTGCAACAAGATGGTGCTCCCCCACATTTCGCTGTGGGAGTTCGTACATATTTGGACGATACTTTTCCAAACAGGTGGATTGGAAGAGGTGGTTTTATTGAGTGGCCGCCAAGGTCACTCGATTTAACACCACTCGACTTTTTTTTTATGGGGATACCTTAAGGGAAAAGTATTCAAAAGCCAGCCTGCAAATTTAGATGATTTAAAAGATCGCATCCGGCAAGAAATTCGGCAAATTACACCCCAAATGGTTCGAAATGTTCAGCGAGAATTTGTAGATCGGTTAGGCTACTGTCAGTTGACCAACGGTAGACACTTCGAACATTTACTTTAGAAAAATTATTTTTAAGTTCACCTAACTGTTTTTTCGATAAATAAGACATTTTTAAAATAATTTTATTCTTTGTTTTCTCCATGACTTTTTCCACTTTTCAAATTTTGAATGAGAATAACTCCAAAACGCTTGGGCTAAGGTATAGCACATGCTACATGAAAAATGTTTAGGATTTTCCGAAGAATCCGTACATGCAATAATATACAGTGGGTTCTATTTAAGAAAAAAATTTTTTGTGTCACTCTTATTTGCAACACCCTGTATATCTACATTTTATGTCAGAATATGCGCATTCGAAAAACAAAATCGAAGGGTCCGAGCGATTTTTTAAAAAAAATTGTAGTTTGCGAGATAATGAATTTATTCCTTACTTTACGTCCTCACTGTATATACACTTAGTTTGGGTTCACTCTCGTGTGAGCGTCTTGAAGATGTAGTTGTACTACGAAACGACCGTAACGCCAAATCTCTTTTGGTATAGTGACAAATAACTAAGTAAACTTTAGTTTCATTTTATATATTTAAAATGTATTGTCACAAAGTAACGGACGAGTCAATCAATTCTTAAAAAAACAATGTTTTAAATTAATTTTAGGGTCAATTAATGCGTCGTGGAAGATTACCACGTCCTTAAAGATCTATTCCTTTAGATAAGAACTTTAATATACTGTTAAACTTGTGTTAAGGATTACATGTCATTCTGTGCCTTAAGGTGTCTCAAAAATAATATAGACTTTAAATTCATACCAAACAATATATTTAGTAGATAAATAATTATTTTTATTCATATTTATTTATTGATATACTTGTCTCTCACTCAAAACTTACAAAACAATTAAAACTATCGTGTTTAAGATCCAAACTAATAATGAAGAAATTACATAATAAAAGAGCTTCCTTAACACTTGCCTTAAAGAGCGGATCGAAGAGCATTCAAATTATTACGTTGAATACGTGTTGCAAGTTGCCAAGGCCCAGCGATTACCAAATTACATATTCGATTTAAGATTATGAAAAATAAGCGAAAAATCGATTAATCGATTATTCTAAATGTCGATTGATTGAAGAATTGATTAATAAAAAAATCAATTACACAAAAATCGAATACTCAATTTTTAATTAATCAATTTTTGGTCTCGTTTAATCCATTTATCGATTATTTTGCCCACCCGTCAAATATCTGTAAATAAGGTTCCTATTATTAGTAAAACGAAGAAATTTTCCTCCTGACCGACATATTGGCCAAAGTAGGTGAAAATTGAGTCAATCATTGCCCTTTTAGTTTGCCTGTTAATTTTATATCCAAGTTTAATGACTTTTCATTAAATTGATTGAAGATAATAATTTTTATAAAGTAGGGGATAGTTGGTAGACAATGGACACATGGAAACAGTGGACACATCATAGATTTCTTATCGAAATAATCTAAATCGATCGATAGTGCAACGTAAAAATCTAAAGGTGCAGGTGTTCTTCGTACCATAAAAGTGAATTACAATACCTACTTGACGCAAGCAACTTTAAAAAATATTTCCCTATTACAGTATGACATCTCTCATGAATTCTGTAGACTCTAGATCGGCAAAATTTTATTTATGCGTCAAGTTTCTTAGAAATATTGCTTTTTTTAGTCATCTAGAGAGGTTATTTTATGAGTTTGCCGATAATTTAACGACTTATTTGTGGATTCAAACTTAAAAAATATTGTAATTCGGGGAGAGAAAACTGTCCCGTGTCTACCCACTCTCCCCTACCTATAATAATATATACAGGGTTGTCTGTAATTAATACACAATAGAGTAATCACACATTCTATGCATGAAAATAATAGGTTTCAGCTAAATATGCCTTAGTCAAAATGTTGGTCGTTAATCAGATATAGGGTGTTAAAGAAAGTTTTATCCTAAATAATTTTTTTTCATACCTCAAGCTGTTTTTCAGATATAGACATAAAAATTTGTAATTTAGCGTTTCTGAGTAATATGAACTCTAGAACTTTTTTAGTTTTTAATTTATTGCTCTTGAACTACCCAAGCAAATCAACCTAAATATTCAATAAAATACTGGGTGTCTTATTTAAAAAAATGCAACTTTATGTTGTCACGCTTTTTTTGGCCACCCTATATATGGATTAATATTTTCCTAAAATACGCTCAATGGTACAGTGTAAGTCAGCATATGAATGGAATTTCTAACTTAATTCGCATAGGAGCTATGGAAGGCTGACGCAGTAATGTAGGACCCTGTAGGGACAGTATAATGTACAGGATGTCCCATTTTCGACACTTTTATCGGGCATCTCCGTAATTGTTAGTGCTATCAAAAAAGTGATGTAGGTGTCATGTGCTCTTTTTGGGCCAAACTTAAAATGATAAAATCTAAGAAAATTTTCGCTTAATTAAGAGATACGGGGGAAAAATCAAAAAATAGACAATTTCAAAATTACCTTATATTTTCTTAGTTAAAAGAGATACAGAAAAATATTTTATACAGAAGTTTCTTTATAATGATTGTTGAATAATCTTGCGTTTTCAGAATAAGTATACGGGGTCAGGTAAAAAAGTTATCGGACCTAACCTAATTTTTTTAAATGGAATAACCTATATATTTTAATCTAAGAAGATAGCATTTTAAATTCTCTTTTCAAATCTATAACATACCATAGATGGATGATGTTGGTTACATAGACGATTTATTAAAACTTTCATTCAAATTTTGATTTTACCATTTTCAGTTACATTACTTTTTTGATAGCACTAACAATTACGGATATACCCTATAAAAGTGTCGAAAATGGGATACGCTGTACAATACCTCACCTACCGCTCACTCTACTTATTAATTTCCCCTTCGGCGAAGACCCACGAGCACCTCACCTCACTCGTGTGATAAGACTAAATTTTTAAAACTTGTACAATATACCATACCACCAATCTGTTCATAAGTATTTTATACCAGTACCAGCATTTTCAATGGTAGGATCGATCTTAATAACCTTAAAGAAATGTTCCGCGACCATAGAGGAAGCCAAATAAGGCTTAAGGTCACAACGTTTGCAATATACTAGTGACTAACACAAGGTTCGAAAACATATACAAAACTTTTCTATCATTTAATTTTTCAGAAAAGTTTGTTCTCTCGATCAGTGCTTGTTGTGATAATACATTGTTTTTGCAGATAATTGTCACAGTGGTAAGCGAAACACAACAAAACTCTAAAAAGGAAACGTCGTTATGAATAAATTCACGATTATTACTTTTGGTCTACTTCAACTCAGTCAATAATGAATTTTTGATTGAACTTAATGTTCTAATTATATTTTATCAAGTTTCGTAGACTCCTCAGTACACAGGGTGTCCCATAACTTATGAGCCATAGAGCAACTAGAGATATCAAACATCAAACTAGACCGAGTAAACAAATACAGGGTGTCGAAAGTGCAAGTTAATTTTCGAAAATAAGCCATAATTTGAAAACGGTTCAATATATCGGATTGAAAGTAGGCGGTCTGACGGTTTTTATGAGTAAGAAATAAGAATTTGAAGATTTTTTGTTAAGTTTAACTTTAGAGGGTATACACGGTGTTGAAGAAAGGTCGGTACCCCGAAATAACTCCGGTGCATCGCATTGCAGCGGAAAATGTCTAGGGAAAAAGTTGTGTGGAATAGTTTCCAATTTAAACCACCCCCCCCCCCCCCACCCCCTCAACCCCCGGGCGTGGGTGGGGGTAAGTTAACATTTTCAAATGGAACCCCATATTTTTTATTGGCGTATCGTGTTCTTCAACCAAAAATAAACATCTTTTGTCAGAATTTTTTTTTTATTTGGGCCCATCCTTCACCAATAATCACCATGATTATAGTTCCTCGATTATAGATCCTCCTGGGAAATCAAAGACCTATAATATAGAAAATATCCACATCGTCCTCTATAAATATCTTATTTTTTAATTCCATGTTATTTTAAAAAGAAAAATTAGAAGTTTCATGAAACGGATGGCAGTTATTTTCAAACTTCACCCTAGTGCGCAGATGCTAAGCCACGTAATTAAGGGCCGATAATTGAAAGTCACATTAAGGTACAGAAAGACATAGTTAAGTCATCCTTAACACAAGTTTGACAGTATATTAAAGTTCGTTTTAACTCTCATCTAAAGGAACAGACCTTTAAGAATGTTGTAATCTTAGATTTAACGCGCCAATTGACCCTCAAATTAATTTAAAACATATGTGATTCTTTATGGTTTACCATAACGTTAAGGTTATAGTTGTTGCAGAATTATACCGTTGACTCTTACTGCCATAAATAAACTACCTGATTAAACTCTATTGTATACGCCTCAACCTCTTCAAAGCTCAATAAATGGAATCCTTGGCTTGAAAATGTATACCACACCACATGAATTATTTTTATAATTTAAAATAAATAGATAGGTATTTTTAGTTTTAAGTACCTATAATAAATGTAAAATAATGATAACAATTAATGATAATTGAAAATAATATAATTTAAAAGTATAACTATTAGGATAACAAGTACAATAAAAATTAATTAAACTCTAAGAAACTATTGATCATTTATTCAAAATTTAACTCTGTATCACTATCGCTATCTTCATCTAAGCCTAAACTTATAATTAAGGGTTGAACATTTGTAATCATAAAATTGTAAGAATTTTCCACCTTAAGTACTTGCTGTACACAGTTTTTCCAGCTGTCTGCAGAAATTTTTCTTACTTCGTTTTTAATTAATTCTACTACAGATGCATTTAATGTAGGAGAAATATTATTTCTCCTAATATTGGATTTTAATTGGTGCCATATTAGCTCAATAGGATTGAATATACAATAGTACGAAGGAAGACGCAATACTGTATGTCCATTTTCCGCTGCAAGTTTGTCACACTCGTATTCCTTATTTATTTTAAAAGCTTTTAATACTTCTAGCAGTTGTCGTTTTTTGTAAGTTTCTTCAAAATATAAATCATTTTCAATCATAAAATTTTGAATTTCTGCTTTTGTATTATTAGAATTGGGAATAATTTTTGCTTACCGACTATGATAACTAGCATTGTCCATTACAATGACGCTATTTTCAGGTATATTTTTAAGGAGTTTATGTTTAAACCAATATTCAAAAAGTTGTGCGTCGGTTTCCATGTTTCGTCAAGGTAAATAATTGGACGATTTTCTTCTCTAAATTGTTTAACAGTTGTTAAATATTTATGTCTCTATTCCCGTAAACGTTGAAAGGCTACAAGAGATATTTGTTTCGTCTTTAATCAGCCGCTCTTTGAGGGAAATCAAAGTGGGTACAATTTGTGCCTCATACATTTGGTAAATCTTTCTTCTTAATAAATCCATGTAATTTTCGTCAATGTGCCAGAATCACTCCGATTTTTTCTAGGATTAACAGGTTTAAGTACTATGTCTCTTACGGAAGATAAAGGAGTTTTTGTCAAAGTTGACTTCTGTGCTAAAGCATCCATCGAATTAAAATTTCTACTCAACATCGATTGATACACATTTCTAATTATTAGTTTGTCATCGGTAGATAAATGCTTTCTTTTAAAAATTACACTTGAAGATGCCCCCCTATCAGCACAATTCCAAGGACGCCACATTCTACCACTAATAAGCCTAACTAAAAATTACTCGCCGGAAAACCACTAAAGATTAAAATTATTAAAAATCACTTTGTATTTATATATACATCAGGCATAGGTATAAATTGAATTAGTATACCTGGTCCGGCTCTGCTCGAAAAGGTTTTAAAATTTGGGATTTCCTTATTTATTTTATGGTCGAAGGGATAATAAGGTTTTATTGCAGTCAAAAGATCAACGGTATAATTCTGCAAATACTATACCTTAGCTAAGGTCTAACTTGAGGTAACATTCAAATATCGGCCTTTAGCTTACAATATTGTTGGCTTAAAGTTAATTCAGCTAAAGTCCCTTTATTGCTACGGAGGGAATACGAACACACGATTTTAAGCTGTCTTAATTTTTCAGCCGGTCTAAAACATTACGAAGAATACTGGCATAAGTAATGTTATTAATTCCTGCTGTAAAAATTATCAATACAATAACGAACGGTTTTGTTCAGACTGACGCGTGAGTTTGACGCGTACTTGACTGCTTTTTGGTATTGAATTTTCCATCGAAAAATTGCTTTAACATCCTTGACCGTGGCCATGATAGTAGAAACCAGGTCACCGACCAAATTATGTACAATACCAAAGCTGTAATTATTAAATTATCCCACATAAACAATAGTACCATAATAATAAGCCTTAAAAATCTTTTTAGCCATATTTAGAATAATATTCATTTATAATGGTTTTGTTTCGTGAGAACGCTCTTTCTTATAAAGCAATGTAGGTTCATTCTAAGCAAGTAGGTTCATTCTTATCAGAAATATTAGATTGTTCTATTCATTTAGCGACCTAGTTAGCTCATTTTCCTTGTTGTTTTGTTGTTAATACTTAATTCAGAGGTACCAGGAACAATATTACTATCGAATAATTATGGATCCTTAAAAAGTAGATATTGTATTGTATTGTATTGGTTACAAGGAAATTTCTAACAACTCGGAAAGTCTTTATTTTTTTGTTTTGCCGTTCTCAAAATAAAATCATTGGGCGGTATTTCACTTTCGATTAGTTAGGAATGAATTTATTTCAACAATACACTATTTTATTGACACAACTTGTAAACATCTCCCTGTAAAAATTGGACACACAAGAGCCACGAATCTAATCAACGATGAGCTCTTGGATATGCAAACTGATCGTACCCCTTCGACAGGGTCTAGTTTGGTACACCGATGGATCAAAAACCGCCAACGATGTGGGCGCAGGTATATTTGGGGAAAGACCCAGGATGGACATAAGCATTCGTCTGGGGAACTACGCCACAGTATACCAAGTGGTAGTTCATGCCATACAAGCATGTGTACTACAATATCTTGAAAAGGGCTACCACAACCAGAAGATATACACATCCTGTCGGACAGCCAAGCTGCTCTTAAGGCTCTGAACTCCAATCGGTTTACTTCAAAACTCACACTGGAGTGCCATGCCAACCTAAAAGCACTGGCGGCCAGGGGGAACAAGGTAGAGCTCTTGTGGATCCCTGGTCACTCTGGGATATTAGGAAATGAAAGAGCTGATGAACTAGCGAGAGCCGGATCCGCTCAAAGTCTCAGGGACCCCGAACCGGCCTTTGGAATATTAAAACAGGCAACAAAAACAACATTAGATAGATGGTCGAAAAAACAACACCTATCTCGATGGCAAGGGTTACTTGGCCTCAAATATACGTACTGGACGTAATTGGAGAACCATCGAAAATACTATCGAATGGGATGCTAACCCTGACGCGGCCCCAGTTGAAACAACTGATGGGTCTGCTAACAGGTTTACTGCCACTTGCGAGAACACCTTCAACGGATAGGTATAAACAACGGATCCATTGAATGCAGACTGCGGCGAAGAGGATGAAACCGCCTCACACATAATATACCGCTGCGTAGCACTGTCTTGTAGAAGACAAAATATCTTCGGGAACATACAACGTGGTGACAACCTCCCACATGACAAGCTTGGTAGAAGGATACTGGACCTCATAGAAGGACCAAACATCTTCTAACAAGATCGGCGTACACAATAAGCCAAAAGGCTTCAGTGATAGAAGTTCGGGCCTTTAAACCGACCCCCGCCTTTAACCAACAAACCAACCAACCAACCAACCAAAGTAAATTTTACAGGAGAAACAATAAATAATTCGATTCTTAAACTGTTCACATCTTATTTATTTGTTTAAACATAATCATTTCCGTCAAAATTTCCATGAACACAAGCATATCTTAGGAAAACAACGCATTCATCACTCAACGACAGAACAATGATAAAAGAACAACCACCATATAAATATTCGGACTGTGAGATAATCAAGCTGCATAGCTAGCGATTTACATAAAAAAATACATTGTAGTGAACAAACACGATCTATAATACGAATCGGTCTAAAACAAAAAGGTTTGCTCGGTTTCCTGTTGAATTCCTATGATTTCTGGGTTATTTGGGAATTTCTATGATTTCCTAGTTATCCGTAACAATTAAGAGAGCAAAATTGATATATTGTACAAAGCACCTAGCAATATGCCCATATGCAACCCATCCAAGAATTCGATCACTGGACGCTGCTGTTATATAAAGTAAATGACGGATATTGATAAGCCACTGTCTGTCACTAAGAAGTATTTACATAGAATATGAATCCATATGGGACCCACAACAGAATATGCAGAGAAGAAAACTTATAAGACTAAAAGTATTTGGAGGAACAACACCATCATTTCTAACAGGACAGAGTTCCAAAATAAGCAATAAAGCTACCGCTCACAGGAGAAGCAACATCGGCTAAAATAACATTTTCTGGGGGAAGCTCCTTTTATGGGAGAATACGAGTACTTGTAGCAAATCTGGAAATTACTCCTGGCTTCGAAGAAACTGCTAGAGCAGTTCACACATTTCTGACATAGTTCAATGAACATCAAGGCGATATCGTCAAGCTTAGTGCACTGACTGAATTGACATAAGATCATTGATCTAAGACTGGATATTTAAAACGGTTGATTACCCTTATTAACCAAAAGTATTGTATTCAACAACATAATAAAGACAAGCGAAATCTGATGGCTGATAAATTTGACACTATCCACCACTGTTACAACAAATTGATTCCCAGAACATCTGACAAACACACAAGATAATTTAAATCCACTCAGTATGAGAAATAGGTTCTTTAGATAATGTGGAAATTGGACAAATGACAAAATGTGTTTGATCGGGTGAATGAATAATTTAACTAAAGTAAAGACCGCTTGTATTCAAAGATTGCCGTATCTGATTACGAAACTGCCCACTCGCGAAAATTTGAAACAATAGTGATATAATCTGACATTCGAGTATTTAAAATATACAATACAAGTGCGAAAATCTGTAATCAAGATTAAAAAATAGAGGATTAGTATTTACCGTAAATTAGATACCTACCTTAAAGACAAAAGGTCGAGAAACTTCAATTCTACCACGCAGTGGCGTGCCCAGAAAATTTTTACCAAAGGGCAAAGGATTTTTTTAAAGCTCGTAAATCAATATTGGTTAAATGGTAAATACAAGATCTGTAATTTACTGCAAGAAGATGACGTAGCAACATTTATTTGGTGTTCTAATCAAATAAGGCACGTACAGACGTATACGACAAATGCTGTTATCAAATAATTAATTTTACGTTGTAATCAAGTGATATATATTAATATAAATTAATAACTAAATATGAATTAATTAACTAATGCATGTAGTGTGGTTTTGTTTGTTCGGTTCGCACTGATTTTACTAAATTTATTAGAAATCTAACTATAGATTTTTGTAAATTACGTTGAAATTCAAAAAGTCTTCTTCATACTTTTCCTCGCGACAACAAAATGTCTTCGGTATGGACCAGCCATGACTTCTTCTGCAAAATTATTGAGAAAATAAGAAGTAAACCGCATCAATGAAAAACTCTTTAGCCAAAGTTGTTATATGTAGAAATATTATTACTCAGAGTAGTATTACTTTTTTTATATTCCGACGTGTTATAAGACATTATTATGGATTTCATTTTCAGTGTCAAAATGACATACTTTATAGGACTGAGTACTATAATGAAAAATTGATTCAAAAATTCTTCCTTGAAATATGTCAAAAGTACCTTTTCGTGTACGATATTGACAACCTTTTTCTGGGAACACCAAGTTTTGTAATTGGCATAAGTTTTTTCATATATGCCTTTAGACTTTTCAAGCAACAAACCAACGACTGCTTTGTTGGCCAATTCTTCGATTTCTGATGGCAAATTATCGAATGTAATACCACAAGATGTGTCGGGATTACCGAATAATACTTTTACTTGACACGAAACGCGTTACCCGGCAACAACACTACGACTCCGAAGGAGGAGTAGTGTTGCCGGGTAACGCGTTGAGTGTCAGGTAAAAGTATTAGGTAATACCGAAACATCGAGTTGTATTCAAAGGATTATACAACGAAATAAAGTACATATATCTTTCTGAGTTAAAGGCCATTTTTTCTATTTCCTGTCTCGTCAAACCCGTGGAACTCTCCTTTCGTGCACCTGGTACCGCCTGCAACTCTTTTCGTTTTGTATTACGGGCAAAACGGGCGCTTTGAAAAACCATGTCATTGAATGGATCTATGTGGCGATTATATTTTTCAAAATATAGTTCCTGGAGCATTTTGGCCGTTTTGTTCCATAAAAGCTTGACCACACCTTCTTTATAATCGCTTCCGTCGGATTTTCGCATATTATATGCCCAGTCTTTTAAAATGTTGCACAAATCCTTGTCTGTTGACATTTTCTCAATTTCGAAACTTCGCGCAAGGCAAAACTCAGTAAACTGCTTCCATACATATTTGTCGGAACGCTCGGTATTTTTGGGCTTCACATTTTTAGTAGCATCGTCGACTTTAGACAACAAAATTTTACCAAATCTTTCTTTTGCCATTTTGTAACAAGAACTGACAGAAATTACTTCTGAAGTAATTTGTCAAAAAATGACAATTACAACAATGTGACCACCAAGTGATAATCACTTAAATGATTATCACTTATTAATCACATCCTTCTATATGGGAAAAATATACATGGAGTTGTATAATCGAATGTAATACCACAAGATGTGTCGGGATTACCGAATAATACTTTTACCTGACACGAAACGCGTTACCCGGCAACAACACTACGACTCCGAAGGAGGAGTAGTGTTGCCGGGTAACGCATTGAGTGTCAGGTAAAAGTATTAGGTAATACCGAAACATCGAATTGTATTCAAAGGATTATACAACGAAATAAAATACATAAATATTTGTCGGAACGCTCGGTATTTTTGGGCTTCACATTTTTAATAGCATCGTCGACTTTAGACAACAAAATTTTACCAAATCTTTCTTTTGCCATTTTGTAACAAGAACTGACAGAAATTACTTCTGAAGTAATTTGTCAAAAAATGACAATTACAACAATGTGACCACCAAGTGATAATCACTTAAATGATTATCACTTATTAATCACATCCTTCTATATGGGAAAAATATACATGGAGTTGTATAATCCATATTATATTATATAAACGTTAAAATTAAAAATTCAATTCTGACAATGACAATACAAACAAATATTTCTATAGTTACCTGCTTTTATTAAAATCAAGCTATTAGTTTCCTGACGAAAACTTAAAATTCATCAAAAAAAGACAAAAATCGTCGGAATATAAAATATTGTATGAAATTCGGATCATAAACAATCATTATGGTACGAGCCGTGAGTATTATTGGACGAGGCGTCAGCCGAGTCTAATAACACGTGTTGATCGTTATTATGATCCTTATAACATAAATATCTATTATATAATTCATTGGACAATTAAAGCATTAAATGTCTTTAAAAATTGCAATGGTTAGTTTTTCCGTTATGTCAACCATAAGCACGTCACTGTGACCATGCTCAACAAACTTGGATATTTTTATAATTGAATTTAACTTATGATCTAAATCATGCCAAAGATTAGGCAAAACCGCTATTTAAATACGCCTACTGTTAATCAATATAAATTGGTAAAGTTTTAAAACACACGTGAAGTTCATTACGCCTGTTTGTCAATAAAATTAGCTGAAATAACAAATCGTTTTCTTTATATAACACTATCGTAAAAGTCTCGACAATATTCAAATATTTAATTAAGGTATAATATGTGTCGCCCACTCTTATTGGAACATGGCAATTTTTTTTTTTGAATTTTAAATGAAGTTATGAGTTACCGTTAGTATACTTAGTTAAAAATCGAAATAAAAAAACATTAAATAAAGTCCAATTCAATCTAAGCTTATGACACTAGTGTTATCTTTATATCTTACAAAGTTATCTCAATATGTTAAAAAATTTAAAATAAAGTCCAGTTGAATCCAAGCTGATGGCACCAGTGTTATCTCAAAGTCGAAAGGATCCAACTCCGAAGGTTTCTATTTATATTATTTAAGAGGATCTTACTTTTGTATTGATACAGCCCAGCGGGTAAATATTTGGAATACCATAGGTTCCTTCTATTGTTAAGCAATTGAGCTATCATTGAACAAACCCGAACGAACCCTAAAATTTACCAAATACTTACGCGGTCATACACATAGATTCAAAAGTTTTGCATCACTCTGATTTTTTCATGTTAAGATAATTTCAGGAATGAATTTTTTTTCTAATTGTTTATTTATGTTTATCAGTTAAAACGATACCATTTTTTGTAGCAAAAAAATATTATCAAGACATTTATTTAAGATAACATTTTCAGTGTTGTATTTTGTTGGCGCTGGCCAGTTAAATTTTTCGGTTCAGTGTATAAAAATGAATCGCCGAGCAATATCAGAAATTGATCGTGCAAGAATAGTAGTTTTAGTTGAGGAAGGTCATTCCCAAAGATTTGTTGCTGAAAGGATAGGGGTTTTTCAAAGTGATGTATCTCGCATATGGAATCGCTATCTAGAGACCAATTCTGTGCGAGACAGACCACGAAGTGGTAGAAGGCGTGTTACTGACAAACAGCAGAACCGCTATATTACATTAACAATTCGGAGAAATCGTCATTCTATGCCAGTCCCACAACTTCAGAGAGATATTACGCATGCAATTGGAGTTCGCGTATCCATCTCCACACTAAGAAGACGCATTCTTGAATCCGGTTTAAGATGTCGGCGGCCAGTAAGAGTTCCCCAACTACAATATGACCACCGAGTTCGTCGACTGCAGTGGGCTGAAACGCACGTTCGCTTACCCGAAGAATTTTGGATTTCTGTCCTATTTTCCGACGAGACCAGGATTTGTCTGGTAAACGATAGTCGCCGGATTCGTGTTTGGAGAGAACCAACAGGGGCCGCCCAACTTGCCCATGCTCGCCCTTTGTCTCCATTCGCGGGAGAAAGAGCAGATGTTTTGGGCAGGTATTATGTCTGACGGGCGTACTAAGTTAGTCCACGTTCAAGGCACAATGACTGTCGACAGGTACATTAGGGATATTCTACATCCTTATGTTAGGACATGGAGAGTGGCTGTAAGTGGTAACAATTTTGTGTTTACGGACGACAATGCCCGGCCCCATCGTACTAGAGCTCTGGATGAATATCTAGCAAGTGAGGGAATCAATCGCTTGGAGTGGCCTGCTTTGTCCCCTAACATAAACCCCGATAGAACATGCTTGGGATATGCTCTCTAGGGCAGTTAGCGTTAGAAGAAATCCCCCTAGAACTTTCCAGGAGCTTGTCGTCGCTGCTACCGAGGCACGAGGCTACGAATGGCAGGCTATTCCACAAGAACGGATTGCTAACCTTACGCACAGCATGCGGCGTCGTCTTCAAGCTTCTATTGAAGCCAGAGGAGGAAATACACTTTATAGAAGCTATATTTTTTAAATTTCGCAAATTATACAATATAAATAAATTTTACTTCCGTTAATTTTTTTTTTTGGAAGATTTAAAATGTTGTGGTAAAATAAAAAAAAAATTTCTTTTCAATGAACTAATATTAATCTATTTTTGCGATGACGTAATTACTTATTCGAGAATCAGAGTGATGCAAAACTTTTGAATCTATGTGTATATTTAATATTTTGGGTTAGAATAACAAACTGAAGACATCTTTTGCTACAACTGTTCTTTCACATTATTTCACTCATTCGGATATTACCTTCTGATGTATGTCAAATTTTTATCAATACAGGGTGTTAGAAATTCGGCCTTCACCATAAGAAAATCAAAAATAAATACAGGAGCTTTCAAACTATTTGGAAAAATTTAGAGTTTCGCTTTTTAGTTTCTCTTGACTTTATTCGAAGGAATATCCAAAAATAAATTTCACTTTCTCATTGCTTCTTTATAATTTCCACAAGGTGGGGCATTATCAGATAATTCGTGCGTTCTTTCGTCTTTGGGTCACCAGCATCAACTTAAGTTTTTTCAAATACGGGACTGGATTTTTGTTTCAATTATGGAAGAGGACTACTTTGTTCCTTAAATTGACCATCTTCATTAAAATACCCCTAACACGTTCCTGTAATTTACTTTTGTTTTTCTGCTATTCGTCGCTCTAGGTTGGATTAAGCGCAATATCAATCGAACATTTGCCATGGAAATATTTTTAGAAGATAGTAGAGTGTCTTCGATCAGACGAATTGTCCCACACAACATGGTGATGGCAAGACATTTCCTTGGGGGAAATAAATAAATAAAAATATATATAAATATTGACAACTTCTTATCAAAGTTGACGAGCCACGTTTCACAAAGCAAGTTAATGCCATCATGGCGGGATTATTTGTTAGTAATTCCACTTTATCTATTTTGTTATCTTACGCAGAACTCCCCTACTGAATTGAACCTTTAAAAGAACGCAATAAGCTATCGAAATGACGAATTAATATTGAAAATCAACAATTCCTTGGTAGGAAAAAAATCCAACAACTTTGTAATTAGAAATTAAATTTCAATCAATAATTAAAATAATGACAATTGAAATTAAAAGTGCAAACTCATCGGTCCAATGCCTCATCAAACAAATGAATGGTTTTTTATGCCCACTTCATACACTTCGGTGCATACTAATGGCTACATGTTCACTTTCTTTGCACCACCGGACTGCATAAAGCTAGATTACCTAATATAGTTTTATTGTTATTAAAAATGTAATAATGCCCAGTTAAAATGCGTACCGAATTTTAACTGTTTAAATACAATGGGTATTTGAATATACTAATGGTCGATTCATGGGTCATTAGAGTGAATAAAATTCTTCCGGTGAGAAAATGTAAAAAAGAATCAATGATGACATCCCTTTGTTTTTAGTCAATAGTTGTTAGGTATTCTAACGGTAGTATTCTAGTATAATAGTCGTTGTGTTTAGGCATTCACTAGTAAACATTGTGAAATAATACAAGCTAACTTTAAAGAATATTATGTAACTTTGATATTAATTGTTTATTTTTATATATCGGTTCTTGCCACTGATTTCTCAAAACTTTGGCTTATAAAAATAATATTTCTTTTTATGATCAAACACAAGTACTATAGGAAAACTCCTTTAAGGCACTCTGGGAGTGATACGTGTGCAAATGAAGCGATTCACGTTGGTTTTGAATCGCTGGAGGTTATATTCGTTGGGAAACCGGGAAGGTCGTTCCATAAGGATGAAACCCTCAAGATGAAAAATTTTTAAATAATAAAGTTCGAGGAATACTAAGCTGAAGCTGGATGGGTGGCAGTGGTTCGTCGTGTATTTCTACTGTTAAGAGGGCTAGGTCAGCCGAGCACTTTCCATGGAAATATCTGTAATAGAGAGCCAAATCACCAACCTGTCTTCGATGTTCCAGGCTGTCGAGGCTCTTTGTCAGCTCGTGGTCTCCGATCAGACGAATGGCCCACCTTTCGATGGAATCCAGGAGCCGAAGAGGATGTTTGGATGCAGAGCTTCAGACATGAGAGCAGTGATAGAATCTGGGCTTTGTATAGTATCAAAAGTTGTTGTGGTATGTACAACTTTTTGGTCCTGAAGTGTAAACCAAGTTTCTGCAAAGCTACCTTGGCGATTGCCACAACGTGGTTATGCGAAGACATATTTCCTCCCAGATTGACGCCCAGCAAATTAATAGATGAAGCCAGTGGAATTGCGTGTCCTGCCATGACTATATCCGGTTCTGTAATGTTAACGTTTTTGGGGTGGAGACACTTACGTGCAAGGACCCTTACAAAATTTTCATTAAGTTTTAGGATTAATAACTTTTTTATTTTTAGTCGTATTTTTTTTGAAGTACCTACCTACAACTATTAGTTTTAAATGATGGTTGAAATGTTGTTTTTTATATAATTTCAAAACACTCTCTGGAATAATCAAGTTTCAAAATTATTTCAAAATATCAGTTTCCATTAAGAGCCATCTATTCTGTAGATTTTGTTTTTTGTTCGTGTTAATGCATTCAATTTATTGTCACACAAATGCAAATTGATCTTGGTTATCAATAATTAAAATATTTCCATAATAATTTCATTATTATTTTTGAAATAAGAAAAAAATTGTTCATGGATAAACAAACCAATATCAAGACCCAGAAATTATTGTTGTAATCAAGATTTAACTATAAATTTATTTGGAATCAAACTTAACCACCAATTTTTGGTTCAATTTATGTTTATTAAATTAAATATGCTATATTATTGTAAACCAAACATTTTAGCCTAAATACGCCTCAATTTTTTGTATTGCCTCTTCTAACACTAGATACGTCGGTTCACCATAGAAACTCCTCTTTGTCAAAGAAAATACTGAATTCGTATTAAAAATTATGGAAAATTTGAAATTATTGATATAATTTTGTATTTATATCAGAATAAATGCGTGTATTGACATGAACCAAAATCAAAATGTACAGGGTAGATGACTCTAGTTGAAAGAATTTTCCTACTTGATTAAGCCACAGGATGTTTTGAAATTACTTAAAAAACATCATTTCGATTATCATTGTATAATATCTCAAATAACCAATGTTACTAAAAATTTGTAAAAGAAACGTTAAAACTGATTGTTCTCTAAAAAAAAACACGAAAATCGGCCTAAAAATAGAGAAGTTAAGTCTAAAATTTTATGAAAGTTTTGTAAAGGCCATTTTCTGCACGAAAATGTAGCTGTAAATCATTATAATTTATTACTTAAATTGCCAATCTTAATTTAAGTTTAGGGGATTAAGATAATATTTTTATGTAAGTTCTATCTAAGTTTAAATTAAGTAATAATAATAATAATAAATGCCTTTTATTAAATAAGTGAAATACAAATAAATACATGTAAATACATATAAATAATATGGAGTCAATTCGAGGCGCAGTCTAGCCAAAGGCTACTCTACTGATTATTTATTATTATATTATATTATTATCTACTAATTATTATTTTTTTTTTGTTAATTTATGTTACCTGTACATAAAATATTATTCATTGCAAGTTAAGAATGCGTAATTTCTGAGTATGGTCCTGGAAGTCAGGTTATATCATACCGACCTATAAAACTATATTAGAACATAAATTTACCAGGCATCCAACTCATATCACATGACGACCACCATTCCTGTTTAATATTTTAAAATTTACACTCCTTATCTTTAAAATTCTTTGTAGTTTTAATAATTGAAGAAAATGTTTTAATAAAATAGAATGTTTCCTTTTTCCCTTTATCAAACTCATCTTTGCCTTAGTCGCGTTTCGCCGTTATTATGGCTCATTGTAAGGCTCGAGTCTGACAAAGGATCTCGCACCACTATCCAGGTGCACTTGGTGAACTTCTAAACTCGCCGCGACATCTCGCGATATATTTACCTACTCAAATCAGCATCATATAGAAAACCAATGCAGATGGACCATTCTGCAAAACAGAAAAAAACAAACATAGCAATTGCGTCATGACATTAATTCTGTATTAAAAAAGGTGGAGCTATTTTGATTAGAAATTGTGTTTACCGCTTTCCTAACAATTTGATTTTTGTTTCAGCAAAAAGAATTCCATAGTACTTCGCACCCAATTATCAGTTCGGGTTCACACAATTATAGGTAAGTTCAATTCCCTAAGTAAGTGCGACGTCATGTATTTTTTATGGTTATTTCAAAGTGGAACCGTTTAGTCGACCAAAACAATGTTTTAATATTAATTATACAATTACGTGCATTATAATAATGGTATATAATTTTTATTATCGTCCATACCTTTCACTTACGTAGTTAAATTATTTCTCAACGTGACAAATGATAGCGTAGCTATTAATAAATTATTTATCGAATGTGACAAGCGTTTTAAAGTTCAGAGCAAAACAAAACCGATAAAAATCAGTGGCGTAGCCATAGAGGGGCTCTCGCCCCCTTGGCCTGTTACCCCTTCGGCCCTTTAGAACTTATACAGGGTGTCCGCTAATTAATGGTACATGGAAAAACCACAGTCTCCTTACGTAAAACTATTAGCATTTAATTATACTTACCTATATCCGAAAGTTGATATTAATTGCATCTTGCAATCTCGCATTAAATTATCATTTATCCTTTTCCTAGAAAAAATGAAATCGGCAAAAATATCTTCAATTTTTAAAAATGGTCAAAGAAATGATCCTAATAATTATAGACCAATTTCTGTTTTACCTGTTTTATCTAAAATTTTGGAAAAAATAATTATCAAATCAAAATATGCTATTTAGTGGTCTATATGGATTTCGTAAGTCTAAAGATACTGAAATATCTGCTATTGATATTATTACTGACATTCAATTAACTTTAGATAATAATAAAAAATGTTTCTTGTTATCTTTAGACTTGCGAAAGGCATTTGATACTGTGAATCACGAAATTTTATTACAAAGTCTTTTCAATATTGGTATTGGAGGAAATATTTACAATTGGTTGAAAAATTATTTATATAACAGAAAACAGTACGTTTATATTGACGATTGTTTAAGTTCTCAACAAAATATTACTTGCGGTATTCCTCAAGGGTCAATTTTAGGACCTACTTTATTCCTTATATATATAAATTCAATTTCTAAGTTAAATCTAAAAGATAAAGTCAAATTGGTTGCGGATGATACTACAATTTTTTATTTTGGCGAGTCTTTTTCCAATATTCAAACTGATATTACTAATGATTTGAAAATTATACTTTCATGGCTGCAATCCTATAAATTTTCTTTAAACTTTGAAAAGTCATATTTCACGTTTATTTCTAAATGTGCAATTGGGAACAATATTTCACCAATAATTTTTAATGGAAACGAAATTAAGTATGCAAAATCCGTAAAGTTTTTAGGCTTATATATAGACGAAAATTTAAATTGGAGAAAACATGTTGAAAACCTTCGAAAAAGCGTATCACCACTCATTGGAACATTATTTAAAATGATAGATTATATACCTTTAATACATTTAAAAACATTTATTATTCATTAGTTTATTCAATTCATGTGCCATAATATTAAACCCTTTAAAAATACTACAAAACAGAATTATAAAATGCATTCATAAACTAAATTTTTTTGGAGCCGACAACAAATTTATATAAACCAAGAGGATATCTAGATCTGAATAGTTTATATAAATTAAAAATCAGTATAGTAATTAATGCAATGCAATTAATAATCAAAATAAAAAATCTTGTATAAAATTTGTAAAATTAATTGATATACACGATCATAATACCAGAAATATTGACCATTTAAAAAAAATCAAATTAAAAGTAGCATAGGGATGAAATCTATTTTATTTGATGGAATAAATATTTATAATACGTTACCTAAAGTATTTAATAAAATTTTAAATTTAAAATTATTTTTAAAAATGCAAAGAATTTTTTTCTGGAAAATATACATTTTTATAAAATTACATTACTTAAAAAAAACATTTATGATAATTTTTATTTTTTATTTTTATATTGATTAATATGTTCTATGTTATAATATTCCCTGTAATGGACTAAAATAACTCGTTGGAAATTAAATAAGCATTATTATTAATATACAGGGTGTTAAAGTTAAAACTTCATTTTTGAGAGAAACCGACGTATTTTGGCAATTATATTTTTTTAGAACGAGAATTGAAATTTTAATGTACAATGTAGGAGACGCTATCTGCGGCATTTTTCGCACATTTATTAGGTATTTAAGTTTTTAATTAAACTGACACTTTTCTCATAGTTACTACGTAAAAAAGGTATACTAAGGTGAGGTTGCCCAGAGTTACCGTTTCAGCGATATTGGCATTTAAATTGTTTAGTGCACCTTGCCCAATTACTCTTAATTAGCAAACAAAATTATTTTCTTAAATTAAAATATGAGAAAACAAATTAAATTTAGAGATGCAGTTCCTATGAAACCTCCATGTTGTTATTTATTTGTTGATTATTGTAAGATAGCTGTGTGAGAAAATGTGTCATTTTTGAGTTTATTGTAAGTTAACTAACAATGCCGAGACACAATTCGTTTTCAAACGCAGAAATGCGGGATATGTTATGTGTATACGCGCAGGAAAATTTTAACGGACGAGGTGCCCAGAGATGATTTTCGGAACTCTACCTACAACCTGATTTTAAAATCTTCAATACAGTTGTTTGCAATGTATTTTTCAATACTCGTGTGATATAGGACACTTTCTAGCAAAGCTAGCCGAAATTTTTTTTCTCATTTCCGTAGTTGGTCGTATAGGAAAATAAATTTTACCTGTTTGCTTTAACAACAATTCAATTATATCAGTCAGCTAAGTACGTGTAAAGAATTTATTAAGTAAAAGTTCTAGTTCATTCACTTCATAAATAAACAGTTCTGTAATATGAAACATGAAAACGTGTGTCGTATGAATTTTTATATAAAAAGAAAATGTACATTCATTCTAACCATGATTAAAAACACGACTATTTAAATAGAAAGTAATTTAATTATATTGCAACCTTCCGCTCGCTTGTTAATAAAATACATAGTTTATAGGTAATTTATTAAAGTTAATAATCTATGTTCATCGGTTTTTCGGCTTTCCTGATCGAAAGCGTTTAAAAAGGGTTCTCCAAATAAAAATTACACATTAAAAAAAAATTTTTATTTACAACCATGGATGTAATAATGACATCTCATCTATTTGAAAGGTGGAAAGTTGACGTTTTTTACTTCCACCCGGGTGGAAAGTAAATTATTTTTTTTAATAGCTTTGCGTGTTTAGATATCCTTACTTTTTCCCTAATTGATAGAGTGGTCCTCAGCATTGAATATTGCGACCAAATCGTTGATGTCTTCCTTGTCTTGGCATCTTCAATGAAATAAGCTAGTAGCGCCCACTCAGAACCAGGAGTTTGAACTTTGTTTCCCGTACACCATTCTTTGAAACAGTTATATGCCTTGTCATATCTCGGACGACATTTAGTTGGCAGATGATCTTCTTCTACTATTTTTGCTGCTTCTAGAATTTCTGGTGGAGTAGCAGCAAAATCAAATTCCTCATTTGCAGCATTTTTTTGTTGTTAAAATAATCTATTGTTTAGTGACATGGGAACCATACTCAAAAAATGATATTTACCATCTTGATCTGTATTATTAAAGTCCGTTTTGTTGCAGTTGATAGCTCATATCGAGGGTTGAAGCCATAAAACAACCGTAAACCATAGGCGTTGCCAATAGTAATTACCTTATTTAATAAGAAAATTGGCCTCTGTCCATTGTTAAGTAGGATTAGGGTTAAAGTAGGTACAACAGGGGTAATTAATTTACCTATTTTTGCCTGCTTTAGGATGTTATTACGCCATTTGATGTGCGTTTGTCAAACTATGTATTTAGTTGTATTTAGATACTGCATTATCTCAAAGTTGAATTATTTCCTATACTTGTAACAATGGCTTCAAGTTTTTCGCCAACGTGTCTTCGTCAAATTAGCAAGAGTGCATATTCTCTCCGAGAAAAGACATTAATATTAAACGTGCATGATGCTCTAGTGTACCAGAAACCTGCAAGTGATGTTCGTAGCATCATTGCAGAGTGTGCCAATATGGTAGGAGTTGGAGAGGCTACTATATATAAGTTCTTGCGTGAAAGAAAATCTAAGAACCTCAGTGAGCCAAAACCACTCCCAGGAAAGAAACCGTTAGAAATTGACAATTTCATTAAAAATGGTATTAGAAGAAAAGTACATAGTTTTTATTTTGCCAAGGAAATACCAACTATAGACACAATTTTACAAGCCATTAACTACGACGAGGACTTACCACAGCTATCACGAACGAAACTATGGAAAATACTTCATGATATGAACTTTCGATGGGAGAAGCAAAACAGAAAATCTTTTCTTATTGATAGAGCAGATATTATTTGCTGGAGACGTCAATACTTAAGGTCCATCCGAAAATACCGCAGCGAAGGCAAAAACATTTTCTATTTGGATGAAACTTGGCTGAACGAAGGGCACACCGTATCTAAAGTTTGGCAAGATAAAAATGTCCTAAGTTCTCGACAAGCTGTCATGGAAGGCTGGTCAACAGGACTTAGACCACCATCTGGAAAGGGACGCAGACTTATTATAACTCATATAGGAAGTTCAAATGGCTTTTTGGATCAAGGATTATTACAATTCCAGTCGAATTCTACTAAAGACTATCATGAAGAAATGACTGCTGATGTTTTCGAGGAATATTTTAAGCAAATGATAGAATACATTCCCGCTAATTCTGTAATAGTGATGGATAATGCCAGCTATCACTCTAGGCTAAAAGAGAATCTTCCCACAACTTCATGGAAAAAGGCGGAAATCGTAAACTGGTTACAACGAAAGGAATTGAGTTACGATAATACCATGGTAAAAAAAGAACTTTTGGATATTGTTAGGCTACATAAATCACAGTATAAAAAGTATGTTATTGACGAGATGGCAAGAGATCGAGGTATTATAGTGCTCCGTTTACCACCTTACCATTGTGAGCTAAATCCTATCGAATTAATATGGGCTCAAGTAAAAGGATATGTTGCTAGAAATAACAAAACTTTTAAAATGCAAGAAGTGCGACACCTCTTGCTTCATTCTTTAGCAAATGTGTCATCAGAAAATTGGCAAAACGCCATAAAACATGCTATAGTAGAGGAACAAAAAATGTGGGAACTTGACAACGTAATTGACACAACTATGGAAATTGAGCCTTTAGTAATAAGCGTAGGACATGATGACTCTTCAGATTCTTCTGAGGACCATTTTATCGAGTTATAATTATTGAAATTGTCAATATTTTTTGATCTGTAAATAAATTAGTTTTCTTGTAAATAAATTCATAAAATCATAAAATCTATTACATTTAAATAAAATAATAAGCGGTTACATTAAAAACCCAACTCTCCGACCATGATGGGCCGTTTTAATCATTATCCTTTCATTTCATTTTATGGCTCTATTGTTACTTTATCTGTTACCCGGTGGAATAGGTCAAAATTTCTTCATCTTTATGCTAGATGTACGTAAAAAGACCATTTTATAGGTAAAATATTTTAGGCCACCTTGTTTTGAATCTTTAATGAGGGTATCGAGCTATCAACGGCAACGAAACAGACTTTACCTACGTTATTTTACCACCTGCGGTTATTTGGAATTTCTATCTAATTTTTCAATGGAAAAGTCAAAATTACATTTAACTTTTATGAATAATTTTAAATCAAAATAATAAGAAGTGTATGTTAGATGTGGTTGTAAATAAAATAGTACAAACCTCGGTGAAAAGTTTCCTTACTGTCTCGCGATTTAGTTAACCTCGCCGCTTCGCGCCTCGGTAAACTACCGACTCTCTCGACAGGAACGAAACACTTTCCACCTCGGTACGTAATATACTATTACTAATTTTATGTATTGACATAATCTCCTTTAATTTCAAATACTTCAACGCACATGCGCCACTGCATTATCTTTATTCCATCCAAACAGTGTTGCCATGTGAAAAAAATAGAAATAACCAGAACTGGTTATTCTGGGCAGAGTAGTAAAGTTGTATTACCAAAAAAAACAATTTTTATAATTAGCTTTAACAACGAACGAATAAACCCACCCCCCCCCCCCCCCCCTTATGTCTAGCTTTTAGAAATTTTAACCTAGAAATAGAGAAAATTGATCACTTTTCATTATCCTCAAAAATAGTTCGGGAATATTCTCATTTTTCCTGCATATCTACACCTATGCTTCAAAATCTGAACCTGCATGCGGTGGGGCCTTTTATATCCCCAGAATCACCCAAAATAAATTTAAATTAAATTCCAGTTTCTCAATTTTTACTTGGGAAGCAAACCTAGAATCTATCAATTTTTGCACCTCGGAGCATAATAAATTCCTTATCCTATTGGATTCTCTGTCTGTTTTGAAAGCACTAAAAAACTTGAATAGCTGGAATTATCGCAAATGTCCAATACTTTTCAATATAAAACATGCACTAAATAAGATTAACCAATATAATAAAGTGGTGGAATTCATGCGGATCAAGGCCCACACAGGCCTAGCATACAATGAAGCTGTGGATAAACTTGCGAAAAACGTCATACTTCATGGTACACCTTAGGACTATCCTATGAACTTATCAGACTCCTATTTTATTGCCAAAAATAAAAGTCTAGTACAATAGCAAGATAGATGGCATAGATATAGAATAGACCGAAATTCACTGATCCATTCAATTATCCCTAGCCTAGGAGTTTCTGGCATTCCAACCTTAAGGTTTCAAGAAGGTATATAACAACCTTAATTAGAATAAAATTTGGCCATGGATCTTACCCTGCCCACTTAAAAAAAATTAATGTTATCGAATCAGATCTATGTAAACACTGTGCTATTTTATGCGATCTGGATCACATATTTTTCGAATGCACCCAATACTCCGACAATATATGCAATACTTTAATAATAGATTGCCATATATCGGCTTCTCTTAACATACTGCATGTCTTATCGAAATTGAATGATGTCAATATACAGAAGACCATAATGTCCTTTCTACATCAAAATAACATTAAATTATGATTCTTAAAATAACTTAGATATCCTTATTTCCCTTTGTTATGCGTTTTCCCCGGGCCCTCCTGTTTGTCTATAGAATGTTCTAATCGGCCCAGAGCGAGTGAGCCTTGTGTTCTTCCTGTCAGGGAATAAAATACTAAACTGACTATATTTAACTACCTTAATCTAAATACTTGAACTAACGAATCAAAGGGGGTATAGTATACTTTTATGATTGTATTATTAGCATAAAAATATAAATTACTATGCAAATCTACAAAAACCCGCCGTTTTGAATCTAAGGCCTGAACATCGATTGACCCATTTTCAGAAGTTGACTGAATATGCCGGTTTTCGTCGCAATAAATGTTTCTGTCTTTTGTTAGCGTAAGTATATTAGTACATCCCATGATAAAGTATAAATCAGAATATGAATGAAATACATAACTTAATACGAATAAGAGCTATGCCATACTATTGCAGGACCATGTATACAGATACAACAATTCTGACAAATCGGTACGTTTTTCGTTTGATGTTATATATGTCGCAGCCTTTTAGTGTAATTAGCCGTTTCAAGAAAAGTCTGCTTTTTTCATGAAACGCTGCCAAACACTGAAACAAATAACTATTACGCCAAAAGGCTATAAATTGTAGACGTTACATGAAACGTCTGCCTGTTTCGACCTCTTGATGAAAACGAGCAAAATTACGTTAAGTAACTGACTTTACTGGACTTTTCATGTAACGCTCCGAATCTACTTGGCACTTACTGAATTAACAACGAAATAACTTTTTTACTACAAAAGGAAATTTTTTTTACAAATAAGGTATCATAGCGGCTACAGTACATGATCAACAAAAATACAAATGAAAGTAGAATCCTCAATTATTAAAAAAAACAAAAACAAACGATATGTTACTTATTAAAGCACGGCAAGCTATTATGGCAAGGCTATTACAAAGTACTCTATGTTTTTACAGATGCACTTATTCCTTGTACACTGTTTTTTGCTACACGAACAATTCAGTATGCCTTGACCACCAGATTCCAATGACACAGCTTCAGCTGAGTGATTTTTCCAAGAGGATTTCCTCTTTATTAAAAAATGCTAAACCTGCAACAGTAAGACTTTCAGCACAAAACCATCCCTTTATAGTACCGTGCTTACCAGCAATCTGATTTACGCCATTTTTCTGATCTATTATCAATCAAACCATATTCCTGGAATCTCCTAGACCTCTGTCGACTTTGGGACTATTCAATAATACACAATCGCCTACATTAAAAGTCGGCATTTTTTTGCCGAATTTCTTAACATTTTTTTGGCTGCTTCTTCAGTTTTATTTCTAGCTTCGTCGCGTTCTTCTGAAATGTTTTGACTGGCAGAATATAAATTGCACAGTACTGAAGATCCTTGTTGACAAACTTCTGCAATGTTAACAACACGTAAACAATTTTCGCACATTGAGTCTTGAGATCTGTTCATATTTTTTTCCTGCGGTACAACATTGGTAATATCAGCATCTTCATCAGCGAGACCTTCATGTGCATCAGATATTTCAACAACTGGATCTTCTTCATTTATAATTTTCATAAGCTCTTCTTCCGTAGTCAGTTTTTTTGCAAGCGCTGACGGAATGTTACTCGAAGTCGCCATTTTCAGGTTATACAATACTCATTTTATTACATCAAGTGCAAAGTAGATTGGGAGCGTTACATGAAAAGTCCATTAAAGTCAGTCACTTAACGTAATTTTCCTCGTTTTCATCAAGAGGCCGAAGAGAAATTTTATTGACGATTCTTATTGATCGTGTCGACTTTATGAATAGACTAGTCGTTAAACTTCAGATAATCATTATAATTGATATGGTTTTACGATTGTTTATATTTTCTTAATTGGAATAAATACCCAGCATACTTACTTAACTCTGTTCACTCCATTATATTTAATGGATAGAATGTAAAAGATGTATCATTAACGATAAATGTGTGTTGCTTGTGAAATTGCGAGATGAAGGTGTGAATCTTAGTACAGGGTTATGCGACTTCAGTAAGTGTCCACCATTAGTAACACTATTATTATCGATATTATTAAATAGGTATACAAAATTGTTGAAATTATCAGTATTTTAACAAATCTTTAGGATAAAAAGGTGTGAAAACAAAGCATCGTGTTTTTGAGTTTACTTGCAAACTCAAAAACTCAAAAATACATATATTTTTTTTAAACCTAAAAGGTTATAATTAATAATTCTCCCTAAGATGAACTTTACTGAAGTTATAGAGATCAAAATGCAACAATTATGGCATAAATTTTACTGTACATATGAATTAATAATAAAATCACTAACTTTTTCTTAGTAGAGGCTTACGTTTTTTAACTTTTCAAACTGTCTTTAGTATGAATAATATAAATAAAGGTACGTCCAACTAACAAATATAGAACGTTTGCCCTTCTCCTATTGTCAAACTCGAACAAACCCAAAGAAATTCGCTCTTCGTTTAACTTAATATAAACATATAATATAAAAGGAGAGACAAAACATTCTTCATAAAACACTATTTATTTACATTCATACACAGTTCTACAGTTTCAAATAAGTTAGAAGAGTGCTTTAAGAAATGGCAACGCTGTAATAAGGTATGTACGCGTTTAGATAATTTCGATCGAACATTAGTCATAAATAGGTAATCGTGGTAGGTATTTTTTACAGAAATTCAAATAATATGAAGAGAAAATGTATATTTTTGCATTTTCTTAAAATATGGAATTAGCCACACCATTGCTTAACCTAAAAAAACATATCCTCATTAATCTCACTTACCGACGAAATATTAATCAGGGGTTAGAATTGTCGAATTTCTACTAAATCCACGTACCTTCCACCTGTTAGGGTTCCCTCATAAAGGAAATACAATTTTGGGATGTGGAATTCCAGACTACCCGATGATACCTTATAAAATAAGGGCGTATTTTGTCTACACAGTAGTACGTTAAAATACTAATTCAGATTGAATGGTACTACCAAGGCAAGGATGCCTTTTCCATTGATAGGATGTCACCACCTGTAGACCGGTATATACAATACAACCTTAGTGCCATCTCTTAGCAGTCCCACACAATCTGAACAGGCGTTATTTGAATAAATAAAAAATAAAAAGTCTATTTACTTTTCAGGTGGTATTAATATCAAATATTACTACCAAGAAAAGGAAGCCTAACCTGTACTGGCGAGAACAAAAAGGTTCGAAACCTGTCTGCAGGTGGTGACATCCTATCAATGGAAACTGCTTCCTTTTCTTGGTAGTACTATTCAATCTGAATTAGTATTTTAAAGTGCTACTGTGTATACAAGAATACGCCTTTATTGTATAAGGTATCATCGGGTGGTCTGGGAAATAATAATTTTTACATACATTGGTATTTGATATTAATAACATCTGGAAAATAAATAGACTTTTTATTTCTAAACTCTACAACACTAGTGTTCCTTATATTATTCTATCTATGTATTCTATCTATGAGCGTAAAAAATACTACTATTTCCAATTCTAATATTTAATGAATTTTAGTCTCTGCGGTACCTTCAAAGAAGCGTCTAAAGCAATAAATATATTAATAATCGTGCGAAGAATAACTGTATTTGAGTCAATTTTGATTTTTAATCATCCATTGACTGCAGGCTAAATGCGAAATCGCCTAAAGTATATTAAGTAAGTACATCCCACCAAAATTATCAGTAATTTTATCATTTAGCTTGCCGATGTTTAATTTTCTTGAGGAATAAAATTTCCTGGGGCAAAAACAAAACACAATGTACCAATCAATTTAATATTTCTTTTTAAACTTTATAAAATGCGTTGCCTCGGGTATACTAATTGTAAGGCATTCAATAATTATTGAGGCCAGGAACAAGTTAGATACTGAGGAATGGAGGAATTATACTGGTTAACAGTATTTTAGTGGGAAAATGGGAAAATTACCCTTCGCCCATACCACATGCTGGCTGACCCGTAGTTCGCAAAAATAATTCGCGTCTTAGCAGCCATCCTACAAACTTGCGAATAATTCCCATCCATTTCTCTTGGCAACTTTTCCTATAAATATTTTTTTCCGGAAGCTACGTACTGTGAACTGTTTCCCAGATACAGCCGCGTACCTCGCTTAGTTGGGTACCCTGTACATAATGATTTAGTTTTATTTTGAATCAAAGATAGACCTGCTTAAAATGGTATAATAATTCGTGATAATCTAGACTGAATAGAAAAAATATTCACATTTAAAAATTTCAGGAAAATATCTGCCCTTTATTTATAAATATCTTTTTAATGGATGAACCATTCGTTTCCTTAAGTAAATCTTGTTTGCATGAGATTGTACCAAAGACACATATTCTATAACATTAAATTTCTTAAATTAAAATATTGATTTCTATCTAGAAATTTTGCGTCTTTCGAGAACCTGCTGTTGCATTTTCGCGATTGCAGATTCTACAAATAGGGCACGTTTGCGTCCTCATCCGATTACTCAGTTCTGTCTTACAACGTATAATTTTAGCGAATAACAAGCTCGTTCCGTTTCGCGAATCGTAAATCAATATTTGTTTTTACTAAGCAGATGCAAACATCTCGAGGCAAAGTGGCATAACATTATTATGCACATTGCACATCTATTGATGGTTGCAATCTTAATGACTTCAATGTTACGCTTGTTTACCCAAGCAATATTTTTGCGATTTCCGATCAATAGAGTTCTTAATGTAAATAGGTAGTAGTGAAAATCTAACTACAATTAACCGAACGTAAGATAGTCCTAGGTTTCCATTATATTTTGCAACGTTATATTCGGTAGCATTGACATAAGCAATGCTTAAGAGGCGTTTACATTAGTCAAGTGAGTTGATCAAGTCAGTTGAATTCAAGTGACTTGCATTTAATTTCTTGTTCACACATCATATTCTAAATAAATGCATGCCAGTTAATTTAAAATGGCGAATCTGGTGGTAAAGACAGCTATTCTGCAAACAATTTTAAGTCTAGCTATGAAATTAGCAGAAAACATGAAGAGAAAATCCCGATGGAAGAGGATGATAGGGGAAGCAAGGTGCTTCAAATAACCTTCTACATGAACTTAACTGTTAGATGAACAGCTAATCGAATATTTACTGGAAAACGTTATACCCAAAATTACTAAAAAGGACATTTTCTATTATATTCCTAACGTCATCTTCTGTCATTCTTACACCCCATATTGCATATTTTCTATTACTTTTCTAATTGCAGCCCTTCTATAGTATCCTTATTTCTTTCTAGTATTCCATAAACATTCTTATTTCTCTTAAATATTAATAAACGTGCAACATTGTTCCTCCGACCATCTTATCGCCATTTTAACACATGTTCTGAATTCACTTGAATGCAAAAACTTGCACAACAACTGAGAAGCGGTTCAATTCACGCGATCGAGTGAAACGAATGGTGGGATTTAGATATTCAATTCACTTTTAAGTCAGTTCAATTCAACTCACTTGACTAAAGGCCGTATTACAGTCAACAAGTCTTTCTGCAATGGCAATAAACTTGAAGGAAGACATGCTCATTAAGGACCTAGCTGATTTATTTTTGCAACTTTCTTGCAAGTCTGGTGGATAACAGTAATTTTTACATTACAAATCAAAAATAAAAGTTACTAAATATTAACCTTAAAATCTACGTCTTGTGTGTTTATTGTGTCATGTGTTTGACGCGTTAAGTGGAAGATTACCATGTCCTTAAAGATCTATTCCTTTAGATTAGAGTTAAAGAGAACTTTAATATACTGGCAAACGTGATTTAAGATGACTTATGCCATTCTGTAGCTTAAGGTGACTTTGAAATATCGGCCGTTAGTATCATGTACAAGACTATAATCACCAGAATATGTACAATAATATATTCTTAGCTTTTACATGTATAATATTTCATTACCTACTCTTTAACTGAAGCAAATCTAAAGTTTAAGGTTATTGTTAACACCTACGCCGAATATAAACTAGTTTATTGATTAATTAACTCAAGAGAACAGAAAGCAACCATATATAGACACAGTGATACAAAATTATAATAAATTAACAGGTTGAATTAATGCATTTTTATACAGGGTGTCCCACTTATAATGGAAACAAGCTTATATTTTCGGCAGTTCTGAATTGATTCCTTTGAATTTCTGTGTGGTTACGTACGATTCTAGGGTATAGGTTTCTATTGCTCACAATTTTAACGGCGTGTGAATTTATAGCGGTTTTCAAAAAAATAATAAGAGTAAAATACCTTTAGCGATTATTTTATTTCAAAACTAATATCAGAAATCGGTTTGGTATCCCTGAAAGCAACCAAATACGAAATTTCAATAAATTGACCCAACCAAAGGCTTGCGTATTTAAAAATATTTACGTCAAAAATGCGGGCAATAAGGAACAATCTAATTACCAAAAATGTTGACTATTGAACTGCTTCAGCTAAGAAAATTCTATACGTTAAAAGCAGTGGCGTACTGTATGTTCTGCTATAAAATTAAATTTTGTACAGGATGTCCCGTTTTCGACACTTTTATAGGGTATATCCGTAATTGTTTGTGCTATCAAAAAAGTAATGTAGGTGTCATGTGCTCTTTTTGAGTCACACTTAAATTGGTAAAATCAAGATTTGAAAATTTTCGCTCGCTTAAGGGATACGGGGGAAAACCAAAATATTGACAATTTCAAAATTACCCTATATTTTCTTAGTTAAAAGAGATACAGAAAAATGTTTTATACAGAAGTTTCTTTATAATGATTACTGAATAATCTGCCGTTTTCAGACTAAGTATACGGGGTCAGGTAAAAAAGTTATCGGACCTAACCTAATTTTTTTTAAATGAATCACCCTGTGTATTTTAATCTAAAAATATAGCATTTTAATTTTCAAATATATAACATGGATGATATTGTTTCCTAGGCGATTTATTTAAACTTTATTATTTTGTAACGAAATAAAAGATTCAGATTAAGGTAAAAAATAACGGGAATCATAGCAAATGTTCGGAATATATCCTTAAATGGTTACCGTTATCAAATTTTAAAAATGTTGATAGGTCATTTTCGCAAATGAATATGACGTTAAATGTTAATAGTCAACATAGTTGTTTCTAGGATATTAGCTTTTGTTTCATGGTCTACTGTTAATAAGTAATAAAGTTGAATAATGGAAACCAATATCATCCGCGTTGTGTTGTAGATTTGAAAGAAGAATTTAAAATAGTATCTTTTTAGATTAAGATATACAAGGTGTTCCATTTAAAAAAAATAAGGTTAGGTCCGATAACTTTTTTACCTCACCCCGTATACTTATTCTGAAAACGGCAGATTATTCAACAATCAATATAAAGAAACTTCTGTATAAAACGTTTTTCTGTATCTCTTTTAACTAAGAGAATATAGGGTAATTTTGAAATATTCAATTTGTTGATTTTTCCCCGTATCTCTTAAGCGAGCGAAAATGTTCAAATTTTGATTTTACACAAACCCTATAAAAGTATCGAAAATGCGACACCCTGTACACAGGGCATTTAATAATTTATTCTTGCAATAACAATGATTTTCTCGTTGACGTGTAAATAATATTTTGTTTACATAGCCGACTGATTTTCTTATTTATGTCTGTTTGATTATTTATTAGATATCCTATGTATAAAATTTAATTTAATAGCAAAAAATACACTATGCCACTGCATTTAACGTATAATATTTTTTCGATGAGGCAGCTAAACAGTCAATATTTTGGATAATTAGGTTGTTCCTTATCGTTATCCTAAATATTTTGAAAAAGAAATAAAAATGAAATTGGTCGTATCCACGACATTAGTAGTGTCAATTTATTGAAATGTCGCATTTGTTCGTTTCGAAGGATGCCAAACCGACTTCTGATTATTTTAAAATCCAAATAAAGCTGTACGCCAAATGTGTAGCGCCCTGGGATCATTCGTAATCACACTAAAATTGAATTCATAAAAACCGAAAATATAAGCTTGTTTCCATTATAAATGGGACACCCTGTATATAATTCTACATAGGTATATATTTCAAAAGGTCTATGAAGCATATGTAACCAAGGAAGATAAAATTATTTAAAAACAATAGGTCTGTTGCTACCCAATGTATATGATTTTGAACCATACTGTTATCGAAAGACATTTGGCCGAGAACACAGATGTTCCAACGACAGTTTGTTCAACGGAATGTTTGTTCGTACAGATCTCAAGCTCGAAAATTAAGTATGAAAGATAAAGAACTCGTATGGCAGATCGTGTGTTTATGCCTGAGATAAAGCTCAAATTCTACGGCCTTCCGAAGACGTTCCTCTCGCCCTGATGTGACGCCTGTTTCCGAGCTGATACAAGTGTCATAATCACTGACATACAGTGGTCATCATTCGAGTCAGGTCAATGAATTCTTAGACATAAGATACCTCAGGGTCTAGGGCCTTTATGATTATTTCTCTACATTAACGTCCCAACAGCTGTATTAAGATAATGCCGGAGTCAGTCGAAATCTCCGATTTTACCCCCTGTTCGTTTCACGCTTTGAAGGCACGAGGCGAATTGGATCTTCCCTTGCAGTTAGAAGAATGCGTCGAGCGTCCGCCCGTAATCGGTACGCCGACAGAAACAACGACAATCGGAAGCAAGAGACTGCACGTGATCGGGGTCTATACTTCAATTTTCTACGCTGAAATGCGGAGTTTTCGCTTCCTATGCAAACGGTACATTTAAGAACAAAAATTTTTAACGAAGGAGTCCATCATTTTTTTCTATATGGGACAGTAAAAAAAGTTTAATCTAAATATCTTCTGAAACAAAAAAATATAGACTTTCCGCGAGTTCTAGTTGAATTACAAAGTTTTTTTCCTTTGACATTTTTTTCCTTAAACAGAAATAAACGCTTGGGAAGAAAACTCGTTTACAGGTACCTACTCTGGAATCCTGTTAATGGAAGTTTGTTAATTTTTCAACATATGTGATAAGATACGCTCGAAGAATTCTAATGCCTAAAGAAAAAAATATGTAAGTTTCTTCTAGAATACCCAACAAGGGCAAATGCATTCATTAAATATAATGAACCATTTCCATAACACCCTGTATATTATTGAACTATCCATTATAAAGTCTTTAAGATAAATCACGAAGTCTACAGCTGGGATCACTCGGCAACACACCACGTTTTTTGGAGGATTAATCTTACCGGACAAGTAATGAAGCACATATTGATATAGAAGCGTTCACACGCGTTCTCTAGTACATATTTATATTAATTATATTCATCCGAAAATAATATGAAGAAAGTTCATCGTTTCTCAACTTTTTATTCTTCAAAATATAGGATAAACCCAAAATCTTCTGTCTGGTGATGGTCGAATCTTGGCTTTGTAATGTCAAAACTTTTTGGTTCGGAAGAATACACCAAGTTTCTGTGAAGCTACCTTGGGGATTGCCACAACGTGGTTGTGCCAAGACATATTTCCTCAGAGATTGACGCCCAGCAAATTAATAGATGAAGCCAGTGGAATTACGTGTCCTGCCATGACTATATTCGGTTCTTTAATGTTAACCTTCTTAGAGAAAACTGCTGCCTGGGTTTTCTTAGCGTTAAATTCAACTTGGTTATTGTCACCCCCGCGATGAAAGATGAGACAAGTGTGCTATTATCAGCAAAGCTAAATATCAAATTTTCAGTTTTCACTAGAAGGTTGTTAATATAGAGTAAGAAGAGGGTGGGAGACAATATGGACCCTTGAGGAACACCGGCATTGATGGTGAAGGTATCTGAGAGAAATTCGTCAATCGCAACTTGCAGAGAGCGATCCGTAAGAAAACTAGACAACCATGCACAGAATCGACTGGGCATACCATAAGATCGCAGTTTACTTAGAAGCCCCTCATGCCAAACACGATCAAAGGCTTTAGAAATATCCAGTGCTATAGCCCGAGACTCTCCATGATGTTCGATTGCGTTAGTCCAAAGATGGGTGACATAGGCTAGAAGGTCTGCCGTTGATCTTGACTTCCGAAAACCATATTGATGATCGCTGATAATATTGAGTTGAAGTTGTTGGTTAATAGCTTTGTTCATTATTTTTGATATAACTGAAAGCAATGAGACAGAGGCGATACTACGATACTATGGAACCATATGGCGAAAAAATTTATTGTTCGATTTTGGTAAAATTTTTGCTTCAATATTGCTGTGTTAACCCAGCCTTATACAGTCAAGACGGTTTTTGATATACTCGTAATACAATGAATGATAAGTAATTAAATGGTTTGCCGTTATTAACAGTCGAGCTGCGAAATGATTACTTGGTCAGCAAGAGTTTACAATTGGTCAGTAGAAACAAACATGTTTACTTCAGAGGTCCCAGGGTATGCCAATTTATTTAACTTCCTTGTGTTTTCTTTTGCCGAATACAGAAGGAAATCGGCTACAAAAGGTGTAGCGGGGGCGGGTTTTCGCTTTCCCAGGGCACTGTCACGATTCAGAAATGTTTTCTGTCTATAAGTTGCTGACCAACTAGCCATTTTGGCTGACCGATTACATTTTTCTGTTCGCAAAAATAAGAATATTTTGCTAACCAGTTAAATGATACCCATAATGAATGTCGACTTAACGTTACTTCTCAAATTACTTCTTTCCTTCCAATATCAAAAAAAACTTTGATAAAAAAATGAGTAGACTGCACAATAACCTTTATACAGGGTGTTATGGTAATTACTTATTATATTTAAATGGATGACTCCTTGGGTGTCCTAGAGAAAGCCTACATACTTTTTTTTTAAATCGAATATCTAAATACTAATGTAAAAACCCTTTTTACCCACATACTGTCGCCCCGTTCCATCTGGATTTACTTAGCAACAATGTGGGTCACTAGAGTATACTAACAGTGTTGTCAGATCACACCGCGTGTCTCGCCGTAGCTTGAATACAGGCCGCGCGCCGCTTCATACTTCAGTATGTTTCGAGACTCGGAAGTGGAACGACGTTGGTTCCACGACGTCGAGGGTGCCACATGCGTGACGTATACGAATTTTAAACGTTTTGTTAGTTGTATTGCCCGATTTTTTTGTTGTTGTGAAATAATTCATAATAATAGATGTTGTGATGTGATTTCAAATTTGTGTGATATTATCTACTGTTGGTTCTGTTGAAAAACATATGTGTTTTATTTTTTAATGGAATTTAGTTATAAAATGGATTATTTTAAAATAAGATCCAAGGTAAGAGAGTATGTACCTTAAAATTGTAGTTTTCTTTGTCTAAAAGGGTTGAAAAAGAAGTGATAGCGCTCGTCAAAGACGTCTTGTTGTGAAAAGCTTAACACGTGCGTTTAGAATTATGTGTTGCAATATGACAAAATCGCATATAATGCGCTAACCTCTTTTGAACCTGGAGACTGCCTCAATAAAATATTGATTGCGAAAGGCCTCAGGAGCGGCCGCGTAAATTTTGAGATTTCATATCAAGTGTATATTTCGCTTAATAATTCAAAGCGCCATTTATGGTTATTTTCTTCAATTTATTTTCATCTCGGGATTTGCCGGTTTAAATATAATACGTCATTTCTATAACACCCTGTATATTAAACAACCTATAGGTATATAATATCTAATTTGGTTGGTGTTATATTTTCGTTCAATGCTGCTGCAAATAACGATATCCCGAAGCAAATCATGTAACGGGCCATGGGCGTACGAAGCATAATGTCAGGAGGGTCAAGAAGTTTTTATAGGTCAGCCTGTATTCCATTTGGTGAATTTTGTTATGCAACCTGATTATTGGTTCTAACCATAGACATATAATATAAAAGGGGAGACACCTCAAAAAGCACATGGAATTTCATATGTTCAAATCGCACTAACAATTTTCTTTGGCCAATTTAGAGTTAGGACGTCTATGTAAATATCCATTATTTCGTTCAGGGCGTGGCGCACAATAGTCAAAGATCGTTGAAATTACCTCGGTAATTTGTGAAAACGTGAAAGAGCATGGACTTACACCTGCTTAGATTACAAAATGTGATTTAAATTGTATCAATTGTTCGCTTTAAATTGCACCATTGCTTATTTTTCAGTTTAAAATGCTTTTTTTTTCGTTTTGGCTCAATTGTGTAATGCTAATATAGTTTACAATAATTTAAAATAACTTTAAACCACGGTCTAAGTTCTCACGGTCATGTGATGTCTCGGAGAGACTAACGACTACGTTTCAAGGATGTTTCAGTGGGTGGACTATACATCACCCAACACATTATTTCTCCATTTTTCTCAATCAAAGATGATAAAGACAAGTAAAATAAAGCAATTTTTTGAAATGTTGACGATATTGTAAGCTCGCAGTGCAAAACAATATTCTCCATCCACTCTAAGCTCTGAATACGGCATCACCCAAATTGGATTACACTTCAGTTTTTTCATGTATTAAACAGCAAATTTTATGAAAATTATTTGCACGTCTAATCTATCAATAATAAATTTGAAATTATAGCGTTTAGGGCTGTTACAAAATACCTGTCACAGGTATCTCAGGTAAATCACCTTCTTTAGAAATAAAAAATTATTGGATTCTGATACCTTCTAATTCTAGTTCCTTCTTTTTCAGAAAAACTTTTAACGTCAGAAGGCAGAGAGCTGAGAAGAGCCCTATTTTCCCTGAAACAGATTTTCCAGGAGGATAAGGATCTGGTTCATGAATTTGTACAAAATGATGGATTATCTTGTCTTATTAAAGTCGGATCAGAAGCAGATCAAAATTATCAGAACTACATACTCAGAGCCTTGGGACAAGTGATGTTGTATGTCGATGGAATGAATGGTAAGTAAATTTTTACATTTTGACAGACAAAATGAATGGTGATACTTGTAAAAGGGGCTTGCAGATTTCTATCGCATATTCATTCCTTATCTAAAAATGATGACTTCTGGTTTAAGTGCGATACGGATAAAATCGGAGGAAGGAAGAATTATAAACTACTCAAAAATGAATAGGTAACTGAAAGTTGCTTGCATCATTGTAAGGATACATGTTTTACAGCAAAAATCCGTTAGGGGGATAGCTTTTCCAGAGTAGGATAGAGAATTTTGTCGACTTTGATATAACCCTAATTTATCATTAAAAAGGCTTTGCTTCTATGTTTTACAAGGTGTTTTAGGAAGTATTGCAAATTTCCAAAAAATTTTAAGTGCTACAAGATCGTTGAAATTACCTGGGTAATTTGTGAAAACGTGAAAAAAAAATGTTTATTATTTAAAATTAACTGGTATGACATAAAAGTTTGTATGCAGCACGGGTACTAATAGATATATACCCTCGGATGACTTACGAACCCTCGGGCCAGAGGCCCTCGGCTTTGTAAGACTGTCGCCCTCAGGGCATAATCATCTACTTAGTACCCTTGATGCATAAATAACTATTATATACAATATGTCTCCGGATGGGTCCATGAATTGGTGGAAAAGGCTAAAATTTGTTGAGTTGAAACTAACATCTTCTGGGGTTCTGCCTTGCTTGGTTAGAAACTAATTTGTGTTATAATTCTAATTTTGAAAAAATCAAGTATGCCTTGGATATTTACAAAAAGTTTTTTCCCATTAGTAAAGTGCTTTTTCAACAGGAGATACGAAAATTATTATATAAATGTCTAATAGATGGATGGAAATAGACCAATCGTGTTTAATTTATTATTTTGAATCTTCTTAAAGAAGTTTTGTAACATCATCAAGTAGGCATATAGTTTTTAAATTATCTATCTTCTTACTCACTTTCTGAACATATTTTCTTTTTAATTTAACTCTAAGTTCCTAATTCATTTCCGTGGGAACGGCCATTGTTGAACACTTTAGGCACAACAGCTGAAAAATTTTATGGTTAATTTAAAAATTAATATCTTCTTGACTTTACTGAATAAATCGATGATTCCAAAAACGTCTCGGCAGAACCTAGTAATCTTTCTAAACAGTACCGTAGAATAGCTCAGAAATCATATTACCAAATTTTGTAGCACATAAGAGATTTTTGAGATTTGCAACACCCTGTATAATACCGAAACATATCCGTTTCTAATAAATTAGGGTCATATCAAAGTCGAGAAAGTTCTTTATCCAACTCGGGAAGAGCGATCCCCCTCACTGGTTTCTGATATAAAATATTTATCCTCAAAAAATCAGTTTTGGCCGTCCCAGACGAAAGAAATAATACTAATTTTGAGAGCTCCCCCATTGTTTTCCTGGGAAGTTGCTTACAACCTACCTAAGAATGTAAATTGTTTATTCTTCAAAGACTGTAAACCAACGTCATATTATAGTCCTTTTATTAAAGTCCTCAGTTTTAATCCAGAACGATACGAAAAAAAAAAACGACACAACTAATGTTGGTTGTACTTACATTTTTTCTTCTACAAACACGTAAATTTAAATATTTCCTTCCAGGTGTCATGGAGCACAACCAAACCATCCAGTGGCTGTACAGCCTGATCTCTTCAAAATTCCGCCTTGTAGTGAAGACCGCTCTCAAGTTATTGCTAGTTTTCGTGGAATACACCGATTCGAATTGCATGTTACTAGTTAAAGCAATCCACACCGTCGATTACTCACAAGGCGTGTGTCCCTATCACAAAATTATGAAGCTCTTACAAGATTTCGATGCTGCTGATACCGAGTTGTTGATATATGCGACTACATTGATAAATAAGGTAAGTTTTAATAAAATAAAGAAGTAAAGGAACTCTAAATCTGCTGCACTAGTTTAATCAGCAATAATTAAGAAATAAATTCATACATGTTTCGAAGGCATATACCCTCATCTTCAGTGGAAATTAACATTAGAGGAACGTATGACATTTTCAAGAACTTTTGTAGCAGGAAAAATAATAATGAAGTTTTCAGAAGATTGAATTAAGCATCAATAAATTAAAAAATTAGCGAAGTTTTGTTTAATATATTTTAGAAAACCTTTAGAAAAAAGCAAAATTAAAAAATCATGATGGGCCCCCGGTATAACTGGAAATTATAGATACGGCAATATATCTTCGTTAAAACGATGGGCTTCTTTTAAAGCAAGTAGAAGTAAATATATGTTTTTTTAAAAATGTGAACAAACTCTAACATACCCATACAGCAACACATCTCGTTATATAGGCTACACCAAGTAAAGTGGCCTATTAGAAGTATCTAGAGAACTAAATGAGATTTTATTTTGAAAAATTGGCTGTGGCTATGAGAGATGGTTTGGTACGTTTATAAAATATTTTGGATGGTGCAGTGTTGCCGGGTCATACCCAAAGTGGTAGCAACTTCGGAATTTTAAATGAATTACCCTATATTTTTCAAATCTAGGTAAAAATCTAGAACAGTTTTCTGTATAATATCACCTATCTTTAAGAGTTTTTGAATTATAAATAATCTTGTTATTTTTTAACGCCTTATCGGGACCTGAAAATAAAATATATATATTTTTAGCGGTTACAGCTAGAAAGCTGAAATTTTGACAATAGTTTCACAAGACTATCGAAATTTTATAATTTTGAACAGTATTTAATTAGTTTTATACAGGGCGTCTCCATAATAATATTTCTGAGGGAGATGAATCATTGCAAAAATCTTTTTTTTTTAAATGGGACACCCTATATTTGATATATTTTGCTAATGGAGGATCGAATTTCCTATCTACTGATATTGTTCCTATATCTATCTTTAATATTTTCGGACTTATAGCGAAATTTAAAAATTATCTTATAAAAATATATTTTGTGGTAGTTGGCTGTGGAATGGATTCATAGAAACAAAATAATGAAAAATCCATTTGATGTTATGTCTGTGTTAATGTATGGATTTTTCATTATTTTGTTTCTATGAATCCAATCCACAGCCAACTACCAAGAAATATATTTTTATAAGATCATTTTTAAAGTCCGAAAATGCCGACGATAGGTATAGGAATACTTAATATCATTAGATAGAAAAATCGATCCTCCATTAGCAAAACATATCAAGAACAGGGTGTCCCATTTAAAAAAAGAAGATTTTTGCAATAATTCATCTCCCTCAGAAATATTGTTATAAAACTAATTAAATACTGTTCAAAATTATAAAATGTCGATGGTCTTGTGAAACTATTGTCAACATTTTAGCTTTCTAGCTGTAACCGCTAAAAAGATATGATTTTCTTTACAGGGGCCGATACGGCGTTAAAAAATCATTTATTTCTAATTCAAAAACTCTTAAAGATAGGTATATTATGATATTATACAGAAAACTATTCTAGATTTTTACCTAGATTTAAAAAAAAATATAATAAATACGGTAATTCATTTAAAATTCCGACGTTGCTACCACTTTCGGTATGATCCGGCAACACCGCACCATCCAAAATATTTTATAAACGTAGAAAACCATCTTTTATATCCACAGCCAAATTTTCAAAATAAAATCTCATTTAGTTCTCGAGATACTTCTAATAGGCCACTTTCTTGTTGTACCCTGTATAGGAACTATCGATTTTAAATTTTGATTAGACTGATTTTCCTGTCATCACTATTTAATATCATGTTATTTATTTAGATTTTAAATGGCGTTCCGGACCAAGATACTTACTACGACCAGGTAGATGCATTGGAAGAACAGGGAATGGAATCGATAATCCAAAGATACATGTCTAAGCCAGGTACTGACTTAGACCTTTTACAGCAATTTCAAATATACGAAGCCGTTTTACAGTACGAAGATGACGAAGAAAAGAATATTGGAGCACCCATTAGGCACTTAGGTAAATTATATTCTTTTAATCACCTATCAATATTAATTCCCTTATAATTCAATACGTGACGCGGCACAGGTTTTAAAAATGAGGGTGAGGGTGTTTTTATTGGTCTGTTTAGTATAGTGAAATACTGACATCCATAACATTTTCAGACGAAAATCTTAGAAAAACACTTAGATCCAGAAAATCAATTACATCCACTACCGAGAGGCGAAAGAGTAGGCGTCATTCAACGGGTACCACACCAGTGTATGGAGGCTTTGGTCAGAAAAAGAATAATGCTTTACAAGAAGACTACGATGAGTCTTCTAGCTCTTCAGAGGTGAACAATTCGCAATTAAATGGGAGCTATAAGGATAGTAACAAAGGTAATAGCTGTTATTTTTGTTTTTCTAAGATTGTTTTGCTTTGTTTTTTTTCTATAGTAAAGGGTTTTGCGTCTAACCAGGCCAAAATAAATTTTTGTTCATAAAGATTGAAATTTATTTTACTGTAATTTTTTACATTGTTAATTTAAAGAACTTAGGATTTAGACAATAAAAAAATGACAACATACTCTAAGATGCTTAACGTGTGTCTCACTTATAATGGAAACAAGCTGATATTTTCGGAATTTCCGAATTGATTGTGTTGAATTTTGGTGTAGTTACTTAAGATCCCAAGGTGCACTCCTTTATTGCTTAAAATTAGAACGTACTGATTTATCCTGGTTTTAAATTAATAATTTAAAGAGTAAAGTACCTTTAGCAGTTATAAAGTGCACCCTATGATCATACACGACCACACCAAAATTCAAAATAATCAATTCAGAAATACCGAAAACATAAGCTTATTTCCATTATAAGTGGGAGACCCTGTATATATACTGTTTCATTTTGTTATACCTTTATGAACAATTCCTTTCATTAAAGTCACATCACGAGTACATGGGAATAAAATATTTCACAACAGAACCGACAAACGATAGGGCTACAACTGGTAAATTTTTCACCATAACTTATTAAGCAAGAAGTGCCTTAAACGCTTGAACTCGCACTGACGTGGAAATTTATGAAGAATGTCGCGTCGACGACGTGTAGTTACTCAACCTTAACTTATGTTAATAAATTGGTTCTTTAAAACAAATACAGTACTTATTTCTTTCCATTTTTCATTTATTTTAACCGTTTCTTACAATAAGGTACTAGAGAGAGGGTTTGTTCATTGTTTTGTAAATAAAGCTAACCTAAACATTTTTATTTTGAATTTTTCCTAACCCAATCGCAATCCATAATTTTCACTTCATTTAAAAGTAACACTATTTTGAGATGATAGCTTCTTGTGCTTTTGCTTAGCTAACGAGGCTGGTGTGACACCTGCTCTAAAAAGACGGCGGGAGCGAGCTGAAAGACAGAGAAGCTTTATGCGTGAACAGCAAGAAACAGCTGCTTTGCTTAAAGGAATAAAGCAAAATAATAATGAAGATATTATTAATACAGAAAATATTAATGGTAAGTACTAGTAAACCTCATTTTACTACATTTATTTGAGCCCGAGACACTGATTATTACTTTTTAAAGAAGTAATAATTAGCACCACCTTTTACAACACTGCGAGCACTGTTTATTTCAAGAAGTTCGAAATTTACTTTCACAGAATAATTTAAATGTCAGAACCGATTTTGTCAATGTTAAAGCAAAGAACGAACAATTTCCAGTAATCGATGAGGTTTTAACAATACATTACGTAATAAGAGTTGTAAATATCATATTAGGCACGAATGGAAAAGATATGCAGTTGCATAAATAAATATATTAAATAAAAATATGCATAAATACCATCTATTTAACTGAAAATCTTAATCTTAAACTTTAACATATTTTATCCAAAAATTAAAAAAAGAATAATATGCAATTTTCAAAATGTAATAAATCAATTATCTTTATTCAGGAAACTATACAAATGCATTGCAACACCGATTGGCGAATGGTAACAACCTCCTCAACAAAACACCAAGCAGGAAAGACCTAACTCCATACCTCAATGCGGTAAACAGGATGGATTCAGAAGAGAACCTCAAGCAACCATGGATAATGTCGATGATGCAAAATCAGGATGGTTTGGAGGAATCGGACATCACAAACGAAAATGAACGAAACATATTAATGCAGTTGAAGAAGGAAAATACTGTAAAAGGTAGATTGTTTGTTAAAAATTTATTTTGTATGGACAAAAAAATTTAATACTTCGCAGTGAATTCAATATGGTAAACCTACCTACTTATACGTAGATATACATGATGCGACAACTTACATTTTTGTCGCGGAAAAGACCATAGAAGGTTTATTAATAAACATACGATTTAGCAATATACCAAACAATACAGGGTGATTCACGACGAGCTTGTATTACAACTTTATGAAGAACTACTAAATATATGTTTCTGAAACTTTGGAAATTTAGGTTTATCGATATGCTCTCTTGAACTAAAATATTCACATGTTTCTGTCATTTCCGGTTATACCGGAAGTAGCTACCAACTTTCGTTTTTTAAATACAATGATAATTTTTATTATATTTTTCGATTAAGCGTTAAATACTAAGCACATTTTATAGAGCATATTTCTGTCAGATTCTGTTAGTTTTTGAAATATCTGGACTTTTTGTAATTATTTGGCAAATGCATGACGATGAAATAATCCATATAACTTTTTTACCTTAGCTCTTGGACTAAAAATTGTTTCTCGCCGAATAGCTAGAAGATCATCAAGTCTCAAATATATTTCAAATTCGACAGAAGATGTACAGGGTGGTCACAATTCAAGGTTCATTGTGAAAGAATTCAACCATTAAAAACTTTCTTAATTTAAATGGAACATATTGGGAGTTATGGGTAGATCAATCACATTAAAAGAGAATTGTACTTTTAATATTGTTTTTATTCACGTCCTCTATAACAGTGGAATGTCAACTTAAGAGTTAGACTTATGATTAAAGACTGGCGGCTCTCGATAGCCGTTTAACTTCAGAGAAACTAAATACCTATATTCAGCATATTGTTATATAAACAAGTGTAAGCTTACTAAATCTAGAAATGGTTATTTTTGTTATTACGAATGAACTCATTACAGGGGACTCTCAATACTCCCCCTCAAAAATAAACGTATCTTTATTTCCTTAATTAATTTCATTTTAAAACTTATCTTATGGAGGACTAAAAACAATATCTTTTGTATATTTGTATCTTTTATATCTTGTATATCTTTTGTATCTTGGGGAACTATTTATGGTCCAACATTTGTTGCATAGGATCAGGAAAAACCCCTTTTCAAAAAAACCTGATCAGACCTAGCTACTTAATTTATGTTATTATTTTTCGACAATTGTGTTTCCATTCCAAGCTGGAAACGAAGTTCTTGAAACCTCGGAGCAGGAAGAGGCTTGGTGAGGATATCTGCCAATTGTTTTCCTGTACATAAATATTTTAAATTAATTGACTTATTTTCTATTTGTTCTCTGGTAAAATGATATTTGATGTCAATATGTTTCGATCGTTTGTGATCTACAGGATTATTTACTATTGATATACAACTATTGTTGTCTTCATATATTGTTATTTGTTCATTTTCGTTAATTACTTTAATGCTTATTAATAAAGATTTCAACCATAAACTTTCTTTGACTCCTTCAAAAAGAGCCATATATTCTGCTTCTGTAGAAGAAGTAGCAACAGAATTTTGTCTTTTTGTATTCCAGCAAATTAAACAAGATTCAAATAATTTAAACAAATATCCTGTAGTACTTTTCCGATCGATCTCATTACTTCCCCAGTCTGCATCTACATAGCCAATTAATGTATTATTATAATTTGCATTCCGTTTAAAAATTAGCTTTAGATCAATTGTACCTTTAATATATCGTAAAACTCTTTTCAGACATTGCCATAGTTCTTTATTGTTTTTAGTTTGATACTTGCTCAATAAATTCACAGCAGTGCATAAATCGGGACGAGTGCATAAAGTAGCATAAAGTAAACAACCAAGTACATTACGACAAGGCGCTTCGTAATACTCATCAGATTTTAACTCATTATAATTTAGTTTAAGTTGAAGTGGCATATTTACTTTATTACACTCACTCATATTGAATTTATTTATTACTGTTTTTAAATAGGCACTCTGATCTAAAGATATTTCGGTTTCGTTTCTTTGAATTTTGATTCCCAAAAAGAATTTTATTTCATTTAAATCAACCATTTTAAATTGCTTCATTAAATAACTTTTAAAACTTAACATCGTATTCATGTTACCAGTAACTATAACTAAATCGTCAACGTACAAAATAACGTATATATTTTCTGTAATATGACCTTTATTTAAGAAATATAAACATCGATCGCCGGCGGAGCTTTTAAAATCATGTTGTTTTAAAACTTCGTCAAAACGCTGAAACCAGCATTTTGCCGATTGTTTTAAGCCATACAAAGATTTGTTTAATTTACACACAATATTTTGTTTATTAATTTGTAAACCTTCGGGAACCGACATATATATTTCTTCTTTTAAGATACCATTTAAAAATGCTGTTTTGACATCCATTTGGTGGATATTTAAATTGAATTGGTTTGCTAAGGCCAAAAGAATTCTTAAAGTTGCTATACGCGCTACCGGCGCAAAAGTTTCATCGTAATCAATTAAATATTGCTGAGTAAAACCTTTTGCGACTAATCGCGCTTTATATTTTGTTGGGTTTCCGTATTCGTCGTTCTTTATATTAAATACCCATTTACAATTTACGATGTTTTTATTTATGGGTTTAGGTACTATAGTCCATGTATTATTTTGTAATAGAGAATTAATTTCGTTATTTATTGCTTCGTACCATTTCGCTTTATCATCCCGTTCATTTATTTCTTGATAACAAGAAGGAATTTGTAAAAGAGATGTAGCAGCACATGACAAAATTTCGATATAATTTTCATTGTATGATATTTTAGGATTATGTTTTATTCTTTCGCTACGTCTGAGTTCAGTCAAAACTGGAGTCTCAGATTTAAGTTTGGTGTTACTTCTGAGTTCAGATGAACCTGGAGTCTCAGATTAAATTGTAGCGTTATTTCTGAGTTCAGATGAAACTGGAGTCTCAGATTGAATTCTAGTGTTGCTTCTGAGTTCAGTTGAAACTGGAGTCTCAGATTCTGACTGATTTATGTTATTGGTTTCGGTAGACTGTAGTTCCTTATTCGTTGGATAGTTAAATACCAATTTATTATCAGTTTTTAAATCTTGAATCTCTTCAGAATTTTTAGCAACACTTTCACCAAACTCTAATTTAGGTCTAGACATTTTAAAATTTATTTCATCAAATATTATGTCACGTGCTGTTACAAATCTATTTGTTTCAGAAACGAATATTTTATAACCATTAGGTTCATACCCAACCATTATGCCTTTAAAGGATTTCTTTTCAAATTTATCTTTTCGGTTTTTATTGTGAATAAATGCAGTGCAACCAAAAATTTTTAAATGATCCAATTTAGGCTTTTTATTATGCCACAGTTCAAAAGGCGTCTTATTTTGGGAAAGTGCGTTTGTTGGAGACAAATTTAAAAGATATGTTGCTGTTAAAATAGCCTCACCCCAAAAACATTTATTTAATTCAGCACCGTGTATCATGGACCTTGCTTTTTCTGTTAGTGTTCTGTTCATTCTTTCTGCTACTGAATTTTGTTGTGGAGTGTATGGCACAGTAAGGTGATATGAAATTCCCTTATCAACACAAAAGGTCTTCATTTCATGTGATAAGTATTCTCGCCCATTGTCACAATATAAATTGACAACCTTTGAATTTAAAAGGACTTCAGCTTTTGTTACATAGTCTTTGAAAACTTTAAAAGTCTCAGATTTATAGGTTAATAAATATGAAACAGTATAATGAGTAAATTCATCAATAAATGTTATAAAATAATTTTTATTATCTATTGTTGGAGGGCTAATCGGCCCGCAAATATCAGTGTGAATGATATATAAGGGTTTTTGAATGTGAGATTTATCTTTCTTTTTAGCAAAAGGTAAACGTGCTTGTTTTCCATAGATACAAGCTTCACATAAAGCATTTATCGGATTTATTTCCTTTAACTGACTGCTGTTTTGTACCAATGATTTGTTTTAATTTCTAAAAATTTATTGTTGCCAATATGACCCAAACGTTCATGCCAGATTTTAAAAATGTCAGTAGCAGAATGAATAGCGTTTATTTGATTATGTTCAGTGCTATTTAAATTTTTAAATAATTTAAATTTTATGTTAATTAAATTATTTCGAGACTTACCCTTTATTACCGTCTTACCACTCTTTTGAATGAATACTTCACCCGTCTCCTTGAAGAGAACAGCCATTCCAGCCTCCTGGATTCGCCTCACGGATAGTAGGTTGTACGGTACTTCAGGGGCATACAAAACATTTCCCAATGTTCCTTGGACTCCTAGGCTGCTGACAACGTCTATCTTCCCTTTTAGAGATGACGTTATAAAAGTGTTATTTTTCGCAACTGATATGTTGATTGGGGTTTCCAAAAATTGGTATGATGAAAAATAAGATTGGTCATTTATGATATGGTCGGTGGCTCCAGAATCCAATATAAAAGAAATCTCTTTGTTGGAGTTGAATTGTTCCTTTTGTTGATTTATACTGTTCAGCATAAAAGCGTAACTCTGTTGCTCATTTTGCTGTTGTTCATTCTCGGCTATGTGAACACTTTGGAGAGTCCTGGGATTATTTTGAGTCTTCTTGTAAAAATGACAGTCTCTTTTAAGGTGATTAGATCTGCCACAATAATCACATTTTTTATAATGATAGTTTTGTCTTCTATATTTATTGTAGTGCTTATGTGGTTTAAAATATTTTCTTCTTTGGAAATGATGCGATGAGCCTGAGAAATTATTTTTATATTGCTTTCCGGTTTGTTGTGATGTAGTTTCCATGTGGAGTATTTTGGAACTTGTATCGTTTACTTCATGTTTTAAATTTGTTTCGTGATCGAGTAAACGTGTTTTTACGAATGCCAGAGTAAGATTGTCCTCGGATAATGTTTGAATTGCTGTTACAATGCCATTGTATGAAGTTGGTAAAGTTAATAAGAGATGAGCAACTTTACCCATTTCTGTTAGTGATGCACCAGCTGCTGTTAACTCAATCAGCATTTCATCGAATTTTATTAAATGCTCAAGTAGCGGAATTCCTGCCTCAAGCTTGAAACTCAAAAGTTTCTTTTGGACGGCCAGTTGGGTAGCCAAACTTTTCCGTTCATAAATTTCATCCAGCTTCTGTAATATGTCTCTAACAGTGTCTTCTTCTTTGATTATTCCGATCATTGTGTCACTTAGGTATTCGATGATGTAACCTTTTGCACACATTTCCATTTTCCTCCAATTATCATTTTGATCGTCCGGTAGATTTTCGTTCAACACTTGAAGAGCTCCTTCCTCAGCTATTAAAGCTTTGATTCTAAATTTCCAAATAGAATAATGCTCTCCGTTAAATTGTTTTATCGCTCGTCTCACTTGCTTTGCGCGTTCCATCTTAAAGTCACTTATGAAATTAATTAGTCACTATATAAAGACACCACTTTTCACTTTAATCCACAGCGTTAATCTGGGCCCATAACCTATTGGGAGTTATGGGTAGATCAATCACATTAAAAGAGAATTGTACTTTTAATATTGTTTTTATTCACGTCCTCTATAACAGTGGAATGTCAACTTAAGAGTTAGACTTATGATTAAAGACTGGCGGCTCTCGATAGCCGTTTAACTTCAGAGAAACTAAATACCTATATTCAGCATATTGTTATATAAACAAGTGTAAGCTTACTAAATCTAGAAATGGTTATTTTTGTTATTACGAATGAACTCATTACAGGGGACTCTCAATAGAACACCCTGTATATTTTTGCTTAATTTGATGGCAAATTAGTTGTTCTTTACAATAAGTATTTACTGTCCTATACCTATATCAAAGCGTTTTCTCAAAAAATCCAATTTTATTCCGAAAATACTATTTGTTCACGTGTGCTCTGAAAACAATTGTACTTAGGGGCTGTATACTGATGTCTATACGGATTGTCAAGTGAAGATTTTTTAAATTTATTTACGTCGTCCATGTCGAATATATCGGGATAAATATCCGAATAGGCCGATTCCCACACCTGATATTATTAGAAGACTAAATAATAATTCTTTAATATTTGGATCATTTGAAGGCAAAGTACGAAGAATTAAATTAATACTGGACAATAAGGTATTTGAAGATATCATTTTATCTTAGGAATTTAAAATTTATAAACTTGTTTCCTTGCTATTTCTTAAAAAAATAATATTTAAACCATTAAATTTAAAACAATCAACTTCATTTTATTTATAAATTCAATTAAGAAACGCTTTAGAACGTTGTATTTTCAAGCAATCAATCACTTTTCCTCCGTATAGGCATCAGTATACAGTAAGTACAATTGTTTTCATAACACACTTGAACAAATAGTATTTTCGGAATAAAATTGGATTTTTTGAGAAAACGCTGTGATATAGGTATAGGACAGTAAATACTATTTATAAAGAACAACTAATTTGCCATCAAATTAAATAAAAATATACAGGGTGTTACATTTAAAATAAGAAAGTTTTTAATGGTTGAATTATTTCACAATGAATCTTGAATTGTGACCACCCTGTACATTTTCCGCCAAATTTGAAATATTTTTGAGACTTGATGATCTTCTAGCTATTCGGTGAGAAACAATTTTTAGACCAAGAGCTAAGGTAAACAATTATATGGATTTTTTTATCGTCATGCATTTGCCAAATAATTACAAAAGTCCAGATATCTCAAAAACTAACAGAGTCTGACAAAAATATGTTCTATAAAATGTGCTTAGTATTTAACTCTTAATCGAAAAATATAATAAAAATTACCATGTTGTATTTAAAAAACGAAAGTTGGTAGCTACTTCCGGTATAACCGGAAATGACAGAAACATGTGAATATTTTAGTTCAAGAGAGCATATCGATAAACCTAGATTCCCAAAGTTTCAGAAACATATATTTAGTAGTTCTCCATAAAGTTCTACTGTAAGCTCGTCGTGAATCACCATTTATAACAAAAGTTTATAAAAAATCAAAATGAAATAAATAATCATGAACCCTCCAATAGTGTGTTGGTCTCCCACTTGATCGCTCATCGTCTGCCCATGGTGGAGATGCATTGTAGCTTTCTTGCCGTTAACTTTATATACTTTTTGAAATAATATTAGTTCTTATTTTACGTATTGCACCTAAATTTGTCCGTGTTATTCCAGATATCACACAAAAATTGGCGAATCAATCAATAATCCAAAGCCCAACCGATGAACAAAAGGCGAATCGTTTCGGCGATATGTGTGGCCTTATTTCCAAGGCCAAAGAAGGATTGGCTAAATCCAAGTCAAAAGCCGACGTCCTGAGGAGTCCGACCAGTGAAAATGTGCCGAAAATCGAACCGAAGAAGTCTGAGAACGAGTTAAGGTGGGAAGAGCTGGTTGCCAATCTTAATAGGCCATTAAATTTATGTGATATGGATTTTACTGATTTAGGTAAGGATTGATTAAAATTTAAAAATAATTATAATGGATCCAAGATTATGGACTTTTTTTATCGAACACAGCATTTAAGCTCGCTGCAAAAATTAACCATTATTATTAAAACATTTTCGGAAAATAAAATTAATGAACTCGGAATATGGAATATGATGGTAACTCTAGAGAAACTATCTCACTTAGTCAAAGACGGGTGACTAGTTGTCTGGACAGGGTGTCCCAAATTCCATGCTCACCATTGGGATCTCGGAAGCTATAAAAGATGCAAAGTTGAATAATTTGGAGCTTAAGTAAATGCCGGTGAGAAATTAAAAAAATTCCGACTACTTCCGGAGATTTTGAAAATTAGATTTTCCATTTTCATTTTGGCCTGCCATAGACTGTAAAAAAAAACAGAGGGTGTCAAAGTTTTGAGAAAAAAAAGATTTGTTTAAATTTGTGCACTCTAATTACATGAACAGCTAAAGTCATATTACAATAAAGATCAATAATATTAATTAAAACTAAAAGACGGTAAATTCATCTAATCAGTTGCTCACCCTTTATATGATATAAACAATTCAAGTTGAAATGGGTTGATCGAAAAAATGTGCGAAAAAGAGGAAGTATTAGTCGAATAAAAGTTCATGAAGTTTGTTAGATTGGAGATCAATCCAACAATGATTGTTTTTTGCCGTATCACAAAAACAAAGACACCGACCATATTATGTATGTGTTAAACTCTCTGTATTTTTATTCAATTGTTATAATTGAAGATGGGCTTCATACCATTTAATCTCAGAGACATGGAGACAGTGAATTAATATCACCAATACAACCCATCGGTCAGGGTATTGACTTCTTGTACATAAACAGATTTCAAGAGCGAAATTAAACAGAAGGGGGGATAATGCAAGAGCCAGAAATGCAGGTTGTTTCCTGATGCGAGAGAGGAATACCCTCTTTTTATTTTTTTCTGTCTTAAACATTAGCTTGAAAAATCCCTGCATTACCCTGGTTACGTCGACCATATCGGTAACACGTTTACAAAACAAGCGCGGATCCAGGGGGTCACGGGGATCATGACCCCCCCTCCAAACATCAATTTAACACGAAAAATACCATATATACCGGTTTGACTAGCGCGGCAGGGTATTACTTCGTAACTTTTCCATGAATGACCCCCCAAAACGAAATGTAGGGTTTTTTAACAATAGGTACCTAATTAAAATCATAATAAAAATAAAAATATAATTCTCATGTTGGAACTAGTTTTCCAACAGTAACCGTTGGACAAACAATTAATGGTGCGATTATGTAACCAACAATATAGTGCTATATACGTATAGTGTACTCAGAAAGAATATAAAAGGTGATAGGTACGCTAGTTGTCACTATTTTGTCGCTGTTACCTATAGCTGTATAAATTCCATCAAAGAGCAATAAGGGAAAAAACTATATCTTCGTGGCAAAATTATATTATTTGAATGAAATTTTTTGGGTTAGCTCCGTTATCAGAAAAGATAGAAGGATGCTGTTTTCGCAGCACTGTGCAACTTTTTTGTAGAACAAAAGATACCCCAATTAGAATTTTTCTAGAACTCCTTGTTTTCAATAGAGAATTTTACATTTTGGGACACCTCCATATTTCTGTTTTTCTGTAACTTATCAAAAATAAATTAAATTTTCTCTTTGTAGTTTTTTATGTAGAATTCAGTGAGGTACTTAGATTTTTTCTACATTCAATAGTTTCCAATAAAAAAAACTGGCTTTGTTTAAATGGATCACCCTCTATATTTTTTAATAATGAAATTCAGTTTTTTACAAGCTTGTCAGAAACATATCATACATACTCAAATTTATTGGCGATTGGTTTATTTTGATAAGCAAAACATGACATAAATTGTTTTAGTTCTTACAGTACGCAATTATTTCTATTTTAGCTAGCGACGATGAAACCGACGTCCTCACTCCCGCCACTCCAATTATCGGAATACCACCCCCACCGCCCCCATTACAAAACATGGGCAATGCACCCCCGCCGCCCCCTAATAGGATACCAAGTGCGCCACCTCCCGTTCCTAATGCACCGCTTTTTGGAGTTAGTCTGATGAAAAATAATAGCAAGCAAAACATCAACGATACTAGGATACCGGTAAGAATAAATAATATTCATTCTTTATGACTAATTTTGCGAAGTTTCATGTTTTTTTGTCAAAATATACACATTAGACGTACGATCTCTTCTCCGCCCTGTTTCCCCAGTTTCTGACCCTAGCCTATTAAAAGATGCCTTTGATGTAGAGGTGTATCAATCGTCAATGATCCGATCACAAAGATTGTATCAGTAGAAAGTATGGAATGGTCGAATCTAACGGTTAATCAATCATTTATTTTAATCGTAATACACCTATCCAGGCTCACGATTGACGGGGCTGAGAACCGAGCTCCGCAAACCAATTATTGTTTAATGGAGCACGCCCGAAAAGAAATATTTAAACTAAATAAAGAATAACATCCAAACTAAAAGCAACAGAGACAAACAATTCATGGCATTCTATGCTATCGGGCACTCTCGATTGAAATATAATGCATACGTTTGTGTATTGAATAAGGACGACTATATTATAAAATAATCCAAACCAATCTGCACTACATTCAGTGTTGCCAGATTACACGATTAATCGTGTAATTACACGATTTCACTATCTTTTACACGATTACACGAATCAAGTGCCCTTTTACACGATAACACGATTACACGAATCAAGTACCCAATCTTACGAAAAGTATTTAAATTAAATTCTTATCAACACGGTAACACCTGCTCCTGTCTTCATTGATGAAGAAATTTTCATGTGACCGACACTGGCAAGAGCGGTCAGCGGCGACTGGCTATTAATTCTGGGATTCCCAGACTGGGAATTCCGGAGAGCTGCTCGTAGTTCGTGCGTGCATTTTGGGTTGTTTGTGGTGGTTTTATCTTGTTTTTAAAGGAGCTTAAAATAAAATAGCTGTGTTTTACAGTGTTATATTTATATACTTACATATTTTAAATATTGTCTTGTACATTTTTGCACAAGCAATTAAGATGTCTGATACTTCTGAGAGTGAAAATGATGTGCAAGAAAAAGAAGACGAGGGCACGCCTCCAAAAAAAATGAAAAGTGGAAATTATAAACAGGCATACAAAAAAGAGTGGGAAAAAGAGTGGAATTGGATCCAGTCAAGTAAAAAAGGGCCAGTTTATGCGTGGTATGGTATTTTTTGCCTAATTGTGTAACTTAAAAATAATAATAACGTATTATTTTAGGTGTAAATACTGCAGTTGCGATATACTTATTGCGAGGGGGAAAGGAGAAATAAAAAAACATAACACTACTGCTAAACACTTGAAGTCAATATCAACCATTAAATCGCAACCATCTGTGTTGTCAATGTTTGAAAAAAAAAATAAAAATATTGACGAAAAAGCGAAGGAAGGCGTTTTGCGACTTGCTGGATTCATAGCAGAGCATAACTTGCCTTTAAGATTAATGGAGCATATTCCAAATTTAATTAAATGTGTTTGCCCAGATTCCGAAATTGCTCAGGCTATTAAATGTAGTCGTACAAAAATGAGTAATGTAATAAAAAATGTTACCGGCGATGAAGGTAAACAGCAATTGATAGACATTCTGCGTACAAATAAATTTAGTTTAATAGGAGACGAGTCCACAGATAGGTCCTGTTTGAAGCATTTGTGCCTTGTTGCCCGAGTTGTGGTAAATTTTAATATAAAAGACTATTTTCTAGCCCTTTTGCCTGTTAAGGAAGCAACGGGAGCTGCCTTGTTTGCGTTAATCGACGAATTTTTCACAAAACATAATATCCCGTACCAAACAAATCTTATCGGATTTGCTGCCGATGGAGCAAACAACATGATGGGTGCCCATAATTCCTTATCCAGTAGACTTAGGGAAAATTGTCCCAATCTATTTCTGATGAAGTGTGTCTGCCATAGCTTTCATCTTTGCGCATCTTACGCATGCGAAAAGTTACCCAGTCATGTTGAACAGTTAGCAAGGGATGTAAGTCTTGGTCAGTTTTGGTGAACATATATTTTTATTATAAAATTTTTTTGTTGTTTTAGGTGTACAACTTTTTTTCAAACAGTCCAAAAAGACTTGAACACTATAAAGAATTTCAAGAATTTGCACATGTATTGCCTCACAAAATCCTTCAGCCATCACAAACGAGATGGCTTTCTCTAGAATCGGTTGTTAAAAGATTGATTTCACAATTTAATGCTTTAACACTTTATTTCACAGAGCAAGCTTATGAGGGAGTAATGCAAGCCGATATTATTTTAGAAAACCTTAGAAAACCTGAAACAAAATTATATCTTGATTTCTTGGCATATATACTACCTTTATTTAATCAGCTAAATCTTTTAATGCAGAGTGAAAAACCACAGTTACATAAAATGTATCAAGAGGTGACATGTGTGTTAAAAACCCTATTAGAATGTTTTATTAAAAGAGATATTTTAGAGAATAGCATGGTATGTGATATTGATTACAAAAATCCACGAAATTTTTTACCTATTGACGATATGTACTTTGGAGCATCAATTACCATAAGTAAAATTGACAGAAAAATTTTACATTCAATTAAAGTGAAATGCTTAGATTTTTATGTGGAAAGTACAAAGCAAATATTACTTAGATTCCCCTTAAAAAACTCCGTCATCGAAAAATTAAAAATTTTGGATCCCATGTGTGTAAAATCCAAAGAAAAGAACACTGTTTCTGACGTAGCAGCGCTTTTTCCAAATTTAGTTTTTCCTGAAAAACTTCAGGATCTGGATAATGAATGGAGACTGCTAAAAAATTATCCGGTGGATGATATTGAAAATGACATTGAAATATTTTGGAAGGAAATTGCCCATGTAGAGATAGGGGATTCGCCAAAATTCCCTAATTTAACCAACTTTGTTTTCCAAGTTCTTTGTTTGCCTCATTCGAGTGCGGCTGTAGAGAGGGTGTTCTCACAAATCAATCTAATTAAAACCAAATTTCGCAATAAATTAAAAACAAAAACAATAGAAGGTCTTTTGTACACAAAAAGTTTCATGGCAAATAAAGCATGTTTCGATTTTATATTAAACAAAAATATTTCTAAAAAACTTGGCAATAGTAGGCTATTGTATTTACCCGAACATGAAAGTAAAGACTCTAGCGATTCTGAGTCTTCGTAAGATGTGACATAATTTCTTTCTGTACTATTTATTTTATTTGTTTTAAAAGAATACCTTTGTGTTACCTACTTATTTATAAAAATTTAAAAAAATGTTGTATTAGTGCATTTCAATATTGTAATAAAGTTTTTTTGGTAAATATGATATTTTATTACTTGTTTTATTAATATTAAAATATTTTTACGACTTTACACGATTTTACACGATTTTCGGTAGCCGAGTTACACGATCTTCTCTGCGCTTCATCTGGCAACACTGACTACATTATATTATAAAAATATCAGAATACCTTGTGCACAATGTTGTCGCCGTCATATAGACAACCCCGCCGTATTGGTGCCGGTTTGGTTGCCAACCAATATAGGTCGGTGGGTTGTGCCCGTTTGCAATTGCCTTGATATGTTAAATTTGCAATAATTCAATAAACACAATTTTCTCTTTTATTTTTGCTCCACGTGCAAAATTTCATTCTCACGCTTACCTTTTATCAAGTAGATAGTCAATAATTAATTGAGTCTCAAGTTTAAATGTTCATTTGGGTCATTTACTAATTATTTTTTTTAAATCGGTACTGTTCTGTCTGGTCTGTCTTTCCGAAACAACCGATTATGTCCATTGGTATCTGACCTAAGACTAATTATGCCAAGCCTTGGTTTTCGGGTTTAATGTCAAAATCCATTTTTCCAGAAATGTTCACAAATTTTTATAAAAATATTATATCGTTTGGTATGATTTACGATTTCATAAAATATTTTTTTCAACATTTATAAATATGATTGCTTTTTTAAAGAATCATAATATTGTTTAGTACGAATCACCATTTCATATTATTTCGTGCACAACATTTATAAATACGATTCACATTTTTCAAAAATCATTACAATATCATAAGCTTTTCCGCTAGCTGATCTAATTACGATGTCATACATATTAATTTTTAGTTTTAATGGTTATTTACGTCAACTCACAATTTAAGAATGTATTATTGAAATTTGTCGGCTCTACAGCAGGATTTCTGTAAAATACATAATAGGTATGTACAGGTTGTCCCATAACTTATGAGCCATAGAGCAACTGGTGATAGTGAACATGAAACTAGACCAATTAAGGTATATATGATTTTCTGTATACAGTATGTACGTATGTAAGTTGGCGGCATATAGGAACTTTTTTATTATTAATTTTACAAAAAAATTATTCTCATAAAAAGTTCTGTATGGTCCAAAACCTAAAATGCAACCATCAGATATTAAATTTTTTCAGTCGTATACGAGGTTTGTCAAAAAATGTGATTTTTGCTCTAGAGTAAAGTACCTTTATTTTTGACAATATCGAAAATTGTTATAAAGAAAAGATGTTTAGAATTAAAAATAGCTTTAAAATATTCAACAGTGTTTATTTACATTAAAAAAAAAATTCCTACATTTTCTCTGCGATTACGTTGGAAATTTAAGTTTCTGTCCGTCCTGTATTTCTAGAACAAGAAACATTATATCTCCAGTTGCTCTATGGTCCATAAGTTGGGGGACACCCTGTATATATTTTTATCATTTGAACTGATTGAGTCGACTTGGTATTTATTTGCGGCCCCTATCGTGCATGTATGCGCTACAGATAATCTTGTTTCTTTAAAAATATTGTATATTATTTAATGTGTATTTTTATCTTTGCAGGTAAAGAAAAACAAGAAAACAGTCAAGTTATTTTGGAAAGAAGTACGAGACGATCCGATTAGTCACACCAAACTTAAGACAGGTTATATTTGGGATGAAATCAGTCCAGTCAGTGTAGATACTCAAAAATTAGAACACTTGTTCGAATCTAGAGCCAAAGATTTAATTACTAAGGTCAGTACTTTTATTTAATCATTTTTTATAAAAAAAAATTAAATTTTATATAACATTAATTGTAATTATCCAAGAAACAACGTCACTGATGCTATTTAAAGGACACAAAGGGCTCACATACATGTAAAAAAAATCAATCACAGAAGCAAATTATTACGTTAAACCAAAGTATTTGTTTTTTAATATAAATTGGTAAAAGATATTTAAACATTTTTTTTTTTTTTTTTTTTTTTTTTTTTTTTTTTTGGACATATGATGAGAAATCTGTTGACAGACACGATTGCAGAGTGCAAAAGTAGTGTCGGGCTGGCTAATGACAGTCCGAATGGACTGCCGCCTACCGACTAAAACTCACCATGATATTGTGCGTGACACCGGTAGGTGTCCTTGCACGCTTAAGATTGGGTTTTTGGAGCATCAGAAAGTCATTTCTGAGTTTCTGATGCTCAGGAGTAGTACGTGTGATTTTTTAGGTAGTTTGGCGAGTTTTGAGACTTTATTTTATTTTGGGTGTAGTGTGCTTGTATGTGTGCGTGTGTTTTACTGTGTTTAGTGTTTTGTGCTCTAAGAGTAGTTACAATTTTGTAGCCTCTCATAACTTCCATTGGCCCTTGACGAGACGGTTGCACCACTATTTCAGGGTGAGAACAATGCATCGCTGGACTTGGAGTGTAAATAAAGTCTCTTAACTAGTGTTTAGAATGAGTGTTTCTTTTTGAATGTCTGTTTGCTAACATTACCTTAGCAATGTCAACAGTGCCGGGGTTTTTGCGAGTGCTGAGGTGAGGATGGAGAACCTCTCCTGCAGCACTTTTGAGTCTAGCAGGAGCAGACTAAACAGCTGGCTGTTTGCTGCCCCTGTCAGGAGTGACTCGGGTATAGTGGTGATGACTGAGTTTGTTTTTGGGGTTTTTTGGCTCTGAGTAGCCGCTGCTGCATAGGAGGTGTTTGAGTTCACCTTCTTGCAGTCTGCAATGTTCTTTCGGACTGGGGTGGGCGTGGCTGGAGGATTTTTTTGGGGTTTTTGGGTATTTCTGGGGTTTTTTGGGCATAAACTGTAGTTAGCAGGATGTGCGCCGCTACAGTTTACGCATTTGGCCGGAACGTCAGTTTTCTTCGTACACTCAGTGTAGAGATGCTCGCCCGCGCATCTGTGACACGCAGGAGTGGCGATGCATCTCACCGCCAAGTGCCCGAATTTCTGACACTTGTGGCATTGTGTGATGTGTCGTTTGTTTGTTGGGTTTTGTGTTTCAATAGAAACACGCATGTGAACAAGGAACTGGACTTTATGAATATGTACCTCTTTTTGGGGAAGGAGCACCTTTATGAGGGGACACTCAACTTTTTTGGCTCCCAGACGGAGCCTGTAAATTTGTGCGGGAGAAAAACCGAGGCTCGCGAGATCCGCTTTCACAGCTTCAATCGGGATTCCTCTGTCTATCCCCCTGATGATAATATTTAACATTCTTTCTTCAGGAAGAAAGAATGTGTGGAAAGGTATGCTCTCTTCACGGAGTATCTGAGTGATACCTCCGTGATCCTGGGCTGTTTTGGGCATGATTTTGATTCCCAAGCTGGTAGATACCGCTTCGTGGAAATCGAGATTTTTTGCTCTGATGAGCGTGACTGTGCGCAACCACTCTCCAGTGGCGCGGATAATAATGGGAGGGACTGAGTCTGTTTTGTTGATGTTTGTTTGTTTGTCATTCAGCTTGACAAAATGCTCCCTCAACGCCGGATTTGACGTTTTGGGCGCATTCAGCGACAGCTGAGGGAGGGCGCTGATCAAGGGGCTTTCTTGACCTTCAGGGAGGGGCGGGAAATCCTCAGCATCCATTTTTTCGGAAGCTGAGGACTTCCTGGATCTTGTCTGAGTTGATTTTTTTGGCGAGGAGGGCTTTTGTGGCATTGTTGGCTTTTTTGCCAATGGGGAGGGTCTCCTGGAGGGAGCCGGGCGGGGAGTTTTTTCGCGGACTTTGTCTGTCAGATTTTGTATCTGTCTATCCGCTGTCTCTTTTTCGTGTTGTTGGACTATTATTGTGTTCAGAAGCTCCTCATTTGTCTTCTTGTGATTTTCCATCTCTGTTAAGTAGGTGTCTTTGAGAAACTCCATGGCATTTACCAGCTCAGTGATCTGCGCTTGGAGGTTCTCGATGGATTTTTGCTGCTGTTGGAGTGTTTTTTCCTGTTCTGTCATGTCTGTCTTTGTTTTTGGTTCGTCAAGCGGTTTTTGTTGTTCTTTTTGTTCTTTTTCGTCTTTTGATTCCTCTGATGAATCGTTGTTCTTGTAGTTTTTCTTCATGTAGGCGCCGTAGAGTTCGTGGAGCTCGTGGGTTTCCTTTTCGGATATTGGGAACATTGGTGCTCCCGATGCCCCCCTTTCGTAGTTGGCATCCACCCAGGCCAGGAAAGCAGGGTCTTCTACTTCTACGCTTTTTTCTGTCTGCGGCAATTCCGTGCTTTGGGTTTCTGTTTTTTCCTCCTCTAGGTCTTGCAGGAGGTAGAACTGGTTTCCCTTTGTCGCTTCTAATGAATTGGAAATGGATGACGCATCGCTGTCCGGGCTGGAGCCTCTGGGGGAGCGTAGTTTGTCATCGTTGTTTTTTGTCAGGGGGGGGTTTCTTGGAGAGTGGGGGGTTTTTTGGATTTTTGTAGCTTTGGTGGTATTTTTTCGGGGGGTAGGAGGTGCCAGTAGTAGGCGGGTTTTAGTTTTTTGGCTATTATGTATCGTAAAGTGTGTCAGTGTAGTGAGGTGGTGCTACAAACCTTCCTGCTACTTACCTGACCTGCACTTCCGTCTTTTTTGGGGTGAGCAGACCTTCAGGAACTGAAGCTCTGCGTCGGGGGGGGGGGGGGGGGGGGGGGTGGTGTGATGTTGACTTCTCAGCACTGCTGTCCAGGTCTGGCTGGCATTACAGCGCTAAAAACGACAATTTTATTAATGAAAATGTTTTTGTTACTCTAGATCACCGGTAAAAGCCTTCATAAAGGCAAAAACCGGGATTTCCGAGAACGTTTCCTGAGTTTACGACAAAACACGTGGTTTGGTCATCGGTTCTTTTTTCCTTTTTTTCACGTCGGTCCTTTAGTCACTCTGATGGTTTTGACCACGCTGGTTCCTAACACGTGTTTACCATACACGTGTTTTCCTGAACACGTGTTTACTGGACACGTGGTTTTTTTGGCTGAGATGTTGCTTCTCCGGCGGTTGAAGGCACACTACTGACTACTACTTACTACTATTTAAACATCTTCAGTATCAATGACTGTAGGACTCCTTAACTAAATTATATCAATTGACTTGTTAGATGAAGTATATTTTTAAAAAAAATTTTGATTTATTCCTTCGATTTTCAAAACTGCCGTTCGCAAGATATCAGGGCTAGGGGGCTTCCGTTTTGGTATAGGGGCTCTGATAATATGCTTAATGCTATCGACAAAGCGAGATGCTCATAAAATCACCCTTTCAAAGAGAGGGTTTGGTCATCTTGGGTAAAAAATCGGTCAAGTCACAAAATAATATGGCAATGCGTCATAGTATTCACTAGTAAAGTAAAAATATTTAAATTTAATGTTTGGCATAATTACATTACAATATTCCGATTATTTTCATTTTCAAATAATTCTGGAAATCAAGCAAATACTAGTTGCGGCTAGTGACCATTAGAGGCACTGAGGCGATGTATCGGATGCTATGTTATCAACATATTAGTTATACCTACCTCTTGACATTATTTCTTTATTCTAGAAGGAAGTTTTAGTTCTCAGATAACATAATAAATCAAAGTTTATTTTGCAATTCATCATAGGACGAGCTTTTTCGGTTTATAAAAATGTTTGTTTTGAAAAAATTATTTCGCAGCTCTAGATAATTTTTTTTTAAATAAACGTAGCTATTGGAAGACTACACGTTTTCCCCAATAATAATCACGGCCCACAGTCTGAACGCTGTTTTAGAATGCAGGTCCAGAATTCAGGTCCAGATATGAGTTTCATACCAAGAACTTGGAAAACTGCGGGTATCTGGTTCGTCTTTTTTAAAAATCTTTTTTATAAGTACTTATCTAAGGGATATGCCTTCCGCAATAAATAACTTCCCGCTTTTCTTCTTTACTATTCGTTGAAAAAGACTTTTCCATAAGAAGCATCATGATATCATATAAATGATTCATCAGCGTGTCGAAAGAAAAATCGTAAAGTAAACAATTTATGACTAAAATCGGCAATATAAGCAAACACTAACCTCATCTGAACTGTTAACTTTACTCTCATTGATCCTTCTTCTTTTTACGACCCACCAACGCAGTCAATCGTTTCAATCAAAATGCTCGATGTAGACAAATTTTCGATTAATAAAAAACAATACTATTATGAAATGTTATTTAAAAGGAGTAAAACTTAAATATATGTACAAAATATATGTATATATTTTAATATACTATAAAAAAATTTACACAAAATATAATTTTATTATTTAACCTTGCCGTATATTCGACAGCGCAAACTAAGAGGCGAAATTATCGTCGCCTCTGCGAAAAAATAAAATGCGTGCATGAGATGTAACTGTACCGTTGTGCTCGGTCTAAAAACGCATATTCGGCCATAGACATTTGGAGGCGAAATGGCTGTCGTCGACATATTGTGTAATTGCACTTTCGACGTTAATTACATAAATAACGTATTACTAACCAAGTAGATGAACATGCAATAATTTTCTGATTGATTTAATGTTAATTTTTTTTGTAAATAAGATATTATTAATCATTTTATAGAGAAATGAAAGAAATATTTTATTTTATAAAATACGTATTAAGGCGCCGCTTCACTTGCCTCACCTGGCGAGCCGCCACTGGCAAGTACATAACGCAAAGGGTTCTAAACTTTAAATATTGCAAATTAGATGGCTTTATTTGCTAATTTCGATTTTCATGGGGTTGACGTCCATCTTAATTTCGCATGCTTTTACAATGAAAATCTTATTATTTTGACTTAACCGATATAATTATTTACTTAAGGGAAAAATAAAATAAGTCACTCAGTATATTGTGCTATAAGTATGCCATTTTTTTAGTATATAATACAGCCTAAAATTCGAACTGTGTACATGCATCTTTGTTGAGAAAAATTATTATATTTTTAACCTGTATGCATCGGATTTATTTTTTGACGGTGATGGTCTAATAGATTTTAAGTTTTTGCTTTTTCCAAGCGTAATTTTGTTTTTCTTTTTCCCTTGGTGATCCTGGGGAACACCTGACTTTGGTGACCGCAGGAGGTGAGTTTTTCTATTTTTTTCGGTGGTGGTAGCATTTTTGAAACACTTGTCTTTTCTTATCCCCTTAATGTACTTTTTATTTAAACTGCTATACCTAACTACAATTTTAAAATGTTTCTAGATGTTATGCGGAAATTCTTAGACAAGAAGATATTTATTTTTTAAGGCGTTTAATTTTCTATTTCTAAGAAATTATCAAAAGTCTGCTAACATTGAAAATTTACTTGGATACAATTTTTTATAAATTTATACAAAGTGTTCCTTAATGACGTGCTAATATTTCAGGGTGTGATTCCTTAGGTCATTTTATTAAGAAAAGTTCATATTAACATATGTCCGCAACGGCTTAAATTTTTTGCTACAGGGTGTTGAATGTTTATTTTTTAAATGGTTATAGTTTTTAATACTAAGTACTTTAGATATTATTTTCAATTTTGGTATGTGTTAATTAAGGATATAGAATCACAAATTTTAGTTTAATAAGTTATTCAATTGTTCCACCAGTGGCGTCCCTGCAAGCATGTCCTCTGATATTTAAAAAAAAAGATGGTACGATGGATATCTTTCCTAGTTGGCCTGGTAAATTCTATATGAAAACGGTCTCTTGAGTTTTTCTAGTCAGACGCACCACCGTTCATGATTAAAACCACAAAATTCATACTTAAACTCATTATTATTAACATTGATAAAATAATTATTGATAAATTTTGTTTCATAAAAATTGTTGGAAATGGCCACCTTCACTTAAAAGGCATCTTAAAAGTCTGGTGTAGAACAGTCCCATTAATACTTTAGAAGATTTAAGAGTGCGAATAGATACCTCGTGTGAAACAATAAGGAATACGCTGGGAATATTGGAACGAGTGGGCAATTCGATGCGAAGACTGACGGAAGCATGCCTTTTAAGTGGATGTGGCCATTTCCAACAATTTTTATAAACAAAATTTATCATTAATTATATAATAATGAGTTTCAATATGAATTTAGCGGTTTTAATCAAGAACGAAGTCTGACGAGAAAAACTCAAGAAACCGATTTCATGTAGAATTGACCAGGATAATCAGAAAATATATCCACATGGAAAAATGTTAGTGACATACCATTTTTTTGTAAAAAATATCAGAGGACATGTTTGCAGGGATATCACTCGTGGAACAATTGAATAATTTTTCTAACTAAAATTTGCGGTTCTATATCCTAACATACCAAAATTGAAAATAATATCTAAAGTACTATTTAAAATAATAAAATTCAACACCCTGTAGCAATAAATTTAAGCCGTTGCGGACATATGTTCATATGAACTTTTCTTTATAAAATGACCTAAGGAATCGCACCCTGAAATATTAGCACGTCATTAAGGAACACTCTGTATACTGTATCGTATCAATAATCAGATCAATACAAATGAACAAATTTCTCAAATTTTGTCCTGAACGAACAAACGTCAATCTTCAGCAGTTATAAATAAGAATTTCTAAGTCTCTATATTAATCCCTCCTTGATTTTCGCGACATGTAATGGTTTAAATGTTGTGGATTCAACTTTTAAGAAACAAATACATTTTTCGTTATTTCAAGTAGAAACTATGTAACTGAGAGCGGTTTTCGTTCTTCTAGGGACTTATTTCTTATTATTATTTATCTCATCAACTTAAGTTTTTTTGTAGATTTTCGCTGCCAAACTTTAAGTATAAAGTAGTAATTTCCTTAGAGAACCTTTAAACAAACTTTAACACGTCTTAAAAAAGTAAATAGCACATCGTTTTGTCAAATAATATTCCTAGAAAATCGCAATTTAAATACGCAATTTTTTTTTAGAAAATTTTAAAATTGCAGTTAATACAAACATTATTTTGATTACGTAAATAACCTATTGTGAATTTGCCACCACATTCCTTGAGATTTACTTTTTATACCAGGCGTACATGCTTCTTAAAGGAAACTTTTTAAAATACATATTTGTATAGCGTTGTATGTTGTGAAGTGTTTTAAAAAATATGTGTCATTGCTCGTGTGGTCATTCCTTGCCTAAAAATAAGACCAATAGTTCCTATCAACAGGATACAGGTATTAAATTTTTAAAATTTTTTCCAAGTTTCCAAGGATTTCCAAAAGGAGTTTAGCAATTTTGGTGAAATTTGGGCTATGAAAAATATATAAATAGCACCACATATTTTAGCAATAAAAATGTGTGAATAGAATCAAGCACTAGCGGCATGCGTGAGGGCTGGCGCTCTAATAACTTTTAACAAAAAATAGGTACGACACTGACTTTTTCTCATTTAGATAGAAATTTGTTAGAAATTAAATGACTAAAAAAACCATCTCTTTAATATTTATTTCAAATCAGCTTCGTTTACAAGATCAATACAACGTTATTAGGTAGCGTACCACGATTTTAGCACATTATATATTTATTGCTTTGAAAAGATATTTACCTAAATAAAATTACAATAAATGTTGCAAATGGCCACTCTCAGCTTCATTACAAGCATTCGACCTGCTATGTTAATATCTTCTCACTCTAACTAAAAAATAAAAGTCGGTACGGTATATGAAGTCCGCTAAGCAATAAAATCTCTTGAGCAGGGTAGTCGGTGGCTCTCAAACAATAAATTATATTTTAGGTATTTTCTAAATAAAATAATTTAAAGTAAATAAAAAATTAGTTTAGGTAAAGAAAAATAATTATTTTTTAGCTTTTATAGTATTTAGGCAGTTTTGTTTTACGAATTCTTTCTTTATAAGGTATTGGTTATAAAAAGAACCGATGTTGTACCTACTTGTAGATAACAATTAAGGAAGGGTTTTCTAAACTTTTTAAAAGTGTTTCCTCGAACCAATACTCAAAGATTTCAGCATCTATTTTGCCGTGATCAATCATCAGTTTTTTTTGTTGATGAAAATATGACACTGGCATTTGAAACAAACCCTTCTTCATTGCCAGATGTATTATTATATACCTTTTTCCATTACTTGCACGGGTACTGGAATAGCAATGTTTCGGGCAATCCTGCCAATACCATTTTGTTGAAGTTCGGTTTGCATATATCCATGTTTCGTCAAGAAAAACAACTTGCCTTGAATAAATGGAGTCGAACCTTTTTAGATGGTCTGTCCAATTCCTCTTCACTCTTATTTCGAAGTCTTCTTAAGGTTTTATCTGAAATGCCGCAAGCATCAGACGTTCGTTTTTGCATTGCCAAAACAGACACTAACGGGCCCAAGTTATCTTTTTCTAAAGTAAAATAACGTATAACGTAATAACTTATAATAACAAACGGAGTTCACCTGGAGATAAACACCTTCTAGGCGTTGTGTCACCTTGCTGAACATTTTCCATAACTTTGCTTTATAACTGCTTTTAATTTACACGCAATGAGAAAAAGCATAGCTACTTATTTAAAATAGAACATACCATCCTGCACTTGAGCTAATTTTAATTATATCTTGGAATATTGTGATTATTATATAGATCTAACTATAATGTTCGCAAAATAAGTAAATTCTAGGAAAAAGTACGTGAGAAAATCTTTAACTTATTGACGCAAAATGTTTTTCATTTGATAAATAAAAAAAAACTATGATCGAAAAATAAACAAAATAAAAATATTTATCGCGGTATATAATTCTAAGATAATTTAGTTTTGGAACCGCTGATTTCACCCAGTAACATTTAGCCGAATACAGTGAACCAGTGGAATGTTCGGTACGATCAAGTATAGCGAAGGTATTGTAACTTAATCGTCTTACTGTTCTGCGATATCATCCTTTAATGATTTAATCCGATATCGGACTTCATAAAACGAACCGCCTTGGATTTTCCCGAACTCTGAATAATTAGAGCCCCTGATCATAGGCACCCTTATAAACCTGTTCACGCATTTTTGCTTTTTCCCTATTTTAGGTACTTCTCAACTCAACCCAAATTTCACTAAAATTACCATAGCCCTTTCAGAAATATCTCGAAAACCCAAAAAATTAAAGATTTTATGTATCCGTCAACCAAAGCATCTGCAGACCCGTTTGTCTTGTTTTTGGGTACGGAATAACCACACGACTGATGGCACATGTTTTTGAAACAACCTGTATATTAAAATAATACTTCTTTATAAAAGCAGCACGTACACTCGACTCTACGACACCCTTTATATTTGTGTAGATATCTACTTCTTTCCACGTACCTAGTGAAAAAGTAGTTCGCACCTTTTCTTCTTAGATTAAGCATGTCTCTTAGAAATAGCATGCGCTCTATAGCTAATCCGTTTTCAGAAATTCACCGTGTCATAACCGGTTCTATAAAGTGGAATAATCAAAAAATATATTTTAGGTATGTTTACATATTTGTGTCAGAAGTATTGGTTTGGTTTACATTTGGCATTGCACTATATTTTCCTTCAAAATACAGTATTATATATATATTGGGCGCCAAAGCTCGAAAAAGGCCAATGCTCAATCTTTGGATTGGACGTTTTAGAGTAGAATTCAATTGGCCTTTGACTCTGGACGAATTAAAAAATCCAATCCTAAGATTGAGCAAAAATATCGATCATTGACCATTTTCGAGCTTTGCGCCTATCATAATATACAGGGTGTTATGGAAATGACTTATTATATTTAAACCGGCAAATACTGAGATGAAAAAGAACCATAAATGGCGCTTTGAATTATTAAGCGAAATATACACTTTATATGAAAACTTAAAATTTACGTGACCGCTACTGACGACGTTCGCAATCATAATTTATTGAGGCAGTCTCAGAAGAGGTCAGCGCATTGTAGGCGGTGTTGTCATATTGCAACACAGAATTGTACACGCACGTGTTCAGTTTTTGACAACACATTTAAAAAAAAAACTGCAATTTTAATGTACATACTATCTTACCTTCGATCTTATTTTAAAGTAATTCATTAAATTCCATAAATAATAAAATACAAAAAATATGTTTTGCAACAGAACCAACAAATTTGAAATCACATCTCAACATTTATTATTATTGATTATTTCACAACAGAAAAAAATCGGGTAATCTACAACTAACAAAACGTTTAAAATTCGTATACATCAAGCACGTGGAACCCTAGGCAACGTCGTTCCAACACCGAGTATCGAAACATACTGAAGCAACGATACTGAAGGTTAAACAAGTCAATACGCGCGCGGCTGTTATCCAAGCAAGGGCGAGACATGCGGTGTGATCTGACATCGCTGAAGTTTACCTTAATGACCTATATTGTTGTTAACTAAAACCAGATGGAGCGGCGCGACAGCATGTAGGCAAAAAGGGTTCTTACCTTAGTATTTAAATATTCGATTAAAAAAAAAGTATGTAGACTTTCTCTAGGACACCCAAGGAGTCACCCATTTAAATATAATAAGTCATTTCCAAAACACCCTCTACTTACTACAATATAAAAGTTTTAAAAGGAATGAAGAATGTATTTTTATTATTTCAAAAAAAGTAACTAATTCACACAGTAGTGTGTTTTATATTTGATACTGTCCGGCATATCCTCTAGTAGTAATTTGAGTCCGAAAAAGAACAGATGACGTTGAAAGATCAAAGATAATCCTATTTCAACCTACAATGTGAGAATATTTTTACAACCGTTATAAGAGTTTTAATTACGATAGCAAAAAAATACCTATGTAGGGAACAATAAAAAAATAACTGTGCCAGTAAAATAAATTTTGCAAGTCGGTTTATAAATATTATACAGGAGTTACAGCAAAGGAAAATTCTTATGCTTACAAAGCCACTTCTCGCCAATTGAATAGATACTTTGTTGGGACAATAAAGATATTTTCTTACTCCCAGAAAAGAGACAGTTTATGTTTGGTAACGTCTACAATATATACAAAATTCAGCACAATATACCGTTTCCCTATTTATGTCTTTACATTTAAATCTTTAATAATAGATTTATTACAAATCAAGCACTAAAAACGAAAATTATATGAACGAAGTTTAAATTAAGTGGTAGTACAATCAGTATAAATAATAGATTGGTTATAGTTCATATACCAAATATCAAATCCAGCTCAAACGTAGGTCCCTATAATATAAAACTAATATTGTAATAAGTTTTTAAAAGTTTTTGTTTTGTTTCTCAAGATAACGCATTGAGACGATATATCAACCGTTAAAACAGGTTTGTTTGTAGTACCTATGTAAAACTGAAGAGAAAAATAATCTCGAAACGTCGTCTGAATAAGAAATAATCAATAAATATATAATTTACTATTATTCCATTTATTATCACTACGAATCAGTGATAGACAGACAAACCCGACAAACCCATTAAGAAGAAATAGGATTATCTACTTCCTGGACAGTTGTATGTCGTATACGTCTTTAACACATAGCTTCTAGGAATACTATTTGTTGATATATCTATTACCTATTTTATTAATTTCAATTTGTTAATCAATGTCCGCCTTGCTAACTTACCGTAAAAATTAAAAAATATTGATGCCATTTTGATCTGTAACTGATTCATTAAGAAATAAGACAATTGTGTCAGTCACACTGCAATTATATTACGACCTGGAAATATACCTTATGGCAGTATGAAGATGACATGTCCTATCAAGTAGACAATTATTTTAATATAATATCCTTGTGTATATGTAATTTTTACGTATTTTAATTATTCCACTTTATTTCTAATTATTTCCAACACCTCTACCATTTTTACATAATTTTATATATAATATTTGCTCTCGTTTTATAGAAACAACAAGAACTAAACAAAAACAAGGAGATCATAGTCCTGGACCCCAAGAGGTCGAACGCTATCAACATAGGAATGACTAAACTACCTCCCCCCAGGTCCATAAAGACTGCCATTTTAAAAATGGACGCCACCATTATGAACAGGGAGGGGATCGAGAAGCTGCTTACTATGTTACCGACTGAAGAGGAGAGGACAAAGATACAAGAAGCTCAAGCAGGTAAAAATCATATGGTGATTAATAGTGAAACGATTTTTTTATCGTGATATAAAGTGTGGAGCTCCACAAGGAGCTACTTTAGGATTACTTTTCTTTCTTATATACGTCTGTGCATGGTTATCTAGCTTTCTTAAGGACCGCTCTCTGCAAGTGGCGATTGACGGATTTCTCTCAGACACCTTCACCATCAATGCCGGTGTTCCATGTTGTCTCCCACTCTCTTCTTACTCTACATTAACGACCATCTAGTGAAAACGAAAAATCCGATATTTAGTTTTGCTGATGATAGCACACTTATCTCATCTTCCTTTGAATGCACAAACATCGGCTGCCGATGCACATTTTCGCAGACAGCATGAAGTATCACGCCTCAACAAAGACCTGGAAGAAATTATGGCTTGGGGTGACAGTAACCAAGTCGAATTTAACGATAAAAAAACCCAGTCAGCTGTTTCCTCTAAAAAGGTTAACATTACAAAAACCGGATATAGTCATGGACGGACACGCAATCCCACTGGCTTCATCTATTAATTGGCTGGGCGTCAATCTGGGAGCAAATATGTCTTGGCATAACCACGTTGTTCCAATCGCCAAGATAGCTTCTCAGAAACTTAGTGTACTCTTCCGAACCAGAAAGTTGTACACACCTCAACAACTTTTGACACTATACAAAACCCTGCAGATTCGACCATCACTAGAGTACTGCTCTCATGCTCTGCACCCAAACATACTCTTCGGCAACTGGACTTCATCGAAAGGAGGGCCATTCGTCTGTTGGAAACCACGAACTGACGAAGAACCTCGACAGCCTAGAACATCGAAGACAGGTTGGGGATTTGACACTCTTTTACAGATATTTTCATGGAAAGTGCTCTGCTGACCTTGCCCTCTTAATTCCCCCCAGAGCGGCGAATATCAGAAATACACGACGAACCACTGCCGCCCATCCATATGTGGTTAAGCTTAGTACTCCTCGAACTTAATTATCTAAGAATTCTTTCATCTGGAGGACTTCATTCTTATGGAACGACCTTCCCGAGGTCGCTTTTCCCAACGAATATAACCTCCAACGATTCAAAACCAACGTGAATCGCTTTTTGCGCACACGCACCACTCCCAGAGTGCCCTAAAGGATTTTCCCTATAGTGCTTGTGTTTGATCATAAAAAAAAAGTACGTTCCCAATGTTCGAAGGCGACGTAATGTTTTTTTTATTAACAGACGACAAAGAAAAATTATACTAATTTTCAGAGTTCCCAGATTGTGTTTCTGGGAAGTTGTTTATAACCTACCTACGAATGTGAATTGTTTATTCTTCAAAGGTTGTGATCCAGTTGTATATCCTCCTTGATATAAAATCCATGGTAAAGTCAATATATTGTTGCTCAATTAAAAAGGACTTTCCAATATTCTTTTGTTTAATTTCTAAAAAATTTTCTACGCTACATTTTTTTCTTAATCGATTAATAAATCCGTGGGAAAAAATATAAGGGTGTCCCATTTTCGACACTTTTATAGGGTATCTCCGTAACTGATAGTGCTATCAAAAAAGTAATGTAGGTGATGTCATGTGCTCTTTTTGGATAAAACTTAAATGGTAAAATCAAAATTTGAAAATTTACGCTCGCTTAAGAGATAAGGGGGAAAATCAAAAAATTTACCATTTCAAAATTACCCTATATTTTCTTAGTTAAAAGAGATATAGAAAAATGTTCTATACAGAAGTTTCCTTATATTGATTGTTGAATAATCTGCCGTTTTCATAATAAGTATACGGGGTCAGGTAAAAAAGTCATCGGACCTAACCTCATTTTTTAAATGGAACACCTTGTATATTTTAATCAGAAAGTTCAAAGCATCTTAAGTTCTCTTTTCAAATGTATAATACACAATGCATAATATAGCTTTCCTAGGTGATTTATTTAAACCACAGTAGGCCATGAAACAGAAGCTAATATCCTAGAAACTATGTTCACATTCTAATTGTTATTAACATTTAACTCCAATTTCATTTCTACATATCCATTTGTGAAAATGACTTATCAACATTTTGAAAAATTTGATATGATTTCAGTTTCTATTGTGTATAAGTGGAAAAAAACGAAGAAATGGCTCAAAATTTATATTTTGTTCGCTATCCGGAAAGACGGCAATCATTTAAGGACATACTCCGATGACTGGAACATAATTTAAAAATATAGGGCTCTTTTACTATGCCGAGATCAAAAACTTATAACTAATAAAGAAACCAAGGAAAATGGAGAAAAGTTTAAATAAATCGCCTAGGAAACCAATATCATCCATGGTGTGTTATAAATTTGAAGAGTTAATTTAAAATTCCATTTTAAATTTAAAAAATGATATTAAGTCCAATAACTTTTTTATCTGAACCCGTATACATTCTGAAGATTGTAGGTTACTCAACAATCATTATAAAGAAACTTCTGTATAAAACATTTTTCTATACTTGCAACTAAAAACATATAAGTTTATTTAGAAATTGTCAATTTTTTGATTTTCCCCCGTATCTCTTAAGCGAGCGAAAATTTTTAAATTTTGATTTTAACATTTTAAGTTTGTCCCAAAAAGAGTACATGACACCTACATTATTTTTTTGATAGCTCTAACAATTACAGAGATACCCTATAAAAGTGTCGAAAATGGGACACCCTGTACATAGTCCTCTTAAGCGCTAATATAACATCATTTTTGAATAATTTGTCGTAGTTACACTATAACTTAAATTTTGTGTTATACAGTGTGTCCACTGATTGACTATCGAAGAGGGAAAACTTTTTTATTTGTGGGTTTATGAAAAAAAGTTATTTTTCATAAAAACTCCTGCTTGTTCTCCAACGACCAAAAAGTATATTATTTTTTCAAATTTATATACCGGGTGTTCAGAATTTAGAAAAATATGAAAAAAGCTAAGAACAAAGTACCCTTATGTGTAAAGATAGGATAAAAACTAATTAGTAAAAGTTGTTGTGGTTGAGAACCTACGTCTCATTACCAAGTTTTGACTTATTAGCTAAATGTACAGAGACAGGCAAAAAATTCCAACTCATAAAATATGATTTGCTTTAAATTAACACATTTTACAAATTAGTTAATCTTTAGAACGTATTTCTTTGTAAAAACTTTATAGTATACGTTGCGATGACAATGGACGTACATTTTACCGACAAGACGGCGTTGAAAACACATCGCGGAGCGACGTATTTAACAAATGAACAAACAAATAAAAATGTTGTCAATGTCATATTGCTTAATTTATGACAGTGAAAAAAAATGCTAACGTTAGAACAAAAAGTATTTATTGTCCAATGTTATGGTTTAGGGGAAAATATCTCATACTCGTATGTCACAAGAATGTTTAACGAGAAATGGCCAAATATTACCGTTAACCGAATATCAGTTAAATCTATTGTTTCAAAATTTAGAAGAACAGGAAGCGTTTTAAATATTAAAAAGAAGAAGACTCCTATCAATGAAGAAGAAAATGTTGGGGCAACTCTTGCGCTGGATTCCGTTCGGCATTTTCCCAAAACATCGCTAAGGATTAGAGCATCCCATATTGGAAACATTAGTAAATCATATTTGCAAATAATTTTTAAAGCTAATAAAGTCAGGCCATATAAACCTAAATTTGTTCATACTCTAGAAGCAAATGATGATGCAAAAAGACTTGATTTTTGCTTATGGGTTGGTCAGAAATACTTACAAAATAGAAACTTTTTTCATAATATTATTTATTCCGATGAAGCTACTTTCTCAACTAATGGAGTGGTTAGTTCCCAAAATGTACGTTACTGGTCAACTGAGAATCCCCATTTTCGAATTCATTGCAGAAGACAGTACTCCAAGAAAGTTAACGTTTGGTGTGCAGTTACGTACAACGGAATAATTGGACCGTACTTCTTTGAAGCAAATATGAATCAGCATAGTTATTTAGAAATGCTAAATTCAATTTTTTTTCATTATTTAAATAATATGCCACTTATTGACAGGCAAACTGCATATTTTCAACAAGATGGTCATCCTGCGCATTCCACTGTTATTGTGCGGGAATGGTTGAATCGACAATTTCCGGAGCGCTGGATTGGGAGATATGGACCAATCCCTTGGCCGCCAAGAAGTCCCGACCTTACAATAATGGATTTTTACTTATGGGGCTACCTTACCCAGAAAGTGTATGCATCTCATTTGGAACCTGATCTTGACAATTTAAAAATTAGAATTAGAGAAGCGATTCAGGCTATCCCTTTGCAAGAGATACGAAATGCATTTATTAAGAAAGTCCAACGATGCGAGGAGGTTGGTGGAGAAACCTTTGAATAGTTTTTTTTTGCTGATAACCTGCCTTTTTTCACTTACATTTGTTATACTTGTTACAATTTTTTACTCTTCATTCGTTCTCTAATAAATTCGTTTAATTATGAATAGTGCACGGTTTTATTTTAAAACGTATTGATTTTTTAATAACATGGGTAGTTACTTAGCCGTTTTCGACAATTCCTCGTATAAAGATAAATATTATACAAAGAAATACGTTCTAAAGATTAACTAATTTGTAAAATGCGTTAATTTAAAGCAAATCATATTTTATGAGTTGGAATTTTTTGCCTGTCTCTGTACATTTAGCTAATAAGTCAAAACTTGGTAATGAGACGTAGGTTCTCAACCACAACAACTTTTACTAATTAGTTTTTATCCTATCTTTACACATAAGGGTACTTTGTTCTTAGCTTTTTCATATTTTTCTAAATTCTGAACACCCGGTATATAAATTTGAAAAAATAATATACTTTTTGGTCGTTGGAGAACAAGCAGGAGTTTTTATGAAAAATAACTTTTTTTCATAAACCCACAAATAAAAAAGTTTTCCCTCTTCGATAGTCAATCAGTGGACACACTGTATATGTAGAAAATAACAATAATTTTATATACTCGCCTGCACAAAATTCCGCTATCCTGATATTTTGGTCAAGTTTGATATTTTATAAGTCTTTTATTTTTTATGCAATTTTCATGATTTTGTTATCAGTTTGTAGATCAATTTATTATGTTTTTTCTTAATTATTATATAAAGTAACATTTTTCGATTAGGCTATATTATACAGGAGTAAATCAAACTGTTGTTTTTTATCGTAATTTCAAAATACCCGGTAGGAAATTTGAGGTGGATAATTTTATTTACATACTGTTTCTTGTAATTTTTGATGTATTCGAAACATTTCGATTTTTGATTCATTCTATTATCTCATTTCTGCATTTCTGCTCCGTGCTGCAAAATTTTCAATGAAACGTTGATTTGAAGCTTAATTTCATTAAGAAAAACAAACACTATGTATATCATAAAGTTAATTAACAGAAACAATTTTAAATCGTGTATTTCCTCCTCTCGCAGCAATGACAGCTTGCAGTCTTCGTAATATCAAACTAATAAGGTTACTTATGCTTTCTTGAGGGATAATCTGATATTCTTCGGCCGGCGCCAGTCGTAAGTCCTGCAAGGTTTATGATTGTACAGCACGACGACGAATGGCTCTTTAAAGTTGATACCAAAGATGTTAGAATTGGGTTGATATCCGGACTACATGCGGGCCATTCCAATCTTGGAAGTCCAACTTCATCCAGATATTCGCTCACTAAATGTGCAACGTGAGGTCTAGCATTATCATGCATTAATGTAAATTGGTTCCCAATGAAAGGAGCAAATTGAACACAACAACATCTTGGAGGATTTTCTCAATGTAACGGTGGGCGATTAGAGCTCAACAAATATAAGATTGGTGCATGCTTCAGTAGAAATACCCATGACATACATTTTCTAAAAATAACATCGTTTCATTTCAAATTTTGCAACTCGCAGCAGATATGAGATAATAGAATGAATCAAGAAACGAAATGTTTAGAATACATTAAAGATGACAAGAAACAGTATGCAGATTAAATTATCCACCTCAATTTTCCTATAGGGTGTGTTGAAATTACGACAAAATATAACAGTTTGATTTACTCCTGTATAATATAGCCTAATCGAAAAATGTTACTTTATAAAATAATTAAAGAAAAACACAATAAATCTACAAATCTACAAAAATCATAAAAATCGCTCAAAATCGATCAAAATTTCAGGGTGGCGGAATTTTGCGCCGGCGAGTGTATATTTATTTAACGATGAATTTAATTCGCCTTTATTTTCAGCTAATCCTGATTTACCATTGGGGAGTGCCGAACAGTTCCTTTTAACGTTAGCTTCGATCTCAGAACTGCCGGCGAGGCTTAAACTATGGGCTTTTAAGTTAGATTTCGAAAACACGGAACGGGAAATTGCGGAACCACTAATGGATCTAAAACAGGGGTTCGAAGTTTTAAGGGTTAATAAAACATTTAGGGGTAAGTGTATATAATTTTTTAAGTAGGTTCCTACAAATGATTAGTAAAATAAAATTGTCCACTTTTTTATGAATGGCTTAATTAGATATTTTATTTACAACCATGAATGTAATAATGACATTTCATCTATCTTTGACAGGTGGAAAGTTGACGTTTTTTTATTTTTACTTTCCACCCGGGTGGAAAGTAAATTGTTTTTTTGTAATTTTTTTAAAAATCGATATCTCAAAATAATATACGAACACACCAACATACAACTCATTACACAAATTTAACGACAATGAAATTTTTTTAAAATTTTTTCAGATAAACCTAATGTCATTTATAAAAAATAAAAAATGGGTATCATTTAACTGGGTAGCAAAATATTCTTAGTTTTGCGAACAGAAAAATGTTATCGGTCAGCCAAAATGGCTAGTTGGTCAGCAATTTATGGACAGCAAACATTTCTGAATCGTGACAGTGCCCTGGAAAACAAGTGAAAACCCGCCCCCGCTACACCTTTTGTAGCCGATTTCCTTCTGTATTCGTCAGAAGAAATCACAAGAAAGTTACATAAATTGACAGTGCCTGGGACCTCTGAAGTAAACTGCTTCTAGACATGTTTGTTTCTACTGGCCAATTGTAAACTCTTGCTGACCAAGTAATCATTTCGCAGCTCGACTGTTAATAATGGCAAACCAAAATTACTTCTCATAAAAAATTAACATGGTTTCTGTTTTACTTATTTACATTAAATATTACATTGGCATTATTGTAGACAGTCACTGATATGTTAAAACCTTGTTGAACATTTTTTTTTGGTAGGTTTAGTTCATGATTATTTGAAGTTAAAATAAAATAACAAGTTAATATAGAAATGGTCAACCTTTTGGCCTAAAATACCTTTTTAAACAAGAAATTCCATAGGTGCTTGTTCCAAAAAAATTTCAATATTCTCCATAGATAGGTGTTCGTTTTTTTCGGCTTGTATTCTTTGTTTTGCTTTTTAAAAATGCTAGTAGCTGTGCGTGTTTAGATATGTCTAATTTTTCCCTAATTCATAGAGTGGTTCTTAGTATTGAATATTGTGACAAAATCGTTAATATCTTCTTTGTCTTGGTATTTTTCCTGAAATAAGCTAGTAGCGCCGACTCAGAACCAGAATTTTGAACTTTGTTTCCCGTACACCATTCTTTGAAACAGTTATATGCCTTGTCAAATCTCGGGCGGCTTTTAGTTGGCGGAAGATTTTCTTCTACTATTTTTTGCTGCTTCTCTAATTTCTGGTGGAGTAGCAGCAAAATTAAATTACTCATCTGATAACATTTTTCTGTTGTTAAAATAATATATTGTTTAGTGAGATGGAAACCATAAAAGAAATAATGATATTTGCCAAATTGCCATATTGATGTTTATTATTTTACGTTATTTTACCACCTGCGGTTATTTGAAATTTCTGTCTAATTTTTCAATGGAAAAGTCAAAATGACATTTATCATTTATTAATAATTTTAATTCAAAATAATAAGAAGTGGATGTTAGATGTGGTTGTAAATAAAATAGTATACAAACCTCGGTGAAAAGTCTCAGTACTGTCTCGAGATTTAGTTAACCTCGCCGCTTCGCGCTTCTGTTACTACCGACTCTCTCGACAGGAATGAAACACTTTCCACTTCGGTACGTAATATACTATTTCTTGTGGGTAATTTATTAACTAGGCCTAAACTTTTATGTGAACGCAAGAAGGTTAATGCAAAATAATTAATATTAAATACAGGGTGGGCGCCATAGAGTACACATGACAATAATCGGTTTGGGCTAAAATGCCTTGTAAAATGTTGGTCGTTAATGACATACATAGTGTTAAAATTTAATTTCTAAATTAATTTTTTTTTCAGAGCTCAAGCTGTCTTTGAGATATAGACATGAAAATTTGTAATTGAGGTTTTTTCTGGGCGAATAACATGAAATTATTGCTGTTTTTTAAATATCTTGTAGAGGGTGCTAGTTACATCGTACACACCAACTATATCACGCCTAAAATTTTTTGCGGGTAACTTCATTAGGATTCCGATTCAAATTTATAATAGAATGGTAATTTCTAAAGAAATAATGTATACTTCATTTATTTTGTTATATGACTCAATTTCCGATATATGTCCATTCTTAAACAACATTGCATGGAAATTTTTATTTTCAACAAAAATAATTGTTCATATCCTATATGATCCGGTACATTATATAATTCTTAATTAATCATTGTATATAAGCAAGCAAATTTTACCTTCTATTTTAATAGATCATTTTCTTTCAGCAATATTGAGTACTTTACTGTCGATTGGAAACTTTCTCAACGGGAATGAAGTCAAAGGGTTCCAAATTGAGTACCTCACCAAAGTACCTGAAGTGAAGGACACAGTTCACAAACATTCTTTGCTACATCACTTATGTCATATTGTTATGGAAAAGTTTCCGGAAGCAACAGATTTATACTCTGAGGTAAAATATTTGATTTACAACTATTTTAGACTATAGTTTAAATAACATTTTGTGAGTATTTTGTGTTAAAAATCTTCCGACCGAGTCTATGGTATAGTCGTTTAAATAAATACCATGTATAGGAACCTGATCATACATTTCTTTAAAATGTCTAGTGGTGTTCAATTTATTTTAGATTGTCGCCGTTAGAAGAGCTTAGAAGACTAAAATAAGTAGTGTTGATCAATTTATTTGAAATTGGCGAAATAATAAGGGTGTCAAAATATCTTTAAACTAGGGACTTGATCACATCATATGTTGTTTTAAAATGTGTAGTGATAATCACTTTATTTTAGATTGGCGCCATTATAAGAGGTTCGAAAGTTAAATATCCTTAATCAGACTGTAGGTAGTTTGTTGATTCAGAGATGTTTCTCTTATTTTTAGATTGGCGCCATTACAAGAGGTTCGAAAGTTAAATATCCTTAATCAGACTGTAGGTAGTTTGTTGATTCAGAGATGTTTCTCTTATTTTTAGATTGGCGCCATTACAAGAGCTTCTAAAGTTGACTTTGATGAACTGACTTTAAACATTCAACGATTAGAATCCGACTGCAAAGCATCTTGGGATCACCTCAAGTTGATCGCTAAACACGATGGGTCTACCATGATGAAAGTCAAAATGTCCGACTTTTTAGCGGAATGTGCCGAACGAATTATTTTGTTAGGAATTATACATAGAAGGATAATGAACAGGTACACTAAATTTGTAACTGGAAGGTTATTGTAAAAATGGGTCAAAACACAAATATTTTTTTTGTTCGCATATGTTTTAACGTTTTTACGAAGGTAACTGAATTTATAAAAAAAAAATGTGTATGAAAGTGCCTAACATCATCCAAATAGTTATATTAATTTGTTTTTAGGTTTCACAAATTTCTTCTATGGTTAGGAATACCGTTCCACCAAGTAGCCGATACTAAACCAAATGAGTTCTGCAGAGTCGTTTCCGAATTTGCTTTAGAATATCGAACTACCAGGGAAAGAGTTTTGCAGCAATTAGAAAAGAAAGCGAATCATAGGGAGAGAAATAAGACAAGAGGAAAGATGATAACCGATGTAAGTATATTTGGGAAATATGGACTGTTTTAAAAAAGTTGCATTGTCTTCTATATTTGTATTGTTTTGTGTCGCAGGTTGGTAAATTTAAATCCAAAGAAGACCGAGCTGATGCGGAACTCCGTCAGTTACTTGGCAGTGATATTTCAGACGTAGAAAGTATGCAGGGTAAGTAAACCACAACTTTAAATATTGTAATAGAACAATAATATGTAAAGTCATTTAGCCAAGTTTAGAATTTTTGAACTAGTTACACAGGATGTCCTAGATTTAGCTCTGGGCAGAATTAATAGGGCAAGGTCATCCGAGCATTTTCCATGAAAATATCTGTAAAAGAGAGTCAAATCACCAACCTGCCTTCGATGTTCCAGACCGGCGATACATGTAGCTGCGGGGACGGATTTTCTGCTTAATAATTGAGTTAGAGAAAACTATACTGTTGATCTTTAAATATTATTTTTTCAATACAAATTGTAGTAGGAGTGTAAATTATTTATATATAATAGTAACTTTAGTAAACTGACGTGAAATATAAAAGGGTAAAATAAGAAATTATTGACTGGGGACACGTGACCGGCGATACATTTTTAAATTCAAATTTGAATACTGCAGCTATAATCTAAAAAAATACTTTTAAAATTGCTTTCTAATGCAGGAAGTAACATGTATTTCGCAAATTATAATCGTTTCTACAGGAAAATAGCTTATTTTAGTAAGTTATATGCTAAGGACTGAAAGTTGCCTGTAAAAAAATTTTGACTCACTTATAGAGTGAACTGTACGTAAAACAATGTTTACTAATATAGGAGTAGAAAAAGTAACTGAAAAGTATTTAACTAATCCAAACAACAACACAAATCAATATTTACAAATATATTTTTCTTACGTTTTTCTAGGTACGTTACCATGGCGTACGAGACGAAAAGACAGCAGTAGCCAAAATAATACCTTAGGAAGAACCTCAACGGGTACAAACGGGCATTTAACAGACGGGGACGATGAAATATTAGAAAGTTTAGTGAAAACCGCTACGAAAGGCCCCAGAACTGCTCCCAGGGAACGCAAGAGAACACGGCACGCGGACAGAAAGTCGTGTAAGTAAAAAAAATGTATGTGTTTGTTGATTGTACATATTTAGTCAAAATCAGTCTCATTCGGCGGGTCCAATAGTCATTTATATCATATGAACTGAAGCTACGGACCCACACTTCACCAAAATATTATCAGTAACATTTCCGTTTGTTTGCATATAGAGAGAACCAGAAAAATGTTTCACAACTATTAATTAACATGAGTGATAAATTATTAAAACTAATACTACGACAATGGTGTAGAGATCTTCACTAAATGTTTGTAATTGTACCATTACAATTGTTTGCCCACACCCAGTATCTTATGCGGATGGTAAAACCGAAGTGATTCAAATAAAAACAGGTCTTATTAAATAAAAACCTGCTCTAAAGCTCGTTATCTTGATTTTAGCCATTGACTATTTCAACGCCGTCATAGCCAACATAGCGCTAACTGAACTTCGAAACCAAAATCGCTTTAGAACAATATTAAATTCGCAATATTTCGAAGACTAAAAATTTTCGAAAAAGACAACCTTTTAGAAACTTACCCTTATTTTTAATTTAAAGATAGTTTGTTGTTGGGTTTCGGTCACTTTGAAACGAAATTCCAGTACAGTGGTACCTCTAGATACGAGTGCCCCAACATACGAGTTATTTGAGATACTAGCTGTCTTTGTTGTTTTGAAATACGAGCGACATTTGAGATACGAGGAACGGTCAGCTGCGACGCGATCTCTACAAGTAAGATAAAAGAGATCTTGGGAATATGGGAGAGAGTTTCACAGTTTGTGGAAAAGAAACACCCCGAAAAAGTTGCAACTGGTTGTGCATCGGAGCTATTTAATGACACTTGCCTAACTCATTTCCGCAGCATTCTGAAAGGGAGGAAGCAACAAACCTCCTTGGACAGTTTCTTTTTGAATCCGGGGAAAAAGGCAAAAACCAGTGAAGAGAATAGCAGTGACTCAAATTAAGCATACAGTAGCATTTAAGTTGTGTGTAAGTTAGTATGTTTTTATACAATATTTGTTATTTATAAATACATTTTTCTTATTCAAAAACACGTAACAAAAACAATTGGGGGTAGACCATTTTTGGCACTGGAACGGATTAATGGTATCTCAATTAATTTCAATGGGAAAAATTGCTTTGAGATACGAGCAAATTAACATACGAGCAAGGTTACGGAACGAATTAAACTCATATCTCGAGGTATCACTGTGTTTGGTTAACGTTTCGGTTTATTATACTAAACCATCGTCAGAACTATTAAATATAAAGAAAAAAGGTATAAATAAAATAGAAAGAAGCATATTTTATTTATACGCATTTTTTCTTTATAATAAATAGTTCTGATGATGGTTTAGTATAATAAACTAGTAAACCGGAACGTTAACCAAATACTGGAATTTCATTTCAAAGTGACCGAAACCCAAAAAAAACTAACTATAATTTGAAGAAACGGTCAAGAAAACAAAATTGTACTTATTTTTAATACTAAATAGAAAGAGTTATAAAATTTGGGGGTCCCCATTTGAAATGTATTAGATGTTTTGTATATTCCTCAATTTCATTTTTAATCTTATTTTTTAAACACCCTGTGTTAATAGAGTTATCCAAATATTATAAAAAATCTATTCAATTGGGTCCTTTTCAACAGATAATCCAACTCAATTAAATAATGAAAGCTGTCTTACAGCAAAAAATTATTATTATTTTAAGGCCTGCAAACGTAATTTTTTATAGACAAAATCTTAAATATATGTCAAATACGGTAGATTTAGGTATATGACATGATAAAAGCGAAAAGTGGTAGTTAATTTAACTCTGTACTGAAATGCCGTACTCGAATCTGGAGACGAGTATCCGAGTACAGCGAGCACATTAAAAAATCGAGTTCTTCTTCGATTCTTGTACTCGAGTACCGCATCACTAGTTCTGGTTTAATCACTAGATATGTTGGAAATCATTCAAATTTCCCCTACATTGTTAAAAATCACTGAGCATTATAAATATTTTGTGGGGATGTTATCATGTGATTTACGAGGTATAATTAAAATAATTCTAGTGAAATCGCTAGAAACGTTTGTCGATGATTAATTGCTAGAGCCGCCCAATTGGACCGATTTTGACTATAATACGTTTATTGCATTTGAATGTCTAACGAACAGTTCTATTTAATTTTACATTAAATGTACAAATTTTTTTTTTATTGTAAATATACTTAGTTACAGTCTTCTTTAATTTTTTGATTAGTTAAAAGATCGAGAACACGAGAAAACATCCCTTATGGTAGCAGAGAATCGCCATAAGTTATGGCTTAAATAACTTTTGGTACGTCTGAAAGTGTGCTATCACTTACTAACCTGTGTTCATTTGTTCATTTACTAAAAATGATTTTTCCTATATATAATTTAGAAATATTATACTACCTACCCCAGTTAATTATCTAATATTCAAAAATGTACGTCCAAATTAATAACCTGTTATTTCATTAATAATGAACCAATTTTAATAAATTTTTAACTGATAGAAAATAAAATTTATATACACATACACTTCCCGACAATAAATTCCGGATAAAGATAATGTAGTCGCAATGCTTTCAGTCATATCAAAACTAATGGAGAAAGCTATTAACCAACATATTCTAAAGTACCTGGAAGGCTTCAACATTATCAGCGATCATAAATATGGTTTTTGGAAGACCAGATCAACTGGAGATCTTCTAGCCTATGTCACCCATCTTTGGGACAACGCAGTCGAACATCATGGGGAGTCTCGGGCTGTTGCACTGGATATTTCTAAAGCTTTTGCTCGTGTTTGGCATGAGGGACTTCTAATTGCCGGATATCTCTCAGACACCTTCACCATCAATGCCGATGTTCCTCAAGGGTCCATATTGTCTCTTTATAGCACACTTCTCTTTGAATGCACAAACATCGGGTTTGTTCGGGTTTTGCACATCTTCGCAGACAGCATGAAGTATCACGCCTCAACAAAGACCTTCAAGAAATTTTTGCTTAGGGTGACAGTAACCAAGTCGAATTTAACGCTAAAAGACCCAGGCAGCAGTTTTCTCTAAAAAGGTTAACATTACAGAACCGGATATAGTCATGGCCGGACACGCAATCCCACTTGCTTCATCTATTAATTGGCTGGGCGTCAATCTGGGAGGAAATATGTCTTGGCATAACCACGTTGTGGCAATCGCCCAGATAACTTCTCAGAAACTTGGTGTAATCTTCCGATCCAGAAAGTTGTACACGCCTCGCCTCGTCTTTTGACACTATACAAAGCCCAGATTCGACCATCACTAGAGTACTGCTCTCATGTCTGGAGCTCTGCACCCATACATACTCTTCGGCTACTGGATTCCATCGAAAGGAGGACCATTCGTTTGATCGGAGACCACGAGCTGACGAAGAACCTCGATAGCTAAGAACATCGAAGACATGTTGGGTATTTGACTTTCTTCTACAGATATTTTTATGGAAAGTGCTCGGCTGACCTTGCCTTCTTAATTCCGCCCAGAGCGACGAACAGCATAAATACACGACGAACCACTGCCGACCATCCATATATGGTTAAGCTAAGTACTCCTCAAACTTCATTACTTAAGAATTATTTCATCTGGAGGACTTCATCCTTATGGAACGACCTTCCCGTTCGTTTTTCCCAACGAATATAAGCTCCAATTCAAAACGTGAATCGCTTTATTCGCACACGCACACACGCCACTTCCAGAGTGCCCTAAAGGATTTTTCCTATAGTGTTTGTGTTTTATCATTAAAAAACAAACTACTCTGCCTTAAACTCTAGGATTTCTATTTTATTGGTTAAAAAAATTCGTCAAATTGGTTCATTATTAACGAAATAACAGCGTTTAATTAATTTGGGAGTGCATTTTCGAATATCTCATTATTAATTAGGAATAGTCTATTTTGTTTCATTAATTTCAAAATTCTGCTTCCTTTTGGGACGATGACTTAAGCTACACCCCATTTTTATTTCTAGCATTAGTATATAAGTCGAAAAACAGCACAATAAATATACAACTAACATGGTGTCTGTCTATCCGTTTGTCACAATCTCTTTTCTCAAAGACGGTTTACTTAAAGAGCTGAAATTTTGCATAGTTATAGTTACTTAGGTATAAAATATAGAACAACAGTCGAAATCATTAAATTAGAAAAATAAGGGTCATACCAATTATCAGTTAAAGTGTTCTATTCCAAAAGAGCTTGCCAAGTAAACTAAACTTGCAAAGAACTCTATTATTTTAAATTCAACTACACTCATCATTGTTACAGAGCACTTCATAAAACACAAATTAACGAAGGAATGGAGATCAAATTTGACAGACAACTAACAAAATATTGTCAATTTTAAACAAGGGCGTGCATCTAGGCAATGGTATTCGTATTAATAAAAAATATACAGCATGTATCAGCCAAATGGAATAAATCTTATAATAAATAAATGTGGGCGTTTGGGAAAAAAACACTCGGACACGTCGCTTGGTAAAAACTTTTCATACAGGGTGTGTCATGCCAATACCAACTTTCTTATTTTAAATGCAACACACTGTATATTATTCAATTTTTGGATCCATCGGAAAATTCTAGACATTTAATGTATAATATCCTATACCTATCTTAAACTGTTTTGGAAATATTAAGTGTTTTCAGATTATTTGCAAAAATGAACGACATACTCAATAACTAATAAGCAATACTGTTTATTTCTTGATAATGTAAAAAACAATAAAAAACATTAATGTAGGAGATGTTGAAACTACTCGCCGCGAACGTCTTTGCAACATCCTAATCTTAAATAAAAAATTTCTTCTAACCTTACTGAGCATCTCAGATGTGACCGATCTAATTGCAAGCGTTATCCGTCTTCGTGAGTCAGCTAAATCAAGGGGTTTAGTTTTGTATACAATATTTTTGACATAACCCCATAAGAAGAAGTCTAATGGCATCAGATCAGGGGATCGTGCTGGCCATTCCATCGATACACGCCTCCCTATCCACCTATTTGGAAATACTCGGTTGCGGTAGTGCCGGACATTGATTTGGTAATGGGGTGGTGCTCCATCTTTCTGAAACCATATCATATTCCCTGGAAGTTGTGGGTTTGCTGGATCAGGATATAAATTTGTTAAAGTTGGCAAGACATTATTTTGGAACAGTGCTAAATAATTATCGCCATTTAAATTGCCATGAATGAAAAAGGGACCTACGATATGATCTCCAACAATTCATGCCCAAACATTAGCCTTTTCAGGATATTGCTTATGTTCGTCTCTAATCCAGTGAGGATTTTCCCAAGACCAATATACCAATTCTGACGATTAGCATGACCGTGAAGTGTAAAGGTGCACTCATCAGAAAACAAAACATGTTCTAATTGGATCACATTGTTATCTAACATTGCCATCATTTGTTCAAATCAAAATCGTCTTCCATGTTCTCATGAATAGGTATCATTTTATAGGGATACATTTTATTTTTTTGTAATGTTCGAAAAATCGATGAATGGCTAACATCGAATATTGGGGCTGCTTCTCGACTAGAAGCATGTTTGTTTTCCTAAAACTCAAACATAATATCTAATTTTGTATCAACACTTATTGCATTGACAGTTAATTTTTTATCTGCTTTACATGTGCAAGCTGTCGAAACTGCTTTTCTATTTTACTAATTCTCCCTTGAGTTATACGCGCCAAATTTGGAAATTTTTCATGAAATAAGCGAGCAACTTCCATTTGTGTCCGTGTTTTATCTCCATAACCAATCATCTGTGGACTTGTTCATTTCTATTAAATAAACCATTTTTCTGATATGCAGTTAACGAAATTCAAACGACTATAACACTGACGACAACTACTGTCATGTAGAAAGGCAACAATTTGCTACGGTCACGCGTTTTAAACATAAGTAAATAAAACTATTTATACTTTTTAAATTTCAGTAAAAAAAAAACGCTGAAATGCAATAAATCTGAAAAACCATAATATTTCCGAAACAGTTGAAGATAGGTATAGGATATTGTACATTAAATATGTCTAAAATTATCTGAGGGATCCAAAAATTGAATAATATACAGGGTGCTCTATTTAAAATAAGAAAGTTGGTATTGGCCACTGTGACATGCCACACCCTGTAGGAAAAGTTTTTATTGAAAAATATGCGCCACTAGAAATACCAATCGACGTATCCGAGCGTTCTTTCGCACACGCCCCCATTTATTTATTATAGAATTTATTCCATTTGGCTGATACACGCTCTCTTAATTTCATAGTATATTTTGTAATCTTGATTCAAATCCTGACATAAATTGTCTCTTATGGCTGCATTACAGTCGGAAAGTCTTTCTGCAATTGCAGTAAACTTGAAGGAAGGCATGCGCATTAAGGAACCAGCTGATTTCTTATTGCAATATTCTTGCAACTTGCCAAAAAACGGACTAGCTCGATTTTTCTTTGCAGTTTCTATTGCAAGTCTGTTGGAAAACATAAGTTGATAATTACATTACCAACCAGAAACAAAAGTTACTAAGAATTAACCTTAAAATACGTCTCGTGTGTTTATTCTTGATCATGTGTTCATGTTTATTTATATTCATGTTCAGTTTTTAGTTGTGTTTTGCGGAGCGTTTTCTTTTGATAGTTTCACGCTATTTTTTTTGTTGGGTTGGCAGCCCTCGCCGTTGAAAACGCAACTGCAATAGAATTGCCGACTGTAAAACGATTTGCATGACATAAGTATTGCTTGCAACTTTCTTGTCAGAAATTAACTTGCAACAACAAAATCGCAAAAGTATCGCAGACTGTAATGCGGCCTTTAACATTTTTTTAATTAATTTTATTAAATGAAAGATTTTCAGCATTTAATTAATTCAAATGGAATTTTTATCCGAAACTAAAACTGCAACTAAAAAATACTAGGAAAGGTCTCATATCACGTATAGAACGAAGATTACAAATATATATACAGGGTGTCCGCTAATTAATTGTACTTGGAAAAACCACAGACTCCTGACGTAAAAATATTAGGATTTTAATTTTGCTTACCTATATTCGAAAGTTGACATTAACTGAGATACAGGGTGTTAAAGTTAAAACTTGATTTTTATTTTTCTCTAATAACTTTGAGAGAAACTAACGTTTTTTTACACAATTTGGCAATTATGTTTTTTTTTTAAGACGAGAAATTGATTTCTTAGTGAAATTTTAATGTACTGCGGTGTCATTTTTCGCACATTCATACGGTCATAACTTTTTTTGTGCCTCAGTGTATTTAAGTTTTTAATAAAAATAATACTTTTCTCATATTTGTTACATAATAAAGGTATACTCAGTTCAGGTCGCCCAGAGTTACCGTTTCGGAGATATTTGCATTTAAATTGTTTAGTGCGTTAGCTCAGGCAAGCCAATAATATTTTGTTTCTTCTTACCAATTCACTTTTACATAATAAGTAATGGCAATTGGGAATAATAAATACAACAATTGGATTGTTCTTTAACTTACTTTAATTAAAATAACTTTGACCCTAGAAAATATCGTGTCGAAAGAAACCGACAGCAATGAAAACACAAACTTACGATAAACTCAAAAATGAAACATTTTCTGTTCCATCCCAAGTGCATCTCTAAATTTTATTTGTTTTCTGATAGGTTAATTTAAGAAAAAAATTTGTTTGCAAATTAATAGTAATTGGACAGTGTGCACTAAACAATTTAAATGCAAATATCTCCGAAACGGTAACTCTGGGCGACCTGAACTTAGTATACCTTTTTTACGTAATAAATATCCGAAAAGTCTTATTTTCATTAAAAACTTAAATACACTGAGGCACAAAAAAGTTATGACCTAATAAATGTGCACATAATGCTGCAGACAGCACCCCCTACATTGTACATTAAAATTTCATAAAAAATCAATTTCTCGTCCTAAAACATTCAAAATTGCCAAATTTTGTAAAAAAACGTTGGTTTCCTCCTGCAAAGTTATTAGAGAAAAACAAAACTACAATTTTAACTTTAACACTCTGTATCTCAGTTAATATCAACTTTCGGATATAGGTAAGTATATTAAATCCTAATATTTTTACATAAAGAGTCTGTGGCTTTTCCATGTACCATTAATTAGCGGACACCCTCTATATTATTATAATATTAGTATTAAAATATGCATACCATTGCCTATATGTAATCTAATTGAAGAAATAAAATATATATATTTTATTTATATTTTACAAAAGCATATTTTATAACCGAATTCTTAATAGCATGGCGTTTAAAATAGATTTTGAAAAACTAATGCCGTTAATTTAGATTAATTTTTCAAATACTAATTCCCGTCCTTTTATATTCCTATGTCGCTTCATTAATTTTTTTTATTTTACAGTAAGAAGAACTCTTAAAAATGGCCTCTCAGAAGAAGAAAAGAAACATCTTTCAACGTATATCAAAGGTTATTAAAAACGTGGCGTCTCAATAGTGACATTTAAAAATTATTCGGTAATATAATTTATTGGTAGTATGGCATTTTCAGAAGATAATGTTTATTCCACGACTACACAGGGTCATTCATGGTTAGTGGCCCCTATTAGAGAAGGTCGGGAACTAAAGAAGATATTTGTTTGAAATATGGGTACCTACTCGCTATAAAAGATGCCGATCTTTTTACTAAAGATGACGTATCTTCACTTCCGGCGGTTATACAGGCTTAACATTGTTATTTTCAATAGAAGACACTGTATATTTTGGAATTATTCGATCTATATAAGAATTCAAGTAACTTTTGTTCATAATTGCCTATACCCACTCAAACCAATGCAGTTAAAGATTTAAACATATTAAAAAATTTGGGTCTTTTTATTTCATAAAATACTAGACATTTATACAGGGTATTTTAAAAAGTATACCTTCAAATAACTTAATAACTAATTAAGATAGAAACATGTATGTACAGTGTCACCATTAAAGTCGGAACCATAAAGGGAAAAATGTATAATTCGATTTAGGTAAAATTTGACTACGCCATAACTTTGCGCTTCAATAAAGACCAAAAATGACATAATTAAACAGGCGGCTTTTGTGAACTGTCAAATTTTATATATTCTCCACGAAATCTCGAAAAAATGGCATTTATTTTGAATATAAAAAAAGTTGTTTGTTGTTTTATGTGCACATACCAAATTTGAATTACTTAATTAACTTAACTTAAATTAATTTAATTTTTGTTTTCTATCTATTTTTGGCCATTATCTATTTTCTTTGAAAACGAAAGTCGACCCTACCACCATAAATCATATATACAGGGTGTTATAGAAATTACTTATTATATTTAAATCGGCAAATCCTGAGATGAAAATAAATTGAAGAAAAATAACCATAAATGGCACTTTGAATTATTGTACGAAATATACACTTTATATGAAATCTGAAAATTTAAATGGCCGCTACTGAGGACGTTCGCAATCAATAGTTTATTGAGGCGGTGTTGCCATATATTGCAACACAGAATTGTAAACGCACGTGTTCAGTTTTTGACAACAAGGCGTCTTTGACCCGCGTTATGACTTCTATTTCAAACTCTTTAGAAAAAAAAAATACTACAATTTTAAGGTACATACTATCTTACCTTCGATCTTATAATCCGTTATATAATTAAATTCCATAGAAAAATAAAACACAAAAAGTATGTTTTGCAACAGAACCAGCAGTAGATAATATCACACAAATTTGAAATCACATCACAATATTTCTTATTATGAATTATTTGACAACAGAAAAATAATCGAATAATACAACAACATTCTTTGTACCAAAAATTCTACCAAAATATTAATTTTTCTCAAAGAATTAAATTACAGTTTAAAAATGTTGCCATCTGTATGGAGTAAACGCTTTTAATAACTTTACTTTGCAGATTTAACCAACGATAAGTAGAGCCCTGTCTTTTAAATAATAAATACGTTGAAAAAAATGGACTCCGTTGTTTATAATTACGGTGATTTCCGTTTTCAATGCAAAAAAATACTGGCCAAAAATAGATAGAAGATCAAAATGATCATAAATGGTGCAAATTTGGTATGTAGACATAGAATTATAATACAAACAACTTTTCCAAATACAATTTATTAAAATTCGACCAATAAATGCCAAATAAAAACTTTAAATTTTACCTAAATGGAAAATTAAACATCGTTTTCCCCATATGTTCCAACTTTAATGGTGAGACTGTATATACTGAGCAATTACATAAAGAATGTAACTCTATAAAAAAAAATATAGGGTGTTCGTTCTATTTAAAAAAAATTGCTCAGTATAGGTACCACTATTTTAAACAAATATCTTTCTTAATTCCCGAGATCTCTTTATAGGCCACTCACCCCCGTATAAAACAATAATCACCAACTAGCCATTTTTGACCGATGTTAATTATTATTCATTATTCATTCGTAGTTCTTACCTGGGAGTCATTAACTTGTTACATCCGGACTGCGACCAATCGGGGAGGTTTTCTCATTAATTTACCAAACTATAGCAGCAAGCCAATAAAAATAATAGAACTGTCCAATTATGTCAAAATTTCTTTGAAATTGAAACTAGAATATTTGTGAATTTAACTATGTCTCTCAATTTTCAATTTAAAAAAAAAATACATCGTAAATTATTGGTTATAACAATAAACATGTCACGACGGACGATGTCGTCACAGAGAAATAATAGGTCTGAATTTGATTATGAATATTATTAATGAAATAGTCGTGGAAATTACGCGCTAGTGACTACTATTTACTTGGATTGTATTTTATCCTCGTGAATAATAATCGCCATTATTGATGTAAGGTTTACTGTACCTTCGTTTTGTCACTATATGATACATCACAAAAATAACAATGTGTAATATAAACTAAAACTTTTGGCATGTTGTAGTGGGGTATATTACCCCTTAAATTATAAAATAACTAAAACGTTTAACTTTTGTAATAGAATTTGTTAAAAATTAACATAATTTTTAATGTAAAATAGAGTATGCATATTATGGAAAATTACTCACGTGTTTGAGGTTTTTTATTATTTATTAGATATATCGTTGTATACTGACAATTTTTAATGTGATAATACGTATATGGCTGCTACTCATCTTAAAATCCACTGTTGATTTTATTTAGATAAGTAATTTAAGTTTATTTTGTAGAATAGGGTTTATTTATTTTTCAATGTGTACTACTAAAAAAAGATGAGCGACAGATACCCGTACAGTGTCTTCGTAAGGTCTAAAAAGGCAGCGGAGGAGGTCAGAATTCGAAGGATTCAGTAAAATAAACCCGACAACCGCAGAACAAATGTTCATCAGGGCTTTAGTTTCGATTTGTTTATACAAGGTGTAATAAATTCACCATCGAGATTTAGGAAATGGTAAGAGATACGACGTCGGTTAAATTAGGGCAAGTTGTGTAATTATGGGCTCAATAATATGCTGCAAAAAAATCAAATATAAATACAGGGGCTTACATATTTTGTTCGAAGAGATTTCCAAAAATATATTTAATTTCCTTAGTGGTACTTTTTATTCTCCACACATCAGATATTTAATGCGTGACAACGAATTTGTTACACCCTGTATTGTAAGAAGAATATCCAAGACAGATCGAAGTGAAGGAAGTACTACGGAATTAAAATATTTTTTGAAAGATGACACCATTGAAATTGGAAACTGAATTCAATTATTTTTCAATTTAACTAGATTTGTACAAAAATGCTACCAGTACGGACTTGACTTCTGACTTCCTTAACTAGTTTTTTCTGGGTTATTATGATTGATTTAAGAATTTATATATCTGTTTTATCAAGAGATACATCCTAATATACAGGGTGGCTGCATTTCAACGTCAGATTTTTAAAAATTGAATCTTCTAGAACATCTAGACATGATTGAACGATTTTATTTATGTGGTGGTGCGATAATTTTAGGAAGAAAATTCCTAGATAGAAACACCATGAATTGGAGTAAAACGTGTGTCCAACGTGTGCAAAAATTTATTTAAAATATAGATATAATAGATTCTTAAATCTGCCATCTTAACAACATTCATTAAATAACGTAGATGTAATAATTCTTTTTATATTTTCGGCAAACTTTTTAACTAATTTCTTAAGCCTATAACGTGTTTCTTTCCTTAATGTAACTTTTTTTTAAATATGACTACAATTCGAAAAACTTTTAAATTATAAACATTATTTCCTAAAGTTTTCTTTTATTTTTTGCTGTGGTTTTAGTTAGATAATTGTAATAACTATTGTTTAAACTATTATGTAATATAGTTAAATGATTTTGTTAATAAGTTTTTTTATTTTCAAATAGAGTAAATGATGCGCGTGGATATACGGGTTCCCCCAACGAAGCGGAGACGGAAGATTAACTCTATAAATTCGCCAAATCGACCGTTTTGCCACTATTTGAGATTTTACAGAAAATGCCAATATATTGCTATTTTATGTTTTATACTTTTTCTTGGTAGGACATTATTTAAAGAAAAGCGACTAATATCACAAGCAAAAATATTATTTTAATTACTTAATGCCATATTAATCAATTAGAATCAATTCAGATTATTTTACATGATCAACAAATTCACCCTTACCACCTTCAGCTGATGCAGGAGGCAATTCATCAGGATTATTGGAGGACTTCATCCTTATGGAGCGAGCTTCCCGATGTCGTATTTCCCAACGAATATAACCTCCAACGATTCAAAACCAACTCGAATAGCTTTATTTACATACGAAACACTCCCTAAAGGATTTTTCCTATAGTGCTTGTGTTTAATTATAAAAAAAAAATGATGGTGCCAGAGTAGTTTTTTACGAATGAGCCCCAAAACTAAAAAATACATCAAGGAAAATTATACTGAACGAAGTCAGTCCATCTTTTGATAGAGGCGTATATAAATGACCATTGCGACCATTTGGAACATAAATTATACAGGGTGGCCCATCGAAAACAGTCCAGCAAAGTTTAGGGCTGTGTACGTGAAAATTAAAAGAATCTCGGACCCGTAAACTTGTGTTTTCAGGGGGACACGTTTCACTATTAATTTCATCCCTGTAACCTCAACCCCCTAGCGGGGGCCGCTACTGCCCTTGGGCATGTTGTGATACATGTGTTTAAAGGGCATTAAATTCTCTTTAAAATGGCGCATCGTTTTGTAAATTTGAGCTACGCGCCGCCGAGCAAGGGAATTTAAACATTTCACTGCACCTCTTATCAAGTACACAGGTTTGTGCGTAAAAAATTTTTTTTTAAGTATCAGTCAATTCAACTTTATCTTCAGTAAAGTGGTTGATCCAGATCTACATAAGTTATTTGGAAAAAAATTGTTTACGCACAAACCTGTGTACTTGATAAGAGGTGCAGAGAAATGTTTCAAATTCCGTTGCTCGGCGGCGCGTAGCTCAAATTTACAAAACGAAGCGCCATTTTAAAGAGAATTTAATGCCCTTTAAGAGCATGTATCACAACATACCCATTCCCATTTGAAAAAACAAGGGCAGTAGCCTCCCCCGCTAGGGGGGGAGGTTGAGGTTACAGGGATCAAATTAATAGTGAAACGTGTCCCCCTGAAAACACAAGTTTACGGGCCCGACATTTTTTTTTTATTTTCACGTACACAGCCGTAAACCTTGCTGGACTGTTTTCGATGGGCCACTCTGTATTTTTTTTAAATCTCTACTTATTTGTTTATTTATTTCTTTCTCTGATCTTTAATATCTTTTTTGATTTTTAAAATTCTTTGTGAAAGAGAACGTTATAAAATTGTGGGCTAATAGCTCACCCTATATGTGTATGTATTGAAGATATTATGTTGCCAGCAATTTTGCTGGAGGATTGTTGAGCAATAGGTTCCAGTAATATCGACAGAAAATCATGCCCGATTACAGGTCCCCAAGAACGTCCATATACCGGATTCGAACCGTTAACCTTTTACCAGGAGGGCGTCTTACCCACGTAGACACCTGGTCAAGCTGTTTATGGAAATAATACTCGTCATTTAATGGCTAAAAATGTATTGATTCAAATTCAAATTTTAATCTATACAAAAATAATGTCAAGATATAAAAATATATTTTAAGAAGCCGTTAATAAATTGTGGATAAAAATGTTGATTTTAAGCCGCAGTAAATATTTATAATTACTCTACCCTTCACATTAACTGACAATATATACAGGGTGTCTTAAAAATGGCTTATTCCTTTTTTGAACGTTTGTGTTTCATTCCACGTTTACATTTGCGGTGAAATTTTACCCCTTAAAAGAATCACGATGTTTGTTCGGATAAATGCTTCAGGCTACTTGAAGACGTGATTCTATATGTTGAAAAAAAGGTAGTAACTCAAATAACAAAAGTCGAAGCCTTAATCCCTTTCCAGTTACAGCCTGTCAAAGTTTTCTTTATTATTTCATATTGCGGTTAGTTTTTAAACCGTCAAATTGATATTTGGCATTTGGATTATGGTTAAGGACTTCTATCATTCTGTTCTAAAAATATTTCTCTACTGTACCACCAGAGGGCACTTTAAATGAAATTCAAATTTAAGTTTTGGCATATTTTTTTATTTGACAGTTATTGAAAAAGGACATGCCATTCTAAAGACCAATAAAGACTTAATAAAGACTTAATAAAGAAGGTACTACTATTTAGTCGAGTCAATAAATTATAGCGTTTAGGCGCAAAACTGGAATTAAAGTTTGTTGTTAGCATTAAAAAGCACCAAAAAATTACTGAGTTTTCGACATTTGTTATGTTTGTTATATGATAGTATCCTGATGCATTATCTGAACATTCTGTATAGCATATATACCGGATTGAAGCAACCAAACCATTTTTATATTACCCTGAAACGCATTTTTACTATAGATAGATTGTATTTTTGTATAACTAAAAAAATTATTATAATTCGTCATGTTTTGGTCCCGAAAATTCATCGAGTGAGATAAATCCGTCTTTGTCTTTATCTTCTTGCTGGAAAATTTCTTCGGCGAGTTTATCGTGATCTGACAGCATGTTCTTCACTTCCTCACTGGCTCCGCTATCAGCTGCAGCCATTTGAGATTTCAGATATTGGCTTACCTAGAAAAAGATATATAAATAAATACACAGGTTTTTAAACTTTAAATCTGAAAATTTATGTTGCCGCTACATTTATTATTATGAATTAATTCACAACAGAAAACCATCGGGTAATGCTACAACTAACAAGACGTTTAAAATTCGTATATATCAAGCACATGAAACCCTCGGCAACGTCGTTCCAACCGGCGGTTATCCACGCAAGGGCGAGACACGCGGTGTGATCTGGCATCACTGTAGTTTATTCTAGTGACCTACATTGTTGCTAACTGAAAACAGACGGAGCGGCGCGACAGCATGTAGGCAAACAGGTTTTTTACCTTAGTATTTAGATATTCGATAAAAAAAAGTATGTAGACTTTCTCTAGGACACCCCAGGAGTCATCCATTTAAATATAATAAGTCATTTCCATAACACCCTGTATAGTGGTGTATAACCAACGCACTGTCACTTTATGCCATAAGTTTTGGATATTTGCTTATATCGACTTGATTATTCAGAAATATTGTTGGTTTTAGCTTGGCATAGCATGAGCACAAAGTTCAAGATTTAAAAATGTTTTTTTGTCCTTGAAAATACGTTAACAATACCCGTTCGCTAAAACTCTTCCAATGCCATTTAAACCATGCCATTAAAACGTATTCTATTCCTTTTTGTAAGCTTCTTTCGATTTTTCAGGCAATAGGTTTTGTGTTGCTTCATTGGCATTATTAACTATTTCGTCTGGAGTGCATTGAAATGAGTTTTCTTCTTCGGAATCGAAATTTCTTATATTATTGTCACTTATAAGGTAACAATAACATAAGGCAACAGGCAATGAACGATTCGAATGTTGTTTTCATGGCAACCTGGGCAGTCAGAGAGGTAAAAAAATTACACGTTACTGCATTTTTTCAACGCTAAATTGGTTTTTTGACTAAAAAATTACCAGTTTTATGCCTTCATTGGCGAAAAAAATTAATAGTTTTTATAACTATGGTAGAAAATAGAATTTTTTTATGTCTAAGACCTAATTAATGTTTACACGACCATTGGCTGTTGACCACCGACCTATATCTATGAATAAACAAACTCTAAAAGGAAATGTGGCAAATTTATGGCCTCGCGCATGTAAACTAAGCTGATCGTCAGATGTCATGCGCAATGCCGACTGATATACTATTGACCTTAACCGGCGAACAGGACCGTACATCGCCCTTAATGAAAATGATTACACGGCAATATTTTGGCACATCAAAACCTTCTTTACTGGGAAATAAACAATTTATTTTCTAGCATGAAAGAAGGCCTTGTGGCCATCACTGAAGAGTCACATTTAGAATTAATTTTGATATCTATTGTCCACGTATTGATAGATTTTTAATATCGTTGCATTCCTACGACTGATTTCGATTCTGGACAATCGTCGTTGGTTGGCAACCAAACCGGCACCAATACCGGCGGGGTTGCCCATATGACGGCCACAACACTCTGCGCAAGAGAAACGACGAGCAACCTTTAAAAATATGACCCGTAAACATCAACCAATTTTGTCACTTATAAAATTGAACTTTTTACTACGCACCCCATAAGTTGTACAGGGTGTTCTATTTTCGATATTTTTATAGCGTATCTCCGTAATTGTTAGTGCTATCAAAAAAGTAATGTGGGTGTCATGTACTCTTTTTGGGTCAAACTTAAAATGATAAAATCAAAATTTGAAAATTTTCGCTCGCTTAAGAGATACGGGAGAAAATCAAAAAATTGACAATTTAAAAATTACCCTATATTTTCTTAGTTAAAAGAGATACAGAAAAATGTTTTATACAAAAGTCTCTTTATAATAATTTTTGAATAATCTTCCGTATTTAGAATAAGTATACGCCGTCAGGTAAAAAAGTTATCGAACTTAACCCCATTTTTTTTTAAATGGAGCACCCTGTATATTTTAATCTAAGAAGATTGCATTTTAAATTATGTTTTCAAATATATAACACACCATGGATAATATTGGTTTTCTAGGCGATTTATTTAAACTTTATTACTTAAAAAAAAGTAGGCCATGAAATAGAAGATCTTTTGTGACCTATCAAAGGCTTTCGATTGCGTCTCTCACGATATATTAATGGTAAAGCTGAAATCGTATGGACTGGGTGACGGTGCTTTGCGATTGGTGGCTGGCTACTTGGGGAAGCGCTCGCAGCTGACAGCTTTCAGAGGGATGCAATCGGGAGAGGCAGAGCTTAAGTATGGGGTGCCACAGGGGTCGGTCCTGGGACCGCTTTTATTCCTTATATATATAAACGACATAACCGCCTCTGTTCCCAATTTATTGGTTGTATTGTTTGCGGATGATACATCTGTGGCTGAGTCAGATGAATGTGAGAGCATACTGTGTGAACGGCTAAATGCTTGTATGAGCGGTCTGAGGGTCTGGTTCCGGGCGAATCTGCTGGCTCTGAATGAGGCGAAGACTGAGCACATCAGGTTTGGATTAAGAGAGATTGAGGAGGTGGGCGCTGAGGAGGTCAGGTTTCTGGGGGTGTACCTTGATCCTCATTTGAGATTTGATAAACAGGTTGATCATATGGCTAAGCGCCTATCAAAAACTATATTCCTTTTGAAAACTCTTAGGGGTGTGTTGCCATTTTCCTGTCTACTCCAGACGTACCATGGGGTGTTTCAGTCTGTGGCCTGCTATGCAGTGATGATCTGGGGGCACTCGGCGCAGGCGGAGCGTGTTTTCCGGTTGCAACGAAGGGCGGTGAGAGTGATTGCGAGTGCCGGATACAGAGAGGACGCAAGGGAGATTTTTAGGCGGCTGGGGATCATGACGATTCCTAGTCGATACATATATGAATGCCTTATTTACTGTCACAGGAATATAAACTCGTACAATCTGAATCAAAATTTTCATGACTATTCGACCAGGCAGGGTGATAATATCAGGATAGATTACCATAGATTGGAACGGTCCAGAGTCTCAACGAATTATTATGGTCCCAAATTATATAACAGTCTCCCTCAGTACGTGCGGGGGCTACCTGAAAAGTCTTTCAGAGTCTGGGTGAGGGACCATCTGGTTCGGAGAGCTTTCTACAGTGTGCAGCAATTCCTCGACTGCGATGGTCATTGACCCTCTGGTGTTTGCGCCGGCTTCCATGCTCAACAGTGCGTCACTATTGTGACTAATTTTTATAATGATTGTATTTTAATGTGTTGTTATGTTTAAATTCGTCATAAGTGTCTTTCTAGGCTTAGTATTTTAAAGTGTAAAATATTCTTTGAATGTTTTAATTGTGTTAGTTTTGATTTTTTATGATTGACGTCGGTCAAATTGTTTGTTACATTTATGCCGTAATATATTTGAATTTGAATTTGAATTTGAATTTGAGAAGCTAATATCCTAGAGACAACTATGTTGACATTCTAATTAATTTAACGTCAATTTCATTTTTACATATTCATTTGTGAAAATGACTTATCAACAATTTGAAAAATTTGATATGGTATTCATGGTATTTTATAAATTTGAAAAGACAGTTTAAAATGCTATATTTTTATATTAAAATATAAAGGTTGTTCCATGTAAAAAAATGAGGTTAGTTCCGATAACTTTCTTACCTGACCCCGTATACTTATTCTGAAAATGGCAGATTCAACAATCATTATAAATAAGCTTCTGTATAAAACATTTTTCTGTATCTCTTTTAACTAAGAAAATATAGGGTAATTTCGAAATTGTCAATTTGTTGATCTTCCCCCGTATCTCTTAAGCCAGCGAAAATTTTCGAATTTTGATTTTACCATTTTAAGTTTCTCCCAAAACATTACTTTTTCAATAACACTAATAATTGCGGAACCCGAACAAACCCTATAAAAGTGTCGAAAATGGGACACCCTGTATGTATATTTCTAACTGACCCTGCTTAACCGTAAGCCGGACATGTAAATAACGAATAAATTCTCTAACAAAATTAAGTTATGGGTATTTTTGTCAAGACCAAGGTACTTCATTTTCTAGGTGTGCCATAAGAATATCGAAAAAAAAACCCACCAGAATACTTTTAGTAAAAAAATTTATTAACTTTTTATATAACACGTAACATAGTATATAATTTTGACCAACCTAATAAAACAATTACAAAAGTCCGGAGCTTAATAGACTATACCTACATAAACTGGAGTAAAATATATTTAGGAGGAAGAAACAGACACGAAAGTAAGCCTCCCTTACTTTCGTGTACCGGGCAAACGTGCAAATTATATAAAAAAATGCTTATATTTATCATAGATGTAAAATTTAATTTTATTAAGTACCTATCTTAATTACGTTTCAAATTGACATGAGCACTATCGTTTTTAAGTCAAACATTCATTTGCAATTTTTACAGTTTATCAAGTCGCCTTTGAGACCATCAGTGGAACCATGAACAATCGCTTTTATGCCGATCAGTCGATCGATAAAGAGAAATCGATTGCCTTCTTGTACTTGATTGCTACTAAAAACTGGAGACTATTTTTATGCAAATAGGAATGGATGGCAATATCTAAAAAAAAGGTCCCGTCCCATACCCAACTAACAATATTAAAAAAAAAATGCTATTCTTTGCATACTCATACTCATTCCTTTACCATACTAATGGCTTGTGATAATTGGTGACATTTGTTTGATTTGTGCATTCAACTTCTACAACTGAACTCGCCCAAATCATTGTTATCAAATTACAAACTTTCACAATATCAATTTTCTCTTTCAGACTCATAACGCGACATTTTTCTGTCATTGCTTACGATTTTAACCTTACAACTCACAAATAAACGGCGGACTGCTGTCGGGGAATCACACATACATTCATTCAGCGAAGTCCTTTCGCGCTGCCACGCATAGTTGCCGGTCTATCGTCAGAGAATTTTTGCATCGTACTTATTCGTCTCCCAAATACTTTTAAACATTTCTTGTCCGTTTAAAGGAGGGGTTTTCGCACTCTTTGTTAGAAAACAGCCTGTCCGCGTCAGCCCAAAGGAGAGTCAGCCCAAGAGAGGTTGATTTTCATGGAATTTCATATACCTAGTTCCGGACTATGAAAAAATATCCGCGTAATAGAAATGTGCGCTTATTAGAGGTGTCCGTTATGAAAGGTTTTACTGTATTTTGGAAAGACCGTTATCATTGGTTGAAATTTTATAGATTAACGTCGAGTTAAGAGACATAGGTAAGGGAAAATTGTCGATTGTCTGTGGTTCCACTGCAGGTCACATTCTAGAATGGTTTCAAGTCAACGGTAAGGCTTCACGCAGATATTACATTTGACACAATAGTCTATCGAGGTATAAAAAATTGTTCTGGCTTCATAACAGATAAGAATCTTTAAACGGATAATAAAATTATAAGTGACATGTAATGAAAAGTAAATATAACTTAACGATAGTTGGTGACTAAAACTTAAAATTTTCAGTCGTTGTTGAAACAAGGAAAGTGTCGTTTTTGATGTCGTTAATCTACTGGCACAAAAATAATAATAACTTTATTATTGAACTTAAGGTATCACACGTATAGGTCGATAGTTTGACAATAACATAATAAACGACTGAAACGTATATAAATATCAGAAACATGTTACTGGTGTTATAATTCAAATGGGTATTAGTTGATAGAGATAAGTACAGATTTAGAAAAAAATTGCATGTTGGTATAGTGAAGGTGAACTTGATCATGCGACTCTGTGACAAGATGTCTCTTCCTTCAAGTCTTTTTTCTACTTAACAATTAATGTCTTCAATCTTCGTACAAGGAAGAGCATCGCGAGATGTTCTTTTTAGGGGAAACTGCCATCACAAGAGGCCACCGCATATGCACTGGTCACTTAAACGAAAACTTATTAACAATATAATATATACAGTGAGAACATAAAAGGTTGGAAGAAATTAATTTAAAATTCAGGTGGTTTAGTCCTCGTAAAAGCACTCGGGTAATTCAATTTTTTATTTTTGTTGGTGCCTTTTCTTTAGGGTAATTTCCTGTATACAGCGTAACCCAGAACCAAGTTATGACTACTCACCAAGCAAGCCTTTAGTATTTTGTCAGGGCGCCCTACTAAAGAAAAGTTATGATGATAAGAATATCCAAAAAAGGTCGTTACTTTCATATGGAGACCACCAGATTGAACATTAAAAAGAGGTCGCCAATGGTAAGTTCGTCACTTGCACTTGTCAGCTCCAAGGCGCTCCAGGCCGCCGCCCGCGACGCACTAGTTGGTAACCCCTGACTTAACTTAAGGCTCCGTTTACAGTAATATTCATGATTTAGGTATTAAACTGATCTGTTCACAATCTAACTATCGATTTTCTCGCAAACAGTTTAATTTAGGTATGAAAACATGAAATAATTTAGGTATGAAAATGAAAAAATGTTTAGAATTTTATGCAGAATCTAAAAGCACTAAAAAATTGAAGTATCCATTTATAATAAATAAGTGAGTTGTTATAACTTGTTTTTGGCCAACCCTGTATATATGAACTCATCTTTAACAAAAGCACAAAAAAAAATAAAAAAATTGACTAGTTTTTTTCAGAAAAAAAACCCGAAATCCAATTGAATTTGTTCCAACCTTGACGTTCGCACTGTATATATCTGTGTTATTTCTATTGCTCTTTATTGATAAGGTATAAATTAATGTTTCAGTCGTCGCTTATAATAATGTGCCAATGATATTAAAAACGACACTTCCTAAACAGAACAATAAATTGATATGTCCTAGAGCTCGTCATGTTTCGGTCCAGAAAACTCTTGATGAGAGATGAATCCGTTCTTGTCTTTGTCTTCGTGCTGGAAGATTTCTTCTACGAGTTTGTCGTGTTCGGCAAGCATGTTCTTTACTTCTTCACTTGGGTTACCACCATCAGCTGCGACCATCTGTTTCTTAAGGTACTCGCTGACCTGGAAGGTAAGAAAGTTAGAAAAGGGGCCTGTTATGTGAGTTTGAATCGGTTAAAAATTGAAGGCTGTAAGCTTGTTGGAGGTTTGAAGAAAATAAAGTGCATTGCAGAGCAACTAGACGCAGGCGGTTGGAAATAACAGGTTTTATACATATTTAAAATTTTAGTAATATACAAGAGTTTGATAGGTATATAAAACTGTGTTAAGATTTTATTAATATTCACAAAATATATAGCAGGATATATATACAGTGACAGGCACAATTTATGTAGCATATGGGAAAGTTATCAAGAAATGCATAATATCTAAGAATAGAGAAGCTCTGTAGAACTTTCATAACGTATGTCCCATAAGTTCTGGCACAAATTTCAGATGCCATAAAACTGGTAATAAAAAGAAAATATCAAGTTGCCCTGGTAACAACAACTCGTTTGACATCTTCACTTAACATTGACAGTTCAGTTTTAATTGATTAAGTCGATATGACTTACAAATTAGAAATTCGGAAAAGTATTTATAATTTAGTTCCGAAATAATACGCATTTTTGAAAATCAAAATATATCGCGTAGAACCATTTATCGAACAATTGCTGAATTGCTTGTATGAACCTTCCAAAACCGAACAATCCCGAACAACCCCCCCCCCCCCCATGCGGCGCCCCCTACAAATCATGTCAGAATGTCGAGGGGATCCTACTGTATCGATTGGGGAAAAAAAATTACTAGATTTCGTCAAGGGATTTTCGAGCCGTTTATTTCGCCAGAACGAGTCCACTACATGTTCTATTGTTATAAATAACGTACATTATTCAAACTATCGCATTTTTAGCTTGTTGTTGAAGATAAATATAAACCACTATATTTCTGTATGTACACATTATACTCAATTAAATAAAAAAATAATATACAGGGTGCCCCAATTAAAAATTTTTACTTTTGTTATAATCTCAAAAACTAGAACAGGGTCAGTTTTCACCATTTTGATAAGTTAGCGCGTAAAGGAATTATGAGAGATGTTTAAGAAGCCAAGTTTTTCAAAATCACCCTGTAGATTAAAAACTAAGAGATGAATGATAAATTTGACTCCAGAGTGTTTCGTTAAAAAGTGGAAAACTGAAGTGAATTTCTTCTTTGATAATAACTCTACCAGCCCCAGAAAAGGTCAAAACAAAAAGGGGATACCCTGTACAATATGTAATAGTACTCGGAAGAAGTGAAGACGAATAATAATTTTATTGCATGACCATCTTGTATACTCATCATCAAACACAACGATGTCTACATTCATTCGGTGCCGATGCACTATCTTACTTTCGCGAAATACCATCAATTCCTGAATAATTTCACTGAAAGTAATGAGAGAAATCAATATTGTCAATATATTACGTTTGTTTGTCTGGTAGTTTAGTATGATAATTATTGTTGTTTGAAACAATAGTCAATTTTACCGGACATTCATTTTTAAAACAGGATTTCTTATTGCTGACGAAGCATTATACAGTGGTCGGCAAAAAGTTGGCAACATAATAATATTGGAAAAGTTTTTTACCGTTGAAATATTAAAAAAAACTTTTTACGCCGATTGCATTTGCATGATTGGTAACGTAAAAACGTGTTTTGATAATTGTCACGCGACTACGCTTTTTGATGGAAAATTAAAAAAATATATTTTGCCATCGAAAACTGGTATTTATGACGAAATATCCCAAAAAAAGTTATTTGAAAAAAGTGTTGTGTAGATTTGGATATTAATGCTCTTTTGCAAAAGAGTCAAACTTACAAAAATGATATTTTTTCAAAAAAATATCCCAGTATCAGTTTCTTAAGTCTTAAAGTGTATTATTATTTCTTTCATAAGAGCAACTTTGGAAGAAACGTTACAACTACTGTTGGGAAAAAACGATGATTTTAATAATCGAGTACTTGATACTCGAGCGATTTTAATAATCGAGTGAATTGCTCGAGCGGTTAATAACTTGAAATCTTTATGACTAAGAAGAATGTGTTGATAAGTTGTTTTTGTAAGTTTTAGAAGTTTAGTCTCGAGCAGGGGTCGGCAACCTGCGGCTCTTTGGATGTGAAGCTGCGGCTCCTTAGTTCCATACGCAAATGTTATTTATTTTATCGAAAAAAAAACATTAAAAATTCGTTCTGAATAGATTAACGAGGTTTAGGCACAGATTCTATCTCTCAGCCACTTGTACTCGCTTTTCACCGCACCCCACCCCCCGTGATACGCGTCGTTACTGTCGTCAGTCCGTCGAAAGCTCTCGAATGACGCCGTCGTCGGATGTTTCTATGTAGGTTTTAATTCGTTTTCGACGCAAGACAATTTGGCGTCTTTACCAGTTCTTTGGCTGTGACCAGGGTTCGGCAACCTACGGCTCGCGAGCCGCACGCGGCTCTTTCGATGTCAAGTTGTGTCTCTTTCGATATCAAATTGCGGCCGTTAGTGCCTCTTTAAAAACTGAGAAATTGTGTAAATTATAACTTTTGGCTCTTCCGTCTCAAAAGGTTGCCGACCCCTGGTCTAGAGCTTTTATTAAGGAAGAACAGTTGATTCTGATTTTTTTTAAAAACTATATCCTTAATTTATTTTAAAATCTACAATCGCCGCTGGCTAGCCAGTCAAAACAAAACCCATGTCCGATGAATCGACTAAGGGATTTGGCATACTATTTTGTATGCACCTTCTCGTTTATGTGTCTTTAACAAAGACGTAAGTCGTGTCAGTCTTCTGAGCGTCAAACTCGAACATCGCCAATCGGCACATTTCAGGTGGGGCGCGGGGTCGCGTCGAGTGAAGATCAGGTATCAAGTGAAAGGCGACGATTTTCGATTTTTCGCTTGAATTTATGACTCGAGTAGTATTTCCTATCGAACGAAAAACTGCTCGAATATACGAGCAGTTTTATTACCTCGAGCGATCACATTACCAAGCAGCACATTTCGGTCGGCGTCAAGCAAAGGTGGGGTATCGAGTGAAAGGTAATAAGTAACAAGTTTCTTTTTTTGTTACAAAATAGAAAAATTCACATTTCTTTGTTATTTTTCTTATAAAACTATAATGCTAAAATACCGTGTCTATACCGTGTCTATATTTAATGTATGCTTAGTTATAGACAGGTAGTCAATAAAGAAGATGTTCTTTCTTAATATACTTCGACAAAAGTTTTTTTTATATCCTAATACTTTATGATTATACTTCCTAATTTTTTCATATAACTTGTAATATAAAGGCATTTGACAAAGCCTTTCAAGATTGACTGGGACTTTGATAAATGAATTGATGAATAGAATATAATAGAATAGACGTCGTTTGACAAGGGTAGAGTTTGGTACACCGATGGATCAAAAATCGCCAACGGTATGGGCGCCGGTATATTTAGGGAAAGGATAGACATAAGCATCCCAACGGGGAACTGCATACGTCATAGTATATCAAGCGGAAGCTCGTGCCATACAAGCATGCGTACTACAGAATCTTGAAAAGGGCTACCACAGCCAAAAGGTATCCTGTCGGACAGCCAAGCTGCTCTTAATATTCTGAACGCCAATCGGTTAACTTCAAAACTCAAACTGGAGTGCCATCAACCGAAAAGAATTGGCGGCAAGGGGGCACAAGGTGGAGCTCTTGTAGGTCCCTGGTCCTCTGAGATATTAGGTAATGAGAAAGCGGATGAATTAGCGAGAGCCGGATCCACTCAAAGTCTCAGGGGCCCCGAACCGGCTTTTGGGATATCAAAACAGGCAACGAAAACAACATTAGATAGATGGTCGAAAAAACAACACCTTTCTCGATGGCAATGGTTATTTGGTCAAATACATGCACGGGCCGCAATTGGAAAACCATCGAAGATACTATCGAATGGGATGCTAACCCTGACGCGGCCCCAGTTGAAACAGGTGATGGGTCTGCTAACAGGCCACTATCACTTACGAAAACACCTTCAACGGATAGGTATAAGCAACGGATCCATCGAATGCAGATTCTACGACGAAGAGGATGAAACTGCCACCCACAAATATACCGCTGCGAAGCGCTGTCTCGCAAAAGACATAAGATCTTCGGGAGCATACAACGTGGAGACAACCTCCCACATGACAGACTTGGTAGAAGGTAGAAGGGCCTCATATAAGGAACAAATATTTTCTAACAAGATCGGGGTACCAATAAGCCAGAAGGCTGCAGTGATAGAAGTTCGGGCCTCACACCCGACCCCCAGCATTTAACCAACCAACCAATATAAAGGCTTTATTTAATTATTTAATATTCCAATAATAAATAAGTTTCCTATATGTGGCCAACTTTCTGCCGTCACTGTATAATTCCCAAAAAGATATTATGTCATACGCCAAATTTTGGCGGTCGTGTTTCAGTAGTTTTCGAATTATCCTGCTTTGACGGAACTTTAGAATCTGAAAATGAATGGAGAAAGTTTGTTCGGGTTGTGGGATCTTGCTCGCAAAAATAATACGTTGTTAGTACCTTCTACATACACAGTGTGTAAAAAGTCCCGGAACAGTCAATTATTTCAAAAATGGTGCACAATATAAAAAAACTTTCTGTATAAAAGTTGTTGGTCTTAAAGAAATTTATTAAACTTAGATCCCTGTAATTATACAGGGTTGCCCAAAAAGTCGTGGTAACCGAAACTTCATTTTTTTTAAATGGAATGACCCTTTTTTGATCACATTTTCTGATTCCTCTAAACATTGTAAACAACAATTATAGAACATGTCATATGGCTAAACCTATTAGTTTTAGAAATAATTTGAGTTGAAGGACATAAATGCGATAGGTATGATATTACCTTTTGCATTGTTTCGAGTCGGCTCAAATGTTTTACGTTAAAATTAAAAGAAAAACATTAAACTCGTGTAAAATGAACCTCACTCAAGTTGTGTCAAAATTTTAATAACAACTAAATTATTAAATACAAGCAGTAAAATTAACAATAACTTGAAAAGAACAAAAATAAAATTAAGTGTAAGTCGTTATTTAATTAAATGCTGAAAATGTCCTCCTCCCACAGTTTGACAATGGGCTAGGTTATAATAAAATTTGTCGATGACGTTTTGTAACATTTCTTGGTTAATAGATGCACATTCTTCAATAATTCTTCCTCCTAATTCATTCAGATCTGCAGGTATTGTCACAAATACTTTATTTTTTAGGTGTCCCCAAAGAAAATAATCAAGGGGCGTTAAGTCTGGCGACCTAGCAGGCCATTCTATGGGGCCTCTTCGTCCTATCCAGCGGTTAGGAAAAGTATTGTTTAAATAATTTTTAACAGCTAGCCCAAAATGAGGAGGAGCTCCATCCTGCTGAAACCATGTATTGCGTAATAGTGGTCCTACTTCATTGTTTATTGCTGGCACAATTTCATTTTGCAGCATGTGGAGATACATTTCGGCATTCAAATTCCCCTCTATAAAGAAAGGCCCCACTAATCTGTTGTCAATAATTCCAGCCCACACATTTACTTTCTGGGGGTGTTGAGTATGTGTTTCTCTCATCCAATGTGGATTCTGATCAGCCCAGTAACGACAATTATGGCGATTGAGAGACCCGTTCAACATGAATGTTGCCTCATCCGTAAAAACTATTTTGATTAAAAAAATTGTTATTTTCTTCATGTTTTTGCATCATTACTTCGCAAAATTCCAATCTACGATCAAAATCGTCTTCTGATAATTCCTGGACAAGAGTTATTTTATAGGGATGAAAATTACTGGTTTTTAAAATATTGTCAATTGATTTAAAACAAACATCAACTTGGGTAGCAGCTTTTCTGAGTGACAAATGTGGATTCTGAACAAAATGAAGTAATGTCTCTAATTTTTTTTCATCAATACTTGCCGACTTTGGTCTTCCGGAACGAAGTTTATCTCTGCAACAACCGGTTACCTCGAACCTTTGAACTGTTCTCACAACTGTAGATTTTGATATAGGCTCTCGGTTTGGAAAAGTTGTATTAAATAATTCCTTTGTCTCGATAACTGATCTTTGTCGGTCTCCAAAACCTCTTATTATTAGTAAAGTTATACGTTCCCTTTCGCTGAGCGACATTTTGAGAATTTACTTTGAAAGTGACGCAAAAAATTCTAGTACCAGCTTATAAAAATGCAAAAAGTAATATCGTACCTATCGCATTTCTGTCCTTCAACTCAAATTATTTCTAAAACTAATAGGTTTAGCCATATGACATGTTCTATAATTGTTGTTTAGAATGTTTAGAGGAATCAGAAAATGTGATCAAAAAAGGGTCATTCCATTTAAAAAAAATGAAGTTTCGGTTACCACGACTTTTTGGGCAACCCTGTATAATTACAGGAATCTAAGTTTAATAAATTTCTTTAAGACCAACAACATTTATACAGAAAGTTTTTTTATATTGTGCACCATTTTTGAAATAATTGACTGTTCCGGGACTTTTTACACACTGTGTATAATAATATGAAAATAATTTATCGTTAGTATTGAAATGAATTAAATTTATCATAAACCCACAGTACCAATTGATATTAATATATTATAAATGAGAATATTAATTATTTTAGCGACTATCCTTTTAGTTTATTTTACTTACCTACATAATACACATTGATAAAATATTTTTACTTAAAAAGAAAAATATTTTTACACATCACAAACTCAATAGGCCTTGAACTCTTTTAAAATGAATAATTGTTAATTCATTAGGGACAAGATCCAATAAATAAAAATTCAGTGTGTCCACGGAATGACCTCCGAAGAGAGAAAACTATTATTATTTGTGGGTTTATGAAAAGAAGTTATTGTTCATAAAAACTCCTGTTTGTGCTCAAACGAAACAAAATTTTCTTAAATTTGTCTACCGGTTATTCAGAATTTAGAAAAATATGAAAAAAGCTAACAACAAAGAACCCTATTTGTAAAGATACGATAAAAAGTAATTAGTAAAATTGAGAAAATTTTTGACTCATTCATTCGTTTTCTAATAAATTCGTTTAATTAATGATTTTTTTTATAATATCGGTAGCTACTTAGCAGTTCTCGTTTACTATAAAGCTTTTACCGAGTAAGATTAAAGACAAATGAGGTTTTAACTCATTTACAAAAATGTAAGTTAATTTACAAGAAATCGTATTTCATAAGGGGGTGCGCAACTTTTGCCCGTCCCTGTACATTTAGGCAATTAGTCAAAATTTTGTATTGAGGTGTATCGACCCCAACAACTTTCACTGATTACCTTTTATCGTATCTTTACACATAAGGATACTTTGTTTCCGATTTTGTTTCATATTGTTCTAAATTCTGAACACCCAATATATATTTGAGAAATAATATGCTTCTGGGTCGTTGAGTATAAGCAGGAGTTTTTATGAAGAATACACGTTTTTCATAACCCCACAACTAAAAAAGTATTCGCTCTTCGGGAGTCAATCTGGGGACATACTGTAATATTTAAAAAAAAAATCCGTACATTACTGACCTAACACCTAACGGAAGTCGCGGTGGGCTTAACATAAAAATACATTCCGTTCAAAAACGCACCTAGCTTTTATATTTGTTTATCCGAACTGAGGTTTTTGTCACACTGTTAATTGTACGATACGACTGACTGGTCAACAACAACTTATTGGAGTAAACCGAGACGTGAACGGCGTTAAATCGAAGCTAATAAGCGCGGCATCTCAAAGGCAATGGCAAACAGTTCTATTTCAAGGCATATTGTCTGCCGGTTTGCAAGTAGGATTAAAAATGTAAAAGATAAATACGATTTTATGACTATTAAGTTAAAATAAATAGATGAAATCTGAAAAGTAATTATGTAGTGTATTTGTTTAATCTGATAATCAGAACTCTAATTTGTTGTTTCGCCATGTGTTTCGACAGACAATATTACAATACAATTTTACGGAAGATCTTTAATCTCAATTTTAAGATTTGTCATTAGATAATTTAGTTTTTGTATACAGGGACGTCAAAATCTTAAAAAATATTGGTTTCACCTTAATTTTTGGAAATGTTCGTAGGATTACCTTTTTCGGCATAATTCAAGATTTAAGGAAAATTTAATTTAATCGATTTTCACCATGCTCAAGCTGTTTTCCGAATTTTCCCCAATACCTGGGTCTTTCACGTCGAATATAAACTTTTTAAATAAAATGCTAGTTTAATTAATACTACTTAGAATTAATGTTTTAAGGAAACAAAAAAATGATATTGACCTTACTGTATACAAAAACTAAATTTTCTTGAACGGAAAAAGAAATTCCTTATGGCATTTTTCTTAAAAACGAAAATATTGAGGTAGTTTACTCCTGGGTAAAATGAATATTTTTTCAGATTTTGACATCCCTGTATAAAAAAAACCAAGTTTTCTAATGATAAATCTTAATTTTTTACAAACAAATTTTTTTATGAATAATGACTTTTTGGCGAGTCACCTTTTTGAAATAATAAGTCATTTTCATAACACAAGTAATAACTATTATGTACGCTTTTATATTTTAGTATATTAGTATTTATTAGTATTTAGTTAGTATTCTAACTTTAAAATTTTCTCATATCAGTGCTTCTGACCCGCTAATTTTCTTTTTTAAATTTGGGTGTGGCCAATGGAGATGCGAGAATGCGATATATCATTTTGAAAGCTCTATCGAGTGTTTTACGATCCCTGAATATTCTGTCCCTATTCGTATCCAAAACAAAATGGCGGCTTCTTAAATTTACTATTTTTTTTCTTTTGTTCAAGTTCAAGAAAATCTAAACTAAAATTTCAGAAGCAAAAAAAAATAGTAAATATTATTTTACGAACAAATTCGAACAAACCCGCACCCCGTATAATAGAAGACTTTCTATTTCAACTATTTATGATTGTTCTCGAAAATTTTAATTACCTTTGGACTAAAATAACAAATTTAATACTTTAAAAACAATTCTTTCGACAATTTCAAAAAAAAATATCAACCAAAATATCACCAAAAAATGTATTTTATCCAACATGCACGTGCACACATTTCAAATTAAAATTACATTTAAACGAATCGTTATTTATTTTTTCCGCAATTTTCGCAAAACTAAACATTACAGAGCAGAAAACGAGTCATTATTAACAACTGGACACTAAAAATACAACGTATAATTACGGAAAAAAATCGTATATTCTCTCATACACCTTTACCATCAATACCGGTGTTCCTCAAGGGCCCATATTGTTTCCCACCCTCTTCTTACTCTACATTAACGACATTCTAGTGAAAACTAAAAATCCTATATTTAGCTTTGCTGACGATAGCACACTTGTCTCATTTTTCTCTTTGAATGCACAAACATCGGCTGCCGACGCACATCTTCGCAGACATCATGAATTATCACGGCTCAACAAAGACCTGGAAGAAACTTTGGCTTGGGGCGACAGTAACCAAGTCGAATTTAACGCTAAGAAAACCCAGGCAGACATTACAGAACCGGATATAGTCATGGCAGGACACGCAATTTAACTGGTTTCATCTAATAATTTGCTGGGCCTCAATCTGGGAGGAAATATGTCTTGGTATAACCACGTTATGGCAATCGCCAAGGTACCTTCACAGAAACTTGGTGTACTCTTCCGGACCAAAAAGTTGTACACACCTCAACAACTTTTAACACTATACGAAGCCCAGATTCGACCACCACTAGAGTACTGCTCTCACCTCAGCTCTGCACCAAAACATACTCTTCGGCTACTGGATTCCATCGATAAGAGGGCCATTCGTCTGATCAGATACACGACGAACCACTGCCGCCCATCCATATGCTTAGTACTCCTCGAACTTCATTATTTAAGAATTCTTCATCTGGAGAACATCATCTTATGGAACGACCTTCCCGAGGTCGTTTTTCCCAACGAATATAACCTCAAATTACTCAAAACCAACGTGAATCGCTTTATTCGCACACGCACCACTCCCGGAGTGCCTTAAAGGATTCTTCCTATAGTGCTTGTGTTTGAGCATTAAAACAAATGTACTAATTAATCCCCAAAACACAAATTTAACATGCTATTTCGATGGGAATACCCAAAATGTACTTTATTAGCTTTGGCGTGACGCCATCTTCAAATTCACGGGCGATTTTTTTGCTGAAGGCCATTTGAGTAGCATTTTCAATTCGTAAGTACAATTTTATAGGTGGTTCAACAGATGTGATTATGGCAGTTTTAACGCAGCTGACATTGATATAGGCCGAACTACGTATACCTTAGATTAGTGTTATTATAGTGTTCTCTTACATGTATTCAAATATCTCCTACTTGGCCCCAACCATTTGAAAGGATATATTGAAAGCAAACATTATTCTAAACCATTACACAGTTAATGACATTTCTATGTTAATTAAATTATTAGAAATATTTATAGTGTTCGCACAATATAACCGTTGTTTAATAAATAATTATCATAAAATTCGCATAACGAAATAAATTATGGAAATTGAATAATCCGACTAGAAATTATGGGTTTAATTCACCAGCAAAGTTTTTCCACAAAATAAATTCGGATTTTAGACTTCATAATTATTGTATCAAGCTGCACATAACAAATATATTATTAATAATTAACATAAAAGAAAGCATACAAATGCCATTTATGGAAAAATACATGTTAATGACCTTAGCGTAAATGTGGCCAGAAAGCATGGATAATTATTTTGCAAAGAATTTTCATTTTGTTCTTTGAAAAAAATACAATACAATTTAATGGTCTATAAATTGAATGAGACATTACAGAAATAAGATTGATACATTTTTGTGACTGCAACTTAACGGGAAAGAGAAGATTTTTTAACACCATCGACTTGGAACAAATTTGGACCCGGTATTTCCATCTGTTTTGTACACATCAATGGGACACCTGTTATTACGAAAATAAACGCAACAAATCTTCCGTCTGTTTCTGTTTTCAATCAGGTTTCAACAGGTAACCGGTTTGATATGTCTTGGTTAGGAAAAACAAAAAATCGACGGACGTGACTGGAAAGTGTATATTTTTATCCAGTTTACGGCAGACTTGCCACAGCATATCGAGTTAAAAAGTACTATATTTTCCAAAACAATAATTAAATTTTACCTACAAACACAAAAACAACAAGAATTTTATTTAAAAATAACGACAAATATGACAGTTGTTAATCCGGTAGTGTCAAACGTGAAAGTAGGTATAAAAACGGCCGTTCCGATAAGGACTTTATAAAAAGTACTTTCCGGACGCTCGAAGGCGACGTAATGTCTTTGTTTTCTTCTGGAAAGTTGTTCATAATATACCATCGTGCCGATAAAAAACTAGGACAGAAAAATTTCTTATTTTCTCCTTGACTATTAGGAATTATTTATTGTCGAGTCTGGTACCAGTAAAATGTCATATACAAATTTTACATGTCAACATAGATTGCCACTTTATCATTATCTTGTCAAGCACATTTTATTTTAAATATCCCCCAATTAACCCTCCAGCAAACGGCTATCTACAGTCGGTCGAGAGATGGTGCTTTTATTAGGGATATTGCAGGGAGTAAACAGAAATACCGTGTTGTTGGCAAAACAAAAAATAGCAAGGCATCGAACTATTATTAGGAGCAGTTTCAGGGTCCCCTAGAATGTTTGCTAAAGATGAAAATAGAAGAAAACTAATTATCAAGAAGTAATATACAGGAATGTTCTATGATTAAATATTAAAAAAAAATTTGTTGTTACGACAAATTTTGTGTTTGTATCTTTTTATATTATCTGTTAAATTTCGTTTATTATTCAGTTTTACATATACCTACTTTAACTAAAGCATTTGACCTTTTCTTAATAAAAATGCGTAATACATTTGGTTCTTCCATATAAACTTCCGCTCAAACTTTATAAAACAAGTAACATATTTTGATGCCAACTCGCAAAATACAAACCTTAAATTATGTAACCTATACTCGGAGACCACAATTGTAGACAGTGATTCATCGATGACAAAATGAAATGACAACTGCATTTGAGCGAGAAGGAAATAGACTTCCAGTGGCGCGTAAAATAAATAATTTATATAAGTACTTATTATTGAAAATTCGCAAAAATCGATTCAGAACGAATTTTTAAGGTTTTTTTGAGCCGCAGGTTGCCGATCCCTGTACTAGCCGATTCTTTCGTTAAAGAAGCACATAGTTCCGTTGCATCTAGCACAGATAAATCCGAATTTCGGGTCCGAACACCTTCATACACAGATTTTATCATGTCTTGTTCCCTCTGTGTTAAATTAGGTCGTCTTTTTTTAAAGGTGGACAGCAACAACAATAATTATATACAGTAACAACTATCCACAATAACAACAACAATACGCAACAACAATACTCAGCAACAACAATACTCGGCAACAACAATACTCAGCAAACAACAATACTCAGCAACAACAATACACAATAACAATATACCCGAATTCAAATTATCTATGAAAATACAGTAAAACCAGCTGGTTACGCCTCTCTCAACAGTTTGCAACTGATACAATAATATCAAACACTGTTGCCATGTGTATGCTATATTTAAACGTTTGCCCACTGATCCGTTCCCTGTGCAAATCCTATTACTATAAATAATATAAAGCTCGAAAAAACTACAGTTTGGCTACGCCGCGCGTTTGCGACCAAATAAGCGCGAGGAAGTGGCTTTTTAGGTAGTTTTAAACAGACAATAGCGGGTAAACGTAGACAATATTATCAACCGCATTGGCTGAATTGTTGTTCGGACTATGAAATGAATCACAGTCTACAATTGTGGACTTCGAGTATAGGTTACTTTCTAAAAGTTAGGTGATTTTACCTTTACAGCTGTCGATCACCTTTTATAGTCTATGAGATATGTATTTGCGTTCTCAGTTTTGAGATTTTGCTGTCCTAGTTTTTTATCGGCACGATGGTACGTAAGAATGTGAATTGTTTATTCTTCAAAGACTGTGAACTAAGGCCGTATCCTCCTTGATTGTTTAAAACCCTTGACGGTAAGGTAATAAGGTTATACTAAATACATGCATCATTTGCTGACCATCCCGGATGATTCCCTTCACCACTTTTTTTAAGAACAGCTTTTTAGTATGTTAACATTTTTCAATAAAAATTTTGCTTGTAAAAAGATTAATATTTGTCATTAGAAAATTTAGTTTTTGTATACGGGGAGGTCAAAATATTAAAAAATATTGATTTTACCTTAGAGTAAACTACCTTTTTGGTTTGGTTTTTAAGAACAATGCTAATTAGGAAATATTCGTTTGAATTACCGTTTTTGTGAAAATTCAATATTTGAAGAAAATTAATTTTTTGTATACAATGTGGTCAATATCATTGGTTTTTTCTGAACATAAATTCTAATTAGACTAGCATTTTATTTAAAAGTTTTTATTCAACGTGAAAGCCCCTGGTATTTTAGTTGGAATCCTTACATTCGGAAAACAGTTTAGACATGGGGAAAAATAGATTTAAATAAAATTTTCTTTAAATCTTGCATTATGACGAAAAATGTAATTTTAAGGAACGACATGGCATTTTTCTTAAAAACGAAAAATTAAGGTAGTTTACCCTTAGGTAAAACTCAGTATTTTTTAAGATTTGACCTCCCTGTATAAGGAAACTAAATTTTCTAATGACAAATCTTAATTTTCTTGCAAGCAAAATGTTTTACAAAGGATGACATCTTGTCGAGAAAGTAAAAATTAGCTCCATTTGTGGTATAGATAACCCCCATCCAGGGACACCCCATATGTCTCTCATGACAATATTTTTATTATCAAATACTATACTTCCTAACATTTAAATTTCTGATAAATGGTTAAGGATTAATTATTATTAGTACTTTATAACCAACCTGTTAGTAAAACCTCAAACAAGCCGTTCTTAAACCTCCATGTTTTTGTTAAAGCCTAAACCTAATTTTAGCAACATTTATAAATTCTCTTACTTCCTCGCGGCTCAATTGGTTGTCTTTATCAGCGTCAATTTCTTTAAAAACATTCGTGGTTGGTGGGGAGTCTCCAATGTTGATAAGTTCCACCTGAAATATCAAAAAGAAATATTAGCGACGAAATAATAAATCCTACGCAGTATTGTTTTTAGAGTGTCTTATCGATAGAAGTAAATTGAAAATGAAATACATTTAACAAATTAGTAGACGTAGCACTTTTCTCTTCTACCCTAGATAACAGAGCCTAACAAAAAATTTTTTGTCTTGGTACCGACGAAATAACAACTGATTTTAGTTATTTTGAATGCGGTGATTCCAAAAACACTTAACCTTTCTTCGTATCAGCTCTAGTTTTTGAGATAGAGCCTACTCATAATAAATTGTAATATTAATATACATTTGACAATTATAATGGTCATAAATTTTATCAAAAATTTAACTAATTCCAAGACTAATGCCTTTTTAATTATACCTATTTATTCATAAATCACTGGAAGTACCTAATCTTATATTGGCAAAAGGCCCTATAATTAATACAGATAAAAAATAAATGTTCCTTAAGTTTTTTTGCACCTGCAGATTTCTAATTTTCGTATTTGCAATTAGCAAAAAGTATACACTAGAAGGCAATAAAAGAGAATGAAATTGTGTAGCGTAAGCCTAATAAATTAATTCGTTAACTTGGCTTATGTCCTAGGGTATTAGTACCTATAATATAATCCCCATATGCGGAATATTGCCTGCATGCATTTGTAACATTTAGTTGAAGAATGGTGCGTGTTTTGAATGCTTGTCCAGTAAATTCCCTGCACTCAGCAAGGAGAAATTGAAAGCCGGAATATTTGATGGACCTCAGATCAGAGAGCTCATAAAAGATTCACATTTTACAGAATCGATGACCGAAACTGAATTTAATACATGGTGCTCTTCTGCTAAAGTTGTGCACAATTTTCTCGGAAACAATAAATCGGAAAATTATCGAGAGATAGTGGAAGATATGCTCAACAACTTTAACCAACATGGGTGTAATATGAACATGAAGATTCATTATCTCAACTTGGAACGATTCCCAGAAAATCTTGGCGACCTTAGTGAAGAACAGGGGGAACGATTCCACCAGGATATAAAAACTATGGAAGAGAGATATCAGGGCAGATGGGACATTCACATGATGGCCGATTACTGCTGTAGTCTTCAACGAGACTGTTATTTTCAATCTCATGCGAGAAAATCTTTTAAAAGAAAATTTTTGGCTGATGCAGATTAGCTCATTTTTATTTATTAGTTTACGTTAATTTAAATTAATAACTTAAGTTAATAGTGTTAATCTTATTGATAGATGATTTTTATATTTGTTGTGGTGTACAATAAACATTTTTCTTCTATTCATGAGTTGTTTTTTTGGAGGTAGCAGTAATATATATATATATATAATTATGCGATATAAAATAACCTTAATCTCGAAAATATAGCTTATGGCCCTAGTTTTTGAAAACGCAAATCTGAGATTATTTTTAGGTTTAGCAGACCCAAATTACCTAGAAACCGTAATAAAATTGCCGGCACCAAATTATGTGTTAATTATGTTATGTTATATTATGTTAATTTATGTTCCTTGAAAAAGTAACATAATTGACGGGTTCGAGTTATTTCAGATAAATCAAGGGTTCTCCAGATATAAGGGTGATACATTTCTTCATGATAACCCTGTATAAACAATGCTATTTTAATGTCAAGGGAAGTTAATGTGCTCTAAATTTATGTTTTGAAATACAAAATTAATTATTTTGCTGACATTGGAAGTATATCCCAGCAATTATTATTTTAAATTATTTATAATTAGAGGTATTTAAATAATAATAAATTTATTGTCCGTAAATGTTATGCTAATTAATTTAATATTATTGCATCAATAACACATTTTTTTGTAATAGTTAAATAGCATACTCGGTAAGTTCCAAGAGTAAACGGATGGTTAAAAAAGCTTGAACAATTACAAACTTTTTTATTATTGATTTGTCACAAAATTTAACTTAATTAAGTTTATCAGGCAAATATGATCACAATTGGTATTCAGTATAAAAATTTAAAAAAATATTTTTCACTTTATTTGGCTCCCACTGGCCAATTTAATATACATTTTCCAAGACCTGGTAATAAATGAAATAAAAATCTGGCGATAACTCTAAGTATAAAGCATAGTAGTACGTAGATTCTTCTTCCGTCAAAGAAGAGTCCTCAAAATATCATGGATGGACAAAGTATCAAACACCCGAATACTCCAAAAACTTAATAAAGAAAACTAAATAATGTACACAGTAAAACGTAGGAAATTGGAATATCTGGGTCACAATATGAGTGACTGCATTCTGCAGGGAGAAGTTCAGGGCAAGAGAAGTATTGGCAGAAGAAGAATTGTCTGGCTAAAGAATTTAAGATCCTGGTTTGAAACATCCACCACAGGACTATTCAGAGCAGCAACAAATAAAATTATCATTGCTAGGATGATTGCCAACATTGGGTAATGGATAGGCATTTCAAGAAGAAGAAGCACGAGCATATCAGAAAACGAACAATGCACCTGTACCATGACAAATATATAATAGTGTATATTCTGAATAATAATAATAATTTAAAAATATACATCAACAACTTTTGACGCTCTATAAGGCCCAGATTCGATCATCACTAGAATGCTGTTCTCATGTCTGTTGCTCTACACACAAGCATACTCTTCAGCTACTAGATTGCATTCATCTGATCGGAGCTCATGAGCTGACCAGGAACCTCGATAGCATCGAACATCAAAGACAAGTTGGTGATTCAACTCTCTTCTACGAATAAAAGAAATACACGATGAACCACTGCCGCTCATCCATATGTGATTCAGCTTACTAGCGCTCGAACTTCATAGTTTAAGAACTCCTTCATCTGGAGGATGCCACCCTTGTGGAACGACCTTCCGGAGGTCGTATTTCTCAAAGAATATAACCTCCGATTCAAAACTAACGTGAATCGCTTTATTCGCACACGCACCATTCACAGAGTGTCTTATAGGATATTTCCAATAGTGCTGGTAGGTTTGATAATAAAAAAAAATACAACGTAGTACTTGAGTCAGACATGACGTATGAAATCTCAAAACAACGACTTGTATTGAGATTCACTTCTGATCTTGTGACAGGAAATATATTACTTGATAATAATATTTTGAAGAACATAGAAGTAAATAAACTACTATTGTATCTTCGAATTCATTTCTGCTTAGATCTTCTTCAGAAATGTTCTCTTCTATATCGTCTTCGCAATCTGAACCGCTCATCCATCATCAGGAATAATATTGGGGTCAATTTTATTACGTATGTTTTTTTTTATTATTTATTGCTACTATTACTATTCATTTACTTACAAATAGATGTAATATGGTGGAAATTGGTAGCTTATAGTAATCTTAATCACAGAATGTTACTGAAATAAATTCATTGTAACTTATAACGCATTTTTTCTCACTTGGAACAGCTGTGCGTCGTATACAATATATTTCTTGGGTGACAATTTATCATTCATAATGACTTACGTAATGAGCCCATTACATTATTAGTGATGTAAAAAGTTATATCACTTGTGTGGTAATGAAGTAAACAAAGTCTTATTCAGATTCTGTAGGGCGTACGTATACGTTGAAGGAGAAGTTAATAGTCTTACCTCAAAATGAAGAACCGCATTGGCAGGTATAACATTACCAGCTCCTCGATCACCATATCCAAGGTGTGGAGGAATGATAAGTTTTCTTTTCTCGCCGACGCACATGTCAGTGAGACCCTGGTCCCATCCTTTGATAACTTGTCCCGCGCCAATTTGGAAGGTAAAAGGCTGGTCACGATCCAAACTGAAACAAGAACGTACAAATGATACATTTAGAAAGAAAATTACCCTCATACATTAAGCTAGAGGTGTTGTTTTCGATTGATTACATCGAAAACAACCCCTCTAGCTATCGAAAACAACCCGCCAAGTTTTTATTGTTTATTGACAAAGATAATGACACTTTTTGACGTTTATTTATTATTTTTATTGTCCAGCTACAAACTCAAATATTAAATATTATTACAATTGCGTTATTAATAATTACTAATTTTTTTAGTTCTTTATTTAAAAGTTGTAATATAAAGTTGTTTTAACCATTATTCGAGTAATTTTCTCCCTAAATTACACTCGTGCATAAAAATTCTCAGATAATTTTGCATTTAAGCGTATTTCCTTTGAAAAACAACATTCGTTCATTTTAAAATTTTGTAAAATAGCCCTCCTCCTTCGGAGTCGGGCTATTTCGCCAAAATATGAAAATGAACTCTTGTTGTTTTTAGGCAATACGCTTCATGCAAAATTATCGAAAATTTTTATTCACTAGTGTAATTACCTCCGAAAATAATCAGATTTTTATCGAGTTAAATCTTACTTGATGATCATTTACATGAACTAATATAACCCTGGTTTATGTCACAAATAATAATATGTTCTATTTCTTCGCTAGAATGCGGGATTTCATAAACCAGGCAAAGATCAATCCATCGTTCCCAATCGTAACTTGCTTGCGCTGGACCAGCCTATGTATAGCTTGGATTTAGATCCGTGTGATTTATTTTTATTCGGAATTTTGGATAAATACCTCATTTTGTAGATCTATTATTATTGATACTCGAGAGTAATGCTTATACAGGGTGTTTTAAAAACATGTGTCATCGCTCGTGTGATAATTCCTTATGCAAAAATAAGACAAATAGTTGCTATCAACATGGTACTGCAGATGCTTTGTTTGAAAGATAGAGAGAGAGAGAGTTAAAATTTAGAAATTTGTTCGGTGTTTTCCAGTTATTTCGGAAACGGGAATTTGGGTTATGAAAAGTACCTAAAATATCACATATTGAAGCGATTAAAATGTATGAACAGGTTATCAGTTTCTTCAATTTTTAACAAAAAATAGATACGATACTGACTTTTTTACATTTTGAGCATGATTTGTTAAAAATTTAAATTACTAAAATAAAACACTTCTTAAAAATTATTTGAAATCGGCTTCGTTTACAAGACAAAAATTATTAGTTAGCGTATGTAGACAGCTCACTCTGACACTTAAATGAGGATTCTACCGAACACTGACATTATTAGAGCACGTGATCGCATGCACGGCCCTGGCAAACCTGTTCACATATTTTCATTGCTAAAATATGGGCGTTTCGTAACACAAACCCGAGCAAACCTAAACAAATACCGATTTCACTAAAATTACTAAACCCTTTTGAGAAATATCTCTGAAAACACTGACGAAATTTAAACACCCTGTATACTTCAAACAAAGCATCTGCGTACACAGGCTGAAAATTAGAAATTATTCGTCCTATTTTTGGGTAACAAATCACCACACGAGCGATGTCATGTGTTTTTTAACACCCCGTACATTTGAAGGCCAACAGGAATATTTTCTCTGGTTGAATAAAATCGATGCAGTAAAGGGAAAAGTGCGATGAAACTAGTTGAAATATAACAATATAAAAAAAATTGTTAGGGAGAAAATTTCTTTACTGTCTCTTTTACTGTTGGTATTTCCATATTATATTGCTACAACAACAACAAATCTAATTGAACGACAATAGTCGTCCAGTCCTATTTTGCATTTTTGACTCTCGCTTTACGTTCTTAATTAGCTGGCAGAGCTAACATTTAAGAAGTCCTAAACTGTTTATTCACCCTAAAATTGCTGCCTATGCAGAATCCCCAACCACATTTGTATCTTTTGTATGCGGAAAACTCGACAAACTCTCAACAACTTTAAGTAAACTTCCTAAACTTTTAGTTCCTTTAACATTTTAAAGAAATAACGGTTGCATAGAACGTGTACATGGTTTGAATAATATACAGATTATTTCTTATGTGATATACTCAATTTATTTTCAGTATTATTAATGTACAGTAAAAAATTCATGTAAATTTGGGTATTTTAGGAATCTATAATTGCGCGGTGTAATTTTATGCCTTGAAGATAAGATTTGTCGATAATGAGCTTTTGTGTTGAGGGATGGTTGTATATTGTGCTCATTTTAAAAATATTTTCAATTATAAGTTATATTTTTTTAAATGAGATACCCTGTATTTTCTTACATATTTACATTCGTATTAGTGTCCTCTATAAACGTCTAAAATGTTATGTAATTTGCTTGGGTAGTTTAAGAGCAATGAATTAAAAGTTAAAATTTTGTAGTCCAGGAAAAGAAATCAAAAAAACACATGATTGGGGAGCGTTATTATAAGGGGTCTACAGATACTATGAATCCAATAGTGTTTATGTATTTTATACAGGGTGTTCATAATAAAGTTCCAAAATCGACACATTTCAAAATCACTTTTCTCAAGGTTTTTAAATGGAGTTTTCAAATGAAACACCCTATATATTACTTGGGTATTGGATGTAGAAAGAAAGGAAGCAATTTTTTTTGTAACACAAATGTATAAGTTATTTCCAGCCGTTTTCGAAATAATTACAAATTTCATAATAATGTTGTTTAAATATCATTGACTAATACTTGTAAACTACAGTAAATGTTCAAAATGTCTTCAGTTTTGATCTGTGCATAAGAAAATACGTTCTTCAAAAGATCTGTTTACATTCCTCAACATTTCAGGTGAGAAACTAGGAAACACGTCTTTCATTCTTTGCTGCATTCTAATACCAGTTATATGAGGATATTCATAAACAATTTGGTTAAGTGTGCCATAAAAAAGTCACAAATGTCTGGATAACGTGATGAAAAATTACTCCTTGTTACCAAACAATTTCTCGCTCCAGCCACAAAGATCATATCAACCAACCAATAAAATCCATTTTAATTTATCATTATATTCGCCCGTGTGGATGTTAAAGTGAAATTTTATTTGGAGTTTTTTTGCAATACCTTTCACCACGCTCATAATATTTTGACGAAATCTCGCATATGGGGTTTTCTCGGAATGAGGAATACAAATTTGCCCACCGTTTTGTTGCATTTTATAGAGGGCTACACATACGAACCTATACTTTAATTTGAATGGTCCCAACTTTTTTGTGCTACACTGTATGCACATTTTGACTCATTCTCCTTCTATGACATAAAAAAGGTATACTACTTTTGTTTCGATAAATCTATCCGTTTTCGAGAAAAAAAGCTAAAATAATATTGCTACTATGATTGCGAAATCATTTTAATTTATTTTATTTATTTACTTTTGGGTTACTAACAAAATTATAAGGTTAAAATACATAAGTTACTAGAACAATAAATTAAACATTCAAATCAAAAATTCAAAGTGAATTTCGACGAACTCTATGGAATATTCTTTCCTTTCGCTTAATTACCTCACAATTAGCAACAATTCTTTCTCTCATCTCTTCGACGTTATTCACAGGTATCTTTGTGGCCCACTGTACAAAACCCCTGCGTCATATCCACCTTTCAGGAAAAGATTCATCACATGGCAAGCAATATTATTTTAACGTTTTTCTCGAAAACGGTTAGATTTATCGAAACAAAAGTAGTATACCTTTTTTATGTCAAAAGGTTAGGAGAATAAAACTTTTCAGTCAAAATGCGCATACAGTGTAGCACAAAAGAGTTGGGACCATTCAAATTAAAGTATAGGTTTGTATGTGGAGCATTCTACAAAATGCGAAAAACGGTGGGCAAATTTGTATTCCTCATCCCGAAAAGCATATATGAGATTTCGTCAAAATATTATGAGCGAGGCAGGCAGAAGGTGTTGTAAAAAAACTGCTAATAAAATTTTGTAACCCTGTAATTCCGTTAATAATCAATTTTCGAAAAATGTTATAGGAAGAGATGGCATTTATTTTCGGTCAACAATTATCCCATCAATTTTTTGCTCATCATTTCCGGACACCCTGTATAATGGTCATTTTTGAATATAAATGGTTAAAAACTTGGAATTTCCATTCTCTACTCAAAAAATTCTCTACCCAAATATGGCATGGGAGATGAAAGAGCAACTAAATATTCTTTATCTCGTTACAAAAATTATACCTATCTTAAGTCCGGACTTTCCTTTAATCATTTAGAATTGTTATCTGGCGCATCCTCTATAAAAAAGTTTTTTTTAACTCTGAAAAGAAAATTTTCTTATGGAGTCTTACGGGAGCAAGTACCAAAAACGTCCTTAATATTTAAGAGCGTCGCCAGTGTGCGTAATGACTACATGGGGAATATAAGTTGGAGGGAAGTTAAAGGCGGAAAATAAGGACAGGGGTGACTTCCTATAGTTTTAAAAATTTCTTGTTGTTTATTTTAAAGAATCCGAACGTCCTCGCTGCACAGTATTAAAATATTATAAACAAACAGATATTTATACAAAAATATTTTTTTATTAAGAGCTCACCGCCTTGCCGACTTTTTTTCCTGAAAACGCGCGTCCTCCTGGAATCCACTGAGATAATACCATAAGAAATTAAGCTTCCAGGTATGAAAAATTAGAAACCTTAAGGATCACCGCTGGGAACTCTAGTTTTAGGTTTTTCTAAAATTACTTCGTAACATGTACAGGGTGGCCCATCGAAAACAGTCCAGCAAGGTTAACGGCTGTGTATGTGAAAATTAAAAAAAAAACCGAACCAACTCGGACCCGTATACTTGTGTTTTTAGGGGGACACGTTTCACTATTAATTTCATCCCTGTAACCTCAACCCCCCTAGCGGGGGCGGCTACTGCCCTTGTGTTTTCAAATGGGAATGGGTATGTTGTGATACATCTTTTTAAAGGACATTAAATTCTCTTTAAAATGGCGCTTTGTTTTGTAAATTTGAGCTACGCGCCGCCGAGCAACGGAATTTTAAACATTTCACTGCACCTCTTATCAAGTACACAGATTTGTGCGTAAACAATTTTTTTTTAAAGTAATAAGTATCAGTCAATTCAACTTTATCTTCAGTAAAGTGGTTGATCCAGATCTACATACGTTATTTCTGCGCTATTATTTTCTTTTGTTATCGTGACATAAATAATGGTGTATTCTATTGAGGAGAGAAAGTGGAAATTATTGAATTGTATTTTATAAACAATAGGCCATTTTAAAGAGAAATTAATGCCCGTTAAAAAGATGTATGACAACATACCCATTCCTATTTGAAAAACAAGAGCAATAGCTGCCCCCGCTAGGGAGGTTGAGGTTATAGGGATGAAATTAATAGTGAAACGTGTCCCCCTGAAAACACAAGTTTACGGGTCCGAGGTTTTTTTTTTAATTTTCACGTACACAGCCGTAAACATTGCTGGACTGTTTTCGATGGGCCACCCTGTACATGTTACGAAGTAATTTTAGAAAAACCTAAAACTAGAGTTCCCAGTTATGTGTAAAGTTGGTCATAAATCGTTACATTTTAATACGTCCGTATATCGCCAGTTTTAACCAATTAAAAAAATTAAAACTGGAGATCCCAGGCCACATCCCTAAACTTTCAAATTCTTTTTACCATTTGTTTCCCGTGGAAAAAGTTGTTTGTATTCCACGTGCATTTTTTAGTACAAGACAGAGAAAAAGAGTATTTTCGGGAAAAAACTTGATTTTCGCTTTCTGATGGTGATTATTAGTGAAGGATGGGCCCGAATGAAAAAATTTTTCGAAGATGTTTATTTTTGGTCGGAGAACACGATACGCCAATAAAAAATATGGGGTTCCATTTGAAAATCTTGACTTACCCCCACCCGCGCCCGGGGGTTGAGGGGGTGGGGGTGGTTTAAATTGCAAACTATTCCTCCTTCAAAACCAAACAACTTTTTCCCCAGACATTTCCGCTGCAATGCGATGCACCGGAGTTATTCCGGGGTACCGACCTTTTTTCAACACCGTGTATAATGGATCATATCAAAATTAAGTAATATGGAATGTAAAATCTAGGAAGTTACCTACACTGCATGTGCAGAGAAACACGCCATTATAACATTTTAAATAAGTTTTAGGCTTGATAACGTGTATATTTTTAGTCCGATTTTAGTGATTTTCTTAGAGAACTGTAAGCACAACCATCAGTTTGGACGTGTCTTTTTACAAATTTTTCACATTTTGAAAAATTTAAATAACTAAGCAAAAACATGTGTATATTTGAAGTGATCTTCGTTTACAAGATAAATATGTACAATTTTATTAGGTAGCAAATTAGGTATTTATTGCTATGGAAATATATCTACCTAAATAAATTACAGTAAATGTTGAAAATCGTCGCCAGTCCTCATTACAGCATTCAAGCTGTTGAGGAAATATCTTGAAAAGCCCGAAAAAATTCAACACCATGTATCTGTCAGGCAAAGCATCTACGGACTCATGTTGATAGGAACTATTAATTGTCATATTTTTGGGTAGGGAATCAGTAAGCGAGTAATGGCATATGTCTTTTGAAATACCCTGTATGCAATAAGTAGCATTTAATTTAATTAAATACAATGGTCTTAAGGACACCTTATGTCAACTTAATAGCAGCAACAAATATTCAGTTAGGAACCAAATTGAAAAAGGGAAAGAGATTCGAGGTAGTAAGGGACACCGGAAAAGTGATCTCCAGGATAACCCCTCACTTGAAGATTCAAGTAAGGTTTATTTTACCGTTTACCTGAGAATCGAAGTTTTTATCTTCAATATGAAGGTGAAAGAAAAAATATTTCCTTAGATTTAAGGATAATTATCATATTGGAATCAAAAATCCAACCCAGCCAAACGAGGAAGTTCCTACTCTGCTAGCACGTGCTACGAAATAGACAATCGAAATATTAGAACAGCAGACAGGAGGAAAGGCGGTGAAATATTTAAAAGGCTATGCATATCAAAAAGTGCCATGACAGACGACAATAATACATGCGGCGCTTGCACGTAGCTCTATGCGGAACTATTGCGTTAGTTGGTCGAAATTTCAGAAAGTTTATTCTCTGGAAAAGTTTAACACTTTCCGAGTGGAAAGTATATGGGCGCGTGAATGATTATTATGCATAGCTTGAACTCGGATATATTAGATATTAGGATATTTTGTTTTGATTCCTATCTCTAAGGAGTAAATTGCAATGAAACAACTTATGACTGATATGACTAGAGAGAAGACGTTATTTTTCGATATAGTCTTATACTTTCCTTTAGAATTGTGAATATTTTTGAATTATATGAGACTATACAGGGTCATTTGCGGTAAGTGGCCTATTAAAAGATCTCAGAAACTTATGTAAGTGTATTCATAAGTTAAATTACGAGAGCTTCGAGTTTGACTTAATAATTTGCGATAAAAGTCCTCGACCGTGGTCTTTTATCGACAAATTATTAAGTCTCGAATATTTTAGATGTAAAAGTTTTTGAAAAACAACCTACGTAAAGTTTACCAGGAAAAAGTTAAAGCTCTTTTTCACAGTAATATTCCACATAGTTTTCCCACACCTTCTTTATATCTATATCTCTACTGGGTATCCCGGAATAGTATGTGGGCAATCTCCCGGGTTCAGATAGAACACTTAAAAATAACAGACGAGGTTTCTATACATTTTTCTTCCTACGGCCTCCCCTACGGAGATACGGGCCCAAAACGGACGTCCCTGGAAATCGTTGTTTTTAAATAATTTTTTAGGTACTAGGTGTAATTTAATAATTTTTTAGTATAATGGTTACTATATGAGGCTCCTTAAAATTCTCCCTTTTAAACACATGTGGCTGTTTGCCAGGGACGGACTAGACGTAACACAAAAATGCTTTTTTTTTACACCCTGTATGATGAAGGAACGAAAATAATATTTTTGGATACTCTAAACCTTAAGCTGAAAAAGGTACTCTTGATCAATGTCGATAAAATGAACTGTTTTCGAAAAAAATATATTGGTTGTTGTTTTATGTTCATGAAATTCTGTCATTGTTGCTATGGATTTTTTCACATGTACCGATTTAAATAAGAATATTTATGCCAGTGTCAGTTTATGGTAGTGTCTTGAAATTTGCGGTTTTCCTCCTTTGTCTTATTAGTTACTAACTTAGTAATGGAGTTTACGTATACTGAATATGCCGACACATTTAATGTAGGGACAAAAATATTTTTTTCTCAAAAATAGTTCATTTCATCGAGATTGATCAATAGTGCCTTTTCTTCAGCTAAGGTTTAGAGTATAAAAAATATTATTGTCGTTCCTTCATCATACAGGGTGTAAAAAAAAATATTTTTGTGTTGCGTCTAGTCCATCCCTGGCAAACTAAATAAGTCAAATGTGCTTAAAAGGGTGAATTTTAAGGAGACTCATCTAGTAACCATTATACTAAAAAATTATTAAATTACACCTAGTACTTAATTATTTAAAAAAAAAACGATTTCCAGGGACGTCCGTTATGGCCCCGTATCTCCGTAGGGGAGGCCGTAGGAAGAAAAATTTATAGGAACTTCTCCTATTATTTTTAAGTGTTCTATCCGGCAGATTGCCCACATATTCTGAGACACCCTGTATATTATCTCCTGTCGTTTTTTGTATATTAAATGTCCAATCCTTGAGGATACTAGCTATAATTTCTACACTGGTATTCGCAGCTAAAACATATTTGCACTCCGCGCAAAATATTTGGAACTGTTTCCAAATTGAATTATGTGTTTTTTTGTCGTAACTGGTGTGGTACTTTCAATATTTTGGTCAATTTCAGATAATATAGCATGCCATGGTAACCAAAGCAAGTTTAACGCTGCACGACCTACTAATTACACAAATTCTGCTTTGATTTAGATGTCGTAAGGAATTAAAATTTATAAATATAACAGAAATAAGGTTTATAGAAGTTTTCTTTAATAAAAAAACTTATTGGAAACCATATCTCGCTAAATTAGGTCTTTGATACCATTTTTTTTATAGACATAAGCTAATTTAAGTATATAATTTCGATTTCAAAAGCTGGAGAAATTTAATCCCGGATAAAATGCTTGGTTCTTTTAATAAGTGCGCTTTAAATTATTTTGCATTCTTAGTGTTAAACATCATAAAATAAAATTTAGGTAAACAGCTTTAGAGAGGTGTGACATTTAATAAGAAATTTTATCTTAATTACTTCGTTTTTTCTATTCGAACAAGACACTGTGTTGTCGGAAAGATTGAACAATATAACTTTAGTGAATATTTCTACACAATGTAGTATTATTTATTTAATATGTTAAAGGTTGTTTTACAAATATGTTTCTCTACTATATATTTGTCGGTTAAATGACAATGACCTGCAACAATTTATTTTAATTTCTATGAAAATATTAAATTTTTAATAGCTCTATGTACAACTACACTGATGGACATACGAAACGAGTCATTATAATTTTAAGTACTTTCTGTGACATCATATCTCTCGATCCGCTCAATGCAACACGGGTTTTCTTCAGGTATATCTAAGTAATCATACACTAACGAGGGTAAAGGTTAGTCTTTTCTCTATATTTTATTTTTTATTGCTGTTACATGTGCAGTTAATATTTATTAGGGAATAACTAAGAAGCCAACACAGAACTCCTAAACGATTTGTTTTATTGGCACGCGAATTGTGGTGTTCACTAAAAAAGGGCAGGAGAAATGCGATGCCTTCAAGGAAAAACTGAAATATTGGATATATGATGAAAAATAAACGACAAAAGAAAGAAAATCTGCTCTAACTCAACGTATTAAATCATCAAGTAAACTAAAATGTGAAAAATAGAGCCTGACTAATCGTTCAGATAATGAAAAATAAACATTTCTTAAAAGTATACCATGTTGGTAGAAATAAAATCAAAACTCGAAATTATCCAAAAAAAAAGTTTATTTTCTGTTAGTACAGACAATTAAAAAACGAAACCTTAGAACAGAAGACAAGGACAAAAGGCAATGAAATATTCAAAACGCCACGCATATCAAAAGTGCCCTGGCAAACGGCAATACACGCACGTAGGTCTGGCGGAATCATTGTGTTAGCTGGCCGAGACTTACAAGAATGTATCCTTTGGAGGAGTTTACCGTTTTGCACGTGCAAAGTTATGAGCGCGCCGATGATTATAATGCATAGCTTGAACTCGAGGCTAACGTAGATATTTCAGTATTTTAATGCAAATAAATCGTAAAAAATGCAATTTCTGATTGACAGCCTTCCTTCACGAAGAACGTAGACATTACTTTACTTAAATGATCTAAGGAAACACTTTGGCTTGATGAAGCCCAATTATGGTACCTTACGTCAAGCACGGAACTGAATCGAACATCTGGGGCTCAGGATAGTTAATCGACAACTTGGTTAAACCATAACGTAGTCACAATTATTAATTTTCATTCATTCATTTTTTCATAAAATGACTTAAGGAATCATATTCTGAAATATTCGGGTCTCCTAGGCTATAAAGAGTATGCAAAATCTAGTGAGAATAGGTAATCATTGTTGTCATGGATTAGTATTGTTGTTAAAAATACAAGGAGAAATCAAAATACATATAGTTTATTGTTTCAAAATGTAACAAAAAATAACATATTTTTTAATATTTTTTAGCTGCACCGTTATTATCGATTAAGGCTTGCAAACGTCGTGGCAAACTTAACACTAGGTTCCTCGTATACTCTTGCGTTATTTCATCCTATGCTTCCATTATCCTTTGGCGCAATTCATCTTGAGTTCTAGGCTGGAAGCGATGTCTATAGATAAATTTTGCCATTTCATCCCAAACGGTTTCAATTGGGTTGATATCGGGCATATCTGAATCGGAGCATTATCGTGTTGAAATATAAAATCTTGGCCATGTACTGCGCCGACTAATGGTATGATAACTTGGTTTATATTGCAATATAATGGTGCATTGAGCCTTCCCTGCACTATTTGACAAACTCCTGGGCCCCTCGCACTAATCCAGCCTCAAACGTTTATAGAAAAGCGTCCACTTTGATTGGTCTTATGTATATATCTTTCATCATATCTCGCAGCAGAAGGCCTATAAACGCGGATTCTGCCATTGTTGCAGGATTGGAAGGTTTTGTCATCTGAAAATATTACGGTATCCCACATGTTATCTCCATTTATGTATTCATGAGCAAATTCTAATTTTCTTTTGCTTCCGTCAAAAATATTTTATTTGTAGCACAACAACTTTTTATATCCGAATTACGAATTCTACTACGAGCTGTATTAGCCGAACAAGGAAAATGTGTCTCTTCTTTAGCCTTTATTGCTGTTTCGAATGGATTATCTCTTAAAAAATTAATTGTATATCTTGGCCTTCATTCGGAATTTTGGGGCGACCAGTACCTGCTTTTCTTACGTTACTTCCATATTCTGCAATTTTGAGCTTAGCCGACACTATGTTATTTTTGCTAATTCCTCTCTCAATCGAGTGTAAATGATCGCTTTTTGCTGGACGGTTAACGCGGGCATTTTTAAAAAACTATTTTGTTTGACACATCTGTCACAAAATTAAATCAAACTGACAACTTCAAAACAAGCTAATAGTCTGGGAGATTAAACTACATTTTGCTGTCCCAGTTTTCTTTCGGCACGATGGTACTTGAGAAATTAGCGTATAGTTTGTGCAGAATTATATCGTTGATCTCTTGACTGCAATAAAAAATCATTATCTATTGACCATAAAATAAATAAGGAAATCCCAAATTTTAAAACCTTTTCGAGAAGAGCCGGACCAGGTATACAAATTCAATTTATACCTATGCCTGATGCATATCTAAATACAAAGTGATTTTTAATAATTTTAATCTTTAGTGGTTTTCCGGCGAGTAATTTTTAGTTAGGTTTATTAGTGGTAGAATATGGCGTCCTTGGAATTGTGCTGATAGGGGGGCATCTTCAAGTGTCGGGAATGGAGACTTAAATATTTAACAGCTGTTAAACAATTTAGAGAAGAAAGTCGTCCAATTATTTACCTTGACGAAACATGGTTCGATACCCATGACACTCCAAGAAAAGGTTGGGATGATTCTCCAAAAAATGTCAAACCAAGGCACCATCAAATAAAGGCAAAAGAATCACAATATTACATGCTGGTTTAGAGAACGGTTTTGTTCCAAATAGTCTGTTGCTTAAGTATTTATTTTTACTCGTAAATCGTACCTTTAAAGTAAATAATAATAATGAAAATCTAAAAAATGTGCATATAATACATATTTAAAGGAAACGTCATTGAAACTTGACATTTATTAAAAGTCTTTCACTAGTACTCGGCCTACTTAGAAACGCTTTCTTGAACCAATGAGGCCGTATTATCACTTGTAAGGAAGATGAAAAATTTATCAAAATAATTTCGTGTAATTTCTGTAAATGAAACAATTTCATTGTTGATGGAAATAATCGTTATTCATTATGTTCAACTTTACGTCAACTTTTGGCAATAGCGTCATAGGAATTATTTGCTGGTGGTTGCTGTATTACCTAAACTATGAGAGTTTCCTGGTTTTGCCATCACATTTAATTGAATAGCTTAAGATTGGCTCACCAAAATGTAATCAAACTCGGCACGTGGATTTACCTCTCCAAGAAGTTATGATGCAGTTTTTCTATTAAATGTACAGGGGAGCAAATATTCAGTCACCTCAAAATTTTCATGAAGTTCGCATGTTCAACTCAACGATGCATCACCCGGTATAGAGTGTTACTGGTAGTATAGTTTTACTTATTTAGTCCGTTATGACATGGTGAAAGCAAATAAACTCATCTAATAATATTATCGAATGGTTTGGCTCTGGAACACAAACTGTAAGTCAGAAAGGGCTTGAATACCGAATGACGACGATAAATAATTTTGTTGTATGTGTATTTCAATTTTTGTTATGCTGTGTTTTCCGTATGTTGAACAAATACCAAAGTAAAATTCTTATTTCAAATTATGATCGCTACACGGTTATTCCTTCGGGGCTTCAAGGCGTGTATGTCACAAAATAAAAAAAAATCGAGTCGAGTAAATTAAAGGAAGGTTTATTTTTGATGTTCATTTTTGGTTTGTAAATACAAACGTATGTATGTAACTTTATAGAAGGAGGATGTTAAATGAGCTTTGCTCATTTTGTTCAAACCGTTCCTATTAGTATTTTAATATTTGAAGCTACATTAGCATAAAATTATTATACAAATATACACCTACCTAAATGCAATATCGATCAGCATTAATACACTTACCAGCAAAAATAACGCACAACCAAAAATTATGCTCAATTTCAAACTTGATTTTCTCGCAAACCGATAACTCGATTTCGCATTTTTTTTTTAACTGTAACTTTTTTCTTTGGTAATTGCACTGTGATAGCATTTTCTTTCAGTTTTAGGCTTATACATGGTGCAAAAATGAGAATAGCTTTTTATGTTAAATTTGAGATACCCCGTAGGGAGCATTAGCAAAAACAACGGGTGTATGACGAAATCATACTGTAGCCTCATGTTTTCTAAACATTTTGTTTCTTTAATTTTTCTGGAAGAAAATACATAGTTTCATACCAGAACATGTTATGCACAGTGCGACATAGGTGAAACAACTTTATGTAATGGAGGCTCTGTGATGTTTTGGGCTGGAATTTCCTTATCAACACGGACGAATATCGTACCTTTACGTGAAGGTTCTTTAAATAGCGAGAGGTAACATCAGTGACATTTTGTCCCTTTCGCTCCGTACATTGGGAATAATTTTTTACTAATGCACGATAACGCAAGTCAATGAATATTTACATGAAGTAAATATTCGAACTCTAAATTGGCCACCGCGCAGTCCCGATTTGAATCCTATAGAGCACTTATGGGATATTATTAGTGGGGCACTGAGACAGCATCCATCCCCTCCTGCAAGATGTCCAAATAATGGTTACGGATATTTGGAATGGACCTGACCAAAATAAAATATCCAATTTAATATCGAGTATGCCGAGGCGATGCGAAGCAGTCATTAGAAGAGTACTTTTTTGCTATTTATTGTTAATTATTGATAGGGTTATTCTTAGTTTAATGTTGTCAAAATGTTAATTTAATTAAAAAAAACATGTTCTGGTATAAAACTGTGTATTTTCTTTGATATTACAGATATCAGAGAAATTAAAGAAACAAAATGCTTATTAAACATGAGGCTATAGTATGGTTTCATCATACACTCGTTGTTGCTGCAAATGCTCCCTACAGGGTGTCTCAAATTTAACGAAAAAAACTATTCTCATTTTTGCACCCTGTATAAGCCCAACACTGAAATCTGAATAAAAAATTCTATCACAATGCAATTACCAAAGAAAAAAGCTACAGTTCAAAAGAAAAATTAGCGAAATCGATGTATCGGTTCGCGAGAAAATCAAGTTTGAAATTGAGCATAATTTTTGGTTGTGCGTTATTTTTGCTGCTAAGTGTATAATTAGGTTAGATTTATTTTACGCAAAAGTATGGCAAATACATATTTTTAAAGAAAATGAAATATTTTCAGAGGACTTCGTAAACCATTAAAATGAAATTCTCTACCACGGTTTTATTAATCGATTAATAAAAAATGTCGTATTCTAGAAATTAAACAATTGAAGTATGTGATATAGTTTGTCACTATTTTGATATTATTTAGGTATTTCCTGTCGAAAAGCGAGCTTTCCTCGATAACGTGTCTCAGTTCGCCATGCTACAAGAGGAACTGATCAACGGGAACCTACACATGGGCCACCAGTTATCGTTAACACCCTCCGTAAAACCTAAAGAGGATGCACAACAACCTTTACAGGTGCAACAGCAACAACCCCTTCTGCAGCAGCAGCAGTTACCATCTACAGATGCAAAAGCAGCAACAAATACAACAGGAACAGCAAATGCAGAAACAACAGCATCAGCAGTTGCAGGAGCAGCTATTGCAACGGGCTCAGCTGCAACAACACAAAATGCAGCAGGTTCATCTCATTCAAGTCAGCATCAGACTCAGCAACATGTACAATAGAGTCAACAGTTGCATCAGCAACAAGCTTCGATGTACTTGGAACACATATTGGAAACTCCATATATATACAGGATTTAGACTTAATAAAAGATCATCTAATTTTGCGAATCACTTTCTAGATACAAACCACAAAAATTCCAAATATAAGCAAGCTATAAATCTTACACACTGAACAAAAAGGCCCCAAATTAAATTTACTACAATACAGGGTGTTCGGATAATGCGTTAGGAAATTTTATTATTATTATTATTATTATTATTATTTTTGCATGTAGAATCACCCCTTAAAATTTCCTAACGCATTATCCGAACACCCTGTATATTAAAATTAAACACAGTAATATTAACATTTTAGACACACAAGTAGATCTCGGCAACTCCGCGCTATTAAAATTATTGTAAAAATCCCATCTGGCACGTACATTCTTTGATTCTCTGAATATTGATCCATTTGTCCCTAATTTAAGTTTGTTACAATATGGTGTCAAATATTATTTATTATCCCAAGTTAATATTTTTTTAGTTGCAGATCTTATATTATATACACTTAGTGTGGGTTCACTCTTATGTGAACGTCTTGAAGATGTAGTTGTACTACGAAACGGCCATAATGCCAAAACCTTTTAATGTGACAAATAACCATAAATTTTATATATTTAAAATGTATTATCACAAAGTAACGGACGAGTCAATGAATTCTTTATTATAGTTAATATTATGATATACATATATCTACTGTCTAATATATATACACCGCTAAAATTTGTAGCGGTAACATAATCTCTAGAAAATATCAGAATTTATGAATATTTAAAAACTAAGCTTTTTCGATAAATTAGTCCCAATCTACGCCACGAAATATATTCGTGAAAAATTCATTAATTTTGACGTAGTGTTTGTATTATGATTACCAAACAGATATACATATGTTCACTAGTCTTTCAATAAAAAACACTTGATAGATAGATACACACAAAGTTCAATGATTTATAAATAAAATTTCGAATAATCAGAAAATAATGGCCAAATGCTGTCAAAAAACTACAAGTAACTAAATAAATATTGCGCAAAAAATCGCTCGAGATCACCAAAGAATTTCGCACACAAGTTGCAAACAATATTTTTTCTACGACCTTAATTTTATTAAACTCAAACCATAAAATGATATTTTGTATTATAATATTTAACGCAAATTACTTTTTAAAAACGGTCGAATCAGTCCCAGGTATAAACTATGGAAACCAATATGTTTGACAACATACGATTTTTACTGACGTTTTCAATATTGTGAGTGTTGAATATTGTGAGTTTTTTAAAATAAAATAATACATAAGATAAGGTGAAGATGATTTATCCTGTACCCCTCCAGAAATATCAGATGGAGCTAACATTCTTGCACTGAATCTTCTACTGGATTGCACAATACACGTCAATATTGTAAATAATAATGGAAATAACTGTAAAAAACCATTCTGGTTTTTAATACAAATATTAAAAAAATTCTACTTCAGTTTATTTATTAGAAAAAACAATGAATATTTTTCAACTTTTTTATTCACATTTTGTGATGTGCAAAATATTTTGCGCATGGGGTCATGGTAACAAAAAAAAATAATGTAAATGAAAAAATGTCTTATTTTTGTCACTGGCGTTAATGTGCAAACATTGTCATTGTTTGACAACCCCTTCGATGTACCACGTTAATATCGAAACAACATGAAATATACAATATACTAGTAACCATAAAATAAGGATGGACTGAATTTGCTGTGAGATATTGCAAATATTGTACTTGTTGATGGTTTGTTTAGTTGCAGGCAGCTCAGAAATATAGTATGATCAATATTATTACATTTTTGTCTGGTACGTGCACGTGTAAATATATGGTTTATCCATCTCTCATCAATCCATACACTGTCCATGTCAACGAGGCGTTTCCTAGATTTCGTGATTTTTTTGTAATATAAGGTGACGAATTTGAGTGTCAAGAGAAACGTTACTTCTTTAACCTACTATGTGAATTCAAGTATATAGGGTGTTGAAAAAAGGTCGGTACCACGGAATAACTCCGGTGCATCGCATTGCAGCGGAAAATGTCTGGGGAAAAAGTTGTTTGGTTTTGAATGAGGAATAGTTTGTGACTGATTTAATCGTTTTTGAGTAAAGCTAGCTTCCAAATGCAAACCGAAAATGGAAACACTCATCAATATTCATTAATATGCTCTTATGCGGACCACTCACAGTCACATTTTTTCTCGCGAGCATAGAATAGGACTTGCATGCAAATGTGAAATGCAACAAGATCCACTGACTATTCAGATGGACTGAGCGATCCTGTCATTTCAATACAGGCCGTAAATCAGTAGTATCAATATTTTCTGACGATCAACGTAGTCCTCAGATTGGGAAATAATTCTTTGATAAAGTCGAATGTTGTTGCACGCACTATACCTTGGTAAAGTAGCAAAATAATCATAATTGGCACGTTTTTAACCCGCACACTGTATCACGCCAGTCGGCATGCCAAAATTCAAGCAGCGACATATCATTTCACATTTCAGAAGCATAAAAAGTCGTCAGTTTTTGACCATACACTGTCAACCCGAACAAACCCGACCGCATTAAAATGGATTTATAAGCACATCAAAACAAGCGCAAACCCCCAAACCAATGCAAACAACGATTCAAATTATGATATTTGTTAGATGGCTCAATAATGTCATAATATATGAGATTATTTACACTTGTCAATGCATATTTGAACAAAATATTATCATTCGGTAAACCATGCCATGATGAAAATTATTTCAATATCTATTTTGATTTAATCCGTGACCTCATAATCAGAATTAGATGCCCCTGTGTATTTGGTATATTGGATGTAAATTTGAAAATTTCTCACCCTTAATTGATCGCTTCCAGACACATAAATTTTTCTGTACAAAGGAGACGCTTTTCAAGAATATTTGCAGTCTTCGTGGTTTTACCAACTGGCAGGGGTAGCATGGTTTACAGAATGATAATATTTTGTTCAAATATGCATTGACAAGTGTAAATAATCTCATATAGTATGACATTGTTGAGCCAACTAAATATCATAAATTGAAACGTTGGTGGCATTGATTTGGGCTTGTTTTGATATGCTTATAAATCCACTTTAAGAGGTTATTAATGAATATCGATGAGTTTTTCCATTTTCGGTTTGCATTTGGAAGCTAATGTTACTCCAACAGTCATATCTTGTTACTTTTCTTAAATGCAGTTAAAGTTTGGCGCATTACACAACCCACATGTCTTTGCTGTAGTTATATTGTATAATTGAATTTGCATAGTTGGTTGGTTGGTTGGGGCTAAAGGCGAGGTTCGGGTATGTGGCCCAAACTTCTATCACTGCAGCCTTTTGACTTATTGTAATATTTGTTCCTTCTATGAGGTCCAATAGCATTCTACCAAGTTGATCATGTGCGAGGTTGTCACCACGTTGAATATGACCGAAGATCATGAGTCTTCTGTGAGTCAGCGTCTCGGCAGCTGTATATGATATATGAGACAGTTTCATCGTTTTCCACGTAGAGTCTGCATTCAATGAGTGCATTGTAGATTTCTAGAGGTTGAAGGTGCGCCTTAAGTGACAGTGGCCTGTTTCAACTGGGACCGCGTTAGGAGTAGGATCTCATTCGATAGTTTCTTCAAGGGTTTTCCAATGGTGGACCGTGCGTATGTTTGGCCAGGTACCCTGTTCCATCGAGAGTTCAAGGCCCCTGAGATTTTGTGCAGATCCAGCTCTCCCTAGTTCGTCTGCTTATTCATTTCCTTTTAGCCCTAGGTGATAAGGAACCCACAAGAACTCTACCTTGTTCCTCGTGACCGCCAGTTCATTCCGGTTATTAAGCCACTCCCATGTGAGTTTTGATGTAAACCGATTGGAGTGAAGAGCCTTAAAAGCAGCTTGGGTGTCCCATAAGAGTATATATTATGGTCGTGGTAACCCCCTTTCAAGATTCTGTTGAGTACACGCTAGTATAGCATGAACTTCCGCTTGGTGTACTGTGGTATAGTTACCCAGTGGGATGCTTATGTCCATCCTGGGCCTTCCCTCAAATAGACCTGCTCCTACACAGTTGGCAGTTTTTTGATCCATCGTTATACCAAACTAGGGCCTTGTCAAAAGACGAGGGTGTACTGTTTATCCATATATCAGAGTCACAGCTGATCTTGCATAGTTTTATGAAGTTGAAGATCGTTTTAATACGACCGGTTTGCATCGCCAAGATCGTCGTTGATTAGAACCGTTTTTGTGTGCCAAAATTTTCCGGGGTGCTGTATCCACTCCACAGTTGTATTCATCCTCGAGGCGCTGGACTTAGCCTCCATTCTGATGTGAATATATAGGGTGATAATCCTAGTATGACTTCCATTGCTGCGGTGGGGGTACTTCGTATTGTCGTAGTTTGTTGTGTTTTTGTCCACCAAACTACAGACTCGTATGAAATCAGGGGGCTGATAATTGTGACATACAACCACTGCACCATCTTATGCCTGAGTTTTGTATAGTAGTTTAATGCAGTGATATTTCTCTTGACACTCAAATTTGCCAACTTATTTAAAAGATAAACCGTAACCATACCCAATAAAATTGACTTGTCTTTACGCTTTTTAATATTATTTATAGGAAGCGAGATATTAAAGTTTTCAACCCTGCATAATTTACATTATAAACATTATTAAAATGTAGGTAAACAGTTTTAGAGTACATTTTATATTATTCGCTTTGTTTTGAAGAAGTCACTTTGTTACTAAAACAATTAATTGTCGTGGTACAATAAAATTATCGTTAAGATATCTATACATTCATCTTTTACTTAGTTTTAAAGTGGATTTTCCTCAAGTATCGGCTACTTTAATCAATGTAATTAAAAAAAATGTAATTAAAAATACCTGGTTATTCTTAATTTATTAGTTTGAATTTACTATGTCAATACATTTAATCAGTAGGGTAGAGTGGGGCAGGTTGAGACTTAGGCCACCTCCGGATATTTTTTATTAAACACCTTTTCATTTTCATAATACGGTAGTTGACAGCAGCGCTAATTTATTGGTGATAGATAAAGTTGTGGGTGATTTTATCACGTAGTTTTATATAATATTCCAAAGTAAGTATTACCAGTTGTTATTACTAACAATTGATGTTATTAGATTAAGTATAGTTCGAAAAATGTCATCTGTGATGTGAATTCGACGTGTAGGTGAAACCAAATGTTGCCTGTGAATGGGTATAATATATTAGGGGCCCAGGAGGAGCAAAGACTGGAAGACATTAGAGTGCCAAACCTAGATCTAAGGATTATGAAGGAGCTCTACAGATGATCTTAGATTTAAGGAATTATTCCGATTAAATAAGGAGATGGCTCAATATGTGCTTAATGGCATTCTTCCGCAGCTGGACCAAGCTAACAATTCTGTGATTATACCGGTCATAATACGATTCTTTGGTTGGTTAGTTTTTATGCTAAAGGAGCTTACCAACCTATAATAGGCCAAAGCTTCAAGCTTCAACATCTCCATGGCCAAGCAAAGTATGTCCGTGGCTATTCAACAAGTGACTATTGCCATCATTAATACCTGTATGCGATATATTATATATTTATTCAAGAAAGACATTTTTCTGGTGGATTGCACCCATATTGAAATAATACCACCTGTGGTTGAGGAGCACAATTTATAAACAGGCTTCTTTCGAAGAATATTCAAATTGTGTGTTCTATATTCAATAGTTTAATGAATTTAGTAAAAAGTGTAATAATATAGTAATATGTTTATAGGTTTGTGACCAGCATTTAAAATTTCAAAATATCAATGCACAATATGGCGGAACAACACATGATTCACATATGTGTTATTCACTCTGGGTGATTTTCGCACAAATCTAATAATAACTGCCAATGGTCTATGGCAGTATATGCAAATGCGCATGTTATTTTAAAATATTTGAAATCAACAGAAGAAACTAATTATACAAGGTAACAACAAAAAAAATCCAATTTTCTGTAATCGTAAACAACATACACGTTTCGGCATCTCGCCCCAAGTCGATCGCTTAGATCGACAAGAAGCGACATTGGTCGCGCACAGAGTACCAGTCGTATAGAAAATAGTCGATTTATAGAATTCTATAATCCACGTAGTCCCACTGCAGGGATGTAGCAGAAATACAAATTTGAAGCTCACCAAATTTGCAATACTGACGAAAAGGCAATATCTACCGCATTAAGTTTAACGGCTGACTATTTGAATATTAAATAAAGATATATTTTTCAATAAAAAATTGTTTGTTCTAATTATGTGCATGTATGTCCGAAAGTGTCCCAGTTGGTGGGGTTTCCAGACCACTGTCGAATTTTAGTTGTTACTTATTTTTGAAAATACTACGCATATTTCTCTTCCATCTCATCAAAATTATATTCCAAAGATGTCCCATTATCTGCTAGTAACTTAATAAACTCGTTTTTTGTTAAATTCTGGCAATAATTTTGGATCGACCAAAACTGTCCCAACCTGCCCCACTCTACCCTACATGGTGCAGAATGCATTGTTAAAATGAAACCTATATACATTTTGTTCCCGCAGTCCGAATTTATGTCCCTTTCGATTTGTATTGTGGCGAGTTAATAATAATATTAATAATAAATCGCGTTTGGTGTTAAAATTTAATTGTAATATAAATTAAGCTGCTAAGGTTATAAGTTTATTTGAATTTACAACCCTCTATGGAAATAACAATAATAATAATATTAATTGGACATATTTTTCCATATTACAATATTACTTATAATACTTAAACCCGCAAGATGAAAACGGAAACAAATTAACGAAAAATAGTCATAAATAGCACTTTGAGTTAAGTTTGGGGGAAAATCACCTTATGTAATTTTCTAGGAAGTTTCGTGCGCTACTGCAAATTTGTTGACAAATCTAGTAAAGAAATATCAGTGTTATCAATTATACCCGTTATTTTACTCGTAAGGTCAAAATCCTATGCTATAATTTTTACCTTATTTCCACGAAAATGTATTTTTTGCAAGTGACGTAAACGAAGGTACAGATTGTTTCACGAAAAATGGATATAACTTAATTACTGCAGTAAAAGTACCTGGGGATATCCCATTATTTATGACCGTTTATTATTATTATGTGGAAAGAACCGGATTGTAATAATTATAATTAAATATAGGCACATCAGGTAGGTTAGGTTGCTTAATTTATATTTAAATATCTTTTAGTGGTAAAATTTGTTAGTTTTTGAGGAATGGTTCAAGAATTGTCTTTTACCAAACATTCCTCAAAATAGCGTGATAGTAATGGACAATGCGAGCTATCACAGTCGCCAATTACATAAAGCTCCAAGCTCAAATAATACAAAATTGGAGATTCAGAACTACATGAAGAAAGTTATAAAAAAAGTGATCTTTTAGAAGTTTTAAAGACATTTTGAAAAAAAATATATATGTTTGTGACACATTGGCAGAAGAAATTGGACATACAGTGCTACGGCTCCCACCCTATTATTGCATTTTTAACCCCATACTCGAAAAACTTTAGGTCGTGGTCAGTCTGAAATCCTGGTAACGGGCTGCCGTACTATTACGGCTATTAAATCGAGGGAATGACTAGACAGTGCTGCTAGATATTCATCAAAGCAGGTACACGAAGACGCGAATGCTGGAGTCCTGGACTATATCGTAAAGTGTTTTCTGCTGTGGAGTTATTCGTTCTGTTCTTATTTTAAATTAACACATTAATGTACAGTACGTTTCACGAAATTTGGATACGACTTAATGATTTCCTGGGTCGGTCCCATTGTGTTGACAAGAGCTTGGCAATAAACAAGTGAAGTATGAAGGGACGGACTAAGGAAAACAAGTAATGATATGATTATATTAATGTAATCAAATGAAATAACATTTCTTTTAAATATTACTAGTCATATTTATTTACATTTATAATGTCATTCTATAGATAGTTCTGTTTCGCTATCGCTATCCTCATCAAAATTAATTATAATTGGATTAATTATACGATCCAGACTAATATACGAATTTTCTACAGTTATTACGTGACGGACTGAATTTTTCCAACTACCTGGGGGCATATCATTAAAGCATTTTCGTATTAATTCTACAACACTAGAACTTCGTCGGAGAAATATTTTCAGACCTAACCAGAGATTTTAACTGGTGCCACATATGCTCTATGGGGTTAAAAATGCAATAATAGGGTGGGAGCCGTAGCACTATATGTCCAATTTCTTCTGCCAATGTGTCACAAACATATACTTTTTTTATACAAAATGTCTTTAAAACTTCTAAAAGATCACTATTTTTATAACTTTCTTCAAAATATATATCATTCGCCGCCATGTAGTTCTGAATCTCCGATTTTGTATTATTTGAGCTTGGAGCTTTATGTAATTGGCGACTGTGATAGCTCGCTACTATCACGCTATTCTGAGGAATGTTTGGTAAGAGACAATTCTTGAACCATTCCTCAAAAACTAACAAATTTTACCACAAAAAGATATTTAAATATAAATTAAGCCACCTAACCTACCTGATGTGCCTATATTTAATTATAATTATTACAATCCGGTCCTTTCCACATAAGAATAACCAACGGTCATAAATAATGGGATGGTCCCAGGTACTTTTACTGCAGTCATTAAGTTATATACATTTTTCGTGAAACAATCTTTATATACAGAAAAGTCAAGTAGAAGACTTTTATTGCATTCGAAAGATACTATTTACAGATGAGGCTTTATCCGAGTTTAAATAATTAAGCTGATAGGTGTGAGTTTACTATGAACTTCTAATAATTATATGAAGCAGCAACAAGCGAGTGTAAGTTGCTTGACTCCGATTTTATTTTTATTCGGAAATGAGGAGACGCAATTTCCAGGTAATAACCAATTAAAAAAAGGACACCGACTCTTATCTTTAAGGGCACAATAAAGCAATTATCGCACGAGTGTCACAAGTTTGTTGAAGTTAAGGGAGGATTTTTTTTCTCATTGAATACTGCGAACAAACAAAACTTCTTAATATTAAAATATTTGCAATAAACTGGAGCGTTAAAGCATCGCCATTTATTGCTGGATGTTGAGCACATTTAATAATTCCTTTTTGTAATCCAAAGTACCTAATTAGAAAGCCTTTAACAGTATTAATAAAGGTTATAAACTTCCACCCCGAACATTAAAATTTGCGCGATATTCTTCAAACCAGCAATATTAAGCTGCAAAGGAAGGGTTAAGATTTACCGAACCCTTTTATAATCCGATATAAATACTTAATTAGGGTTTTTTCATTGAAAAAAAAAACATAAGGGAAAGACGGTTTTGTGTTAAGTGGGTTTAGGGTAAGTTATGTGGTTGATTTTAGAAAATAAATACAATATGATTACATACACCAATACCAATAATTATCTCCAATCAATAATTCTTAGCCCCGTATTTAAATACAAGATAATCTTGTCCTGTGCTTACCACAGAAGATTAAGACTTAGCCCTAATAGCACTAAGCGGTTAACCGCGATGTGGGTAGCAGTCCGTTTCATCACAAGCACTGAAATTATATGTAAACGCATGGACTGTATTCGAACTGAGATGCGGTTACCCGCAAACCGGAGCGGTCGTTTAACGAGGCCTCTTCTCCGGCCAGCCAGACACTTGCTATTCGCACTGCACTGTTTAGTTTGCGGGTAGTCATTGTCTTGTTAGGATGTACTGCAGTTACCCGCAAATTTAATCGCGTATAACGACGGCTGGCTGCAATGCGGTTATAGTATTTGCAGAATTATCCTATTAATCTTTTGACTGCAATAAACCTCACTATCCCTTCGACCATAAAATAAATAAGGAAATGCAAAATTTTAAAACTTTTTCGAGCAGAGCCGGACCAGGTATACAAATTCAATTCATACCTATGCCTGATGCATATAAAAATACAAAGTGATTTTTAATAATTTTAATCTTTAGTGGTTTTCCGGCGAGTAATTTTTAGTTAGGCTTATTAGTGGTAGAATGTGGCGTCCTTGGAATTGTGCTGATAGGGGGCTTCAAGCACTGGCGTAACAATGCAGCCCTGGGCCTGTGTGCAAAAGTTTAGCCGGGCCCCTGCACATATTTAATAAAATATCCAGTACATGACAAGGGTGGATCCAGGATTTAATTTTTAAGGGGGGAGGTACTAAATATTTTGGGAACACGAGACAGCAGCGATGCCGAATCCAGTTAATATGAAATATGGGTCCATGGGCCATGGCTTACTGATACAAAATGTAATTCTTGGGGATATGTGAGGTTCTTGGTTCTTGTTTAGAGAGTCTACAGCCACCCGCGCGAGCACAAAGCACAACATTTTTTTTTAAATTTATATTTTTACAAAACATCAAAAAAACCAGGAAATAAACTAGCCAAACAAAATATGTATAACATAATTAACATAAATCATAAAATAGAAACACAATATAAATAAATACATAATATTATGTATGTATCTAATGTAATAAAATAAACAAGAGCATGGAGAAAATCAATCAATCATCAAACATTGAGTAAAGTAGACTTAAAACTTCTTTTTTCTTGCTTTAGAATGTGCAAAAGTTGACACTAAATTATCAATGTCCAATGATTGAGCAACTTCATTTTCAATAGAAATAATTGCCAATGCCGATAATCTTTCCTCGCCCATAGTGCTTCTGAAATAATTTTTAATTAACTTTAATTTCGAAAATGATCTTTTAGCTGAGGCCACAGTAACAGGTATAGTAAGAAATATGTTGCATGCAGTCAAAATTTCGCTAAAACTACAGCAGGAAGAAAAAATTTTAATCAAAATGAATTCATTTAATTCAAAAATGGAACTAATTTTATCTAAATTAGTTCGAAAACATTCCCTAAAAGAAAGTAATTGGGGAGAAATTGTATTTGAAATATATTCGGGATAGTTCATGTATAGGGCCTGGCCCATTTCATATAATTCCTTATCAGTAAGAGAAGGATTACATAATACTTCTGGGGATTACACACGAAATTTTGAGTAAACCTCGTTTAGTCCAGAAGTTCGAGTTTTTAACTGAACTATAAGTATATCTAACGTTTTAAAAAATACGTTTATTTTAAACCAATCTTTATTTGTTTGTATTAGGTAATGGTTACTTATTTCATCAAAGAATATTTTTGGACGAAATATTCTTTTTTTTTGTAAATTCAGTGGTAGTACCACATTCTCAATTAGTTGCTTCCGTGATAATTAAATTACAATCATCACGCATTTTTTTTAAATTTTCGTACGAAGTTGTAAACAGTTTTGATGCCTGCTCAATATTTTGCTCTTTATTTTGCAAAACCTTATTTTTTGTTTGAAAAACAATCAGAAAAACCGGTTCAAATTCATACGTACGTTTTTACCGAAGTGCGATAATTATTGTGAAGTAGGCGTAACAAAAATCTTTGCAGTATATATTCAAAACTTAATAAATATTTAGTAAAAGATGGTTGGCTTCGATTTTTTTTTGGGTAATACCTATAATAAAATCATGTCTTCTCGCCACCGGGCCCATGTAGGGGCCCGGGCCCGTGTGCATGGCACACATTGCACACCGCTGGTTACGCCAGTGGCTTCAAGTGTCATTTTTAAAAGAACGCATTTCTCGACCGATGCCAAACTAATAATTAAAAATGTGTATCAATCGTTGTTGAGTAGAAATTTTAATTCGATGGATGCTTCAGCAGAGACGTGTACTTTGACAAAAACTCCTTTATCTTCGGTAAGACACATAGTACTTAAACCTGTTAATACTAGAAAAAATCGGAGTGATTCTGGCACATTTAGAAGCATTGACGAAAATGACATGGATTTATTAAGAAGAAAGATTTACCAAATGTATGAGGCACAAACTGTCTGTTGCTTTCAGCTAAAAACATAGCAGATTCTTCTTTAGATTACCATCAAGATACCGACGCACAACTTTTTGAAGATTGGTTTAAACATAAACTCCTTAAAAATATACCTGAAAATAGCGACATTGTAATGGACAATGCTAGTTATCATAGTCGGCAAGCAAAAATAATTCCCAATTCTAATAATACAAAAGCAGAAATTCCAAATTTTGTGATTGAAAATGATTTATATTTTGAAGAAACTTACAAAAAACGCGAACTGCTAGAAGTATTAAAAGCTTTTAAAATAAATAAGGAATACGAGTGTGACAAACTTGCAGCAGGAAATGGACATACAGTGTTGCGTCTTCCTCCGTACTATTGTATATTCAATCCTATTGAGCTAATATGGCATCAATTAAAATCCAATATTAGGAGAAATAATATTTCTCCTACATTAAATGCATCTGTAGTAGAATTAATTAAAAACGAAGTAAGAAAAATTTCTACAGACAGCTGGAAAAGCTGTGTACAGCATGTATTTAAGGTGGAAAATTCCTACAATTGTATGATTACAAATGTTCAACCCTTAATTATAAGTTTAGGCTTAGATGAAGATAGTGATAGTGATACAGAGTTAAATTTTGAATAAATGATCAATAGTTTCTTAGAATTTAATTAATTTTTATTGTACTTTTTATCCTAATACTTTTAAATTATCTTATTTTCAATTATCATTAATTGTTATCATTATTTTACATTTATTATAGGTAGGTACCTAAAACTAAAAATACCTATCTATGTATTTTAAATTATAAAAATAAATCATGTGGTGTGGTATACATTTTCAAGCCGGCCCTGATCTCATTTATTGAGCTTTGAAGAGGTTCGGGCGTATACAATAGGGTTTAATGAGGTAGTTTATTTATGGCAGTAAGAGTCAACGGTATAATTCTGCAACAACTATACCCATTTAGTACGTATACGCCCTTAGGGCCGATATTTGAATGTTACCTTAAGTTATACCTTAGCTAAGGTAGACTTAACGTTACGGTAACCCTTAAAAAATATATTTTAAATTAAATTGAGGGGAAATTGACGCGTTAAGTCTAAGACTACCCTAACGATCTATTCCTTTAGATTATAGTTAAAGAGAACTTTAATATATTGTGAAATTTGTGCTAAGGATGACTTATGTCATTCTGTACCTTTAGGTGACTGATGAAATATCGACCCTTAGGGCTGATGGACGTGGCAATCTTCCACATAACGCATCAATTGACCCTCAATTTTATTTAAAACATAGTTTTGTTAAGGTTTAACATAACGTTACGGCTTCCTTAGCTAAGGTCTAACTTAAGGTAACATTCAATTATCGGCCCTTAGGCCATTAACAAGCCGGCATGGTAGCAGTGGAGTAGCCACAGTTTTGGGGGCTGTAGGAGTGAAATCCTTTACGGGCGTCATTTTATTCCACAAATGAATAAATTTATAAAAAACTTTTATATTTTAAAATTGGATTTACAGTCTATGTGATTTAATTTTGTTTTCCTTTCAGGGTCTCGTTAGAGCACGCCGCCACTAGGCGTTGCCAAATTGTACTTTCAAATTGATTTTTCACTTTTTGTACTAGACAAAGACAATAATACTAAACATAGCGAAATATGGCGACACCAATATACAGGGTCCGCAACCGAAGCGTGGACGGAACATTAAATCGTTATCGAAGAACTTATCAACAATACTGAAACAGCATGAGATATTGGATTAAAAGCGGAATGTTTTAAAAATATTTTACATTATACAGGGTGGCCCAAAAAAGTGCGACAGCATAAAGTTACATTTTTTTAAATGGGACACCCAGTATTTTATTTCATATTTAGGTTCGTATTACTATCGTTTATAAGTGCCTCAAATTTTATTCAATTTGGTTTCGTAGTTTCGGAGAAATAAATTAAAAACTAAAAAAAAAAGTTTTGCAGTCCTGAATAAAAACATCAAAAAAAATAATCCAGAACTATTTTTTTAACCTCGGCATCGAGTGAAATTTATGACAAGAGGTCTAGAGATATTATGAAAGTAATTGCGTTTATTTATTTTATACAGGGTGTTCATAATAAGCTTTCAAAAACCCCACATTTTAAAATAATTTTTCTCAAGTTTTTCAAATGGAACACCCTGTATATTATTTGGCTATTTGACGTAGAATTCATAGACAAATTTTTTTTGTAATACAAGCATATATAATATATCCAGCCGTTTTCGAAATAATTGTAAATATCATAAATTATGTTGTTTAAATAGAGTTTTTATTGGGAAATTTGGAAAAATTTTGAACATTTACTTTAGTTTACAATTATTAGTCTAGTCGCCTATAACAAAATTTCCCAATAAAAACTCTATTTAAACAACATAATTTATGATATTTACAATTATTTCGAAAACGGCTGGATATAACTTATATGCTTGTATTACAAAAAAAAATTGTCTATGAATGCTACGTCAAATAGCCAAATAATATACAGGGTGTTCCATTTGAAAAACTTGAGAAAAATTATTTTAAAATGTGGGGTTTTTGAAAGCTTATTATGAACACCCTGTATAAAATAAATAAACGCAATTACATTCATACTATCTCTAGACCTCTTGTCATAAATTTCACTCAATGCCGAGGTTAAAAAAATAGTTCTGGATTGTTTTTTTTGATGTTTTTATTCAGAACTGCAAAACTTTTTTTTTTAGTTTTTAATTTATTTCTCCGAAACTACAAAACCAAATTAAATAAAATTTGAGGCACTTATAAATGATAGTAATACGAACCTAAATATGCAATAAAATACTGGGTGTCCCATTTAAAAAAATATAACTTTATGCTGTCACACTTTTTTGGGCCACCCTGTATAATATAAAATATTTTTAAAACATGCCGCTTTTAATCCAATATCTCAAGCTGTTTCAGTATTGTTGATAAGTGCTTCGATAACGATTTAATCTTCCGTCCACGCTTCGTTTGCGGACCCTGTATAGACATAATGGACACAACAGATAAAAGTTGTAAAGTTGTAAAGTTTAGGGGAAAAATCTTGAGGAAGCGTAGCCTCCCTTGCCTCCTTCGAAGAGCCGCCGCTGGTGATGACACCCTGAAGTAACATCTTTCAAGCAATATTTTACCTTTCGCCAGAATGTCAATGGTTCTAAAGTTTTATTTACTAAACTGGTTAAAAATGAAAAAGGTTCTTAGGTAATTGGGCCTTAAAACTTTTCTTTTAGCCGGTCAATTAAATATGGATGAATTGGAGCTGAGTCAGCCGACGCCAGCGGTAGCGTTTATGTTTCGTGATGGCTTTTAATATTTATAACGCAAATCGTAAAAATTTATAGGGGGGCTTTTAATGAAATTAAAAAATTACAACAGTGTAAAACCGATGTGGGTAGTTTTCTGGCACAACATATAAAGGAATTATCAAAACGTGATAAAGAAATTGAAAACAATTAGGCTTCAAGGCAAGATAGAAGAATTAGGGGTCCTTTGGCACCAATTGCGCGATTTTTTAAAAAATTAAGGTTTTAGGATTGAATAAAAGTACAGTGAAACCCCTCTTAGGCGGACACCTACGGTAACGTCTAAATGTGTGTGCCTAATAGAGGTGTCCGCCCGTGGGAAATTTGTTATTAGGTAATATGTAAATGCAAAATTTTGCTATACATATGTATGTACAAATAAACATAACATAACAAAAATACACTAGTTTTAGTTAGGATGTCGTACTAAAAAATCTAATAGTTTGACGTGTTTGCGTTTTATACTTGCAATCTAGAAATTGTAATTCCATTGTAAGTCTGATAACAATTCCATTGCTGTAGAGTCACCTCTATTCTTTGCATACTCTTATAATTCCTTTACCATACTAATGGCTTGTTGATAATTGGTGACATTTGTTTGATTACTGCATTCAACTTCTTCATCAGAGTCGTCGGATAGTGATGTGGTTTCAGTTTGGACTACATAATCGGTAGGAATGGGGTCACTATCATCTTCTAATAGCACATCAATGTTAATGAACTCGCCCAAATCATTGTTATCAAATTAAAAACTTCCACAACATCAATATTCTCTTTCAGACTCAAAACGTGACAATTTTGTGCCATTGTTTACGATTTTAACCTTACAACTCACAAATAGATAAACGGCGGACTGCTGTCGGGGAATCACACATACTTTCATTCCGAGAAGTCCTTTCGCGCTACCACGCATACGCGATTGGTTGCCGGTCTGTCTTCAGAGAGTTTTTGCACCGTACTTATTCGTGTCCCAATACTTTAAAACAAATTTTGTCCGTTTAACGGAGGGTTTTTGCACTCTTTGTATGAAAACAGCCTGTCCGCGTCCGCCCAAAGGAGAGTCCGCCAAGAGAGGTTGATTTTCATGGAATTTCATATACCTAGTTCGGGACTATGAAAAAATGTCCACTTAATAGAGATGTTCGCTTATTAGAGGTGTCCGTTATGAGAGGATTCACTGTATAATGTTGTGGTTTGTTTCACCGGTCGCAGATAAAAACTTACTTCACACTACAAATGCGCTTTTTTTTTAATTAACAATGACCGTTCAAGACTTGAATACTAATTTTTAACATACAGTGTTAACATTAAAGATGGAACCATACGGGGATAAAATTCATTGTTCGATTTAGACAAAATTAGGCTAACCAATTTGACATTTTCTCCACAAAATGTCGATAAATGGCATTTATTGATAAAATTGAAAAAAATGATATTTGGAAAAGTTATTTGTAATGGAATTTTATGCCAACACACCAAGTGTGAATTATTTATGATAATTTTTGTATTCGATCCATTTTTGGCCAATATCTCTACTCACCGGCACAAAATTCCGCCACCCTGGAATTTTGGTCACGTTTGATATTTTATAACTTTTTTATTTTTTATGCGATTTTCATGATTTTGCTATTAGTTTGTAGATCAATTTATTGTGTTTTTCCTTAATTATCATATAAAGTAACATTTTTCGGTTAGGCAATATTATACAGGAGTAAATCAAACTGTTGCTTTTTGTCGTCCTTTCAAAACACCCTCTAGGAAAATTGAGGTGGATAATTTTATTTACATACTGTTTCTTGTCATCTTTGATGTATTCTAAACATTTTATTCCCTTATTTATTCCTTTATCTCATTTCTGCTGCGAGCTGCAACATTTTAAATGAAACGATGTTATTTTTAGAAAATGTCATTGGTATTTCTATCTAAGCAAGTACCAATCTTGTATTTGTTGAACTCTAATCGCCCACCGTTACATTGAGGAAATCCTCCAAGAAGTTGTTGTGTTCAATTTGCTCCTTTCATTGGGAACCAATTTACATTAATGCATGATAATGCTAGACCTCACGTTGCACATGTAGTGAGCGAATATCTGGATGAAGTTGGACTTCCAAGATTGGAATGGCCCGCATCTAGCCCTGATCTCAATCCAACCGAACATCTTTGGGATCAACTTAAAAGGGCCGTTCGCCGTCGTTCTGTAAACCATAAACCTTGCAAGACTGGCGCTGACCGAAGAATATCAGGCTATCCCTCAAGAAAGGATAAGGAACCTTATTCGTTCGATATAACGAGGACTGCAAGCTATTATTGATGCGAGAGGAGGAAATAAACGATATTAAAATTGTTTTTATTAATTAACTTTATGATATACCTAGCGTTTGTTTTTCTTAATGAAAATAGGCTTCAATCAGCGTTTCATTTACAATTTTGCAGCTCGCAGCAGCAAGAAGCAGTATGTAAATAAAATTATCCTCTTTAATTTTCCTACGGGGTATTTTGAAATTACGATAAAAAACAAGAGTTTTACTTACTCCTGTATAATATAGCCTAATCGAAAAATGTTACTTTATATAATAATTAAGAAAAACACAATAAACGGATCTACAAACTGATAACAAAATCATGAAAATCGCATAAAAAATATAAAAGTTATAAAATATCAAACTTGACCAAAATATCAGGGTGGCGGAATTTTGTGCCGGCGACTGTATTTTCATTGAAAACGGAAGTCGACCCAACTACTACCAATTCTACAAATTCACATTTCCTCATAAAAACATCATACCGCCAACTTTTAAGCCGCTACATTGAACCGTTTTTAAATTATGGCTCATTTTCGAAAATAACCTTTCTCTTTCAACACCCTGTATTTCTGGAACAAGAAACATTTCGATAATCGGTCGGGTTTGATGTTAAGTATCTTCAGTGGGCCTATGGCTTATACGGAGACCCTGTATATTCAATATTAAATTTACAAAGCCAACAATGTTTAAAAAATATTTAGATATTTATTAAATAAGACTTTTATTATTTTGTTGCACATCTTAAGTGCTAATTGATGGTTATGCTATAACTTTACTAAACTAGCACAAATGCATGGGTTTTTTATAACAAAATATCATTTACCAAAAATATATCCAATATTAGGCAACTTCCAATAATTTATTCTTCTTGGTTTACTAATACTTCTTCATTGCGTAATTGCTTATGAAAATCAAAATAACTGTTGCTCATGTCTATAGCTCCCGTTAAATTATAAGTAGTAGATGATTAATCATAATGATGCATACAAAGTGATACTTAAACTTAAGGGGTTAAATGTTATTTTACTTTCTCTACTACTTTCACTGGATTTACCGATTAGATCATCATCTTTGTATTCTTGCCACGGTGCTGGGCAATATAATTCGCATACCTATTTTACACACGCAATTACAGAAATATATTCTGATCAGATTGGCGGAAAACTACACATGTTTATTTTTTTAAGAAAGCGTAGACAAGAGACTGTAAAGGATTAATAGGTAAATAAATATCATACAAAGTAAGACATTAAATTGGCGGAAAGCCATACAAATTACTATATTGTTATCATTATTTATAACGTATAATATACTGGGCATGAGGTATGTACTTAATTTCCGGTTTAGTTTAACTATTAATAATATTAATTAAAAGCATTCGAATAAAATTTACTTCTTATTCTGTAGCAGTTAAACTCTTTTGATTCACAAAGAAAAATAAGCTAATTGCTAAATCCCCCTTTAAACAAAAGGTAATTTATATAGGGTATTCGCATTTTGCTCGGGTTGCTTATTATATACAGGGTATGGAAATGGTTTCCATATTTATGGACATCCTATAGAACGGCTACATACTTTTTTTTAACCTATCAACATTTTGAAAAAGTTTACATATCAGTCTTTATTGAAAGTGGAAAAAACGAAGAAATGGCGCAATATCTATATTTTATTCGCTATCCGGAAAGACGGTAGCCATTTAAGGACATATTCCGAACATTTGCGATGATGCCCGTTATTTTTTACCTTAATCTGAATCTTCTATTTCGTTTCAAAGTAATAAAGTTTAAATAAATCGCCTAGGAAACCAATATCATCCATGGCGTGTTATATATTTCAAAGTAGAATTTAAAATAATATATTTTTAGATTAAAATTTAAAAAAATGAGGTTAGGTCCGATAATTTTTTAACTGACCCCGTATACTTATTCTCAAAACGGCAGATCATTCAACAATAGGGTGGAACGAAAATGGCCTTTTTTAACTTTTTTTGTTTTTAAGTTTCGTAATAGTGAGGAAAAGTTGCCTTTTAGGTTCAAAAAGAAAAAGAAAAAAATTGGTCGCTGTACTACATTATCTTGAGGTGCCGCAAAGAGCTTGTAGTTGGTAAAAAAATTTTAAAAATTGAAAAATTATAAACTTTGATAATTTTTTTTTTATGGATTTCTCGGACACATAAGGTTACAAAAGATAGTTGTAAATACAATTTTAACTATTAGAATGAGAAAAAAATATTTAATTAGAAAATATGATAATAATAATAAAATATTTTTTAATGTCAAAAAGTTTGTATTTTTTACAAAATTAAAACTTTAGCGAACATTTTTGTTACAAATAGTAGTAAATAAGGTTAAAATAAACGCTTGTCATATCAGTTGCTAAATATTTATTTTGACACATTATTCTGACGTCATTGACACATTAAACTGTTTCTTTGTATTAAATTTAGGCATGCACTCGCGTGAGCCAATTTTTGCCCTTATGTACCCCTCTCTTGCGATTGAACCACAGACATTTTGAGCCGATTCGGTCACCAGTTTTACAGCTCTTTCCACTGCTTGCGTGTGACAAGGAAGCTGGGGAAAGTCGAAAAGCGGGTCCCTTTTACTATTTGGTTGAGCTTCAGATGTCTTCTGTATAAATTCTTTGAGGGAGTCACTAGAAACATGATTTACCAAAGGGGGTTCAGTTACGTCATTCTCAGCCCATGATATCATGTCGATGTAATCCTTTGCGTCAAAGTTTATCTTTGGAACTGTAAATTTCCTGATTCCGTCTCTACTTTCTGTCCTAGCTTTTAAAACACGACGTAAACCAAGTTCTCTGACAATTTTGTTCTCATCGCATAGCATGGTCAAAAGAAGATTTTCTGTAGCAGCAAAGTACCCATTTCTTTGAATAACCGGGTCAAGAACGTTCTTCAAATCATCAGAGAGATAGCGTGAATATGAGATAAGTTTAAACAGATGTTTGGAACCATAAGTACAAGAAGGTTTTAACTTAATGTTAAACCAAACAGGTGCGTACACTTTCACAATGTACTCAGCCAGAGTCTTAAGGTTTTCAGTTGGATTTTCAGTTGCCACATACAATCTCAGTACACGGTTTGCTAGCGTAAGCCACCTGGCGTGAGCAATTTTTCCAGGGTTTCTTAAAGATAAATCTAGTGAGCAATTTCCACTTGATACAGCCATACAAATATCCAATAAATAATTCTGATCTGTACTTAAATCATTAATGTTCTCCAGAAGAGGTAGGTTATTTTCAATTGGCAAGAAAGTAACCACGGGAAGATTCGCACAGTTTTCCAGCTGCTGACCTATTTCGCCTTTAAACTCATTGGGTCCTTTCGTTTTACCATCTAAATGGCAAAAAAGATGTCGCAAAGGTAGCTCATTTCCATGGAACAAATACACTAACCATTGTAAAGGTCTTCCTATTTTATTTTCCATCAAAGAGATCACACCATTTTTATGTCCAGTATTTACAACGGTTCCATCACACCCAATAGCAGAAAAATTCACAAGTTGTTCGTTGTGTTCTCTATTTTTAACAAACTTCAATATACTGTCTGCAATGTCTTTTCCAGTGCCAGATTTCGGTGTTACGTGGCCTAAAAACTTTGAGTTTGGTTCCTCTATTAGTGAAACATGCTCTTCTGAAATAACTTTTTTGTATAACTTAGTACATTTATTTTCTTGTGTAATTGTTTTGTCTTTTCTTCCATCAAAAAACAATCCTCTATTTTTGGTTATCTGATCATCATCATAAAGACTGTCATTAATTAGTTCTATTCGTTTTTTTGATCTTGCTCGTCTAATTTTCATCCTATCAATTACTTTGGTTTTGTCTTCACCTGTGATTACACCCAAGTCCTGTAAAGCAGCACTAGCTATAGCTGCAGCAGCTCTGTCTGATATTCCGGTACGGTCACAAATTGAAGCTACAGATGGCAATTTAATACGCATTTGTGTGTTTACCATTTTTTCTTCTTTCATTTTTGAAGGGCCTGGTAGATTTATCTGTTCTTCAAAAATCAAGTATTTTTGCTCTTCTGTTTGCTCTTCAGGGCTGTCATTGTCGCCGGTAACCGTTTCTGATACACTAGTATCTTTTGTCCGTTTTAGATTAAACTTAACTGCTCTCTGTAGTTCTTTACTGTTTCTTGTTTCTTTCCTTTTCAAAGCGCTTGTGGTAGCTATATCAACATTACTTATAACCATTTTCCTGGTCGAGCGTTGATCTTTTAGAAACTCTCGTTCTAAAAGTGGCACTTTTTTTCCTTTTATACAACTACAAGTATCATAGTCTTGACACTTGCAGGCAGCAATATCAAATAAACGTTCAGCTTCTTCTCTAAATTTTGCGAGGTTTGAGTCAAACGTATCTGACCCTTTTCTACTTTTAGACCTTAATAAATTCCTATATTTAGCATGATAAACTCTTATCATTTGTGAAATTCTAAGGTTTGAAACAACGGGAATAGAAGCTCTTGACCAAATTTGCTCTATTTTTGGGATTAAAGTATCAGATATTTCACTTACAGTAGGATCCTTCTCGTTCAATGACACAACTTTCAGGTTATGTCTAATAAAACAGTAGCACTTCATTACATCTTCGTAAGTAGGCAGTACAACTTCACACAAATCACTAAATGTTCCAAAAATAGGACATTCCGTCATTCGTCTTGTCTTTACTTGTTTAGACTGAGCCATTTTAACTCACAAAAATAAAGTAGCACAAGCACACAAACTAACAAAATATTACGCTAATCTGTTAGACAATACACGCTAACTCAACTGAACTCGGTAATTAAAGCGACTGACGCGTTTACATTACACTGATCTGAGCTTGTCACACGCCCACGCCCCACCAAACCGCTACGGCGATGACTCATGCTTCCGGATGCCAGCCAGTGCAATAATTAAACTGTTTTAATATTTCTATTCATATTAAAACGCCTATTTGACACTTTTTATTACATAATCGAGACACGTAACAATCTTTGAAAAAGTTTCAAATGTGTGCTTTTATAAAACTTTACCGCCCTTGCGGCACCTCAAGACGTAATGCAATAAGTTTTAAAAAAAATTATATGTCTTTTTTGATATAAAAACTGCTTTTTAGGCGGTATTTGAAGTAAAAAAAAATATTTAAAAAATACTTACAAAAACTTGAAAATCTAGTGAAAAATGTAATTTTATGAAACTTTATCGTCCTTGCGGCACCTCAAAACGTGCTCCAATAATTTTCATATTTTTTTAAAATCTTACTTACACCAAAAGGCAACTTTTCCGCGCTATTACAAATTAAGAATCAAAACTTCGTTTTTTCGTTCCACCCTATTCAACAATCATTATAAAGAAAGTTCTGTATAAAACATATTTATGTATCTCTTTTAGCTAAGAGAATATAGGGTAATTTAGAAATTGTCAATTTTTTGATTTTCCCCCGTATCTCTTAAGCGAGCGAAAATTATCAAATTTTGATTTTACCATTTTAAGTTTGACCCAAAAAGAGCATGGACACCTACATTACTTTTGATAGCAAGAATAATATGGAGCGTTTCTCTAGGATATCCAAAGAAATCACTTATTTAAATACAGGATGTCCGATAATTAATGGTACATGGAAAAATCACAGACTTCTTACGTAAAAACATTAGGATTTAATTATACTTATCGATATCCGAAAGTTGATATTAACTGAGATACAGGGTGTTAAAGTTAAAACTTCATTTTTGAGAAATTGGGCGCTATCTGCGGCATTTTTAGCATATTTATTAGGTCATAACTTTTTGTGGATTAGTATATTTAAGTTTATTATTTATATCAAGGTGAGGTCGCCCAGAGTTACCATTGCGGAGATATATGCATTTGAATTGTTTAGTGCACCCTGCCCATTGCCCAATTACTATTAATTTGCCAACAAATTTTCTTTCTTAACTTAAAATATGAGAAAACAATTGAAATTTAGAGATGCAGTTGCTATGAAATCTCCATGTTGTTATTTGTTTGTTGATTATTGTAAGATAGCTGTGTGAGAAAATGTTTCATTTTTGAGTTTATTGTAAGTTAAGTAACAATGCCGAGACACATAGTTGCCAAATTTTGTAAAAAACCGTTGATTTCTCTCAAAGTTATTAGAGAGAAACAAAAATGAAGTTTTAACTTTAACACCCGTATCTCAGTTAATATCAACTTTCGGATAAAGGTAAGTATAATTTTATTAAATGCTAATATTTTTACGTAAGGAGTGTGTGGTTTTTCCATGTACCATTAATTAGCGGACACCCTGTATAATAAATTATTGCCATAACACCCTGTGTAGCAAAACTAATGCATTCTTAACTTAATTAGAGTACAGGTAAGTCCGATTTAAAGCTATTTTGAGTAAAATAATTTATTTATTGTTGTATTCTCTCTTGACATTTTTTTGTTAAATTATAATTAAAAACTAACAATAAAACTTGGCCCGTATATAGAAATGTTTTACTATTCATTTATATTTTAAATTTGGTTTCTATTTATACAGCCTATTCGGGAACATTAACAAATGGATAGTTTTTTCATTTTTTACTTAGGAAAGAATTCGGGTTGATGAGAAACTAATAATGAAATTAAAGGTTTTGAAGCTATCATATACAGTGACCGGCAAAAAGTTGGCGACATATGGGAATTATTATTGAAATATAAGAACAAATTTTTAGGCAGATTGCCTCTGCTTGATTGGTAACTAAAAACTTTTGACATTTGTCACGTGACTAATCGTTTGGCTGGAAAATTGAAAAAAATATATTTTGTTATAGAAACTGGTATTAGATGACAAGATATCGAAAAAGATGTTTAGATTTTAATCCTATGCTGTTTTGCAAAGTTTGAAGACAAAATTCCAATTAATATATTGTTGGTTTTAAAAAAATGTATTTGTAAAATTTTCAAATTTAGCTTTTTACCATTGACATTGACAAACAAACATGGACCCGCTATTTCAATCTGCTTTGCACACGTCAATTTGACTCCTGTTATTACAAAAATCAACAAAACAAAAAAGCCATGGACCTGGTACAGCCTTACCAGCCTGTGGTACTGTGGTTAGTAATTATTGATTTACTAACCAGATAACTTTGAAAGTGAGTGTCATTTTGTGGCACGATCAAATTTCTGGTTAGTTAGTTAATTATTGTTTAAAATTATTCTGCAAAACAACATAAATCTTTTTGGGTCATTTTATTATTTATGGAAGGAAGACCGAATTTCATTGAAAATTCAATTGGATTCTCCTCGAGTCCGTAAAATTTTATGGTCCTTTTAGGATGCAGTGCAATCAAAAATGTTCTTGTTTATCCTAATAAAAATGTTATATTCTTGTTTTGACCAATTTACTGTAATGTATACGTAAAATTAATTATATATTGGATTATGCAGTTATGGCTTTATACCTGGCGGGGCAAACTTTTTTGAAAATCTCATCAATTTATCTGTTTTGAGAGCTGAAACATTTTTTTTCGGCAATTATATATGGAGGGTCGACAATAAAATTGTAAAAATTTTTTTTCGTTGCTCACTTGGTTTTCCTTTTTGCTGAAAATTGTATCGTGAATGTACTCATACATTTATACAGCATAATGTAGATGAACATAAGATTGGGGGGGGGGGGGGGGGGGTGTTGTACGCTGATTTTGTCATATAAATAAAACAAAACGTCTAACTTGTATTCAGCGTAAAATAATTCTACCAAACGCCTAGCGCTTTCGGCCTCTAAAAGGACATCATCAGGGCTAAGGCTCTACAAGAAATAAAATAATAAAATAAAATAAAACACAGACATGTATAAGACATATGGAATTCAAATTTTAAAAATTCTGTCGTAAAAGCAAGTTAAGTTAAACAATTTAAAATTAATTTAGTATAGTCACTCGTCAAAGTCACCTCAGGCACACAAGAAACATACCAAAAAGATATTAAACACCCTTTTCAATTTAACTGTGTGGTGGTTCCTTAAGTATAAATAAACAATAATGACATTTGGTACCTGACGTAGTATCGACGACGGGTATCTCAGGTCAAACAAAGGAACAAAAGATAAAATATATATTAAAATTTTTTTTAAAAACTTTTTAAAAAACTAAAAGGTTCTATCAAAGAAAGATATTTAATTGTCGGCGACTCCTCAATTTTTTTATGTTTTTTTCAATTTTGAAAAACGCGCCATAACGGCGCAACGCACCTCGCACCGCACATAGCGATGTTGGCGTTGGTTCCGGTATCCGGCATTTTGAAAAAGTGGGTCCGGCGGCGTCTCTACCTATTTTAACATGAAAGCAGCTCTAGGTAAGGATAGCAGCCGATAATAAAAAATCTTGTTGCTTTATTTAAAAAAAATAACATTACTTTCACCAATTATACAGGATGTTATGGAAATGACTTATTATATTTAAACCGGCAAATACTGAGATGAAAATAAATTGAAGAAAAATAACCTTAAATGGCGCTTTGAATTATTGTACCAAATATACACTTTATATGAAATCTGAAAATTTACGTGGCCGCTACTGAGGACGTTCGCACTCAATAGTTTATTGAGGTGGTGTTGTCATATATTGCAACACAGAATTGTAAACGCACGTGTTCAGTTTTTGACAACAAAACTTCTTTGACCAGCGTTATCACTTCTTTTTCAAACTTTCTAGGAAAAAAAATTAAAATTTTATACTCTCATACCTTCGATCTTATAATCCGTTTTATAATTAAATTCCAAAAAAAAAAAAAAACACAAAAATTATGTTTTGCAACAGAACCAACAATAGGTAATATCACACAAATTTGAAATCATATCACAATATTTCTTATTATGAATTATTTTACAACAGAAAAAAAATCGGGTAACGCTACAACTAACCAACGTCTAAAATTCGTATACATCAAGCACGTGGAACCCTCGACAGCGTCATCCCATTCCCGAGTCTCGAAACATACTGAAGCGACGATAGTCGCGCGCGGCAGGTATCCAAGCAAGGGCGAAACATGCGGTGTGATCTGACAACACTGTTAGTATACTCTAATGACCCACATTATTGCCAACTGAATCCAGATGGAACGGCGCGACATATATTAGATATTCGATTAAAAAAAAGTATGTGGACTTTCTCTAGGATACCCTAGGAGTCACCCATTTAAATATAATAAGTCATTTCCATAACATCCTGTATACACGGTGTCAAAACAGGAACCGCTTCCATATACAGGGTGGTTCATTAAGGCCGGCCACCGGCCATATGGTGGTAACTACTGGACACAGAATTTTAGAAAATAAATCATTATTAGACTATGAAAAATTCCTGGAAATTATTTTTAAGCTTTTCACCACAAGAGGGCATAATTGAAAAGTAAATATTAGAATTCTAAAGAGTTGATATGAACATATGTATGCAACGGCTTAATTTCTTTTACGGTTTTGTTTTTTTTACCTCGTTATTTTCAATATACCCGAAAGTAATTTAGATATTATTTTCGACTTTCGACAGAAGAGTCGTTTTAATGAGATACCCACTAAGCAGGGACATTTCAACTACTCTTGGTGCTTCAAACAGGGCCGATATTTTTGAACTCTGACAATTAGCGCACTGAAATTTGGTTCGGAGTCAGGTAACATCTAGAGGCTAATATCTGTGCTCAGGCAACTCACCCTATTCAGGCCATACAAAAATTACGCTGCAACTAACCTGTAACAAAAAAATAGAGTACTTAAGCAAATGGTTGTAAATTATACAATCTTATAAAGTGAGAATAAAGCACACAGACTGGCGATCAAAATGTATTTCATTAGCTACGCTTGGTTGCTGTGTTTATTAGGGGTCATGATATAATAGACACAAGGTATGATATCTATACTCTATTCATTTTATCAATTCAGGAGAATAAACAAACGTCAGTGCATGATAGCCACTTGATCGATGCATAAACTTATTGCTATTGGTCAATCCGGCGATAAAACTTCCGATGCTGGTGAGATGCATTTCTAACAGGGTCGTAAATCAGTGTAGGCTATTATCTCAGATTCCGGAACTAGGTATATGAAATTCCATGAAAATCAACCTCTCAGACAGACCGGCAACCAATCGCAAATGCGTGGCGGCGCAAAAGGACTTCGCCGAATGAAAGTATGTGTGATTCTCCGTCAGCAGTCCGCCGTTTATTTGCGAGTTGTAAGTTTAAAATCGTAAACAATGGCACAAAAATGTCGCGTTTTGACTCTGAAAGAGAAAATTCATGTTACGGAAGTTTTTAATTTGATAACAATGATTTGGACGAACTCATTAACATTGATAGCAATGTGCTATTAGAAAATGATAGTGACCCTATACCTACCGATTATGTAGCCCAAACTGAAACCACATCACTATCTGACGACTCTGATGAAGAAGTTGAATGCAGTAATCAAACAAATGTCACCAATTATCAACAAGCCATTAGAATGGTAAAGGAATTGAGTATGCAAAGAATAGAGGTGACTCTACAGCAATGGAATTGTTATCAGACTTGGAATTACATTTTCTAGATTGCAAGTATAAAACGCAAACACGTCAAACTACGTTATTAGATTTTTTTAGTACTACACCCTAACTAAAACTAGTGTATATTTGTTATATTTAATAAATTTTATTTGTACATACATAGACAGCAATATTATTATAGATAGTAATAATTTTGCATTTACATATTATCTAATAACAAATTTCACACCATCCCTATTAGGCGGCCACATTTAGACAGACTGTAGGTGTCCGCCTAAGAGAGGTTTCACTTTATCACAATACCTCTGAATACCACTGAAATTAGGAAAAATTCTGGAAAAATTTCAAAACATTCGTCGAAATCATATGGGAACTGAAGAAGCGTACACATACTGACGTCACTAAACGACGCATCTTCTTGCGCGATATCATACGTTGTGTTTATTGTATCATGCTTAGGGTACACCGGAGACCCGGTAGTTTTACCGGGTAGTAGAAAAACAATACATATTTTAAATAAAAACTTATTAATAAATTAAAATTAAGAGCTGGACGGAGTCCATAGTCCCTAGCTGTTTAGCATATTTGTATATTATTATTGTATATGGTATATCCAGGTGCTTAGGAAATAATTTTTCCATGCGTTTTTAAATGTTCTTCTTATCAGTTTTAATTATTTGAGCAAATAGCTCATGAAAGCTTCCACGTCAAAAGTAAATTAAGGCATGTAAATATTAAGAAATATTGCAAATTATGGGCTTTTCTAAAATGGAGTTCAGGGAGATTTCAGGTATAAATAACCCTCAATACCCCGACAGAAATTAAAACACACAAAGCTATGATCAAGAAACGGATAAACCTCATATAGGGTGATGATGTTAAAGTGCTATTTACAATACAAAATTCGAGAAACGCCTGTTTTATTATTTTATTCAAATTTATGAATGCCAGTGGTTAGGTATTTTCTCTTATTTCTAACATCCTGCGGATAGTATTTAAACTAGTTTATATTCGGCGCAGGCAATACGCTTAATGAGTTCTACCATTCAGTAACTAAAATGATTCTCTACTGTGCCATCGGAGACCACTTTACCTGAAAAGTAAATCTAATTTTTGACATTTCTTTTTGTGTTGAAAATTATTGAAAAAAGGATATGTCATTTTAAAGACAAACGAATACCTAATAAAAGTGGTATTCGAGGGATAAACCACGTTTAGGAGCAAAACTGGAAGTTATTGTTACCAGTAAAATCAGTTTTTCAAATGGATGCAATAAAAATAAGGGTATCGTTTAGCTGGTTAGCAAAATACTCTTAATTTTGCGAACAGAAAAATGTAATCGGTCAGCCAAAATGGCTCGTTGGTCAGCAACTTATGGACAGCAAACATTTCTGAATCGTGACAGTACCCTGGGAAAATAAGTGATAACCCGCCCTCGCTACACCTTCTGTAGCCCATTTCCTTCTGTATTCGGCAGAAGAAAACACAAGAAAGTTACATAAATTGACAGTGCCCTGGGACCTCTGAAGTAAACTGCTTCTAGACATGTTTGTTCCTACTGACCAATTGTAAACTCTTGCTGACTGTTACTGTTAATAACGGCAAACCATTTAATTACTTCTCTAAAAATTATTGAATTTTCGACTTTTTATTATATTTATTATATTCATTATATTCATTATATTTATTATATTTATTATATTTATTATATTTATTATATTTATTATATTTATTATATTTATTATATTTATTATATTTATTATATTTATTATATTTATTATATTTATTATATTTATTATATTTATTATATTTATTATATTTATTATATTTATTATATTTATTATATTTATTATATTTATTATATTTATTATATTTATTATATTTATTATATTTATTATACTTACTACCGATATTTCAAGATGTAAAATTCCCTCTTAAAGTATGTATCTTGATCTTCCTCTCAAGGGCGGATCCAAAACTTCGTTTGGGGGGATCAAACTTCGATTGGGGGGGGGGGGGGGTTGTCATACAAGGAAAAGTTACGAAAAGTAATAACCTGCCGCGTTAGTCAAACCGGTATATATGGTATTTTTTGTGTTCTATTGATGGCTTGGGGGGTCAACTCCCATGACCCCACATGGATCCGCGCTTGCTTCCCTTTATATTGATAGATATTTAAATTTTAAAGGCAGATCGAAACATTTTTGATTAAAATTTAAAAATCTTCAAATATACAGGGTTTTTAATTTTAAAAATTGATTGGGACATATAGCACTACACAGGGTTATTATTTTAAAGTGTTAGTACAATGAATAATCCGAAAAACCACTGGAAATATTGGATCCAAATTTTAGGAGGTTGGGAACAAATTTTAAACCATTTTTGACAGAGAGTAACTAGAAAAGTATTAAGTTTTGGACTTTTTGTTATGACTTACTACCGTTATTTTCATCATAAAAAAAAAAAAAAAAAAAAAAAAAATTGATGTCCTCTCCAAGTATCCTGATTCATTAACCGAACACAATGTATAATCGAATGATCACCCTTACAGCTCGTAACGTAAATCTCATCTTCGTAAATAATAATAATCATTGCCGCTAGGCTTATTGTTATTTTAAATAAAAATTTCGCGACTTTAGACAAAAATCCTTAAACTTTTAGAAACTCGTAAAATTTTAAAAAGGCGTAGATTAATATTTAATTTCGATCTTTCTGTATTCAAAGGGGTAATCAGAAAATGCCTTTCAAAACATTTTTAGATTTATCATTTAGCACAAAAACAAACAAGCAATGTAAAATACATATTTAAAAGTAGTATCTCACTTTAACATGAACGACAAAGCATAATTTTAAATACCAATCTATGGAAAATTATTATTTCCCAAACCACCCGATGATACCTTATAAAATAAGGGCGTATTTTTGTCTACACAGGAGCACTTTAAAATACTAATTCAGATTGAATGGTACTACCAAGAAAAGGAAGCATTTTGCATTGATAGGCTTTCCAATGGAAAAGTCTTCCATTTCTTGGTAGTACCATTATTATTGTATAAGCCAAGGTATTATTGGGTGGTCTGGGAAATAATAATTTTCCATACATTGATATCCATACCACTTTAAAAATAAATAGACATTTTATTTTAGCATAATTTTAACCTAAATTTTTTAATAAAAATTACAAAAATATTTACTAAACCATTTATATGAAATAAATATTTAAATTTTAAAATTTACTAAAATTTTTTGTAAAATTTAATAGAAACCTTTCTAAAATTTACTAAAATCTCTTGTAAAACTTACTAAAACCTTTTGTAAAAATTTTGACACATGGTATTCTCAAGCGGCCACCCAAGTACTAACCGTGCCCAACGCCGCTTGACTTCATTGTTTGAAGGTATGTATAATATTAAGATGTCCACCTATTATTCCTTATGAAGATGGTAGTCCTAGAAGTCCGTTGCACCTCATTTATGCCTGTTATTCTTGTAAAAATATTTTTACAACATTTCATTTAAACTTGGTCATTTTTACAATAAAACATACTTGAATAATAGCCAGTGAAAGTTACCATACATTATAAAATATTCAACTACTGGAGTTATAGATAAATTGTTTTCACTATATATTCGTTGTAAAATTTATAATATTTTTTAATAATCACTTGATTTTACTAAATTTATTAGAAATTAGGAAACTAAACCTTTTTCAGAAATTGTGTATATGTATCTACAATATTATTTTGGAACGGATTAATAAAGAAAATTGTAATTAATACAATATTTTATAGGAATTCGTACAATAACTCTTTACTATAGTGTTTGTTAAAATTCACTATATAATTTAGTATTTATTTGATTTTACTAAATTTATTAGAATTTTTACAATAAAATCTTTACTATAATAATTTTACAGTATTTGCCCGTGTCTGTTCGATATATTCTTACTCATAATGTTCTCGATTAGGACGTGATGTTCTTACTACTGAAAACGTCCAAGAATTATAATGTTTACAGTCATACCACTGTATGTTTTTCCTGCAAATTGGCTTCTGCTGTCTGAATTAATCCGCTGTTCGAAATAATCCAGCCGTTTTAATTCTCAAAGTGCTGAAAATGTGTATTTTCGCATGAGATGATCTTTGCGATCTCGGGCTTTTTCAGAACGTACGATTTTCCTTAATGTCCGTTTGAGTTTTGTTTATAAGAGGTTGCGGGTATACTTGAGAATTTTAAAAGCGGGTTTGTATCTTCATGTTGCCGTGGATATGGACACAAGCGGAATGGTTATTATTGCCAGGGCAAAAAGATTACTACTACTTCCACTTGCACGAGGTTACCTTTCCAGCTGTCTTTATTTATATTTTAATTTTAATTTCCATTTTATTACGACTTTTTAAAGGATATACTTACTTATACTGTGTGAGTTTATTAAAGGATTACAAGGCGACATCTCAAGCATGATTTAAAATACAGGGTGTCGATTTAAAAACCCACACGAATATTTGCAGTCTTTCTTTTTTTCTTTATGATAAAACACAAGCACTATAGGAAAAAGCATTTAACCCCCTGGGAGCAGTAGTTATTGCCCTTTTGCCCTTTAAATATTAAATGGGAAGTGGCAAATCATTTTAATTGCGGTTTAAATCTTTTTCCAAAATTTATTATTTATTGCGTAATTTTAAGTGGTAAGTATCCATGAAATCGCGTTCCCAAAATGGTCGATGGCAGCGTCAAGACAAACCCGTATACGAAACCCATATGGTCTGGCAGATATCTAAATTTCGAATCTCATACTCGAAATAAATACATCAAAAAGTGTTGCTCATTCGCTAGTCGATCGAGCAGTTCTATTATCACACACTGAACATAAACCACAAAACCTTAATAAAATTAGAGAGGTTCTAAAAATAAATAATTATCCAAAAAAATTCATTGAACTACTGATTCTTCTTTTATGATCAAACACAAGCACTATAGGAAAAATCCTTTAGGGCACTATGGAAGTGGTGCCTGTGTGAATAAAGCGATTCACGTTGGTTTTGAATCGTTGAAGGTTATATTCGTTGGGAAAAACGACCTCGGAAAGGTCGTTCCATAATGATGAAGTCCTCCAGATGAAAGAATTCTTAAATAATGAAGTTCGAGTCGTACTAAGCTTAACCACATATGGATGGGCGGCAGTGGTTCCTTGTGTATTTCTGCAGAGGGCAAGGTCAGCCGAGCACTTTAAATGAAAATATATGTAAAAGAGAGTAAAATCCCCAACCTGTCTTCGATGTTCTAAGCTGTCGAGGCTCTTCGTTAGCTCGTGGTCTCCGATCAGACGAATAACCCTCCTTTCGATGGAATCCAGTGGCCGAAGAGTATGTTTGGGTACAGAGCTCCAGACATAAGAGCAGTACTCTAGTGATGGTCGAATCTGGGCTTTGTATAGTATCAAAAGTTGTTAAGGTGTGTTCAACTTTCTTAGTTCGGAAGAGTGCACCAAGTTTTTGAGAAACTATCTTGACGATTGTCACAACGTGGTTACGCCAAGACATATTTCCCCTCAGATTGACGCCCAGCAAATTAATAGATGAAGCCAGTGGGATTGCGTGTCCTGTCATGACTATAAGCTAACCTTTTTAGAGAATTATTAATTAAAAATAGAATAAATAAAATTTACAACAATACAACCCATGAACCAAATAACGTTAAAGAACAAAAATATGTCTCTCTTCAGCATATTATACTTATTGCATTGGCAACAATTTAACTATATTAAAGTCGTTTCGATTGCTTTTTAAAAAATATAGGTTAAATGACAAAAAAATTTTCGAATTGAAATTTGATGATTTGGGATTTAGGCCTGCTTGATTGGAAAATAATATTTATTTACAACCGTGCATGTAATAATGACATTTCATCTATCTTTGAAAGGTGGAAAGTTGACCTTTTTTTACTTTTACTTTCCACCCGGGTGGAAAGTGCTCACTTTCCATCCGGGTGGAAAGTAAATAATTTTTTTGTAATTTTTTAAAAAATCGATATCTCAAAATAATATACGAACAAACTTCTTTAAAAATGCTAACAGCTTTACGTGTTTAGATATGTCTACTTTTTCCCTAATTGATAGAGTGGTCCTCAGCATTGAATATTGTGACTAAATCGTTGATATCTTCTTTGTCTTGGCATTTTCACTGAAATAAGCTAGTAGCGCTTTGTTTCCCGTACACCATTCTTTGAAACAGTTATACGCCTTGTCATATCTCGGGCGGCTTTTAGTTGGCAGAAGATCTTCTTCTACTATTTTTGCTGCTTCTCGAATTTCTGGTGGAGTAGCAGCAAAATCAAATTCCTCATCATTTCATTCCTCGGCATTTTTCTGTTGTTAAAATAATATATTGTTTAGTGACATGAAACTATATTCAAAAAATGATATTTGCCATCTTGATGTGTATTATTACCTACGTTATTTTACCACCTGCGGTTATTTGAAATTTCTATCTAATTTTTGAATGGAAAAGTCAAAATGACATTTATCTTTTATTAATAATTTCAATTCAAAATAAGAAGTGGATGTTAGATGTGGTTGTAAATAAAATAGTATCCAAACCTCGGTGAAATGTTTCATTACTGTATCGAGATTTAGTTGTATTTAACGCTTCGCGCCTCGGTTAACTACCGACTCTCTCGACAGGAATGAAACATTTTCCACCTCGGTACGTTTTATATATACTATTAACATATTTTCAATTTTATGAAATCTAGCAGGCCTTGACCGGAGCATTATTTTTATTTTCTGTCTAGTTAAAGTGCCTTTTCTTCACAAAATATCAAAAATCACTCAAATCAAACAAACCCGAACAAATCCGAATTTAGGTAATATCAGATCTAATTTTTTTTTTGTTAAACCTCTAAACAGAAAAACAAGTCTTACATTCGTTAGGACTATTAAATTCGGCACACCTGTTTAAAATTATTCATAAATCTTGTAAGGGAAGCTTGCCAGTTAAGGTGTTCAAAAGGCATTCGGCAACTTAGTTACTGGACAGGTATAACATAACCTAAGTATACAGGGTGTTATGCAAATGACGTATTATATTTAAACCGGCAATTCCTGAGATAAAGATAAATTGAAGAAAAATAGCTATAAATGGCGCTTTCAATTCATTCAGCGGTAAAAGTGACCTGACGTCAAACCAGAAAAACACCTGTGTGGCACTGCGATACATGAAAGCACTCAAGGAATTCTGGCCGGTGTTGTCATATGTACACCTTAAACTCTTTAGACAAAATAAAATAATTTAAACACGTCGATCACACTCTCAGCAATCCGCTCTGTTTTTTCGGTTTACGCGTGTATCTTGCCCGTCCATAAATAATCTTTGATATTGTTCTTATTCACGCGCTTCTTCTGGACGTCAAATTTCGTGGCGTGTAATAAAATCTAATAATCTGTAGTCTAATCTGTATTATTGTATTTTTAAAAGCTAACTATCTGTTTCACTATTACTGTGTGTGCATAAAGTGTTTCCAGGAGTGTTCCCATGAAAAAGAAAAAAAAGTGATTGCGTTTGTGCCTGGATTTCCACGCTCGGTATAATAAATACAAGTAGGTAGAAAATAATTTATTTTAAATTTTAATAAATTTTGTATGGAATTTTATATGGAATTTCGGTTTTACATTAAGTTTGGCAACATTGCCATTGGCTCTGGGTGAAATGTTGTACAGTAGCGCGGACTGAACTGTGAGTAAGAGTGTTTATTACCCCACTTTTAAAACGGTCGATTTAAAAAAAATAAAATATGTAGCGCTTCTCTAGGACACCCAAGGAGTCACCCATTTAAATATAATACGTCATTTCCATAACACCCTGTATGTAATGAAATAATAATAGTTGTGTTATGTTGGGTAAAAGTAGAAAATTTTGAAAATATTTCTTCTTTGCATTATATGACACAAAAATAAACACTTTCGTTCTAGTTATTGTTTATTAATTAGACTAAAAATGGTTGAAACTGTTTCTGGCATTCAATTAATTAACAATGACCACAAAAACATTTTCCGACAGCTCTTCGTAGTTTCGAAAATCTATAATAAAGCTTCAACAATAGTACGTTTACCTACAAATAATACTAAAATGTACTTTAATAAGTTTAGTACATTGTTCGTATACAGTGTGTCCACGGATTCCCGAAGAGGGAAAACTTTTATATTTGTGGAGTTATGAAAAAAAGTTATTCTTCATAAAAGCTTCTTCTTGTGCTGAAACGATCCAAAAGCATATTACTTTCACAAATTTATATACCTCGTAAAATTAGGAGAAATACAGGACCGTATCCCAAAATTTCCTGATATTGTTCAAAAAACCCTCGAAACGTCATTAAACCACAATGTGCCACGCTGCATTCGGAAGCAAAAAAGGCTATCAAATTCCAATATCAGAAATACAGGACCGTATTTAAAAAAGGAAGTTGATAATGGCCCTTCGAAGACGACTCGTCGGATTACAAAACAATTAACGCCGTTAGATAGAGCGGAAAAAGTGGTAATGCAAAAGTGCAATTTTCTTTAGAATTCGATCTCAAAAAAACCCAGGAACACAATAAAACGATTTTTCAGAATTTAGGTTTTTTCCGGATATCTCCGGAACTACTCGGAATTTTAAAACTTTCTAAACGGCATATTATTAGGCACATATATGTGCAACTTTACTTCCATTTAACCGATTTCGTATCTGTTACTATGTACGTATCTGTACTTAATCGGAGGTATCCTGCATACCTGAAAGAACTAAAATAAAATACATTGTACATATCTGTAACGCAAATGATTTTTTATAAAATTTATCATGTTGATTCATGGTAGCAGCTCTATCACTTTCATCTCTAAGCTTAGGCTTTATCACCTGTCTCTGGACTTTAAAAATGATACGTACAGGTGCGGCCAAACAAAACATTAAATCGAACTAGCGGTCCAAGTTACATGACCTTAAAAACTAAAAAACCCGCGCGAAGTGTATACGGTGAGTATATGGAATTCTTTTATCTATGTTATACATTTTTAGAGTTCTGTAAAAAATATCTTACGGGTAAAGATATATTATTCGTTAGTCAGTCTGTAAGTGTCGAAAACAGCTTAACCGGTTTTTCTATGATACCTTAGTGTTCCATAATTACGATCTAGACATACAGAGTAACGAGCAATTTAAATGTATCTTATATTCCTAAACTCCTAATTAATCTAAGGCTTTGAGTATCTAAGGGTAAAGAAAATCGGATCATTGTAAAAATCTGACAACTTATATTTGGAGACGAATGCCTGGTCTATAAGGTGTTCGATGGTGGTCTCAGACATACCGCGTTGGATATCCGGCACATACAGGGTGGTTGATTAGCGCGAGGAAGTCAAATATCTCCGTTGTTCTTAAAAATATCGAAATTTATTAAATACAAAGGGTCTTGTATAAATAAAAGCGCACATTTTAAAAATATTTTTGGATATACAGGATGCTCCAAAAAAACGGGGCATCATATAAGTAATTTTTTTTAAATAGTACCCCCCATTTCTTTTTGTCTCATCGAATTCGGCATTCCTATCAATGGAAAAGGCTTCCTTTTCTTGGTAGTACCATTCAATCTGAAATAGTATTTTAAATTATAAACAATATATTGCTAATACCATCTGCAATTATGTCCCCGCTGTGGGTATCGAAGGGGGCGTTGTGAGTTTGCGAAGTTCAGAAATTTCCTTGTGAAAGTAAACATTCGACAGGACCGGATTTCAAATTGTTTAATGTAAATTTCATTGGTTAGTTAGGAAAAATATTGCAATCAAAATTTCGATTAGTTCGATTTAAGACAGCGTTCCATGCATACGATTTCTGACGATATGATAATCCGACGGTGCCCTGATTGGTGTAAACTTTTGGTGCCAAATTCCGTCCGAATATTTGTAACAATCGACACGATGAGCTTTATTTTAACTTTCATCCGACGTCGTATATTTCTTAATCTCACTTTTTTCTAAACCAAAAATTAAGAAAGAATGACTATATTGACTATTTTGGGAATTATTATCAGCTGCTAATGCACCGAATTAAAAATACGTTAATTTTAAGGCTAGGTAGTGACCACATATATATTATATTGTAGATGAGAGACACTCTCTTCTTTTTTACAAGCTCTTTAGTGAAATTCGGTTCCGAAGATCGGATAATTATCACATATAAAATATTTTCGTATATATGTACATACCTGAAATACTTTATACCTGGTATTGATCCACGACTTTTGCAAAAAAGCACCATGCACTTGTGTCCTTTCATCTTAAACAAAACCTACCAAATAGCGAATAATCGAATTACCACAAATTAAAAACTCCTTTACAAAATTTGTGGTTCGATTGTTGTTGAATGAAAGTTTATAAGCTCTAATAAACAGACAACAATGTGGATGAACCACTATTTATTCTGAAATTTGAAAAAGCATCCAGAACCAAAGATGGCGATGAATAACAACAAACAAACAATGTCGGGCCGGCTCTGACGCGATCGATAAAATTTCCACCATACTGCGCAAACTCAATAGGCCCGCGCCATCTCCCATAGCGGGTACACTTTATGTATTTTGGAACGTTCGTATTGGCAATATATGCGCTACGAAATGAAGCGCCTGCTGAAGTCACGTCAATTCTGGAGTTCAACTAACACCGCGAACCAATTCGATCTATGTATGGAAAACTATACATAGGAAAATTTTGAAAATTGGTCAATATGCTAGTTGGTACAGGCAACTCGGCTAAAATATTTTCAACATAGTGCATTTCCGGCTATACCGGAAGTCAGTGTCAACTTGCTTCTTTTAAATGGAACACCCTATATATTATTACATTATTGGGTTCTGCGTAAGATTCTAGGCAGATCTTGTATATCATGTCCTAGTCTAAACGTGTTTGACATATTTAAAGTTTTATGTCTAAAATGGCGTTTGCAGACCTTAAAATAATTATTAATTTTTTCCTACAGGGAATCCTTTACTATTTAATGTGGGCTATATTCCCTGTTGAAAAAATAGTTTAAATATTAATACAGTTCAAATGAAAAGTCTATTTACTTTTCAAAAAAAATTATTATTTCTCAGACCACCCGATGATACCTTATACAATAAGGGTGTATTTTGGTCTACACAGTAGCACTTTAAAATACTAATTCAGATTGAATGGTACTACCAAGAAAAGGAAGCCTTTTCCATTGATAGGAAGTCACCACCTGCAGAGCACCACCGGAGACTACCATTGATAATACAGCGTGAAGTATAGTCTTCTCTTATGATAGCCTAGCCTGTACTGACGGGAACAAAAGAGTTCGAAATAGGTCTGTGGTGACATCCTATCAATGGAAAGGGCTTCCTTTTCTGGGTAGTACCATTCAATCTGAATTAGTATTTTAAAGTGCTACTGTGTATACAAAAATACACCCTTATTGTATAAGGTATCATCGGGCGGTCTGGGAAATAATAATTTTTCCATACATTGGTATTTGATATTAATACAGTTGTTGCTGTTGAAACAATAAGTTTAAATGAAATTGAAAAACTGTAAAATAAATTTTCAAACTGAAACCCACAAATTTTATAATTATTTTCTATTTAAAAATAAGGGTAAGTTTTGATAAGGTCTATTCCGAAAATTTGCACCTTTCGAAATATTGCCAATTTAATAGTTTTATATGGCGATTTTGCTGCGAATTTTAAGTTCAGTCAGTTACTGCTAGTTGACCATGATGGCGCTGAAAAACGGTGAAATGATAAAGAAATAAATGTGTCACATGATCTGACATTACTTTATCACCATAAATAATAAATAAGTTTAAATAATCTTCGTTTGTATAATTTAAGTGCGCCGGCATGATTATTAATAATTTTCAAATGGTAAGTGACAGCTTCATACATTTTAAATTTAATGTTAGAAAACTTAACAGTTCTTTTTATTGTTTTATACCTAGTCTCTGCCCTATGCAATTTTAATTTCCCCGTGTCTAATTTATTTTTAATGAGAAAATAGAGCATAGTATTCATGACTTTTCACTCGAACTTAAAGCCTTTTCATGTACTGTCAGTTACTCTTAGAATTGAAAAGAATAAAAATTTAAAGACAATTGATGTGAGTAAAGTTGTATAGAAATCTGAATTCATTTTTTTTTTGACATGTTATATATTAAATTATAAGAAAAATACAAATAAAGGGGTCCGGTGTGTAAATAGTTTAACATATTCTTGGAGCACACAACGACGGTACGAAAGTGTATGAAACAGTACAGTAACAAATAAACACATTTTTTCTATAGTTTTATTCCGTATAATACAGATCGCAAAGATCAATTACTTAAAAAAGATATAAATAATCTCCCCCAGTTTTCGGCATCTCACTATCCCCAATTGAATCTAAAAAGGACTATAATAAAATTATTATAGTAAAGACCGTATTGTAAAATTTCCTATATAATATAGTATTAATTACATTTTTTATTCGTACTCCGTACCAAAATAATATTGTAAACATAATTTTTACAAAAGTATAGTTAGAGTTTCTAATAAATTTAGTAAAATGAAGTAAATACTAAAATATATTATAAATTTTACAATGAATGAAGTACTGTCAATAAACACTATAGTAAAATAATTATTAACTATATTAAAGATTTTATTGTACGGTTTCCTAGAAAGTATTGTATTAATTACAATTTTCATTATTAAACCGTACCAAAATAATATTGGATCATTTCTAAAAAAATATAGTAGTTAATAAATTTAGTAAAATCAAGTAATTACTAAATTACTAAAATATATTGTAAATTTTACAACGAATGTAAAGTGAAAATAATTTATTATAAGTCGGGAATAAAATATTTTTAAATGTATGGAACATTTTACTGACGACTATTATTATTGCGCTTCTTTAGAATAATAAAAGCCTAAAATCAAATGCAACGGATCACTCTGATTTCCATCTTCGTAACAAATAATACGTCTAGAACAACAGGAAATATACCATCGATCACTGAAGTCAAGCGACGTTGGGCACGGTTACTACTTAAATGGATGACCGCTTGGGAATATCATGTGTCAACATTTTTACCAAAGATTTTAGTAAATTTATAAAGGATTTTAGTAAATTTTACAAAAGATTTTAGTAACCTTGGTAAATTTTACAAATATTTTATTAAACTTAGTAAATTTTACAAAAGACTTTAGGAAATTTTACAAAGATATTTCATATAAATAGTTTTGTAATTTCTACTAAAAATTTACGATTTTGCTATAATTTAATAGCAGTTCGTAATAATAGTTATTTATGTCACATATAGGTACAGGGTGCAAAAAGATAAGGAGGGTCTCTATGGGGATCTCGTTAATGGTAACAGATACAACTTTGATTAAATTGGGAAAAAAGTATCGCCGTACAAAAAGTTTTGGTAAGATTTTTAAGTTGTGAGTTATTTAAGAAAAACTGAAATTTTGAATTTTTAATTTAATTTTTTTTCGACGTTAATATTAAAGTTAGAGCAAAACTGACAGAACATTCTCACAGCAACTTTTACTGATCTCTAAGAATACAAAACAATTTTTTTTATACTTACTTGCGTTTTCAAGCATCAACTTAATTTTTTCTAATACGGCCCCGATTTTATTTCAAATTTTAAGACCTTTTTTATTCTAAATTCAATGATGTACCACATATTCTCGCTTAATTACGTTTCGAGTCTTTTTAATCATTTTCAATTTTCAGGATTATATAATTTTGTAAAAATACAATGCAGCAGGTACCAAAATTAATATTTTTAAAATTATTTTATAATAATGCATTACATAATAATCATAAAACAAGATAATTTATTAACAATAACAAAACAGTAAATATGAAAAAATAAGCAACAAATAAATACATCGGTAAAAAAACATTAATTAAAGTAAAACTAACAGTAGATTATTAGAAATTAATTTTCTAAAAGGTGGTCGAAATGATTTCGGCTGTGCATCAGCCGACTTTGCATAAAATCTATTGGGTACATTGACGGTTTTGGCATATCACGGGTATTGTAATTTGTGGAACTGATAAGTAATATATATAGGGTGTTGAAAAAAGATCGGTACCCCGGAATAACTACGGTGCATCGCATTGCAGAGGAAAATGTCTGGGGAAAAAGTGGTTTTGTTTTGAAGGAGGAATAGTTTGCAATTTAAACCACCCTCCACCCCTCAACCCCCGGGCGCGGGTGGAGGTAAGTTAAGATTTTCAAATGGAACCCCATATTTTTTTTGGCGTATCGTGTTCTCCGACTAAAAATGAACATTTTTTTGTCCGAAATTTTTTTTTATTCGGGCCCATCCTTCACCAATAATCACCATGAGAAAGACAAAATCAGAACCGTGCAAAAATCAAATCAAGTTTTATCCCGGAAATACTCTTTTTCTCTGTCTTGTACTAAAAAATGCCCGTGGAATAAAAACAACTTTTTCCACAAACCCATAAAACATATGGGGTTCCATTTGAAAATCTTAACTTACCCCCACCCGCGCCCGGGGATTGAGGGGGTGGGGGTGGTTTAAATTGCAAACTGTTCCTCCTTTAAAACCAAACAACTTTTTCCCCAGGCATTTTCCGCTGCAATGCGATGCACCGGAGTTATTCCGGGGTACCGACCTTTTTTCAACACCGTGTATACAGGGTGTTATGGAAATGACGTATTATATTTAAATCGGCAATTCCTGAGATGAAAACAAATTGAAGAAAAATATCCAAAAATGGCGCTTTAATTTAATATGCCCTGTACATGACCTTATGTCAAACCAAAAATAAGCACATTGTGCCCCTGTCAGGAAGGTAAACAAAGCAACATATGTCAACAGTGTTGTCACATCTTCAGGGTAAACTCTTTAGAAAGTCAATAACCGTTTGACAGATTGCAAGTTGTTTATTTTTCAGGGTACATTATTATAAACTTTTACGTTCAGTTCAGTTCGCTGGGAAACAATCTCGATTTATAAACTTGAACTGACTGAGTTTATAAATGCCACTTACCCTTTAGAAAAAAAATGCAATTTTATTTACCTTTTCGGACTTATTTAAAACCAACTTAATTTATAAAAAACACCAAGTACTCACAATACAAAATCACATAGTTTTCGCGTCACAACACATCTAAGTACCGTTCAATCTGAATTAATATTTTAAAGTGCTACTGTGTAGACAAAAGTACGCCCTTATTGTCTACATAACACGTTGGTTCCGTCGTTCAGTATGAAAATGGCGGTCTAATTTTGGAAGAACATGGGAATGACGTATTATTAACCTCATCTGCAAAACGATTGCATATTAGTGCTGGGCGATGTTCATCGATGTTTTTGAAACATCGATGTTCTGGTACCGATGTTCGATGTTTTCGACATCGATGTTAGAGGTCAAACATCGATGTCGACATCGATGTTTACCTTTCGACGTTCAATGTTATAACAAAACAAGAAAACTAGGTTGTAATCTTAAACTCAATTTTCCCAGCACAAGAAAATAAGAGCGAAAACTTTTGATTTCATTTGCTAAAAGCCTTATTAGAGTCGACAATAAAAATTTCCGGTGCAATGGCAATTATAATTGCACGAATTCATGCGCAGTAAACCGTTTTCCATCAACTGGCGCCTTGCTAACAGTCGTTTTGACTGGCAGTTAAAGCAGCTACTGCTACTTACAAATGGCAGTAGCCATTAGCTGTTCATAGGTGCTTCGTCCAATTAATAAACATTTAAAAGTAACAGAATAATCCATCTCTACCCAGACTTGCACCGGCAATGGCAATGAAAGTGGCGCGTGCCCCATTTCTGGCAATGCGAGACAGCTGAGAACGGTGTACTGCGCATGAATCCGTGCAATTTTAATTGACAGAAGGCTAGAATTGCCGACTGTAATACGGATTCCATTCTCGCGGCGCACTTGCGAGAACGAAATTTTTTTTTCCAAAGCCGGCGAAACTATGGCCCCAAAAACGAAATAGCTTGCAAGGAATCATCATTAATCTACTTTTACAAAAAAAAAATAGTTTACAAGTTGTTAGTGACTGGAATTCATGCAGTTTTAAAATATTATGTTTTAATTATTGCTTTATTTTTTTGTTTATATTATTTTTTAAAATTTTTGTTATTTTGTTTTTTGACGTTTCATAATTTTTCAATTCTTTCTAATAACAAGTTTATTTTTATTTTTTATAATCTAATTTATTCCTAATCGCAAATATACTTTTTTAAATGTCGATGTTTTACAACCGATGTTTCTACGCCATCGATGGTCAACATCGATGTTCCGTTTCGATGTCCCAGCCCAGCACTATTGCATATTTGTCTGGACGAGTCCATATTTATTTTAAAGGGGTAGTAGCTAGCTTAGACTGAAGGGCTATCAACATAATTATGTCGTCATTCTTCTTCAGTAAAGGATTAATAAATTAGCGTTTTTATTATTTCTGAATTTCTATTGCGAAATAATTTGTATCCTATAGTGCTGTTGTTTTATGTGTACGGTAGGTTATTGTAAAGTGTAATTATGCGTTAGTATTTATTGCTTTTGTGTAATCTAATAATAAGTGTATCTCTTCAAAAAAATAATTGGAAACTCGTGCGTGTTTGTGTGTTTCTTTAAGTGATTTAGTGCAAATGTTCCGAGAGATTGGAAATAAGAGGCCGAATGGGGTTTAGTGGATATAAGCTTATTATGCAGTTCCACATTTTCATCAGGGTACGTGATGAGCATGAAGCTTTTCCCATAGAAAAAAAAACAAAAATCTGAAGATGTCTGTGCCCTGGATTATTTGCTAGTGTACTGGCACCTGGATTCACTTCTATTTGGATACTAGGTAAACTAAATATTATTTTTATAAGAATCTATAGTTATTTTCTACACAGTTGGCAACATTGGGCTTGAACATCTGTTGATTACACAGCTTGGCAATGTAATATGATCGTATATGAATGTGCTGAGGAGTAACCGTGTGGGTTTATGGGTGAATTACCCCACTTTTTAAACGTTCGATTTAAAAAAAAAAAAATATGTAGCGCTTCTCTAGGACACCCCAGGAGTCACCCATTTAAATATAATACGTCATTTCCATAACACCCTGTATATTACGTAACAATCATTACGTAACAGTAGGCAGTGACTAAGTAGGTTCTTACTCATATAGGAGTGGAAAAATAATTTTTATACTCAAATTTCCTTTTGGTGCATGAGTTTGGAGAAGCAACGTATTGCCTTTTTTCATAAACTTATTAAATATCTACCTTTTGGTCCAAAAGAAATAAGATAATTTATTTTTTGCAGAAAAATTACCGTTTTCATAAGTACCGATATCCTTCAGAATAACCAACAATAATTCTTTTCAATTGTTCACCCACATTATTTTTTATGTCGGCCCTAAGGATGTAGTAAAAATCTACTTTATAGAATAGTTATGAGGACATTGCGTGAAAGATGTTTTTCATAAGATTTTTTTACTGCTTGCGTGTAGACAATCTGATTTAAACAAGATTTATGTAATTGTTATCGTGTAAGTTTAGTCTGTTAAAACTAAAATAAGAAGATTTCATTAGAGTCGTAACAGATATCGTCGGCCTAATATGAAAAATGCCTTAAAAAAGTCCTAATTTATCAATCTGGTAGGCAGTGGCCGAAGTTATATGCTAACATTCTCAATTTATGGAAATTGCCAAAAATATTAATATGAAATCTGTATAAGTCTCACAAATTTAAAAGTAGGGGAGCAGGGCCCAAAATGATCCCCTTAAGGAAGAAATCACTCGGGAACCTAGTATATGATTTAGGAAGAATAATAATCGGTTTTATGGAAGTCATATGCTTTCATACTAAGATGTACAGAGCTGTTTAATAATAAAGCATAATAATGTTATTTACGGAAATATGATCTTGGGCAAAAGGATCATTAAACCTTACCGGGTTGGGCAAAATGATCCCTTAAGGTAGGGTTAAATGATCCCACTATTTCATTTAAAAAAAAATCAAAATTATTGAAAATAAGTTGAGCCTTATTTTATTATGTGCTTAAGAGGACGCCGGGGTGAGTCGAAATCTCCGATTTGACCCGTGTTCATTTCGAGCTGTGTAGGCGCGAGGCGGATCGGTCGAAGATGCGTGGATGCCGCTATTGCCGTTAGAATACAAAATTCAGGCGTCGAGCCCACCCGTGACGGTCCGCCGATAGAAACAGAGATAATCGAAGAAAGAGCACGTGATCGGGGTCTATACTTCAATTTTCTACGCTGAAAAACGGAGTTTTCGCTTCCTATGAAAACGGTACATTAAAAAAAAATTCTTTAACGAAAGATGTCTAAATTTTGTTAACAACTCGAGGAAAGTCCATCATTTCTTTCTATATGGAGCAGTAAGAAAAATTAAATCTAAAAACTTCCGAAACAAAAAAATATAGACTTTCCGCGAGTTCTAGTTCTATTATAAAGTTTTTTTTCCTTAGGCATTTTTCTCCTAAAACAGGAATAAACGCTTGGGAGAAAACTCGTTTACAGGTACTCCGGAACCTGTTAACTAAAAACAGTAAAAAATAGGAACATTTCTATAATAGGAGGGTAATATTAAGATATGAAAGAACAAAATACATACAGGCGGGGTAAAATGATCACTGAATCGTTTCGCCCTACCCATGGGGGATCATTTTTTCCCGAATCTGCAGAATTCACTAGCAGTCAAGGTTGTGGATTAGCTAGAGTTTAAACACTTTACAAATATATTAAAATATGGGCAAAATGATGTGCTTTTAAGAAATGTATTACAATTTAGCATTCCTGTTATCTTTTCAAAGCTGTTATAAATGTCTGTACGTACTTAACTTAGATGAGAATGAGCAAAAATCACTTTCCTGTTCATAACGCACCCACTGCTCAAACTTTTAGCTTCAACTGACTGGCATGACTAGTCGGACAACATCTTTCATCGTGTTTGATAAACAACTTCACTTTGTTTTCAAGTAAAATGGTGTTGATTTATAAAAATTTGTTAGAAATAAAGAAAAGGTAAGTCTACAAATGACTCATAGTTATAGTGAATGGTGGTATACTCCATATACCGCGTTTAAATTTTGAATGGAGTTGTTCAATTTTCATACCATTTATTTTGCTTAATATTCAGAGTTATGCATATTTTAAAGCAATAATAGCCACTAATTAACTTTTAATTAACTATATTTTTATTTCAAGTCGTAAATCAGTTTCTTGTTACTTCTGTAAAATTATTCATTTCGAAATTATTCTTTTCGGGTTTTCTTAATCTCAAAACTGAAATTTACGTAACAATCTTTAATTAGTTTTGACCGTTTTGATAAGTTAACACATAACGGAAATTCCAGGGGTTGTCAACGAAGCAAAGATTTTCAAAGTCACTATAGCTTAAAAACTAAGACAGACACCGGAATATTTCCGATGATTCGTTAAAAAATGGAACACTAAAGAGGAAACCGCAACATTCTATCTTTGATAATAACTCTTATACACCCCAATGGGGATCTTAATTTACAAATTTGTACCTTTTGTAAGATAGAAAATTAAAAGAAAACAATTTAACCTACTAAATACGAGTAAGCATCGTTTTACATACATAAAAGCTATTGGTAATGCTAATTAATATAAACAGTTATGTTTGTATTAAATCATAAAGAAAGTAAATAGAATGTACGTTGCAAATTCAATAAATATACACCAACGATAATAGTACTGGGTCGCTTTCTTAGTATTTATTTATTTAATTACCATTAAGGAATACAAACGGGACTAACCCAGAGATAGTATTCACTAACAAATTTTACAATAATTATAATATTACTTAAGTAAGTATTTAACAAAGTACGCTATTTAATATTTATTTAATTTTTATTTTAAATTATAAACAAAACAAGCGCATGTGTAATGTTAGACTAGGTGGTTTAGGTACAAAAGTCTTAGTGCACTACCAAGACTCGTCAGAGAAAAGAAACAAATATCCAGATCTATCAAATTTGAGACTGAATTGTAAGATTTAAGGCAGCGCTGCAAAGGCGCGTTTAAATGATAATTAGTGGTGCTTGGTTTGATACGGAAAAAGTTGTTTATTTCTTGTATTGTATGATGGAATATTTATACCTATTAAGTGAGTAATTGCCATTGAATCGATCATGTTTCATGTCATACATTTGTCTTCTATCTTGAAGTGATAGTAATGCTAATCTTTTTAAAACAGAGTTGCCGAGAAGAGGATCGAAGAACTTTTTGTTTAAATATTTTATAAATTTATCCTGTACTCTTTCAATTTTATTAATATATACGTCGTAATGAGGGTTCCAGATGACCGATCTAAAACAAAGCGTGCTATTAACATAGGACATATATAATGTACGTAACGATTCTACATGCTTAAAACCTTTACAGGTTCTGATAATAAAACCCAGAGACTTTCTTGCCCTTGTAGTTATATATTGGATGTGGTGATCAAACAACATTTTAGAGTCAAAGTATACCCCTATATCCTTTATAACAGATACTCTAGCTAATGGTGTAGTGCTGACTGTATAAACAGATAATATTTTATTCATATTTCTAGAAAACGTGATAGTGTGGCATTTCTTTAAATTTAGGTACAGACTATTGCGCTGACAATAGGAAAATAGATTATCTACATCATGTTGCATAAGCAGCGTGTCCGACAAATTCGTGATTTTAAGATATAATTTTAAGTCATCCGCGTACATTAGAAAATGAGAAAATTCAAAGCAACTCACAATGTCGTTAACATAAATATTGAAAAGCAGTGGTCCCAAGTGAGACCCCTGTGGCACTCCCGAACTAATCTCGGTAAAATCCGATTTGAAAGCACCGATTTTAACAGCTTGCCTTCTATTAATGATATAGGAAGAGAGCCATCTGAGCAGGCTACCGTGAATACCAACCACAACAAGTTTGTCAATTAGTATGTTATGATCAATTTTATCAGAAGCCTTGCTAAAATCAGTATAAACAGCGTCCACCTGAAAACCCTCGTCCATGCTATCCAGTAGGTATTGCGAATAAGGAAACAAGCTGCTCTCGACAGAACGTTTCTTCATAAAGCCATGTTGTTCAGGGTTGATAATATTTTTACAATCTATATACAGATAGTCGCATATAATTGATTCAAAGAGTTTAGCTATGAGACATAATTTAGATATCGGACGATAATTTTCCACCAAGAACCTATTCCCGATTTTAAAATTGGGACAATTAGGGCTGACTTCCAAATCTGTGGGAAGTGGCCTTCTTTTAGAGATTTATTGAATATAATATAGAGTGGTTGAGATATTTCATTCACGCAGTGTTTAAGAAATATTGTTGGTATGCCATCGTCACCAGCAGCATTATTTGGAAGTTCTTTAATTTTTTTGATATAGTATTTTATATAGTATTGAACTTGTGTTGCCTTTGGACAATGTCTAAAATAGTTTTTTCCAATTTAGTTTAAATATAAAATAGCACTAACATGCAAGTGATAATTTTCTTACTTACTTACATTATTTGATTGAAAAGCCACATGTGTCTCTTCCACATGAATTATCGTAAGATATGTTTTTCTCAAAATTAGTCATTGGTGTCACGTCGCACGTTAAAAAAATTATGAACTACATTCTTATTAAATATGTTTATAAACATTTTGTATAAAATATCATGACTGAAACATGCGACAATGTTCTTCTTTAAATTGAAAACTTTTTATGTCTCCGCTGGGTATTGAATTTTTTAAATATTTAATACATAGTGGCACCAAACAGTTATAGCATTTCAAATGTATGCAAAGTACCGCAAGTGGCCGAACAAACCCTAATAATTTCCAGGGAACATTTGAGCGATCTCACCTCAGAAAACCGCCCCAATACCTAATTTGGCGGCATTACTATATTATTAATGAAAAGTTAACAGAAACTGAAACAAAATTATAAGTTCGACAGAAAGTATTTCGAAATTTATGAATTTTTGGACTAAGGTAGATTGCCATATTTTAGCTTCAAGAATTTGTGCATTTTAGAAACACCCTGTATAGAGAAAATCATAGCAACTATTATACACGGCATGCGGTAAGGACAGACACATTGGTCCGCTAGCCGTTATTCATCCGCTAATTTATTAATACAGGGTGTTATGGAAATGACTTATTATATTTAAATGGGTGACTCCTAGGGCGTCCTAGAGAAAGTCTATATAGTTTTTTTTAGTCGAATATCTAAATACTGAGGTAAAAATCATTTTTACCTTCATAGTGTCGCGCCGTCCCATCTGGATTCAGTTAGCAACAATGTGGGTCACTAGAGTATACTAACAGTGTTGTCTGATCACACCGCATGTTTCGCCCTTGCTTGGATACCTGCCGCGCGCGACTATCATTGCTTCAGTATGTTTCAAGACTCGGGAATGGGATGATGCTGTCGAGGGTTCCACGTGCTTGTTGTATACGAGTTTTAAACGTTTTGTTAGTTGTAACCATTACCGGTGTTTTTTCTGTTGTGAAATAATTTATAATAAGAAATATTGTGATGTGATTTCAAATTTGTATGATATTACCTATTGTTGGTTCTGTTGCAAAACATACTTTTTGTATTTTATTTTTTCATTGAATTTAATTATAAAATGGATTATAAAATCGAAGGTAAGAGAGTATGTACCTTAAAATTGTAGTATTTTTTTTTCTAAAAAGTTTGATAACGCGGGTCAAAGACGTTATGTTGTCAAAAACTGAACACGTGCGTTTACAATTCTGTGTTGCAATATATGACAACACCGCCTCAATAAACTATTGATTGCGAACGTCCTCAGTAGCGGCCACGTAAATTTTCATATTTCATATAAAGGGTATATTTCGTACAATAATTCAAAGCGCAATTTAAGATTATATTTCTTCAATTTATTTTCATCTCAGGATTTGCCGATTTAAATATAATAAGTCATGTCCATAACACCCTGTATGTACGTTAAAAATTTCTAAAATATAGATTTTATCATCAAGTTTCAAATTTTAATAATGAAAAAGTAATAATTTTAGATAAAGTTAGTATCGTATAGAATAATGTATAGTGAAGGTAAGGTGAATAAATAATTAATTATAAAACTGCTTGATCACCAAGGTCCCCAGATATAACTCCTTTAGAATTTTCTTATGGGAATTCCAGTTGAAATAATGAAAAAGTAATAATTTTAGATAACGTTAGAGTCTATTTCATATACGCTATTAAAAACAAACCCGAACGAACGCTTGTTTGTTATTTGAATTACGAAAATACTCGTTATAACAAAAATCACAACGGCAAAGGCTTCAGAAAACCTTTTAATATGCATTGAAAAACTGAACAAAGTGGCGAGTGTCATAACATAAAAAATTGTAACGCAATAACTATTAAAAGTAAAATGTGGATCATAAAAATAAAAATTGTACATATGTTATGGCATGGAATTATTTAAAACAGACAATAAAATTTATTGTGATTCTTTCGGGTTATTCGGGTTAAAAAATCGCTAATTAACGGTTGTGTAGCGATTAGATTTTGAGTACAAAGAAGTAAAATGTAGATATTTGACGAGGATTAATTAAAAAACGTCAGGGTTTATTGGAAGGTCGGTTTTAGGTATAGAAACCATCACAGCAAGTTTAATCGTTGGAATTTAAGAATGTCATAAATTCTAAATTAGGGTGTTATGGAAATGACGTATTATATTTAAACCGGAAAATCTTGAGATGAAATCAAATTGAAAAAAATAACAATAATTGGCGCATTAATTTAATATGCCCTGTACATGACCTGTTGTCAAACCAAAATTAAACACCCGCGGCACTGTTCAGAAGAAATAAACAACTAGCGCCATGTAAACAAAGCACCAGATGTTCAAAAACGTGTGTGAATTTCGAACAGTGTTGTCATATCGGTAAACTCTTTAGAAGCTCAATGTTGTTTTGATTGAAACGAAGTTCTTTATAAAAAAAGGAATTTTATTTAGGTCACTTACCTCCAAAATTTATATTCTCGCGTAGATTTCTATGCACTTTCTCTTAACTGATTAGAAAACACATTTCAAAAGTCAATGACATTTTGATTGATTTGGCTTCGTTTAGAAAAAAAATGCAATTTTCTCTAAAACACATGCTGTCTTCCCTTGTTATTTAATAATATGTTTTAGTATACCAGCGCACCTAACCTTCACATACGGATATCGTTTTTAACACAAAGAACAAACACGTAAAAATTTGTAGGCACTATTGTCGACACACATATTAAATTTACGGCATTTAAAAACCACTGGAATAAAAAACAAATTCACATTGTTTACGGCTTTGAATATTTATTTTGAACGTTTTATATTCAAAGGTGACATTCCGTATTCCAGCTGATTTTCGTGTTAGTGAGAATAATAAATATTCATAATAATTAGTAATTAAAGAAGCGCCTTCCTACGGCAACTTAAAGTATTAAAGCGAAGTGTACAGTTTCATATTAGTTTCTGTAATATACTATAGTTAAGATATATTTTAATAGAGGGCGCCATGTATAAAAACAGTTTTTTAAGAAACGTAGCGAAATCGTGTTGTTTTCCTAAATAATATGTTAATAACAGTGTCTAATTAAATCTTTGCGCTGTAAAAGTCAACATTTCGAACGTCTAGGAACGTTTACTGCGAATTGTATTGTTTTCTATGTTATTCTACTTGAAAGTGTGCCAAGAACTTCAATCGAACAGGAAAATGCCCGAGAAGCAAAGATATTGTACATGGATAGATTCCCTAAGCCGATGCGAAATGCGAAACTACCTTCTAGAATATTTAGAAAATGTTCCTTTAGCTCGGATAAGGGAGATTTCACGGATTGTCACTGAATATTTGGACGTCCTTTGTGCGTTTATTCTATGTGTACGGTAGTATTTAGTGATTTTGTGTAATCTGATAATAAGTGCATATCTTCAAAGAAACTAATTTGAATCTAGTGGGTGTCTATCTGTTTATTTAACTGATTTAGTGTAATTTGTTCACTATGTATTTTTTTCTCTCGACGATATGCCGGTCATGTTCCGAGATTGAAAAGAAGAGACCAAAGGGGTTTTAGTGGGTATAAGCAAGCGAGGAGTAGACTGTGACTTTGAGTTTACTTCTTAATAGCTATTAGGCAGTCCCAACACTATTATCAGGGCACGTGATGAGCATAAAGTGTCAGCATGATGTGATGAGCATAGAGTGTCCTCGATTTACTTCCTATTTGTATACTAAGGTACCTAAGCTAAAAAGAAACTAAAGCTTCACATTTTTTCACAGTTTGGCAACATTGCGCGAACATGTGTTTGTCAGGCAGCGCTGCCGGATAATATGATAAGTGCCGCGGAGTGACCTGTGTTTTACCAGACTTTTAAAACGTTCCATTTGAAAAAAAAATATGTATCGCTTCTCTAGGACACCACAGGAGGTGCCTCCTAAATATAATACGTCATTTCTATAACACCCTGTATACACGGTGAGTCAAAAATAATTGTACAGTGTATATTACTGATTTACTAGGTATTAGTTAAAGTCTGTACGTTATAAATTTACACGTGCATCACAGATGCAGGGATCAATGGTTATCGTGACTTAAAACTCCTCATCTCAATTTATCACAGAGTTAAAGGTAAATAAAAACATAATAGATCGTCTACGGAGTTCCTCAATACGTTTAGAATTTAATAACATGTTAGACAAAGACAAGAGTCACAATCGTAGTTGAATATTGTTTGTAGTCGTTAAAAATGTGCGAGGTGATAACGTACGGTTGCTATTTTGTGCCTTCAAGTTTTTTTTATCCTAAAAACAGTTCTTTCAGGGCTATTTCATCGTACTTTTGTGTTTTCGGTATGTATTTATGGACAATTATTACTAATAGAACCTTGTTTTGTAAAGTCATAGCATGTCGATAATTAAAGGGGGGGGGGGGAGGGGTTAAAGTCTGAAATGGATGGATGTATTCATGTTTTTTTTCGTTTTCGCCATTTCGAAAGCGAAAAGAATGGCGACCGAGGTTTGCCTACAATACACTTATGATAAAAAACAGTTTCTCGCCATTGATATTTTTCTTCATGTAATATTGATTGGGTAAACTTATGCTGTGACTACTTTATATTTAAACATTTTTGTATATTTTAGATAATATTGTATTTGGCGGCACTACACGGCTACCTTGCAACCAGAATTCATTGTCCGCCTGTCTGCACACCATTTTTCTCAAAACCCATTCGGGTAGAGTAGAAATTTAGCACCAGAATACATAATATAGTCTATTCAAAACCAAGAGTCAGTAAATGTAAACAATAGGCAACGTGTCATCGGCGATCGATACTGGAAATCCTTCATTGTGATTGGTTAATCGGCCACAAAATGTCCAGTGGCGCGATATCATACCTTGTGTTTATTGTATTATGGGTCCGGAAGGAGGTATTTGTCCACTTCCTAAAAACTGCTTTAATATACCTGACCACTAGCACGTAGCGTGTATTTTAAATAAAGTAGCCTCGGTAGTCAGTTTATAAACATTTCAAAACTTCTAATGTGGCCCTCAAGACAAACACGCAAAAGTAAATCAAAACATGCTAAATAACACCAAAACTTCATAGAAACCTAAAAGCTCGTTATTTTAAGCTGAGAAATGCTGTGCCTCAATTAGAGTGCCCGAACAAGCTCGTGCACTTTCCCTATAGAAGCATTTTAAGTTAGAAGTATATCAAGTAACCCTTCGGTACCATTATAAATAAAAATTATAAAATACTTAATCCATTTGTCATGATTAGAGATCAGAGAAAAGCGCAAAAAAACCTGAACAAAACTGAAGAAGACATGAAAATATTAAATGAAAAGTGCTAAAAAAAGCACAAAGTTCATCAGCAAAAGATAAAATAAGCAAATTAAGTAAGAAATAAATTTATGAGCCAGTAAGAAAAAAATTAAAATAAGTTTTAATGATCATAATTATAATAGATATTGTATAATAATTATTATAAATAATTATAATAGATTTAGTATTTATATTATGCTGCTATTTTTATTAATGCTTAAATGAATAGAACAGTTATTCTTGCTTTTTCCAAAAATTGAATACTCTGACTTTAAATCTAGATAACTTTTAATGAAGCCAATTGTGTCCGGGTATTTCTAGAACTATTTGACAGTCTTGAACTGATTTGCTTCCTGCACCTTCGAATTGAAGTATCAAGCTTCTGAATTCTCTAAATTTATCGGCATAGTACATGGCAGCATTTAGCCTTAAAATATATTCTGGGTTAGATCAATGTGTTATAAATATTTTATTAATTTATTGCCCAACGGATAATGCAACCTTATACAGGGTGCACCAAGTAAAGAAGTATCTCGAGAACTACATAAGATTTTATTTTGAAAATTTGGCTGTGGCTATAAGAGATGGGTTTCTACGCTTATAAAATATTTTGGATGGTGCGGCAATTTTCATAAACTGAGAATATTAACTTATAGCTTCGGCCACTGTCGACCAGATTTCACAAAAATCGCTAATTTGATAAATTTGTGGCATTTTTCATATTAGGCGGACGATAAGCTTGATATCGTGGGTTGAAACATTGTCCTTCTTAAGACGAAACATGTCTAAGTATTCCATTTGCCAGAACAAACCGTTAAATAATAACAAAACTTCATAGAGGCACATTATTTTAAGCTGAGGATTAGCAACGACGAAATTATAAACCCCGAGCTTTCACGAATCACCTAAATAAGCTCGTGGAAGCATTTTAAGTAATCGTTCGGAAGGCTTTCTTTACGGTATTTGCTGTAAAATATGAGCGAGTTTATCCACCCCTAAGTGCAAAATTTGTCATGTGTATTAAATGATAACAGGAAAAATGTAAAAACGACGTATTTGTATTTCTTTCTTGCTTATATTTTATAAACGGGACAAACGAGAAATGTGAAACTTTTTTCGTAGAAACACAATTTTTATGCATAACTTTCATATTGAAACTTTAACGAGGAATTTATTGCAACACTTTTTAGGTCTACTAGGTTTATTTTGTACACTCACAGCCAAAATACTCGACCCACTCAATATATGGATGGTATTGTAATCGTGGATAATTGTCATGTTTTTATTATTATTTTTTTATATTGTAGGTAAATTTATCGAAAATCTCGCACATGTGTGAGATTTTACGAAAGTTAAGAATATGTCCATAATAAACAGGTTGAAACAAGAACTGGTTCTTGACTCAAACTTTAAAACATTCTGTAAAGTGATGAAGATGTCAAACCTTTTTTGTCATTTAATTATCATCTAATATTCTAAACATTTTCGTTTTTGGTTACATACTTCAATTTTTTAGCAGATACGATTTTTTTAAGGGGAGGAACTCGCTTTAGAAAATTGTATTAATTTCCAAACATATTAAAAACTTAAACCACAAATTACAAGAATGACTCAGTAATGGGTGTTTTCCCCACGAGCACGAATGACAGCTGCAGTACTCCTGTACTGGCATACCTTCAATTAGGTTCTTTATGTACAGTTGTATTCCTAGAAAATGGGGACAAGTCTTATGTCTAGTTTTGCCCTATTTGCGTAAATCAGGCTTTTCTAATTGCTTTATTGTTTTTAAGGTTATGAACAATAAGCATTGGCGTCGCTTAACAAAATAAAATAATCTAATTAAATGTGATAAATGTATAAAAGTATTTCTGTAATAACACATATTTTTGACTCAACGTAGCATAACTAATAACCTATTTAAGAAATGAAAAGTCTCTGCTTGTCAGGTGGTATTAATATCAAATACCAATATGGAAAATTATTATTTCCCAGACCACCCGATAATCCTTATACGATAAGGGCGTATTTTTGTCTACACAGTAGTACTTTAAAATACTGTTTCAGATTGAATGGTACTACCAAGAAAAGGAAGCCCTCTCCATTGATATATTACAGGGTAGGTATACATACCCATCATCAGAGAGGGCTTTAACTTAACGCCATACTATCGACGGTAGTCGACAAAATACAGCGCTTCTCTTAGTAGTCCCACACAATCTGAACAGACGTTATTTGATTAAATCCAATTTTAAAAATCTATTAAGAAATGAAAGGTCTAAAAATCTATTTAAGCAATGAAAGGTCTGGGAAATAATAATTTTCCATATTGGTATTTGATAACTAATAACGGTATAGGTACCCGAATTTATTACCTAGATTTAGATTAAAAAACCTTTTCATCAGTAAACACTGCCGCATTCCACAACTGACAGTCGCGGAATATATAATTTAAGACGAGAACTATCCGAAACTGTCTACGTTCATCTGTGAGCATTATTTTTTACACAGCTACCTAGTTTTTCAGCTTCGATTATTTTGGGTCGGAAATGCGATCCCGCCCAGTACCAGTTTTTCTTTGAAAAGGGCCCCTCTTGCCCCTAAAGTTGCTTAAGTGTTAAAATTGTGTTCATGCATTTTCCGTATAAATTTGCTAGCGCCAGTATTGACCATCAATCTTCAATTCTGGCTACTATTTGAACTTTTTCAAGTTCTGTTAAATGGCAAGGAATCTTGTGAATTCTGACAGTGACAGCGTTGTCAACCATATACTTTTGAGGAAGTCAAAATCAATGAAGACCGATTTACATTATAACAAATTTAGTGTCCCCATTATCAATGAATACCACTGTACATCTGGTCAGTTTGCTCACATTCTTCAACAAGAGCTTATGTAAATTTGTAGGAGCAGGTACCAAAGATAGCATTTCTTATCCAGGCATGTTCTATTGGAGTTACGTTGGGACCGTACTGCATGGGGGCCAATTCATTTTTGAGAATTTCGATCTCATCTAAATATTCGTTGATAATTCTCGCAATCGCGCCTTATCCTGCATCAGCATAAAATTTTCTCCAATATATGGCGCGAAAGGAATAACATGCGGCTCTAAAACATCTCTAGTGTTAGTACCTATCCGCTGTCATAGCTCGTTCATTGACCACTACCAAGTCAGTTCATGGAAATTATAACGTTTCTTTGAAAAAATCGTCATCAATCGTCAAAATGTCACTAAATGATAAAATAGAGTTTGACATCTCCATCACTAAACAGTTCTTGATTCAACCTGTGTATTATGGACTTTCATAAAATCTTATACAGGTGTGAATTTATTATTAAGGACATATGTACAGTTGTAAAAATTGAAACAAGGAGAATTTTATTAAAATTTACGTAAAAAATTGTTTTTTTGAATGATCAGGTTAACCTACCGATAAAATGAGAAAAATTAAATCGGAAAATGCACCACTATGTCTGGCATCAATACACCGCGTATAATAACATGAAATTGATAAATTCGTGCACTTACATTAGATGGAAATTCCCAAAAGATATGAGACCAATAAAAATTGTCACTCTAAAAATTACAAAGTGCTATTTAACATTATTTGTAGTTTATACATACCAGCAGTGTCTTTTCAAGCGTTAAAAGGTCTTTTGTATAAGAATAGTTGCTCTTACCTGAAAAAAAAAAGTTTATTAATATTGGCCATTGCTACTTATATGGGTCGTTGAAATACAGGGTGCTTCTTAATAACATGCTAACATTTAAAGACGTTAGACCTCATCACGTTTAACTTTTGAGATAAAGAATCTTAAAGATTTTCAAACAATCTCCTTTTTTATTAATATTCGTGATACTGCTCTAAATATTTTTGTGAAATTCGGTACACACTTTATATTCGTCAAGAGGCATTTTATGATGTATAACATGTTTTTTTTTTATTCCGACCAGTGGCGTTCGTGCGGGAATTGCCTTCGGTATTTTTGAAGAAAATAATAGTACGTCACTTCTTTTCTTTAAATAAAAATTATTTTTGAAATTTTCATTCCTTGCTGCGCAAATGTCGTCTCTTAATTTTTTTACGTACAGTTTTCGTATAAAAAATGAAATTGATTCATTTGCACTCTGCTGTGAAATTAGGTATTAACAAGGATTAAAAAGGATCTATAGGTAGGTAAGAAGCTGATTTTGTTTTGTAAAGATAAAGAGTTTTGACAGTTGTCTACCTAGTCTAGTTCCCACGTATTAAAGTTATTAACTCAAATAAATTATTTAAAAAAAATCAATATTATTAACACCCTGTATCTCAAAAGTTAAGACGTTTAGGATGGAATCCCAGTCTCTGTTTGCTTGTGCTTATTTTCGTAATAACAGGCATCACATTGATGTGTACTAAGCAAATAGAAATATCGGGTCCATGTTTGTTTCAAGTCGATGGTAGGTTCGGTCAACTGCTGTATTATAGAAGACTATTACGATTTTATCTAGTACAGCTATACAAGGTTCCCAAAATATGTGGGCAATCTCCGGGGTTCAGATAGAATACTTAAAAATAACAGGAGAAGTACCTAAAAAAATTTCTTCCTACGGCCTCGCCTACGGAGATACGGGCCCATAACGGACGTCCTTGGCAATCGTTGTTTTTTAAATAATTTTTTAAGTAATAAGTGTAATTTAATAATTTTTTAGTATAATGGTTACTAGACGAGTCTCCTTAAAATTCGCCCTTTTAAACACATTAGGCTTATTTAGTTTGCCAGGGACGGACTAGACGTAACACCTTGTATGATGAAGGAACGACAATAATATTTTTGGATACTCTAAACCTTAAGCAGATGGAAAAAAGGTACTCTTCATCAATGTCGATAAAATGAACTGTTTTCGAAAAAAATTATATTTTTGTTCAATATGATTTACATTCAGTATAAGTAAGTACCACTACTAAGTTAGTAACTAATAAGATAAAGGAGAAAAACCGCAAATTTTAAGACACTACCATAAACTGACACTGGCATAAATATTCTTATTTAAATCGGTACATGTGAAAAAAACCATAACAGCAATGAGGGAATTTTATGAACATAAAACAACAACTAATGCAAAAAAACACATTGAACAAAAAATTTTTTTTTTGAAAACACTTCACTTTATCGACATTGGTGATTGAGTACCTTTTTCAGCTTAAGGTTTAGAGTATCCAAAATATTGTCGTTCCTTCATCATACAACATTTTTGTGTTACGTCTAGTCCGTCCCTGGCAAACTAAATAACCCAAATGTGTTTAAAGGGCGAATTTTATGGGAACTAATATACTAACCATTATACTAAAAAATTATTGAATTACACCTAGTACTTAATAAATTATTTAAAAAACAACGATTTCCAGGGACGTCCGTTATGGGCCCGTATCTCCGTAGGGGATAATTTAGAAGAACTTCTACTGTTATTTTTAAGTGTTCTATCTGAACCCGGGAGATTGCTCACATATTCTGGGACACCCTGTATATCAAAATACTCATTCCGATTGAATGCTACTATCAAGGAAAGGAATTTTTTCTATTGGTATGATGTCAATGTTGAATTTTCCATGCATAATTACATTATATTCTATTATGTTCTTTCCTGGATAACAATTTGATATTCTTGGATATGAAACTTAGTTTTATATTTATATATCTCTGAAAAATTTGTAATTAAAGGAAGTTACTTTAGCATAAAACTTTCTGACATTTAGTTTTCCCAAGTAGCTACCGCTCGGTTTTTGGAAGTCGAATAATTAAGTTAATTTTGACGCTTTGTTTCAGACTTAGATGAAGTTTGCTCTAAATTCTAATTACATTTTTTTATAATAATTACTCTTTTAGCCAGAAGAAAGTTAAATACACAGGGTGTACTATAGATAGGATTTCTAGAATCATGATTATTAGGTTAACACCAACAGTGGCGTATTTTGGAATTTGTCTCGGAGGGGTGTAGCCATTACGCGAAAAAGTGAGAACATGCGAAAACTTTTCAGGTCCACGCCCAAATTTCGTTAAGAATTCACCGAATTTCTATTTGATAATGTAAATAAATAATGAATCCTTGATGTTTTTTTTTTTCTTTTTTTAAGAAGAGGTAAAAAAACATAGTCTGCTTCACTAGTTTAATAAACAAAACTTCAATTTTTTATTTCATACGCGCTATACAGGGTGTTCCTTAATGACGTGCTAATATTTCAGGTTGTGATTCCTTAAGTCATTTTATAAAGAAAAGTTCATATGAACAATTCAATTGTTCCACCAATGGCGTCCCTGTAAACATGTCCTCTGATATTTTTTATAGAAAAGGTGGTGGTGGTCATTTCTACATGAGAACGGTCTCTTGAGTTTTTCTCGTCAGAATGTTAATTATAATGAGTTTCAATATGAATTTAGTGGTTTTAATCAAGAACGGTGCGTTTGACGAGAAAAACTCAAGAGATCGTTTTCATGTTGAATTGGCCAGGCTAATCAGATATCACATGGGAAAATGTCAGTGACGTACTATCTTTTTGTAAAAAATATCAGAGGACATGTTTGCAGGGACGCCACTGGTGGAACAATTGATTAACTTTTCTAACTAAAATGTGTGGTTCTATATCCTATTCACACATACCAAAATTGAAAATAATGTCTAAAGTACTTTCGGAGATATTAAAAAATAACCATTTAAAAAATTAAAATTCAACACCCTGTAGCAAAAAATTTAAGCCGTTGCGGACATATGTTCATATGAACTTTTCTTCATATAATTACCTAGGGAATCACACCCTGAAATATTAGCACGTCATTAAGGAACACCCTGTATATTATGTACATGCCTAAAACTTATGGGGAGGAGGAGGAGGAGGGGAAATTTAAAAACTTATACCAAGTATTTTTTAAAAATATTAAATTATAATATTAGTAACATTTCAAAAAGGTTAATGAAAGGTTTAAAAAATTAAGAGAGAACAAAAAATATGTAGATTATCTTACCTTCTGTAGCAGAACATATTTTCAAAAATAATTCAATAATAAATTATGAAAAGAAAAAAAGGAAAAACATTATTAGTTTTTAAATTTTATTTTTGGATAAACTCCGAAAATAATTTTCTAAGAAAATGAAGGAAAAATATTTAAAAATAATTAAACTTCTGGAGCTAACTATGATGTTTAAGTTTTTATCGTAAAACTAGACTTATAAAATTCAAAATTTTAACAATGTTTTCTAATTTATTAATTATTTATAATTATATATTTTTTTCTATATTGTATCATGTTAACGTTTAGTTAATTTCATTTTTTCATAAAATTCCACTGAAGATGGAGGTTTATGCCTTCGAAACATGTATGGAATGATTACCTACAATTTTTTATTGCAATTGTGTAATTGTTGTGTTGTAATTAAAATAGTTGTGGAAGTTTTTAATTCGATAACAATGATGTGGGCGAGTTCATTAACATTGATATCAATGTGCTATCAGAAGATGATAGTGACCCCTACCGATTATGTAGCCCAAACTGAAACCACATCACTATCTCACGACTATTATGAAGAAGTTGAATGCAGTAACCAAACAAATGTCACCAATTATGAAAAAGCCATTAGTATGGTAAAGGAATTACAAGGGAATGCAAAGAATAGAGATGACTCTACACCAATGGAATTGTTATCAGACTTGGAACTACAGTTTCTAGATAGCAAGTTTAAAACGCAAACACGTCAAACTACGTTAAGTATTAGATTTTTTAATACTACATGCTAACTAAAACTAATGAATTTTTGCTATGTTATGTTTATTTGTACATACATATACATAGTAATAATTTTACATTTACATATTACTTAATAACTTTCCCATGTGCGGACACCTCTATTAGGCGGCCACATTTAGACAGCCCCGTAGGTGTCCGCCTAAGAGAGGTTTCACTATATATTTTTTCATTGAAAACCGAAGTCTACCTTACCGCCCGGTGATACTGGTTATAGGGGGGATCGAAGCAAGTAAGAAGGCCATGCACGTAAAGTCATGACACGTGTTGTTGTCCCATCCGTTTATCCCTTTGTGTCAATATCCCGTTGTGTCAATATCAGACCTCAGTTCAATATCAGTTCTCACGTCAAACAGTTTCAAAAAAAAAATGTTGCCCTCGGTTGGGCAGGTACAGAATTGGTTTAAGGCTTAAGACGTGTGTTGTGCTCCAATTTCGATACGAAAAACTATATAAATAAAATTCAGCCCAATAAAATGATCAGTCGTTTGTCAAAATATTGTTTAGAACCTTTATCCCCTGCCATCATCAAGACAATAAACTACCCCAAAAAAATATTTAAAATCCACACCAAATAGTCATATAAAATATATTTGGGGTTTCAATGAAAATAAATTAATTAGGTTGTGACAGGAAGCTTATTTTTCTGAAACGATTCTTCTAGGATTAGGGTAAACCCTGGACAGATGGGGCAGCGGGATAGAGCGCGTTTTAATACTTCAGTTATTTTTAATCATCTAATCAGTTAATTTTTAATAATTTAATTACAAATCAACACTGGCAAATAGCGCTTGATAGCATCAAATTTGATCGTAACAATATACGTTATATACATTAATTACGTTTAGGGGCATTGGAATAGAAAGGCTATTTAATTATTAGCTGGAGAGGTTTTTATCTCTGGTAATATAACTAGAGCTTATTTATTTTATCGATTATTTCCATCACCCGTTAAATATACTGTTTCGATCAAATTGTTTCAATTACATTTCATTTTCATCTTCCTTATAAGCGGTAAAACTGTCATAGGTCCAAAACATTTTTAAAGCACGTTTCTAAGTAGGCCGAGTACTGGTTGGTTGGTTGGTTGGTTAAAGGCGGGGGTCGGTTTAAAGGCCCGAACTTCTATCACTGCAGCCTTCCGGCTTATTGTGTACCCCGATCTGGTTAGACGATGTTTGTTCCTGCTATGAGGTCCAGTAACCTTCTACCAAGTTTGTCATATGGGAGGTTGTCACCACATTGTATGTTCCCGAAGATATTTTGTCTTCTACGAGACAGTGCTGCGCAGCGGTATATTATGTGTGAGGCGGTTTCATCCTCTTCGCCGCAGAGTCTGCATTCAATGGATCCGTTGTTTATACCCATCCGTTGAAGGTGTTTTCGCAAGTGGCAGTGGCCTGTTAGCAGACCCATCACTTGTTTCAACTGGGGCCGTGTTAGGGCTAGCATCCCATTCGATAGTATCCTCGATGGTTTTCCAATTACGACCCTTGCGTGTATTTGACCAGGTAACCCTTGCCATCGAGATAGGTGTTGTTTTTTCGACCATCTATCTAATGTTGTTTTCGTTGCCTGTTTTGATATCCCAAAGGCCGGTTCGGGGCCCCTGAGATTTTGGGCGGATCCGGCTCTCGCTAGTTCATCCGCTTTTTCATTTCCTAATATCCCAGAGTGACCAGGGACCCACAAGAGCTCTATCTTGTTCCCCCTGGCCGCCAGTACTTTTAGGTTGGTATGGCACTCCAGTGTAAGTTTGGAAGTAAACCGATTGGAGTTCAGAGCCTTAAGAGCAGCTTGGCTGTCCGACAGGATGTAAATCTTTTGGTTGTGATGGCCCTTTTCAAGATTTTGCAGTACGCATGCTTGTATGGCATGAACTTCCGCTTGGTATACTGTGGCGTAGTTCCCCAGAGGAATGCTTATGTCCATCCTGGGTCTTTCCCCAAATATACCTGCGCCCACACCGTTGGCGGATTTTGATCCATCGGTGTAAGCCGAGTACTATAAAATGACTTGTAATCAAGTAATGTCAAGTTTCAATGACTTTTTCTTTAAATGTATGCATATTTTTGTTAGATTTTCATTATTTATTCATGACAAACGAAAAATTACTTTAAAGGTAGGTAGTAAGTAAAAACATAAATGTACATGTATATGTTTATTTGTAATGTATTTTCCTATTTACCGACATTGATGACTTATTTTCTTTCCAAATTCTAGTCACATAACCTTAAACTTACGAAACGTCAAATGGTTTGAAGTCTAGAGTAAAGAGCATAAGCTAGTATCGACTATCGATATTGTATATATTAAAAGCATTTCTGGAATTTTTATGATAATATTTAATTTAGGTTCGACGTTCTAGTTATATTTGATAGTATTACAAGATCGATAGTCGTCGATATCGATACTAGCTTATGCTCTCTACTGTAGACTTCAAACATTTTGACGTTTCATTTATGTTTAAGGTTATGTTACTAAAATTTCAAAAGAAAGCAAGTCATCAATGTCGGTAAATAGGAAAATACATTGCAAATAATCAGTAAGTACAGGGTGTCCAATTTCGACACTTCTATAGGATATTTTCGTAATTGTTAGTGCTATCAAAAGAGTAATGTAGGTGTCATGTGCTCTTTTTGGGTCAAAATTAAAATGGTAAAATCAAAATTTGAAAATTTTCGCTCGCTTAAGAGATACGGGGGAAAATTAAAAAATTGACAATTTCAAAATTACCTTATATTTTCTTAGTTAAAAGAGATACCTACGAAAAATTTTTTTATACAGAAGTTTCCTTATATTGATTGTTGAATAAACTTCCGTTTTCAGAATAAGTCTTCGGGGTCAGGTAAAAAAGTTTTCGGCCCTAACCTCATTTTTTTAAATACTCTGTATATTTTACTCTAAATAGATAATATTTTAAATTCGCCTTTCAAATATATAACACACCATGAATGATATTGCTTTCCTAGGCGATTTATTTAAATTTTATGACTTTAAACCACAGTAGACCATGAAACAAAAGTCAATATCCTAGAAACAACTATGTTCACTATTAACATTTAACGTCAATTTCATTTTTACATATTCATTTGCAAAAATGACCGATCAACATATTGAAATATTTGATATGATATCAGTTTACATGTATTGAAAGTGAAAAAAATGAAGAAATGGCGCAAAATGTATACTTTGTTCGCTATCCGGAAAGATGGTATATATACATATTCCGAACATTTGAGATGATTCCCGTTATTTTTTACCTGAATCTGAATCTTTTATTTTATTTCAAAGTAATAAAGTTTAAATCAATCGCATAGGAAACCAATATTATCCATGGTGTGTTATATATTTGAAAAGAGAATTTAAAATAGTATATTTTTAGATTAAAATATACAGGGTGTTCCATTTTAAAAAAATGAGGTTAGGTCCGATAACTTTTTACCTGACCCCGTATACTTATTCTGAAAACGGAAGATTATTCAACAATCAATATAAAGAAACTTCTGTATAAAACATTTTTCCATATCTCTTTTAACTAAGAAAATATAGGGTAATTTTGAAATTGTCAATTTGTTGATTTTCCCCCGTATCTCTTAAGCGAGCGAATATTTTCAAATTTTGATTTTACCATTTTAAGTTTGACCCAAAAACAGCAGATGACATGACACCCACATTACTTTTTTGATAGCACTAACAATTACGGAGATACCCTATAAAAGTGTCGAAAATGGGACACCCTGTACATATTTTTTTAGTTAAATCCTACCTGTAAAGTAGCTATCCGTTTGTCATGGATAAATAATAATGAAAATCTAAAAAGATCTGCATATTATTAAAAGAGAAAGTCATTCAAACTTGACATTTATAAAAAGTCATTATCTAATACGCGGCCTACTTAGAAACGCCTTTTAAAAATGTTAAGGACCAAAGAGACAGTTTTATCACTTGTAAGGACGATGACAATCAAAATAATTATGTACCTATAATTGGTGCAAATGAAACAATTTGATTGGTCGAAAAAGGAAATTTCACAGGTGATGGAAATAATCTGTAATAAAATAATTGTGATCACCAATAAAGTCCGGTCCACATGGAACATCCATTGGAAATGAAGATGTTATCCGTCGCCATTAAACTGTTATGTGATTTCGCAGCATCTAAATATTGAATTAATTTTGACTGTTTAGACATATTTTTCCGTATTTCTCTATCAAAACTTTTCTGAATCTTGTGGTAAAACTCAATTTTCTGCAATGCCTTTCGGTTTGATATCTCCATTCCCTAAGCCGAGAAAATTTGCAAAATTTGAAAGGCAAAACATATTTATTCATAGGCAGGGTAAGCTCTGCCTTGCTCCTGCTCCTCAGGGAACAAGAATGCCAATAGGTCAAATTGGTATTCAAATTAACTTGAGGTTTAGTAGTATTTAAAGCGAGTAAAATACAGGGTGGCCAATTAGTGCGACAAAGCTCAATATCTCTTTTACCGCTAGGGATAGCGGTAAACTTTTTCAGTTATTAAGCGTTAAGAGGTGCAGCTTTTAAAATTATTTTCGACCACTCAGGGTGCTCCAAAAGGGCGGTGTGATAAAAATTTCATGTTTTTTAAATGGGACACTATGTATATTTTTACATATTTGAATTCACCGTAAAATTCTGTACATAGCACCGTAATAGTGTGTACACATTTTTGCAACGTTGCCAAATAGATTGGAAAATTCCTAAAATTTGTGCAAAAACATGGTTCAAGGAAATGTGTAATATTTCTTAAATTATAATAATTTTAAATAAAATATTTTTATGTCGGAAAGAGGAATGTTGACAGAAGTCCCCTATGATAACACATATCAATATTTTTATACAGGGTATTTTCTATGGGTATGCCAACTTTACGAACTTGAAACCTGAGTTTCGTAAGTTTTTTAAATGAAACACCCTGTATATGATTACTTTATCTTGTAGACATTGTAATCCTCTCTAATTTTTATTAAGGTCTTTCTATGCCTATCTGAATCAATCTTGGTGGTATTTCAATTTTTATTTAAACTCCAGCAAAAAAAAGTGGATGTATTTTACCATATGACAAAATAAAAACAAAATGTTGTAATTTAAAAAAAATATATTTATTCATACGGGAGGATACGACACAAAAATATTTTAGCGATTCAAGCTTGTGGACAATTTCTAAAGTAAATTATTACCTAATTATTTGTTCATATAGTGACTCCCATTAACTTGAACACATAATTCAATAAGTACGTTTTTCACAAGAATTAGTCATGTTTCTAGACATTTGCCGAGTAATACTTTGAAAACAGTTGAAAATGTGTAGAAACATGCCTCATTCTTTTAAAAAATGTATTGAATTATGTGTTCAAGTTAATGGGGTTTGTTCGGGTTTGTTCGGGTATATGAACAAATAATTAGGTAATAATTTACTTTAGAAATTGTCCACAAGCTTGAATCGCTAAAATATTTTTGTGTTGTATCCTCCCGTATGAATAAATATATTTTTTTAAATTACAACATTTTGTTTTTATTTTGTCATATGTGGATAGAAAAAGGACAATGGTAAAATACATCCACTTTTTTTTGCTCGAGATTAAATTAAATTTGAAATACCACCAAGATTGGTTCAGATAGGCAAAGACCTTAATAAAAATTAGAGAGGAATAAAATATCTACAAGATAAAGTAATCATATACACTTATACAGGATGTTTCATTTAAAAAATCTACGAAACTCAGGTTTCAAGTTCGGGTTTGATGTTGGCATATCCATAGAAAATACCCTGTATAAAAATATGGATATGTGTTATCATAGGGGACTTCTGTGAACACAGGTTTCAAGTTCGGGTTTGATGTTGGCATATCCATAGAAAATACCCTGTATAAAAATATGGATATGTGTTATCATAGAGGACTTCTGTCAACATTCCTCTTTCCGACATAAAAATATTTTATTTCAAATTATTATAAGTTAAGAAATATTACACATTTCCTTGAACCATGTTTTTGCACAAATTTTAGGAATTTTCCAATCTATTTGGCAACGTTGCAAAAATGTGTACACATAATTACGGTGCTATGTACAGAATTTTACGGTGAATTCAAATATGTAAAAATATACATAGTGTCCCATTTAAAAAACATGAAATTTTTATCACACCGCCCTTTTGGAGCACCCTGTATGGTCGAAAATAATTTTAAAAGCTGCACCTCTTAACGCTTAATAACTTTCGCGAAAAAAGTTTTCCGCTATCCTTAGCGGTAAAAGAGATATTGAGCTTTGTCGCATTAATTGGCCACCCTGTATATATCAAATATTAGGTTCATTCGCAGAGCAGTCCGAAAAAGTAAAAAAAACTGCCAGCGGCATATGCGCAGTTGATATACAGTGCTAACAGAAGCCAAATCTATAGCCGCTGACCAAAAATGTGATTTTGGTAGAGCAAAATGTATAGATTGGCAATTGATATGCAATCGTCAGAGGAACCCGCATACTGTTACGGAATTGTGGATTTGGATTGAGCGCATTTGCTACATCGGCTGTTTGTTTACTTTTGACTTGTTGTTTGGTTGCACGGTAAAAAGGCTATAGTAAAATTAATATAGTAAAGATTTTAATGTAGAATTTCCTATAAAATATAGTATTAATTTACATTTTTTATTAGTAGTCCGTACTAGTGTTATGATCGCTCGAGCGAAAAACCGCATGATCACTCGATATTGAAATAACCGACATCGCTCGATTATTAAAAAAACAAAAAACCGCTCGAGTTATAAATTCAGGCGAAAAACCGAAAAATATGACCTGTCACTTGATACACGACCTTCGGTCTACGCGCCGCGCCATCCGATTGGCGACGTTCGAGTTTGACGCTGAGCAGGTACACGACATACGTCTGTCTTAAAGGCACATAAACGAGAGGGTGCATATAAAAAAGTATGCCAAATCCCTTAGCGGAGTCATCGCGACATGAGTTTTGTAAAGTTTTGTTTTAACTGGCTAGCCAGCGGCGTAGTTTAGGTCTCCGGTCGCAAATATTAAAAAATTAAAGGATATCATTTTTAAATTTTTATTTACTATAAACTCGAGAAAATTCCCAAAAATAACATAATAATGGAAATTGTAAATAAAAATAACAAAACGAACAAAATTGTTAACAAAATATATAGAAAAATTCGTGGTATATTATAGTAAACATTTTTAAATCTATACAGGAACTTTTTATTATTAAACTCAAGAAGACTTCTTAAAAATGGAAAATAAGAAAACGAGCAAAATAGTTAACAAAACATAGGTATCGACAAATTTTTTGGTAACCAAAAGTAAACATTCTTAAATTTAAACAGGAACTTTTAGGTAACTATAAACATGAATTTAAAAAAATAATCACTTATATTCTTATTTTGCCAGTGGCGTAACTAAGCCTACATTTTTGAAGGGAACACAGTGCACACCTGATAATTTAGAGTGGAAGAATTTGACAAGCCATTTTAAATATCTACTTATTTTATGCTCGTAAATTGAGAAAGATGTGACGAAAAATAACTATCGGTAATACTTTTTGTTTTAAAAAAGCACAAGAATAAACCCGAACAATAATACATATTTGGGTGATTTTTTGCAGTTTTTTGTTTGGTATCGAGACACGTGGCAAAAATTCATTATTCACAAATAAATAAATTTCTGGAATTTTTTGGTGGCTACTACAATTCTTTAGCTAAACCTGTACCCACCCGTAGTTACGTGCCTGCTAAATACCCTACCTGATCACATGTAAACGGCTAGGCTGCAGGTCAAGCAGTCGGTGACGTCATCGCTTGGTGAATTGGAATTTCGAGTGATTCACTGGAGCGATTCACTCGATTATTAAAATCGCTCGAGTATCAAGTACTCGATTATTAAAATCATCGGTTTTTCCCAACACTAGTCCGTACCAAAATAATATTGTAAACATAATTTACAAAAAACTATAGTTATTAGGAGTTTAAATACAAGTGATTACTAAAATATATTGTAAATTTTAAAACCAATGTATGTCCATGGAACAAACACTATATTGAAATTAGTATAGCAAAGATTTCATTGTACGATGTGCTATAAAATATATATCTACCCGCCGGCACAAAATTCGGCCACCCTGAAATTTTGGTCAAGTTTAATATTTTATAACTTTTTTATTTTTTATGCGATTTTCATGAGTTTATTATCAGGTTGTAGATCAATTTATTGTGTATTCCCTTAATTATTTTATATATTATTTTATCGATTAGCATACATTATACAGGAGTAAATCAAACTGTTGTTTTTGTCGTAATTTCAAAACACCCTGTAGGAAAATTGAGATGGATAATTTTATTTACATCCTGTTTCTTGTAATCTTTGATGTATTCTAAACATTTCGTTCCTTGATTCATTCCATTATCTCATTTCTGCTGCGAGCTGAAAAATTTTAAATGAAACGATGTTATTTATGTTATGGATATTTCTACCCAAGCACGCACCAATCTTGTATTTGTTGAGCTCCAATCGGCAAACGTAACATTGAGGAAATTCTCCAAGAAGTTGTTGTTCCATTTGCTCCTTTCATTGGGAACCAATTTACATTACTTCATGATAATGCTAGTCCTCACGTAGCACATGTAGTGAGCGAATATCTGGATGACGTGGGAATAGCTGGTCTGTATGATCTCATCCCAAGCGAACATCTTTGGTATCAACTTAAAAGGGCCATTCGTCATCGTCCTTTGCAACCATAAACCTTGCAAGACTTACGACTGGCGCTGACCGAAGAATATCAGGTCTATCCCTCAAGAAAGGATTATTTGTTCGATATCACGAAGGCTGCAAGCTGTCATTGCTGCGAGAGGAGGAAATACACGATATTAAAATTGTTTTTGTTAATTAACTTTATGATATACTTAATGTTTGTTTTTCTTAATGAACTGAAAAAGGCTTGAAATCAGCGGTACATTTAAAATTTTGCAGCTCGCATCAGAAATGAGATAATGCAATGAATCAAGGAACGAATCGAAAAATGTTACTTAAGGAATAACACAATAAACGGATCTACAAACTGATAATAAAATCATGAAAATTTCATAAAAAATAAAAGAGTTATAAAATATCAAACTTGACCAAAATATCAGGGTGGCGGAATTTTGTGCCGGCGAGTGAAGTATTAATTACAGAATAATATTGTAGATACACATAACTTATAAAATCGAATAGTTAGTATTTCTAATAAATTTAGTAAAATATGTTGTAAACTTTACGACGAATGTAAGTGAAAATAATTTATTTATAACGCCAGTAGTTAAATATTTTAAGATGAACGGTACATTTTACTGTTTCGAAGAAACTGATAATTTTGAAATTATTATTGCTATTTGCCTTTAATTGTTATTATACGTACTATTACTGCTTTATTTTCTTTGAAATTAATAGGTGTATCAAATTTCTACTTAGTGTAAGTACAAGTAATTTATTTTATTAATACAAATAAAATTTGACTCTCTCCGCACTTTCTGACGACTTTTAAAAGAGGCATTCAGTTTTACATTTTCGAATTATACCGAATTAAAAAAAATAAGTAAATTGCATGAACGTACCAGGGGCATTTTAATGAAGATGGTCAATTTAAGGAACAAAACGTCGGAAAACCATTAAGTATTGTATACCACTGATCGTAGATTTCGGTCATCTTTCACAACTTAAACAAACAGATATAGGAACGTATTTAAAAAAATTAAGTTGATGATCGTGACCCAAAGACGAAACGCCGCATGAAAGCTCTGATAATACCATCTTGTGGAAAATCAAAAGTAACAATGAGAAAGTGAAATTTATTTTTAGACTTCTCTTCGAGCAAAGTCAGGAAAAAATAAAAACCGAAACGCAAAAGTTTAAATTTTACCAAATATTTTCAAAGCGCCTGTATTAATTTTTGATTTTTTTGCGGCATATTATTGGGCCCGCAATTACGCAACTTTGCCCCGATTGAACCAACTTCGTATGTCTTACCGTTGCCGAAATCCCAATGGCGAAGCCCGAATTTGTAACACCCTGTATATATTATTCAATAAATTATGGTTTGTTTTAATATATTTATAGTGAAGTTAACTAAGTTCTTCGTTCCGTGTGAACTTACATCCCATTATTATTTAAATATCCATTCCAAAAAGAAAGGATAGCTCTGGATAAAACAGAAATGAGGAAGAGTAAGAATATTTGTAGGTTAAGTTGAGAAGTCAATTCTCAGATTTGACAGTTGAAGGTTTCGCATTAGTACCCGTCCACAGAGATAAAAAGCAGGGTTAGAAACTCGTCCATAACCGAACATGCGCTAAACGACAATATTATTGGCATCTATTGGCATAAAAATTGGTATTACCGGTGAAATTTGCAATTCACGCCGTAAGAAAATTTAAGAGTCTATAGCTTTGTAGATGTTTTATTTAAAAAAAATAATGGCGTAAGAAAACCCAAAAATACATTAAAGGGCAATCAAATAAATTATTAATACGATTTTAAAAAAATGGAAAACAGTGAAATACCAACTCGTTGGCTTCTATCTTTTCCCAAAGCCCGTTTTAATAATTTAGTTTACAACGAAACGAAATTCACTTGAGTTTTAAAGCTTTACATAAAACTCGTATAGAGCGTATGGAAATATGGGAAAAGATACGAAAAGAAGCAGATAAAGTTAACTTACTTTGTACTGTAGATGTATATTTGAGTTTATTTATTTCTAATACAATCTTTTACTTTTCTTGCAAGAAGGGAACTATTGTAATAATTAAAAGGCGGACAATATACAGGGTATCCCAGAAGTTCCTATACATTTTTCTTCCTAACCCCCCCCCCCCCCCCCCCCCCCCCCTACGGAGATACGGGCCCATAACGGACGTCCCTGGAAATCGTTGTTTTTTAAATAATTTTATAAGTACTAGGTGTAATTTAATAATTTTTTAGTATAATGGTTACAAGATCAGTCTCCTAAAAATTAGCCCTTTTAAGCACATTTGGCTCATTTAGTTTGCCAGAGACGGACTAGACTTAACACAAAAAAGGTTTTTTTTACACCCTGTATGATGAAGGAACGACAATAATATTTTTGGATACTCTAAACCTTAAGCTGAAGAAAAGGCACTCTTGATCAATGTCGATAATATGAACTGTTTTCGATAAAAAAATATTTTTGTCCATACATTAAATGCATGTCGGCATATTCAGTATACGTAAATTCCATTACTAAGTTAGTAACTAATAAGACAAAGGAGAAAAACCGCAAATTTCAAGACACTACCATAAACTGACACTGGCATAAATATTCTTATTTAAATAATAAAAATTTGTTTGTATTCCACGGGCATTTTTAAGTACAAGACAGAGAAAAAGAGTATTTCCGGGATAAAACTTGATTTTCGCACGGTTCTGATTTTGTCTTTCTCATGATGATTATTGGTGAAGAATAGGCCCAAATAAAAAAATTCTTCCGACAAAAAATATTTATTTTTGGTCACACGATACGCCAATAGAAACTATGGGGTTCCATTTGAAAATCTTAACTTACCCCCAATTTAATTAATTTTTTAAACTAAACCAATTATCCTCTAAAAACGTTATATTGTCAAAAAATAAAAAATTGGTAAATCAAATTAAATTTAAAAAAAATATTTATTATTTAAAACGAACTGGTATGAATGAAAAGTTTGTATGCACCACGGGTACCAATAGCGTGAAAGCTCGAGCGACTTACGAACCGTCGGGCCAGAGACCCTCGGCTTTGTAAGACTGTCGCCCTCAGGCCATAATCATCTACTTAGTACCCTTGATACATAAATAACTGTTACAGTGTGACCCATTTATTAAAAGCGGGCATTACAATTGTGAAGTGTATGTAGTAACTTCAAGGCCACAAACACGCTAACTTTGATGTCAAATAAATTCATGAATTTATTCACGAATTGGAACAAGTTCTAGTTTTCTGGTTTCATAAAATTACAAAACCAAAACTTCTCAATGCGGTTCTTTCTAAAGGATGACCACTCCGGCCCTGCCTATCTTTAATTATTATCAATGAATAAAATTATCAAGGACCCTCTGGTGGCAAACCCATTGAACTAAATTGATAGACCTGTCAAATTTATTCAATTGGCAATTCACAGCGGTTCGATCATATGGTTACATCATGTTTTTGCATATGAAGAAAAAGGATAGGAATATAATCAGACTTGACAGAGCTAACAAAAAATTAATATCCTGTTGGGAACATGATCTGAATTTTGTGTTTTTCCGTGTTTTGTACAATTTCAGTACGGCGAACGCTCGCTTTCCAAAAATTTTCGCATAGTTTGATTAGAGAACCTGAATTGCTAGTGACAGAATGTTATGTTTATTTCCGGGTTTGTTCGTGTAACATTCACAGGTTTAAATAGCAAAAATAAACTGTTTCTGTGTGAAAACAACACCAAATATGACGTATTTTCGTTCGTTAATACTTCTCTGAACTGCCAGTCAAATATTAGTTACTAATTCTTGTTTTCAATTAAACTCTTCGTACCGAAAAAGATACATGTTTTACCTTCATATAGATGTATTTTCGGGTTGGTTGACCTTTCTAACAAGGCCCTTAATTAATTTACTTAACATTAAAAATTCGAAAATAACGATATAAATACAAAGTTCACTTTAAATTAATTTTAATTTTTTTGGTTACCCTGTAGAAGCTACTACAATCGAATATTTTAATATTATTTCTTGGGAAACCGAACTTTTCATAAAGAGTTACTTTTTTTCGGTAAAATTATTAATAAAAGCAGATACACACACTGTATACTCTACGATAAAGAAATTACGACAGGTATGTTTAATAAATTACCTATCCCTCTTTTTCCTTCCAGATTAGTTTCCTCGGACCAGGTCAGAAATAAGTAAATCCCTTTCCCGGGGATATTAACTTATATTAATCCTATATCTGTCGGATCTAATCGAGATAGATCACTTCTGGATGCAATATAAAATAAATATATAAGACATAATACCATTTACGTGGATCTATTAATAAAACATATCTTTAGGGGTATCTTTTATAGCATCATAAACAGTAATATATAAATAGGCTTAACCTTGAAAATTAATTGAACAAGTTGTTCCATTTAAATTTAGCACAAATTTTCCAAAATTATAATTTTTTTAATACCGGGTTATGCATCTTTTTTCCAAGCATCTTCTTCGAGGATTTCCTTAATCAGTAAATTTTTATAATTTTCGTCTTCATAATTATAAATAAGTGAATACTTTTGAATTGTTTGAGGTAACTCATCATCATGGGTCGAAAATCATGCTATATTTCTACCGCGGCTGCTGCTCGACTGGTCCAAGTGGCAGTTTAGCTGGTTAAGGTATGGTTTCGGTGGCGTAGTTGGCGGCCGCCGTCAGCGGCGGCAGGTAAACGCGACAGATAGCCGTTGCTGCCAAGTGGTTTCGGTGGCGCGTATAAAAATACGCCGACGAAGACGTCGGCGAGATACTGTCACTCTGTTTCCCAATGAAAAAGCAATTTTTTTCCAAGCATCTTCTTCGAGGATTTCTTTAATCAGTAAATTTTTATAATTTTCGTCTTCATAATTATAAATAAGTGAATACTTTTGAATTGTTTGAGGTAACTCATCATCATGGGTCGAAAATCATGCTATATTTCTACCGCGGCTGCTGCTCGACTGGCCCAAGTAGCAGTCTAGCTGCTGGCGCTGATTTCCGGCAGCTGACAGCGGCAGTAGCGGCGCTCCACCTAAATCACATACAGGTCAACTTTATCTGTAGCTACAAAAGGAATGCGGGCAAGAAAATTTCTTGGGTTAACAATGTTGTCACATATATTAAATTTTAATTTAATAACATGTTATCAAGTAAATCCTAAAATTAAATTTACCCATTTAAAGTAAATTGTCATAAGTATATAATAAACTAATATTCTATTATAGTTTCATTGTCTTAAAACTTTCTTTTCATACTATTTATTTTAATATTTAAATTCAAAATAAAATATTTTTTTATTAAAGTACTTCTAATCTAAAAATAGGGCAACATGGTGCAATATCAACGGTAACCATGGGTAACCGGTGGCTAGAGCTAATTTGATAGGTTATATCCCCAGACAGAGAATGACGACACGCGTCTGGTGACACGCCTATTGTGCCGGCGTAGTTATTCGGCGATGTCCAATATGCGTAATCCAGTTGTGTAGTGATAGGGTTTCTTTTAAAACTGTGATAATGAATGAATATACCCTGGCAAAACCCTTCATAGTCAAACCCGTGAAGTGATTACCAATGTGTTCAGGGTGTGTGAAGAGGAATCACAAATTAATAATTTAAATTGCCACTTAAGCGAAAGCTAGAAAGGGTCGCAATGTATACGGGAGTAAGCGTGGGTGCAGTAAAAAACATTCACAAAGAACATACTGAAAGGAAAGAAAATAACCCGGATCAATTATTGTTGTCATCTCCTGTCAAAACAAGGGCCCGTCTCTCTGCTCGTCGGAAAAATCGAAGGCATCGACTTTGGCATTGTTAGGAGAACAATACAAAAGTTTTATTTGGAACTAAAAGTGGTTCCAACATTAAAAAAGTTGCTACAACAGCTGAGAAGTGACATAAACTCTCCGTTTTCCCGTGAAACTTTAAAGTGCATGTTGAAATCAAATGGATTTTATTGGCGAAAATGCCAAAATAAGCGAAAAATATTAATGGAAAGGCCTAATATATCACCAGTGCAAGGTGATGCAAATACAATACAAATGCCATGAAAAAATATATATTATTACATTATTGAAAATAATAATAACACGCCTATGACTAAACCATGTTTTAAACGATATTGCTTCCCCCTTACCGATATCGCGTAGCTATAGACTCGCTTGTCGAGCTGTACACACAAATTCATGTGAGCAGTTCTCGTGCCGCTGCTGTCGGCGGCCCCACAACTGCGCCACCGAAACCATACTTTTATGTTCAGCTTTAGGTCAATTTTTAGCAATTACGTCCTAGATATTAATTGCTGGTGTCTGGTGTATAACCTGAACTATGAGAGTTTCGTGGTCTTGCGATCTTAGGATTGGCTCATCAAAATGTACTCTTGGCCTCTTCAAGAAGTTATACTGAAGCTTTGTATCAATTTACATAATGTTTTCTATGTTCAACTGTTCCTGTTCCTCTTAACTAGAGTTCGACGCCAGAAGAACGGTCTTGGCCAGAATGAATGTTTACGGCGGTATGACACTCGCCGCGACATCTAACCATCTAACGATGAACTTTACTAGGTACTAGATAGCCTTACTGACGAGCCGTGATACGGCGAAACGCGTCTAAGGATGGGTCTGACGAATGGAAAACGGCCAAAATTATATATTTGTGGTTTAGACAAACATATTTTTCCAAATCTATTATAGTAGAACAGCTGATAGTAAAAACTGAAGATCGAACAGGCATCGACATATTAGAAATAGCACCGAGACGTAATAATTTTAGGGTATGAAGAAATTACGTTATACTGTATGTCTTTCACGAATTGAGGAAAAAAATGGTGCTTATCGAACAAACCTCTAAACGGCAGCATTATTATTAATAAACCAGAGCAACGACAATGCCATCATTTCACATGCCTCTTAAACCGTTATGACGTCATAACCTTTTCCGATGATAAGTCTGATTATATCCTTATCTTTTATTTGCCGCGACAGTGTTTGTCTTTCTCATTTCCAATTTTCTCGGATTTCGTTTTAAGTGATTTCTTTATCCAAGGATTGATTATAATAAACTGGCGAAAAGTTTCATTGGATTTATATTATTAAAGTTACTTTACATTCGTAGGCGGGTAGAAATAAAAGAGGTGTATCGATTCGGGAATAAACATTAACCCCGTACAAACGTTAACATATGCTCGTATACGAACAATAACAAAACAATTTCTACTCATGTCATGGAGAATTGATATTCTAGAATGAAATACAATACTTAAGTCCTTTCTACGCTTTTTCAAGACGATTTAGTTTCGGTTCGAGGTATTTTCGGTTCCAGGTACTTTCGGCCTTGTTCCTTCATTCTCTTTCAGTTTAATTTGTTTATTGTTGTTTTGTTTCTTCATTCTACTTCAGTTTATTTTGTGTTCGACAAAATACAATTTGATGGATTTCTCACTTTCTCCCTCTATCAAGGTAGGGAAATTTTCGTATCGCCCAGCGGAATCTGAACGTTTTAAATATTCTTATGTTTTTATTCTAATTATTGTCTAATCCATTATGTAATTGATAGAAAAACATTCATTATTAGCAAAACGCCAACCCCGGTATAATGAAAAACACAAAATTTTCTGTCCTCACGCCACTGTAGTGACAAACTTCTATGCTTTTTAACGATGCTACAAGGAGCGGAACTACATGAGAAATAAAATTAAGCTATTGAAGTTTTTGTTTTAACGTAGGATTTCAAATTCAACATTATTTAATGATATATTTTATGGCAGAACCCCACAGCTGGATGGACATATGGCATCCAGCTGTGGGGTTATGCCAGTAAGAGCAATATAGCAATAATCCAGCGATTCCAAAACAAAGTACTAAGGAGCATAGTCAATGCCCCTTGACACTGCAGAAATAGTGACCTCCATAAGGACATGGAAATGGATACCGTTAGCCAGGCCATTAGCACATTTGCCAAGAGTCATGAACAGCGACTTCTTCATCAAGTCAATGTCGAAACTATCCAGCTCCTTGGCAATACGAACCAGACCAGAAGACTCAAGAGGATCAAACCCTTCGAGCTGGTGTAATTGTGTTGGTACAAAAGCAGAGATCAGTGCTTGGGTACACATCAACATTAATGTAATTAGGATATTAGAAAAAAAAATAAGGAACTCTAGTGAGTAAGTCCTCAAGGTACAAGTTTCTTAGCTGTAGTAAATTAGGTTTGAAAAATATTGCTCATTGATCGTTATATGATCGATTGTAATATCAGTAAATGCCAATAGAGGTGTTTTATAAATAAAAAAAATATATATTTTATGGAACCTATAGTAGATATAACCAATTATCTTGAATTTGTTTACACTTCAGTCAATTTAGATCTAATTATTTCTTGTTAGCTTAATGAAAGGCTATGGAAAAACATTGGATGGTTTCGCACCTTAGCTAAAAATATACCGCGGATACAACGTTGAAGATAATTAATAGAGATTTATTTTATTCATTTAATATTGTCTAGGTTGACTTGATAATACCATTCATAACATTGTATTAAAATTTATTATATTACTGGCAAGTTTAGTTGTTTTAATTGGAAATTACATAATTCTTCTCTGTTAAAGAATTTTTACAATACAACTAACGGCATCATATCCTTTAAATACCGACAAAGTTAAGTTAAATACCTCAAAATACTCGTAAATAACCCAAAAAAATTCGATAATTTGTAGGTCTCCACTGAATACTAATAATAATAATAATAATAACAATAAAGAACGTTATTATGAAAAAGGACAATTATTGATTTCAAATGAACATGGCGATATTAATGCCTTCTTTGGACCACTCTATACTCTATAAAAAATGGTCGGTCTCGCTGCAAACAGAAGTTCTTTAAGAGCCAGCCGCAAACTCGAGGTAAAAACTGACAGAAAATGGATCGCTGCGAACCTCTGACGAGCCTTGATCGAGAGGCTCGTGGTAGGCGCGTCCGAGGCTCGCAGCCGCGTACCAACATGATGAACCAGGCTGATTGTTGGCCCGTCTCAGGCTCGTCTCGCCATATTTATACGCACCTGAAGGTAACAATAAGGATGCGGAGCCCAGGCATGAAAAACGCGGATGTGGATGGCAACTTCATATTATAGGCATTCAGAGAGAAGTGAAAAAATACACGTTATGGCACCTTTTTAACGCTGAATAACTTTTTTTTAACTTGTTAAAAAGACCAGTTTTATGCATTGATTTGCGTAAAAAAATATAGTTTTTATAACGATCGTTAAAAAATAATATAAAATGGTTTATATTATTATCTAGGTATCGGCTGAATTGTATACCTAATTAATTTTAATACTTGCGATATTTATGTTTTTAAATATTATGTAATAATAACATAGAATTGACAAACATCGTAGCAGAGATATCAAAGCAGTATCTGAGCAAATTAAAATAATGAGGCAAAATATTGCGAAATAATAAATTGTATAAAAAAAGTAAGAAAAAACTTCCATTTCACTCAGAGTCATAGTGAAGTTACCATAAAGAGACCAATTAGTAAGACTATACAAGGTATTATGGAAATGACTTATTATATTTAAATGGGGACTCCTACGAGTACGGTGTCCTAGAGAAAGTCTACATACTTTTTTTTATTTTAATCGAATATCTAAATACTAAGGTAAAAACTCTTTTTATCCACATACTGTCGCGCCGTTCCATCTGGATTCAATTAGCAACAATGTGGGTCACTAGAGTATACTAACAGTGTTGTCAGATCACACCGCATGTTTCGCCCTTGCTTGGATAACTGCCGCGCGCGACTATCGTTGCTTCAGTATATTTCGAGACTCGGGTTTGTTCGGGTTTGTTCGGTGGAATGACGCTGTAGAGGGTTCCACGTGCTTCATGTATACGAATTTTAAAGTTTTGTTAGTTGTAGCATTACTCGATTTTTTTTTCTGTTGTGAAATAATTCATAATAAGAAATATTGTGATGTGATTTCAAATTTGTGTGATATTACCTATTGTTTCCCGCGCGCGACTATCGTTGCTTCAGTATATTTCGAGACTCGGGTTTGTTCGGGTTTGTTCGGTGGAATGACGCTGTAGAGGGTTCCACGTGCTTCATGTATACGAATTTTAAAGTTTTGTTAGTTGTAGCATTACTCGATTTTTTTTTCTGTTGTGAAATAATTCATAATAAGAAATATTGTGATGTGATTTCAAATTTGTGTGATATTACCTATTGTTTGTTCTGTTGCAAAAAATACTTTTTGTGTTCTATTTTTTTATGGAATTTAATTATAAAACGGATTATAAAATCGAAGGCAAGAGAGTATGTACCTTAAAATTGTAGTTTTTTTTTTCTAAAAAGTTTGGAAAAGAAGTGATAACGCGGGTCAAAGACGTTATGTTGTCAAAAACTGAACACGTGCGTTTACAATTCTGTGTTGCAATATATGACAACACAGCCTCAATAAACTATTGATTGCGAACGCCCTCAGTAGCGGCCACGTAAATTTTCAGATTTCATATAAAGTGTATATTTCGTACAATAATTCAAAGCGCCATTTAAGGGTATTTTTCTTCAATTTATTTTCATCTCAGAATTTGCCGGTTTAAATAAAATAAGTCATTTCTATAACACCTATGGTCTGATTTTAAGCGGTAAATTTTTTTAACAAATATGTAATGTTACTGTAGGACACCAAATGGGTCATATTTAACTATAATAAACCACTTCTATAATACCCTGTAATATACGGGGGTGTCCCACTTATAATGGAAATAAGCTTATATTTTCGGTATTATTTCTGAATTGATTGTTTTGAATTTTGGTATGGTTAAGTACGATCGAACGAACGAATTTTTCTATAGCTTAATATTTTTGTTAATTGGCGTACGGTTTTATATAGGTTTTAAAAGGTAAAGTGCCTTTTGATCATTTTATTTCAAAACTAATATCAGAAATCGATTTGGCATCCCTCAGGATAACCAATATCAATTAATTAACACAACCAGAGGCATGCGTATGATCAATTTTATTTTATTTTTAACACTATTCACATCTAAAATATGTGCGATAAGGAACAACCTAATTACAATACGCCACTACTTTTAACGGATAGTATTTTTTTAGATGAATCAGATGAAACAACATTTTTGGTAATTACAGTCAAACCTCTCATAACGGACACTCTGATAAGCGGATATTTTTTCATAGTCCGGAACTAGGTATGTATATGAAATTCCATGAAAATCAACCTCCCTTGGGCGGACTGTCCTTTGGGCGTATGCGGACAGGCTGTTTTCATACAAAGAGTGCGAAAACCCTCCTTAAAACGGACAAAAAATTGTTAAAGTATTTGGGAGACGAATAAGTACGGTGCAAAAACTCTCTGAAGACAGACAGACCGGCAACCGATCGCATATGCGTGACAATGCGAAAAGACTTCGCAGAATGAAAGTATGTGTGATTCCCCGACAGCAGTCCGCCGTTTATTTGTGAGTTGTAAGGTTAAAATCGTAAACAATGGCACAAAAATGTCGCGTTTTGAGTCTGAAAGAGAATATTGATGTTGTGGAAGTTTGTAATTTGATAACGATGATTTGGGCGAGTTCATTAACATTGATAGCAATGTGCTATTAGATGATGATAATAACCCCATGCCTACCGATTATGTAGTCCAAACTGAAACCACATCACTATCTGACGACTCTGATGAAGAAGTTGAATGCAGTAATCAAACAAATGTGAACAAGCCATTAGTATGGTAAAGGAATTATAAGAGTATGCAAAGAATAGACGTGACTCTACAGCAATGGAATTGTTATCAGACTTGGAAGTACATTTTATAGATTGCAAGTATAAAACGCAAACACGTCAAACTACGTTATTAGATTTTTTTAGTACTACATCCTAACTAAAACTAGTGTATTTTTGTTATGTTATGTTTATTTGTACATACATATACATAGTAATAATTTTGCATTTACATATTACCTAATAACAAATTTCCCATGGTCGGACACCTCTATTAGGCGGAGACATTTAGACGGTCCCATAGGCGTCCGCCTAAGAGAGGTTTCACTGTATCTTGTTCGTTATTTTAGATGTAAATATTTTCAGAAGAAATAAAATTTGTTCATACGTACGCCACTGGTTATATCAATTTATTGAAATTTCATATTTAGTCGTTTTGAGGGATGCCAAACGGACTTCTGATTTAGTTTTGAAATAAAATTAACGCTAAAGGTACTTTACTCCTTAAATTGTTTTATTAAATTACTGTAAATCCGTATGCCAATGAGCTAACTAAAATTTTGAAAAGTGCGCCCCCAAGATCGTTCGTAGCTACACCAAAATTCAAAACAATCAATTCAGAAATTCCCAAAAAATATAACCTTGTTTCCATATTAAGTGGCACACCCTTTATAAAAATTTAAAAAATGGGTCTCAAATAGTAAAACAACCAACAACAAAATACAAGAGAAGTAGAAGGTCGCTTTCCTGTTAAGGATATTTTCAAACACTTTGCAATTTGTTTAAATTTGTTTAAAACCTATTTATGAATAAATTCGTAAACTAAAGGATAAGTCAATCAATTCTTATATTCAAATATAATTGCTCCGGTTCTTATCGAATACAGAAATCTTAAAGCATGTACCTACCTAGTATCCAAGCAAATAAAAATATAAACCAAGTTGATCCAATTTGCTTCGAGAACTAGAACACGAAACTCGGAGAAACTACTTTCCCCATGTTTTGCTTCAATATTTATGTTTATTGCTCCCCGTTTGCCTGAATATATGCAGTATACTTGATGGGGTTACAACCATAACAATTTAAGTAGAATTATGAAGAGGACATGTTTTAAACATCGAATAATATAGAACCTTAAGGTTTTATCTCGTATTTGTTACGTATACAGGTTATTCCACATTATTAACATACGTAAGGTAAAATGTCAAATTTCTATAAAAAAAATAATCAATTTAAAACAAACTATATGTACAATAAATTACTAATTGAGAGAATTATTTTATCTATGACATATGGCATAACAATATATTGCATACCAAGACTGGTAAGACGCCCATTACACGCGACCTCGACCTCTAGTTGTGTACTATACTTTTTCTACGACTTCATATCTACTTCCATTAGGTCCAAATTATTAATATTCCGTTAAAGTATCTGATAAAGTAACCCTCCCGTTAGCGAAAAAGCTATCATTATAAATGTGCTGCTAGCAATTACAGCAGGATAAAATTATGTTAACATGGAGATTATTTACCAGTAGTTCTTTTTGGCTGCTATCTAATTAAACTGCAGGATAAATGATATAATAACCCAAAAGTTCTATTGAAAAAGTTTTTTTAATCATATTTTTGATTTTAGATAGATAGAAAGGTATTTTGTTGTGCCGCCCCTAGATTTTTCTAGTAATAAATTATTTGCTACGGAAGCAGCTTGTAATAAAATTTCCCGTGGCGTTCCTTCAATCTGAATATACCCAAAAATATCCAAATTAAAAATGTTGTCGTTTAAAATTTCTTGACTTTTATGTTGTCAAGGCGACCCGATGGAATTCACCGCCAACTTTGCATAAAATCTATTGGAAACATTGACGGTTTTGGAATATCAAGGGTAATGTGATTTATGGAACAGTTCCGTATATATACGAGTATATATATATATATTAGAAATGGTGTTAATATTTAAAACACTATGATGCTGTGTTAATATACTAACTAAACACAAAGTTTAATAAACCTAGTTTTAAGAGTAACAATTTACTTGCTTTATTTAACGAATAAATATTTGATTTATAAATTTCAATTAGCAGAAAAATTGATATTATTAAGAACAAATCAAGCAGGGTAATAACAGAAGAAATAGAGATATACAGGGTGTCCCACCGGAAACCACCTCGACCGATATATAGAAAATTATACATAGGAAATATTTGCAATATTGTGGCACTTCCGGTTATACCCGAAGTCGGTGTCAAGTTGCTTATTTTAAATAGAATACCCTATATATTATTGCATTTTTTGATTCTACAGGACTCTAGGCAGATTTCGTATGTCCTATACCTTAGTCTAATTGTGTTTGACATATTTCAGTTTTTATGTCAAAAATGACGTTTGCAGACCTTAAAATAATTATTAATTTTTCCTATAAGCCTTTATTATTTAATTTGGGTTTATTCGGGCTGGTTGGATTTCCCTTTGAAAAGGATTTGATAACCATTAATACATGATATTCAAAAAAGATTAGAAATTAAATCGAAAACTGAAAAAATCTACATTTTCAAATAAGTAAACTGCGATCCTATGGTAAGCCCAGTCGATTCTGTGCATGGTTGTTTAGCTTTCTTAAGGACCGCTCTCTGCAAGTGGCGATTGACGGATTTCTCTCAGACACCTTCACCATCAATGCAGGTGTTCCTCAAGGATCCATATTGTCTCCTACTCTCTTCTTACTCTACATGAACGACCATCTAGTGGAAACGAAAAATCCGATATTCAGTTTTGCTGACGATAGCAAACTTATCTCATCTTTCTCTTAGAATGCTCAAACATCGGCTGCCGATGCACATCTTCGCAGACAGCATGAAGTATCACGCCTCAACAAAGACCTTTGCACCTCAAGCAACGAAATTTTTGCTTGAGTAACAAAGTCGAATTTAACGCTAAAAAACCCAGGCAGCAGTTTTCTCTAAAAAGGTTAACATTACAGAACCGGATATAGTCATGGACGGACACGCAATCCCACTGGATTCATCTATTAATTTGCTGGGCGTCAATCTGGGACGAAATATGTCTTGGCATAGCCACGTTGTGGCAATCGCCAAGATAACTTCTCAGAAACTTGGTGTACTCTTCCGAACCAGAAAGTTGTACACACCTCGCCTTGCCTTTTGACACTATACCCTAGATTCGACCATCACTATAGTACTGCTCTCATGTCTGGAGCTCTGCACCGAAACATACTCTTCGGCTAATGGATTCCATCGAAAGGAGGGCCATTTATCTGATTGGAGACCACGAGCTGACGAAGAACCTCGACAGCTTAGAACATCGAAGACAGGTTGGGGATTTGACTCTCTTTTACAGATATTTTCATGGAAAGTGCTCGGCTGACCTTGTCCTTTAATTCCGCCCAGAGCGGCGAATAGCAGAAATACACGACGAACCACTGCCGTCCATCCATATGAGGTTAAGCTTAGTACCCCTCGATCTTCATTATTTAAGAATTCTTTCATCTGGAGGACTTCATCTTTATAGAACGACCTTCCCGAGGTCGTTTTTCCCAACGAATATAACCTCCAACGATTCAAAACCAACGTGAAACGCTTTTTGCGCATACGCACCACTTCCAGAGTACCCTAAAGGATTTTTCGTATAGTGCTTGTGTTTGATCATAAAAAAACCTGAATTTTATAATTATTTTCTATTTAGCATTAAAAATACGTGTAAGTTTGTGTAATGTTGTCTATTCCGAAATATTTCTAGCTTTCGAAATATTCCCAATTTAATATTTTTTTATGGCCATTTTGCTGCGGATACTAAGCTAATCCTAGTTGGCTATGACAGCGTTGAAAAATACTCAAGTACTAAAGAAATGTATGAAGCTGTCACTTACCATTTGCAAATTAGTAATAATCATGACGGAGCGCTTAAATTATACAAACGAGAAGATTATTTAAACTTATTTATTATTTATTCATGTGACAAATTTATTTCTTCAGCATTTAGCTGTTCTTCAACGCCCTCAACGAGGTATAACTGAATTTAAAATCCGCAGCACAATGGCCATATAAAAATATAAAGTTAGCAATATTTCGAAAATTACAAATTTTCGGAATACACAAAATCTTATACAAACTTACCCTTAGAAGCAACATTGTACTAAGCCAAAATATTCGACAGTATTTCCAGGCCGAACTGTGTACTTTACTATACGCTGTCATTATAATCCATAAAGAAATTAATTTAATTAAAGTTTTATTTAATATTTTTATTAATTTGATGGTCCCAATTACGGCCCAATTATGAAGGGCTCGTTTATTTACTGATAGTCTAAACGGTCAGCTCGTTATCCTTATTTAAATAATGCAATTAATAGAGACTCCTGGTTGTGTACTTTTTAGTTTTCTCTAAACTACTACTTGATGAACAAAGAATAGTCATTCGGAATAACAACATGGGGAAGTAATACAAATCTGGTTTCGATTGAAGTTAAAAATTGAAAAAGTGATACAATTTTGATGTAGACGACTTCGTTCGTTTCTAAGGTAGGACCCCATTTCTTAGTTAAAAGTTCTTTAAAATTTGAAGTTAAAAATTGAAAAAAAGTGATTAAATGCTCATATAGATGACTGTAGGCAATCTAATATAAGAGTTGGCTTATAAGATAAAACCTAATTTCTGAGTTAAAAGTTATACATGTAGTTTTATTAAAAGTAATTATAATTGGAGTTTTATTAAAAGGAATTATTATAATTGAAGTTAAAAATTGAAAAAAAGTGATTCAATGCTCATATAGATGACTGTAGGCAATCTAATAATCGTTCGTTTACAAGGTAAAACCTAATTTCTGAGTTAAAAGTTATAGATGTAGTTTTATTAAAAGGAATCATTTAAATCTTGAAGTTAAAAATTGAAAAAAGTGATTCAATGCTCATATTGATCACTGTCGGCAATCTAATAACAGTTCGTTTTTAACGGTAAACTCTAATTTCAGTGTTAAAAATTCTACATGTAGTTTTATTAAAAGGAATCATTTAATTCTTGAAGTTAAAAATTGAAAAAAGTGATTCAATGCTCATATTGATGACTGTAGGCAATCTAATAATAATTTCTGTGTTAAAAGTTCTACGTATAGCTTTATGAAAAGGAATTAGTTAAAACTTGGTAGTTTTTTTTATATATCTCATGGTTTTAACAGTATTTTGAAGCTACTGCTTTTACACTACATAGATACATAGTTGTCATGTTTTAGGTCGATGACCTTACCTTAGTAAGTAACTGCGGCATTTATCCCATCAAAGACGATATATGTCGCATTACCAGTAAGAAGGGATTTCCATAACAACCGCATGTTCATAATATAAACTTTTTTCATAAATTGGCCTTAGAAATCACACTCTGAAATATTAGCACGTCATTAAAGAACACCCTGTATAATTACACACATTTTGGTAAAAGGTAATACGATGTAAAAATCTTGTATTATTCGACTATGTTTAACGCCAGCGAATTCCCCTTTTTACCGGCCATATTTATGTTTACAGCTTCCCATTCTCCAGGATATGTTCGGTGTTCTTCTTTATGGCGCTGCAACCTTAACAATTCGAGTAAATTTATGAAGAGGACATGGCTAAGACAACAAAATGTCATATTAGGTAAGAGGTAGTCGAAGTGAGGTTAGAGTGCAAAGAGAAACACGAAATATGACTTGTTTCCCTAATAGATAATGCATAAATAGTGATTGTCTGAAGGGGTACACTGTATGTCTGAGGATCCTCGCGGTTTGGAGCCCACGTTATCCGGTAGGTCTCCTCGGGAATGGCCCTGGCACCGAGCAAACGAATCATTTTATCGGAATTTTATAAAAGACAAAAAATAATCTTATATAAATGATTATTCTAAAAATATGTTAATAATAGTGTTTAATTAAATCTTTGCGTTTTAAAAGTCAACATTTCGAACGTGTAGGAAAGTTTACTGCGAATTATATTGTTTTCTATGTTATTCTACTTGAAAGTGCCAAGAACTTCAATCGAACAGGAAAATGCCCGAGAAGCAAATATATTGTACATGGATAGATTCCCCAAACCGATGCGAAATGCGAAACTTCCTTCTAGAACATTTAGACAATGTTCCTTTAGCTCGGATAAGGGACATTTCACGGATTGTCACTGAATATTTGGACTTCCTTTGTGCGTTTATTCTATGTGTACGGTAGTATTTAGTGATTTTGTGTAATCTGATAATAAGTGCATATCTTCAAAGAAACTAATTTGAATCTCGTGGGTATCTGTTTCTTTAAGTGATTTAGTGTAATGTATTATCAGGTCACGTGATGAGCATAAAGTGTGAGCATGATGTGATGAGCATAGAGTATCCTCGATTTGCTTCCTATTTGTAGCTTTACATTTCTGACGGTTTGGCAACATTGCGCGAACATGTGTTGGTCAGACAGCTCTGCCGGATATTATGATAAGTGCCGCGGAGCGACCTGTGGGTTTATGGGTGTTTTACCCCCCTTTTAAAACGTTCAATTTGAAAAAAAATATGTAGCGCTTCTCTAGGACACCCCAGAAGTCACCCATTTAAATAATACGTCATTTCCATAACACCCTGTATAGGAGTCTAAAATGAACAATAGTATTACTAGTCATATTATTTGTTCTCAAAGTATACAGGGTGTCCGGGAAATGTGCGAAATCTCCCGGATATGAAGAAAACAAATGAAAAGAGTACTAAAAGTTCATATAAACTTTTTTCGTATAGGCCTCGTCCTCGGAGATATGGGCTCCCAAAAAGCTCCAATAGTTTTTTTACACATAATTATTAAACCACCACCAGCCATATTTCAATTTTTTTTAGTATGATGTAAGACCCTTCAAATTACTATCCAAGAAAGTGTTGTGAATTACTCACAGCTGCAGGGACGAGCTAAATGCGTTAAAAAAAGGGGCCAATTCACAACAGTTTCTTGGATAGTAATTTGAATGGTTTTACCTAGTATATTTCATATTTTAAAAAAATTTAAATATAATTGGTGGTTCAATAATTATGTGTAAATAACTTGATTCGATTGGAGCTCTTTGGGAGCCCATATCTCCGAAAACGAGGCATATACGCAAAAAGTTTTTATGAACTTGTAGTACTTTTGTGATTTGTTTTCTTCATATCCGGGATATTTTCCCATCATTTTCCTCATAAAATCTAGATGCATGTAAATTTCCCAAAATTTAAATTTGACATACCTAAATGTCTAACTAACTCGTCGGGTTTGTACGAAAACCCAAACAAACCCGAACTCGTGGGGTTTAGTGTTAGATTAGGTACGTAGCGTAGTGTGATTAGTTTTGTTTTAATTGTGACCAGTGTTTCTAGGAATATATTTTTATTTTGTATTATTTGTTTTTTTCGTGTTTTTAGTTCTGATGAGCTTCGTATAGGACGAAACATGTAACCAAACAACAAGTTTCTCTTTTGAGTTTTGCTTGAAACCGGCCATAGTGTCTTTTAAACCACGCACAATTATTAGATCGCTTTGAGAAAAATGGACGATTTTATCCAAAAAATTTTATATTTAACAGTACTACACTGCCGTCGTAATGAAGAGTGCCGTATCTGCATTTCTTCAAAAATTTACTTAGTTTAATTTCTGGGTTCCAGGCGTGTCCTAAATCGATTTTTTTATGTTAAAATGCCTTATCTACATCCTAAGTCTACTGAAATCCAAATACGTTTTTCACGAGATTACGTAATATATCAAGTTTTTAAGTTAAAAAACCTTAACTAACAAATGTTTCTTATATTACCGTATCTGTCATCTTCCCAAAATTATTTTACATTTTATTACATTTTTCTAAAGCAATTCATAGCTTAAGAACACTTATCGCGACTTGCAAGCTTTAAAAACCGTAACTACTTTAGTGCTAAGTACAGATATGCCCGAAAAAAACAGTACTGAAACTAAGTTGGCGGTGTTTTTATGCGTGCGCTGTCACACTCAAGTTAGCTAGTATAGACCTGTCAAGTAAACCTCAAACAAGTAATTAGTAGGGCCTAATTGTTAAAAATGGTGTTAAGTACAGAGGAGAAAGTGTTTCTGGTAGAGCATTATTTTCGCTCATACGGAATGGGCCGACATAATGGTGCAAGTTTGCTATACGTGTCTGATCAATTCACACAACGGTTTAATAAACGTTCTACAAGTAATGCTGTAATTTTGAAGGTTATTGAAAAGTTCAGAAATACGGGTAGTGTATTGTGCCAACGAAAAGGAAACTCGGGGCGTCCCAGGACAGTTAACAACGACAATAACCATGAACGTGTTTTTGAGCAAATCTTACAAAATCCGAAAGCCAGCCAGGCAAGGACAGCGTTACAACTTGATTTAAAAAGAACTTCCTTTCAAAGAATCCTGAAGGAGCTGGGTGCATTTTCGTATGTGATTCAGGTACATCAACAACTACATCCTCGGGATTATCGCAGTAGAGTAGAGTGTAATATTGCGCCAGAATTCTCGCGTTACAGTATGAAAATCCTGAATTTTTGAAAAATGTTTGGTTTTCAGACGAAGCACACTTTCACTTGTCAGGCTATGTGAATCGTCGCACAAATCGATTTCTGGGCTTTGCCAGACCCGATGAGGTTCAAGAGGTTCCTTTACATAGTGCAAAAGTGAGTGTCTGGTGTGCTGTGTCCGGACACGGAATCATTGGTCCGTACTTCATCGAAGAGAATGGTAGGCAAGTCACACTTAATCAACAGAGGTACAGACACATTTTAACACGATTTATCCCTGATCTACGTCAATTCTGTCGTGCACGTAACTTGGCATTTCGAAACCAATTTTTTCAGCAGGACGGGGCAACTTGCCATACTGCTGCCGCAATTCGTCAATTTCTTCAAGAACATTTTCCAAGCAAATTCATGTCACGATTTACTGACTTCCCTTATCCTTCACATTCTCCAGACCTCACACATTTGGGGCATGGCTAAAAATGCCGTTTTCAAACGGGCACCACAAACCATCGATGAATTAAAGGATGCCGTTAGAGTCTTCTTCGCAGCTCTGAGACAACCCTTATTGTATAACATGACCAGAAACTTAGAACATCGTTATGAAGTCTGTCTTGAACAAGGAGGTGGACATTTAGAACATATAATAAAGTGTCAATAATATGTATTTTTTAAATATATAATACGATTACAAGTTCAGTACTGTTTATTTCGGGCAATACTGTAGTTACGGTTTTTTAACCTACAATTAGATATGTTCTCGATCTGGCATTTTTTACAAGTATTTGGATAGTTACGATTTAACCACCGAGAGAATAACTTCTTATTGAGCACGTGCATCTGTTAATTTTTTATAATTATTTTACATAGCCTCCAGATTTAGATTTTGGGAACACATTCCAGTTTCAGATACGTCTAACGATTTAGTTGAAAGTTTCGACTAGGTCTATAGGAAATAATTTGTGGCCTAGTATAACTAATTTCATTTTATTTTTATTTATTATTTTTTAAGTACTAAATACTTCTTTACTTGTGTATGATTTAAAAAAGTATTTGCTTTTTGGATAACTATATTTTCCTCATATTATAAAAATTTTGGTTCCCAATACATATGTTCTGAAAAAAATGTGTTATTTGTTTCTTTTACATTGCAAAAAAGTAGCTAACTTGCTCATGAGTGGCATCTACAAACACAAAATTACTACTTTGTAATAACTTAGAATACCGTAACTGTTTTTCCTTGCAGATACGATTATCTCAATTGTTTGAGTTACTCTACAAATTGTGCTTCAGTAGCCTTAAATGACGTAAGTGCGCTATTAACGAAAAAATATGCATTTAGAGTTTTAAAATTATTTCCATCGCTTTTTGAATGTAAAATTTCATAGATATAAAATATTTTCGAACTATTTAATATATTATACAGGGTCCGCAAACGAAGCGTGGACGGACGATTACATCGTTATCGAAGAACTTATCAACAATACCAAAACAGCTTGAGATATTGGATTAAAAGCGGCATGTTTTAAAAATATTTTACATTATACAGGGTGGCCCAAAAAAGTGTGACAACATAAAGTTATATTTTTTTAAATGGGACACCCAGTATTTTATTGCATATTTAGGTTCGTATTACTATCGTTTATAAGTGCCTCAAATTTTATTTAATTTGGTTTTGTAGTTTCGGGGAAATAAATTAAAAACTAAAAAAAAAAGTTTTGCAGTCCTGACTACAAAAATCAAAAAAAACAATCCAGAACTATTTTTTTAACGTCGGTATTGAGTGAAATTTATGACAAGAGGTCTAGAGATACAATGAATGTAATTGTGGTTATTCATTTTATACAGGGTGTTCGTAATAAGCTTTCAAAAACCCCACATTTTAAAATAATTTTTCTCGCGTTTTTCAAATGAAACACCCTGTATATTATTTGGCTATTTGACGTAGAATTCATAGACAATTTTTTTTTGTAATACAAGCATATATGTTATATCCAGCCGTTTTCGAAATAATTATAAATATCATAAATTATGTTGTTTAAATAGAGTTTTTATTAGGAAATTTTGTTATACGCGACTAGACTAATAATTGTAAACTAAAGAAAATGTTCAAAATAGCTTCCTTTTACTCTTAGAGTGTGTCGTATTTTAGTTATTTTGATATAAATTTTAAAGGCCTACATTTTTGCCACTTTTATTTATTTAATTTTATTTTTTATTTTTAATCGAGTTGCCATGATTTTTTTTTGTTTAGATTGTCACTATGACAGCCAAATAAAATTATTTACATTTGTTCAGTCGTCGAAATTAAGTACTAACTTACACGAAATGTCGAGTTTTACAACTTTAGAAATGGTAAATATGATTTTTATACTGGGTGAATGTGCAAGAAATTACCTCCTCGCGAGCCGAGTGTATGCTGAAAGATATCTAGATATTGAGAGAAAGCCGAGACCAGAAACCGTCGAGAAGTTGTTGCAAATGAACTTATGCATAACAAATGTAAACCATTAAAAAGTTACCGATAGATTTTAAGAAAAAGTAGCAAAAATGTAGGCTTTTAAAATTTATGTCGAAATAACTAAAATACGGTAAACTCTAAGAGTAAAAGGAAGCTATTTTGAACATTTACTTTAGTTTACAATTATTAGTCTAGTCGCCTATAACAAAATTTCCCAATAAAAACTCTATTTAAACAACATAATTTATGATATTTATAATTATTTCGAAAACGGCTGGATATAACTTATATGCATGTATTACAAAAAAAAATTGTCTATGAATTCTACGTCAAATAGCCAAATAATATACAGGGTGTTCCATTTGAAAAACTTGAGAAAAATTATTTTAAAATGTGGGGTTTTTGAAGGCTTATTATGAACACCCTGTATAAAATGAATAAACGCAATTACATTCATAGTATCTCTAGACCTCTTGTTATAAATTTCACTTAATACCGAGGTTAAAAAAATAGTTCTGGATTGTTTTTTTTTATTTTTTTATTCAGGACTGCAAAACTTTTTTTTTTAGTTTTTAATTTATTTCTCCGAAACTACGAAACCAAATTCAATAAAATTTGAGGCACTTATAAACGATAGTAATACGAACCTAAATATGCAATAAAATACTGGGTGTCCCATTAAAAAAATATAACTTTATGCTGTCACACTTTTTTGGGCCACCCTGTATAATGTAAAATATTTTTAAAACATGCCGCTTTTAATCCAGTATCTCAAGCTGTTTTAGTATTGTTGATAAGTTATTCGATAACGATGTAATCTTCCGTCCACGCTTCGTTTGCGGACCCTGTATGTATAAAACAACAGAGATCAATACATGTTTGTATCGTTTTCTCAAAATGACAATTTTTTGCAGATACGGCACTCTTTGTTACGACGACAGTACAGAAAAGGAAGCAAATTTGTAACCAATAGATCTTACAAACTGATTTTGACTATTAAATTGTACATAGGAAAGTACTTTCATTTAGAAACTTAACAACTTTGTGTACCACACGAAATACAAAAGGTAAATGTCAATAATGACATGTCAATATTTTACTCCATCTCTATTTTGCTTCAAAAGAAAAATTGTTCGCCTGTATTATACGATTATTAAACTAATGAAACAAGGAGATATTAAAAATAACATACGCAACTCAACTCATTTTTAAAAAATGCTACTTGAACTTCTTGGCGATCAATCAATTAAAGTTTATGTTCTTCTAATCACTATTTTGGCATCACAGCCGAATGAAAGTCATTCCTTAAAACGACCGTTTAAATTTTATATTCGGAAATGTCAGCAAATTTTATTTAAATAGCCATTTCCACATACATCAATAAAACAAACATTTTTATTTTACTACAAGTAGCCAAACAAGGCATTAAATTTTAAACTTACAGCAGTAACGTTTGCTATGGCTTGCCATCGTCTAACCAAATATAGGATTTAGTGCCATAGTTTACGTCTCTGTATGTGAATATTTCAACGTATAACTTTAATACCATTTCTACGTATAGAAAAGCGTCCATCAAAATGTGTCATCAATCATATTGATTTATGATGATGATGATGTTTTAAATAAAATTTCTAAATAAATTGTAAATTTAATATTTGAATCAGGCCTCGTCGTGCATATTAAGGCGACGTAATCGGCTTAACTGTACGTGTACACGGAAAAGAGACTAAAGTCGGCACGATGTATGAAGTCCGCTAAGCAATAAAACCTCTCGAGCCGGGTAGTCGGTGACTCTCAAACAATAAATTATATTTTAGGTATTTTCTAAATAAAATAATTTAAAGTAAATAAAAAATTAGTTAGGTAAAGAAAAATAATTATTTTTTAGCTTTTATAGTATTTAGACAAATTAGTTTTACGAATTCCTTTTTTATAAAGTTTTGGTTCTAAAAAGAATCGATGTCGCCATCTTTTTGAAACATTATTGGATAGCACGCAAAGCACTTTTCTGTTGTTTTTTTTTTTGTATTTGAAGCCCAGCTCTTTTAAAATGATGGACAAACTGGTGGTTCCAATATCGCAAAGTTCTTTCTTCTTTATCTTTTCAAGAATAGCTTTGAGGGTAACATATTCCTTGGCTTTACACATATCATAATAAACAATATTCCTAATCGATAGTTTTATCCCTTGGGATAAATCAAAGGTTTTAGAATGTAGTCGAACCCTTTTATATGGTCTGCCCAATTCCTCTTCACTCTTTGTTCGAAGTCTTCTTAAGATCTTATCTGAAATGCCGCAAGCATCAGACGTTCGTTTTTGCACTGCCAAAGCAGACCCTAACGGGCCCGAGTTATCCTTTTCTAAAGTAAAATAACGTTCCACTTGTAATACCAAACGGCGTTCACCTGGAGATAAACACCTTCTAGGCGTTGGGTCACCTGGCTGAACATTTTCCATAACTTTGCTTTATAACTGCTTTTAATTCACACGCAATAATGAGAAACAAACTAAAAGCAAAAAGCATAACTACTTATTTAAAAGAACATACCATCTTGCAATTGAGCAAATTTTAATTATTTCTTGGAAAATAGTGATTATTATAATAATATAGATTTAACTATAATGATCCCAAAATAACTAAATTCTAGGAAAAAGTACCTGAGAACATCTTTAACTTATTGATGCAAAATCTTTTTCATTTAATAAATAAAAAACTATGGGTGAAAAATAAACTAGATAAAACATATTTATCTCGGTACATAGTTCTAAGATAATTTTGTTTTGGAACCGCTGATTTTGCTCAGCCGACTACAGTGAACCAGTGGAATGTTCGGTACGATCAAGTATAGCGAACTTATTGTTAACTGTTTAACAACTTTTAATGATTTAATCCGATATCGGATTTCATAAAACGAACATTATAATAAAATTATTATAGTAAAGATTTTATTGTAAAATTTCTTATAAAATATAATATTAATTACATTTTTTATTAGTAATCCGCATCCAGATAATATAGTAATTAATTAACATAATTTACAAAAAACCATACTTAGAATTTCTTGGGTCAAAATTTTTTTACATGCAAATTTTAGTCCTGCCTGTAGAAACGATTATAATTTCCGAAATATATGTTATTTCCTGCATTAGAAAGCAATTTTAAAAGTTTTTTTTAGATTATAGTTGCAGTATTCAAATTTAAAAATGTATCGCCGGTCACGTATCCTAACTAAAGTTACTTTTATATATAAATAATTTACACTCCTACTACAATTTGTATTGAAAAAATAATGTTCAGTAATGATCAACAGTTTAGTTTCTCTAACGCAATTATTAACCAGAAGTTCCGTCCCCGGCAGCTGCATGTATCGCCGGTCACGGCAGAAATTGCTTATAAAAAACGCTACTAGAGGTCGGCCTAATAGTTTTAGAAATATGACGGTATGTGTTTGAATTTGTGTAAAGGGTGCTCCTGTTTACGTAAATTCCTTATTATGTTCATTTAGGTATAAACTAGAACATTGCTTAATTTTTATCAGGCGTATATTTTTATGTTGTATCGCCGGTCATAGAGTTAACTCAGACTTAAGGGAAAAATACTACACGGAGTCATTCCCTTGAGTACAGATACTCATTTCAGTCTAACAAAGTTTAAGAAATAGTAGTAGTATTATATTAGCTGTTATCCACGAATTTATGCATTTTTGTATCACCAGTGTTACCGGAGATACATTGATGTGCCGGTTTTGTTATCCGAAGCTATATATAATATTTCTTTGTTAACCATTTATAAACCATTAAGGAAAAATATATTTTGATGTGCAAGTTTCGTTTACACCTTAGGTAGATTAAAAATATAACTAATTTTCTTAGTATTTAAACATTCTATAAGGAACATTCCAAAACTTTAACCCAATATAAGACAGGGCTGTTATAAATAATAGGAAAATGATTATAGTGACTGATTAAAATAACTCAGTTCCAAATATTGGCGTAACATGATTCAGAAGAGTAAAATTAGCCAAAATAGGCGTTAAATTATTAAAAAATCGATGCTATACAAAAATAGACCAAGATCTTTGTGACGACGATCTTTTGCGCGGACATAATATATAATTCCTCTAATTAGATACTATAAGAAACCTATTAAAAAATTAACAGGTGTTTTTGATATTATTTATTTTTAAATTCCGATTTACTGAAAGTTGCCTGTAAAAAAATTAAGACCCTCTAATAAATTTAGTAAAATACAATTTATTGGAAATTTTCCAAGGAATGGATGTGCACGAAACAAGCACTATAGTAAAATTATTATAGTAAATATTTTATTGTACGATTTCCTATAAAATATTGTATTAGTTACAATTTTCATTATTAATCCGTACCAAAATAATATTGTAGATACACATAATTTCTAAAAAGTATAGTTAGAATTTCTAATAAGTTTATTAAAATCAAGTAAGTACTAAAATATATTGTAAATTTTACAATGAATGTATAGTGAAAATTATTTATTTATAACTTTAGTAGTTAAATATTTAAATAAAATATACAGGGTCCGCAAACGAAGCGTGGACGGAAGATTAAATCGTTATCGAATAACTTATCACCAATACTGAAACAGCTTGAGATATTGGATTAAGAGCGGCATGTTTTAAAAATATTTTATATTATACAGGGTGGCCCAAAAAAGTGTGAAAGCATAAAGTTATATTTTTTTAAATGGTACACCCAGTATTTTATTGCATATTTAGGTTCGTATTACTATCGTTTATAAGTGCCTCAAATTTTATTTAATTTGGTTCTGTAGTTTCGGAGAAATAAATTAAAAACTAAAAAAAAAAGTTTTGCAGTCCTGAATAAAAAAATCAAAAAAAACAATCCAGAACCATTTTTCTAACCTCGGCAATGAGTGAAATTTATGACAAGAGGTCTAGAGATACTATGAAAGAAATTGCGTTTATTTATTTTATACAGGGTGTTCATAATAAGCTTTCAAAAACCCCACATTTTAAAATAATTTTTCTCAAGTTTTTCAAATGGAACACCCTGTATATTATTTGGCTATTTGACGTAGAATTCATAGACAATTTTTTTTTTGTAATACAAGCATATAAGTTATATCCAGCCGTTTTCGAAATAATTGTAAATATTATAAATTATGTTGTTTAAATAGAGTTTTTATTGGGAAATTTTGTTATAGGCGACTAGACTAATAATTGTAAACTAAAGTTAATGTTCAAAATAGCTTTCTTTTACTTAATTTAATGATTTTCCTCTACTGCCAACAGAACTCTTAATTCATTTTCTTCATTAATAACGGTTTTATTGATTATCATCCTTTTTGTGTACGCAGTGCTTCCTGTTGCTACAAATCTTTGCAACAACTTCTCGAAGGTTTTTGGTCTCGGCTTTCTCTCAATATCTGGATATCTTTCAGCATACACTCGGCTCGCGAGGAGGCAATTTCGTGCACATTCACCCAGTATAAAAATCATATACATTTACCATTTCTAAAATTCGACATTTTGTGTTAGTTAGTACTTAATTTCGGCGACTGAACAAATAAAAATAATTTTATTTAACTGTCATAGTGACAATCTAAACAAAAAGAAATCATCGCAACTCGATTAAGAATAAAAAATAAAATTAAATAATAAAAGTAGCAAAAATGTATGCTTTTAAAATTTATATCGAAATAACTAAAATATGGTAAACTCTAAGAGTAAAAGGAAGCTATTTTGAACTTTTACTTTAGTTTAGAATTATTAGTCTAGTCGCCTATAACAAAATTTCCCAATAAAAACTCTATTTAAACAACATAATTTATAATATTTACAATTATTTCGAAAACGGCTGGATGTAACTTACATGCTTGTATTACAAAAAAAAATTGTCTATGAATTCTACGTCAAATAGCCAAATAATATACAGGGTGTTCCATTTGAAAAACTTGAGAAAAATTATTTTAAAATGTGGGGTTTTTGGAAGCTTATTATGAACACCCTGTATAAAATAAATAAACGCAATTATATTCATAGTATCTCTAGACCTCTTGTCATAAATTTTACACAATGCCGAGGTTAGGAAAATGGTTCTGGATTGTTTTTTTTGATTTTTTTATTCAGGATTGCAAAACTTTTTTTTTTTAGTATTTAATTTATTTCTCCGAAACTACAGAACCAAATTAAATAAAATTTGAGGCACTTATAAACGATAGTAATGCGAACCTAAATATGCAATAAAATACTGGGTGTCCCATTTAAAAAAATATAACTTTATGCTGTCACACTTTTTTGGGCCACCCTGTATAATGTAAAATATTTTTAAAACATGCCGTTTTTAATCCAATATATCAAGCTGTTTTAGTATTGTTGATAAGTTCTTCGATAACGATTTAATCTTCCGTCCACGCTTCGTTTGCGGACCCTGTATGGTACTGGGTGTCCCCTTTTCGACACTTTTATAGGGTAATTGTTAGTGCTATCAAAAAAGTAATGTAGGTGTCATGTGCTCTTTTTGGGTCAAACTTAAAATGGTAAAATCAAAATTAGAAAATTTTCACTCGCTTAAGAGATACGGGGAAAAATCGACAAATTGACAATTTCTAAATTACCCTATATTTTCTTAGTTAAAAGAGATACAGGAAAATGTTTTATACAGAAGTTTCTTTATAATGATAGTTGAATAATCTGCCGTTTTCAGAATAAATATGCGGGTTTGTTCCAATATGTGAAACAAATATTTTTTAGTTTCCAAGATCCTTTAATACGCCACTCACGATGACTGACCCTGTATGTGTACAGGTGACTCTTTTGTCTAAAGGTTGAACTGTCAGATAAGGTATGTGATTTTGAGTTATGTTGTTCTGTTTTGATCACTTAGCGTAAGAATTCAGTTATTTATCGATTTGTCTGCAATTTATGGAAAAAAATATAGGGTAGCGATTATTTCAATTTCAACTTTAATAATTGTTATCTGAAATGATTCAAACATCTATCGTGCACAGTCTTATTAACCTCAGTCTTGTTTAATTTAAATTAATAACACTGATAAATAAGGTTTCCTATAGTTAATTTCAAATAGTTCTTTGTCACTTCCAACTCGAATCCAACTCCAATTTGGTTGATCGACATAATAAACCCCGAACAAAGTTTTTAATCTTCATACAACCACTTATCACTGTCCCTGTTCCACCCGACCAACTCGTTGGGACTAAACCACAAAGCTATCTCTCTTGTCGCAGATTCCACTGAATCTGAGCCGTGTATCAGATTTCTCTGAGCCTGGAGACCAAAATCTCCTCTTATTGTGCCTGGAGTGCTTTCTGAAGGGTTTGTCGCTCCTATTAGAAAACGACCGATTTTGATGACATTTGGACCTTCCCATACCTACACAAAGGAAAAAGTGGTATCAATGTTTGACAAAATGACCACTAATTATTGCGAGTGAGATCCGATTAATAAAAATCGGATGCGTTTATTTTTTTGGGAGAAATCTGTTATTATTGATATTCTATCTAATACTATAAACAATAATTTTTACAAAATTGTTAACCAAATTCCACCAATTTTTTTCTATCGCCGATTGATCAAAATTGTCAATCGAGGAGTATCAAACCTATTAAAAATTACCAAATCCCCAAGTCCACGAAACTTGGCAGTGGGAAAAGAACAAATTAACTTTTTACATGGCATGGTTGTGATGGTATCAACCATTTTTTTTTACGATCGACAACCAGCACTACAGAAAAAATCCTCTAGGAGTGCTTCGTGTATGAATAAAGCGATTAACGTTGATTCTGAATCGTTGGAGGATATATTCGTTGGGAAACAGGACCTCAGTAAAGATTTCTTAAACAATGAAGTTTCAGCTGAACCGCATATGGAATGGTTCGTCATGCCAGTAGTTTGCCACAGAAAAATCCGTACAAGAGAATCAAATTACAAACATGTCTTCGATGTTCTAGAGGCTGTCGAGGTTATTGGTCAGCTCCGATCATATATCGAATCCAGTAGCCGAACAGTACGCTTGGGTGCAGAGCGAGAAACACGAGAGCAGTACTCTAGTGATTGCCAAATCTGGACTTTGCAAAGTGTTAAAAGTTGCAAAAAAAAAAGTTTCAAGACTTCGCTGGTAAACGAACACAGAACCTCTCGCTTGCCTACAGGTGTATACACAAACCCCCACCGCAGCAATGGAAGTAATACTGGGGGATAACCGTGAAAATTGGACACACAAAAGCCACAGTTCTAATCAACGACGAGCTCTTGGAAATGTAAACCGATCGTATGAGAACGATCTACAATTACACAAAACCATTCAAGATCAGCTGGGACTACGATAAATGGAAAAGGATCTAGTTTGCTACACCGATGGATCAAAAACTCCAAACAGTGTGGGCGCAGGTGTATTTGAGGAAAGGCCCAGGATGGACATAAGCATCACACGGTGTAACTAATTGGTCAATACCCCACAGTATATCAAGCGGAAGTTCGTGCCATACAAGCGTGGTTACAACAGAATCTTGAAATGGGGCTACTACAAACCACATTCTATCGGACAGCCAAGCTGCTTTTAAGACTCCAATCGGTTTACATTAAAACTCACACTGGAGTGCATTAATAACCTAAAGGAACTGGCGGCCAGAAGGAATAAGCTAGAGCTCTTGTGGGTTCCTGGTCACTTTGGGATAATACGTAATGAAAAAGAGGACGAACCTACGAGAGCTAGATCCGCTCAAAATCTAAGGGGCCCTGAACCGGCCTTCGGGATATCAAAATAGGCAACAGAAACAACATTAGATAGATAGGCGCAAAAAGAACATCTTCCTCGATAGCAAGGTTTACCTGGTCAAATATACGCACGGGCCGCAATTGGAAAACCATCCAAGATACTATCGAATGGGATGCTAACCCTGAACGTGACTGGTCTGCTAATAGGGCCACTATTACTTACGAAAATACCTTCAACGCATAGGAACCCCTCGCCTGCCTACAGGTGTATACTTCATAGAAAAATCCGACCTTACTCTGGCACGAACCCCCACTGCAGCAATGGAAGTAATACTGGGACTAACACCCCTAAAAATGGGGAGTGGACACGGCATCCCGTGAAAATTGAGCACACAAAAGCCATAGTTCTAATTAACGAGGAGCTCTTGGAATTATAAACCGATCGTATGGAAACGATCTATACAACGATCTACACGATCTTTCACAAAACCATTCAAGATCAGCTGGGACTCTGATAAATGGAAAAGGGTCTAGTTTGCTACACTGATGGATCAAAAACTCCCAACCTAAAACGGACCCATTGAATGCAGACTCTGCGGCGTAGCGAATAAAACTGCCTCCCGTATAATATACAGCTGCGAGGCGCTAACTCGCAGAAGACTTAAGATCTTCGGGAACATCCAACATGGCGATAACCTCCACATGACAGACTTGGTACAAGGATATTGGGCCTCATAGAAGGAAAAAATATTTTCTAACAAGATCGGGGTGCACAATAAACCAGAAGGCAGCAGTGATAGATGTTCGGGCCAAATACCCGACTTTCTCCTTTAACCAACCAACCTGGCACAAACCAAGTTTTGAGTAAATACGATTTAATACGAGTTTAAGTTGTACACAAGACGGGGAATTCTATAACGTGTTTATCATTTGATTGATTACATTGGATCTATGATCATGCTGCTTGATCAATAGTACATGGCATGGTAAATAGTAGGTGAAATAAAAATATAAGATCTACTTCTACGCATAAATACACGGTGAGCCAAAAAAAAGATCATATTATTCTTTCCTGAATAGCTGTATTGTTTAAAATCAAAAAAAAAGATCATATTATTCTTTCCTGAGTAGAACATTTTCGTGAAATAATTTTAAAAGATATAAGATCGAATTAAAATATCATACAGGGCAAGATAAATAAGAAAATACTTTAAATAAGTCGCAAAGAGATGCTCTTTTCTGTTTTTAAATAACTGGGGTTTACTTGTTAAAGCCTCTTATATTCTTAAGAAAAAACATTTTTTGAGATAGTTTGATATTTCATTCGCTTCAGCATTTATCACTAATTTTCAGACCAAATGTTTCCAAGCAGTTGATAACTTAGGGCCGGTTGTATAAACACTTTGAACTGTAGTTCACTCTTGAACTCTAGTTCAAAGTAAAAAAGTTGTACAAACAATATTTTACACTGATCTCAGTTCATATCAGGAGTTCACGTGAACGTCCACTTTTGGCGGTTCAGAAGTTGAACTGTCGATCCAAGCACTTTCTAACCTCAAATATATTTCTTGTGTCAGGTTAGTGTCATATTATACAATACAGTAAATTATCGTTATCTTATTGTTTATAAAAATGTAGGAGTTTAATGAAATTATAACTGATGATGAAGATTTTTGGATTTTGTGGATACTGCAGTCAATGCTGTTAACACGGATATACCGGAAAAATCCTGACCAATTTGCTAAATGAACAAGACAATGAATATTTCCAAAGATTACGATTAACAAAAAACACAGCTGTTTGTTTTTATTTATTTTAACGTACGTATCTAATAATATATATTTTTTTTTTATGGAATCATTAAGCTCTATTCGCTTTAGAATTGTATCGCCAGTCTGCAAATACAATTTTAAATATTTAAGTTCTTATTTTTAACAATATTTTATAAGTACACCGAATAGAAAATCTTGGAAAGCAAGCCCGCCAAACGCCAAATCAAATAAAAGGTTATATTTTACGTCAAAAATCTAAAATAAAATAAAAGTAACTAAATAATAGTCATGCCAACATAAATTGATCTTAGTTCAGCTGAACTAAGGTTCAATTTATATTGAACAACGTAATATTGAATGAACGTAGTTCATAGGTTGATCGGCGTTCCGTTGAACCTAAGTTCAGAATTGTTTTATACGACCGGCCCTTAATATCATTCATTGTTTTTAGTCAGTTGGCCATGGGAACAATTCTATAAAACGAAACAGAAATTATATTTGGAACGAAGAAATGTATTTCATCTTTAATTTGTTAAAAAATATGTGGAAAAATATCAACATCAAAATACTAGTTTACTCGTAATGAAAATCTAGCAAAAAAATATTTGCAAGATTGGTCAATATGACCTTGATCGGTTTATTCAATGTATTTCTGTAAATTTTCCATTGATTGTATTTTGATCAAAATATCCCCAAATACGGATAATTTCAGTGATATTCAGTTATTAACTGCGTAGAAACATTTGATCAGAATATTAGTCATAAATGCTGATCCGAATGAAATTTGAAACAAATCTATATATATCAATATTTTTTGTTGAGAAAATAAGAGGCCTTAATATATAAGTACCAGCGATTAAAAGAAAGAACACTGAGAAAAGCTCTCTACGCGCCTACCACACAACAAATCACAATACGACGACCATGGCGTAATTGACAGAGTAGCAGACACGGATTTCAATTCCATAGCGGCAGTTTGAAAGGACTTTGACTGTGTTTTTCTTCAGGTTTACATATCAAAAACAAGCCTGATTTACCGCTTGATATCGTTTGAATTGGGTGTTGTGTGCTATTTTGAGAAATATTGCACAAGATGTTACCAGCTTTATTTTACTTTTATGTTATAATAACCTATGTTTGAGCTCGGTTGATATGTGGTATATGAACTGTTAGAACTATAACTAACCTACTATTTATATAACTTAATTTAAACTTCGTTCATATAATTTTCGATTTTAGTGCCTAAATGGAAATAAATTTATTTTTACAGATATAAATAACCCTAACAGGGAAACTGTATATTGTGCTGAATTTTGTATATATTGTAGAACACATTTTGAATAAAGTACTTAAAAAAGTTACAAAAAGATAACCTGTCTTTTTCTGAGCGTAAGAAAATATTTTTATTGTCCCGGCTTTAACTGCAGATAACATTTATAAAGCAACTTTACTACTATAACAATGCAATGTTATTTTTTTATTGTCCCCTATGTAGGTATTTCTTTTGCTATCGTAATTCATTTTTTTAATAGTAACTTACTTCTGAGATTTGTTTAAAATAACTTATTATTTTAACCTGCCCTGTATGATATTGTAATTCGATCTTATTACTTTTAAATTCATTTTACGAGAACTTAATCTGTAAATATTTCCTGCAACTTTTATTTAAAAATGGTTTTAGAAATAAAGTTATTTAGAAAAGAATAATGTGGTCACTTTTTTTGGCTCACCACATACTGTCAGCACAAAATTGACAATTTTTTTTTAAAACCAATTTCAATCATTATGAATTTCATACCTAGGTTAGTTCTTTCATAATTAATTCCACTACTAATATTATTTATTCATTAGCTTGGTTACGGACTTGTAATTAACGCGAATCATTTAAAATAAATTCCGTTTCAATTTTGGTCAAATTACTTTCACATGATCTGTTAAATTGTGTGATATAAAAAAAACACAGTTTAATGTCACTAACCATAGGAACAACGGGACCGGAACCAACGTATTTCATTAACCCATCGAAAAAGCTCTTGCCAGCATGTTCCGCGTAGTGCTCGTACAGTAAACATTCTGATGGCCACGTGTATTTTAAGGCAACTAATTTAAAGCCTTTGGTTTCAAATCTGCTTATTATCGCCCCTACCAGTCCACGTTGAACGCCGTCTGGTTTGATCATGATGAAGGTTTGTTCGTGACCTTCACGAGGTTCGTACCTTAAAAAAATGTTAATAAAAACTTACAATGGGGGTCTTCAGATTAATTTACTAGGCATACTTGTTTTGCAAATTCGATATCCTTTTTTATTCTTATTACAAATTCTGAAATATTTTATTATTAATTATTATTTAATAAAATTCCCCTTGCAATATAAACTATCTATAATGTTAAAACCCTTAAAAAGGAACTAAAACGTGTCCTAGTTAATATTGAACCATATTCAATTTCAGAATTTTTGGAATATAGCTTTTAAGGTTTTTTTATGTGACGTCATTTCATTTTATTAATTAATTTGAAATAAAGAAGGTTTATTATTATTATTATTATTATTACTAAAAATGTTATCTATCAAATAACTCCAGTGCTTCTTAATTCACTGAAATCCATTTTCTCAATACCTTTATTTTACTTGTGCACAGATGAAAATGGAAGATATTTTATTTTCAACATTTACTGTCCCAAGTAGCATTTTAGACACAAATAGGACACACATTCCTTGCTAAGAAACGTTTCGAAACATTTTCGATTAAAATTATAAAGTTGTATCGAGTCACGAAACTTTTGCGACACAGTTTCGAATCCAGTTACTAGAAACACTAAAGACGTGCTTGTTTCGAAATATTTTACAAACCATAGTGTCGATTCATTAACGACACGCAAAGATAACTATTTTTCGTTAAAATTATAAAGTTTTGGCAACATACATACGCCATGCGGTTCAAAAATATATGAATTTTAGTTTTAGTTATGTATGTACACCGAAGAAATATTTAGCGCCCGAACAAACGTGACGGTAAAACACTATTTATGTTTCGACACATTTTCTATAAATTATAGCCACATGATGTACGAAACATTATAGAAGCCAAAGACTAGAAATTGTGTGTTGAGCCCATTTTGGATCAGAATAATTTATTGCTTGCTAGCGGCCATTTTGTGAAATGAACTTTTAATTTTGTTAAAATAAGTTTTAATGAAATTCCTGCATCTTTTGAAAAGCCAGAAGTTGTTAGTAGTATAGTAAAGTATATTTTTTTCTGTAAATGCAAATAAATCGAGGGCACGTCAAAAATATAAAGCCAAATTACTAAACTGCACGATAAAAATTACTGCGACAATGATGTTTTGGTCCTTGTGTGCAATAAGATAGGTATATGAAATAAAATATACTTATAACGAACTCATCATGGCGAAATTATTGTATTTCTTTTATTTTACAACAGTGAAGGTATTCTAATTATTTGTTTCCTTATTTTGTCCATTTTGACATGTTCACATACAATATCAGCCACACTTGGAAACAATTTTATTGCGCATGCTTTAACATATCCAGCCCCTTTCATTTAAACAGATAAAGTAATAAATTTACCATAATGGGTCTAAAAATGCTACTTGGGGTAGTTTACAATTATTAGTCTAGGCGCCTATGCTATTTAAACAACATTTTTTATTAAATTTCGAAATATAATCGAAAACGGCTGGAAATAACTTCTATGCTTGTATTATAAAGAAAGAAATTGATTATGAGTTCTACCTCAAATAGTCAAATAATATACAGGGTGTTCCATTGGAAAACCCTGTATAAAATACATAAACAATATTAGATTTATGGTATTTCCAGGCCACTGGAGAATTTCAAATAATTCCGTGGTTAAAAAAATAATCTTAGAATGCTTTCTGTTGATTTTTCTTTCTAGTGCTTCAAACTATTTTTAGTTTTTTTCATTGTTCTTAAACTACAAAGGCAATATAAATAACATTACACTAATACTAACCCTAAATATGCAATACAATAATGGGTGTGCCATTTAAAAAAAAAATTGTTATGCTCTCACTTTTTATGCCATTCTGTATATGAAAAAATATTTTTCTGAAATACACCCCATGATGCAGTATAAGTCAGCATATGAATGAAATTACTAACTTAATTCGTATAGAAGGTATGGAAGATCAAGACCCTTAAATCAAGCAGGATACGACTTTGGTTAACAGTCTTTGGAGAATAAACAACAACAACAACAACAACGTTCCAGAAAAACAATTGGGGAGCTCTGAATATTAGTAGGTACAATTTTTCTTTGCCGTTTCCCGTTAATTAGACAAAGACATTAGGTCGACTTAGAGCGTTCGGAACGTACTTTTTATAAAGCCCTTAGTGGAACGGCCGTCTTACATACCTGCTTTTACGATTGACACTACCGGATTAACAACTGTCAAATTTCTCGTATTGTTAAATAAAATTGTTTGTTGTTTTTCAGTTTTTGGGTGTTAAATATAAGTATTGTTTATGGAAAAAATAGTAGTTCTTAACTCAATATGGTAAAACTGTACCAAGTCTGCCGTAAACTGGATAAAAATATTGACTTTCAGTCACGTCCGTCGACTGTTTGTTCTTCCTAACCAAGACATAGCAAACCGGTTACCTGTTGAAGCCTGAATGAAAACAGAAACAGACGTTTGTTTGTTGTGTTTATTTTCGTAATAACAGGCGTCACATTGACGTGTACTAAGCAGATAGAAATACCGCGTCCATGGTTATTTCAAGTCGGTGATATACAGTATGTCCAAATGGACTAAAAATTGAGAGATACGAAAAAAAGTCATTATTAATAAACGTTTTTGCTTGTCTAGAAAATACGATTCATCATAAGACACTTCAATTTTTTTTATACAGGGTGGGTAAAAACTGCAAAAATATTATTTTGCTTAAGAGTAAACATACTTTATTTTGAAAGATACGAAAAATAGTCACTCTTAATGAATGTGTTTTCTACACAACAAACCGAAGTAGAACAATTCATTAAAAGGTTTACCTATGTAAAAATTATTTCCCAAAAAGTATTCTCTGGCACGCCTCTGACTGGTGAACCTAGTTAAAATAATAATGACATTTAAGGTGATAGGTACTTGTTGTCAATGTCTTTATTTAATGACGTTATTATTTAAGTAGAAATGTTATCGAATGTAATACCACAAGATGTGTCGGGATTACCGAATAATACTTTTACCTGACACGAAACGCGTTACCCGGCAACAACACTACGACTCCGAAGGAGGAGTAGTGTTGCCCCGGGTAACGCGTTGAGTGTCAGGTAAAAGTATTAGGTAATACCGAAACATCGAGTTGTATTCAAAGGATTATACAACGAAATAAAGTACATATATCTTTCTGAGTTAAACATTTTTATTACAGTAATTATTGTTAATTACGAAATTACAATTATTATAGTTAAAACTTGAACTATTGGATAAATTATTATCATAGGTTGGAGGTGTTTGAAATTGGGCTTCAGCATCAGAAGTAGATGACGATGTATTTTCGGCTCTCATTTGCGACAAAATCAATCAGTTTCTTATAATGTTAATACCTGCTGGACAATTCTTAAACCATGGGAAATTATCATTCTGTTTCCATTTCTGATTGACCGTCAAAAAGAATCGATTAGTTTTAATGTTTTCGCCTCTTTTGGACATTAGCTTAAAATATAACCGTATTGGACATAAATCCGGATTCACAAGATTTTTTACAAGCCACTTACTTTCGCATGTTCGACTTGCTCCTCCTTGCGCCGTTTTAGAAAATATTGGGTTGTATTCCAGACGACCGGTACTAGACCCGTTATTATATTTTTCCTCCTTAAAATATTCCAATAGCAAAAAAACTGCCTCATTTCCCCTCCATGCTAGTTCGGATGCAGCTATGTGGAAAAATTTCCGTTGAAGCCCATCTGGGGTATTTTCATCCAAACTAAAGGCCATTTTTTCTATTTCCTGTCTCGTCAAACCCGTGGAACTCTCCTTTCGTGCACCAGGTACCGCCTGCAACTCTTTTCGTTTTGCATTACGGGCAAAACGGGCGCTTTGAAAAACCATGTCATTGAATGGATCTATGTGGCGATTATATTTTTCAAAATATAGTTCCTGGAGCATTTTGGCCGTTTTATTCCATAAAAGCTTGACCACACCTTCTTTATAATCGCTTCCGTCGGATTTTCGCATATTATATGCCCAGTCTTTTAAAATGTTGCACAAATCCTTGTCTGTTGACATTTTCTCAATTTCGAAACTTCGCGCAAGGCAAAACTCAGTAAACTGCTTCCATACATATTTGTCGGAACGCTCGGTATTTTTGGGCTTCACATTTTTAATAGCATCGTCGACTTTAGACAACAAAATTTTACCAAATCTTTCTTTTGCCATTTTGTAACAAGAACTGACAGAAATTACTTCTGAAGTAATTTGTCAAAAAATGACAATTACAACAATGTGACCACCAAGTGATAATCACTTAAATGATTATCACTTATTAATCATATCCTTCTATATGGGAAAAATATACATGGAGTTGTATAATCTACTGAACAAAGAGTTTTTATAATACAATGTTATAGGGATGGTCAAGTTTCATACCGCTAAGTCATGGAACAATTTACCGAGAAATTTGTAGGAATCCCAATAACTGGCAATCTGCAAGTTAATAAAAAAGTTCAAGAGAACTGGTTCGGTTTTGGACCTCAAAAAAAAAAAGAAGAAATACGACCATGATGATGCTGCTACAGTCTTAGTTCTTCATTCTGTTGAAGAAAATCCTATGACGTCCCTGACAAATCGTGTTACTCAGTTGGAAGTTGCGAAAAAAAGTCAAATTCAGAAGATCCTTAAAGCAAATAAATTGTATCCGTATAAACCGCACTTTAATCAAAGATTGGAAGAGGGAGACGGCGCGAAACGACTTGATGTTTGCCTGTGGATAGGTGATAAAATTTTAAGTGGAAATGTTGATTTTTATAAATGTATCATGTTTTCTGATGAAAGTACATTTTCAAATGGAACCGTTGCAACCCAGCACGTTAGGTACTGGTCTTTAGAAAATCCCGAATTCAGAATTATGACGAGAAGACAATATTTCACAAAAGTGAACGTGTGGTGTGCGATATCCATCCATGGCATTATAGGGCCATATTTTTTTGATAACACGTGCAATAGATTATCATATTTAGAAATGCTGGATACATTTTTCGATGATGAACTCGAAAATCTACCATTAAATTTTCGACAAAATATGTATTTTCAGCAAGATGGTTGTCCAGCCCATTTCGCTCGTGAGGTTAGAGAATTGCTTGACCGCAGATTTAGTCCAAGGTGGATTGGCAGGAATGGCCCAGTTTTGTGGCCCCCAAGAAGTCCCGACTTAACCTTGGCCGATATGTTTTTATGGGGCCGTTTAAAACAAATTGTTTTTGCAATACCAAATGATATTGAAGTGCTGAAGGGCAGAATTATTAACCAGGCTGTCCAATCGACATCTCAGGAAGAAATCAGAAATTCTTTCACTTATTTGAGAAAGCAATAAATGTGTCGAGTATGGGGGTGGAGTTTTTGGAATTATGAAATCGTTATCGTATTTTTTTTATGTTAATAAAAATGTTCGTATTATTATTATTATTAGTATAATTACTTCATTAAATAAAGATAAGTATCACCTATTCATTATTCAAGTAAAAACGTTTATTAAGAGTGACTTTTTTCGTATCTTTCAAAATAAAGTATGTTTACTCTTAAGCAAAATAACATTTTTGCAGTTTTTACCCACCCTGTATAAAAAAATTGAAGTTTCTTATGATGAATCGTATTTTCTAGACAAGAAAAAACGTTTATTAAGACTTTTTTGACTTTTTTTCGTATCTTTCAATTTTTAGTCCATTTGTCCTCTTGTAAACCCCATCAGTGGACATACTGTAGAGGCATCTTTTGGCGAATAAGAAGTGTAACAAGACGTTGCCGAGAATATTATCATTAGCTGGTAAAAGAATTAGGTTCAGAACTCTCGTCAAACTGCTGCTGTCTGACTGACATTACCCTAACATAAAATGGGGTCGGTCAAAAGGTTCGCAGTGGCCTGGTGTAAAGCCCCTCCTTCACGTCTAATGCTATTTATGTTACTTTAAAATTCAGTGAGGAGAAATAACTAAAAACCCTTCACTTGCAAACATAGTCCGATACAAAGCTTTTAGACGTTACCACAATTAAAAAATTTGAATAATACCTATCAACTCTCACAGGATTTTAAATTATCAGCATAATAACTGTTAAAATAACGGGCTTGACTAAAATAATTCGAATCTCATACATATTATAATATTTCACACATTTGAACCGAAACGCTAAATAAATAATACGTTTAATATAGTTTTTGCCGTGAAAACTGCAAATTAATGTGATAAAACAACAGTTAATCTGAGGTTTATGGACTAGTCATCAACTAGATAGGTATTCATAATATTTGTATTGTTAGAATTTAAAATAACTTATAATATTATTATTCATTTAATTTCCAGCGAACTTTCAAATCCCGTTAATTAACTTAATAACTTCTTATACGGCTATTTATTTTTAAAAAAATGTTATTAGGCACGTAATTTTAGTAAAATATTTATTTATAATTATTTATGGGCAGTAAAAGAAACTAAGTATTCACTGGCTGTGACAATTACAAACCAAAACTTTCATTATATAAAAATTTATAACATCTCAGCAAAAGAAAATATAATTTTAGTACACGGAAAAAATGTATTTAATTTTAAATAAAATTTTAATTTAATGCCCTATAAAATACAGTATTAATTACATATTTATTAGTAATCCGTGCCAAAATAATATTGTAAACATAATTTAGAAAAACTATAGTTAGGATTGCTAATAAGTTTAGTAAATTCAAGTACTGTACAATAATTTTTAACAAACACTATAACAAAATTATTATAATAAAGATCTTATTGTACGATTTCCTATAAAATATTGTATTAATTACAATTTTCTTTATTAACCCGTAGGAAAATAATATTGTAAACATAACTAACAAAAATCTATAGTTACGAATTCTAATAAATTTAGTACAATCAAGTAAAATATATTGTACATTTTACAACGAATTTAAGTGAAAATAATTTATTTATAACTCCAGTAGTTAATATTTTTAAATGTACCTATGGTAGATTTTACTGACGATTATTGTACTTTACAGCGTTTAATAATGTTGTAAAAATACTTTTTAACAAGAATGAAAAACTTAATCAGATGCAACGGATCCATCAGATCCATCAGAACTCAAAATTCCTAAGTATAACAGGTGGGGAGCTTAAAGAGGAAGCGTTTCATCGATTACCGAAATAAAGCCACGTTGGGTACGGTTAGTACTTGGATAGGTGAACGTGGAATACCATGTGTCGAAATTTTTACAAAAGATTTTAGTAAATTTTACAGAAGGTTTTAGTAAATTTTACAAAATATTTGAATAAATTTTACAATTTTTTTAGTAATTTTACAAAAGATTTTGGCAAATTTTACAAAAATATACATAAATGGTTTACTAAATATTTTGGTAATTTTTACTAAAAATTTTTGTTAAAATTTTGATATAATTTTGTAGCATGTAGCAAGAATTTCTAACGAGTATTTAGATGAGGTCAAAAACCCAAAAAATTAATTGACCCCCCCACGTAGCCCGTTCATAAACCCAATAGAGCATATCTACGATACACTTGGCAAAAAAATACGATCTCTGATACCTTCTCCTGCAAATTTACATAAGCTCAGTGGCTCAGAATGGCAGAAAACTAACCGGAATCTTATTGAAGGTAGAGTTGGCGTAAATCATGTAAAATACAATGACGTAGGTGCCGGGGAGAGGTTAGAACGACACGCGAAGATAAATATTTTTCGAACCATTTTTAGTTAAAATTATAAAGTTTTGATAACACACATGCGCTTCCAAATTGTAACGATACATTTTCGAATTAAGTTGATCAAAATAAATTGGGATTTTTTTGCTTCGAAATATTTACCAAACAATGGAATACATTCATTTACGAAACTTGTGACGAAAATATTTTTCGAAACTTCCAAAAACAAATAACTCTGTGCATACAAGCAAACCTTTTTTATCTGTGGCAGTCACCATCACCTATAAACCTTTTATTTTTCTATGCATCACCTTGCCATAATAACCTATAATTTTTGCATAGTTGTTAACACCAACACATTTTTTCTTTAGTTTCAACTACGGAATACATTTTTAGTTTCGGTTCAGAACAGAAACAGTTAAAAAATATATGAATTTTGGTTTTAGGTTATGTATCTACACCGAAGAAATGTTTAGCGCCCGAACAAACGTGACGTTAAAACAGTGTTTATGTTTCGACACATTTTCTATAAATTATAGCTACATGATGTACAAAACATTACACTAGAAATTGTGTGTGTTTTTTGTCCATTTCGGACCAGAATAATTTATTGCTTTCTAGCGGCCCATTTTCTGAAATTAATTTTTATTTTGTTAAAATGAGTTTTATTGAAACCCCTGCATCTTTTGAGAAGCCAAATGTTGTTACATAAGTTCCATTTTCCTAGCTAAGTCGATTTATAAAAGAAATAAATAAAATTTTGAAAATATTTTAATTTTTATTTTTTTGACAAAGTACCTATATTTTTTTCTGTAAATGCAAATAAATCGAGGGCACGTTAAAAATATAAAGCCAAATTACTAAACTGCACGATAAAATTTACTGCGAGGTATATGAAATAAAATAACTTATAGAAAATATACTTATAACGAATTCATCATGGCGAAATTATTGTTTTCCTTTTATTTTACAACAGTGAAGGTATGCTAATTATTTGTTTCCATATTTTGTCTATTTTGACGTGTTCACATATAATATCAGCCACGCTTGGAAACAATTTTGTTGCGCATGCTTTAACATAGTCCCGCTCCTTTATACTGTCATTTAAAGATAACAAGTAACAGTTTCGAAGTATTTTCGAACATGTCCGAAACATTTTCGATCAAAATTTCGATTGTGCATCGAAACAGCGAAAGTCACAGCTGGTACCAGCCACTTGGAAACACGTGCAAATGTACCATTTAAAATGTATACGTTTCGAAAATATTTCCATTTTTGTGGCCAAAAGTTTCCAATTTTGATCGGAAACAGAAACGATAGTTACGATACATTTACCATAATGTAATACTGGGGTTCTTTAAAAAAATCGTATCGGCTACTAAAATTAAACTACTGAAATGAACCAAAAACATGATGTTAAGAATATATGGCAGTTGATAATTAAATTACACACTAAAAAGTTTGACATCTCCATCACTCTACAGAGTGTTTTAAAGGTTCAGTTAAAAACGTTTCTCGACAAATATAGCTACAATATAAAAAAATAATAAAAAAATCTTAAAATAAGTTAAATATTCACGATCAAAATCCATCTAAATATTGCGTGGGTCGATTATTTTTGACTGTAAGTGTAATTAGTAGGTTTCTCAAAAGTCAATGTGAAATAACACTTGCAAAAATGAAATCGTCGATATTAATTGCCTGGGTTTTCGATAAATTTTGATTGCTTCATTGACTATGCGATAAAATAAATTTTATTTTCGACACTGCAGTAACATTTTGTTGGTAACCATTTTGCGATTCGATATTTGAATGCCATTAATGTATATGACGTGTTAAGCGAGTTTTATAGATTATATATTAAAAAACGTTTGTTTTATTCATGTGTCATTTTAGTTCTACAGATTTATTTTAACTGTCCCATTTGGTTCCGAGCAAATAAGTCTGGAATGCGGACGGCGACTAAATAGATCTAAATGTCACTTGATGATTATAGACCGGGTAGGAACGGTTCCTCTGCCGTTGCAGCAAATCCGTGACATAGAGGTCAAAGAAGAGGTTATTTATCTGGGCACGAAGAAGAGGCTATTTATCTGGGCACGAAGAAGAGGCTATTTATCTATCCCTATATTTACCATATAGGGGTGGTTCAGAACATGAATGAAAGGAAGAATTGTGATGGCAGGCTTTGGGCAGACTGGTTAAAATTTGGAAAGACCACCGCAACAGCAAGGAAACTAAAACAAGATTTGTGAAAACTCTAGTGTTCCCTATTGAGAGTCACGACGTCCGAAAACGGATAACGACTGAAGAGAGAGAGATTTGGTTCCGCTAGGTGACTGCTTGAGAGAAAATGGATAGAGTATTCTTCATACGCCGATAAGAATATCTCTTCGTTATAAACTGGGCAACAAAAAGATCGGCAAGCGGGTTCTTTACCCCCTCATTTTTAAAACTCTATGGCTCGAAAGTGGCTCAACTGATTTGAATATAGTTTTCTTACTTTTAAACGCGGTTTTGTGCGAATTGAGTGATGGGGAATGCTTTTGACCAGGAACGGACTTTCAATATTATACAGGACGAAAAATAAAGCAATGTAAAAAATAAAAAGTTTGACTCGTTAAAAAATGTAGGTAAAAGTAAATCAACTTGAAAACCCTTAGGTAAATATCTCGAAATCAGTTTGGGGCAGATTTCTGTTTAATGGGTTGTCGCAAAAGTTATCGAATCGAACAAGAAAAATATTTTTTTTTAAGTTTCAAAATCAGAACGTAGCAATCTATGCCCTTGTACAGACACATTTATATTCTAAACATTATTCATGGTTTATTATTGAATAATTCCTTTTCGAAATATTAATAACCATTCAGTTAATACCGGGTGTCTCAAAATATGACCAAATACGAACTCTAATGCAGCATTCATGGAAAAATAGATCACAATATTTTACTATAACTATAAGTTCAATAAAAACTCATGGTCACATAAATTTAACGCTTTTATTAACGTTTAAATTATACGGGGTAAGTTTGATATCCTAAAATTATGTGTCCAAAATTTTTTAAAACTACTAATATACACTCCCCGACAATAAAACCCGAACAAAGATAATGCTAGTCAGGTTTATAGTCCTGTAACTTTTTTAATTGGTGTCTGATCTTGGTGACATTTTTAGCAAATTGTAGACTTGTGTTTTGGGATGATATCCTGAATTTTAGTTTTCAAAAAATGCGGATGCCTTCATTATACAGGCAGGAACAAAAATTACTCTTTTACCCTTAATTTCTTAACGCCCTGTGGAAATATTGAGCGGTTGAATTTAGCTGAATTATGTTTTATGTTGAAGTGTGATCTTTTCTGAACCCAATATTTTTTGGTTCACGTTATTAACTGCTTTGTAAAATAAGATACAAATTCTTAAAGACAGTATTGCAGTTTTTCAATTTTATTCACAATTCAGGATATTACATTATTTTATGGAGTAGCATAAACAAATATCAAAAAGTTAATAGCGCGTATTGATACCTCATGTTCTTGTCACTTCTGCCATGTGACGAGGCATGCTTCAATACAAACGGGCTATTAATTCTTGCATATTTGTTTATGCTACTCGATAAAACAATGTGGTCTTCGGAGTTATGAATAAAATTGAAAAACTGCAATGTTTTCTTTTAAAAAACAAATAATGACATGAACCAAAAAACAGTGTGTTAAGAAAAGAGCACACTTCAAAATGAAATTTAATGATGCTAAATTCTAGCGCTCAATTTTTCCACAGAGCGTTAAGAAATTAAGCGTAAAAAAGTTACTTTTGTTTCTGCCTGTATACTGATCAATACATGATTATTTTTGAAAACTACACTTTTACACAATTTCACCAAGATCGGACAACAATTAAAAAGGTTACAGGATGAATTGTGATTAAAATTGAAAAACTCCAGTAGGTACTTTCTTTGAAAATTAGTAACTTCTTTTTAAAAGCAGATAATGACGTGAACCAAAAAACAATGTGTTAATGCTGTATATGAGTTAACAAGTAGTCACAAGACTACATTTAGTCGACAAATATTTTTTATTAACTTTTAACTAAGTTTTTTCCCATGAAAAACGTAGTCCGATTTTTTGTCAAATTTAAGGACACCCGGTATGAATTAATTGGTTATGTATTAAATAAATTATTCAATAATACCATCAATAATGTTTAGAATGCAAATATGGTTGCACAAGGGTATATATTCGCACATTCTGATTTCGAAATTAAAGAAGCTTAATTTGTTTTTGTAAATTCGATAATTACAAGGCATTAAACAAAAAATACCAAACTTGTTTTGAGAAATTTACCTAAGCAAGGCTGTTTTAGTTTTCCGTGCATTTTTTTCTAACAAGGGTTAATTTATTTTGCTTCTTTACATCACTTCCTCTATGTATACAAAGTGGTTCTATATGAAAGAAAATGTACCGCAAGGCATTACAGGCAGAGGAAGAACTTTTCGACAAAGTCCAAAAACACGTCAAATTTTTTTTGCTGAACTTTTTTTTGTATTTCAAAGCTCCATATTTTTTAAACGAGTGGATCAATTTTCAGAAACTAAGCAGCAATATATAGGGAATTAATAGCCCTTTTTTATTATCCCCCATTCCCATTTGAACAAAAATTGGGAATGCTATGCTTTTTGCGTCAAAAGTTGTCCCTCAAAAACTTGACGTGTTTTTGGATTTTGTCGATAATGTCTTGCGGTATGTTTTCGATGGCCCACCCTGTATAATATTGAGACGCTATCCTTCCTTTGCTGAATTCGCACCAAACCATGTTTAAAAATCCGAAAATATTATTCAAATTGGTTGAGGTTCTTTCAAGCTACAGAGCTTTAAAAATGAGGGTAAAAACCCCCTTTTCCGATCTTTTTGGTGGTCAGTTTATGTCTGTCTTCTCTTTGTCTTCGTTTAATTGCTTCTCTTATTCTTCTTCCTATGCCTATGTCTATTTTTCTTCATCTACTACGTTGCTTAACTAACACACCGACTTATTTTACAAATTTTCCAGGAGGTATGTGGACGAGTTGTGTACAAATGTCAAACCTTCAACTGTTAAATCTGAGAATTGACTGTTTAACCTACAAGTATTTTTATTCATGCTCATTTCTGCGTTGTTTAGAGCTAGCTTTTTGTTTTGGAATGGATATTTAAAGAATAAGGGAAGGTCAGTTAAACCAAAACATGCCAAAACTAAAGAACGAATCGGAAAAACAACAAGATAAAAGTAAACATACAGCCGCTCGAGCAAATGCGCAAAATCCAAACCTAGAATTCAATCACTACGCGGATATTCGCGGTTTTGTGACGATTGCAAATCAGTTGACATCCATACATTTTGCTCTATGAATGCCGAGTTTTGGGCAAATCCTCTTAGTACTGTTCGAACCGTTATACAATGTAAATGTTCTTAAGAACGCTGGCTTCGTTTTTCTAAATAAATTTCGTTGCATATTCCATCTAATAACTTTAAGGCTTTCGGTTTGTAAGCAGTAAGCATTTGTTTCTGTAATAAATTATTTATTGTAGGTTTATACAAAGAATAAATGGAAGATAATATTTTAGAATAAGCACCCAATTAACAGTAAAAGCCGAGTTTCATTTTGCGAATGCCAATTTGTCATAATTTACGTTTAAGTAGAGCTTAATTAAAAGCTCTTTAAGCTAAAAGGTGGAAGGTCTGATAAAAATTAATGATTCTTAATTAAAATGCAGAAAAGTACCAACATATTTCTAAGTATTTGCTTCTTATTGGATTATGAGAGGAAAATTTTTCGTGTATAAGAAACGACAAATGAAGAAATAATACACCGCAAGTAGTAGGCAGGAGATATGGATTAGGAAATCTGGAAAAATTAAGGTAAACGGAAACAGAAATATATATATACAGTGAAACCTCTCTTAGGCGGACACCTACGGGGTCTAAATGTGTCCGTCTAATAGAGGTTTCCGCCCATGGGAAATTTGTTATTAGGTAATATACAGGGTGTCCCATAACTAATGGTACACAGGAAAACTGCAGATTCCTGGAGTAAAAATACTGCGATTTTGCCATACTTAGTTTAGTTCAATAGCTGGTAATAACCGAGATACAGCGTGTCCAAGTAAAAATTAAATTTTCAATTTTCCTAAATAACAAATTTCTGAATCAATATTTTTGCACAAAATTTTGTGACTAGGGTTTTTTTGGGGAAAGGAATTTGAATTTGTTGATAATTTTTATGTAGATTATAGGGGGCGCTCTCTGCGGTACTCTGGATACATAAAAAGAAATGTAACTTTTTTGTTCCTTAGTATAATTATATTTTTATTAAAAATATCAGTTTTTTGCAATAAAGGTATACTTTGTAAATGTCGCTCCGACTAACCGTTTTCGAGATATTTTCAATTACAATTTCTAATGCGCCCGTTTAAATTTTGATTTGTAAATGTGAAATTTGTCACAGTAGGCTTTGGTATATACAAATTCAATGAAAGCACTTTGAAACCTCATTTCTGTCAAAGTTTATTTTCATTTGTCAGCATTGTGTGTGTTTTTAAGGAGTTTTTGAAGATACTGTTATCAAAAATTAAAGTAAAAATGCCGAGACATAACTGTTGTCTAACGGAGAAATGCGAAACATAGGATGTTAATACGCACAAGAAAATTTTAACAGACGCAGGGAACATCGGCGGTATTTGGAAATGTATCCAAATAGAAGGCAGCTAGATTTTAAAATTTTTAGAAGCCTATACGACAGACTGGGAGAAACAAGATCCTCCATTATTACGTTTTGGACGCGTATAAACATCCCATGTCTCGCATTTCTCCGTTAGAAAACAGTTATGTCGCGGCATTTTTACTTTAATTTTTGATAACAGTATCTTCAAAAACTCCTTAAAAACACCCACTACTGTGACGAATTTCACATTTACAAATCAAAATTTAAACGGGCGCATTAGAAATTGTAATTGAAAATATCTCGAAAACGGTTAGTCGGAGCGACATTTACAAAGTATACCTTTATTGCATAAAAATGACGGAAAAACTGATATTTTTAATAAAAATATAATTATACTAAGGCACAAAAAAGTTACACTTCTTTTTATGTATCCAGAGTACCGCAAAGAGCGCCCCCTACAATCTACATCAAAATTATTAATAAATTCAAATTCCTTTCCTTAAAAAAACCGTAGTCACAAAATTTTGTGCAAAAATATTGATTCAGAAATAAGTTATTTCGGAAAATCGAAAATTACATTTTTACTTGGACACCCTGTATCTCGGTTATTACCAGCTATTGAACTAAACTAAGTATGGCCAAATCGCAGTATTTTTACCCAAGGAATCTGCAGTTTTCCTGTGTACCATTAGTTATGGGACACCCTGTATAAATGCAAAATAATTACTATGTATATGTATGTACAAATAAACATAACATAACAAAAATACACTAGTTTTAGTTAGGATGTAGTACTAGAAAAATCTAATAACGCAGTTTTACGTTTTATACTTGCAATCTAGAAAATATAATTCCAAGTCTGATAACAATTCCATTGCTGCAGAGTCACCTCTATTCTTTGCATACTCTTATAATTCCTTTAGCATACTAATGGCTTGTTGATAATTGGTGACATTTGTTTGATTACTGCATTCAACTTCTTCATCAGAGTGGTCAGATAGTGATGTGGTTTCAGTTTGGGCTACATAATCGGTAGGAATGGGGTCACTATCATCTTCTAATAGCACATTGCTATCAATATTAATGAACTCATTTGACCAACATCGTAGCTCCAATAAAAACGGAGTTGGCAATAGTGCCGACTTAGTCGGATGGACCCTGCATTTTCCACGAAATAAATAAATAATAAACTATTAAAAAATATATTATTTTCATATTAACTTTCAATACATGTTTCTAAAGAAACTTTATATTATAACTCTATCTTTTGCAGTCCATTATTACAGTCAGTGTAGGCAACAATTTCCGGATATTTAATCATTCATAAATATAGGAATTAATTAAGAGAAAAAATAAGGAAGATATAAGATAATTATTAACTTTCTACAATCAGACAATAACATTACATGAAAAGAAATATAGATGGTTGCAGATATTCATTCTAAATTGGATTTAATACTTTAATACTAAAAAAGATATTTGCTCGAAACATTGCTACTCGCTATAAAAGATGTCGATCTTATTTCAATGAAGATAATCTGACGTTCCGGTTATACGGGAAGTTAAGCTTAGCATTGTTATTTTAAATATAATGAATTGCATTAAAAATAATTGACCTTACTTTGTAACTAATGCAGCGAAAGATTAAAAAATTTGAGAAAATTTAGAGAAGGATCGATTTTTTTTGATGATCAAAATACTAGACTTTTTTATACAGGGTATTTTAAAAATTATACCTTCCTAGTATAATATTTCAAATACTAGTAGTACATTTTTTTAGATGAAACACCCTCTATTTTAATTTGTCATTACGTGTAGAATTAATACATTCTTCATCTAATTGCTCAGAACATATATGTTCCTATCTTAAGTAATTTTTAAGTGAAAACAATTAACTTATGAGTATTTAATATGTTATACTTACCTGAAAGGTATAATTTTTAAAATACGCTGTATACAAGATGTCTAGTATTTTGATGATGAAAAAAAAATATCCTTTTGTAAATTTTCTCAAATTTTTTAAGTTTTACCTACGTTGCCCGAATAAACCCGAACAAAGTAAAGTCAAAGTACCTTTTTTATGAAAAAATTCCTTGAAATTTATTTCAGAAACAGTTGGAATGGGTATAGGAAATTGTTAATAAACTTACTTTGATTCATATAGTATAGAATCGTATACTTCTAAGATAACAAAGCTAATGCCTAACTTCCGATATAACCGGAAGTGCAGATACGTCAAAATGTGTTCGTTAAAAAGATCGGTATCTTTCATAGCGAGTACCAATATTTCAAATAAATATCTTCTTTATTTAGTTACCGAGATCTCTTAATATGCCACTCACAATGTCACCCTGTATTATAACAGAACTTATATGTTTAAATTATTAAATTACATTAATTTTCAAATCATTTTTTAGGCCATCAGGAAAGTGTACAATTGGGGTGTCAATCACGGGATATCGAAATCCCGGGATCTCGATGAAAAATCAATCTAAAAAATCCCGGGATTAAGCCCTCAAATCCACTTGTTTTTTTAAGTATTTAATTTAAAATTAGTAATATTATTGTAAATTATTAATTAAAAAATCCCTACTTGGCAACATGTTTCAAGCTTCTAATAAAAATACAATTTACAAAATAATGTCTTTTTTAGCGCTGATTTTCAGAGATCCCTAAAAAAGAGAATTAATTACCGTCGAACCAATTTTCCCAGGCTCTTAATAGTTCATTATAAATATATGGACTAAAAAGATATTTTAATCACGTTATACAGTGTGTACATAAAGTAAGGAGCAAATTCATTATCTAGGAATCTAAAAATATTTCGGAAAAATCCTCGGACACGTGTATAATAATTTTTAATGGCGCATTTTTTCCCATACAAACTTAATATACAAGGTGGCTCATGTAGTAGATATGACATTATCGACGATTTTTTTAAATGGGAACCCCTATATTTTAATTCAGATTTGTAATCTCCAAGAACAGCTGATTTCAAAAACATAACACACTTAGGGCCTAAAATTCATAGTTTCGTTACTACAGGGTAAAACAAAAATTTTATTTAAGATATTTTTTATTTAAAAAAATGTAAAAAAATTAAATAAGCTATTTAATTAAGTGTTGAAATTGTCCTCCTTCTGCTGCCTGACAGTACCCCAAGCGATCAATAAATTCTTGTTGGACTTTTCTTATGGTTTCTTCTGAAATGTTCCTGCATTCAGTTGTTATTCGATTTTTTAAATCTTCAATACTGGCAGGTCTGACTTTATAAACAACATTTTTCAGGTGACCCCACAAGAAAAAGTCCAGTGGTGTAAGGTCTGGAGACCTAGGCGCCCATTCAACAGGCCCACGTCTTCCAATCCACTTGTTCGGAAAAACTTGGTTTATGTAATGGCGCACTACTGCTGCATAATGTGGAGGTGCGCCGTCTTGTTGGTACCACAAATTTTCATCTAGAATTCCTGGATTATTTCTACTAGGGTATAAGTTAACTAGCGTAGGGATAAGAAAGTTCTGAAGAAAATTAAGATAATTTAGCCCGTTTACATTGTTGTCAAAAAAATATGGCCCAATAATTTTGTTTTTCACAATACCAGCCCAAACATTAATTTTTTGAGGATATTGAGTATGGTGCTCACGCATCCACCTGGGATTTTATTTTGCCCAGTATCTACAGTTTTGCCGGTTCACTTCTCCATTTAATTTAAAGGCAGATTCATCCGAAAATAGGACATTTTCAACAAACAAAGGATCTAAGTTACATTTTTCCATTAATATTTGACAATGATCATCTTCATTCAACTCATGAACCAATCGGATTTTAAACGGGTGCCATTTTTCTACCGTCAATAGGTTATGAACGGTCATAGCAGCCGCTATCTGGCGGACGCTGTTGTGGGGATCTTCTTCAATAGCCAATAAAATATCTAATTTCTTATCATCCGGAATAGTTGGACGGCCTTTTCTGGGAATATCTTCCACTGAACCCGTTTCCCGAAATTTTATTTCAAGTTTACTCACAGTTGATCTAGTAATTGGTCTTGCTGGATACTTAGTGTTAAACAAAATGCAAACTTCTTGTTGAGTACGGATCCTATCACCATATCCAATCATCATAAGAATTTCTATTCTTTGTGTTAAAGATAAACGCATAGTAACTCAATATGTTTTAAAATAAAATTTATTACTTCTAATAAACTTACTAGAAAAGACAATGTAATGACAATGACATTATCTAAATACCATAGTTACATAACAGCAAATAAGCCTACTTGAGAAAACACATAAGTAACATCAAATGATGGTGCGTCCATTAATTACGTAAGGCTTTCAGGTAAAATTGGGTGATGGCGGAAGGGATTGAGCCAAATGTCACGAAATCTTTTATTGAGGAAGGGGGGTTGAAAAATCGCTAAAAACGCCTCACGTAATTATTTGATGCCTCCCAAGCCAAAAAAAAAAATATCTTAAATAAAATTATTTGTTTTACCCTGTAGTAACGAAAGTATGAATTTTAGGCCCTAAGTGTGTTATGTTTTTGAAATCAGCTGTTCTTGGAGATTACAGATCTGAACTAAAATATAGGGGTTCCCATTTAAAAAAATCGTCGATAATGTCATATCTACTACATGAGCCACCTTGAATATTAAGTTTGTATGGGAAAAAATGCGCCATTAAAAATTATTATACACGTGTCCGAGGATTTTTCCGAAATATTTTTAGATTCCTAGATAATGAATTTGTTCCTTACTTTATGTACACACTGTATACTATTTTATGCACTTTAAGATCGGGAAAATTGAGTCTTAAAACAATTTAAAATAAATTAGTTTCATTTAACGGTCAAGAAATTTACTTTGGAGGGATTAAATTTTTTCTAATCCCTCATTTTGAGGGTTTTAATGTAAAAACAGAATGCTGTTTCTAGTTAACAGGTTATACTTGCAATAAGTTACGGTCACTAATTTTTTTACGTTCTTGTTTTCGAAAAATCTTTAATGTTTTCTTTTTTGAATTTTGTTAACAGTAGGTAAGATTTCTATTTAGTGTATTTAGTAAACACAAATAAACTGATCTTTAACATATAATGTTAATTTTTTGGGGGGGGTTATACAGGGTTTTACAAATTCGGCCTTTACGATTGGGATTTCGGAAACGGTAAGAGATGCAAAGTCGGTTAAATTGGGACAAAGTTGCGTAATTATGGGTCCAATAATATGCTCCAAAAAATCAAAAATAAATACAGGGGCATCCAAAATAATTGGTAAAATCTAAAATTTTGCGTTCGATTTTGATATTTTTCTGACTTTGCTCGAAGAGATATTTAAAAATAAATTTCACTTCACACTCTCATTTCTACTTTTTTATTCTCCACAAGATAGCATCGTCAGGTATTGAATGCGACGTTTTGTCTTTAGGTCACCGTCATCAACTTATGTTTTTTTTATGCGGGTCTGGATTTCTTTGTTGAAATTATGAAAGAGGGCCGAAATCTACGCTTAGCAGTATACAACAGATACTGGTTTTCCGATGTTTTGTTCCTTAAATTAACCATCTTCATTAAAATACCCCCAGAACGTCCCCGTAATTTACTTTCGTTTCGAAGAAACTGGAGATTTTAAATTATTATTATTTCTGTCTAATTGTTATTGTTATTACGTACTACTACTGTTTTTTTTTTATTTCCAACTAATAGTTGTATCAAATTTCTCCTTAGCGTAAGTACAAGTATTTTATTTTATTAATACAAATAAAACTTGACTCTTCCAGCCAACACTTTCTTAAGACTCTTAGAAGAGTCAATGAGTTTTAAGCCGCAAACACACTATTATCACGTCACGTGAATTCACGTGTTGTCATATCGGTAAAATAGCACATGCTGTCACGGCTTAGAAACAGACTATGTACACTGCAGATCATTTTTATTACATATTTTGTGTTTGTCAAGATCGCAAGGTAAACTTGTAGCCTTCTAGCGTTAAAATCTGACACAGTGTTATCACGCGTGCCGAATATGTACTTTGCAGAAATAAAATTGTGTTGTCAAGTATGACATGCCGTGACCTGCATGAGGTGACTATAGTGTACTTCTAAACCTATTTATAAGCACGCATAAACCGCCTTGCAGATATTTCGGGTATGCCGTGACATTGCGTGATAGCATGTGATCTCAAGTGACCTGATAATAGTGTGTTTGCAGCTTTACATTTTCGAATTATACCGAATTTAAAAAAAAGTAAATTACAGGAACGTACCCCTAGTACTAATGAAGATGGTCTATTTAATTAACAAAACGTCGGAAAACCAATAAGTGTTGTATACCAATGAACGTAGATTTTGGTCCTCTTTCACAATTTAAACAAAAAAAACAAGGCCCGTATTTAAAAAAATTAACTTGATAAAGGAGAACTAAACACGAAACGTCGCATTAAAGATCTGATGATGCCACCTTGTGGAGAATAAAAAGTACCAATAAGAAAGTGAAATTTATTTTTGCTTCGAACCAAGTCAGGAAAAACTAAAAACCCAAACGCAAAATTTTAGATTTTTTCAAATATTTTGATAGCCCCTGTATTTATTTTTAATTTTTTGCGGCATATTGTTGGATCTATAATTACGCAACTTTGCCCTAATTTAACTAACTTCGTATCTATTACCGTTTCCGAAATCCCAATGGCGAAGGCCGAATTTGTAACACCCTGTATACTCCTAATCGCGAAAATCCCGGGATTGGAACAAAGCTTCGGAACTGACATCCCTAGTGCACAACAAGGATCGGAGTCCGCATTCTTATTCCCGTTCAAAAATGTAACTACCAAACCAGACAATATTTTATATTATCCAATGTGCATTGCAGCAAAAATACTAAAAATCTCATAAATCCTGACACGAAACCCGATCCTTATAAAATTTTTAAACTTCCCCGGTTTGTTTAACTCCCAGCGCGCGATATTTTACACAGTTTATGATGTCTCCTCTGCGTCTTTCAACTCCCAAAAATGTTACAAACTTTCCGTAAAACTTTCATTTAAGGTCCTTCGAGCTTAACAGGGCGGTAATATAAAATTTATTAAGGGGATGGTATACGAAAGCCTATGGAATAAATACCTACTGGGTAATCGTTATTTTAATGCTCAAATTCTTTAGGAAAAGAAGAAAAATCATATAATTATTCTAATTATGCAATTCACAAATCTTGTCTAAGGAGTTGCACAATTTATTGTGCAATGAATAGATATTGTTGTGAAGGTAAATAATTTGTTGTCTGTCTTTTACTTTATCATTTATTGTACAATAAATGTAGGTAGTAAGATTCTGCGCATTAGTGTTTTTAGTGAAATGTTTGCTTTTATGTTGGTATGAACAAAAATGTTGACAAAGCTTGTAACCTACAGGGTGTTACTATTTAGACCTTCCCCATTGGGATCTTGGAAACGGTAAGAGATACGAAGTAAGTTAAATTGGGGCAACGTTGCGTAATTATGGGCCCAATAATATGCCGCACAAAAAATCAAAACTAAATACAGGGGCTTTCAGTTATTTTGTATATATTAGTTTACACAAATTGACAAACAATTAACGAAACGTATTAGTTTTTACGTTAAAAAATTGGAATATTAAAATGGTACATTGTATTTATAAAAAAAGTAACTAATATATAGTGTTACTAATTAATGTAGATTTATACGATTTGCGTGTATTCTCATTGCTTTGTGTGTAATTTGTGTGCAGTGTGTGTAATTTGAGTGTTATTAGAAATCCACCACCAAGTGTTTTTTCAGGTTTGCTGTTGATATAAGTTATTGTTTTGATATGGCTTATTCTAGTTAAATTAGGTAACCCAATAGGGCAAAAAATGTTCATTCTTATTCTTAATTCAAGTTAAAATGGCAAAATTTTAGTTTCAGAATTTTTGCCTTCATGTAAATATTCCTTTTTCCCGTGGATTCAAGAAGAACTTTTTTCCGGAACATTTTCGAAAATTTTGTACAATAAAGTTGCATATTCTATCGCCCCATTTTATGTATCTCTCAATTAAAACTTAAGTTAAACTAAGAATTGACCTAAACTAAGAAATTAAAACTTAAAAGTCTATTTTTTATGTGAACGTTCATACTTCAAAATTAAACCAAATTAAAAATTAACCTAAACTATAGAGTAGATCAACTTTCAACTTAAGGCAAAAGTTCGTGCTAGTTGACGATAATGCGTTCCTATTCGTGAATAACTTAGCATAGAAGAATATTTTTACAGACGACAAATTTAGCACATCGTAGTCAAATATTCTATTCTATTAGTGTAATTTTGTAGGTATAAAATAACAACACTAATTTTTTTGTCCAGTTTAATTCTTAATTGAGACATAATGTTTTGCAAAAAATGTGAAATTGGAGTGTCATGAAGCTGCTAATGAGCATGTAATTTGCCATTATTGTTAAAGCAGAACGAATAGAAAAGCAAGTCTTTTCTTTAACAATTATTTATAAAATCGTATGATGCGTACAAGGTGTCCCATGTTCGACACTTTTATCGGTTATCTCCGTAATTGTTAGTGCTATAAAAAAAGTAATGTGGTGTCATGTGCTCTTTTTGGGTCATACTTAAAATGGTAAAGTCAAAATTCGAAAATTTTCGCTCGCTTAAGAGATACGGGGGAAATTAAAAAAAAATACAATTTCAAAATTACCCTATATTCTATTAGTTAAAAGAGATACGGAAAAATGTTTTATACAGAAGTTTTTTTATAATGATTGTTGAATAATCTGCCGTTTTCAGAATAAGTATACGGGGTCACTTAAAAAAGTTATCGGACCCAACCTAATTTCTTTAAATAGAATAACCTGTATATTTTAATCTGAAATTTTAAATTCTCTGTTCAAATATACAGGGTGTCCGGGAACATGTGGGAAATCTCCCGGATATGAAGAAAACATGTGAAAAGAATACTATAGGTTCATATAAACTTCTTTCGTATCGGCCTCCTCTTTGGAGATATGGGCTCCCAAAGAGCACCAATGGAATCAAGTTTTTTACACATAATTCTTGAACCACCTGGTATACTTCAATTATTTTTTAATATGATGTATACCAGGTAAGACCCGTCAAATTACTACCCAAGAAACTGTTGTGAATTACTCACAGCTGCAGGGACGGACTAGCTGTAACACTCATGGGCCCATTTTTTTTACGCCCTGTATGATGAGAACTTTGGACAATGTTTTTTACATACCTTTAACTATTTGCTAAAAATTAAGTACTCTTCATTCATGTCGATAATGCTAACCGTTTTCGAGAAAACGTCATTTTATTCACACTGAGTCATATAACTTCTCACGGGTTAAATATGCAAAAGCTTAATTTTAAAGGTTGAATATTTGATCGGAACAAAGATGTATCTTTTATAGAAATACGCCAAATACATGATATAATTAAAATACCGTTTTTCCGAAAACGGTTAGGATTAGCGACATGAATGAAGAGTACTTAATTTTTAGCCAATAGTTAAAGGTATGTAAAAAATATTGTCCAAAGTTCTCATCATACAGGGCGTAAAAAAAATGGGCCCATGAGTGTTACAGCTAGTCCGTCCCTGCAGCTGTGAGTAATTCACAACAGTTTCTTGGGTAGTAATTTGACGGGTCTTACCTGGTATACATCATATTAAAAAATAATTGAAATGTACCAGGTGGTTCAATAATTATGTGTAAAAAACTTGATTCCATTGGTGCTCTTTGGGAGCCCATATCTCCGAAGAGGAGGCCGATACTAAAGAAGTTTATATGAACCTATAGTATTCTTTTCACGTGTTTTCTTCATATCCGGGAGATTTCCCACATGTTCCCGGACACCCTGTATAACGCCCCATGGATAATATTGGTTTCCTAGGCGATTTATTTAATGATTATTTTAAACTTTGAAACAAAAGCTAATATCCTAGAAACAACTATGTTTGCATTCTAGTTGTTATTAACATTTAACGTCAATTTCATTTTTACATATTCATTTGTGAAAATCACTTATTAACATTTAAAAAAATTTGATATGATATCAGTTCATATTGAAAGTGGAAAAAACGAAGAAATGGCTCAAAATTTATATTTTGTTCGTTATCCGTAAAGACGGCAACCATTTAAGGACATATTCCGACGACTGGAACATAATTTAAAAATATACGGCTCTTTTATTATACCGAGATCAAAAACCTATAATAAATAAAACAAATAAAATGAAGAAAAGTTTAAATAAATCGCCTAGGTGTGTTATATATTTAAAAAGATAATTTAAATTGCTATCTTTTTAGATTAAAAAATACAGTGTATTCCATTTAAAAAAATTAGGTTAGGTTCGATAACTTTTTTACCTGACCCCATATACTTATTCTGAAAACGGCAGATTATTAACAATTATTATAAAGAAACTTCTGTATAAAACTTTTTGCTGTATCTCTTTTGGTAGTTTTGAAATTGTCAATTTTTTGATTTTCCTCCGTATCTCTTAAGCGAGTGAAAATTTTCAAATTTTGATTTTACTATTTTAAGATTGACCCAAAAAGAGCACATGACACCTACATTACTTTTGATAGCACTAATATAAAAGTGTCGAAAATGTGACACCCTGTACGGGGTCTTATTTTCGATACTTAGGGGTATTAGAGTTATTATCAAAGATAGAATGTTGCAGATTTCACTTCAGTTGCCCACTTTTTAACGAAACGAGAGATTCCGGTGTCAAATATACCATGGCTTAGTTCTTAAGGGTTCTTACAGGTTGATTTTAAAAATATTCTCTTTTTAGATACTCCTCGTATTTCCGTTACCAGCTAACTTATCAAAAAAGGCAGAAACTGATCTTGTTAGAGAATTTTACGTAAAGTACACTGGGATAGCCAGTTTTTCTATAAAAAGTTTAGTTTCTGAGATATTGACAGAAGTAAGCGTTTTGAATGAGACACCCTTATATTATTTGTTTAATTGATTGAGTATACTATGAGCATTACAAAAATGTATAGGTAGCTATTAATATTTATCATCACGAAGTTAAAAATGTGATATTTTTAATAATTTTCGTTACTTATAGGCCACGGTTAAATTTATTAGAAATATAATATTTTTATTATTTATGAAATAGTACCTATTACGTAAGAATTTTTATAATATGCTTTTTATTTATTTATTCTTGCAGTTTATGATAATTATGTATATTTTGGGATGTTTTATGCAATAAAATGAAAGTTCCCAAGAAAATATGTCAAATTTGCATCTGTTTGACCATTGACCATGGTCTACTGTTATAAGTAACATAAATTATTAAAAATATCACATTTTTAGCTTGTTTTTGAAGATAAATATAAACTACACATTTTTGTGAATATGAAAGTATACTGAATCAATTAAAAATAATATACGGGGGCTCCCATTTAAATTTTTTTACTTCTGTTAAAATCTCAAAAACTAAACGTTTTAGCCTGTAAAAATCTCTAATAAAGTCAGCACCAACCTTTTTGATAAGTTAACTCATAACTAGAGTACTGCTTTCATGTCTGGAGCTCTGCACCCAAACATACTCTTCGGCTACTGGATTCCATGGAAAGGAAGGCCATTCGTCTGATTGGAGACCACAAGCTGGCGAAGAACCTCGACAGCCTAGAACATCGAAGACAGGTTGAGGATTTAACTCTCTGTAGCAGATGTTTCCATGGAAAGTGCCTAGCCCTCTTAATTCGGCCCAGAGCGGCGAACAGCAGAAATACACGACGAACCACTGCCGCCCTTCCATATGTGGTTAAGCTTAGTACTCCTCGAACTTCATTATTTAAGAATTCTTTCATCTGGAGAACTTCATCCTTATGGAACGACCTTCCCGAGGTAGTTTTTCCCAACGAATATAACCTCAAAAGACCCAAAACCAACGTGAATCGCTTTATTCGCACACGCACCACTCCCAGAGTGCCTTAAAGGATTTTCCCTATAGTGCTTGTGTTTGGTCATAAAAAAAAATAACGAAAATACAAGGTGTGTCTAAAAAGCGATGAATTTGAAAATCACTGGGTAGATTAAAAACTAAGAGAACAATGACAATTTTGACATCGGAATCTGTTGTTTCGTTAAAAAGTTTGGCACTTAAAGTGGAAACAACAATATTTTATCTTTGATAATAACTCTAATACCACCAAGTGTCGAAAATAATACACCCTGTACTTTATGTGTCACTATCAAAAAAACTATTTTATTTTAAAAATATATAGTAAAACAAATAATGCTTACGCCTCAAAGGCATGCAAGTATGATTTATGTAAGTAATAATCCATTAACAACTGCGAGTGTTAAATAATTACCTTATGGGGGCATAAAATATAACTTTTCGTATTCTTAGACGTCTAGTACAGTCCTATCTTTAAACTTTCCCTAAAGCGAACTGTTGTAATTTTTTAACTCGGTTATAAATTTTATTTGCCCTGTAAAAACCTGGCACTATTAAAAGTTGGACAAGGTCTCCAAGGATGGTATACAATTTAACTTTTTTGGAAGTTTGCCTTTGTCGCTGCTAGCCGTTTTGCCAAGTTTCTTCTTCCTATATGGCACGCTATTTTAGTTTGCGTTTTTGCAAATTTGAGATGGGGGAGTTCTGCGGAAGACGGCATACCAGATAAGATGACATATTTCTCATCGATATGATGCGATTGTAATATTGGTCGCCATCGTTAGAATAGAATAAATTATGGTGTTAAGTAATCATTTCTGTAAGAACTGTGCGATATTAATTTATCTTACCATCAACTAAAATATTATGGGCAGCCCGGGATCTAGGGGGGGGGAGCCGGTGCCCAGGCCCCCGGGCGGAAAATTCACTTGTGGCAGTTATAACACCCTGGGGCGTCGCGCCGTACCCGTTTATCAATGGATTAGAAACTTTTATCAGTGTTCAATTGTTCATAATATCGCCCAAATTGGGGTTTTGATAAAAATCTAGTATTCCAAAATTAGTAGTAAAGATTGTTTCATGAAAAATGGATATAACTTAATGACTGCAGTAAAAGTACCTGGGCCATCCCATTATTTATGACCGTTTGTTATTATTATGTGGAAAGGACCGGATTGTAATAATTATAATTAAATATAGGCACATCGGGTAGGTTAGGTTGCTTAATTTATATTTAAATATCTTTTCGTGGTAAAATTTGTTAGTTTTTGAGGAATGGTTCAAGAATTGTCTTTTACCAAACATTCCTCAGAATAGCTTGACAGTAATGGACAATGCGAGCTATCACAGTCGCCAATTAAATAAATAATAAATAATACAAAATTGGAGATTCAGCACTACATGGGGGCGAATGATATATATTTTGAAGAAAGTTATAAAAAAGTGATCTTTTAGAAGTTTTAAAGACATTTTGTATAAAAAAAGTATATGTTTGTGACACATTGGCAGAAGAAATTGGACATACAGTGCTACGGCTCCCATCCTATTATATATATATGTATAACTATAAAAAAAATTATGATAAATGCATGAGCAGTTACAATTACGTTATAAATTTGATCGTCACCGATTAAAGATCCTGGGTTTCCCAATTCTGTTCGGATTAGTAATCTTAGGGAGGTGCCCACTATTCCTGACCATGCTATTATTGCATTTTTAACCCCATAGAGCATATGTGGCGCCAGTTAAAATCACTGGTTAGGTCTGAAAATATTTCTCCGACTTTAAGTTCTAGTGTTGTAGAATTAATACGAAAATGCTTTAATGATATTCCCCCAGGTAGTTGGAAAAATTCAGTCCGTCACGTAATAATTGTAGAAAATTCGTATATTAGTCTGGATCGTATAATTAATCCAATTATAATTAATTTTGATGAGGAAAGCGATAGCGAAACAGAACTATCTATAGAATGACATTATAAATGTAAATAAATAGGACTAGTAATATTTAAAAAAAATGTTATTTCATTTGATTACATTAATATAATCATATCATTACTTGTTTTCCTTAGTCCGTCCCTTCATACTTCACTTGTTTATTGCCAAGCTCTTATCGACACAATGGGACCGATCAAGGAAATCATTAAGTCGTATCCAATTTTCGTGAAACGTACTGTACACAACAGTAAAACTGCAGTTTTTTTGGGTAAAAATATTGCGATTTAGCAAAACTTTGCTTAGTTCAACAGTTGATAATAACCGAGATACAGGAGGGTGTCCAAGTGAAAATTGTATTTTCTAATTTCCTAATTAACTTACTTTTTAACTAATATTTTAGCATACAATTTTTGGTTGTGGGTTTTTAGGGGAGAGAAAATTGAATTTGGTAATTATTTTATTTTTATATAGATTGCAGTGTAGTGTTTTTTAGTGTTAGTGTATTTATGTTTTTATTAAACAAACAAATTTTCACATCACATTTACCCCTTGTCAATGTCGGTAGCTCCAAGAAATTGTTTTCGATATCTTTGTATTTATAGTGCCCAGTGCGCTTTTAAAAATATTATAACAATTATTATCAAAAATAAATCTTTTCTTGATTGTTTATTTAAGTACCGTAATTTCGGGTGACTTTGACTCCCTTTCAAAGTTTGACCCATTTTTTTTTGGTAAAAAATAAAATAATCGTAAAACAAATAGGGGGGTTATATGAGTCTTAATGGGTAGGTAGATTAAAAGTAAAGACACACTTAGTTTTATATGGTCGACTGCAGAAAAAAAAATTAAAACCGGGTGTGCAAAGTCACCCGCAGGGATCGGGTGACTTTGTCTCATATCATATTTAACGTATATTTTCATATACAGGGTCCGCAAACGAAGCGTGGACGGAAGATTAAATCGTTATCGAAGAACTTATCAACATTACTAAAACAGCTTGAGATATTGGATTAAAAGCGGGATGTTTTAAAAATATTTTACATCATACAGGGTGGCCCAAAAAAGTGTGACAGCATAAAGTTATATTTTTTTAAATGGGACATCCAGTATTTTATTGCATATTTAGGTTCGTATTACTATTGTTTATAAGTGATTCAAATTTTATTTGGTTTTGTAGTTTCGGAGTAATAAATTAAAAACTAAAAAAAAAAAGTTTTGCAGTCCTGAATAAAAAAATCAAAAAAAACAATCCAGAACTATTTTTTTAACCTCGGCATTGAGTGAAATTTATGACAAGAGGTCTAGAGATACTATGAATGTAATTGCGTTTATTTATTTTATACAGGGTGTTCATAATAAGCTTTCAAAAAACCAACATTTTAAAATAATTTTTCTCAAGTTTTTCAAATGGAACACGCTGTATATTATTTGGCTATTTGACGTAGAATTCATAGACAATTCTTTTTTGTAATACAAGCATATAAGTTATATCCAGCCGTTTTCGAAATAATTATAAATATCATAAATTATGTTGTTTAAATAGAGTTTTTATTGGGAAATTTTGTTATAGGCGACTAGACTAATAATTGTAAACTAAAGTAAATGTTTAAAATAGCTTCCTTTTACTCTTAGAGTTTACCGTATTTTAGTTATTTCGATATAAATTTTAAAAGCATACATTTTTGCTACTTTTATTATTTAATTTTTTTTTATTCTTAATCGAGTTGCCATGATTTCTTTTTGTTTAGATTGTCACTATGACAGTTAAATAAAATTATTGTTCAGTCGTCGAAATTAAGTACTAACTTACACAAAATGTCGATTTTACAACTTTAGAAATGGTAAATATGATTTTTATACTGGGTGAATGTGCAAGAAATTGCCTACTCGCGAGCCGAGTGTATGCTGAAAGATACCCAGATATTGAGAGAAAGCCGAGAACAAAAAACCTTCGAGAAGTTGTTGCAAAGATTTGTAGCAACAGGAAGCACTGCGTACACAAAAAGGTTGATAATCAATAAACCCGTTATTAATGAAGAAAATGAATTAAGAGTTCTGTTGGCAGTAGAGGAAAATCATTAAATTAAGTAAAAGGAAGCTATTTTGAGCATTTACTTTAGTTTACAATTATTAGTCTAGTCGCCTAAACAAAATTTCCCAATAAAAACTCTATTTAAACAACGTAATTTATGATATTTACAATTATTTCGAAAACGGCTGGAGATAACTTATATGCTTGTATTACAAAAAAAAATTGCCTATGAATTCTACGTCAAATAGCCAAATAATATACAGGATGTTCCATTTGAAAAACTTGAGAAAAACTATTTTAAAATGTGGGGTTTTTGAAAGCCTATTATGAACACCCTGTGTAAAATAAATAAACGCTATTACATTCATAGTATCTCTAGACCTCTTATCATAAATTTCACTCTATGCCGAGGTTAAAAAAATAGTTCTGGATTGTTTTTTTTGATTTTTTTATTCAGGACTGCAAAACTTTTTTTTTTAGTTTTTAATTTATTTCTCCGAAACTACAAAACCAAATTAAATAAAACTTGAGGAACTTATAAGCGATAGTAATACGAACCTAAATAAGCAATAAAATACTGGGTGTCCCATTTAAAAAAATATAACTTTTTGCTGTCACACTTTTTTGGGCCACCCTGTATAATGTAAAATATTTTTAAAACATGCCGCTTTTAATCCAATATCTCAAGCTGTTTCAGTATTGTTGATAAGTTCTTCGATAACGATTTAATCTTCCGTCCACGCTTCGTTTGCGGACCCTGTATATTTAAGACTAGGCTAAAGTTACCCACTAGGATTGTTAAAATAAACTTATTTAGAATTGGTTCTTTCAAATTTTTAATTTTATACATAGGTAGGTAGATAATAACATGAAATATCACATTAAACTGAAAACTCGGAATCTTTTCTTATTTTAGTGGTATTTTAGCTGTAATGTGTGTTATATTTCTATGAAATTAATTTACGTAAATACCATTACATGCATAAAACCGTTTAATACCTTTAAAATGCAATTAATTACGCTGACAGTCATATTAGTGGAGTCGTTCCGGTATTCGAAAATCCCTTGACGAAATCGAGTAATTTATTTCCCCAATCGATACAGTAGGATCCACTCGACATTCTGAAATGATTTGTGTACGGCGCTGCATGAGGGGGGTGGGGGGCACTCCCCGTAAAACTAACCTACAACGGGAAATTGAAAAGAACTCAGCCGATTTTGATGCTAAAAAAATGTGGGAAGCAAAATTGAAGAGCTTGACAGAGCGCGTAAGCTCGAACAAACCCGATCCCGATATCTCAATGAGTTCGCGAATTAACGCGATTATCAACTGCAAAAACAATAAAATTTAATTAATTATATCTCGAGAATGGGCGGAGTTGGGGCATAATTTTTTCGCGAATTAACAGGTGATACCGAGTACCTTGATTGGCCGGAGGCTGGGGTTGGTGGGGCAATTAGTAGGGGAGTAAGGGGGATTGGAATTTTTTTACATAAATGCTAATAAGTAGTTTTTTAATCGAACTACGGGGATCAGGCCGGATTCAATTTGTTAATTTTTTTATCAGCTACGAGGTGGGATTGGCAAAAATTTTTATTTTCCCAAATGCGCGCTGGGCGCGGCATGCAAGAAATGGCCATCTCCGAAAATACTTTAGATATTATGTTTAATTTTGGTATGTGTTAATAGGATATAGAACCTCAAAGTTTAGTTAGAAAAGTCATTCAATTGTTCCACCAGTGGCGTCGCTCCAAACATGTCCTTTGATATTTTTACAAAAAAGATGGTACGCCACTGATATTTTTCCATGTTGAGATTTTTCTGATTGGCCTTTTCAATTCTCCATGAAAACGGTCTCTTGAGTTTTTCTCGTTCTTGATTAAAACCACTAAATTCATATTGAAACTCATTATTTTTAACATTGATAAAATAATTAATTATAATTTTTTTTATAAAAATTATTGGAGTGGGCAATTCGATGCGAAGACGAGCGGAAACATGCCTTTTAATTTTATTTTCGCAAATGAAATGAAAAAAAATTATCATTAATTATTTTATCAATGTTAAAAATAATGAGTTTCAATATGAATTTAGTGGTTTCATTCAAGAACGGTGCGTCTGACGAGAAAAACTCAAGAGACCGTTTTCATGGAGAATTGAACAGGCCAATCAGAAAAAATATCCATATGGAAAAATGCAAGTGGCGTACCATCTTTTTTGTAAAAATATCAAATGACATGCTTGCAGCGACGCCACTGGTGGAACAATTCAATAACTTTCCTAACTAAAATTTGAGGTTCGATATCCTATTAACACATACCAAAATTAAACATAATATCTAAAGTATTTTCGGAGATGGCCATATCTTGCGCCCAGCGCGCATTTGGGAAAATAAAAAATTTTCGCCAATCTCAACTCGTAGCTGATAAAAAAATTAACAAATTGAATCCGGCCTGATCCTCGTAGCTCGATTAATAAACTACTTATTAGCATTTATGTAAAAAAATTCCAATCCCCCGTATTCCCCTACTAATTGCCCCACCAACCCCAGCCTCCGGCCCTTCAAAGTACTCGCCATCACCCGTTAATTCGCGAAAAAATTATGCCCCAACTCCGCCCATTCTCGAGATATAATTAATTCAATTTTATTGTTTTTGCAGTTGAAAATCGCGTTAATTCGCGAACTCATTGAGATATCGGGATCGGGTTTGTTCGAGCTTACGCGCTCTGTCAAGCTCTTCAATTTTGCCTTCCACATTTTTTTTGTAGCATCAAAACCGGCTGAGTTATTTTCAATTTCCCTTCGTAGGTTAGATTTACGGGGCGTGCCTCCCCCCCCCCCCCCAATGTGGCGCCCTACACAAATCATTTCAGAATGTCGAGGGAATCCTACTGTATCGATTGGGGGAAAAAAAAGTACTCGATTTCGTCAAGGGATTTTCGAGCCGTTTATTTCGCCAGGACGACTCCACTGTATAAAATAAATCACTATAAGAAATTTAAAAATCGCTCTGCCTGTGACCTCACTGCGCGCGGCAGACGAAATTACCTTTAGTCATTGTATCATGATGCCTATATCAATCAAGACATTTATATATCTTGCATTTTGAATCTTTGACAGTGACATTGTCATTATTTGAGATTTAAAGTTCAAATCGATGCTTTATCAATTATAATAATTGATCACAGATTGAGGGAACGCCAAATGAAATTACATTGCAAACTGCTTCCGCAGCAAATAATTTATTACTAAAAAAATCCAGGGAGCGATATGTAAAAGTGTATCAAAAATGTATAAAGGAAAAAATGGAAAAAAAGGGACGAAGCAATTGTTATTGTCTACATGGCCCACAGAATGTTCATCATGGTTGCGAATAGGCAGTGATTGACTGGTGTACTGATAATCTTGTGAGTAACGACTCAGAAAATGTTTTATTAGCATATTTCGATAATTTAACATAACCGTAAATATGAAGTCGTAGAAAAAGTATAGTACAGGTGTCCCATTTTCGACACTTTTATAGGGTTTGTTCTCCGTAATTGTTGGTGCTATTAAAAAAAGTAATGTAGGTGTCATGTGCTCGTTTTGGGTCAAACTTAAAATCGTAAAATCAAAATTTAAAATTTTTCACTCGCTTAAGAGATACGGGGGAAAATCAAAAAATTGACAATTTTTAAATTGCCCTATATTTTCTTAGTTAAAGAGATAGCGAAAAATGTTTTATACAGAAGTTTCTCTATAATGATTGTTGAATAATCTGCCGTTTTCATAGTAGTAAGTATACGGGGTCAGGTAAAAAATTATCGAACCTAACCTAAATTTTTTAAATGGAACACCCTGTATATTTTAATCTAAAAAGATAGCATTTTAAATTTTCTTTGCAAATATGTATCACATATTGGTTTCCTATTCGATTTATTTAAACTTTATTAGGTACTTTTAGAGATGTAAAGGTAATATTACCGAGGTAATGTTACCGTAATATTACGTAATATTACGTAATATTACCGCAAGATCGGTAACATTGGAAATATTGTTTTTTTTTTTTTTTTTTTTTTCCATAAGCCAAATCCAGTTGAACAAAACGGGGCGATACATCTCTTTAAAATTGCCGGTGAAAACAAGATGGGGTTCCTTTGTTTCTTGTATAAAAAGCTTTTTGGAGACTAAACATTCATTAAAAAGTTTAGCAGTTGATGATAGCCCAGATATTTCTGATGTTCTTTCATCAAATACAGTAAGACTTCTTCTTCAAAACGAATTTTGGTTGCAAATAGAAGCAACTTATGACTTGTTCCAGCCAATGTCTAAGTGGATAACGATTTTTGAAGCTAACGGGCCAACAATCTCAAAAGAGTTTATCTGCTTTTTTGAAATAAGGTCTATATTACGTGACAAAGTATCAAATTTATCTATTACTATGTTTGAAAACCAGAAAATGTGTTCAATTCTTGAAAAACGAGAAAATATATGTTTAAAACCCGTTCATCTTGCTGCTTACCTATTAGAACCAAGTCAACGCGGCGAGAAGTTAACTGAAGCTGAAATTTTAATTGCAACGGAGTTCATCTATGAAACTGCAAGGCGTCATCCAAAGTATTCTTCACAAGTAGATCTTATTATGGAAGCACTCGCACAGTACAAAATTAGAGGTAATATTTTTGCTAAGGAATTCGTCATTTCCAGCGAAAAATCTATGTCTGGATCTGTTTGTTGGGCAGGAATTTGCTCCAGTTCTAAAATAAGTAGGTTAGCTGTAGACATTTTAAATTTACCATCGTCAACAGCCGCAACCGAAAGAACCTTTAGTACTTATGGATTTATTCATCGGCAAAAAAGAAACAGACTAACCGTGGAGAGGGCCGGAAAACTAACTTATATTGCCCATAATTATAATTTACTAAATGAAGAAGATCATTCGAGAATAGTAGAAGATACTGAGGAAGAAATAGAAAAAGAAGATATCGGTTTCGAAGTTATAGACTTGACTCAATTAACGAAAGAGAAAGAAGAATCAGATGACGAGGTTGGGGATGATGATGAGGATGATTTACCATTATCCACTCTATTACGTAGTCCATTCTGACTCTGACTAGTTTAAAAAACGTTCTTATTGTTTTTCGTAATGTTTTTACAGTTTTGAAATAAAAAAAACTAGTATTACTTAAAAAGCTGTTTTTTTTATAAATTACCAATGTTACCGTAATATTACGTAATATTACCGGTAATATTACCGATTTTTAAATTACCGGTAATTTTACATCTCTAGACTTTGCAACGAAATAAAAGATTCAGATTAAGGTAAAAAAATAACGGGAATCATCGCAAATGTTCAGGTTTGTTCGGGTGTCAAATGTTCTAAATGGTTGCCGGTTTTCCGGATAGCGAGCAAAATATAAATTTTGAGCCATTTCGTTTTTTCCACTTTTAATTTAAACTGATATCATATAAAATTTTTTTAAATGTTGATAAGTCATTTTCACAAATGAATATGTAAAAATGAAATTGACGTTAGATGTTAGAATGTCAACATAGTTGTTCCTATGATATTGGCTTTTGTTTTATGGTCTACTGTGGTTTAACGTCACAAAGTTTAAATAAATCGCCATGTGTGTTGTATATTTGAAAAGAGAATTTAAAATGTTAACTTTTTAGATTGAAATATACAGGGTGTTCCATTTAAAAAAATGAGGTTAGGTCCGATAGCTTTTTTACCTGACCCCGTATACTTATTTTGAAAACGGCAGATTATTCAGCAATCATCATAAATAGACTCCTATAAAACATTTTTCGGTATTTCTTTTAACTAAGAAAATATAGGGTAATTTTGAAATTGTCAATTTTTTGATTTTCCCCCGTATTTCTTAAGCGAGCGAAAATTTTCAACTTTTGATGTTACCATTTTAAGTTTGACCCAAAAAGAGCATATGACACCTACATTACATTTTTGATAGCACTAACAATTACGGAGATACCCTATAAAAGTATCGACAGTGGTACACTATGTACACAACTCGAGTGTTAGCCTATTACACACTCTTTCGAAGTACGGTTTGTATTCGAAATTGTATATTAAATTTGTAATCGTAATATTTGCCCACTCTTGGTATGTAATATACTAATAATTTTTTGAATTTTTTGTTTTGTAACTCAAAAAATTATGTCACTGTGCACAGATCTCCCCTAGTCTAATAAAATTGTGTTAAATTGTAAGTATATGGCATATTTTATATGATGCGCTTGAAGATATTGCGGGCTGGATGGGTGAAATTTTTATGCGAGAAATATAATGAGAAAATAAGACATTTATGTTGTGTGGGTTTTGGCAATTCTTTTAAATATTTACGATTAATGATAGAACTGGACAAATGTTTCACTTCATGTATACATAGTGAACTTGTGAAATTATTGATTTAGAAAAAACTTTAATTTCCACCATCTTGCTTGTCTTATTAAGAAAAATAAGAGAAGAGTCTGGTAATAAATTTAAAAATTCACCGAGACAATAAGAGTATTATCAAAATTATTATGTGTGTTACCGTGGGTACTTGTATTTCGTTTATCTAGGAAGTAAAAGTATACTAGAAAATAATAAGTGTCTTAAAAGTTTGTATAAGCTGCGTTGAAAAAAATAATATTTGATTTTATATACAGGGTGTTACAAATTCGGCCTTCACCATTGGGATTTCGGAAACGGTAAGAGATACGAAGTGGTTTGTTCGGGCCTGGATCTTTTTGTTTAAATTATGAAAGAGGATCGGTACTGGCTTTCCGACGTTTTGTTCCTTAAATTGACCATCTTCATTAAAATACCCCTTCTCTAAGCCAAATTAAAGCACCCTGTATAAAAAAACTTGTCAAATTTTATAAATAGTACCTACTCAGATGTAAATGATTTCAAATTTTTGTGATCAAATTAAAATCAATAAAGAATCTATAGCATATTTATGTCGGTCGATAAAAGCAATAAAGATAGGAAAATAATTAATATCTTAGCAACACTGCAACAGATTTGGGGAAAAAATGGGATTACATAAACAAAGAGGAGGGACACTAATTCCGAGTAAACAATATAGGAGATTCCATTTACAAAAATCAACTTTTAATGGTCCCGCATGTATGAAACAAACTGTGTATATTAAAAATATTTTAAAAATATACATATTCAACCTGTATTCAACAGTCCACCAATATTTATATCCAAAGTTTTCCTCCATCAATGATAATATAGGAGATCGAAGAATTACACAGACAGACAGGGTGTCCGCTAATTGATGGTACCTACATGGAAAAACCACAGACTTCTTACGTAAAAATATTAGGATTTAATTATACTTACCTATATCCGAAAGTTGATATTAACTGAGATACAGGGTGTTAAAGTTAAAACTTCATTTTTGTTTTTCTCTAATAACTTTGAGAGAAACGAACGTTTTTATACAAAATTTGGCAATTATGGTTTTTTAGGACGAGAAATTGATTTTTTTATGAAATTTTAATGTACAATGTAGGGGGCGCTGTCTGCGGCATTATTTGTATATTTATTAGGTGATAACTTTTTGGTGCCTCAGTGTATTTAAGTTTTTAATGAAAATAATACTTTCTCATATTTATTACGTAAAAAAGGTATACTAAGTTGAAGTCGCCCAGAGTTACCGTTTCGGAGATATTTGCATTTAAATTGTTTAATGCACTGCAATTATTATTAATTTGCAAACAACATTTTTTTCTTCAGGTAACCTATGAGAAAACAAATAAAATTTAGAGATGCAATTGCTATGGAACAGAAAAGGTTTCATTTTTGAGTTTATCGGAAGATTTCATTGCTGTTGGTTTCTTTCGACACGATATTTTCTAGGTTCAAACAGGCCCGTAGCCAGTATTAGATTTTAGAGTGGGCAGTCAAAGTTTTAGAGGGGGCAAACTTGAAAATAATTTTTGTGATCAGATCACGTAAGATCAAGAGAAAAAAAACATCGTTGATTTCAACATTGAATTAACTACCTATATAATTACAAAAAATAAAACTTAAACAAAACCAAAAAACGCAACGTAGGTAAATACCTTTAATATAATTGAAGTTTTCTGTTCTTCCTTTCGTTAAATTTCTGTAAAAACACCTCAAAGTTTATGTTATTTGCTTGTTTACTCTCAAACGCTAAATATATCAGATTGGCCATTCTCTGCTGAGACTGAATCCCAAGAAATTACATAAATATACAACTATCATGGTTTTGCTAGAGTGGGCAACTTTTTCTGTCAGAGTGGGCATTGCCCACTCTGACCCCCCCCCCCCCCCTGGCTACGGGCCTGGGTTCAAAGTTATTTTAATTAAAGTAAGTTAAAGAACAATCCAATTGTTGTATTTATTATTTCCAATTACCATTACTAGAACATTAATTAGCATGTAAAAGTGAATTGGTAAGAAGTAACTAACAACATATTGTTTGCTTGCCTGAGCTAACGCACTAAACAATTTAAATGCAAATATCTCCCAAACGGTAACTCTAGGCGACCTGAACTTTGTATACCTTTTTTACGGAATAAATATGAGAAAAGTATTATATTTATTAAAAACTTAAATACACTGAGGCACAAAAAAGTTATTACCTAATATAATATGTGCAAATAATGCCTCAGACATTGTACATTAAAATTTCACAAAAAAATCCATTTCTCGTCCTAAAAAAACCATAATTGCCAAATTTTGTATAAAAACGTTAGTTTCTCTCAAAGTTATTAGAAAAAAACAAAAATAAAGTTTTAACTTAAACACCCTGTATCTCAGTTAATATCAACTTTCGGATATAGGTAAGCATAATTAAATCCTAATATTTTTACGTAAGGAGTCTGTGGTTTTTCCATGTACCACTAATTAGCGGACACCCTTGTATATTTTCATACAAAACCACAAATTTAATAAACCCCTTCCCTGAAAAAAAAAACACCCCGGAAAAAAATTTCAGGCTGCGCCACTGCTATCAACTGTATCTATAAAACACCAATAATAATAGATAACAAATATCTAATCAGGAATATAATAATTTGTATACGACAAATATTTATTAAATAACTTTATGTAACTTGAGTAAGGTAAGAAGTAAAAAAATATTTTCATAAGTATGTACATAAGAAACGCGTATGACCAGGCAATTATAAAACTATCTTACCTTGAATCGAATTTGGTACCATCTGCCAAAGTACCGGTGTAGTGCATCGTCAGCATGTCCCCATTTTTCGATTTGACTTCGCATACTTCGGGCTTACTTACAACATCAATTTTAAGTTCTGCTTCCTTGTCCTTGTCACTGCAATTTACCACCACTGCCCATAATGACAGGAGTCCCAAGAAGCTCACCCACCGAACCATTTTCGAAAGTTTCAGTTAAAAATAAAAAAGTTCGTATCGATATTACTAGCGTATCGATGCCGGCCTTAGCTCTACTTACTCCTTGTAACGCGGGATTGGAACTAAAACATCATCCGGCAAAAGTTTTGAATGGCCACGAGTTTGCCACGCTACAAACGTGATGTCACGGATTTTTCTATCCTTTTTTAAAGCGGAAATTCGTGAATGAGTTGGAGAGGAACAGACGAAATGAAAAGCCACAGGTCTGGATTTGATTGGTGGGGCTTCTGCTTATGATAGCGGTATCATTGCGGTTCTAGCGCGTCTGTAATGCGTTTACCGAAAGAGAAAAGAAAAAGTTTGCCGGAAAGTTATACCTAATTGGGATGTCTATTGACACAAAATAGAAATATGAAATTATAGTACTGTCGTTGTCATTTTCTTGACTTTTTTAGGTGCTTTCTCATTTCGTACACGTCAAAAACTTACCTGAATTATTTTCGTCGACCATTTCGATGGTCAGGTATAGGTACGTAAAGTCTGTTTTGTTGCCGTTGATAGCTCGATACCCTCATTAAAGATTCAAAACAAGGGCCCGGTGGCCTAAAATATTTTACCTATAAAATGGTCTTTTTACGTACATCTAGCATAAAGATGAAGAAATTTTGACCTATTCCACCGGGTAACAGATAAAGTAACAATAGAGCCATAAAATGAAATGAAAGGATAATGATTAAAACGGCCCATCATGGTCGGAGAGTTGGGTTTTTAATGTAACCGCTTATTATTTTATTTAAATGTAATAGATTTTATGATTTTATGAATTTATTTACAAGAAAACTAATTTATTTACAGATCAAAAAATATTGACAATTTCAATAATTATAACTCGATAAAATGGTCCTCAGAAGAATCTGAAGAGTCATCATGTCCTACGCTTATTACTAAAGGCTCAATTTCCATAGTTGTGTCAATTACGTTGTCAAGTTCCCACATTTTTTGTTCCTCTACTATAGCATGTTTTATGGCGTTTTGCCAATTTTCTGATGACACATTTGCTAAAGAATGAAGCAAGAGGTGTCGCACTTCTTGCATTTTAAAAGTTTTGTTATTTCTAGCAACATATCCTTTTACTTGAGCCCATATTAATTCGATAGGATTTAGCTCACAATGGTAAGGTGGTAAACGGAGCACTATAATACCTCGATCTCTTGCCATCTCGTCAATAACATACTTTTTATACTGTGATTTATGTAGCCTAACAATATCCAAAAGTTCTTTTTTTACCATGGTATTATCGTAACTCAATTCCTTTCGTTGTAACCAGTTTACGATTTCCGCCTTTTTCCATGAAGTTGTGGGAAGATTCTCTTTTAGCCTAGAGTGATAGCTGGCATTATCCATCACTATTACAGAATTAGCGGGAATGTATTCTATCATTTGCTTAAAATATTCCTCGAAAACATCAGCAGTCATTTCTTCATGATAGTCTTTAGTAGAATTCGACTGGAATTGTAATAATCCTTGATCCAAAAAGCCATTTGAACTTCCTATATGAGTTATAATAAGTCTGCGTCCCTTTCCAGATGGTGGTCTAAGTCCTGTTGACCAGCCTTCCATGACAGCTTGTCGAGAACTTAGGACATTTTTATCTTGCCAAACTTTAGATACGGTGTGCCCTTCGTTCAGCCAAGTTTCATCCAAATAGAAAATGTTTTTGCCTTCGCTGCGGTATTTTCGGATGGACCTTAAGTATTGACGTCTCCAGCAAATAATATCTGCTCTATCAATAAGAAAAGATTTTCTGTTTTGCTTCTCCCATCGAAAGTTCATATCATGAAGTATTTTCCATAGTTTCGTTCGTGATAGCTGTGGTAAGTCCTCGTCGTAGTTAATGGCTTGTAAAATTTTGTCTATAGTTGGTATTTCCTTGGCAAAATAAAAACTATGTACTTTTCTTCTAATACCATTTTTAATGAAATTGTCAATTTCTAACGGTTTCTTTCCTGGGAGTGGTTTTGGCTCACTGAGTTTCTTAGATTTTCTTTCACGCAAGAACCTATATATAGTAGCCTCTCCAACTCCTACCATATTGGCACACTCTGCAATGATGCTACGAACATCACTTGCAGGTTTCTGGTACACTAGAGCATCATGCACGTTTAATATTAATGTCTTTTCTCGGAGAGAATATGCACTCTTGCTAATTTGACGAAGACACGTTGGCGAAAAACTTGAAGCCATTGTTACAAGTATAGGAAATAATTCAACTTTGAGATAATGCAGTATCTAAATACAACTAAATACATAGTTTGACAAACGCACATCAAATGGCGTAATAACATCCTAAAGCAGGCAAAAATAGGTAAATTAATTACCCCTGTTGTACCTACTTTAACCCTAATCCTACTTCACAATGGACAGAGGCCAATTTTCTTATTAAATAAGGTAATTACTATTGGCAACGCCTATGGTTTACGGTTGTTTTATGGCTTCAACCCTCGATATGAGCTATCAACTGCAACAAAACGGAATTTAGGCAATTTTATCTTTGTATGTATATTTTAAAAATGTACAGTGTGTTTCACAAAACCGGGACCACTAAATTTTTTTACACGGTCCCAATAAATACATATTACATTACAGTTTCTTTATTGATTTTAATTTGATAAATTTTTTTACGGATAGTTGCATCTGGTTTACATGAGTACTATTTATAAAATTTTACAAGATTTTTTTTATACAGGATGCCTTAATTTTGTTGCCAATTTTCCGTTTCCAAGTTTGAATTAAATTTACTCAATATTTTCAGACACAACACCCTGTATATTTTATCAGAAATTGGAACGTCTACTAAGTCTCCTTATAATTATAAAATATTTTTATTATTGTTTGCAGCGTTGCCAAATCGTAATGATTTTCCCAAAATTTTCGTTATTTATTTTTTATTTGTTAATTTTATTGTAGGTGGTCGAAATTATTGTAACACCCTGTATTTTTTACTACATATCTTCTAGGCTACGATAACACAATAATCCAGACCATCTACAATTAAAATAATACATAACAAATAAAAAAATAAATACCGAAAATTATGAAAAAATCATTACGATCTGGAAACGCTGCAGACAATAATAAAAACATTTTAGAGTTATAAGGAGCCTTAACAGACGTTTCGATCCTTGATAAGACATACAGGGTGTTTCACTTGAAAATGTTGAGTAAATTTAATCTAAACTTATGAAACACACTGTGTATTTAAAAATATTTTTAAAATATACTTAAACAATCCCCTACTATTCATATTTAAATTTTCCTCTATCGATGATATTATAGGAGATATAGAAGAATTACACAATAATTGCAATGGCCATTTTTTTAAGTAAATATTCGCTCAATATTTTGCTCAGGCGGCTGTATAAATCAGTATATTTTTTAGAGGGTTTTGGATGTAGCTGTGCTGTACCAGAACGCATTGGCTGTACGATATCTAGTACCTGTCGCTCGGTGTAAAAGAATCGCGGCGACAAGAAGAACGTCATCGTTGCATAAAAGCGCACATTTAGAACAATGTGTTTAGAGAACGAAGCGATTTTTTACGCTAAAAGAACCCAGGCAGCAGTTTTCTCTAAAAAGGTTAGCATTACAGAACCGGATATAGTCATGGCCGGACACGCAATCCCACTGGCTTCATCTATTAATTTGCTGGGCGTCAATCTGGGAGGAAATATGTCTTGGCATAACCACGTTGTGGTAATCGCAAAGATAGCTTCTCAGAAGCTTGGGGTACTCTTCCGAACCAGAAAGTTGTACACACCTCAACAACTTTTGACACTATACAAAGCCCAGATTCGGCTATCACTAGAGTACTGCGCTCTCATGTCTGGAGCTCTGCACCCAAACATACTCTTCGGCTACTGGATTCCATCGAAAGAAGGGCTATTCGTCTGATCGGAGACCACGAGCTGACGAAGACCCTCGACAGCCTAGAACATCGAAGACAGGTTGGGGATTTGACTCTCTTTTACAGATATTTTCATGGAAGGTGCTCGGCTCACCTTGCCCTCTTCATTCCGCCCAGAGCGACGAATAGCCGAAATACACGACGAACCACTGCCGCACATCCATATGTGGTTAAGCTTAGTACTCCTCGAACTTCATTATTTCAGAATTCTTTCATCTGTAGTACTTCATCCTAATGGAACGACCTTCCCGAGGTCGTTTTTCCCAACGAATCTAACTTCCAACGATTCAAAACCAACGTGAATCGCTTTTTGCGCACACGCACCACTCCCAGATTGCCCTAAAGGATTTTTCCTATAGTGCTTGTGTTTGATCATAAAAAAAAATTAGAACTAATTTGCTCTGAAAATTATGGTTTTATTTAAAAAAATTATCGAATTCCAATAGCACTAAAATATAAAGATGGTTTTATTATTTATTAATGGCTTCTTTACAGTCCTATCAAGCCAGGCACCGCCACGGCGTCATTGGTCTAATTATTTTGAGAGACGGCGAGGCGTCGGCTTCTTTATATCTGCTCCCAAAAAATAATATACATTATTAAGATAGAATCTATATTTGGATTGGAGTGTGATCAGAGAATAAAATAATAACTATACAAGGCTTTCAAGCACAGGGTTTGCAAGTGCTCGGAGGCCCTCAATTCTTGCCCAGTTAGATAAAGTTAACTGTTTAAGGCATCAATTACTGAATCGCTGGTTTAATTTCGATTTGGCCTTCCTGTTAAAATGTTCATTAAATTACCCAGTTGACTTTTTGGAATTCCCTTTCCTGCCGAAAAATTAATCAGATGGCCAAATTTAGATTAGAATGATAAATTAACCTGTCAATCTCTGGCGATACAGCTTAACTAACCGGATTTAGAAATAGAATTGCCGTTAAAAAAATAACAGGTTGTCCCCTTTGATTGTCAGGAAAATAAATTATTATGCGTACTTTCTATGAATATTCTTTTTCACAATTTTAAACTTAAGCATTCACCAGTTTATCGAGAATATTATATAAATGTAATTTAATGTTTGCAACAACGAATAAACAATGGTTGAACAAGATTAGTGTAAATATGGTTGCCTACAAATTTTTTTAGCAGTGTCTGCTCGTGACCTATGATAAAGGGGGTTCACAAGTATCATGGAATTATTTTAAAAATATAATTTTTTTGTAACGACCAAATAATTATATTATTCGGAGTTTTAAACGTAGGAAAAAAAAAGTAATAAGAAAATGCGTTAGATAAAACATATTTTCATTTATTTTTTTATTTTATACAAGAAAATACAAATTTTTGGAAAATAAGAAAGTTTTTTTTAGTGGCTTAAACGTAAAGTCCATTCTTCGGTTCTTAATTGTAGAAAATAACAGCCTCATTAAAGTTTGGAATACCCTGGTGGGGTGGCAGAAAAGAGAAGTAATTAAATGGTTTGCCATTATTAACAGTCGAGCTGCGAAATGATTACTTGGTCAGTAAGAGTTTACAATTGGTCAGTAGAAACGAACATGTCTAGAAGCAGTTAACTTCAGAGGTCCCAGAGCACTGTCAATTTATATAACTTTCTTGTGTTTTCTTCTGCCGAATACAGAAGGAAATCGGCGACAAAAGGTGTTGCGGGGGCGGGTTTTTACTTGTTTTCCCAGGACACTGTCACGATTCAGAAATGTTTGCTGTCCATAAGTTGATGACCAACTAGCCATTTTGGCTGAACAATTACATTCTTCTGTTCGAAAAAAATAAGAATATTTTGCTAACCAGTGAAATACCCGGCAGAAAATATGCTCTGAAGATTATTTTCTATTCCATTTTTGGTCGAGGCACGCTCCGCAACGCCGCGAACAAACAACAAACAGGAAAAACAAAAGAACAACAACGGTTAGTTGTGCTTCATCCACAAATCCAGTTATTTTTTTCGTATATTTCATTTTTAAACTTTCTAATAAAGTCCCTAGATTTGCCCTGTGTGGTCTGCATTAAATTAATATCGGGTTAGGCGTTCCCGCATTCTTCAATTCAATTTTTTGCTCTAAACTCAAAGAGCTAAAGTTATTTTTTAAATAGTTCACAGTCAAACTATTCATTTTAACTTAATAAATATGCAATATTAAAATATTGAAACATCCACGCTCGAGTTACTACATACATGCGCAAACAAACAGACAAAGGCGCAATCCAAAATTGTGCGACTTTTCCATGTAAAATCGCCATATCCCCGCTATCCCCCGCTACCTGATACTAAAGATAATCTGCATTATGTTCCACCTATTTGATCGCATATGCGAGCATTTCTCGTCACCAATCTAACGACTGGCGCGCCGGCCGGATCGCGCCACGCTAGGGCGCCAATATACCGTTTGGTTTGACGGTACGATAAAATATTAGGGAATGTCGGACTTTATACGATAAATAATATTCAATGAATATAAGTTAATATTTTTTTATTCGTTTTGGGGTTGCAGGTGCCCATGTGCTCCTGTGAAAGAACCGCCACTGCTACAAATAATGGCAACGAAGGTTTCCTATACAGGGTGTTATGGAAATGACGTATTATATTTAAATGGGTGACTCCTGGGGTGTCCTAGAGAAGCGCTACATATTTTTTTTTTTTTAAATCGAACGTTTAAAAAGTGGGGTAATTCACCCCTAAACCCACCCGGTTACTCCTCAGCACATTCCTATACGATCATATTACATTGCCAAGCTGTGTAATCAACAGATGTTCAAGCCCAATGTTGCCAACTGTGTAGAAAATAACTATAGATTCTTATAAAAATAATATTTAGTTTACCTAGTATCCAAATAGAAGTGAATCCAGGTGCCAGTACACTAGCAAATAATCCAGGGCACAGACATCTTCAGATTTTTGTTTTTTTTTTCTATGGGAAAAGCTTTATGCTCATCACGTACCCTGATGAAAATGTGGAACTGCATAATAAGGTTATATCCACTAAACCCCATTCGGTCTTTTATTTCCAATCTCTCGGAACATTTGCACTAAATCACTTAAAGAAACACACAAACACGCACGAGTTTCCAATTATTTTTTTGAAGAGATACACTTATTATTGGATTACACAAAAGCAATAAATACTAACGCATAATTACACTTTACAATAACCTACCGTACACATAAAACAACAGCACTATAGGATACAAATTATTTCGCAATAGAAATTCAGAAATAATAAAAACGCTAATTTATTAATCCTTTACTGAAGAAGAATGATGACATAATTATGTTGATAGACCCTTCCAGTCTAAGCTAGCTACCACCCCTTTAAAATAAAAATAGACTCGTCTAGTCGAATATGCAATAGTGCTGGGCTGGGACATCGAAACGGAACATCGATGTTGACCATCGATGGCGTAGAAACATCGGTTGTAAAACATCGATGTTTTCTAAACATCGATGTTCAAACATCGACATTTAAAAAAGTATATTTGCGATTAGGAATAAATTAGATTATAAAAAATAAAAATAAACTTGTTATTAGAAAGAATTGAAAAATTATGAAACGTCAAAAAACAAAATAACAAAAATTTTAAAAAATAATATAAACAAAAAAATAAAGCAATAATTAAAACATAATATTTTAAAACTGCATGAATTCCAGTCACTAACAACTTGTAAACTATTTTTTTTTGTAAAACTAGATTAATGATGATTCCTTGCAAGCTATTTCGTTTTTGGGGCCATAGTTTCGCCGGCTTTGGAAAAAAAAATTTCGTTCTGGATAAGCTGGCCAAATACTTCTCGCAATTGCGCCGCGAGAATGGAATCCGTATTACAGTCGGCAATTCTAGCCTTCTGTCAATTAAAATTGCACGGATTCATGCGCAGTACACCGTTCTCAGCTGTCTCGCATTGCCAGAAATGGGGCACGCGAAACTTTCATTGCCATTGCCGGTGCAAGTCTGGGTAGAGATGGATTATTCTGTTACTTTTAAATGTTTATTAATTGGACGAAGCACCTATGAACAGCTAATGGCTACTGCCATTTGTAAGTAGCAGTAGCTGCTTTAACTGCCAGTCAAAACGACTGTTAGCAAGGCGCCAGTTGATCGAAAATGGTTTACTGCGCATGAATTCGTGCAATTATAGTTGCCATTGCACCGGGAATTTTTATTGTCGACTCTAATAAGGCTTTTAGCAAATGAAATCAAAAGTTTTCGCTCTTATTTTCTTGTGCTGGGAAAATTGAGTTTAAGATTACAACCTAGTTTTCTTGTTTTGTTATAACATTGAACATCGAAAGGTAAACATCGATGTCGACATCGATGTTTGATCTCTAACATCGATGTCGAAAACATCGAACATCGGTAACAGAACATCGATGTTTCAAAAACATCGATGAACATCGCCCAGCACTAATATGCCAGCGTTTGGCAGATCAGCGCTGTTCCTCGAAAATGAGACCATGATTAGACCGCCGTTTCATACTGTTTCAAGCAGATTTGTGTGTTAAATTGTATGTTAATACTAATACAAACCCAGTCCAGCAGTTCAATATTGACAGACGGAACCAACGTGGTATTTAGACAATAAGAGCGTACTTTGTCTACACAGTAGCACTTTAAAATACTAATTCAGATTGAACGGTACTTAGATGTGTTGTGACGCGTGACTATGTGATTTTGTGTGTGAGTACTTGGTGTTTTTTATAAATTAAGTTGGTTTTAAATAAGTCCGAAAAGGTAAATAAAATTGCATTTTTTTCTAAAGGGTAAGTGGCATTTATAAACTTTTAAGTTGTCCAGATCTGACGGGTGTCGTTCGAATTGAACAAATGAGAACATACCTGACCATTTGAAAACTCCGCGGCGTTTCGTTCGAGTCAGTTCAAGTTTATAAATCAGAGATTGTTTCCCAGCGAACTGAACTGAACGTAAAAGTTTATAATAATGTACCCTGAAAAATAAACAACTTGCAATCTGTCAAACGGTTATTGACTTTCTAAATAGTTTACCCTGAAGATATGACAACACTGTTGACATATGTTGCTTTGTTTACCTTCCTGACAGGGGCACCACGTGGATATTTTTGGTTTGACATAAGGTCATGTACAGGGCATATTAAATTAAAGCGCCATTTTTAGATATTTTTCTTCAATTTGTTTTCATCTCAGGAATTGCCGATTTAAATATAATACGTCATTTCCATAACACCCTGTATTTAAAATGGTCATATAATTAGAAAATTATTTATGAAAAAATTCTGCTTAGAAAAACTGGAACCCTACTTTTAGTTCCTGTAATTTTGGAAATAATTTGAAGAGAAAATTAAAGTAAATCAACTTAATTTTTATCAAAAACAATGTAATTTTGTATAAAGAAAAGCTGTCAAGCGCAAGACAAAGTTGATAGAAAGTATGGCTTGCCCATAATGGGGGAGACCGAGGAGGGTTGTGACAATTTTTATTTGAAAGAACATATCTCAATAAACAAATATATAGCAATATAGCTCAATCCTTGCTCTTTTAAAAAAAGGTAATCAAAGTCAATAAAAGTTATAAGGTTTCTGAGAAAATTTAAATATTCGCAGCACTTATTTTTATGTACCCTGAGTACCGCAGCAAACGTTCTCTACAATTTACATTAAAATTATGAAGAAATTAAAATTTCTCGGCCAAAATAACCCACAATCAACAAATTTTATCCAAAAATGTTGGTTGAAAGTAAGTTAATTAGGAAATTTAAAAAATAAAATTTTCACTTGGTCGGACTGTATCTCGATTATTAATTAAAATTATGAAGAAATTAAAATTTCTCGGCCAAAATAACCCACAATCAACAAATTTTATCCAAAAATGTTGGTTGAAAGTACTTAAGTTAATTAGGAAATTTAAAAAATAAAATTTTCACTTGGTCGGACTGTATCTCGATTATTAAAAACTTTTGAACTAAGCAAAATTTGGCCAAATCTCAATATTACTATCGAAAGAATCTACAGTTTTACCGTGTATTAATTATAGCGGGTTCGGTAATTGCAAAAATTCAGTACCTATATTGCAATTAATTCACATATACTCTACCACTCTCACATTCGAAAATATTGTTATATTATTCTGTTATGAGTATAGTATTTAATATTTTGAATAAAATATTAAATACTATACTCTATACTTTTATTTCTTCGTGTACTTAAAATTTTAACTTATGTTAAAAAATTAATTTTGAAACTATTTTACCGGATATCAGACCACGGTCTGGCAGGTGTTGACCTAAATTGGTGGGCGTAGGGCCATTTGTCTAATTGTATAGTCTAGCGCAGCGTTTCTCAAACTGGGTCGACGGACCCCTTGGTGGTCCGCGAGCAACCCTTTAGGGGCCCCCCTACCGAACATAAAGGAGCTGTGTGGAAGTAGAAACTAGCAAGGGGGGCCAATCCCGGAATACCGAAATCCCTTGATGTCGAGGAAAAATTAGTCTCGAAAATCCCGGAATTAAGCCCTTAAATCCCGGGAAAAACTATATAAAAATTAACTTGTTTTTTAAATATATGTTTTAAAACTAACAATTATATTGTAAATAATATTTTGTTACAAAATCTCTAACTTAGCAACATCTTTCGATAGCCCCTAATACAAAATATACAATTTACAAAATATAATTTTATGTAAAGAAAGAATTTTGCTTTTAAATGTTTCAATATATTGAGAGGATTACTCTACATTTTTCTGCTTTTAGGCCTTTTTCAAGAGCATTGCAAGATGAATACTAAACTTAAACATTATTTTACGGGTCTTTATACAGTCACTTAAAAACCTTCTTATTGCCTAAGGATTAGGGGTTTTCTCCAGATTAGTGTAGGTAGACTTGAGAGTTTCAATATATTGAAACATTTAAAAGCAAATTTCTTCTTTCTTACATTAAATTAATTTACAATATAATTTTTAGCGTCCATTTACAGAGATCACTAAAATAGCGAATTAATTAACGTCGAACCATTTTTCCCGGGCTTCTAATGGTACATTATAAACTTAGGGACTAAAAAAAGATCCTTTAGTCACGTGGTTTATATACTATTTTGTGCACTTTAGGATAGGGGAAATTGAATCTTCAAATAAATTAAAAAAAAAATTTTAATTCCTAACAGTCAACAAAAATGTACTTTTGAACGATTAAATTTTCTTTTAGTCCCTCAAGAATTAAATTTTTATTTGTTTTTTTAATCCCTCACTTTGAGGGTTTAAATGGAGAAACATAACGCTGCTTTTCGTCAGCAGATTATATACTGCAATAAGTTACGATCAAGTTTAGGAGACGACACACTGCATTAATTTTTCTACGATGTTTTCTTATAGAAATCTTTAATGTTTTTTTTTCATTTTGTTAACAGTAGGTAAGATTTCTATTCAACGTATTTAGTAAACATAATCTTCAACCTTTCGGGATTAGTTCCGGGATGCCGGAAATATATACTCTTCATCCCGAACATTCCGGGATTGGAACAAACCTTCGGGACTGATCTCCCTGGCCTGTTCTTTATTAACGAAATAACAGCTTATTAATTAAAACGTGAATTTTTGAATATCCGGTAATTAACTGGCATAGTGTATTTCTGCTGAAATACAAGGTGTTATGGAAATGACGTATTATATTTAAATCGGTGACTCCTGGGGTGTCCTAGAGAAGCGCTACATATTTTTTAAAAAAATCGAACGTTGAAAAACTGGGGAAATTCACCCCTAAACCCACCCAGTTACTCCTCGGCACATTCATATATGATCATATTACATTGCCAAGCTGTGTAATCAACAGATGTTCAAGCCCAATGTTGCCAACTGTGTAGAAAATAATATAACTTTAGATTCTTATAAAAATAAATATTTAGTACACTAGCAAGTAATCCAGAGCACAGACATCTTCAGGTTTTTGTTCCTTTTTCTATGGGAAAAGCTTTATGCTCATTACGTACCCTGATGATAATGTGGAACTGCATAATAAGCTTATACCCACTAAACCCCATTCGGTCTCTTATTTAACATTTGCACTAAATTACTTAAAGAGACACCCACGAGTTTCCAATTTTTTTTTTTGAAGATATGCACTTATTAGATTACACAAAAGCGATAAATACTAACGCATAATTACACTTTGCAATAACCTACCGTACACATAAAACAACAGCACTATAGAATACAAATTATTTCGTAATAGAAATTCAGAAATAATAAAAACGCTAATTTCTAATGGGCTAATCAAATTTATTAATCATTTACTGAAGAAGAATGATGAAATAATTATGTTGATAGACCCTTCCATCCCTTTAAAATAAATAGTCTCGTCTAACCAGAGCGGTTGCCATTTCCGAGATTATCATTATAAAGAAAAGTATTACAGAAGGAAATTCTTCATTTCATGAATATAACCTTATAAAACATCGAAAGTGGAAACGCTGCATTTTTAAGTATCAACCCCAGTCGCGTAAATATGCAACACGTTTCTCCAAACATCAGCTGTTCCTCCAAAATTAGCCGGCCGGTTTCTAGTGCTTTTTCAAGCAGATTTGTGTGTTAAATTGTATGTTAATACTTAAACCCGAGTTTAAATTATTAAGTTATTTGTTCTTTTCGCGACGGCAGTGCCCCAGTCCAGCAGTTCAATATTGATAGACGGAACCAACGCGTTATTTAGACAATAAGGGCGTACTTTTGTCTACACAGTAGCACTTTAAAATACTATTTCAGATTGAATGGTACTTAGATGTGTTGTGACGCGAAAACTCTGTGATCTTGTGATGTGAGTACTTGGTGTTTTTTATAAATTAAGTTGGTTTTAAATGAGTCCGAGAAGGTAAATAAAATTAAATTTTTTTTTCTAAAGGGTAAGTGGCATTTATAAACTTTTAAGTTGTCCAGATCTTACGGGTGTCGTTCGAATTGAACAAATGAGAATATACCTGACCATTTAAAAACTCCGCGGTGGTTCGTTCGAGTCAGTTCAAGTTTATAAATCAGAGATTTAGAGAGATTTTAGAACTGAACTGAATGTAAAAGTTTATAATAATGTACCCTGAAAAATAAACAACTTGCAATCTGTCAAACGGTTATTGACTTTCTAAAGAGTTTATCCTGAAGATATGACAACACTATTGACATATGTTGCTTTGTTTACCTTCCTGACAGGGGCATCACATGGTCATTTATGGTTTGACATAAGGTGATGTACAGGGCATATTAAATTAAAGCGCCATTTTTGGATATTTTTCTTCAATTTGTTTTCATCTCAGGAATTGCCGATTTAAATATAATACGTCATTTCCATAACACCCTGTATAGTTCGAATCGTAAAAAAGTTACATGCGATCTAATCGAGTTCGAGAAAAGTCTTACCAGGTAAGACGATTTATTTGCAGTAACTAAATACAAACGAAGAAAATACAAAGAAAATATCACCGTCTAATGGCTTAAATTAACAAATAATATACAAGCCTTATAACAATTTTTACGGTTTAGGTACTGACCAAATGTATAAAAACAGAAGTGAACAAAAACACTTCATCAAAACTTCTTTGTGCACTGTCACGAATTTCTGACATTCATAAGTCTTCTCACCACTCCAGAAAACATTACTGTCGTTGGTTCTGAAATACATACACATATAAAATAATTTATTAAGAATTTTTCCAACAACAGGAAAAGCTAAATTGATTTGTCCTGCGACTGGCGAAGTTTTTACCTACAATCTACGCAGTGGCGGATTTAACAGGTGGGCAAAAGCGCGCTTGCCCCCTGCCCCCCCCCCCCCCCCCCGACGAAAGGCTTTCAGGGCTCCTCTTGCTGAAAGTTACACCTTCGATTTATTTTTTTTATTTTTTTGTGGAAAAAATATTTCGGTCCGTTGTGGACAGCACAAGTTCAATTTTCATTCAGGGGCCCCCTGTTATCAGAATAATTGCAATGCTTGATAGCTATCGTAAATTAAATATAAAATCAAATAACTTCTGTAATCAATCAGTTATTTAAAACGTCTACGATTTTCTCAAAGTTTGTCGAATATTTCTGACTTATCAAGGTTTTGATGAGATAAACTCATTTTTCGGATTTCTCAAACCTGAATCCTTCAAAAACATGGAAAAGAAAGAATTTGAAAAAAATGTGTGCAATTTGATGGAGAAATATCCAACTTTTTTTACAAGTGCCCTGAAGTATGAGTTAATCAATTTTGCGGATATATATTTCTCACAAGAACAAGATTCTATTCATCGGATCGTATCGGAAATATTCGAAAATATTTCGGAACAGTTACTTTATCTGTTTAAATGAGAGTATAAAGGGGCGGGGCTATGTTAAAGCATGCGCAACAAAATTGTTTCCAAGTGTGGCTGACATAGGTGAACATGTCAAAATGGCAAAATAAGGGAACAAATAATTAGGATACCTTCACTGTTGTAAAATAAAAGGAAAACAATAATTTCGCCATGATGAATTCGTTATAAGTATATTTTATTTCGTATACCTAGTTATTGCACATATAAGAACCAAAAAACATTGTCGCAGTAAATTTTATCGTGCAGTTTAGTGATTTGGCTTTATATTTTTACGTGTCCTCGATTTATTTGCATTTACAGAAAAAAATATCCTACTTTGCCAAAAAAATAAAAATTAAAATATTTTCAAAATTTTATTTATATCTTTTATAAATCGACTTAGCTAGGAAAGGCTTTTCAAAAGATGCAGGAATTTCATTAAAACTCATTTTAACAAAATAAAAATTTATTTCACAAAATAGCCGCTAGAAAGCAATAAATTATTCTGATCCAAAATGGACTCAACACACAATTTCTAGTCTTTGGCTTCTATAATGTTTCGTACATCATATAGCTATAATTAATAGAAAATGTGTCGGAACATAGACACTGTTTCGATAATGTATCGACCGAGTGCGAAACAAACGTAGCTAGCTAGCTTCCTTCGTCGTTTTCTGTTAATTGGACATTAATTCACCCCCGCATACGTTTTATTAAGCCCTTACTGGAACGGCCATCTTCATACCTGCCTTCACGTTTGGCACAACCAGATTAACAACTGTCATATTTGTCGTTATTGTTAAAATAAAATTATTTGTTGTTTTTCAGTGTTTGTGTGTTAAAGGACCCCCGCAGAATCCTTATGGAAAATGCGTCCCGGTCAAATTGCCCCAAACTTTCCTCACCGATAGGAATCGGTGAGTAGATAAAAAGTGTCCATGGGCGCCCACCGTAAAAAACTCCCCCCTGGATCCGCGCTTGAATATCATAAAACAAGTTAATTTATTAACAATAACAAAACAAGTAGGTATGAGAAAATTAACAACAAATAGGTACATCGCCAAAAACAACTGGGATTAAGTTAAAATTTTTAAATTGTTAGAAATTAATTTTTCAAAAGGTGTTCGAAATGGTTTTCGTCATTCTCCAAACATAAATAGCATCTTTAATGGGCGTCATAGGTTTGCTTTCGTTCCAAAATTTTAATTATAAACACAATTCTCGATATTTGTTTTATGATTATTATGTAGTGCATTATCAGAAAGGAATTTTAAAAATATTTATTTTAGTGCCTACTTAACATGCACTGTTTTTACAAAATTACGGAAAATACAGTCTTTATCTTAAAAATTTCATAAAGATGATTAAAAAGGCTCGAAACGTAATTAAGCGATAATTTATAGGGTATCTCCGTAATTGTTAGTGCTACCAAAAAAGTAATATAGGTGTCATGTGCTCTTTTTGGGTCAAACTTAAAATGATGCAAGTCAAAATTTGAAAATTTTCGCCAGTCCCGGTGGAGAATCAAAAAATTTACAATTTGAAAATTACCCTATTGTTTCTTAGTTAAAAGAGATACAGAAAAATGTTTAATACATAAGTTTATTTATAATGATTGTTGAATAATCTGCCTTTTTCGGAATAAGTATACAGGGTCAGGTAAAAAAGTTATCGGACCTAACCTCATTTTTTAAAATGGAACACCTGTATATTTTAATCTAAAAAGATACTATTTTAAATTCTCCTTTCAATATAACACACCATAGATGGTTTCCTAGGCGATTTATTTAAACTTTATTACTTTGAAACGAAATAAAAGATTCAGATTAAGGTAAAAAATAACCGTAATCATCGCAAAGGTTCGGAATATGTCTTTAAATGATTACCGACTTTCCGGATAGCGAACAAAATATACCTTTTGCGCCATTTCTTTTTCCACTTTCAATATAAACTGATATCAAATCAAATTTTTCAAAATATTGATAGGTTTTCGCAAATGAATATGTAAAGATAGCCAATATAGTTGATTCTAGGATATTAGCTTTCGATTCATGGTCTATTGTGGTTTAAAGTAATAAACTTTAATTAATCGCCTAGGAAACTAATATCATCCATGGTGTATATATATTTGAAAGGAGAATTTAAAATAGTATCTTTTTAGATTAACATATACAGGGTGTTCCATGTTTGGAAAAATAAGGTTAGCTCCGATAACTTTTTTACCTGACCCCGTATACTTATTCTGAAAACGGCAGATTATTCTACAGTCAATATAAAGTAACTTCTGTATAAAACATTTTTCTGTATCTCTTTTAACTAAGAAATGATAGGGTAATTTTGAAATTGTCAATTTTTTTATTTTCCCCCGTATCTCTTAAGCAAGCGAAAATTTTTAAATTTTGATTTTAAGTTTGACCCAAAAAGAGCACATGACACCTACCTTACTTTTTTGATAGCACTAACAATTACGGAGATACCCTATAAAAGTGTCGAAAATGGGACACCCTGTATACCATTAAATTTAGAATAAAGAAGAAAGAAATTTGACATTATAAAATCAGGGCCGTATTAGAAAAAATAAAAATGACGATTTATTGGAAACGAAACGTTGTATAAAATAAATTGCTTGGTAATCTTTGGGTTCATTAATAGTTGCTGTGTGAATATTTTGTCAGTTTTACTATAATATTAACCTTGAAAAAAAATTTAATAAAAAATTCAAAAATTTTTTAAAAATTTTTCAAAACTTAAACATCTTACCAAAACTTTTTGTGTGGTATGTTAGTATTTTGATTGCGATACTTTTTCGCCATTTAATCGAAGCTGTACCTATATTATCATAAATTAATGTTGTCGAGTTAAATGATCAAGCCGAAAAATTAATGAACCAATAATTTAATCCATTCCTGTCTCTTTTCTGAATCAGAATTATCTTGAATAAAAATGATAACATTGAAACTCCAACATTGGACAATGTACTGAATGAAACATTTAATGAATTAGGAAACACATAGCGGTCACATACGAGTACAGGATGCACATACATGGTAACCTCTACCTACACTATTGTTTATATTATTTTATTATTTATTAAGAGTCTTATACCAATATCTAGGTACCAGTAATTATAATTTCTTTTTCACTACTAACCATTTAATCACGTGTTATAAACTGATTTTCAGCTTGAGAAATAATTTTTCTTAACCTCCTGCCCGAAATCATTATTATTTACCTCAATTATTGATCTAGGTCAAAATATAGTCGTTGCAGCGAACCCTCGCGCCAGATATGTGAAGTGTCACGTGACATTAATGACCTGGCCTGCTTATTTCTGGTATTTATTTTGCCTAGGTTTGTATGACATTCCAGGACCTTCCATGACCGTACTAAAATGGTACGTACGTTTATTTTAAAAATGAAAGGAGTCTATTTATATTTTTAAATACATTTTTATTATAGGGAATTAAACACACAACACATTGTATTTTTTTGTTATTTATTTATTCAAATATATAAAATAAAGTTATTATCTATAATTACATGTCTAGTAGGTACCTCAATATTCACAAAAAGATAGGAAGTACGTGAAATTTCAACATCCACTTTAATTAACAATATAGTTAGTATTCTCTGCAAAATTCTAAAAATAATGAACTCAGATAAACATATTATTACACACTACCCTAATCAATAATTGCACTTGAATTCTGACCAAAACTATTAAAAATATCATGCAGATATTTCCGACTTTCCCAGCTAATCAAACTGTCTATATTCAAGTCGCCACACAAAAGTATTACCTGATATTTAACTGAAATAAATCTCAACTCACTCGGAAAGAAATAAAACATCTAGAATTTTTTTTATTAATATTAAAATTCACCTTAGTTTCTCTAACGGAGGTGGCATCAGCTGGGGTAGAAGGCAGACAATAATTATGCTCCATAATTATTATTTTCGCCTAAAAACAGATAAATAAAAATTAACCTATGCATTGTTCTTTGCGTGACTCGTACTTACTGTGGTTTATCAGATACACAAACAACTCAATATGTAGTTAAGGGCGTACAATGCGTAAATTTATAGGATGATTAACAACGTTTCGCTACTGCAGGATTCTGGAAAGGCTATTTGAACTACCTGACGGGACAAGTTAAATTTTAGTAAAGAAATGTTTCTATTTCTAAGGTACATGGCCCTTTTTTGAAAAAAGTAAGTAAAAAATTTTTTAAGATCGGACCAAAAGTGCATATTTTTAGGCATTTTTCAAGGTTAATATCGTCGCTGATATTTTTTTTTTGAAAAAAGTAGCCATGTACCTTAGAACTTTCATGTCTTAACTTTACAATACCAAAAATTGAGATATTACAATTTCGTTCTAAGCGAGTAATCTTGCAGCGCGCGAAGCATGTTTTAGAAAAATTTTGGTGAAATGTATTAGAAGTTGCCTATGTCCAGCATTATTTATTGTCGGTAGACGTGAAACAAGCTATCACGGTACAGGATTATGCTACACTGAGAAAAATATATAGGTTAGAAAATAGGGCTAAATTGTATGTGTTTTTTTGTATTGTCAGTGCCCACCACATAATATCTGTATTAATTTTATAAGGCGTTACTATTAGTTTTACTTTTAACTTTTAGATCTAAAACCACTTGCATATTAACATATACAGTATGTGTATATAATCGAAACGGCATAATAACTTTTGAGCCGCTAATTTTTTTTTTACAAAACTTGGGTGTGGGTTATGGGGGAATGTTAACTTTATTTTGGAGGAATAATGACAGTACTAGCTGTCAAAATGGCGGATGGGCGCCATTTTAGGGAATAAAATTAAATAGGAAGGGGGGTCTTGCGGTGCATCATTTTGAAGATACTATCGAGTACTTTACGATCCCAGAATATTACTTCTGTATGCCCAACAAAAACAAAATGGCGGCATTTAAAAAATTGCATTGTTGTTATTTCTTATTATCCTTTATTCATTTATCGTCTAGGAAAATAAATGCAACTTGACATAGTATAGTAGGAAGTAGAGAGCTACTCTTTCTTGTATATTTCATGGTGCTCAAATTCAAAATGGCCGCGGAGTAACATCTTGATAAGAAAAATTGAATAGGATGTGAGGTCTTGCGATACGTCGTTTTAAAGGTGCTATCGAGTACTTTACGATCCCAGAATATTGGATACCCAAAACAAAATGGCGGCTTGTTAAAAAATAACTACTATTTTTCTTTTGTTATTTAACTTTAGATTTGTTGTTGAGATTGTTAGTGGATGTCCTGTTCTTCCTGACTTTTCAGTTTTTTACATTGCCTAAAGAAATAGTACCCGTTCGTTGCGGACGGCCGAATTTTCTTACCTTGATTTTCCGTGTCGTTGGTGCGATCGCCCGATATTTAGTATGAATTGAAATCATACCTGTTAGGTTGAGCGAGTTCGTGTGCGAGAGTGTGCATGTTACTAATTGTTAGTTATACTTGGGTGTGTTATACCGGGTGTTTCAGCAGGAACGATAACTTTTTATTTTTTTTAATTGCAGAAATAAAATTTGGTGGTTTGTATGTGATATTAATTTGCATTTTATGACATGTCGGACTAAATTTTGTCACTTCCGGTTTAATCGGAAATGACGTCAACTTTGGATTTTTAAATAGAACTCCCAGTATAATTTTTGGCTAAGTGCATGCTATAATGCAAATAAATTATCTCTCCTTTTTTAACTTGACACAAGGGTGTGTGTTATCAAATTGTTTGAAAAAAGTGCTCTATCTTGTTGCCGGAGTGAGCCAATAGGTTTCCATTTGAAAAAATTGAATTTTCTAAGAAAAGGCCTACTTAAAATTTTAAAAAGTGTGTACATAATTTACAACACTATAAAACTAGAAAATTGCATTTTTATCGAGAAATTGGCTTAGAAGTAAAGTAAACCATTTTAGGGAGTCATAGCAATCCAGATGAAAAATAAAAGAAAAGTTATTTAGTTGATTGGAATGGTGTTCTGAATCGATATAGCTAAAAATATACTGGGCGTTCTATTAACAAAATAAAAGTTAATTAAGTCATTTCCGGTTAAACCGGCAGTTACAAAATGGAGTCAGTCATTTCGTAAAATGCGAACAAACCCATCAAATTTTATTTCAGTAATTTAAACAACAAAAACAGGATCGTTCCTCCTGAAACAGCCGGTATGTGTTTTATATGCATATATTTACTATGAATGTTTTTATGCTTACGGGTATGCGACTGTGTGTACAAATACTTTTGCGAGTGCGCGTGAAAGTACTTATGCGAGTACATTTATTATTATCCTATATAAGCATGAGTAAACATTGATTATTTCGATATTATTGTATTTCTTGTAGAAATTTTGGATTTTTGCAAACTGCTCCCATGCTACAGTACTATAAAGTATGACGCACTGGAGTTAGGTTGAAGACCTCTCCGCAGCGAAAGGGTTAAGTACATAGAAACCAATTACAGGTGGATTCCGTAATATTATGCCACATTTGGCAGATATTTTCATAGCAAAGATTTTAAGGCTGATCTACCACTCGTCTAAAACCACCTTTTCAAAAAAACCAACAATCCTTTATCATTTTTAGTGCGATTTTAATAAATTTTCTATTTTTGTGTAGTTTGTGTATAATTTCTTGGCAAAATTAATTTTTTTTAAATTCAAACCGAAAATGTCGATTTTCTAAACTCATCGACGGACGCAGAAAATCATAAATATTTTTTATTTTACATTTTTTAAATAGGTTAAAAAATTACGTAGTTATATTATGCGCTTGAAGAGTCCTATAAAAGCCTATATCTATTGTTCTCTGATTTCGCGAACGCGAGGTGGTAGCTTTCCGTAGAAGTACCGGCATATATTTTCCAGCAAATCGCCTTTTGTTTGGCCATTTTTGCAGCGTCATTGTTTTTATTTGAATTTATAATACTTTTAATAATTATTGATCGTTTGTGTAATATTGTGTATTTGGATTGTTTTAATTTAAACATATTTAGTGTTCTTAAGCATATATATATGTATAATAATATTATTATGTACTTTCGACTGTTGTAATATGGTAAGAGCCATTTCTCATTATGTTACGTAGGTAACGCGAAAACTCTCACTGACCTTCCTTGAGTATTCAAGAAAGGGCTAAATAGAAGAAATTATATTTTATTCGAACTGCCGTGCCGGGCGGTGAGGTAAGGGGAAGAAGACTATGACTACTGCGAGCATTAAAATAACATTGTCTTTGAAATATGCCGAGACGGAAGATTCACCGATTGGCCCAAATTCGATGGTTGTTGTATTTCAGTGTGGAGCCGCTGTTCAAGGAGTATTTTGCACCACGTCGTGATATCGCTAGTATGTCCAGCTCGCGGGAGTTTCAGTCGCTAATAAATTTCTTTCTCTACAAAGTACGGCCTTAATCAAAGTTTTCAAAACAAAATAAACTATACTAAAACGACGAAAATACACATTTAAAACTTATTAGCACAAATCAAACTGGAAAAATATAAAAACACAACACGTTGAATGCGGTTCGTATAAAACTGGGGTATTTGATTAAGTCCCCAAACAGCTGATCGATGACATATTGCTGATGTCAACTATCGAAAAAGCTTGAGGGTTCGCTGCAAAGACTATAGAGGCTTCTGGCATAACAAACTATCCAACTTTTAAAAGTAGGCAAACAGATTACTGCAAATTATAATAATCTGACAGCAAAAATTGTGTGTATTTGAGAAATTAGAGAGTTTTGAGCAACATATCGCGAATTTGTTTAGATAAGCCTGATCATTTTTGTTATAAATGTGGTGAAGTGACTTTTGTGAAATAAAAACGTACTCTTCGCTCCTTAATAAGGAAAGCTTACCACTTGTATTTTTACTGAAAAGTTGGAGACCAGGATAAAAATTGGGCTCCCCATATCTGCTGCTACAAATGTGCGTAAAACATTCGCGGCTGGACAAATGCTAAGATCTGGCGAGAACCGAATGACCATGTTACTGATGTCTGCTACTTTTGAGTAACACCTCCCATCAAGAAAGGTTTTTCCGAGACCTGGTTGCCCAACTTCTTTTGTCTTACCGAAACTTTGGGTGAAATATGTCGTTGATAATTCATTTCCTGGATTCTCATCTGGAATACGTTCTGGAAAATTGTGGTGCTGTCAGTGACGAACACTGTGAGAGGTCCCACCAGGATATTTTAAAGATGAAAACAAGATATCAGGGAAAATGGAACCGACTATTACGAGATATTTCAAAAGACAGACTAAGAACCGCAAATTAAGTGTCTTAACTTTAGATTCAATGATAAAAATGCGCTATTTAGGGCCGATATTTCAAAGTCACCTTAAGGTAAAGAATGTCATAAGTTATCCTTAACACAAGTTTGACAGTATATTACAGTTCTTTTTAACTCTTATCTAAAGATCTGTAAGAACGTGGTAATCTTCCACAACGCATCAATTATCCCCAAATTAATTTAAAAGATTTTCTAAGGTTCCTCTTAGCTAAGGTTTAACTTAAGGTAACATTCAAATATTTGCCCTTAATTGCTTTCGTTGAACCAACAATATACTGTTATTTGTATTTTGTATGTGTATTGTATATGCCTATAAAATAAAATTGTTATTTAGTTCCATTATTGTTGTGTCCCTTTTCAGTTTTTAGAAATAATTGAATATATAAATTGGAATATTGTTTATGCAACGAATAAATCCGAACAAAATCAAAGGAAGATATTGCATGTAGAAATTACTTTTCAAGCGCTCGATATTTAACGACAATGTCATCTCACTAGGGGCCGGTTGTATATAACAATTCTGAACTGAGGTTCAACGGAACGCCGATCAACCTGTGAACTACGTTCATTCAATAGTACGTTGTTCAATATAAATTAAACTTTAGTTCAGCTGAACTATGGTCTAGATTTTTTGCATAAAATATAACCTTTTATTTGATTTGGCGTTTGGTGAGCTTGCTTTCCAGGCTCTTCTACTCGGTGTCGCTATAAAATATTGTTAAAAATAAGAACTAAAATATTTCAATATTATTTGCAGAATGGCGATACATTTCTAAAACGGATAGAGCTTATTGATTCCATAATGTATATATTATTCGGTATGTTATAATATGTTTGTTAAGCGTAATCTTTGCAACTATTCATCGTGTTTCCATTTAGTAAATTGATCAGAATTTTTATGGTATGTCCGTATTCACAGCATTGACTGTAGTCATTTTTTTTTATGATCAAACACAAGCACTATAGGAAAAATCCTTTAGGGCACTCTGGGAGTGGTGCATGTGCGCAAAAAGCGATCCACATTGGAATCGTTGGAGGTTATATTCGTTGGGAAAAACGACCTCGGGAAGGTGGTTCCATAAGGATGAAGTCCTCCAGATGAAAAAAATTAAGAGGGCAAGGTCAGCCGAGCACTTTCCATGAAAATATCTGTCAAAGAGAGTCAAATCCCCAACCTGTCTTCGATGTTCTAGGCTGTCGAGGTTCTTTGTCAGCTCGTGGTATCGAATCAAACGAATGGCCCTCTTTTCGATGGAATCCAGCAGCCGAAGTGTATGTTTGGGTGTAGAACTCCAGACATAAGAGCAGTACTCTAGTGATGGTCGAATCAGGGCTTTGTATAGTGTCAAAACTTGTTGAGGTGTGTACAACTTTCTGGTTCGGAAGAGTACACCAAGCTTCTGAGAAGCTATCTTGGCGATTGCCACAACGTGGTTATCCCAAGACATATTTCCTCCCAGATTGACGCCCAGCAAATTAATAGATGAAGCCAGTGGGATGGCGTGTCCGTCCATGACTATATCCGGTTCTGTAATGTTAACCTTTTTAGAGAAAACTGCTTCCTGGGTTTTTTTAGAGGTAAATTCGACTTGGTTACTGTCACCCCAAGCCAAAATTTCTTCCAGGTCTTTGTTAAGGCGTGATACTTCATGCTGTCTGCGACAGGGCATACCATAGGATCGCAGTTTACTCAAAAGTCCCTCATGCCAAACACGATCAAAGGCTTTAGAAATATCCAGTGCAACAGCCCGAGACTCCCCATGATGTTCGATTACGTTGTTCCAAAGATGGGTGAGATAGGCTAGTAGATCTCCAGTTGATCTGGCATTCCGAAAACCATATTGATGATCGCTGATAATGTTGAAGCCTTCCAGGTACTTTAGAAGCTGTTTGTTAATAGCTTTCTCCATTACTTTTGATATAACTGGAAGCAATGCGACTGGTCGATAGTTGCTAGGCAGGCTAATCTTACCTTTCTTTGGTATAGGCTGGACTCGCGCCATCTTCCAGCACGAAGGAAATACTCCTTGTTTGTAGGATAAGTTAAAAAGTCTACAAAATACTGGTGTTAGTTCATCGGCGCATCTCTTGAGAACTATAACAGGAATTTCGTCTGGACCAGAAGCTTCCTTGACGTGGAGCCCTGTCAGGATTCGTTTGACGGGACGCTGACGGAACACGATTTCGGTCATTTCGGACTGAACTACAGGAATGTTGGGTGGTGTTCTTCCCTGGAAATCTACAGTGTAGTATCCACAAGACCCAAAAATCTTTATCATCAGTTATAAATTCATTAAATTCCTACATTTTTATAAACAATAAAATAACGATAATTAACTCTATTGTATGATATGACACTGACCGGACACAAAAAAAAAATATTTAAGGTTTAGAAAAGGGCTTTGGATCGACAGTTCAACTTCTGAACCGCCAAAAGTGGACGTTCACGTGAACTCCTGATTTGAACTGAGATCAGTGCAATATACTGCTCGTACAACAACTTTTTTACTTTGAACAAGAGTTCAAGAGTGAATTACAAAGTGTTTATACAACCGGACCTAGGAATTTTTCTTGTAATTCAGATAGCTATTAGACATTACGACAGCAATTGATGTAAAAGTTCTTTTATGTGAATTACAATGAGATTCTAATATGTGGTTTTACAACTAATACTTATATAGATATGGACTTCTTAACAATACATTGACAACTTGAACAGTTAAGTAACTAAACTTAAGGTGACTGTTGACTCATATTGCTGACAGTGAAAATGAAAGTTGGCAATTTTTGTTTAGTGATTATTGAAGTGTTGTAATAAACACTCAATAAAATTATTTGGACATTTTTTCGTAACAAAGTGGTTTTTACATAAGTTTTTTTTTTAACAAATTACATCATAGTTTTGAAGAATTGTTTATTTTAAAAGTATCTAACCTTTGTTTAACTAGGAAACAAATTACGCAATCATAATAATTTATGATTTTTGACATTCTATATGGACATATATGTGATATCGTGACCGGATTAAAAAGCTTTTTAAAAAACTTTCTTTTTATTCACGTATTACAAATAAAAGATTTATAACAAAGGGTTAAGTTTACAAGAACTCAGAATTATCTAAACTAAGTTGGCGCTGCTAGATGCAGGTATTTATATTATTAAAGTTAGAACGCAATATTGCACAATATGTTGTAACAGTGGAATCTTCCCATATGGGTCAGCAAGAAATAAGATATAAGTTTTTATGACAAAGCATAATTTGATACCTGCATCCTTTATAGATAAGCGACTTAGAATACCTTCCTTATATTATAGTAATATTTGGTATATAACAACTCCCCTTTATAAAAAAAAGTTAATGCTTCACAATGCAGTAACTTTTGAAAGCAGTGTAAAATAATAAAATAGAATACAATATAAGCAATTAGCAATAATTGATAAAAAGCATAATTCATGTTTCCAATAAAGAAATGACAATATAATCGGATTAAACATAATTTTCAAAATTCATGCAAAATTTTTATTTAAATTTGTATTTTGGTTTTCAATGATTTCGAAGGATTCTCCTTCATCAATTGATTCACCAAGACGAATGCTTGGACGTCTTCGCGGTATCATTTTAGAAAATCTTTTCCCTAGTAATGAAATTCCGGGTTTTGGAGAAGGTGGATCTGGAGGATTTGAATGCTCGATACTGATTCCAATCATTCGCCTACGTCTTTGACATTTTCGAAAAATATAGACACTTATTACAAGTACTATTAAGGTTATAGAGACATAAGTGAACCAAGGTGTATATTTTTGATCAAAAGGTTCATTAATTAGGTCGTCTATATCTTTAGAATATTGATCCAATTTATGCTTAGCAATTTCTAAATCTTCGAGATTTAAGTCATTAATTTTTAATGGTTTTAAATTTAATTTTTCATGAGCGTTATCTGGCATGTCAATACAACAATTGAAAGGTATTTTAATTGTATTAGAATAATTATGATGCCATTCGGAGACCTTAGTCATTGAGGCTTGAATTTTCGTTGTTCCAATAAATGCCGAACAACTAGGTTGTAAAGTTAATATATTATTAGTATTGATTATTTCTGATATTGGATCAGCATTCTCACACTTAATTGTTATTGGAGTTTGATCAGTTACTATTAATAACCACATATTAGGTTTTAGAAGTTGTATCTTATAATCTTGAGTATAAATAGAAATAACTTCACAATTTTTTGGAAGGCTAGTAAATTGCGGTGTTTTTAAAAGTTTCGCTTCGCAAATAGCATTGGAATCGATTGGATATGAGTACAAATTTTTACAAAGCTTAATATTAATCATAACTTCTTTACAATGTTCAATATCAGATAATGTAATGAACTGATCTGAATCATCACCTTTCGCTATGTATCTTTGGATAGTTGGTAAAATATAGTGTAGTTTAGTTCGATTATCTTTGGTTGGAATGGGATATAATCTATAAACTGTATATAATTCCGGTTCAACAAGAGGAATGTCTAAAACGAATATTAATTTATCCATTGTTTGGAAGGCTGCCAATTCAATGATGTCTAAATAAGTAGCGACCTTTGCTTCTCTAGGAGATAGAGGTAAATTATTTTTTTGAAGGCTTTTAGCGATATTTTCTAATGAGGATACTAAATCTTTTGGTGTTATAATTGAAGTATGAATTATATTTAGTCTCGCGAAGGTAACAGCGTTTAGAATATCATTTAATTGTTGTTCTATAAAAGAGTAGGATTCCATTAATTGTTGACAGACATTTATAAGTTGTATTTTTCTTTTTACTAGTTCAACTTCATCTGAAATATCCCAAAGGCTTTGTTCTATCTGCTTCAAATCTTTGTTAAAAGTTTCCTCGTCTATTTGGAGTTTTCTAATGGTTTCATTAAAGTTTTTAATTACGGAGGTTGTTACCATTATTTGTTTTTTCATCAAAGCTTCGAGTTGATGTTCGTCTTTTTCAATTTTATTTATGCAATTATTATAATATTCTCCATCTGAAGCGTCTAGATTTCCGGTAATAAATTTCCAAATACTTCCTGCACCGTTGATTAAACCACGTTTTCTTCTAGGTTTTGTTGATACATCCAGTTCCAGTTCTTCAAATTTATTTTTTATATCTCGAGAAATTTGTCCAAGTAGGCTTATGTGTGTTTTTATATCAACATGTATACTTTGCATGTGGAAATGTTGATTAATATTTAACATGGTGGCAAGGCTGTGTAAAATATTATTGTTATTTTCATATACATCTTTAAGTCTTTGTGTATCTTTATAGACTAAAAGTGTCCATTTATCATTTGATACTTTCAATTTAGTTTCTCTTTGAAAATATAATCCCACATTATTTTCAATGGGTTTTAGTGAATAGCGATAATTATCATTTCTTTGTCTTGATAGTGCAAGCGTATCGGATAGCATAAGTAGTAACCTGAAACGAAAAATTCTAATCAGTTTCTTCTCCTTCTATAGCAGTTTTGTCATCTGGTTTTAATATTATGTCGTCATAATATGGTTTTAATCTGTCATAGTTTACTTTAGTTGTTTGTTTTGTTTGTAGATTTTCTAATTTTGCTGAGTTTAAATAAATTTCCTTAATTAAGAAAGGTCCATTAAATTTATTGGCAAGTTTTCCTTTGATCTGTGATTCTTTGACATAGACCTTATCACCGACTTTATAGTCTGAGTTGCCTCTTTTTACATGTTCATCAAATCTTTCCTTAGCTTTTTCCTTTGATTGGATTGTTCTTTTTCTTGCGAGTTCGTAGTAATGCTTGATTCTAGCATTGAGGTCTCTAACATATTTCGAAACGATTTCTTTCTCATTATAGAGGGTTTCTGAAGGTCTTGAAGAGGTGTGTCCAAATATTAGTTCATATGGTGTAAATCCAGTTGTTTTGTTCACTGAATTATTGTAACATATACAAGCATATGGCAATAATTGCAAAGGGTGTTCATTTGGATCTTCAGTAGTCATTACCCTGATCATTTCTAGTAGGGTGCCATGGAATCTTTCCAATGAGCCATTTGATTGGGGGTGATTTACACTAGAAAATGTTAATTTTATGTTATAAAGAGTACATAAGTCATTCATTAGTTGGTTGTTGAACTCCTTTCCAAAATCACAATGTATTCTCAAGGGTGTTCCATAGTGCTGGAAATAGAGTAGTAAGGTATTTGCTACAGATTTCGAGGTTTTATCCATGAGTGGGTATGCTTGAATGAATTTAGTAAGTTCATCTCGCATAGTTAGGATATAGTTTTTCTGTGGAATTTCCAAAATGTCTATATTTATTCTTTCAAATGCGGTCTTTGGTGTCTCTGTAATGACTAATGGATTATCCATGTTTTTTCTCATGATTTTATTTTTTTGGCATATCTCGCATTTCTTTATGAAGGTCTCAACATTCTTGCTAAGGCCTGTCCAGTTATATTTTTCTTTAATTCTTCTTATTGTTTCGTTAACTCCTCTATGAAAATTTCTTTTTCCAGAGTGGTATTGATCCATAATTATAGGGATTTCATCTTCTTGTGGGGTTGTTACAATATTTTGACAAATAACAATTTTTAAGTCTTTATCAGCAAAAATAAAGCATAACATTTCCAAAAATGGTAGTTCTACGTTATTTTCTATATAATAAGTTTTTGATTCATCTATCTCGCTTTGTGAGCTAATCAATGCTTTGAATAGTGTAGCGATAGCGTCTTCTAGTATAAAAGGTGTTGTGATTAGATAATATTTTCTTTTAGTCGAGGTTTTAGAATTCAAAATATTTATTTTGTCATCATCGAAGGTTGGGTGTTCTTCATGGAAGTCTTCTATGATTTTATAATGTAAATCCGTTAGTTTGTCTTGTCTGAAAACAAGTATTATATTCTTATGATCTTTATCTAAAAGTTGATTATTTGTATATCTAATTTTTGAATAATCAATTAAAGATTTAACTTGATATAGCTCCCAAAATCTTTTAAATTCATTTTCCATGGTTTGAGGCGACATTAGTTGAGTTTCATTGTCGTCTATTTCTGTAGAAGAGGATTCTGGATCTTCGTTAGCCTTTTTGTTGAGTGCAGTAATTTGTTTAAGATGGTTTATTTTGATTCTACTTAAAGCGTCTGCGTTCTTATTTATTCGTCCTGGTTTATATAGGATTTCGTAATCATACTCTTCTAATTTGAGTCTCCATCTGGCAAGTCTTGAGCCTGGATCTTTTATTGAGAATAGCCATGTTAGTGGTCTATGGTCAGTTACAAGTTTGAATTTTCTTCCAAATAGGTACGGTCTAAAATGTTTGACGGCCCATACAATTGCTAATAATTCTCTTTCAATAACACTATACTTTGTTTCGGCTGGACATAGTGTTCTGGATGCAAAAGCTATTGGTAAATCTTTTCCAATTTGGCCTTGAGACAAAATTGCTCCAATTGCAAACATAGATGCGTCCGTAGTTAAAACAAAAGGTTCTTCAAAATTTGGGTAGATTAAAATAGGTTCTGTTGTCAGGTATTCTTTCAATGTGTCAAACGCTTTTTGACAATATTGATCAAAAATAAAAGGAATATCTTTCTTTAACAATGTAGTTAATGGTTTTGAAACTTTGGCGTAATCTGGAATAAATCTTCTATAGTATCCAGAGAGTCCTAGAAATGATTTAATTTCTTTTGTATTTGTTGGAATTGGGAACTCTTTGATTGCTGCGACTTTGTTTGGATTTGGTTTAACTCCATCTTTTGTTATCAGGTGTCCAAGATAAGCAACTTCTTTTCTTAGAAATTCGCATTTATCTGGTTGTATTTTTAGGTTAGCCTTTCTGAGTCTAGTGAATACTTCTCTGAGTCTGGAGATGTGTTCATGAATAGTGCTACTATAAATTATGATGTCGTCCATATAGACTGCACATTTTTCATTCTGGATACCCATCAAAATGTTATCCATCACTCTCTGAAATGTGGAGGGTGCATTCTTGAGTCCAAAAGGCATTCTCAGGAACTCATAATGTCCATTATCTACAGAAAATGCTGTTTTTTCTACATCATTTGGATCAACTTCTATTTGGTGAAACCCTGAGGCTAAATCCAATGTTGTGAAATATTGACAGTGTCCTAGCTGGTCCAGAAGGTCAGATATATTGGGTAAAGGATATCTGTCATCTATGCTGACGTCATTTAATTTTCTGTAATCAATCACAAGTCTGTATTTCTGCTTTCCAGATGCATCCATTTTTTTCGGTACAACCCATACCGGACTTGACCATGGTGAAATTGAAGGCTGTATGATCCCTTGTTCTAGCATCTTATTTACTTGTGTCTTCACTTCATCTTTATGGACATGTGGATATCGGTATGACTTGGTATGAATTGGTCTGGCATCTTTCGTTTTGATTGAATGTTTGATTTCACTTGTAAAGGTCAATGTGTCTCCTTCTAGGTAGAATATATCGGCAAATTCTAGACAAACTTGAGAGATCACTTCTTGTTCCTCAACGTTCATATGTTCTGTTCTTAATTGATTTATTATTTCTTCATCTCTGTTAATTACTTGTGGAACTGAGGTGTTACTCTTATTAAAATTCCGAACTGAAGTGTTTTCCTTAATAAGAGGTTCAAACTTTAGATCACAAAAATTTATTGTTTTGGGAATCATGTTAATGTTCAAAACTGATGTTAAAAATTCTCCTTGTTGATTTATTTTTACTATTGCATTTGGTAATCGAACCTTATCGATACATTGGGCTAAAAGAATGGCTTCCGTATTTCTCAATTTATTTGTCTTTAGTTTACAAATTTTTTCTGTACGGGGTTCCATTTTTATAATATTATTAAAGTTGTTCATATTTTCTTCAGTAGAGGTTTCTTTAATTGTGTCCACCTTGTACATTGGTATTATCTTAAAGTTTGTAATTAATTGTTTATTCTTTAAGTCAACGACACAGTTATAATGCTCTAAGAAATCTGATCCGAGTAATCCGTCGAATTCTATGTCGAGGTTATAAATAAAGACTTTGTGTGGGTCATTGTCAACAAACGGAATTAATGTTGATTGTGTAATTAAGACGTTCTCGTTAGTGATACCTTTAACTAATAGATTTTCTGTAATTCTTGTTTTAAAATTTTCGCATGTTTTTTGTTTAAAAATAGAAATTCCTGCTCCTGTATCAATTAATAATTTGAAGGTTTTTGTTCTATCGAAAATGTAATAGAGATTTTGAGATGAGACAGTGTTTAAAGAAAATTTTGTTCTAAGTTTTTGGGGTTCGATGACTGGTCTTCCTGAACTGTCATTGCATAAAATTGGTCTGTAATTTGTGTTATTTCCGAGGCTTCGTTCTGAAAATTTACGTTTGTTTGAGAAAAATTTTCATTGCTGCTACACTGAGGAAAATTATTAGTGTTAGTACACTGAGAAAAATTTTGATTCTCGTTGTATTGGGTTTGGTTTTCTGAATAGGGACGAAAATTATCCGAATAATCTTCGTAGTATTCATTTTCATAACATTGTTCTTCGTACTCGTTTTGAGATTCGTAGTTATTAGTGTCATAGTTTGTGTCATGATTTGGGTTCATATCGTAATTAGGATTATATTCGTTATTATCTGTATTTAAATGGTAAGTTTTTTGTTGGTTGGTATTTTGGAATTTGGGTTGATTTTGATTAGACGACGAGGGTGGAAAATTTGGTCGTTGGTTGTTTTGAAAATTTGGTCGTTGGTTGTTTTGAAAATTTGGTCGTTGGTTGTTCTGAAAATTTGTGGACTGCGTCCTTTGTTGGTTATTTTGGGGGAATGCGGTTTGTGTCCTAAACTGGTTATTTTGAGGATATGCGGACTGCGTCCTATATTGATTTTGCGCATACATGGGTTGATAAGTATGGTTAAATTGAGGTGTCGACTGGGGTCTTTGAGTTTGTTTAGTTCTGCATTCGTTTATGTTGTGACCACTTTTCTTACAAAATGAGCAAAATTTTGGAATTGAAATTTGGGGTTTTAGATTTTTTTGAAATTTTTGATTTTCAAAATATGATAATTGCAATTCTCTTTTTATTCGATTTATGGCATCTAACATTGTGTTAGGATTCCCTGCTCTAATTACCTGTCCTAATTTTGATTCTACACCGGTTAAAAGGGTGTTTAAACACATACTATCAATTAGTAAAATTTGTGCGTTTTTCTGTGGTTGAGTTAAAATTTGTTTCGCGACGGCTGCATGCATTTTTGCATTGTGCGTTTGTATACGTGCGGCGAAAGTTAAAGGACTTTCGGTCGCCAATTGATGCATTCTTTGTAAGTCTTGTATCAAGGAAGTGAGATCTCTTGGATCACCAAAATGTACTATTAATAATTGAGAGATATCATTCCACGTATTTAGATCTCTTGAATTAATTAATTGAGCAGCTTTTCCACGCAATTGATTTTTTATTTTTATTACAAGTAGTATTTCTTGATTTCGAGTGCACATATCGTTTGCTCTGTTACACGCATTAATAAAGGTATTAAGAGAAATTTGATCTCCATCATATTCGGGTACTAAGCAAAATATTTCTGACAATTTGTATGGCTCAACTTCAACAACGACCGGGTCACGGACTTCGTTATTAGCCATTTTTCTTAAAAATATTTTTGTGTGTGTGTGAGTTTAGATAATTCGGAGTAAATATTTTCGTAAATGATTCAAATCAGTTGTACGATCAATAAATCAATAAATCAAAATTAATAAATCAATAAACAGTTTGAAACAATAAACAAAATAAATCAATTTAAAATGTCAAATCAATTACAATAACTTACATAAAATGAAGAAACATTGGGAATGGGGAATCAACTGTCCAACGTGTCAGGGGTTTCACTGGGTGTTCCTAATCCACACGTGGTATCTCGGCTGCGACGTGTCAGGGGTTCCACTGGGTGCTCCTAATCCACACGTCGTTGTAAGGGTTTACTCAGCGTCAATTATAGTTGGAGATTCGACGACCTCTAAGAGTTAGATCTTGCTCGCAAGCCACTTGTTCTACCAAGGGGTTCGTCGACCAGGGTGAGTTTCTTCGTACTTGGGCTCGTTCGTCCCTTGCTTTGTGTTTGGGCTCGTTCGTCCCTTGAGCTCTTCTTGAGCAATTGGTCCTTTTCTTTTGGATCCGACGGTTCTTCTCTGTTTAAGAATAGGAATTCACTCGCGTTTTTGGTCTTTTTGGGTGACCTTTTTGTTTGCGATTTCGAGAAATCCTACCGACTGCGCCAATTTGTGATATCGTGACCGGATTAAAAAGCTTTTTAAAAAACTTTCTTTTTATTCACGTATTACAAATAAAAGATTTATAACAAAGGGTTAAGTTTACAAGAACTCAGAATTATCTAAACTAAGTTGGCGCTGCTAGATGCAGGTATTTATATTATTAAAGTTAGAACGCAATATTGCACAATATGTTGTAACAGTGGAATCTTCCCATATGGGTCAGCAAGAAATAAGATATAAGTTTTTATGACAAAGCATAATTTGATACCTGCATCCTTTATAGATAAGCGACTTAGAATACCTTCCTTATATTATAGTAATATTTGGTATATAACATATATAAATGGGGGTAAGTAGTTAAATACTGATTATACAACTAACTAAGTTTAGGATGATTTCAAAATTCAAAAAATACGAATTGGAAATTACTAGTTTTAACCTTTAGAACAAAAAAAAAATTATCTCGTGCAGATTTTCTTAATAGTTCACCCCAAGGAATTTTAAGCAAATAATAGCTCCACCATTAAATTTTGTGTTTGTAAAATAAAATAGTTTATGAAATCCACAGGGTGTCCGCTAATTAATGGTACATGGAAAAACCACAGACTCCTTACGTAAAAATATTAGGATTTAATTATACTTACCCATACCCGAAAGTTGATATTAACTGAGATACAGGGTGTTAAAGTTAAAACTTCATTTTTGTTTCTCTCTAATAACTGTGAGAGAAACCAACGTTTTTTTTACGAAATTTGCCAATTTTGTTTTGCTTAGGACGAGAAATTGATTTTTTTGTACACTGTAGGGGGCGCTGTCTGTGGCATTTTTCGCACATTTATTAGGTCATAACTTTTTTGTGCATCAGTGTTTAAGTCTTTAATGAAAATAATACTTTTCTCATATTTATGACGTAAAAAAGGTCGCCCAGAGTTACCGTTTCGGAGATATATGCATTTGAATTGTTTAGTGCACCCTGGCCAATTACTATTAATTTGCAAACAAAATTTTTTCGTAGTAACCTATGGGAAAACAAATGAAATTTAGAGATGCAGTTGCTATGAAACCTCCATGTTGTTATTTGTTTGTTGATTATTGTAAGATAGCTTTGTGAGAAAATGTATCATTTTTGAATTTATTGTAAGTTAAGCAACAATGCCGAGGCACAAATTGTTTTTAAATCAGAAATGCGGGATACGTTGTGTGTATACGCTCAGAAAAAATGGATAAGGTGCCCAGGGACGATGTTAGGAACTCCAACAACCTGATTTTAAGATATTCAAAAATATCTACGACCGATTTAAAAAACGGCCGTAGTTTGCCAAATTTTTCTAGATCAACGTCATGGTTTATTCTCAACATACATTTAATTATTAACCAGAATGACCATAATGAAGATGGCTTGCACTTAATTCAGCGAAATAAGCCAGCAGAATATTTTCGGAAAATTAGTTGGCGTTTCTTACGTTGTGTACGTTTTATTATAAATGCCTTTCGATGTTTCTGGTATTATGGTAGATGTTGTTGCTGCAGCTAGTTGTATAATTTCTAGAATCGTACAAGTAAAGGAGCCTCATTTTCATCCATCTCATTACAAATACACAAACAGTACGCGCTTGACACTGACACTTTTCAATTTGTAGGTCCATGGTATTATTTAATTTAAGAAAGTTTGTGATTGGAGTGTAAGAGCGAATAAATACTTAATTAATCCCTCGTCATTATTCCCTGAGGGAATAATATATGGCATTATACTGCAAAAACTAGAAGTATAATACTTACATTATACAGAGTGTTTCAACGAAGCTGGGACGGAAGATTAAATCATTGCCGGAGAATCAAAAATACTAGAATCGCTTGAGGTCTGAGATTAACAGCGACATATTTTAGAAATATTATACAGAGTATCCCAAAAAGTTAAATTTTTTTAAACAGGACAACCAGTATTTTATTGCATATTTGGGTTCGTATTAGTGTCCTTCACATTTGCCTAAAATTTTATTTAATTTGATTCTGTAGTTTAGGAGCAATAAATTAAAAATTAATGAAATAAGTTTTGCAGTTCTGAAAAAACCATCCAAAACTATTTTTCTAACCTCGGTATTGGGTTAGATTTATTACAGGAGGTATAGAGATACTACTAATCTAATAGCGTTTATCTGTTTTATACAGTGTGTTCATAATAAGCTTTCAAAAACGACACATTTCAAAATATTTATTCGCAAAATTTTGAAATGCAACACATTATTTGTATATTTGATATAGAATTCAATTCCTAAATTATGTTCTTTAAATAGCATTGGCTCCCAGACTAATAATTGTAAACTACAGTAAATGTTCAAAGTGTCTTAGATTTTGATCTATGCACAAGTAAACACGTTCTGGAAAGATATGTTTACATCCCTTAATATTTTAGGTGAAAAGCTAGCAAACACATCTCTTAATTCTTTGAATCATATGAATAGCAGTTGTAGGCGGATCCTCATAAACAATGTGGTTACTTGTCCCCATAAAAAAGTAAAGTTTTGGATAACATGACGCAAAATGACTCCTTGCTAACAATTCGCTCCCACCAAGGACAATGATCATATCAACGAACCAATAAAATCCGTTTTAATGTCTTATTATAATTTATTCGGCTAAACACAACTTTTCTGAGTTAAACAACTAGTCAAACTATAATAAACATATATACAAGGTGTCCTAGAATATGTGGGAAATCTCCCGGGTTCAGCTAGAACACTTAAAAATAATAGGAAAAGTTCATATTATCAATCATCAGTGGAAATCGTTGACTTTTAAATAATTTTTTCAATACTAGGTGTAATTTAATAATTCTTTAGTATAGTGTATACTAGATGAGTCTCCTTAAAATTCACTTTCATTTTAAACACATTGGGCATATTTAGTTTGCCAGGGATGGACTAGACGTTACACAAAAATGCTTTTTTGCCCTGTATGATGAAGGAACGACAATAATATTTTTTTTTGAAAACTCTAAACCTTAAGCTGAAAAAAGGTACTCTTGAACAATCTCGATAAAATGAACTGTTTTCGAAAAAAAAAATATTTTTGTTCAATATGGTTTCTTACATTGTTTGTTGTTTTATGTTCATAAGATTCCCTCATTGTTGCTATGGTATTTTTTACATGTACCGATTTAAATAAGAATATTTATTCTAGTGTCAGTGGTAGTGTCTTGAAATTTGCGGTTTTTCTCCTTTGTCTTATTAGTTACTAACTTAGTAATGAAATTTACGTATACTGCATATGCAGACATGTATTTAATGTATGAACAAAAATATTTTTTTTTCGAAAACATTGGTCAAGAGTACCTTTTTTTCAGCTTAAGGTTTAGAGTATCCGAGAAAAATATTATTATCGTTCCTTCATCATACAGGGTGTAAAAAAATCATCTTTGTGTTACCTCTAGTCCGTCCCTGGCAAACTAAATAAGCCAAATGTGTTTAAATGGGCGAATTTTAAGGAGACTCATCTAGTAACCATTATACTAAAAAATTATTAAATTACACCTAGTACTTAATAAATTATTTAAAACTCAACGATTTCCACGAACGTCCGTTATGGGCCCGTAGGGAGGCCGTAGGAAAAAAATGTATATGAACTTCTCGTGTTATTTTTAAGTGTTCTATCTGAACCCAGGAGATTGCCCACATATTCTGGGACACCCTGTATATAAACCTATTTTATTTCAAAGCCTGACATAGTTTTTACGCTTAACCATTAGGTAAAGATTGTTGCACGAAAAATGGATATAACTTAATGACTGCGGTAAAAGTACCCGGGCCATCCCATTATTTATGACCATTTGTTATTATTATGTGGAATGGACCGGATTGTAATAATTATAATTAAATATAGGCACATCAGGTAGGTTAGGTTGCTTAATTTATATTTAAATATTTTTTTTGTGGTAAAATTTGTTAGTTTTTGAGGAATGGTTCCAGAATTGTCTTTTACCAAACATTGCTCAGAATAGCGTGATAGTAATGGACAATGCGAGCTATCACAGTCGCCAATTACATAAAGCTCCAAGCTCAAATAATACAAAATTGGAGATTCAGAACTACATGGCGGCGAATGATATATATTTTGAAGAAAGTTATAAAAAAAGTGATCATTTAGAAGTTTTAAAGACATTTTGTATAAAAAAAGTATATGTTTGTGACACATTGGCAGAAGAAATTGGACATACAGTGCTACGGCTCCCACCCTATTATTGCATTTTTAACCCCATAGAGCATATGTGGCACCAGTTAAAATCACTGGTTAGGTCTGAAAATATTTCTCCAACTTTAAGTTCCAGTGTTGTAGAATTAATACGAAAATGCTTTAATGATATTCCCCCAGGTAGTTGGAAAAATTCAGTCCGTCACGTAATAACTGTAGAAAATTCGTATATTAGTCTGGATCGTATAATTAATCCAATTATAATTAATTTTGATGAGGATAGCGATAGCGAAACAGAACTATCTATAGAATGACATTATAAATGTACTTAAATAAATATGACTAGTAATATTTTAAAAAAAATGTTATTTCATTTGATTACATTAATATAATCATATCATTACTTGTTTTCCTTAGTCCGTCCCTTCATTCTTCACTTGTTTATTGCCAAGCTCTTGTCGACACAATAGGACTGACCCAGGAAATCATTAAGTCGTATCCAATTTTCGTGAATCGTACTGTACTAATGAACCGTTGTGCTAGTATTACATTTTAAATGTTAAGGGAGATAAACAGATTTTTCAAGAACGAGTTTACATCAAAATTGAGAGATTTACTATAGTTTAGAATTATTAGTCTAGGCACCTATGTTATTTAACCAACATAATTTAAGAATTCTGGAAATATTTCGAAAACTCCTGGAAATAACTTATATGCTTGTATTTCAAAAAAGGATTGCTTATGAAGTATACATTCAATAGCCACATAATATCTCTCTTTAAAAATCTTTTTGAAATGTGTCGTTATTGAAAGCTTATTAGGAACACCCTGTATAAAATATAAATATAAACCGACATAATAAATGACAAGTAGAAAGAACAGCTACTATAACTGGGTTATAGTTCCGCTAGCATTTTTCAGCAAAAAAACAAATTTACACATTGTGATTGCCTTCTTTATTTATCGTAAAAGGTAAACATTTTCAAAAGCCAAATATAACAAACTAACCCCCATTTCCATTTTAAAAATTCTCCTCGTCCACCAGTTACTTCCAATTTTGGACTGATTTACTGGCCGGCTTTTCCAGTTCCCGTTCATGTAAAATTTAATATCTCGCCTGGCACGTTCAGATGTAGACTATGTGGGCTAGTGGGATAAAATAGTTGGAAGCAAAAATTTTTAAAAAGAAATTATCGGAAAAAGAAAATATACTAGTTATTTTCAAACTACCAAATTCTACACGGAGAGAAGATTTTTACTCCCGCTACAAAAATTTTAACTACGATAAATATCATTGCTGTAGTAGTAAAGTCGCTTTATAAATATTATCCAGCAAAGCAAAGTTCTTTTGCTTACAAAGCTACTTACCACCGACAGTAAAAATATTTTGCAAATAAAGATATTTTCTTACTCCACGACCAGAAAAAATACAGTTTACCTATGTTTGGTAACTTTTCTAAATGTTTTATTCAAAATGTGTTCTACAATATACAGTATGTCCACGGAAGGGATTTACAAGAGGACAAATGGACTAAAAATTGAAAGATACGAAAAAAGTCACTCTTAATAAACGTCTTTGCTTGTCTAGAAAATACGATTCATCATAATAAACTTTTTTTATACAGGGTGGGTAAAAACTGCAAAAATTTTATTTTGCTTAAGAGTAAACATACTTTATTTTGAAAGATACGAAAAAAAGTCACTCTTAATGAATGTGTTTTCTACACAACAAACGGAAGTAGAATAATTCATTGAAAGGTTTACCTATGTAAAAATTATTTCCCATGGCACACCTCTGACTGGTGAACCTAGTTAAAATAATAATGACACTTAAGGTGAGAGGTACTTGTTGTCAATGTCTTTATTTAATGAAGTTATTATTTAAGTAGAAATGCTATCTACTAAACAAAGAGTTTTTATAATACAATGTTATGGGGATGGTCAAGTTTCATACCGCTACGTCATGGAATAATTTACCGAGAAATTTGTAGGAATCCCAATAACTAGGATGGCAATCTGAAAGTTAATAAAAAAGTTCAAGAGAACTGGTTCGGTTTTGGACCTCAAAAAAAAAAAGAAGAAGTATGACCATGATGATGCTGCTACAGTTCTTCATTCTGTTGAAGAAAATCTTATGACGTCCCTTAGAAATCGTGTTACTCAGTTGGAAGTTGTAAAAAAATAGTCAAATTCAGAAGATCCTTGAAGCAAATAAATTGTATCCGGATAAACCACACTTTAATCAAAGATTGGAAGAGGGAGACGACGCGAAACGACTTGATTTTTGCTTGTGGATAGGAGACAATATTTTAAGTGGAAATGTTGATTTTTATAAATGTATCATATTTTCTGATGAAAGTACATTTTCAAGAAATGGAACTGTTGCAACCCAGCACTTTAGGTACTGGTCTTTAGAAAATACCGAATTCAGAATTATGACGAGAAGACAATATTTCACAAAAGTGAACGTGGTGGTGTGCGATATCATGGCATTATAGGGGCCGAGTCCGTTACACTATTCGGATAGGGCCATATTTTTTTGATAACACGTGCAATAGATTATCATATTTAGAAATGATGGATACATTTTTCAATGATGAAGTCGAAAACCTACCATTAAATTTTCGACAAAATATGTATTTTCAGCAAGATGGTTGTCCAGCCCATTTCGCTCGTGAGGTTAGAGAATGACCTGACCTCAGATTTGGTCCAAGGTGGATTGGCAGGAATGGCCCAGTTTTGTGGTCCCCAAGAAGTCCCGACTTAACCTTGGCCGATATGTTTTTATGGGGCCGTTTAAAACAAATTGTTTTTCCAACCGCAATACCAAATGATATTAAAGTGCTGAAGGGCAGAATTATCCAGGCTGTCCAATCGATATCTCAGGAAGAAATCAGAAATTCTTTCACTTATTTGAGAAAGCAATTAGAGAAATGTGTCGAGTATGGGGGTGGAGTTTTTGAATTATGAAATCGTTATCGTATTCTTTTCATGTTAATATAAATGTTCGTATTATTATTATAATTACTTTATTAAATAAAGACATTGACAACAAGTATCACTTATTAATTATTCAAGTAAAAACGTTTATTAAGCGTGACTTTTTTGTTTGTGTTGAAAACACATTCATTAAGAGTGACTTTTTTTCGTATCTTTCAAAATAAAGTATGTTTTTGTTTACTCTTAAGCAAAATAACATTTTTGCAGTTTTTACCCACTCTGTATAAAAAAATTGAAGTTTCTTATGATGAATCGTATTTTCTAGACAAGCAAAAATTAAGAGTGACTTATTTTCGTGTCTTTCAATTTTTAATCCATTTATCCTCTTGTAAACCCCATCCGTCGACATACTGTATACAAAATTCAACAGAAATATACAGTTATATACCTTGTTTGGATTATTTATATCTTTACATTTAAATCTTTAAAAATAAACTTGCTACAAATTAAGCACTAAAAACGAAAATTAAGTGGTAATACAACCAACAAATTAATCACTGGTTGGGTGTAGTTCATATCAAACCGAGCTCAAACGTAGGTTATTATAACATGACACTAATATAAAACTTGCAACAACTTTTTTAAAGTTTTTGTTTTGTTTCTCAAAATAACGCACTACACAACTACACAAATTGACTCAATTTAAAGGATATCTAATCAACCGGTAAAACAGGCTTGTTTTTGATACGTAAAACTGAAGAGAAAAACAATTAGAGTCCTTTAGTAAACTGCCGCTATTATGGAATTGAAATCCATGTCTGGTCTGCTCCTCTGCTCTTCTGTCGCCGAGGCGAGCAGAAATTTTTTTTCTTAACCATCCGCACGAGTCCCGCCAACTGACGAGTCTTTTACGGCCGTGAGAGAGTAATTCAAAGGCTGATAAAAAGAAGTTTCTGTACTGTTTAATATACAAGGTGTTTCTTAATAATAGGCTAATATTTAAGGAGGTTATTCTTGAGTCCATTTTCAGAAAAAACTTCATATGAACGTCTTAAATGTATACAAAACAAAATCTGCCCTACCTAACTAGTTCCTTTTAATCTTTGTTATTACCTAATTTCATAGCAGCCGCCAAATGAATGAACTTCATTTTTTTATACGTAAACTGTACGTGAAATGACAAAAAATCAAGACACTACATTTACTCAGCAAAGAATGGGAGATTTTTATTTAAAAAAAAAGAAGTGGCGTTCCATTCTTTTCTTCAAAAATACCGAGGGCAATCCCCGCACGAACGCCATTGTCCTGGTAACAAATTACTTTTAGTGTTACGCCCTCTAGCGGCCGTTTTGTCCTTATTCGATTTTCATTTGTTCACAATTTTTTTTTTTTTTTGGACATACGATGAGAATCTGTTGACAGACACGATGCAGAGTGCAAAGTAGTGTCGGGCTGGCTAATATCATTACGAGTGAATGACGCCTACCGACTAAACTCACCGTGGTATTGTGTTGAAGCCGTTAGGCATCCTTACACGCTTATGACTGAGTGTTGAGGTCATCAGAAAGTCATTTCTGACTTTCTGATAACCAGAGATTTAGTGTGTGTTTTGGGGATTGGATGTGGGATTTTGATTGGGGATTTTCGAGGCTGTAGTTATGTTGGAGGAGCATTGAAGCTCCAATGACGTTTCCTGTTGAGATCAGGGTTGGGGTTTTTAGGGAAGTTGTCACGGATTAGGGGATTTGGGTGGAACCGCAGTTTTCTAAGAAACTCAGTGTGTCTGGCATGAAGGAATTCGTGTATGGGCTGCACCTCAAGGTCCCGTTGGATGGCCGCTCCCCTGACGTATCGTGGGGCACGCGTAACGGACCTGAGGATTTTATTTTGGACTACGTGAAGACGATGTTTGGAGGACTTTGCCGCTTGACACCATGCTATATTTCCATATAGCATTTTTGGGCGGATGACCTGTTTGTAAAGCAGAACCTTGTTTTTAAGGGACAGTTTGCTTTTTCGACCTAGGAGGAGATACATCGCGCCGAATGCGCTGTTTTCTTGCCTGATTTTCTTTGATATGTCTCTTCCACGTCAACTTTTTGTCGATGGTGATGCCCAAATACTTGATGATGTCAGACCAAGGGATTGGCCTGTCCTCAAGTATTACATTTTGAATGACAGGTCTCTGTCTGCCTGATATTAGCATGGCTTGTGTTTTGACGACGTTGACTTTTATTTTCCATGTCTGGTAATATTTGGCCAGAGCGTCAAGTTGATGCTGAAGAGACCTTCTTTGGGTAGGAGGTTTTAGTCTGTGCAAGTCATTGCCATGTCGTCTGCGAAGGCGAAATGGTCAACGAAAGGCACTTTTGGTGTATCCGCCACAAACACTGTATATAGGGGTGGGGCGAGAGGGGAACTTGAGGGACTCCGGATAATATATTATAGCGTAATTCCAAATAAACAAATTGGCAAAGCCAATCGCAGTGAGGACTGGACTCAAGGGCGGATTCAAAACTTGGGGGGGGTCAAATTTCGTGTTTTTTTTTGGGGGGGGGGGGGTCATACATGGAAAAATTACGAAAAGTATTGCCCTGCCGCGTTAGTAAAACCGATATATATGGTATTTCTCGTGTTAAATTGATGGTTTGGGGGGGGGGGGGGTCATGACCCCCATGACCTCCCCCCGGGATCCGCGCTTGACTCGATTTTAAACAGAAAGATATTGTTCGCCTATTTTTAAAAATAATTTGAAATTATCTTATGATAGTTTTAATTGTAATTCATTTGATATTATAAGCTACTAAATTAAAGTTTTGATGATTCATAATTAAGGTCGTCTAATCGGATGCTATTATTTTAACATCTGACATCATTGCACTTATAAAATTTTATATTTATCACAAATCTCCGAATCATTTATTTAATTTGTAATTGTAATCCTAGTTTGTTTACTACAAACCGGAAGAATATGTCGGTAATATGTATAAGAAACGTTGAGTATATGATATAAGTATAGGTATTTTATTAAATCATAATATTGAGTGAGAGAATTGGAAATGCCAAGTTTTATTGAACAATGACTAGCAGCGACAGCAATTAAAATTAAAAATATTGATTATATTATACAGTGCGATTCGTTAATATCCCCCCCTTCCGGAGGAATATTGTGTTCCTACTCGTAGCCAAAGCAAGATGGGGGCTTTTTATAAACTAGTATTTACTATTTTTTTCTTTTGTTATTTGGGTTCAGATTTTACAACTTGGTATAAAGCAGCCAAAGCCGCTGGCTGATACCCATACATTGGTTGGTATTAAAGGACCGCTCTATATATTGTCGCCGAATTGAGAAATGAGACACGAAGGAATTTTTTTCAAGTGGAACGTACGTACATTATACCACAATATGAGTGGAGTACGTAGCCCGAAACGTCCGTCCGTTTTTCGCCTAATAAATGATAGGTAACTCTAAACGTTCTCCTTATATGCGCGTTTCATGTAAGACGTTTTTCGATAACCCCCGTATAACCAAGTTTCCCCTTAAGTTTTATTTGAATTTAATTTAATCAGATTATTAAGTAGATGGCTATTTTATGAATTTTAACTTTGGCTGGTTAGTAAGGCCAATCTAACTTTTAGTATCATCTTAAATTTTGAAGATATGAAGACTGGTCGACACTATCAGTAATGTCGCCAATCGTAGGTAATGAATAATTCATCGTAAACCGAAAACGTTCCTACTTAATTAGTTTTACGGACGCTTATCTTGGTCGATTACGATTTTTCGTTATTTATGGTCAGGGATGCCAGGGATAATGCCATTGCCGACTTGACACGCACGTGTCAGTCGGTCTTGGGTGGGCCCACTATCTGGAAGATGTCTGGAAATGAGGGCAAGAATTTTGTCTAAGAAGTAAATGATTTTAATTTGAAGTATAGTTGTTTGAACGTAGGACGAGGCCTAACTTTTGTTCAAACTATACTTTGTATTTTGGTATTGGCTCGGGCATGTCCAATGAATACAATAACAATGCAAGTTATTATATTGAACACGGAGGGCTTTTACTTATTTAATTTTACTGTCTGTTGTCAATGAGGGTGAATTTAAGGTCTTACGTCAGTCGAGTAACGCGAACCGAAGTACTCGTAGTTAATTATGTACAATTTATATACAATCAGAATTAACCTGAACTATCATTCAATTGTTTCAACCAACCTATCATTCATCTGCCACGTACTCTGTTTAAATTTAGATTTATTTTCATTATTTCCAATATAAAATAAACCTAAGCTAGCATTATATTCCCAACTAAAGGGATCTGAACTACCCTAATAATTTCCAAAAGAAAAACTATAACTCGCGGTAGTGACTATTAATACTAACTAAGATATTTTAACTCTTACTTTTGATGTCATAATCGGGTAATTTTTTATTTCGAAAATTATTCTAGGCTTTTGGCACAAACTCTATATAGAATAATTTTCCTCGTACTTAAGATTTATTTATTCTCGCATCAAAAACGAGTGTTGCAGCATTATTTATACTCGCACGGACAGCTACGAGTTTTCGTAAATCAATTTTAGTTGTTATTTAGACTCGCCCCAAAATTCACGAGTGTTCGAAGATATTTCAGAGTTCTTTATACTCGCACTGAAGCATACGAGTGTTTGAAGAGATTCCAGAATTATTTATACTCACACGGAAACTACGCGTGTTTGAATAGATTCCAGCGTTATTTATACTCGCACGGAAACTACGAGTGTTTAATGATATTCCAGTGTTGTTTATACTCGCCGGAAATACGATTGTTTAAAAATAAAATTCACTGAGGGAAAGATCCGCGGTTTGGCTTTTCTCGGAATTTTCAGTGTAAACACTCTAAAACCTGTAGCCGAAAATACGGACCCCCCTTCTTACGTAAAAATTAATAAAAAAACTAAATCGCGTTTGAGTACGACTCTGGGAATCCCCAATCGACGGTATATCGCGTACTTGAAGAATCCAAAATCGACTAAACTGACTGCTTCCTGCAGAATTTCTTTATCCGTCTGTTTTAACGTTACATTGCGTCATCGTGGCCGATTTAATCTACCGGTGACGCCATGCCCGTTGTGGCAAGAGAGAGAAGGAACCAAATACTGCCGACACAACTATAAAAGCCCATCTAATTTTGCATGTGGAATTATTTAGAATAATTTAACGGAGAAAATATAGATTCATTAACTTTCGGAACTGGAACAAAAGTATTTTCCAACAATATGTCTACCATGGCACAAAAATGATTATCTTAATATTTTTTTTTTAATAAATTATTATTTTAGCGAAAAATTAAATTTAAATTTAATTTAATTTTATTTAATAAGTCACAAGTCAAGGCTGTTATTCTTTAAAATATTAGTTAAACATATACTATATTCAAAGGGCGATAAAATATTTCTGTCACGCGGGGGATCTGGTAATACCATGATACCAATAACTAACAGGTAAGATTCCACGCCGATGGGGGCAAGGCTTGTGATATTACCAGGCGAGTGATTTTTAAATATCTTATGGAGATTTATATTGCTGTCAGCGTTTTTAACTCTCTTTTTATAGTTATTAAAAGGTTTTAGGCATTTAATGGTCTATGACATGAAAGAATAATATCATGGGATTTATCTATATTTATTTCATGAACATACAACAAAGATTAAAGCTAAAATACTACTTAGTTATAAACAAATTGAACAATTTTTTTTAAATAGTCCATCTCTCAGTGGAGTGAAATTATGAAGAGATAAAGAAACTCATAGTCTGCTTAGTTAAATAAGCAATATTGTAATTTCCTTACATGTTTCGAAGGCATATACCCTCGTCAGCTTCAGTGGAAATAAATGTTAACAAAATAAATGAAACCATAATATCATTCTAATTTTATGTTTTAGGGAAATCGGAAACACCTTCTCATATTTATTTCAAATGTCTTTGCCATATCACAACCGAACACAGCGCACCTCATTTTATGAAAAAATTCAAATATTTATTTTAATAAACAAACCCGAACAAACCCGAACGACTAAATAAGAAAAAAATTCTAGTGTACTTCCAAAATGTCCATGGAAAACTACGGCAAACGGCACTACGTGGCGACCAGTGTTGCCAGAAATATTTGATCAAAAGTAATGGGTTGACGGTTCGAAACCTAATAGAATAATAAAAACAGTGTCAGAGTAAGAAGAGTATGAAAAAAAGATCGTTGCTTTATTATGATATGGGGGCAACAACCAGATTGAACATAAATTTCATATGGGGAGCCCCACAACAAGAATGAACATCTAAAAAATTGTTAAAATAGTAATGGATATATTACAATAATTGTAAAAGACTGAAAACGCTGGTGGCAACAAGCAGGGGTCGCCGAGCAGATTCGACTATCCTCGACCGGTTCCAATGGCGCTGCGGATGTTTTAAAAGTTTGTCGGAATCTTTTCTTATTTTAGTGGTATTTTAGCTGTAATCACTTGATATTAGGAAATGGCAGCCTTGGTGGTGCACAGTCAATTTTCATTTACGCATCTACAGTGGCGTAGTTAATAAAATGAGTCGGTCAAAGTTCCTCCGTGAGGACTAGCACGTCAATTGTTTTATACAGGGAGGAACGGATCAAATTCCAGGAGCGTATTGTATATCAAAATAATGTAAAAAACTCATACCATAACTCCTTATCCGGTTTTCTTCTGTTTACAAGTTATACAGGGTGAAATACATTCGGCATTCACCATTGGGATTGCGGAAATGATAAGAGATACGAAATAAGATAAAGTTGCGCATGGGCCCCATAATATGCCGTAAAGAAATCCAAAATAAATACAGGGGCTTTCAAAATATTCGAGAAAATCGAAAATTTTGCGTTTCGGTTTGCATTTTTTCCTGACTTTGTTCAAAGAGATGTCCAAAAATAAAGTTCACTTTCTCATTGCTAATTTTTATTCTCCACAAGATGGCATTATCAGATCTTTCATGAGACGTTTCGTACTTGGTCACCATCATCAACTTATTTTTGTTTAAATACGGGATCCTTTTGTTTAAATTATGAAAGATGACCGAAATATACGTTCAGAAGTATACAACATTTACTGGGTTTCCGACGTTTTGTTCCTTAAATTGATCATCTTCATCAAAATACCCCTAGTACGTTCCTGTAATTAACTTTTTTTTTAAATTCGATGTAATTGGAAAATGTAAAACTCAATTCCTCTTTTAAAAGTCTGGAAAGTGCTGGCTTCAAGGGTCAACTTTAATTTGTATTAATATAATAAATTTCATGTACATGTAGGTACTAAGTAGAAATTTGATACAATTCTTAGTTTGAATTAAAAAAATAGTAGTAGTAATAACAATAACAATTAAATACAGAAATGGCAATTACAATTTAAAAATCTTAAGTTTCTTCGAAGCAAAAGTAAATACAGGAACACACAAGCAGTATGTTATTGAAGAGGGTCAATTAAATGAACAAAATGACGAAAAAACAGTAAGTGCTGTATACCACTAAACGTAAATTACGGTCTTCTTTCATAATTTAAAGAAGAAATTCCAGGTCCGTATTTAAAAAAATTAAGTTGATGATGGTGACCTAAAGACGAAACGTCGCATGACAGATCTGATGACGCCATCTTATGGAGAATAAAAGTAGCAATGAGAAAGTGAAATCTATTTTTGAACATTTCTTCGGACAAAGTCAGCAAAAACTAAAAACCGAAATGACAAATTTTACATTTTTCCAAATATTTTGAAAGCCTCTGTATTTATTTTGATTTTTTTGCGGCATATTATTAGGCCCATAATTACGCAACTTTTACCCAATTTAGCCTCCCTTACCGTCTCCGAAATCCCAATGGGAAGGCCGAATTTGGAACATCCTGTATAGCGTAATTAAAAAATGTCATTTAGCGTTCCTGTGAATAGTTTCGTTGTCGAGTTTTGAATAATAAGGGACAAGGACTACTATATGATGTTCCTGAAATGCAACTGTATAGTCAGCACGATGGAACTCCTGCACATTTCTCTGATCAGGTCAAGCAACACTACTTGGTGGACGAGATGTTTCCAGGGCTCTATGGTGCCGGAGGTAATTGGCCTCCAGGATTTCCAGACCTCACACCACTAGACGCTTGTTTAAGGGACTGGTCCAAAAATGAAGAAAATGTTATTGGCGATATTTTTGAATATTTTTTAAGTGGATTCCGGAGTAACGAGATTTCTCTTCAAGCTTTATTTCTGTTTTGGGGTAAAATGTCCTTTGTAATGCAACTAAAATTGGAGGAAAGTATATTTTTTTTTCTTTCGGAAAATTTTTAGATTTAATATTATTTTCTGTTCTGTGTAAAAGAAATTATGAACTTTCCGCCGATTATTAATAAAATTAAGACATCTCTTGTTCAATATATTTTTTCAAAATGCATCGTGCTCATAGAAAGAGAAAACTCCGTTTTCTCAGTGCTAAAAATTGAAGTCTAGACCCCGATCACGTTCGGTCTCTTTCCTCCGATTATCGTTGTTCTGTCGGCATACCGATTACGGGAGACGGTCAACGTATTTTTCTAACGGCAAGGGAAGATCAAATATAGCTTGACAACAAATGAGAATCGAATAAGGACGTATGAGTTTCTTGACAGTTTTTTCATTTGTACAATACATTCATGAAGTTGGGTCTGTCCCTCGGCCCACCCTGTATATTTTTTCGAAACCGAAAAAACTCCTAAGCCTGCTTAATGCGATAGGCTGTGACGTTAGCTGCCTATCCTTAAGATTAGTAGTAGGTATGTATATTATCAATAAATTTAATCCATAAATATCGTAGACATTTAGTAGCTTAAGTAAATCTTTTTTTATGATTTTATTTTATTAAAAATACCTTGACGACGCCTAAAAGGAGAACAGGGTCACGGCCATACAGAGTTTAAAATTCTGAATCATACGTGAGAATCTGTTACAGGAAAAAATTATTTCTGTCGGCTTTTAAAAGCTTTTAAAATAGGCATGAATATCCTCTTTCACTTGATTGTGACGTCCTCAAGAATTCCTGACGAAAAAGTTAGTCAAAGCTACATCTGGACTATACGGCGGGTGGTCCGCACAGTGATAAGTACCCTTTATTGACGAAAGAGTGTGTCATAGTATCAAATCTGCATTGTCATTACCGACACTTATCCTTCAAACGACTACTGTCAAAATCTGAGCCGAATCCAAACACGAATTTAATTTTTTACAGTCGAAGCAAAACACTTTGGCTATTTTTCAATTATGAAATAAATTCAGTATCGATCAGGGATTAGATTTCTGTTTTTGGAAGGCAGAGCGTGTGAGCAAATCAAAGAACGTTAGATGCTGTCTCCTGGGATCCTAGACCTTCCATAACAACAATCAGATATTGGTTTAATGAATTTAAACGTGGTCGCATAAGTGTTTATGATGAAGAACGTATAAGTCGTCCAAATGAGGTGCAGGATTGTTCCAGAGCGTACTTTTGTACCGAATTCGATACACTTTACAATATTTTGGCACGTTTGTACCTCTTTCGAGTTTTTGGTACACTGTTGACCCGTAACGACCTTTTTTAATATTCTGTTTACTAGTGGCGATCTTTTTTTCTCCTTCTTCACAGTCTTTCCGTGAATGTTGGTACATTTTTATCAGATTTGGTACAATTTTGACGATCCAGACGGTACAAAAATTTTAAACTTTGGAACAACGCAGATGAGGTGACTATTGAAGAAATGTATCTACTAAAATTCACGATATGGATTTGATTGACCGACGAGTAAAGGTGAGTAAGATTGTTGAGAAACAAACACTTCAGATGAACGTGTGCGTAATATTTTGCACCAATATTTACTAACTGTCGACCAAACATGGATTCATCGCTACACTCCAGAGACCAATGAACAGTTGAAACAATGGCCTTCTACCGCCAAACGTGCACCAAAGAAGGCAAAGACTTTGATGAAGAGAAAACGTTAAAGAAGGAACGTCCTCTTTTGGGACATAACACCGCGACAATGCACCTGCTTATTTGTTCCTCATTGCCACAGCAAAATTAGTTCAATTGCGCTACGAAATTATGCCGCACCCACCGTATTCTCCAGATTTGGCCCCCTGCGACTTCTTCCTCTTTCCAAACATGAAGAAATGGCTGGGGGGAAAGAGAGTCACATCAAATAAGGAGATCATCTCCGAAGCAGAGGCTTATTTTGCGAGTTCGATAAATCCTATTGTTCGAACGGCTTGAAAAACTTGGAACATCGCTGGGCTATTAAGTGTATCGAAATATCGAAATTTTAACGCCTATAAATACGATCAGAAACGTGTATATGACTGAAATTTGAACTATCTAACAAATAAAAAATTGTTTTGATGAAGATTGGGCATGCAATAGGAGACGAAAAATGGAAATTCGTATAAGAATGTCAATATAACTTTATGGAACGTACTTGAGGTTTTTTTAATTATCAAACACCAGCAGTATAAGAAAAATCCTTTAAGATACTTAAGAGTGGTTCGTGCGTGTACGAATGAAGGGATTCACGTTGGTTTTGAATCGTTGGTCATATTCGTTGGGAAATACGAGCTGTGGAAGGTCGTTCCACAAGGATGACGTCTTTTAGATGAACAAATTCCCCTAAGAGCCGAATTTGGATGGTATCTTAAGTTACACCTTAGATAAGGCAGCGTTAACGCTATGATAAACATTTAAAAAAAAATATGTTTTAAATTAAGTTGATAGTGAATTGATGCATTAAGTGAAAAAGATTACCACATCCTTAAGGATATATTCCTTTAGATGAGAGTTAAAAAGAACTTTAATATACTGTCAAATTTGTGTTAAGGATAATTTATGACATTCTGTACCAAAGGTGACTTTGAAATATCGGCCCTAAGAAATGCTTAAGGCCTCCATTTTGAACATTAAAACTGTCTGTCATTCTTGCGGAGAAAACCACACTGTATATATTTGAACTATAGGTATGCTGTCCTATACTGACCATAATCAAAGAGTTCGAAACCAGTCTGCAGGTGGTGACATCTACCTTATTGTATAAATATCTTCAGGTGGTTACGAAATTATAATAATGAGATAATTAAACATAACAGCTTCATTTTTATTTTAATGAGACCCTGTATACAATATGTATTGCTACTTAATTATAATATTTACATATGTCTAGTGTCGACTGAACAGAACAGAGTTATGGCTGTACTTCACAATTTTGTAAACAAAGATATGCAAAACAAATTATATGAACTGATACAGCATTTTTCTAGATAATAATAATGACACAAATGGTAATTTTGCATTATTATCTGGGTTTAAGATAAAGTATGTCTCTTATCGATACAAAATTTACGTAGTTCACTTATATCTCATATAGTTTAGTCTCTTCATGGTTTTTGTGAAATTTCCCTCAGAAGTGACCATAAAATAATTGCAATACAATGAGCGGATCAACTTGGGATTATAGCAGTACATTCCATACAAGGTTAGTTTGCATTGTCTTTGCCAATGTGAATATTAATTCAATTTCGATAAATATGTTTTTTAAATTATTTTTTAAATATTTCCAAAAACATCACTAAAGTGATTTAAAGTCAGTTCATCATAATATTTAGTTGTTACAGTAACCCAGTAGAGAACGGATTTTAAGCATTATGCCTATTGCTGAATTTTATAAGCAACCATCAGATTATTTTTAAATTCTACACGAATTACGCAAAATTAAGTAGTATATTGAGTGTCTTTATGCTTTTCTTGAGGTTTCACGCTTTTCTTCCTTCGTGCTTATTTGAACATTTTTTACGGATATTTACACAATTTTTAAAAATAACATAAAACATTATATATATGGGGAAAAAGGTCATATACAGAATGTTTCACGATGAGCTTGCCTAAGAATTATATGGAGAACCACTGAATATATGTTTCTGAAACTTTGAGGATTATCGATATTATGCTCTCTTTAACTAAAATATTCACATGATTCTGTCATTTCCGGTTACACCGGAAGCTGTCATCTTTCGTTTTCTAAATACAACATAGTCATTTTTATAATATTTTTTGATTAACTATTAAATTCGAAGCTTTTATGTCTTTTCGTCTGACTGTCTGTCAACATTTGAGATATCTGGAGTTTTTGTAATTACTTGACAAATACATGGTGATGAAATAATCCATATGATTCTTTTACCTTAGCTCTTGGACTAAAAAAAATTTCCGACCGTCAAGTCTCAAAAATATTTCAATCTTGGCAGACAATGTACATGGTGGTCACAATTCAAGGTTTAATGTGAAATAATTCACCAATCAAAAACTTTCTAATTTTAAATGGAACATGCTGTATAGCTTTATTTAATTCGATAACAAATTAGTTGTTTTTTATAAATAGTATTTACTGTTCTATGCCTATGTGAATGCGTTTCCTCAGAAACAAATTTATTTCGAAAATACTATTTTTTCTATACGGAAAGAGATTGATTGATTCGAAAAACCTTTAGTTATACGTATGTATTTTCTACGTACAGGGTGTCCCATTTTCGACACTTTTATAGGGTATCTCCGTAATTGTTACTGCTATCAAAAAAGTAATTATGTTGTCATGTGCTCTTTTTGGGTCAAACTTAAAATGGTAAATCAAAATTTGAAAATTTTCGCTCGCTTAAGAGATACGGGAGAAAATCAAAAAATTGACTATTTCAAAATTATCTTATATTTTCTTAGTTAAAAGAGATACAAAAAAATGTTTTATACAAAAGTTTCTTTATAATGATTTTTGAATAATGTGCCGTATTTAGAATAAGTATACGCGGTCAGGTAAAAAAGTTATCGGACCTAATCTTTTTAAATGGAGTACCCTGTATATTTTAATCAAAGAAGATTGCATTTTAAATTATATTTTCAAATATATAACACACCACGGATAATATTGGTTTCCGAGGCGATTTATTTAAACTTTATTACTTTAAAGCACAGTAGGCCATGAAACAAAAGTTAATATCCTAGATACAACTATATAGTTGTTATTGACATTTAACGTCAATTTAATTTATACATATTTCATGTGTGAAAACGACTTATCAACATTTTGAAAAAGTTGATATGATATCTATCATCCATGGTGTGTTATAAATTTGAAAGAGAATTTAAAATGATATCTTTTTAGATTAAAATATAAAGGGTGATCCATTTAAAAAAATGAGGTTAGGTCCGATAACTTTCTTACCTGATCCCGTATACTTATTCTGAAAACGGCAGATTATTCACCAATCATTATAAATAAACTTCTGTATAGAACATATTTCTGTATCTCTTTTAACTAAGAAAATATAAGGTAATTTAGAAATTGTCAATTTGTTGATTTTCCCCCGTATCTCTTAAACGAGCGAAAAATTTCGAATTTTCATTTTACCATTTTAGTTTAATTAATTTTATTAATTCAATTTCGATAAATATTTTTTTAAAATTATTTTGTAACTCTTTTTTAAATATTTCCAAAAACATCACTAAAGTGATTTAAAGTAATACTTAGTTGTTATAGTAACCCAGTTGTATTATCACTAGATAACGGATTTTCAGCATTATGCCTATTGCTGAATTTTATAAGCAACCATCAGATTATTTTTTAATTCTACACGAATTACGCAAAATTAAGTAGAATATTGAGTGTCTTTATGCCTTTCTTGAGGTTTCACGCTTTTCTTCCCTTTGTGCTTATTTGAATTTTTTTTAAGTACTATATTTACACAATTTTTAAAAATAATATAAAGCATTATATGAATGGGAAAAAAGTTCATATACAGGATGATTCACGACGAGCTTGCCTAAGAATTATATGGAGAACGACTGAATATATGTTTCTGAAACTTTGAGTTTTTTTTTATGATCAAACATAAGCACTATTGGAAAAATGGCACTCTGGGTTTGTTCGGGTTCGTGGTGCGTGTGCGCAAAAAGCGATTCACGTTGGTTCTGAATCGTTGGAGGTTATATTCGTTCGGAAAACGACCTCGGGAAGGTCGTTCTATAAGAATGAAGTCCTCCGGATGAAATAATTCTTAAATAATGAAGTTCGAGGAGTACTAAGCTTAACCACATATGGATGGGCGGCAGTGATTCGTCGTGTATTTCTGCTATTCGCCGCTCACTTTCCATGAAAATATCTGTAAAAGAGAGTCAAATCCCCAACCTGTCTTCGATGTTCTAGGCTGTCAAGGTTCTTCGTCAGCTCGTGGTCTCCAATCAGACGAATGGCCCTTCTTTCGATGGAAACCGGTAGCCGAAAAGTATGTTTCGGTGCAGAGCTCCAGACATGAGGGCAGTACTCTATTGATGGTCGAATCTTGGCTTTGTATAGTGTCAAAAGTTGTTGAGGTGTGTCCAGTTTTCTGGTTCGGAAGAGTACACCAAGTTTCTGAGAAGCGATCTTGGCGATTGTCACAACGTGGTGATGCTAAGACATATTTCCTCCCAGATTGACGCCCAGCAAATTAATAGATGAAGCCAGTGGGATTGCGTGCCCGTCCATGACTATATCCGGTTCTGTAACGTTAACCTTTTTAGAGAAAACTGCTGCCTGTGTTTTTAGCGTTAAATTCGACTTGGTTACTGTCACCCCAAGCCATAATTTCTTCCAGGTCTTTGTTGAGGCGTGATACTTCATGCTGTCTGCGAAGATGTGCGTCGGCCGCCGATGTTTGCGCATTCAAAGAGAAAGATGAGATAAGTGTGCTATCGTCAGCAAAAGTAAATATCGGATTTTTAGTTTTCACGTACATATATCGATACATGCATGGAATAACATTATAAGTGACAAATCGTGTTCTTACAGGAGAAGACATAACAGGTTTGGGTATATTACTTTACCATGATACTACAGGCAAACTACCCAAAATAATCCAGATACAAATGGGATGAAAAAGGCATTAAAAAAAATTAAGCTAAGAACCAAATTTTAGGTTTGAAATATTGAAATTTATTTTTTGTCATACGTGCGCCGTAAGCGCCTCTTACGCGACCTCTTTTCGTGACCGTAAGTAGCTCTTTTCAAGCCTCTCGGAGACAGGGCTGTAATATACCTAGAAACAGGGCTGTAATGTTTTCATTACAGCCCTCTTGCGTTCACGCTGGAAGCACACACCAACACTCTTTTTAGTGGCAGAAGGACTCGGCGCACTTTTGACAAAAAGTACGGTACGAACCTCGGGCAGTGAAGGCCTTTACGGACTTCTGCCACTAAAAAGAGTGTTGGTGTGTGCTTCCAGCGTGAACGCGAGAGGGCTGTAATGAAAACATTACAGCCCTGTTTCTAGGTATATTACAGCCCTGTCTCCGAGAGGCTTGAAACTTACGGTCACGAAAAGAGGTCGCGTAAGAGGCGCTTACGGCGCACTTTTGACAAAAGTACGGTACGAACCTCGGGCAGTGAAGGCCTTTACGGACTCGAGCTCTCGTCCGTAAAGGCCTTCTTACTGCCCTCGGTACGTAATGTACTATTGAACTCTGAAATTGGTCAAAATGTCACTTACAATGTCATTTGATGCATGTATCGATATATTTCTCAGAAGAAAATAATCCTTCTTTATTTTAAACTGTTTTCTAAGTATCTGTTTATTACCCATCTTAGTTAATTTTTCAAGTTTTAATTCATTAGATATCATTTTACGCAGTTATAAATAAACCACGGTACCAAAAAGATTATTAATATACAAGGTGTATGGTAAGTCTAGGGCAATATTTCTCCAGCATACAGGGGACTTTTATAATAATATGTCTCTTGACCCGTTCCCCATTTAAGATTTTAAGGGTAACATCTAAATTTTTAAATTGTATTACCTTGTATTAGTGTTGTGACGAATTAAAAGGCCGAAAAATTATTATATTGCTATACGAGTATATAAAAGCATTAAATTATTTTACATTTGTATCGTTATCTTCTCCTGACAAGCTAGATTTTCAAACATGTTTATATTATTTTGAAAATTACCCTCATACGTTAAGCTAGAGGTGTTGTTTTCGATTGGTTACATCGAAAACAATACCCCTAGCTATCGAAAACAACCCCTCTAGCTATTGAACATAAAACCAAACCTTCTGAAAACGACATTATTGGAATAATATGTCACATTCTCATGGTTCCGAGATTTGTTTAAAAAATGTCACGTTTTGGAAAGGAATCAATCGAAGTAATTCAAAGACACTAAAAGTAGCAAACAATATATCTGGCGTCAATTTATGATGTTTTGTGAAGAGAGAAGGTATGTTTTTAGCAAGGAGAAGCTTGCGGACATATTTCAAGACTGGGCTTACAATATGAAGGAACAAAACGGTGAGGATTACAAAGATTTTACAATAAAAACAATATGGAATTTAACAGCGAAGATGCTTCAACAAGTGTATTCTAACAACGACTACCAAATCAGATTTGATCCATTTACGAATATTGAGTATAAAATGGGGTTTGCTAGACAACCACAGAATCGATTGGGCATACTATAGAATCGCAGTTTACTTAGAAGTCCCTCATGCCAAACACGATCAAAGGCTTTAGAAATATCCAGTGCAACAGCCCGAGACTCCCCATGATGTTCGATTGCGTTGTTCCAAAGATGGGTGGGGTCCGTTACACTATTCGGAAACACGAATTTTAAATTTTTACTATTTTTTTCTAAAAGTATACATTTTTAGTAGTAATATTCAATAAAAAAATTTGCGGAATACTCAGTAATTTTTAAGAAATTAATTAATAAAAATCCTGATTTTATGGTTTTTGAGTGATTTGACAAGGTTCTGACCCCAACAGTTTTAGCGATGTTGCCGGATTTATAATTTTATAACAAAAATAAAAAGTAAAGGTTCTGTGTAATGACTACACTTGAGCACACACGGAATTTAACAATTTTTGAAAATGTAATGGAAAGATATGATTGTAGAAAAAGAAAACATAAGAAAGTTAGGGTAAGTTACATAAATTAACACTGCCCTGGGAAAACCACTGAAAACCCGCCCCCGCTACACCTTTTGTAGCCGATTTGTTTTTGTATTCGGCAAAAAAAGACACGAAAGTTACATAAATTGACAGTACCCTGAGAAAACAAGTGGAAACCCGCCCCCGCTACACCTTTTGTATCCGATTTCCTTCTGGATTCGGAAAAAGAAAACATAAGAAAGTTCTTATTGACAGTTGAAGAAAACATAAGAAAGTCACATAAATTGACAGTGCCCTGTGAAAACAAGTGAGAACCCGCACCCTCTACACCTTTTGTAGCCGATTTCCTATTCGGAAACAGGAAACATAAGAATGTTACATAAATTGACAGTGCCCTGGGAAAACAAGTGAAAACCCGCCCCCGCTACACTTTTTGTAGCCGATTTGTTTGTGTATTGGACTAAAGAAAACACAAGAAAGTTACAAAAAGTGACAGTGCCCTGGGAAAACAAGTGAAAACCCGCCCCCGCTACACCTTTTGTAGCCGATTTCCTTCTGTATTCGGGAAAAGAAAACACAAGAAAGTTACATAAATTGATAATGTCTTAACACGCGCCTCTTATGGACTCAGTGCAGCTCAACCGAACCACTTTGTGGTCGCCACCAGTGTAGTTTAAATATCTGCCTAACAGGAATATTCATATTTTGAAAAAAAGATCCCGAAAACAAAGGATAATCTTTCCGGCATTTGCAACAATAAAAGCAGGAATTCAAGGCATTTGCATTAACTTTCTGCCTAATAGTGCATACGAGACGACAATTTCTGGTTTTGCATCTGAAATTATCTCTAATCAATCCTATGTATTGTATTGTAAATATTTTGCAAAATCCACATTATACTTGCTTGTAATTGCGTCAACATTATCTATATTTGCTATTTCCATTTTATTTTGATTTGTTCTTTCCTTTTCCTTCAACGCCAAAGTATAACTGCTCTTGGCAACAGTGTTATGCAATGTCAAATTTGTGTTCGACTTAAAAGTGACATCTTCAACAGAGTTGCCAGTTGTCTTTTATTAGCTACATAGGAGAAAAATATTGCACAAAAACGGATATTTTTGGGCCTTAAAAGATATTGCTTAGTCGTGACATAACTACATTGACAATAAACTGCGGTCTTATATCGATATAAACAAACCCGAACAACCTAAAAACTGTATTATTGCAGAAAACTTTTCTATGTGGCAACGCTGTTAAAATAACCGAATTTTGCAAATATACATGTTCGCGGCGTAAATTTTAAGAATCAACAATTTTACGACCATTTTTGCCTTTAAACTCAAATTTTATGAATTAATGTGTGTTTTCCGCATCTAATTTTATTTAAAAGTATTAATATTACACAATCAAACAAAAAAAAGGTAAAAATACAAGTAATTAGTTTGTCCGAATAGTGTAACGAAACCGATGGGTGACATAGGCTAGAAGATCTCCAGTTGATCTGGACTTACGAAAACCATATTGATGATCGCTGATAATGTTGAAGCCTTCCAGGTACTTTACAAGATGATTGTTAATAGCTTTCTCCATTACTTTTGATATAACTGAAAGTAATGCGACTGGTCGATAGTTACTAGTCAGGGTTCTCTTACCTTTCTTTAGTATAGGCTGGACTCTCGCCGTCTTCCAGCACGATGGAAATATTCCTTATTTATAGGATAAGTTAAAAAGTCTATAAAATACTGGTGTTAGTTCATCGGTGACTTAAAATTGCTAGTGCCCGTATTGACCACCGATCATCAATTCTCGGTGATATTTAAGCTTTCTCAAGTCCCGTTAAATGGCGAGGCATTTTGAAACCTTTAACAGTGACAAGTCTTGTCAAACTTTACAATTTTGAAAACATCAAAATCAGTTAAGTCCTATTTACATTATAACAAAGTGTCCACGTGTTCCATGATTAAAATAATTGTACCTGAACGATAATAATAAGTGAAAATATTTACGTTATTTACGTGAAAATAATGACACTGAAGGGACTTGAATTGTCAAATAAAACTTGATTTTTTAGGTGTGAAATTTTCTTACTGAATCCTCCACGTTCTTGAGTTAATAACCGGGAATTTTCTCTCGTATATGACTGTTTGGAAAAAATTATATCTCGTCTTCGATTTGGGATAATCTTCAAAATATTTGCGAACTCAAAACATTTTTTGGCAAGCACTAGGAAGCTTACAAGTGAAAAGTAACTGGAAATTGAGGCAAGCCAAGAACGGATTAGTCCTGCGGTTCATATCCCTAAAAATTATTATCGGTTTTTTCTCGCGATGTCAAAAATTTTCGTATATCTTAACACTAAGGAAACGGAAGAAAAAATAATAAACACTTTGAATCAACAACAAAAATATTAAATTAACTATATTTCTATTTCTTTTCATAGCAGGGGCATTTGTTTTGATAAAGCACGTGGGGGATTATTTTGTCCTCGTCGTCTTTCACATAGTCTACAAGTTTCTTTGTGACAAATATCAAACCTACAAATAGAGCTATTGATATTGTCACCACCAACAAGGAATAGTAAGAACAACTAGCTGCGGATGCCTCGTGATTCTTGTATAGTCCGATGTAGTCTAATACTTTGTCTAAAATGGATTGAGTTCTTGGTGGATGTATTTCTCTAAAAGAAAAGGATCAATTATTAAGCAGCGATTAATAAAGTTATGAGTTGGAGGCTCTATCAATAAATTTCAAAAATAACAAATCAATCAAATCAATAATGAATTGAATTAAATTAACTTAAAGCCGTATTAGAGTCGGCAAATTGCACGGAATCATGCTCAGTACACCGTTGTCGATCAGCTCGCGCAATTAATCCTTCATTGCCAAAAATGGGTCATGCGCCTTTTAAAATTAACATTGCCGCTGCAAGTCTCGGTAGAGATGAATTATGCTGTTAATTTTAACTGTTTATTATTTTATCGAAGCCCTATTATGGCTATTTAAACTAAGTGCTACTTAAATTCGCAGTTCACATTCTTTATTAAAAATATGTACAGGGTGTCCTATTTTCGACACTTTTGTAGGGTATCTCTGTAATTGTTAGTGCTATCCAAAAAGTAATGTAGGTACCATGGGTCAAACTTAATATGGTAAAAGAAAATTTGAAAATTTTTGCACGTTTAAGAGATACGGGGGAAAATCAAAAAATTTACAATTTCAAAATTACTCTACAACGTGTCCAAGATAAGGAGGGCCGGTACAGGGATCTCGGAGACCGTAAGAGATACGAAGTCGGTTAAATGGAAGTAAAGTTGCGCATTAACGTTCCTAATAATGATTGATCGAATTCTAAAGTAAATTGCACTTTTGCATTGCCACTTTTTCCGCTCTATCTACAGCGTTAATTCCTTTGTAATCCGACGAGTCTTCTTCGAAGGGCCATTATAAACTTTCTTTTTTTAAATACGGTCCTGTTTTCCTGATAGTGGAATTTGAGAGCTTTTTTCTCCCGAATGCAACGATGTATGACACATTGTGGTTTAATGACGTTTCGAGGGTTTTTTGAATAACATCAGGAAATTTTGGATACGGTCCTGTAGTTCTCCTAATTTTATAAATAATATCTTATAAGTAAGCTCTAAATTTTTGACTTATGTTGGACTAGTTCAATAAATAACAAATAATTTAATAATAAACCACAAATAAGTGAACCCCTGTTTCCGTCAAAAATTGTAGGATTCGAATTCTACACCCCAAACTATTATCATCCCTGAATAATTAACCTTTTTTACAAGAAATTTTCAGCATAATATACCTCCTAGGTTTATATGAATAACAATACTGCCGTGTTAATTCAAAGAGGCGTATCTACTCAGAATTTAATTGTTTCCAATTGTTAATTGTGAAATATATACAGGTCTGGGAAAATGTGGGAAATCTCTCGGATAAGAAAAAAACAAGTGAAAGGGGTACTCCAAGTTCATATAAACTTTTCTCGTATAGCGCTCCTCTTCGGAGATATGGGCTCCCAAAGAGCGCCAATGGAATCAAGTTTTTTACACATAATTATTGAACCACCAGGTTTTTTTTTATAATCAAACACAAGCACTATAGGAAAAATGCTTTAGGGAACTCTGGGAGTGGTGCGTGTGCGCAAGAAGCGATTCACGTTGGTTTTTGAATCGTTGGAGGTTATATTCGTTGGGAAAAACGACCTCGGGAAGGTCGTTCCACAAGGATGAAGTCCTCCAAATGAAAGAATTCTTAAATAATGAAGTTCGAGGAGTACTAAGCTTAACCACATATGAATGGGCAGCAGTGGTTCGTCGTATATTTCTGCTATTCGCCGCTCTGAGCGGAATTAAGAGGGCAAGGTCAGCCGAGCACCTTCCATGAAAATATCTGTAAAAGAGAGTCAAATCCCCAACCTGTCTTCGATGTTCTAGGCTGTCGAGGTTCTTCGTCAGCTCGTGGTCTCCGATCAGACGAATAGTCCTCCTTTCGATGGAATCCAGTAGCCGAAGAGTATGTTTGGGTGCAGAGCTCCAGACATGAGAGCAGTATTCTAGTGATGGTCGCATCTGCGCTTTGTATAGTGTCAAAAGTTGTTGAGGTGTGTACAACTTTCTGGTTCGGAAGAGTACCCCAAGCTTCTGAGAAGCTATCTTGGCGATTGTCACAACGTGGTTATGCCAAGACATATTTCCTCCCAGATTGACGCCCAGCAAATTAATAGATGAACCCAGTGGGATTGCGTGTCCGGCCATGACTATTTCCGGTTCTGTAATGTTAACCTTTTTAGAGAAAACTGCTGCCTGGGTTTTTTAGCGTTAAATTCTACTTGGTTACTGTCACCCCAAGCCAAAATTTCTTCCAGGTCTTTGTTGAGGCGTGATACTTCATGCTGTCTGCGAAGATCTGCGTCGGCAGCCGATGTTTGCGCATTCAAAGAGAAAGATGAGATAAGTGTGCTATCGTCAGCAAAACTAAATATCAGATTTTTAGTTTTCACTAGAAGGTCGTTAATGTAGAGTAAGAGGAGAGTGGGAGACAATATGGACCCTTGAGGTACACTGGCATTGATGGTGAAGGTGTCTGAGAGAAATCCGTCAATCGCCACTTGCAGAGAGCGATCCTTAAGAAAGCTACACAACCATGCACAGGTATATTTTTTTTTGATATGATGTATACCAGGTAAGAACTTTCAAATTACTATTCAAGAAGTTCTTCTGAATTAGTCATAGCTGTGACACGCATGGCCCCTTTTCTTAATACCCTGTATGATAAGAACTTTGGACAATAGTTTTTACACACCTTTAACCATTGACTAAAAATTAAGTACTCTTCATTCATGTCGCTAACCCCAACTGTTTTCGAGGAAACGTCATTTTATTTACGCTCGAGTCCCGTAACTTCTCACGGATTAAATATGAAAAAAAGGATTTTTGAGGTTCAATTGATAGGAACAAAGATGTATGTATCTCTTACCGAGATACGCTAAATACATGATGTAATTAAAATGTCGTTTTCTCGAAAACGGTTAGGATTAGCGACATGAATAAAGATTATTTAATTTTTAGTCAATAGTTAAAGGTACGTAAAAACAGTTGTCCGAAGTTATTATCATAAAGGGTGTTAAAAAAAGAGATAATGAATGTCACATCTAGTTCGTCTCTGCAGCTGTGAGTAATTCATAACACTCTCTGAATAGTAATTTGAAGAGCCTTGCCTCATAAAAAAAATACGAATATACCTGATGGTTCAATAATTATGTGTAAAAAACTTGATTCCATTGCAGCTCTTTGGGAGCCCATATCTCCGAAGAGGGGCCTATACGAAAAAAGTTTAAATCAACTTGTAGTACTCTTTTCACTTGTTATCTTCATTTCCGGGATTTTTCCCACATTTCCGCGGACATCCTAATATTTAGCTTTCAAATTCAATTACGCCCATATTTATAGTTACAACAGTAGGTATTGGTAGGGCATACTGCTTCCGAATGTAAAGATTGTTTCACGAAAAATGGATATAACTTAATGACTGCAGTAAAAGTACCTGGGGTCATCCCATTATTTATGACCGTTTGTTATTATTATGTGGAAAGGACCGGATTGTAATAATTATAATTAAATATAGGCACAATGCGAGCTATCACAGTCGCCAATTACATAAAGCTCCAAGCTCAAATAATACAAAATTGGATATTCAGAACTACATGGCCATTCGCCATATTTTGTAGAAAGTTATAAAAAAAGTGATCTTTTAGAAGTTTTAAAGACATTTTGTATAAAAAAGTATATGTTTGTGACACATTGGCAGAAGAAGTTGGACATACAGTGCTACGGCTCCCACCCTATTATTGCATTTTTAACCCCATAGAGCATATGTGGCACCAGTTAAAATCACTGGTTAGGTCTGAAAATATTTCTCCGACTTCAAGTTCTAGTGTTGTAGAATTAATACGAGAATGATAAACCCGAACAAACCCGACAAACCCAATTATAATTAATTTTGATGAGGATAGCGATAGCGAAACAGAACTATCTATAGAATGACATTATAAATGTAAATAAATATGACTGGTAATATTTAAAAAAATGTTATTTCATTTGATTACATTAATATAATCATATCATTACTTGTTTTCCTTAGTCCGTCCCTTCATACTTCACTTATTTATTGCTAAGCTCTTGTCGACACAATGTGACCTACCCAGGAAATCATTAAGTCGTATCCAAATTTCGTGAAACGTACTGTACCAGACATTTAGATGAGCTCATTCATGGCACGTTGCTTGAACGATATAAATAACTTTATACGACATTTGTTGATACGCCCCTTTGAATTAATACGACCGAATAGCAAAATGTATAAAAAAAATGTACGGCTTACCCTAAATATTCCGCATTTGCTAATATACAATTGTATACCTCCAGGAAGTTGGCGCAAACATTACAAATACAATCTCTTATCGGCAATAAAAAGCTTGCTATAATAAATTCAGTTACGGTGGCATCAGTTTCGATGGGTTCACTTAATTTATCCTGTTTGTCATAGGCGTGTAACCATACTGGATATGCGTACGATTCAACATTTTTTGGAAAAATAAATGTAAAAACGATTAAAATAATAAATTTATAGAATAACATTTCACAAAGTGGGAATTTGTGTCAACCATGACGGCTTGTCGAGATAAACAGTTATTATTATATAGCAACCAGCTGAAATGTCTAGGTGATTACAGTTTACCTACTTTTTTTGGATTATATGGTATTACCAAATAGTCGAGTCGTCCTGGCGAAATGAACGGCTCGAAAATCCCTTGACGAAATCGAGTAATTTTTTTTTCCCCAATCGATACAGTAGGATCCCCTCGACATTCTGAAATGATTTGTGTAGGGCGCCGCATTGGGGGGGGGGGGGGGGGGGGCACGACCCGTAAATCTAACCTACAATGGGAAATTGAAAATAACTCAGCCGGTTTTGATGCTACAAAAAAATTATAACAAGCAAAATTGAAGAGCTTGAAAGAGCGCGTAAGCTCGAACAAACCCGATCCCGATATCTCAATGAGTTCGCGAATTAACGCGACTTTCAACTGCAAAAACAATAGAATGTAATTAATTATATCTCGAGAAGGGGCGGAGTTGGGGCATCATTTTTTCGCGAATTAACGGGTGATACCGAGTACTTTGATGGGCCGGAGGCTGGGGTTGGTGGGGCAATTAGGAGGGGAGTAAGGGGGATTTTCCCAAATGCGCGCTGGGCGCGGCATACAAGAAATGACCATCTCTGAAAATACTTTAGATATTATGTTTAATTTTGGTATGTGTTAATAGGATATAGAACCTAAAATTTTAGTTAGAAAAGTTATTCAATTGTTCCACCAGTGGCGTCGCTGCAAACATGTCCTTTGATATTTTTTACAGAAAAGATGGTATGCCACTGATATTTTTCCATGTGGATTTTTTCTGATTGGCCTATTCAATTCTCCATGAAAATGGTCTCTTGAGTTTTTCTCGTCTCTTTCTTGTTTAAAACCACTAAATTCATATTGAAACTCATTATTTTTAACATTGATAAAATAATTAATGATAATTTTTTCTCATTTCATTTGCGAAAATAAAAATTAAAAGGCATGTATCCGCCCGCCCGTCTTCGCATCGAATTGCCCACTCCAACAATTTTTACCAATCCCACCTCGTAGCTGATAAAAAAATGAACAACTTGAATCCGGCCTGATCCCCGTAGCTCGATTAATAAACTACTTATTGGCATTTATGTAAAAAATTTCCAACCCCCCATACTCCCCTCCTAATTGCCAACCCCAGCCTCCGGCCCATCAAAGTACTCGGTATCCCCCGTTATTTCGCGAAAAATTATGCCCCAACTCCGCCCCTTCTCGAGATATATTTAATTAAATTTTATTGTTTTTGCAGTTTAAAATCGCGTTAATTCGCGAACTTATTGAGATATCGGGATCTTGTTTGTTCGAGCTTACGCGCTCTGTCAAGCTCTTCAATTTTGCTTCTCGCATATTTTTTGTAGCATCAAAACCGGCTGAGTTATTTTCAATTTCCCGTTGTCGAGGGGATCATACTGTATCGATTGGGGAAAAAAAATACTCGATTTCGTCAAGGGATTTTCGAATACCGGAACGACTCCACTAGAGATATTACAAACTACAGATAAAAAAATTTACATTTCTAGCCTACGCAACGACTGAAAACCGTCTTTCCCACCTCTTTCGGTCATTATTGCAGCATAGCCAGATAGACATATTGATCCCAAAGGTATCTTACAAAATCCCAATTAAAAACTTGTTAATTTGGCAAATACAACTGGTTTAAGATTAATCCGCAATTGCTCTTAAAATAAATTTATTTCCCAATAATTTTACTATAAACTGTGAAAATGCTATGAGAGATTGTTTAAATAAATATTATATTTAAAAGTATCGAACGAATCTTGAACTAATCCAACTGCACTCTGGCAACATCTATTTCTATTTTACTACGATTCGGACCCAAAGATAAGCAAAATATGAATGAATGTTAATCTCGTAAACATTGCGATGTTTGTCCTTTGATCTAACGGATTGTTATATATTTTGGTTGATTTGTGTTCTTTTGTGATTATTGGTGAAAAAGTCTTTATTATGAACAATCATGCGAATACATTCATGTGTAGTTTGTAAAATAGTTGATCATTAAATAAGGATTTTATCTTTTCATCGGTAAGTATGGTTATGTTTTGATATACACGGTGTTGAAGAAAGGTCAGTACCCCGGAATAACTCCGGTGCATCGCATTGCATTGCATTGCAGCGAAAAATGTCTAGGGAAAAAGTTGTTTGGTTTTGAAGGAAGAATAGTTTGCAATTTAAACCACCCCCACCCCCTCATCCCCGGGCGCGGGTGGGGTTAAGTTAAGATTTTCACATGGAACTCCATATTTTTTTTTTTATTTTTTTATCTCACCTTTGCTCGTCAGGTTGAGGAGTGAAAACTATAAAAGGTGACGAAAGAAGTGAATTATGATTATAAAAACATATTATAAATGATTTCCGCTAGTGAAGAGGGACATTATAGTTATTTATGTATCAAGGGTACTAAGTAGATGATTATGCCCTGAGGGCGACAGTCTTACAAAGCCGAGGGCCCCCGGCCCGAGGGTTCGTAAGTCGCCCGAGGGTATATATCTATTAGTACCCGTTGTGTATACAAACTTTTATGTCATACCAGTTCGTTTTAAATAATAAATATTTTTTTTAAATTTAATTCAATTTACCAATTTTTTATTTTTACCTGGGACATTACCTAGACATAATTATAGCCTGCGTTTTTGTTGCTAGGAAGATAAGTATGTTTAATGTATCAAAGTCAAAAATCAAAAATGGATCAAGGTTTTGAAATTCTCGACGAAATTGGAAAAAAGGCCAACGCAAAACCTGTGCAAAGAATACCTATGACCAATTTTTGAAGTGGATATCAGAAAATGATGTAGAAAACATTAACGAAACTGTGCTGTTGGGGTACTTTAATGATCTATCTGAAAAAGTTAATTTAATTAATTGGAAAATTTAAAATTGACCCAAAAAGTGCTCTAATCCTTTATCTTTAACAAATATTATTAGAATATCGTTTGACATTAATTAATAAAATGAAAAATACAATTTTTAACACCCTGTATTTCAAAAACAAAGCGACATGCGAAAAACTACTACAATTTCGTCTTAAAATAAAGTGAGCATTTACCTCCTTTATTTTTTCAGAGAGGCTAGGAAACCCTGCATATCTGGTATATTGGTTTAATTTGAAAAATAAATAAAATTCAATTTTAAAAGTATATTTCAGTTGGAAATTTACATGCATCTAGAATTTATGCGCTACTCCGTACATTTAGACGTATCAGGACGGAAACTACTCTGCCCTAAACTCTGGAATCTTAGTATTTCCTATAAGTTAAAACAAAAATTATTAAAATCGGATATAACAGTTTATTAATTAGGACATGAATTTTTTAATACTAGATAATTAATTGACTTAGTATAAATCTATTAGTTACAAAAACAAAACGATTAATAAATTCATTTTTTCTCAGAATACCAAATGACTTCGGCATGACCAGCAAGACCCAAAAATATGGTATTCCGGATAACTATAACCCAGATGACCATCCGACAGTAAGACTACGACATCACAATAATAGGTAAGGGTTAAACTAACAGAAAATCAAAAAATTACCTCCAATAAGCATGATCAGTGTTTATGAAATTTAGGGAGCTTATTTATTTTTTGGAAACGATATACAATTCTAGTGTATTTGATAGAAATATCACAATTAAAATGTTGATATGTCATTGTCATTTATATTTTGTGTTTCGTATGCTGCAAATTGCAAGCAAAAATACTCTATAGAATTTACTCATCAAAATCAGTCCCTATAAGAACTATTAATTATAAAGGGTGTCCGAGAAATCTACCGGATATGGAAAAAAAACAAGTGAAAAGGATACTACAAGTTCATATAAACTTTTTTCGTGGATATGGGCTCCCAAAGAGCTCCAATGGAATCAAGTTTTGTACACACTTCGATGGGATTTTTTCCAATGTTGGCACAATGTTGGCAATACGTCGTCACATAATTATTGTTGCAACAATGAACCTTTGGGTATTTGGATTAGAATAAGATGTAATCTTTTTGATTTATCTAAGGACGTATAACTTTTCTAATTGGTTTATAATCTGTTGTTTTTTAGCATATTAATTCATTCAGATAATTAATTCCATTAATAAAAAAGATTATCCTCTACATTGGTATATAATTCAATTGGTTATCACATTTTAATTTGGAAAAAATATTCTTACGATCATTATGGTCAATTTGTACAATAATATATCATTAATAGGTATATTCGTGAGAAACTCATGTTCTGTTCGACTCGAATATCAGTAGACCACCTTTACTTTTTACCTTATCTAGTATACTTTGCAAGCCTTAGTTCTATTTAAATGTACATTTGTCTACAAGTCAGGCATGCCCATGAACAGCACGGTTTTGATTGATTTATTACTTAGCGTCTTTTAAAAAAAGACTAAACGCGACTGAACCTTTTATAATATTTGTCTATATGAGCCTAATATGAGCCTATTATAATTATTGTCATACCGGGTTTATGTAAGCATATATGGACTAGGACAGTTCTAACCCAAATAGCGTTACTTTTACATGTATTTTCTTATACAAAAATTTAAGGTTGGATCTGGATTTCACCGATGCCTATCGTCACGACTTCGCAGACCCCAGATGTTTATAATGCAGAACTTTAAATTTTTCGTTAAAAAAATATGTAAAAGTGACGCTATTTAGGAAAAAAAAATGCTAATATTATAATATTATAAATAGTGATGCAACGATTGTTGTTACACGATTACGATTAATGGCCCAAATAGTCGTATGATTACGATTACGATTATCAAAATTTAGTTTTTCTTCATACATGATGTTATTTAAGAAGGTTATTCTTAGTTCTATTAAAAAAACTGCATATGAACATAATGTCCTAAACGTCTTAACTTTTGAGATACAGGTTGTTAAAGACTTTCATGTTTTTTTTTATAATTTGTTAAAGTTAATAACGTAAATAGGTGACAACAAGACTAGGTAGAGAACTGTCAAAACTGTTTATGTTTTTAATCTTTTCATAACAGAGTGAAAATGATTCGTCATCGTAATCGTTGCACTAATTATTAGTGTTGGGAAAAACCGATGATTTTAATAATCGAGTACTTGATACTCGAGCGATTTTAATAATCGCGTGAATCGCTCGAGCGATTAATCACTTGAAATTATTAAGACTAAGAAGAATGTGTTGATAAAACACGAGGGGTTGTTTTTGTAAGTTTTAGAAGTTTAGTTAAGAGTTTTTATTAAGGAAGAACAGTTGATTCTGATTTTAAACAAAATTATATCCTTTATTTTTTAAAATTTACAATCGCCGCTGGCTAGCCAGTCAAAACAAAACACATGTCGCGATGAATCCACTAAGAGATTTGGCATACTTTTTTGTATACACCTTCTCGTTTATGTGGCTTAACAAAGATGTATGTCGCTTCGGCCTTCTGAACGTCGCCAATCGGCACGCGGCACCAAGCGAAAATCGGGTATCAAGTGAAAGGCAACGATTTTCGATTTTTCGTTTCAATTTATAACTAGAATAATATTTCCTATCTAGTGAAGAACTGCTCGAATATACGAGCAGATTTTTACCTCGAGCGATCACACTAACAAGCAGCACATTTCGGTCGGTGTCAATCGAAGCTCGGGTATCGAGTGAAAGGTAATAAGTAACATGCGACGATTTTCGCTTGAAGCAGCTTTTTTAATAATCGTGCGATGTCGGTTATTTCAATAATTGAATACTCAAGCGGTTTTTCGCTCAAACTATCATAACACTACTAACTATAATATATTAGAAAAGGTTTGGCGGCTAGCCGATAAGTGTGTGCGTACTCTCATAGCCATAGCCATACCTAATGTTATTTTTATATCCATTATATTTTTTATATGAAGCAAATCTAAATACCTAGTCTTATTTATAATTTCTAGCGATCAAAGTGAGACACAGAGAAAAAGAAGGTCCAAGAACAGACTGTCAAATCGAAGAAGCACGGGCTACGTGCCCGCAGAAATGGTGGACGAAGCATTGAAAATGGGCGATCAATCATCTGTACAAAATTAAAACAAGAATTAATTATTACAATTCTATTAAAAAGATTACAACAATACTGAACTGCAATTTCCAATAAATACGTTCAGTAATAATTAACAAGGAAGTTTTTCAAGTTCTCATTGTTCGTTAGTAAGATTTTCTCCCAATTTATATCGTAGTTTCTCATTATACACTCCCCGACACAAGGTCGTGTTTGTTCGGGTTTGTTCGTCATGGGGGTCATCAAAGGAAGTAATACGCTGGCGCGTTAGTCAAACCGGTGTATATGTTATACTTCGTAATCCTTTATTTGTTCGGGTTATGGCCTCCATCCGCGTTTGCACCGACATTAAATTCAATTAATCCAAAATGTTGTCCAATTTTAATGTATGATGCTAGTAGTGATAGATGGGATGTTCAACGCCAATTTGCACACACCCTACTGCGCATGCGTGTCAGTGGTTTAGTGGTTTATAACAGTGGTTTAGTGGTTTATAACAGTGGTTTAGTGGTTTATAACAGCTGTTATAAACAGATAAACAGCTGTTATAAACAGGTAAACAGCTGTTATAAACAGGTAAACAGCTGTTATAAACAGGTAAACAGCTGTTATAAACAGGTAAACAGCTGTTATAAACAGGTAAACAGCTGTTATAAACCACTAAACCACTGTTATAAACCACTAAACCACTGTTATAAACAGGTAAACAGCTGTTATAAACAGGTAAACAGCTGTTATAAACAGGTAAACAGCTGTTATAAACAGGTAAACAGCTGTTATAAACCACTAAACCACTGTTATAAACCACTAAACCACTGACCCGCATGCGCAGTAGGGTGTGTGCAAATTGGCGTTGAACATCCCATCTATCACTACTGATGCTCATTTTTCCATTGTCCGAATTAAATGAATTTTTTTAAAAATTGCAGATAAATGTCTTAGTTTCAACTTTCCTGCATATTTTAATAAGCTGTATACAAGTTGAAATATACAGCAAAAAAATGTATGTTTTTCCCTTAAACTTGTAACCCCCTGTAGCGTAAATTTACAATCTTAACTCTAATGAAGAAGCTGCTTTGCGAGGCTTAATCTATACTTAACAGATTTATTTTGATTTGTCTCAATATCTTTCTCGGTTCAAGAGATATCAATTTTTTAAGACAACGCTATACATTTCATGGAAATATTTTAATTTTTGAAAAGTATTATATCGGCAAAGAACAAAACAATATTGTAAACAAAAATAACGGCTATTATCACCAGGGTTGTTAATGTAACATTTTCTCCGCAATTTACTACAGTAGTAACGGTAATTATCTTCATGCTCTATGTATTTGTTACATTTATTACATTTGCTACATTTTCTACTTTCACCTTTCATTTTTAGAATATTTTTAATTAGATCAAATCGTAAAGCAGAAAGCAACAAAAGAACAATAACCAAAAACTACTATTTATTTGTACCTTTCCACTCGAATTTCCAACTTAACATCAAATTTATAATAATAAAGATGAGGTTATGTAATATTTTTGCCTTTTCAGTCAATCAAATCAATATTTGTATTTATTACATTTACTACGTTTGTGACGTAGCAAATGTAACACTATAGTAAATTCCATTTTTCTGCCACATTAACAATCCTGAGTATGAACAGCTGCATCCATATGCCTTGATATGCCTTGAATGGGGTGGTTAATCTGATTTTGATCGATTGGATCCCATTCTTCGGCTAGTACTTCTTTTCCTACACATCTTGTCCCAGACATGCTCTATGGGATTAAGGTCTGGGTGACCAGTCCATTTTTCCTACTTCTATGTCATCAGTATTGGGTAACAATTCTTGCAGTGTGAAGACGAGCATTATCTTGCATTAGCATGAAGTTGTTTCCAATAAGCTCGTCAATATATTTTGCTAAAATATCCCATTACTAATTCAGTAGTTTTATGTTGCAATTAAAATTGAAATCTTTGATGAAATATGCAGTGTTTCCTTAAAAAATTGGTATCTCTTGAACCGAGAAAGATATCGAGAGAAATCAAAAAGTAAACTGGTACGAATAGAATTTTGCAAAAAACCTACAGCTTCCTAAGAAATTGAACAACATTTTTGATGGACCGAATTTAGTGTCGGTGAGTGTATAAATGTTTCTAAATACGGGCACGGAAAAGTTTGTCTGCCAATACAACGGTACTAAAAGATAGTTCGTTACTTTCGTTCGTTTCATGACTATTCAACATTCCGATTCCCGAGAACATATACTGATGCGTAAAAAATGATTGCAGGCGCAATACCTGAAAATCGGTTTTCTTCATTAAGAGCAAATAGGGGAGACCCCTCACCCCCGTGCTTATGCAACTGATCGTCACACATCTGCGGGGATCCACTACTAAAACAATGATATCCAGCCACAATAATTTTTGTATGTTAACGTTTTCATTTTATGGCGAACTTGCGCGAAGAATGCATTATTAAGAACCAATATTTTTTAAAAAATTTCTTGGAGTAGTAGAATTAGGTTATGAAGTTAAACCAAGGTCTTATTTTTGAATATTTGCAAAGGGAGGATGTTATATATTAAATTGGACTTTGGTTGCAAGAAAACTACTTATTGTTAAATTATTGTATTTTTGTATAGTCGTTCTAGAGCTAATTAATGTAAATATAAAACTTAATGGCCAAAATCGACGCCATATTATTGACCCGTTCAATTAGGTTTGGAGATACTATACAGTATATTGGAATACCTCAAAATAATGTGCAATAATACTTAGGTTAGTTAGTTATGATAGGTCTAATATTGGTACTTCTAAGACTAAACTGCTATACAGAGGAACATAATAAACGAAATTTCCAGTGAAACTAACTATGGTTTTTGGAATCCATTTCTAGAAAATTACAATTGGTGAAAGAGTAAATAACTGCACTTAGTCTATATCTAAAGTCTAAGAATTCCTTCCTGAAAATTGCATTTATATTGTCTATTGTTGTATTAGACATCGCTATATTTATCCTGTATCAGTGCAATCTACTTTTGGATTATATGTTGATAAAATAATATGTTGTGTTCCTCCAAACAGTAGCCTGGGGAAGCAATCTGACCTAATCCTCTAAAATTGTCAGTAATTTAAAAATTTATCGTTGTTTAACGAATAATTTTACGAATATTTCTTGTAGATCGAAAATTATAACAAGCGATATCAGATAATATATGAAGCTAAGCTAGAGATTCAAGATGTCGTGTAAGGGGGCTGGTGCTCCTCAAGCAAACAAGGAAAATTGCATAACAATTTATGCAATAATTTAACTCCTTTTAGTTTTTTGAAATACCCATTATAAAAATGACGCCTTTTATCTTGTCATATTTACATGACAACTTTAAAATTTGGTGGAATAAACCTTCCTATTTATCGTGATACATACCTATATTTATTGCTAAGTTTATATTGGCATTTATGGGGAAAAATATATTCGTTTTATTATAAAATTAGTCTGCTTCCCTTCGCCAATAAGAGAGGCTTCACATACATTACATAAATGGTGTTGTACAACATCTTTAAAAAAATCATTTCCCGCACACAAACAATATAATTAAGTTAGGATAAATATAGCGGGAATGCCAAATTACTCAATCACAATTTCCCAACGGTTGGTTTCATTTTTAAAACTTTCTTTTTATTTCCAATTTATTCTATATGTGTCTTTCCTCTCTTTTTAGATCACTGAGTGAGGTTGGGAAGTTGTGATGGAGTAATTTGTTTCCTTGCCCTCATTCCCGTTATATTTATCCTATGTAATAATAGTTACAACCCAATATAATACAGTATTATTCTATCAATTTTCTTTCAATAGCAGTTTCTTCAACCATGTCGTAGGTATTTTTAGTGGTTTATGACTAGGTTTATTTAATTAATAAGAATTAATGTAATTTTAATCGGCCATGTTACTAGGATTTGACATGTTTTTTCTGTCTACCGAGTAGATTCTGTAAATAGATTTTAGTATTTATATTTGTTAAGTCTTTAAAACTGGGGTGGAGATATAATAGTTTAATGAGGGAATACACAAATTCTTTATGGAAATTAATTTAAAAAAAAACTATACAAATTCGATTTTTAATATTTATCAGCATTTTAAAAAATAGCCCTTTTAGTGTATCTTGTGTGGAAGGAGGAAACTTTTCATTATATTTTCAATTCTCCGACGTCGACTCCCCAGTAGGGGTAGATTGTTTTGTTTAAAGCATTATAATAATTTGTTTCCTGCCCTCATTCCTGCTATACTCATCCCAATTATAATTAAGTTCTACTATGGTGTATAATTTTAGGTAGATCTTAGTATCTTCTTATTGTTATCAATTTTTCTTTAAAATGTATATTTTTATTTTATTCTTAACTGACTAATAAAATTTCTGCAAAAACATTACTTTGCCAATTTCTTTAGAGGCGGTAACATTATAAGCCTTACCGGCATGGCCTGACAGTGTTTTGTTTAAACTCCTTTAAGTCCTAAAGTCCTAAATGTCAATCACAAATAATTGAGTTAGATGAATATTTTTTCTGGCCGCAGGGACACATAATATGTCAAAAATAATAGTTCTGGCTGTGGCAAATTACCGTACATACTTTCATGGGCCATAGCAGAAACAATCCCATAGTGGATGAAACACAGGAAGAGCGAGTATTTAAGAGTATGTAATTTTTTTTATCATCAAACACAAGCACTGTAGGAAAAATCTTTTGGGTGCAGAGCTCCAGACATGAGAGCAGTACTCTAGTGATGGTCGAATCTGGGCTTTGTATAGTGTCAAAAGTTGTTTAGGTGTGTACAACTTTCTGGTACGGAAGAGTACACCAAGTTTCTGAGAAGCTATCTTGGCGATTGCCACAACGTGGTTATGCCAAGACATATTTCCTCCCAGATTGACGCCCAGCAAATTAATAGACGAAGCCAGTGAGATTGAGTGTCCATCCATGACTATATCTGGTTCTATAATGTTAACCTTTTTAGAGAAAACTGCTGGCTGGCTTTTAGCGTTAAATTCGATTGGTTACTGTCACCCCAAGCCAAAATTTCTTCTAGGTCTTTGTTGAGATGTGATACTTCATGCTGTCTGCGAAGATGTGCGTCGGCAGCCGATGTTTGTGCACTCAAAGAGAACGACGAGATAAGTGTGCTATCGTCAGCGAAACTAAATATCGGATTTTCCGTTTTCACTAGAAGGTCGTTAATGTAGAGTAAGAAGAGAGTGGGAGACAATATGGACCCTTGAGGAACACCGGCATTGATGGTGAAGGTGTCTGAGAGAAATCCGTCAATCGCCACTTGCAGAGAGCGGTTCTTAAGAAAGCTAGACAACCATGCACAGAATCGACTGGGCATACCATAGGATCGCAGTTTACTTAGAAGCCCCTCATGCCAAACACGATCAAAAGCTTTAGAAATATCCAATGCAACAACCCGAGACTCCCCATGATGTTCGATTGCGTTGTTCCAAATATGGGTGACATAGGCTAGAAGATTTCCAGTTCATCTGGACTTCCGAAAACCATATTGATGATCGCTGATGATGTTGAAGCCTTCCAGGTACTTTAGAAGATGTTGGTTAATAGCTTTCTCCATTACTTTTGATATAACTGAAAGCAATGCGACTGGTCGATAGTTGTTAAGCAGGGTTCTCTTACCTTTCTTTGGAATTGGCTGGACTCGCGCCGTCTTCCAGCAAGATGGAAATATTCCTTTTTTGTAGGATAAGTTGAAAAGTCTACAAAATACTGGTGTTAGTTCATCGGCGCATCTCTTGAGAACTATAACAGGAATTTCGTCTGGACCAGAAGCTTTCTTGACGTCGAGTCCTTTCAGGATTCAATTGACGAGACGCTGACGGAACACGATTTCGGTCATATCGGACTGAACTGCAGGAATATTGGGTGGTGTTCTTCCCTGGAAATCTACAGTGGAATGCGAGGAAAATAGTTCAGTAAGTAAGTTTGCTTTGTCTCCGGCTGTGGATGCTATTGTACCATCGGGACGTGTTAAAAGTGGAATAGTTGATTTGGTAAAATTTTGGCTGATGGCCTTAGCGACTGACCAAAAGGACCTTGATCTATTTGGACTGTCAAGAAGTTTGTTTTTGATCCTCGCGTTATGGGCTTCTTTGCTTTGATCTATTGTTAGCTTACATTGGTTTCGAACGGTAATAAAGATGGTACGATTCTCAGTGGTAGGGTTTTTACGCCACTGTCGGTAGGCCATATTTTTTCATCTGACAGCACGCTCACAATCTTGCTAAACCAGGGCTTGCCGTTGGAAGGGCGTTTTTTGGAGGAGGGGATAAATGCTTTCATACTACTTAGAATTGCGTCGGAGACCTCCCCAGCACAGATGGATGGACCATCAGAAGAGAAGCATACGCTCATCCAAGGAAAAGTGCGAAAATGGTCTTTCAGGTCTTCCCACTTGGCCGATGTGTAATGCCATATCTTGCGAGGCTTAGGAGGTTGTTCAGAATTAATTGGTAGTTCGCTTAGAATTGAAATAAGTTTGTGATCGGAAAATCCTAATGGAGGATGTACGGTGACTGTATATAGATCTTGATCTGATGTCATTATCTGATGTCAAGAAAAGATCCAAAAGATTAACAAAATCTCCAGCTCGGTCTGGAATCCTCGTTGGTTCTTCTACGAGTTGAGTTAGATCAGAACTGATCGCAAAGTATTCTGCCTCGCGGCCTTGCTCATCGTCTTTGTTTGAATATTTAAGCCAGTTGACATTGTGGACGTTAAAGTCGCCAAAGATAGCAATCTCGGCATTTGGATGGTTGGTTTGCAAGAAGTCGATCGTATTGGCTTGGCTAGTGATGAGAAAAGGGCTCTGTAATGGGTATCACTTGGAGGACGGTAAAGGCAGCAGATAAACTTGATGATTTTCTGCGTTGATATTTTAAACCACATTACATCAAAGTCTTTTGGTTCAAGTGTAAGTTCTCGTTGGCAGCAGAGATCATCTCGAATAAAAAGATATACCCCGAAGTTGTCTCGAAATGGGAAATGAAAATCGTATACAGGGTATAAATAGCTGACGGTGTTTGTTGACGATCTGACCTTTGTCTCGGTCAGTGCGAGCACGTCAGGCTTGGAAGATTGTAAGTGCTAGTGGATTGAATTGATGTTCGTGTTAAGCCCTCTAATATTGCAGAAATCAATTTGCAAGTTGCTAATTCTGGGTTGGTTAGCAACTGCAGGTGCAACACCATTTCTCCGTTGAGTATTGTTAGAGAAACCCAATAAATTATCGAAAATGGTTGTTGTTTGATGAACGTCGCTTGATGGGGCCCCAAGACCCGGCAAGACCAAGACAAGATGCAATGTTCTACTAAAGGGTTTTCCAATAAGAATGATATGATTTTGAATCGATATGTTAATCATAATAATAAAGTTATACCTGTCATTAGTTGTCATTTATGTATGTTCAGTATACAATTTATTATGGCTAAATACGAACTTCAAGAACGTTTGGTTATTATCCAAAAACTTTACGAAAACAGGCGTTCTTTTGTGAACACTTATTATCTCGCACGTCGCGAAAACTTTGGTTCAAATAATCGCCCCTTGCTTGCCATTCGTCCCATCGCTGAGAAATTAGAAAATAATTTTACCGTTCACGATGTAAAAACACCAGCAAGACGTCGAAATGCCAGAACTGTTGAAAATTTAGCTGCTATAAGAGAAAGTGTTGCAGAGGATCCAAATTTGTCAATTCCTCGTCGGGCTCAATAGTTAGTGCTTAAAAACACGACAACTTGGAGGATTTTCCAAAAAAATTTGAAATTACACCCGTATAAAATTGTTTTGACTCAAGAACTTAAGCCACTGGACCATCAAATTTAGATTCACTTTATTTGGAGAATATGTGGTTCCACTAAGACGATGCCACATGTCACACTGCTCATGAAACTATCGACGTATAAAGAAAAGTTTAATGAAATGATAATATCAAGGAATGCAACTGTTCACTGGCCCCCAAGAAGCTGTGATTTAACTTCTTTAGATTACTTCTTGTGAGGCTATTTGAAATCTTAGGTCTATGCAAATGGACCTCAAACACTTGACACATTAAGATTGAACATTGAACGCTGCATTCGTCAGATCACGCCCGATTTATTGTAAAAACCAACGAAAATTGGGTTCGTCGAATTCGTTCGTGTAGACGAACTCGAGGTGGACATTTAAACGATGTGTTATTCAAAACATAAGTGTTATCGAATGTACTTTAATATTATATAAAAAGTTTGGTTGTATCTGAAATAATTTGAATTTTATTTCATTTTAAAATCATATAGTTCTTATTAGAAAACCCTTTATTTCGTTTTTTGATCAATAACTCGTTAGTGTTTAGTTTTATCCGAAAAGCGGCCAAATATCTATGTTAGGGGATCAATTACCTCAGTTTCAAGTTAAAGAAATTGTGTATAATATTCTGAATAACGATTCTACTCCTGGCGATTCTACTGCGTTCAATAAAATTATACAAAACGCAGAAAACTGTAATATTTTTAAAAACGTTGTAGTCATACCTATTAATAAGCCCGGTAAGCCTAATGAATTCAGGCCGATATCCCTAATGTCATGTATGTATAAAATCTTGGAACGAGTTCTTAAGACACGACTGGAGCAGTGGTTGGAACATGCGCAGCGAATTCCCAAAACGCAATTTGGTTTCAGAAGAGGCAGGGGCATTGTGGACTGCATTGCTCAATTAACATTAGATATTCAAAAATGTTATAAGATAATCAATATTTGGGTGCTCTATTCCTGAATATATCTAGTGCTTATGATAATGTCGATTTGTCACTTTTGGTTGAAAAGATGGCATACCTAGGGATTTTGCTGTTAACGTTATTAATACCCTTTCTAACAGGATTGTTTTTGTCACAGTCAACGGAAAATTGATCGGCCCCAGAGTAACCAGCAGAGGACTCCCGCAAGGTTCAGTTTTAAGCCCCTTTCTTTTTAATCTGTATACGGCGGACATACATAATGCAATCCCAGGCGTGATTGTTTTGCAATATGCTGACGACTTTTGTATATACATTACTCAAAAATATTTGATCCACTGCATCCATCTGCTAAGCCGTGCTATGGAAACATGTCAAACATATTTTCTTAATAATGGGCTGGACATTTCATCCACAAAATCGGCAGTAACCGTATTCACGAGACATCGTCTCAATAACCAGGAGACAATTCGGCTGGGTGACAGGTATATCCCTTGGAAGAATAGTTTTCGGTACTTGGGCGTTACCCTGGATCAGAAACTGACTTGGGAAGATCATATCAATAATATAGCAGCTTAGGGTGAAAAAAGACTAAATATACTAAAAGCCAGTACCAGGCGGCAATGGGGTGCCGAGCCCAAGGGAGCACTAATGTTCTATAGAGCCTACGTTTGATCACTACTCGACTATGCAGCTATATTTCACGGTTCTGCAAACAAGGCACGACTAACTAAAATGGATCGGTTACAATTTAAAGCTTTGCGTATAGTTACTGGAGCATTCCGCTCCAGTCCCACACAAGCGTTGCTGGCGGAGACTGAAGAATTACCCCTCAACCTGAGAAGGCTCTTCTTTGCTCAGAAATTTTTACTAAAAAATGTTTCTTTAAATAATAAGTTTCTCATTAATAAGGTGGCAAACGTTACTGTTGATGACCTGACATCCAAGTATTGGTCAAATAAAAAATCTCCTCTTCTTACTCGCGCTTACACTGAATGATCTAGTGACAATCTGCCGTTTTTTATGGGGGATTTTAATTCCATCTTATGCCATACTAATATCATGTTCCCAGAATACACAGAATTAAGCCACAGCAATAATGCAATAATTAACAATATTATAAAGAAATATCCATGGACCATTCCGATCTTTACGGATGGAGTGGGATGTGCATTCTATATACCCAGTGAAAACGTTGCCCGATCCTTTCAGATTGGCCTCAACTCTTCCATATTCACGACGGAGATGATAGCTATTAGGCAGGCTCTTGACTACTTACTCCAACATACTACATCTTCTAGGTATATTATCTTATCGGATTCTATGTCATGTATTAAAGCAATAGAGAACAAAGCTAAAACTGTGTATGTGAACCCCCTCATATTCGAGGTGTGTCAGAAACTACTAAACCTGGAACGTAATAGTGTCAAGGTGTCCTTGATTTGGGTTAAGGGACATGCAGGAATTGTAGGTAATGACACGGTCGATCTTCTTGCCAAACGGGCCATTCATGAAGGCATGATAATACCCGAACTCCAGCTCGATGATATATTCTCACAGGTTCAGGTCAATATTAAGAATGCATGGAAGGAATCATATGCAAACTATGCAGCTAGTAACTCTAATCACTACACCCGAAATATCGAATCCTTGGTTCCCAAGGCAAGTATACAGGAAATATCCCTTAGTAGGGGGTATTACATAACTTATGTCAGTGCAATTTTCGGACATGGCAACCTCAGATATCTATTAAATAAGATGAACTTGGCTTATAGCCCGCTCTGTCTATGTGATGGCACAAGCGTGGACGATTTAAACCACTGGTTGTTTAATTGTTTGCATAACCAAAGAGCTTCTGATTGTCTAGTACAAGAACTGGCTAAAATACACTATTTGCCCATTAATGCCGATAGCCTAATGTCTATAGTAAGACGGGAAAACAGAAGCAACGATATTTTCATCGGAATTGTAAGAAAGTGTGAGAGAATGTTGTAGGGCTTTGAGTATCCCAATGTTTACTTTTTACTAATCTACCATCCGCGGTCCAGTGTTGTATGTCTATCAGTTAAAGCCGCCCAGTCGGACCCCTGTGGCGTGAGTCCCCGTTTTATGTTTCGAGTAGGATAGGGGTTTCCAAAATGGTGATTAGATATGGGTGTGACTGAGCATGTGTGTGACGTATATTCCATAAAGGAATGTTGAATTTGGGTAGTGGCTGCATGCGCTTGATGCAAAGCCAAAAAAAAAGAAAAAGAAAAAAAAAAAGTTAAAAAAATCTGATTTAAAAAGTTAATGGAAGCAGGAAACGAAGTTTAAGAAAATAAAAAATTGTGTAATAAAGGAATAAGTGCTATGATAGGTTTATAAAACTGCTTTTTCTAATCCATATTCAAAAAAATATATGCCATATAAATTTTGTAAATTTTTATGTCTAAATTTTATGTCGGTATTATTATCAAATGATTATTTTACCAAAGTAGGCTCTGGTAAATTATCCGTGTCTGACATTTTGTCGCAAAAATTAAGAAATTTTCTTAATAATTAAACAATATGAACCAACATGATTTTAGTGCTTCTTAATTAAGGGAAATTGCAAAGTTTTAGGGCCGATATTTGAATGTTACTTTAAGTTAGACCTTAGCTAAGGTAGCCTTAACCTTAACGTTATGGTAAATCTTAAAAAAAGTATGTTTTAAATTAATTTAAGGGTCAATTGACGCATTAAGTTTAAGATTACCACGTTCTTAAAGATATATTCATTTAGGTGAGAGTTCTCTTTAAATCTTATCTAAAGGAATAGATCTTTAAGGGCGTGCTAATTTTCCAATTAACGCGTCAATTGACCTTTACATTAATTTAAAACATAGTTTTTTAAAGGTTTACCTTAACGTTTAGGCTACTTTAGCTAAGATCTAACTTGCTTACAAATTTGCAGTAGCGCACGATGGCACGAGGTTTCCTGTACAAATGACAAGGTGATTTTTCTCGCATAACGGTTATTTTTCAGCAATTTATTTCCATCTTATAATTTGTTGGTTTAAATATAATAAGGCAATTACACAACACCGTGTATATTATATGTATACTGTATGTTTTAATTTGCACATCGACTCCTCTATTGCGTATGTACTGTTTGTAAAAAAAACATTAAATTACCAGAACAATTTAGTAAAATAACAATAGTTTAAACGGGAAAGGACTATTATTTGAAATTACATACACACAATTACAAACATGAAAATAAACAGTGTAAGTAGGGTAACGTAGTCCATTTCGAACCGCCATTAGTAAAAATGCAAGATTCGAGGTCTGGTTACTGTAAATATTGTATGTTCCAGGTAATTTAGGATCATTACTGGTAGTTGTAAGGGGGAGACGATCGTAGTACTAGATAAACAGAGCAGTATGGTCCTTTTAGTTGGAGCAGCCGACCGACAATTTGATTGTTCTCAGTTAAAATCGCATTAAACTTATATGAATTTGAATTAATTACATTTTTCAGTTGTATTATTACATACGGATTATTTTCCTCGTGGATTGGACCCACAATGTATGCATTTGCCACGAGAGATTGCGGATTAAAACTCTCGAGATTCACAAAGGTCAACAGTATATTATCAACAACTAAACAACAAACTCACTCGTGACGGATCTGTAAAGTCAGCTATAATATCGGGTGTGATCTGAGCGAACAAATCCGAACGCACAACTATCGGAAAGATATGCTAGTGCAAACGCTGAAGACAAGGATATCAGCCACATGTCTTTCTATGTGCGATGCTGCACCTATTCCACGTTTTGACGTGTTTCGGTTAAGAGATCGGAATCATCTCAATTCAGCGATTAACTAAGTTCGATGGTTTAGTTACTTTTCAATTAGGAGTTGCTCTATATATTAGACATGTCAAGTGTCATCAGGAAAAGTTAAGATTATATACAACGTTTTGAAGCGATGGATAGGTAATTGCCTTGTTAACAAATCACAATTGCTACAACGCCAGTGGTGAAACCCAATTTTGGAATAGTTATAATCGGTCCATCGTTCCAAAACGTTAATAACTATCGCCTTATAAAAATTTAACTTCCAATGTTAAAAGGTATCTGCTTTGAGAAAAAGCTCTGGTAGAAGTACGGACACATATACAGACAGAAGACAGATGGATGGCAATGTAACGTCCATACGTTACGTATGATTTTTTCTTTGAAATTTGGGCAGTCAAGTCGATTGTGAAGTGTAATTCCTATTAAGAACTTGTGTCTTTCACTTAACAATTTTGGAAGCCGACTAATAATCCTCAAAAACCCATTAATCGAAATCTATTGTCGATGGCCGGTTGATAATAGACCATTCGTCAAATACCGTGCGTCAGAAGTATTTGTCGAATATTGTTTGATAAGTACGATTTGCCATAGAAGAGCGGCCTAAGTGCAACTACTAATTACCGAGTTGCAAGGTCGTATGTAGTGTTCAAGAAGAGAGCATCGAGATTTAGAAAGCTTGGACATTATCTCTACGCCACACTCTAAAAAATGCATTGGTATCTAAGACTAATTTTATCTTGCTCTTAAAGTTTTAGCTTATGTAAAAGTAATTTTTAGTTAGCAAAACAAATTTTCGTTTTAACTGAATTACGATGAATAAGATGATCTAGTTTACAGAATCTCTTATTTTTAACTACTTCTTCAACATTATCATGTTGAAACCAATACTTTTTTTTATTAATTAGCTCCCTATACTAATTTACTTAGTTATTGTTATTGGCCAGATATAGCAGTAATAAGTAGGTGCGATGTGAGACCTGACGTCACACCAACTGCCGCCATTTGCTGCTAGGAGATGGCGCTGCGCGCTGTATTTTCTCGACTACCGTTGATAGTACGGCGTGAAGTATTAGATGTACACCTTCACTGTACTGACGAGAACTAAAGAGTTCGATACCGGTCTGTAGGTGGTTACATCCTATCAATGGAAAAGGCTTCCTTTCCTTGGTAGTACCATTCAATCTGAAATAGTATTTAAAGTGCTACTGTGTAGACTAAATACGCCCTTATTGTATAAGGTATCATCGGGTGGTCTGGAAAAATAATAATTTTTCCATACATTAGTATTTAATATTTATTTGCTCTTTTTTTAACAATAAAATAGATAATAATTCACAAACACAATTGTTGAAACAACAATATAATGTTGCTCCTAATAACTAACTATATTGTAAATATTTATTCTTTCGGGTACTAGAAGTACTCGGTTGACTTAAAAAGAGTTATTAGTGACTTCAACTAGAATAATCATAGCAATAAAATTTGCCCTTCGATACTAAATTTCCTCTTATCGCCAATTTCACTAAATTTTCTTGTTATTGAGACTAAGATCTTGGTATCCTAAACTAGACCCTTTTTTAGAGTGCAGGGATCTTTGTAGTTTGGGGGACAATCGAGGTGATTCGACTGACCTATATCTATGGATAGCCAAACTCTAAAAGCAAAAGTGGCAAATTTATGGCCTCGCGCATGTAAACAAAGCTGATCGACAGATGTCATGCGCAATACCGACTGATAAACTATTGACCTTAACCGGCGAGGAGGATCGTACCTCGCCCGTAATGAAAAGGATTACATGGCAATATTTTGGCATATCAAGACCTTCTTTTCTTCAATGGGAAATAAGTAATTTCTCGCATAAAAGAAGACCATGTGGCCACATATCGATAGATTTTTAATATCGTTACATCCTACGATTGGTTGGCAACCAATCCGGCACCAATACGACGCCTATATCATGGTGACAATATTGTGCGCAAGACAACCGACGAGCAACCTTTAAAAATATGACTGGAGAACCGTGCGTACCAACCCACTTTTTCACCCCATAAGTTGTAGGTATCCATAGTTATAGGTCGATGGATATTTCCCAGTTATTTTTTCTGCGCGTGGCTTCGTCCGTTTGGGGACTAGGACAACTTTCTAAAGAACTGATCGTGAAGCTAAGTAAAATGGGTAAGAACTTAAGCTCTAACGCGATATACAGGCTGTTATGGAAATGATGTATTATATTTAAACCGGCAATTCCTGAGATAAAGACAAATTGAAGAAAAATACCCCTAAATGGCGCTTTCAATTCGTTCAGCGGTAAAAGTGACCTGACGTCAAACCAGAAAAACACCTCTGTGGCACTGCGATCCAGGAATTCTGGCCGGTGTTGTCATATGTACACCTTAAACTCTTTAGACAAAATAAAATAATTTAAACACTTTTCCATTCTGTACCTTTTTGTACAATTAATTGAATTTACATTTACGACGGACTATGTTTTAAACAATCCGAAAAAACATATGGAATAGTATTAAATAAGTTTTAAATAGGTACGTACGTCACTAGGTTAAATGCCAATGACCTCTTGACGCCTTACATCAGCTGAGCGAAGTAGTTTCATATAGCGCCGCACGCTTGCGGACTGTTAGTTGAAGACCGACCAGCGGCCAGATGCGTTGTGTCTTTTCGATCACCACACTCTCAGCAATCCGCTCTGTTTTTTCGGTTTACGCGTGTATCTTGCCCTTCCATAAATAATCTTTGAATATTGTTTTTATTGACGCGTTTCTTCTGGACGTCAAATTTCGTCGCGTGTAATAAAATCTAATAATCTGTAGTATAATCTGTATTATTGTATTTTCAAAAGCTAACAAAAGGTTCCGTTTCACTATTACTGTGTGTACATAAAGTGTCTCCAGGAGTGTTCCCATGAAAAAGAAAAAGAAACTGATTGTGTTTGTGCCTGGATTTCCTCGCTCTTTAGGTATAAGGATAAATACAAGTAGGTAGAAAATATTTATTTTATATGGAATTTCAGTTTTACATTAAGTTTGGCAAATGTTGTACAGTAGCGCGGACTGACCTGTGAGTAAGGGTGTTTGTTACCCCACTTTTAAAACGGTCGACTTAAAAAAAAAATATGTAGCGCTTCTCTAGGACACCCAAGGAGTCACCCATTTAAATATGATACGTCATTTCCATAACACCCTGTATATGATTTACTACGTGAAAAGTTATTCAAATTTTAGGTAGTTTGTTCCTGGGTCTCGGTCCCTTTTGAAATGAAAATATAATTTTCAGTTAACGTTTCGGTTCATTTTATTTAAACCATCGTCAGAACTATTTGAACAAAAATAAATTACGCCCTTTTTATTTTTGTTCAAATAGTTCTGACGATGGTTTAAATAAAATGAACCGAAACGTTAACTGAAAATTGGATTTTCATTTCAAAAGGGACCGAGACCCAGGAACAAACTACCTAAAATTTGTTAAAAAACGGTCAAGAAAACAAAACTATAGTTATTCAAATTGATCGTTTAAATAACTAATACTCAATTTTAAATGTGAAAACGGCATAGTAGCATGAATGAACCATGATTAACGAGGTTATAAGTAAATTCCATAAGTTTTCAGCCATTTGAATTTTATAGTGTGAACGTGAACTATTACTAAAATAGGTTGAAATGACCAACCTTACCATATAATAACGGAAAGGGTAGGTCTAGTCATTCTAAACATATAATACAGGTTTCAATTTAAATAATGGTAATAATTATATCGGAATGTATTGATTTTCCATAGATTTGTTTATTTGTAAAGTTACTTTCTGGCGAACTGGATAAAATCAGTTTGTGATTTAAAGAATTAATATTAAACAAATGCCATAATTTCTAGTAAACTGGATTTAGGCGGATTTAACAAAACTTTATAAATGGAAAGTGTAGTAGAATAATAGTTATATAGTGAATAGTAATTCATTAAATTATAGTACGGTTATAATAAAATAAATAAGGAATATGATGGAGGAATTAAATGCATTACAACTTCTGTCAATGATGAAACGGTAAGTCAAGTAAATTAAACTGTAATAGTACATTACGTATCAAGGGCCGAAAAGAGGCTTTTACGGACGAGATGCGGAGATGGCCGACCGAGCCGAAGGTGAGGGAGGCCACCGCACGAGTCCGGAAAAGCCTCCGACGGCCCGAGATATGTACCGTATTTTTTTTTACAAGTGCTCCGAAGCTTTGATGCCAAATAAATAAAGAAATTCTTCAGACAGTTTTCCAGTCCTGTCAAGATGACATGAAAACACTCGCGCATGAAGAATGTAAATATCTATTTATTATTTTTGACATATAGGCTCGGTGGCCTAATGGTATAGCGTTCGCGTTGTGATCTGGGGGTCCCGGGTTCCAATCCCGTCAAACCTCTGTTTTTTTCTTGTTTTTTTACAAGTGCCCGAGTCTTTGAGGCCATATAAATAAAGAAATTCTTCAGACATTTTTCTAAAACATCTTTGAAAAATTAACTGTCAATTTAAGTTATATATAATCCGCTATTCATTATCGCTTGTAGTATGGCTCGGTGGGTAGAGTGTCTGCCTGCCGATCTCAGGGTCCCGGGTTCAAATCCCGTACCGACAATTCTGGTTTTATTTATTTATGAGCACATGGTGACTCGAAGCGGGCGGGAAAAATCTTTCCCGCCCGCTTCGATACTTTCCCGCCCGCTCTCTTGGAAAACGCCACTTTCGGTGAAGTGAACATGCATGAAAAGAGGCACTTTCGGCGCACATGTAAAAAAAAATATTTTATAGATATCTGTATGACTCAATAAATAAAAATCTGAAAAAGAATTTATATCGGGATAGCGAGGTAACCAAACTTGGGGGTCCTGCACATTCAATCCAGCGAATATTATACAGGGTGTTATGGAAATGACGTATTATATTTAAATGGGTGACCCCTTGGGTGTCCTAGAGAAGCGCTACATATTTTATTTTTTTCAAATCGACCGTTTTAAAAGTGGGGTAATAAACACTCTTACTCACAGGTCAGTCCACGCTACTGTGCAACATTTCACCCAGAGCCAATAGCAATGTTGCCAAAGTTAATGTAAAACTGATATTCCATATAAATTTTTAAAAATAAATTATTTTCTACCTACTTGTATTTATCCTTATACCTAAAGAGCGAGGAAATCCAGGCACAAACACAATCAGTTTTTTTTATTTTTCATGGGAACACTCCTTTAAACACTTTATGTACATACATTAATAGTGAAACAGAACCGATAGTTAGCTTTTGAAAATACAATAATACAGATTTTACTACAGTGATTAAATTTTATTACACGCGAGAAATTTGACGTCCAGACGAAACGCGTAAATAAAACAATATTCAAAGATTATTTATGTACGGGCAGAATACACGCGTAAACCGAAAAAACAGAGCAGATCGCTGAGAGTGTGTTGGTGACAGACGAGAGACACAACGTATCCGGCCGCTGGTTGGTCTTCAACTAACAGACGCACGCTATATGAAACTACTTCGCTCAGCCGATGTAAGGCGTCAAGAGCTCATTGGCATTTGACCTAGTGACGTACGTGGCTATTACGATTCAATATTTTTTTTCGGGTTCTTTAAAACATAGTCCGTCGTAAATATTCTTTAATTAATTGTACAAAAAGGTATTACAGAATGGAAAAGTGTTTAAATTATTTTATTTTGTCTAAAGAGTTTAAAGTGTACATATGACAACACCGGCTAGAATTCCTTGATTGCTTACATGTATCGCAGTGCCACACAGGTGTTTTTCTGGTTTGACGTCAGGTCACTTTTACCGCTGAATGAATTGAAAGCGCCATTTATGGGTATTTTTCTTCAATTTGTCTGTATCTCATGAATTGCCTGTTTAAATATAATACGTCATTTCCATAACACCCTGTATGTGTTCTTGAGATACTAACAAGTGACAAGGCTAAAATGAGCTGGGAAACCCACATATTAGGTCTCATTTGAAGAGGTCCCTCTTTTATTTCCTAATAAGTCCCCAATGGTCCAATACCTTCGGCGAAAATTGGTACCTCGGATATTAAGCACTTCCAGCATTGTTAAATATAAATTTTTTCTCTTAAAATACTCTAAGAACTTACACCCCGTGGCAGTGGCGTATATAGGAATTTGTTTCGGGGGGGGGGGCTTACATAAAAATATAGTGGCGCTTTCGCCTATTCATTTTTTGGTCAATATTTCGATAGTTTTTCGTTTATTCCTAAAAGCGGTTAACTACTCGTTTTTATGGACCAATTACCTGAAGTTTAGGTTTGAAATTTTTTTAATTAATAAAATAATTGAAGCAAGAAACGAAGTTTTGTCAATTTGCACACAATCGAAAATTTTAAAACTTTTTGTACTTGATCCCCTAAAACGGATATTTTCGGATAAAACTATAAAGCAACGAAATATTGATCAAAAAACAAAATGGTGAATGCGTCACTAGCTCTGACTTAATTTTATTAACTGAACAAAATTATACTGAGGGTTAAAACAACAACGAACAAAACAAACATCTAGTAAAATCAAGATTTATATGTTTCCTAGCGAATTCATTGAATAAATTGGTTAAAACATTACAAATCGGTGGGCCCCCTGGGCCCCCCGCTATACAGGGTACACCAAGTAAAGTGGCCTAGTAGAAGTATCTCGAGAACTAAATGAGATTTTATCTTGAAAATTTGGCTGTAGCTATAAGAGATGGTTTTCTACGTTTACAAAATATTTTGGATGGTACGGTGTTGCCGGATCATACCGAAAGTGGTAGCAACTTCGGAATTTTAAATGAATCACCCTATTTTTTTTTTTTGGAATCTAGGTAAAAATCTAGAACAGTTTTCTGTATAATATCATATATTTATCTTTAAGAGTTTCTGAATTATAAATAATCTTGTGATATTTTAACGCCGTATCGGGACCTGAAAAGAAAATCATATCTTTTTAGCGGTTACAGCTAGGAAGCTGAAATTTTGATAATGGTTTCACAAGGCCATCGAAATTTTATAGTTTTGAACAGTATTTAATTAGTTTTATACAGGGCGTTTCCATTACAATATTTCTGAGGGAGATGAATTATTGCAAAAATCTTCTTTTTTCTAAATGGCACATCCTGTATTTGATATGTTTTGCTAATGGAGTATCGAATTTTCTATCTAATGATATTAAGTGTTCCTATACCTATCTTCAATATTTTCGGACTTCTAGCGAAATTTAAAAATTATCTTATAAAAATATATTTTTTGGTAGTTGGCTGTGGAATGGATTCATACAAACAAAATAATGAAAAATCCATTTAACGATATGTCTGTGTTGTAAAAAAAATAGTTAACAAATAAGCAATTTATTAATAAATAAATAAACAAAATTAAAATTACGCAACAACACCAATAAAATAACGAATAATTAATTTGTTGGCTCTTAAACATTCATGAATTGTGGTGACAACATGTTCGTTTGTCTTCTTTTTCATTTCTTCCCCTTCTAGAGATCCCAGAGCTGTTCTTACTCGATTTTCTAAATCGTCCCTTGTTGTGACAGGTGTCTTGTATTCTATTTCTTTAATCCTACCCCATAGATAAAAATCTAGGGGGTAAGATCCAGAGACCTTGGGTCCATTTCCATGAACCTCCTCGGTCAATCAACTTTTTGGGAGTCATGAGAGTTGCATCAGGATGAAGTCCATTAAATTTTCGACTTCTAGATAAAACTTTACCACACTCCCCATGAATATAATATAAACTTAAAATATTTAAGCTCGAATAATGTGAATTAGCCATTTTTATTACAATAATAGAGACATAACCTCAAATGGATTTTTCATTATTTTGTTTCTATGAATCCATTCCACCTAGCCAACTGCCAAAAAATATATTTTTATAAGATAATTTTTAAATCTCGCTATAAGTCCGAAAATATTGAAGATAGGTATATGAACACTTAATATCATTAGATAGAAAATTCGATCCTCTATTATCAAAACATATCAAATACAGGGTGTCCCATTTAGAAAAAAGAAGATTTTTGCAATAATTCATCTCCCTCAGAAATATTGTTATGGAGACGCCCTGTATAAAACTAATTAAATACTGTTCCAAATTATAAAAATTCGATGGTCTTATGAAACTTTTGTTCAAATTTCAGCTTTCTAGCTGTAACCGCTAAAAAGATATGATTTTCAGGTCCCGATACGGCGTTAAAAAATCACAAGATTATTTATAATTCAAAAACTCTTAAAAATAGGTATATGATATTATACAAAAAACTGTTCTAGATTTTTACCTAGATTCCAAAAAACATATATATATATAATATATAGGGTAATTTATTTAAAATTCCGAAGTTGCTACCACTTTCGGTATGATCCTGCAATACCGCACCATCCAAAATATTTTATAAACGTAGAAAACCACTCTTATAGCTACAGCCCAAAATTTTAAGATAAAATCTCATTTAGTTCTCGAGATACTTCCAATAGGCCACTTTACTTGGTGTACCCTGTATATGCCACTGCCCTGTGGGTCAAATGAAAAACGTTTGTAAAATAACTGATCTATTTTTTATCCGAATTTAATAATTTTTGAATACAGTGATGAAGCAAAATATTTATAGGAAACCTTGCTAGAGGTTTTTTATACAGGGGTTACAAAATCGGCCTTCATCATTGGGATTTCGGAAACGGTACGAGATACGAAGTCGGTTAAATTGGGGCAAAGTTGCGTAATTATGAGCCCAATCATACAGGGGATTCCAAAATATTAGGAAAAATCTAAAATTTTGCGTTTCAGATTTTATTTTTTCCTGACTTTGTTCGAAGAGATGTCCAAAAATAAATTTTACTTCCTCATTGCTATATTTTCATTCCCTGCAAGATGGCATTATCAGATTTTTCATGTGACGTTTCGTCTTTGGGTCACCATCATCAACATAATTTTTTTAAATACGGTACTGGATTCTTGTTTAAATTATGAAAGAGGAACTGCGCGGTATACAATCCTTACTGGTTTTCCGACGGTTTGTTCCTTAAATTGACCATTTTCAATAAAAAACCCATGCGTTCTTGTAAATTATTTTTTTAAGGTATAATTCGAAAATGCCTCTTTTAAACGTCTCAGGAAAGTGCTGGCCAAATTCTATTCGTATTAATAAAATAAATTATTTGCACTTGCGCTAAGTAGAAATTTGATACAACTATTAGTTTGAAATTAAAAAGAAACAGTAATAGTAATCAATAACAATAACAATTAAAGCAAGAAATAGCAATAATAGATAATTTTAAAATCTTCAGTTTCTTCGAAACTAAATAAATTACAAGAACTGACTAAGGGTATTTTAATGAAGATGGTCAATTTAAGGAACAAAACGTCGCAAAACCAGTAATTGCTATATACCACTGAACGCAGATGTCGGCCTTATAATTTAAACACAATAATCCATACTCGTATTTAAAACAATTAAGTTGATGATGGTGACCTAAAGACGAAACGTCGCATGAAAGATCTGATGATGAAATCTTGTGGAGAATAAAAAGTAGCAATGAGAAAGTGAAATTTATTTTTGGAAACCTCTTGGGAAAACTGAAAACCGAAACGCAATATTTTAGATTTTTCCAAATATTTTGAAAGCCCCTGTATTTATTTTCGATTCTTTTGCGGCATATTCTTGAGCCCATAATTATGCAACTTTGCCTTGACTTTGACTTTGTATCCATTACCCTTTCCGAACTCCCAATGGTGAAGGCCGAATTTGTAACACCCTGTAGGTATAGTAGATAGCAATTTAAAATCTTCACCCTGTATTATATCGTTATCAATAACATGAACTTGGCCATTAGTGGTCAATTAACGATACTACGAAATTATAATTATCGTCTGCTAGAGAATTAGTTCAGGTTATTTTTCGGTACCAAAAAAAATCTATTACAAGTAAAAAATATGTATGTAAGTGAATTGTCAATTAATATAATAATTATAAACGGTAGTTGCTCGCTATTTTATAGTTTTGGGATATTTAAGGTCATGTATTGTTGTTTAAAACTTTTTTTTTATAAGGAAAATGTTTTTGCCTACTGTTAAATAATGATAGTTTTATTTTAATACATTTAAAAACGAACGTCCAAATTGATTAGTTGTTATTTCGTTAATAATGAATAAATTTTAATGTATTTTTTTACTGATAGAAAAAGAATTCTAGAGTTTAGGGCAGAATATAATTCGTCTAATTGTATGGGATAGCGCATAAAATCTAGAAGCATTGTGGAGTCGATCCGGTTTACGAAAATCCCTTGACGAAATCGAGTAATTTATTTTCCCAATCGATACAGTGGGATCCTCTCGACATTCTGAAATGATTTGTAGGGGGCGCCGCATTGGGGGTAGGGGGGCACGCCCCGTAAATCTAATCGACAATGGATTTTCCTAGATAACTCAGCCGGTTCTGATGCTACAAAAAAATGCGAAGGGCAAAATTGAAGAGCTTGACAGAGCGCGTAAGCTCGAATAAACCTGATCCCGATATCCCACTGAGTTCGCGAATTATCGCGATTTTTAACTGCAAAAATAATAAAATTTAATTAATTATATCTCGAGAAGGGGCGGAGTTGGGGCATCAATCTTTCGCGAATCAACGGCTGACACCGAGTACTTTTATGGCCCGGAGGCTGGGTGTGGTGGGGCCATGACGAGGAGAGTTATGAGGGGGGGGGGGGGGGGGAATATTACATAAATGCTAATAAGTAGTTTATTAATCGAGCTACTCAGGATGGATTCAATTTGTTCATTTCTTTATCCGCTACGAGGGGGGGATTGGCGAAAAATTTTTATTTTCGCAAATGCGCGCTTGTCGCGGCATACAAGAACTAATGGCCACTATTTAATATCTCCGAAAATCCTTTAGATTTTATGTTCAATTTTGGTATGTGTTAATAGGATATAGAACCACACATTTTACTAAGCAAAGTTGTTCAATTGTTCTACCAGTGGCGTCCCTGCAAACATGTCCTCTGATATTTTTTATAAAACAGATGGTACGCCACTGACATTTTTCCATGTGGATATTTTGGATTAGCCTGATCAATTCTATATGAAAACGGTCTCTTGAATTTCTCTCGACAGATGCATCGTTCTTGACTAAAACCACTAAATTCATATTGAAACTCATTATTAAACATTGATAAAATAGTTAATGATAAATTTTGTTTCATAAAAATTGTTGGGGTGGGCAATTCGATACGTCTGACGAGAAAAATTCAAGAGACCGTTTTTTTATAGAATTGAACAGGCTAATCAGAAAAAATATCCACATGGAAAAATGTCAGTGGCGTACCATATTTCTTGTAAAAAATATCAGAGGACAAGTTTGCAGGGACGTCACTGGTGGAACAATTGAATAACTTTTCTAACAAAAATGTGTGGTTCTATATCCTATTGACATATACGAAAAAATAACATAATATCTAAAGAATTTTCGGAGATATTAAATAGTGGCCATTTCTTATATTTTTCGCCAATCCCCCCTCGTAGCGGATAAAGAAATGAACAAATTGAATCCATCCTGATCTCCGTAGCTCGATTAAGACGACCGAAGAAGACTACTTATTAATATTTTTTTTTTCCCCATAACTCTCCTCCTCATATCACCCGTTGATTCGCGAAAAATTGATGCCCCAACTCCGCCCCTTCTCGAGATATAATCAATTACATTGTTTATGCAGTTAAAAATCGCGATAATTCGAGAACTCATTGGGAGGAATCAGGTTTGTTCGAGCTTACGCGCTCTGTCAAGCTCTTCAATTTTGCCCTTCACATTTCTTTTGTAGCATCAGAACCGGCTGAGTTATTTAAGAAAATCCGTTGTAGGTTAGATTTATGGCCCTAAGGTATTGCCATATTCCAGCACAGAAAATTATAATTTTGTTTTTTATATTAAGTAGTTTCTTTTTGTTTTTAGATTATCCAAGTAGCTGGAAAATATACTTTTTTAAACAGGAAGAGAACTAGAGGTCGACAACCTTTCCCATTAAGAATTTATTTTGTTTGTTGGTTACCCTAAAGGGTCCTCAAATGGATTATTTAAGAATCCAGGAAATTTCACGAGTATTCCCGAAATTCGCGAATTATCGCGAAAATTTGCAAGCTCGTATTTTCATTATTAGGGAACGATTCTATTGCCAATTCTAGTTTGCAATACATAGTAATTAATTGTTCCATAAGCAACAAAATTACGAAATTAAATTAAATAAAGAGAATCTAGGATAGTTGGTTAGCTCTATATTTCGGAGTCTTTCTTCTTTTTCGGTATTTCTGGCCATTCCGCGATAGTTCCCACGCTATGGCGTTCTTAGATGTTCGATATTGTCATGCCAGTTTTCTTGTTGATGTATAGTTGTTGCAGAATTATACCGTTGACTCTTACTGCCATAAATAAACTTTAAACCCTATTGTATACGCCTCAACCTCTCCAAAGCTCAATAAATGGGATCAGGGCCGGCTTGAAAATGTATACCACAAGACATGATTTATTTTTATAATTTAAAATAAATAGATAGGTATTTTTAGTTTTAGGTACCTATAATAAATAATGTAAAATAACGATAACAATTAATGATAATTAAAAATAATATAATTTAAATGTATAACTATTAGGATAACAAGTACAATAAAAATTAATTAAATTATAAGAAACTATTGATAATTTATTCAAAATTTAACTCTGTATCACTATCACTATCTTCATCTAAGCCTAAACTTATAATTAAGGGTTGAACATTTGTAATCATACAATTGTAAGAATTTTCCACCTTAAGTACATGCTGTACATAGTTTTTCCAGCTGTCTGCAGATATTTTTCTTACTTCGTTTTTAATTAATTCTACTACAGATGCATTTAATGTAGGAGAAATATTATTTCTCCTAATATTGGATTTTAATTGGTGCCATATTAGCTCAATAGGATTGAATATACAATAGTACGGAGGAAGACGCAACACTGAATGTGCTTTTTCTGCTGCAAGTTTGTCACACTCGTATTCCTTATGTATTTTAAAAGCATTTAATACTTCTAGCAGTTCTCGTTTTTTGTAAGTTTCTTCAAAATATAAATCATTTTCAATCATAAAATCTTGAATTTCTGCTTTTGTATTATTAGAATTGGGAATGATTTTTGCTTGCCGACTATGATAATTAGCATTGTCCATTACAATGACGATGTTTTCAGGTATATTTTTAAGGAGTTTATGTTTAAACCAATCTTCAAAAAGTTGTGCGTCGGTATCTTGATGGTAATCTAAAGAAGAATTTGCTATGTTTTTTGCTGAAAGCAACAGACAATTTGGAACAAACCCGTTCTCTGAACCAGCATGTAATATTGTGATTCTTTTGCCTTTATTTGATGGTGTTTATTGGATGGTGTCTTGGTTTGAGATTTTTTGGAAGAATCATCCCAACCTTTTCTTGGAGTGTCATGCGTATCGAACCATGTTTCGTCAAGATAAATAATTGGACGACTTTCATCTCTAAATTGTTTAACAGCTGTTAAATATTTAAGTCTCCATTCCCGTAAACGTTGAGATTCCATTAATGTTTGTCTTTTATCAATGCTTCGGTATTTAAAACCCATTTTACGCAATATTTTCCTAAGGCTTGAAAGGCTACAAGAGATATTTGTTTCGTCTTTAATCAGCCGCTGTTTGAGGGAAATCAAAGTGGGTACAGTTTGTGCCTCATACATTTGGTAAATCTTTCTTCTTAATAAATTCATGTCGTTTTCGTCAATGCTTCTAAATGTGCCAGAATCACTCCGAAAAATCACTTTGTATTTATATATGCATCAGGCATAGGTATAAATTGAATTTGTATACCTGTTCCGGCTCTGCTCGAAAAGGTTTTAAAATTTGGGATTTCCTTATTTATTTTATGGTCGAATGGATAATGAGGTTTTATTGCAGTCCAAAAAAACAACGGTATACTTCTGCAATACCAAGTGTGTTTTCGCCCGTCTTACCAGTCTTTCTGATCTTACTCTGATAAAAATTCTAGGCGTACCACTTTCTGGAAGGTTCATACAAGGAATACCTTGTTAACATTCAGCAATTGTCCGATAAATGGTTCTACGAGATATATTTTGATTTTCAAAAATGCGTATTATTTCGGATTTAGGGACCCGTCCAACTAAATTATAAATACTTTTCCGAATTTCTATCGACTTAATCAATTTAAAAACTGAACTGTCAACGTTAAGTGAAAGTGTCAAACAAGATTTTGTTAGCAGGGCAACTTAATATTTTCTTCTTATACATACATACGTTATTATAGGGAATTTTCTTTTGTTTTAGGGAAAATTATGCTACCAAATCTATACCACCAAATAAATCAACCGATTTGTTTTATTTGCCTTCTGATATTTTTGGAGAAGATACATTTGTGACAACAGATGGTGTTATCAAGAAAGGTACCAGTGATATTCAAGCGAAGGTAACTATGAGAAGGGTGCCCCACTTTAAATTCACTGACGGGTACCTTAATATGGCGTTCACAGATGTCGATGGGTAAGCTGTTTTCTAAATTATTTAAAAGTTTTCAACTATCGAAAATGTTTACTATAAGTATGACATTATTTATATTTTGAGCAAAATGATTTATTATGAAAGTTTTTTAGTAGAAATAAGAACTTACGATGTTATAATAATAATAATAATAATAATAATAATAATAATAATAATAATAATAATAATAATAATAATAACCACCCTGATATTTAAAAAAGGTGACCCCGGAGACCCCAAAAATTATAGGCCAATCACCTGCCTCAACACATTATATAAGATTCTAACATCAATCTTACATGAAAAAATTCTACACCAAATTGAGCCAGTATGGGCAGAATTTAACGAACAACGGGGCTCAAAACGAGGAGTAGCAGGTGTAAAAGAAAACTTGCTCATTGATAGGGCGATATGTCAGGATGCCACCCAATACAAACGTAGCATCTCAATGGCCTGGGTGGACTACAGGAAAGCTTTCGACAGCTCGTCGCATAATGTCATACTTACCTTATTGAGAGGCCTTAAAATCCATCCACAACTCGTCTCTGTTATCTCAAGACTAATTAAATGTTGGAAAACGAGATTTGTTTTGGGGGGAGCTGTTACTGATTATGTCCATTATCGCCAAGGAGTATTTCAGGGAGACTCATTGAGTCCACTTCTTTTCTGCATTACTCTATTGCCTTTATCGCTTGAGCTACGTATGACTAACGGGTATAAAGCAGGACCACCAAATAATCGCTGTCATAAAATAAGCCACTTGTTTTATATAGATGATATAAAACTATATGCACAAAATAGAAAAGAACTACAAAATAGTCTCAATATGATCCAGGCATATAGTACAGAGGTAGGAATGGAACTTGGATACGACAAATGTTCGGTATTTCATATACACAGGGGAAAATCAAGCCAGCACCCGGAAGATATTATCCTCACAGATGGATCAATCGTTAGTCACTTGAAAGAAAATGAGTCATACACATACCTTGGAGTGGAACAGAGAGCCATGCACGATGTTGAAAACCTTAAAAAGACACTTAGTGAAAACTACAAAAACATGACTGGAAAAATATGGTCTTCGCAGCTCTCTGGACCAAATAAAATATCTGCAATGAACACTCTAGCCATGCCTATCATCCTGTATACATTTGGTACAATCAAATGGAGAATTGAGGAATTAAAAGCACTTGACAGGGCAACAAGAAAGATTATGACACGTCACCGAGCTCTGCATCCTAATGCATCAACACCGCGGCTCTACATACCAAGATCTCAGGGAGGAAGAGGTCTGGTGGGTGTCGAACTAAGCTACAATAAGGCAGTAATCAATACGGCATGCAGCCTTTTGTCTTCGATGGATCCGCTGTTGAGGTTTGTAAAAGATCACGAACTAGCAAATAAGGACGCTTTTATCCTCCGCCATGCCAAAAGAGCAACTGAACATCTTCAACTACCATTTGATCCAGGAAATCCAGAATGTATCTTGCCTAACTATACAAAACAGGAGAGGAAATCACTTCTAAGGCGACAACAGGTGGGAATTCTCAGGGAAGAACATGAGGGGAAAAGAATCCATGGAATTTTCTTCGCCAATATAGAAAAACAAGGAATATCTAAACAACTTACCTTTAAATTCCTCACCGATGCCGCACTAAAAGCAGAAACCGAAGGATTCATAACGGCAGCACAGGATGGTGTAATCAGTACGCTATGGTACCGATCAGAAATCCTACATCAAAATATCGACCCTAGATGCCGCACTTGTCATGAGCAGCCAGAAACCCTTATGCACCTACTGTCGGCATGTTCCTCCTACGCGTCCACCCTATACATAAAGAGACATGATTCTGCCCTGAAAGTCTTATACTATCACCTAAGGCATCAATATAAAATAGATGAAGAAATGAAAGTTTACTACGTACCTGTGGAGACTGAAGCGGTAGTATCCAACGAGCTATGTAAGATCTTTTGGAACTTCCCCTTCCGAACACGCATGAAGATCGCTGCAAATAAACCAGATATGGTAGTTCAGGACTTAAAGGAGAAAGCAATTTACGTTGTGGAGTTTTCCTGTCCAGCGGAAAATAATGTTACCCGAAAAGAAGACGAGAAGATCAATAAATACAGAGATCTATTATTTAACCTCAAAGATACTTACCCGGAATATGAGATTACAATGGTGCCTCTTATAATTGGTGTCCTTGGTGGCATAAAACCAACATTTGTCACAAACCTGAAAAAAATAAAACTAATCCAACAAAGCGCAAACAAGATAACTAATCAAATGCAAAAAGCTGCAATACTTGGGTCATTACATGTCCTCCGAAGCCACGAAGCTAGCTCTAACTTTAGCTAGATCTCCATCTCCCATCGATCACCCACCAACGTAAAGTTGGCGTAGCCGATGGCGTAACCCGTGGGCCCGTACATCGCGGACTGTACGGAGCCCACAAACCCCAAAAAAAAAAAATAATAATAATAATGTCTTTATTTCTGAATATTAAAAACAAACATATTTAGTACAATAACCTGTAAAAAAAGAAGAAAAGAATTTATATTCAGAAAAAGGCGAAGTCCAGATGAGGCATCCTAGAATGCCCCTATGATCGTACTTAACCTATATGTAATTTACCTTAAATTAAATTAATAATGAAACAAAAATAAAAATAAACATTAAAAATAAAAAAAAATAAAAATTATTTGCACGTGATTTATATGAATCCGAGGGATTTCCCACATTTTCTGAAACACCCTGAAGAATTAAAGACGGATCAGGATTACTTTACCAAAAATAATAAACATTCTATACAGGGTCATTCACGGTGAGTGGCCTGTTAAAAGATCTCAGTAACTAAACAAGATATTTGTATGAAACTTTGGTACTCGAGACAAAAGTTGCTGATCCTTTTAATGAAGATATTTTGACATATCTATCACTTCCAGTTATACCGGAAGTCGGTGTCAACTTGCTTAATTTAAAATGAACACCCTATATATTATTAAATTTTTGGATTCTACGGAAGATTCTAGACAGTTTCGTGTATCATATCATATTCCTAAGTCTAAGCATGTTTGACATATTTAAGGATTTATGTCTAAAATGACGTTTGCAGATCTTAAAATAATTATAAATTTTTCCTATATGGACTCCTATATTATACAATTTGGGTCGGTTCCTTGTTGATAGTTAGAGAGACAATAGGGGGTCCGTGAAGTGGAATATCAGTAATTTGGTTTATCGTGGAGTTTAGGTTCCCCTCTACAACTTTCATATCTGATGAAATTCCGCAGAGCGTTGCTGAGAGGCGCTGTACCGCTTTAGATAGGAAATTTTCAATAAATTTAAAATTATATCAAGCCATGTCTGAAAATGAGTTTGCAGCATCTGCGTAACTCCAAAGTCACGGGAAACCCATATTCTGACAAGTCAACCCTCGCATATACTTTTCCAAGCGCGTGAAAAAAAAAATTAAAAAAAAAAACGGAATTTGAAGTTGAAACTTTCTAGAATGGAACATTATAATAATATGTTAAAGATTATGTAAAAAATTTTTTGTCGTTACAGGTCTCGCCATTTCATTATTGGAATTTTTTAGAAATTTCCTCGGAGGAAATTCGGAAAACGATCGTGACATGTCAGAAAATTGTCACACTACATTTCTTGACACCCAAATATTGTTGGTTGGTTGGTTAAAGGCGGGGGTCGGTTTAATGGCCCGAACTTCAAATCACGACAGCCTTTCGTGTACCCTCTTTCTTGTTAGAAGACGGTTGTTCCTTCTATGAGGTCCAGTAACCTTCTACCAAGCTTGTCAGGTAGGTGGTTGTCACCACGTTGTATGTTCCCGAAGATATTTTGTCTTCTACGAGACAGCGCTACGCAGCGGTATATTATGTGTGAGGCTGTTCCATCCTCTTCGCCGCAGAGTCTACATTCAATGGATCCGTTGTTTATCCCTATCCGTTGAAGGTGTTTTCGCAAGTGACAGTGGCCTGATAGCAGACCCATCACTTGTTTCAACTGGGGCCGAGTCAGGGTTAGCATCCCATTCGATAGTATTTTCGATGGTTTTCCAATTACGGCCAGTGAGTGTATTTGACCAGGTAACTCTTGCCATCGAGATAGGTGTTATTTTTTCGACCATCTATCTAATGTTGTTTTTGTTGCCTGTCCACCAAATATTGTGGAAAAAGAAATTTCAGAAGAATCGCACCTAGCTAGGAGGAATTCTGACAATATTACGCAGAGATACCGGAAGGCAGGTATCGTTCAGTTGTATGAGGGGAAAAATGATTCGCAATATTCTTTTTATCAGAAAAATGTTTACGAGTCATCTCCATGTGAATACAAATCGATTAAGCCCACTTGGACCCATGTCACTTGAGACTTTATAATTATTATTTCATTTTTTTTTTTGACGCGCCCGGAAAATTATATGGGGTTACTTGTCAGAAAATGTGTTTCCCGTGACTATGGGGTCACGCAGATGCTGTAAATTCATTTTCAGACATGGCTCGATATAATTTTAAATTTATTGCGAATTTCCTACCTAAGCGGTACAGCGCATCTCAACAACGCTCTACGGCATTTCATCAGATATAAAAGTTGTAGAGGGGGACCTAAACTCCACGAAATACGAAATTACTGATATTCCACTTCACGGACCCCCTATTGTCACCGTCTCTCTAACTATGAAAAGGACCTGCCATAATGGATTTTTTATAATATTGCAAAAAATCCAAATTTTCAAATGGAAACACCAAAAGTTGATGAATATTTTCTATTTAGCATTAAAAATAAGGGTAATTTTGTGTGAGGTCGTCTATTCCGAAAATTTTCGTAATATTGCCAATTTAATATTTTTATATGGCGATTTTGCTGCGAATTTAAACTTTAGTTACTCCCAGTGGGCTATGATGGCGTTCCAAAAATGTAATAATACATAGGGAATTCCATTTAAAATAAGCAAGTTGTCACCTACTTCTGATATAATCGGATCTGATAGGTTCGTCAAATTATATTCTATAAGAAGATCAGCATCTTTTATAGCGCGAGCCAATATTTCACATAAATACCTTTATTCTTCCCGAGATCTGCTAATGATATATGCAACAAAAATGCTTGAAATTAAGTTTACTGGAGTCTATGGAGATTAACAAACTGAAATATTTCCATAATTTACTAAATGACCAACTAGATATTTGCACTTATGCTATAATGTTTGAGTTAATCTAAATTTAAATCCTTTGTTAAACTGATAATTTCAAATCATAATAATTTACCGCTTTTCCCATTGTCGTACCTGTAATCTACATCTTTATGAATTACAAACACATTACTTTTACATGTGATGAAGCCGCTGTGATTGAGAAATACGGGTTATGTTGAAAGTGAAAATCAACAAAAAATTGGTCTCTTTTTTTAACTTTGGAATATTTCTAAAGCCTTTGATCGTACTTGGCATGAAAGACTTCTAAGTAAATTGCTATGGTATGCCCAGTCGATTGTGTGTATGGTTATCTAGCTTTCTTAAGGACCACTCTCTGCAAGTGGCGATTGACTGATTTCTCTCAACCGTCAATTCCGGTGTTTCTCAAGGGTCCATATTGTCTCCCACCCTCTTCTGACTCTACATGAACGACCTTCTAGTGAGAACTAAAACCCCGCTATTTAGCGACGATAACACACTTGTCTCATCTTTCTCTTTGAATGCACAAACATCGGCTATCGACGCACATCTTCGCATACAGCATGAAGTATCACGCCTCAACAAAGACCTGGAAGAAATTTTGGCTTGGCATGACAGTAACCAAGTGGAATTTAACGCTAAGAAAACACAGGCAGAAGTTTTTCTCTAAAAAGGTTAACATTACATAACCGGATATAGTCATGGCAAGACACGAAATCCCACTGGCTTCATCTATTAAGCGTCAATCTGAGAGGATATATGTCTTGGCATAACCACATTGTGGCAATCGCCAAGATAGCTTCTTAGAAACTTGGTGTACTCTTCCGAACCAATAAATTCTACACACCTAAAAAACTTTTGATACTATACAAAGCCCAGATTCGGCCATCAATGGAGTCTCATCTCTCATGTTTGGAGCTATGCACATACTCTTCGGCTACTGGATTCAATCAGAAGGAGGGCCATTCGTCTGATCGGAGACCACGAGCTGACGAAGATCCTCGACATCCTAGAACGTGGAAGACAGGTTGGGGATTTGACTCTCTTTTACAGATATTTTCATAGAAAGTGCTCCGCTGACCTTGCCCTCTTAATTCTGCGTAGAGCGGCGAATAGCAGAATTACACGACGAACCACTACCGCCCATCCATATGTCGTTAAGCTTAGAACTTCTCAAACGTCATTATTTAAGAATTCTTTCATCCGGAGGACTTCATCCTTATGGAACGACCTTCCCGAAGTCGTTGTTCAAAACGAACATAACCTCCAACGATTCAAAACCAACGTGAATCGCTTTATTCGCACACGCACCACTCCCAGAGTGCCTTAAAGGATTTTTTCTGTAGTGCTTGTGTTTGATCATAAATAAATTGATTGGTTCCTGTATGCAAAAGGAAGCATTAATTAAATTAAAAACCTAGTTTAATATACATATTTAGTAATTAAAGGATGAAATTGAAAGTAATGAATGTAAACAAATTTTTATATACATCGCCACAACAATTGTAAATCTAAAAAAATAACTCTGATTAACTGAAAGTACATATATTAAAGTTCTTTTTAACTCTCATCTAAAGGAATAGATCATAATCTTAGACTTCGAAGCGTCAATTGACCCTCAAATTAATTTACAAATTTATTTTTTTAAGATTTCCCTTGATGTTTAGGCTACCTTGGCTAAGATCTAACTTAAGGTAACATGCAAATATCGGCATGGTATAGAATGACATAATCGTCATCCTTAACACAAGTTTGACAATATATTAAAGTTCTTTTTAACTCTCATCTAAAGGAATAGATCATAATCTTAGACTTCGAAGCGTCAATTGACCCTCAAATTAATTTACAAATTTGTTTTTTAAGATTTCCCTTGATGTTTAGGCTACCTTGGCTAAGATCTAACTTAAGGTAACATGCAAATATCGGTATGGTATAGAATGACATAATCGTCATCCTTAACACAAGTTTGACAGTATATTAAAGTTCTTTTTAACTCTCATCTAAAGGAATAGATCATAATCTTAGACTTCGAAGCGTCAATTGACCCTCAAATTAATTTACAAATTTGTTTTTTAAGATTTCCCTTGATGTTTAGGCTACCTTGGCTAAGATCTAACTTAAGGTAACATGCAAATATCGGCATGGTATTGAATGACATAATCGTCATCCTTAACACAAGTTTGACAATATATTAAAGTTCTTTTTAACTCTCATCTAAAGGAATAGATCATAATCTTAGACTTCGAAGCGTCAATTGACCCTCAAATTAATTTACAAATTTGTTTTTTAAGATTTCCCTTGATGTTTAGGCTACCTTGGCTAAGATCTAACTTAAGGTAACATGCAAATATCGGCATGGTATTGAATGACATAATCGTCATCCTTAACACAAGTTTGACAATATATTAAAGTTCTTTTTAACTCTCATCTAAAGGAATAGATCATAATCTTAGACTTCGAAGCGTCAATTGACCCTCAAATTAATTTACAAATTTGTTTTTTAAGATTTCCCTTGATGTTTAGGCTACCTTGGCTAAGATCTAACTTAAGGTAACATGCAAATATCGGCATGGTATAGAATGACATAATCGTCATCCTTAACACAAGTTTGACAGTATATTAAAGTTCTTTTTAACTCTCATCTAAAGGAATAGATCATAATCTTAGACTTCGAAGCGTCAATTGACCCTCAAATTAATTTACAAATTTGTTTTTTAAGATTTCCCTTGATGTTTAGGCTACCTTGGCTAAGATCTAACTTAAGGTAACATGCAAATATCGGTATGGTATTGAATGACATAATCGTCATCCTTAACACAAGTTTGACAATATATTAAAGTTCTTTTTAACTCTCATCTAAAGGAATAGATCATAATCTTAGATTTCGAAGCGTCAATTGACCCTCAAATTAATTTACAAATTTGTTTTTTAAGATTTCCCTTGATGTTTAGGCTACCTTGGCTAAGATCTAACTTAAGGTAACATGCAAATATCGGCATGGTATAGAATGACATAATCGTCATCCTTAACACAAGTTTGACAGTATATTAAAGTTCTTTTTAACTCTCATCTAAAGGAATAGATCATAATCTTAGACTTCGAAGCGTCAATTGACCCTCAAATTAATTTACAAATTTGTTTTTTAAGATTTCCCTTGATGTTTAGGCTACCTTGGCTAAGATCTAACTTAAGGTCACATGCAAATATCGGCATGGTATTGAATGACATAATCGTCATCCTTAACACAAGTTTGACAGTATATTAAAGTTCTTTTTAACTCTATCTAAATTAATAGATCTTTAAGGACGTGGTAATCTTCCACTTAACGCGTCAATTGATCCTCAAATTAATTTAAAACATAGTTGGGTTACCCATAACGTTAAGGCAACCTTAGCTAATTTCTAACTTATGGTAACATTGAAATATCGGCCCCAAATTATCTTGCCCGTTAAAGGGATAACCGAAGGACGACTTTGTTACACCATGTATATTTCCTTACTTTGTATGACTAGATACCTAAAAAATCTTCAAACTGTCTCTGTATGCTGCTCTTGATTGTATGTTTTGCCTTGATTATACATTGCGTATACAAAGCAGAAAAAAACAATTTATAAGATCTGGTTCGCTTCATTCAACATTTTCTATCTACGCCTCTGCTTTGATGCTCTGCGATATCGCAAATTCATTTTCCTTCCCATCTCTATATTTTATTTTTCGAAGTAAATATAGATAGTTTAAACCTGTGCCCGATAATAAACGCAAAATAAACATGCCTAACCCGTTTTTATCCAACAAATTTCGCTATATTTATCGCCTGCGCAGGTTAAGCAGCAGATTGGAACTTGACTGAAGGGAACAGGAAAGGGCTCCTGTGGGAACACTTCCCGATTTTATTACGAGAAAGATACATGGAGTAACGGTGGAGAACGTATAAGCAAGCAGGTGGTAGGACAGCTGGATGATGTACGAACCCTGACTGGAGACAGAAATCAGACCGTTTTACGAATACGAAATTGGTATTTTCTATAACCAATGTTTATTTTTCGCGGAATCAAGTTTAGTGAATAGCTTTGGGGCTGAGCTTTTTATTTGGTGATTCGTTCAATGCATTTAACACATTGATTGACTCTTTAACTTAACCTACCAGTTATTGTTATTCTTGCTCATTTCTGCTTTGTTTAGAGCTAGCTTTTCGTTTTGGAATTGACATTTACCCAAATAGCAAAAAACACGTCTCTAAAACGTCTTAAAGATATTGGCGAAAGATGTTTAGGACGTCTTTAAAACATCGGCTAATATCCTAAATACACCTTAAAGGTGTTTTAAAGACGGACATTGTTACAAAATTGTACGTCTTTAAAACATCGTTTTACGACATCTTAAAGACGTTCCCTTACGTCGTGTTTTCAGCATTATAGGTATGGTATACAGATTGTGAATTTCTCTAAAACTTAAAAAAATAGCGATCTCACTATATCTTTATTTTTATTCATTCCATTTCTTGTTTACATGAGTATATTATTTAAACCGCTTTTTTTCTATCGTTAGCCCGTGGTAACTAAGCCTGAATGGTTACCTTAGTTTCCTTCTGGCTTCAAGCTATATTAGCTACCTCAGCAGACCCTAAAAGTAAATGTTCACATTATTATAAATCGTACATTTTACAAAAGATTTAGCTGGTACATCACAAATGAAACCCTTAATTCTCACAGCATACAAATGATTAACATAAAAAACATTATTTATTACACTAATAGCATCAGAAACAAAATCAGTAAACAATAAATTAGCATCTTTTGGATTTTCATTTCCCTAATATATACCTATCATATCGATCACATCACTATAGTAATTCACTACCAACAATACTGCACAAAATATTTATCGATGTCCCTTACGCATAGCAAGTGTAGTAATTAATAAAAATTAACTTACCTGGATCTTTGTCAAACAGAATTATAAGCTTCAAAGAAAATATAATAAACTCAATTCACAGTCACAAGCGTAGTTTAGAAATCACGTCGAACGCCAATTCGCTAATGACGTTCACGCCATTTTAATGGATAAGCACCGCACCGTAATCCAGCATTATCACATTTACTTAATTCTTTATGGAAATAAAGATCGGTGTATCGCTGTTATTTGTATATTTTTTACTTTCAAATAAATAGTAAGTATTTTATTTTTTAGAGAATTGATATAAACAAAATATGTATTGTTCCCTTACATATAAAATAACCACCTCTAGTTAGTACATCTGGCAATACCGGTTCTTCTTGCGGCCTGTATAATAAATGTTTTATGTAACCCTTTTTATATTTATTGCAAGACAAGCCCCAATAATGTCGAAAAAAGTACAAAACAATGGCCTCGCAAAAACACAAATTTTATTAAATTTAATGCTTCATAATTAAAGTTATATTTTTTATGAAAAAAAACATAGGTTCTATCGTCGTCCACTTTTTGACGTAGTAAAGACGTCTAAACTAAGACGCCTTAAATACGCTGATGTAGTGACATCTTTAAAATGTGTTTTTTACGTCCAAAGTACGCCAAACACGTTCAGGCTAAAATGGACGTCTTTAAAACGCAGTGCGCTATCTGGGTATAGAATAACGGAAAGTAAGTAAGTTTAACCAAAATATGCCAAAACTAAAGAAATTTAACACGAATCGGTAAAAACAACAAGTCAGAACTAAACAGATAGTCGATCGAGCAAATGCTCAGAATCCAAACCCACAATTCCTTATCAGTGCGCGGATAATTCTGACGATTGCAAATCAGTTGACAATAGATACATTTTGCTTTGTAACAGTCCTGCTAACGAACCTAATACTTCGGGAGTAACAAGCCTAGCCGCACGTCAACTTGGAACGGGTAAAAAGGAACCGAGCGGAATGCGAGCAAAAATTTAGGTTATCCTGCCATTAATTGTGTTGTAAAAATCATTAACAGGAAATAATCATATAATTTCCAATTAGACCCCGAACAAACTCGAACAAACAGTTACAACGTATGTAAAGAAGAGGGGACTAGTACATAAAGAATAATACCAATCGGAAGGACATTTTTGAGAAAAGAAACTGAATTGCCAAGAAGGATCCAACTTCAAAGTACCTATATTTATATTTTCCACTATTTATTTATTTATTTATTTATTTACAAAAATAGGGATACAACAGGCACTGAACCCAATATAGCATCCACGTTGTGGTATTGGCTAGTGGGAGTTATTAAATTAAGTATACATTAAATTATATTAACCTAAAAAATCTATGAACCTTTATAGCATTAATGCAATACAAAGGTAAATTGTATCTGTAAATATACTTTTCGAAAATTCACATTTAAATAATCCACTAGCGACGCGATTTTATCTGAGCAGATCTCGAGACGTCCGAGTCTCACCGAGATCCACTGACGACTTTTTTCCTGCTATGGTAACACAGATAGCACACTACGTTTTAAAGACGTCCATATTATGTCTATCTTTAGCCTGAACGTCTTTGGCGTACTTTGGACGTAAAAAACACATTTTAAAGATAGATCTGCGTATTTAAGACTATTTAAGACGTCTTAGTTTAGACGTCTTTACTACGTCAAAAAGTGGACGACGATAGAACCTATGTTTCGTTTTATACTTTTTTTACATTATTGGCTTGTCTTGCAATAAATATAAAAAGGGTTTCATAATAATAATATTATACAGGCCGCAATAAGAACCGGTATTGCCAGATTTACTAACTAGAGGTGGTTATATTATATACAGTGATGGGCTAAAATATGGAACAAATTCATTTAAAAATCAGGTATTAATTTTTTGTAAAAACGCTCGGACACGTCGATTATAATTTTTTCTTCCGGATTTTTTGCCTCAAAAAGAAATTATACTGGGTGTGTCAAAAAGTAGATGTAGGTATAATTTTGAAAAATTATTTTATTAAGTGTTGAAAATGCAAACCATTAACTTCTTGACAATATGCCAATCTACTTAAAAACCCTTCTAAAACATTATTTACAGTATTTTCATTAATTTGCCTAATTTCATATCTAATTTTAAATTTTAAGTCTTCCAAATTTTGTGGTTTATCCTTATACACTTTTGATTTCAAATAACCCCAAAGAAAGAAATCCATTGGTGTAAGATCGGGAGATCTTGCAGGCCATTCTATGGGTCCTCTTCTACCTATCCATCGTTCGGGAAAAATAGTATTCAAATACTCTCGTACTTGTCGAGCAAAATGAGGCGGAGCACCATCCTGCTGAAACCAAATAGACGCTTCTGGTAGATTAGGCTGATTCGGATTTGGAAAATCTGCTGCTAGTGTGGGAATTAATTCATTTTGAAGAAATTGTAAATACCGGTCTCCTGTAAGATCTCCATCGAAGAAAAATAGGTCCAATAATTCTATCATTTAATATCTCTGCCCAAACATTTACTTTTTGTGAGTATTGCGTATGCTGTTCTCTCATCCAACGGGGATTATTTGTACTCCAATACGGAAAATTTTGTCTGTTTACCGAACCATTCAAACAAAACGTGGCTTCATCGCTAAAAAGTACGCTGCGATAGAAAAATAGATTTAAGTTGCAAATTTCCATCATAGTTTCACAAAACTGTAGTCGGCGGTCGGGATCATCTTCGTTTAGCTCGTGCAGCAACCTAATTTTATACGGATGGTACTTTTCTTGTTTCAATACCCGCAAAACAGATCGTCGGCTAACATCATTATTAAGGGCTACTTCAGTGGATGCACTATGGGGATTATCTTCAACTTCTAACAAAATGTTCAATTTTGTGTTTTCACTAATTTTTGGACGACCTGGCCGTAGACGATCCTTTACATTCCCTGTTTCCCTGAATTTTTTCTCAATTTTACTCACTGTAGATCTTGTAATCCGTCGTTCTGGATACTTAGCGCTAAACAAGTTACAAACTTCTTCTTAACTTCTTGTTTTGTCTCCACATCCAATTAAAATTAAAATTTCGATTCTTTGAGTTTCATTTAAATGCACCATGATCACCGTTTTTTCAAAATTATACTTAAAATTCTTTTTGATTGACACATGACTTGCTATCGTAGTAACAATTAATTTAAATTTACCTGTTTATCTTTAAGTAGGTACATGTACCTTTTTTAAAGAAATTTCTTTTTTAAGATGTAATTTTTCTCTAAAACCGTTAGAGATAAGGATAGAGTATGCTACATGAATTATGCTCAGAATTTGACGTAGAATTTATGTGATAAGTAAAAATAGGGTGGTTCTATTTAAAATACAAAAAAATTTTACAACATCTACTTTTTGACACACCCAGTATAATTTCTTTTTGAGGCAAAAAATCCGGAAGAAAAAATTATAATCGACGTGTCCGAGCGTTTTTACAAAAAAATAAAACCTGATTTTTAAATGAATTTGTTCCATATTTTAGCCCATCACTGTATAAGGGAACAATACATTTTTTGTTCAATCAATTCTCTAAAAAATAAAATACTTATTATTTTTTAAAGTAAAAAATATACAAATAACAATGGTACACCGATCTTTATTTCCATAAAGAATTAAGTAATTGTGACAATGTTGGATTACGGTGCGGTGCGGTGCTTATCCATTAAAATGGCGTGAACGTCATTAGCGAATTGGCGTTCGACGAGATTTCTAAACTACGCTTGTGACTGTGAATTGAGTTTATTATATTTTCTTTGAAGCTTATAATTATATTTGACAAAGATCCAGGTAAGTTAATTTTTATTAATTATTACACTTGCTATAGTAAACATGAGTGCAAGGGACATCCATAAATATGTTGTGCAGTATTGTTGGTAGTGAATTACTATAGTGATGTGATCGATATGATAGGTATATATCAGGGAAATGAAAAACCAAAAGATGCTAATTTATTGGTTACTGATTTTGTTTCTGATGCTATTAGTGTAATAAATAATGGTATTTATGTTAATCATTTGTATTATGTGAGAATTAAGGGTTTCATTTGTGATGTACCAGCTAAATCTTTTGTAAGATGAACGATTTATAATAATGTGAGCATTTACTTTTAGGTTCTGCTGAGGTAGCTAATACGCTATATTAGCTACCTCAGCAGAACCAAGCCAGAAGGAAACTAAGGTGTCCATTCAGGCATGGTTACGACGGGCTAACGATACGAAAAAAGCGGTTTAAATAATATACTCATATAAACAAAATATGGAATGAATAAAAATAAAGATATAGTGAGATCGCCAAGAACTGCAATTTTTTTTAAGTTTCAGAGAAATTAACAACCTATATACCATAACACGACGTAAGGGAACGTCTTTAAGATGTCGTAAAACGATGTTTTAAAGACGTACAATTTTGTAACAATGTGCGTCTTTAAGACACCTTTAAGATATATTTAGGATATTAGCCGATATTTTAAAGACGTCGTAAACATCTTTCGCCAATATCTTTAAGACGTCTTAGAAACGTGTTTGTGCTATTTGGGAAGACCAGCATCATATTTATACATTTTTTCCCCTTGCGATAACGTTCATATAAAACTTGTCAAACAGCAGTGCAGTGATATTTGGATATGACGGCGATTATCTCATGCCGCAGGAACCAAGATAGCTGCAGAAGGGGACTTGTTACGAGGTAGAAAACGGGGATTTCTCATTAGGACCCCCCCCCCCCCCCCCCAAGTATAAATCATAATATAAAAAAAACGGAACGGACTTTTTCTAGGGCAAGGACAAGGAAGGAATGGTTCATGGTTTTCAAGTGAAAAATAAACACTGACAGAAAGATATAAAAGGACATTGGAGTTAACAACATTTTTAAATTATCTGGTCCAAAAGTTTAATACTCACCGAAACGGGATTACAAAACAATGAAAGTTGTTGGGGTAGTTAAGTTTTATTCCTTAAGTAGTTTCGCTAACCTTTATTACTTTTTTACGTTTCGCGTAGAGTCTGCAGGTTTGCAAGTATAAAAGCTCTATTTTATTTGCAGTCGATTGTCTTGTTTAGCTGTGGACGAAGTTTTGTTCTTTTTTGTTTTTAATCAACAATGTTATATTTTATTTAACAGTAGCCATCTTTGTTTGGTTTAACTTATGTTATATTTTACAGCCTTGTTTGTCCTGCTGTCTGGATTTATTAGAATCCTGTTTTCATCCTTCTTGACTTCTTGATCTCCTGTCTTTGTCGTATTTGCTTTATATTGATAGAACATAAAATCGCGCTATATTGCTACCCGATTCCGGCTAGCGTCATCATGACACATCGTATACCGGGTTCTGCATCGATCGATTTTTTTTTTTATGATCAAACACAAGCACTATAGGAAAAATCCTTGAGGGCACTCTGGGAGTAGTGCGTGTGCCCAAAAAGCGATTTACATTGGTTTTGAATCGTTGGAGGGTATATTCGTTGGGAAAAGCGACCTTGTGAAGGTCGTTCCGTAAGGATGAAGTCCGGATGAAGGGCGGAATTAAGAGGGCTCGGATGACCGAGCACTTTCCATGAAAATATCTGTAAAAGAGAGTCAAATCCCCAACCTGTCTTCGATGTTCTGGGCTTTGTATAGTGTCAAAAGTTATTGAGGTGTGTACAACTTTCTGGTTCGGAGGAGTACACCAATTTTCTGAGAAGCTATCTTTGCGATTGCCACAACTTGGTTATGCCAAGACATATTTCCTCCCAGATTGACGCCCAGCAAATTAATATCGAATCAAATATCAAATATCGAATTTTTCGTTTTCACTAGAAGGTCGTTAATGTAGAGTAAGAAGAGAGTGGGAGACAATATGGACCCTTGAAGAACATCGGTATTGATGGTGAAGGTGTCTGAGATAAATCCGTCAATCGTCACTTGCAGAGAGCGCTCCTTAAGAAACCTAGAGAACCATGCACAGAATCGACTGGGCATACCAGCATACCATAGGATCGCAGTTGACTTAGAAGTCCCTACTGCCAAACACGATGAAAGGCTTTAGAAATATCCAGTGCAACAGCCCGAGACTCCTCATATGATGTTCGATTGCGTTGTTCCAAAGATGGGTGACATAGGCTAGAAGATCTCCAGTTGATCTGGACTTCCGAAAACCATATTGATGATCGCTGATAATGTTGAAGCCTTCCAGGTACTTTAGAAGATGTTGGTTAATAGCTTTCTCCATTACTTTTGATATAACTGAAAGCAATGCGACTGGTCGATAGTTGCTAGGCAGGGTTCTCTTACCTTCTTTGGTATAGGCTGGACTGGCGCCGTCTTCCAACACGATGGAAATATTCCTTGTTTGTAGGATAAGTTAAAAAGTCTACAAAATACTGGTGTTAGTTCATCGGCGCATCTCTTGAGAAATATAACAGGAATTTCGTCTGGACCAGAAGCTTTCTTGACGTCGAGCCCTGTCAGGATTCGTTTGACGGGACGCTGACGGAACACGATTTCGGTCATTTCGTCATCGTTAAGTTGAACATAAGATGTACCATGTAATTTTTGAGATGACTGAATATTGGATCCCCTGTAGATCTTATAAAAAAACTGCGTCATAACTTCTTGAAGAGGCCGACATGGTACATGGTACATGTACAGGAGGATACCGTTTTGTTTCATAGTCGTTGAAGAATAAACTATTCACATTCTTATGTAGATTGTAAACAACTCCATAGAAAAACAATCCGGGAGCTCTTAAAATTAGTATAATTTGTTTGTCGTTTTCTGTTAATTAGAGATGCTGTACTCAATTGCCGAAAATGGCCAGTGCCCGAAATATATACCCACAACGCAATGTGGGTTTCACTAATTTTCAACATCGCGTTGCGTGTATATTCCATATACCCAAAACGCTTTGTGGGTACATTAGAAAAATCCATGAAGCGAAATCACGATTTTAATCGAAGGCACAGGACTGTTCTCGTGTTATAGATAATAATAAATATTCGTAAAGCGAAAAATACATAAGGTCAATAAAAAAATATGTAAAATAAAAATACTGACACGTTTTAAGATCAATTTATGAATTAAACATTTTCTATAATAACTAATATTTATTATTTATTCTTGCATATTAGTGATACATGACATTTTCAATTACACTTTTTGTTCCGTTATTATCACCACAAAATCTTTTACAGTTATATCTCAGAAGAAAGAAATCCTTGACCGGAACTTTTAGACGACATATTTGATGAAGTTCGCAAGTGTATTTTTTTGATATTATTATCAATTGATTGCGACATGAACTGCGAATCTGCTTGAAGAAGTTCATTTCTTGAAAATAATCTGTCCAGTGGCCCATTCTCAGTACTTAGTTTATACAAGCCATCAGCTTTTCGTCCTCTCCAATATTTAGCAATTCATATCGATTCAGCCTTCGATAAAGTTTTCCTGAAAGTGGTTATCCCAAACTGCGTAATTTTTGTGCTTCTTTAGTTAAAGTTTCACTAATAATGTTTTTATAGTCACCTTCTAAAAGGAGTGTAGACCTTATAGTTGGTTCTATATAAAGTTTATTTAAACCATCCTCGAATTCTTTTTTGATTTACCCATTTAAAATGAAATTTCACTTAACAATTGGAACCCGAACAAACTAAACAACACAATTAAGTAAGGTTATGTATATTCGCGTTGTGGGAATTTATTATTATCCATGACACGAAAACCGTCGTGTGCCTTCGATTATAATCGTGATTTCGCGTCGTGGATCTTCCTAATTTACCCGCAACGCGTTTGGAGTATATGGAATATATCCACAGCGCGATGTTGAAAATTAGTGAAATCCATCACGTTGTGGGTATAAATTTCGGACAGTGACTGTTTTCGCCGATTGAGAACAACAGTGACATTATGTCGGCTTCGAGTTCGGAACGTACGTTTTATAAAACCCTTATTATTATTATTATTATTACATACCTGCTTTCATGTTTGAGACTACCGGATTAACAACTGTCATATTTGTCGTTATTGTTAAATAAAATCTTCTTTCTACAGATAAAATCCCCATCTCCTTCTTGTTGCGTATATTTTCGTAATAGCAGGCATCAGATTGACTTGTGCAAAGGAGATAGAAATATCGAGCCCATGTTTGTTTCAAGTCAATGAACGGAACTCTCATAGTTCAGATACACCAGCAAATAATTTCTATGACCCTATTGCCAAAAAATGACGTAAAGCTGACCATCAACGAATACTTATAAACAGGAAGAATACAAACAGCCGTGTTAACACATCGAAGCAAGTATGAACAAACGAACAAAACTGGTATCCATTACGTCTGGAATCAGCTGACAAACGCACGTGCTTTTCAAATGTCACTTTTGTACAAATTTTTATTATTGTCAATATTTTAAAGTGACATTTAACCAACAAAAAACATTCAAACCCCTTTTATTTGATGTACTTAAGTAGTGAAAATCAAATATTAGGATTCTGACATGTTTTAAGCTGTAAATATCACTTTAAAATAATCCTTACACACTCTTATATCATTTTTTGAACTAGTAACGTAACTACAAATGAAAAATTAAACTTCAGAAATAGTAGTAGATTTATTAAAAAATAGGAAGTAAATCATAATTTACATAAAATATTTTACCATCTTCAACTGGGCTCTAGGTCCTAGCAAATATTTCAAGCTTCAAGTCCGAGCATATTTTTTGGGCCCCATATGATTTATGGAAAGAAATTATTATCGATGCTTACTCTCAGTAAAGATGACTAAATGAATATTTCAATTACAAATTACTCACTTGCACCAAAAAGGAAACGACGTTTTTCGTAAAAGACTAGAATATTAAAAATTATTTTAAAATTTAAAGATGCGTCTTCTTCACCATTTTAAATCATATCAGATGTTGCTTGATTTCCATGCCCGCCAGACGAAGGAAGTTAGCTTGTTTAGCAATTCGTGCTGTTCGCATTCTATGCCTGTCTCTGTCTGCAGCAACCTTCCCTAATTCAGTAAAGTGAGACAAATATGACCAGGATCAAGTCGCCTGCATAAACACTCACCTTTGGTCTTTCCATATTAACTCTACGTAAGTCTGATATTGACGCTTAAATGATAGAGTGAAACAGATAGATAAAAGTAGGTTACTTGTGAGCGTATGGAGCAGAGTAGGCTTAGCATAGAGTGGCTTAGCATCACTTCCAAGGCCTCTTCTTACGTGTTTCGACCCCCCCCATAAGCAGTCTCACTGGGCTGCTGACCATAATGAATAATGAAAATATTGTCAACGACACACATTTTCGTTCTGTCAATGTCAAAATTTAATTTGCTGGTATTTATTCGGGTTTGTTGTTAAGATTCGTGGTTTTGTCATCACGTTTAATGATTTCAGTATCTTCTAATAGGTAATTCTTCCTGGCATGGCAGACTATAGTTCAGCTTAGTTTGGCTACCGTCTCCATATAATTTCAGTTATGGCTTCGACCGCAGTATTGCCTGATTTTGACAGTTGTTGTGTCCTGCTTGCTTTGAACTTATATTTTCTGATTTCGAATAAATAATTCTACAAATTAATTTATTCACTATTAACTCAACATCAACATCCTAAGTATTCGTTGCTTGTTTGTTCTATACTCGAAAAGTCTTAGGATGTAATATTCATATAACGTTGTAGTAATATACACATAGACTGACATAGAGGATGAAACAAAATAATTTCCGTCACCATCGTGTCGATAATATCAAGAAAGTGTGTTAATCATTGGAAATATATGGAAATATTGGAAACAAATTAAAAACTAAGAAACATGAACGGAAATAAAAGGTAAAATATCAAAAAATAAATCGAATAAACTCAAGTTTATTAAAAAAACATCACACACGAAAAGTCGAGCAATAGGCATATATTTTCATCGTTGTCATCCTTACCTTCACTATTATATTCAGGATTAATGCCTTCTTCATGCCAATTAACTTCCTTTGAATCTTCAAGAGTGTCAAGAAAAATAGATCTATTGACACATTCTTCTTTTACAAGTTTTGTCATTAGTACGTATGTTCCTTTTGTTGAGAATTAATGTGACTGTAAATGCTCAACATGCGCTCAGTGGTTGATGAAATATCATCATGAATTATCATATGACCGCAAATATACATATTCCAATAAATGTGGCATGCATTGCATTCTTTAAACAACTAATTATATTGACACAAATTCAGATATGTTAACTGTACTGCCACCTGGCCCATTAGCTCAGTTGGTTAGAGCGTCGTGCTAATAACGCGAAGGTCGCGGGTTCGATCCCCTCATGGGCCAACAACTTTTTTCGTTTTATTTATGGTTTAATTAATTTATTCTTTTACAACAATTTTTAATTAATATAATACAGTTTTTATCATATTATTTTATCATATAGCTAATCATTATATTGAAATGTTATGTTAAAGAATAAAAGACAATTTATTATTATTATTACAAATGAATGGGGTTAATTGCCATTGCCATTAACTTCTAAAAAACAATTATAGGATAAAGTAATATTTTTTTAAAAATAATCCATCTCGCAGTGTGAAACTACAGCAATGGAAAATAAAACTCCACCCACTAAGCAAGAAACATCTTTTTCACGGTTGATAACGTTATTTTAAAGGAACTTAGAAAACGTTTTTTCTCAAACAGACCATTGATGTATCAATGATGATTTTATTTAACATTTTAAAAAATAACGTGATTCATAATATGTTAATTTTAATATGTAATTATAATATTATTAACGGAACTTGTTAGTAACGTAGAAATCATGTTAGTTGAATATACGTTTTATTTCTACCATCACAGACATGTTTTTATTTCAATTTCTTTGTTATGTTATGAATAAACGTTTTAAACAACAAACTTGTTTCGTCAAATAATGTAATTTTCTTAACGTTACTGAAACGGGTTTCGATTAATGCTTCTAACGTTCCCAATGTTCCCATTAACGTTCCGGTGTCGTTTTCTTTGCCAGTACTGGACAACGCCGACTGGCCAAATATAACCTAACTTTACTTCCTTCCTTCTTCTTCATGTCGTGGACGTGTGGTGGCAGTTTGTTTAGCCGTCATAAAATTATATTAAGAGCTTTTTATTTAAAAAAAAACAAGATAAAGAGTAAGGTAAGTACCTATTAAATCAGTATAGTAATTTGGAAATCTCGATATTTTGTAAATTTTCATAGGCTCATACCTAGTAATAGGTAGATTATTACAGGTCGGTCGGTCGCGGCCATTTTGCATGCAACCATAAAATTTTGAGGCCGAGATTACGAATCTTGGGAAAAATATTCACCTTTTTTATTTAAAATTAAGATTTATTTATAGGTATGGTTAAATTAAATTAACAAAAACCAGTCAAATATGATTGTAATCTTTTCGTGAATATTATTAATAAGTATTTTAAATATTTTAGTACAAGTATCTTCAAGTGGCAGGAAAGAATGAGGCCGAGTTTATACGCAGGGGCTTGATTAGCGTATTCGCAAATAAGCAGTCAATTATTCGTGGACAGGCCAGAAACAAAACTGAAAGATTGCAAAATCATCTATCTCTTAAGAGGTTTGTTTTTAAATTAATACCTATACAATCAAATCTAAATGTATTGCGTTTTCTCAAACAGATGCAGCTCAAACGGTGCACAACATTATCAATAAAGGCTGGAGAGAGATAATGGAGTGGTTTAGGAACTCCAATCAGAGGCTTAAACGAAAAGAAGTAAACAATTGGTAAGTTATTAAATTAGTTTAAGTTAAAAACTAGCAGGTACCCGCAGCTTCCTCTTGCGCAATCCAATTATTCAATTCGCTATACAAGCAAAGCTGCGGATAACATTCAAATATGTATTTATTTCTACAATATGGCTTATTTTGACAGAAAATTTTTAATCATAGATCAATTGTTAGAAGATGAGTGCTTCCCTTTAAAAAATAATCATCTAGCTACGTTTTGTAGTAGCTCCAAAGTAAGAAGGACAAATATTTTGAAAACAGATAAACTTACACAAAAAACATTTTTGTAATTACTGAATCCAATAACATCTTAATATAATACACAAATATTACCAATCAACACAAATCTTCCTTTTTTTAGTTGGCCCCTCAATTTTCTGGATTCTACGAAGAATGTTCAAATTTAGAAACACCCTTGAATAGTTTTAAATTTCTTCCAAATAAAAAAATTAAGGCGCAACAAATTAGAGACCAAAACTGAAAATTCCATTTTTTTAAATCTCTCTGGTACTTATTCAGAGCATTTACAAAAATTCTTTTCACCAAATTAATATGCCCCAAAATATGAAACGTTTCCTCGGAATCGCTTACCGTTTTCAAGATAGATACAACAGAGTAGATACCTCAAACAATTTTTTTTTTCAGAATATCTACATTTTCAGTAAGCAGCAGCGTTGCTAGATACAATTTTTACAAGTCGCCATCAGAGCTGGCGAAAGTTGCCAAGGTGAAATTAAAGTCGACCGATTTTCTTAAACTTTATTGTTCAGGTTTGTTAGTGGAATAAAAAAATACCTCAAACTGAACGATTTTTATTTTGAAAAAAAAAACTTATTCTCAATGTAATATTTTTGTTAACCCTTAAATGTCATTTTTTCTTAGTCTAAATTAGGTACGTAACAATTAGTACCAAGATAACAAAAATTATATAGATCAAGGTAGTTCTAAAATGTCAATTTTGATAGTTCCATAGAAATGATGTGATATTATTAACTTCTTCCTTATTCTTTATAAAAAAGTCATCGTCCAACACCTAAAAAGCAACCATGCAGGTTTGTCAATAAATATGAAATATTTTGTGACAATACTGAAAACTGTAATTATGAAAAGTTGTTCGGTATAAAAAACTATGTTTTAATATGCAATTACATCCTTCTACAACTTTTTAGAAATAAATTTTCTTTCGAGAGAATTTACAGGCGTAGATTATCATGGGTTTAATATGTATATTGCATATTAGAACTAAGTTTTTTATACTGAACAACTTTTTATAATTACAGTTTTTGATATTGTCACAAATAAGTATCTACTTTATATAGGTAGGTACCTACTCTTGAGCCAAATTCATATTATTTTTGAAACCTCGTATACGACTGAAAAAAATTAATGCCTGATGGTTGCATTTATGTTCTAGACCATGGAGACCTTTTTTTTATGAAGAACAACTTTTCTCATAAAATTAATGATCAAAAAGTTTTCTGGCTCAAAATATTAATTTTCACATTCACATTTCTATGCAAACTATCAAAACTGACATTTTAAAGCTATCTTGATCCATATAATTTTTGTTATCTCGGTACTAATTGTTGTGTACCTAATTTAGAATAAGAAAAAATTACATTTAAGTGTTCACAAAAATATTATATTGTCAAAGGATGAATCTAATCCGTCATCAATATAATGAAATTATGCCTGCATTTATTCCTTTTTAAAAACGAAATTGGTTCGTTATAGTTTCGAAACGAGAACGTTTTATGTACAACATAATTATAACGTTTTGACACGTCCTTAAAATAAACATCTTAAGAACGAAACCAGTTCGTTATAGTTTTCGAATCAAACACGTTAATTCATAAATGTAAATACGATTTTGTTATGTTGGCGGACATTACGACCAGTGCGTTACGTAATAGTGCCGTAACAAATCCTTTTTGTACAACGTAACATGTAACCTAAAAACATATATGTGACGAAATTGGGATGTTTTTTTGCTTAGTGGGCAGTTGTATAATAAAAAAATTGGCCAAAATACAAGTGAATTGTACGCGGCTTAGATCTATCGGGAACTAAAATTCATACCGCTTCGGACAGGGACGTTAGTGACAGATACAGACTTATCTGATCGAAAACGTTCTGTGGTGGATGGACGACGCAGGAAGAATAAGAATAGAAACATAATTCAGGTTTCAATTATTATGTTTCTGAGACAAAAGTAAAAACCCCCTTATTCAAGAATAGAGCCAAAGCACAATATTGTTAATGATGAATGTATTACCTAATTAATACCCGCAACCAGGCTGGGATATATCCAATACCTGTGGTATTAAGTTAACGTTTTAATGACGTGCACAATTCAAATAAATATGATCCAAATTCATTTCTTCTTTACAGAGACACGAAAACGTTAACTTATTAACTTCATGATCCAAAATTGTTCAGTATCCTAATCGTGCTTTAATTAGATATAATTTTGCTATCCTTATTAGAATTCCAATTTGGTAACAATCTTATTCTTCAATTCTTAACTATTGAAGATATCCAGTAAACTACACAACCCTTTTTTAATTAATTCTTATTTATCCTCACTTCGTCCATGTTTGAAGTTATGCCTATTCTTTAAATTCCACTCTGTCCTCAATCAAATTTATCATTTAATTTAATTTGTCATTTTATCAGTAATTATATTCATCAACCCTTGAGGTAAGATTTTCAGCGAGAATTGCAACTTATAATAAATATGATAAATAAAGTAACAAATTATTTTCATCAAATATGTTTATGACGGAAGGAACCTATGATGCTAAAATGCATCATCATCAGCAGTTGCCCATTCTCGCTATCGTAATAATATTTGATATGGTATCAAAATATCAATATTAGTAACCCACCATGGACGACATCGACTATCAAAAACTAGCATAATATTGGACAATGACCACTCGCATGGGATTTAATTGCTATCCTGCCATCTTCAATTTGGAATTGATTTCAGTAAACTAAAATCCATTGTGCACCTTTAAAAATTAACTGTAATACCAACTGACTGAATTAAATGACCACTCACAGAGGGCGACACAATCAGCGATAGTTTGCTTCCATAATGCAAGATGACTAAACATCGTTGGCTCGTGGATCAATATAGTTGAAATACTATAACTTAATTCAGTGTTGCCAGACAATTATTAAAGTATCAGAAGAAGAAGAAGAATAAGTAATATATATTTCAACTTCCATGCGAAACATTGTCATTACAGGCTACAATTTTTTAGGCGCATTTTTCTTTTGTTGTTTTGGGCTCTTTCCTGTGACTTGGCATCTTTTCTAATCTTTCACAATTTATTTTATTAAAACTAGAAGATGAAACTATATGATTTCTCTTCTGCTGATAATTGATGTAAAAAGATAGAAATTCTATACCATTTAATCTTAGCTGCTGGGCTCATATTATATCTTATTTATTATTAAATATTTTTGGTGTGCTTACTGTTTGTTTGTTTAGTTTTCCAGATTTTCCAATTTTTTTTAATGATCTAAAAACCATGAAAATTCATTGATGATGGACAAATATCTGTTCTGTGATTTCCTTTCTCTTTCATCTACATATTCTGCAATATCGCATGGATTGTGATTATGCGTTAGGATTTGCCTATGTATTCATTCAAGATAAAAAAATTAGATAGGTATTATACGAATATTTAAAATTCCAGGATTATGTTGATATGAATATTATTATTTTAGGCACATCTGTATAAAAAGATCATCATAATTTAATTGAGTGATTAGTTACGAGATCTGTTGAGAATTGATGAAACTTTAATTCAGTCGTTCCACAGCTATCATATATAGATATTGTACTAAGTTCTTTTTAGGGAAAAGATATGGCAACATTGCCAAATCCCACCACAGGCGTACACAAAGCAGCTTTATTGTTAGACATCTTAAGTCAACTACCTCGTGTTTGTGTCATATAATATATAACCTTGCAATATCAATCAGTTTAAACATCAATAACAACACAAATTTATTATTTATAGGAACAAATCATTCACGAAACAATTCGTTGTCATTTTTAAAAGAGTGTCAGACTGCGCCAATGCGTCCTGCATTGGGCCTTATTACTCGTTACCCACGTGATACCATAGTAACCAATGAAATAAAAGCGTTTTGCGTTCTGACTGACAACACTTTAGTGCAGAAAAGCAGCTACTAGGACGGTGAAACTTCAATCATTATTGGTGTTTGTGAAAATAGAGTGCGAAGTTTCCATATTTAAAATTTGTGCAACATCTAGAAGGAAAGTGTTTCTTGGAAATTAAAGGTAAGTCGAAGTGAAATAGGACTTTATTATGTGTTTAGATATATTATGAAGTAAAAGTAGGGTGTTGTCAATTAAATATTCGGAAAATCAATATCTCGGAAAGACGTAAGACATCGGAAAATCAAGGTCCGAAACCGGTTCTATGTTTTCCGTCCTATCGGTAATCTGTTGCCTTGTGAAAATTATGTAATAATGTGACAAATATTCCAAAAACTGAAGAAATAATAATTTATTGTTTTACTCTATTACGGGTCCATCTCTATAAATTGTCTTATATAATTTGCGAGCAATTATAATGCCTTGAATCTACTCTTTCACGACCCAAATAACACCTACTTAATTATTGCACGAGTTTGTGACATTATTAGCCATTTCTTAGCGTTGTTAGCTTTTGTTCGTATTGCAGCTTGTGCAAGATTTGAAAAAAACTGTATTTTAAGTAATATTTTAATTTTGGGAAAATTATTGAGATTCATGAAATTTCAGGAATTATAAAGCTGTACCTACGTAATTTTGCATGTTGTCTATAGAGACAAATCAGAATATATTAAAATGTTTATTTACGATTGTTCATCATTCTAAATATAGACTTGTATTTTTTAGACCATGGTCTAATAATAATTATTTTAAATAGTCTTTATAATAAGTAGGCATATGACATGCATGTGCCCTTAAATAATATAGGTATACATATATGCAGGAATTGGATAACGATTTTCTTGATTTCCCTGAACATGTCTGTACAGATTTAATAAATAACATTATTCGTTTCCGAATCCATTCAATATGCATGCGACATAATGAGTTTGTAAATATATATTTTGTTTATCGTTTCATCCACAAAAATGACCCCTAAAGTTCCGAATCAATATTACTCTACTGCTCATGGTTACGATCTATTTCAAGTTTTTATTTAAAGCTATGGCAGACAAACAGGTATAGTTGTTGCAGAATTATACCGTTGACTCTTACTGCCATAAATAAACTACCTGATTAAACCCTACGCCTCAACCTATTCAAAGCTCAATAAATGGGATCAGGGCCGGCTTGAAAATGTATACCACACCACATGATTTATTTTTATAATTTAAAATAAATAGATAGGTATTTTTAGTTCTAGGTACCTATAATAAATGTAAAATAATGATAACAATTAATGATAATTGAAAATAATATAATTTAAAAGTATAACTATTAGGATAACAAGTACAATAAAAATTAATTAAATTCTATGAAACTATTGATAATTTATTCAAAATTTAACTCTGTATCACTATCACTATCTTCATCTAAGCCTAAACTTACCTATAATTAAGGGTTGAACATTTGTAATCATACAATTGTAAGAATTTTCCACCTTAAGTACATGCTGTACACGGTTTTTCCAGCTGTCTGAAGAAATTTTTCTTACTTCGTTTTTAATTAATTCTACTACAGATGCATTTAATGTAGGAGAAATATTTTTTCTCCTAATATTGAATTTTAATTGGTGCCATATTAGCTCAATAGGATTTAATATACAATAGTACGGAGGAAGACCCAACACTGTATGTCCATTTCCTGCTGCAAGTTTGTCACACTCGTATTCCTTATTTATTTTAAAAGCTTTTAATACTTCTAACAGTTCTCGTTTTTTATAAGTTTCTTTAAAATATAAATCATTTTCAATCAGAAAATTTTGAATTTCTGCTTTTGTATTATTAGAATTGGGAATGATTTTTGCTTGCCGACTATGATAACTAGCATTGTCCATTACAATGACGCATTTTTAAGGAGTTTATGTTTAAACCAATCTTCAAAAAGCTGTGCGTCGGTATTTTGATGGTAATCTAAAGAAGAATCTGCTCTGTTTTTAGCTGAAAGCAACAGAGAATTTGGAACAAACCCGTTATCTGAACCAGCATGTAATATTGTGATTCTTTTGCCTTTGTTTGATGGTGCCTTGGTTTAACATTTTTTGGAAGAATAATCCCAAATTTTTCTTGGAGTGTCATGGGTATCGAACCATGTTTCGTCAATGTAAATAATTGGACGATTTTCTTCTCTAAATTGTTTAATAGCTGTTAAATATTTAAGTCTTCATTCCCGTAAACGTTGAGATTCCATTAATGTTTGTCTTTTATCAATGCTTCGGTATTTAAAACCTATTTTACGCAATATTTTCCTAAGGCTTGAAAGGCTACAAGAGATATTCGTTTCGTCTTTAATCAGTCGCTCTTTGAGGGAAATCAAAGTGGGTACAGTTTGTGCCTCATATATTTGGTAAATCTTTCTTCTTAATAAATCCATGTCATTTTCGTCAATGCTTCTAAATGTGCCAGAATCACTCCGATTTTTTCTAGGATTAACAGGTTTAAGTACTATGTCTCTTACCGAAGATAAAGGAGTTTTTGTCAAAGTAGACGTTTCTGCTAAAGCATCCATCGAATTAAAATTTCTACTCAACAACGTTTGATACACATTTTTAATTATTAGTTTGGCACCGGTAGATAAATTCATTCTTTTAAAAATGACACTTGAAGATGCCCCCCTATCAGCACAATTCCAAAGACGCCACATTCTATCACTAATAAGTCTAACTAAAAATTACTCGCCAGAAAACCACTAAAGATTAAAATGATTAAAAATCCCTTTGTATTTATATATGCATCAGGCATAGGTATAAATTGAATTTGTATACCTGGTCCGGCTCTGCTCGAAAGGGTTTTAAAATTTGGGATGTCCTTATTTATTTTATGGTCGAATTGATAATGAGGTTTTATTGCAGTCAAAAGATCAACGGTATAATTCTGCAAATACTATACGATCTATTTCAACTTTTTATTTAAGGCTATGTCAGACAAACAGGTAACAAATAAATTCCCTAATTCAGCTTACCTGCATTTCGGTATTTAATTCTCGAGTCATGCAAAATATTCATAATGTTGGTGAATAACTTACTGCAAATACATTATACCGGGCGATGCATCGTCGAGTTGAACATAGGAAATCCTATATACTTTTTTGGTGTGGCTGAATATTAGCTTCTCTGTACTATACATACAATGAAATTTTTAAAATTTACAGAGTTGATGGGGGGCTCGGTGTCAACTTCTTAATTTTTGTTTTATTTGCTCTATAACAAAATTAAATTTCGATATGACTGAATTTGGATCTGCGTCACAAAGTCATTATTACCCCTCCAGTTTATCGTACAAATTATTTCCAAAGATCTTTCTCATTTAATTTAGCGAAAGTTGATTCAGAATTAAAATTGTGTTCCGATTTTAAATTTAGGAGGCTAATAAGAGCCTCGATAGATAGATTCATGTAGTTTGTAGGGATACTTATCCTGATCTCTCTGGTTTGGAATTTAGTGTGTTTTGTAAGGGTGTAGCGTGTGAAAAATTGTTAATTTATTTATTTATTTTTTCTCTTTATTTGTATATATACAGTATGTCCACGGAGGGGGTTTACAAGAGGACAAATGGACTAAAAATTGAAAGATACGACAAAAAGTCACTCTTAATAAACGTTTTTTGCTTGTCTAGAAAATACGATTCATCATAAGAAACTTCAATTTTTTTATATAGGGTGGGTAAAAACTGCAAAAATGTTAGTTTGCTTAAGAGTAAACATACTTTATTTTGAAAGATACGAAAAAAAGTCACTCTTAATGAATGTGTTTTCTACACAACAAACCGAAGTAGAACAATTCATTAAAAGGTTTACCTATGCAAAAATTATTTCCGAAAAAGTATTCTATGGCACACCTCTGACTGGTGAACCTAGTTAAAATAATAATGATACTTGAGGTGATAGGTACTTGTTATCAATGTCTTTATTTAATGAAGTTATTATTAGTAGTCAGTAGAAATGCTATCTACTGAACAAATAGTTTTTATACTACAATGTTATGGGGATGGCCAAGTTTCATACCGCTACGTCATGAAACAATTTACCGAGAAATTTGTAGGAATCCCAATAACTAGGATGGAAATGTGCAAGTTAATAAAAAAGTTCAAGAGAATCTTTGATTAAAGCGTGGTTTATACGGATACAATTTACTTGCTTTAAGGATCTTCTGAATTTGACTTTTTTTCACAACTTCCAACTTCCAACACGATTTCTAAGAGATGTCATAGGATTTTCTTCAACATAATGAAGAACTAAGACTGTAGCAGCATCATCATGGTCGTATTTCTTCTTTTTTTTTTGAGGTCCAAAACCGAACCAGTTCTCTTGAGTTTTTTTATTAACTTGCAGATTGCCATCCTAGTTATTGGGAATCCTAAAAATTTCTCGGTAAATTGTTCCATGATGACTTGACCATCCCCATGACATTGTATTAAAAAAACTCTTTGTTCAGTAGATAGCATTTCTATTTAAATAATAACTTCATTAAATAAAGACATTGACAACAAGTACCTATTACCTTAAGTGTCATTATTATTTTAACTAGGTTCACCAGTCAGAGCTGTGCCAGAGAATACTTTTTGGGAAATCATTTTTATATAGGTAAACCTTTTAATGAATTGTTCTACTTCGGTTTGTTGTGTAGAAAACACATTCATTAAGAGTGACTCTTTTTTCGTATCTTTCAAAATCAAGTAGGTTTACCATTAAGCAAAATAACATTTTTGTAGTTTTTACCCACCTGTATAAAAAAATTGAAGTTTCTTATGATGAATCGTATTTTCTAGACAAGCAGAAACGTTTATTAAGAGTGACTTTTTTTCGTATCTTTCAATTTTTAGTCCATTTGTCCTCTTGTAAACCCCATCCGTTGACATACTGTATATCATATTCTCCATAAATAATCATTCAGTTTAAATAATCTTCGTTTGAATAATTTAGGCGCTCCGGCATGATTATTAATAATTTTGAAATGGAAAGTGATTAAGATTTCAGCTTTATACATTTCTTTAGCACTAAATGGTATTCAACGCCCTCATAGTCAACTACAAGTGACTGAACGTAAAATCCGCAGCAAAATGACCATATAAAAATATGAAATCCTCAATATTTCGAAAACTACAATTTTCCGAAATAGACAACCTTGTACAAATTTACCCTTATTTTTAATCCTAAATAGAAAATAAGTATAAAATTCGGGTGTTTCTATTTGAAAATGTAGATTTTTTGCAGTTTTCTCAAAATATTACAAAAAAACTAGTAAAGAATGTCCTTTTCAAAGGGAAATCCAACCCAAATTAAATAATGAAGGCTTCCTTACAGGAAAAATTGACAATTATTTTAAGCTCAGCGGTAATTTTTGACATAAAAAATTAAATGTCAAACACGCTTAAGGTGGATTCATAGTTTCCGTAACGTATGCCGTAAGACGTAACGTTAAGACGTAAGAAAAATAAACATGTGATTTGCCATAGAACCGTTTATAGTCCGAGTTAAGCCGTAAGCAGTAAGAAGTAAGAAATGGTTCAAGTTCATTTCTTACGTTACGTCTTACGGAATCGGTTCGGATCGGTCATACTCGTGCATAACCGCCATGTTGACATCCCCAAATTCGACACTTTGCTAATAAATAGGTGATAAATAAATTGCTAATAAATACCAGAACAATATTGATCCCGATATTATAACGAGGTCGTCATCGCTTGGAGTCATATTTTCACTTTTAAATAAACACACATGTGAAAAACCATAACCTACAAACTCGTAACGTCAAAATTCTTAACGAATATAAATGGGCAAATCCTTACGTCTTACGTCTTACGTCTTATCGACTACTGCTTACGTCTTACGGCATACGTTACGGAAACTATGAATCCACTTTAAGACTTAGGCATAGGACATGATATATAAAATATGCCTAGAATCTTACGTAGAATCCAAAAATGTAATTATATATGGGATATTTCATTTGAAATAAACAAGTTGACATTGAGGTGCCGCCATATTGAAAGCATTTTAGCCGATTGACCCCCAACAACATTAGTATACTGTGTAATTTTGAAAAATTTCCTATGCATTGTTTTCTATACAGTGTGTACATAAAGTAAGGAACAAATTCATTATCTAGGAATCTAAAAATATTTCGGAAAAATCCTCGGACACGTGTATAATAATTTTTAATGGCGCATTTTTTTCCCATACAAACTTAATATACAAGGTGGCTCATGTAGTAGATATGACATTATCGACGATTTTTTTAAATGGGAACCCCTATATTTTAGTTCAGATCTGTAATCTCCAAGAACAGCTGATTTCAAAAACATAACACACTTAGGGCCTAAAATTCATAGTTTCGTTACTACAGGGTAAAACAAATAATTTTATTTAAGGTATTTTTAATTTAAAAAAATGTAAAAAAATTAAATGAGCTATTTAATTAAGTGTTGAAATTGTCCTCCTTCTGCTGCCTGACAGTACCCCAAGCGATCAATAAATTCTTGTTGGACTTTTCTTATGGTTTCTTCTGAAATGTTCCTGCATTCTGTTGTTATTCGATTTTTTAAATCTTCAATATTGGCAGGTCTGACTTTATAAACAACATTTTTCAGGTGACCCCACAAGAAAAAGTCCAGTGGTGTAAGGTCTGGAGACCTAGGCGGCCATTCAACAGGCCCACGTCTTCCAATCCACTTGTTCGGAAAAACTTGGTTTATGTAATGGCGCACTACTGCTGCATAATGTGGAGGTGCGCCGTCTTGTTGGTACCACAAATTTTCATCTAGAATTCCTGGATTATTTCTACTAGGGTATAAGTTAACTAGCGTAGGGATAAGAAAGTTCTGAAGAAAATGAAGATAATTTAGCCCGTTTACATTGTTGTCAAAAAAATATGGCCCAATAATTTTGTTTTTCACAATACCAGTTCAAACATTAATTTTTTGAGGATATTGAGTATGGTGCTCACGCATCCACCTGGGATTTTCTTTTGCCCAGTATCTACAGTTTTGCCGGTTCACTTCTCCATTTAATTTAAAGGTAGATTCATCCGAAAATAGGATATTTTCAACAAACAAAGGATCTAAGTTACATCTTTCCATTAATATTTGACAAAACTCCATCCTACGATCTGGATCATCTTCATTCAACTCACCCAATCGGATTTTAAACGGGTGCCATTTTTCTACCGTCAATAGGTTATGCACGGTCATAGCAGCCGCCCCATGATCAATGCTAATCTGGCGGACGCTGTTGTGGGGATCTTCTTCCATAGCCAATAAAATATCTAATTTCTTATCATCCGGAATAGTTGGACGGCCTTTTCTGGGAATATCTTCCACTGAACCCGTTTCCCGAAATTTTATTTTAAGTTTATTCACAGTTGATATAGTAATTGGTCTTGCTGGATACTTAGTGTTAAACAAGCAAACTTCTTGTTGAGTACGGATCCTATCACCATATCCAATCATCATAAGAATTTCTATTCGCATAGTTACTCAATATGTTTTAAAATAAAATGTATTACTTCTAATAAACTTACAAGAAAAATACAATGTAATGAAATGACAATGCCATTATCTAAATACCATAGTTACATAACAGCAAATAAGCCTACTTGAGAAAAAACATAAGTAACAGCGAATGATGGTGCGTCTATTAATTATGTAAGGCTTTCAGGTAAAATTGGGTGATGGCGGAAGGGATTGAGCCAAATGTCACGAAATCTTTTATTGGGGGAAGGGGGGTTGAAAAATCGCTAAAAACGCCTCACGTAATTAATTGATGCCTCCCAAGTCAAAAAAAAATATCTTAAATAAAATTATTTGTTTTACCCTGTAGTAACGAAACTATGAATTTTAGGCCCTAAGTGTGTTATGTTTTTGAAATCAGCTGTTCTTGGAGATTACTGATCTGAACTAAAATATAGGGGTTCCCATTTAAAAAAATCGTTGATAATGTCATATCTACTACATGAGCCACCTTGTATATTAAGTTTGTATGCGAAAAAATGCGCCATTAAAAATTATTATACACGTATCCGAGGATTTTTCCGAAATATTTTTAGATTCCTAGATAATGAATTTGTTCCTTACTTTATGTACACACTATATATCGATCGCGGCGTTTCCCGATGGAATACCCTGTATATATTGTACTATAATATTAAAAATCCGTTCCTGTTCAAAAGCGTTCCCCGTCACACACGTTGCACAAAATCACGTCTAAAAATCAGAAAACTTTATTTAAATCGGTTGAGCCTCTTCCGAGCTATAGAGTTTAAAAATAATTACCGTGGAACCTCTCATAACGGACACCTCTGATAAGCGGACATCTCTATTAAGCAGACATTTTTTCATAGTCCGGAACTAGGTATCTGAAATTCTATGAAAATCAATCTCTCTTGGACGGACTCTCCTTTGGGCGGACGCGGACAGGCTGTTTTCATACAAAGAGTGCGAAAACCCTCCTTTAAACGAACCAAAATTTTTTAAAAGTATTTGTGAGACGAATAAGTACGGCGCAAAACTCTCTGAAGACAGACCGGCAACCAATCGCGTATACGTGGCAGAGTGATAGGACTTCGCCGAATGAAAGTATGTGTGATTCTCCGACAGCATTCCGCCGTTTACTTGGGAGTTGTAAGGTTAAAATCGTAAACAATGGCAGAAAAATGTCGCGTTTTCAGTATGAAAGAGAACATTGATGTTGTGGAAGTTTGTAATTTGATAACAACGATTTGAGTGAGTTCATTAACATTTATAGCAATGTGCTATTAGAAGATGATACCACATCACTATCTGACGACTCTGATGAAGAAGTTGAATGCAGTGTCACCAATTATCAACAAGCCATTTGTATGGTAAAGGAATTATAAGAGTATGCAAAGAATAGAGGTGACTCTACAGCAATGGAATTGTTATCAGACTGGGAATTACATTTTCTAGATTGCAAGTATAAAACGCAAACACGTCAAACTACGTTATTAAATTTTTTTAGTACTACATCCTAACTAAAACTAGTGTATTTTTGTTATGTTATGTTTATTTGTACATACATATACATATATACAGTAATAATTTTGCATTTACATATTACCTAATAACAAATTTCCCATGGGCGGACACATTTAGACGGTCCCGTTGGTGTCTGCGTAAGAGAGGTTTCACTGTAATAAGTATATGGGATGATCAAACATGCTACAACACTTTTAAGTAATGTGGAAAAACTCAAGTCGATGGGGAAAACCACGATTTTCTGAACAAAAAGTAAAGGTTAAAAATTGACTTCCATTAGCATTGATCGGATTTTTTACAATGTTGGCAATGACCTGCAATTGAAAGAGGGTTGTGCTATGTGAAACTAAATAGCAAGAAACTTTGCATCGTACAGGCTATTTTACAGCATGTAAAACTTACTTCAGACATCTGTATACTTCTTATAAAATTATACCATACATTAATCACTTCGTACTAATTCTAAAATAAACTGGTAAATATCCAGTTAAATCCAACTAAAAAACATGTTACCATTTACTTTTACTAATTCCATCATCGCTACCAACGTCTGTTGTTCACGATATTATTGATTGAATTAATTAAGTGAAGTATTTTAGTTAAAACAGTGACAGTAGAAATAAATATCGCTTTTGGAAATAAACCGAATGTCAATTTAATCAAGATCAATGAACAGGAAAATTAATTTGGTACAGTTAAAATCTGGCATAAATAAATTATTCTCAATAATTTTCCTCAAATCCATGCTTGATGTATAAAATTCGCATATTTTTCGCTTCATATCTCAATTTGCAATGCATTTTTGAATGATACCCACTATGTGTCTTCCTGAACGTTGTAACAGGCCTCGTATAAAGCGGCCAGGTGTCGGCCGGAAGCATGTCGTCCAGTGGCGGTGGTTCTTACGTCTCCCTGGGACCTCAAACTGTGGGAGAAAATGTCTACCGTCCCACGACGGTAGCAGGGGGATTGATCGCCCCCACTGGACTGCTGCATGGAGTGAAGAGAGCCTTCGGAATCATTGGAGACAAAGATGACAGCCTGCTCGATAAGGTGGGTGCAAGAAGACGTCCAATTGTGATATCGTCAAGGTTAGTACTACTGTATTACTTTATATTGTATTATGGGCTGATTTTATTGTAGTTTGTGCCAAAAATATGTTGGAAATTATTGTATTTTGCGTGTATACAATAACTTTTAAGCAACTCAATATCCCAAGAGGTCCGTAGAGGGAGTAAAGAAGTTTATAACATGAGGTTAATGTTAAAAAACAGAGTTTTCGCGAATTACTCAATATACCGGTTTAATGTCTGAGCCAATATGTATGGGTTCGGAAATTTTTGAGTTTTCATATTAAATGAAATTAAATGAATTTAAAAAAATTGCTAGTAATTTTTGGCACAAATAAGCACAAAATATGGGAAAAAAATTGCCCCATAATATGGGAGACATTTTTTATTATTGAAATATTAAAAACACTTTTAACACTGATTGAATCTTCATGATTGGTATCCCGAAAAGTTATTTTGATATTTGTCATTTGACTACTCGTTTGGCTGGAAAATCGAAAAATAGTACATTACGTATCAAGGGCCGAAAAGAGGCTTTTACGGATGAGACCGCACGAGTCCGGAAAAGCCTCCGACATCCCGAGATATGTACCGTATTTTTTTTTACAAGTGCTCCGAAGCTTTGATGCCAATAAAGAAATTCTTCAGACAGTTTTCCTGTCTACATGACATGAAAACACTCGCGCATGGAGAATGTAAATATCTATTTATTATTTTTGACAAATAGGCTCGGTGGCCTAGTGGTATAGCGTACGCCTTGTGATCTGAGAGTCGCGGGTTCAAATCCCGCACTCGGCATCTCTGGTTTTATTTATTTCTTGTGTGTCCGAGTCTTTGGGGCCATATATCTACATAAAGAAATTCTTCAGACATTTTTCTAAAACATCTTTGAAAAATTTAATTTATATATAATCCACTATTTATTATCGCTTGTAGTATGGCTCGGTGGGTAGAGTGTCAACCTGGCGATCTGAGGGTCGCGGGTTCAAATCCCGCACCGACAATTTTGGTGTTATTTATTTATGAGCACATGGTGACTCGAAGCGGGCGGGAAAAATCCTTCCCGCCCGCTCTCTTGCAAAAAGCCACTTTCGGTGAAGAGAACATGCATGAAAAGATGCAGTTTCGGGGCATATGTAAAAAAAAATATATTTTGTCATGGAAAACTGGTATTAGATGACGAGATATTGAAAAAAGTTATTGGAAAACAGTGTTCAAGTTATTACAAGTTTCATATTCCAAGGACTAAAATAAAAATGTGTTGAATTATCGAAAACCAAAGTAACAATCTGTTTTTATTTATATCATATTGTTATTTTGAACAATATTTTATGATTACTACAGGTCCTTGTTTCTAATTTTGAATAAGTTTTATCCTCTTCTCCCAAGGTTCCTCTTACGAACAAAAACGGGATATTTTTCTCAAAAAATATAATTTTATCACAAACGCAAAGAACCATAAGATTAAAATCTAAATACTATTTAAAATATCTTTTTTTGATATCTTGTCATCTAATACCAATCAAGACAAAATACTTTTTTTTCAATTTTCCAGCTAAACGAAGTCACGTGACAAATCTCAAAAACGATTTTAGGTTACCAATCATGCAGAGGCAATCGGCGTAAAAAGTTTTTTAGTATGTCAATAATTAAAAACTAAATATATAGCCAACTTTTTGCCGGTCACTATTTACTATTAAACCACTGTTTTCTTTTCATTTTATGTGCTGTTTGTTGTTAGCCTTAACCATTTTAATGCTTGCTTTTTCTTGTCTATAACTGTATGTCGTATGTCTTGTGCTCTGTCGCTAATAATTTTATTATGTATTGAGATATTTTGTTAATAACATTCCTAGATACTTTTAAATTTACTTTTCTATACTCACCGGCACAAAATTCCGCCACCCTGAAATTTTGGTCAAGTCTCATATTTTATAACTTTTTTATTTTTTATGCGATTTTCATGATTTTATTATCAGTTTGTAGATCCGTTTATTGTGTTTTTCCTTAATTATTTTATAAATTAACATTTTTCGATTAGGCTATATTATACAGGAGTTAATCAAACTGTTGTTTTTTGTCGTGATTTCAAAACACCTTGTAGGAAAATTGAGGCGGATAATTTTATTTACATACTATTTCTTGTCATCTTTGATATATTCTAAACATTTCGTTTCTTGATTCATTCCATTATCTCAATTCAGCTGCGAGCTACAAAATTTTAAATAAAACGATGTTATTTTTAGAAAATGTAGGTATGTCATTGGTATTTCTACCGAAGCACGCATCAATCAATCAATCGCCCACCGTTACATTGGGGAAATCCTCTAAGTAGTTGTTGTTCCATTGGGAACCAATTTACATTAATGCATGATAATGTTAGACCGTAATGATAGACCTCACGTTGCACATGTAGTGAACGAATATCTGGATGAAGTTGGAATTACAAGATTAGAATGGCCCGCATGTAGCCCGGATCTTAACCCAATCGAACATCTTTGGTATAAACTTAAAAGGGCCGTTCGTCCTGTACAACCATAAACCATGCAACCTTGCTGCGCGAGGAGGAAATACACGATATTAAAATCGTTTTTTTTAATTAACTTTATGATATACTAGTGTTTGTTTTTCTTAATGAAAATAGATAGGCGTTTCATTTCAAATTTGAAGCAGCAGAAATGAGATAATGGAATGAATCAAAAATCGAAATGTTTAGAATACATCAAAGATGACAAGGAACAGTATGTAAATAAAATTATCCACCTCAATTTTCCTACAGGGTATTTTGAAATTACGATAAAAACAACAGTTTGATTTCGATCACGATCTTTCCTATTTTTTGAAAGACGCCGGATAGCAATAAAATCCACCGGACGGGAACCGGTTTACCAGCTTTGAATATGAACCCCCTTATTCTAGACTATCCAGCGACTGCGGCGTTAGCCGAGGCAGTTATTGTTTGCCATGGGTCAATTTAAAATATAATGAATATGGGTATGTGGCCAATTTGCGTCCCTCAGTTACCTACAATTGTTTTCTTGAAAATTCAATTTGAAAAAATACAAAACATTGCGATAACTGAATTTAAGTACTAAACAATAACTTTTTGGCGCTATATTCATATAGAAACTGACTAAACTAAACATTTTGTATACTAGGCACATACATAGGTAGGGAATTAATGAAGTATTATTTTTTATAATCACTTTCCTGAGGAAATAAGTGTTCAATCCGCCACGAATTTAGTCGATTTAGGCGATTTCCAACTTAATATATAGTTTTAATACGTAACTCGTGCGTCACAATTTGCGCGCACTGAGTACTCCCTTAATAAAGGGGAGTCATACAAAGATATTGTAAAACTATAAGGGGGGAGAGAAAGCTATAAACGTTAAATTAAAACAGTTATAATTCGTTTACTAAATGATTTATTTAGTTTGGTAGCAGGAAAATTTAATTAGGAATTAAATACCGTAACAACGTTGATTGTGACAATGACTTTGTCAAGTGATTTTTTACAATCAAAGTGTTCCGTTAGTTAGTTAATTATTGTTTAAAATTCTTGTGCAACCAGACAATTTTACTTGATATAATTTATTTTGCAAAGAATTATACAGGGTGTCCCACTGGGATCCGTCTCGATATCTGAAAAACATATATAGGAATTGAAAGGTTGATGGGGACAACTCGGCTGAAATATTTTCAATATGATGACACTTCCGGTTATACAGGGTGTCCGGGAACATGTGGGAAATCTCCCGGATATGAAGAAAACACGTGAAAAGAAGACTATAGGTTCATATAAACTTCTTTCGTATCGGCCTCCTCTTCGGAGATATGGGCTCCCAAAGAGCACCAATGGAATCATGTTTTTTACACATAATTATTGAACCACCTGGTATATTTCAATTATTTTTTAATATGATGTATACCAGGTAAGACCCGTCAAATTACTACCCAAGAAGCTGTTGTGAATTACTCACAGCTGCAGGGACGGGCTAGCTGTAACACTCATGGGCCCATTTTTTTTACGCCCTGTATGATGAGAACTTTGGACAATGTTTTTTACATACCTTTAACTATTGGCTAAAAATTAAGTACTCTTCATTCATGTCGCTAATCCTAACCGTTTTCGAGAAAACGTCATTTAATTTACACTGATCCCCCTATCTTCTCACGGGTTAAATATGAGAAAGCGGAATTTTGACGTTCATCATTTCATAGGAACAAAGATGGATCTCTTACCGAGATACGCCAAATACATGATGTAATTAAAATGACGTTTTCTCGAAAACGGTTAGGATTAGCGACGGGTCTTACCTGGTATACATCATATTAAAAAATAATTGAAATATGCCAGGTGGTTCAATAATTATGTGTAAAAAACTCGATTCCATTGGTGCTCTTTGGGAGCCCATATCTCCGAAGAGGAGGACGATACGAAAGAAGTTTATATGAACCTATAGTATTTTTTTCACGTGTTTTCTTCATATCCGGGAGATTTCCCACATGTTACAGGACACCCTGTATAGGGAGGCGGAGTCAACTTGCTTATTTTAAATGAAATACCCTATATATTACATTTTTGGATTCTACGCAAGATTTTAGGCAGATTTTGTATATCATGTCCCATACCTAAGTTTAAGCGGCATATTTAACGTTGTTTGTCTAAAATGACATTTCCAGACCTTAAAATAAATATTAATTTTTCCTATAAGGAAGCTTTTATTATTTAATTTGTTCTGAATTTCTTTTTGAAAAGGACCTGCTTTAATATATTTGGTATAATATTTTTAAATTATTGATACAGGGTGTTCAAGAAATAAGAGTAAAAATGAAATTGAGATAACTGCAAAAAATCTACAGTTTCAAATGGAAACACCCAATTAGCATTAAAAGTAATGGCGGATTTTAATTTCAATTATTCCTATAGTTGGCTATGACGGCGTTGAAAAACAATCAACTGTTAAAGAAATGTATGAACCTGCCAGTTACCGTTTGAAAATAACTAAGCCTATTTAAACTTAGGGAGAATGTGATAAAATAATAACAAGAACATGTAACAAATATTTTGAGCTACCCGGGTTCCAATCGTTCATTTTCCCGAAAATGTTCTTGCATATTATATCATATATTATATCGTTTCTTACTAAACAGAAATATTTACATTTTGCGCCATCCGGTAGCAAAACCATTGTTAAACGAATCAATATTTTAATTTCCGAGATAACCGTTTCCAATAAATCATAACTTTTCTAAACAATAGTTAATGACGTATCAGTGAGGTTCACGGACAAACTATTACTCGCATAAATTATATTTTTAGTTTTATTGGTGTAGATCAGGAAAAGGTTTATAGTGCTAGGAAGTTAGGACAACCTTGGATTACGATGACATAGAATACATAAAAGCCTTTTTAATTTTATCGTTAAAATATAATAATTTATACTATGTGTACTATTATTAAGCGATTACAGAAAATCAGTGAAGGTGATATGTATTTTTACAATATTATAATATTTATTATTTTGACATTTTTGCCGGATATCTCGAAAATTTTTGATCGTCGCCATTTTCGACACTTTTATAGGGTATCTCAGTAATTGTTAGTGCTATCAAAAAAGTAATATAGGTGTCATGTACTCTTATTGGGTCAAACTTAAAATGGTAAAAATCAAAATTTGAAAATTTTCGCTCGCTTAAGACATACGGGGGAAAATCAGAAAATTGACAATTCCACAATTACCTTATATTTCCTTAGTTAAAAGATATACGGAAAAATGTTTTATACAGAAGTTTATTTATATTGATTGTTGAATAATCTGCCGTTTTCAGAATAAGTATACGGAGTCAGGTAAACAAGTTACCTAACCTAATTTTTTTAAATGGAACACCCTGTATATTTTAATCTAAAAAGATAGCATTTTAAATTCTCTTTTCAAATATATAACACACCATGGATAATATTGGTTTCCTAGGTGATTTATTTAAACTTTATTAATTTAAACCACAGTAGACCATGAAACAGAAGCTAATATCCTAGAAACAACTATGTTGACTATTAATATTTGACATCAATTTCATTTTTACATTTTCATATGCGAAAATGACCTATCAACAATTTGAAAAATTTGATATGATATCAGTTTATATTGAAAGTGGAAAAAACGAAGCAATGGCGCAAAATGTAGATTTCGCTATTCGGAAAAACGGTACCTATTTAAAGATATATCCCGAACATTTGCGATGATTCTCGTTATTTTTTACCTTAATCTGAATCTTTTATTTCGTTTCAAAGTAATAAAGTTTAAATAAATCGCCTAGGAAACCAATATCCATGGTGTGTTATATATTTCAAAGGAGAATTTAAAATAGTATCTTTTTAGTTTATACAGGGTGTTCCTTTTAAAAAAATGAGGTTAGGTCCGATAACTTTTTTTACCTGACCCCGTATACTTATTCTGAAGACGGCAGATTATTCAACAATCAATATAAATAAACTTCTGTATAAAACATTTTTCTGTACCTATCTCTTTTAACTAAGAAAATATAGGGTAATTTTAAATTATCAATTTTTTAATTTTCCCCCGTATCTCTTAACACTTTCGCTGCGGGCTAAAAAAGCAAGCACTACCTGTGGGCGGAGACATTAAAAAACAAAAAACAAAAATATTATGAAAAAATCTATTTTTTTTTTAATTTATTTTTTAAACTAAAATCATGTTTTTATGTTTTCTCTTAGTTTTTTTTTAAGACGCACATGTGCGCTTCCCGCCTATTTACATGGAATCCCTTTGTTATCATAATTTTTTGTAACAAAAAACTACATTATTTTACTTAAACTCTTTATTATAAACAATATAATGCATAAAAACAATATAAAAATAGAACAAACGAAAAAAATCACACCCACAATAAACCAAAACTTATTAAAATATTTTTAAAAGTGGATACAAAAATTTGGTATTACTTTTGATATTTTTATTTGTGGAATTTTGTAAAACATGCTCCCAAGCACAAACCAGGTTGTTCGGGACATAGTTTACATTCATAAATAGTATGTCTTCTTATTTTATTTTTGCCACAAACTCTGCATTTTTTTCGAAGTGTTTTTCCATTTTCATTTGTTTTATCAATTTTCGTAATAACATGCTCAAACAACTTGGGTTTAGTTATATTTTTATCCCCATCTTCAGGAAGAAGTCGCTCTAGTACTGATAAGCGAAAATCATACAAGGAAATTTTTTTGACATATTTGGTGTATAAGATATAGGAGTTCAAGAGAAGAAGTTGAAATATATGCACTCCAAGTTTCTTATACCACCGCACTGTTTTTCTTAAAATGGGGTAATAAGCCATGAACTGGTCTTGACGATCAACACCACCCATATTTTCGTTATATTTAACAATAGGTAATGGTTTTTCCTTTTGTTGTCCTCTACGATTCTGTGTCATTATCATTTCATTTTTAAATTCAGTGGAAATGTATGCAACGTCCCTCTTATCTTTCCATTTGCCAATCATTACGCCATCACAATATTTTGCTTTAAATTCACCTGAAATGGTAATAACTTTGTTAACATTATTTATTATTGTTTTTATTATTATAATACCTTTTTTTAATTTTGCAGTCACAACATCTTTAGGAGCACCCTTTCTATCTGCACGTAGTGTACCTGTGCAATATGTTTTTTCCTCCAAGAGTTTCTTTGCCAACTGGTTACTATTGTAGTAATTATCCATATAAATTGCATGGCCTTGATTGAGTTTGTCCTGCATCAGATGCAATACAACTTTTTCTGCATGATTTTTGCCTCCAATTTCATCAAGTTGTCCTGTATATAAAGCAAAATTCAAAATCAAACCATTTGGTTCGGTTAACATATACAACTTTAGTCCATACTTATGGCGCTTATTTTGTATATATTGCCTAAAAACAAGTCGACCTTTCCAGAGCATCATAGATTCGTCTAAAGACAAGTTCTTTCCTGGATAATATATTTGGTTCATTTTATTATTGAAATGTTCAATTATAGGTCGTATCTTGTATATGCGATCCACTTGCTGTTCTTGTTCTCCAGGGTTCGTCGCAAAATGAAGGCAACGAAGTATTAACTGATAGCGATCACGGCTCATGTAATTAGAAAAACAGGTTAGGTTAAAAAGTCTATGCTTCTTCCAATAATCCTGAAGATGGTTTAATTTAATGGTACCCATATGTAAAGTTAGTCCAAGAAATATTCGAAACTCTTCGATAGTCAACTCTTTCCAATCTACAATCCGGCATCTTGTGGACTGGCTGTAAGAAAGTACTTCCACAGCATAAATATTAGTTTGGGCAACTATCTCAGACATAAGTCCATCATCGAATAATAAGCTAAAATACGAATACGGATCTCCATTTTCGGGAAGGTCTACTAATAGCTTATTTTCCCTTAAAAAGGGCAAATTTGTCATTTCGCATGCTATCTCCTGCCAGGTCCCAAACATTCCCAAAACTAATTCTTCAGGAAGATTATTATCTTGATTATCTTCTTCAATTTCGTCAGACGATAAATTATCTAAAACATTAAAATACTAAAAAAATGCCTCACTAAATAAAGCAAGTTGGCAAAGCAAGCAGCAAAATTATAGGTATGTACCTATTCAAAAACCCTTGTACCCCTCTAATCAAATGTCCCTTCTCTCCCCTACTTTTTCCTGTAAATTACTTCTCATTTATGCACTAAACTAAGCTCTCATCATTTATGTACTAAAGCTCTAATTTACAAATTATAATTTATTTTACAAATGCAATTTTTGAGAAGACAAAAATAATTCATGCGAAAATGCTCCTTACAGGGTGAGTAAATATATACTCACAATAATTATCCATATCATCGTCACTACTTTCAATTTCTTCTTCACTATCTGAATTGTATAGCAATTTACGTAATTCATCATCTGTCAGCTTATTTTTATTCCTTACTTCTATTTTACGCCGTTTTACACCTGATGGGCCGGCTTGATTTTCGTCCATCTCCAGAAAAAAAATTAAAGCCGCAAACTTAAAACGAAAAACAAAATTTGTAATTTTGAATCCCTTTCTACCGGCGTACCAAGAAACGTGGCTCTAACTCAACGGCGGGATTTGTACTGGCGTATAGAAATCTCACGACACGAAAGCGCTCATGTGCGTCCGACGCCACCGGCGAAGAGGGGATTGGACGCACATGTGCGCTTTCCGCACTCAAAGTGTTAAGCAAGCGAACATTTTTAAATCTTGATTTTACCATTTTAAGTTTGACCCAAGAAGAGCACATGACCCCTACATTACTTTTTGATAGCATTAACAATTACGGAGATACCCCATAAAAGTGTCGAAAATGGGACACCCCGTACACGTCATGAGATGTATTTGGGAAAAACTATTCGATATCGTTATTCGATATCGTTATTCCTTCTCAAGTTATTTTCAAGAAACCATTTTATTAAAAACAAATTATGTTAGGTACCCACTCATCATGATATCAAATATGTCCATGGAAACAAAATGTTTTGCCAATGTTAAGCAAATGAATTAAATAATTACATAGTACTCTCTATTATATACTTCATTTGTTGAAATAAGTATTTTTAATTTAGCAAAAGCCAAAAGTGACAATATGTCGCATTGATTGGTGGTATCCAACCTTTTATTCCTACGGGCCCCTATCAGTGATGACGTAAAGTAAGGAATAAATTCATTATCTCGCAAACTACAATTTTTTAAAAAAATCGCTCGGACCCTTCGATTTTGTTTTTCGAACGCGCATATTCTGACATAAAATGTAGATATACAGGGTGTTGCAAATAAGAGTGACACAAAACAAAAATTTCTTAAATAGAACCCACTGTATATTATTATATTATTGCATGTACGGATTCTTGGGAAAATCCTAAACATTTTTCATGTAGCATGTGCTATACCTTAGCCCAAGCGTTTTGCAGTTATTCTCATTCAAAATTCGAAAAGTGGAAAAAGTCATGGAGAAAACAAAGAATAAAATTATTTTAAAAATGTCTTATTTATCGAAAAAACAGTTAGGTGAACTTAAAAATAATTTTTCTAAAGTAAATGTTCGAAGTGTCTTCCGTTGGTCAACTGACAATAGCCTAACCGATCTACAAATTCTCGCTGAACATTTCGAACCATTTGGGGTGTAATTTGCCGCATTTCTTGCCGGATGCGATCTTTTAAATCATCTAAATTTGCAGGCTGGCTTTTGAATACTTTTCCCTTAAGGTATCCCCATAAAAAAAGTCGAGTGGTGTTAAATCGGGTGACCTTGGCGGCCACTCAATAAAATCACCTCTTCCAATCCACCTGTTTGGAAAAGTATCGTCCAAATATGTACGAACTCCCACAGCGAAATGTGGGGGAGCCACCATCTTGTTGCAACCAGATATTATGATGTAGCAAATCAGGACGTTCTAACTCAGGAAAAAGGGTGGCCAGGGCTGGAACAAGTTCTTGTTCTAAAAAACTCAAGTATCTCTCGCCTGTTAAATTTCCGTCAAAAAAGAAAGGCCCTATAACAATGTCATCGACAACGCCAGCCCACACATTGATCTTTTGATTAAATTGTGTGTGTCCTTCCCTCATCCAGGGACACAACACCCCGCAAAAATTGGCCACACAAGAGCCACGGATCTAATCAACGATGAGCTCTTGGATATGCAATCTGATCGTATGAAAGCAACATACGATTTCACAAAGCCTTTCAAGATTGACTGGAACTTTGATAAATGGACAAACAGTGCACCCCCGTCGTTTGATAAGGGTCTAGTTTGGTACACCGATGGATCAAAAACCGCCAACGGTGTGGGCGCAGGTATATTTGGGGAAAGGCCCAGGATGGACATAAGCATCCCTCTGGGGACCTACGCCACAGTATACCAAGCGGAAGTTCATGCCATACAAGTATGTGTACTACAAAATCTTGAAAAGGGCTACCACGACCAAAAGATTTACATCCTTTCGGACAGCCAAGCTGCGCTTAAGGCTCTGAACTCCAATAGGTTTACTTCAAAACTCACGCTGGAGTGTCACACCAACCTAAAAGTGCTGGCGGCCAGGGGGAACAAGGTGGAACTCTTGTGGGTCCCTGGCCACTCCGGGATATTAGGGAATGAAAAGGCGGATGAACTAGCGAGAGCCGGATCTGCCCAAAGTCTCAGGGGCCCTGAACCGGCCTTTGGAACATCAAAACAGGCAACGAGAACAACATTAGATGGATGGTCGAAAAAGCAACACCTGTCTCGATGGCAAGAGTTGCCTGGTCTAATACACGCACGGGCCGTAATGGGAAAACCATCGAAAATACTATCGAATGGGATGCTAACCCTGACGCGGCCCCAGTTGAAACAAGTGATGGGTCTGTTAACAGGCCACTGCCACTTGCGAAAACACCTTCAACGGATAGGGCTAAACAACGGATCCATTGAATGTAGACTCTGCGGCGAAGAGGATGAAACCGCCTCACACATAATATACAGCTGCGGAGCGCTGTCCCGCAGAAGACAAAATATCTTCGGGAACATACAACGTGGTGACAACCTCCCACATGACAAGCTTGGCAGAAGGTTACTGGACCTCATAGATGGAACAAACATCTTCTAACAAGATCGGGGCACACAATAAGCCGAAAGGCTGCAGTGATTTGAAGTTCGGGCCTTTAAACCGACCCCCGCCTTTAACCAACCAACCAACCAACCCTCATCCAGTGTGGATTCACATCGGAGCAATATCGATAATTTTGGGTATTTACGTCACCATTCAAGCAAAATGTGGACTCATTTGAAAAAATTACTTATTTTTACAAAATTTCTGTTTACGAAACACATATCCTGTAAACGCTCACAAAATTCAAGGCGCCTCTCAAAGTCCCTTTCCAAAAGTTCTTGGAGAACTTGCATTTTATAAGGATGGTATTTATTTGTATGCAGTATTTTAAGAACTGTTGTTTTTCCAATATCCACGTCACTTGCTACCTGCCTAGACACCACATGCTGGTTATCTTGAACTGCCAGTAAGACTTCTAATTGTTGATTTTCATTAACTTGAGGACGACCAAATCTAGGGACATCTCTTACATGACCGAATTGCCTAAACTTGTACTCAATTTTGCTTACTGTTGATTGTGATATTGGCGGACGATTGGGGTATTTTTGATTAAATAACTCACAAGTTTCTTGCTGTGTTCTAACCCTATCACCGTAGCCCATCATCATCAAAACCTATATGCGCTGTTTCTCAGTGAGCCGCATTTTAATTTAATTTAGTTATGAAAAAACGAAATGAGTCTTTTGAAAACTAGTAAAACGTTAGGAAAATACACATAAAACTGACAATAACAGTAACTATTGACAATAATTCTTTTGGTTCTTGCATCATAACTCCAAAGCCTACTTGACTTTTCTTGCGCTTCACGCATGCTTCTCTAAAAGCACACTTCTTTTTGTCAGAATTTCCATTTCTAATTTTTCATTAGCTCCATTTTTAGCTTGTGTTCTTTTTCATGTTGTGTTGTATTATCCTTTTAAAATCCTCCCCGTTTTATCAAAAGAGATTCATCACTATGTATTTTTAAAATTTGGATGTCTTTTTTATCTTAAGCCATATCAACGTAGACTAATGAACAGATTCTGTTTACTGTGAATATTAATTCTTCACATTTGTCAAAGAAAATTTGCTTAATTGTCTTAATTTTTGATAAAATTAGGTTATTTTCATTTCATTATTTAGCCAATAATAACACTGGTCAACACATAGTTTGGTGATGGCCATTTTTTTACTGTAAATAAAAATAAACTAAGATTTGTTCCATCAGATCCATCAGGCCATAAGCTATATATTCGAGATTAAGGGTATTTTACTGCTACCACCAAAAAAACAACTCAGGAATGGAAGAAAAATGTTTATTATACACCACAACAAATACAAAAATCATCTGTCAATAACATTAACAATATTAACTTAAGTTATTAATTTAAATTAACCTAAACTAATAAATAAAAATGAGCTAATCTGCATCAGCCAAAAACTTCCTTTTAAAAGATTTTCTCGCATGAGATTAAGAAGGAGTCTCGTTGAAGACTCCAACAGTTATCGGCCATCATGTTTCCCATCTACCCTAATGTCTCTCTTCCATAGTTTTTATATCCTGGTGGAATCGTTCCTGTTCTTCACTAAGGTCGCCAAGTGGCTGTGGAGGTAATGAATCTTAATGCTGATATTACATCCATGTTGGTTAAAGTTATTGAGCATATCTTCCACTATCTCTCGGTAATTTTCCGATTTTTTTTTTTAGCAAATTTTGCACAACTTCAACAAAAGAGCACCATGTATTAAATTCAGTTTCGGGCATCGATTCTGTAAAATGTGAATCTTTTATGAGCTCTCTGATCTGAGGTCCATCAAATATTCCGGCTCTTAATTTTGTGCAGGAAATTTACTGGACAAGTATTCAAAACACGCACCATTCTTCAACTAAATTTTGCAAGTGCATGCAGACAATATTCCGCATATTATATAGGTACTAATACCCTAGGACACAAGCCAAATTAACTAATTGATTAATATGGCTTATAATGGTATATAATTTCATTCTCTTTTATTAATTTCTAATGTATATTTTGTGCTAATTGCAAATATAAAAATAAGAAATCTGCAGGTGTAAAAAATTGAAGGAAAAATTATTTCTTATCTGTAATAATTATATGGCCTTTGTACAATATAAGATTAGGTATTTCCAGGATTTATGAATAAATAGGCATAATTAAAAAGACATTAGTCTTGGAATTAGTTAAATTTTTGATAACATTTATGACCATTATAATTGTCAAATGTATTAATATTACAATTTATTATGAGTAGGTTCTATCTCAAAAACTAGAGATGATACGAAGAAAAGCTAAGTGTTTTTTGAATCGCCGCATTCAAAATAACTGAAATCAGTTGTCTTTGTTGTCAAACTGGCGGCACCAAGACTACAAATTTTTTTTGTTGGGCTGTGTAATTCAACAAAATGTAGCAATACTGACTACAGTGTGGCAAACTATTTCGCTAACCCTTCATAATAAAATTGACGGGTCTTTCCGATATTCGATACTATTTACTGAAAGCGTGGGAAGTTTTCAAAATGACATCCTGTATAACTACTACACCGTTGTTGAAATACAGGAAACTAAAATAACCCAGAAAAATAAAATCGATACCCAGTCTAGTGGCTTTGGGTATATTTATGCGGGTCGGCATAACTAACTACATTTTCCAAGTAAGGCTGACCTGCAGCAGCAACGGCCTCACTGTAAATCACGCAAGGTGGTTGGCCAATTTCTTGGCATGAAAAAAACATTTTAAGTGTAATTTAAAAAGATTTTTCCACAGATAAAGCTTCTAAATATGAGTATATTTATTAAAAATATTAAGTGCGCGTCGAACTTGTATAGGGTGAGTCGGAAAGAGCGCACCAATCACCAGGAGTGCATTGTACAAGTGAAAATAATTGCAAGTTATAGCATTATTAAAATAAAATAAATGGAGTTTTATTTATTAAAAAAAAACATAAGTTTTATTATTTTTCCAAACAATCAAAATATTTGTATTTTAAAGCAACCTGTACTATTAATTATAATTAATATTTGGAAACTAATATCTGCACAAAAAACCGACCAAATTTCAGTGTGATAATTTGCTAGTTAAAAAATATCAGCCCCTTTGGAAGAACATGTTTTCCAAAAAGTTAAGTTAATTATTATCTCGAGAAACAGGGTGTTATGGAAATAACTTATTATATTTAAACCGGTAAATCCTGAGATGAAAATAAATTGAAGAAAAATAACCATAAATGGCGATTTGAATTTTTAAGCGAAATATACACTTTATATGAAATTTGAAAATTTACGTGGCCGCTACTGACGACGTTCGCAATCAATAATTTAGCGAGGCAATCTCATGTCTCAGAAGAGGTCAGCGCATTGTAGGCGGTGTTGTCATATTGCAACACAGAATTGTAAACGCACGTGTTCTGCTTTAGACAACAAGACGTCTTTGACTTCTTTTTCAAACTTTTTACAAAAAAAACTACAATCTTAAGGTACATACTCTCTTAGCTTCGATCTTATTTTAAAATAATCCGTTTTATAATTAAATTCTATAAAAAAAACAAACCCGAACAAAAAGTATGTTTTGCAACAGAACCAACAGCAGGTAATATCACACAAATATGAAATCACATCGTTTATTATTATGAATTATTTCAAACACCGAGTATCGAAATATACTGAAGCAACGATACTGAAGGTTATCCAAGCAAGGGCGAGACACGCGGTTTGATCGGGCATCAATGTAGTTTACTACATTATTGCTAAATGAAACTAGATGGAGCTACATACATAAGAATACAAACAACTTTTTCCACGGGCATTTTTTAGTACAAGACAGGGAAAAAGAGTATTTCCGGGATAATCCTTGATTTTCACACGGTTCTGATTTTCTCATGGTGATTATTGGTGAACGATGGGCCCGAATAAAAATATTTTTCGAACAAAAGATGTTTATTTTTGGTCGGAGAACACGATACGCCAATAAAAATATAGAGTTCCATTTGAAAATCTTAACTCACCCCCACCCACGTCCGGGGGTTGAGGGGGTGGGGTGGGGGTGGTGGTTTAAATTGCAAACTATTCCTCCTTCAAAACCAAACAACTTTTTCCCTAGACATTTTTTCAACACCGTGTATAGTGGCCGTCACTGCGAGAAGACAATGGCCTCCAAGAACATTACCATTACGCCCATTTTCTAATTCAAACGCAAAATCTTATCTATTTTTAACATTACAATAGAACATTGTACCGAATAAAATAAACAAATGCAATTAGCACGATTAGCAGTTAAATTAAAAAATTGGCTTGTAAAAATAGACTGAAATAGAGGTCAAAACAAAGCCCGTTTTATTAGATAATTGTGTTTTGAAAATCCTCCTTGTAAAACTAAAAATAAAGCAATTTAGTTGTTATGCATATTAAGCTGTAAGATTAACTTCCTTGTCAGAGTGGGAAGCATTTACCTATGATGCCTTATAAATTCAGTGAAAAATGAAAACTGGAATAAATGCTGCAAAAATGGTCTGTCAGAAAAATTATACCGAACAAACCCGAACAAATCCGAACAAAACCTGAACAAATTTACAGGTAAAAAATTTAATGGAAAATTATCCTCGTGTATAAAAATGCAAAATGCCACGAATTACTTCGCCATTATTCAACGATCTTTAGTAGAAGTGGAGCACTATGAATTTTAGTGTGACAACTGTAGTGCCCAAAATAAAAATTGGAAATTGTATACGTAATTGGGGTCCTCAAAGTATCACAATAAATACTTTGAACCTGGACACTCTTTTATGAAGGCCGACAGTATCCATGAAAACATTGGCAAGCCGTGGAAAAAGAAAAGCAAAATATTTTACAAACGAATTAAATTAGCTAATATTGAAAACTTCCAGAAAAACAAAACGCTACTAATGAAACGCGAAAATTTTTTATTACTTTAAAGATGGCATGAGACAAAGAAAAAAAACGATGAAAATTTACCGACACTTAACTTACTTAAAGTAGTGCAGTTTCGAAAAGGTTCTAGGCAAGTGTTTAACAGAAAAATTACATTGAGAAAGAATTTATGACTTTTTTAAACCAAAATTTGACCTTGAGATGCCTGAAAACAAAACTCAGGATCGAGGTATATCCTCAATAAAAGGAAAAAATAGTTAAGGATCTTGTTCCATCAATACCAAATCAAAAAAATGCTATTTTGAGAAAAATTACCTGTTTCTGAGACATCCAGTGATTTACTAAATAACCGAATTTAACTTTTAATGTTCTATAATTTGTATGAACGTTTCCTAGAATAAAATATTACCCATGATTACATTAATTTGTATGAACCTTTAAATTTATTTTGTCTATTTTTTTTCTATTCAAAAAACTAAAACCTAGTTTGCTAGGTATCATCTGGGTCGATAAACAAAATGTAAAACACATTTTTGTAAATGTACTAGGTTTTTACTTGGCAAAAATGTTATCTATTAATTTATTAAGTAAACATACTAGCTTTTTCCATAGTAAAATGAATACTTATTTACAATGAAAAAATATTAAGTCACATACATAAAACTGCCAAAAACTATAATTTTTTATTTTAAATGGCAGGAGTAAGGAGTTACCCGTGAAACATATCCTCCTAAAAGATAAAAAAAAAATATGATATCCTAATTTTTGCTTATTTTGTATTTCCTGAAAAATCATCAAAAATGAGTTACTAGGTTTTTCCTTTTGACGGGAGCACTGACTATCCCCGTTTTTTCATAAAAGCTATCCCTATTTTTTGTACAAGCGTCAGTGACTTCCAAGCTCTGTTCTCATCTTTTTTCTGATAATAATTTATTTTGGATTATTCTTTGATTATTATTAGTGTTGTGATCGCTCGAGCGAAAAACCGCTTGATTACTCGATTATTGAAATATCCGACATCGCTCGAGTTATAAATTGAAGCGAAAATCGTCGCTTGTTACTTATTACCTTTCAGTCGATACCGGAGCTCCGCTTGACGCCGACGTATATTCGAGCAGTTTTTCGCTCGGTAGGAAATACTCTAGTTATAAATTCAGGCGAAAAATCCAATCGTTGCCTTTCACTTGATAGTCGAACTTCGCGCGCCAGCCAAAATGTGCGCCGATACGCGACGTTCGAGTTTGACGCTCAGAAGGCTGACACGACATACGTCTTTCTTAAAGGCACATAAACTAAACAATATGTCAAATCCCTTAGTGGAGTCATCGCGACATGGGTTTTGTTTTGACTACTGGCTAGTCAGCGGCGATTGTAAATTCTTAATAAATTAAAGCATGTAATTTTTTTAAAAATGAGAATCAACTGTTCTTCCTTAATAAAAACTCTAGACTAAACTTCTAAAACTTACAAAAACAACACCTGGTGTTTTAGCAACACATTCTTCTGAGTCATAAAAATTTCAAGTGATTAATCGCTCGAGCGATTCACTCGATTATTAAAATCGCTCGAATATCAAGTACTCGATTATTAAAATCATCCGTTTTTCCCAACACTATTTATTATACATTTGTATATATCATATAATTAACGGATCAACCCCCTTTTTCCGGACACCCGCTGTTTAGATGATCATCAACAAATCCGCTGTTTAGATGATCATGGTCTTATTATAACCTTAACCCTTTATTTTAAAAATAAATTACTTTCCATGATGGCGCCCCAGTGCATTGATATCTTTTGTTCCATGTTATGAATAAAACTTTTCTTTTTTATATATTTTTTGACGACGCGTAACGAAGTTTTTACTTTCGTATTTTATATTTTATTTAATTTTTCGGCATCTTACTGAATAGTTTTAGGCGTTTTATCTATTTTTACCAGAAGTCGTCGGTCGGGCAGTAAACATGTTTCTTAGCAAAACTCTGATAGCTATTTTTATTTTATTTAGCTCTTGACGTCTTTACTGAACGAACTGAAGCCGCTTGTCCGTCTGAAGGAGTTAGTGTTTTTTGTGAAACTTTTGCTCATTATCGTATATAAATGTAAGTTTAATTTTATAATAATAGTCGATTCATTAATAATAATACCATTATTTTAAGTCCTTGGAGATAATACAAGCTTGGGGTCGCCAGACGTCCTCCTTTTTTGGTAATTTGCTAACTCCGTCAACAATTACTGTTACAATTTTCACTCTAAATTGCTTATTATTTTTTAAATTTTTTCTTTTTCGTAGTAGTACCAGGAAAAGTTCCTATGCCTAACCGTGATTAGTAGAGTATATTTTTATTTTTTGGGGAATTAAATGCATAATTTTCGTTGTTTCTTGTCGTTTTATTAATAATCAGTGTTTATTTTTTCGTTTTATTTGGTTAATATACTAACTTTCGCAAAAATTAAGGAGACAATAATTTTATTTTATATATTTGTTTTGGTAGCTAATTAATTTTCTCGAAAATTTGATTTTGTTACATAGAACTAGTGTTGTGATCGCTCGAGCGAAAAACCGCTTGATTACTCGATTATTGAAATAACCGACATCCCTCGATTATAAAAAAAATCGCTCATACCCGAGCTTCGCTTGACGCCGACGGAATTGTACCGCTATAGTGTGATCGAGTTAAAAAACTGCTCGTATATTCGAACAGTTTTGCGCTCGATAGAAAATACTCTAGTTATACATTCAGGCGAAAAACCGAAAAACATTGCCCGTCACTTGATACCCGACCTTCTTTCTACGCGCCGCGCTATCCGAAATATACCGATTGGCGACGTTCGAGTTTGACGCTGAAGGTGCATATGCCAAATCCCTTAGCAGAGTCATCGCGACATGGGTTTTGTAAAGTTTTGTTTTAACTGGCTAGCCAGTGGCGTAGTTTAGGTCTCCGATTGTATTAATAAATTAAAAGATATAATTTTAAAATTTTTATTTACTATAAACTCGAGAAAACTTCTCAAAAACAACATAATAATAGAAATTGTTAATGAAAAATAACAAAATGAACAAAATGGTTAACAAAATATATAGAAAAATTCGTGGGTAATCTTATAGTAAACATTTTTAAATCTAAACAGGAACTTTTTATTATTAAACTGAAGAAGACTTCATAAAATTAACATACATTATAGAAAATGTTAATGGAAAATAAGAAAACGAGCAAAATAGTTAATAAAACATAGGTATCGACAAATTTTTTGGTAACCAAAAGTAAACATTCTTAAATTTAAACAGGAATTTTTAGGTAACTATAAACATGAATTTAAAAAAAATATCACCTATTTTCTTATTTTGCCAGTCGCGTAACTAAGCCTAAATTTATGAAGAGCACACAATGGGCACCTGATAATTTAAAGTGGAAGAATTTGACAAGCCATTTTAGATATCTACTTATTTTATGCTCGTAGATTGAGAAAAATGTGAAGAAAACTAACTCTTTTTAATACTTTTTGTTTTAAAAAAGCACAAGAATAAACCCGAACAATAAATACATATTTGGGTGATTGTTTGCAGTTTTTTTTTTGGTATCGAGACACGTGGTAAAAATTCGTTATTCCCAAATAAATGAATTTCTGGAATTTTTTTAGTGGCTACTACAATTTTTAGCTAAACCTGTGCCCACCCGTAGTTACGTGCCTGTTAAATACCCTACCTGATCACCTGTAAACGGCTAGGCTGCCGGTCGAGCAGTCGGTGACGTAATCGCTTGGTGAATTGGAATTTCAAACGATTCATTCGATTATTAAAATCGCTCAAGTATCAAGTACTCGATTATTAAAATCATCGGTTTTTCCCAACACTACATAGAACCCTATAATTTCAAGCAAGTGACTTGCGAAAAAATGTTCGGCTTTTCTATATAAAAAAAGATCAGGCTTTTTATATAATTGTCCTACTTTTATACATTGTCCATCTGGCAATCCTATACAAACTTCTTTCTTTCTTCGCCGCTGTCAGGTCCGTTTCTCATTTCCAATATGAATGGGGTTGATGGAGATGATACACTTTTCGCTGTGGCGGACAGCAATGCCATGAATTATAACACTAAAATTTACCGAACTAGAAACGGTTCGCGTACTATATAAGAACACATAAACTCTTGCACTTCAGTTCCCAGGAGTCACCGAAGCCGGGAATCTAAATAAAAAAAAATAATGAAATTAAAATATGATTAAAAAAAAAAACAAATCAAGATCTCGGAAACTAAAAAATATATTTGTTTGAAATATTGATAACTACTGGCTATAGAAGATGCCGATCTATCACAGTTATTTTAACTCGGATCTAACATTATTGTTGTATTTAAATAGAATATCCTGCATATTTTGACATTTTTCATGGCATGGGTTTTATTTCTTACATCTACATAGTATGTACATACCATACATTTTTTTGTACAGAATATTTTAAGAATTATATCCTGATATATTATAATAAATACTCAAGTCTATTTTTTAACTTTAAAACTACATAATATGTTCATACGTACAGACATATGTACTGACCAATTAGGTAATGGTAAACGCGGTATTCTAAAAAAAATGTCATGAGCATTTATTATATGACACCAGGAAGAAATAATTTTTAAAATACCCTGTATAAAAATGTCTAGTATTTTTATGAGATATAAAAGACATATACTATTTCTAAATTTTCACAAATTTTTAAATATTTAACAGGATTCCGGAGTACCTGTAAACGAGTTTTCTTCCCAAGCGTTTATTCCTGCGTTAGGAAAAAAACTTTGTAGTAGAACTAGAACTCGCGGAAAGTCTATATTTTTTTGTTTCGGAAGATTTTTACATTTAATTTTTTTTACTGCTCCATATAGAAAAATCGATGGACTTTCCTCCCGTTTTTCAGCGTAGAACATTGAAGTATAGACCCCGATCACATGCAGTCTCTTTCTTCCGATTATCGTTGTTTCTGTTGGCGTACCGATTACGGGCGGACGCTCGACGTATTCTTCTAACTGCAAGAGAAGATCTAATTCGCCTCATGCCTTCAAAGCGTGAAACGAACAGGGGTCAAATCGGAGACTCCGGCATCCTCGTAACTACCTTAAGAAGAAAGTAAGGTCAAATTATCTTTGATATGTTTTTTATAATAAATTTCTTTAATGAATTTCATGTCAGAAACAGTTTGAGATAAAATAGGAAATTGATAACAAAAGTTCCTTAGATTTTTACATAGAATCAAAAATATACAGGGAATTCTATTTAAAATAACATAACACGTTATAACCAGAACTGAACTGAAGTCAAAATATCTTCACTAAAACGATCGGCATCCTTTATAACTTGTATTAATATTCAAATAAATGTCTCTTTTAGTTCCCGAGATCTTCTAATAGGTCTGGCCGCGAACGACCGTATTTTATGAAACATGGGAATTCTGCGACTTGAAATACAAAATTACGTCTATTAAAAGTTAATTGCTCCATGTAACATGCGCTTCTTTCAGTGTGGAGGTTATTTTATACGTGAATTTGTGATGCCATTATTTAACCAATAGGAGCGAGTACACGATTTTAATTACTTTTTTGCAATTTTTGTTTAGAAAGATATGTAAACTATGTATTTTTGAATTCGCCATGTTGTTAGGATTCATTTCATATCCCACACTAGCTTGCCAAATATTAATCACTTGTTTGACCCCTACGACTGGGTACCTTCAAAAGTGCAAATTTAAATACTGATATGTGGAAAAATTATATCCTAGCGACCTTATACCGCTGTTTTGGCAAAACAATGACGCAACATTAAAATTATGACATTTTTACTTAACACTGTTGTTTGTTCCTAAACTAATTGCCTTATCTGGTAATTATCTGGTATAGTTGTTGCAGAATTATACCGTTGATTCTTACTGCCATAAATAAACTACCTGATTAAACCCTATTGTATACGCCTGAACCTCTTCACAGCTCAATAAATGGGTCAGGGCCGGCTTGAAAATGTATACCACACCACATGATTTATTTTTATAATTTAATATAAATAGATAGGTATTTTTAGTTTTAGGTACCTATAATAAATGTAAAATAATGATAACAATTAATGATAATTGAAAATAATATAATTTAAAAGTATAACTATTAGGATGCAGTTTGTCACACTCGTATTCCTTATTTATTTTAAAAGCATTTAATACTAGCAGTTCTCGTTTTTTGTAAGTTTCTTCAAAATATAAATCAATTTCAATCATAAAATTTTGAATTTCTGGTTCTGTATTATTAGAATTGGGAAGAATTTTTGCTTGCCGAATATGATAACTAGCATTGTCCATTACAATGACGCTATTTTCAGGTATATTTTTAAGGAGTTTATGTTTAAACCAATCTTCAAAAAGTTGTGCGTCGGTATCTTGATTGTAATCTAAAGAAGAATCTGCTATGTTTTTAGCTGAAAGCAACAGACAATTTGGAACAAACCCGTTCTCTGAACCAGCATGTAATATTGTGATTCTTTTGCCTTTATTTGATGGTGCCTTGATTTGACATTTTTTGGAAGAATCATCCCAACCTTTTCTTGAAGTGTCATGGGTATCGAACCATGTTTCGTCAAGGTAAATAATTGGACGATTTTCTTCTCTAAATTGTTGCTGTTAAATATTTAAGTCTCCATTCCCGACACTTGAAGATGCCCCCCTATCAGCACAATTCCAATGACGCCACATTCTATCACTAATAAGCCTAACTAAAAATTACTCGCCGGAAAACCACTAAAGATTAAAATTATTAAAAATCGCTTTGTATTTATATATGCATCAGGCATAGGTATAAATTGAATTTGTATACCTGGTCCGGCTCTGCTCGAAAAGGTTTTAAAATTTGGAATTTCCTTATTTATTTTAAGGTCGAATAGATAATGAGATTTTATTGCAGTCAAGAGATCAACGATATAATTCTGCAAAAACTATAAAACAACGACGAAAGTGTTGAATAGGGTGGGCCGAAAAATACCGGCCAAAATATGGCTGTTAGTATACTTAACCTCTATGCAAAAACAGAATATGATCAAAGCTTAGCTTGAGCCGTCTACAAGAGAGCGTTCAATATTTCCAAAAATTTGATATTTTAAATATTGTAAAAAATTTTGTAGTTTGTTAAAAAATTAAGGCAATGCCTTTAAAAAGCATTTATTTTCATGTAAGGAAAGATAAAACATTGTATAAGGAGAAAAAACATGATCGCTTCCATTAAACAACTATTTTAGATGTTTCGATAATAGAAGAACCGGCATAATTTTATGTAGGGCATGTGTCACCAACTTCTTGTACTGGGAAACATATTGCTTGTAAATTTGTTATTAAAGTAATATGCGCCGATGTGCTTTTCCATAAAACCTCACCCTCATTCAGGGAAACTGCCCGGCACGTTTTTAAGCTCATAGAGCTTTTACGCTATTTAAAATTTTTAATGACCGTTACTTGCTATTCCGGACTCGCAATCAGTTGATTTTGGGTTTCAGAAATTATTCTGGCTTTGGGCGTAAGCCTTTGAAGAACGATTCACGATATGTCGACATTTTAATGATAGTTAATTTTAATGACATGCAGGCCCTCAGTGCACGCTGCCTTTATGACCGAACTATGGCTATTCCGCTTACTTTTCTACCTATAGCTTCCACAGTCAAAATGGCAGCTATTTTACGGGCGCTTGAAATGTAAGCTAGCCTGACTCCGCCGAGATTTTAATGATTTTTTATAACTCTTTTTCTTATAACTTATGTTTTCTGTCCTGGCCTTTTCACTTGAGAAGTGTTAGCGACACTCCTCAAGGCTAACGACTCAAAAATATTTCCTTAAGGGTTATCGACGCGATGGAAGGATGACCCAATAAGAAATACTATCTTGCCTTGTATAGCGCTCTCAAAAAATAAGCCGCCGGTATATGGATGATACCTTGTCAGCTAAATTTATCAAGCCTATACTGAAATCACGGGTGGACACGAGCTAGGGTACGCACTAGCCTGCTTTTACTTGGAAAAAGATGAACTGATGGTGGTTATACTCTGTATTAAAAAATACGAGTGTCTCTCCCACGTTGCGTTTTGCAAGTTTATTTATACTCGCCAGATACGAGTGGTCGAAGATATTTTAGTTTTTATTTATACTCGCACCAAAACACGAATGTTTGAAGAGATTCCAGCGGTACTTAAACTCGCACTGAAACATACGAGTGTTTGAAAATAAAATTTACTGAGGGAAAGATCCCCGGTTGACTATTCTCGGAATTTTCGGTGATGAACATTCTCAAAATCTGTAGCCGAAAATACGAACCCCCCTTCTTACTTAACGTGGTGGTCGACCGCGCAGAGGTTTACCTCTTGAAGAACCCAAACATCGACTGCCGTCGCCGTCTCCAGCAGAATTTTCTATTAATCTTTTTTACATATTAGTTTGCGTCATTCTAAACCATCTAGTCTCCTGCTGACGTTTCCTGTTACGATAAAAGAGAGCAGGAACCAAACTGTTGATATTGCAAAGTCAGTCTGATTTTATATCAAAAACTTACATCCATTAAAAAATATTATTATTCATTTCTCAATTGAAAAAATATAATTTTACAACTCTAGGGTATAATCGTTCGCTTCCCAAGAAGTCTAGTTGAGAATTTTTAGTCCTTGATGTCAAATTTCAGCTCTCTATATCGTTTTATGAGCAAAAGGGCACTTACGATCAGACAAACACCGAAATTATAACTAATTTGTTTATCTTTTAAATTTTGATATGGGATATTAAAAATTATGGTGTTTGTTAACTGCTTCTTTAACTATTGCGTATATACCTAAAATAACCACGTAAACAACTAAATTGTTTATTTTTCTTTCAGAAATTTTCCTAAATTTTTTTCATGTTATAAATCACCTGATATAACTTCCTCCCATTTCACATGAATAATAAATCGGAGTTTTCTTTAAAGACGTTATTTTATATCTACCAAGGGGCCCGGAGCTCTTTTACTTAATGCTTTATTTATCCTATTTTTTTCCTATTCCACCAGATTACTCTTAAAAACATAATATTAACTTTATATTTGGATGGAAACTGGATTTCTTCGGTTAGTTCTATATGTTTAAGTATATAGTAAATCAATTACACGGGTACAAAATATCATCAAATAAAGTCTATAATACAGAGTGCTACGCAATTATCTATCAATTTAATTCATTTACTTAATATTATGAGAAACAATAAAACTACGTTATATTTCTTTTCCACTATATTCTTAAAAATGACATCTTTCGTTATCATTGTAGCTTCTTCAGATTGAGAACGAATAAATATTTTTCTATATCTAACAAAGTGCACAATCTTAAAATATTATTACAGGTATAAAGATGGTGCAGGGTGTAGGGGATATAATAGTATAAGTGGGATTTCCCAAATGATCAGTAAAGTGATTAAGTTTTATGCTTTTATTTTCAGTAAGATTTTAAATTTTGAATCAAAGTTATGTTGTTTTTCTTTTAAATGGTTGGAATAATTAAAATCTGTTTTATCTTTTATGTTACTATTATAATGTTCTTGTATTCTTTTTCCAAAATGTCTCCCTGTTTGGCCAATGTATGTTTTCGGACAATCTTTACATTTTAGTTTATACACCCCTAATTTTCTATTTTTATGATCTTTAGTTTTATTATTGTTTATATATTTCCCTAAAGTGTTGTTAGTTTTGTAAGCTACCCTTAGCTTGAGTTTATTAAGCACCTTACCCACATTTTTACTCGGTTTTCCAATGAAAGTAACAACTTTAAATTTATCTGCTGATGTTTTAATATTTGGGAAAACTAAATCAATAGTTTTTTTGTAAGTCTTTTTCTTTAAGAGTTTGTTCATTAAATTCGAAGAATAACCATTATTGACTGCTATTTCTTTAATGATATTTAGTTCTTTATGAAAGTTATTTTTGTTAAGTGGGAGAGTTAATAGTCTATGAATCATACTGTGGAAAGCTGCTAACTTATGTTGTATTGGGTGACAAGAAGAATTATGGATCGTTGTGTCTGTATGAGAAGGTTTGTGGAAACTGAGAAAATATGTTTATTATTTTCTCTTTTTACAGTTAAATCTAGGAAGTTAATGGAATTCTGGTTTTCTTCCTCTATTGTGGAATTGATATTTTTATGTAAACTATTGATATATGCGAGAAATATTTTTAACTGTCTGTCCGTTCCGAGAAAACATGTTAAGATGTCGTCAACATACCTGTGCCAATAAAGTAACTGTTTAAAAAGCGGGTGTTTACTAATTTTACTTTCACTACTAAACACCCGCTTTTTAAACAGTATCTTTATTGGCACAGGTATGTACGAAAACATAGGGAGATATTTTGGAAAAAGAATACAAGAACATTATAATAGCTACATAAAAGACAAAAAAAAGATTCCAATCATTTAAAAGAAAACCAACGTAATTTTGATTCAAATTTTATAATTTTGCATACTGAAAACAAAGGCATCTATGGAATCCATGGAAATAAATAAACTTAAAAATACCGATGTTATACTTAATGATTAAATAGAGCTTAACAATTCTCCTTTGATAAATTTGTTTCACTAATCCACAAGTATTTGTATAAATAAACCTATAATATAAATTATATAATCCCTATACTGACCATTTGGAAATTCCCATTGTTATAATTAGATCCCTTACACCCTACACCATCATTATACCTGTAATTAGTGTTGTGATCGCTCTAGCGAAAAACCACTTGATCACTCGATTATTGAAATAACCGACATCGCTCGATTATTAAAAAAAAAACCGCTCGAGTTATCTATTCAGGCGAAAACCGTCGCTCGTCACTTATTATCTTTCACTCGATACCCGAGCTTCGCTTGAAGCCGACGGAATTGTACCTCTGTAGTGTGATCTAGTTAAAAATCTTCTACTATATTCGAACAGTTTATCGCTCGATAGGAAATACTCTAGTTATAAATTGAAGCGAAAAACCGAAAAACATTGCCTGTCACTTGATACACGACCTTCGGTCTACGAGCCGCGTCATCCGATTGGCGACATTCGAGTTTGATGCTGATCAGGTACACGACATACGTCTTTCTTAAAAGCACATAAACGAGAAGGTGCATATAAAAAAGTATGCCAAATCCCTTAGCGGAGTTATCGCGACATGGCTAGCCAGCGGCGTAGTTTAAGTCTCCGATTGTAAATACCAAAAGATTAAAGGATAGAATTTTTAAATTTTTATTTACTATAAACTCGAGAAAACTTCTCAAAAATAACATAATAATAGAAATTGTAAATAAAAATAACAAAACGAACAAAATGGTTAACAAAATATATAGAAAAATTCGTTGGTAATCTTATAGTAAACATTTTAAAATCTAAACAGGAACTTTTTATTATTAAACTCAAGAAGACTTCTTAAAAATAACATACATTATAGGAAATGTTAATGGAAAATAAGAAAACGAGCAAAATAGTTAACAAAACATAAGTATCGACAAATTTTTTGGTATCCAAAAGTAAACATTCTTAAATTTAAACAGGAACTTTTAAGTAACTATAAACATGAATTTAAAAAAATAATCACCTATTTTCTTACTTAGCCAGTAGCGTAACTAAGTCTACATTTTTGAAGGGCACACAGTGTGTGACACCTGATAATTTAAAGTGGAATAATTTGACAAGCCATTTTAAATATCTACTTATTTTAAGCTCGTAGATTGAGGAAGATGTGAAGAAAAATAACTCTTGGTAATACTTTTTGTTTTAAAAAAGCACAAGAATAAACCCGAACAATAAATACATATTTGGGTGATTTTTTGCAGTTTTTTGTTTGGTATCGAGACACGTGGTAAAAATTCATTATTCACAAATAATAAATTTCTGGAATTTTTTTGGTGGCTACTACAATTTTTTAGCTAAACCTGTGCCCACCCGCAGTTACGTACCTGCTAAATACTCTACCTGATCACATTTAAACGGCTAGGCAGTCGGTCGAGCAGTCGGTGACGTCATGGCTTAGTGAATTGGAATTTCAAGCGATTCACTCGATTATTAAAATTGCTCGAGTATCAAGTACTCGATTATTAAAATCATCGGTTTTTCCCAACACTACCTGTAATAATATTTTAAGATTGTACATTTTGTTAGATATAGTAAAGTATTCATTCATTCTCAATCTGAAGAAGCTACAGTGATAGCGAAACATGTTTTATGAATAGATATAGTAGAAAATAAGAACAATATAAGGTAGTTTTACTGTTTCTCATAATATTAGTTATGGATTTCCACCAAGTATCGGCTGAATCAATTAATTTATTAATTTTTGCGTGCTTCTTTGAATATTCATTAATTTATTGGCATATTACGATGATTTCTGAACATAGTACAATAATAATAATAATAAAAATAATTTTATGATGTAGCCGCTCTCGAACTATCATGACTAATAGAATTACTTATTATTGGCTGAAATTATGTTATTTACATTCGCCAACATTTTCAAGGGGTCAATAAACTTATTATAAAAATAAATTGAAGGTATGAAAACAACTTGTTGTTGATAAGATAGATATTTTTGCGAATTTAAGTGCCAGGCAATAGTAAAAGCACAACAAAATAATGATCGATGGATAATTTAAATCCAAAAAAAAATGTTTTGCAATTACAAAACTATACCGGGTTGATGGAAAGTTATTTGAACCACAATAAACCGGAGGTTTGTTGGGATATTAAAAACGACGTGGCCAGCTGACAGTTTAATTGCGCCCGTTGACACGTGTCATTTCTAGTAACATTAGTTCCATAGAACTTAAAGTTTTCGTCACGATCGGACTTTATCTCACATAAATATGGACTAGGGAGGAACTTTTATTGAAGCTGCAAAATAATGTTAAGTTGTGTGCCATAGGCGAAAATTTTGCAAATCTACAGGATGGCACACGTACCACTCCCGGAGTGCCTTAAAGGAATTTCCTATAGTGATTGTGTTTGCTCATAAAATAAATAACTGACGCTCAGTAATTATTATTAAAAAAAATATTGAATATAAACTCCTGGACAAAATTAACGCAAAATCATAACTTTGCCATATTTTTGATGCATTTTTTTTTTTTGAATTTATGATTCGATTTGAATGATTTCTTTTTGCTTGACAATGTCATAGTTTTCGCTGTTCATGATAAAAATTTAATTTTCGATTTATACTGGGTGTACTAAAATGCTATGTTTTTTTCCGAAAAGTCGCATCACCCTATGGAGTATATTAGCAGTCGAAACATATTGCAGTTGACATTAAACGGCCGGTCCATCTTTCCCCAACATTTTCTTTTTTGGTTTACTTCATTATCTCTGTTATTAAAGGAGATACACCGTTTTATAGCGTAACATGTTTTTATATACTTTAATATTAAACACATTCATTGTTAAATGTTTTCAAGTAGACTATGGACCTTTTCTAACATTGCAAGCGATATGTCAGCAGATGTTGTGTTTTAAAGTTACAAAGGTCAAATAAAATTCGCCATACTGAAAAAATCTATTCGGAAATTGCTTATTAAACGTTCATTTCGTATTCCCAGTAGCCCGACGAGTATTTTAATCTTGAAACCTACTTGAAAACATTTAACAATGAATGTGTTGAATATTAAAGTCTATAAAGACATGTTACGCTATAAAGCGGTGTATCTCCTTTAATAACAGAGATAATGAAGTAAACGAAAAAAGAAAATGTTCCGGAAAGATGGACCTACCGTTTAATGTTAACTGCAATATGCTTTGGTTGCAAATATACTCCACAGGGTGATACGAATTCTCGGAAAAACATAGCATTTTTAGTAAACCAAGTATAAATCGAAAATTAAATTTTTATCATAAACAGCGAAAACTATGACATTGCCAAGGAACCAACCTACAATGCAAAAAAAATCATTCAAATCGGATCATAAATTCAGAAAAAAATAGCATAAAAAATATGGGAAATTTCTGATGTTGCGTTAATTTTGTCCAGGAGTTTAGTTATTTTTACATAATATGTATTATTCTGTTTTTACTACGTTAAATGTACAATTTTTGAATTCTCCTGAGAAATATGCTGGACCAACTATGAAATTTTGCCCACCAAATCATAGCCTTTTTAATGATAAATTAGGGTCATAGCACAATCAAAATTATCTATCCAATCATGATCCCTCACTGATTTCTACTACCAAATATTTTTCCTCAAAATGATTTTCAGTTGCTTATTCATTTTTAGTAGTTCCTGTAATAGAACTGATATCATTTCAATTTAGAGCTGGACTGGAAACTGGACTGAAAAACATTTATCTTTCCAAGCTATGCCAAAAACAATCAAATAAAAAATGTTTAAATGGATTTTCTTAACTTCAATGTACAATCACTGGCGGCGGACCCCCAGACTCATTTGCTTTGCTAATGTACTGAATATTTGCAATGTTATCTGCGTAGTCTTAGATCGAACGAAGATGTGAATTTAAATATAAAATATTAGCAAACTTCTCAATGGACCCTTAAAATTTCGATTTGATCCCACACAGCGGCGAAATATCCCCCCACCTTCACAGGCAGTAAATTAGATACGTGACAATAACAACAAAGTTTGTTTAAATGATTAAATAAATCGTCTCGCAAATATAAGAGTATTACATTGCCTGCGTCGTTCATAACGTACCCTAACTCTGTTTTGTGTAATTCAGATAACAGATGTTTGTTGTCGTAGATTAAAATTTTAGTTTAATCTAAGTTCTAAAGCTCTATTTGAGCACTAAATAAACTAGATACGTGTATTTATTATATCTGTTCTGTTTAAAAATTTGTTTGGATATAACATTGTGCGTGAATTTCTCTCTTCGAACTACCATGTAAGTATTGATTTACAATACCTCCCTACATTAGAAAGATGCTTCTTGTCAGCAGGATTAGTATCGACTAAATTTCGTTTGAATATAACAGATGAAACAATAGGTATTATTATTTTTCTTTGCACAATTTCTCTAAAATTCTAGAAAAAAGTTTTTCACCAGTTCAGTTCCTTTCTTCCTTTTGTGTGAAGTTTACAAATATTTTATGACATTTAGCAAAAATGTTTAGTTTTGCCTTTGTTATCAGGAATATATTTTTTGATTTTAATAAATATCGGTACTATTCTGACGTTATAAAAGAAATATGATAAAAAAAATTCCGGGATTTGTTCGAGTTTGTTCGAGTTTGTTCGTTCAATAACACACTAATTCATCCTCATCTTATATCTTGTATTCTACACTACAGAATAGGATTTATTAAACTTTAAAACTACTATCTGCTCAAAGAATTGTTATGTTTTGATCGACAAATAATACAATAAATATTTGATTTAATATTAATAATATTCCGATTTATTTTTTCGTGGTTAAAACTAAGCTGTATGTCCTCGAATAAAGCAGTTTCTTCTCCACGTCAATGAACCTGCCATTAAATTAATACGTTACAGGTATTGCTTGTTTTGATAAAACGTTGTAAGGTTCATGAAGGTATTGATTTGATCGTCAAAGTGGAATAATTAAAAATTGGGTTTTTGTATTGAAAATTTCCATTTAAAATAATTTGATTGCTTTCCGAATAGGGGTGCCAATCCCGGGATCTCGAGGAAAAATACATATCGAAAATCCCGGGATAAATTATATAATAGTTTTACCATAACAAGTATAACAGGCCACTTATCCTCAATATTATCAATGGACATTTTTACCATCTCATCCCGTCTTAGGCCCCCAAAAATTCTCTTTGCGAGTACCACTTTATGCATCGGGAAGGTATCACTCTGCACATTTTTGATAAAAGTTAAAATTTGTTCACCTTCCAAAACTTTTCACTTTTTAGAAAGATATCCCTTTGATTTAAGTTTTAAAAATTCTATTAATTGAAAATATCTTGAAATATTAATATTTTCCTTTACTGTAAGTTCAGACTTCACCTGAGAATATTTTGTCCAAAGGCTATTTTTGGATATATTTTTCGGACTAAAATAAAGAAAAAATAATTGAAAATTGTTATTACCTATGAGCAAAAGAGTTAAAGATTGTTCCAACGAAAAATGGATATAACTTAATGACTGCAGTAAAAGTACCTGGGGCGATCCCATTATTTATGACCGTTTGTTATTATTATGTGGAAAGGACCGGATTGTAATAATTATAATAATTAAATATAGGCAGATAGGTTAGGTTGCTTAATTTATATTTAAATATCCTTTTGTGGTAAAATTTGTTAGTTTTTATTTCTTGCTGGAAGAGTTTAGTTGTATTACCGATATTATTTTATCAAACGTATAAAAAAAAACAGTATGTGGCGTCTATGGAAAAACATTGATGGTGCTTCTTCTAGTGTTGCAGTGAAGAAAATGCATTTATCTCTCGATGCTAGGGAAATTGTAAGAAGAGTATATAGTTCTTTACTCAACAGAGGACTTTATGCTAGTGCTGCTGTGACTGAAACGTCTGATTTGACTAAGATACCTCTGACTACAGTGAAAAGAATCGCGTCAAATTCCATTAAATCTAGAAAGAAGCGTAAAGATGCCGGTTTCACCAAATGTTTCGACGAAAGCGACAAGGACTTGATAAGGCGAAAAATCTACACCATGTACGAAGAGCAACGCGTACCTACATTAGATTCTCTCAAGCAACGGCTCACCAATGATGAAACCCAAATAAGTTGTAGCCGCACTAGCCTTTGGAGAGTTTTGTCGGAAATGGAATTCAGATACCCCAAAATTAACAAAAGGCAAATAATCATGGAATCCCACCGTTTACAAAAATGGCGTCATGAGTATATAACTTCTGTAAGAAAATCCCGTTCTGAAAACCGTCCTATAATTTACCTCGACGAGACTTGGTTTGACACGCATGAAACACCATCCAAATGCTGGTCTGATTCTTCCGATAAGTGTAAATCAAAAGCTCAAGACTCTTGTGTGGACTACCATGAAGATACAACGGCCGAACTTTTTTGAGGAATGGTTCAAGAATTGCCTTTTACCAAACATTCCTCAGAATAGCGTGATAGTAATGGACAATGCGAGCTATCACAGTCGCCAATTACATAAAGCTTCAAGCTCAAATAATACAAAATTGGAAATACAGAACTACATGGCGGCGAATGATATATATTTTGAAGAAAGTTATAAAAAAAGTGATCTTTTAGAAGTTTTAAAGACATTTTGTATAAAAAAGTATATGTTTGTGACACATTGGCAGAAGAAATTGGACATACAGTGCTACGGCTCCCACCCTATTATTGCATTTTTAACCCCATAGAGCATATGTGGCACCAGTTAAAATCACTGGTGAGGTCTGAAAATATTTCTCCGACTTTAAGTTCTAGTGTTGTATGATTAATACGAAAATGCTTTAATGGTATTCCCCCAGGTAGTTGCTATTCGGGTTTGTTCGAACAAATCCGACTAAAATAAAGTGAAAATAATTAAAAATTGTTATTACTAATGAGCAACAGGGTTACACACCAATTCCTGAAAGAAAGCCATCATTGATGTTTCAGTAACCACCGTAATTTGGTTTCATACTTTCCATTGTAGAAAATTTTCATACTTCTTGTCGTATAGGACTTTCCCGGTAATAAGTTTTCCTTATCTTTCTCAGCATTTTCTAAAATATTTTGGGGAATTTCCATATATTTTCGTTTATAAAATGTAAAAGGCGCTTAAAATAAACAACCCGTAGCAACTTATTCTATGACAACCGATCAAAGCTCAGTAAATACTAAAAATCGGCGAAAATATTAAAAAAAAACGCTGGAATTTAACAAGTTATATTTTAAATAAATGTAAAATAAAGTAGTGTATACAGGGTGTCCAGGCATAATGGAGAACAATTTGAGCAATATTTATGAGGGAGTTCAATACATTTTCAATTTTTGTGTCTAATATTTAATCACACCAGTATTTTTTTAATATCCGTCATGGCCTACTAAAAAAAAAATGGTATATTTTTGAAGAACGTAAAAATAAAGTGTTATATATTTTTGAGAAGCTTGTAACAAACTAAATTATATTATTAAAAAATATATAGGGTGACCTATTTAAAAAAAGCAAATTTGTTTATTTTCCTTGAAAACTATTGAACGTAGAAAAAAATCTGAGTAAACTGGATTCTACGTAAAAAACAAAAAGAACATTTTATTTCTTTTTGATACGTTACGGGGTAACCGAGATATGGAGGTGTCCCAAAATGCCCAATTCTCAAAAACATCCCGTATATCAAAAACAAGGCGGCCTAGAAAAATTCTGATGACGGCATATTCTGTTTGGCAAAAAAAGTAGCATAGTGCTGCGAAAACCGCATCCTTCTATCTTTACTAATAACGGAGATACCCCGTAAAACTACCCAAAAATGGACATCCTGTACATCACAGGCGTTACTACACAGAAAGCAACTAGCCCGAGGGCCTTTGAAAAAGAGTTCTTTAAAAATAACTTTTTTTGAAATACTTATTTTAAAACTAACAATTTTATTGTAAATTATATTTTATTAGAAAACCTTAAACTTGGCAAAATGTTCTGTAGCCCCTAATACAAATATGAAATTTACAAAATAATGTAATTTATTTTCATTTCCTTTTGAGGGACTAGATTGTTTTTAATCCCTCAAGGATTAAATTTCCGAACGAAGGTCAATATTTCAGATTTTTGTCTAGTTCGAGTCTTCAGATTTTACGATCATGTGAAAGTAAAAAAACCCTGGAATATACAGAGTGTCAACTAAACTCCCGAACAAAATTAACGCAACATCATAAATTTGCCATATTGTTGATGCTCTTTTTTTTCTGAATTTATGATCCGATTTGAATGATTTTTTTTGCATTGTAGGTTGGTTCCTTGACAATGTCATAGTTCTTGCTGTTTATGATAAAAATTTAATTTTCGATTTATACTGGGTTTACTAAAAATGCTATGTTTTTTCCGAAAATTCGTATCACCTTGTGGAGTATATTAGCAACCGAAGCATATTGCAGTTGACATTAAACGGTAGGTCCATCTTTCCCAAACATTTTCTTTTTTGGCTTACTTCATTGTCTCTGTTATTAAAGGAGATACGCCGTTTTATAGCGTAACATGTTTTATAGACTTTAATATTCAACACATTCATTGTTAAATGATATCAAGTAGGTTTCAAGATTAAAATACTCGTCGGGCAACTGGGCATAGGAAACGAACGTTTAATAAGTAGTTTCCGAACTATTTTTATCAGTATGGCGAATTTTATTTGACCTTTGTAACTTTAAAACACAATATCTGCTGACACATCGCTTGCAATGTCAGAAAAGTCATACATACATAGTCTACTTGAAAACATTTAACAATGAATGTGTTGAATATTAAAGTCTATAAAAACATGTTACGCTATAAAACGGTGTATCTCCTTTAATAACAGAGATAATGAAGTAAACCAAAAAAGAAAATGTTGGGGAAAGATGGACCTATCGTTTAATGTCAACTGCAATATGTTTCGGTTGCTAATATACTCCACATGGTGATGCGAATTTTCGGAAAAAAACATAGCATTTTTAGTACACACAGTATAAATCGAAAATTAAATTTTTATCATAAACAGCGAAAACTATGACATTGTCAAGGAACCAACCTACAATGCAAAAAAAAATCATTCAAATCGGATCATAAATTCAGAAAGAAAAATAGCATCAAAAATATGGCAAATTTATGATGTTGCGTTAATTTTTTATAGCCCCGTATCGATGTTGCCAAATTGTTGTTTAGTTATGAGATACAGGGTGATTTGCTAAAAACGTCTAAATTAATTTCTTTAAAGTAGCAATGAAAAGGCTTTGCAGCCTATAGCCAATTTTTTTTTCTATCTTCTAAGTACTACGTGATAGGGATACATATAGAAACTCTTCGTGTCCTGGGGAGTATGCAGAATTCACACAGTGGGGAGAGCTCCCAGGAAGGAGGAGATTGATAGAAAAGCGTTTGCACTGTATTTAGATGCAAGCTAGTGAAAGTTATGGGCATGATGGTATTTGTTAAACGCATCTATACTCTAATTTATTTGTGTAGAGTCTATAGTATGTTGTGAAAAGCATGCTATTATATTTCTACATGAAACAACTATGTTTTCTAGGCATGCATCTTAATGTTAAAGTTTGATGTTATTGATATCCAAAAATATATTTAGTTAGTTTCTAGCAGCTTATCCAGTAGGTTTTCCGATTCTGTGTAATATATACAGGGTGTTCCTTAATGACGTGCTAATATTTCAGGGTGTGATTCCTTAGATCATTTTATAAAGAAAAGTTCATGTCCGCAACGGCTTCAATTTTTTGCTACACGGTGTTGAATTTTTATTTTTTAAATGGTTATTTTTGAATATCTCCGAAAGTACTTTAGATATTATTTTCAATTTTGGTATGTGCCAATAGGATATAGAACCACAAATTTTAGTTAGAAAAGTTATTCAATTGTTCCACCAGTGGCGTCCCTGCAAACATGTCCTCTGGTATTTTTTACAAAAAAGATGGTACGCCACTGACATTTTTTCATGTGGATATTTTTTCTGATTAGCCTGGTCAATTCTACATGAAAACGGTCTCTTGAGTTTTTCTCGTGAGATGCACCGTTCTTGATTAACACCATTAAATTCATATTAACCTTGATAAAAATTAATGATAAATTTTGTTTTATAAAAATTGTTGGAAATGGCCACCTTCACTTAAAAGGCTTCACCATATTCGACGAGATCTGATGGAAAAAAATCAAGAGACCGTTTTCATGTAGAATTGACTAAGGCTAATCAGAAAAATATCCACAGGAAAAATGTCAGTGGCGTACCATCTTTTCTGTAAAAAATGTAAGAGGACATGTTGGCAGGGACGCCACTGGTGGAACAATTGAGTAACTTTTCTAACTAAAATGTGTGGTTCTATATCCTATTAACACATACCAAAATTGAACATAATATCTAAAGTAAAGGAAATATTAAAAATTAATCATTTTAAAAATAAAAATTCAACATCCTGTAGCAAAAAATTGAAGCCGTTGCGGACATGAACTTTTCTTTATAAAATGATCTAAGGAATCACACCCTGAAATATTAGCACGTCATTAAGGAACACCCTGTATATATTACACAGAATCGGAAAACCTACTGGATAAGCTGCTAGAAACTAACTAAATATATTATATATAAACCCGTAAATCTAACATACAACGGGAAATTGAAAATAACTCAGCCGGTTTTGATGCTACAAAAAATTTTATCAATGGTAAAAATAATGAGTTTCAATGTGAATTTAGTGGTTTTAATCAAGAACGAGAAAAACTCAAGATACCGTTTTCATGGAGAATTGAACAGGCCAATCAGAAAAAATATCCACATGGAAAAATATCAGTGGCGTACCATCTTTTTTGTAAAAAATATCAAAGGACATGTTTGCAGCGACGTCACTGGTGGAACAATTGAATAACTTTTCTAACTAAAATTTGAGGTTCTATATCCTATTTACACATACCAAAATTAAACATAATATTTAAAGTATTTTCGGAGATGGCCATTTCTTGTATGACGCGCCTAGCGCCCATTTGGAAAAATAAATTTTTTACCAATCCCACCTCGTAGCGGATAAAAGAATTAACAAATTGAATCTGGTCTGATCCCCGTAGCTCGATTTATAAACTACTTATTAGCATTTATGTAAAAAATTTCCAATCCCCCTTGCTCCCCTCATAATTGCCCCACCAACCCCAGCCTCCGGCCCATCAAAGTCCTCGGTATCACCCTTTAATTCGCGAAAAAATGATGACCCAACTCCGCTCCTTCTCGAGATATAATTAATTAAATTTTATTGCTTTTGCAGTTGAAAATCGCGTTAATTCGCGAACTCATTGAGATATCGGGATCGGATTTATTCGAGCTTACGCGCTCTGGCAAGCTCTTCAATTTTGCTTGTCACATTTTTTTTGTAGCATCAAAATCGGTTGAGTTATTTTCAATTTCCCGTTGTAGGTTTTCCGTTGGAACGGCCCTTGTAGATGCCTTTAAAACACTGAGTATGCGTAATGCGTAATAATTTCCCTGCGTAGCGTAGATATAATAAAGTTCAAGACGGAATTCTATTTAGTGGTTGCGAATAATCTAACACATATCAATCTCGGGATCATTTTCAGTCTACTAGCTCTGACAGGAACTGGTAAACATAATATTAATAAATTTCAAGTTCAGTGAAGTGTGTCGGTACGTAAGTAATTTGTATTAGCAGGCATCAAAACATTTTATCATAGACACACACTTGTTACATGATTAATTTCGTTTTCTTAAAGTTCTCGAGCAAGGCAAACTCTCAAGGCTATTGGAAGCCTTGCTAGATTGAGCGTGCGGACACCAAAAAAAATCGTTAAGAAACTGTAGTATATTACATAACAAGTGTTGAAAGTCGTAGATTTCAAATGAGGAGGTATTTGGCACGCGGCGCCGGTCGAGTGTGGAAATCTCTCGAGTTTAAGAAAGTCACTTCCACACAAGCATTTTTCCTACGACCACAAATACAGTTCCTAATTATTTGAATATTTCAGCTTACTTACCTGATTGTAAATAAAAATAACAACTATTCTCCTATTTGCTTACGCTAATTACTATATAGGGTGTTGAAAAAAGATCGGTACCCCGGAATAACTCCGGTGCATCGCATTGCAGCGGACAATGTCTGTGGAAAAGCCTGTTTGGTTTTGAAGGAGGAATAGTTTGCAATTTAATCCACCCCCCACCCCCTCAACACCCGGGCGCGGGCCCGTGGAATAATTTTTTTTAGTACAAGACAGAAGAAGTGTATTTCCGGGATAAAACTTGATTTTCGCACGGTTCTGATTTTGTCTTTCTCATGGTAATTATTGGTGAAGGATGGGCCTGAATTAAAAAAATATTTTCGGACAAAAGATGTTTATTTTTGGTCGGAGAACACGATACGCTAATAAAAAATATGGGGTTCCATTTGAAAATCTTAACGTAACTCCACCCGCGCCCGGGGGTTGAGGGAGTGGGGGGTGTTTTAAATTGCAAACTATTCCTCCTTCAAAACCAACCAACTTTTTCTCTAGACATTTTCCGCTGCAATGCGATGCACTGGAGTTATTCCGAGGTACCGGACCCCATATTTTTTATTGGCGTATCGTGTTCTCCGACCTAAAATAAACATCTTTTATCCGAAAATTTTATTTTGATCGGGCCCATCCTTCACCAATAATCACCTTGAGAAAGCGAAAATCAGAACCGTGTGAAAATCAAGATTTGTCCCGGAAATACTCTTTTTCTCTGTCTTGTACTAAAAAATGCCCGTGGAAAAAGTTGTTTGTATTCCACGGGTATTTTTTAGTACAAGAGAAAAAGAGTATTTCCGGGATAAAACTTTATTTTCGCACGGTTCTGATTTTGTCTTTCTCATGGTGATTATTGGTGAAGGATGGGCCCGAATAAAAAAAAATTTCGGACAAAAGATGTTTATTTTTGGTCGGAGAACACGATACGCGAATAAAAAATATGGGGTTCCGTTTGAAAATCTTACCCCACCCGCGCCCGGGGGTTTGTTCGCAAATTATTCCTCCTTCAAAACCAAACAACTTTTTCTCCATACATTTTCCGCTGCAATGCGATGCACCGGAGTTATTCCGGGGTACCGACCTTTTTCAACACCGTGTATATTATTATATACTATATTAATTATCTGTTACTTTTTTATATGCTTTATTAAAAAACCATAAGAATGTCCACAAAGAGAAGACAAATATATATAAATTTTTTTTATGAACAGTATTGCTCTAGTGCTCTTTACCCCATCCAACATCCCAGTTTACTCCGAAAGGTTGGTCGGGTTTATTCGGGTATTTTACGCATTGAAATGTAATATTTCAACTCCTTTTTAAAACTTGCCTACAAAGACTCTTTGTAGGCCAGTTAGCCATGCTATTTTTTCTCATTTTAGTAGGTGCTCGTAGGAACATAATAATATACTCGTATTTGTTTTTTTCAACCAAAAATTTACAAACTAATAAATCAAAATAAACTTTATTCACAGCCAGTGGAAAAAATCTGTATTTATTTTCATACCTTTTAATTTTTCCGGCAATAAATTCGATTTTTTCGCGGGTTAAAATATGAAATCATGGGATATCTTCAATGGATTAATCAATCCATTTTGAGCGTAGCAATACTATTCCCAAAATAATATCAATAGTAAAAGATTTGAACCTTATTAGTAGTGAGCGATATTTCACGAACTGTGATTTAATCGCTGATATCACCAAATCACAGGTAGTCACAGTTCCTTAGCAGCAATAAAAAGCGTGATATGATCACAGTTTAAACAAATCACTTTTGTGTACTTATTTCACTTTTACTAATCATTAAACCTATCTTTTGTTCGGGTTTGTTCTCATGGTGTTGAATTGTGGTAACACCATAAGAAATACATTTATTACATGTGCCATAATCGGCCTTATTGCGTCATACCAATACCAATTGTGTTAAAATAATAAAGGCTATTTTCGCATATCACCGTTAGACTAACATGGGTGATACGGGGTCCCGTGCCTTATTGGTAAAGAGTAAGCAATAAAAGTCATTTTAGCATATGATCATAAGAATAACATGGATTGCCTTATTGCTTTTTGGTGGATTTTCCCAAATAACACCTCATATAGACCTATTATTTAAAAGGTGATTCCGTGAAGTTGTCTGGTCGTTACTTGGTACTGTGACTTCTGAATCTTGAACTTGAAACCTTGAAATGAAAATGAGTAATATTCGAAAGACTAGCGAGCTCTGGGAATTTTTTAAAGAAACAGGCTAAGTAATAAGAAAATTCAAATGCTTAACGATTCTATTCTTAAATGATAATACACAATACGCACAAAATGATTAAGAAACCATACGTATTTGAATGAACCAATAGTTTGTTGTAAAGTACACAGTTAGTTCATCATTGTTTTTTTAAAAGGTATAATTCTACTTTAATCTAGGTAGACATAACGTTCTCTTTTGTTTTGTTATCAATGTTGTGTAATATTTTTTACAGATTTTAGTTTCCTTTTGTTAGTTGTTAGTTGTAGTAAAGTAGTATACAGAATAAATAATTTAAATCCATCGACCATCACCCATTTTACGATGCGCGCAATATTCTCTTACGTCTAGTTAAGGTCTCGCTTAGCAGTGATAAAAATTTATAAACCGTAATCTCGTCACGCTTTAGTTTCACTGATATCAAAAAATAACAGTCACGTTTCACAACGTGATTGAAAAATCACGATATCGCTCATCACTAAACCTAATACTACCTACTAACCCAATTTGGTGTTTGGTTCTTTTTTGGATTAATTTTTGTTATTATACAGGGTGTTCTTTTATAACGTGCTAATATTTCAGTATGATTACTTAGATAATTTAGGAAGAAACGTTCATCCGCAACGCAATCTTTTTTTATTAACGGATGATGAATTTAAAAAAATAATTTTTAATACATCTACGCCAATTATCGAACATCTAAAAATTAACGTCCTACATAATAAGCTGCTATTTCCGTAATAATGAACCAATTTTATTAATTTTTATTTTAAATGATAGAAAATATATTTTAGAGTTTATGGCATAGCAGTTCTCTTCCTGGTACGTCTAATTGTACCGGGTAGCCCATGAAATCTAGATTTATGTAAATTTTTTCAAATTTCTATTGGGCATAACTTGGAAATGGAATTAAAATAACAAGTTTTTTCCCAATAACTGTCAAAACAGAAAAGACAAGCTAAACAGAATAATAGAGCTCGTTAATCATAGCCAAATACCACCTTGATATGTTAAAAGCTAACCGTTGTTAAAAATAAGGAAACAAAAATAAAGAGAAGAAGAAGAGTTTTGACTCTTTGCTATATGACTTACTATTTTTATTTTAACTTGTAGAATCGCCTCTCTAAGTATATACTCTGATGCGTAATTCGAACATCTTGTGTAATAGTCACTCTTTTGCAATATTTTACATCGATTTTTATATAACATGTTTTGTTTGTTCTAGGACTGAAGTTGCGAATCCAAATATAAACAGAAAGATGCCAACTTCCGGTATAGCCGAGGAGGCAGCCCTGTTGGGGTAAGATTATGACAATAAAGTAAATGTAGTACTTGTTTCAATATTATGTTTGTTTTCAAAATATTTACTGCTTTACGAAAGTGATAAATATTTATTTTATCATAATCGAAAATAATTTATTCTCCTTTGTAGAAATAAAGTTAGTTACGATATCATAAAAATACTTGTTTGATATATTGACACCTAACAAAATAAATTACGGTCAATTTTGTTCTACAGTCAGTCATGTATAAAAGGAAACGCTCGTTACAAAATTTTGATTAACTTTCTTATTTTTAGTTCCATTTTAGTGATTTTTTTTTAGAGAACTGCAGGCACAAAACTATCAGTTGTGTCTTTTATAAATTTTAACATTGGCTATTCGACATTATATACAATAATAAGAAGAAAATATCAAGTTGCCCTGGCAACAAACTCTTGTTTGACACCTTCACTTGACGTTTTCAGTTCAGTTTTTAAATTGATTAAGTCGATATGGCTTACAAATTAGAAATTCGGAAAAGTATTTATAATTTAGTTGGAAGGGTCCCTAAATCCGACATAATACGTATTTTTGAAAATCAAAATATATCGCGTAGAACCATTTATCGGACAATTGCTGAATGTGAATGTATTCCTTGCATGAACCGTCCAAAAAGTGGAAGGCCTAGAACAATAAGAAAACTAGCACGACCATATCGAATATATACACCAAAGCGTGAGATCTATCGGGGAAAGGCCAGAAATGCCGGAAAAGAAGGAAGTCTCCGAAATATACAGCCAACCAACTAGCCAGAATCCCGAGATGCTGCCGTGTATTGCACGTTAAGAAGAGTATATTTTGTTACAAACCGGGTGATAATTCTGGGAAATTATGGTTTTTATACTGACAATATTGCAGAGGTCCCTGGTAATGTCAAATTTAAACAAAATACCAAATTCGCTGATAAAGTGTTAGTTAGTATGGTGAGGTATTTCCACCGCGGGTGTATCCAGGCCTTATGTGGGTCGAGTAAGAGGTGAAGCCCTGGATAGTCAAAGGTAAATCGGTAATTGTCTTGCGAAACTAGTTAATTTTATTGAAAAAGAAAAGAACATGCTGAAGATGATATTATGTTCTGGCCAGACGTTCTGTCACTATCACACGAACAAACCCAAAATTTGTTAGCAGACCGAAACGTACCCTTTGTTCAGCGAAACGACAACCCTCCTAACCTTCCCCAGGCATGGCCCATAGGAGATTTGTGGGCTCTTTTTTCTCGAAAAATTGACGATGCAGGAAGGGAAGCACAAAATGAAGAGGAACTTCAACGCCGGATATATAGAGAAATCGATAGAAATGCTGTTCATAACCTAATGCTAGGTGTCAACAGAAAGTTGCGTCTAGTGGAAGACCGTCCCTCTATATTTAAGTTCATAATTTTGTTGCTTATGGAACAATTAATTACTATGTATTTGGTACAAAACTTTATTTGAATTTACTTTATTATAAAAAACAATTGGTTGATTGATTGTGTTGGGTTGTTGATTTGTGCCAAAACTTTTGGGACATATGTTATTTAGAGTCATCTGTTCTTTATATTTTGTTTTTGGTACATGTCAACATATGAATTTATTCTCAAACGAATACAAAATGATGTTGGTTCTCAATAATTTCAATTTTTTCATGATTTCTCACGCTATCTGAATTAATAAATAATAAATAAAATAAATAATAAAGTATTTAGGCATATTTAAATTTATAAGCCTGTTTAATTAAAAATTAAAAGTCAAATTTGTTTCTATATAAATTTCTAATTAAATCATGATTGATTTGATTGCGTCCTGATAATCCTTGGTTTGTCCATCAAAAATATACCCTCATTCCAACAAAAATAATGAAATTATGGATAAATTTGAATTATTGATAACCAAGATCATTTTTCATATATATTGACCTGATCTAAAAAAAAATACAATAGAATATATGACTCTAAATGAAAACTTGTATTTTGAAATAATTTTGCTAGGTACTTGATTATTACACATGCTGTTCTGAAATTAGATAAAAATCAATATTTTAATTATCCTTGTATAATATGCCTATAATCAATCTTACTTAAAATTTGTACAAAAAAAACACGTTAAAACTGATAGTTGTGCCTATAGTTCTGTAAAAAAATCACTAATATCGGACTAATAATAAACACAACTTTAAACAAAATCGAAACTTTGTGAAGGCCGTTTTTTGCACATGCATATTTATGCATATTAAAGATATTTTATTATTTTTTTACCCGACAATAAAAACTTATCCCCTCCTTATTTCTGGAAGCCGTACAACGCCATTATATCGACATTTTATCGTACGGTAGAAAGAAAGCACAGTTCCAGCGTTATAGATTTAAAAATATTTTAAAAATACAACGTAATTTAAGTAGCTTTATTGTTAATACGTCCTCCATAAAGTTTTTAATAGTATTAGTGCCCTACTAAAAAATACTTTTCAGCCATAAAAGACAGCAGGCTAAAACTCATAAATCTTTCATGCCAAGGCCTGCTTTATTTAGAAGGTAATTAATGGTAGGTACGTTGCAAAATAATTTTATTATAGGGGTTAAGCCTTTGTAAAGTTCTATTGTTGTTGTATAAACGATCATAAGGTTATTTAAGAGATATTTAAGTTAGTAGACTTGTTCGTCATTAATTATAAATGATGTAAGCTTAGCTGTATGAAAAGTGTTGTTTAGGAATAAGATATAAAGACGTTGGCAACTTTTGAAAATAATGATTAAAAAATAACAAATAAGTACATTTTTTTGGAAAAATAAAAATTTGTCGGCTATTTCCGGAGATGTGGTTGGTTATACAAAAAGTTTTATGTTTTTACCATATAATTTGAAATTGACACGATATACTGGGTGTTCCAATTTAAAAATATTAGATGACGTCATAACCTCCACCACCTGGGCCATCGTAAATACCAACGTTTCACCTTAAAAAATGCACAACTAATAGTTATTTATGTAACAAATGCATAAAGTGTAACATACGTTATTACGGTACTCGCCTTCGGCTCGTGCGCTCATGTTTCCCGTTGGTGCAAATAAGTTATTCAGAATTAATGTTGATTTTAGCTTAAAATAGCATAAAATACGTTAATAATATGCATTCGCTGAAATTCTTCACTTGTTTTGGCTCCAATGCCATTTAATAAAAGTATTATATTCCTTTTTGTAAGCTGCTTTCGATTTTTCAGACAATAATTTTTTTTTTGAAGTAGTCCATCTCGAAGTGGAGTGAAGTTATAGGTAGGTAAAGAAACTCATAATCTGCTCCAACTGACAAAATTTAAAACCATACATGTTTCGAAGGTTTAAACCTTCATCTTCAGTGGAAAATACAAGGACATTAGAATAAACTCACACTGACATTGTTTAAACTAAGCAAAGCAGGAAAAAGAAATAATCCCTTTATAAATTACAAAAAAATAATTAAAAGTTAAATAAAATAAAATAAATAGAATGCATTATTTAATTTTGAACTTGATGTAAAATTTGAACATTTTGTAAAAATGCAGCATCTTGGCAGGTGTCAAGATGAAAAAAGCTTTATTTTATTTAATTTTTTTTAAAAGAAAATCTTACTTTTAATTATTTTTTTATAATTTATAAAGCGATTTTTTCTTTTTCCTGCTTTGCTTAGTTTAAACCATGTCATAAGTTTCTTCTAATGTCCTTTTATTTTCCACTGAAGATGAAGGTTTAAACCTTCGAAACATGTACGGTTTTGAATTTTGTCATTAAACTAGTGGATCAGATTATGAGTTTCTTTACCTACCAATAAATTTCGTGTTGCTTCATTGACTTTATTAATTATTTCATCTGGAGCGCATTGACATTATTTCCTTCCATTGTTGATATTTTCAAATATCATTAACATTTGTAAGGAAAAAGTAACCATGGGCCCTGACAACGAACGACGCGAATGCTGTTTTCATGGGAACTTGATATTATAAACATTCAGAGAGAAATTAAAAAAATTACATGTTACAGTACATTTTTTAACACTAAATTACTTTTTTAAACACGTTAAAAATAACCAATTTTATAGTTTTTATAACGGTCGTAAAAAAAACAAATCCGTGAATTTTGAAAATTTTATGGACGCACTACATACCGGGTGTCCCACTAAGAATGGCTCTCGGCCGTATCTCTGAAAGTGTTAGTCGTATGGCTCGCGGAAAAATTTTTTAATAAGAAAAGTGATGATGAAAATTATTTTCAAGTTTCTCAGTCGAGCGCTAGAGGGCGCAACCGTAACGGTAAATCCTTAAAGCTCAGTTTTTTCAAAAGTTACCGCGTTAAGGTATGTTGAAAATAGGATTTTCGTATACTTTAAGGTTTTATGAAGAAAATTTACTTATGACATATTTTTGTCACTTTTAAAATAAAGTGGTGGGGGAAGGCTCAACATTATTTTAAATAAATGCCTACAACTCCGGGTTGGCTCAACAGAATTTAGTGAACTTTGTTTTGTTAAAAAGAGGTTCCCTTACTCTATACTTTACTCTATAAACTATGACAATATGACTTTTAAAGTAGGCGCTAGAGGGAGCTATTTTACAACTTAACAAACATTGCGCATTTTTTCAAAAATTTTAAATACAGCAGTATGTTTAATTTTACTTCATCACAAAGATTAATAAAAGCCTAAAAACTGGCGGAAACCACAACTTGATATCTTTTTTCAAACCGGAGATATTAACAAGAACAAAAATAAACACGGAAAAATATGATTATATTTAAGTTTCAACGGTACGTTCAAAGCCTGATGGAGCACAATATGGTAGGGATGTAGCCTAAACAAAAACAAAACACCCATTATTTTGACTTGAGAGCTACTAGTATAAGCTATATTGGCATTTTTCTAAATTATTTGAAAGTTAATACCTAGTTATTACTTACTTTTCTTCTAGTAAAATCCTATTCACAGTAGTGCGAGTAACTCCCAATTCTCGGACAATTCCCCTAATACTAATTTGTGGATTAAGTTCCACATATGCCAAAACGTTAATTATTATGTTCTCTTCGGTTCGACCTCGACTTCGTCTGCGATATATAGGGCGAAGAATACTTCCCGTAGTACGAAAACGTTGGGCTAAATGATTAAACATTCTACTGTCATATCGACGCCTTTGGGGGTAACGCATTGCATAAACCCTTGCAGCAATACTTGAATTGCTTCAACATTCAAAATACACCGCGATGATATCAACCGCTTCTTCAAGTAAAATCGGCATTTTCAAAAATTAATACAACGGCATAACAATAAATACAACGGCACAATACTTTGGACACGATGAAAATTTTGACGTAATAAAAACCTTGACGTGAAAGCACCTAATTTTAAATTATATTTTGTTTCTCCAAGGCCTATTTGATTTTTGAAAAAACCTGTACCGTTGAAACTTAAATATGATCATATTTTTCCGTGTTTATTTTTGTTCTTGTTAATATCTCCGGTTTGAAAAAAGATATCAAGTTTAAACTTTTATTAATCTTTGTGATGAAATAAAATTAAATATACTGTTGTATTTAAAATTTTTGAAAAAATGCGCAATGTTTGTTAAGTTGTAAAATAGCTCCCTCTAGCGCCTAGTTTAAAAGTCATATTGTCATAGTTTATAGAGTAAAGTATATGGTAAGGGAACCTCTTTTTAACAAAACAAAGTTCACTAAATTCTGTTGAGCCAACCCGGAGTTGTAGGCATTTATTTAAAATAATGTTCAACCTTCCCCCACCACTTTATTTTAAAAGTGACAAAAATATGTCATAAGTAAATTTTCTTCATAAAACCTTAAAGTATACGAAAAAGCTATTTTCAATATACCTTAACGCGGCAACTTTTGAAAAAACTGAGCTTTACGGATTTACCGTTACGGTTGTGCCCTCTAGCGCTCGACTGAGAAACTTGAAAATAATTTCCAGCAATTTCTTATGATCACTTTTCCTATTAAAAATATTTTCCGCATGCCATACGACTAACACTTTCAGAGATACGGCAGAGAGCCATTCTTAGTGGGACACCCGGTACATAGATCTGCAGAAACGAATGAGTTGTTGAGCGATGTTTAAAAAACTTATCAGCAGCGCCGATACGGGACATCTATGCTTTATCCTGAAATATTATTTAATTTTGTAGCACAATGCCAACTGACTCGATGGACGACATCGAACTCAGAAATATAAAACTGCAATTTCCTCATGCTCGATCGATGTCAAGACAAGACTCAATGGCCCAAGAGGAAATCGTTGAAACTGATCGTGGAAATATTGTGGTTGCTGTACAGGGAAATAAGAACAAACCTGCAATTTTGACGTACCACGACTTGGGACTAAATTGTAAGTAACGAAATAAAAAGGAAACTATATTTTAATCAATTAGTTCTACAGTTTCAAATTCTCGAAAATTATACAAAGGCGGTCAAAATGAATGAACTATATTATTTAGATAATAAATATCAAATAGACGAGAAATTTCAAATAATCTAGGTCTGGTAGGGTAGTCCTTGGAGAAATTGATAATACACTTAGTTGGCAAAATGGAGCATTGGTCCTTCTTGAATTTTCTTAAATTTAACTCAATAATTTCGCCAAAAGCTCTTTCCCGTGATTTAACAAAAATTACAAAATAATGTCATAATTTGTGATTTTTTGGAAAAAAATCAAATTTGACCGTGAAAACATGTCACGTGACTAGCTCAGAAGCATATCATTTTTAGTGCAGAAACGAATGGCAAAGACAATATTTGTATTATCCAATTAGGAAAAATTTCCCATATGATGCGTACTTTAGCTGTTCAAAGCATTGTTGACGAATTTTTAACAATAAAATTTAACCAAAGCACTCTCTGTTTATATCATTTGATACTTATCCGAGTTTTTTACCGATACTCAAAATTCAGTATAAGGGTGTCCGCTAAATAATGGTATACGGAAAACCCACGAAACTCCTTACGAAAAAATATTAGGATTTAATTATACTTACCTATATCCGAAAGTTAACATTAACTGAGATAGAAAGTGTTAAAGTTAAAACTTCATTTTTGTTTCTATCTGATAACTTTGAGAGAAACAAACGTTTTTTTTACAAAATTTGGTAATTATGGTTTTTTTAGGACGAGAAATTGATTTTTTTTATGAAATTTTAATGTGCAATGTAAGGGGCGCTGTCTGCGCCATTTTTCGCACAATATCTTTTTTGTGCCTTAGTGTATTTAAGTTTTTAATGAAAATAATACTTTTCACATATTAATTACGTAAAAAAGGTATACTAAGTTGAGGTCGCCCAGAGTTACCATTTCGTAGATATTGGCATTTAAATTGTTTAGTGCACCCTGCCCAATTACTATTAATTAGCAAACAAAATTATTTTCTTAAATTAAAATATGAGGAAACAAATGAAATTTAGAGATGCAGTTGCTATGAAACCTAAATGTTGTTTTTTGTTTGTCGATTATTGTAAGATAGCTGTATGAGTTATTTGGAATTCCGTTTAGACCAATGATACCTGTTTCGCCTAATCGGTCGTAAATATTTTTGAAGATCTTGAAATCAGGTTGTTGGATAGAATTCCGAATATCGTCTCTGGGCACATACATCGTCCAGTCAAATTTTCCTGCGCGTGTCTCGGCATTGTTACTTAACTTACGATAAACTCAAAAATGAAACATTTTCTCCCACAGCTGTCTTAGAATAATCAACAAACAAATAACAACATGGAGGTTTCATAGCAACTGCATCTCTAAATTTCATTTGCTTTCTCATAGGTTACTTTAAGAAAAAAATTTTGTTTGCTAATTAATAGCAATTGGCCCCCTACATTTCACATTAAATTTTCACAAAAAAAAACAATTTCTCGTCCCAAAACAATTACAAAATTTTGTAAAAAAACGTTGGTTCCTCTCAAAGTTATTAGAGACAAACAAAAATGAAGTTTTAACTTTAACACCCTGTATCTCACTTAATATCAACTTTCGAGTATAGGTGAGTATAATTAAATTCTAATATTTTTACGTAAGGAGTCTGTGGTTTTTCCATATACCATTAATTTAATTTTCACTTTTTAGATGTCTCCAATTTTCAAGCATTTTTTAACTACATTGACATGAGAGCATTAATAGAAAACTTCTGTATTTACCACGTGACTGCGCCTGGACAAGATGAAGGAGCTCAAACCTTACCAGAAGAGTAAGTTCGATAATTTCATATTGTGAACTACCGTTACGCTTCGCTTTGATCAAAACTGTTTTTTTAATTTGAAGAGCTATTTCAAAATAAAATCCATTTTCTCATTTCCAGTTGTCGTCCTCAGATTTATTATCATTAAATTTTTGAATCAATTTTTCGGATTTTCGCCAGTAACGTCAAATTCATTTTCTGTTCTCCCTTTTATTGCCTCTTCTAAATCATATTAATTATTAAATATAATATAAATATTATTTTACTTATCTATTTTTTATTATCTTATCTATTAAAATTACACACCACTACCCGTTTATGGTTTAGTTTTGATTTATAAATTAAATTAATGTTAATTATATAATATTTCAATTATTATAGTTATGTGTTCCCAACGATGGATGAGCTGGCTGATCAGCTGGCACAGGTCGTACGACATTTCAACCTCAAACAGTTCATTGGATTTGGAGTTGGGGCTGGTGCCAATATTCTTTGTCGATATACTCTGTTACATCCAGAACTGGTACGTATGACCACAGAGAAACCAATCCAAGAGAAACCATCGATGGTTAAACATTTACCGTTCATTATTATACTGTCAAACATTTCGATACTTTTTTCTCCTCCCTGAAATAAATTTCTTTGATGCGCTGCATGTAGTTCTGACCTCAGAATCTCGATATGAGCCGCCAATGATGAGGCAGACAAATATATTTTGACACTCAATAAAAGGGCCATTTATAACCAGTTTATTGGCTTTAAACAAACAAACTTATAATAAACTGATAAATCCATTTAATTAACAGTAATACATATACAGTAAGTCCCAGAAGAAATGTCTAAATTCATTTAAAATTCAGCGGTAAGTTTTTTCAAAAAACGCTCGTACCCGTCGATTTTGATTTTTTAATTTTTTTTTTTTGTGGTAATTTCATGTATACAGGGTAGCTCAAAAATAAGTTACGACCATCAACTTCATTTTTTCAAATGAAAACATATATTTTTTATTTCATTTTTGAATTTTGCATTGAATTCTAAGCATGTTTCATGTACCATGTCCTATACATAAACTCAACAGTTATTGAAAAAATTAGGATTGAACATATCTATAAGTAAGACCTGTTTATTAAAAAAAAACACATCAAAATCAAATTAATCTGTCGCTCGGCGATATCCGTAAGGCGGAAGGAAGCAAACAGGTCACATGGACAACCCATGGGCGTATTACTATTATTTTAAAATTAAATATAAAAATATTAAAATCTATGAAACAAAGTTGTACAACATACAGTCTAAACAAGCAGAACTTTTTATAAAGAATGAGTTATGGTCGTAAAATCAATAAAAAAATGTCTCCTCTTGGATACTCCATCCGCGGACATACTGTATATACAGTGTGTCCACTGATTGACTATCGAAGAGGGAAAACTTTTTTATTTGTGGGTTTATGAAAAAAAGTTATTTTTCATAAAAACTCCTGCTTGTTCTCCAACGACCAAAAAGTATATTATTTTTTCAAATTTATATACCGGGTGTTCAGAATTTAGAAAAATATGAAAAAAGCTAAGAACAAAGTACCCTTATGTGTAAAGATAGGATAAAAACTAATTAGTAAAAGTTGTTGTGGTTGAGAACCTACGTCTCATTACCAAGTTTTGACTTATTAGCTAAATGTACAGAGACAGGCAAAAAATTCCAACTCATAAAATATGATTTGCTTTAAATTAACGCATTTTGCAAATTAGTTAATCTTTAGAACGTATTTCTTTGTAAAAACTTTATAGTATACGTTGCGATGACAATGGACGTACATTTTACCGACAAGACGGCGTTGAAAACACATCGCGGAGCGACGTATTTAACAAATGAACAAACAAATAAAAATGTTGTCAATGTCATATTGCTTAATTTATGACAGTGAAAAAAAATGCTAACGTTAGAACAAAAAGTATTTATTGTCCAATGTTATGGTTTAGGGGAAAATATCTCATACTCGTATGTCACAAGAATGTTTAACGAGAAATGGCCAAATTTTACCGTTAACCGAATATCAGTTAAATCTATTGTTTCAAAATTTAGAAGAACAGGAAGCGTTTTAAATATTAAAAAGAAGAAGACTCCTATCAATGAAGAAGAAAATGTTGGGGCAACTCTTGCGCTGGATTCCGTTCGGCATTTTCCCAAAACATCGCTAAGGATTAGAGCATCCCATATTGGAAACATTAGTAAATCATATTTGCAAATAATTTTTAAAGCTAATAAAGTCAGGCCATATAAACCTAAATTTGTTCATACTCTAGAAGCAAATGATGATGCAAAAAGACTTGATTTTTGCTTATGGGTTGGTCAGAAATACTTACAAAATAGAAACTTTTTTCATAATATTATTTTTTCCGATGAAGCTACTTTCTCAACTAATGGAGTGGTTAGTTCCCAAAATGTACGTTACTGGTCAACTGAGAATCCCCATTTTCGAATTCATTGCAGAAGACAGTACTCCAAGAAAGTTAACGTTTGGTGTGCAGTTACGTACAACGGAATAATTGGACCGTACTTCTTTGAAGCAAATATGAATCAGCATAGTTATTTAGAAATGCTAAATTCAATTTTTTTTCATTATTTAAATAATATGCCACTTATTGACAGGCAAACTGCATATTTTCAACAAGATGGTCATCCTGCGCATTCCACTGTTATTGTGCGGGATTGGTTGAATCGACAATTTCCGGAGCGCTGGATTGGGAGATATGGACCAATCCCTTGGCCGCCAAGAAGTCCCGACCTTACAATAATGGATTTTTACTTATGGGGCTACCTTACCCAGAAAGTGTATGCATCTCATTTGGAACCTGATCTTGACAATTTAAAAATTAGAATTAGAGAAGCGATTCAGGCTATCCCTTTGCAAGAGATACGAAATGCATATAAAGCATTTATTAAGAAAGTCCAACGATGCGAGGAGGTTGGTGGAGAAACCTTTGAATAGTTTTTTTTTGCTGATAACCTGCCTTTTTTCACTTACATTTGTTATACTTGTTACAATTTTTTACTCTTCATTCGTTCTCTAATAAATTCGTTTAATTATGAATAGTGCACGGTTTTATTTTAAAACGTATTGATTTTTTAATAACATGGGTAGTTACTTAGCCGTTTTCGACAATTCCTCGTATAAAGATAAATATTATACAAAGAAATACGTTCTAAAGATTAACTAATTTGTAAAATGCGTTAATTTAAAGCAAATCATATTTTATGAGTTGGAATTTTTTGCCTGTCTCTGTACATTTAGCTAATAAGTCAAAACTTGGTAATGAGACGTAGGTTCTCAACCACAACAACTTTTACTAATTAGTTTTTATCCTATCTTTACACATAAGGGTACTTTGTTCTTAGCTTTTTTCATATTTTTCTAAATTCTGAACACCCGGTATATAAATTTGAAAAAATAATATACTTTTTGGTCGTTGGAGAACAAGCAGGAGTTTTTATGAAAAATAACTTTTTTTCATAAACCCACAAATAAAAAAGTTTTCCCTCTTCGATAGTCAATCAGTGGACACACTGTATATTTGACGATAGACCTTGGTAAATTCCTATCTTCTTCTTAATTCCGCATTTAATTTGATAATCGTAATCGTAACTGTTATTATTTTTCCAAGTAGTATTAAATTTACATACCTGTCTTAACTCTAGATAGAACTTTTCGATAATGCGTCCTACTGCACTATAGTCAAATTTTAATTTGACTATAACTGATTATCGAGGCCTTTTCTTGCCGGGAGACAATAAGAGCTTTTCAGGATTATTGGCTTTCCGGTCCTCATCTTTCTTGTGAATTTTTTTAATCACGCTAATACCAGCTCCGGTATACATCGAAACTATGTCCAATTTTCGTTTTAACGGCAAATTAAATGCATAATTTCTGGCTTCCTGGTCATAATCATTATAATCATTAGCAATAATTTCCCGAGATTTGCCATGTAAAGTTTTTCCACGAATATATGCCATTGCATTTTTAGATCCAAATTCTACAAAATACTGGTCATATAGAGAGGATTATTCTGTCTTTAGGACGCATCCAAATCTGTAACGGGTTACGCCGAATGTTTTATCGAACTCCGTCCGAATATCCGTATGAAGTCGCTTCGGTTCTCGTTATTCATGTCTTAGCATTAAACCTTTCCTACACCCATTATGGTGGAAAGTCGACGTTTACTTAGTTTGTGGTGCGATGGTATCATAATCGCTCATAGACAAATCAATAGACTATTACATTATTTAGCTCATAGATATCAAATAGATGAGAGATTTAAATTACAGTACGTTTCACGAAAAATGGATACGACTTAATGATTTCCTGGGTCGGTCCCATTGTGTGGACAAGAGCTTGGTAATAAACAAGTGAAGTATGAAGGGACGGACTAAGGAAAACAAGTAACGATATGATTATATTAATGTAATCAAATGAAATAACATTTTTTTTAAATATTACTAGTCATATTTGTTTACATTTATAATGTCATTCTATAGATAGTTCTGTTTCGCTATCGCTATCCTCATCAAAATTAATTATAATTGGATTAATTATACGATCCAGACTAATATACGAATTTTCTACAGTTATTACGTGACGGACTGAATTTTGCCAACTACCTGGGGGAATATCATTAAAGCATTTTCGTATTAATTCTACAACACTAGAACTTAAAGTCGGAGAAATATTTTCAGACCTCACCAGTGATTTTAACTGGTGCCACATATGCTCTATGGGGTTAAAAATGCAATAATAGGGTGGGAGCCGTAGCACTGTATGTCCAATTTCTTCTGCCAATTTGTCACAAACATATACTTTTTTTATACAAAATGTCTTTAAAACTTCTAAAAGATCACTTTTTTATAACTTTCTTCAAAATATATATCATTCGCCGCCATGTAGTTCTGAATCTCCAATTTTGTATTATTTGAGCTTGGAGCTTTATGTAATTGGCGACTGTGATAGCTCGCATTGTTCATTACTATCACGCTATTCTGAGCAATGTTTGGTAAAAGACAATTCTGGAACCATTCCTCAAAAACTAACAAATTTTACCACAAAAAGATATTTAAATATAAATTAAGCAACCTAACCTACCTGATGTGCCTATATTTAATTATTATTATTACAATCCGGTCCTTTCCACATAATAATAACAAACGGTCATAAATAATGGGATGGCCCAGGTACTTTTACGGCAGTCATTAAGTTATATCCGTTTTTCTTGAAACAATCTTTACCTAGTAATGGTTTGGCGGAGTAGGTGTTTTTAACGATAGTTGATAATTAAAAAAAGGGACCGTTACAAATTTTTATTAGAACGGACAATACCTTTTTTTGCAATAACACCTGCATATGTTTTAATGATTTTTTACAACATAAAACATTGTGACGAAGCAATAAAAGTTGGATGTCCTCATTCGTGTTTATGTATAATCCATTATTTTGTGAGGCAATAACAACTGAACAGAACATATTGTAAATTAATTGAATCAGCCGATACTTGGTGGAAATCCATAACTAATATTGAGAAACAATAAAAATATTAGTATATTTTGACATGTTTTTCATTATTAATCCGTATCAAAATAATATTGTGGATACACATAATTTCTAAAAAAATATGTTTTGAATTTCTAACAAATTTGGCAAAATCAAATAATTACTAAAAAGTATAAGTTTTACAACGATTGTATAGTGAAAATAATTTATTTATAACTCCAGTGGTTAAATATTTTAAAATTTATGGTACATTTCGCTGGCTTAAGTACCTTTTATTGTAAAAGTGACCAAGTTTAATTAAAGTGGTGTAAACATATTTTTACAAGAATAATGGAAGGCATAAATGAAATACAATAGATTCCTAGAACTTCGTTTCTTGTAACAAATAATAGGAGGATAACTTAACAGGCAACATACACGGATCAATGAAGTTAAACGACGTTGGGCACGGTTAGTACTTGGATGGGTGACCGTTTGGAGATATGTGTCAAAATTTTTACAAAATATTTTTGTAAATTTTACAATAATATCAAAAACTAAATTATAGCAAAATTCTAACCTACATTTTTAGTAATACAGTGAAATCTCTCATAACGGACACCTCTAATAAGCGGACATCTCTATTAGGCGGACATTTTTTCATAGTCCGGAACTAGGTATATGAAATTCCATGAAAATCAACCTCTCTTGGGCGGACTCTCCTTTGGGCGGACGCGGACAGGCTGTTCTCATATAAGGAGTGCGAAAACCCACCTTTAAATAGACAAAAAAAAATTTGTACGTATTTGGGAGACGAATAAGTACGGTGCAAGAGCTCTTTGAAGACAGAGCGGCAACCAATCGCGTATGCATGGCAGAGCGAAAGGACTTCGCCGAATGAAAGTATGTGTGATTCCTCGACAGCAGTACACCGTTTATTTGTAAGTTGTAAGGTTAAAATCGTAAGCAATGGCAGAAAAATATCCCGTTTTGAGCCTGAAAGAGAATATTGATGTTGTGGAAGTTTGTAATTTGATAACAATGATTTGGGCGACTATATTAACATTGATAGCAATGTGCTATTAGAAGATGATAGTGACCCCATTCCTAGGGATGATGTAGTCCAAACTGAAACCACATCATTATCTGACGACTCTGATAAAGAAGTTGAATGCAGTAATCAAACAAATGTCACCAATTATCAACAAGCCATTAGTATGATAAAGAAATTATAAGAGTATGTAAAGAATAGAGGTGACTCTACAGCTATCAGACGTGGAATTATATTTTCTAGATTGCAAGTATAAAACGAAAACATGTCAAACTACGTTATTAGATTTTTTAGTACTACATCCTAACTAAAACTAGTGTATTTTTGTTATGTTATGTTTATTCGTACATACAACATACAAACAACATATAGTAATAATTTTGCATTTACATATTACCTAATAAGAAATTTCCCATGGTCGGACACCTCTATTAGGCGGACTTTAGACGGTCCCGCAGGTGGCCGCCTAAGAGAGGTTTCACTGTATTTACAAAATTTGATGAAATTTACTAAAAAAGTTTTTGTAAAACAGATAAAGTTTCATGTCTTTGTTTTCAGTGTGTAAGATTTTAAAATTTCAATCAAAATTATGTTGCGTTTCTTTTAAATGGTTGGAATCGTTAGAATCTGCTTTATCTTTGGTGTAGCTATTGATTGTAATGTTCTTGTATTCGCTTGCCAAAATATCTCCCAGTTTGGTACGTTTTCGGACAACGTTTACATTTTAATTGTTTCATTGTTTTTTATGCATTTCCCTAAATATTGTTGGTTTTATATGCTACCCTTAGGTTGAGTTTATTAAGAAATTTATCGACAATTTTACTAGGCTTTCCAATAAAAGCGACAACTTTAATTTTATCTAATGAAGTTCTAGTTCATGCCATTACTAAATAAATAACAAATGCTGAAAATGTCCACCACCTTCTACCTGACATCATACTTCTAGGCGATGGTGAAAAATGATAATGATATCAGGAGATATTCTAAATGCTTCTGCGCGTATTCTTTCTTTAAGATCTTCAATGTTGTTCAGTTTGTTTCGGTACACTATTTCCTTTAAATATCTCCAAAGAAAATAATCCAAGCGCGTTAAATCCGGCGATCTAGGCGCCCACTCAATAGTACCCTTGTGGCCAATCCAACGGTTTGTAACTTACACCAATGATTGCCGTCAAGTTGCGTTAAATTTATATGTACAATGTGTCAAAAACAATAGAACACTTTTTCCCTCAGTTAATTTTGAATTTTTTTGGATTTCCAGGTTTCTGCTCTTTGTCTGATAAACTGTACGAGCACTCAGCCAGGATGGATAGAGTGGGGTTACCAAAAATTGAACACGAGACATTTGAGGTCTAAAGGAATGACCCAGGGGGTTCTGGATTATTTGATGTGGCATCATTTTGGAAGGGTAAGCGAAGTAAACTTACTTCTCTAGTGCACTTACCTACAGTTATATGTACATATTATTATATTACTCTTCTACATAATTTATACATACAGAAAAAAGAAAATAAATAATACACATTAAATACAGAAAATATGTAATATACAGTGTGCCTCTGATTAAGTTCACACTATTGTTAACTTATTATTAGAACTATGATCTTAGTTAAATTAGTAAACTATACTTTATGCATTTTACCAATTCAGAAACATAAACAAACATCAGCTCGTGATAGTCACGTGCTCGATGCATAAACTTACAGCTATTGGTCAATCGGCAATGAAACTTCCTATGCGCGCATCACTGCATGTCTACAGGGTTGTAATTCAGTGTAGGCTATTATTTCAAGTCTGTTCATGCGTGGTTCGAGATTGTACTGTTATATAGTTCTTAATGCGGCCCTGTGTGCTGTTCACGTGCTGGTCGCGTGTGTTTGTTTTGATCTACTGTAGTGGGAAAATGAATAGACTATAGTATAATTTCATCAACGCGTAAAAAATGATTACATACGAACGCAAAAGTACCTCTATAAAAAAAAGTGTAGATACATATAAAATAAAACAGCAAAATTTAATACCACAAAAATGCATCATATGCGTAATCGATACATATTTGCTTATGATATTTTATGTACAGGGTGTGCAATTTTCGATGGTTTTACGGGGTATCTCCGTTATTAGTCAAGATAGAAGGATGCGGTTTTCGTAGCACTGTGCTACTTTTTTGTGAAACAAAAGATGCTCTAATTAGAATTTTTCTCTTTTTCTATTCCTTGTATTTGATCGCATCAGTAATTGTTTTTTTTTAAATATTCATGGCCTACTCAAAAAAATTGTATATTTTTTAAAAAACGTAAATTGGAGGCATAATATTAAGAATAAAAATAAATTATTATATATTTTTGAGAACCTTGTTAAAAACTGAATTTCATTATTAAAAAATATCTACGGTGACACACTTAAAAAATTTTTTTTTTGAAATTTATTGAACGTAGAAAAGAATCTGAGTACGTCACTAGATTCTACGTAAAAAACTACAAAGAGAACATTTTATTTCTTTTTGATAAATTACAGGGTAACCGAAATATGCGGATTGTCCCAAAAATTTTAAATTAGAACATTTTATTTCTTTTTGATAAGTTACAGGGTAGCGGATTATGGGGATTGTCCCAAAAATGTAAAATTCTCAATAACATCCCATATATTAAAAAGGAGGAGACTTAGAAAAATTATAATTGGGCTTTTTGTTACACAAGCAAGTAGCAATGTGTTGCGGAAGCCGCATCCTTCTATCTTCACTAATAACGGAGATACCCCGTAAAACCACCGAAAAATGGACACCTTAGCTTGCATCCTATTATTGGTAGATAAAGAAGGCATTAAAAGGTGTTGTCATCTTACGAAATATATGCTACTAAAAGTTTTAAAAATACTCAAATTTATCCGACATTAAAAAAAAATGCAAAAATTCCATGAAAGTGTAATTTGCATAGTATCCGCGCTTTAGTTATGATATAGTAAAAATTTGGTGAAGATTTCACTATAATGTTGTATTATTTCATTTCCTTCATGTTTAGAATGTAGCGTATATTTGTTACTATTATTTGTATGTCGTTTTCTAGAATAATGACGAACGTAATCACGATCTTGTTCAAGTGTACAAATCGTATTTCGAAAGGAACGTAAACCCCACCAACCTCGCCCTCTTCATTGACAGTTACGTAAAAAGAACAGATTTGAATATCCACAGGGACTCAGATCCTAACAAGAAGAACAACTATACTCTAAAGGTGCCAGTTATCAATATAACTGGAGCTTACAGCCCCCATGCCGATGATACTGTCACCTTTAATGGACGATTGGACCCTACTAATTCTTCATGGATGAAAGTAAGTTCCCTAGTACAAAAAAAAAACATTTAAATACTTAGAAAAAATATATTGATGTTTTTATGAGGTTGCTCGTGCGCGCCAATTTCCCATTCGTGAAAAAAGTTACTTTATGCATAAGTTTCATACAGTATGTTTACTACGATCGTGTCAGTTGCTTTTCCAAATTAAAAAATATCATCATCGAACAAATGTCACTTGTTATGAAATTACTTTCTTCCTCGGGAAAAAAATGATGAGAATTACTTTTTTCGCTGATATAAATACACATAAGTAAAGGCAGATATTTAATTTTAGAATATTTTATTATACATAAAGTTACATTTTCTTTATATCAAAAGTACAATAATTAAATATGCATTGCATGAATGACATTTTCCTTTTACTATTCGGTACAATAGTGGATAGAATTTTCTGGTGTTGAAATTATATTTTTTCTGCCATGGACACAACTGCCGTTGATATACCTTGTCGCAAATCGGGTGTTATTTCAGCACTGCTACACGTTCTAAACACTTTATTGGCTATTTCTGTCCTGTGTTCTACCGATTCATCAACATACCCTTCAGCGACCGTTGATGACTTCCAACCGCCATGTTTCTTTAGTGTCATCAAGTCTACCTCAGATTCAGCTAAAAGTGTAGCAGACGATCTTCGAAATGAATGACAAGTACCTATATAAGTTAACATTTTCAAGTTGAAAATTAGCTACTGTTTCAGGTACCTTATAAAACTGACCCACAACCTGATTAATACATTTTCCATTGTGATATCCATAAAATAGGCGGCGATCCTTTGCTGCTGTTGGACGAAGGGCTATGTATATTCGGTAAAATTTAATATACTTTTCAGTAACTACAAATCTCCTGTTTGCATCAGTCCTTGTTTGCTTAATTTTAACAATTAATACCGTTCCTGAATCTTCAATATCATCTAATGTTACCTGGCTGATTTGAAAAATTCGATAAGCTCCTACAATCTCAAATAAAACAACCACCTTGGCCATTAAATAAACTTTATGGTGAACATTATTTAAAAAATCACTAATATCTGTAATCGTGTTTCAGAAATGCAATTAGTTTGAAATATTTTGAAATATCTACATTATTATGGATTGTAACATACTTTTAATCATTGAATAATTCGACCACACTGTTGATGGCTTTTGTTCTTGTGCTAATTCCGAAAAATAGACCAATAACACCGTCTCCGACAAAGAACTGCATGTCTTTTTCATTTTCCATTCCATAAATCTTGAATACGCGGTTTCGTAAATTTTGTGCGATTTAGCTGGCAATAATTTTTGTGACGCTACTTTCGCTGCTTCTACCAATTCCGGTGAAGTCAGAGAAAACTCGGAATCGGACATATTTAATTTTATAATATTCAAAATAACTAATAAACAACAACTAAGTTCTTAATTTTAAAATTAAATCACAGAATTAAATTGACAGATATTTGATTATTTTAAAGGTTTCGTTAGCAACGCAGGTCTAATTGTCACTATAAGTAAAACAGCCGCCTATTATTTTAAAAATTCAAATTTTACATCGATATTTTGCTTAACTTAAATATATTGTAATAATACGTTTTTCAATATTAAATCGTCGTTTTCCTGTCACAGAAAAAAATAGTGTGTTATACACGGGAAAAATATTATATTTTAGCTCTCGGAATTTTGACAACACAACCTCGAGCTAAAATCTAATATTTTTTCCCTTGTATAATAAATAACTATTTTTCACTAACCAAAACATTGTCAATTTTATGCATTCATTTGCGTAAAAAGTATTGTTTTTATAACGATCTTAGAAAAAATCAATTTTATCACAATTTTAGATCTCAGATTGTGGAATGGTTCTTGAAGAGCAACCCGGAAAAGTCAGCGAGGCTTTCAGGTTGTTCTTGCAGGGAGAGGGATATGGTAAGTAAATCCGTTCTTGACATTTAGGCACAACTAATTTTAGTAATTACAATTTTAAAAGTATGCTAGGGCTAAAATAATTTTTCTTCCAAAGGTTGGACAAAGCAGGTTAATCACTAAGTCATACACACTGGAATGTTCGAGTAATAAGATTCATTACTTCACTAATGATGTAAGGACCATATTACATCACTGGTTATATAATGAACTCATTACATAACTCATTTTAGGTGGTATATAGTTACGCAAGAATTAATTTGACATAATGTTACAAGGTCTTGTATTCAAGTTAAAATATGACATGAACCAGGAACCAGGAATGAAAAAGTATTTTAGTTTTACAGTAGGTCAAAGTTACGCATTACTTACTGTTAAGTAATTATTGTAGAGCAAAAAAAAATGTTCAAATTTTTAAAATAAAAAATGAAAATTTTCTGTTTTAAAGCGTTAATATAGGAAAATTAAATCGCCGAATATGTATTAAGGAACGTTTTTTTTTTGAAAAATGCTCACTAGGAAAGTGAATTATAATATTTTGTTAATAATTATAAAGCCATGGCTATTTTTAATCGAATTTATCAGTCGGTGGATTAATTTTCTTATTAGTAATTACAATTTTATATTAGTGTTGCAAATATATTAATATTTAAGGCTTTACGATGCCACCCCGCTCAGGAAACACAGCTTCCTGTAATATTAGAGGAACTTAGTTCTAAATTTAATGGACCCTTTTAAAATCCCGTATTATCTAAATTACTATTAAAATTATACAATTAAGGCTAAAAAATAATATCGTAGAACAATTATTAGAAGAAAATATTAAAAATGTAAAAAAATTTGTATGCAGAGTATCAATTTTGAAAATTTACCTCCCTAAATCATGCTTCCACTAAATAATTTTAAAAATCGAATCGTCACGTCAATTTCAATGTGAACGGGGACACTTTTAATGAATAGTTTCAGGGTTCGTGGCTTAACCCCCTGGGGGAAGTATTTTTTGTAAGTTTTTGAAGTTTAGTCGAGAGTTTTTATTAAGGACATTAAAAAGTTTTTATTAAAGACATTAAATACATCCTTTAATTTTTTAAGAAGTTACAATCACCGTTGGCTAGCCAATCAAAACAAAACCCATGTCGCGATGAATGCACTAAGGGATTTGGCATACTTTTTTGTATGTACCTTCTCGTTTATGTAGATATATATATATATATATAACGATTTGGGTAACATTGGGCTTTGCAGCAAATGAAAGTGTACTCTTTAAAGTTGGTCCAAGCTTTCGGAAATCTTTATTTCCATCATCAGGGAAACTACAATACAAGAAAATTGACTGAAATCAGAGTTAAGCTCTTAATTTAACAAAACAACTTTAGTTACTTACAACTTTGTTGAGGATGTTCATAAATTTGTAGTTAATTACTAATAGTAACACAGTAAAATTAGAAAGCACTGAAGCAGCAACAAGCCAAAATCTTTTGTGGTTGGTATATACATACAAAACACACCATAATTCATTAATTAAAAAGACAGCACAGATTAAAATAATTTAAATTTTCAAATAAAATTACTGGTCTTTATCAACCATGCCTACGGAAACGGCCATTTTGTACCGGTATTATTTGATGAAATCGGCGCAGAGAATTTATAGGAACAATAATGATCACATATTACTCTGTGGTATGCCACCATTCCACAAAGGACTTTCTTATGTGTATCTTTCGATACTGGATACAAAAAAAAAAAGAGGGAAAAAACCTTATCGATCTTAATTCTATTGGTTGAGGTGTTGATTCAAATGTGTGTATGCAACACTTGAAACATATCCGGAAACAATCATGTGAATTGTAAATATGAGGTTTATTTAATTTATTTATTATTATTATTATTTATTCTCAGAATGTAGATATTTACTATTGATTAGTTATTAATTGTTAATATTTTGCTTTATTATTATTCAATTTATTATTGACTACCCATGTCTCTGTGGAGGGTGGGATTTTTATCTAACGCCAATAAATAGGCATAAACCTCACTTAAATGGCTGATGTCAGTTCGTCTGTTCATGTTGTTGGGGATCTGAGAAATCCAGGCCATCTCCAGGAAGATTCTTTTTGTGTAAACCGACTGTGTTGATAAGACTTTAGTAGAGCCGTAGTTCATATTATGACCAAGTGTATTGGCATGTTCAGCCAACGCACATCTCTCAGGGTGTAATCTACAATCACTCCTATGTGACGCAATTCTTTTATTTAATGGTCTGGCAGTTTGGCCAATATAGACTTTATTGCAATCCTCACATGGAATGATATAAACCACATCTGAGCGTTGGCCAATTGGGACTTTGTCTTTCAGACGTGAGTGTAAATTTTTAATAGTTAATACAGACTTATTGGCAATTTTAATATTACAAAAATCATTAATTATTCTCATGATTGGTGGTGATATCTCTCTTATAAATGGAAATGAAGTGAATTTAATTGTGACTGAGTTAATTGGGACTGCATTTTGCAATGTATTATTATTAATGTTCGGAGTATTTAAGTTTGTATCATTCGTGGTTCTAAATAGGATTTTATTAATTAGCGAAGGAGGGTACGAGTTATCTATAAAGAGTTTTGAGAGGATATCTAGATTTTTCCTCAGGAAAGAAGCATCAGAAATTTTCGAAACTCTCGTTTTCATTTGTTTGATTAAATTCACCTTCATGGCTTGTTTATGGTAGGAAAAAAAATTGAGGTATCTACCAGAGCTACATGGTTTGCGGTACCAGTCTATAAGAATTTTATTATCTGGTGTACGTATGAAACGTGTATCCAAGAACGGCACTGATCGTTCTGGACATTCTGTCTCGATGGTGAATTGTATATGTTGATCAAAATCATTGAGAGTATCTACTATTTCATTTATGCCATCCTCCGGAAGTGCTAAAATGATATCATCTACATATTTTTTTATGAATAATGGAGTAAAAGATAGAACCGGTAAGACAATATCCAGGATATCATCCATGACGTAATTTGCCAAAATGGGTGATATTGAAGATCCCATCGGCGTTCCAAAAATTTGTTTATAAAATTTATTGTCAAATGTGAAAAAAGTGTTCTCGAATAAGAAAGAGATAATTTCTAAAAAGGTGTTTTTTTCAATGTTACAATAATCTTTAATGCGGTACCAATTTTTATTAATCGCTCTAAGAGCTATATCTAAGTAAACGTTACTGAAAAGAGAAATCACATCCAAACTGGCTAAAACGAAATTAATTGGGAGTTGCATCCCGTTAAACTGTTCAGCAATCTCGAATGAGTCTTTAATGTAATATGGATTTTCTTTATTATAGGCTCTAGTGAGAATATCTGTAACAAATGTGGCCAAGAACTCTGTAGGAGCGCCAATAGAGGCTACAATAGGTCTGACTGACAACGTAGGTTTATGAATCTTTGGTAACGTGTAGAATCTAGGTGCAACACCCTTATAATTTGTTAATTTTTTCTTTGTTTGTTCATCTATATATTTTGAACTGTGCAAATTTTTAACAAGGGTATTGCATTTATTTTCTATTGAAGACGTAGGATCCCTCAGAAGTTCAACGTAAGTGTTATTGTCGTTAATCAAAACATACGATAATCGTTTGTAATCATCTAAATTCATGACAACCGTCACATTGCCTTTGTCCGAATTCGTTAAGACAATCTGAGGGTTATCTTTCAAAAACTTTCTTGCTTTTTTAAACAAAACATGAAAAAACGAATTCTGCCATTTGTTAGAATGAATGTGGTTAGTGAGAATGTTAGTAATTCTTGCTGTAGCGATAGTTTTGTGGATTGGTTGTTCAATGTAAGAAGTGAGGTGATCTACGTCAGAAAGTATCTGTTTTATGGACAAATCTTTGCCTACAATAGGCTCGATACTGAACTTAGGTCCTAGTGATAAGAAACTTAAAATGTCAGGTGGTATGTCTATGTCAGTGAGGTTTTTTATCCACTCTGGTTTTGTCCTAAGTGACTTTTGAGTTAATATTGTTTTAAGATTATCTAATTTATTAATGTTATTCTGTTTAGTGTTATGAAAAATTCTATTGTAATGTCTATTTTGTCTGTAAGAAAAAGTGGCAAAATTAGCTTCTGACGTATGTTGTATAATATCTGTCTTGATTGTGTTCAGAGATGTTTCAAGTTTATCAATTAGTTTGTGGTTAGTTGCAATCTCAATATTAATCAGTTTATCACCTAACCTATTGCAATAATGCACAGCATTGTGTGCATCCTGACGAAAGAGGAGGTCCTCAATGGATCTGGTCGATGCTGTGATATGTTGTGGTTTGATTCCTAATTGTCTACACTTCAAGAGGAAGGATCTGCGATTATAGATATTATAGTGTAGACAATTAGGAATCAAACCACAACATATCACAGCATCGACCAGATCCATTGAGGACCTCCTCTTTCGTCAGGATGCACACAATGCTGTGCATTATTGCAATAGGTTAGGTGATAAACTGATTAATATTGAGATTGCAACTAACCACAAACTAATTGATAAACTTGAAACATCTCTGAACACAATCAAGACAGATATTATACAACATACGTCAGAAGCTAATTTTGCCACTTTTTCTTACAGACAAAATAGACATTACAATAGAATTTTTCATAACACTAAACAGAATAACATTAATAAATTAGATAATCTTAAAACAATATTAACTCAAAAGTCACTTAGGACAAAACCAGAGTGGATAAAAAACCTCACTGACATAGACATACCACCTGACATTTTAAGTTTCTTATCACTAGGACCTAAGTTCAGTATCGAGCCTATTGTAGGCAAAGATTTGTCCATAAAACAGATACTTTCTGACGTAGATCACCTCACTTCTTACATTGAACAACCAATCCACAAAACTATCGCTACAGCAAGAATTACTAACATTCTCACTAACCACATTCATTCTAACAAATGGCAGAATTCGTTTTTTCATGTTTTGTTTAAAAAAGCAAGAAAGTTTTTGAAAGATAACCCTCAGATTGTCTTAACGAATTCGGACAAAGGCAATGTGACGGTTGTCATGAATTTAGATGATTACAAACGATTATCGTATGTTTTGATTAACGACAATAACACTTACGTTGAACTTCTGAGGGATCCTACGTCTTCAATAGAAAATAAATGCAATACCCTTGTTAAAAATTTGCACAGTTCAAAATATATAGATGTACAAACAAAGAAAAAATTAACAAATTATAAGGGTGTTGCACCTAGATTCTACACGTTACCAAAGATTCATAAACCTACGTTGTCAGTCAGACCTATTGTAGCCTCTATTGGCGCTCCTACAGAGTTCTTGGCCACATTTGTTACAGATATTCTCACTAGAGCCTATAATAAAGAAAATCCATATTACATTAAAGACTCATTCGAGATTGCTGAACAGTTTAACGGGATGCAACTCCCAATTAATTTCGTTTTAGCCAGTTTGGATGTGATTTCTCTTTTCAGTAACGTTTACTTAGATATAGCTCTTAGAGCGATTAATAAAAAATTGGTACCGCATTAAAGATTATTGTAACATTGAAAAAAACACCTTTTTAGAAATTATCTCTTTCTTATTCGAGAACACTTTTTTCACATTTGACAATAAATTTTATAAACAAATTTTTGGAACGCCGATGGGATCTTCAATATCACCCATTTTGGCAAATTACGTCATGGATGATATCCTGGATATTGTCTTACCGGTTCTATCTTTTACTCCATTATTCATAAAAAAATATGTAGATGATATCATTTTAGCACTTCCGGAGGATGGCATAAATGAAATAGTAGATACTCTCAATGATTTTGATCAACATATACAATTCACCATCGAGACAGAATGTCCAGAACGATCAGTGCCGTTCTTGGATACACGTTTCATACGTACACCAGATAATAAAATTCTTATAGACTGGTACCGCAAACCATGTAGCTCTGGTAGATACCTCAATTTTTTTTCCTACCATAAACAAGCCATGAAGGTGAATTTAATCAAACAAATGAAAACGAGAGTTTCGAAAATTTCTGATGCTTCTTTCCTGAGGAAAAATCTAGATATCCTCTCAAAACTCTTTATAGATAACTCGTACCCTCCTTCGCTAATTAATAAAATCCTATTTAGAACCACGAATGATACAAACTTAAATACTCCGAACATTAATAATAATACATTGCAAAATGCAGTCCCAATTAACTCAGTCACAATTAAATTCACTTCATTTCCATTTATAAGAGAGATATCACCACCAATCATGAGAATAATTAATGATTTTTGTAATATTAAAATTGCCAATAAGTCTGTATTAACTATTAAAAATTTACACTCACGTCTGAAAGACAAAGTCCCAATTGGCCAACGCTCAGATGTGGTTTATATCATTCCATGTGAGGATTGCAATAAAGTCTATATTGGCCAAACTGCCAGACCATTAAATAAAAGAATTGCGTCACATAGGAGTGATTGTAGATTACACCCTGAGAGATGTGCGTTGGCTGAACATGCCAATACACTTGGTCATAATATGAACTACGGCTCTACTAAAGTCTTATCAACACAGTCGGTTTACACAAAAAGAATCTTCCTGGAGATGGCCTGGATTTCTCAGATCCCCAACAACATGAACAGACGAACTGACATCAGCCATTTAAGTGAGGTTTATGCCTATTTATTGGCGTTAGATAAAAATCCCACCCTCCACAGAGACATGGGTAGTCAATAATAAATTGAATAATAATAAAGCAAAATATTAACAATTAATAACTAATCAATAGTAAATATCTACATTCTGAGAATAAATAATAATAATAATAAATAAATTAAATAAACCTCATATTTACAATTCACATGATTGTTTCCGGATATGTTTCAAGTGTTGCATACACACATTTGAATCAACACCTCAACCAATAGAATTAAGATCGATAAGGTTTTTTCCCTCTTTTTTTTTTGTATCCAGTATCGAAAGATACACATAAGAAAGTCCTTTGTGGAATGGTGGCATACCACAGAGTAATATGTGATCATTATTGTTCCTATAAATTCTCTGCGCCGATTTCATCAAATAATACCGGTACAAAATGGCCGTTTCCGTAGGCATGGTTGATAAAGACCAGTAATTTTATTTGAAAATTTAAATTATTTTAATCTGTGCTGTCTTTTTAATTAATGAATTATGGTGTGTTTTGTATGTATATACCAACCACAAAAGATTTTGGCTTGTTGCTGCTTCAGTGCTTTCTAATTTTACTGTGTTACTATTAGTAATTAACTACAAATTTATGAACATCCTCAACAAAGTTGTAAGTAACTAAAGTTGTTTTGTTAAATTAAGAGCTTAACTCTGATTTCAGTCAATTTTCTTGTATTGTAGTTTCCCTGATGATGGAAATAAAGATTTCCGAAAGCTTGGACCAACTTTAAAGAGTACACTTTCATTTGCTGCAAAGCCCAATATTACCCAAATCGTTATCCCTAACTAGTCAGCAACGACTACCTTTCCTATATATATATATATATATATATGTCGGTTTAGAAAGTCTTTCTTTGTTGTCCGACACCAAACTTCCATCCTCTTCTATCATCGCAGTCCTCTGTTGTTATATTTCTTTCAGTCATGGACTTCTGCTATTCTAGTCTTGGTCTTCCTCGTCTTCTCTTTCCTATTGGTTGCCAATGTAGTATTCTTTTTGGCCACCGAAACCCGAACAAACCCGTACCAGGTTGTTTTCTTTCGATGTCCTGAGTTATCGTGCCTTCTATTCCCATTTGCTGTTTTATGTGGTCGTTTCTTATTCTTTCTCTTCGTGAGATTCGCATTGATCTTCTAATGGTGTCCATTTCCACTGCTTTCACTTTCTTCTTTTGCTTATTTGTAATTCTCCAAGTTTCTGCTCCGTATAAGAGGTTGGTCTTTATCATTGCTTCGTATATCTTGAATTTCCTCTTCTTTGTTATTTCCTTGCTCCACAAGATTCCATTCAGGCATCCGATCATTCTTTTGGCTTTCACTATTCGTTTTTCTATTTCTCTTACATCTGTTCCGGTATTATCGAATGTAATTGCCAGGTATTCATACTCCTGACATTGTAGAATTTCCTGACCATTATCCACTTCCAAATTCCCGTCCTGGGTCCCTATACTTAGATATCTTGTTTTGTTTATAATGACTGTTAAACCCCATTCTCAATATTCTTTCATCAGTTTCTAATCATGTATTGCATGTCCTCCTTATCACCTGCCACTATCACCTGATCATCTGCAAACTGGAGAGTGAATAAGTACCCGTCATCTATCTCTATAAACATCCCATGAATCTTTCTCTCCCATCTTCTCAGCGCGTTACGTCGGCGTCGAGCGAAGCTCGGGTATCGAGTTTAAGGTAATAAGCAAGTAGCGACGATTTTCGCTTGAATTTATAACTTCGAGCAGTTTTTTTTAATCGAGCGATGTCAGTTATTTCAATAAGCGAGTACTCGAACGGTTTTTCGCTCAAGCGATCACACAAACACAAATTATGGGTACTAAATTTTCAAAATGACACCCAGTGTAATTATGTTGTATTTCTCATTGTAAGTGCGAGGTGCCCCAGAGAACTTTTCTTTAAAATTAAAATTCTTAATTATATATTTCAACAACTTAACTTCTACATACTTAGAACATTATTTCTGTTAACCTCTAAAACTTGCATAAATATCCAAGAATTAGTTATCGAATGCAAAATCACGTCGTGTTAGGTGCTTGTAACATTTTTAAATCGGAAGAAAGTAGACAGAAAGATACACTCATGTAGGTTGGATTTTGGCGGCTTTTTAAACTCTGCCATTTTTGTCAAAAAAGAGGACATTTTGAATGTAATAAACAGGGACTTTTTGGTCAATATCAGTATACTTTGAAGAATTATGAACTCTTGTGCTTAAAGTTTAAGTATTAGTCCAAAATCAAAATAAATATGCCTTTACTTAAATTATAATCAAAACGATGCATTTTTAAAAGGGTCTATGAAAAATAAATAAAGTCATTTGTTATGTCGATGACTTAACTATATTGTTTAGTATAAACAAAAACACGAATACACACTGAGTTTATCTTTATTTTTCTAATGTTTGCGTTATGGTTGGACAATGTGCGCGAATGGTATGTATATTGTTTACATTTTTAATTTTTTTAAATTTATTGGTGTTTCGAAAATTTATTTCACCGTGGTTCATCTTTTATTTGTCATTAATTATAATTTCTCACGTTTAAAAAAAAAAATTTATTATTTTTTTTTTCGTAGCAGCGGCAGTAAAAATGAGCCCAAAAATTGAGAAAGCTGCGTTGGAAAGATACTAGTTAAAAATTTTAAACCAGAATAAATAATAAAACAAAAAATTGTTTGCAAAGAAAAATACAATAAAGCGCGAGTATATAAAACTTGCTTAAGAAGTGTTCCGTCCTAAAAATAAGTTCCAGGGTCTGCTCATTAGTCTATAAGATCCAGGGGGGACTTAACAAAAGAAAAGATCATTTAAATGGCTTTTTATCACCATTTTCATAAGCCTTATTATTTGACAATTGTTACTTGTTTACTCCAAACCAATTTCGAAATGAATATCTTATTAAATACAAGTTAATGGATTGATAATTCATTTTATATTATACAGGGTGGCCCATCGAAAACAGTCCAGCAAGGTTTACGGCTGTGTACGTGAAATTAAAAAAAAACTCGAACCCGAAAACTTGTGTTTTCAGGGGGATACGTTTCACTATTAATTTCATCCCTGTAACCTCCACCCCCCCCCCCCCCCCCAGCGGGGGCAGCTATTGCCCTTGTTTTTCAAATGGGAATGGGTATGTTGTGATATATCTTTTTAAAGGGCATTAAATTTCTCTTTAAAATATCGCTTTGTTTTGTAAATTTGAGCTACGCGCCGTCGAGAAATTGCGTTTTAAAAAATGTAATTTTATTCAGTAATACTTACATGTTACCTTATTAAATGTTGAAAATGTCCGTCATTCACCTCCATAAAATAGTACAACAACTGTTCAAAGTGTTCTCGGACATTCTGAAGAACATCTGGTGTAATTTGTTGACATTCATTAGTTTAAAAAAAATTGTTTACGCACAAACCTGTGTAAGAGGTGCAGTGAAATGTTTCAAATTCCGTTGCTCGGCGGCGCGTAGCTCAAATTTACAAAACGAAGCGCCATTTTAAAGAGAATGTAATGCCCTTTAAAAAGATGTATCACAACATACCCATTCCCATTTGAAAAAACAAGGGCAGTAGCCGCCCCCGCTAGGGGGGTTGAGGTTGCAGGGATGAAATTAATAGTGAAACGTGTCCCCCTGAAAACACAAGTTTACGGGTCCGAGTTTTTGTTTTTAATTTTCACGTACACAGCCGTAAACCTTGCTGGACTGTTTTCGATGGGCCACCCTGTATATAAATCTTCTATCTGATCCCACAAAACAGGCTTAGACACTTTTTTTTTCATTTACTTGTTTGATCCCCCTCCCTCCCCCTATCATTTTAAATTAAATTTTTTAAACTGTGGTGGGTGCCAGTCTCGAATCTTTGTTCAAATCCCGGGATTCTCGGGATAATGAGTATCTAATAACGGTATCCCGGGACTAGTCTCAAAAAGACATAAGAAAGATAGTGTTTACTAAATATTAGAGGTGAAAAACTATCGATAGTGCTTAAGTTCGATATATCGATAGTAAAGGTGCCAAACTATCGATACTATCGATAGTCCTAGAGCTGTATAAATATATAAAAACGGGCATCACTTTGATTCGGTGCAAATATATAAAAATCGATAGTCGCTATCGATAGTTCTCCATCTTTACTAAATACACTAAATACCGACCTACTGTTAACAAAATGAAAAAGAAAACATTAATAATTTCTAAGAAAAAGAACGAGAAAAAATTAGTAGTGCGTGCAGAGTATCGTCTCCCAAACCAAAGTATAACCTGCTGACGAGAAGCAGCGTTCTGTTTCTACACTTAAACCCTCAAAATAAGGGATTAAAAGAACATTTAATCCCTAAGGGATAAAGATTTAGAACTTGAGGGATTAGGAAATTTTTTTTTTTTTTCCCAAAAAGTAAATAAAATTTTTTTAAAAATTATCTTAAGACTAAATTATCTCTATTTTAAAGTGGATAAAATATAATATAAACTACGTGACTAAAGTGTATTTTTAGTCTCTAGGTTTATAATGCACTATTAAAAGTCCGGAAAAAATGGTTCGACGTTAATTAATTCTCTTTATTAATGATCTCTGAAATCTCAGCTAAAAGCTAAAAATTTACATTATTTCGTAAATTGTGTATTTTTTAGTTAGTTAGAGTTCCATTAATAAAATATAATTTACCACAGAATTTTTAGGTTTAAAATAAATATTTAAAACAACAAGTTAATTTTTAAACAACTCTTTTATATAATTTATCCCGGGATTTGAAGGCTTAATCCCGGAATTTTAGAGATTGAATTTTCCTCGAGATCCCGGAACTGGCACCCCCTATTTTGGTAATAACTAACCACAACTGTGCCAAATTTTAACTCTTTACGTTAAATAGTCGTTGCCAAAACCGCCTGGATGGGCGGACAGACAACAAAGTGTTTCTTCGTTTTAATTTTGGTACGGAACACTAAAAATAACGTTGTCTCATTATAATTCTTCCAGTATTTACCAAAATTTTTTATAACATATTTTGCAAATATTTTATTGAACGTACGTATTTTTACAAAGTTTTTACAATCATGTTGCATAAGGTTTGCCGCATATAACTTAAATTATTGTAGTGTCTAAAAATTTAAATATTAAGTATATTTTTAGATTGCATGAGTAATTTTTATCTCTAAATATACGTAAATAACATATTTATTGTATTCGTATTTAAAATATTCAGTAATAAACTATATTTTAACGAATAATAAATTTTATTCCCTTACTTTTAATTTTTAATTAAATCTTATTTTTTTTTCATATTTATTGCTCATTGTTATTATGTTATACCAAAATATTTTTTGTTACTAGTGTAGCATACATACACTTCATATTTACTTGCAAGCAATTTATTTATTTTTATATTTATTTTCAATTTTAGTTTAATTTTTAGCATTTTAACGTAATATTTTGTTCCGAGAGAGTTGCTAATCTCGTCACACGTACTGTTGTTGACTGTTGTTGATTAAAAAACAATTAAATTCAAATTGAAACCGTTGATAATTATAAATTTTGGTGGAAATTTTCAACAATTTTTATAAAAAATTTTTTTATATTTTATATTAATAATAATGAGTTTCAATCAATCATTTTAATTGAGAAAAATTCAAGGGGCCGTTATCATATAGAATTTACTAGGGGCTATGCAGATCATATATCCACATGGAAAAATGTCAGGGGCGTACTGCTTTTTTTGTAAAGGGTTCAGTCTTTTGTCAATTGCTATATTTGAGACCGGAACAAAATATTACTTAAATTTTTTCATTATGATTTTGGCATTTGTAAAGACTTGCTGTAATTGTTTTTAGCTGTTCATGTGAGACGAAGATCTAGCTGTATGAGTGTTGGTTCTGTAGGAACTTCTAAGTAAACCTTTAGGCTTAAGGCCACTTAAAGTTAAGGTCGTATCTATTGACCCATGACCTTTTATTTATCATGTAAGTTTAAATGTTTTCTGATGTTTACACTAACAAGAAATACATACTACATAAAATATAATACACTAACAAGCCTTTTCACTATTTTGGAGAAAAAAACAACAATAAGTACAGCTGTGACAAAAAAGTTTCATCTAATTCGCAGTCGAAGAGACATTACCTTAAAGGAAGCTCTTAATAGCATCTTACACTGTGAGCTAGATATATTTTTGTGGTCACGTCTATACATAATTATCATGGCAAAATATGCCTATATACAGTGTTCCTATTTAAGTTAGCGCCATATGGGTAACTTTTTTGCTTAAAAGGATGCCGGAGTCGGTCGAAATCTCCGATTTGAGCCCTGTTCATTTCGCGTTTTGTAGACACGAGGCGAATTGGATCTTAACCCGTTAGAACAATACGTCAAGCATCCGTCCGTAATCGGTACGCCAACAAAAACAACGCTAATCGGAAGAAAGAGACCGAATATGATCGGGGTCTAGACTTCAATTTTTTAGAACTGAAAAACAGAGTTTCCTCCTTTTATGAAAATGCTGCATTTAAAATGAAGATGTCAAACAAAAGATGTCAAATTTTATTAATAATTGGAGGATAGTCCATAATTTCGTTCTACATGGAACAGTAAATAAAATTAAATCTAAAAATCTTCCGAAACAAAAAAATAAATACTTTCCTCCAATTTCCAGATGTTCAATTTTTTAAGTTGTGTACGAGGTTTGCCAAGAAATAATAATTTGGCTCGGGAGTAATTACAAAACTTTTAATTGTGACAATATGGAAAACTGTAATTATGAAAAGTTGTTCGGTATAAAAAACTATGTTCTATTGTACAATTACATACTTCTCCATTGAAAAAAGTTTTTAAATTTTTAAAAAAATTTCCTCGAATTACCGTTGCGGTAGATGGATCTGATTACATTTTGTTTCAATGTATTTTTATTTAATGTATTATTCACATTTCTAGAGAGAATTTACTCATTATTTTCGGAACGGAACAGAATGGTTATCATGTTTTTAAATAAAAAAATAAATGTTCGGTATCGATAATTCGAGAAAAAGTCTTAAAAAAATTCAGTGTTCGATGTAATTTCATCTTAGAACATAGTTTTTCATACCGAACAACTTTTAATAATTACAGTTTTCGATATTGTTACAAATGAGAGTACTTTGCTCTCATATTATTATTATTATATTTTTTGACAAACCTCGTATACGACTGGGAACATTTCTAGCGGCTACATCTTTTAGACAATGCAGAACTTTTTATAAAGAATAATTTTTTTCTCGTAAAATTAATAGTAAAAAGGTTCCCATATGACGTAAGTAAACTCCTGGACAAAATTAACATCATAAATTTGCCATATTTTCTATGCTATTTTTTTTTTCTGAATTTATGATCCGATTTGAATGTTTTTTTTTTGCATTGTCGATTGGTTCCTTGACAATGTCATAATTTTCGCTGTTTATGATAAAAATTTAATTTTCGATTTATACTGGGTGTACTAAAAAGGCTATGTTTTTTTTCCGAAAATTCGCATTACCCTGTGGAGGTGCAGACTATGCACTTTTTCTGACATTGCAAGCGATGTGTCAGCAGATGTTGTGTTTTAAAGTTACAAAGGTCAAATAAAAGTCGCCATACTGATAAAAACTGTTCGGAAACTGCTTATTAAATGTTCGTTTCATATGCCCAGTTGCCCGACGAGTATTTTAATCTTGAAACCTACTTGAAAACATTTAACAATGAATGTGTTGAATATTAAAGTCTATAAAAACATGTTACGCTATAAAACGGCGTATCGCCTTTAATAACAGAGATTATGAAGTAAACCAAAAAAGAAAATTTTGGGGAAAGATTGACCTACCGTTTAATGTCAACTACTATATGCTTCGGTTGCTAATGTACTTCACAGGGTGAAACGAATTTTCGGGAAAAAACGTAGCATTTTTAGTAAACCCAGTATAAATTGAAAATTAAATTTTTATCATAAACTGCGAAAACTATGACATTGTCAAGGAACCAACCTACAATGCAAAAAAAAATCATTCAAATCGGATCATAAATTCAGAAAAAAAATAGCATAAAAAATATGGGAAATTTATGATGTTGCGTTAATTTTGTCCAGGAGTTTACTATAGTTTGGCAAATTTCACATTAACAAACTGGTGCTCTAATATCGTTCGGTAAGATTCTAATATTAACAAATCATGTGCTAAAAATACTCTATATGTTGCCATTTTTAACCAATATTAATAATCATTAATCACTCTAACTGTATCCACCTTTCTTTAAACCAATCAGAGAGTTATTCTCATGATTTTATGAAAATAATAAAAATATCTCGTTATCCAACATTATTTTTTTATCTCTAAGACTGTAAAAGTAAATATGAAATGGTTGCTCAAGAAGTGACCAAAAAAACCACAATACAGGATGTTATAAATTTGGCCTCCACCATGGGATTTCGGAAACGGTAAAAGATACCGCCAAAAAATCAGAAATAAATACAGGGGCTTTCAAAATATTTGGACAAATCTAAAATTTAGCGTTTTGGTTTTATCTTTTCCTGGCTTTGTTCAAAGAGCTGGCCCAAAATAAATTTCACTTTCTCATTGGTACTTCTCATTATCCACAAGATGACATTATCACATCTTTCATGCGACGGTTCGTCTGTTGGTCACCATCATCAACTTATTTTTTTAAATACATACCTTGCTCTTTTTGATTAAATTATGAAAGGGACCGAAGTCTACGTTCAGTGGTCTACAACACTGACTGGTTTTCCGACGTCTTGTTCCTTAAATTGACCATCTTCATTAAAAGACCCCTAGTACGTTGCTGTAATTTACTTTTTTTTTTAATTCGGTATAATTCGCAAATGTAAAACTCAATGCCTCTTTTAAAAGTCTCAAGAATGTGCTGGCTTTAAGAGTCAAATTTTATTAGTATTAATAAAATAAACTACTTGTACTTACTTACAAGCTCTCATTAAATTATCATTTATTACAAGTATTTTTCCAGAAAAAATGAAATTGGCAAAGATATCTCCAATTTTTAAAATGGTCAAAAAGTGATCCTAATAATTATAGACCAATTTCTGTTTTACCTGTTTTATCTAAAACTTTGGAAAATATAATGAATAAGAAATTAACAAATTTTTTAGAAAATCAAAACATGCTATTTAGTGGTCAATATGGATACAGAAATATCTGCTATTGATATTGTTACTGACATTCAATTAAGTTTAGACAATAACAAAAAATGTTGCTTATTATCTTTAGACTTGCGAGAAAGGCATTTGACACTGTGAATCACGAAATTTTATTACAAAGTCTTTTTAATATTGGTATTAGAGGAAATATTTACAATTGGTTTAAAAATTATTTATATAACAGAAAACAGTACATTTATATTGACGATTGCTCAAGTTCTCAACAAAATATTACTTGCGGTGTTGCTCAATGATCAATTTTAGGACCAACTTTATTCCTTATATATATATGTTAAATCACTATCACTTGAAATAACTTTTTTAAAAAATATTTTTATTTTATAATAATACAGTACAAAATTCAAATGAGCATAATAACGGTTGTAAGTTAATGAACACAATTAATATAGTTTACATCAGTTTTATAGGCAAATATCTGATTATTCAGCCACTTCAGGTTGTTATAATTGCAACGTGAGGTAGTTGATTACATGAAATATATGGTGTCTTGAATTACGCTGACATGCAATCGGGGTTACTGGTGGTCAATCGCTTGCACGTGGCTAGTACTGGCTAGGTGACATATAACAACTCCCCCTTTAATAAAAAAGTCGGTGCATCGCAACGACTTTTAACGTCTATATGTGGACTGGAGTTCCAAGGGTTCTTCTTCCAGGGTTTCATCTATAGGACGTGTGTTGGGTCGTCTCTTTGGCATCAGGTTCCGAAGCTTCTGATGGACTGTTTCTCTAGACTTAGGTACCGGAGGTGGTGGTGGTCCAGAATTGTCGTTTGTGATAGCTAATCCTATTCTCGTGTGTCTTTTACGCCTGCATTTGCATAAGATGTAAAGAACCATTAAGGCAACTATCATGGTTATGGTGAAGATTGTGAACCAATGTACATGTTTGTTTACAAAAGGCTCGTTGATCAGCTTGTCCAGCTCATCAGAATATTGATTGAGCTTGTGTTGTGCGATATTGAGGTCTTCTACGTTGATATTGTTTAATTTTAGTGGTTTCAGGTTCGGAATGTGTGGCTTATCAGGAAGATGCTTGCAACATTCAAAGGGTATCATCACTGGATGGGTTTGGTAAGTCAACGTTTTGTCTTTGTCGATAGGGTATCTGGCATGTACCCTGGTATTCCCAATAAAGGCGGTACATCCTGGCTGTAGTTTTAGAAGAGAATTGGTGTTTAGGAATTTGGTGACAACATCTTTGTTTTCGCATTTGACTGTAATTGGCAGAGGATCAGAAATTGTAACCAACCAGTAGTTTTGGCTGAGCTCTTGAACATTGTATTCCTTGGCAAGGAGTAGTGATGTTTGGCAGGTCTTCGGTAGGTTGCTGAGGTGTTTGAGAAGTTGGGCTTCACACATGGCATCGCTGTCAATAGGGTATGGAAGAATGTTTGAACAGATCTTGGTGCTGGTACCTAGTTGTGTGCAGTGGTCCAGGTTCCGCAATGATATGTACAGTAATGAATCATCATCTCGCGCAATATATTTTTGAGTACTAGGTAGAATATGATAGAGACCTGTTCGATTATCTAATATCGGGATTGGGTAAAGTCGATAGAGGGTGTAAGTCTCAGGATCAGTAAGTGGGATTTTTAGTACAAAAATTATTTTTGAATCGGATTGATAAGCTTCTAGTTCTATAATATCTAAGTATTCAGCAATATTTGAGCCGTATGTCGGCAGGGGTAAATTGTTTTTTACTAAAGACCGCGAAATGTCTTGTAAGGAGGAAACCAGATCTCTTGGAGTTATGATTGAACTGTGGAGAATCTTAAGGCGTGCAAAAGTTATTGCGTTCAATATATCGTTTAAGGAATCCTCTAGGAATATATAACTTTCCATTAGTGTTTCACATACGCTTATTACCTTTATTTGACCTTCGTAAAAAATCATAACATTTGAGACATTGAGGAGGGCTTTCCGTATTTCTATGATATCGTGATTAAAGGTTTCTTCGTCTATTTGAAGTTTTTGGATGGTGCTATTAAAGTTCCTAATTACTGAAGTAGTTACCGAAATTTGGTTTTTTAACAGATTCTCTATTTGATGTTCGTCGTGGGTTACTTTTTCTATGCAATCGTTAAAGTATTCACCGTCCGAGGCATCTAAGTTACCAGTTATGGATTTCCAGACAGTACCTATTCCATTAAATATACCGCGTTTCGTTCGCAAATCGTACCGTTTAGTATCGGTCATAATTTCTTTATATTTTTGGCTTACGGAATCGGAAATTTGTTTTAGGAGGCTGACATGCGTTTGTACTTCGACTTTAAAGGGTAACATTTTGGGAAGTTGGAACATTTCTACCAAATTAGAAAGAATTTTATCATTGTTTGAGATCGCATCTTTAAGCGGTTGTAGCTCTTTATAGACCAGGAGGGTCCATTTGTCGTTGGAGATTTTGATGGTATTTTCTTCATGGAAAAAGAGTCCTATTGTGTTATTGATAGGTGTTATGGAGTACTGCGCCGCCGCGGCTGATAGGAGCCCGCAGAGTCTGAAAGGAAGAGACTATTCGTAATAGGGCTTTAATCTATCAAAATTAATTTTGGATATTTGGTTTGTTTGGAGATTTTGCACGGTTGCTGATGTTTTGAAAACTTCTTTTATTTCGAAAGGACCATTGAATTTATTTTGCGCTTTATCCTTTATTTGTGACTCTTTGACGTATACTTTGTCTCCGGGATTATAATCGGGTATTTTTTCGGATACTGATTTATCAAACCTAACTTTCGATTTTTCTTTTTGTTGATTAGTTCTTATTCGTGCGACCTTGTAATAGTATTCCATGCGATTGCTTAGGTCTCTGATGTATTTAGAGATTAAATCCTTCTGATTGTATAGGGTTTCAGGAGGTCTATTGGACGTATGTCCGAAAATAAGTTCGTAGGGTGTAAAACCGTGGGTCTTATTTTTGGTATTATTGTAGCAAATGACGGCATATGGAAGAATATTGAAGGGATGTTCGTCAGGGTTCTCTGCAGTATGGGCTCTTAGCATTTCAGTGAGGGTGGCATGAAATCTTTCTAAGGAACCGTTTGACTGAGGGTGATTAACGCTTGAAAAAGTTAGTTTTACGTCGTAAAGTTCACATAGATCCTTAAGCAGGGTATTGTCGAACTCACGACCATGGTCGCAATGGATTCGCAGTGGCGTACCGTAATGCTGGAAAAATACAAGCAGTGTGTTTACTACGGTAGAAGCTTTTTTGTCTCCTAAAGGATAGGCCTGGGTGAATTTAGTCAATTCGTCTCGAATTGTCAAGGCGTAGTTACGCGTCGGATATTCAAATATGTCGATGTTGATCCTTTCAAAGGGAGTTTTTGGTGTTTCGGTTATCACGAGAGGGGTGCTTAAGTTTTTCCGACAAATTTTTACTTTTTGGCAAATTTCGCAATTTTTTACCAATTTTTCTACGTCTTTGGTAAGACCTGGCCAATTATATTTTTCTTTAACCCGTTTTACGGTTTCATTTATTCCGCGATGTAAATTATTTTTACCTTTGTGGTACTGGTCTAATATAATAGGGATTTGGTCCTCGTCGGGGGTTCTGACAATATTTTGGCAAATTTTTAATTTTATTTCTTTATCGTTAAAAATAAATGAAAGGATTTCGAGTATAGGTAAATTTAGATTGTTTTCTATGCAATACGTAGTTGTATTGTCGAATTCGTTTTGGCCATTGTACAGAATATAGAATAGATGTGAGACTACGTTATCAGGGTCGTATCGTAAGGGAATTATAAAATATTTCCTGTCCTTGACACTTTTGCTTGATAAAATGTTTATTTGATCTCGGGAGAATTCGGGATTTTCCTCGAAAATATCGTCAATAATTTTATAATGGAGGTCTTCCATTTTGTTTTGCCAGAAGAATGTAACTATATTTTTGTGAGTTTTGTCTAAAAGTTGGACGTTAGAAATTTCGAATTTTGAATAATCAATAATCGATTTTGTTTTATATAAATGCACAAAAGTGTTATATTCGTCTTTCAATTTATCCGTATCGATTTCCGTTTCGCTGTTTTCGTCGTCTTCAGGAATTTTTTGTAAACCACTCGTAGAGGGCCTATTATGGTCTTCATTTGAAGCAAGAATACTATATTTAGATTGAAATTTAGCGCACTCTTGAAAATGGTTTATTTTTATTCGCGATAAGGCGTCGGCGTTTTTATTTACTTTTCCGGGTTTGTATTCTATTTTATAGTCGTACTCTTCCAATTTAAGGCGCCATCTAGCTAAACGACTTCCGGGGTCTTTAATGGAGAAAAGCCAGGTTAATGGCCGATGGTCGGTAACAAGGGTGAATTTCCTACCAAATAGATAGGGTCGGAAATGTTTTACGGCCCAGACAATGGCAAGTAGTTCGCGTTCGATTGTCGAATATTTGGTTTCTGCAACACATAGCGTTCTAGAAGCGTATGCAATGGGAAGATCTTTTCCTATTGAGCCTTGTGAGAGTACAGCGCCGATGGCGAATGCACTGGCGTCTGTAGTTAACAGAAAGGGTTCTTCGAAATTAGGGTATATGAGTATGGGGTTAGAGATGAGAGCTTCCTTCAATTCCACGAAAGATGATTTGCAGTCCGAGTCAAAAAGGAAAGGGGTGTCTTTCTTCAATAGTTTCGTAAGAGGCTTAGAAATTTTTGCAAAATTTGGAATGAAACGGCGATAGTAGCCTGCTAGTCCTAAGAATGATTGGATATCCTTAGATTTTTTTGGTTCTGGAAAATTTTGAATACAATCAACTTTTAATGGATTGGGCTTGACGCCATCTTGGGTAATGAGGTGTCCAAGGTATGCGACTTCTTTTCTCAAGAATTCACATTTATCGGGCTGAATTTTAAGGTTTGCTTTTCGGAGACGTTTGAAAACTTCCGTTAAGCGAGAAATATGTTCATGGATAGTTGGAGAATAGATAATTATGTCGTCCATATATACTAGACAACGTTCATTTTGAATACCAAGGAGAATGTTGTCCATGACTCGCTGGAAAGTGGACGGGGCATTTTTAAGGCCAAATGGCATTCGTACAAATTCGTAATGGCCATTCTCGACCGAAAAGGCTGTTTTTGGAATATCACGGGGCTCAATTTCTATCTGGTGGAATCCAGAAGCGAGATCTAATGTTGTGAAGTACTGGCACTTCCCTAATTGATCCAAGAGGTCAGAAATGTTGGGCAGAGGGTATTTATCCCCTACAGAGAGCTCGTTTATTTTACGGTAGTCGATTACGACGCGCCATTTTTGCTTTCCAGAAGCATCCAGTTTTTTGGGAACCACCCACACAGGTGAAGACCACGGTGATATAGATGGGCGAATAATTCCTTCGTCTAACATTTTGTTAATTTGGGTTTTAACTTCGTTTTTGTGTATTTGGGGATACCTGTAAGATTTGGTGTAAACAGGGCGTGCGCCGTTAGTTTCGATAGAGTGTTTTATTCCATTCGTGAAAGAAAGGGCATCTCCCTCGAGATAAAAAATGTCTGCAAAATCTGAACATAAATTTGTGACAAGCTCATTTTCTTCTTCGTTCAAGTGTTCAGTTCTTAGTTGGCTATGTATTAAGGCCATTCTGTCCTGCGGACATTTTTGTTGTTTACTACCGGTATTAAGGCTGTAAAATGGCTCGGCAGTGTCATCTACCGGTTCCAAAAGTAAATTAGAAAAATCGATTTCTTTTGGAATGGCGTTTGCGTTTATAATAGTCGTATAAAATTCACCATTTTCATTAATTTTTACTAACGCGTTCGGCAATCTTACTTTTTCGGTTTCTTGTGCGGTAAGTATAGCGTCTGTACTTACGAGGTTACATTTTAGTTTAAAGACTCTCTCTGTGCGAGGTTCTATTGAAATTTTGTTAAAATTTTGGTTATCTGGAATGTTTTTGTTTTTAAAAATTACAGGGTTGTCAACTTTATAAAGAGGGATAGTTTTAAAGTTTGTAATCAATTGTTTAGATTTCAGATCAATTACACATTCGTAATGTTCCAGGAAATCTAAGCCCAATATGCCATCAAAGTCAATATCTAAATTATAAACATAGACTTTATGGGGGTTTCCTACAGTAAACGGGACTAGGGTTGACTCTTTAATAGACAGTTTTTGGTCAGTAATGCCTTGAATTATTATGTTTTCGGGAAATCTTTGAAAATTTTTTACTGTTTGTTCTTTGAAAATTGAAATACCTGCTCCAGAATCAATAAGAAGATTAAATTTTTGTGTGGCATCCTTGATATAGTAAAGGTTTTTAGAGTTAACAGTGAGAAGAGGGCTTAAAGGAATGGCTGTTCCGGGAAGTTGAGGTTTGGGTTCATATCGTCTAGATTCATTGTCTGAATTTGACTCTGGATTTGTTCTATGGGGTCGGTTTCTAGGTATGCTCCTCCAGGAGGGTGTTGTTGCACAGGGGGTGAAAGAAAATTTTGGTTATCTTCTTGATTTAAATATTCTGCGGAATAGTTGTCGGCTTGGAGATAATCAGGGTAAGGAGTCTGATAGTTTTGTTGATCTTGATAGTCATTACAGTCGTTGTGATAATAATCATTAGGGCAGTAATCGTATTCATCTTGTGAATGTTCGTTGACATTGACATGATACGTTTTTTGAGGATTAGGCCTGAAATTGGGATTTTTATTCGCAAATGGAGGGCGGTTTTGATTTGTATGGTTATACTGTTGAGGCCTTGATTGATTCTGAAATTGACTACTGTTCTGGTTAGGAAAGTTAGATGTAGGGACTTGATTAGTTGGCCTCTGAAATCCTGAATTTTGAGGTGGGGCATAACGTGGTTGTTGCTGAGTACGGCACTGGTTAGCGGTATGACCAATCCGGCCACAATTGTAACATTTTAAGGGTTGAGTTGGTAACCTTCTTGGAATTAAATTGGGCTTTGGAGGACTGGGTCTATCTGCTTTCTCGAGATATGATAGTTGGAGTTCTCTCCTAATTCGCGAATGGGCGTCTAAAAGACCTTTCGGGTTTCCGGCACGAATAAGTTGTCCTAATTTGGGTTCAAGTCCTACCAATAAGGTATTTAGAGATATAGTATCAATTAAAGACGCTTGAGCCGTTTTTTGGTCAGTGTTAAGTGTCGCAGATTTTTGAATATTCGCGTGTATTTTTGCGTTCAAAACTTGTAAGCGATTAAAGAAAGTAAGGGGCGATTCGTTTTGTAACTGCTTAAGTCTTTGGAGGTCCTGTATAAGGGATGAAAGATCCCTAGAATCTCCAAAATGTAAATTCAGTAATTGTTTTATTTCTATATACGACAAGGGATTTCTAGAACTAACGAGCTGTGCAGCTCTTCCTCTAAGTTTATTTTTTATGTGAATCACTAATAAACATTTTTGATCCGTCGTCGCCATATTGTACGCATGATCGCACGCGTTTAAAAATGTTCCTAAAAAGATCTGATCACCTTCAAATTCGGGAACAATAGAAAATATTTCCGATAGTTTGTACGGTTCAATTTCCGGTAAATTGGTAACGACTGCGTCGCCAGGGGGTAAAGTCATTTTTATTATTTTAATTTTTCACTAATTAAAATAACACTCTAAAAAGATAATAAATTTATCGCTGGGATAAAATCAATCAAAAATTTTTCCTAAGGGATGAAACGCTTAGAAAATCGAACAGTTAACAATTAAAAATAAACGTGATGATTCATTAACTTACAAAAGCAACATCGAAGTGGTCGTTTTCTTGGCTGATGCTACCAGGGGCTTCACTAGGTGTTCCTTCCGTAGTATTTGCCGAGTTAGAGCGGTCTCGATGGCTACAAGGTTCTTTGTCCGTTTAGGGATTGAAATCCGCCGCTACCAGTTAGAATGGCTTCGTGTTCTGACAGCGTTTGAGGAATCCTACCGATGACTGCGCCAATTTGTTAAATCACTATCACTTGAAATAACTTTTTTAGAAAATATTTTTATTTTATAATAATACAGTACAAAATTCAAATGAGCATAATAACGGTTGTAAGTTAATGAACACAATTAATATAGTTTACATCAGTTTTATAGGCAAATATCTGATTATTCAGCCACTTCAGGTTGTTATAATTGCAACGTGAGGTAGTTGATTACATGAAATATATGGTGTCTTGAATTACGCTGACATGCAATCGGGGTTACTGGTGGTCAATCGCTTGCACGTGGCTAGTACTGGCTAGGTGACATATAACATATATATAAATTCAATTTCTAAGTTAAATCTAAAAGGTAAAATCAAATTGTTTGCGGATGATACTACAATTTTATATTTTGGAGAGTCTTGTTCCAATATTCAAACTGATATCACTAATGATTTGAAAATTATACTTTCATGGCTGCAATCCTATAAACTTTCTTTAAACTTTGAAAAATCATCTTTCACGTTTATTTCTAAATGTGCAATTGGGAACAATATTTTACCAATAATTTTTAATGGAAACGAAATTAAGTATGTAAAATCCGTAAAGTTTTTAGGCTTATATATAGACGAAAATTTAAATTGGAGAAAATATGTTGAAAATCTTCGAAAAAGCGTATCACCACTCATTGGAATATTATTTAAAATTAGAGATTATATACCTTTAATACATTTAAAAAATATTTATTATTCATTAGTTTATTCAAAATTTCAATATTTAATATCAGTTTGGGGATCTGCATATGCCACAATATTAAACCCTTTAAAAAGACTACAGAACAAAATTATAAAATGTATTCAAAAACTGAATTTTTTGGAACCGACAGCAAATTTATATAAACCAAGAGGATATCTAGATCTGAATACTTAAAAAATACCTAAAGTATTAACAAAAAATTTAAATTTAAAATTGTTTAAAAAAATGCAATTTTTTCTGGAAAACATACAAATTACTTTAAAAAAAAAAACCATTTATAATAATTTTTATTTTGAATTTTTATATGATTAATTAATACTTATTTATGTTCTATGTTATAATATTCCCTGTAATGAACTACAATAGCTCGTTGGGAATAAACATTATTATTTATTAAAAAAAAAAAAAAAAAAAAAAAAAAAAAAAAAAAAAAAAGTAGAAATTTTATACAACTATTAGTTTGAAATAAAAAAAACAATAGTAGTGCGTGATAACAATAACAATTAAAGACAGAAATACCATTTTTTTAACATCTCTTCGAACAAAGTCAGGCCATTTTTTGGCGCCATATTATGGGGCCTTTAATTATGCCATTTTGCCCCAATTTAACCGACTTCGTATCTCTTACCGTTTCCGAAATCCCCATCGTGAAGGCCGAATTTGTAACACCCTGTATATGTATTATGTAAAGTGCGCTGGGTTACACCAAATGACTCTAATATGGAAAAATTCACACTACACAAATAACACATCCAATACTCTTATTACGTCATCACATCTTCACACCATACGAAAACATTCCATACTCATTAATTTTTGACCAGAAATTGTACACTTTTTTTATAGGTATGGTTCTACACAGCTTAAAAATAATCTATTGATGAAAAAGCGTCTGAGTGCCGTATGTCTTGCATAAATTTTTATTATGTGAATTTATAATATTTTTTTTTTGAAATTTCAGTTGCCGGAATGCTTATTTTTATTTTTTTTTCAATTATTTTCATTTGCTGCATGCATACGTTTATATTTTAAAATGCACATAACACAATATACTGCGTAGTTAATTGTTAACGTCAAAGCTAACTTATCAAGAAGGTAGACGTAGAAAATGTTGAGTTGCAGGAAAATATACGACATTGACAGTGACATGATAATATCGGCAGAAATAATTTTCTCACATTTTGAATGTGAGAGGATAATTTCTGCCAATGTCGCAATCAGTTGTATTGCTTAGTTAATTATTGGCTGCATCCAGCGGAATCCATCGATTTATAAGCGATTTTTAATCTTTGCCGTCACGATGCTAATCGATTTGTAGTTCTGTTGAATGCATTTTGGTGTCAGTTTTTTATTTGGTTGGTTGGTTGGGATCCCTGCTAAAGATTTTCGTCAAATATTACATTTTTTCTGTACGAAATGAATAATTTTATTTTTAATGCTTCTCTGCACTGTCGGAGACCGTGCATAATATGTTTATTTACAACCATGCATGTAATAATGACATTTCATTTATCTTTGAAAGGTGGAAAAGTTGAGGTTTTTTACTGGAAAGTAAATTATTCTTTTGTAATTTTTTTAAACATCGATATCTCAAAATAATACACGAACACACTTTTTTTAAAATGCTAACAGCTTTGCGTGTTTGGATATGTCTACTTTCCCTAATTGATAGAGTGGTCCTCAGGATTGAATATTGTGACCTAATCGTTGATATCTTCTTTGTCTTGGCATTTTTACTGAAATAAGCTAGTAGCGTCGACTCAGAACCAGGATTTTGAACTTTGTTTCCCGTACACCATTCGTTGAAACAGTTATATGCCTTGTCATATCTCGGGCGGCTTTTAGTTGGCAGAAGATCTTCTTCTACTATTTTTGCTGCTTCTCGAATTTCTGGTGGAGTAGCAGCAAAATCAAATTCATCATCTGATGCATTTTTCTGTTGTTAAAATAATATATTGTTTAGTGACATGGAAACCATATTCAACAAATGATATTTGCCATCTTGATGTGTATTATTACCTACGTTATTTTACCAACTGCGGTTATTTGAAATTTCTGTCTAATTTTTCAATGGAAAAGTCAAAATGACATTTATCTTTTATTAATAATTTTAATTCAAAATAATTAGAAGTGGATCTTAGATGTGGTTGTAAATAAAATAGTATACAAACCTCGGTGAAAAGTTTCATTACTGTCTCGAGATTTAGTTACTACCGACCCTCTCGACAGGAATGAAACACTTTCCACCTCGGTACGTAATATACTATTTTATAATTGTAATTCACTTCTTTCGTCATTTTTTTATAACTGACTATCAGTCCTCAATCTGACCAGCAAAACTGACATAAATCGCTGTCAAATCACAAATCGATTTTTAAATTCAATAGAAAAAAATGGGCTCATTCAGCAGAGTCCAGCGATTTGTAAGCGATTAGCAATCATCTGCTGAATGCATTAAAAAAAATCGATTTCACAAATCGATGGGAGATCGGACGCCATTTTTTCCATCGAATTTAAGAAGCGATTTGTGATTTGACAGCGATTTATGTCCGTTTTGTTTATCAGGGTGAGGAGTGAAGAGGAGCAATTATCCATTTCGTACAGAAAAAAAGGTAATATTTGATGAAAATATTTAGGAGGGATCCTAACCAAACAAAAAACTGACAACAAAATGCATTCAGCAGAACTACAAATCGATGCGCATCGTGAGCTCACCGATTATAAATCAATGGGCTGTGCTGAATGCTGCCATTGGCTTGCGCTTTCCCATCGATTTTTGAAATCGATCTTGTTTTACTACATTCAGCAAATAATTACTAATCGCTTACAAATCGATGAGCTCTGCTTAATGCCCCTCATTGTTTTAAACGTTTCTACGACCCAACATTAACCAAAATTTTCCAAGTCCAAGTTACAAAGAGTTTGGGTAATTTTCAGAAATTCTCATGGGCATAAAATTGAAGTTTTTGATAGGACTTCCAAGTTTTTTAAAAATATATTTTTTTCTTTGTATGATTATTAAATATCCAACTGATATTTATTTCTATAGATAAACGTTTCTGTTGATAGGGATATGAGAGCAGCTATGACGAATTTGGTTAAGTCTACGGCTTCTACAGTCTTGTCGCTTAAAGCTCCAAGCACCCCTGCTGCCTATAACAGTTTTTTCCAAGGCTATTTAACTAAGAAATGGGTCACCTACACATGTAGAAATAAAATCAAACAGGAAGAAGCCACAAGCGTCACCGGTGTCTCCAAAAAGATAATGAAATAATTGCGGTCTAGGAATTTAATGATGCTCGTGGCTTTGTCTACTTTGATTCTATTTATACCAGGAACACTATTTCCCTATCAGTTGGAGCTCCAATATTGAAATAGAAAGGAGAGATGTAAATAGCGATGGTCAGAAATACTATGGTTGTTCAATTAATCATAATTTTACCTTTATAAATTCTAATGAGTGTGTTCAAATTTGCATAATTACTATCTTACTCTTTAAAGTCTCTAAACTTGAACGACGCCGTGATGGCAAAGGTCGTGGGCATCACAGTCTGGTCGGAGTTTAAATTCGATAACATTTTACTACTGAAGTGGCGATTTTTATGAAGTTTGTACAGTTTCAAACTCAAAATAGATTTATACTGCTCAGACTGTGAGTTTTACTGTCCATCAATAAAATAATAGACTTTATTAACTACAATTTTTAGATTATTGTAGTCATGTCTAACCCATGGCTCTACTTTTATCTTTTTTAAAAGTTGGCATCTGAACAAAGAAAGAAATAAAATCTTTGGCACATGTAATAGATTATTGGCCCATTTCTTACTTAAACGTCTTTGATCCACTGTATTGGTATATACAAGTACCGTACTGCCTTTTATACAGAAGGTACTAATATAGGGTGTCCGGTAAGTTTACGGCAATATATGGCCAGCATACAGAGGAGGTCGAAATAATACTAGTAGTTCATAGTATAATCATTTTGCCAATGTCCCTCCTAATAAAAATATCGGGCCTAAAGATTGCCCTGACGATTTTGATTATTGAACTTTTGAGCAACCCTGTATATATTAGTAAAATTTTTTAAAATTGTACAGGGTGCCCCATCTTCACAACTTTTATAGGGTATATCCGTAATTGTTAGTGCTATCAAAAAAGTAATGTAGGTGTCATGTGCTCTATTTGGGTCAAACTTAATGGTAAGATCAAAATTTGAAAATTTTCGCTCGCTTGAGATAAGGGGAAAAATCGAAAAATTGTCAATTTCGAAATTATCCTATATTTTCTTAGTTAAAAGAGATACAGAAAAATATTTTATACAGAAGTTTATTTATATTGATTGTTGAATAATTTGCAGTTTTGAGAATAAGTATACGGGGTCAGGTAAAAAAGTTATCGGACCTAACCTCTTTTTTAAATGGAACTCCCTGAATATTTTAATGTAAAAAGATACTATTTTAAATTCTCCTTTCAAATATATAACACACCATGGATGATATTGGTTTCCTAGGCGATTTATTAAACTTTATTACTTTAAACCACAGTAGACCATGATACAAAAGCTAATATCCTAGAATCAACTCAACAAATCAACATTTAACGTCAATTTCATTTTTACATATTCATTTGCGAAAATGACCTATCAACATTTTGAAGAATTTGATATGATATCAGTATATTGAAAGTGGAAAAACAAAGAAATTGCGCAAAATGTATATTTTGATCGCTATCCGGAAACACGGTAACCATTTAAGGACATATTCCGAACAATTGCGATTATTCCCGTTATTTTTTACCTTAATCTGCATCTTTTCTTTCCTTTCAAAGTAATAAAGTTTTAAATAAATCGCCTAGGAAATCAATATCACATCCATGGTGTGTTATATATTTGAAAGTATAATTTAAAATAGTATCTTTTTAGATTAAAATATGCTGCTACATTTAAAAAAAATGAGGTTAGGTCCGAAAACTTTTTTACCTGACCCCGTATATTTATTCTGAAAACGGCAGGTTATTCAACAATCAATATAAAGAAACTTTTGTATAAAACATTTTTCTGTATCTCTTTTAACTAATAAAATATAGGGTAATTTAGAAATTGTAATTTTTTTATTTTGATTGAAAAGAGCACATGATACCTACATTACTTTTTTGATTGCACTAACAATTACGGAGATACTCTATAAATGTGTCGAAAATGGGACTCTTCATTTGTTTTAAGAAAATAAACCATCGATTTTTATAACTTTTTTCAAGAGAAATGCTTCACAAGCTACTAAAACAAAAAATGTTAGCATTAGTGTTCATTTGTTAATAATAACTATTAATTAGTATATGAATATAACAGCTTAGTTACTATTGTGTTTTTACAAACTGTCCGGAAAGTAAATTAATTTTGAAAATTTTGTAATACGTTACTGCTCAGTTTCTTAGTACGAATATGCTGTACAAAGTTTCAAAATTTCATTAAAATATACAGAGTTACTTAAAAGTTAAAATCGAAAATGTAAATTTTCATGTGCGTCTTTGGGACCCTATATCTTTGTCAGGAAGGACTTTATTTTTTTTTTTTTTTTTTTTTTTTTATGATCAAACACAAGCACTATAGGAAAAATCCTTTAGGGCACTCTGGGAGTGGTGCGTGTGCGCAAAAAGCGATTCACGTTGGTTTTGAATCGTTGGAGGTTATATTCGTTGGGAAAAACGACCTCGGGAAGATCGTTCCACAATGATGAAGTCCTCCAGATGAAAGAGTTCTTAAATAATGAAGTTCGAGGAGTACTAAGCCTAACCACATATGGATGGGCGGCAGTGGTTCGTCGTGTATTTCTGATATTCGCCGCCCTGGGCGGAATTAAGAGGGCAAGGTCAGCCGAGCACTTTCCATGAAAATATCTGTAAAAGAGAGTCAAATCACCAACTTGCCTTCGCTGTTCTAGGCTGTCGAGGTTCTTCGTCAGCTCGTGGTCTCCAATCAGACGAATGGCCCTCCTTTCGATGGAATCCAGTAGCCGAAGAGTATGTTTGGGTGCAGAGCTCCAGACATGAGAGCAGTACTCTAGTGATGGTCGAATCTGGGCTTTGTATAGCGTCAAAAGTTGTTGAGGTGTGTACAACTTTCTGGTTCGGAAGAGTACACCAAGCTTCTGAGAGGCTATCTTGGCGATTGCCACAACGTGGTTATGCCAAGACATATTTCCTCCCAGATTGACGCCCAGCAAACTAATAGATGAAGCCAGCGGGATTGCGTGTCCGTCCATGACTATATCCGGTTCTGTAATGTTAACCTTTTTAGAGAAAACTGCTGCCTGGGTTTTTTTAGCGTTAAATTCGACTTGGTTACTGTCACCCCAAGACAAAATGTCTTCCAGGTCTTTGTTGAGGCGTGATACTTCATGCTGTCTGCGAAGATGTGCGTCGGCAGCCGATGTTTGTGCATTCAAAGAGAAAGATGATAAAAGTGTGCTATCATCAGCAAAACTAACTATCGGGTTTTCCGTTTTCACTAGAAGGTCGTTAATGTAGAGTAAGAAGAGAGTGGGAGACAATATGGACCCTTGAGGAACACCGGCATTGATGGTGAAGGTGCCTGAGAGAAATCCGTCAATCGCCACTTGCAGAGAGCGGTCCTTAAGAAAGCTAGACAGCCATGCACAGAATCGACTGGGCATACCATAGGATCGCAGTTTACTTAGAAGCCCCTCATGCCAAACACGATCAAAAGCTTTAGAAATATCCAGTGCAACAGCCCGAGACTCCCCATGATGTTCGATTGCGTTGTTCCAAATATGGGTGACATAGGCTAGAAGATCTCCAGTTGATCTGGACTTCCGAAAACCATATTGATGATCGCTGATAATGTTGAAGCCTTCCAGGTATTTTAGAAGATGTTGGTTAATAGCTTTCTCCATTACTTTTGATATAACTGAAAGCAATGCGACTGGTCGATAGTTGTTAGGCAGGGTTCTCTTACCTTTCTTTGGAATAGGCTGGACTCGCGCCGTCTTCCAGCAAGATGGAAATATTCCTTTTTTGTAGGATAAGTTGAAAAGTCTACAAAATACTGGTGTTAGTTCATCGGCGCATCTCTTGAGAACTATAATAGGAATTTCGTCTGGACCAGTAGCTTTTTTGACGTCCAGTCCTTTCAGGATTCGTTTGACGGGACGCTGACGGAACACGATTTCGGTCATTTCGGATTGAACTGCAGGAATGTCGGGTGGTGTTCTTCCCTGAAAATCTACAGTGGAATGTGAAGAAAATAGTTCAGCAAGTAAGTTTGCTTTGTCTCCGGCTGTGGATGCTATTGTACCATCGGGACGTGTTAGAGGTGGAATAGTTTAGGAAATATGATTTTTTGAACTACTAGTATTATTGTTACCTCCCCTGTATGCTACCGAATTATCTCCCTACCCTTACCGGACACCCTGTATACAGGGTTGTCGTTAACCATAGCACGTACGGAAATGATCAAATTAGACGATTGCGCAGTAGTGAATTCTGCAACGTCTATTTGAGCAAATTCGAATTTTTACGATTTCGTTCTTTTGTTTTCTGATTCTATTTGGGGAGATTTATGAAAAGAAATTTGATATTATTATTTTATAAGTACATACTATTATACACGGTGTTGAAAAAAGGTCGGTATCCCGGAATAACTCAGCGGAAAATGTCTAGGGAAAAAGTTGTTTGGTTTTGAAGGAGGAATAGTTTGCAATTTAAACCACCCCCCAACCCCCTCAAGCCCCGGGCGCGGGTGAGGGTAAGTTAAGATTTTCAAATGGAACCCCATATTTTTTATTGGCGTATCGTGTTCTCCGACCAGAAAGAAACATCTTTTGTCCGATTTTTTTTTTATTTGGGCCCATCCTTCACCAATAATCACCATGAGAAATACAAAATCAGAACCGTGCGAAAATCAAGTTTTATCCCGGAAATACTCTTTGTCTCTGTCTCGTACTAAAAAATGCCCATTGAAAAAGTTGTTTGTATTCCACATTTTTCGGACAAAATATCTTTATTTTTGGTCGGAGAACACGATACACCAATAAAAAATATGGGGTTCCATTTGAAAATCTTAACTTACCCCCACCCGCGCTCGGGGGGGGGGGGGGGGGGGGTTTAAATTGACAACTTTTTTCCTAGAACATTTTCCGCTGCAATTCGATGCACCGGAGTTATTCCGGGGTACCGACCTTTTTTCAACACCCTATATATTTTGGACGTGAACTAACTTATAAATAGTTCACGTTCATTCAACAACGAGACAAAACGTTACTAGTTTAATGCTATTTTAGTATAAGTAGGTGAGAATTGTACAAGTTCTGAAGATGGTTTAATACAATAAACCGAAACGTCAACGAAATATTAGAATTTCATTTAAAAGTGACCGAAACTCAGGAACAAACCACCTATAATTTAAAAAAATCGGTCAAGAAAAAAAAATGTAATTTCTTGAAGTTACGAAAAGATTCAAAACAGAATATAATTCAACTAAATTCTACCGCTCAATTTTTCCCTAGGGCGTTAAGAAATTAAGGGTAAAAAAGTAACATTTGTCTCTGCCTGTATAATGATCATCAATAATTTTTGATAACTAAAATTAAGGATATCTTCCCAAGACACAAGTCTACACTTTGCTAAAAGTGTAGAATCAGGAAACAAAAAGAACGGAATTGTAAAAATTCAGTTCTGCCCAAAGACTTTCTTGAATATTGGGAATTTTTTTAATTTGAAAACATGACTATCGAGAACTCACTAACAAGGAACTTTTGTCTAATTTGATTATTTCTGTATGTCCTAGGATGAATGAGATCCCAGTAGAGTGAATTATTATCCAGGACACCCTTTAGATATAGTAAAACATCTATTATCCGTACTAATAACCTTTGGTGAAAAACTTCTAGACAATATACCTACAATTTTACCTCTCATTACCCTACCTAATTAAAAATTGTTAAATTATACACCGCTCATTAGAGGTTTTACTGTAGTTGATTCAATTGCTTTAAGAATCCATCGCAACATGCTCTACGGGCAACAAAGACATGTAAGATGGAATAAACCCCCAAAGCCACAACACCAAATAACTCTTCATTTTTTCCATATGTTTCAGTGGCTCCGCTATCTCCTGTTAAAATGGCCTTATTCCGAAAACACTCTTTGGAAGAGCTCTTCAAGGCCAGGCTCCAGGGCTCAAGGCAATGCCTTCAGGGAATCATCCACATTACCGAAAACCCCATCTCGGCTGTAGTATGCTAAACTGATGGCTATTTCTAACTTTGATCCGGTCGACTCGAAACTGTACTTGAAAATGCTGTGGTTTTTGTAAAATGAGTTGACCCATGCGAGTGATATCATTGTATAAGGAGGTTAGCAGCCAAAAGATCAAAGTTATAGTATAGTTATAGCATATAGATAGATAGTATAGCTATTTCAAAATCTTTATACAGGATAGATAGTTTCAAGGGAACCAAGTGAATCCAGAGATACCAAGTTAATATAAAATTTGAGACATCGTAGCAATGGGAATGATTTTGCTTGGATTTTTGGATGGAACGTAAAGGTTGGAGCAAATTCACTTAGATTGCAAGTGGTTTTTTTTCCGAAAAAAACGCTTGGAACTGACAATTTTCTATTTCTGTTGCGCTTTCTATGAAAGTAATTTCAAGTATACAAAGGTGCCCAAAAACAAGTTATGACAACTCACTTAATTTTTTTAATAATGCTGCACTGAAATAAATATGTCCAATACTTAAATTCAATGCCATTTTTTTCAAAATTGTATTACACGATTATCGAAATACTTTTTGGGAAATATTTTGACTTAAGACAGACACTCAAAGCAGGACGCATGTGACTTACTATAAGGCTTTATTGACAGTAATGTTCATGATATAGGTTATAATGAAAAAATTTTCTCGGAAACAGTTGCCTATGAAACATCCAATTAGATAGAACTTTATGCAGAATTGAAAAAATATGTAGGTAACTATTTACAAGAAAAATAGGTGAGCTGTCATAGCTTGTTTTTGAGTCACCCTGTACATGAAATTACCGCAAGCGCAACAAAAATAGAAAAATTTACGACTCCGAGCGTTTTCGAAAAAAACACCTGCATTTTAAACGAATTTGTTCCAACCTCTGCGTTCTCACTGTATAGTTTTTATTTCTACATATGAACAAACCCGAACAAACTACTGATACATATAGTATTCATAATAAATAATTTTTAACACAATATTTAATTATGTTGCATTTTTGCGAAACGAAAAAAAAGGTATAGCTCGTGATCTAAGCAGATCTGCTAGTCATCCCGAAAGTGGAAGCTGTCCATTTGGTTCCAACCGAAGCCCTAAAACTAACACACCCACACGTGACTATAGAAAATAACTTCATGTCCCTTTTAAAGAACGTAGAACTTACCTTGAAATTTTCCCGAAATCACATTTTTGGTTATATCTTAGGAACTGGCCGACTCAAAGAAACAAACAGGTAAAAAAACATCTTTACATGTGCGTCTTAAACAGGAGTTCCGCAATACGTTTTGACTTTAATAACATGTTAGACAAAGACAAAAGTTACAATTGTTGTTCAATATTGATTTGTACCCATTAAATATTTTCCAGTTGTTAACTCATACTTGCTATTTTGATAATTTTGATCAATTTCTCAATCGAGTATCCATCTTAATTGGTTATCATAAGTTTTTGTGTCTACAAGTTGAAGTTAATCCTAAAAACAGTCCTTTTCAAAGCTATTTCATCGTACTTTTGTGTTTTCGGTAAGTATTTATGGACATTTGTTACTACTATACTGAATATAACCTTTTTATGTAAACTCATCTATAACATGTCGAAAATTTAACCGCTGGCTAAAGTCCCCTATAAATGGATATAGGTATTCATGATTTTAAAGTATATTATGAAACCAATGAATTTCGAAAGCGAAATAAATGGGGACCGAGATTTGATTATAAACTCTTATAATAAAAAATGAAACGCCAGATTTTCGCAGTCATCATTTCAATTTTTTTTTCGAAATCATAAATAATTGTTCGGAAAGAAATTTTGATTGATTCGTAGGATTTTAATGACACATCTGTCAAAATATAACGTGTTTTATAATTAGGCGTATCAATGACACATACTGCTGACTCCTTGTATTCTGCTTACTTTGTTCCTCATTTTGTTAAGCTACAGCAATTTCTTGAAAAGTTTTGTAGCTGACAAACTTAGTCGAGAAAGCCGTTATAGAACTGTATTGAAATTTATGTGATTGAGGCAAAAAGGGTAATTATAATGTTAAATGAGTAGGATAGGCAAGTTATTAAAAGAAAATTTGGCCTTAAAAAAAATTTCATTTATCAAAAATATTTTTTATGACACATATTTGCTGTCCAATATAAAAATCGTTCAATCTTATTGATCGGGCTGATTTCTTCAAATGTCAGTTTCGTTTCCCTAATTTTTAATGACTTTCGTTCTTAATGTACAGAGTGTCCATTTTTCGGTGGTTTTACGGAGTATCTCCGTTATTAGTAAAGATTGAAGGATGCGGTTTTCGCAGTACTTTATTAGTGTATAGTGAAACAAGAGATGCCGCAATTAGAATTTTTCTAGGCCTTCTCGTTTTTGATATACAGGATGGTGTTGAGAAGTTTAGATTTTGGGACAACCCCCCATATTTCGATAACCTTGCAACTTATCAAAAAAAAGCCAATATTCTCATTGTAGTTTTTTACATAGAACCCAGTGACGTACTAAAATTTTTCTACGTTCAATAGTTTCCAAGAAAAAAAACTTTCCGTTAAATGGGCCGCCCTATATATTTTTTATTATATAATTCAGTTTTTAACAAGCTTCTCAGAAATATATGATATCCAGTATTATTAGTATTGAGCCTGAAATTTATTTTTTTTTTAAAATATACAATTTTTATAAGTAGGCCATGACGGATATTAAAAAAAAAACAATAATTGGAACATGTCTAAGGCATAATGAGAACAATTTGAGAAATATTTATGAGAAAGTTTCAATTTTTGTTTCTTAAATTTAATCCAATAATAATTATTACTTACAAAAATTGAACGTTTCTGATAAATATTTCTCAATTTTTTCTCCATTATGCCTTAGACATGTTTCACATACTTATTACTTATTATTATAATATAATTTGTCTCAATTGAAGCAAGATACAACTATTGAACGTACTGAGTACGTCATTGGATTCTATGTAAAAAACTACGAAGAGAACATTTTATTTCTTTTTGATAAGTTACAGGGTAACCGAAATATGGATGTTTTAAAATGTAAAATTCTCAAAAACGTCCCGTATATCAAAAACAAGGAGGCCTAGAAAATTGGGGCATCTTTCGTTTCACAACAGTGCTGCAAAAACCGCATCCTTCTGCATATACTAACAACGGAGATATCTCGTAAAACCACAGAAAAATAGACACCCTGTAAGTAACCAGTATAAAGTTTTTGAGATAATCTGTTATTATATGTGTAATAAGATTTTTACATTGGACGACGAGATTAAGTGTAAGTAGGTATATATTTTCCTAAAACATTTTTATATAGTGACAATAATTTTAATTATTCGCCTAATGGAAATGATTAAAATGAATGGTGCGAAATCCAAGTAGGTTAGTAATAAATTTCAATACAGATAGGTTTTATTTTTTTGGCCACTGCCTGAACAAAATATACCTTAAAAAATAGAACCGCGAAGCACATATCCTACACATTGGTTTCAATCATATCAGGACAAAGTCATAAAGAGAAATATTTTTAAAAAAGTGTCTAACTTTGCACTTATTTCTAGAGGCTCAAATTTTTCATACCTTTTCCTGTGTAATATAATTTGTAGTGAAAGGTTAGACAAATTTATATCATATCTCTTATGAATAATCGTTTTACTAGAATGGACGCGTACAAATCAATCAATTCTTTTTATGACTTTTGTCACTAAAACAATAAACTAGGTTCGTTATTATATTATTAATCGAATAGGAAGCGCTATTACAACATAAGCAAGACTCGGTCAAGGGGTCGATAAGTGTTTTTGACATAGGATAATATAGGATCGATCAGAAATGTCAGTAGATTGAAAAAAAAAGAATCGCAAATTTTTCTCAAGTGACATGTTATTATTTGATGTCTTAATTAAAATGACAAATTCGGGGTATCAACAGTGTTCTTGTGTTTTGTGGTTATTTATATGAAGATAAGTTTTTTAGCCCGAAACGCCTAATAAACATAGAGCATAAAATAATATCGTCGTCGAAGTCGGTTAAATGGAGGTAAAGTTGCGCATTTACGTGCCTAATAATATGCCGTTTAGAAAGTTTTAAAATTCCGAGCAGTTCCGGAGATATCCGGAAAAGCCGACATTCTGAAAAATCGTTTTATTGTTTTCCTGGGTTTTTCTGAGATCGAATTCTAACGTAAATTGCACTTTTACATTGCCACTTTTTCCGCTCTAACAGCGTTAATTGTTTTGTAATCCGACGAGTCGTCTTCGAAGGTCCTTTATCAACTTTATTTTTTTAAATACGGTCCTGTTTTTCTGATATTGGAATTTGAGAGCTTTTTTCTTCCGAATGCAACGATGTATGACATATTGTGGTTTAATGACGTTTCGAAGGTTTTTGAACAACATCAGGAAATTTTGGGATACGGTCCTGTATTTCTCCTAATTTTATAAATAATAGCTCATAAGTAAGCTCTAAATTTTTACTTATGTTGGACTAGTTCAATAAATAACAAATAATTTAATAATAAACCACAAATAAGTGAACAAAATACAGAAACATTATTTCAAACTTCTATTGATTCGGGATTTAGAAGAAAAGTATGCGTTTCAAACAAAAAAAAAAATTAAGGAGGTGACCCGTGATTTATTTCACTTGACATTCCCATTGTGACCGTTTGAAAGCGTTTTAAGAGGTTTTCTATTTTATGGAACATAAAAATACAAATGCTGAAAAGTTTGATATTCTATAGTTTTTTTATTTTATCTCAAAAAAACTGTTATGTGGCAGTTAGATGATGTTATTTGTGCTTAGCAAATAACAGAAGTCATTTTGAACTCCTGATTATGTAGTTCCTTAATTTTTTTCGTTGCTCGTTTTTTTTTACTTTTTTGGTATGATTTTTGTTCACTAAATTGTGGTTTATTATTAAATTATTTGTTATTTATTGAACTCTAGTTCACATAAGTAAAAAATTTAGAGCTTACTTATGAGATATTATTTATAAAATTAGGAGAAATACAGACCGTATCTCAAAATTTCCTGATGTTGTTCAAAAAACCCTCGAAACGTCATTAAACCACAATGTGTCATACATCGTTGCATTCTGAAGAAAAAAAGCTCTCAAATTCCAATATCAGAAAAACAGGACCGTATTTAAAAAAAGAAAGTTGATAATGGCCCTTCGAAGACGACTCGTCGGATTACAAAACAATTATTAACGCTGTTAGATAGAGCTGACAAAGTGGAAATGTAACAGTGCAATTTACTTTAGAATTCGATCTCAAAAAACCCAGGAAAACAATAAAACGATTTTTCAGAATTTCGGTTTTTTTCCGGATATCTCCGGAACTACGAGGAATTTTAAAACTTTCTAAAATGCATATTATTAGGCACGTAAATGCGCAACTTTACCTCCATTTAACCGACTTCGTATCTCTTACGGTTTCCGAGATCCCTGTACTCGCCCTTCTTATCTTGGACACGTTGTAGAAGAGAAAAAAATTGGCAATGAGAATATACAATTTATTTTTGCCTATCTCTTCAAATGGAATCAGGAAACAGAAAGATCGTAAAAATTCCAAATTGCCCAAATCTTCGGAAATATTCAAATTTTTTCAATTTAAAACACGGCATTGCAGAACTCACTATTGTGGAACTTTTGCCTTTTTCTCATTTCCGCATGTACTATAGTCAAGAAGATCGCTGTTTTTTTATACGAAACTGTATACATAACATGCACAATAGTCTTGTATTTTTAGGTTACTTAAATTAATTAGTAACATGACATAACGATGATGCCCGCTGCGATCGAGGCATGTAACAAAAAATAGAAGGTTTGTTGAGACCGACATTATGTCATTTTAATTAAGATATCGATTGCCAGTAGAACCATGTCATAATGACGTCATAGGAGTATTTCAAAATTAAATCATTTTGTACTTCTTTATGCATTAAAAATCGAAAAAAAAATCCTATTTTCTAATATTTCTTTAAAAATATATTATTTCATTTTAATGATGAAGTAATACAAGGGCGGATCCAGAATTTCGGTTTGGGGGTGGGTCAAACTTGAAGCAATACTAAGTATTTTAGCCAACTTATTAATTGGACCAAATAAAGACGTGATATGGAGGTCATCGTATTCTCTGGAATAGGTATAGTATATTTATTGTATTATAGTGTGATGTTCTGTAAAATTTACCAACTGTATAAATTGATGTCCTATGTCATTAACATTTTAATTTAGTGTAAAAAAATCAGCAGCCTGTCTAAGCATTAAGATTCTTGTCTAATTAGGGTTGCTTGTAGGAAAGACTATAATCTATACCATTAAATTAAGTTCCGTATTATTAACAGGGTGTTCCTATATTTATATACTCAATAAACCGATATACTTAGGGTGTGCCATCTAAAGAAGCCTAATAAGGGAATCTTATTGATCAAATCGAGAAAATATTTGTGCATACCATGGAGAAAATGTAAGATTTTCTCTGTGGCGATAAAAAAATAACCAAAAACTTTACGTATTTTTCCTTACATTATCTTAAATGTAACTATAGCTCACTTAACGGCAAATTAAGTGCAGTATAAGTTAGTCTTAGTTATTTTCATTCTCACGTGTCCTAATTTAAGGTCCTTCCTTTCAATTAGTCCAATTTTTCAAAAATCTTCTAAAAAATTAATTTTATCGTCTCCTTGACGGAATGTAATTGTACAACATCAACAAACTCTCCATAAATGCATTCTTATATGTTACACCCTGTATAGAAACTGATTTTTAATAGTATCTATGGATTAATATAATGATCCTCATAACCGCAACGATATAATAATTATACAAGCGTAAATATTATAAGTTTTCACATGACGTAACTGTACCTATTTCTTGTGTTGACTAATAAAATAGGTATTTTTTTATTCAGTAACACCCTGTATATTATTTTACTCTATGAGCTATATTGCTTTACCGAAATCGGTAATAGATATTTGTCTTTCAACATTTCTAAAAAACGTTGTATTCTACTGATCGGTAATCGAAGGTTCGATTTCCAATGGAGCCCATCAAGGTTCTGTCATTTTAAAAACTTTGTTTGTTAATTTGTGTGCTCAGTTAATCATTTTTCAGTTATTTATAAAAACTAATAGTTATTTCTGGACCCAATAAAATGATGGCATTACAAAGTAATACCATATAGACGACCTAAAAATATGAAAATTGCAAGGTCTGAAATGAATAAGTTTACAGGAAGAACAAAACACCGATTTATGACTTAAAATAGAAATATTGTTAAATAAAAATTAATTAGTGGGCTTTATTGCTTTAATTAGAAGGGGATAAATGATATTTGGACGGTTATATAGGCCGTTCATAATAAATAGTGGACTTATGTAACATACATTCTCTAATCGAAAATCCAACTTAGACTTGTACAAAATTCATGAAAGGAAAGTTTGTTTTTAATCAGCTTTATTTCACAAAATTTAAACCAGTAACCATATTTTAATACCTGACTAATCTAAAAAAATAAAACAACTTCTAATTAATAGAAACAATGTGAACTCCGAATATTAGACAAAACATATTATAAAACACCATCAATTTACTTGGAAAATTAAGCCAAGTTGTTTGACAAACACGACACCGCATTTGACGCCATGTTGATTAATAGGACTTATGCAATATTCATTTACTTTTTAAAGCACCCCTCACAAATCAAATGGAAATTGGCTTTCGGTGAAATTGGCCAAATTTTGGATATGTTGTTCCTTTCGGTGTCCAGATCAAAAGTCTCCACGGGCACAAAGCTCGAAAATCTTCCCTGCGAGCCCAGGCATCTTTTAACGTACTTTTGAGTAAATACCCGCTTGGATACGCATCAGGCCTTTTTATTTGGATACCCAATAAACATCAAATGGATCCAGAAAATTTTTAATTACTTAGTAATTTAAAACCTACTGAACTGATACCAGTGAGGAATGATACCTAATGCTTTAAAATGATCAGAGTCAGAAAAAATATTAAAAAAATAGGGATGTTTAAAAGACATGGATACGCAGCAAAAATTCACTAAATATATGGATACGCAGTAAAAAATCACTAAAAGATGCCTTGCTGCGAGCAGTATCGAGAGCATCGCGAGAGGGGCGGAGCTAAGCAATGCAGCGGCCCGCGATGGCATTGTTTTAATTATTATTATAAAATTGCAATTATTAATTGATAATAATAATTATAGACCAGAAATTTTCTGGTAGCAAGAAAGATAATTCTTTCCGCTATCTTTGAAAGTATAATACATATTTTTAGGATTGAAAGTTTGTTCGGGTTTGTTGTGCCGTGGAGACTTGATCTGGACACCGAAAGGAACAACATATCGAAAATTTGGCCAATTTCACCGAAAGTCAATTTCCATTTGATTTGTGAGGGGTTCTTTGTGAGACTTATGCACATTTCATATTACTATTTTTAGCTATAATATCTAGTGGCAATTTTCATAAACTGAGAATATTAGCTTATAGTTTCGGCCACTGTCTACCAGACTTCGCAGAAAATGGAAAATTTGATAAATTTGAAAAATGTATTTTTTATATTAGGCCGACGATATGATTAAATTATTTTGTCATTAATACCGATCTTTAAGCTTATTAACATAAAAGCAAATAATAAGAAATTTGAGAGTACAATTTTCTTTAGGGATTTTAATGAAAGATGAAAAAATGTATTTATTCTATAAGACAAGAGCTTTATATTATTATTGATGTATATTTTATTTTAAGTATTATACAGCGATAGGTAGAATGTATAAGTTAAAATTTTGTCTTTAAATTTGACAACTTTCTTGTGGCGTAATGAAGTGTTGAATGTCCCCAGACTAACCCGTATTGACTGTCCCCAAACTAGAACATACACTCAATAAATCCAAAAAGTTGATAATTTTCGTGATAATCAGCTCTTTTCTCACCAATAATGGTTTGAAAAATTGGAGAAAGTTTGTTGTTTACAAATAACTCGAGAAGGAATAAAGGTATTGAATTACGGTTTGTGCTGAAATGTCGCTATTTTTGTACTCTTTAAGAGCAGCAATGTGTGCAAACGCGGGCAAAGTTCTTTTTAGAATAAAAACTCTCACTTTAGTTTGGGAACATGAACTTTTTCGCACAATGAAAGGAAGTTGTATAATTTAAAAATAAAACAATTCTCCCCGCCACTGTGTACGTTAGATGTTTTAGTTGACCTCAACTAGTGATACAGTAAAGCTTAATTTTTATACCTTATGTTAAGCATTCGTAATTTAAGTGCAACCTCTTTTAAATGTGATGAAAAAGAGATATAAAAATACTTTTTAAAAGTATATAAAATAATGCGCATTGTGCCTCACTTTAATTATTTAAGTTAAGCACTTATTGATTTTAATAAAATTGTTTGTAAAATGTTAATTATAGTTTTATTTTAGTTTGTTGTGATACTATTGTCGCCGAATTGAGAAAAAAACACGAAGGAATTTTTTCAAGCGGTCGTACGTACATTATACCATGATATGAGTGGAGTATGTAGCCCGAAACGTCCGTCCGTTGTGCGCTTAATAAATGATAGGTAACTCTAAACGTTCTCCTTATCTGCGCGTTTCACGTAAGACGTTTTTTGAAAACCCCCATATAACCAAGTTTCCCCTTAAGTTTTATTTGAATTTAATTTAATCAGATTATTAAGTAGTCGGCTATTTTTGGAAATTGAATTTTGTCCCCATTTTTAAATTCTATCCAGAGGTGAATTCCCCACCCAGGAATAATGTATTTAGAGCCAATCTACTTTTTTAATTAATTTTGAAAATGTATGATTGCTGGTCGACACTATCAGTTATTTCGCCAGTCTTGATAATTAATGAAAAAGTCATCGCAACCGAAGACGTTCCTACTTAATTAGTTTTACGGACGCTTATCTTGGTCGATTACGATTTCTCGTTGTTTATTGGTCAGGGATGCCAGGCATAATGCCATTGCCGACTTGACACGCACGTGTCAGTCGGTCTTGGGTGGGCCCACCACCTTTCCCCGCTAACTGGAAGCTGTCAGCAGTCCATCAGCGCAATTGAAGAAGATGAGGGCAAGAATTTTGTCTAAGAATGTAAAATGACTGATTTTAATTTGAGGTATAGTTGTTTGAACGTAGGACGAGGCCTAACTTTTTGTTCAAACTATACTTTGTATTTTGTTATTGGCTCGGGCATGTCCAATGGATACAATATCAATGCATGTTATTATATTGAACACGGAGGGCTTTTCTTTATTTAATTTTAATGTCTGTTGTCATTGAGGGTAATGAAGGGGTTAGTCCTTTCGTTAGTCGAGTCTCGCGAACCGGAAACCTCGTGGTTAATTATTTTTATGTACAAGAATAATTTAACCTATACTATAACATGTTTTCCAATCCAACCATCCTAACATTCATCCTATCACGAACTTGCAACTTAAATTTTGGTATTTATTTATATACATTAGAAAATTATCCCCAACTAAAGGGATCTCAACTATCCTGTAATTTTCAAAATATTTAGAAAACGCGGTAGTGAATACTAATACTAACTTAAGATATTTTATTTCACACTTACTACTGATTCCGGACTCAAAATGTCACATAACTTTCCTGTAAAAACTTATTTATACTCGCGCCAGAAACGAGTCTTCGAAGATCAAAATTTCTCAGGGGAAATCCACAGCTGGTATTCTCGGAATTACTTGGCATAAAAAAAATTTAATCGCGGGCGAGTGCGACTTCTGTGGACACCAGAGAACCGACTAAAAATTACTGCCTTCTGCAGAATTTATCCGTCTGTTTTAACGTTACATTGCGTCATCCTGACCGATTTAATCTACCGGTAACGCCATGCCCGTTGCGGCAAGAGAGATAAAGCAAATACTGCCGACACTGCAAAATTATAAGCGGCCAGTCTGATTTTATATCAAAGACTCACATCCATCAAAAAATATTATTATTTATTTTTTAACTGAAATAATATAATTTTACAACACTATCTACTAGCATGGTATAAATAACTAAACAGGTATGATTCCACGCCGATTGATGCGTGGCCTGTGACGTCACCGGGTGAGTCATTTTTTAAATCTTATGGAGATTTATATTGCTGTCAGCGTTTTTAACTCTCTTTTAAAAGTATTAAAAGGTTTTACGCTTTTAATGGTGTGTGAAATGACAGAATAATATCATGGTATTTAGGTATATTTATTTCATAAACATATAACAAAGATTACGGTTAAAATACCAGCTAAGTAGTTATAAACATATTAAACTATTTTTTTTAAATAGTCCATCTCTCATTGAAGTGAAATTATGAAGAGGTAAAGAAACTCATAGTCTGCTTCAGCAGTTAAATAAACAATATTTTAATTTTCATACATGTTCCGAAAGCCCTAATCAGCTTCAGTGGAAAATACTTAAGAAGCAAATGTTAACAAAATAAATAAAACCGTATCCACTCTAATTTTCTTTTTATTCTTAGGAAAGCGGAATTATCACCTTATATTACTATCAAATTTCTTTGCCGGGTTATCCATATCACGACCGAACACAGCGCACCTCATTTTATGATAATTCAGATATTTATTTTAATAAACACACACGACTAAATAAGAGAAAATTCTGGTGAACTTTCAAAATTTGCATGGAAAACTACGGCAAACGACACTACGTGGCGACCAGTGTTGCCAGAAATCTTTGATCAAAAGTAATAGGTTGACAGTTCGAAACCTAATAGAATAATAATATTGTGTCATGATCTCTAGGGCCAAAGGGATTTGCAACTTCCCCGTGCTTCCAGAATAAGACACTCGATGAGACCTAAACTAATTTAGAAGAGTATATTAAAATACAAATATCATAAGGCTACCAATTGTGACACGAGTACAAGTTTTCTTTCTATTTCGGCCCAATTTTCATTTCATTTTCACACTAACTAAGTCAAAAAAGTTTCAAAATCGATTTAGGGAATTTTTATTTTTAATCTGGTAATGTCATAAAAATTGTACGGCAGTAAAAGTAAAAATACTTACATAGGAGACGATAAAGAAATTGCTATGACAGTAAAATTGATTTTGCTGGTGGTTTTATACACCCAGAAAACACCAGGTTATGTTTGGTAACTTTTCAAAATGTGTTGTACAATATAGTATCCTGAAAGGGCTCGACGTCAAGAAAACTTCTGGTCCAGACGAAATTCCTGTTATAGTTCTCAAGAGATGCGCCGATGAACTAACACCAGTATTTTGTAGACTTTTTAACTTATCCTGCAAACAAGGAATATTTCCATCGTGCTGGAAGCCGGCTCGAGTCCAGCCTATACCAAAGAACGGTAAGAGAACCCTGCCTAGCAACTAGCGACCAGTCGCATTGCATGCATGTCAAAGCAAACGGTGAAAACCGCAAGTTCCTATCTTTTCTCTCGAACTCGACTCGAATTTATATAAGTACTACTAATGAATCACCTTCAAATTACTCGTATTTTGAAACACCCTGTACTATTATAACTAATATTTGGAAACAGAGGGAAATGCCTCTGGGTATTACCTGGCTCCCAACCATATTTAACAGTCCTTTCTAAAAGAACATGTTTTCCAAAAAAAAATTTGTAATTATTTCGAGAACGATAAGTAATAGATAGCTATAGGAACAATTGAAAAAATTAATACTGCCGTGCAATACCAGAACCTAGTGAGTCGACTTACTATAAAATAGAGTAGTTTTTAGTTTTTATTTAACTGTTTATTTGTTAATAAAAATCAATAATTTTTTGGAATATAAACTATACAGGGTGAGTTTTTAAAAGTGTTACAAGGCGATATCTCGCAAACGGTTTAAAATATTTTCTTGAAATTTTAGTGAGATGGGGGGACATATTTAAACATATTTTTGTTATCTACCCCCTTTCCCCATTTTGCGGGGTGGGGGGTAACTTTGAAATATTAAATGGGAATATGTACTTTTGTTTATTAAATTCGGATCTACGTAAAAAACTACGTATTTGTACAAAAATTTTTGGTTAGCTCCACTGGTTACCGAATTATAATTAATTAGGTTATAAAAATTTAAAAAAATATTATTTACCCTTTATCGCCTGTCATGTTTCAGAAGATGTTCGAAATGTCTCCCTTCAACTTCCAAACACTTTCTCACTCTTTTTTTAAACGAATTTCGTACCCGCTCTAACATTTCAGGTGTCACTAATAAGCAGGCAAAGCGGATTCGGTCTTTCATATTGTCTATAGTTGTAGGTGCAGTCGCCTTCACTTTGCCTTTTATAAATCCCCAGAAGAAAAAGTCAAGAGGGGTCAAATCCGGAGACCTAGCAGGCCAATTGACCGAACCAGCTCGACCAATCCACCTGTTTTCAAACAATTCGTTTAAATGATTACGGGCCTGTATTGCATAATGCGGTGGAGCTCCATCCTGTGGAAACCACATGTCAGGATTTATGTTTTGGTTTAATAATAGTGGTAATTCGTTCCTTAAAAAATCTGTATACATTTCTCCATTTAAATGGCGTTCAAAGAAATGCGGACCAATAACCCTATCTCCAATTATACCACACCAGACATTAACTGACCAAGGATGTTGATTTGGCACAGTTCTCATCCAGTGGGGATTTTCCGATGCCCAGTACTGCATATTGTGTCTATTTACCTTTAAGAAAACAAACAATAAAAAAAAATAATTTCTACCGACAAGGGATAACTTAAAATCCTACCTGGCCACAATTCTGGAAACTAGCTTCATCAGAAAAAACAACATTCTTTAGAGAAACCTGTTATTTCCTTGCATTTGCCCTGTTACCCAATTGCAAAATGTAACGCGATTTTCAAAGTCTTGCCCATAAAGCTCTTGGTGGAGTGTAATGTGGTATGGATGAAATTTGTACATAATATGCAATATGGTCACAACCGATTTTTGGCTTATTCCAGCATCTGCAGCAAGCCGTCTGGAACCTACATGCGGGTTAATAGCTACCATTCCTAAAACTCCAACTGCCCTATCTGCATCTGTTTTAGTTCGCTTCTGAAATCGTGGTTTTGACTTCAGGCTGCCAGTAGTGCGACATCTAGTTTCCAGCCTTTTAAATGCCATGTGAGATTTCAGGTTGTTAGGAAACCTTTCCGCCCACCTTAGCGAAGCTTGTCTGTAGTTTCTTCTGCACTCCCCCAACATTAACAACATATCAACTTGCACACTAAAATTCGCTTCCATGTTCAATTGACCAAGCTGAGAAATAATCGTTGATATGTAAAAATTCTCAACTGACTGAAGTCAAAACAACGCATTTCCATGTAAACGAATAATAATTTTGAAATAAGTGAACTTGATTTATTTTAAATTTAGTTATTTTTTAAATCCAATAGAAATTTAATAATAAATTAATTATAATTCGATAACCAGTGGAGCTAACCACAAATTTTTTTTGTACAAATACGTAGTTTTTTACGTAGATCCGAATTTAATAAACAAAAGTACATATTCCCATTTAAAATTTCAAAGTTACCCCCCACCCCTTAAAATGGGGAAAGGGGGTAGATAACAAAAATATGTTTCAATATCTCCCCCCATCTCACTATTACCTCATTAAAATTTCAAGAAAATATTTTAAACCGTTTGCGAGATATCGCCTTGTAACACTTTAAAAAACTCACCCTGTATAACAAGAGCTTACTGTGTATAAAATTTTAGAACAATAAATTAAATATTAAAAAGAAGTTGTGCATTTTTTAAAGGGAGTGTCTTAAAATTTACTTTTACTAGGTTCTTGTATTGCACGGCAGGATAGGGATTCTATAAAAATAATACACAGAATGTCCCAATACCCTGTATATCTACATTTTATGTCAGAATATGCGCGTTCGGAAAACAAAATCGAAGGGTCCGAGCGATTTTTTTAAAAAATTGTAGTTTGCGAGATAATGAATTTATTCCTTCCTCACTGTATATCAAAAGAATATACAAAATAAATTCAAGCGTTTTTAATCTGGCACCTAGGCGAGAGCACCAGTATGTGCCATGTGAATAGGTAAGTAAGGTAAATAAAAGAGGTAAATTACAAATAATATATAGTAAAACATTAATCTGACGTGAATTTGTGTGAGAATCTACATTAACCACTGAAGAACGTATTATTCTAAAAAATGTCTATAAAATTCCTATAATTTTGATAGATATAAATTTTAGCAGTTTCACTAAATTTGTTAGGTTTGTTTAAACTTTGACCTCAATCGGTAAAGTATTGTAACATTTTTTCCCTAAGTAGTTAAAAGAATTTTTAAAAAACTCACTACAGTGAAACCTCTCTTGGGCGTACACCTACTGGACCGTCTAAATGTGTCCGCCTAATAGAGGTGTCCGCCCATGGGAAATTTGTAATTAGGTAATATGTATATGCAAAATATTACTATGTATGTGTGTGTAGAAATAAACATAACATAACAAAAATACACTATATAGTTTTAGTTAGGATGTAGTACTAAAAAAATCTAATAACGTAGTTTGACGTGTTTGCGTTTTAAACTTGCAATCTAGGAAATGTAATTCCAAGTCTGATAACAATTCCATTGCTGTAGAGTCACCTCTATTCTTTGCATACTCTTATAATTCCTTTACCATACTAACGGCTTGTTGATAATTGGTGACATTTGTTTGATTACTGCATTCAACTTCTTCATCAGAGTCGTTAGATAGTGATGTGCAGACATCGGATTATATGCACTATCAAAATGCCAAAATATGCATGCAAATATGCACTAAAAAAGGGCGAAATATGCACAAAATATGCACAATCAAAAAACCATTTATTATTACAATTTACGTTTATTTTAACATTATATTTATATGTCATACATATATTCATATTAGTTATTGTTATAATTCTTGTGACAATAAACAATAACATATTTTTCCAGGTTTTCTACAGAAAACTTGTGCCGTTTGTCACTTAATATTAATTTATAGGCTGAAAATCACCTTTCGACGTCAACTGACGTTACCGGGCAGAACTTGAAATTTGGCGCCATTTCTGCAGAGACCTCTTCAGGCAGAGTTTGTCCGGTGCCGTTGATAAATGCGTCAATTTTCTTTATTCCTTCAAGACTGCATTTAATTTGCCACGAACCTTTTGCGATAGTGAACTCGGAAGGGCGTTACTCTGTTCAATTATTTGTTCTAATATTTCCAAGGACTTGCACAGAAGAAGGTTTTTAGTTTCTAGTTTCTCAATTGCATCGGGCAATTTGCTGAAATGTGTTGCAATAAGAGCAATATTTTTTTTTGATTGAAGAATCCTCAAATGCCAGCTGGCTTGAATTGATTGCAATGGCGTCTGATCCGTCAAATTTGCCAACTACTCCTTTTATCGCTTCGAAATTCTCTGCATAAAACAATACAGCTTTCAACCAAGTTCCCCACCGTGTTATTATTGGTTCTGGGGGTCGTGCTACGTTTGGTAGTTGCTCTTTATATGCTTGTACTCGCGATGGTGCCTTTAAAAACACTTTTTTTGCAGAAGAAATCAATTTATTGACAATCCCGAACTCGATTCTGATCTCTTCCGCAACTCGATGTAATCCGTGGGCTAGACAGGTGATGTGAAGCAATTTTGGGTAGAATACTCTCAGAGCTTGACCAGCTTTCACCTTATAAGGCGCACCGTCAGAAACAAAAACACATATTTTCTCGTCCATAGACGAATCGGGAAATAGTGATCTGATGGAATCATTTATAAACCGGCTGATAGTTGAATGGTTTGTTTTTTCTAGAACCTTGCAAGCAACCAAATGGGGAGTAGAGGGCTCTTTAGATAATTTTCCAACAATTAGATTCGCAATATATCGTCCGCATGAATCTGTCGTTTCATCAGCTGATATCCATATTAGATCGTTCGAGAGCGTAGATAGTTGACAGGTAGTTTTTTCGAATTGTGGATTCTTCAGGAATTATCTGATTAGTGCAATACTTCTTAAGCAATTTTCGACATACTGCGTGTGCGAGGAAGACGTGTCGACAGCATAATACAACCCGAATAAACCCGTATAACTGAAATATGCACTATCAATGAAAAAGTACCAAAATATGCAATAACGCTATAAAAATGGAATTATATGCATTTGCATATGCAAACATGCAAATGCATATAATCCGATGTCTAGTGATGTGGTTTCAGTTTGGACTACGTAATCGGTAGGATTGGGGTCCTATCATCTTCTAATAGCACATTGCTATCAATGTTAATGAACTCGCCCAAATCATTGTTATCAAATTAAAAACTTCCACAACATCAATATTCTCTTTCAGACCCAAAACGCGACACTTTTGTGCCATTGTTTACGATTTTAACCTTACAACTCACAATTAAACGGCGGACTGCTGTCGGGGAATCACACATTTTCATTCGGCGAAGTCCTTTCTCGCTGCCACGCGATTTATTGCCGGTCTGTCTTCAGAGAGTTTTTCACAGTACTTATTCCAAATACTTTAAAAACATTGTTGTCCCTTTAAAGGAGGGTTTTCACACTCATTGTATGAAAACAGCCTGTCCGCGTCCGCCCAAGAGAGGTTGATTTTCATGGAATTTCATATACCTAGTTCCGGACTATGAAAAAATGTTCGATTAATAGAGATGTCCGCTTATTAGAGGTGTCCGTTATGAGAGGTTTCACTGTATATTCATCAACTTCTCTTAGTCTATCCACCATTAATCACCCTCCCTGTATATGTATATGAATTAGTCATGTGTATTGTAGATATCACTTTTAGTGTATCTATTTTTTAATATTTAATAAAATTTGCAATCAAAAATAGCTATAAAATGTTTCCATATGCCGAAACAAAATAATTTGCATATTGCAAATTTTGGTATATTTAGAACATATACGTTGCATTAAAATGCGCATTTATAGAAAAAAATTCCTGCGTGTATTATGTCCGCATTTTTTAAATATAAATAATAATATAAATTTAATTTAATATTTAAATATCTTGAATTTAAAATTTTGGAAATTCTAGTTTGAACTAAAATGACAAAGAAATGTAGTTAATCTAGAGAAATATCAGAAGCTACTTGTCCTCGGGCTGTTGATTTGTTGATAGTATAACAGTTGCACTATCACGAAATTACCATTACAAATAACGAAACCAGAAATCAGTTTATACTCGCATGTACAATCCAGAAAATTCATAACACAAAAGTTATGTTTACTACAACATTCAAGAATTTGACCCCACGCCTACACTCCATTCAATTTCGGACCCTCAGTTGGGCTCCCCTCGGCAATGCAACAGGCAAGAACATACATCGCATAGCATTTCGCCTGCATTGTAAAAAATTACACATTAACTCACCTGTCAGGTCCATTCACAGAAGCGCAGCATGCGGCACACCGTTGCCAAGTTTAACGACTTAATTTTTGTCGAACGAGAACGTTTTTATTGGGTTAAAATTATTTCACTTAAGAAGTGATTCCGTACACACTGTGAAACGAGATTTCTTCCCACGGTTTATTAATCAATTTAAAAAAAATGTTCTATATAAAAGTTTTTAGAAATTAAACGAAGAATATTGGAAGGTAGGAGACAAGAGAGCATGCAACGTATGAATCGGAGGCTCACTATAAAGATGGCTACAGAATATGAGTAGTGGTGAGCGATATCGTGCTTTTTCAATCACGTTGTGAAACGTGTATACCTTTTAAAAAAAACTATGATGAACTAAACACTGTGTGCTTTACAACAAACTATTTATTCATGCAAAAACGCATGGTTTCTTAATAATTTTGTTCGTGTTGTATATTATCATTTAAGAATGAAATCGTTAATCATTTGAGTTTTCTTATTACTTAGCCTGTTTCTTTAAATAATGCCCAGAGCTCGCTAGTCTCTCGAGTATTACTACACTGATTCAAATGGGTTTCTTGGTCCAATGTCTTTGACTCTCTTGACCAATTTCTTCTGGTTACAAGAGCCACTCTCTTAATGCAAGGTAAAGTGTATTGTTGTAAGTGAACAGTCACTCTTGAAATATTTTTTAAATGCTCTTGGTTTAGGGTTCTCTTGGGGCAAGTCGAAATCTCTTGGGGAAAGACATGTTATAAATAAAATAAAGCAATACCTTGAACCAAGAGCGGAATCTCTTCATGAGTAACCTGCAAATTAAGGGACGTGGGATGGAAACCCGCTGGGTCTTATAGGAAGAAAACAGTGAATCAAAAACTCTTGGTAGTAAGGCCCAATAAAATATTTTGATTTCATGGAAAGAGAATTTTCTCTTGACACAATCGCTACCGTGCGGCGATGCGTGTGTCAAGGAAGGGGTAATTCATACCACTTTCCCCGTTACGTTACTTGCATTTCGCTCTACCTGTTGTTGGTATCGAATATTGATTGAGCTCATGGCTGGGTTTGTGGTAGTGTGTAGATAGTGCCAAGTGAGAATTTTTTTATGATGGGTATCCCGAAGGAGTAATTTATTTCAAGGTTTCAAGTTCAAGATTCAGAAGTCACAGTCAAGTAAACAACTTTACAAAATCACATTTTAAATAATAGGTCTAAATGAGATGTGATTTGAGAAAATCTACCAAAAAGCAATAAGGCACGAAGTCCCGTATCACCCATGTTATTCTAACAGTGATAAGCGAAAATGGCCTTTATTATTTTAACACAATTGGTTTTGATACAACACAATAAGGCCGATTACGGCATATGTAATAAATGTAATTCTAATGGTGTTACAAGTCAATCCCATGGGAATAAATTTTAAACAAAAAGATAGGTTTAATGATAAATAGAAGTGAAATACGTACTAAAAAGTGATTTGTTTAAACTGTGCTGCACGTTTTTTATTGCTGCTAAGGAACTGTAACTATCTGTGATTTGTTGATATCAGTGATGAAATCACGGTTCGTGAAATATCGCCCACCACTAACTGTGAGTCGATTCGCTATTCGTGTTTAGTAATGAGCGGTTCGTCCCGTTCGTCAATAGTTTGTCGTGTTCGAAGAACTTCGCGAATGGAAGCCTTAAGTGGTTATAAATTATGCGTCTATTCGCTATTCGTGATTAAATTAAATTATTAACAAAGTATAAAAAGGATTAGTAGGTAAGAAGCAGATTTTGTTTTGTAAACATAAACAGTTTTGACAGTTGTCTACCTAGTCTAGTTGGCACGCATTTAAGTCATTAACCTTAACAAATTATTAAAAACATGAAAATCTTTAACAAACTGTATCTCAAAAGTTAAGACGTATGTTCATATGAACCTTATTTCTGAAAATGGACCCAAGAATAACCTCCTTAAATATTAGCATGTTATTAAGAAACTTCATCTCAAACAAATATTCCCATTTTAATAAGAATTAATTCCTCTTTCACTTTATCGGTTTCTTGCTTCTGGTAAGAGATTCTTTCCAAAATTAAAAATAATTAATAATTATATAATAGGTCCTTTTTTATAAACATATTTTATCGAACAATGAAATTTAGAAAACATATACTAACAACTTTAGGTTTGTTATTCTTTAAAATATTATTTATATACTATATTGAAAGGGCGCCAAAATATTTCCGACACGTTTAAAATACATCCATAACCTGGATTATCAGTTTCAAAAGTTAGACAAACAAAATTTTCTTTTTATTCTAATTTTATTTTGCCATAATTACTCAATTTTTTCCGAAATTTGACCTGCATCATTAGGCCGTGTTTATCCAACTTCTTAATCGTTATCTTTTATTCTTTAAGGTGGATTTATAAACTTTAACGTTCCGTTTACATTGGCCGTTCCGGTCCGGTCCGGTCCTTTAAAAATTAAAAGCACAAGATTCCATAGGAGCATTTATAGTTGTCGTTGGTCTTGCCGTTTCCCTTCTACAAACGGTGGGCGCAATTGTCCGACGGAACGGTTAACGCAAACAGAACGTCAATTCTATAAATCCGCCTTTATTTGTAAAAATTAAAAAGATGGAAGCATCGACTTTCGCATCACCGATCATATAATTGCTTAATACTTACTCCTGAATTATTAGGTTTTCGAGCTTGAAAGTTCCCAATTTTCCACCATTAAAAGGCCGCATTATCTCTTCCTGCAATTGCAATAAACTTGAAGGAAGGCATGCGCATGCTTTCCTTCAAGTTTGTTGCAATTGCAGGAAGACTTCCAACTGTAATACGGCCTTTAAACTAGTGTTGTAATCGCTAGATTGAAAACCCGCTTGAGTACTCGATTATTAAAAAAACTGCTCGAGTTATAAATTTAATCGAAAATTTCACTCGATACCCGAGCTTCGCTTGACGCCGACCCAAATGTGCTGCGTGAAAAACTGCTCATATATTTGAGCAATTTTTCGCTCAATAGGAAATACATATTACTCCAGTTATATATTCAAGCGAAAAATCGAAAATCGTCGCCTTTCACTTGACACCCGATCTTCGGTCGACACTGCGCGCTACCCGAAATGTGCCAATTGTCAACGTTCGAGTTTGCCGCTGAGAAGGCTGACACGACATTCGTCTTTGTTAAAGGTACATAAACGAGAAGGTGCATACATACTGTAAATTTTAAAAAAATTAAAGGATATAATTTAAAAAAAAAATTAGAATCAACTGTTCTTCCTTAATAAAAACTCTAGACTAAGAGATAAACTTCTAAACAAAAACAACCCCTGGTGTTTTATTACCACATTCTTCTTAGTCATGAAAATGATTCACCAATGGCGAATCGGAATTTCAAGTAATTAATCGCTAGAGCGATTCACTCGCTCGAGTATCAAGTACTCGATTATTAAAATCATCGGTTTTTTCTAACACTAGCAGTAACTATTACGAATTACGAGAAGAATGACATACGTTTGCGAGTTTATTTTCAAATCAGCTGTTAGTTGATTAGTGTATTGAGCATTTTCAAAAAAGGGCAGTTTCCAATTGTTTACTATGCGGCCCTTGTGGATTCAAATTTGTTCAAATCATTAATTTTATTGTATTAACATAAATAATGTTTTATTGTAAACTAAGAATTAAGACCACTTACCGATTAAGAAAATAGTTACGACTTAAGACATAAGCACCACTAAAGAGTAAGATAGCGATTAAGAAGTTAATAAACCAGGTCTTATAAATACCGTTGACTCTTACTGCCATAAATAAACTACCTGATTAAACCCTATTGTATACGCCTCAACCACTTCAAAGCTCAATAAATAGAATCAGGGCCGGCTTGAAAATGTATACCACACCACATGTGCGTCGGTATCTTGATGGTAATCTAAAGAAGAATCTGCTACGTTTTTACCTGAAAGCAACCGACAATTTGGAACAAACCGTTCTCTGAACCAGCATGTAATATTGTGATTCTTTTGCCTTTATTTGATGGTGCCTTGGTTTGAAATTTTTTGGAAGAATCATCCCAACCTTTTGTTGGAGTGTCGAACCATGTTTCGTCAAGGTAAATAATTGGACGATTTTCTTCTCTAAATTGTATAACACAATATTTGAGTCTCCATTCCCGACACTTGAAGATGCCCCCCTATCAGCACAATTCCAAGGACGCCACATTCTACCACTAATAAGCCTAACTAAAAATTACTCGCCGGAAAATCACTAAAGATTAAAATTATTAAAAATCACTTTGTATTTATATATATGCATCAGGCATAGGTATAAATTGAATTTGTATACATTTTTTTTTTGAAAACAAATTTATTTCAATTTATATAACTACATAATAATCTCTAATCAGTGTTTGAAACACTGGCCTCGAGAATAACATTTTGCACTTATTAAATCTAGATAATGGATTCTTTTAGTTCATTAAATTTGATTACAAAAAATGTCTACATTGATTACGATCTGGCAATTAAACTTTGATTAGTCCCTTTAACTTTTTTACAAATAAGTTAATTGATTTTATATCTTTGATTGTCTTTGGAAGGTTATTGTAAATTTTTGAAGCACATACAATTGGCTTATTAAGGCCTATATTTGATCTTGTAGCTTGTAGCAGATTGATATATTATGTTGTATCGTCCTCTAGTTTCATGATTATGAATGTTACTTGAATAAACCAAACTAGTATTACACTTTTGCCTTTTATTCACCGCTTTATGAATTAATTTACACTGGTCAAGCTCATTCGGTCTGTCACACCCCAGCCCCCGGTACACGTGGTCTGTACTGGCAAGTGTGTTGTAGTTAAATAAAACCTTTAGACAATAGGTTTTGTAATGTTTTTGCTATTTTGAAGGTAGTTTTTCCACATGTGCCCCATACCGGCCGCAAATACCTCATGCGCGACACAAAGAAGGCGTTATATACATTTTGCTTTAATTTTTCTGTAAGATAGTCCCTACATTGTATAGTAGTGTTATAATTGGTAAAACTTTACTCACAATTTTATTTACATGTTCACGCCAGTTCAAATTATTATCTATAATTAGACCCAAATATTTTATTTTTGATACCTGTTCAATTGGTTGATTATTAATTTTTAATTCAATGTAATTCACTTTTTTATTTTTTTGTTTAAACAACATATATTTAGTCTTATCACAGTTGATTTTTTGTTTATTTGACAGCAGCCGTTCCTCATAGCGCACGAGATAGCGTGCATTAAGTCCTGCATATTTTAAATTTAATAGATACGTAGAGTGAGTACATCAACGGACCAAGAACTGAACCCTGTTGCACTCCATATTCACTGGTACATTCGCTGAAGTTATCACCCAGTTTCACGTATTGCATTCTTCCAGTCAACTATAATTCAATCAACTTGTTTATATTTCCCCTAAATCCCATCTTCTTCAATTTTTTAGTAGTACCTATATCATAGCTGACAACATCAAACGCCTTACGTAAATCCACAAAAACTAAATAAATTTATAAAATATACATAAATATATAAAAGTAAATATATAAATTATATTACTATATGGTCGTAGAAAAATGATTTCAATGCATAAAAATATAAATTAATTAAGACACTAAAATTAAAATTTCTCTCCGATTCATCCGTCAATTTCTCTACATAGCGGCAACGCCGCACGATTTGTTCTTTTTACCTGTTGATTCTCAATTACCTGTGGAGCCTGAATCGGTTTTCTTCGCTACTCCTTCGGCTAGGATCGGCGCTGATCTAAACGCGTTCCTTCTAAACTTCGTATAGCCGAGCCGGCAACTACATAAACCTTCGTATGTTACGTCGTGCATCGTCTACTTACTTGTACTTACGCTGTTTTGTTTACGTTTACGTTTACGTTTCTCAAATACGATATTTTTTTTATTAAAATAGGTTTTACCGTTTTTGTGAAAAGTGTTTGTTGTGCGACGTGCCGATAAGTCTCTGTATAACATTTTTATTTTCCGTGGGAACATTTTCGACTTTTTTGGATTATATTCGTACGTGACTCTAACATCAAACGTTTAGTGAAAAATCATGGATTTGTAACTTTTGTGCTATATTAAAAGGATTATTATTGAAAAAAACAACATGGATTTTCGTTGTTTTATAGGAACAATCCTGGCCCTTATAGGAGTACTCAATGGCCAGCTTATAGATGAAAGAGGTATGATAGTTTTTTTGCAAAAGGCACCTAAAACACATAGGTACACAAGACAGTTGGAAAGGTTTATTAAGTAATACTTCCAAAGTTCTCAATACTGAAGAAGATGCTTAACTAAACAACTTAGTTGCTTGTGCTAAAATAAAGTCACAGTCCTCTGCACAAATACTTTATTTGTATCATGCTTCTTTTATCCCCAGCTTCACCCAGAGAAAAGGCACTACTTCTACAATATTTAAAAATGTGATTTATAGAGAAAATAGACAAATAAGTTAGTTCCTTGTATTCAATAACAATTACCAACAATAACAGTAACGCGGAAAATCATTGAAATAAAACAACAATATGTACTTATATGTTATTGTAATCAGTAGATAAAGTGCGAAACAAAAATGCACGAAAAAGCATATGTGTAGATTATTATTAAATTAAAACTATTTTTGAAAATTGAACATTGTATTAAACAGGAACTAATAAAAAAAGGGATATAAGCTAAAAATGTAGGTACTTAAAACTATGGGTATCATTTAACTGGTTAGCAAAATATTCTTATTTTTGCGAACAGAAAAATGTAATCGTTCAGCCAAAATGGCTAGTTGGTCAGCAATTTATGGACAGCAAACATTTCTGAATAGTGACAGTGCCCTGGGAAAATAAGTGAAAACCCGCCCCCGCTACACCTTTTGTAGCCGATTTCCTTCTGTATTCGGCAAAAGAAAACACAAGAAAGTTACATAAATTGACACTGGGACTGGGACCTCTGAAGTAAACTGCTTCTACTAGACATGTTTGTTTCTACTGACCAATTGTAAACTCTTGTTGACCAAGTAATCATTTCGCAGCTCGACTGTTAATAACTGTAAACCATTTAATTACTTCTCTAAACTATAGATTTAAATAATATCTAAAATAATCACTATATCAGAAGACCTATAAATTGGGACCTCTGAAGTAAACTGCTTCTACTAGACATGTTTGTTTCTACTGACCAATTGTAAACTCTTGTTGACCAAGTAATCATTTCGCAGCTCGATTGTTAATAACGGCAAACCATTTAATTACTTCTCTAAAACTATAGATTTAAATAATATCTAAAATAATCACTATATCAGAAGACTTATAAATTTAATGGATTAATCTTCCAACATATTTTGATCATGATTTTGTTTGGAAAATAGTTGAATGCAAACTAATTTAATAAAAGCACGAGATTATTAAAATTACTTTGCATGAAAGTATTTGTCAATTATGCGAAAAATATCAGTGAGCGCAGCTAAGATTTTAAATGGAACCCCATATTTTTTATTGGCGTTTCGTGTTCTCCGACCAAAAATAAACATCTTTTGTCCGAAAAATCCACCCCCACCCCCTCAACCCCAGGGCTCGGGTGGGGGTAAGTTAAAATTTTCAAATGGAACACCATATTTTTTATTGACGTATCGTGTTTTTTGACCAAAATAAACATTTTTGTCCGAAAATCTCTTTATTTGGGCCCATCCTTCACCAATACTCACACTTTAGTACACAGAGACAGAGAAATAGAGTATTAAACTTGATTTTCGCACGATTTTGATTGTCTTTCTCATGGTGATTAGTGGTGAAGGATGGGCCCAAATAAAAAACAATTTCGGTCAAAAGATCTTTATTTTTGGTCGGAGATCACGATACGCCAATAAAAAATATGGGGTTCCATTCGAAAATCGTAACTTACCCCCACCCGCGCCCGGGGGTTGAGGGGGTGGATGGTGGTTTAAATAGCGACCTATTTCTCCTTCAAAACCAAACAACTTGTTCCCTAGACATTTTCCGCTGCAATGCGATACACCGGAGTTATTCCGTGGCACCGACCTTTTTTCAACACCGTGTATACAATATCTACAGTCGTCGATATCGATACTAGCATATAGGTACTCTTCGGGTACTCTCTATTCTAGATTTCAAACTTTTTGACGTTTCGTACGTTTAAGGTTATGTGATTAAAATTTCAAAAGAAAACAAGTTATCAATAAAGATAGGAAAATATATTGCAAATAAACCTACTTATTTTTTTTTCCTATCTTTAAAGTAGTTTTCCGATTGTTTTGGATAAATAATAATAAATATTAAGCAAATATCTAAAAATCCGCATATATTAAAAGAACACATTCAAACTTGACATTTATTTAAAAAAACCCATTATCTAGTACTCGGCCTACTTAAAACGCATTTTAAAAATGTTGTGGACAAATGAGACAGTTTTACCAAGATACAAATTTTATCAGTATAATCACATGTGAATGGTGTAAATGAAACAATTTGATTGGTCGAAACAGTATATTTGACAGGTGATGGAAATAATCACGATTAAACAGGTAAAGGTAAACAGGTAAAATTTATTCAAAAAATGGCGCCAATAATAAGTAAGTTTAAAAGTTTAATACAAACCCGAACAAACTTCGCAAAAAAAAACAGAATTTGTAGCAAAGTTCAAATAATTCATAATCCGCCTTGAATGAAAACATTAATTAGAAATATATACAGACCTTAAATAATCTTTTTGGTCAAAGTTCAGTATTTTCTTACTAAACCATTCCTAAAAATGTAATCATTAATGGAATTTGCAGATTAAAATATAGAAAAACAAACAACTACTGTCCACGGGAAATCTTAAAGCAAAATGCCATAATTACATTTATCAGTAGTGAGTAACGATGCTCATGTTAAATTATCGCTTAATGCAATTTTAATTGGTTAAAAATAGCAATGAAATAAGGTTATGTTCTATAAAATACGTAATTTAGTTCTATTGTTTGCGTAATAAAACTTCTTGCAACAAATAATCGCTGGTTATGTTAAAGTTGACTGTTTTATTGCATGCAATTTTTTTATTTGTAATTGTTTTTTTCTCTACAATATATTCTTTAATATAATATTTTATTCCAATACTAAAATTTAGCTTCTTTTAATATTTGTCACTAAAATAAAATAGTAAGTACCTACCTAGTCGTAGGGTATGTTTTCCCGCCTCATTTCCCGCGCATCCTCACTTACACGTCATAAAAATCACACGAATCAATCAAAATTACCCGGAAGAAAAATATCAAAACAAAGATTGACTTCATAAACATTACAATATACGTCATGCCCAGCGTCCCGACATGCGTATTCCGAAAAATTTATAATTTCGAGAAAAAATTGATATGATGATTGATATTTTTTATATAATCAAATCTCGGTCGTCATTTTGCTTTCGAAATTCGGTGTTTTCATAATTCACTTTTAAATTATGATTACCTCGGGCATGACTTTACAAAACAAGGCTATATTAGTAACAAATGTTCATAAAAACTTACCCAAAAACACAAAAGTACGATAAATAGCTCTGAACAAACTATTTTTAAGAATAAGTTCAACTTGAAGATACAAAAACTTGTAAAAATCAATTAAGTAAAATTGACACACATCAAAATGATCAAAATAGCAACTATTGAGTTAACAGCTGGCATTTATTTAATGGCTAGAAATCAATATTCGACAAGAATTGTAACTTTTGCCCGAGCTTTTGCCTTTGGCTGAGAGGTTATTAAATACAAAACGTATTTTCTTATCACCCTGTACGTTATAATTGTGATTTTTTTTCGGGAATTTGGAGTTTTTAAGTTAAGCAAAATTTTCTATGAAGAATAGTTTTTTCCTAAAGTCACGGACAAAAAAGTGTTCCATATGGTTCCAATATTTTCCCACACGCTGTATAAGACATATTAAGTAACTACTTAAGGAAATGGGATGAAATAGAAATTCATTATAATTCTTTAAAAAACTAAAACTGTGATCAACTATCCCCCATTTTCGACACTTTTTATATAGGGGTATCTCCGTAATTGTTAGTGCTATCAAAATAGTAATGTAGGTGTCATGTGCTCTTTTTGGGTCAAAGTTAAAATGGTAAAATCAAAATTCGAAAATTTTCGCTCGCTTAAGGGATACTGGGGAAAATCAAAAAATTGACAATTTCAAAATTACCCTATATTTTCTCAGTTAAAAGAGATACAGAAAAATGTTTTATACAGAAATTTCTTTAATTAATTGTTGAATAATTTGTCGTTTTCAGAATAAGTATACGGGGTCAGGTAAAAAAGTTATCGTTATCGGACCTAACCTCATTTTTTTTAATGGAACACCATGTATATTTTGATCTAAAAAGATACTATTTTAAATTCTCCTTCCAAATATATAACACACCATGGATGATATTGATATCGAAGGCGATTTATTTAAACTTTTTTACTTTGAAACGAAATAAATGATTCAGATTACGGCAAAAAATAACGGGAATAATCGCAAATGTTCGAAATACGTCCTTAAATGTCTTATCGTCTTTCCAGATAGCGAACAAAATATACATTTTCCGCCATTTCTTCGTTTTTTTCCCTTTCAATATAAACTGATATCATATTAAACTTTTCAAAATGTCGATAGGTCATTTTCGCAAATGAATTCGAAAGGAGAATTTAAAATAGTCTCTTTTTAGATTAAAATATACAGGGTGTTCCATTTAAGAGAATGAGATTAGGTCCGATAACTTTTTTACCTGAACCCGCACTGATAAAATTAATTATTTAGATTAAAAAAATTTGCCATTAATTCAAATAAATATTTGTTTCCTATTAGCCAACCAAATATGTATTTGGAATATAACATGAAATTATTTGAACTTGCACTATTATTTGATTTGATACAAATAATATTTTACTTGGTGGTAATCACTTTTTACAAAATGTAAGTAAATATTTATTTTAAAGGCTTTAACGAGTTAAAATAAATAAGTTAACATTTAAATTGACAAAATGTTTATTTCAATGAAATTTGTACATCTTTGATTCAAATACATATTTGTTTGCTTTTGCTTTTTGTGCATTTGCCGAAACAGTAACCTTATTTATTTAAACAGCTTAAGTTATTTGTTTTAAATAAGACATTTATTTCTCTTAGTGTTTCTTTTTTTTATTCAAGTACATGTTTGTTTAACTTAACTTTTATATTTATTTAAAACGAATAACGTTGTATTTCGTCCAAATAATTTTTTGTTTATCTTAAATATATCCCGAGTTCATTCAAATTTGTTCTTATTTTATCCAAATATATATTTTTTTCATTTTTGCTCAATATTTGTTTGCGATCACAACCGGTTAATACAATTAATGTCCAATTCTTGTCCAAAGTTGTCATTCAAAGGTGTATTGCCATTTAAAGGTGTACTGTCATCTCTAAGCCTTTTAATTAATGGTTCTGATTCCTCATCATGAATTACCTGAAACGTAAAAATTTGTAAAGTCAAAATATTTTTTTCGGGCAAAACCGAACAAAAATTTTTAGAGATAAAAATAAGAAAGCATCTAACTACACTCATTTTCCTAACAAAAATACCTGAGTTGTTATAGCTTTGATGACAGTAAAAATAAGAAGGAATGTTTACAACTGTGGACGTCACATTTATATGACTACTGCTTATTTATAAATAAGCCACTATATATCACTAAAGCGTTATCTTATAGTGTTGGATTATACACCAACAACAATTAAAAAAATTTGGGAAAAATGTTTAATTTAATCTTCGATGCCCTCTACTGGCTAAACGAAGTAGATGATTCCGGGTAAAACTAACTTGGCTTAAATCGACCTATTTTGATGTCAGGACTCTATCATCAAACGTTGTACACGTATTTTTCGGACACACTGTGTGAAAGTAGGTGAACACTGTCTAAAAATTTTTTTGACATAATATGGAAATTTTCCTTATTTTTCATTTTATAAAAAAATTACTATTTATTATACTATGAAAACATCTGCTAAAATTCAAAATTAAAGAAGAAAAGAAAAAGGTATCCAAATTATTTCAGAGCTTAATGTTATACTTCGTATACTTATTCTGAGAACGGCAGATTATCCAACAATTAATATAAAGAATCTAGTATTTCTTAAGCGAGCGAAAATTTTCAACTTTTGATGTTACCATTTTAAGTTTGACCCAAAAAGAGCACATGACACCTACATTACTTTTTTGATAGCACTAACAATTACGGAGATACGCTATAAAAGTGTCGAAAATCGGACACCCTGTACGTAATTTAATTTAATTGAAATATTCTAAAGCCTGTGACGTGCACGCCTGGGTGTAAACGAAAATTCGCAGTTCTAGTTAATACCAATTTTTTGACCTTATTTAATGTTGATATGTAATACAATCGATAAGTAAATACACGTCGTTATCTAAAACCCAAAATAATATTTTAAAATATGGAATGTTCATCAGTCGGGGTTTGAAGTCTCATAAAAATAGTTTTTTTTTTCAAATTCAATTTAAAATAAAATTACCTCACGCAATCACCTCAGTATATTAACAAAAAATGTAATCCATTTTAAATTTTACGCTTTAAAATATTATTCGGGTCTCGAAACATGACTTGCACATTTCTCCATAATAGAGATTCAATGTAATGGCGTTTTCTGAGAAGATAAAAGTTGTTATAGGTTTCGTATAATATTAAAATTATTAATGCGGGACATCCGATCGTTTAAAAAAGCTCTGCCAATATCTTTACACGAAATTTTTCTTGTAAATTTACTCTAATGCATCTACTATACAGTGAGTCCCAGAAGAAATGTCTAAATTCATTTAAAATTCAGCGGTAAGTTTTTTCAAAAAACGCTCGTACCCGTCGATTTTGATTTTTAAATTTTTTTTTGTGGTAATTGCATGTATACAGGGTAGCTCAAAAATAAAATACCGACCATCAACTTCATTTTTTCAAATGAAAACATATATTTTTTATTTCATTTTTGAATTTTGCATTGAATTCTAAGCATGTTTCATGTACCATATCCTATACATAAACTCAACAGTTATTGAAAAAATTAGGATTGAACATATCTATAAGTAAGACCTGTTTATTAAAAAAAAAACACAACAAAATCAAATTAAATGTTGAAAATGTGCGTCATTTACGGCTTGACAATATCCAAGACTATCAATAAACTCTCTTTGCACGTTTCCAACCATTTCCGGAGTTATGACACGCACTTCTCTTCGGATCCTTTCTTTCAACTCCTGCATATTGTTTGGCTTGTTAACAAATACTTTTGATTTGAGGTAACCCCACAAAAAAAAGTCCAGCGGAGTTAGGTCTGGCGACCTAGCAGGCCATTCGATAGGTCCTCTCTTTCCAATCCACCGATTGGGAAAGGTTTCATCCAAAACTGTGCGCACAGTGGCCGCATAGTGCGGAGGAGCACCATCTTGTTGGAATATCAGTTCTTCTTCAGGGGAGCCTGGATTCAATGGATTCGGAAATAAAGCCACTAATGCTGGAATTAATTCTAGTTGGAGAAATTCGAGATATACTTGTCCAGTTAAAGACTGTTCAAAGAAAAATGGACCAATTACTCTTTCGCGTACGATTCCACACCAAACATTTATTTTCTTAGGGTACTGGCTGTGAACCTCTATCATCCAATGCGGATTTTCTGTTGCCCAATATCGACAATTTTGTCTGTTCACATTACCATTCAAATAGAACGTAGCTTCATCCGAAAAAATAATATTTTTTACTAAATTATTATCTAGATTGCACATATTTTGCATGTGTCCGCAAAACTCACTTCGCCTATCGAAATCATCTTCAAATAACTCATGCACTGGAAAAACTTTGTATGGGTGATATTTGTGCTTTTGAACTACTCGGTGAACAACAGATTTCGGCATGTGTAAATCGGCCCCAATATGCGACAGGGGAGTACATGGATTTTCTTCCAAGGAAAGCAAAACGTCAAGTTGTTCATTTTCATCTCGAGTAGGACGACCAGATTTAGGCAAATCTCTAACATGACCGAATTCTCTAAACTTAGCCTCTATTCTACTCACCATCTTTTGACATATGGGAGGACGATCAGGATGGATTTCATTAAATAATTGGGCTGTTTCTATTTGAGTACGTGTTTTATCACCAAACCCAACCATGCATAGAATTTCAATTTTTTCCCGTTCCGTTAACTTCACCATTATTGTGAAAACCGCAACTTTGAAACTACTCTTGACAATAATTATACTTATTTGAAATAAAATTGTCATACAGTTTCTATGGAAATAAACGGTGACAGTGAGACAGTACACTCTTACTTATTATGGAGCCCAAAATGCCGTATTGCCATGTATTAAGGTGTTTTGTGAATTTTTACTTTTTTATACAGATGTACTTATGAAAATATTATTATTCTTAAGAAATTGTTTGTACTTGTATGAATGTTGGTATTAGCTTGATGCTATTAATAACACATATTCCATTTGATGCTATTAATAAAACATATTTTATTCCATTTAAAGACAAAAATATAATTAATATAGCTACAAAAGAGGCACCATTTTAAAGAAATAGTAGTTTTATTCTCAACACAAAAATACGATGATGTTACCAAAGGTTCATTTCATTAATCCTATATAGTAATTAATCTTCCGTCCACGCTTCGTTTGCGGACCCTGTATATAAAATAAGTGAAATACGTGTCATTTCAGGATTTTGCTGAAGAAAATTTTTTTCGAAAATATCCACATCCAAACACAATCGATTTCCCTGCAGTGTGAATCATTAATATTTTCATTCCAAAAAAGAACGAAAATATGAGTCAATAGAACATTGAAAAAGACACAAATTATGTTATGCCTCGCCAAAACTATTATTGCCCATACTCCACTGTAAAATTTACCTTCTTCTCACAATCTTTGTATAGTTCAGGGACTTTAGTACGGCAATAACTACTGAATCTTTGTTTAAGGGACTCATCCGTTACTGGTAAGTTAAGAGTCACTAAATTATGCTTCAAAATTTTTCTACAACGTACTTTTAGATGACGCGACAAATCCAAGTTCGAATTTGGAAACACGTATAACTTTATATAAAAACAATATCCTTATAATAATGGAATGAGCATAGCATGCTTTCGATCTTTCGAACAACAGAATAGAAATATTAATTATTCACACTGTAACCAATGAGTTCTGACACAACAAACTAAAGTAGGTGCCCCTTTCTCGTAAAATGGGCTTTGTGGATAACAGGATAAAGAGAGAAATGGTATTTTTTTAAATTAATTTAAAAGGGATTAATAACATGTTAAAACTATTTGAACAATTATATTGTTATTATGTTTCATTTGTTCACTATGATATTTTTTTTAATGCACTTCGAATGATAACGTAACAAAGTGAAAATTAAAAGAAAACCGACATTGATCCGATCGGTACAACTGATGACTGAAGAAAATCCAGCAAATTATCAAAAATATGTGGATATTTATGACAATTTTTTTTTTCAGCAAAATCCTGAAATTCTTGTCAACTAATTTTATGTATATAAGTTGAAAAAAAAAACTAGGACGATGAGAAAATGACGTTAAAAAGTGTGCGGTTTGTAGAATAATTTACATATTAACATATTAATTTTTTTTTGTTAAAACATACAAAATTATCAATTTAATCATAGATAAGATTATAAATGTTCCAAATACAACATTTTTTTGGTTTTAATTTTAAATTGCGAAACTGGTATAGAGGGTGTTCCAAATAGTGATCGGCCCCCAAACCAAAGCAACTAAAAACTGAAACGCAAAATTTTAGATTTTTTCAAATATTTTGAAAGTTCCTGTATTTTTTTGCGTCATATTATTGGGCCCATAATTACGCCACTTTGCCCCTATTTAACCGACTTCGTTCTCTTACCGTTTCCAAAATTCCAATGATGAAGGCCGAATTTGTAACGCCCTGTATATGGATCCAAAGTCAAAATAAACATCATTTATTTGCTTTTGTTAAAAGGTAGAAAAAATGTAGACCAAGAAATAGAGATAATATAATTATTTACAAAAAAATTTAAAATATACAATCTTAGATATTTGCTACATGTTATATTCAAATCAACTTGGAACTCAACGAAACAAAATCGTAATATTTGCTATCTTCTTTAAGAATAGATACAAGTTTACAGGTATTAGGATTGTACTGTCCAATAGAACGATTTAGTCGGTTATGCCAACCCTCCAAAGAATTTGAATTGTGGTGTCCTTCATTAAAACAAACCTACATTTTATTAAAATTATTCTATTTTCCACCCACTGTTCAACCAAATAATCATTACACGGCATTAATTTGTGGTGATGTCTCTCCGTTCGTTCATAGCGGAAGGTGTGCTAAAGCGGCCCACTTGCGAATGTGTTCCTTAACTTCAGAACTCAGTCAATATATAATTTTGTAAGACCAAGTGATTATACCTTTCACCAAAAAATTGATCAAAATGGAAGTTGCAGCCTTTTCGGTACAGCATTAGGAAAAACCATTTATTGTTGAAATTTCAAAGTATAATTTGAAACTACTGGTACTACCTGACAAAATTTGCGTGGTCAGTTGATTTGTTTTATTTCGTGATTAAGATTCGTGTGGCGACTTGGCACTAAAATAGGTCAAAATCCTTCGTGTGGCGAGATGAAACATGGCTACCTGAGAAAACATCATTTCCTTCACCCCTCAAATGATCTATAACACACTAGGTAGCTGCTTGTCTATGTCTACACCTTTGTTATTTAAAATAAACATAAAAGTTAAAACAGTTTCATACAATTTCTTTATTCTATAAACTGCGATCCTATGGCATGCCCAGTCGATTCTGTGCATGGTTGTCTAGCTTTCTTAAGGACCGCTCTCTGCAAGTGGCGATTGACGGATTTCTCTCAGACACCTTCACCATCAATGCCGGTGTTCCTCAAGGGTCCATATTGTCTCCCACTCTCTTCTTACTCTACATTAACGACCTTCTAGTGAAAACTAAAAATCCGATATTTATTTTTGCTGACGATAGCACACTTATCTCATCTTTCTCTTTGAATGCGCAAACATCGGCTCCCGACGCACATCTTCGCAGACAGCATGAAGTAAGTATCACGCCTCAACAAAGACCTGGAAGAAATTTTGGCTTGGGGTGAAAGTAACCAAGTCGAATTTAACGCTAAAAAACCCAGGCAGCAGTTTTCTCTAAAAAGGTTAACATTACAGAACCGGATATAGTCATGGACGGGCACTCAATCCCACTGGCTTCATCTATTAATTTGCTGGGCGTCAATCTGGGAGGAAATATGTCTTGGCATAACCACGTTGTGGCAATCACCAATTAAGATAGCTTGGGGTACTCTTCCGAACCAGAAAGTTGTACACACCTCAACAACTTTTGATACTATACAAAGCCCAGATTCGACCATCACTAGAGTACTGCTCTCATGTCTGGAGCTCTGCACCCAAACATACTCTTCGGCTACTGGATTCCATCGAAAGGAGGGCCATTCGTATGATTGGAGACCACGAGCTGACGAGGAACCTCGACAGCCTAGAACATCGAAGACTCTCATCTTTGACTCTCTTTTACAGATATTTTCATGGAAAGTGCTCGACTGACCTTACCCTCTTAATTCCGCCTAGAGCGGCGAATAGTAGAAATACACGACGAACCACTGCCGCCCATCCATATGTGATTAAGCTTAGTACTCCTCGAACTTCACTATTTAAGAATACTTTCATCTGGAGGACTTCATCCTTATGGAACGACCTTCCCGAGGTCGTTTTTCCCAACGAATATAACCTCCAACGATTTAAAACCAACGTGAATCGCTTTTTGCGCACACCCACCACTCCCAGAGTGCCCTAAAGGATTTTTCCTATAGTGCTTGTGTTTGATCATATATAAAAAAAAAATTCGATAGCTCCGCATTTCTCATCGTGAATTATGTTCTTATTAAGTATTGTTATGAGTTTTCAAAGCAATATTCCGTGCCAGTGGCCAGTTTAATTGGTTAATTTAAGATGCACACAGATGTTTGACAAGCTGTGTTAATTAATATTATCGTTTCTCGGGAGGCGAGGTTAAGGCAATTTAGTTCTCGGACCTGAAAAAAAATAGACGATTTAAAATCAAATATTGTTAAAGATCAGATTTGCGATGGTTAATTTTTAGTAAAGCATGTGTCCCTCTCTGAATTTTTGAGTTTCTTGCGTACCATCGTGCCGTTAAAAAACTACGACATGAAAATCGCAAAACTGGGAAAGGAAAAATAGTACATCTCATAGACTTTACACCTACCCTTTAGAAAGTAACCCAGGTTACATAATTTAACAATTTTTATTTGGCGATATGCGGTGGCTTCAAAATATATTTATTTTTCATCTATCAATTGAAGACGCACGTGGATGAAGGGTTGTTGTCTATGTAACATTTTGGAAAAATTGAGTTTATTGCCGTGTAATTATTATTATTTGAACAAAATATGTTTTTATTTTTATAGTTATTATTTCATAATATTATTCTATTTTTCCTATGTTAAATGTAAAATTTTTTAATTTTCCTGAGAAAGAAGCTGGACCGGACCAACTATGGAATTTGGCGACTCCATTGAGTTTCTCGATGTGCATGCGGATTCCGTCTCCATTTCAACATTAATTAACATATTTTCTTCTTCGTTAACAAAGCTATAGTTATCATTTTTGCTATTCGGGTTTTCGACGTGATGATTTCCTCTATATAACCCGCCGCTACCCTAGTACTCTTCCACTTTTCGTGTAACTTAAGGGTTACAAGGGAAGCACCATCCTCGATAGGAAGTGTGGGCGAGGTCCGACATAGGTAATGTCCTGTATATTATTTGGCATTTTCTAAATTAAGACATTTCGCTATAATTGAAGGAACACATCCTAGTGTATTTTTAACCACAGGCATAGCTATTCATTTACCATGGTATATAAGGAAAAATCTACGTTCCTTAATTCCTTTTGGCCTTATTGCAAGGTACTGTCTAACCAATTTTAAGGCATCCGTTTGGTCTTCATCGATTATAGTAAAACTTTTTGGCGTAGTAGTTTTAGTTTCTGATATCTTGACAAGCATAATAGGCCCCTTATCCTCAATATTGTTATTAACAATGAGCAAAAGGGTTACATACCAATTCCTAATAGTCATCATTACTGTTTTAGTAATCATCGTAATTTGTTTTTTTAGTGTCCATTGTAGAAAATTCTCATACTCCTTATCGTATAGGACTTTAGAAAGCTGGTAATAAGTTTGCCTTAGCTTTTTTAGCATTTTCTAAAATATTTTGTAGGATTTCCATATTTTCCTTTATAAAACGTAAAAGATGCTAAAAATCAACAACCCTTAGCAACCGTCAAACTTATTCTATGACAACAAAGCTCATTAAATACTAAAAATTGGCGAAAATAGTTTTAAAAAAATGCAAAAATATAACTATTTGTATTTTAAATAGATGAAAAATAAAGTATTATATACACTACAGGCGTCACTAGACTATAATGTTCATCAGGCAAAAACTATCCCTCGGGCTTGATACAGTATGTGTACGGATTGAGTTAACGCTGGAAAACTTTTTTATTTTTTCATTGTTGGAGAACTTCATAATATATTTTTTTTATGATAAAAATAGAAGTGGAAAAGAAAATCCGAGGAAATACTTCTGTATTCTGTAATAAAAATAGGAATGGCGTCGACTAATTTGAGTTTCAACATACAGGGTGTCAAAAAATGCATCCAAAAATTATGATTTTAGAGAAAAACGGTAACAAGTAGTAGTTTTTAATTGGGTACTATATAAATAATATTTTATAATTCCTTTTGTGTTTATTTCCTATTGTGGTAATTTTTGCAATTCTTGGGGTTTTCCTTTCTTGGGACCCCCTGTATGGTGACACTAGTGGAAGTTCTTCCTTTTGTAGGTATATATATATAGGTAATAAAAATGTTAATTAGAAAGCATATTTTTCAATGTTTTTTGTAATAACGAAAAATTTTGCTATGAGAAAGCAATGAAAGGAAATTTAAACTATTAAAAGTGATCATTTTTTAACACCACATTGAAACATGATCAAGACACAAATTAATCAAAAAAAATCACCTGCTCTTTTACCAAATATCAGGTTTCATTTTCCAAAAATCTCTCACCCTCCAATTCATATCCAAAAAAGGCGCTTTTAGATTTCTGTTAGGTAGAGGAAAGGCTGAAGCCGCCCGTCACCTGCTGTTATATGAACCTGAAACTAGATCATTAAATAACATAGAGAAATAACGAGATAAATTATTATATTGAGAATTTCATTGATCAGTCAAAGTCTAGATTTTAACGGTAAAATGTTTTATTATTTTTTACCGTACCATTTTCCTTGTTGGTTAAATTATCAAGGTAATTTTTCTGTCAGAATAATATTTGGCGAAAGTCAGCAGAACACGATAGCGACTAAACAATTTTTTAAAACTTTGCTACAGAAAAATTTAAAATACCTATCTGATATTTTTCATGTACTTTTGAATACAGGTAAATATACAAATCTACCTGTTATTTTGATTAACGATTGTCAGTATTCATATAGGCGCCTTTCAAGTCAATAATGTTGATATCAATTAATACTGTCACTTTTCAACAATCCACTTCAATCTGTGTATCCACATTATTCAACCATACACGATAAATATTGTTGTCCATATTTCCTTCGGTAGTTAGTTACACTAAAGGATTGATCATGGAATTGTTCCAATATTGATGGAGCATACCTTACAAGATCAGTAGTACAAATTTTGAAAGAATGCCATGCGGTTTTTCAATTTTAATCATAATTCACAACATATGATTATGATGATGATTTTGTCGAGTAGCATGAACAAATATCCAAAAATTAATAGTGCTTTTATTTTTTTTTTTTTTTTTTTATGATCAAACACAAGCACTATAGGAAAAATCCTTTAGGGCACTCTGGGAGTGGTGCGTGTGCGCAGAAAGCGATTCACGTTGGATTTGAATCGTTGGAGGTTATATTCGTTGGGAAAAACGACCTCGGGAAGGTCGTTCCACAAGGATGAAGTCCTCCAGATGAAAGAATTTTTAAATAATGAAGTTCGAGGAGTACTAAGCTTAACCACATACGGATGGGCGGCAGTGGTTCGTCGTGTATTTCTGCTATTCGTCGCTCTGGGCGGCGACATGCGACATGCTTCATGCTTTCAATGCAGTTTGAGATGGCGCCGCGCGCTGTATTTTCTCGACTACCGATGATAATGCAGCGTTAAGTGAGAGTCCTCTCTGATTATGGGTATGTACACCTACCCTGTACTGACGAGAGCACATAAGTTCGAAACCGGTCTACAGGTGGTTGAATCCTATCAATGGAGAGGGCTTCGTTTTCTTGGTAGTACCATTCAATCTGAATTCGTATTTTAAAGTGCTACTGTATAGACAAAATACGTCCTTATTTTATAAGGATCATCGGGTGGTCTTGGAAATAATAATTTTCCATTGAATTGCTTCTTGAAGAATATTTTCTCATTCTCCAGGAAGGACTGTTCTCTGATCTGGCAATGTTTATGAGTGTCGACTGTGGACACGGCTACATAACATATCCCATACAAGTTCAATTGCATTTAAATCTGAATGTTCACCTCGTCTAAATACCTAAACTCGAAAAGTAGAAAGAAGGTGTTTTTATTACTAGACTTGGTTTATATTTTTAAATGCAGCAGCCATTCCCGAAGAATGGACAAATAATCCTCGAGAAGCAATTCAAAACTGCAATGAAATGCCACTTCGCATGGTAGAAGTGATAAGAACACGAAGTTGCAATACACGCTATTAATTTTTGGATATTTGTTCATGCTACTCGATCAAATCATGTAATGCTGTGAATTGTGAATAAAATTGAAAAACTGCACGACTCTCTTCCAAAGTTTGTATCTTCTTTTGAAAAGCAGATAATGACGTGAACCAAAAAACATTATATTAAGAAAAGGTTACACTTCAAAACCAATTATAATGAAGCTAAATTATACAGTTCACATTTTTCCCCAGGGCGTTTAGAAATAAATGGTAAAAAAGTCACCTTTGTTCCTGCCTGTATAATGACCAAGAAATCAATGTTGTGTGGAAACTAAAATTCAGGATATAATTTTAAGACACAGGTCTACACTTTGCTAAAAAGTTCACCAAGATCGCAAAAAATATTTAAAAAGTTATTAAAATCCGGCATCTAGTAATTAATTCTATTAATTAATTCTATAATTAAACTAAATATGACTGAAAAATATTTTATGTTGCATGTGGGAAATTACGTGCAGGTAGGATGTGGCAAATATCGCTCACCTTAGGGCATCAAGCAGATGGAATAGGATATTTTAGATATAATTTTGATGACATTCTACTAGTTAGATAACTTAGCAGCACAGTATAAATTTAGGTCTAAGGGTCTCAATACACCATGAACTGATCTTCTCATATCTAAGTTCCCATGGTTCTACCACAGTTTTTATGGTTCTTTTAGCTTATAATTTTGGAATATAATTTAGTGTTAGATTACAGATGTTATTTTGTTTTTTCCTTAAATTAGTTAGCAGTGTATAACTAGGGCTTGATTAATATCCTACCTACTACAGTAAAATAAAAGGATTTATTACTTGCAATGGTTTGTGAAAAGAAAGAAACAATAACTCTTTCATAATAACATGATTTTAGAACAAAAAAGAAGAGAGCGAATAAGAGTAAAATGGTTTTAAAATAAAATGCGTTTTATATAATTTTTTGTATTTTTTGTGGATGTATTGTCGAATAGATATTTTATATAAAAATTATTCATCTTTTGCAAATTAATTGCAAATAAATAAAATTAAAGTTTTAAACGGCAGGCTTGGATGTATCATTTAGGTTCGTTCCAACCACCCTAAAAATCGTACAATGTACGGTCACGCACATGCGTAGTAGTCGAAAGGCGTTCCAACCGACACAAAACAGTGTAGCTGGCGATCCCTTTGGTGTTCCAACTAAATTGTGATCGTTCGCAAACCAGTTCCTGAACGGTAAAAACGATACATGGCCAAGACCAGGAACCGCTTGTACTGACTTGCGCCCTAAGAATTTTAACCGTTGTTTTTGTATTCCTGACATTCATGCAGTTCTTTTAGCCTTGTTTTGTAGGAGTTGTTGCTTAACCTACAAGATATTCTTAACATTAAACGTTATTCTCTTTCATGATTATTAAATACAACAAAACGGAACGAAAAAAGATAATACTCAAGCTTGGACGAAGAAATCAAAACACCAAAAGTAAGGTTGTGATTTATGAATGTTATGATAATTAACTAATTACTAAACTTCTTTCCTAGAATCAGACAGGCGATCAGCTGAGATTTTTACACAGAATGGTCACAAAAACGTACCAACCTTGCCTCCCTTGTGCATCGGCAACAAACAGTGCAAAAGTAACGCCTGCACACAAAATCGATTCAAACAGTTTCTTGACGGTTCTAGAACGATACAAAAATAGGGTGTTGGAACAAACCTATTGTATCATGTAAAGATTTTCATTTTATTTTTAGATTTAGTGACTTAATTGAAGTTGACAAAATAAATTAACTACTGAATTTATAATACTCGATAATTTTACATCACTTGATACAGATATCGAGAGAAAAATCACTTTTCTAAAAATTACGATTTTAATACTTTTAGAAAACATTGAAAGAATTACAATTTTCGCAAAAATTTGTTAGACAGTGGTGTTCACGGATTGGCTCCCGAAGAGAGAAGACTTTTTTATTTGTGGGTTTCTGTAAAGAAGTTATGCTTCAATAAAATTCCTGCTTGTGCTCAAATGACCCAGGAGCATATTATTTTTTTAATATACCGGGTGTTCAGAATTTAGGAAAATATGAAGAACGGTAAGAACAAATTACCCTTATGTGTAAAGATATACGATCAAAATAATCAGTAAAAGTTGTTGAGGTTGAAAAGCTATACCTTCATGCAATGTTTTGACATTATTAAAATGTACATACAGAGACTGGCATTTTTTCACAATTAATTTTTTTTCTCGCAAGGTTTAAGTACCTAATACAAACTAAAGACAAGCAGTGTTATAACTTATTTACAAATAAGTAAGTTAATTTAAAGGAAATCATATTTTATAAGGGGAGCAAGCCCCTGTACATTTAGGCAATGAGTCAATCCTAAAAACTTTTACTAATTAGAAACTCACAAACTCCACTAATTTAATAAAACATTAAAATGTCTCAACAGTACAGGGTTATCAATTTAGTTTGTCCCACTTTTAAGAGCCTGTAACTTTTTTGTATTTTGAGTTAGCGCGTTCATTCAAAAAACAAGATCAAGAAATCAAAACACCAAAAGTAAGGTTGTGATTTATGAATGTTATGATAATTAACTAATTACTAAACTTCTTTCCTAGAATCAGACAGGCGATCAGCTGAGATTTTTACACAGAATGGTCACAAAAACGTACCAACCTTGCGTCCCTTGTGCATCGGCAACAAACAGTGCAAAAGTAACGCCTGCACACAAAATCGATTCAAACAGTTTCTTGACGGTTTTTAGCCAAGTTTTTATGAGTGTTGTCAAAAATGACAGTAGGTGTCATATGTCACACCGAAAAGCAATTATTATTGTTTTTTAATGGGACCCTCTATATATCACAAGCGCATTAGATGGCGCATTTTGTTCCGATTTAAAAAGTATAACACACATATGCATTCTCTTCTTCAAGTGAGTTATAGAAAAACAATTTTATTAATATTGGCATAACTAGAAAAAACAAAAGTTTATAACATTAATTTAATAATTAGAATTATATAATAATTATTTCATAATCTATATTGTTCTACATGACCACCTCCATTTTCGATACATTTGCGAAATACTTTTACAATGTGACTATTAATTTTTAGTAAAACTTCTCTATTAGTTTGAATCTGAATGATTGCGTTTTCAATTCTAATATACAGTTCATTCAACGAATAACACGGTGTAATTTTTAATATAACCCCAAAAGAAAAAATCACAGGGTGTTATATCTGAGCTGTCCGACGGCCTTTTTATAGTTCCGGATTTTCCAATCCATTGGACTTATTTTGTGTTTAAACGTGCAGTTACGGGAGCTACACTGTCTGTACGCTGTACAATGTCTTGATGCCATATTAAATTTCTTAGGATTAGAATGGGTAAATTATCTAAGGGATCTTTAATTTCCTCCTGCAGCATATTCAAATACCGTGGGACAGTTAAGAAACCTTCGAAAATTATTATAATTGAAAGGAACCCGTCTATTGGGAAATTGAATCATATACCTCCTAAGTGTTAAGGTTTGCCCGTTTGACGAAAATTATCAAACATTAAACACTTCTCCCCCACTGAATAATTATATCTCATATTAGTTGGTTTTTACATACGAAATAACTTTTCTACATAATTCGAAACGATTAATAATGCTGAGATGATAGACTGAAATATAAATAAAGATAAAATCCATAGCAATATCTTGATGCTTTTTAACAATAATATATTTTTTTTTACATGTGCCCCGAAAGTGCCTCTTTTCATGCAAGTTCTCTTCACCGAAAGTGGCGTTTTCCAAGAGAGCGGGCGGGAAAGATTTTTCCCGCCCGCTAACCAAAACCAAAACCAGAATTGTCGGTGCGGTATTTGAACCAGCGACCCTCAGATCGCCAGGCGGACAATCTACCCACCGAGCCACACTACAAGCGATAATAAATAGCTGATTATATATAAATTAAATTGGCAGTTAATTTTTCAAAGATGTTTTAGAAAAATGTCTGAAGAATTTCTTTATTTATATGGTCTCAAAGACTCGGGCACTTATAAAAAAATAAATAAAACCAGAGATGCCGAGTGCGGGATTTGAACCCGCGACTCTCCGATCACAAGGCATACGCTATACCACTATGCCACCGAGCCTATTTGTCAAAAATAATAAATAGATATTTACATTGCGCGAGTGTTTTCATGTCTTGTAGACAGGAAAGCTGTCTGAAGAAAGTCTTTATTTATTTGGCATCAAAGCTTCGGAGCATTGTAAAAAAAATACGGTACATATCTCGTCCCGTCGGAGGCTTTTCCGGACTTGTGCGGTCTCCGCATCTCGTCCGTAAAAGCCTCTTTTCGGCCCTTGATACGTAATGTACTATTTTTTTACAAGTGTCCCGAAAGTGAATCTTTTCATGCATGTTCACTTCACCGAAAGTGGCGTTCTCCAAGAGAGCGGGCGGGGAAGTATCGAAGCGGGCGGGAAAGATTTTTCCCGCCCGCTTCGAGTCACCATGTGCTCATAAATAAATAAAACCTCAATTGTCGGTACAGGATTTGAACCCGGGACCCTCATATCGCCAGGCGGACACTCTACCCACCGAGCCATACTACAAGCGATAATAAATAGCGGATTATATATAATTTAAATTGGCAGTTAATTTTCAAAGATGTTTTAGAAAAATGTCTGAAGAATTTCTTTATTTATATGGCCTCAAAGACTCGGGCACTTGTAAAAGAATTTAAAAAACCAGAGATGCCGAGTGCGGGATTCGAACCAGCGACTCCCAGATTACAAGGAGAACGCTATACCACTAGGCCACCGAGCTTATTTGTCAAAAATAATAAATATATATTTACATTCTCCATGCGCGAGTGTTTTCATGTCATCTAGACAGGAAAACTGTCTGAAGAATTTCTTTATTAATTTGGCATCAAAGCTTCGGACGGTACATATCTCGGGCCGTCGGATGCTTTTCGGCCCTTGATACGTAATGTACTATTTACATACTTTTGTCAATGTTTGATGGAATGAAGAAAAAATGCATATGTTTGTTATATTTTTGAGATCGGAAGAAAATGCGGAATCTAATGTGCTTCTGATATATAGAGTGTCCCAGCCCAGAAAAACAGGTTATGTTATCGTCGTCACCGTCAAGTTTATAAATTGGCATTTATACTTTAATGGGGACGTTTATATTATCAATACCTTAAAGTATATTGTTTAAAATAAACGTGGCAAATTATAAACGGGTAATTATTAAGTCCGGTCCTAGAATTTATGTCAAACTCATGCCAACCTACAAACTTAAAATAACCAGTATGACTTAATGTCACATAACATGGCCACGATATTGCGCGTTATCTCAAAATTCATACTTAGGTTAGATTGATATTTGTCTTATTTTCCGTAAAGAATCACCACACGACCATGTTTTTGAAAAGCCCTGTATAAATACCACAAAGTATTGTTGTTGTTCGACGATTGTAATGGCCACTAGCTTTGCAGTCTCCGGCCAATTTTCTTTTTCCTTCTTCTTGTACACTAGTTTGAAGATAAGTGCATTGTAGCTAAACGCGTCGGGATGGATCCCTGCTTATCTCCCTATCGATAACAGGATTAGGCAAGGACACATATAAAACTCTTCTTGTACTGGGGAGTATACAGATCCCACAACATTGGGAGAGCTCCCAGAGTGGACAAGTTAGATAGGAAAGCGATTGCGCTGTATTTTCATGAAAGTTGGTAAGAGATTTTTTTAATATATTAAAACTATGTGTTATGAAACACGCGTTCAGTTTTTTGTTCTACTTGTTTTCTAGATAGGCCTAGTTTGTTAGAGTTTGATGTTATTGTTATCCAAAAATGGGTTTAGGTTTCCCGTTGGTTTTCGTATTATGCTTGAAATATGTATGGGGGTTACCATCATTCTGGATAAGATACTATAGTTTTCCGTTACTACTCTGTTTCCATTGCGTCCTAATATCACATGATTTAGGTCCCCTTCCTCTCCACATGTGCAATATGGATCGTCTTTGATTTTAATTTTATATAGATGAGCAGGAGTATGACAGTGTCCTGATCTCACTCTGCATAGCGTGGTTATATATTTTCTTTTAAGAAACTTTATTTTCTTGAACCAAGGTATCTTCTGGGGCTCGCTTTGTATTTTATAATATGCTCCTCCCTTTAAGACACATATATTTTTATAGGAGGTACTCTAGTTTTCCCAGAGAGAATCTTTAATTTCCTTTAGGATATCAGTGAAGTGCAGCTTGTTGCTTATTTTGACCCCCTTATTCTCTTCTTTTTTAGCGCTAGTTGATCCGCCTTTTCATTACCTTGAATTACCACAAAGTAAATACACACTTTATGTATACTCAAGATGCTGCAATAAAACTTTTGATACTAGAGGGATTATAGTCTTGTTTGTTTAAAAGGCCGGCTCCAAAATTCTTTATTGCACTTCTCGAAATTTACGCCCTTCTACCATCTTAAGAGGTTAGTTACCTACTTGAGATTGTAAAAGCTCATTGTATACGTAATTAACATGAGCGCCTTCGAATTTTATTACACCCGATAAAATATCGCTCAATTGGGAAAGAAATATTTATATAACTCGAGTTAATAAAACTGTCAAAAACTTGTTATGTCTTGTTACTAAATTAGACGGTTAATGGTGAACCATTTTTCTTAATGCTGTAAAATCTGCATTATCGGCCACTTCTTAAAAGTGGTTACTTTTATTATATTGTATGAATTCTACGAACATGATTGTATTTGTATGTTTTGATATGTTTTGTTATGGATGTTGACATTAAAATAACCTACCTAATCAAGTTTTACAATATATACAGGGTGCCCGCTAATTAATGGTACACGGAAAAACCACATACTCCTTACGTAAAAATATTAGGATTTAATTATACTTACCTATATCCGAAAGTTGATATTAACTGAGATACATGGTCTTAAAGTTACCCTCCCTAATAACTTTGAGAGAAACCAACGTTTTTTTGCAAAATTTGGCAATTATGGTTCTTTAGGACGAGAAATTGATTTTTTATGAAATTTTAATGTACATTTTTGGCACATTTATTAGGTCACAATTTTTTTGTGCCTTAGTGTATTTAAGTTTTTAATGAAAATAACACTTTTCTCATATTAATTATGTAAAAAAGGTATACTAACTTCGGGTCGCCCAGAATTATCGCCTCGGAGATATGTGCATTTAGATTGTTTAGTGCACCCTTCCCAATTACTATTAATTTACAAACAAAATTTTTTTCTTAAAGCAAATGAAATTTAGAGATGCAGTTGCTATGAAACCCAAGTCATGTCCTCCATACCAACAATTTAACACGAAAAATACCCTATTTACCGGCTTGACTAACGCGATAGGGTATTATTTGCGTAACTTTTCCTTGTATGACACCCCCCCCACCGAGGTTCTGGATCCGCCCTTGATGAAACCTCCATGTTGTTAGTTGTTTGTGATAGCGGTGTCAGTTATTTGGAATTCCGTTTAAGACGAAAGGTAGCTGTTTCGCCTAATCGGTCGTAAAATCAGGTTGTAGGATAGAGTTCCGAATATCGTCTCTGGTCACCTCGTCCATTAAAATTATCATGCTGTATACAAACAACATATCCCGCGTTTCTGTGAAAACAAATTGTGTCTCGGCATTGTTACTTAACTTACGATAAACTCAAAAATGAAACATTTTCTCACACATCTTACAATAATCAACAAACAAATAACAACATGGAAGTTTCACAGCAACTGCATCTCTAAATTTCATTTGTTTTTTCATATTTTGATTTAAGAAAATAATTTAGTTTGCTACTTAATAGTAGTTGGACAGGGTGCACTAAACAATTGCATATATCTCAGAAACTCTGGGCGACCTTTTGTACGTAATAAATATGAGAAAAGTATTATTTTCATTAAAAACTTAAATACACTAAGGCACAAGGAAAATGCCGCAGACAGCGCCCCCTACATTGTATATTAAAATTTCACAAGGAAATCAATTTCTCGTCGTAAAAAAGCATAATTGCCAAATTTTGTAAAAAAATGTTAGTTTCTCTGAAAGTTATTAGAGAGAAGCAAAAATGAAGCACCCTTTAACTTTCAGATACAGGTAAGTATAATTAAATCCTAATATTTTTACGTAAGGAGTCTATGGTTTTTCCATGTGCCATTAATAAGCGGACACCCTTCATATTAAACGATTTAACGTCTCACCAATTCGCTCAATATTTTGCTCAAGCGACTCTCCAAATCAGTGCATTTCTTAGAACTTATGGTGTAGAGATGTATAGGCCACATCGCTATCTTAGCAATGCATTTATTCTGTAAGTACTTTGAATAGTTCAAATATTATGGTGACACTTTCCAATAAGATTATTATAATAGCATTTTTAAATAGTCATTATTTTTTTTTTTTTTTTTTTTTTGTGATCAAACACAAGCACTATAGGAAAAATCCTTTAGGGCACTCTGGGAGTGGTGCGTGTGCGCAAAAAGCGATTCACGTTGGACTTGAATCGTTGGAGGTTATATTCGTTAGGAAAAACGATCTCGGGAAGATCGTTCCACAAGGATGAAGTCCTCCAGATGAAAGAGTTCTTAAATAATGAAGTTCGAGGAGTACTAAGCTTAACCACATATGGATGGGCGGCAGTGGTTCGTCGTGTATTTCTGATATTCGCCGCTCTGGGCGGAATTAAGAGGGCAAGGTCAGCCGAGCACTTTCCATGAAAATATCTGTAAAAGAGAGTCAAATCACCAACCTGTCTTCGATGTTCTAGGCTGTCGAGGTTCTTCGTCATCTCGCGGTCTCCAATCAGACGAATGGCCCTCCTTTCGATGGAATCTAGTAGCCGAAGAGTATGTTTGGGTGCAGAGCTCCAGACATGAGAGCAGTACTCCAGTGATGGTCGAATCTGGGCCTTGTACAGTGTCAAAAGTTGTTGAGGTGTGTACAACTTTCTGGTTCGGAAGAGTACACCAAGTTTCTGAGAAGCAATCTTGGCGATTGCCACAACGTGGTTATGCCAAGACATATTTCCTCCCAGATTGACGCCCAGCAAACTAATAGATGAAGTCAGTGGGATTGCGTGTCCGTCCATGACTATATCCGGTTCTGTAATGTTAACCTTTTTAGAGAAAACTGCTGCCTGGTTTTTTTTAGCGTTAAATTCGACTTGGTTACTGTCAAACCAAGCCAAAATTTCTTCCAGGTCTTTGTTGAGGCGTGATACTTCATGCTGTCTGCGAAGATGTGCGTCGGCAGCCGACGTTTGTGCATTCAAAGAGAACGATGATAAAAGTGTGCTATCATCAACAAAACTAACTATTGGGTTTTTCGAACTGAAACTACCTACCCATAAAGGTACCTACATTACCCGGTACCCATACCCTTTGGGCTATCATAATGGTCGGTGTGCGAAACGAAAAGCCGAGAAAGGATTAATTAATTCGGTGTACCAAACAAGTATATATTAGGTAAATTTTTTATGTATACGAAACGCGAGTATACGAAATAAGAAAACACCCCATAAAACTGTCACGGCCGACTTAACGAAGCTCTTTGAAGAAGTTGTTGATGCAGAGTAGAAGAGAAAGATTCACGAAACAAGGGTTGGCGATTGATTAAATAGTTTATAATTGATAGTTCTGTAAAGCTCCAAATAAAAACACTCCCGATATCTGGATCTTTAATGGAACAGGAAGCCGAAATTTAGAAATTACAAATTTTTAAACATAAATGGGTAATTTTGATGATCAAATCGTTAAAAATAATAAAATGTAATTCAAATTGTATGTATGTATGTGTACTCCCAACAAAATTTGAAACAGCTTTTTTATTTCTTGTTTTGCTCAAAAATTTAAAATAGGGGTAATTCTTCCTTGGACTTTCTTACATTCTTGTATTTTTGAGAACTCTGTACAAGATAATAAATTTTATTTACAACAATGCATGTAATAATGACATTTCATCTATCTTTGAAAGGTGGAAAGTTTACATTTTTTTACTTCTACTTTCCACCCGGAAGTTATTTTTTTGTAATTTTTAAAAAAATCGATATCTCAAAATAATATACGAATACACTTTTTTAAAAATGCTAATAGCTTTGCGTGTTTAGATATGTCAACTTTTTCCCTAATTGATAGAGTGGTCCTCAGCATTGAATATTGTGACCAAATCGTTGACATCTTCTTTGTCTCGGCATTTTCACTGAAATAAGCTACTCAGAACCAGGATTTTGAACTTTGTTTCCCGTACACTATTCTTTGAAACAGTTATACGCCTTGTCATATCTCGGGCGGCTTTTAGTTGGCAGAAGATCTCCTTCTACTATTTTTGCTGCTTCTCGAATTTCTGGTGGAGTAGCAGTAAAATCAAATTCCTCATCTGATTTTTCTGTTGTTAAAATAATATATTGTTTAGTAACATGGAATCCATATCATCAAAAATTTGCCATCTTGATGTGTATTACCTGTACCTACGTTATTTTACCACCTGCGATTATTTGAAATTTCTGTCTAGTTTTTCAATGGAAAATTCAAAATGACATTTATCTTTTATTAATAATTTTAATTGAAAATAATAACAAGTGGATGTTAGATGTGGTTGTAAATAAAATAGTATACAAACCTCGGTGAAATATTTCATAACTGTCTCGAAATTTAGTTAACTACTACCGACTCTCTCGACAGGAATGAATCACTTTCCACCTCGGTACCTAATATACTATTTATCAGCTTCACTTCTGGCTAGTTTAGCTAATTCATCTCCGTTATCTCCTATTTCCGAGTAAAAACGCACCCATAGGATTTGAACTTTGTAATTCTTGACTGATAACAAGCAATATCTTGCTTAGTTTTTAATAATCGGACTCAAGAAAACTGATAACAATGGACATATTTTTATAGCGGTATAATCCTTTTAAGCTATAGCCGTAAGAGTATGTTATAAATATAAATGCCACATATCGTTTCCTGTAATTTCAAATGAAAGCAGCATAAACGTAATATATATTTTTTGCATATTAGAGCATGACAATTGTAGTTTAGGAAATCCTTTGTTTTTTATAAATATTATTAATTATAAGGAATTTAATAACAATGTGACATACACGGTTTCCCATCTAAAAGGAGCCACTCTTTATAACTCTTATATACTCTTCGCCAGTAAAGGCCAATTTATAAACTTGACGGTCGCCATTGCCGTATGCCGTATGCCGTTTCCACCCACCGTTCGTAGGTACAAAATTCGACCAATATTTATAAAATATCATGTGACAGTCAAACACGATTTTGATTGGCTCTGTAAACTTGCTACGACGTCGCTACGACCGGGCACCAGAAAAATTTAAAATTGGTTTATGTTGACCGTCAAACGGCACCGTCAGCGTCAAATATAAATGGTCTTATGCATTTTTCATTTGTAACGACATCGTCCAGCGTAACGTCAAGTTTATAAATCCAGCTTAAACGTTAACAATAATTAGGACGGGGTCGCACATTTTTTGACGTATAACTGACACTTCTACTGTCCCTGTCATTAGAATAAAAAATAATAAATATTAGAATGAAAAATAATAAATATTAGGATAAAAAATAGTACATATTAAAATAATAAATATTAGAATAAAAAATAATAAATATTAAAATAAAAAATAATAAATATTAGAATAAGAAATAATAAATGTTAGAATAAAAAATAATGAATATTACAATAAAAAATAATAAATATTAGAATAAAAAATAGTACATATTAAAATAATAAATATTAGAATAAGAAATAATAAATGTTAGAATAAAAAATAATAAAAATTACAATAAAAAATAATAAATATTAGAATAAAAAATAATAAATATTAGGATAAAAAATAGTACATATTAAAATAATAAATATTAGAATAAAAAATAATAAATATTAAAATAAAAAATAATAAATATTAGAATAAGAAATAATAAATGTTAGAATAAAAAATAATGAATATTACAATAAAAAATAATAAATATTAGAATAAAAAATAGTACATATTAAAATAATAAATATTAGAATAAGAAATAATAAATGTTAGAATAAAAAATAATAAAAATTACAATAAAAAATAATAAATATTAGAATAAAAAATAATAAATATTAGGATAAAAAATAGTACATATTAAAATAATAAATATTAGAATAAAAAATAATAAATATTAAAATAAAAAATAATAAATATTAGAATAAGAAATAATAAATGTTAGAATAAAAAATAATGAATATTACAATAAAAAATAATAAATATTAGAATAAAAAATAGCACATATTAAAATAATAAATATTAGAATAAAAAATAATAAATATTAAAATAAAAAATAATAAACACTAGAATAAAAAATAGTAAATATTAAAATAAAGAATCGTAAATATTAAAATAAAAAATAATAAATATTAGCATGAAAAAAATAAATATTAAAATAAAAAAAATAATAAATATTAGAATAAGAAATAATAAAAATGTTATAATAAAAAATAATAAATATTAGAATAAGAAATAATAAATGTTAGAATAAAAAATAATGAATATTACAATAAAAAATAATAAATATTAGAATAAACAACAATAAATATTAGAATAAAAAATAAAAATATTAGAATAAAAAATAATGAATATTACAATAAAAAATAATAAATATTAGAATAAAAAATAGTAAATATTAAATGACATTGTTCCCATATGACCCAACTTTAAAATCTTAAATGCGACGATACCACTTATGCCACCTCATTGGATAGGTAATTTAGTCTGTAATCCAGTGCCGTAGTCAGTTCCAGTGGAAAATTTTTAATTACAATTTTTTCTACGTACCTAAGCATTATTATTTTCGAATGTTTTATTTGCATGAAATCATAGAGATTATGTAACTATTTAATTGAATGTCTAAACTTCAATCATCGACCAGGAAACCTGTCGTTAGAAAACGCCTGACCGAATCCACCTAAAAATTAGGTAATAGGAAGATGTGAACTGAAGGTGACTAGTTAGCTTCTCAACTTCTTTGATTTTGTAGTGGTGAAATTTATGTTGATTCAAAATTCTATTAACACTGCTTTACTCACATTTGGATCAGTTTTAAATTGTGACATCGATGTATTCTGTTCCATTGAAACATGTCCCAAAACACCAATTTCAATTACTTTACTTCATTTCGTATTGGCTTTTGTCTTAAATATTTTTTGTTAGCTACAGATCCAGTTCCTATAAATTTTGTAGCTAAGTTCATTGCGTATTTATAATCAACCTATCAGGATAAGGAGTATCAAATTTGATCGTCAGGGAAGTCAGGAATGGACTTGCCACCTTAATTATTGGCCCAAAATTTTGACCGGTGTTATTTGACAGAGCTGAAAACCGATCTATTAATTACTTTGGTCATTCCACTTTAAAAAGGGTTTCGAGATAAATCGGTTTTTTAGTAACTTATGAGTGTTCCGCATAAAAACCGATTTTTCTCGAAAACCATCAGTTTTGTCGCACTAACGCAGACAGCATGAAGTATCACGCCTCAACAAATACCTGGAAGAAATTTTGGCTTAGGGTGAATGTATGCAAGTCGAATTTAACGCTAAAAAATCCAAGCAGCAGTTTTCTCGAAAAAGGTTAACATTACAGAACCGGATATAGTCATGGCCGGATACGCAATCCCACTGGCTTCATCAATTAGTTTGCTGGGCGTCGATCTGGAAGGAAATATGACTTGGCATAACCACGTTGTGGCAATCGCCAAGATAGCTTCTCGGAAGCTTGGGGTACTCTTCCGAACCAGAAAGTTGTACACACCTCAACAACTTTTGACACTACACAAAGCCCAGATTCGGCCATCACTAGAGTACTGCTCTCATGTCTGGAGCTCTGGACCCAAACATGCTCTTCGGCTACTGGATTCCATCGAAAGAAGGGCTATTCGTCTGATCGGAGACCACGAGCCGACGAAGAACCTCGACAGCCTAGAACATCGAAGAGAGGTTGGGGATTTGACTCTCTTTTACAGATATTTTCATAGAAGGTGCTCGGCTGACCTTGCCCTCTTAATTCCACCCAGAGCGACGAATAGCAGAAATACACGACGAACCACTGCCGCCCATCCATATGTGGTTAAGCTTAGTACTCCTCGAACTTCATTATTTATGAATTCTTTCATCTGGAGGACTTCATCATTGTGGAACGACCTTCCCGAGGTCGTTTTACCCATCGAATATAGCCTCCAACGATTCAAAACCAACGTGAATCGCTATTTAAAAATAAATTAATGTCAAATTTTGGCCCAACAAGTATGGTGGACTTCCCTGACCATGTAAAACATCTACTGTAATTTATTTTATTCGGATGAATTAAAAACACTTTTGTTTGTTCAGATTTGTTTCATAAAGAGTAATTCTTTATGGCTTCTATAAAGTATTAAAATGTCATTAAATTATATCGCTCGCTTCAAAGTTAGAGTCAAGAAAGTAAATCGCTTGTATCCCTTTGGGACTCTGTATCTCCCTTAAGGGACACTTTAGGATTTTGTTTTACGATAAATTGAGTTTATTTTCACCTCTTCTGTATGTTCCCGAGAGATTATGTATTTAACTGCAGAATTATACATAATTATTAACACTTATGTTACAAAATGGAAAACAATAAACTAAAATGTTGAAAAAGAATATTTAAATTATTTTTTAATGATAGGGATGGACCGATTTCTTTTACACTCTAAAGCTCATTACCCTGTCTCAAAAACACTTATAATACAACACGAAACAAATGTGTATGACGTCACGAAAACAAAACTGGAATAAAATAAGAGCAGATATAAACCACTTGTGCTGTTCAACAGATGTCGGTCGAGATTCACAAACAGCAGCGTGGGAAAACGTGTGGAGATAATATTTTGTTTGACATTGTGCAGCGGGCCCTGCATTTAATCGATGCTAAATTATTTGTGGTTTAAAATTACGAATATATTCGCCGATTGAAAAATTGAATAACTTTATATTAGGTAAATCTCAAAAACATTTAAAAAAATATTTCCCTGGATTTCTAAAATTTGAATAAAATATTTCCAGTCGGTTCTTGTAGTTCTTTTCTTATACAGGGTGTCCCATAACTAATGGTATACAGGAAAACTGCAGATTCCTTGGGTAAAAATACTGCGATTTGGCCATATTTAGTTTAGTTCAATAGCTGGTAATAACCGAGATACAGGGTGTCCAAGTAAAAATTTAATTTTCAATTTTCCTAAATAACTTATTTCTGAATCAATATTTTTGCACAAAATTTTGTGCCTAGGGTTTTTTTGTGGAAAGGAATTTGAATTTGTTAATTATTTTGATGTAGATTATAGGGGGCGCTCTCTGCGGTACTCTGAACACATAAAAAGAAATGTAACTTTTTTGTGCCTTAGTATAGTTATATTTTTATTAAAAATATCAGTTTTTCCGTAATTTTTAAGCAATAAAAGTATACTTTGTAAATGTCGCTCCGACTAACCGTTTTCGAGATATTTTCAATTACAATTTCTAATTCGCCCGTTTAAATTTTGATTTGTAAATGTGAAATTTGTCACAGTATTCTGTGGTAAAAACAAATACAATGAAAGCACTTTGAAACCTCATTTCTGTCAAAGTTTATTTTCATTTGTCAGCATTGTGGGTGTTTTTAAGGAGTTTTTGAAGATACCGTTATCAAAAATTAAACTAAAAATAAAGCGACATAAGCGAGACATGGTATGTTTATACGCACAAGAAAATTTTTACAGACATCGGTGGTATTTGGAAATGTATCCAGATAGAAGGCAGCCAGATTTTAAAATTTTTAGAAGCCTATACGACAGACTGGGAGAAACAGGATCCTTGCGTCCAAAACGTAATAGTGGAGGATCCTGTTCCTCCAAGTCTGTCGTATAGGCTTCTAAAAATTCTAAAATCTGGCTGCCTTCTATTTGGATACATTTCCAAATGCCGCCGATGTTCCCCGCGTCCGTTAAAATTTTCTTGTGCGTATAAACATACCTTGTCTCGCATTTCTCCTTTAGAAAACAGTTATGTCGTGGCACTTTTAATTTAATTTTTGATAACAATATCTTCAAAAACTCGTTAAAAACACCCACAATGCTGACAAATGAAAATAAACTTTGACAGAAATGAGGTTTCAAAGTTCTTTCATTGTATTTGTTTTTACCAAAGCCTACTGTGACAAATTTCACATTTACAAATCAAAATTTAAACGGGCGCATTAGAAATTGTAATTGAAAATATCTCGAAAATGGCTAGTCGGAGCGACATTTACAAAGTATACCTTTATTGCTTAAAAGTGACGAAAAAACTGATATTTTTAATAAAAACATAATTATACTAAGGCCTAAGAAAGTTACACTTCTTTTTATGTATCCAGAGTATCGCAATACATCAAAATTATTAACAAATTCAAATTCCTTTCCTCAAAAAAATCCTAGCCACAAAATTTTGTGCAAAAATATTGGTTCAGAAATAAGTTATTTAGGAAAATTGAAAATTAAATTTTTACTTGGACACCCTGTATCTCGGTTATTACCAGCTATTGAACTAAACTAAATATGGCCAAATCGCAGTATTTTTTACCCAAGGAATCTGCAGTTTTCCTGTGTACCATTACACACCCTGTATAGTATCATTTTAAACTCCTCACCCTTTGTATAGGTTTGTTTACTCTAAAAAAAAAAGACCTAGTTACAATAATGATTAATGTCGATTCCCTTGTTGTCAATATTTTTGTCATAATTAAGTATACGAAACAAAAACGATTTTTTTTTAAAAGTAGATAAGTAAATCTGGAGCTGGCTTCCTTAAAGTTTAAAGAACACGTTTTTACAAACTCTTTCTTAATATTTTTCTACTTTGGTAGTTTAAACGGCTGATTAAAGCATCCCAAAACAGTTGAAATCGGTGCCGTGCACGAATAGCAAGGATCTTACATCAAGGATGTATGACTTTGGACACAGTCTTTGAAAAATAAACAATTCGCATTCTTAGATGGGATTGTAAACAACTTTCCAGAAAAACAACCGGGGAGCTCTGGAAATTAGTATAATTTTTCTTTGTCGTTTTCTGTTAATTAGACAGAGACATTACGTCGCCTTCGAGCGTTCGGAGCTTACTTTTTATAAAACCCTTATTGGAACTGCCGTCTTACATACCTCTTTCACGTTTGACACTACCGGATTATCAACTGTCATATTTGTCGTTATTGTTAAATTAAATTCTTTGTTGTTGTTCAGTGCTTGTGTATTAAATTCAAGTCTTGTTTGTGGAAATAATAGGAATTCTTAACTCATTAATGCCTGGATTTTTTTTCTCAAAAAAGTTACGCCTTTAACATGAATGTATTAAGGAGGATGATATAGATGTAATAAAACGAGTTTTTGACTTAGTGGTATGTTATTTTCTTATTTGAGGGCCGTACCATATATGACACCCTAGGCATTTAAAGTGTGTAATTGTAATTTTCATAAAATTTAAATAATACATTATTATTTTTATTAAAACATATTTTTTTAAATTCTTATCTAAAAAATTACTTATTGCACAATGTATTCTTTTTGAATCTGGTACATATTCAACAAAATGATCCAACTGAATAAATTCGTGAACTCTGTTGCCTGTAGCCGAGGATCTTCCAGCAGATGTTGGTAAAGCTTCAAGCCTAACTAGCACTGCACAATTTCTCGTCGAAACTGAATTTGTGCCATTGTCCGTCCAGTTTTTCTGCATAAATTCCATGTAATTTGGATGCAAACGTCAATCATCCATGTAAAGATAGACCACCACCACACTCACTAAATACAATTCTAATAACTCAACAGCATTTAGATCACGATAAATCGAATAGTTTTTTCAGGAAATAAGCTGTCTATTTCTTCTAAATCTTTATTTTTGATCCAACATAAATTTGGTTTCACCTGTTGTTTATTTGCTACATAACTCAGGGGTAGGTTATCTTCTCCATCTGAATCATCTTTATCCAAACTCTGCGTCTCCACCATTCCTGTTGTTTCCTCTGCTGGCTCTGTTTGTTGTTTCCCTCTCAGATTGAATTCTTCTTCCGCTAAGAGTTACAGCCTCAACTTCCGCTTGCAGTTATTTACCAGATAAATATTTCATCTAAATCTTTATTTCTGATCCAAGATAAATCCAAGATAAATTTGGATTCACCTGTTGTTTCTTTGCGAAATAACTCAGGGGTCGGTTATCTTCTTCATCTGAATCATCTTTATCCCAACTCTGCGTCCTCACCATTCCTGTTGTTTCCTCTGCTGGCTCTGTTTGTTGTTTCCCTCTCAGATTGAATTCTTCTTCCGCTAAGAGTTACAGCCTCAACTTCCGCTTGCAGTTATTTACCAGATAAATATATCATCTAAATCTTTATTTCTGATCCAAGATAAATCCAAGATAAATTTGGATTCACCTGTTGTTTCTTTGCGAAATAACTCAGGGGTCGGTTATCTTCTTCATCTGAATCATCTTTATCCCAACTCTGCGTCCTCACCATTCCTGTTGTTTCCTCTGCTGGCTCTGTTTGTTGTTTCCCTCTCAGATTGAATTCTTCTTCCGCTAAGAGTTACAGCCTCAACTTCCGCTTGCAGTTATTTACCAGATAAATATATCATCTAAATCTTTATTTCTGATCCAAGATAAATCCAAGATAAATTTGGATTCACCTGTTGTTTCTTTGCGAAATAACTCAGGGGTCGGTTATCTTCTTCATCTGAATCATCTTTATCCAAACTTTGCGTCTCCACCATTCCTGTTGTTTCCTCTGTTGGCTCTGTTTGTTGTTTCCCTCTCAGATTGAATTCTTCTTCCGCTAAGAGTTACAGCCTCAACTTCCGCTTGCAGTTATTTACCAGATAAATATATCATCTAAATCTTTATTTCTGATCCAAGATAAATCCAAGATAAATTTGGATTCACCTGTTGTTTCTTTGCGAAATAACTCAGGGGTCGGTTATCTTCTTCATCTGAATCATCTTTATCCCAACTCTGCGTCCTCACCATTCCTGTTGTTTCCTCTGCTGGCTCTGTTTGTTGTTTCCCTCTCAGATTGAATTCTTCTTCCGCTAAGAGTTACAGCCTCAACTTCCGCTTGCAGTTATTTACCAGATAAATATATCATCTAAATCTTTATTTCTGATCCAAGATAAATCCAAGATAAATTTGGATTCACCTGTTGTTTCTTTGCGAAATAACTCAGGGGTCGGTTATCTTCTTCATCTGAATCATCTTTATCCCAACTCTGCGTCCTCACCATTCCTGTTGTTTCCTCTGCTGGCTCTGTTTGTTGTTTCCCTCTCAGATTGAATTCTTCTTCCGCTAAGAGTTACAGCCTCAACTTCCGCTTGCAGTTATTTACCAGATAAATATATCATCTAAATCTTTATTTCTGATCCAAGATAAATCCAAGATAAATTTGGATTCACCTGTTGTTTCTTTGCGAAATAACTCAGGGGTCGGTTATCTTCTTCATCTGAATCATCTTTATCCCAACTCTGCGTCCTCACCATTCCTGTTGTTTACTCTGCTGGCTCTGTTTGTTGTTTCCCTCTCAGATTGAATTCTTCTTCCGCTAAGAGTTACAGCCTCAACTTCCGCTTGCAGTTATTTACCAGATAAATATATCATCTAAATCTTTATTTCTGATCCAAGATAAATCCAAGATAAATTTGGATTCACCTGTTGTTTCTTTGCGAAATAACTCAGGGGTCGGTTATCTTCTTCATCTGAATCATCTTTATCCAAACTTTGCGTCTCCACCATTCCTGTTGTTTCCTCTGTTGGCTCTGTTTGTTGTTTCCCTCTCAGATTGAATTCTTCTTCCGCTAAGAGTTACAGCCTCAACTTCCGCTTGCAGTTATTTACCAGATAAATATATCATCTAAATCTTTATTTCTGATCCAAGATAAATCCAAGATAAATTTGGATTCACCTGTTGTTTCTTTGCGAAATAACTCAGGGGTCGGTTATCTTCTTCATCTGAATCATCTTTATCCCAACTCTGCGTCCTCACCATTCCTGTTGTTTCCTCTGCTGGCTCTGTTTGTTGTTTCCCTCTCAGATTGAATTCTTCTTCCGCTAAGAGTTACAGCCTCAACTTCCGCTTGCAGTTATTTACCAGATAAATATATCATCTAAATCTTTATTTCTGATCCAAGATAAATCCAAGATAAATTTGGATTCACCTGTTGTTTCTTTGCGAAATAACTCAGGGGTCGGTTATCTTCTTCATCTGAATCATCTTTATCCAAACTTTGCGTCTCCACCATTCCTGTTGTTTCCTCTGTTGGCTCTGTTTGTTGTTTCCCTCTCAGATTGAATTCTTCTTCCGCTAAGAGTTACAGCCTCAACTTCCGCTTGCAGTTATTTACCAGATAAATATATCATCTAAATCTTTATTTCTGATCCAAGATAAATCCAAGATAAATTTGGATTCACCTGTTGTTTCTTTGCGAAATAACTCAGGGGTCGGTTATCTTCTTCATCTGAATCATCTTTATCCAAACTTTGCGTCTCCACCATTCCTGTTGTTTCCTCTGTTGGCTCTGTTTGTTGTTTCCCTCTCAGATTGAATTCTTCTTCCGCTAAGAGTTACAGCCTCAACTTCCGCTTGCAGTTATTTACCAGATAAATATTTCATCTAAGTCTTTATTTCTGATCCAAGATAAATCCAAGATAAATTTGGATTCACCTGTTGTTTCTTTGCGAAATAACTCAGGGGTCGGTTATCTTCTTCATCTGAATCATCTTTATCCAAACTTTGCGTCTCCACCATTCCTGTTGTTTCCTCTGTTGGCTCTGTTTGTTGTTTCCCTCTCAGATTGAATTCTTCTTCCGCTAAGAGTTACAGCCTCAACTTCCGCTTGCAGTTATTTACCAGATAAATATTTCATCTAAATCTTTATTTCTGATCCAAGATAAATCCAAGATAAATTTGGATTCACCTGTTGTTTCTTTGCGAAATAACTCAGGGGTCGGTTATCTTCTTCATCTGAATCATCTTTATCCAAACTTTGCGTCTCCACCATTCCTGTTGTTTCCTCTGTTGGCTCTGTTTGTTGTTTCCCTCTCAGATTGAATTCTTCTTCCGCTAAGAGTTACAGCCTCAACTTCCGCTTGCAGTTATTTACCAGATAAATATATCATCTAAATCTTTATTTCTGATCCAAGATAAATCCAAGATAAATTTGGATTCACCTGTTGTTTCTTTGCGAAATAACTCAGGGGTCGGTTATCTTCTTCATCTGAATCATCTTTATCCCAACTCTGCGTCCTCACCATTCCTGTTGTTTCCTCTGCTGGCTCTGTTTGTTGTTTCCCTCTCAGATTGAATTCTTCTTCCGCTAAGAGTTACAGCCTCAACTTCCGCTTGCAGTTATTTACCAGATAAATATATCATCTAAATCTTTATTTCTGATCCAAGATAAATCCAAGATAAATTTGGATTCACCTGTTGTTTCTTTGCGAAATAACTCAGGGGTCGGTTATCTTCTTCATCTGAATCATCTTTATCCCAACTCTGCGTCCTCACCATTCCTGTTGTTTCCTCTGCTGGCTCTGTTTGTTGTTTCCCTCTCAGATTGAATTCTTCTTCCGCTAAGAGTTACAGCCTCAACTTCCGCTTGCAGTTATTTACCAGATAAATATATCATCTAAATCTTTATTTCTGATCCAAGATAAATCCAAGATAAATTTGGATTCACCTGTTGTTTCTTTGCGAAATAACTCAGGGGTCGGTTATCTTCTTCATCTGAATCATCTTTATCCCAACTCTGCGTCCTCACCATTCCTGTTGTTTCCTCTGCTGGCTCTGTTTGTTGTTTCCCTCTCAGATTGAATTCTTCTTCCGCTAAGAGTTACAGCCTCAACTTCCGCTTGCAGTTATTTACCAGATAAATATATCATCTAAATCTTTATTTCTGATCCAAGATAAATCCAAGATAAATTTGGATTCACCTGTTGTTTCTTTGCGAAATAACTCAGGGGTCGGTTATCTTCTTCATCTGAATCATCTTTATCCAAACTTTGCGTCTCCACCATTCCTGTTGTTTCCTCTGTTGGCTCTGTTTGTTGTTTCCCTCTCAGATTGAATTCTTCTTCCGCTAAGAGTTACAGCCTCAACTTCCGCTTGCAGTTATTTACCAGATAAATATATCATCTAAATCTTTATTTCTGATCCAAGATAAATCCAAGATAAATTTGGATTCACCTGTTGTTTCTTTGCGAAATAACTCAGGGGTCGGTTATCTTCTTCATCTGAATCATCTTTATCCCAACTCTGCGTCCTCACCATTCCTGTTGTTTCCTCTGCTGGCTCTGTTTGTTGTTTCCCTCTCAGATTGAATTCTTCTTCCGCTAAGAGTTACAGCCTCAACTTCCGCTTGCAGTTATTTACCAGATAAATATATCATCTAAATCTTTATTTCTGATCCAAGATAAATCCAAGATAAATTTGGATTCACCTGTTGTTTCTTTGCGAAATAACTCAGGGGTCGGTTATCTTCTTCATCTGAATCATCTTTATCCCAACTCTGCGTCCTCACCATTCCTGTTGTTTCCTCTGCTGGCTCTGTTTGTTGTTTCCCTCTCAGATTGAATTCTTCTTCCGCTAAGAGTTACAGCCTCAACTTCCGCTTGCAGTTATTTACCAGATAAATATATCATCTAAATCTTTATTTCTGATCCAAGATAAATCCAAGATAAATTTGGATTCACCTGTTGTTTCTTTGCGAAATAACTCAGGGGTCGGTTATCTTCTTCATCTGAATCATCTTTATCCCAACTCTGCGTCCTCACCATTCCTGTTGTTTCCTCTGCTGGCTCTGTTTGTTGTTTCCCTCTCAGATTGAATTCTTCTTCCGCTAAGAGTTACAGCCTCAGCTTCCGCTTGCAGTTATTTACCAGATAAATATTTCATCTAAATCTTTATTTCTGATCAAAGATAAATCCAAGATAAATTTGGATTCACCTGTTGTTTCTTTGCGAACTAACTCAGGGGTAGGTTATCTTCTCCATCTGAATCATCTTTATCCAAACTCTGCGTCTCCACCATTCCTGTTGTTTCCTCTGCTGGCTCTGTTTGTTGTTTCCCTCTCAGATTGAATTCTTCTTCCGCTAAGAGTTACAGCCTCAACTTCCGCTTGCAGTTATTTACCAGATAAATATTTCATCTAAATCTTTATTTCTGATCCAAGATAAATCCAAGATAAATTTGGATTCACCTGTTGTTTCTTTGCGAAATAACTCAGGGGTCGGTTATCTTCTTCATCTGAATCATCTTTATCCCAACTCTGCGTCCCCACCATTCCTGTTGTTTCCTCTGCTGGCTCTGTTTGTTGTTTCCCTCTCAGATTGAATTCTTCTTCCGCTAAGAGTTACAGCCTCAACTTCCGCTTGCAGTTATTTACCAGATAAATATTTCATCTAAATCTTTATTTCTGATCCAAGATAAATCCAAGATAAATTTGGATTCACCTGTTGTTTCTTTGCGAAATAACTCAGGGGTCGGTTATCTTCTTCATCTGAATCATCTTTATCCCAACTCTGCGTCCCCACCATTCCTGTTGTTTCCTCTGCTGGCTCTGTTTGTTGTGTCCCTCTCAGATTGAATTCTTCTTCCGCTAAGAGTTACAGCCTCAACTTCCGCTTGCAGTTATTTACCAGATAAATATTTCATCTAAATCTTAATTTCTGATCCAAGATAAATCCAAGATAAATTTGGATTCACCTGTTGTTTCTTTGCGAAATAACTCCGGGTCGGTTATCTTCTTCATCTGAATCATCTTTATCCCAACTCTGCGTCCCCACCATTCCTGTTGTTTCCTCTGCTGGCTCTGTTTGTTGTTTCCCTCTCAGATTGAATTCTTCTTCCGCTAAGAGTTACAGCCTCAGCTTCCGCTTGCAGTTATTTACCAGATAAATATTTCATCTAAATCTTTATTTCTGATCAAAGATAAATCCAAGATAAATTTGGATTCACCTGTTGCTTCTTTGCGAAATAACTCAGGGGTCGGTTATCTTCTTCATCTGAATCATCTTTATCCAAACTTTGCGTCTCCACCATTCCTGTTGTTTCCTCTGTTGGCTCTGTTTGTTATTTCCATCTCAGATTGAATTCTTCTGAGGACAGTCTACCTGTGTATATTAGTATTTTATGCCAATTTTAGTAATAACGGGTAGGCAAGCAACAATATTTAGAAGTATTATTGGGTGATCTCGTTTTTCTTTTATATTAGAAGAAAAAAAAATAAATACGTATCTATCAAAGTCGCGTTCCATATATGGCACGCTAGGCAATAATGGGTTAAATCAACATGGTAAGATTGTGCCAAGTCTACCGTAAACGGGATAAAGATGTAGACTTTTGAGTCACGTCCGTCGATTGCTTCTGTTTCCTACCCAAATCATATCAAATCGATCAGAGGCTAGAATGAAGACAGAAATAGGCAGAAGATAAGAATTTCTACAGATAGAATCCCATCACTTCTCTGTTGTGTTTATTTTCGTAATAACAGACGTGACATTGACGTGAACAAAGCAGATAGAAATACCGGGCCCATGTTTGTTTCAAGTCAATGGGTATTACTGATTCAAATGGCAAAGATGTCAGTATCAAACCATAACCATAGATCTTAGGTTAAGCATTAAAAATACCACGATTATAAATGGAATATAAAGAAACCATCGTTTTTATTTAATTTTTGTTTTGTAAATTTACAATTATTCAGGACTTATGACTTGAGCGGTAGAACTTAGCTTTTTTCTTGAAGTGTGACCTTTTCTTAACACAACGTTTTTTGATTCATATCATTATCTACTTTTAAACAAGGATGCAAAATTTTCAAGAAAGTATTGCAGTTTTTCAGTTTTATTCACAATTTAGAACATCCACATATTTTATCGAGTAGCATAAAGCATGCCAGTCTTGCCACGTCACATGGTAGAAGTGACAAGAACCCGAGATGGCAATACGCGATATTAATTTTTGGATACTTGGTTATGCTACTCGATAAAATAATGTAATATTCTGAATTGTGACTAAAATTTAAATACTGCAATACTTTCTTTAAAATATTGCATCTTTTTTTAAAACGCAGATAATGACGTGAGCCAAAAAACATTGTATTTAGGAAAGGTCAAACTTCAAAAAAAAAAATTAAGCTAACTTGTACCCCTTAATTTTTCCACAGGGGGTTAAGAAGTTAAGGATAAAAAAGTAACTTTTGTTTCTGCCTGTATAATGATCAAGACACAAGTATTTTTTAGAACTAAAATTCAGACTAACATTCCGAGATACAAGTCTACACTTTGCCAAAAGATTCACCAAGATTGGAATAGTATATTACGTACCGAGGTGGAAAGTGTTTCATTCCTGTCGATAGAGTCGGTATACGTAAATTCCATTACTAAGTTAGTAACTAATAAGACAAAGGAGAAAAACGCAAATTTCAAGACACTACCATAAACTGACACTAGCATAAATATTCTTATTTAAATCGGTACATGTAAAAAAAAAAACCATAACAAAAATTAATGCAAAAAACCATATTGAACAAAAATATATTCTCTTCGAAAACAGTTCACTTTATCGACATTGCTCAAGAGTACCTTTTTTCAGCTTAATGTGTAGTGTATCCAAAAATATTATTGTCGTTCCTTCATCATACAAGGTGTACAAGAAAAAAATATTTTTGTGTTACGTCTAGTCCGTCCCTCGCAAACTAAATAAGCCAAATATGTTTAAAAGGGCGAATTTTAAGGAGACTCATCTACTAACCATTATACTAAAAAATTATTAAATTACACCTAGCTAATACTTAATAAATTATTTAAAAAACAACGATTTCACGGGACGTCCGTTATGGGCCCGTATCTCCGTAGGGGAGGCCGTAGGAAGAAAAATTTATAAGAACTTCGCCTGATATTTTTAAGTGTTCTATCTGAACCCGTGAGATTGCCCACATATTCTGGGACACCCTGGATATCATAGAAACATAGCCCTTTTTAATAATAAATTAAAGTCATATCAAAGTCGACAAAATCTCTATCCAACCCCGGAAGAGCGATCCCCCTCACTAATTTCAGCTATAAAATATTTATCATCAAAATGATGAAAAAAAATTTTCAGTTACCTATTTATTTTTGAGTAGTTTAGATTAATGCATAGGTGGTATTATGCCATATATCCTACGGATTCTGTCGCTAACTTCAGTCCGGTAAACAATAATACATAACTACAGAAATATTTAAAATAAAAACAATTTTGATACTTCCATTTGTCACGTTTCTAAACATTTTTCTCTAACGTATTGTTTCTTCTGTTTAATAATTCAAATAATAAATTGATGTTATTCACGTAGCCGAATTGGTTTTCCTGTTAACCTTCTTTAATATTATATTAAAGTAAAAGTTTAATAAGGCTGTTCATTCTACAAACTTGTACTCGTGTGACAATTAGTCTGAAACGTGGATTTTAATATTACACTCAACAACAATAAATTCTGGACAAAGATAATGTCAATCAGGTTTTCAGTCCTGTAACTCTATTCAAATTGTTTTATTTACAACCATGCATGTAATAATGACATTTTATCTATGTTTGAAAGGTGGAAATTTGACGTTTTTTTAATTTTACTTTCCACCCGGGTGGAAAGTAAATAATTTTTTTGTAATTTTCTTAAAAATCGATACCTCAAAATAATATACGAACACACTTTTTTTTAAATGTTAATAGCTTTGCGTATTTAGATATGTCTACTTTTTCCCTAATTGATATAGTGGTCCTCAGCATTGAATATTGTGACCAAATCGTTGATATCTTCTTTGTCTTGGCATTTTCACTGAAATAAGAGTAGCGCCGACTCAGAACCAGGATTTTGAACTTTGTTTCCCGTACACCATTCTTTGAAACAGTTATATGCCTCGGGCGGCTTTTAGTTGGCAGAAGATCTTCTACTATTTTTGCTGCTTCTCGAATTTCTCATCTGATATCATTCTTCTGTTGTTAAAATAATATATTTAGTGACATGGAAACCATATTCAAAAAATTATATTTGCCATCTTGACGTGTATTATTACCTACGTTATTTTACAAATATAAATATTTATTGCAAATTTAAAAAAATTTTATGTGCTACAAATTTCGATGATATGATTTCTGATTTATTCTAGGGTATTTTTTATAAAGCTTTCTGGATTCTGCTGAAACGTTTTTGAAATCATCCATTTATTCCGTACAGTCGGGAAGCCATTAATTTTTAAATTAAACCATACAATTTCACAGTTAGCTAAGATTTTTTGTGTGTGAGTGGCTCATGGGTCTGTGTTTATAAGAACACAAATCTTGGGCAATGATAATAATTGTTTATAAGTACCGGTGGCGCCGGTAGGGGGTTAATTGAATTAATTAAGTCATATTGATGATAACTTTATTTAAGCATTTAAAATATGGTAGTGCAAATAACAATTGGTACTGATTATAACAAAATAATTGACATCGATCAGGGCGATACCGACAGTGAATGGCTTCATGGCACCTCCGAAGCATACAGTTAGTACCATAGATACAGTAGTTACCAGAAGATAGGAAGTAGCTGCTCCAACTGACTTGTCTTTTCTGGTTAGGGCAAATCTTGATCCAATCGGTACTGAAGCGTGTCCCATACATGTTCAGTTGGGTTTATGTCTGGAGAATATGGTGGTAATGGTAGAACCATTACCTGGTTTGGTAATGGGTTAACGCGCTGGGAGAGGTAAATGTTACCATTAAAATCTTAATTGGAAGGGGAGTTAAAGGTGGCAATGAGTTTCGACTTGAATTTAATTGTTTTAATGAAGAACGGTGCTGCACGCCACGATGGAAAACGCAAGATTCCGTTTTCATGTAGAATTTACCAGAGTAATCAAAAAAATGTATCTATATGGATGGCCAGTGGCGTACTACTTTGTTGCAAGGGCGCCACTGGCACACGGAAAGAATAACGTAATTAAATTTACTATAAAACTAATGAACCTAATCATAATTTATGGCTATATGTGTGTCTGGAATAGGTTTTATTGAGAAATGTCGTTAAATTATATCAAAATTTTTAATAATAATTACCAAAATTTTTAGTAATTCATTTATAAGGAAAGTTTTTGTAAAATTTACTAAAATCTTTTGTAAAATTTACTAAATTATTTTGGTAAAATTTTGACAGACGCGGTCACCCATCCATGTGGTAACCTTACGTTGTATCGCTTGACTCTTCGATCGATGATATGTGTTGATATTTGTGGCAACTTGCTATCGTGACTCTTGTATTTAACCTTCTCTGTGTATATGTTGGTTATACTGTTTAAGAACATGTGAACGTACCTTTAGTATGCATTATGTCAAAAGGGTAAATATGACAGATACCTAAGTAATAAGAAGTAGTAGAAAGAAGGAAGAAGTGGTTGTACTCTTAGAAACTGTAAAAGTATATATTAAACAAAGTGTTCTCAAATTAGGCTTTTTATTGCAATCATATCAATTTCAACTATTCTACAAGGACTGGAAGTCAATAATATGTTCCCTGTATAAGTTCCCTGAAATCCCAGAGATCAAGGGGTTTAAGCCTTTTATTCTTGTAAAAAGTTTTTACAACACTTCATTTACGTTGGCACAATAAAAAATAGTTACATAAGTATAATAACATTCGTTAGTAAAATATACCATGCATTTTAAAATATTTAACTTCTACAGTTATAAATAAATTATTTTCACTTACATTCGTTGTAAAATTTAGAATATATTTTAGTATTTACTTGATTGTACTAAATTGATTAGAAATACTAACAATACATTTTTATAAATTAAGTAAACGTGTCAGTAATTGACACTGTTCCAGTTACTGACACTTGTCCATAGATTCTCTAAAAATAAGCTTTTTTAAATAAACTCAAACATTTGCAATAGAAAAATATAAAGAATATACAATTTGGCAATAATGTAACGCCTAAAACAACAGTTTGTCAAATTGTTCGTATGCAAACCCGTATGAAGTTGGGCGCTATAACAATCACGTGTTTGTGTTTATCTGATACTCTTAAAGAAATCCTTAAGGTAAGCACATGAAATAATATTTAATAACTTTTGTAGATATTATGTTCCATGAAGTCTAAATATGTGTACATATTTATCTAGTTTTAGAGTTAAGTTTTATGTATAATTGATTATCAACAAGAACCTAACCTTCCTTTTAATCGTAGTGTCAGGGACTGGATCATGTAAATTACCGTGGTGGGCAATATTAAATGATTGTTGCCAAATTGTTCAAAAACTCGGGTTTGTTCGGGTTTGTTCACATCCCTTCTCCTAGAAATTTGAATTAAAACAAATATTTGGATCCAGGCTTTGACAGGGATGTCAATAATTAGAGCAAAGGATGTCAATTACTGGGACATTGTTTGTTACAGATATAACACCTAAAAAAATTATACCAAGGAGCAAATGCGCTTAGCTTTAGAAGCCGTAGCAAAAAGTATACCCACTGCAACAGCTGCAAAGATCCATTTAGTGCCTAGGGTGACCTTGTTATACAAATTTCGTGGTAAATAACCCACTGACTGCCAAATGGGACCAAGCACCATTCTGATCACCTATGAAGAATATATTTTGGAGAACTGAATTCTATCACTAGCCAAAGTATATCACCCAGTGCACAAGGAACAGCTACTTGATAGTGTGCAGTTTAATATCCAAGAAACTTAACGGCCAAATCATTTTAACAACGGTCGCCCAGGCAGGAAGTGGTATGACTCCTTCATGCGAGTACACCCAAATTTGAGTGAAAGAGTAGCACAAAATTTGACACCGGCCTGTGAGAAGGTAACTGAACAGCAACTAAGAGACTGATTTCAGGAGATAGAGGACTATCTGAAATCTAAGAATTTAATGGAGATTACTAACGAACCCCAGCGAGTGTTCAATTCAGACGAGAGTGCTTTTTTTCTCCAACCCAAAGCCGATAAGGTATTGTCAAAAAAAGCCGATAAGGTATTGTCAAAAAAGGTTATAAAAGTGTTTATATTGCCGATACCAAAGATGAAAAAGAGAATCTCACAGTTTTATTTACAGCAAAACAAAGAAAAAATGTAATGAAATAAAAAATTAAATTAAAAGGAAGAAGCGAGTTTCAGATTTTGAAACTTCTAGTGAGTCTGAAGAGTGGATTGAAAGTGGAGATAGGCTTGATGACGTTAGCATTCATGCAGATGATAGTGTTGACCATGATGATGGTGAAGATATTCCATTGATTCACCTAGCAAAAAGTTGAAACCCAAAGATGATATTCGGGTTGGAGACTTTATCTTAGCCAAGTTTTTGGGTGGGAGGAAACAAACTTTATTCTACCTATATGTATGTGTAGTACAAAAAATATGTAAAATTGGCATTGAAGTTGTTTCCCTATAATCAATGGATGGAAAATTGTCTTTCAAATTAATTGAGAATGACATTTCAACCGCCAAAGAAATTGATGTTTTTGAATCTACATAATTTGTTCTTATTTAATTTTTTTTTGTAATAATAACATACCTAAGTACTTATGTAAATAACGATTTAACTGTCCATTATTGGTGTGTCAATTACTAGAACAATCAAAAAGTAGACTGTCAATAACTGATGCTTCTGCAAGTTTTTTCTAAATTATACTAAAAAAATATATATAATTTTTTCATCAAATATCTTATGCTGTACTGACTCTCAACGTTTAAATTAGAAAATGATTTAATTGAATCAATAATTGTAGCCATAGTGATTTGTCTACGAAATTTTCCGCCTAATAGTGTCAATTACTGGTACGTTTACTGTGTACCTATCTACAATATTATTTTGTATTTAATACTATATTTTATAGGAAATAGTACAATAAAATCCTTAGGTCCGATACTTTCACCTTCATATAAATTTTCACTATCTGATAAATAACGATTTGTTAGATAAATAAACAAGGAAAGTCAAGTAATTAACATAATTTTATGACCGGGCCTAAATTATAAAATCTCTCAACTTACCTGTAAACTAGAAAACATAATATTACGTCGTGAAATCTTTTGGAAAAAGGACAATGCAGGCAAAATATTTAAATACAAACGTGTAAGACTTTATGACATTAGGTTCTTTATTAGTGTTGTGATCGCTCGAACGAAAAACCGCTTGAGTACTCGATTGTCTCTATTGAAATAGCCGACATTGATCGATTATTAAAAAAATCGCTCGTGTTATGAATTCAAGCGAAAATTGTCGCTTGTTACTTATTACCTTTCACTCGATGCCCGAGCTTCGCTTGCCGCCGACGTATATTCGAGCACTTTTTCGCTCGATAGGACATACTCTAGTTATAAATTCAGGCGAAAAATCAAATCATCGCCTTTCACTTCATGCCCGATCTTCGCGCGCCACCCGAAATGTGCCGATTGGCGACGTTCGAGTTTAATGCTCAGAAGGCTGACACAACATACGTCTTTCTTAAAGGCACATAAACGAGAAGGCGCAGATAAAAAAGTATGCCTAATCCCTTAGTGGAATCATCGCGACATGGGTTTTGCTTTGACTGGCTAGCCAGCGGCAATTGTAAATTCTTAAAAAACTGTTCTTCCTTAAAAAAAACTCTAAACGTCTAAATTTTTACAAAAACAACGCCTGTTATTTTATCAACACATTCTTCTATAAAAATTGCAAGTGATTAATCGCTCGAGCGATTCACTCGATTATTAAAATCGCTCGAGTATCAAGTACTCGATTATTAAAATCATCGGTTTTTCCCAACACTAGTTTCTATCCGTCAAATAAATCACTGTTCGTAACCATTCTCTACGCATAAATTATCTGGTGAATAATTGCCATTTATTTGAGGAATACGCTATCCATAACTGACAAGATATCAATTTTACTTATTTTGTAAGTAAAATTTACTCTGCATAATAAATCCGGCTACTTGCACGTGAAAGTACCGGCCCTTACTATAAAAATTTTTACTATAGTATTTGTTTCGTGAATAAACCCGAACAAAACCCGAACAAACCTGAACTTTCTTATTTTTTATTAATCTAGCGATTAGTCATTGACTAGATGAAGGCGTGATAACAGGACATTTTTGTAACGGGATGCCGTACTAAAAGTATTGAGTTTGCGACCTTTTGTTATACGACTTACTACCTTAACCTGAAATGTTGCGAATAATATCCTAAAGTTTAGCTACCAGAGTGTTAACAGAGTGTTAACTACATCTCGAAATACTGACTCTCTCGAGTCCTTTGACAATGGCCTGTGGCCATACCTGCGGTTAGCCGCAGCCAAGAATTTCATAAAAATACAAGACTGCATGTATTCAGGTTACATAATGTGAAGTCAAATGAGGATAATGGCTTTTTGATTGATCGTGTGGTAGGTCATTGTACTGGCTCGTATAGATTTTTTTTCTACGTGTATCCAGTAAAACAATCATTATCATGTCATTTTTGGCAAATAAAAAATTTATGCTGGTGAGAAATAATTGATGCTCATGGACTGGTGTTTAATAACATGCAGTATCTGCCGATGCAGAATTCATAATACAGTGCAACCTCTATCATCCGAACCTTCGTTATACCGGATTCTTCAATAATCCGGCCAAACGTTTCGACTGCATTGTGTACTTTATGATCAGGATTTGATAGTACTCGAAAATTCAAGCAATCAAAAATTACAAATTACTTCACAAAATAATATAAAATTTAACAAGTATGCTTCTGTTTTAAATAGTCCTATATAACCTATATACAAGGAAACACCGTGTATATAGGTTTTCTTATATATATATGAATATGATATTGAATAATAGTTACATATCTTCTACGAATGTGATGCTAATACCGATATTATATCGGTACCGGCAACTAAAATATCGGTATCGGCCGATCACTAATTGTAACACTTTAAAATGATCATCCTATATGGATGGCTCTTCTCAGTACTAAGAAATATATTCCCAATTTATAGTTGTTTCTGGCCTTCGTGACAAATTTTATTAAATTTAATTAAATCCCAACGTGTAGGTTACTTAAATGCTTTCCCAAATAACGAGAAAATTACAAATGCCACTACGATACGGGTTCATGTCTGTAAGATTTAATTGGATCTATTAAAGACCGTTATTGAAAAAGTCCCTTGGTCAGCTCAATTTAAAAGGTGGATAACCAATAATTTTATTTGTTTTTCGTTCTCATGTTTCCAACGTTACTAACGTTAATAGGCATATCAGGCCGGGAAATATGAATGTTAAGTATATGTTTTTAATAATTTATTATCTGATCGAGTTCCAATGCAAATAAAAATCCTCTTTTAAATATTATACATTATTTGTTGCAAGTAGATGTAAAGAAGCCGCGATTCCGCCTCGTAATGGTATATTACATATGAAGGGTGATAATAAGTCTATTACACACGATTTTGAAACTCGCTCGCTCGTGCTGTACTTCAAAAGAGTGTGTAATAGGCTTACCACCCGAGTTGTGTACTTTTTTTACGACTTCATATTTATTTTTATGTTAAATTATCAAAAAGCCAATAAAACATTTTCTGAGTAGGTAAAGATTGTTTCACGAAAAATGGATATAACTTAATGACTGCAGTAAAAGTACCTGTGGCCATCCCATTATTTATGACCGTTTGTTATTATTATGTGGAATTGTAATAATTATAATTAAATATAGGCACATCAGGTAGGTTAGGTTGCTTAATTTATATTTAAATATCTTTTTGTTGTAAAATTTGTTAGTTTTTGAGGAATGGTTCAAGAATTGTCTTTTGCCAAACATTCCTCAGAATAGCGTGATAGTAATGGACAATGCGAGCTATCACAGTCGCCAATTACATAAAACTCCAAGCTCAAATAATACAAAATTGGAGATTCAGAACTACATGGCGGCGAATGATATATATTTTGAAGAAACTTATAAAAAAAGTGATCTTTTAGAAGTTTTAAGACATTTTGAATAAAAAAGTATATGTTTGTGACATATTGGCAGAACAAATTGGACATACAGTGCTACGGCTCCCACCCCATTATTACATTTTTAACCCCATAGAGCATATGTGGCACCAGTTAAAATCACTGGTTAGGTCTGAAAATATTTCTCCGACTTTAAGTTCTAGTGTTGCAGAATTAATACGAAAATGCTTTAATGATATTCCCCCAGGTAGTTGGAAAAATTCAGTCCGTCACGTAATAACTGTAGAAAATTCGTATATTAGTCTGGATCGTATAATTAATCCAATTATAATTAATTTTGATGAGGATAGCGATAGCGAAACAGAACTATCTATAGAATGACATTATAAATGTAAATAAATATGACTAGTAATATTTTTAAAAAATGTTATTTCATTTGATTACATTAATATAATCATATCATTACTTGTTTTCCTTAGTCCGTCCCTTCATACTTCACTTGTTTATTGCCAAGCTCTTGTCGACACAATTGGACCTACCCAGGAAATCGTTAAGTCGTATCCAATTTTCGTGAAACGTACTGTACACACATGGTTATCATCAGTAAAATTTTAACCTAAATGTTTAGTAATACAGTGAAACCTCACTTAAGCGGACACCTACGGGACCGTCTAAATGTGTCCGCCTAATAGAGGTGTCCGCCCATGGGAAATTTATTATTAGGTAATATGTAAATGCAAAATTATTACTATGTATATGTATGTACAAATAAACATAACATAACAAAAATTCACTAGTTTTGGTTATAATGTAGTACTAAAAAAATCTAATAACGTAGTTTGACGTGTTTGCGTTTTATACTTGCAATCTAGACAATGTAATTCCAAGTCTGATAATAATTCCATTGCTGTAGAGTCAACTCTATTCTTTGCATACTCTTGTAACTACTGTACCATACTAATGGCTTGTTGATAATTGGTGACATTTGTTTGATTACTGCATTCAACTTCTTCATCAGAGTCGTCAGATATTGATGTGGTTTCAATTTGGGCTACATAATCGGTAGGAATGCGGTCACTATCATCTTCTAATAGCACATTGCTATCAATGTTAATGAACTCGCCCAAATCATTGTTATCAAATTGCAATCTTCCACAACATCAATATTCTCTTTCAGACTCAAAACGCGACATTTTTGTGCCATTGTTTACGATTTTAACCTTACAACTACAGATAAACGGCGGACTGCTGTCGGGGAATCACACGTACGTTCATTCGGCGAAGTCCTTTGGCGCTACCACGCATACGCGATTGGTTGCCTGTCTGTCTTCAGAGAGTTTTTGCACCGTACTTATAATACCGCGTCCGCCCAAGAGAGGTTGATTTTCATGGAATTTCATATAGGTACCTAGTTCCGGACTATGAAAAAATGTCCGCTTATTAGAGGTGTCCGTTATGAGAGGTTTCACAGTTACAAGAATATTAGTAAACCTATCCATTCATATGTAACACCTTTTAGGAGAAGTTTTTGTAAAATTTACTAAAATCTTTTGTAAAAATTATGAAGATTACACGTTTTATTTCTAATCACCATCCAAGTAACCTCGCCTTACGTTGCTTGACTTTTTTGAACGATGGTATATTCGCTGTATATGTTTTCCACCTATTATCTGTTACGAATATCGAAATTCCATGCATCTGATTTAAGCCTTTTACTCTCGTAAAAAAGCATTTTACAACACTTCATACAATAGTCAGTAAAATGCATTTTAAATTTTAAAATATTTAACTACTGGGATTATAAATAAATTCTTTTCACTTACATTCGTCGTATAATGTAAATATATTTTAGTATTTACGTCTCCAATATTATTTTGGTACGGATTATATTAATGAAAAATGTAATTAATACTAGTGTTGTAATCGCTTCAGCGAAAAACTGCTTGAGTACTCGATTATTGAAATAACCGACATCGCTCGATTATTAAAAAAACTGCTCGAGATATAAATTCAATCGAAAATCGTCGCTTGCTACTTTGCTACTTATTACCTTTCACTTGATACCCGAGCTTCGCTTGACGCCGACCGAAATGTGCTGCTTGGTAGTGTGATCGCTTGGCGCGCGTCACCCTAAATGTGTCGACTGGCAAAGTTCGACTTTGACGCTCACAAGGCTGACGTATGTCGTACGTCTTTCTTAAAGGCACATAAACGAGAAGGTGTATACAAAAAAGTATGCCAAATCCCTTAGTGGATTCATCGCGACATGGGTTCTGTTTTGATTGGCTAGCCAGCGGCGATTGTAAATTTAAAAAAAATTAACGAACACAATTTTTTTTTTAAATCAGAATCAACACATTCTTCTTAGTCATAAAAATATGCGATTCACTCGATTATTAAAATAGCTCGAGTATCAAGTACTCGATTATTAAAATCATCGATCATCGAACACTAATTTATACTATAATAATTTTACTATCGTGTTTTTTGGTGTAATTTTGCTTCTGTTCCGTAATAAAATTATTATGGTTGATTAAATTTTGATTGAATTTACAAAATAAACAAATTCTACTCATCAAGCAAGTTTACTTATTTCAGAATTGTTATTCCTGGGAATCTATTGTTTCTACTAACGTTAAGAATTTGGATGTTTTAACGACTATTTCTCTGTTTAGTGGTCAATTAAACATGAACGCGAAAGTTAATGTGCACATAAAAAAAATTTTTCACATAACGTAGTTTTTTAAATGGAGTTGAATTTTATAAACAGAAGTTCATCATCCTATCTAAAATTCCACTCGTAAACTGGCAAAATTCGGAGAGGGGATAAATGTCAAGAAATTTTCAATATTACTTCAGGGAGTAAAAACATCTTTACTATAAAAGTAATAAAACAACCATAATGTATGGCTCTATATGTGACTGGAATAACTTTTATTAAGAACTGCCAATAAATTATAGCAAAATTTAAAAAAAAATTTTTTAGTAAAGATTACAAAAATATGTTGTATGTACATCAATTATATGAAAAGTTTTGTAAAATTTACTAAAATATTTTGTACGGGTTTGTTCGGGTGTTTTTGTAACTAATATTTTTAAATTTATTAAAATCTCTTGTAAAATCTTTCGTAAAATTTTTTTTAAAAATTCTGATACACGCGGTCTCCCAAGCGGTTACCCATCCAAATAGTAACCTCGCGTTGCGTCGCTTGACTTCTTCGATCGATGGTATGTCCTCTGTATAAGTTCTCCATCCATTATTTGTTACGAATATCGAGATCCCAGGGATCTGTTGCATCTGATTTAAGCCTTTCATTCTTGTAAGGAAACATTTTAACAACAATTAATGTAAACGTGGTTATCTTTACAATAAAAAATACTGAGAATTACAATAATAGTCGTTAGTAAAATGTACCCCATTTTAAAATATTTAACTACTGGAGTTCTAAATAAATTATTTTCTCTTATATTCGTTGTAAAATTTAGAATATATTTTATTATTTGTTTGATTGTACTATATTGACTAGAAATACTAACTATACTTTTTTATAAACTATACACTCGACGGGACAAAATTCCGACACCCTGAAATTTTGGTCAAGTTTGATATTTTATAACTTTTTTATTTTTTATGCGATTTTCGTGATTTTGTCATCAGTTTGCAGATCCGTTTATTGTGTTTTTCCTTAATTATTCTATTTTTTCTATTTTTTGATTAGGCTATATCATACAGAAGTAAATCGAACTGTTGTTTTTTTATCGTAACTTCAATATATTCTGTAGGAAAATTGAGGTGGATAATTTTATTTACATACTGTTTCTATCTTTGACGTATTCTAAACATTTCGATTTTTGATTCATTCCATTATCTTATTTCTGCTACGAGCTGCAAAATGTGAAATTAAACGCTGATTTGAAGCTTATTGTTATTAAATAAAAACAAATACTAGGTATATCATAAAGTTAATTAACAAAAACAATTTTAATATCGTGTATTTCCTCCTGTCGCAGCTTGACAGCTTGCAATTTTTGTGGCATCGAATGAATAAGGTTATAAGGTTACTTATCCTTTCTTGAGGGATAGCCTGATATTCTTCAGTCAGCGCCAGTCGTAAGTCCTGCAAGGTTTGTGGTTGACAGGACGACGATGAACGGTCCTTTTACGTCGATCCCAAAGATGTTCGATTGGGTTGAGATCCGGGCTACATGCGGGCCATTCAAATCTTGGAAGTCCAACTTCATCCAGATATTCGCTCACTACATGTGCAACGTGAGGTCTAGCCTTGTCATGCATTAGTGTAAATAGCTTCCCAATGAAAGGAGCAAATGGAACAACAACTTCTTGGAGGATTTCCTCAATGTAATGATGGGCGGTTAGAGCTCAACAAATACAAAATTGGTGCGTGCCTAGGTAGAAATACCCCTGACATACATTTTCTAAAAATAACATCCTTTCATTTAAAATTTTGCAGCTCGCAGCAGAAACGAGATAATGGAAGGAATCAAAAACGAAAAGTTTTGAATACATCAAAGATGACAAGAAATAGTATGTAAATAAAATTACGCACCTTAATTTTCCTACAGGGTGTTTTGAAATTCCGATAAAAAACAACAGTTTGATTTACTCCCGTATAATATAGCCTAATCGAAAAACGTTACTTTATAAAATAATTAAGGAAAAATACAATAAATTGATCTACAAACTGATAACAATATCATGAAAATCGGATAAAAAATAAAAAAGTTATAAAATATCAAACTTGACCAAAATTTCAGGGCGGCGGAATTTTGTGCCGGCGAGTGTGTATGTACAATATTATTTTGGTACGGGCTGTTAATAAAAAATGTAATGTAAAATTGACATATCTTTCCGTTTTTAAATATTATCTGCTGAAAGCGAGATACTAATTATTGTGGGAAGTTTTCAAATAGACACCCTGTATATTTACAAGGAAACATTTAAAATAAATATTGTCGCATTACTTTTAATCTAACCCAAAACTAATTTAAATTATCAAGAGAATACGTCGCATATCAGACAGCAAGGAGGCCTAGGTCTGGCGATCTTGCAGGCATTGTTAGACAATCAAAAGGTTGATTACTCGTGTCACCTAGTACTTTATACGATTTGATTTCACTCGAATTCCCTTGCATTCCTTTCAATTTGTTCTTAATGATTGTAAATTAAGAAATATATCCGACGTGCTGCGGTCAATAAATACGTTTGTGTGTCTCATCTTTTATACTGAAAATATTGAAATTTATTAGGAAAAAAAACGGTTATCTTGCTTATTGGTGGACAGAAGAAGCTTTTTAAATTTATACAGGGTGTTCGGATAATGCGTCAGGATACTGGGAAATGTGATTTTAGGTATTAAGTAGTAAGTCATATTTATACAGTGTCGCTATTAAAGTTGGAACTATATGGGGGAAAAAAAAGTATTTTTCGATTTAGGTAAAATGCGACATTACCATAAGTTTTTGCTTCAAAAAAAGACCAAAAATGACATAATTAAATGGGACCAAGCGGCTCTTGTTAACTGTAAAATTCGAGATTTTCTCCACAAATGATATTTATACAGTATGTCTCCGTAAGTTTGAATCATATGGAAAACTTTTTTATTATTAATTTTAGGAAAAAAATTATTCTTCATGAACAGTTCTGCATGGTCTAAAACCTAAAATGCAACTATCAGATATCAAGTTCTTTTATGCGTATAGGTACGAGGTCTGTCAAAAAATTTGAATTTTGCCCAATAGCAAAGTAGGTAAAGATTGTTTCACGAAAAATGGATACGACTTAATGATTGCCTGGGTCGGTCCCATTGTGTCGACAAGAGCTTGGCAATATACAAGTGAAGTATGAAGGGGCGGACTAAGGAACTTCAAAATATATATTATTTCTCCGCCATGTAGTTCTGAATCTCCAATTTTGTATTATTTGAGCTTGGAGCTTTATGTAATTGGCGACTGTGATTGCTTGCATTGTCCATTACTATCACGCTATTCTGAGGAATGTTTGGTAAAAGACAATTCTTGAACCATTCCTCAAAAACTAACAAATTTTACCACAAATAGATATTTAAATATAAATTAAGCAACACAAACCTACCTGATGTGCCTATAATTAATTATAATTATTACAATCCGGTCCTTTCCACATAATAATAACAAACGGTCATAAATAATGGGATGGCCACAGGTACTTTTACTGCAGTCATTAAATTATATCCATTTTTCGTGAAACAATCTTTATCTTTATTTTTGACAATATCGAAAATTGTTATTAAAAGAAGTTGATCAGAACTAAAAATCACGTATAAATATGCAGTTACACCCATTTACGATGAAAAAAGTATTTTCCTTTTTTGAAACGTATGTGTACAATAACAATGCAAATTTAACTGTGGGTACATGAGTTGTTGATAGCAAGAAATTTTTAACAGCGACCATCAAGTCGTAAGAGTATCAGGCATTCCCTGTAATGACGGAATTCTTTCAGTCAAACGCTGTACTTAACTAAATGATTTACCCTGTTTGCCGGTTTGGCCTGTTTAGTGATTTTTTTTTGAAAATGAAATGTCGAAGCATTCAGAATTGTTTTATAAGAAGTTAGATCACTGTTACTTCAACCTGGGAATATTACGGAATTGACGGAGGTAAAAAAATTCTTCAAGATTTCAAACATAATCTCAAAACACTGTCCTAATTACAATGATTGACTAAAACCGACAAAGAGGGCAACTTAAATCATTTAGTTAAGTACAGCGTTTGACTGAAAGAATTCCGTCATTACAGGGAATGCCTGATACTCTAAGACAAACGGTGTACCAAACGTAGAGTTACACTTTTTGCCGGCAATACATGAAATGACTAGGCATTTCTGGGAATGACGGGTTTCACTAATTGACGCCGACATATATATCATGCAACTATTATTTATATCATTTAGCGATTACCAGAACGTTAAATGTGGATATAAAATATTTAATTTCGAGATTAAAAAACGCCTATGTGCAAATATTTATTACTGTCTGCAATAATATAAATATTTGATATTATATCTTTAAGACGCTGAATGCAATAAATATATAATGCATTAGCAAACAAATATTGGGATTCCTTCATAGATATGATTTTTTAAAACAAAGAAAGAGATACATTTCTCAAAATATTTCAACTAGCTGTAATCAATGACAGTTCTTATTAGAGCCGTATCTTAAGTATTGTGCTTATTGTTGAATTTTAGAAGCAACTATGAGATTATTTAATTTCTACATACACGAATTACGCAAAACTAAGTATATTGAGTTGATTTTATGCCTCTTTTTTGAGGTTTTATACCTTTTCTCTGACTTCGTTTTTTTTTATGAACGCCAGCACTATAGGAAAAACTTTTTCTCTGCCTTCGTATTGAACATATGTTTCTGAAACTTCATATGTTCCACTTTCTGTTATACCGGAAGTAGCTGTCAACTTTCCTTCTTTATATTACATTTTTCGATTAACCAATAAATTCTATTTTTTTTTTGAAGTAGTCCATCTCGAAGTGGAGTGAAGTTATAGTGAGGTAAAGAAACTCATAATCTGCTCCACTAATTTAATAACAAAATCAAAAACCATACATGTTTCGAAGGTTCAAACCTTCATCTTCAGTGGAAAATACAAGAGCATTAGGAGAAACTCATGACATTGATTTAAACTGTAAGGAAAAAGAAAATTGTTTATACAATGTGTCCGCGGATGAGGGTATCCAATAGGGAAAAAATCTTTATTAGTGATTTTACGACCAAAAGTCATTCTTTATAAAAAGTTCTGCTTGTTGAGAAAATGAATTGAACATAAAAAAAATTTTAGATCCGATGTACAGGGTGTTATTAGGAAAATATGAAAATGCTTCAAGAGAGGACTACCACTGTTTATTATTTTTTACAAAAATTTTATAAAACAAAGTTGTTTATAAACTAACGTAAAGTCTAAATACAAATTTTGAAATAAAAATTCGAATTTTTAAAAATTTTTCTACATAGCTACCTCCTAACTCGATACACTTTTCCGCTAACTTAATACATTTACCGTACACTTCACGAATGTTTCGCGGCACATTCAGATCATGGATTACTTCTTCTATGCGTTGTTTTAATATTTCCCTATCATGTGGAAGATTATCTGAATAAACCTTTTATTTTAAGGCACCTCACAAAAAGAAATCTAATAATGAGAGGTCAGGCGATCTAGCTGGGTAATGGTTTGGGCCAAACCTCCCTCTCCACCTTGTCAGAATACTAACAGATGTAAATAAGATGCTGACGTAACATGAACGTATCTTGATTTTTTTGTAAAATGCAAATAATTACATAAACACCACTGTTATTATTTTATTTTTAAAAATTCGAATTTTTATTTCAAAATTTGTATTTAGACTTTACGTTAGTTTATAAACAACTTTGTTTTATAAAATTTTTGTAAAAAATAATAAATAATGGTAGTTCTCTCTTGAAGCATTTTCATATTTTCCTAATTTATTAACACCCTGTACATCAGATCTAAAAATTTTTTATCGTCAATTCATTTTCTCAACAAGCAGAACTTTTTATATAGAATGACTTTTGGTCGTAAAATGATTAATAAAGATTTTTTCCCTATTGGGTACCCTCATCCGCGGACACACTGTATAAGTTGAGTTTAAGTAAAAATATAAAAGGAGTTGAAGGTAATGGAATTAACACATTACCTTCAACTCCATTTATATTTTTACTTAAACTCAACTTATACAAACAAATGAGTTTCTTCTAATGCTCTTGTATTTTCCACTGAAGATGAAGGTTTGAACCTTCGAAACTTGTATGGTTTTTAATTTTGTTATTAAACTAGTAGAGCAGATTATGAGTTTATTTACCTACAAAAAATTCTAAGCACATTTTATAGAACATCTTTTTGGCTGACTTTGGCAGTTTTTGAGATATCTGGACTTTTTTAAATTATTTAGCAAATAAATGGTGATGAAGCAATCCGTATAATTATTTTACCTTAGCTCTTGGAGAGAATTTAGATGCTTAATACTTTAATTCGAAGGTACAGAGGAAGCAAATAAATTCAAGCATGTCAGGAAGTTGATGAAATACTCCAACTTGCACACAATTTGGCTTTCATTGAAAGTTATTTTAAATTTAAAGTCAGAGTGTTCAATTTTTTCGAAAACAGCAACTACCGTTAGAAATCCGTGAATGGTTTTAAAAATTTTGAAGCTACAAAAATAGTATTCCAGAAGGAAAGATTGGTTCAGACCATCTCAAAGATAAAGGGTTCCAGACATTGCAAAAAATATCTACTATTTTGAGTGGTGGGCAAGATTCCGATTTTGAAATAGATCCTCCAATTATATCGAAATTTAAATATGCATTAACAAAAATTGACAGAAGACATAATTTTACAACGGATAATTTTGAGAAAGATTTAGTTATAGTAACTATAACTGATATATTTTCTTTTAAGCATTAATGAAAATAGCAGCATAGAAATAATAAATAACAATATGTATTTTTAATGTATTATATTACAACTTGTTTTATTTTTTTTTAAATTAAATTTTTACTTAATTTGCTTATTACATTGATTTTTTCGGTAATGTTGTGCTTTTTAGAACTTTTTGTTTAATATTTTTATTCTTTTTTCGGCTTTAATTTTTTTTGCGCTTTTTGTCCGGTCTATAGTTATTGTTCAAAAGTATGAAACTAGCAACGCGAGCTGCCATTTTTATTTTTTGCGAAATTAGCTTTTAATATTTCGCGAGATTCGCTTTTTTATTTTTCGCGACGTTGGCTTGTTTATATGGACTAATCAGTAGAATTTAACTAATGATTTACTTTTAGTATATTTGCCTATACTTAGGTTTAATGATTACAAAAATTATACAGAGTGTGTCGGGAGGAACTGGTTAACTGGAAACTCCAGAAGTTTATTGTAAGATGGTCACATTACAGTCTACATCTGCCGTTTTCAAAATAAGTATACTGGGTCAGTTAAAAAATTTATCGGACCTAACCTTATTTTTTCAAATGGATCACCCTATATATTTCAACCCAAAAATATAGCATTTTAAATTCTCTTTTCAAATATATAGGTAACACACCATGGATGATATTGGTTTTCTAAGCGATATATTTAAACTTAATGACTTTAAACCACAGTAGACCATCAAATAAAAGCTAATATCCTACAAACAACTATGTTGACATTCTAGTTATTATTAACATTTAACGTCAATTTCATTTTTACATATTCGTTTATGAAAATGATTTATCAACATTTTGAAAAAATTGATAAATTGTAAGTTTATATTGAAAGTGGAAAAAACGAAGAAATGGCGCAAAATTTACATTTTGTTCGCTATCCGGAAAGATAGCAACGAGTTAAGGACATTTGCGATGATTCCCGTTATTTTTTACCTTAATCTAAATCTTTTATTTCGTTTTAAAGTAATACCGTTTAAATAAATCGCCTAATAAACGAATATCATCCATGGCGTGTTATATATTTGAAAAGATAATTTAAAATGCTATCTTTTTTGATTAAAATATACGGGATGTTCGATTTAAAAAAAATGAGATTAGGTCCGTTAACTTTTTTACCTGGTCCCGTATACTTATTCTGGAAACCGCAGATTATTCAACAATCATTATAAAGAATGTATGAAACATTTTTCCGTATCTCTTTTAACTAAAAAAATATAGGGTAATTTTGAAATTTAAAATTTTTTGATTTTCCCCCATATCTCTTAGCAAGCGAAAATTTTCACATTTTAATTTTACCATTTTAGGTTTGACCCAAAAAGATCACATGACACCTACATTACTTTTTCGATAGCACTAACAATTACGGAGATACCCTATAAAAGTGTCGAAAATGTGAAACCCTGTACACGTTCACCGAATTCTGTTTTCGTCTTCCGAATTCGTAATCGGAATAAGGAAACCCACAGTATGCGCCCGGCCTAATAAATTGTTGCAATTTTTATTATCATCTTTACGCTGAAATGTTAGTTCCTTCACTGGACTGGTCCATTACAAAGTTTACTCATGAAATCATGATAAATCGTTACTCCAAGATTTTTTATAACGATTTTAACAAAAGCGACTCGACCACAAATGAACTGCTAGTATAATTTGTAAAAATAAATTGGATGTTCTTCCTGTTTGGATAGTCATTATAATAAATTATTGCCAAAAACGATGCTATTAGATGAGAAGATAACTTTATTAAACGATATACCAGTTTTCGGGGTCTTAGATTTATGTTTGAACATTGAAGACTGATGGTTTTTCCATTAGTTTTAGTTCTAGTGTGCGGATGTTGCTTATTACATTCTTTTTATTACATTATTGCGTCTTGCCTATTTATAGGTTGGTTCCTATATGATAATTTGCATATATACCATCGTTTAGGACAATTCTTGTTATCTTTAGTAACATATTACTTTAACTCATGGTTGGAATAAGTCATTACTTTTATAGAAATGTCAAAAGGACTTGAATTAAGTCAGACTTTTTGATGTAATTCTTATTTTTTATGATTTAAGCCGTAACAAATACAAAGCGCCGTTAAGGTTAAACTAAAAAAGTCTGAGGGACGTTAAATTACTAATAAAAGACATAAGTCAAAGAATACCATAATAGCAAAACATAATTTTGTTCGGCTGGTAGCTTTTCCACATCGAGTCGATTTCGTAAGAATGCACAAAAACCCGAAAGACCAAAAAATTCTTCACACCTGCAGAAATCGCTGTCATTAGTCTTTTGGCGCGAATGGATATTATTTTTCTAAATGTGAGTATTGCAAATGGCATTAAATTCACAAAAAATATATATTCAAAAAATTAATGTACCGGGTGTCCCACTAAGAATGGCTCTCGGCCGTATCTCTGAAAGTGTTAGTCGTATGGCTTGCGGAAAAATTTTTTAATATGAAAAGTGATCATAAGAAATTGCTGGAAATTATTTTCAAGTTTCTCAGTCGAGCGCTAGAGGGCGCAACAGTAACGGTAAATCCGTAAAGCTTAGTTTTTTCAAAAGTTGCCGCGTTAAGGTATATTGAAAATAGCATTTTCGTATACTTTAAGGTTTTATGAAGAAAATTTACTTATAACATATTTTTGTCACTTTTAAAATAAAGTTGTGGGGGAAGGTTGAACATTATGTTAAATAAATGCCTACAACTCCGGGTTGGCTCAACAGAATTTAGTGAACTTTATTTTGTTAAAAAGAGGTTCCCTTACTCTATACTTTACTGTATAAACTATGAAAATATGACTTTTAAAGTAGGCGCTAGAGGGAGCTATTTTACAACTTAACAAACATTGCGCATTTGTTCAAAAATTTTAAATACAACAGTATATTTAATTTTACTTCATCACAAAGATCAATAAAAGCCTAAAGAACTGGCGGAAACCACAACTTGATATCTTTTTTCAAACCGGAGATATTAACAAGAACAAAAATAAACACGGAAAAATATGATTATATTTAAGTTTCAACGGTACAGGTTTTTTCGAAAGTCAAATAGGCCTTGGAAAAACAAAATCTAATTTAAAATTAGGTGCTTTCACGTCAAAGTTTTTATTTGACTTTTGAAAAAACCTGTACCGTTGAAACTTAAATATAATCATATGCATGTTTCCGTGTTTATTTTTGTTCTTGTTAATATCTCCGGTTTGAAAAAGATATCAAGTTGTGGTTTTCGCCAGTTCTTTAAGCTTTTATTGATCTTTGTGATGAAGTAAAATTAAATATACTGTTGTATTTAAAATTTTTGAACAAATGCGCAATGTTTGTTAAGTTGTAAAATAGCTCCCTCTAGCGCCTACTTTAAAAGTCATATTGTCATAGTTTATACAGTAAAGTATAGAGTAAGGGAACCACTTTTTAACAAAACAAAGTTCACTAAATTCTGTTGAGCGAACCCGACAAAAATATGTTATAAGTAAATTTTCTTCGTAAACCTTAAAGTATGAGAATGCTATTTTCAATATGCGGCAACTTTTGAAAAAACTAAGCTTTACGGATTTACCGTTACGGTTGCGCCCTCTAGCGCTCGACTGAGAAACTTGAAAATAATTTCCAGCAATTTCTTATGATCACTTTTCATATTAAAAAATGTTTCCGCAAGCCATACGACTAACACTTTCAGAGATGCGGTAGAGAGCCATTCTTAGTGGGACACCCGGTACATACATATACACAAAGAGATATTGAGTTGTTACAGAGTTACAGAAAAATACAAAAAGTACGTAGTCACAAATATGTCCAATTATCATTTACACTGATTACGAGTTGACTTTTTTGCATAAAACTTAGGGTATCATTTAACTGGTTAGCAAAAATTTTCTTATTTTTGCGAACAGAAAAATGTAATCGGTCAGCCAAAAAGGCTAGTTGGTCAGCAACTTATGGACAGCAAACATTTCTGAATCGTGTGACAGTGCCCTGGGAAAACAAGTGAAAACCCGCCTCCGCTACACCTTTTGTAGCCGATTTCCTTCTGTATTTGACAAAAGAAAACACAAGAAAGTTACATAAATTGACAGTTTCGAGTTCTTAATCCATTACTGATATTCTTTAATACATTCCCTATAGGCCAGGTCATAATTAGTTTCTTATAGTCATAGGTGCACACAGAAATGCAGAAGAAATTATCGTAAGCCATTCTCCAGAGAAATATAATTAGTTAGTAGTAAGAATTAGTTGACAAATAATTACTTAAATTTTATTTATTGCTAGAGATTTTATTAAATAATTTCATGCATTAACAATGATTGAAAAGTATTTTCATGTATTTTAAATTAACATGTTAACGTTTACTTCGGAATATGTTTCCTTTGCCAATTTGTCGTAAAATATGTTGGTCTGTCTCGCGCCGAACTGTCCCCGCGTCGAAACGGCCGCGCCGAAAAGTCCCATTCCCGGCACACAAGAAACATACCCCAAGAAGATATTAAATACCTTTTTAAATTTAACTATTAAGTGGTTTCTTAAATATAAATAAATAATCGCCGAAACCGAAAAGGTACCACAAACACATGCAAGAGGGGTTTAGATCAAGATTTGATGAGATTATTTATTTATATTTAAGAAACCACCAAACAGTTAAATTTAAAAAGGTGTTTAATATCTTCTTGGGGTATGTTTCTTGTATGCCTGGGGTAACTTTAACGAAGCCTTAGGCCTGATGATGGCCTTTTAATAGGCCGAAGGCGCTAGGCGATGGTAGGATTAACATAAGTCGTTTTATTTCATTTTATCTGCTCACTTAATGTTTCCAGATCGCGATTTATGTAGAATTCAGTCTCCATATATATTCAGCATCAAAACAAAAATATATTTGGGTATCATCAGCAAAAGACTGCACTTTACAATATTTTAACGACTTAAGTATATCCGAAGTATATATAAGGAAAAGTAATGGACCCAAAATTGAACCTTGAGGCACACCAGACAGTATGCTGACTTGATCAGAATAGTTATCATTGGAAAATAATGTTTGAAATCGTTTAAATACGTATGACTTTATAAGAAGAGATGAATAATTACTAAAGCCATAATATTTTAATTTAGAAACAAGAAGTTCGTGATTAATCGTATCGAAAGCTTTCGAAAAGTCTAAGAGTATTAGTATACTGTTCATTTTCTTATCATTAGCACGTAAAATATCGTCTATTGCGTTTGTTAAATCTACAGTAGTTCCATATTCTTTTCTAAATCCACATTGTGCCAGAGGAATAATATTTACTATAATGATTTTATTATAGTACTTATAGTATTTTTTTCCGTGCACGTACATTCCTTGTAAAATTTAAAATATATGTCCGTGTTTACTTGCTATACAAAACTTAGTTAACTCTATCTTATTATTCCTATAATATGTAATTATTGTCAACCACCCCGAACTGTTAGTTTAAGACGATTTCAAATTTCTTCGCTAGATAGTACAATTTTACTATTGTTTAATTAAATATTTTTCTTAACAATCTTTTCTTATTCTAAATTAATGACATATTTACCTTTCTCGACAAGAACACATGGCCCAACGAGAATACACGAAAAGGTACCACAAACACATGCAAGAGGGGTTTAGATCAAGATTTGATGAGATTTAAAGGACCTGGATATCCGGTACTGAAGGGATGTTGTTATGCTTTTGAGAAATATTAGACAGATGCCATTCGCTAGGTTCAAATATCTTAGAGCAGAATAAATAAGATTTTTGGATGTTTTAAATAATTGTAAAAAAATGCTCATGCATGTGTGGTTTGAAAAAAAATAAGGCACCTTATCTTTATAATAATATCATATAAATGATTTGTTATTAAATAACAATAATTATTCTTTTTCTGTTTCAGGTAAGCCCGTTGCGGTGTCTTTAAGGGACTGCCTAAAAAACCCATAACGTAAGTATGTAAAGTGTAAATTTTGAGAGCTTATAAGATGTTGGCGAAGTCATGTGACATTAATGTCATGCCTGGTTATTCTAAGTTTATAGATTGGCATGAGGTGACATACATTTCAAGGCCGGAGTTAAAAATTACACATTATTACTTTGTAACGTTTGTTTTAAACAAATATTATACTTTAAGGCATTGATAATACAGGCTGTCAATTTGAAAAGGGACGATTTTAAATATTATTTGCAACCTTCATTCTTCCATCATCTGGGAGGGGTATATGTTATCCTGAAAATCTTACCAGGGACTTTTATAGTGGAGTCGTCCTGGCGAAATAAATGGCTCGAAAATCCCTTGACGAAATCGAGTAATTTTTTTCCCCCAATCGATACAGTAGGATCCCCTCGACATTCTGAAATGATTTGTGTAGGGAGATGCATTCGGGGGGAGGGGGCACGCCCCGTAAATCTAACCTACAACGGGAAATTGAAAATAACTCAGCAGGTTTGATGCTACAAAAAAATGTAAGAAGCAAAATTGAAGAGCTTGACAGAGCGCGTCAGCTCGAATAAACCCGATCCCGACAACTCAATGAGTTCGCGAATTAACGCGATTTTCAAATTCAAAAACAATAAAATTTAATTAAACATATCTCGAGAAGGGCCGGAGTTTTCCGCGAATTAACGGGTGATACCGAGTACTTTGATGGGCCGGAGGCTGGGGTTGGTGGGGTAATTAGGAGGGGAGTAAGGGGGATTGGAAATTTCTTACATAAATGCTAATAAGTAATTTATTAATCGAGCTACGGGGATCAAGCTGGATTCAGTTTGTTTATATTTTTATCAGCTACAAGGTGGGATTGGCGAAAAATTTTTATTTTCCCAAATGCGCGCTGGGCGCAGCATACAATAAATGACCATCTCCGAAAATACTTTAGATATTATGTTTAATTTTGGTATGTGTTAATAGGATATAGAACCTCAAATTTTAGTTAGAAAAGTTATTCAATTGTTCCACCAGTGGCGTCGCTGCAAACATGTCCTTTGATATTTTCGGTCTCTTGAGTTTTTCTCGTCAGAGACGCACCGTTCTTGTTTAAAACCACTAAATTCATATTGAAACTCATTATTTTTAACATTGATAAAATAGTTAATGATAATTTTTTCTCGTTTCATTTGCGAAAATAAAAATTAGAAGGCATGTTTCCGCCCGTCTTCGCATCGAATTGCCCACTCCAACAATTTTTATAAAAAAAAAATTATCATTAATTATTTTATCAATGTTAAAAATAATGAATTTCAATATGAATTTAGTGGTTTTAATCAAGAAGAGTGGGTCTGACGAGAAAAACTCAACAGACGGTTTTCATGTAGAATTGAACAGGCTCTTCAGAAAAAATATCCACATGAAAAAATGTCAGTGGCGTACCATCTTCTTTGTAAAAAAATATCAAAGGACATGTTTGCAGGGACGCCTCTGGTGGGACAATTGAATAAAAAATAAACAAATTGAATCCAGCCTGATCCCCGTAGCTCGATTAATAAACTACTTATAAGCATTTATGTAAAAAATTTCAAATCCCCCTTACTCCCCTCCTAATTGCCCCACTAACCCCAGCCTCCGGCCCATCAAAGTACTCGGTATTACCCGTTAATTCGCGAAAAAATGATGCCCCAACTCCGCCCCTTCTCGAGATATAATTAATTAAATTTTATTGTTTTTGCAGTTGAAAATCGCGTTAATTCGCGAACTCATCGAGATATCGGGATCGGGTTTATTCCAGCTTACGCGCTCTGTCAAGCTCTTCAATTTTTTTTGTAGCATCAAAACCGGCTGAGTTATTTTCAATTTCCCGTTGTAGGTTAGAGAGGGCGAGGGCGAAGTACGGTCCTGTTCGTCGGTTAAGGTCAATTGTTTATCAGTGGGCGTTGCGCATGACATCTGACGATCAGCTGTGTTTACATGCGCGAAGCCATAAACTTGCTACTTTTGCTTTTTGCTATCCATAGATATAGGTCGGTGGTTAAACCTAACAAATTAATTATTTATTTGGGTTTGTTCGGGTTTGTTTTTTATTTAGAAATTACACAATAAAATTTATTAACACATTTTTCAATTATACTTCTTATACACAAATGCAGCAAATGTAATCTTTTTTTTACAATTTTTAAGAAAAGGTAATATATTGTGTAAGAACCCAGTATGGCCATTATAAGGAAATCACGTTGCGATCAGTGGCGGCTCGTGACCTATGATAGAGGGGGGTTCACAAGTATGGTGAAATTATTTTTAAAATTTTATTTTTGTGTAACGAGCAAACAATTACTTTCTAGGCGTTATAAATGTAGAAAGAAAAGAAGTAATAAGAAAATACGTTTAGGTAAAACATATTTTTATTTATTTTTTAATTTTACACAAGGAAATACAACTTTTGGAAAATAAGAAAGGTTTTCTTAGTGTGTATGGTGCTTAAACGTAAAGTCCGTTCTTCGGTTCTTAATTGTAGAAAATTGATCATTAAAGTTTGGAGTAATACCCTCTATAATTTTTTTTTCATATATTTAATTTTTAACCTTTCTAATAAAGTCCCTAGATTTATCCTTTGTGGTCTGCGTTAAATTAATTTGGGGTTTAGGTCTTCCCGCATTCTTCACTTCAATTTTTTGCTCCAAACTCAAAGAGCTAAAGTTATTTCTTAAATAGCCCACCGTCAAACAATTCATTTTAACTTAATAAATATATAATATTAAAATATTATGTTTCGTTTTGAAGTGTGATCCTTTCTTAACAAAATGTTTTTGATTCACGTCATTAATTGCTTTGTCGAAGAAGATACAATTTTTTAAAGTTAGTATTGCAATTTCTCCATTATATTCACAATCATTATCTATCATCATTATTACATGATTTTATGGAGTAGCATAAACAAATATCCAAAAATTAATAGCGCGTATAGCCACCTCATGTTCTTATCACTTCTACCATGTGACGAGGCATGCTTCAATATAATACGGGCTATTAATTTTTGGATATTTGTTTATGCTACTCGATAAAATAATGTGATGTTCTGAATTGTGAATAAAATTGAAAAACTACAATATTTTCAAATATACCAACTTATGGAATACTATTATTTCCCATACCACCCGATGATCCTTATGCAATAAGGGCGTATTTTGTCTAAACAGTAGTACTTTAAAATACTATTTCAGATTGAATGGTATTATCAAGAAAAGGAAGCCCTCTCTATTGATAGGATGCAACCACCTGCAGATCGGTTACAGATGGCGCTGCGCGCTGTGTTTCATCGACTACCGTCGATAGCACGGCGTTAAGTTAGAGTCCTCTCTGATGATGGGCATGTACACCTACCCTATACTCACGAGAACAAATGAGTTCGAAACCGGTCTGCAGGTGGTTGCATCCTATAAATAGAGAAGGCTTCCTTTTCTTGGTAGGACCATTCAATCTGAAATAGTATTTTAAAGTACTACTGTGTAGACAAAACACGCCCTTATTGTATAAGGATCATCGGGTGGTCTGGGAAGTAATAGTTTTCAATACGTTGGTATATTTGATATTAATACCACCTGAAAAGCATAGACTTTTTATTTCTTAAATAGAACAATATTTTCTTTTAAAAAATTAATCAAGTGAACAAAAGGTCACGCTTCAAAACCAGAGCGTTAAGAAATTAAGAGTAAAAGAGTAACTTTTGTTTCTGCCTGTATAATGATAAAGACATCAGTATTTTTTGAAAACTAAAATTAAGGATATCGTTCCAAGACACAAGTCTACAGTTTGCTAAAAATTTCACAAAGGTTGGAAAACAATTAAAAAACTTACAGGCCTATAAAAAAAACTAACATTATCTTTATCAGGGATTTATTGTCGAGGAGTGTATGACAGTTGAGCAGGTAATTGAAATTTCGGAAAGATCTCAAAGTTGAAATGATATGATAAAATAGGATATTTCAAATAAATTGTAAATTTAACAAAACTCCTAACATTATCTACCATCTACTAGGTCTATTGTAGAGAATGTAGCAACTATAATATTACACATCACAACAAACATAAATGTTATGTGAAGAATTAAATAGAGAAAGAATAATAAATCCAAACTATAATACTTTACGATGTGACCTTGTGAAACGCAATTTTACCGTAAAAAGGTCAATAAACCACAACCTGAGTAAATGTCAGTAAAGATTACTGCCATCGGGCTGTAAATTGTTTCGCCATAGAAAGCCGAGTTGCTGCTTCTGCTCGAGATTATCGCGAGAGTTAGCAGGAAAAGGCGAATTATCCGTAGATGATCGATAGTAATGATAGGATCAGTAACCAGTGACTTAATAGGATAATACGAGGGGCCATAGAAAAGTTTTCTACCTAGAGTGAAACTTTATAATGTTATCAAATACCAATATGGAAAATTATTATTTCCCAGACCACCCGATGATCCTTATACAATAAGGGCATATTTTTGTCTACACAGTAGCACTTTAAAATACTATTTCAGATTGAATGGTACTACCATTGCCTTTTCAATTGATAGGATGCAACTACCTGCAGACCGGTTTCGAACTCATTTGTTCTCGTCAGTACAGGGTAGGTGTACATATCTATCATCAGAGAGGACTTTAACTTATTATTATTATCCCACGCAGATAGAGGCATAGCTTGTGACGTCACCGGGTGAGTGATTTTTAAATCTCTTATTCTCTCTCTTTTAAAGGTATTAAAAGGTTTTACGCATTTAATAGTATGTCAAATGAAAGAATAATATCATGGAATTTAGCTATATTTATCTCAAGAACATACAACAAAAAATGAAAACTAAAATATGACCTAACTAATTATAAACAACTTAAACTATTTTTTTAAATAGTCCATCTCTCAGTGGAGTGAAATTATGAAGAGGTAAAGAACCGTTCAACAGTTAAATAACCAATATTTTAATTTCCATACATGTTTCGAAGACATATACCCCCATCAGCTTCAGTGGAAAATACTTAAGAAGTAAATGTTAACAAAACAAATTAAACCCATAAATAAATCCATTCTAATTTTTTGTTTTTATCCTTAGGACCTTTTATTTCTATCAAATTTCGTTGCCTGGTTATCCATATCAGAACTGAACACAGCGCACCTCATTTTCTGAAAATTCAGATATTTATTTTAATAACACACGACTAAATAACAAAAAATTATGATGAACGGCAAATAAACTGAGAAATGAACTTTGCAAAAATTCTTTGATCAAAAGTAGTAGGGTAACGGCTTGAAACCTAATAGAATAATAAAAAAACGATGTCAGAGTAAGAAGCATAATAATATGAAAAAAATAACGTCGTTACTTTCCTATGGCATGAGTGCCGGGCTACCTCGAGATTGAACATAAAGTTTATATGGGGAGCCCTACAGCAAGAATGAACATCTCAAAAATTTTTAAAATAGTAATGAATATATTACAATTGTAAAAGACTGACAACGCTGGCGGGAACAAGGAGAGGTTGCCGAGCAGCTTCGGCTATCGTCGACCTGTTCTAATGGCGCGGCGGATGTTTTAAAAGTTTGTCGGAATCTTTTCTAATTTTAGTGGTATTTTAGCTCTAATGTGTGATATATTTCTATGAAATTAATATACGTAAATCCTTGTCTTTTATTATTTTTTCATTTCACATGTCATTAAATGCTTAAAACCTTTTAATACCTTTAAAATAGCATTAAAAACGCTAACACCTTCTAAATCATCATAAGAAATTTAAAAATAACTCTCCCTGTGCCCTCACTACGCGCGGCAGTCGAAATTGGAACGATTAGATATGTTAATTTAAGTTATTGTATCATGAGTACTGCCAGATATGCTGCTTTGACGGTAGATCTACCGTTTTGAGAGTCGAGCTACCGTTCTACCGCAGAGACACCAATCTACCGTAAAAATGAAAAGCAGGTACACTAATATTAAAATTGAATTTAGTATAGGATTTCCTTTTGAAATTATCTTTATAATACCTTTTTATTCTAGCAATTTGCCTTTAAGGTGTACCACTAGACAGGCCGTATACCGCATATCGTTTTTAACTGCCAGTCTACCGTTTTCGATTTGTGCTAAATGTTCCCTTTTGGTTTTTAGTATTTTGTTAAAATAATTTCTACTGTAGGTGGTATCAGGCAGACCGTATACAATCTACCGTTTTTTACATGTCAAATCTACCGCCTTTGTCATTATCGATCTGACAGCACTGACTCTAGCCTTACTAACGAGCCGTGATACGGCGAAACGCGTCTAAGGATGAGTTTGACAAAAGAACTGTCAATTATTCTGTGGTTTAGGCGGACCTTTATTTCTTTCGTTTTACATTAACCACTGTGAAATGGACTACTTCTTAAAAATGATTTTTAATGTATTTCCAAACGACTTGCATTAACTGGCTTTTGCCAAATCATTTGTTATTGCAGTCCGACCTAAAACGAAAGCAATTAACCTCATTTGATATTATGAAACATTTTTATACGGTTAAACGCCAGACGTTAGTTATGCTAAATAAATAGAATATTTCAAGCATTAAGCATACTTTGGTCTAATGTGATTTTCTCGGGTTAATTTGGTACCAGTGACGGATCATCTTGATTATCTACGAAAATAATATATTAAGTCCATTATGAAATTTAGTACTTTTTAGGTTTTACTTTTTTTGTTTATGGTTAATATATTTTTATATACAACTGAATTTTTTGTGACTTTGTCAAAAAAATAAATTTACTTGTCTCGTTGAACGAAATTTTACATGGAAGCGAAAATTAATTCGAGATTGGCCTACACACAAATTTTAAAAATAAAATGCTCAGCCTGAATAAATTTATACACGCAAAGAATTTTTTGTTTGTAAATTAATCTTTTAAATCATTAGGGGACCAATTATTAATCTATTAATTTTCAAAATCAAGAAATTATCTTTTTCACGCATGTCATTGAACATTAGAAATAAGCAAACAAAATAATTTCTTTTCGAGAATAAAATAAATATATAAGTCCTTATACATGTACAGGGTGTCCGATTTTCGACACTTTAATATAATATGGTATCTTCGTAACAGTTAGTGCTATCAAAAAAGTAATGTAGGGGTCATGTACTCCTTTTGGGTCAAACTTAAAATGATGAAATCAATATTTTAAAATTTTCGCTCTCTTAAGAGATACGGGGCAAAATAAAAAAATTGAAAATTTCAATATTACCCTATATTTTCGTAGTTAAAAGGGATACAGAAAAATGTTTTATACAAAAGTTTCTTTATAGTGATTTTTAAATAATCTGCCGTATTTAGAATAAGTATACGCGGTCAGGTAAAAATGTTATCGGATCGAACGGTTAGATTCTAACCCCATCTTTTTAAATGGAGCACCCTGGATATTTTATTCTTAGAAGATTGCATTTTAAATTCTATTTTCCTAGGCGATTTATTTAAACTTTATTGTTTTAAACCACAGTAGGCCATGAAACAAATGCTAATATCCTAGAGACACCTATGTTGACATTCTAGTTGTTATTAACATTTAACGTCAATTTCATTTTTACATATTCATTTGTGAAAAAGACTTATCAACATTTTGAAAAAATTGAGATGATATCTATCATCCATGGTGTATTATAAATTTGAGAAGAGAGTTTCAAATGCTATCTTTTTATATTAAAATATACAGGGTGTTCTATTTAAATAAATTAGGTTAGGTCCGATAACTTTCTTACTGTAACAGATCTCAGGATGGTGAGTAGGTGGGGTGAATAATCGTACACGTTGATTTGAGGAACAGGTTGATTTAATGACTTTGATTTTACTAGCAAATAGAGAAAAAACATAATTAGTCGTCATAGAGTGGCATTTTAAGCAGGTACCTTCAGATTACATTAAAACGTACGAATATTACATAATAATAGTCAAAGGTAATTCACCTACCTAGCACTACAGACTCAGGAGTAGATTTTAAACACTTAATTTTAACTCTACACACAGAACGTCGACAAGCTGCCAGCAAAATGAAACCAAATAGCAGGCAGTTGGTACCGTATCGACGTGGGCCTTTGAGATAAGGAAGACCACAAAAAACTGTTCATACGAAAAAACACGGCTGGGTAGGTCTGGCCAGAATGGCGAAGGCATACCGAAATAAAGTGTCCTGCTTTATCCGCCCCCCAAAACTTTTTTATGCAAATCACAGCAGAAAAAAGCTAATAACATTCAAATAAGGCTAAAAACAGAGCAGAGAGAACAGCGCACTATCGCCCTCTCAAGTAGGCGATGGCACATAGGGTCGCAAATGGCTGGCATGGAACATTCCCCTCTCCTTCCCGCTTTCTGGTTCCTCCAAAACATAGGTACAGAAGCTAATAGACTTTTTAATTCTAAATGGACCACTGAAAAGTAACAACATCTTTTTTGTTTCGGAGGACAAAGCCGAGGACTTAGGGTCCTCACGCAGGAGAACCAAATCGCCAAGTTTAAAAGCGCGAAAAGGACGCGACGGGTACTTAGCCGCTCTCCTTGCCGCTCTTCCCTGCAAGCATTCGCGGGCCAAAAACAACTTCTGCGCGTGAGTCATATCACCCGGGCAACGCGGATATTGTACCTTAGATGGCAACAAAAAGGGTCGGTCCATCCCGAAATGCAATTCCATAGGGGCAAACCCCGTGGACTCGTGGACCACGTTATTCAAAAAATGTTCGAAATTTTTTATTTCGCACGCCCATCTTGTATTCTTCGAGTGGCAGTACACACGACACAACCGCCCTAGCTCGCGCATAACTCTTTCCGAATTATTTGCCTGTGGATGTCGAACAGAACAATGAGAGATCTCGATCCCTAATGACGTAAGGGTAGTTTTCCAAGCTGTCGACGTAAATTGGGTGCCATGATCAGCCAACACCCTCAATGGACGGCCAAAACGTGGGAAATAATTTAAGGTTAACCGGCTCAAGCAAGCCCGGGTGGTGGCTTTCTTTAACGGGTATAAAGCCACTATTTTTGAAAAAACATCCAAAACTACGAACACATAAGTCGCGCCCCCCCGACTAGTAGGCAACGGCCCATAAAGATCGACCGCGACTAGCTCACTCTTGCCAGTAGGTATGACCGGGTGGATGGGTGGCTTAGGCAGAATGGTATGTTTGGTTTTTTGACAAACGTCGCACGAACGAAGTATCCTCTTAATATCGCGGTACATATTCGACCACCACGCTTCACGCTTTAACGCGCACCAGGTTTTATAAGCACCAAAATGGCCTGTACGCTCATGAAAATAACAAACAAAATCTTGTGTTAATGCTTTAGGGACACATAGCACATACGGTTCTTCCAAATCCGAACGGTAATATAATACACCCTCGCGCAATGCAAAACGACTTTGAAGCTTCTCGTCGCTGTTTAAATTATTTTTTATATCCTCGATTTTTTCGTCAGCTAGCTGGTATTCTTTTATGTTTTTAAGGACATCCGTAAAAGCAGGCGACGTTTTAAAATTACTGAGGATTTTAAACTCTCTACTCATAGGGGTAGGTAGACGCGAAGTCCCCGAAAAACGCGACAGCGCATCAGCCACGTAGTTTTCGCGACCCGGTATATATTTAATATCAAAGTTAAACTCTTGCAGCGCCAACGCCCAACGCGTTATTCTGGGCGAAAGTAAACGACACGTATTTAAGTATGTAAGTGCCCGGTTATCCGTGTATAAAGTGAATTTTTTTCCCAACAGATAAATACGGAAACGTTCCATAGCCCACACGGCACCGAGAATTTCCTTCTCTGTCGCACTATATCGTGTTTCACGTGGCTGCAAAATCCTGCTAGCCCATGCGACCACCTTCTTATCTCCGCTATCAGTCAATTGAAACAGCTGCGCGCCCAGAGCCGTATCGCACGCATCGACGACAACGTACCATTCTCGTACCGGATCGGGATGGTATAACAGGGTGGCATCGATAAGTAGTTGTTTCACACGCTCGAACGCAGTTTTTTCAATTTCCGACCATTTCCAGCGTTGTTGCTTGCGTAAAAGATTAGTCAGTGGTTGGCTTACAAAGGAAAAATTGGGGCAAAAGGGTCGATCGAAATTACATAACCCTATGAATTTTTGCAATTATTTTACATTTTGTGGTTCATGGTACTCCGTAATTGCCTGAACCCGTTCCAACGACGGCTTTACTCCTTCCGGCGTTAAAATATACCCGACGAACTTAATTTCGGATCGGAAAAAACAACATTTTTTTAATTTTAATTTAAGTCCGCATTCCTTTAGTCTAGAAAAAACTTTTTGTAAATGTGACACGTGATCTTCAAACGAATTCGACAATATCAAAACGTCATCAACATAACACTTTAGAAAACTTTTAAATTCGCTTCCGAAAATGACGTCCATACACCGCACAAATGCTGATACCGCTGTGGATAACCCAAAAGGCAAAACTCGAAATTGGTAGGTCTTTTGACCCACCATAAACCCGGTGTATTTTTTTGATTCGGGGCTAAGTGGAATTTGATAATAGCCCATTGTTAAATCTAAAGTGGACATATACTTACAACCGGACATAGATAACAAAATTTCCTCAATCGGAGGAGGCATTTCGTATTCTTTGCGCATGCGTTTATTTAAAAAACGAGCGTCCAGGCATATTCGAACGCTGTTGTCTTTTTTTATTGTGGTCATAATAGGAGAAACAAATGGAGTTGCGGCGCGCTCAATTATCCCCCACTTTTCCATATCTTGCAACGCGCGTTCGACAGCATCGCGGTGCGCTAAAGGCAAAGGATAGGGTTTTATAAAGAAATCTTTATCGTCGTGCAGTTTTATTACGTGAAAATACTTATCCGTTAACCCCGGTATATTCGAAAAAACCGATTTGTTCGCCTCGAGCCCCTTACTAAATTCTCCTCGCTGTACTATGTTCAACGATTCACACGTGGACAAAACTTCCTCGAACTCGTTTTTCTTTTGTTCGACGACGTGCGCTATCATGCGCCCCCTATCACAAGCCACGATTCTTATTCCGCGGTCGATTTTTTGTTCGAACTCATGAAAAAAAACTTCGGGGATCACGATTTTTTTATTTTGATAAAAACAAACGAGTTGTTTCTTTGAAAAATCGATCTGCGCATGCGTCATGCGTAAGAAGTCCGCGCCCAGAATGACGGGGAAAACAAGATCGGGTACAAGTAAAAATTCATGTTCAAAAGTAAAATCGCCACCGGTAAACTTCAACAAGCATTGTTTTTTAACTTTTTTTTGCTTTGATTTAAAGGCACCGGACAACTTCACCCCAGAACATGAGAATGATGGGACAATATCATGAAAATCGCTTAAAACTACCCAGACGTCCTCTGCAATGCATGATACCTCTGAACCACTGTCAATTAGGGCGATACTATTATAGCCATAAAAATTAATTTTAATTTGTGGCGATCTAGATTCATCGCTTTTATGTTCAAAATCACAGGCTTCATGCATTTCTTCGCGAGGGGTTCTCAAAATGACGTCCGCTGAATTTAGACTCCCCGCCACTACGCCTGGTGGGGGGAATCCCTCCCGTTTTCCGAATCAGGAATCGAGAAGTCTTCGTCTAAATGCATATTTGCTACATTTTTCCGTACAAAATCCGTTCTATTATTATTACTTTTATTTCTTGTGGCGTAATCAGCAGGTTTAAAGGTTGTTTTATTAGAATTACCGCCATTCGACCCTAAAATATTTTTTCTGTTAAAGTAGTAGTCGGCTTGTCTTAGTTTTTCTAATGCTTCCTGAAAATTTTTCACTCCCACTAAAATTGATGAAATGTTCGGTGGAAAATGCCTCGCGATTATTTGTATTAATTGTTCAGGAGGGTATGGTGGAATTAAAAATTTTGCCTGTGCAACAAAATAATTAAAATGGTCTACAAAAGAGATGTTATCACTGTATGAGTAAAAAGCAGCCTCAATTTTTAATTTTACCCCTAACTGTTTTGTAGGACCCCAAAAATGGTCTAGAAAAGCCTGTTTAAATTCTAGGTAACTTGTGAAAGACGATAGGTATGCGTCTGCCCATAATTTGGTTTTTTCTGAAAAAAGCGAATTTATTTGCCATACTATTTGGTCGTAAGGTACCCCTTGACCTTGGTAATGGTACTCAATATTATTAAGAAACTCAACCGGGTGTATTGCATCGTTATCGAATGCTGGCAGCTTTTTTACATCAATTATATTTCTAAAATTATCATTTCTATTGTTTAAATTACACTGCTGTTGGAATTGTGTGATTACTTCGGTGACCAAGCGAGTGATACCTTCCGGTGAAAATAAAGGCATTGCTGGCTGCGCCAGTGGTTGTTGGAAAAATCCATTGTCGCCTTCCATTCTTGGCCGAAAAAAATAATCTGGGGGCGGTGGCTGTACGCCTCCCCTTTCTGGAGCAGAATTAGGAAAGTAAACGGGCCTACCTGATGATGTACTCGGGGTAGACGCTGGTGGGGGAGGGGGTACCTCCGGAATAAGCCTCAACGGTGACTGCTGCGGTGGTAATCCGCCGAAATCCCGGAGGATTGGTCTTCTTCTCAAGTCGTATCGTTGAGTACTTGATGTAGAAGCATTCCTTGGTGTTTCGTTCCTCGTGTTGTTCATCTTTATTGTGTAACTTTCACCACTCCTCGTGGGCGCCAGATGTAACAGATCTCAGGATGGTGAGTAGGTGGGGTGAATAATCGTACACGTTGATTTGAGGAACAGGTTGATTTAATGACTTTGATTTTACTAGCAAATAGAGAAAAAACATAATTAGTCGTCATAGAGTGGCATTTTAAGCAGGTACCTTCAGATTACATTAAAACGTACGAATATTACATAATAATAGTCAAAGGTAATTCACCTACCTAGCACTACAGACTCAGGAGTAGATTTTAAACACTTAATTTTAACTCTACACACAGAACGTCGACAAGCTGCCAGCAAAATGAAACCAAATAGCAGGCAGTTGGTACCGTATCGACGTGGGCCTTTGAGATAAGGAAGACCACAAAAAACTGTTCATACGAAAAAACACGGCTGGGTAGGTCTGGCCAGAATGGCGAAGGCATACCGAAATAAAGTGTCCTGCTTTATTACCTGACCCCGTATACCTATTCTCAAAACGGCAAATTATTCAACAATGAATATAAAGAAACTTTTGTATAAAACATTTTTCTGTATCTCTTTTAACTAAGAAAATATAGGGTAATTTAGAAATTGTCAATTTTCCCCCGTATCTCTTAAGCGAGCGAAAATTTTCGAATTTTGATTTTAACATTTTAAGTTTGACCCAAAAATAGTACATGACACCTATATTACTTTTTTGATAGCACTAACGATAACGGAGATACCCTATAAAAGTGTCGAAAATGGGACACCCTGTACGTATTTCTGACAACAAAAAATTGACATTTTGAGAATATATATTTTTGTTTTGACTCTATTGTTAATTAAACTAAATTTTTATTTTTACGGCGAGAGACATATTATATATACAGAGTGTAAGGGAAAATGTGGAAAATCTCCCGGATATGAAGAAAACAAGTGGAAAATAATACTACAAGTTCATATAAACTTTTTTTGTATAGGCCTCCTCTTCGGAGATATGGGCTCCAAAAGGGTTCCAATGGAATTTGTAATTTCCTAACCGTTTTCGAGAAAACGTAATTTTCTTCACACTGAGTCTCCTAACTTCTCACGAGTTAACTATGAAAAAACGGAATTTTGAAGGTTGAACATTTGATCGGAACATCCATTTGTTTTTAAATATCCATTCCAAAACGAAAGACTAGGTTTAAACGAAGCAGAAATGAGCAAGAATATGAATACTTGTAGGTTAAATTTAGACGTCAATTTTCAGATTTGACCTTTGAAGGTTTGTTCATCAAGGTTTTGGACACTAAATTTAGTGGAATCTCAGTGCTGAAGTTTTACAATCATTTTGAAAGAGCGCTGTAGGAACGAGCCTATTATTCTTCAGTAAATATAAATGTACATTCTAATAAATATTAGATGAAGTACACGATTAAACCCCAGACAATATCAGTCAATATTTACAATTTTAATTATTTAATCTAAGTCGTAGGCTATTATTAGTTCTTAATCTTAATAAATATATCATACCGAGAGCGAACGAATAATTCCTTTTCAGATATAATCTTGTAGTTTTTTTTTTGTATTTATATCTTTACATCCAGAGTATACATGTTAACTTTAGATTAAAAACCGTTTTATTATGCTAGATGCTAAGCTATGCTGGAAAGCCACGTCAAAAGACAGGGAATAACTTGTAACAAATACTGAAAAAAATCGGCTAATATCCCAAGAAAGTACACTCTTGTCATTACATAATAAACTTTCACATAAGCCAATATCAAAAATCGAAATAATCCAGCTTCTAGACAACATAAAACGAGTGCGGAGATTAAAACCGTTTGATTTAGACTAGTAACCAGTAATAATAATAGCAGAGCTAGTATAGTGTACACTATATGTTAAAAATGCATTAAAACCAAATAAACATTAACGCTGTTGCGGAAAACCTTTAATTGTAAAACACTGAGGTGTAAACAAATAGAATAGTGTACACTATATATTAAAACTGCATTAAAACCTAAGAAAAGGTAACGCTGTTGCTGAAAACCTTTAATTGTAAAACACTGAGGTGTAAAAATAGAGTATAGTGAACACTATATATTAAAAATGCATTAAAACCTAAGAAAAGTTAACGCTGTTGCGGAAAACCTTTAATTGTAAAACACTGAGGTGTAAAAATATAGTATAGTGTACACTATATATTAAAAATGCATTAAAACCTAAGAAAGGTTAACGCTGTTGCGGAAAACCTTTAATTGTAAAACACTGAGGTGTAAAAATATAGTATAGTGTACACTATATATTAAAAATGCATTAAACCCTAAGAAAGTTCAACGCTGTTGCGGAAAACCTTTAATTGTAAAACACTGAGGTGTAAAAATATAGTATAGTGTACACTATATATTAAAAATGCATTAAAACCTAAGAAAGGTTAACGCTGTTGGGGAAAGCCTTTAATTGTAAAACAGTAAGGTGTTAAAATATATTTTTAATGCTCTCTAAATGTATGTCTAGTAAGAGTGCGATAATTTGTTGATTCTCCAAACGATCTGTTCTATATTTTAAAGACTGTCTGACACTTGTAATGACTTATTTTTGAGTACTGGTGACTTCTTTTATAAATACAAAAATGAAAATAATATAAATAAATGCATATACTTATACTATCTGTGTTGAGGTGTATACCACTTTTTGTTATGGAAAAGTCAGCCTCGGATCCGTAAATTCTCTATTACTGCTAAACTACAAATTAACCAGCCTATGCAATAAATATATATATTATACAATAAAGTCAGTTTTTGGGAATAAATCTTGTTCAAATACTTTTTAAAAAGTCTTATCTCCCAACAGTTGTTGTGTCTCATTCTCTTCCAAGCTATTACCTACCTACCGGGTGCCAATTCATAAGGACGAAGGATTGACAAGATATGAAGATGTTGATTGCACTGACGTTTTAAACGTCAGTGGTTGATTGATGTTAACGATGATCCCTTATGGGGCAAGGTATTTAGCTGACGTTCTCGTATGTTAATTTGAAATGCATTAAACCGATACCCAACATATTTTTAACGTATTTCCTGATTTTCATTTCCTGCTCTTTTTTAACATAGCATATTTCCTACACGTCTGGCAAAATAAAGCTTGCGTGACGAAGTAAATAGGAGTAACCATCGACAATCATGGATCCGGTATTTCTATCTGCTTTGTACACGTCAATATGACGCCTGTTATTGCGAAAATAAACACAACATAAAGGATACGGGGAATCTATCTATAGAATCCCCATCTCTTCTTATCTTCTGTCTGTTTCTGTTTCCATTCATCGACGGACGGGACTCAAAAGTGTATATTTTTATCCAGTTTACGACAGACTTGGCGCACTTACCATATTGAGTTGAGAATTACTATTTTTTTCCACAAACAATACTTAAATTTAACACACAAACACTGAAAAACAACAAAGAACTTTTTTCAACAATAACGACAAATATGACAGTTATTAATCTGCTAGTGTTAAACGTGATAGCAGGTATGAAAGATGGCCGTTCCAATAAGGACTTTATAAAAACTATGTTCCGAACGCTCGGAGGCGACGTAATGTCTTCGTCTAATTAACAGAACACGACAAAGAAAAATTATACTAATTTTCAGAGCTCACCGATTGTTTTTCTGGAAAGTTTTTATAATCCACCTAACTATGTGAATTGCTTATTCATCAAATACTGTGAACCAAACAGATGTTATGCAATCGGCAATGATTGGAGAACATTGTTTCCATTTCGTTAGCAACGAGAAGGAGATAGTTCCAGCAATGAAATGCGAAAACAGCACTTAAATATTCTATTCTACTTCGATTTGGCACATCACCTTGTGAGGGAACGTCTGCATTGTTCGTGTTTGTTTAAGAGTGTCTTGTATGATATGCAATCGAATGCCTTGGTTAAATCTAGAAACTCTCTCGAGACATAATTTTCTTTTTGAAATTCCTTATTAATTGATAATATCGCTAAGTTCTTCAATAGACTGTTGAAATATTTGAAGGAAACCCTAATTGGGCACGACGAACAAAATTATTCTTTCTTTAAAGAACTCTCAATTGCGGTTTTAATATGACCATAAAAATTTGATCAAAAATGGAAATAATTGAAATTGGTCTTCGCATCTTCAAAATTTTCGTCGACTTACGCTCGTTTTAAAGATAATTTTATACTTATTAAAAATCTATCTGTGTTCGTAACCGCTAGTTCACACTGCATCTTCTAGAGGGCGCTGTTTGCCCATGATTCGTTTTTTTTTAAATTTTCTTAATAAAATTAAATAGCATTTAATACATATGTTTATTACTGTCCTTAAACATCACAAAAACAGCTTCATTTTGCGGCACACCTCACGATTTCCTTGGAAACAAATTTTTGTCAACCTTGCCAGTTGATAGGCAACTTTGATATTAAGTTAGTTCGATATTTGTGTATTTAAAGCTTGAGGCGAACAGGCCCGAACAAATCACAACGCAATATTTTAATTTTTGCAATACAAATAAAAATACGATGGGGGAAAATAGCGATAATAACCAAAAAAATAAATATCTGTATTTTTTTTTTTAACTAAAGGAACGAATGAGTTAACAATTACTAGATGAAGAAGTTATTCCCAAAGCCGCTGGAAATCCGTAAAAATTGACTTTCACTTACAAATTAATAAAATAAATAATCTTAAAATACCGATATACCTACAGTATCCGTAAGTTGGATATGGATAACTTTTTTATTATTAATTTTACCAAAAATAAAGTTATTCTTCATAAAAAGTTCTTCATGGTCTAAAACCTAAAATGCAACTATCAGATATTAAATTCTTATAGGCGTATACGAGGTTTGTCAAAAAATAAGAATTTTGTCCAAGAGCTGTACCTTTATTTTTGACAATATCAAAAATTATTATTAAAAAAAGTTGATCAGAACTCAAAATCACGTTTAAATATGCAGTTACACCCATTTACGATGAAGAAATAGGCTTTGTTATTTTTTAATAATTTTTATGCATTATTAATTAATTACGAATGAACATTTATTTCTTGTAATTATTAAAAACATGATAACCTTTTCGTTTCTTAATTTTATCTAACAATGTTGCAACTTAAATACATCCGTAATGAATGCATGTGCATTTATATTGCAAATAAAAAACACATACTAATAATAAATTGTGTAACTAACACAATAATAATACTAGAAATAAATAGAAATTTAATTTTCACTCATTTCACATATGCCTCGACATATCCACCCTCTCGTTCAATACATTTCATCGTTCTATTGGCAAATTTCCTTAATACTTTCCTTATCATTTCTGGAGAAATTTTCCGGCATGATTGTGTAAGTTTTAAGTAACCCCATAAGAAGTAGTCCAGAGGGGTTAGGTCAGGGGTATCTAGCAGGCCTACAATATTTGAACATCTGTGCATAACTTTCCCATTGAACAAATGTTCAAGATATACCCTAACATTTAATGTACTGTGGCATGTTGTAACGTCTTGTTGGAACCAAATACATTGACGTTCTTGTGAAGGTAGTTCGTCCATCAAGTCACTGATTCGATTTTGCAAAAATGGTAAATAACGTTCTGCATTTATAGTTTGGTGAAAAATATACGGTCCTATTAATCTGTCCTTGTAAATACCACACCACACGTTCGTTTTAAATGAATATTGGTCACGAGACTTTATTGTAAAATTGGGATTTTCCTCAGACCACCAGCGACAATGTTGTGACGAGACAGTTCCATTTGAAGAAAATGTTGCCCCATCGGATAAAATTATACGTCTCGGAAAAAAGGTCCTCTTGTAACTCTCCTTGGATGAGAGAGCAAAAATCAAAGCGCCTATCATAATCACTTTCTTTCAATGTGTGAACGATTTTTGGTTTGAATGGTCTAAATTTATTTCGCTTTAAAATACTTTTTTTTACATGTGCCGCGAAAGTAACTCTTTCCATGCATGTTCTCTTCACCGAAAGTGGCGTTTTCCAAGAGAGCGGGCGGGAAAGTATCGAAGCGGGCGGGAAAGATTTTTCCCGCCCGCTTCGAGTCACCATGTGCTCAAAAATAAATAAAACCAGAATTGTCGGTGTTCGTACATATCTCGGGCCGTCGGAGGCTTTTCCGGACTCGTGCGGTGGTGTGTGCATCTCCGCATCTCGTCCGTAAAAGCCTCTTTTCTGCCCTTGATACGTAATGTACGATTCCATTGTATCTTTACTTACATTTTGTTTTATTAACGACTTCCTTTTGCGCATATGACACTTTTGGAAGTTCTAGAAATAGACAGGATTACTTTACTTCTAACTGCGTTTTCTCATTGGCAACCAGTTTTTGGCGTTTTCCATTAAATTCCACTGGTCTTAAATTTATTCAGTATTTTTGTAACAGTTCAATGATTAATATTTTTATTGTGATGTCTATCATTAAAAATAATTGCTGCTTCTCTATGCGTTTTACAGTTTTCTCCCACAATCAAAACAATTTAAATTTTTTCTTCACAATTTAATAACACCATTTTTATTTGCTTTATAAATTTTAACGCGTTTTGACAGTGGCTGTCAAACATTTCTTGCTATCAACAATTCATTTGTATGTCAGAGCATCCTAGATTACCTATAACTACAGTTAAATTTGCATGGTTATTGTACACATACGTTTCAAAAAAGAAAAAATTATTTTCTCATCGTAAATGGGTATAACTGCATATTTAAACGTGGTTTTTAGTTTTGATTGTTGGAATATAATCCAACAAAATGCATAGAGTCAAAAATAACTTAATCAATGAGAACGCTGTAGTCTGACTTGTATTTTGTTAGGCAAAGTGTAACCAAATATATATCAATAAATATATCCTAAAGTCAAGTATCCATAACTTAGTCATATAAGGCGGTATTGGGATTATACCTTTCGTTTAGAAAGACTTTATATGGTAGTGTTATACTGGCGTGCTTTCCCAATGGTCTTAATTTAAAAAAGACAAATAGACGGTTTTACAACTTGAATCTTTCTTTAATTTTCCATAACCCATTTTCCAACACTGATCAACTTTTTTTAATAACAATTTTCGATATTCTCAAAAATTAAGGTATATGGGCAAAATCCATATTTTTTGACAAACCTCGTATACGCCTAGAAGAATTTAATATCTGATAGTTGCATTTTAGGTTTTAGACCATGCAGAACTATTTATGAAGAATAACTTTTTTTTCGTAAAATTAATAATAAAAAAGTTTTCCATATGGTCCCAACTTACGGAGACATACTGTATATAGGCAAAATTTTGTCGATACCGACTATCAGCAATATTTGCCGATATGTCGATGTACCGATATTTATATCAGTTTCGGCCGATCACTAATTATAACTAGATACTCTTTATGAATTGATATGTCACAGATTAGCTCCTCAGAACTCGAGAAAGACTTAAAACAGACACCGAGAAATTTTTTACGGTTCATTCCATACTTCCTCGCTTCCGTTTCCTTGTCTGCTCATTAATAGAGACAAAAAGTTACCCCTTCAAGAAGATTAGAGACCGGAACTTAACAGCATAAAAACTCTGACATAGACGTCTTTCTTAAGCGTTCGTAAAATCCCTTGGATAGCTTTATAATATTTTATTTCTTATCGATATAAAAGATATCAGGCTACTGTATATGGATATCAACACATTTATATACATCTATAAATACCCGGTTATATTCATTCATTACGACCTACGTGATTATGTGACGTACGACTGGATTAGTGAAGCAGCTAATTAAAAGCATCTTTATTTTATACACAGTGTCTCAAGGCATCTTTTAGTGATTTTTTACTGCGTATCCATGTCTTTAGTGAATTTTTACTGCGTATCCATGTCATTTAAACAGCCCTATTTTTTCTGACTCTGATCATTTTAAAGCATTTTTAGGTATCAGTCATCACTGGTATCAGTTCAGTAGTTTTTAAATTACTAAGTAATTAAAAATTTTCTGGATCCATTTGATGTTTACTGGGTATCCAAATAAAAGGCCACAAACCTGCGGAATTGAGCCCATCGATCCCGCGGATTTGCGGGATAGCAAACAATGAACTGCGGTATTTTTGGTCGACTCGTGGAAAGTCCAGAGCAGCAGCGGTAGTGTTGATATTGATAAAATAACACATGAAATGAAAGCTAGTACCAGCAGTTCGAGTAGTTCGCTTAGTTCTATTGCTAAGCACTTCTATGTTAGTGGTTCTTCTGTGCTACCAAAGAAAATGAAAATTACAGATTTTTTTTCATCTGAGAAAAAAGTTTCGATGGAGGAAAGAGTGTCTCGAATGGTAGCTAAAGATGGTATACCCTTTGGAAAGTTTATCACATCGACCGATATGCGCCAACTATTCGAATCAGAGGGCCACAAATTGTGTAAAATCTATTCCGCCGACAAGTGTCCAAGCTCGTTCAGCGTTTTCAGCCGCAGGATACATGTGCAATAAAATAAGATCAAATATAAAAGATGAAACATTAAACATGTTATCTTTTCTTCGAAAATACTTTCAAAATCAATGTAACATGTAACCGTTAAACTAGTCGTACTATTTATTTTATTGTACCTATATACAATAAATATTTTCCTGCTACTCTACTCTGTTTCTAGTTGCATAAAACAACTTTTTATTAACTCACATCGAGTCCCGCAAATCCCGCGAATGCCGCAATGTCAATCCCGCGAAATCACCGCGGGATCCAGCATTTGTGGGATTGGATTCCCTATTTGCAGTGTCTGAAATGGAAACATTAAATTGATACTGAAATACACTCGCCGGCACAAAATTCTGCCACCCTGAAATTTCGTTCAAGTTTGATATTTTATAACTTCTTTATTTTTTATGCGATTTTCATTTTATTATTCTTTTTTATGATCAAACACAAGCAATATAGGAAAAATCCTTTAGGGCACTCTGGGAGTGCTGCGCAGCAATTCACGTTGATTTTGAATCGTTGGAGGTTAAATTCGTTGGGAAAAACGACCTAGGGAAGGTCGTTCCATAAGGATGAAGTCCTTCAGATGAAAGAATTCTTACATAATGAAGTTCGAGGAGTACTAAGCTTAACCACATATGGATGGGCGGCAGTGGTTCGTCGTATATTTCTGCTATTCGCCGCTTTGGGCGGAATTAAGAGGGTAAGGTCAGCCGAGCACTTTCCATGAAAATATAATAAAATAAGAAAGTCAAATCCCCAACCTGTCTTCGATGTTCTATGCTGCCGAGGTTCTTCCTCAGCTCGTGGTCTCCGATCAGACGAATTCATGATTTTGTTATCAGTTTGTAGATCCATTTATTGTGTTTTTCCTTAATTATTTTATATAGTAACATTTTTTATATTATACAGAAGTAAATCAAACTGTTGTTTTTTGTCTTCATTTCAAAACACCCTGTAGGAAAATTGAGGTGGATAATTTTATTTATATACTGTTTCTTGCAATCTTTGATGTATTCTAAACATTTTGTTTCTTGATTTACTCATTCAATAAAAAGTTCTGCTTGGTTAAATTTTATGTTAGTTTATAAACAACTTTATTTTATAGATTTTAGTATTTTTATATTTAATTTTAAAATAATAGCAGCACGCCCATTGGTTGTCCATGTAACCTGTTGGCTTCCGTCCCCCTTACGGATACCGCGTAGTCACAGATCCAAACGATACTGCAAGTTATTTTCGATACAGCCAAATGAAAGTCTCGTGATTCCTTTACATTTTCTTCTTTGGAAACATGAGACATTTGGCTGTATGTACAATCAATTAATGAAATGATATTACTAAGTAAAATATTTGGTTATTTTTTATAAGCGGTCGAATGTTTTAATTTGTACCTATTTTCAATTTTGTTGCTTTGAGGTGAAATCTCTATTACTTTTCAAAAATTAAATATTCTTACAAGTTTTAATTCTAGCTCAACTACAGCTAAATAAATTGAAAATATCATGTATGTATTATTTATAAAATCAGGGCCTTAATGAGAAAATTCTCAAAAATTCCCTGATGATGTATAAATTGTGCCGAAACTAAGGCAAATAGAAATGAGAAATAATACGCGAAAGAAAGAGCGTTTTTCTAAAATTAAAACCTTTCGAGTTATTCAAGAAATTAATTTTAGACGTTTTTAACAAATCGCCCTGTATCTAATGAATTAAAATCAATTCGGAAAGTCGATACCAGATTCCAAAAGGGCTTTAAAAACTACACACTTTTTCTAATTTATCCAACTTCGTAGCACTTACCGTTCAAAAGATACCAATAGTCATCAATTAAATAGTTGCCACCCTGTATATTATTATGTGCATGCTACATAAAATCGAGCATTGGCCATTTTCGAGCTTTATTGCCAACATATACAGGGTGTCCCAGAATATGTAGGCAATCTCCCGGGTTCAGATAGAACACTGAAAAATAACAGGAGAAGTTCCTATACATTTTTCTTCCTACGGCCTCCCCTATGGAGATACCGGCCCATAACGGACGTCCCTGGAAATCGTTTTTTAAATAATTTTTTAACTATTGATGATGGGGGGCCCCGCCACATTTCAGTCTAATAGTTCGAGAACACCTAAATATGATCTTTGAAAATCGATAGATAGGAAGAGGAGGACCAGTGGCTTGGCCCCTTCGATCACCTGACCTAAACCCATTAGATTTTTATTTGTGGGGATATTTAAAACTTTAGTCTAGACCTAGACCAATCCAATTGACAATAGAGAAAACTTATTACAAATGATTAATTTTCATTTTTGCGAAATAAGGGCTCATGTTGAGGCATTGTGGAGGGTTCAACAGTCTTCACTTCTTAGGGCTAGGGAATGCATAAGATGAGAAGGAGCTCATGTTGAACCAACACACAAAATTATTTAATAAAAATCATATTGAACAAAAATTGTTTTTTTTTCACAACAGTTCATTTTATCGACATTGATCAAGAGTACCTTTTTTCAGCTTAAGGTTTAGAGTATCCAAAAATATTATTGTCGTTCATTCATCATACAGGGTGTAAAAAAAGCATTTTTTGTGTTACCTCTAGTCCGTCCCTGGCAAGCTAAATGAACCAAATGTGTTTTAAAGGGCAAATTTTAAGGAGACCCATCTAGTAACTTTTATACTAAAAAATTATTAAATTACACCTAGCACTTAAAAAATTATTTAAAAACAACGATTTCAGAGACGTCCGTTATGGGCCCGTATGCGTAGAAAGAAAACTTTATAAGAACTTCTCCTGTTATTTTTAAGTGTTCTATCTTAACCCGGAAGACTGCCCAAATATTCTGGGACAACATGTATAACGTCATTTTAAAATGCACGTATATTGTTTACCGTCAACTTTTTTCACAATTATTGTCTGTTCCGGTCAAACAAAGCTATATTGTACGTTGCTTATTATTAGCATTATAGCATTCATTCGATAGGTTTTACACTTAAAACCCATATTTCAAAGTAAAAGTTTATTTATGTCATGTTAAATGTCTTTAATCTTATGTCGAGTTTTTGTTCTTAGGAAATATGTAATACGAAATTTCCGGAGTAACTTGTCTCAAAGTAGGTTGGTCAATTATTATTGGCTTCATTATTTATTCGATACATATTGGAAATTTGTTCCATTAATTGTTTTTCACAATACAACCATCTTTCAAAAGTGGTGATCGGTTTTTGTAAAATTTAGAAGTTTATTCTAGAGTTTTTATTAAGGAAGAACATATTTTTTTTTAAAATTATATCCTTTAATTTTTTAAAAATTTACAATTGCCGCTGGCTAGCCAGTCCCAGTCAAAATAAAACCCATGTCGCGCAGAATCCACTAATATACTTCTTTATATGCTCCTTCTCGTTTATGCGCCTTTAAGAAAGACGTATGTCGTATCAGCCTTCTGAGCGTCATAATCGAATGTCGCCAATCGGCACATTCGTATGTCGCGGCGCGTAGATCGAAGGTCGGGAAGTGAAAGGCGATGATTTTCGGTTTTTCGCTTGAATTTATAACTAGAGTATTTCCTATCGAGCGAAAAACTGTTCGATTACAAGAAGTTTTTTGCCTCGAGCGATCACACTACCAAGCAGCACATTTCGGTCCACGTCAAGCGATGCTCGGGTATCGAGGTAATAAGTAACAAGCGACGATTTTCGCTCGAATTTATAAGTCGAGCGATGTCGGTTATTTCAATAATCGAGTACTTAAGCGGTTTTTCGCTCGAGCGATCACAACACTAAACCTTATTTATATAAACTTATCCATATTTTTAATGCTAAATAGAAAATAATTATAAAATTTGGGGGTTTCTATTTGGAAATATAGATTTTTAAAGTTTTCTCTTTCTTTTTGTTAATAATACCTTAGAAATATTATAAAAAATATATTAAAGCAGGCCCTTTTCAACAAGAAATCCAGCTGAAATTAAATTATAAAGCCTTCCTAATAGGAAAAAAATTACTTTTGCAAACGTCATTTTAGACATAAAACCTTAAATATGTCAAAAATGTTTAGACTTAGATATAAGACACGATATATGAAATCTACCTAGAATCTTGCTTAGAATCCAAAAATGTAATAATATAGGGAGTTCCATTTAAAATAAGCAAATTGACACCGACTTCCGGTATAATCGGAAGGGCCATCATATTGAAAATATTTTAGCATATAAAGATCGAGCCGGTTCCCGATGAGACACCCTGTATATTGAATAGTGACGTATCTTTTGGTATCGGTTGGTTACTAAAACTAACCATAATTTATAGCTCTATATGTGATTGGAATAACTTTTATTAAGAAATGCCATTAAATTATTGCAAAACTTTGAGTAATAATTACAAAAATATTTAGTAAAAACCATTTATGTGAAAAGTCTTTGTAAAATTTGTGTTTAAAGGAGCAAAATCTGTGACGTCTGATAAAAAAATTCTGTGTTCGTAGAGCAAAATGTATAGATTACCACCTGATTTGCAACAGTCAGAAGAATCCACGTAATTGTGGGTTCGGGTTTGTTCGGATTTGTTCTTCGCATTTGTTCGATCAACTGTTTGTTTACTTTTGGGTTATTGTTGTTACCGATTCGTTTTATCTTCTTTGGTTGTGGCATATTTTGGTTAAACTTACTATTCTTTAAATATCCATTCCAAAACGAAAGGCTAGCTCTAAATAAAGGAGAAATGAGCGAGAATAAGAACACTTGTAGCTTAAGTTAAAAGAAGTCAATTGTCAGATTTGACGGTTGAAGTTTTTGCAAAAGTAGCAACCAGTTAGAAACTCATTCACAACTCGCACATGTACATTATTGAGCGGAATGCAAATTTGAAATTTCTCTTCATGCGTAAAATCGAATAATTTTTGGTCATACTTAAAATGGTAAAAGCAAAATTTGAAAATTTTCGCTCGCTTAGGAGATACGGGGAAAAAAAATTTACAATTTCAAAATTATCCTACATTTTTTAGTTAAAAGAAATAGTACAGAAAAATGTTATATACAGAAGTTTTTTTATATTGATTGTTGAATAATCTGCCGTTTTCAGAATAAGTATACAGGGTCACGTAAAAAAGTTATCTTACCTAACCTCATTTCTTTAAATGGAACACCCTGTATATTTTAATCTAGGAATATATTATTTTAAATTCTCCTTTTAAATATATAACACACCATGGATGATATAGATTTCCTAGGCGTTTTATTTAAACTTTATTACTTTGAAACGAAATAAAAGATTCAGATTAAGTTAAAAAATAACGGGAATTACCTCAAATGTTCGGAATATGTGCTTAAATGGTTACCGTCTTTCCGGATAGCGAACAAAATATACATTTTGCGCCATTTCTTCGTTTTTTTCCACTTTCAATATTTACTGTGTCGCCGAATTGTAAAAGAAATTTGGAAATTTTTAAAAAATCGGTGCGTACGTACATCATACTATGATATGAGTGGAGTACGTAGCCCGAAACGTCCGTCCGTTTTGCGCTTAGTAATTGATAAGTAACTCTAACGTTCTCCTTATCTGCGCGTTTTTACGTGGGACGTTTTTTGATAACCCCCGTATAACCAATTTACCCCTTGATTTTATTTTTGAATTTAATTTAATCTGATGATTAGCTAGATTGCAATTTAAGAATTTTTTAATTTTGTCCCCATTTTTGAATTCTATCCAGAGGTGAATTCCCCACCCAGGAATTATTTATTTGGAGCCAATCTAACTATTTGAATCATTTTAAATTTTGAAAAAAGTGTGATTGCTGGTCGACACTATCAGTTATGTCGCCAGTCTGGATAATTAATGAAAAAGTCATCGCAACCGAAGACGTTCCTACTTAATTAGTTTTACGGACGCAGTTCTTTACGATTACGATTTCGATTGTTTATTAGTCAGGGATGCCAGGCCATTGCCGACTTGACACGCACGTGTCAGTCGATCTTGGGGGGGTCCCACCACCTTTCCCCGCCAACTGGAAGCTGTCAGCGGTCCACCAGCGCAATTGAAGAGATGAGGGCAAATTTTTCATAAGAAAAAATGAATGATTTTAATTTAAAAGTATAGTTTGTTGAACGTAGGACGAGGCCTAACTGATGTTCAGACTATACTTTTGATTTATTGGCTCGGGCGCGTCCAATTAAATATAACAACAATGCAAGTTTGTTATATTGGAACACGGAGGGCTATTTTTATTTAATTTTATGTCCTTGTCTTTGAGGGTGAATTTAAGGGGCTGTCCTTGCGTATGTCGAGTAACGCGACCCGAAGTACTCGTAGTTAATTATGTACAATTTATATACAATCAGAATTAACCTGTACTATCATTCAATTGTTTCAACCAACCTATCATTCATCGGCACGTACTCTGTTTAAAATTTAGTTATTTACAGTATTTACAATGTAAAATAAACCTAAGCTAGCATTTTGTTTTTGAACTAAAGAGAGTCTAAACTACCCTAATAATTTCCGAAAGAAAAATTATGACTCGCGGCAGTGACTACTAATACTAGCTTAAGATATTTTATTTCGCACCGTCACTGATTGTTACCTCATAGGTATAGCAAAGTTCGTAGTGACCGTTACATTTTTTCCTTAATTTAAGGGGTATAAATTTTTACGTCACTCAGGCCGGACGTCGCCCTCAGTTCAGGGACAACGCTGCCTTTGCAACCGAGCTATGGCTATTCTGTTTGTTTCTCTACCTATAGCTTCCACTGTCAAAACAGTCGCTATTTTACGAACGCATGAGAAAACAAACTAGCCTGACACCGCCGAGATTTTAAGTCTTCAGGGTTTTTTCGATGATGGCTTCATTCTTGGCCTTTTTACTTACTAAATATTAGCGCTATTTAGCAAGGCGGGCGACTCAATACACTTCGTTAGGAGGGATCGACTTATTAGGAGGTATTCTCCCGATCGAAATAATATTGAGCCTGTGCAACACCGTCTAGATTAATCCGCCGGTATATAGATGATACCTTGCGAGGAAGAATCTATAAAGCTCACACTGAAATCGTGGGTGGACGCGAACTGGGGTTGCGCACCAGTCTGCTTTTCCAACGGCGAGTCTCTGGAACTGTTGAACGTCAATCGATGGTGCTCTTTACTCTGTATTAATAAATACAAGTTTATCTCCCACGTTGCGTTAACGAATTTCTTTATACTCGCGACAAAATACACGAGTCTTCGAAGATACTTTTGGCTTTTATTTATACTCGCGCCAAGACACGAGTGTTTGAAAATAAAATTTACTCAGGGAAAGGTCCGCATTTGACTTTTCTGGGCAATTTCGGCGACGAACGCTCTAAAACCTGTAGCCAAAACGTCGGACCCCCTTTTTAAAAAATAAAATCGCGGGCGAGCGAGGTGGACCTGGAATAGGCGGCCACCCGCGTCGAGAGATCCACACCCACTAAAAAAAACTGCCTCCTGCAGAAATTTATTTAGTCGTCTCCTTCAACGTTACATTACGTCATCCTGGCTGATTTATCTACCGGTAAAGCCCGTAAATGTTGCCGTTCTCATAATTTCTGCTGACATGCATATTGAAAGATTACATCAACCTTCGATCCAATATTCGTTAAATTATTTAAAATAATTAGACGAAAAAAATACATTAATTTTCTGGAATTGGAAAAAAGGTATTTTTACAACAACTGATATAATGTCAAATTTTTCAAAATGTTGATAGTCATTTTCGTAAATGAATATGTAAAAATGAAATTGACGTTAAATGCTAATAGTCAACATAGTTGTTTCTAGGATATTAGCTTTTGTTTCATGGTCTATCGTGGTTTAAAGTAATAAAGTTTAATAGATCGCCTAGGAAACCAATATCATCCATGGTGTGTTATATAAATGAAAGGAAAATTTAAATAAAATCTTTTTAGATTAAAATATACAGGGTGTTCCATTTAAAAAAATGAGGTTAGGTCCGATAACATTTTTACCTCACCCCGTATACTTATTCTGAAAACCGCAGATTATTCAACAATCAATATAAAGAAACGTATATATAAAATATTTTTCTGTATCTCTTTTAACTAAGAAAATATAATGTAATTTTGAAAATGTCAATTTTTTGATTTTCCCCCGTATCTCTTAAGTGAGCGAAAAATTTCTGATTGTGATTTTACCATTTTAAGTTTGACCCAAAAAGAGTACATGACACCTACATTACTTTTTTGATAGCACTAACAATTACGGAGATACTCTATAATAGTATCGAAAATGGGACACCCTCTACACTCTGTATGATCCAAAACAACAACAACAAGGAATCCTGTAGAATACTCCTTAGGGTATTAAACAGTCATTGCCCGTCTCCATGGTCTCGTTTCATACCTAAAATTGAAATCGAGAATATTTCATCATTTATCAATAAAAAAAATTATTCAAATTGATTTGCTGGTGAACGTAAAGCTGAATTTAATTAAACTTTATATGAAAATATATAAATAGTCTTAAGGAGTCCGCAGCAATAACTCTTAATATCTCGTTTCCAGTAAAGAAATAATATTAAAAATCGTCAATTTTATTCTGAATTGGCAACTTTAAAACAATATTTGCAGCGTTATATACAGTGTGTCCATGAATTGACTACCCAAGAGCGAACATTTTTTGTATTTTTAGGTTTATGAGAAAAGTTATCCTCATAAAAACTTCTGCTTGTGCTCAAATGACCTAAAAGTATATTATTTTCTCAAATTTATATACCGGCTGTTCAGAATTTAGAAAAATATTAGTGTTGGGAAAAACCGATGATTTTAATAATCGAGTACTTGATACTCGAGCGATTTTAATTATCGAGTGAATCGCTCGAGCGATTAATCACTTGCATTTTTTATGACTAAGAAGGATGTATTGATAAAACACCAGGGGTTGTTTTTGTAAGTTTTAGAAGTTTAGTCTTTAGAGTTTTTACTAAGGAAGAACAGGGATTTTGATTTTAAAAAAAAATTATTTCCTGCAATTTTTTAAAAATTTACAATCGCCGCTGGCTAGCCCGTCAAAACAAAAACCCATGTCGCGATGAATTCACTAAGGGATTTGGTATACTTTTTGTATGCACCTTATGTGCCTTTAACACAGACGTATGTCGTATCAGCCTTCTGAGCGTCAAACCCGAACGTCGCCAATCGGCAAATTTAGGGTGGCGCGGCGCGTAGATCGAAGGTCGGGTATCAAGTAAAAGGCGATGTTTTTCGGTTTTTTGCTTGAATTTATAACTAGAGTAGTATTTCCTATCCAGCGAAAAACTGTTCGAATATGCGAGCAGTTTTTTACCTCGAGCGATCACACCACCAAGCAGCACATTTCGGTCCTCATCAAGCGAAGCTCGGGTATCGAGGAAAAGGTAATAAGTAACGAACGATGATTTTCGCTTGAATTTATAACTCGATCAGTTTTTTTAATAATTTGAGAAAATAATACTTTTCGGGTCGTTTCTGCACAAGCAGGAGCTTTTTTTGTATGAAGAATAACAAGTTATTCTTCTTTTCATAAATCCACAAATAAAAAAGTTTTCCCTCTTGGGTCGTCATGCGTGGACACACTGTATACACAGTGTCGCCATTAAAGTTGGAACTACAGGGTGTAATGGAAATGATGTATTATATTTAAACCGGCAATTCCTGAAAAATTACCACGTGATGCCCCTATTCGGAAGGTAAACACAACAACATATGGCAGTGAATCTTGAACAGTGTTGTCATATTTTCAGGGTAAACTCTTTAGAAAGTCAATAACCGTTTGACAGATTTCAAGTTGTTTATTTTTCAGGGTACATTATTATAAACTTTTACGTTCAGTTCGCTGGGAAACAATCTCTGATTTATAAACTTGAACTGACTCGAACGAACCGGCGCGGAGTTTATAAATGGTCAGGTATGTTCTCATTTGTTCAATTCGAACGACACCTGTCAGACCTGGACAACTTAAAAGTTGATAAATGTCATTTACCCTTAAGAAAAAAAAATGCTATTTTATTTACCTTCTCGGACTTATTTAAAACCAACTTAATTTATAAAAAACACCAAATACTCACATCACAAAATCACATTAGTTTTCGCGTCACAACACATCTAAGTGCCATTCAATCTGAATTAGTATTTTAAAGTGCTACTGTGTAGACAAAAATACACCCTTATTGTCTGGGAAATAATGTATTTAACATCTAAAAGTTTAAAAAATAAATAACACGTTGGTTCTCTCGATCGATATCGGCCTGCTTCTTTAAACAGCTGATTGTGGACAATCGGGCTAATATTTAAATTTTTATTTTCGATGTTTTATAAGCGACTATCATAAATTGCCGAATTTCCTTCTATAATATTACTTTCCTGTATAACTGTATAATCGGAAATGGCAACCGCGCTGGCTCTAGAGAGCGGAGATTTCTCGGAAAGGAAGTTCGACGACTGGTCCGAAGATGGACTAGACCATTATTTCAAAGGGTAGTTCCTGTCAATTGTTAACACAATTGTTTCATTTTATCTTTAGTAAAGGGTTAATGGCCCATAGAAATTAGCGTTTTCATTATTTCTATTGCGAAATGATTAAGTGCTCTTGTTCTATGTGTGTTATTGTAAAGTGTAATTATGCGTTAGTGTTGGGGTTTAGTGATAAGCTTATTATGCACTTCCACACTATCATCAGGACACGTGATGAACATAAAGTTTTTCCCATAGAAGAATTAATCGCGTTCTCGATTTACTTTCTAAGTAAGCTAAATATTTATTTTTATAAGAAACTAAAGTTTTACACTTTTAAGCCTTCTTAGCAACATTGTTCCTGAACATCTGTTTATTACCCAGCTGGGCAATGTAATATGTTCATATATGAATGTGCCTAGGAGTTGTGTGTGGGTTTGGGGGTGAATTACCCCACTTTTTAAACGTTCGATTTAAAAAGAAAATATGTAGCGCTTCTCTAGGACACAGGAGTCACCCATTTAAATACAATACGTAATTTCCATAACACCCTGTATATGGTGAAAATATTTATTTTTCGATTTAGGTAAAATTTAAGTTTTTGCTCCAACAAAGAACGAAAATGGGCACATGCTACTTTTGTTAACTGTCAAATTTGACATTTGACATATTTGGAAAAGTTGTTTGTGTTATAATTTTATGCACACATACCAAATTTGAATCACTTATAATTTTTGATTTCCTATCAATTTTTGGTCAGCATTGAAAACTGAAGTCGATCCTACCACTAATTATATAGAATTAACGGCGCTATTATTCTAATATGTCCATTTTTTTCAATGCATTTATTTCTTAAGAAATATCACAACTCATCTTCGTTGGTTAAATCGTTAAAGTCATGAGGAGCTTTTTACAACATAGGTGGCAACATCTTAAAAATGTACCTAATTTAATTTTTTGAGGAAAATTAATATTTTGGTATAAACAATGAATTTTGACGATGAGTGTTGTATAAATAAATAGATTTACGGTGGTAGGATCGACTTCCGTTTTCAATAAAAATTGATGTAAATAGATATCGGTCAAAAATTGATAGGAAACGAAAATTATCATAATCAAATTTGGTACACGGACCTAAAATTACAATAAAAATAACTTTTGCAAATAATTTTTTGTAATTGGATCACTAAATACCATTTTTCGACATTTTATGGAACAAATGTAAAAGTTGACAGTTAACAAAAGCCGCATTGTCAAATTTAATTATGTAATTTTTGGTCTTTATTGAAGCAAAATCTTATGGTAAATTTAAATTTTACCTAAATCAAAAAATAAATATTTTCCCCATATTATGGTTCCAACTTTAATGGTGACACTGTCTACTACATAATGTATTACTTTTTGCCCGTGCGGGCATAAATTACACATTATAGTCTGCGCTGGCATTAAGACGCAAAAAACAGTTTTCGATTAACTTATTCATTATTAACAAAATAACAAAATATAAATTTACGTTCATATTATTTGGTTGTATTTACATAGAACTGGCAATTCTGGAAGGTACCGCTGATAGCTAAATTTCCTGCAGTAAAGGTTGACTCATGATTCATTGTCTGAGTCTCTAGTTTCTGTACGTAAATGCGAGATCCAGATGGTACGCCTGCCAACATCCTTGAAACCTCATTTTTTGAGGATATGCTATCCTCTAAATCTTCAGTAACTGTGGTACTCTTCCATCAACCATGGCGCTTCCGCGTAGTCATATTTGCTCCAGCTTCTGCTAAAAGAGTTGCCGACGTTCGACGTAAACAATGACCAGTGTACTTTTCGGGGTTGTTCAAACCCAAATATTTTGCAATAATACAGGGAATTTTTCCAAATGTGTTTTTTCAACAGGCTGTACAGTACAGCGGCCTTGTCTGTAGATTGCCTTTTCAACCTTTTTTCAATTTCGTCGGGAATTTCAAAACCTTGTTCCATTTTTGATTTTTGACTTTGACACATATACCCTCGGGGGACTTACGAACCCTCGGGCCAGAGGCCCTCGGCTTTTTAAGACTGTCGCCCTCAGGGCATAATCATCTACTTAGTACCCTTGATACATAAATAAACATCAACCGGATTGATATCTGAGCATCAAGACGAAGTATTTTCTAAACGATGAGAGTGAACCGAAGATTCGAGTTTCTCACAGAGGATTAACGAACACCTTAATGTTCTTCTTAAATGGAATCGCAAACTGGCTTAACAAGAAATTAAAGATTCTAGTTACAGGTCAGTTAAGTAAAAATGTTACCGTAGTCATTCATTAAAAGCACTCCTGCATCCTGTGCGCCATCAAGAATCGAGATGGCGGATTTCTTAAAAACGCAATCTGCTGTAAAAATTATACGAGGTAAATATCGGGTAACAGAAAATAATATTAAATGTCATCAAATTGGACTTGCTTCATGCAAAGTTAAAATTTGTTGTAACGAGACAAGAGTATAAAGGGTGTAACAAATTCGTCCACCATTGGGATTTTAGGAACGGTAGGAGATACGAAGTCGGTTAAATTGGAACGTTATTGTGTGTAAATACATGGACTTCCAAAGTATTTGGAAAAATCTAAAATTTTGTGTTTAGGGTTTTATTTTTTCCTGACTTTATTCGAAGGGACGTCCAAAAATAAATTTCACTTTCTCATTGCTACTTTTTATTCTCCACCAGATGGTATTATCAGATCTTTAATGCGACGTTTCGTCTTTGGGTCACCATCATCAATTTAATTTTTGTAAATACGAACTTGGATTTTTTTATTTAAATTATGAAATCTACATTCAGCAGTATAGAACAATTACTGGTTTGACCATCTTCATTAAAATACCTTTAGTACGTTCCTGTAATTTACTATTGTTTGGAAAAAAAAATTATTATTGCTATTTCTGTTCTTATAACTAATAATTATTATTTCTGTTTCAAACTAAGTAATTACTTTGTGTAACTACAAGTAATTTATTTTATTAATACACATAAAATATTACTCTTAAAGCCAGCACTTTTTTAAGACTTTTAAAAAAGGCATTGAGTTGTACATTTTCCAATTATACCGAATTTTTTTAAACAAAATTAAATTACAGAACCATATTGGGGTATATTAATGAAAATGGTCAATTTAAGGAATAAAAGTCGGGAAATCAGTTATTGTTCTATACCGCTGAACGTCGATTCTCTTTCATGATTAAAACCAAAAAAATCCAGGCCCGTACTTAAAAAATTAAGTTGATGCGAATGAAAAGTAGCAATGAGAAATTGAAATTGTTGAACATCTCAGGAATGGAATGAAGAAATTCAGGAAAAAAATAAAAACCGAGAAGAAAAATTTTAGATTTTTCCAAATATTTAAAACCCCTATATTTATTTTTGATTTTGTTATACCCTGTATGTACATATCAGTTTCAATTAAGAATTTAATGTACTTAATATAATCTACGCACACTAGAACCGTATTAATTGCGGCTAAATCTCTTCCTTTTTGTTTTTAGAGTGAAAATTTTTTGACATAAAGGATATCTAATTTGTTCGGAGTATCAACCGGCTATAAATAATAATGATCCATGTCAAAACAAGAACTTATCTGCCTTCTTTTGAAATATTTGCATTTAGACACTAAGCATGAAAAGCTTATTATAAAATAATTACTGCTTTAAACAAGTATTTAGCGTAATTAAATTGGGAATCAGTTGTTTTAAGCCCATAATATTATTATTAAAATTAATACCATATTGCTTAATACAAAATATTTCAAATTTCTTGTTTCAAGTATAGCCTTAAGCTGAAAAAAGATACTCTTGATCAATGTCGATAAAGTGAACTGTTTTCGAAAAAAAATATATTTTTGTTCAATATGATTTATATTCAGTATACGTAAATTCCATTACTAAGTTAGTAACTAATAAGACAAAGGAGAAAAACCGTAAATATCAAGAAACTACCATAAACTGACACTGGCATAAATACTCTTATTTAAACCGGTACATGTGAAAAAACCATAATAACAATGAGGGAATTTTATGAACATAAAACAACAACTGATGCAAGAAACCATATTGAACAAAAATATTTTTTTTTCGAAAACAGTTCACTTTATCGACATTGATCAAGAGTACCTTTCTTCAGCTTAAGGTTTAGAGTATCCAAAAATATTATTGTCGTTCCTTCATCATACAAGGTGTACAAGTGTACAAAGAAGCATTTTTGTGTTACGTCTAGTCCGTCCCTGGCAAACAGAATAGGCCAAATGTGTTTAAACGGGCGAATTTTAAGGAGACTCTTCTACCTAGTATTTAAAAAATTATTTAAAAAACAACGATTTCCAGGGGAGGCCGTAGGAAGAAAAATTTATAAGAACTTCTCCTGTTCTTTTTAAGTGTTCTATCTGAACCCGGGAGATTGCCCACATATTCTGGGACACCCTGTATACGAAGCCTGTAATATTGTGTTAGAAGATTTAACTATTAAAGCTGTGAATGGTGAATGGCGAATTTGCAGGAACGAATTTTACGCCCAAAACATTCCATGTGGTGATAATTTATCATAATCGTTTCGTTTAAACGAAATTATTTTAAACGCGGTAACAAAAAACATAAAAAAATTACATGTGGTCATGTATCTTGTTGCGATACCCGGTAGGAGGCAATGACGCCTTTACCAATTTTGACATATTTGCTAATCTGTTCAACACACGCAGACTGTGCGCAATTTTTTGGGGGGCGATACAAAATTATTTTTGAGGAAGTTCTATGTTACTGCCGGCCGGCATTTGAACTCCTATCGTAATGCGTAACCGTCAAGATCATCTCTGTGCAGTCTGAGTTAGGATGGGCCTGTTACTACTGTGGCTTCTTCTAAAGTTTTTATCTTGTATCTGGGTTTTTAGGGGGGTGTGAGAGGTTTTTACATAGCTTCCTCATTGTCTGGGAATTGGGTACATGGTTTCCCTGTTTCTGTGCGATGCATGGGATTGCTGTATGAGTGGGTTTGTATCAACAACTCCTAGAAAACAAGGACACAGCGCTTAAGAAATATTTGCTGATGACGTCACTGCATGTAGGCCGATGCCATCGGACCGTGCTGTTTTCTCGAAATGCCAATTCGTATTTCCCGCTTTGTCTTGACCGCAACATTGTCAGATTTGTCCATAATTCCCGATTATTATAATTGGCATGAATTAAGTTGTATTCTTTGTTAATAATTACGCAAACTTGGTTATTAGCATAGGCCAACTATAATGTTACAGCAGAATTATTTCATTGGAAGTACTTTGAAATTAAATGAAAACATAGAATAACAATTTTTAATAAATGGGCCAGTAGTCAAGCGAATCGCTAAAGTCGATCTGGCAACGTTGCACTAATTTGGCTGTCAATTGGCAGTTCGTTTAATTTGTTTTCTTTGGTTGTCTTGTTGCGAGTGCGAGTGTTTTTAGTGCAAAATTCGAGTTTATTGCCGGTTTAAATTGTATTTTAAATAATTTGAAAATGCCGTACAAATGCTCTGTAGTTGGTTGTAAAGGTAATTACATAAATGGGCCATCAATGCGGGTATTTTGTTTCCCCAAAAGTGCGGCAGGACGCTTAAAATGGCAAACCGCTATTCATCGTGAAAATTTTATTCCTAATACAAACAGCAGAGTATGTGAGTGTCATTTTACAGAGGAGGATTTTATTTGGCAGATTTCTCAACAAGACACGAAAACGGGTGAGATCGTTTCATTCAAATTAAATATACCCAGATTAAAGGAAAATAGCGTACCTAGTAAATTTCTCAATTGTCCAAAATATCTTACAAAAACGCATCGAAAAAGTAGAGAAGGAAAGCTTAGAGAACTAGATGAAATGCAATTTCAAAAAGGTATTGACGAAAGCAAACGTGAAATTTTAACACATAAACAACTTACGAATTATGAAACTTTTGAAGAATTTAATAATTTGTTTATAACAGTTAATTTAAAGGAAGGATGGTTTATCATCGATGAAAAAACTTGCAAGACTCTCTTTAAGATTAAGCATAATCCGGGGCCTTCTATTACATGGGCGGTTAAAATAAATAATAATTTAGAAATAAGTACATATTTATATGGGCAACCAGTAAGCGTAAAAATTGATCAACAAAAGACACCTTTTTTTTCATGTAGTTTGGATGAATTGCGAAATTTATTAGATATTATTGATTGTTCGATGAATATTCTTCCTTTAGATACTGAACAAGACAATAACTCCAATCATGACTCTAATCCCGAATGTGACAATGTTAAAAATAACACCGATATGTCAAACATTAATGAAGTTTTAAACTTTGTTTCTGATTTGCTTAAAAACTTAAAAGTAGACAATGATAGTTTAGCGCAAGCACTGCAATTTCTCTCCGAACAAGTAAAATTAAGAACTTTGCCAAAAGAACGATACAGATATTCCACTACAACTATGGTATTTTGTTCAATAGTATATACAATCAGTCCTCATGCATACAGATATTTAAGAAATCACTGGCCAATAATTTTACCCCATCCCGAAACCATCACAAGCGTTTGCAATAATTTTTTAACGGATCCTCATATTGATGAAAAAAAAAATATTTTTGACATATTCGACATACTTACCTACAATGTTACTTTTTAGCTTTAAATCTATATGTACTTAGTAATCCAATGATGAATTTCAATGAATTTTTCTCAAAATTTACTCATAAATCATTGAGTATCTAAAGTTTTGAATAATTTGTTATCTGAGGATACACACATCCAAGACAAACTTTTTAGGATTTTGTAGTTTAATATTTGTATTATTACATATTTATCGAGATATTTATCCAAAAACAACTACCTACCTACAGTGGCTAAATCATTTTAGACAAAATACTTAGTTATTTTTAAAATAAATATGCCCAGATGCACTAATTTTTTTATCTCACTTACGTTATTAACCTTTAACGCATAATTTACTTAAATACAAGTTTAAAATTTTAAATAACGATCGTCTGAAGTGTATATAAGTCATTTTAGAAGTCACGCAAAATATAAATCCCCCACAGAAGGCATATAATATTATATTGCATATTGCAATCATAGGACCACGGATGATGACGTCACAAGACAGCGCTTTGTCCTTGTTTTCTAGGAGTTGTTGTTTGTATGCGTTGTTGCTTTTGTGAAGTATTTGGTTGTTGTGTCGTTGATGAATTCGCTTATGGTTGGTATTTGGAGGTCTCTGTGTAGTGTCGTGTTCCGTATAAACCATGAGACGTTCGTGATCGTTTTTTGTCGAACTGCAGACCCAGATATTTTATGCTGTTTTTCCAGTGTAATGTGGTATCTCTGATCTTTAATGTTCTGATTGTTGATTATCTGGATTTGGTGAAGATTATGGCTTGGGATTTTTGGGGGTTTATTTTTATTTTCTATTTTTTCATCCAGCTGGTTATCGTGTTTATGTGTCTTTGGAGTCTGGTTACGATGTAACCCATATTTCCAGAGGTGGTGATGATGGAGGTATCATATACAAACAGTGCTAGGATGTATTGGTGATACTCTGTTATATCGGCAGTGTAGATGTTAAATAGGTGATATGGGGGAGTTTCTTTGATGTTGTGTTGTCTAGTTTTACGTGGAAAGTTCTGTTTTTTAAAAAGGATCTTATGGTTTTGGTTAGGTATCCGGCTCTTACCATTTTGAGTGTTTGTGCTTCGTGCCACATCTTGTCGAAGGTTTTGGAAATATCAAGGAATTGAGCTTCGGTATATATGGGGGGGGGGGGGGGGGGTGTCTGTCTGATATGGCAACTTGTGGTTCCTATTTGAAGCCAAATCCCCCCTTATCGACGACGGTAATTGTTCCCACCTTGTTTAACAATACTTGGTTACTGATGTCAGACGCCCTCTTTAAAATACAGAGTGTTCTTTAATGACGTGCTACTGTACAGGGTATTGACATTTTATAAAAATCATTATTATTTAATAGTTCCGAAAGTGCTTTAGATGTTATTTTCAATGAACGAATGTGTTAAGAGGATGTAAAACCACATATTCAGTGGCGTCCCTACAAACATGTCTTCCGATATTTTGTCTAGAAAAAGCTATGCCACTGACATTTTTCCATGTACAGTATATAGGGTGTAAATTTGAAAAGTTCCCAAATTTAATATCCTGCTTCCAGCAAGCATTATCAAAAATAGGACAGACACGTCAATTATATTATGAAGACGGGCGCTTTTAAAGAATAGTTGCAGCCTTCGTAGTTTAACCCCCTGGGGGGTATTTTACCCCTAAAATCTTAAATGGGAAAGTTCCAAAAAATAGACTAATTTGAACAATACTGAGATTTATGGGTTTTAGGTTATTAGAAAAAAAAAATTGTTGTGTTGACTCTTTTAGTAGGGGTCCGTGGGTAGTCAGTCCGGGTGACACCCTTCCCGAAGCTTTTTTCCAATCCCGTGATTTTCGGGATAAAGACTATCTAATCCCGGGATCCCGGAACTAATCCCGCAAAAAATTAACCTGAGAAGATTGTGTTTACTAAATACTACAGATGGAAAACTATCGATAGTGCTCAAGGTCGATATATCGATTGTAAACGTGCCAAACTGTCGACAGTCCTAGAGATGTACAAATATCTAAAAAAAAATGGTCGTTACTGTGATTCGGGGTAAAAAAATGGTCATTCATTATATTAGACATAATTACTATCGATATTTCGATAGTGACAGTACTATCGACAGTTTTCCCCTCTACTCTAAATAGAAATCTTACCTACTGTTAACATAATAAAAAAACATTAAAAAAACATTAAAAAAAAAAAACAATATGATTAAGCAGTGCACCCAGGTGTCGTCTCTAGAAGTATATCCTGCTGACGAGAAGCAGCGTTCTGTTTCTACACTTAATCCCTCAAAATAAGGGATTAAAAAATATATTTAATCCCTAAGGATAAAATTGTAATTCTTCATATAATTTAATCCCTCAAAAGTGAAATTGTTGAATGAAATTAAATTTGAAAAAAACTATTTTAGGACTCAATTTTCTCTATCTTAAAGTGTAGTATATAATCCACGTGACTAAAGTGTCTTGTTAGTCCGTAGGTTTATAATGCACTATTAAAAGCCCCGGAAAAATGATTCGACGTTAATTAATTCTTTTTTTAGTGATCTCTGAAAATCGGCGCTAAAAAATTATATTATTATGTAAATTGTATATTCGTATCCAGGGGCTATGGAATCATGTTGCCAAGTTAGGGATAGATTAATAAAATATAATTTACAAAAATTAGTTTTAAAATAATTATTTAAAAAACCAAGTTAATTTTTAATATTTTTTATATAATTTATCCCGGGATTTGAGGGCTTAATCCCGGGATTTTCGAGATTGATTTTTCGTCGAGATCCCGTGATTTCGGTATCCCGGAATTGTTACCCCTGTATAATGTAATACGTATCTAGGAAAAAACATGTGGATTTGTTGTTTCGAACTAAAAAATTCCCTGTTTTGTTCCCATTGCTTGTTCTTTGGAGGGGAAGCATCATGAACAAAATTACGCTTTACTAATTTATTTTAAAAAATTCTAATTTTAATTATTATACCAACTACTGTAAAGGTGCATTTACACATGCCAATAAAAACTGGCGCCCAGTAAAAAAAATTAGCAAGTGTAAACATCGACTTGCATAAAAATTTATTTTTGCATGTATAGGCCAAAAAAGACTGCGCCTAAAATCACTGGCGCCAGTGGTGACAAATTCGTATAGAAAATCAAAACAAGTGTGAACAAGTGCTTGCAAGTTTTATTTTATCTTTTTTTCTACTAAAAGTTCAGCGACTATTTTACAGGTCTCGGAAAGTTCACTCGACATAGTGTACACTGTGAAAAACACTTTAAAAATGAAACTGGCGTGCCACTTATTTTCGTTTCCTCAACAAAGTGTAAACCATTACAGGCGTGCAAATAGAAATGGCGCGACCACTGGCGCCTCTAACTCCATGCATGTGTAAATGCACCTATACTATACTATACTATTGTGTCCATTTTTGGGTAGTTTTACGGGGTATCTCCGTTATTAGTAAAGATAAAAGGATGCGTTTTTTGCAGCATTACTTTTTTGTCAAACAGAAGATGCTGTAATCAGAATTTTTCTAGGCCGCCTTGTTTTTGATATACGGGATGTTTTTGAGAATTGTGCATTTTGGGACACCTCCCATATATCGGTTACCCCGTAGCGTATCAAAAAGAAATAAAATGTTCTTTTTGTAGTTTTTTACGTAGAATCCAGTGACGTAGTAAGATTTTTTTTAGGAAAATAATTTTCAAGGAAAATAAAAATTTGCTTTTTTAAATGGGTCACCCTATATATTTTTCAATAATATAATTTCGTTTGTAATAAGCTTCTCAAAAATATATAACACTATATTTTTAGTCTTAGTATTAGGGTCGAAATATATGTTTTTCAAAAATATACCGTTTTTTTTTTTAGTAGGCCATGATGGATATTAAAAACAAACAAAAGAACACAGTCCTATGTGTTATAATAATAAAATCTTGTATTTCTGTCAGAGCATTCATGTTCTCTAAGTTGTTTTAAAATTTCTAATTAATAGTGAAAAATCAGTTTGTCCTAATTATGGCAGACATGTAAACTTTGTGTAAACAGTGTAACGAAAATGCAGATGGAGCATTAGAAGTGTATTTGAATAGGTACATATAAGCCCTTAAGTAGTAATTCTATGAAATTTATAAGTTTTCTTAAATTACTTGAAGATATCCCTAAAGACTACAACCGGATAAACGAATTTTTTCAAGAATAAAATCAAATTTAATTGAACACGGTTCATTTTCTAAACCTCGCCCTAAAATCTACCACAAGGATAATCGCGACACTGGTGAAATAAATGTGTTAGCTTCAATTGAAACAAATTCAAGTAGTTCTTGCAGAAAAGTTGAAGGTTCGGTCGGAATAATTAAATCAAGAGTGCAAACAATCCTAAAAAAACACAATTTTATGCCATATAAATTCAACCGTGTACCAAACTTACATGCTGTTGATACACAGCGCCGTATAGAGTTTTGCATTTGGTATTTACAAAATCTAAACAGGGAAAACAATTTTGAAAAACCGTTATATGGTCTGATGAGACTCATTTTACCAGTGTTGGCATCTTAGCTGGTCTCAATAACTTGCAACTTCAACAGGATGGAGCGCCCGCTCACAATACCCAAATTGTAAGGACCTACACAGATAATAACTTCCCAGGTCGCTGGATTATAACTAATGGACTTGTAAGATGGCCACCAAGGTCACCCGACTTGTCGGTTTTGGATTTCTTCTTATGGGGATACCTTCAAAATAAAATTTATTCCATTCAGTTCCAAACAATGGCAGATTTAAGAATTGCCATTGACAGAGCTTTTAGAGAGTTACAAACGCTGCCGTTGATTATTTTTAATTCATTAAGACGAATAAGAACCATGTGTGAAACATGTCTAAGGCATAATGGAGAACAATTTGAGCAATATTTATTATTTATGAGGGAGTTCAATAAATTTTCAATTTTTGGGTCTAATATTTAATCACACCAGTATTTTTTTTAATATCCGTCATGGCCTACTAAAAAAAAATGGTATATTTTTGAAAGACGTATATTTCGAGCGTAATACTAAGACTAAAAATAAAGTGTTATATATTTTTGAGAAGCTTGTTACAAACTAAATCATATTTAAAAAAAATATATATAAAAAGCAAATTTCATTATTTTCATTGAAAACCATTGAATGTAGAAAAAATCCGACTACGTCACTGGATTCTACGTAAAAAGCTACAAAAAGAACATTTTATTTCTTTTTGATACGTTACGGGGTAACCGAGATATGGGGGGGGGGGGGGGGGTTGGTGTCCCAAAAGGCACAACTCTCAAAAACATCCCGTATATGAAAAACAAGGCGGCCTAGAAAAATTCTGATTACGGCATCTTCTGTTTGACAAAAAAGTAATGCTGCGAAAACCGCATCCTTCTATCTTTACTAATAACGGAGATACCCCGAGAAACTACCCAAAAAGGGACACCCTGTACACTGCAGATCATTTTTATTACATATTTTGTGTATATGAAGATGGCAAGTGAATCTTGTAGCCTTCTAGCGTCAAACTCTTACACTGCGTGCCGAATATGAAAATTTGCAGGAACAAAATTGTATGACGTATGACTTGCCGTGAGCTGCATGAGGTACTTCTAAAGCTGCAAACACACTATTATCACGTCACGTGAGATCACATGCTATCACGCAATGCCACGGCATACCCGTGATATACAGGGTCCGCAAACGAAGCGTGGACGGAAGATTAAATCGTTATCGAAGAACTTATCAACAATACTAAAACAGCTTGAGATATTGGATTAAAAGCGGCATGTTTTAAAAATATTTTACATTATACAGGGTGGCCCAAAAAAGTGTGACAGCATAAAGTTATATTTTTTTAAATGGGACACCCAGTATTTTATTGCATATTTAGGTTCGTATTACTATCGTTTATAAGTGCCTCAAATTTTATTTAATTTGGTTTTGTAGTTTCGGAGAAATAAACTAAAAACTAAAAAAAAAAGTTTTGCAGTCCTGAATAAAAAAATCAAAAAAACATCCAGAACTATTTTTTTAACCTCGGCATTAAGTCAAACTTATGACAAAAGGTCTAGAGATACTATGAATGTAATTGCGTTTATTTATTTTATACAGGGTGTTCATAATAAGCTTTCAAAAACCCCACATTTTAAAATAATTTTTCTCAAGTTTTTCAAATGGAACACCCTGTATATTATTTGGCTATTTGACGTAGAATTCATAGACAATTTTTTTTTATAATACAAGCATATAAGTTATATCCAGCCGTTTTCGAAATAATTGTAAATATCATAAATTATGTTGTTTTAATAGAGTTTTTATTGGGAAATTTTGTTATAGGGAACTAGAGTAATAATTGTAACCTAAAGTAAAAGTTCAAAATAGCTTCCTTTTACTCTTAAAGTTTACCGTATTTTAGTTATTTCGATATAAATTTTAAAAGCATACATTTTTGCTACTTTTATTATTTAATATTATTTTTTATTCTTAATCGAGTTGCCATGATTTCTATTTGTTTAGATTGTCACTATGACAGCCAAATAAAATTATTTACATTTGTTCAGTCGTCGAAATTAAGTACTAACTTACACAAAATGTCGAATTTTACAACTTTAGAAATGGTAAATATGATGTTTATACTGGGTGAATGTGCAAGAAATTGCCTCCTCGCGAGCCGAGTGTATGCTGAAAGATATCCAAATATTGAGAGAAAGCCGAGACCAAAAATCTTCGAGAAGTTGTTGCAAAAATTTGTAGCAACAGGAAGCACTGCGTACATAAAAAGGATGATAATCAATAACCCCGTTATTAATGAATTAAGAGTTATGTTCGCAGTAGAGGAAAATCATTAAATTAAGAAAAAGGAAGCTATTTTGAACATTTACTTTAGTTTACAATTATTAGTCTAGTCGCCTATAACAAAATTTCCCAATAAAAAATGTATTTAAACAACATAATTTATGATATTTACAATTATTTCGAAAACGGCTGGATATAACTTATATGCTTGTATTACAAGAAAAAATTGTCTATGAATTCTACGTCAAATAGCCAAATAATATACAGAGTGTTCCATTTGAAAAACTTGAGAAAAATTATTTTAAAATGTGGGGTTTTTGAAAGCTCATTATGAACACCCTGTATAAAATAAATAAACGCAATTACGTTCATAGTATCTCTAGACCTCTTGTCATAAGTTTCACTCAATGCCGAGGTTAAAAAAATAGTTCTGGATTGTTTTTTTGATTTTTTTATTCAGGACTGCAAAACTTTTTTTGTTCAGTTTTTAATTTATTTCTCCGAAACTACAAAACCAAATTAAATAAAATTTGAGGAACTTATAAGCGATAGTAATACAAACCTAAATATGCAATAAAATAATGGGTGTTCCATTTAAAAAAATATAACTTTATGCTGTCACACTTTTTTGGGCCACCCTGTATAATGTAAAATATTTTTAAAACATGCCGCTTTTAATCCAATATCTCAAGCTGTTTCAGTATTGTTGATAAGTTCTTCGATAACGATTTAATCTTCCGTCCACGCTTCGTTTGCGGACCCTGTATAGTGTGTCTGTGGCTTTAATCCTGCACTTCGAGGCACGAGTCGCCACTGATACTCATGTATAAAATTGTGGTTTCTCTATGGGTTTTCTTAAAAATATCCTTGCAAACAATGCATGCTAAAATGTTTTATTGTTATGTATGGTAATTGAAATGTAGTAATAATATATAAATTACGTGTAAACAAAAATTAATATTTATACGAGACGAATTTTATTGCCACTAAAATCTCGGCAAATTACATATTATATTAAAACGATCTTTTTCACGGTCATAAAAAATAGAAGAGAATTTAAGTAGAGGATGTACTATAAAAAAATTTAATGTTTAGAGAGAACGGGTAAAATTATTTTTCTCTAAAAACCATATGTTTTTTACGCATATGATTGCATAAAATTGATAATTTCTAACTAGTTACAACAAGTAATTTAGCGTTAAAAAAATGTCGTAGCGTGTAATTTTTTTCAGTTCTCTCTGAATGCTAATATCAACTTGCCATGAAAACAGCATCCGCGTCGTTCGTTGCCTGGGCGCTGTGTTGTTATTGTCGTCACCTTACAAATGTCAACAATATTTGAAAACATCAAAGTGGAAACAAATAATTCCGATTTGGACGAATTTTTTTTTTATGATCTAACACAAGCACTATAGGAAAAATCCTTTAGGGCACTTTGGGAGTGGTGCGTGTGCGCAAAAAGCGATTCACGTTGGTTTTGAATCATTGGAGGTTATATTCGGTGGGAAAAACGACCTCGGGAAGGTCGTTCCATAATGATGAAGTTCTCCAGATGAAAGAATTCTTAAGTAATGAAGATCGAGGAGTAGTAAGCTTAACCACATATGGATGGGCGGCAGTGGTTCGTCATGTATTTCTGCTATTCGCCGCTCTGGGCAGAATTAAGAGGGCAAGGTCAGCTGAGCACTTTCCATGAAAATATCTGTAAAAGAGAGTCGAATCTCCAACCTGTCATCGATGTTCTAGGCTGTCGAGGTTCTTCGTCAGCTCGTGGTCTCCAATCAGACGAATAGCCCTCCTTTCGATGGAATCCAGTAGACGAAGAGTATGTTTGGGTGCAGAGCTCCAGACATGAGAGCAGTACTCCAGTGATGGTCGAATCTGGGCTTTGTATAGTATAGTATTTAGAAAAAACACAATAAATGGATCTACAAACTGATAATAAAATCATAAAAATCGCATAAAAAAGTTATGAAATATCAAACTTGACCAAACTTTCAGGGTGGCGGAATTTTGCGCCTGCGAGTGTATATGAAATCTGCCTAGAATCTTGCGTAGAATCCAAAAATGTATAATGTGTTCCGTTTAAAATATGCAGGTTGCCAGCGACTTTCGGTATAACTGGAAGTGATAGATAGGTCAAAATATTTTCATTTAAATGATCGGCATATTTTATAGCGAATATCAATATTTCACACAAATATATTGTTTAGGTCTCGAGATCTTTTAATAGGCGGCTCCTCGTGAATAACCCTGTATTATTAAATACTGTGACTATTAAATCATTTATTATATTCAGTGACATAGAAAATCGGGTTTTTATAACATCTACAACACTAATCCCGTTTCTTTCTATCACTAAAGTCATATTCTAGCGTCTTACTGCGTCATGTATCGGAATAACATGAACAAAACTTCAAATATATGCCATGGTATATGGTCTCTGATTTACTATTAGCATAATTTTAAGTATGTACTTAACCCGCAGACCGTGAACCAGCGATACAAAGTGCTCAGCCAACCCTATCCTGTCGAAATTTTTATGGTCGTTATTATATTTTTATCAGTCGTTTGTTATGCCTTGAACGTTAAAGAGCAAGAAAAACTGTATTTTTATATTCACAAGTTGCAATGCAGTGGTTCATTTCTGGATTGTCATATTAAGTTTTCTTTGCACAATTAGGGAGGGCGACTTAAACTAGCATGGAATTTTTTTCTCAGTGTAGTTATTTCAGATTTTCTGGAATATCTACACGGGAAGAAAAACTTAATAAGTTAAATTCACTATAAAATTAGTAAAACTAACCTTAATTTATAGCTCTATATGTAACTGGAATAACTTTTATTAAGAACTGCCATTAAATTGTTTCATTTACACCATTCACACGTGATTATACTGAATATTTTCATCACTTGTCAAATATACTGTTTCGACCAATCAAATTGTTCTATTCACACCAATGACACAAGATTATTTTGATCTTCCTTACAAGTGATAAAACGGTGTCATTTGTCTACAGCAGTTTTAAAAAGCGTTTCTAAGTAGGCCGAGGACTAGAAAATGACTTTTAATAAATGTCAAGTTTGAGTAAAATTCAAATATCCAGACGTTTCGTGGATCAACAATGAAAAAAATCATGCCCCATCTATCGACAAAGTAGTAAAGCGTTGTGAGGCGATGAGATGATGATAATAGATTCCTGCTGTAAAAAGACAAAAGAGCGATCGGAGCGCCATTTACGCAGACGACAGAACTAATGTTGAGCAAATATATGGGTTAAAACCTCGCATTTGAAGTTCGCAGACCATGGTTTTGGTTTGAAGTCTAGAGTAGAGAGCATAAGCTAGTATCGATATCGACGACTATCGATGTTGCACATTTAAAAGTATTTTTCGAATTATTATAATATTTAATTTAGGTTCTGGAAATAATCTTATCAAATATAATTTTGACTGTGAGTAGGTACTATAATTTTACATGATCCGGCGGATGAATTCTCCTATATTTTTAGCTAGACCTACAAAAATAATATGAAAAATATTTATATATCGGATTATTACTTACTTATGGGATACTTCCTTCTCTTAAAGGATGTAAGAATAATTCCGATACCTCTAGTTCCGTCATCTAAGAAAACAGGAAGTAACTAAATTATATATTAACATGAGAAACGCCGTTTGGAAAAATATATCTTGCATGGAAGGAAGTCGAGAATAGAAAACTAAATCGGCTAATCCGCAGAAATCAAAATTCTTTTTTTTTTAAATGGGAACCTTAAGTGGTAGACAATTATAGCATATTGCAAGAATGTAATGTAGAGGAATGGCGCCTAATATCAGGATGGTGCCTAATCTTGGATTATTTTTAGAAGGAACCTGTATATGATGCACCATCTATTAACCATATTATTTTTTTTTTAAGATCAAACACAAGCACTATAGGAAAAATCCTTTAGGGCACTATGCGAGTGGTGTGTATGCGCAAAAGACGATTCACGTTGGTTTTGAATCGTTGGGAAAAACGACTTCGGGAAGGTCGTTCCATAAGGATGAAGTCCTCCAGATGAAAGAATTCTTAATAATGAAGTTAGAGGAGTAGTAAGCTTAACCACATATGCATGGACGGCAGTGGTCCGTCGTGCATTTCTGCTATTCACCGCTATGGGCGGAATTAAAAGGGAAAGGTCAGCCGAGCACTTCCCATGAAAATATCTGTAAAAGACAATCAAATCCCCCAACTTGTCTTTGAAGTTCTAGGCTGTCGAGGGTCTTCGTCAGCTCGTGGTCTCCAATCAGACGAATGGCCCTCCTTTCGATGGAGTCCAGTAGCCGAAGAGTATGTTTGGGTGCAGAGCGCCAGACATGAGAGCAGTACTCTAGTGATGGTCGAATTTGGGCTTTGTATAGTGTCAAGAGTTGTTGAGATGTGTACAACTTTCTGGTTCGGAAGAGTACACCAAGTTTCTGAGAAGCTATCTTGGCGATTGCCACAACGTGGCTATGCCAAGACATAATTCCTCCCAGATTGACGCCTAGCAAATTAATAGATGAAGCCAGTGGGATTGCGTGTCCGTTCATGATTATATCCGGTTCTGCAATGTTAACCTTTATAGAGAAAACTGCTTCTGGGTTTTTTAGCGTTAAATTCGACTTACGTTACCTTCACCCAAAACCAAAATTTCTTCCAGGTCCTTGTTGAGGCGTGATACGTGATGCTGTCTGCGCAGATGTGCGTCGGCAGCCGATATTTGTGCATTCAAAGAGAAAGATGAGATAAGTGTGCTATCGTCAGAAAAACTAAATATCGGATTTTTTTGTTTTCACTAAAAGGTCGTTAATGTAGAGTAAGAAGAGAGTGGGAGACAATATGAACCCTTGAGGAACACCGGCATTGATGGTCAAGGTGTCTGAGAGAATTCCGTCAATCGACACTTGCAGAGAGCGGTCCTTAAGAAAGCTAGACATCCATGCACAGAATCGACTGGGCATACCATAGGATCGCAGTTTATTTAGAAGTCCCTCATACCAAATACGATCAAAGGCTTTAGAAGTATCTAGTGCAGCAGCCCGATACTCCCCATGATGTTCGATTGCGTTGTTCCAAGGATGGGTGACATAGGCTAGCAGATCTCCAGTTGATCTGGACTTCCGAAAACAATATTGATGATCGCTGATAATGTTGAAGCCTTTAAGGTACTTTAGAAGATGTTGGTTAATAGTTTTCTCCATTACTTTTGATATAACTGAAAGCAATGCGACTGGTCGATAGTTGTTAGGCAGGGTTCTCTTACCTTTCTTTGGTATAGGCTGGACTCGCGCCGTCTTCCAGCATGATGCACATATTCCTTGTTTGTAGGATAAGTTAAAAAGTCTACAAAATACTGGTGTTAGTTCATCGGCGCATCTCTTGAGAACTATAACAGCAATTTCGTCTGGACCAGAAGCTTTCTTCACGTCGAGCCCTTTCAGGATTCGGTTGACGGGACCGCTGACGGAACACAATTTCGGTCATTTCAGATTGAACTGCAGGAATGTTGGGTGGTGTTCTTCCCTGGAAATCTACAGTGGAATGCGAAGAAAATAGTTCAGCAAGTAAACTTGCTTTGTCTCCGGCTGTGGATGCTATTGTACCACCGGAACGTGTTAGAGGTGATTTGGTAAAACTATAGTACTATATTTTTATAATCTATAACTTTGCTAAACTAGCACAAATGTAGGGCTCCTTTCTCTACTCTAAAGTAGAGATAGGGAGGAAAGTATTTTTCTAGCCGGGTAGCAGTTACCCGCTACCCGGCTATAAAGACGATCCGGGTAGCCCTTGACCTGCAGTCTGACCATTTTTTTCAATTCTTCTAACTTCGTTCGCTAGACAGTGAAATTCTTAAGGAGATCTACAGCTTAATGTGCTCCATCCAAACCACGATACAACAACAAACATATGCTCATCATCCGAGAGAATCGAATCTCAAGGTAAAAATTGGAAATATATGCATAAAATGTTAAAATCCGAATTTTTAAAAACAGTTCACCATTAGCATTTTTAAATAGGATCTTAATCTATCTAAACTTTTAATTAATATTATCTTTATACGAAATATGTGGGAAAATTTGACGAAGGTTTCGGAATGTAAATGATCGATTCATGGGTATTTGTATAGCCCTAATAGCGTATACCGTTAGAACGTGCAACAGGAGTCATTAGTATCTACATAATATACAGTGTGACATAAAAGTTCGACAACGTCCATTTTTCTCGTAAGCCCCGGTGTATCAAAATGCTTCAAATGTTAAACGTAGCTGTAACAAATAATTTTGCATTCGATGGCGATCTGCGACGTTGTCAGACCTACCGCTTATCAAATATCGACACTATATTTTTGATTTTCTTATGAAACAACATGCATTTTTTTAATTTTTTTCGAATTTCTTTAAAAGTATATTTTGAAGAAAACTAATGTTGATTGCAACATGATCCTAGGAAAAGCTAATTAAATTTTGTGAAGAAAGCCTCTACCTGTGTATACCTTACTAAAAATCACCATAATATTTTAAATAGTAATACATGTACAAATGCCAATGTAGAAAAAATCTGAGTACGTCACTGGATTCTACGTAAAAAAAAACTACAAAAATAACATTTTATTTCTTTTTGATACGTTACGGGGTAACCGAGATATGGAGGGTGTCTCAAAATGCACAATTCTCAAAAACATCCCGTATATCAAAAACAGGGCGGCCTAGAAAAATTCTGATTACGGTATCTTCTGTTTGACAAAAGAGTAGAACAGTGCTGCGAAAACCGCATCCATCTCTCTTTACTAATAACGGAGATACCTCGTAAAACTACCCAAAAATGGACACCCTCTACATACAAAAATACTTTCTTCTTTATAGTATACTTACATTAATTTACAACACAAAACTAACCCGATTAATGTCTTACATCAACCATTTAAAGGCTCTAAAATTATTGTGACATTCGATCGGTTTTAAATTTAAGTTTTTAGTTCATACAGTTATTAATGGTAACTCATGCTGTGCTGATACAAGCCTACCAATTTTTAATTAAGTTACTAAATTTATTTCCGAATGTAAAACATGTGAGAAAATTTCAGAAACGTGACGTTACATACGTGGACCGAAGTTTTAGGAATTCATGTTTTCTTAATGACTTGTACAGTTAGAACGTGTTATGAGGGTCATTATTTTAAAAAGTAATTTCATTATGACGTATTTTAATTAGTATTCTGTGTGAGTGTGAAAATGGGGTACTGTTATAAAATATGTTTTTCTTTGTTTTGATTCTACTTAAAATATTGAATTCTTTTTTTTATGTATTAATATTGACATGGATGAATGAAAAATTTGTACTTACATCTAGAATTATATTGATTATGATTATGAAATGATTGATAATATCATAGAAGCGTTTCTCGGAAAAACCATATAGCATGCTACATTTCGGCGCCTACTGTTGCCTAGGTGGAATTGCGCCCGAAGGAACAGGAAGAGACATCGTGAAAAGTTTACGTCAAGGTCGCATATCAGGGAACTGGCAACAGCAGACTACTTGTAGCATGCTACATGTTGTCTACTGTTGCCTGTGGAGTTAGTTCTGCCTTAAGAAACATGAAGCAATATCGTTAACAGTTTACGTCAAGGTCGCATATCAGAGAACTGGCAACAGCAGATGACTTGTAGCATGCTACATGTTGTCTACTGTTGCCTGTGGAGTTCTGCCTTACGAAACATGAAGCAACATCGTTAAAAGTTTACATCAAGGTCGCATATCAGGGAACAGAAGACGACTTGTAGCATGCTATATATCGTCTACTGTTGCATAGGTGGGATTGCGCATTTACTGTCTGATCCCTTGTAAAAATCGACAGTACCATCAATGACATTCAATATGAAATAGGTTAACTAAAGTGCTCCGATTCCAAATGTGTAAATAGAATCAAGTTCTAGGTATATTAACAAATAGCTTGCATAAAACCAAGACCTTGCCGGATTATCAACAATATTGAGACATAAAAGCACGAACATTTGACTGCAAATACCATAAATGTAAATTTACATAAATTTTTGCATTGCGAACTGAAACTTATATACCATACTTGATTTATAACCAAAATAGGTATGGTATAATGATTGGGTATTGGATATGTTTAGTTTTATTAACATAACAGTACGATTAGTCATGTAAATCACGTAAATTCAAACAAGTATAACACTAATGCATGCTGTAAAAAACTATTTGACTTGTTGACATTGTACGTGGTAAGAAAATTAATATGGTATTCAAATGAAAAGTAGTAAAGTGAAGAGGACAACAGTCAGTGAAGATTTTGATTTAATTTTTGATAAAAATAAATAGCCATCACGACCGCTGTGACCCGCCCAGCTTTTTTTGATACGACACTGAATTCTTTCATATAAATACAACTTTTTTAGTTTTTCTTTACTTTTTCATTTATTGTATTTTTTTATATTTTAGCCGGTTCGGCTGATATTTAGCAAAATATGACCGGAATTTATAAAATATTAAAAAATGACAAAAGCTTACAGAACTATTTTTCTGTATCATGTAAGTTCTATCTACGTTCTAATAGCTATTCTTAAAAAATTCTGTGGAAAGGTCCTATAATTTGGTCTTAAGAACATTCTTATACAGTGACCCGCAAAAAGTTGGGCACAAATGGATAACTTTTTTATTATTTAAATATTAAAAAACTGTTTGCGCCGATTGCCTTTGCACGATTCTTAATCTGACAACATATTTTGACATTTATCACGTGACCACTCGTTTGGTTGGAAAATTGAAAAAAATATATTTCGTCATCGAAAACTTTTATTAGATGACGAGATATCGAAAAAACGTACGGCACTCTGGGTGTGCTGCGTGTGCGAATGAAGCAATTCACGTTGGTTTTGAATCGTTGGAGGTTATATTCGTTGGGAAAAACGACCTCGGGAAGGTCATTCCACAAGGATGTGGTCCTCCAGATGAAAGAATTCTTAAATAATGAAGTTCGAGGAGTATTAAGCTTAACCACATATGGATGGGCGGCAGTGGTTCGTCGTGTATTTCTGCTATTCGTCGCTCTGGGCGGAATTAAGAGGGCAAGGTCAGCCGAGCACCTTCCATGAAAATATCTGTAAAAGAGAGTCAAATCCCCAACCTGTCTTCGATGTTCTAGGGTGTCAAGGTTCTTCGTCAGGTCGTGGTCTCCGATCAGACGAATAGCCCTCCTTTCGATGGAATCCAATAGCCGAAGAGTATGTTTGGGTGCAGAGCTCCAGACATGAGAGCAGTATTCTAGTGATGGTTGAATCTGGGCTTTGTATAGTGTCAAAAGTTTTTGAGGTGTGTACAACTTTCTGGTTCGGAAGAGTACACCAAGCTTCTGAGAAGCTATCTTGGCGATTGCCACAACGTGGTTATGCTAAGACATATTTCCTCCCAGATTGACGCCCAGCAAATTAATAGATGAAGCCAGTGGGATTGCGTGTCCGGCCATGACTATTTCCGGTTCTGTAATGTTAACCTTTTTAGAGAAAACTGCTGCCTGGGTTTTTAGCGTTAAATTCGACTTGGTTACTGTCACCCCAAGCCAAAAATTCTTCCAGGTCTTTGTTGAGGCGTGATACTTCATGCTGTCTGCGAAGATGTGCGTCGGCAGCCGATGTTTGCGCATTCAAAGAGAAAGATGAGATAAGTGTGCTATCGTCAGCAAAACTAAATATCGGATGATTAAATCGGATCGGATCGGATAAAAATGTATTAAATGATCTATCTTACTATGTAACTGAGTGTGGTCAGGCCCTGTATGGCAATGGCAACAATATTTATCAGTTATAGTTACTTGGCCATGATTCTAATTTTGAACAAGTTTTATCGTGCCTCCCAAAGTTCCTCTTACGAAATATAAAATTAAAAAATATAAAACTATGCAGGATATTTTTCTGAATAAATATAATTTTCGAAATTTAAGCTCCAAGTTTTGCAAAGGATCATAATATTAAAATCAAAACATTTTTTTCAAATAATTTTTTTCGATATCTCGTCACTTACCAGTTTTCCATGACAAAATATATTTTCCCAATTGTCCAGCCAATATAAATTTTCAGGTTACCATCAATCATACAGAGGCAATCTTTTGAAAAAGTTTTAATTTTGAAAATATTTTGTAGAAGTAATAATATTTTGTTTTTGGTAAAATACTACTAAAAAACGCCATTAATGACTGATAAATGGTCAAAGTATGTTCGCTAGGTCGGTAGCAGCTATAATTAAAAACGAGTAGCAGCGAAAAGCTGCTATCACAAAAAAAACTGTTAATAAAGAAGCAGCTTACGCGATAGCGACCCACCTCTAGGAGCAGGTCCCGGTCTTCCAACTTTAGTCACCGTGTCTACGTCCCCGATCGGTGAAGCGTGTTATCGGATTGGTCGTTGACTAGAGGGAATAGTTCATTTGAACTAGTTCTAGTTCGTTCATGAACCACACACCTCTAGATCAAATGCTCATCGAAATAGCAATAGCCATAACCAGGCTTGCAATTCCCTTATCCAATGCCGAACTTCTTATTTACATTTCATAGAGTTATAAGGGTATAAAGGTTGTTGTTGCGTTTCACTTACGGCATAATATTGTAGCCATTTGATCCTACAAACAAATATATATAGGGTGATTGATGGTCGATGGCCTTTTAGACGTTTATGGATGACTAGATAGCGGATCACTTTGATTGTAGTTTATAGATATAGACATAGACACCTTCACCATCAATGCCGGTGTTCCTCAAGGGTCCATATTGTCTCCCACTCTCTTCTTACTCTATATTAACGACCTTCTAGTGAAAACTAAAAATCCGATATTTAGTTTTGTTGACGATAGCACACTTATCTCATCTTTCTCTTTGAATGAGCAAACATCGGCTGCCTATGCACATCTTCGCAGACAGCATGAAGTATCATGCCTCAACAAAGACCTGGAAGAAAATTTGGCTTGGGGTGACAATAACCAAGTCGAATTTAACGCAGCAGTTTTCTCTAAAAAGGTTAACATTACAGAACCGGATATAGTCATGGACGGTCACGCAATCCCACTGGCTTCATCTATTAATTTGCTGGGCGTCAATCTAGGAGGAAATATGTCTTGTTATAAACACGTTGTGGCAATCGCCAAGATAGCTTCTCAGAAGCTTGGGGTACTCTTCCGAACTAGGAAGTTGTACACACCTCAACAACTTTTGACACTATACAAAGCCCAGATTCGACCATCACTAGAGTACTGCTCTCATGTCTGGAGCTCTGCACCCAAACATACTCTTCGGCTGCTGGATTCCACCGAAAGGAGGGCTATTCGTCTGATCGGAGACCACGAGCTGACGAAGAACCTGGACAGCCTAGAACATCGAATTGGGATTTGACTCTCTTTTACAGATATTTTCATGGAAGGTGCTCGGCTGACCTTGACCTCTTAATTCCGCCCAGAGCGACGAATATCAGAAATACACGACGAACCACTGCCGCCCATCCATATGTGGTTAAGCTTAGTAATCCTCGAACTTCATTATTTAAGAATTCTTTCATCTGGAGGACTTCATCCTTTCCCAACGAATATAACCTTCAACGATTCAAAACCAACGTGATTCTCTTTTTTCGTACACGCACCACTCCCAGAGTGCCCTAAAGGATTTTTCCTATAGTTCGAAAAAAAAGATATAATAATAATAATAATAATAATAATAATAATAGCTTTTATTGCCCAACAAGAAGAACCCATTTACAGAGCAATATATAAATAAAAAAAAAATAACATAAGTTATGTAACAGTAGGAAAGTTAAGAATAAATAAATATATATAAGAAAAATAATACATTGCTATATTCCAGCTCCACAATTCTCCTTAGTTCACCCAAACTGCAAAAGAATATATCACAGTTTCCACACATTACGTTAAAATTAGAACACATAAAGTTTAAAGGGAACAAACCCAATACATTTGTTCTTGCCCTTTCACATAAAAAAGTTAAATGCTGCCTGGTATTTAATCTAGGAACAAAAAAATTTAGAGACATGCTCTTCTTTTACAAATATTTTCAGCCGTACAGTGCTGCCACTTCTACTAGAAAGTATTAGCAACTTTGATCATTTAATGGAACACCCTGTGTCAGTGGCGGATTTAACAGGTGGGCAAAAGCGCGCTTGCCCACTGGGCCCCCCCGACGAAAGGCTTTCAGGGCCCCTCTTGCTGAAAGATACACCTTCGATTTCTTTTTTTTTATTTTCAAGGGGGGCCCTGAAGAAATTTTACCCACTGGGCCTTTTTCCTTAAATCCGCCACTGCCCTGTGTATTATTTTTTTGTAAAGATAATGATGAATTTAACTTTTTTTGTGGAAAACACTCTTTAAAAAGGGGTTGATATTTTTGAACAACAAATTAACTCACTGAATATCACAGGTAATTATTAGAGAGCTCTCACTTTGTTTCCAAATATTAGTTATAATAGTACAGGATGTTTCAAAATACAAATATTTTGATTATTTGAAAAAATGATAAGAAGTATATTTTTTTAAACAACACAAAAACACCATGTATTTTATATGTGGTCCTAAAAGCTCTTGAAATTATCTATCTTTCTATGTGTAATGTTGCTATATCTATCTCGAACAATTTTTAACTTATGCGCATTTATTTAGCAAAATTAATTATTACAGATAACAAATCAATTCATAAAAGCTATCGACGTACAAATATTTTTTTTTTGATTTCTTACAAAATTATAAAAGGGCTTTAAAAAAAATAAGCAAAAAATATCAAATTCTGTAATAACAGAGAACGGTAAAGAATTTAAGAGCCTTTAGGTCCACACATAAAATACAGAGTGTTTCATTAAAAAAATAAAAATAAATATTTTATCAGTTTTCCTAATAATCGAATTGTATTTTGAAACATCTTGTACTATAGGTTGGAATAGAGTGAAATGCCTCTGGGTAGCTCAGGACATGTTTTTTAAAAAAAGTTAACTTAATTATTATCTGAAGAACAATAACAGATAGGTATAGGAAAATTTGAAGGAGTTATTAAGAAATAAATAAGGATTCTAAAAAAAAATAATACATTGGGGTTCCACTTAAATTATCAAAGTTGCCAATACTTTGAAGTAGAAGCGGCAGCACTGTTCGGCTGAAAATATTTTAGAACCAATTGGCAAATTGAGAGCTTTGTGAAACTGTTATAAATCATTTAAGGGTATAGTATCTATACTTGGAGCCCATCGCATTGGCATATTTTTAATAAATGCATTTAGGAAAAAAATTGAAATGGTATGGAACTATCATGAAAAGCACCAAACATGTCCAATGTTCGCAGTGCAATATTCAAATCCCCCATCACACGCACACATTTTTTACAACTTTCCTCTTGCCAACTGCCGGTCTTAAATCAACCGACAAATGCATTTAGGAAAACATTCAGTATTATATTTCATTTTTAAACCATATCATATAAGGGTATATGTTACAAAAGAACCGCTCTCTTTAAGGAACACCACTTCTTTTCTGACCATTCATTGAATGTCTGTCTAGTCCTTAACAAAAGGCGATAGATTATGAAGTCGGACAAGCCAGATTTCGAGAGCCTTATTTGAAAGTCAAGGGTGTGCTTTGACTGTCCGACTGGACGTAACCGCCGCCCATTTAGGACTTTTGGAATTTGATAGTCTTCGCAAGGTTCCGATTCTTCATGGTTTAGGTTGGGTACCCAAAACTGGCAGTTCTTAAAAGTAGTGATTATTATTATTCTTGTGGATAAGGCTGTTTCGTCGTGAGCAGAGCATAGTTTCTTATGTCCTCGTTCTCGCTCTCTGTCTGATTTTAATTAATATTTAAAACAATTAAATTTATTTTTCACTTGTTCACAACAGGGTTGTTTCGTTTTAAACATTTTGTATAAAACAATTGTTTAAAACATGTTTGAAACAATCGTTTGAGTTTTAAACAATATTTTGTTAAAAATGTTTAAAACAGGTAAATTAAACCAACTGTTTTTTTTTTTTGAGTAAATTGATTATTTAACAGGAGTATACTTAATTTATGCAACAACTTGGTGTGAAAAATATTTATTGATAAATAGTAATAAAACTACTTACTAAAACAGTAATTTCCATTTAAATTAACAAAAAAATAAAAGTTAGGTACTTAATGAACATCATGCACAGAACTTTGGTATGTTCAAAAAACTACAAATAAGTGTATAACTCGTAAGAAAAAAAGGAATAAGGTAAAAATTTATAATAATCACTGATCGGAAGTGACATCAGTTAGTGCCATAAGTGGGTGAATTAGAATTAGTTCTTTAAAAATTGTAACCAACTTAACCTTCGATTTCCCACGTCAGAAAAATTACGTAGATTCCCACGTGGGGTATATTTGTACCCCATGATGAAAATGCTACTTCTAATAATTAAACATGTGTTTAATTATACTAAAAGGTAATAATAGGTAAATTAAACTTAGAACAAAGTATAGTTAACAATTTTTTTATAAAATCAAATAAGGTTTAAAAAAAAATGTCTTAATCTTCTTTGCATCGAAAACACTTGACTTCCTTTACAAAGTGTTCTGCACATACGAAGTTTTGACACTCTTTGCAAAATTGCCTAGATTTGCGGTCTTTATTTCGTTGACATAGATAACAACGTCCACTTGCAAGTCTTTCTCTTGGTGTTTCAACTGGGGCCGATGCCAAGTCTGGAACACCATCCCGCATAAACTGCTTTAGTGTGTTTCTCAATCGTCCTTGTGCATCCGTATAATATTTTGTTTTATAACAGCTTCTCCTAACTGAAGTAAAAAATACCGTCGGCCATCCTTAGTTTCAGAATTTTTTGGATATTTGATGCCCCATAAAATGTAAGCGTTTAGGGACGTTTAGGAGCATATTCTGCAAGCAGAGTATTGCTTTACCATTTTATCTGTAGTGTCTACAGCACCCTTTGTATGGTTATAATGAAGTATAATGTAAACTGTTGGTCTATTTTTAGCAGTACCGCGCGCCCGTTTAGATTTCCAACGTGCAAATGTCCGAACGGGTCACTACTTAATATAGTAGCCGCGGATTCCCACGTGGGGTACAAATGCACCCCACGCTATTCAAAATGTATTATTTTTAAGAAATTTAAAAAAAAAACCTTGTTTGACGGGCCGTAATTATTTACAAAGCCCTTACTGACACAAAATAAAATTAGTAACAAAAAATATGCACTTTTGGGGAAAATATGCAAAAAAAAACGCTTCTGGGGTACATTTGTACCCCACCCGGGAAGACGAAGGTTAACTTCTCTGACATTGCATAGCTTATTGCGGAGTTTGGAATGAACTAACCATAAGTCGAAAAATGTCTGTCTATGTTGGCGGACGAAGCACAATGTATGTAACTGTTGGACAAATTCCATTGTTCTTGTATTTAAATGTTTAATAAACCGCCACCATGCTAATGGTTTTACATTTTCAAGTATCTGTTGAGAAAACATATATGGCATAAATGGTGCACACCAAGCCTGAAAATTAACAATCGTTGGCATTACCTCTGAATGGTAGGTTTCTACATATTCCATGGCAATTTCTAATTGCCTTTGAGTTAGTCTATCTCCCCTAAAACGATGATCAAGCAAGTTTGCTAAAAAATGAACTGGAGTTAGGCCCATCTCCAAACGTTCTATATATAACCTTATTTCTGTCACTCATTGAAAATTCCCCATTTGATTTTTTGTTTTCAAACGTCTCGTCTCCAATAGCTCGAGCCATATTTCTGTCGCTTCTCCTATCGCACAAGTGTTTTTTTAACTTTATCTAGAGCCACTGAGCATCTTGACAATGTCATGATTCTCGGCAAAAATCCTAAATGTCATAAAACTCTATGAATAGAAAACATTCTGAGATGTCCATTGGGAAAGAAGTTTAAGTTATCTTTTAAATTCCAGTAAAAACATTGAAAACATGTTTTCAGCTATGTTTTTAATAACGTTTCATTTGTTTAAAACATGAACTTTAAAAGCAAAAACATGAACTTTAAAAGCAAAAGAAACATGTTTTAAACAAAAAAAACACTTGTTTTGTTTAAAATTAAAAAATACATGTTTTCTTGCAACCCTGGTTCACAATGACAATTTGTTTCAATACATTTCGAAAGGCAACGTAACAAAGTGTAAAATAAAAAAGGCCAACATGGATCCGATCAGTACAACTGAAGATATTAAATTTCAAACATGAGAAGACTGGAGAAAAAGCAGCAAATTATGAAAATTTTATGTATGGATATTTTGGAAAATAATTTTTTTTTCAGCAAAATCCTGAAATACGTGTCGTTATGTATATAAGTTGTAAAAAAATTTCGAATGATTCTGAAATGTCATGGTTAAAAAGTGTACCGTTTGTAAAAGAATGACCTATAGGTGTAACATTATTATGTGCATGGTTGTCCAGCTTTCTTAAATACCGCTCTCTGCAAGTGGCGATTGACGGATTTCTCTCAGATACCTTCACCATCAATGCCGGTGTTCCTCAAGTGTTCATATTGTCTTCCACCCTCTTCTTACTCTACATCTCTTCTTACTCTACATTAACGACCTTCTAGTGAAAACCAGAAATCCGATATACTTTGCTGACGATAGCACACTTGTCTGATCTTTCTCTTTGAATGCACAAGCATCGACTGCCGACGCATATCTTCGCAGACAGCATGAAGTATCAGCCTCAACAAAGACCTGGAAGACATTTTGGCTTGGGGTGACAGTAACCAAGTCGAATTTAACGCTAAGAAAACCCAGGCGTTTTCTCTAAAAAGGTTAACATTACAGAACTGGAAATAGGCCTGGCAGGACACGCAATCCCACTGGCTTCATTTATTAATTTGGTGGGCGTCAATCTAGGAGGAAATATTTCTTGGAATAATCACGTTGTGGCAATCTCCAGGGTAGCTTCTCAGAAACTTGGTGTTCTTTTCCGAACAAAAAATTGTACACACCTCAACAACTTTTGTTTGATACTATACGAAGCCCAGATTCGACCATTACTAGAGTATTGCTCTCATGTCTGGAGCTCTGCACCCAAACATACTCTTCGGCTACTGGATTCCATCGTGAAGAGAGCCATTCGTCTGATCGGAGACCACGAGCTGACGAAGAACCTCGACAGCCTAGAACATCGAATACAGGTTGGTGATTTGACTCACTTTTATTGCCTTCTTAATTCCGCCCAGAGCGGCGAATAACAAAAATACTCGAGGAACCACTGCCGACCATCCATATGTGGTTAATCTCCTAGAACTTTATTGTTTCCGAATTTTTTCATCTGGAGGACTTCATCCTTATGGAGCGACCTTCCCGAGGTCGTTTTTCCCAACGAATATAACCTCCAACGATTCAAAACCAACGTGAATCGCTTTTTGCGAACACGCACAACTCCCAGAGTACCTTAAAGGATTTTTCCTATAGTGTTTGTGTTTGATTATAAAAAAAAATAACCAACAAACAAGTAGACATAATATAACCCGTAGCGCCATCTCCTGTTATTCCCAAACAATCTGAGCAGAAACACTAGTGCTTTGAAGTCTGATTTATTCAGACTTCTGGCGTATATGATGCCGGTAGAAAAAACTATTCCTTACACCGCCTTTGAGTATTCAATTGTTTAAGGAAGAGCTTCCAGTGATGATTCAGTTTCCACCTCAGTCTGTTATAACGCGATGGCGAACATGGCTTAAGGCGGCAATTTTCTTTACGCTAACCATTACTAACTATTCAATTAAATAAATCATATATATATGCGACTTAACTGATTCTTCTCAAGATCTTTACAAATAAGGATTTGCAGCAAAAACTTGTTTTTAGTACAGTTAAATTACAGTTTTTTTGTCGAAAGCTATTTCATGATTGGAAGCCAGTTTGGGTAGCTTTGGTCGATACTTTAGTGGAAACTTTTCACACAATATCCATCAAAAATAGTTTCAATTAGCGATGTTATCGGATCCACTTTTTGAAAATGCCGGATACCGGAAGCAATCCGATATTTTTGACCGCACTCGGATTTTTTTAATTCCTTTTATTTTTTATGATCAAACACACGCACTATGGGAAAAATCCTTTAGGGCGCTCTGGGAGTGGTGCTTGTGCGAATAAAGCGATTCACGTTGATTTTGAATCTTTGGAGGTTATACTCGTTGGGAAAAGCGACCTCGGGAAGGTCGTTCCATAAGGATGAAGTCCTTCAGATGAAAGAATTCTTAAATAATGAAGTTCGAGGAGTACTAAGCTTAACCACATACGGATGAAAAGAGAGACAAATCCCTAACCTGTCTTCGATGTTCTAGGCTGTCTGTATCTGGGCTTCGTATAGTATCAAAAGTTGTGGACGTGGGCACTTTATGGTTAGGAAGAGTACACTAAGTTCCTGAGAAGCTATCTTGGCGATTGCAACAGATTGCTAGATTGACTCCTAACAAATTAATAAATTAAGCCAGTGGGATTGCGTGTCCTGTCATGACTATATCTGGTTCTGTAATGTTAACCTTTTTAGAGAAAACTGCTGCCTGGGTTTTTTAGCGTTAAATTCGACTTGATTAGTGTCACCCCAAGCCAATGATTCTTCCAGGTCTTTGTTAAGGCGTGATACTTCAGGCTGTCTGCGAAGATGCCGATGTTTCTGCATTCAAAGAGGTAGTAGGTAATTAATTTAGACTAAGAAGACAGTGGGAGACAATATTGACCCTTGAGGAACACCGGCATCCTGGGGGATCCTGTAGTTACAACAAAACGTTCTTAAAAAGAAATCAAGATCTATTTGACCGTACGAAGAAACACGAAGAAAAATTTCCAATTTTATCAAAAAAAGCAAAAAAATACTTATCTGCTGCTGCATCGAGTGTTTATAGTGAAAAAACTTTTCAGAGGCCGGCGATGTCAAGGAAAAAAAAATAAATAGACTCTCTTCAAGCAATGTAGAATACTTTATTTTTCTGCTCCTTAATGTACTAGTATTAATTACCAATATTAATGTGTAACATATCAACTATGTCATTTGTTCCAGAGCCTGTGTTTTGTTTTTATATTAATTTCGTCAAATAAAACTGCTCTACTGTGTCGCTGTGATTCTGTTCAGGATCCGGTATAAAATTCGGCAAAGCCGGGTATTAAAAAATAAGTCCGAATTCACCAGATACCAGTTTTAATGCAATAATTAATAATACGATATGATTGCATAATATACCGAAATAAAATTATTTTCATATTTTAGGCATATTCTTGCATATTTTAAGGTTGATCCACTAGTGTAGAATATACCAAAAATAAAATTGTTTTATCATTTTAGATAGTAATTTAATTGTGGTTACTAATTGTAATTTTCTTTTGTTTCAGGTGAGTGAGTGAACGTGAAATTTTTAGGCAATTCCATTGGTAAGGATTGACAGCAGATTTTTTAGACAAGCCGCTCGGTACTGCGTTTCCAATTAATGTTTGAAAGACTATATACCGGGTGTTTCAGGAGGAACTCACCTCCATAACTTGTTTAAATTGCAGAAATAAAATTTGGTTGTTTTGTGTGTGATATTATTTTCCTTTTTATCAAATGACCTCAGCTTTGGATTTTTAAATGAAACACCCAACATATTTTTGATTATATCGATTCAGAACATTATTCTAAATTTAGCGGCACATCATACGTCACTTTTTCTATTTGGGTTTCATAATGGCTACATTATGAAATGCAAAAAAATTGAATAACCTGCCACTTTATGAAACTGAAATTTAATTTTTTTTTATGTTGGCAGCAAGTAGGGTTCGAATTTTAGGCTTACTTCGATTTCGTTGAAATTAGTTTTCTAGGCTTTATGGATTGCAAATAGATCATTTTTACTAGATATTTATCTGAAATACCTATTCTCGGAAATATATAACATGTTGACGGTGTCCGTCAACTATTTTCTAGTCACAACTATAAAACAATATAACCTAAAAATAATAGAAATATCTTCCAGTTTATGCTCTATTTCTGAAGTTTTATTCAATAAAGTACTATTTTTTTAAAATTAAATATAGTAATACATACTTTATATATATATTTATAGTTACTGTACAAATTTCCTGGGCATTAATTGTTACTCCTGTTAGATTCTGTATCGACACAATAGTTTGAACTTTGTTCTGCTCGCACCTTAACTTTAAGTTAACTATAAGTTTTGCATATTCTTTTAAAAGTTTTTCTAGATTATTTTCTGCAATTTCTCGTATTTTTTACAGAGTACAACTTTCTTCCTGACTGTTATTTTTAATTATGACGGATGGGAAGAAGCTTTGTTGTGTTCTATTGTTTCTAACATGGCAATATTTGATACTTGTAACATTTTATTAAATTGTAAAAGTATTGCCGACCCAAAAAGAAAATATGAATTCAAATGGAAAAAATCCATTATATTTTTTAAAGTTTTTCATACTTTAAAGACCCAAATAGAAAAAGTATTATAAAATATACGGTTCATAAGACAATTAGGGCACTTGTACTTTAGAAAACTCCCCGCTTCGCGGGTCGTTTTCTAAATTAAACACGTGCTCTAAGATGATGTCTTATGAAACTTGTATCTTAATATAGTATTTTGACCTTTAAATAATTATTCGTTCTATTTTGATTTTTTCATGTAGATTGCTATGAACTCCCTAAAACGTTTTACTTCTAAGCTATATTATGGGCGGATTTTCAATTTGTAATTATGTTCATTGTTTGTTAGATAAATGCAAAGCTGTTGCGCTTGTTGTAGTATATTTTGTCATGAATTTGTATTTTTAATAAATTATCTCTCCGTTTTTAACTTGACATAAGGTGGTGTGATATCAAATTGTTGGGAAAAAGGTGCTCTATCTTTTGCCCAATATGTTTTCATTTGAAAAAATTGAGTTTTATGGGAAAATCCTTCTTAAGAGAAGAAGAAGAAGTTAAAAAGTGTTTACAATTTAAAACACAATAAACCTTGAAAATTCCATTTTTATCAGGAATTTAGCTTAGAAGTAAACCATTTTAGGGAGTTCCAGATGAAAAAATAAGAAGAAAAATTATTTAAAGCGTCAAAAAGTGACGTATGGGGTGTTGTTGAATTTGGAATGGTATTCTGAATCGCCGTAGCTAAAAATATACCGGAAGTTCCCTTTAAAAATCTAAAGTTGTTGTCATTTCCAGTTAAATCGGATGTGAGAAAATGGAGTTTGTCATGTCATAAAATACAAAATCATATCACATACTAACCCACCAAATTCTATTTCTATAATTTAAATAATAAAAAAGTTATAGGGCTGAGCGTTCCCCCTGAAACACCCGGTATGTATTGCTTTAAGAATTAACATATTTTTTCATCCTTGATATTCCTTTTATCGTCAACAGGTTTCTAGAATTCGCTCTATATTTGACAACTATATGTCTTTTAGATACGATTATGAAAACCAGATACCAACAATGCTTGGAATACCTTTACGTGACAATAATTTTGATTGGTCTTAACTGCAAAGAATGCATGTGCTCTAAATTTTAAAATGTTTATAAAGTTTCCATTTTGTTTCGGTAGAAACATAATATTTATTTAAAAATCTAATAACAGCCATATTTACTATGGTTCATATTTTATTCTGTGATGGGATTCCAATAGAAATTCAAATCCTGTTTTAAATTATTTATTTTAAATATGATTTTTTGCCTGTGACGGCTTCTTCACAGTCCGCCACCGCCAGGGCGGCATCGGTTTAATTGTTGTACTCTACGTCGTCTTCTTTATATCTGTTCGTAAACAATAATAATTAATATTAAGAGCACTTATCAGTGACGTTCATTAAGGTAAGAAGGTGCGACAAATTACAAGAAAACTATTGGATAGAATTTGTTAAAATTTTAAATATAAAGTCCGTTTTGTTGCAGTTGATAGCTCATATCGAGGGTTGAAGCCATAAAACAACCGTAAACCATAGGCGTTGCCAATAGTAATTACCTTATTTAATAAGAAAATTGGCCTCTGTCCATTGTTAAGTAGGATTAGGGTTAAAGTAGGTACAACAGGGGTAATTAATTTACCTATTTTTGCCTGCTTTAGGATGTTATTACGCCATTTGATGTGCGTTTGTCAAACTATGTATTTAGTTGTATTTAGATACTGCATTATCTCAAAGTTGAATTATTTCCTATACTTGTAACAATGGCTTCAAGTTTTTCGCCAACGTGTCTTCGTCAAATTAGCAAGAGTGCATATTCTCTCCGAGAAAAGACATTAATATTAAACGTGCATGATGCTCTAGTGTACCAGAAACCTGCAAGTGATGTTCGTAGCATCATTGCAGAGTGTGCCAATATGGTAGGAGTTGGAGAGGCTACTATATATAGGTTCTTGCGTGAAAGAAAATCTAAGAACCTCAGTGAGCCAAAACCACTCCCAGGAAAGAAACCGTTAGAAATTGACAATTTCATTAAAAATGGTATTAGAAGAAAAGTACATAGTTTTTATTTTGCCAAGGAAATACCAACTATAGACAAAATTTTACAAGCCATTAACTACGACGAGGACTTACCACAGCTATCACGAACGAAACTATGGAAAATACTTCATGATATGAACTTTCGATGGGAGAAGCAAAACAGAAAATCTTTTCTTATTGATAGAGCAGATATTATTTGCTGGAGACGTCAATACTTAAGGTCCATCCGAAAATACCGCAGCGAAGGCAAAAACATTTTCTATTTGGATGAAACTTGGCTGAACGAAGGGCACACCGTATCTAAAGTTTGGCAAGATAAAAATGTCCTAAGTTCTCGACAAGCTGTCATGGAAGGCTGGTCAACAGGACTTAGACCACCATCTGGAAAGGGACGCAGACTTATTATAACTCATATAGGAAGTTCAAATGGCTTTTTGGATCAAGGATTATTACAATTCCAGTCGAATTCTACTAAAGACTATCATGAAGAAATGACTGCTGATGTTTTCGAGGAATATTTTAAGCAAATGATAGAATACATTCCCGCTAATTCTGTAATAGTGATGGATAATGCCAGCTATCACTCTAGGCTAAAAGAGAATCTTCCCACAACTTCATGGAAAAAGGCGGAAATCGTAAACTGGTTACAACGAAAGGAATTGAGTTACGATAATACCATGGTAAAAAAAGAACTTTTGGATATTGTTAGGCTACATAAATCACAGTATAAAAAGTATGTTATTGACGAGATGGCAAGAGATCGAGGTATTATAGTGCTCCGTTTACCACCTTACCATTGTGAGCTAAATCCTATCGAATTAATATGGGCTCAAGTAAAAGGATATGTTGCTAGAAATAACAAAACTTTTAAAATGCAAGAAGTGCGACACCTCTTGCTTCATTCTTTAGCAAATGTGTCATCAGAAAATTGGCAAAACGCCATAAAACATGCTATAGTAGAGGAACAAAAAATGTGGGAACTTGACAACGTAATTGACACAACTATGGAAATTGAGCCTTTAGTAATAAGCGTAGGACATGATGACTCTTCAGATTCTTCTGAGGACCATTTTATCGAGTTATAATTATTGAAATTGTCAATATTTTTTGATCTGTAAATAAATTAGTTTTCTTGTAAATAAATTCATAAAATCATAAAATCTATTACATTTAAATAAAATAATAAGCGGTTACATTAAAAACCCAACTCTCCGACCATGATGGGCCGTTTTAATCATTATCCTTTCATTTCATTTTATGGCTCTATTGTTACTTTATCTGTTACCCGGTGGAATAGGTCAAAATTTCTTCATCTTTATGCTAGATGTACGTAAAAAGACCATTTTATAGGTAAAATATTTTAGGCCACCGGGCCCTTGTTTTGAATCTTTAATGAGGGTATCGAGCTATCAACGGCAACGAAACAGACTTTACTTTCAAAATATGGTTACTACATGACAATATTATCTTGAATTTTTCGAAAAAGAATTTTATACGTTTAAATTGAAAAAATATGGTTATACAGTCATTTTTGAAGTATTGCATGCAATATCAATAATCTCAATTACTTAGTTTTAAGTTTAAAAAGTCACACCGAGGTTTCCAAAAAAAAAAATATCTGAAATCGCAACCATCTAAAGTATATATTTGGCAACGCTTCGGGTGATCAAAGACAGGAAAATAAGAGAAACATCTCCTACTCCCTTGATACAGCCGGCCAGAGCTCTGACTCGTCCTGTCATGGAATGGCGATGTTGTCTCATTGTTCAATAACAATGACTTATGCTGTTTTGCGGCGAAATCCCAAATCGGACCAAGCGGCCCACTCATAAATACTCTTTAAGAGAGGATTTTTTTAAAAAAATGTTTTTATTTTCATTTAAATTTTCAAAAAAAGTTTTGTAATTAATTTGTATAAATACAGTGTAGCACATTAAGTCCGCAACATATCGTTTTTGCCTTAAAAATGTTAATATGCCCCCCCCCCCTTTTCGAGGATGCTAAACACGATGGCGGCGTCAGCATTTCTCGTTGGGGTTGCGCAACCTCTCAAAACGGCCAAAAACCACCCCCCAGAGGGGTTAAACGCACTTCAAGATGTTTCCCTGCAGAGAAACACACTTTCCCCCTGTTTTCGAGGATGCTCTAACCCCTCCACCTGCCAATCGCCATTAAAAGGGCTGATTTTTTTTTTTAAATATCAGCGGCAAATATATATTCCCCGCCGTTTTCGTGGCTGCTGAGCACGTTGGTGGTGTTGGATATCGCGTCCGACCCCCCCCCCCCCCCCCCCCCCGTTATCAAGGATGTTGAGAATGGGGGAAATAGTTGTACTTCTCTTTTTGCTTGTAATTCTCTCTCATTCCGGTCCAACTGAAAAAATATGATCAATAGATAGCGGAAAACGGTCAGTTTATTTTTAATTTTTTAGAAAAAATTTTTTTTAAATTTGATCGCAAGAAAGAGAGTGTATTGTGTTTTTCATTCTTTACTTACTTATATAGCAATTTTCATCTCATCAGCTAGCTCGACGAGCTATAAAATAATAAACAAATAGATCAATAACAATAATTATTAAAATTTTTTACAGCGAATTACATATTATTTGACAGTTGCCATATTGATATGAAAAATATTTTTCTTACCTAGTATCATTCTGCTGTTTTCACATTACTCTTGGTCCCTTTTGGGTTGTGAATATTGGTTATTGTTAAAACAAGATTTTTGTTTAAAAAGTTCAATAAAAAAGGTCAATTAAATTGAGATTGTTTTTTGATTCGGCTAATGTATGTACCATCGTGCCGATAAAAAAAAAACTAGGACAGCAAAATCACAAAACTGGGAACGGAAATACATATCTCATAGACTATAAAAGGTGCTCGACACCTGTAAAGATAAAAACACCTAACTTTTAGAAAGTGACCTAGGTTACATAATTTAAGGTTTGTATTTTGAGTTACGAGGTGCCATCAAAATATGTTACTTGTTTTACAAAGTTGAGCGGAAGTTTATATGGAAGAACTAAATGTATTACGCATTTTTTATTAAGAAAAAGTCAAATTCTTTATTTAAAGTAGGTATATTTAATGTCGCCAAAAAATGCAAATGAAACTTAATAATATAAGAAATTTAACAGGAAGTAAAAAATATACAAACACAAAATTTGTCGTAGCAACATTTTTTTTAAAAATATGTAGTCATAGAACATTCCTGTTTATTACTTCTTGATAATTAGTATTCTTCTATTTTCATCTTTAACAAACACTCTAGGGGAACCTGAAACTGCTCCTAATAATAGTTCGATGCCTTGCTATTTTTTGTTTTGCCAACAACACGGTATTTCTGTTTACTCCCAGTTCGCCTTCAATATCCCTAATGAAAACACCATCTCGCAGCCGACTGTAGATAATAGCCTTTTGCTGGGGGGTTAATTGTGACATATTAAAAGAAAAATATGCTTGACAAGTTCATAATAAAGTGACAATCTATGTTGACATGTAAATTTTGTATATGACATTTTACTGCTATCAGACTCGACAGTAAATAATTGATAATAGTCAAGGAGAAAATATGAAATTTGGCTGTCCTAGTTTTTTATCGGCACGATGGTAAATAATATGTAGTAGCTAGGTACTTGGTAAAAAACAGAGATTTGTACTACAGTTAAAAATTGTACGTGAGTAAAGAATGAGAAGCAAGTTTAGTCTGTAACTTTTTCTAAATTTATAATAATAATAATAATAGATCATCTTTATTTATTAGATATTATTACACATACAGAAAAAGGCGAAGTTTAGCTACATAGCTACTCCTAGCACTTAACCTAATCTGCATGAGGCAGCAAATCTATAAATCATACTTAAAAATATAACCAATTATATGAACTGAAAAACGACAAAATTATAATTATAATAATGATAATTAGTAAAATAATAAAATAAATACACTAAAACCACCCAATACACTAAACTTCATGAATGATAGAAAACAATAACGATCCCCGGACACTATTCAACTTCTAATGTAACATTTAATTTTATCAAATACCAATGTATGGAGAAATTATTATTTTTCCAGACCACTCGATGATACCTTATACAATAAGGGCGTATTTAGTCTACACACTAGCACTTTAAAATACTATTTCAGACTGAATGGTACTAATGTTTAAAATAACTTTGCAACAAATTCATGAACTTTACAATAACCCCATTAAATGACTTTGGAGCACGATAGGAAAAAGATTTTTGGAAAAATGCTGAATAATTTTGAGTAATAATGCCATTTTTCATAATTTTTTTCAGAAAATGTTAAATTTGCCCATTAAAAAAGTCACGTGACTGCTCATTTGTGAATTTTAATGCAGACACGAGTATTCAATTGAAATTGGGCTCTAGAGCACTTTAGCACCCACGGAATTTAACAATTTTTGAAATAGAAACGGAAAGAGTATTTAATTTTAAGTTATTTAGAAAAAAAAAATTTGCGGATGAACCATTTTTTACAAAGATATTTACAAAAAACCAGATACAGATTGTATTACAAGGGAATGCTTGGGAATGTTTTTACCCATTTCTTAACTATTTCTTAAAAATCCAAATTGCTAACATACACACACAACAAGAATAACATTAAAGGGCTGATTATTAGAAAAACAATAGCATAAAGAGTTGATTAGTTAAAAACAACTACTAATATTGGCAAGTTAAAATTATAATAACATGGTGTCATATTATAATATCAAAACTACTTTCTTTCGACCACAAAATATTTAATACTCTCTTCCACACCTTGTCACTGGTGATTGTATTAAAGCATTGTTGTCAATTACGCGGAAATATTCCTTCTAAAATATTTCTTTTTGCTCTTGAAATTAAAATTCACTCGTTTTCCCAGGGCACTGTCAATTTATGTAACTTTCTTGTGTTTCTTTTCCGAATACAGAAGGAAATGGTCTTGCACTTGTTTATTAATTATTTTTCTGTTGAATACAATTTTTGGAAGTTGCTTTGTGTTTCCAAAACGATGCCTTTATTATGTTTCCTGTAAATTTGTATATGATAGTAAACGTGGCAACCATGTTTGCGCATGACTGACGTAACTGTCTTAAACGGGGAGTTTTCGCATAAATATTGCTGTCAAAGTCGACCTTTTTTTCAATTTTTCTTATAGAAAAACTGTATCATCCGCAAATTTTTTTGTTTTAATGTGTTCTATACAACCATATCTTTACATTGCATTTTCAAGCATTTTCAAAAATTGTTAAATTCCGTGGGTGCTCAAGTGATCCAGACCCTGAAATTGTTTCTTAATCACTAGGGAAAGATTATGATGCGAACTTTATGTGTGACGCTGTGTACAAGGAAAACAATTTCCTTGTTACTTGAAGATGTCTTGTTGTACTATAGGGAATAAATAAACAATGCTAAACAGCTATTCTCTGGGTTATAGGCGGTGCCCAGGGCTCAATTACAGAATAAAAATGTATTTCCTTCCTTTTTTACGAGCTTACAAAAGAACTTACGCAAAATATAGACAAATGTTATTTGCGCTCGTCGGCGCCAAAAATTAAAATTATTAACTTTCCAAGGATTTTTTTTATTAGTTTAGAAACAAAAAGTAAATAAAACTAATTTGTTGAGTTTGTCGCTTTTTGAAACTTAAAACAATAATAAAAATTAAAATAACTACCCGACAAAAATAAATTACACGGAAATCGTTATGAGAAACCAAGTCATTATACGCAGTACCACTCCGTATTCTGTCTTATGTCGATGTCGTTTTATTTCTCAAGAGAATGCCCTGGTTTCTGTTTTCACAGGCGTTTTTTGACGCACATCGCATGTGGTACGGTAAAAAACTTAAGAAATTGGTACTTGACAATGTCTTCTGTTTTTTTTTTTGTGTTGATGTTTATATTTGAGGTTAATATCGCTATGCTACTGGGTACATTTGGCCGAGTGATATGTCTTGTATCCAAGTTCTGAAGATTGATTTGTTAAAGTACGACCATGCTTACATTAAAACATTTTTTTCGATTTCGATACTTTAATCCAGTGATCTCCAACCTTTTGTTGCGACGTACGGTATATACACTGCAACCTCTCTTAGGCGGACACCTACAAGACCTGCTAAATGTGTCCGCCTAATAGAGGTGTCCGCCCATGGTAAATTTGTTATTAGATAATATGTAAATGAAAAATTATTACCATGTATATGTATGTATAAATAAACATAACATAACAAAAATACACTAGTTTTAGTTAGGATTTAGTATTAAAGAATCTAATAACGTAATTTGACGTATTTGCGGTTTATACTTGCAATCTAGAAAATGTAATTCCAAGCCTGATAACAATTCCATTGCTGTAGAGTCACCTTTATTCTTTGCATACTCTTATAATTCCTTTACCATACTAATGGCTTGTTGATAATTGGTGACATTTGTTTGATTACTGCATTCAACTTCTTCATCAGAGTCGTCAGATAGTGATGTGGTTTCAGTTTGGACTACACAATCGGTAGGAATGGGGTCACTATCATCGTCTAATAGCACATTGATATCAATGTTAAGGAACCCGCCCAAATCATTGTTATCAAATTACAAACTTCCAAAACATCAATAATTCATTCTCTTTCAGACTCAAAATGCGACATTTTTGTGCCATTGTTTACGATTTTAACCTTACAACTCACAAATAAACGGCGGACTGCTGTAGGGGGAATCACACATACTTTCTCCTGTCTGTCTTCAGAGTTTTTGCACCGTACTTATTCGTCTCCCAAATATTTTTAAAAAATTCTGTCCGTTTAAAGGAGGGGTTTCGTATGAAAACAGCTTGTTCGCGTCCGCCCAATGGAGAGTCCGCCCAAGAGAGGTTGATTTTAATGAAATTTCTTATACCTAGTTCCGGCCTATGAAAAAATGTCCGCTTAATAGAGTTGTTCGCTTATTAGAGATGTTGTAGTTAGTATGAACAAGTTATTAAATTTTCCATGCCATAATCTCGACTTGGTATTTTCGACCACATAAACAACTTGATGTGGTCTCTTTTAATAAAATCTTGAATTCTTAGAGGATACAATATACCTCTACGTGATGGTACAATACAATTTTGTTAGGTAGCTCGTATTCCATCAGAACGTGGTTTAGATGGTATCGAGCTTTTGTTTTATCTCGGTTATCAAGCAGGTAATTCAAGTATCTCGGTAGATAATTATAACGGGTCTGCTACAGAAAAAAATACTTTAATAATAGAGAGAGCATTCATTCTCTCGAGAGTTTTTATAACCCCTATGGTACTTAAGATTATCTATTGTTCTCGTCACAGTCCTGACAGGGTTGAAGGGTGGGAATATTTGCATAAGGGTTCTTATCGATTTATAGGAAGTGTGTCTAAGTGAGGAAAAACAATTATTAAACTAATTCAGTGTCTGTCTGTGTACCTACACTAAATATTTTTCTCAAAAACCGTTAGCTGTAGGCAAATACTTCATGTGAGCGAGCTTATTATGGAAAATGTGGATGAAAGTTGAACGTGAGGAGGTCGAGAGCACATAATTTCTCCACCGGCATCTACGTGATCGTATTTTTCATAATTGCCATTTACTTCTAAATATTTCGAATTCGTTCGAGATTTACAACTCTGTTCACAGTCCTAGGACAGTCTAGTCAAAACTAGTCACATATAGTTCTGCGCAGTCAGCAGATCGTTCGATAACTGTTCTAGAACGGTTCAAATAATTGAACCGGAATAAGCCTATTATTTCGTGATATGCTGATAATCTTCGGGTTATGGTAGTCTAGCGAGTGCCATATGGACGATGCCGCTCTGCCGTTCTCTACACTACATATGTATGTCCAACTTCCGGAATTCTGGAAGTAAAATTAAAAGACCCTGTATAAAAAAATCTCGTAAAACCTTATAAATAGTAGTCATATAAACTAGATGCAACTATCTGTAAAAAAATTATCAAATTAAAATCAACAAGGAATCTGTAATATATTTAGGAGGGCCGTACGAAAGTATAAAAAATAGAAAAATAATTAATATCTTGGCAACACTGCAACAGATAGGAAAAAATAATTTGGATTCAAAAGTATTGTTAACTACAGATCCCATAATACATTCATAAAACTCCTACAAAGTGAAGTTGTGATTGTTTCAACTGTTATTGAAAATCAGTAGTGGGTGGAAGAGAGAACTACATGTTTGTTGGCTGAATGGCAACAATGTTTGAGTCTGGTTATATCAGATGGTTAAATATTAAAACAAAACCATACTTACCGATGAAAAGATAAATCCTTATTTAATTGATCCACTCTTTTACAAACTACACATGAATGCACCATGATTGTTTATAATAAAGACGATTTTTCACCAATAAGCACAACAAGAAACACAAATCAATCAAAATATATAACAATCCGTTAGATTAAAGGACAAACATCGCAATGTTTACGAGATTATTATTCATTCATCTCTTGCTTATCTTTTGGGTCCGAATTGTAGCGCATTTGTAAAATAGAAACAGATGTTGCCAGAGTGCAGTCGAATTAGCACAAGATTTGTTTGATACTTTTAAGTATAGTAATATTTTTTTAAAGAATCTCTCATCGCCTTTTCACAGGTTATAGTAAAATTATTGGGAAAAAAAAAATATTTTAAGAGCAATTGCGGATTAATCTTAAACCAGTTGCATGTATTTGCCAAATTAGCAAATTTTTAATTGGGATTTTGCAAGATGCCTTTAAATCTGGCTATGCTGAATTAATGGCTAAAAGAGGTGGGAAAGACTGTTTACAGTCGTTGCGTAGGCTAGAAATGTACTTCTTAGTGGCGTCTGTGAGTCGGACGAACATCGAAATATTTTCAGCCGGAACAAGAGAACCTCGCTCCCCCGTTTTCGAGCATGCTGAACACGATGGCGGCGTCAGAATTTCTCTTTTGGGTTGCGCAACCCCTCAAAACGGCCAAAAACCATCCCCAGAGGGGTTAAACGCGCTTCAAGATGTTTCCCTGCAGAGAAACACACTTTCCCCCCCGTTTTCAAGAATGCTGAGCACGGTGGTGGCGTTGAATATCGCATCCGACCCCTTTCCAACCCCTCCACTGGCCAATACTCGCCCATGAAAGGGGTGGTGAATTTTTTTTTCAAGTATCAGCGGCAAATATATATTTCCCCCGTTTTCGAGGATTCTGAGCACGTTGGTGGTGTTGGAAAAGGTGTCCGACCCCCTCCCCCCGTTTCCGTTGATGTTGAGAATGGGGATTCCATAATGGGGGCGAGTATTGGTCGGTGGAGGGGTGGATGGGGTCGGACGCGATATCCAACACCACCAACGTGCTCAGCATCCTCGAAAACGGGGGGGGGGGGGGGATATATATAGATATATATTTGCTGCTGATACCTGAAAAAAATTCACCCCTTTCAGGGGCGAGTATTGGCCGGTGGAGGGGTCGGACGCGATATCCAACACCACCACCGTGCTCAGCATCCTCGAAAACGGGGGGACAGTGTGTTTCTCTGCAGGGAAACCTCTTGATGCGCGTTTAATCCCTCTGGGGAGTGGTTTTTGGCCGTTTTGAGGGGTTGCGCAACCCAAATGAGAAATTCTGACTCACAGACGCCACTAATTTTTCCATCTGTAATTTGTAATATCTTTATAGGGATTACATAAGCAACAAGGAGGGACACTAATATCGTTTAAAAAATATAGGGTGTTCCATTTAAAAATATATAAATTTTAATGGTCCCGCTTTTATGAAACACACTATATAAAAATATCTTTAAAATATACATCTTCAATAGTCTCCTAATTTTTATATTTAAAGTTTTCCCCTATCGATTATATTATACGAGATATCGAAGAATTACACCCTGTATATAGTGTATAACCAAATATTATAATTAAATAACTTTAAACGAATATTTGAATGCTGTAAAGTACGTACAGGGCGTACAATTCTATAAATAATAATGGCGCCAGCAATTTAAGCCCTCTTGACAAATGTCATAAACTATATCATTAAGTAATTCTACCAACAGTCAATAAAAACAATGAAACCATTTTAAAATTATCCCATCTGTATAAGATGTATGATAATTGCTAATATAATAAATTGGTGAGTAATTTCTAACTGACTTGTGCCGGATAAGTCGATATAAAAATAAAAGTGCTCTATAAGTTATAGAGTTGTCGGTCTTGCGTCATTTAAAACACGCAAACGGTAGTTTTGGGGAGTTTAAATTAGTTATAGCAGCTATATATACACATGTGGTTGCATTTTTCATGACGTGGTCATTAGTCAGAGGTTATTCTAGTATTGATAGGAACAATTAATCAAAAAATTAGGACATTTTATGTATGACAAATTTAGTACATTTAGGTCGATAATTATATTAGTTGTGATTTGAGTTGAATTTTTTATCCAATCTAAATACATAATGTATATTTTTTATTGTACCAAATCATTAAAATATGTAAACCCCCATAACTTATGGGCCTTGGAGAGACTGGAGATACTAAACATCAAATTCGACCGATTAAGTCATATAAGTTAATTCGAAATGTTTCTCGTTCTAGAAATACAGGGTGTTAACAGACAAAAATAAGCCATAATTTGAAAACGGTTCAATATACGGGATTGAAAGTTGGCAGTTTGATGTTTTTTAGAAATTAATTTTCCAAAAGGTGTAAGAAATAATTTCCATACTTGTTGTGCAGCATATTGTTCGTGCTTTGATTGCGATACTTTTTCTCCATTTAATCGAACTTGTATCTGTTACCATTAACGAGAACCCCCGTAAAGGCCCACCTGATCTTGGGCACCCTGTATAAGTGTTTATCTATGGCAGAGTTGAGTGGATCTCGTTGGTTCTCTCCAAACACGAATCCGGCTACTATCGTTTGGCAGACAAATCCTGGTCTCGTCGGAAAATTGGACCTAATTCCAAAATTCTTCGGGTAAGCGAACGTGCACTGCAGTCGACGAACTCGGTGGTCATATTGTAGTTGGGGAACTCTTACTGGTCGCCGACATCTTAAACCGGATTCAAGAATTCGTCTTCTTATTGTAGAAACGGATACGCGAACTCCAATTGCATGCGTGAAGTTGTGGGACTGGCATAGTACGATTTCTCCGAATTGTTAACGTAATATAGCTGTTCTGCTGTTCGTTGGTAACACGCATTCTACCACTTCGTGGTCTGTCTCGCACAGAATTGGTCTCTAGATAGCGATTCCATATGCGAGAGATATCACTTTCAAAACCCCCTATTCTTTCAGCAACAAATCTTTGGGAATGACCTTCCTCAACTATAGCTACTATTCTTGCACGATCAATTTCAAATATTACTCGGCGATTCATTTTTACACACAAAACCGAAAAATTTAACTGGACATCGCCAACAAAATACAACACTGAAAATGCTATCTTAAACAAATGTCTTGATAATATTTTTTTTTTGCTACAAAAACGTTTTAACTGATAAACATAAATAAACATTTAGAAAAACAAAAAAAAATTATTCCTGAAATTATCTTCATATGCCAAAATCAGAGTGATAAAAATTTAATTTTCGAATTATACTGGGTTTACTAAAAATGCTACGTTTTTTTTTTCGAAAATTATTATCACCCTGTGGAGTATATTAGCAACCGAAGCATATTACAGTTGACATTAAACGGTAGATTCATCTTTCCCCAACATTTTCTTTCTTGGTTTACTTCATTATCTCTGTTATTAAAGGATATACACCGTTTTATAGCGTAACATGTTTTTATAGACTTTAATATTCAACACATTCATTGTTAAATTTTTTCAAGTAGGTTTCAAGATTAAAATACTCGTCGGGCAACTGGGCATATGAAACGAACATTTAATACTTAAGCAGTTTCCGAACAGTTTTTTATCAGTATGGTGAATTTTATTTCACCTTTGTAACTTTAAAACACAACATCTGCTGATACATCGCTTGCAATATCCGAAAAAGTTCATAGTCTACTTGAAAACATTTAACAATGAATGTGTTGAATATTAAAGTCTATAAAAACATGTTACGCTATAAAACGGTGTATCTCCTTTAATAACAGAGATAATGAAGTGAACCCAAAAAGAAAATGTTGGGGAAAGATGAATCTACCGTTTAATGTCAACTGTAATATGCTTCGGTTGCTAATATACTCCACAGGGTGATACGAATTTTCGGAAAAAAACATAGCATTTTTAGTAAACCCAGTATAATTCTAAAATTAAATTTTTATCATAAACAGCGAAAACAATGACATTGTCAAGTAACCAACCTACAATGCAAAAAAAATCATTCAAATCGGATCATAAATTCAGAAAAAAAAATAGCATCAAAAATATGGGAAATTTATGATGTTGCGTTAATTTTCTCCACTAGTTTATATATTTTTATAATTTTCAGGAGGAATCCAACTGCGAAATCAACACTATGTATTTATTTATTTTCCAGTTCGTAAATTATTGTTTTGAGCACGCCTATGGTTTTTTTCTACATACGGAGACGTTCAAATACCACTGGGAAAATAATAGTAATGTGCTATACGGAAATGTTAATTTTTAAAAAATTACCGTAAATCCGAAATCGAGTGCATGAAACATGGCCGGTTGTTTTATTTTTATTTCAATAGAAAAATTATTCTGTTTCTGCATATCATTTTCTCTAAAATTTGTCGTTTCCTATTAAACAATGTAGCAAAAATAAATAATTATTTCCTGTTATTCGCCAAAGATACTGTTAAATCTTTACAAAATAATTCTTCTTGTTAATGATGTTCGACCGGTTTTATTTGCATTCTAATTCCCGGAAATCGATTATTACCATTTTTTTTATTGCAAAATACCATTCATGGTATTAGTAATGTTATGAATTGATCATAAATTTTGATTGACATTATTTCTTGTTCTACTGCGATTAAAATGTAATACATTTTATATTAAAAATACCATAAAAAAAATTTCATATCTTTGTCCAACACGTAATAATAATAAAATTGTAGATAATTAAGCGACATTTACTTCCTGTCGGAGTTTTCTTTTCATATATCATAATAGAATAAAATAATTAACTTATTATATTTTTTTTAATAATAACTTATATTACGAAAGTTCAATATACAATTAACAATATAATTAATCTCTAAACAGTGTTTAAAACACTGGTAACGAGAACTGTTCCATATTCAACAACGCCAATGTTACATTCAGCTACTTATTCTTCAAGTGAAGTTTCATTTATAAGGCTGCTATAAATGTTGGTAAACTGTTACAGTTTTTGACAACATCAGATAAATTATAATTGTATGAACCACTACCTTAATCTAAATACTTGAACTAACGAATCAATAAAACAATTAGAGATTGGCGGAATACTTACCAAAGCTAAACAAAAAAAATTACATGGACACGGAAAAAATACTATAGTAAAATTATTATAGTATTTTATTGTCAAATGTCCTTGAAAATATAGTATTAATTACATTTTTTATTAGTAATCCGTACTAAAAAATATACAAAAAATTTACAAAAAAATTTTGGTTAGGATTTCTAATAAATTTATTAAAATCAAGTAACTTCTAAAATATATTGTAAATTTTACTTTGAATGTATGTGCATGGAACCAACATTATAGTAAAATTATTATAGTAGATTTTAATGTACGATTTCCTATAAAATATTGTATTAATTACAATATTCATTATTATATTGTAATATAATAATAACGTGTCCAAGATAAGGAGGGCCACTACAGGGATCTCGGAAACCGTAACAGATACGAAGTCTAAATGGAGGTAAAGTTGCGGATTTACGTGCCTAATAATATGCCGTTTAGAAAGTTTTAAAATTCCGAGTAGTTCCGAAGATATCCGGAAAAAACCGAAATTCTGAAATATCGTTTTATTTTGAGATCGAATTCTAAAATAAATTGCACTCTTACATTGCCACTTTTTCAGCTCTATCTAACAGCGTTTATTGTTTCGTAATACGACGAGTCGTCTTAGAAGGGCCATTATCAACTTTATTTGTTTAAATACGGCCCTGTCTTTCTGATATTGGAATTTGAGAGCCTTTTTCTTCTGAATGCAACGATATATGACACATTGTAGTTTAATGAAGTTTCGAGGGTTTTTTGAACAACATCAGAAAATTTTGGGATACGGTCCTGTATTTCTCCTAATTTTATAAATAATATCTCATAAGTAAACTCTAAATTTTTACTTATGTTGGACTAGTTCAATCAATAACAAATAATTTAATAACCACAAGTGAACAAAAAAGAACATGCCAAAACAGAAATAAAAGGAACAACGAAAAAAGTAAGGTCCAATCAGGTATGCATGGCAGAGCGAAAGGACTTCGCCAAATGAAAGTATGTGTGATTCGCCGACAGCAGTCCGCCGTTTATTTGTGAGTTGTAAGGTTAAAATCGTAAACAATGGCACAAAAATGTAGCGTTTTGAGTCTGAAAGAGATTATTGATGTTATGGAAGTTTCTAATTTGATAACAATGATTTGGGCGAGTTTATTAACATTGATAGCAATGTGTTATTAGAAGATGAGAGTAACCCCATTCCTACCGATTATGTAGTCCAAACTGAAACCACATCACTATCTGACGACTGTGATGAAGAAGTTGAATGCAGTAATCAAACAAATGTCACCAATTATCAACAAGCCATTAGTATGGCAAAGGAATTATAAGAGTATGCAAAGAATAGAGGTATCTCTACAGCAATGGAATTGTTATCAGACTTGGAATTACATTTTCTAGATTGCAAGTATAAAACGCAAACACGTCAAACTACGTTATTAGATTTTTTTCGTACTATATCATAAATAAAACTAGTGTAATTTTGTTATGTTATGTTTATTTGTATATACATATACATAGTAATAATTTTGTATTTACATATTACCTAATAACAAATTTGCCGTGGGCGGACACCTCTATTAGGCGGACATATTTAGACTGTCCCGTAGGTGTCCGCCTAAGAGAGGTTTCACTGTACATATAAAGTTCTTGCTTGGTAATTTTTATTTAAGTCAATCGAACATGGAAAAAAAGCACTATAATTAAATATAATGTAAAATTAGCAAGTTGAAACCGACTTCCAGTATAACGTCAAAATATCTTCGTTAAAAAAGTCTGCTTGTTTTATAGCAAGTCCCAATATTTCAAACAAATATCGTCTTTAGTTCCTGAGATCTTTTAATAGGCCACTCATCATAAATGATCCTGTATGTATGCCAATTTCAAGTAACTCTGAGATAAATAACAATTTCAAACCTAGTCGTGTGCTCTCTTAATTAAGACATTTTTGTTCCGGTTTGTTCGGTATATGTATAATTTTTTATTTGGTCTGTCTACACAATTTAATATTCCATGATAGTTATCTTCTCTTGCGACCACCATAATTAATAATGCAAGTAAAAAATTTTACGATTCGAATTCACTAAATATGTATTTGCATAGGAACAAAGAAATTCACGGCAAAAACTTAAGTTCATTTGATATCTACGTCTACATCTATCACTTGCGGCATATACAGGGTGTTTCTTAATAACATGCCAATATTTAAGGAGGTTATTCCTGGGTTCATTTTCAGAAATAAATTTCATATGAACATATACAGGGTGGCAATTTAAAAACTTGAAATGGCCATATATTAGAAACGAAAAACTGAAGAAAAAAACGCAAAAAACAGTTTCTATAAAACGAAGGGGGAACAAAAACAAGCGTATTAGCCCACCCCTATCTGCAACCCCTTGGACAGGGTGAGATAAACCCTTAAAATCTTAAATAGAAAGGGAGTCGAGTGATACATCATTTTGAAGCTCTTGAAAAATGATTTCTAATGGTACCATAGAAAGGTACATTTCAGGAAATTCTTCTCTGTTTATTAAGGAAAACAATAAATGAGAAGACAATTTTGAAATTTTTTATTATTAGTTAATTAAATGTTCAAAATGATTGTTACCAATATCCTGGCATATTAAGAGATATCTCTTAAGAATTCTAAACAGTTTAAGCCTCGGTATTTCGTTTTGGTTTATTTGCTATTTTTTTTTTGTCGAAAAAAAAAATTTGTTTATAAATATTCGCATTTTATTATCACAGAATTTACCTTAAAGGTAACTTCTACTAGTATTATTATTTTAAGAACAGTTAACTTTCGGTTCAGTTTAAACGAAAAGCAGCACTTCTTATCTTTAACAATGGTGTATAGCACAGCCGAACGGGTAGAAATTATTTTCATTTATGTTTCCCAGGATCAATGTTTTTTAAGAACAGCTCAACGTTTTAACGAAAGGCATCCAGGTCAAAATGTAAGCCCGGAGTATGTTCGCCAACTAGTAGCCAAATTTAAAGAAACTGGTTCTGTCGCGAATATAAAGAGAAATCAACCGAGACTAGCCGACGAAGCAGCGCAAATTGAAATTCTGGGGCAGTTTGAAATGAATTCAACTTTATCAACTCGTCAAGCAGCTGTAGCAACTGGATTATCTCGTGAATCAATAAGAAAGGTACTTAAAATTCATAAGTTTTATCCCTATAAACTGCACATACTGCAAGAACTTGGTGACGACGACCCTGACAGAAGAATACAGTTTTGTGAAATAATGACAGATAGAATTACGGCAGAACCTCGACTAGTTAAAAATATTTGCTTCAGTGATGAGTGTACCTTTTATTTAAATGGGCATATTAATAAGCAAAACTGTCGTTACTGGAATGACGAGAACCCCCACGTATTTAGAGAAGGGCATACCCAGTACCCCCAGAAAATTAATGTTTGGGCTGGTATATTGGGAGATGGTATTATCGGCCCAATATTTATACAAGGAAATTTAAATGGCGACAGGTATGCTGAAATGCTACAGAGGTCTATCGAACCATTAATAGTGCGAGAATTAGAAAATCAGAGGGACATACTCGGAAATTTATCTTTAGAAGAACGCTTACTATATTTCCAACAGGATGGAGCACCTCCGCATTATGTAGTTCCCGTTAGGCAGTGGTTGGATGATAATTATCCCAACCAGTGGATTGGAAGAAGAGGTCCTGTTGAATGGCCACCTAGATCCCCGGACCTAACACCTCTTGACTTCTTTTTGTGGGGTCACCTAAAATCTGTGGTTTTTAAAACGCAACCTGAGTCACTAGAGCAACTTCAGCATAGAATAGTTCAGGAATGCCGTGCTATATCCAGAGAAACCTTTGCAAATGTACGTGAAGAATTTGAAAGTAGGCTTTATTATTGTCTTCAAAACAACGGAAATCATTTTGAACATTTAATTAACTAATAATAAAAAATTTCAAAATTGTCTTTTCATTTATTGTTTTCCTTATAAACAGAGAAGAATTTCCTGAAATGTACCTTTCTATGGTACCATTGGAAATCATTTTTCAAGAGCTTCAAAATGATGTATCACTCGACCCCCTTTCTATTTAAGATTTTAAGGGTTTATCTCACCCTGTCCAAGGGGTTGCAGATAGGGGTGGGCTAATACGCTTGTTTTTGTTCCGCCTTCGTTTTATAGAAACAGTTTTTTGCGTTTTTTTCTTCAGTTTTTCGTTTCTAATATATGGCCATTTCAAGTTTTTTAAATTGTCACCCTGTATGTCCTAAACGCCTTCAAGATTTTCATGTTTTTTTAATTATTCGTTAAGGTTAATGACCTAAATACGTGACAGAAAACTGTCAAAACTGTTTATGTTTACAAAACAAAATCTGCTTCTTACCTACTAAATCCTTTTTAATCTTTGTTAATACCTAATTTCATAACAGAGTGCAAATTAATGAACTTATTTTTTTTTTTACGAAAACTATACTTCATAAGACAAAAACTCAAGGAATGAGAATTTCGAAAATAATTTTTATTTAAAAATAAGAAGTGGCGTACCATGCTTTCCTTCAAACATAAAACGGGCAATTCCCGCACGAACGCCACTGGTCGGAATAAATAAAACAACATGTTTTACATCATGAAATAAATGCCTCTTGATGAATGGGAAGTGTATACCAAATTTTACAAAAATATCCAGAGCAGTATCACAGATATTAATAAAAAAAGGAGATTTTTTGAAAATCTTTAACATTCTGTATCTGAAAAGTTAAGACGTTTAGGACATATGTTCATATGAATTTTTTTCTCTGAAAGGACCCAAGAATAACCTCCTTAAATATTAGCATGATATTAAGAAACACGCCGTATTTCGCTAAAACACAAAGTTGCACCGGCATGCTAAATGACATTAGTTGTCTGATTAAGCTTCAAAATAAAGAATATAAAACCGGTAATTATTTGAATTAGCTGAATCGAGTGATATAATCTTAATAAAATTGTTTAGGGGTTTTCTAGGTTCGTGCAAAATGTCTAGTAGGTAAATTTGTATTATAGCGTATTTAAGCCGTCAGCAGAAAGTCAATTTTATATTATTTAAAATAGTTATTTATAAAACGAAATATCGTCTAGGAACTGAATCTGCCACGACAGTATGAAGCACCCATAAAGCGGCTTCCATATCTAAGGTTTTACCTGACAGCCATTCTAACAAGTCAGTAAAATTTCACCCAGAACTGGTAATTTTATGAATGATCTGGTGATTGGTGAAAAACTTTTTATTTACAACCATGCATGTACTAATGACATTTCATCTATCTTTGAAAGGTGGAAAGTTGACGTTTTTTTCCTTTTACTTTCCACCCGGGTGGAAAGTAAATTATTTTTTTGTAATTTTTTTAAAAATCGATATCTCAAAATAATATACGAACACACTTTTTTAAAAATGCTAATAGCTCTGCGTGTTTATTTATTTATTTATTTATGTATGATTTGGGGTACTGACAGGTTCTAGACCCAAAAATGTACCCACTAATTTACAGTTTAGTGTACAAGTAAGTTATAAGCTACATACTAACTAAATCTAAATAAACTGCTGGCCATTTGCTTTCGAGCAAGAAAAATTTCGCCTAAATTTAAAAGTTAATATTTTCTGAACCAGATATGACATCGATCTCCGGTTTTTAATGGTTGATAGATTTATCCCTTAGGAAACAATTACCAAAGTTGGATTGTCTTAAACTGTCAGAAAATTTTATATACAGGGTGTTAAAAAGGACGATGATTTTTGCTCCAATTTCAATAGCATGTAACTTTCACAATAATATATTTAAATTTTATCACTGTACGTCAATTGAATCATTGGTTCATAGCAAAGAAAGTAGTCTGTCAAATTTTTTATATCTGCTATATTTTAAGAGATACCGATTTTTTTGAAAAACTTTGCTTTTTTCAACTTTTTGTTAGCTAGATCCCACTGTGCGTTGTATCGTGCAAACTTTGCAAGTGATTATTATACCTTATGAAAAGCTTGTTTATGTTCAGTAACAACAATTGTACCTAAATGTTGTGATGTGCAGTGGCGTACTTATAATCGCTTATATGTCTATGCTTTATGAGTATCTCACAATTTTTTTGTATTGGAAAGTACTCGCCCCTATATTAGGCAAGTTTTTCCTTATTTTTTAGTTTTTCATATTGCGCTACAGGTATATTATATAGTGTCTACAAAATTTTAAAAAAGATAATTTTTTTAATTAATTGTTTGAAAAAATTTATTTATTAATTTCTAACTTTCTAACACGACACTATTCCTGAAATTAAACTTACATTGAAAGGCACTTTAATATTAAATATCACTAGCTGCCGTCAAACCAAACCAAACCACGTCCATCCGAGTGTATTAATTTGAATCGAGATTATCACGAAAAAAAAACAATATCAAGTCACCCATGCTAATGCAGTTAGCAACAAAGCTAACCATGTGTTAGAAAGTTAGAAATTAATAAATAAATTTTTTCAAACAATTAAATAAAAAATTATCTTTTTTAAAATTTTGTAAACACTGTATAATATACCTGTAGCGCGATATGAAAAACTAAAAAATAAGGAAAAACTTGCCTAATCTAGGGACGAGTACTTTCCAATACAAAAAAATTGTGAGATACTCATAAAGCATAGACATATAAGTGATTATAAGTACGCCACTGCACATCACAACATTTAGGTACAATTGTTGTTACTGAACATAAACAAGCTTTTCATAAGGTATAATAATCACTTGTAATGTTTACACGATACAACGCACAGTGGGATCTAGCTAACAAAAAGTTGAAAGAAGCAAAGTTTTTCAAAAAAATCGGTATCTCTTAAAATATAGCAGATATCAAAAATTTGACAGACTTCTTTCTTTGCTATGAATCAGTGATTCAATTGACGTACAGTGATAAAATTTTAAAATATTATTGTGAAAGTTACATGCTATTGAAATTGGAGCAAAAATCATCGTCCTCTTTAACACCCTGTATATAAAATTTTCTGACAGTTTAAGACAATCCAACTTTGGCAATTGTTTCATAAGGGACAAATCTATCAAACATTAAAAACCGGAGTTCGATGTCATATCTGGTTCAAAAAATATTAACTTTTAAATTTAGGCGAAATTTTTCTTGCTCGAAAGCAAATGGCCAGCAGTTTATAAGCAAATTATTCGGCACTATCGTTATATACCTACCATGGCATCACGCAAAACCACTTAACATTTATTAAATTATGAAATCCTAGATATGTCTACTTTTTCCCTAATTGATAGAGCGGTCCTCAGCATTGAATATTGTGACCAAATCGTTGATATCTCCTTTGTCTTGGCATTTTCACTGAAATTAGCTAGTAGTGCCCAGTGGCGGTTCTTCCACAGGAGCACATGCGCACGTGCACCCCCAAAACAAAACGAATAAAAAATATTAATTTATATTCATTGAATATTATTTATCGTATAAAGTCCGACCCTCCCTAATATTTTATCATCCCGTCAAACCAAACAGTATAGATCTGGCAACCGTGCCTCGGTCGAGGTAAGTGACGATTATGACGAGACTTGCTCGCACGTGCGATTAAGTAGTGCAGTTTCCCTGTCGTAACAGGTGGCGGGTGGCAGCGGGGGATACCGGGGCCATGGCGATTTAACATGGAAAAGGCGCACAGTTTTTGTTCTCTATTCGTGCATCTAGTTATAAATTCGTGCGTCTATGTTTTAATATTTTAATATTATATATTTATTAAGTTAAAATGAATAGTTGACGGTGGGCTATTTAAGAAATAACTTTAGCTCTTTGAGTTTGGAGCAAAAATTTGAAGTGAAGAATGCGGGAACACCTAAACCCGAAATTAATTTAATGCAGACCACAAAGGGTAAATCTAGGGACTTTATTAGAAAGTTTAAAAATGAAATATATGAAAAAAAATTTATAGGGGGTATTCCAAACTTAATGAGGCTGTTATTGATCAATTTTGTGTAAAATTAAAAAATAAATAAAAATATGTTTTAGCTAACGCATTTTCTTATTACTTTTTTTCTTTCCACATTTAAAACGCCTAGAAAGTAATTGGTCGTTATACAAAAATAAAATTTTAAAAATAATTTCACCATACTTGTGAACCTGAACTTGTGTATCATAGGCCACTGGTAGCGCCGACTCAGAACCAAGATTTTGAACTTTGTTTGCCGTACACCATTCTTTGAAACAGTTATATGCCTTGTCAAATCTCGGGCGGCTTTTAGTTGGTAGAAAATCTTCTTCTACTATTTTTGTTGCTTCTCGAATTTCTGGTGGAGTAGCAGCAAAATCAACTTCCTCATCTGATTTTTTTGTTGTTGAAATCATATATTGTTTAAGGCCGTATTACACTTGGGAATTTTTATGGCGCCAGCAATGGCAATTATAATTCAAGGATTCAGGCGCAGTACACCGTTCTCCGTACTACAGTCAGAAATTCTACTCTTCTGACAATTAAAATGACACGGATTCATGCGCAGTACACTGTTCCCGATCAGCTGTCTCTCATTACCAGAAATTGAGCAGGCGCCATTTTAATTGCCCTTGCCGGCGCAATTGGGTAGACATGGATTATTCTGTTATTTTTAACTGTTTATATTTGGCCAAACCAGGTATGAACAGGTAATGGCCATTTAAACCCACTGGTACTTAAATTAGCAGTTTACATTCTTTATTAAACTTATGGACTGCTAATTCAGCAACTTTTTGCACCTCCTATTTGTAAATAGCAGTAGCTGCTTTAACTGCTAATCAAAACGAACAGGTTTGCACATCTCTAATTCTGGGGATATTTTAGGGATTTCGACAGTACCCACTGCTGTTCTGACCGTTGACAATGCTCCAGCTGATCGAAAACGGTTTACTGCGCATGAATACGTGCCATTATAATTGCCGGCGCAAGAGAAAAAATTGCCTAGTCTAATACGGCCTTTAGTGACATGGAAACCATATTCAAAGATGCCAAAATTTGCCATCTTAATGTATATTATTACCTACGTTATTTTACCACCTGCAGTTATTTGAAATTTCTGTCTAATTTTTCAATGGAAAAGTCATAAATGACATTTATATTTTATTAATAATTTTAATTCAAAATAATAAGAAGTGGATGTTAGATGTGGTTGTAAATAAAATAGTAACAAACATCAGTGAAAAGTTTCATTACTGTCTGGAGATTTAGTTAACCGAGGCGCGAAGCGTCTCTCTCGACAGGAATGAAACACTTTCCACCTCGGACGTAATATACTATTACAAAGGCCAGATTTCTGGTGTCTGCAGTCTAATTTGAATACCTAGAACGTCAGGTAAGACGTCAGCTAAAACCTTACGGACGCTGCTTAAGTGTTAATACTATATTCATTTATTTTTAAGATATAGCGTAATTACAAGTACAGGCTGTCCATTTTCCGGTGGATTTACTAAGTATCTCTGTTATTAGTAAAGATAGAAGGATGCGGTTTTCGCAGTGCTGTGCTACTTTTTTATGAAGAAAAGGAATGTTCTGTTTCGAACTTATAAAGCAAATAAATGATGTAATCTGGAGCAGATCTCATCCAAGTTTGACAGAGAAGTTACGTTCCTATTTTTTTCAAAAAATAAGTTAATATGGTTATGTATAGTTTAATTCAAAATATATCGTTGATCTTTTGACTTCAATAAAAGCCTAATTACTTCTGTGATCATAAATTGTCATACAATTTACTTTCTTTTCGGGCAGAGCCGAAGTACAATCCCTAATTATTATACCAGTTTGAGTAGGTATAAATATCTAATGATATACAGGGTGGATTTACTAAGTATCTCTGTTATTAGTAAAGATAGAAGGATGCGGTTTTCGCAGTGCTGTGCTACTTTTTTATGAAGAAAAGGAATGTTCTGTTTCGAACTTATTTGTTCTCGTCAGTACAGGGTAGGTGTACATACCCATCATCAGAGAGGACCTTTAACTTAAAGCCGTACTATCGACGGTAGTCGACAAAATACAGCGCGCATCTCTTAGTAGTCCCACAAACTAAAAAGACGTTATTTCATTAAATCAAATTTTAAAAATCCATCTAAGAAATAAAAAGTCTATGCTTGTCAGGTATTAATATAAAATACCAATATGGAAAATTATTTCCAGACCACTGTGTAGACAAAAATACGCCCTTATTGTATGAGGATCATCGGGTGGTCTGGAAATAATAATTTTCCATATTGGTATTTTATATTAATACCACCTGACAAGCATAGACTTTTTATTTCTTAGATGAATTGAACAAGGTTCATTTTCTAAACCTCGGCCTAAAATCTACCGTACGGAAAATCGCTAGACTGACGAAATAACTGTGCTTTTGCTTCAATTGAAACAAATCCTTTTATAGTAATAAAGAATAACTAGGTATGTGTGAAACATGCCTAAGGCATAATGGAGAACAACCTTCCCTAATTTGATAACATAATTATAATACTTATCTTTAAGTGCTTATGCAAAAGGTTTTTTTTAAAAGGTGTGGAGTACCAAGTACCAAACAGATCGTCAAGGTAACAATAAAACGATTATGCAAAATGTTAAGGACAAATAAGGTATTATATGCTTTGCATAGAAGCTGATTGTACATAAACAATTAATAATTTAAATATTTTAGATATAAAGTGCCACACACGACAAATGTCTTGTTATATGCGACATGTTTAGAAACACAATTTGATAATGTCTTATTATTTTAGTGGGCCAACTAGTTATGATGTGTGACAAACAAGAATATGAGATAAATATTAAATACATACAAAGTTCTTGCTTGGTAATTTTTATTTAAACAACAAACCCGAACAAACCCGAACATGAAAAAAAGCACTATTTTATAGAAACTGTATTCTATAACACTATACAGGGTGTTTCCTAACCTCTCTGAAAAAAATGAAGGAGGTGAATCCTTACAGACAAAGATGTGGTATAAATGTTTTTTCTCATGTCGCCTCGTTTTCGAAATACAGGGTGTTAAAAAAATTTTGTATTTTTCATTTTATTAATTAATGTCAAACTATATTCTAATAATATTTATTAAACATAAAGGATTAGGGTCAATTTTAAATTTTACAATTACAGTGAAACCTCTCATAACGGACACCTCTAATAAGCGGACATCAATATTAAGCGGACATTTTTTCATAGTCCGGAACTAGGTATATGAAATTCCATGGAAACAACCTCTCTTGGGCGGACTCTCCTTTGGGCGGACGCGGACAGGCTGTTTTCATACAAAGAGTGCGAAAACCCTCCTTTAAACGGACAAAAAATTTTTTTTAAGTATTTGGGGCGAATCAGTAGGTACGGTGCAAAACTCTTTCAAGACAGACCGGCATCCAATCGCATATGCGTGGCAGCACGAAAGGACTTCGCCGAATGAAAGTATGTGTTATTCCCCGATAGCAGTCCGCCGTTTATTTGTATAAGGTTCAAATCGCAAACAATGGCACAAAAATGTCGCGTTTTGAGTCTGAAAGAGAATATTGATGTTGTGGAAGTTTGTAATTTGATAACAATGATTTGGGCGAGTTCATTAACATTGATAGCAATGTGCTATTAGAAGAAGATAGTGACCACATTCCTTCCGATTATGTAGTCCAAACTGAAACCACATCACTATCTGACGACTCTGATGAAGAAGTTGAATGCAGTAATCAAACAAATGTCACCAATTATCAACAAGCCATTAGTATGGTAAAGGAATTATAAGAGTATGCAAAGAATAGAGGTGACTCTACAGCAATGGAATTGTTATCAGACTTGGAATTACATTTTCTAGATTGCAAGTATAAAACTCAAACACGAAAAACTACGTTATTAGATTTTTTAGTACTATATCCTAACTAAAACTAGTGTATTTTTGTTATGTTATGTTTATTTGTACATACATATTACACAGTAATCATTTTACATTTACATATTACCTAATAACAAATTTCCCATGGGCGAACACCTCTATTAGGCGGACACATTTAGACGGTCCCGTAGGTGTCCGCCTAAGAGAGGTTTCACTGTATATATAAAGTTATTGCTTGGTAATTTTTATTTAAGCCAATTGAACATGGAAAAAGGCATTATGTTATTGAAACAGTATTGTATAACACTATACAGGGTGTTTCCTAACCTCTCTGACAAAATGAGGGAGGTGAATCCTCGCCTTATTTCAAGATGAAAATGTGGTATATTTGTTAAACATAAATGATTAGAGCACTTTACTTTGGGACAATTTGAAATTTTACAATTAATTAATTTGCGGGGATCTGGGTAAAAGAGTACCTTAATTTTTTAGTTATTTTCGTATTTTTATCGTCAAATTATACGAGTAGGCTTTGCTTCGTTCCATGGCTCATGGAGGACATTTGCAGCAATTTATTTGACTTTTGTTCATATGAGTTCATTATTCAAAGTTTTTAAATCATATGCATTATGAAATCATTGGCATTAATTAATAAAATGAAAAATACAATATTTTTTTAACACCCTGTATTTCGAAAACGAAGAGACATGCGAAAAATTTTATACCGCATTTTGGTCTTACAATAAGGTGAGGATTCACCTCCCACCTCCTTCATTTTTTCAGAGAGGTTAGAAAACACCCTGTATAACAAATTTTAATTTTTTTAAATTTCAAAATATTTATTATTGGGTTTTATTTATTTATTTTTTGGGCTGCAAATAAATGATGTAATCTGGAGCAGATCTCATCCAAGTTTGACAGAGAAGTTACGTTCCTATTTTTTTCAAAAAATAAGTTAATATGGTTATGTATAGTTTAATTCAAAATATATCGTTGATCTTTTGACTTCAATAAAAGCCTAATTACTTCTGTGATCATAAATTGTCATACAATTTACTTTCTTTTCGGGCAGAGCCGAAGTACAATCCCTAATTATTATACCAGTTTGAGTAGGTATAAATATCTAATGATATACAGGGTGTTTCTTAATAACATTCTACTTTTTAAGAAGGTTATTCTTGGGTGCATTTTTAGAAAAAACTTCATACAAGCATGTCCTAAACGTCTTAACTTTTGAGTGTTAAAGATTTTCAAAAAATCTCCTTTTTTATTAATATCTGTGATACTCCTAGATATTTTTGAGAAATTTGGTACACACTTGCTATTCATCAAGAGACATTTTATGATGTGTAACATGTTTTTTATTCCTGCCTGTGGCATTCGTTCGTGAATTTTTTGTCGTTTGACGTACAGTTTTCATATAAAAAAATTAAATTCATTCATTTGCACTCTGTTATGAAATTAGGTATTAAGAAAGATTAAAAAACATCTTGTACGAAAGAAGCAGATTTTGTTTTTTGTAAATATAAATAGTTTTGACAGTTGTCTACCTAGTCTAGTTGGCACGTATTTAAGTCATTAACCTTAACAAATTATTAAAAAAACATGAAAATCTTTATCACCCTGTATCTCAAAAGTTAAGACGTTTAGGACGTATGTTCATATAAAGTTTTTTCTTAAAATAAATCCAAAAATAACATCCTTAAATATTACCATGTTATCAAGAAACACTCTGTATAAATAGCAACTTGAATTTTTATTAATTTTAATATCATATTTGTTTTCCGACAAATGAATTTTGGTATATTAGTGTTTTTTTATGATCAAACACACGCACTAAAGGAAAAATCCGTTAGGGCACTCTGGGAGTGGTGCGTGTGTGCAAGAAGCAATTCACGTTGGTTTTGAATCGTTGGAGGATATATTCGTTGGGAAAAACGAACTCGGTAAGGTCGTTCCATAAGGATGAAGTCCTCCAGAAGAAATAATTCTTAAATAATGAAGTTCGAGGAGTAGTAATCTTAACCACATATGGATGGGTGGCAGTGGTTCGTCGTGCATTTCTGCTATTCGCCGCTCTGGGCGGAATTAAGAGGGCAAGGTCAGCCGAGCACTTTCCATGAAAATATCTGTAAAAGAGAGTCAAATCCCCAACCTATCTTCGATGTTCTAGGCTGTCGAGATTCTTCGTCAGAACGTGGTCTCCAATCAGACGAATGGCCCTCCTTTCAATTGAATCCAGTAGCCGAAGAGTATGTTTGGGTGCAGAGAGCTCCAGACATGAGAGCACTATTCTAGTGATGGTCGAATCTGGGCTTTGTATAGTGTGATTGCTTTGTTCAGGTTTGAAAGCAGAATTTTAATCTTCTATTAGTATTCTAAATCGTAACATTGTACATTTTAAGGACTGTACATAAAAACGTAATTTATATTGGAACGAATAAATCTGTAATTCAGTATTTCATTACATTTTTATTCTTATTAGACTTACTATGTCTCAAAATATTATTTTTGTTGATCCTTATTTTCATTTGGTTTAAAATCTCGCTTAATTCAAAATATAAACAAATCAATATGTAAATAGCTATATTTTCAAGCCGACCCTGCACCCATTTATTGGAGTTTAAAGATTTAGGGGTAGACACAATAGGGATTAATCAGGTAGTTTTTAATGTCATAAAATTCATTGGTATATCTTGAACCACATTTATATTTATATTTCATTTTACTACTAAGGAATAGATAAAACAATAGACTAAAAATAAATACGCAGGACAACCGCGGAGCAAACATACACTATTGGAGAAATTGTTATTTCAATAGAATTCTTTGTTCTCTAGAAATCTTATTTAATCATAAACACTGTATACTATCATTTGTATGCACTTTAATCATCTGCGCCTGCCAATCAAATGGCAAGGCAGTAGTGGGTGTTCAAGTCATTGATGTCTGTAATTTGGACATCGTTTTGTTTTTCTTTATTTTATACCATCGGCGGCGGCTCGTGACCTATGATCAGGGTTCGAAAATATCATGATATTTATATAAATATCATATCACATGATATATATCCGATATATATCGGATATATATCGGATATATATCCAATATACAATCATGTTTAAAATTTATTTTCTTAATTAAAAAACGGCATTGTCATTATTAAAAATATTAAAATAAACAGATTTTAGTATTATTTTATTAACATTAATATTTCAACACAATCACAAAATTAAAACTTATATTGTAAACAAAAAAACTTTTTATTCTAACATTTGCTCATAACTCCAATTAGGTAAAAAGAAAAGAATTAAAAACAAACAGATGTTAACATTATTTTATTAACATTGATATTGGTATATCATCCTCATCTGATGAATCATCATTATCATCAATATCAATAATGTTATTCTTAGTGACCATAACTTCAGAATCTTCCGATAATGCTGGTTCCCATGCCCAATCAAGGTTGGTTTTCTTTTTGTCTGTATTTTGGTTCATATACTTGAACATAAAAACCAGCTTACTGGCTTTTTGGTTTCCTAAGCGGTTTCGTAAATCTGATTGAACCAAACCGAAAGAAGAAAAGGCCCTTTCAATCCCAACTGTTCACATAATTTCAAAAAAGCGTCCTTGTCTGGCCAGTCTGAGTCCAATACAGGGATCGATTTCCACCACGTTACTGGTGGAGTAAGTCTAAAATGATCCCCAAAAAAGTACTTTGGAAATGGGCTAACTTGTGATATAAGAGACATCACAAATGGAACAAAAGAACTATTGATATTATTCACATATTCAAAAGCCTCTCCTTTTTGAATAGCTGTTAAATGTCGTCCCAAAAATCGATGATCAATAATATTTGCTAGATAATGCATTGCCCCAAGTGCCATATTTTTTCTTTTAAAGAAACTTTTTTCACCAAAAGTGGCTGTTCTGAGAAATCCAATTCTAATTTATGCCAGACCTCTACACACACAGATATAGTTGTATAGTCTCTTTGAACTCTATCAAGAGCTATGGCTATTGGATGTAGACGAGCAATTAGGTCACTGGCATTTAATGCAACCTGAGCATCATTGACTATCTTTATAATGTCACTTTAATTTAATAAATGAAATTGTCGAATATATCGGATATATATCAAGTTATAAATATCATGATATATATCGTGATATATATCATGGTATATATCACTTGATATATATCCTCCAAACCCTGCCTATGATAGAGGGGGTTCATAAGTATCGTGAAATTATTTTAAAAAAACAGCTGTATCTCCAACTGAGCATTGATGTGAGCTTGACTGTTTTCATTTTTTTAAATTTTTTGTCTTAAGTGCCCCGTGTCGGCTATTCCATTTTTTGGACCAGGCAGGTTCCGCAACGCCGCGACCAAACAACAAACAGGAAAAAAAAAACGGTTAGTTGTGTTGCATCTACAAATCCAGTTATTTTTTCGTCTATTTCATTTTTAAACTTTCTAATAAAGTCCCTAGATTTACCCTTTGTGGCTTGCGTTAAATTAATTTCGGGTTTAGGTGTTCCCGCATTCTTCACGTCAATTGTTTGCTCCAAACTCAAAGAGCTAAAGTTATTTTTTAAATAGTCCAACTATTCATTTTAACTTAATAAATATATAATATTAAAATATTAAAACATACTCGCTCGAATTTCTAAACACATGCACGAATAGACAACAGCGCGGCGCACCCTAAAATTTTGCGCCTTTCCCATGTTAAATCGCCATAGCCCCGCTATCCCTCGCTGTCTCCCGCCACCTGTTACTACAGAGAAACTGCATTATGCCCCGCGTACTTCATCGCACATGCGAGCAAGTCTCGTCATAATCGTTATTCACCTCAACCGAGCCGTGGTTGTCGGATCGAGCGCCTATAATATACAGTTTGGTTAACGGTATGATAAAATATTAGAGATGGTCGGACTTTATACGATACGATAAATAATATTCAATGAATATAAATTTTTTTTATTCGTTTTGGGGGTTTGGGGGTACATGTGCGCATGTGCTACTGTGGGAGAACTGCCACTGAGCATCATTAATCATCAGCCAACGTGTACAACAATGTACTTTTTGAAAACGAAACATATCTATTGCTGCTAAATAAAATCGACCCAGGACCCATTCCTGACATGATTTTCACATTGAAAAAATAACAATAAAGTTTCTGCCGATTGGTCAGAAGCCCGAGTGTTCTCTGGTTCAGCGACAAAAAGATCTGATGATGCCCGCATAGGGCGAAACATGTTACCAAAAACAAGTTTTCATTTTGAGACCGAGACTTATCTTTTTAACCACGTATAAATTATCAGGTCTCTTTGAGAGAAATGGGCGATTTTTCCAAAACAATCATTGCTTTCAATTTATTTCCTATGTAGTTCCGCTCTTCGTAGCGCCGTTAAAAGGCACAGAAATTTATTACTACAGTGGAGACTTGCGCAGTTTGCTTTTACAAAACTGTCATGACGTTTGGTTTATATTTGTATGATAAATTACCTTCAAAAATATTCATTTTGTTTCCTATCATCTGTCAGTTATCGGTTTTGTTCTGGTTTGTTCGTTTTCTAAAATATACAATCAGTTTGCAACCAGTCAGAAACTATGCATGCGCAGAGGAAAATTGATAATCGGGTCACAATTTGCTTTGACCATCGACTCTTTGCTTTGTTCACGTCAATGGACGCCTGTTATTTCGAAAATAAACACAACAAAAAAGAAATGGAGATTCCTGTTGAATCCCCATCTCTTTTTATATTCTGTCTGTTTCTATTTTCATTCTAACAGTTGATCGGTTTGATATATTGTGGTTAGTAAAAACAAACAATCGACGGACGAGGCAATTGTTTTTCTGGAAACCTACCTAAGAATGTGAGTTATTTATTCTGTAGAGGCTGTGAACCAAAGCCTTGTCCTCATTTATTTAAGATCCTTGTTATGTACAGGCTTATCAATTTAGTTTGTCCCACTTTTAAGAGCCCGTAACTTTTTTGTATTTTGAGTTCATTCAAAAACAAGATGTAACATTTTTAGCCAAGTTTTTATGAGTCTAGTCAAAAATGACAGTAGGTGTCATGTATCACACCGAAAAGCAATTATTATTTTTTTTTAAATGGGACAACTCTATACAGGGTGAGTCGGGAGGAACGGACCAAATTTCAGGAGTGTATTATACACGCGAAAACAATGTAAAAAAACCCATATGTTCTTATCGGATATTCATTTGTTTTCAAGTTATAGCGCAATATCCAATATTTTTTCTACGTTCCACTTTTATCAAAATTTTCACATAATTAGAGTATGCCATGCTCAGGATTCTAAACTATTTGGCACCGATGTTGTCTTGACAATGTATCAGTCTATTGTGGCAGTAATTAAACGTTTATTTTCAAGTTGAGTGATTAAAGTGATACAAAATGCCAAATATTTATTCAAATTTAGAATATGCAAATATGGTGTTTATTTATGGTTTCTGTAATGGCAGTGCTACAGCTGCTGTTGAAGAATATCGTCAACGGTATCCACATCACAGTCATCCGACTAGAAACGTGTTTATCAGAGTGTTTAGTAATTTGTGCGAGAATGGTAATCTTCCCAGTGCCAACATTACATCTCAACATTACTTATTACTCGACAAGGTTTAGGAGAAGTAGAAAATATTCTGGATTTAGTAGAAGAAGATGCAACGACCAGCTCAAGAAGAATTGGTACTCAATTGGGCATTTCACAAAAAAGAGTATTAAACACACTCCACGAGCAAGGCTTATATCCATACCATGTACAGAGAGTACAGCACCTAGAACCGGAAGATTATGCTAATCGTATTGAATTTTGTCGGTGGATAAATAATAATCATCGTGTTGTATCGCATATACTTTTTACAGATGAAGCAACATTCACCCGTGACGGTATTAATAATACTCGTAACTCTCATGTATGGTCAATCGAAAATCCCCACGCAACAGTTGAAAGTAATTTTCAACATAAGTTTTCGGTTAATGTGTGGTGTGGTATGCTCGATAGCTATTTAATTGGCCCTTTCATTTTGGAGAATCGCCTCACAGGAGACAACTACCTACATTTTTTACAACATGAGTTACAAGGACTACTAGAGGATGTTCCTGTAAATATCAGAAGGCGAATGTATTACCAGCACGATGGAGCTCCTGCACATTTTGCTCGTCAGGTCAAGCAACATTTAGACGAAACATTTCCAGGGCGTTGGATTGGTCGCGGTGGTCCTATTAATTGGCCTCCAAGATCTCCAGACCTCACAGCACTAGACTATTGTTTATGGGGTTGGTTTAAAAATGAAGTGTACAAAGTAAAAGTGGACACTCGGGATGCACTAATTCGACGTATTAGAAATACTGCAGCCAATTTTAAAGAAGACAGAAATGAAGCAATTAGAAGAGCAACGGGCCGGGCCACCTTCGTAGACGAAGCAGAAAATGTTTAGAAGTCAATGGCGGTATTTTTGAACATTTATTAAAAGAACGCTATGATTAGGAAACCGTTAATATATGAACTTTTCTTTATTTGGTATTGCGCTATAACTTGAAAACAAATGAATATCAGATAAGAACTTATGGGTTTTTTTACATTGTTTTCGCGTGTATAATACACTCCTGAAATTTGGTCCGTTCCTCCCGACTCACCCTGTATATTAAAAGCGCATTAGATGACGCCTTTTCCGATCTCAAAATATAACATACATATGCATTCTTTTCTTCAAGTGAGTAGTAGAAAAACAATTTTATTAACATTGGCATATCTAGAAAATAACAAAAGTTTATAACATTAATTTAATAACTAGAATTATATAATAATTATTTCATAATCTATATTGCTCTACATGACCACCTCCATTTTCGATACATTTATGAAACACTTTTACAATGTGACTATTAATTTTTAATAAAACTTCTCTATTAGTTTGAATCTGTAGGATGGCGTTTTAAATTCTAATATACAGTTCTTTCAACGAATGACACGGTGTATTATATATTTTTAACATAACCCCAAAAGAAAAAATCACAGGGTGTTAGGTCTGGACTGTTCGGCGGCAATTTTATAGTACCGGATTTTCCAATCCATTCGACCTATATACAATATCAAACATAAAACACCTTTCCCCCATTGAATAATAATATCTCATATTGGTTAGTTTTTACATACAAAATAACTTTTCTACAAAATTCTGAGAATGATAGACTGAAATATAAATAAAGATAAAATCCATAGCAACCAAAACAATTGCATAGCTATCTTGATGCTTTTTAACAATAATATATTTTTAAATATTTTTGTCAATGTTTGATGGAATGAAGAAAATAATGCATATGTTTGTTATATTTTTGAGATCGGACGAAAAGGCGCCACCTAATGTGCCTCTGATTTATAGTGTCCCATTTAAAAAAAATTTATAATTGCTTTTCGGTGTGATATATGACACCTACTGTCATTTTTGACAACACTCATAATAACTTGGCTAAAATTGCAACATCTTGTTTTTTGAATGAACGCTCTAACTCAAAATACAAAAAAGTTACAGGCTCTTAAAAGTGGGACCAACTAAGTTGATAACCCTGTAAAAACGAAGCTATTATCCCTCTACCCTTACATTTTTGGTATTTCCAGCGCTCTATGCATTCTCTAAGCCTGAAAATTTGTTGATTGTTGCAATCTCCGAACCCAACAGCATTGTTACTTCAAGACAATGGTTGGCAACATTGTGAGAAAGTATACCTAAATTCACGCTTGAGGGCACCGATTGAAGGCTTGTCCGAGAAATTCCACGGAATATCATTGTGGGGCACCACGAACGAAGCGGCGGCGTTACATTTTTGATAGGTTTAGTAAACTTATAAAAATATGAGGTGACATGTTTATACACTGTAATTACAAATGGGTCTATTTTATAGCTATTTTTGTGTTGATTGTTGGCAAACAATACCTCCTGTAAAATTTTGGAATATTGCAAAATATGCATATACAGTGAAACCTCTCTTGGGCGGACACCCACGGGACCGTCTAAATGTGTGCGCCTAATAGAGGTGTCCGTCCATGGGATTGTTATTAGGTAATATGTAAATGCAAAATTATTACTATGTACATGTATGTACAAATAAACATAACAAAAATACCCTAGTTTTAGTTTTAGATAGGATGTAGTACTAAAAAAATCTAATAACGTAGTTTGACGTGTTTGCGTTTTAAACTTGCAATCTAGAAACTGTAATTCCAAGTCTGATAACAATTCCATTGCTGTAGAGTCTCTATTCTTTGCATACTCTTATAATTCCTTTACTATACTAATGGCTTGTTGATAATTGGTGACATTTGTTTGATTACTGCATTCAACTTCTTCATCAGAGTCGTCAGATAGTGATGTGGTTTCAGTTTGGGCTACATAATCGGTAGGAATGGGGTCACTATTATCTTCTAATAGCACATTGCTATCAATGTTAATGAACTCGCCCAAATCATTATCAAATTACAAACTTCCACAACTTCAATATTCTCTTTCAGACTCAAAACGTGACATTTTTCTGCCATTGTTTACGATTTTAACTTTATAACTCACAAATAAACAGGGGACTGCTATCGGGGAATCACACATACGACTTTACTTTCACTCTGCGAAGTCCTTTCGCCCTGCCGCGCATACGCGATTAGTTGCCGGTCTGTCGTCAGAGAGTTTTTGCACCGTACTTATTCGTCTCCCAAATACTTGTAAAAAATGTTTGTGCGTTTAAAGGAGGGTTTTCGCACTTTTTGTATGAAAACAGCCTGTCCGCGTCTGCCCAAGAGAGGTTGATTTTCATGGAATTTCATATATCTAGTTCCGGACTATGAAAAAATGTCCGCTTATTAAAGGTGTCCGTTATGAGAGGTTTCACTGTACTTAAAAAGAGTAAATTAAAGTTAATTACATATGTCTGTATAAGACCTCAGTGTTCTTATAATGCGCAATGACCCAGACAGAAGGAACATAGGCAATATAGGCTCTGAAAAAACAGGTTAAATGTTATTTTGGAAAAAAGACAGTTGACCTAATACATCACGGAACGAAAAATTTAGTTCTATGAAAATAATAATTTATGGCTCTATATGTGACTGAAAAAACTTCTAATAAGGACTGCCATAAAACTAATCAAAAGTTTTATAGTAAACATTACCAAAATATTTAGTAAACCATTTATAGCTTTGTAACATTTACTAAAATTGTAAAATTTACTAAAACTTGTTTTACTAAAATCTTTTGTAAACATTTTGACACATGATATTCCCAAGCGGTGACCCATCCAAGTACTAACCGTGCCCAACGTCGCTTGACTTCTCGATCGACCGGATTTGTTCCCTGTTAAGTTCGCCACTGTTATTTGTTGTGAAGAACGACATCCTGGGATTGACGCCTTTTCTTCTTGTAAAAATATTTTTACAACACTTCATTTAAACTTTTTACAATAAAAATTACATTAATAGTCGTCAGTACAATGCACCATACATTTTAAAATATTTAACTACTGGAGTTATAAATAAATTATTTTCACTCACATTCGTTGTAAAATTTAGAATATATTAATTGGCAATACTAACTATATTTTTTTTATAAATTATATCTGCAACAATATTATTTTGTAATTAATATTATTTTTTATAGTACATCGTACAATAAAATGTTTACTATAATAATTTTACTATAGTATTTGTTCCGTTCACATCTATTTGTTGCAAAATTTACAATATATGTAAATAATTATTTGATTTTTCAAAATTTCTTAGAAATCTTAACTATAGTTTTTTGTAAATTATGTTTACAATATTATTTTGATGGAACCCTGTCTAACAACTATCGACCAGTCGTATTGCTTTCAGTTATATCAAAAGTAATGGAGAAAGCTATTAACAAATATCTTCTAAAGTACCTGGAAGGCTTCAACATTATCAGCGATCATCAATATGGTTTTCGGAAGTACAGATCAACTGGAGATCTTCTAGCCTATGTCACCCATATTTGGAACAACACGATTGAACATCATGGGGAGTCTCGGGCTATTGCACTGGATAATTCTAAAGCCTTTGATCGTGTTTGGCATGAGATACTTCTAAGTAAACTGCCATCCTATGGTATGCCCAGTCGATCCTGTGCATGGTTGGCTAGCTTTCTTAAGGACCGCTCTCTGCAAGTGGCGATTCACGGATTTCTCTCAGACACCTTCACCATCAATGCTGGTGTTCCTGAAGGGTCCATATTGTCTCCCACACTCTTTTTACTCTACATTAACGACCTTCTAATGAAAACGACAAATCGGATATTTAGTTTTGCTGACGATAGCACATCTTTCTCTTTAAATACACAAACATCGGCTGCCGACGCACATCTTCGCAGACAACATGAAGTAGCACGCCTCAACAAAGGCCTGGAAGAAATTTTGGCTTGGGGTGATAATAACCAAGTCGAATTTAACTCTAATGAATCGCTTTTTGCGTACACGCACCACTCCCAGAGTGCCCTTAAGGATCTTTCCTATAGTGCTTGTGTTTGATCATAAAAAAAAAGAATTACTAAAAAAAAATGTAATTATGTAGTACTATATTTTACAATTATTACTATAATAATTTTACTATAGACTGAGAACTGAGGACAACCAGGATTACAAGTCTACATATTATCACAGATGGAATCCATCGCAAAACTACTGGGCTTACTTGTTTTCTCTGCATAGAGCTTAGTGTAAAGTCATAGGAACAAAATATTCTCTAATATGCTATTCTTAACGCAAACGAAATATAATTTTTTTTTCTTATTTAAGTTTTAAATCGTATACCGACACGAAAGTTGTATAAAGAGATAAGTAGTAATCAAGGTTGGTTCAAAACTGAAGGTCGCTAGATTTTATGCAATTTATTATAAATTTTCAATAATTATTATCGATTAATTCTTAATCAATCATTTCCTTTATGGTTGCTTATTATCAGTGAGTCTATACCGGGTGTTTCAGGAGGAACGCTCATCCCTATAACTTTTTTATTGTTTAAATTATGAAAACTACTTGATATACAGAGGAATTCTGATTTTTCCTTATTAGTTGTGTGATTTTCTTTAGAAATTCCCCAGAGTTTATTATTTTCATTATTTTTCGAAATATTATGCAACAATATTTTATAGTAAAGAAAAGAATTCTGTTTTTTAACTATCTAACATCAAACAATGGTCATTTTAAGTAGAAATAATTATATTCGTCATGGTAGAGGGATCCTATTAAACCTTTATTTTCGTTTGTGCTACGTTATAATACACTAAAGATGATATAAAGTGTCTATTACGTCAAAATAGATAAAAGTTTAATATCGAATCGCAGAAGGATTTTAATCGTCATCAATGACTTCGATTATGATATAAATGACATTGATAGAACAGAAATGAATGTGTCCGCCTAATAGAGGTGTCCGCCCTTGGGAAATTTGCTATTAGGTAATATGTAAATGCAAAATTATTACAATGTTTATGTATGTACAAATAATCATAACATAACAAAATACACTAGTTTTAGTTAGGATGTAGTACTAAAAAATCTAATAACGTAGTTTCACGTGTTTGCGTTTTATACTTTATACGAACAAACCCGAACAAACCCAATACTCGCCCCTGAAGTGAGTGAATTTTTTTTTCAAGTATCAGCGGCAAATATATATTCAATAACAATTCCATTTCTGTAGAGTCACATCTATTCTTTGCATAATGTTGTAGTTCCTTTACCATACTAATGGCTTGTTGATAATCGGTGACATTTGTTTGATTACTGCATTCAACTTCTTCATTAGAGTCGTCAGATAGTGATGTGGTTTTAGTTTGGACTACATAATCGGTAGGAATGGGTTCACTATCATCTTTTAATAGCACATTGCTATCAATGTTAATGAACTCGCCCAAATAATTGTGATCAAATTACAAACTTCCATAACATCAATATTCTATTTCAGACTCAAAACGCGACATTTCGGTGCAATTGTTTACGATTTTAACCTTACAACTCACAAATAAACGGCGGACTGTTGTCGGGGAATCACACATACTTTCATTCGGCGAAGTCCTTTCGCGCTGCCATGCGTACGCGATTGGTTGCCGATCTGTCTTCAGAGAGTTTTTGCACCGTACTTATTTGTCTTCAAAATACTTTAAAGTTTTTTTTGTCCCGTAAAGGATGGTTTTCGCATTCTTTGTATGAAAACAGCCTGTCCGCGTCCGCCGAGAGAGGTTGATTTTCATGGAATTTCATATACCTAGTTCCTGAATAGGAAAAAATATCCGCTTAATAGAAATGTCCGCCTATCAGAAGTGTCCATTATGAGAAGTTTCACTGTATTTACTAGTTCATCTTCGTGAATTATAACTATTATTACTGTCCGTTGAATAATTTAATTACCAGGTCATTTAGATTCACAACGTCAAACTGTTTTTAATTGTTACAGCTTGTTAGTCGTTAACAATATATGAACAATGTTAATAATTACTTGATGTAGCCTATATACATACAAGGTATTACATTTCCATAAAATTTTGTAAAGGTAAGTAGTATAATTTTTTCGCAGGAGCAGTGGCGTTGGTTAGTGGAACTAAGAAATGATAATCAATCCCTTGACACCAGCCTAAAATTTAGATAATCAAGGGACGATATTTGAATGTTAACTTAAGTTTGACCTTAGCTAAGGTAGCCTTAACGTTATGGTAAACCTTAAGTAAGGTATGTTATAAATTATTTTGTGGCTTCAGACAGATTGACGCGTTAAGTCTAAGGTTCTTAAAGCACTATTCCTTTAGATTCTTTTTATTATCAAACACAAGCACTATAGGAAAAATCCTTTAAGGCACTCTGGGAGTGGTGCGTGTGCGCAAAAAGCGATTCACGTTAGTTTTGAATCGTTGGAGGTTATATTCGATGGGAAAAACGACCTCGGAAAGGTCGTTCCACAAGGATGTAGTCCTCCAGATGAAAGAATTCTTAAATAATGAAGTTCGAGGAGTATTAAGCTTAACCACATATGGATGGGCGGCAGTGGTTCGTCGTGTATTTCTGCTATTCGTCGCTCTAGGCGGAATTAAGAGGGCAAGGTCAGCCGAGCACCTTCCATGAAAATATCTGTAAAAGAGAGTCAAATCCCAAACCTGTCTTCGATGTTCTAGGCTGTCGAGGTTCTTTGCCAGCTCGTGGTCTCCAATCAGACGAATAGCCCTCCTTTCGATGGAATCCAGTAGCCGAAGAATATGTTTGGATGCAGAGCTCCAGACATGAGAGCAGTACTCTAGTGGTGGTCGAATCTGGGTTATGTATAGTGTCAAAAGTTGTTGAGGTGTGTACAACTTTCTGGTTCGAAAGAGTACACCAAGTTTCTGAGAAGCTATCTTGGCGATTGCCACAACGTGGTTTTTTAAGACATATTTCCTCCCAGATTGACGCCCAGCATATTAATAGATGAAGCCATGACTATATCCGATTCTGTAATGTTAACCTTTTTAGAAAAACTGTTGCCTGGGTTATCTTAGCATTAAATTCGACTTGGTTACCGTCACCCCAAGCCAAAATTTCTTCCAGGTCTTTGTTGAGGCGCGATACTTCATATTGTCTGCGAAGATGTGCTGCGAAGATGCTGCGAAGATGTGTTAGATGAGAGTTAATACTATTAGATCTTTAAGGCCATGGTAATCTAACGCCTCAATTGACCTCCAAATTCATTTAAAATATTGTATTTTAAAGGTTTATCATAACGTTAAGGCTAACTTAGCTAAGGTCTAACGTAATGTAACATTCAAATATATTTAATTTCATTTCAAAGTCACCTTAAGATATCGAATAACATAAGTCATCCTTAACACAAGTTTGACAGTATATTAAAGCTCTTTTTAACTCTAATCTAAAGGAATAGACGTTTAAGAAGGTGGTAATCTTAGACTTAACGCGTCAATTGCCCCTAAAATTAATTTAAAACATATTTTTTTAAAGGTTTACATTAACATTAAGGCTACCTTAGCTAAAGTGTAGCTTAAGGTAGCATTCATATATCGATCCTAAGTGGAAATTTTTGGATATGTTCAAATTGTATTTTTTTGGCATTGACGGTTGTGCAACAATGACAACGTATCACCTGTCAAAACTTAGAAATAATAGCGGAGTATCGGAGGCTTATTTAACTGTTTCTATAGGCGTTATAAATAAAGAATTACCTGTTTTTGCCGTCTTGTTATAACTTTTAATAAATTTCTGCACAACTTAGGGATGAGATTACAAAGTCACCCTAAGGTACAGAATGCCATAAGTCATCCTTAACACAAGTTTTAACAGTAAATTAAAGTTCTCTTTAACTCTCATCTAAAGGAATAGATCTTTAATGATGTGGTAATGTTAAACTTAACAAGTCAATTTACTTTCAAATTAATTTAATCCAGACCTAGTGCCGATATTTGAATGTTACCTTAAGTTAGACCTTAGCCAAGGTAGGCTTAACGTTAAGGTAAACCTTAAAAAATTATGCTTTGAATTAATTTGAGGGTCAATTGACGCGTTAAGTGGAAGATTACCATGTCCTTAAAGATCTATTCCTTTAGATAAGAGTTAAATAGGACTTGTGGTGGTGGTATGGTGACTTTAAAATATCGGCTCTTCAAAAATTTCTTTAAACTCGGGAAATTTTCTATTCAAGGATAACACGGGCATAAAATATTTACAATTTTTTTCATGTGCTTTTGTTAGAAAATTGGCGTCAGACAGAATTTTAAAAAATTCCAGAAATATTTTATGCACTATCGTTTTCTGCATAAGTAAAATTACGGGATCTCTTTTTAGTAGCATCTATAACATAGTTCAGAAAAATATGTTAATTTTGTCACAGATCTTCCCGAAACTTCTGATACCCCAATCAACATGTCAGACAATCTAAATATCAATAAATTACTAAAAAAACTTTATTATTAACGGCTAAAACTTCACGAAAAGAAATATTTATCAGCTGATGGCTCTCGTCTCTTTCTAACCTGCCAAAAAGCGGCATATTTTTTAATTAAATTGATGGAACATTGCTCATTGCTCTGATTGCTAATTTGAGATTGTTCGGGATCCTCATCTTAAACGTTGCAGAAGCCATTACCTGATGAAAAGAGGTTAGAAAACACAACATTGTCAACTCTTTATGAAGCTTAGATAAGCCCGCAAATATTTCCTACGGTGTTTATCACTTTTTATTTAAAATAGCTTAAAGAAATAAGAGGGCTTAAGTTAGGCTGGCTCTTTGGCAGAACGGAGGATACGGACCTTTATTAATTTTCGGGTAAAATTTTCAGTTAAATTTGCACAAGGAAAATATCCAAAATAATTGTATCTTCCGTAATTTGAGAACTTATTGTTGCATTGCTCTTATTACCATCGGAAGAAGCTGAACTATTCTTTTTATATGAATGTACGCCCCTGGTCATGGTTGAATATTCAAGCTTTTAACTAATAAATTCTGTTATTTAACACCTGTAACTGGTACGAACGGATAATGCTATTAAATTATTATTTCTGATTTATCTTTCTCAGTCCATTATTTTAAATTAAGTATTTATTTTCCTAAAAGATACGATTAATTTTAAAACGCGTTTCCTGTTATTTCTTAAAATTCTGTTAAAAATCACATTTTTGTTCTGTTTCCGATTACGTGCAAGAACTTGTTTTAACAGGTTATGCTATAACACTTTTAAATTAGATATAGTTGTGATGAGATGAACTTAACTGTTACACGGAACGAAAAACTTAGCTAAATTCACTATAAAAATAATAAAACTAATCATAATTTATGGTTCTATATGTGACTGGAATAACTTTTATTGAGTACTGTCATTAAATTATAGCAAAATTATGGGCGGACTCTTCATTGGGCGGACGCGGACAGGCTGTTTTCATACAAAGAGTGCGAAAACCTTCCTTTAAACGGACAACAAATTTTTTAAAGTATTTGGGAGACGAATAAGTACGGTGCAAAAACTCTCTGAAGACAGACCAACGCGTATGCGTGGCCGCGCAAAAGGACTTCGCCGAATGAAAGTATGTGTGATTCCCCGACAGCAGTCCGCCATCTATTTGTGAGTTGTAATGGCAGAAAAATGTCGCGTTTTGAGTCTGAAAGAGAATATTGATGTTGCGGAAGTTTTTTATTTGACAACAATGATTTGGGCGAGTTCATTAACATTGATAGCAATGTGCTATTAGAAGATGATAGTGACCCCATTCCTACCGATTATGTAGCCCAAACTGAAACCACATCACTATCTGACGACTCTGATGAAGAATTTGAATGCAGTAATCAAACAAATGTCACCAATTATCAACAAGCCATTAGTATGGTAAAGGAATTACAAGAGTATGGAAGGAATAGAGGTGACTCTACAGCGTGGAATTATTATCAGACTTGGAATTACATTTTTTAGATTGCAAGTTTAAAACGCAAACACGTCAAACTACGATATTAGATTTTTTAGCACTACATCCTAACTAAAACCAGTGTATGTTTGTTATGTTATATTTATTTGTATATACATATATATAGTAATAATTTTGCATTTACATATTACCTGATAACCTATTTCCCATGGGCGAACACCTCTATTAGGCGGCCACATTTCGATAGTCCCGCCTAAGAGAGGTTTCACTGTATTTATATTATTTTTGTAAAATTTACTAAAATCTTTTGTAAAAATTTTGACAAATAGTATTCCCAGGCCAGTCACCCATCCAATTACTAACTTCATGACTTCATCGATCGATTGTATATTTCCTGTTAAGTTCTCCACCAATTATTTGTAACTGAAATCGAAATTCCAGGAATCCATTGCATCTCGTTTATGCATTCTATTTAAATTATGTTCTAGCCCTTCTTGATTAGATAATAGGGATGTAGGTAGTCTATCAAAGTGTAGGGAGTGTTTCAAACGCTAATATATGAAAAACAGAATTTAGGCATAACAATGCAACCGAATTTAACCCCAAGAAATGAATGATGTCATAAATTACAAAGTACACTCTATGAAAACAATTTTTTTTCTTTTTCTTTTTTTTTTAGTCAACTTGTATTAAAGTCAAAAATAATTTTATGGTGTACCTACCTATTGATATCTTATTAGTTCTGTATTAACTTTTTTTGTATGTGTATCTTAGATAACAATTGAGCAATAATTTCATTATTGTACTTTTTTTCATACTTTCTGCTACCCTATACAGTCCGCTAATGTGGAAAAACCACAGACTCATTACGTAAAAATATTAGGATTTAATTATACTTACATATATCCGAAAGTTGATATTAACTGAGATACAGGGTGTTAAAATTAAAACTTCATTTTTGTTTTTCTCTAATAAGTTTGCGAGAAACTAACATATTTTTACAAAATTTGGCAATTATGGTTATTTAGGAAGAGAAATTCTTTTTTTTATGAAAATTGTCTGCGGCAATATTTGCACATTTATTAGGTCATCATAACTTTTTTGTGCCTCAGTGTATTTAAGTTTTTAAATAAAAGTAATACTTTTCTGATATTTATTACGTAAAACGGTATAATAAATTCATGTCGCCCAGAGTTACCGTTTCGGAGATATTTGCATTTAAATTGTTTAGTGCACCCTGCCCAATTACTATTAATTTGCAAACAAAACTTTTTTGTTAAGTAACCTATGAGGAAACAAATAAAATTTAGAGATATAGTTGCTAAGGAACAGAAAATGTTTAATTTTTCAGTTAATCGTAAGTTTTCATTGCTGTTGGTTTCTTTCGACACGATATTTTCTGGGGTCAAAGTTACTTTAATTAAAGTAAGTTAAAGAACAATCCAATTGTTGTATTTATTATTTCCAATTACCATTACTAGAACATTAATTATCATGTAAAAGTTAATTGGTAAGAAGTAACAAAATATTATTTGCTTACCTGGGCTAACGCACTAAACAATTTAAATGCAAATATCTCCGAAACGGTAACTCTGGGAGCCCTGAACTTAGTATACCTTTTGCACGTAATTAATATGAGAAAAGTATTATTTTTACTAAAAACTTAAATACACGTAGGCACAAAAAATTATGACCTAATACATGTGTGAAAAATGCCGCAGACAGCGCCTCCTAATTTGTACGTTAAAGTTTCATAAAGAAATCAATTTTTCGTTCTAAAAAAACCATAATTGTCAAATTTTGTAAGAAAACGTTAGTTTCTCTCAAAGTTATTAGAGAAAAACAAAAATGAAGTTTTCTTTAACACCCTGTGTCTCAGTTAATATTATATGACAAGTATAATTAAATCTGTGGTTTTTCCATGTACCATTAATTAGCGGACACCCTGTATATAACCTGGCGCTACAAGTCCCGCCATCTTCTGCGTCAGAAGCGAACCACGCAACAAAACGCTCACAACTGATGATTCCTCCGACCGTAGACCTTGGCAACCTACTTTACCGTACGTTGTACGTAGTTGGACAGTGATCACCTAGATGGCACCTCAAGCTTATTATTATAAAGTAAATTGAAAGGAAACGGTTGTCGGCGACTTTTTTTCTCGGTACTAGGTATAGTTTCTGATGTCGAAACCAGATGGTGCATGCTACCCGAATATACAGGGTGAGTCAATGATTGCGCCGAGTAATTTTATGCCTTGAAGATATGATTTGTCGATAATGAGCTTTTGTGTTGAGTCGTATATTCTGCACTTTTAAAAAAATATATCGAATTATACAGGGCGCGCTCAAAATGTCGGGTGGCAGAAAGTTGTATAGTTATTTTATTTCATATTTAGGTTCTCTATGAATGTCTAAAATGATATTTAGTTTGATTAGGTAGTTTAATAGCAATAAATTAAAAAGTAAAAAAAGTTTTGTAGTTTAGGAAAGAAAAATTAAAGAATAATTCAAAAATTATTTTTTTAACAGCAGGATTGGGTGAGCTTTGTGAAAAGGGTTCTAGAGATACTATAAATGTAATAGTGTTGATCTATTTTATACAGGATGTTCATAATAAGGTTCCAATCATTTTTCCTGTACATTATTTATTTATTAGGTGTATAATCAATAAGCATTTTTTGTTGTTGTAACAGAACCATATAATTTTCAACTTTAACACTAATAAATGAACCGTGGTGCTAGTATTTCACCTCAAATGTTATGGGATATAAAACGATTTTTCAAGAAGGTGTTTACTTGTGCACAGATCAAAATGGAAGACATTTTAAACATTTACTGTAGTTTACAATTATTAGTCAAGGCTCATGTATTTAAACAACATAATTTATAAAATTTTGAATTTTTTCGAAAACGACTGGAAATAACTTATACGTTGGTATGACAAAAAAATTGCTTTTGAATTCTACATTCATAAACAATATAATAATATGCAGGGTGTTCCATTTGAATATATTGAGAAAAATGATTTTGAACTGAGGCGTTTTTTGGAACCTTATTATGAACACCCTGTATAAAATCGATAAATACCATTAGATTCATAGTATCTCTAGACCCCTCGTTATAAACGTCAGCCAGTCAAGCGGTCGAAAAAATTATTTTAGTATGTTTTAATGATTTTTCTTTCATGGACTACAAAACTTTTTCTTTCAGTTTTTAATTTATTGCTCTTAAACTACCCAAGCAAATTAAATAACATTTTAGATATCTATAGGGGACACTAATATGAACCCAAATATGCAATAAAATACTGGGTGTCCCATTTTATAATTCAAAATATTTTTAAAATGTGCAGAATGTACAACCATACCTCAACGAAAACGCTCATTATTGACAAATCTTATCTTCAAGCCATAAATTTACACCGCGCAATCGTTGAATCACCCTGTACAAGGTGATGTCGTGCACCTAACGTTACTACTTAGAAATAAATCGAATCTCCTTCCCGAAAGCTCTATATTTTCTTAAAAAAATTTTTTATTACCATTATTAAAACATGCTACAAATTAATCTTTGTTGATGAATAAATCTTGGAAGAAGTAAATAATTCCGATGCAAGGAGTTGTTAACTTTTACAAAATTTATTGGGATAAGACAAAATTTTGAATATCAGAGTTCTCAAAACTCCCTCGCAGGATTTATATTTCTTTTTAAATAATACGATTATTTAAAATTCACGACAAGTTGAGTTGTAAACCCAAACGAACCATAAATTCACATTGAAGATTATATCTATTCATACGAAAAAGGAACAAATTCTTCAAAATAGCAGCAATATAAAATATATTCGATAAAAGACCCAATTACCTTAAATACCAATATTAAAATTCCTGCGCAAATGAATGTTTTTCAAATTGACAATTCTGAAGGCTGTAACTTTGTAACTCGTAGTGTTGTTGAACGATATTGGAAGTAATATGGCCGGAGGAGGCGGGAAGGAGATGGTTAGACCACACACACACACACTTTTCCAATTATTATCGAATATTCAAAAATTCACGCCCTAAATAATAATAAATTATTTCGTTAATAATGAAACAGTTTTTATTTATTTTAACTGACTGATTTTACAAATAGGGTAGAGTAGTTTGCATCCTCATACGTCTAATTGTACGGGGAAGCCCATAAAAATCTTCTTCTTATAGTGCATCTCCTATTCGGAGATTTGCTATCAACACAGCTATCCTTATTGACTGTAGTTCGGAACAGTTGAACATTACTACAATTAAACCAGTCCCTTAGCTTCAACTAATCTTCCCCTGAACTATCAGTTGCAGAAGTGTGTATTTCGGTCCTCTCATTATATGACCCAAGTATTGGAGCTTCCTCTTTTTTATGGTGTTAATGATTTTACATTCTTTTTGCATTCGATTTAGGACTTCTAGTATTAGTGACCTTATCGGTCCAGGGGATACGCCACATTCTGCGGTAACATCACATTTCAAAGGCTTCTTGAGAGTCCATGCTTCAACCCCATACAAAAGCGGGAAGAACACGTAACAGCGCAGCATCCTAAGGCCCATGTTAACATCCCAACTAGTAAACAACTTTTTCATTTTTACAAATGTTGAGCTGGGTATCTCTCTCGTTCTTATCCCACTTGTTTGGTCAACCGATTGTTCCATCCAGGTTCCTAAATATTTATATGTTTGCACCTTCTCTATTGCGTTGTTCGCAACTATCACGTTTATCTGGTGTTGATTTTATGGATCCTTTGTAACTACTGTTAACTTGGTTAACTAAACTATTTAGAGATATATCAGGGTTAGACACTGACCCAAAATTATCGCCATGCTACTCGATGTAACAAAAAAATGACCATTTACGACGATATCAATCAATGCGACATTTGATCACTTTTGGCTTCTGTGAAATTACAAATAAGAATTATATCGGCAAATAAAGTCTATAATAGAGAGTTCTATGCAATTATCTATTCATTTAATTCATTTACCTGTGTAGCTATAGTGACAGAATGTTATGTTTACTTCATTTCCGAGTACCGACGTGTTACATTCACAGTGAATGTTACATTCACAGTGAAATTTTGAAGGTATTTAAATAGCCAAAATAAACTGTTTTCAGTGTGGAAACAACACCAAATATGACGTATTTTCGTTCGTTAATGCTTCTTTGAACTGCCAGTCAAATATTGGTTACTAATTCTTGTTTGCAACTCTTCGTACCGAAAGAGATTCATGTTTTGCCTTCATATAGATGTATTTTCGGCTTGGTTGACCTTGGTAACAAAGCCCTTAACACTAAAAATACAAAATCATAAACCATATATAGTTTTTTGTGCAGCGAGGAAGTTCTCTCAGTCAGGGAAACTCCAACCAAAATAAGAAATTAGTGACTTTAATTTTATAACATAGTGATATATATATATTAACAGAGTGATGTGAGTGAACAGAGGGAGATAAGTACGTCCATGGATAATAAATGGACTTCCTCCAGCTGTAACAGTCCATAGTTATGCATCTTTATACTATGGTGATCAAATATTATAAAACATAATTATGTGTTACTAAAGTTTTCTTGTAATTTTTATTAGAAACTAATGTGCGCGCCGCCTACTTATTAAAGTTTGTCTTCTACAATGAAATGATTTAAACCTCACGTACGGTTATTATGCCACCCTATTATATTATTTACTCAATCAGTGGTAAATAAGTAAGCACTATATTGATGTTCAAAGTGTTCCTTGGCACTTTGAATTTACTATAATTTTATTTCTTGTTTCAGGTAAGACTTCCCCTTCTCTGCCAATCTCCTAAAGTCGGACTAGGAAGTTTTCTGTGTGTACCGCGGTTTCCCTTAGTTCGCAGCAAGATAAGTGCCAGTAAGTACACGGAACGAAAAACTTAACAAACAAAATTAAATTTACTATGAAAATAATAAAACTGAACATAATTTATGGCTCTATATTGTGATTGGAATAACTTTCAGTAAGAACTGCCATAAAATTATAGCAAAATTTTAACAAAAATTTATAGTAACAATTACCAAAATAGTTAGTTAACTATTTATATTTTTGTAAAACTTTTTAAAACTATTTCTAAGGAGGCCGCAGAGGTAGGATTTAAGTAAAAAAAATATGTACTTATGGTTTATTTGCCATATATTTTCCTATTTACATACATTGTCGACTTGTTTTCTTTTGAAATTTTAGTCACATAACCCTAAACTTACGAAACGTCAATAGGTTTGAAGTCTAGAGTAGAGAGCATAAGCTAGTATCGATATCGACGACTATCGATATTGGAAATATTAAAATTATTTCTCGAATTATTTAAATATTTGATTTAGATTCTGGAAATAATATTATCACATATAACTCGAGCGTCGTTTTAATTATCGAGTACATTTTTCATTGCACAGAAAAAAATTTAAAATTTGATGAAAATATTTAGAAGATAACCTAACCAAACAAAAGGCATTCAGCAGAACTACTGACCGATTAAAAATTGCTTATAAATCGATGGGCTCTGCCGAATGTAGCCATTGAACGAGACGTTTTTTCGGAGGTGTAACTAGCAAGGTATCTTTTAACGTACTTTTGAGTACTCATATCCAGTAAACATCAAATGGATCCAGAAATTTTTTAATTACTTAGTAAATTAAAAACTACTGAACTGATACATTGACGACTGATACCTAAAAATGCTTTAAAATGATCAGTCAGGAAAAATATTTAAAAAAATAGGGCTGTTTAAAAGACATGGATACGCAGCAAAAATTCACTAAAGACATGGATACGCAGTAAAAAATCATTAAAAGATGCCTTGGTAAAGATTGTTTCACGAAAAATGGATACGACTTAATGATTGCCTGGGTCGGTCCCATTGTGTCGACAAGAGCTTGGCAATAAACAAGTGAAGTATGAAGGGACGGACTAAGGAAAACAAGTAATGATATGATTATATTAATGTAATGAAATGAAATAACATTTTTTTTAAATATTACTAGCCATATTTATTTACATTTAAGATGTCATTCTATAGATAGTTCTGTTTCGCTATCGCTATCCTCATCAAAATTAATTATAATTGGATTAATTATACGATCCAGACTAATATACGAATTTTCTACAGTTATTACGTGACGGACTGAATTTTTCCAACTACCTGGGGGAATATCATTAAAGCATTTTCGTATTAATTCTACAACACTAGAACTTAAAGTCGGAGAAATATTTTCAGACCTAACCAGTGATTTTAACTGGTGCCACATATGCTCTATGGGGTTAAAAATGCAATAATATGGTGGGAGCCGTAGCACTGTATGTCCAATTTCTTCTGCCAATGATATACTTTTTTTATACAAAATGTCTTTAAAACTTCTAAAAGATCACTTTTTTTATAACTTTCTTCAAAATATATATCATTCGCCGCCATGTAGTTCTGAATCTCCAATTTTGTATTATTTGAGTTTGGAGCTTTATGTAATTGGCGACTGTGATAGCTCGCATTGTCCATTACTATCACGCTATTCTGAGGAATGTTTGGTAAAACACAATTCTTGAACCATTCCTCAAAAACTAACAAATTTGACCACAAAAAGATATCTAAATATAAATTAAGCAACCTAACCTACCTGATGTGAATATATTTAATTATAATTATTACAATCCGGTCCTTTCCACATAATAATAACAAACGGTCATAAATAATGGGATGGCCACAGGTACTTTTACTGCAGTCATTAAGTTATATTCATTTTTCGTGAAACAATCTTTAACTATGAGATTTTTATAGATACAATTTTTGTTTCGGAATTTTACGAAATGTCGTTGTCGCATGTTTATTCTGATTAAATTCCGAGAACGAAGCGATTTAATCTACGAATAAATATGCACAAACGATCATTGAGTAAAATTTCCGAAGAACAAAACTTTATTGAGTGTTATAACACTCCACTCCATTTCGCGAAATGGATAATTTTATTTTTAATGCTCCTCTTCACTAACGGAGATTATAATTCACTCCTTTCGTCATTTTCTTATAAATTTTAGTCCTTAACCTGACAAAAACGGACATAAATCGCTGTTAAATCACAAATCGCTTTTTAAATTCGATGGAAAAAATGGCGTCCGATTTCTAATGGTTAGTGCATTCAGCAGATGATCGCTTACAAATTGATGGGTTCTGCTGAATTCGCCCAATGCGAATAACTTTTGAATTCTGCTAAATTAAAAATAAAAATAATTTCAACAAATAAAGTCTAAAATTATTAAAATTTGTTAATTAGTAACTGAATAAAAGCTTAGAAATTTGGACATTCATTTATCAATATTCGATAATTCAAATCAAATGAAATCAAAAATTTCTATATTTCAAATGTAGTTCCCACAGTATCACAAAAATATGAAATGAAATAGCGTCACAAAAATAACTAATGCATATACTTATAATTAATGGATATGCTACATGCTTAAATAATAATCGCTTAAGCTATATGGTTTTAAATTTACTATAGGTTGCTTGGTTTTTCTTTTAAATTGTATAATATTTTGAATAGTCTTTTCATTATTTAGTAACTTATTAAATATTTTGATGCACATAATGATGGATTTTTTTCAGTCATTGTAAGTCTATGAATGGGGTAATTTATATGTAATGATCTAGTGTTGAATGCCATATTCGTGTTATTAGTTAGAAAAGTATCTTTATTCTTAAATAAATACATTAAACACTCATGTATATATAGACCATACAACGTTAGAAGCCCCGTTGCCTTGAACAGACCTCTCCAGCTTTGCCTAAAGTTCTTTTTAAAAATTATTCGTAAAACTCTTCTTGAATTTTGAATACTGTTACTGCAGCCGAAATGACTCCCCAAAAAATAATTCCGGGTCTGATTAAAGACTCGAAATTAGCATAGTACATTATTTTAAGTACATTTTCATCTAAGTAATGCTCGAATTTCTTAATGCTAAATATAGGTACTTGATTTAATTTTCTGGATAAATGATCAACATGTGGAGACCATTTCAAGAACTCATCGATAATAACACCTAGAAATTTTGTCTGTGTTCTAGTTTTAACATCTTGATTATTGATATAAATCTTTGATGGTTGTTCTCCGGTTGTTATATTGGTACTAAAGGTGATAATGTTAGTTTTATCATTATTAACAACCAGCTGGTTTGTGTCAAACCACTGCTTTACCTTTAAATAAATATCGTTGATAGCCAAGTTTGTATCATCCACGTAACTAGTTGAAGCCTGATCTACGTGTTCTATTATTAAATGTAGATCGTTAACATATATTAAGAACGATAATTAATTATGGTAGTGTATTGTTAATAAAAGAACAGGTCCACATCAACTTTCTTTGCTCGACCGGTCAATAATTCGGATTTAATAGCCAGAGTGATTATCCGAGAAATATGGCAGAGCGCAATTGGGCAAACAAAGAGCGCGCTCAAATTAGGGCCAATTTAGTGCCAGGTATGCCAATTAAAATACGCGAGAACATTAACAGAACGTCTCCGATTGGATCTTTGCGTACGTGAGAGAAGGGCCGACGGCACTAAAAAATACTCTTGTCATTCGTAAGAAACGATTGGGCGTATTGCAACTCACGTTCGTGTGTTGTTAGCGATAGTGTGTAATTTTTCTGATTAGTTGAGTTCTTTTACGACCTTTTAATTACAAAATTTTTGAAAACACATTGCAGCTTGGCAAGTTGTGGGACTCGCAGTTATAAAAATTAAATAGAAATTTTGGTGTGTCCGTGTGCGTTTTTAGGCTCTTCACCTTCGACTTTTCTAATATAACCAATTACCGTTTGCCTTCAATGATAGGACTTCTCTAAAAGAATTTTTAAGACTCTACTGACTCTTTCTCTGTTATGAAATAGTACATTACGTATCAAGGGCCGAAAAGAGGCTTTTACGGACGAGATGCAGAGATGGCCGACCGAGCCGAAAGTGAGGGAGGCACGAGTCCGGAAAAGCCTCCGACGACCCGAGATATGTACCGAATTTTTTTTACAAGTGCTCCGAAGCTTTGATGCCAAATAAATAAAAAAATTCTTCAGACAGTTTTCCTGTCTACATGACATGAAAACACTCGCGCATGGAGAATGTAAATATCTATTTATTATTTTTGACAAATAGGCTCGGTGGCCTAGTGGTATAGCGTACACCTTGTGATCTGAGAGTCGCGGGTTCAAATCCCGCGCCGACAATTATTCAGGTTTTATTTTTTTATGAGCACACGGTGACTCGAAGCGGACGGAAAAGATCTTTCCCGCCCGCTTCGATACTTTCCCGCCCGTTCTTTTGGAAAACCCAACATCCGGTGAAGAGAACATACATGAAAAGAGGCACTTTAGGGGCACATGTAAAAAAAATAACAGTAAATGTTGCATATTCACCAATTGTCATTTTTGTTTTATTTGATCTGCCTATTGGGTTCATTACTGTCTGTGAAATCTTCAGTGGGAATATAATTTTTCAAATTTTCAAAAACTCTTTTCTTTAACTTTCATATTTAACATTGAACAATAATTACAATTTAAGTTTTTTCACTCTGACTATTCACTGCAATTATTTAAACTTTGAACTATCAATGGTCAGATCAAAAAATATTTTTCTCATATTCAATATCCTCTTTATCTTAACCCCATTATTGCCACCTGTTTAAAGTTAAATTTGCAATAACCATATAATTACTATACAGGGTGTTACAAATTCGGCCCTCACCATTGGGATTTCGGAAACGGTAAGAGATACGAAGTCGGTTAAATTGGGACAAAGTTAAGTACAAATCTAAAATTTTGCGTTTATGTTCCTATCTTTTCCTTACTTCATCAGATATTTCATGCGACGTTTCGTTTTTCGGTCACCATCATCAACTTAATTTTTTTTATATACGAGCCTGGATTTTTTTGTTTAAATTATGATAGAGGACTGAAATCTACGTTCTGTGGTATATAAGACTTACTGGTTTTTCGACGTTTTGTTTGAAATGAAATGAATTTACATAATTACTATCTAGTTATTAATCGCCACGGTAATTATACAACGTGTCCAAGATAAGGAGGGCCTGTACAGGGATCTCGGAAACTGTAAGAGATACGAAGTCGGTTAAATAGAGGTAAAGTTGCGCATTTAGGTGCCTAATAATATGCCGTTTAGAAAGTTTAAAAATTCCGAGTAGTTCCGGAGATATCCGGAAAAAAACGAAATTCTGAAAAATCGTTTTATTGCTTTCCTGGGTTTTTTTGAGATCACATTCTAAACTTTTGCATTGCCACTTTTTCCGCTCTATCTAATAGCGTTAATTGTTTTGTAATCCGACGAGTCGTCTTCGAAGGGCCATTATCAACTTTCTTTTTTTAAATACAGTCCTGTTTTTCTAATATTTTAGTTTGAGAGCTTTTTTTCTCCGGAATGCAACGATGTATGACACATTGTGGTTTAATGGCGTTTCGAGGGTTTTTTGAACTTCAAAGACTTTTGGGATACGGTCCTGTATTTCTCCTAATTTTATAAATAATATCTCATAAGTAAGCTCTAAATTTTTTACTTATGTTGGACTAGTTCAATAAATAACAACTATTTTAATAATAAACCACAAATAACTGAACAAAAATCATTCCAAAACAGTAATAAAACGAACAACGAAAAAATTAAGGAACTACATAATCAGGTGTTTAAAATGATTTTCGTTATTCTGTAAGCACAAATAACATCTTCTAACTGCCACATAATAGTTTTTTTTGAGATAAAATTAAACATGCGATAGAATATCAAGCTTTTCAGCATTTGTAAATTTATGTTCCATATTTTCTGGAAAATAGGAAACCTCTTAAAACGCTCACAAACAATCACAATAGGAATGTCAAGTAAAGCAAATCACGCGTCACCATCTTAATTTTTTTGTTTCAAGCGCCTACTTTTCTTTTAAATCCCGAATCAACAGAAGTTTGAAATAATGTCTCTGTTTTTGTTCACTTATTTGTGGTTAAATTATTTGTTATTTATTGAACTAGTCCAACATAAGTAAAAATTTAGAGCTTACTTATGAGATATTATTTATAAAATTAGGAGATATACAGGACCGTATCACAAAATTTCCTGATGTTGTTCAAAGTACCCTCGAACAGCCATTAAATCACAATGTGTCATACATCGTTAAATTCGGAGAAGAAAAAAAGCTATCAAATTCCAATATCATCAAAACAGGACCGTATTTAAAAAAAGAAAGTTGATAATGGTCCTTCGAAGATGACTCGTCGGATTAGAAAACAATTAACGCTGTTAGATAGAGCGGAAAAAATGACAATGCAAAAGTGCAATTTACTTCGATTTCAAAAAAAACCCAGGAAAACAATAAAACGATTTTTCAGAATTTCGGTTCTTTTCGGATATCTCCGGAACTACTCGAAATTTTAATACTTTCTAAAAGGCACATTATTAGGCACGTAAATGTGCAACTTTACCTCCATTTAACCGACTTCGTATCTCTTACGGTTTCCGAGATCCATGTACTGGCCCTCCTTATCTTGGACACGTTGTATTGTAAAAAATAAGAAAGCTGGAGCTCGGAAGAAACGTAAAATTATTAATTTTCCGTCGCGTTCCCTCAATCTAAATATCGTAGTCACTTATACTTTACCAATATACCCAAAAATAACATACAAATTAAAAACGTTGACGTTTAAAATTGCCTGACATTTACGTTGTCAAGGCGACGCGATAAAATTCCATAAAATCTATTGGAAACATTCACGGTTTTGGCACATCACGGGTAATGTAATTTATGGAACTGTTACGTAATATATATATTACGTAACAGTCATTACGCATCAGTAGACAGTGCGTAAGCAGGTTTTTACCAATATACGAGTAGAATAACGTTATTTAATAACGCGTTACACCCCCAGTTGATAACATTCCGTTAGGTTATAATAAAATAACGATATTAAATAACGTTATTGGAATAACGGCCCATCACTAAGCTTCCTCTAGGATACCCATGAGTCGCACATTTATATATAATAAGTAATTTCCAAGACACCCTGCATAATTCGAAATGCTTTAAGGGCAAGAAATATTTATTAGGCAACTAATTTCTCTTAACTTTTCTTTATGACCCGAGACCTGGACTTCCATATGTTTTTTCCAAATATCCAATCACGACTCGACTTAACACTTATTGGCCGGTTCTGCACGCACAAAGCACAAAACGCGATAGTGCATCTCCTTGGAATATTCATTAGCCCTTGGCAGTCCATATAGCTTTTATGCTCGGATTGACCTTTTGGCAGAGGCTGAAAACGTAAACGATGTTCAGAAAATAGAGTCTACATAAAAAAAAATGAGAAAAAGTAGGAATAATAGTACCTAACAAGTATTTTGATGGTACCCATGTATTTATACACGGTCCTGCAATAGTGGGCCAGACACGGCCACGCTACCAAAGTGTGCGGCGCACGCGTGCGGTCTCTTTTTGCTTCCTTCCAAAGAATTTCATTTCAGTCATCAGCTCGTGGTCACCAATCAGACGAATGGCCCTCCTTTCGATGGAATCCAGTAGCCGAAGAGTATGTTTGGGTGCAGAGCTCCAGACATGAGAGCAGTACTGTAGTGTTGGTCGAATCTGGGCTTCGTATAGTAAGTGTCAAAAGTTGTTGAGGTGTCTACCACTTTCTGGTTCGGAAGAGTACACCAAGTTTCTGAGAAGCTATCTTGGCGATTGTCACAACGTGGTTATGCCAAGACATATTTCCTCCCAGATTGACGCCCAGCAAATTAATAGATGAAGCCAGTGGAATTGCGTGTCCGTCCATGACTATAGCCGGTTCTGTAATGTTAAGCTTTTTAGAGAAAATTGCTGCCTGGGTTTTCTTAGCATTAAATTCGACTTGGTTACTGTCACCCCAAGCCAAAATTTCTACCATGTCTTTGTTGAGGCGTGATACTTCATGCTGCCTGCGAAGATGTGCATCGGCAGCCGATGTTTGAGAAAGATGAGATAAGTGTGCTATCGTCAGCAAAACTAAATATCGGATTTTTCGTTTTCACTAGAAGGTAAGAAGAGAGTGGGAAACAATATGGACCCTTGAGGAACACCGGTATTGATGGTGAAGGTGTCTGAGAGAAATCCGTCAATCGCCACTTGCAGAGAGCGGTCATTAAGAAAGCTAGACAACCATGCACAGAATCGACTGGGCATACCATAGGATCGCAGTTTACTTAGAAGTCCCTCATGCCAAACACGATCAAAGGCTTTAGAAATATCCAGTGCAACAACCCGAGACTCCCCATGATGTTCGATTGCGTTGTTCCAAAGATGGGTAACATAGGCTAGAAGATCTCCAGTTGATCTGGACTTCCGAAAACCGTATTGATGATCGCTGATAATGTTGAAGTTTTCCAGGTACTTTAGAAGATGTTGGTTAATAGCTTTCTCCATTACTTTTGATGTAACTGAAAGCAATGCGAGTGGTCGATAGTTGTTAGACAGGGTTCTCTTACCTTTGCTTGGTATAGGCTTGACTCGCGCAGTCTTCCAGCACGATGTTTGTAAGATAAGTTAAAGAGTCTACAAAATACTGGTTTTAGTTCATCGGCGCATCTCTTGAGAACTATTACAGGAATTTCGTCTGGACCAGAAGCTTTCTTGACGTCGAGCCCTTTCAGGATTCGTTTGACGAGACGCTGACGGAACACGATTTCGGTCATTTCAGATTGAACTGCAGGAATGTTGGGTGGTGTTCTTCCCTGGAAATCTACAGTGGAATGCGATGAAAATAGTGCAGCAAGTTAGTTTGCTTTGTCTCCGGCTGTGGATGCTATTGTACCATCGGAACGTGTTAGAGGTGGAATAGTTGATTTGGTAAAATTTTTGGCTTACGGCCTTAGCGACTGACCAAAAGAACCTTGATCCGTTTGGACTTACAATGTACAGGGTGTTCCTTAATGACGTGCTAATATTTCAGGGTGTGATTCCTTAGGTCATATAGACATATGTCCGCAACGGCTTAAATCTTTTGCTACAGGGAGTTAAATTTTTATTTTTTAAATGGTTATTTTTTAATATCTCCGAAAGTACTTGCCTGGTCAAGTCTACATGAAAACGGTCTCTTGAGTTTTCTCGTCAGGCGCACCGTTCTTGATTAAAGACACTAAATTCATATTGAAATTCATTATTATTAACATTGATACAATAAAATACCAATGTATGGAAAAATTATTATTTCCCAGACCACCCGATGATACATTATACAACAAGGGCTATTTCTTCTGTTATACACTTTAGTACAGAAATCACTGAAATAAACCTCATAGGTGAATAAATTGACACTATCGGAGATAAGATTCACTTAAGAAGAGAACAATTTGCTATCATATTATGTATTATTGGAGATATTTATTTATGAATTCTACATCAAATAGCCAAATCATATCCAGGGTGTTCTGACATTATAGTTCTAAATCCATGTTGGAAAAAATCATGCTATATAAGAATGAATATATTTGTCAGAAGTAGTGAATTCCAGGTAGGTAACTAAACCCAAGAAGACGATGTTATAGCTAACAACTTCCTTGTAAAAAATGGTCTTAATAATATCATTATTGGATAGTATCAAATGAAATTAAATAATAGTATGATAAAAAATAGAAGCAGTTATGTTTTGCATCTCTGAGATATCAAAAAAAAAAATAATGTTTCTGAAAAAATATTTAATCAACTTTCACAAAACTTTTTCGATTTTATTGGATATCATTGTAACTCCGATAACCGGCGATCCCAGCGGTAAGCATCGAATTTGGAACACACTGTATAAAAGAGAGTCTTGAACTCTGCATAATACGAACTTTATGAAAAGAATAAAAAGAGGATTACTTGCAAGAATGTAGAATGTAAGTGCCTATTTATAATGGTCGGAATCGAGAGCCTTAATAAAAATGAAAAATCCGTACGAGAGAGTGAGAATAATAATAATAATACATGAGTATTTTTTAAACAAAACTAACACATTATTTTTACCTTGAAGGTAATAAATATATTTCGAAAGGAACGCAACATAGGAGAAAATCTACATACGTAGGTACGTCACGTGAAATCACATGCTATCACGCAATGTCACGGCACACCCGGAATATCTGCAAGACGGTTTATGCGTGCTTATATACAGGGTGAGTTTTTTTAAAGTGTTACAAGGCGATATCTCGCAAACGGTTTAAAATATTTTCTTGAAATTTTAATGAGGTAATAGTGAGATGGGGGGACATATTTAAACCTATTTTTGTTATCTACCCCCTTTCCCCATTTTGAGGGGTGGGGGGTAACTTTGAAATTTTAAATGGGAATATGTACTTTTGTTTATTAAATTCGGATCTACGTAAAAAACTACGTATTTGTACAAAAAAACTTTTTGGTTAGCTCCACTGGTTACCGAATTATAATTAATTTATTATTAAATTTCTATTAGATTTAGAAAATAACTAAATTTAAAATAAATCAAGTTCACTTATTTCAAAATTATTATTCGTTTACATGGAAATGCGTTGTTTTGACTTCAGTCAGTTGAGAATTTTTACATATCAACGATTATTTCTCAGCTTGGTCAATTGAACATGGAAGCGAATTTTAGTGTGCAAGTTGATATGTTGTTAATGTTGGGGGAGTGCAGAAGAAACTACAGACAAGCTTCACTAAGGTGGGCGGAAAGGTTTCCTAACAACCTGAAATCTCACATGGCATTTAAAAGGCTGGAAACTAGATGTCGCACTACTGGCAACCTGAAGTCAAAACCACGATTTCGGAAGCGAACTAAAACAGATGCAGATAGGGCAGTTGGAGTTTTAATAATGGTAGCTATTAACCCGCATGTAGAATAAGCCAAAAATCGGTTGTGACCATATTGCATATGTACAAATTTCATCCATACCACATTACACTCCACCAAGAGCTTTATGGGCAAGACTTTGAAAATCGCGTTACATTTTGCAATTGGGTAACAGGGCAAATGCAAGGAAACAACAGGTTTCTAAAGAATGTTGTATTTTCTGATGAAGCTAGTTTCCAGAATTGTGGCCAGGTAGGATTTTAAGTTATCCCTTGTCGGTAGAAATTAATTTTTTTTTATTGTTTGTTTTCTTAAGCACAATATGCACTACTGGGCATCGGAAAATCCCCACTGGATGAGAACTGTGATAAATCAACATCCTTGGTCAGTTAATGTCTGGTGTGGTATAATTGGAGATAGGGTTATTGGTCCGCATTTCTTTGAATGGCGACTGCACCTACAACTATAGACAATATGAAAGACCGAATCCGCTTTGCCTGCTTATTATTGACACCTGAAATGTTAGAGCGGGTACGAAATTCGTTTAAAAAAAGAGTGAGAAAGTATTTGGAAGTTGAAGGGAGACATTTCGAACATCTTCTGAAACATGACAGGCGATAAAGGGTAAATAATATTTTTTAAATTTTTATAACCTAATTAATTATAATTCGGTAACCAGTGGAGCTAACCAAAAATTTTTTTTTGTACAAATACGTAGTTTTTTACGTAGATCCGAATTTAATAAACAAAAGTACATATTCCCATTTAAAATTTCAAAGTTACCCCCCCCCCCCCTCAAAATGGGGAAAGGGGGTAGATAACAAAAATATGTTTAAATATGTCCCCCCATCTCACTATTACCTCATTAAAATTTCAAGAAAATATTTTAAACCGTTTGCGAGATATCGCCTTGTAACACTTTAAAAAAACTCACCCTGTATAGGTTTAGAAGTACACTAAAGTCACCTCATGCAGCTCACGGCAAGTCATACGTGACAGCACAATTTTGTTTCTGTAAATTTACATATTCGGCACGCGTGATAGCACGGTGTCACAGTTTGACGCTAGAAGGCTACAAGATTCACTTGCCATCTTCACTAACACAAAATATGTAATAAAAATGATCTGCAGTGTACGTAGTCTGTTTCTAAGCCGTGAGAGCATGTGCTATTTTGCCGATATGACAACACATGACTTCACGTGACGTGATAATAGTGTGTTTACGGTTTTAGTGTATTAGGTAGTTGAAGTAACAGACACAAACGTTACGTAGTCGCGTTCATTGTTATAATCTCGATGTGGAGCGATTTTTAGTAATTTTTTTTTATGATCAAACGCAAGCACTATACGAAAAATCCTTTAGGGCAGATTCACGTTGGTTTTGAATCGTTGGAGGTTATATTCGTTGGGAAAAACGACCTCGGGAAGGTCGTTCCATAAAGATGAAGTCCTCCAGATGAGCGGATTCTTAAATATAGAAGTTTGAGGAGTATTAAGCTTAACCACATATGGATTGGCGGTAGTGGTTCGTCGTGTATTTCTGCTATTCGTCGCTCTGGGCGGAATTAAGAGGGCAATGTCAGCCGAGCACTTTCCATGAAAATATCTGTAAAAGAGAGTCAAATCCCCAACCTGTCTTCGATGTTCTAGGCTGTCGAGGTTCTTCGTCAGCTCGTAGTCTCCAATCAGACGAATGGCCCTCCTTTCGATGGAATCCAGTAGCCGAAGAGTATGTTTGGGTGCAGAGCTCCAGACATGAGAGCAGTACTCTAGTGATGGTCGAATCTGGACTTTGTATAGTGTCAAAAGTTGTTGAGGTGTGTTCAACTTTTTGGTTCGGAAGAGTATACCAAGTTTCTGAGAAGCTATCTTAGTGATTGCAACAACGTGGTCATGCCAAGACATATTTCCTCCCAGATTGATGCCCAGCAAATGAATAGATGAAGCCAGTGGGATTGCGTGTCCGTCCATGATATATCCGGTTCTGTAATGTTAACCTTTTTAGAGAAAATTGCTGCCTGGGGTTTTTAGCGTTAAATTCGACTTGGTTACTGTCACCCCAAGCCAAAATTTCTTCCAGGTCTTTGTTGAGGCGTAATACTTCATGCTGTCTGCGAAGATGTGCGTCGGAAGCCGATGTGTGGGCATTCAAAGAGAAAGATGAGATAAGTGTACTATCGTGAGCACAACTAAATATCGGATTTTTCGTTTTCACTAGAAGGTCTTTAATGTAGAATAAGAAGTATTACTCTAGATGAGATGAGGGAAATCGGCAATAAATGAACGAAATAGAACAAACCGATTTGGGGTGGGTGAACATAATACTGGTAATTTAACTTTGTTTTATTTGCAATATTCGAACGATTGGCACCGATCGGACCGGTCTGACGTGAAAACTGCGCAGTAAATTCTTCTTCTAAGCTATTCAATTAAACGTGGTGGCAAAAACCATGAAACTCTCATAGTTCAGGTAATACAGCAAACATCAGCAAATAATTTCTATGACGCTATTGCCAAAAATTGACGTAAAGTTTAACATAACGAATAATGAAAATGTTGTCGCTGACACAAATTTCGTTTTATCAATGTCAAAATTTAATTTGCTCGTGTTTTCTGTATTTCCTGATCTATGAGAGTTTCCTGGTTTTTGGAATCACGTTTAATTGAATATCTTAGGTTTGGCTCACTCAAACGTATTCAAACTCGTCACGTGGATTTACCATGTCGACTTCTTCAAGAAGTTGTAATGACGTTTTTCTATAAAATGTACAGGGGAGTCAATATTCAGCCACTTCAAAAATTACATTAATATATGTTCAACTTAACGATGCATCACTCGGTGGAAATATTCTGTTTGGGTTTGTTCTTAGGAAAGAAAATACATTAAAATACTTTTTTATTTGTATCGCAGGTTGCCTGGTCTATGAGATTTCAGTTACGAAATTGTACTTGAAGAGTTTACTGAGCGTTTTTTTTAACACAACAAACAATAAATTATTTCTTAATTTAATCCATATAAATTTGGAGTTAAGTCACAGGTAAATTTATTATACGTTAATTACAGTGTAGATAATGCGTTTTCCTGTAAAAATTGAGATCATGCAAACTTCGATGTTTTTAATTAAGCGGAACCATCACGGAACTGAAGCTCCAGAACTTGTGAAATATCCGTTGTATGAGACGCCATAAACCTGGTTTGTTTTTAAATTTTAGGTATTTAGGTAATGAAAAATTGGTAGAAAGTATTATAAGGTGGCAAGATCATTCTAGAACTATACAGTAAAATAATTATTATAGCATTGAATAATGATGCATTACTCAATGGTTGCGATCAAATGTGACAAAAAGCTTCTTAATTTCTAACTTTTAACTTCCTAAGATTTATATTACATATACAGGGTGTCCGGGAACATGTGGGAAATCTCCCGGATATGAAGAAAACACGTGAAAAGAATACTATTGGTTCATATAAACTTCTTTCGTATCGGCCTCCTCTTCGGAAATATGGGCTCCCAAAGAGCACCAATGGAATCAAGTTTCATAATTATTGAACCACCTGGTATATTTCAATTATTTTTTAATATGATGTATACCAGGTAAGACCCGTCAAATTACTACTCAAGAAACTGTTGTGAATTACTCACAGCTGCAGGGACGAACTAGCTGTAACACTCATTGGCCCATTTTTTTTACGCCCTGTATGATGAGAACTTTGGACAATGTTTTTTACATACCTTTAACTATTTGCTAAAAATTAAGTACTCTTCATTCATGTCGCTAATCCTAACCGTTTTCGAGAAAACGTTGTTTTATTTACATCATGTATTTGGCGTATCTCGGTATCTTTGTTCCTATCAAATGTTGAAACTCAAAATTCCGCTTTTTCATATTTAACCCGTGAGAAGTAAGGGGACTCTGTGTAAATAAAATGACGTTTTCTCGAAAACGGTTAGGATTAGCGACATGAATGAAGAATACTTACTTTTTAGCCAATAGTTAAAGGTATGTAAAAAACATTGTCCAAAGTTCTCATCATACAGGGCGTAAAAAAAATGGGCCCATGAGTGTTACATCTAGTTCGTCCCTGCAGCTGTGAGTAATTCACAACAGTTTCTTGGGCAGTAATTTGACGGGTCTTACCTGGTATACATCATATTAAAAAATAATTGAAGTATACCAGGTGGTTCAATAATTATGTGTAAAAAACTTGATTCCATTGGTGCTCTTTGGGAGCCCATATCTCCGAAGAGGAGGCCGATACGAAAGAAGTTTATATGAACCTATAGTATTCTTTTAACGTGTTTTCTTCATATCTGGGAGATTTCCCACATGTTCCCGGACACCCTGTATACAGGGTGTTATGGAATTGCCTTATTATACAGATTGAAGACTTTCAACTTTAAATATCTCGCTTCTGGTAAATCATATTAAAAATCGGAAAGACAGGTCAATTTTATTTTGTAAAGGTTTGAAATAATATTTTTCTACTCTTATATTAGTTAGCGTCTGCTTTATCCAGTAATAGTCGAATAACACACACTGTAATCTTAGAAGCCGAGCGCTGTTACGTAAGGACTGTTACGTAATATATACAGCGTTGCCCAGAAGTCCGGAATACAATTAATATAGCCTCAACCTGTAACTTTTGGGGAAAACGCTCGGACACGTCAATTTAATTTTATATATGCTCACATTTTGACGTAATTCGTTTGTTTTTTTTATAGACATTTGTCAAAGAAATTACGACATCGATCTTTTTTTTTAATTAGAAACATACAGCTTGTGATACATCATTTGAAAGCTAATATCTCGTACAGTATGCTCATAAATTTTAGCGCGATTCTGTCAAGCTATTTCAAAACGGCAACTGTTTGAAAATACCTAAATTAATTTTACAAGTTCACAATGTCACAAAATGTCAGAACGTGAAACAGTAAAGATTTCTTACCTTGAAAGGTAAAAAAAACATCAATGATTTATCATTTCCGCTTATTTGAATAGAAATTTTTAAAAAACTTTTAACAGTCGCCATTTTGAAATAGCTTGACAGAATCGCGTTAAAATTTATGAGCATACTGGACGAGATATTAGCTTTCAAATGATGTATCACAAGCTGTATGTTTCTATTTAAAAAAAAGATCGATGTCGTCATCGTCATCGATATTTAGATTGAGGAACGCCACCAGAAATTAGAGCATTTAGTTTATTGCTAGAAAAATCCATGGCGAGATATGAAAAATAAGTGTATCAAGAATTTATTGACTGATATACGGATGATAACATACCTGAGTACTGAGTACCTACTCAGAAATGTTTTATTGGCATTTCGATAATTCAATATAAAAATAATGCAGAGAGTACAATAAAAATGTATTCGTCTGCTTCATCGACTTCCAAAAGACCTTTGATCGAGTTCAACACGACAAACTTATCGAGAACCTAAAAAGTATTAACCTGGATCAAAGCGATATACGGTTAATAAAGAAGTTATATTTTAACCAAACAGCAGTAGTGCGGGTTGAAGATATGGAGACGAACGAAATCAAAATCCAGAAAGGCGTCCGACAAGGCTGCGTCCTGTCCCCGCAACTGTTCAATTTGTACTCCCAGTTTGTGTTTCGAAATGCGCTGGAAGAGAGAGGAGAAGGGGTGAATATTGGAGGGACACTAATTAATAATCTTAGATTCGCGGACGATACTGCAATAATGGCGGAAAGTGCAGAAGAGCTACAAACACTATTAGAGAGAATTAACCAAGCGTGCGAAGAAGTAGGACTTACCATTAGCATCGAAAAAACGAAATTCATGGTAATAAGTAAAAACCCGAATATTCACCCTGTTATCACAGTAAATGGAAAACAAGTAGAGCGGGTTCAAAAATACAAATATCTCGGAACAATAATTAATGACCTACTAGATCCAGATGAAGAAATCAAAATCAGGATAGAAATGGCTCGAAAGACATTTATTGCATACTCTTCAATGTTCACAAATAGAAATCTGTGCCTGCGGATTAGACTGGGGTTCGTGGAGTGTTATGTGTGGTCGGTGTTACTGTACGGGGTGGAAACCTGGACCATGAAAGCCCAAACTCTCAAAAAGCTTGAAGCGTTCGAGATGTGGATATATAGGCGCAGGCTAAAGATACCTTGGACACATAGAATTACGAACGAAGAAGTACTAAGACATGAAAGGAAGCTATTGAAAATTATCAAGATACGTAAAACAGCATACATAGGTCATATTCTGCGCAACGACAAATATATACTGCTGCAAAACATAATGCAGGGAAGAATAGAGGGAAAGAAGGGAATAGGAAGAAAGAAAAAATCCTGGCTCCGCAATATAAGGGAGTGGACAGGATTGAATGTTGAAGAATTGTTTCATGTGGCACGAGACAGAGACGCATTGAGAAATGTGGTCGCCAACCTTCAATGAGAAGACGGCATTAGAAGAAGAAGAGACTCAGAAATGTTTTATTGGCATTTCGATAATTCAATATAAAAATAATGAAGTTGTAGAAAAAGTATAGTATACAACTCGAGTGGTAAGCCTATTACACAACGATTTCGAAATTCACGGTACGAGCGTAGCGAGCGTCTTTCCACTCTTGGTATGTAATCTACAGTGAAACCTCTCTTAGGCGGACACCTACGGGATCGTAAATATGTCCGCCTAATAGAGGTGTCCGCCCTTGGGAAATTTGTTATTAGGTAGATAATATGTAAATGCAACATTATTACTATTAAGTATATGTATGTACAAATAAACATAACATAACAAAAATATACTAGTTTTAGTTATGATGTACTACTAAAAAAACCTAATAACGTAGTTTGACGTGTTTGCGTTTTATGCTTGCAATCTAGAAAATGTAATTCCAAGTCTGATAACAATTTCATTGCTATAGAGTCACCTCTATTCTTTGCATAATCTTGTAATTCCTTTACCATACTAATGGCTTGTTGATAAGTGGTGACATTTGTTTGATTACTGCATTCAACTTCTTCATCAGAGTCGTCAGATAGTGATGTGATTTCAGTTTGGACTACATAATCGATAGGAATGGGGTGACTATCATCCTCTAATAGCAATGTTAATGAACTCGCTCAAATCATTGTTATCAAATTACAAACTTCCACAATTCTCTTTCAGACTCAAAATGCGTCATTTTTGTGACATTGTTTACGATTTTAACTTACAACTCACAAATAAACGGCGGACTGCTGTCGGGGAATCACACATACTTTCATTCGGCGCCACGCATACGCGATTGGTTGCCGGTCTGTCTTCAGAGAGTTTTTGCACCGTACTTATTCGTCTCCCAAATACTTTAAAAAATTTTTGTCCGTTTAAAGGAGGGTTTTCTCACTCCTTGTATGAAAACAGCCTGTCCGCGTCCGCCCAAAGGAGAGTCCGCCCAAGAGAGGTTGATTTTCGTGGAATTTCATATACCTAGTTCCGGACTATGAAAAAATATCCGCTTAATAGAGATTTCCGCTTATCAGAGGTGTCTGTTATGAGAGGTTTCACTGTACTATTATATGTGTGACCTGTGTTAGTCTCTGGAAACGTTAGATGTGCACCACCAGCATCAGCAGATAATTACTAAGCGCTTATAAATCGATGGGCCCTGCTGAATGCACCCGATTACACCGGTCGTACATTAACAAATTTAAGTAGCCATCAATCCTTAACATATGACTGTGACAATAATCACATAGGAAAAATAGGTCCGCGCGCGCAAAATGAAATCTAATGATGATAAAATGATAACTACATGGTTGATGACAACTAGAAATAAGAATTAGGTCGTACTTTTCATTTTCAATTATGTAGTTTTAATTTAGTATATATAATTACAATTAGTGATTGGCCGATACACTTTTTTTGCCGATACCGATATTTTATCTGCCAATACCGATATTATATCAAATATACCAATTTACCTAGAAATAGAAGTAAAGCTTGAGCTCAAGGGAACCATAACAAGAAATAATGCCAGAATGTTCGAATTCCAATATTATCTTTAAAATAAGTGAGAAGTTATCTGAAATCACACTTTTTAGCGCACCGGTTTGGTTGTTTTTGCTTAATATCATCATAAGGTTTGTTCGGGTTTGTATTAATACCTTGCTATTTCAGATAACAATCGTGCCGTGCAATATCTTTATTTTTGCAATACCTGCAAGTAAAAATACGATGAGAGAAAATATCGATAATAGTAAACAAAATATATAGCCGCTGGAGATTCTTAAAACTGGGTTTTCACTTACAAGTTAAGAAAATAGTTAATGCCGATGTTCATCAGTAAAACTTTGCAGATACCGATTATCATCATTTATAGTGGGAGGGGACTTCAATGTTGATTTTCTGACCTCAAGCTTCTTCTGGATTTGATTAAAATATATAACCTTAATTTTCAAGTAAAACAGTCTACAAGAGTAACCGATACTTCATCAACATGCATTGATAACTTTTTAGTTGATGACAAAAAAATAATACGTTTTTCGACGAAGTATGATAAGTGAAAATATTTTAACCTTTATAAACTTTCGTAGTGACGAAGATTGGTCTAATATCTATCAATCTGAAACACCAAATAATGCTTTTGATCAGTTCAGCGATCTCTTATTTTATTATTTTGATGTATCATTCCCAATAAAACGTTTTTATATCATAAAAAAAATACCAAGAAATAGAGATAGAACCCTGAATTATGCCGATTGAGACAGAGACCTGGCAAGGTCTCATAGAAAGTACCTTGCCTTGAGCAATGACTTAAATACGATATTCACGGAAAAATTGAAAATGTTTATTCAGAAGAAAAACGATCTAAAAATTCAAAACAGTGATAATAAGTCTAAGGCCATGTGGCAACTCATTAAGGAAGTGCAGAAAAAAGATTTACAAATGAGAAATATAGATATTAATGTCTGTTTGAAGGTTGTAGACAATGGTGTTTCTTGAATAATAGGAAAGTTTTGGACTTGCATTGTCTTTATTTGTTATATATCACCACTCAAAAAGGAGAAATGAAAAAATCTGGTGCAGCTGACCATGCCTGGACGCACGGCCATCACATCAGGTGGACAGAAGCCGAAATCCTGCTCAAAGAACCACACTGGAGGAAGAGGAAGTTCAAGGAAGCTGCTACCATACACCAGAACCCTGGCTGTTTTAGTAAACCTTCATTAGATTTAAGAAATATCTGGAAGCCCTTGTTAAGTAGATGTAAGCTTAGAATTACTAATATCGCGCAAAACTGAACGCACGACTGCACCCATCTCAATTATGCTTCAGTGCACATAGCTAGTATAAATAGACCTGTAGTTACTTTTCTTATTTAGTATTCACCTGAAGACGACTGGAGATACTTACCAGTTGAAACGTTGTGATATATAACAAATAAAGACAATGCAAGTCCAAAACTTTTCTATTATTCATAGATATTAATATTGATGGACATAGACATACTGATCGGGAGGTGGCTGAGATGTTTAATTAATGATTATGATGTTTGAGCATGGGTACTGATGATAATGTGGACGTTTCTTTTCTCGAGAACAATATTCCGCTATACAGCGATACACTTTTCTAGGCTCCGGTATTTTCTCATGATGTAATAGCTCTAATCATGACTTTAAAGAATTCTATTGCCTGCGGGGTAGATGCCATATCTAACAACTTGTTGAAGAGGAGTAGATTTGTTTAGGTTGATATTCTAGCTTTTTAAATAAATTTATCAGTTGAGGGTGGTGTATACCCGGATCGGTTAAAAATCGCAACTGTTTCTCTTGTAATAAAAAAACAAATTCTAGCTTTCTTTATGAAATATAAGATTCTCTCTAACTCACAACATGGATTTACGGTAGATAAAAGCACTGAGACCGCCCTATATGAGTTTCACTCTAAGATAGTCGATTCCCTGGATAAAAAGTACTACGTGATGGGTATGTTTTTCGATTTTTATCGTGCATTTGGTGTAGTCAATCATGATTTGTTCCTTGCTAAATTACATAGATACGGCTTCAGGTGTAGCCATTTCAATTTCTTCAATCCTATCTACATAATCGGTCTCAGTTTGTAAGAATTAATGGCACACACAGTAATCTACGTACTGTTGAAAGAGGCGCCCCACAGCGTTCAATTTTAGGGCCATTCTTATACTTAATTTTTGCTAATGATTTGATTGTTTTTTTAAAAATTAAGTTTTCCTACATTCTCGTAGTCTGCTATGCAGATGACACAAATATCTTGGTAATTGAAAATGATGAAAGTTCTGGTTCTCTGTGCTAGAAAAAAATCAACTTAACCTAAATACATCCAAGTACAAGTCTAATCTTTTTTCTTTAAGGCCGAATGCCAAAAATGACAGCGTCGTCCTGTTTGAGAACAGTATCGACTGTTTGACATCGTCGTTGGATGTAAAAATGCTGGGGGTTTGTGTTTGACCGGGGCGTAAAGTGGGTTTGTCATATAGAAATATTATTTGCTATGCTTCGCAGAGGGTGTTATGCTCTTAACTTTCTTTCGAATTAGCCAACCTGTTTTACCAGCACTATTCTACTCAAATATTCACTCTCATATTCGTTATGCTATAATAAATTTGGGGTTCCGGCTCACAAGTTAATAGAGTGTTCTTGTTGCAGAAATATGCGGTACGTATTTTGTCATCATTAGGTTACAGGGAATCTTGTCGAGCGGCGTTCAAGGATTTAAAAAATTTAACTGCGGCTAGTATTTACATTTTTCAGTGTTGTGTTTTTGTATTTAAAAATAAAACTCATTTTTTGCGCACTAGAATGGATCACTCACATAATACTAGAACAAGAGAACTTATGCTGCCACCTATTCATAGTACTGCATTGTTTCAGAGGTCAGTATCGTATAACGGGTGCAAGTTCTTCAACGCGCTGAGTCCTGAGATAAGAAATTCTCCTAATATAAATATTTTTAAGAATAGACTCAACCATTCATTAATAGAAAAAAATTGCTATACTATTCAGGAATTCGATGATTTATATTGTTATATTTATATTGTTAGCTTAATTACCCTAAAATTATTTTATTGTTTAGATTTTAGATATAGAAAATTTTTGACGTTTTCTTCAATTATTAATATATTTCTCTCTTTTACAGTTAAATTGAAGAAATAAATGAATTATTATTATTATTAGTATCAGCAATCGCCGATATTTATATCGGTATCGGCCCATTACTAATTACAATACAACGAAATATAAGGTTTAAGTTGAAGTTTTTGTCCAAATTAATCAGTCGGAAAGATGGCTGTAACAACGGCACAACATAGGATAATTCTACCATAATGTAAAATCTTAGCGATAAAAATGCAATACGTTCTCAATCCCTCAACTATGCACTATACACTTATAAGACAACAGAGCAGAGAGTCTTCACCAGTGAAGCAGAAAACATTAATCACCCTGAAGCACGAGCTAAGCGCACGCTTTCCCTCCCGGTTTAAGGATGGTTATTATTATCGATTGTACTAATGTTATAGATATCGATAGCTATGGAATTAATTTTCTGCATTCAGTCACTGCATTGATAGTATAAGTATAATACAGGTTCGTATTGAAATTATACATGTTTCTCAGGAAACACAACCATCTTGTGTGGGTTTAGTCCTCTTTCACTCTTGAATTTTGGTAAAGTCTACCACACACCACAAATTAAGGAAATCACTGATTATATTTAAACCGGGAAATACCGAGATGAAAACAAATATAAGAAAATTAACTTGTCATACCATTACAATTATAAACCATAGAAATTACGGCTAAAAATATTTTGCACGTACGACTGATCTGCATACAGTTGCTAAGTGAGAGCAAACGTGTATGGCGTGGCAGCACGTGGGGTAATGTTAACTAGATTTTACCTGAATATTTAGACATTCGATTTAAAAAAAAGTATGTAGGTTTCCTCCAGGACCTCCAAGGTGTCACCCACACTCGATAGAAACCAAGGAGTTTAGCCTTGTTTCCCACCAATACCCACAATTCTTCACCAGAACTAGGCAACCGATCTAGGGATTAAGTTTGTAGTCAATAATAAATGTGTAAGTGATGACGCCCTATATTACACCCAACAAATAAAAGGAGGACGTCACAACCATATCACCTAACCTACAAAAGTTAGAATGTTTGTGCAGAGTTGCATACAGGGTGTTATGGAAATGACATTATATTTAAATGGGTGAGTCCTGGGGTGTCCTAGAGAAGCGCTATATTTTTTTTTAAATCGAACTTTTAAAAGTGGTGTAATTCACCCCCACCGGTCACTACTCGACAAATTCATATATGATCATATTACATTGCCAAGCTGTGTAATCAACAGATGTTCAGGAACAATGTTGCCAACCGTGTAAAAAATTTAAAACTTTAGATTCTTATAAAAATAATATTTAGTTTATCTAGTATCCAAATGGAAGTGAATCCAGGTGCCAGTACACTAGCAAGTAATCCAGGGCACACGCATCTTCAGGTTTTGTTTTCTATGGGAAAAGCTTTACGTACCCTGATGATAATGTGGAACTGCATAATAAGCTTATACCCACTAAACCTTATTCGGCCTCTTATTTCCAATCTCTCGGAACATTTGCACTAAATCACTTAAAGAAACACACAGACACCCACGAGTTTCAAATTAGTTTTTTTGACGATATGCACCTATTATCAGATTACACGCAAACACTAAACAGCACTTAATTATTTCGCACTAAAAATAATAAAAACGCTAATTTCTATGGGCCATTAACCCTTTACTAAAGATAAAATGAAGCAATTATGTTGACAGGAACTACCCTTTGAAATAAATGAACTCGTCCGTGGTGCTTTCTTTGTGCACATTCAGAGAACTAACTTGACCTAGCGCGGTTGCCATTTCCGAGACTATAATTATATAGAAAAGTAATATTATAGAAGGAAATTCCTCAATTTATTTATAAAACATCGAATGTGGCAACGCTGTATTTTTAAATATTAACCCCAGCCGGCGAAAAGAATAGGCGTTATTGTCCATAATCAGCTGTTTAAAGAAGCCGGCCGATTTTCACAGGCGTTATCGGTTTCCTACTGTTTTTACCAAGATTCAAGCAGATGTGTGTATTAATACTTAAACCTGAGTTTAAATTAGTAAGTTATTTGATCTTTTCGCGACGGCAGTTCCCCAGCCCAGCAGTTCAATATCGATCGACGGAACCAACGTGTTATTTATTTTTAAAATTTTTATATGTTAAATACATTATTTCCCACACCACTCAGCACTTTAAAATACTAATTCAGATTGAATGGTACTTAGATGTGTTATGTGATTTTATTGTGCCGGTTTGTTTTTGTTCGGGTTTGTATTTTTTTTCTAAAGAGTAAGTGGCATTTATAAACTTTTAAGTTGTCCAGATCTGACGGGTGTCGTTCGAATTGAACAAATGAACCTGACCATTTAAAAACTCCGCGGCGGTTCGTTCGAGTCAATTCAAGTTTATAAATCAGAGATTGTTTCCTAGCGAACTGAACTGAACGTAAAAGTTTATAATAATGTACCCTGAAAAAAATAAACAACTTGCAATCTGTCAAACGGTTATTGACTTTCTAAAGAGTTTACCCTGAAGATATGACAACACTGTTCAAGATTCAGTGACGTTTTTCACCATATGTTGCTTTGTTTACCTTCCTGACAGGGGCACCACGTGGTAATTTTTGGTTTGACATAAGGTCATGTACAGAGCATATTAAATTAAAGCGCCATTTTTGTATATTTTTCTTCAATTTGATTTCATCTCAGGAATTGCCGGTTTAAATATAATACGTCATTTCCATAACACCCTGTATATAGGGTGTTCTATTTAAAATAAGCAAGTTGATAACGACTTCCAATATAACCGGAAGTGACAGATACCTACGTCAAAATATCTTGACATCGTGCCATGGTTATATCGATGTTACTTTCGATATGGATTTATCGATATTATTTATCATCCTTACCTCCAGTCGCCTAGCAGGATGATTAAGAAGATGACGGAAAGCGCAACGATGCCTTCGACCGTCCGTGACCTTCCGGCTGCCATTCGGTTTCTCCTGCCTCACTTCGTCCCTTCTTCACGGGCTTTTGTGAGCTCGCGCTCTCTAGATCTAGAAAGCTGCGGCTGTAACTTTGGTTCGTTCTTTGCAGGAAAAATGTTGGGTTCCGTTGGTTGCCTATAAGCAGTTGCAGTATGCGTAGATATGACTTCGGTGTGATTTTGCAGGATAATAATAATAGCCATTATGAAAGTATCAGCGTGGGAATAAAATATACAATTTAAACATTTTAAATTAGTTATTTAAAAGGTTATACTAAATATTGTTAAAAAAATTGAATTCAATTGTTGTTAAATAGTTTCTAATTAGTTTCTCAAAAAATTAATTACTTAAGGGTTTGTGTACGACATTTAAATTGTTTTCCTTGATATTTAATTCTGTTTACTGTTTTATTACTTCTTATTTTTCATAAATGAAATAATAAGAACCTTCCTAGCTTAACACTCATAACTAAAAACTTAGTAACCAATCAAAAAATTAATATTTTCGTCACGCAAAAATTTATCACCAACTATAAATTATAATTTTCACTACTTAAAAGGGTATTCATTAGTGGTTTATTTATGATCAACGTTCAGTTAAAACTGTCATTAGAAAAAAAAATATGACCAAACAATAGTTATAAGTGTCATTACGCATAGGTTTATTAACAACCATCAGTTACAATAATTGTCATTACTAAAAGATGTATGACCAACAATTAGTTGTTACTCTAAAGTTTAACAACAACCAATTGTTACAATGGTCTGTACTCAAAAGTTTATTATCAGTCATTATGTTATCATTGTCATTTCACGAAGTTTATCACTAGCCATGTCTTATAATCATTGTCAAAATTTTCTGACTAACCGTTAGTTATACTTATCATTATTAAATAGCTTATGATCAATATTTAGTTATAATAATTGTCATTACTAAAGTCAGCCGTTATATTTATCATTATTAGACAGTTTATCAACAACCAATAATTGTTATAACCAAAGTTTATCATCATTTAGTTAGTTATACTAGTTTTTCTCAAAAATTTATGACTTGCCATTAGTTATAATTGTCATTACTCAAACAAAATATTATGGCCGACCATTAGAGGTATAATTATCATTACTAAAATATGTATGATCAATCTTTAGTTATAATTGTCATCGCTCAGAAGTTTATGACTAGTTATTAGTTATAATTCTCATTTTTTTAAAAATTTATAGTAACCAACCAACATACATATATACAGGGTCCGCAAACGAAGCGTGGACGGAAGATTAAATCGTCATCGAAGAACTTATCAACAATACTGAAACAGCTTGAGATATTGGATTAAAAGCGGCATGTTTTAAAAATATTTTACATTATACAGGGTGGCCCAAAAAAGTGTGACAGCATAAAGTTATATTTTTTTTAATGGGACACCCAGTATTTTATTGCATATTTAGGTTCGTATTACTATCGTTTATAAGTGCCTCAAATTTTATTTAATTTGGTTTTGTAGTTTCGGAGAAATAAATTAAAAACTAAATAAAAAAGTTTTGCAGTCCTGAATAAAAAAATCAAAAAAACAATCCAGAACTTTTTTTTTAACCTGGCATTGAGTGAAATTTATGACAAGAGGTCTAGAGATACTATGAATGTAATTGCGTTTATTTATTTTATACAGGGTGTTCATGATAAGCTTTCAAAAACCCCATATTTTAAAATAATTTTTCTCAAGTTTTTCAAATGGAACACCCTGTATATTATTTGGCTAATACAAGCATATAAGTTATATCCAGCCGTTTTCGAAATAATTATAAATATCATAAATTATGTTGTTTAAATAGAGTTTTTATTGGGAAATTTTGTTATAGGCGACTAGACTAATAATTGTAAACTAAAGTAAATGTTCAAAATAGCATCTTTTTACTTAATTTAATGATTTTCCTCTACTGCCAACAGAACTCTTAATTCATTTTCTTCATGAATAACGGGTTTATTGATTATTATCCTTTTTGTGTACACAGTGCTTCCTGTTGCTACAAATTTTTGCAACAACTTCTCGAAGGTTTTTGCTATCGGCTTTCTCTCAATATCTAGATATCTTTCAGCATACACTCGGCTCGCGAGAAGGCAATTTCTTGCACATTCATCCAGTATAAAAATCATATTTACCATTTCTAAAATTCGACATTTTGTGTAAGTTAATACTTAATTTCGACGACTGAACAAATGTAAATAATTTTATTTAACTGTCATAGTGACAATCTAAACAAAAAGAAATTATGACAACTCGATTAAGAATAAAAAATAAAATTAAATAATAAAAGTAGCAAAAATGTATGCTTTTAGAATTTATATCGAAATAACTAAAATACGGTAAACTCTAGAGTAAAAGGAAGCTATTTTGAACTTTTACTTTAGTTTACAATTATTAGTCTAGTCGCCTATAACAAAATTTCCCAATAAAAACTCTATTTAAACAACATAATTTATGATATTTATAATTATTTCGAAAACGGCTGGATATAACTTATATGCTTGTATTACAAAAAAAATTGTCTATTAATTCTACGTCAAATAGCCAAATAATATACAGGGTGTTCCATTTGAAAAACTTGAGAAAAATTATTTTAAAATGTGGTGTTTTTGAAAGCTTATTATGAACACCCTGTATAAAATAAATAAACGCAATTACATTCATGTATCTCTAGACCTCTTGTCATAAATTTCACTCAATGCCGAGGTTAAAAAAATAGTTCTGGATTGTTTTTTTTGATTTTTTTATTCAGGACTGCAAAACTCTTTTTTTTAGTTTTTAATTTATTTCTCCGAAACTACAAAACCAAATTAAATAAAATTTGAGGCACTTATAAACGATAGTAATACAAACCTAAATATGCAATAAAATACTGGGTGTCCCATTTAAAAAAATATAATTTTATGCTGTCACACATTTTTGGGCCACCCTGTATAATGTAAAATATTTTTAAAACATGCCGCTTTTAATCCAATATCTCAAGCTGTTTCAGTATTGTTGATAAGTTCTTCGATAACGATTTAATCTTCCGTCCACGCTTCGTTTGCGGACCCTGTATAGTTATCAAGATATTATTAAAAAATCTATTGAACTCCTTTTTGAACAAGGAGTCCTAGCCAAATTAAATAATAAAGGTTCCTGTATAGCAGCGGTTCTCAAACTTTTTTGGTGACGGAGCCCTTTTAAACCTATAAGTAGGCGTTTCGTTTTGATAGTTTATTTTTATCTTAGGTAACTTTATTCTTATAATTTATAACTTTAATAGATGTTTCCATTTTATTATGACTGCCGGCGGAGCCCTACTGGAGGCTTTGCGGAGCCCCGGGGCTCCGTGGAGCACACTTTGAGTAACGCTGCTCTATAGAATAAATTAATAATTATTTTCCGTAAACGACTTTCTAGAATCTTGCGTAAAATCTAAAAATGAAATGAAAATATAGGGTGTTAAATATAAAATAAGTTGACACTGAATTCCGATAAATCCGGAAGTGACACTAACGTCAAAATATCTTTATTAAAAAGATCGGCATCCTTTATAGCGAGAAACAATAGTTCATACAAATATCGTTTGGAGCTGCAGCCTTATACAGGGTGTTATGGAAATGACGTATTATATTTAAATGGGTGACTCCTTGGGTGTCCTATTTTATTTTTAAATCGACCGTTTTAAAAGTAGGGTAACAAACTCATAGGTCAGTCCGCGCTACTGTACTACATTTCACCCAGACCCAATGACAATGTTGCCAAACTTAATCTAAAACTGAAATTCCATATAAAATTATAAAAATAAATTATTTTCTACCTACTTGTATATACCTAAAGAGCGAGGAAATCCAGGCACAAACACAATCATCTTTTTTTCTTTTTCATGGGAACACTCCTGGAATCACTTTATGTACACACAGTAATAGTGAAACAGAACCGATAGTTAGCTTTTGAAAATACATTAATACAGATTATACTAGAGATTATTAGATTTTATTACACGCCACGAAATCTGACGTCCAGAAGAAACGCGGCAATAAAATAATATTCAAGGATTATTTATGGACGGGTAAGATACACGCGTAAACCGAAAAATCAGAGCATCTTGCTGAGAGTGTGTTGGTGATCGACGAGACACAACGTATCCGGCCGCTGGTTGGTCTTCAACTAACAGACCGCAATCGTGCGGCGCTATATGAAACTTCTTCGCTCAGACGATGTAAGGCGTCAAGAGGTCATTGGCATTTGCCCTAGTGACGTACGTGCCTATTTAATATGTTTTTTCGGGTTGTTTAAAACATAGTCCGTCGTAAATGTTATTCAATTAATTATACAAAAAGCTATTACAGAATGGAAAAGTGTTTAAATTATTTTATTTTGTCTAAAGAGTTTAAGGTGTACATATGACAACACCGGCCAGACTTCCTTGATTGGTTTGACATCAAGTCACTTTTATCGCTGAATGAATTGAAAGCGCCATTTATGAGTATTTTTCTTCAATTTGTCTTGATATCAAGAATTGCCGATTTCTGGTTCGGTATTAAGTTGCTTACGATCATTTGTTTTTCTGACAATTTAGTTCCACTCAGTGGTTCGCGGACCCCCAAGGGGTCCGTCGACCCCAGTTTGAGAAACGCTGATTTACACAATAACCCACCAATATATTGTCATAATTATTGTCATTACCATGAAGTTTACATCGATAATCAGTTATAATAATTATCCATACTGAAAGGTTCATGAATACCTCTCAGTTATCAGTTTCAGTTAGTGACTTTTGTTACAATGATTAGTTACATCATTTACCGTTTATTATACGGGTTCTCCAATAAGAGGTGTTATTTTGATATTGAAAGGAAAATGCCATTTTTTGAGATAAATGATCGGATGTTTATTTCATTATACAGAGGAAGGTATGCCGTTAATAATGGAAAATAACATCTGCCAAATGACCACCACGACCACGCCTACAGGACCATATCCTTTTCATGAAATTTTCCATAACCAAGTCGCAAAGTGGCTGCCGTATGTCCTCCATAGCCTCACGAATTCCATCTTTGTGGTCTTGAATCGACGCTGGGCTGTTGGCGTAGACCTTCTCTTTCACGTGGCCCCAAAGGAAGAAGTCGCAAGGTGTTAAGTCACAAGATCTCGGTGGCCAATTGTGATCACCTCTTCGAGAGATAACACGGTCCGGAAACTTTTCCCGTAAAAGATCAATGGTTTCGTTGCTTGTGTGGTACGTAGCGCCGTCTTGTTGAAAGTAAACGTTGTCCAGATCAATACCATCCAATTCCGGCCATAAAAAATCATTAATCATCTCTCGATAGCGCAATCCATTCACCGTAACTGGTGCTCCAGCCTCATTTTCGAAAAAGTAAGGTCCAATGACCCCGCCGGACCATAAACCGCACCAAACAGTCACACGTTGAGGATAGAGAGGCTTTTCAACAATAACTCTTGGGTTTTCCGAGCCCCAGATGCGACAATTTTGTTTGTTGACGAAGCCACCGAGGTGGAAATGGGCCTCATCAGTCCAGGTGATTTTTCGATAGAATTCCGGATCATTTTCATGCATTTCAAGGACCCAATCGGCAAAGACACGCCGTTGTTGATGATCGGCCGGCTTGAGTTCTTGTGTTAACTGAACTTTATAAGCCTTAAGACCCAAATCTTTATGCAAAATACGGTGTAATGATGTTTGTGGAATGTTTAATTCCAAAGAACGACGAGGAATGGACAAACCTGGGTTTTCTTCAACATTTTCGGCTACAGCAGCAATATTCTCGGCTGTCCTTGAGCGACGTGCACGGGTTTTATTCTTCACATCACTAACTTGTCCCAACAGCTCGAATTTTCCCACCAACTTCTGTATTGCGGTCCGACAAGGTGCTTCACGACGACCCAAAAATGGTCGAGTTTTACGAACCGTCTCTACCATTTTTATAGTGAATTTTAATAATTTCAATGCGTTGTTGAAGCGTGTATCGTTCCATTTTTATTAATGGCGTAGTTTCTACTTATCAAATGACAAAAAAATTACAGCTCCAAAAGTGACATCTTCCGAAATAGCGAGCTATTCGATATAACACCTCTTATTGGAAAATTCCAGGAATATATTGTAGAAACTGAATTAATGTTCTCAACCGATTTTCATTTGTTTTCAAGTCAACAAAGTTTCATACATTAAAATTCTTTTAGTAAATGTTTCAAAATTTCGCCATTGACCTCTACAAAGCCTCTGCTTCGTCTCCGAATGGCGCCTGTTATGTCATGTTGATAACAGCTGCATTATTTCTAATATTCGGGATTAGTGTGTAACTTTCACGGTTGCATGTTTTCCGGTTCGGTATTTCCATGCCTGATTTGGTGATTTACATTTCGACGGTCTATTCTCAACATCGTAGACCGTGCTAAGTTTCGGCATTTATCAGAGTTTTCTTCGTTTAATTTTAGTACCGGAGTACCGAATGAAGAATGTTAGGTATGTGTGATTTATTGATTTTTTTCGAAGCGGCTAGCGATGCGCCCGTTCAAGTACCGTATTCTATTTTAACATTTTTTGTGCCGGTTGATAAGGAGACCATTTTCGAGTTCATCTTCGGGCACAGTTATTTTATGGGCCCTTAAGGGCATTTTGAAAGTGGAAAACGATTGGCATTTGTTGTAAAATTGAATTTTTCCGATTATTTTTAAAATAATTTATCAAATAAATGAATCGAAGGATAACATAATCTTTCAACATGCATCGTCAGCGGAAATCATGAGAACGACTATTCTGCGGGAGACGGGAGACGGCAGTCGATATTTGGGATCTCGGCGCGTTCGACCGCCGATTGGGATCCCCCAAATCGGCCTCACCCGCGATTTTATTTTTTCCAAAAAGGGGGGCCGTAAAATTTGGCCGCAGGATTCAGAGTGCTTGACACCCTGAGGAAATTTGATTCCAAATACTCGTGTATTTCAGGCGAGTTTAAATAACACTGAAATATCTTCAAACATTCGTGTATTGTGGGGCGAGTATAAAAAAAACCTAAAATTGATATTCGAAAACTCGCAGCTATCGTACGAGTATAAATAATACTGCGATATCTTCGAACACTCGTTTTAGTGCGAGTATAAATAATTTCAAATAAATTCGTTAACACAACGTGGGAGATAAACTCGTATTTCTTAATACAGAGTAAAGAGCACCATCGATTGCAGTTCAACATTTTCCAGAGACTATAAACTTTGCCTAGTGTAGTTCATTGTCAACAAGAAGTGACGGTAACTAAAATCATTTAACTAAAAGTTCCAAAATGAAATATCTTAAGTTATACTCGGAGACCACAATTGTAGACAGTGATCATCTATGACAAAATGAAACGACAACTGCATTTGAGCCAGAAGGAAATAGACTTCCAGTGGCGCGTAAAATAAAAAATTTATATAAGTACTTATTATTGAAAATTCGCAAAATTTCAGGTAATGACTGAATTCACTTAGCGATATTTTTGGCAATGAGCGGTCCTTTTTTATTTCCCACATAATTTTTTTGTATGTGGGAATTTCTTTCTTAAAATAAAAACCGTACTATTCGACGAATTGCATATTTTATCGCATTATCATGATGGCCTACATGATTCTGATCTTTGGAGTTATTCTTGTTCTTCTTATTTTTTAAAGTCCTTAGTACTGTACTAGCCCAGGGGTCGGCAACCTTGTGAAACAGAAGAGCCAAAAGTTATAATTTACACAATTTCTCAGTTTTTAAAGAGCCACTAACGGCCGCAATTTGACATCGAAAGAGACACAACTTGACATCGAAAGAGCCGCATGAGGCTCGCGAGCCGTAGGTTGCCGACCCCTGGTCACAGCCAAAGCACTCTCGAAGACGCCAAATTGTCTTGCGTCGAAAACGAATTAAAACCTACATAGAAACATCCGACGACGACGCCATTCGAGAGCTTTCGACGGACTGACGATAGTAACGACGCGTGTCACGGGGGAGGGGTGCGGTGAAAAGCGAGTACAAGTGGCTAAGAGATAGAATCGGTGCCTATTCCTCGTTAATCGATTCAGGACGAATTTTTAATATTTTTTTTCGATAAAATTTATAATATTTGCGTATGGAACTAAAGAGCCGCAGCTCCACATCCAAAGAGCCGCAAGTGGCTCGCGAGCCGCAGGTTGCCGACCCCTGTACTAGCCGATACTTTCGTTAAAGAAGCACATAGTTTCGTTGCACAGATAAATCCGGATTTCGGGTCCGAACACCTTCATATACAGATTTTATCATGTCTGTTCCCTCTGTGTTAAATTAGGTCGTCTTTTTTTTTTAAAGGTGGACCGCTAGTTGATGCAATCATTTTTACCACTAGCACAAATAACACTATTAGTCAATAATAGAAAAACAGCAACAACAATAATTATATACAGTAACAACTATCCACAATAACAACAACAATACGCAACAACAATACTCAGCAACAACAATACTCGGTAACAACAATACTCAGCAACAATACACAATAACAATATACCCGAATTCAAATTATCTATGAAAATAAAGGTTTTACTGGTTACTGGTTACGCCTCTCTCAACAGTTTGCAACTGATACAATAATATCAAACACTGTTGCCATATGTATGCTATATTTAAACGCTTGCCCGCTGATCCGTTCCCCGTGCACATCCTATTACTATAAATAATATAAAGCTCGAGAAAACTACAGTTTGGCTACGCCGCGCGTTTGCGACCAAATAAGCGCGAGGGAGCGGCTTTTTAGGTAATTTTAAACAGATAATAGCGGGTAAACGTATAAGATATTATCAACCGCATTCGCTGCATTGTTGTTCTTAATATGAAATGAGTCACAGTCTACAATTGTGGACTTCGAGTATAGTATTAGAAGCCTCTACCGCGTCCCAAATATTTTGGAAATGATAGGGTAGTTTAAGTTCTCTTTAGTTGAGAAAAATATTAGCTTAGGATTATTTTCTACTGTAAATAATGTAAATATCAAAATTTAAAGTGAGAGTACGAGAGCAGATGAATGCTAGGTTGGTTTGTTTCTCTATGAGAGAACAAACAAAATATTATTCTAGGTCAATTTTTATTGTAAATATATAAATTAACTCACAAGTACATCGGGTCTCGTTACTTGACTTACGTAAGGACTATCCCTTAAATAACCCTCAAAGACAAAGACATTAAAATTAAAATAAATAAAAGACCTCCGAGTTCTAATATAACAACTTGCATTGTTGTTATATTACATTGGACGCGCCCGAACCAATACACTAAAAAAGTATAATTTGAATAAAAGTTAGGCTTTGTCCTACGTTCAAACAACTATACTTTATAAATTAAAATCAGTCATTTTTATTCTAAGACTCAAAATTTTCCCCTCATCTCCTCAATTGCGCTGGTGGACTACTGACAGCTTCCAGTAGGCGGGGAAAGGATGGTGGGCCCACCTAAGACCGATTATATTTAGTACGATAGTAAATTACGTAGTAAATGTTACATTACCTACTCTAACAACCCTGCTCACCCTGTTCTAAGCATGGCTGACAAAAAAGGAATTTTTGTTGCAGTCCAATCGTAAAATATTTTTATTGTACACACTGAAGAACATGGTGGTCATTACTAAAAGAATATTCTCCTATATTCTTGAATGACCTACTCGTCTTCGACTCATGCCAAGCCTTATTATCTGAAGTAATGCCCAACTATTCTATATTAAAACGTTTTCGTAAAAGACGCGTAACCAGTAAATTTTAAACTACTCAAATCAATTTTATATCATGTGGTTATCTATCTGTCCCTCTTATAGAAGCTAATCAAATCGTAAGATGTCTCTTATGATGGCGTGGTGTTTAATCACGGAGAAGTTGAACTTTTATGGCCAGTTTTATGTAGAAACACCTTTATAAATCATTTTTTATAATTTTAAATATAGCTGGGTACTTTAACACTAACGTCGGCATTTATATTGATTATAAAAACTTTTATTAATTGATGGGTTTTGATGTTATTATAACCTTTGTTTTTTTTTTGTAAATTTTACCATATTCTAGATAATATCACTGGCACTATTGCTACAGGGAATGCGATTATGCATGACTATTATAAATATATAGGAAATTATTTAAACTATTTGATTCTGTATCAAAAATATTTGGGATGGCAAAATAACGTTTCCTATAATACACCAGGTTTAACCTCGATGGAGTTTGAGTATACCCTGAAATTTCGTATCCACACGATCATCTAAAGAGCGTTACACATATTTATGTAGTCGGCCCACTTGTATGAATATGTGTTGCTTCTCTGAGTCGTAATATTTTCAACGTAGTGTAAATATGATGCACCTAAGAAATCTATTTAGTGAGCTATTAGCAAAATTTATTGAAGTTTATGGAAATAATACATATCTTTGGAAAATTAAGTCCAAGGACTGAAGCAATAAGATGAGAATACGTTTCCAGTCATTCTTTTGACCACAGTGACCGTTTTTTAGACTTTGTCTTACATTGCAGCCGCTGTTATAGTTAAAATATCATCGGAGCCCATATAATTATTATTCACTATCATAGACGTAAGCCTCCCTTGTTTGCCTCCACGTTCTTCTATCTTGTGCCACCTGTATCCAGTTTGTGTGGACACGTCTTATATCGTCGAGGCTTAAGTCCAGCAGTGGACATAATAATATATGGGCTGAATGATGATGATCATAGACAATTAAAGCAGCTACTAAACCTACTACTACGAGAACAAAAAAATTATCGTCGACAAAATCTGTGTATGTGTGTGGATACAACGACCAATATTAGACTTATACGACTAAACTAAGTTGGTCGACTTGCATTAGTATGTGTAGCACCCTTAATTCAGCTTAAAAATTTTGTGAACAAATATTTTTTACACTGTTAATAGGGTCCTTAGCCTATATTATCATATCAGCGGTTAATTTTTATCGCAATATTTTTTATCTGTCAAAAATAAATACAAGAAACATGTTTTATTGTTGCAAATTTCTCGGTGAGTGATAAGAGGTACACATTTGACAAATATTGTGAATTCTGCAGTAAAAATTCATATACAGATAATTTGCCATCTACTAACATTATAATGATAAAACAATAATTTAAGGTTATATTGTTAAATAGAACATTGAGGTTGATTGTAGTGGGCTTCTGATACCATTTATTTCTAGCGAAATATGATATTTTTTTTTATGATCAAACACAAGCACTATAGGAAAAATCCTTTAGGGCACTCTGGGAGTGGTGCGTGTGCGCAAGCGATTCACGTTGGTTTTGAATCGTTGAAGGTTATATTCGTTGGGAAAAACGACCTCGGGAAGGTCGTTCCACAAGGATGAAGTCCTCCAGATGAAAGAATTCTTAAATAATGAAGTTCGAGGAGTACTAAGCTTAACCACATATGGATGGGCGGCAGTGGTTCGTCGTGTATTTCTGCTATTCGTCGCTCTGGGCGGAATTAAGATTGCAAGGTCAGCCGAGCACCTTCCATGAAAATATTTGTAAAAGAGGGTCAAATCCCCAACCTGTCTTCGATGTTCTAGGCTGTCGAAGTTCTTCGTCAGCTCGTGGTCTCCGATCAGACGAATAGCCCTCCTTTCGATGGAATTCAGTAGCTGAAGCGTATGTTTGGGTGCAGAATTCCAGACATGAGAGCAGTACTCTAGTAATGGTCGAATTTGGGCTTTGTAGTGTCAAAAGTTGTTGAGGTGTGTACAACTTTCTGGTTCGGAAGAGTACCTCAAGCTTCTGAGAAGCTATCTTGGCGATTGCCACAACGTGGTTATGCCAAGACATATTTCCTCCCAGATTGACGCCCAGCAAATTAATAGATGAAGCCAGTGGGATTGCGTGTCCGTCCATGACTATATCCGGTTCTGTAATGTTAACCTTTTTAGAGAAAACTGCTGCATGGGTTTTTTAGCGTTAAATTCGACTTGGTTACTGTCACCCCAAGACAAAATTTCTTCCAGGTGATACTTCATGCTGTCTGCGAAGATGTGCGTCGGAAGCCGATGTTTGTGCATTCAAAGAGAAAGATGAGATAAGTGTGCTACGTCAGCAAAACTAAAACTATATAACTATAAACGATCATTGTTGAGTAGTTGGTTATAAAGTGCATTTTTTGCACCATAAGAATTCCATCTGGTGATATAAAACATAAAATTTGTCCTTGTCCATGACTTGATATGAGTTACTTTCCATTATCCTTTAAAGATTCATTGCAAAACGTAAGTCAATTGTCAGATTTAACAGTTGCAGGTTTGGCATTTGTACCCGTTCACAGAGGTAAAAAGCAGCAACCAGTTAGAAACTCGTCTATAACCGAATATCCGCAGAACGAAATTGGCATCCTGTTAACAGAATAGTTTTGAAAATGACAATTTCTACACTAGACAAAGTTAATAGTCGAGCAAGTATGATAAGCTATTTTCAAATATGTTTGACGCTACATTTTTTCTAGAAGTGCATCAGTATTACTTTGTGCTTCACGTCACATTTACTGGTCGCCAAGTGAGTCTATGTCTCCGACGTATCGGTAAGGGGAAAGCAATATCTCTTAAAACCTCTTAAAACATAGCCGAGTCATGGGTGTGCTATTATTATTTTAATAATGCAATAAAAATAGGAAATTCTTCAATAATTGCATTTTATGTTTGAAGGTAGGTAATTATTTTGATCAAGGTTTAAATATTTACGTCTTACATGATGTCATTCTTTCAGCATAGAAAAAACAGCTACATGGTGAATCGATTAATGGCGATTTTTCAGTTTTCCTCGTATTAATGTCATGGCACATGAAATATTGCGATAAATATACAAAAAAATGAGTATATACTTCATTCATCATCTTCACCTTCTCCGCCTCCACTGTCACTATTCAGTATATCATCAGTATCAGTTCCAACTTGTATTATAATGGGTTCAATCTCCTCCATCATATAATCAGTTTCCCAAAACCTATTTTCTATATCGGTGACATGTCGACAAAACTTTTCCCAATCGACTGCTGTCACTGAGGCAATTGCTTCGTCCAGAAGCTCCCTTAGTTTAGAGATACTAAAATCCCCTGATGTATTGCGATCTGTAATGAAATGTTTAATTTGAGCCCAAGACACCTCAATAGGGTTTAATTCGCATATATACGGGGTTGCTCTTAAAGGAGTGTGGCCGTATTGCCTGATAATGTTGTCCACCACATCATTTTTGTCATTATTGAGAGGTTCATGACGCTGGACAAGTTCAAACAATTCAAAATTCCTAGATGCTGGATTATGATTTATCCCTTTTGTAGCTTTTCTCTTTAGTGGCAATTTAAATGCATTACATACCCTGTGCACATTAGCAATCACTTCACGGGTTTGACTATGAAGTGTTTTACCACGAGTATATTTATTCATTATCACAGTTTTAAAACAACGAACACTTTTAAAAAAACATAATTTAACACAATATAGTAACTCTTGCCCTTCTTATCATTACGCAACTGGATGAAGTATATTGGACATCGCCGAACAACCACGTCGGCACAATGGGCTTGTCACCAGTCGCGTATCGTCATCCTCTGTCTGGGATATAACCTATCAAATTAGCCCTTGATATTGCACCATGTTGCCCTATTTTTAGATTAGAAGTACTTTAATCAAAAAAATATTTTATTTTGCATTTAAATATGAAAATAAATAGTAGGAAAAGCAAGGTTTAAGAACATTGGAACTATATTAGTTTCTGATATACTGATGACAATTTATTTGAAAAGGGTAAATTTTTTGCTTGGTAACATATTATTAAATTAAAATGTAATATATGTGACAACATTGTTAACCCAAGAAATTTTCTTGCCCGCATTTCTTTCGTAGCTACAGATAAACTTGTCGACCTGTATTATACCTAACTGCTGCTGTAACTATCTAAAACTACAGTACAACGAATACTTATAAACAGGAAGAAGACAAACAGCCGTGTTAACAAATCGAAGCAAGTATGAACAAACGAACAAACCCGGCATCCATTACGTTTGGCATCAGCTGACAAACGCACGTGCTTTTCAAATGTCACTTTTGTCCAAATTTTTATTACTGTCAATATTTTAAAGTGACATTTAACCAACAAAAAACATCTAAAACCCTTTTATTTGATTTACTAAGTGGTGAAAATCAATATTAGGATTCTGACATGTTTTAAGCTGTAAATATCACTTTAAAATAATCCTTACACACTCTTATATCATTTTTTAACTAGTAACGTAACTACAAATGAAAAATTAAACTTCAGAAATAAGCTTCTAAGTAGTTTTATTAAAAAATAGGAAGTAAATCATAATTTACATAAAATATTTTACCATCTTCAACTGGGCTCTAGGTTCCAGCAAATATTTCAAGCTTCAATTCCAAGCATATTTTTGGGCCCCATATGATTTAGGAAAATAAACTATTATTGATGCTTACTCTCAGTAAATATGACTAAATGAATATTTCAATTACAAATTATTCAGTTACACCAAAAAGGAAACGACGTTTGTCGTGAAAAGATTAGAAAATTAAAAATTATTTTAAAATTTAAAGATGCTGCGTCTTCTCCACCATTTTAAATCTCATCAGATGTTGCTTGATATTCATTCCCACCAGAGGAAGGAAGTTAGCATATTTAACAATTCGAGCTGTTCGCATTCTATGCCTGTCTCTGTCTGCAGCAACCTTCCCTAATTCAGTAAAGTGAGACAAATATGACCAGGATCAAGTTGCCTGCATAAACAATCAATTTTTGGCATTTCATATTAACTCTACGTAAGTCTGATATTGACGCTTGACGCTGAGTGGAACAGATAGATAGAAAAGTAGGTTACTTATGAGCGTATGAAGCAGAGTAGGCTTAGCATCACTTCCAAGGCTTTCTACGTGTTTCCCTGCTACAGTACAAACGGATCTCAGTGACTTAACAGTCGAAACCATGGAAACTGCGAAAATGCAGTGTTGTCATTGGTGGTTTGAATTGGTTTCCATAATTGCGACTACTACGATACTGCCATCCGTTTTGGTCGCGAACTATAGATTTCGTTTCGTTTGTTGAAGATTGCATGGAAGTGTAGGTTTGGCTGATAATTTGATTGCATAATAATTGTTTCTTGCAGCCTCCGTAAATATTTTCGTACATCATTGATTCATTGATTTTCAGCCGTAGTAACTAGTATGGGTTTTAGTTATTTTCACAGCAGTTGTGGAAAAACTGATATAAAAATTAGTCGTATTTTTATAGCAACATTATTTTAGCGGCAGCAGAGGTTTTATTGATTGTTTGACGGAATTTGTATTCGAACCTTCTACTTTCAGGGGCTCAATTGGTAACTCAATCGTCCGAATAAACCCGAACTAACACCTTATTTTAAAAGTACTTAGGCACCTTGAAACCATAAAGATTAACTTTATATCTGTACCTATACCATACGTAGAGATACGTATTTTTTAAAGTGTATGTAACAAATCCTGTCAGATTGACAAATATTTACCTTAAGTCTAGAGATCCCAGAGCTCGTAATACGTATTAAAATTATCTCCATCTGCATGGGTGAGAACAAGAATTTGTTCTGTATATTTTCAGGAAAAATACACGATATACTCGGGTCTTGTTTGATTAGGCTTTATGTTGTAAGGTCTAATCTGAAATGGGAATTGATGCCGTTTAAAGTACAAGACTTACATAACTTTTTTTTTAAATTCCGCATTTTAAAAGATTTTAAGTTAATATTTTCGATTATTTCCATCACCTGTCAAATTTACTGTTTCGACCAATCGAAGTGTTTCATTTACACCAATTACCTGAAATTACTTTGATAATCTTCCTAAGAATATTTTAGAGGCGTTTCTCAAGTAAGCCGAGTACTAGTGAGTGACTTTTAAGAAATGTCAAGTTTGAATGACTTTTTCTTTTAATATATGCATATGTTTGTAGATTTTCATTATTATTTACCTCCATGACAAACGAAAAACTACTTTAAAGGTAGGAATTAAGTAAAAAAATATGTCCTTACTGTTTATTTGCAATGTATTTAGTTATTTACCGATACTGTTGAGATGCTTTCTTTTGAAATTTTAGTCACATAACCTTAAACTTAAGTAACGTCAGAAGGTTTAAAGGCTAGAGTAGAGAGCATAAGCTAGTATCGATATCGACCACTATCGATATTGAATATTTAAAAGTATTTCTCGAATTACTATGGTATTTAATTCAGGTTCGGGAAATAATCTTATCAAATATAACTCGAGCGTTTTAATTATCGATAAAATTTTTCATTGTAACACTTTAACAGTTTTGTTTCTTTTGGAAATTTTACTCTTCGAAATATGTAAAAATTTACATATTACCAACCATACTTTTTCACCTTTTTTGCATTCCCATACAAAAAAAAATAAATAATTACTTTACTTATTTTGTTCCTCTCAGAGTTATTTTACTAAATTCGAAAATGTGGATATACAGGATGTTATGGAAATTACTTATTATATTTAAACCGGCGAATCCTGAGATGAAAATAAATTGAAGAAAAATAACCATAAATGGCGCTTTGGATTATTGTACGAAATATACACTTTATATGAAATATCAAAATTTACGTGCCGCTACTGAGGACGTTCGCAATCAATAGTTTATTGTGGCGGTGTTGTCATATTGCAACACAGAATTGTAAACGCACGTGTTCAGTTTTTGACAATAAGACGTCTTTGACCCGCGTTATCACTTCTTTTTCAAACTTTTTAGAAAATCGGGTAATGCTATAACTAACAAAACGTTTAAAATTCGTATACATCAAGCATGTGGAACCCTGGACCGCGTCATTCCATGCCCGAGTCTCGAAACATACTGAAGCAACGATAGTCGAGCGCGGCTGGTATCCAAGCATGGACGAGACATGCGGTGTAATCTGATAACAATGTTAGTATACTCTAGTGACCCACATTGTTGCTAATTGAATCCAGATGGAGCGGCGCGACAGCATGTGGTTAAAATGGGTTTTTACCTTAGTATTTAGATATTCGATTAAAAAAAAATATGTAGACTTTCTAGGACACCCTAGGAGTCACCTATTTAAATATAATAAGTTATTTCCATAACACCCTGTATACTTCAATAAAAAAATATTCCGTTTGGATTAAAACCATTTTTAATATTTAGAATATTTATATTTTTGTTTTAAGTTGAATAAATATTTTTATTTTGAGTTTTTTTGATTTTAGGTCCCATACTCTAATTGTTTATTTAAAATACTCATTTAGAAAACATAAGTATTTGCATATATACGAAGCTAAAATTTATTCTGGCTGCGTATTTAATTTTAAAATAAGTAACTCTTTGTGTGCAGAAACTAGTTTCAATTGTAAAACATACACACAAGGTATCATACAAAAACCAGTGCATAAAATATTACTTTATCAACTAGCCATTAAAGTATGGTCTCCTAATTCTAAAATCATTCACGAGAACTAAAATTCTGAACTAACGTAATTTGCTGAAGTTCTTATTTGCCAAATATATACAGGGTCCGCAAACGAAGCGTGGACGGAAGATTAAATCGTTATCGAAGAACTTATCACCAATATTGAAACAGCTTGAGATATTGGATTAAAAGCGGCATGTTTTAAAAATATTTGACATTATACAGGGTGGCCCAAAAAAGTGTGACAGCATAAAGTTATATTTTTTTAAATGGGACACCCAGTATTTTATTGCATATTTAGGTTCGTATTACTATTGTTTATAAGAGCCTCAAATTTTATTTAATTTAGTTCTGTAGATTCGGAGAAATAAATTAAAAACTAAAAAAAAAAGTTTTGCAGTCCTGAATAAAAAAATCAAAAAAAAACAATCCAGAACCATTTTTCTAACCTCGGCATTGAGTGAAATTTATAACAAGAGGTCTAGAGATACTATGAATGTAATTGCGTTTATTTATTTTATACAGGGTGTTCATAATAAGCTTTCAAAAACCCAACATTTTAAAATAATTTTTCTCAAGTTTTTCAAATGGAACACCCTGTATATTATTTGGCTATTTGACGTAGAATTCATAGACAAATTTTTTTTGTAATACAAGCATATATAATATATCCAGCCGTTTTCGAAATAATTGTAAATATCATAAATTATGTTGTTTAAATAGAGTTTTTATTGGGAAATTTTGTTATAGGCGACTAGACTAATAATTGTAAACTAAAGTAAAAGTTCAAAATAGCTTCCTTTTACTCTTAGAGTTTACCGTATTTTAGTTATTTCGATATAAATTTTAAAAGCATACATTTTTGCTACTTTTATTATTTAATTTAATTTTTTATTCTTAATCGAGTTGCCATGATTTCTTTTTATTTAGATTGTCACTATGATAGCCAAATAAAATTATTTACATTTGTTCAGTCGTCGAAATTAAGTACTAAATGACACAAAATGTCGAATTTTACAACTTTGGAAATGGTAAATATGATTTTTATACTGGGTGAATGTGCAATAAATTGCCTCCTCGCGAGCCGAGTGTGTGCTGAAAGATATCCAGATATTGAGAGAAAGCCGAGACCAAAACCCTTCGAGAAGTTGTTGCAAAGATTTGTAGCAACAGGAAGCGTTGCGTACACAAAAAGGATGATAATCAATAAACCCGTTATTAATGAAGAAAATGAATTCAGAGTTCTGTTGGCCGTAGAGGAAAATCATTAAATTAACTAAAAGGAAGCTATTTTGAACATTAACTTTAGTTTACAATTATTAGTCTAGTCGCCTATAACAAAATTTCCCAATAAAAACTCTATTTAAACAACATAATTTATAATATTTACAATTATTTCGAAAACGGCTGGATATAACTTATATGCTTGTATTACAAAAAAAAATTGTCTATGAATTCTACGTCAAATAGCCAAATAATATACAGGGTGTTCCATTTGAAAAACTTGAGAAAAATTATTTTAAAATGTGGGGTTTTTGAAAGCTTATTATGAACACCCTGTATAAAATAAATAAACGCAATTACATTCATAGTATCTCTAGACCTCTTGTCATAAATTTCACCCAATGCCGAGGTTAAAAAATAGTTCTGGATTGTTTTTTTTTTGATGTTTTCATTCAGGACTGCAAAACTTTTTATTTTAGTTTTTAATTTATTTCTCCGAAACTACAGAACCAAATTAAATAAAATTTGAGGCACTTATAAACGATAGTAATACGAACCTAAATATGCAATAAAATACTGGGTGTCCCATTTAAAAAAATATAACTTTATGCTGTCACACTTTTTTGGGCCACCCTGTATAATGTAAAATATTTTTAAAACATGCCGCTTTTAATCCAATATCTCAAGCTGTTTCAATATTGGTGATAAGTTCTTCGATAACGATTTAATCTTCCGTCCACGCTTCGTTTTGCGGACCCTGTATAAGCAAGGAAATTAACAGCTAAAATAAATAGGTACAACCACTAATGTATGCAGTGTGGCGACGTGAGATTAAAACATAGGTGCTATAAAAAATACAAATGATTTTGCTAATCAAATATTTTTAGATTAAAACAAGCTAAGACGTTATTTTTTTTTAGTGTTTGTGGTCGGCAAATACCAAGAACGCGTGCCATAAAACTAGATTGAAAAACACATGTCATTACATATTTGTCTGTTACAAGGAACGATAGACAATTTATTTCCTAAAAATTATCGACAGATTTATGGTTTTTTGATGTTATTTTTCACATAACAATACGGAAAAACAATCTGTATGTTTCAAGAACATATATTTTCTAGCCAACACTTACTTAATTTAAACGAACGTATTTTGTTTAAATTTAATGTTTTTCGATCAATTGTTGTCAACGACATAAAACATTTTTCGCCGTCATTATTATGAAAAGAATTATTCAAAAAGGCATGACAGGATGAACAACATTCACTGGCGACTTTTGGGACTTGAGCTATGATTATAATTGATTGTGTACATGGTATCCAATTTTCAACACTTTTATAGGGTATCTCCGTATGTTAGTGCTATCAAAAAAGTAATGTAGGTGTCATGTGCTCTTTTTGAGTCAAACTTAAAATTGTAAAATCAAAATTTGAAAATTTTCGCTCGCTTAAGAGATACGTGGGATAATCGAAAAATTGACAATGTCAAAATTAAGCTATATTTTCTTAGTTAAAAGAGATACGGAAAAATGTTTTATACAGAAGTTTCTTTATAAGGATTGTTGAATAATCTGCCGGATCTATCGGACCTAACCTAATTTTTTTAAATGGAACACCTTGTATATTTTAAGCTAAGAAGATAGCATTTTAAATTATCTTTTCAAATATAGAACCACCATTGGTGATATTGGTTTCCTTGGCGATTTATTTTAGCTTTATTACTTTAAACCACAGTAGACCATGAAACAAAAGCTAATATCCTAGAGACCTTCTAGTTGTTATTAACATTTAACGTCAATTTAATTTTTACATATTCATTTGTGAAAATAACATTTTGAAAAATTTGATATAATTTTTATATTCAAAGTGGAAAAAATGAAGAAGTGGCGCAAAATGTATATTTTGTTCGCTATTCGGAAAGACGGTAATACATATTCCGAATATTTGCGATGATTCCCATTATTTTTTACCTTAATCTGAATCTCTTTCAAAGTAATAAAGTTTAAATAAATCGCCTAGAAAACCAATATCATCCATGATGTGTTATATAATTAAAAGAAGAATTTAAAATGCTATCTTTAATTAAATTAGAATATATAGGGTATTTCATTTAAAAAAATGAGGTTAGGTCCGATAACTTTTTTACCTAACCCCGTATACTTATTCTGAAAACCGCCGATTATTCAACCATCATTGTAAAGAAACTTCTGTATAAAACATTTTTCTGTATCTCTTTTAACTAAGAAAATATAGGGTAATTTTGAAATTGTAAATTTTTTTATTCTCCCATATCTCTTAGCGAGCGAACAGTTTCAAATTTCGATTTTACTATTTTAAGTTTGACCCAAAAAGAGCACATGACACCTACATTACTTTTTTGAAAGCACTAACTATTAAGGAGATACCCTATAAGAGTGTCGAAATTGGGACACCCTGTACATCTCTCGCAGTGCCTTCCACGTAGTTTTTCTGATTTGACAGAAGTTGACTTATCTAGCTAATTAAAAAAAAATGCCATTTATGGATATTTTTGTTCAATTTATTTTCATCTCAGGATTTTCGGGTCTAAATAAAGTCCTGGACAAAATTAACGCAACATCATAAATTTTCCATAGTTTTGATGGTATGTTTTTTCTGAATTTATGATCCGATTTAAATGATTTTTTTTTGCATTGTAGGTTGGTTCCTTGACTATGCCATAGGTTTCGCTGTTTATGATAAAAATTTAATTTTCGATTTATACAGGGTGTAATAAAAATGCTATGTTTTTCTCTTAAAATTCGTACCACCCTGTGGAGTATATTAGCAACCGAAACATATAGCAGTTGACATTAAACGGTAGGTCCATCTTTCCTCAACATTTTCTTTTTTGGTTTATTTCATTATCTCTGGTATTAAAGGGGATACACCGTTTTATAGCGTAACATGTTTTTATAGACTTTATTATTCAACACATTTTAAATGTTTTCAAGTAGTCTATGGACCTTTTCTGACATTGCAAGCGATGTGTTGCAGTTACAAAGGTCAAATAAAATTCGCCATACTGATAAAAACTGGTCGGAAACTGCTTATTAAACGTTCGTTTCGTATGTCCAGTTGCCCGACGAGTACTTTAATCTTGAAAAATGAATAGACCAAAAAAATTGTCGGTAGAAGAAGCAGTAAGAGCCTTATAAGTACTTTAGCAATTCCATTGATGGACTGGCCACCTCACAGTCCCGATTTAAATCCCATAGAGCATTTATGGGACGCTCTTAAAAGAAAAGTTCGAAGTCGCAATCCAGTACCGGTTAACCACAATCAATTGGTTGATGCAGTAATTGCAGAATGGGAGGATATTCCCCAAGATACAATTAATAATTTAATTTCCAGTACGCCGAGGCGTATGAATGCAGTGATTCGTAGTAGAGGTGGGCATACACGCTATTAACGTTATAAATCCATTAATTTTACTGTTTTTGAAAAAAAAAATTGTTTAATAAACGTATCTTAATATTGTAATTACTTAATTAAATAAAGTAACTCGTTAATTTTGTTCTCATTTATCAAAGGGAGCAGAAATTATACAGTTATATAGATACTAAATAATGTATTCGATATTGACACATCGCTTGTAATGCCAGAAAAGGTCCATAGCCTACTTGAAAACATTTAACAATGAATGTGTTGAATAATAAAGTCTATAAAAACATGTTACGCTATAAAACGGTGTATCTCCTTTAATAACAGAGATAATGAAGCAAACAAAACAAGAAAATGTTGGGGAAAGATGGACCTACCGTTTAATGTCAACTGCTATATGGTTCGGTTGCTAGTATACTCCACAGGGTGATACGAATTTTCGAAAAAAAAACAGAGTATTTTTATTACACCCAGTATAAATCGAAAATGAAATTTTTATCATAAACAGCGGAAACTATGACATTATCAAGAAAATAACCTACAATGCAAAAAAAATCATTCAAATCGGATCATAATTTCAGAAAAAAAATAGCATCAAAAATATGGCAAATTTATGATGTTGCGTTAATTTTGTCCAGGAGTTTATAATAATTCGTTTCCATAACACCCTGTATATTAAATACAAACATGGCGTTATTTTTTTAACTTCCATGCAAACGAAAATAATTTTTGATACTATTATCTTCATTATACACAGCGGTATTTGGTTAATGACAGTAAACTGCATCGACTCTATCTGGTCACTTAAACCTTTAAAACATGTTTCCAATTATCATTCAACAAATGGCTTCTTTATCGGTATTTGCTTTTAGCTCCATATGACGATTTAATGGTCCGATGAGACCAGTCCCAAAAGTATCACATTTTTTTAAATTTTTTTCCTATGGCACTATATTTTTATGTTTATCTGATTTGTTTTTCTGTCGGTATTACTTACAGGTCAATATGTTGATGTGTTCCCTTGTCCGCAACTTGGTTTTCTGGAAATTTAAAATGTAACAACAGTCTTTAGCTATTTAATATTAAAGCATGTGTCCTCATAGGTACAAGGGACATTTCTAAGCTTTTGGCCGCCATGGGCGAATTCTAGAAATGCCGCGCATACATTACTATACAGGGTTTGTTCGTACTACAGTAGAAGTGAAAATAGTTTAAAAAACTCATATGTCATCCGTTTTTCTTTTGTGTTCAAGTGTTAGCGTAACTGCAAATAAACAAAGGTTCATACTTATTAAATTTTTCTTTAAACCATAGTGTTCTTTCAATAAATGTTCAAAAATATCGCAAATGACGAAGCAGGAATGAGAAAGCGAAATTTATTTTTGGACATCTCTTCGAACAAGTCAGGAAAAAATAAACAGCGAAACGCAAAATTTTAGATTTTTCCAAATATTTTGAAAGCCCCTGTAGTTATTGTTGATTCTTTTACGGCATATCATTGCGAACATATTTACGCAACTTTGCCCAATTTAACCGATTTCGTGTCTCTTACCGTTTCCGAAATCCCAATGGTGAAGGCCGAATTTGTTAACACCCTGTATACCAATATATTTTCTAATTTCGAAAAAGACAACTGATACGATTGTAGAAAAAATATTGTATGAAACTTTTGCATGAACTTACTTTTTTAGCAAACGCGAAACTTATATACCCCGTATATATTTTATGTATTTGTTACATAAATAACTAGTTTTCAATACCGAACAATAAATGGTTTGAGGAGTATTTAATGGTAGGTACCTAAGTTTCCATGATTACCATGTTTATACGTATTCTCAAATTACAAGAAAAAAATATAATTTTTAGATTAAATTCGTTAAAAATAAATATCAAAGTATATTTTTGCACTAGTGATAAAATTATAGTTTTGTTCTCTTGACCGTTTTTGAAATTATAGGTGGTTTGTTTTTGGGTTTCGGTCACTTTGAAATGAAATTCCAATATTTGGTTAACGTTTTGGTTTATTATACTAAACCATCGTCAGAACTATTTGTAATAAAGAAAAAAGGCGTATAAATAAAGTAGAAAGAAGAAATATTTTTGACGGTATTAGTGACAAAATTCTTATTTTATGTTAATATTAGTTTGTATAGAATGAAATGAAAATATATATATAAATGAACATACCTTGTACTTTCTCACTAACTTACCATAAATTTGGTAACATTTTGTCTTGTTCTTGAGTGGATATGAACTAAGTTAGTTATACAAATTTAGTAGTAAGGTAGGTTATTATTTAAATACCATAAAATAAAAGGTATGCATTTTACATTATTTACATTTTGGGTATTTGGTTTGTTTACCATTGTAAAAATGTAAACAAACAAAACAATGTCCCAAAAATAGAATCAAAGAACATAAAACCAGTCTACGCAATCCAAATCAATCCCAAACTGCCCTATCGAAATACTCATCACCTTCACAACTTTAACTTTGACGAAGTTCAAGTCTTAGACTACGAAACAAATTCCAAAACATTAAAGAAATGGTTCATATAAAAAAAAAACAATAATACGATTAATTTTAGAACTGATACAGATAACCTTAGTAATATTTACAATAATATAATTACATCAATCTTTACCATCATAAAATTAACCAATAATAGCACGAAATAGTTTTGATATAGGATTTTCCAAACCCTATAACATAACCATTGTAAAAATGTAAACAAACCAAATACCCAAAATGTAAATAATGTTAAATATGCATACCTGTTATTTTATGATATTTAAATAAGGGTATCATTTAACTGGATAGCAAGATATTCTTATTTTTGCGAACAGAAAAATGTAATCAGTATGGACAGCAAACATTTCTGAATCGTGACAGTGCCCTGGGAAAACAAGTGAAAACCCTCCCCCGCTACACCTTTTGTAGCCGATTTCTTTCCTTCTGTATTCGGTAAGAGAAAACACAAGAAAGTTACATAAATTGACAGTGCCCTGGGACCTCTGAAGTAAACTGTTTCTAGACATGTTTTCATCTACTGACCAATTGTAAACCAAGTAATCATTTCGCAGCTCGACTGTTAATAACGGCAAACCATTTAATTACTTCTCTTTAAATAATAACCTACCTTACTACTAAATTTGTATAACTAAGTTAGTTCATGTCCACTCAACAACAAGACAAAATGTTTCCAAATTTAGTGTAAGTTAGTGAGAATTGTACAAGGTATGTCCATTTATATATTTTTCATTTCATTCTACACATAACTAATATCAACATAAAAAAAGATTTTTGTCACTAACACCGTCAAAAATATTTCTGCTTCCTATTTTATTCATCCGCCTTTTTTCTTTATTACAAATAGTTCCGATGATGGTTTAGTGTAATAAACCGAAACGTTAACCAAATGTTGGAATTTCATTTCAAAGTGACCGAAACCCAAAAACAAACTACCGATAACTAGTGATAAAGTTTGAAATTTTTTTCGCAGTGGTGCAAAAAATAGTAACTTTTTACATGATTGTAGAAAAATTGTTTGTTATCATATAAAGAATCTTATTAATATTGACGATTTCGATTAAACGTATAAATAATCTGCGGCTAATCGTAATCAGTTCATACTGGGTTCCCCTTAATGCCGCAAAAGGCAGGAGTCATAGTTAATCTATTTTATGAGATGGTTATTAATTGGCCCCACGCTCGCCTGGTCACTGTTAATTTTTGTATGAAACATTTAAGTATAACGAGTATAAATTACTATGGGATGAAGTTTATGCATGTTTCTTGTAAATTTCGTCTCATATAATAATTATTCTAATTAGTTGTGTCAGAAACGACTTAACAGTTTTTACAGACAGACCAAAAAAGAATAAGTGAAAATAAGGAAAAATCGCCTCTCCTCCTCACTAAGAGCTGTTCTTCTTGTTGTGTTGTGAAATAATTTATAATAACAAATAGAGATGTGTTACGATTTTACAAACTGTTACTTTGTCACCGCTTCGCTCTTGCCACAGTCACGTCCTGCTTCGCTTTCATAAAAATCGCAGTGATATTTCGGAGCAGTTTCCGTCGACGTCGCTGCTACTGCACATAGCAGAAGCAATCGTTGACCATCGCGGCCGATCGACCCTTTGGAGCTCAGACTGCTCCGAAGCAGTTTAGGTCACATGTAAAAAAGAAGCAGAAGCAGACAAGGAAGGAACCGAAGCAATAAGCAATCGTCGCCGTCGTGGCGTGCCGATACCTTTGAGCAGTTAGCAGTTTCAAATATGTTAAAATATTATCCAGCCAAGACCACATATTGGAGGAATTAATAAAAATAAGACAATTATATTTTGATCCTTTTCTTTTACATGTAACTAGATACAATACATTTATTGATAGAAGTTACAAACTGGCACAAGATAACTACCCCCTAGGATTGGCAGAGTTTTCAGGGATATTTTTTTTGCCGGGAATAGAGAATGATCTCCGGATTTCTGGCAGGTTATACAGGGTGTCCGCTAATTAATGGTATATGGAAAAACCACAGACCTTGCGTAAAAACATTAGGATTTAATTATACTTACCTATATCCGAAAGTTGATATTAACTGAGATACAGGGTGTTAAAGTTAAAACTTCATTTTTGTTTTTCTCTAATAACTTGAGAGGAACTAAAGTTTTCTTACAAAATTTGGCAGTTATGGTTTTTTAGGGCGAGAAATTGATTTCTTTGTGAAATTTTAATGTACAATGTAGGGGCGCTGTCTGAGGCATTTTTCGCACATTCATACGGTCATAACTTTTTGTGCCTCATTGTATTTAAGTTTTTAATAAAAATAGTATTTTTCTCATATTTATTACGTAAAAAGGTATACTAAGGTCAGGTCGCCCAGAGTTACCGTTTCGGAGATATTGACATTTAAATTATTTAGTGCGTTAGCTCAGGCAAGCAAATAATATTTTGTTACTTCTTACCAATTCACTTTTACATGGTAATTAATGTTCTAGTAATGGCAATTGGGAGTAATAAATACAACAATTGGATTGTCCTTTAACTTACTTTAATTAAAATAACTTTGACCCCATAAAAAATCCTGTCGAACGAACCAACAGCAATGAAAACACAAACTTATATAAGAACCATTTTCTGGCGAAGCTATCTTACAATAATCAACAAACAAATAACAACATAGAGGTTTCATAGCAATTGCATCTCTAATTTTGATTTCTTTTCTCATAGGTTACTCTAAGAAAATAATTTTGTTTGCCAATTAATAATAATTGGGCAGTGTGCACTAAACGATTTAAATGCAAATATCTCCGAATCGGTAACTCTTTGAATAATATTCAAACTATAATAAAATATTGGTTATTTATATACCTTCTACAAATTATTTTAAAGGCGTAAATGTACCTTTCGGGTTTTCTCGGTACGAGATTATGAAATTAAAATATATGTGACAACATTGTTAACCCCAGAAATTTTTTTAAACACTCTAAATAAACATGTTCTTATTCGCTCACATGGAACACCGATAGGTACGCCACTACAATAAATTAATAAAACAATAAACAGCTCTGTTAATAAATAAGGAAGAATATTCTGATATCAGGCTTTTTAAGGAAATTGCAAGTTGCAATAATAGTGTAGGATAGAGGTATAATCCTTTCACTTACGATTTATTACAAAATGACTGCATAATTTACTGCAATGAATCATTTGCTAAAATAATAAATGAATCCTTTGTTTTAATATTAAAATGTTTGATTTCTATGATGTGTTTTTTTCATAAAAATTACTGCACGGTGAAATTTTGTCCGTGTGACGTTCTATGGCTAGCTTCTTATGGGTTGAAGAAATAATTAATTGTTAACACTTTTTTCTCAGCTCAGATTACTTTGTGAATCAATTTAACACATCTATCTGTTTTTTTAAATCAAAAATCATTCACACATTATTTATGTAATTTTTTTTTTAAATAATAACTTAAAAACTTTAAATCTTGGTGCAGGTAGTTCTCATTAAGTTAATTTTAGGAACGCGATTTCTAGGAAGCTACAATGTTAAATTTAAATAAATAATGCCTTTATATTACAAGTAATATGAAAAAATTACAAACAAAAAGGAATTACAAAATAATGTTTTTTTTGGTCAAAAATGTGTTTGTGAATGTATTTATTTTATTATTTGCTGTCGCATGGCGCACCCTAGCTGTAGTAGTAGCTACTCTATTAAACCACACAACAACAACTTTAAAGAAAAAGAAAAACTGTTATACTAAACTAATAATTAAATATAAAATTGTAAATTATGAGTAGAATCATGAAGTAATAGGAGTGACAATATAAAATAGAAACTTTTGACTAACTATAAGAAGAAAAACTTCGTTTATTGACTGCCTGTCAATCACTAAGCGCAAATTAAACATATACGATGTATAGACATTTTAGCTGTATAGTTTTAAAAGAAAAATGAAAAAGAAATGCGAATTTATCTACTTTGTAATCGAAAAAGAGATTCTTTATATCGTTTTTTAAATAAGGCAATACTTGCAGATAGTCATTAATTAGTTTATCGGGTAAAGTTAATTAGAGACGACAGCATTATATAAGCCGTATTAGAGTCGGGAATTTTTGTTGCCCCAGCAATGGCAATTATAATTGCAAGGATTCATGCGCAGTACACCGTTCTCCGTATTACAGTCGGCAATTCTAGTCTAATGGCAATTAAAATTGCACGGATTCATGCGCAGTACACCGTTCCCGATCAGAAATGGGGAACGCGCCATTTTAATTGCCATTGCCGGTGCAATTGGGTAGACATGGATTATTCTACAGCTAATGGCCATTTAAACCCACTGGTACTTAAATTAGCAGTTCACATTCTTTATTAAGCTTATGGACTGCTAATTCGTAGCAACTTTTTTGACCTCCTATTTGTAAATAGCAGTAGCTGCTTTAACTGGTAATCGAAACAAACAGGTTTGCCCATCTCTAATTCTGGGGGTATTTTAGGGATTTCTACAGTACCAACTGCTGTTCTGACCGTTGACAATGCTCCAGCTGATCGAGAACGGTTTACTGCGCATGAATACGTGCAATTATAATTGCCGGCGCAAGAGAAAAAATTGCCGACTCTAATACGGCCTTAAGTGAAAGACGGAAATAAATCGAGGTAAAGTTAACTTATCCCCATAGCGAATGTTAACAGTATGGGGGAAGTTAGGCGTTCGCGACGAGTAGCGGGAGATGCAGAAGCCTACGGTTATCTATCCTAAGACAATTAAGTTCCGAGAATGTATGAGAAACATGGCCATATTTCCTAAGACCATATACAGGGTGTTATGGAAATGACTTATTATATTTAAACCGGCAAATCCTGAGATGAAAATAAATTGAATAACGCTTTGAATTATTGTACGAAATATACATTTTATATGAAATCTGAAAATTTACGTGGCCGCTACTGAGGACGTTCGCAATCAATAGTTTTTTGAGGCGGTGTTGTCATATATTACAACACAGAATTGTAAATGCACGTGTTCAGTTTTTGACAACAAGACGTCTTTGGCCCGCGTTATCACTTCTTCTTCAAACTTTTTAGAACAACAAATACTACAATTTTAAGGTACATTCTCTCTTATCTTCGATCTTCTAATCCGTTTTATAATTAAATTCCATAAAAAAATAAAACACAAAAAGTATGTTTTGTAACAGAACCAACAATAGGTAATATCATACAAATTTGAAATCACATCACAATATTTCTTATTATGAATTATTTCACAACAGAAAAAAAATCGGGTGATGCTACAACTAATAAAACGTTTAAAACTCGTATACATCAAGCAGATGGAACCCTCGACAGCATCATTCCACTCCCGAGTCTCGAAACATACTGAAGCAACGGTAGTCGGGCGCGGCAGGTATCCGAGCAAGACTTGTGGTGTGATCTGACAACACTGTTAGTATACTCTAGTGACCCACATTGTTGCTAACTGAATCCAGGTGGAACGGCGCGACAGTATATGGGTAAAAAGGGGTTTTACCTCAGTATTCAGATATCCGATTGGAAAAAAAAAGTATGTAGACTTTCTCTAGGACACCCTAGGAGTCACCCATTTAAATATAATAAGTGATTTCAATAACACCATGTATAAACCTTGCGAAAGCGTTCTGCACATTCTGAATACGAGACTTACCAACATTATCCAGACAATAACCATAAACAAATCACAATAATTAGAGCTTGAAAGTAGTACCAGTGATTCATAGAGCGTCTTTTTAACTTAATTTTTAGAATATGTCTGTTATTATACAGGGTGTTTCAGAATAAGATGCTGACCCTTAACGTTGTGGATTCTTAGGTGATTTTAAGAAGAAAATTTCAAATTAACATATATCCTTAACCTATCAACTTTCGAACTACAGGGCGTTAAAGTTTTAAGAAAAAATCGTTTTTCTATCATAACTTTAACAACTTTCTAGCTATTTTTAGATAGTTTTTCACATATGCCCTCTAAGCATCAATAGCCTTTTTTTGGTGTAGAAAATTTAAAAAAAATTTTTAACCAGTGGCGTCCGGAAAGGGTTTGGACTAGACATTTTGGAAAAATATTATGTACACCACTGCTTTTTCTCAATATAAAAATTATTTTTAAAATACTCATTCATTTTAGGCCACATTTAATATCTTGCCTTTTTATCGTCCGACAAACAGTTTCCGACAAAAAAAAATAAAAAGCATTAAATGCAAAATGAAATTTTAGACAGAGCGGGTAAAATACTAATAATTGTAAGGTCATTAAAGTTGCCTGTATTTGATACTTTAGGTAGTGGTTTTCCAATCGATATTTTCCATATATCAGGAAAGTAACTTAATTCTATTCAACAATTGATAATATGAGTAGTATATTTATCGATGAATGAACTGCAGTATTTCAGCATTATAGTTGATATATCATCAACCATAAGTTATAGCTGTATTATATGTGACTGGAATAATATCAATTATTAAAAAAATACTTGAAGTACAATAATAGTTAGTAAAATGTATTAAGTTTAAAATATTTAACTACTGGAGTTATACGTTGTAAAATTTAAGATATATTTACTTGATTGTACTAAATTTATTAGAAATACTAACTATATTGTTGAGAGGTTGTATAAATAATACCAATAATACATTTGTATAACCTTCTAAAAAATTCTGTACTTCGTGATTAGAAAAAAGAACATTGCGAAACCATCCGGCTTTTCGTGACTTCTTAAAAGCTAATAATACCTGTTTAATGAGGTTTTTGGTCATCAGTTGGCATGCAAAAGAATGTTAACCCGTTGGAAGTTTCTTATAATAATTACCTTGTAAGAAATTACATAATAATGGACTATGAATCTCTTAATCAAGATACTGTAACGTTAACTTTCAGTAAATGATGATAGATTTATTTCTTTTTATGAAATATTTCTTTCATTTAACAGTAAGTTGTTTTTGCAAAGTTCCCATTAAACTTAGCTCACCAGAGATTATTTAGGGCCGCTTTTACAATATATAGTTAATTTAAAGATTATTTTACAATTTAAACCTTAGTTTAATCTTTTAGGTTAGGTGTAAACAATCTAAACACTTATCTATCGGTTGAGCGCTCTAGGAGATAACGTATTTTCCCACTCAACAGGTCCACAATCGCTTAGGGCAATCTAAACCTTTCGCGATATCACATATTGTCAATATCTACGATGTTCAAAAAGTGTTCCTCATCGTCGATGATAATTTACTCAAATAGGTACCTATATGGTGAATATCATCTAGAAAATTTATCGAAACAAACCAAATCCTCTTCTAAGATTATATTATGACCTTGTTGAGAAATTCATTGTTAAACCATGGAGTGTGGTTTAACTAGTACAACCAAAGGTTAAGATTAAACTAAGGTTTACTGGAGTGCCTTAGTAACCTGCGAGAACTGGCGGTAGGAGCAACAAGGTTGAACTCTTGTGTGTTCCTGGTCACTCAGAGATAATAAGAAACGAACAAACAGACGATCTAGCGAGAGCTGGATCTGCTCATAATCTCAGGTGCCCCGAATCCGCCTTCGAGATAGCAAAACAGGCAACAAAAACAACATTAAATGGACGGACTCACAATCGCAGGGGATACCTGGTCAAAGACACGCACGGACCGCCATTGGAAACCTTCAAATAAACTATCGAATGGGATGCTACGCTTAACGAGATCTAAGTTGCAATAGGTGACTATGGTTTGCTAACACCACTAGTGTCTGCTACTGCCCCTAGGAAGGCATTTTCAACCTATAGAAATCTACAAGGGATCCATTGAATGTAGACTCTGAGGCATAGACGATGGAACTGCCTCCCACATCATATACAGCTGCGAAAAGCTGACATACAGAAGACTCTTCGGGAATATTCAACGTGGTGACAACCTCCCACACGACAAACTTAGTAGAAGGCTATTGGACCTCATAGATAGAACAAATATTCTCTAACAAGATCGGGGTGCAGGATAAGTCACATGGCTTGATGGAAGTTTGGGTCACACACCCAACCTCCGCATTTAACCAACCAATGTTTAAGCAGTTCTAAGGCAGTTTGAAATAATCTTTAGTTTATAGTTTACTTTACATCCTAAAAGCAGCCCTTATAAACGACTTTTTATTCTTAACCTTAGTCAAGATTCTTACTCAGCTGGGTTAAAACTTATAAAGAGAAAATATCGGCTATTAAATGATTGGAAACTATTGGTTGGTTGATTGGGTGGTTAAGTTAAGTTTATAACTCGATCAAACAAGCCCCTATTCCTTCCCCTATGTTACCAGCCTGTGCTCGGCCTATAAACTTTTTCCTCGTGCGGAAATTGTCCATTTCATACTACTTATTGTTTTTCTCACTGTAACAACAAATTTCAGAATATTAATAATTTATCTTCGAAATTTATACATCATTGAGTTTTATCGTGCATGACTCTTCTGAAAACTAATAATACTCATTTGATGATGTTTTGCTCAGATGGTATGCAAAAGAATCTCAAAAGCCGTTAGGCTTCTAATACAATAATTATATTCTTTTTATTAACATCGCAACAAAAGTTTTTTTTCTTTATTATTCACTAATGATTGTATGATGTACCATCAAGGTTATCCTCACGCTTAGCAATATGTTATGTTTTTACCAGGAATTTCGTCGTTATTTTTATGCAGTATCGGACTGAGGTGGATAGGTTCCGATAACTTGTTTAGTGGAGCCTACTTACCTATCCCTGTCCGCCTTCCCCCCCCCCCTTAAGGCAAATGTGTTTAGGAGGAATTTCATTGTTATTTTCATGCAGTATCGGATTGGGATGGAGAATCTCCGAAAACTTGGTTAGTGGTGCCTCCTCATCTCTCCGCTAAATTTGCTTGTTTAGTGGAGCTTTCTTACCTACCCCTCTCCCCCTTAAAGGAAATGAGTTTACCAGGAATTTCGTAGTCATTTTCATGTAGTATCGGATTGGGATGAAGAAGCTCCGAAAACTTGCTTGTTTAGTGGAGCATACTTAACTGCCGCTCTCCCACCTTAAAGGAAATGTGTTTGCCAGGAATTTCGTAGTCATTTTCATGCAGTATCGGACTGGGATGAAGAGGCTTCGAAAACTTGCTTGTTTAGTTGAGCCTACTTACATACCCCTCTCCCCCTTAATTGAAATGTGTTTCTCAGGAATTTCGTACTCATTTTCATGCAGTATCGGACTGGGATGGATATACTCCGAAAACTTGGTTAGTGGAGCCTCCTTATACTACCCCTTTCCCCTAAATTTGCTGGTTTAGTAAAGCTTACTTACCTACCCATCTCTCCCTTAAAGGAAATATGTTTACCAGAAATTTCGTAGTCATTTTCATGCAGTATCGGACTGGGATGAAGAAGCTCCGAAAACTTGCTTGTTTAGTGGAGCCTTCTTACCTACCCCTCTCCCCCTTAAAGGAAATGTGTTTACCAGAAAATTTGCTCGTTTAGTGGAGCCTTCTTGCTTACCCCTCTCCCCCTTAACGGAAATGTGTTTGCCAGGAATTTCGTAGTCATTTTCATGCAGTATCGGGTTGAGATGAGGAAGCTCCGAAAGCTTGCTTGTTTAGTGGGCCGAAAGTAGATCCTTGTCGAACTCCACATGTCATATATTTTCTTTTACTTCTTAGCTTGTATTGCCAGGTTTGTTAATAATGTCTTTGTTTTAAAATTGGAATTGGTGACGGAGAGTAACCCCGATGTAGTGGAATAGCTAAATAAGAAAGAAATTAAACAACGCCGTTTATTTTTATCGTAAATACCAATATGTAATGGAATGTAAAGACCGGTTTTGTTATTTATAAAGAGACGTTTTGTCATTTTACGGTGAATTTAAATTATATTGCATATGGCAATCGACGGTACCGGCAAAATAGCTTTACTGATTAGCAATTATACGTTCTTCCTAATTAATAAATATTAATAGTAACATTAATTCCTTAATAAGCGTTCCAATCTTGGTGACTAATTCTCGCCATTGTCAAATAAATTAACAAAGTTATAATAAAGATATAAACATACTTCAACACTCATTAGAACGTCAGCAACAAGTATTTTGCATTTATAGGCATTCTGCTTAATAAAATATTTATTCAAAATAGATGAATTATTATAATATCTCTTTCGTGAGAAGAGGTTATATTTTTACAAAAACACACGCATTTTAGAAATGTTAAGTCTTTTAATTAAAATCTTGTTCCATTAGAGATATCATTTTGTATCGCTCTGATTAGAGGTGCCAGTCTCGAAGCTGTGTTCCAATCCCAGGATTTTAGGGATAAGGAGTATCTAATCCCCGGATCCCGGGGCTAATCACAAAAAAATTATCATGAGAAACATTTTGTTTACTAAATACACTAAATACAAATTTTACCTACTGTTAACAAAATAAAAAAAAACATGTTTCAAAAAAATTAGAGGATCCAGTGTGTCGGTCTCCTGCAGCGTTCTGTTTCTACACTTAAACCTTCACAATGAGGGATTAAAGAAACATTTAATCCCTAAAGGATACAAATTTAATCCTTATTAAGGGATTTAAAAAATATAGTAAATTTGTTGACCCTGAAATGAAATTAAATTTTTTCGGATTCAAATTTCCCTATCTTAAAGTACCTAAAATAGTATATAAACCATGTGACTTTTAGTGTCCTTTCCGTAAGTTTGTAATGCACTATTAAAAGCCTATCAATTATTTACTCATAATATCATAGTAAATATTAGCCGGCGATAACATTCACAATCTTCGGTGATTTTCATAATGCCCGGTAATTATTATTAAAAAAAATATTGAACAAAATTCGTATTTATTTTTATAGTCATTGTTACATAATATTATTCTGTTTTTCCTATGTTAAATATACAAATTTTTAATTTTCTTGAGAAAGAAGCTGGACCAACTATGAAATTTTGAGACGCCATTGCTTGGTTTCTCGATGTGCATGAGGCTTCCTGTTACATTTCAACATTAATTAGTATATTTTCTTTTTCGGTGACAGAGCTAGCTATCATTTTTGTTATTCCAGTTTTTCACGTGATGCTTTCTTCTATATAACCCTCCGCTACGCTAGTACTCTTCCACTTTCCGTGTAGCTTAAGGGTTGCAAGGGAAGCACCACCCTCGATAAGAAGTGTGGACGACGAAGTTCTTTATCGTTTTCTAAATTAAGAGATTTTGCTATTATTGAAGGAACACGTCCTAGTGTATTTTTACCCACAGGCATACTATGCATTTACCAATTCGATATGTAAGGAAAAATCTGCGTTCCTTAATTCCTTTTGGCCTTTAACTACAGTGAAACCTCTCATAACGGACACCTCTAATAAGCGCACATCTCTATTAAGCGGACATTTTTTCATAGTCCGGAACTAGGTATATGAAATTCCATGAAACATCTCTTGGGCGGACTCTCCTTTGGGCGGACGCGGACAGGCTGTTTTCATACAAAGAGTGCGAAAACACTCCTTTAAACGGACAAAAAATTTTAAAAGTATTTGGGAGATGACTAAGTACGGTGCAAGAACTCTCTGAAGACCCCAATCGCGTATGCGTGGCAGCACGAAAGGACTTCGCCGAATGAAAGTATGTGTGATTCCCCGACAGCAGTCCGCCGTTTATTTGTGAGTTGTAAGGTTAAAATCGTAAACAATAGCACAAAAATGTCGCGTTTTGAGTCTGAAAGAGAATATTGATGTTGTGGAAGTCTGTAATTTGATAACAATGATTTGGGCGAGTTCTAAATTGATAGCAATGTGCTATTAGAAGATGATAGCGACCCCATTCCTACCGATTATGTAGTCCAAACTGAAACCACATCACTATCTGACGACTCTGATGAAGAAGTTGAATGCGGTAATCAAACAATTGTCACCAATTATCAACAAGCCATTAGTATGGTAAATGAATTATAAGAGTATGCAAAGAATAGAGGTGACTCTAACAGCAATGGAATTGTTATCAGACCTGGAATTAGATTTTCTAGATTGCAAGTATAAAGCGCAAACACGTCAAACTACTTTATTAGATTTTTTTAGTACTACATCCTATCTAAAACTAGTGTATTTTTCTTATGTTATGTTGATTTGTACATACATATACATAGTAATAATTTTGCATTTACATATTACCTAATAACAAATTTCCCATGGGCGGACACATTTAGACGGTCCCGTAGGTGTCCACCTAAGGGAGGGTTCATTGTGTTTATATTTTAAATAGATGAAAAATAAATTATTGTATACACCACAGGCGTTACTAGACTATAATGCCCGGATTGCGAAAGCAACTATCCCGAGGGCCTTTGGCCCGAGGGATAGTTAACGCCCTTAGTAAACAAATAACTATTTTTAGTGATCTCTGAAAACCGGCACTAGAAAATATATTATTTCGTAAATTGTATACTTGTATTAGGGGCTATCGAAATATGTCGTCCAGTTAGTGATTTATTAACAAAATATAAGTTACAATAATAATCTCGTTCGCTGCCAGGACCATTCCCGAGGGGACCTAAAGCATAACGTGGAATCCGAACCACGATCCTCAGCCATACGTTGCGTCCCAAGGGCTATCAACCCTTGGTTTCTCGCATTGCGATATAATATACCGATTGGGGAGTTCGTATCTTCCTAAGTATCCACGAGATATCCGATTTAATCCGGCCTAGTTACCGGCGGGGTTGTTAACCATGGTACATTTTTCACTCTTAACTATTTTTGGCATGGCGCCGGACAGCAACGAAGTGCGAATCTATATTTTTTTGTTGCTTGATACGTTTCCCTATGTCCCAGACTTAAATTGCTCACCCGGTATATGTAAATTGCTTCTGGCAGCGGTGTGTGCTAATTATATAAAAATGGCTAACGATTTACAATCTACGGGCCGATATTTAATAACTATTATAATAATTTCGTGCCGTTTATCATATTAATTTGTAGCCCAAATAATTAATTGGTTTGTCGACCTTCTCAATAAGCCACACATTATTTTAAATAAATCTGGCTAGCAGGTAGTTTTGTTCTAAAATGCGGCATATTTAAATAATCTCGGACAAGTGCGAGCCTCTACTGGCATCAGCGACTACCGAAAGAAATCAACTAGAGAGTTGACCTGTTCCCACCTTGGCAACACTTTTGTCATCACTAGTAATATTTTTATCTTCGGATTTGTTCGGATTTGTTGGTAAAAATATAATATAGTACTGTACACGGGTGCCCAAAACTAATAGTACAGAGTAATCTCCAGATTCTTTGGGTAAAGATATTTCGACTTCGCCAACTTTGCTAAGGGTACCAATCCCCCCCCCACACGTTGAATTGCCAAGCGATCACCGATCCAAGTGGTAACCTCGCCTCGCTGACTTCCTCGAACGAGTGTATATTCGCTATATAACTTCTCTACCAGTCATCTTTTATGAAGATTCAAATTCCAGGGATCTGTTGCACCTGATTTAAGCACAATAGCACATGCTGTCACGGCTTAGAAACAGACTACGTACACTGCAGATCATTTTCATTACATATTTTGTGTTTGTCAAGATCGCAAGTGAATCTTGTAGCCTTCTAGCGTTAAACACTGACACAGTGTTATCCCGCGTAAAATTGTGCTGTCAGGTATGACATGCCGTGAGCTGCATGAGGTGACTATAGTGTACTTCCCGCCTTGCAGATATTTCGAGTATGTCGTGACATTCCGTGATAGTATGTTATCTCACGTGACGTGATAATAGTGTGTTTCTAGCTTAAGAGACAGTAATGTACCATGCATTTTAAAGTATTCAACTACTGGAGTTATAAATAAATTATTTCTACTTGCATTCGTTTTAAAATTTAAAATACAGGGTCCGCAAACGAAGCGTGGACGGAAGATTAAATCGTTATCGAAGAACTTATCACCAATATTGAAACAGCTTGAGATATTGGATTAAAAGCGGCATGTTTTAAAAATATTTTACATTATACAGGGTGGCCCAAAAAAGTGTGACAGCATAAAGTTATATTTTTTTAAATGGGACACCCAGTATTTTATTGCATATTTAGGTTCGTATTACTATCGTTTATAAGTGCCTCAAATTTTATTTAATTTGGTTTTGTAGTTTCGGAGAAATAAATTAAAAACTAAAAAAAAAAGTTTTGCAGTCCTGAATAAAAAAATCAAAAAAAACAATCCAGAACCATTTTTCTAACCTCGGCATTGAGTGAAATTTATGACAAGAGGTCTAGAGATACTATGAATGTAATTGCGTTTATTTATTTTATACAGGGTGTTCATAATAAGCTTTCAAAAACCCCACATTTTAAAATAATTTTTCTCAAGTTTTTCAAATGGAACACCCTGTATATTATTTGGCTATTTGACGTAGAATTCATAGACAATTTTTTTTTGTAATACAAGCATATAAGTTATATCCAGCCGTTTTCGAAATAATTGTAAATATTATAAATTATGATGTTTAAATAGAGATTTTATTGGGAAATTTTGTTATAGGCGACTAGACTAATAATTGTAAACTAAAGTTAATGTTCAAAATAGCTTCCTTTTAGTTAATTTAATGATTTTCCTCTACGGCCAACAGAACTCTGAATTCATTTTCTTCATTAATAACGGGTTTATTGATTATCATCCTTTTTGTGTACGCAGTGCTTCCTGTTACTACAAATCTTTGCAACAACTTCTCGAAGGTTTTTGGTCTCGGCTTTCTCTCAATATCTGGATATCTTTCAGCATACACTCGGCTCGCGAGGAGGCAATTTCGTGCACATTCACCCAGTATAAAAATCATATTTACCATTTCTAAAATTCGACATTTTGTGTTAGTACTTAATTTCGACGACTGAACAAATGTAAATAATTTTATTTAACTGTCATAGTGACAACCTAAACAAAAAGAAATCATGGAAACTTAAGAATAAAAAATAAAATTAAATAATAAAAGTAGCAAAAATGTATGCTTTTAAAATTTATATCGAAATAACTAAAATATGGTAAACTCTAAGAGTAAAAGGAAGCTATTTTGAACTTTTACTTTAGTTTACAATTATTAGTCTAGTCGCCTATAACAAAATTTCCCAATAAAAACTCTATTTAAACAACATAATTTATAATATTTACAATTATTTCGAAAACGGCTGGATATAACTTATATGCTTGTATTACAAAAAAAAATTGTCTATGAATTCTACGTCAAATAGCCAAATAATATACAGGGTGTTCCATTTGAAAAACTTGAGAAAAATTATTTTAAAATGTGGGGTTTTTGAAAGCTTATTATGAACACCCTGTATAAAATAAATAAACGCAATTACATTCATAGTATCTCTAGACCTCTTGTCATAAATTTCACTCAATGCCGAGGTTAGAAAAATGGTTCTGGATTGTTTTTTTTGATTTTTTTATTCAGGACTGCAAAACTTTTTTTTTTAGTTTTTAATTTATTTCTCCGAAACTACAAAACCAAATTAAATAAAATTTGAGGCACCTATAAACGATAGTAATACGAACCTAATACCGAATACGAACCGAATATGCAATAAAATACTGGGTGTCCCATTTAAAAAAATATAACTTTATGCTGTCACACTTTTTTGGGCCACCCTGTATAATGTAAAATATTTTTAAAACGTGCCGCTTTTAATCCAATATCTCAAGCTGTTTTAGTATTGTTGATAAGTTCTTCGATAACGATTTAATCTTCCGTCCACGCTTCGTTTGCGGACCCTGTATATTTTGTTATTTAATTGATTGTACTAAACTAGAAATACTAACTATACTTTTTTTAAATTATGTGGATCTACAATATTATTTTGGTACAGATTATTAATAAAATATGTAATTAATACTATATAGGGTGTTACAAATTCGGCCATCACCATTGCGATTTAGGAAAGGGTAAGAGATAGGAAGTCGGTTAAACCTACAAGATCAGCTCTTTCATGCGAGGTTTCGACTGTAGGTCACCATTATCAACTTAATTTTTTTAAATGTTGGCTTTGACCGAAATCTACGTTCAGTGTAAATTGAACATCTTCATTAAAATACCCCTAGTTTGTTACTGTAATTTACTTTTGTTTCGAAATAACTGAAGATTTTTAAATAATTTTTGCTATTTCTGTGTTTAATTGTTATTGTTATTACGTACTACTACTACTGTTTTTTTCATTTCAAACTCTGTAATAGTTGTATCAAATTTCTAAGGATAAGTACAAGTAATTTATTTTTTTAATACAAACAAAATTTGACTCTTCACTTTGAAGAGAGGCTTTGCGTTTTACATAATGCGAATTATACCAATTTAAAATAATACAGGAACGTACTAAGGATATTTTAATGAAGATAGTAAATTTAAGGAACAATACGTCGGAAAACCAGTAAGTGTTGTATACCACTGAACGTTGATTTCGGTTCTCTTTCATAATTTAAACAAAAAGATTTAGGCAGGATAAGTTGATGATGATGACCAAAAGACGAAACGTCACATGAAAGATCAGATAATGTCATCTTGTGGAGATTGAAAAGTAGCAATGAGAAAGTGAAATTTATTTTTGAACATCTCTTCGAACAAAGCCAGGAAAAAATCAAAACCTAAGCGCAAAATTTTAGATTTTTCCAAATATTTACCTGTAATTATTTTTGATTTTTTTGCTGCATATTATTGGGCCCATAATTACGCAACTTTTCTCCAATTTAACCGACTTCGCATCTCTTACCGTTTCCGAAATCCCAATGGTGAAGGCCTAGTTTGTAACACCCTGAATTTTATAGAAAATTTCGCACTAACATTCTTCAGCCAGTCAGGAGTTTGCTTTTTGTTTCGTTACCACGGCAACTAAGAAAATTTCCGGAAATTTTTCTGGGGCAGCAGGAAGTGATTACCGTGGAAATTTTTTGACGTTTGTCTATAGAGTGACATTTTGCTTGACTGAACCTGATATTTTAATTATTTAATATTTCTGATTATTCTAAACCTTTTACTAGACATTATTATATAAATTAAAAAGAAATAAAAACAGCAAATTATTGTTATTTATTATAGTTTACAAGTACCTAATTATTTTCGATTACAACTTCTTCTTTTATTAATGGGGAATAAGGGGGCACACAGTCATCAAAATTTATAAATTTTATATGTTTGATGAAATAAATGTAGTACTTGGAAACAATTTTGTTTCGCTGCCGTCCACGAAGAAGTCTGTATTTGGTAGAAACCAATAGTAGAAGATGTTTAATTATATTAAACAAATTAGGCGAATAGACGTCTGACCCACATTCTTCTAATAAATACGTTAGAAACTTTAAATTCCGATGATACGTTTCAATTTCACTCAATTCTTTACAAAACTTACACGGAGGGTACTTCTCAAATCGTTCCATTTTTTAAATTTAACTACTGTCAGTATCGGGGCTACAGGAGACAGCGCGCGGCGTTTGACATTGGTTCCATGGCCTCCTATATGGATGACTACAATACGCTGGAAAACTATCTGTATAAAATAACTTTATAGGGTAAAAAACTTATTTCCTACCAACTTTAGTAAGTTAAATAAATATGGAAATAAAAATTTGAGCCATTTTTACTTTGTCAATAACAAAGGCAAAGTTGGTAACTAGGATATTATTGCTCTTTGAACTAACAACTAGGAACCTACTATAAGGCAACAGATCTTAAAATGAGAACACAACTTTCTTTAAATAATATGTTTTACCAACTTTAGTAGATTAAATATAATTAAAAATACAAATTTGATCTATTTTTAATTTGTTAATAACAATTGCATGCAACTAAAGTTGGTAAATAGGAAATTATTGCTCTTCGAACTAACAACTAACGCAATCCTCATTTTTTCTACCTTTAAATTAATAATTTAGTGCGAAATTTTCTTACCGAATCTCCCTCGTTTTTGAATTAATATACGGAAATTTTCCTTCTACACGATTTTTTTGAGAAAATTATCCCTCGTCATCGACTCGGGATGATTTTCAATAAATCGTGTAGACGAAAAATTTCCGATAATAATTCAAGTACTAGGGCGATTATAAGTGAAAATGGTACAAAGAGTAGTATTTTCTCCCTCTACTCTTTCTAAGCAGCAATTCTCCCAAAGAAGACGCCCATTAAACCAATGTGACTACCAGGTAGTTTCATTCGAAACATATTTGAAAAAATACATCCGATTATTCCAAAATCCATTAGGCCTTAGATATTATATCTTTGTCTTAAATTTTTACCCACATATGCATGATAAATTTCCGATCATCTACATAAATTCCCTCTATTTCTTTTTTATGTTTTCAGCTTGTTAACATTGTGTTTTTTGTTACAGGTAACAAAACCGACTCTTATCGCACCATCATCATCGAGGAGACCATTTGGGTTCTCGGGACCAACGAGTGGCCGGTATGGTTTTACTGGTACTTTGGAGTTGGTTTCATAGACGTTGCGTGAGGGCAAGTTAATGATATTGGTTATTGTCATAAATATTTAGCAATTTCAATACCATACCACTTCTGACAACGTTCTCTTGTGTTTCTTCCTGTCATTTTTGGATTATTAATACTTATTACTACTCTGTTGAACAGGTTTAGCGCTGTATAAATGGTTAACTGGCTAAATCAAAAATAAATAAACGGTTTCGCCAATTCTTTAAATGGAATTTACATGCAGCTGTTCCTGCTGCTCGGACACTAAAATGTATCATATGGAAAGTTGCTATTGTAGTAAAGCATGTTCTAGATTCCATCTAGTCTGCATTCCTATTGTATACAGTGTCACCATTAAAGTTATAACCATATAGCGAAATAGTACATTACGTATCAAGGGCCGAAAAGAGGCTTTTACGCACGAGTCCGTAAAGCCTCCGACGGCCCGACATATCTGCCGTGCAATACAAGAACCTAGTTTTAAAGGTAAATTTTAAGATATTCCATTTAAAAATTGCACAACTTCTTCAATATTTAATTTATTGTTCTAAAATTTTATACACAGTAAGCTCGTGTTACATAGTTTCACTTTCCAAAACATCATTGATTTTTATTAACAAATAAACAGTTAAATAAATATTAAAAACTTACTACTCTATTTTATAGTACGTCGACTTACTAGATTCTTGTATTGCACGGCAGATATGTACCGTACTTTATTTTACAAGTACTCCGAGGCCAAATAAATAAAGAAATTCTTCAGACATTTTTCTAAAACATCTTTGAAAAATTAACTGCAAATTCAATTTATACATATTATATATTCCGCTATTTATTATCGCTTGTATGTATGGCTCGGTGGCCTAGTGGCAGAGTGTACGCCTGGCGATCTGAGAGTCGCGGGTTCAAATCCCGCACTCGACATCTCTGGTTTTATTTGTTTATTAGTTAAAAAACTATGAGGAGTACATGGTGACTCGAAGCGGGCGGGAAAAATCTATCCGCCCGCTCTCTCGGAGAGGTCTTAAAAGCGCCACTTGCGGTGAAGAGAACAAGCATAAAAAGAGGCACTTTCGAGGCACTTGCAAAAAAAATATATTGTTCGATTTAGCTCAAATTTGACTTCACCATAAGTTTTTGCTTAATAGAGGAAATGTCATAGTTAACTGTGAACTGTCAAATTTTGATATTTTCTCTACAACATGTCGAAAAATGGCATTTATTGATCGAGTTTTAAAAAATTGTATTAGTTGATTGTATTATTTTATTCCCACATACCAAATTTGAATCACTGATGATAACTTTTGTTTCCTATCTATGTTTGGCCAATATCTATTTTCATTAAAAATAGAAGTCGACCCTACCACCTATCTATCTATTAATATAATACTCATCGTCTAAATTAATTGTTTATACCAAAAATTCTACCAAAATGGTAATTTTCCTCTCAAAATTAAGTTGCAGTTTAAGAATTATTCCATCTGTGGAGCAAACTCCTCACAACTTTAAAGATTTAACCAACGAAAAGGAGAGTCCTATTTTTTTGATAATAAATACGTTGGAAAAAATGGACATACAGTGAAACCTCTCATAACGGACACCTCTAATAAGCGTACATCTCTATTAAGCGTTATTATACAAAAAGTGCGAAAGAAAACCCTCCTTTAAACGAACAAAAAAATTTTCAAAGTATTTGGGAGACGAATAAGTACAGTGCAAGAACTCTCTGAAGACAGACCAGCAACCAAACGCGTCCAGAGCGAAAGGACTTCGCCGAATGAAAGTATGTGTGATTCCCCGACAGCAGTCGGCCGTTTATTTGTGAGTTGTAAGGTTAAAATCGTAAACAATGGCCCAAATCGTCGCGTTTTAAGTCTGAAAGAGGATATTGATGTTGTGGAAGTTTGTAATTTGATAACAATGATTTGGGCGAGTTCATTATCATTGATAGCAATGTGCTATTGATTCCTACCGATTATGTAGTCCAAACTGAAACCATATTACTATCTGACGACTCTGATGAAGAAGTTGAATGCAGTAATCAAACAAATGTCATCAATTATCAACAAGCCATCATAGTATGGTAAAGGAATTATAAGAGTATACAAAGAATAAGAATAGAGGTGACTCTACAGCAATGGAATTGTTATCAGACTTGGAAATTTTTTTAGTACTACATCCTAACTAAGACTAGTGTATTTTTCTTATGTTATGTTTATTTGTACATACATGTACATAGCAATAATTTTGCATTTACATATTACCTAATAACAAATTTCCCAAGGGCGGACACCTCTATTAGGCGGACACATTTCGACGGTCCCGTAGGTGTCCGCCTAAGAGAGGTTTCACTGCATATGAATAATAGCGCCTGTTGTTGATAATGACGGTGGTAGATCCACTTCAACGAAAATAGATGCTGTCCAAAAACAGGAAACAAAAATTATCATAATTGATTCAAATTTGGTACGTGGGCATAAAATTACAATACAAACATCTTTTCCTAATACATTCTTTTAAAATTCGGTCAGTAATATCCATTTTTCGGCATTTTGTGGAGAAAATGTTAAATTTGACAGTTAACAAAAACCGCATGGTCCCATTTAATTAGGCAATTTTTGGTCTTTATTGAAGCAAAAACTTATGGTAAATTTAAATTTCACATAAATTGAAGTATAAATGTTTTCTCCGTATGGTTCCAACTTTAATGGTGACCCTGTATATATTATATAAAATAATGATGTAATATTTTTGTTCGAGTATATATATTTTTACTACGCCGCCGCCACTGTTAATAGTCACAACAACCACAAAGCCTACGTCCACTAATTCCTAAGTATTTTTTAAATTCTAATTTATTGTCTTGGGCATTTGGTTACAGATGTTTGGGTTTAGTCCGTTTGTATTATTTTCCATGTTGCGTTTAAATAGTAGGTGGCTTTGTTTCAACTTGTGTTTACCATTTTGTGGTTTTGTTAAATTATAATTAAGTTCTAACGAGTTTCTCTCTATTTAATTGTATAAAACAGTGGTTCCCAACCTTTTTCGGTTCGCGGCGCACTTAGAGGTTCCGTATTTTGTCACGGCGCCCTATTTGCGTAGGGTACTTCCACCAACAGCTTGAACATAAAAACTTAAAGGATCGCTGCCGATCGGATGGTATCACATATATAAAACCATTATATTTCTAATACCATCTGCAATTATGTCCCCGCTATGGGCATCGAAGGGATAATAGTGAGTTTGCGTAGTTCGGAAATTTCCTTCTGAAAGTAAACATTCACAGGACCGGACTTTTAATTTAAATTTCACCGGTTAGTTAGGAAAAACATTGCAATCAAAATTTCGATTAGTTCGAATTAAGACGGCGTTTCGTGCATACGATTTCTGATGATATGATGATCCGACGGTGCCCTGATCGGTGTAAACTTTTGGTTCCAAATTCCGTCCGAATATTTGTAACAATCGACATGATGAGCTTTATTTTAACTTTCATCCGATGTCTTATGTTTCTTAGCCTCACTTTTTTCTAAACCAAAAATTAAGACACCCTTCTTTTCTTACAAGCTTTTTAGTGAAATTCGGTTCGGAAGATCGGATAATGTGATAAACATAATATTTTCGTATATATGTACATACCTGAAATACTTTATACCTGGTATTGATCCACGACTTTTGCAAAAAAGCACCATGCACTTGTGTCCTTTCATCTTAAACAAAACAAGCCACTAACCTATCCAACAGCGAATCACCACAAATTAAAAACTCCTTTACAAAAATTGTTGTTAGGTAATGAAAGTTTATAAACACTAATATACCGACAACAATGTGGATGAACCGCTTTTTATTCTGTAATTTGAAAAAGCAGCCAGAGCCAAAGATGGCGACGAATAACAACAAGAACAAACAAATAATATCGGGCCGGCTCTGACGCCCACCCTACTGCGCAAACTCAATAGTCCCATAGCGGGGACACTTTTTGTAATTTGGAACATTCGTATTGGCAATATAATGGTTATATATATATGTGGATGGTACACGTAGTGATGACAACGTATATGGGGCTGCATCTCCACCAGGAAACGATCATCATATAACGGCGCCCTGGCTTCCTCCCCAGGGCGTCGCGGCTACAGGTTGGGAACCACTGGTATAAAATATTGGACAGTTTCTAATTTATTTTTATTATTAATTATTTTTAAGGTATATGTTATGGACATGTAGGTAAAATGTTGAATGTTTTCCAAGGGTCAGCCATATGATTTTTATATTATAAACCAAATTACGATTTAATAGGTTATATAAAAAATTACTATTTTATTTCTGGGGACTATCGACTGCCACATATCATTCCTAAGAGTACTTTATAGAATACTTTATGTTTTTGGAAAACGCTTTCTTCAAAACTAATAAATTGCGGTATTATTGAAAGCGATTTGAACGACCTAGCATCTTGACGACATAGAAAACATTCAGAAATATAACTGCGGAGGGGAAATTGGCATAACACGACATACCAGGATAAAATGGCATACCACCATCTTTATTTCAAATTTTATGCTCTTTTAAAAATATCACGCGAGTTTCGAAAATAACGGGAAGAATACTTCAATTGATTATTAAACTCCTCTGAATAAATTTCTATCAAGAAAATATTTCTTATTACACTTCCCAATTAATTATTGAGTATTCACAAATGCACGTCGAAATTAACAAGCTGTTATAGTCATTGCAGCGAACCCTCGCGCCAGATATGTCAAGTGTCACGTGACATTAATGACGTGCCTGCTTATTTCTGGTTATTTATTTTGCCTAGGTCTGTATGACATTCCAGGCCCTTCCAGGAGCCTACTACAATAGTACGTACGTTTATTTTAAAAAAATGAAACGAGTCTATTTATATTTTTAAATGCATTTTTTAATATTTATTATAGGGAAGAAAACACACATACATATTGTATTTTTTTGTTATTTATTTACTCAAATATATAAAATGAAGTCATTATCAATAATTACATGTCTAGTAGGTACCTCTATATTCACAAAAAGATAGGAAGTACGTATCTACATGGATGTCCATCTTTACCTACTGTAAACTTTATACAGTATGTCTACACGTGGACTTAACTATACCTGTAAAAAATTGTATCTTCAATTTTTCGAAAAAGTCATCCTTGATCATTTCTTTTCCCTGTTATATAAATACAAATCACTTGGAAATATTTCCATGTTTTTGTACCGGATGCACAAAAAAACATTTCTGAAAATAGCTATGGACCTTTTCTAAGGAAAGGTTATTGTATTAAAAAACTAAATATACGGTTTGCTTAGAGGTTGTTCACTCTTGTTACCTCTGTTTTAATGTTCAATAGTAACTTATAAGTGTATAGTATCATAACAAGCAAATTCTATATGCACCCTTCTTTTGTATACGTAGGCTACGTATACTGCAAATACGTACGTTACGTAAGTCATATATGCAAAAACTAATGAAATGAGTAGTTCGGCCTTCCCCATTGGGATTTCGGGAAAGGTAAGAGTAAAGAGATACGAAGTCGGTTAAATTGGGACAATTTTTTTCGGTACCAAGTTGTTCATTCGCCATGTATATTTCAAGAAATCTGCGTCTCTTCCGAGCAACACAAGGCTTTTCCATTAGAGCCCGGCGATTATCATCAGCTCTATATATAAATACCAAGTTTGACCAAACTTCTTGGGCTTCCCTGGTACACTTCTTTTTCTCGGAGCAGTTCCTTAAAGATTTTATTATCACTGGCCTTCCTACAATTTCTTTTCATCAAGTATACATTTTAAAATTGTAACTCGTGCCAAGAAAACTGAAATTTCAACATCCACTTTAAAAAACAATATATTTAGTATTCTCTGCAAAGTTCTAAAAATAGTGAACTTAGATAAACATATTATTACACACTACATGATCAATAATTGCACTTGAATTCTGACCAAAACTATTAAAACTATCCTACTTTCCCAGCTAACCAAACTATTTACATTCAAGTCGCCACACAAAAGTATTACCTGATATTTAACTGAAATAAATCTCAACTCACTCGGAAAGAAATAGAACATTGAGCTGAGGCAGAAGGCAGACAATAATTATGCTCCATAATTATTATTTTCACCTAAAAACAGATAAATAAAATATTCACAACAAAATAAACTATAGTAAAACGACGGAAATACACTTTTAAAACTTATTAGCACCAATCAAACTGGAAATATATAAAAACAGAACACACTGAATGCGGTTCGTATAAAACTGGGGTATTTGATTAAGTCCTCAAACAGCTGATCGATGACATATTGCTGATCTCAACTGTCAAAAAAGCTTGAGGGTTCGCTGCAAAGACTATATTTCATTAATAATGTACCGATTTTAATAATTTTTATTTTAACTGTGAATATTTAGGAATACGGGGATTAATATTGACAGAGATGTATGCCATTTTATACAGTAGGTTGATAAAAATGACACAGTTGCACTAGTGCGAAACGAACGTTTATTTTTAGTATTTTTTTGTTTTACGCAGTTTTAATAATTTTTTTTTTTTAGAAAAGATGTGAGGTGTATGTTAACCTAACATATGTTTTTCTACGATCGTATATTTTTTTACACAAATGAATGCATAAAATTGCTTATTTTTTAACAAGTTGAAAAGTAATAATTTTACGTTAAAAAGTGTCGTAACGTGTGATTTTACTTCTCTTTGAATGCTTATAATATCAAGTTTCATAGAAACAGCATCCACGTTGGTCGTTGCCTGGGCGCCGCATTGTTATTGTTTTGATACCTTAAAAATGTCAATTCCGATTCCGAAGAAGAAAACTCATTTCAATGGACTCCAGACGAGATAATTTATAAAGCCAATGAAGCAACACAAAATGTATTGCCTGAAAAATCGATAGGAACTTACATGAAGGAACATAATACGTTTATTAAATTACAGTGCACCAAAAGCGACTGAATAGTACTGTTAACGTATTCTCAAGGAAGGTAAAATTTTGAATTCTTCGACTTTACGGTCATGTTATTATAAGCTAAAATCAACATTAATTCTTAATAATCAGTCGATATAAGCAAATATCTCAAAGTTATTGCATTCCTTAGTGACAGTGAATTGACTAGACACCAATATATATTTTATTTCGAAAAAGGAAACTGATACGATCGTAGAAAAAATATTTTATGAAACATATGCCTAAAGCTCCTTTTTTCACACACGGGATTGCGGCTCTCGCCTTCGGCTCATGCAGTCGAATTTCCCGTTCGTGAAAAAATGCACTTGTTCCATAAATAACTACTTTATATTCATGCTAAAGGTTGTATTTTTACAAACATTAATTCGCTTAGGGTAAAAGCTCTGTTTTAGCAATTTTTGTATTAAGCTGAAGCCAACAATATCTACGTTTAACGTGTAGAAGTGGCCGTGGGACCTAAAGGGCATGAGGAATTATTATATCATCCAATGGAAGATGCAAGAGATTCAAGCGGCTTTAAGGTAAGCTAATTTAACATTTTTATTAAATTGTAATATAAAAGTGCATACCAAAGAGTGGTTGATATTATGAACATCTTCGGTATTTTTTTTATGGTTTTGAGGCAATCGAATAGTTTCACTTTAAGGTTGCTTTATAATCTACACGGTGGGCCAAAAACAGTGACCACACTATGCTTTATATTTTTGTTTTTAAGGTCAAACAGCTCTAACATTACCAGTTAATGCTGTTCAATCAAATGATACAACTGTTTTATAGAATTTTTTTAAAAGTACTATTCGCAAGGAGATGAAATATAATTTTAGATCAATTGATTTATGGGGTGATCAAAATGTTTTTTTTAAATGTGATCCCATATCGGGATGGACCGAACCGGGAATTTGGCCGGACCACCGGAACAGTAAATGGCGACCTACGGCCGGTTTGATAACATATGCATTTGCTTCAAGAATGTTTTTTCCGACAATCTTCATGCAAATAAGTAAAGTGTGCAGTATAAGTAGGTAAAGCAATTTGCAATTTTTGTAAAAAATCGTTTTAAAACGAGGCAGTAGTAGATCGACATCACCTTTAATAATGCATTTAAAACAACATCATCCTTCTGAACATGTGAAAAACTTTTAGAAGAAAAATGACGAGGAAGTATCAACAGATAATTTAGCAGTTGGGGTACATTTTTTTGAAAAGGCGCATTTAGACAATCGCTTTGTTACTTCTGTAAATAAAGGTTGATCAGAAGAAATTACATTTTCGATAAAAGATAAAAATACCTTTTTGTTATTTAATTAAGTACTTTTTATTTGCACAAATTTTGTGGATTTTTACCTTATTTTTTTATCAAAAAAATTATATTTTAATGGTTTTTAAATAGATCCGGCCGGAACAGTACAAGGTGTCCCATTTTCGACACTTTTATAGGGAAATTGTTAGTGCTACCAAAAAAGTAATGTAGGTGTCCTGTACTCTTTTTGGGTCAAAGATAAAATGATAAAATCAAAATTTGAAAATTTTCGCTCGGTTAAGAGATACGGGTGAAAATCAAAAAAATTACAATTTCAAAATTACCCTATATTTTCTTGGTTAAAAGCAATATAGAAAAATGTTTTATACAGAAGTTTCTTTATAATGACTGCTGATTAATCTGCCGTTTTCAGAATAAGTATACGGGGTTAGGTAAAAAGTTGTCGGACCTAACCTAATTTCTTTAAATGGAACACCCTGTATATTTTAACTAAAAAGATACTATTTTAAACTATCCTTTTAAATATACAGGGTGGTCCTTAAGTACATCAAGAAAATCTAGGATATGATTTCTGACATCATTTTAAGACGAAAAGTTCAAATAAACATGGGTCCGAAAATGCTAACCCTCTAAGATACAGGGTGTTAAAATATTTTTAAAAAATAATTGTTTTCTTAAAATTTCGGAACTCCTTGAAGATACGGTATTGAAAATTGATGTGGATTGATTTCGTATTAAACTGCACTTTTTGGTTAAAAAAGGGTTTGCCTACTTCCACCAGTGGCGTGCGTGAAGGTACCATCAATATTTTTTTTGTGAAAATATGTGATACGCCACTGATTTTTTTAAACTCTGGTGCATTTTTATGCATTACTGATATAAGCGGAACAAAAGTTGTCTCTACTATCTTTTTGAAAAAAATGGTAGTTTTAGAGATAACTCGTAGTATATTATACTAAACAAAATTAATTTATTAATTAAATAATAACTAAACATAATATTATGTAACACCAAACAAACTTGATTTAAATAAATTGTTGAAAGTGGCCACCTTCTGCTAAAATACAAGCATCTAGCCGTCTTATCATTGAATTTCTAACATTTCTAAAAAGTCCTGGGGTGTTTTTAATATTTTCGCAAGCCATTATTATTCGGTTTCTAAGATCTTCCTGGTTTTCAACGGGAGTTTTGTAAACTATCGATTTTAAATGACCCCAGAAATAAAAATCCAATACATTTAAATCTGGGGACCTTGGCGGCCACGGTTGATTAGGTACTGCGACGCCTCTACCGATCCATCGATTTTCGTAATGAACATTTAAATATTCTCTGGCTGTGGCACTAAAATGGGCGGGAGCTCCATCATGCATAAAAAACAACTGGGTTCGTTGAGCTAATGGCAAGTCTTCCAATAATGTTGGCATCTCATTTTCTAGAAAATGGCGATAGGTTTGGCCATCTAACCGCTGGGGAAGAAAGAAAGGACCTATTAGTCTGTCACCAACTATTCCTGCCCATACATTTAACGAGAATTGGTACTGAAAATATCTTTCGCTAATAGCGTGTGGATTTTCTTGACTCCAAACATGATTGTTATGAAAGTTTGTTATGGCATTCTTAGAAAAATTTGCTTCATCGGTAAAAAAAAAATTATTTAAAAATTGTGGATTTCTGGCCAACCTTTCCAAAAACCATTGACAAAAATTTACGCGTTGAGGATAATCACGTGGTAAAAGGGCCTGAACCCGTTGTATATGGTGAGGATACATTTGTTGGTCCTGAAGGATTCTCAATACGGTTTGATGACTAGCGTTTACCTCATTCGCAATTTTTCGAGTACTAGTTTCTGGATCTTCCTCAATTCTATTCAATACTGCTTCTTCTAATTGTGGTGTTCTTACTGTCCTTGGCCTGCCGAGAATATCAGAAACTCTTGCAAAACTTCCTGTTTCGGATAAACGGCGATGGAGACTTACAAAGGTCTGCGTACACGGTGCTACACGATTCGGATATCTTGCCTGGTAAATGCGTTTTGCTTCGTATGAATTTCCATCAGCAAGACCATAAACAAAATGCATATCTGCCAAATGAGCACTGTTTTGTAAATCATTCATAATTCTAAAACTTTTGGATCGACTAATAACTCACAAAAACGACGCACTAAAACTTAAATTATTTTTCGGTCATTTAATTGTTGTTATTTGCACAATATGTGACATAAGCCTACTTTGAAAAAACTAGAATCACAGTCGAGATAGTTTATCTTTTACACTTTTATATATTTCTCCATTTTCATTTAAAACTACCATTTTTTTCAAAAAGATAGTAGAGACAACTTTTGTTCCGCTTATATCAGTAATGCATAAAAATGCACCAGAGTTTAAAAAAATCAGTGGCGTATCACATATTTTCACAAAAAAAATATTGATGGTACCTTCACGCACGCCACTGGTGGAAGTAGGCAAACCCTTTTTTAACCAAAAAGTGCAGTTTAATACGAAATCAATCCACATCAATTTTCAATACCGTATCTTCAAGGAGTTCCGAAATTTTAAGAAAACAATTATTTTTTAAAAATATTTTAACACCCTGTATCTTAGAGGGTTAGCATTTTCGGACCCATGTTTATTTGAACTTTTCGTCTTAAAATGATGTCAGAAATCATATCCTAGATTTTCTTGATGTACTTAAGGACCACCCTGTATAACACACCATGGATGATATTTCATTTTTCATATTTACATAGTTTTACATATTCATTTGCGAAAATGACCTATCAACATTTAAAAAAAATTGATATATATCAGTTTACATTGAAAGTGGAAAAAACGAAAAAATGGCGCAAAATTTATATTTTGCTCGCTATCCGGAAACACCGTAACCATTTAAGGACATATTCCGAACGTTTGCGATGATTCCTGTTATTTTTACCTTAATCTGAATCTTTTATTTCGTTTCAAAGTAATGAAGTTTAAATAAATCGCCTAGGAACCCAATATCATCCATGGTATGTTATATATTTGAAAGGAGAATTTAAAATAGTATCTTTTTAGATTAAAATATACAGGGTGGTCCTTTTAAAAATAATGAGGTGAGGTCCGATAACTTTTTTAACTGACTTATTTCTATACTTATTCTGAAAACGGCAGATCATTCAACAATCATTATAAATAAACTTATGTATAAAACATTTTTCTGTATCTCTTTTAACTAAGAAAATATAGGGTTATTTCGAAATTGTCAATTTTTTAATTTTCCCCCGTATCTCTTAAGCGAGCGAAAATTTTCAAATTTTAAGTTTGACCCAAAAAGGCAGATGACACCTACATTACTTTTTTGATAGCACTAACGGTTACGGATATACCTTATAGAAGTGTCGAGAATGGAACACCCTGTACATACGGTGTTAAGGCCGGATCTGCCGGTCTCCATCCCATCCCTAATCCTGAATATTAATTGATTCAGTTTATGTTATATACCCTATACCCAAATTCAACCGGTTCCGATTGGGAAGACCGAAAATTCCCAAAATAGCTAAAAATGCAGGAATTAAAAAAAATCGTGATTGCGATGGAAAGCCAAAATCCGATAAAAAAAATTAATAAGTATATCCGTCAAGCGGAATAATTTTTCGTTAACGATATTTCATCGGTATCAAACTTTCTGGATTTGAATGGAATTTTCGGACGCCACATTATTTTTATTGTTGTGGACGTCTAGGACGACATTAAAAGTCCGTTTTGTTGCAGTTGATAGCTCATATCGAGGGTTGAGGCCATAAAACAACCGTAAACCATAGGCGTTGCCAATAGTAATTACCTTATTTAATAAGAAAATTGGCCTCTGTCCATTGTTAAGTAGGATTAGGGTTAAAGTAGGTACAACAGGGGTAATTAATTTACCTATTTTTGCCTGCTTTAGGATGTTATTACGCCATTTGATGTGCGTTTGTCAAACTATGTATTTAGTTGTATTTAGATACTGCATTATCTCAAAGTTGAATTATTTCCTATACTTGTAACAATGGCTTCAAGTTTTTCGCCAACGTGTCTTCGTCAAATTAGCAAGAGTGCATATTCTCTCCGAGAAAAGACATTAATATTAAACGTGCATGATGCTCTAGTGTACCAGAAACCTGCAAGTGATGTTCGTAGCATCATTGCAGAGTGTGCCAATATGGTAGGAGTTGGAGAGGCTACTATATATAGGTTCTTGCGTGAAAGAAAATCTAAGAACCTCAGTGAGCCAAAACCACTCCCAGAAAATTTCATTAAAAATGGTATTAGAAGAAAAGTACATAGTTTTTATTTTGCCAAGGAAATACCAACTATAGACAAAATTTTACAAGCCATTAACTACGACGAGGACTTACCACAGCTATCACGAACGAAACTATGGAAAATACTTCATGATATGAACTTTCGATGGGAGAAGCAAAACAGAAAATCTTTTCTTATTGATAGAGCAGATATTATTTGCTGGAGACGTCAATACTTAAGGTCCATCCGAAAATACCGCAGCGAAGGCAAAAACATTTTCTATTTGGATGAAACTTGGCTGAACGAAGGGCACACCGTATCTAAAGTTTGGCAAGATAAAAATGTCCTAAGTTCTCGACAAGCTGTCATGTAAGGCTGGTCAACAGGACTTAGACCACCATCTGGAAAGGGACGCAGACTTATTATAACTCATATAGGATGTTCAAATGGCTTTTTGGATCAAGGATTATTACAATTCCAGTCGAATTCTACTAAAGACTATCATGAAGAAATGACTGCTGATGTTTTCGAGGAATATTTTAAGCAAATGATAGAATACATTCCCGCTAATTCTGTAATAGTGATGGATAATGCCAGCTATCACTCTAGGCTAAAAGAGAATCTTCCCACAACTTCATGGAAAAAGGCGGAAATCGTAAACTGGTTACAACGAAAGGAATTGAGTTACGATAATACCATGGTAAAAAAAGAACTTTTGGATATTGTTAGGCTACATAAATCACAGTATAAAAAGTATGTTATTGACGAGATGGCAAGAGATCGAGGTATTATAGTGCTCCGTTTACCACCTTACCATTGTGAGCTAAATCCTATCGAATTAATATGGGCTCAAGTAAAAGGATATGTTGCTAGAAATAACAAAACTTTTAAAATGCAAGAAGTGCGACACCTCTTGCTTAATTCTTTAGCAAATGTGTCATCAGAAAATTGGCAAAACGCCATAAAACATGCTATAGTAGAGGAACAAAAAATGTGGGAACTTGACAACGTAATTGACACAACTATGGAAATTGAGCCTTTAGTAATAAGCGTAGGACATGATGACTCTTCAGATTCTTCTGAGGACCATTTTATCGAGTTATAATTATTGAAATTGTCAATATTTTTTGATCTGTAAATAAATTAGTTTTCTTGTAAATAAATTCATAAAATCATAAAATCTATTACATTTAAATAAAATAATAAGCGGTTACATTAAAAACCCAACTCTCCGACCATGATGGGCCGTTTTAATCATTATCCTTTCATTTCATTTTATGGCTCTATTGTTACTTTATCTGTTACCCGGTGGAATAGGTCAAAATTTCTTCATCTTTATGCTAGATGTACGTAAAAAGACCATTTTATAGGTAAAATATTTTAGGCCACCGGGCCCTTGTTTTGAATCTTTAATGAGGGTATCGAGCTATCAACGGCAACGAAACAGACTAGTAAAATTTTACTGGTTGCATTTGAAGTAGAGGAAAAGGACGAATTCGATCAGAATTTGACGTAGAATTGGAAAATCGGTTAATATACAGGGTGTTCCTTAAAGACGTGCTAATATTTTAGGGTGTGATTCCTTAGGTCATTTTATAAAGGAAAGTTCATATGAACATATGTCCGCAACTACTTAAAATTTCTGCTACAGGGTGTTATTTTAAATTTTTTAAATGTTTTTTTCTTAATATCTCCGAAAGTACTTTAGGTATTATTGTCAATTTTGGTATGTGATAATAGGACATAGAACCCCAAATTTTAGTTAGGTTATTCAATTGTTCCACCAGTGGCGTCCCTGCAAACATGTCCTCTCATATTTTTTACAGAAAAGATGGTACCCCACTGACATTTTTCCATGTGGAATTTGTTCTGATTATCCTGCTCAATTCTACATGAAAACGGTTCCTTGAGTTTTTCTCGTCAGACGTACCGTTCTTGATAAACATAATTAAATTCAATTTGCTTCATTTAGCAGTATTGACGAATAATTTTTGAACACATACATCTAGTTATGGGGTAAATCACGTTTTTACAAACACCATTTTCCAAACAATACTTGTTGACAAAAAGTAAGTTGTTGGTGTTCAAAACCATATCATGAGTATTATTTCTTCGATTTTTAGTGTTTCATCGAATTTATTTTATTTTTTCGCTGTTTTTATTTGAATATGGTGAATTATACGAATGAGGAAGCCAGTATTGTTTGGAAAATGATGTTTGTAAAAACGTCATTTATTCCAGTATAACTAGATGTATGTGTTCAAAAATTATTGGTCAATACTGCTAAATGAAGCAATTTGAATTTAATCATTTTAATCAAGAACGGTGCGTATGACGAGAAAACCTCAAGAGACCGTTTTTATGTAGAATTGACCAGGCTAATTAGAAAAAATATCCACAAGGAAAAATGTCAGTGGCGCACCATCTTTTTTTATAAAAAATATCAGAGGAATCACATCCTGAAATATTAGCACGTCATTAAGGAACACCCTGTATAGGATTCCCCGATAAAAAAACCGTTTTGATCCCCCGTGTAAATCCAGGAACCTAAAACGATATTTGATCCCCTTGCAAATACTAGTTTAAAACCGATCTTTTCAATTTTTATCAAGAATGAAAATAAAATAGTAAGATGGGGGGACATTATACGTAATCACCCTGTATAAATAAATGTACCAATATCGTCCATTTTTAACCATGAACTTGTACTGCAGTAAAAATCACACATGCACGAATGTGAATACGAACTTACGTTAAAGCGAATGTTCCAATCCACCGAAATATTTCGTAACGAAACTTAATAAAATCCCCAGCTTTCCTCTGTTTGCCTATTTCGCTATGCAAGGGGCACCGTCAAATGAGGCGGACTGCCCCCACGTTCCCCTAACTATTTATTGTAATAAGCAAAAAGCCACGAGGCACTTAAAACGTGTAATAGGTACGACGAAGCGTATTCAAAGGTCGGGACAATAGAAATTCCTAAGCAATCTTACAACGAATTACAGCCCGCGGAAACAAAAAAGAAGAAGACAAAGTCAGTTACACTGAAAATGTATTGAGGAAAAATGAATTCCTCTTTATCAGTGTAGCTAACTAACTATAACGAATAAGATTACGATAAATATTTAAAAATTATAAATCATGATGGTACGGTATGGCTGTTCGATTATATCTGATTTTATACACACTACAACTAATTGAAGAAATTTTATAAATTTCATAGAATTCCATACCACAAAAAATTTACCATTGAAATACACTTCTAATTAGTGTTGGGAAAAAACCGATGAATTTAATAATCCAATACTTTTTTATTTTTTATTTTAATAATCACTTCAAAGTTTTATGACTAAGAATAATGTGTTGATAAAACACCAGGGGTTGTTTTTGTAAATTTTAGAAGTTTAGTCTAGAGTTTTTATTAAGGAAAAAGTTGATTCTGCTTTTTTTAAAAATTATATAGTGTTGTGATCGCTTGATTACTCGATTATTGAAATAACCGACATCGCCCGATTATTAAAAAAACCGCTCGAGTTATCTATTCAGGCGAAAACACTTATTATCTTTCACTCGATACCCGAGCTTCGCTTGACGCCGCGCCGGCGGAAATGTACAGCTGTAGTGTTAAAAAACTGCTCGTATATTCGCACAGTTTTTCGCTCGATAGGAAATACTCTAGTTATAAATTCAGGCGAAAAACCGAAAAATATCGCCTGTCACTTGATACACGACCTTCGGTCTACGCGCCGCCGATTGGCGACGTTCGAGTTTGACACTGAGCAGGTAACACGACATACGCCTTTCTTAGAGGCACATAAACGAAAAGGTGCATATAAAAAAGTATGCATGCCAAATCCCTTAGCGGAGTCATCGCGACATGGGTTTTGTAAAGTTTTGATTTAACTGACTAGCCAGCGGCGTAGTTTAGGTCTCCGATTGTAAATATTAAAAAATTAAAGGATATAATTTTTAAATTTTTATTTACTATAAACTCGAGAAAACTTCTCAAAAATAACATAATAATAGAAATTGTTAATGAAAAATAACAAAAACGAACAAAATATATAGAAAAATTCGTTGGTAATCTTATAGTAAACATTTTTAAATCTAAACATTAACTTTTTATTATTAAACTCAAGAATACTTCTTAAAAATAACATACATTATAGAAAATATTAATGGAAAATAAGAAAACGACCAAAATAGTTAACAAAACATAGGTATCGACAAATTTTTTGGTAACCAAAAGTAAACGTTCTTAAATTTAAACAGGAACTTTTAGGTAACTATAAACATGAATTTAGAAACTATTTCTTATTTTGCCAGTCGCGTAACTAAGCCTAAAAATTTGGAACCCGAACAAACCTGATAATTTAAAGTGGAAGAATTTGATAAGCCATTTTATATCTACTTATTTTATGCTCCTAGATTGAGAAAGATGTGAAGAAAAATTACTCTTGGTAATACTTTTTGTTTTAAAAAAGCACAAGAATAAACCCGAATAATAAATACATTTTTGTTTCGTATCGAGACACGTGGTAAAAATTCATTATTCACAAATAAATAAATTTCTGAATTTTTTTGGTGGCTACTACATTTGTTTAGCTAAACCTGTGCCCACCCGTAGTTACGTGCCTGCTAAATACCCTACCTGATCACATGTAAACGGCTAGGCTGCCGGTCGAGCAGTCGGTGACGTCATCGCTTGGTGAATTGGAATTTCAAGCGATTCACTCGATTATTAAAATCGCTCGACTATTAATTACTCGATTATTAAAATCATCGGTTTTTCCCAACACTAAAATTATATCCTTTAATTTTTTAAGAATCTACAATCGCCGCTGGCTAGCCAGGCAAAACAAAACCCATGTCGCGATGAATCCACTAAGGGATATGGCATACCTTCTTACATGCACTTTCAAGTTTATGTGTCTTTAATAATGATGTATGTCGTGTCAGCCTTCTGAGCGCCAATCAGCAGATTTCGGGAGGCGCGCGGCGTCGCGAAGATCGGGTTTGTTCGGGTTTTTCGCATGACTTTATAACTAGAGTATTTCCTATCGAGCGATCACACTACCAAGCAGCACATTTCGGTCCGCGTCAAGCGATGCTCCGGCATCGAGTGAAAGGTAATAAGTGACAAGCGACGGTTTTCGCCTGAATATGTAACTCGAGCGGTTTTTCTAATAATCGAGCGATGTCGATTATTTCAATAATCGAGTAATCAAGCGGTTTTTCGCTCGAGCGACCACAACACTACTTCTAATGCTCCATCTGCAATTTTGTTACACTGGAAATAGCAAACGAGTATGTCATATTTTATTTTAGATTGGCTGTAATAATTAGGACAAACTGATTTATTATTATTAATTAGAAATTATAAAACAACTTAGAAAACCCGAATATTTGGACAGAAACAGAATAATTTTTCATTTTCCCATAACTGACTGTATTCTTTTTTTTTAATATCCGTCATGGCCTACTCAGAAAAATTGTATATTTTTTTTTTAACCTAAATTTCGAGTTAAACAAAAAAAATGCTCTATATATTTTTGAGAAGTTTGTTAAAAACTGAATTACATTAATTAATATATGGGGTGACCGATTTTAAAAGAAGCAAATTCCTTTTATTTTTCTTTGAAACTATTGAACGTAGAAAAAAATCTCAAGGTATCTTTTTTTTATAAGTTACATGTTAAACGACATATGGGAGTGTCCCAAAATGTAAAATTCTAAACAAAATCCAGTATATCAACAACGAGGGTATATTTTCGTTCATAAAAAAGTAACACAGTGCTTCGAAAACCGCATCGCACCCTTCTATTTTTACTAATAACTTAGATAATCCGTATAATCACCGAAAAGGGAGTACAAGACTATTCCATACATTGAAATTTCGTGTTCTTCTACATTTCCGATTGTGCTCCAGTGAATGTTAGCGTTTACTGGTAAAAATGTGGTTCAAAGATGAATATTTCGCTTTTACTGATAAGGTATTGTGAAATCTGAGAATGTATACTTATACTAGTAATAATTGTTAACATTTACTCACTTTTCACATTTACTATAACACATATACCAAATGGCAAGAAACTATTCTGAAGATATTAAATTAATAAAATGCCTTCTTAACGACGATTTCCAACCCAAGCCTAAAGCTACTACACCGAGATAATACTACTCAAAATTTTTCTATCCATAAAATTCTTGTAACATTCCTTATAAAACAATAAACAACAAATAAAACGAAAATATTTTGATGTTCATAAAAATTATACTTAACTTGGCCGTTGACAGAAAAAATTCTTTTCGTAGCAGTCGGGCATTAAAGAACAGGTTTCTTTATGATATATTGTAAAAGTTTAAATTCTAATGTTTATGACATATAAAGAAGAACCTCGAATTACACCGTGACATGTCATTTACTGGGTGTGTTATTTTTATGTTAAATAAAAAATAGGTGGTTATTTCTACGAAAATAAAACGAAAGTATTAATTCGGGTACGCAGAGTATGTACATACAGTGTGTCCCAGGATAAGCGAACTTATAGATGTAAATGACGAAAAGTTTTCGAATTGAAATTTGACGATTTGGGATCTAGGCCTGTTTGATTAGAAAATAAACTTTGACATATACACTTTTTTTCACAAAATATCGAAAAATTTTATTAAGAAGAAAAACCATCAACCTTGTTTTTTTTTCATTTTATACAATATTATTCATAGTGACGTTTCGTCGTCGCTGTGCCGATGTTTCCGGTTACCAGGGTGGGACCCCAAAAATAACATGTTGGAAGCTCCAGGCCCAAAATACTCCGGAGGTAAACTCGCCCCCCATTCGGATCTCCGGGCGGGAGCTGGTCTTGGGGCCCCACCAAGCGAAGTTCATCAAACAACAACCATTTCCGACAATTGACTGGGTTCCTCTAACAACACTCAACGAAGAAACGGTGTTGCACCTGCAGTTGCTAACCCACCCAGAATTAGCAACTACAAAATTGATTTCTGCAATATTAGAGGGCTTAACACGAACATCAATTCAGTCCACCAGCACTTACAATCTTCCAAGCTCGCACTGACCAAGACAAAGGTCAGATCGCCAACAAACACTGTCAGCTATTTATACCCTGGATACGATTTTCACTTCCTATTTCGACGCAACTTCGGGGTATGTCTTTTTATTCGAGATGATCTCTGCTGCCAACGAGAACTTACACTTGAACCGAAAAATTTGATGTAATGTGGTTTAAAATATCAACGCAGAAAATCAGCAAGTTTATCTGCATCCTTTACCGTCCTCCAAGTCATACCCATTATAGAGCCCTTTTCTCATCACTAGCCAATACAATCGACTTCTTGCAAACCAACCATCCAAATGCCGAGATTGCTATCTTTGGCGACTTTAACGTCCACAATGTCAACTGGCTTAAATATTCAAATACAGACGATGAGCAAGGCCGCGAGGCCGAATCCTTTGCGATCAGTTCTGGTCTAACTCAACTTGTAGAAGAACCAACGAGGATTCCAGACCGAGCTGGAGATATTGCTAGTCTTTAGGATCTTTCCTTGACATCAAATCCAGATCTATATACAGTCACCGTACATCCTCCGTTAGGATCTTCCGATCACAAACTTATTTCAACTCTAAGCGAGCTACCAATTAATTCTGAACAACCTCCTAAACCTCGCAAGATATGGCATTACACATCGGCCAAGTGGGAAGACCTCAAAGACCATTTTCGCACTTTTCCTTGGATGAGCGTATGCTTCTCTTCTGATGATCCATCCATCAGTGCTGGGGAGGTCTCTGACGTCATTCTAACTAGCATGGAAGCATTTATCCCCTCCTCCAAAAAACGCCCTTCCAACGGCAAGCCCTGGTTTAGCATCAACAAAACCAACGTGAATCGCTTTTGGCTCACACGCAGCACTCCCAGAGTGCCCTAAAGCATTTTTCCGATAGTGCTTGTGTTTGGTCATAAAAAAAAATTAAATTTGGTCATCAAATGTTATTTCCGAAATATTTTTTTTAAATTAATACCATGAAGATTTTTTTTTTGTTTAGAGGTTTTAAAAAATTCTAAAAGTTTCTGTGTGGGGTTATTAAATTCATAACGCTTTCGTGATTTTGAATTCTGAGTAACTTTTCTTAATGAAATTTTTCGATATTTTGCGAAGAAGAGGCACTTTACCTAGACAGAAAATAAAAATAATGCTCCGGTCAAGGCCTACTTGATTTCACAAAAATCAAAATATGACAAATTTTATTTTCTAATCAAGCCGGCCTAGATCCCAAATTATCAAATTTCGATTCGAAATTTTTTTGTTGTTTACACCTATAGGGTGTTATGGAAAACACTGTATAATAGACGGAATCTCAGAAAAAAATATTTTTCTACGATCGTTATAAAAACTGTATTTTTTTACGAAACATTTAACGAGTTAAAAGTGCCGTAATGCTTATAATATCAAGTTTTCACGAAAATAGCATCCACGTCGTTCGTTGTTTGGACGCCGCATTGATATAATTACTAAAGCCAATGAAACAACATAAAATTTATTGCCTGAAAAATCGAGAAAAGCTTACTAGAAGGAATATAATACTTGTAATAATATGTACATCTATTACTGCAGAATAATAATTACCTAACGAGTGACAATTATAAATAACTAATGAGTGCTATTAAAATACATTTTTAGTTAAAAGTCATTAATCATGTTTCAAGATATGTGCATTTTTCTAATTCTTCTAGTTCTTATTATTGCTATTTTTATATTAACTTATCAAATTTAACATTTAAATTAATTTTTTAATAGTCTGTTCCTGTACTTCTTGGCTGGCTTGGGAGTCTATATATCTGCTTAACTTCTTTCACATATGGTGCCTTAGAACAACAGTTCTTCCTGTAGGCCCTTCAATAAGTCATATTCGACTTTCCTATTGAATCGGTTATTCCAGACTTCTACGGAATTGATAGTGCGATGACATTCTTCTCTGCAAATCCACACATCTTGAATTGTCACTAAAATAGTCGCCCGCTGCATTCTGTGGGCGTAGATTATACGATCGAGAATCATGAACATATTATTGGCAACAGCAGTATCATTTCTTCACATAATCTCGGAACCGGTGTTATTCTTAACTGATTAACTTTTCTATAAAATTCTAGATTGAAAAGAAAATTGCAACATCATCTCAGTTATGGGAAATTCCACCTTGATGGCAATTATCTATGTATCTTTATCTTCTACCATGAATTAAATTATTCTACCCCTACAATATGGATTTATCTTCTATAATTAATAAAAACCAGGTAACAAAATACTCTTAACCCATAACCATCTTCACATAAACTCGGATATCTTTATTGACTGTTGTAAGTCGGCGTTATTCTCAACTGATTAACTGTAATTCAAAATCCTTGATTGAAAAGATAATAATTGCAACTTACCACTTCAGTTATTGATAATTCTCCCTTGATGGCAATTATCTCTTCAGCTTCCAAATCCATGTGTATCTTCAGTAATGAATAGAATTATTCTAGCCCTGCAATTAGGATTTCGTCGGTTTAAAGGTAAAACTCATTAAGTGCAATTTTGAATAAAAGCGAGTTAAAAGTTTCGAATTGTTTAACAGTCATAATCGTATAACAAGAAAAATTCATTAAATGTCTAAAGCTATTCGGAACGTACTTGAATAGCTTCAGACATTAAAATGAATTTTTCTTGTTATAAGATTATAACTGTTAAACACTTCGAAACTTTTAACTCGCTTTTATTCAAAATTGCACTTAATGAATTTACCTTTAAACCGACGATTTATCTTCTATAATTAATAAAAACCAGGTAACAAAATGTTCTTAACCCATAACCATCTTCACATAAACTCGGATATCTTAATTGACTTTAATCCAAAATCCATGATTGAAAAGAAAATTGCTACTTATCACCTCAGTTATGGAAAATTCTCCCTTGATGGCAATTATCTCTTCAGCTTCCAAATCCATGTGTATCTTCATCTTCTATCATCAATGAAATCATTCTACCCCTGCAATTCAGATTTATATTCTATAATTAATAATAAACCAGATAACAAAATGCCATAATCGCCTGAAATGGATGTAAGTTTTGCAACAATTTCCCGGTAAAAATATTCATCAAAATACCAATTAATATTAAGGATATTAAATTAACAGTAACGGGCATATGGCATAGAATACCAACGAAACGACAAAGCAACCACTGATGGGCTAAATTTGAACCTCTTTAGACAAAATTTTTGGTAAATGTCTAAAATATATTACTTTACTTGCATTTTTCTTCAAAAAAATGTCAGTGACACTGCCAATGAGAAATCAGAACAAGCGCCGATCATATTTTTAGGTATTGAGAGAGCATTTGACAATATAGGGCATAAGGGCTTCTTTCCAAACTAACTAGTGGATATGCCAAGATAACTAATAGTTCTCCACTTTCAACTGTAATTCTAATTGTAAATTTTGACAATTGCTGTTTTTGCTATGGCTTTTGTAATTATCAGGGTAATATTCAACGTTACTTCAAGCACTCTGTATGTCGTCTCATAAAATCTTCGCATGCGATCTTACAAAAACCGGGCCCATTTAGTAGCAAAAAGTATAAAAAATTATCGCGTTGACAATCTACCAAAAATTTATTTCGATGTAACGGTTTGCAAGACAATCTGCGATTCGCGAATTTTTGTATCACGAGAAATTAACATTTAAGAAATGATCGAATTCGGGTTTTGCACAGCATGGAGTTATATAAAGTATTTTGTGCGACTATCATTTGTAAGTTTTATATGGTGATAAAAACTGTTTTCAACCAGCAAGAGGTTCAAGTTTATAACGAGAAAATATCCAAATTGCTGTTGTTTTTTTCGAAATCGAAATTGCTTACATACTTACTTATTTACTTTTTGTAAAACTCTCTTTTAATATTATTAATTTTTCTTATTAGTGGGGGTGAGTGAGTAGGGTGAGTTAACGGTAGAGTAAACTTCATTTCGCCCTTTACGTTAAGAATTGATAAAAATTCGACATGCAAAAGTAGATATGATTAAAGTGTACATTCTAAAATTATATTGGAGTATACAGGGTGGCCCACAAACACGAGAAAAATATAACTTTTCATCATTTCATCAACGTTTTTTAAAATGGAATCTGTATTTATATTAATTTTTGGATTATGTATAAAATTCTGAATTATTATATATAATGTTATACACGGTGTTGAAAAAAGGTCGGTACCCCGGAATAAATCCGGCGCATCGCATTGCAGCGGAAAATGTCTAGGGAAATAGTTGTTTGGTTTCGAAGGAGGAATAGTTCGCAATTTAAACCACACCCACTCCCTCAACCCCCGGGCGCGGGTGGGGGTAAGTTAAGATTTTCAAATGGAACCCAAATATTTTTTATTGGCGTATCGTGTTCTCCGACCGAAAATAAACATCTTTTGTCCGAGATTTTCTTTTTGGCCCATCCTTCACCAATAATCACCATGAGGAAGACAAAATCAGAACCGTGCGAAAATCAAGTTTTATCCCGGAAATACTTTTTTTCTCTGTCTTGTACTAAAAAATGCCCGTGGAAAAAGTTGTATTCCATGATACACGATACGCCAATAAAAAATATGGGGTTCCATTTGAAAATCTTAACTTATCCCCACCCGCGCCCGGGAGTTGAGGGGGTGGGGGGGGGGGGGGTGGTATAAATTGGAAACTATTCTTCCTTCAAAACCAAACAACTTTTTCCTCAGACATTTTCCGCTGCAATGCGATGCACCGGAGTTAGTCCGGGGTACCGACCTTTCTTCATCACAGTATACAGGGTGTCCGGGAACATTTGGGAAATCTCCCGGATATGAAGAAAACACGTGAAAAGAATACTATAGGTTCATATAAACTTCTTTCGTATCCGCCTCCTCTTCGGAGATATGGGCTCCCAAAGAGCACCAATGGAATCAAGTTTTTTACACATAATTATTGAACCACCTGGTATATTTCAATTATTTTTTAATATGATGTATACCAGGTAAGACCCGTCAAATTACTACCCAAGAAACTGTTGTGAATTACTCACAGCTGCAGGGACGGACTAGCTGTAACACTCATGGGTCCATTTTTTTTACGCCCTGTATGATGAGAACTTTGGACAATGTTTTTTACATACCTTTAACTATTGGCTAAAAATTAAGTACTCTTCATTCATGTCGCTAATCCTAACCGTTTTCGAAAGAACGGCATTTCATATACATCATGTATTTGGCGTATTTCAGTAAAAGATACATCTTTGTTCCGATCAAATGTTCAACGTTCAAAATTCGCTTTTTCATATTTAACCCGTGAGAATTTAGGGGACTGGTGTAAATAAATTGACGTTTTTTCCGAAAACGGTTAGGATTAGCGACATGAATGAAGAGTACTTAATTTTTAGCCAATAATTAAAGGTATGTAAAAAACATTGTCCAAAGTTCTCATCATACAGGGCGTAAAAAAAATGGGCCCATGAGTGTTACAGCTAGTCCGTCCCTGCAGCTGTGAGTAATTCACAACAGTTTCTTGGGTAGTAATTTGACGGGTCTTACCTTGTATACATCATATTAAAAAATAATTGAAATATACCAGGTGGTTCAATAATTATGTGTAAAAAACTTGATTCTATTGGTGCTCTTTGGGAGCCCATATCTCCGAAGAGGAGGCCGATACGAAAGAATTTTATATGAACCTATAGTATTCTTTTCACGTGTTTTCTTCATATCCGGGAGATTTCCCACATGTTCCGGGACACCCTGTATATCTCAATCTTATAGTTTCCCAATATTTTAATTTTTTCAGAAAAATGCCAGTTTTCAGCGGTCGATTTTATTACGATTGTAAATTATAGATTCATATTTAGTATGGAGATTACATGGAGCTAAGGAAAAATAAATTATGGAAACAAATTTACCTCCGTACAGAATAAATTTTCGAATTTCAGTAACTTTAAACTAAAAAATCTCGTTTTTTTTTTTAAATTGCATACCCTGTATATTTTATTTTTCTCTGAAAGAATATGTAATTCATTTTAACTTTTGTTTAGTATGTCATATGCTTTTTTTAATACTTTTCGACATATTTTATTTTTTCTTTAATTTTCATTCTTCATTTCTTAGAATATGCACCTGAAAGCTCTACAAATTATCTAATTCTTAACGTAAAGGACTACTGTGCATTTCATACGCCAGTAAAGTCATCAACCGTTAATGGAACAAAAATATCATTAGTTTTTCTACATTCTCAATAAATTTAAAACATTGTTTCGGAAATATTGACAAATAAATGTAGGAAACAACATTTACACATGATAATTTAAAGTAAAAGTTATGAAACTAAATGTTCAAAATGTCCTCCTTCAGCCGCTTGACAGTGCCCAAGCCTCTCTGTAAACTAGGAAAACACGTTTTGCAAATGTTGATTAGAAGTAGGGTAAGCAGCAGCCTCCTCTCCGTCCTATTCATCTTCTGGGAAACGTTTCATCCGAATTGTTTTTTACATGTATACCAAAATGCGGTGGCACATGCATCATTCCGTAATATTTGATCGTTTTATTGATCATCATCATCAAGCAATTAAATTTGGTATAATTCTATTTTGACACAAGTTAATGTAAAGAGGAATTTGCTGTTTTTTCGCGAAGAAAAAATATGTTTCCAATTATTCCTACCCACATATTTAATTGTTCCGGGACATTTGCCCGACCCTGCATAATTTATCGCATTAAATTACTGCAGGGTTGTTTGAGAGCAGATAATGAAAACGTTAATGGCAACATTGGACAAACAAAAGTAAGAAACAATTCTTACCAGGAAAAAACAATACTTTACCAGTCTCACAGGAATTTCGTTCCCTGCAACTTTGTACGAAATATTAGCAAATCGACTTTGCGTTTCGAGGTAATCAAGCATTTTGCTCGATACGATCATGCACAGCGTGACCCGCGTGACCAGTCGATCTCGATACCACCGGCTTCACAAAGAACTGGCTACGGGGTTTAAAAGTTGCTTGGTGGCCTACCGATAGTTAAAGATCTCGGTAATATAATATAAATGAAAGCTTTATACAGGGTGTTACAAATTCGGTCTTCACCATTGGGATTTCCGAAGTAAGAGATACAAAGTCTATAAAATAGTGGCAAAATTGCGTAATTATGGGTCCAATAATATGCCGCAAGAAAATTAAAAATAAACTCAGAGGCTTCCAAATTTGTATTTTTTCCTGACTTTGTTCGAAGAGATGTCCAAAAATAAATTTCACTTTATCATTGCTACTTTTTATACTCCACAAGATGGCATCATCAGATCTTTCATGCGACGATTCGTCTGTGGGCCACCATCATCAATTTATTTTTTTTTAATACGGACCTGGATCTTTTTGTTTAAATTATGAAAGAGGACCGAAATCTACGGTCAGTGGTATAGAGCACCAATAATAATAATTAAAGACAAAAATAGCATTAATAATTTAAAAATCTTCAGTTTCTTCGAAACAAAAGGAAATTACAGGGACGTACTAGAGGTATTTTAATGAAGATGGTCAATTTAAGGAACGAAACGTCGGAAAACTAGTAAGTGTGGTATACCGCTGAATGTAAATTTCGGTTCTCCTTCATAATTTAAACAAAAAGATCCTGACAAGTATTTAAAAAAAAATGAAGTTGATCATGGTGACCTAAAGACGAAAAGTCGCATCAAAGATCTAATGATGCCATCTTGTGCAGAATAAGAAGTAGGAATGAGGAAGTGAAATTATTTTTGGACATCTATTCGACCAAAGTCAGGAAAAACTAAAAATCTTATCGAAAAAATTTTAGATTTTTCCAAATATTTTGATAACATAATATATTGGACCCATAATTACGCAACAAACCCGAATGGCGAAGGCCGAATATGTAATACCCTGTATAGTACAGGAAAGGAGAGCGGGATGTCCATCCTTGACTGAAAATGATGGAACCATATCATCTTATAGCAAATACAGAGTAAGAAGGAAAGTAGCAGAGTACTATTAAAAATCTTTAATTCACTGCTTCACGTTTAATTAACACAAGATATCCACTTTTTAAATTTAAATATAATACGGCAATTTCCATAACACACGTATATACACGGTGGGCCCAAAAAAAGTGACCACTGAATAACTAACTATTATTTAAATTTAAAAGTAATAAGATCCAATTAGAATATCATACAGGGCAGGTTTAAATAAGAAGTTACTTTAAACAGTCGCAAAAATGGGTTCCTTTTACTCTTGACGCGAGTTCGGAAAATTGCAATTTGCGCCCGCACTGAAAGCCTTTTCAAATAATGGTGACTTACATGTTAATGTTATGACCTCTGATTTGTTAATCGATTTCTGCAAATGTATTTTCCATTGATTAATTGCGCTATTGAACAATTTTTCAAATACTTTTTGTAGATTATTATTACTAATAAGCTATTCTTTTGATGTTTATAAGGTATTTTTTAACAAATTAAAAATTAAATACATTTCTTTCATCCAAATACCATTGCTGTTTGATTTTATAAATTATTTTTTCATGTCCAACTGACTAAACACAGCGATATTCAATTACTAACATACATTACTAAACATTTGGCCAGAAATTATTAATAAATTCTTAACCGAATGAAATATCAATAAATCGACCATCCTGAAGAAGAGAGTTGCCTCTCAAAATTTGTCTTTTTTGTGTTCTTTACATAAATCAACTAAAAGTCATTTCTAATCGATGTCTAATAATTATAAGGGAAATAATGATACATATAAGCTGCTCTTTACGACCGAAAGATGGTTACATGTAGGGAATCCAATCCCGCAAATGCTGAATCCCGCGGTGATTTCGCGGGATTTACATTGCAGGATTAAACGTGCGGGATTCGCGGGATTTGCGGGACTCGATGTGGGTGCTGTGTGTTAATAAAAAGTTGTTATATGCAATATTAGAAATAGAGTAGAGTAGCAGGAAAATATTTATTGCATACAGGTACAATACAATAGTACGACTAGTTTAACGGTTATATGTTACATTGATTTTGAAAGTATTTTCGGAGAAAAGATAACATGTTTAATGTTCTTCTGTTCTGTTCCATGTGACACTTGTCGGCAGAATAGATTTTACACAATTTGTGGCATTCTGATTCGAATAGTTGGCGCATATCGGTCGATGTGATAAACTTTCCAAAGGATATAGCATCTTTAGCTACCATTCGAGACACTCTTTCCTCCATCGAAACTTTTTTCTCAGATGAAAAAAAAACTGTAATTTTCACTTTCTTAGGTATCACAGAAGAACCACTAACACCTGCGCGCTTAGCAATAGAACTAAACGAACTACTCGAGCTGCTGATACTAGGTTTCATTTCCTGTGTTATTTTATCAATATCAACACTACCGCTGCTGCTCTGGACTTTCAAATTAATTGTATGCTTTGTTTGTAAGTGTGTGTGAAGACCTTTGGTAGAACGAGCAGAGATTTTGATAATGCTAGGGCATAACTTACATTTAGCTGTAAGACCATCTCCAGACTGTAAACAATAATTCCAAACTAAACTTGAACCTTTATTGTCTTTGTAAACTACACTGACACTCATTTTTGTGATTGCTGTTTAAATTCGATGTATTATATTCAATCACTTGATAAATATCACTAGATACTAGTAGAATAACGCCCTTACTTTCGCACGTACGCAAGAAAACTGTTCTGTTTAACGTATTTTCAATAGCCCAGCATGGCGGGGAATCCCCGACGCGTCGACCAAAAATACCGCAGTTCATTGTTTGCTATCCCGCAAATCCCGCGGATCCGCGGGATCGATGGGCTCAATACCGCAGGTTTGCGGGATTAAAGCTTGGTTGCGGGATTGGATTCCCTAGTTACATGTAACATTATTTCCCTTATAATTATTAGACATAATTTTTTATTGATTTATATAAAGAACACAAAAATGCCAAATTTTGAGGTGTAACTCTCTTTTGTTCAGAATATTTAATATGTAAGTCGAATTAGTTGAAATAAGATGGAACTAATTTTTACGACTGGTTTAAAGTAATTTCTTATTTTAACCTGCCCTGTATGATATTCTAATTTGATCTTAATATTTTTAAATTTATTTTACGAGAACTTCTACTTTTGTAAATATTTCCTGCAGTTTTGGCTTAAAAATGATTTTAAATACTAAAGTTATTTAGAAAAGAATAATTTCGTTTTTGGCCCACCGTGGAGAGGCTTTATTAACTTAAACCATGTATATTAATATTAATATAACCACTACAATTACCTATTTAATTTATTACGGTTATTATTTATTAGTTGAATAATCATAGCGAATATAAACTTGATTGCTTGTCATTTTAGAGAATCTTATTTTGAGATTCTCTAAAATTGAGATGGAAATTCTATAGTTTTTTTTAGTTGCGTGCTGAACGCGACTACGTGCGAAATTAGCACAATACGTGGACTAGATACTTTCAACACTGTGTTAATTCAAAAATATATTTCGAACATTTGTTATTATATTTTCAATTATTTAAGTCAATTTTATTTGCCATTTGTTATTCCTTATCACAGCCTGCTTTTCCGTAGACTAGATCAGAGTTTTGTACGTCTTGCACTCTATTGTTTACATCTTACATCGTAGCATGCGATTCAACATCGCGGGTCTACCCGATATAATTGCGGATGGCAGAGAGCTATCGTGCGATAAGGAGTGTGTTGTTGAAGTCTTTTATATTTAATTCTTAAGCATTCACTGCTTTTTTTATCTAACTTCATGACGAGTAGAGTCTATTTTCACCGAAATATAGAGGGTGTCCCATAACTTATAAGCCATAGAGCAACTGGAGTCGTTTTTTTCGAAATATTTCTCGTTCTGAAATACAATAACAGTATCTTCAAAAACTCCTTAGAAACCCCCACAATGCTGACAAATGAAAATTAACTTTGACAGAAATGAGGTTTCATAGCGCATTCATTGTATTATTTTTTACCAAAGCCTACTGTGACAAATTTCACATTTACGAATCAAAATTTAAACGGGCGCATTAGAAACTGTAATTGAAAATATCTCGAAAACGGCTAGTCGGAGCGACAATTACAAAGTAAATTATCTTGTTTGCGTAAAAATGATCTTTTTTTCGCGTATCCAGAGTACCGCATACAATCGACATCGAAATTATTAACAAATTCAAATTCCTTGCCCCAAAAAAACCCTAGTCACAAAATTTTGTGCAAAAATATTGATTCAGAAATAAGTTACTTAGGAAAATCGACAATTAAATTTTTACTTGGACACCCTGTATCTCGGTTATTACCAAATTGGCCTAATCGCAGTATTTGTACCCAAAAAATTTGCAGTTTTCCTGTGTACCATTAATTATGGGACACCTTGTATATATCAATTTAAAGCTTTGCAATAATCCTTAACTCAGGAGCAGTTAAAATTTTAATTTTTAACAAAATTTTTGAATTTTCACGGAAAAGCTATTAAGTTTTTCTGGTATAAGAAACCGTATTCAAGTAATAATTAAAATAGTGTTTTACTATTATACTTCTTACGTAACCTTCTTTTCGCATTTATAACTTAAAGCACGCAAACATTTTCCTAATTATTTTAATTGTTGTTAATGCTATAATATTTTTTATAGAAACTATTAACAATCACCTCCTTCATATTACCTGTCCCAGGTACGACTCGCAGCTTCTCACTCTTTCTCTTAAACCGCGTAGTACCATCAAGAACCAGTCAGTTGTACCGTAATATTTTGGGCCAATCCCGTGCTTTTCTCGTGAAATCGTGATTTTGACGTTACGAAACAAACAAAAAATCTCGAAAAACTGACGTATGATTGACAGGTTATGCGATGCGAAGTGTAAACGAGGTTGCGACTGGTAAAAGCCGCGGATTTTGGGGCATTTGTTGACATTTGGGCGATTATCTAAATTTTGAGTGGGAGGTGAACGATTAAAGGTAAGGTTAAAACGAATTAATATACGAAATTCCGAAAATTGGGTAATAGAAGTGCATTCCGAAATATTTATTAGTTAATATGCGTGCGGAGTGTCGTTTTTTTCGGTCATATATGAACATTGTCCCCAACGGCTTAGACTTTCTGCTACAGGGTGTTAATTAAGTATGTAGCCAAAGGTGAGGGTCATGTTCCTTACTCAATTTTAAGACAAAAAGTTTATATAAACATAGGTCCTAAACGCCTTTGTCTTTATTATACAGGGTGTTCAAATATTTTTTTTGTGTTTGGTGAACTGAACCATTTTCTAATATTAGTACTGAATTTTACAGCTTAAAACTGTTAAAAGTTATGCCGGTTGTTTCAATTTATGTAAAAAATTGTTTTCCTTTCCCGACACTCTTAAATTTTTTGTTATTTTCAAAACATCGGGTAAAGATTGTTCCACGAAAAATGGATATAACTTAATGACTGCAGTAAAAGTACCTGGGGCGATCCCATTATTTATGACCGTTTGTTATTATTATGCGGAAAGGACCGGATTGTAATAATTATAATTAAATATAGGCACATCAGGTAGGTTAGGTTGCTTAATTTATATTTAAATATCTTTTTGTGGTAAAATTTGTTAGTTTTTATTTCTTGCTGGAAGAGTTTAGTTGTATTACCAATATTATTTTACCAAACGTATAAAAAACAGTATGTGGCGTCCATGGAAAAACATTGATGGTGCTTCTTCTAGTGTTGCAGTGAAGAAAATGCATTTATCTCTCGATGCTAGGGAAATTGTAAAAAGAGTATATACTTCTTTACTCAACAGAGGACTTTATGCTAGTGCTGCTGCGACTGAAACGTCTGATTTGACTAAGATACCTCTGACTACAGTGAAAAGAATCGCGTCAAATCCCATTAAATCTAGAAAGAAGCGTAAAGATGCCGGTTTCACCAAATGTTTCGACGAAAGCGACAAGGACTTGATAAGGCGAAAAATCTACACCATGTACGAAGAGCAACGCGTACCTACATTAGATTCTCTGAAGCAACGGCTCACCAATGATGAAACCAAATAAGTTGTAGCCGCACTAGCCTTTGGAGAGTTTTGTCGGAAATCGTATTCAGATACCGCAAAATTGATAAAAGGCAAGTACTCATGGAATCCCACGGTTTACAAAAATTTATTCCGTCCTTTCATACTTCACTTGTTTATTGCCAAGCTCTTGTCGACACAATGGGACCGACCCAGGAAATCATTAAGTCGTATCCAAATTTCGTGAAACGTACTTTACCTAAATGATGTTATGCATAATTTTATATTTTGTCGTTCCTGTCGAAAGCTGCTAATCTGAGTGAAAAAACTCAAGAGATGACTTTCGTGTAGTTTTAATTGCTGAATCACAAAATCATATAATTTTGGGAAAAAAGTAGCGTACCAGAACTTTTTTTAAATTTAACATCGGGCGTTGCCCCTTTGCACGCCACTGGCAAAATGACATAACACCTGTTTGGCACTGCGATACATGTAAGCAATCAAGGAATTCTGGCCGGTGTTGTCATATGTACACCTTAAACTTCTTGGACAAAATAAAATAATTTAAACACTTCTCCATTCTGTAATACCTTTTTGTACAATTAATTTAAGAACATTTACGACGGACTATGTTTTAAACAACCCCAAAACATATGGAATATTAATAGCCACGTACGTCACTAGGTCAAATGCCAATGACCTCTTGACGCCTTACATCGTCTGAGCGAAGTAGTTTCATATAGCGCCGCACGCTTGCAGTCTGTTAGTTGAAGACCAACCAGCGGCCGGATACGTTGTGTCTCGTCGATCACTAACACACTATCAGAAATCCGCTCTGTTTTTTCGGTTTACGCGTGTATCTTGCCCGCCCACAAATAATCTTTGAATATTGTTTTTATTGACGCGTTTCTTCTGGACGTCAAATTTCGTCGCGTGTAATAAAATCTAATAATCTGTAGTAAAATCTGTATTATTGTATTTTCAAACGCTAACTATCGGTTCTATTTCACTATTACAGTGTGTACATAAAGTGTTTCCAGGAATGTTCCCATGAAAAAGAAAAAAAACTGATTGTGTTTCCTCGCTTTAGGTACAAAGATAAATACAAGTAGGTAGAAAATAATTAATTTTTATAATTTTATATGGAATTTCGGTTTTACATTAAGTTTGGCAACATTGCCATTGGCTCTTGGTGACATGTTGTACAATAGCGCGGACTGACCTGTGAGTAAGAGTGTTTGTTACCCCACTTTTAAAACGGTCGATTTAAAAAAAAATAAGTACCGCTTCTCTAGGGCACCCAAGGAGTCACCCATTTAAATATAATTCGTCGTTTCCATAACACTCTGTAGACTGCTTATCTTAAAATTGTTGTTTGGCTACATACTTAATTAACACCCTGTATCAAAAGTATTTCTCGAATATTTATATTATTTAATTTAGATTCTGAATATAACTTTACCAAACATAACTGGAGAGTCGTTTCTTGTCATTGTTACTCTCAAAGTTTCGTTTTTTTTTTGGAAATTTTACTCAATGATCGTGTGGGAATGTTTACTAATAGATTAAATCACTCGAGCATTGCTCTCGGGATTTAATCAGATCAAACATGCCAACGATATTTCGTAAAATTTCCTAAACAAAACTTATCGTAACCATGAAACATTTTATCGATAAACGAATGAGCTCTTGTTATGTTACCTTTGATTATTTTAATCATGCTTTAAAATATAAAAGAAAATAGATGAAAAATTCATATTTTCTCAATATTTTACATGCAAGCATAAGAACGGCTAGACAGACAGGGACATAGGTAGTATGTTAGAATTACTTTAACTTTACCGCAATTAGCAGTTTAACCTTATAACTTTTAGAAAACCAATACCAATACCAAAACCAATATTTTTCAAAATTGTACATATTAAGTATAATGATTAAAATGTACATAGAGCCATATACAGGGTGTTCCTTAATGACATGCTAATATTTGAGGGTGTGATTCCTTAGGTCATTTCATAAAGAAAAGTTCATATGAACATATGTCCGCAACGGCTTAAATTTTTTGCTACACGGTGTTGACTTTTTATTTTTTAAATGGTTATTTTTTAATATCTCCGAAAGTACTTTAGATATTATTTTCAATTGTGGTATGTGTTAATAGGATATAGAATCACAAATTTTAGTTAGAAAAGTGATTCTATTGTTCCACCAGTGGCGTCCCTGCAAACATGTCATTTTTTACAAAAAAGATGGCACACCACTGATATTTTTCCATGTGGATATTATTTCTGATTAGCCTGGTCAATTCTACATGAAAACGGTCTCTTGAGTTTTTCTCGTCAGACGCACCACTTGATTAAAATTACTAAATTCATATTGAAACTCATTATTATTAACATTGATAAAATAACTAATGATACATTTTGTTTCATAAAAATTGTTGAAGTGGTTAATTTGATGCGAAGACGGGCGGGAGCATGCCTTTTAAGTGAAGGTGGCCATTTCCAATAATTTTATGAAACACCCGGTAGATGGTTTGCAAAAATTATCATCCTAGCAGAAATATCTTCGACCAGTTACTTGTTGTTTTAGTTCCAGCTGTTGCTAAATACATATGTTAATAAACTATTCTTGCTTTTACCATAGATCATGTTACTTGTCATATTCTGGTTATTAAGAAATAGTGAATAGTGGAAGTAGGCGTCTTTCCGTTTTTAATTTTCGCTTCCTACACTGAAAAGTTTAAGGTTTCGAAACTGTGTCAACGTCAACAAGCACGAGCTAAATAATATTATAATAATGTATGGAGTAATTAATGTCTGGTGTTAAATAATAAAACTAATCCTTATAGACACAAAAATGGTTTTTCGGCTCCAAGATTGGTGGGCGTCATATTAATAATGATATAAATATGGAAAGAAAACAATTTGCTAACCACCTAAACTTATGCTGTACGGAAAAAAGACTATAGTAAAATTATTATAGTAAAAATTTTATGGTAAAATTTGTTTGCATTATTTAAATTTAAAACATAATTTCTAAGAAAGTATAGTTATAATTTCTAATAAATTTAGCAAAAGCAAGTAAATACTAAACTATATAGTAAATTTTAACAAACACGATAGTAAAATTATTACAGTCTAGTATATTAAGATACAAGTTTCATAAGACATTATCTTAGAGCACGCGAAGCGGGGAGTTTTCTAAAGTACAAGTGTTCTAATTGTCTTATGAACCGGGTATTTTATAATACTTATAATTGGGTCTTTAAAGTCTGAAAAACTTTTAAAAATATAGTAGATTTTTTCCATTTGAATTAATATTTTCTTTTTGGGTTGGCAATACTTTTGCAATTTCATAAAATGGTACAAGTATCAAATATGCCATGATAGAAACAATTTAACACAACAAAGCTTCTTCCCAAACGTCATAATTAAAAATAAATATATTATTAAAGTTAATTAAAATACGTCATGAAGAAAGTTGTACTGCGTCAGAAATATAAGAAATTGCAGAAAATAATCTAGAAAAACTTTTATTAAAAAGAATATGCAAAACTTTGAGTTATGGTTGCGACTTCAAAATATTGAACAAAATAATAAATAATGCTATTGAATAAAATATTGTGTCATCACAGAATCTGATAGGAATAACAATTAATGCCCAGGAAATGTCTACAGTAACTATAGATATGTAGGATATAAAGTAATATGCATAGTACTATATTGAATTAAAAATAAAAATATTACTTTATTGAATAAAACTTTAGAAATAGAGCATAAACTGGAAGATATTTCTATTATTTTTAGGTTATGTTGTTTTCTAGTTGTGACTAGAAATTAGTTGACGGACACCGTCAGCCTGTTATATATTTCCGAGTATAGGTATTTGAGATAAATATCTAGTAAAAACGATCTATTTGCAATGTTAAAGGTAGTATTTTAAAGTTTTCTATAAAAAAAAATTGTCGAATCCATAATGGCAACAAAACTAATTTCAACGAAATCAAAGTAAGCCTAAAACTCGAACCCTGCTTGCTGCCAACATAAAAAAAATAAAAAAATTCAGTTTCATAAAGTGGCAGGTTATTCAATTTTTTTTGCATTTCATAATGTAGCCCATTATGAAACCCAAATAGAAAAAAGGTTTTATAGTACGATCTCCTATAAAATATTTTAATAATTACACTTTTCATTATTAATCCTTACCAGAATAAGATTGTAAACATAATTTACAAGTAGGATTTCTAATAAATTTAGTAAAATCAAGTAAAATATATTGTAAATTTTTCAACGAATGTAAATGAAAATAATTTATTTATAACTCCAGTAGTTATACATATTTTTAAATGTATGGTTTTAGTACATTTTACTGACGACACTTATTCTATCAAATACCAATGTATGGAAAAAATATTATTTTCCAGACCACCCGATGATACCTTATACAATAAGGGCGTATTTAGTCTACACAGTAGCACTTTAAATACTATTTCAGATTGAATGGTACTACCAAGAAAAGGAAACCTTTTCCATTGATAGGATGTAACCACCTGCAGACCGGTTTCGAACTCTTTTGTTCTCGTCAGTACATGGTAGGTGTCTATCATCAGAGAAGAGTCTAATACTTCACGCTGTATTATAAACGGTAATCGAGATAATAGAGAGCGCAGCGCCATCTCTTAGCAGTCCCACACAATCTGAACAGACCTTATTTGAAATAAAAAATATTTTTCAGGTGTTATTAATATCAAATACCAATGTATGGAAAAATTATTATTTCCCAGACCACCCGATGATACCTTATATAATAAAGGCGTATTTAGTCTACACAGTAGCACTTTAAATACTATTTCAGATTGAATGGTACTACCAAGAAAAGGAAGCCTTTTCCATTGATAGGATGTAACCACCTGCAGACCGGTTTCGAACTCTTTTGTTCTCGTCATTACATGGTAGGTGTACATACCTATCATCAGAGAAGACTCTAATACTTCACGCTGTATTATAAACGGCAGTCGAGAAAATACAGAGCGCAGCGCCATCTCTTAGCAGTCCCAGCCCTTATTGTATATGGTATCATCGGCTGGTCTGGGAAATAATAATTTTTCCATACATTGGTATTTGATATTAATACAACCTGTAGTAAAAGTATAGACTTTTCATTTTTGGGTTACTATTGTAGTTTAAGTATTTTATTATAAAAATGACCAAGTTTAAATAAAATTTTATAAAGACGCTTTTTTACAAGAATGAAGAGCTTAAATCAGATGTAACGGATCAATCAGAACTTGTTCGGACAACAGGTGGGGAGAGGTAGGAGGAAGCATTCTATCGATCACCGAAGTCACGCGATGCTGGCCACGGTTAGTATTTGGATAGATGAGCGCTCGGGAATACCATGTGTTGAAATTTTTAGTAAATTTTGCAGAAGATTTTAATAAATTTTACAAAAGATTTTACAAAAATTTTATCCAATTTGAATTTTTAAGGTTAACCTTGTCGATCCGTGTGCGTTTTGAAAAATGTAATGAAAAAAGGGTTAAACATCTTCCTGCAAATATGTTACCAGCATAATTCCAGCAAAATTTTATTTTCAAAGATTTTATTAATTTAAAAAATAAAATTTACTGAGTTTTGTACTGTTTAATAATTAAAAGAATTTAATATTTTAATTATTATTGTCCATGCCACTAAAATTTATTTTCGCACTAGTGAGAAAAAATACTTTTAGCAGTAGTACTTTAAAGTGAACATTTTCACACACTCAAATTAGTATGAAATTTACCTTGAGCTGTGTATGTAACGCAACTAAGCTTGATATAGAGGAAGTAATTGGGGACAATTAAATACAGTGTGACAATTTAAAAACTTGAAATGGCCATATATTAGAAACAAAAAACCGAAGAAAAAAACGCAAAAAACAGTTTCTATAAAACGAAGGGGGAACAAAAACAAGCGTATTAGCCCACCCCTATCTGCAACCCCTTGGACAGGGTGAGATAAACCCTTAAAATCTTAAATAGAAAGGGGGTCGAGTGATACATCATTTTGAAGCTCTTGAAAAATGCTTTCCAATAGTACCATAGAAAGGTACATTTCAGGAAATTCTTCTCTGTTTATTAAGGAAAACAATAAATGAAAAGACAATTTTGAAATTTTTTATTATTAGTTAATTAAATGTTCAAAATGATTTCCATTGTTTTGAAGACAATAATAAAGCCTACTTTCAAATTCTTCACGTACATTTGCAAAGGTTTCTCTGGATATAGCACGGCATTCCTGAACTATTCTATGCTGAAGTTGCTCTAGTGACTCAGGTTGTGTTTTAAAAACCACAGATTTTACCCCACAAAAAGAAGTCAAGAGGTGTTAGGTCCGGGGATCTAGGTGGCCATTCAACAGGACCTATTCTTCCAATCCACTGGTTGGGATAATTATCATCCAACCACTGCCTAACGGGAACTACATAATGCGGAGGTGCTCCATCCTGTTGGAAATGTAGTAAGCGTTCTTCTAAAGATAAATTTCCGAGTATGTCCCTCTGATTTTCTAATTCTCGCACTATTAGTGGTTGGATAGACCTCTGTAGCATTTCAGCATACCTGTCGCCATTTAAATTTCCTTGTATAAATATTGGGCCGATAATACCATCTCCCAATATACCAGCCCAAACATTAATTTTCTGGGGGTACTGGGTATGCCCTTCTCTAAATACGTGGGGGTTCTCGTCATTCCAGTAACGATAGTTTTGCTTATTAATATGCCCATTTAAATAAAAGGTACACTCATCACTGAAACAAATATTTTTAACTAGTCGAGGTTCTGCCGTAATTCTATCTGTCATTATTTCACAAAACTATATTCTTCTGTCAGGGTCGTCGTCACCAAGTTCTTGCAGTATGTGCAGTTTATGGGGATAAAACTTATGAATTTTAAGTACCTTTCTTATTGATTCACGAGATAATCCAGTTGCTACAGCTGCTTGACGAGTTGATAAAGTTGAATTCATTGCAAACTGCCCCAGAATTTCAATTTGCGCTGGTTGTTCGGCTAGTCTCGGTTGATTTCTTTTTATATTCGCGACAGAACCAGTTTCTTTAAATTTGGCTACTAGTTGGCGAACATACTCCGGGCTTATATTTTGACCTGGATGCCTTTCGTTATAACGTTGAGCTTTTCTCAAAAAAACATTTATCCTGGGAACCATAAATGAAAATAATTTCTACCCGTTCAGCTGTGCTGTACACCATTGTTAAAGATAAGAAGAAGCTTTCCATTTAAACTGAACCGAAAGTTAACTGTTCTTAAAATAATAATACTAGTAGAAGTTACCTTTAACGTAAATTCTGTGATAATAAAATGCGAATATTTATAAACAAATTTTTTTTTTCGACAAAAAAAAAATAGCAAATAAACCAAAACGAAATACCGAGGCTTAAACTGTTTAGAATTCTTAAGAGATATCTCTTAATATGCCAGGATATTGGTAGCATTTTGAACATTTAAACTAGAAATAAAAAATTTCAAAATTGTCTTTTCATTTATTGTTTTCCTTAATAAACAGAGAAGAATTTCCTGAAATGTACCTTTCTATGGTACTATTGGAAAGAATTTTTCAAGAGCTTCAAAATGATGTATCACTCGACCCCCTTTCTATGTAAGATTTTAAGGGTTTATCTCACCCTGTCCAAGGGGTTGCAGATAGGGGTGGGCTAATACGCTTGTTTTTGTTCCCCCTTCGTTTTATAGAAACTGTTTTTTGCGTTTTTTTCTTCAGTTTTTCGTTTCTAATATATGGCCATTTCAAGTTTTTAAATTGTCACCCTGTATATCGGTTTATAAAGTTAAGAGTAAGTAAACAATATTTTTTGTTTAATTAACTTTAATCCTTTTTTTCCAGTATAATTTTATGGCCATTATCGGTATACTTAGAGGTATTATTATTTTAGATATAACTTAAAGTATAGTTTTAAGTACATCGTTAGCTCTTTTTTAACATCTAATAACATTTTCAACCTTCAAAAATAGTTTTAATGCAATAATTACTATAAAATTACTACACATATTCAAACATAATAAGTTGCATATTTTAAGAGTCTGCTTGTATTTATTTTTTTAAATTTTGTTGATTATTTATCGATTAAATTTTTCATTGCAATCCTTTTTTTGAAATTTTACTCAACGATCGTTTGGGCCTGTTTATGCATACATTAAATCCCTCAAGCTTCGCTTTCGAGATTTAATCAGAATAAACATGACAACGACATCCCGTCAAATTTCCAAAACAAAACATTTCATGAACATTTTATCGAAGGTAATATAACGAGAGCTACTTTTTTATCGTTAAAATTTTTCATGTTCACGAAAAGTTTTGTTTTGGAAATTTGACGAAATATCGTTGGCATGTTTATGCGGATTAGATCTCTGGAGCGAAGCTCGAGGGATTTAATCTATGAACATGTTCAAACGATCATTGAGTAAAATTTCCAAAAAAAAACAGAACTACTATTAAAATGTCAAATTTGATCGATAATTAAAACGACGTTCAAGTTATATTTGATAAGATTATTTCCAGAACCTAAATTAAATATATAATATCGATAGTCGTCGATATCGATACTAGCTTATGCTCTCTACTCTAAACTTCAAACCTTTCGACGTTTCGTAAGTTTAAGCTTATGTGACTATAAAAATCAGCCCGGTGAGACCTCTTATGGCGGGGATCGAAGCATATAAGTAGGCCGTGCAAGTGACGTCACAGCCAGGCAGGTTACTCCATACGTTTATCCTTTTGTGTCTATCTTTTTGTGTCAATATCAGACTCGGGTTTGTTCGATTTGACCTAGGCCATATCTATCTCCCTTTAATGAATCGGAGAAGGTTGATGCAGACAGAGACAGACATAGAATGCGAGCAGCACAAGTTCTTAAATTATTTTACAACCGAACATCCTTCGTCTGGAATGGAATAAAAATCAAGTAGGTAACATATGATTTATAATGTGATTGAAAATGGTGGAGGAAACGTCATTAAATTCTAAAATAATTTTTAATTTTCTATTCTTTTCACGAAAGCGGACCTTTTCGTTTTGTTGCTGGTAAGTAATTTATGATTGAAATATTTTTTTATTAATTTTTATTCGTTATTGTTATTTTACATTATAAAATTGTCCCATTATGTCCCAAACTTCTCACGCAAACTAGCAACAACCACATATTTAAAGAATTTTACTTAAATTTTACAATCCAGAAGTCAAAAGCTACAACATAATAATTACAGCTTAGTTATATTAACCCGTAGCCATAATTTTGATAAGTCCGGTAATATATCATTATAATAATTCTTTCTTTTCATAGTTTAATTGAGAATCCCATAATGACTGAACATTAAAGAGGACTTCGATCACTAATGTTGCCAGGAGTATGCTACGAAACAAACAAATTGGAAGCCCATAATCATAATGATGGTAAAATATTTTATGTAAATTTTGATTTATTTCCTAGTTTTTAATAAAACTAATTACAACCTTCAATCTCTGAATTCTTTATTTCTAGTTTCGTTACTAGTTCAATAATAATATAAAAGTATGTAAGGACAATTATTTTAAAGTGATATTTACAGCTGAAAACCTATGTCAAAATCCTAATATTTGATTTTCTCTACTTAGTAAATCAAATGAAAGGGTTTTGATGTTTTCTTTGCTTAAATGTCACTTTAAAATATTGACAGTAATACAAATTTGGACAAAAGTGACATTTGAAAAGCACGTGCGCGCCAGGCATAATGAATGTCGCCGTATCATCGCCTGCTTCGAATATTTAACACGGCAGTTTGTCTTCTTCCTGGTTATAAGTATTCGTTGATAAAAATGATGCCAACAACATCGGTAAATAAGAAAATACATTGCAAATAATCAGTAATTACATATTTTTTTACTTAAATCCTACCTTTAAAGTAGTTTTCCGTTAGTAATCGGTAAAAAATAATGAAAACCTAAAAAAATATGCATATATTAAAAGAAAAAGTAATTCAAACTTAAGATTTATTAAATGCCATTGAGTAGTACTCGGCCCACTTGAGAAATGCTTCTTAAAATATTCTGGACCATTGAGACCGTTTCATCGCTTTCAAGGAAGATGAAAAATTTGTCAAAATACTTTTGTGTAATTGGTGTAAGTGAAACAATTTGATTGGTCGAAACAGTTTGACCGGTGATAGAAATAATCGATAAAAAACGAGCGCTAGTTATATTACCTTGGATTAAAATACGCATTTCTCGCTCCGATTATAGGCAAAGTGTATTTTTGCATATTTTGCATAATTTACCAATAGCTGCATTTTTTTAATAAATATATATTCGCATAATTGTTAAAAAATTAAATTTTTTGTGTACAAATTTGTCAATTACCCCTGAGAAATAAGAGACCAATTTCCCTAGTAAATTACTTAATAATCTGAAGAAGATTTTTGTCAAGGCCCCATTAAGGGTACAGTTGTACAGGGTGTACCATTTTCGACACTTTCTGTTACCGATACTTAGAGTTATTATTAAAGATATAATTTTGCGGTTTTCACTTTAGTTTTTTAACGAAACGGAACGAAAAATTCCGATGTCAAATTTGTCATAGCTCTCGTAGTTGGAACTATAGGGTGATTTTTAAAAATCTTCGCTTTTCAGACACTCCTTGTATTTTCGTTACGCGTTAACTTATCAGAAACTTTAAAACCGTTGTTGTTAAGATTTCTACGTAAAGTTCAGTGGCGTAGCCAGTTTCTCTCTAAAAATTGTATTTTTTGAGATATTAACCAAAGTAACAATTTTTAAATGGGACACCCTATGTATACAGTGCGTCCATAATGATTTAAAATTTAGGGATTTGTTTCCTTTTAATCGCTCGGACACATCAATTAGTCCTTTTTAAGTTAAAACGTTGGTATATAGGGTGTCCTAAGTAGGGATCGACCGATATGATTTTTTGTGGCCGATACCGATATCGGCCGATACCGATATACTCATAGCCGATATCGGCCGATACCGATATATCGGCCATAAAATTTTGTCGTAATTTGTTTGCTTTATAAATGAGGTAAAAGTGATTTATAATGATATACTGTTACCGTTACATGGATTAACCATAAAATCACTAAACAAAATGCAGAGCAAATTCAATATTTTGTGAAATCACCTAACGGAATAAAAATAAATACGGTAATTCCCCGAATTCAACAAAGCCCGGCCATTCGGCCCGAGAAGAGCAACCGTAATTCAGCGGCGCGGTTACAAAATTCCTTCAGATAAATATTTTAGAGAAAAAATACTTCCTGATATATACAAAAAATGTACTTTGGCAATTTCTGAAAAACTATCACTTTCCTTGAAAGACAACATTAAAATTTCTGCAACTACAGATATATGGACTTGCAAGCATAATAGCCCATTTATTTATTTTACTGCACATTGGATAGATTTTAAAACGACTGAAAGATGTTCATTTGTACTGGCCTGCAAACATTTTCCTGGGTCACATACAGCTTTAAACATCTCACAGATGTTATCTGAAATTCTGAAAATATGGGAGTTAGATCAGAATCAAATTGTTTTGGTTTTAGCTGATAATGCCGCCAACATAAAAAAAGGCATTGACGAGGTTAAATTAAAACACCAACCCTGTTTCATACATACCATACAATTAGCCATACATGACGCCATAGAAAGTCAACGATCAATTGTAGATTTACTGGCAAAAGCAAGACGTATAGTAACTCATTTTAGTCACTCCTCTTTGGCTTGTGATAGGCTGAAGAATATTCAAAAGTCCCTTAATATGCCCGAGAAAGCTTTGGTGCAGGACGTTCCAACACGATGGAACTCAAGTTTTTATATGTTGGAACGTTTGATAGAACAAAAAAACGCTCTTAATATATATATATAATGGACAATCCAGTATTAAAAGATGTGGCACTAGCATATCACCAATGGGAACTAGCAAAAAATTTACTAAATCTATTAAAACCTTTTGAAGAAATTACGAAGATTTGTAGTAAGAATAGTGCATCTGCATCGGAAGTAATACCCTTACTTAAAACTCTCTTAAATTATCTCGAGAAAGCTGAAGGAGCTGACTTTTCAGGGGTGCAGAGTACCAAAAATGAGCTTAAAGACTCCTTGATTAAGAGCTGCAAAGCATGCTTCACTGATAGAAACCTTCTTTTTGCCACTTTATTGGACCCAAGGTTCAAGACATCTTTCTTTGATAATGATTTATCTCAAGGAACCTTTACAGATTTAAAAAAAGAACTTTTAAAAATTAATGGGCAAAATTCAGACTTGCTGGAAGATAATGCAGGAGAATCTGAAGTAAACGACGATGATGTTCCTTTAGCGAAAATCGCCAAAAAATCACACGAGGTAAACCAACATATTCAGGAAAATGTCCCGGGCTCAATTTCTCATAGTTTATTTTGGAATACTTTTGATGAACTTACTGGTATCACGACAAGTAAATCAGTGTCATATAAGAGAAGTACTGATGATATGATGAATAAAATTGATGATGAGATTGAATTGTATAAGAAATTAGAAAAAATATCAAAAAATGAAGATCCTTTGACTTGGTGGGCGCAAAAAAAAGACATTTTTCCATTGATGTATAAAGTTCCAATAATATATTTAGCGTCGTCTCCAAGTAGTGTTGCTAGTGAACAGCTATTTTCTTCAGCCGGAAATGTTTATGAAAGCGCAAGAAATCGTCTAACTCCGGAAAGAGCAGAAAGCCTAATTCTGTTACATTACAACTTGCCAAAACTTAACTTTAAATATTAATTTGTTTAATTTAGTGTGTTACTTTACTTCTACATTTTTAATGACTTTTTTGTTAAATTTTCAATAAGAATAAATTTGTTTGTTTGTTGTTTGATTTTTATTTAGTATTTCTGTTTTAATTTCTTTAAAAAAAGGCTTAGCAACTGAAATATTAAGCAATTTTAATTTGTTTAGGCCGATACCGATATAGGCCGATATCGTGGTTACATATCGGCCGATACCGATATCGGCCAAGAAGGCCGATATGGCCGATATACCGATACCGATATCGGTATCGGTCGATCCCTAGTCCTAAGGGGGAGGTATGACGTCATCTATGATTTTTTCTATGTTTTTTATGTTTAATTTTACGAGATCCTGGGAGGAAAGCAAATAATCTGGTCGAACGCTCTTAACAGCAATAGCTTCAAGATTGTTTAAACCTCAGATTAAAAACTTAATCTGAGGGTGGAACCTTTAACTTTTATCGTACTATTTTTATACGACGGAGACATATTTGTTTACGTTAAATAATTACATGAGCATTTATTTACGTAGAAGATCTCCTAATTCGTATTCAAACATAACAACATCTAAAACCGTTAAAATTAAAGAAAATATTTACTATTTTGATATATGTAATTTTATTTAACTTCAGTATAAGATAACAATTAGTTAAAAACACGGTAAGAGTTTTAAAAGTATGATTGTTGTGTCAATACGAATATTTTCGGAATGATAACGGATTAATATTTACGAAGAAAAAATGATAAGGGCGTTAACGAACATATCTTATGTCATTATGGAGTTTGCATATGACGTGTTATCTTAACCTAAAGAGAGAACAGCTCCGGTGCCTCCCACATATACATATATAAACAGTATATTGCCAATACGAACGTTCCAAAATACAAGAAGTGTCTGCGCTATGGGAGATGGCGCGGGCCTATTGAGTTTACGCAGTAGAGTGGAAATTTTATCGATCGCGTCAGAGCCGGCCCCACATTATTTGTTTGTTGTTATTCGTCGCCATCTTTGGTTCGGGATGCTTTTTCAAATTGCAGAATAAAAAGTGGTTCATCCACATTGTTGTCGGTATATTAGTGCTTATAAACTTTCATTACCTAACAACAATTTTTGTAAAAGAGTTTTTAATTTGTGGTGATTCGATTCGCTGTTTGGTAGGTTAGTGGCTTGTTTTCTTTAAGATGAAAGAACACAAGTGCATAGTGCTTTTTTGCAAAAGTCGTGGATCAATACCAGAAATAAAATATTTCACGTATGTACAGGGTGGCCAACTAAGCGAGGTAAGCGGCTATATCTCGGAAACCGTTCACCGTACAGCTTTCGGAAAAAAATATTTATAGGAAAAGTTGCCAAGAGAAATTGCTGGAAATTATTTGCAAGTTTGTAGGTCGGCCGCTAGGGGGCGTAACACGAATAGTAATTTGTTGCCAGTCGATTTCTCTACAATTGGCATAGGTAAGGTATATTGATGATACTTATAAATAAATCTCACTTGTATCATGAACAACTTTGCTTAAACACTTTTTTCTCTAGCCCTGCAAATAAAGTGGTGGGGGTAACGCAAACATCGATTTGCAAAAAATGCAATATCTCAGGAACGCCTTATCTGATAATATTCAAATTGGTGTTATTTTAAAGAGCTCTTCTTGCTTTATTAGCTACACTGCAAGCGATGTCTATGTCATTTTGACTGTAGTCGCTAGATGGCGCTTTCAACAGATTTAACATTTTTATCGTTTTTCTCGAAAAACTTAAATGCAATGGTAAATATGTTATTACACCAGTGCAGAGAGAAATAAAGGCCAGAGCTAACGGTGAAAACCACAAGTTCCTATCTTTTTTCTAACCGGAGATATCAATGAAATATTAATTTATATCCTACTAAATCTCAGGCCCCGGTACTTACATATGTTGCAAAAAATAAGAAAGCTTTGGAAACAAAATACATATTATATATAATAGGAGTATTGGGAAGAAACATTCATTTTATAAACCAAAAGAAACGCATTCTAGTGCTTCCTTAAATGCTCAAACTGTCTGTCATCCTGGCCCACACATTGTCTGAGCTTTCCTATAGTAGAGAGAACAGCAGCTTCCACTTCCGCTCTTGGCAGGCGAAGAATTGCATTTTGGATTTTATTCTTCATATCTTCCCTGGTCGTAGGCCTAGCTTGGAATACAATATCTTTTAATCGTCCCCACAAATAAAAGTCCAAACAGGTCAAGTCAGGTGACCTAGCTGGCCACGGAAAAAGGCTTCCTCTTCCTATCCATCGGTCTGGATATGTCTCATTCAGGTATTCTCGCACATTAATTGAAAAATGTGCTGGACAGCCATCGAGCTGCAGGAACATATTTTGCCTGGTTTCAAGAGGCACATCTTCTAATAAAACACAAATAAAACGCCACCTTTCATAACTGATGCAAATAAGTATCATAACGTTCTACATTTCCTAACCAGTTAGTAATTAGAAAACTTATTGTATGAAACATGTTTTGTGTAACAATATATTATATTTTAAAATATAATATATTGATAATAAAGCAGGAAGCTGCTGTTCTTTCTACTATAGGAAAGCTCAGACAATGTGTGGGCCAGGATGGCAGACAGTTTGAGCATTTAAGGAAGCACTAGAATGCGTTTCTTTTGGTTTATAAAATGAATGTTTCTTCCCAATACTCCTATTATATATAATATGTATTTTGTTTCCAAAGCCTTCTTATTTTTTGCAACATATGTAAGTACCGGGGCGGGAGATTTAGTAGGATATAAATTAATTTTTCATTGATATCTCCAGTTAAAAAAAAGATAGGAACTTGTGGTTTTCACCGTTTGCTCTGGCCTTTATTCCTCGCTGTACTGGTGTAATAACATATTTACCATTGCATTTAATTTTTTGGAGAAAAACGATAAAAATGTTAAATCTGTTGAAAGCGCCATCTAGCGACTACAGTCAAAATGGCATAGACATCGCTTGCAGTGTAGGTAATAAAGCAAGAAGAGCTCTTTTAAATAACACCAATTTGAATATTTTGAGATAAGGCGTTCCTGAGATATTGCATTTTTTGCAAATCGATGTTTGCGTTACCCCCACCACTTTATTTGCAGGGCTAGAGAAAAAAGTGTTTAAGCAAAGTTGTTCACGATACAAGTGAGATTTATTTATAAGTATTATCAATATACCTTACCTATGCCAATTGTAGAGAAATCGACTGGTAACAAATTACTATTCGTGTTACGCCCCCTAGCGGCCGGCCTACAAACTTGCAAATAATTTCCAGCAATTTCTCTTGGCAACTTTTCCTATAAATATTTTTTTCCGAAAGCTGTACGGTGAACGGTTTCCGAGATATAGCCGCTTACCTGGCTTAGTTGGCCACCCTGTACATATATACGAAAATATTTTGCTTATCCCATTATCCGATCTTCGGAACCAAATTTCACTAAAAATCTTGTAAAAAAAGAAGATAGTGTCACTCGTATACAATATAATATATATGTAGTCACTACCTAACCTTAAAATTAAGTAATGTATTTTTAATTTGGTGCATTAGTAGTAATAATTCCCAAAATAGTCAATATTGTCATATATAGTCAAATCATGCTTAATTTTTGGTTTAGAAAAAAGCGAGGTTAAGAAACATACGACGTCGGATGAAAGTTGATGATAATAATGCTCATCGTGTCGATTGTTACAAACATTCGGACGGAATTTGGCACCAAAAGTTTACACCAATCAGGGCACCGTCGGATCATCATATCAATCAAAAATTTTTATTGCAATATTTTTCCTAATTAACCAGTGAAATTTACATTAAAAAAGTTGAAATCCGGTTCTGTCGAATGTTTACTTTCACAAGGAACTACGCAAACTCACAACGCCCCCTTCGATGCCCATAGCGAGAACATAATTGCAGATGGTATTAGCAATATACTGTTCATATATATGTGGTGCCTCCGTGGTTAAAGAGGCAGTCACTGAGAACCCTTGTTTGAGAGTTTGTAGGTTCTAACCCCACGGCCGATAATCCGATTCGCACTAGGTGACTTTTAGTGTTATCGGTCCGGCGTTATGCAAAAAATAAGGAATAATTAAAACCTATCATCCTCAAACTCTACCCCATTCACGCCGGTAACCAAGCCGCATGAGATCGAATGACTCGTGAAGTAACGGGAGACGCTACCTACTACCCATTCGGTAGGTCTTACCGCAATGCTGGAAACCAAGCGCTGATAGCCTTTGGGGAGCAGCGTATAACCAAGAATCGTCGTTCGGAGCCCACGTTAACCCTCCGACATAGATAAGGAGGGGGGTACTGTGGGACAGTACCCCCCCCCCAGAAGCGGTAATTTATCTCGAGCTGGGAACCGTAAAGTGAAATTTGCCATACCAATGCCCCCTTCCCCTTCCAGTAAATAATAATAATAATAAAAAAAGTTTTTAATTCCAACTAGAGTATAAATTCAATAATAAGAACACACATATTTTGAATGAGGTGCTTATTTGCATTGAGGATAATTATTTTTATTCCGAAACGTCTAATAAATCATAAGCGTGATATATCGTTAGATTGAGACTATAAAGTGGATTTAATATAAATTTATTAATTAATTTAAAATAAAACAAAACATTGCTAAGAATTAAATACAAAGTTGACGTTGATTGCGAACAGTACGAAACGTCGAATTGAAAATTAAATCGAACCACTTTTTCTCGTCTATCAGATATACAGGGTGTTATGGAAATGACCTATTATATTTAAATAGTGACTCCTAGGGTGTCCTAGAGAAAGTCAACATACTTTTTTTAATCGAATATCTAAATACTAAGATAAAAACCCTTTTTACCCATATACTGTCGCGCCGTTCCATCTGGACTCAGTTAGCAACAATGTGGGTCACTAGAGTATACTAACAGTGTTTTCAGATCACACCGCATGTTTCGCCCTTGCTTGGATACCTGCCGCGCGAGACTATCATTGCTTCAGTATGTTTCGAGACTCGGGGGTGGAATGACGCTGTCGAGGGTCCCACGTGCTTGATGTATACGAAAACACCCTGTAGACGAGGAAACAAAATTTCACATAACAAATAGAATCAGCCATCAAAAAGAACGACAAAGTAAAAATTCGATTTTGCCCCAATATCTTCGGAAATATTCGGATTTTTTTTATATTTAAAAACATGGCATTTCTGTTTGTCCTATATTTACGCGATCCCTGTAAGGTGTGTGCTTATCTACGACACCCTGTATACATATCCATAATGGACACGCCAATTTCAATAAACAAAAGTGAACCGCACCCCATTGCAAGCGATATCAAGTATTTAATTATTTAACAATCGCCTTTTCATGACATAACTCTTCAACTTTCGAAACAAACGGTACAGGTAATAAAACTTAACGTTCTATAACCTGCCTCCAAAACGTCGCTCCAGTTTTAATTTAAATCAGTCATTGTTCTCGGGGAAATGAACACTCTGTATCAATGATTCCATCATTGCAACGCACTGCCAGATTTTTAATTGCGTTTGATCGAGAGTTGCAGATAAATTTCGTTCTCGCTGTTGTTTTTCTTGTAGCGATCGCGGTATGGAGATAAGTACAGGGAAGGCTTTCGGTAAAGCTCATACTAAAATTGTTAAGGCATGGTTTTATCCCTACTTTTAAGGATATACTTCACAACAAACCCCAAAAAGGAACCAGCAGGACTGGTACTCTATGAATTCCGATCTTAAAGAAAGCGATAAGTTCGCCATCGCTAAAATTTGTAGAACTCTATAAGCGAATCTTCAAAGTCTCGCCATTTGTTCGGCCACTTTCGTGTTCTTCATTCGGATAAAGATATTGGTCTTAACGGTCCCGAAAACATCGGCGAATTTGATTGAATTGGCAAAAAGACATGACATAGTTGACATGTAATATTTTGATTTGTTTGATTGTTGATTATAAAGTAAAAAAAATGAATTTTTATAATTATGTTCCACGCACAGTGGTTTTTCATTAACAATTTTGAAAATTATCAATATACAGGGTGTTATGGAAATGAGATATTATATTTAAACCGGCAAATCCCGAGATGAAAATAAATAGAAGAAAAATAACCATAAATGGCGCTTTGAATTATTAAGCGAAATATACACTTTATATGAAATCTCAAAATTTACGTGGCCGCTCCTGAGGCCCTTCGCAATCAATATTTTATTGAGGCAGTCTCCAGGTTCAAAAGAGGTTAGCGCATTAAATGCGATGTTGTCATATTGCAACACATAATTCTAAACGCACGTGTTCAGTTTTTGACAACAAGACGTCTATGACGCGGGCTATCACTTCTTTTTCAAACTTTTTAGACAAAGAAAACTACAATTTTAAGGTACTACTTTCTTACCTTCGATCTTATTTTTAAATAATCCGTTTTATAATGAAATTCCATATAAAAATTAAACACAAAATGTATGTTTTCAACAGAACCAACAGTAGATAATATCACACAAATTTAAAATCACATCACAACATTTATTATTATAAATTATTTCACAACAAAAAAAAAATCGGGCAATACAACTAACAAAACGTTTAAAATTCGTATACGTCAAGCACGTGGCACCCTCGACCTCGTGGAACCAACGTTGTTCCACTCCCGCGTCTCGAAACATACTGAGGTATGAAGCGGTGCGCGGCCGGTTTCAAGCTACGGCGAGACACGCGGTGTGATCTGACAACACTGTTAGTATACTCTAGTGACCCACATTGTTGCTAAGTGAATCCAGATGGAACGGGGCGACAGTATGTGGGTAAAAAGGGTTTTTACCTTAGTATTTAGATATTCGATTAAAAAAAAGTATGTAGACTTTCTCTAGGACACCCAAGGAGTCACCAATTTAAATATAATAAGTCATTGCCATAACACCCTGTATATACGAAAATCAAATTCAAAAACGGGTTATGAGAGACGAAAGTGATCCCTTTTAACTGCACGACAGCCGATTTATTGAATTATTCCGCCTCAATAAGGACCTACTGGTATGTATAAATTTTTGATAGTTTAGTGGATTACTTATAGGAAGAAGCAAAGTCAACTAGAATACTCATAGCGACAACTGCTTTAAGATTATTTACCACAGGCTATAATTATCAAAGTTTTATTGGTGAATAATTCTTGTTATCGACAAATCAGCAAGTAGTGAACAGCTACATCTATGAAGTGGCCAATGATATAGTAGATATTTTGGGTCCTTTGTGGATTACATTTTCCAGGTTCCTTGATGAACCCAATTCTAATCACCCGCCTCTCACTCAATGTATTATTGATTTTAATATTAATAGAGTACGAATTTACACAAATTTGCTAAGAGATAACGATCGCTATCGCTATTTTTCATTCTTCAGAAGCGGATTGTACAGGGTGTTTCATTAAGGCCGACCGTCGGCCATATCTCGGTAATTGCTGGGTATAGAAATTCAGGATAAAAAAAATCACTAATAAAGTGGCCATGAGAAAATCCTGGAAATTATTTTGAAGGTATACCCTTGGCGATATCGTTAGAAAGTTTGAGGACTTCTGTATCATTTTGCTTTAAGACTCATTGGCGTAGCGACCTTGATAAGAGTGGGGAATGCTATTGAAAGTGTAACCATTTATATCACTGTAACTTCTAAACGACTCATTCAATTTTAGTAAATTTTAGCTTGTTTGGAAGGAAATGTACATAAATACTTTTAATTGTCGGATCCGGTGGTACACGATAGATCCTGATAAAATTGTTAGAGGGTGGAATTTACAATAATAACAGTATTTTTGATTTTATTCCGAAAACTTAAATCATAGGGTATAATTATGATATCATAATCAGAAAGTAAATTAAACTCGCAAGATAAACGTGAAGACCGCAGTTCTATATCTTTTTTCGTTGCAGAGTTATTACCAGAAGAAGAATTTTTATTATTATTTACAAATATTTATTTTAAATAGAACACCTTGTATATTTTGGCACTTTTCGCTTCTATGTAAGAATCCCATTATCTCTTGTTAACAATTTCATATATGCATCTCCAACCGTTTCTGAGATATAATTCATTAAAATAATTTTTTATTAAAAAAAAATGTCAAATGTAATTTGACTATTGCAGTTCAAAATTTAAAAATTTGAGACAATTTAGAACAGGTATGGGTCTTTTTGTTTTATAAAAATACTAGATATTTTTTATACAGGGTATTTTAAAAATTATACCTTCCTGCATAATATAATATGATAAGGTGAAAATTAAAAATAAATTCTTATATCTTACTCATAAAAACATCATACAGCCAACATTCAATGCGATACATTGAACCGTTGCTCTATGGGATACCCTGTATATATATCCTTTGAGAGCTTCTTGCTGGTGATAAAAGGTTTTAAATTCTTACTCTAATAGGCAGTTTACATGATAAAGCTTAAGACGGCGTCACTGAAACTCTCCAATTCGTCCCTGAATTATCGCGTGTGGCCTTAAGTATCAAACAACAAAAATAAAAGGAAGAGTTTATATTGCCAATGGCGTTGTTATCTCTGAGAAAATCGTTCGTATTTTGAACACGTCAAATTTCTTAAAATTATGATGTAGGTATTCGCGCGGTCCACGATATACTTGAAACAAATTATTGTTTACAAGACTTTGTTCGCGAAAGCAAGGTTAACTTAAAGGGCCCGTAATTTATGGTTAAAGGTCGGGCGTAGGTACACAAGAAGTTTTCACAAAAGTAATGTTTTTTCGTTCTTTAAAAACAATTGAATGAGTTCGTATACAGAGTAAATTTTTTAATGACGTAATAGACGTAATAGAAAGGGAGGGTTGTAGACTGCGAATGAGATACCTCTCCTAATGACCTGAATAGCTTGTAAATACACTACCACAATTATTTCTTATTTCTTTAATAATTTTAATCATTTTTGTTTTAACTGATATCGTAAACAGATTCTAGAGTTCAGGGCAGAATAATTTACGTCCTTAAATTTGACATATCTTACATAAAAATTGAATTTGATTAATTTTTTTCACTAAACCAATTAAAGATTAATCTGGGTAAGTCGATTGCCATAACGGCGTACCGACCCTCGCTCATAGCCTTGTACCATAGTACCGCACAGCCTCGCTTGAGCTTCGCACAGTACTCCCTCGACATCGACACATATAAACATGGACTGTGCGTTGTTACCTTCTTCCGATGAAGAAGATATTGTTTTAGACTCTAATATAACAAGGTGGTACACTTATATGCTTAAACAAAAATTAAAATCTATTTATATGCATTCTCATAAGCGTTGGGGAGCTTTCCTTATATCTTTATAAAGGTGATAAAATTCTCCATAGAATCTTCGCTTTGCGTTAATAGGGTGCACTGGTAATATTGATTTTTGTTTAAACATATACCCCTCAATGGCGGTTGTTCCACAGGACCACATGCGCACGTGCACCCCCAAAATGAATAAAAAAATATTAATTTATATTCATTGAATATTATTTATTGTATAAAGTCCGACCATCCCTAGTATTTTATCGTACCGTCAATTATCGTATAAAGTCCGACCCTCCCTAATATTTTATCGTACCGTCAACCAAACTGTATATTATAGGCTCTCGATCCGGCAACCGTGCCTCGGTCGAGGTTAATGACGATTATGACGTGATTAAGTAGGCGGGGCATAATGCAGTTTCTCTGTAGTAACAGATGGCGGAAGACAGCGGGGGATATTGAGGCTATGGCGATTTAACATGGGAAAGGCGCACAATTTTAGTATGCGTCACGCCGCTGTCTGTTTGTGCATCTAGTTAGAAATTCGAGCGTGTATGTTTTAATATGTTAACATTATATATTTATTAAGTTAAAATGAATAGTTTGACGGTGGACTATTTAAAAAATAACTTTAGCTCTTTGAGTTTGGAACAAAAAATTGAAGTGAAGAATGCGGGAAGACCTAAACCTGAAATTAATTTAACGCAGACCACAAAGGGTAAATCTAGGGACTTTATTAGAAAGTTTAGAAATTAAATATATAAAAAAAAATTTATAGAGGGTATTCCAAACTTTAATGAGGCTGTTATTGATCAATTTTCTACAATTAAGAACCGAAGAACGGACTTTACGTTTAAGCACTATACACGCTAAGAAAATCTTTCTTATTTTCCAAAAGTTGTATTGCCTTGTGTAAAATTAAAAAATAAATAAAAATATGTTTTACCTAACGCATTTTCTTATTACTTATCTTCTTTCTACATTTAAAATGCCTAAAAAGTCATTGTTTGGTCGTTACACAAAATTAAAATTTTAAAAATAATTTCACCATACTATCATAGGTCACGAGCCGCCACTTTGTTATAATAGCATCTAAAATAATATTTTCTTCATCGGAAGAAGATGACAACTCACAGTCCATGTTTATATCTCGATGTCGAGAGACAAACTGATCGACAGGCAAGGCAATGAGCGAGGGTCGGTGCGCCGTTATGGCCACAACTGTGCGGTGGCGAGGGCTATGGGCGGTGCGCCCTTATGACCATACACTTAGACACTAGCCCAAAGGTATTGCCATGCTACTCTAAATAACAGGAAAATTACCATTTTTTTAAATACGCCATATTGTTGAAAACCCGTTTCGTAAACAAACAATGCGACATTTTATCGCTCTTGGCTTTTGCTAAATTAAAAATCATTTTAACAAATGAAAGTCTTTAATACAGAGTGGTACGCAATTATCTAATCATTTCACATACAAAAGCCATAACTAGTCTGTAATTTTTAATGTTAAGTAAATTAATTAAATTAATGGATAATTGCGAGACACTCTGTATAATAGACTTTATGTGTTAAAATCATTTTTATTTTCAATTTAGCAGAAACCAAAAGAAAAATGTCGCATTGATTGTTTACGAAACGCTGTTTCGGTAATACAGCGTATTGAGAAGAAATGGTAATTTGTTTGTTACCTAATGTGGTAGAGTGATACTTGTGGGCCCGTGTCTAACCTAGATAGTCTAAGTCTAAATGGTTTAGTTTAATAAATAAACTAAATTCAATTTTTATAGGAGATATGTGAAATTTAAATTTTAGGATTAGGACATTTACATGCATCTAGATTTTAAGCGTTGCCGCGTACAATTAGACATATTACCACGTAAACTACTCTGCTCTTAACTTTAGAAACTGTTTTCTATCAGTTAAAACAAAAATAATTATAATTGGTTCATTATTAACGAAATAACAGCTTATTAATTTGGACGTTCATTTTTGAATATTCGATATTAATTGGGTTAGTGTAGTTCTAAGAATATATCAATCTAGATAAAGAAGTAACAGGGAATAACATTTCCGTCAAGTTGACAAAATATACCAATAAATGGACAATGTGTTGAAAATGTAATTTCGAAATTACCAAAAATGCAGAAACTGCACATTAAAATGCAATTTTAATATTATAAGCCTTTTAGTAATTTATGTTGGTTATTTATTAAAACCATTATTTTCGTCTATCAATTACTTACTTATGGTACTTAAGAAACGGTTGCTATAAACATCATCATAATATCATAGGAAATATTACTTGGCGATAAATAATCCTCATGCCCGGTGATTTTCATAATGCCCGGTAATTATTATTAAAGAAAATATTGAACACAATTTGTATTTATTTTTATAGTTATTTTTACATAATATTATCCTGTTTTTCCTATGATCAATGTAGAATTTTTTTAATTTTCTTGAGAAAGAAGCTGGACCAGCTATGAAATTTGAGATTCCATTGCTGAGTTTCTCGATGTGCATGCGAATTCCTGCTCCATTTCAACATTAATTAACATATTTTCTTTTTGCTATTCGGTTTTTCGCCGTGATGTTTTCCTCTATGTAACCCTCGGCTATGCTAGTACTCTTCCACTTTCCGTGCAGCTTAAGGGTTGCAAGGGAAGCATCACCCTCGATAAGAAGTGTGAACGACTTCCGACGTACGCAATGTCCTGTATATTCCTTGGCCTTTTTTAAATTAAGAACTTTTGCTATTATTGAAGGAACACGTCCTAGTGTATTTTTACCCACAGGCATAGCTATATACGCGTTTACCATTTCGGTATGTAAGGAGAAAGCTGCGTTCCTTAATTCATATTGGCCTTAATGCAAGTTACTGTCTACCCAATTTTAAGGCATCTGTTTGGTCTCCTTCGATTATAGTAAAACTTTTTGGCGTAGCAGTTTTAATTTCTGGTATCTTGATAATCATAATAGGCCCCTTACCCTCAATATCATCAATGGTCATTTTTACCATCTCATCCCGTGTTAGGCCGCCAAAAACTCCCATTACGAGTACCACCAGCAGGAAGCGTATTACTGATAAAAGTTAAAACTTGTTCGGCTTCCAAAATTTTTGACTTTTCAGGAATATGTCCCCTTGCTTTAACTGTTAAAAATGTTATTAATAGACAATATCTGGAAATATTAATGTTTTCCTTTACTATAAGTTCAGACTTCACCAAGGAATATCTTGAGGTATATTTTTTCGACTAAAATAAAGTAAAATAATTAAAAATTGTTATTACCAATGAGCAAAAGGGTTATGATAAGTGGCAATGAAAGTATGAAATTTATTTTACATTATCTCTTTAAGTACACAGTACACAGCGATTTGGGTTTTTTACGCATATCTGCGGAAGTACTCGGAATTTTCCAAATTTCTTCATGTCATATCGGCAGGTTATGAAGTGCGCAACTTTGCTCCAATTTAACCTTTGCTGTATCTCTTGCCGTTTATGAGGTTCCAATGGTGAACAACGAATTTGTAACACCCTGTATAACTTTATTGGTATGTCAAAAATGATTTCTTGGTTCTAAAAATATTTGTTATTGCTTTCGGTATCAGCCAATTAGGTAAAGTGGGAAATTGATTACAAATAGAAGGTATAAATCAAGAAGCTTTTCTGAATTCAGGCTATAAAATTAGATTTTATCACTCGGCATCTCTTCGGTTCGCTATATAAGCTCACTTTTTTATATCATTGATAAAATTTATCACCTAAACCTTACGTAAATGCAAGGTTCAGTATATGAATCGAATGAATTTCCAAAAAAGGTTCCAAATAATTTTTTTAATTTCGAAAATAGACTCCCCGATGTAATAAATTTCGGACAAAGATATTGATAGTCAGGTTTATAGCCCTTAACTTTTTTTATTTGTTTTCCGATGCCTCGGAATGTTAGCCTGAATTTTAGTTTTCAAAAATCAGTGATATCCAAATTATAAATGCAGGCACGAAATTTACTTTTATTACCCTTAATTTCTTAACGCCCCCTGTGGAAAAATTGAGGGGTAGAATTCAGCTTCAGTATATTTTGTTTCGAAGTGTGGCCTTTCCTTAACACTATGTTTTTTGGTTCACGTCATTATCTGCTTTGTCATGGAAGATACAAATTTTTAAATTAAGTATTGCAGATTTTCAATTTTATTCACAATCAACAAATATAAAAAAAATATTTATGTTTTTAATTTATCAAAGGTCAGTTCTACCAGTATGAACCAAATAAAATGCAAAAATAAACACTGATTATTAATAAAACGACAAAGAACAACGAGAAACCAACGATCATTATGCATTTATTTTGATAAAGAATGAAAATAGGGACTTTTCCTGGACACTACGAAAAAAAAAAGAATAACAAGCAAATCGCCTGGTAATCGTAAATTTTTATGGATGTACCGTCTGCTAATAAGAGGCGGACCCGGGCAAAAAAAAAGACAGACGTAGTTAGAAAATTCTCAAAAAAGGGGGAAATGTCCAGTTTTCCGGAGGTCTGGCAACTCTAGTATTGCATTGAAAGTATGCCACGATACATAGTATAAAAGCCGTATTAGAGTCGGCAAGTCTAATTTCCTGGCAATTAAAATTGCACGGATTCATGCGCAGTACACCGTTTTCGATCAGCTGTCTCACATTGCCAGAAATGGGGCACGCGCCCCATTGCCGGTGCAAGTCTGGGTAGAGATGGATTATTCTGTTCTTTTTATATGTTTATTAGTTAGTCGAAGCACCTATGAACAGCTAAAGGCTATTTAAACTAACTGGTACTTAAATTAACAGTTCCTATTCTTTATTAAGCAAATGTACTGCGAATTCGTAGCAACTTTTTTGAACTGCCATTTGTAAGTAGCAGTAGCTGCTTTAACTGCTAATCAAAATGAATAGGTTTGCCCATCTCTAATTCTGGGGGGATATTTTAGGGATTTCGACACTACCAACTGCTGTTCTGACTGTTGGCAATGCTCCAGCTGATCGAGCACGGTTTACTGCGCATGAATACGTGCAATTATAATTGCCATTGTACCGGGAATTTTTATTGCCGACTCTAATACGGTTTTTAGTGATAAGAACTCGAGGTTACAATACGCGCTCTTAATTTGTGTATGCTACTCGAGAATATAACGTACTGTTCTGAATTGTGAATAACATTGAAAAATTGCAATAATTTTTTAAAAAATTTGTAACTTCTTATAAGAAGCAGATAATGACTTCAACCGAAAATAATTATGTTAAGAAAATGTCGCTTTTCGCAATGAAATATAATAAAGCTAAATTCCACAGCTGAGTTTTTCCACAGGGCGTTAAGAAAATGGTGAAAAGGTGACTTTTGTTTTTGCCTGTATAACGATCAAAACATTTGAAAACTAAAATTAAGGCTAACATTTCGAGACTCAAGTCTACACTTTACTAAAATTTGACCAAAATCGGACAACAATTTAAAAAGTTACAGCACTATAAACGTGACTAACATTATCTCTGTCCGGATTTTTTTGTCGGTGAGTGTACTTAAACTCTGCCTACTGAATTCATTCTTATCGCATATCTATTCATAGGATCTCTATACGATCAAAATCAAATATGGAAGAGCCAAAATTTTATGGACAGATGTACGATCTTCCACAACAAGAAATACAGAGTGTTTTCATGTTTATGAGGCTGCTTCAGAACATTTTCGTATAATTTGGCCGTTTTAAAACGATCGATGTAAACTCTGATAGTATTGTCTGAGATTTTTTGACCGAAACATTTCTGACAAGGTCTCCGGACAACGTTTTTTATTGTTTAAGCAAATAATTACATGAAGTGAAAATCGTTCATAGAATTTTTTAGTAGGAGCGGTATCATAAATGTTAATTTTTTTCTTGCGCTGCGAGCTTCTACAGAAATTAAGCATAATTATGTTGCTAAATAAATCGTCGCTGTTAAAACGTAAAGGCGTATGTCAAATTTTGGCAAAATTGAGATAGACCCGTTCACAAACATATACCTATGTCGTCTGTTTTGTGACGAAAAGGCGTGCCTCAATCTAAGACCGTTTCGATAAAATTAAACTTTTACTCGTTGGCCTATCTCGAAAATTCGATGAATATATTTTTACGTATAGGCGCATAGTGAGATACTCCACCAAATAATACTTTTTTGGACTGCATCATGGCGCATTTTGACATACACTTTTTCGTCAAATTTTTAGTTGAGAAATATACTAAAATATCTAAGGTACGTAAAATAGAAGAAATCGACCACCACATATACTATTGGATAGAATTTGTTAAAATTCTCTTGAATTTTTCGAAAAATAATTTTTTATATTTTTTGGCTTTGGCAGGTCTGCCATTCGGCTAGTCGCTAATTGGTTTATTGATTGGATCGTTCAAACATTTCGATTAAGGTAGTTCAATTTAAACTTATTCCCTGACAGGAAGAACACAAGGTCACACTCTTCTCTCTCTTGGCCGATCAGAGCATTCTATAGACAAACAGGAGGGCCCGGGGAAAACACATAACAAAGGGAAATAAGGATATCTAAAGTATTTTAAGAATCATAATTTTATGTTATTTTGATGTAGAAAGGACATTATGGACTTCTGTATATTGGCATCATTCAATTTCGATAAGACATGCAATATGTTAAGAGGAGCCGATAAATGGCAATTTTTTATTAAAGCATTATACAGGGTGTCCGGAAACATGTGGGAAATCTCCCGGATATGAAGAAAACACGTGAAAAGAATACTATAGGTTCATATAAACTTCTTTCGTATCGGCCTCCTCTTCGGAGATATGGGCTCCCAAAGAGCAACAATGGAATCAAGTTTTTTACACATAATTATTGAACCACCTGGTATATTTCAATTATTTTTTAATATGATGTATACCAGGTAAGACCCGTCAAATTTCTATCCAAGAAACTGTTGTGAATTACTCACAGCTGTAACACTCATGGGCCCATTTTTTTACGCCCTGTATGATGAGAACTTTGGACAATGTTTTTTACATACCTTTAACTATTGGCTAAAAATTAAGTACTCTTCATTCATGTCGCTAATCCTAACCGTTTTCGAGAAAACGTCATTTTATTGACACTGGGTTCCCTAACTTCTCACGGATTAAATATGAAAATGCGGAAGTTTGAGGTTCAACATTTACAGAGATACGCCAAATACATGACGTAATTAAAATGTATTTTTCTTGAAAACGGTTAGGATTAGAGACATGAATGAAGAGTACTTAATTTTTAGCCAATAGTTACAGGTATGTAAAAAACATTGTCCAAAGTTCTCATCATACAGGGCGTACAAAAAATGGGCCCATGAGTGTTACAGCTAGTTCGTCCCTGCAGCTGTGAGTAATTCACAACAGTTTCTTGGGCAGTAATTTGACGGGTCTTACCTGGTATACATCATATTAAAAAATAATTGAAATATACCAGGTGGTTCAATAATTATGTGTAAAAAACTTGTTTCCATTGGTGCTCTTTGGGAGCCCATATCTCCGAAGAGGAGGCCGATACGAAAGAAGTTTATATGAACCTATAGTATTATTTTCACGTGTTTTCTTCATATCCGGGAGATTTCCCACATGTTCCCGGACACCCTGTATATTGTTGGAGTATTGGGTGCATTCGAAAAGTATGTGGTCCAGATCACATAAAACAGCACAGTGTTCACATAGATCTGATTCGATAACATTAATTTTTTTTAAGTGGGCAGGGTAAGATGCATGGCCAAATTTTATTCTTATTAAGGTTGTTATATACCTTCTTGAGACCTTAAGGTTGGAATGCCAGAAAGTCCTAGGGATAATTGGATGAATCAGTGACAGTCTTGTATTTCGGTTTATTCTATATTATATCCTATCTATCTTGCCATTGTAATAGGCTTTTATTTTTGGAAATAAGATAGGAGTCTGATAAAAATAATTTTATTGTTTTCAAAACGGTAAATAAAGTTTAAATATGGGTTATACGGTCATTTTTGAAAGTATTGCATACACTATCAATAATCCTAATTAATTTCATTGAATGCAAAAAAAAGTCACACCGAGGTTTTCACGAAAAATGTTTGAAATCGCAACTATCTAAAGTGATTTGGCAACGCTTCGGGTAATCAAAGGCAGAAGAATAAGAGAAACATCTCCCTATCCCTCGATACAGCCATCTTCATACTGACTTGACTTTAAAAAAAAATGTATGTAAGGTATAGGAAATAGGACCCATGACTGAAGAATCATGGCTTATAATATACCGCTCTGTTTGTGAATGCATGAATCTTTCATTTTATAGACCAAAAAAAGATCAGTGCGGTTTATGCAAAACTTATCATGAGAGTTCTGTAGGAACGAAATTCTAAATGCAAGAAATTTATGACGAACAAACAAGATCAAAAGACGCTGTGCGTGATGTCAAAAACTTTTCCAACTTTTCCAATCCTGACTTGCTTTGCATGTCTCTTGATTTGCAACAGGTAATACTTGTCTATACGGGCTGTTAATTTTTTTTTATTTTTTCGGTGTTTTCACGGTATTTTCGAAACGGTTTGAGTGATTTTAGTGAAATTTCAGGGGCGTAAATGCCGCTAACGCGCTCTAATAATTGTTGAGAAAAAATAGGTGTGATACTGAATTTTCACATTTTGTTAGACATTTAAATTACTAAAACAAGACATATCATACTATTTACTTATTTTTGGGTAAGGAATCACCATACGGGCGATATTTTGAAACACCCTGTATAGGGGATTATCCAAATCATTTATTAATGACCCCATGCGCCGCACGAAATTGGATGTGTATTTAAGCTTAACCACATAATTCATAGGCTGGCAAATTTAGCGTTTTTGTCAATTTTATCTTTCACATCGAATGAGGACTTTTCTCTTTAAGCAAACGCAAAGCTCATCGGATAATGAGGCTGATCATCAAGCCTTTTTTCCAACGGCTAGATTATTATTGATAATGGTTAAGTACGCGTGCGGCAAAATAAGTTTTCAAATAAATTGATTTTCTACAAGGAGATATAACCTTAGTTAAATTTACTATAAGACTAGTAGGACTAACCATAATTTTATTTATGGCTCTATATGTGACTAGTAATAACCATTATTAAGAACTACCAATAAATTATAGCAAAATTTTAACCTAATTTCTTAGTACAAATTACGAAAATATTTATTAAACCGCACATGAAAAGTTTTTGTAAACTATATTTTGACACATGGTGTTCCCAAGCGGTCAGCCAACCAAATACAGTGAAACCTCTCTTAGGCGGACACCTACGGGATCGTCTAAATGTGTCCGCCTAATAGAGGTGTCCGCCCATGGGAAGTTTGTTATTAGGTAATATGTAAATGCAAGATTATTACTATGTATATGTATGTACAAATAAGCATAACATAACAAAAATACACTAGTATGTGGTACTAAAAAAATCTAATAACGGAGTTTGACGTGTTTGCGTTTTATACATGCAATCTAGAAAATGTAATCCCAAGTCTGATAACAATTCCATTGCTGTAGAGTCACCTCTATTCTTTGCATACTCTTATAATTCCTTGACCATACTAATGGCTTGTTGATAATTGGTGACATTTGTTTGATTACTGCATTCAACTTCTTCGTCAGAGTCGTCAGATAGTTCAGTTTGGACTACATAATCGGTAGGAATGGGGTCACTATCATCTCCTAATAGCACATTGCTATCAATGTTAACAAACTTCCACAACATCAATATTCTCTTTCAGACTCAAAACGCGACATTTTTCTGCCATTGTTTACGAATTTAACCTTTCAACTCACAAATAAACGCGGATTGCTGTCGGGGAATCACACATACTTTAATTCGGCGAAGTCCTTTCCCTCTGCCACGCATACGCAATTGGTTGCCGGTCTGCTTTCAGAGAGTTTTTTTCACCGTACTTATTCGTCTCCCAAATATCTAAAAAAATGTTTGTCCAGTTAAAGGAGGGTTTTCTCACTCTTTGTATGAAAACAGCCTGTACCTACGCGTCCGCCCAAAGGAGAGTCCGCCCAAGACAGGTTGATTTTCATGGAATTTCATATACCTAGTTCCGGATTATGAAAAATTGTCCGCTTAATAGAGATATCCGCTTATTAGAGGTGTACGTTATGAGAGGTTTCACTGTACTAACATCCCAACGTCACTTGACTTCATCAATCGATGGTATATTTCCTGTTGTTCTCCACCTACTATTTGTTACGTTCATTTAAACTTGGTCATTTTATTTATTTTCACTATACATTCGTTGTAAACTTTACAATATATGTATTTTAGTAATTACTTGATTTTACTAAGTTTATTTGAAATATTACTGTACTTTTTTTAGAAGTTATGTATGTATATCTACCATATTGTTTTGGTACGGAATACTAATGAATATTAATACAATATTTTATAAGAAATAGTACAATAAAATTTTTACTATAGTAATTTACTGTGTTTGTTCTGTGCACATACATTCGTTGTAAAATTTTCAATATATTTTAGTATTTTTCGCTTTTTGCACACACGCACCACTCCCAGAGTGCCCTACAGTATTTTTCCTATAGTGCTTGTATTTGATCATAAAAAAAAAGTATTTACTTGATTTTACTAACTTTATCAGAAATTATAACTAGTTTTTTGGAAATTATATTTACAATATTATGTTGGTGGATTAATAATGAAAAATGTAATTAATACTATGTTTTATAGGACATTTTACAATAAAATTTTTGCTATAATAATTTTACTATAATCTTTTTCCGTCCAGCATCTACAAATAAACCGGAAGAATGATATCTATTGTTATATCATCTCCATCCGAATGTTTTATTCGTTCCCGCACATTCGGCGAGAAGAACTGGTTACATGGTACCACCTCTGCTAAAAGTGATTGTAAACATTAAACAAGCTTAGGTCTTGGTATGCAGGTTAAAAGAGGTTGACTAACGGATTTCTCTTTCGTTTGATAATTGGAAATGCGTATTTACCTAAATTCCTTCAAAAAACGGTGTTTATTTTGGTTGGCTGTATTGTAATAAGTAATTATACCGGGCCCTTAATGGCATCGCGTACCTGTACGTGGTTTTTGTATTGCAGCCGCCTAAAAAATCTAAAAAATAAAGTAAAGAACCCTAGGATACCCTGACTATACAGGGTGTCCCATGGGCCATAGACCAACTGGAGATAATAAACATCAAATTAGAACGATTAAGTCGTACCAATTTTTTCGAAATGTTCTGGTTCGAGAAATATACAGTGTTGAACATAAGTTATAGTTTTGTTTCCTTGACCATTTTTTCAAACTATAGGTAGTTAGTTTTAGGGTTTCGGTCACTTTGAAATGAAATTTCAGTATTAGGTTAACGTTTCGGTTTATTATACTAACCCATCGTCAGAACTATTTGTTAATAAAGAAAAAAAGACGTATAAATAAAATTGAAAGAAGCAGCATTTTTGACGGTGTTACTGACAAATTTCTTATTTTATGTTAATATTAGTTATGTATAGAATGAAATAAAAAAATATATAAATGAACATACCTTGTACAATTCTCACTTACACTAAATTTGGTTACATTTTGTCTTTTTGCTTGCTGTTGACTTTTTAACTATTGGATTTGAGCTAATTCAGTTATATCATTTAGCAGTAAGGTAGGTTATTATTTAAATACAATGAAATAATAATATCTACAATAAAATACTGGAATTTCATTTCAAAGTGACCGAAACCCAAAAACTAACTACAGTGAAACCTCTCATAACGGACACCTCTAATAAGCGGACATCTCTATTAAGCGGATATTTTTTCATAGTCCCGAACTAGGTATATGAAATTCCATGAAAATCAAAGAGTGCGAAAACCCTCCTTTAAATGGAGAAAAAAAATTAAGTAATAAAGTATTTGGGAGACGAATAAGATGTCGCGTTTTGAGTCTGAAAGAGAATATTGATGTTGTGGAAGTTTTTAATTTGATAACGATGATTTGGGCGAGTTCATTGACATTGATAGCAATGTACTATTAGAAGATGCTAGTGACTCCATTCCTACTGATTATGTAGTCCAAACTGAAACCAAATCACTATGTAACGACTATGATGAAGAAGTTGAATGCAGTAATCAAACAAATGTCACCAATTATCAACAAGCCATTAGTACGGTAAAGGAATTATATGAATATGATAAGAATAGAGGTGACTCTACAGCAATTGGAATCAGACTTATAATTACATTTTCTAGATTGCAAGTATAAAATGCAAACACGTCAAACTACGTTATTAGATTTTTTTACTACATCAAACAGTAGTGTAATTTTGTTATGTTATATTTATTTGTACATATACATAGTAATAATTTTTCATTTACATATTTCCTAATAACAAATTTACCATGGGCGGACACATTTAGACGGTCCCGTAGGTGTCCGCCTGCGAGAGGTTTCACTGTATCTATAAGTTGAAACTGAAAGTTTATTTTCGAAACTAAGCCATAGCTTGAAAACAGTTCAATGTATTGTATTGAAAGTTGGAGCTATGATGGTTTTATGAGTAAGAAAGAAGAATTTGTAGAAATTTTTAAGTTTCACATTAACAGTTACAAACATTGTGTTTAATAAATCTATGACTCTTCTCTATTATTAAGGGTTTGTTCGGGTTTGTTAAAGAAAAAAACTGGAATTGACTAAGAATGTTTGTTATTCTAGTTTTGATTAGTTAAACCTAGAATGAACTAAAATGTGTTTAGTCAAAATTAGAATTCACTGAGAATGTTTGTAAAATTCTAGTTTGAAGTAGTTAATTCTAAAATTGACAATAAAGGATAGCTGAAACTAGGTTTTAGTTGAAAATCTGGTCTTAACGGAAATAGTTTTTTCTAAGGCCAAGTGAAACATTTACTGCTAATTTATTAAAACTACATCATTTCAAATTCGTCGAGGTTGCATTAGATAAATATATCCTGAGCATAATGTTTGTCTATTACAATTAATATTGACTTCGTGTTATCCCAGTACGTACTTTCATTTTAGCTGGTTCTGGTAAATTTCATTTGAGGTACTATTTTTAAGTTGTTTTGTGTTAATATTATACAAACCCGAACAAACCCGACCATGTAGTTATGTTAATAAAGTACCCACTAACAAAACGAAAATATTGATATACTAACGTGAGGAAAAATTATTTTTTTTACATGTGCCCCGAAAGTGCCTCTTTTCATGCATGTTCTCTTCGCCGAAAGTGACGTTTTCCAAGAGAGCGGGCGGGAAAGTATCCAAGCGGGCGGGAAAGATTTTTCCCGCCCGCTTCGAGTCACCATGGGCTCAGAAATAAATAAAACCAGAATTGTCGGTGCGGGATTTGAACCCGCGACCCTCAGATCGCCAGGCGGACACTCTACCCACCGAGCCATACTACAAGCGATAATAAATAGCAGATTATATATAAATTAAATTGGCAGTTAATTTTTCAAAGATGTTTTAGAAAAATGTCTGAAGAATTTCTATATTTATATGGCCTCAAAGGCTCGGGTACTTGTAAAAAAATAAATAAAACCAGAGATGCCGAGTGCGGGATTTGAACACGCGACTCTCAGGTCACAAGGCGTACGCTATGCCACTAGGCCACCGAGCCTATTTGTCAAAAATAATAAATAGATATTTACATTCTCCATGCGCGAGTGTTTTCATGTCATGTGGACAGGAAAACTGTCTGAAGAATTTCTTTATTTATTTGGCATCAAAGCTTCGGAGCACTTGTAAAAAAAAATACGGTACATATCTCGGGCCGTCGGAGACTTTTCCGGACTCGTGCTGTCGGCCATCTCCGCATCTCGTCCGTAAAAGCCTCTTTTCGGCCCTTGATACATAATGTACTATTCCTAACCACCCAAAAATAACCTTATACTAGAAGGGCGTATCTTTATCTACACTGTAGCGCTTAAAATAATAACAGGGTGTTACAAATTCGGCCTTCGCCATTGGGATTTCGGAAACGGTAAGAAATACGGAGTCGGTTAAATTGGGACAAAGTAGCGTCATTATGGGTCCAATAAGATGTCGCCAATAGATCAATAATAACTATGGTGGCTTTCAAAATATTTGGAAAAATCCAAAATTTTTTGTTCAGGTTTTTATTTTTTCCTGACTTTTTCGGAGAGATCATTGATACTTTTTATTCTCCACAAGATGGCATTATCAGATCTTTAATGCGACGTTTCGTCTTTCGATCACCATCATCAACTAACTTTTTTTGAATAAGGAGCTGGATCTTTTTGTTTAAATTACAAGAGGACCGAAATCTACCTTCAGTGGTATACAACACTAACTGATTTTCCGACGTTTTGTCCCTTAAATTGACCATAATTACAATAGCAATTAAAGACAGAAGTAGTAATAATAATTTTAAAATCTTCAGTCTCTTCGGAACAAAAATAAATTACAGGAACGTACTAGGGATATTTTAATGAAGATGGTCAATTTAAGGAACAAAACGCTGGAAAACCAGTAAGTGTTTTATAACACTGAACGTAGATTTCAGCCCTCTGTCATAATTTAAACAAAAAAATCCGAGCCTGTATTTAAAAAAAAATTAAGTTGATGGTGGTGACCTCAAGACGAAACGTAGCATGAAAGATCTGATGATGTCATCTATACTACCAATGATATATACTATCAATGGAGAAGACTTTCCTTGGTAGTACCATTCAATCTGAATTAGTATTTTAAGTGCTACAGTGTAGGGCAAAAATACGCTCTTATAGTATAAAGTTATCTTCGGGTGGTTAGGAAATCATTTTATTTACAAACATGCATGTAATGATGACATTTCATCTATCTTTGAAAGGTGGAAAGTTGACGTTTTTTACTTTTACTCTCCACCCGGGTGGAAAGTTATTTTAAAATTATTTAAATAAACAAATCTATATCTCAAAATAATATATGAACACACCAACTCATTATACAAATTTAACGACATGATTTTTTTTATTTTTTAAAATTAATGACATTTATAAAAAATTAACATGGTTTTTGTTTTACTTATTTACATTAAATATTACATTGGCATTATTGTAGGCAGTCACTGATATGTTAAAGCATTGAATATTGTGACCAAACCGTTGATATCTTCTTCACTGAAATAAGCTAGTAGCGCCGACTCAGAACCAGGCTTTTGAACTTTCTTTCCCGTACACTATTCTTTGAGACACTTATATGCCTTGTCATATCTCGGGCGGCTTTTAGTTGGCAGAAGATCTTCTTCTACTATTTTTGCTCCTTCTCGTATTTCTGGTGGAGTAGCAGCAAAATCAAATTCCTCATCTGAGCATGAGCATTTTTCTGTTGTTAAAATAATATATTGTTTAGTGACATGGAAACCATAGTCAGAAAATGATATTTGCCATCTTGATGTGTATTATTACTTACGTTATTTTACCACCTGCCATTACTTGAAACTTCTGTCTAATTTTTCAATGGAAAAGTCAAAATAACATTTATCTTTTATTAATAAGTTTAACTCAAAATAATAAGAAGTGGATGTTAGATGTGGTTGTAAATAAAATAGTATACAAAACTCGGTGAAAAGTTGCATTACTGTATCGAGATTTAATTAACTACCGACTCTCTCTACAGGAATGAAACACTTTCCACCTCGGTGCGTAATATACTATTTCCACACATTAGAATTTGATATTAATAGCACCTGAAAAGCAAACAAACTTTTTCTTTTGATTTACTAAACATCAGTTTGCCATTTTGATTAATTTGCTCTACTTGACATTATTAATTGCTGCAAATATCAATTTATCTTGCCTCATTAAATATGATATTTCTGAAGCTGTAACCTTTTAAAATATATAAATCATTTGGATTTTTTGCAGGAATTTGGATCAATTAGATAATATTCATTTATAGCAATTACTTGGCTATACAGCTAAACATATCATAACGGCGGCCATTTTTCAGTGATTTACTATTTTTTGTATAAAAATATTGGTTGAAACCTTGTATACTATAAATTAATAGGGTGTCAGCAAAAAGAAGGCCGATCCGTTATTCTTTGAGCAAAAATATTGTGACTTAATAATTCCTTTTTCATTCTAGACCTCCAAAAATGATTTTTTTAAAATGTAGTACTTAATAAGATATCAATTTGGAATTTGGTACACTGCTTTAGTATCAACAGCCGTTCACATCTTTGAGATAGACAAAACCACGAATAGTAGGATCAAGTAACTATCGACTTCCCCTATTTTTTAGTACTTACGAGCGCACAGCGATAATTACCCGTGTTTGACAAGAATTAATGTTATTTTTTATCCATCATAGTCTCCTTCTAGTTTAAAACACTTAACCTAGGGATATTCCAACTTTTTCAAACCCGAATAATAGGATTTATCGAACTTTGCAAAATAGGCCTCCGTTTCGGCGATGACCTTCTTATTTGATCTGAATCTCGTCCCCCCCCAGCTTTTTCTTTATGTTTGGAAAGAGGGAGAAGGCGTAGCGAGAAAATCTGGAGAATACGATGAATGCGGCATCACTTCGTACCGCAATTCAACTAATTTTGCTGTGTTAATGCAGGTGCATTTTCGTCGTGAAATAGCACTTTGTGTTACAAACGAGGACGTTCTTCAAATATATGCAATAATTCTGCATAGTACGCGCCGGTAGTTTTTTTCCCTTCTCTAAATAGTCGATGAGAATAATTCCTTTGAATCCCCAAAAAATAGTGGCCATGACCTTTCCGGCCGATAGAACTCTCTTTGCCTTCTTTGGTGCACGTTTAGCGGTAGAAATCCATTGTTTCGACTGTTCTTTGGTCTCTGGAGTGTAGTGATGAATCCATGTTTCGTCAACACTTATGAAACGGCGAAAAAACTCCCTCGAATTGCGGTTAAACATGTCCGAACACTGCGCTGAAGTGGTCAAACGATTCCGTTTTTGGTCGAGAGCGAGTAAATATTCATGCAAAATATTACGCACACGTTTATCTGAAAAATTTACCTTGTCAACAATCTTACGCAGCTTCACTCGTCGCTCAATCAAAACAATATCGTGAATTTTAGTAGTCAGCTCATTTGGACGATCTGAACGTTTTTTTCATCACACTTGTGCGACCATTTATAAATTCATTAAACCAATATATGATTGTTGTCGTCGATGGTCAAGGTGCAGGGTCTCCGTAGACAGCATACAACTTTTCTTTGATTTGCCCACACGTTCTTCCATCCAAAAACAGAAATCTAATCACTGACTTTTCTATAATTGAAAAATAGCAAAAGTTGTAACTGTAAAAAAATCAAAATTTCTCTTTGGATTCGGCTCAGATTTTAACAGTAGTCGTTTGGTTCGAAGGATAAATGTCGGTAATGACAATGCAGATAAACTGTATCACTCTCTTTCATCAAACAGGGGTACTTCTCACTGTGTCATAGTGCCGTCGCCATTAACTTCCAAGCTCTATTTTTTACGATAATAATTTATTTTTGATTATTTTTCGTCTCTTATAAAATGATTCGTTTTAGAGATAATTTGATTAGTTTTATTTGCCATTGGTTATGCCTACGCTGCATAATGTACACATTATGGCCCGTGCTGGCATTAATACGCAAAAAACAGTTTTCGATTAACTTATTCTTTATTAACAAAATATAAATTTACGTTCATATATTATTTGGTTGTATTTACATAGAACTGGCAATTCTGGAAGGTTCCGCTGGCTGGCTAAATTTCCTGCAGCAAAGGTTCACTCATAATTCATTGTCTGGGTCTCTAGTTTCTGTAAGGAAATGCGAGATCCAGATGGTACGCCTGCCAACATCTTTGAAACCTCATTTTTTGAGGATATGCTATCCTCTAAAAATCCTTCAGCAACTGTGGTACTCTTCCATCCACCATGGCGCTTCAGCGTAGTCACACTTGCTCCAGCTTCTGCTAAAAGAGTTGCCGACGTTCGACGTAAACAATGACCAGTTTACTATTCGGGGTTGTTCTAACCTAAATATTTTGCAATAATACAGGGAATTTTCCCAAATGTATTTTTTCCAACAGGTTGTATAGTACAGCGGCCTTGTCTGTAGCTGAAAAATAGTCTTTTTTCTGAGCAGCCATGTGGCCGCAAAGACATATAATCTCTTATAAGTTTCAAACTATTCATTCCGTCTTCATCAATAATGGTGAAAACTCGTTTTTTGTCAGTTTTGGTTTCTGGCACCGTTACAACAAAGCCTGATTTTCTATCTTCTACATGTGTGACTAACATATTTATAAGTTCTTGCCGCCGACATTCACCAAATAGACCAAATAATAATGCGACATCGTTCATTTGGTACCTCATGAATAACTTTTCGGAAATTTTCTCTAGATAATACAGTGACTCAAGGTAATGTCGCAGGTAAAAATAAAAAATTGGTAAATCAAATTAAATTTCAAAAAAATATTTATTGTTTAAAACGAACTGGTATGGCACAGTTCGTATGCACCACGGGTACTAATAGATATATACCCTCGGGCAACTTACGAACCCTCGGGCCAGAGGCCCTCGGCTTTGTAAGACTGTCACCCTCATAATGATCCACTTAGTACCCTTGATACATAAATAACTATTAAAACAGTGTAACAATATGAGGCTAGCACAAGCCGCAGAGGCATCAATCAAGGACCAGTACTCAAACTATCCCTAAAATGAATCATTTTAACAGATTGACTTGTACATGTAGACACCCTGTATATATATCGTTGCTGACAACTCGGCTAAAACGCGATCTAAGATCGTCCTAACAGCAGAACGCATAATCCTGCTCACAGTACGATGTATGCTTATACTTTTCCCTCCCTCAGCTCTTATTAAAATATTACAAAAAATCTCGTACAAGTCTCTTTTGACCTGTAATTTTTTTTTTAAATTTTGAACCGAGTTACTTGCATTTCTGCCTCACATATCTCAGTGGCAATTATATATTTACTGCAATTACCTAGCTATGCAACTCGACGTACAATGGCATCAGTTTTCTTACTAAATTCCTGCTTTTTAGCAGTACCGCTGGCCGCGACAGGCGAAGCCATTATATGGGAATTCCGTGAGTTTTTCGTCCGCAGGAACTTCAAAGCAATAAGCACGGGACAGGGCGTTTAGTCAAGTTGTTCAGATTTATAGCCGTGTATGTGAGAATTCTTCTGTAGTTAAATTGGAATTGCTTGACTAAAGGCGGTTTTCAGTTTAGGGGTCCAAGAAGCAAATATATCTTCTATATTTCTATAATAATAGAAACACAGGCCATTTGAACTTGAGATAGACGACACGAAACAAATAAAGAATGGTTAATTCATTGATAGTGATCGGCCAATACCGATATAAATATCGGTACACCGGTATTTTATCGGCATATTGGCAAATTTTTCCGATAATCGGTATCGACAAAATTTTGAAAATATACAGGGTGTTCCTTAATGACGTGGTAGTAGTTCAGCGTGTGATCCTTAGGTCATTTTATAAAGAAAAGTTCATATGAACTCATGTCGGTAACGGCTTAAACTTTTTGCAACAGGGTGTTGAATTTTTACTTTTAAATGGTTATTTTTAATATCTCCGCAATTACTTTAGATATTATTTTCAATTTTGGTATGTGTTAATAAGATATAGAACCACAAATTTTAGTTAGAAAAGTTATTCAATTGTTCCAACAGTCGCGTGCCTGCAAACATGCCCTCTGATATTTTTTACAAAAAGATAGTAAGCCACTGATATTTTTCCATGTAGATATTTTTCTGATTTGCCTGTCAGTGTCAAAAAATTTACAAATCGCCGCTGGTCAAAACAAAACCCATGTCGCGATGACGCCACTAAGGGATTTGTCATTTTGTATGCACTTTCACGTTTATGTACCTTTATCAAAGACGTATGTCGTGTCAGCCTTCAGAGCATCAAACTCGAACGTCGTCAATCGGCACATTTCGGGTGGCGCGTGGCGTCGTGGTCGTGGTATCAAGTGAAAGGCAACTATTTTTCACTTGAATTTATAACTAGAGTAGTATTTCCTATCGCGTAAAAACTGCTTGAATATATGAGCAGTTTTTTACCTCGAGCGATCACACTTCCAATCGGCACATTTCGGTCGGCGTCAAGCGAAGCCCGGGCATCGAGTGAAAGGTAATAAGTAACAAGCGACGATTTTCGCTTGAATTTATAACCCGAACAAACCCGAGCGATGTCGACTATTTCAATAATCGAGTACTCGAGCGGTTTCTCGCTCGAACGATCATAACACTAACCTATAACATTTCACGTGTTTATTCGGGAACAAACCCGAGTTTGCCTAAGTATCCTTACTTATAATTTGAATTTAATAGGATTAAATTAATTGATTTAATAAACTGTCTAACGAGAAAAACACAATATCAGATTATATGCTTACAGAGACGCCTGTGTCTCTGGAAGTGCTTTCCGTTTTTCAAAGAGTTTATAAATAACGTCATAAAAAGTAAAAAGGGAACTGGAAATTATCGGTTTTATTCGGATATCTCCGGAAGTAGTAGGATTTTTTTTATATAATCGGCGTTAACTTAAGCTCTAAATTATGCACATAATTTAACCTTCCTTCTATCTTTTATAGTTTCCGAGATCCCAATGTTCAAAACATCGAATTTGGGACACCCTGTATATATGTCAACGACCAAATATCAACCATTAATATGGGTTTGATAACGGCCACTGGGTTTCAGTTTGACATATCAACCATGCATTAGACAATTGGATCATAACTAAACCTCGGAGCCTTATATTTAAATGGACTTTAAGTACCAGTTAAACTTACTAGACCAAGAATCATTAAATTTAAACTAACACCATTATTTGTTTTTTTTGAATCCACTGTTTTACAAATATGTGACGCAATTCAGAAGTACCGTGTATGCACTTTATCATAGTGGGCGTCGAATAATTCCTGTCGTACGTACCGTGTTGCCAAATTGTATATTATTTAATTATTCGCATTTAAACATTCCTGAGAGGTTCATTTTATTTTTTTACATTTCTTTATTCGAATTCAACTATGGAGTTCATTATAGGGATTATAAAAAATTAAATACGGTAAGGTGGGGGTAAGTCTGTATTCGGGGTAAGTGTGTAATAAAGAACTAATTTTTAACTCATACACTCCCCTACAATAAATTCCGAACCAAGATAGTGTTAGTCAGGTTTATGGTCATGTAACTTATTACATTGTTTCCCGAAATTTTTAGCAAAGTCTACACTGGTGTCTTGGAATGTTAGCCTGCATTTTAGTTATCAAAAAACACTGTTTTGATCATTATACAGGCTGAAATGAAAGTTCCTATTTTACCCGTAATTTCTTAACGCCCTGTGGAAAAATTGAGCAGTAAAATTTAGCTTCATTATGCTTTGTTTTGAAACATGACCATTTCTTAACACTATGTTCTTTGGTTCACGCCATTATCTGCTTCTTAAAAGAAGATATGCATTTTTACAGAAAATATTGCCGTTTTTCAATTTTATTCACAATTCAGAACATTACATTATTTCATCGAGTAGCATAAACAAATATCGAAAAATTAATAGCCCGTATTGCATTGAAAGCATACTATGTCATTTGTTAGAAGTGATAAGAATACGAGGTGACAATGGGCACTATTAATTTTTGGATATTTGTTCGGGTTGATTGGGTGGTTGGTTCGTTAAAGGCGGGGGTCCGTTTACAGGCCCGAACTTCTATCACTGGAGCCTTTCGGCTTATTGTGTACCCCGATCTTGTTAGAAGATGCAGCAACCAAGCTTGTCATGTGGGAGGGTGTCACCACGTTGTATGTTCCCGAGGATATTTTGTCTTCGAAGAGACAGTGCTACCCAGCGGTATATTATGTATGAGGAGGTTTCATCCTCTTCGCCGCAGAGTCTGCATTCAATGGATCCGTTGAAGATATTTTCGCAAGTGGCAGTGGCCTGTTAGCACACCCATCACTTGTTTCAACTGAGGCCGCGTCAGGGTTAGCATCCCATTCGATAGTCTTTTCGATGGTTTATTTGGTGTATTTGACCAGGTAACCCTTGCCATCGAGATAGGTTGTTTTTTCGACCATCTATCTAATGTTGTTCTCGTTGCCTGTTTTGATATTCCAAAGGCCGGTTCGGGGCCCCTGAGACTCTGAGCGGATCCGGCTCTCGCAAGTTCATCCGCTTTTTCATTTCCTAATATCCCAGAGTGACCAGGGACCCACAAGAGCTCTACCTTGTTCCCCCTGGCCACCAGTACTTTTAGGTTGGTATGGCACTCCAGTGTAAGTTTTGAAGTAAACCGATTGGAGTTCAGAGCCTTAAGAGTAGCTTGGCTATCCGACAGTCAATAATGTAATGTTCTGAATTGAAAACCGCAATACTTTCTTTAAAAATTTCCATCTTCTTTTAAAAAGCAGGTGATGACGTGAACCAAAAAATATTGGGTTAAGAAATGGTCACACTTTAAAACGGAACGTAATGAAGCTAAGCTTAACCGCACAATTTTTCCATAGGGCGTTAAGAAATTAATGCCAAATAAGTTACTTGTGTTTCTGCCTGTATAATGATCGACATCAGTATTTTTTGAAAAACTAAAATGGCGACTAACATTCCGAGATACAAATCTACGCTTTGCTAAAACTTTCACCCAGATCGGAAAACAATTTAAATAGATATAGGACTATAAACCTGAGCTACCATTATCTTTTCCCGGAATTTATTGCCGGGGAGTGTACAGGTATTTAAGTGTTTCCATCTATAAACTACTCAATTAGGTTACTCGTACTTCAAATGTAATAAAACAGCAACAGTTAGATATTTTCATTTTAGATGCAAATAGTATTTCTTTCTCAACTGGTTAACGTATTGTGAACATGCAGTTGGTAGCTCAATTTTTAATCTATGATCATTGACGTCAATAAACAATTTTAAGCAGCTGCTAACTATAAAATGTTAAATATCTTACTCATCATGGGTATAAATACATACAATTTTATGTGAAATCCGATTTCCTTACACACCACCCCCGTTTTGTAAGTATGTAATATCGACCGGAAAACAACAAAAATGGCGAAACAAGATAAAAAGGTCTTTGCATACAGTTGTAATTACTATACCTGTGGGTTTGGATAATTTTATAGCCTAAATAGTTTGTTCGAAAATATGTGATATGTGTGTGTGACTGTTAAAATTCTGCTACACACTTACCCCGCCTCAACTTATGTCTGTGCGCGACTGTTAAAGCCGTATTAGAGTCGGCAATTCTTCTCTTGCGCGTGCAATGGTAATTATAATTGCACGTATTCATGCGCACTGAATCGTTCTCGATCAGCTGGCGCATTGTCAACAGTCAGAACAACAGTTGTTACTGTCAAAATCCCTAAAGTACCTCCAGAACTAGAAATGGACAAACCTGTTCCTTTTGATTATCGTTAAAGTAGCTACTACTAAAATATGTCAAAAAAATTACGACGAATTAGCAGAACATAAACTTAATAAAGAATGTGAACTCTTAATTTAAGTACCAGTTAGTTTAAATATCCATTAGCTGTTCATAGGTGCTTCGACCAACTAATAAATAGTTAGAAATAACAGAATAATCCAGCTCTACCCAGATTTGCACCGGCAATGGCAATTAAAATGGCGCTTGCTCCATTTCTGGCAATGCGAGACAGCTGATCGAGAACAGTGTACTGCGCATGAGTCCGTGCAATTTTAATTGCCAGAAGAATAGAATTGCCGACTGTAATAAGGTCCATTGCGCCGGCAATGCCAGCAGTATTAGGTCAGCTGATCGAGAACGGTTTAGTGCGCATGAATACATGCAATTATAAGTGCCATTGCAGGCGCAAGGAACAAAAATTGCATACCCTAATATGACTTCTAAAATTCTGCTACACACTTACCCCACCTTACCTTATGTCTAAGTGTTAAGATATGAAGAATAACGAACTAATAATAATTACTAAAAAAAAATGAAAAATATTAACTAAAACATTTAAAAAAATAAATCTACGCTTTTAATTTCCTAGATTTTTTTGGACACATTTTTGTTGTCATTATTGCATTATGTAAAAATGATTTTTTTTTTCAAAATTACTGTTAATGAGGTTTCCATTTTGACGAATATTATGTTGTTGTTATGCATTAATGGAAAATTACTATTTGAATGTTTTACCTGAATGTTTGTTAAGTGTGCAAAGGTTAATAATAGATCAATAAACTTTGGGTTTATGTACATTTTTAGTTGGTTCTAAGAAAGGTACAAAGTCGCTTCCTAGAGTTCTCAATGAGTGCCGCCTTAATCACGGAGTCGCTAGGAGCAGTTATAATAAATGTTATGACATATTATCATCAAAGCATCCAAAATCATCTGCAAAGAGTTTAAAAGTTTTAAAATCAAACTTGATATTGAATTGATGTAAACAAGAAATGGAACTGGGCCTAAAGTAGATCCTTGTGGAACTCCAGATATCATTATATGTTTTTGTAATTGGTGACATGTTTTATTCGGTTGCCATAGTATCTTCTTTTAGGTCTTTGATAATTGGTTTGTATAAAGACAGTGACTACCACGCTTAACAAGAGATAGATATCGAGTTTATTATTCACAAAATTTTTTTATTGAAATAACTTATTTTATACTCGGACACCTTCGCTTCTGTCTTCCATATTTATCATATAAAGTATACAGATTACAAATTATAAGATAAATGTAATCACACTTTGTAAAAAAATTGGTGTCTTTTGGTTTACGTTTCACAAGAATTCTACGAAAAATATTAAATCCGGCAACACCGTATGGTCTACTAGAAACATGGTCGCAACCCACGGTCTTGTGACAGGCTGGTCTGTTCTAGGAGCCCATATTTTCGACAGAAAGTCCGAATCCCGCACGTGGCACATAGAAAAGGCAAAACTAGTTTGACTTTAAATACATTATACAGAGTGTGACACATACGATTTTGTTTCATAACAAATATACAATAAACTTTAGGATTAGCGGTCTTTAATTTAACTGATAAATCCTTTTTAGGCGCTCGTTAATCTGTTTTTTATTGGTTCCGAAATTTGAGTTTTAATTTTATATCCCCTGTGGTATTTTAATTGCTTCCTTGGTGGGTTGAATGATTGGTTGATTAACGCGACACAGTCACATCCTATTCAACCTGGTTTTGGTACACATAAACATGACTTTTAATCGATACTATGTTTAATTTCTTTACTTAATTAAGTATTTATTTTGTTATACAGGGTTGTAAACAAGTGCTACTTTATCTCGAAGCACTCTAAAACCAAAAAGACAGTTCATACATTACATTTTATATAGTTATGGACATGATTTTTCATATTTAAACACACAAAGCCTGATATGAAAATAAATTGCATAAAGATAACTATAATGGGCGCTTTAAGCAGCCCTCACACGTTTAATAATATTGTCAATATATTGATAATATTGATTGATATAGAGTGTCACCATTAAGTTGGAAGTATATGGGGAAGAAATGCGATTTACGTAAAATTTACATATACCATAAGTTATTGCAACAATAAAGACCAAAAGTGACATAATTAAATAGGACCATACGGGTTTTGTTAACTGCCAAATTTGACATTTTCTCCACAAAATATCGAAAAATGGAAAAAGAAATATTTTTCCCTTATGATTCTAACTTTAATGGTGACCTTACACGTCCAAAAAATCATCAATATATCGACAATACTTGAATATTTTTCCTCACAAGATCAATATTATTGTCAATATCATCAAATATTGACAATATTTTTTTTGTCGATACATTGATGTAGACCTCACCCATCCAATTATATTCATCAATATTCAGTCGCTCGAAATTTCGCATAAGGTAAGTGGTAATGATCAGTAACAAAAAAAGATTCGTATAGCTATCAAATTTACCACTGGCAAGAAAAATGGTTATCGAAACATGAATACACCCTTTACATGTGCTACCTTCCATTTTGGAAACGGACTCTGGACATTATGTTGTTGAGGACCCTGAACATTATGTTGTTGATCCCTTATATGGATCCTGGGTTCCAGGCGAAGTCGCCGACGATATGAATTCCATCGCGAAATATTGTCAATATCGCCCTCACATGGTCAATACTTCTTCAATATACTCGCCCCGCCCACAATATTGACGAAATATTTTCGAATCGCCAAAATACATCAATATATTGACAATACTTCAATATTTTGCCTCACACTGTCAATGTTATTATCAATATCATCAAATATTGACAATATTATTATATATGTCTAGGGCTGCTTAAGATAAAAAGCCGCGTATAGTTGTTGCAGAATTATACCGTTGACTCTTACTGCCATAAATACACTACCTGATTAAACGCTATTGTATACGCCTCAACCTCTTCAAAGCTCAATCGATGGGATCAGGGCCGGCTTGAAAATGTATACCACACCACATGATTTATTTTTATAATTTAAAATAAATAGATAGGTATTTTTAGTTTTAGGTACCCATAATAAATGTAAAATAATGATAACAATTAATGATAATTGAAAATAATATAATTTAAAAGTATAACTATTAGGATAACAAGTAAAATAAAAATTAATTAATTTCTAAGAAACTATTGATAATTTATTCAAAATTTAACTCTGTATCACTATCACTATCTTCATCTCAGCCTAAACTTATAATTAAGGGTTGGACATTTGTAATCATACAATTGTAAGAATTTTCCACATTAAGTACATGCTGTACACAGTTGTTCCAGCTGTCTGCAGAAATTTTCCTTACTTCGTTTTTAATTAATTCTACTACAGATGCATTTAATGTAGGAGAAATATTATTTCTCCTAATATTGGATTTTAATTGGTTGCCATATTAGCTCAATAGGATTGAATATACAATAGTATGGAGGAAGACGCAACACTGTATGTCCATTTTCTGCTTCAAGTTTGTCACTACGAGTGTTCCTTATTTATTTTAAAAGCTTTTAATACATCTAGCAGTTCTCGTTTTTTGTAAGTTTCTTCAAAATATAAATCATTTTCAATCATAAAATTTTGAATTTCTGCTTTTGTATTATTAGAACTGGGAATGATTTTTGCTTGCCGACTATGATAACTAGCATTGTCCATTACAATGACGCTATTTTCAGGTATATTTTTAAGGAGTTTATGTTTAAACCAATCTTCAAAAAGTTGTGCGTCGGTATCTTGATGGTAATCTAAAGAAGAATCTGATATGTTTTTAGCTGAAAGCAACAGACAGTTTGTGCCTCATACATTTGGTAAATCTTTCTTCTTAATAAATCCATGTAATTTTCGTCAATGCTTCTAAATGTGCCAGAATCACTCCGATTTTTTCTAGGATTAACAGGTTTAAGTACTATGTCTCTTACCGAAGATAAAGGAGTTTTCGTCAAAGTAGACGTATCTGCTAAAGCATCCATCGAATTAAAATTTCTACTCGACAACGATTGATACACATTTTTAATTATTAGTTTGACATCGGTATAGATAAATGCTTTCTTTTAAAAATGACACGGCACAATATACATATATTCACACACAATATATATAAAGTATTTGGAAGACGAATAAGTACGATGCAAAAACTCTCTGACGACAGATCGGCAACTAATCGCGTATGCGTGGCAGCGCGAATGTACTTCGCCGAATGAAATTATGTGTGATTCCCCGACAGCAGTCCGCCGTTTATTTGTGAGTTGTAAGGTTAAAATCGTAAACAATGGCAGAAAAATGTGTTTTGAGTCTGAAAGAGAATATTGATATGGTGGAAGTTTTTAATTTGATAACAATGATTTGGGAGAGTTTATTAACAGTGATAGCAATGTGCTATTAGAAGATGTTAGTGACCCCATTCCTACCGATTATGTCATTAAAACTGAAACCACATCACTATCTGACGACTCTGATGAAGAAGTTGAACGCAGTAATCAAACAAATATCACCAATTATCAACAAGCCATTAGTATGGTCAAGGAATTACAAAAGTATGCAAAGAATAGAGGTGACTCTACACCAATGGAATTGTTATCAGACTTGGAATTACATTTTCTAGATTGCATGTATAAAACGCAAACACGTCAAACTACGTTATTAGATTTTTTTAGTACAACATCCTAACTAAAACTAGCGCATTTTTGTTATGTTATCTTTATTTGTACATACATATACATAGTAATAATTTTGCATTTACATATTACCTAATAACAAATTTCCCATGGGCGGGCACCTCCATTAGGCGGACACAATTAGACGGTCCCGTTGGTGTCCGCCTAAGAGAGGTTTCACTGTATTATGTGGTATCGTAATTAAAATTTATTTGAAAACTAAATTCTCCGAATTACTATTACAATTTGTTGTGCCCTCTGTAAGCGTTCTGGTATCTTAAGAATTCATCTCTTAACTCACATATTACGTAACGTAACTTTGTTACCATATAACATATTGCATTTAGTTGACAGTACTTAGAAAACTTAAAGTAGACATCGAAACATGTTTCTTTATTTATATTTTTATTTTTTGATAGCATTTAAGTTTTAAAGTAGGTAATTTTAGAGAGTTCTTTTTATTATTGCAGTGTGGGTGATATAAAGTCAAGGCACCCAAGCGTTAAAAAGAAATTGTGGAATAAAAACCTTTTATGTCAGAATACGGAAGAAAGCACTATTAAACGTACGCTGGCTTATCCTACGCTGAAAAAAAAATGTGTAGGCCTGTTTTTTTTATTTTGATTAAGAAATAATTTGAAAATAAATAACAACATATCGAGCTATTCTAAAGTATTATTATAAATGTCGATAGGACTTCCTATGACAGTGATAGGACTATTATATGTGTTGCTAAGTGTAGAAAACAGTTGTGATTTGAAGCTGACAATAATAGACGTGTAGTAGTATCGTAATATAACAATGAAATGTTTATATAAATATTTTTAATGGAAGTTTCAAGAGATCAGTTCGGTTTTTCAAATATCACAAGAAACTATTTCAAGACAAAGGCTAACTAATATGAAATAAAATATGATTTTAGCGTGTGTGTCCATTTAATTTCATTTCAAATTTTATGATGATTGCCCATTCAGAGTGCTTTGATCAGTAAAGTGGGTACTTGAAGGTAAAGTCATTAATAATAGGCAAGTTTATACAGTGTGTGTATACAGGATGACCCATCGAAAACAGTCCAGCAAGGTTTACGGCTGTATACGTGAAAATTAAAAACCCTCGGACCCTTAAACTTGTGTTTTCAGGGGGACACGTTCCACTATTAATTTCATCCCTGTAACCTCAACACTACTAGTGAGGGCGGCTACTGCCCTTGTTTTTTCAAATTGGAATGGGTATGTTGTGATACATCCTTTTTAAAGGGCATTAAATTCTCTTTAAAATGGCGCTTCGTTTTGTAAATTTGAGCTACGCGCCGCCGAGCAACGGAATTTGAAACATTTCACTGCACCTCTTATCAAGTACACAGGTTTGTGCGTAAACAATTTTTTTTCAAGTAATAAGTATCAGTCAATTCAACTTTATCTTCAGTAAAGTGGTTGATCCAGGCGGCGCGTAGTTCAAATTTACAAAACAAAGCGCCATTTTAAAGAGAATTTAATGCCCTTTAAAAAGATGTATCACACCATACCCATTCCCATTTGAAAGAACAAGGGCAGTAGCCGCCCCCGCTAGGGGGGTTGAGGTTACAGGATGTTTCACGGAATTACAGTTCTGACGGTCAAAATGGCGGACGGGTGAAATATTTGGAGGGGTCTTGCAATACATCATTTTGAAGGTCCTATCGAGTGTTTTACGATGCCAGAATGTGTCTTCTATATTCGCAACAAAAACAAAATGGAGGCGTTTTCAAAATTGCCTAATTATTAATTTTTATTATCGTGTATTTCATTTACCGTCTTGCAAAAATAAATAGAACTTGGCATAGTATAGTAGGAATCAGTGAACTATACTTTCTTGCATAATTCATGGTGCTCAAATTCAAAATGGCGGATGCGCGCCAACTTGATAAAAAGAATTGAATATTAACTGAGATCTTGCTATACATCATTTTAAAGGTCCTATCGAGTACTTTATCATCATAGACTTTGTGTCCTTATTCGAGCCCAGAATAAAATGGCGACTTTTAAAAAAATTATATTTACTTATTTTTTCTTTTGGTATTATAGCGCATAAAGACATAATATTCTGGGATCGTAAAGTACTCGATAGTACCTTCAAAAGGATGAGATCCCACTTCCTATTAAATTTTTTTATCAAGATGTCGCTCATCCACCATTTTTAATTTGAGCACCATGAAATATGTAAGAAAGGGTAGCTCTTTGATTCCTACTACATTATGCCAAGTTGTATTTATTTTTCTAAGACGGCAAAAGAAATAAAGGATAATAAAAAATAATAACTCTGCAATCTTTAGGACGCCGCCATTTTGTTTCCGTTTTGAATACATATCTTGCCATCGTAGAGTATACTCGACAGTGCCTTCAAAATGATGTATCGCAAGACCTCTCTTTCTAATTTAGTTTTCTTTACTAAGATGGCGCCCATCCGCCATTTCGACAGTAAGTACTGTCATTCGTACGTCAAAAAGTAGTTTACCTTCCTCTATGAGCCACACCCAAATTTTATTAAAAAAAATCAGCTGGTCAAAAGTTATTAAACCGTATAACACACTGTATAAGAATTTAAAAATTTGAAGCAAAAAATCTTTAAACCCTATTATTTTTTAACCCAAAATTTTACATTTTTTGAAATATTTTGTGAAAATTAAGGTTTTAATATTAACTGCGGGTTTCGAAAACAAAAATATGGCTCGTGAAAACGTGAAACAATGAAAATTTTTTACCTTGAAAGGTAAAAAAACATGAATGATTTATAATTTCCGCTCATTTAAATAGAGATTTTTTAAAAACTTTTAACAGCGCCATTTTGAAATAGCTTGACAGAATCGTGTTAAAATTTATGAGCATACTGTACAAGATATTAGCTTTCAAATGATGTATCACAAGCTGTAAGTTTCTATTTAAAAAAAAGATCGATGTCGTCATATCTTTTACAAATGTCTATAAAAAAAAACAAACGAATAACGTTAAAATGTGAGCATATATAAAACTAAATTGACGTGTCCGAGCGTTTTCCCCAAAAGTTACAGGTTAAGGCAATATTAATTTTATTCCGGACTTCTGGGCAACATTGTATATAGGTAACATAGATATTATTATGATATATAAAAAATGTAATTACCTTCCCCTTCGATTTCACTCATTACCTCCTCCATAGCCTCCTGTAGCTGTTATTGCGTCTACAAGACATACTAAACCCTTAACGATCCGTATACTACAGATTATCAAGCTAAACTGCAGTTATAAAGAAATCTTCAGTCGGGTTCTGACAGACTCTAACATGAAGTTGACCCATTTTCGTCTATGTATTATCCCAGTGATGCGTTTTCGCAATGGTATATTTTTTGGTTTATTTATTTAGCCTGATTTCAAAAATATATTGTGCAACATATTTATTGTAAAGAACTAAACCCATACTAAGAGATTATGGCTTTTCTTTCCTTAAAACAAAAATGTAAATATTTTTAAAAATTTTTTTAACTAAACAAGAAGAAGAGGATATTTTTTCCCAAAATGAAGTCAACTTAATTTTTGTTTTTTTAGTCAAATGTGAAATATTTCAGGCTTTTATTAAATATACATCTGTGTTTTCTTTAACTAAATGGGTTAAGATCTCTCTTTCAGTAAATAAATTAAAAATCGGAAAGCCACGTCAATTTTATTGTGAAGTCACTTCTAAAGAATCGTTGGTTAACCCCCTTGGGAGGAGTAGATATTACCCTTAGAATCTTAAATGAAAACGGGTTCAAGTGGCACATTATAATGGTCGTTTAATTCTCCTGCCAATAATAATTTATTGTATATTATTTTTTGAGTAGTCGTTTCCAAGAAATCGCATTCCAACAATGAACGTAATTGAGTTTTATGGTTTTCAGGTTATTATTTAAAAAACATGATTATTTATTGGTCCATAGTGTCCCCCTTCACAGTAAGATTAATGTGTATTTATGATTTTTAATATTATTTGTCTCTTCACAATAAAATTAACGTGTATTTCCGACTTTTCCTATTTAGTGGATTTCTATAAAAATAAAATAAGGATTACTCGAGTAATCGGCATTTACCCATCTTACCCTATTTTTATAAATATAAGGGAACCCTATTACATGCGTGATGACTTTGGGCAAGAACCTGTATGCGAAAGACGGTGAGAATCGTTTATATCAAATATTTAAATTGTTAGGTTGAGTCCCCTCAAACTATTTTCAAAATAAACACTTATGGACATCGTGAGCTAAACTACTTTATTATACAAAATTGTATGGTTCTTCACGTAACACCTATGGTTATGGTTAGAAGTGCTATGAGCAAGTATAAGTTTAATTTCATTCAGTCGAAACGATGAAGGCTCTAACTACTGTTGGGAATAACCGATGATTTTAATAATCGAGTACTTGATACTCGAGCGATTTTAATAATCGAGTGAATCGCTCGAACGATTAATCACATGAAACTTTTATAACTAAGTAGAATGCGTTGATAAAACATCAGGGGTTATTTTTGTATGTTTTAGAAGTTTAGTCTAGAGTTTATATTATGAATGAATGAATTGTTCTGACTTAAAAAAATTCTATTCTTTAATTTTTTTAAAATTTACAATAACCGCTGGCTAGCCAGTCCCACTCAAAACAAAACCCACTAGCAAGAATTTCTAGGGAATTTTCGACGAAACTGCATGAAGATGTGCATACAATCAGAACATGTCTTATTTCGGGTGAAAAACGCTACAAATTTCACTCACACTAACATTGGTTAAAAAGAATGAATTTTCAAGGTTCCTACAAAATTCATGATAATGATCTCTTACTGCACGATATATACTGCCATGTTAATTCAAAGAGGCGTATCTGCAAATATCGTCAAAAGTTACTTATACAACGTGATATGAATGAGCTCATCTAAATCTTTGTTAAATTCGAAAGTAGTATATGCTACCAATACCTATTAATATGTTTGTAACTACAAATATGGGCATTATTGAAATTGGAAAGCTAAATAATCGATGTATTTCACAATTAAATTTTCAGTAGATACGCCCTTTGAATTAACACGGCACTATATACTTCTTAGTGTTAATATTTTATATAAGAAGGGACCAGATTAAGAAATGTACAGTACCTGATTGGTATTGTTTGAAATAATAATAATAATAAGTACCTGTTTAACATAAAATAGTAAATTTAAAGAAACTTTGCTACGAATTGGCATCGATGTAAAGCTGGTTAGGATTTAAGGATGTGTACGCCCTAACAGTGTTCCAAGCTTCTTCAGGGCTTTGAGTTATTTTTATAATAGATAATTACTTTAATTACTCTATAAGTTTTTTTTTAATTTCATGATTGAAAGCACTTGATTGAACCTCTTGAAGATGCTTTAAAACTTTCTGGTAGTGTTGGGAAAAACCGATGATTTTAATAATCGAGTACTTGATACTCGAGCAATTTTAATAATCGAGTGAATCGCTTGAGCGATTAATCACTTGAAATTTTTATGACTAAGAAGAATGTGTTGATAAAATACCTGGGGTTGTTTTTCTAAGTTTTAGAAGTTTAATCAAGAGTTTTTATTAAGGAAGAACAGTTGATTTTGATTTTTTTTTAAATTATATCCTTTAATTTTTTTTAAATTTACATGTGGCGCGATGCCACAATTGGTTTAACGAATAGCAACTATTAAATAATCTCTAGTTTTTTTTGTTATGATCAAACACAAGCACTATATGAAAAATCTTTTAGGGCACTCTGGGAGTGGTGCGTATGCGAATAAAGCGATTCACGTTGGTTTTGAATCGTTGTGTATTTCTGCTCTTCTCCGGAATTAAGAGGGCACGGTCAGCCAAGCGCTTCCCATGAAAATATCTGTAAAAGGGAGTCAAATCTCCAACCTGTCTGCGATGTTCAAGGCTGTCGAGGTTCTTCGTCAGGTCTTCGATCAGACGAATGTCCCTCCTTTCCAGTAGCCGAAGAGTACGCTTGGGCGCAGAGCTCCAGATATGAGAGCAGTAGTGATGGTCGAATTTCGGCTTTGTATAGTGTCAAAAGTTGAGGGGTGTATAACTTTTTGGTTCGGAAGAGTACACCAAGTTACTTAGAAGCTATCTTGCCGATTGCCACAACTTGGTTATACCAAGATATATTTCCTCCCAGATTGACGCCCAGCAAATTAATAGATGAAGACAGTGGGATTGCTTGTCCGGCCATGGCTATATCCGGTTCTGTATATATTTATATTAATTTTTGGTAAACTTGAATTCGAACAAACCCGAACAAACCTAAACATAATTTAGTTTCTTAGAGTCTGTAATAAACGATAAATACGAAATTATAATTTCTATAAACCCAAAATTTAAAAACAAAGAACTAAACGAGCATTGTTTTTATTCATATCACCCAGACCTTTTTAATAATAGGTCACAAACTGAAAGTGTAATATATACTTTAAATTTAAGAATGATAGACCAAATTTTATGCAAATAAAGACACACATAGAATTTTAAAATATTGAAATGATATTTTATGAAATTGAATCAAAGGTTATGCGGTTGTGTTATGCTAAGCTTAGAGAACGCACATATAAATATGTCTGTGTCTACCCATTCTATGCGTGGGAAGCTTGTGATATAATTTATGTGTAAATTTATGTACATCTTTAAAACATATCTATTTGTAGAACTAAAATTTACTACTTGTACAGTTAGAATGTTTTAAACTAAGAAAAATAAATTCTTGTAGGGTTTTTCCCAATGACAATATATATACAGGGTGGTTTACGCTGTATGGTAGGTTGGCGTCTTATATAAACGCACCTGCTGCATATAAAATATTGTCAGTATTGCGATGTTGCCGCTTCTACCGAAAATGTATGTAACTTTGTTATTTAAAATGGAACATCCTATATATTATTAAGGTTGTAGAATCACCTTCCTGTTTTAATAATAGTTTCTTATAACATATATCTATCTCTGACTGTTTCCGAGAGAAAAAAATTATTTCTATCTAATTTAAGTTTGTGGTCTGAATTCATGCAAAGTTAAAATGTTGGTATTTATTTTTTTTTAAATTAAACAAGGTTATACTTGCTGTCAAACCATACCGGGTGGTTCAGGAGGTACGATCATCCCTATAAATTTTTTATTGTTTAAATTTCAGAAATAAAAATTTTTAGATTTGCATGTGATATTATTTTGCATTTTATGACATAACGGGCTCCATTTTGTCACTTCCGGTTTATCCGAAAATGACCTCAACTTTGGATTTTTGAAACAACCATATGGTCGATTTTGACTATATAAATTATTTTTTCATCTAGATTGCTACGAACTCCCCAAAATGGTTTACTTCTAAACCAAATTCTTGATAAAAATGCAATTTTCAATTTTTACGTTTTTTGTACATTTTTGAACTTTTTAAGAAGGCTTTTTCCCACAAAAAATTTTTTCAAATGGAAACATATTGGCTCACTCGGGTAAAAAGATAGAACTTTTTTTTTCAATAATTTGATAGCACACACCCTTAATGTCAAGTTAGAACAAGGAAGATAAGATAATTCATTAAAATTGCCAATTCATGACGCAAAATATGAGAAGAAGCGCAAATGGCTTTGCATTTATCTAGGTACTCATGACGCCATAATGCTAACAAACAAATGAACATGATTACAAATTTAAAATCCGCAATAATTTTCTTATACCATTTTAGAGTTCATAGCTAATGACGTATTATATTTAAACCGGCAATTCCTGTAATAAAGTCAAATTGAAGAAAAATAGCCATAAATGGCGCTTTCAATTCATTCAGCAGTAAAAGTTACCTGACGTCAAACCAGACAAACACCTGTGTGGCACTGCGATACATGTAAGCAATCAAGGAATTCTGGCTGGTGTTGTCATATGTACACCTTAAACTCTTTAGACAAAATAGAATAATTTAAACACTTTTCCATTCTGTAATACCTATTTCTCCAAGTAATTGAAGAACATTTACGACGGACTATGTTTTAAACAACCCGAAAAAACATATGGAATAGTAATAGCCACGTACGCATGCAAATGCCAATGACCTGTTGACCCCTTACATCGGCTGAGCGAAGTAATTTCATATAGCGCCGCACGTTTGCGTCTGTTAGTTGAAGACCAACCAGCGGCCGGATACGTTGTGTCTCGTCGATCACCAACATACTCTCAGCAATCCGCTCTGTTTTTTCAGTTTACGCGTGTATCTTGCCCGTCCATAAATAATCTTTGAATATTGTTTTTATTGACGCGTTTCTTCTGGACGTCAAATTTCTCTCGTGTAATAAAATCTAATAATCTGTAGTATAATCTGTATTATTGTATTTTCACAAGTTAACTATCGGTTCTGTTTCACTATTACTGTGTGTACATAAAGTGTTTCCAGGAGTGTTTCCATGAAAAAGAAAAAAACTGTGTTTGTGCCTGGATTTCCTCGCACTTTAGATATAAGGATAAATACAAGTAGGTAGAAAATAATTTATTTTTATAATTTTATATGGCATTTCAGTGTTAAATTAGGTTTGGCAACATTGCCATTGGCTCTGGGTGAAATGTTGTACAGTAGCGCGGACTGACCTGTGAGTAAGAGTGTTTATTACTCCACTTTTTAAACGTTCGATTTGAAAAAAAAAATATGTAGCGCTTCTCTAGGACACCCCAGGAGTCAACCATTTAAATATAATACGTCATTTCCATAACACCCTCTATATTACTTTTACTTAAAATTTCAGTGAATGTTGTAAAATGAAGTCAACTCTGCATCAGATTAGACAGCATTTATAGTATCTAGTAATTACATTGATATAATGACTTTGATTGCCCGTGTAATTACTTTACCATCTTTGTCATTGGAATTACGTTACCTCTTTTGTACTTACATTGTTCGTAGAACTATTTGATCTGAAGTTACCGCCAGAAAGAAAATAAAGCCAAATAAGCTATAGGATGGAACGTATACTTTAATAACGTCTTCCCTAAAATGGAAAAAGCTCCTTTTCCTTGTAGCTACTCCATTTTAAAGTAACAAATAACATCTACGACACAAATTTCTTGCTTAGTAACTACCTAATATTTACATACAAAAACATCGAAGAATTTTTAACGGATTTTTATTCAAAAAACGTGAACCTTGAAATTTATAATACCAAATTAGGAATAATAATTAAGAATTGATTTTTTGCAATTTGATTGTGTCGTTTCAAAATTTAAAAAAAAAATTACTCCTAATTAAAATTTATAGATTCGTTATAAACAAATTTTATTTGGAAGCGTAATATTTCGTAATTAATGATGTATTTTTTTTGAAACGATATTTTGATTTGGTTTCTGAATTTAAAATCAAGGACACTTCTAGAATGTTATGTAAAAATGTAGTTAAAATGCTTTTTATTAAAAAAAAATGTTCTATATCGAATTTTGTGGGTATTATCAATTTTCTCAAAATTATATTTCGTTATGTAGGAGAAATTAAGAAGAACTACTTGTAATGCTTCACAATTTTTATTCAGTATTTCGACTTTCTCAGGTCATTTTAAAGGAATACTTACAAAGACTAATTTTAAAGGAGATTTTACAGATGTATTTATGCTATGGTTAATCTGAGTTGTAGATAGTAATAAACCTAAATTTGGTTTATTATATTAAGAGGCCCTTAGTGGGGGTTTCCTATATTTATATACATGGTGGATAACATTATTATTCTTATTTTCGGTAGGTGGATCCAAATTCTTTTACAGGCAACCCCCAACCAAAATAAACTATTTGCCTGTAGAAACGATTATAATATTAGAAATATAAGTTACTTAGAAAGCAATTTTAAAAGTATTTTTTTAGATTATAGCTGCAGTGTTCAAGTTTGAATTTAAAAATGTATCGCCGGTCACGTGTCCCCAGTCAATAATTTCTTACTTTACCCTTTTATATTTCTCATTTTACTAAAGTTACTTCTATATTAAAATAATTTACACTCCTACTACAATTTGTATTGAAAGAATAATGTTCAAAGATCAACAGTTTAGTTTCTCTAACCAGAAGTTCCATCCCCGCAGCTGCAGGTATCGCCGGTCACGGCAAAAATTGCTTTTAAATAACGCCACTAGAGGTCGGCCTAATAGTTTTACAAATATGACGGTATGTGTTTGAATTTCTGTAAAGCGTGCTCCTGTATAGGTAAGTTCATTATTATGCTTATTTAGGTATAAACTAGAACATTGCCTAATATTTAACAAAGTGTATGTTTTTATGTTGTATCGCCGGTCACAGGGTTAACTCAGACCTAGTAGTCTTAATTAAGGGAAAAATATTACACGAAGTCATTTTCTTGAGTACAGATATTCATTTCAGTCTAAAATGTTTAAAATAGCTTGTATTAGCTCTTATCCACGAATTTGTGCATTTTTGTATGGCCGGTCACAGTATCGCCGGTCACGCATGAAAATGTTACCGGAGATACATGGATGTGACGGTTTGTTATCCGAAGCAATATACAATATTTTTTTATTAGCCATTTATAAACCATTAAGGAAAAATTTATTTTGATGTGCAAGTTTCGTTTACACAGGTAGATTAAAAATATGACTAATTTTCTTAGTGTTTTAACATTCTATAAGGAACATTCCAAATCTTTAAGCCAATATAAGACAGGGCTATTATAAATAATAGGAAAATGGTTATAGTGACTGATTAAAATAACTCAGTTCCAAATATTGGCGTTATATGATTCAGAAGAGTAAAATTAGCCATGTGACGGGCGTTAAATTATTTAAAAAATCGATGCTATAGACCAAGATCTCTATGACGATGATCTTTTGCGCGGACATAAATAATTCGTCTAATTAGATACTATAAGAAACCTATTAAAAAATTAACAGGTGTTTCTGAGATTATATATTTCTCAAATCCGATTTAATGAAAGTTGTCTGTTAAAATTTTTTTACCCATGTGCACTTCTAACGGTTCTGTTGGCTCCGTGGTTAAAGCGTGGTTTTGTCCTTACATTTAATTGAATACCTAAGGATTAGCGTCCCAAAATATATTGAAACTCGGCACATGAGTTTACCATATCGGCTTCTTCAAGAAGTTATAATGCAGTTTTTCTGTAAAATGTACAGGGGAACCAATATTCAGCCACCTCAAAAATTACATGAGATTTCCTATGTTCCACTCAACGATGCATCATCCGGTATGTCCCGCCAACGATACTATCGTAAAAATACCATTGTGGTTTATTTTTACGATAATATCGTTGACGAAGAATTTTTAATTATGACTCAACTGACTGTGTTCTATTTTTTTTAAATATCCGTCATGGCCTATTAAAAAATTGTATACCTATTTTGTAAAAAACGTACATTTCGGGCATAATATTAAGACGAAAAATAAAGTATTATATGTTTCTGGGAAGCTTGTTAAAAACTGAATTACATTATTGAAAAATACATAGGGTGATCGATTTAAAAGAATCAAATTTGTTTTTTTCTTGAAAAGTATTAAACGTAGATGAAATCTGAATACGTCACTAGATTCTACGTAAAAGTCTACAAGGAGATCAATTCATTCCTTTGATTGATAAGTTACAAGGTAGCCGAAATATGGGCGATTCCCAAAATTGGGGCAAGCAGCTAGTACTGCGAAAACCGCATCCTTCTATGTTAACTAATAACGGAGATACTCCATAAAACCATCGCAAAATTGACACCCTGTACGTTAAATACGGGGTATAATTAAGTGAATTTAGATGAAAACAAGTTTGTTAATGATCAAAAATTGAGCGGCGAATAAAAACTGACGAATATCCCTGTTACATGGGACGAAAAACTTAGTAAACTTTACTATAAAAATAGTAAAACTAACCATAAGTTATGGCTCTATATGTGTAACTTTTAGTAAGAACTGACATGACATTATAACAAAATTTTAACAAAAATTTTTAGTAAAAATTACCGAAATATTTAGTAAACCATTTATATTTTTGTAAAATATACTAAACTATTTTGTAAAATTTACTAAACTATTTTTTTAAATTTACCAAAATCTTTTGTAAAATTTACTAAAATATTTTGTATCGACACATTGTATTTCCAAGCGATCACCCATCCAAGAACTAACCTTGTCCAACGTCGCTTGACATGGCTGATCCATATAATGTTTCCTCTTACCACCTTCACCTGTTCTCCTTAGTAATTACGAGTTCCGATTGATCCGTTGCATCTGATTTAAGCTTTTCGATTTTGTAAAAAGTAATGGGTCTATATGTGTAACTTTTAGTAAGAACTGCCATGAAATTATAGCAAAATTTTAACAAAAATTTTTAGTAAAAATTACCGAAATATTTAGTAAACCATTTATATTTTTGTAAAATATACTAAACTATTTTGTAAAATTTAGTAAAATCTTTTTTTTAATTTACCAAAATCTCTTGTAAAATTTACTAAAATATTTTGTATCGACACATTGTATTTCCAAGCGATCACCCATCCAAGAACTAACCTTGTCCAACGTCGCATGACATGGCTGATCCATATAATGTTTCCTTTTACCACCTTCACCTGTTCTCCTTAGTAATTACGAGTTCCGATTGATCCGTTGCATCTGATTTAAGCTTTTCGATTTTGTAAATAAGCATTTTACAACCACTTATTAAAACCTGGTCATTTTTACAATAAAATATGCTTACAAGTACAATATTAGTCGTCAGTAAAATGTACCATACATTTAAAAACATTTAACGACTGGAGTTATAAATAAATTATTTTCACTTACATTCGTTGTAAAATTTACAATATACAGTGAAACCTCCCATAGGCGGACAACTACGGGACCGACTAAGCGTGTCTGCCCATGGGAAATTTGTTATTAGGTAATATGTAAATGCAAAATTATTACTATGTATATGTATGTACAAATAAATATAACATAACAAAAATACACTAGTTTTAGTTAGGATGTAGTACAAAAAAATCTAATAACGTAGTTTGACGTGTTTACGTTTTATACTTGCAACCTAGAAAATGTAATTCCAAGTCTGATAATAATTCCATTGCTGTTGAGTCACCTCTATTCTTTGCATACTCTTATAATTCCTTTACCGTACTAATGGCTTGTTGATAATTGGTGACATTTGTTTGATTACTGCATTCAACTTCTTCATCAGAGTCGTCAGATGGTTTCAGTTTGGACTACATAATCGGTAGGAATGGGGTCACTATCATCTTCTAATAGCACATTGCTATTAATGTTTATGAACTCGCTCAAATCATTGTTATCAAATTACAAACTTCTACAACATCAATATTCTGTTTCAGACTCAAAACGCGACATTCTTGTGCCTGTGTTTACGATTTTAACATTACAACTCACAAATAAACGGCGGACTGCTGTCGGGGAATCACACATACTTTCATTCGGCAAAGTCCTTTCGCGCTGGCACACATACGCGATTGGTTGCCCGTCTGTCTTCAGAGAGTTTTTGCACCGTACTTATTCGTCTCCCAAATACTTTAAAAAATTGTTTAAAGGAGGGTTTTCGCACTCTTTGTATGAAAACAGCCTGTCCGCCCAAGAGAGGTTGATTTTCATGGAATTTCATATAGTACCTAGTTCTTCCGGACTATGAAAAAATGTCCCCTTATTAGAGATGTCCGCTTATTAGAGGTGTCCGAAATCATAACTATAGTTTTGCGTTAATTAGGTTTAAAATGCTATTTTGATATGGATTAATAGTGAAAATTGTAATTTTTACAATATTTTATAGAAAATCGTACAATAAAATATTTACGAAAATAATTTTACTATCGTGTTTATTAAAATTTACTATATATTTTAGTATTTACTTGATTTTACTAAATTTATTTGATATTCTAACTATACTTTTTTAGAAATTATGGTTACAATATTATTTTGGTACTAAAAAAAATGTAATTAATACTATATTTTATAGGAAATTTTAAAATAAAATCTTTACTATAATGATTTTACCATAGTATTAATTGTGTTTCTCGTGCTATCTCTTCAATAAGTTCTTTTATTTTAAAATTAAAGTATCCTTGAGAATACAATTAAAAAACTATGATCCGACAAATAGCCGCAGCTAATAGGTTATGAAAAAAAAACTCCTAATTAATCTCCCCATGATGCCATTCCAGTCGAAATTCCTCGAGTCAAAACGTCAGACCTCGCTCCATGCCCTCTGATCAAAAATATGCTCCATCGAACACCGAATCATATTTCGTGCTTTGGAACAATTTATCTACGAAATCTTGCCGAGTAATTTTTAGACAGGCCGAAAAGGTTTCTAAAAGGATACTAAAAGGTTATAATTAAAGTTTTTAGAGATGTTTTTGTTAAGTTGTTATTGCGCGAGTAAATGGCCGACCTCTGAAATTATGTGAAGATAGAACTATCAATTAGAAGTAATTATGATTTGAAATTTGAACGTTTTATGTACCATTAGTAGGTGATCATGTTTTGCCAAACTTTGCACGTTCTCTGCTTTACGTGGGTTCTGCCCATTTCAGTTTCCAATATTATCTCAAATCCACAATAGTGGCCTCTTTAGCAGTGGCGGCTCGTGACATATGATAGAGGGGGTTCACAAGTATCGTGAAATTATTTTAAACAACAGCTGTATCTCCAACTGAGCATTGATATGAGCTTGAGTGTTTTTATTTTTGAAATTTTTTTGTGTTAAGTGCCCCAAGTTGGCTATTCCATTTTTTGTTCAGGCAAGTTCTGCAATGCCACGACCAAACAACAAACAGGAGAAAAAAAACGGTTAGTTGTGCTGCATCTACAAATCTAGTTATTTTTTTTTCATTATTTAATTTTTAAACCTTCTAATAAAGTCCCTAGATTTACCATTTGTGGTCTGCCTTAAATTTATTTTGGGTTTAGGTCTTCCCGCATTCTTCACGTTAATTTTTTTCTCCGAACTCAAAGAGCTAAAGATATTTTTTAAATAGTCCACCGTGAAACTATTTATTTAAACATTAAAATATTAAAAGAACACGCTCGAATTAAATCGCCATAGCCCTGCTATCCCCTGCGGTCCCCCGCCACCTGTTACTACAGAGAAACTGCATCATGGGCCGCCAACTTATTCGCATATGCGAGTATATCGCGTCAATCGCGTCATTATCTTTGCTGAGTTGCCGGATAAATCGAGAGATTATAATATACAGTTTGGTTTGACGGTACGATAAAATATTAGGGAGGGTCGTACGATAAATAATATTCAATGAATATAAATTAATATTTTTTAATTCGTTTTGGGGGTGCTTGGGTGTGCACGTGCGCATGTGCTCCTGTGCCAATGCTCTTTAGCCAGGGATAAATACCTGGGTGTTTCTAAGTTTGAAGTTTACTCCATCTGGTGGGGACTATCGCCTTCTGTTGTAGATTTTCGATACTTTCATAGGGTATCTCCGTAACTGCTAGCGCTATCAAAAAAGTAATGTAGATGTCATGTACTCTTTTTGGACAATTTCAAAATTACCCTATATTTTCTTAGTTAAAAGAGATATGGAAAAATGTTTTATTACAGAAGCTTCTTTATATTGATTGTTGAAGAATCTGCCGTTTTCAGAATAAGTATACGGGGTCAGGTAAAAAAGTTATCGGACCTATTCTCATTTTTTTAAATGGAACACCCTGTATATTTTAATCCAAAAATATACTATTTTAAATTATCTTTTCAAATATATAGCACACCATGGATGATATTGGTTTCCTAGGCGATTTATTAAACTTTATTACTTTAAACCAAGTAGGCCATGAAACGAAAACTAATATCCTAGAGACAACTATGTTGACATTCTAGTTGTTGTTATTAACATTTAAGGTCAATTTCATTTTTTACATATTCATTTGTGAAAAATACTTATCAACAATTTGAAAAATTTGATGATATCTATCATCCATGGTGTGTTATAAAAAAGAGAGTTTAAAATGCTATCTTTTAGATTAAAATATACAGGGTGTTCCATTTTAAAAAATGAGGTTAGGTCCGATAACTTTCTTACCTGACCCCGTATACTTATTCGGAAAACGGTAGATTATTCAACAATAATTATAAATAAACTTATGTATTAAACATTTTTCTGTATCTCTTTTTAACTAAGAAGATATCAGGTAATTTAGGAATTGTCAATTTGTTGATTTTCCCCCGTATCTCTTAAGCCAGCGAAAATTTTCAAATCTTGATTTTACCATTTTAAGTTTGACTCAAAAAGAGCACATGACACCTACATTACTTTTTTGATAGCGCTAACAATAACGGAGATACCCGTGTGTGAAAATGGGACACCCTGTATCCAATAATTACACACAAACCAATGAAAATGCACGCAAATCGTGTAATTACAAGCTATATTCACAACACTTGTAGGAAACCTCGACTTCTAAAACCACAAATTTAAAGCTCATGAAATAAACTTTATTACTGCAGTAGTTCGATTTAAATTTTTGTAAATTTTCCAATTATCTAAAATTAAAAAATCATCATGAAACTTATTGCGAGTCAATATAATGATTTTACTGTAAGCTAGAACAATATGTCGTATAAAAAGTGCATAAACGTAACTCAAGGAGACGTTATCGCGTTTAAAGCACATCGATTACAGATAAATACTAAATTATTTAAATTTCATTCTTTATAACCCATTGTATTGTCATCGAAAATTTTAATCAAAAATATATATCTGTGATTGACCAATCAGGCATTAAGTGTTCATTTTTATGATCGTATACAAGAGTCGTTTAGTAATTGAGTTTATCGTTATCGCAAATCAATTTGAAGAAGTCGAGGAAATTGAGGAGAAAAAGGAGTCCGACTACGACTTAACAGGATTCCGGAGTACCTGTAAACGAGTTTTCTTCCCAAGCGTTTATTCCCGTTTTAGCAAAAAATGTCAAAGGAAAAAAAACTTTGTAATAGAACTATAACTCGCGGAAAGTCTTTATTTTTTTTTCAGAAGATTTTTAGATTTAATTTTTTTTACTGCACCATATACAGGGTGAGTCGGGAGGAACGGACCAAATTTCAGGAGTGTATTATACACGCGAAAATAATGTAAAAAAACCCATATGTTCTTATCGGATATTCATTTGTTTTCAAGTTATAGCGCAATACCAAATAAAGAAAAGTTCATATATTAACGGTTTCCTAATCATAGCGTTCTTTTAATAAATGTTCAAAAATACCGCCATTGACTTCTAAACATTTTCTGCTTCGTCTACGAATGTTACTTATGTTGCCCGTTGCTCTTCTAATTGCTTCATTTCTTTCTTCTTTAAAATTGGCTGCAGTATTTCTAATACGTCGAATTAGTGCATCCCGAGTGTCCACTTTTACTTTGTACACTTCATTTTTAAACCAACCCCATAAACAAAATAGTCTAGTGCTGTGAGGTCTGGAGATCTTGGAGGCCAATTAATAGGATCACCGCGACCAATCCAACGCCCTGGAAATGTTTCGTCTAAATGTTGCTTGACCTGACGAGCAAAATGTGCAGGAGCTCCATCGTGCTGGTAATACATTCGCCTTCTGATATTTACAGGAACATCCTCTAGTAGTCCTTGTAACTCATGTTGTAAAAAATGTAGGTAGTTGTCTCCTGTGAGGCGATTCTCCAAAATGAAAGGGCCAATTAAATAGCTATCGAGCATACCACACCACACATTAACCGAATACTTATGTTGCGTGGGGATTTTCGATTGACCATACATGAGAGTTACGAGTATTATTAATACCGTCACGGGTGAATGTTGCTTCATCTGTAAAAAGTATATGCGATACAACACGATGATTATTATTTATCCACCGACAAAATTCAATACGATTAGCATAATCTTCCGGTTCTAGGTGCTGTACTCTCTGTACATGGTATGGATATAAGCCTTGCTCGTGGAGTGTGTTTAATACTCTTTTTTGTGAAATGCCCAATTGAGTACCAATTCTTCTTGAGCTGGTCGTTGCATCTTCTTCTACTAAATCCAGAATATTTTCTACTTCTCCTAAACCTTGTCGAGTAGCTCGTTCAGATGTAATGTTGGCACTGGGAAGATTACCATTCTCGCACAAATTACTAAACACTCTGATAAACACGTTTCTAGTCGGATGTCTGTGATGTGGATACCGTTGACGATATTCTTCAACAGCAGCTGTAGCACTGCCATTACAGAAACCATAAATAAACACCATATTTGCATATTCTAAATTTGAATAAATATTTGGCATTTTGTATCACTTTAATCACTCAAACTTGAAAATAAACGTTTAATTACTGCCACAATAGACTGATACATTGTCAAGACAACATCGGTGTCAAATAGTTTAGAATCCTGAGCATGGCATACTCTAATTATGTGAAAATTTTGATAAAAGTGGAACGTAGAAAAAATATTGGATATTGCGCTATAACTTGAAAACAAATGAATATCCGATAAGAACATATGGGTTTTTTTACATTGTTTTCGCGTGTAGAATACACTCCTGAAATTTGGTCCGTTCCTCCCGACTCACTCTGTAGAAGGAAATTATGTACTTTCCTCGAGTTGTTAACAAAATTTAGACATCGTTCTTTAAATTTTTTTTTTAAATGTACCGTTTTCATAGGAAGCGAAAACTCCGTTTTTCAGCGTAGAAAATTGGAGTATAGACCCCGCCGATCACGTGCAGTCTCTTTCTTCCGATTATCGGTGTTTCGTCGGCGCACACAGGCGAATTTCGACGGAATCGTGGCCAAAAAGATTATCTTGGTAACATGAGACAAAAAATGTTTTTAATTGTAAGAAACCGTTATAATGGTAACATTGCATTTTGTTCTTAATATCTTACATCTTTGCCCCCTCCACACCTTTTTTTATGGTTATTAAATTATAGAAATTGGAATAAACGAAGGTGGTTTATTTTTACGATTGGAGAAACATTTATTTTATGTTTTTTTAATCTCCCCCCAGCACCCTCGCAAATGAAGCAACACAAAATTTATTGCATGAAAAATCAAAACAAGCTTACAAAAAGGAATATAATACGTTTATTAAATTGCATTGGACCAAAAGCAAGTGAAGAGTTTCATCGAACGGGTATTGTTAACTTATTTTCAAGAAAGGTAAAACATTTTAAATCTTGAACTTGGTCATGCTATTCCAAGCTAGAATCAACATTCATTCTGAATAGTCAAGTCGATATTAGCAAATATCCCAAACTTATTGCATGTAAGTGACTGTAACACTTTTCTCATACACCAATATATAACTTTTAATTTCGAAAAAGAATACTGACATAATCGTAGAAAAATATGATATTAAACTTATGCATAATGTTACTTTTCTTCACATACGGGATTGCGGCACTCGCCTACGGCTCGTAGAATAAGTATTACCTTATGGATTTGTTACATAAATAACTATTTCGATTGCATATTAAATGTCGATTCTAACGGGTAACGCGAAATTCAGGTTTTGTTTAATGTCATTTTTAATTTTTAATAAGAAAAACTATTGTCGCACTCAAATGTTACTTATACAGGGTGTCCGCTAATTAATGGTACCTGAAAAAAACCACAGACTCCATATGTAAATATCTTAGGATTTAATTATAATTACCTATATCCGAAAGTGGAAGTTAGAACTTTATTTTTGTTTTTCTCTAATAACTTTGCACGAACCCAACGTTTTTTTGCAAAATTTTGCAAGGATGATTTTTTTATGAAATTTTAATGTACTGCGGCATTCTTTGCACATTTATTAGGTCATAACTTTTTTGTGCCTCAGTGTATTTAAGTTTTTAATGAAAATAACACTGTTCTCATATTTATTACGTAAATGCAAATATTTCCGAAATGGGGCGACCTGAACTTATACCTTTTTTACGTAATAAACATGAGAAAAGTATTATTTTTATTAAAAACATAAATACACTCAGGCACAAAAAGTTATGACCGTATGAATATGTGAGAAATGCCTCGGACAGCGCCCCTTACATTGTACATTAAAATTTCACAAAGAAATCAATTTCTCGTCCTAAAAAAACCATAATTGCCAAATTTTGTAAAAAAACGTTGGTTTCCTGCAAGGTTATTAGAGAAAAACAAAAATGAAGTTTTAACTTTAACACTCTGTATCTCAGTTAATATCAACTTTCGGATATAGGTAAGTATAATTAAATCCTAATATTTTTACGTAAGGAGTCTGTGGTTTTTCCATATACCATTAATTAACGGACACCCTGTATACACACAAATGAGAAATCACTTTTGCCGTAAGGGGTTCAATTCCAGGATTCCATAAAACATATATTTATTTAAAGAAACGAACATTTCAAATTGTTCTAACAGTACTTAATACGTTTACTATTCTGTAGATCTCCTTAAATGGTTGTTAATAATACATATTTACTTAACCTTCAGTGCATTCTGCTTGCATTATTCTATAAACAAGTTTTAATCTCGATCTTAATTCCGGGATCCCAAGATTCGAAAAAATGCAATCCCGCGTTCGCAATATCTATCTTATCGAGTTCATTTGCTTTCCGTTTTTCATAAAATTAAATTGAAATCGAATAAAAAAATATAACCGAACCAGGATCTTGGCTAACAAGAGAAACAACCTGCCCACAACTTATGATCCTTGAATGAAAGAACCATTACTACAATTACTTGTGTAGGTGGTTGCATATTACAAACTGTTTATATACATATACGTAATTTTCTTGCCGAGAACCATGTTGTTAGATCTTGAATGGATCATTAGGAGTTCCAAAGTTAATACATGCGAAACGAATCAAAACGTCTTATGCACATCGCCAGTTTATTTTGAATTTACTTTTAGGATGATTTTTTTCGGTGATACAGCAAGTGCGCATGATGACATACCGTTAACGTTGATTATGACATATTGTGCATATTTTCGTTGCTTACCCAACCAGCACACTTACCTTATAAGATTCGGTTTAAAAAAATATATATTTCATAACAAGAATAAAAATAAGTCACAAATATAGAATTTTTGCCCTTCTTCTTTTGTCAAACTCATTCTTAGACGCGTTTCGCCGTATCACGGCTCGTTAGTAAGTCTGACAAAAGAAGAGGGATTTTTGTAACGCTATCGAGTGCCAAGAACGAATATCTACGGCAGTATAACACTCGTCGTGCATCTCGTGGTGTTGGTTGGTTGGTCAAAGGCGGGGGTCGGTTCGTGGTGTACTTACCAATCCAAACCAGTGTCTCTCATATGCAGGGTTACTAATTGTGTATTAAACCGTGTATAATAGGTATTAATTTTTTGTGTCTAGTTTGTTGATAAATGTTTTTATTTTGTTCCACGAGGTTACTCGCGTTATTCAGTTTCCCTCAGTGGCGTATATAGGAATTTGTTTCGGGGGAGGTGTTACATAAAAGAAATATATATGCGCTTCCGCCTTCTCGTTTTTTGATAAATATCTCGATTCTTTTTAGTTTTATCCGAAAATACCTGTTTTAGGGGATCAATTACCTAAATTTTAAAATTTCTGATAAAAAAATTTGTGCAGGAAATAAAATTTGTGCAAATTGACAAAATTTCGTTCCTTGCTTCCATTAATTTATTAATTTAAAAAATTTCTACTCTAAACTTAAGGTACAGAGCGTTTAAACAACAACGAACAAAACAATGATCTACTAAAAACAAACATCTAGTAAAATCAAGATTTATATTTTACATAGCGAATTCATCTTTGAATAAATTGGTTAGAACATTACAATTCGGGGAGGGGCCACGGGCCTCTGCCCCCTCCCCCCCCCTTATATACCTCACTGGTTTCCCTTCTCACAAAATAAGATTATACTTTTAACACTAAGATCACAAATATTACGTGGAGTATTCAAAAATGCAGTAAGGAAAATAAATTCGCGAATTGTTTATCGGTTAAGAAAACTATAAACCTTATCGGTATGATTCTTGTTCTCTTAATTGTAACATACAGACTACCGAAACGTTGATAATAACGCCTTATTTACTAGTGTGATTTTTCAAATTTCAAGGAACTTAAAAAAAATGTTAATTATTATTCGCTTGTGTACAGGGTATTTCATTATGGCTGGCCATCGGTCATATCTCGGGTAACTACTGGGCATAGAAATTCAGGGGAAAAATCATTGTTTGTTAACAAAAGTTCATTTACATTGAATTGAAAAATGCCGAAATATACAAGGCATTTTATTTAAAATAACAGTTGAAGTGTTAAAAACTATTCATCTGGTAATAACTCTGAAACAAGAAGATCTAGAGCTGCAGAGTTCACGTATTTTTCTTGCAAATTTAATCTATTTTCCGATTATGATATCACAATTATACCATATGATTTAAGTTTTCGGGATAAAATCAAAAAAAAGCCGTATTATTGCAAATAGTGCCATCTAGCAACTTTAGTAGGAACTGTTGTGTACCACTGGATACGACAATTAAAAGTACCTACATTTCTCTTCGAAAACATGCTAATTTTTACTACAATTGAATAAGTCGTTAGAAGTTACAGCGATTTTTAAATTAAAAACCATTTATGGTTACACTTTTATTTAGATCTGTACTCCAAGGAACTTGGACCAAAATGATACGGAATTGTCCAAACTTTCTAACGATGGTACCAAAGATACGGTATATCTTAATGTGAGCAAATTCGGAGAAATTTAGAATTTTAATATTTACATTTCAATTGTGTGTGTTAAAAATAATTTCCAGGATTTTCTTGTTAGGGATAAAAAGCTGACATGGTTGAAAACGATACGAACCGCATAAAGGCAATAAAGAATTGATCAATGGTGACACTAAACTAAGTACCAAAAGCCGAGACGCATGTTTATATTAGACCATGACGACGCGATAGGGAAAATACGTAGTTAGTCCTGTTTGAACCTTTTGACTGATATTACGATATTTGCAAATCATTAGATACTCTTTTTTTTATTCATCCTGATATTCTGATCGAACAAACCCACTTTAATAATGAAATTCTTTTTCCCCTGAACTACGTCCAGTAGTTACCGAAATATATGCGGCGGCCGGCCTTAATGAAACACCCTGTAAATTTACATTTAAATCATAATTAAGCAAAAAAAAACATTAAAGCATCATGTTTCTATTTGTAACCAAATACGTTACGGCCGAAGCAAACGTGATACAAAACGATAAATTATGAATCTGGGTTGTATAATATTTCGTTAGTTTGACACAGCAAAATGTAAGCAGCATTTGATGATCTCAGCAGGTCTACTTTAAACAACATTAAGAACTTTTAAAAAAATTAGTAATATTGATATTATTTTAATTACTGTGTGAAATTCCTATGTATACAGGGTGTTCCCTAACGACGTGCTAATAGGGTGCGATTTCTTAATTCATTTTATGAAGAAAAATTCATATAAACCGCAACGGCTTAAATTGACATTGACTTTTTTTTTCTTATTTTTTAATAACTCCGAAAATACTTGTGCGAAAGCGACCGGTTTTATACGACAATGTATTAAAATACAAATACAAAATGTTCTTCTAATACAACCTGGAGAATAACTCTTAAAATCTCACATCCAACAATCGCTGGCCTTTTTGTTAACGTTTGGGATATTGATACTCTTTATTTATTTGTTCCGGTCTACTTTGAGGATTCCGGAGTCAGTCGAAATCTCCGATTTGACCCCTGTTCATTTCGCGCTTTGTAGGAACGACGCGAAGTAGACCTCCCCTGGCCGTTAGAACAATACGTCGAGCGTCCGCCCGATATCGGTACGCCGACAGAAACAACGATAATTCGAAGAAAGAGACCGAACGTGAGCGGAGTCTAGACTTCAATTTTTAGTACTGAAAAACGGAGTTTTCTTTTTATGAAAACGCTGCTTTTTTTTAAATGTCGAACAAAAGATGTCTTAACGTATGATGTATTAATAATTGGAGGAAAGTCCCTAATTTCTTTTTACATGAAACAGAAAATAAAATTAAATATAAACATCTTCCGAAACAAAAAAAATATACTTTCCGCAACATTTTTTCCCTAAAACAGAATAAACAGTTGGGGAGAAAACTCGTTTAGTAGAGGTGCTCCGGAATCCTGTTAAGTACAAGAATAGAAGTATAAAAATAGAAGTTTTTGGTGTGGCTGTGTGCACTTCACAAGGTAGAACAGTAGAACAACAACTGTGTATTTAAGTGCAATTCTCCGTTGTTTAAAAAATCATACAAAAGCAAATAGGTTCTAAGTAAAAATTTACAAAATTCTCAAGAACTCAGTGAGAGGCTTCTTTTCTTTGGCACAAAAAGAAGGGTCTCACTGAGTTTTTCAGAATTTTGTAATCTTTACTTAGAGCCTATTTGCTTGCGTAGACTTCCTGGATTTCTGACAATGAGGCACTGAAGATGATTGTAAGGTCGAAAGCGCTCTGCAAATAAATTTTTTTTCAAATCTTCCACTTAAATACAAAGTTAAGTATGACATTATCACTTAACTTAAGGATACCAATATAATCAGCTATCATAACCCTGCGTTTCCCGCGTGGTTTATTATAACACGTTTACCCGCAGGATGAGCGATGTGCTCACTCGTCATATTCGTGAGAAAGATTACCTTTGGTTTAACAAAAGTTACTCCTATTAGCTAATCAACTGTTCCGCCATTTCCGATAAGCCATATTGTTTAGGCGCAAAACTTGAATTAAAGTTTTTGTAAGTAGTAAAACCATTGGAAGCAAAAAAAAGTATATATTATTGAGTTTTCGACTTTTTGTTATATTACTTGTAACATGTAGAATCACCTCCCCAAGTATCATGAACTATACAGGGTGTCCGCTAATTAATGGTACATGGAAAAACCACAGACTTCTTACGTAAAAATGTAAGGATTTAATTATACTTACCTATATCCGAAAGTTGATATTAACTGAGATACTTACAGGGTGTTCAATTTAAAACTTCATTTTTATATTTTTTCTAATAACTTCGAGAGAAACTAACGTTTTTTTACAAAATTTGACAATTATGGTTTTTTAGGACGAGAAATTGATTTCTTTGTGAGATTTTAATGTACAATTACTTACTAAAATATGATAAATATATTATGATAAATGATAAATGATAAATAATGTTCTAGTAATGGTAATTGGGAATAATAAATACAACTATTGGTTCTTTAACTTACTTTAATTAAAATAACTGTGATCCTAGAAAATATCATGTCGAAAGAAACCAACAGGAATGAAAACACAAACTTACGATAAACTCAAAAATTAAACATTTTCTGTTCCATAGCAACTGCATCTCGATATTTTATTTGTTTTCTCATAGGTTACTTTAAGAAAAAAATGCACTAAACAATTTAAATACAAATATCTCCGAAACGGTAACTCTGGGCGACCTCAACTTAGTATACCTTTTTTACGTAATAGATATGAGAAAAGTATTATTTTCATTAAAAACTTAAATACACTGAGGCACAAAAAAGTTATGACTTGCCCCCTACATTGTACATTAAAATTTCATAAAAAAATTAATTTTTCGTCCTAAAAATACCATAATTGCCAAATTTTGTAAAAGAACGTTGGTTTCCTGCAAAGTTATTAGAGAAAATACACAAAAATGAAGTTTTAACATTAACACCCTCTATCTCAGTTAATATCAACTTTCGGATATAGGTAAGTATAATTAAATCCTAATATTTTTAAATAAGGAGTCTGCGGTTTTTCCATGTACCATTAATTAGCGGACATCCTGTATGCACTTAAGGCCAAGTCTCGATAAAAATTACAGACATTTCTAAACTTTCTAAGGACCCATGTTTATATGATTGTAAAAACAAAATATGCACAAATACAATAATAAAAAAAATAATCCTGTTATTCTACTGAAAATTCTCCAACTATTTTTGCAGGTGTGTGGTATTTAAGGAAATGTTGAACTCTCTTCTAATTTATGCCATGGCGCGGAATTTTTTACGTCTTATTTTATTTAGTCATCATCGCCCTAGGCAAAGTCCAAGCCTAGTATGTTGACTCCAGAGGTAATATTATTTTGCTGACTTACTTCTAATGATGTTAATTATTTTATGGTTCTATAAATAATAAATTATTGAGGATACCAAACAAACACACAAGCCTCTCCATTCTTTAAAAATTTCATATAACGTTTTTATGAATTTTAAGAATTTTCTATCACAAATGGTTGGCGTATAGGAAATTGTTACCAAAAGTTATTTGGATTCTTACATAAAATCGAAAAAGGCCAAAATGTACAGGACATTCTATTTAGAATAACAATGTTATGCCTAAAATACGTAGAAATGTCGGCCTCTTTTATAGGTAGTACTAATATTTAAAAAAAAATGTTTTTCTGGTTCTCGAGATATTTTAATTGTATACCGTGAAAGACCCTGTATTCATAATAATAATGTGAACCTTTCTTCATAAAATGACGGATATCCGAATTTAAACGTAAGTACCAGATTGAATAAAGAATTTGCAAATACTAGTTTAAATCTCGGAAGTTCGAGTTTAAAATGTGGAATTGCCAGATGAAATAAAGCATTTATGAATATGAGTTTAAATATCGGAAGTCCAAGTTTAAATGTGAAATTACCAGATTAAATAAAGCATTTATAAACATGAGTTTAAATATCGGAAGTCGGAGTTTAAATGTGGAATTACCAGATTAAATAAAGCATTTATAAATATGAGTTTAAATATCGGAAGTCCGAGTTAAATGTGGAATTACCAGATTAAATAAAGCATTTATAAACCAGTTTAAATATCGGAAGTCCGAGATTAAATAAAGCATTTACAAACACGAGCTTAAATATCGGAAGTCCGAGTTTAAAATGTGGAATTACCAGATTAAATAAAGCATATACAAACACGAGTTTAAAATATGGAATTACCAGATTAAATAGAGCATTTACAAACACGAGCTTAAATATCGGAAGTCCGAGTTTAAAATGTGGAATTACCAGATTAAATAAAGCATATACAAACACGAGTTTAAAATATGGAATTACCAGATTAAATAAAGCATTTACAAACACTAGCTTAAATATCGGAAGTCCGAGTTTAAAATGTGGAATTACCAGATTAAATAAAGCATATACAAACACGAGTTTAAAATATGGAATTATCAGATTAAATAAAGCATTTACAAATACTAATTTAACTATCAAAAGTCCGAGATTAAAATGTGGAATTGCCAGATGAAATAATGCAGTTACAAACACGAGTTTAAATGTCGAAAGTCCGAGTTTAAAATGTGGAATTACCAGATTAAATAAAGCATTTACAAATACTAATTTAACTATCAAAAGTCCGAGATTAAAATGTGGAATTGCCAGATGAAATAATGCAGTTACAAACACGAGTTTAAATGTCGAAAGTCCGAGTTTAAAATGTGGAATTACGAATTAATAATTCAAAATTACAATTTTGGAAGTAGATCTATTGAGAATTCATTTAAACATAATTTTTGAAAGACAGTTAAAATCATTTTGTCGTTACGGCTTCTAGCTAAAATAAACTATTAAATATAAGTCGCGGTTTTCTTGCAGTTCATTATATCGTTGCAGAATCTTCGGCACGTTTGCCTAGAGAGAGAATTATTACAGTAATCATATGGACGCGAAATTCCACGCCCTTTCGAGAGTGCCTTCGTGAATACAAGCGATCACGAATTGTATTAAATGCACCGTTCAAAATAACGTATGCGATTTTCTTTGTTTCAAATCTTCAGATTTATCATTAATAACCTGTGTGTAATTTGTTTTCTCAATTTTTGTCGCTTCGTGTGCCTGATTGGGCCATTCCTGTGGGGATCTACAGCTTAACGAGGGCTCCGAACCACGATTATGCGATATCAACGCTTGGATTTCTCGCATTGCGGTATGACCTACCGATTGAGGAGTGTGAAATCAAACATTTTTCATAATTGCAATTATTCTCCACACATTAAGTGATCTAATCAGTATTCCAATTAATAAAGAAAAATTGAAAGTGGCTTTGAAAAACCATATATTCATTGAAATGAATTTAAAAAACTGTGTTGTAGAAGTTATAAACAGTTCATCTGTGTAGTTAACGAAATTAAGATAATAACAGAACATAAACTCTGGAACAAATGACATAATTAATAAATAAATGTTGTGTAAGCCAATAATTTGTAATTAATATTGGGCATATTATGAGGCAGAAAAATAAATTTTTCCCTGTTGCTTCTTAAACCGAGGTCTTGTATGTGGTATGGGCCCCTATAGTAAATAGAAATACCGGATTTCTCTTCACATTCAGGACAGTTATGGCCGTTATTCTACGTAGAGAGATATATTCTATTTTACAGAATAAGAAAATCTAAAATTTCTGGACCTGATGACATTAAGTGTTCCTATACCTATCTTCAGTATTTTGGGCGAAATTTAAAAATTATATTTTTTGGTAGTTGGCTGTGGATTCATAGAAACAAAAAAAAATAAAAATCCATGTGACGTTATGTCTGTATTGTTGTAAAAAAAATGGTTAACCAATAAGGAATTTATTAATAAATAAATAAACAAAATGAAAATTATGCAACAACCCCAATAAAATAACTAATAACTAAATTGTTTAAATTGCCCTCCATTCATAAATTGTGGTTATAACATGTTCAGTTGTAGCCTTTTTCACTTCTTTCCCTTCCAAGACCCCAAAGCTGTTCGTACCCGATTTCTAAATCTTCCCTTGTTGTGACGGGTGTCTTGTATACTATTTCTTTAATCCAACCCCATAGAGAAACCCGAACAAACCCGGCCATGTATAAATATTCAATTTTTAGAAATTCTTTTGATTTGGATATTTTAGGGAAATCGGGTTTGTTCGTGATCGAAGGTTATTTTTAAAAAAAAAATTTAAGTCGACTTTTACAGGTTTTTATTGCTTAGTTAGTTAGTTTAGTCTTGTTTGGTTATTTTTTTGTTATGTTGGTCAAAAAAATTTGTAAAAAAATCGAATCTCCTCTTAAAAATAAAAACAGTCTGCCAGTTCAAGATATGGAATCAAAGTATTTTGATTAATCCTAACTATAAACCTAACATGCCCATTATGTTTATTTTGACATTAGAAATATTTTTGTCGATTTATTTGGATTTTAAATTAACCGTCTTTATTACAAAATCAAATTCTTCAATATTTCATGTCTTATAAAACCAGTTTGGTTAAAATTTTGTGGAGTTGAAAGCATTTAACAAAAATAATATTGATTTCGGTATATGTAAGGAATTTTATAATCTTTAATTATTTAACGAATATAAATTTTGTTGTATCTGAGTTTGTTCGTTATCTGAAGAATAATTATTTTTTTGTTCCCATTTTATAGAAAATGGAATATATAGGGTGTTAGAAAAAGGTCGGTACCCCGGAATAATTCCGGTGCATCGCATTGCAGCGGAAAATGTCTGGGGAAAAAGTTGTTTAGTTTTGAAGTAGGAATAATTTGCAATTTAAACCACCCCTCAACCCCCGGGCGCGGGTGGAGATAAGTTAAGATTTTCAAATGGAACCCCATATTTTTTATTGGCCTATCGTGTTCTCCGACCAAAAATAAATATCTTTTGTCCGAAATTTTTTTTTTATTCGGGCCCATCCTTCACCAATAATCACCATGAGGAAGACAAAATCAGAACCGTGCGAAAATCAAGTGTTATCCCGGAAATACACTTTTTCTCTGTCTTGTACTAAAAAATGCCCGTGGAAAAAGTTGTTTGTATGTGGTCGTAGAACACGATCCGCCAATAAAAAATACGGGGTTCCATTTGAAAATCTTATCTTAACCCCCACCCGCGCCCGAGGGTTGAGGGGGTGGGGGGTGGTTTAAATTGCAAACTATTCCTCCTTTAAAACTAAACAACTTTTTCCCTAGACATTTTCCGCTGCAATGCGATGCACCGGAGTTATTCCGGGGTACCGACCTTTTTTCAACACCATATAACTTTCTCGATAAAAAAATGTTGCATTTACTGACCCCTTCATATCCATGGCAAGAAAAACTCGGTTACTACTATAAAAATAGTAGAACTGACCATAATTTATGGCTCTATATGTGATTGGAATAACTTTTAGTTAGAACTGCCATTAAATTGTTGCAAAATTTTTAGTAAAAATGACAAAAATATTTAGTAAAACACTTCATTTAAATTGGTCATTTTTAAAATAAAAAATAATTAAATAATAGCCAATGAAATGTACTATATACTTTAAAATATTTAGCGACTGGTGTTATAAATAAATTATTTTCACTATACATTCGGTGTAAAATTTACAATATATTTTAGTAATTACTTGATTTTTAAAATTTATTAATAATTCTAACTATACTTTTTTATAAATTATGTGTATCTACCATATTATTTTGGTACGGATTAATAATGAAAACTACAATTAATACAATATTTTATATTAAATCGTAAAATAAAATCTTTACTATAATAATTTTAGTATAATTTCCGTGCATCCATTCCTTGTAAAATTTGCAACACATTTTAGTATTTACTTGATTTTACTACAATTACTAGAAATCCTAACTATTGTTTTTTTGTAAATTGTAATGTTTACCATTATTGTGGTACGGATTATTAAAAAAAAATACTATATTTTATAGGAAATATTACTATAAAATCTTTAATAAGTTTTAATATACTATTTTTTCCTTGTCTTGTGTTCCAAATGTGATATTTCCTTTTTAATTAATTGCACAGTGAAAATACAAATAACGCCAAAAGTTGGTGCATGCTCAGTAGCCATATTAAGTGTACTTAAAATGGCTTCAACTTAAACAACATACAGGGTACGCTAAAAAATATTAAATTCACACTCATATTAGAAATAATACAGAGCAGCGGTAAATTTAGATAATTTCTTCAGTCAATCAAATTTTTGGGCCTTATCCAAATGTTTCAAATAGCATAAACACCGAAAAAACTACCTTCGTGGGCCAGAATTATTAACCAGAATCGTTTTCAAGTACCACCGGACTCACCTGGGGGTTGGAGCCACCTTTTAAACGTCAAAGAAGGGATGATTTACACATGCCCGTAACATAGGGAAAATGGGATATTAATATTCCGTTCTGACACATTCTAAGTTATTTTTTGCTTGGGTTTGTTCGGTTGCGGCACTGCCTTCGCAGGTAGGTATTGGAAACAATGAATTTTTAATTAGGTTACTTTGAAAGGTGATATTTAACGAATTTTAAAAAATGTGGGAATTGTTAAACGATTTTAAATTAGGAGGAGGCTTTACCATGAGCCGTCTGTTTCTCAGACTGTGATATTCTATTTCAAAACTAATTCTACCCTGATTGTCAGGTGGTAGTACACTCCTCGACAATCAATTCCGGACGAAGGTAATGTTAGTCATGTTTATAGTCATGTAACTTCTTAAATTATTTTCCGATTTTGGTGAAACTTTTAGCAAAGTGCAGATTTGTGTCTCGGAATGTTAGTCTGCATTTTTCTTTTCAAAAAATACTGATTTCTTCATCATTATACAGGCAGTAAAAAGTCACTTTTTACTCTTAATTTCTTAATGCCTTGTGAAGCGCGTAGCTCAAATTTACAAAACAAAGCGCCATTTAAAGAGAATTTAATGCCCTTTAAAAAGATGTATCACAACATACCCATTCCCATTTGAGAAAACAAGGGCAGTAGCCGACCCCGCTAGGGGGGGTTGAGGTTACAGGGATGAAATTAATAGTGAAACGTGTCCCTCTGAAAACACAAGTTTACGGGTCCGAGTTTTTGTTTTAATTTTCACGTACACAGCCGTAAACCTTGCTGGACTGTTTTCGATGGGCCACCCTGTATAAATACGAAATTATAATATACATATGTCTAATTTTAGATTTCTACACATACGGGTGTTTTACACCTAGGTCTTGGTTTATGCTATTCATTATATTATATTATACAGGGTGTCCGGGTACATGTGGGAAATCTCCCGGATATGAAGAAAACACGTGAAAAGAATACTATAGGTTCATATAAACTTCTTTCGTATCGCCTCCTCTTCGGAGATATGGGCTCCCAAAGAGCACCAATGGAATCAAGTTTTTTACACATAATTATTGAACCACCTGGTATATTTCAATTATTTTTTAATATGACGTATACCAGGTAAGACCCGTCAAATTACTGCCCAAGAAACTGTTGTGAATTACTCACAGCTGCAGGGACGGACTAGCTGTAACACTCATGGGCCCATTTTTTTTACGCCCTGTATGATGAGAACTTTGGACAATGTTTTTTACATACCTTTAACTATTGGCTAAACATTAAGTACTCTTCATTCATGTCGCTAATCCTAACCGTTTTCGAAAAAACGGCATTTCATATACATCCTGTGCTTCGGGTATTTCAATAAAAGATACATCTTTGTTCCGATCCAATGTTCAACCTTCAAGATTCCGCTTTTTCATATTTAGCCCATGAGCAGTTAGGGGACTCAGTGTAAATAAAATGACGTTTTCTCGAAAACGGTTAGAATTAGCGACATGAATGAAGAGTACTTAATTTTTAGCCAATAGTTAAAGGTATGTAAAAAACATTGTCCAAAGTTCTCATCATACAAGGCGTAAAAAAAATGGGCCCATGAGTGTTACAGCTAGTTCGTCCCTGCAGCTGTGAGTAAAACACAACAGTTTCTTGGGTAGTAATTTGACGGGTCTTACCTTACCTGGTATACATCATATTAAAAAATAATTGAAATATACCAGGTGGTTCAATAATTATGTGTAAAAAACTTGATTCCATTGGTGCTCTTTGGGAGCCCATATCACCGAAGAGGAGGTCGATACGAAAGAAGTTTATATGAACCTATAGTATTCTTTTCGCGTGTTTTCTTCATATCCGGGAGATTTCCCACATGTTCCCGGACACCCTGTATATTAAAAATGTTAAAATGTTAAAAAACAAATGTTAAATGTTAAATACCCTGTATAGAACGGTTATGGAATTACGCCTGTAGGTGCAAACGAACTACTTCACCTAAAACGTATAATAAACTTTTTAATAAGGTAGTTTAATAATCTTGTTGAATAGATAACTATTAATCACTGCACAAGGAAAAATCGATGATTGGTTTTTTCATCAATAGTTAATTTTATAAGGAAACGTATCAAAGGAAATTAAAAACTAAACCGCAACCGACAACCATTGAAACCATATGCTCGACATGGAGGTCTAATTGAAAAATATTATTCTGTCAAATTAACTTATATTAAGAATTAATTCGGAATCAACTTTTAAATAATCTATTACTTATAGCACACACCATAAAAATCATGCAACCTTATACGGACAAACCACTTTAATTTTGGTCAACGAGAACACATTTTTGGAATACACAATTTGTATAATATATACAGGGTGAATCGCGGTCAGCTTATACGTATAGGGAAAACGAGTAATAGGATCGTTCCAAAAATGTGACCTCTTATGCCGCGCGTCCACAACAAACCAGCGAACAGAAACACAATGTTTTCTTTAGAAAAAAGTTTCGTAACACATATGTCTCGGGTTACATACAACTTTATAGTTTTAATTGAAAATGTTTCGAAACATTTCTCAGCAAATAAGATGTGTCCAATTTGTGTCTAAAAATGCTACTTGGGCCGATACGATCGTAGAAAAAATATTTTACATATTATATAAAGTTACATTTTTCACTACGGGTTTGCATTTGTTACATAAATAACTATTTCCATATTAGTTCATTCAAAGTGAATGAATATTCATCGAGCAACGTATGCCCTTACTTTAAGCATTGTAGCTAATGGAGCTAATAGTGCGACAAACTGAAATTTACAGCACGGCTTTAAATGATATATTTCTAGCTTATTGAATCAATAACGAAAAACAAAATCACAAGAAATATTATGCGTAGTAATGGGACTAGCCGAAGGGAGGTATGAGGAATGATGTTTCAAATCTTTAATTTTAGGTTCTGTAGATTTATTGTTTCGCCTTAAACGGCAGGTTACGAGTGCTTTTACAAGAACCTATTAGGAAACCGGTGGGAGATTTATACACTTTTGATGAGCGGTCAAATTCTTCTTCTAAAATTTTTAGTAGTCATGCAGAGGTAGTTATTATTCTTTTGGGCACAACGTAATTTTTTTATCACAGACATTTAATTTTCTTACATACCTATGAAACATATTATGACTCTATGATACCTAATACTACCTTAGGACCATTTCATAGTTAATCCATTATATTTAAATAAATACATTATATTTTGGCATTCAATTTGATTCTTAGTTTTTTCTAATACAGGGTGTCTATTTTTAGGTAGTTTTACGCAGCACTGCTACTTATTTGGCAAACAGAAGATTCCGTAATGAGAATTTTTCTAGGTGGCCTTGTTTTTGATATACGGGATGTTTTTGAGAATTGTGCATTTTGGGACACCCCCATATCTCGGTTACCCCGTAACGTATCAAAAAGAAATAAGACGTTCTTTTTGTAGTTTTTACGTAGAATACAGTGACGTACTCAGATTTTTTCTACATTGAATAGTTTTCAAGGAAAATCAACAAATGTGCTTTTTTTAAATGGGTCACCCTATATATTTTTAAATAATATAATTTAGTTTGTAACGAGCTTCTCAAAAATATATAACACTTTATTTTTAATCTTAGTATTAGGCCCGAAATATACGTTTTTCAAAAATTCACCATTTTTTTTTTAGTAGGCCGTGACGGAAAATACTGGTGTGATTGAATATTAGACATAAAAATTGAAAATTTATTGAACTCCCTCATAAATATTGCGCAAATTGTTCTCCATTATGCCTTATACATGTTTCATACATGGTTCTTATTCGCGTTATGAATTAAAAATAATAAATAGCCGCGTTTGTAACTCCCTAAAAGCTCTGTCAATGGCAATTCTTAAATCTGCTATTTGTTTTGTACTGAATGGATTAGAAATGGAATCCAAAACCGACAAGTCGGGTGACCTTGGTGGCCATCTTACAGGTCCATTATTAGTTCCAATCCAGCATCCTGGGAAGTTATTATCTAGGTAGGCCCTTACAATTTGGGCATTGTGAGCGGGCGCTCCATCCTGTTGAAGATGCAAGTTATTGAGACCAGCTAAGGGCATACCTTCTATTACTTCTGGCACAACGTTTTCCGGAATTTCCAAATATTTATGTGCATTAAGGCTTCCTTCAAATATATTATGAACTATTTTGCTATTCAGTATAAAGCATGAAACGCTAACGCCAAATCTGCCTTGCCGTTCGAGTGGAAATATTATATGCTGATTTTCCTGAGACCAAAACCTCGTATTCTGTCGATTAAACATGCCGCGCTGGTAAAATGAGCCTCATCAGACCATATAACGGTTTTTTCAAAATTGTTTTCCCTATTCAGATTTTGTAAATACCAATTGCAAAACTCTATAGGGCGCTGTGCATCACCAGGATGTAAGTTTTGTACACGGTGGAATTTATATGGCGTAAAATTGTGTTTTTTAGGATTGTTTGCACCCTTGATTGAACTATTCCGACCGAACGTTCAACTTTTCTGCAAGAACTACTTGAATTTGTTTCAATTGAAGCTAACCAATTTATTTCATCAGTCTCGCGATTATCCTTGTGGTAGATTTTAGGGCGAGGTCAACCCCAACAAGTTTTTATTTCCGAGGATAACTGCAAGTACGTTAAGTAGTAAGTTATCTTCTGGATCAAATGTAATAACCTCAGTTAACTGGTCTTCACGTTGAATATTTTCATGCTTAAGAGCTGCATTTAGTCACAGGCACTACTTTTTGCGAACGTTAAGCCATATATACTTAGTGTCTTTCTAATCTAAAACTGGATTCGTAAATTTAAAGGATTGGAAAACGCTATGAAAAAATTGCGTTAAAAAATACAATGTTATAAGAATAATAATAACAATTTCAAATATGAACAATTCTCAAATTTTGTAACAGATCTTCCTGAAACTTGTTAATACCCCAATCGATAAGTCAGACAATCTAAATATCAAAAAATTAACTAAAAAGCTTTATTATTAACGACTAAAAGTTCACTTTCGTCTCTTTCTAAACTGGCAAAATGCGGCATATTTTTTAATTAAATTGATGCAACATAGATAGCTCTGATTGCTAATTTGGGATTGTTTGGGATCCTCATCATAAATCTCGCTATACGGAAGCAATTTTTAACTGTTTCCTTCCTAAATCCCCCGGTTTACTTCGTGAAGTCCCTCAGTGAATGCAGACAGCGACATTGGCGCGCGGCTCAATTGGCAAGCGCAACAGCGATATTCACCACAGAAGGCGTTTATTAGTATTTTTTTATTATTCTTGGTCCGCTAAAGAGAGCAGTTTTAACATTTTTTTCTGTCCGCGTCCCTTCAAGAGAATGTTCGTCCAAGAGGAAGTTAACTTCTTCTTCTTCTTGTGCCCTGTGCTAAGGCGCACTTTGGCGATCCTTTGTACTTCTCTCAAATCATATCCTATGTAGGGTACCGTTCTCTGCTTGTCGAAATATTGTGACGGCGTATCTTATTCCACACCAGTCCCTTATATTTCGAAGCCAAGAATGTTGCTTTCGCCCCGGACCTCTTCGTCCCTCTATCTTACCCTGCAAAATCATCTTTGGGATTGAGTACTTGTCACCCCTCAGGATATGCCCGAGATAAGATATCTTTCGGTCCTTCACGATGTCCAGAAGATCTCTCTGCACACCGGTAATTCTCAACACTTCCTCGTTGGATGCAAGCGCGGATCCAGGGGGGAGGTCGTGGGGGTCATGACCCCCCCAAACCATCAATTTAACACGAAAAATACCATATATACCGGTTTGACTAACGCGGCAGGGTATTACTTTTCGTAACTTTTCCATGCATGACCCCAAACGAAATTTGACCCCCCCAAACCGAAGTGCTGGATTCGCCTTTGGTTGGATGTGTGTGCAGTCCAGGGAATACCCAGCAGTCTAGGGAGTTAACGCAATGCAAACTATATGAGAAGCAGTCGGAACCATGAGTAGGCGTCCGTATAAGAGGGATGTCCGCGAAGGGGAACTTAACTGTAAATTAATGTTACTTTACTCTTATCATTTTAGCACATTATCTTCTTTTCGACCACCCTGTAAGTTATATCTGTGATTTTTTCGGAGATTAGGAGTTTTTAAGACAATTTAACTCAATGCTACATAATAACAATACTTAAAATATAGGTTTCATTACATAAAGCTAATTTGATTCGCTGACAAGATCAACGGCAAAATTAAATCTATCTTAATTACGAAACAAAAAGTCAGGTAAGTATTAGGCAACATACTAAACAAGTAATTAACAAGTGAACAGCGCGGGCCGGGCCTTTGACCGGTTTTTTTCTTATCGTTTTGTAGCCAGTTGCCAGATTTACATGCACTATGGCAGTAACTTGCAACAGTGGCGTAGGTGGATAATTTTCACCTACATGGTGTGGGTATTAAGTTTTATTGTTATTCTATAGATTATCGGTTTTCAACATGGGTTTAGTCGAAATATTACGGACTTAAAAGCTTATTGGTGCTTTGATAAAAATGTACACTATGCGCAAAAAAAGCAAGCGAGCGATTATCCCCAAGATTGTTGGATATCCGTAGTATAGAAACAAAGAGGATATTTAAAAATGTAATTTAATTATTTGCATTTATAATGGTTGGCTTACGTAAAGGGATTTAACTACGACAACCTGAATACCTCTCTAGGGTAGGTTGGGAGGAATGGACCAAACTCCATTAGCGTTGAATGGACAAGTTATAGCGTAATTACAAATATGACCTATAATCATTTTCTGATCCATCTACGAAGGGCTTCTTACTCCTCTGATTCAGGTCCTTCTTTCGTATCGGATGCAGTATTTCTAAAACGTTGCAATAGTGCATCCCGAGTATCTACTCTTACTTCGTAAACTTCATGTTTAAACCAGCCCCATAGACAAAAGTCTAGTGGGGTGAGGTCTGGAGATCTTGGAGGCCAACTAATAGGACCATCGCGACCTATCCAAAGCCCTAGAAAACTGAAAATTTGAAAATGTTGCCTGACCTGATTGGCGTAATGCGCAGGAGATCCATCGTGCTGATAATAGTAACTTATTATTTAGCCACTCGTATTGGTTAAGCTAACAAGAACAAACCCCGAACAAATCAGAAATGTATTGACTGAATTGCAAATAAAACGATCGGCTTGCGAATGGTTGTTCTGTTCTGTTCGAAATTCCAATAACCTCCTTCTTTCCAGCATCCAGCTAAATATTTCCATAATTATTATTGGTGTACAGCCGAGAATCGATGCACACTAACCATGCGTCGAGCTTTATATCTCTACCAATCCTCCAAATATAGCTTCTTATTGAATCTTCCATGCATCGCAGACGAACGATCTAGATTTTCATTCATAGTTTGCTTCATGCATATTTGACGACAGCCACTCTGTTATGTTCAAATCACAGTTCTAACTAGAAATACTTAAGGAGGCAACGAACAAACCCTAAATTAGTTACCTTTTCTTGTATTATAGGCATAAACAGATGTTATCCACGTTAGCTAAATCTACAATACAGATTTAGCTAACGTGGATAACGTCTTGAACAGATTTTGAAACGAAAACATAATTTTAACCTCACTTTTAGCCAATAAATGTCGATTTGCTATCAACACTGATGTTCATACCTATAATACAAGAAAAGTTAACTCATTTAGGGTTCCTTTTAATAGACTGAATGTGGGTAGAACATCACCAAACTCTTTGGGGCAATCTTTAAGAAGCTGCCAGCCTGAAGGCTATTGATAGTCCTATGTTATTTAAAAAAACGTCTAAAGCAATATTTGTCGTCTGAGGCTTCTATTCGATTAAGGAATAAGGGTGCAATAATGCATCTACTTTTTTTTAATAATAACATAACTTTTATTTTAGTAGTAGTTTGTTGCTTCTAAATTTTATATATTGTGTCTTTGTATATATACTCATGTACTTGACTTTGACGTTTTCCATACACTGTAAATTGTAATGTCTAAGGAAATAAAGCAAATATAAATAAATAAACAAGTTGACAGTTGACACATAAATCAACCCAAGCGAGCTATCTCAGTTAGAAATGCGATAACCTTAGCGTAAGTAAGTGGGGAGGAAATTTGACTGAGAAAATGTGATTTATTTTCATCAAATAAAATAGCAACGTAGACAGTTTAGGTCAGCTCAGCTCAGACAAGTGGTCCAATAATAAACAACTAATACAGCTGCGTTCTGATCTTTTCCAGGAACATCTTCTAGTAGTCCTTGTAATTCACTTTGTAAAAAAATTAAGTAGTGCCATGTAGTGCTCTCCCTTGAAGTAATTCTCCAAAATGAAAGCGCCAATTAAATAACTATGGTCCGTACCAAACCACACGTTTATCGAAAATTTGTGATAAAAATCCAAAAAATTAACGTCAAAGCAAATCAAAATCGTATAATTACATACCTTTCAGTTTTTTAAATTTTTTTCACGTATATAATATGCTCGTGGAATTTGGTCCATTCCTCCGACTCACCCTGTTGTTGTGTCTTCGGCACAATATTTTTTGCAATTTTGTGTAATTTCAGTGAAGATTTCCCTGATTTGATTATTATTAACTAGTAAACAAATGCCAGTATTTAACAACCTATATTTATTTTAATATGGCGGCCAGCATGCTTCTGTTAATGTTACCATCCTGATGGAAACTTAATTCTGAATAGTAGAGCTCTCAAATTTAATACAAGTCACGTCAAGATTAACACTAGTCAAAAAAGGCCGGTGATGTGGTATTTAAATATAAGAACGTTAATATTTCAAGGAAGCAACCATTTTTCTTCTTCATTCTTTCAATTAAACAAAAATTCTTATTTTTTACGAGCCACTGCTGGCCGTCAAGGTGACTTAAGGTATCCTTCACCTTTTTCATATCTCCGCAGCTTTCTGAACTCAGCGGGTGCTTTGAGCCAGGTAAAGAGAACAAAGTAATTTGTTCTTTTCACGATGGAGTGGTAAACAATAAAGCTCAAGAGGGCCCCTTTTGTTGGAGGTAAAAGATGATGTGTTGAACAAGTTTGCTCGGATACTAGAAGCCGTGCGATGTTCAGTTTTTACTTTAGTGGTAGATTTATTTCTTTTCCTCTGCTCATATACACAGGGTGTTAATTTGAAAACTTCCCGGCCTTAATATGTCGCTTAAAGTAAATAATATTAATGATCGGAAAGACACGTCCAGTATATGGCGAAGGGGGACGCCTTTAAAGAGTATTTGCTTCGTGGAAGCTCATTTGAATATTGGTTGTAACGTATTTCCCATAAGTTTTGGCACACATTTCAGATGCCACAAAATTGGTAATAAGAAGAAAACATTGTTGCCCTGGTAACAAAACTTGTTTGACACCTTGACTTAACGTTGACAGTTCAGTTTGTAAATTGATATGTCGATATGGCTTACAAATTAGAAATTCGGAAAAGTATTTATAATTTAGTTGGACGGGTCCCTAAATCCGAAATAATACGTATTTTTGAAAATCGAAATATATCGCTTAGAACAATTTATCGGACAATTGCTGAATGAGAACAAGTTATTCCTTTTATGAACCTTCCAAAAAGTGGAAGGCCTAGAATTTTTATCGGAGTAAGATCAGAAAGACTGGTAAGAAGGGCGGAAAACACGCTTGGTGCATCAACAAGAAAACTAGCCCGACAATATCGAAAATCTGAGAACACCATAGCGCGGGAACTATCGTGTAATGGCCAGAAATACCGAAAAAGAGGAAATATACAGCCAACCAACTAGCCAGAATCCCGAGAGGCTGCTGCCATGCATTAAGAAGAGTTTATTTTGCTAACAACCTGGTGATAATTATGGATGACGAACGAGCGAAACGACAACCCTCCTAACCTTCCTCAAGCTCGGCCCATGGAAGATATTTGGGCTCTTTTATCTCGAAAGTTTACGATGGAGGATGAGAAGCACAAAATGAGGAGGAACTTCGACGCAGGATATATAGAAAAATCCGAGAAATCGATATAAATGCCGTCCAAAACTTAATGCTAGGTGTCCCAAGAAAGTCGCGTCGAATAGAAGATTATATAGATCCTCTATATTTAATTTAAGTTCATTATTTTGTTGCTTGTGAAACAATTAATTACTATATATTAAAAATTTTTATTTAAATATATTTTATTATAAAAAAAATTGGTTGAAATTTGTGCCAAAATTTATGGGATATACGTTATTTTCGAAAATCTTGGAATCCTAGAATCTCAACCTTATTGATAATTTGCGTTATTACGATAATAAACACAATAAGAAAAAGATGGGGAATTCCAATCTCTTTTCATATTCCCTCTGTTCCTGTTTTTATTATGACACTTGATCGGTTTCATATGTCTTGGTTAGAAAAAAAAAACAATCGACGGACGTTACTCAAAAGTCTATATTTTTATCCAGTTTATGGCAGATTTGGCATAGTCTTACTATATTAAGTTAAAAATTACCATTTTTTTCACAAGCAATATGTGAATTTAACATATAATCGCTGAAAAACAACAAATAATTTTATTTAATAATAATGACAAATATGAGAGTTGTTAATCCGGAAGTGTAAAACGTGAAAGCCGTCCTTGCCTAATTAACAGAACACGGCAATGAAATTTATACTAATTTTCCGAGCTCCCCGATTGTTTTTCTGGAAAGTTGATCACAACCTACCTAAGAATGTGAATTGTTTATTCTTTAAAGATTGTGAACCAAAGCCGTATCCTCCTTGTTCTTGGCTGCATTCAGCAGAACCCATCGATTTATAAGCGATTTTTAATGGATAACTTCACGATGCGCATCGATTTGTAGTTCTGCTCAATGCATTTTGGTGTTGATCCCTTATAAATGTTTTCATCAAATATTACGTTTTTATCTCTATGAAATGAATAGCCTATGTCACCCATATCTGGAACAACGCAATCGAACATCATGGGGAGTCTCGGGCTGTTGCATCAGCAAAGCCTTTGATCCTGTTTGGCATGAGGGGCTTCTAAGTAAACTGCGATCCTATGGTATGCCCAGTCGATTCTGTGCATGGTTGTCTAGCTTTCTTAAGGACCGCTCTCTGCAAGTGGCGATCGACGGATTTTTCCGTCGACACCTTCACAATCAATGCCGGTGTTCCTCAAGGGTCCATATAGTCTCCCACTCTCTTCTTACTCTACATTAACGACCTTCTAGTGAAAACTAAAAATTCGATATTTAGTTTTGCTGACGATAGCACACTTATCTCATCTTTCTCCTTGAATGCGCAAACATCGGCTACCGACGCACATCTTCGCAGACAGCATGAAGTATCACGCCTCAACAAAGACCTGGTAGAAATTTTGGCTTGGGGTGACAGTAACCAAGTCGAATTTAACGCTAAAAAAACCCAGGCAGCAGTTTTCTCTAAAAAGGTTAACATTACAGAACCGGAAATAGTCATGGCTGGACACGAAATCCCACTGGCTTGATCTATTAATTTGCTGGGCGTCAATCTGGGAGGAAATATGTCTTTTACATAACCACGTTGTGGCAATCGCCAAGGTAGCTTCTCAGAAGCTTGGGGTACTCTTCCGAACCAGAAGATTGTACACACCTCAACAACTTTTGACACTATACAAAGCCCAGATTCGACCATCACTAGAATACTGCTCTCATGTCTCGAGCTCTGCACCCAAGCATACTCTTCGGCTACTGGATTCCATCGAAAGGAGGGCTATTCGTCTGATCGGAGACCACGAGCTGACGAAGAACCTCGACAGCCTAGAACATCGAAGACAGGTTGGGGATTTGACTCTCTTTTACAGATATTTTCATGGAAGGTGTTCGGCTGACCTTGCCCTCTTAATTCCGCCCAGAGCGACGAATAGCAGAAATACACTAGTACTCCTCGAACTTCATTATTTAAGAATTCTTTCATCTGGGGGACTACATCCTTGTGGAACGACCTTCCCGAGGTCGTTTTTCCCAACGAATATAACCTCCAACGATTCAAAACCAACGTGAATCGCTTTTTGCGCACACGCACCACTCCCAGAGTGCCCTAAAGGATTTTTCCTATAATAGTGCTTGTGTTTGAACATAAAAAAAAATTATATTTAATGCTCCTCTCCGCTAGCGGAGATCGTGTATAATTGTAATTCATTTCTTTCTCCATTTTACTCCTCAACAAACAAAACACACATAAATCGCTTCTTAAATTCGATGCATAAAATGTCGTCCGATTTTCCATCGATTTGTGAAATTGATTTTTTTAGTGCATTCAGCAGATGATTACTAATCGCTTAGAAATCGATGGGTTCTGCTGATTGCGCTCATTGACTTATCCACTTATTTCCGGATGATACAGAATTGATACTTGATTAAAATGACACTAAGTCGTGGTCCCAAAATAATAACTTGTTTTTCTCGGTTACATGTTTCGCTATATGCAAGCATCCTCAGGCCTTAGATACATTGAAATTAAAAACAAAAATAATACACACTACGCTACATAAGCTAGCCTAACCTTTATCGCCTTTTCAAATTTTGTTTATTTAATAGAATATAAAAATAAATTAATATTTTCTAGTTTACACCTTGCTTGTTATTGGTATGGTTACTTTCCAAATAAGAAGATAATAGATATTTATGTTATAAGGATCATAATAACGCCGTGTTATTAGACTCGGCTGACGCCTCGACCAATAATACCCACGGCTAGTACCATAATGATTATTTATGATCCGAATTTCATACAATATTTTATATTCCGACACTTTTTGTGTTTTCGTCAGTAAACTAATGAAATCCATAATAATGTCATTTTCAGTTTCAAAATGACATACTTTATAGGACTGAGTACTATAATGATTTCATTATAGGGCTGAGTACTATAATGAAAAATAGACGAAAAAATTATTTCTTGAAATATGCCAAAAGTACCTTTTCGTGGACGATATTGACAAACTTTTTCTGGGAACACCAAGTTTTGTAATTGGCATACGTTTTTTGATATATGCCTTTAGACTTTTCGGGCAACAAACCAACAACTGCTTTATTGGCCAATTCTTCGATTTCTGATGGCAAATTAGCCATATTATATTATATAACCGTTAAAATTAAAAATTCAATTCTGACAATGACAATACAAACAAATATTTCTATAGTTACCTGGTTTTATTAAAATCAAGCTATTAGTTTACTGACGAAAACTTAAAATTCATCAAAAAAAAAATACAAAAATCGTCGGAATATAAAATATTGTATGCAATTCGGGCAGCACAGCTAGTACCATAATGATCGTTATTATGATCCTTATAACATAAATATCTATTATTCATGTTGAGGTTAATATAGACCTTATTGATACAAAATCTGAACAAAGAAGAGTATAACAGGCAAGCAGACGAGTAACCCCGAAGATTCAGGGAGACCGTTTAATTCGGCAAAGTGATATCTTTTAACGTACTTTTGAGCATCCATTTGGATACGCAGGCCTTTTATTTGGATACCCAGTAATCATCAAATGGATCCAGAAATTTTTTAATTACTTAGTCATTTAAAAACTACTGAAGTGATAACTAAAAATTCTTTAAAATGGTCAGATTTAGAAAAAATATTTAAAAAAATAGGGCTGTTTAAAAGACATTGATACGCAGCAAAAATTCATTAAAGACATGGATACGCAGTAAAAAATCACTAAAAGATGCCTTGCGGCATAATATTATCTTTTATGATAATTATAATACACGAAAAATGTTAATAATAATATAAGGGAACCATCCGATAACATGTGACAAGAGAGATCAAAGTCGAAATGAAACCATCAAATTCTGCATTATTGTTTTTTCCTTGTCATTTTTGACTGGAACGTTCATTGCTCTTGATTCTTAAAATAAAGGTAGTAGTCATATAATAAACATTCGAAAATTTTATACATTTCTTCCTTCCATCTGAAAAACCAAATTTACTATGAATAAGAATTTAGTTCCACTATCGCGCCTAAACGATGTGGTTTATCGACTCGAAGTACGTTTTTTATTAGTTTTAAAAAGATGATACTTTGTGTTGTTTAGAGTGCGATGATCGCCATTTTGAACACTTGTTATAAATATAAACAAGTTGTGGCATGTCCATCATTGATTAATATTAAATTGTAATATTAATTATAATCAGCCTGTTTTATGAATATTTGTATATTTTGTGAAGACGTTAGCAATTAGCTATAGTAAAGCTTTATACTTTTCGATAAAAAATTAAATTTTACATCTGCTGCTGACATAATTAACAGGGTGTTATATTTAACTTAAATAAGTTATTATCATTTAACCTAGTAATTATTTAGTCGTCCTTTTTGGACACCTTGTGTAAGTTAGTCAATTTTTCATAAGTATATTACAGTGCAACCTCTATAATCCGCACTAATTAAAACTGCGGTCATCCGGATTAGTGAATAATCCGGATTATTGAAGCGAGGCAGTTTTTTTTTTTATTGAAAAACGAAAGATTTAATACAAAACAACTAGATAATAATACATAAACAAAAATTATTTAAAACAGAAGCATACTTATTCAATTTTATATTATTTTGTGAAGTAATTTGTAATTTTGTTTGCTTGAATTACCGAGTACCATCAAATTCTGATCATAAAGTACACAATGCAGTTGAAATGTTTGGCCGGATTATTGAAGAACCCGTTGTACCGAAGGTACGGATTATCGAGGTTACACTGTATTTGTTTATTGTCCTTTATTTGATTTAGCGTCTTAGAAAGATAAATACAACTTGGCGTAGTGTAGTAGGAATCGGAGAAATACACTTTCTTGCATATTTCATGGTGCTCAAATTCAAAATGGCGGCTGGGCGACATCTTGATAAAAAAATTGAATAGGAAGTGGGGTCTTGCGATACATCATTTGAAAAGTCCTATCGAGTACTTTACGATCCCAGAATGTTGTGTCCCTATTTGCACCCAAAAAAAATTGGCGGCTTCTTAAACATAATATTTATTATTTTTTTCTTTTGCTATTTTAGTATCAGGCAGCTAATAAATTGACTTTCTACGTAGTTAGTAAAATCTCAACTAAAATAAAAAAGTAAAAAAAGTAAATATTATTTTTTTAAAAACCACCATTTTGTTTTGGGTACGAATAGGACACAATATTCTGGGATCGTACAGTACTCGATAGGGTCTTTAAAATTATGTATCACAAAACCCTATATCCTATTCAATTTTTTTTATCAAGATAGCGCCCATCCGCCATTTTCAATTTGAGCACCACGAAATATGCAAAAAAAGTCTAGCCCTCTGATTCCTACTAAACTATACCAAGTTGTATTTATTTTTCTAAGAAAATGGAAAAAAGTATAATGAAAATATAATAACTATGCAATTGTTAAAATGTCGCCATTTTGTTTCTGTTGCGAATAGAAAAGTAATATTCTGTTATCGTAAAGCACTCAATAGTACGCTCAAAATGATTCATCGCAAGATCCCTCTTCCTATTTAATTTTCTTTACAAAGATGGCGTCCATCCGCCATTGTGACAGTTAGTACAATCACTCTTCCTTCAAAAGTAGTTTGCATTCCCCTAAAAGTCACACGTAAATTTTTGTAGAAACAAATTGGCGGGTTAAAAGTTATTAAATCGTTTCCAGACTATACAGGGTGTCCGCTAATTAATGGTACATGGAAATACCACAGACGTAAAAATATTAGGATTTAATTATACTTACCTTTATCCGAAAGTTGATATTAACTGAGATACAGGGAGTTAAAGTTAAAACTTCATTTTTGTTTTTCTCTAAAAACTTTGTGAGAAACTAACGTTTTTTTACAAAATTTGGCAATTGTGGTTCTTTTCGGAAGAGAAATTTTAATGTACAATGTAGAAGCGCGCTGTCTGTTTTCACATATTCATAAGGTCTTAACTTTTTTGTGTCTCAGGATTTAATAAAAATAATACTTTTCTCATATTTATTACGTAAAAAAGGTATACTAAGTTGAGGTCGCCCAGAGTTACTGTTTGGGAGATATTTGCATTTAAATTGTTTAGTGCGTTAGCTCAGGCAAGCAAATAATATTTTGTTACTTCTTACCAATTAACTTTTACATGATAATTAATGTTCTAGTAATGGTAATTGGGAATAATAAATACAATTAGATTGGTCTTTAACTTACTTTAATTAAAATAACTTTGACCCTAGAATATATTGTGTCGAAGGAAACCAACAGCAATGAAAACACAAACTTACGATAAACTCAAAAATAAGACATTTTCTGTTCCATGGCAACTGCATCTCTAAATTTTATTTGTTTTCTCATAGGTTACTTTAAGAACCGACGCGACCTGAACTTAGTATACCATTTTTACGTAATAAATATGAGAAAGTATTATTTTCATTAAAAACTTAAATATACTGAGGCACAAAAAAGTTATTTATTTATTTATTTATTTATATATACTTTATTTAGCACTTGGCTAGTAAAAAGAACAAAATAAATACATATTTACATACATTGTTTACAAATACAAAATGCTAACATAAGCTCTGTCCTCGCAAATACACAAAAAGTTTTCTACAAAATACAGTCAAACTAGGTGAGCTCCTTATCACATCGGGAAGCGCATTAAAACGGCGAAGTCCCTCATAAAAAAGAGTTTTTTGTAGACCAACAGATTTTACATAGTGAATGTTGTAGTTTCTTGCTGATCTGATACCATAATTGTGACAGTCATATCTTCTCTCAAGATATGAGTTGAGATAATGAGGCAATAAATTGTTTTCCATTTTGTATATTAAAATGAGGTTCGCCCTTCCAATCCACTGCCCGACGTTCAACCAGCCCAACTCTGTTAACATACAATCTATTGGTGTATATTTATTACATCCGAGCAAAATGACCTAATAAATGTGCAAATAATTCCGCATACTGCGCCTCCTACATTGTACATTAAAATTTCATAAAAAAATGTATTTCTCGTCCTAGTAAAACCATACTGGCCAAATTTAGTAAAAAAACGTTGGTTTCCTGCAAAGTTATTAGAAAAAACAAAAATGTTTTAACTGTATCTCAGTTAATATCAACTTTCGGATATAGGTAAGTATAATTAAATCCTAATATTTTTACGTAAGGAGTATATGGTTTTTCCATGTACCATTAATTAGCGAACACCCTGTATACATACACTGTATAAGATTTTTCTTATAAACAAAAAGAAGAAATGGTAAATCTTCCCACCTTCTAAACCTCCCCTATAATTGTACCCTTCCTCTAATTTTCTTAAGGAGCAATAATTACAAAAGTAATTATTGTAGGAATAATGCTTTGAAACCCAATCAACATATTTATAATGTTTGAGTTTGCAATTATAAAGCCATTTGACCTTAAAAATTCAGTTTTTCTGCCACAAAACTTGTTAACGTTGCATGCGAATATACCAAACATAAGTTAATCCGAAACATACAAACAAGAACCGAAGAACCTCGCTTTGCGTGTGCGTGCCATCGCACGGTACCCGTCTTTCTCTCTCACTTGCGCTCTGTCTTTTTCCCCTCTTGGGTTCCCGTCTTACTCGCCTGTTGAAATTTCTCGTAGCGTTTTATTATTTATATTGCTATCTTTGTTGAATACGCTCGTTAAGCGACAAATGCCATCTTTCTTCTTTGTCGCGTGCTGGACCGCAGAGTGCGCCTCATCTCATGGCTTTTAGCATCCTCGTGCGTTATTCTCTTAAATATTCGTGTTCGGAGCACCATAAGTGAAAGGCGGATAAAGTTATCATATCATTTCAGCAGTACAATACAGCAGCATTCTAGAAAATCGTTTCGAAAATCAGTTCTTTATCAAACTCAAAACTAAATGTTATTTGGCGGGTCTGTTAATCGACAAACTTTTTTAGTATTATATAACTCAAATTCATATAATCAATAGACCCCAAATTTTTGAACTTACGTGTTTTGTACCTACCCAAGTGTTGCGACTGGAAATATTGGAAATACAGTGGAAACTCTCTTAGGCGGACACCTACTGGACCGTTTAAATGTGTCCGCCTAATAGAGGTGTCCGCCCATGGGAAATTTGTTATTAGGTAATATGTAAATGCAAAATTATTACTATGTAAATGTATGTATAAATAAAAATAACATAACAAAAATACACTAGTTTTAGTTAGGATGTAGTACTAAAAAAATCTAATAACGTAGTTTGACGTGTGTTTTATACTTGCAATCTAGAAAATGTAATTCCAAGTCTGATAACAATTCCATTGCTGCAGAGTCACCTCTATTCTTTGCATACTCTTATAATTCCTTTACCATACTAATGGCTTGTTGATAATTGGTGACATTTGTTTGATCACTGCATTCAACTTGTTCATTAGAGTCGTCAGATAGTGATGTGGTTTCAGTTTGGACTACATAATCGGTAGGAATGGGGTCACTATCATCTTCTAATAGCACATTGCTATCAATGTTAATAAACTCGCTCAAATCATTATCAAATTACAAACTTCCACAACATTAATATTCTCTTTCAGACTCAAAACGCGACATTTTTCTGCCATTGTTTACCTGATTTTAACCTTACAACTCACAAATAAACGGCGGACTGCTGTCGAGGAATCACACATACTTTCATTCGGCGAAGTTTTTTCGCGCTGCCACGCATACGCGATTGGTTGCTGGTCTACCTTCAGAGAGATATTGATTGCACCGTACTTATTCGTCTACCAAATACTTTTAAAATTTTTTTGTCCGTTTAAAGGAGGGTGTCGCACCCTTTATATGAAAAGAGCCTATCCGCGTCCGCCCAAAGGAGAGCCCGTCCGAGTGATTTGATGGAATTTCATATACCTAGTTCCGGACTATGAAAAAATGTCCGCTTATTAGAGGTGTCCGTTATGAGAGGTTTCACTGTATTTAAAATATAGAAAAAATAATATTTGAAACGCGTTTTAAACGATTCAAACCAAGGCAAAGCAAAGATTATAATATATATTTTATAATTTGGATGCTATAGAAACATAACTCTAGAATAGTAGGTATATTATCAGCCAAGGTTTAGGAGTACTACGCTATTATTGCCCGACCGTCGAGAGATTTAAGGACCGATATTTCGAAGTCACCTTAAGGTACAGAATGACAGAAGTCATCCTTAACACAAGTTTGCACATAGTCTTTAGGATATTTTGATTTTATATGAAGTCGTGATATTAACTAGCCGAGAGAGGGCTAAATGAATGTATATTATTATTATTATTATTATTATACCAAACAAAGTATGTTCCTCGTCGTCATACATGGTCTCACCTCATTTGGCTCACCGTGTACAACTACAAATAAAATAGGTTCATTATTATTATTTAGCCGAGAGAGGGCTAAATGAATGTATATTATTATTATTATAACAAACAACATCTGTTCTTCATCGTCAGACATGGTCTTACCTCTTTTGGCTCACCGTGTACAACTAGAATTAAAATAGGTTCATGGGAAACTCGTGGCGGGCTCGACTTGCCATGCGATAGAGGCTTGCGGCAGGCTCGTGGCAGGTTCGTTGAAAAAGAAAAGTCGACCAAAGCGCGGCTCAGGTGAATCTCGGGCTCATCTCGCCATATTTACATATACCTTTCGACTTAGCGCGTCAATTGACTCTCATTTCACACTTCCACATGCCCTGTATATCGAACAAGGAGCTCTAAAATTAAAAATGCCATTATTAATGTCCAATTATTTTTGTCTAATGGTTAATAGATCGACCTAATTTTTCCATATGTTAAGTTTTTGTCACTATTTTTTGGTCAGCAAGGGACTAAAAAAATAATTTACTGAAATTAGTTTTTGGTATGCACTTTTAATATTAATATAGGAAAAAATGTAGAATAATATTAATGTTTTAGAGATGACCTGTATTGTAGAGATCTGCTGAGGTAGAACCCTTACTGTCAGTAATCAGTACTCTACATATGGGTCATATCTAGATTCCCACAATCATCATCTTCCATATTATTTGGTGTTTCCTTTTCCATCCTTAAAAATGTTTATATTCCTACTTCTTATTTTTTTTTTCAGATAACAATTATTACCATATTACAATTCCCCATTTGATTATTGCTTCAATATTTCTAGATTTATTCAAAATATGGACGAGTGCGGCATTCGTACCCAATTCTCTATAATTTTCATTTTGTTTTTAATAAAAAAATATATACAGTGAGGACAAATAGGTTTCGATTAATTTAATTTGAAATTCAACCTTTAATTTTTCGGAGGCTCGGATCTGTCGATTTTAATTTTTAGATTTGCATTTTTAAACTTATTTTCATTTCATTTATTTTTTAAATTGGAACCCCCATTTTTTAAATTCATTTTGGGATTCTACGGAAAATGTTGTTCAAATTTCATGTATCATAACCTATGTCTAAATTACAATGCAATTTTAAACAAATATTTCACAATTTTGTTATTAAACACAAATATGTATATCCTAAAATGATTTGTTTTCGATATACAGGGTGTTAAAGTTTTTTTTATTTTTATCAAAAATCTCGAAACCAGTTCAGAAATAAAAAAAATCCTTAGCAACTGATAAGAGGCTAACTTTATTTATTTTCAACGATTCTGGCTTAATAAAGATTTGCAGAAAATATTATACAAGAAGGATACATAATTATTCCAAAGGGTAATTTTTAAGAGAAAGATGAAAAGTTTAAAATTTATGAAAATTATTAATAACATATTTATTTTTTTTAAATAGCCCATCTCTTAGTGCAGTGAAATTATGAAAGATAAAGAAACTTATAGTCTGCGAGACTAGTTTCATAAATAATATTCAAATTTTAATTTCCATACATATACAGCGTCTGTGGTAAAAAGTCTAAAAATTAGGAAACTTTTTTACCTTCATTTTATCGAAAAAAGTCACTCTTGCTAAAAAGTTTCGCTTGGTTGAAAACCTCCTTAGCCATAGTCGAATATCGAAGATATTATACAAAGTGGCAGAAAAATGTTAAATTGGTATAAAAATACATCAAAATACCGATTTGAAGATCTTTTTTCTAAAAATACATCAAAATACCGTTTTGAAGACATAGTAACAAATAAAGAAAAAACTAGAACGATGTATCGATTGGTAGCTCAGCAGAAATTTTATAGATGATTTATACAGTTTTGACGTATGTATTTAATTTCTTATGTATTCTGTCTCATTGTTTTTATGTTTCGTCATGAAATAACATTTTATTTCGTTTTATATAATGAACTAAGTATATCTCATGGGTAGTTGTTTCTCCGCAACATGTTTACAAAGAGGTCATAATTCTAGAAAGCGCTTCAAAACTGCATTTTGATGAAATAAGGATATTTTATTCTTAAGTCGATTTTATATTTTTAAGTCACTGTACAATATTTCGGATATTCAACTATGTTTAATGAGATTTTCAACCAAACTAACCTTTTTAGCAAGAGTGACTACTTTTTTCGATAATATGAAGGATAAAAAGTTCCCATTTGTTATACTTTCCTTTCCACCACACACACTGTATACCCTCATCCTCAGTGGGAAATACATACGAGGCACAACCATGACTTTGCTACGGTAAACTTTTTGTAGCAGAAAAAAATATTTAATTAATTATGAAAAATTGGAAAAAAGTTTAAAAAATTATAAGAAAACTAATAGTTTCTTTCCAATTTATTGGATTGTTTTCGATATTGTTGATAAACAAAAAAAAATTAAAACAAAGCATTTTAGGATAAAAATATTCTTGTGAAAATTGAATTGACTGCAAAAGTATTAAATTAAAATGGAAACGTTCTATGGCAATAAAAAAAACAATCGGATGACTACTATCTAAATACCGATGGGTTTTTAACGAAATATCGTAGGACAAAATCCTCGAAAGTGATATTTTTGTAATAAACTGCGGTTTATAATATACTGCACTTTATAAAAAAACTTTGGTCGACCTTTAATTATTTAAAAGGGTGTAAAAGCCGCTATATTTAAGTTAGCTTATCTGGCAATAAATTAATAACGTTTTTCAAAACGGCCTTATTTACATCGTAATCGCCTATATTTATTGACAAAATATTGTATACTTCGTATACTCATCCTATGATGTCGCTTTCGATAATTTATAGCCCCACCCGATATTATTCGGCAGGTAGTAAGGCTACATAGATTCATTTAAAAGTAAAGTCTATCTTAAGCGACAAATAAATACATATACAGGGTGTCCCATAACTAATGGTACACAGGAAATCTGCAGATTCCTTGGATAAAAATACTGCGATTTGGCCATACTTAGTTTAGTTCAATAGCTGGTAATAACCGAGATACAGGGTGTCCAAGTAAAAATGTAATTTTCAATTTTCCTAAATAACTTATTTCTGAATCAATATTTTTGTGACTAGGGTTTTTTTGTGGAAATAAATTTGAATTTGTTAATAATTTTGATCTAGATTATAGGGGGCGCTCTCTACGGTACTCTAGATACATAAAAAGAAATGTAACTTTTTTGTGCCTTAGTATAATTATATTTTTATTAAAAATATCAGTTTTTCTGTCATTTCTAAGCAATAAAGGTATACTTTGTAAATGTCGCTCCGGCTAACCGTTTTCGAGATATTTTCAATTACAATTTCTAATGCGCCCGTTTAAATTTTGATTTGTAAATGTGAAATTTGTCACAGTAGGCTTTGGTAAAAACAAATAGAATGAAAGCACTTTTATACCTCATTTCTGTCAAAGTTTATTTTCCTTTGTCAGCATTGTGGGTGTTTTTAAGGAGTTTTTGAAGATACTGTTATCAAAAATTAAACTAAAAATGCCGCGACATAACTGTTTTCTAACGGAGAAATACGAGACATGGTATGTGTATACGCACAAGAAAATTTTAACAGACGCGGGGCACATCGGCGGTATTTGGAAATGTATCCAAAATAGAAGGCAGTCGGATTTTAAAATTTTTAGAAGCCTATATGACAGACTGGGAGAAACAGGATCCTCCACTATTACGTTTTGGACGCAAGGATCCTGTTTTTCCCATGAACAAACCCGAACAAACACCCACAATGCTGACAAATGAAAATAAACTTTGACAGAAATGAGGTTTAAAAGTGCTTTCATTGTATTTGTTTTTACCAAAGCCTACTGTGGCAAATTTCACATTTACAAATCAAAATTTAAACTGGCGCATTAGAAATTGTAATTGATAATATCTCGAAAACGGTTAGTCGGAGCGTCATTTACAAAGTATACCTTTATTGCTTAAAAATTACGGAAAAACTGATATTTATAATAAAAATATAAGTATACTAAGGCCTAAGAAAGTTACACTTCTTTTTATGTATCCAGAGTACCGCTGAGAGCGCTCCCTATAATCTACATCAAAATTATTAACAAATTCAAATTCCTTTCCCCAAAAAAACCATAGTCACAAAATTTTGTGCAAAAATATTGATTCAGAAATAAGTTATTTAGGAAAATTGAAAATTTAATTTTTACTTCGACACCCTGTATCTCGGTTATTACCAGCTATTGAACTAAACTAAGTATGGCCATATCGCAGTATTTTTACCCAAGGAATCTGTAGTTTTCCTGTGTACCATTAGTTATGGGACACCCTGTATAAAACTTTCAAAAAATATATTGACAGCAGAAAATATTGAAGTTTACTAAATTATACCAATACAAAAGAATACGTAAAAAATTCCACAGGTTCAGAAACAAAACAATGAGAAGAGAAGCTATTGTAAAATTTGAGGCATATGACGATAAATATTAGTTTTAAGAAAAACCGTAAATTTTTTCTCACAGATGACAAACTCTCAGCATCAAATATATTCTAAACAAATACTATAATACATTGCAAAATATATTTTCTTATCATCAAAGATCGGTATTTTTTAATCGAAAAATTTACAATTTTTTCTCGTAAAACCTATAATAACGTCAAATGAGATCAATTTTTACCAAATAAATATTAAATTATCAGGAAACGTCAATATTTACCTTTTAAAATTAATCTCTCTGGCATAACGCAGTCTGTTGTAAAACTTTCAAGGTTTTTAAATAAAATTTTCGTTGGGATAAGTTTACTTAAGTATGTAATAGTAAATAATTGAGTTTTGGCGGCAATCATTTTTTAATGATTGGGTTGTGTGGCCTGTCAGCGAGCCATTGTTAAAAGAGCCAGATATTTGCTTTGCAAATAAGGTATAAATAGTTACAAAAAAGCGCCGAACCTAATATTTTGTAATATCGCTTTAATTGATGATAATGAAAATGGCGACTTTCGGACAATGCGTTAGGGCATTTGTCCACAATTTACATCAATTTTTCTCTTGAACCCTTCACTCAATTCCGATAATTTTTTAAAAATTGTAGCTTGTTTCTTGAGGAATGGTGTTGACATTTTTGAACGATTTGGTTTTATAATTCATAATAATAATAATAATAATAATAACACTTCTTTATTTCAAATTACAAGTTACTAGGTAATTACAAACTACAAGGCAACAATAAAGTGAAATGACGTCACAAAAAGCAATAACGACAAGAACTCACTGAAGTCAAAAGTCCCAATCAAAAAAGTCTCTCAAGGTATATGGTTCCATTTCAATTAATAACCTCTTTATTGACCTTTTCCACACTCTTATATTACTTATCCCTTTAATGTTAATAGGCAATCTATTATATAATTTAACGCACATGTAATATGGGCTTTTTTCAGAAATTGTTAAATGGTGACGTGGATACAAAAAATTCAAAGTTCGAGTACCGTAGCTATGCTCCTTAAGTTCCTGGAAAATTTCTTTGTTTCTGAATAAGAACATTAAAAACTCGTAAATGTAAAGTGCATGTATTGTCATTATATTTAGCTTTTTAAAAACACCTCTACAGGTCTCGAGGTACTGTAATCCCTGCATCAACCTCACCACTCTTTTTTGCATTACAAATACTCTTTCTACTCCCAAACTACTTCCCCAAAAAAGTATACCGTATCTTAATATCGACTCAAAATTTGCATGATACAAAGTGATAAACATAAAAGATACACGGGCAGAAAGAAACGATTTGTTTAGTAATTTTTAAGACTGAGGACTGAACAACTGACAATTGAACAAACCCGAACAAACCTAAGGAAAATTAATAAGTACTAGTTTATTATGAACCCGAACAATACCTCAACCAAAAAATCACCTAGAAGAAATATGTGAAACTATAATAAGTCAACTTAGGTACCATTAGCAGATTGCTCAAGGAATTAAGAATTTGGTTGGGTGAAGAAAAATCACAGCATTTCTTTATCAAATAAAATTGATTTTCTATTCTTTAAAAACCCTGTATTTTCCATAATAGTTAAGATATCAGAGTGAATAAATACAAAAAAGTGTTCAGAAAAGACCAGGTTATACCTAATTATTCACGATAAAAAATTTTCAATTGTGCGTTGTTCACTATACAGGGTGTCCCAACCAAAACTTACTGAAAAATAGTTATTCGAACGAATCGTTCAAAAATGTTAATAGGCCAACAGCATTCCTGCACGGAAAGAAAAACTTGGTTAAATTTACTATAAAAATAGTAAAACTAACCATAATTTATTGCTCTATATGTGACTGGAATAACTTTTATTAAGAACTGTCATAAAATTGTAGCGAAACTTTAACAAATTTTTAGTAAAACTTACCAAAATATTTAGTAAACCATTTATATTTTTGTAAAATTTGCTGAAATCTTTTGTAAAATTTACTCAAATATTTTGTCAAGTTTAATAAAACCTTCTGTAAAATTTACTAAAATCTTTTGTCAAAATTTTGACACATGGCATTTCCAATCACTCACCCGTCCAAGTACTGACCGTGCCCCCAACATCGCTTGACTTCGGTGATCGATTTCCTCGCTTCCTCTTACGTTCCCCATCTGTTCTCCTAACGAGGAACGAGTTCTGATTGATCCGTTGCGTCTGATTTAAGCTCTTCATTTTTGTAAAAAAGTATTTTTACAACACTTTATTTAAACTTGAAAATTGTTACAATAAAAATTACTTAAACTACAATGATAGTCATCAGTAAAATGTACTAAAACCATATATTTAAAAATCTTTAACTACTGAAGCTATAAATAAATTATTTTCACTTCACTTCACATTCGTTGTAAAATTTACAATCCATTTTACTTGATTTTACTAAATTTAGTAGAAATCCTAACTATAGATTTTTTGTAAATTATGTTCCAATATTACTTTGGTACACATTACTAATAAAGAATGTAATTTATTTATAATACTATGTTTTATAGGAAATTTTACAATAAAATCTTTACTATAGCCTTCTTCCGTCTGAAGACTCAAGCTACAATTAAAAAAATCGAGTGAAGGGTTCACGAAAAAATTGATGTAAAACTTATGGTAAATGTTGACTAATTCTTCTAATTAGTTATTTATAGTTAGAAAATTTTTCATCATATTAATGTCAAATTTAATATCTTATAAATATGGGTAGTTGCATCTAAATGCATACGAGATTTTATTTATTTCTAGTCGTGTATCTTTGATAGCCATTGAAACATAAATTTAAAGTTGGGACACGCACATTTTCTGATCCACATTGTATAATTTTTTTTCTGAAAAAACTATTTAAAAATATAACTGACGGGTCCAATTGATTCTATATAAATTAAATCGTATGTGATGAAGCGTTTCTCATAATCCTGTATATACTTTTTAGTTTAAAATAAATAAATTCATATTAAAAGCGCTTGTTAAATTAAAGTTATTTTTTTTATATGTAATACTATTATTAGACCTATTAGTCTTGTAGGTAAAGCTTATCTAAGTGTAAATATGTCATATCATAAACAGGGAGACGATGTGACACGCAAACATATAGGAGAGATAAGAACCTTTTTGGGTTTTGACCTTAGGTAAAAGATTTAAATTATATTCTTGAATATAGTCTATGAGTAGTTTCCCACCTATTTTTGCCGAAAAATGCAATTTATTATAATTTCCAACTGAAAAGTTTATGCAACGTGAAATTTTAAAACGCTCATATAGCGACAGAAGAAATTTTCTTATAATTTTTCTTTTGAAAGGACTTGCATATACAGAGTGTGTCGTAGAAAGTGTAACAAATTGGGAAACTTTTTTATCCTGCATTTTATCGAAAAAAAAGTTTTTCTTGATTGGAAACCTCCTTTACCGTAGTCGAATATCCGAAATATTGTACAGAGTGGCCAAAAAATGTGAAATTGATCAAAGAATAAATGAGCCTAATATCTCAAAAAATACATCAAAATGTCGTTTTGAATCTCTTTCTAGAATTATTATGTTCTCTCTCTAAACATGCTGACGAGAAACAGTGACATATGTTTTTTATGATCAAACACAAGCACTATAGGAAAAATCCTTTAGGGTTTGTTTATGAGATGAGATAATGAGGTAATTAGGTGATTTAACACACGGATTAGACGTGGTACACATAAAGAAAGACAGTTTACAAATTGTCCTGCGAGAGCACCTGATTTGATGCCTCTAGACTATTATTTATTGGATTAAAAGAAATTGTCTGCCGAGATAGACCGGCAAGTGCTGAAATTCTACAAAACAGAATATGAGTTGCCGAGGGCAGAAATAGGAAGAAAAATAAAAAAACTAAAACGATGTATCGAAAATGCATTCTTTGTACCAAAATATTAATTTTCCTAGAAAAATTAAATTGCAGTTTTAAAATGTTATCATGTTTCCATCTGTCGAGCAAACTCCTCATAACTTTATAGATTTAATCAACCAATAGGAGAGTTTTGTTTTTAAATAAGAAATACGTTGAGAAATATTAGATTAAAAGTGCCGTTGTTTATAATTAAATAAATAAATAGACTTCCGTTTTCAATGAAAATAGATATTGGCCAAAAATAGATACGCAGCAAAAATTATCATAAATGATTCAAATTCGATATATGGCCATAGAATTACAATAGGAACAACTTTTCCAAATATTTTTTTTAAATTCGATCAATAAATGCCATTTTTCGACATTTTGCGGAGACAATGTCAAATTTGACAGTTAATAAAAGGCGCATTGTCCCATTTAATTATGTCATATTTGGTCTTTGTTGAAGCAAAAACTTAGTAAATCAAAATATTTATCTAAATCGATTATCGAAAAATAAATATTTTCCGCATATGGTTCCTTTAATGGTAACCACTGTATGTCGCAAGAAGGAACTAATAAAACACATTTGCCACGAAAAAGTCACATTTGCACTCAATTTTTTTATAAGAAAAATAGCATAAACGAAAATCTTGTAATCTGAAACTAAAACAGCTAAATGTAAAATCTAGAACCGCCTAAATAATAATAATGATAATAATAATAATAATAATCTTTATTTCGCACTTGGCTAGCTATTACTAAAAAATGAAAGTTACAAAACAGTGTCTATATGTCAGTTGTTGCAAAAATTATAAATCCTATTCTACTTTACATATCCTTCAAATAACGAAACAATCTTCTTTTAAAAACATTTAACCCATTTGCCTCTTTAATGTCCTCCGGGAGGTGATTGAAACTGCGAACTCCCTCGAAAAATAACGATTTTTGTAGAGATGTGTAGAAAAGTTATAGGAATTTGACAACATTGGACACGTTTAAATTGAAATAGACAAAATTGCGATAACAAAATGTAATGTTACCATATTGACTAGTTTTACATGACAATTTTCATACAACATACTTTTTCGCGTTCTTTATAAAAAAAATCAGCTAAAGCGTTTGTGAATCAATAATTTATCCCTAAGAAACATACGTACGTGGTCAAAAGTTACCAAATCTTTAACGTACTAACTTATTACATCTGAGGGCCTGGGTGTCCCAGTGGTAACACTACCCTTATTAATTTTTAATTTTGTTAACAATATTTTTCTTTCTTGACTTCTGAACATTCAAGGATTCTCAATCTCTAAGCCGAAACAACAATATATTTTTCTTATTTATCATATTGATATATTATCTTATGTAAGGGAAAGCTCACACCCAGGTATACCCACTCCGATTTTCCACCATTACCCTTCAACCTCACCAAAACCGTACCCGACCCCATACATAATAATCCATGTGCCGCTTCATAGTTACTGGCGCAGGTACTACCTCACCTGTACTGCCTACCTCTCAGGTAACCCAAAGGTAACCGTATGTTGTTTTGTTTTCAGACCTACCCAGCAGTTCAGTACGTACCGAAGCCTCGACAAGAACGTTTCGCGCCAAATCATGTGAACCTTCCTTTAGTCGGCGTCGAATATGTCGCCTAAGGATAACCTTACCTGCTGGATGTGGACACCCGCTTACCATTCACTTACTCTTAAGGACTTACCATGTAACTTTTGCGGTGTTAGTGTAAACATTGCCCAAAAATGGGCACGTCTCAGACAAACGTCCTTCCAAAGGACAAGACATGGTACCAAACGAAAATTGTTATTGCGCTACTCAAAGTGTCCGTCAGTGTTTTCTTATTTATTGGTGTTGTTAGTGTTGTTTTTATTGTTAAGGGGGTGCGATGGGGCAAGGAAGAGACATGGGAATAATGGGAGTTACGCTATGGGGAATAACAAATATAATCATGTAAGGACTAGACCGGTTCTTTTGGGAAAGGATGAGGATTTTGTTGCGAAAGGAAAAAGTAAGTTTAACTTGTACTATGTTTGAAATTGAGAGAGTGTAATAAATTAGGATTAATTAATGGTCATTCCATGAGAGTACCTGCCTGTACAAATTTAATGTTAATAATTCTTAGAAGTATTATAGTCTTAATTACAAAGATAATGGTTTTGCTTAAGTTACCTGACACCTTGATTGCAGTAAATCAGTAAATGCTGTATATTTTACTCCTATGGTATTTTTTCTTTCGTGTTGTTAAAGATGGAAGAAGAAAGATTCATTTAAGTTAAATGTGCGACTAAATGTGCATTATTAATCAATCAACGAGAAATTAATTGTATTTACATATTTAATGCGCTTAAACACCAAAATATTGCAAAAAGTGTTGACCGTACGGTGGAGGTATGTTCAAATATCACCGGAATTGGAAAGTTGACAATGTACAAACTCATGTTAGGGAAAAAGTAGAACTGTAAATCAATTAAAACCGTCGCCAGGAAGGCATAGGAATCATTTAGAAGAAGATTAAACAAATATTATAAGAATGAAAGTGCATTCATTCTATTTTTCCAACAAAATTATGACTAGATAAAATTTTACTTGCAATAAAAGAAGATATTCCTAAAATAAAAAGAGAGGACTACGGGAATTAAATTTTAGATGGAAAAACGGAATCGGAAAATATAAATATTGTGGCGACTATTTCCAGTAACGTCTGTCATTTCATTCAGATTTTAGAGAAATATAGCTTCTGAATGGTCGGACCCGAAGGCACTTCTATCTGTGTCTGCCAATAATTGGCTAATCCAAACCCATTTTCTATTTTATTTCGACCTTTTACAGGACGATGTAGGCAAAAAATAAAAAAATTATCTGATATGCAAGATAGGTACATTCTTATAGAACCACTTAAATTTAGTTTTGTCACCTTGTTGGGGTTTTTGCATATTAATTAGAGGTTATTACTCTCTATCAATTTCAAACAGATTATAGGATATATAGAATAGGATTCACAAGTTGAAAAAAAGCAGCGCAGTATCTATTAGAATCGGACAAATATCATTAAGATTAACAACACTGTAACCAAGCCCTTATTTTATATTATTTGTGTCTGTTTAACACTTGTAATGATTATTTATATTTAATCGTGGTACTAAAATTACTTTTTCAACGCTATTGGTGTAAAATTGTTATTTATATTTTAAAGGCGGCTCTATTATATCTATCTTATTATACATAGCGTTGGATTAATGCTTCAGGATACTTTGAGAAGTGATTCTATATGTTAAAGTAAAGGTAGTAGAACACTTAGTATAAAAGTATCAGAATAAGTCAGATACATTTCACACTGTAATTAATTTTTTGGCAATTCTTCAAATGCATACCGGGTGATGCATCGTTGAGGTGAACAAAGAAAATCCCATGTAATTTTTGATGTGGTTGAATATTGGCTCTCTGGTACATTTTATAGAGAAACTGCATTATAACTTCTTGAAGAGGCCGGCATGGTAAACCCATGTGCCGAGTTTGAATACAATATTGGTGACCCGCTTCTAAGTTATTCAATTACACGTGATGGCAAAACCACGAAACTCTCATAGTTTAGGTAATACAGCAAATACCAGCAAATAATTTCTATAGCGCTATTGCCAAAAATTGACTTAAAATGAGAGTAATGAGGTTTAAACAATTTAGAAATGACCACGTGACCACCAGTTCCCACATAAGATTTTAAGGGTATCATCTAATCCTCTCGGAGTATTAAACCACGAAAGTTGCAATGAACAGCGTCCCCCTTCACAATAAAACTATTAACTTATGTAGCAGAGAAACTTCAATATTAAAGGAATAAGATAATTAATTACTCTAATACACTTCCGACAATAAATCCCGCACAAATATAATGTTAGTCTTTTTTATAATCCTGTAACTTTTTTAATTATTATCCGATCTTAGTGACATTTCTACCAAAGTATAGACTTGTGTTTCGGAATGGTATCCTTAATTTTAGATTTAAAAAAATAATCATGTATTGATCATTATACCGCCAGAAACAAAAGTAATTTGTTTCCGTTTAATTTTTTAACACCCTGTGGACAAATTGAGCGATAGAATTTAGTTTCATTATATTTTGTTTTTGAGTGCGACCTTTCCTTAACACAATGTTTTTTGGTTCACGTCCTTATATATTTTTGAAAAGAAAATTTTGCAGTTTTTCAATTTTATTCACAATTCAAAACATCACATTGTTTTATCGAGTAGCGTAAACAAATATCCAAAAATTAATAGCCCGTATCGTGTTGAAGCATGCCTCGTTACATGGTAGAAGTGACAGGAACATGAGGTGGTAATGCGCGCTATTAATTTTTGGATATCTGCATATGCTACTCCATAAAATAATGTAATGTTGTGAATTGTGAATAAAATTGAAAAACTGCAATACTTTCTTTAAAATTTTGTATCATCTTTTACGAAGCAGTAAATGACGCGAACCAAAAAAACGTTAGATTAAGAAAAGATCACACTCAAAACTAGACATAATTCAGTTAAATTCTACTGCTCAATTTTTCGATAGGGCGTTAACAAATTAAAGGTAAAAACGTAATTTTTGTTCCTGCCTGTATAATGAAGGCATCCGCATTTTTTGAAAACTAAAATTCAGGATATCATCCCAAAACACAAGTCTACAATTTGATAAAAATGTCACCAAGATCAGACACCAATTAAAAAAGTTACAGAGGACTACAAACCTGACTAACATTGTCTTTGTTCGGGTTTTATTGTCGAGGAGTGTAATTGGACATGTCCCAAATTTAATTTTTGGATACATTTTTTCTCCTTTGTAAATTTAAGCTGAGGATGAATGTTTATGTCTTCGAAACATGTACTAGCTCGTACATGTTGCGAATTTCTTCAATAAACTGGTGGAGTAGATTGAGAGTTTCTTTACCACTATTTTATAAAACATAATTTTAAATCAATACAAGAAAAAAATTAATTGTAAAATAACTCCTTTAATCCCTCTCTATTCCCAAGTACAGTTCCCAAGTACAGTCACCGCATCGTTATACCACGTTCTTCTGCGTCTGAAATTTGTTATCGTTTTTTAAATAACCATAATTCAAATATATCACAATAACGTGGCTATATTATCCGACATACCAAAGTCACGTGACGTAAACATAATATACGCGGGAAAACTGTGAGGCGTAGTAACGTATCGTATTCGCAGTTATGGAGTTTATACAGAGTGTATAATGATTGGATCACGCAAGTTGCTTAATAAAATATACAGTGGTTATCGAAATTTTTTAACTAATCTATAATATTAAACATGTTTATCCTCTTGTTTGTTTAATAGGGTTTAATTTTAGTTCATGAAAATATTTAGATCTTTAGATCTTATAGTGAATAGAGTGTTTATCGTGTCATTGTTGTTAATCGTCATTCGTTTGAATTTAATATTTTAACAGGTTGCTTGAATTTTGTTGCCAAAACACTTTTAGTGTTCTACTAATTGCACCAGTACTTGCTGCAATACTGCTAGCAGTGCTCTTTTCGAGTTTCGAGTCTAGTATAATAATAAAGGTAAATGCAGCGTGTGTGGTAGAAATTGTAACAACTGGTAAACTTTTTTTATTGTTCATTTTATCGAAAAAAGTCACTCTTGCTCAAATGTGCTGCTTGGTTGGAAATCTCCTAAGCCATAGTCAAATATCCGATATATTGCTGTTTAGAAGCTTTCTAGAATTATATTCTCTCTCTCTCTCTCTCTCTAAACATGCTGATGAGAAATATAGAGGTTGTTTCTCGTCAGCATATTTAGAAAGAGCGCATAATTGTAGAAAGAGCTTCAAAACACACACTCTGTATACGTATAATGGAAACAACCTTATATTTTCCGTATTTCTGAATTGATTGTTTCGAATTTTGGTCTGATTACGTGTGATCCTAGGGCGCACTTCTCTATTGATTTTAATTTTAGTTAACTCATTGGCGTACCGATTTATAGGGATTTTAAAACAATATTTATCAGAGTAAAGTACCGTTAGCCATTATTTCATTTCACAGCAAATATCAGAGTCGTCTTGGCATCTCCTAAAATTACCAAATACAAAATATCAATAAATTAACTCATCCAGTGGCGTGCTTATGGCCAATTTTATTTTTATTTCTTTTAAAAATATTTATTTACACTTCATTTACAGCTAATATCCAAAATTCTTGACGGTTTAATTTCTTCATCTAAAAACTTACTATACGTTAAAAGCAGTGACGTACTGTATTTTCTGCTATAAAATTAAATTTGTAATGTGATCATCGAAATTTCATTAAAAACGTCAATTGAGGAGTAACTTTTCAAAACGCATTATGTCCACCCGAGGACAAAATTGAGTTTGTTGCGGTTTCGCATTAATTTTCACCTCTGTTATACGTCTGTAAACCCAGAATGCATCAAATAGCGTTATATCTGTGTAATTTAAGTGCAAAATATGATGCTCACATCGAAACGCATTATGTCCGCAAGAGTTCTCACATCAAAACGCATTATGGTACTTGGCCACCAGGATGGCGGCCAAAATAAGAATCAACATGTTGTTCATGCTTTATCTTACTGGCTGCAAAACGAGTCTCCTAGTACGGTCAAACAAATTTTTATGTACTTTCCAGTCCGCGGTCATTCTTATTTGCCTGCCGACCGCGTAATTGGACGCGTCGAAAAAAATTTACGTAAAGTGGAGGAGATCTTCGATCCAAATGGTTACATTCAGGTTTATAGGGAATCGGCAAACATTAGAGTTCTGGGAAAAGACTGGTCGATCAAAAACTTCAAAGAGTTAATAAATACATTAAGGCAAATTGAAGGCATAAGCAGTATGAAACGAATAATTTTACAAAAGGTAAGAAAAAATGATCTTTCGATGTAAAAATCAAACTTGAACCGACGTATTATTTTAACGACGATTCAAAAGAATTTGTATCCATAGTAAAGCGTGGTCGGACTCTTAAAAACGTACAAGAGCCATCTGAGGTCCCACTCATGAATCCAATTAAAGAAGACAAAAAAAATGATATTAAAAAATTGCTCCAAGCTAGATTTGGGGTCGACTGGGAAGATAGCATTCCGTTATCATCTTTAACTTTCTTTGATCTTGCCTTAAATGTTGCTCCACAAATAACTCCAAACAGAGCAGGAGACGACGACGAGGAAGATAACTGCGAATGCCTAGAGGAAGACAACGTTGACCTGCATATTTAGTTCATAATTAAAAATTTTCTTTTGAAACCCTGTGTTTAAGTATTGTTTTTTTATAAAAGTTATTTTTTTATATTGGTTTAATATGTTTTATTTTGTAATGAATAAAAAAAAACAATCAGTTGGGTCTTACCTCTCTATTTTTTATTAAATGTTTAGAACATAGAGCATTATGTCCAACATCGGCCACAACAAAAAGCATTATATACACAATGATGGATCAAAACGCATTATGTCCAACTATTTAATGACTTTTTTTTACAATCTATGATCGTTTTGATTTCAATGAGAATGATTATTAGAAGTATCGACCAATATCTATCAAATAACCTTACTATGCAGCTTTTAAACTAATGGGAACAAGAAATAATCGTTTTTCGTTGTTTGTGAAAAAAAAAATTGATGGACATAATGCGTTTTGAAAAGTTACTCCTCAATTGCAAAAAATATAAAAATCCATAATATGGTGCTTACATGGCCAAGTTATTCAAATTTTCTTATTTATGCGTTTTGATCCTTCTGTAATTTTTCACATTGCAAGAATAAATAATTATTTGATTACAAAGTTATATTTTTTGAGCAATGAAATTTTTGTAAATTCTACGACATACAGTATTTCTTCTAACTCCGTGTCCTCAGTGACAACCAGTTCATGGATTTTATAAATTCTAATGCGATTTGACTTTCACTATCAAATATTTCTTTGCAGCCCATACTGTATTACAGGTAACTTAAAAAGTTAAATTTTCATTGTTATTGATAATTTAATATATTATTATACGGCGTTGAAAAAGGTCGAACAAACCCCGGAATAACTCCGGTGCATCGCATTTCAGCGGAAAATGTCTAGGGAAAAATTTGTTTGGTTTCGAATGAGGAATAGTTTGCAATTTATACCACCCCCTCAACTCCCGCGCGCGGGTGGGGGTAAGTTAAGATTTTCAAATGGAACCCCATATTTTTTATTGGCGTATCGTGTTCTCCGACCAAAAATAAACATCTTTTGTCCGAAAAATCCACCCCCTCAACCCCGGGGCGCGGGTGGGGGGTAAGTTAAGATTTTCAAATGGAACCCCATATATTTTATTGGCACATCGTGTTCTCCGACCAAAAATAAACATCTTTTGTCCGAGAAATTTTTTCATTTGGGCCCATCCTTCACCAATAATCACACTTTAGTACAAGACAGAGAACAATAGTACTTACTTATTAAAACTTGATTTTCGCACGGTTTTGGTTGTCTTTCTCATGGTGATTATTGGTGAAGGATGGCCCCAAATAAAAAAATTTTTCGGACAAAAGATGTTTATTTTTGGTCGGAGAACACGATACGTCAATAAAATATATGGGGTTCCATTTGAAAATCTTAACTTACCCCCACCCGCGCCCCGGGGTTGAGGGGGGTGGGGGGTGGTTTAAATTGCAAACTATACCTCCTTCAAAACCAAACAACTTTTTCGTCAAACATTTTCCGCTGCAATGCGATGCACCGTTTTTTTTTCTTGAAATTAAAAATAAAATTTTTCCATATGGTAAGTAAAAATTTTTTTTACGGGATCCCGAAACTCCAGAACGCCGCTTGATACCGAGAACCTCGTCGACTAAAGGACGATCGAGGATATTTTTAGAAAATTAACATAATTTATCGTTTCTCAACATTCTCCTTATCTTCTTTATTAATGATGCAACGATTATGATTGCGATTACGATTAATGACCCATATAATCGAATGATTACGATTATCAAATAAAATGCAGAATTAAAAAACACTTAAAAATCTTTATTTTTATGGTACGATGTTCGGGAAATCTCCTGGATATGAAAAAAAAAACAAGTGAAAATAGTACTACAATTTCATATAAACCCTTTTTTTATAAGCCTCCTCTTTTTAGATATGGGCTCCCAAAGAGCCCCAATGGAATCAATTTTTTTACACATAATTATTGAACCACCAGAGGTATACATATTTAAATTTTTCTTTAATATGATGTATACCAACCAGGTAAGACCTTTCAAATTACTATCCAAGAAAGTGTTGTGAATTACTCACAGCTGTGACACTCATGACCCCTGTATGATAAGAACTTTGAACAAAGTTGTTTACATAACTTTGACTAAAAATGAAGTACTCTTCATTCATGTCGCTCATACTAACCGTTTTCGAAAAAACGTTATTTTATTTACATCATGTATTTGGCGTATTTCGATAAAAGATAAATCATTGTCCCTATCAAATGTTCAACATTCAAAATTCCACCTTTCCACATTATTTAACCCGTGAACAGGTAGGAGAGGGGAGGACAGTGTAAACAAAATTACATTTTTTCGAAAACGGTAGGATTAGCGACACGAATGAAGATTACTTAATTTTTAGTCAATAGTTAGAGTTATTTAAAATATTATACGTTGTCTAAAGTTCTCATCATACAGGGCGTTAAAAAAAGTCACAGTGTGTCACAGCAAGTTCGTCTCTGCACTAAGTAATTAAATTTTTTTTTATGATAAAACACAAGCACTATAGGAAAAATCCTTTAGGGTACTCTGGGACTGGTGCGTGTACGCAAAAAGCGATTCACGTTGGTTTTGAATCGTTGGAGGTTATATTTGTTGGGAAAAACGACCTCGGGAAGGTCGTTCCATAAGGACGAAGTCCTCCAGATGAAAGAATTCTTAAATAATGAAGTTCGAGGAGTACTAAGCTAACCACATATGTATGGGCGGCAGTGGTTCGTCGTGTATTTCTGGTATTCGCCGCTCTGGGCGGAATTAAGAGGGCAAGGTCAGACGATCACTTTCCATGAAAATATCTGTAAAAGTCTTCGTCAGCTCGTGGTCTCCAATCAGACGAATGGCCCTCCTTTCGATGGAATCCAGTAACCGAAGAGTATGTTTGGGATCTTGGGATATGTGGGAATTATGATTTCTTGGATAGTAATTTGAAGGGTCTTACAGTTATACATGATATTAAAAAAAATTAAATATACCTAGTGGTTCAATAATTATGTGTAAGAAACTTGATTCCATTGTAGCTCCTTGGGAGCTGATATCTCCGAAAAAAGTTTACATGAATGTGTAGTAGTCACTTGTTTTCTTTTTCATATCCGGAAGATTTCACATATTTTTCCCTGACACCCTGTATATTATTATATATTGGAACATTGCTTCATAACATCGTCTCCAGTGATCGTAGGTGTCTTAAAACACCAATGTTTCAACTGTTTCTCCTACAAAAAATGGTTTTTAAAATTAATTTGTCGAATTCCAATAATTGTCATTTTATTTACCAACAAACTGCAAACATGCTCGTTTATCTGCTACACTCTGTAAATACATTTTTATATCCTGAAAAATAATATTTAGTTACCGATAATATGATATTCGATCTTGATTAATCACCACACTCTGTAATATTAGTTTGATCTAGTTGTTCAACAATGATTGCAATGAATATAGGACGATTTGTTTATTATTATTAAACAACATATTAATAAAATAAATCGTATTAGTATTATATTGCTTAGAACTGTAGAGATTATTTTCCGTGATGATAATAAACGAATAAAACTTAAATATGTCGTCATTAAAGTTCTTTTAATTCCAAATACAGATCTGATTTCGGAATTTGTCTAATTTTTCATATTTACAAATAGAAGAACTGTTGCTTTGCATAATTGCTTTTTTCTGCTATAATAATTATATCATTCTGTTATAGTTATAGTATTTAACAGGGTTGGCACGAATTAATTGACATGAATTAAGTCAGCGATTTAATTCGTGAATTAAATCAAATTACTTTTTTCAAAAAAAGGATTAATTTTAACTTTTTCTAATATTAATTTCTACTGTAATTATCTAAATACTTATTAGTAAGCTTAACTGAACAGGAAAAGCAAAACTTTTTTTAACCAATATTTCACATATTTATGGTTTTATGTCGAAAATGATGTTTGCAGAACTTAAATGAATTTTTAATTATGTATATTTTGTAGTTTAGTTGACTAACTATTTGTAACTCGATTTGTATACGATATACAGGGTGTCCCATAACTAATGGTACACAGGAAAACTGCGGAGTGCTTGGGTAAAAATACTGCGATTTGGCCATACTTAGTTTAGTTCAATAGCTGGTAATAACCGAGATACAGGGTGTCCAAGTAAAAATTTAATTTTCAATTTTCCTAAATAACATATTTCTGAATCAATATTTTTGCACAAAATTTTGTGACTAGGGTTTTTTTGGGGAAAGGAATTTGAATTTGTTAATAATTTTGATGTAAATTATAGGGGGCACTCTCTGCGGTACTCTGGATACATAAAAAGAAATGTAACTTTTTTGTGCCTTAGTATAATTATATTTTTATTAAAAATATCAGTTTTTCCGTCATTTCTAAGCAATAAAGGTATACTTTGTAAATGTCGCTGCGACTAACCGTTTTCGAGATATTTTCAATTACAATTTCTAATGCGGTCGTTTAAATTTTGATTTGTAAATGTGAAATTTGTCACAGTAGGCTTTGGTAAAAACAAATACAATGAAAGTATTTTGAAACCTCATTTCTGTCAAAGTTTATTTTCATTTGTCAGCATTGTGGGTGTTGTTAAGGAGTTTTTGAAGATACTGTTATCAAAAATTAAACTAAAAATGCCGCTACATTTTTCGTTTTGGACGCACGGATCCTGTTTCTCCCAGTCTGTCGTATAGGCTTACAAAAATTTTAAAATCTGGCTGCCTTCTATTTGGATACATTTCCAAATACCGCCGATGTGCCCAGCGTCTGTTAAAATTTCCTTGTGCGTATAAACATACCATGTCTCGCATTTCTCCGTTAGAAAACAGTTATGTCGCGGCATTTTTAGTTTAATTTTTGATAACAGTATCTTCAAAAACTCCTTAAAAACACCCACAATGCTGACAAATGAAAATAAACTTTGACAGAAATGAGGTTTCAAAGTGCTTTCATTGTATTTGTTTTTACCAAAGCCTACTGTGACAAATTTCATATTTATAAATCAAAATGTGAACGGCCGCATTAGAAATTGTAATTGAAAATATCTCGAAAATGGTTTGTCGGAGCGACCTTTACAAAGTATACCTTTATTGCTTAAAAATGACGGAAAAACTGATATTTTTAATAAAAACATAATTATACTAAGGCCCAAGAAAGTTACACTTCTTTTTATGTATCCAGAGTACCGCAGAGAGCGCCCCCTACAATCTACGTGAAAATTATTAACAAATTCAAATTCCTTTCCCCAAAAAAACCTTAGTCACAAAATTTTATTCAAAAATATTGATTCAGAAATAAGTTATTTAGGAAAATTGAAAATTAAATTTTTACTTGGACACCCTGTATCTCGGTTATTACCAGCTATTGAACTAAACTAAGTATCGCCAAATCGCAGTATTTTTACCCAAGGAATCTGCAGTTTTCCTGTGTACCATTAGTTATGGGACACCCTGTATAAGTAAAGCGTACTTTTGTCCCGTTTTTCAATTTTAGAAATCTGGCCACCTTGTGCTAAAGCAAAGCTAAAAATAGCAATTTTAGCCAAATTGGAGTAGTTAAACTTCTGTATTATAGTCGGTTAATCCGACCGACAATAAAAGTACTTAAGATACTTATTTGTTTCGTTAAAATAAACAGGTACCTACCAAAAAAAAATGTCATACAATAATTATTATGAAATTAGTTATGTAATTTATACCATAAAGAAACTCATAAAACAATTAGTAGTGTAGCGTAACCGGTATTTAACAACCTAGCTACGATAATAAAACAACCATTACCCATCATTTTTTTTGTTAGAATATTAATTACTGAAAAAAAAACTAATTTGAAAATAGTAATAAGCGCGCACTATTAGAAAATTATATTACCGACCTATCATGACTGTCAAATTTTATTGGACGTTGGATTTTCAATTAGTGGCATTAGTTTGGAACATATATACAGTGTGTTTCTTAATAACATGCTAATATTTAAAGAGGTTATTCTTGATTTCCTTTTTAGCAAAAAATTATATGAACATATGTCCTAAATTATAGTTTCGTTGGCAGTTTTTTTCAAATTATAGGTTGTTTGTTCTTGGGTTTCGGTCAGTTTGAAATGAAATTCCGATATTTGGTTAATGTTTCGGTTTATTGTATTAAATAATCACACAACTTGTACAATTCTCACCCACTTACACTAAAATAGCATTAAACTAATAACATTTTGTCTCGTTGTTGAATGGGCGTGAACTGAGATACAGAACTGAGATACAGTTCACGTCCATTCAACGATGAGACAAAATGTTATATACTAAATGTTATGTACAAATAAACATAACATAACAAAAATACACTAGCTTTAGTTAGGATATAGTACTAAAACAATCTAATAACGTAGTATGACATGTTTGCGTTTTATACTGCAATCAATGTAATTCCAAGTCTGATAATAATTCCATTGCTGTAGAGTCACCTCTATTCTTGTTGATAATTGGTGACATTTGTTTGATTACTGCATTCAATTTCTTCATCAGAGTCGTCAGATGTGATGTGGTTTCAGTTTGGACTACATAATCGGTAGGAATGGGATCACTATCATCTTCTAATAGCACATTGCTATCAATGGTAATGAACTCGCCCAAATCATTGTTATCAAATTACAAACTTCCACAACATCAATATTCTCTTTCAGACTTAAAACGCGACATTTTTGTGCCATTGTTTACGATTTTAACCTTACAACTCACAAATAAACAGCGGACTGCTGTCGGGGAATCACACATACTTGCATTCGGTCCTTTCGCGTTGCCACGCATACGCGATTGATTGCGGGTCTATCTTCAGAGAGTTTTTGCACCGTACTTATTCGTCTCCAAAATAATTTCAAAATTTTTGTGTCCGTTTAAAGTAGGGTTTTCGCACTCTTTGTATGAAAACAGCCTGCCCGCGTCCGCCCAAAGGAGAGTGCGTCCAAGAGAGGTTGATTTTAATGCAATTTTCATACCTAGTTCCGAACTATGAGAGATTGTCCGCTTAATAGAGATGTCCGCTTATTGGAGGTGTCCGTTATGAAAGGTTTCACTGTATATGATATGATATATGAAATCTGTCGAAAATCTTGCGTAGAATCCAAAAATATAATAATATATTAGGTGTTCCATTTGAAATAAGCAAGGTGACACCGACTTCCGGTATAATCGGAAGTGATAGATACGTTAAAATATGTTCATTAGGAAGATCAGCATATTTTATAGCGAGTACCAATTTTTCACAATTTCAAATATCTAATAATAAAATTCAAATATTTCAGGGGGAATGGGGAACTTCCACTGAATCCCTCCTACCGTCTCCCCGACTACGGCAAAAGATATATTCAGAAATGAAAATTTCAAATTATTCATTATTCATTTATGGATCTTGAAGAATTAGTTCCCCCAAAATGCCAGGCGAAAAAAAAATTAAACAGTTCATGTACTATACTAAACAAGAATCAAATTCAAGGTCGCTTGCTCAATTAAACCGACATCATTCCTTTCTCGTTTCTTCTCAGTAGAGAACAATACATTCGTCCTTTTCTATAATTAAAACCGTTAAAAATGTCGACTTATATCTAAGAGTTTGTTGCCGTTACCGAAGAGGTTGCGTCATGAAGTTTTTGGAACGTAGATTCGTTATTGTTTTGTTTGCTAATATAATATTCTCATTTTCTACCTTCCTACTTTTGTAAGGTCTTAGATTTTTTGTCTTTTAATATTGCGAACGAGAAAACATGGAATAAAATTAGTGTCAGAGGGTCATTCTTCTATAAACCGTACACTTTTTTACCTTATACATATACATAAAATTAGTTGGCACGTATTTCATGATTTTGCTGAAAAATATTTTTTTTTCCAAAATATCCAAACATAAATTTTTGATATACTGATTTTCTCTCTAATCTTCAAATATTTGAAATTTAATATCACCAGTTATACTGATCGGATCAATATCGGTCTTTTTCATTTTACACTTTGATGCGTTAGCTTTCGAAGTGTATTAAAAAAAAATTGTCATTATGAACAAATTTATAATAATAACAATTGAATTGTTTAAATAGTTTTAACATACTCTAAACCCATCTTAAATTAATTTAAAAAAATACAGTTTATTCTTTGTCCTCTTATCTACAAAATCCATCTTACGAAACAGTGGTACCTCTTTTAGTTCGGAAGTTATTAAATGTTTTCGATCGCAAGTCACGCAGATCGCGAGGAATGCACCTTTGCGTCGTTCGAAAGCGTACATCTGCCACTCTTCGAGCGCTGGGTGACTTGCGATCGAATATATTTAATAACTTCCGAACTAAAAGAGGTACCAGTTTTTCGAAAAATGGATTTTGTAGATAAGAGGATGAAGAACAAAATGGCATTTTTTAAAAAATTATTTTAAGATGGGTTAAGAGCATGTTAAAACAAGAGCTTGTTAAAACTATTTAAGCAATTAAATTATTATTATTTTTCATTTGTTCACAATTACAATTTTTTTTTAAATACACTTCGAAAGCCAACGTAGCAATGTGTAAAATAAAAAAAATCCTATATTGATCCGATCAGTACAACTCGAGAAAGGAGACTAATTCATATTTTAGACAATCTAAAATTTGAGAGATCAAACGATTTGAGCAAAATTTAAAAAATAGTGAGTTCCTGTGCATGTATCGTATGATCGTGACATTCAATACAGAATCGTGTGAGATCTCACGATAAACTGTGAGATCTTGGGCCTCTGCTTTCAGCTATCGCTATACTAATGAACGTGTTTTTTTTGCAACGAAATGCCTATTAGATGATTGTCATTCGGAATAGAAAACATCCAAAGCAAGGCTTTAAAACAAACTTCTCTCTTAAACTAACTGTATTAGTTACAGTTCATATGCCAACAAAGTGGTTAATTTCACAATTATTGTGAAAATTCTCACCGAGATGCATTAAAGAGCGTTTATCATTGGTACACCTCGATGAGTAGAGATCTTCTTGAAATCATGTTTTGAAAGGAACCACTTTATTCCATCAGAACTTTATCTTTTGCGAATAGATTCTCTACCTATATACATAAGATGAATAAGGCGTACCTATGCTTTATCAATATCATAATAATTTGGTCCACTCTATGTAATTCCTAATTTATTGATGTACTGTGACCGTACAATGTCACTTCGTTAATTATAATGCAAACATTTACATTAGTAATAATATAGTAGCTACTTACTGCATTATCATTATCAAGTCAACGATTTTTTCTTATTCAATCATATAAAGGTATCCTTCAGGTTTAATAATATCTTGTCAAGAGTCAAGGTAAAATATTGTCAGCATCACCATGATATTACAGGGTGTCCGGCGGGAAAAGGTAGGAAATCCCCCGGATATAAAGAAAAAATCTTTGCGTAAATAGGCCTCTTCGGAGGTATGGGCTCCCAAAGAGCTCCAATGGAATCAAGTTTTTTACAGTCCTCTAGCTTCTCACGCTCTTACCCAGATACGCCAATTACATGTAAATGTAATTTTTACGAAAACGGTTAGAATTAGCGACATAAATGAAGAGTATTTAACGGTTAGTCAATAGATATAGGTATGAAAAAAACGTTGTCCGAAGTACTTATCATACAGGGCGTTAAAAAAGGGGCCATGAGTGTCACAGCTAGTCCGTCCCTGTAGCTGTGAGTAATTCACAATACTTGCTTGGATAGAAATTTGAAGGGTTTTATCTGGTATACATCATATTAAATTTAAATATGCCTGGTGGTTCAACGAAAAAAGTTGTGAACTTGTAGTATCCTTTTCACTTGTTTTTGTCATATCCGGGAGATTTCTCACATTTTCCCGGACACCCGAGTGTCGATATTTGCCTAAAGGCCCTTCTGGACTCTTTTGCGGTTTCCGTCTTCATAAATTTCAAAACACAGTCACAATTCCTTAATTTTTAAAATCGAACATGAAGAAATATAGCACAATATTAGTTTGCAACAAAACAATTATCTACCTATGTTTATAGTAAAAACGCATCTGAACCCATTTTAAGTAGATCCAGCTTTCGCTAGTTCACCTACTAGTTCTTTACCAGCAATCGACCTGATCGATACATATATTTTAGATGCTTCCATATAGCTTATTTTAAGGCTGATTCTCAATATCGTGCAAGCGACGGCCCGTCGAAATCCATAAGACGCAATGATTAAACTATTTTGCCGAACCGGTGCCTTGCCGTTGCCGATCACGTGCCTTGCACGATGGTGAGAATCAGCTTTTAGACTGGAACTAGAGGTAAACTGTTGTTATTTCAACTGTTTTATCTCTACAATGTTTAATCTGGAGGGACGTAGATATTGTTGGTGTTGTTGTCGTCGTCACCCTCTACTTAGACATTTCAAAGACGCAGTCTGGGCCCCTTATAATTTTGAACAACTGCTGATTCGGCTACTTCATCTGCATTTTCGTAGCCCGCTATCTCCTATTAACCGAGAACCCATAGAAGTTCAACCTTGTTTGGTATTCCTGGCTAAGATACCTCTTTAAGAATATAAGCGGTACATCGTAGTTTTTGTATTAGGGGTTTAGAAGTTGAGGAGGTTACAGGTTGTTATTTCAATCATTCTTCTCTGAACTGTTTGGTTTGCCTTTATCCGTACATTGTCTTCCTCGATATTATCGTTGTTCATCTCCGATTTTTCGAGTACATACTAACATTTTATATAAATTAAAACAAGACCAGACATTTCAAGATGACATTTCAACAAAAAAAATAAACGAAACGCCTCGGTAAAAAACAGAATCGTCTATTGTTTCTCTGAAGAAAATATATTATTATGACCTTGCATGGTACCGCGTCTCGCAAAAATATATTGCTTAAAAAACGCTATTTATTATATGATGTTAGTGTGGGGAATCCACAAGTTCTTTGTAAATTACATACTTGGTTCTCCGTTTGGTTTGGCCTTCACCATTGGGATTTCGGAAACGGTAAGAGATACGAAGTCGGTTAAATTAGGGCAAAGTTGCGTAATGATGGGCCCAATAATATGCCGCAAATATAAATACAGGGACTTTCAAAATATTTGGAAAAATCTATAATTTTGCGTTTCGGTTTTTATTTTTTCCTGACTTTGTTCGAAGAGATGTCTAAAAATAAATTTCACTTTCTCATCGCTACTTTTTATTCTCCACGAGATCGTATCATTGGATCTTGCATGCGACGTTTCGTCACCATCATCGACTTGATTTTTTTAAATTCGCGGCCGGATCTTTTTGTTTAAAGAGGACCGAAATGTACGTTCAGTGGTATACCACACTTACTGGTTTTCCGACCTTTTGTTCGGGTTTGTTTGTTTTAAAAGAGGCATTGAGTTTTACATTTTCGAATTATACCGAATTTAATCAAAAACAACTCGGCAACGTCGTTACTAGATTCTAAAAAAGCTTCAAAAACTGCATATTTTCTCCAATTTAACCAATTTCGTAAATATTACCGTTCAAAAGACACCCATAGTCATCAATTGAATAGTTGTCACCCTATACAACGTGTCCAAGATAAGGAGGGCCAGTACAGGGATCTCGAAAGCCGTAAGAGATACGGACTCGGTTAAATGGAGGTAAAGTTGCGCATTTACGTTCCGGAAAAAAAAAGAAATTCTGAAAAATTGTTTGATTGTTTTCCTGTTTTTTTTTAGATCGAATTCTAAAGTAAATTGCACTTTTGCATTGCCACTTTCTCGCTCTATCTAACGGCTTTAATTGTTTTATAATTCGACGAGTCGTCTTCGAAGGGCCATTATCAACTTTATTTTTTTAAATGCTGTCCTGTTTTTCTGATATTGTAATTATTTTCTCCCGAATGCAACGATATATGACACATTGTGGTTTAATGACGTTTCGAGGTTTTTTAGAACAACAGAAAATTTTGGGATACGGTCCTGTATTTCTCCTAATTTTATAAATAATATCTCATAAGTAAGCTCTAAATTTTTACTTATGTTGAACTAGTTCAATAAATAACAAATAATTTAATAATAAACCGCAAATAAGTGAACAAAATTCAGAAACATTATTTCAAACTTCTGTTGATTCTTGATTTAAAAGAAAAGTAGGTGCTTGAAACAAAAAATTAAGACGCATGATTTGTTTCACTTGACATTCCCATTGTGCTAGTTTGAGAGCGTTTTAACATGTATTCTATTTTCCAGAAAATATGGAACATAAATTTACAAAACTTTGATATTCTATCACATGTTTTATTTTACTCAAAAAAACTGTTATGTGGCAGTTAAAAGATGTTATTTGTGCTTAGAGAATAACGGAAATCATTTTTGAACACCTGATTATGTAGTTCCTTACTTTTTTCGTTGTTCGCTTTGTTGCTGTTTTGGAATGATTTTTGTTCACTTATTTGTGGTTTATTATTAAATTATTTGTTATTTATTGAACTAGTCCAACATAAGTAAAAAATTTTGAGCTTACTTATAAGATATTATTTATTAAATTAGGAGAAATAGAGGACCGTCTAAAATTTCCTGATGTTGTTCAAAAAACCCTCGAACGCCATTAAACCACAATGTGTCATACATCGTTGCATTCGGGAGAAAAAAAAGCTCTCAAATGCCAATATCAGGAAGACAAGATCGTATTTAAAAAAAGAAAGTTGATAATGGCCCTTCGAAGACGACTCGTCGGATTACAAAACCATCAGCGCTGTTAGATAGAGCGGAAAAAGTGACAATGCAAAAGTGCAATTTACTTTAGAATTCGATCTCAAAAAAACCCAGGAAAACAAAAACGATTTTTCAGAATTTCGGTTTTTCCGGATGTCTCCGAAACTACTCGGAATTTTAAAACCTTCTAAACGTCATATTATTAGGCACGTAAATGCGCAACTTTACCTCCGACTTCGTATCTCTTACGGTTTCCGAGATCCCTGTACTGGCCCTCCTTATCTTGGACACGTTGTATATCAACGTTTTAGCCTCGATTTTACCTTAAAAAATGCATAACTAAAAATACTACTTAACGTATCCGAGCGTTAAAAAAAAATAAATCCCTTAAATCAATTATTTGTGCCAGACTTAACTGCGAGACTATTTTCACCAAAAAATAAATATATTTTGCCACTCTTCAGCGAAAAGAGCCGCTAAAGTGCTTTCGTTCACTATGGAGCGCGCACTCGCAGGGTAAATATCATTATTATTATTTTTTAAGTAACAGGTGTTCATATCGCATTCAAAAATATTGTACATGCCAAGTACAAAGCACTTTCAAAAACACACACACTTGTTAACTGTTGTATTTAAATGTATTTAAGCATTGGCACGTTTTTTAAATATTTAGCCTTCTTAGAAATCCCAAAACAAAGGTGGAAAGTGCTTGAAACATGAAAAATTATTATGTGAGTAAAGCCATTAAAATGCGTATGGAGTTTAAAACACGTAAAATCAATTTGCTGTCTTGGTCTTATGCGTTTAGCTCGCTGCTTGAAATAGTGCTATTTATATTGGCACTGAGCTCTAACTGTACAAATTTAAATATACGTTAATGTTGCTTCAAGGTATATGTTTCAGGTGTGCAAATACGCGAATGTGTTGATAAATAATAATGTTTCAGGTAAAAAAATAACGTAATATGTATTTCTTAGAACTTGATGGAAATAAAAAAAAATAGTTAAATAATTTAAATTTTTAAATTGTAGAAGGAAAACAAAATGAATTATTAATACTGAAAGCCTAATAGGAAAGATTCATAAAGTTTTTTTGAAAAATCTAATACAGCGGGTGTGGTAGAAAGTGTAACAAATGCGAAAGTTTTTATCCTTCATTTTATCAACAAATGTCTCTTTCGCTAAAAAGTTTTGCTTGGTTCAAAACCTCCTAAGCCTTAGTTGAATATTCAAAATATTGTATTATGTATGTAATATATTTTTTTTATGATCAAACATAAGCACTATAGGAAAAATCCGTTAGGGCACTCTGGGAGTGGTGCGTGTGCGCAAAAAGCAATTCACGTTGGGTTTGAATTTGAATTAAGAGGGCAAGGTCAGCCGAGCACTTACCATGAAAATATCTGTAAAAGAGAGTCAAATCCCCAATCTGTCTTCGATGTTGTAGGCTGTCGAGGTTCTTCGTCAGCTCGTGGTCTCCAATCAGACGAGTGGCTCTCGTTTCGATGGAATCCTGTAGCCGAAAAGTATGTTTGGGTGCAGAGCTCCAGACATGAGAGCAGTACTCTCATAGTGATGGTCGAATCTGGGCTTTGTATAGTGTTAAAAGTTATTGAGGTGTGTACAACTTTCTGGTTCGGAAGAGTACACCAAGTTTCTGAGAAGCTATCTTGACAATTGCCACAACGTGGTTATGCCAAGACATATTTCCTCCCAGATTGACGCCAAGCAAATTAATAGATGAAGCCAGTGGGATTGCGTGTCCGTCCATGACTATATCCGGTTCTGTAACGTTAACCTTTTTAGAGAAAACTGCTGCCTGGGGTTTTTTAGCGTTAAATTCGATTTGGTTACTGTCACCCCAAGCCAAAATTTCTTCCAGGTCTTTGTTGAGGCGTGATACTGTCTGCGAAGATGTGCGTCGGCAGCCGATGTTTGTGCATTCAAAGAGAAAGATGAGAAAAGTGTACTATGGTCTGGAAAACAAAATATCGGATTTTTCGTTTTCACTTGAAGGTCGTTAATGTAGAGTAAGAAGAGAGTGGGAGACAATATAGGCCCTTGAGGAACACCGGCATTGATGGTGAAGGTGTCTGAGAGAAATCCGTCAATCGCCACTTGCAGAGAGCGGTCCTTAAGAAAGCTAGACAACCATGTACAGAATCGACTGGGCATACGATAGGATCGCAGTTTACTGAGAAGTCCCTCATGCCAAACACGATCAAAGGCTTTAGAAATATCCAGTGCAACAGCCCGAGACTACCTATGATATTCGATTGCGTTGTTCCAAAGATGGGTGACATAGGCTAGAAGATCTCCAGTTGATCTGGACTTTCGAAAACCATATTGATGATCGCTGATAATGTTGAAGCCTTTCAGGTACTTTAGAAGATGTTGGTTAATAGCTTTCTCCATTTCTGATATAACTGAAAGCAATGCGACTGGTCGATAGTTGCTAGGCAGGGTCCTCTTATCTTTCTTTGGTATAGGCTGGACTCGCCCAGTCTTCCAGCACGATGCAAATATTCCTTGTTTTTAGGATAAGTTAAAAAGTCTACAAAATACTAGTGTTAGTTCATCGGCGCATCTCTTGAGAATGTTGAATATTAATATTGTACAGAGTGGCCAAAAAAATGTGAAAACAAATGGGAAACTTTTGTATCCTTCATTTTATCGAAAAAAGTCACTATTGATAAGGAGTTTTACTTGGTTGAACATCTCCTTTCGAATGTCCTAAATATTGTACAGAGTGTCTAAAGATCTAAAATAAAATACCCTTATTTCTAGAAATACATCAAAATACCGAATTAGGCTGTCTCTCTAAATATACTGACGAGAAGCAGCCACCTATTAGATATAATTAGGTCATTTTAAGTCCCTCATTTTTATGTAGCATTTCATACTTAAATCAATTTCACATTTTTTGGCCACCGTGTACAACATTTCGGATATCTGTCTAAGGAGGTTTTCAACCAAGCAAAACTTCTTAACAAGAGTGGCTTTTTCGATAAAATGAAGGATAAATAGGTTCTCCATTTGTTACATTGTCTACCACACATGCTGTATATCCAAATACAAGTTATTTTTGTTATCAGAGGGGTCTAATTTATTAGAATATGGGGAGCAACTTTAGACCTATAAAATATATTTTTACGATTTGATGATATTTTTTATGTGAAATAATAAAAATATTCTTTTAAATTATTCTGCAACAAAAATTGATGGATGTATTTCTAAATCCTTAAATGGGCAAGATCATTTATCGCTTAGAAATAATAATTTATTATATAGTACGTTGCGAAAATGTTTGAATAAAATCAAAAGCAAGTAATAAATGTTTATGCAAAAGATTGACGAATGTTTATGTAAACGTTGATTAAAGCTGTAACCCATACATATGTACATATAACAACATTCGAACTTTTATGGTGTTTTATTTTTGATGAGCGTTCAATTAATGGTTTAATTTAAAAAAATAGTACCGTGTGTTTTTTGTTTGAATATGCATTTAAAAAATACGAAAATGTTTTCTATTCTGGACAAAGAATAACTACTGTCCTTTGCCAGGAAATATATTTTATGTATCTACAATTCTTCTCCTGGTGACATCTCCTAGCGGGGGTTGGCTATCATCATGAACAGTTCATTAGAGGACATTCCAAACAATTCCCTCAGATTCTTAAGCCACGGTGTTCTCCTTCTGTCCTGACTATGCTTTCCCTTCATTTTACCATACTATGCAATAGTGTATACTTTGGACCTTTAATTGCGTATGCAAAATATCAAGCGTTCTTGTTATTTCCTCTTGTTTTTCCCATTCGGTGTAAAACTTCAACGTTAAGTTTAGCGTAACCCTATCAACCCATGATATCAGCAGGATTCGACGATAATTCCATCTTTCAAAGGCTTCTAACTCGTAGATTTCTGCTTGTTTGAGTGTCCAATCCAAGCCCCTGCTCCATATAGCAATGTTGCAAATTCATAGCAAGTACACCATTTCGTTAACCTCTCTTTTTAAATGTCCCATATTGAAACGGAGTATAAAGGGTATTTTTCGAACCGTTGCAACTCCATTATTTGCGCTGCCATGTCATCCCTCGAGTCGTCTCATCAGTGGCATACAGTCTTTGTCGCTTCAGCCAGATATGGGTAATTATTTTACAAACCGCCCACTTTTAACCTTGACATTGTTGAATCGTTCGAAATTTTTTTTACAACTTATACAGGGTGTCCCATAACTAATAGTACACAGGAAAAATGCAGATTCCTTGGGTAAAAACACTGCGATTTGGCCATACTTAGTTTAGTTCAATAGCTGGTAATAACCGAGATATAGGGTGTCCAAGTAAAAATTTAATTTTCAATTTTGAAATTACCAGCTATTGAACTAAACTAAGTATGGCCAAATCGCAGTATTTTTACCCAAGGAATTTGCAGTTTTCCTGTGTACTATTAGTTATGGGACACCCTGTATACAGAAAATTCGTTGACACGTATTTCCGGACTTTTTCGAAAAAAAATGTTTTCGAAAATATCCAGACATAAAATCTTGATAATTTGCTGGATTTTCTTTAACTTCTAAAATTTGATCTCCAGTTGTACTGATCTGATCCATATGGGTATTTTTTTATTTTACACTTTGTTACACTAGCTTGTCAAGGGTATTGAGAAAATTGCAATCTTGAACAAATGAAAAATAATAACAAATTAATTGTTTAAAATTGTTTATCATGCTCTTAATCCATCTTAAATTAATTTTAAAAAATACCATTTTGTTCTTCATTCTCTTATCTACGAAACCGTTTTACGAAAAAGTGGTACCTCTTTTAGTTCGGAAGTTATTAAATATTTTCGATCGTAAGTTATCAATGGCGCGAGGAGCGAAGCGCAAGATGCGCGACAAGTCGAGGAGTGACAGAACTACCCTTTCGAACGACGCCAAGGATGTAAATATTAATGATTCACACTGAACCGAGCTCGATTATAGAGGCCTCGATCTGTCGCGCTGGTGCATCTATTTCAAGCGGCTGTACAAACATTTTCTTCTTGATAATGAAAGAACATACTATTGATGGTTTTACCCATTTTCCCTTAATTTCAACCCATTTCCAACAGGAAGAAAAATATCTCTGTTTACCTTTGATTTAGTAATTTCAATAAATTAGTGTCAAATTATACAGGGTGTTCCAAAAAACATGTGCGATCTTTCGTGTGGTAATTCTTTACCTAAGATGCTTTGTTTGATAGACAGAGGATATAGAATTTTTTCATTTTTATCGATATTTTCAAGATATTACCGCAACTGTGTAAGTAAATTTTTTTCACAGCTTTCAGTGCTAATAATTTTTAACAGAAAATAGATACGACACTGGGCTCTTTCATATTTTCGTAACCCAATTTGTTAGTTGACTAAAAAAAATGTATCTTAATATTTAGTTGAACTAGGCTTCGTTTACAAGATAAATACAATTTTATGGCGTATGCAGGCAGCTTAGCACGATTTTAGCAAATTAGGTACTAATTGCTATGCTGCATCATCGGAAACCTCAAAATGTTACCAACATCGATCTAACAATCTAACAGTACAAAATTTGCCCATATGGCAAATTATTCCTGTCAATTTTTCTAGTGTTGTGATCGCTCTAGCGAAAAACCGCTTGATTACTCGAAATAACCGACATCGCTCGATTATTAAAAAAACCGCTCGAGTTATCTATTCAGGCGAAAACCGTCGCTCGTCACTTATTATCTTTCACTCGATACCCGCGCTTCGGACGCGGACGGAAATGTACCGCTGTAGTGTGATCGAGTTAAAAAACTACTCCTAAATTCGAACAGTTTTTCGCTCGATAGGAAATACTCTAGTTATAAATTCAGGCGAAAAACCGAAAAATATCGCCCATCACTTGATACCCGACCTTCGTTCTACGCGCCGCACCATCCGATTGGCGACGTTCGAGTTTGACGCTGAGCAGGTAACACGACATACGTCTTTTTTAAAGGGACATAAACGAGAAGTTGCATATAAAAAAGTATGCCAAATCCCTTACCGGAGTCATCGCGGTATGGGTTTTTTAAAGTTTTGTTTTAACTGGCTAGCCAGCGGCGTAGTTTAGGTCTCCGATTGTAAATATTAAAAAATTAAAGGATATAATTTAAAATTTTTATTTACTATAAACTCGAGAAAACTTCACAAAAATACCATAATAATAGAAATTGTTAATGAAAAATATCAAAACTAACAAAATATATAGAAAAATTCGTTTGTAATCTTATAGTAAACAATTTTAAATCTAAACAGGAACTTTTTATTATTAATCTAAAGAAGACTTCTTAAAAATAACATACAGTATAGAAAATGTTAATGGAAAATCAAAAAACGAGCAAAATAGTTAACAAAACATAGGTATCGACAAATTTTTTGGTAACCAAACGTAAATATTCTTAAATTTAAACATGAACTTTTAGGTAACTAAAAACATGAATTAAAAAAAATAATAACCGATTTTCTTATTTTGCCAGTCGCGTAACTAAGCCTAAATTTTTGAAGGGAACACAGTGGGCACTTGATAATTTAAAGTGAAAGAATTTGACAAGCTATTTTAAATATCTACTTATTTTATGCTCGTAGATTGAGAAAAATGTGCAGAAAAACTCTTGATAATACTTTTTGTTCGGGTTAAAAATTTGGTTTCATGTCATGATTTGCATGTTTAAATATAGTAAATTACTTCCATAACACCCTGTATAATGGATCCGCTATTGCATGCTCAAAGCAGAGGTTGAAATGTCTTAAGAGGTTGTAACTCGTAATACCAGAAGTACCACGTTAATTTTTCTGAAACGGCGTTGCGTGCATTCTACTATAATTTTTTTTTGTAAATTACTTGCTATTATCTTCATTTATTCTTAAGATATATTGCATGTACCGAGAATTTGAGCACGCAACAGATGGATAATGTATACTAGCGACAGAATTATATTGTCCAGTAATCATTAACTATGGTACATTTCATATGACATTCAATTATTTAAATGTTAATGTTTATTTAAGAATTTCTTTTTAACTGTAATTTTTCCAACTTCTCGTTTTTTTTTGAATCATTGGAGACTTTGAATTTCGAACTATAAGAAATGCGGATATACGACCAATACACAATGAATTGAATTCCAGTTTTGTAGCGAACGGATATCCACTATATCACTTGTCCCCAGTCAATAATTTCTTACGTTGCCCTTTTATATTTCACATTATTTTACTAAAGTTACTTTTATATATAAATAATTTCCACTCCTACTACAATTTGTATTGAAAACATAATGTTCAAAGATCAACAGTTTAGTTTCTCTAACTTAATTATTAACCAGAAGTTCCGTCCCCGCAGCTGCATGTATCGCCGGTCACGGCAGAAATTGCTTATAAATAACGCCACTACAGGTCGGCTTAATAGTTTTACAAATTTGACGGTATGTGTTTGAATTTGTGTAAAGCGTGCTCCTGTTTAAGTAAGTTCCTTATTATGTTTATTTAGGTATAAACTAGAACATTGCCTACTTTTTACCAGGCTAATGTTTTTATGTTGTATCGCCGGTCATAGGGTTAACTCAGACCTAGTAGTCGTAATTAAGGGAAAAATACTACACGAAGTCATTCCCTTGAGTGCAGATCCTCATTTCAGTCTTAAAAAGTTTAAGAAATAGCTTGTATTAGCTGTTATCCACGAATTTGTACATTTTTGTATCGCCGGTCACAGTAACACCGGTCACGCATGAAAATGTTACCGGAGATACATTGATGTGACGGTTTGTTATCCGAAACTATATCGAATATTTTCTTAGTATTTTAACATTCTATAAGGAACATTCCAAAACCTTAAGCCAATATAAGGCAGGGTTGTTATAAATAATAGGAAAATGGTTATAGTGAGTGATTAAAATAACTCAGTTCCAAATATTAGCGTTATATGATTCAGAAGAGTAAAACTAGCCATGTGACGGGCGTTAAATTATTAAAAAATCGATGCTATAGACCAAGATCTTTGTGACTATAATCTTTTCCGCGGACATATATAATTCCTCTAATTAGATACTATAAGGAACCTATTCAAAAATTAACAGATGTTTTTGAGATTATTTATTTTTAAAATCCGATTTACTGAAAGTTGAGTGTAAAAAAATGTTGACCCATATTACGGACAAATATGTTGCATTAATTTAGGCGAAATTTATAAAACGTTTAGGTATTATAATGAAGGTATGAAGTAAACGTATAAAAGAATAATTTCTTAATGTATTTAGGATAAATGGTTATTAATTTCGTTAAGTTAAGTCAACGTGACATAAATCAAGTATGTTCTTATTCAAATTATATGGGTCAAATATACCATTTATTTAATTATGCTTTACAGACCTTTTTCTGTGTATGTAGGTACATTAAGTAGTAGGCACTTATAATGTATTATTATCCCAAGTGTTCTTTGTACCATTTAACAAAAGGGTACACTTTTTTACTGTTAATAAATTTATTATTCCACTGCATCGTTGAAGAAAGCTGCGTGTAGATCCTGGGTAAACGACATATGGTATTTTCCTAAACATACATTCACCTTCACCTTTCTTTTAGTTTCTTCTCAGGTACAGAATAGGCAAGTTATGAGAACATCTTTGGGATGTTTATTTAAGCAATTGATTAAAGACTCGAGTAACTGTAAGCTTTCAATAAGTTATTGTTTACATGTTTACCTACACAAGATGACAATATTACAATTAAAATGGGTACTTCGGGGATCCTATTGCTCCTTTATAAACCCTCAGGAAATACTTTCTAATGCAACTAAGCTAAGATTTGCATATTTTTTAATTACTTATATCTGAGTAGAAATCAGAGATAAAATTATTGTGATACTTGCGAAATATTTATTAATACATTTATTTTATGTAAAATTCTCCTCAAAGAGTACCAACTCAACTCAACAAGTTGATTGCGTATATACCTTTAAAACGAGATTTCTTCCCACGGGTTTATTGATCGATTAAGAAAAAAATGTTTCATATGAAAGTTTTTAGAAATTAAACAAAGAATATTGGACCACTCCTTTTTTTGTGATATACTCGTATGTATATACAGGGTCCTGCAATAGTACGCCAGGCTTCCATAGTTCCTATACTAATTAAGTTAGGAATTGGATATGGAAAATATTTGTCCCTATACAGGCTGGTCCAAAAAAGTGTGATAACATTTATATTTATTTAAATAGGATACCCAGATTTTATTATGATATTTAGTTATAAAATTGCCTATACCCATTACAGTTACCCGATAATCAGACCATCGCAATGGTCGGTGTACGAAACGAGAAGCCAAATATGGATTAATTATAGTAATGGGAATAACGGTTGTACTTCGATAACGTTACATAAATAGGAACGTTATAGAAGAATAACGTTCCAAAATAACGATATTTTTTCATATAGGTACCGATTTCTGACAATTTTGAGAATTAAAAGAACTGCTTTTACTAACTTGTTACGACATTAATTATGAACACAAAACAAATATAGCAAATTGAAAATAACGTTTGGTTAATTTATTAGTAAATAACAAACATTCTTGACCCTTGTAGTGAATGAGGGCACTGGGGGTGGAGTAGGATTCCCTAAGAGCATTTATAGTCGCCGTTCTTGCCGTCTCCCTTCTGTTTACTAATTTTCTGCTCTTCTCTTCTTGATATTTTACACAAACATCGAAAAAATTTACATTGATATTTGTAATAATAATCTCAATTTGAAAAGTCGATGATAAGCAAAACGTCAAATTATTGCAGAAAACATCGATGTAACTTGACAACACTGAGGATGAAATAATTTAATGAAAAGACAAACTATAAATTATTTAAGAACTGTAATAAGAAGGTGATCAGGCGAATTTCACCTGGTTCCATATGCCATTTCTTAAAAATTTTGGTTGCCGAGAGCAGTATTGGAAAGATAAACAATTCATTATATAGGCAGTGTTTCCAGATCTCCATTTTATTATCTGTTTATTAGATAAATAATTAAAATTAATTACTAATAAATTAACGAGACGTTATTTTCAATTTGCTACACTGATTTTGTGTTCATAAGAACTAACATCGTAACAGGTTAGTAAAGGCAATTTTTTAAAATTTTCAAAATTGTCAGAAAAGTATATGAAACAATTACCAAAAATGGTAATATAAACGTTATTTAATAACGTATTACACCCAAAGTTAATAACGTTATTGCACAATTTCCATTTTATTACCTGTTTATTAGAAAAATAATTAAAATGAATTATTAATAAATTAACAAAACATTATTTTCAATTTGCTACACTGATTTTATATTCATAAGAAGTAACATCGTAACAGGTTCGTAAAGGAAATTTTTTTAAAGTTTTTAAAATTGTCAGAAATAAGTATATGAAACAATTACCAAAAATGGTAATATAAACGTTATTTAATAACGTATTACACCCAAAGTTAATAACGTTATTGCACAATTTCCATTATATTACCTGTTTCTTAGAAAAATAATTAAAATTAATTATTAATAAATTAACGAAACATTATTTTCAATTTGCTACACTGATTTTGTATTCATAAGAATTAACATCGTAACAGGTTAGTAAAGGAAATTTTTTTAAAGTTTCTAAAATTGTCAGAAATAAGTATATGAAACAATTACCAAAAATGGTAATTTAAACGTTATTTAATAACGTATTACACCCAAAGTTAATAACGTTATTGCACAATTTCCATTATATTACCTGTTTCTTAGAAAAATAATTAAAATTAATTATTAATTACTTAACGAAACATTATTTTCAATTTGCTACACTGATTTTGTATTCATAAGAATTAACATCGTAACAGGTTAGTAGTAAAGGAAATTTTTTTAAAGTTTTTAAAATTGTCAGAAATAAGTATATGAAACAATTACCAAAAATGGTAATATAAACGTTATTTAATAACGTATTACACACAAAGTTAATAACGTTATTGCACAATTTCCATTATATTACCTGTTTCTTAGAAAAATAATTAAAATTAATTATTAATAAATTAACGAAACATTATTTTCAATTTGCTACACTGATTTTGCGTTCATAATAATTAACGTCAAAACAGGTTAGTAAAAGCAATTTTTTAAAATTGTTAAAATTGGCAGAAATAAGTATATGAAACAATTACCAGAAAGACTAATATAAACGTTATTTAATAACTGTTACACGCGAAGTTAATAACGTTTCCTTACGTTATAATAAAATAACCTAATTAAATAACGTAATTGTAAGATTTCCATTTTATTACCTGTTTATTAGAGAAATAATTAAAATTAATAAATTAACGAAAATAACGTCAATAAATAACGTTATTTTAACAACGACCCATCACTACACGCGAGGTTTATAACGTTTCCTTACGTTATAATAAAATAACGTTATTACAAGATTTCCATTTTATTACCTGTTTATTAGATAAATAATTAAAATTAATAAATTAACGAAAATAACGTCATAAATAACGTTATTTTAACAACGACCCATCACTACACGCGAAGTTAATAACGTTTCCTTACGTTAAAATAAAATAACGTTATTAAATAACGTTATTACAAGATTTCCATTTTATTACCTGTTTATTAGATAAATAATTAAAATTAATTATTAATAAATTAACAAAACATTATTTTCAATTTGCTACACTGATTTTGTGTTCATAATAATTAACGTCATAACAGGTTAGTAAAAGCAATTTTTTAAAATTGTCAAAATTGGCAGAAATAAGTATATGAAACAATTACCAGAAAGGGTAATATAAACGTTATTTAATAACTGTTACACGCGAAGTTAATAACGTTCCTTTACGTTATAATAAAATAACGTTATTAAATAACGTTAATGCAAGATTTCCATTTTATTACCTGTTTATTAGATAAATAATTAAAATTAATTATTAATAAATTAATGAAAATAACGTTATTAAATAAAGTTATTTTAACAACGACCCATCACTAGCTAATTAATTCAGGGGCGAAACAAGAATATTTCAGGTAAATTTATTGACGTGTACGAAGCGCGAGTGTACGAAACAAAAATGAATCGTTGGAATAGTAGAATATTCTCCACCCGATTCTTGAGACTTTTTGAAATTAAGTTATGTATTATGGAAGTCTTAAACAAAAGTTATTATTTTTAAATCGACAAGAAAAGTATTTTTAAATTACTTTACTTTGTTGTCGGCAACGCTTAACTATTTTAATCACAAACACAAATTAGCCGTTTAATGATGCTGTAAAAAATCTTCATGTATATAATTACTTTCGAGACATGATGTACCCAAGGTTGAACCATCACAGGTAATATACGTACCTTACAAAAACAAATTTAAATCTAGAATGTGACTTGCTTTTTAACTTTAACGCTGATTGCCTTTTCTTCTGACCGATTTTCTATGATACAAATCGGTTATTTAAAAATCTTAATTACTTTAGATGAATATAAGCAGATTGCTTTTTACATGGTATTATGTCCAACAATAGATTAAAATCTATTATAAAAGATCTATTTTGATTGAGCATTTATCCTCGACAATGAAGGTTTGATTGAAAGGAGCATTGCGTTTAGACAAAAACTAAAATGGATCCAGGCCCATTTTTTACTAAATGTATTAGCTAGAGGCCATTCTTTGCTACATATGTGGCTACTGGATATAAGTTTAATGGATCTATTTCTCTTATGGTGGGTTGTAGATAGATTTTAATCAATAATTAGTATAATAGTAATACAATGGAACCTCTCTTGGACGGACACCTACGGGACCGTCTAAATGTGTTCGCCTAATAGAGGTGTCCACCCATGGGAAATTTGTTATTAGGTAATATGTAAATGCAAAATTATTACTATGTATCTGTATGTACAAATAAACACAACGTAAGAAAAATACACTAGTTAGGATGTAGTACTAAAAAAATCTAATAACGTAGTTTGACGTGTTTGCGTTTTAATCTCGCAATCTAGAAAATGTAATTCCAAGTCTGATAACAATTCCATTGCTGTAGAGTCACCTCTATTCTTTGCATACTCTTATAATTCCTTTACCATACTAATGGCTTGTTGATAATTGGTGACATTTGTTTGATTACTGCATTCAACTTCTTCATCAGAGTTGTCAGATAGTGATGTGGTTTCAGTTTGGGCTACATAATCGGTACGAATGGGGTCACCATCATCTTCTAATAGCACATTGCTATCAATGTTTATGAACTCGCCCAAATCATTGTTATCAAATTACAAACTTCCACAACATCAATATTTTCTTCCTGACTCAAAATGCGACATTTTCTGCCATTGTACTTATTCGTCTTCCAAATACTTTTTTAAACATTTTTTGTCCGTTTAAAGGGGGGTTTTCGCACTGTTGTATGAAAACAACCTGTCCGCGTCTGGCCAAATGGTGGACTGCCCAAGAGAGGTTGATTTCATGGAATTTCATATACCTAGTTCCGGACTATGAAAAAACGTCCGCTCAATAGAGATGTCCGCTTATCAGAGGTGCCCGTTACGATAGGTTCCACTGTAATTGGTATTGACCTGAAGACGACTGGAGATATTTACCAGTTGAAACGTTGTGGTATAAATAAACAAAGACAATGAAGTCAAATTTATTTATTATGCAACCAAAGAATCTATTAGCGTATTTGCAGAAACAGTCTAACACTTGTCCAGTATATGAATCAATGCAAATAAACCTCTCAGCGTTATTGTTATTTTATTATTAACTTTTGCAATTTTACAATGTGTTCCTACCTACTTCTTCTTGGAACCTTGAAAGGTTAAGTAATATAGTAGTTATATAATGTGGTTTAGAATATTGTTAGATGATATTCTAAGAAAATTATTTGCCAATTGCTTTTATTAAAGCATCATCACCTGTTTTTTGAATTACTACAGGTATCGGGTACAAGTAAAGCACAATTAAAATATTAGGAAGGTCCGTAGGGCCTATCAATCCTCTGTGTCAGTGGTTAACACCATACATTTAGCTATGAAACGCTGCTGTCAAGAAATAAGTAAGACATTTTGCCGCACACTTTTTAACCCTGACAATTTAGAATCGTCCGAAATTTTTTTTGCAACTTATATGCATAACGTATTCCAGGATTTTGCTGAGAAACATATTTTTCGAAAATATCAACACATAAATTTTGAATAAAACCTATATTTGGACTGCGAAATAATGGTATTATTTGAAACAACCTTTAAAATAATGTATCAATTGACCCCCCACCGTCATATTTAAGATTTTAAGGATACTATCTAAACCACGAAGGCTGCAGCAAATATTCTTCCTCATAATAAAATTGACGTATCTTTCCGATCTTTAATACTGGAAGTGGTATTAAGGGTGGGAAGGTTTGTTCGGGTTTGTCAGAATTTCTCTTTGGGGTTGCGCAACCCCTCAGAACGGCCAAAAACCACGCCCCAGAGGGGTTTGTTGGGTTGAACGCGCTTCAAGAGGTTTCCCTGCAGAGAAACACACTTTTCCCCCTTTCGGGGGTTAGTATTAGCCGGTGGAGGGGTTGGAAGGGGTCGGACACGATATCCAACACCACCACCGTGCTCAGCATCCTCGAAAACGGGGGGGGGGGGATATATATTTGCCGCTGATATTTGAAAAAACAAATTGGGGTTGGAAAATGTGTTTCTCTGCAGGGAAACCTCTCCGTGTTGCGCAACCCCAAAGAGAAATTCTGACGTCGCCATCGTGTTCAACGTCCTCGAAAACGGGAGGGGGAGGTACTCTTGTTTCGATGTTCGTCTGACTCACACACGCCACTATAACATTAATAAGCGAATCGGTAAACATCATAAACCGGAAGTAAACAGACCCGAGCAAATGTACAGAATCCAAACCCACCAGTACGCGGCTTATTCTGGCTGTTCCAAATCAGTTGACAATCGATACATTTGGCTCTACGAACCTACTGCGCACATCGCAGCAGTTTGTACCTGTTTTCATTCTAAGGTGCTTCACAAGTTGATACTAAAATCCGAATTTTGATAAAAATGGACAATTTTCATATGACGCTAACGATATTATAAATGTAAAAGCGAGCTTCCATTTCGTATTAAATTTTATTGTTTAGGTAAAGGGTTAAATAGGTCACAGAAGCGGATACGACGATATATTTATAAGCGTGTGTATACACTGGTAAACAAAATCGCATAATTAGCGTTGTGAAATTCATTTTTTGCTTGAACAATAGAATCACAGGAAGTTTGGAAAAATGCTATGTCAACGACATAATACATAATTCCTTTTCTGCAATTTAGTAAGCTATGTTTGTCCCAGAAGTTTTAGCACAAATTATATTAACTTTGTTTTGAGGAAAAAGGTTTTCTAAGGGGACAAGTGCTACAATAGCCTTAAAAGCATGCACATTTCACTATTTTTTCTATTTTACGCCTTTTTTAATAAATTATGTATGTCCCAGAACTTTTAGCAGAAATTATATTAACTTTGTTTTGAGGAAAAAGGTTTTCTAAGGGGACAAGTGCTACAATAGCCTTAAAAGCATGCACATTACACTATTTTTTCTATTTTACGCCTTTTTTAATAAATTATGTATGTCCCAGAACTTTCAGCAGAAATTATATTAACTTTGTTTTGAGGAAAAAGGTTTTCTAAGGGGACAAGTGCTACAATAGCCTTAAAAGCATGCACATTACACTATTTTTCTATTTTACGCCTTTTTTAATAAATTATGTATGTCCCAGAACTTTTAGCAGAAATTATATTAACTTTGTTTTGAGGAAAAAGGTTTTCTAAGGGGACAAGTGCTACAATAGCCTTAAAAGCATGCACATTACACTATTTTTTCTATTTTACGCCTTTTTTAATAAATTATGTATGTCCCAGAACTTTTAGCAGAAATTATATTAACTTTGTTTTGAGGAAAAAGGTTTTCTAAGGGGACAAGTGCTACAATAGCCTTAAAAGCATGCACATTACACTATTTTTTCTATTTTACGCCTTTTTTAATAAATTATGTATGTCCCAGAACTTTTAGCAGAAATTATATTAACTTTGTTTTGAGGAAAAAGGTTTTCTAAGGGGACAAGTGCTACAATAGCCTTAAAAGCATGCACATTACACTATTTTTTCTATTTTACGCCTTTTTTAATAAATTATGTATGTCCCAGAACTTTCAGCAGAAATTATATTAACTTTGTTTTGAGGAAAAAGGTTTTCTAAGGGGACAAGTGCTACAATAGCCTTAAAAGCATGCACATTACACTATTTTTCTATTTTACGCCTTTTTTAATAAATTATGTATGTCCCAGAACTTTTAGCAGAAATTATATTAACTTTGTTTTGAGGAAAAAGGTTTTCTAAGGGGACAAGTGCTACAATAGCCTTAAAAGCATGCACATTACACTATTTTTTCTATTTTACGCCTTTTTTAATAAATTATGTATGTCCCAGAACTTTCAGCAGAAATTATATTAACTTTGTTTTGAGGAAAAAGGTTTTCTAAGGGGACAAGTGCTACAATAGCCTTAAAAGCATGCACATTTCACTATTTTTTCTATTTTACGCCTTTTTTAATAAATTATGTATGTCCCAGAACTTTTAGCAGAAATTATATTAACTTTGTTTTGAGGAAAAAGGTTTTCTAAGGGGACAAGTGCTACAATAGCCTTAAAAGCATGCACATTACACTATTTTTTCTATTTTACGCCTTTTTTAATAAATTATGTATGTCCCAGAACTTTCAGCAGAAATTATATTAACTTTGTTTTGAGGAAAAAGGTTTTCTAAGGGGACAAGTGCTACAATAGCCTTAAAAGCATGCACATTACACTATTTTTTCTATTTTACGCCTTTTTTAATAAATTATGTATGTCCCAGAACTTTTAGCAGAAATTATATTAACTTTGTTTTGAGGAAAAAGGTTTTCTAAGGGGACAAGTGCTACAATAGCCTTAAAAGCATGCACATTACACTATTTTTTCTATTTTACGCCTTTTTTAATAAATTATGTATGTCCCAGAACTTTTAGCAGAAATTATATTAACTTTGTTTTGAGGAAAAAGGTTTTCTAAGGGGACAAGTGCTACAATAGCCTTAAAAGCATGCACATTACACTATTTTTTCTATTTTACGCCTTTTTTAATAAATTATGTATGTCCCAGAACTTTTAGCAGAAATTATATTAACTTTGTTTTGAGGAAAAAGGTTTTCTAAGGGGACAAGTGCTACAATAGCCTTAAAAGCATGCACATTACACTATTTTTTCTATTTTACGCCTTTTTTAATAAATTATGTATGTCCCAGAACTTTTAGCAGAAATTATATTAACTTTGTTTTGAGGAAAAAGGTTTTCTAAGGGGACAAGTGCTACAATAGCCTTAAAAGCATGCACATTACACTATTTTTTCTATTTTACGCCTTTTTTAATAAATTATGTATGTCCCAGAACTTTTAGCAGAAATTATATTAACTTTGTTTTGAGGAAAAAGGTTTTCTAAGGGGACAAGTGCTACAATAGCCTTAAAAGCATGCACATTACACTATTTTTTCTATTTTACGCCTTTTTTAATAAATTATGTATGTCCCAGAACTTTCAGCAGAAATTATATTAACTTTGTTTTGAGGAAAAAGGTTTTCTAAGGGGACAAGTGCTACAATAGCCTTAAAAGCATGCACATTTCACTATTTTTTCTATTTTACGCCTTTTTTAATAAATTATGTATGTCCCAGAACTTTTAGCAGAAATTATATTAACTTTGTTTTGAGGAAAAAGGTTTTCTAAGGGGACAAGTGCTACAATAGCCTTAAAAGCATGCACATTACACTATTTTTTCTATTTTACGCCTTTTTTAATAAATTATGTATGTCCCAGAACTTTCAGCAGAAATTATATTAACTTTGTTTTGAGGAAAAAGGTTTTCTAAGGGGACAAGTGCTACAATAGCCTTAAAAGCATGCACATTACACTATTTTTTCTATTTTACGCCTTTTTTAATAAATTATGTATGTCCCAGAACTTTTAGCAGAAATTATATTAACTTTGTTTTGAGGAAAAAGGTTTTCTAAGGGGACAAGTGCTACAATAGCCTTAAAAGCATGCACATTACACTATTTTTTCTATTTTACGCCTTTTTTAATAAATTATGTATGTCCCAGAACTTTTAGCAGAAATTATATTAACTTTGTTTTGAGGAAAAAGGTTTTCTAAGGGGACAAGTGCTACAATAGCCTTAAAAGCATGCACATTACACTATTTTTTCTATTTACGCCTTTTTTAATAAAAAATCAATATTTAAAAAATACAACAGGGGGTCATGGGCAGTGACGGCTCGTGACCTATGATAGAGGGGGTTCACAAGTATGGTGAAATTATTTTTAATTTTATTTTTGTGTAACGACTAAACAATTACTTTCTAGGCGTTTTAAATGTTGAAAGAAAAGAAGTAATAAGAAAATGCGTTAGGTAAAACATATTTTTATTTATTTTTTAATTTTACACAAGGAAATACAACTTTTGGAAAATAAGAAAGGTTTTCTTAGTGTGTATAGTGCTTAAACGTAAAGTCCATTCTTCGGTTCTTAATTGTAGAAAATTGATCAATAACATCCTCATTAAAGTTTGGAATACCCTCTATACATTGTTTTCATATATTTAATTTATAAACTTTCTAATAAAGTCCTTATATTTACCCTTTGTGGTCTGCGTTAAATTAATTTTGGGTTTAGGTCTTCCCGCATTCTTCACTTCAATTTTTTGCTCCAAACTCAAAGAGCTAAAGTTATTTTTTAAATAGTCCACCGTCAAACTATTCATTTTAATATATAATATTAAAACATACACGCTCGAATTTCTAACTAGATGCACGAACAGATAACGGCGCGGCGCACACTAAAATTGTGCGCCTTTCCCATGTTAAATCGCCATAGCCCCGCTATCCACCGCTGTCTCCCGCCACCTGTTACTACAGAGAAACTGCATTATGTCCCGCCTACTTAATCGCACATGCGAGCAAGTCTCGTCATAATCGTCATTAACCTCGACCGAGGCACGGTTGCCGGATCGAGAGCCTATAATTTGGTTGACGTTATGATAAAATATTAGGGAGGGTCCGACATTATTCGATAATGGACGGTACGATAAAATATTAGGGAGGGTCGGACTCTATACGATAAATAATATTCAATGAATATAAATTAATATATTTTTTTTCGTGTTGGGGGTGCACGTGCGTATGTGCTCCTGTGGAAGAACTGCCACTGGTCGTGGGGGTCATGACCCCCAAACCGACAGTGTAGCACGAAAAATAACATTTGACTAACGCGGCAGCCTATTACTTGTCCCTGTATGACCCCCCCCCCCCCCAACCGTGCAGTTACCGTTTCTGAAATCCCCATGATGAAGGCCGAATTTGTAACACCCTGTATAGTAAGTGGTATTAGATATACGTTATAAAGATCATACATTCTTTAAAAGTTAAATCTGCTATCGGATCTCTTGAACGGTTCTCATGCCATTATGCACCATTCTCTTAATACTAATTCAGGTCGCTCCAAGCCTTTCTGAGATACCAACCTGGTATTAAATGTTTGCAAACAGCGGACCGCATTTTATAAAAATTATAGTCAACGAGGACAAATTTAGAACAACCTTATTCGAATAAAGTTACTTGAGATTATTTTGTCTTCGTCTTTTTCAAAATAAATTAATAAAATAATACTGTTTGTGTATTACCGAAGGTAATAATAATATTGTGTGTAGCTTATTTCGTTACCATAGTTACATAAGGTCGTATGTGAAATTTTTAAAGTTTTGAGATATTAACATCATCGTATATAAAATTTGTCTCTTTCAAAATACAACAAAAGTTTATAAATGCTTTTATTTACAACCATGCATGGAATAATGACATTTCATCTATCTTTCAAAGGTGGAAAGTTGACGTTTTTTTTTAATTTTACCCGGGTGGAAAGTAAATAATTTTTTTGTAATTTTTAAAAAATCGATATCTCAAAATAATATAGGAACACACTTTTTAAAAATGCTAATAGTTTTGCATATTTAGATATGTCGACTTTTTCCCTAATTGATAGAGTGGTCCTCAGTATTAAATATTGTGACCAAATCGTTGATATCTTCTTTGTCTTGGCATTTTCCCTGAAATAAGTTAGTAGCGCCGACTCAGAACCAGGATTTTGAACTTTCTTTCCCGTACACCATTCTTTGAAACAGTTATACTACTATTTTTGCTGCTTCTCGAATTTCTGGTGGAGTAGCAGCAAAATCAAATTCTTCATCTGATTTTTTTTTGTTGTTAAAATAATATATTGTTTAGTAACATGGAAAACATATTCAAAAAAATGATATTGCCATCTTGATGTGTATTATTACGTACGTTATATCTGTCTAATTTTTTAATGGAAAAGTCAAAATGACATTTATCGTTTATTAATAATTTTAATTCAAAATAATAAGAAGTGGATGTTAGATGTGGTTGTAAATAAAATAATATACAAACCATTACAATCAACCAATACAATTTTATAAATAATATCTCATAAGTAAGCTCTAAATTTTTTACTTATGTTGGACTAGCTCAATAAATAACAAATAATTTAATATTAAACTACAAATAAGTGAACAAAAATCATTCCAAAACAGACAATATTTAGAGCTTACTTATGAGATATTATTTATAAAATTAGGAGAAATACAGGACCGTAACCCAAAATTTCCCGATGTTGTTCAAAAAACCATCGAAACGTCATTAAACCATTGCATTCGGGAGAAGAAAAGTTCTCAAATTCTCAAACAATTAACGCTGTTAGATAGAGCGGAAAAAGTGGCAATGCAAAAGTGCAATTTACTTTAGAATTTGATCTCAAAAAAATACCTCCGGAACTACTCGGAATTCTTCTAAACGGCATATTATTAGGCACGTAAATGCGCAACTTTACCTTCATTTAACCGAGTTCGCATCTCTTACGGTTTCCAAGATCCCTGTACTGGCCCTCCTTATCTTGGACACGTTGTATTTGTCAAAAAAAAAACATCATTTGCACTCAAGGGATAAGAACACGCGATTCTAATGCACGGTATTAATTTTTGGATATTTGTTCCTGCTACTCGATAAAACCATGTAATGTTGTGAATAAAATTGAAAAATAGCACGACGTGCTTTCAAAATGTGTATCTTCTTTTAGAAAGCAGATAATGACGTGAACAAAAAACATTGTGTTAAGAAAAGGTCACAGTTCAAAACAAAATAGCATGAAGCTAAATTCTACCTCTCAATTTTTCCACAGGGCGTTAAGAAATTCAGGGTAAAAAAGTAACTTTTGCTTCTGCCTATATAATGATCAAAACGTCAGTATTTTGTAAAGACTAAAATTCAGGATATCATTCCAAGACACCAGTCTACACTTTGCAGATAATTTCACCATGATCGGAAAACAATTTTGAACAACATTGTCTTTGTCCGGCATTTATTGTCAGGGAGTGCACATAACATCAAAATTAAGGCAAGTTTTTTGTTGTGTGTACACATTGCACAGTCTACATGAAATACACCGTAGAAAATAGAAATCGAAAAACAGTTAATAAAATTATACAAGATAGTTATTAAATAAGGCCAAGCAGTATCGTTAGCGAAGGTTGATTGATATAGATTGTACCGGGTGTCCAAAATTTAGTATCAAACTTTAAAACAGTTTATTTTTCTGTGACTACCGCTCCAAGGAGGCACCAGACCCAATGTATTACATTGAAAATTCAAATTTTTTGCATTTCACGAAGTCGTTAACCAAACCATAATGTTATCTATATTTTAATATGATTCCATTTACTCTACAGTATGCTTCCGGTATAAAAATAACCACCTAGGGCAAAAATAGGATATCCGGACGTCCGGTCCGGCGTCTTCCTATTATTCTCATTTACCTCATTTACTAGTCCTAGATAATTTTGCATTTAAAGGCATCATCTCGTTTTACTAACATATAGCAAGCTCAATTTTATGTTCCACCCTTAAACCTATACACTTTGTCTAGTCTGTCTCATAGTTTGCAACCTTACACCTAATACACCTTGACGCCAAAGGCCCTAAAGTTTTATACCTGCAATTTCAACAAAAACCTTTTAAAAAGAACTTCATTATTATACACTTCAGGATTACAGCTTTCGAAATAATAGAGGATACCTTTTGAGTTTTTGTTCCTTTTAAAATTTGGTAAGTTATACTCTATGTTCATTTTTTAATCTTCTTTTGGTAGAGATTTTGTAAAATATATAGGTAAAAGTACCTGTTTTCACTGGTGCCGTAAAAAATAAGCCTGGTTATCTTACATTAACACAATATGAGCTTTTCTTTAAAAAGACCAGGATTTTTTTGCTTTATAAGTTGGAAACCATATACAGATTGTCCCTTGATGACGTGCTAACATTTCATAGGGTTTTCTTTTGATGCAAAGTTCATATGCACAATAGGGTGGGCCGAAAAAATATATATTTTTTTATTTTGATGCGCTATACCGCGGAAAACTTGCGCATCGGACAGATAAGTAAAATGAAACAAAGAAATAAAAAACGGTTAATATCTTATGGTGGCGCGTCATCATCGAAAATCTAAAAAAATTGATTAAAGTTAACATTTTGTCGTAATTTACAAAAAAAGTTTTCCCATGTTAGTGAATTGCTACAGCTTCGGACAATTAAAAAATACCACAGAGTTGATAATTAAATTAGGATGCCATAAATATTTATTGGTCACACATTGAAAAATAAATTAATAATCCTTGTTTGTAACACCGATTTATGCGAAAAACTTGGCATGCCCAGGGTTGAAAGGATTTATATCAATTGATTTAAATCGCTTGATTTTTTTCAATTTAAATCATGATTAAAATCAAAATTTCTGATAAGTTATAATTAAGACTAAGAGAAAATATAAACTGTTTTAATTAACGATTTATTATATCAAAAAAATAAAACCATGTTTATTTTAGTTAATTATAGTGTTTGTACAAAAACTAATTTTGCAGGTTTTTCCGTTCCTAATCGATTTCTGAGTTTGGAATGGACTAAACCAAATGTTGAGAAAATTCTCTCGAATGATGCGGAGGAAGCAGCATTTCATGTCTACATTTTTTGCATATTCCTTTAGTTTTATTAGATTTTTCTATGAAATGTATCCAGGGTATTTTTTCCTTCCACTTCTATAAAGAGTTAACATTGTTACAATATTCACAGATCTTTAGGTAACCTTTAGAAATTTACAGCAGAAATCACTGGTCGCGCTGTTTATTAGACGGCCAATTATCAAATTATGCGGGTTATGGCGGATCTTCATATTTAAGGAGGGTTTTCTTATTCTGACAGCACTTTGTAGCTGTAAGCGTTCTTCAACAGGAACTATAGTCATTAAAATTTGAAGAACTGTAGGAATAAAATCAAAAACGTGTTGCAAATAGCAACTTATTTATTAAAAAAATAGAAGAAATCGAAGAAATCTTGATTTCCAAAAAAAAATCGCAATTTTTGATGTTTTTAAAAAAAGTCAGGATTTTTTCAACCTTTATACCAGATAGAGAAAAGCATTATTGTGATGAATTCATCTCTGGAATCGGCACTAGCAACTTTTTGTGACGATTCTGATACCAACTATTCACACACCGCTATATTTGTAAAAATTCCATTCACCTGCTGCTCCTGATTTTATTAAAGATAAATTTGTCTCATCACAACCATTATGATGAATTGGAGTAACCTGTCATTTTTCCAAACCACCCTTACTACGAAGAGTAAGTGATATGGAAATTTTATATTTAATAAAATCAGGACTAGCTGAATCGAATTTTGACACAGAGCGGTGTCAGAAACGTCACAAAAAGTTGTTAGTGCAGAGTCCAGGGATAAACAATGCGTCTTTCCCTATCTAGCATGTCAAGTTTTTCGCACAAATCGGAGTTTAAAAGTAGTACCAAAAACAACGAGTAAAATACCATTACTATTGACATAACGCGATAGTTTAGTTTAACTAGAGTTGGGAAAAACCGATAATTTTAATAATCGTGTACTTGATACTCGAGCGATTTTAATAATGGAGTGAATCGCTCGAGCGATTAATCACTTGAAATTATGACTAAGAAGAATGTGTTGACAAAACACCAGGGGTTGTTCGTGTAAGTTTTAGAAGTTCAGTTTACTACAGTTTTTATTAAAGAAGAACAGTTGAATCTGATTTAAAAAAAAATACATGCTTTAATTTTTTAAGAATTTACAATCGCCGCTGGGTAGCCAGTCAAAACAGAACCCATATCGTTATGAATTCACTAAGGGATTTGGCGTACTTCTTTATATGCACTTTCTCGTTTTATATTGTATTATTCATTGTATTAATTAATGCCAATTATTTGATATTTAATGCATATGATTTAAAAACTTTGAATAATGAACTCATATGAACAAAAGTCTCTAATCCTTTATGTTTAACAAATATCATTAGTATATCGTTTGGCATTAATTAATAAAATGGAAAATACAATATTTTTTTAACACCCTGTATTTCGAAAACGAAGCGACATGCGAAAAACTTTTATACCACATTTTCGTCTTAAAATAAGGTGAGGATTCACCTCCTTCAATTTTTCAGAGAGATTAGGAAACACCCTGTATAATTGCGTAACACGCTGTGTCATAGACTTTATTTATTTTTAATTTTGCAAGAACTACAACTAATAAAATCTTGCATTGCTTGTTTGCGTAACGTTTTTTCTTCTTATAACTTATTTAGAACAAATTACTTTTTTGCTACCTCGAATGGCATGACGATCTTTTTGGGTCAGTTGCTGAACAGATATATATTTAATTAGTTTAGTTCAAAAAATAAATTAATTTTAATTTTTATGTATGATATGTCAATTTTAAATTTAAGGAAATTTACATGCTTCTAGATTCTATGTGCTACCCCATACAATTAGACCTATCAGGGAATAAACTGCTCTGCCCTAAACTCTCAAATCTATTTTCTATTAGTTAAAAAAGAAATTAATAAAATTGTTTGATTATTAATGAAATAACAGCATATTACTCAGAACGTGAATTTTTAAATATTCGGTAAATTAATTGGCGATGTATATTTCCAATTTCCAATTTAAAAAAAATAATATTATTATTAATACTTAGATACTATCAATTTTAAATTACTATTTGTACATGAGCGAGATGCTTGTGAACATGACAACAAAGATAAGTGCTTCTTGATCCGAGAAGGCATTTCCAGAAAATACACATTTCGAAGGAAAAAAAGGAATTTATTTTTTTTTTCTGATGAAATAAAGTAGTTAGCAAGTAGTGCGTTTAAGTTACGGGAGACTATATTGGAAAACAAAATTATATATGTTATGATCGCTCGAGCGAAACCCACTTGAGTACTCGATTATCGAAATAACCGACATCGCTGGATTATCAAAAATACTGCTCGAGTTATATTTTCAAGCGAAAATCGTCGCTTGTTACTTTCACTCGATACCTGAGCTTCGCTTGACGCCGACCGAAATGTGCCGCTTGGTAGTGTGATTGCTTGAGGTAAAAAACTGCTCTTATATTCGAGCAGGCTAGCCAGCGGCGATTGTAAGTTTTAAAGAATTAAAGCATATAATTTAAAAAAAAATCAGAATCAACGAATAAATTGATATTTTAATCAATTTATTATGTTATTAGTTGATTTATTGAATTAAAGTTTTTTAGCTTTAATTTAATTTTTAATTTAAGTAATAAACGCTCTAGAATAAACTTCTAAAAAAAACAACCTCTGGTATTTTATCAGTTAATCGCTCGAGTATCAAGTACTAATTATTAAAATCATCGGTTTTTCCCAACACTAATTGTTAGGACAATACCTTATTGCCCTCGTAAATTGGTGAAATTTAAACTAATTGAAATAATTTCATAGGCTTGTTACATTTTTAATATATTCTTTTCCACCTTCTAAACATTTTATGGTACCATCATTATATACAAAGCACAGGTAAACCAACCCATAAATTTCTCAAATCAAAGCGTTTCAATAGAATTCCAAAAATGTTAATTTCTAGCTCCAGAATAATAAAATTGACTTTGTCGACACAGGTCATATTTTAACGATAGGTCTCGTCTAGCCACTTAAAGGTTTTACAGTTTACCGGGTCCAATGTAAAGATTGTTTCATGAAAAATGGATATAACTTAATGACTGCAGTAAAAGAACCTGTGACCATCCCATTATTTATGACCGTTTGTTATTATTATGTGGAAAGGACCGGATTGTAATAATTATAATTAAATATAGGCACATCAGGTAGGTTAGGTTGCTTAATTTATATTTAAATATCTTTTTGTGGTAAAATTTGTTAGTTTTTGAGGAATGGTTCAAGAATTGTCTTTTACCAAACATTCCTCAGAATAGCGTGATAGTAATGGACAATGCGAGCTATCACAGTCGCCAATTACATAAAGCTCCAAGCTCAAATAATACAGAATTGGAGATTCAGAACTACATGGCGGCGAATGATATATATTTTGAAGAAAGTTATAAAAAAAGTGATCTTTTTGAAGTTTTAAAGACATTTTGTATAAAAAAAGTATATGTTTGTGACACATTGGCAGGTTAGGTCTGAAAATATTTCTCCGACTTTTAGTTCTAGTGTTGTAGAATTAATACTTTAATGATATTCCCCCAGGTAGTTGGAAAAATTCAGTCGGTCACGTAATAACTGTAGAAAATTCGTATATTAGTCTGGATCGTATAATTAATCCAATTATAAGTAATTCTGATGAGGATAGCGATAGCGAAACAGAACTATCTATAGAATGACATTATAAATGTAAATAAATATGACTAGTAATATTTTAAAAAAATGTTATTTCATTTGATTACATTAATATAATCATATCATTACTTGTTTTCCTTAGTCCGTCCCTTCATACTTCACTTGTTTATTGCCAAGCTCTTGTCGACACAATGGGACCGACCAAGGAAATCATTAAGTCGTATCCAAATATCGTGAAACGTACTGTATGCGATAAATAATCCTTCGGAGAATTAAGGAAGTGTTTAATTTGATAAACTTTTAAGATCCAAAATACAAGAGGGTTCTGAATTCGATAACGTAGTTTTTTTTTAGTGCTTGCGTTCAATGTCTGTTATTATTAGGTTCATTCGCAGAGCGAAATTTCCCAATCGGTTACAAATTTTGTTCTGTGCATGTTTGGTTGTGTACAAGTTTCTAACTGGTTGCTGATTATTGTCTCTGTGAACGGATACAAAACCTTCAACTGTCAAGATTAGACTTATTAACTTAACCTACAATTTTTCTATTCTGCTTTGTTTAGAGCTAGCCTTTGTTTTCTATAACTGGCTCCTATTCCACATTATTTTCTTCCTACCGAAAGGCACTAAGAAAGAAAACGGCGGAAAATTATCATTCGCACGGTATGCATTAAATTAAACCCGATTACCATCATCAAAACATTTCAGTAATGTAATGTAATGTAATGAGCAGAAAACTATTCGTATGATTCTTTTTCCGTTTGGAATGCCTTAGAAACGTCTTCAAGGTTAAAATAGCAGTATTTACTTGCTCTCTTAAATAGTAAGATTGTATCTCCATGTACGGCAAGCCAGGTAGAGTTAAGGAATTGCAACGGCGCCATACTGCTCGAAAACTCGTTTATAACGGTAATAGCTCTTTTTGTGGAATATTTTATAAAATTGTAAATATATACAGGGTCAAGAATTTATCAAAAATACTGTAACAGCTTGAGGTATGGGATTAAAAGCGTCATGTTTCAAAAATATTTTTCAGTATACAGGGTGGTAATTTATGAAATTTGGGAAAACAGCTGGAAATAATTTATTTGCATATATTACAAAAAATATTGCTCATTAAGTCTACATCAAATAGCCAAATAATATACAGTGTGTTCCATTTGAAAATCTTGAGAAACATTATTGTCAAATGTGTGGGTTTTGAATGCTTATTATGAACACCCTGTATAAAATAGATGAACTCTATTATAGTCATCTTATCTCTATACCTCTTGTCATAAATCTCGCTCAACGTCGAGGTTGGAAAAATAATTTTGAATTGTTTTTTGATTTTTTCAGGACTGCAAAATATGTTTTTTCTAGTTTTTAATTTATTGCTCCTGAACTACAGAACAAATGAATTACAATTTTAGACAATTATGAAGGGCACTAATTCGAACCTAAATACGCAATTAAATACTGGGTGTCCAATCTAAAAAATATAACTTTATGTTATCATACATTTTTGGACCACCCTGTATAATGTAAAATATTTTTAAACCATGCCGCTTTTAATTCCAGACCTCCAGCGGTTTTAGTATTTTGGATAAGTTCTTTGGATAATGATTTAATCTTCAGTCCCCGATTCGTTGATGGACCCTGTAGAAGCTGGAAACGGTCTGGTCTGGGGGATATTAAACATTTCTTTCCCTTTATATCTCAAACATGACTATGTCGTTATCACCCGAATTTCTCCTTAGGTCCGCATTACAGTGGGCAAGTCTTTGTGCAATTGCAATAAATTTGAAGAAACATGCCAGACATTAAGGAGCCTGCTGATTTCTTCCTGCAATATTCTTGCAATTTGCAGTACTTGCCAAGAAACGGATCTGCTCGATTTTTGTTACAGTTTCTGTTGCAAATCTGGTTGAAAACATAGTGATTTTTAAACTACCAACAAAAAATAAAAGTTACTAAATATTAACCTTAGAGTACGCCTCTACCAAAATATTCCTTTTCCTCAAAAAATGAAATTACAATTGAAAAATGTTGCCATATGTGTAGTAAAGTCCTATTAACTTTAAAGATTTCACCAATGAAGAGGAGTCTTGTTTTTAAATAATAAATACGTTGAAAAAATGGATATATTAAGATAATAGCGCTGCTATTTATAGTTACCGTGATAGGGCCGACGTTTTCAATGAAAATAGATATTTTCCAAAAATAGATTGAAAATAAAAATTATCAATATATCAAGTGATTAAAATTTGGTATGTGGGCATAAAATTTCAATACAAACAACTTTACCAAATAATGTTTCTTAAATTCGATCAGTAAATGAAATTTTTCGATATTTTGTGGAGAAAATGTCAACTTTGACAGTTAACAAATGGCGCGTGGTCCCATTTAAATATGTAATTCTTGGTCTTTATTGAAGCAAAAACTTATGATAAATTTAAAATAAATATTTTCCCCGTATGATTCCAACTTTAATGGTGATACTCTATAAAAAAATTATAAAAATTAGCTTAATGTATAATCTATTATAGGGAACCCTGCAGCTTCATTTCAACCTTTATTGTGATACCGACCACACTACCTTACCTTTTTTCATATCCATTGTATTGATCTAAATTAAATGCCATCAGCCTGTTCCTTGCCCTCTTTTTGCCGAATTGCTGAATCACATTATTGCAAGAGATTGAAATCCACCTTGTCGTGGACAGCAAATGTGACCAGAACCTTAACATTATGAAAATTAATTTGTACTGGCATTTGTAACAAAATATCTGAGTGTTTGGTACTCGTTCTCTTATAAAAACGTGGGTGAACCCGTTCGGTTCCACTTTTAATAATATAGTCTGCGCTACGTAATACTTTCCTTCTTGTCGAGAGTTCAGTTCTTTTGTACCGGAAATTCTTGAGGTTATTATTTAATAACTATTTATAATTTTTTTAAATTAGGAAAGGAAACTCATACACCATTAATTTATTGTGGTTAATATTATTATACACAAAAAGGTATAGTATTTGCAGAATTATACCATTGATCTTTTGACTGCAATAAAACCTAAACCATAAAATAAATAAGGAAATCCCAAATTTTAAAACCTTTTCGAGCAGAGCCGGACCAGGTATACAAATTCAATTTATACCTATGCCTGATGCATATATAAATACAAAGTGATTTTTAATAATAATTTTAATCTTTAGTGGTTTTCCGACGAGTAATTTTTAGTTAGGCTTATTAGTGGTAGAATGTGGCGTCCTTGAAATTGTGCTGATAGGGGGGCATCTTCAAGTGTCATTTTTAAAAGAAAGCATTTATCTACCGATGCCAAACTAATTATTAGAAATGTGTATCAATCGTTGTTGAGTAGAAATTTTAATTCGATGGATGCTTTAGCAGAGACGTCTACTTTGACAAAAACTCCTTTATCTTCGGTAAGAGACATAGTACTTAAACCTGTTAATCCTAGAAAAAATCGGAGTGATTCTGGCACAATTAGAAGCATTGACGAAAATGACATGGATTTATTAAGAAGAAAGATTTACCAAATGTATGAGGCACAAACTGTACCCACTTTGATTTCCCTCAAAGAGCGGCTGATTAAAGGCGAAACAAACAGCCTTTCAAGCCTTAGGAAAATATTGCGTAAAATGGGTTTTAAATACCGAAGCATTGATAAAAGACAAACATTAATGGAATCTCAACGTTTACGGGAATGGAGACTTAAATATTTAACAGCTGTTAAACAATTTAGAGAAGAAAATAAAGGCAAAAGAATCACAATATTATATGATGGTTCAGAGAACGGGTTTGTTCCAAAATGTCTGTTGCTTTCAGCTAAAAACATAGCAGATTCTTCTTTAGATTACCATCAAGATACCGACGCACAACTTTTTGAAGATTGGTTTAAACATAAACTCCTTAAAAATATACCTGAAAATAGCGTCATTGTAATGGACAATGCTGTTATCATAGTCGGCAAACAAAAATCATTCCCAATTCTAGTAATACAAAAGCAGAAATTTAAAATTTTATGATTGAAAATGATTTATATTTTGAAGAAACTTACAAAAAACGAGAACTGCTAGAAGTATTAAAAGCTTTTAAAATAAATAAGGAATACGAGTGTGACAAACCTGCAGCAGAAAATGGACATGTTGCATCTTCCTCCGTACTATTGTATATTCAATCCTATTGAGCTAATATGGCACCAATTAAAATCCAATATTAGGAGAAATAATATTTCTCCTACATTAAATGCATCTGTAGTAGAATTAATTAAAAACGAAGTAAGAAAAATTTCTGCAGACAGCTGGAAAAACTGTGTACAGCATGTACTTAAGGTGGAAAATTCTTACAATTGTATGATTACAAATGTTCAACCCTTAATTATAAGTTTAGGCTTAGATGAAGATAGTGAAATTATCAATAGTTTCTTAGAATTTAATTAATTATTAAAATTATAAAATTAAATCATCTTTTGTGGTATACATTTTCAAGCCGGCCCTGATCCCATTTATTGAGCTTTGAAGAGGTTCAGGCGTATACAATAGGGTTTAATCAGGTAATTTATTTATGGCAGTAAGAGTCAACGGTATAATTCTGCAACAACTATAAATGAAATGAAGGATAATAAAACACTAATAACTAGTTTTAAAAACGCCGTCATTTTGTTTTGAGTGCGAATTCATTCTGGTATAGTACTCGATAGGACCTTCAAAATAGTATATCGCAAGACCCCTCTTTCTATTTACTTTTCTTTTCCAATATGGCATCCATCCGCCATTTTGATAGTACTCTCATTCTTCCGTCAAAAAATAGTTTATCTTCCCCTTTAAGCGACACCCAAATTAAAAAAAAAATTAGCGGATCAAGCGAGTTGTTAAGCCGTTTCCAGACTACATACACACCATGTACAATGTATGTATACATATATTAACCTGTGTTCTCGCATTTTTGTAAATTTTCATGAAATAAAAAACTATGTTACGTGATACGTAATTGGGACGTGTCGAGAGATATTCGCGATGCTGTTAATTAAAGCAGTTTGAAGGTAGGTTATAGTTAATCATATTCAAACCAGTTAATTAATATTAAATGTATCGGCAATAAGGGTACCTACTTTTAAACTCGATGTTTAATTTATGTTCAGCTAGAAGCGACATTAAAGTCAATTTATATCGCATGATTTTGAGTGTTTGTTGCGTGCTTTTTAAATGAAAAACTTAAAGATTTATGCAATAGAGGCAGATCATTGATATGAAATACAATTAATAACCGAATAACATATTTTTGATTTGAGGATAAACCAAGATAAATTTCTAATTTTGTTCGTTGGTATTCGAATGTGCGACATCATCAGTGGTGTAGCCACTGGAAGGGCGTTTGCCCCTCCCGCCCCCCTGGTCTTATGCCCCTTCGCTACTTAAATGCCTAATAAAAAGGATATACTATCAAGAAATTACATTTACTCATTTAAAATAAATTTTAATAGGTATATAAGAAACCAATATTCTATTATAGTTTCAATATTATTAAAACTTCCTTTCTTTCTTATTGATTGATTGATTGATACTTAAATGCAAAATAATATAATTTTTTTGATTAAATTATTTTTAATCTAAAAATATGGCAACATAGTGCGTTTACAGGTAGCTGAAGCTAATTTGATAGGTTATATCCCAGACGGTTTACAGCGCCTACGTCTCGTGAGACACCCGATGGGCCATCGGGCTTGTTCGGCGATGTCCGATATTTGATGGATATACCCACCCAGTTGCGTAGTGATAGAAAGGGCAATAGCTATTGTATTATGTTAAATTGTGTTTTGTAGATAAGTGTTCATTATGTCGTGTTCTAGGGTGTTACTTTAAAATTTCGAGCTTTGTGATAATGAATGAGTATACTCCCGGTAAAAAACCCTCACAGTCAGACAGGTGAAGTGATTGCAAGTGTTTATAGGGTATGTGAAGATTAATCACAAATCAATATATTTAAATTGCCACTTAAGCGAAAGCCTCAACAGGAGCTGAAAAATCATCTTTAATCATGGGGCTCTTTTCATATTGAAAAATTTACATCTTGTGAAAAGGAATTTTTTAACCCTTGATAAAAATAATTACCTACCTTCAAACATAAATGCAATTACTGAAGAATTTAATATTTTTATCATCATCATCAATATCACCATCATTCAGCTCTCTGTGTCCACTGCTGGACATAAGCCTCCCCAATTTCTGCCCATTCCCTCCTGTCTTGAGCTCTGTGTATCCAGTTGCCAGCATCTCTTTAGATCGTCCGTCCACCACGTAGGGGTCTTCCCTTGCTTCTTCTATCCAAGCGCGGACTCCACTCGAGTAGTCTTTTCGTCCATCTCCCATCAGTCATTCGTGCCACGTGTCCAGCCCCCTTCCACTTGAGTTTGCTAATCTGGGTAACTACATCCGTGACGCCGGTTCTTCATCGTAAGTCTTCATTTCTTATATGATCCCGCAGTGATACTCCGAGCATGGACCTTTCCATCTTGCGCCGTGTTACCATGAGTCTATTAGCACTTGTTGTGGTTAGTGTTAAGGTTTCGGCTCCATACTGACCGAACACCCTCCTCTTCAAACACTGTGGTATGTCGCTTCCAAAGACTTCCGCAAGCTTTCCATATGCTGCCCAAGATAGTGTACTTCTTTTTTTTCATTTCGCACATTTGGTTGTCTCTTGATATTTGGATTTCCTGGCCAAGAAAATCATAAATTTGTCATATATTTTGTCTTTGAGATATTCATTTTTAGACCTACTTCAGCACATACCTTCTATAGTTCTTGTAACATATCTTTAATGTCTTTAAGGTTATCTATATCATCCGCAAAACGCAGATTTGTTCGGGATTGGTCGTCGTGGTTCCTATTTTTATTACATTATTTAAAATAATAACAGCACGCCCATGACTAGACATATTTTAAACGATACTGCTTCTCTCATACCGATACGTCGAAGACACAGATCCATACCTGTATGTTGTAGTCGAATGACTTTCCCAAAAATTGGATATTTTTATTCCACAAAAGAAGCGGCGGTCTAGAGTCTAGACCGATATTTTGAAATTTTGAATGATGAATGATTAAAATTAAAGGAAACAAAGGAACTTTAGATATTTTGCAATAACAATGCTTTAAAAGAATATCCCATGTCGACACTATAAACAACCACACTCATTATTTACATACAACTGGTCGACATTTATGTGAAACTCGTGCTTATTATAGAACTTAAGACTGCAACGGCCAAATATGCTCGAAACCCAACACAATTCGATATAAAAAAAACACCTTTGGATTGAAATTATACACTCTAGCATACCTTCCATATTGTTTATGGTCAACATGTTATGGCTGTGTTGGATTTATGAAGTATTGTATATTGGGCTATAATGTTTCGTTGAACAGGAGCAATAAATGTATTATGAATATAATAAATTTAGAAAAAGTACTTGCTGCCTTTTATTAAGACAAAGAATAGAACCAGGAGGACTGCGGTATAGATTTTATCGAATCAAACAGGCATAAAATGCATTTTAATAATATTTTTCCAATGTGGACCGTATTCTACAAGTACATGAGTATAGTAAGTACCTCCTAATCGCTCGAGATCATACAGAGGAGGTCAATAAACATAATTTGTCATAGAAAAAAAATCTTAAAGTGCTTAACTTAACGGAGATACATTCTAACTTTTGATCCGATTGGTATAATTTAATGAAATTTTAATATTTTATAGAACCCATAATAGTATATTAAGATACAAGTTTCATAAGACATTATCTTAGAGCACGCGTTTAATTTAGGGAACGACCCGCGAGGCGGGAAGTTTTCTAAAGTCTTATGAACCAACCGTGTATTTTATAATACTTTTTCTATCTGGGCCTTAAAGTCTGAAAAACTTAAAAAAATATAGTAGATTTTTTCCATTTGAATTAATATTTTCTTTTTGTGTTGTTAATACTTTTACAATTTAATAAAATGTTACAAGTATCAAATATGCCATGATAGAAACAATTGAACACAACAAAGCTTCTTCCCATCCGTTATAATTAAAAATAAATATATTATTAAAGTTAATAAAAATGATTCAGGAAGAAAGTTGTACTCCGTCAGAAATACGAGAAATTGCAGAAAATAATCTAGAAATACTTCTAAAAAGAATATGCAAAACTTTGAGTTATGGTGCAAGCAGAACAAAGTTCAAAATATTGAACAAAATATTTTGTCGACACAGAATCTGACTGGAATAATAATTAATGCCCAGGAAATGTCTACAGTAACTATAAAAAATATGGATATATAAAGTAATATGTATAATACTATATTGAATTAAAAATAAAAATAGTACTGTATTGAATAAAACTTTAGAAATAGAGCATAAATTGGAAGATATTTCTATTATTTTTAGGTTATGTTGTTTTATAGTTGTGACTAGAAATTAGTTGACGGACACCGTCAGCATGTTATATATTTCCGAGTATAGGTATTTCAGACAAATATCAAGTAAAAATGACCTATTTGCAAGGTTAAAGGTTAGAATTTTAAAGTTTCCTATAAAATTTTTTTATCGAATCAATAATACCTAGAAACTAATTTCAGCGAAATCGACGTAGGCCTAAAATTCGAACCCTACTTATTGCCAACACGAAAAAAAATTAAATCGTTGGGCCAAAATTTTGACCGATGTCATTTCACAAAGCTGAAAACGGATTTTGGAAAAATGTTAGTCATTGCTCTTTAAAAACGGGACTCTTATTTTAGTGCGATAAAACTGGCGATTTTCGAGATAAATCGGTTCTTATGCGAAACACTAATGAGTTACTCAAAAGTTACTAAAGCTAAACACAAACAGGTTATATTTTCAAAAAAAAACACACAATAAATTACTCGTACTTATATTATTACTAAAATATTAATGTTGTCTATGAATGAAATTCTCGAAGTCAAAAATTTGGTCCAACGAGTTTGGTGGCTAGTCCGTTTCTGACTTCTCTGACGATATAAAACCTCTACTGTAGTACAGTTTAATGACTCTTCATGGCTATATTAAAATTTCATTATGATCAGGATTCCACATTAGTAATCAGAGCCATCTAAGTTGCAACAATTCAGCTAAAAAATATGCCCTTCTTAGCAGGTTAGAAAGTGACGAGAGTCATTAGCTGATCAAAATTTATTGAAGTGAGGTTCTACCAGTTAATAATAAAGTTGTTTAGTTAATTTATTTATATTTATATTGTCCGGTATGTTGATTGGGATATAAAGCAATTTTCAGGGTAATCTGGTGAGAAAAATTTGAGAACTGTTCATACTTAAAATTGCTGTTATTATTCTTATTACATTATATTTTTGAACGCAGTTTTCTCATACCGTTTTTCAGTCCTCTAATTTTACGGATCCCGTTTTAGATTAGAAAGAAATTAAGTATATTTGTCTAAACCTTCACTAATTTTTCAATAGTTAAATTTAATATATTATACAATAATGGCAATAATAAAAACCCATTTTTAACAATGTTTGACCCACCAAACATATGCTTAAATCAATAAGTTTGTGTTTGGCTGTGTACACCCAGAAAATAAATTTCTCTAATCTTTATAATAAACATAACATCCGTTTTCCCAAAACTGGTTCTTTAAGAAGCCTAACTGAAATGTATTTATTATTTCTATTAGGTACCATTATATCTTCCTTGCATGCCGTCGGAGCCAAACCTAACGTCCTATTCCGCATTATTCTAAACTACTGGAGAAAGAACATAATTCCCGCGCTTAATTTGTCGGAGAAATCCTAAGGCAATATTCCCTAAAAACTGATCTGATAAAAATATGAACAGCTCATCTAACAAACACACTATGCCCCTAAGTTAACAAAAAACTGTTTTCGAAAGCTGTTAGAGTGTGCACCAATTTTTTATAATATCGGTCGTTATCGGCGTTAATCTATTCCCAACATTTTGTATCCACTTATAAAATGTTAAGTTTCGATTTCAATTTTATATACACTGAAACAAATCATACTTCTAAGATCCCCGATCATGGACTAAATATTTCATATTGGTTGATTATATTGAAACCCGAAAAATCTGATATTAAAACCAAATTGCAAAAAATGATTCATGAATTGCGCTTTGTGATGATAATATGTGAGAAAAATCGACATATTATGGCATTTCAAGCCGTGCCCCTGCTGGATTTGTGAACAACTCGTATTTGTGAAGTAACACAATGTTGTGTGGCACATACGGTCTGATTTCAGGGGTCTGTACGCAGTTTTTTACAAGGGCGATTCAATTACAGGGTGAGTCAGGATGAACGGAAGCAAGGGAACTCCAGGAACGTCTATCTCTATCTCTGGCCTGTATCATTTACTTGTAATGTAACATTCGCTGCGATCTTGTTTCATTACAGTTTATCTAGAAGATTGTATCATAGTTTCATTCGGAATGGTAGACGAACTTATTGTTCTGTACTTGTAGTGTATCACTCAAAAGGATTCACGAGAACATCGACAATCCAGCGAAGCACGCGGCGCTTATGTCGAACGACTCGACTCGCTATCCTGACTATTGTAATGGTGGAGTTAGATCATGTTACATTGCACTTAACACTTAACGCCTTAATACATCGAATTAGTGCATCCTGCGTGTCGACTTTTACTTCGTATATTTCATTTTTGAAAAAGTCTATGGGTGTAAGGTCTAGAGATCTTGGATGCTAACTAATAGGACCACCGATACCAATCCAACGACATGGAAGCTTTTCATCCTTAATCATGCTTAACCTGTTGAACGAATGTGCAAGAGGTCCATCGGTGTGATAATACAGTTGCAGTCTGATGTTTGCATTATGGATTGACTACTCAATGCTGAATACCATAATTTGTTATGTTCTCAGTAAATTACTATGTCGATCATTGTTAATTTTACCTATCCTTCTCTGAGCCTTAGCAACCAACAAATACAACCTTACCGACTTAAAAACAGACTCGGTAAATAACCAGAAAGATGAAGTCGTACAAGAAATTGTTTGATAATAAGATGAAATAAAAGTGTAACCCTATCTTTTTTTCAGTGTGCACCGTATAAACTCTTTCACCTAACCGTCTGAAACAAGCCATTCATCAACTTGCCCCTTTTTACCATTCTTATAAATGATAATGTCCAACCTCGCTGTTTACATTATCACATCAATTCAAGGCAACTCAAACAGCCCAAGTAAACCAAGCTGATACACATTCTGTGCCTTTTTTCACGTAATGTTTCTTTTTGTTTATTTTTAATTGACATTGAAGGCAATACGTGATTGTTTAAATAAGTGATTCGAACCTTAGGCGAACACGCAATATAAGACATAGATGTTTGAGCTGTGTTATCACATTTAAAAAATTTACTATAAGTAATAATAAAAGGTTTGTGATCTTACGCACCACAACCACAATATGAATATCGGAATTCGCTTTATTTTTTTCCGAACCTCCGCACTTCACCCTCGTATAACTCCCCTCGATTGCTGGGATTTACTTGCGTTGCAAAAGTGATTCCAACGTATTTGAACAGTATTAGTAAACCAAAAAAATGAATGGATAGCTCTGTCTATTTTATCTTTCGTCGGCGATTTGAACTGCCTCAGGTTCAAGTGAAAAATATTTACATACCTACATAAACGCAATTTTTTTTCTTAAATAACATTTGACTAATTAGTCATGCAGTCAATCGCAAAGTAATATAACAAATTTTAAAATATATAAACAGCGTGTGACCTTCACGCCACTGGGGTCTATGAGGGCGACTTTATCTTATGACACACAAGGAATGACGATCACTATAAGATTATATATAAGGATAAACTAGGATGGGAGCTCAGTAAATTATTATGTTAAATTGATATTGTATAAATATCTCATAAGTATATAATAAAATTTAATATTTGCTAATGATAAAAGGTTTAGAATATTATAAGGACATTCGAATTTACACTCTTGAATTAATTGTTGAATTACTCAATTAATGTAATGTAATACTTTTTGCACTCAAAGAACATGTGATTCAAATCACATTTAACGTGGCAGTAATCACATTTGTCAGGGGATACAATATGAATTTTATTCAGATGAACTGGATAACAACAACTTCAGTCGAATAATGGTTGTAATGAAACGTCTTGGAACTATTAGATCTTTTTGCCAGTACCCTTTAGGTATATTTTCAACAAGAAATGGATATCTTGTTGGAGAGGTGCTGCAATAGGTCTTCCATCTGACGTTCCATTTATTCAACATTGCTGATTTTTTTAAGGACAACATTGGTATCACTGAGAGTGAGCTAGAGCTTAGGCGATCCATTTAAAAATACTGTCCTTGACTAAGGTACCAACGTATTCATTACCTGTCAGACCAGTGTGCCAGCCTTAACCCATATTAATCTTATATGTTTGTCTGTAGCGTAATGTGTCAATCAAAATGTAATAATTTTCGAACGTGCCATAATATAGGATTAATTCTGTATGACCAATGTTTGATATTCGTTAATGCTTTAAGAATAGACATGGAGTCAAGAACGATGGTTGACAAAAGAATGGTTCATATTCGAGTACAAAATTTAGTGCCTTAAAAATAGCAAAAGCCTCTGCCGTGAAAATACTAAAACTTTGTTCAACTTACTTAATGCTTATTATCGTGGTCTTGAAAGCGGAACTTGCACAACATAAAGATTGTCTTCTTATTTATACTGATGCCTCCAAAACAGCAGATGGCAATGGCGTAGCTATATACGTTCCGCAAACACACAATATTGCATTTTATATTATATTTTTTTAAATAATATATTTTATAATGCTAAAAATATAAAACATCATGTAAAACATTTTTTTTTATTATAAAGATGAAAAACATATTGAAAACCAGACTAACTTGATGGCATCTATTGAAAAAAGACACTGTTATTTGCGATATCATCTTTGTGATAATAAAAAAATAAATATCTTTGCAAGGTATCTTCATTCAGTATCGGGAACCTCAATTCATTTGTTTGATAAGGCCATATAAGAATATGTGCCTTGTGTTATAAGTACGCATTAAGTAGCACTTGGGTATGAAGCTCTATCTCAGAATATCTATAAAACAAATCATTTTTTGTCACTCAGATGAAGCAACAACAATTCCGTAAGGAGAGTGCAAGATTTTTTAATTTAGGGGATAAATATGGACAAGAAACTTATCCTTTTTTTCTTTTTCTTTTCAGTATGCATTGGAACAAATGGAAGAATGTCTGTACCATCAAACAGGGACCACCATTACCGAAATCTCAAAGACCGCTTCACGAACTGTACGTACGTCGATGGAAACTTAGAACTAACATGGCTGCAAGACGAAAATATAGATTTAAGTTTCCTTCAATATATTAGGGAAGTGACAGGGTATGTGTTAATATCCCACGTGGATATCAAAAGAATAGTTTTACCAAGGTTGCAAATAATCAGAGGGAGGACGTTATTTAAAATGAGTCAACACGCTGATGAATACGCATTGGCTATTACTTTAAATAAAATGTATTCGGTAGAACTGCCGTCCTTAAGAGATATCCTAACGGGTAGTGTTGGTATCATCAATAACTACAATTTATGCCACATCAGAACAATAGACTGGAAGGAAATAATTTCCGATCCAAAAGCCAAAGACGTTTATGTGTATAACTTTACCTCCAATGAAAGGGAATGTACCCCTTGCCAAAAAGGCTGTCCAAGGGGTTGTTGGGGGGACGGTATTGAAAACTGCCAACAATTCTCCAAGACTACTTGCAGCCCTCAATGCGCAGAAGGACGATGTTTCGGACCGAATCCCCGAGAATGTTGTCATCTGTTTTGCGCGGGGGGTTGTACCGGACCAAAGCAAAGTGACTGTATAGCCTGTAAGAATTTTTATGATGACGGTGTTTGCACCAATGACTGTCCTCCGATGCAAATATATAATCCCACAACATACTCCTGGGAAGTAAATCCCCATGGCAAATACGCTTATGGTGCTACTTGCGTAAATAAATGCCCTGAACATCTTTTGAAAGACAGCGGAGCTTGTGTAAGAACTTGTCCCTATAATAAGAAAGCACAGGATGGAGAGTGCGTGTTATGTGACGGACCATGCCCGAAAACATGCATTGGTGATACTACTGTTCACTCAGGGAATATAGATTCGTTCAAGGGTTGCACAGTTATCGAGGGCTACTTAAACATCTTGGAAAATAGTTTCAAAAGCTTTCAACAAGTCTTCGCTAACTACACTTTTGGGGAACGTTACGAAAAAATGCACCCAGATAGATTGGAAGTATTTAGCACCTTAAAAGAAGTTACTGGCTACCTTAACATTCAAGCTTATCATCCTGATTTTAAAAACCTTTCTTACTTCAGAAACTTGGAGGTAATTCATGGCAGAGCTCTTCATGAATACTCTTCTTCTTCTCTTTACATCGTGAAGACTTCATTGGATTCCTTAGAGCTGAAATCGTTAAAGAAAATCAACATGGGCACCGTTGCAATTTTAGAAAACAAACTTCTGTGCTTTGCGGAAGGTATCAACTGGGATAAAATTAGAAAAAGTCACGAACATTCTTTAATGCTATCGAATAATAGTGATCCAAAGTATTGTCGGGAAAGGGGATTGGTATGTGATGACCAGTGTAGCAGAGATGGTTGTTGGGGCTCTGGACCTGACCAATGTCTGTCGTGTGCACACTTTAGACTGGTTAATAAGTGCCTACAGAATTGTAGTGTAGAACCAGGGTAAGTTATTTTTATTTCTAATTAATTAATTGCACTAAGAGACCAGATTTTTTAAACTCTAATTTACTATTAAATTTAAAGTCTCCGCTTTTGTCAAAATTATCACACGCGCAATCAATTTTTAAAGAAGTTTCTTCTGTGGTTTGTAAAATAATACGGCTGTATCTTCTCTTTAAGAAGATGCGAATTAATATTTGTTTGAACAAACAATTCATAATAAATATCTTCACTTAATTTGTATTGTACGATTGTTTCGTCACACAAAATACTAAACTATATTTTATTAAATGACCAGTTAGACTTGAATAGTTCCCTATTCTTAAATTTAAGTTTATAATTAGTTGGTTTTTCACCAGAAATAAAACTGTAATAAAATGTTGATGTATACTTAATTTATACATTATTTTGGATTACTGGTATTATAAAATATCATTAACTAAAATCTAGGTGAAGATATTTAGAATGAGTTTTATAGTCAATAAGAACTATTTCAATATTTTTTATTTCGTCTTTCAAATCCGAAGAAGATACTGTGCGTCGAAACAATTGTCATGTTATTATAAAAATTTTGAGAACATCTCTGTATTATATTTTAGTATTATTTACTTCACCCTCATCGTCATCAATCAGTCCAGTCGCGTCCACTTCTTGGCATAGGCCTTCCGTAGTCTATCACTTGCGATCCTGTGCTGTGTTCATTCAATTGACCCTATTCTTCTAATGTAATCGGACCATCTCGTCGGTAAAGGCATCTCTCCCTTTTCCGACTACCGTGGTCTCCACTCCAAAATCTTTCGAGTCCGACAGTTTCACTTGACACATATTCTGTCCTATTATGCGTTCCACTATGTCAGTTACCGACAGACATTTCTCGAAATCCTGCATTTAGAACTCTATCCCTAAAGCTGCGGACGCACTGCAAGCGGTTTACCTCGAGGGTGGTGGGTAGCTTGTAAGTGCTTGCCAAGTAACCCGCAAAGTAAATTCCCGTCTCACATGATCAAGTTAAGCCAGCCGCAATGCAATCCTCCCCCTAACTAACCCGCCACTTAGCGAAACGCCAAGCAAGCCGCGAGGCGGGAACCAGTCATGTTTGATAATTTCAACCGGGCGCTATAGATATCTGCCAATTTTAGATTCGACATGACGGCCTGCCACGATCATCGATGAACCGATAAAAAATCCCTCGGTCTTTATGTTTACTTTCCCATCGAGCTATTAAACCCTCTAACCATTAAACTTCACACTCTACCCATCAAGCTACCCGCCACCCACCTGCAGTGCGGCCTCAGATTAAGTAACAAAACCATCGATCTTACCATAGCTGTATATGCAACGCGTATTTCATTGCCAGTTTTCTTAGTAAGCGTAAGGGTTTCTGCTCCATAAAGGCGGAATTCCACTGAGGCAACATTTAGGCAACATGAAGCATGCGGCAATGCTACACAAAGTCTTTTAACTGCGGGCACATGAAGCCACATCGTTTCGTTTACGAAAAGGTTCCATATCAGGAAACTGACAACAGGAGACGACCTGTAGCATGCTACATGTCGGTCACTGTTGCCTAGATGGAATTGCGTCTTAGTTGAGCACAGGAAGTATGTAAGTATATTGCTGAGTTTCCCAAATGCTAATCATGTCAGACCTATTCTGCGAGCCACTTGTTTGGTTACCTTTATCTTTATCGTTATTTATAAGAGCGACTAGCCATAACCAAATTTGTCGTATTTGTTCTTGCTGGTATTGATCTTTGGTCCCGCGATTTAGAAGCATTGTCCAGTCTTTCCAATAGTTCTTTAACTTCGTCGACACGGTCAGTTATATACTTATTGTCAGTAAAAAAAATATGGTCTTCCGCTAACAAATGATTGTTTTATTCTAGCAACTTAATCGAATACAATAATGTTTTATCACGATTTTGCTTACATATAGCAGATAGCCACTAGCGACTGTAGAATACACCAACGAAAGTATTTGCACAACACTGCATGTATCCACGGGTACCAAAAAACTCTTATTTTTCTTCGACTAACATTTTTCTAGTGCAATTTTTTTTTTAGTTTAATTGAATGGAAACTATAATTATGTTCTATTTTAATGGAACCTTAAAACTTCTCAATACATGTGCGATCTTTCATTGACAAATATTTTTAATTGCAGAGTATACAGAGCGGATAATTATGAATGCAAACCGTGTCATGAGCAATGCGGTTCTTCTTGTCATGGACCTGGTCCCGATAACTGTACAACCTGTAAGAACTTTAAAGATGGCCCATTTTGTGTGGAGAAATGTCCGACGAAGAAATATGTCGAAAATGGAATCTGCAAGCCCTGTCATAGTACTTGTGTCGATGGGTAAGTATTTTTATTTTATTATAACGAGGGTAAACGGAAAAGTTTTCTGCCTAATAATGAAACAATTAATTTAAGTGGCCAAGGGAACTAGCTGGAAATAATTTTTTTAAGTTTGCTAGGTTCGTCGCTAGAGGGCTTACAGTTCTCTAATTAAGCTATAATTAAAATATTTCCATTGAAATCCATAGGAAATTCAACAGATTTTTTGTCGTTTAGAGTCATTTAATTGTCACTATGAAGTAAACATTTCTAAAATAGCAATTTTTCTTCTAACAAGAATAAAGATTATCCAGGAAAATGGTTTCTACTTTCACAAGAAATCAGTTTTGCTGTTACAAGTGGTAAATATTCTATCCCAGCTAAAATAATCCTAGCAAAGATTTTTTTAGCAAGAGCTTTTCTCAGTGAATTGTTGCTAATTATTATTTTTATTTATTAAATATTTTCAGATCCTTTTCCTACAAATCCTTTTTTTTATTTTAGTTGCACTGGCCCTAAAAACACTGTAGGCCAAGGAGGCTGTACCTCGTGCGAATTAGCTATCTTGAACGAAAACGCTACAGTCGACATCTGCCTACACCAGAATGACTCCTGTCCCGATGGCTACTACTACGAGTGGGTCGGTCCACAAGTCCAAGAAGAGTCATCTCTAAGAAGCCTTAGTGGAAAAGCGATCTGTCGAAAATGTCATCCACGTTGCAAGAAATGTACAGGTTATGGATTCCATGAACTTATTTGCCAGGAGTGTACCAACTATAAGAAGGGAGAACAGTGCGAAGATGAGTGTACTTTGGATCACTATCCGGATATCGCTACACATGTGTGTATCGCTTGTGATCCAGAGTGTAGGGGATGTAGTGGACCTGGACCTGATAACTGTATCGTATGCCAGAATTTTAAGTTGTATGATGATGGATGGCTCGATCCCAATAACACATTTAGGTATGTTTATTGGTATGGTATAATATTAATAGTTTCGTGGGGAAACAACTGCAAGCCCGATCCGGTACACCTTTGGAGCCGTTTCCTTTCGTATTCGGAAGAAAATATAATAAAGTTACACAACTTCTAATATGTACTTTGAACTAATCATATATTGGGTAAATCGGTATACACATTTTATATAATGTGTTTTTAGGGCCCAATAATAATTCACATCATTTATTATTGATTGTTATGTACACATTTTTATTGAATATTCATTAATGCGCTGCGAGTAGTTTTAATTATCTTAATAAGAACACTAATCACGAATCTCTAATACTGATTTTGTCAGCTATAGTTTTGGAATTCAGATATCTGTTGGAAAATCCTTCTGTTATGCAATTGCTCGGGAAAATACAATTATTATGTAAACAACAAATGGTAGATATAGTTTTTGCAGAATTATATCGTTGATCTCTTGACTGCAATAAAACCTCATTATCTATTCGACCATAAAATAAATAAGAAAATCCCAAATTTTAAAACCTTTTCGAGCAGAGCCGGACCAGGTATACAAATTCAATTTATACCTATGCCTCATGCAATGCGTATATAAATACAAAGTGATTTTTAATAATTTTAATCTTTAGTGGTTTTCCGGCGAGTAATTTTTAGTTAGGCTTATTAGTGATAGAATGTGGCATCCTTGGAATTGTGCTGATGAGGGGGGCATCTTCAACTGTCGGGAATGGAGACATAAATATTTAACAGCTATTAAACAATTTAGAGAAGAAAATCGTCCAATTATTTACCTTGACGAAACATGGTTCGATACCCATGACACTCCAAGAAACGGTTGGGATGATTCTTCCAAAAAATGTCAAACCAAGGCACCATCAAATAAAGGCAAAAGAATCACAATATTACATGCTGGTTCAGAGAACGGGTTTGTTCCAAATTGTCTGTTGCTTTCAGCTAAAAACATAGCAGATTCTTCTTTAGATTACCATCAAGATACCGACGCACAACTTTTTGAAGATTGGTTTAAACATAAACTCCTTAAAAATATACCTGAAAGTAGCGTCATTGTAATGAACAATGCTATTTATCATAGTCGGCAAGCAAAAATCATTCCCAATTCTAATAATACAAAAGCAGAAATTCAAAATTTTATGATTGAAAATGATTTATATTTTGAAGAAACTTACAAAAAACGAGAACTGTATTAAAAGCTTTTAAAATAAATTAGGAATACGAGTGTGACAAACTTGCAACAGAAAATGGACATACAGTGTTGCGTCTTCCTCCGTACTATTGTATATTCAATCCTATTGAGCTAATATGGCACCAATCAAAATCCAATATTATTAGAAATAATATTTCTCCTACATTAAATGCATCTGTAGTAGAATTAATTAAAAACGAAGTAAGAAAAATTTCTGCAGACAGCTGGAAAAACTGCGTACAGCATGTACTTAAGGTGGGAAATTCTTACAATTGTATGAATACAAAAGTTCAACCCTTAATTAAAAGTTTAGGCTTAGATGAAGATAGTGATAGTGATACAAGTTAAATTTTGAATAAATTATCAATAGTTTCTTACAATTTAATTCATTTTTATTGTACTTCCTAATAGTTATACTTTTAAATTATATTATTTTCAAATATCATTAATTATTGTTATCATTATTTTACATTTATTACCTATATGTTTATTTTAAATTATAAAAATAAATTATGTGGTGTGGTATACATTTTCAAGCCGGGCCTGATCCCATTTATTGAGCTTTGAAGAGGTTCATGCGTATACAATAGTGTTTAATCAGGTAGTTTATTTATGGCAGTAAGAATCAACGGTATAATTCTGCAACAACTATACCAGCAATGCCCTTTCAAGCTTTGCAAAAGTGTTAGTTTTACACAATTATGGGAAATACAAGTCCGTATCCTGAAAATTTCACAAAGATGATTAAAAGGCTCAAAATGTAATTAAACAATAATGTGTAGTATATCATTGAATTTAGAATAGAAAATGATCTTAAAATTTGACATTATAAAATCAGGGTATTTTTAGAAAAAAATTTAGTTGATGCTGATTGCTTGGAAACGAAATTCTGGTGTAATCTTAAGGCTCATTAAAAGTTGCAGTGATAATGTTTCGTGTGGTTTGTTTTTGCTTTAATATTAACGACGGAAAAAAATTGAAAATTCTTATTACGGGACTGATCTGACCAGATTCGTACCGCCTTATAATAGTTATTCGTAGAAAACCAAAGGTCGAAAAAGATAATATAGGGATTAATAAACCCAGCACTATATAATTACTTACCTCTCTTATTTTGTTTTCGTAAGATACCCTTGCGTGATCTAGAACACAGATTTTTATGAATCTCCATTTTATTTTCAAGAAGAAGAAGGTTTGAATTACAGTTTTATTTTTTAAGTTTACCGTTCATTATTAGATGTAGGAATATAAAATAATCATATACGCTGCGCAATTTAATTATCGACTATTCAAAAATTCATGTCCTTTAGCTGATTTTTTTTCAACGTGCTAGTAGAATCTGCTTACAAACACTATGCACCCGGAGTGCAAAGTAGTGTCGGGATGGCTCTGTTTCTTTGAGGGAGAAACCTGTCCCCCTGAACGGGAGGCCTATCTCTCTGAAGGAGAGACGCCGACCGACTACTCGGCACTCTTACACGCTTAAGGTTGAGTGTTGAGGTCACCAAAACGCCATTTCTGGCCTTTTGGAGACCAGAGGTTTTGTTTGTGTGTTTGTGTGTGGTAGTGTAGTGGGTTTCTTTAACTGATTGAAAATAAATCATTTAACTCGTTAGCAAAATATTCTTATTTTTGCGAAGAGAAAAATGTAATCGGTCAGCCAAAATGGCTAGTTGGTCAGCAACTTATGGACAGCAAATATTTCTGAATCGTGACAGTGCCCTGGGGAAACAAGTGAAAATCTGCCCCCGCTACACCTGTTGTAGCCGATTTCCTTCTGTATTCGGCAAAAGAAAACACAAGAAAGTTACATAAATTGATAGTGCCCGGGACCTCTGAAGTAAACTGCTTCCTAAACATGTTTTCTTCTACTGACCAATTGTAAAATCTTGCTGACCAAGGAATCATTTCGCAGCTCGACTGTTAACAACGGCAAACCATTTAATTACTGCACAAAATAAATTTTAGAAATTAAGGCAGCGCAGTTTACGTTTTGATACGTCTAATTGTATGGGGTGGCGCATAAAATCTAAATGCTTGTACATTGCCTAAAATTTAAAGTTGATATATCTTACATAAAAATTGAATTTAATCTATTTTTTAAACTAACCCAATTAGAGGTATATTTGGGTTATAGGCACTGAGTCAAAAAAACCGTCATCCTACTCGAGGCAACAAAAAATTGCCATTTCTTCTAAATACGTTATATTGTTGAAAAACTTTTTGTATAACCATTGCGACATTTTATCACTTTCGGCTCTTGCTGAATTGAAAATAAAAAATCAGTTTAACAGATAAAAATATATAATAGAGAATGCTACAGAATTATACAGGGTGTCCGCTAATTAATGATACATGGAAAAACCACACTCCTTACGGAAAGTTTAGGATTTAATTATACTTACTTACATATATCCGAAAGACGATATTAACTGAGATACAGGGTGTTAAAGTTCAAAGTTCATTTTTGTATTTCTCTAATAGCTTTGAGAGAAACCAACGTTTGTTTACAAAATTTGGCAATTACGGTTTTTTTAGGAAGAGAAAATGATTTTTTTGTGAAATTTTAATGTACAATGTAAATGCAATTTAAATGCAAATATCTCCGAAACGTTAACTCTTGGCGACCTGAACTTAGTATATATTTTTTACGTAATAAATATGAGAACAGTATTATCTTCTTTAAAAAACTTAAATATACTGAGGCACAAAAAAGTTATGACCTAATAAAATTGCAGAAACTGCTGCAGACCGCGCCCCCTACATTTTACGTTAAGTTTTCACAAAAAAAATCAATTTCTCGTCCTAAAAAAACCATAATTGCCAAATTTTTTCAAGACACGTTGAGTTCTCTCAAAGCTATTAGAGAAATTCAATAGTTAACTTTAACACCCTGTAATATCGTCTTTCGGATTTATGTAGGTAATCCTAATATTTTTACATAAGGAGTCTGTCGTTTTTCCATGTACCATTAATTAACGGACACCCTGTATATTCATTTCATTTATTTACTTAACAAAATAAAAACTATGTATGGATTACGTATCTAATGATTTATATTTATAATGTTAAGTAAACGAATTAAATGAATAAATAACTACACTCTGTATTATATAGACTTTATTTGTTGAAATGATGTTATTTTTAATCTAGTGAAAGCCAAAACGGATAGAAGGTCGCATTGATTGTTTATGAAATGCTTTTTCGCCAATATAAAGAATTTAAAAGAACTGGTAATTTATTGTTACCTCTAGTGGAATGGCGATACCTGGGCCAGTGTCGAACCCAGATATCTTTCTAATTTTTTTAGTTAAAAAATTAATTAAACCCATTTTCATGTAAGGTATTTCATGTTAAATTCAAATTTTAAGAAATTTGCATGGATCTTGATGTTATACACTACCCTGTACAATTAGACATTCAGGACGTAAGCTATGCCTAAGCTGCCCTAAACTCTAGAATCTATATTCCGTTAGTTAAAATAAAAATGGTTAAAATTGATTCATTAATAACGAAATATCAGCTTATTAATTAAAACGGGAATTTTCGAATATTCGATAATTAATTGGCGTAATCTATGTAATAAATTTAAGAGAATCCCAGCTGCGCTATTGGATTTCGTTTCGCTTCGTTTAGGTGTGTTCGTCAAGATGATGATAGTGTTATGGAAGGTCGGGTTTTTAAAAGTACAGTAACGTTAGGTAAAGCTTATATCAGAAACTAGACATGTAAAAAGAGACATTTCTGAACCTTGGTTCATTTTAAAACATATATGTAACAAATTCCCAAACAAATTTTACAACTGAAATTTTTGTCCAGAGGCATATTTTTAACCTTAATATGTCCGTGTAACTAAGTTTTCGTATCATTTTTCAGGTGCATATCATCGTGTCCCCTGGAATTTCCTCATAGAATTTTCCCAGAAAATGCCGAGTCCTACTGTTCGGATAAGCCGGAAAGTTTCCCGTTGATACTGGCAAAGGGCCCAACTTACTTTGTAATCATAACAATTTGCATTGTCGGTGGTATATTGCTCATTGTAGTTTTCGTTGGCATTTTGGTGTACTGTCAGAGGAAGGAGAAAATCAAAGAGAGCGCTATCAAGATGACTATGGCGATGGCATTGAATACTATTGAGGATAACGAACCACTAAGACCAAGGTAACTTTTTCTTATTCTTTGTTTTGGAACTAGGGAATGAATTTGAGTAAAAATATAACCTAAATGATTTATTTAGATCAGTTTATTTAGGCTTAAAGTTCCGTTAGATATCTTAGAATCGGAAAAAAATATTTTACAATAATTAATCAATATTCTTACGTAATACGTCAGTGCGTACTTGACTTGACGTAACTTGATATTTGGAACTTTTAAAGACCATAGTTTCTTTATTTTTAATAATATCTGAATCTTCACTTTGGTACAGAGGCGGTGTTGTGGTGGTTCAGTGAAGAGTAAGCTAATTTGATGCATCACTCAGTTTTCTTGCAACAAAGAAAACAAGGTCGACACAAAGTAATTTATGGTTTTTTCTTTTTTAGTAATGCTGTTCCAAATGCCGCTCACCTAAGAATCATTAAAGATACAGAAATTCGAAGAGGAAGCACTCTAGGATATGGAGCATTTGGAGTTGTATACAAAGGTGTATGGGCAGTTGATGGTGAAAATTCCTCAAAAATTCCAGTGGCAATAAAAGTCTTACGAAACGATACCACGACCAATAACAGCAAAGAATTTTTATCGGAAGCTTATATCATGGCCAGCGTAGATCATCCCAATTTACTCAAATTGCTAGCTGTGTGCATGACATCGCAGATGATGCTTATAACGCAGCTGATGCCGCTTGGTTGTCTGTTAGATTTTGTTAGAAAAAATCATGACAAAATTGGATCAAAAACGTTATTGAATTGGTCCACACAGATTGCCCGAGGAATGGCCTATCTTGGTAAGTACAAAAAGTCGTACCATATAAATGACCGGATTCTACCTCTCACCATTTTTATAAGTAAATAACAACTCAATTATGTCGTTTCAGAGGAAAAGAGACTTGTCCATCGCGATTTAGCCGCAAGGAACGTTCTAGTCCAAAAGCCGAGCTGTGTCAAAATCACCGACTTCGGCTTAGCCAAACTCCTGGACATCAACGAGGAAGAATACAAAGCAGCAGGAGGCAAAATGCCAATCAAATGGTTAGCACTGGAATGCATTCAGCATCGAATATTTACGCATAAGTCCGATGTTTGGGCGTTCGGAGTAACGGTGTGGGAATTGCTGACATTTGGAGGCAGGCCGTATGATAATGTTCCTGCTAGGGATGTGCCAGAGCTATTAGAAAAAGGTAAGTAGATATGAGGAAAATGAAATAACGCTTAAAGCGATTTGTTAATATAATTTTAAATATTTGCCCACAAAAAATGTACAGTGACCTAAACTTTTGTGCTGAGCCTCGAATGTAGCTGGACAATTCCATATTATTATATAAATTGATCTTCTCGATTATTTATAGGAATTCTTCCTGTAATGACACTTAATTACTAGCAGTAATAGTCGGACCAGAATTAAATGGAATTACTTTGTGAGGGGTTACTAAAAATTAAGGTTTATATCTCTTCTCGCATAAATTATGCCCCAACTACTTGTCCGGGCTGTATTTATCAATATTTGATTTTAGAAATTTATTGACCTAGATATACCTCATTTAATTTGACTAAGAGTTTCTGATTGCTCTTCTAAAAATAGTGTTGACTAATGATGCTGCCAGTACCGTATCCGATATCCGACGAATCCGGCCTTCTTTTCTAATATCCGGTTCGGTCAAATTTTGTAGCGGATCCTGCCGGAACTGAACGATGATTCGCAACTAGTAATTTTAAATTGTACCAAAATTGTCGCTATTAATTTAATTTCTTCTTCTAACCAGGTATCAAAAAATTTATGGTCATTAATGTCTATAAAAACTAAAACATCTTATGTACTAATTATTATGTAGATCTAGTTATCTAGATCGGAAATAGATATACATGGCCATTAAACATGGAAGAGCAATAAAAATTATTATAATTTATAAAATTGATTTATAATTCTCTATGAAATAAAAACGAGCTCGTAAATTTCAGTTATAATTAACCGATATATTTGAACGAGTTAATCATGTGTGATGATCTACTGTTTCATATTAGTTATTTATGGCTTTGCTACTATTTATTATTTTATTATACTTCAAGTTGAGTTTAAAAATCTAATAAATATGGTCTTTTTTAGTTTACTAACTTACAACTTGTAGAAATTATGAAATTATGACATTGGTATTAATTTAGTATAGTAAATAGCATCAAAATTTTTAACAATACTTTTGAGTCATCAATTAAACTTTATTGATATTTTTAAATACTATGACATTAATACACCACATGCTTGAAGAAAAATCTTCGTGTTTTCTTATTGTACTGTTAAAATACTTATTAATGAGGGGGGAACGTTGAAATATAATTTTAAGTATTATTCCACATGCACTGTTATCGTAATCTGTGAAGTTGTGAAATTTATCAATGCTTACAACCAGTGACGGCCGGTATCTTCAACTAAAATATCGATATCGTCAGATTATCGGTATCGGGAAAAAGAATCCCTATCACTCCTCATAACTATAGTGATGCTGCCGGATCCACTTCTTGAAAATGCCGGATACTGGATGTAATGGCGCAGGGTAACATTTTTGGCCGCATCCTGGACCAGTATTTAACACAAAAAATTCTAAAAAGTGATCCAAGTCCATTTGAATATTGGAAAAACATGGAGAAGATTTTCCATTTTTATCAAAAAATAAAATTGCGTGATATATTAATAATTAATTATGTCATTTGTTCCAGAATTTCTATTTTGTTTTATCTTACCTCTGATGTGTCGCGCTCTGGTTCTGTTCAATTCATTCCGCTCCGACCGGATCTGGCATAAAATCCTGTCGAACCGGATATTAAAAAAGAAAACCGGATTCGCCGGATGTCGGCTCCGGTGGCATCACTACTTACAATCTAAAAATAATATTTAACAAAATAGTCCTTCAATCAGTAGATACAGGAGTTTTAGCCGAATAACATCACCTTTACATGTATTTTCTTATAACGACAATTTAAGATTCGGATTGCTAATAGTCGTCAATGCCTTCTCCTCCCAATACCATTGGAATTAAAATATGAGGTATCTGTTGAGCAATCCTTTGGCGTGTGATTCATCGTATAGACACAACAGTCGATTATGCAGTATTTTCAGATACTTCTAATTATTTCATCTCATTCTAAATTAAAACATCAAGTTTTCCAGGTTTTCCTGTAAATGCCAATTTTTTCTAACTGATACAAGGAATCGTATTATATTTTTAAACAATATTGTCAGCTTGTCTTCAACAATTTTTTTTGTTCTAGGTGAAAGACTGCCCCAACCCAACATTGCCACCATCGACGTATATATGATAATGATCAAATGTTGGATGCTAGACGCGGAAAGTAGACCCTGTTTCAAGGAACTAGAAGATGAATTTTCAAAGATGGCGTTGGATCCAGGGCGGTATCTCATCATACCAGGAGATCGGTTCATGAGGCTACAAGGTGGACTAAGTACCCCACTGGTAGGTTACCTATATCATAGTTCTGGTTCTTATTAAGAGCATTTTTAAACCTAAATAATTAAAAAATATAAAAAGTTCGTCATATCAGTGAAAATTGTGTCCGCATTGAACAAATGTGCATCATAATTGCAATGATTTTAAAATATCAATATATTAATTTTTATATCGTGTATATAAAATATTTTATTTACAGCCATGCATGTAATAATGACATTTCATCTATCTTTCAAACGTGGAATGTTGACGATTTTTTACTTTTACTTTCCACCCGGGTGGAAAGTAAATAATTTTTTTGTAATTTAAAAAAAAATCCATATCTCAAAATAATATACGAACACACTTTTTTAAAAATGCTAATAGCTTTGCGAGTTTAGATATATATACTTTTTCCCTAATTGATAGAGTGGTCCTCAGCATTGAATATTGTGACCAAATCATTGATATCTTCTTTGTCTTGGCATTTTCACTGAAATAAGCTAGTAGCGCCGACTCAGAACCAGGATTTTGAACTTTGTTTCCCGTACACCATTCTTTGAAACAGTCATATGCCTTACGTTATTTTACCACCTGCGGTTATTTCAAATATCTGTCTAATTTTTCAATGGAAAAGTCAAAATGACATTTATCTTTTATTAATAATTTTAATTCAAAATAATAAGAAGTGGATGTTAGATGTGGTTGTAAATAAAATAGTGTACAAACCTCGGTGAAAAGTTTCATTACTGTCTCGAGATTTAGTTAAGTAAGTAAGTACCGTCTCTCTCGGCGTGAATGAAACACTTTCCACCACGGTACGTAATATACTACTAAGAATACTCCTTTACCCAATTGACTATTTTTTACTATTTAAAATATTAAGGTTATAGGATTGGCAATTTAAGCATAATTGTTTTTAACTAATAATTAAATAACTTTAACACATCCATATTAGGTGGATTATATATCAAGTTTTTTCTTAATTTTTCTCGTTAAACTACCGTTTCAATAATTTTTTTTAGTCAATTGTTAAAGGAACTATTTGTAAATCAAAAATATAATCTTAACGGCAGAATCTATTTGAAAGATATGGTTTTAAGAACACCTATATTTTCATTTATAATTTAGGCAGTATTTCCTGTAACCAAAACTCTTAAACCCCAACTTGTTTTATTTACAATTCTTGTCATTTAAAGTATCAAAAACACCTCTTTTGACAGGGAGATAAATATATTAACTTCTTCCTTGATTTTCGTTATACTAGTGCATACGAGAATGCATAGTATAAAATATAATTAAAGAATATTAAATACAAATCTCCAAGTTTTTCAACCGATTTAATTTTGTAATTCGGTACCGGCAAAAAGTTGACCTCATATGGAAAACTTCTTATTGTTGCAATATTAATTAGGGTTATTACCTCTGCATGATTGGTAAGCTATGAACTTTTGACATTTGGCACATTACACTCTTTTCGCTGAAAAATTGAAAAATATATATTTTTGTCATGAAAACTGGTATTTGATGACGAGATATCGAAAAAGTTATTTAAAAAAGTGTTTAGATTTTAATTTTATGCCCTTTTGCAAAGTTTTGAGCCAAAATTCCAATAATTATAAATTATTATAAATCTAACAATTTTTTATTTCACAAGAGCAACTTTGGGAGACATGTTAAAACTTGTTAAAAACTAGGGAAAACAACATTTCGTAAGCATATTGTTCCAGAAATAACTATAAATGGTAAATATTGTTCCCAAATACAGGGCATGGCCACACCCAGTTACATATTTTAACAAATTAAATTTTATGAAAACAACATTTTTATTATATTTCTGGGGATATGAAGCTTATGAAATTAATAATTTTTCTGAAATAATATAATTTTTGGAAATTTGGCAAAATAGCATAACATTAAAATCTTTTAAACACTTTTTTCAAATAACTCTTTTCGATATCTTGATATTTAATGCCAGTTTTCCATGGCAATATATACTTTTTCAATTTCCAGGCGAACGAGCAGTCACTTGCAAATGAAAAATAAAATTTTCGGTTTCCAATCATCCAGAGGCAATCAGCATACAAATTTTTTTAAAAATATTTGAATAATAAACAAGTTTTCCATATGTGGCTAACTTTTTGCCAGTCACTGTATATAACTTTTTCAGTATTCTACTACTACTAAAAACAGGAACGCCCAATGAATTAGTATTGATTTACACTAAAATCTAGTAAAATATTGTTTTATTTTATTTAATTATGACTTAATTAACAATAAAATTTATACTGAGAAAATTGAATTCAATCGAAAATCAATCTTTTACAGAGTGACAGAGACATGGTCCGATCACTTGCTTCCGAGAATATGGAAATATCAGAAACAGACGATTACATGCACCAACCCAAGTCCAGGGTACCGTTCCATGGCACCGGTATGACCTCGTTATCCGGTATTAATTCTGTATCACCCACTCCTGACAAATACTGGCATTCACAACCAATCACTTCGGATGGCAGCTCGATGTATCCAAATTCACAAAATCAGTTTAATCATAAATTATTAAGGTAAATATATACCGTTAGTCATAATTTATATACGAATAAAAGAAGAAATTCCTTTCCCTTGCTGAGCAAATCTCATCTCTTGATTTTTGTCGTTTGACGTACAGTTTTCATATAAAGAAAATACAACTCATTCATTTGCACTCTGTTATGAAATTAGATATTAACAAAGAATAGAAAGGATCTAGTGAGTAAGAAGCAGTTTTTATTTTGTAAACATAAACAGTTTTTACAGTTGTCTACCTAGTCTAATTGTCACGTATTTAAGTCATTAACCTTAACAAATTATTAAAAATAAACATGAAAATCTTTAATAGCATGTATCTCAAAGGTTAAGATGTTTAGGACATATGTTCATTTGAAGATTTTTCAGTAAATGGGCCCAAGAATAACCTCCTTTAATATTTGCATGTTATTAAGAAACACCTTGTATAAATTTCTATAATAAATATAAAATATCGTATAAACGTCTCTTAAGTTTGTAGCTATAACCACATACCCAAAGCTCCTTAATTTTATAGTAATATAGTAGATAGTTAAATATTTATAATTTTTTTCAGATATAATCAAGGTATGCATCGACACTTCGACCCTAGCCTACAAGGCACTCAGTCCGACATTTCCTCAATTAAATACTGCGGCGACTCCCTCAAGCTTCGAGAAACGGATATAGGTTCCGACGAATACGACTCCAGTGGAAAGTCTCAACAAGCCCACGTCGGCAACCTTAAATTAGAGTTACCGGTTGACGAGGATGATTATCTGATGCCATCTCCTCAACATGCACAAGGCGCCTCGGCTTATCTAGACCTCAAAAACGCGTCGGATCATGTCAGCAATCCCAATCTCTTCCAGAACTACTCCGAGCTGTTCCAGAATAACATTGATAATCCCGAGTACCTAATGGGCAGCGAGCCTCCACCGGCGCAAACGGTAGGTCTTCCAGATGTTTCCAATTTTTTAGTACCTCCGTCACCAGGAACAGCTGATATAGCTAAAGCTCCCTACTTGCCTCAGAAGAGCAGTGAGGAAGAGAGCGATCATGAGTGCTATAACGATTTTGATCGATTAAGAAGAGAACTGCAACCGCTACAAAAGAATAAGGACGGTGCGATTGTTTAAATAAATGTCTGATGTATATTTACTATTTCTGCATCAGATGTTTTACGTTATGTTTAATGTCCTCTCTTTTTAAAAAATATGCGAGTGCCACGAGGCGTTAGAAGATGTTATAAGTTCATTACAGGAATATGATGCAGGACTTGTTTATCACGGTTTATTTTAGTCATTTCAACCTAATATCAACATATCATTTAACATTCAAGGAAAACTGTCCCATTTAATCTTAGATTGATGTGTACTACAATAGTTCATATTAACAGGGATCCACAGATCCTTTGTTTAAAAGATACAGGGTGTTACATTTTGCATAACTTTATAATATCAGTGTTTTCAAGATATTTCCGAAACGACTGTAAAAAATTTAATGAAGTTTGGGTGTATGAAAGGTACCTACCCAAAATAGCACATATTTTAGGAATAAAAATGCGTGAACTTGTTTACAAGGGGTAGGGGTATGCGTGCGTCTAGGCGCTCTATTAATTTTTAACAAAAAATAGATACGTCACTTACTTTTTAACATTTTTATAGCACAATTTGTTAGAAATTTAAATGAATAAAAAAAACTCTAAATATTTATTTGAAGTTCGCTTAGTTTTCAAGATAAATGAAATTTTATTAAGTGACGTATTGTGGGCAGCGTAACTCGATTTCAATTAATATTTAGGTATTTATTGCTACGAAAAGTGCTAAATAAAATAGGTACGTACTATTTAGGTACTTTTCATAACCCGAATGTCACTAAAATTACTAAAGCTGTTTCGGAGATATCTTTGAAAATATTTAAAACATTTACAAATTTTAACACTCTATACAGGTTGTCCCATTATCGGCACTTTTATAGGGTATCTCCGTAATTGTTAGTGCTATCAAAAAGGTGTCATGTGCTCTTTTTGGGCCAAACTTAAAATGGTAAAATCAAAACTTGAAAATATTCGCTCGCTTAAGAGATATTGGGGAAAATAAAAAAATTGACAATTTTAAAATTTTCTTAGTTAAAAGAGATACAGGAAACTGTTTTATGCAGAAGTTTCTTTATATTCATTGTTGAATAATCTGCCGTTTTCAGAATAAGTATACGGGGTCAGGTAAAAAAGTTATCGGACCTAACCTCATTTTTTTAAATGGAACATCCTGTATATTTTAATCTAAAAAGATATCATTTTAAATTCTCCTTTCAAATATATAACACATCATGGATGATATTAGTTTCATAGGTGATTTATTAAACTTTATTACTTTAAACCATAGTAGACCTTGAAACAAAAGCGAGAATCATATTACATATTGATTTGCGAAAATGACCTATCAACATTTTTAAATATTTGATATAATATCAGTTTATATTGAAAGTGAAAAAAACGAAGAAATGTCGCAAAATGTATATTTTGTTCTCTATCCGGAAAGACGGTAACCATTTAAGGACATATGCCAAACATTTGCGATGATTCCCGTTATATTTTACCTTAATCTAAATCATTTCATTTCAAAGTAATAAAGTTTAAATAAATCACCTAGTAAACCAATATCATCTATGGTGTGTTATATATTTGAAAACAGAATTTAAAATAGTATCTTTTTAGATTAAAATATGCAAGCTGTTCTATTTAAAAAAATGAGCTTAGGTCCGATAACTTTTTTACCTGATACCAATATAAAGAGTCTTCTATATAAAACATGTTTCTGTATCTCTTTTAACTAAGAAAATATTGGGTAATTTTGAAATTGTCAATTTTTTTATTTTCCCCAATATCTCTTCATCGAGCGAATATTTTGAAATTTTGATTTTGCCATTTTAAGTTTGACCCAAAAAGAGCACAGGACACCTACATTACATTTTTGATAGCACCAACAATAACGGAGATACCCTATAAAAGTGTCGAAAATGGTACACCCTGTACCTTTCAAACAAAGTATCTGCGGATCCATGTTGATATGAACTATTTGTCTTATTTTTTGGTAAGGAATCACCACACAGACGAGCGATAGCACATGCTTTTTGAGACACCCTGTATAGGGAATGTTGTACGGATTTTAATCCTAATTAACCATTTTTAAAGCATTGGTACGCTGGTCATGTTACAGTATATAAGTATCAAGCATTGATAATTATTATACTATCATATTTTTATATTAAAACCAAAAAATGGGAAATATGACAAAATGAGATTTAAATTTATCATAACAAGGATATAAGTGTTACAGGACATCCTCGTGCCTTATAAACATAATGTTCTACGAAAATTTAAAAACTAGTGATAATATTAAGTGTAAATGTGGATATTGGTATATAGCAGAAACAAATTTAAACATTTTAAAAATGTTTCTTTAGATTGAGCAAGCCTGTAATTTATATAATAATTTAATAATTCTGTATGAAAGATCTCAGATTAATTATGGGAAAAGTTGAAAGAAAACACATTACAAGTGACCGAATAACTTCCAACTGTGATTTGCCGACGCTGGTTTTGATTTTTCGTCAGGAAATAAGCGAGTGGGCGGCAATTTTATCAAATGACATACTGGTCCTGGTCTACTTCAGCTATACTTTTTTCAAAGTTTTCAGTTGTGATTTTATCTTCTGGTCACAACAATCAGTCAATTCCTTATGAGTGTTACCTATCTTTTCCCATAGTTAGTTATCTGAGCAAAATACTGAACTGATATATACGACGTACAAAAATATTTGGCCTTTGTACTTTTGTGGTAAAAAGGCTGTGTAAGGGTAAATTTCTTAAATCGGAATTTTTAATTTTTTTTAAAGGAATTTTAAAAAATATTTTGATCTTTAAATTTACCTTAACGGTTTTGTTTTTAAATTAGTATTTTTTGATAAAAAAATTAAATAAAAATACTACTTTAGTATAACAATCAATACATAACATAATATGTATAGGAATTCCATTAAAAATTTAGCTACTTAACTAGTTCTTAGGGTCTGATTTTCCAGTACTGTCGATAACAGACAATAACTAATAAGTGCCATTTTGTTTTTAAATGGCATATTTGTACATATATTTTGGAGAAAAATTTATTGTACATTTTATCTTGTAAAAATGGGTGATGTTTAACTTCAAGGTTCCGTTTTCTACCACTGGATATCCATTTAGCTAAATGGAAAAAAGTGAGATCTTAAATACGTACCCATATAAATGGTTTTGCTAGGGTTTAATTTATTGACGAATTAGCAGTTAATGCTTAACTAAAGGTTATCCGACGGGTAGAAAAACCGAGCCTTTAAACTGTTGGGTGAGTTATGAAGGAATATAACTGAGCCAATCCTAAATATTCTTGCCCCAGCTTTTATCTGTGATAATATTTTATTGTAAATTTTTAATAAGCAATCATAACTGAATAAAAATGGTTTTAATTTTTTAGTTGATTCGTTTTAAGTTTTTATCATTATAGTGTTAATCTCAATTGAAATCTCATTCCTGTAATTTTTATGAATAATATTCAGCGAGCATTGATAAATCCAAAACAGATAATACTGACATAACAAAATACGACTGATGATGTGATAAGCATGGATGTAAATGTAACAGGTATAGTAACGTTTACAATGCATCATTGGCATTTACTGCAATAAAGCAACTACTAGTTTAAATCCCTTTCTGTAGATCCCAACATTTGCAAACCATAATAAATGTAATGTATATACTTTTGAGGTACGAAGAATACCTGCACCTTCATATGTTTACGTTTGACTGTCAATTGATTCAGATTATTTCGATAAGAAATATATGGCGGGTCCACTGTCTTGCAGTGTACATTGTCTACCCATTCTCCCCTACCTAATTTTCAATTCTTTTAAACATTGGCATTATTTTGAAAAAATTTCCAAAATACCTTTTTGTTGGTTATAAAATAAGCAACAACACGTAGCTGCCATCTTAGATCCAAATGGTAAGATGGCACTCTACCAAGAGCTTTAAACTTATGTTGCTTTTGGAATGATTGTGAACGCGATAAATACGTCACATAGTTGTCACATTCTTTCGTCGCTGTAAGCTTAGAGCGGTTTCAGAATCGCCCCGTATCTATACTATTCTAGTACTGTTTCAAAATACTTATGTAGCTGATATGTCGTATTTTTGCCGTAATTTCTTTTAGGTACTATATACAATTGAAGCTCAAATCAGGAAGCTATCAGTTTTTGGATATATTTCCGACGATAATCGACTGATAAATTATTTGTTTTTGGTTTATCGTGCATATTTTATACAAATATATTTACTACACAAAAAGTGATGTCTTTAAGCAATAGCTAAATGTTCCGTTAGTTTATGTAATTGGTGTATTTTAAAAATTTTAAATTTGTAATTTTAATATTTTTGTTAATATTTTGCACTAAACTCTGTGCCATTATTGTATATGAAAAAAGTGCCTTTTATTGTATATTGACTATTTTCACTCATTGAATACATTTATACGATTTTTAATAAAAACTATTTAATAAAAAATTTGTTTGTTTTATTAATAAGTAAAGTAAGTAAGACTAAGCTTACAGGAAATATTTAGGGCTTCAATCTATGTACATTTTCCCTGAGAATGTTCTTAGCATTAAAAGTGATTTATAGGTGTGGAAATTCCACCTTATTACATACAGGGTTGTCCGTAATGAATACGCCATAGAATCACCACATACAGGGTGGTCCAGCGAAAACTTAACACCTCGATTTTCCTGCTTTAAAATGAAAATGTAGAAAATCGCTCGGACCCGTCGATTACTGATTCGAGGGGGAATAACTTTTCCGCTTTTTTCATCTCCGTAACTTCAACCCCCTAACGGGGGTGAACACACCCCCCTGATTTTGTATAGGGATGAGGGGTGTTGCGATACCTCATTTTGAAGATCTTATCGATGACCCTAAAATGACAACTAAAATAGTGGAAGACTACTTACTTTTGTGATTAGTTTATTAAATGCTGAAAATGGCCACCATTCATTTCCATGCAGAAAAGAACGCTGGTGTATGAGTAGAAAATGTGGAATTTACCTCGAGGATATTACTCTTATCAGACGAAGTTGAATTTATTTATTTATTTGTTAATTTTTTGTCCAAAAAAGTAGACGGATCATGTTTTTGATTTACCTTAGTCTATCGGGAATTTTTAAGAACGTTAAAACTGTGTCAATTCGATTGTACCTTCGTAGTAGAATTAAAATGGTGTATTCCGTAGAAGAAAGGGTGGAAATTATAAAATTATTTTTTAAAAATAACGACTCTGCGCGAGTAACAGCGGCTTTATTTAACGAACGGCATCCTGAAAAAAATGTATCCGTTGCTTACGTTGTGCAACTGGTTGCCAAATTTGACGCTACTGGTTCAGTCGGACAGAGACGAAGCGAGGGAAGTGGCTGTCTTAGGTCAAGTAGCAATGGATCCGACCCTTAGTACTAGGAAATTGTCCGATGTATCTGGTGTTTCACGCACAACACTCATGAGAATCCTTAAACAACATAAGTTCCATCCTTTTAAGATACGACTGGTTCAGGAACTGAATGAGGATGATTTCGATCGCCGACTCCAGTTCTGTGAAGTGGTCAGTGGAATTATTAAGAAGAATCCTAACTACATGTTCAATATCTGTTTCTCGGACGAGTGTTCATTTTACCTTAATGGCATTGTAAACAGGTATAACTGTCGGTATTGGTCAGATGAAAATCCAAGATTATTTCGTGAAGTGCATACTCAGCATCCCCAAAAGTTAAATGTTTGGGCGGGTATTTATGGAAATCGCATAATCGGCCCTTTTTTATACCCGGTAATCTTACTGGCCAAATGTATTTAGAACTATTAGAGAACGCTATTTATCCAGCCCTCGTTCAAGTATTGGAGAATGAAGAAGACCATGTAACGATCATTTATCAACAAGATGGCGCACCACCTCATTTCGCTCAACCTGTGCGTCAGTTCTTAGATGAAAAATTTTCGTCATGCCTGGATTGGAAGAAGGGGACATATTGAGTGGCCACCCAGATCACCTGATCTGGTTCCACTCCAGCCTGCGTCACTGGAGGATTTGCGAATGTGGATCATTAATGAATGCCGTCAAATTATACCACAAATATGAACGTTTTGAGCAAAATTTATTTTAATGCATGGAAGTGAATGGTGGCCATTTTCAACATTTAATAAACTAATCACAAAAGTAAGTAGTCTTCCACTATTTTAGCTGTCATTTCGTTAAAGATGAAAATTTTTAAGCGAAATTTTAGGGTCAGATAGTATTCGATAAAATCTTCAAAATGAGGTATCGCAACACCCCTCATCCCTATTCAAAATCAGGGGGTTGTGTTCACCCCCGTTAGGGGGTTGAAGTTACGGAGATGAAAAAAGCGGAAAAGTTATTCCCCCTCGAATCAGAAATCGAAGGGTCCGAGCGATTTTCTACATTTTCATTTTAAAGCAGGGAAATCGACGTGTTAAGTTTTCGCTGGACCATCCTGTATTCTACATGTGAAAAAAATAAAAAATCCAACTTTTTTATATTAATTTTGATAACGATTCAAGTCCGATTTCCAAAACACCTCGAATTTATAAATTTTCTTTTAAAACTGGAAGAGTTACATTGGTTTTTGATCTGTATAAATCATAAATCACGTTCCGAACTCCCATTTTAATATTTTCGCTTAAATCTTCAGTCTTTGGCTTTCTTCGTTTACAGTTTTTAGTATTCTTCGGTATTATATTATGCTTTCTTTCATGTATAATTTTCTGCACAGTCCTTAAACTAATTCCCAGTGCTTTTGCTACGTTTTCCTGCATATTGGTTGGCGAGTTTTCACTTTTCTTTCATTCTCGAAATAGTTTAACAAATTAAGCACCATTTTTTTGCTTGGGGATGCAAAAAAACAGAAAACTGCTTTTCATCGTTCATATTGTCGTTTTCAATTAATTGTCAAAGTCACAAAATTGATATATTTAAATCAAGACGAAGGTGGCAGGTATTTTAAAAACTTTTCTGAATCGCTGAAAATTAAATACATATCATTTTCATGTCAAAATTGCATAAGTCTGTCATACTTCTCTTACGGGCTGGTTCGGGAAAGAAGAAAAGAAAAATTGAAAATATGTCTTTGTTAAATCATAAGACCCGCACGATAAGACCGGGTCTGACTCTAAGTTTAATTTTTATTTGTGTCCCATAACTAATGGTACACAGGAAAACTGCAGATTCCTTGGGTAAAAATACTGCGATTTGGCCATACTTAGTTTAGTTCAATAGCTGGTAATAACCGAGATAAAGGGTGTCCAAGTAAAAATGTAATATTCAATTTTTTGCTAAATAACTTATTTCTGAATCAATATTTTTACACAAAATTTTGTGACTAGGGTTTTCTATGGAAAGGAATTTGAATTTGTTAATAATTTTGATGTAGATTATAGGGGGCGCTCTCTGCAGTACTCTGGATACATAAAAAGAAATGTAACTTTTTTGGGCCTTAATTATATTTTTATTAAAAATAGCAGTTTTTCCGTCATTTTTAAGCAATAAAGGTATACTTTGTAAATGTCGCTCCGACTAACCGTTTTCGAGATATTTTCAATTACAATTTCTAATACACCCGTTTAAATTTTGATTTGTAAATGTGAAATATGTCACAGTAGACTTTGGTAAAAACAAATACAATGAAAGCACTTTGAAACCTCATTTCTGTCAAAGTTTATTTTCATTTGTCAGCATTGTGGGTGTTTTTAAGAAGTTTTTGAAGATACTGTTATCAAAAATTATCCTTGCGTCCAAAACGTAATAGGGATCCTGTTTCTCCCAGTCTGTCATATAGGCTTTTAAAAATTTTTAAATCTGGCTGCCTTCTATTTGGATACATTTCCAAATACTGTTAAAATTTTCTTGTGCGTATAAACATACTATGTCTCGCATTTCTCTGTTAGAAAACAGTTATGTCGCGGCATTTTTAGTTTATTTTTTGATAACAGTATGTTCAAAAACTCCTTAAAAACACCCACAATGCTGACAAATGAAAATAAACTTCTGAGGTTTCAAAGTGCTTTCATTGTATTTGTTTTTACCAAAGCCTACTGTGACAAATTTCACATTTACAAATCAACATTTAAACGTGCGCATTAGAAACTATAATTGAAAATATCTCGAAAACGGTTAGTCGAAGCGACATTTACAAAGTATACCCTTATTACTTAAAAATGACGGAATAACTTATATTTTTAATAAAAACATAATTATACTAAGGCCCAAGAAAGTTACACTTCTTTTTATGTATCCAGAGTAACGCAAAGAGCGTCCCCTACAATCTACATAAAAATTATTAACAAATTCAAATTCCTTTCCCAAAAAAACCCTAGTCACAAAATTTTGTGCAAAAATATTGATTCAGAAAGAAGTTATTTAGGAAAATTGAAAATTAAATTTTTACTTGGACACCCTGTATCTCGGTTATTACCAGCTATTGAACTAAACTAAGTATGGCCAAATCGCAGTATTTTTACCCAAGGAATCTGCAGTTTTCTTGTGTCCCATTAGTTATGGGACACCCTGTATAATGTAACGGCCAGGCATTACAGGCTGGTAAAGAACTTTTCGACAAAATCCAAAAACACGTCAAGTTTGTTTGTCAGGGAACAACTTTTCACGCAAAATGCATAGCAAAACTTTAAACTCCCTAAGTGGGTTTGTTCGGGTTTGTTCGAACCCGAATAAACCCAAATTTTTTCAAATATGAATGGAATAGGAAGTAATGCCTCATTAAAAAGGGCTTTTAATTTGCTATACATTGCTGCTTAGTTTTTGAAAATCGTTCCACTCGTTTAGAAAATATGGCGCATTGAAATACCAACGAACCGTGTGACGACAAGTTTATTATTAGTAAAATTAAAACGATTTTTGAATTTTTCTAACTTCTCCTCAAATTCTTAAATATTTAATTGCATTGCAAAATGCGGTCAAATTACCTGGATTATAAAAAATGTTGTCAGAAACGGTTGGAGTCAAAATGCCAAAATATACAGGAAATTCTATTGGAAATAACAATGTTAAGTCTAACTTCCGCTATAACTGGAAGTGTTGTACGTCAAAATATCTTCATTAAAAATACCGGCCATCTGCTATAGCGAGTACCAATTTTTTAAACAAATATCTTTATTAGTTCCCGAGATCTTTCATTAGTCATCTGACCGCGTATGATCGTGTATACAGGGTGTCCGATAACTTATAGGCTATAGAGCAACTGGAGTACTAAACTTGAAACTAGACCGATTAAGTCATACAAGTTTTTGTCGAGATGTTTCTCGTTCTTCTAGAAATACAGGGTGTTGAAGTGAAAGTTTATTTTCGAAAATAAGCCCTAATTTGAATACGGTTCAATGTATCAGTTTGAAAACTGGCGGTGTGGTGTTCCTATGAGTAACAAATAAGGATTTATATACTTCTTTAAGCTTCACATTAGGGTGCGCTAGTTGAACTGGGTTTAATAATTTTTCTTACCTGTTATTAACAATTTTTAAACCAAGATTCTCAAAATTTCTACTAAGATGGTAAACTTGCTCGTTCTTAAATCTCTAACCGTTTTCGAGATGTTTTCATTTTTACTTTGATTTTTTTGATGAATTGTGATATTTAAATGGTAATATCTCGAAAACGGTTAGAGATATTAAGAACTAGCCAAGTATACCTTTTTCCAGGTAAGAAAAAAATCAAAGATTTAAAAATACCTACTTAATAACAGGTAAGAAAAAAAATTAAAGATTATGGAACCTAGTATATGTAGCTATCGCCCTCTAATGTGAAACTTAAAAATTTCTATAAGCGAGTTTGAGCGCGTGACGCTTATCACTTCTATTGGGATCTGTCGCTCATAGCATGTGGTCGCTGTTGCATGTGGTCTCTGTCCTATACATAGTTAGTTTCTGAGTTTGTGTGTTAAAGTCTGTACGGTGTATGAAGTCCGCTAAGCAATAAAACCTCTCGAGCCGGGTAGTCGGTGGCTCTCAAACAATAAATTATATTTTAGGTATTTTCTAAATAAAATAATTTAAAGTAAATAAAAAATAGTTTAGGCAAAGAAAAATAATTATTTTTTAGCTTTTATAGTATTTAGGCAAATTAGTTTTACGAATTCTTTTTTTATAAAGTTTTGGTTCTAAAAAGAACCGATGTCGCCATCTTTTTGAAACATTATTGGACAGCTCGCAAAGCACTTTTCTGTTGTTCGTTTTTTTGTATTTGAATCCCAGCTCTTTTAAAATTATCGACAAACTGGTAGTTCCAATATCGCAAAGTTCTTTCTTCTTTATCTTTTCAAGAATTGCTACTAACGGGCCCGAGTTATCTTTTTCTAAGTAAAATAACGTTCCACTTGTAATGCCAAACGGCGTTCACCTGAAGATAAACACCTTCTAGGCGTTGTGAACATTTTCCATAACTTTGCTTTAAAACTGCTTTTAATTCGCACACAATGAGAAACAAACTAAAAGCAAAAAGCAGAACTACATATTTAAAATAGAACATACCATCCTGCACTTGAGCAACTTTTAATTAATTCTAAGATAATTTTGTTTTGGAACTTCTGATTTTGCACGACCGACTACAGTGAACCAGTGGAATGTTCGGTACGATCAAGTATAGCGAAGGTATTGTTAACTTAACCGTCTTACTGTTTAAGAAACTTTAATGATTTAATCCGATATCGGACTTCATAAAACGAACCGACTTTAATTAGTTGGTTGTAACAATCTGCTTATACCTTAGACAAGACGCTTGTATGTATATCTTAGCAATGGATAAGGACACTGATAGGCTTATCAGTGCACTATATTCATATTCCCCTCTATGTGGCATGAAATAGAGAATGTAAAGTACTTTTCACGAAATTTGGATACGACTTAATGATTTCCTGGGTCGGTCCCATTGTGTTGACAAGATCTTGGCAATAAATAAGTTAAGTATGAAGGGATGGACTAAGGAAAACAAGTAATGATATGATTATATTAATGTAATCAAATGAAATAACATTTTTTTTAAATATTACTTGTCATATTTATTTACATTTATAATGTAAATCTATAGATAGTTCTGTTTCGCTATCGCTATCCTCATCAAAATTAATTATAATTGGATTAATTATACGATCCATACTAATATACGAATTTTCTACAGTTAATACGTGACGGACTGAATTTTTCCAACTACCTGGGAGAATATCATTAAAGCATTTTCGTATTAATTCTACAATACTAGAACTTAAAGTCGGAGAAATATTTTCAGACCTAACCAGTGATTTTAACTGGTGCTACATATGCTCTATGGGGTTAAAAATGCAATAATAGGGTGGGAGCCGTAGCACTGTATGTCCAATTTCTTCTGCCAATGTGTCACAAACATATACTTTTTTTATACAAAATGTCTTTAAAACTTCTAAAAGATCACTTTTTTTATAACTTTCTTCAAAATATATATCATTCGCCGCCATGTAGTTCTGAATCTCCAATTTTGTATTATTTGAGCTTGGAGCTTTATGTAATTGGCGACTGTGATAGCTCGCATTGCCCATTACTCTCACTCTATTCTGAGGAATGTTTGGTAAAAGACAATTCTTGAACCATTCCTCAAAAAGTTCGGCCGTTGTATCTTCATGGTAGTTCACACAAGAGTCTTTAATGTTTTTTGCAGAAAGCCGCAAGGCATTTGGAACCCAACCGTTTTCTGACCCAGCATGTAAAATGCTTATTATTGTTCCTTTATTTGACGGAGCTTTTGTTTCACACTTATCGGAAGAATCAGACCAGCCTTTGGATGGTGTTTCATGCGTGTCAAACCAAGTCTCGTCGAGGTAAATTATAGGATGGTCTTCAGAACGGGATTTCCTTACAGAAGTTATATACTCATGACGCCATTTTTGTAAATGGTGGGATTCCATGAGTACTTGCCTTTTGTCAATTTTGCGGTATCTGAATCCCATTTCCGACAAAACTCTCCAAAGGCTAGTGCGGCTACAACTTATTGGGGTTTCATCATTGGTGAGCCGTTGCGTTGCTCTTCGTACATGGTGTAGATTTTTCGCCTTATCAAGTCCTTGTCGCTTTCGTCGAAACATTTGGTGAAACCGGCATCTTTACGCTTCTTTGTAGATTTAATGGGATTTGACGCGATTCTTTTCACTGTAGTCAGAGGTATCTTAGTCAAATCAGACGTTTTAGTCGCAGCAGCACTAGCATAAAGTCCTCTGTTGAGTAAAGAAGTATATACTCTTCTTACAATTTCTCTAGCATCGAGAGATAAATGCATTTTCTTCACTGCAACACTAGAAGAAGCACCATCAATGTTTTTCCATGAACGCCACATACTGTTTTTTTATACGTTTGGTAAAATAACATCGGGAATACAACTAAACTCTTCCAGCAAGAAATAAAAACTAACAAATTTTTACCACAAAAAGATATTTAAATATAAACTAAGCAACCTAACCTACCTGACGTGCCTATATTTAATTATAATTATTACAATCCGGTCCTTTCCACATAATAATAACAAACGGTCATAAATAATGGGATCGCCCCAGGTACTTTTACGGCAGTCATTAAGTTATATCCATTTTTCATGGAAAAATCTTTACCATTCACACTGAGACGTTCCGCAGGTGGTATTGTCTCTCTAATGTCTGGAGTCATTGAAAATATTATTGGTTCTATAGTTTTCACAATGTACAAGAAGAAAAAGAAGAGAAGAAGGTCTTAGGGCCCATTCGGATAATAAATGTATGAGAGTTCATCTCTAATTCGGGGTGGAGATGGTTGAATTTTCCGAGGTACCTTTTTTTTCGAAAATAGGGTGCACCCCACAGAATCGTCCTTTTTGTACTATTGAAGCATCATCATTTTAGGATTTTCTAGGAAATAAATATCCTCGGCAGCAATTCTTAACTTAAACTCCAAAATTCGCTGCAAATTGTGGCCCGAAGAAGCCCCCTAGTGGACGACCCCTGACGCTCAAAGTCGCTTGTCTCACAGTCGCTTGTTGTCGCTCGTGTCGCATAAGCGTGTAGCAGCTTATTTACGCTCCCAGTGGACAACCGACATGAACGATACTCGCTAGCAGCGCATGTCTAAAATTCCATCCTAATAAATTATAACTGGCATTACCGTTCGGTGATTAATATACATATTATTTATTCCAATTTTCCTTTTATAATATTACATTAATTACGAATTATCTATATCTCATTGCTCATTGCCGTCGTACCAAATAAGGCGGTGATGATTTTTTAAATACAAACTTCTGCATAAATCGTCCTACATACGAATGGCCTTGATATTGTTAAATAATATTTTCAAGGTTTGTTTATACAAAAACCCCGTGTCTTCTAAATTAAAAAGCTGGTCTGTGAATGCGAATTAAAATTTATTTGTCGTCGAACAAGAATTTGCCTATAAACTATCAAAAGTTGTCAAAAAATAATAAATTTACTTTTTTCGGAAAATAAATTAATAGTATCTTGTTTTCGCAAAATATATAAATTTCCTAAAATTTGAATAAAAAATATCCTGCAAACCAGTTATAATTCTTGCTATTTTTAAAACATATTTTTATGAAATAATTAGTAGCAGGATACGTCAGTAACTAAGGTACATTTTTAATATACGAAATTATTCTATATTTTGGAGAATTAATGATTACGAATTGAATTCTTCGGCTAAACACAAGTAGTTAGCCTTGATGTTAACTTTACACTGAGAGAAGATTTTTACTACCGTTATAAAAAAACGAGCAAAACAGAATAGCTACATAGCTGACAACAAAAAATAACTGTGACCGTAAAATTGACTTTGCTGTGTAAATCATTGCTGGGGTAGTAGAGTCGCATCAGCAAAGGAAAGTTCTTACGCTTATAATGCCACTTATCAGTGACTGAAAAGATACTTTCCTGGGACAATAACAGTATATTACGTGCCGAGGTGGAAAGTGTTTCATTCCTGTCGAGAGAGTCGGTACATCTCGAGACAGTAATGAAACTTTTCACCGAGGTTCGTATACTACTTTATTTATAACCACATCTAACATCAACTTCTTATTATTTTGAATTAAAATCATTAATAGAAGATAAATGTCATTTTGACTTTGACCATTGAAAAATTAGACAGAAATTTCAAATAACGGCAGGTGGTAAAATAACGTAATAATACACATCAAGATGGCAAATATCATTTTTTGAATATGGTTTCCGTGTCAGTAAACAATATATTATTTTAACAACAGAAAAATGCAGATAAGGAATTTGATTTTGCTGCTACTCCACCAGAAATTCGAGAAGCAGCAAAAATAGTAGAAGAAGATCATCTGCCAACTAAAAGCCGCCCGAGATATGTATATATACATTTCAAAGAATGGTGTACGGGAAACGAAGTTCAAAATCCTGGTTCTGAGTTGGCGCTACTAGCTTATTTCAGTGAAAATACCAAGGCAAAGAAGATATCATCGATTTGGCCACAATATTCAATGCCTTAATATATCAGTGACTGCCTACAATAATGCCAATGTAATATTTAATGTAAATAAGTAAAACAGAAACCATGTTAATTTTTAATTTTTTATAAATGTCATTAGGTTCATGAAACATTTAAATTTAAGTTACTTAAAAAAATATATACAAGATTTTCATGAATGAACGGATTATTTATTATGTGTATTATTTTTATGTGTACAATACATAGAATCGGCTCATTTCTACTGCCTCATCCTACTTAATAAGTAGGTCTAATTATTTTAAAATAAAAGATTTATTGATGGTAATACTCCTTTCTTAAGTCTATGATTTGGTCCAAATCTTCAGGCAGAAAATGAAGGGAACAAACTCTGTAACTATTATAAATTTTTGGTGGAGTCATTTCGCGAACTAAACGACGGTTTCCACACAACGACACCAACTTGTCCAAAGGAAGTCTGTTTTTGGCTGGGTCCGGAAAACAATGTTTCGATTCATAACTTTTATAACAGCTACTGACACAACAGTAAGGCATATTTTTAACCAGTTTACACCCTAAAATATAAAAAAAATAACTATAGAACACGTACAATACACTAACAGTAACACGAGAAAAGTGCGAAATGTTACTTTTTAGCATGATACTAGCTTATGATAGAGCGTCACGTAGCGTCAAGCACAACATAATGCTAGAACTATTCACAGGCAAATTAGTGTGAAAATGTAAACTTTTTCGCAACCAAAACACTCCCAAGGGAGAAATTAATAGTATTCTTCCAATTTATTAAAAATGTTATAATATAATTTCCAACTTACCTTTTAAAATAAAATAGAAGTACTCACGAAAGTTTTTGGTCAAAATGAAGTGAGTCAAGGCTCAGTGTACAAGGATTTCAAATCGGATACAAATCTAAATTACACTAATATACACAAACACAAGTTAAAATGACTATGTGCGACTGTAAACCGTGGAATATTTTATGGGCGTCTCAAATTGACATAAGTAGTGACAACGGTAAAATTCGAATGTCCGCCCGGATGGTGGATCCACAATGAAAAAAGTGATGCTCCATCTATTGACCAATAGTGAAGCGCAGTCAGGCGAAGATGACATGATGATAATAGATTCTTGCTATAAGACAAAAGAGCGATCGGAGCGCCAATTACGAAAACGGCAGAACTAATGTTGAGCAAATATACGGGTCAACAACCCCATTTGAAGTTCGCAGACCATGATTCTCACTCTACACTTCAAAATAAAACACAGCTGTCACCCCAGACCTGTCAACGATCACGTGATTCACCTTTTGCATTCTATTGGTTACAAGTCGAACTGTCGACAGGTAAGGTCGTTTTCAATCAAATTAGTTTAAATTTTATAGCGCTTGAAAAGAATTTTTTTATAAAGATTACAATAAAGTGCATATCTAAAACAGCAAAGTTTCTTCTAACAAGAATAAAGAATATTCAGTAATGTGGTTTATTCTGTCACAAGAAATTAATTTTGCTGGTACAAGTAGAAAATATGCTATCCCAGCTAAAATAATCCTAGCAAAGATTTTTTTAGCTGGAGCTTTTCTCAGTGTACATTTTTAACAATCACAAAGTGTTGTTTGTTGTGTTATCAAATTGCAGGGAACTATTAATTATTTTTATTTAAGTTTTACAGGAAAAACGTAAGGAACGACAGAATTAAAGTTAGATCATCAGCAACAAAGATGCATAAATAACATGCAACTGAGGTTTCTGTTTTAACCGATAACGTTGGGATTTTTAAATAGGAAACAAAATTAGGTACAAAATATAAAAATTGCTTCCTTGAATTCATGTTTATCCAACTTCAATTGTTAAGCGGGTCCGACCTTCCTAAAATTCAGCCTACTTTTTACCCAAATTAAAAAAAACTGAACAAAATATCACCAATGAAAAAATTATTGATATAGTATGTATGTAGGTTCATGTTATACAGGATGGCAATTTAAAAACTTCCAACCAACTAAGGACAGTTAAATAGAGTCAATTTTATTTCGACATTGAAGGGTACAGAACAAAACAAAGAAGGTTGTGTTGTTAAAATTCGTATTGTTTGGTTTCTTGACTAAAAAATAGTACGATATTTCCTAGTATTGTTCTTTATTTGAATTTTGAAGTATTCAATTCCTTTATATCCACCCATTCTCCTATAGGTGTTCCTCCAATTCGACCATATTGAGTCTTTGATTTTCTTTATAAAATCCGTATATTGCCAGTTTGCTGCTGATTAGTATACCATCGTTTCTTCCAGTCTGAGCAAGTTCATCAGCCTTCTCATTACCCATGATGTCAGAATGACTTGGGATCCATACAAATTTAACATTACCTCCATTGTTCTTAGCCAATAAAATTTCTTTTTTGGTAGCAAGTGTACTATAGTCACTACTTGCGCAGATACCTGTCCTCTCCAGCTTCTCTTGGAATCTGACACTATGACCAGGTTATTATTTATCTAACTGCATGTCTCTACTGCTTTCTTGATTGCCAGGATCTCTGCTAGACATATGTTGGTGTTGTTAGCCAATTTGTTAAAAATTTCCACTTTCAGTCATATCAAAAGTAATGGAGAAGCTATTAACCAACAACTTCTAAAGTACCAGTAATATGGTTTTCGGAAGTCCAGATCAACTATAGATCTTCTAGACTATGTCACCCATTTTTGGAACAACGCAATCGAACACCATGGGGAGTATCGGGCTGTTGCACTAGATATTTCTAAAGCCTTTGATCGTGTTTGGCATGAGGGGCTTCTAAGTAAGCTGCGATCCAATGGTATGCCCAGTCGATTCTGTGCATAGTTGTTTAGCTTTCTTAATGATCGCTCTCTGCATGTGGCGATTGATGGATTTCTCTATGACCACCATCAATGCCGGTGTTCCTCAAGGGTTCATATTGTGTTCCAGCCTCTTCTTACTCTACATTAACGACCTTCTAGTAAAAACGAAAAATCCTATATTTAGTTTTGCTGACGATAGCACATTTATCTCATTGAATGCACAAATATCGGATGCCGAAGCACATCATCGTAGACAGCGTGAAGTATCACGCCTCAACAAAGACTTGGAAGAAATTTTTTCTTGGGGTGACGCTAAGAAAACCAATGCAGCAGTTTTCTCTAAAAAGATTAACATTACAGCACCGGATATAGTCATGGCAGGATACGCAATTCCACTGACTTCATCTATTAATTGGCTGGAGGTCAATCTGGGACGAAATATGTCTTGGCATAACCACGTTGTGGCAATCACCAAGATAGCTTCTCCGAAACTTGGTGTACTCTTCTGAACCAACAAGTTGTACACACCTCAACAATTTTTAATACTATGCAAAGCCTGGAGCTATGCACCCAAATATACACTCTTGGATTCCATCGAAAGGAGGGATCGGAGATCACGAGCTGACGAAGAGTCTCCACAGCCTAGAACATCGAAGACAGGTTGAGGATTTGACCCTCTTTTACAGACATTTCCATGGAAAGTGCTCGGCTGACCTCGCCTTCTTAATTCCGCCCAGAGCGGCGAATAGCAGAAATACAGGACGATCCAATGCCGCCCATCCATATGTGGTTAAGCTTAGTATTCCTCGAACTTAATTAGTTAAGATTTCTTTCATCTGGAGGACTTCATCCATATGGAACGACCTTGCCGAGGTCGTTTTTCTCAACGAATATAACCTCCAACGATTCACAACAAGCGTGAATCGCTTTATTCGCACACGCAGCACTCCAAGAGTGCATTAAAGGATTTTTCCTATATTGCTTGTGTTTCACCAAAAATATAAGACTAAATATTTATATTCCTGCATGATTAGTATTCGGGCCCACCGACGCATCTGTGACAGCTTCCTTAAAACCTTCAAAATTGCCTCCAATGAAGTCTCTGTATAGGTGCTGACTATGTTGATCTTTTCTTTTTGATCTTAGAGTTCCAGAATTAAAATTTTAGCATTGGGCTATCATAATCTGCTTCATAAAAAGTAACGACCTTGATTTGTATATAAGGTCCGTACATTGTAACGGAGTATTGTATTTGGAGTTAATTGGGTTGTTTGGAGGTATTTGGGTTGGAGTGGTCGTAGGAAAAAGTATATATTACTTATGTGAAAGTGATTTGTTCAAACTTGGCGGATTTCCGCACTCGGCTGGCGCATCGAGCTCTTCGTTTAAAATCTACCACTTTCAACCCTCGTTATATAATATATTATTTTATAACAACATATAACTTTAGCAATTAAATTCCAAATTAATTTAAATAAAAATACGTAGGTGTATTATTGATAAGTAAAATTTATTCAACCTAAACTTTAAATTTTACAGGTACCAAGTCGAAAATACAACATTGTATAACCAAATAAGAACAAGATATGGAATAAAATTAACTGCTACGTATATTTGCATAAATAAGTAATGTAATAATAATGTTTGTGATTAGATGACATCAGAACCAACACCTTTAACAAGAGACAGAGAGTACTGGTGATCAATCGCTATATTACGGTGCCGTTATTTCTTTATTGTACATTGTATCCTAGAAGGTATGGTCAATAATTGTATATTAAATATATCGGGTCAAAACAAAGTTTGAACTTCATATAAAATTTTTATTTCTCCCTCAATAACCGAGCTACAGTCCCGTGAAGGGGGACTCTAGAGATGGCTTTAACTATACAGTGTGTTATGGAAATGTATTATATTTAGACCGGCAATTCCTGAGATAAAGACAAATTGAAGAAAAATAGCCATAAATGGCGCTTTCAATTCATTCAGCGGTAAAAGTGACCTGACGTCAAACCAGAAAAACACCAGTGTGGCACAGCGATACATGTTTAAATTATATTCACAATTCAGAACATTACATAATATCTTCCAGTAGCATAAACAAATATTCAAAAATTAACAGCCCGTATTGCCTTGAAAGCATGCCACGTCACATGGTAGAAGTTAGAAGGACACGAGGTGGCAATATTCGCTATTTATTTTTGTATATTTGGTTTATACTACTTGATAAACAAATGTAATGTTCTGAATTGTGAATACAATTGAAAAATTGCAATACTTTTTAAAAAAATGTGTATCTTCTTTTAAAAACAAGATGATAACGTGAACCAAAAACACTGTGTTAAGGAAAGGTCACACATCAAAACAAAGCATAATGAAGCCAAATTCTACAGCTCAATTGCTCCACAGGGTAACATAAGACAGTAGACCGGTTTACGAATAGTAGAAAGCTTAATACACGCGGCCAGAGACGGAATACAAATGAGTCATATGGTCACAAACATTCATTAGTGAATATGCACCAGAAGAAGAAATATTAAGAAATTAAAGGTAAAAAATTACTTTTGTTTTTGCCTGCATAATGATCAAGATATGAGTATTTTTTGAAAACTAAAATTCAGGATATCAGCCAAGATCGGAAAACAATTAAAATATTTACATGACTATAAACCAGCTTTGCATTATCTTTGTCCGGAATTTAGTGTAGTTGAATACAACTTTTTTAACATTTAGGGGAGAAGGCCCATAATGATCCCCTTAAAGAAAATATCGCTCGGAAATTTAGTATATGATTTTATAGAATATGGTTTTACGGAATTTCCCAAGTCATATACTTTCATACTAAGATGTATAGAGTGTTTAATAATAAAGCATAATAATGTTATTATTATTATTTTTACTATTTCATTGTACCTAACTAAAAACGCTAAAAAAATAGGAACATTTTTATGATAGGTAGGTAATATTAAAAGATAAGAAAGAACCCTGAATCATTTTACCGTACCCAGAATGTGCAAAATTCACTAGCGACAATGTTTATGGATTTTTTTACATATATATTAAAACATAGGCAAAAAGATGTGATTTCGAGAAATGTAGTACAATTTATTATTCCTATCTTCTCCAAGCTATAATTAAAGTCTGTAGGTACTTACCTTAGATCAGAATGAGCAAAAAATACTTCTTGATAACTCACCCATTGCTCAGACTTCTAGATTCAACTGACTGGCATGAGTAGAATAGTAACGTACGAAAACCATAGATGGCAGAATCGGTACTAAAGATAATAGAGAGGATCATTTTGCCCGCTGGTATCATTTTGGGCCCTTCTCCCCTACACACGATATTTTTCAGAAGGTTCATTCTCAACATCGTTTAAAAATCAAATATCTGAGAAACTATTCAAAATTGTGATTAATATGTTACAATTAACATTTCTTGAAATTGAATGAAGTTCTAAGTGAAAATAAAATCAGTAATTGAAGAAATATGGTACCTGCGTGGCCAGAAGAAACTGAACACAATGTATACGTGAAAATAATATAATATGACTACTTATATAATATACCTAAAAACTTTTGTTAACTATTAACTTTTGTTTGCAATGTAGTTCCTGGGATAGCGAATCTTCTTACGTGAACTACCTGGTGCCTACATTAGCATTGAACTATGGCCATAAAACTTAATTTTACACACCTATTAAAATAGCTGTATAATAAGTAAAAATACTTTACAGTTGATAAAATAACGATGTTATTCTAATATAAAACAATTTGATATTTTTTATTAAGTTTTAAAAATATTTACCGGCTGTTATCTTATTACTGTTGATCTCTATTATCCTTGTATAAGAGTTCTTGGGATTCCGAATTTGGTGGGGACAAGATCTAAAGTTATTGAGTGAAGTTAAGTAAACAATGCGGATTATTCGAGTATTGTATTTGTCCGTGTAAACAGTGAATTCGATTTATTAAAGGTAAGCAATTTTGGTCCTATCCTGAAAATAATTGACGATATTTTTGACGAACACTAGATTTAATATGATGACAGCTTTCCGTTTTTGCTGCCCGTTAAAAAAATAATAGTTTCGTAGTTAGTCATACAAGTTTTTTTCGAAATGTTTCTCGTTCTAGAAATACTGGTGAAAGTGAAAGTTTATTTTCGAAAATAAGTCATAATTTGAAAACGATTTGAGTTGGCGATATGATATTTTTATGAGTAAGAAATGCAAATTTGTAGAATTTTTTTAATTTCACATTAGTTATATAAACTAGGTTTAATAAATTATGATTTTTTTTCTAACTAATTAAATATTTTTAATCCAAGATTCTCAAAAATGGTATATTGAATTGATTCAACCTTTACTTGGTGAAACTTCATTTTCACATTGACTGCAAAACAAACACAAATTATTATCACAATACACCAAAAAAATCAATGTAAAAGTACAGGCTAATCAATTTAGTTTGTCCCACTTTTAAGAGCCGTAACTTTTTTGTATTTTGAGTTAGCGCGTTCATTCAAGAAATATGATGTAGCATATGACACCTACAGTAGGTGTCATATGTCACACTGAAAAGCAATTATTATTTTTTTTAAATGGGACACACTATACACGACCTTTTCTCAACACCCTATATATCAGAAGTGCATTAGATGGCGTCTTTTCTTTCGATCTCAAAAATATAACACACATAGGCATTCTTTTCTTCAAGTGAGTAGTAGAAAAACAATTTTATTAATATTGGCATATCTAGAAAATAACAAAAGTTTATAACATTAATTTAATAACTAGAATTATATAATAATTATTTCATAATCTATATTGCTCTACATGACCACCTCCATTTTCGATACATTTACGAAACACTTTTACAATGTGACTATTAATTTTTAATAAAACTTCTCTATTAGTTTTAAATTGAAGGATGGCGTTTTCAATTCGAATAGAATAGAATTAGAATACAGTTCATTCAATGAATAACACGGTGTATTTATTATAAACAATATTTTTAATATAACCCTAAAAGAAAAATTTACAGATCTGGGCTGTTCGGCAACCATTTTATAGTACCCAATTTTCCAATCCATTGGACATACTATGCATTTAAATATGCAGTTACTGGATAAAATCCATAGCAACCAAAACAGTTGCATAGCTATCTTGATGCTTTTTGACAATAATATATTTTTACATATTTTTGTCAATGTTTGATGGAATGAAGAAAATCATGCATATGTGTGATATATTTTATGAGCTCGGAAGGAAAGGCGCCATGTAATGCGCTTCTGATATACATGGTGTTATGGAAATAACGTATTATATTTAAATGGGTGACTTCTGGGGTGTCCTAGAGAAGCGCTACATATTTTTTTTTTAAATCGAACGTTTAAAAAGTGGGGTAATTCACCCCTAAACCGACACATAACTCCTCGGCACATTCATATATGAAGATATTACATTCCCCAGCTGATTAATCAACATACGTTCAAGCAGAATGTTGCCAAAATGTTTAAAAGTGTAAAACTTTAGTATCTTATAAAAATAAATATTTAGCTTACTTACAAAGTAAATCCAGGACGCGATTAAGGAATCCAAGGCACAGACACTTTAAGTTCTTTTTTCTATAGGAAAAACTTTATGCTCATCACGTGTCCTGATGATAGTGTGGGAGTACATAATAAGCTTATCACTAAACCCCAACACTAACGCATAATTACACTTTACAAAAATACACATAGAGCATTTAATCATTTCGCAATAGAAATAATAAAAACGCTAATTTCTATGGGCCATTAACCCCTTATTAAAGATAAAATGAAACAATTATGTTAACAATTGACAGGAACTACCCTCTAAAATAATGGTCTAGTCTGTCTTCAGACCAGTCGTCAAATTTTTTGTCTACACAGTAGCACTTTAAAATACTAATTCGGATTGAATGGTACTTAGATGTGTTATGTGATTTTATAATGCCGGTTTGTTTTTGTTCAAGTTACCTAGTTACTTGGTGTTTTTTATAAATTAAGTTGGTGTTAAATAAATTCGAAAAGCTAAATAAAATTGCATTTTTTTTTTCTAAAGGGTAAGTGGCATTTATAAACTTTTAAGTTGTCCAGATCTGACGGGTGTCGATCGAATTGAATAAATGAGAACATACCTGACCATTTAAAAACTCTGCGGCGGTTCGTTCGAGTCAGTTCAAGTTTATAAATCAGTGTTTCCTAGCGAACTGAACTGAACGTAAAAATACCCTGAAAAATAAACAACTTGCAATCTGTCAAACGGTTATTGACTTTCTGAAGAGCTTACCCTGAAGATATGACAACACTGTTAACATATTTGCTTTGTTTACCTTCCTGACAGGGGCAGCACGTGGTCATTTTTGGTTTGACATACGATCATGTACAGGGCATATTAAATTAAAGCGCCATTTTTGGATATTTTTCTTCAAGTTATTTTCATCTCAGGAATTGCCGATTTAAATATAATACGTAATTTCTATAACACCCTGTTTAGTGTTCCATTTAAAAAAAAAGGAATTGCTTTTCGGTGTGATATATGACAACTACTGTCATTTTTGACAACACTCATAAAAATTCTACATCTTGTTCTTTGAATGAACTCAAAATACAAAAAGTTACAGACTTTTAAAAGTGGGACAAACTAAATTGATAACCCTATACTTTATTGGTTTTAAAAAATCGACCATTTTAGAGATAATCTAATTCTTATACAATGTAATATGAGCAGTAATTTATTACAAAATTTTCAAAATTAATTTATTTACAGTCACTTTATAAAAAACTACATATTATTATCACGTACTAATTATTAATAGTTATTATTATAAACCAATAAAATTCAGAATTTAATAGGGAATAATGCTAATCTGTATTTAATTCTCTGTAATAAGCGAAACATTGGTGAGATTTCCAAATCAAAATTTGCCGCAACAAAAAAACATTTGTGAAAATTACAGAAAAATTTAAAAATATTTTATTTACAACCATGTATGTAATAATGACATTTAATCTATCTTTGACAGGTGGAAAGTTGACGTTTTTTTACTTTTACTTACACCGGGGTGAAAAGTAAATTTTTTATAAATTTTTTAAAATATCGATATCTGAAAATAACATACGAACACACTTTTTTAAAAATGCTAATAGCTTTGAGTGTTTAGATATGTCTACTTTTTCCCTAATTGATAGAGTGGTCATCAGCATTGAATATTGTGACCAAATCGTTGATATCTTCATTGTCTTGGCATTTCCACTTAAATAAGCTATTAGCGCCGACTCAGAACCAGGATTTTGAACTTTGTTTCCCGTACACCATTCTTTGAAACGGTTATATACCTTGTCATATCTCGGGCGGCTTTTAGTTGGCAGAAGATCTTCTTCTATTATTTTTGCTGCTTCTCGAATTTCTGGTGGAGTAGCAGCAAAATCAAAATTCCTCATATGATAGCATTCTTCTGTTGTTAAAATAATAGATTGTTTAGTGACATGGAAACCATATTATTTATTATATTTATTACCTACGTTATTTTACCACCTGCGGTTATTTGAAATTTCTGTCTAATTTTTCAATCAAAAAGACAAAATGACATTTATCTTTTATTAATGATTTTAATTCAAAATAATAAGAAGTTGATGTTAGATGTGGTTATAAATAAAATAGTATACAAATCTCGGTGAAAAGTTTCATTACTGTGTCGAGATTTAGTTACCGCCTCGGTTAATTACCGACTGTCTCAACAGGAATGAAACACTTTCCACCTCGGTACGTAATATACTATATCTGTTGGTATCCAGGACGACGAACCATTGTGGCTTTTATTGTAGTATTCCAACTTATTTGAATAATTAATGGAAACAAAACGAGTTTTTCCGAAAATGGTTAATTTTTGTGAAGCTTATGAGGAGCACCCTTTTTAAGGAAAAATTCCAAGAATATTAAAAAAAATTTTTTTTTTAAAATTGATACCTATCAAAATCTTGCCCCACAAGTGCGGTCCCAATTTAGTTCCTGGCATGTAGAAGAATTATTCTAGTATGAGTTTCTAGTGCATATTGGCAAATATATAAAATATAAAGGGTTAACCACTTAAAACTTATAATAAAAATGTAAATCTTCAAGTGCGCGTTTGTTCGAGTTTGACCCGATATCTTTGTTAGGGTAAGAAGTGTGAGTTACAAAATACCTGCACATCCTTATGATTTATTTTATTATAAAACAATATAAGAATCAACAGAAGGAAAAAGATTGTTCAGCTCTAAATCAAAAATTATTAAACTATCTTCCGCAAAACGTATTTTTCCATTGGCCAATACATCACTGAAATGACGGATTCATCCTTATTGCTCTTAATAAATAAAAAATCAACATAATTAATAAATAATTTTCAAATAATTAATCGGTTATGTATTTGATTCCAGATGGGGGCTCAGACTGCAGCTCTATGTTCCCTTGTCCTTCTTCATTTAGCATATCTTACCTCAGGTGAGCCAGCTTACTACAGAAGTTACAGAATCGTTACGCCGACTTACAATGATTATAACTCTTACAACAGCAATCCCTATGTGGAACATCCTTACAGGTACAGGAAATTCTTAATTATACAAAGAACTGTAAATTATCATCTCCTTTTCGATTAGGTATGACAATCATGAGTGTTATAGTAGTTCCTAATCTAATTGGAACGCATAATACATTCATAATCCGGACGAGTCGTAATCACAGGACCGTTGTTAAGCGCTGGTATATCTGAAATCTTTATAGTTAGACTTACAGATTAAGTAATCACGAATATATTGTTCAAATAACTAATTCTGAAGATTTGTCGTCATAAGGTGTCTACAGGGTCCTGCCGCTCATCTGCCGTCTTCTACAGGGTCCGCAAACGAAGGGTGGACGGAAGATTAAATCGCTATCGAAGAACTTATCAAAAATACTAAAACAGCCTGAGATATTGGATTAAAAGCGGCATGTTTTAGAAATATTTTACATTATACAGGGTGGCCCAAAAAAGTTATATTTTTTAAATGAGTATTTTATTGCATATTTAGCTTCGTATTACTATCGTTTATAAGTGCCTCAAATTTTATTTAATTTGGTTTTGTAGTTTCGGAGAAATAAATTAAAAACTAAAAAAAAGTTTTGCAGTCCTGAATAAAAAAATCAAAAAAAACAATCCAGAACTATTTTTGTAACCTCGGCATTGAGTGAATGAATGTAATTGCGTTTATTTATTTTATACAGTGTGTTCATAATAAGCTTTCAAAAACCCCACATTTTAAAATAATTTTTCTCAAGTTTTTCAAATGAAACACCCTGTATATTATCTGGCTATTTGACGTAGAATTCATAGACACATTTTTTTTGTAATACAAGCATATAAGTTATATCCAGCCGTTTTCGAAATAATTATAAATATCATAAATTATGTTGTTTAAATAGAGTTTTTATTGGGAAATTTTGTTATAGGCGACTAGACTAATAATTGTAAACTAAAGTAAATGTTCAAAATAGCTTCCTTTTACTCTTAGAGTTTACCATATTTTAGTTACTTCGATATAAATTTTAAAAGCCTAAATTTTTGCTACTTTTTCTTAAAATCTAGCGGTAATTTTTAATGGTTTACATTTGTTATACATAAGTTCATTTGCAACAACTTCTCGAAGGTTTCGGGTCTCGGCTTTCTCTCAATATCTGGATATCTTTCAGCATACACTCGACTCGCGAGGAGGCAATTTCTTGCACATTCACCCAGCATGAAAATTATTTACCATTTCTAAAGTTGTAAAATTTGACATTTTGTGTAAGTTAGTACTTAATTTCGACGACTGAACAAATAAAATAATTTTATTTGGCTAACATAGTGACAATCTAAACAAAAAAAAATCATGGCAACTCGATTAAGAATAAAAAATAAAATTAAATAAATAAAAGTAGCAAAAATGTAGGCTTTTAAAAATTATATCGAAATAACTAAAATACGGAAAACTCTAAGAGTAAAAGGAAGCTATTTTGAACATTTACTTTAATTTACAATTATTAGTCTAGTCGCCTATAACGAAAATTCCCAATAAAAACTCTATTTAAACAACTTATGATATTTATAATTATTTCGAAAACGGCTGAATATAACTTATATGCTTGTATTACAAAAAAAATGTGTCTATGAATTCTACGTCAAATAGCCAAATAATATACAGGGTATTCCATTTGAAAAACTTGAGAAAAATTATTTTAAAATATGGGGTTTTTGAAAGCTTATTATGAACACCCTGTATAAAATAAATAAACGCAATTACATTCGTAGTATCTCTAGACCTCTTGTCATAAATTTAACTCAATGCCGAGGTTAAAAAAATAGTTGTGGATTGTTTTTTTTGATTTTTTTATTCAGGACTGCAAAACTTTTTTTTTTAGATTTTAATTTATTTCTCCGAAACTACAAAACCAAATTAAATAAAATTTGAGGCACTTATAAACGATAGTAATACGAACCTAAATATGCAATGAAATACTGGGTGTCCCATTTAAAAAAAATATAACTTTATGCTGTCACACTTTTTTGGGCCACCCTGTATAATGTAAAATATTTTTAAAACATGCCGCTTTTAATCCAATATCTCAAGCTGTTTTAGTATTGTTGATAAGTTCTTCGATAACGATTTAATCTTCCGTCCACGCTTCGTTTGCGGACGTTGCCAACGACATTTCGTGAAATGTCCAAAACAAAACCTTCCGTGAACATGAAAAATTTTTTTCAATAGAAAAATCAGGTCTAGTTATCTTACCTTCGAATAAACGATTTTTCAAAGCCGCCTTCGATTTTTAAAATAAAAAAAAAAGAGTTTTACATCTTTTAAAAACTAATAAAAAATAGTTATACTAAAATTATACAAGACAATTATTAAATACGATCTAAGAGTCTTGTTAATCATGTTCGATTGATACGAATTGTACAGAATGTACAACATTTTGTGTCAAATTTTTAAAATTTTATAGCACTTTTTCTTATTTTCAATTGGAGCCCCTGTATGTATTTATGTCATTCGATACGGAATTAGGAATCAAACATTTTCCTAATTTCTGAGCCTTGAAGCGTAGCGGTATTTCTAGGAAACTCATTTAATCAAATATTCTTATAGTCATTTCAATGATTATTTTCATCACCTGTCAAATTTACTCTTTCGACCAATCAAACAGTTTCATTTACACCAATTACACAAAATTATTTTGATAAATTTTTCCTTTTTCTTACAAGTAATAAAACGGTGTCGTTGGTTCAAAGTAGTCTTAAGAAGCGTTTCTGAGTAGGCCGAAGACTAGAAAATGACTTTTAATAAATATCAAGTGTGTTTGTTTCCTACTAATGCATATTTTTAGAATTTAATTATTATTTACCCATTACAAGTAGAAAACTACTGTAAAAGTAGGATTTAAGTATAAAAATATATACTTACTGTTTACTTGCAATGTATTTTCTTATTTATCGCTATTGTTGACATCCTTTTGAAATTATGGTCACATAACTTTAAACTTACGAAACGTCAAAAGGATTGAAGTCTAGAGTAGTGATCATAAGCTAGTATCGATATCGACGACTATCGACATTGCATATCTAAAAGTATTTCTCGAATTATTACAATATTTAATTTATGTTCTGGAAATCATCTCATCAAATATAACTCGATCGTTGTTTTTATTATCTATAAAATTTATCTTTGTAACACTCAGAGTTTTGTTTCTTTGGAAATTTTACTCAATGATCGTTTAGGCATGTTTATTCATAGATTAAGTGACTCGAGCTTCGCTCTCGAGATTTAATCAGTATAAACATGCCAACAACATTTCGCCAAATTTTCAAAACAAAACCTTTCGTGAACATGAAAATTTTTTTTCAATAGAAAAATCAGGTCTAGTTTATTACCTTCGAATAAATGATTTTTCAAAGCCGCCTTCGATTTTTACTTATTAAATTACCATTGGAATAGCTGCTAAAATTAGTTTCCTGCAAATAACTCTTAATGTTTTAGGAATTGCGATAGGGTTGTAATTAGGAAAATGTTTGATTTCTAATTCCACATCGAATGACATAAAATATACAGGGGCTACATTGAAAATTAAGAAAATATAAAGCTTTAGAATTGGAAAAGTTTGACATTAAATGTTGGATATCCTGGACAATCCGTATGAATTAAACTTGATTAACAAGTCGTTAGACCTTATTTAATAACTATATTTTATAGTTAGTAGTATAATTTTATTAACGATTTTTCGATTTCGATTTTTTAAACAAACAGTTTTTTAGTTAAACCGATTTTATTCTTGGGGGTATAAAAGTTACCATAAGAGATACCTAAAAAAGCAATTAGATAGATAGCATGTAAGTTAAAAAATATATCATTATGACGTCACAGTTTTTTGGGACTGTATATTGAAAAATATTTTTCTGCATTCCTAGGATTAATAATAATAATTAATTAATAACCGAGCTATAGAAGACGGAAGGTGAGATGCAGGACCCTGTATAACTATGTACTATGAAATGATGATGCCATTTATTTTTTAAATTAATACAGCGAACAAGATATTCTCTATTGTTGACCATGAGCATATTGTACTGAAATTGACAAATGAACATAATAGGTACTATACAAAGAACAAAAAAAATTTAATAAAAACTAAAATTAATGTTAAATGTTAGTGTGAAGAAACAAACAAAATTAAGGCATTATTTTATTATGCATAGGGATGTTACTAATTCTGAAATTTTTACTGCAATAAGTGGATAATGATTTCTAAATTTATTTCAATAATTTATTGTAATTAAAATTTATTGTTTAACTTGAAAATGGCGTGATTCTCTTATCAGTGTACTTGCGCCATGAGTTCTGCAACCCGATTTCTGCTGGTTTTCAAAATAGCTAGTTATAGGGTTTCGGTCACTTTGAAATGAAATTCAAGTATTTGGTTTACGTTTCGGTTTATTGTACTAAACCATTTTCAGAAACATTTGTTAGGAATAAAGAAAAAAGGCATATAAATAAAATAGAAAGGAACAACAAATTTCAGAATTGTACAACTAAAATATTGGAGTTTATATTCTATTTACCACCAAAATTGAAAAAAATATCCCATTTTCGACACTTTTATAGGGAATCTCCGTAATTATTAGTGCTATCAAAAAAGTTATGTAGATGACACCTGCTCTTTTTGGGTCAAACTTAAAATGGTAAAATCAAAACTTGAAAATTTTCTCTTGCTTAAGAGATAGGGGGGAAAATCAAAAAATAAACAATTTCAAAATTACCCTATACTTTCTCACTTAAAAGAGATACGGAAAAATATTTTATGCAGAAGTTTCTTTATAATGATTGTTTAATAATCTGCCGTTTTCGGAATAAGTATACAGGTTCAGGTAAAAAAGCCATCGAACCTAACCTCATTTTTTTTAAATATAACACCCTATATATTTTAATCTAAAATGATACTATTTGAAATACTCTTCTCAAATATATAACATACCATGCATGATATTGGTCTCTTATTAGATTTATTTAAACTTTATGACTTTAAACCACAGCTAATCATAGAAACAACTATGTTGATATTCTAGTTGTTATTGACAATTAACGTCAATTTCATTTTTACATATTCATTTGTGAAAATGACTTATCAACATTTAAAAAAATTTTATATAATATCAGTTTATATTGAAAGTGGAAAAAACGAAGAAAGAGCTCAAAATTTATATTTAGTTCATTATCCGGAAAGACGGCAATCATTTAAGCATATCCCGAACATTTTCGATGATTCCCGTTATTTTTTACCTTAATCTGAATCTTTTATTTCGTTTCAAAGTCAAAGTTTAAATAATTCGCCTTGGAAACCAATAGCATCCATGGCGTGTTATATGTTTGAAAAGAAAATTTAAAATGCTATCTTTTGAGATGAAAATATACAGGGTATTCCATTTAAAACAATGAGGTTAGATCCGATAACTTTTTTACCTGACCCCGTACACTTATTCTGAAAACGGAAGATTATTCAACAACCATTATAAAGAAACTTCTGTATAAAACATTTTTCTGTATCTTAACTAATTAAGAAAATATAGGATAATTTTGAAATTGTAAATTTTCTGATTTTCCCCCGTATCCCCCGTTTTCAAATTTTGATTCTACCATTTTTGACCCAAAAAGAACCCATGACACCTACATTACTTTTTTGAAAACACTAACAATTACGGAAATACCCTCTAAAAGTGGGACACACCTCTACATATTAAAATATAAATTCAATAACTTTAAATCATTGTAGATATACTGGGTAATTAATAATTTTTCCTATAATGAAACTTTTATTATTTAATGAGGGTCTGAGTCCTTGTTGAAAAGAACCTGCTCTAATAAAATTTTTTATAATATTTTTACTTATTAACTAATGATCAAAAATAAAATTGAGAAAAGTGCAAGAAATCTACATTTTCTAATGGAAGCCGCAAATTTTATAATTATTTTCTATTTAGCATTAAAATTAAGGATAAGTTTGCAGCAAGGTTGTTTATTCCGAAAAAAGTTCGCTTACTTCTAGTTCGCTATAACGTCAAATGCTAAAGAAATATATAAAGTTATCACTACCATTTGAAAATTATTAATAATCATTTCGGGGCGCTTAAATTATTGAAACGGAGATTATTTAAACTGGCTTATTATTTATGGAGAATGTGATAAAGTAATATCGTTGTTCTTCAACGCCGTCATATCCAACTAGGGGTAAATGAACTTAAAATCTGCAGCAAAATCGCCATATAAAAATATTAAATTGGCAATACTTCGAAAACTGTATATTTTTGGCATAGACAATTTTATAGAAACTTAGCCTTATTTTGAATTTTACATAGAAAATAATTATAATATTTGGGTGTTTTCATTTGAAAATGTTGATTTTTTCAGTTTTCTCAATTTAATTTTTATTCTTATATTTGAACACCCTGTAGTAATAGTTTAAAAATATTATAAAAAAAAATCTATTATCAACAAGAATGCCAACCAAAATTAAATAATAAAGGTTTAATAATAGGAAAAATTAATAATTAATTTAAATTATAGGTAGTTTGTTTTTGGTCACTTTGAAATGAAATTCCAACATTTGGTTAACGTTTCGATTTATTATACTAAGCCATCGTCAGAACTTGTACAATTCTCACTCACTTACACTAAATTTGGTCTTGCTGTTGAGTGGACATGAACATGTCACGAGCAAACCAAAACTACACAAAAATAACAAACCCTTACGTCGTCCTATTATCAGTACCATGGGATCTGCAACTGATAATCTTTCTCAATATATCTCTAATATAATCTCAAATATTCTCGGAAAAACGGAATATTATATCAAAGACTCATGGAATTTTCACAACTTTATCAAAAAGAAAAAAAAAGTTCATGTCCACTCAACAACAAGACAAAATATTACCAAATTTAGGGTAAGTGAGTGGGAATTGTACAAGTTCTGACGATGGTTTAATATAATAAAGCGAAACGTTAACCAAATATTGGAATTTAATTTCAAAGTGACCGAAACCCAAAAACAAACTACCTATAATTTGAAAAAAACGGTCAAGAAAACAAAACTATAATTAATTTAAGGTTTGCAAACGCCATTTCAGACATAACATGAGATGCGAATCCACCAAGAAACTTACGTAGAATCCAAAAATGTAATAATATATAAGGTGTTCCGTTTAAAATAAACAAGTTGACACTGACTTCCGGTATTACCGGAAATGCAACATATTAAAAATATTTGAGACGAGTTACCCCCGTCAACATTAGTATACTATCTAATTTTCAAAATATTCCTATGGACAAGGTGTTCCTTAATAACATGCTAATATTATTTCAGAAAAAACCTTCATATGAACATATGTCCTAAACGTCTTAACTTTTGAGATACTGGGTGTCAAAAAATCTCCATTTTTATTAATATCTGTTAGACTATTCTAGATGTTTTTGTGAAATTTGGTCCACACTATCTGCTCGTCGAAGGGAATTTTATGATGTATCACACGTTTTTTTATTCCGACCAGTGGCGTTCCTGCGGGAATTGCCCTCGATATTTTTGAAGAAATGAATTGTACGCCACTTCCTTTTTTATATAAAAATTATTTTTGAAATTCTCATTCCTTGCTGAGCAAATGTCCTCTCTTGATTTTTTGTCGTTTGACTTAGAGTTTTCGTATAAAAAAATGAAATTCATTCATTTGCACTCTGTTATGAAATTAGATATTAACAAAGATTAAAAAGGACCTAGTAGGTAGGAAGTAGATTTTGTTTTGTAAACATAAACAGTTTTGACAGTTATCTAGTCTAGTTATCACGTATTTAAGTTATTTAAAAAATATGAAGCTTCTTTCTGAAAATGGACCCAAGAATAATCTCCTTAAATATTAGCATGTTATTAAGAAACACCCTGTATAGTTGTTCATATACCTATAACGTGTCCAAGATAAGGAGGGCCAGTACAGGGATCTCGGAAACCGTAAGAGACACGAAGTCGGTTAAATGGAGGTAAAGTTGTTCATTTACGTGCCTAATAATATGCCGTTTAGAAAGTTTTAAAATTCCGAGTAGATCCGGAGATATCCGGAAAAAAACGAAATTCTGAAAAATTGTTTTATTGTTTTCCTGTGTCTTTTTAGATCGAATTCTAAAGTAAATTGCATCTTTGCATTGCCACTTTTCCCGCTCTATCTAACAGCGTTAATTATTTTGTAATCCGACGAGTCGTCTTCGAAAGGCCATTACCAACTTTATTTTTTTAAATACGGTAATGTTTTCCTGATATTAGAATTTGAGAGCTTTTTTTCTCCCGAATCAACAGAAGTTTGAAATAATGTTTCTGTATTTTGTTCACTTATTTGTGGTTTATTATTAAATTATTTGTTATTTATTGAACTAGTCCAACATAAGTACAATTTTAGAGCTTACTTATGAGATATTATTTATAAAATTAGAAGAAATACAGGACCGTATCCCAAAATTTCCTGATGTTGTTCAAAAAGCCCTCGAAACGTCATTAATCCACAATGTGTCATACATCCTTGCATTCGGGAGAAAAAAGTTCTCAAATTCCAATATCAGGAAAACAGGACCGTATTTAAAAAAAGGAAGGTGGTAATGGCCCTTTGAAGACGACTCGTCGGATTACAAAACAATTAACGCTGTTGGATAGAGCGGAAGAAGTGGCAATACATAGGTGCAATTTACTTTAGAATTCGATCTAAAAAAAAACCAGGAAAACATGAAACGATTTTTCAGAATTTCGGTTTTTTTCCCGATATCTCCGGAACTATTCGGAATTTTAAAACTTTCTAAACGGCATATTATTAGGCAGGTAAATGCGCAACTTTACTTCTATTTAACCGACTTCGTATCTCCTACGGTTTCCGAGATCCCTGTACTGGCCCTCCTTATCTTGGACACGTTGTATAAATTCAGGCGGTTCCCGGTGGGTCACCCTGTATAATTTATTTGAACTAGTATTCATAAAATTACCTAATGAATCATACTCTATTGTATGTTAGGACGTTATTAAGAAATATTAGTAACTTTAACGACTAATCGAAAAGGAGACAAACTTTGTATATTAAATATTTCCTATACCTTTTCAGATACTCAAATTCCAGATCGATATACGACGATAAAGTCTACATTACAGACCGATACGGCAACACCATAGCTCAGTCTTCAAGCGATTATAACAGACTGATACAAAGTCCGAGTTACAGGGCTGGAAGGGAATGTACAAATTGTCCCAGCGGTTATTTTAGAGAAGGTCAATATAAAATAAAAATCAGAACATGCATCATTAATTTGCACCGCAACTGCTTTCACCACACGTCATCTGTCATTATTAAAATGTGACGCTATTTTGTTGCCATTTATATAACCTGTCATATTTTCTGCACTTACATGACATTCCGGGGGTGGTGCACCTAGAAATATGGTTTTTTTAGTTTTAAGTTTTTTTCTTATGGGGAGAGCCGTATTGACACTACTATATTACCAACAAAAATAATTACTTTTCGATATACGACATAATTACTTTAGTAGGATGTCACCACCATGCAGACCGGTTTTGAACTCTTATTCTCATCAGTATCGGGCAGGTGTACGTATGTACAGGGTGTCCCAAATTTGATGCTCACCATTGGTACCTTCGAAACTATAAAAGATACACTAGAGGTTAAATTGAGGCAACGTTGCAAAATTAGGAGCTTAATACAACAAACAAACCCGGTGAGAAATTAGGATAATTCCGACTACTTCCGGAGATATCCGAAAAAAAAAATAGAATTAAATTTTCCGCTTTTATTTTTTATTACGTTGTTTATACAGGGTGATTCACGACGAGCGTGCATTAGAACTTTATGGAGAACTACTGAATATATGTTCCTGAAACTTTGGGAATTTGGGTTTATCGATATGTTCTCTTTAACTAAAATATGGACATGTTTCTGTCATTTCCGGTTATACCGGAAGTAGCTGCCAACTTTAGTTTTTTAAATACAACATGGTAATTTTTATTACATTTTTCGATTAAGCATTAAATAATAAGCACATTTTATAGAAAATTTTTTTGTCAGACTCTATTAGTTTTTGAGATATCTGGACTTTTTGTAATTATTTGGCAAATGCATGACGATGAAATAATCCATATAATTTTTTTACCTTAGCTCTTGGACTAAAAATTTTTTCTCACCGAATAGCTAGAAGATCATCAAGTCTCAAAAACATTTCAAATTCGACATAAAATGTACAGGGTGGTCACAATTCAAGCCTAATTGTGAAAGAATTCAACCATTAAAATCTTTCATATTTTAAATGGAACACCCTGTATATTTTTATGTAATTTGATGATATTTACTGTCCTATACCTATATTAAAGCGTTTTCTCAAAAAATCCAATTTTATTCCGAAAATACTATTTGTTCAAGTGTGCTATGAAAACAATTGTACTTAGGGTACTGATGTCTATACGGAGGAAAATTAATAATGACGGCAATATTTTCTAGTGTGCTTTGATAAGAAAAACAATTGTCTGATATTTCTTGGCGTATTTTCAAACTGTCAATTATTCTGTTACTAAAAAATGTCACGCTCCGTATTTTCAAGGGAAGCTTTTTTAATTTTATTTACGGTTTACATTGAATGGGGCAAAATTAAGCTAAGAGCTTGTCGAATATATCGGGATAAATATCCGAATAGACCAATTCCCACACCTGGTATTATTACACTAAATAATAATTGTTTAAAATTTGGATCATTTGAAGCCAAAGTACGAAGAATTGAACCAATACTGGACAATGAGGTATTTGAAGTTACCATTTTAGCCTATTTTTACGCTTTTCCAACAGACTCAATTCGTGAGCTGCAATGCAATTAAGAGTTTCGTATTCGAGTATACAAAGAATTAAAAAAAAATATAATATGATATCAGTACCCTTGTAGTACAATAATTGTTTTCATAGCACACTTGAACAAATAGTATTTTCGGAATAAAATTGGATTTTTTGAGAAAACGCTTTGATATAGGTATAGGACAGTAAATACTATTTATAAAGAACAACTAATTTGCCATCAAATTACATAAAAATATACAGGGTATTCATTCCATTTAAAATAAGAAAGTTTTTAATGGTTGAATTCTTTCACAATGATGCTTGAATTGTGACCACCCTGTACATTTTATGTCGAATTTGAAATGTTTTTGCGACTTGATGATCTTCTAGCTATTCGGTGAGAAAAAAATTTTAGTCCAAGAGCTAAGGTAAAAAAATTATATGGATTATTTCATCGTCATGTATTTGCTAAATAATTACAAGAAGTCCAGATATATCAAAAACTAATAGAGTCTGACAAAAACATTTTCTATAAAATGTGCTTAGTATTTAATGCTTAATCGAAAAATGTAATAAAAATTACCATGTTGTATTTAAAAAACTAAAGTTGGCAGATACTTCCGGTATAACCGGAAATGACAGAAACATGTCAATATTTTAGTTAAAGAGAGCATATCGATAAACCCAAAAATGAAAAGTTTCAGGAACATATATTCAGTAGTTCTCCATAAAGTTCTAATGCACGCTCGTCGTGAATCACCCTGTATATACAGCGTGTCCACTTAAGTTCGCACCATATGGAAAACTTTTTTATTATTAATTTTACGAAAAAAAATTATTCTTTATAAAAAGTTCTGCTTGGTCCAAAACCTAAAATGCAACCATCGGATATTAATTTTTTCCAGTCGTATACGAGGTATATCAGAAAAAATATCTTTTTTTCTTTTTTAACTACAATAACAATGCAAATGTAACTGTAGTTACGTGAAATCTAGGATGCACTGATAAACAAATGATTTCTTGATAGCAAGAATTGTTTGACAGTGAACGTCAAATAAAATTTGTTAACATGCCGGTGATATTTAGTATTTAAATAATTTTGTTATTTATCAATTATTTTAATGCATCGTCAAAATAATGCAACATAGAGGGTTAAGAGACGTAAAAGTTACCAAATGTTTAACGAATAAAGAGATAACTGATTAAAGTTTTCGATATTGTCCAAAATAAAGGTACTTTACTCTTAAGCCAGATTCATATTTTTTGACATACCTTGTATACGACTTAAAAAGTTTGATATCTGATGGTTGCATTTTAGGTTTTGGACCAAGCAGAACTTTTTATAAAGAATAATTTTTTTTCGTAAAATTAATAATAAAAAAGTTTTCCATATGGTGCGAACTTAAGTGGACACACTGTATATATAATATATAATATTGAAAAACGGAAATTACTTCCTACATACACTTTTTTGGGCTGCATTTAAAGATGGTTTCTAATTTAAAAAAGGACTTTTTGGTTTTCAGATTCTGATTAGGTCAAAAATTTTGAATACGGACCTGAAATTTAAACATTACTTTCCGAATTATTACCCAAAACATAAACCAATAACATTTTACCAAAATTTCACCATTTTGAATCCAAGATACATCATCAGCAGCAACTTAATATTTTTTGCAATACGGTCCTGATATTATTATGTTTGAAAATATGCTATCAAACCAGAAAAAAGATATTTAATAAGCAATATTTTGGGCGACAAAGGAATTTTCCAGTAAGTGTAATAATTAAAATAAAATTTCTAAAACATTTAGTCAACAAAGAAACAATATTTTTAAAAAGTGAGATTTCCAAGAACACTTAATTATTCACCATGCAATTAAATATCTTTTTTTCTGGTTTGTTCGTAAGAGAGGATATATTTTTCAATCATAATAATATCAGGATATTGCAAAGAAAATTAAGCTGCTGATGACGTATCTTGGGTTCAAAACATTGAAATTTTGAATTTCTGAATACCGAAACGTCCATTTTTAAATTAAATGCAGCCAGCTTACAAAAATGCATACAGCAAGTGCTTTCCATTTTTCAATATGTTTTTAAATAACAAAACCAAAAACAGAAATGAAATTTTCTCAATTTCTCACCGCCAATAACTTAAGCTCCAAATTCTGCAACTTTTCCACCCTTTAACTTTTGTGTAGCTTTTATAGTTTCCGAGCTCCCAATGGTGAGCATCGAATTTGGGACACCTTGTATAATACTTTACCAATCTGAATTAGTTATTTACTACTGCGTTAGGCAAAAGACGATAAGTAATTCAGCGCTCGACGGGGCTTATAGCCCGGAGAATATCCGTTTGGGCATTATTTTTTTTATCTTTATTGTATAAGGTATATCTGCCGGCAATGGCATACTTGAGGGGGGGGGTCCAGAGCCTCCCCCACCCCTCTGAAAAGCATAAAAATCTTTTTTCCGTATTAAATATGAATAAATCTTAAAATTAAAAACATCCCCGAAAAAATTTAGAAATTAAATAGGTTCCAATTTTCCATTATGCAGAAGCGTTGGAAGAGATGGCAAAGATGCCAAGGAAACATGATTTTGCAATATAAATCTGAGCTGGATATTCCATATTTGTATTCTTTTAAAAAAAAGCTTAAAAATATACAGATTATCCGGGAAAATATGGGAAATCTCCCTGATATGAAGACAACAAGTGAAAAGAGTACTTTAAGTTATACAACGAGCAGAAAATCGTAAAACTGCAGTACTTTCTTTAAAAATTTCTATCTTCTTTTAAAAAGCCGGTAATGAATGAATGACGTGATCCAAAAAACATTGTGTTAAGGAAACGTCGCAATGCAAAACCAAACACAATATAGTTTAATTCTACCGCTCAATTGTTCCACAGGGCATTAAGAAATTAAAAGTAAATAATTAACTTTTGTTCCTGCCGATATAATATTCAAGATATCAGTATTTTTTGAGAACTAAAATTCAGGATATGATCCCACGACACAAGTCTACACTTTGCTAAAAATTTTACCAAGATCGGAAAACAATTAAAACAGTTACAGGACTCTAAAAAAACTAACATTTTCTTTGTCCGGGATTTATTATCGGGGAGTGTAGTTGATCATAATAAGAGTTTATTTAATTCTTCTTAAAAAAAAGGAATTAAAAAACATTAAAGATTAATTTATTTAATATACGGAAGCAAATAGTAATTGGGTGAATTTTGGGCGTGGTCCTAGAAAATGTCTATTTTGTCACTTTTCCGCATGGCTGACCTCCCCCCCCTCCCCCCTGAAAACAAATTCCTAAATACGCCACTGTCTTCCGCTAGTTGCAGTTTTTTAGGATATACAGGGTCCGCAAACGAAGCGTGGACGGAAGATTTAATCGTTATCGAAGAACTTATCAACAATGCTAAAGCAGCTTGAGATATTGAATTAAAAGCGACATATTTTCAAAATATTTTACATTATACAGGGTGGCCCAAAAAAATGTGACAGCATAAAGTTATATTTTTTTAAATGGGGCACCCAGTATTTTATTGCATATTTAGGTTCGTATCACTATCGTTTATAAGTGCCTCAAATTTTATTTAATTTGGTTTTGTAGTTTCGGAGAAATAAATTAAAAACTAAAAAAAAAAGTTTTGCAGTCCTGAATAAAAAAATCAAAAAAAACAATCCAGAACTATTTTTTTAACCTCAATATTGAGTGAAATTTATGACAAGAGGTCTAGAGATACTATGAATGTAATTGCGTTTATTCATTTTATACAGGGTGTTCATAATAAGGCTTCAAAAACCCCACATTTTAAAATAATTTTTCTCAAGTTTTTCAAATGGAACACCCTGTATATTATTTGGCTATTTGACGTAGAATTCATAGACAATTTTTTTTTGTAATACAAGCATATAAGTTATATCCAGCCGTTTTCGAAATAATTATAAATATCATAAATTATGTTGTTTAAATAGAGCTTTAATTGGGAAATTTTGTTATTGGCGACTAGACTAATAATTGTAAACTAAAGTAAATGTTCAAAATAGCTTCCTTTTACTATTAGAGGTTGCCGTATTTTAGTTATTTCGATATAAATTTTAAAAGCCTACATTTTTGCTACTTTTATTTATTTAATTTTATTTTTTATTCTTAATCGAGTTGCCATGATTTTTTTGTTTAGATTGTCACTATGACAGCCAAATAAAATTATCTCATTTTTTCAGTAGTCGAAATTAAGTACTAACTTAGACAAAATGTCGAATTTTACAACTTTAGAAATGGTAAATATGATTTTCATACTGGGTGAATGTGCAAGAAATTGCCTCCTCGCGAGCAGAGTATATGCTGAAAGATATTCAGATATTGAGAGAAAGCTGGGACCAGAAACCTTCGAGAAGTTGTTGCAAATGGACTTATGCATAACAAATGTAAACCATTAAAAAGTTACCGCTAGATTTTAAGAAAAAGTAGCAAAAATGTAGGCTTTTAAAATTTATATCAAAATAACTAAAATACGGTGAACTCTAAGAGTAAAAGGAAGCTATTTTGAACATTTACTTTAGTTTACAATTATTAGTCTAGTCGCCTATAACAAAATTTCCCAATAAAAACTCTATTTAAACAACATAATTTATGATATTTATAATTATTTCGAAAACGGCTGGATATAACTTATATGCTTGTATTACAAAAAAAAATTGTCTATGAATTCTACGTCAAATAGCCCAATAATATACAGGGTGTTCCATTTGAAAAACTTGAGAAAAATTATTTTAAAATGTGGGGTTTTTGAAGGCTTATTATGAATACCCTGTATAAAATGATTAAACGCAATTACATTCATAGTATCTCTAGACCTCTTGTCATAAATGTCACTCAATATTGAGGTTAAAAAAATAGTTCTGGATTGTTTTTTTGATTTTTTTATTCAAGACTGCAAAACTTTTTTTTTAGTTGTTAATTTATTTCTCCGAAACAAGAAAACCAAATTAAATAAAATTTGAGGCACTTATAAACAATAGTGATACGAACCTAAATATGCACTAAAATAACTTTATGCTGTCACACTTTTTTGGGCCACCTTGTATAATGTAGAATATTTTTAAAACATGCCGCTTTTAATTCAATATCTCAAGCTGTTTTAGTATTGTTGATAAGTTCTTCGATAACGATTTAATCTTCCGTCCACGCTTCGTTTGCGGACCCTGTATATATTTTCTATTATTTTATTGATTTCAAATGAAAATATGATGTAATGGGAAAAATGTTTTAAAAATATAATATAAGGCCGATAGAAGCAAAAACACAATTAGTCATAATATTTATATTTTTTGACAATGGAGCAAGATTATATGCAACGTGAAGTTACATACGAAACCCGTAATTACTTTTAAAATATTGCATGTGAGTGAACGAGAAAATTATAATAAATTAGTTGCGGTTTTTTTCATTTTACAAAGGCACCAGTTATTGCATTCGATTGCTTTCTATTTATTCTATTCATAATTAATTTTCTAAGTCATGAGTCAACAGCAAGGATGGAATGATGAATAAGCTTTCACAGCAAATAGAAATACTGATTGTTATTATAACGGCACTTTTGATATACCCTGTAGGCTGGCAATGTTGTGTCCATAAATAAATCATTTTAAAGTTTATGGAACATTGACTTAAGACCAAGATGCCTTTGAAATGTTTATTTCCTTACTAAACCTGACGGAATAAAATTAAAAAAAATTTTCTGTGACGGAAAAAATGTTGACCTTTTATCTATGGTAACAAAATGTCACTTTTTATGAAATTACTTTTTTGTCAGGGAAAAAAATTATGAGAATTACTTTTATCCGGACATATATATTTATACACATTAAGCTAGATATTTGATTTTAGAATATTTTATTATACAAAAAGTTACATTTCCTTTATATCAAAAGTACAATTATTAAATGTGCATTGCATGATTTACATGTTTCTTTTACTATTCGGTACAATAGTCGAATTTTATTTCTTTCTGCCATGAACACAACTGCCATTGATGTACTTGGTCGCAAATCGCTTGTTATTTCAGCACTGCTACACGTTCTAAACACTTTATTGGCTAGTTCTGTCCTGTGTGCTACCGATTCATCAACATACCCTTCAGCGACCGTTGATGACTTCCAACCGCTATGTTTCTTTAGTATCATCAAGTCTCCCTCAGATTCAACTAAAAGTGTAGCAGACGATCTTCGAAATGAATGACCCGTATATAAGTTAACATTTTCAAGTTGAAGAAAATTAGCCACTGTTTGAGGTACTTTATAAAACTAATTTGTACCCAAAAACCTGATTAATACAATTTCCATTGTGATATGCATAAAATAGTCGGCGATCATTTGCTGCTGTTGGACGAAGGGCTATGTACATTAGGTAAAATTTAATATATTTTTCAATAACTACAAATCTCCTGTTTACATCATTCTTTGTTTGCTTAATTTTTACGATTAATAACGTTCCCGAATCTTCAATATCATCTAATGTTACCTGGCTGATTTCACAAATCGCAAATAAAACAACACCCTTGGCCATTAAACTTCATCGGGAGCATTATTTAAAAAATCACCAATATCTGTAATTGTAAAAATAGCAGCTTTCTTGGGCGCGTAACCTTTCCCATTTTGTTTCAGAAATGTAATTAGTTTGAAATAGTTTGAAATGTCTAAATTATTATTGGATTCTAACATACTTTTAATCATTGAATAATTAGACCACACTGTTGATGGAATCTATTGTTGTGCCAATTCCGAAAAATAGGCCAATAACACCGTCTCCGACAAAGAACTGCATGTCTTTTTCATCTTCCATTCCATAAATCTTGAATACGCGGTATTCGTGAATTTTACGCGATTTAGCTAGCAACAATTTTTGTGACGATACTTTCGATGCTTCTACCAATTCCGGTGGAGTCAGAGAAAACTCGGAATCAGACATTTTTAACTTCATAACATTCAAAATAACTAACAAACAACAACTAAGTTCTTAATGTTTAAATTAAATCACAGAATTACAGATATTTGATTATTTTAAAGGTTTCCTTAGCAACGCAGGTCTAATTATCGCTATAAGTAATACAACCTACTAGTTTAAAAATTCAAATTTTACATCGATACTTTTCTAACTTTACTATATTATAATAATATGTTTTTCAATATTAAATTATCGTTTTTCCCGTCACAGAAAAAATAATGTATTATACATGGGAAAAATATTAGATTTTTTAGCTCTCATATAATAAATAACTATTTATTTCATTAAAATATAATTTTCTTTCCCGGATTATTAATTTACCCGGATATTAACTAATATCTTTGCAATATAAACAATATAATTTAAGAACGTAATTGTCAATTTTTTTTAAAAATTAATTAAACATAAAGTTGAGCAGATCCTGTTAATAATTATAATTGGTGTTTTAACACCCACACTAAAATTTTAAAACGTTTTAATTTACATTGGTGTACTTCCAAAAAAAAGTTCATACATAATAAATAACAGGAATATATATTTTTTGTAATACTTAGGCAAAGACAATTTATTACATGAAAAAAATTATGCGATAGCAACAACATTTAACTATTTAGCTCATGGTTACATAATATGTTGTAATAATATTTACATGGTGTAAATTTGAAAACTTCCCCTCTTAATATTTCACTTCCACTAAATAATGTTAAAAATCTCAAAGACACGTCAATTTTATTGTCAAATTAAGGGCTTTAAAGAATATTTGCAGCCCTCGTGGGTTACCCCCTAGTAGGGGTAGGTATTACGATTAAAATCAGGGGCACATAATTTTAAAGGTCATTTAAATCTCTTTCCAGTGATCCTAATTAACAAACCCGAACAAACTCCGGATAACATCCTTTCCAATTTTTTACCAGAGTAAGTCACCACCTAAAAATTTATACGAATAAGGAATTTTCGAATACAATTCCTTGGAAACAATTAAAAAATTTTTTTAAATTAAATTATGTGTTATGTTATGTGTTCCTATGATTTTTATATGTTTTCTCTTTGAAAGATTAGTGAAAATTTTTTTTTGTTGTTTCGTGCTAAGAGTACGCCGGAGTGAGTCGAAATCTCCGATTTGACCCGTATTCATTTCGCGCTGTGTAGGCACGAGGCGGACCGGTCGAAAGTGCGTGGACGCCGCTATTGCCGTTAGAACACAAAATTCAGGCGTCGGGTCCACCCGTGATGGTCCGCCGACAGGAACATAGAAGTGATCCAGGTCTATACTTTAATTTTCTACGCTGAAAAACGGAGTTTTCGCTTCCTATAAAACGATACATTTAAAAAAAAAACTTTTTAACGAAAGATGTCTAAATCTTGTTAACAACTCGAGGAAAGTCCATCATTTTTTTCTATATGAAGCAGTAAAAAAAATTAAATCTAAAAATCTTCCGAAACAAAAAAATATTGACTTTCCGCGAGTTCTAGTTCTAGTACAAAGTTTTTTTTCCTTTAACATTTTTTTCCTAAAACAGGAATAAACGCTTGGAAAGAAAACTAGTTGACAGGTACTCCGGAATCCTGTTAAGAAATTGTTACGATCACAGTATAGAGCAGTAAATTTTTTAATTGTGAAGATAGCTTGTCGTTTTGAACTTTATACTTAAGTATAATAACTAAAAATAATACGAATTTTTCTTTATTTGAACTATTTCTTTTAATTACATTTCTTATATTAAATTTTGTACAATTTGTAATCTGTTCATTATTCATCTACCTTAAACAAAATTATAGAATAGTATAAAAGATGGTAAAACACCCTGTAGTTTGGAAACAAAAAATGGTAGAAAAAAAATATATAGGAAAGAAAATATTATTTTTTGCCAAGGAAAACACTGCTAAATTTACTCCCAACCTTTCTGTTGCACCCTCTATATTACTAAATAATATTTCATAATATATATTGTATGTAATTTTAGTTACTCCTTGTTCATTCAAACAGTTATTGTCATTTGCACCTCTCACAGAATTTTTAACCTCACTAAAAAATTTTAAATCGTCAAACCGCCTCCATTTTTACGCGTTAAGCAAACTGAATTTTAAAGATGTTCGATTTAAAAAAAATTTTAAACTTAAGTCTGGTGCAAATGGGCATTAGTGACCCACGAGCTAGTATTAAAAAAATATATGATCAAAATTTGACCCACGTCTCAGGTGTGCCATCCCTGCTATATAATTTTGTTTAACGCTGTGGCATAATATACTAATTCAGATATTAATTATCAAGAAAGGGAAGACCTCTCCCATGATAGTATGATAGGAAAAATCCTTATCTTTCATAACGTTATCTTTTATAACGAGTACCGATATCAGCGATCATCAATATGGTTTCCGGAAGTCCAGATCAACTGGAGATCTTCTAGCCTATGTCACCCATCTTTGGAACAACGCAATCGAACATCATGGGGAATCTCGGGCTGTTGCACTGGATATTTCTAAAGCCTTTGATCGTGTTTGGCATGAGGGACTTCTAAGTAAACTGCGATCCTATAGTATGCCCAATCGATTCTGTTCATGGTTGTCTAGCTTTCTTAAGAACCGCTCTCTGCAAGTGGCGATTGACGGATTTCTCTCAGACACCTTCACCATCAATGCCGGTGTTCCTCAAAGGTCCATATTGTCTTCCACTCTCTTCTTACTCTACATTAACGACCTTCTAGTGAAAACGAAGAATCCGATATTTAGTTTTGCTGACGAAAGCACACTTATCTCATCTTTCTCTTTGAATGCACGAACATCGACTGCCAACGCATATCTTCGCAGACAGCATGAAGTATCACGCCTGAAAGAAATTTTGGCTTGGGGTGACAGTAACCAAGTCGAACTTAACGGTAACAAAACCCTGGCAGCAGTTTTCTCTAAAAATGTTACCATTACAGAACCGGATATAGTCATGGACGGACGCGCAATCCCACTGGCTTCATCTATTTATTTGCTGGGCATCAAACTGGCAGGAAATATGTCTTGGCATAACCACGTTGTGGCAATCGCCAAGATAGCTTCTCAGAACCTCGACAGCCTAGAACATCGAAGACAGGTTGGGGATTTGACTCTCTTTTACAGACATTTTCATGGAAAGTGCTCGGCTGACCTTGCCCCCTTAATTCCGCCCGGAGCGGCGAATAGCAGAAATACACGACGAACCACTGCCGCCCATCCATATGGGTTTAAGCTTAGTACTCCTCGAACTTCATTATTTAAGAGTTCTTTTATCTGGAGGACTTCATCCTTATGGAACGACCTTCCCGAGGTTGTTTTTCCCAACGAATATAACCTCCAACAATTCAAAACCAACGTGAATTGCTTTTTGCGCACACGCACTACTCCTAGAGTACCCTAAAGGATTTTTCCTATAGTGCTTGTGTTTGATCATAAAAAAAAATATCTTTTTTAGTTACTGAGATCGGTTAATAGGCCACTCACTTTGAATAACCCTGTATACCATTTCCTTAGAAAAAACTTAAATTGATTTTATTTAAACAATTCGAAATAAAGCTTTAATTGTGCCTCATGAAATACCTATCTAAATATTTGAAAGAGAGTGGGTGATTTTTAGAACTAATAGAGAGGTTTTTTTTTGAGATGCTGTTTCCATTAAAAGAGCATTTAACTATTCAACCCACGCTTTCATTAATAAACTGCCAATTTTGGATTTTGAAATTGCGGTTTTATCGAAAATGAAAAAGGCAATAAAATGAACATGAGATTATTATACGTACCACACTGTAATACAAAAATAACAAGATCTCAAGTAGGCGTTTACGGTGGGTTGTTAAACCAACAAAACAATTGTTGTCTGTTGGCGTAATTATTGCAATAATTTCTGGAACTGCAGTAAACGTTTAATAGTATTTAATTTATCTTCCTTTTTTACAACCAATGCCAAAGTTTCACTACTAAATTATTGACTTTCTGAAGAAGAAATCCGAAGAGTCTAAATTTAAATATAAATTTTTGTCCCCAAGCTTGAATTATGGGTGACCATTAGCCCTTTAAAAATACACTTCTGTCAAAATCAAAATTTCCAAAAATTACTTTCGTAAATTAAAAAAATTTTAAAAATAAATTGTCGGAAACATAAATTAACCAAATAAATTGATTTCTGGGGATGCACGTTTATGATTACTGTTGCGATATTCAAAATATTTTCGTACAAACCAAACTTTTAAAGATGAAATGGTTGTCGTTACCGATGGATTATTAAACACTCTCTGTTTCTATCACTGTATATACAGCATACAACAATATACAATATTTAACACTACTTACAGAAACGGAAACAAACTTCCAATAGTTGTTATAAACTGATCTTGATGAATAAATTCTATATGTATAGCAAAATTTGTGAACGACACGAAACACAAAATAATAACAAATAATGTCATGTCAATATTTTTATTTTTGATCAATCAATTATTAAACTCATAATACCTTAGAAATGGTTGCTATAAACATCATAACATCATAGGAAATATTAGCGGGCGATAACAAAATTTGCATTTTTACATAATATTACAATATAATATATATTGCCTATGTTAAATGTATAATTCTTGAATTTTCCTGAGAAAGAAGCTGGACCAACTATGAAATTTTGCGACTCCATTGCTGAGTTTCTCGATGTGCATGCGAATTCCTGCTTCATTTCAACATTAATTAACATATTTTCTTTTACGGTAACAGAGCTAACTATCATTTCTCCTATTCGGTTTTTCGACGTGATGCTTTTCTCTAGTAACTCTCCGCTACGTTAGTACTCTTCCACTTTCCGTGTCCCTTAAGGGTTGTAAGGGAAGCACCACCCTCGATAAGAAGTGTGGACGAGGTCCGACGTACGCAATATCCTTTATATTTCGTGGCGTTTTCTAAATTAAGAAATTTTGCTGTGATTGAAGGAACACGTCCTAATTTATTTTGACGCAGAGGCATAGCTATATATTTACCATTTCGGTATGTAAGGAAAGATTTGAGTTCCTTAATTCCTTTTGGTCTTAATGCAAGGTACTGTCTAACCATTTTTAAGGTATCTGTTTGGCCTCCTTCGATTATAGTAAAACTTTTTGACGTAGCAGTTTTAGTTTCTGCTACCTTGACAAGTATAACAGGCCCCTTATTCTCAATATCATCAATGGTCATTTTTACCATCTCATCTCGTCATAGGCCGCCAAACGAGTACCACTTTATGCAGCAGGAAAGTATCATTCGTCGCATTTTTGATAAAAGTTAAAACTTGTTCACCTCCCAAATCTTTGGACTTTTTCGGAAGGTATCCCTTTGCTTTATTATATTATTATTGACAATATCTTGAAATATTAATGTTTTCCTTTACTATAAGTTCAGACTTAAAAAATTAAAAACTGTTATATCAATGTGCAAAAGGGTTACATACCAATTCCTGAAAGTAAGCCATCATTACTGTTTCAGTAATCACCGTAATTTGGTTTTTCAATATCCATTGTAGAAAATGTTCATATTCCTTTTCGTACAGGACTTTAGACCAATATATCTGATATTTAAACTAAGACGTTGACTGTGCACATTTAAGTCTTTGTTTTTAAATTCTAGACTATTCTCTGTAAAATTCATTCAATGATTAACATTGTCCTTATCGTCAGAGCGGTCTTCTGATGGTCTCCAAAATTCCATACTACTTCCATATATGCAACTATAGAATAAAGGTTTAAATAAAAATAAATTATATGAACTTTACTAAATTAATAATAACATCGAATTATTTAACAAACCGGTATATTGAACGGGAAATAATCGGTTGCCGGATATCTACACGCGCTGTCACTGACACATTAATTTTTAAAACATCAATGACATTGACTGATACAAGTTTCAGCTTGTGGTTGCCACGTGCACCACACCGATCTAAAACGGTAGCACATTATCACTATTTCACGTAATACGTCACTGCGAAATTATGTTTGGCCCGCTGGCGCTGTAAAGATTGTTTAACGAAAAATGGATATAACTTAATGACTGCAGTAAAAGTACCTGTGGCCATCCCATTATTTATGACCGTTTGTTATTATTATGTGGAAAGGATCGGATTGTAATAATTATAATTAAATATAGGTACATCAGGTAGGTTAGGTTGCTTAAATTATATTTAAATATCTTTTTGTGGTAAAATTTGTTAGTTTTTGAGGAATGGTTCAAGAATTGTCTTTTACCAAACATTCCTCAGAATAGCGTGATAGTAATGGACAATGCGAGCTATCACAGTCGCCAATTACATAAAGCTCCAAGCTCAAATAAGACAAAATTGGAGATTCAGAACTACATGGCGGGGAATGACATATATTTTGAAGAAAGTTATAAAAAAAGTGATCTTTTAGAAGTTTTACAGACATTTTGTATAAAAAAAGTATATGTTTGTGACACATTGGCAGAAGAAATCGGACATACAGTGCTTCGGCTCCCACCCTATTATTGCATTTTTAACCCCATAGAGCATATGTGGCACCAGTTAAAATCACTGGTTAGGTCTGAAAATATTTCTCCGACTTCTAGTGTTGTAGAATTAATACGAAAATGCTTTAATGATATTCCCCCAGGTAGTTGGAAAAATTCAGTCCGTCACGTAATAACTGTAGAAAATTCGTATATTAGTCTGGATCGTATAATTAATCCAATTATAATTAATTTTGATGAGGATAGCGATAGCGAAACAGAACTATCTATAGAATGACATTATCAATGTAAATAAATATGACTAGTAATATTTAAAAAAAAATGTTATTTCATTTGATTACATTAATATAATCATATCATTACTTGTTTTCCTTAGTCCGTCCCTTCATACTTCACTTGTTTATTGCCAAGCTCTTGTCGACACAATGGGACCGACCCAGGAAATCATTAAGTCGTATCCATTTTTCGTGAATCAATCTTTACACAGTTTTCTCAGTTCCTCCGACCTCTCTTGCTCAGTCATTTGAAATGTTACAGGGGCCAGATAATAGACAAAGAATATCGTTAATTATTTTATGGCAATCGCGCTAATACTCAGCAGCCCTTCTACAGCGTGTATCAGCCAAATGGAATAAATTCTAAAATTAATAAATGGGGGAGTGTGCTAAAAAACGCTCGGGCACATCGATTGGTATTTCTAGTTGCGCATTTTTTTCAGTAAAAACTTTTCATACAGGGTGTGTCGTCCTGTCTTGGCAACATGCTAATCTTAAATAGAAATTTCTGCTAACGTTACTGAACATCTCAGGCGTGACCGATCTAATTGCAAGCGTTATTCGTCTTCTTAAGTCAGCTAAATCAAGGGGTTTAGTTTTGTATGCAATATTTTTGACATAACCCGATGAAAAGAAGTCTAACTGCGTTAGATCAGGGGATCGTGCTGGCCATTCCATCGATTTGGAAATACTCGGTTGAGGTAGTGCCGGACATTGATTTGGTAATGGGGCGTTGCTCGATCTTGCTGAAACCACATCATATTCGCTGGAAGTTGTCGGTTTGCTGGATCAGGATATAAGTTTTTTAAAGTTGGCAAGACATTATTTTGAAGCAGTGCTAAATAATTATCGCAATTTAAATTGCCATTAATGAAAAGGGACCTATGGTATGATCTCCAGCAATTCCTGCCCAAACATTAACCTTTTCAGGATATTGCGTATGTTCTTCTCTAATCCAGTAAGGATTCTCCCAAGACCAATAGCGGCAATTCTGATGATTAGCGTGAGCGTGAAGTGTAAAGGTATACTCAGCAGAAAACAAAACATGTTCTAATTGGATTACATTTTCATCTAACATCATTTGTTCAAAAAATACATTCACCTATCAAAATCGTCTTCCATAAGCTAATGAGTAGGTATCATTTTATAGGGATACATTTTATTTTCTTGTAATGTTCGAATAATCGATGAATGGCTAACATCCAATATTTGGACTGCTTCTCGACTAGACGTACGTGAGCTTTCCTCAAACTCAAGCATAATATGTAATTTTGTATCATCACTTATTGCATTGGCAGCTAATTTTTTCTATCTGCTTTGCACGTCCAAGATGACAAAACTGCTTTTCTATTTTTTTAATTCTCCCTTGAGTTATAAGCGATAAATTTGGAAATTTGACATGAAATAATCGACCAACTTCCATTTGTGTTCGTGCTTTATCTCCATAACCTATCATCTGTAGAATTGTTATTTTGTGCATTTCTGTTAAATAAACCATTTTTCTGATATGCAGTTAACGAAATTCAAAAGACTATAATACTGACAGCTACTGTCATGCACAAAAATGACAATTTGCTAAGGTTACGCGTTTTAAACCTAATCGAATAAAACTATTTATACCTTTTTTTATTTGATATCAGTAAAAAGAAACGTTGAAATGCAATAAATCTGAAAACACTTAATATTTCCGAAACAGTTGAAGATAGATATAGGATATTGTACATTAAATATATCTAAATTTTTGAAATGAAAATCAAATTATGTTCAGTCAACGTTTCGGTTCATTTTATTTAAACCATCATCAGAACTATTTGAACATAAATAAAAAATGGCGTATAAATAAAACTAGAAAGAAGCAACATTTTTTGATGGTGTTAAAGCAAAATTCCTATTTTATGTTAGAGTTAGTTATGTTTAGAATGAAAACAAGAAAATATATAAATGATAGAATGGACATACTTTGTATAATTCTCACCCACTTACACTAAGATAGCATTGAAATTAGAAATATTTTGTCGCGTTGTTTAATGGATGTGAACTAAACTATTTTAGCAGTAGGGCAGGTTAATATATCTTTTACAATATAATTGAAGATATACAGGGTGTCCGGGAACATGTGGGAAATCTCCCGGATATGAAGAAAACACGTGAAAATAATACTATAGGTTCATATAAACTCCTATCGTATCGGCCTCCTCTTCGGAGATATGGGCTCCCAAAGAGCACCAATGGAATCAAGTTTTTTACACATAATTATTGAACCACCTGGTATATTTCAATTATTTTTTAATATGATGTATACCAGGTAAGACCCGTCAAATTACTACCCAAGAAACTGTTGTCAATTACTCACAGCTGCAGGGACGGACTAGCTGTAACACTCATGGGCCCATTTTTTTTACGCCCTGTATGATGAGAACTTTGGACAATATTTTTTACATACCTTTAACTATTGGCTAAAAATTAAGTACTCTTCATTCATGTCGCTAATCCTAACCGTTTTCGAGAAAACGTTATTTTATTCACACTGAGTCCTATAACTTCTCACGGGTTAAATATGAAAAAGCTTAATTTTAAAGGTTGAATATTTGATCGGAACAAAGATGTATCTTTTATTGAAATACGCCAAATACATGATATAATTAAAATACCGTTTTTCCAAAAACGGTTAGGATTAGCGACATGAATGAAGAGTACTTAATGTTTAGCAAATAGTTAAAGGTATGTAAAAAAACATTGTCCAAAGTTCTCATCATACAGGTCGTCAAAAAATGGGCCCATGAGTGTTACAGCTAGTCCGTCCCTGCAGCTGTGAGTAATTCACAACAGTTTCTTGGGTAGTAATTTGACGGGTCTTACCTGGTATACATCATATTAAAAAATAATTGAAATATACTAGGTGGTTCAATAATTATGTGTAAAAAACTTGATTCCATTGGTGCTCTTTGGGAGCCCATAATCTCCGAAGAGGAGGCCGATACGAAAGAAGTTTATATGAACCTATAGTATTATTTTCACGTGTTTTCTTCTTATCCGGGAGATTTCCCACATGTTCCCGGACACCCCGTATATCTTCAATTTTATTGTAACTAAATATTAACCTGCCCTACTGCTAAAATAGTTTAGTTCACATCCATTAAACAACGCGACAAAATGTTTCTAATTTGAATGCTATCTTAGTGTAAGTGGGTGAGAATTATACAAGGTATGTCCATTCTGTCATTTATATATTTTCTTTTATTCATTCTAAACATAACTAACTCTAACATAAAATAGGAATTTTGCTTTTAACACTATCAAAAAACGGTGCTTCTTTCTAGTTTTATTTATACGCCATGTTTTATTTATGTTCAAATAGTTCTGATGATGGTTTAAATTAAATGGAACCGAAACGTTGACTGAAAATTGGAGTTTCATTTCAAAAGTAACCGAGACCCAGGAACAAACTACCTATAATTTGTTACAAAACGGTCAAGGAAACAAAACTATAATTTATATTTTGTATTTTTTATTACTAATTTAGCTCAGCTAGTACAAACAACAACATGTACCGCCAGTACTTGTGGACAAAATGCCCAGTGCCAAATAAGTGGAGGCAGACCTGTATGTTCATGCTTCAAGGGATACTCTGGAGATCCTTTAAATCTATGCACTAGGTAAGTGTGATAAAATATACAAGGTGTCAATTTGAAAACCACATTAATTTCTCCCTTCCAGTAAATAATAATAAAAAATCGGAAAGATACGTCAATCCTATTGTGAAGGGGGACTCATGGTTTAACCCCCTGGGATGAGTAGATGTTACCCTTAAAATCTTAAATGCTAAGGAGATCAAGTGGCGCATGATTTTAAAGGTCGATTAAATCTCTTTCCAATAATACCTTCATGTAATATTTTTGAGTAGTATTTGCAAAGAAATCCCGAATAAACCCGATGAAGTTCGGGTTGTGGTCTTGGTATAACATGTACCATCGTGCCAAAGTAAAACTGGGATGACAAAATGCAGTTTAATCTCCCAGGCTATAAGTTTGTTTTAAAGTTGTGAGTTTGATTTATTTTGTGACTGACGACGTCCGAACGAAATATTTTTTTTAAAAATGCCCACGGTGATCGTCCAGCAAAAAGCGATCATTTACATGCGATTAAGAGATGGGCATCAAATAAGACATATGAACTAGGAATTAGGAAAAATATCGTACTGTTGGTTAAGCACAAAATTGCAGAATATGGAAGTATCGTAAGAAAAGCAGGGTTGGTCGCCCCAAAATTTCGAATGAACGCCAAGATATACAATTAATTCATTTTTTAAGAGATAATCCATTCGAAACAGCAATAAGGGCTAAATAAGAGACACATTTTCCTGGTTCGGCTAATACAGCTCGTAAAAAGTTGTTTTGCTACAAATAAAATATTTTTGACCGAAGCGAACAAGCAGAGAAGATTAGAGTTTGCTCATGAATACATGGGATCCGGAAGATTCTTCGATCACAATTCTTCGACCACAATTATTCTACTCCCACAATTTATCAACTACAGTTTTCCGATAGCACAATTCGTCGATTCCTCAGTTCTTAGCCCACAATTTTTCGAGGCGAATATTTTTCGCCTGGAAAAATAAAATAAGTTGTGTGTGTGATTGTGGTAAATATTAGTCGTAAAATACTTACAATGATAAAGTATAATTATGTTAGGTAACTAATCCTTAAATATTGAAAGCTCATTACAATTGATGCTACCTCTGTGAACTATTATTAAAGATTAGGTATGAATCCTTAAATTTTAAATATTTTAATATTTACTTAATTTCTGATTACCAATTAGTTAGGATTATCTCTTGGGCACCGTGTATAAGTATCCAAGATTTTATGAAAGGAATATCACTTTGAATTAGAGTGTACTATATTGTGCTTGTATCGTATATTCGTATCCGAAAATGTCCTTAGAGTTTAGAGAGGAGAACAGAATTCTAATTTTTTCAACACGGAGAAATCTACAATTCTTATCGCAAAGCTTACATTGGAATGCTGATGGAACCTTTAAAACCATCCCACTACTATTTCACCAGCTCTATACTGTTCATGGGTTAAAAGAAAATGCATCTTTGCCCCTGGCGTTTGCACTGTTGCCAAATAAATTGGAAGAAACGTACGTACGCCTTGTCCAACAACTCAAAAATTTAGAACCACATCTATCGCCGAGAACAATAACAACCTACTTTGAAAAAGCTATGCTCAACGCTTTCAAGAAAGAATTTCCCAATGCAAGGCAGAGGTGTTGCTTTTTTCACTTCACCCAGTGTATTTTTCGTGTCATCCAAAGCCACGGTTTAAAGCTGAGGCACGAAATTGATGCTGCATTTGCCTTAACTATGAAGATGTTGTCAGCTATTGCTTTTGTACCAGTACCTTTAGTAATAGAAGTGTTTGAGACACTTTGCGATAGTGACGTTTTACCTCAGAAGCGCAACAAGTGATAGACTATTTTGAGGACACATGGATTGGTTGCCCACAGAGACGTCAACGGCGACCACCGCAATTTCCTCACGAACTATGGAATTTGCACGAAACCGTGTTAGAAGGTTTACCTAAAACCATTGCGGATTTCAAGAGCAAGTTGCTGCAAAGCTTGAATGAAGTAAGAATTGAACAATATATTAGTGGTGTTAATCCGCCACAACCAAAGAAGAAATACCGTGACTCTTCACAACATTTAGGACAATAGTAAGCCAATTTGATCCCAAAAATGTAATGGATTTTTTAAGGGGAATAGCTCATAATATATCATACTAAAGGAACGTTTTCATTTTTGAATTTGAAATTAGCTCTGTATTTAAACAATTTAGATTTAATTATTAGTACCTAATATGTAAATTTAATTTATAATTGTAAGTATTTTATAACTCCAAATAAAATTTTGAAAATCAACTATAACATGTAAAAGTATTTATATAGGGTGTCCCATAACTAATGGTACACAGGAAAACTGCAGATTCCTTGGGTAAGAATACTGCGATTTGGCCATACTTAGTTTAGTTCAATAGCTGGTAATAACCGAGATACAGGGTGTCCAAGTAAAAATTTAATTTTCAATTTTCCTAAATAACTTTTTCTGAATCAATATTTTTGCACAAAATTTTGTGACTATGGTTTTTTTGGGGAAAGGAATTTGAATTTGTTAACAATTTTGATGTAGATTATAGGGAGCGCTCTCAGCGGTACTCTGGATACATAAAAAGAAATGTAACTTTTTGTGCCTTAGTATAATTATGTTTTTATTTAAAATATCTGCTTTTCCGTAATTTTTAAGCAATAAAGGTATACTTTGTAAATGTCGCTCCGACTAACCGTTTTCGAGATATTTTCATTCAATTACATTTTCTAATGCGCCTGTTTAAATTTTGATTTATAAATGTGAAATTTGTCACAGTAGGCTTTGGTAAAAACAAATACAATGAAAGCACTTTGAAACCTCATTTCTGTCAAAGTTTATTTTCATTTGTCAGCATTGTGGGTGTTTTTAAGGAGTTTTTGAAGATACGATTATCAAAAATTAAACTAATAATGCTCCACTATTACGTTTTGGACGCAAATATCCTGTTTCACCCAGTCTTATAGGCTTCTAAAAATTTGAAATTCTGGCTGCCTTCTATTTGGATACATTTCCAAATACCGCCGATATGCCTCCCGTCTATTAAAATTTTCTTGTGCGTATAAACATACCATGTCTCACATTTCTCCGTTAGAAAACAGTGATGTCGCGGCATTTTTAGTTTAATTTTTGATAAGAGTATCTTCAAAAATTCCTTAAAAACACCCACAATGCTGACAAATGAAAATAAACTTTGACAGAAATGAGGTTTCAAAGTGCTTTCATTGTATTTGTTTTTACCAAAGCCTATTGTGACAAATTTCATATTTACAAATCAAAATTTAAACAGGCGCATTAGAAATTGTAATTGAAAATATCTCGAAAACGGTTAGTCGGAGAGACATTTACAAACTATACCTTTATTGCATAAAAATGACGGAAAAGCAGATATTTTTAATAAAAACATAATTATACTAAGGCACAAAAAAGTTACATTACTTTTTATGTGTCCAGAGTACCGCAGAGAGCGCTCCCTATAATCTACATCAAAATTATTAACAAATTCAAATTCCTTTCCCCAAAAAACCCCTAGTCACAAAATGTTGTGCAAAAATATTGATTCAGAAATAAGTTATTTAGGAAAATAGAAAATTAAATTTTTACTTGGACACCCTGTATCTCGGTTATTACCAGCTATTGAACTAAACTAAGTATTGCCAAATCGCAGTATTTTTACCAAAGGAATCTGCAGTTTTCCTGTGTACCATTAGTTATGGGACACCCTGTATATACACACACATACATAATAGAACCAGGAAAATATTCCGGACGAAAAATTGTGGACCAATAATTGTGTAATCGATGAATTGTCTCGTCGAAGAAATGTGGGCGAAATAGTGCGGAAGAAGAATTGTTATCAAACAATTTTCCTAGATCCTTAATACATAAATCGAGAAAACATGTGGGAAATCGTAATATTTTCCGATGAAAAACCTTTCAATCCTGCAACAACGGGAGAATCCGAGTTTACAGGTCTCCTGGTTCGAGATACGATGAAAGATATATACATCAGACCAATAAAAGTGGACGCTCTTCATATTATCAAATAGTGCAGGGAAGGCTCAATGCACCATTATATTGCAATATACTAAACCAAGTTATGATACCATCAGTCGGCGCATGCGCCCTGGCCAAGATTTTATATTTCAACACGATAATGTTCCAATTCATAAAGCCCGCATTATTTGTTTTCGTAAATTATTTAGAAGAAAATCAGATTCGTGTTCTGCCATAGCCTTCGAAAAGTCCCGATATCAATCCAATCGAAAACGTTTGGGGTGAAATGGCAAAATTTATGTATAAGCATAACTTCCAGCTTAGAACTCAAGGTGAATTGCGCCAAAGGATAATGGAGGCATGTGATGAAATAATGCAACAGTATACGACAAACCTAGTGTTAAGTATGCCACGACGTTTGCAACCCTTAATCGATAATAACGGTGCAGCCAAAAAAGATATTAAAAATATGTTATTTTTTGTTACATTTTAAAACAATAAACTATATGTATTTTGATTTCTCCTTGTATTTTTTACAACAATAATAATCCATGACAACAATTATTACCGATTGATTCTCAATAGTCTTTGCATACTCTTTATATCCTATGAGATACTCTACAACGAGAATTTTGTTGTCCCAGTTTTGTTTCGGCACGATGGTACAATGTACCGTCATCAGCCAACTTACTCACAGTCTAAACCTATTTTAAGCATAATCTTTAGGGTATATTCGCTTAGACTGTAAAATGGTTACACTGTAGTGACCTATAAAGTATTTACAGGATCTTGCACTCTGTATATGTTGAATATATTATAAAAAAATTTCAGATCAGAATGTTTATCCGATGACGAATGTCGAGGCCATCTAGCGTGCAAAAATGGGAGATGTATTGACGTCTGCTCAGGTTCTTGCGGAATTAACGCAGATTGTCAAGCAAGCAGACATATTCCAGTATGTTCTTGCCCACCAGGACACACCGGAAATCCATTTAGTACTTGTAGGAGATTTGATCCATGTAAGAATTATACACAATGTTAATAATTATATTAATGAACGTTCGTGTTTCAAAAAACAATTCATCGGGAGGAAACATGTGTTTGGTGCAAAACTCGAAAATGGCAAATATTCGATAGATTGGCTCAATCTTAGGAGTGGACGTTTTAAACCAACCAGAGTCCGTAGTTTAATTCAATAGGAACAAAATGGAATTCAAAATAAATGATTATCTTAAGAAAGGTTGCTAAAAACAGTAGGAGTCAGTGGGTACTGGACATTTATCAATTCTATTTTGGTTTAATTCTCGCAAACGATGTAACTCCTTATGCCATAGCAGTGTACCAAATTCCAAAATATTATCTTAGTTTATTCAAAGACATTCTTAAATTCGAGAATTATAAATGACATTGTTAAAGTTATAATATTTTTGTTGAAGGAATGAATGACTAACGACTTTACCTCCTTTTACAGACATATTTTTTTGATTTAAACTATACAGGGTGTTTCAAAAAACATCTGTCATCGCTCCTGTGATGATTCCTTACCCAAAAATAAGACAACTATCAACATGGGTCCGCAAATACTGTGTTTGAAAGATACGGGATGTTAAAATTTAAATTTTTTCTGTGCTTTTAAGATATGTTCGAAACGGCTTTAGTAATTTTAGTGCAACTTGAGTTATGAAATAGTATATTAAGATACAAGTTTCATAAGACATGATTTTAGAGCATGCGTTTAATTTAGAAAACGACCCGCGAAGCGGGGAGTTCTCTAAAATACAAGTGCTCCAATTGTCTTATGAACCGTGTATTTTATAATACTTTTCCTATTTGGGCCTTTAAGTCTGAAAAACTTTAAAAAATATAGTAGATTTTTTCCATTTGAATTAATATTTCCTTTTTGGGTTGGCAATACTTTTATAATTTAATAAAATGTTACAAGTATCAAATATGTCATGATAGAAACAAGTCATAATTAAAATTAAATATATTATTAAAGTTAATAAAAATGAGTCTTGAAGAAAGTTGTACTCCGTCAGAAATACGAGAAATTGCAGAAAATAATCTAGAAAAATTTTAAAAAAGAATATGCAAAACTTTGAGTTATGGTGCGAGCAGAACAAAGTTCAAAATATTGAACAAAATCATAAATAATACTATTGAACAAAATATTGTGTCGACACAGAATCTGACAGGACTAACTTCTAATGCCAACGAAATATCTACAGTAACTATAAATATGTATATATAAAGTAATATGTATAATACTATATTGAATTAAAAATAAAAATAGTACTTTATTGAATAAAACTTTAGAAATAGAGCATAAACTGGAAGATATTACTATTATTTTTAGGTTATGTTGTTTTACAGTTGTGACTATAAATTAGTTGACGGACACTGTCAGCATATTATATATTTCCGAATATAGGTATTTCGGATAAATATCTACTAAAATTGATCTATTTGTAAGGTTGAATGTTAGTAATTTAATGTTTTCTATAAAATATTTTTGTCGAATCCAGAAAACTATTTCAACGAAATCGAAGCAAGCTTAAAATTCGAACCCTACTTGCTGCCAACATAAAAAAATCAAATTTCAGTTTCATAAAGTGGCAGGTTATTAAATTTTTTTGCATTTCATAATGTAGCCATTATGAAACCCAAATAGACAAAGTTAAAATAGCACACTAGATTTTAATTAAATTAAATATTAATAATCATTTAAATTTCTAACAAATTGTGCTATCAAAATTTGAAAAAGTCAGTGTCGTACCTTTTTTTTTGCTGAACGTTATTAGAGCGCGATCATAAACCTCTTCAAACAAAGTCATTTCGGAATTAACTTGAAAACACCGAAGAAATTAAAAAATTTTAAAACACTGTATCTTTCAGACAAAATATGTGCGAACAAACCCAGGAGGTTGATTTTTAAACCTATTTGTCTTATTTTGGGGAAAGGAATAACCACACGAGCTATGGCACATGTTTTTTGAAACACCTTGTATATTATTTATTTACTTATTTTAGCTGAACTTTGCAATCCAAGTCCTTGTGGAACTAACACTGTTTGTGAAGTCGTTAATAATGTCCCAACTTGTAAATGTCAGCCAGGTAAGCTATTTGTTATAAAAAAATATTAACAAATCAATATGAATATTTGGTTTTAAAAAGAAGTAAATAATTTAACATTGTAGTTTATGTATATATATTTTTTTTCACTTAAATTGATTGTACAAACGAAGCTGGGACGGAAGATTAAATCGTTATCGAAGAACTTATTAACAATACTAAAACAGCTTGAGATATTGGATTAAAGGCGGCATGTTTTAAAAATATTTTACATTATACAGGGTGGCCCGAAAAAGTGTGACGGCATAAAGTTATATGTTTTTAAATAGGACACCCAGTATTTTATTACATATTCAGGTTCGTATTAGTATCGTTTATAAGTGCCTCAAATTTTATTTAATTTGGTTCCGTAGTTTCGCAGAAATAAAAAAAAGTTTTTCAGTCCTGAATAAAAAAATCAAAAAAACAATCCAGAAATATTTTTTTAAACCTCGGCCTTCGGTACAAGTTATGACAAGAGGTCTAGATATACTATGGATCTAATTATTGCGTTTATCTATTTTATACAGGGTGTTCATAATAAGCTTTCAAAAACGCCACATTTTAAAATAATTTTTCTAAAGTTTTTCAAATTGAACACCCTGTATATTATTTGGCTTTTGGACGTAGAATTCATAGACAATTTTTGTAATTCAAGTATACAAGTTATATCCAGCCGTTTTCGAAATAATTGTGTAAATATCATAAATTATGTTGTTTAAATAGAGTTTTAATTGGGAAATCTTGTTATAGGCGACTAGACTAATAATTTTAAACTAAAGTTAATGTTCAAAATAGCTTCCTTTTCCTCTTAGAGTTTACCGTATTTTACAACTTTAGAAATGGGAAATATGATTTTTATACTGGGTGAATGTGCAAGTGGCTGTCATAGATAGTGACAATCTAACCAAAAAAAAAATCATGGCAACTCGATTAAAAATAAAAATCAAATTAAATAAATAAAAGTAGCAAAAATGTAGGCTTTTAAAATGTATATCGAAATAACTAAAATACGGTAAACTCTAAGAGTAAAAGGAAACTATTTTGATCATTTACTTTAGTTTGTAATTATTAGTCTAGTCGCCTATAACAACATTTCCCAATAAAAATTCTATTTAAACAACACAATTTATGATATTTACAATTATTTCGAAAACGGCTGGATAAACTTATATGCTTGTATTACAAAAAAATTGTGTATGAATTCTACGCCAAATATCCAAATAATATACAGGGTGTTCCATTTGAAAAACTTGAGAAAAATTATTTTAAAATTTGGCGTTTTTGAAATCTTATATGAACACCCTGTATAAAATAGATAAAAGCAATTAGATTCATAGTATCTCTAGAACTCTTGTCATAAATTTTCCCCAATGCCGAGGTTAAAAAATTAGTTCTGGATTGTTTTTTTTTTGATTTTTTTTATTCAGGACTGAAAAACTTTTTTCTTTAGTTTTTAATTTATTTCCCCGAAATTACAAAACCAAATTGAATAAAATTTGAGACACTTATAAACGATACCAATTCGAACCTAAATATGCAATAAAATACTGGGTGTCCCATTTAAAAAAATATAACTTTATGCTGTCACACTTTTTTGGGCCACCATTTATAATGTAAAATATTTTTAAAACATGCCGCTTTTAATCCAAGACCTCATGCTGTTTTAGTATTGTTGATGAGTTCTTTGATAACGATTTAATCTTTCGTCCCCGCTCGTTTGCGGTATAGATAGTTCTTCCACTGCCAGTGCCATACTAAATAATGTGTAAATTAGCAAACTATCGACCGACTTGTAACGGACGTGGACCCGGTATTTCTACCTGCGTTGTACACGTCAATGTGATGACGGATAAAATGAAAATAAATACAATAAGAAAGAGACGGGGATTCAATTTGTGGAATTTCCATTAACTTTTTATTTTCTGTTTCTGTTTTCATTCTATAGTCTTGGTTAGGAATGTCAAAAAATCGCAGGACGTGACTCAAAGTCTATATTTATATCGAGTTTACGGCAGACGTACACAGGCGAATTTCGACGGAATCGTGGCCAAAAAGATTATCTTGGTAACATGAGACAAAAAATCTTTTTAATTGTAAGAAACCGTTATAAATATGGTAACATTGCATCTTGTTTTTAATATCTTACATCTTTGCCCCCTCCACACACCTTTTTATGGTTATTAGATTATAGAAATTGGAATAAGCAAAGGTGGTTTATTTTTACGATATTATCACCCTCTAGCCCCTTCCTCCCCCTCCCCCCGTTGAACAATAAGGTATGTTTCACTAGAGATTTGAAATTTGAATGTAGAGAAATGTGCATAAATTTCATATAAATAAGTTCTTGAAACCCTAAACTCCAACCCCCCCAATTATACAATTTCATTTCAACGATAACCCAAAATACATAATATCTGATTTAAAAAAAAAAATTATTTCTTGAAAAACAGAAATTTTGATTTACTCGAGTTCTGGGTCGTCAGTAATAAGTAATTTTTTTTCAAATATTCATGTTGTTCTTTAGCGCTTTTGGATGGACAGTCTCTTAACCATTCCACGAGCTGAGTCCTTGTGAAAGATACTGATTTTGCTGTGGATCCTGCAAGAACAACAAAAAATTGACAAACCGTATGATTTTTGTAAAAATTTATATACTCAGAAAAAAATAGCCACCATTTTGAATTTTTTTTTTGTCTGTTTAAAAGTATGTCTAATTCTCCATGAAACTATGTACGTTTTATCGGAATCGGTTTAGTAATAATAAAGTTATTCAAAAATTGGTTCGATGTCTTAATCACATATTTGTAAAAATGTACCTAACAAATTTTTTTTTAAATTCAATTTTCGGCAAGGTCGCAAATTGTCGCAGCAACTCTCAGTTGGACCTTATTCGGGACCCTTCAAACAATAGTGATCAAATAGTTTGGTCGCATTCCAATGCGCCCTTTTTTACATCTTGCCTGATACAAAATTTTTTTAAAAATTCTTTAATTTATTTTAACTTATGTTAACAAAATGTATGAAATCAGAAGTACTAGTGTAAATATTTTTAATTTGAAAAATTTATAGGATTGTACTTACCACCAGCGATAGGCTCCATGATGGTTTTTCAAATTTTTTACAAAAACTTAGCGGAATAACAGAACTAAATACACTTATTTTTTTTCAACCAATCTAATTTAATTGACACACCACAGTAGAAAGACAAACTTTGAACTGAAATAATTTTGAGGTTGGCCATAATATTAAAGGGGTGATTTATGACACCCTGGTTGTTTCTTAATTAAGTGCTAATGATTTTGAGACATAATTATAACTTTGGTTCTCTCTATTTTGACCAGCTTGTATCTGAAATTCGCATGTGTGAGACGTGGCACAGTTTTACCATATTGAATTAAGAATTACTATTTTTTTACATTATTTAAATTTAACGAACAAATACTGAAAAACAAAAAAGAATTTTATTTGACAATAACGACAAGTATGACAGTTCTTAATCCGGTAGTGTCAAACGTGAAATCATGTATGAAAGACGGCCTTTCCAATAAGGGCTTGACAAAAACTACGTTCCGAACGCTCGAAGGTGTGAATGTGAATTATTTATTCTTCAAAGACTGTGAATCAAAGTCATAATAATATCTTCCTTAATTTAAGATCCTTGAAAATATCCAAGAAAAATTAAAATTGTTATATCATATAGTAGGTATTTAACGATTTTCTTTTATCTTTGAGAACCGCCTCTTAGAAATAAAAGTAATTTCCACTTGCATGATTTTTTAATGTAATAGAAAATTACATACGAAATACGTGAAAATTTTAATTAATAAATTGATAATTTCCTGTCGATATTTTTGTAACCTTTGGTTTTCGATTTTAGGATTCCAAGGTTCCCCACTCGCTGGTTGTCGCCATGAATGTGACAGTGACTCAGAGTGTACAGCCAATCAAGCCTGCATAGATTTTAAATGTCAAGATCCTTGTCTGTCTCAATGTGGCGAAAGTGCCGACTGTGAAATTAGAAATCATCGTGCAGTTTGTACTTGTCCAAAGGTAATATTACTTTTTCTATGTCTATACAGGGTGATATGATTATATTTAAATGGGTGACCCCTTGGGTGTCCTAGAGAATACTTTTTTAAATCGAATATGTAAATACTAAGTTAAAAACCCTTCAGATCATACCGTGGGTCTCGCCCTTGCTTGGATAACCGCCGCCCGCGTATTGATATGTTTAACCTTCAGTATCGTTGCTTCAGTATGTATCGACTCTCGGTGTTGGAACGACGTCACCGAGGGTTCCACTTGCTTGATGTATACAAGTTTTAAACGTTTTATTAGTTGTAGGATTACCTGATTTTTTTTCTGTTGTGAAATAATTCATAAAAATAAATGTTGTGATGTTACTTCAAATTTCTTTGATATTATCTATTGTTGGTTCTGTTGCACAACATATTTTTTTGTGTTTTATTTTTTTCTGGAATTTAATTATAAAACTAATTATTTTAAAATAAGATCGAAGGAAAGAGAGTATGTTAAAATTGTAGTTCTTTGTTGTCTAAAATGTTTGAAATAGAAGTGATAACGCGGGTCACGGGACGTATTAGTGTTAGAAACTGGACACGTGCGTTTACAATTCTGTGTTGTAATATGAAAACATCACCTACAATGCGCTGACCTCTTTTGAGACTTGAGACTGCCTCAATAGATTATTTATTGTGAATGTCGCCAGTAGAGGCCACGTAAATTTTCAGGTTTCATATAAAGTGTATATTTCGCTTATCAATTCACAGCGCCATTTATGGTTATTTTTCCTCCTTAAATTTATTTTCATCTATTTGCCGTTTAAATATAATAAGTCATTTCCATAACACCCTGCATAATAATGGTGTCCCGTCAATTCATCGTACGACATTTCACCGCACGACTTTTCATCGCCGACAATTCAGCGTGCGACAATTCATCGCTACGACAATTCATCGTGCGTCAATTCGTCGAAAATTCTTCTATATTTTTCAAGACTTAATCCGCTTCCTTGAAATACCAAAATTATATATTCATTTTGGGTTAGGTTGAGTACTATAATTACTTAATACTATAATTGAGGGGTTTATTCCAAAAACCAGAAAAGTCCAAAAAAATGTTTTTTGAGGAATTAAATAAAACTGTCTATCTTGTTTCGTAGTTGGTAATAGGAAGTCGTTTTTTTTTATTAAAAATTGCTAGTATATTATGTTCATTTGTACAATAATATAATTTGAAAAAATATTGTTGTTAATGAGAAAAAAAATAAAAACAATTGGACTTATCTGGGAATTATAATAAACCATTTATTCAACTTCTACTTCAAAAAAAATGTTAGACGTAATGCATATTCAAAACACTAACAACTCAAACACTTAACACTAGCTAATCTTCACACCCATCAGAATTATCGTCGCTATCAATTTCAATATTGGGTTCAGTTGTCCCACCAATATTTTGTGACGGTAGCAAATTAGTGAATAAGGTGTGATAATATTGGCTATGTTCGGGATTTTCCAAATATTGTACAAGTTGCAGAACATCCTTTTTCTTTGCAGGCTGAATTCCTGGAGGTGACTGGTAAAGCCTTGGTATATCAAGAGTGGAGATGTTTTCATTAAAAGATCTAATAACGACTACGTGTCGGCTCCATGATCCAAAATAGGAGAGTCTTGTATTAACATGGCGATCATTTTTGTCAACCATTATCATTCGTACTGCTTGAAGTTTAAGAGCAGGTTTAGGGGACTTAAGAAATAGAGGTTCTACGGCTCTTCTTATATCAAAAAAATCTCGATGGGTCATTTGCTTTAATTTAAATGGCGATGGATGTTTCCTCGCACTCAGTATTATTTCGTCCCATTTTTCGGGTATTTCCACCATTTTTATGTTTTTCTTTTTAGTCCCAATTAATGCAAAATCCTGATCATTTGGAAGATAACTGTGACCACGGACCGGAAAAAGGTAAGTTATTTTCGAAAAAATCTTGAAAACATGGACCAAACAGTAAAGAAACTGAACCATTGTCTGGTTTTTATTTTGCCCAGGACAACCGTCGGAGATCAAAACCAGTTCGCTATGTCTCTTGTTATCTGGCAATGTATTTATGGCATCTAAAAGCATTAATGTTACGTCATTTGCTCCTTTTTTACCTTCAAGCTCTAGATAGCGATAAATGGTCACCGAATCATCTGATAAGTCATGAACGCCAAAAACGTTGTACCACAACTGTCTTGAGTAATATACAGGACCACTGGGAATATGCGGCAGAGGTAAATTTTGCATAAAGTCGAATGACAAACATGTTATTTCCCCTTGCTTGGCTTTAAGGACAAATTTATTTTTTTCTTTTCTAAAAGCTTCAGCTTTCTTTAGATGTATTTCTTTTTCTATGGTATATTGTTTTTTTTGAGCTTCATCTTCAGCGGCGTTAATTTTTTGTTGAAGTGAATCGCAGACAGAACAGGTGTCTGATCTTGGATAGCCAAAGTGGATGTTGAAAGTATTAAATATTGACCAATATGACTTGTAGGGAATATTAATTTGATACAAATCACGAAAATGCTTGTGCATATCGGCAATAGTCAAATCTTCTGGAAGATACCTTCTCTGCGGATTATCCCGCAGAGAGTAATGAGATTTTCTAGCTTGATAGGAGTTGATATGATTTTCCACTAAGTTTTTTACGACATCAGGGAGATTCCTTGGTCTTGAGTGATGGCGACCCTGCTTGTTTTTAGGTGATAATCCAGTTGTTAATAAACTATTTTGTAGTCTAGTGACTCTATTTTTAGAAATCCCATGCAAGCTAAGAAACGCTTTGTGACACACAGGGATATCTTGTCCTTCACAACGAACTTTATATGTGAAAGATGCAGCGTGATCTTTTCTGGTATTAGGATCAACGTTTCGCAGTCTTTTTCTCGCAATAAAACGAACAGATATTAGTCCACAAATATGTGCATCTTGTTCATTCTTTGTGTGCATTTTATTTAAATTTTCTATGATAATTTCCCGTTTAGCAACATCTATCTGGTCAAAACATTTCAATTTAGAACATCTGAAAAAAAAAAGTTGCCAATAACAAAAATAAAGGTTATTTTTTGTTTATCATTTGCGTATACGCAACAATACTGCCATTCATGTAGGTGACATTTATTCGCGCTCACTGATATCACCGACGTGGATGCCGACAATGATTAAACAATACTTTTCTATTCTATTCTATAACATGCTCCTAAATATTATAACATTCAAATCAATAATAGTAAAACATATAACATTTTAAAAATATCAATACAAATTGCGTTATAGTATAAACACGTGTAAGCTTACTCCATAAAAATAAATACCTGCAGTTTTCTCCGGTACATCGCTTTGGTACTAGTTTACCAACATGATTTACATGTTCTTCGCCGTGTACTTTAGCATCTCTTATAACACTCTCCTTTTTTGATTTTGTTGGTTGTTTTTTTACCCATTCATTAGTCTCCATGTTGAAAAAAGTACCACGAAACGATTAAGAAGAAACACACTATCCTTTCGCCGCAAACGTTTATTTAACACTGATAAGCACGACGCGCGTATGGAAAATTCCCCACTATTTCATGGACTTGTCTGGTTCTTGTTGGAAACGAACTGGACTTATCGGGTTTTTGCAGAATATAGCTTATTTCGATCATTTATATCTGCGGACTCGTTCATTATTTGTAGAAGTTAAATGCGCCTACGATTCGGCATGTCTTTAATCTATATTATGGCATCATAATCTAGAAATGTATTATTTTGGACTTGTCTGGTTTTTGGAATAAACCCCTCAATTAGTTAATACTATAATTGCCTAATCCTCTTAAGGGGTTTGTTCGGGTTTGTATTTTCCTAGATATAATGGATGACCATTATCTTATTTAATAATAAAGTAATTAGTGTTTTTCTTGAATAAGGGGAATGTAAATTTGTAAAACTAATGGGTTTGTTCGGGCACTGTCAATTTATGTAACTTTCTTATGTTTCCTGTTTCCGAACAGGAAATCGGCTACAAAAGGTGTAGCGGGGGCGGGTTCTCACTTGTTTTCCCAGGGCACTGTCAATTTATGTAACTCTTTATGTTTTCTTTTGCCGAATACAGAAGGAAATCGGAAATGTTAATTAAGTTATTGTATGCATTTCCATATGCATATATTATTATTTCAACTACTTGGTTATTATTATGATTGATGCTTATGATGATTATGATTATTTAATCGCTATTAAACGTCTATTTTTGTTCCATTTATTTGTATTATTGAAATAAATTGCAACGATAAATTGTCGCACGATGAATTGTCGCACGATGAATTGTCGTAGCGATGAATTGTCTCTGCGATGAATTGTCGGCGATGAATTGTCGTTCGATGTATTGTCTCGCGATGTGTTGACGCTAAATCCATAATAATAATCATTATAATGAAGTTTTTAAGTAACTAAAGGAAATATTATTCACGTGTACTTAGTGCCCGTGAGTAATGATTAATTACGTCTAAAACTAAGATAACGATCTCTAATATTAGACTACTATATGCAGTGTACGCGATAGGTATACCCGCCCCCTAGACAAGTGGTTCAATCTTAAAGTATATGGTAGCTTACAGTGTTCCAAACTGATATTAGAAGTTAATGACAAAAGTGGCTTCCTGCATAATTATTACATTAAATCACTTTAAAATTTAAACTTACTTTGGTAGTACTATTCAATTTGAATTAGTATTTTAAGGTAGGACACCCTTTGCATTTATATGTAAAGATTTCCCTAAATCTTCTGCCTTCAAAATTATGTTGAAAAGGTAAACAAAACGCTTGCTTATTAAATGTTTTAAGCAACTTAGAGGGAGGAAAAGAACCATCTTTCTCCCTTGTTTTGGGGTCGAAAATGATGTTTCCTAGTAGTTATTTTCGGTTGCCTTGCAACGACTAAGTGTAAGGAAATATTGACTTTGGTATGTATATCTTGGAAAAGCCACATTCTCGGACTCCTTATTGCCCAGTAGACTAGGGGCCTAGATGCTTGAGCCTTAACAGGCAATCTTTAAGGCAGTCTGGGTATGTTCAGCTTTTCCTCCTAGGTATACAAAGTACTATTTTCGTTGTAATTTTTATGAAAATTCTCTATTGTTTAAAATAATATCATTGGATATTTTTTGGATTATAAACTAAACGGGGAAAATAAATGGTAAAATTGACTTCACAGCTTCCTATGACAACCATTTATGGTTATTTTTCTGCAATTTGTTTTCATCTCAGGATTTGCAGGTTTAAATATAATGGCAACTTCCTAACAGCCTATGTAATAAATTTTAGAAATTTATTATTTTTTCATTCTTAGAACTACCATGGCAACCCCTTGATATCCTGCAAGCCTGAGTGTTATGGTGACGTAGACTGTCCTCCTGGCCGTCCCGCATGTTTCTATGGAATCTGTAAAAACCCCTGCGATGGTGTTTGTGGAACTGGCGCTGATTGTAACTTAAGAGGATTGACCCCCGTGTGCTCCTGTCCAAAAGACATGACGGGTAATCCGTTTGTAAGTTGCAGGCCTTTTACTGCACGTAAGTATTTTTTTATTGATTCGTTTATGTAGGGTAATGTTGGATATATCTCGTTTAGTAAATTGTACCACTGATATTTTAATAAATGGGTTTGCCAATCTGCGGCACGCGTACCGCAATGTGGCACGCCGGATTTGTTGCACGCAACACACAAAATTAAACAATTTGAAAAAATAATATCGTCTTCAGGAACTTTCTCAAAATCAGTAAAATACTGAATACAGTACAACGATGCGGTTCTGTCTCGATTTTGAATAAATTTGGATACATTTCACATTAATGCACATACCAATACTCAATAATCGCTACGAATTATGATTATAAAATATAATATCCATTTTGCAAGATTTATTCAGTGCTGGGTTTGACAATTTTCGAAAATTTTTAAGAACTCGTGTAATTTATGGAGAAAATTATTCTAATTAACAAAAGTTAAATACAATAGTATATTATATATTTTACTTTAATAATTAATAACGCAGTTGTAATAATTAATATTATAATTTGACTCGGAATTTGAAGATTCTCTTGAGGTTTGTTTCGACATTTTCGAGCAACTAGGTTTGGGTATCTATTTCATTCGTTGCCATTTGTTGAATAACAAACTTATGGTGTTCCTCATCTATTTGTAGATATGAAGAAATTGATTTTGTGTTCGAATGTTCCGCGTTTTTTATAAGTTGGTGCACGCCAACTCCCTGCTTGGTTAGTTTTGAAACAGCTGTTGCGCGTAAAGAAGGGTTGGTTATTTTTACGTTTTTTGTATCTACACCAATTTTCTTGGCCTCGCTGATGGTCCATTGTGGTATGTTTGCCAACTGGAGTATTCTTATAAGTATCAGTTTCCTGATCTTTCCCAAAATGGGGTTACTGTTAAAAATAATGGTTCATGATTAATCTGGCTTCTTTTTCGTATAAATTTGTCAAAAAGACGTATAGGACAAATATCAGAATTCCTCGTTTTTGAAATTAACCATTTAGAGCTTGTACAGGGCTTATCTCCTCCCTGCGCGGTTTTCGAAAAAATAGGATTGTACTCTATAAGCTCTGTGTTGTCCCCACTACTGTTAGTTTCCCTTTTAAAATATCTTAATTCACAGCGAGCTGCGTCACCTCCTCTCCAAGCCAGCTCATTGGATAGTATAAAAAATATATTTTTTGTCTAGGCCATCGGGAGTACTTTCATCGCAAGTATCAACAATTCTTTTAAATTCATCATATTTTAAAAAGGCTGAACTTACTTTTCTCTTTTCTGGCAGATACTGCACTAGCTTGCATTTTGCGCTGTGCGCCTCATGAGCGATTTTAAACTCAATATTCCTAAATGGATCACACCTGATTTGTTACTCGTTATAATCCATTTGCTGAAGCATCTTCGCTGTTAATATTTTTTTTATTGTAAAATCTTTGTATTCCTCCCCGTTTTTTCATGTTGTCAGCCCAGTCGTGAAGTATGTCCACAAGCTTTTTAATCTGAGTCTCCTTGCTAAAAATATACCTTCCCTCTTCACAAAACATCATAAATTGACGCCAGAAATATTGCTTACTATTTTAGTGTTTTTTTGGGACACTCTGTGTGATCTTTTCTTGAATTACTTCGATTGATTCCTTTCCAAAACGTGACATTTTTGAAACTAAACTCGGAACAATGAGAATGTCATACTGACATATTATCACAATAATAGCGCTTTCAGAAAGTTACTGTGTTTTTGTATTCAATAGCTAGAGGGGTTGTTTTCGATAGCTAGGGGTATTGTTTTCGGAGGTAATTACACTAGTGCCTAAAAATTTTCGATAATTTTGCATGAAAGCGTATTGCCTAAAAACAACAAGAGTTGTTTCTCCTTCGGAGTCGGGCTATTTCGCCAAAATATGAAAATGAACGAATGTTGTTTTTCAAAGGAAATACGCTTAAATTCAAAATTATGTGAGAATTTTTATGCACGAGTGTAATTTAGGGAGAAAATTACTCGAATAATGGTTATAACAACTTTATATTACAACTTTTAAATAAAGAACTAAAAAAATTAGTAATTATTAATAACGCAATTGTAATAATATTTAATATTTGAGTTTGTAGCTGGAAAATCGATTTATTTTTTTAAACGTCAAAAAGTGTCATTATCTTTGTCAATAAACAATAAAAACTTGGCGGTTTTCGATAGCTAGAGGGGTTGTTTTCGATGTAATCAATCGAAAATAACATCTCTCGCTTAATTTATGATGGTAATTTTCGAGTTGATAAAAGGAAGGCTGATCTTTTCACCAATTCTTTTTCAATTTCTCTGCAACACTTTATTTGTTACCCACCTGAAATCGAAATTATTGACCCACTTCACTGAAAATCAACTGTAAGAACTTATTTCAACTGTAAATGATCCAAATTATATTGAATTTTGGAAATTTGCATCCACAAACAAATTTCCAAAATTTACACGATATGGCTTTCAGATATTGTTGTAGGTGTGGATCAACGTATTTATGTGAACAAATCATTTCTATTATGAATGTAATTAAGCCAAAAAAAAATTTTGAAGATTAACTGATATGTACGTAACATACCTAATTTTAGCATCTTCAAGAACTATTTAAAAAACTCTTCAAAAGCCACATTAATTATATACTGACTGTTTAATAATTATTTAGAATTGTACACATACAGAAATGTGTTATTTGCGTAAAAATCCCATAAGCCTAAATAACATTTCGTTACCTTTTTATATTTTTTAGTATGTTGGCACGCAAAATTTTTTTTTAAATAGTGACTCTCTTCCTAAAAAAGGTTGGCCACCCCTGAATTAATAGGCACAAAAAACTATTGTGGCAGTTTAAAGAGTAACTAAAACTTAATTACATCAAAGCTAACACACAGATTCTCGTGGGGTATTGGAGACGGTATGCACTCCCCAATCTGTAGATCATACTGCAATGAGAGAAATCACGGGTTGATAGTTCTTGGAGAAGCAGCGTGAACCGAGGATCGTGGTTCGGAGCTCATATTAAGCTCGAAGAGGAAAATATAAAAACAAACATTTTTGACGATTATGTAAATGTCAATTTTGGCTAAAAAGTGATGTTACCGAAAATTCGAGTATAATGAAAATTTGACATCAGTAAAATATACAATATATTTACTTCGTTTTTCAGAGGATCTATGTGAACCCAACCCATGCGGTGCCAACGCATATTGTGAACCAGGCTTCGAAACCCGTAACCCGTCCAAGGAACGCCCCGTATGCTTCTGTAACACTGGATTTATTGGTAACCCGGTAACCGGATGCCAAAGGGGAGAATGTATTGTCGATGGGGATTGTGCTAATAATAAGGCTTGTATTGAATATGTGTAAGTTATTTTTTTCTTCATTGTTAAAATAGTGCGACAATGAGCTTGAAACTAAGCTTAAAATTTAATACACAGTCTCTAAATTTGATTTTGGTTTCAGCTGTCAAAACCCTTGCGTCGGCCAATGCGGCGTCAATGCCGAATGCTCCCCAAGGAACCACATAGCAGTTTGTACGTGCCCAACTGGGTACCAAGGTGACGCCTTTTCCCAGTGTTATCTCAACAAGGGTACTTCAGCTAGCAGATACTTGAGGTATAAGAGGGCATTGGAAGAACTTCGCGCTAATGGCACACTGACAGAAGAATAGAAGCATATAGAAGAAAATCCATAAAAATGCCATAGCTGCTTACTTACATACCTACCATTAAAATAAAAACACTCGAATCTCAGACGAAAGATAAACATAGACATAATAAGTATCAATTTGTAAAGCATCTTCTGTTCTGCTAACATCGGATCGCATTCGTGCTGGATCACACATTGCGTTTTAGATGCTGCTTTTCAGCAGCTGCGATTTGGAGGAAAGACAACAACACGTAGTTTTAAATGAGATCGTCCATACATATGCGTCTAAAACGCAGCCACCGGATGCAGACGCAGCTTGCCGCAGTCAAAACGCATTTTGCGCAGTATTATGATAAACACAAGCGTTCATAGACTGCGAATATTTTGGTAACTGCGGTTTTACGATAATTGATGTGGACACATTTATTCAATATGTACAAAATTATTCTTCAATATGGGAATAAGCCTAGAAAGTTGAAATGTAATAGTGGAAATGATAGGTACTAAGAAAAAAATTATAAAAGCACCCATATGGCCGGTCCTATGGAACTTAACCAATGAACGTTAATGTCCTTGTTAAAGTAAATGTGATGTGGAGCAATAGTGTAAAAGTCTTAATATACCAACTATCAAAAATTTAATACTACTGCATTCTAGACGTATATGTTTGGACGATGGCTTTTCATGACGCAACGGCTAAAACGCAATGTAGGTATGATCCAGCATTTAGAAATGGAGATTACGTTCCTGCCATATAGCATGATACAATAAATACAAAGTAAGATATCCGTTCCAATTTTATCTGGGACACGCTGTGACGTCAAGGTGTTAGTAATTTTTAAATCGCTTATGCATGGAGATGCTCGTTGTTAGCGTTCTTAATTTTTAAATGATACTGAAAGTTTTATATGGTAAATTTGATGGAAGGTGAAATAATGGAATAATATTATGATATTTAGGTATACTTATTTCATAAGAAGATAATACAGATTACAGCTAAAATACATCTCAACAACAGAAGAAAAAATTCCAATAAACTTTTGAAACATCCGTTGAAAACATACGGGAACTGGTCGACGACTGCAGCAGCTGCTCGCCACTTGACGTCACGCTTCCTTGAGCGATATCACACCTTGTAGTTATTGTATTATGCCCATTGAGGATTTTATATTGTTAATTATTTTTAAAACGTATTTAAAGTATAAGAGTCGGTCGTAGTTTTCATCTGTTTTATCTTCAATTTGTCGTTAATTTTTTTTTTGATCTGTACAAATGTATTTAATATAATAAGTTGATTTAAATAGTTAAAATATATGTAGGTATGGTATTATCATATTTTCAAATAAACTGTTCAAATTCCGCAACATGTGCTAGTTGCGGTCGTTGAAGAATTGTATATAAATAAGCAGTTACAAAAATGAACTTTAAAAAAAATATTCAAAATTCACAAAAAAAAAAGAAATTAATTAATATCTAATTTAATATGTAAATTCAGAAATTAAATTACGCAAAAATATATATAAATATTAATTTAAATATTTATAGACAAGATTTTTTAAATATTAACAATGCAATCTATTCTTAATAAATTATGCCATAAATAATGTTAGCTGATTGTACGTGATTTGACAAGTTTTTTTTTTGGTAATATATTAAAAGGTTTTTATATATAAAAATAATTGTTTTATTGAAATTAACTATATTAATTTAATATTTTAACACAGTAGATGACTCTTTATATTCAGGTCGCTGATTATATCAAAACTCATGCAAAATTAAACCTCATAGAGAATAGTGGTGGTTTTATTTTAGGTTTTCAGGTTTTCGCAACCCTAAAAATGCATCAAAAAGACTCCAGATGAAAGAATTCTTAAATAATGAAGTTCGAGGAGTACTAATCTGAATCACATATGGATGGGCGGCAGTGGATCGTCGTGTATTTCTGTTATTCGTCGATCTGGGTGGAATTAAGCGGGCATTTCCATATATAGGGTGTTAAATTTTTTTTGGTTATTATCAAAAATATAAAAAAGAATCTAAGCATTTTCTTGCTTAATAAAAATTTCCATAAAATATTATAACAAGAAGAGATGCATAATTATTATTATATTGGTATTTTCTTCAAAATGATGAGTTTTGAGAGAAAGATGAAAAATACCTTTCCTGTTTAGAATTTAATAATTTTTATTAAAATAGTTGTTTCAAGAATGTCAGTGGCGTAATATATTTCTTAGTTAAAATTTTATTGAGGTGTAACTGTACCTACGCCACTGAATTCAGAAAAATCTTCTTGGGATCTTTCATATATCATATACAGGGTGTTCATTTGAAAACTTCCCACCACGGATTTATCGAAAACCACTGATTAAAAGAAAAAACGCCGAGACACGTCAAAAGATTTGCCAAAGGGGACAACTTTTTAACCAAAAACTACTTCACCCACTTTTACCCTCTGGCCCCGGGGTCATCCCCTTAAAAATTTTAAATGACAAGGGGTTTGTTCGGGTTTGTTCGGGTTTGTTGCCGAACTGGAAGAACATAGTGAGGAGGAGCGCCGTCTTGCTGGAAATATATTTCAGCCGCATCAAGTGTAGGGTTTCCATGGTCTTCGATTTGGTTTTCAATGGTTTCAGTGATAAGCGGATTGATGGTATTTTCCAACATATCTAAATAAATGCCTCCATTTATTTCCCATTAATAAACAATGGCCCAATCACTTTGTTTCCTAAAATGCCTGCCCATACATTAATTTTTTGGGGGTACTGAGTATGCCCTTCTACAAAAGCATGAGGATTTTTATTGCTCCAATACCTGCAGTTATGCTTATTAACAAATACATTCATCACTGAAGCAGATATTCTTTACATGAATGGTATTATCATTAATCGTTGCAGTCATTTGTTCACAAAACTCAACTCGCCTATCGAAATCATCTTCGGTTAACTCTTGCAATATTTTCATTTTGAATGGATGAAATTTATGTAATTTAGTAACTGTGTGTACAGAGCCTAAAGAAATACCAGTCGCATCAACAATTTTGCGTAATGAAGTGTTAGGATTTATGGCAAAATGACCCAAAACTTCAACTTGAGCGGCTTCATCTAAAACTCTACGATGATTACGTTTTTATTTGCAACATATCTAGTTTGAGTAAATTTAGTACAAGGTCGAAAACATACATATGCGAAGTTATGTTTTCCCGATGTCTGGCATTAAATGTAACGGCAGTTTGCCGAGCACATTGATTTTGGGCACCATAAATTAGAATCATTTCCACTCTTTCCGCTAGTGTGTAAACCATTTTGGAAGTAAAATCTGAATCAATAAATTAATTTTCACTATCCCAAGATTGTCACAAAGGTAACTGACTTTTCTAATTAAATTGTTTCTTTCCCTTAGCAACTATAAAAAACTAAACAGGTATAAAAGACTAAACAGGTATAAAAAACTAAACAGGTATAAGAATAAAAACAGTTCGCCCATGTTATCTGTGTTGATAAAAAGAAGGCGGTAAAATTTTTTCTAATTTTCTCGAAAACGAATCGACCGATTTAAAAAAATCAAACGTCAAAATAAAGCATTTTGAAAGACCTTTCAAACAAGCTATTACTTGCTACCCCTTGTAATTTAAAATTTTTAAGGGGATGACCCCGGGGGCCAGAGGGTAAAAGGGGGTGAAGTAGTTTTTGGTTAAAAAGTTGTCCCCTTTGGCAAATCTTCTGACGTGTCTCGGCGTTTTTTCTTTTAATCAGTGGTTTTCGATAAATCCGTGGTGGGAAGTTTTCAAATGAACACCCTGTATAGTCTATACCAAAATTTAGTGTAATATCTCCAACTCGTTTAAAGATGTTTAAACCCAAAAAAATTAAATAAAAACAGAGGCGAACACTCTGTATATCAAAATATCTGAATATGAACTTTTCGACTTAAAGCCAAAACACAACGTAATTTTTCGCCATTTTTCCCATCGAATTTAAAAAGCGATTTGTGATTTGACACCGATATATGTCAGGTTTGTTTGTCAGGTTGTTGAGTAATATTTAGAAAAAATTACGAAAGAAGTGAATTATAATTATAAAAACACAATATATTATTATTAGAAAAAAACGTAATATTTGATGAAAATATTTACAACGGATCATAATAACAAACTGACAATAAACTGCATTTAGCAGAACTACAAATCGATGCGCATCGTGACGTAACCCATTAAGAATCTCTTCTGCCGTGCAATACAAGAACCAAGTAAGTCGACTTACTATAAAATAGAGTAGTAAGTTTTTAATATTTATTTAACTGTTTATTTGTTAATAAAAATCAATGATTTTTTTGGAAAATGAAACTATGTAGCAAGAGCTTACTGTGTATAAAATATTAGAACAATAAATTAAATATTAAAGAAGTTGTGCAATTTTTAAATGTCTTAAAATTTACTTTTACGACTTACTAGGTTCCTGTATTGCACGTCTTATAAATCGCATATTTTACAATGCGTGTTGCGTTGGAAAGATTCGCGAATGCAAGATCCCATAACGATAAGTTTAACGCATCACTTATAACTATTATTATTTTTGGGATAAGTTTCTTGGTGTATGGGTGTAGCTTTGACGCGTGACTACACTCAATTAATTTTTAATTGTTTAATTTTAACTTGTTTATAAGACAACTTTTAAAATTTTTTGAGTCTCTTTATGTCTATAAATGGTGTTTCCTAACCTCTCTGAAAAAATAAAGGAGGTGAATCCTGATCTTATTTTAAGACGAAAATGTGATATAAAGTTTTTCGCATGTCACTTCGTTTTTGAAATAAAAAATATTGCATTTTTCATTTTATTAATTAATGCCCAACGATATTCTAATGATATTTGTTAAACAAGGAGCAGGATTAGAGCACTTTACTTTGGATCAATTTTAAATTTGACAATTATCATTTGCGGGGATCTAGATTACCGTAATTTTTTTAGTTATTTTCGTATTTTTATCGTCAAATTGCTTCGTTCCATGGCAACCACATTTGTTTTCTCCGTGACATTTGTCTCCTATTTAGTATCTTTCAAATAATATCCTTTTGAATTGTTTTTAAATTTATTTGTGCTACATTACGTATTTCTCATAATGGCTGAGACCCGACAAAGAAATGGGCTTAAATTCAGTTTATGTACGGTTTGGCAAATGGAAATGGGCCAGAGGCGAGACGTTTATATTCAGAACGTTTTCCTAATAGATGACTACAGTGTTCGGAAACATTTACAAGATTGCACCTTAAGTTAGATCAAACAGGTAGCTTTACAAAAAGCAAAATAGGCGGCCGACTAGTTATAGTTAGAACCGTAGAACTTAAGGAAGAGGTCTCAAACATCTCCACGCACGAGTACGAGGAATATCGGGAACGCGTTGAACGTGAGTTACAAAACAGTATGGAGTATCTTAAAGGACTATTTACTTTATCCTTATCACATATAAAGAGTGCAAGCTTTATTGCCTAGAGGCTTTCCAGCTTGAGTTAATTTGTGTAACTCGTTTCAAGAAAATTCTTTAAGGGTCCCACATTTTTCGGCAAAAATACTATATTTTTGTATGTGCCCCGAAAGTGCCTCTTTTCATGCATGTCCTCTTCACCGAAAGTGGCGCTTTCCAGAACTCTCCGAGAGAGTGGACGGGAAAGTATCGAAGCCTCGAGTCACCATGTACTCCTCAATGGGTTTTTAACTGATAAATAAATAAAACCAGAGATATCGGTGCGGGATTTGAATCCTCGACTCTCAGATCGCAATGCGTACACGCTGCCACTAGGCCACCGAGCAACACATATCAACGATAATAAATAGATATTTACATTCTCCATGCGAGAGTGTTTTCATGTCATGTAGACAGGAAAACTGTCTGAAGAATTTCTTTAATTGTTTGGCATCAAAGCCTCGGAGTACAAGCAAGTACGGTACATATCTCGGGCCGTCAGAGGCTTTGATACGTAATGTACTATTACAGATGAAGCGAATTTTTCCAGACGAGCCATCATAAGTTTTCACAATAACCATATTATGGACGGAAGATAATCCTCATCGAAGTACATCACCAGTATAAATTTTCGTTTAATATTTCGACAGGGATTATTGGAGATAGCTTAGTTGAACCGTATTTTTTTCCAAACCGACTTACTGGTGATGTCTATTACAACTTCCTTAGAGATGAATTGCCAGAATTGATGGAAGCAGTGCCATTAAGAATGAGAACTATAATGTGGTTCATGCATGATGGTACTCCCCCTCACTTTGCAGTACGTGTACAGAAATTATTTAAATCAACAATATCCTGCTCGGTGGATAGTTAGAGGAGGACCTCACCCAGCTCGCCGGATCTGAATCCATTGGATTTTTATTTCTGGTGTTATCTTAAACAACTCGTTTATACTACCCCTATTGAAACTGAAGAAGACCTTTGACTGCGTATTATTGATGGTTATAATACGATTCGTGCCAGCCCCGAAAGTGTTCAACATGCAAGAGACAATTTAGCACTTAGTGTCATGAGTGCTTACTGGCTCATGGAGGACATTTGCAGCAATTTATTTGACTTTTGTTCATATGAGTTCAATATTCAAAATTTTTTAAATCAAGACATTAATTAATAAAATGAAAAATACAATATTTTTTTAACACCCTGTATTTCGAAAATGAAGCGACATGCGAAAAACTTTTATATGATATTTTCGTCTTAAAATACGGTGAGGATTCACTTCCTTTATTTTTTCAGAGAGGTTAGGAAACACCCTGTACATAGCTTTTATTATTTCTTGTTGAGCCTTAGCCCTGACGATGGCCTTTTAAGCGACAGAAAGCACTAGGCGATGGTAGAATTAAATTACGCCGCATACAAATGAGACGTTTTGTTCTTATTTTTATTTGACAAAACAGCGTACAACCGACTTCCCCCTCTTATATAGGACTAATGATCTACTTCTCACATTATTTAGATAATTCCAGTAAAATACATACAGCGTGTCTTCGGAAGTTCTTACCAAATGGGAAACTTTTTAATTATTAACTCTACGAAAAAAAGTTCCTGTTCCTAAAAAGTCCTGCTTGGTGAGAAAATAAATTTGCACAAGAATATTTGTATGTTGATATACAGGGTGGCTTCAAAAAGTACCGGATTTAAAATTTATAAAAGACGTCTTCTATATTTACAAAACTAATAGTCGTAAAGATTTGGTAATAAGTATTTCTGGATAAGTAGGCTTTGAACAATTGATTGTTGTTGGTAACAGAATAGGCGTTTTAGCAGTGACAGTTTGGCAATTATAATTTCTGTTTCAAAACGTGAACTTCTTGTTAAAAAAAGGTTTTTCCGTTTCTTAGTTACTTTAAACAATAATAGTGATGATTAAACTGACTGTTAATGAAAACATTGAAATAGTTCTTATTGTTGGCGATAATTATAAGACGCATCGCGAGGCTGCCGACATTTTTAATACTAGACACCCAAATAAACATATTAGCCACGTTACTGTCGGCAATGTCGTCAATAAATACTGGCTCTGTCGAAAATAATTTCAAGAAGAAACATGCAGTTCGAACACTTACTGAAGAAAATCAATTACAAGTATTGCAAGCGGTTGTGAGATTTACTTAAATTTCCTAAGAACCAAAATTTTTATATTTATTAACAGCCTGCCATTAAAGGCGCGACAGGCTGTTTGGTATCAGCATGATGGAGCTCCTTGTCACAGCGCAGCCAGAGCCAACGAATATTTGGATAGAACTTTTCCACAAAGATGGATAGGACGCCATTCAGAAGTACCCTGGCCACCTAGGTCACAGGACATTACACCCCTAGATTTTTTCTTGTGGGGTCATTTGAAGCAATTGGTGTACAAGCACAGACCATTCCGTGATATTGATCACCTAGAATAAACTATAAGGCAGTGTATCCGGCTAGTTACTCCTCATATGATCAGAAACGCTGTGTCGGAATTTTCTAGAAGGACAATCATTTGTATGCAAAAAGACGGAGGCCATGTGGAGACCTAGATTATTTTTGGAGTCATTTAGTTTTATTGGTTATTGGGAAATTAGAAATTTTATTGGCCACCTCATAGAAATTAGTGAACTAATTTTTATCCGTCATAAAAGTAGTTCTCTTAAGTAGAGTTTTTATTGTGTAATTGTTATAGTCTTTAAACATGCACTCTTCAAGTTTTTAGTTTTGTAAATATAGCCGACGTCTTTTATAAATTTTAAACCCGGTACTTTTTGAAGCCACCCTGTATGTCCAACATACAAATATTCTTGTGAAAATTTATTTTCTCACCAAGCAGGACTTTTTAGGAAGAGACACCTTTTTTCGTAGAGTTAATAATTAAAAAGTTTCCCATTTGGTAAGAACTTCCGAAGACACGCTGTATAGTTATAAAAAATGTCCGTCTAAAAAAGGTGAAGGCGAGGGTAAAATAAATACGTTTCGGTCCTGTATCTGTAACCTCCAAACGTAAAGCCCCCACAGACGCTCAGTTTTTTACACCGGCCGAGCGTTTGTGGGACCCTTAAAATAGACCAAATTCAACATACTTTAGCTTGTGTTTATTGTATGATCACACGGCATCTGTGTTGTAACGGCTTTTTTCTATCAGAACTCTTGTTTGAGCACAAGTGTTTAACATTAAACTGTCGTAATTATTGTGATTAAAATACAATAGTGTCATTGAATATATTATCTTTATTGTTGATGGTGCCATTTACGACAAGCATTTACAAAATATATATTCTGGTATATAGTTTCAAATATATTGTATCACATTTATATTTTTAAAGTAACGATACAATGGATATTTTCCTCTGTTTAATGCTATACAGGATCTTTCTTAATGCGGGGCTAATATTTCGGAGACTGATTCAATTGGTCATTTTATGAAGAAAAATTCATTTGAACATATTAATTCTTCAAAAACTTACATTTCTTGCAGGGTGTCCCATTTTCGACACTTTTATAGGGTATCTCGGTACTATCCAAAAAGTAATGTAGGTGTCATGTACTCTTTTTGGGTCAAACTTAAAATGGTAAAATCAAAATTAGAAAATTCTTGCTCGCTTAGGAGATGCCTACGGGATAAAATAAAAAAATTGACAATTTCAAAATTACCCTATATTTTCTTAGTGAAAAGTGATACGGAAAAATGTTTTATACAAAAGTTTCTTTGTAATGATTTTTGAATAATCTGCCGTATTTAGAGTAAGTATACGCGGTCAGGTAAAAAAGTTATCGAACCTAATCCAATTTTTTTAAATGGAGCACCCTGTGTATTTTAATCTAAGAAGCTTGCATTTTAAATTCTATTTTCAAATAGATAACACACCATGGATTATATTGGTTTCGTAGGCGATTTATTTAAACTTTATTACTTTAAACCACAGTAGCCCATGAAACAAAAGCTAATATCCTAGAGACAATTCTGTTGACATTCTAGTTGTTGTTAACATTTAACGTCAATTTAATTTTTACATACTCATTTGTAAAAATTACTTATCAACCTTTTGAAAAATTTGATATGATATGTATCATCAATGGTGTGTTATAAATTTGAAAATAGGGTTTAAAATGCTATCTATTTAAATTAAAATATACAGGGTGTTCCATTTAAAAAAGTGAGGTTAGGTCCGATAACTTTCTTACCTGACCCCGTATACTTATTCTGAAAACGGCAGATTATTCAACAAACATTATGAATAAACTTGTGTATAAAACATTATTCTGTATCTCTTTAACTAAGAAAATATAGGGGGTAATTTAGAATTTGTCAATTTGTTGATTTTCCATACACCTACATTACTTTTTTGATAGCACTAACAATAACGGAGATACCCTATAAAAGTGTCGAAAATGTGACACACTGTAGGTACCTCTTTAAAATGTATATATCAGAGGACACGTTTGCAGGGATGCCACTGGCCCATCAATAAAATAACTTATTCAATTAAAATGTAAGAACACACATACCAAAATTGAAAATAACATCTAAAGTACTTTCGGAGATACTAAAAAATATCTGGTGATGCGTTTTGAGGTTCGGTCACTTTGGAAGGAAATTCGTACAAGATCTGACGATGGTTTAGTACGAAAATAAACCGAAACGTTAACTAAATCCCTGAACTTCACTCCAAAGTGACAGACCTCTGAGACGTATTACCACTAATCAAAAAAAAACTGTCAAAGAAACAAAAGTTACTAAAAATAACGATTTAAAAACAAAATTTCACATCCCGTAGCGACATATTTAAGCCTTTTCGGACTTTTCTTCATAAAATGAGATAAGGAATCACCCCCTGAAATATCAGCACGTCATTCAGGAACACCCTGTATCTTGATACCTAACTATCTAATTGTAATTTCTAAAATATTACATCTAATTTCCTTTAAAATAGACGACAATCTGAATATTTTAAATAAGTAAGTACAATAATTCGTAATTAGATTTCTAATCAACAGTTTTTAAATCAAAATACCAACATTAACACCCGTATCCACTAAGGAGGTTTAAATTTAGTCCAGATTTCTTTTTGTCGTTGAATTTTTTTATAGAGTGATGTTATTGCCAAAATGGTTATAATCACTGATATCAGTACAGGGTGGCCACTTTTGGGTGGCTTTACTGGGTATTTTCGTTATTAGTAAATATAGAAGAATGCGATTTTCGCAGAACTGTGCTAATTTTCTGTGAAACAAAAGTTGCCCCAATTAGAATTTTTCTAGTCCTCTTCGTTTTTCATATACAACCCCCCCCCCCCCCCCCCTTTACTTCGGTTACTCTGTAATTTATTATTAAAAAAAATTATTCTCTTCGTAGTAGTTTCTTACGTATAATCCAGTGACGTACTCAGCTTCTCAGAAATATATAATACTTTATTTTAGTCTTAATATTACAAAATATACAATTTTTTTGAGTAGGCCATGACGGATATTTAAAAAAAAAACGAAAACTGTCAGTTGTGTCATAATGAAAATTTTTCTGTTACTATCAGAACATCTAACTTGGTTTATAATTTTAAATTAATAAAAAAAAATCAGTTGGTCCCATTTATTGCAGTCAATGTAAACTAAAATATGACATGCACATTTGCTATACCCAGTGTAACGAAATTGCAGATGAAGCATTAGAAGTGTACTTAAATGGTAATGTAAATCTTTTTGTATTGTGTAATTCTATGCAATTTCTTGAATTATTTGTAGATATCTCGACAGTCTACAGCCGGATAAAATAATTTTTCCAAGGATAAAATAAAAATTAATTGAACAAGGTTAATTTTCAAAACCTCGACCTAAAATCTACCAGAAGGAAAATCGAGACACGTGTTTTTGCTTCAATTGATAGAATTCCTATTATAATAATAAATAACCATTATGTGCGAAACATGTTTAAGGCTTAATAGAGAACAATTTGAGAAATATTTATGAGAAAGTTCCATATAAGTACAATTTTTGTTTCTTATATTATTTAACGGCACCAGTAACTGTGTTTTTTAAATATTCGTCACGGCCTGCTCAAAAAAATTGTATATCTTTTAAAGGAACGTAAATTTCGGGCACACTCTTAAGACTAAAAATAAAGTGTATATATTTCTGAGAAGATTGAAACTTATTAAAAAATATATAGCCATATCCATTTAAAAAAAAGCAAGTTTATTTTTTTTCTTGAAAACTACTGAACTTAGAAAAAATCTGTGTACGTCACTAGATTCTACGTAAAAAACTACAAAGAGAACATTTCTTTAACTTAAACGTAACCGAAAAATGGGTGTGCCCCAAATTGTAAAGTTCTCAAAAATATCCATAAACAAATAGCGTTGCGAAAACCGCATCCTTCTATCTTCACTAATATCGGAGATACCCCGTAAAACCACCCGAAAGTGGATACCCTGTACATCCTTCAAAGGTTTTTCTTAATAAATCTGAAGAAAAACTATAATTATTAATACAGGTTGGCTGTCAATTTACGACAGAATTTGGAGAAATACTACTTTAGTGAATACCGTTTTAAATATAAAAATATTTTCATGAAGAAAAAATATAATTCATCTGCATCTTTGGTAATACTTATCAGCCTCCTCTTAAGTATTAATTACCTCTTGTATAAAAAATTATAGATTCTGTCATTCCTTAATAACTTTTTTTTTAAATCAACTACACGAATAAACCTGTAAGATACAAATAGGGATATGCAATGTCACCATTAACGTTGGAATCAGATGGGGAAATTTTTTTTTGGATTTAGGTAAAATTTAAATTTAGCATGAGTTTTTGCTTCAGGAAAAGAGCACCAAATTATACGGCAAAAGAAAAGGAAGTTCTTTTGGATCTTCAATGATATCGAAAAAGTACAGATCGTCATTGAGAAACCGACAACTTCATATTTGATTTAATTAAAAATTTAAATTATAAATCATAACTTAAAATTTTAAGTACCGAAATTTTGCTACTTAACGTATGCGATACTTACATGGTGTTTACGTGTCGATGCAATGTAAAAAGACAATTTATTTCCTACTTAACATAAAAGCGTCCTTCTAAAGTGTCGTGAAAGCAGGCATAAATGATAATAAATTAATTTAAATTGAACAAATACATACACAATTTATAGTCTTAACTAAATTCTTAATTGACAGTAAAGGATTAGGTGTTGCTAGACTTTTGCGAAAAACTTAATACTGATTTTAACTTCTTCCGTATTTTTGGAGATGTCCACTTGCTCGAATGTCCACCTGATGTATTTTTCAGGGAGACTCCTTCGTCGATGTCTTCAGCTTCCGTCTTAATTTCCATTTTCTACAAACATTATAAACTATCTTGTATTGTTTTAAAAATAATCATATACAGTATGTCTTCGTAAGTTGGAACCATATGGAAATTTGCCATCCGGGTGTGACAGAGTTTTTCAGTTTTTTACTACACGCTTTTATATTAGCACAGGGCACAACTAATAAAAGTATTATGATGTTATGCTTATGTATATAGAAATTTAGCATTGACGTTTTATTATTATAGTAACAACACTTTTTTATGTTTTCATGACCTTCCTAGGTATTTTCAAAAACAAAAACTATCTGTCGCAACTTACAGCATGACTGAAAAACGAAACACCTTGTACATAAACAAATATAAGACTTACCATTAAAATTGCAATTTTAATTCAAAAGGATGACTTTCTTGAACTAAGTATGAATTTCGTTACTAAGAAAATTGTACATTGAAAGCAAGTTTAAAAGCAAAACAAAATTAAATTTTTTTTAAATGTGCTTTACTTATTTCACTAAATCTAATTTATATTAAAGAACTTATCTTATTCTAGCTTACTTAACGTCTTAACGAGTAGAATGCTAAGTAAGCCAACATGATTTTAATTCCATATATTTAAGACAATGATTCCCAAGAAAAAAGATTGCTAAAAAGTGCCTTATTAATCATTTTCTTACATGTGCCCCGAAAGTGCCTCTTTTCAAGAGAGCGGGTGGGAAAGTATCGAAGAAGGCGGGAAAGATTTTTCCCGCCCGCTTCGAGTCACCATGTGCTCATAAATAAATAAAACCTGAATTGTCGGTGCGGGATTTGAACCCGCGACCCTCAGATCGCCAGGCGGACACTCTACCCACCGAGCCATACAACAAGCGATAATAAATAGCGGATTATATATAAATTAAATTGGCAGTTAATTTTTCAAAGATGTTTTAGAAAAATGTCTGAAGAATTTCTTTATTTATACGGCCTCAAAGACTCGGGAACTTGTAAAAAAATAAATAAAACCACTAGGCCACCGAGCCTATTTGTCAAAAATAATAAATAGATATTTACATTCTCCTTGCGCGAGTGTTTTCATGTCATGTCGACAGGAAAACTGTCTGAAGAATTTCTTTATTTATTCGGCATCAAAGCTTCGGAGCACTTGTAAAAAAAAATACGGTACATATCTCGGGCCGTCGGAGGCTTTTCCGCATTGCGACTTGCCTTCAAAGCCGTGGCCGCGGCCGCGCTAGTTACACCGCATAGTTAAACGCGGAGCGGCTCGTCCTAAAAAGTGTTTAAATTTATACCAAAATCGATCGTCGGTGATCTTATTCTTTAAAAACTACGCGGCGCGCACAGCATATATTCTATTTAAAGAAGAAATTGCAATCAACAAATAGAATAGTGGAGTTTTTACTTTTACTGATTGATGCCCATTTTCTAGTTCAGCTTCGTTTGGCCGCCCCTTATGTCTTGCCGCCCGGGTGCTTTGAACCCGCTGCACCCGGGTTTAGCCGGCCCTGATCAGATATTAAATTCTTCTAGGCGTATACGAGGTTTGTCATAGATGAATTTTGCTCAAGAGCCTTTATTTTTGACAATGTCGAAAATTGTTATTAAAAAAAGTTGATCAGAACTAAAAAATACGTTTAAATATGCAGTTACATCCATTTACGATGAAAAAATTATTTTTTCTTATTTGAAACTATGTGTCTATGATCTATGTGTACAATAACAATGCAAATTTAACTGTAGTTATATGAAATGTAGGATGCTCTGACATACAAATGAATTGTTGCTAGCAAGATATTGTTTGACAGCGACCGTCAAAACGCGTTAAAATTTGCAAGGTACATAAAAATGGTGTTATTAAGTTGTGAAGAAAAAATTTAAATTGTTTTGATTGTGGGAGAAAACTATAAAACGCATAGAGAATCAGCAATTATTTTTAATGATAGACGTCCCAATAAAAATATTAATCATTGCACTGTTACAAAAAGAATGAATAAATTTAAGACCAGTGGGATTTAATGGAAAACGACAAAAACTGATTGCCAATGAGAACACGCAGTCAGAAGTAATGCTGTCTATTGTAGAATATCCAAAAGTGTCATTGCGAAAAAGGAAGTCGTTAATACAGCAAAATGTAAGTAAAGATACAGTGGGAAGAATTTTAAAACGAAATAAATTCAGACCATTCAAAACCAAAAATCGTTCACACATTGAAAGAGAGGGGTTATGATAGGCGCTTTGATTTTTGCTCTCTCATCCAAGGAGAGTTAGAACAGGACCGTTTTTTCCGAGACCTATAATTTTTTCCGATGAGGCAACATTTTCTTCACTATCTCCTCACAACATTGTCGCTGGTGGTCTGAGGAAAATCCCAATTTTATAATAACGTTTTGTCTATTTAAAACGAACGTGTGGTATGGTATTTACAAGGACAGATTAATAGGACCGAATTTTTTTCACCAATCTATGAATGCCGAACGTTATTTACAATTTTTACAACATCAAATCAGTGACTTCATGGACGAACTGCCTTCACAAGAACGTCAATGTATTTGGTTCCAACAAGACGGTGCAACATGCTACAGTACATTAAATGTTAGAGCATATCTTGAACATTTGTTCAATGGAAAAGAAACGAAAAGTTTATCATGTTTTTAATAATTACAAGAGATAAATGTTCATTCATAATTAATTAATAATGCAGAAAACTTATTAAAAAATAACAGAACCTATTTTATCATCGTAAATGGGTGTAACTGGACAGTTAAACGTGATTTTTAGTTCTGATCAACTTTTTTAAATTTAAATTTAATTTAAGGTTTAGAATGACGCAAATTAACATGTAAAAAAGTCCAGAATAGTCAGTTGATGTTTGGTTTCTTCAAGAGGAATATCTCAGCGCGGTCGACCGCCGATTGGGGTTCCCGCAATCGTTCTCAACAGCGTTTAAAATTTTACTCAACAGGGGGTCCGTCATTTGGCTGCAGATTTTAGAGTGTTTATCATCGGAGATTCCGAGAATAGTCAACCGCGGATCTCTTCCTCATTAAAATTTATTAGTAAACACTCGTATGTTTCAGTGCAACGCTGATTCGTCTTCGAACACTCGTGTATTTAGTTCGAGTATAAATAAAAACCAAATATCTTCGAAAACTCGTAGCCTTCCGTACGAGTATAAATAATACTGATATAGTTTCAAACACTCGTTTTGGGTGCGAGTTTAAACAATTCCAAATTGAAAGAAAATTCGTTAATGCAACGTGGGAGAAACACTCGTATTTTTTAATACAGAGTACAAATACCATCGTTCAACATTTCATCATGTTTCCAGGGAAAAGCAGGCTATTGCGTACCCTAGCTCGTGTTCACCTGTAATTTCAGTATATGCTTAATAAATTTAGCCGACAAGGTATCATCCATATAACGGCAACTTATTTTCTGAGAGCGCTATACAAGGCAAGATTGTATTTCTTATTGGGGCATCCTTCCATCGCGTCGATAACCCATAAGGAAAGGCCAAGACAGAAGACCTCAATGAAGAAGTTATAGAAATGATTAAAATCTCGGCGGTGTCAGGCTAGCTTAATTTTCAAGCTCCCTCAAAATAGCGACCGTATTGACGGTGGAAGCTATAGGTAGAAAAGTAAGCGGAATAGCTATAGTTCGGTCATAATGGCAGCGTTGTCCCTGCACTAAGGGCGGCGTCCGGCCGGCATGACATTAAAATCTTGTTCTAATTAAAAACCTCGATAAATTGCGAGAAACTTAATTCTAAAAAGACTTTGCGCCCAAAGCTAGAATAATTTTCGAAATCAAAATATACCCGATTGTGACATAAAAAAAACATTCTGAGTCCGGAATAAGACGTAATGGTTACTTTTTTTTTTTATGATCAAACACAAGCACTATAGGAAAAATCCTTTAGGGCACTCTGGGAGTAGAGCTTTCGTCCCAAAAATGAAATATCATAAGTTAATATTAGTAGCCTCTACCGTGTTTCTACATTTTGGAAATTATAGGATAGTTGAGTTCTTCTTAGATGAGACAAATATTAACTTAGGTTTATTCTCTATTGTATATAATGTAAATACTAAATTTAAACTCGATAGATGAGTGATAGGCTGGTTTGTTCTCTTAGAGACAAAACAGAATGCTAGTATAGGTTAATTCTTTATTGTACATAAAATGGCATTGATTAACTTACGAATATTTCGGGTTGCGTACTCAACAGACGAAAGGACTAACCCTTAATTACCCCTAATAAGACAAAGACTTACACTTAAATAAATAAAAAGCCCGCCGTGTTCAATATAACAAACTTGCATTATTATATTCAAATTGGATGCGCCCGAGCCAATACAACCAAAAGTATAGTTCGAACATAAGTTAGGCCTCGTCCTACGTTCCAATAACTATACTTTTGATATAAAAATCAGTCATTTATTTTCTAAGACAAAAAAATTTGCATTAATTTCTTAATCGCTTTGGTGGACTGCTGACAGCGTCCAGTTAGCGGGGAAAGGATGGTGGGCCCACTTAAAGACCGACTGACACGTAGTTGTTCTTCGGCTGGCATCCCTGACACAAAAAAGCGAAACGAAAAATCGCAATCGGAAAACTTAGCGTCCGAAAAAATAGTTAGCAGGAACGTCTTCAGTTTACGATGAATTTTTTCCTGAATTACTAAGAATGGCGACATTACAGATAGTGTCGACCAGTTCTCACATATTCAAAATTAAATGATTAAAAGTTAGATTTGCTTTAATAAATAATTCCTAGGTGGGGTAATACACCTTCTGGACGAAGCCAAAATGGGACAAAATTAAAATTCATAAATTGCCATCTAACTAACAATCAATTCAAATTAAATTTAAATCAAATTAAAGGGGTAAATTGGTTATACGGGGGTTATCAATAAACGTCTAGAGTTACCTATCTGTGATTAAGTGCACACTTAAATCACGTACGTTAATCTACAATTTTTTTATTTTTGCATAATTAGGCGACACTTCCAACTTATGGAGACATACTGTATATCGAAAGGTAATAAGTTGGGTTTGGATATAGTATTGGGTAAATAGTCAGAACACGTAAATTAATATATACAATGGCACTCCTAGGTAATTTAGTCATATACAGGGCAGGCAGCTAAGCGAGGTACAGGGCTATATCTCAGGAACCGCTCACCTTTCAAATATTTATAGGAAAAGTTGCCAAGAGAAATGGTTGGATATTATTTGCAAGTATGTAGGACAGCTGCCAGGGGGCGTAACAATTTGTTAACAGTCAAGCAATAATACCAGTTAATTAATTTTTATTTAACTATATTTTTATTTTAAGCCGTAAATAACTCTTTTGTTCCCCCTATTGTTCATTTAGGACTTGCGCAACTTTCATATTAGGCCCAGTAATATTTATGGAATTTTCCCAAAAATTCTTAAATACCAATTAGAAACTTTTTGCTCAACATCTACCATTACCTGAACGATAAGCCTTAGAAACTGATTCTGCGTGTCCAATGATCGTGTTATATCCCTAAGTTTCCTCTTAGTTTTTTCCAATTCTGCCACTACATAATCTTCAGAATTTTCCATCACGATATCACCTAATTAAAAATAATTGTTATAGTGTACATTATACCATTGACCTTTTCACTGCCATAAAACCCTAATTTTCTCTTCATAGTGGAGTCATCCTGGCGAAATAAACGGCTCGAAAATCCCTTGACGAAATCGAGTAAATTCTTTTTCCCAATCGATACAGTAGGATCCCCTCGATATTCTGAAATGATTTGTGCAGGGCGCCGCATGGGGGGCACGCCCCGTAAATCTAACCTACAAAGGGAAATTGAAAATAACTCGGCCGGTTTTGATGCTACAAAAAAAATGTGAAAGCAAAATTGAAGAGCTTGACAGAGCGCGTAAGCTCGAACAAACCGGATCCCAATATCTCAATGAGTTGGCGAATTAACGCGATTTTCAACTGCAAGAACAATAAAATTTTATTAATTATATCTCGAGAAGGGGCGGAGTTGGGGCATCATTTTTTCGCGAATCAACGGGTGATACCGAGTACTTTGATGGGCCGGAGGCTGGGGTTGGTGGGGCAATTAGGAGGGGAGTTTGGGGAGGGGGAATTTTTTTACATAAATGCTAACAGTAGTTTATTAATCGAGTTACGGGGATCAGGCTGAATTCTTCAATTTGTTCATTTTTTTTTGAGTTTTTCTCGTCAGACGCATTAAAACCACTAAATTCATATTGAAACTCATTATTTTTAACATTGATAAAATATTTAATGTAATTTCAGAATGTCGAGGGGATCCTACTCTATCGATTGGGGAAAAAAAATTACTCGATTTCGTCAAGGGATTTTCGAATACCGGAGCGACTCCACTATTAATTCAAAATAAGAATTAATCAATATGTAGGTAGATCGCTATATTTTCAAAACGAGCCTGCACCCATTTATTGTGGTTTGAATATGTTGGGACCTACACAATGGGGTTTAATCAGTTAGTTGATTTATTGCAGTAAAGGTCAATGGTATAATGTACACTTTACTATCCACTTCTGGGCGTGGTAATGTACAACATTTTATCTGTGACCATTTAAATAAAAAAAATATTTTTTCATTTTTTTACGTTCAAATTTGTAATTTTAATGTCGTGTCGAATGCATATTTTTACGATAATCTATGACCACGCAAATATTGTAATTATTAGTTATGTAACGATCTCCTTACGTAACTAGTAACCTAATGAACTGATTACATTACTAATGATGTAAGAAATTCATTACGCTGTCCTAAATGAAGCTTATAATAAGCTGTTTGTTTGCAGGTTAGAGACAATGCTGCATCATGAATGATAAACGTCTGTTGGACTTTCATCGTCTTTTTTTGTTTTGCAAATGGCCATACACATGGTCGGGCTTTCGAGCATACATTCGCGCCTACCTGAATCTATGAGGGTCATGAGTAAGTGCGATCGTGTGTATGCTGAACTGATGGATAAATAACTTAGGGGTATTAGTCCACGTCGATGGAGGCGTGGCTTGTGACGTCAACGGGTGAGTGATTTCTAAAACTCTCATGGAGATTTTATTGCTGTTGAAATGAACGAATTCATGGTATTTAGGTATATTTATTTCATGAACATCCTAGTAATAAACAAATTAAACTATTTTGTTTAAATAGTTCATCTCTCAGTGGAGTGAAATTATGAATAGGTAAAGAAACTCATAGTCTGCTCCAGTAGTTTAATTTCCATATATGTTTCGAACGCATATACGCTCATCAGCATCAGTGGATAAAACTTAAGCAGTAAATGTTAACAAAATAAATAAAACCGTATCCATTCCAATTTTTTTTGTTTTTATCCATAAGAAAGCTGAAACACCTTATATTTCTATCAAGTTTATTTGCCTGGCTATCCATATCACAATCGAACACAATGCACCTCATTTTATGAAAATTCATATATTTAATAAACACATACGACTATATAAGAAAAAATTCTGGTGAACTTTTAAAATTTCCCTGGAAAATTACGGCAAACGGCATCAAAAGTAATAGGTTGACGGTTTGAAACCTAATTGAATAGTAAAAAACAATTTCAGAGTAAGAAGAGTACGAGAAAAAGTCGTTACTTTACAATGATATGGGGACCACCTCCATATTGAAAATAAATTTCGAACAAACCCCACAACAAGAATGAACATCTAAAAAATTGTTAAAATAGTAATGGATATATTAGAATTGTAAAAACTGGCAACGTTTCGGCTATCATCGACCGATTCCAATGGCGCGGCGTATGTTTTAAAAGTTTGTCGTAATCTTTTCTTATTTTAGAATTTTGGTATTTTAGCTGTAATGTGTGTTAAATTTCTATGAAAGTAATTTACGTAAATACTTGTCATATATTATTCTTTCATTTCACATACCATTAAATGCGTAAAACCTTTTATACCTTTAAAATAGAATTAAAAACGATAACGCCAAAAAATCTCCTTAAGAAATTTAAAACTCACTTTCCCTGTGACGTCACTGCGCGCGGAAGACGAAATTGGAACGGTTAGATATTACCTTTAGTTATTGAATCATGGTGTGCTCGTTTGTATGCTGTACTGATGGTATGTTCCAGCCAATTGACGCTGAGCGCGATGCGATCTGGTCGTTCCTGATTTTTCGATCAGGCTTGCAGGCAAATTTTAACTTGTATACACTTCTATGTGCCAAGCCTTAATTTTCAATCAGTTCTTAACCATAAAGACACGGTATGATATCGTACACGGAGGCATGATGTCAACTCACCAAATGCTTCTATATACGTCAACCAGTTCCCGTATGTTTTGAACGGGTGTTTTAAAAGTGTATAGGAATATTTCTTATTTTAGTGGTATTTACTCAGGTACTTGTGTATTTATTAAAATAAATATTTTAGTTTTCGTAATATGAAGTCCGCTGTTTGCGGTTTGGGCACGGATAACTAGACAAAGAATTCTCATAGAAATATAAGGTTTTTCCGCTTTCCTAAAGATAAAAAGAAACAATTGGAATGGATACGGAAAGAGAAATTGAATTTAACTGTAGCACGGATATGCTCAAAACATTTTAGTGCAGATGATTTTGTGTGAAATTTACAATAGGAGTTAGATATTCTTAAAAGATTAAAATTAGCTTAAAAGAAGATGAAAGAAGAAGCTATCCCTTCTAATCATTTGCCCTTACCAAAGAAAGATAAGCAGAACTCTGTAGAGAATATCATTAGGACCAAAGAAGAAAAGGGCAACTTGTGGAAGGCTTTGTTAAAGGGTAATTAATAAATAAACTTAAATTTGTAATAAATAAATGTTGAAATATTGCAACGTTTGTAGAATGATATTTGCGATATCGATTTTGGAAAGGCTTAGGTGAATTAGTAGCTGATGATAAGCGACGGTTATTTTAATTTAAGATTTTTATGTAATAATGATATATTCTTGTATGTCCATTATATTAATTTTATGAAAGCCTCAGATTGTGGATGTTTTCATTTTTGTACAATAGTGTAATAAAAAAATTCTTTATTATCTTTTTTGTCATTGTACTTAAGACATATTTCGACCAGAACTCCCTGACAAAATACTAAATGAAGTGATGTTTGTCAGACAGAAGCAGAGGCAGGCCTTCGTTCCTGCCTGAATGTGTGTATGGCCATGAAAACATCTCCAGTAGTCGTCTTCAGGTGATTACAGTATTCACCTGAAGATAACTGAAGATATTTACTAGTTGAAACGTTGTGCTGCAAACTAAATAAAGACAATAGAAGCCCAAAATACATATATCACTCATATAAGAAGCTGTTAATCGTAGATATAAGTAGAAACATAGAATATATAGGGTGTCCGGGAAAATGTGGGAAATCTCCCTGATATGAAGAAAACAAGTGAAAAGAGAACTACAAGTTAATATACACTTTTTTCGTATAGGCCTCCTCTTCGGAGATAAGGGCTCCCAAAGAGCTCTAATGGAATCGAGTTTTTTACATAATATAATTATTGAACCACTAGGTATATTTAAATTTCATTTTAATATGATGTATACCAGGTAACTACTATCCAAGAAAGTGTTGTGAATTATTCACAGCTGCAGGGACGGACTAGCTATGACACTCATGGCCCCTTTTTTTAAATCTCTGTATGATAAGAACTTTGGGCAACGTTTTTTACATATATTTAACTATTGACTAAGAATTAAATACTCTTCATTCATGTCGCTAATCCTAACCGTTCTCGAAAAAATTAATTCTAATTCAAAATTCTGCTTCTAACTACCAAAAAATATATTTTTATAAGATAATTTTTAAATTTCGCTATAAGTCCGAAAATACTGAAGATAGGTATAGGAACACTTAATATCATTAAATAGAAAATTCGATCCTCCATTAGCAAAACATCCCCATTTAAAGAAAAGAACATTTTTGCAATAATTTATCTGCCTCAGAAATATTGTTATGGAGACGCCCTGTATAAAACTAATTACATACTGTTCAAAATTATAAAATTTCGATGGGCTTGTGAAACTATTGTCAAATTTTCAGCTTTCTAGCTGTAACCGCTAAAAAGATACGGTCTTCTTTTCAGGACCCGATACGACGTTAAAAAAATCACAAAATTATTTATAATTCAAAAACTCTTTACTTGGAGCACCCTGTATATCATATTTTAAAAAAATTAAATATACCTGAGGATTCAATAATTATGTGTAAAAAACTCGATTCCACTGGCGCTCTTTGGGAGCCCATATCTCCGAAGTGGAGGCCCATACGAAAAAATGTATATTAACTTTTCACTTGTTTTTTTCATATCCGGGAGATTTCCCACATTTTCCCGGATACCCTATATATGATAGGGCCGAATCAATTATTAACTATTTATAGATCATTTTTGATGTTGATACTTCGAATATAGGTAACTAATTACTTAGAAGGTGCATAACTAAATTTAAAGAAAATATACTACCATAGTGTCTCCATTTGCGCATGCAAAATTTATTAACCATGCCTAAAAAGAAAGAAATCTACTCTAAATTCTACTTTCATGCATCAAAAAATTAGCCTAGATAGAGTACTACTAAACAGATGGACTACAACTAACTAGAAACTAAAATAGTAATAAAAAATACAGAAATTTCTACAACTAAAATAGTGGTAAAAAATACAGACATTCTTATACTCCTCCAGGAAATTCTTACAAATCTTTTTTGAGCTATTGCGCTTAAGTTGCCTGAACATATTATGGACTATTTCAGCGAATATTTATAACGTATTAGAATCCTTTTGATGTGAGCTGATATTGCTTGCCCAGTTTTACTTGAACGTTTTCGAATAAAGAGCGAGAGGAGAAAAATGTGTCTTACCATAGGCGTTCTTCATATACGTTGTAAATATTTGCCACGATTTATTTTGCTTGACTCTCAAAATGTTTATTTCTAATTATTGTCTGATCCATCAAATAAATTATAGAAAAAATATTTTACCGAAACGCCAACTCCCGCATAATAAATAAACACAAAATTTTGTCGCCGCGTTTTACACCACTGTAGAGACAAATTTCTGTGCATTTTAACGGCACTACGAAGAGCGGAACTACAGACAAAAAAAATAAAATTAAAACAATGAACTTTGTTTTCGTGTAGGATGCCAAATTTGATTAAACACAATTAGTGATATATTTTATGAAATGTATAATTTTTTTAGATTAACCGATTTTAACAAACGTGATTTCGTTTAAGAGAGCTTTATTGATCCTACAAACTGCGCTTTTATTTTTGTATTGTTGAGTTTTGCCGTTGCCGCTAGATGGCATTAACTAAAATATAAACAAAAATTTGGCTTTTTCTCATAAAAGTTACATGCAATGATATGTTCGTGTTAACAAGATATAAAATAGAATTAAATCCTTAACATTTTAGTAGAAAACGCAAGTTCATATCTTTTTAGAACCGGAGTTATTGACCAAAATAAATTACATATGGGAATTCTTCCGTTTTACAACCCCAGTCAATTATATTATCGATTATTCAAAAATCCACGTAAAAATTAATAAGCTCGTATTTCGTTAATGATAAGCCAATTTTAATAATTTTTATTTTAACTGATAGAAAGCAGATTCTACAGGTTAGGACATAGTAGTACAGGGTATCTAGCGCATAAAATTGTGTATCTAAATTTATTGTATTTTTAATGTCAAGTAAATGAATTAAATGCATAGATCATTATATTAGACTTTTATTTTTAATTTAGAAGAAGCCAAAAATGATAAAATATCGCATTGATTGTTTGTGAAACGTTTTCTTCAACAATATAACGTATTTAGAATAAATGGTAATTCTTTTGTTACCTAGAGTAGCATAGAGCTACTGTAGGGCCTTACCCAGATATAAAGAGTGTTACAACTTCGGCCATCGGCCTTCGGTAGGGGATGCGAAGTCAGTTTAATTGGGGCAAAGTTGCTTAATTATCGGCCCAAAAATATGCCGCAAGAAAATCAAAAATAAATATAGGAGCTTTCAAAATATTTGTAAAAATCTAAAATTTTACGTTCCTATTTTAAATTTTTCCTAATTTTGTTCGAAGAGATGTCCAAAAATAAATTTCACTTTAACATTGCTATTTTTATTCTTTACAAGATAACATTATCAGATCTTTCATGCGACGTTTCGTCTTTAGCTCACCATCATCAACTTAATTTTTTTAAATACCGGCTTGGATCTTTTTGTTTAAATTATGAAAGACGACCTAAATCTACGTTCAGTGATATATATCACTTACTCGTTTTCCGACGTTTGTTCAACAATGGACCATCTTCGTTAAAATATCCCAAGTACGTTTCTGTAATTTACTTTTTTTTTAATTCGGTATAATTCGAAAACGTATTTATTTTTTTGTGATCTCATCGAACAAAGTCAGGAAAAATAAATACAGCAACGCGAAATTTCAATTTTTCCAAATATTTTGATAGTACGTGTATTTATTTCGATTTCTTTTTACGGTATATTATTGGGCCCATTATTACGCAACTTTAACCGAATTTAACCGACTTTATATCTCTTATCGTTCCTGAAATTCCAATGGTGAAGAACGAATTTGTTGCACCCTGTATATTTCGATTATTAAGTTTAAGTAAAAAGGAAGTATTTATGGAACAGATAGAAAAAATCGACAGACATGAGTGAAACAAGAGGTGTTTGCTTTGACCTAAAATTGAAACATGCAAAGTTCGTTCTGCTATTTTCTTTTCTACTTCAAAAGTAGCGCTCACTAAGCTTAAATTTATCGATTACTTAAAAGTATGCCATAATAATGCATGATTTACTTACTGTCATCTGAAAAGGGGCTTCCAAACCACTTTTTTAAAATAAAATGTAATAAACCCTTCTTGCATTTTGCCTCATTAGGATATTCCACTATTTCATGCTTGTCTATTCTAGCCAGCCATCTTTGTGGCAACTTTCGTTCCAGTTCTGTGTGTAACACAACCTAAATATACGTTGTAAATAAATTCATCAATTGTATTTAAAATAATAATATTAATCCTAAATTCCGGTAAGCCCGGAAGTGGTAGATACGTCTAAATATATTCATTAAAAAGATCGGTATCATTTATAGCGACTACCAATATTGCAATCATATACAGGGTGGCCCATACAGGGCCGTCTCTACCATTAAGCAAGACTAATAGGCGGTCTCGTAGTATGTTCCTATTAAAGATATCAATTTTTTTGTCACTTTTATCCAAAAATGGTGTGTGTATCTTTTCAATGTCGCTCCGAGCAACGGTTTTTGAGATTTTTGAATTTATAGCGTCCGTGCGCTTCTTAATAACATATGGAAATACGTAACAGAATTGATATTATTATATTATAGTTAATAGAATTTAACTGCAAATAATTCAGATTACAACAAGAGACCTAACTTACCCTATATTTTTTAAAGTGGTAGTCATTTATTGATATTTAAAATACTGAAAAATTCAGACTGCACAGAAATTAGAAGACCAGGAATGAAAATATTTATAAGTTAAATAAGAATTTTATATTTACATAAAGCAAAGATCTGTTTTTGACAATAATTGTAGTAATACACATAGATTATTCAAAAGTTTTGCATCACTCTGATTTTGGCATGTTAAGATAATTTCAGGAATGAATTTTTTTTCCAAATGTATATTTATTTACGATACCATTTTTTGTATCAAAAAAAAATATTATCAAGACATTTGTTTAAGATAACATTTTCAGTGTTGTATTTTGTTGGCGCTGGCCAGTTTAATTTTTCGGTTCAGTGTGTACAAATGAATCGCCGAGTAATATCTGAAATTGATCGTGCAAGAATAGTAGCTTTAGTTGAAGAAGGCCATTCCCAAAGATTTGTTGCTGAAAGAATAGGGGTTTTTCAAAGTGATGTCTCTGGCATATGGGATCGCTATCCAGAGACCAATTCTGTGCGAGACAGGCCACGAACTTGTAGACGGCGTGTTACTAACGAACATTAAAACCGCTATATTACGTTAACAATTCGGAGAAATTGTACTATGCCAGTCCCACAACTTCAGAGAGATATTACGCATGCAATTGGAGTTCGCGTATCCGTCTCTATACTAAGAAGATGAATTCTTGAATCCAGTTTAAGATGTCGGCGACCAGTAAGAGTTCCACATAATAAAAAATTTTAAAACTCATTGATTTCTATTTTAAACTTATCAATGAACTAATATTTTAAGAAGCGCAATGATGGGTACTATAAATTCAAAAATATTGACAACAATTGCTCCGAGCGACATTGACAAGATACACACACCATTTTTTAGTAAAAGTGATATTTTTAATAAAAACATAAATACACTAAAGCGGAAAGAGTTGAAGGAACAAACCCGAACAGCACTAAAAATTGTATGCTAAAATATTAGTTAAATAGTAAGTTAATTAGGAAATAAAATTTTCACTTGGACACTCTCTATCTCAATTATTATCAACTTCTGAACTAAATAAAGTTGGGGTAAATCACAATATTATTATCCAAATATCCTACCGTTTTACTGTGTACTATTAATTTTAGGATACTCTGTATAAGATTTTAAGAAAACAGGCGCGACGCCGGGGTGCTACCCAACTGCCACAATTGAGTTTTCCACCCGCTGAAGTTGCCGCCTGGGAAATTAAAATTTATACAAATAAATGCACCAGATATTAAAAATATGTACATTTTTCGAAAATTACCGGATGAAACAGAAATTACATTAAAATGCAATTTGGATATTATCCGCTCTTTATTGATAGTTTGAATGACACATGATTAATTTTCTTCTGATGGAGTAAATCTTTTTTAGTGTTTACCTGCATTGCGAGTCTCTTCAATTGCGCATTTCTTCTGACACTTTCAATATCGCCAACGGCCAAACCGATGAGGAGATTCATCAATAAAATCGGCATGAGTACCATAAAAAGTCCCAAAATTAGAAATGCCGGTATAGGAAACGGTAGAAATGTATTATCATCTTTGTTACTCAAATAGAATGGTTTCACATAGCTGCCAAGAAAATCTATTTCTCCTAACATCATGGAGAATGTGCGTATTAGTGACATAGGGATGGTCTTGAATGAAAGATGGTCACCCTACAAAACAAGGGATATTTTATTTCACTGCAAAAATTCCCTAAGTAATATTTTAACAAAATAACAGCAATAATTGAAATAACAATACTTTGAAAATACTCAAGAGACTAGTTTCTTTGCAAGACCATCGATATCGATCGATACAAATCAATATTTATTTGTTTGGTTCAAAAATGGAACTAAATACACTAAAGGTAGATTTATAAACTCGACTTTCCATTTGCGACCGCAGTTTCGTCCGCCGTTGCAGATTGAAAAGCACAGGACTCCATAAGAGCATTTATAGTTACCGTTGGTCTCACAGTTCTTGCCGTCTCCCTTCTGTTCACTAATTGTCTGGTCTTCTCGTCTCTTTCTACGAGCGTCGGGCGCAAACGGCGGACGGAACGGCGAACGCAAACGGAACAAGTTTATAAATCCACCTTAAAGACTTAGTTTCATAATGTTCACTTTATGTTACTTTCAAAAAACGTTTTCACAAGAACACAGAAGTCTGGACTTGATGATACAGAAATCTAGACTGTGCTTTTGCATATGTAAAGGCGCGGGCGGTTCTGCTTAGAATTTAGTGATGGGAATAACAAGACGTATCAGGCGGGTTTTCATCGGTTTCCCTAGGTCATTTTTTTTTAAATTTTGGTGTTTGACAGCAGTAATAGAAAATACATTAGATAGACAATGTTGCCGGATTTTCATTGTATTACCTGTTTATTAGATAAATAATTAATACACTGTGTTGATTCCGCGTTTGGTTCTTTATGAAACATTTTTTAAATAGTTATAATTAAAACACTTATTGCTTTTTAATGTTTCAAGTTATATTAGAGTTATCTCTACATATGTTTCGCCTTATTAGGACTTCTTGGAAAAGCCCTAATAAGGCGAAACATATGTAGAGATAACTCTAATATAACTTGAAATATTAAAAAGCAATAAGTGTTTTAATTATAAATAAATTAAATTTAATTATTAATAAATTAACGAAACGTTATTTTAAATGTGCTACACTGATTTTGTGTTTACAATTAACGTCATAGAAGACAATTATCAAAAAAGGGGCATTACTCAGTTACTCACCATTAATTTTTGTATATTTGTTTATGCTACTCTAAATAAAATAATGTAATGTTCTGAACTGTGAGTAAAATTGAAAACTGCAACACTTTCTTTAAAAATTTGTAACTTCTTTTAAACAGCAGATAATTACGTGAACTAAAAAATATTATGCTAAGAAAAGGTAACACTTCAAAATAATATATAATGAAGCTAAATATCAACGCTCAATTTTTCCACAGAGCGTTAAGAACTTAATGGTAAAAAGCAACTTTTGTAAGTGCCTGTATAATGATCGTTTAATTTATGTGGATAATGTTCGTTTAAGAATTGTCCGTATTGTTGAATTGTTTCTTAAACGCCTCTTACATCAAATAAGAAACTTTTCTGTTACAGTATTATGTCAAATGACAGTACCTATACTTTTGTTCTTTCATGGCAACTATGACGCTGTGTGACAGGGTGTGCTATAAAAAAAACCAAGACTATTACAGTTACTGAAATTCGAAGATTTATTTTGAACGCCCTGTAAAAACTAAGGTAAATTTGTTTCCATCATTTATTTGCCTTATCTACCTGTAATCTCCATACCAAATATAAATCTATAATTTGCAATTTAAATTCACATTTAAATCCAACGCTGGAAACTGGCATTTTCTGTAATAATGAAGTTGGAAGAACTATCAGAATAAGATACATAATATTATACAGGGTGTAACAGAAAGGCTGGGAGTAAAAGCAGTGATTTCCTTGACAAAAAATAATATTCTATAATTCTAATAATTAATCAATGTATTCACTACTAACTTAAAAACTTAAATTAATTATTAATTAGTAATATTTAACTAATTAAAAAGAATATTACAAAACATGCTGAAAATGTTGTCCCCTAACTTCAATGCAATTTTCAATACGTTTCCTTATGGATTCTTTTACTTGTCTAAAAATACCAGGCATCTCTCTACTTTCTTTTAATGTTATTAGGGCAATATCAAAGTAAGCTCCTGCTAAAATTTCATCTCATTATCTGCCAGCGCTAAAAAGTTATTAAGCAAAAAACGATTATTAAATTTTTTAACACGCTTTAGTTTGGAAACAAAAATCTGCAGAGCAAAAATTATATTATTTTTTGCCAAAAAAATTACTGCTAAATTTACTTCCAACCTTTCTGTTACACCCTGTATATACAAAATATTCAGGAATTTATGGTTAATCCAAAAATTGATATAAATAAAGGGTAGTCTATTTAAAAAACACAAGTTGTATTCGCCATGTATTGTGGACCATCCTGTATACTCCAATATAATTTTAGAATGTGCACTTAATAATCTCTACAACTTTTGTATTTCCAATTTTTATCTAATTCTTAACGTAAAGGAGAAAATTCACTTTACTCTATCGTTGGCTCACCCTGCACATAGCATTCTTACCCTTGAAAGCAGAATATAAAACGATAGTCCAAATGCTATAATAAGGATAGAAAACACCATCAGCACTTTTATGAGGGTCTGCAGTATTTCTAGGAACATTACGACGTAGATTCCGACTTGGTCAAATCTCTGTAGAAGCAGCAATAGGTTAAACCAACTCAAAAACACTACCATTGACGCAAAACTGAACTGAATTTCGTAGATTGCTCCGCCAAATATTGGTAGCACCTGCAAGAGAGAGAGAGAAATAGATATAGTGGAAGAGGGTAAATTTTTTTAAGTGATTCAAGGCGATATCCCAAAAACTGTTCTAAATGCTTTCGTGCAATTTTAATAAAGTATTAGGGAGATAGTGAAACATATTTCTGCACACAACGAAAAACTTATTTAACTTTACTATAGAAATAGTAAAACTAACCATAACTTTTTGTAAGAACTCTCATAAAATTATTGCAACATTTTAGCAAAAACTTTTAGTAAAAATTACCAAAATATTTATTTAGTAAACCAATTATATTTTGGTTGAATTTACAAAAATTTTTTGTAAAATTTACTATAATCCTTTGTAAATTTACTAAAATCTCTGATCGATATAATGCTTTCTCTTACCACCTCCACCGTTCTCCTTGGTAATTACGAATTCTAATTGACGTTGCATCTGATTTAAGCGTTTCATTCTTGTAAAAATGCATTTTTAAAATAGTTTATTTAAGCTTGGTAATTTTTACAATAAAAATACTAAAAAGTACAATATCAGTGAAATGTACATACATTTAAAAATATTTACCTACTACAAAAAAATTATTTTCGCTTAAATTTATTACATTATTTAAAAAACTAATAGCACGCCCATGACACGACCATCTTTTGAAGGATATCGCTTTCCCCTTACCGATACGTCAGATATACGTTAGAGACCCAGATCCACTTGTCGACCTGTACATTCGAGAACTGTCATTACAACTCGTAGATAATAATATACTATAATGACTTTAGTACCGTCTACAGTCAGTTTACATACCATCACTATTGTAGCTCCATATAAACTCCACGTAACCAAATTAATAGGATTGAAGAAATAGAATATTTTTTGCTGAAAAACTTGAGCGAATTCTCTCGCGCTATTGGCTACAATGAAAATTAGAATGGTCATGGCACAGATATACATGGAGCAGTTAACGCGGACATCGAGGATCTCAGATTTTCTTCTGGTGTATCTCTGAAAAATAAATTGGAAATGTTAGTTTGTAAGAAGTTCTACAGGGTGTAACAAATTCGTCCTTCACCATTGAAATTTCGGGAAAGAGAGTACGATGTCGGTGAATTGGGACAACGTTACATTATTACGGGCCTAATAATATGTCGCAAAAAAATCAAATAATATATTAAGATACAAATTTCATAAGACATTATCTTAGCGCTTCGCGCGTCGTTTTCTAAAGTACAAGTGCTCTAATTGTCTTATCAACCGTGTATTTTATAATACTTTTTCTATTTGGGTCTTTAAAGTATGAAAAACTTTTAAAAATATAGTAGATTTTTTCCATTTTAATTAATATTTTCTTTTTGGCTTGGCAATACTTTTACAATTTAACAAAATGTTACAAGTATCAAATATGCCATGATAGAAACAATTGAACACAACAAAGCTTCTTCCCATCCGTCATAATTAGAAATAAATATATTATTAAAGTTAATAAAAATGAGTCAGGAAGACAGTTGTACTCCGTCAGAAATACGGGAAATTGCAGAAAATAATCTACAAAAACTTTTAAAAAGAATATGCAAAACTTTGAGTTGTGGTGCGAGCAGAACAAAGTTCAAAATATTGAACAAAATAATAAATAATACTATAGAACAAAATATTGTGTCGACACAGAATCTGACAGGAATAACAATTAATGCCCAGGCAATGTCTAATACTATATTGAATTAAAAATAAAAATAGTACTCTATTGAATAAAACTTTAGAAATAGAGCATAAACTGGAAGATATTTCTATTATTTTTAGGTTATGTTGTTTTATAGTTGTGACTAGAAATTAGTTGACGGACACCGTCAGCATGTTATATATTTCCGAGTATAGGTATTTCAGATAAATATCTAGTTAAATGATCTATTTGCAAGGTTAAAGGAGTATTTTAAAGTTTAACGCCAAGGAAACTAATTTCAACGAAATCAAAGTAAGCCTAAAATTCGAACCCTACTTGCTGCCAACATGAAAAAAATAAAATTTCAATTTCATAAAGTGGCAGGTTATTCAATTTTTTGCATTTCGTAATGTAGCCATTATAAAGCCCAAATAGAAAAAATAAATTTATAACTTTCAAAATTTGGAAAAACTCTAAAATTTTGCGTTTCGGTTATTATTTTTTTTGACTCTGTTCTTTAATGCGACGTTTCGCCTTTGGGTCACAATCATCAACTTATTTCAATATAGGCCTGTATTTTTTTATGTAATAGCATATTAAAGTACAAGTTTTATAAAGAATCATATTTTAAGACGCGTCCAATGGCTTCATAAACCATGTACTTTATGTCGTTTTTTTCTATTCTAATATTAGCCAAAATGATTTTAACTCCTGAGTTAAGGGAAATTGCAAAGCTTCAAATTGATATAAAGGGTGTTTCCTAACCTTACTAAACAAATGAAGGAGGTGAATCCTCACCTTATTTTAAGACGAAAATGTGGTATAAAAGTTTGTCACATGTCGCTTCGCTTTGCGAAATACAGGGTGAAAAATATTGTATTTTTCATTTTATTAATTAATGCCAATGATTTAATAATGCCTATGATTTAAAAACTTTGAATAATGAACTCATATGAACAAAAGTCAAATAAATTGCTGCAAATATCTTCCATGAGCCAGTAAGCATCCATGTACGCATGTATTAAAACCATCAATAATACGCAGTCGAAGGTCTTCTTGAGTTTCAACAAGAGTAGTATAAACGAGTTGTTTAAGGTGACCCCAGAAATAAAAATCCAATGGATTTAGATCCGGCGAACGGGGTGGTCATGGGTGAGGTCCTCCTCGAGCTATCCATCGAGCAGGATATTGTTGATGGAACGAAACAAAGCCTACTCGTATAATTTGACGATAAAAATACGAAAATAATTAAAAAATTATACGCTTTTACCCAGATCCCAGCAAATTAATTAATTCTAAAATTTAAAATTGACCCAAAGTAAAGTGCTCTAATCCTTTATGATTAACAAATATCATTAGAATATCGTTTGGAATTAATTAATAAAATGAAAAATACCATAATTTCTTTAACGCCATGTATTTGGAAAACGAAGCGACATGCGATAAACTTTTATACCACATTTTCGTCTTAAAATAAGGTGAGAATTCACCTCGTTCATTTTTTCAGAGAGGTTAGGAAACAAACACCCTGTATTTGTTAAATATTATAGTGCTATGTTCAACTTAAAAAAAATAGTAAACTTGAGAAGTTGTCAAGTTAATTCGGTAATTGTTCCTGCAAGGAAAAAAGGAAAAAAATGTTTGCACAATAAGCTCAGTTCGATAGCGAAAACAGTATCGAACGAGCTTTGACATGACACCAAAATAGAAAATATACTAATCTGATTTATTACCTCTTCCATACTCATATTACTAGAGTTAACGTAAGCGGAAATTACTGATTTCTCATGTTCCATTAATTGCGATGAAAATAAAGTAATTGATCCCAAGAAGATGCAGTAAAATAAGAGATTTGTTAGGTGAAAATATTTTCCATAGGAGTTCCATTTCATCTGAAGGTATTTTTGACTTAGGGGATGAGCTAGTAGTTCGACTCTGCCATGGGCAACCATTGCCTAAAAAAATAAGATGTTTGTTTTTATGAATAAACATTAACTTACAGTGACTGTTATGACTAAACTTAAAAAAGCACAAAAATATTAAACAAAAAGTGCTGAAAACCATAAAATTTATGAAAAAAGCTTGAAATATTAATATTTATTATTTATTATTTACAGGGTGTCCGCTAATTGATGGGATATGGAAAAACCACAGACTCCTTACGTAATAATATGACGATTTAATTATACTTGCCTATATCCGAAAGTTGATATTAACTGAGATACAGGGTATTAAAGTTAAAACTTTATTTTTGTTCTTTTCTAATAACAATTTTGATTCTTTTAGGACGAAAAATTGATTTCCTTGTGAAATTGTAATGTACAATGTAGGTCATCATAACTTTTTTGTGCCTCAGTGTAATTAAGTTTTTAATAAAAAGTAAGTTTCGGTCGCCCAGAGTTACCGTTTGGGAGATATTTGCATTTAAATTGTTTAGTGCGTTAGCTAAGGCAAGCCAATAATATTTTGTTACTTCTTAAGTTCTTACCAATTAACTTTTACATGGTAATTAATGTTCGAGTAATAGTAATAGGGAATAATAAATACAATATTTCTAAAGCCTTTGATCGTGTTTGGCATAAGGGACTTCTAAGTAAACTGCGATCCTATGGTATGCCCAGTCGATTCTGTGCATGGTTGTCTAGTGGCGATTGACGGATTTCTCTCAGACACCTTCACCATCAATGCCGGTGTTCCTCAAGAGTCCATATTGTCTCCCACTCTCTACTTACTCTACATTAACGACCTTCTAGTGGAAACGAGAATTCCGATATTTAGTTTTGCTGACGACAGCACACTTATCTCATCTTTCTCGTTGAATGCACAAACATCGGCTGCCGACACACATCTTCGCAGACAGCATGAAGTATCACGCCTCAACAAAGATCTGGAAGAAATTTTGGCTTGGGGTGAAAGTAATCAAGTCGAATTTAACGCTAAAAAAACCTAGGCAGCAGTTTTCTCTAAAAAGGTTAACATTATAGAACCTGATATAGTCATGGACGGACAAGCAATCCCACTGGCTTCATCTATGAATTTGCTAGGCGTCAATCTGGAAGAACATATTATGTCTTGGCATAATCACGTTGTGGCAATCGCCAAGATAGCTTCTTAGAAACTTGGTGTACTCTTCCGAACCAGAAAATTGTACACACCTCAACCACTTTTGACACTATACAAAGCAAAGATGCGACCGTTACTAGAGTACTGGATTCGTCTGATTGGAGACCACGAACTGACAAAGAACCTCGACAGCCTAGAACATCGAAGACAGGTTGGGGATTTGACTCTCATTTACAGATAATTGCATGGAAAGTGCTCGGCTTACCTTGCACTCTTAATTCCGCCCAGAGCGGCGAATAGCAGGAATACACGACGAACCACTGCCGCCCATCCATATGTGGTTAAGCTTAGTACTCCTCGAACTTCATTATTTAAGAATTTTTTCATCTGGAGGACTTCATCCTCATGGAAAGACCTTCCCGAGGTCGTTTTCCCAATGAATATAACCTCCAACGATTCAAAACCATTTGATTTAACACTTAAATACACTAAGGCACAAAAAAATTAAGACCTAATAAATGTGCAAATAATGCCGCATACAGCGCCCCCTATATTGTACATTAAAATTTCATAAAAAAATCAATTTTTCGTGCTAAGAAAACAATAACTGCCAAATTTTGTAAAAAAACGTTGGTTTCCTGCAAAGTTATTATAGAAAAACAAAAATGAAGTTTTAACTTTAACACCCTGTATCTCAGTGAATATCAACTTTCGGATATAGGTCAGTATAAATAAAACCTAATATTTTTACCTAAGGAGTTTGTGGGTTTTCCATGTACCATTAAATAGCGGACACCCTGTATTTGCTGTGATTTCCATTAATGCTTTAAATAATGTATAACAGTTAGACTAGAACTAAATGTTTTTCGAAAGTATAAGTGGTAAAATTATATCTTCTGTCTGTTAGAATATTTTTGTACGTAGAATAACTACGCTCTGCATCTACACTGGTTGTTGATGCTTATTTAAATTTCGATATAATTGCTGGATCTATTTCAAAATTAGAATCTTGCCAAAAAACCGTTTATTATAAGTAAATAATTGATAGATTGAAAAACAGTCACCATTTTGTTACATCGCCATTGTTTCCATTATAAATGGGACACCCTATATGAGAAAAATTGAATTTAGTCTGTTATTTATGTTATTTGGCTTTCCAATTCATGTGCTAGATCCGAAATAATCCAACAATTGATAATAGCAGGTACTTACGTTTAAAGCTGGCAATGGCGGAGGTTTGCTTAGCATTATTTTCTCACCAGTTGTCTCATCTATTTCTTCCATCCATCTTGGACATTGCAAATAGTTAAAGTTATATTTGATCTGTAAAGAAAAGTTTTGAAATGTTTGCGAACAGTGGCTAAACAAAAATTCTAGATTAATCCTTAATTTTTTAATTTAAAAAGAAACTTGAATGTCTGAGAGGAAGTACCTAGACTCGTTTCATTCTTGTGTATTTTATCTATAACTTCAAGGGTCGTTTTACATTTTCCCTTCGAACTTCTTTAATTAGTTAAAATAGATCTATAAGAGTAAAATTCTAAGATTTTCTACATGAAAGTTGTGTATTTTTGATAGGCTCTTACTCTACAGCGTGTATGAAAACTTTTTTTTGTGATTTTAGGAAAAAACTCTTCTTCATAACAAGTGCTTACCTTTAAAACCCCTAATCCTCGACAAAATATCAGAAAATGTGCTAAAATGCTAAGAGTAAAGTAACATTAATTTACAAGGCACAAAAAATTTATTAGACGAAAATTGTAAAATTTTTCTTGTTCCAGATATGGAAAATATTTCATTAAAAGGAAAGAAATTGGTTTTTAGGTTATTAGGCTTTATTTAAGCCACCACCATTTTCAATGCATTTATGTATGTTTTTCAAATCCTTGTATTTCGTTCCAAGCTTGTGTAATTCGATGTTTTAACTATTTCTACTTCCCCTTGGTTAATAAGTCGCATCCTCGAGCAATTAAGTTCTAGGAATCATATTTATGTTTATTTTGACATCTGATTGTTTCATTCACAGGTGACTTGATATCTCGCACTTCTAAAAACACATTACTTTACCCTTTAGAATTTATGATGCATATTTTCCATATTTTCGCAAGAAAAAAGTATTTTTTCTTTGTAGAGGGCTGCTATTTTATATTTTGACATTAAATTTGATTCTTTACATTCTTAACATTTTTGCAAATTTTCTTATTTCTTGAGCACCATGTACATTATATTCGTGATTTCTTTGGGGGATTATGAGTTTTTAGGATAAGCAAAACTTTTTATAAAGAACAGCTTTTTTCCTAAAATCGCAGATAAAAAGTTTTTCATATGGCGCCAATAATTTCACACACGCTGTATACAGTGTGGCACAGGAGTTCGGCAATGGCCAATGGGCGTAAGCCCCTGTATCAAAGGGCTTCAAATTTTAGAGTTAGTGGTAAAGAATGGTTTTGCATTCGTTGGTTATACCTGGGAAGTTGTCAGACCTATCGCTTGTTGATACTTTTTTTGATTTTCGTATGAAACACCATGTATTTTTTTATTTTTTTCGGATTTTTTGAGCAATTAATATTATGTTTTGAAGAAAAAGTAATGTTCTGAACAGAGCAGGGTCCTAGGAGAAGCTAATAAAATTTTGTAAAAGAAGCCACTACCTGTGTATACCTTACTAAAAATCACAATTAAAGGCCAATTTATAAACTTTACTATCGCCGATGCCGTCTGCCGTTTCCGTCCACCGTTCGTAGATACAAAATTCAACCATTTATAAACTTCACGTCGGCGACAATAACATAACCTGTTTCTCTCAGCTTTCCTAAATCTTTATGGGATTATATTAATTTTAGTGGTTATGTTATCTGAATGATACTATCCACATCAGTACACTTTAAAATGGTTAATAAGATGGTATATTTTTAATTTGTAACGGCATCGTCAATCGTAACGTCAAGTTTATAAATCCAGCTTTTTGACGACATATATTATCTAAAATTTACTGGTAACTTTTAGTAAGGTATACACAGGTAGATGATTCCTTTACAAAATGCCACTAACTTCTGTGTGATACTGATACGTTCATAACATTATTTTTTCATCAAAACATACTGACCTGCTAAGACTACTTGTCCTATTTGGAAAATTTCACTCTTTGAGATGTGTTTATACCTCTTATATTTTTATAATATAGTAATGCAGTAGTGTATATTATATAATATTTAAGGAAACCACTCTTCTAAATTAATTAAAAAAACTGCATGTAATACGAACAAATCTCGTAATTTCTCAAAATTACTTTTAAGCAGTAATGTTTTTTGTAGATGGGTAACATTTTTCAGTACTATATGGTTGAAATATTAGCGAACTATAGCCCGAAAATCTGTGTACATTAATTGTTGCAGAAATATATTCGACAATGTATAGCTCGGCAACATTTCCGCCGCAACATAGTCCATATCATTTATCTGTAAATACACATATGTCAATAGGTACAGAACAATAGAGGAAGCCTCGGTAATATTGCGATCGACTGGCCTGCAACATATTACAATACTAAACATGTTTGGCTATATTGCCGGGCCATCCGAAATATATTGCAATATATTTCTACATATGGCTGGCAATGTTTCCGGCAACTAACTATACTATTACTGCCACACATTCACGTAAAAATTTTGCCCCTTTAGAAGCACATTTAAAACAACTAGTCTAAAGGTACGGTTCCCTCCAGGCGCTGCTGTGACAGACGCAAGATAACGGCAGGATGCATCCGTCATTTTGTCAAATGTTTCCCACCATGTACGACTTGATTCTCGGAAAGCTAATTTTAGTCACGCAGAGACGGATGTTTTGCAACAATTTCGATTAATTCATCGTCCGATAAAGCAGATAATACCGTCTAGTTCTTGGAGCTTATTTTATGTTGCATTTTGCTAACTAAATAAAAATAACCTTCAAAATGACATGTTGACATCAACACCTGCTGCGGCTACAACTGGACTGCTTCGAGAGAAGACGATCGTCAAATATCGCAGTCGTTTACGGCAGACGCGTAGCGCGGCCACATGAAGGGAAACGGATGCATAAAGAAACATGAGCAGTAATAGGTTGCGGACGCCTTATTGCGTTTGGTGTTTCATATGAAAATCATATCACAGTATCAATATCTGACAACGTAGCAGATATCACCAATGAATGCAGAATAATTTTGTTATCCCTACGTCTAAAATTTGAAGCACTTTGATACATGGGCTTAGGATAAAAATGGCCATTGCCACACTGCATTTTCGCCCACGTGCCGCCACTGATGTGGGTAGAAAATATACGTATGCCTAGTAATTAGTACCGGACGCCCCTCATCGACTTTCCAGGAAGTGCCAATTGATCTTTGGACCGATGGAGATAGGTGGTGACCCAGTCCGGCACTGGATTTAAAGGCATTTTTAGGTCATACTTTTAAAACGTTTAATACTTACGGAAAACAACTTTGAGTCCTTCTTACAATTCGCCTTAATGATGCACTTGTCCTGAACTGCCTCAAAAACTTTCGGCATTGATGCTATCAGGGCCAATGAAACGCAAGGATATTTTGAGGAGTTCCTTGACATTATTTCCTCGGCCCTGAAATGAAATTACGAAAACTTAGTTTTTCGCTATAGTACAGTAAAATGACCATTATCATGGAAATTAATAATAACCATTAATTCGCTGCTATGTGTAATAACTAATTATTCATGGGCTGCGTCCAATCACAATCAATGGCGAACGCACTTGTAAAAATCCTAAATTCCTTAAAGGGATTTCATACAGTATACAAGACATGAGCGGAAAAGCTGATTTATGTTCAAAAGCTAAACAAAATCTACACTTGATCTGCAATAAACCTGCCGCCGCATTATCCATCGTAAGTAAATGGTACATTTGGATATGTCAACATACATGCACGTAATTTAACCGATTTTCATTATTTAAAAGGTGTGTACATTTATAATTTTTATTCAGAAAATAAAATCCATTTTAATATATGCGAATCTAAATCAAATATAAAATTTAAACCCGTTCTCAAAAATACACATACAAATATTTTTTTAACAAAAATAACGTTCCAGGTCCTGATCCGGATCAATCTCATCAATTTTTTTGGTTTTATAATAGACCAAAAGTAACGTATTCCATTATATCTTGTCATTCCTGCACTAAAGGACCAGATACATATAATATTAAAGGGGAGGCAAAACATTCCATTCATAAAACACCATTTATTGACAATCACACACAGTTCTATAGTTTCAAATAAGTTAGAAGGAGATGGCTTTAAAAAATGGTATGCGTTTAGATAATTTCTAACATTAGTCCTAAATAGGCAATCGTTGTAGGTATTTCTTACAGAAATTCAGATAATATAAAGAAATAATTCATATTTTTGCAATATTTACTTTAAATTTAGAATTAGGTACACCACTGCTTTAGCTAAAAAAAAAGAACATAACCCCATTATTCTCACTTACCGACGAAATATTAATCCCGAGTTAGAATAGTCGAATTTCTTACACACCACGCATTGCCTAACCATTGTAGATAGCTAATAAATAGCTCTAAATAGTTTTAGTTCGAAAGAAGACTAAAAATTAATCCAAAACGCTATAGATCACAAATAATCACAACAGCGAATAAGAGTGAACAACACCGCCGACGAAAAATGAATGAGAAGTCTAAACTTTCATTTCGTAAAAGGGGCTATACAGCGTGGCCACTGTGATTTTCCCCAAAACATTGCAATGTTGTTGAGAAACAATAAATAACTTTACGAGAAATAATATTTTTATTTAATAGGTACACATGAAAAATGCATTCAATATAATTAATATTATACCTTTCGGTTCCAAACACAGGAGGTAGATTTAGGACCGTCGGTACAGACTTATTATCATTGATTTCTGTTTAAAACCTTGTATGATTCTAACAGAATATAAACAATACTGTCTCTTTATTATATTAAATGTTTTGGAAATAACACCTTCCAATATGTAAATCTTTGTTCACACGATACCTTGATGAATGTTTTACAAATTTCAGAATCCATATAATACTGGAACTTACCTCTCTTCATGAGTTACCATAGCTAAGGCTGCTTCTAGATATTTGTAGTAAATAGCATAGTCGATGGCACTCATATCCATTTGGTTGTAAAGTAGTTTGCAGTTCATGGAAAGAAGCTGAGCAATGGCATTCGGTTGATTTTCCATTGTTGCCAAGTGCAGGGCAGTATTCTACAAGCATCACAGAAATTTAAAATAAATCAGAATTTCGGATACATTGTGTTTAAAAAATATTTTTTCACCCCTCAAGTACAGGGTGTCCCATTTTCGACACTTTTATAAGGTCCGTATTTGTTAGTGCTATAAGTAATGTAGGTCAAACTTAAAATGGTAAAATCAAAATTTGAAAATTTTCGCTCGCTTAAGAGATATGGGGGAAAATCAAAAAATTGACAATTTCAAATTTACTATATATTTTCTTAGTTAAAAGAGATACAGAAAAATGTGTTATACAGAAGTTTCATTGTATTGATTGTTGAACAATCTGCCGTTTTCAGAATAAATATACGGGGTCAGGTGAAAAGTTATTCGACCTAACCTCATTTTTTTAAATGGAACACCCTGTGTATTTTAATCAAAAAAGATACTATTTTAAATTCTCCTTTCAAATATATAACACACCATGGATGATATTAGTTTCCTAGGCGACTTATTAAACTATATTACTTTAAACCACAGTAGACCATGACACAAAGCTAATATCCTAGAAACAACTATGTTGACATTCTAGTTGTTATTAACATTTACCGTAAATTTCAATTTTACATATGTATTTACGAAAATGACCTATCAACATTTTGAAAAATTTGATATGATATCAGTTCATATTGAAAGTAGAAAAAATGAGGAAATGGCGTAAAATGTATATTTTGTTCGCTATCCGGAAAGACGACAACCATTTAAGGATATATCCCGAAGGTTTGCGATGATTCCCGTTATTTTTTACCTTAATTTGAATCTTTTATTTCGATTCAAAGTAATAACGTTTAAATAAATCGCCTAGGAAACCAATATCATCCATGGTGTGTTATGAATTTGAAAAGAGAATTTAAAATAGTATCTTTTTAGAATAAAATATACAGTGTGTTCCATTTAAAAAAAATGAGGTTAGTTCCGATATCTTTTTTACCTGACTCCGTATACTTATTTTGAAAACGGCAACTTATTCAACAATCAATATAAAGAAACTTCTGTATAAAACATTTTTTTGTATCTCTTTTAACTAGGAAAATATAGGGTAATTTAGATATATAGATATATATTGTGAGCGTGCTGTGAAATCAAAAAATCTGGCTTACCGACAGTGGCGTAAAAACCCTACCACTGAGAATCGTACCATCTTTATTACCGCTCGAAACCAATGTAAGCTAACAATAGATCAAAGCAAAGAAGCCCATAACGTGAGGATCAAAAACAAACTTCTTGACTGTCCAAACGGATCAAGGTCCTTTTGGTCAGTCGCTAAGGCCGTCAGCCAAAATTTTACCAAATCAACTATCCCACCTCTAACACGTCCCGATGGTACAATAGCATCCACAGCCGGAGACAAAGCAAACTTACTTGCTGAACTATTTTCTTCGCATTCCACTGTAGATTTCTAGGGAAGAACACCACCCGACATTCCTGCAGTTGAATCCGAAATGACCGAAATCGTATTCCGTCAGCGTCCCGTCAAACGAATCCTGAAAGGACTCGACGCCAAAAAAGCTACTGGTCCAGACGAAATTCCTATTATAGTTCTCAAGAGATGCGCCGATGAACTAACACCAGTATTTTGTAGACTTTTCAACTTATCCTACAAAAAAGGAATATTTCCATCTTGCTGGAAGACGGCTCGAGTCCAGCCTATTCCAAAGAAAGGTAAGAGAACCCTGCCTAACAACTATCGACCAGTATCATTGCTTTCAGTTATATCAAAAGTAATGGAGAAAGCTATTAACCAACATTTTCTAAAGTACCTGGAAGGCTTCAACATGATCAGCGATCATCAATATGGTTTTCGGAAGTCCAGATCAACTGGAGATCTTCTAGCCTATGTCACCCATATTTGGAACAACGCAATCGAACATCATGGGGAGTCTCGGGTTGTTGCACTGGATATTTCTAAAGCTTTTGATCGTGTTTGGCATGAGGGGCTTCTAAGTAAACTGCGATCCTATGGTATGCCCAGTCGATTCTGTGCATGGTTGTCTAATTTTCTTAAGGACCGCTCTCTGCAAGTGGCGATTGACGGATTTCTCTCAGACACCTTCACCATCAATGCCGGTGTTCCTCAAGGGTCCATATTGTCTCCCACTCTCTTCTTGCTCTACATTAACGACCTTCTAGTGAAAACTAAAAATCCGATATTTGGTTTTGCTGACGATAGCACACTTATGTCATCTTTCTCTTTGAATGCACAAACATCGACTGCCGACGCACATCTTCGCAGACAGCATGAAGTATCACGCCTCAACAAAGACCTGGAAGAAATTTTGGCTTGGGGTGACAGTAACCAAGTCGAATTTAACGCTAAAAAGACCCAGGCAGCAGTTTTCTCTAAAAAGGTTAACATTACAGAACCGGAAATAGTCATGGACGGACACGCAATCCCACTGGCTTCATCTATTAATTTGCTGGGCGTCAATCTCGGAGGAAATATGTCTTGGCATAACCACGTTGTGACAATTGCCAAGGTAGCTTCTCAGAAGCTTGGGGTACTCTTCCGAACCAGAAAGTTGTACACACCTCAACAACTTTTGACACTGTACAAAGCCCAGATTCGACCATCACTAGAATACTGCTCTCATGTCTGGAGCTCTGCACCCAAACATACTCTTCGGCTGCTGGATTCCATCGAAAGGAGGGCTATTCGTCTGATCGGAGACCACGAGCTGACGAAGAACCTCGACAGCCTAGAACATCGAAGACAGGTTGGGGATTTGACTCTCTTTTACAGATATTTTCATGGAAGGTGCTCGGCTGACCTTGCCCTCTTAATTCCGCCCAGAGCGACGATTAGCAGAAATACACGACGAACCACTGCCGCCCATCCATATGTGGTTAAGCTTAGTACTCCTCGAACTTCATTATTTAAGAATTCTTTCATCTGGATGACTACATCCTTATGGAACGACCTTCCCGAGGTCGTTTTTCCCAACGAATATAACCTAGAACGATTCAAAACCAACGTGAATCGCTTTTTGCGCACACGCACCACTCCCAGAGTGCCCTAAAGGATTTTTCCTATAGTGCTTGTGTTTGATCATAAAAAAAAAAAAAAAAAAAAAAAAAATTGTCAATTTTTTGATTTTCCCCCGTGTCTCTTTTTTACAATTTTAAGTTTGACCCAAAAAGAGCACATACATTACTTTTTTGATAGCACTAACAATTAGGGAGATATCCTATAAACGTGTCGAAAATGGGACACCCTGTAAATAGTAGTGCTTAAAAAAAAAGAGTTTTCTTACTCCGTCTTTATCTAGTTGATCTAACAAATGAGAATGAACCGACAATAACAATTCTATAGTTTGTGTGTATCCATTCATAGCGGCTAGATGTAATGGGTTGCGACCATTGTGGTCTCTATGTAGTAGAGCCCCTCTGTTCAATAGAAGCTGAACTACTCTTGTATGACCCTAAAATAAATGAAACGTTAAAAAATAAATTATTTCTCTGTAACTATAACGTTATACATGAATCGTTTATTTAAATATATATACAGGGTGTCACTTAATAATGGAAACAAGCTTATACATTTCTTTATTTCTAAATTGATAGTTTCCAATTTTGGTGTACTTAATGTTTTAGTTAAGTTATTGGCACACGGATTCAGAGGACGGATTTTAAAATAATAATTTAAAGAGGAAAGTCCCTTTCTTTGCAAAATTGATATTAAAGATCAATTTATTATCCTTCAGAACTATAAGATTTCAATAAATTGATACAAACAGTAATGTGCGTATCACCAATTTTATTTTTATTCCTTTTTAAGAACATTTACATCTAAAATACAAGCTAATTACCAAAAATGTTTACTGTTTAATTACTTCATCTAAAAAAATACCATACTACGTTAAAAGCAGAGGTGTACTGTATTTTCATAAAATTAATAAACTGCGATCCTATGGTATGCTCAGTCGATTCTGTGCATGGTTGTCTCGCTTTCTTAAGGCAAGTGCAAGTGGCGATTGACGGATTTCTCTCACACACATTCACCATCAATGCCGGTCCATATTGTCTTCCACTCTCTTCTTACTGTACATTAACGACCTTCTAGCTGATGATAGCACACTTATCTCATCTTTCTCTTTGAATGCAAAAACATCAAGACACCTACAATTTCGCTTATCCTGGGGCACACTGTATATAACAGCAATTAACTTAATTATTTGAAATAAGAATAATAATATCTGTTGAGAAGCAACATATAAAATTGGTTAGAGTTCAGTTTTTCTCATTTACACCAATAAGTTCGCTTATCCTGGGACACACTGTATATAACAGAAATTAACTTAATTATTTGAAATAATAATAATACCTGTTGAGAAGCTATATGTAAAGGAGTCATTCCTTCTCCATCGCTCTCATTTATTATAAAATTTCCTTTCTCAGAGTCCAACAGTTGCCTTACAGTATTGTATCTACCATATCTAAAATAAAATTAGAGTTTCATTTTGTAATTTTTACATGATGGTGAATAATACAGTACAATTCAAAGATTTTACAAACTACCGATAGAAAAATGATCATTTCTAGCCTACGCAACGAATACAAACAGTCTTTTCCACCTCTTTCGGTGATTATTGCAGCATAGCCAGATTGACATATGGTGTATGCAAAGGTATCTTGCAAAATCCCAATTAAAAATTTGTTAATTTGGCAATTACAACTGATTTAAGATTAATCCGCAATTGCTCTTAAATTAAATTTATTCCCAAATAATTTTACTAAAAGCTGACGATGAGAGATTCTTTAAAAAAATATTATTATACTTAAAAGTATCAAACGAATCTTGAACTAATCGAACTGCACTCTGGCAACATCTATTTTTATTTTACAACTGCGCTACGATTCGGACCCAAATGATGAATGAATTGCTAATCTCGTTAATATTGCGACTCTAGCGCTTTGTTGATCTAACGGATTGATTATATATTTTATTTACAACCATGCATGTAATAATGACATTTCATCTAACTTTGAAGGGTGGAAAGTTGACGTTTTTTTACTTTTACTTTCCACCCGGGTGGAAGGTAAATTTATTATAGGAATGATAATTATAAGTTTTATCTTCTTCTCAGTGGCAGACACAAAATAATAATTTTCCCTATTATGGATACTTTCTCCCAGTTATTTTCCTTTTTAAAACGAGAATTAACTTACCTAGCTGCAAAATGCAGCGGACTCTCGTTGTTATTGTTCTTTAAATTTATGCATGCACCCAACTTAATTAAATTCTCTAAACTCCTGATATGGCCTTCCCGACTGGCATAGTGTAGCGGAGAGCAGCCTGTCATATCTTTTTCATTTAAAAGTTGGAGAAGACTCTCTCTAGATTTGGCCTAAACAAAAAAAAAGATATTTAAATAAATTGACATATTATTTCGAATGTATAGGGTAATGAATTAGTGGCGCAGTTGAGAGAACAACGTCATTCTGTAGCAATGGCAATGTCCTTTTTGAACCCGGTATAAATGCAGGGCAGTGGCGACTATTCAAAGGAAGTAGGAGCAATGCCATAGTCTCAAGAAAGAAAGGAGAAGAAAGTAAAAAAAACAATAAATTTCTTTTTATTAATAAACTAAATTAACTTCAATAATAAAATATTTTTTATTGAATTGATAATTACGAGTATATTATTCGTTACTATTCTAGTAATTCAATCGTTTAATACTCCAAAATAATCGAAGTAGAAGCTAACGCACCAAAAAATGTTACCCTGTTTTGATTTTGCATACAAATCAAAACCTATGCGAATGTAGGAGAAGCAATCACACAGAATCGTCCTATATTATGAAAACATTATCTTATTAAAATAGCTAGTTGCTATGGTCACGTGTTAGATATGTCTTTCAGGGTGGCGGAATTTTATGCCGGTGAATGTATTTCAAATTAAGCTGATAATGGATATATGCCATTTGTGACACTTAATTTATTTATAGCGTTATTATGATGAAATAAAAACAAATTATGTACAACGATTTGTTGTTCATTACATTTTTGTTCCATATTAAAAGCGGATAAATATAATTTTTTTGGTAGTAGTCGATTATTCAAAGCAGCTAAAAAATTTTTAATTAAACAATTAATAAAAGCAAGAAACGAAATTTTCTCAACTATCATTCGATCTTTCCTTTTATTAGCTTATAAATTAAAAGTTTTTAAATTATAATCTGTTCCTCAAACTGGACCATCAAGAAGAAGGGCATTTAAGAATGCTGATTTGGTCTTTATTTATTTGCAACATAAAGTTTCAACTGGTAAATATAGCCAGTCGTCTTCAGGTGAATACTGAATATAGTATTCATCTGAAAATACCTATTTAGTATTCACCTGAAAACGAATGGATATGCTTACAAGTTAAAACGTTTTGTTACAAATAAACAAAGACAATGTCAGTCCAAAATACCTCAATCACTCAGAATAATGCAAGCCTGCAATGAGTTGCTGATGGCAGAAATAGAAAGACCGATAAAAATAAAACGACAACGGTGTATCGACAATGATGGCGGCTCAGCAGAAATTTTACAGTGGTTTGATACAGTTAGGAATTTTTTTTATATTAAATATGTATTTAATTTTTTAGAGGTGGCAATAATTTTTTATGGGTTGCAATTTCTCCGTCAGCATGTTTAGAGAGAGAACACAATTCTAGAAAGAGATGTATGTAGTTTAGAAATAAGTGTATTTTATTCTTAAATCACTTTCATTATTTTTGCCACTCTGTATAATATTTCGGATTTCCGACTATTTATTTATTTTCCTTTATTTTAAATTGCATTCCTAAATACAAACATTAAATGAAAAATGACGTCAAAAACACCTATACAACGTGTCCAAGATAAGGAGGGCCAGTACAGGGATCTCGGAAACCGCAAGAGATACGAAGTCGGTTAAATGCCTACTGATAAGCCGTTCAGAAAGTTTTAAAATTCCGGGTCGTTCCGGAGATATCGGGAGAAAACCGATATTCTGAAAAATCGTTTTATTGTTTTCCTGGGATTTTTTAGATCGATTTCTAAAGTAAATTGCACCTTTGCATTGCCACTTTTTCCGCTCTATCTAACAGCGTTAATTGTTTTGTAATCCGACGAGTCGTCTTCGAAGGGCCATTATCAACTTTATTTTTTTTTTAAATAAGGTCCTGTTTTCTGATATTGTAATTTGATAGCTTTTTTCTTCCGAATGCAACAATGTATGACACATTGTGGTTTAATGACGTTTCGAGTATTTTTTGAACAACATCAACCACCACTCATTTGTGGTTTATTATTAAATTATTTGTTATTTATTGAACTAGTCCACCAAAAGTAAAAAATTTAGAACTTACTTATAGGATATTATTTATAAAATTAGAAGAAATACAGGACCGTATCCCAAAATTTCCTTGTGTTGTTCAAAAAACCCTCGAAACGTCATTAAACCACAATGTGTCATACATCGTTGCATTCGGGAGAAAGAAAGCTCTCAAATTCCTATATCAGGAAAACAGGACGGTATTTAAAAAAATAAAGTTGATAAACGCCCTTCGAAGACGACTAGTCGGATTACAAAACAATTAACGCTGTTAGATAGAGCGGAAAAATTGGCAATGCAAAGGTGCAATTTACTGTAGAAATCGATCTCCAAAAAACCCAGGAAAACAATTAAACGGTTTTTCAGAAACTCGTTTTTTTCCTGATATCACCGGACTACTCGGAATTTTAAAACTTTCTAAACGGCATATTATTAGGCACGTAAATTCGCAACTTTACCTCCATTTAACCGACTTCGTATCTCTTACGGTTTCCGAGATCCCTGTACTGGCCCTTCTTATCTTGGACACGTTGTATACGGCGAGAAAACTATATGCCCAATCATTCACACTGTATGGTTTCAATTCTATAAGTAATTGTTTCAGTTCCTTTTTAAGAATTCTCTCATTACTGCTTGCTTAATACAGGGTGTTTCAGAATAAGATGCTGATCCTTAACGTTGTGAATCCTTAGGTGATTTTAAGAAGAAAAGTTCAAATTAACATATATCCTTAACCTATCAACTTTCGAACTACAGGGCGTTAAAGTTTTAAGAAAAAGAATCGTTTTTCTATCATAACTTTAACAACTTTCTAGCTATTTTTATGAATTTTTCACACATGCCCTCTAAGCATCAATAGCCTTTTTTGGTGTATACAATTTTTTAACCAGTGGCGTCCTGAAAGGGTTTGGACTAGACATTTTTGAAAAATATTATGTACGCCAGTGCTTTTTCTCAAGATAAAAATTATTTTTTAAATACTCATTCATTTTAGGCCACATTTAATATCTTGCCTTCTTATCGTCCGATAAACAGTTTCCGACAAAAAAAATAGCATATTCGCTATGTGCCTATGTTTTATTTTTAAAAATTAAATTAAAACAACTAACATTAAATAACGTGTGAACAAAAACGAAAATAATTTAGATTAGCTGTTGAAAGTGGCCACCACCTGCAAGAATGCAGCTTCAGCTCTCCTCATTGAGTCTCGTACCCTTTGAAAAATTCCTGGAGTATTCCTGATGGTGTCGAAACAAACTATTATGCGGTTTCTCAACTCCTCTTCAGTATTTATTGGGATGCTGTAAACCAATGTTTGCAGATGTCCCCAAAGGAAAAAATCTATACTGTTTAGATCAGGGGATCTAGGTGGCCACGATTCTATTCCTCTGCGCCCTATCCATCGATTACGATAATGTTGATTTAAAAACTCTCGTGCTAAGAGACTGAAATGGGCAGGTGCACCATCGTGCATAAACAACATACGATGTCGGGTAAAAATAGGGACGTCGTCTAGCAAATTTGGTAAAGTGTGTTCAAGAAATTGGCGATAATTGATTCCGTTCAATCGGGCTGGTAATGTGGTGAAGGTGGTGATTGTTATGAAAATTTTGTATGGCGTTCCTGGAAAAATTAGCTTCGTCCGTGAACAAAATTTTGGCATCAAATTGTTGATTTTCGGTAACCATTTGAATAGAGCATTGGCAGAAATTGATGCATAATGGAAAATCCCTAGGAAGTATGTCCTGGACCCGTTGAATATGGTACGGATATAACAAATAACTTTGAAGAATTCTCCAGACTAGGACATGAGTAATATTTAAAATATTCCCAATTTTTCTGGTACTTATATTAGGGTTTTGTTCCACTAAATTTAAAACAGCTTCTTCGGTTTCCGGTGTTCGTGTAGTTTGGTGTGCCCCTTTTAAGTAGTTTTTTGTTTCAAAAGATCCCGTTTCACATAACTCTCTGTGAGTTCCTGAAATCGTTCGTGCATCCGGAACTATTCTATTTGGATAACGCTCTTGGTATAATCGTCTGGCTTCGAATGCATTGCCGTCAGCAAGCCCGTACATGTAATGCATATCCGCAAACTCGACATCTGTAAAATTTGCCATGATACTTATATGTTTAAAAAGTATTACGTTTTAAAATTTAAGTTAAATGGAAAGCAGTGTACAAAAATAAATAGCTGTCAAACTATTATTAAATATTTCGTTATTGTCATTGTTTCCTTAACAAAGTTCATAGCCTACTAGTCAGAAACCATAGGCATAGAGCGAATGTGCATTTAATGCTTTTTATTTTTTTTTCGGAAACTGTTTGTCGGACGATAAAAAGGCAAGATATTAAATGTGGCCTAAAATGAATGAGTATTTTAAAAATAATTTTTATCTTGAGAAAAATCAGTGGCGTACATAATATTTTTCCAAAATGTCTAGTCCAAACCTTTTCAGGACGCCACTGGTTAATTTTTTTTTTAATTTTCTACACCAAAACAAGGCTATTGATTCTTAGAGGGCATGTGTGAAAAATTCATAAAAATAGCTAGAAAGTTGTTAAAGTTATGATAAAAAAACGATTTTTTTCTTAAAACTTTACCGCCCTGTAGTTCGAGAGTCGATAAGTTAAAGATATATGTTAATTTGAACTTTTCTTCTTAAAATCACCTAAGGATTCACAATGTTAAGGATCAGAATCTTATTCTGAAACACCCTGTATAACGAGGCAACTTATTGAAGAATTTTATGCAAACATAGTATGGACTTTTCTCAAGCAGAGTTAATCGATGTGCAGGGTAAATGATATTGTACGAACGAGTGCCCTGTTCACGCCGCATACTGGAGTTAAACCTATCTATATTCTTATAGAAAAACATTAGGCAACAACTATGGCAAGGACGTTTTCAACCAAGCAAAACTTTTTAAGCAAGACGGATGAAAAATTTACACTTTCTACCACACAAGCTGTATATAACTGGACGTAACTTTTAAAAGTCTAAAATGCAATATTATATTTACACCAGAATATAAAATATTTTAAATTCCATTATAAAATATTATGAACGAGAACGTGACGTGCCGTTTATTTGAGGCGATAAAACGCTTACTTGTGTTCTATATACATCAAATTCCCTTAAATATTAAGTGCCTAATAACATTCCTTCCTTACATATAAGAATGTAATTTTTCTGTCACGGTGCCTGAATTATTTTTAAAAACAATATCGAATCGTTAGTTCGATAGCATTTAAATTTATTTAGTTATAAGTTTACAATAGGAAATAATTATAAACAAATTTTCGTCGTCGAAGAAGACACTCTGTGTCGGAACCATGTAATGGAACAATTATAAAAAGTCTCTAAATATTGTGTTATTATTTACATTGATCAACTGTACAGGGTGTCCTATTTTCGACACTTTCTAGGGGTATTAGAATTATTATCAAATATAGAATGTTTTCTAATTAGTGTCTCATTTTTGAATGAAACGAGTGATTCCTAATCTACAGGGCGATTTAGAAAAAACTTCGCTACATGGACACCTCTCGTATTTCCGTTATGCGTGAACTTATCAAAAAGATAGAAACACTGATATTTATTTTTCGAGATATTAATAGAAGTAAACATTTTTAAAAGAGGCACCCTGTATATTATTTTTTAGTTGATTGTGTAGACTCTGAGCGTCACAAAAATGTATGTTGCTTATCTTTATCTTGAAGAAGAAGTTAAAAATGCGATATTTCTCACAATTTTCGTTACTTATAACAGCAGGCCGTTGTTAGATTTATTAAAAATAAATGCAAATATCCAAAACTTATCTCTAGTATTTTTATTATTTATCAAATACTTAGTGAGTAAGAATTTTAATAATATGCTTTTTATTTATTTAATCATTTATGAAAAGTATGATATTTTACAACCAAAAAAAAATCTATCAAATTTGCATCTGTTTCTAATAAATTGACAAGGGCCTACTGTTATAATACCTCTTTTTGAACATACATATAAACAACTATACATTCTTGTAAAGCTCAAAGTACACGCAAGCAATTAAAAAATAATACACAGGGAGACCCATCAATTTTTTGTTTCTTTTTTTAATATGGCAAAAAATAAACTTTTTATAGAAAAACTGGTAACGTCACAGAACGTTCCGTAACAATCTCTAACATGATCAGTTTCTACCTTTTTGTTAAGTTAAGGCATAAAGGAAATACGAGGGGTGTCTAAGAAGCAAGGATTTTTAATATCACCTGTAGATTATAATCTAAGAGAACAATAACAAATTTGACAGCGTACTAAAGTGAAAACCGCAACATTCTATCTTTGATCATACCTCTAATAATACCAGAAAATATCGAAAAGGGAACACTCTGTACTTCAATCGAGTAACGGTTACTTCAATCGAATATTAGATTTTTATTACGGCAAATTTGGCGAATCAGATGCGCCATAATCAGAAATTTCTATTATATTTTGCTGAAATTTGACCTATATTAGTTTTCCCCATTAATTGGCGTCTTTATGCAACAGCTCGCCTATGTAAGCTATAACTCTGTGTTACAGTATTAGATTGCTAATAAACTAATTCTAAGTAATACACGTGCTTACTAGGAAAGACGAAGAAGACTTTTTAAGTTGTAAATTAGTTTAGATTACTAAGTTATTAAACAGATAATTATCAGCACTGAAAAAATTTGTTAAAGGACATAAATGAGCAAATGGTGTCCATTCCGACTCATTTGCTCGCTAGATTTTTACAATTTAACAAGATATGATCTTCTTTTTCTTATTCCAGAAAAACTTACATCGGTTTTATCGCTATGACTTGTGATTCATTCATATGCAGGGTATTTACCATGTATGATTCGTAACCTCAAAAGTTTGTTTATGAACATAAATGGGAGAAAAGTTTCCATTATTCTCCAACTTTACAGCGTGTGACTCCCTTATTCGCTAGATATTTACAATTTTACAACATATGATTCTCTTTTCTTATTTCGGAAAAACTTACAACGCTCTTATCGCTTTGAATAGTATTTCATTCATATACAGGGTGTATCCTATGTACGATTCGTAACTTATAAAATTTGTTTATGAACATAAATGGGAAAAAGGTGTCCATTCTGTTACATCTAAACAGGTTGTGATTCCTTTGCTCGCTATATTTTTATAAATTAGCATGATATGATCCTCTGTTCTGATTTCGAAAAAACTTACGTCGGTTCTATCGCCATGTCTATTGTTTCATTCATGTATAATGTGTTTCATATATTTGTAACTTCAGAAATTTATTAATGAATAAAAATAAGAAAACGGTGAAAAAAATATTAAAAAGTCAATTTCTAGCTTCCCTGGCCATGTACAAGAATGATTCTAGTATGACTTTGTTAGTATATTTGAGCAGTATAAAGTTACAAAATTTCATCAAAATATACAAAGTTACTTAAAAGTTATACTAGAAAATGTAAATTTTCAGATGAGTCTTTGGGCTCCGATATCTTTATTAGGAGATATATTAGTAAAAATGAATGTATGAGCTATACTATACTATATTCAAAACAGAGAATCAGTATACGTAAATGAATTCACGTGATCTTTATATTCACCAGGACCGCACTAAGAAATGTTAATATCTTCCATGTATATTTTGTTCATACAAGGGAAACAATCAATTGCGACATCTGCGGTATCTGTGCTGTTAGATGTATTTATTTAACGGTGATTAAAAGTCGTCTCGGTTATAATATAATACTATTATAAAATAGTATTAAAAACATAACAAACTGAATAAGTCCAATCATGTGGCAAGCACCGCCGACATTACATATTTTATTAACCAAGCGCAATATAGGATTTCCAGTATCGACCGCGGATCAAGTGTACCATACGCTTGGCCTAATATTTCACATTTACTGACTCTTGGTCTTGAATAGGGTGTAGTATTATTTTGACCTCTCCTGTGCGCTGGCGAAACGTTATACTTTACTTACCGGACACCGCGTATATTAAATTGTATGTACAGTAGTAAATTGTGCATTGAATTGATTATTGCATTATTATAGTAATGTTAAGTGATGTGAAATTGATCATCTAAAATTGTGTTTATTTTTTTTCTATTTCTACGTGCCTTTAATAGACAAAAACATACCTGGCTTCACTAAAATGTGAAATTACATTATAAATAATTAAATATGGCAAATTATCATAATTATTGCTAGAAAAAAATATATCGAAGCAACTAAACCTAAGGTTCTACATACCTTACTTACTTCTGCACCAAACTGCTCCAGCTGGCCTCCGTTTATTACCACCAAGTGTAACACGTTCCTTTTATTTATATCTTTGATGTTGATATCTGCACCCATCCTTATCAACGTATGAACCTAAATATGATTTTCTCTACTTTATTATAAAATATTTTTAGTTCGTTTCAATGTTAGTTAAACAAAGATAGGAGCCATATTATTATACTTTTCATTGACGATATACGAGAATTATATTTAGACTAAATATTGTTATACTTGGTCATTCACGGTGTGTGGCCTATTAAAAGATTTCGGGAACTGAAATATTGCAGATGCCGATGTTTTTAATGAACAAATATTGACGTATTCCGGTTATACCGGAAGTTAGGCTTAACATTGTTATTTTAAATAGAATTCCCTTTATATTTGGAGATTTTTTGATTCTATGTAATAAATTTTATAAAACAAATAGAATACTAATGAATTTACGAAAATTCATAAAACGTAAATATGCGTCTTTTTATTTCATACAAATACTAGAGATTTTTTATACAGAGTATCTAATAAACTGAACCGTAATAATATTATGTAATAAATACTCATAAGTCAATTTTTAACCTAGAAACTACTTAAGATATAAACATGTATGTATTGAGCAATTAGATAAAAATATTATTTTTTTACATGTGCACCGAAAGTTCCTCTTTTCATGCATGTTATCTTCACCGAAAGTGGAGCTTTCCAGACCTCTCCGAGAGAGCGGCCGGGAAAGTATCGAAGCTGGCGGGAAATATTTTTCCCGCCCGCTTCGAGTCATCATGTTATCCTCAATAGTTTTTTTAACTGATAAATAAATAAAACCAGAGATGTCTGCAGATCGCCAGGCGTACACTCTGCCACTAGGCCACCGAGCCATACATATCAACGATAATAAATATATATTTACATTCTCCATGCGACAGTGTTTTCATATCATGTAGACAGGGAAACTGTCTGAAGAATTTCTTTAATTATTTGGCATCAACGCATCTCGTCCGCAAAAGCCTCTTTTCGGCCCTTGATAAGTAATGTACTATTCTACACGTAATGGTAAATTAGAATACAGGGTGTTCCATTTAACAAAAATTGACTTATGTGTTGTATATCAGAAAGATATAATTTTTTAAAAGTAATTTGTACAAAAAATATCTGATATCATTATGAAATAAAAAATTGATAGCTTGTCTTAATTTTCTCAAATTTTTGAATCTTTAACTGAATTAGTTACAAAATAAGGTCAAATTACCTTCGACATGTTTTTTTTTGCTAAAAATTCCTTTAACGAATTTGATCTCAGAAACAGTTGGAGATAGGAAATTGTTAATCTCTATTAATTATCGAATATTTAAAAATGCACGTCCAAACTATTAAGCTCTTGTTTCATTTATAATGATTCAATTTTAACAATTTTTGTTTCAACTAATAGACAACAGATCCTAGAGTTTAGAGCAGAGTAGTTTAAGTTCTGATAAGTCTAAGTGTGTGTCCACAATGGAGCACCGCACTTTGCACCGCACCTCGCCTTACCGATAGCCTTGCTTAGGCGAAGTAAATAAATCCATGGCTGTAAATGCACCTGGCCACTACGACGCACTACACATCCATGCCCTGGTCTTTTGTACACGAGTAATGATTTACCTAATTTTGTTAATTAACTAATTTATGTTTTAAACTGAATAAATTAGAGATATATCTGGCCCAAAAGTATCGTCATGCCACTTTCGGTAAAAAGTTATCACGTAAAATCATTTTAACATATCTACAATATAAAGTGCTACGTAATTATCTCATTATTCATTTACTTAGCATTAAAAATTCGAAAATAACGATACACAGTTTTGTCCAAAATTCTCGCAATATCTGCTTAAGAAAGTCCTTGCACATACAATCCTCTAGCGTAAGAATGTTGTTCTCGTATTGACAACCAAATCGAATGGCTTATTTATCCAATGATTTTGTATTTTCAATGTTAAGTAAATAAATTAAATGAATAAAAAGTTTCGTAGTACTTGTATTTTAGACTTTATATGTTGAATGATTTTTAATTTGGCACAAGTGGAAAGTGGAAGAAATCTCGCATTGATAGTTTACGATAATAGAACGTATTTAGATGAAATGGTAATATTTTTGTTACCTAGAGTGGCATGGGTTTGTTCGGGTTTGTTCTATAATAATAAATTCAATTTTTATGTAAGATTTGTAAAATTCAAATTTTCGGAACTTTACATGCATCTAAAATTTATTAGACGTATTAGAACTTAAACTACTCCGCCATAAACTCTAAAATCTATTTTCTTTCAGTTAAAAGAAACATTAGAATTTGTTCATTATTAACGAAATAACAGCCTATGAATTTGGACGTACATTTTTCAATAGTCAATAATTAATTCGGGTCGTATTAAAATTTTCTTCCTCCCCTCTATTCAATACTATTACCGTTTTCCATCCTCCTCTTAAAGCTGCCAATAGCAAAGGCGATCTTCTCTCTTTATCAATTGGATTGCAGTCCGCACCTTCACTAATCAAATACTCCACGATTTCCGGATGATCAAACATGGCCGCGCAATGTAAAGGCGTCATCTTCTGCACGTCGCAGGAACTTAGACACGACATTTTTTCTTCAGGTTGCATTTGGAACATTATCTTAACTATTTCTATGGCACCTGCAATATTAAATGGACTGTAACAATAATCAATAAATACATTTCAAAATTGTTAAGGTATTTAATAAATACTAGAATATATTCTTGTTGCTGCCTAAAGTAGTTTATTAAATTAAACCAATTTATGAAAACGAAAATAAAAGTGAGTTTCATAATTATATTATAACGTTTATGGTAGAAAGTGTAATATAAATGGGAAACTTTTTATCCTTGAATTTACCGCAAAAAAGTTACTCTTGCTAAAAAGTTTTGCTTGGTTGAAAATCTCCTTAGCCATAGTCGAATATCCGAAATATAGTACACAGTAAAATTGATCTGAGGATAAAATATCATTATTTCTAAAAATACATGAATATGTCGTTTGGAAGCTCATTCTAGAATTATGTTCTTGCGCTAAACAGGCTGATGATGAACATCCACATATGCGATATAAGTAGGTCATTTTAATTATTATTATAATTTTATTAATTATTTTTTTTTCATTTACTGAATACTAACTTCCCGAACAGATGGATATGACGATGTACGATAAAGAAAGACAGTTTATAACTAGACCCTAGAGGGCACCCGATTTGATGCCCCTGGACTATGTTTATGAGGAGAGATGAAATTCTACAAAACAAACTAATGCAAGCTTATAATGAATTGGCGAGGGCAGAAATCGGAAGAACAATAAAACAATTTAAAAACAAAACTAGAACGATGTATCGAATATAATGGTGATTCAGCAGAAATTTGACAGTTGTTTTATACAGTTAGGACAATTTTACGCTAAATTATTTATTTAATTTCTTACGGGCAACAAGTATTGGTGACCTAGAGCCCGGCAATCTGTGTACATTAATTGTTGCAGAAATATATCTGACAATGTATAGCTTGGCAATATTTCCACAATAGCATAGCCCATATCATTTATCAGAAAATGGGCTATTCAGTAATGCACATGTGTCATAGCGACAGAACAATAGAGGAAGCCTCGTCAATATTGCGATCGACCGGCAAGATGCCGGCATCATATAAAAATAATAAACATATTAGCAATATTAACGAACCATCCGAAATATATTGCAATATATTAATACATAATAATATGGCTGTCAATGTTGCCGGCAACTTCAAGCTATACTATTGCAGTCACATATTGGCGTACAAATGTTACCCGCACCTTTATGTAATCTAAATAATTTATTTTATTTACAACCATGCATGTAATAATGACATTTCATCTATCTTTAAAAGGTGGAAAGTTGACGTTTTCGACTCGGGTGGAATGCTGATAGCTTTGCGTGTTTAGATATGTCTACTTTTTCCCTAATTGATAGGGTGGTTCTCAGCATTGAATATTGTGACCAAATCGTCGATATCTTCTTTGTCTTGCCATTTTCACTGAAATAAGCTAGTAGTGCCGACTCAAAACCAGGATTTTGAACTTTGTTTCCCATACACCATTCTTTGAGACAGTTATATGCCTTGTCATATCGCGCGGCTTTTAGTTGGCAGAAGATCTTTTGCTGCTTCTTGAATTTCTGGTGGAGTAGCAGCAAAATCAAATTCCTCATTTGATTTTTCTGTTGTTAAAATAATATATTGTTTAGGGACATGGAAACCATATTCAAAAAATGATATTTGCCATATTGATGTGTACTATTACCTATGTTATTTAACCACCTGCGGTTATTTGAAATTTCTGTCAAATTCTTTAATGGAAAAGTCAAAATGACATTTATCTTTTAATAAATAATTTTAATTCAAATAATAAGAAGTGGATATTAGATGTGGTTGTAAATAAAATAGTATACAAACCTCGGTGAAAAGTTTCATTACTGTCTCAATATTTAGTTCACGCCTCGGTTAACTACCGACTCTCTGGACAGGAATGATACACTTTCCACCTTGGTACGTAATATACTATTTATGTTTTGTCTTGAAATATAATCTTATTTCGTTTTATAAAATTATCTAACTATATTTCATAGGTAGTTGTTTCTCGTCAGCATGCCTAGAGACAGTTCTAAAAAGAGCTTCAAACGTCATTTTGATGTATTTTTAGAAGCAAGGATATTTTATTCTTAGATCAAATTCACATTTTTTTGTCACTCTGTACTATATTTCGGATATTCGACTATGGCTGAGGAGGTTTTCAACCAATCAAAATTTGATTGATTTTGTGTTATTTTTTTCCATAAAGTGAAGGATAGAAAAGTTTCCCATTTGTTACATATTCTAGCACACACGCTGTATACAGGGTGTCCATTTAGTGTATAATTCTTCAATATCTGATGTAATATCATCGATAGAGGAAAACTGTAAATATAAAAATTAGGGGACTATTGAAGATGTATATTTTAAAAATATTTTTAAATATACAGTGGCGAGGCGAGACCACTGTTGCCAAGATATTAATTATTTTCCTATTTTTATTGTTTCTGTACGGCCGCGATAAATAAGCTACAGATTTATTTATTGTTTTTAGTTTGATCAGAAAATTTTGCAGACATTTAAATCTTGGTAATATGAGTACTATTTATAAGATTTTCAAATGGAACACACTGTCTATTTTATCAAGACTTGGAACGTCTCCTTAAGCTCGATATTATTAGACTATAAAAGATACTTGACAAGGATATTTTATAAAATGTTTGACAGTGTAATATCAGTTCTTTTATAAAATATTTATTTTATAAAAAATATTTTATAGCAGATAACAAGAGACGATTATCTTATATAAAAGATTTAATGGTTGATTGGTAGTAACCTTACTTTGTGACAATAAGGTATATATTTGACTTTGACTGCGACTGGTATTAAAATACTACGGCGGAAAACATTTTAACAACAAAAGTGTTAATTTCGGAGTATGAAAGTTACGAAATATTGTTGCACAACTCTCAACATCCGGATTATAAGAACCGAAATATAATACTAGATATATATTCAAAAATATATCGGCATTATGAAGTGAATACAAGGTGGAGGATATACTGGCATAACTCCCTCATGTTGCCAGAAATCGAAGGGTAACCATAAGGCGTTTCTCAACGCTGATAGAATTTCTCAAATGTATCTTCTATCGTAATATAAATGCTGCCTGCTATCATTTAAACAATTAACTTAAATGTTTTCTCGTCCATAGTTTTTATAATTCCTAATATCTGCAGATTGTAACTTCCGAAGAAGATTATCGTGGACACCTCTAAAATTACGTCTTGCCACCCAGGGCCTTACCTAAAGTCACCCGGTTATTTTTTTTGTTAGACACTAAAAACATTGTAATGGCGGTAGCATTCATTTTTAATTGTAAACACGTGGCAAGTTCCATTAAAAATTGACAAAGTTCTTTGACAGTGAAATACTACTTATACTTAACATAAATATATAATCTTTTATAAAAGAAATTGCTACAAAATATTTTATAAAACATCTTTGTCAAACATATTTTATAGTCTAATACCGGATTTAAACTAAAATATTTTTATTATTGTCTGCAGCATTGCCAAATCGTAATGTCATTCCATAACTCACTGTAAATACAACAAATCCGAATAGACCCCATATATAGAGGCTTAAATTTTTTTTATTTTAAGTGTTATTTCCTTCCTCCTAAGTCGAACTTTTTATGACTTTTTCCTAAAGTCCAATATAAAAAAGTAAGAAAGTTTATGGGCACCCTGTTTAGGCGGCATTATTCACGATCTTACCTTGGGCACAAGCAAGATGAACAGGCGTCGAAAGATCATGCTGTTGAGTCGATATTTTTGCACCAGATCTAGAATATCAGTTAAATCTATTAGGTATGTTCTACAATTCTATATGGAATGGCTAATTTTTGAGGAACAAAAAAATTGAATACAGTCCACGGTGAGTGGCCTATTAAAAGCTATCTGGAACTAAAAAGATATTTGTTTTAATTATTGGCAACACCATATACAGGGTGTCCCGAAATTAAGGGACAATACTTCACCACCATATTCTCCGGCTAAAAATAATAGAATTTTGTCATATAGGCATAAGTGCAGAAATGCATGCTAAAGGGGCTACGGCCCTTAGAATGGGGAACCCTAAAGACTTCTTTTCTAAATATTTTCGATACCGTTCATAATAAAATTTGAAATTAGGTGTGTTGTATAAACTTTTGACGCTAAATCAGTTCATGTATTTAAAATTTCAAAATTTTAATCATAGACTGGGATGGTTAAGGGTTAAAATAATCCCACTTTTATAATTAGTCATTCTTTTTTTAATTTTCTTAAAAATTATGAAATATCAAAGTATTTTACGTAAAAATGGCTCTCTTAGTTCATATTGATAGAACTTACAGTTTTTGAGTAAAATCGTTTTAAAAAAAAGATTACGTTCATAAATAAAATCATTAATGAAATTAAAAAATTGTAACGAAGTTACTACTTTTATTATTATTAAATAATTCTAGTCAAGTCTCACCATAAAAGAGAAATTTAAGACAAGAACTACTCATTGAGAACATGCTCAAATAGACCTCCTTTCCTCTGATAAAGAATCTAGCTCTACGGCAAATGTTGTGTAATTTTTTTTTTAAACGATTTCACTAAAAAATCAATCAATATTCAATTATCAATTTTTATCAAAATTAAAAAAAGAGTGACTAATTAAAAAAGTGTGGATTATTTTAAAGCTTAACCACCCCAGTATGTGACGCCTATGAGTAAAATTTTGTAATTGTGATCAGAAACTGATATAGCGTCAAAAGTTTATATACCATACCTAATTTCAAAATTTTATTATGAACGTCTTCAGGGTTCCCCATTCTAAGGGTCGTAGCCCCCTTAGCATGTCTTTATGCACTTATGCCCATATAACAAATTTCTATTATTTATAGCTGGAGAATATGGTGGTAAAATATTGTCCCTTTATTTCGGGACACCCTGTATATAGTTTTTAATTTTTGGATTTCATGCAAATTTCTAGACATATTTCATACATCATATCATATACCGAAGTCTAAGTGTGATTGACATATTTGTGGTCCTTAAAATAATTATTAATTTTATAATTATTTTCTATTCAACATTAAAAATAAGGGTAAGATTGCATAGGCTTCTCTAATTCCAAAAATTTGTAGTTTTTGAAATATTGCCAGTTTAATACTTTTATATGGGGATATTTTTATATTGCTATGTGTTAAAGTCAATTGATAAAGAATCAAAAATGTCACATGTTCTTGATACTACTTTATCATATTCTCCATAAATAATCTCCGTTTAAATAATTTAAGCGCCTCGGCATGATTATTAATGACTTTCAAATAGTAAGTGACAGCGTCATAGATTTCTTTAGCATTTGACTGTTTTTCAATGCCGGCATATCCAACTATGAGTAACTGACCGTATTTAAGTGTCTTTTTATATTGAAGCATGGTTTTTGGCTCGAATCATGGCATATGACTCGAAAATGAAAACGGTCGATGTTTTAAATTGCGAAGCAAAATCATCATCCAAAAATGAAAAGCGAATACAAATACTAATCGATGAAATATAAAATAGCAGATATTATTCTAGAGCATTTTTCAAAAGATTTGACTTGAATTAGGAATTTCTTATAATAGATCCGTCGACGTGGCATCAAAATGAAAGTTTTGTAATTGGCCTGGAATTACTGAACCAGTACAGGGTGTGAGAAGGAGTTAAGCTCATGGAAGCTTACAATAAATTCTTTAAGAAAAATGAAAAACCAAAATAGTATCTGCTTCAGATAGTTCAAGTAGTTATCGTCGAAAGTTCTAGACTCTAAAAAAGCAACTTTTTCTCTGCTCCAGGATTTGTAGTAAAGAAAGAGATTTTCACATTTTTCCCGGAAACCCGTCCGCGTCAGTTATACATTAAAAAGTGATAGATGATATTATATTCATTTTTTTATAGATCGATAACCTTCATATAACACTTTTTTGCTTATAAGTGATATTTTGCAAGATAAATAAATAAAATGGATTTTCTCTTATTTAATTCGCGATGAAAATAGATTTTTTTCATGCAATGGCACCAAACCGGGGGGTAGTGCAAGGAAAATCCAATCTTTGAAAAATGAGCACCACCCATACCCACCCCGATAAACTTTTTGGTGTTGAGTTATTTTTTCCCGAAAAATTAACCTGTTATATTATTTTTAAACATGTTCCGAGAGAAACAAGTTCATACCTTCCTCGATTTAATTTGAAGCCGATTTCCTACCGTGTTTTCATTTTATAATGGCCTCATTATACCTCTCTATTCTAACAAAAACAATTCATTTAGTTATCGGAGATATAAATTAATAAGAGTATTTCTTAGTTTAGTTTAATTTGTAATTTAATTTCTTAAATGAGAAGTATGATGAGGCCAGTTGGTTAAGACTCTCTGAATAGTATCTGATCAGCTCGGTGCTCAATTCACCCTACTTTTATTTCCGCGGGGGTTCGGTGCTGAATTGGCCTATCCCCAATTTTCCATAAATACCTTTTTAATCATATTCCAATGGTAAATACCATCAAATTACAGTTTTATTACGCATGCAAAAACCAACTAATTGTAAATTTAAATTTAACTATGAAAAACTTATTCAGGCCAAACTAACAAAAAAATGAAACAAATGTTATAATAGAAGATTTCAAAAATATTGTATAAATCATCTTTAAAAAATTAGGTACAGCAGTACCGACTGGCAGTCTACACACTTTTATATACCTTATGCATAGCTCCACCGCTCTAATATCCCCACCATGTACAGCGGAGTGCAACGGAACATTTCCTTCCGCATCGTAGAATGATATCATTTCATCCCTGGTGCAACCTAGGGATTCACTCCAAGCCAAAAACACCTCCATAGTTTTAGAGGAAGCATTCTTTGCAGCTTCGTGTATGGGATAGTAACCATTGTTACAAGGTTTGCGAGGGGAAGCTCCAAAGTCAGAAATCTGTGAAAAAGGATCATTGATACACAGGGTGTCCGCTAATTAATGGTACATGGAAAAACCACAGACTCGTTACGTAAAAATATTAGGATTTAATTATACCTACCTATATCCAAAAATTGATATTAACTGAGATCCACGGTGTTAAAGTTAAAACTTAATTTTTGTATTTCTCTAATAACTTTGAGAGAAACAAACGTTTTTTTACAAAATTTGGCAATTATGGTTTTATTAGGACGAGACATTGATTTTTTCCTGAAATTTTAAGGTACAATGTAGGGGGCGCTATCTTCAGCAGCTTTCACACTCTAATTAGGTCATAGCTTCTTTGTGCCTCAGTGCATTTAATGAAAATAATACTCTTCTCATATTTATTACGTAAGGAAGGTATACTAAGTTCAGGTCGCCAAGAGTTACCGTTTCGGAGATATTTGCATTTAAAATGTTTAGTACTCCCTGCTCTATTACTATTAATTTGCAATAAAAATTTTTTTCTTAAAGTAACCTATGAGAAACAAATGAAATTTAGAGATGCATGAAACCTCCATGTTTTTAATTGCTTGTTAATTATTGTAAGATAGCCGAGACACAATTTGTTTTCAAGCGCAGAAATGCGTATATTATTTGGCTATTTGCTGTAGACTTCATAAGCAACTTTTTTGTAATACAAGACTACAAGTTACTCCGGCCGTTTTTGAAATAATTATAAATTGTGTTCTTTAATTAGCATAGGCCCACACAGGACTATTAATTGTAAACTACAGTAAGTGTTCAAAATGTCTTCCATTTTGATTTGTGCACTGAGGTGATATAATAGCACATCGGTTCATTAGTATTGGTTAAGCCTTGGAAATAGAATATGGATTCATTTGTTTATTATAGTTTGACTAGTTCTTTAACTTAAAAAATTGTTATTTGGGTAGAATAAATTGTAAAAAGAAATTAAAATATATTTTATTTTTATTGGTCGGTTTGTTAATATGCTCTTTGTACCTGGTGAGCGCGAAAAAAATTATTTGTTAATAAGGGTTCACTTTGCGTCACGTTATCTACAACTTATCTTTGTTATTGGACAAGTAACCAAATTGTGTATCCACCTACAACTGCTAGTAATATGCAGCAAAGAATAGGAGAAGTGTTTGCTGTTTTTTCAAGTAAAATATTAACGGGGTGTAAATAGATCGGTTCAAGGACATGTTTTCTTATACACAGATCAAAATGGAAGACATTTTGAATACTTACTGCAGTTAACAAGTATTAGTCTGGGCGCCTATGCTCTTTAAACAAGATAATTTATGTAAGTTGCTAGTATTACAAAAAATATTGCTTATGAGCTCTACATCAAACAACCAAATAATATACATTCGTTTTTGAAAGGATATTATGAACACACTGCATAAAATAGATAAACGCTATTAGATTCATAGTATCTCTATACCTGTTGTCATAAATATCCCTCAATGCAGAGGTTAAAAAATAGATTTGGATTGTTTTTGATTTTCTTTTTCAGGACTGTTAAATTTTTAAAAATTTTTGAATTAATTGCTCCTATACTACAGTACCAAATTAAATAAAATTTTATGCAATTATAAAGGACATTACTATGAATCTAAATATGAAATAAAATACTGGATGTCCCATTTAAAAACATTTTTTTGGACCACCCTGTATAATGTAAAATATTTTTAAGACGCTTTTAATCCCAGACCTCAAGTTGTTTTAGTATTTTTAATTAATTCGGCGATAATGATTGAATATTCCGTCTCCGCTTCGTTGACGGACCCAGTATAAAAGATTTAGCTATAATTTAGCAGAACAATGCTATAAAGAAAAACATCATTCCTTAAGTTCATTCCTAATCTTTTTAAAGCAACTCACCAGGATCTTAGCACACGCGTCGTGGTCATATATGGCGGAAATATGTAGCGCAGTCCTTCCGTGCTCTCCCCCCTGTTGTACGTCTATTTTGTCTTTGTGTTTAGCCATAGTTTCCAAGACGGAAATCTTGCAAAGTTCAGTTGCCAAGTGCAGCGGGGCTTGCTTTTTTTCATTAAGAATGTTGTTTTTAACACCCCTGAAAAGATAAAAACGCACGATTAAGGTTACGTTAGAACGCCTGCACGAGATATTGCGTCTGGTATTTTTATTAAAACGTATCGGGCTTTAGAATTTAATTTTACGTATAAGGTTGGGCAATATTAACAGATAACAGGACAATTTTCCGGATATGATATTTTGGAAAAGCTGTAAATGTAATTGAATGAATTATTGCTAAAAGGGTTCAGTTTATAGAGATTTTGAGAAACAGGCATAAAGCTCTCTAGGATTATAATAATTCTAAGAAATTGAAAGAAGCAATAACTGTATAGCTACAATACGCTCTTGTAATGCTAGCATCGGGTTTGTTCGGGTTCTATGTGCTTTATACACGTCAATTTGACGCCTGTTGTTACGATAATAAACATAATAAAAAAGACACGGGGATTCTATCCGTAGGATCCCCATGTCTTCTTATCTTCTATCTGTTTGTGTTTTCTAACAGGTAAGCGGTTTGATATGTCCTTGTTAGAAAAAACAAGCAATCGACGGACGTGACTCAAAAGTGTATATTTTTATCCAGTTTACGGCAGACTTGGCACAGTTTGGCCATATTGAGTTAAGGATTACTATTTGTTCCACAAACATTAATTAAATTTTACACACAAGCACTGAAAATTAACAAAGAATTATAGTTAACAATAACGACAAATATGACAGTAGTTCATCTGGTAATATCAAACGTGAAAGCAGGAATGAAATGGCAGTTCCTATAAGGGCTTTAAAGCATTTTCCGAACGTTCGACGGCGACGTAATGTTTTTGTTTAACAGAAAGCGACAACGAAAAATTATACTTATTTCCAGAGCTCCCTGATTATTTTGTTGTTTACAATCTACTTAAGAATGTGAATTGATTATTCTTCAAAGACTGTATTCTCCAAAATATATCAAATGCACATACAGTGTGTACATAAAGTAAGGAACAAATTCATTATATAGGAATCTAAAAATATTTCGGAAAAATCCTCGGACACGTGTATAATAATTTTTAATGGCGCATTTTTTCCCATACAAACTTCATATACAAGGTGGCTCATGTAGTAGATCTGACATTATCGACGATTTTTTTAAATGGGAACCGCTATATTTTAGTTCAGATCTGTAATCTCCACAGCTGATTTCAAAAACACAACACACTTAGGGCCTAAAATTCATAGTTTCGTTACTACAGGGTAAAACAAATAATTTTATTTAAGATATTTTTAATTTAAAAAAATGTAAAAAAATTAAATAAGCTATTTAATTAAGTGTTGAAATTGTCCTCCTTCTGCTGCCTGACAGTACCCCAAGCGATCAATAAATTCTTGTTGGACTTTTCTTATGGTTTCTTCTGCATTCTGTTGTTATTCGATTTTTTAAATCTTCAATATTGGCAGGTCTGACTTTATAAACATAATTTTTCAGGTGACCCCACAAGAAAAAGTCCAGTGGTGTAAGGTCTGGAGACCTAGGTGGCCATTCAACAGGCCCACGTCTTCCAATCCACTTGTTCGGAAAAACTTGGTTTATGTAATGGCGCACTACTGCTACATAATGTGGAGGTGCGCCGTCTTGTTGGTACCACAAATTTTCATCTAGAATTCCTGGATTATTTCTACTAGGGTATAAGTTAACTAGCGTAGGGATAAGAAAGTTCTGAAGAAAATGAAGATAATTTAGCCCGTTTACATTGTTGTCAAAAAAATATGGCCCAATAATTTTGTTTTTCACAATACCAGCCCAAACATTAATTTTTTGTGGATATTGAGTATGGTGCTAACGCATCCACCTGGGATTTTCTTTTGTCCAGTATCTACAGTTTTGCCGGTTCACTTCTCCATTTAATTTAAAGGTAGATTCATCCGAAAATAGAGTTAAGTTACATTTTTCCATTAATATTTGACAAAACTCCATCCTACGATCTGGATCATCTTCATTCAACTCATGAACCAATCGGATTTTAAACGGGTGCCATTTTTCTACCGTCAATAGGTTATGAACGGTCATGCCCCATGATCAATGGTAATCTGGCGGACGCTGTTTTGGGGATCTTCTTCCATAGCCAATAAAATATCTAATTTCTTATCATCCGGAATAGTTGGACGGCCTTTTCTGGGAATATATTCCACTGAACCCGTTTACCGAAATTTTATTTCAAGTTTACTCACAGTTGATCTAGTAATTGGTCTTGCTGGATACTTAGTGTTAAACAAATTGCAAACTTCTTGTTGAGTACGGATCCTATCACCATATCCAATCATCATAAGAATTTCTATTCTTTGTGTTAAAGATAAACGCATAGTAACTCAATATGTTTTAAAATAAAATGTATTACTTCTAATAAACTTACTAGAAAAATACAATGTAATGACAATGACATTATCTAAATACCATAGTTACATAACAGCAAATAAGCCTACTTGAAAAAAAACATAAGTAACAGCAAATGATGGTGCGTCCATTAATTACGTAAGGCTTTCAGGTAAAATTGGGTGATGGCGGAAGGGATTGAGCCAAATGTCACGAAATCTTTTATTGGGAGAAGGGTGGTTGAAAAATCGCTAAAAACGCCTCACGTAATTAATTGATGCCTCCCAAGCCAAAAAAAAAAATATCTTAAATAAAATTAATTGTTTTACCCTGTAGTAACGAAACTATGAATTTTAGGCCCTAAGTGTGTTATGTTTTTGAAATCAGCTGTTCTTGGAGATTACAGATCTGAACTAAAATATAGGGGTTCCCATTTAAAAAAATCGTCGATAATGTCATATCTACTACATGAGCCACCTTGTATATTAAGTTTGTATGGGAAAAAATGCGCCATTAAAAATTATTATACACGTGTCCGAGGATTTTGCCGAAATATATTTAGATTCCTAGATAGTGAATTTGTTCCTTACTTTATGTACACATTGTATAATGCAAAATCACCAAAAAACTGACTTTGGTCCCTTTAAACAATTATAACATTTCAAGAGTATACAAGGACATGCAAAAAGTTGTCAACATATGGGAAACTTTTTTTCATTATTCAAACACTGAAAAACGATTGCCTCTGCATGATTAGTAACCCAAAAACTTGTTTTCACATTTGTCATGTGACTACTCGTTTGGTTCGACAAATAAAAAAAATATATATTTTGTCATGGAAAATTGGTATTAGTTGACGAGATATCGAAAAAAGTTATTTGAAAAAAGTGTTTAGATCTTAAACTTTTTCGCCAAGTTAGGAGCCAAAATTCTAAATATAATATTTTTCAGGAAAATAACCAGTATTAGTTATACAAGGTCTTCTACAGCTCAGTTATTAATTAAGTTAGGATTTTGATGTTTTGCAGACTTTACCCGTATCTTAGGGTGCGTTTCATGAAAATATTTTCGTTTATACAGCAGGGTGTCCCAAAAAAGTGTTACGTCATGATGATTACATTTATTTAGATTTCATGCCACATATTTTGTTACTTCTTTGAATGCTTCTTGTGGTTGCTTACATACCCCTAAAATTTTATTGAAATCGGTGCAGTAATATCCGCGAAAAAAAAATAAAAACTAAGAAAACTTAGTTCTGCACCACTGGTTTAAAAAATTTATTAAAATTGTAAATATTGCCTCATTAATAACATTATACAGGGTGCTTATTAAATAAGGTCCAACAATGTTGTTAACGAAGTTTTATTGATCGAATTTTACAGGGCGTCTAGAATTTTGTGTCAAACCTTTGAAATTTTACAACTCTTTATTTTTCTTATTTTCAATATTGTATATATTGTCATTCGATGCGGAAGTAAAAATAACACATTTTTGCTTATTACAACCCCATCACAACATATCGTAACACATTGGGAGATATGTGCAGAAAACTAATTTTATCAACTATTCTGCGGCAATTTTAATGAATAAAAATCGAAGGTGGTTTTAAAAAACAATTTATTGACATTAAAGTGTATCACACTTAAAAAATAAATAAAGTACTAGAATTAATAACATACTAGAATGTATGTTCGATATGTCTTCCGTTCTCTTGGAGGCACAAATGAAGGCGAGTATAAAATGATCTTGCCACTCTGCCTAAAAGTTCGGGCGTAATGTTTTGAGATGTGTTCCGAATTCTTTGCTTCATATTGTCTGGTGTTATTGGAGATTCTTGGAATAACTTCCTTAAGATAGCCCCCAAAAAAAATCTAATTTAGTTAAGTCGAGTGATAGGGGCGGGGCGGCAACTTGTTTTTCTCTTCTCTTCCAATCAATAAGCTAATTGGTACTATTTTAAATTTTTTACTAAAGTCAGAATGGGCTCTTCTCTCTCTTATTCATTAAAATGACTATAGAATAGTTGATAAGATTAGTTTTCTGCAAATAACTCTAAATGTGTTACCAATTATGATAGGGTTGTAATAAGGAAAAATGTTTGATTTTTAATTGCGCATCGAATGACATAAAAATATACAGGGCCCCAATGGAAAATAAGAAAAATAAAATGTTTTGAAGGTTTCACACTAAATTTTGGAAATGCGTATCAATCAAACTTGATTAACAACGTTGTAGGACCTTATTTAATAAGCACCGTGTATAGTGTTATTAATGAGGCACTATTTCCATATTTATTTAATTTTTAAAACCAGTGGTGCAAAACTAATTTTTCTTGGTATTTATTTTTTTCTGCGGATATTTTGTTGAAACCGATTTCAACAAAATTTTAGGGGTATGTAAGTAACCACAAGAATCATCCAAAGAAGTAACAAAATATATGGTATGTAATCTAAAAAAATATATCATCATGACGTAACACTTTTTGTGACACACTGTATAAACGAAAATATTTTGCTAAAACGCACCCTAAGATACGGGTAATGTCTGCAAAATATCAAAATCCTAACTTAATTAATAACTGATCTGTAGAAGACGGAAAGTAAGATGCAGGACCCTGTATATTCTTAGGAATATAATGAAAACGTGTTAAATGGTCAAAATCGAAGATAATAATCTATTGTCCAAATCTTTTTGGTATTTTTATAATATTTTATTTGTTAAAACTTACAGCATTGACATTTGCACATTTTAATAGCACAATTTATTAGAAGTTTAAATACCTAACTAAAGAATCTTTTTTAATATTTATTTGAAGTCACCTTCGTTTACAAAATAGAGGCAATTTTATTCGGCAGCGTATACAGGGTGTCCGCTAATTAATGATACATGGAAAAACCACAGACTCCTTAAATAAAAATGTTAGGATTTAATTATATTTACCTATATAAGTTAATATTAAGTGAGATACAGGGTGTTAAAGTTAAAAGTTCATTTTTAGTTTTCTTTAATAACTTTGAGAAGAATTAACGTTACAAAATTTGGGAATTGGAGTTTTTTTAGGACGAGAAATTGATTTCTTTGTGAAATTTTAATATATAATGTAGTGGGCGCAGTCTGCGACATTTTTCGCACATTCATAAGGTCATACCTTTGTTGGGCCGCAGTGTATTTAAGTTTTTAATAAAAATAATACTTTTCTCATATTTATTACGTAAAAAAGGTATACTAGGTTCAGGTCGCCCAGAGTTACCGTTTCGGATATATTTGCATTTAAATTGTTTCGTGCGTTAGCTCAGGCAAGTAAATAATAGTTTGTTACTTCATGATAATTAATGTTCTAGTAATGGTAATTGGGAATAATAAATACAACAATTGGATTGTTCTTTAGCTTACTTTATTTAAAATAATTTTGACCCGAGAAAATATCCTGACGAAAGAAACCAACAGCAATGAAAACACAAACATACGATAAACTCAAAAATGAAATATTTTTTGACATATCTTACAATAATTAACACTAAACAATTTAAATGCAAATATCTCCGAAACGGTAATTCTGGGCGACCTGAGCTTAGTATATCTTTTTTACGTAATAAATGTTAAAAAAGTATTATTTTCATTAAAAGCTTAAATACACTGAGACACAAAAAAGTTATGACCTAATAAATGTGCAACTAATGCCGCAGATAGCGCCCCCTATATTGTATATTACAATTTCATAAAAAAGTCAATTTCTCGTCCTTAAAAAAACCACAATTACCATTTTTTGTAAAAAAATATTAGTTTCTGGCAATGTTATTAGAGAAAAAGAAAATTGAAGTTTAAACTTTAACACCCTGTATCTCAGTTAATATCACCTTTGAGATATAGGTAAGTATAAGTAAATCCTAAATCCATGTAAGGAGTCTGTGGTTTTTTCATGTACCATTAATTAGCGGACACCCTGTATAGGCAGCGTAATACGATTTTAGCAAACTAGGTATAGGCAGTGTAATACGATTTTAGCAAATTAGGTATTTGTTGCTATGAAAGGATATCCTAACTTAATTAAAGTTACAGTAAATGTAAATATGTGCTATTTTAGGGATTTTACAGAATCCAAATTTCACTAAAATTACTATAGCCGTTTCGGAAATATTTTTAAAACACCAAAAAATATATAAATTTTATGCCCTCTATCTTTCAAACAAGACATCTCTGGACTCATGTTGATATCAACTAGGTATTTGTCTTATTTTTGAGTAAGAAATCACCACAAGAGCGATGGCATATGCTTTTTGAAATACCCTGTATAATTCATTTTAAACCTCAATATATAATTTTATATTAACATGGAGATGTTTTCATTTAGAATTTCTTATAATTTTTTAAAAAATTGTCTCAAATCCCATATACAAAGTAAAAACAAATACCTGCCATTTGACTAACTGGATCTTCTTGTATAATGTATAAGTTAATCGAGTAATTATTATATCGCGACTAACATTTGGTGTGGCTTAAGTCACTCATTATCTTTAATCTTGTTAACATATAAAGGTAAATAGTGTTATAAACGTTTATTCTTCGATACTGTATTTGACATCGATTTGCCATTAATACAACTTATTAACATGATTGTTGTGCAAATTGTATTATTTTAAAGGGCTATTAATAAAATTTATTATAATGGTATTTCTGAGAACCAAATACACTACCCCGATTAATTATGAAATATATAAAAATGCACACTGAGAAAAGCTCCAGCTAAAAAATCATTGCTGGTTGGGATAGTATATGTTCTACCTATACCAGCAAAATTGATTTCTTGATATTGGCTGTATCACCTAATTTACACTTTGTTTATATAATTTTTGTATTCAGTGCTTAATTTGTCATAAATTTATTTTTAAAGATTAAAATGTGAAGATATAATTAACTCTAAATAGGAAAGCGGTATACCGGGTCCTGCATTAGTGCGTCGGGCATCCATAGCGTCCTTATTTACAACAGTAGAAAAAAAGTTAAATACAAAAGTTATAGGATGTCGGTCGATGCATATTTTAAAAATATCTGTAAATATACAGGGTGGTCCAAAAAAGTGTGACGTCATAAAATATATTTTTTGTAAATAACACACCCTGTATTTATTTGCACATTTAGGTTCCTTTTGGTGTTCTCTCTTATGTGCAAAAATATTTTTTTATTAATTCGATATTTTAGGAACAATAAATAAAAAAAGATACAAAGATCGTTTTGCACGCTTGGAAAAATTACAATAAAAATTTTGTTAGATCTGTTTTGTTCCAGCTAAATAGTATGCACAGTAATGCTAGAGATCTAATAATACTCTGACAATAAACAGGTGTTTCTTATTTTATACAGGGTGTTCAAAATTTGGTTACAAAAATGGGAACTTTCAAACTAGTTTTTCTTCGTATTTTTAAACGGCACACCCTGCATTTTATTTCATTATTTAATGCAGAATTTAATTTACCAAAAACCATAAATATCCTCATTAAACTAAAAAAGTATTGGGAAAATATCATAGACAGCCATGGAAAAACAATATGTCGGTGTTTATTTATCACTTTACAAACTTTAACAGGAACTATTGGCAATTCATTTTAACAAATGTTCGAAATGTCTTCCATTTTGCTGCAAACATTCGTTTATTCTTACTTGTAAGCTCCTATCCACATCGCCCAGCATCGCTGTTGTAATTGTCGCAAACGCGTTAATTATTCTCTGGCGCATGTTCTTCTCGGTAGTTGGCCGTTCCTTACAAACTAGATTTTATATACCCCCACAGAAAAAAATCTAATTTGGTTAAGTCGGGCGACCTCGGAGGCCATCCAACAGGCCCTCCTCTTCCAATCCAGCAATTTCCGTGCGTATTATCTAACTCTGCTCTGACCTGTTGCGCATAATGGGCTGGAGCTCTATCTTGTTGGAACCACATTTGTGTCAGCATATTTGGTGGTAAATTAGCAAGTAATACAGGTAAATCGTTTCTCAAGAATTAAAGATAAATTTGACCAGTAAGGTGGCCGTCAAAAAAATGAGAACCGATCACATTACCACCAATCACTCCTCCCCAAACATTTATCGACCCACGATGTTGGTAGTCCATTTCACGAAAGATTCGTCGATTTTCGGCGGCATAATAATGAAAAGTGTGTTTGTTTACGCATCCGTTGTTGTGAAATGTCGCCTCATCAGTAAATAACACCGACATAAAAAAACGTGGATTTTCTTGAAGACGTGTTCGAGCCCACTCGCAAAATTCTACCCTGCACTGAAAGTCATTTTCACTCATAGTCTGGTGTAGCTGAATATGATATGCATGATAACGATGCATTGTTAAAATTTGCTGAACTGACCTTTCACTAATTTCAACCTCTTCTCCCACGCGTGCCTCACTTATGTTTGGATTTTCAGTAACTCTTAACAAAACTGCTAGTTGATTTTCCTCATTTGTAGCCGGTTTTGTTCTTTCTTCCTTTTTATAACACTCCCTGTCTCGATAAAACGCTCGAGCTAGCTAGTAAAGCTTAGGGGATCTGGATGACGCCTTGTCGGAAACTTAGTCGCGTAAACTCTACTGGCCAGTTAACAATTTTTGTCACAATTCCCCAACACAAATACCATATCAATTAACTATTCCCTAGAAAGCTTCATTTTTAAAAAACTAATACTCCAGGAAAGATTTAAATGAGATAAAAAAATTATTATAAGGAACTAGGGATGTCAAAATCAGTTGTTGTTGAAAAGTACCAATTGTTTTTCCATAGCTTGCTGGGATAATATTTCAATTCTGGGGCATTCATGGCTGTCTATGATAATTTCCCAATACACTGCACTAATTTAATGAGGATATTTATGGGTTTTGGTAAATATCTCTAAAACCATTGAGAATTTTAATACATTGGTTATAACAAAATATGCTTGTAATTAAATTCTGCATTAAATAATGAAATAAAATACAGGGTATGCCATTTAAAAATACTAAGAACAACTGATTTGAAAGTTGCCATTTTTGTAAACAAATTTTGAACACCCTGTATAAAATAAGAAAAACCTGTTTATTGTCAGAGTATTATTAGACCTCTAGAATTACTGTTCACACTATTTAGCTGGAACAAAACAGATCTAACAAGATTTTTATTCTAATTTTTCCAAGCGTGCAAAACGTTCTTTTTATCTTTTTTTATTTATTGCTCCTAAAATATAAAAATACTTTTGCACATAAGAGAGAACACCAAAAGCAACCTAAATGTGCCAAAAAATACAGGATGAGTCATTTAAAAAAAATATATTTTATGACGTCACACTTTTTTGGATCACCCTGCATATTTACAAATATTTTTAAAATATGCAACAACCCACATCCTACAACTTTTGTATTAAACTTTTTTTCTACTGTTGTAAATTAGGACGCTATGGATGCCCGACGCACTAATACAGGACCCGGTATTGTGCTGAATTTTTGTATATGAGTATTGTAGAACATATTTTGGATTAAACACTTTAAAAAATTACCAATCATATTAATGGCTTTCTCTTTTTTCTGGGTAAGAAAATATTGTCACATCCAAGAATCTTTTCAATCGCTGGAGCGCAACTTTACTACCACAACAATCATATACCCAGCTTCTACTGTCAGCTATTTTATTGTCCCTCATGTGGGTATTTTTTTTGCTCTCGTAGCTAAAATCTTTATAACGATAGTAAAAAGCTTCTCTCAGTGCACGTCAAAATTAATATGCTGTTATTTCGTTAATAATGAGCCAATTTTAATTGAGAATATGAGAACAGATTCTAGAGTTTATGGCATAGTAATTTACGTTCTAATATGTCTAATTTTTGCGTGCTAGCCCAGAGCTAGATAGATGTAAATTTAGTAAAATTTTAATTTGACATATCTTACATAACAATTAAACTAAATATATTTTTTAAACTAAACCAATTAGATATACAGGGTGTTTTTTAATTGAGTGCCGATACTTAAGGTTGTGAATCCTTGGGTGATTTTAAGAAGGAAAGTTAACATTAACATATGTCCTTAAGCTCTTCATTTTTGAGCTACAGAATGTTAAATAACGTTTTATCATAATTATCATCACTCTTAGATATTTTTATGAAAATTTGTACACACCCTTTAATCATTAAGGAGCATTTATTGAATTAAAAGATTTTTAAAATGTTTTATCAGTGACGTCCGTACGGGGTAAATCCACCTGGTTTCGTATGCATTTCCGTTTGCAAGCCCATAAGTAAAATACATGTCAGTTAATTCACTTGTTGTAAAATTTACCATTTTTTATTAGATTTTACGTCTTACTCTAATAATCAAAAATCAATGCCAACCCTATTGTCTTTATGAAAAGAAACGTCAAAATTGATGAAGCTTTACCCAGCCTACTTATTTTTAGTTTTATAATATGCTTACCTTTTTTTCTATTCAACCATTCAATATCAAAAATGGTTCTGAATGATTATTATTGAATGTAGAAAAAATCAGTACGTTACTGGATTCTACGTAAATAACTATAAAAGAAATATTTTATTTCTGTTTGATAATGGTGTGTACAAAATTTCATAAAAATATCTAACAGTGATTATAATTATGATAAAAAAAGTTATTGTTTAAATTTTAACATTCTGTAGCTCAAAAATGAAGAGCTTTAGGACGTATGTTAATATTAACTTTTCTTCTTAAAATCGCCCAAGGATTCACAATCTTAAGTATCGGCACTCAATTAAAAAACACCATATATATCTGATATACAGACTAGCCCAAAAGTATTGCCATGTCACTCGAGATACGTTATATTGTTTAAAAACGTTTCGTAAACAATCAATGCGATATTTTATCACTTTTAAATTCTGCTAAATTAAAAATTAAAATCAGTTCAACCATAAAATCAGTAATTTCAGAGTACTACGCAATTATTTATTTTATTTTCTGTTTTAAAGTGTCTTCTTCAAAAAATATCGAAAAATTGCATTAAGAAAAGTTTTTAATTAAAATCATGCAAGCGTACCGAATTTAATCCTTTAGGTATTGTTTTTTTTTTCGTTTTATCAAATATTTTTCCTAGTTAGGAAGTGCTTCAAATCCTTTTTTTTAAACACAGGCACTATAGGAAAAATCCTCAAGTCCTCAGGCAAGGTGAGTCGAGCACTTTCCATCAAAATATTTGTAAAATAAAGCCAAATCCACAACTTGTCTTTGATGTTCTAGGCTGTCGAGGTTCTTAGTTAGCTCGTGGTCTTCAATCAGACGAATGGCCCTCCACTCGATGGAATCCAGTAGACAAAGAGTATGTTTGGGTGCAGAGCTCCAGACATGAGAGCAGTACTCTAGTGATGGTCGAATCTGGACTTTGTATAGTGTCAAAAGCCGTTAAGATGTGTACAACTTTTTGGTTCGGAAGAGTACACTAAGTTTCTGAGAAGCTATCTTCGCGATTGCCACAACGCGGTTATGCCAAAACATGTTTCCTCCCAGATTGGTGCCCAGCAAATTAATAGATGAAGCCAGTGGGATTGCGTGTTCGTCCATGACTATACCCGGTTCTGTAATATTAACCTATTTAGAGAAAACTGTTGCCTGGGGTTTTAGCGTTAAATTAGACTTTGTTACTGTCACCTCTAGACAAAATTTCTCTCAGGTCTTTGTTGAGGTATGCTACTTCATGCTGTCTGCGAAGATATACGTCGCCAACCGATGTTTATGCATTCAAGGAGATTGTCAATTAGCCTTTGAAATAATATTTGGATTAGAAATTTCTAACTAGGGAAAATATGAACATGTGAACATGAAAAAATCAAAATAGGCTTATGGTTATTAAGTTCGGCATACCTCCATGATTTTAAATTCTGAGCAACTTTTCTCAATAAAATTTTTCGATATTTTATTTACAAGAGGCACTTTACCTTGATAAAAAATAATGGTCCGGTCAAGGCCCGCTTGATTTTATAAAAATCAAAATATGTTAATTTTATTTTCTAATCAAGTAGGCCTAGATCCGAAATAATCAAATTTGTATAAGTTCGCTTATCCTGGGACAAACTGTATATAATTTAGGACTTTGCGGGAAAATTTGCAAACATGAGTTTATCTTGTTTAGCATCCAAAGGACTCAAGCATCAATACCTCTTTTTCCTAAAGTCAAAAATAGGAAAGTTTCCAATATGTCAAGTTGGTTTTTGGATCCGCTTTAGAGTATTATATCCAAGGCAGGAACCGTCACTACTCCACATCGTTCATGAGTTTATAATTGTTATTACCGCAAACATATTAATTATTTTATTACCTTCAACTAGTTATCGAAACCTAATTTTAAATTAATTCCAAATAGCAGTTCCCTTTAAACAGTAAATTAGGCATAGCCTTTGGAAACGCATGTTTTGCAACGTGCAACGTGAACTGTTTTCTATAAGTTCATACTAATAATTTATAAAAAATAATTCAGAACGAGAATACGAAACAAGATATTAATTTCACCTGAGGCTAGCGAAGGAGATTGGGTACGCTATTTTAAAACATTAATATAGTAAACTTATATAGAGAAAATATTCGTTCAAATAATTAAAACTTTTAACCGGGTTATCTGATATTGTAACAAATTAATCATCGAATAAATTACGGTTTTCCGTAGAGTATGAAACTGAATCTATAATGCTTCTTAGCTTATTTTGCAAAAAGTTGTTGTTTTTTTTTTTAACGAAGCAACCTGTATGTTTTTATTTTCATGCGAGGTACTTCTTTCCTGATTCCAAAAATATATATTTATGTACAATAGCTCAAATCGTTTTTATGATATATAATATCAAATTTTTAAAAGGCTGTTTGCATTCGAGATTAATACAATAGAATGTCTTGGAAAATAAAACCGCGTTGTTTGACCATGGCCTAGTTTGGTACATCGATGGATCAAAAATGGCAACAGTGTGGGCACATGTGTATTTGGGAAAAGGCCCAGGATGGACATAAGCAGCCCAATGGGTAACTACCCTACAGTATACCAAGCGGGAGTTCGTTCTCGTTGGCAAGGGTTACCTGGTGAGATACACGCAACGGCTGCAATTGGAAAACCATGGAAGATACTATCGAATTCGATACTACTCCTAGCGCGGTACCGGTTTAATGAGGTGACTGGTTTGCTCACAGGCCAGTGTCACTTATAAAAATACGTTTAACCTATAGAAATCTATAATGGATCCATTGAATGCAGATTCTGCGGCGAAGAGGATGAAACTCCCTCCCTTTTCATATACGGCTACGAAGCGCTGACTCACAAGATGTTAGATGTTCGTGAACGTCCAACGTAGCGACAACCCCCCGCATGACAGACTTGGTAGAAAGATATTGGATCTCATAGAATGAAGAAATATTTTCTGGGCTGCAGTGATATACGTTCGGGCTACACACCGGACCCCCGCATATAACCAACCAACCAAAAAAGGAAAATTACAAAGCGTTTCCAATAATTAAACTGATATAGCTGTTCCCTCGAAGAATGATTTAGGCTATCTAATAAAATCTAAATAAAAAGTCTTTATTATTATTATCTCATTTTTCTATACAGGTGGAGAAAATTCAAGGAAAACCCAGCAGATATTTCGAGGAAGTTAATAGAAACATTATCAATAAAGAGTTTTGTTTTGTTCACGGTTTTATTCTTATATTAATAATATCTTAAACAATAACCAACATGGGTATATTCAAGGCAAATCAACACAAACGGCACTATTTGAATTTACGACAAGTATCTTGGAAAATGGTGATATCCCTTTTGGGCCTGTTCAACGATCTTTCAAAGGCATATGACACTCTAAACTATGAAATACTCTTCAACAAATTAAAATTAGATTAAGAGGAGCAGCCGTAGAAGTTATAAAATCGTACTTATCAAAAAGAGAGCAACGGGTTTTAATAGGTAAAGGTAGTAACAAGGTGTTTTCAACAAGTGAAAGTATTACGATAGGAGTACCGCAAGGAAGTGTAATAGGTCCATTACTATTTGTATTATATGTCAATAATATTGATGAACTATAATGGAATACAACAAATGTGTAAAATCATAAATTATGCAGATAATACTAATATTTTACTACCATACAGAGACTGGGACTCTCTTGAAGATATCCAATTATTTATGAAAGAAGTAAACAGGTGGTTTGTTAAAAATAAATTAATTTTAAATAACTCGAAAACAGGTTCTATCTAACTATATTCAAGACTAGCCGATCAATAGTAGATGAACCGGAAACTGTAAATATAAGCAACTGTGATATTAGGCTGAAGGAAAGCAATAAGTTTTTAAACATGTTATTAGATAATAAGTTGTCCTTTGAAACCCACGTTCAATATGTTGTAGATAAACTAAATGCAGTGTGTTATACCCTAAGAATTTTAAGTAGATATGTAAATTTGAAAACTAGAAGAGTTATGTTTTATTCTAATTTTGAATCAATAATTAAATATGGAATATTGATGTATGGGAGTTGCAGGGACATATTGAGGGTCTTTGTTTGTCAAAAGAGAGCAATAAGAATAATTCTTAATATGGCTCCAAAAGAAACATGTCGAGGTAAATTTAAACAGCAAGGACTCTTGACCGTTTTTGGAATTTTCATACAGGAATGCATATTGTTCTTTTTTAAATATAGACACCTTTTTAAAGATAGTGAAGCGCAACAGAAATATTCCACTCGAATATATAATTATACCTACCCTAAACATTGCTTGACTTTGTATGAAAAGGGTGCCTATTACCAGTGCATTAAATTTGACAATACTCTACCAAATTATATAAATCACATTACAAATTTAAAAAGTTGAAAAATTCAATATTTAGGTTAATTGTGGACATAGAACCATACACAGTTGATGAATACTATAGATATTTGAAAGTAACATTTAGAAGTAATTCAGTGTCATCTATGATGTAATTTACTTTTCTTTTGGCACTATTTTATTGTATGCTTGCTTACTGTTAAAATAAAGAGTTTATTTATTTATTTATTTATTTATTATTTATTATACAAATTAGTGGTAGTGCGTCTTGGGGTTCGGTCACTTTAGAATGAAATTCAAGGATTCAGTTAACGTTTCGGTTTATTTTCATATTAAACCCTCGTCAGAACTATTTATTGTTGACTTTTACAGAGAGTAACCTTTTTATGTAAAAGGCATAGGAAAATCATAATGATGATGTCAAAACGGCAAAAAATTGAAGTCTTAGAGGATAAGGTATAATTTACCCAAGTACCCTCCTGATTCGCCCTACCCTGGTTAAAGTTAACATATGCTTCAATAAGCTCAAATAGATACTAACAGTAATTTATGTTCCAAAATTGGTTGCTAAAGTAGTTCCGGAGCTACTAAACGAAAACTTATTTATGACGGCTATCTTCAAGAAACTGCCTGAGTAATGATTTCCGGACTAATGTTCATATGAAGTTCTTTGTTTATTTTTATGTATTATATCTACCCTAGAAGTTTGTTATATGGTCACATTAACACCCTGTATAGGGTGTGTTCCATTAAAACGACAATTTTATGTCACAATTACTTTCTTGTAGATAGCAATATCATAGTGTACAAGAAAACTTGAAAATATGGCTATCAAAAATAAGTCAAGGAAAGTCAAAAATATACCCCACGTTCAGTCTAGGTTGAATGACCCTGTAGATTATTAAATTTTTATATTTTTGATTTCTTTTGATAATCCGATAAGAAGAAATTATCCTCCTTGTTAAAAGCATACTACTTACAATGCCAGTAAATAATCTACAGCATCCAACGCCTCGTATTCTACAGCGACATGGAGCGGCGTATTTCCTGCATTGTCTTGAGCATTCAGATCTGAAACATAAAGATTATAACTGAATATTGACGTATTTAGCTAGCTACAGCTAGGAATAGCCATTGAAGCTAAGCTTCCCCTTTATGTGTGTGTACTAATAAATAAAGACGATTTATGATTATTATTTAACTAACATGTTGGCCGATTTAAAATTGTGTGTCTACTTTTGGGGGGTATCTCCAATATAAGTGAAGATAGAAAAATGCGCTGTTCGCAGCTACTTTTTTGTGAAACAAAAGATGCCCCAATTAGGATTTTTCTGGGTCTTCTCGTTTTTGATATATGGGATGTTTTCAGAATTTTACCTTTTTTGGGACACCTCCAATATTTCGGTTACCCTGTAACTTATCAAAAAGAAATAAAATGCTCTCTTTGTAGTTTTTGACGTAAAATCCAGTTACGTACTATTGAATGTAGAGAAACTAGGTTCAATAATTTCAAAGAGAAAAAACATACTTGCTTTTTAAAAATGGGGTATTATATGTATTTTTTAATAATTCAACCCAGTTTTTAACAAGCTTCTCAGAAATATATAACACTTTATTTCTAGTCTTAATATTATGCCCGAACTTTACGTTTTTAAAAAAAATATACAATTTTTTATTAATTTAATATTAGGAACAAAATTTGAACGTTTATGGAACTTTCTCATATATAGGTATTTCTCAAATTATTCTCCTCTAAGCCTTAAACATGTTTCACACATAGTTGTTATATATTATTACAATATGATTTGTTTCAATTGAAGAGCACATTTATTTCATCAGTGTGTCGATTTTTTTCCTTATGGTAGATTATAGACCGAGAGTTTTAAATTTAACCTTGTTCAATTAAATTTGATTTAATCTTTGGCAAAATTATTTTATCCGGCTGTAGTCTTTCGAGATATCTACAAGTAATTCAAGAAATTACATAGAATTACATACTAAAAAAGACTTATATTTACCATGGTAATATACTTCTAATGTTCCATCTGCAATTTCGTTACACTGGATATAGCAAGCGAGCATGCCATATTTTAGTTTATATTGGCTGTAATAATTAGGACAAACTGATTTTTTCAAAATTTTAATTAAAAATTATAAAACAACTTAGAGAATCTGACTATTCTGACAGAAACAGAAGAATTTTTTTATTATGACACAACTGACAGTATTGTTTTGTTTTCAATGGGTTACTAACATCTGCAAAATGATCTTTGACATTTATTTAATAATATTATGGACACCAAAGATGGTAGCTCAGAGAGTTCAATTTAAAAAAAAAAACATTGATTCTTATTTCTTCTTTCTTCTTCTTACGACGCCCTCTTCTTACGAAGGTTGGCGATCCACATGGCTAACATTGTTCTAGATACCGCAGCTCTGAAGATTTCAATTGAAGAGCACCCAAACCACCTTCGAAGATCCTTCAACCATGAGTTATTCCTACAGATGATTTTCCTTTAATATTCCCCTCAATTATGTCTCAGGAGTTCGTACCTATCGCCCCTCATTATATGGCCTATATATCCAGTTCTTATTTCTTTAATGGTGGTCAATAATTCCTTAGACTGTTTCATTAGTCTAAGTACTTCGTTTGTAATTCGCTGAGTCCATAAAATACGCAGCATACCGCGGTATAAATACATCTCGAAAGCTTCAATTCTCCTTTCAGTCGGTGGGTCCAGAGTCTAACATTCGCATCCGTATAGCAGTACGCTAAAGATACAGCATTTGATCATCCGGACTCTAAGCTCCAAGCTCAGATCAAGACAGGTGGAAAGGTTTTTGCATATTAGTGAAATTCTTTCTAGCTTGTTCTATTCTAGACCTTATCTCGCATCACATAGCGAGTTGATCATGGTGCCCAGATACTTAAAGGAGGACGCTCGTTGGATATGTTTACCTTTGACTGAGATCGTTGTCGTTATCGGAGCCTTGGAGAAAACGAGCAGTTTGGTCTTAGTAATGTTCATATCTTGTCCAAAACGTTCACTGTATTGAACAATACGGTTTATCATTTCTTGCAGGTCAGATATATTGTCAGCCAGAACTAAGGTGTCGTCCGAATATCTAATATTAGTGATTGAGGTTCCGTTTATTTTGATGCAACCCGTATCTTCCAGATAGGCTTCCTTGAAAATGGTTTCTGAGTAAATATTACATAGAAGCGGAGAAAATATGCAGCCCTGTCTAGCCCCTCCTCGAATCGAGGCAGCATCCGCTGTTCCTCGTTCTACTCTCACTTCTGCGATCTGATCCCAGTATAGCTCCGCAATGATTCTGATGTCTCTTTTATCAATCCCAGTTGTTGAGAGTATCTCGATCATTTTCTGATGCTTGACACAGTCGAATTCCTTTCGATAGTCTATCTCTATCTATAGATAGCTATCGAATCCCTTTCGATAGTCATCTTTATTTAGATCTATATTTCTTATGGAATAAAATAGTTCAAGGGCAAGTATTTTTAAAATTTTGTCATAATTCGATTTAACAAATTGTCTTTCACTTTCCTTGAATACTTGTAGACTCTTTTCGTCCTAATCTGTGTTATATCTACTAATTCCAGAAATCTCGGCATCCGAACCAACCTTTCATATACATATTATATAACATGTTCGTTATTAAAGTAATTTAACAGTACCCAGTTACAGTAACGGTATTTTCTCATAGTAATATTATTTACACTTTTTATGTGGTTGAGTTTTAATAGGGTTCCTAGTATCTAAAAGTTCTGATGTAACGGGAGATATTTTAGAGGAACGTATTTTGTTTCGGGCAGTAGCGTAACCGGATCTTAGTTTTGAGAGGCGGCACACCGAAGTTGCAATTTACTTTTGAAAAACTAAAATTATTAATAGGTGGTATACATGTATACACGCCATATTGACACAAAGATGAAAATCTTAAAAATAGTACATTTTCTCCAAGAGACCTGTTTAATAACTATCGACTTTAAATTTACTTCTTAATAATTAATCTAAAATAGCATAAAAAAAATAATAGATATTATTTTTTAAAAAGGCGCCATGTTTACGAATAACATTTTAACATTTAACATTTTATTTAACATTTTTAATATACAGGATGTGTCAGTAAGGTGCCTGGCTTCGATAGCGCCTAAACTCTTAAAGATAGATAAAAACGTTCCATACAAAAGATAAATGGTTTACTAAGATGCATAACCTGAAAATATTTTGCAATCTACGGGGTGGCCCCAAAAAGTGACACGGAATATTTTATAATTTTTTAAATTGAGACACTAGGAATATTTTTCCACATTTTGTTTTAGCAGACAACGAGCGTTACAACGGTATTTAATTTTTTGAACTGAAATGCAGCGTTGTCAAGTAATTAATTTTTTTCTGAAATTTTAGTTCTTCTTAATGGTACGATATAAAAATCATAGCAACCCATTGGTACACCCTGAATAAATGCGATTTACATTGTGGGTACCTTAAAGTGCTTTATATCGATTTATGTTAGTAATTTTTAATTCTCTTATACAAAGCATTCGTTAGATCTTGGAAAATTTAGGGATTTTAAATATGCTCTTATTAAATTTTTTTAAATAGAACACCCTATATATTTTTAGGCATATGGATTTATCTTGCGAACACCGTTATTTTTTGTTAAATATACCCTTTACCTAATTCTTATAATTTCTGAAATATTTTAAGATTTGTCTTAATTCAGGTAAAAATTAGAAGTTCAGATTACAGAATTTAGTCAAGATAGCCTTGGAACAAAAACAAAGTCATTTATTTTCAAATGAACTGACTGTGAAACTGATAAAACAAGGAGTGCACCTAGGATGCTGGGATAAGCTAAGGCTAAGAAATTAAATTAATTAATCAAATTTAACAATATTTACAGCATTTCGCTGACAAGAAACAAATAAGAATAAAATAAAAATATTATAAATTATATTCAATATGACCTCCTAAATTTAAGATGCAAGCCCGAATTCTTTTTTCAATAGATTCGCCTACATTTCTCAACATATTCGGAGTAATTGCGTGAAAAACTTCCCTAATTCGACCTTGCATGTTTTCTCTTGTTGTGGGAGCAGTTTGGTACCCTTTTATCTTTTACGTATCCCCATAAGAGAAAGTCAAGCTTGGTCATATCGGGAAATCTTGCCCGCCACGATATTGGTCCTCCTCTACTTATCTAATGATCAATAAATCGTTCATTTAAAAAATTTCTTACTAGCATACTGTAATGAGCTGGTGGTTCATCTTGTCGAAACCACATTCTTCCACGAGTGTGTATTGGCAACACATTTAAAAGTCCGGGAAAATAATTTTGTAAAAAATCAAGGTAAATCTGACCTGTAACGTTTCCGTCAAAAAAATGTGGTCCAATAATATGATTACCTATTATGCCGGCCCACACATTAACACTCCACCTATGTTGATTCTTAACTTCCCTAGTAAAAAAAGGATTGCTTGTATCGTAGTAATGAAAATTATGCAGATTTACTGATCCATTGTTATGAAACGTAGCCTCGTCACTAAACATAACATAACCGAAAAACTGAGCTTGATATATCCTGTGCCCACTGACAAAAAATAACTCTCCATTCATAGTCTTGTTCTCCTAATTCTTGAAACAATTGTATGTGATAGGATGTAATTTTTCACTTCGGATAATCCTTGATGCTGATTATGCGCTGAAAGGAAATTCCTGGCCAAGCTGTCTCGTACTTTTGTGGGGGTCTTCAACTAAATTTTACATAACCATACATTTTTTTCATCGTTAGTAGCTGGCTTAACTCTTTCATGTTTTTCGTAATCAACACTGCCTGTTCTTTCAAATCTCTGTCTTAACCTTTCAAACGATTTTCAATCAGGATGAGTTCTATGAGGAGATTATTCTGCGTATACTCTTGCGCCCAAAACATAGATCATGTTAACCAGTTCCTCTTTGGAATAATTCATATTTCTATTATCTCGATAAAGTTAACTAAAAATTATAAAATATTCCGTGCCACTTTTTGGGACCACCCTGTAGATTGCAAAATATTTTCAAGTTATGGATCTGAGTAAACCATTTATCTTTTGTATGAAACGTTTTTATCTATCTTTCAGAGTTTAGGCGCTATCGAAGCCAGACACCGTACTGACACACCCTGTATAATATAATATAATATAATATAATGAATAGCAAAAACCAATAATATACACTTAGATGCAAACCACCCGTATGTTTTGTATTTATATTACTTATGTTATCATTCTATATGACACACGTTACTGAAACATGCCTACAAACCTTATTGGTTTTAGTAAGTTACTGAAACAGTATTGAAAACTTTTCTGTATTCCGGTAAACATACTGATTACACTTTTGAATTTGAGAACAATAAAACCTGCTGGAAAGTGTAGCTAGGTTGCTACTACACTATGCCAAGTTGTATTTATTTTTCTACCATTGCAATTGAAATAAAGGATAATAAAAAGTAATAACTATGCAATGTTTAAAACTACCCCTATTTCGGCTGAGAATACAGTAATAATAATTTGGCATCGTAAAGTACTCAATAGTAGTGTTGTGATCGCTCGAGCGAAAAACCGCTTGATCACTCGATTATTGAAATAACCGACATCACTCGATTATTTAAAAAACCGCTCGAGTTATCTATTCAGGCGAAAACCGTCGCCCGTCACTTATTATCTTTCACTCGATACCCGAGCTTCGCTTGACGCCGGTGGAAATATACCGCTGTAGTGTGATCGAGTTAAAAAACTGCTCGTATATTCGAACAGTTTTTCGCTCGATAGGAAATAATCTAGTTAAAAATCAGGCGAAAACCCGAAAAATATCGCCGGTTACCTGATAGACGACCTCCGGTCTAAGCACCGCACGATCCGATTGGCGACGTTCGAGATTGACGCTGAGCAAGTACATGACATATGTTTTTCTTAAAGGCACATAAACGAGAAGGTGCATATAAAAAAGTATGTTGAATCCCTTAGCGGAGTCATCGCGACATGATTTTGTAAAGTTTTGTTTTAACTGGCTAGCCAGCGGAGTAGTTTAGGTCTCCGATTGTAAATATTAAAAAACTAAAGGATATAATTTTAAAATTTTTAATTACTATAAAGACGAGAAAAATAACATAATAATAGAAATTGTTAATGAAAAATAACAAAACGAACAAAATGGTTTAAAAAAATATAGAGAAATTCGTTGGTAAACATTTTAAAATCTAAACAGGAACTTTTTATTATTAAACTCAAGAAGACTTCTTAAAAATAACATACATTATAGAAAATGTTAATGGAAAATAAGAAAACGAGCAAAATAGTTAACAAAACATAGGTATCGACAAATTTTTTGGTAATTATAAGTAAGCATTCTTAAATTTAAACAGGAACTTTTAGGTAACTATGAATACATGAGTACATGAATTTAAAAAAATAATAACCAATTTTCTTATTTTGCCAGGCGCGTAACTAAGCCTAAATTTTTGAAGTGCACACAGTGGACACCTGATAATTTAAAGTGGAAGAATTTGACAAGCTATTTTAAATATCTACTTATTTTATGCTCGTAGATTGAGAAAGATGTGAAGAAAAATGACTCTTGGTAATACTTTTTGTTCGGGTTAAAAACGCACAATAATAAACCCGAACAATAAATACATATTTGTGTGATTTTTTTGTTTTGTATCGAGACACGTGGTTAAAAATCCATTATTCACAAATAAATAAATTTCGGGAATTTTTTTGGTGACACTATAAATGCTGCTAAATACCCGACCTGATCACATGTAAAGGGCTAGGCAGCCCGTTAAGCAGTCAGTGACGTCATCGCTTGGTAAAATGGAATTTCAGGCGATTCACTCGAGCGATTAACTCGATTATTAAAATCCTTCGAGTATCAAGTACTCGATCATTAAAATCATCGGTTTTTCCCAACACTACTTAATAGGACCTTCAAAATGATGTATCGCAACGTCACCCTAACTATTTAATATACACATACATATTTTCGTTACAAAAATTATTCTATAGATCAACCAATGCTCTCTGCAAACATTTCCGCTTTTTACAACTGACGTCACTGATATTGATAACGATTAGTTTTCTTTCATAAAAATTGTTGGACGAAGCCTTTCCTTTACTTAATACTTCCGTCCCCCGTTGCATCGAATTGGGCACTTAATTATAAATAAGTCAGCAATTAAGAAAAAATCTGTATAAGATAGAGCAGTGATTCCCAAACTATTTTGTTTCATAGACCACTATCAAAATTTTGCTGGATTCGGTGGACCCCCTGCATGCTGCATGACCGTAGCTAGGGGGGGGGGGGGGGTGCATTGTGGGGCAAACAATTTTTTAATTAAATTTTAATTGATTGTGCTGTGAGTGGATGTCAAAAAAGCTAAGTTGGCCGGGAACGGGAATATTCCTACGGCACCTTACTACTCACAGCACCAGAACCAATCAATTCTCACAAATTTTATTTAGAAAACGTCCCATTCGGAGTGGTAAAAAGAAATATAGTATATTTCCTTGTGTTGTAGGCATTTATTTATATACTTATAAATTATTACGCTATTAATTATTATTGTTATAACAGTCGTAATATAATCAAAATTAAACACTTACAACGTAATGTAATTTCTACCATGATAATTACAAAAAAATATAATTTTAATAAGAGGGATGTAGTTGATGGATTGACAGCAAATTATCAATATCTGGCTTGAGTTTTGTAAGGAATAACCGCAAATCTCCCCGTTCTGTGATATTCAATCTGCTTCTTTTTTTTGTTAATAAGTTTGTAACGGCACTAAAACTTTTCTCGACAAGATATGAGGATGGAAACGCTATCAGAAGCTTTTGCACAATTCCTCACAGTCCAGGATATTTTTCGGGTATTTCTGCCTGCAGCCAAAATTTTTGATACCCTCTTTTAAATATCACTTTCAGCTCCTCATTAGTGCTAAGCTCCAGTAGCTCCTCTTGTAATATCACATTCTCCACTTCCATTTCTTCAAATGGATTTATGATCCATGGTGGTATTTCCATTGACAGAATATCTTCAAATCTGATTTTAAAATCATCTTGCAGGGCAATCAAATGTTGCACATATGTCTGAATATCTTCATCAAGGCATTCTACCTGCGACAAGTTTGAAAACAGAAAATTCGCTCCGACCAATATTTTCCTTCATAAATTTTAATTTACCAAGAAAAGCTGAAATTACACTCTTTGTTTTTATTAAATTGAGGCTATCCCCTTGTAATTGTAAGTTGAGGTCATTAAATTTTTTGAATAAATCTGTCAAATACGCGATGTCTGCTTTAAAATTGATCAGGTTTTTTTTTTAACTCAGGATCTTTACTTTCCAGAAACTCTAAAACTGAGTCAAAAAGTAAATAAAATCTTAATAAACATGCACCTTTCGACAACCAGCGTACTTCGGTATGTAACAGCAATCATTGGAAGTCTTCATCATTTTCATCGCACAATTGTGAAAATAAACGCGTATTCAATGCATTGCTTCTTATTTTGTTAACTGCATTTATCACAAATTGAAGCGATTGGTGCAATCTATCACTCAAATTTTTCGCTACGAGATGTTGTCGGTGGATAACACAGTGAATTGCAATTACCTCTGGTATAATTCTTTTGAGATGACTTATAAACCCACGCTATCGCCCGGCCTTGGCAGGAGCTCCATCTGTTGCCACCGAAATAACGCATGTGAATGGAATCGATTTTTCTTTAAAAAAATCACTCAAAACATTAAATATTGATTCACCTTTAGTGTCAGTCTTTAAAGTTTTCGCGAATAGTAGCTCTTCATGAATTTCTTCGCCCATAACAAATCGAACATATGCTAATAATAATGCTTCATTGTCAGGTAAAGTTGACTCGTACAGTTGAATAGAAAAATGAGTCGTTTGTAGATAATCACACAAGAAACTTTCTACATCAGAGCTCATTTCATCAATACGTCTTTGTACAGTGTTGTTACTCAAAGTAATTCTTTTGAGTATGTCAAATGGAGATTTGTGCAGAACAGTTTTTAAAACCTCTTCAACAGCAGGTAAAATTAACTGTTCTCCAATGGTGTGCGGTTTTCCAGATTTTCCTATAAGTAATGAGATATTGTAAGATGCCCGCAAGCCATCATCGTTGCTTTCAGATGTTGAAGCGAACATACTATGCACGGTGGGTCTCTTTTCATATTTTTCGTTTAATGTTTGGAAATATTTCAAATCTTTACCTATTTTATCAGGATGACACCTTCTTAGATGATCTTCCAACTTTGATGGTTTCATAGAGTCATTGCTCAAAACTTTGTTACATAAAAGGCATGTGGGCAAACGTTTGTCTGCCTTTGATTGAAGAAAACCAAATTTTAAATATTCAACACTGTACTGACGACACTTCTTCTTAGATTCGGCCATGATTTGTATCAATTTTCTACCTGTAAATACATAAAAAAAACTTTGTTTAGTAATCTTAATGCGTATCTAAATTAACAGGATATGTGCGAGTGTTCCTAGACATGATGAAAATCGGTTGAGCCGTTGTAAAGTTAGGGGGGGGGGGGGGGGGGGGGATGAAAGTGTGGAAGAATATCCGAATGTCCGCAAACATACTCGAGTGGGGTATCAAATGAAAATCACGAGCACATTACAAAATGATTTATAGTTATATACCTACCTTTAAAAACCGTGAAATAAAAAACTAAATAAAATAAAGTAGGTACTTACTTTTCTGACACTGGCAATTACTAATATCGATTCACTTTACTTTTGTTTTCGAAAGTCTGGAAACAAATTTAGTCACTGGCCAACACTAATATCGATTCACTTTTCTTTATGAAATTCCAGAAACAAATGAGTAACGTTTATCCTTGACATTCGTATTTATATTGGTGAAGAATCAACACGTTCATGCAAGATTGTAAGCACATACACCGCAAGTCGTATTAATTTTCACGTCTGAACAAGAGTAGCGGACAGGACGGAGGCCGGCGCGGCGCGGTAACGACAAGTCTCGACGATGAAATATGCAAGTTTTTACAAGTAACAGTCGCTGAGCTTCTTAAAATATTATCTGCCTATATTGATAGGAGAAGTCAACATTTTAGTTCTTCACTATCGAAACCAAATTAATTTTTAGTACCATAGCACTGCACAGCCTCGCTTGAGCTTCGCACAGTAGTCCCTCGACATCGAGATATACACATGGACTGTGCGTTGTTATCTTCTTCCGATGAAGAAGGTATTGTTTTAGACTCTAATATAACAAAGTTGTACTTATATGCTTAAATTAAAATCAAAATTGCCAGTTCATCCCATTAACGTAAAGCGAGGATTCAATGGAGAATTTTATCACCTTTACTCAAAGGAAATATTCCCAACGCTTTTTTGAACATATCAGAATTACCATTACTCTTTCTTCCACTGATATAAGTAGTTGTTATCTTCTTCCGATGAAGAAGGTATTGTTTTAGACTCTAATATAACAAAGTTGTACTTATATGCTTAAACAAAAATCAAAATTGCCAGTTCATCCCATTAACGTAAAGCGAGGATTCAGTGGAGAATTTTATCACCTTTACTCAAAGGAAATATTCCCAACGCTTTTTTGAACATATGAGAATTACCATTACTCTTTCTTCCACTGATATAAGTAGAGAATGGCAGTTCTTCCAATTTTTATTTATTCTCCTTGAACTGTTGCTTACGATATAATCAAAGGTATTTATACGCATTCTCATATATTCACAAAAGCGTTGGGTATCTTTCCTTAGATCTTCATAAAGGTGATAAAATTCTTCATAGAATCTTCGCTTTGGGTTAATAGGATGCACAGGTAATCTTGATTTCTGTTTAAACATATACACCACTTTGTTATATTAGGGTCGAAAATAATATCTTCATCATCGGAAGAAGATGACAACTCACAGTCCATGTTTATATCTCGATGTCGAGAGACAAACTGATTGACAGGCAAGGCAATGAGCGAGGGTCGGTGCGCCGTTATGGCCATACACTTTTGGTTCACGTCATTATCTGATTTTTACAAGAATATACAAATTTTGAAAAAAAGTCGTGTTGTTTTTCAATTTTATTCATAATTCACAACATAACATTATTTTATCGAGTAGCATGAACAAATATCCAAAAATTATTCGCGTGCATTGCAACTTCATATTCTCTCACTTCTACCATACGACGTGGAGTATGCTTCCCATGCAGTTTGAACTGCTTCTTGAGCAATATTTTCTAATTCTTCAGAAAGGCCTGTTTGCAGAGATGACAAAGTTTCTGGGTGTCGATTGCGGACACGTCTAGATAGCATATCCTATACAAGTTAAATTGCATTTAAATCTGACTATTCACTTCGTCTAAATACCCAGTTACAACTCGTAAACTAGAAAGAATGTATTTTAATTGCTATACTTGCTTTATATTATTAAATACAACAGCCATTCCTGAAGAATGGGAAAATATTCCTCAAGAAGCAGTTCAAAACTTCATTGAAAATATGTCACGTCGCAATAGAAATGATAAGAACACGAGGTTGCAATACACTCTCTTGCTAAACTCATGTAATGTTGTGAATTGTGAATACAAACACACGACTTTGTTTCAAAAATTGTATCTTCCTTTAAAAAGCAGATAATGACGTTAACCAAAAAACATTATGTGAAGGAAAGGTCGCACTTCAAAACAAAACATAGTGAAAATTCTACCGCTCAATTTTTCCACAGGGCGTTAAGAAATTACGGGTAAAAAAGTACCTTATATTTCTGCCTGTATAATGATCAAGATATCAGTATTTTTGGGAACTAAAATTCAGGATATCATTCCAAGACACAAGTCTACATTTTACTAAAAGTTTCACCAAGATCGGAAAAATATTTAAAAAGTTACAGGACTGTAAACTTGACTAACATTATCTTAGTAAAACCAACGTACCCTGTAGCATCTAAAAAAAAAATTCGTAGAAGAAGCTAAGCAATTTATTTTAAACATTTTATTGACATAAAGTTCATTTAAAGATTTAGAGTTAGAGGAAGAAATATAACTAAACATTTTTGTGGACCTTGTTAAGACTCAGGGCTCTCAATTATTGCCCGAATGCAAATGAATTAATTTTATTAAAAAATCAAGATGTTATTGGGTTTAAATGGTTGAAACCAAAATGTTTCAGCAGTTTTATCAATACATAATCGTGTGTAAAAAAGTCAGTGATTAGTTTCAATTAATGTAAACGATATAATTTTAAAACAATTAGGTCGGCCTTATTTGGTTCCTTATCTTACTATTATTAACTTACCTCCTCCATGCTGTGTGATAAAAGTTAAAATATTGATTTTATTTCTAGAAGCAGCTTGATGGGCAGTGGTGCGACCCTTGGGATCTCGTAGCGCTAATCGCGTTGGGTCCTGGATATAAAGCCTCTGGAACATCTCAAAGTTTCCACTCTCAGCCGCCTGAAAAGAAGAAAAATTAAAATTATACCATTCGACCCAATTTAAACATGTGTTAGTATCTGAATAACTTTGGGCATGGATCAGATGCATTACTATGATAGTTAGTTATACAGGGTGCCCAAGATAAGGAGGGTCTCTATGGGGATATCGTTAACATCTTTTATTAAATGGGAAAAAACATACAATATACCACACAAAAAGTTTTGGTAAGATTTTTAAGTTTTGAGTTATTTAAAAAAACTGAAATTTTGGATTTTTAATTAAATTTTTTTCTGGCGTTAATATTAAAGTTCGAGCAAAACTGACAAAAAATTCTCACAGCAAACTTGTAGTGAACTCAAATTACGAATTTTTTTATACGATGGTTCAATTTCACGCAATCATCATCAACTTCATTTTTCTATTACGGCTCTGATTTTATAATGAGAAGTTTCCTTGTTTTTTTCTTGAAGTAGTCCATCTCAAAGTGGAGTGAAGTTATAAGGAGGTAAAGAAACTCACAGTCTGCTCCACTAGTTTAATAACAGTTAATAAAAACATACATGTTTCGAAGGCTTAAGCCTTCATTCTCAGTGAAAAATACAACATCAAATGGAACCTATGACATTGTTAAACTAACAAAGCAGGAAAAGAAAAACTTTTATGATTATGCAAAAATAAAGAATAAAAGAAAAAATAAAAAACTAAAGGTTTCTTCTTAAAACGTCGAATGTATGATTAATGATAATAATGAGAAGTAATTAAATGGTTTGCCGTTATTAACAGGCGAGCTGCGAAATGATTATTTGGTCAGCAAGAGTTTACAATTGGTCAGTAGAAACAAACATGTCTAGAAGCAGTTTACTTCAGAGGTTCCAGGGCACTGTCAATTTATGTAACTTTCTTGTGTTTTCTTTTGCCTAATACAGAAGGAAATCGGCTATAAAAAGTGTAGCGGAGGCGGATTTTCACTTATTTTCCCAGGGCACTATCACGAATCAGAAATGTTTGTTGTCCATAAGATGCTGACCAACTAGCCACTTTGGCTGACCGATTACATTTTTCTGTTCGCAAAAATAAGAATATTTTGATAACCAGTTAAATGATACCCTTGTATAATATCAAATTTTAAGACATTTTTATATTCTAATGATGTACCGCACATTAACGTTTAATTATGTTTCGAGTTTTCTTGGTTTATAATTATGGTTTTATGTAATTGGCTGTAGAAATAATTTAGTCTGATATTTAATATAATTTATTATGAACTCGGTACATACAGACGTTTTCTACATCTAGGTACCTTACGCTACACTTGTAGAATATGCAGGGAACTAGATCTAGGATAATTTATGTATTATATAATGTAATGAATAACCTAAGCTGAATAAAATTATAGAATTCATTTTAGTACCTAATGCCTTGAACTGTTTCTGTAAAATTACTTAAAATACAGGTCCGCGTCCTGAAAATTTCATGAAGATAATTAAAAAGTCTCGAAACTTATTACATAATGTGTGGTACATAACTGAATTTATAATAAAAAACTGTCTTAAAATTTGACATTACAGGGCCGTATTAGAAAAAATTATGTTGAAAACAAAGCGTCGTATAAAAATATTTGCTGCGTAATCTTTGAGTTCACTAAAATATGCTGTGATAATATTTTGTCGGTTTTGATCTTTAATATTGTCGCCAGAAAAAAATTAAATTAAAAATCTAAAATTTCAGTTTTTTAAATGACTTAAAACTTAAAAATCTTATCGAAGCTCATATTGTTCGTTATTTTTTCCCATTTAATCGAAGTTGTATCTATTACCATTAACGAGATCCCCATAGAGGCCCTCCTTATCTTGGGGTATAACAAATGAATAAAGTATTACTTTTTTTTAACGAACGGGAAATTTGAGTACAGGAGCCGAATCCCGTATATGAAAAAAACAACTTTATGCATAAGTTTCATACAATATTTGTTCTACGATCGTATCGCTTTTCTTTCTCAAAAATAAAAACTATACAGTATTGGGAAAATGTTCCGGAATGGCTTAATTACAAGATATATCATTTCCAGGTGTTCAACAATCCATAGGACTAAAATTTTACTATTTGACTTTGCATTCCATATGTCAGTAACGTCATCACATGTCAGGGGGTGACGATTCATTTATTTTTTCTTAAACGGAACACCCTGTATATTATGAGTTATTCTATATTTTTAATACATTTAAAGCATTTTTTCTATAACATACCAAATACCAATATGGAAAATTATTATTTCCAGATAACCCGATGATCCTTATACTATAAGGGCGTATTTTTGTCTACACAGTAACAATTTAAAACACTATTTCAGGTTGAATGGTACTACCAAGAAAAGGAGGCCCTCTCCATTGATAGGGTGCAACCTGTAGAATAGGGTGCAACCTTTAGGCCGGTTTCGAACTTATTTGTTCTCGTCAGTACAGGGTAGGTGTACATACCAATCATCAGAGAGGACTTTAACTTAACGCCGTACTCTCGACGGTAGCCCACAAAATACAGCGCGCAGCGCCATCTCTAAGTAGTCCGACACAATCTGAACAGACGTTATTTGATTAAATCAAATTTTAAAAATCCATCTAAGAAATAAAAGGTCTATGCTTGTCAGGTGGTATTAATATCAAATACCAATAGGGAAAATTATTAGTTCCGGACCATCCGATAATCCTTATACAATAAGGGCGTAGCACTTTAAAATACTATTTCAGATTGAATGGTACTACCAAGAAAAGGAAGCCCTCTCCATTGATAGAATGCAACCACCTGTAGACCGGTTTTAAGGCATTAAGTTAAAGTCCTCTCTGAAGATTGGTATGTACACCTACCCTGTACTGACGAGAATAAATAAGTTCGAAATCGGTCTACAGGTGGTTGCATCCTATATATCAATGGAGAGGGCTTCCTTTTCTTGGTAGTACCATTCAATCTGAAATAGTATTTAAAAGTGCTACTGTATATACAAAAATACGCCCATATTGTATAAGGATCATCGGGTGGTATGGAAATAATAATTTTCCATATTGGTATTTGATATTAATACCACCTGACAAGCATACTTTTTATTTCTAAGATGGATATATAACATACCATATTATTATGTCTAAATTCAATTATTTCGGAAATATTGACAAATAACACGTCCTTTAATCACCTAACAGTATCCATGCCTCTCTGAAACCTGAGGAAGCATGTTTTACAAATATGTTGATGATAAATAGCTTAAACAGCATGTAACATTTTATTTCCAATATTCTCCAAAGAGTTTTCGTATGATATACGACAGTCTTTAAATGACCAAAATGATAGAAATCTAAAGGTGTCAGATCTGGAGATCTAGGAGGCCATTCAATGCCCCCTCGCCTTCCTATCCACCTTTCAGGAAACGTTCCATCCAAATAGTTCCGGATATATATATACCAAAATTCGGTAGTGCTCCATCTTGCTGAAACCAAATATAAACTCCTGGACAAAATTAACGCAACATCATAAATTTCCCATATTTTTTATGCTATTTTTTTTCTGAATTTATGATCCGATTTGAATGATTTTTTTTTTCATTGTAGGTTGGTTCCTTGATAATCTCATTGTTTTCGTTGTTTATGATAAAAATGTAATTTTCGATTTGTACTGGGTTTACTAAAAATGCTATGTTTTCTTCCGAAAATTCGTATCATCCTGTGGAGTATATTAGCAACCGAAGCATATTGCAGTTGACATTAAAGGGTAGGCCCATCTTTCTCCAATATTTCCTTTTTTGGTTTACTTCATTATCTCTGTTATTAAAGGAGATACACTGTTTTATAGCGTAACATGTTTTTACTTTAATATTCAACACATTCATTGTTAAATGTTTTCAAGTAAGTTTCAAGATTAAAATACTCGTCGGGCAACTGGGCATACGAAACGAATGTATAATAAGCAGTTTCCGAACAGTTTTTATCAGTATGGCGAATTTTATTTGACCCTTGTAACTTTAATACACAACATCTGCTGACACATCTCTTGTAATGTCAGAAAAAGTCCATAGTCTACTTGAAAACATTTAACAATGAATGTGTTGAATATTAAAGCCTATAAAAACATGTTACGCTATAAAACGGTGTATCTCCTTTAATAACAGAGGCAATGAAATAAACTAAAAAAGGAAATATTGGAGAAAGATGGACCCACCGTTTAATGTCAACTGCAATATGCTTCGGTTGCTAATATACTCCACAGGGTGATACGAATTTTCGGAAAAAAACATAGCATTTTTAGTAAACCCAGCATGAATCGAAAATTAAATTTCTATCATAAACAGCGAAAACTATGACATTGTCATGGAACCAACCTACAATGCAAAAAAAAATCATTCAAATCGGATCATAAATTCAGAAAAAAATAGCATAAAAAATATGGGAAATTGATGATGTTGCGTTAATTTTGCCCAGGAGTTGATCATCGATAAAGTAATTAAGTTTGATAGAATTAACAAAAATCAAAATATTATATGCTCATCAACATTTGTAAAACATGTTTTTCCAGTTTTCAAAGTGGCTTTGCTACAGTCGGGTGGCTGAAGAACGACATTTTGAGTAAATAGTTAAATAACTTTTATTTTAAATTTTCGTTAACGTAAAAATTGTTACGAATTTTTTAAAATAAAATGTATTGGTTTAATGCATTTATTTGTCAATATTTCCGAAACAATTAAATTTATACATATGGTATGTTATAGAAAAGATGTTTTAAATATATTGAGAATTTAGAATAAGTAATAATATATAGGGTGTTCCATTTAAAAAAAAATTATGTAACGTCACACCTTGATGGTTGATGACGTTACTGACATATGAAATGCACAGTCAAATAGTAAAATTGTAGTCCTTTCGATTGTCGAAAACCCGGATCTGATATCACTTTTCATTCTCCTGTAATTAATCCTTTCCGGAACATTTGCCCAACCCTGTATATTGATGTTTAACCAACTCACTGTCACTGATGAATGCAATAATATTGGGCTATAATTGCTTATCTCGACTTGATTATTCAGAATTAATGTTGATTTTAGCATGGAATTGCATGACCATAAAGTAGAAGGTTTAAGAATGTTTTATCTTCCTCCAAAATATGTTAATAACACCTGTTCGCTGAAAGCCTTCACTTGATTTCGGTCCAATGCATTTTAATAAATGTAATATATTCTTTTTTGTAACCTTCTTTCGATTTTCAAGGCAATAAATATTGTGTTGCTTCATTGGCTATATTAATTATCTCGTTTGGAGCGAATTCAAATGAGTTTTCTTGTTCGAAATATCTTTCCATATTTCATGATTTCAAATATTATTGACATTTGTCAGGCAATGAACGACGCGGATGCTGTTTTCACGACAACTTTATATTATATGCATTTTTGCAGAATTTAACAAACCGGCATACATGTGCTTTGTGGACTAACGCAAGCCTTTGACAGGGTACGACTACGAGACGTCGTAAAACTGTTGAACAAACGCAGTGTCGACCCGAAAGTTGTAGCGGTCATAACAGAGCTGAACATAAATAACAGGACATTTATTTAAAGTGGGAACCGAGATGACAACAGAAATACCCACAAATACCGGCATAAGGCAAGGAGCCCGACACTGTTCAATCTGATAATGGACGAGGTAATCAACGATGTAAAAGCCATGGGCAGAGGGTACAGAATGGATAATAATGAAATCAAAATAGTCTGTTACGCCGATGACGCGGTAATAATAGCTGAAACCGAGGACGAGCTGCAGCGGTACAGGTTCGAACTATCAGCGAAGAAGTGGAACATGACTATATCATCTCAAAAAACACAGTCAATGGTGATAGCTAAAGAGCCCATAAGATGTAAGCTTGCAGTCTACAACGAAAGCATTGAACAAGTGATGAACTTTAAGTATCTGGGAGTTAATGTTACTAGCGGCAGAAACCTTAGAAAGGAAGTTCGATGACAAACCAACAAAGCAGCCATAATATCTGGCTGCATGAGGGACATTATTTGGAAGAACAAACACATGAGTATCCTTAGTAAGGCGAGAATATATAAGACCTGTGTGAGACCAATAATGGTAAATAATTTAATGTCAACTGCAATATGCTTCGGTTGCTAATATACTCCACAGGGTGATACGAATTTTTGGAAAAAACATAGCATTTTTAGCACACCCAGTATAAATCGAAAATTAAATTTTTATCTATGACATTGTCAAGGAACCAACCTATGGGAAATTTACGATGTTGCGTTAATTTTGTCCAGGAGTTTATAAAGTAATATGTATAATATTGTATAATACTATATTGAATTAGAAATAAAAATAGCACTTAATTGAAAAAAACTTTAGAAATAGAGCATAAAGTCTATTATTTTTAGATTATGTTGTATTATAGTTGTGACTAGAAATTAGTCGACGGACGCCGTCAGCATGTTATATATTTCCGAGTATAGATATTTCAGATAAATATCTAGTAAAAATGATCTATTTGCAAGGTTAAAGGTCAGTATTTAAAAGTTTTCTATAAAAAATTTTGGTTGAATTCATAATGCCTAGAAAACTAATTTCAACGAAATCGAAGTAAGCCTAAAATTCGAACCCTACTTGCTGCCAACATAAAAAAATAAAATTTCAGTTTCAGTGGCAGGTTATTCATTTTTTTACATTTCATACTGTAGCCATTAGGAAAGCCAAATAGAAAAAGACATTTTAAGAAAGATCAAGAACTAAAATGGCAATAAAGCTATTTTGTCAAGATTCATATACGATCACTTTTCACTTCCGGCGACCTTTTATTATGATATTGTACTTAGAAATTAAAATTAAATATAGTTTACCATCTACGACATTTATATTTTTTATTTTTGGACACCCCGTATATTATGCTGGCTGAACATTTTTGATTTGAGTATTATTTTCTGAAACAGAAGATTTTTATGGAGCATACAATTTCTTCCTAAAGTCAAAAAGAATTTAAGTTGAGATCTGTTCCTAGACGTAAATACAGACAGAATTAATTTTTTATTAGGAAAAGAATTTAATTACATCCAAGTTTCAAATTTATTGCTGTTAAAAATACCAAGATAGGGTTTCGAACGAACAACGCAATAAGGTTATATAATAAAATGAAAACGGATATCTTCATCAATCGGTCTCAAATAATATATTATCCAAAAAATAGCATACTTCGTATCTTAAATTAAACGAGGATTTTTCCATCAGACGTATTTATTTGTTATTTGTTAAAAAGTACATTATTTTTTTTTATGATCAAATACGAGCACTATAGGAAAAATCCTTTAAGGCATTCGGGGAGTGGTGCGTGTGCGAATAAAGCGATTCACGTTGGTTTTGAATTGTTGGAGGTTATATTGGTTGGGAAAAAAGACATTCCATAAAGATGAAGTCCTCCAAATGAAAGATAATGAAGTTCGAGGAGAACTAAGCTGAACCACATATGGATGGGCGGCTATGGTTCGATGTGTATTTCTGCTATTCGCTGCTCTGGGCGGAATTAAGAAGGGAATGATAATCGGGCACCTTCCATGGAAATATCTGAAAAAGAGAGTCAACCCAACCTATGCTCGATGTTCTAGGCTGTCGAGGCTCTTCGTCAGCTCGTGGTCTTCCATCAGACGAATGGCCTTCCTTTCGATAGAATCAAGTAGCCGAAGAGTATGTTTTGGTGCGGAGCTCCACAGATGGGAGCAGTACTCTAGTGATGGTGGAATCTGGGCTTCGTATAGTATCGAAAGTTGTTAAGGTGTGTATATCTTCTTGGTTCGGTAGAGTACAACAAGTTTCTGAGACGCTATCTTGGCGATTGCCACAACGTGGTTATGCCAAGACATATTTCCTGCCAGATTGACGCATAGCAAATTGATAGATGAAGCCACTGGAATTGCGTGTCCTGCCATAACTCTATCCGGTTCTTTATTGTTAAGCATTTTAGAGAAAACTACTGCCTGGGTTTTCTTAGCGTTAAATTAGATTTGGTTACTGTCACCCCAAGCCAAAATTTCTTCCAGATCTTTATTGCCGCAGGATACTTCATACTGTCTGCGAAGATGTACGTCGGTATCCGATGTTTGTACATTCAAAGGGAAAAATTAGAACTATCGTCAGCAAAAAATATCGGATTTTGACTAGAAGGTCGTTAAAGGAAAGTAAGAAGAGGGTGGGAGACAATATGGACCCTTGAGGAACATCGGCATCGATGGTGAAGTTATCTCAGAGAAATCCGTCAATCGCAACTTGTGGAAAGCGATCCTTAAGAAAGCTAGATAACCATACACAGAATCGACTGGGCATACCATAAGATCGCAGTTTACTTAGAAGCCCCTCATGCCAAACACGATCAAAGGCTGTAGAAATATTCAGTGCAATAGCCCAATACTCTCCATGATATTCGAATGCGTTGGTCCAAAGATGGTGACATAGGCTAGAATGTCTCCCGTTGATCTGGACTTCCGAAAATCATATTGATGATCGCTGATAATGTAGAGGCGTTCCAGGTGGTCCAGAAGGTATTGGTTAATAGCTTTCTCCATTACTTTTGATATTACTGAAAGCAATGCGACTGGTCCATAGTTGTTAGGCAGGGTTCTCTTATCTTTCTTTGATATATGCTGTACTGTACTACGCCATCTTCTAGCACTATGGAAATATTCCTTTTTTGTAGGATAAGTTGACAAGTCTACAAAATACTGGTGTTAGTTCATCGGCGCATCTCTTGAGAACTATAACAGGAATTTCGTCTGGACCAGAAACTTTGACGTCGAGCTCTTTTAGAATTCATTTGACGGGATGCTGACGGAACATGATTTCGGTCATTTCCGATTTAACTGCCGGAATGTTTGCTGGTGTTCCTCCCTGGAAATCAACAGTGGAATGCGAAGAAAATAGTGCAGCCAGTAAGTGTCTCCGGCTGTAGATGCTATTGTATCATCGGAACTTGTTAGAGGTGGAATAGTTGATTTGTTAAAATTTTGGCTGACGGCCTTAGCTACTGACCAAAAGAACCTTGATCCGTTTGGAATATCAAGATATTTGCTTTTGATCCTCGAACAAACCCGAACAAACACGATTCTGTGGAAGGGTTATTACGCCAGTGTCGGTAAGCCAGATTTTTTGATCTGGCTGCACGTTCACAATCACAATATAAAAAGCCTAAAAAGTAATTATTTGTACTGTTTTATCCATAGTGGACGATAAGATTCAGTTGATTTTTATATCTTTGATTAAGAACTAGCATGGAGTTCGTCCATTTGCTTATCATCAATAATTAAGTAGGTTTCAATGAGTGCAACTCTGCATACTAACATTCTTGATCAGATCTCTTACTGAAACCGAATCATGTATTTACAATAAATCGTTGGAAGATATTAACATCCATTTGACTGAAAAAATACGAAGCAAATATTTCTTTTTTATCAATAGAGACAAAAAATACAGCCTGCAGTTGCATTAATTGTATATAGTAAAATACATTTTTCGGGCGCTGGCGATGTGTATAAAAAAACAGAAACAAATATAGGCTCTCTGCAAGCAATGAGGAAAAAATTAATTTATCTGCACCAAAATCTGCCCATTATTAATTATAAATATGAATGTGTATGAATATGAATGTGTACATATTATTTATTAATTATGTAATTTGTTCCCGAATTTATTTTTATTATAACAGCAGTTTTTTTTATTATAACAAGAGCTTCAAGGGTCCATATTGTCCCCCACTCTCTTCTTACTCTACATTAACGACCTTCTAGTTAAAACGAAAAATCCGATATTTAGTTTTGCTGACGATAGCACACTTATCTCTTATCATCACGGACATCCAATCCCACTGGCTTCATCTGTTAATTTGCTGGGCGTCAATCTGGGAGGGAATATGTCTTGGCATAACCACGTTGTGGCAATCGCCAAGATAGCTTCTCAGAAACTTTGTGTACTCTTCCGAACCAGAAAGTTGTACACACCTCAACAACTTTTGACACTATACAAAGCCCAGATTCGACCATCACTAGAGTACTGCTCTCATGTCTGGAGCTCTGCACCCAAACATACTCTTCGGGTACTGGATTTCATCGAAAGCAGAGCCATTCGTCTGATTAGAGACCACGAGCTGACAAAGAACCTCGACAGCCTAGAACATCGAAGACAGGTTGGGGATTTGAGTCTCTTTCACAGATATTTTCATGGAAAGTGCTCGGCTGACCTTGCCCTCTTAATTCCGCCCAGAGCGGCGAATAGCAGAAATACACGGCGAACCACTGCTGCCCATCTATATGTGGTAGTACTCCTCGAATTTAATTGTTTGAGAATTCTTTAATCTGGAGGACTTCATCCTTATAGAACGACCTTCCCGAGGTCGTTTTTCCCAACGAATATAACCTCTAACGATTCAAAACCAACGTGAATCGCTTTTTGCGCACACGAACCACTCTCAGAGTGCCCTAAAGGAGTTTTCCTATAGTGCTTGTGTTGGATCATAAAAAAAAGCTCTACTATGCCGTTCTCTACAATCAATTTTTTTAAATTCAGTTTCGGCCTGATCCGGTACAAAATCCGGTCGAACCGAATATTTAAAAAAGAAGGCCGAATGCACCGGTCACCGGATTCAGATTTGGTTCCGCTAATTGCCGACAATATTTATACTTACATCTTGTGTTATTATTTCGTTTGCTGAATTATGATGTTTTAAATTTCTATACATTATTTTCACAATATAACATATACTACATTTCCACTTTTACAATCTTTACCGACCTTTGGCTCTACTGCAATAACCTTTGAAAGAACGCTCAAAGGAATTTTAGTTGGGTATTTTAAATTTATATTGCCATTATCTATGGACGGATCTTAAAAATTCTTAGACAAGTTTGTCAAGTTTCTTGCTCAGTGTATCAAATAAAAATTTCATATCGCCGAAGCCAAAGTTTGTAATGGAAGAAGCTACCTTAGTTTTGCCATTGTCTCGGTTTCGAAAGACATAATATCGGTGATATCGAATATTAATTTTTAATAAATAATAAACGAGTATAAAGTAAAGAATTTTTCATGTTACAAGTTAGCTCCTATACAGGGTGGTCGGTAATAAATGCACTATAGAGTAACCACAGATTCTACACATGAAGAAAATAGGTTATATTAGACATCTTAGTGCAGCTGTTCACGAGCGTTAATTCAAAGACATTTCACATCTCTTATTAATATTATATATACCAGATGATGCATCGTTGAGTTGAATATAGGAAATCTCATGTAATATTGCTGGCTCCCTCTACATTTTTTAGAGAAACTGAATTATATCTTCTTGAAGATGCCGAAATGGTGAACCCGTATGCCGAGTTTCAATGCATTTTGGTGAGCCAATCCTAAGATAGTGAACTAAACGTGATGGCTTGATAGCTGTAATGGAAGCAGTGACTTAATATATAAGTACAGGGTGTTATGGAAATGACTTATTATATTTAAACCGGCAATTCCAGAGCTGAAAACAAATTGAAGAAAAATCCATAATTGACTTTTTGATTGAAACGAAGCTCTTTATATAAAACATTTTTATTTAGGCTACATGCTGTCTTACTTAGTTAAAACCAAATTATAATTCTCGCGTAGATTTCTATGCACTTATGTATTTACTGATTAGAAAACCACATGAAAAGTCAATGACCTTTTGATTGATTCGGCTTCATTTAGAAAATAATTTAATTTTCTTTAAAACACATGCTCTCTTCCCTTGTTATTTAATGATTAGTTCCACAATTTGTATAAAAAAATTATTTATACACAAAATAGTATGTTTTAGTAGATAACTGGCATGTAACCTTACAAACCCGCTCGAAATTCACACAGGGACATCGTTTTTATTAATTTTGGCTTGTCCCTTTTTTTCTCCCGTAAAAATTTGTGAGCACTTTTGTCTTCGACACATATTAAATTTATCGTATTTAAAAACATCACTGGAATACTAAACAACTAAACGTTTGAGCAACGCCATCTTGGTTTATTGTTCGTTTGGTTTGACATTCGGGCTTAAAGCGGACGGCTGGCCGACTGTCAATTTCGGATTGGTGTTGTTAAACTACGAAATACTAATAACTACGTACGTACAACAGATAAGGTATTTCTTGAACATATCGGCAGGTATTATTGACAATGACCTAATAGGATCACATATCCGGCCAGCAAGGCTAAATTCAGAAGGATATTTGGCCTTCCTGCAAGACGACCTTCCGGAACTATCAGAAAATGTTTCTTTAGCTAGGATAAGAGCATGTGTCTTTTGCACGATGGCGCCCCTTACCACAGTTCACGCATTGTCACTGAATATTGAGACGAAAATTTCCGTCAAAGGTGAATTGGACGAAACCATCGTCAAAACGGAGAAGATATTGGACATGTTGCTTATTGGCCCCCCAATGTCATCTAATCTTACACAGTGTAATTTTTTTCTACGGGGTACTATGGAAGAAATAGTTTATAAAGGGCCAATTTGTGTCCTATCTGTGTGTTTGTTATAAAGTCTAATGCATTAGTGTGTAGCTATTTCTTGTGATAAGTCCCTATCTTCAAAAGACTACTTTTAAACATGTGTGTATTTCTTTAAGTGATTTATGGTAATTTGTTCAGTGTTCCACTATGTGTCGTGTCTCTCTTTTTTAAGTAATTTGTATATTTTCGAGAAAAAATATCTTTGAATTTTTTTTAAATAATTTTAAATTTAAATTTTTTTTTAATACTTTAGGTAATGTATTATAAATAGTTAGTCCATCAAATAAAATTGATTTCACCCCTATGCTACTTTTAATTTGATTTTTTTTTAAATGGTCAATATTTCTGGTATTATGATTGATGATATTATTTTAATTATTAATTGCATGAATTAGTATACTAATTTTTAATTTGTATAAACTATTCAGATCTAGATATCCTCTTGGTTTATATAAATTTGTTGTCGGTTCCAAAAAAATTAGTTTATGGTACTTAGACGGCTGACTAATTCAATATGACATGCTTTCGATACTATACATACAAATAGTGCAATATGCCTTACTTTTTTTTTATAATCAAACACAAGCACTATAGGAAAAATCCTTTAGGACACTCACGTTGGTCTTAAATCGTTGGAGGTTATATTCGTTGGGAAAAACGACCTCGGGAAGGTCGCTCCATAAGGATGGAGTAATCTAATGTTACTAGTGTTTGAACTACGAAGCCTGGATTGTTTTATTATAAAAGGTCCACCGAAATCTATCCCAACCTTTAAAAATGAACGAGCAACCGATACTCTGTCAATTGGTAATGAATCCATTATTTGCGTTGATGTTTTTGCACTAAACTTATGACAAACAACCCAGTTTTTTTTATAACTGACTTTACTTGAACCATGCCATGAACTGACCAATATCTTAAACGCAAATTAGCTAAAACAGCTTGCGGACCAGCGTGAAGAAGTTTTTTATGTTCAAATCTAATAAGTACAAGTAACAACATGATGTTTTACTGGTAGTAAAATAGGAAACTTGTGATTATAATAAATCAAGGTCTGTTTTAGCCAATCTACCATTAACCCTTAGTAATCCATCTTTTCCCAAAAACGGGTTTAAATATCTTATACTACTATGCTTGAACACAACTTCAAATTTATCAAAGTTATTCTCAAGGTTATTCAAATTTGAATGTAATTTTAAATACTCATAGGGTATTAAAATGTCGGGAAACGGGATGAACAACTTGTGGTAGGAAGCATCATACAATGGTTACATCAAGATGGGAATAACCTTGGAAATATTATTGGTAGTCATAATGCTAATGAAGGTCATGAGGTTCAAAATAATGAACAAGAATTTAATCAAAGTCGAAACAGCTCGTTTCAAAGTAATACAGGTTCAGGATCGGGTTCAGGAAATCAGGGAACATTATTGGGCATATAGGATGACCAATATTTAGGGGTGTCTCATGGGATTAAGGCACAAGAAGACAGCATACAGCAAACTGCTGTTTCTTTTTCAGGTTCAGGTTCTCAGATTTTACTGGCAACTGCCCAAGTGAATTTAATTATTGGGGACTGGAACAAAATAAACGCAAGAGCTTATTAGGTTCGGGGTTTCAAACTAATTTTATAACTACAAAACTGTTTGAAAAATGTTGATTCCCAAACAACTGTTTGGGGGTATAGCAAATAACATAAATAACTTACGGCATTCGTTTCCCTCTTACGGTTAGTTCTGAAATCTTGGCTTCGCTCGTATCGTAAGTTTACCACTCGAGTTGTGTACTATACATTTTCTACACCTTCATATTTGTTTTTATGTTAAGTTATCGAAATATGCTAATAAAACATGGTTCGTCAGTACATCAGTCAATATATTTTCGATACATTCCTTCATACCGCCCCCTGGATTTCTCTAGTGATAAATTATTTATTGCGGAAGCAGCTTGTAATATAATTTTTTTTAAATGTGCCCCGAAAGTGCCTCTTTTCATGCATGGTCTCTTCACCAAAAGTGGCATTTTCCAAGAGAGCGGGCGGGAAAGTATCGAAGCGGGCGGGAAAGATTTGTCCCGCCCGCTTCGAGTCACCATGTGCTCATAAATAAATAAAACCAGAATTGTCGGTGCGGGATTTGAACCCGCGACCCTCAGATCGCCAGGCGGACACCCTACCCACCGAGCCATACTACAAATAATATAATAAATAGCGGATTATATATAAATTAAATTGGCAGTTAATTTTTCAAAGATGTTTTAGAAAAATGTCTGAAGAATTTCTTTATTTATACGGCCTCAAAGACTCGGGCACTTGTAAAAAAATAAATAAAGCCAGAGATGCCGAGTGCGGGATTTGAACCCGCGACTCTCAAATCACAAGGCGTACGCTATACCACTACGCAACCGAGCCTATTTGTCAAAAATAATAAATAGATATTTACATTCTCCATGCGCGAGTGTTTTCATGTCATGTAGGCAGGAAAACTGTCTGAAGAATTTCTTTATTTATTTGGCATCAAAGCTTCGGAGAACTTGTAAAAAAAAATACGGTACATATCTCGGGCCGTCGAAGGCTTTTCCGGACTCGTGCGGTCTCTGCATCTCGTCCGTAAAAGCCTCTTTTCGGCCCTTGATACGTAACGTACTATTCCCGTGGCGTTTCCACAATCTGAATATCGTAGTCACTCGAACTTTCCTAATATACCCAATAATAATATCCACATTAAAAATTGCAACGTTTAACATTTAATGACATCTACGTTGTCAAGGTGACCCCAAGGATTTCACAGCCAACTTTGCATGAAAATGGAAACATTCAAGGTTTTGGCATCTCACGGTTAATATGATTTGTGGAATTGTTACGTAATACATATATTACGTAACAGTAAGCAGTACATAAGTAGGCTCTGACTATTATAACAGTAGAACAAATATTCATAACAATAGAATATTGTACAACAAGTGAGAAAAATTACATATTTCTCTCGAGCGCAGAAGTTTGTTGGCACTAGCCGAGATCAAGCGAGAGACAAATATGTCATATTTTTACATGTCGTACTTTTTCTATGGATGCGTTCTTTTTACATGTTTAAAACGAAGTTCAGAATTAATAATATATTGTCCAATAAGTACAACACCCGATTGGCAAGTTGACAGCAATAATAATTGTCCAGTGTTTCGGTTGTGTTGTTATGGAAACGCCGGCAAATGATTTCATGGCCTAAGGAGATATTGCGCTCATAGCTGCCTTGGGTTATCATAATAACAGTGAGAAATTATTTCTCACTATAATGGCGGATATTTCTCTGTTATGAACGTATGGAAGCGATGAGAGAAGTGGAACATTCCATAGCATCCGTAGAAAAATGTTTATTTTTTCCTTAAATTTATAAATACGGAACATTTATCGACAATAGCCGTTATAATTTTCAAATGTTGTAGAAATTCTTTTTCCACTGCAAATAATGAGTAATAATAGTATCGATACAAAATCCTTAGCGTCCGATAGAAGTATGCCTAACATGTTTTCTCTTTTCTCTAGTACTATAATATTATATGATGTGGGTAAAATATTATCTACTTTATTTAATTGTTTAAACCACTAGAGCAGAGGCAAATTAAGAAATTTAGTAATTAAACTATTTTTACTGCTTTTTATAATGCACTACGATGTTGAATCTTATCAGGCATAACGTTAAAATAGACATAATGGTCATCTTAGTTTACTAATCCTATGCAATACTAACAGCAGCCTACTATGATGTTCCTTATACTAGTTTGTCACCAATTTAATTCTATTTTCAAGTAATTTTAGCATAAAATTTTCTTATCGAATCTCGTACGAGCTACTATTTCAGATTTTTTTTTAAATTTCCCTCGGCTTTGGGAAATCTTTCAAAAAGGCAAAAATTGCCAGAAATAATTCATGCTCTATGGAGATTATAAGAGAAAATTCATTTAATGAATTTAATCTCAGAAATGGTATAGAAATTGTTAGCCCAATTTAGATTTTTACACAGAATCGTAAAATGTCTAAATATACAGGGAATTCTATTTAAAATAGAAATATTAAGTCGAACTTTCGGTATAACCGGAACGTATATCACGTCACAATACATCACGGAACGTCACAATATATTCGTTAAAAAGATCGATTGATAGCGAGTTCCAATATTTCAAACAATATATTTTTAGTTGCACAGATCTTTTAATAAGCCACTCACCATCGATGACCTACCCTGTATATTTCGATTATATTTTTGTTTATAATTAAAAAATTGTTTTTGAACTTACCCCCATCATCACCTGCACATCTTCCGGGGTGGGCTGTTTAGCATGAAGAAACACTTTCGCCCATTGTTTGTATACCTTTATCGAACCATGTACAGCCATGGCCCTGCCTGGTTTGTACATCGCAATTCGACTTCGATCCAGGTTTTTCGGCGGAAGGTACGACGTGATAATAGTTGGATTAGTCCGAGTTTACACTATGGTGTCTCACAAAGTTTTTAAATTTTAACACATATTTAGGTTGTCTAATGTTTATATTAGATTAGTTTAAAATTGTCACTAATAATAGCTATTTATTCACTGGTTGTGTTAATAATATTGTAAACATGTATAAAAAAGTATTTCCTAACCATCTATAAGGTATCTTACAATATTCAAGACATAATCCCTTAATATCCAGGATGTCTCTGGATGGAGTTACCTACAGGATATTTCAGGACGAGCGATCAACCCTACAACTATATTATTGTTTAAATTACAGAAATACAATTTGGTGGGTTTGTAGGTTAAATTATTTTGCATTTTATGAGATAATAAATTTCATTTTGTCACTACTGGTCAGAAGGAACTTAACTGAACTATGGATTTTTAAATAGAACAACCAGTATACTTTTCAACGACATCCCACAAGTCACTTTTTGACACTTTAAATAATTTTCCTTTAAGCCAGTTAATGATAAAAATTAGTGTTGCGAAAAATCGATGATTTTAATAATCGAGTACTTGATACTCGAGCGATTTTAATAATCGAGTGAATCGCTCGAGTGAATCGCTTGAAATTTAAATTCACCAAGCGATGACGTCACCGACTGCTCGACTGGCTGCCTAGCCGTTTACATGTGATCAGGTAGGGTATTTAGCAGGCACATAACTACGGGTGGGCACAGGTTAAGCTAAAAAATTGTAGTAGCCACCAAAAAAATTCCAGAAATCTATTTATTTGTGAATAATGAATTTTTGCCACGTGTCTCGATACCAAACAAAAAAACTGCAAAAAATCACCCAAATATGTATTTATTGTTCTGGTTTATTCTTGGGCTTTTTTAAAACAAAAAGTATTACCAAGAGTTATTTTTCTTCACATCTTTCTCAATCTACGAGCATAAAATAAGTAGATATTTAAAATAGCTTGTCAAATTCTTCCACTTTAAATTATCAAGTGCCCACTGTGTTCCCTTCAAAAATGTAGACTTAGTTACGCGACTGGCAAAGTAAGAAAATAGGTGATTATTTTTTTAAATTCATTTTTATAGTTACCTAAAAGTTCCTGTTTAAATTTAAAAATGTTTACTTTTGTTACCAAAAAATTTGTCGATACCTATGTTTTGTTAACTATTTTGCTCGTTTTCATATTTTCCATTAACATTTTCTATAATGTATGTTATTTTTAAGAAGTCTTCCTGAGTTTAATAATAAAAAGTTCCTGTTTAGATTTTAAAATGTTTACTATAAGATTACAACGAATTTTTCTATATATTTTGTTAACCATTTTGTTCGTTTTGTTATTTTTATTTAAAATTTCTATTATTATGTTATTTTTGAGAAGTATTCTCGAGTTTATAGTAAATAAAAATTTAAAAATTATATCCTTTAATCTTTTAATATTTACAATCGGAGAACTAAACTACGCCGCTGGCAAGCCAGTTAAAACAAAACTTTACAAAAAGCATATCCCGATAACTCCGCTAAGGGATTTGGCATACTTTTTTATATGCACCTTCTCGTTTATGTGCCTTTAAGAAAGACGTATGTCGTGTACCTGCTTAGCGTCAAACTCGAATGTCGCCAATCGGATGGCGCGGCGCGTAGACCGAAGGTCGTGTATCAAGTGACAGGTGGTTTTTCGCCTGAATTTATAACTAGAGTATTTCCTATCGAGCGAAAAACTGTTCGAATATACGATCAGTTTTTTAACTCGATTACACTGCAGCGGTACATTTCCGTCAGCGTCAAGCGAAGCTCGGGTAACGAGTGAAAGATAATAAGTGACGAGCGACGGTTCACGCCTGAATATATAACTCGAGCGGTTTTTTTAATAATCGAGCGATGTCGGTTATTTCAATAATCGAGTGATCAAGCGGTTTTTCGCTCGAGCGATCACAACACTAATAAAATTGCAATTTTTCAAGTTTTAGTGCGTTTTAAATTTTTTACACAATTTTGAACTTTTTAAGAAGGATTTTCCCAGAAAACTAAATTTTTTCAAATGAAAGCATATTGGCTCACTCTTTCCAATAATTTGATATCACACACCCTTATGTCAAGCTAGAAAAGGATTTATTAAAAATACCAATTCATGACAAAGATACCATAAGTGCAAACAGTCTTTCATTAATCTTGAACCCATGACGCCATAATACTAAAAACAAATGAACATAATTATAAATTTAAAATCGCCATAATTTGGCTTAGAAGTGAACCATTTTAGTGAGTTCATAGCAAACTAGATGAAAAAATAAAAAAAAATGGTTTAAAGTGTCAAAGAGTGAAGAATGTGGGGGTGTTGTTGAATTTGGAATGGTGTTCTGAATTGATGTAGCGCTAAAAATATAGTGAGTGTGCCATTTAAAAATTCAAAGTTGAGGTTATTTCCGCTTAAACCAGAAGCGACAAAATGCAGTCCATCATGTCATGAAATGCAAAATAATATCACTTCCAAACCCACCAATTTTATTTCTGTAATTCAAACAATAAAAAAATGATCACCAAGTTATCGATAAAAAGTCATTCTTTATAAAAATAATTTTGCGTGCAAAAAAATAAGATTTTTCATTTTAAACTTAAGTTCTTGTACACAGGGAGGCCAAAATCTTAAAAAATATTGATTTTTACCTATAAGAGTAAAGTGTCTTAATTTTTCGGTTTTAAGAAAAGTGCTATTAGGAAATGTTCGTTAGAATTACCTTTTTGGTCATAATTCAAGATTTAAAGAAAATTTATTTTTTGTTTACAGTGATGTCAATATTAATTTATTTTTCCAAACATAAATTCTAAGTAATTAAACTAACACTTTATTTAAAAAGTTTTTATTAAATATCTTTTAAAATGTTGACCTTCCTGGATATCAAATTTATATTTTTTAATGTCAAATCTTATTTTCTTACAAGCAATGTATAATCAACGGCTTTTATTGAGAAATAAATATTATATCCATTTGTGGTATTGGTAACCCCATCCAGGGACACCCTGTATAAGGTATCGTCAGGTAGTTAGAAAATACTTTTTCTATACACATACAGGGTGTTCCTTAATGACGTGCTAATATTTCAGGGTGTGATTCCTTAGGCCATTTTATAAAGAAAAGTTCATATGAACATAATATGTCCGCAACGTCTTAAACTTTTTGCTACAGGATGTTGAATTTTTTTATGGTTTTAATATCTCCGAAAGTACTTTAGATATTATTTTCAATTTTGGTATGTGTTAATAGGATATAAAACCACAAATTTTAGTTAGAAAAGTTATTCAATTGTTCCACCAGTGGCGTTTTTACAAAAAAGATGGTACGCCACTGACATTTTTGAGCTTAAGTGCACTGTTTCACAAAAAATGTACTATTTTTTGCCGAAAATACTATATCCAAAAATTATTTATTTATGAAAAAGTCCCAAGTGATGTATTTTAATTTCAATCTAATTACTTTTGGTTCATAGTTACTCTGTTATTGATAATTAATTTAACTTGCATGTATAAAATTTAAGTCACGTACCTTATAATCGATTTAAAAGGTAAGGATAATAAAAAATTGCGTGATCCTTCATAAAAACGTTTTATATCCAGAAGTTTTTTTTTAATTATAAACGAGTAATAAGTATAAAATATCGAGTAATTGTGTCTAATACAGGGTGTAATAAATTCGGTCCTTCACCATTGTGATTCCAGAAACGCTAAGGGATACGAAGTCGGTTAAATTGGGGCAGACTTGCGTAATTATGGGCCCGATAATATTCCATCACCAACTAAATCTTTTTAAATGCGGGTGTGGATCGATTTGTTAAATTATGAAAAAGGAACTAAATCCACGTTCCGCGGGATTGAATACTTATTGTTTTTCCGACCATCTTCATTAAAATATCCCTAGTTACCAAATAGAAGATTTTAAAATTATTATTCCTATTTCGGTCTGTAATTCTTAAGGACCGCTTTCTTAAGGACCGCTCTCTGCAAGTAGCGATTGACGGAATTCTCTCATACACCTTCACCATCAATGCCGGTGTTCCTCAAGGATCCATATTGTCTCCCACTCTCTTCTTAACTAACTAACTAACTAACTAATTAACGACCTTCTAGTGAAAACGAAAAATCCGCTATTTAGTTTTGCTGATGATAGCACACTTATTTCATCTTTCTCTCTGAATGCACAAACATTGGCTGCCGACGCACATCTTCGCAGACAGCATGAAGTATCACGCCTCAACAACGAACAGGAAGAAATTTTTGGCTTGGGGTGAAATTAACCAAGTCGAATTTAACGCTTTAAAAACCCAGGCAGGTGTTTTCTCTAAAAAGGTTAACATTACAGAACCGGATATAGTCATGGACGGACACGCAATCCCACTGGCTTCATCTATTAATTTGCTGTTTGTCAATCTGGGAGGAAATATGTCTTGGAATAACCACGTTGTGGCAATGGCCAAGATAGCTTCTCAGAAGCTTGGGGTGCTCTTCCGAACCAGAAAGTTGTATACACCTCAACAACTTTTGACACTATACAAAGCCCAGATTCGACCATCACTAGAATACTGCTCTCATGTCTGGAGCTCAGCACCCAAACATACTCTTCGGCTACTGGATTCCATCGAAAGGAGAGCTATTTGTCTGATTCGGAGACCACGAGCTGACGCAAAAACTCGACAGCCTAGAACATCGAAGATAGGTTGGGGATTTGGCTCTCTTTTACAGATATTTTCATGGAAGGTGCTCGGCTAACCTTGCCCTCCTAATTCCGCCCAGAGCGACGAATAGCAGAAATAGACGTCGAACCACTGCCGCCCATCCATATGTGGTTAATCTTAGTACTCCTCGAACTTCATTATTTAAGAATTCTTTCATCTGGAGGACTACATCCTTGTGGAACGACCGTCCTGAGGTCGTTTTTCCCAACGAATATAACCTCCAACGATTCAAAACCAACGTGAATCGCTTTTTGCGCACACGCACCACTCCCAGAGTGCCCTAAAGGATTTTTACTATAGTGCTTGTGTTTGATCATAAAAAGGCAAATAGTTTTAGGAATTCTTTTTTTACAAAGTTTTGGTTCTAAAAAGAACAGATGTCGCCATCTTTTTGAAACATTATTGGATAGCTCGCAAAGCAATTTTCTGTTGTTCGTTTTTTTGTATTTGAAGCTCAGATCTTTTAAAATGATGGACAACCTGGTAGTTCCAATATCGCAAAGTTCTTTCTTCTTTATCTTTTCAAGAATAGCTTTGAGGGTAGCATATTCATTTGCTTTATACATATCATAAACAATATTGTTAATCGATAGTTTTATCCCTTGGGATAAATCAAAGGTTTTAGAATTTTGTTGGTAGAACCCGTTTATATGGTCTGTCTGTCCAATTCCTTCTTGGTTCGAAGTCTTCTTAAGGTCTTATCTGAAATGCCGCAAGCATCTGACGTTCCTTTTTGCACTGCAAAAACAGAAACTAACGGGACCGAGTTATCTTTTTCTAAAGTAAAATAATGTTCCACTTGTAATACCAAACGGCGTTCACCTGGCGTTTAATACCTTCTAGGCGTTGGGTCACCTTGCTGAACATTTTCCATAACTTTGCTTTATAACTGCTTTTACTTCACACACAATAATGAGAAACGCACTAAAAGCAAAAAGCATAACTACTTATTTAAAATAGAACATACCATCCTGCAATTGAGCAAGTTTTAATTATTTCTTGGAAAATAGTGATTATTATATAGATTTCACTATAATGATCCCAAAATAACTAAATTCTAGGAAAAAGTGTCTGTAGATATCTTTAACTTATTGACGCAAAATCTTTTTCATTTCATAAATAAAAAAAACTATGAGTGAAAAATAAACTAGATAAAAATATTTATCTCGGTACATAATTCTAAGATAATTTTGTTTTGGAACTGCTGGTTTTGCTCAGCCGACTACAGTGAACCAGTGGAATGTTCGGTATGATCAAGTATAGCGAAGGTATTGTTAACTTAGCCGTCTTACTGTTTAATAAGCTTTAATGATTTAATTCGATATCGGACTTCATAAAACGAACAGACTTTACCTACAGTTTTACCTGACGTGTTAATTGACGTTTCACCTGACAGGCTAACAGTGTTACCAAGTCTGGTGAAATTTCACCAGATATGGTAATTTTATGAATATTCTGGTAATTGTTGAAAAAAATAGCCCGATTTCTAGTGTCTGTACTCTAACTTGAATACCTAAAACGTCAGGTAAAACGTCAGATAAGAAAACCCCATGTATGGACGCCTCTTTACACCTCATAATCAGATCGATGTATCATCTTTCGCATAACAAAAATACCTTATCGGGTTTGTAGTAACGCAACCACGCCTACACTTTCAATAAAAATTGTTTATTATAGAATAATTGATTCATGGGTCTTAAAACAGGGTGGTTTACATTAATTATTATTTTTATTAAATTATGAACTACTACTGTTTTTTTATTTGAAACTTTATAATAGTTATAGTAGCTAATAAATTTCTACTTAGTGTAATAACAGTATTATTCATGGAAAACGGGAACACTAAATTTGTTATGATGTAAATCGGTCTTAACTGATTTTGACGTTTTCAAAATTGTAAGGTTGACTAGACTTGTCACTGTCAAAATTATCAAAATGCCTCGTCATTTAACGGAACTTGAAAAAGCACAAATAATAACGAGAATTGAAGATGGGTGATCAATACGGGCACTATGAATTTTGTACGGAAAAGGCAAGAATACGATTTCAAGTGTACGTTGGAAGCGGGAGGTGTCTATGAAAAGAAAACTTGGAACTGGTCCGGCTCTCATTTCCAACCCTGAACAAGATGGCTCATTTCTGGGATATCTAAGGGCAAATCCTTTTTAAACTGCAAGAGATGCTGTTTTTGATACAGGATTTCCTGGGTCTTAACCTACCAGCAGAAAAGTAAAATAATCTGAGCTAGAAAAATGATGCTCACAGATGAGCGTAGACAATCTCGGATAATTTTCGCACTAAATTATAAATACCGCGACCATCAGTTATTGAAAACGATATTGTTTAATGATGAAAAGGTGATTCAGTCTACATATAATGGATAACTTCAGGTATTCCGCCAAGACAACACAAGATTCGAAGGAAGCTATACTAGCGATCTTAGTTTTAGATCTGGACGATTTTCTGTGAATGTCTGGGGTTGGATTTGTCTTTATGGGTCTGGTGTTTTATAACGATTGGAAGGAAGGTTTATCGCCGAACATTATATGTCTGTTTTGGAACATCCCATCTGTCGGACAAATATATCAAAATAACTCCGTCGTCTTTCAGCAGGATAATTGTCCGGTTCATACCTTAAAGGCAGTAAAGGAATGGTTTGAAAGTTGTAAGATTGGAGAGTGGAAGAGTTGGAACGTGAAAGCTTTGCCATGGCCTGCTTATAGTCCCTATATTAATCCCATAGATAACGTTTGGGGTCTGATTGTAAAAGAAATATACAAAACCTCGCAATTTTAATGACTTACTCGAAGTAATCCACGAGTGCTGAGAAGCGCTCTATCAAAATATTGTATTCATTGATTCCAGACAGATTGCCTCAAATACTCGAAAAATAAGGTCATATAACGAAATATTAATTTTGGATAATTATTACTGTTATTTTTATACTCTTTGTTTTTATAGTTGTTGTTAGTTATTTTTCGTTGATTTAAAAATTTTGGGTTATTACAGAAATATTTTTATCCATTAGACTGGTTTATCACATTTAATTAGATATTGTTATTTTATTGAGTGACGACAATATTTTCCGCTCGCAACCTTAAAAATAATAAATCAATCAGGAATGCCTGATTTATGCCAATATGGCAAAAACTAGTCATAAGCCTTGTCCCCATTTTCAATGAATACAACTGTACCTACAAATAATTTATTTTATTAATATAAATAAAATTTTACTCTTAAAGTCAGCACTTTTTTAACACTTTTTAAGGAAGGCATTAAGTTTTGCAGTTTCGAATTAAACCGAATTTTTTTAATCAAATGTATATTTACATGAACGTACTATGGCTATTTTAATGAAGATGCCCAATTTAAGGAACAAAACGCCGGAAAACCAATATGTGTTGTATACCGCTGAATGTAGATTTAGTTCCGCTTTCATAATTTATACAAAAAAAATCCAGGAACGTATTAAAAAAATTTAATTGATAATGAGGACCCAAATACGTAACATCGTATTAAAGATCTGATGATACCATCTTATAGAAAATAAAAAGTAGCATTGACAAGGTGAAATTTATTTTTGAGACGTCTTTTTAAGCAAAATTTTAGATTCTTCCAAATATTTTGAAAAGCAATATATTTATTTTTGATTTTTTGCGTCATATTATTGGCCCATAATTCCACAACATTGGCCCAATTCGTATGTCTCACCATTTCCGAAATCTTAATGGTGAAGGACCCATATGTTATATCCTGTATATACATATATAACACAAAAGGATATTCTTTATTTAATTTCTAAAAACTTATATACGAGAATATAACACTATCTGTTAAAAGAAATCTCATTTTAAAGATTCACAGACATACACAAACAAACTTGTTATTTTCATGGAATTTCCTAAAAATATTTCTTCCAGATTTGCACGATAACAACTTCCTGACAGATGCTGTTCTTTCGGACAACTCTTCTATTTAAATAATTTCCGAGAGCCGAAAGTTTTTTCATCACTCTTGTTATATTTGTGAAAGCTACGAAAACTCAGTAAATATAATTATGTAGGAAGTATGTAAACCTGGGTTTCCAATGAATACATTTTAATATAAATGTAAATTTTTGTGCATTTTCTGACGGCAATATCAGAATAGTTTGAAATTATTATGACCTATTTGATTTCACATATACATAACTTAGTAATTTTTCTAAAAAAAATTATTATGAAAAATTATTGATGAATTGTCATATTTTTGTGTAAATTTCTATGTAGCGATTCAGATTTATTAAAAGTATAGTTCATTCTGTGGACCAGGGACGGATTAGCTCGGACATAATAATCATGACACCTGTCAAAGATGTAGACAGCTGTGATGCTATTTGGATTTTGATACTATATTTGGATAGCTTACGTATTTTAACGTAGAATGGAACTCCTTCTATATTTTGATTAATTGAATCATTTTCGAGAAAAATTCAGTTGGCCATTAATCTCAGTTAAAACGTTTAAATCCTACCAGAACCGGTTTTCTTTTGTTGGATTATTATAAAGTATTGCAGAACAGTAAAGCCGCAAACACAATGTTATCACGTCACGTGAATTCACGTGTTGTCATATCGGCAAAATAGCACATGCTCTCACGGCTTAGAAACGGACTACGTACCTACACTGCAAATCATTTTTATTACATATTTTCTGTTGTGAAGATGACAAGTGAATCTTGTAGCCTTCTAGAGTCAAACTCTGACACTGTGCTATCACGCGTGCCGAATATGTAAATTTGTAGAAACAAAATTGTACTGTCACGTATGACTTGCCGTGAGCTGCATGTATAGTGTACTTCTAAACCTATTTATAAGCACGCATAAACCGTCTTGCGGCTATCTTGGGTATCCCGTGACATTGCGTGATAACATGTGATCTCACGTGACGTGATAATAGTGTTTTTGCGGCCTAAGCAGTAGCTATGTGTAGCCTACGTGTGTATACATAGAAAAAATCAAAATTATAATTTTCTAGAACATATAAAATAAAATAAATGATGAATCTGCTCAGCAATAAATATAGATCTTCATGCATATTAATGGCTGAATAAAAATTTAGTCCCTTGCTATTAATTTTACTTGGTCTATCAAAAAAATATATATAGCAGGTAGCGTATTGGTTTTTGACATTACAGTACACATAGAATGTGAAAAAGAGTGGCATTCCATGGACCAGATAAACAATGAATTGATTAATCATTCTTAGAATTCTATGGAGTGTCAGTCATACCAACATTTTGTTATGAGTAAATAAAATCCGAAACAGTTAAAACCCGATCTTCCTAGGAAAAATAGTTTTAACTATCCTCCATAGTCAATTCTAGATTTAACTAGTTAAAACTAGAGTCATATAATTTTAGTTAGAACTAAAAATTCTATACTCGTTTAATTGAAAATGGGTTTTACTAGGTAAAGCTTTTTTACTAAGATAAATCAGTTAAAGCTCTCCTACACTGAGAACAATTTTATCAAAAAAACGGTTTGTATTCTGGTATATGAACTGATGAAACCAAACCAACCTCCTATGATTTATATTTTATATAATATTACTTTCGTTCATATTGTACAACATATTTGGTATAAAACACTTAAAAAAGTACCAAACATAATCCAAAATTTTTCTGGGCGTGAGACAATATCTTTAATGTTCCACCAAAGTAACTTTTCAATCGGTGGTAACTTTACCAGCATAAGAAGATTCATTTGCTATAACTACAGAATGGAATGCTTGCGGAAGTCTTTGGAAGCGACATACCACAATGTTTGAAGAGGAGGGTGTTCGATCAGTGTGTGTTGCCGGTCATGACCTATGCAGCCGAAACCACAACAAGTGCTAAGAAACTTATGGTAACACAGCGCAAGCTGGAAAGATCCATGCTCGGAATATTACTGCTGATATTAATCATATAAGAAATGAAGATTAGCAAACTCAAATGGAAGTGGGCTGTACACGTGGCACGAATGACGTATGGGAGATGGAGGAAAAGACTACTCGAGTGGAGATCGCGGTTGGATAGAAGAAGCAAGGGAAGACCCCCTACGCGGTGGACGGACGATCTAAAGAGATGTGCAGGCAACCGGATACAAAGAGCTTACGACAGGAGGGAATGGGCAGAAATGGGGGAGGCTTACGTCTAGCAGTGGATACAGAGGGCTGAATAATGATGATGATAACTACATAATACTATTTTTAAGGTGATTTTACTACGACAGCAATGATGTATACAGCAATATCAATTTTTCAACCTTCTTTTGCTGCTGTAGTCAAAATTTTTATAACGGTAGTATAAATGTGTAGATGAGATTCAATGTTACGGTTTTACTTCCTCAAGTAGAGACGGACGGGCGCGGGGTTTTTCGTTTTTTAAGGGGCTACTAAAAACTAATTTTGACTGAAATATATTTAGTCAAAACTAGAATTAACTGAGAATGTTCGTTTATTCTAGTTAACTTGTTAAATCTAGAGCTAATTAAAATATGTTTAGTCAAAAATTGAATTAATCGAGAAAGTTTGCAATCTCAAGCTTTAGCTAGTCAAATCTAGAATTGACTAGGAAGGATAGTAAACACTAGTTTTCTCTAGGAAAATCAGGTTTTAACTGAAATCTAGTTTTTACTGACAGATATACTAAACTGATATAGTTCACATTCTTTAGAAATATTTAAATTAATCTTAATTGGCTGTTCTTCAATAACAATTTGAAATATGTTTGATACACGCAAGCGCGGATCGAGGGGGGTGTTTGAGGGTCATGACACCCCTCCCCTAACAACCAGTATGACACAAAAAATACTATTTTGATTAACGGGGGTCATTACTCCTTCCCCAAAATGAAATCTGTCGAACAAGCCCCTCAGAACGTTCGGGATACGCGCTTGAATACAGGGTGAATGGCGGTGAATGGCCTATTCGAAGATCGATAAAAAAGCGCGCATCGTATTTAAATTTCGTTACTTTTTAAAGCTTTAGTGTCAAATTTTTTCGAAACATATTATACATATAATATACAGGGTGTTACAAATTCGGCCTTCGCCATTGGAATTTCGGAAATGTAAGAGATACGAGGTTGGTTAAATTTGGGCAAACGAACAATTTTAAATTTTGCGTTTCGGTTTTCATTTTTTCCTGACTTTGTTTAAAGAGATCTCACTTTCTCATTGCTACTTTTTATTCTCCATAAAATGACAGTATCAGATCTTTTATGCGACGTTTCGTCTTTGGGTCACCATCATCAACTTATTTTTTTTAAATATGGGCCCTGGATTTTTTTAGTTTAAATTATGATAGAGGAGCAAAATCTACATTCAGTTGTATACTTCCGACGTATTATTCTTAAAATTTACCATCTTCATAAAATTGATCATCTTCACAAAATTACATTCATATTATTGGGTGCATTATACTTTGACCCAATTTAACCGACTTCGCATCTCATACCGTTTCGAAATCCCAATGGTGAAGTGAAGAGTTTGTAATACCCTGTGTAAGGTGTCAATTTAAGACTTCCCACCTTAATATCTCCTTTCCTGGAAACAATATAAAAAATCGGAACACACAAATCAATTTTTATTGCGAACGGGGGCGCTCTTAAATATTTCCTTCATTGTTTAACGCCTGAGAGGGTTAGTGTTATCCTTAAAATCTTCAATGGGAAGGAGAGTCAAGTGCCTTTAGTGGTGGTTCGCGATTATCGCTGTGCAACGATCGCCTGTGAAGGCCGCTGCGAAAAACCGCGAAGACTGCCAGTATGATATTCCAATCAATAATAGTGTGGATTTCCTATCCAACAATAATACCACGGAATAGCAATCAGCGGTTATCGTTCAGCGACATTTCCTAATATTTTCTTGAAATATCTCTTTAATTGATACTGAAAGCGTTTCTATAGTTGAGGAGTTATAACTTTTATGTCGGATTTGTTCGAATTTATTCTGGTTTGTTTGTTTATCCCTTTAGGTCGGGAAAAAATTTTGCAAGTGTACATATTATACGTACGGCTACTTCATATGGACCCAGGACTGGAACTCTGTATCTTTCGATTTTAACTAAAGCGATAAGGATAGGGAAGCGATAAGTTCGCCATTGCTAAAATTTATAGTACTATATAAGCAAATCCTTACAGCCTCGTCACTTGTTTTGCACGTTTCGTGTTCTTCATTCGGATAAATAAAACTGCCTCTCTTCAAAACATAATTGATATATTGTCTTCCCGCTTTTTAATATTATTTATTGGAAGCGAGATAACGAAGGGTACGAAATTTTGAGATTGACAGACTGTATAAGTATATTCAGGGTGTCCCATAATTAATGGTACACAGGAAAACTGCAGATTCCTTTTGTAAAAATACTACGATTTGACCATACTTAGATTAGTTCAATAGCTGGTAATAACCGAAATTTTCAATTTTCCTCAGTACCTTATTTCTGAATCAATATTTTGTGACTAGGGATTTGTTGGAGCAAGAAATTTGAATTTGTTATTAATTTTGATGTAGGTTGTATTGGGCGCGCTCTGCGATACTCTGGATACATAAAATGAAGTGTAACTTTTTTAAGCCTTAGTATAATTATGTTTTTATTAAAAACATCAGTTTTCCCATCATTTCTACGCAAAACAAGTATACTTTGTAAATGTCGCCCGTTTAAATTTTGATTCGTAAATGTGAAATTTGTCACAGTAGGCTTTGGTATAAACAAATACAACGAAAGCGCTTTGAAATCTCATTTCTGTTAAAGTTTGTTCTCATTTGTCAGCATTGGGGGTGTTTTTAAGGAGTTTTTCAAGATACTGTTATCAAAAATTAAACTAAAAATGCCGCGACATAACTTGTTTTCTAGCGGAGAAATGTGAGATATGGTATGTTTATACACATAACATAATTTTAACGGACGCGGAGCACATTGGCGGTATTTGTAAATGTATCCAAATAGAAGATAGCCAGATTTTATAATTTTTAGAAGCCTATACGATAGACTGGGAGAAACAGGATCCTTGCGTTCAAAACTTAATAGTGGGAGGATGTCCGAAGATTATTATACCCGAGCAGGAAGAAGAAATACTAGTTCGTCTGGCTGAAAACCCGGAAATGGGCACAATACGTATGGCTGCAGTATAGATTTCTTAACTAAGACGGGCTTTATCCATATCACTTTACGCCTGTTCAGAATTTGCTGGCTGTTGATCTTAAAGCTAGATTTGAATTTTCCCATTTCTGTCGTACCCAGCAAAAGGCCAACTCAATGTTTTTGAATAGTAGTAGAATTTTGTTCACCGATGAAGCGGCTTTCACAAGAAGAGATATCTTTAATTTTAGAAATAAACATGTGTGAGATTTAGAAAATCCTCACTTAGTGACAGATAGTGACAGAATGGCATTTTCAACACGAGCTTAAAATAAATGTTTGAAAATCATTGAAAATTCTATATTAGGTCCATTCGAGCTACCACCCAATTTAAACGGACAGCTCTATCTTAATTTTTTGCAAAATCAGCTCACCGACTGTTTGGATAATCTACCGTTAGAGCTAAGAAGTGTGTGTGTGTGTTCTTCATGCAAGATGGTGCCCCAGCACACTATTCCAGGCTTGTCAGAGAATACAAATGGCGAATTTCCTAACCGATGGATAGGTCGTGGAAGCCAATTGCCTTGGCCTGCCCGAACCCTTGATTTTTGTATATGAGGATACATAAAATCACTTGTTTATGATGAAACGATAAATTCTCGGGAGCAACTATGGCAAAGAATTCAGGATGCGGCGGTCATGTTTCAAAACGAACGCTTGTTATTTAAAATCAGGCGGTCCTTCAATAAGCGGATAGCCAAATGCATGGAAGTTAACGGCAATCACTTTGAACAATTGTTGTCCAGAACAGACCATTTCTATTATTGATAGTTTTTTAATTATTTATATAAAAATTGAATTCTTATTTAAATTATAAATTAGTATTTTCATTAGTGATCGTTGAAAGTTTTATTTAAATATTTTAAGAAGCGGACTGAGCATTTGAAATGCAAAAATCTCGAAAACGGTTAGTCGGAGCGACATTTACAAAGTATACCTTCCTTGCGTAAAAATGATGGAAAAACTGATATTGTTAAATAAAACATAATTATACTAAGGCTCAAAAAGTTATACTTCTTTTTATGTATCCAGAGTACCGCCGAGAGCCTCCACTATAATCTACATCAAAATTATTAACAAATTCAAATTCCTTGATCCAAAAAAATCCTAGTCACAAAATTTTGTGCAAAAATATTGATTCAGAAATAAGCTAAATAATCCGTTATGCGTTAAATTATCAAAAAGTTTCGTTTTTGAAATATTAACAAAAATAAAAATTTTTAAATGAGAGAAACTATGTTTGTCTTCAAAAACAAGTTAAATTGCAATATTTTTAATAATTTACGTTATTTGCAGTCTTACTCAACTGGATTTATGAAATTCCACAAATAGCTGGAAGAATTACACGTTTTGGCACACTTTTAGTTACACGATTTTTACACAAAATTCATATTTTGTACAAAAGCCAATGTACATGGGTCATTTGGCTGTGATGTCTAGAAGGAAAAAAAAGGTCAACAACTGAAGTTAGTTCGGGCTCTACTAGTGATACACTATGTAGCCAAAAAAATCATTAAACCTGAAAGTTACATTTAGCTGGCAGATTTCTAAGTGCACGTGAATTACACACCTGTTATGGCTGCACATAAAATACACACAAGGCAATGAAAATACACGCAAATCGCGTAATTACATGTAGATGGTCAAAACTTGATAGATGTTTCAGAATTTTATTATTTACGAAATACCATATTTATATTTTTCTTTATTTATCATATGCTTTTTATTTAATTTTTCTTCACAATGTCCGTTTATGATAATAAGTATGATATGTTGGCATGTTTCATATAATCCAATTTAATATTTAGAATAGCTGTCAACTTTTGAATTTGTTTCTAATAAATTGACCATTATTAAAAATATGGCATTTTTAGGTTCCTTTTGAGTATAAATTTAAAGGTCCACCTCGTTGGACGGACAGTAAAACAAACTTTGAAGATCAAATTTTGTATTTTGGTCTACGTTTCGACCTCTATGAGATCATCCTCATAGGACAAGATGTTTTTTTTTTAATTATAGTTCAGAAAAACAAGCTATTGTAACATTATAAAAGGAGACTGCTGGGTGAAATGATAAACAATCAAAAATATAAAAATAATATTAATAAAAAGCAAGACATTAACAATTTTAATGCATCATATTTTGATATGTTAAAGTATTTGCAACATCCCATAGATTAACAATTGATATAAGAGATATTCGTTTTTATTTTTACAAACAGTTTGGAATCTAAAAAAAATAAATAAACAATTTTATCTTCAATACTCTTGCAAATACCCACCAGAAAGGTAGCAGTTTTGTGGCTTTATATTGATCTCACAACTGTTTTGTTTTGTTGTTGTTTTTTTTAAAGTTGTAGCCCTAATGGTATACTTTATACACCGTGTCCAAGATAAGGATTGCCAGTACAGGGATCTCGGAAACTCTAAGAGATACGAAGTCGGTTAGTGGAGGCAAAGTTGCGCATTTACGTGCCTAATAATGTGCCGTTCAGAAAGTTTTCAAATTCCGGAGATATGCGAAAAAACCGAAATTCTGAAAAATCGTTTATTTTTTTCTTGGGTTTTTTTAGATCGAATTCTAAAGTAAATTGCACTTTTACATTGCGACTTTTTCCGCTCTATCTAACAGCGTTAATTGTTTTGTAATCCGTCGAGTCGTCTTCGAAAGGCAATTATCAACTTTATTTTTTTAAATACGGTCCTGTTTTCCTGAGATTGGAATTTGAGAGCTTTTTCTTCCGAATGCAACGATATATGACACATTGTGGTTTAATGACTTTTCGAGGGTTTTTGAACAACACACACAAGAGATTTTGAGATACGGTCCCGTATTTCTCCTAATTTTATAAATAATACCTCATAAGTAAGCTCTAAATTTTTACTTATTTTGGACTAGTTCAATAAATAACAAATAATTTAATAATAAACCACAAATAAGTGAACAGAATACAGAAACATTATTTCAAACTTCTGTTGATTCGGGATTTACTGGAAAACTGATTGGCACGTATTCACGAACAAACCCGAACAAATACCATGGCCATTCTCCTGATATGACACCGTTAGATTTTTTCCTCTGGGGGTATGTCGAAAATTATGTTTATAAACATAACTTCGAAACAGAAGACGAACTTAGGAGGTTGGTGCTTGAAGCCTTTCTAAGCATTACGCGAGAAATGTTATTAAATGTTTTAGAATCGACAGTTAGAAGATGTTATTTGTGCTTGGAAAATAACGGAAATCATTTTGAACACCTGATTATGTAGTTTTTTTCACTTATTGTTGTTTATTATTGAATTATTTTTTGTTCACTTATTTGTGGTTTATTATTAAATTATTTGTTATTTATTCAACTAGTCCAACATAAGTTATAGTTTAGAGTTTACTTATGAGATATTATTTATAAAATTAGGAGAAATACAGGACCTTATCCCAAAATTTCCTGATGTTGTTCAAAAAACTCTCGAAACTTCATTAAACCACAATGTGTCATACATCGTTGCATTCGGAAGACAAAAGGCTCTCAAATTCCAATATCAGGAAAACAGGACTGTATTTAAAAAAATAAAGTTGATAATTGCCCTTCGAAGACGATTCGTCGGATTACAAAACAATTAGCGCTGTTATATAGAGCGGAAAAAGTGGCAATGTAAAAATGTAATTTACTTTAGAATTCGATCTCAAAAAACGCAGGAAAAAAATAAAACGATTTTTCAGAATTTCGTTTTTTTTCGGATATCTCCGGAACTACTCGGAATTTTAAAACTTTCTAAACGGCATATTATTAGGCACGTAAATGCGCAACTTTACCTCCATTTAACCGACTTCGTATCTCTTACGGTTTCCGAGATCCCTGTACTGGCCCTCCTTATCTTGGACACGGTGTATATGTGTACTATGGAAAATCTACATGTTCTGTATGGTATTGATAATGGTAAAAAGTGTTACACGTGGGATCTTAGTTAAATTGACTACCTGTTTTTATTGTTTTTTAATTAGTTTAGTTTAGTATTTGTATTTTACTTTATACATGATTGTTACATAAGTACATTTTAAAAGTTTGAATATTTATTATTCAAATGTAGTATCTTCTATAAGTTTTTCTATAAAGACAAAGTATGCTTATTTTATTTCTCTTCTCTATTTATGTAAAAAAGTATTATAATATTTTTTTTTACATGTGCCCCGAAAGTGCCTCTTTTCATGCATAATTATCTTCACCGAAAGTGGCGTTTTCCAAGAGAGCGGGCGGAAATGTATCGAAGCGGGCGGGAAATATTTTTCTTGCCCGCTTCGAGTCACCATGTGCTCATAAATAAATAAAACCAGAATTGTCGGTGCGGGATTTGAACCCGCGACCCTCAGATCGCCAGGCGTACCCTCTACCCACCGAGCGATACTACAAGCGATAATAAAAACCGGATTATATCTAAATTAAATTGGCAGTTAATTTTTCAAAGATGTTTTAGAAAAATGTCTGAAGAATTTCTTTATTCATATGGCCTCAAAGACTCGGGCACTTGTAAAAAATAAATAAAACCAGAGATGCCGAGTGTGGGATTTGAACCTGCGACTCTCAAATCACAAGGCGTACGCTATACCACTAGGCTACCGAGCCTATTTGTCAAAAATAATAAATAGATATTTACATTCTCCATGCGCGAGTGTTTTCATGTCATGTAGACAGGAAAACTGTCTGAAGAATTTCTTTATTTATTTGGCATCAAAGCTTCGGAGCACTTGTAAAAAAAAATACGGTACATATCTCGGGCCGTCGGAGGCTTTTCCGGATCTTTTCGGCCCTTGATACTTAATGTACTATTGTTTTTCTAAACTATACTTAAAGAGACCATTCCTAGAGCCCTGAGGATGACCTCATAGAGATCGAAACGTAGGCCAAAATTTGATATTCTAAGTTTGTTTTACTGACCTGTATCCAACGAGGTAATCGTTTTGGAAACTTATCAGTGCGGTCACTAATTACTTCAAGATAAATTTAAACAACTATTAATTTTTGCAAGGTATGCTCAATTAATTAAAAATATAATATTATAAAGGGTATCCGATGTAAAAAATGCTTGCTTCTGTTAATATCTCAAAAAATAAACTATTTAGAGAAAAACTGGCTACGCCACTGAACTTTACGAAAAATGACGAGATCGGTTTTACTTTTTTGATTAGTTAACGCGTACCGGAAATACGAGGGGTGTCTTAAGAGCACTTATCAGTGACCTCCATTAAGGTTGAGAGATGTGAAAAACTACAAGAAAACTATTTGATAGAATTTGTTAAAATTTTAATTTTAGCTTCGAAATATGGTACTACAGACTGACTATATTATCTTGAATTTTTCGAAAAAGATTTTTTTTTTAATCCGAAAATAACGTTTAAATTGAAAAAATATGGTTATACAGTCAAAGTATTGCATGCACCATCAATCATCTCAATTATCATCACATCGAGGTTTTCAAAAAAAAATCTAAAATCGTAACTATCTAAAGTGATTTGGCAACGCTTCGGTTGATCAAAGGCAGAAAAATAAGAAAAACGTCTCCTGCTCCCTCGACACAGTCGGCCAGCTCACTGGCTCGTCGTGTCCTAACATGGCGATGTTGTCTCATTGTTCAATATCAATGACTTATGCTGTTCCGTTGCGAAATCCCGAATCGGACCACGCGGCCCACTGATAAATACTCTTAGAAGAGAATGTTTTCGAAATCACCCTGTAGATTAAAAACTAAGAGCAATGACAAAATTTGGCACAGGAACCTTCCGTTTGGTTAAAAATTGGGACACTAAATGGGAAACCGCAACATTCCGTCTTTTGATAATAACTCGAATATCCTCAGATAGTGTCGATGATGGGATACCTTGTATTGCCTAATATTATTCAGTTTACTTACTTATAAGCTGTTATTATAAGATAATTTTGAATATCTTAACTATGATAATTATTCAAACATGCAATAAAAAATTCCTTATTTCTTTTAACAAATTAAAGTAACAGTTGGACTTAACTTTAAGTGACAGAAAAGTTAAAATTATATTTTTAAAGTTAATGATGACCAGTGCCAAAAGTCTAATAATAAGGTAAGTTTACTGGCTTCAGAGACATTCTAATAAGGCCACTTACCATGAAGCACCTTGTATTATTTTCAGTACGAAATATATAGACCTTAAATTATTCTAATAAATTTATAATTACTAATAATTTTTTTTTTAAATTATTGTTTAGGTAAAATATTAATAACATAAATGTTTTTACGATTTGAGTTGTACCGCGAACCGATTCCGATTTTAGTTGGTGCGACCGCCAGATACTTCGCTGAAACTGACACAAGAAGTGTCAAGAAACGCGAAATCTAGTTGCCTCTGGAAAACTGGATTTCGGACTGATCTCTGTACGCCGATGCTATAATTTAAAGACTCGTTTTTATACCGAACATTTTATTAAATGGTTGTTTATGTTATAAGGTCGGAAAGTGATATATTGCTTAATGAGTATGCACGTTACGGAGCACGCGATTTTTGCACATATGACGAATATTATTTCGATTTTTTATTACGAATGAATTCCCTACCGAATTCCATGTATTGAATTAATAGGGTGTCCATTTTTTGGTGGTTTAACTGGGTATATCCGTTATTAGTCGAGATAGAATGATGCGGTTTTCGCAGAACTGTACAGGGTGTCAAATTTTCGACGCTTTTATAGTGTATCTCCGTAATTGTTAGTTCTATCAAAAAAGTAATGTAGATGTCATGTGCCCTTTTTGGGTCGAACTTAAAATGGTAAAATCAAAATTTGAACATTTTTACTCGCTTAAGAGATACGGGGGAAAATCAAAAAAATTGACAATTTCAAAATTAACCTATATTTTCTTAGTTAAAAGAGATACAGAAAAATGTTTCGTACAAAAGATTCTTTGTAATGATTGTTGAATAATCTGCCATGTTCAGAATAAGTATACGGGATCAGGTAAAAAAGTTATCGGACCTAACCTCACTTTTTTAAATGGAACAACCTGTATATTTTATTGTAAGAAGCTACTATTTTAAATTCTCCTTTGAAATATATAACACCCAAGGAATGATATTGGTTTCCTAGGCGATTTATTTAAACTTTATTACTTCGAAACGAAATAAAAGAACGGGAATCATCGCAAATGTTCGGAATATTTCCTTAAAACGTTACCTTCTGTCTAGATAGCGAACAAAATATACATTTTGCGCAATTTCTTCATTTTTCCACTTTCAATATAAACTGATATCATATCAAATTTTTCAAAATGTTGATAGGTCATTTTAAAAAAAGAATATGTAAAAATGAAAGTGTCGTTAAATGTTAATAGCCAACATAGCTGTTTCTAGGATATTAGCTTTTGTTTCATGGTCTAATGTGGTTTAAAGTAATAAAGTTTAATAAATCGCCTAGGAAACCAACATGGGGTGTTATATATTTGAGAGGAGAATTTAAAATAGTATCCTTTTAGATTAAAATATACAAGGTGTTCCGTTTAAAAAAATGAGGTTAGGTTCGATAAGTTTTTTACCTGACCCCGTATACTTATTCCGAAAACGGCAGATTATTCAAAAATCAATATAATGAGACTTCTATATAAAACATTTTTCTGTATCTCTTTTAACTAAGAAAATATAGGGTAATTTTGAGATTGTCAATTTTTTGATTTTTCCCCGTATCTCTTAAGCGAGAGAGAATTTCAAATTTTGATTTTACCATTTAAAGTTTGACCCAAAAAGAGCACACCTTTACTTTTTTGATAGTATTAACAATTACGGAGAAACCCTATAAAAGTGTCGAAAATATACTACTTGTTTGTGAAACAAAGGATGCCCCAATTCGAATTTTACTAGGCCTCCTCGTTTCGTTATACGGCAGGTTTTTGAGAATTTTACATTTTGGGACACCCCCTCATACTTGGTTAATCTGTAACTTATCAAAAATAAATAAAATATTTCCTTTGCCGCCTTTTATGTTGAATCCACAGATTTTTTCTATGAATAGTTTTCAAGAAAAGAAAAAGTTGGTTTTTTTAAATGGTTCACCCTATATATTTTTTAACAATGTAATTTTGCTTTCAACAAGCTTCTCAAATAGAATATTTTGTTTTTAGTTTTAATATTAAGCAAGAAATTTACGTTTTTTAAGAAACATACAATTCTTTTGAGTAGGCCATGACGGATAATTAAAAAAAAACAAAGGAACATTGTCAATCAAAAATTCTTCTCTTCCTCTTATATTATTCAGATAGCACAATTTCAGAAATATTTATGAGAAAGCTCCATAAACATTCAATTTTTGTTTCTTATATTTAATTGTTAATCGTTATAAAGTAAGTAAAAAGTTAATTGTTATAAAGTATAATATATTTCTGAAAAGCTTGTTAAAAACTAAATAACATTAAAAAATATATAAAGTGACTAATTTAAAAAAAGCAAGTTTGTTTTTAAGAACTCTTAATATGTCATTCTACGGATTCTATCAAGAACTATAAGGAGAATAGTTCAAGCTGTTTTTGGGTTTTGAGATATAGACATGAAAATTTATAATTCTGTTTTTTTAACATCTCCGAAAGTACTTTAGATATTATTTTCCATTTTAGAATAGGATTTAGAACCACAAATTTTAGTTAGAAAAGTTATTATTTAATTGTTCCACCAGTGGCGTCCCTGCAAACAGGTTATCTGATATTTTATACAAACGCCACTGACATTTTTCCATGTGAATAAAAATTGTTGAAGTGAGCAATTCGATGCGAAGACGGGTTTGTTCTGGTTTGTTCGGAAGCATGCCTTTTAAGTGAAGGTGGCCATTTCCAACAATTTTTATAAAACAAAATTTATCATTAATTATATTTTATCAATGTTAATAATAATTAGTTTCAATATGAATTTAGTGGTTTTAATCAAGTCTGACGAGAAAAACTGAAGAGATCGTTTTCATGTAGAATTGACCAGGCTAATCAGAAAAAATACTCACATGGAAAAATATCAGTGGCGTACCATATTTCTTGTAAAAAATATCAGAGGACATGTTTGCAGGTACGCCACTGGTGAAACAATTGAATAACTTTTCTAACTAAAATTTGAGGTTCTATATCCTATTAACACATACCAAAATTGAAAATAATATCTAAGGTTTTTTCGGGGATATTAAAAAATAACCATTTAAAAAATAAAAATTCAACAACCTGTAGCAAAAAACTTATGCCGTTGCAGACATATGTTCACATGAACTTTCTTTATTAAATGACCTAAGGAATCACACTCGGAAATATTAGCACGTCATTAAGGAATACCCTGTATATATATATATATCTCAAAATCAGCTTGAGATATGAAAAAAAGCATTTAGAGATTAAATTTTAACACCCTGTATCTTATTAACGACTAACATTTTACTAAGGCAATTTTAGCTGAAACTTACTATTTTCATGTGTAGAATCTGTGGTTTGCTCTATGGCGCATTCATTACAGTTTATATATTATGTCCTTATCCAATTTTGAAGTTACAGCGTAATTAGAAAAACAAATCTTCGGTGAACGTATGGATAGGTATGCTCGATAGTTAATTAATTAAGAATCACCTCACGTGAGAGCACCACTCAAAATTTTTACAAAATAAATTACAAGAACCACTAGAGAATGTTCCTGTAAACATGCAACTGAATCGGTGAGAATAAGAACAGTCCAGGGTGTCCCACTAAGGTCGGCGAGATACCACCATACCAACTAGCATCAAAGTTATAGAAACTGTGACTGATTGACATTGCTACTATGACTTGGTAAAAACGTGATAATTGGCACGAAATTAATTACTATAAAGTTTAAACTACTACCAAGCTACAATTATTAGTAGAATAACACTTACTTGATATAGTGACTTTATGGTCGCATTACTGTATGGTCACTATAAAGGTAACATTTAGCTACTTATATGACACCGAAACTTTAAAGAAAAGAGAAAACGTTGCCGTTACGACAGTAATATAACTTGTAGTAGGCGTAACTACAGAGTAATGTTAAAGGTACCCACTGCTACAGGGTGACTATAAAAACTACCATATAGTAACCGATCCGTAAGCTTTCTATGTTATCTTACGGACGGACCGAGGACTGAACGTTTCGTTCTCGACGCTATTCGCGAGGTCAAAACCGACTTCTCTTCCCGATACGCCATCTTTTATAAGGATCAATCGCGACGCCATATTAGAAAAAATCGTAACTCTTGCAAAATACGAAATATTAGCTTTTTATTATAATATTAGTTTGTAAGGCCAATTGCACGAGAAAAATAAAATTAATGGTTTGATATAAGAAAACTTGTTTTTTGTTAATTTTAAGCATTAGGATATTTACAAAATTGCACCTCTTCAAATATAATTTATATTTTATTATGTTTCAAATTGCAAATAATCAATCAAAATAATCAATTTCTCTTGACAACTTTTCCTATAAATATTTTTTTCCGGAAGCTGTACGATGAACGGTTACCGAGATACAGCCGCGTACCTAGCTTAGTTGGTCACCCTGTACATGGATTGAATCACTGTCGATTTGATAGTTTCAAGAGTCTTAGGAACAATATTTGAATGCTGCCTTAAGTTAGGGTCGATATTTCAAAGTCACCTTAAGGTACAGAATGATATAAGTCATCCTTAACACAAGTTTGACAGTATATTAAAATTCTCATTCATCCTCATCTAAAGGAATGGATCTTAATGACGTAATAACCTTCCACTTAAAGCGTCAATTGACCTTCAAATTAATTTAAAACATAGTTTTTTTAAGGTTTACCATAACGTTAAGGCTACCTTGGCTAAGGTCTAACTTAAGGTAAAATTGAAATATCGGCCCCTAGCAAGGTAGCCTTAGCGTTATGGTGAGCCATAAAAAACTATGTTTAAATTAATTTGAGGGTCTAAGTAACACGTTCTTAAAGGTCTTCTCGAAGGAAAAAACAAGAAGAATTTTTTTTCAAGCGGAACGTACGTACATTATACCATGATATCAGTGGAGTACGTAGCCCGAAACGTCTGTCCGTTGTGCGTTTAATAAATGATAGGTAACTCTAAACGTTCTCCTTATCTGCGCGTTTCACGTAAGAAGTTTTTTGATAACCCCCGTATAACCAAGTTTCCCCTGAAGTTTTATTTCAATTTAATTTAATCAGATTATTAAGTAGACTGCTATTAATTTTGTTCCCATTTTTGAATTCTATCCAGAGGTGAATTCCCCACCCAGGAAATATGTATTTAGAGCCAATCTACTTTCTTAATCTTTTTAAATTTTGAAAATGTATGATTGCTGGTCGACACTATCAGTTATGTCGCCAGTCTTGATAATTAATGAAAAAGTCATCGCAACCGAAGACGTTCCTACTTAATTAGTTTTACGAACGCTTATCTTGGTCGATTACGATTTCTCGTTGTTTATTGGTCAGGGATGCCAGGCATAATGCCATTGCCGACTTGACACGCACTTGTCAGTCGATCTTGGGTGGGCCCACCACCTTCCCCCGCTAACTAGAAGCTGTCAGCAGTCCACCAGCGCAATTGAAGAAGAGGAGGGCAAGAATTTTGTCTAAGAATGTAAAATGACTGATTTTAATTTGAAGTATAGTTGTTTGAACGTAGGACGAGGCCTAACTTTTTGTTCAAACTATACTTTGTATTTTGGTATTGGCTCGGGCATGTCCAATTGAATATAACAACAATGCAAGTTATTATATTGAACACGGAGGGCTTTTCTTTATTTAATTTTAATGTCTGTTGTCATTGAGGGTAATGAAGGGGTTAGTCTTTTCGTTAGTCGAGTCTCACGAATCGGAAACCTCGGGGTTAATTATTTTTATGTACAAAAATAATTTAGCCTATACTAACATGTTTTCACTCATAGAGAATCCAACCATCCTAACATTCATCCTATCACGAACTTGCAACTTAAATTTTAGTATTTATTTATATACATTAGAAAATTATCCTAAGCTAGTATTTTGCCAACTAAAGGGATCTCAACTATCCTGTAATTTTCGAAATATTTAGAAAACGCGGTAGTGAATACTAATACTAACCTAAGATATTTTATTTGGTTACTTACTACTGATTCCAGACTCAGAATGTCACATAACTTTCCTGTAAAAACTAATTTATACTCGCGCCAGAAACGAGTCTTCGAAGATCAAAATGTCTCAGGGGAAATCCACAGCTGGTATTCTCGGAATTACTTGGCATAAAGACACTCTGAAACCTGTACCCAACTTTTGCGGACCCCCGTATTGAGAAAATTGGATCGCGGGCGCCCTCTATAAATAATGGGCTAGTCTGACTTCGGACAAGTCGTCAAACTTTCCTTTCTGAGAAATCTCCGCTCTCTAGAGCGCGGTTGCCATTTCCGAGACTATAATATAATATTATAAGGAAATTCGGCAATTTATGATAGTCGCTTATAAAACATCGAAAGTGACGACGCTGTATTTTTAAATATTACCCGATGTCCACAATCAGCTGTTTAAAGAAGAGAGAAACGTGTTATTTATTTTTAAAATTTTTAGATGTTAAATACATTATTTCCCAGACCGCTCAGACAATAAGAGCGTATTTTGGTCTACATAGTAGCACTTTAAAATACTAATTCAGATTGAATGGTACTTAGATGTGTTATGTGATTTTATTGCGCCGGTTTGTTTTTGTTCAAGTTACCTAGGTACTGGGTGTTTTTTATAAATTCAGTTGGTGTTGTTCGAAAAGCTAAATAAAATTGCATTTTTTTTTCTAAAGGGTAAGTGGCATTTATAAACTTTTAAGTTGTCCAGATCTGACGGGTGTCGTTCGAATTGAGCAAATGAGAACATACCTGACCATTTAGAAACTCCGCGGCGGTTCGTTCGAGTCAGTTCAAGTTTATAAATCAGAGATTGTTTCCTAGCGAACTGAACTGAACGTAAGAGTTTATAATAATGTACCCTGAAAAATAAACAACTTGCAATCTGTTAAACGGTTATTGACTTTCTAAAGAGTGTACCCTGAAGATATGACAACACTGTTGACATATGTTGCTTTGTTTACCTTCCTGATAGGGGCAGCACGTGGTCATTTTTGGTTTGACATAAGGTCATGTACAGGGCATATTAAATTAAAGCGCCATTTTTGGATATTTTTCTTCAATTTGTTTCCATCTCAGGAATTGCCGATTTAAATATAATACGTCATTTCCATAACACCCTGTATATGTTTGATTTTTTACGACATATTATTACGTAACCTTGCCCCAATTTAACCGACTTCGTATCTCTTACCGTTTCCGCAATCCCAATGGTGAAGGCCGAATTTGTTACACTCTGTATAATTACAAAAACTAAGCACTTAGGCAAAATGACGGTTCGTGTATATTTTCCATGAAATAGAATCCCATGAGATTTTATTTGTTGCCTATTTTTGTGTATACAAGGTTAAGAATTAGTTTGTGAATCGTGTGTTTCACAATATACAGGGTGTTTCTTGATAACGTGCTGATATTTAAGGAGGTTATTCGTGGGTTCATTTTCGAGAAAATTTCATATGAACAATAATGTCCTAAACGTCTTAACTTTTGAGATACAGGGTGTTAAAAATTTTCAAAAAAATCTCCTTTTTTAATAATATCTGTGATACTCCTCCACATATTTTTGTGAAGTTTGGTACACTTTCTATTCATCAAGAGGCATTTTATGATGTATAATATGTATTTATTCCGATCAGTGGCGTTCGTACGGGAATTGCCCTTGGTATCTTCGAAGAAACGAATGGTACTCCACTTCTTTATTTAAATAAAAATAATTTTTGAAATTCTCATTCCTTACTGAGCAAATGTCGTCTCTTGATTTTTTGTTGTTTGACGTATAGTGTTCATATATAAAAAAAGAAAATTCATTCAGTTGCACTCTGCTATGAAATTAGATATTAAGAAAGATTAAAAAGGATCTAGTAGGTAAGAAGCAGATTTTGTGTTGTTAACATAGTATTTTTTATATTATTGTTGAAAAAATTGTTCTATTCAAACGGAATATTTCACGAGAATTTCTTATTATAAAACCTATAACAAGCTGCAATAAGCTCATTTATGTGAGAAACAAAAGATAGTTTACTGCCAAATAACACACCCAAATCGCGAATAGTCTCAGCTCTATTCAGTGTTACGTTGTTAATTTTGTAATAGTATACAAGGGTATGTCGCTTTAAAGCAAAGGTCTTTACGTTACATTTACTTATATTTAACAGTAGTTTATTTTGAACACACCAGCTATATATCATGTTAATAGATACTTGAAGCCTTTCACTGTCCGACAGGTTACGGATACGAGCATAGATTTTCTTATCATCAGCATAAAGCAAACTATTAATATCCGAAGAATTAACTATGTCAGTAATGAATATAACAAACAGTAAAGGACCCAAAATGGACACCTGAGGTACTCCTGATGTAGCATATATCTGCCCAGATGACTAACCACCACATTCCACTACTTGTTGTCGTTAATGTAAGTAAGAATGAAAATATGTGTTTATAGAAACATGTATCCGCCTTTTCAAATTTAGTAAAGAATTTTGAGAGGAACAAGTTACATAAAGGGAGTATTTTTTGTGTGGAGATACATGCAAAGGACCCCGCACGGAACATATGGGAATCAGCCCTCGATTAAAAACTTTGATACTAGGGGATATTATCCAAAAATCGATGCTGATCAAAAGTCTCGATGGGCCCGAGGTCCGAAAATATACAGGTTGGCCCAAAAAAGTGTGACAACATAAGTAATGCTGTATTTTTTTAAATGGGGCACCCAGTATTTTATTGCATATTTAGGTTCGTATTAGTGTTCTTTATAATTGCCTAAAGTTTTATTTCATTTGGTTATGTAGTTGAAGAGTAATGAATTAAAAATAAAAAATAAAAGTTTTGCAGTTTTAGAAAAAAATTCAAAAAAACTACCTAAAATAACTTTTTTAACCAAGGCATTGGATGGAATTTAAGACAAGAGGTCTAAAGATACTGTGAATATAATGGCGTTTAACTATTTTATACATGGTGTTCATCATTAGGTTTGAAACAAGACACTTTTCAGAATCATTTTTCTCCAGATTTTCAAATGGAACACTCTGCATATCATTTGGCTATTGGATGTAGAATTCATAAGAATTCTTTTTTTTTGTAATGCAACCATATAACACCTGATTTCATGCTTTTATTATTTATTGATAATTAACTAGCAAGAAAATCTGCACTTTTCTCTCGTATGTATGTGTTAGGCTGTTAGTCCTAAATAACAACAATACTAAATTAAAGAACTGTCAAACTATGATAAACAAACGAATTCCTATTTTATTTGAAAGCCTACCATGGTTTTTAGGCATGCATACCATCACTAATGAGCCGTCTTGATAGTATTTCATCTGAAATGTTGAGGAATGTAAATAGATCATTTGAAGAGCATATTAACTTGTGCTCAGCTAAACATGGTAGGCATTTTGAACATTTACTCTAGTTTATAATTATTAATCTAGTCGCCTATGCTTAAGCTTCAAAATAAAAACTGTACTTATTTAAACAACATAATTTATGAAAGCAATTATTTCGAGAACGGGTAGAAATAACTTATATGATTCCATTACAGAAAAAATAATGCTTATGAATTCTACATCCAATAGCCAAATAATATACAGGATGTTCCATTTGAAAATCTAGAGAAAAATTATTTTGAAAAGTGTCTTATTTGAAACCTAATGATGAACACCCTGTATAAAATAGTTAGACGCTATTATATTCACAGTATCTCTAGACCTCTTGTCTTAAATTCCACCCAATGCCTTGGTTAAAAAAGTTATTTTAGGTAGTTTTTTTGAATTTTTTCCTTAAACTGCCAAACTTTTATTTTTTAATTTAAATTTATTACTCTTCAACTACATAACCAAATGAAATAAAACTTTAGGCAATTATAAAAAACACTAATACGAACCTAAATATGCAATAAAATACTGAGTGTCCCATTTAAAAAAATACAGTATTACTTATGTTGTCACACTTTTTAGGGCCACCCTGTATATTTTCGAACCTCGGGCCCATGGAGACTTTTGATCAGCATCGATTTTTGGATAATATCCCCGATTATCAAAGTTTTTAACAGAGGGCTGATTCCCACATGATCAAACACAAGCACTATAGGAAAAACCCTTTAGGGTATTCTGGGAGTGCTACGTGTGCGAATAAAGCCATTCACGTTGGTTTTGAATCGTTGGAGATTATGTTCGTTGGGAAAACGACCTCGGGAAGGTCGCTCCATAAGAATGAAGTCATACCACCACAAATACAATTCCCAATTATTTGAACATTTTTCTGACCTGGTTGTAAATAAAAATAATAGCTATCCTATTTGCTTACGCTAATTATTATGTTCTGTGCGTATGCATTTTTATAGTTTCTGATTTGTTAATTAAATTAATACTGTTCAGGCGTTGTTTCACCTCTTCAACGTAATGGATTGTTTAACCATAAGAACTTTTGTTACTTCTTAAAACTATATTTAGGTATTAATCGAAGCAAACAAAATGGATGTATTCTTCTCGCTGGTCTGCGGTCAGTTCTTGGTTCTTGTTCTTTCCTCATAACCTAACCTCAATATTTATCGAGATGGAGTTAAATGTCGTTAATTGTTCAATTATCAAAGTTTTACATATTTGATGAAACAATATTAAAATTATTATTGAAACAAATATAATTACATAAATCAGGTTTGTACTTACCTTGTATGGATAGTCCATCCTTAATAATTGTAAAAATCGAAAATAAATCGGTTCTTTGTGCATTACTTCTTTACCCAGGCACTTATTATATTTAATGGGTTACCTCACAATTCTCTGTTACCTTTTTTATATTTATAATAAAAAACCATAAAGATCTCCACAAAAAAGAAGACAAATATATGTATTTTTTTTCATATTCATTATGCCCTTTACCCTATCCAATATTCCAATTTACTCCAAGAGGTTGTTCGGATTTCTTCGGGTATTATTTGCATTGAAATATAATATTTCAAATCTAGAGTTAAAATAAATCTTTTCAACACCCGTGTGATATAAGACACTTTCTAGGCAAGTTAGCCGTGCTTTTTTTCTCATTTTCGTATATGATCGTATGAAGAGAATATTTTTGATAACCTATATCATCGTCTCATAACCTTCGATAAACAGTTATTTACACTAATAAGTTTAGGGCAAATATTACGACGCTTGATGTGACATTGATTCATTGCCCAACGTGTTTTGACAATATAATCTGTTTAGGAGTGGCATGGCATTCGATACATTACTTTAAAATTACGATACTTGATGTTATTCAAATTCATGTACAACTGTACAAATAGTACTTTATATACAAACCTGCTAGGGCGACATGAATTATATAAAATCTTAGTTAGAACTAACTAGAGCCACCTATACAACAATTTCTGCAGCACATAAAACTTACCCTTAAAATCCTGAAGGGGCTTGATGCGATCGAACAAACCGCCTCGCCTCCTCCGGCATCGGGTGGTTTGTCATTTCCTTTTTCCACGTCAGAGGGCAGCATACTCTGTAGTTCACTTTGTGAGCCGAAAGCGCCAGTTAAAGATCGGAACGAGTTTATTATCCAAGTCTAAAAATGTAGTATAACTTTAAATCAATCTGAAAGATACGTTATTGTATTAAAATAATACGCTTATTGCGAAAGCTAAGAGATAATATTGTCCCTCACTATTGTTAATATGACTAGGTATGGAATTTTAATAAAAAGTCAACGACAGAAAATTAATATCATGAATTTCAAAGAAAAACTGAAACTTAACTTAGTTAATTTCTCTATATTGATAAGAACTTGACATATTCGTTATAAGGTAGCTTTGTCCGAAGATAATCCATGGAAATAAATAAACTTGCAACTTATTTCTTCAAGGCCAAATAGAGCTTAATATTTTTATTTGTTAAATTTGTTTAATAACCCTCCCTTCTTAAATATTTAACTGACAATTATTATCGTATCTACCCTTAAGTTTTGGGGGAAACTAAACTGAATTTAATGAATGTATTTTTATTTACCATCCCCTAATTTTATTATACCAACAACCCATAATATACAGCGCAACTTATTTAACCCATATGAATAAATTTGCTTCAGTTTTGATGTTATGCATTTACGAAATTTGTTGGTGGATTTAAGTGATTTTTTTCTAGTTGCAGTGTATTTTCTTCAGAGAAGCCTTTAAGATTTGAGTTAAAAACGTAACTTCAATATTATACCGGGTATTACAAAACTGTTGTTTTTCCACGAAAATTCGAAAGACCCTGTGGAGTATTACTAGACATTGCAAATTATTATAGATGTAGCCAAATTAAAGTCACAAATTGTCAAAACTTGACAAATCTCTGATAGTTTTATTATTATGAAATAGCTATTACGAAGAGTCTTTATAATATGTTTTTTATGTAATTATTCTTGACAAAGGCCGTTTATGACAATAATTATGAAAAGTATAATACGGTATGGTATGGTTTATATAATCCAATTTAATATTTTGAATGTTGTCAAAATTTTGAATGTGTTTCTAATAAATTGACCATGGCCTACTGTTATACGTAATGTAATTTATAAAAAATAGCGCATTTTTAGATTCTTGGAAAAATTAACTTCTTAGAGAAAAACTACAGGGCGTTATGGAAATGACGTATTATATTTAAACCGGCAATTCCTTAGATGAAAACAAAATATCCAAAAATGGCGCTTTAATTTAATATGCCCTATACATGACCTATTGTCAGACCAAAAATATGCACGTAGTAACACTGGGGGAAAAGTAAACAAAGCAACATATGGCGGAAAACGTCAGTAAATGTTGTGCAGTGTTGTCATATTCTCATGGTAATCTCTTTAGAAAGTCAATAACTGTTTGACAGAATCGAAGTTGTTTATTTTTCAGGGTACATTATTATAAACCTTACGTTCAGTTCAGTTCGTTGGGAAACAATCTCTGATTTATAAACTTGAACTGACTCGAACAAAACTGCCGCGGAGTTTATAAATGGTGAGGTATGTTCTCATTTGTTCAATTCGAACGACATCCGTCGAATCTGAACAACTTAAAAGTTTATAAATGCCACCCTATAGAAAAAAAATGCAATTTTATTTACCTTTTCGGACTATTTAAAACCAACTTAATTTATAAACAAACACCAAGTAGGTAACCCGAACAAAAACCGACAAAATAACCACGAAAAAACATATAAACTCACATTAGTTTTCGCTTAGATTTGCATGCGTCTCATGAATGCCACCCTTTAGAAAAAAAATCCAATTTTATTTGCCTTTTCGGACTAGTTAAAACCAACTTAATTTATAAACAATCACTAACCCGAACAAGAACCGGCAAAATAACCTCACAAAAACACATAAACTCACATTAGTTTTCGCGTAGATTTGTATGCGTCTCATGAACACATCTAAGTACCGTACCATTCAATCTGAATTAGTATTTTAAAGTGCTACTGTGTAGACAAAAATACGCCCTTATTGTATAAGGTTTCATCGGGTGGTATGGAAAATAATATAATTTTTACTTATGTATTTGACATCTAAAAATTTTTAAAGTGAAACACATTTGAGTCTGGTTGACGCGTTCAGATTTACTCGGTCGATCGATATTGTGCTACCTTGGGTTAATATCTAATAATACAGCGTTGCCACTTTCGATGTTTTATAAGATTATATTCATAAATTGGGGAAGTTCCTTCTGTAATATTATTTCCTGTATAATTATAGTCTCGGAAATGGCAACCGCGCTAGTTAGTTAGTTATTTTCCGAATATGCACGAAGCATTCTACCCTTGGACGCGTCTATAATCTATATGAAAGGGAGGTCCTGTGTGTCAAATTATTTCATCATTCTTCAGAAAAGGATTAATAAATTTTATGTTTAGGCCAATCCATTAGAAATTAGCGTTTTTGTCTGAATTTCTATTGCGAAATAATTTGTATCAAGTGCTGTTGCTCTATGGGTACGATAGCATTATTATTGTAAAATGTAATTATGACAATAGGTTCAAAAAAACTAATTTGAAAGTCGTGGGTGTCTGTGTGTTTCTTTAAGTGATTTAGTGTAATTTGTTCTGTTCACTATGTGTTTTTTTCTCTCGACAACATGCCGATGTTCCGAGATTGGAAAGAACATGCCGAATGGGGTTTATTGCGTAAAAGCTTATTATGCAGTCCCACAAATAAAAATATGTAGCGCTTCTCTAGGATACCTAAGGAGTCACCCAATTAAATATAATACATCATTTCCATAACACCCTGTATATACCTATAATACCCGCTGAAAATATCGTCAATGTGGCACCCTGCTGTACTGATATAAATTCATCTTCCCATAAATATTATATCCTTTATGAGCACCAGTTTCTGAATACCCTCTATAAAATTAGGTAGATGATGAGTAGATGTGATGACTTAAATATGTATAATTTATTTAGTTACAAAAATGTTAAATGCATTCATATTATTTTCGCATAATATTCATCATAAATAAGAATTTTAAATGTAATTCTCAATAGAATATTCAGTATGAATATTTCGATTAATTTACTGTGACATTTTGGAAAAACATCACTGATAGAGATGAATTGGTCACAATATGGCAGAATCGATGTATCAAAGCTAGTATGTCCCGTCAATATTTTCAAGTATATTAATTTAAAAGGCTCTATTGCTAATTAAAGCTTATTTAAGTTTTGAATTAAAACTCTAGGTGTCGTAATGAAGGTGCAATCTATTCCGGTTGAAGTGAACTACCTACATTTAGTAAAATAATTTCAGTACCCTTTAGTATATGATCCACACTTATTAAGGTAATGTCATTACTTTTTAGTATACGACCCTCAGTTATTTAAATAATTTCACTTTCCTGCAGTATAAGATCCACATTTATTTTATTAGATAAATTCAGTATTTTAAAATTAAAGCTGTTTAGCTTGGCAAAGTCGATTATTAGATGGTCACACTGTACAGGATGTTCCATTTTCGACACTTTCTGGGGGGCATTTGAGTTATTATCAAAGATAGAATGTTGCGGTTTTCTCTTTAACGTCCGACTTTTTAACGGAAGATTCCGGTGTCAAACTTGTCATGGCCGTCTTAGTATTTAATCTACAGGGTGATCGTATTTCCGATATGCGTCAACTTATCAAGAAGGTAATAACTGATCTTGTTACAGATGTTGTGGTCAGTTGTTCTCTGAAAAGTTCCGTTTTGAGATAGTTATTAAGAAAAATAAAATAATTTAAATAAAACAGCGTATATATGATGCTTAACAAGAATATATAGTTGTTTATATTTATATTCAAATATAACCAAAAAAACGCGATATTTATTGTTATATTTGGTTTCCTTATTGCGCATGTGCACCGGTTGGCAATCAACTGGTCAGTCAGATCACGACCATGTATTAAACAACAGTTTTCAAGTTTAACAAATAAATGGATATTAGTGTATCGAGTGTTCTTATTATGCAGATCCCTTTTTCATGACATAACATGGCGACGAGGATTAAAACGGACTCATTGCAAAAGTCATATCGGCAGTAAAGTTAGTGACCGAAATTGAAAAAGTAGTGGTTGTACGTAAAAGTCGTGTTTAAATATGGCTACCGTTGGTCAAATACGTGAGTTTTCGCGAGATACGGACTGGGCAGTTTACAAAGTCAGATTAGAACAATATTTTATTGCGAATGATATTGTTGAGGATACTGGTACGGTTAAAAAACGCTGAGCAATTTTACTAAATAGCTTTGATGAAGATTGCTATTTATTGTTGTCGGATTTGTGTTCTCATAAGCTGTTTACGTGATGATTTTGCTCATTTTGGATTACCAATTTCTATTGTTTCGGACAATGCTAAGTATTTACCTCTCACGAATTTCAATTTTTCTTACAAATGAATGGTGTTAAATTCCAGAGCATTCCTCCTTTTTCTCCTCAGACAAATGGTGCGGCGGAGGCTGTTGTAAAAACTATTAAAAACGCGGTAAAATCATCTTCGTCTCAAAACAAAAGTATTGATTTAAATATAGTTTTAAATAAAATTTTGTTAAACTATCGAACTACTCCTCATTCAACAACAGGCCTTTCTCCTGCACAATTATTATTAGGTCGTAATTTAAGAACAAGGCTTGATTTAGTTCGATCTAATAATATAAATTTACCAGAAGTTGATTTTAATAAAGTTTTTCATAACGTCAAACAAAATCAAGCTAAACAAAAATATCACTTTAGGGGCATTAGAAAAAAGAATACAGCGTTAATGATTATGTTGCTGTCAGAGACTATAGACATAGCAAATTAAGCTGGGTTTCAGGTACCATAAACAAGAAGTTAGGTCCTAGGACATATATAGTTTATATTCCTGAAGTAAATAAGTTATGGAAAATACATATTAATCAAATTATTGATCATAATAAGGCTATTTATCATGCCTTAGATCGTATTGATCAGGATAGCAACACCGTTTCTCCTTTAAAAAGTGAGGTTGCTATATCTTATTGTTCTAATGGTCATGAACTTAATATAAATCTTAACAATTCCGAGATTTCTGAGTGTAGCACACCAGATTCTGATATAAGTGCAGATTTTCGCGAGTGCGAAGAAAGTGAAAATGTGAATGATATATCTTCAAATTTGGCATCTACACTAGAAAGCATGAACTCAGGTTCTCGGCCTAAAAGACAGGCTTCTGTATAAGTGAATTGTTGGATGATTGTATTCGTATTACTGTAGAAAAATTTTTTTTTGTAGGGGTGGAGAATGTTATATTTGGTTTCCTTATTGCGCATGTGCACCGGTTGTCAATCAACTGGTCAGGCAGATCACGACCATGTATTAAAAGACAGTTTTCAAGTTTAACAAATAAATGGATATTAGTGTATCGAGTGTTCTTATTATGCAGATCCCTTTTTCATAACATTTATAATAATGTTGTTACTTATAACAGTTGGTCATAGTCAATTTATTAGAATCAAATGCAAATGACAAAAAATAATTTTTATAATATGCTTCTTATTTAATTATTCTTAACAAGGGCCGGTTATGTTGATAATTATTGAAAGTATGATATGTTGTATGTTTTATATAATCCAATTTAATATTTCGAATAGCCGTTAAAATTTTTAATTTGTTTCTAATAAACTGACCATGACCTACGTAACGTAAATTATTAAATAAATCGCATTTTTTAAAAGCCCAACGTATAATCAATTAATTAAAAAAAATGTTGTGTGGTTGTGTGTTGGTGTCCCATTTAATTTTTTTTTTCTATTAATAGCTCAAGAAATAATATTTTTACGAAAAACTGGCTACGCCTATGAACTTTACGTAAAAGTCTCTAGCAAGGTCAGCTTCTACCTTTTTGATAAGTTAAGGCGTAACTCATATACGAGGGTTGTCTAAAAAGCGAAGATCTTCAAAATCTGAAACTAAAGTGAAAACCGCAATATTCTATCTTTGATAATAACTCTCATATCTCCAGAACGGTTCGAAACTGGAACACCCTGTACAACGCTTATTATAGTCCACATGTATTAAGATCAGTTGTTTTCTCCGAATGCCGAAAATTGACTTTTAAATTATTATAATAATTATAATCTGACTACTTACCATTAATTTAAAATTAGTACAAAGTATTTATATATAAACTTCTAAATCCACATCTACCCAAATTCTAATAACAATTGATTTTTTAACAAACACAACAAAAAAAGATTGGGCAAAATATTAACTAAAAATACGCGTATCGCTATGAACAAAGTGTTACTATTTGTTACGATAATTCTTTCGATAAAGTACCAATTAATTTGATCATAATACATAAAAATCCTACTAATTTGATAAAGATTATCTGATTATATCTATCTGTGAAAAAGTGAGGAAAATGATAAATGTTGCTTTTATTGAGGATATTACGAAGCAAATAAAAATAGACTGTTCAATTATCATTACATTTTTTTTGTTAGATACATTATTTATGTAGCTTTTAATTTATACACTTCCTAATTCAAGGAATACTTAATAGTTATTCAATCGCTTATAGTTTATCCACAAGGTGAATTTTGGATGCACGACGGCGAAGTCCAGCGACTTAATTAAAATACAGTATATTTGTTATTTGTTACAAGAACAATTTTTGTTATATTTATTTTTGTAACCTTATTTTTCTTATGCTCTTTAATATACAGTGTGTCCGCGGATGGAGTCCTCAAGAGGGAGCAATCTTTATTTGATTTTACGGCCAAAATACATTATGTATAAAAAGTATTGATTGTTGAGAAAATTAATTTACAATAAAAAAATTTGAGATCAAATGTACAGGGTGATAATAAATTAGGAAACTATGAAAATGCTTCTATAGAGAAATGCCACTATTGCCATTTTGTAAAAGAAAGTTGTTTATAAGTGATTTACTAAGATGCATAACCCATAAATATTTTACAAGCTCCAGTGACTGAATAAACATTTTATTTTTAAATAGGACACCAGGTATATTTTTTCAGAATTTGATTTAGTAGAATAAAAGCTTTACAGCCGTATTTAATTTTTTGAACTGAAATGCACAGTATGTCAAGTAGTTATTTTTTTTTCTGAATTTATTGTAATTTTTAAGACTACGATTTAAAAATCATAGCAACCTGTTGACACAACCTGAACAAATACAATTTGCATTGTGGATACCCTAAAGTACGTAATATCGAGCTATGCTATTTTTTAAATCTTTTATACGAAGCGTTCGTCAGAATTTGGTCAACTTAGCGAGTTTAAATATGCTTTAATTTCCTTTTCTTGAATAGGACATCCTATTAACTTTTAGGCATAGGGATGTATCTTCCGACTACCTTTCTTTTTTTTGTTAAATATTATGTCCTATACCTAAATCTTATAATTTCTCAAAAATTTTAAAATTTGTCTAAAATGGGAAGCTCTGCTTACATAATTAAGTCAAGATGGCTTTGGAACAAAATATAAATTATTTTCTTTAATGCAGCCTGTCATTAGGAAGGAATTACACTCTAAGCAGTAATAACGCATAAAACTTTAGAGAACTAAAAACCCAAATTAAATAATAAATAAATTGGAAAAATTACTAATTAGTTTAGTATGCACACGTCATTTTAGTCAGTAATAAATTTCAAACAGGTTTAGACTTAGGTATGGGACATGATATATCAGGTCTGCCTGGAATCTTACTCAGAATTCAAAAATGTAATAATATATATGGTATTCCATTGAAAAGACACAAGTTGACACCCACTTCTTTCAGAGAAATGAAACACAGTAACAACTATTTAAATTTATATGATAGATTAGGTACTTACCCAAACAGAATCTTTGTTTCGAATTAGTGTTTTTCCCTCGACTTCTGTATTTTTTTTTGCCGTTTCTTTCATATTGTCCTGTTTCTTGATGTCAAACAAAACTTTTTTACTTTCCGACGAGCCCTTTAGATTACTATTTGAGTTTGTAAGTTTCATATTTTCTTTATTTTTTCTTTTAGACGCTTTAGCGTGATGACGGTTATAAGCATTTTCATTATCAAAAATTATTATTGGCTTTTTCTCGGGTGGATCCATTATTTCAGCGGGCAGCACTGCTATTACAGGAGTTGATGTTCTTTTTAAGTCTGAGGGAATATCGTCATCTATTTTCCATGATCCTATTAGTTCAAAGATGCGGAGTAGATTTGGAATTTTCAATTCGACAGGCATCTGAAAAAAACAGTACAGTATTAGGAAAATACAAAGACCCTCCTACTAATGCTACGATCCCGATTCTTATTACTTATTCTCACTAGTTAAATAATAAAGTTGGATTGTGTTGAAATTTCTGGATATTCTTAAGAAAAATGATAAATCGTAGTGTCTTTTGAAACTAAATTAAGAAAAAGTTAAAAGTATAAGTAATTTTAAAAAAAGTGAGTATTTAGTGTCGGAGTTTAGTAATTCAATTAGATATTTAACGAGAAATATTTTTTTTGTTTAAGCTTTTTTAGCCATTGCCAAGATGTTGTAAAACAGAACGTTTAAGAAGATAAATTGATCCTAAATACTGTATGAATAATACAGGGTGTTATGGAAATGACGTATTATATTTAAACCGGCAATTCCTGAAATAAAGACAAATTGAAGAAAAATACCCATAAATGGCGCTTTCAATTCATTCAGCGGTAAAAGTGACTTGACGTCAAACCAGAAAAACACCTGTGTGGCACTGCGATATATGTAAGCAATCGAGGAATTCTGGCCGGTGTTGTCATATGTACACCTTAAACTCTTTAGACAAAATCAAATAATTTAAACACTTTTCCATTCTCTAATGATTTCTCGTACAATTAATTGAAGAACATTTACGACGAACTATGTTTTAAACAACCCGAAAAAACATATGGAATAGTAGTAGCCACGTACGTCACTAGGTCAAATGCCAATTATCTCTTGACGCCTTACATCGGTTGAGCGAAGTAGTTTCATACACTCATAGCGCTTCACGCTTGTGTCTGTTAGTTGAAGACCAACAAGCGGCCGGATACGTTGTGTCTCGTCGATCACCAACACACTCTCAGCAAACCGCTCTGTTTTTTCGGTTTACGCGTGTCTCTTGCCCGTCCATAAATAATCTTTGAATATTGTTTTTACTGACGCGTTTCTTCTGGACGTCAAATTTCATCGCGTGTAATAAAATCTAATAATCTGTATTACTGTATTTTCAAAAGCTAACTATCGGTTCTGTTTCACTATTGCTGTGTGTACATAAAGTGTTTCCAGGAGTGTTCACATGAAAAAGAGAAAAACTGATTGTGTTTGTTCCTGGATTTCCTTGATCTTTAGGTATAAGGATAAATAAAAATAGGTAGAAAATAATTTATTTTTATAATTTTATATGGAATTTCAGTTTTACATTAAGTTTGGCAACATTGCCATTGGCTCTGGGTGGAATGTTGTATAGTAGCGCGGACTGACCTGTGAGTAAGAGTGTTTATTACCCCACCTTTAAAATGGTCGATTTAAAAAAATAAAATATGTATCGCTTCTCTAGGACACCCAAGGAGTCACCCATTTAAATATAATACGTCATTTCCATAATACTCTGTATATTCATTATACAGAGCCTATATAATTAATTAAATAGTATTTCCTTATTGTGTGAACTTGTTTGAATCACAGTTTGTTGTAGTTTTACTTGTAATACGAAAAAATATATATTTTCTACTACTTTATTAGAAAACGCCATTTTCGACCACGAAACAAGGGTTTGTTAAAATTCTGAAGCTTACTAAAACGTAACCAAACAGAAATGTTTTCAAGATTGTGCCTGGCACCGGAAATATAGGGTGTCATTGGATGGGGTTTGTTCGGGTTTGTTCGAGGGTTACCTATGCCACAAAAGGACTTCATTTTTAATTTGTAGACAGAAAGTCATTTTTTATAAAAACATTTTGCTTGATATGTCATTAGAAAATTTAGTTTTTGTATACAGGGAGGTCAAACCTTGAGAGTAAGCTACCAAAATTTTTCATTATTAAGAAAAATACCATTAGGAAGCTCCCAGCTTCTACACACTACAAAATTATATTGACCTCACTATACAGGGTGTTATGGAAATAATATTTAAATTGGTGACTCCTTGGGTGCCCTAGAGAAACCCTACATACTTTTTTTTAAAATCGAATATCTAAATACTAAGGTAAAAACCTATTTTTGACTACATGCTGTCGCGCAGCGCCATCTGGTTTCAGTTAGCAATTGTATGTAGGTCACTAGAGTAAACTACAGTGATGCCAGATCGCACCACGTGTCTCGCCCTTGCTTGGATCTCCGCCGCGCGCGTATTGATATGTTTAGCCAGCAGTATCGTTGCTTCAGTATGTTTCGATTCTCGGTGTTGGAACGACGTTCCTGAGGGTTCCACGTGTTTGATGATGGTTTTAAACGTTTTGTTATTTGTAGCATTACCCGATTTTTCTTTCTGTTGTGAATTAATTCATAATAATAAATGTTTTGATGTGATTTCAAATTTGTGTGATATTATCTATTGTTGGTTCTGTTGCAAAATATAATCTTTGTGTTTTATTTTTTACGGAATTTAATTATAAAAAGGATTATTTTAAAATAAGATCGAAGTTAGAGAGTATGTACCTTAAAATTGTAATGTTTTATTTCTAAAAAGTTTGAAAAGTTTGAAAAAGAAGTGATACCGCGGGTCAAAGACCTATTGTTGTCAAAATCTGAACACGTGCGTTTACAATTCTGTGTTGCAATATGACAACACCGCCTATAATGCACTGACTTCTTTTAAGACTTGAGACTGCCTCAATAGATTATTGATTGGGAACGTCGCCAGTAGCGGTCACGTAAATTTTCAGATTCCATATAAAGGGTATATTTCGCGCCATTTATGGTTAATTTTCTTCGATTTATTTTCATCTCCGGATTTGCCGGTTTAAATATAAGTCATTTCCATAACACTTTGTATACAAGAAATAAATTTTCTTTAAAGCTTGAATTATGACGATACAACTAATTAAAACAAATATTTTTTAATTAAGGAGTTTACTCTTAGGTAAAACCAATATTATTATGTTTTAAGATTTCGACCTAAATTTTCTAATGACAAATCTTAATTTTTTATTAACAAAATTTTTTATATAATGAATAAGTTTTTGCCAAAAAATAGATCTGTCAAAGGACACCCTGTATATTCTAACATTTTTATTTTAAATTGAATAACCTGTATTTATTAACTATTTTGAATTTCCTCGCTATTCCAATACTTTTTCGTATAGAGCACCATAATATGACTAAATCGAATGAAATTTTTTTCCATCTCTAAGTTTCTTAAGACTTTTAATATTTTTACCTTGTTTATGTGATTCCGTAGGAAGATTTATGAAAATCTTTACATATAAATAAACTGTGTTCTACCTGGATGAGCCACTATCGATATATGAAGAACCCTATACAATTTTCTGAAAATTCGGTAGATTACTAAAACGTTTATGTAAGTAAGTCCAACAAAAATGTCAAGATGGTGAAACTTCGGGTTACACCGGAAGTAGATACTAACTTTTTTATTTTAAATGGAACAGCTTGTATATTTTTGAACATTTCAATTTTCCTAGAAATTACAATATTTTTTCGTTTAAAGAACCATATTGTTATGACGAGATGGGATCGTTTTGATATATTAGCAGAAAAACTATATACATATCTCAAGTGGAGAATAGGTTCCCTCACTTGGATACAAAGGTGGGTGTCATACAAAGAAAATTTGCGAAAAGTAATACGCTGCCGCGTTAGTCAAACCAAAACACATAAGCCGATCTGAGATGAACAGTTACAAAAAGTTACTAACTTCAGAAAATGTACACAGACGCCTCCAAGTCACCTTCTGAACGTAGAGTACAATTAGCATTAGCACAATTAGAAGTCCAAACAAAAATCAGATTAAAGCATAACTAAAATTGGTTTATATGCAGAACATTGAAAATATTATCATTTTCTCCGACTCTTTATCAGCACTTAAAGCTTTAGGAAACTTAAATGAAACTACGCAATACACAACGACATATATTCTTCTTGAAATAAAAAAAAACTGTATGAGAAATGCAATTGAATCAATAGAATGTTTCCTTATGACCATGTACAGTTTGGCCAAAAAAACACACTTTTGGGAAGCGAACTAAATTATATTAAATTATATCAATATTTGACTCATTTCATATCACAAGAAATAAGGTAAGAGAATGGCAACTACGTTGGACTAACTATGGCCAGGCGACTAACACAAGTTTGTTTCATATAAATTCACATATTTCAACAATACTCTGGCATGATAGTTTTAATGTTTTCAGACGATTTATATATTTACTACAGTTACTAGAATAAGACTAGGATATGCAAGTTACCCCTTTCATCTCCACAAAATTAAAATTGTACAAAACTAACTTGTATGACCACTGTCATGTCGCAGCCGATCTAGATCACATATTATTTGAATGTGTAAAATAGACCAACTGTTTTTAAAATTCTTTACAAAAATTATACAAAAACTATACTATATTGGTCTACCCCTTTATTTCTCAATGTTCTGATCGGTCCAGAACGTGGAGAGTGTGTCCCTGTCTACTTTCCTTCGCTTTTTCTCTGTGTCGATAGGTTAAGACTTATTTAGGCTTGCTTTAGAAACTTTTTGCCACAATGCGTATAATATATAATTGTTTAAAATTGATTGGCTGAATAGCTGCACAGCTGAAGCCAAAAAAAACGCCGATTATACAAAATTTCTCAGAATTTAAATGACCTTGCATGTATGAGAATCTATCTTTACCTGTTATTATATTGCACTGTAAATGAATATACTTTCGTATTTAATGTCCTGTAGAAGGTATATCGGTACAGGTCTTGTATGTTTTAATGTCACCATTTCTGTGCACTATCGCTTTGCTATTTTATAATGTATACATCGCTGTGTATCATTACAGAATATAATGATCTCTTTTAACAAAGACAAACGATTCATAGTTGCAGACAATATACTTCCATACGGCGTGGTAAAAGGGACCATATTTCCCTCTCTTTTCTTATGATGAAACACTAGTACTATATGAAAAATCCTTTACGTCACTTTTGAGTGGTGCGTGCGCGTTTAAAACGATTCGCGTTCGTTTTGAATCGTTGGAGCTTATATTCGTAGGGAAACATGTCATCAGGAAGGTCGTTTTACAAGGATGATATTCTCCAGATGAAGACATTTCTAAACAATGAAGTTCGCGGGAGTACTAAGCTGAACCACACACGGATGAGCGACAGTGCTTCACCGTGCATTTCTGGAATTCGTCGCTCTAAGTTAAATTAAGAGGCATTATCAGCACAACATTTACTGTGGAATTATCTGTAGAAGAGAGTCATATCATCAATCTGTCTTCGATGTTCTTTGTCAGCTCGTGGTCTCCGATTAGACGAGATGACTGTCATTTCGATGGCATCCAGTAGCAGAAGCTTGGATGCAGAGCTCCAGACATGAGAGACATCTGGGTTTTGTAGAGTGTCAAAAGTTGCAGAAATGTATACACATTTTTGGCCCGGAAAAGTACATCAATTTTCTGCAAAGCTACCTTGGCGATTGGGATAACATATTTTCTTCTTTCAACAAATTAATAGATGAACCCAGTGGAGTTGCGTATCCTGTCCTGATTATATCCGGTTCTGCAAACCTTTTAGAGAAAACTACTGGTGTGTATTCTAAGCATTAAATTCGACTAAGTTATTGTCATCCCAAGAGAAAATTTCTTCCAGGTCTTTGTTGAGGTGTGATACTTCATGCTACCTACGAAGATATGCGTCGACAGCATGATGCAGTTCTGAACAACAAAACGTGTGGAAATCCATTCCATTCCAAATATTTTTTTCCGATTTAGAAAAAGGGATGGTAGCTAGCAGACCAGTGTGTATACTAGTTTTCCGATAGAAGTAACGGGGATCCCAAACTATGATGGATATTAGTTTTCATCCAGGACCAGACCTTGACAATTGTTTCATCCGCATTTGGATTTAATTGAGTAAATGAATAAACAAAGTGACCGTTCCGGAGCTATGTCAGTAATTCAAATTGCAGTGAGGAACTAATTGTCTACATAAAATTACTGTATTATTATGGTGAATTTTCTTAATATGTGTTAACTTTCCGAGCGTAATTCCTTTGCATTTGAGTAGGTTCCCGCCAGATGGCCTAATTGGTGGAACTGTCGTTGGAGGTGCTCTGGATATTTATATCTGATGAATCCTAATAAAGATTAAACAATTATCATTGTTTGTCCCAGGGATTGACAATTACACATGGTATTATGGAAAAGACTTATTATATTTAAACCGTCAAATCTTGAGATAAGTACCAATTAAAGAAAAATAACCACCATAAATGGCACTTTCAATTACTAAGCGATATAACCCATCTTATGTCAAACCCAAAAAGCCACGTGGTAGGCACTGGCGAGAGATGTAAACAATCAAGGTCAGTGAAGGTCTCAAAAGATATCAGTGAACGTAAGCCTGTGTTGTAATCATGTTCAAATAATTTCTAAAAAAATATTGTAATTTCAACACTGTTTCATTCTGTTATATATTTTTTAACAACTATAAAAATGACGACGAAAATATTTCGCAACGCAAAGAATGGCAATACCACAAAAATTTGAAATCACATCATAAGCACACGAAATTAAATTATTTCTCAGAACCGAAATACGATAGTGCTACTTTTTACTAAATTTACTACAATTTACAAGCTTTAAGTGAAAGCACAAGTGTATGGTGCGGCAGCACGTGAAGTAATATTAGAGGGTTCTGGTTAAGTATTTAGACTAAAAATTAAATATGTATGCTTTTTCTAGGGCAACCAAGTTGTAATCAATTTAAAAATAATATACTATTTCAATAACACCCAGTAGTTAGTTCCCTATATATTTTAATCCTAAAGGCAGTACAGATCTACCAATCTGCGAATCGCTATCTCTTTTTATTATTATAGATGGTAAAATCTTCTCACATATTTATCCTAAGAAAAAATTTGACTAGTTTTTTAAAAATTTATGAAATTTCATAAATTCCCTGTGTGTCATAATCCGATTTGCCTAGAACCAAGCCTCCACATCTCAGTTGCTACTAATTCATATCGATGAAGAAAATCTGCCTGCGCCTATGCCAACAATCGTTGCAATAATGGACATTGAATGTAACAACCGAGCGACGTAAGTAAACCAATTTCGACGTTTAATAAGACTGTATCCATTAACAAACTGATGATGATATAACGGAAATGTGTCTGCTACATTATCGACATATGAGTATAGTTGGTTTTATTGACACACATCATTGATTCGATAAACAACATTTGGTTGGTTAATTGACTGATATAGTCCTAATCAGTCTTATTTGACGGCACCATCAATTGGCTAATGACAAACTGTTTTATTCCACTCAAATTCATTTTTCATAACAAATTTTGTGTGTACATCGGCACTAAAGTAAAAACCGTCACATTCTATGTTATTATTTTATAATATTCTATTATATTATTGATAACAACTCTAACAGCCCCAGAAATTGTCGAAAATGGGACACCCTGTAATCAAACAACATAACATAATATATAAACAATGAAACCAAAGTCAAGTAATTGATCAATGAGGTAGTTGATTTATTGCAGTAAATATCAAGTATATTTTGAACTACACTATACTCTTCTTAACAAAAAGAAAACATGTCATCCTGTCTCCTAATAAATACACTCTGTATAAGAAATTTCCCGTTATACTTAGGGAATAGCATGATACAACTTTTTCCTGAAGTAAATATAGTTTAATTAGGTTCCATGTAGTCAATGACATGCATTGCAAACTACACAGAAGCACTTACTTTAATTTGGCAAGGGAATAATTATTACCATCTTACATATTTTGTTGATTATATTTTTCAAGCACAGTAATTTTTTATTGTACATTGACTTATTCGCCGATTTAAAACTATTAATTATTTTAAATAAAAATTAGAGAATTATTTTGTAGAAGGTGACGCACGATTTAATAATACAGGGTGATTGGCGTTCATGAAGAACAAGTCAACGGATCACTTTGAAACTTTGGCAGATTATACAGGGTGTTATGGAATTGACTTATTATATTTAAATGGGTGACTCCTTGGGTGTCCTAGAGAGAGCCTACTTATTTTTTTTTAAATCGAATATAAACCAAGGTAAAAACTCTTTTTGCCTACATGATGTCGCGCCTCTCATCTGATTTCAGTTATCAACTGTATGTGTAGGTCACTGGAGCAAACTACAGTGATGCCAGATCACACCGCGTGTCTCGCCCTTGCTTGGATAACCGCCGCGCGCGTATAGATATGTTTAACCTTCAGTATCGTTGATTCAGTATGGTTTGATTCTCGGTGTTGAAACAACGAACAAACCGGAACAAACGCCGATTGTTCTACGTGTTTGATGTTTACGAATTTTAACCGCAAACACCGCCTCTGATCGAGCGGGGTGAACTGAGTAATTCATTTGCCTTTATTTGATGGTGCCTTGGTTTGACATTTTTTGGAAGAATCATCCCAACCTTTTCTTGGAGTGTCATGGGTATCGAACCATGTTTCGTCAAGGTAAATAATTGGACGATTTTCTTCTCTAAATTGTTTAACAGCTGTTAAATATTTAAGTCTCCATTTCCGTAAACGTTGAGATTCCATTAATGTTTGTCTTTTATCAATGCTTCGGTATTTAAAACCCATTTTACACAATATTTTCCTAAGGCTTCAAAGGCTACAAGAGATATTTCTTTCGTCTTTAATCAGCCGCTCTATGAGGGAAATCAAAGTGGGTACAGTTTGTGCCTCATACATTTGGTAAATCTTTCTTCTTAATAAATCCATGTCATTTTCGTCAATGCTTCTAAATGTGCCAGAATCACTCTGATTTTTTCTAGGAGTTTTTGTCAAAGTAGACGTCTCTGCTAAAGCATCCATCGAATTAAAATTTCTACTCAACAACGATTGATACACATTTTTAATTATTAGTTTGGCATCGGTAGATAAAATAAATGCATTCTTTTAAAAATGACACTTGGAGATGCCCCCCTATCAGCACAATTCCAAGGACGCCACATTCTACCACTAATAAGCCTAACTAAAAAATAATCGCCGGAAAACCACTAAAGATTAAAATTATTAAAAATCACGTTGTATTTATATATGCATCAGGCATAGGTATAAATTGAATTTGTATACCTGGTCCGGCTCTGCTCGAAAAGGTTTTAAAATTTGGGATTTCCTTATTTATTTTATGGTCGAATGGATAATGAGGTTTTATTGCAGTCAAAAGATCAACGGTATAATTCTGCAAATACTATACCTCAAGAGGAAAATGCGTTTCTTCCCTCGGATATTATTCGAACTATCCGCGGGAGGAATAGCAGTATTTTCCTTCCATGGTGTTTAAATAGCTATTAAGTTCTAGGTGCAAACAACCGTCACCGCTATATATTATTGCTTAGAAAATATGTCTTTATATTACGAAAGCTATCCTAATACGGTTTTATTTTGATTCTTTTCGATAAAAATAAAGTTTAATTAGAACAGTTGTATGGATTTGTCTGGATGTTAAGATTGAATCAAAAGAATACGAGCGTATTAAATCGATATTTAACATAAGAGAATAGTTAAGAATTAAATTAATTGAATCGGCTGATATTAGTTGGAAATCTATAACCATAGCCTTATGGGATACAGAAAAACAAAGCTGTCAATTCCCACTATATTAAAAAATAATAACATAACATGTCTCGCTATCACTGTAGCTTCGTCTGATGACACTGATTATATCGAAAAAAATACCATTGCAGTCGACAAATCAACTTTGTTGCTATCCAGATAAAATATGGAAAGTGAATAAATGTAAAAAATATTTTCGGCTTCAACCTTCCTATTGGGATCCAAGAATTTACACTTCGACCGCATGAAAGACAAAATATAAATGTCAATAATGACATGACAATGTTTCAGTTTTGATATTTCTGTTTAATACACTTCAATTGTATTTCTTTTCCGTAGGAAAACATTGTCTGTTTCATTCTTTTTTAATTACTGGTGAAACAAAATAGTACATTAATTACGTAATGAGTGTTTTAAATGGCATACTATGAATGAACGGAAAGTTGCATGACTTAAACTAGGATTTATCTGTAATATTTCGTACAACAATATTTCTCAGCAACTGTTTAATTATTAACGTAGTTTTAAGAACGTGAAACGTTTGAAAAAAGTTAGTGGATTTCTCCTTTTTTCCCAGTATTTGTGATAGCACGACTCTCTTGTTATTCTTTAATAAGCTCAAGTGCCCATATTGAAAGGAGAGCCAAACTAAACAAGGGGGACTTGTTTACTGTGCGATTTACTTTACAGGGCGTAAAATGTAACTTACTTAGATAGTATGTAGTATTTTTTTGCTATTTACGGTAGTGATCGAAGGTAATAGTATATTTTTAACAAGCGCCTCAAAAGTGTATCTTCTTATTCTCGTTCTCTTCACCGAAAGTGGCGCTTTGCAGACTTTTTCTAAAGTATCGAAGCGAGCGCTTCGAGTCACCATGTACTCCTCATAGTTTTTTAACTGATAAATAAATAAAACCAGAGATGTCGAGTGCGGGAATTGAACCTGCGACTCTCAGATCGGGTTTGTTCGGGTTTGTTCGGTTATTTTCAGTTTTAGGCCAATAGTGCATATGAACTTTTTTGTTCTGTAAATAATTTACAAACCTTGCACTCAAAAATATACAGGGTGTTCCGTTTAAAAAAATGGCATTTTTCTCATTTATTTGAAAACCCTATGTTCAATTGTTTTTCTGTTCTCACCATCTTAATCAGCAGAAAAAATGCTACTACTTTGCTAATTTAACCGACTTTGTATCTACAATAATAAAAAAGTTAGCAATAGTGCGCACTTAACTTGGTACAGGCTGTATATAAATTGAATTTGCAGTTAATTTTTCACAAAGATGTTTTAGGAAAATGTCCGAAGTATTCCTTTATTTATTTGGCCTCGGAGCATTTGTAAAAAAAAGTACGGTACATATCTCGGGTCGTCGGAGGCTTTACGGACTAGTGCGGCCATCTCCGCATCTCGTCCGTAAAAGCCTCTTTTCGGCCCTTGATACGTAATGTACTATTATATAACAAGGGTGGTAAGATGCCTATTACACACGATTTCGAATCTTACGACCATAGCGAGAACTGTATCGTAGAGTGTGTAATAGGCCACTGTGTACTATTCTTTTTCTACGACGCACACAAGCGAATTTCACGTAAAACTGGTCAAAATAGATAAAACCAACATTATAATTATGTCGTAAAATCATTAGTACTTAATTAAGAAAGAACCAGGGTGTCAAAAATCACCCCTGCTATATTTATATTATGGCAAACCTTAGAATTATTTCAGTTCAAAGTTTGTTTTTCTAGTGTGGTATGTCAATTAAATTATAGTGGTTGAAAAACATCAGTCTATTTAGTTCTGTTATTCCGCTAAGTTTTTGTAAACATTTTGAAAAACCATCATGGAGCCTATTGCTGGTGGTAAGCACACTCCTGTAAATTTTTCAATTTAAAAATATTTACACTGGTGCTTTTGATTTCATACATTTTGTTAACATAAGTTAAAATAAAGTAAACAATTTTTAAAAAAATTGTGTATGAGGCAAAATGTAACAAAGGGCGCGTTGGAATGCGACTAAACTATTTGTTTACTATTCTTTGAAGGGTCCTGAATAAGGTTCAACTGAATTGCCGAAAATTGAATTAAAAAAAAAATTATTAGGTACATTTTTACAAATATGTGATTAAGACATCGAACCAATTTTGAATAACTTTATTATTACTAAACCGATTCGGATAAAACGTACATAGTTTCATGGAGAATTAAACATATTTTTAAACAGGTGAAAAAAATTTCCGATATTTTTCAAAATGGTTGCTATTTTTTTTAGAGTATATAAATTTTTACAAAAAATCATACGGTTTGTCAATTTTTTGTTGTTCTTGCAGAATTCACAGCAAAATCAGTATCTTTCACAAGGATTCAGCTCGTGGAATGGTTAAGACACTGTCCATCCAAAAGCGCTAAAGAACATCATGAATATTTGGAAAAAAAAGTTAAATCTTACATGCCATCTGATGACTATTGAATTCTAGAGTAAATCAAAATTTCTATTTATCAAGATATGTATTTAGGGTTATCGTTGAAATGACATTGTATAATTAGAGGGGGGGTTTCAGTTTAGGGTTTCAAAAACTTATTTATATGAAATTTATGCACATTTCTCCACATTCCAATTTTTTTATCCAATTTCCAATTTTGACTGCAATAAAATCTTCCACCATAAAATAAATAAGGAAGTCCCAAATCTTAAAACCTTTTCGAGCAGAGCCGGACCAGGTATACAACTTCAATTTATACTTACGCCTGATGCATATATAAATACAAATTGATTTTTAATAATTTTAATCTTTAGTGTTTTTCCGGCGAGTAATTTTTAGTTAGGCTTATTAGTGGTAGAATGTGGCGTCCTTGGAATTGTGTTGATAGGGGGGCACCTTCAAGTGTCATTTTTAAAAGAAAGCATTTATCTACCGATGCCAAACTAATAATTAAAAATGTGTATCAATCGTTGTTGAGTAGAAATTTTAATTCGATGGATGCTTTAGCAGAGACGTCTACTTTGACAAAAACTCCTTTATCTTCGGTAAGAGACATAGTACTTAAACCTGTTAATCCTAGCAAAAATCGAAGTGATTCTGGCACATTTAGAGATTTCCCTCAAAGAGCGGCTGATTAAAGACGAAACAAATATCTCTTGTAGCCTTCCAAGCCTTAGGAAAATATTGCGTAAAATGGGTTTTAAATACCGAAGTATTGATAAAAAACAAACATTAATGGAATCTCAACGTTTACGGGAATGGAGACTTAAATATTTAATAGCTATTAAACAATTTAGAGAAGAAAATCGTCCAATTACTTACCTTGACGAAACATGGTTCGATACCCATGACACTCCAAGAAAAGGTTGGAATGATTCTTCCAAAAAATGTCAAACCAAGGCACCATCAAATAAAGGCAAAAGAATCACAATATTACATGCTGGTTCTGAGAACGGGTTTGTTCCAAATTGTCTGTTGCTTTCAGCTAAAAACATAGCAGATTCTTCTTTAGATTGCCATCAAGATACCGACGCACAACTTTTTGAAGATTGGTTTAAACATAAGCTCCTTAAAAATATACCTGAAAATAGCGTCATTGTAATGGACAATACTAGTTATCATAGTCGGCAATCAAAAATCATTCCCAATTCTAATAATACAAAAGCAGAAATTCAAAATTTTATGATTGAAAATGATTTATATTTTGAAGAAACTTACAAAAAACGAGAACTGCTAGAAGTATTAAAAGCTTTTAAAATAAATAAGGAATACGAGGGTGACAAACTTGCAGCAGAAAATGGACATACAGTGTTGCGTCTTCCTCCGTACTATTGTATATTCAATCCTATTGAGCTAATATGGCACCAATTAAAATCCAATATTAGGAGAAATAATATTTCTCCTGCATTAAATGCATCTGTAGTAGAATTAATTAAAAACGAAGTAAAGAAAATTTCTGCAGACAGCTGGAAAAACTGTGTACAGCATGTACTTAAGGTGGAAAATTCTTACAATAATTGTATGATTACAAATGTTCAACCCTTAATTATAAGTTTAGGCTTAGATGAAGATAGTGATAGTGATACAGAGTTACATTTTGAATAAATTATCAATAGTTTCTTAGACTTTAATTAATTTTTATTGTACTTGTTATCCTAATAGTTATACTTTTAAATTATATTATTTTCAATTATCATTAATTGTTATCATTATTTTACATTTATTATAGGTACCTAAAACTAAAAATACCTATCTATTTATTTTAAATTATAAAAATAAATCATGTGGTGTGGTATACATTTTCAAGCCGGCACTGATCCCATTTATTGAGCTTTGAAGAGGTTGAGGCGTATACAATAGGGTTTAATCAGGTAGTTTATTTATGGCAGTAAGAGTCAACGGTATAATTCTGCAACAACTATACCATATTTATAACGGTTTCTTACAATTAAAAACATTTTTTGTCTTATGTTACCAAGATAATCTTTTTGGCCACGATTCTGTCGAAATTCGATTGTTATTCTAGACATAATAACGCACAGTTGTGCGATTTTAATTTTTACGCACAGTTGTCCGTATTTACATAAAAAACAATGTTTGTTAATATCGGAGTAGAAAAATACATTAAAAATAGCAGGTCTTTGATATTACTGTATGGTTATGATGCACGTTCATCATTTCCTTAGACCAACTGTATACGTAACACTCCAATTTCGTTAAATAAATTAGGAATTTGATTTGTTTTTTAAGCCTAAATAAAGATAACTATCTATTGTGCACTTAAAAGTATTTGCTTGTCAGGTGAAATTAATATCAAATACTAATGTGTGGAAAAATGATTATTTCCTAACAGTCCGAAGATAACCTAATACCATACAGACTGAATGGTCCTACTAGAGAAAGGATGCCTTCTCCAATGGGTCTGCAGGTGGTGACATCCTCACAATGATCGTACCATTCAATCTGAGTTAGTATTTTAAGTACTACAGTGTAGACAAAATACGCCTTTATTAGTATAAGGTTATCTTAGTATTTGAATTTAATATTTGTCTAAAAATATAGAAGAAACTCTCAAAAATGTATTTTGGCTATTGATTTTAAGGAGTTCGTCCGATTAGTGGCGACTAATGGGTTAAAATTTGCAATATTTATACAATATATCAGCAAACCTTGGTAATTTCTTGAAATTTTGTAGTATTAATGAAAATAGACTTTATGCTACCTTGTGCTTACCATTAGATGGTATAATCTTTGCTCAAACTCACTAAACTGTATCAAAGTTCGTCATTTTAGGTTCCTCGCAGAGTTTACACAAAATATATAAATTTTCTTACCTTTAATTATTTTGCAATCTTTTCACACACAACTATTCATAAACGCTCTAACATAAAGTTACTTTCCCTGACAATGACGCTATCAAACAATTTAGATGTTTTATTTACAAATACTATTTTTATTACACTTAAACTAATTAGGGGTTGCTTCAATATTTGACAAGCGACACCACATTTACACAACACATCCAATATCATTCACTGCTATTTTCAATTACGAACTCATATAAAATGTAATTTTTACACCACATGACAGTAGATTGAGTTTGTATAGATAGAGGCGACGTCCATTGAGACGTCGCGATGTGACATTTTACAGAAGCAACGAGCTTACAGATTTAAGAGCTGTGTTTACTCACAGGCTGCCAAGCAGGCACTATTTAATGAATGGGTGTACTCAAAATACTTAATTTTTTTCTAATCTAAAATTGGATTCGTAAAGTGAAAGGATTGGAAAACGGTATGAGGAAATTGCGGTAAACAATAAAATGTAATAAGAATAATAATATCAATTTTAGATATGAACAATTTTCAAATTTTTGTCACAGATATCTCCGAAACTTGCTTTATATCCCAATAATCATGTCAGACAATCTGAATATCAATAAATTAAATTAAAATCTTTATTATTAACGGCTAAAAATTTTACGAAAATAAATATTGATGAGCTGATGAATCTCATCTCTTTCAAACTTGCCAAGAAGCGGCCAATTTTTTGTAACTGAATTGCTGCAACTTAGATGGCTCTGATTGCAAATTTGGGATCATCATCTTAAAACCTGACAGAGGATACCGTGGGTATACTTCTCCAAAATTCAGGGTATTTTCGAAATCGATTATTATACTGGGTGTCCGGATAATGAAGGAGAAAATTTGGAGAGGTGTGGAGAGTATGTCTACTTAAGTTGGCGCCATATGAGAATTTTTTCAATAGTAATTCTAGGAAACGAAGATACTCTTTATAAAAAGCTCTGCATGATCGAAAACCTAAGATGCAACAATCATATATTAAATTTTTTCAGTCGTATACAAGGTTTGTCAAAAAATAGATAAATTTTGAATAAGTTACTAAACTACGAGAATATATATGCATCCATTAACTTAACATGGATTTTCAAATATTCCTTATATCTAAAGAAGGTTTGCTGAAACAGTCAGGATTTGTGTTTGCGACCGTTGCAAGTAGTGGTCTTGGGTCCAAGAGTGGTCTGCTGTACCGGATCTGTTTGTTTCTCCTTTTATTGTATGATTCTGATATTCTTTGATCCTTGTTTTAAGTGGTCGTAGAGTTTCACCAACATCAAGTCAAATATTATTTGGTGTGAAACCCCCGAAAACACTCAATACAGAGTCCCACATCGCACTTGCTGCACATTGTTCTGCCGCGACCTGAACATCTGCTTTCAGCGCATCAAGTTCTTTTCCCATCGGGTACCGGAATCACAAAATGATGTAAATAATCATATCTAATATCGTCGGTTACGCGAAAATCGCTTGCTGCAGCTTTGGGAGTCTTCCAGAAGCTTTTGGGGGATTTTTTTACCGTGTGAGATACGTTTGGAAATACAAATTATTAACATATGCTGGTTTTTAATAATTGCTTCTACGACCAGGACACTTCGCAAATCATTCGCAGTTCCCAATAGCTTCTCTTGGACGGTAAGTTATTATACCCACTCAAAATAATAATTCCAAGGAAAACTTTCAGTTCTTCGATTGATACCTCTGGAGATGCGCTATTTTTAAATACCGCATAATTGTTCGTTTGTCGTATTATTTCTTGAAACAGCTCATCAGAGGAAAATAATACAAGGAGATCCACGCAGCTCAAAAAAGCATATTTAGTATAGTTTCCCTCTGGAAATTCGGTATGATCAGGTTCCAAATCTCCTAACTCGAGAAAATTTAAATTTTGTGGTCGCGTTGTGATTGTTAGACTCGAATTGGCATGAGGCGCTGTACTACTAGTGGGCTTTGCGCAGTGGTAGGTACCGTGTTAAAACTTGGTACTATGCTTGTACTAGGTTTATCTACTACAGTAATTGGATCTTCCTCAATACCAATTCTTACTCAGATATCACAGTTTCTGCACCTGAACACAGTTGACGCCTATTTAGATTATCTACTAAGCCAGTGTCGTCTTCATCTACTGAATCTTCATCGGTTAATACATTGCTCTCTGGAGGTTCAATATAAATAGCCGAGAATTCCACCCCACTCTCAGTTTCTTCATAAGCGAGGTCTAACGCCTCTTTCAACGTAATTCCTCTAAAATAATTGAAAATAAATTCAACTAAAAATGTGATGTAACATTGACCTAAGAAGCGCTTAATTGATTTAAGAAACAAAGTTCACAGAGTATAGTCTAATATTTATTGAAAGTATTCTCAAAATCAAAACGACATACAAGCGCATGTAAAAAATTTATAATACTCCCACAAACCGCGGCTTCATATTTTTATGTAAATAAATCCAAGCATAAATTGACACAACTTTCAGTTAACAAAAACCACCGAGAGCTTCAAAACTAAATTTCTCCGTTACCAAATGGTATTCGGTCTAAAAATAGATCATATGCACGTAAAGTACGTTTCACGAAATTTGGATACGACTTAATGATTTCCTGGGTCGGTCCCATTGTGTCGACAAGAGCTTGGCAATAAACAAGTGAAGTATGAAGGGACGGACTAAGGAAAACAAGTAATGATATGATTATATTAATGTAATCAAATGAAATAACATTTTACTTAAATATTACTAGTCATATTTATTGACATTTATAATGTCATTCTATAGATAGTGTTGAGTAAATAAGTATATACTCTTGTTACAATTTCCCTAGCATCGAGAGATAAATGCATTCTCTTCAAGAAGAAGCATCATCAATTTTTTTTTTGGAGAACTTGCGATGAGAATCTGCACACAGACACCTTGCAGACGCGGCTGCAAGGTAGTGTCGGGTTTGGCAACTTGGGGGAATTATATGGCCCTCTCAACATCATCCTTTCTGAAGGAAAAGAACATCCTCGTATGTTAACGAGGGTAGGCTGACCGACTAAACTCACCGCGGGAGTGAGGCAATTAGCCTTTGACTCATATTCACTCGATAGTGTTGTCTGCAATCGTGTATGTTTGTCTCTGTATCTAGCTTTTAAGCTATGCGCTTTGTTTGGTGACAGCTCCTGTAATTTTTCCATTCGAACTTAATCGAATGAACAAATTTTCAGGAGCTCCGAACGTATAGGATAGGCGTAGTGGGTAGGCGTAGGCTGTCGTTTTTGGGGTTGTGGTTGAATTTGGTTCAGCAATCAAGGCCCTATATTTTTGTTTTTGAGACCCTTATTCTTGGATCAATCGCTGTTGCGACTGATCCAGTCTTTAGGTAGTTTATAACATGTATTTGGCTCTGAATGCACGTGTGATGCACGTATCAGACTGTTGTTGGCAATGTTAGCCTTGGCGTGGTATTTCGCGATGGTTTTATCGAAGAACTCGGGGATTGTTTCTACTTCGAGATCTCTAGGGATGACGTAATTTCCTGTGTATCGCGGCATGTTAAGTATGATTTTTAAAACCTTGTTTTGCATCACCTGAATTCTATTCCTGTCACTCTTACTAATGGTGCACCACGCTGGCGCACCATATGTCATCGTTGACCTGATGAAAGTCTTGTAGAGGGTGACCTTCATTCTTAAGTTGATCTTGCTGCGCTTGTTCAGCAGACAGTATATTGCGCCTAGTTGTTGATTGGCTTTCTTGATGGTGTTGGCTGTATTTACTTTCCAATTGAGCTTTCTGTCAAAGTGCAAACCTAGATATTTAACGCTTTGTTGCCAGTCTATATCTTTGTTTCCAACCTTGACTTTCCCCGCCGGGAATTTGTGACGCGATTTTGAATAGTAAATTGCCTTATCGGGATTTATCTTTATCTTCCACTTTTTTAGCCACTCTTCCAGAATGGCTATGTTCCTTTTAAGCCTGACAAGTATTAGTCGGGGGCTCCTTCATGTCACTGCGATGCCTGTGTCATCCGCATATATATATTTGTCACACCACTGGAGCTTGGGAATATCCGCTGTGTAAACGATGAATAGTAGGGGGGCTAAAGCTGATCCTTGAGGCACGCCTCCTCTTATGTTTTTAACTGTAGATAGTTCATCATCTACCCAGGTTTGGAAAGTTCTATCTTCCAGATAAGAAACTATCACCTTTATTAAGTAGTTTGGGATTCCTAACCTTATCATTTTTAGAATTAGCCCGTTGTGCCATACTTTATCAAACGCTTTACTGATGTCAAACAGCACAGCTCCAGTGCTTTTTCTCTTGTTGAATCCTTTAAGTATGTTGGAGGCCAACCTCGTCGCCTGTCTAACTGTGCACAGATTTGCTCTAAAACCGAACTGCTCCTCTGGTATACAGTGATTAATTTCGACAATGGCTGAAAGCCTACCCGAGAATAATCTTTCCGCTAACTTGCCCACGTTAGAAAGCACCATCAATGTTTTGCCATGGACGTCACATACTTTTTTTTTATACCTTTGGTAAAATAATAGCGGTAATGCAACTAAACTCTTCCAGCAAGAAATAAAAACTAACAAATTTTACCACAAAAAGATATTTAAATATAAATTAAGCAACCTAACCTACCTGATGTGCCTATATTTAATTATAATTATTACAATCCGGTCCTTTCCACATAATAAAAACAAACGGTCATAAATAATGGGATCGCCACAGGTACTTTTACTGCAGTCATTAAGTCATATCCATTTTTCGTGAAACAATCTTTAGCTGAAATATGCTCATAAATTTTATTGCGCAGGCTGCTTGCTGGATCCGTATGGTACCGATAGGCGCTAATGGGTTAATATAACCAATCGTAATGGCATCTTTACCTGTAAAAGGAATTAAAGAATCTTTAATATCCCAAGGGAGTTATAACCCTCTTTATTGACGATATAAGCTCATGGTCAGAAATAAATAAATTTTGTAGTTTATTAATAGAATAGGCTCTCACCGTGAATGATCCTATATTTCTTTAATTAGTGTAAAGTGGCGTCCATACATAAGACACACGCTCTAACAGTGTTGCCCAGTCTGGTGAAAATTTACCAGATCTGGTAATTTTATGAATAATGTGTTCGTTGGTGAAAAATTTTTTTAAAAAGACAGTAGGACATCAAATATACTTTAGGCGCAATTAACCTTTTTTTTGCTCATCGAAAAAATTTTTGGTACGATGCACACAGGCGAATTTCGACAGAATCGTGGCCAAAAAGAATATCTTGGTAACATGAGACAAAAAATGTTTGTAATTGTAAGAGACCGTTATAAATATGGTAACATTGCATTTTGTTTTTAATATCTTACATTTTTGCCCCCTTCACAACCCTTTTTATGGTTATTAAATTATAGAAATTGGAATAGACAAAGGTGGTTTATTTTTACGATATTGTCACGCCCAGGATTTGGGGTGTGACTAGGGGTGTAAAGGTATCGACGAGATCTTAGTTATTAAATAGAAAACGATACGATTTATAAAACAAAGTGTAATGTTTAACGGTTATTGAAAGAGGATGATTCCATTAATACTTTATTCACACTTCGCTATATCATTACAATAGTTATACTGCGCAATTTCGTGGGTACTCCTTAACTACCGAGTTCTTACTGTGGGTACCGGTTCAGAGAAACCGGTCCCTTAGTAATGGACAGGCGCATAATATGTGTATATCACACTCTCCCACCGCTATTTCAGCACCCGTACATTATAATGCCTAAGAAACTAACATTATGTAATAGCTAACACCCAGATGTCCAATTAATATCAAAATGACCATGAAAATTAACTATTTAGTATTTTAGTCGATCCGGAGATTTCCGAATTCGTTGAGGACGGCGACTCAGCGCAATATTCGAGCCGCTAGGTGCGTCATAATCATCATCTGACGTTACATCAATTATTGCCTCACTATCACTACCCTTCGGTGATGCCCGTACGTTATCGTTCTGGGTTTCCCCCGCACTACCGATTTCGTTTACGACACTTATCTCGCCGGATTCACCGAAATTATTAAATTCACATTTACGAATCTGATTTAGATGTCTTTTCCAAATCAAATCTGTTTTGTAAACCTTAATAAGATAAACATTTCTACCAATAATTTTTATAATATGACCTACGGTCCAACTCGGTTTTAAAACATTTTTGTAATGTTTAACGGTTATTGAAAGAGGATGATTCCATTAATACTTTATTCACACTTCGCTATATCATTACAATAGTTATACTGCGCAATTTCGTGGGTACTCCTTAACTACCGAGTTCTTACTGTGGGTACCGGTTCAGAGAAACCGGTCCCTTAGTAATGGACATACGCGGAAATAATAATATGTGTATATCACACAAAGATTTATTATAAAGCCGAACGAAATAATTACCTGAAGGGTTTACAAAAGACGATGAGAACAAAGATTTCTTACTTACAATAAGGTTAGATGGTACATCGGGAACCGGGCGACCAGCAAAGTTGTTCACAAATATATTCGACGGAATCTCGAGCCCTAGTGGTTTTCAAATTTACCTATTACCAATAATGTGCCTTCTCCTCAGGTCAGCAATTTTCCTCCTTATTGGGAATCGACGAACTCAGGTCGTCCAACTGTAATTGTGCTGACATGATGAGTTGACAAATTATTGATTCATCAGGATGTACGTATACTATTTTATAACTACAAGTTCCCCAGTTTGTTTAATAAATCTAATACCGGTTTAATGTTACATAGGAATGACCTGTGTTTTAACATTAACCATAGAAACTTATTAAAAATCTGAATATCGAATTTATAAAATATTATGGTTCCTTTTGTGACAATTGTAGAGAAATGTGCATAAATTTCATATAAATAAGTTTTTGAAGCTCTAAACTCCACACACCCCCCCCCCCCCCCCCCCAAACCCCCCCCCCCAAGTATATACAATTTCATTTCATCAATAACCCAAAATACTGGATTTGTGGGATGCCGTTGACCACTTGTTGTGATATGTTTTCAGAAAAGAATGCAATCTTTCACGAGAATTCAACGTCAAGTCATCACCAATCAGATGGCATGTTAGATTTAACTTTTTTTTCCAAATATTCATGTTGTTCTTTAGCGCTTTTGGATGAACAGTCTTTTAACCATTCCACGAGCTGAATCCTTGTGAAAGATACTGATTTTGCTGTGGATCCTGCAAGAACAACAAAAAATTGACAAACCGTATGATTTTTGTAAAAAATAGCCACCATTTTGAAAAATATCGGAAATTTTTTTGCCTGTTTAAAAGTATATTTAATTCTCCATGAAACTATGTACGTTTTATCGGAATCGGTTTAGTAATAATAAAGTTATTCAAAATTGGTTCGATGTCTTAATCACATATTTGTAAGAATATACCTAACAATTTTTTTTTAATTTCAATTTTCGGCAAGGTCGCAAATTGTCGCAGCAACTCTCAGTTGGACCTTATTCAGGACACTTCAAAGAACAGTATTTGTTTACTGTCGCATTCCAACGCGCCCTTTTTTACATTTTGCCTGATAACAAAATTTTAAAAAAATTGTTTAATTTATTTTAACTTATGTTAACAAAATGTATGAATTCAAAAGTACTAGGGTAAATATTTTTAATTTGAAAAATTTATAGGATTATACTTTCACGAAAAATGGATACGACTTAATGATTTCCTGGGTCGGTCCCATTGTTTCGACAAGAGCTTGGCAATAAACAAGTGAAGTATAAAGGGACGGACTAAGGAAAACAAGTAATGCTATAATTATATTAATGTAATCAAATGAAATAACATTTTTTTTTTAATATTACTAGTCATATTTATTTACATTTATAATGTCATTCTATAGATAATTCTGTTTCGCTATCGCTATCCTCATCAAAATTAATTATAATTGGATTAATTATACGATCCAGACTAATATACGAATTTTCTACAGTTATTACGTAACGGACTGAATTTTTCCAACTACCTGGGGGAATATCATTACAACACTAGAACTTAAAGTCGGAGATTCAGACCTAACCAGTGATTTTAACTGGTGCCATATATGCTCTATGGGGTTTGTTCGCAAAATGCAATAATAGGGTGGGAGCCGTAGCACTGTATGTCCAATGTCTTCTGCCAATGTGTCACAAACATATACTTTTTTATACAAAATGTCTTTAAAACTTCTAGAAGATCACTTTTTTTATTACTTTCTTCAAAATACATATAGTTCTGAATCTCCAATTTTGTATTATTTGAGCTTGGAGCTTTATGTAATTGGCGACTGTGATAGCTCGCATTGTCCATTACTATCACGCTATTCTGAGGAATGTTTGGTAAAAGATAATTCTTGAACCATTCCTCAAAAACTAACAAATTTTACCACAAAAAGACATTTAAATATAAATTAAGCAACCTAACCTACCTGATGTGCCTATATTTAATTATAATTATTACAATCCGGTCCTTTCCACATAATAATAACAAACGGTCATAAATAATGGGATGGCCACAGGTACCTTTACTGCAGTCATTAAGTTATATCCATTTTTCGTGAAACAGTCTTTACCACCAACAATAGGCTCCCTGATGGTTTTTCAAAATTTTTACAAAAACTTAGCGGAATAACAGAACTAAGTACGCTGATTTTTTTCAACCGCTCTAATTTAATTGACACATTACACTAGAGGAACAAACTTTGAACTGAAATAATTTTAAGGTTGGCCATAATATAAATATAACAGGGGTGATTTATGACACCCTGGTTGTTTCTTAATTAAGTGCTAATGATTTTACGACATAATTATAACATTGGTTTTATCTATTTTGACCAGCTTTTACCTGAAATTCGCTTGTGTGCTATGGTTAGCTTTTTCTTGCTAATACGGTCATAAAAGTATGCTTTAACCTCTTCTTTAGGTAATATTAATATTTAATAACCATTTCTGATGATTTCTATTTTTTTCAACTTTCAACACTGCAATCTAAATTGAATACCTAAAACGTCAGGTAAGACGCCAGGTAAAACGTCAGGTAATAAATCATGCGAGTCTTTGCGTTGAGAAGAAGTCGGGAACGACGTTAGAGTACAACGTACTACTATGCTCGTACACATCGAAAGCGTGATCGAATGAGAGAACGCAGGCGTATCCCGACCAAGCGATCTTCTAGAATTGCAGGTATTTGACATTTGCACTTGTCAGCACGAAAATGGTCGATATTGAAAAGTTAATTAATGAGATATTTATGGGAAGCCCTATATGGTATCAACAAATTCATTACATCATAATAGAGATATAATTTCCTGTTATAGTAAACATAAAGTATGACGGAATTTTACATTTTTTGAATATTATATGGGAAGAGTACCTTTTTACCAGCATCTTTGGATCAAACTATTTTTCCTTAAAAAATTTCTAAAATAAGAAAAATATTACCCGATAATTTACCTATTTTATACACTTCAAATACTATATAACTGTTGCACATATTAATATTTTTAGATATACTTAGATTTGAATTTTACATTGAATTGCAATTTATTGTATTAGAATTATTTTTTAATTAGAAAAAGATTATAAATTATAAGCTGTTTTTAAATTCACTGAAGCTTCCTAACAATTCTTCTCCCGCCTAACTCGTTGATTCAGCTGTCAGGGAGTTTTACGAATATCAAATTTTAGACATTGCCAAGTGATTTTTAATAAATATTTATGATTTTGTCATTTCAAATTGTCTAGTCAGGTTTTAGTTAAATTGTTTTTGTCTCTGAGAATGAGCGCCTTTTAAGAGTCCTTCAACAGCTGTTTTACTAATAGTCTAAAAGTAATGAGGGATGAAAAGTTTTATAGGTCAGTTGTGCGCAAAGCATTAAATGTTATTATTATAATTATTTTTTTATAAATATTTGGAATTTCCTAAAAGGAAATCGTCTCCAAAAAGGTGTACCGGGGCGGGTTTGCACTTGTTTCCCCCAGGGCACTGTCAATTTGTATAAGTTCCTAATGTTTCCTTTTGTCGCATACAAAAGGTAATCGGCTCTAAAAGGTGTACCGGGGCGGGTTTGTGCCTGTTTCCCCCAGGGCACTGTCAATTTACAATAACTTTCTTATGTTTTCTTTTGCCGAATACAACTTATAAATCACCGATATACCAGTGAAAAATCTCTTGGGGTTAAGGTACTGTCATTTCAGTGATTTTATTGTTATGTTAAATTGTTATGTGATATGTACTATCGTGCCGATAAAAAACTACGACAACAAAATCACAAAACTGGGAACGGATATACATATCTCATAGAATATAAAAGGTGCTCGACAGCTGTAAAGGTAAATACATATAACTTTTAGGAAGTAACCTAGGTTACATAATTTAACGTTTTATATTTTTCGATATGAGGTTGCATCAAAATATCTTTTTTTTATAAATATATTGGACATTTTTATTAAGAAAAAGTCTAATACCTTATTTAAAGTAGTTATATATAACGTCGCCTAAAAATGAAAACAAAACAAAACAAACGCAAAATTTGTCGAAGCAACAAAACATTTTTAATATTTAGTCATAGAACCATTCCTGTTTATTACTTCTTGAAGCCTTTGCGGCATACTTAAAACTAGGTTTCTGCAGAATTCGCCTGCTACTTCATCCCAAGCTTTATTTATCCTGTAGCGTAATTCATCTCTGTTTCGTGGCCGAAAATCATGTTTATACATTGATTTCACCATTTTATCCCAAATGTTTTCGATCGGGTTCAAATCGGGACTCTTCGAAGGCCAGGGAAGAACTGCTATATTATTTTCTAGGAGAAAATTTGCCACAATACTTGCTGTGTATATTGGAGATGCTGAAATGTAAAATTTTGACCATATACAGCGTTTAGAGATTGTATCCTCACTGCATTTAGGATATTAACGTATTTAGGTGCAGTTAGTCTTCCTTCCACGATTTGGTAAATTCCTGGACCTCTAGCGCTAATCCAACCGCAGACATTTATAGAGAAACGCCCGCTTTGGTTTGTTTTGTGAGTGTATATCTCATCATACCGCATGCCGGAAGGCCTATACACTCGAATTCTTCCATTATTACACGATTGAAAAGTTTTCTCGTCAGAAAATATAACTGTTTCCCAGAAAATATTCCGATTTAAATATTCATGTGCAAATTCTAACCTGCCTTGTTTATTTTTTTCCATTAAAAATATTTTATTAGTATCACAACGACTTCGTATATCGGAAATTCAAACCCTGTCTCTAGCAGTATTTGCAAAACCTGGAAAGTTCGTCTCTTCTTTCGCATTTATTGCAGTTGCGAATGGATGATCCCTTAGATAATTAACTAGTCTTCTATCTTCATCTTCAGTAGAAGTTCTAAGGGGACCTGAACCTGCTTTCCTAATAATAGTCCCATGCTTTGCTATTTTTTGTATTGCCAACAACACGGTAATTTTCTTTACTCCCAGTTCGTCTGCAATATCCCTAATAAAAGCACCATCTCGCAACCGACTGTAGATTATAGCCATTTGATGGGGTGTTAATTGTGGAATATTTTTTTAAAGAAAAATTGACAAGTTAATGGTAAAGTGACAATCTATGTTGACATGCAAAATTTGTAAATAACATTTTACTGATGCCAGACTTGAAAGTAAAAAATTCCTAATAGTCGATGGGAAAATAAGAAATTTTGCTGTCCTAATTTTTTACCGGCACGATGGTACATATGATTATTTTTTGTAACATTGTTAGCTATTACCAATAAATTATTATTGTTTTTCAGTTAGTTACTTTAATAAATTTGGTTTAAACTACTTTGATTCTCTTACGTTAAATTAAGTTTCAAAAAGTGTACCGAAATAGTTTGGTATCTTCTTAACTTACTGTCCGCCCCTTCCGCTCTTTAAGACAAAATTATAGAGTTTTTGCATTGAATATAACCTCGTTTTCCTAACCATTTTTCGATTTTTTTGATAAAAATAATGGTTCATCCAATGGTTTTTTTCTTTCAAACTGTTCTATTGAATATGCTTGTACTATACATATTGTACTATACCTGTAATTTACTAGACCCATAATTTCCAACTGTAGCAGAAAATAACAAGTTAAGAAATAAGAAATTCGCTTGGAAAAACGCAATCGATTTTCATGTAAACCTCTTGCACGCTTTCGCTTTTTATGTGCACGTAGGAGGTACACTTACTGATTTTATAAAATTTTATTAGACTTGAAATTTTTTTATTTATCAACAAAAAATCCAATAAACATAACCGTTACAACTAATATAAGGGAAGCTCTTGTTATGGAAGATGCACTAAAGGCCTTGGTAGTCTTCAACTGCGGAAAGTATTTTTTTAAACATGCTTCTTTATCTAGAAGCAATTATTGTTCCCCCATCACAGTCATTTGCTTTATTATCATATCCGTACACACAGGCAGAAAATATGGTCTATAATTTGCCATCAATTCTTCTGTATTAGTATGAGCTTGCACTACATTTCCAGAAAGCTTAGCAAGAGATTCATTGATGTGTTTTGACAACAGATTAAGACATATTTCTGTTGCATTAGGATCCTTGTTGACACATTCATTAATTCTTTCAAGCAGATCTTCCATATTCTCTTTAGTGGTATTAACATCTTTCAAATTATCGTCCACGATTTGATTTACCTCTTTAAGCTTATCATCAATACATTTCTTTGCATTATCGACCATCTCATTTTCAGTAATATTCAAGACCTGTAATTTCTCTGGGTCGGTACATATGGAAGTGTTAATACCTAAAAAGTTTTAATTTAAGTTTTATGTGATCAGTGGGAATCGCACTGAGTGGCGGCTCGTGACCTATGATAGAGGGGGTTCACAAGATGACGAAATTATTTTAAACATTTTATTTTTGTGTAACGACCAAACATTTACTTCCTATGCGTTTTAAATATAGGAAGAAAAGAAGTAATAAGAAAATGCGTTAGCCAAAACATATTTTTATTTATTTTTTAATTTTACACAGAGAAATACAACTATTGGAAAATAAGAAAGGTTTTCTTAATGTATAAAGGGTGTCCGGGAACATGTGGGAAATCTCCTGGATATGAAGAAAACACGTGAAAAGAATACTATAGGTTCATATAAACTTCTTTCGTATCGGCCTCCTCTTCGGAGATATGGGCTCCCAAAGAGCACCAATGGAATCAAGTTTTTTACACATAATTATTGAACCACCTGGTATATTTCAATTATTTTTTAATATGATGTATACCAGGTAAGACCCCTCAAATTACTACCCAAGAAACTGTTGTGAATTACTCACAGCTGCAGGGACGGACTAGCTGTAACACTCATGGGCCCATTTTTTTTACGCCCTGTGTGATGAGAACTTTGGACAATGTTTCTTACATACCTTTAACTATTGACTAAAAACTAAGTACTCTTCATTCATGTCGCTAATCCTAACCGTTTTCGAAAAAACGGCATTTCATATACATCATGTATTTGGCGTATTTTAGTAAAAGATACATCTTTGTTCCGATCAAATATTCAACCTTCAAAATTCCGCTTTTTCATATTTAACCCGTGAGAATTTAGGGGACTGGTGTAAATAAAATGACGTTTTTTCCGAAAACGGTTAGGATTAGCGACATGAATGAAGAGTACTTAATTTTTAGCCAATAGTTAAGGGTATGTAAAAAACATTGTCCAAAGTTCTCATCATACAGGGCGTAAAAAAATTGGCCCATGAGTGTTACAGCTAGTCCGTCCCTGCAGCTGTGAGTAATTCACAACAGTTTTTTGGGTAGTAATTTGACGGGTCTTACCTGGTATACATCATATTAAAAAATAATTGAAATATACCAGGTGGTTCAATAATTATGTGTAAAAAACTTGATTCCATTGGCGCTCTTTGGGAGCCCATATCTCCGAAGAGGAGGCCGATACGAAAGAAGTTTATATGAACCCATAGTATTCTTTTCACGTGTTTTCTTCATATCCGGGAGATTTCCCACATGTTCCCGGACACCCTGTATAGTGCTTAAACGTAAAGTCCGTTCTTCGGTTCTTAATTGTAGAAAATTGATCAATAACAGCCTCATTAAAGTATGGAATACCCTCTATACATTTTTTTCCATATATTTAATTTTTAAACTTTCTAATAAAGTCCCTAGATTTACCATTTGTGGTCTGCTTTAAATTAATTTCGGGTTTAGGTCTTCCCGCATTCTTCACTTCAATTTTTTGCTCCAAACACAAAGAGCTAAAGTTATTTTTTAAATAGTCCACCGTCAAACTATTCATTTTAACTTAATAAATATATAATATTAAAATATTAAAACATACACGCTCGAATTTCTAACTAGATGCACGAACAACAACTAAAATTGTGCGCCTTTTCCATGTTAAATCGTCATATCCCCGCTATCCCTCGCTGTCTCCCGCCACCTGTTACTACAGAGAAACTGAAGTATGCCCCGCCTACTTAATCGCATATGCGAGCAAGTCTCGTGATGATCGTCATTAAACTCGACCGAGGCACGGTTGCCAGATCGAGAGCCTATAATATACAGTTTGGTTGACGGTACCATAAAATATTAGGGAGGGTCGGACTTTATACGATAAATAATATTCAATGAATATAAATTAATATTTTATTATTCGTTTTGGGGGTGCACGTGCGCATGTGGTCCCGTGGAAGAACCGCCGCTGAATTCGCACTCAAAACCTTCTGTTCTCTGGGCAAACGCGCCATCCGAGTCTATAAAGTCTTCTCTACCAACTTCGCCATATAAAGTATCTACGGTATACAGGGTGCCCCAAGTAAAGTGGCCTATTAGAAGTATCTTGAGAACTAAAGGAGATTTTATTTTGAAAATTTGGCTGTGGCTATAAGAGATGGTTTTCGACGTTTCTAAAATATTTTGGATGATGCGGTGTTGCCGGATCATACCGAAAGTGGTAGCAACTTCGGAATTTTAAATGAATTACCCTATATATTATATTTTTTTTGGAATCTAGGTAAAAATCCAGAACAGTTTTCTGTATAATATCTTTAAGAGTTTTTGAATTATAAATAATTTTGTGATTTTTTAACGCCGTATCGGGACCTGAAAAGAAAATCATATCTTTTTAGCGGTTCCAGCTAGAAAGCTGAAATTTTGACAATAATTTCACAAGACCATCACAATTTTATAATTTTGAACAGTATTTAATTAGTTTTATACAGGGCGTCTCTAAAACAATATTTCTGAGGGAGATGATTTATTGCAAAATCTTCCTTTTCTTAAATGGGACACCCTATTTTTGATATGTTTTGCGAATGGAGGATCGAATTTGCTATCTAATGATATTAAGTGTTCCTATACCTATCTTCAATATTTTCGGACTTATAGCGAAATTTAAAAATTATCTTATAAAAATATATTTTTTGGTAATTGGCTGTGGAATGGATTCATAGGAACAAAATAATGAAAAATTCATTTGACATGTCTGTGTTGTGGAAAAAAAAATGGTTAACAAAAGCAATTTATTAATAAATAAAAAACAAAATTAAAATTACGAAACAACACGAATGAAATAACTAATAACTAAATTGGCCCTTAAACATTCATGAATTTTGGTGATAACATGTTCATTTGTCACCTTTTTCGTTTCTTTCCCTTCTAGAGACCCCGAAGCTGTTCGTACTCGATTTTCTAAATCTTCCCTTGTTGTGACGGGTGTCTTTTTTTTGCTCGAGTTTAAATAAAAATTGACATACCACCAAGATTGATAGAGATAGGCATAGAAAGACCTTAATAAAAATTAGAAAGGATTAAAATATCTACAAGATAAAGTAATAATATACAGGGTATTTCATATAAAAAAACTTAGGAAACTGAGGTTTCAAGTTCGTAATGTTGGCATATCCATAGAAAATACCCTCCACAAAAATATTGATATGTGTTACCATAGGGGACTTCTGTCAACATTCCTCTTTCCGACATAAAAATATTTTGTTTCAAATTATTATAAGTTAAGAAATATTACACATTTCATTGAACCATGTTTTTGCACAAATTTTAGGAATTTTAAAATCTATTTGGCAACGCAAAAATGTGTACAATTATTACTCTGCAAATATGTAGAAACATGACTCATTCTTTTGAGAAGCGTATTGAATTATGTATTCAAGTTAATGGTGGTCACTTTGAACAATTAATTAGGTAATAATTTTCTTTAGAAATTGTCCCCAAGCTTGAATCGCTAAAATATTTTTGTGTAGTATCCTCCCGTATGATTAAATAACTTTTTTTAAATTACAACATTTTGTTTTTATTTTGTCATAGGTGACTAGAAAAAGGACAATGGTAAAATACATCCAATTTCTTTTTGCTCGAGTTTAAATAAAAATTGAAATATCACCAAGATTGGTAGGGATAGGCATAGATAGACCTTAATAAAAATTAGAGAGGATTAAAATATTTACAAGATAAAGTAATCATATACAGGGTATTTCATTTAAAAAACTTACGAAACTCACGTTTCAAGTTTGTAATGTTGTCATATCCATAGAGAATACCCTGTATAAAAATATTGATATGTGTTATCATAGGGGACTTCTGTCAACATTCCTCTTTCCGATATAAAAATATTTTGTTTGAAATTATTATAAGTTAAGAAATATTACAAATTTCATTGAACCATGTTTTTGCACAAATTTTAGGAATTTTCCAATCTATTTGGCAACGTTGCAAAAATGTGTACAAATAATTACGTATGTACAGAAATTTACGGTGAATTCAAATATATAAAAATATACATGGTATCTCATTTAAAAAATATGAAATTTTTATCACACCGCCCTTTTGGTTTTCGTCGAAAATAATTTTAGAAACTGCACCTCTTAACGCCTAATAACTACTTTCATGAAAAAAGTTTTCCGCTATCCCTAGCGGTAAAAGAGATGTTGAGCTTTGTCGAACTAATTGGCCACCCTGTATATATTCCGCATTTAATTTGATAATCGTAATCGTCATCGTAATTGTTATTATTTTTGCAAGCAGTATCTATTTGAAAACGCAGGTTTGTGCACGAGTCTTCTTTAATTTTTCTTCGGGCAAGCGGACTGTATTTTATAGTTGATGTGGAAATTCTCTTCTTGATTTTGAAATCTGAACTGACATTAGCTACCGATTCTTGACACTTCCCTTCTCCGGTCCCACTGGCAATGTTCCTTGTTTTTGAATTGCGACGGGTGGCACAAAAAGTTTATGTTAAAATACACTAAATTATAAGTTATTTACTGGTAAAGTCACCAATTAGTATAATTCCAATTTTGAACAAGCGAGTTTAATTAATTGGCAAAAAGCAAACCTTGTTAATTGCTCGTTTAAAATATCCATCTGAGGTTTTAACTTCTACGACCCGAAATTTATCATCATGCCCTGGAAAAACCGCACTGACACGTCCCACTCGCCAGCGCAGTGGAGCTAAATTATCTTCCTTCAGCAAAACTAAACTTCCAATTTTGACATTGTCACAAGAAGGTTGCTGACACCACTTGCATCGATGTTGAAGTGAAGTTAGGTACTCGGATGACCATCTCGACCATAAGTGTTGATAGCGTTTTTGAATGTGTTGCCAACGAGTCAAGTTGTGAATTTGAGCGTCAATATAAATCGGATTTGGTGTACTCATGAGTGAGTCTCCGATTAAGAAATGTGGATCACTTAAAGGGCTAGAGTTTAGGCATGCTTCTGTTTGAACCAAGAATGTGTAATATTCTTCATATTATGTGAAAATTCCATTTCCAGTTATGCATCTTATGTGGTACTTGAGGGACTTAACTGCTGCTTCCCATAGTCCTCCGAATATAGGAGATCGTGGTGGAATATAGTGCCATGTAATGTGTAAATTTGTTACCAAGTTTTGAATTTTCCAGTGATTTTCTGATGAAATAAAAATTATGATCTCTATTAAGTCTTTGTTAGCTCGAGTGAATGTGGTTGGATTATCTGAATAAATTTGTGCAGGCTTACCTCTTCTCGACATAAATCGTTTAAGAGCAGCTAAAAAGGCTTCTGTGGTAAGTTGTAACTAGTTTCAAGTGAATGGCTGTTAGGTCTAGCTTATCCATAGATGCTGTGGTCTTATTAAAACTTTTAATTATAACTTTAACTTCCTTTATTATCAAAAAGAACTTAACAAAAACTAAAAAAATGTCTTCTCTTCTTTTTATTCATTTCTCTACCTTCTTCCTGATGGTGCAGGTAAACAATATGGAAATGACGTAACAATGGCCTTGGTACTTAGGCAAACAAATACTGCAGTACAGTATTGAAATGTGTGTACTCTTCCACGTCGATGGCTTTAATTTATTGACACTGGGCCTGCGTAGTCTATGCCTACACTGAGAAATGGTCTTGATGGTGTTACTCGAGGAAGAGGTAAATCGCCCATTATGGGGTTTAGAGTCTTAGGCTTGTGTCTAAAACATGTTGTGCACTATCTGAAAACCTTTCTTACAACTCTTCTACCGGACAAATGCCAGTATTTTGTTCGCAGTGACGAAAGAACGACTTTTGGACCTCCATTTAGTAATTGTAAATGTTCAGCCCATATGATTAGTTCAGTCATTCTGTGAGATGATGATAGAACCACTGGATGCTTTTGTGCTTCTGGAAAGTTGGCATTTTTTAATCTTTCTCCAACTTTAATAATCCATGATCTAGATATGGATTTAGATTAAGCAGATTGCTATTTGATTTTACTTGATTATGTTTTTGTAACGCTGCAATGTCTTCTGGGAAATCTCCTTGTTGTGAAATTTGAATTAACTTCTCCAAATAATCATATAGTTCCTGTGCACTTAGATATGCTGTCCTTCGGTTTTCCTTCTGCTTGGCATTGCGAAGGAATCTTAAATAGTAGGCAAATACCCTTTTTAGTTTTGTGAGTGAAAAATATTTCTTAAAAAAATCATTTTTGATGAAAGTTGCTATTAGGCTCCTTTGTAGTTTTAATTCTAAGTATTTTCTTCATTGTGACACGGTTCTTGCGCCAATTGTGGCCAATTGTTTTCACTTTGTCGAAGCCATTGAGGTCCATTCCACTAGAGTTGATTGTGTAAAATCTGAGGTGGCATAAGACCTCTTGAAATAAGGTCTGCAGGGTTCTCCTTTGTAGATACATGATGCCAATTGCCACCTTTTGTGTTTTCATGTATTTGTGTCACTCTGCTCGCGACAAAAACTATCCACGTGCTAGACAGGAATGCTAACCAACTTAGAAAGTTGAGGGCCATTATCAACTTTCTTTTTTTAAATACGGTCCTGTTTTCCTGATATTGGAATTTGAGAGTTTTTTTTCTTCCGAATTCAACGATGTATGACACATTGTGGTTTAATGACGTTTCGAGGGTTTTTTGAACAACATCAGGAAATTTTGGGATACAGTCCTGTATTTCTCCTAATTTTATAAATAATATCTCATAAGTAAGCTCTAAATTTTTACTTAGACTAGTTCAATAAATAAAAAATAATTTAATAATAAACCACAAATAAGTGAAGAATATACAGAAACATTATTTCAAACTTCTGTTGATTCTTAATTTAAAAGAAAAATGAGCGTTTGAAACAAAAAAATTAAGATGGTGACATGTGATTTGTTTCACTTGTCATTCCCATTGTGATCGTTTGAGAGCGTTTTAAGAGGTTTTCTATTTTCCAGAAAATATGGAACATAAATTTACAAATGCTGAAAAGTTTGATACTATCGTGTTTTATTTTATCTCAAAAAAACTGTTATGTGGCAGTTAGAATATGTTATTTGTGCTTAGAGAATAACAGAAATCATCTTGAACACCTGATTTATGTAGTTCCTTACATTTTTCATTGTTCGTTTTATTACTGTTTTGGTATGATTTTTGTTCACTTATTTATGGTTTATTATTAAATTATTTGTTATTTATTGAACTAGTTCAACATAAGTAAAAAATTTAGGGCTAATGAGATATTATTTATATAATTAGGAGAAATACAGGACCGTATCCTAAAATTTCCTGATGTTGTTCAAAAAACCCTCGAAACGTCATTAAACTACAATGTGTCATACATCGTTGCATTCGGAAGCAAAAATGCTCTCAAATTCTAATATCAGGATAACAGGACCGTATTTAAAAAAAGAAAGTTGATAATGGCCCTTCGAAGACGACTCGTCGGATTACAAAACAATTAACGCTGTTAGATAGAGCGTAAAGGTTGCAATGTAAAAGTGCAAGTTACTTTAGAATTCGATCTCAATAAAACCCAGGAAAACAATAAAACGGTTTTTCACAATTTCGTTTTTTTCCGGATATCTCCGGAACTACTCGGAATTTTTAAACTTTCTTAACGACGTATTATTGGGCACGTAAATGCGCAACTTTACCTCCATTTAACCAACTTCGTATCTCTTACGGTTTCCGAGATCCCTGTACTGGCCCTCCTTATCTTGGACACGTTGTAGAGGTAACTAATACGAACTTAAATATGCAATAATGTTATTACACTCACACGACTACACTGTATATAGAAAAATATTTTCCTGAAATATACCCTATTCAGCATATGAATGAACTTTCTAACATAATTCATATAGGAGCTATGGAAGCCTGACGCCCTATTGCAGTACCCTGTATACACCTCTCGCATTCTATTAATATGCTTATTGGTAAAATTTTTAATATTAAAACAATACACAATAACAATGTACGGTTGAAGAAGCAAATAAACTAATGCAACACGTTGAAAATCTAAACAAAATATATCCCATTTTCATTTTCTCTATTATTATTATAGTTAGAGAGACGGTGACAATAGGGGGTCCGTGAAGTGGAATATCAGTAATTTGATATTTCGTGGAGTTTAGGTCCCCCTCTATAACTTTTATATCTGATGAAATGCCGTAGAGCGTTGCTGAGAGGCTCTGTACCGCTTTAGATAAGAAATTCTCAATAAATTCAAAATTATATCAAGCCATGTCTGAAAATGAATTTACAGCATCTGCGTGACCCCAAAGTCACGGGAAACACATTTTCTGACAAGTCAACCCTTGTATATACTTTTCTGACCGTATCAAAAAAAAATAATGAAAAAGCTCAAGTGACATGGGTCCCAGTCGATTTGAATTCACATGGAGATGAAGAACATTGCGAAAGCTATTACTCCAGCAAGTCCCGCTTTCTCTCTGTCATACTTTCCGGTATATCTGCGTTATATTGTCAGAATTCCACCTAGCTAGGTGCGATTCTTCTGAATTTTTTTTTACACAATATTTGGGTGCCAAGGAATGTAGTGTGACAATTTTCTGACATGTCGAGGAGGTTTTAAAAAAATTCCAATAATGAAATGGCGAGACCTGGAACGACAACATTTTTTTCACATAATCTTTAATATAATGTACAGTACGTTCCACGAAGTTTGGATACGACTTAATGATTTCCTGGGTCGGTCCCATTGAGTCGACAAGAGCTTGGCAATAAACAAGTGAAGTATGAAGGGACGGACAAAGCAAAACAAGTAATGATATGAGTATATTATTAATGTAATCAAATGAAATAACATTTTTTTTAAATATTACTAGTCATATTTATTTACATTTATAATGTCATTCTATAGATAGTTCCGTTTCGCTATCGCTATCCTCATCAAAATTAATTATAATTGGATTAATTATACGATCCAGACTAATATACGAATTTTCTACAGTTATTACGTGACGGACTGAATTTTTCCAACTACCTGGGGGAATATCATTAAAGCATTTTCGTATTAAATTTATAATATTAAATTTTCGGGTTTCATCATTGGTGAGCCGTTGCTTCAGAGAATCTAATGTAGGTACGCGTTACTCTTCGTACATGGTGTAGATTTTTCGCCTTATCAAGTCCTTGTCGCTTTCGTCGAAACATTTGGTGAAACCGGCATCTTTACGCTTCCTTTCCACATAATAATGGGATCGCCCAGGTCCTTTTACTGCAGTCATTAAGTTATATCAATTTTTCGTGAAACAAACTTTACCATTACCTATAGAAAGTTTCAACTTCAAATTCTGTGTGTTGACTTGTCAGAAAATGTGTTTCCCGTGACTTTGGGGTCCCGCAGATGCTGTAAATTCATTTTCAGACATGGCTCGATATAACTTTGAATTTATTGAGAATTTCCTATCTAAAGCGGTACAGCGCCTCTCAGTAACGCTCTACGGCATTTCATCAGATATAAAAGTTGCAGAAGGGGACCTAAACTTCACGAAAACCCAAATTACTGATATTTGACTTCACGGACCCCATATTGTCACCGTCTCTCTAACTATTAGCAGTTGGCCTTTAATCATAAACGAGGAAATTAGCTAATATCCTTAAAATGGATAACAAATTTTTATCGACAGAGTTGAAACACCAGGTTTTAGTAAAGCGATTGATTGTGATACAAATTCTCGATTACCTCATCAAGATGGCAATCGACTTCTCTTTATTGATCGACACAACCGCGATTGTTTGTGGTTCAACCAAAGCTCTTGCTCGGCGTCTTTCTAATGAGATATGGAGCAAATTCAAAATGACTTGATTGCCGTTTGCGTGTTTGTAATCAATGATGATTTGCAGATGTATAATTTTGATTTTAGTGCAAGTCATGACTCCATACTTAGCTATTAAATTACTTAATTTTGTGTACCATAATATAGGTATTGTGTGAAGCTTATGTGCAAGTTATATTCAGAAAACTGACCCACTTTAATACCTACCTGAAGCACAGGAAACAATTTTTTGCCAAGTTTATAATGCTAGTACCTCAATTTCCGTTTTAAGTCTACTAAAACTGCATTATTTTTACTTACGTATATAAGTATGATGAACCAAGACATTATTCGGGTCCGTTACACTATTCGGACACACGAATTTTAAATTTTTACTATTTTTTTCTAAAAGTATACATTTTTAGTAGTAATATTCAATAAAAAAATTTGCGGAATACTCAGTAATTTTTAAGAAATTAATTAATAAAAATAATGATTTTATGGTTTTTGAGTGATTTGACAAGGTTCTGACCACAACAATTTTAGCGATGTTGCCGGATTTATAATTTTATAACAAAAATAAAAAGCAAAGGTTCTGTTTAATGACTACACTTGAGCACCCACGGAATTTAACAATTTTTGAAAATGTAATGGAAAGATATGGTTGTAGAAAAAGAAAACATAAGAAAGTTAAGGGTAAGTTACATAAATTGACACTGGGAAAACCACTGAAAACCCGCCCCCGCTACACCTTTTGTAGCCGATTTGTTTTTGTATTCGGCAAAAAAAATACAAGAAAGTTACATAAATTGACAGTACCCTGGGAAAACAGGTGGAAACCCGCCCCCGCTACACCTTTTGTACCCGATTTCCTTCTGGATTCGGAAAAAGAAAACATAAGAAAGTTACATAAATTGACAGTGCCCTGGGAAAACAAGTGAGAACCCGCCCCCGCTACACCGTTTGTAGCCGATTTCCTTCTGTATTCGGAAAAAGAAAACATAAGAAAGTCACATAAATTGACAGTACCCTGGGAAAACAATTGGAAACCCGCCCCCGCTACACCTTTTGTAGCTGATTTCCTATTCGGAAACATAAGAATGTTACATAAATTGACATTGCCCTGGGAAAACAAGTGAAAACCCGCTCCCGCTACACCTTTTGTAGCCGATTTGTTTGTGTATTCGACTAAAGAAAACACAAGAAAGTGACAAAAATTGACAGTGCCCTGGGAAAACAAGTGAAAACCCGCCCCCGCTACACCTTTTGTAACCGATTTATTTTTGTATTCGGCAAAAGAAAACATAAGAAAGTTACATAAATTGACAGTGCCCTGGGAAAACCACTGAAAACCCGCCCCCGCTACACCTTTTGTAGCCGATTTCCTTCTGTATTCGGGAAAAGAAAACACAAGAAAGTTACATAAATTGATAGTGTCCTGGTAAAACAAGTGAAAATCCGCCCCGCTACAGCTTTTGGAACCTCATTCCGCCACGCGCCTCTTATGGACTCAGTGCAGCTCAACCGAGCCACTGAAAACGTCATCCCTCGGCCCATAAGAACTGTGTACAACATAGTGCCCACAGCGTGTAGCGGCCACCGACGGCGTGGCTGGTCGCAAGCACAACCACTTTGTGGTCGCCACCGGTGTAGTTTAAATATCTGCCTAACAGGAATATTCATATTTTGAAAAAAAGATCCCGAAAACGAATAATCTTTCGGGCATTTGCAACAATAAAAGCAGTAATTCAAGGCATTTGCATTAATTTAACTTTCTGCCTAATAGTGCATACGAGACGACAATTTCTGGTTTTGCATCTGAAATTATCTCTAATCAATCCTATGTATTGTATTGTAAATATTTTGCAAAATCCACATCATACTTGCTTGTAATTGCGTCAACATTATCTATATTTGCTATTTCCATTTTATTTTGATTTGTTCTTTCCTTTTCCTTCAACGCCAAAGTATAACTGCTCTTGGCAACAGTGTTATGCAATGTCAAATTTGTGTTCGACTTAAAAGTGACATCTTCAACAGAGTTGCCAGTTGTCTTTTATTAGCTACATATGAAAAAAATATTGCACAAAAACGGATATTTTTGGGCCTTTCTATCGCAGTTAACCCTCTTAATTTTTCAAATCGGAAGGAATTGTTTAGACGTGACATAACTACATTCACAATAAACTGCGGTCTTATATCGATATAAACAAACCCGAACAACCTAAAAACTGTATTATTGCAGAAAGCTTTTCTATGTGGCAACACTGTTAAAATACCGAATTTTGCAAATATACATGTTCGCAGCGTAAATTTTAAGAATCAACAATTTTACGACCATTTTTGCCTTTATACTAAAATTTTATGAATTAATGTGTGTTTTCCGCATCTAATTTTACTTAAAAGTATTAATATTACACAATCAAACAAAAAAAAAGGTAAAAATACAAGTAATTAGTGTGTCCGAATAGTGTAACGAAACCCATTATTCTCAAGCAATTCCATAATATCATATTCCTGTAGAGCTTCCTAATATTTTGAAGAATCTTAATCACTCAATTACATTTGTGATCTGTCATGTAGACAACTTAGAAAAATTGAAACTGGTATCAAACTGATTTATATTGTTGGGCGCATTCAGCAGAACCCATCGATTTGTAAGCGATTAGTATCATCTGCTGAATACACTAAAAAAAAAGCACGGTGCTTGTGCACTTTAGCACCCACGGATTTTAACAATTTTTGAAATTGCAATGTAAAGATAAGGGTCTCACTTACCTCGGTCAGTTTCTTTTGCGGTAATTAAGACCCTTATAAATTCCCTTTATACTTAACTAACTATTCTTTGAAATCTATAAAAGATGTCGATCTTTTTAATAATTAACGTGTCTGTTATATTTTTCAAATCGGAAGGAAAGGGACCATCGAATGCGCTTTTATATAAAATGTACCGTTTAAGAAAATAAATCTTTTATTTTTAAATGTGACATGTGACACCTGCCGTCATTATTGGCAAAACTCTTGCCTTTGTTGGAGATTTTACATCCTGTTCTTTGAATGAATGCGCATAATATTTATTTAATTCTTAATACCTTTTAGATTTACAATAAAATGGTACTTATCAGTAATATATTGTTTGGTACAAGTATATATAGATATATACTTATAACATGCGAGTCCCGTAAATTGTTGTACAGAATCACATACGAGGCCCATTTTGCACATGCGTGTATCTAACATTATTTTACCTTCCCTGACCCCGCCACCCACATACTGAAAAATTCTTCAGGAACCCGCCATTGATGTGCATATTCCCTTTTATACGGTTTTTAGTTCGTTCTGCTTTTAACTAGGCGTCGCTTCAATCGTTCTGTATATACTTGCTTTTAACCATGCGAGGCCCCCCGTATATTTGCTAAATATCGAAGTTATTGTGACTTCTGAGTCCCTTAAACATGTCAACACTGTTGATTTGTTAAAGCTTTATAATATGTTATAATAATATCACAAATTATTTACATTGAGGAGCTATTACGTCATCATCATCTATCTGGAATTACAAATATTATTTTTCGTCATAAATGTTTTAGTAAAAGTTCATAGGACATAGTGGGCAAAAATATGCGACTGTTTAGCAATTTTATGCAATAATGTATAAAATAATTTTATAGCGAACCGCGTTTTAAAAATTATTTTGTAACCGTTTTAAAATATATAAATTTGGCTTTATCAAAAATGATTTTCAGTTTAAATTATTAAATCCCATAAGAGAAAACTATAGAAGATTAATATTTTAGAAGACATTTTTTTCTATGCATAACTATTTTGAAAACATTTTAAAAATTTTTAAGAAAATACTAATACGATTAGTTACATAAAAGGCGCCGTAGAAAATGTTACTACAGTCTATTCATTTTATCAATAGTATTCAGTAGAACAAAACAAATATATTGTACGCGACGAACACGTGGACAGCCCACAGGGTCGCATTAAGACAATATAAAGGTACAAGTTAATAATCTCGAAACACAATTGACCAATATAAGTTTATGCATCGAGCATGTGGCTATCACGAGCTGATGTTTGTTTATATTTCTGAATGGGTAAAATGAATAGAGTATAATATTATTAATAATTATATTTTGTTTAAAGTATAAAATAATATGACCTGGCTATGTGAAGGTCTTCCGTTCTTACTTTTTTTCAAATTCTACCTCAAATTCTACTTCAAGTCCCTCTTCAACGATTTGTGTAAAAATTTAATAAAATAGAAATATACAGTGAAAATTGTATAATAATAAACATCTATTTTCACAAAAGTAAACATTTTTTTAAGACAGCTTTTAAATCAGGCTGAAACGTGCGAAATTCTTTTTTATAATTTTTTTACCTTTAGAAATTGTCGGAAATAAAGAACAACAAATATGGTTTAAATAATTGGAGTAATCCAAAAATAGTTTACATTTGGCCGTGATTAAAAGCGGCATGTTTTAAATATATTTTACATTGTATAAAGTTATATTTTTTAAATGGGACACCCAGTATTTTATTGCATATTTAGGTTCGTATTAGTATCGGAGAAATAAATTTAAAAAAAAAGTTTTGCAGTCCTTAATAAAAAAATTAAAAAAAACCAATCCAGAACTATTTTTTTAACCTCGGCATTGAGTGAATTTTATGACAAGAGGTCTAGAGAGACCATGAATCTAATTGCGTTTATCTCTTTTATACATGGTATTCATAATAAGCTTTCAAAAACGCCAAATTTTAAAATAATTCTTCTCAAGTTTTTCAAACGGAACACCCTGTATATTATTTGGTTATTTGACGTAGAATTCATAGACAATTTTTTTTTGTAATACAAGCATATAAGTTATATCCAGCCGTTTTCGCAATAATTGTAAATATCATAAAGTATGTTGTTTAAATAGAGTTTTTATTGGGAGATTTTGTTGTAGGCGACTAGACTAATAATTGTCAACTAAAATAAATGTTCAAAATAGCTTTCTTTTACTCTTAGAGTTTGCCGTATTTTAGTTATTTCGATATAAATTTTAAAAGCCTACATTTTTGCTATTTTTTCTTAAAATCTAGCGGTAACTTTTTAATAGTTTACATTTGTTATGCATGAGTTCATTTTCTTAATACTATTTTAATAACCTATCATTCAATGATATTCCTTATTTTTTTATTTTACTATAAACTAAATATAATTTAATTGTTTATTAAGACATTTGTAAGGGATTAAACTTAACAAAATAATGAAACACAATTAAAGTTTAAGAAAACAAAGGTTTTGACAAGGTAAAACTAAAAAATCCCTTATTCGGCGGTAAATCGGAATTTATTGCCTTGCTCTAATTATATGTTCAAAGGTCCTTCCTTGTTCTTGAAGGCATAGGTGTAGCCTTCGACCAAAATTTGTGTGAACATCTTGAAGACTTCTTATTTTTTATTTCTAAATGCCTCTCGTATGCGATCTTTCATATCTTCTCTATTAGTAATAGCTATAGCATACACTTGTTCTTTGACATATCCAAAGAGGTAGAAATCAAGGGGTGTTAAATCAGGGGATCTAGGAGGCCAAGCTATTGGTCCACCACGTCCGATCCACTGGTTACCTCGCCAATGATCAAAGAATTGCCGTATCGGCTCATAGTAATGAGCCGCCTTGCTGAAACCAGAAGTTTTGGAGAGTGTCGGCATCTACATTTAAAGTTTGAAGTAAAACGGGCAGATTATGATGCAGAAAATTAAGGTAAACTTGTCCCGTTACACGGTCTTTTCAAAAAAAATATGGCCCAATAATATAAGGCCCTAATATTCCTCCCCAGACATTAACCGAACAGCGATTTTGGATATCTATATGTTGAACCAAATGTAGATTTTCACTAGAATAATAATGCATGATTATGTCTATTTACGATTCCGCTATTTATAAATGTAGACTCGCCACTAAAGAGGACTTTTAATAAAATATCTGGTACTTCTCTAATTTTATTAAGCATCCAATTATAGAATGTAATACTACTTCTTAAGAAATCATCTTGATAAAGTTCTTGGTGTAATTCGATGTGATAAGGATGATATTTATACTTTTCCAAAATACTAGTTTCCTTAACACCGGTTTTCTGACTTACGTTATGATTTTCCTCTACTGCCAACAGAACTCTTAATTCATTTCCTTCATTAATAACGGGTTTATTGATTATCATCCTTATGTACGTAATGCTTCCTGTTGCTACAAATCTTTACAACAACTTCTCGAGCGCTTCTGGTCTCGGATTTCTCTTAATATCTAGATATCTTTCGGCATACACTCGGCTCGCGAGGAGGCAATTTCTTGCACATTCACCCAGTATACTAATCATATTTACCAAAGTTGTAAAATTCGACATTTTGTGTAAGTAGTTAATTTTGACGACTGAACCAATGTAAATAATTTTATTTGGCTGTCATAGTGACAATCTAAACAAAAAAAAAATCATGGCAACTCGATTAAGAATAAAAAATAAAATTAAATAAATAAAAGTAGCAAAAATGTAGGCTTTTAAAATTTATATCGAAATAACTAAAATACGGTAAACTCTAAGAGTAAAAGGAAGCTATTTTGAACATTTACTTTAGTTTACAATTATTAGTCTAGTCGTCTATAACAAAATTTCCCAATAAAAACTCTATTTAAACAACATATTTTATGATATTTACAATTATTTCGAAAACGGCTGGATATAGCTTATATGCTTGTATTACAAAAAAAATTGACTATGAATTCTAGCCAAATATTATACAGTTTGTTCCATTTGAAAAACTTGAGAAAAATTATTTTAAAATGTGACATTTTTTAAAGCTTGTTATGAACACCCTGTATAAAATAGATAAACGCAATCAGATTCATAGTATCTCGAGACCTCTTGTCATAAATTTCGCCTAATGCTGGGGTAAAAAAAATTGTTCTGGATTGTTTTTTTTAAATTTTTTATTCAGGACTGCAAATTTCTTTTTTTAGTGTTTAATTTATTTCTCCGAAACTACAAAACCAGATTAAATAAGACTTGAGGTACTTATAAACGATACTAATACGAATCAAAATATGCAATAAAATACTGGGTGTCCCATTTTAAAAAATATAACTTTACTTATGCTCTCACACTTTTTGGGCCACCCTGTATAATGTAAAATATTTTTAAAACATGCCATTTTTTATCCAATATCTCAAGCTGTTTTAGTATTGTTGATAAGCTCTTCGATAACGATTTAATCTTCCGTCCTCGCTTCGTTTGCGGACCCGGTATATCTTACATAAAAATTGAATTTATTTCTTCGTATTAGAGATTTATCTGGGTTAGACACTGGCTCAAAAGTATCGCCATGTCACTCGAGGTAACCAAACAGTTACTATTTCTTCCTAAACGTTTCGTAAACAACCAATTTTCAAATAATTTTATCACTTTTGGCTTTTGCTAAATTCGCCATATCTATTCATTTCATTCATATGCTTAACATTAAAAATATTAAATTGTGCAAACACTGCAAGATCAGAGGCCCGACTGTGATGACGAAAGATGCACGTGTACGTTAAAAAGAACTTTTGACTTTTGGCGAGGAAATACCTAATAAGAATATCTTGGCAACGTCGCAGGGACTCGTAATTATGTTGAAAATGCCATTTATATACAGCGGGCCTACCATGTGAATTAACTGTAGGAATGGGACTCGTATGTACATTGCACATTTGTATGTTTGAATTTTAGAAATATCTTACCCCTCAATATGAGTTATCATTTACCTTTATTAGGTTATTTCAAAACACCTTAATATACAGTTTAAAAAGCATCCCTTCGAGTGGGCCTCTGGTGGCCTATTCAATATATCGGGCCTCGCTTTTATATCTGGATACGTATATAATTATATATACACATAGATTCAAAAGTTTTGCATCACTCTGATTTTGGCATTTTGAGATAATTTCAGGTATGAATTTATTTTTAAATGTTTATTTATGTTTATCAGTTAAAACTATACGATACGATTGTTGGCGCTGGCCAGTTAAATTTTTCGGTTCAGTGTGTAAAAATGAATCGCCGAGTAATATCTGAAATTGTTCGTGCGAGAATAGTAGCTTTAGTCGAGGAAAGTCATTCCCAAAGATTTGTTGCTGAAAGAATAGGGGTTTTTCAAAGTGATGTATCTCGCATATGGAATCGCTATCTAGAGACCAATTCTTTTCGAGACAGACCACGAAGTGGTAGAAAGCATGTTACTAACGAACAGCAGAACCGCTATATTACGTTAACAATTTAGAGAAATCGTACTATGCCAGCCCCAAAACTTCAGAGAGATGTTACGCATGCCATTGGAGTTCGCGTATCCATCTCTACACTAAGAAGACGCATTCTTGAATCCGGTTTAAGATGTCGGCGGCCAGTAAGAATTTCCCAACTACAATATGACCACCGAGGTCGTCGAATGCAGTGGGCGGGCTGAAATGCACAATCGCTTACCCGAAGAATTTTGGAATTATGTCCTATTTTCCGATGAGACCAGGATTTGTCTGGTAAACGATAGTCGCCGGATTCGTTTTTGGAGAGAACCAACCAATCAATCGCTTGGAGTTGCCGCTTTGTCCCCTGACTTGAACCCTTTGCTTGGGATATGCTCTCTAGGGCAGTTTGCGTTAGAAGAAATCCCCCTAGAACTATCCAGGAGCTTGTCGTCGCTGCTACCGAGGAATGGTAGGCTATTCCACAAGAACGGATTGCTAGCCTTACGTACAGCATGCGGCGTCGTCTTCAAGCTTGGATTGAGGCCATAGGAGGAAATGCACTTTATTAGAAGCTATATTTTTTTAAATTTCATAAATTATACAATATAAATAAATTTTACTTCTGATAAGTTTTTTTTTTAAGGTTTAAAATGTTGTGGTAAAATAAAAATTTTAAAAATTCATTGATTTTTATTTTAAACTTATATTTTAAATGAACTAATATTTAGTCTATTTTCACGATGTCGTAATTATTTATTCGAGAATCAGAGTGATGCAAAACTTTTGAATCTATGTATATATTATATATGTTATATATATTCTACAAACGATAAATACAAATGTTATCGGTGAACACTCTCTATCGGTAAAAGATATGAAGCTATGCTTGCCTTTCTGTATAAAGCCATTACTAAATATAATTAAATGTTGTATCTTGGATGTTTTTTTCCTGCAGAGTGGAAAAAGACCATCAGAAAACTGGGTAAAATTCCAGATCCAGATCTAAAATTATATAAAAAAAAATATCACCGAAACTGTTCGTTTGCTGATAGGTTTAAAATTATTCCTGTCAATCAGGCTTTGGTAAAAATTTTAGTACAACTACAAGAATTGCTCACCTTAACGGAGTACGAGCAAATATAGGAAACAATCAGAATATTGGTATAGATTTATTAGATTCTAGTAAAGCTTTCGACACTTTGAACCACAAAATATTGTTAGCTAAACTTCACTATTTTGAAATGTTTGTTTGAAGTCGATGAATGAACCGATGAAAAATCACAAGGTCTTTGGGGCGGCTTCTCCATATACCAGGCCAGGTAAAAGTATGGCTAATTAATATATTGTGGGAAATATGTCAGTTTGACAAATTGTAAAACGAACATACGTTTGAGTTTATGGTCCCATAATGAAGCTATTTATATTCTTGAATGTATTATCTTTTGTCGTCATAATTCTAGATGTAAGTATTTATAATACCTCATTTTATTTTACTAGTTTTTATTATTATTATTATTATTATTATTATTATTATTATCAGACGAGCCTACTGGCAAGAAACTTACAAAAAGCAGAAATACAATATAGCAAGTTATATATACAGTGTCCCCATTAAAGTTGGGACCATATGGAAAAAAATGTATTTTTCGATTTAGGTAAAATTTGACTTCACCATAAGTTTTTGCTTCAATGAAGACTTAAATTGACATAATTAAATGGGACCATTCGACTCTTGCTGAGTGTCGCATTTGACATTTTTTTTGAAAATTATTTATTGAGAAAAACAAATTACAAATACATTAGGTGCATTCGGTAGAGTCTATCGATTCGTAAGCGCATCTGCATCTGCTGAATGCACAAAAGAAACAATTTAACAAATCGATGGGAAATTGGATGCCATTTTTTAATTCCAATTTAGAAAGGGATTTGTGATTTGACAGCGATTTATGTCAGTTTTGTTTGTCAGGTTGAGGAGTGAAAATTATACCAGGCCAGGTAAAAGTATTAATATATTGTGGGAAATGTGTCAGTTTGACAAATTGTAAAACGAACCTACGTTTGAGTTTATGGTCCCATAATGAAGCTATTTATATTCTTGAATGTAATATCTTTTGTCGTCATAATTCTAGATGTAAGTATTTATACACCCATTTTATTTTACTAGTTTTTATTCTTGCAAAAGTAGAAATACAATATAGCAAGTTATATATACAGTGTCCCCATTGAAGTTGGGACCATATGGAAAAAAATGTATTGCTCGATTTAGGTAAAATTAGAATTCACCATAAGACCTAAATTGACATAAGTAAATGGGACCGTGCGACTCTTGCTAACCGTCGCATTTGACATTTTTTTTTTGAAAATTATTTATTTAGAAAACCAAAGTACAAATACATTAGGTGGATTCGGTAGCGCATCTGCATCTGCTGAATGCACAAAAAAATCAATTTAAAAAATCGATTGGAAATTTGATGCCATTTTTTCAATCGAATTTAAAAGCGATTTGTGATTTGACAGCGATTTATGTCAGTTTTGTTTGTCAGGTTCGGGAGTGAAAATTATAAAAAATTACGAGAGAGGTGAATTATAATTTATAAAACATATTATATACGATTTCCGGTAGTGAAAAGCATTAAAAATTATATTATCCATTTCGTACAGAAAAAAATGTAATGATTGATGAAAATATTTAGAAGACATCCTAACCAAACAAAAGAACTGACAAAAAAATGCATTTATAGTGGAGTCGATCCGGTTTACGAAAATCCCTTGACGAAATCGAGTAATTTATTTTTTCCCATCGATACAGTAGGATCCTCTCGACATTCTCAAATGATCTGTAGGGGGCGCAAAATTGAAGAGCTTGACAAAGCGCGTAAGCTCGAATAAACCCGATATCTCAATGAGTTCGCGAATTAACGCGATTTTCAACTGCAGAAACAATAAAATTTAATTAATTATATCTCGAAAAGGGGCGGAGTTGGGGCATCATTTTTTCGCGAATCAACGGATGACACCGAGTACTTTGATAATTATAAATGCTAATAAGTAGTTTATTAATCGAGCTACGGGGATAAGGCTAGATTCAATTTTTTCCTTTTTTTATCAGCTACGAGGTGGGATTGGCGAAAAATTTTTATTTTCTCAAATGCGCGCTGGGCAAAACAAGAAATGGTCATCTCCGAAAATACTTTAGATATTGTGTTTAATTTTAGTATGTGTTAATAGGATATAGAACCACAAAATTTAGTTTCTGAAAAGTTATTCAATTGTTCCACCAGTGGCGTCCCTGCAAACATGTCCTCTGATATTTTTTACAAAAAATATGGTACGCCACTGACATTTTTCCATGTGGATATTTTTTCTGATTATCCTGATCAATTCTACATGAATAGAATTGAAAATAAAATTATCCATTTCATACAGAAAAAAATGTAATGATTGATGAAAATATTTAGAAGAGATCCTAACCAAACAAAAGAACTGACAAAAAATGCATTTAGTAGAATTACAAATTGATGCGCATCGTGACGTCACCCATTGCAAATCCCTCTGCTGAATGTTGTGATTGTTACAATTTGTTTAAATGCCCTAATCAGTGCATGTAATTTCTCCACAAAATTTTTCATTTATTGATCGAATTTAAAAAAATCTTATTTGAAAAAGATGTTATTTGGAAAAGTTATTTGTATTTCAATTTTATGCTCACGTACCAAATTACAACGACAAAAGCTTAAAAACATACTTTTAGGTAAGATTGTTTCGGTAGATATTTTCCCCATATTTTCTAGAAAAATAATGATATTTAATTAATTTTATTTTTTTCGTAAATCGTGCTTATACACCGGGTCCAAGATAAGGAGGGCCAGTACAGGGATCTCAGAAACCGTAAGAGATACGAAGTCGGTTAAACGGAGGTAAACTTGTGCATTTACGCGCCTAATAATATGCCGTTTAGAAAGTTTTAAAATTCCAAGTAGTTCCGAAGATATCCGCAAAAAAACGAAATTCTGAAAAATCGTTATATTTTTTTCCTCTTTTTTTTTTAGATCGAATTCTAAAGGAAATTGCACTTTTACATTGCCACTTTTCCGCTTTATGTAACAGCGTTAATTGTTTTGTAATCCGACGAGTCGTCTTCGAACGGCCATTATCAACTTTCTTTTTTAAATACGGTCCTGTTTTCCTGATATTGGAATTTGAGAGCTTTTTTCTTCCGAATGTAACGATTTATGACACATTGTAGTCTAATGACATTTCGAAGGTTTTTTGAAAAACATCAAGACATTTTGGGATACGGTCCTATATTTCTCCTAATTTTATAAATAATATCTCATAAGTAAGCTCTAAATTTTCCCTGTACTGGCCCTTCTTATCTTGGGCACGGTGTATATTCATTCCTATTCCTGGATTTTTTTATAAGCTATAAATATTAAATAATATTACGACGTTTTACAATATTTTGGTCGCTGTGGAGTATTCGTCCATATTTATCTAGGGTACAACGCAATAAAAGGGAAGAAAAAAAATATCCACAATGGGACTTATTTAATAAGCCTGGATTAAAGGACAAAGACAATAAACAACGGATAAAGTAACTTTTTGTTGAGTAAATTTTAACCATAATAAACGAGAATACCATAAAAATTAAGATCTTAAGACGAAAAGGTCTACCTACAACCTCTTATTTCCCCCCCAATTGACCTTATAAGTAAACACCAGAGACATTATTTGGAAAATTGTTTTTTCTATGAAGGGAAAAATATTTGACATTTAATCTCTGTGACAAGTGACAAAATGTCACTTTTTATGAAATTACTTTTTTCCCCGGGAAAAAAATGATAAGAATTATTTTTCCCCGTATATATAGGTACACTTAAGTAAAGGTAGATATTTAATTTTAGAATATTTTATTATACAAAAAGTTACATTTTCTTTATATCAAAAGTACAATTATTAAATGCGAATCGCATGAATGACATGTTCCTTTACTATTCGGTACAATAGTCGAATTTTCTGGTGATGAAATTAGATTTTTTCTGCCATAGGTACATGGGCAGTTGATGTATCATCCTGCCGATAAAAAACTAGGACAGCAAAATTTCTTATTTTCTCCTTGACTATTAGGAATTAGCTCCCTTGGAGTTCAATCGGTCATTTTTACCTGATGTTTAAAATTCTTTTTTTTTTTTAACTCCATATTTAAAAAATATTTGTCATATAATATATTTCTTAGTATCTCCTATTAGTGATAAGGTAACTTGAATATCCTTTTAAGTTTAAATTAGTTAATAATCGCGAAATTGTTCTTTATGGCCGAATGCTCCCCATTTTTTTTTTATGGTCAAACACAAGCACTATAGGAAAAATCCTTTAGGGCACTCTGGGAGTGGTGCGTAAAAAGCGATTCACGTTGATTTTGAATCGTTGGAGGTTATATTCGTTGGGAAAAACGACCTCGGGAAGGTCGTTCCACAAGGATGGAGTCCTCCAGATGAAAGAATTCTTAAATAATGAAGTTCAAGGAGTACTAAGCTTAACCACATATGGATGGGCGGCAGTGGTTCGTCGTGTTTTTCTGCTATTCGTCGCTCTGGGCGGAATTAAGAGGCAAGGGTTTGTTCCATGAAAATATCTGTAAAAGAGGGTTAAATCCCCAACCTGTGTTCGATGCTCTAGGCTGTCGAGGTTCTTCGTCAGCTCGTGGTCTCCGATCAGACGAATAACCCTCCTTTCGATGGAATCCAGTAGCCGAAGAGTATGTTTGGCTGCAGAGCTCCAGACATGAGAGCAGTACTCTAGTGATGGTCGAATCTGGGCTTTGAATAGTGTCAAAAGTTGTTGAGGTGTAGTACAATTGATACTGATAAAGTTTAATTACGCATTCTATTAATTTTTAAGAAGAAAACTTTAGTTTTTTTTTTTAATTTTTAAATTTATTTTTTGTTATATAAAATTCAAAATTAAATAAAGTTTAATTATTCATTCTATTAATTTTTTTAAGAAGATAACTTTAGTTTTTTATTTTTTATTATTTTTGTATAATTATATAAAGGGTTTTTTCTTTTTCCTGCTAAATAAGTTTTATGCCATATCAGTACATTATTGTGTTTTATACCTTAAATACCATCTATATAATGGATTACTTTATGCCCGTTCGGGCATAAATTACCCCTTTATGGCCCGAGCTGGCATTAAGACGCAAGAAACAGTTTTCGATTAACTTATTCTTTATTAATAAAATAACAAAATATAAATTTACGTTTATATATTGTTTGGTTGTATTTACATAGAACTGGCAATTCTGGAAGGTTCCGCTGATTGCTAAATTTCCTGCAGCAAAGGTTGTCTCATGATTCATTGTCTGGGGTCACTAGTTTCTGTAAGGAAATGCGAGATCCAGATAGTACGCCTGCCAACAGCCTTGAAACCTTATTTTTTGAGGATATGCTATCCTCTAAATATCATTCAGCAACTGTGGTACTCTTCCATCCACCATGGCGCTTCAGCGTATTCATACTTGCTCCAGCTTCTGCTAAAAGAGTTGCCGACGTTGGACGTAATGAATGACCAGTGTACTTAACACACTGGATTTTTTTGTTCGGGTTTGTTCGGGTACCTTTTGACCTTTACTTTAAATACTCACATAATTTGTGAAAATTACATATATTAATATTCTTATTTACCATTAAAGTTTTCTTTATCATCGACAGAGAGCTCTTGAAAAGTTTTTCAGATAGATCATTAAAGTACCCCAACAGCACAGTTTCGAAAATGTTTTCTACAGCATTTTCTAACATCTACTTTAAAAATTGGTCATATTATTATTCCTTGTCGTATGAGTCTCTGGATTTTCTCGGTAACAGGTTTTGGGTTGCCTTTTCGGCCTTTTTTCAATTTCGTCGGGAATTTCAAAACCTTGTTCCATTTTTGATTTTTGGCTTTGTAAGACTGCCGCCCTCAAGGTATAATCATCTACTTAGTACCCTTGATACATAAATAACTATTAAAATCCATTTCTGGACCGCTTGTAACTGATAAATATGGTTATATTATAAAAAGTAACATAATATTTTTCGCTATACTATAGCTTCGTCAGATGTAAGTGATATAATAAAAATCTAATGAAAAATGTACAACAAATTCACGTTATTAAAATTATAAAGAAGGAAAGAGAATGGGATACAATATCAGGAAAAACCAAGATTATGGTCACTGTAATAATTGAATAGAGTAAAGATTGTTCCATGAAAAATGGATATAACTTAATGACTGCAGTAAAAGTACCTGGGGAGATCCCATTATTTATGACCGTTTGTTATTATTATGTGGAAAGGACCGGATTGTAATAATTATAATTAAATATAGGCACATCAGGTAAGTTAGGTTGCTTAATTTATATTCAAATATCTTTTTGTGGTAAAATTTGTTAGTTTTTATTTCTTGCTGCAAGAGTTTGGTTGTATTACCGATATTATTTTACCAAACGTATAAAAAAACAGTATGTGGCGTCCATGGAAAAACATTGATGGTGCTTCTTCTAGTGTTGCAGTGAAGAAAATGCATTTATCTCTCGATGCTAGGGAAATTGTAAGAAGAGTATATACTTCTTTACTCAACAGAGGACTTTATGCTAGTGCTGCTGCGACTGAAACGTCTGATTTGACTAAGATACCTCTGACTACAGTGAAAAGAATCGCGTCAAATCCCATTAAATCTAGAAAGAAGCGTAAAGATGCCGGTTTCACCAAATGTTTCGACGAAATCGACAAGGACTTGATAAGGCGAAAAATCTACACCATGTACGAAGAGCAACGCGTACCTACATTAGATTCTCTGAAGCAACGCCTCACGCAATGATGAAACCCAAATAAGTTGTAGCCGCACTAGCCTTTGGAGAGTTTTGTCGGAAATGGGATTCAGATACCGCAAAATTGACAAACGGCAAGTACTCATGGAATCCCACCGTGTACAAAAATGGCGTCACGAGTATATAACTTCTGTAAGGAAATCCCGTTCTGAAAACCGTCCTATAATTTACCTCGACGAGACTTGGTTTGACACGCATGAAACACCATCCAAAGGCTGGTCTGATTCTTCCGATAAGTGTAAAACAAAAGCTCCGTCAAATAAAGGGAAAAGAATAAGCATTTTACATGCTGGGTCAGAAAACGGTTGGGTTCCAAATGCCTTGTGGCTTTCTGCAAAAAACATTAAAGACTATTGTGTAGACTACCATGAAGATACAACGGCCGAACTTTTTGAGGAATGGTTAAAGAATTGTCTTTTACCAAACATTCCTCAGAATAACGTGATAGTAATGGACAATTCGAGCTATCACAGTCGCCAATTACATAAAGCTCCAAGCTCAAATAATACAAAATTGGAGATTCAGAACTACATGGCGGCGAATGATATATATTTTGAAGAAAGTTATAAAAAAGTGATCTTTTAGAAGTTTTAAAGACATTTTGTATAAAAAAAGTATATGTTTGTGACACATTGGCAGAAGAAATTGGACATACAGTGCTTCGGCTCCCACCCTATTATTGCATTTTTAACCCCATAGAGCATATGTGGCACCAGTTAAAATCACTGGTTAGGTCTGAAAATATTTCTCCGACTTTAAGTTCTAGTGTTGTAGAATTAATACGAAAATGCTTTAATGATATTCCCCCAGGTAGTTGAAAAAGTTCAGTCCGTCACGTAATAACTGTAGAAAATTCGTATATTAGTCTGGATCGTATAATTAATCCAATTATAATTAATTTTGATGAGTATGGCAATAGCGACACAGAACTATCCTATAGAATAATATTTTTTAAAAATGTTATTTCATTTGATTACATAAATATAATCATATCATTACTTGTTTTCCTTAGTCCGTCCCTTCATACTTCACTTGTTTATTGCCAAGCTCTTGTCGACACAATGGGACCGACCCAGGAAATCATTAAGTCGTATCCAAATTTCGTGAAACGTACTTTACCTGATGGGATTTTACAATGTGTAGGTCAACAAAATAAGTTTAACAAAGGAGAACCATTTAAATCTAACTGGTAATTAAGTAACAGATCCGTATTTTTAAGTTTATTAATTTCCATAGACTCCAACAGATTTAGCTTAAATCCTTTATTTTCTTTGTATAAAATTTTAAAAGATGGGTCAAAATTATCTTTGTTATGAAGTAAATGAATAGCATAGTTTGAGTCGGTTTTGTTTTTGATGAAACTATTGTAATGTTCTTGTATTCTTTTATTGAATTGTCTACCTGTTTGGCCTATGTATGTTTTCGGACAATCTTTGCATTTTAATTTATAGACACCAGATTTTTTGTTATTGTCATTTTTGGTTTTATTTTTTTTTATAAATTTGCTCAAAGAGTTATTAGTTTTGTAAGCCACATTAATGTCAAGATTGTTTAGAAAGTTGCCTATTGTTTTGCTAGGTTGTCCAATGAATGAGATTAGTTTAAATTTAATTGAATAAGGTTTGATATTAGGATAAACTAGGTCAATAGTTTTTTTTGTAAGTTTTTCTTTTTAAAATTTGGCCAATGAGATGTTGAGTTACCGTTATTTACTGCTATTTGTTTTATGATGTTGAGTTCTTTTGAAAATTGATTTTGTTTAATGGAGTTACTAATCTGTGAAACATACTATGAAAGAAAGCTAATTTGTTTTGTATCGGGTGGCAAGAAGAGTTGTGTATGATAGTGAAGGTTTATGGTAAACCGAGAAAACATGACTATCATTCTCTCTTTTGATATTTAAATCAAGAAAATCAATAGAGTTTTCGGTTTATTGTTCTATTGTAAATTTAATATTACAATGTAGACTGTTAATGTATTCCAAAAAGACTCTTAACTGTCTGTCAGTTCCAATGTGGCTTACAAAACTAATAACTCTTTAAACAAATTTATAAAAAACAATAAAACCAAAAATGCAATAACAAAAAATCTTGTGTCTATAAATTAAAATGCAAAGATTGTCCGAAAACATGCATAGGCCAAACAGGTAGACAATTCAATAAAAGAATACAAGAACATTACAATAGTTTCATCAAAAACAAAACCGACTAAAACTATGCTATTCATTTACTTGATAACAAACATAATTTTGACCCATCTTCTAAAATTTTATACACAGAAAATAAAGGATTTAAACTGAATCTGTTGGAGTCTATGGAAATTAATAAACTTAAAAATACGGATCTGTTACTTAATGACCAATTAGAATTAAATGGTTCTCCTTTGTTAAACTTATTTTGTTGACCTACACATTGTAAAATCCCATCAGGTACTCTATTCAATTACAGTGACCATAATCTTGGTTTTTCCAGACATTGTAACCCCTCTCTTTCCTTCTTTATAATTTTAATAACGTCAATTTGTTGTACATTTTTCATTAGATTTTTATTATATCGCTTACATCTGACGAAGCTATAGTATAGAGAAACATGTTATGTTCCTTTTTGTAATATAGTGGAAATTTCAACTCTGTTTTACTTCTTCCCATAATATTATAGTTATGGATTTCCACCTAGTATCGGCTGAATCAATTAATTTATAATAATAATTATGAAACAAATAATAATTTAGGAAAATGCCCTATTTTTGTGATAATATTTCATATTATACAGTGTGTCCCCGGATCGATGTATGGATAAGTGAAAAAGACTAAAATTTTGGAGTTGAAATTTCACCATCTTGGGTTCAACTTTACTTGGATAGAAACCAATTTATGTCGTAATTAATAAAAATTAGATATGCCTTGGAAATGTACAAAACAAATTTTTCCCACCAGTAAGGTGCATATTATGTTAAAGCTACGCCAAAATGTTATTAAAAATAGATGTTCAGGAAGCAAAACTGAGTACCAACTAAAAATTTTTAAGTCCTATGTCTACTTTGATATCTTGCATTATTATCATTCCACCCTCCCTATTGAAGACATTAAAAATTTTTAACCTATCTAAATGTTTAAAAGACGCATGAAAATAAACCGACCATGTTTAACTGATTATATTAATTGGATACCTTTTCTTGAGAAATTTTTTTAATACCTTCAATACGGGAAAAATGGAAATAATGCAAAATATCAAAGTACGCATGGGACTTTTGAACTCATACTCAGTTTTTCTTTCTGAACATCTTGTCCTATCTCCTAGATAATATGCATTTAACTAGTATGAGTTTTTTTTTGCAAATTTGCAAATAAGTGATTTTTCGAAATGAAAATTATGATACAAACTGGTTTCTACCAGATGATGAAATTTGAACTCAAAAAATTTTAGTATCTCTCATCTATCGTGCACCGAACCGAGGACATAGTGTATAGAGTGCTCAGATAATGCACTAGGTCACTTGGTGAGGTTAACTAAATGTAACTGAACAAATATTGTATTCGCTTTTTGTTAACTACCTTTATTCTAACATGTAGAATTACCTATAAATATTCAGATGCATTATGCGAACACCCTATATATTCTCCGGTTACAAGATTATTAAAGGTGATATTTACGTCAAAAAAGTCAGTCTTGTAATTTATTTCGTCTAGTTAAATGGAAATATCTACAGTATATCCACGGATGGGGTTTACAAGAGGACAAATGGACTAAAAATTGGAAGATACGAAAAAAGTCACTCTTAATAAACGTTTTTGCTTGTCTAGAAAATATGATTCATCATAAAAAACTTTAATTTTTTTATACTGGGTGGGTAAAAACTGCAAAAATGTTATTTTGCTTAAGAGTAAACATACTTTATTTTGAAAGATACGGAAAACAGTCAGTCTTAATGAATGTGTTTTCTATACAACAAACCCAAGTAGAACAATTCATTAAAAGGTTTCCCTATGTAAAAATTATTTCTCAAGAAGTATTTTCTGGCGCACCTCTGACTGGTGAACCGAGTTAAAATAGTAATGACACTTAAGGTGATAGGTACTTGTTGTCAATGTCTTTATTTAATGAAGTTATTATTTAAGTAGAAATGCTATCTACTGAACAAAGAGTGTTTTTAAATACAATGTTATGGGGATGGTTAAGTTTCATACCGCTACGTCATGGAACAATTTACCGAGAAATTTGTAGGAATCCCAATAACTAGGATGGCAATCTGCAAGTTAATAAAAAAGTTCAAGAGAACTGGTTCGGTTTTGGATCTCAAAAAAAAAAGAAGAAATACGACCATGATGATGCTGCTACAGTCTTACTTCTTCGTTCTGTTGAAGAAAATCCTGTGACGTCCCTTAGAAATCGAGTTAATCAGTTGGAAGTTGTGGAAAAAAATCAAATTCAGAAGATCCTTAAAGCAAATAATTGTAATATGTGAGTTTAGAGAATGGCTTGACCGTAGATTTGGTCCACGGTGGATTGGCAGGAATGGCCCTGTTTTGTGCCCCCCAAGAAGTCCCGACTTAAACCTTGGCCGATATGTTTTTATGGGGCCGTTTAAAACAAATTGTTTTTGCAGCCGCAATACCAAATGATATTGAAGTGCTGAAGGGTAGAATTATCCAGGCTGTCCAATCATTTTCTCAGGAAGAATTCAGAAATTCTTTAACTTATTTGAAAAAGCAATTAGAAAAATGTGTCGAGTATGGGGGTTGAGTTTTCGAATTATGAAATCGTTATCGTATTATTTTCATGTTAATAAAAATGTTCGTATTATTATTATTATAATTACTTCATTAAATAAAGACATTGACAACAAGTATCACCCATTCATTATTCAAGTAAAACGTTTATTAAGAGTGACTTTTTGTCGTATGTTTCAAAATAAAGTATGTTTACTCTTAAGCAAAATAACATTTTTGCAGTTTTTACCCACCCTGTATAAAAAACTTGAAGTTTCTTATGATGAATCGTATTTTCTAGACAAGCAAAAACGTTTATTAAGAGTGACTTTTTCTCGTATCTTTCAATTTTTAGTACATTTGTCCTCTTGTAAACCCCATCCGCGGACATACTGTATAAAACTCAATTTCAGACAAGGACACCTGTGCCAATGTCAATTAGAAATTAACAATTAACTATATACCAGTCTAGGTAGAAGTAAGATTAATTAGTGTTTTGTAAGAAATCTGTCAAAGTCACAAATTATAAAATATTACTACGTTATTAAGATTTTAGGCCCGTAATGAGACTATTTCACTTCTTGAATGTAATATGTTGTTTCGTCATACTTGTATAAGTATTTATACATCCATTTTATTTTACTAGTTTTTATTCCATCAGACGTGTCTGCTGGCAATTTTTCGTAAGAAAATTACAAAAAGCACAAATACAATATAGCAAGTTAAAATTTTAGTTGCCGCGACGTATTCGCCACTAATAAAGATCTTTATAAGTTCCCGCTACTAGTATGGACAACCGTTCAGAGCATAGTTCTTAGCAAGTAACAACAATAACGCTACGGATTAAGGCCGTGCCGTCATTAAACGTTAAAAATAAGCCAAAAATAATACGTAGTTTTAGACGAAGCTGTCACATTTCAAATAACTGTCGATATAAATATACCACAAATATTATCATAACGATTAGGTTGAGGATAACAAGAACATTTCCCGAATGTACTGTTTTCGTACATGCATTAATGTTCTAGATATGTCTACATTGCACCAACCTACAACCACAACCGCCATTTCATTTTTCGTTGCAATCGGTGTCGGCGTCTTGTACAATCGTGTTGTTTAATTGTTAGGTGTTTTAATAAACTGGACAATAGTGTCCCTAATATTTTTAGAAGATGGAAAGGAAGGTAAGCTAGCTTTGTTTCCTTAATTAATTAAAATTAATGTTTGTGCTCTACTAGTACTCTTGTTGTCCCCCAATATGTAGTCTTTTTATAGTTTAAGTCAATTTAAAGCAATTTTTCTTTGGTGTAGGTTCGTATTTTGGTGAGTAAATTATTAATCTAAAAATGATTTTTGTCGGAAATGTTTAATTTTTGAGATATCCTTCTAGAAATGCCTTTTTGTAGGTTAGGTTGTTATTAGGACGTATAATTTCAAGTAAAAGGAAAAATATTCCATATAGGTACATAGTTTGCTCCCTTTTTACCCGTTTTTCCTTCGAGGCTATTTTTTAATCGAAAGTTGCAACAAAATATTTTGATATATTACATTATTGCATGTTTTAACTTTAGTAGTAAGTACATAAGTAGACTATAATAGTTTAGAAATAAATGAAAGAACATTTACTTTTGAAATGTTAGTTTATAGTTATTATTTACTTTTATAAAACGTCTTGTTATAAGGTCATTGTGATTTGGATACCGAGAGTTTCACATTGTTTCAGATATATAGTATAACGAGTTACAACCTAAAGCTACATCTAAGACATTGGAAAATCTATTGCCTCAGACTGCTGACTCCTCTACTTATTCAAAAGTCCAGGACATACATTGTGGAAAGTTGTAGAATGATTTCATTAGGAGATGCTTAAGTAAAACATTTACCACAAGATTAGCCCTAGTGTGTTCCTGGATGACACAAAGAAAAATCAAAAATCTCCAAGTACTTAATGGTATGCTTTATTTAATTATTTTTAATTACTAGTTGCCCAAACAAAAGTTTTACTTGATTCTAACAACACAGTATATTATGTATATTTTCCTTACTGTGGAAACTAATTTAGCCAATGTTGTTAATCCAACAATAGAGAAATTAGCAGTAATGCACTTAATCGAAGGCAAAGCATTTTTTTTTTGGTTGGCCACAGGAACATAATATTAATTATTTAATGTGTATAATTTGTTTTCTAGTTGCAATTAATAAAACCTTTAAGTAATAAATTATTTTTTCTTTAAAATTAGAAATTTCCTCTCCTATTGTTCTTAAACACAGAAAAGTCTAGAGGCGACAATCGGCCTATTTGTCCTCTGTGGTGAATAACTAATTGGAAGGACAAAATGGCAGCCAGGCTACAGTGATGGGCTAAAATATGGAAAAAATTCATTTAAAAATCAGGTTTTATTTTTTGTAAAAACGCTCGGACACGTCGATTATAATTTTTTCTTCCGGATTTTTTGCCTCAAAAAGAAATTATACTGGGTGTGTCAAAAAGTAGATGTTGTTAAATTTTTTTGTATTTTAAATAGAACCACCCTATTTTTACTTATCACATAAATTCTACGTCAAATTCTGAGCATAATTCATGTTGCATACTCTATCCTTATCTCTAACGGTTTTAGAGAAAAATTACATCTTAAAAAAGAAATTTCTTTAAAAAAGGTACATGTACCTACTTAAAGGTAAACAGGTAAATTTAAATTAATTGTTACTACGATAGTAAGTCATGTGTCAATCAAAAAGAATTTTAAGCATAAATTTTAATTTTAATTGGATGTGGAGACAAAACAAGAAGTCAAGAAGAAGTTTGTAACTTGTTTAGCGCTAACTATCCAGAACGACGGATTACAAGATCTACAGTGAGTAAAATTTAGAAAAAAATCAAGGAACAGGGAATGTAAAGGATCGTCTACGGCCAGGTCGTCCAAAAATTAGTGTAAACACAAAATTGAACATTTTGTTAGAAGTTGAAGATAATCCCCATAGTGCATCCACTGAAGTAGCCCTTAATAATGATGTTAGCCGACGATCTGTTTTGCGGGTATTGAAACAAGAAAAGTACCATCCGTATAAAATTAGGTTGCTGCACGAGCTAAACCAAGATGATCCCGACCGCCGACTACAGTTTTGTGAAACTATGATGGAAATTTGCAACTTAAATCTATTTTTCCATCGCAGCGTACTTTTTAGCGATGAAGCCACGTTTTGTTTGAATGGTTCGGTAAACAGACAAAATTTTCGGTATTGGAGTGCAAAAATAATCCCCGTTGGATGAGAGAACAGCATACGCAATACTCACAAAAAGTAAATGTTTGGGCAGGGATATTAAATGATAGAATTATTGGACCTTTTTTCTTCGATGGAAATCTTACAGGAGGCCGGTATTTACAATTTCTTCAAAATGAATTAATTCCCACACTAGCAGCGGATTTTCCAAATCCGAATCAGCCTAATCTACCAGAAGCGTCTATTTGGTTTCAGCAGGATGGTGCTCCGCCTCATTTTGCTTGACAAGTACGAGAGTATTTGAATACTATTTTTCCCGAACGATGGATAGGTAGAAGAGGACCCATAGAATGGCCTGCAAGATCTCCCGATCTTACACCAATGGATTTCTTTCTTTGGGGTTATTTGAAATCAAAAGTGTATAAGGATAAACCACAAAATTTGGAAGACTTAAAATTTAAAATTAGATATGAAATTAGGCAAATTAATGAAAATACTGTAAATAATGTTTTAGAAGGGTTTTTAAGTAGATTGGCATATTGTCAAGAAGTTAATGGTTTGCATTTTCAACACTTAATAAAATAATTTTTCAAAATTATAGCTACATCTACTTTTTGACACACCCAGTATAACTTCTTTTTGAGGCAAGAAATCCGGAAGAAAAAATTATAATCGACGTGTCCGAGCGTTTTTACAAAAAATTAATACCTGATTTTTAAATGAATTTGTTCCATATTTTAGCCCATCACTGTATGTATGCTCAGTCAGTTCCTTAATTACATACCTGTTACGTTCGTTAGTTTGTAATAGGAATGTATCATACATGTTCTTTTTCACATGTCAAAGTGCAAACCAGAATAGGATGAAGCTGTCATCACTTATGATAATTTTTGGTTCCTGGCAAATTTGGCAAAAATCTATTTTCATTGAAATGTAAGTCGTAATTATAAGCAGTGCCATTATATTAATATGTTTATTTTCTCAACGTATTTATTATTTATTTTTTTGAAAAACTTCTCCTTTTCGTTTGTTAATTCTTTAAAGTTATGAGGAGTTTGCTACACATGTGGGAACATGTTTAAACTGTAATTTTTGAGGAAAATTAACATTTTGGTAGAATTTGAGAATGAATCGAAACGATGAGTATTGTATAAATGACAGATTTACGGTGGTCTGGTCGACTTCCGTTTTCAATGCAAAGAAATATTGGCCAAAAATAGATAAGGAACAAAAATACCATAAGTCATTCAAATTCGGTATCTGGGCATACAATTTAAATAATGCGAATTTGAGGTTTCCTAACAAAATTTCGTGACGCAATATTGAAAAAAATTCAAAAAAGGACAAATATCAATTTTTGGTGGTATTTTGCTTAGGGGAGAGGGGGGCAAGAGTGAACACTTAAGCTTTGGTTTGTTTTTAAATTTTAATACAGAATATGAACTAAACTTGCTGGCCAGAGGACAATCCATTGATGAAAACGGTAACACAAAAATATGTATAAAACTTCTTAAGAACCTAAAATAATAATAATAAAACATTTAAAAAAAAAAACTGCAACTGTTCAATCTTGCCCCGCTGGTATGAGGCAAGAACCATAAGAAAAATCCTAGGTAGGACGACAAAAGTCACAAACAAACAGTTTGTCAGATCGCACATCGGATCCACTCCTCACTAGAATCGCTGTATATACCGCCACAATAAATACATTCGCAATTATTCTCTTCATCAGTTGTTTTTCCTTTCTTGGTCATTTTCTTTTTTGTTTTTATATCAGATACACCTCCATGCTCTTCATCGGTTCGTATTTGTTTCTTGGCCGATTTCTTTTTTGTTTTTATACCAGATGTACCTGCTTCTTCATCACATATCTTCCTTTTGACTATTTTTATTTTTTTTGGGATCTGCCGTTCTCTCTTTTTCCTTCTCTGTTAAGTAGTCTTTTTACGGTGTAGTTGTTATGACCTCTAACTTTTGCTGAACTCTGTTACTTGGTTTTTTAACAGGTTTATGTTGAGATTTTGGAAGTGGTAATAGTTCTGACACTGAAACATTAGGAATATCTAATTTGTTTAAGCCATCTTCCGTTTAGTCCCTGAAATTTCCGTGGTGCCATTTGTTAATTCATTATTTATATTTTCTTCTCCTGCCTCCTTTATACCAGCGTTAACCGCATCCGCTGCAGCGTAGTCGGCGTCTGAAAATACATTTGGGTTGTAAGGGAAGATACCTGATGTTCTAAAGCCACTGCAAATATTATTAGGTGTAGCTCCTCTCATAAATGCGTTGGAAATTAAAGGACCCATGTCATATTCTGTGATACGTTCTCCTGCATAGTTTGTCATCCAAATGTCCATTTCGGAATTTAAATATGATTTAAAAGGACCAAACACCGTAAGGTCAATAGGCTGGAGGCGATTGGTACAATGTGGTGGTAAGGTTATTACAACAATCCCATTCTCTCTGCACAAGTCTATGGTTTTTAATGATTTGTGGCTGCTGTGCCCATCAACAATAAGAAACCTTGGGTTATCCTTACTAGCTCGAACTGATTTAACGAAGTGCTCTATAACATTAACGTAAATATCCGTATCTATCCAACCGGTGGAGCTAGGAATTCCTATGGTTCCTGGAATAGCACCGGTTAGTAAATGAGAGTTCATTCGGACACGTTTGTAAATGACTACTGGAGGAATAAAGGCTCCAAAAGCGTTCACACAGGCCACAACCGTTGCTGTTTTTCCGCGTTCGGCAGAAGTAGCTCTCCCAACTTGTTTCTTCCCCTTTTGTGCTATTATTTTCTTTGGACGTTGAACCACAGTTACCCCCGTCTCATCGAGATTAAAAATACGGTCTGGTTTAAATTTATATTTCAGTTGTACTTCTTGTAGTAGGTCAAAAAATCGCTGAACTTTTGCCCGAGAAAAACCAGAAATACGTGCCATGCTTGTCGCTTCTGGTGTTCGAATAGACAAACCTCCAACTCTTGACATAAACTTTTGGGCCCACACTTTTCCGGCAATACGTTTTTGCTTGTTAAACTGATGATTAATCTGATTTGCTTCCGCAAATTCGAATGCTAGGCGCCGCAGTTCTGTAGGGGAAATTCCGTAAAATAGTCGTTCGAGATACAATACATTGGTTTTGAATTCTTCTTCTTGTTCTCGATTAAATATAGGTTTGAATCTTCCAATGTTGGCTACTGCAAATTGTCTCTTCTTTACTCGCTTGTGCAGAGTTGCTACTGCCATCCCATACTTTTTTGCAGCTTTTCGCAAACTAAGCGTTTTTGACTGGGCGTCGTTAATTGCTTTGTGCATATTCTCCTCCGTATACGCAGCTCTGTTGCTTTTTCGAATATAATTTCGAACCATCCTAAAAAAAAAACAAAATCTAATGCGGGGCAAGAGTGAACATATCGTGTTTACTCTTGCCCCAAATAAAAGAATGAACAAATTGAATCCGGCCTGATCCCCGTAGCTCAATTAATAAACATTTATGTAAAAAATTTCCAATCCCCATTACTCCCCTCCTAATTGCCCCACCAATCCCAGCCTCCGGCCCATCAAAATACTCGGTATCACCCGTTAATTCGCGAAAATGCCACAACTCCGCCCCTTCTCGAGATATGTTTAATTTAATTTTATTGTTTTTGCAGTTGAAAATCGCGTTAATTCGCGAACTCATTGAGATAGTGGGATCGGGTTTATTCGAGCTTCAATTTTGCTTCTCACATTTTTTTTGTAGCATCAAAATCGACTGAGTTAGTTTCAATTCAAACCGTTGTAGTTAGATTTACGGGGCATGCCCCCCCCCCTCTCCATTCCCTTGCGGCGCCCTGTACAAATCAGTTCAGAATGTCGAGGGGATCCTACTGTATCGATTGGGAAAAAAGTACTCGATTTCGTCAAGGGATTTTGGAATATCGGAACGACTCCACTATTTTGCTTACATACTTTTTCCCTAACCGTTCAAGTAAAGTGGTGGGGGTTACGCAAACATTAATTTTTAAAAAATTCAATATCTCAGGAACGCCTTATCGGAAAATATTACAATTAGTGTCATGTAAAAGAGTTCTTCTTGCTCGATACTCAGGTACGCTGCAAGCGATATCTATGTAATTTTTACTGTAGGCGCCAGATGGCACTTTCTACAGATTTAATACAGGGTGTTATGGAAATGACGTATTATATTTAAACCGGCAATTCCTGAGATAAAAATAAATTTAAAAAAAATAATCAAAAATTGCGCTTTCAATTAATAACCGAATTATAACACCTTATGTAAAACCAATTAAACACACATGTTACTACTGACGAAACGTAAACAAACTTTAGCCATATGTAAACCAAGCAATATTGAGATAGGTTATGGCCAAAAACGTCACTGAAATTTGAGAAATGTTGTCGGTTAAAATCTTTAGAAGGTCAATAACCGGTTGACAGAAGATGTTTATTTTTCAAGGTACATTTCTAAACTTTACGTTCAGTTGTTCGCTGAAAATTTTTTTTTTTATTTAAGCTCTATTACCTTTTCGGTATTATTTAAAACAACACATAAATGCACATTAATTAACGCACACACAACATTTTTGCTGGTTAGAAATGCTCCCATCTAAGTTTTTTGCATGGATGAAGGATTTATGAACATAACATTTTTTAGAACTACTTTCAATATTGTTCTAATGGTAAATAACAGATATACAAGTTGATGAAGGTAATATGTACTGATGACTGTGCCAAACAAAACTTTAAACTCAATTTTCTCTAAATAATTAGTAAACAAACAAACCCGTTACTCAGTTTGATTTGACATTTTCGTTCTTCTTCTTTTTTTTTCTGTATGGCATCACTACACAACAACACTACAATGTTTCCACCTGCTGGCGTCTTTTCTATAAGATGCTGTTTTATAAGATTATATTCATAAATTATGTCATTTGCTTTTGAATATTACTTCTCCGTATAATTTTCAGTCATGCATTACAAAATTCATATTTTTTAATCGAATTTTCAATTTAATGTTTGGCCGCGAAAAATTTCGATGTTCCAGTTTCAAAACTGGCAACAGCGCAATAGTTGTGGTATTTTCCTAAATGTGCAAATTGCGATAGAGGGATATAAATTATTTTCTAATATTATAAATTTGCTATTCAAACTCAAAATGCCAAGAACTTCAATCGAACTAACGGACATGGTCTTATGCTATGGAGCAGCACAGGAAAATGCCCTATACATGGAGCTTCGTATTACCCGAGATGGAATATTTAATCAGCGAGTTATAGAGGAGAGAGAAACCCAAACACGTTAGCCGCTGTACTACAAAAGTTAAAAAGTTGAGACTACAAGACTTCCTTTACTTTACAAGAAGGTTACAACAGTGGTACATACAGTCAAGTCGAAGTACCTGACTAATTCCGAAGGATAGTTCACAGATAAGGTTTGCTTTACCCGAGATGGAATATTTAATTAGCGAGACCAATAGCCAGATAAGGTTCTTCTTGAACATATCAGCAGGTATTATTGATAATCAACTAAGACGACCACATATCCTGCAAAACGACCTGCCAGAACTTTTAGAAAATGTTCCTTTAGGTCGGATAAGGGACATGTGGCTTCTGCAAGCATAGTTTACGGATTATCACTGAAATTTGGACGTCCTATGTGCGTTTATTCTAGCGTACGGTAGTGTTTATAGTTGTTTTGTGGGTGTCTGTTTATTTAAGTGATTTAGTTAATTTTGATATGCCGGTCACGTCCCGAGATTGGAAAGAAGAGGACAAAGCAGTTTTAGTGGGTATAAGCAAGCAAGGAGTAGTTTGAGTTTACTTCTTAATAGCTATTAGGCAGTCCCACACTATTATCAGGGCACGTATAGAGCATAAAGTGTGAGCATAGAGTATCCTCGATTTACTTCCCTTGTATCCTAAGGTAAGCTAAATAATTAATTTTATAAGAAACTAAAAGTTCTACAGTTTTACAAAGTTTGGCAACATTGTAGGAACATGTGTTTGTCAGACAGCTCCGCCGGATAATATCATATGGTGCCGCGGAGTCACCGGTAGGTTTAGGGGTGAATTACCCCACTTTTTAAATATTCGATTAAAAAAAAAATGTAGCGCTTCTCTAGGACACCCCAGGAGTCACCCATTTAAATATAATACGTCATTTCCATAACACCCTGTATACTCTATGTTTTTCTCAGATGCGATGGTAAAGATGTTGTTATACCATTACAAAGAGAAGAATAAATGCCAGAGCAAGTTAATTTACATAATTACTACTTATTAATATTCCCGGTAATTATATACAGGGTGTTATGGAAATGACGTATTATATTAAAATGGGTAACACCCTGTATATTGTAAAAATTAAGAAGGCTTATGAAACAAAAGAGATATATTTAATAATAATATTGAGAAGGAACTTCAAATTATTTATTTTGATATCCACTGGAAGCTTTCGTCCACTTTTCGGAGACGTCGTACACTGGTAGAACTGAATAAATGTTTTAGCATATATAGATTTTAATCGCTATGTTAGAACTTGGACATTGCCTTTTGATTTGGGAATGTCACGAACTACCATTCAAAATATTTTAAAAGAGTATTGGTAAGTTTATTATATCATAAAATATAATATATTTAACCAGTTATAGTACAGTACGTTTCACGAAATTTGGATACGACTTAATAATTTCCTGGGTCGGTCCCATTATGTCAACAAGAGCGTGGCAATAAACAAGTGAAGGGACGGACTAAGGAAAACAAGTAATGATATTATTATATTCATGTAATCAAATGAAATAACATTTTTTTTAAATATTACTAATCATATTTATTTACATTTATAATGTCGTTCTATAGATAGTTCTGTTTCGCTATCGCTATCCTCATCAAAATTAATTATAATTGGATTAATTATACGATCCAGACTAATATACGAATCTTCTACAGTTATTACGTGACGGACTGAATTTTTCCAACTACCTGGGGGAATATCATTAAAGCATTTTCGTATTAAATTTATAATATTAAATTTTCGGGTTTCATCATTGGTGAGCCGTTGCTTCAGAGAATCTAATATAGGTACGCGTTACTCTTCGTACATGGTGTAGATTTTTCGCCTTATCAAGTCTTTGTCGCTTTCGTCGAAACATTTGGTGAAACCGGCATCTTTACGCTTCTTTCTAGATTTAATGGGATTTGACGCGATTCTTTTTACTGTAGTCAGAGGTATCTTAGTCAAATCAGACGTCTCAGTCGCAGCAGCACTAGCATAAAGTCCTCTGTTCAGTAAAGAAGTATATGCTCTTTTTACAATTTCCCTAGCATCGAGAGATAAGTGCATTTTCTTCACTGCAACACTAGAAGAAGCACCATCAATGTTTTTCCATGGACGCCACATACTGTTATTTTATACGTTTGGTAAAATAATATCGGTAATACAACTAAACTCTTCCAGCAAGAAATAAAAACTAACAAATTTTACCACAAAAAGATATTTAAATATAAATTAAGCAACCTAACCTACCTGATGTGCCTATATTTAATTATAATTATTACAATCCGGTCCTTTCCACATAATAATAACAAACGTCATAAATAATGGGATCGCCCCAGGTACTTTTACTGCAGTCATTAAGTTATATTCATTTTTCGTGAAACAAACTTTACGTAAGCATTGTACCAAGCACGGAATAGCTCTGTTGCCGTAATGACGGCGCGCGGCGCTTTGAATATAACATCACATAATATAGTGGGCTCGATCTGGCATAAAATTTGAACTCTTTAGAACTGAATTTTTTTTTCCCCTATATTATAGTTTGGAGTCTCCTCTATCGTTTGGGTTTGTTCGGGTTTGTTCGGATTTGTTCGGGTTTTGGCCCAGCAGGTGCTGTTGGAGGGGGGGAAATTAACACGTGAAGTATAGGAAAATGAGTTTCTTGGGAATAACTTCCTTAATTAATGTCGGACGGCAAAAAATCAGAAGAACGAAAATGAAGGGCGCAAAAATGCGCACAATATGAATTTTGACTTTTTGAAATCAGTCCAGCGGTTGCCGAGATATCGCGATTAACCGGAGTCTCGATTTTTAGCCGCGGCGAGAACGCCCGAGAACCGCGTTGCCTTTTTTTGCAGGGAAGAAATCGACTTAGGGACTTTATTTTTTTTTTCTCGGTAGATGGTCGGGTCCAGATGACTGTGTTCAATTTTCAAGTCCCTAAGTCAATTAGGACGGGAGGGGGGAGGGGAAATGAAGAAAAAAATTTAAACTTGCTGTTCTTTGTTGATGTTAGTACTTCAATTTTCATTAATTTTTTTTTATTTTTCGCCATAAATACACAAGTTATGACGAAAAAACCGCATTTTTTTATTTTTTTTATAAAAAGCGTATTTTCTATGGGAAGGAAGGGAGTGGGGGGGGGAAAAAAATTGCCAACTAACGCGTTTTTTTGTAACTTCAATTTGAGCCTGGCCAGATTGCAATCGGATGATTAGGGAGGGAAGGAGGGGGGGAGCTTCAAAGTTTTTGCCCCGTAGCGGGGTGAGGGAAAGGGACTTCGGGCCGAGCTCATTTTCAAGGGCAATAAATTCTCTTTCCATATTTTCCACTTTGTGCGTCCGTGTGTAGTGCTGAGCGGGAAATTTTCGTTCAAACATATATTTCTGTGCAGACAGGTCAGATCTCGCTCGCTTTTTCAGGCTGCGACACAACTGGTATTTTCAATTTAAAAAAAAAAAATTTATAGCTAATGCTAACCAAACCAGAGTTGCTACAAGTTTCCAAGCTATATTATCAGCCTACTGTTTGTAACCCTCTATTCGATAATTCGACGGAAAATTTGTTTGTCAGCATGTATGGAGGAGATAAAGGAAAGGTACGGCCTTCTTTAAAAAAGTTGCGTTTCCACTTGTGGAAGAGAGGCACTATAAAAACTAAATAAAATTTACGGCTCCTGCCCCCGACACGTGAAGTGGCTGATTTACACACATTTCGGGTGCGCTTGCAAATGGCAAAATGGCTTATGCAACCTGCAGTGCCTGAAGAATTTGGCTGACAAAGAACACCTAGACTGATGCCAATACCAAATAATAAACAACCGTATACCCAGACTCATTGCTCTCCTCTATATCATGTGCTTGCAAGACTGGTTGTAAAAATAACAATTGTTAAATTGTATTGGTGTTCACTGCTGAAACAATTGAAGGATATGATGATTTAGTAGTGTTAAAATCCCAAGAGGGAGCTGAAGCTGAGGTTGCATCCAACCCACCGTCGACAGTCGATGTTAATGATGAATCAACTGATATTGGCCAGATAAACTACGCGCCTGTAAAATATAGTGCGTCAGAGCTACATGACAATTCTTCACCTTCTTCGAATGTGCCAATAAATTCCAGCGATGAAGATACAAATTGGTTATGGAGGTATGAAAGTTCTGATGATGAATTGAGTTCAAGCGATAATAATCAGTCATTCCTGTTAAAAAAGCCCGTTCCAGCTGAGTCTAGAGAGCGAGAAGTGCGTTGTACAATTTCTTATTTATCTAAGTTCATTGTACATTTGTATGCTAATTCTGGTGTATTTGTTGTAACTACACATGCGTTATACAGGGTGTTCATTTGAAAACTTCCCACTACGGATTTATCGAAAACCACTGATTAAAAGAAAAAACACCGAGGCACGTCAACAGATTTGCCAAAGGGGACAACTTTTTAACCAAAAACTACTTCACCCCCTTTTACCCTCTGGCCCCCGGGGTCATCCCCTTAAAAATTTTAAATGACAAGGGGTAGCAAGTAATAGCTTGTTTGAAAGATCTTTCAAAGTGCTTCATTTTGACGTTTGATTTTTTGAAATCGGTCGATTCGTTTTCGAGAAAATTAGAAAACTTCTTACCGCCTTCTTTTTATCAACACAGATAACATGGGCGAACTGTTCTTATACCTGTTTAAATTTTTATAGTTGCTAAGGGAAAGAAACAATTTAATTTGCTGTCAGTTACCTTTGTGACAATCTTGGGATAGTGAAAATTAATTTATTGATTCAGATTTTACTTCCAAAATGGTTTACACACTTGCAGGAAGAGTGGAAATGATTCTAATTTATGGTGCCCAAAATCAATGTGCTCGGCAAACTGCCGTTATATTTAACGCCAGACATCCGGAAAAGATAACTTCGCATATGTATGTTTTGGACTAAATTTACTCAAACTGGATCTGTTGCAAATAAAAAACATAATCATCGTATTTCGAGATCGAGTTTTGGTTGAAGCCGCTCAAGTTGAAGTTTTGGGTTATTTTGCCATAAATCCTAATACTTCATTACGCAAAATTGTTGATGCGACTGGTAATTCATTAGGCTCTGTACACACAATTACTAAATTACATAAATTTCATCCATTCAAAATGAAAATATTGCAAGAGTTAACCGAAGATGATTTCTATAGGCGAGTTGAGTTTTGTGAACAAATGACTGCAGCGATTAATGATAATACCATTCATGTAAAGAATATCTGCTTCAGTGATGAATGCACATTTTATCTAAATTGATTTGTTAATAAGCATAACTGCAGGTATTGGAGCAATGAAAATCCTCATGCTTTTGTAGAAGGGCATACTCAGTACCCCCAAAAAATTAATGTATGGGCAGGCATTTTAGGAAACAAAGTGATTGGGCCATTGTTTATTAATGGGAATTTAAATGGAGGCATTTATTTAGATATGTTGGAATGCATCAATCCGCTTATCACTAAAACCATTGAAAATCAAATCGAAGACGATGGAAACCCTATACTTGATGAGGCTGAAATATATTTCCAGCAAGACGGCGCTCCTCCTCACTATGTTCTTCCGGTTCGGCAATGGCTAGACGACGAGTTTCCAGATAAATGGATATGGCGAAGAGGGCCTATAGAATGGTCTGCTAGATCTCCTGACTTGAAGCCATTAGACTTTTTTCTATGGGGCCATTTGAAGACTATTGTGTTTACTCCCCAAGCTAACAGTTTGGATGAACTTCGTCAACGCATCACAGAAAGCTGCCATGATCTCCCACAATATGTTTTTGAAAATGTCCGTCAGGAACTTGTAAATCGCCTATATCATTGTTTTGCCAATAACGGGCAACATTTTAAACACTTATTGAAATAAAAAGTGATATTTTCGTGTGCTTTTTTTTCTATATGAACAAATTAAGATAAATAAAGATTTTTCTAATTTTCTCGAAAACGAATCGACCGATTTTAAAAAATCAAACGTCAAAATAAAGCACTTTGAAAGACCTTTCAAACAAGCTATTACTTGCTACCCCTTGTCATTTAAAATTTTTAAGGGGGTGACCCCGGGGGCCAGAGGGTAAAAGGGGGTGAAGTAGTTTTTGGTTAAAAAGTTGTCCCCTTTGGCAAATATTTTGACGTGTCTCGGCGTTTCTTCTGTTAATCAGTGGTTTATGATAAATCCGTGGTGGGAAGTTTTCCAATGAACACCCTGTATATATGTAAATGTAATAAATTTTTAAAATTGATGTTCTGTGTTATTTTCATAACATGTACAAGTGAAACCTAATTGAAATCTCCCTTCATTTCCATTCACCCTGCTATTGGAATATTCTCGTAGTTTTTCCACGGCACTGTAATAAATGAATGTGAACGAACATTGCAATCATTCAATAAATGACGCTATACCAGATATTGAAAATCTAGGCCGTTTTAACAAGCGCGCGGAGAAGGCAAAGTTGAGATGACATGGAAAACGCCGAGGGGCGATTAGCAATCGAATAGACACAAAAAAGAAAAAAAAAATAAGTGAATAGGTCAAAAAACGAGCGAGATCTGACCTGTCTGCACAGAAATATGTTTGAATGAAAATTTCCCGCTCAGCACTAAACACGGACGCGTAAAGTGTCGGAGTATTGGTGAGAGTGAACGGCGGTGAGAGGGAGAACCAGGCTCCGCCCCCGGCATCTCAATGCGTTTTTATAAACATATCACGTGCTCGTGAATACCCTGATGCAGATAGCGGTTCCTGGGTAGGAAATATGGAAAGAGAATTGATTGCCCTTGAAAATGAGCTCAGCCCGAAGTCCCTTTCCCTCACCCCGCTACGGGGCAAAAACTTTGAAGCTACTCCCCAACGCGTTAGTTGGCAATTTTTTCCCCCCCACTCCCTTCCTTCCCATAGAAAACATGCTTTTTATAAAAAAAATAAGAAATAGTCGGTTTTTTCATCATAACTTGTTTATTTATGGCGAAAAATAAAAAAAAACAAATGAAAATTGAAGTACTACCATCAACAAAGAACGTCACGTTGGCTGTGCGAAAACAGCCAATTAATAAAAATAGTCGGGCAGTTTGAATTTTTTTCTTCATTTCCTCTCCCCCTCCCGTCCTAATTGACTTAGGGACTTGAAAATTGGACAGAGTCATCTGGACCCGACCATCTACCGAGGAAAAAAAAAATAAATTCCCCAAGTCGATTTCTTCCCTGCAAAAAAAGGCAACGCGGTTCTCGGGCGTTCCCGCAGCGGCTAAAAATCGAGACTCCGGTTAATCGCGACATCTCGGCAACCGCTGGACCGATTTCAAAAAGTCAAAATTCAGATTATGCGCATTTTCGAGCCCTTCAATTTCGTTCTTTTGATTTTTTGCCGTCCGACATTAATTATGAAAGTTATTCCCAAGAAACTCATTTTCCCATATTTCACGTGTTAATTCCCCCCCCCCCCCCCCCCCCCCCCCCTCCAACACCACCTGTTGGGCCAAAAGTGCCTCCAAACGATAGAGGAAACTCCAAACTATAATATAGGAAAAAAAAATTCAGTTTTAAAGAGTTCAAATATGGCCTTTTTTGAAGCCAGATCAGATCGACCCCACTAATACTCTTATTCGTCGATTGCTGCATTTTGAGAGCACTCAAAGTAAGCAGCAATCACTCAGTAAACGACATTTTTACTATTCAAATTACAAGAAACCGGCTCTCAACATGAACAAATGTCATTTTATATACATACAGGGTGGTTGATTAGTGCGAGGAAGTCAAATATCTCAATCAAATAAAAGCGCACATTTTAAAAATATTTTTGGATATACGGGATGCTCCAAAAAAACGGGGCATCATATAAGTAATTTTTTTAAATAGCACCCCTCATTTCTTTTTATCTCATCGAATTCGGAATAAAATTTTATATAAGATATGCTATTTTATTTTGGTGATTTATACGACGTTGCTAGATTATTCAATTTTTCCTAAAATTTTCTCGAAAAATATCATATCAAAAAAATTATTTTAAAATATTACTAATTTAAACTAAAAAAGAAATTTTCATATTTTTAAAAACCTTAGAGATGTCCGAATAATTTTACTAAAAAAAAAGCATCAATATCGTATACATTGTGTTTTTTACATCGGTCCAATTTTTAGATAAATATTACTCGATTTTTTCAAATGGACGCCCCTGTATATTATTATGTCAGTTTACAGATAATTTCAATCTCTTTAAATAGGCAATTATAATAAATGCTTTAAAATGTAACGTTCTTGTAATATTTTATGTTTTATTTAAAAAATATATAAATATCGTCACTTTCAATAAGCCATGAGTTGAACAAAAAAAATAATAAACTAAATAAAAAAACTATAACAAGTATTCAATATGACCTCCATTAACATCTAAACAGGTCTCTACGAGTTCTTGCAATAATCTACTAACTTCATTTAATACATTGTTGTTGATATTCCGAAAAACTTGTGTAATGCGGTTCTTCATATTCTTTTTTGTGGTTGTAGGCATAAAGTGCCTAAAGTACACTTCATCTTTGACGTATCCCCACAAAAAGTAGTTCATTTTTATTAAATCTGGAGATCGAGGTGGCCATTGAAATGGTCCACCTCTACCTATCCATCTATTAGGAAATTCATTGTTTAAATGTTCATCGATTGCGGCCGTATGGTGGACTGGAGCACCATCATGCAAACACCACATTCTGTCTTTTACAAAATTTGACAAATTATTTAACAAGCGTGGTAACACATTTTGCATACTCGTGTTTCAAAAAAATAAGGACAAATGACATAATTTCCAACTATTCCACCCACGCATTTAGTGACCATCTAGTTTGACTGTGAGTTCTAACAAAATGTGGGTCCATAATAATGGAAATTATGCCTATTGACATTTTTAAAAAGGTTGAAATTATCTGTAAACTGACATAATAATATACAGGGGGGTTCATTTGATAAAAATGGAGTCATATTTATCTCAAGATTGCTACATTTGAACCGATGTAAAAACACCCTGTATACAATGTTGATGCTTCTTTTAGTAAAATTATTCGGACACCTATAAGGTTTATAAAAATATAGAAATTTCTTTTTTAGTTTAAATTAGTAGTATTATAAAATAATTTTTTTTTAATGATGTTTTTCGAGAAAATTTTAGCAAAAATTTAATAATCGGGCAATGTCGTATAAATCACCAAAATAAGATAGCATATTTTATGTAAAATTTTATGCCGAATTCGAGGAGACAAAAAGAAATGAGGGTACTATTTAAAAAAAAAATTACTTATATGATGCCCCGTTTTTTTGGAGCATCCTGTATATCCAAAAATATATTTAAAATGTTCGCTTTTATTTATCCTAGAATCTTTGTATTTAATAAATTTCGATATTTTTAAGAACAACGGAGATATTTGACTTCCTCGCACTAATCAACCACCCTGTATGTCTTTTGTTTCCAAAGCCTTCTTATTTTTTACAATATATGTAACTATCGGGATGATTAATAAGTAGTAATTATGTAAATTAACTTTTCATCGATATATCGTCTAGAAAAACGATAGGAACTTGCGGTTTTCACCATTTGCTGTGTGCTTTATTCCTCTTTGTAATAACTTCTTTTGCGTTAATCCCATCACTTTATTTGAGGGGTTAGGAAAAATTATGCAAGCAAAGATGTTCATAATACATGAGATATTTGTTTGCAAGTATTTTCAAGCTACCTTATCGAAGCAAATTGTGAAATAACCGACAATTTATTCTTAGTGTTACGCACCCTAGTGGCTATTCTACAAACTTGCAAATAATTTCCAGCAATTTCTCTTGGCAACTAAATGTTAATATCGGCGAGCTGTACGATGAACGGTTTTCGAGATGCAGCCGCGTACCTCGCTTAGTTGGTCATCCTGTACATGAAAGCTAATAAATAAAATAAAAAATAAATAATTCGAATAAATTTAGAACTGATAATAATAACTTGAGTGCTTGCTACTCAGCTATTATCAATAAATTTCAAGGTGTCTCTAATATAGAATAACGTTAAAATATTTTACTTTTGACCATTGAGTACTGTCGATGGATATTCATTGATTTGTTCATAATTTCACTGTTTGAATCTACGGTCTTTCAGATTAATAATATAATAAATTTCGGCGTGGAAGTACTCTGTTAATTGGTATGAATTTATTTTGTTTATTTTATCACAGAATTGTATGAGTATCTTCAGTTTGATAATAATAGTTATTGCTTAGATGATCATCGATGTTGACATTGATATTATTTGAGTAATTTGTTTGCCTGCCCTCATTCCCGCTATATTTATCCTAATCTGATAATAAGGGAGCTATAGTTACAAACCTATCCTAATTTAAGTACGTCACTATTATGTTGTAGTAATATACAGGGTTATTCACGGTGAGTGTCCTATTAGACGTTTATGGAGAATTACTTAGGTAAAGATCTGAAATTTTGGTAGCTTATATAAACGAGTATGAGCTATCTATTTAAAATATTTTTGGCCGTGCGGTGTTGTCAGATCTACTCGTAGCTAATATCACCTTCCTTTTTTTAAATGGAACACCCAATAAGTTGTTATATTTTTGGATTGTATGAATATTCTAGAACTTTTTCATGTAACATGTACTATACCTATCTTTATCCGTTTAGGAAATAAAAATTACTTTTTAAGAAATTTGGCAACAAACATCCAAACATAAACATGATTTTTCCCGTAACGAGTATAGCTAAATATCTAAATTTTTGGTTACGATTTCTTATTATATTGCTTTATCAGAAGATATAAATAATAATTAAATTATCGCAAAAAGGGCGTTTACAAAATGATGCGCATTTGGCAAGACATAAAAATGCATATTATGCAGGAATTTTAAATGGAACACCCCATATTTTATATGGGCACGTAAAAGAGCAATTCATTTTCCATCTAAAAGTATAATACGATGATATAATTATTTTCAGCGATTTTCAACTTATAAGCAAAAAAAACAAAATGTTGCAATTAAAGCAAACGAGACATTTCATCTTAGTAGTAGGCTATAGTCGGCATTGGTGACGTTTTTGCTAAAAAAAATTTCCTCTGACATTTGACAATAAGCTTGATAATCGATTATTAGCATGTTTAAATGAGTAATTTCACAATAAAACTCGAAAGAAACAATTATTCGAATATTAGGGTATTGGATAATATTTATTTTTAAATAAAAATTAGTAATAACATACATATTTAAAACTAATGCCGAAGAGTAAAGAATGGATTTAAATTGTTTGTAATTACATACAACTAGAGAGTATGCTTGAAATAACCTCCATTTGCTCTAAGACATCAATGTATTGACTTCAACACGTTGGAAACTGTTGCCCTTTGGATTTCGTTTCGATTAAGTTTTTGAAAAGCCTGTCTTACTCTGACCTAGACGCCTTATTCATCAGTCTTCAAACATGGCTGTAAGTTCTTTACTTACTCGATTTGTACGGCCGGAGCTCCATCGAGTTGGTACCAACAACTGCGATATAACTCTAATGGCAAATTATCTAAAAAATCTGTAACTGTTGTTCGTAATATGTCCAAATATTTTTCTCCGTTCAAGTTTTCATTATAAATACGAAAATGTATTTTATTATTCATCATCAAACAAAACAGGTTGAAGCTAAATGTATGTTGAAATCTCCTTTCTCGTAAAAATTTTGGATTTTCAGATGACCAGAAATGATTATTTCTTCTGTTAAAAATACCCTCCCGTGAAAATTTTGATTCGTCGGTCCAAATAATCCTTTTTAAAAAATCTCGATCTTCTTGTGTTTTAACTAATATCATCTCACATAACTCTACTCGTAATGGTGCATCCCCTCGACAGCCTAGAACATCGAAGACAGGTTTGTTCAAAACCAACGTGAATCGCTTTTTGCGCACACGCACCACTCCCAGAGTGTCCTAAAGGATTTTTCCTATAGTGCTTGTGTTTGATCATAAAAAAAAAAAAAAAAAAAAAAAAAAAAAAATTAATTGACCATAGCCTACTACTAAGATGAAATGTTACGTTTGCTTTAATTGCAACATTTATACTTTTTATATTATACTTTTAGATGGAAAATGAATTGTTCTTTTATGTGCCAATATATAATATGGGCTCTTCCATTTAAAATTCCTGCATAATATGCATTTTTATGTCTTACCAAATGCGCTTCATTTTGTAAACGCCCGGTTTGCGATATTTTAATTATTATTTATATCTTGTGATAAAGCAATATAATAAGAAATCGTAACCAAAAATTTAGATATTTAGCTATACTGGTTACGAAAAAAATCATGTTTATGTTTAGGGATGTTTGTTGCCAAATTTCTTAAAAAGTAATTTTTATTTCCTAAACGGATAAAGATAGGTATAGTATATGTTACATGAAAAAGTTCTAGAATATTCATACAATCCATAAACGTAACAACTTATAGGGTGTTCCATTTAAAAAAAGAAAGTTGATATTAGCTACGAGTAGATCTGGCAACACCGCACAGCCAAAAATATTTTAAATAAATAGCTCATATTCGTTTATATAAGCTACCAAAATTTTAGATCTTTACCTAAGTAATTCTCCATAAACGTCTAATAGGACACTCACCGTGAATAACCCTGTATATTATAGATATTATACCTATGTTATAGCAACAGCAGTCTTGTCCGCTTTATTTTTATCCTTTAATAATTTTTAGGGCATAAGTGCATCTAATACAGCGAATTCGACCTCGATACTCAGAAACATTTCATATATTACAAAGTCAAATATCGGGACAGAACTAGAATATCTTAAGGGGAGGAAGAAGAAGAAGAAGGATGACAAGGATAAGAAGGATAAGAAGGATAAGACGGATAAGAAGGATAAAAAGGATAAGAATAACAAAGATGATCAGGGAGATGAGAATAGGAATGCTGTTAAAGACATGAGGGCCACGCTTAAGAGATGTCGAAAGACTTTAACTGACCTAGAGAAGAAGATAGAAAAAAAGCATAGAAGGTTTCTTGAAAATAGAGAAAAGACAAATACAATGAAGGTGCAGGAAATACGTGAAGTATTGAGTAGTGTACGATGTTTGGGCATTTGCATACAAATAACAAAGTTTATATGTCTGCCCATGGGATGTAGACCTCCAAATTGTTGGCCAAAAAAATGTACTCCAGGAACTCCAGGCGGTCCGGGAAGTCCAGGCAAATGGGGAGGTCCTGGAGGTACAGGAGGTCCCGGAGGCCCAGGAGGACCGGGAGGACCAGGAGGTTTAGGAGGTCCAGGAGGTCCAGGAGGTCCAGGGGGTCCAGGAGGACCTGTACTAAGACAAGGATATCCAGGTTTTCCAGGTTCTCCAGGTTCTCCAGGAGGTCCAGGAGGTCCAGGAGGGCCAGGAGGTCCAGGTGGTCCAGGTGGCCCAGGAGGTCCGGGAGGGCCAGGAGGTCCAAATGGTCCAGGAGGTCCAGGAGGCCCTGTAGTATATCCAGGCGGTCCAGGAGGTCCAGGAGGTCCAGGGGGTCCAGGAGGACCTGGTGGTCCAGGCGGTCCATATGGTCCAGGAGGTCCAGGAGGTCCAGGAGGTGGGCCTGTATTAGCTCCAGGAGGCCCTGGAGGCCCAGGAGGTCCAGGCGGTCCAGGAGGTCCAGGAGGTCCAGGAGGTCCAGGTGGTCCAGGTGGTCCAGGAGGTCCAGGAGGCCCAGGAGGTTTGACCTGCAAACCACCAGGTAATGTAAACTAAGTTTAGCGAGATTATGGTAATATTATTATTATAGATTTTGAATTCAAATCAGTTTAAGACCGACTTTGATTTTTCTGCGTTAATTAAACAATTTGTTATAGTACCAACAACAGCAGGAACACCACCACCACCACCACCACCACCACCACCACCACCACCACCACCACCACCACCACCGCCGCCGCCGCCGCCGCCGCCGCCGCCGCCACCACCGCCGCCACCACCACCACCACCACCACCACCACCACCACCACCACCACCACCACCACCACCGCCGCCACCACCACCACCACCACCACCACCACCACCACCACCACCACCACCACCACCACCACCACCACCACCACCACCACCACCACCACCACCACCACCACCACCACCACCACCACCACCACCACCACCACCACCACCACCACCACCACCACCACCACCACCACCACCACCACCACCACCACCACCACCACCACCACCACCACCACCACCACCACCACCACCACCACCACCACCACCACCACCACCACCACCACCACCACCACCACCACCACCACCACCACCACCACCACCACCACCACCACCACCACCACCACCACCACCACCACCACCACCACCACCACCACCACCACCACCACCACCACCACCACCACCACCACCACCACCACCACCACCACCACCACCACCACCACCACCACCACCACCACCACCACCACCACCACCACCACCACCACCACCACCACCACCACCACCACCACCACCACCACCACCACCACCACCACCACCACCACCACCACCACCACCACCACCACCACCACCACCACCACCACCACCACCACCACCACCACCACCACCACCACCACCACCACCACCACCACCACCACCACCACCACCACCACCACCACCACCACCACCACCACCACCACCACCACCACCACCACCACCACCACCACCACCACCACCACCACCACCACCACCACCACCACCACCACCACCACCACCACCACCACCACCACCACCACCACCACCACCACCACCACCACCACCACCACCACCACCACCACCACCACCACCACCACCACCACCACCACCACCACCACCACCACCACCACCACCACCACCACCACCACCACCACCACCACCACCACCACCACCACCACCACCACCACCACCACCACCACCACCACCACCACCACCACCACCACCACCACCACCACCACCACCACCACCACCACCACCACCACCACCACCACCACCACCACCACCACCACCACCACCACCACCACCACCACCACCACCACCACCACCACCACCACCACCACCACCACCACCACCACCACCACCACCACCACCACCACCACCACCACCACCACCACCACCACCACCACCACCACCACCACCACCACCACCACCACCACCACCACCACCACCACCACCACCACCACCACCACCACCACCACCACCACCACCACCACCACCACCACCACCACCACCACCACCACCACCACCACCACCACCACCACCACCACCACCACCACCACCACCACCACCACCACCACCACCACCACCACCACCACCACCACCACCACCACCACCACCACCACCACCACCACCACCACCACCACCACCACCACCACCACCACCACCACCACCACCACCACCACCACCACCACCACCACCACCACCACCACCACCACCACCACCACCACCACCACCACCACCACCACCACCACCACCACCACCACCACCACCACCACCACCACCACCACCACCACCACCACCACCACCACCACCACCACCACCACCACCACCACCACCACCACCACCACCACCACCACCACCACCACCACCACCACCACCACCACCACCACCACCACCACCACCACCACCACCACCACCACCACCACCACCACCACCACCACCACCACCACCACCACCACCACCACCACCACCACCACCACCACCACCACCACCACCACCACCACCACCACCACCACCACCACCACCACCACCACCACCACCACCACCACCACCACCACCACCACCACCACCACCACCACCACCACCACCACCACCACCACCACCACCACCACCACCACCACCACCACCACCACCACCACCACCACCACCGCCACCGCCGCCGCCGCCGCCACCATCAATAACAGCACCACCACCAACAGCACCACCACCAGGTCTAGTAACAGGAAAACCAGGACCACCAGGACCAACAGGAAAACCAGGAGATCCAGGAGAACCAGGAGATCCTGGACAACCAGGATCACCAGGACCACCAGGAACTTGCAAACCACCAGGTAATGTATACTACATTTAGCGAGATCATGATTATCATCAGTTTAAAGACTTAATTTTTTATTGTATACATACAAGGTGTCACCGGGAATCAATTCGATCTATATATGGAAAACCATTCATGGGAAAATTTTGACAATTGGACGGTTGATGGGGGGCAACTTGGCTAAAATATTTTTAATATGGTGGCACTTTGCGCAAGATTCTCGGCCGATTTTGTATATCCGTCCTAAAATCTTATCGAGAATCTGCCTAGAATCTTACGTAGAATCAAAAAATGAAATAACATGTAGGAATGTAGGTAAGTAGTGTATTCTGGTATAACCGGAAGTGCGATCATATTGAAAATATTTTAACCGCAAGTTACATCCTGTATAACGCTTATGATAGTACTTTTCGCCACTCCTTCGTATTAAGATAAGATATGTTATAAATAGGATTGGAATAGCATTAAGAGGACTTCTGATATTGTCGCGAAACTGTTAATTTCTTTCTACCCAAATAAATTTTGTTATACTCAAGGGTTTTCAAAGTGTTTTTATAAAAATAAAGTTGTTTTTTAAAACGCCGACCCCTTGGCACGACGTGTAACTGGCGCAGTCGGTAGAATTTCTAATACGTTCGAAAGGGCATATTTCGTAACGGTTTCTTTCGCGAATTTACTAAGAAATACCTACAAAATCCGGACAAGTGTTGGACCAGAAGCAGATAATACCAATCTAAGGTAGCAACTGGACAATCAGCACCGGACAAAAAGAAGGAGTTTCAGCATTAGCTCAATTCAGGAGTCAACCCCTACAGGCGGACAAAAATCGCCAAACCAGCCAACAACAGATGGAAACGTCAATTTTCATTGTTTTAGCGTAAGTCATTTTCACATTTTTTTTTGATTCTTTGTTTTAGGTTAAACATATTTTATCTTAGTGTTATTGTATATTTTATTTTACTGTAACAAATTTTCTAAAACAAGGTAATTTTTCAAAAGTTTTTCAAAATTGAGTCTTTAGACGATTTAATAAGAGCAATAAGTTCAATTAATATAACCGATGACATGCCAGAAACCAATTATCAGCTTTTAAGATACCAATCTGATAACATTCCACATTTTGATGGAAACCCTAAATTATTAAATAGATTTATAAGTGCCGTTGAAAATCTTTTAAAGGGATTTCAAGATAGAATCAATATAAATGCAACTATAAATATTTGCCTCTTTGATACTATTTTAAGTAAGTTAAAAGGCAGAGCTGCCGAATTGATAGTTCCTCGTTCGGAATTAAATTCTGGGACACTAATAAAAGATGTATTAATACACAGTTTCGCAGATCAAAGATCAATTGATTGCCTTATTCAAGATTTATTAAGTCTAAAACCACAAAAAAGTGAAAACCCATTATTTTTCGGAATGCGAATACAAGACTCACGTAGTTTATTATTTTCGAAATTAAGCTCTGGGTCTGATGATGCCGCTACGAAACTTAAAAAATAAAAATAAAACATTATGACGAATTTGCACTAAAAACATATTTAAATGGTTTACCGTACAATTTACAACTTGTTACAAGACTTAAAAAAAAACAAATTCTTTAGAACAAGCCATGTCACTTGTGTGTGAAGAAGAAAATTTCATTTATTTCAAAAATGCTCAATATTCTAATATAAATACAAACAAACCTTTACATTTAAATAGAAGTCAAAACCCTAATACTTCACAATACAGACAGACATTTACACCACCTCAAAACTATACGCAGTATAGACCGCATTATAATCCATTTTCCAATAATTCACCACAGAATAATAATTTTACAAGACCATTTTCAAATTTTCCTCAACAAAATAATTTTTCGAATTTCCCAAGACCATTTCCATATTTTCCCCAACAGAATTTCCAAAGACCAAATAATTTCTTTTCTCAACAAAGACCTAATTTTAACCAACCTCAAACGTCAACATTTAATAATCAAACAAAACCATCATTTTATAATCAACGTTTTGGACAGAATTCCCAAAGAACTAACTTAAATAAAAAAATTGAACCTATGGACACAAGTTCAGGTAATACAGTGATAAATAATAACTCACTGCTAAATAAAAAATGTACTACACAAAAATTATACAATCAAGAAGTTTTACAAAAAACAGCTGAATAAAGTTCACCTGAAAACAATTATTTCCTTGAAAATTCCTATAATAACTACGAAAGTTCAGACCCAGACTTATATAATGAGTATCGGTCGGATACCGAATATTTAGAAACATACCAGGACGAATCTCATGATTTTGACATACCTTTAAGTTATACAAATAACTCACAAGATTTTTTCGGAAACTCAAATGCAGAACAAGCAGATGAAAATTTTACCCTAACGAGCCAGAACACGGAAAAGACATAATTTTCCTTAACAATCGCAACATACAATTACCATACATATTTATACCCGAACTTAATGCTAAATTTTTGTTAGATACAGGAAGTACTAGAAGTTTTATAAACCCACAAATTGCATACGAAAATTTTCCCGATTTAATAGAAGAACCAATTTTCCAAGTGCAAACAGCACACGCCACATCATTTCACAATGAAGTTGCGACCCTACCGATTTTTCCTACTTTTAACACCCCCGGTATACATAAATTTTACCTTTTTAATTTTTCTAATAAGTTCGATGGATTGATAGGACTAGATCTTATTCAACAGTTAAACGCTAATATAGATTTTCAGAATTTTAAATTTAAAATTCCAAATGCAAAAATCCCTATTAATTATGAAAATGAAATGAAACAAAAAAATAATAATTTAACTTATGTTCTTGAACCAAGAACTATTCAAAAAATACAAATACCAGTGAACATATCACACGGATATGGTATCCTTCCTTATCAAAATTTTGATGATATCGAAATACCCGAATGCTTAATAAAAATCGAAAATAACTTAGCATTTACCACCGCTTTAAACCCGAGTGAACATCCTATTCAAATAAATTTTATAGAGAATCTCGACGTAGAATCTATAGATTTAAATGAAATAAATTTCACGGACTACCCCGTATATGACGAAAACCCCGATAAAGATATTGATAATAAACTTAAAGCCAATCTTAAGAATATTAGACTTAATCACTGTAATCGTGAAGAAAAAGAAGAAATCAGGAAACTATGTTTTGAATTTAGAGATATCTTTTATAGTGACGATATACCTTTAAGTTTTACAAATGCTATCAAACATGACATAAAACTAACTAACGAAACACCACTCTATACAAAAACATATAGATACCCTGAAATACATCGTGAAGAAGTTAAAACTAAAATATCAAATTTATTAGCCCAAAATATTATACGTGATTCTAATTCACAGTGGTCATCCCCGATATGGATTGTCCCCAAAAAACTAGACCAATCAGGCAAAAGAAAGTGGAGAATGTGCATAGATTTCAGAAATTTGAATAAAGTCACTGTCGATGATAAATTTCCCCTTCCTAATATCACTGACATTTTAGATAAACTAGGGAAAGCCCAATATTTTACAACCCTCGATCTTGCCAATGGTTTTTATCAAATTCAAATGAATGAAGAAGATATCCCAAAAACTGCTTTTAGCACAGATACAGGACATTATGAATATTTACGAATGCCCTTTGGCTTAAAAACGCCCCTTTAACTTTTCAGCGGGTTATGAACAATATATAACGTGGTTTACAAAACGAAATTTGCTTTGTATATTTAGATGACGTAATAATATTTAGTACGAGTCTCCAAGAACATATTTTAAAATTAAGAAAAATATTTACAAGACTTCGTGACGCTAAATTTAAAATACAACTAGACAAGTCTGAATTCCTAAGAAAAGAAGTTCAATATTTAGGACATGTGGTTAGCAACGAAGGTATAAAACCAAACCCCGATAAAATTTACGCAGTAAAGAATTTTCCAATTCCGAAAACCACCAAAGAAATTAAATCATTTCTCGGTTTAATAGGATATTACAGACGATTCATTAATGACTTTGCTAAAATAACTAAACCTATGACGCGTTGCTTAAAGAAAGATTCAAAAATAGAACATACACAAGAATTTGTAAACGCATTTCAACATTGTAAAGAACTTTTAACAAATTCACCTATTTTACATTACCCTAATTATTCTAAGCCATTTTTATTAACCACAGACGCGAGTAATGTCTCCCTAGGAGCAATATTAGCCCAAGGAACAACCCCCAATGATTTACCAATAGCATACGCATCACGTACATTAAATGAATCTGAAACTAAATATTCTACAATAGAAAAAGAACTAGTTGCCATTGTTTGGGCATGTAAATATTTTCGCCCCTATCTATTTGGTCGCAAATTCTATATATATATACCGACCATAGACCCCTTGTATGGCTTTTCAATTTAAAAGAACCTAACTCAAAATTAGTTAGATGGAGATTACGTCTGGAAGAATTCGACTACCAAATTATTTATAAAAAAGGATCTTTAAATACAAATGCTGATGCACTATCACGCATACAATTAAACGTTTACGAAAACGAATCTGTAATAAATAATCCCGGTGATTCAAATCAAAACATCGTAGGATTTTTAAGAGGACTTTCTGAAAATCCTGTAACAGACAACAATGAACAACCAAGTTGCTCTAATCAGCAAAAGATAAATATTATAGCCGACATTCAAGTCACGAAACCTCAACCTCATGACACAACCGTTCATAGTAATCAAGCTGACGCAGATCCTGCTAATCTTAATATTATAGATGAGATAATTAACAACAAAGCCTTACAGTACTTAATTAAAAAATCCCCTCATCCAGAAATAAAAGTAAAAACTTAAAATTTTGAAAAACTTAAAATAAATCATGTGGAATTACCCGAAAATCTAAATGCAATAAAAACATTTATTAGAGACTATATGAACCCCGATAGAACTTGTTACATATACTTTTATAACAAAGAACTGATCCCTATTTTTACTGACGTGCATTTAAAAAATTTTCAAAATTTAAAAATAATACGCTGTACAAAATTGGTTAATAATATTTCCGAAAAAGATGAAAAAATTATGTTAATAAGTCATCAACATCAAGGAAAATCAAACCATCGAGGTATACTAGAAACATATAATCGATTAAAAGAACTATACTATTGGCCTAAAATAAAAAATGACATAAATCAATTTATTAATGATTGCAACATCTGTCAAACTCTAAAATATAGTAGACATAAATCATACATCCCTTTAACAAAAACTGATACACCCAGTAAACCGTTTCAAATGCTACATATGGATACTTTTATATTTGAAAATCAAAACTTTTTGACGATCTTTGACAAATTTTCAAAATTCGGACAAGCATGATAAAAATGCAAAATCTGTATGTGATAAACTAGTTAACTTTTTCTCATTCTACGGATGCCCTGAATCTATTACATGCGATAATGGTGGAGAATTTAACAATGAACTTCTAAAAGAATTACTTAAAACCCAAAAAATTGTAATACATTTCACTACCCCCAGGCATCATGAATCTAATTTACCCATAGAAGGTTTTCACTCTACATTAATAGAACATTTAAGAATTTTAAAACATAAAGATAAAGATAAAACTGTCACTCAATTAATGCCATACGCAATAATTGCATATAACAGCACAGTTCATAATATTACAAAATATACACCCCATGAACTTGTCCTAGGACACACAAATTCTAGAGACCCCTTAGATCTGATTAATACGTCATTTGATTCCGAATACGTGTCGTCACATAAAGATAAAATAGACGCAATCTATAAGAACGTTGTCATTAAAACCGATAATGCTAAAGAAAGAGTTTTAGCAAAGACAAACACAAAAGGTAACGAAAACCCTGACTTTAAACTAAACCAGAAAGTTTATAAAAAACTCTCACAGAGAAATAAAAATAAACCTAAATTCGGCGAACCCTATGAAATAATCGAAATACTTGCACATAATAAGGTAAGATTAAAAAACAGTAAAAACCCAAATAAAACGGAAATCGTACACATTAAAGAAACCCCTTGTTACACCAATTTAAACGACAACCCAGGAATATTACCCTACAAAATCGGCAATGCCCAAAAAGTGACTAATCATTGGAATTTCATTAAAATATTTGACATGACAAACCTAATTACAGAATTTTTAGAAATTAATAATAAATACGAAGCTCTCAAAGAAAACATGAACAATAATACTAATTACATGAAAGAATTTCACAATTCATATATCATTAATGATAACCTTAAACAAAAAATTGCTAATCAATTAAATCAAATCATCCCTGCTAAAACACGCGAAAGACGTGGTAACTTAGACCAAGAAGATGCTGAATATATTGATAAAAATATTAATATTTTAAAACAGAATCAAAATAATTTAAATACTGCCTTAAATAAACAAATGACACTTGAAAGCGATTCTATTAATAATTTCCAAGAAGTTATTAAGAATGTTTCACATAATCAAGAAATCTAAAGTCAAAGGTTAATGAAATTATAGAGACCATGAATAAAGTTGATATTGAAGAAACTAATCTTTTTGAATTTTTCCGAATTCACATGGTTCTTTCACAAATAACTACATTTTACCAAAATATCTATGATATTTTAGAAAATATTGAAACAGCAATATCATTCGCTAAACTAAATACTTTTCACAATACGATAATTAATACAAAATAATTTCTTGACGAACTCAAGTCATTAAATAAAAATATATCCTTCAAAAACTTACCTTTCGAACTAATCTAGAAAATATTTTAAAACTAGAAAACACTCTTGAAATAAGAAGTTATGTAAAAATTTTGTGAACTTATTTTCGTGATTGAAATCCCCTTGGTGGAGAAAGAATATTATAATTTATTCCAGTTGTTTCCTTTACCCACTATGTATGGAAAACATTATAAAATAATTGTACCAAACTTTGAATATTTATTACTAAACGAAATAAATTTTGGTTATTCTAATCAACCGTGTAAACGTATTTTTGCAAATGATTATTTGTGCAGTCATATACACTCCGAAAACTTTTATGAAAATACTCCCTGTGAGGTACAGTTATTGAGGTATGCACGTAATATTACTAATTGTGACACCCTATATGTTAATATCGATAAATTACAACTCCAAAATATTGATGACAATAAGTGGATTTTAGTAACTAATAAAGACATAATACGCATTGAAACGTGCGAAAACTCGCAAAATAACATATTATTTAATGGAACCTATATGCTAGAATTAAGTTTCCTATGTAGCCTAAAATTGGGAGAAATTATTATTAAGACTTACAAATATATGAAATACAACTTTAAAATGATTCCTTTGCCAAACATTAATATCAATATGACTAATAAAACATTGTATAAAAAAGTAAAACTGCTCAATTTAAAAAATATTAATTTCAATAAACTTAATAAATTACAAGAAGAGATTAATCTCCAAAAAATTGAAAACTTAAAAAAATCTAATGAACTTATATATTTCCACAAAACAAGTATTTGGACACTTTTGCTCTATATAATTTTAAGTATAGTAATACTGTTTTTAATTTGGAAGTATCTACGACCTATTTATTTAAAAGTCAAGAGAAATAAAAATATTGGAAATGATTCAATTATAATTTAGGTCATAGAAACTTGAAGGTTTATATGCCTTTCTAAGGGTGGAGGAGTTACATCCTGTATAACGCTTATTATAGTACTTTTCGCCACTCCTTCTTATTAAGATAAGATATGTTATAAATAGGATTGGAATAGCATTAAGAGGACTTCTGATATTGTCGCGAAACTGTTAATTTCTTTCTACCCAAATAAATTTTGTTATACTCAAGGGTTTTCAAAGTGTTTTTATAAAAATAAAGTTGTTTTTTAAAACGCCGACCCCTTGGCACGACGTGTAACTCGCATTGCCCCCATTAACATGAGCAAACTGTCCAATTATCAACATTTTTTTATGTATTTTTTTTTTTTTTCATTTTATAGAACGAATTGACCCCCAGTGGGACACCCTGTATATTGATAAAAACTGTAATCAAATATTATGTTGCCATGAATTTTCTTGCCTTAGTAGAATCTATTGTCTATGAATGGCCAGTTTTATCCAAATCATATATTATGTTGCCGTAAAGCAAAAATTACGGACGAGTTTTTTAATGCTTACCCTCTTGAATGTGAACAACTTTTACTGAAAAGATCGCGCAGTCTCGCTTTAAAGAACACTGCACATTTATGCGCACTATTCTGATGTCCAAAACAGGAATGAATAATAGAAATATTTAGAGAATATTTGCAATACGGCGGCCGAATTCATAATTTTGATTCCTGTAAAGAATATTTTAGTCATACAAAGACGAATGCTTTGAAACCATTTCGACTATAATTTATCGTCTGTACCTTGTAGTCCTTGGAGCTCATTTTACATTGCGTCTTGCTTATTAAATAAAAATAAACTTAAAATGACACATTGTTGGGCTACGGTGTTACTTCCTGGAGTCCAAGCGTTGGGTATTACGGTATAACATAGGGGATTCGCTGGTTCTTCTGTATAGTACAAATAAAATACAATTTTTTGTGTAACAAATAAACAAATCTATTCTCTTCGGGTAGTCATATGATTAGAGTACAAAACGGTTGGTTTATTGCTATCAAACCTGTCTGTTAGGAAGTATCTTTTCTGCACTGTTAATCATTCGGATATTACTTTCGGATCGGTAGTTATGTGTAGTCTATTTAGATTGTTGTAGTACGTAGTTTGTAGTTAATTACCGGTTCATTTGGTTTACCGAGGTATAAAAGGTTTAGTTTTGTGGTTAAAACCCGGTTCATTTGGTTTACCGTGGTTTGTTTGGTAGATAAGAACAGCTAATTTGTAGCCTCAATGATTGCTGACCCTTTAAACTTGTGGGGTTTCGGTTACGCGAGAAATTCACTTATTTGCGTTCACTTACGTAATCGACTATTATTATCACTTTTGGATTTTAACAGTACCCTGTCACAGGCGAACCAACAATAATACGGTAAGATCGGCAAAGCGCCTTGAATACCTTGTAAAATAACAATGTTTTAGTGAAAACGAGAAGATCGGCCACCGAGTGCCTTAAACGACGTATAGCTTGTCGTTTGGATCTGCGGCTACGCGGTATCCGTAAGGGGAAGGGAAGGTAACAGAGCCGCAAGGACAATCCATGGTCGTGCTTATATTGTAAAATTAAATATAAAAATATTAAAATGTTAATTTTTTTGTGAATATAAAGGAGTAAGTAGGTACTAAATCTTAAAATAATAAGAACGAAACGTATTGGGAGAAACAGGAATGAAACAATTTATTTCTGAGAAACTCCCAAATTTCAACGTCATAAAGTAGGTATAAAATAACAAAAAGTAGGTATAAAATAACAAAAAAAAAACGATATAATCATTGATCTCTACTCTATGTCGTTATCGTCTTCACTATCAGACTCACTATCTTCAGAGTCGGACTCAATGTCATCATTGCCGAGTGTAATTATGATGGATTCTATTTCTTCCATCATGTAATCTGTCTCCCAAAATTTATTTTCAATACTAATAACATGCTGGCAAAATTTCTCCCAGTCAGATGGTGTAACAGACTTTATGGCCTCATCTAAGACTTCTTTCAGCTTGGTTAAACTGAAATCCCCTGATGTGTTTAGGTTCCGTATGTACCTTTTGACTTGAGCCCATGCCAACTCAATTGGGTTTAGCTCACACATGTAGGGGGGAGTTATAAGGGGAATATGGCCAGCCTGTTTTATGATATTGTCAATGACATAGCTTTTTTATCACCTCGAGGCTTGTGCAATTTTACAAGTTCAAAAAGGTCAAATTTCCTAATACCACATACCTATATATCATATGTAAAATATTTGGTTTTTCAACCAACAATTTTCGTTCATTTTGGCATTTGCGAAGATAAAACCCATTGGCTTTTAAAAGCAAAGCGTCTTTTCCATATGGAAAATATTTTTTTACTATTTGCCCTATTAATTATACTATACGTGTAATATCCACAACGCGCTGTCGCTGGTCAAAAATCAAAGCGTGTTGCGATTTGGCCATACTTAGTTTAGTTCAATAGCTGGTAATAACCGAGATACAGGGTGTCCAAGTAAAAATTTAATTTTTAATTTTCCTAAATAACTTATTTCTGAATCAATATTTTTGCACAAAACTTTGTGACTAGGGTTTTTTTAAGGAAAGGAATTTGAATTTGTTAATAATTTTTATGTAGATTATAGGGGGCGCTCTCTGCGGTACTCTGGATACATAAAAAGGAGTGTAACTTGCTTGGGCCTTAGTATAATTATGTTTTTATTAAAAACATCAGTTTTTCCGTAATTTTTAACCAATAAAGGTATACTTTGTAAATGTCTCTCCGACTAACCGTTTTCGAGATATTTTCAATTACAATTTCTAATGCGCCCGTTTAAATTTTGATTTATAAATGTGAAATTTGTCACAGTAGGCTTTGGTAAAAACAAATACAATGAAAGCACTTTGAAACCTCATTTCTGTCAAAGTTTATTTTCATTTATCAACATTGTGGGTGTTTTTAAGGAGTTTTTGAAGATACTGTTATCAAAAATTAAACTAAAAATGCCGCGACATAACTGTTTTCTAACGGAGAAATGCGAGGAATGGTATGTTTATACGCACAAGTTTAACAGACGCGGGGCATGGAAATGTATCCAAATAGAAGGCAGCCAGATTTTTAGAAGCCTATACGATAGACTGGGAGAAACAGGATCCTTGCGTCCAAAACGAAAAATATAGCGGCACTTTTAGTTTAATTTTTGATAACAGTATCTTCAAAAACTCCTTAAAAACACCCACAATGCTGACATGAAAATAAACTTTGCCAGAAATGAGGTTACAAAGTGCTTTCATTGTATTTGTTTTTACCAAAGCCTACTGTGACAAATTTCACATTTACAAATCAAAATTTAAACGGGCGCATTAGAAATTGTAATTGAAAATATGTCGAAAATAGTTAGTCGGAGCGACATTTACAAAGTATACCTTTATTGCTTAGAAATGACGGAAAAACTTATATTTTTAATAAAAATATCATTATACTAAGGCACAAACAAGTTACATTTCTTTTTATGTATCCAGAGTACCGCAGAGAGCGCCCCCTATAATCTACATCAAAATTATTAACAAATTCAAATTTCTTTCCACAAAAAAACCCTAGTCACAAAGTTTTGTGCAAAAATATTGATTCAGAAATAAGTTATTTAGGAAAATTGAAAATTAAATTTTTACTTGGACACCCTGTATCTCGGTTATTACCAGCTATTGAACTAAACTAAGTATGGCCAAATCGCAGTATTTTTACTCAAGGAATCTGTGTACCATTAGTTATGGGACATTCTGTATATTTAATACGTCCTCTGCGATGATCTGGTTAGGCCATTATGTTCTTTATTTGCTTACTAGTTAAGGCGGTAACTGTTTACTTGCCCAACGGTGGAGTATCGATTAAATAGTTTAAGATTTTGGAATGACATTTTTGTTCAAGTCGTTCAGTCAAAGAAGATAGTTTTAACAGTGAATATTTAGGTGGTTTAAATACATGATTTCTTGGAATCTTAATATCGTTTGTGTGTGAAACAAACAACTGGCGTTATGCGAGTGTGACAGTAATGAAGATATGTTTTATTTCATGGCATGATAGTCTTTAAGTGTATGATGAATAGATGTGAAAATCGCGTGAAAGCAATTTATCAAGTATTGATTTTTCTTGAGTTATTTTAATCTTACTGTCTGTGCCAAATTAGGCCTTGGAAACAAGTTTTAAATGTTAATACAGTACATAATGTACGGAGGAATGGGTTTATTATTGGAATCATGAGGTGATTTATCGTAACTTGTCAAAAGTTGTCGAGACATGTTTTATGGGTTTTTAAATGTAAAATTTATGAAAAGTTACGCGTTTTATAAGGGGCACGGGTACTGTTTCCCCAACACACATGTTAACATCAACACCTGCTGCGGCTGGATTTTTTCCTTGGCAGACGATCATCAACTACCGGCGGGTTTGTGCAGGCAGAACTGAACTGTTTTTAAAGAGACAAGGGGAAGACGCTTTTTATACAGTGCGCGTCTAAAGTCACTTCCCCCCCCTGTTAGCTTTTGATTAACAAATGTGAGAATATGAGATTTTGGCACGTTCAATAATTACTGAAATACTACTTTTTTGGCATAAATTCTTTACTTATTCTTAAAAGATGGCTGCTGGGCGCCATTTTGAATAAGATTTTTAAATGGTAGGTGGGGTCGTGTGACACCTCATTCGAAAGGTATTTTCAATCTACAAACAGTCCCCAAGTTTGAGAAAATTTTATAGATTTCGGGGGTTGTGAGGATCAACAGAATGTTAAGCCTTTATTTTGTTAATCAACATCAAAACATTGCAAGAAGTCGAAACATGCTTCTAGCCGCCATTTATCTTGAGTACAATAGACCACATTTTTTTATGTAAATGCAAAGTAGGCTTTGCCAAAAATTAATTTGTTTCGGCCTGTCAAATAAATAAGTATGTGTCATTAAGTTATATCGCTTCTGTCACCTGTGGTCTTAAAATACAAAGATTTGATTAATAATTCATTTAAAATGTTTCGTCCTATGGAAGAAAAAACAGAGGCAGTTTTAATTTTTGGGGAAGCGCAACGTTGTTACCATGCTGCTGAGCGGATTTTTAATGAACGTTATCCCGATCGCCCAATTTCAAGGCAATATTTGCGGCAATTAATTCAAAAGTTTCAAACGACAGTGTTGGAAATGCTAAAAGAAGTGGACGGCCCTCATTACCAGAGGATAAACAGATTGAGATAGTGGCTCAATTGATTATCAAACCGATGCAGCCGACATCCCGTGTAGCTGCTGAATGCGAAGTAAGTCCTAAAAGTGTTCAGAGAGTTTTGAAACGTTCTAAATTTCATCCCTACAAGTTGAAAATGTTACACGAGTTAACCGAAGATGATCCGGATCGTAGACTAGAATTTTGTGAATTAATGGCTGTAAGGTTGAACCGGAACCGAAATTACCATAAATGGATATGTTTTAGTGATGAGTGTATTTTCTTTCTAAACGGTAAAGTTAACCGTCAAAATGTTTGGTATTGGAGCGATGTAAATCCTCATGTTTATAGGGAATGCAATACTCAGTTCCCTCAGAAACTTAACGTTTGGGCAGGTATTTTGGGAAACCATATTATAGGACCACTTTTTATACAGGGAAATTTAACTGGACCGCTGTATCTTGATATGCTAGAAAATACCGTAGAATATTTGATTCTAGAGTGTATTGAGGAAAATCCTGACGAATTTGGTAATATGCCTATAGCATTTCAGCAAGACGGAGCTCCGCCGCATTATAGTAGAGATGTTACGAACTACCTTGATGAACACTATCCCGGGCGCTGGATTGGTCGTCGTGGTGCTACCGAATGGCCAGCTCGCTCACCGGACCTAACTCCTATGGACTTTTTTTTTGTGGGGATTCGTTAAGTGTTCATAACTCAACCGCAGTCATTAGAGGATTTGCGCCAAAGAATAATCCAAGTGTGCGCATCAATTAGTCATGAAATGTTTCATAATGTTCGCGAAGAATTTCACGATAGGCTATACATCTGCCAAGAAGTGAATTGTGGACATTTTGAGCATCTGATTAAGTAGTTGCCAACTTTTGAGCATTATAAAATACTAAAATTAGCCATACTACTAAAAATGTAATTATATTAAGAAAAGTGGTCGCCATTTCGAAATGAATCGATAAAATTTTCTCAAACTTGCGGACTGTTTGTAGATTGAAATTACCTTTCGAATGAGGTGTCACACGACCCCGCCTGCCATTTAAAAATCTTATTCAAAATGGCGCCCAGCAGCCATCTTTTAAGAATAAGTAAAGAATTTATGCCAAAAAGTAGTATTTCAGTAATTATTGAACGTGCCAAAATCGCATTATTCTCACATTTGTTAATCAAAAGTCAACAGGGGGGGAAGTGACTCTAGACGCGCACTGTATATCAATTAATAACCATTTGGTCGACGGAGAAGAGAAGTTGAAAAGATATTTCTGATTTACCCGTGAGCAATTCAAATCTATTTTGACCACAACATTACAGCACGTAATTAAGTACGCGGCGTACGACGGAAAATACGTATTATGCTGAAGTGGAACGTGATGCGTAATATGGGAAAACAATTTGGCAAGGGGCGCAATGGCAACGTAGTGCAGCCACCGACCTATATCTATGGATAGCCAAACTCTAGAAGCAAAAGTGGCAAATTTATGGCTTAGCGCTTGTAAACAAAGCGTTGGAGGTTATATTCGTTGGGAAAAACTACCTCGGGCAGATCGTTCCACAAGGATGAAGTCCTCCAGATGAAAGAGTTCTTAAATAATGAAGTTCGAGGAGTACTAAGCTTAACCACATATGGATGGGCGGCAGTGGTTCGTCGTGTATTTCTGATATTCGCCGCTCTGGGCGGAATTAAGAGGGCAAGGTCAGCCGAGCACTTTCCATGAAAATATCTGTAATAGAGAGTCAAATCCCCAACTTGTCTTCGATGTTCTAGGCTGTCGAGGTTCTTCGTCAGCTCGTGGTCTCCAATCAGACGAATGGAACCCCTTTCGATGGAATCCAGTAGCCGAAGAGTAAGTTTGGGTGCAGAGCTCCAGACATGAGAGCAGTACTCTAGTGATGGTCGAATCTAGGCTTTGTATAGTGTCAAAAGTTGTTGAGGTGTGTACAACTTTCTGATTCGGAAGAGTACACCAAGTTTCTGAGAAGCTATCCTGGCGATTGCCACAACGTGGTTATGCCAAGACATATTTCCTCCCAAATTGACGCCCAGCAAACTAATAGATGAAGCCAGTGGGATTGCGTGTGCGTCCATGACTATATCCGGTTCTGTAATGTTAATCTTTTTAGAGAAAACTGCTGTCTGGGTTTCTTACCGTTAAATTCGACTTGGTTACTGTCACCCCAAGCCAAAATTTATTCCAGGTCTTTGTTGAGGCATGATACTTCATGCTGTCTGCGAAGATGTGCATCGGCAGCCGATGTTTGTGCATTCAAAGAGAAAGATGATATAAGTGTGCTATCATCAGGCAAACTAACTATCCGGTTTTCCGTTTTCACTAGAAGGTCGTCAATGTAGTGTAAGAAAAGAGTGGGAGAAAATATGGACCCTTGAGGAACACCGGCATTGATGGTGAAGGTGTCTGAGAGAAATCCGTCAATCGCCACTTGCAGAGAGCGGTCCTTAAGAAAGCTAGACAATCATGCACAGAATCGACTGGGCATACCATAGGATTGCAGTTTACTTAGAAGTCCCTCATACCAAACACGATCAAAGGCTTTAGAAATATCCAGTGCAACAGCCCGAGACTCCCTATGATGTTCGATTGCGTTGTTCCAAAGATGGGTGTCATAGGCTAGAAGATCTCCAGTTGATCTGGACTTCCGAAAACCATATTGATGATCGCTGATAATGTTGAAGCCTTCCAGGTACTTTAGAAGATGTTGGTTAATAGTTTTCTCCATTACTTTCGATATAACTGAAAGCAATGCGACTGGTCGATAGTTGCTAGGCAGGGTTCTCTTACCTTCTTTTGGTATAGGCTGGACTCGCGCCGTCTTCCAGTACGATGGAAATATTTCTTGTTTGTAGGAAAAGTTCAGAAGTCTACAAAATACTGGTGTTAGTTCATCGGCGCATCTGTTGAGAACTATAACAGTAATTTCGTCTGGACCAGAAGCTTTCTTGACGTCGAGACCTTCCAGGATTCGTTTGACGGGACGCTGACGGAACACGATTTCGGTCGTTTCGGATTGAACTGCAGGAATATTGGGTGGTGTTCTTCCCTGGAAATCTGCCGAGGAATGCGAAGAAAATAGTTCAGCAAGTAAATTTGCTTTGTCTTCGGCTGTGGATGCTATTGTACCATCGGAACGTGTTAGAAGTGGAATGGTTGATTTGATAAAATTTTGGCTGACGGCCTTTGCAACTGACCAAAAGGACCTTGATCCGTTTGGACTGTCAAGAAGTTTTTTTTGATCCTCAGGTTATGGGGTTCTTTGCTTTGATCTATTGTTAGCTTACATTGGTTTCGAGCGGTAATAAAGATGGTACGATCCTCAGTGGTAGGGTTTTTACGCCACTGTCGGTAAGCCAGATTTTTTGATCTGACAGCATGCTCGCAATCCTTGCTAAACCAGAGCTTGCCGTTGGAAGGGCGTTTTTTTGGAGGAGGGGATAAATGCTTCCATGCTAGGTAGAATGACGTCGGAGACCTCCCCAGCACAGATGGATGGATCATCGGAAGAGAAGCATACGCTCATCCAAGGAAAGGTGCGAAAATGGTCTTTCAGGTCTTCCCACTTGGCCGATGTGTAATGCCATATCTTGCAAGGTTTAGGAGTTTGTTCAGAATTATGGTAGTTCACTTAGAGTTGAAATAAGTTTGTGATCGGAAGATCCTAACGGAGGATGTATGGTGACTGTATATAGATCTGGATTTGATGTCAAGAAAAGATCCAAAAGACTAGCAAAATCTCCAGCTCGGTCTGGAATTCTCGTTGGTTCTTCTACGAGTCGAGTTAGACCAGAACTGATCGCAAAGAATTCTGCCTCGCGGCCTTGCTTATCGTCTGTATTTGAATATTTAAGGTTGACATTGTGGATGTTAAAGTCGCCAAAGATAGCAATCTCGGCATTTGGATGATTGGTTTGCAAGAAGTCGATTGTAGTGATGAGAAAAGGTCTCTGTAATGGGTATCACTAGGAGGACGGTAAAAGCAGCAGATAAACTTAACGATTTTCTGCGTTGATATTTTAAACCACATCACATCAAAATCTTTCGGTTCAAGGGTAAGTTCTCGTTTGCAGCACGGATCATCTCGAATAAAAAGACATACCCCTAAGTTGCGTCGAAATCAGAAATGAAAATCGTATCCAGGGTATAAATAGCTGACGGTGTTTGTTGACGATCTGACCTTTGTCTCTGTCAGTGCGAGCACGTTAGACTTGGAAGATTGTGGACTGAATTGATGTTCGTGTTAAGCCCTCTAATATTGCAGAAATCAATTAAGAAGTTGCTAATTCTGGATTGGTTAGCAACTGGAGGTGCAACACCATTTCTTAGTTGAATGTTGTTAGAGGAACCCAGTAAATTGTCAGAAATGATTGTTGAATGATGAACTTCGCTTGATGGGGCCCCAAGACCAGCCCCCGCCCGGAGATCCGAATGAGGGGCGAGTTTACCTCCGGAGAATTTCTGGCCTGAAGCTTCCATCATGCTATTTTTGGGGGGGTCCCACCCTGGTAACCGAAAACATTGGCACTGCGACGAAACGTCAACTCAATGAGCAAACGTTAACTCAAGAGCAAACTTCACGCCGCCTAAACCGATGCAATGGTATTTCACCGGGCGATGCCGGGTGGGCCAACATCTTCCATTTGACATTCTGTATTGTCCACGTATCGATAGATTTTTAATATAGTGACATCTCTACGATTGATTTCGGTTCTGCACGGTCGTCGTTGGTTTATGTCGTTTTTTGGCAACCAAACCGGAATCAATACTGAGTGGTTGCCTATGATGGCGACAACATTGTGTGCAACACAATCGACGAGCGACCTTTAAAAATACGGTAAACCGTACGAACCAACCCTTTTTTTCACTGATAACATTTAACTATTTACTGCGCACCCAATAAGTTGTACATATCCATAGCTATAGGTCGGTGAGGACAGCACAGCTCTGGTTTTTGTATGAGATAGGTTATAATTGATGTGTGCAAATTACGAAGCAGCGTCGCTGGCTTACCAATATTTCGCATGGCGGAGTGGGGGGCGCAAAACTCCGGTCGCTTTGAAAATCGGACTTTAGAGATGGGGTGGGCGAGCGCATCTTGACTTATGCCGGCTGCGCGGCGTGCACAACATTTAATAAAAACACGTTAAGGAAGTTAAATAATGAAGTTGCAGCTTTTGTATCAAATAATTTCTTTCTTATGGAGTTTCTCAATGGCGATCTGGACTTGTTCAATACTATTGAACAGCCAAAAGAAATTATTTTTCTTTGCCGTATAACTTTAACCTGTTTCCCTGATATCTTTTGTTCCAGTTCGCAAAAAAATGCCGGTGGTGCAATTACCGATACGACACCGACACAGCACCGATACGACGTCGGTGGACTTCAAATCTCATGTAATCAGAGTCACCGACAACGACATGTCGGTGACTCTGATTACAGTGCCGTGTCGGTGTCGTATCGGAAAGTGTGAAAACGCCCAATGCTTCCACTGTCATGCGCCACTTTGGTAAGATTTCAAAGTTTGCAGCTGGTGCAAGCAAATTAATTTTAAGATTAACTTTAATTTTACGTTTTCCTTAGTAATTCCGTACTTAAGCGATGAGTTGGGAAAGCGGGCATTAGTAATTCCATGCTTCAGTGATGAGTTGGGAAAGCGGGCATTATCGCCTGATAGTGGAGTCGTCCTGGCGAAATAAACGGCTCGAAAATCCCTTGACGAAATCGAGTAATTTTTTTTTTCCCCAATCGATACAGTAGGATCCTATCGATAGTCTGAAATGATTTGTTTAGGACGACCCATGGGAGGGGAGGGGGGCACGTCCCGTAAATCTAACCTACAACGGGAAATTGAAAATAACTCAGCCGGTTTTGATACAAAAAAAATGTGGGAAGCAAAATTGAAGAGCTTGATAAACCCGATCCCGATATCTCAATGAGTTCGCGAATTAACGCGATTTTCAACTGCAAAAACAATCAAATTTAATTAATTATATCTCGAGAAGAGGCGGAGTTGGGGCATCATTTTTTTGCGAATTAACGGGTGATACGGAGTACTTTGATGGGCCGGGTTTGTTGGAGCAATTAAGAGGGGAGTAAGGGGTATTGGAAATTTTTTACATGAATGCTACTAAGTAGTTTATTAATCGAACTACGGGGATCAGGGCGGATTGAATTTGTTAATTTTTTTAATCAGCTACGAGGTTGGCGAAAAATTTTTTATTTTCCCAAATGTGCGCTGTCGCGGCTTTCAAAAAATGGCCATCTCCGAAAATACTTTAGATATTATGTTTAATTTTGGTATGTGTTAATAGGATATAGAACCTCAAATTTTAGTTAGAAAAGTTATTCAATTGTTTCACCAGTGGCGTCGCTGCAAACATGTCCTTAGATATTTTTTACAAAAAATATGGTACGCCATGATATTTTTCCATGTGGAAATTTTTTCTGTTTGGCCTGTTCAATTCCGTTATTGATTAAAACCACTAAATTCATATTGAAACTCATTATTTTTAACATTGATAAAATAATTAATGATAATTTCTCTTTTTTAAATTGTTGGCTTGGGCAATTCGATGCGAAGACATGCCTTTTAATTTTTATTTTCGCAAATGAAATGAAAAAAAATTATCATTAATTATTTTTTCAATGTTAAAAATAATGAGTTTCAATATGAATTTAGTGGTTTTAATCAAGAACAGTGCGTCTGACGAGAAAAACTCAAGAGACCGTTTTCATGGAGAACTGAACAGGCCAATCAGAAAAAATATCCACATGGAAAAATATCAGTGGCGTACCATCTTTTTTGTAAAAAATATCAAAGGACATGATTGCAGCGACGCCACTGGTGGAACAATTGAATAACTTTTCTAACTAAAATTTGAGGTTCTATATCCTATTAACACATACCAAAATTAAACATAATATCTAAAGTATTTTCGGAGATGGCCATTTCTTGTATGCCGCGCCCAGCGCGCATTTAAGAAAATAAAAATTTTTCGCCAATCCCACCACGTAGCTGATAAAAAAATTTACAAATTGATTCCGGCCTGATCCCCTAGATCGATTAATAAACTACTTATTAGCATTTATGTAAAAAATTTCCACTCCCCTTTACTCCCCTCCTAATTGCCCCACCAACCCCAGCCTCCGGCCCTTCAAAGTACTCGGTATCACCCGTTAATTCGCGAAATAATGATACCTCAACTCCGCCCCTTCTCGACATATAATTAATTAAATTTTATTGTTTTTGCAGTTGAAAATCGCGTTAATTCGCGAACTCAGTGAGATATCGGGATCGGGCTTGTTCGAGCATACGCGCTCTGTCAAGCTGTTCAATTTTGCTCCTCACATTTTTTTTGTAGCATCAAAACCGGCTGAGTTATTTTCAATTTCCAGTTGTAGGTTAGATTTACGGGGCGTGCCCCCCTCCCCTCCCATGCGGCGCCCTACACAAATCATTTCAGAACGTCGAGGGGATCCTACTGTATCGATTGGGGAAAAAAAATTACTCGATTTCGTCAAGGGATTTTCGAATACCGGAACGACTCCACTATGAATGCATTCTGGCTTTATGTACCGGAAGCCTGATATACAGGGTATCCCATTAGTGCGAGGAAGTTTTACATGCAAAAGCTATAGGATCCGTAGAGATGCATATTTTCAAATACACTTCTAGTATACAGAGTATCCCACAGAAGCAGAGCGGCAAAAGGCTTGCTTGTTTATATGGCAACCCCAACGGGATTGAATTAAGCATAAAATTCTACGTATATTTCCGTGTTTTAATTTGGTGATCGTTGAGATGTTAATACACTATATATAAAATTGAAAAAATTCGTCCATTTCTCTCAAAGAGATCCGATATTAATAGGTACGTATCGGGAGTTAGTGTTTTTTTAATTACATACACACTATTTATGGCTTAGGATAAAAATATCCAAGGAAAATGACCTATTCAAAATATTAACTGATTTAATAAATTTAATATACTCGGTTACGGTTTTCATACCCCTCTATATACTTCTATTTTTCCTGCTAGGTCATGATTTAAACAGAATATGTCACAATATTTTATTAATTACTTTTTAACACTTGAAAATTTAAATAAACTCAGGGACAAAATTAACGCAACATCGTAAATTTCCCATATTTTTGATGCTCTTTTTTTCCTGAATTTATGATCCGATTTGAATGATTTTTTTTTGCATTGTTGGTTGGTTCCTTGACAATGTCATAGTTTCCTCTGTTTATGATAAAAATTTAATTTTCGATTTATACTGGGTGTACTAAAAATGCTATGTTTTTCTAACAAAAATTCGTATCACCCTGTGGAGTATATTAGCAACCGAAGCATATTGTAGTTGACATTAAACGGTAGGTCCATCTTTCCCCAACATTTTCTTTTTTGGTTTACTTCATTATGTCTGTTTTTAAAGGAGATACACCGTTTTATAGCGTAACATGTTTTTATAGACTTTAATATTCAACACATTCATTGTTAAATTATAGTTTTGTTTCCTTGATCGTTTTTTAACAAATTTTAGGTAGTTTGTTCCTGGGTCTCGGTCACTATTGAAATGAAAATCCAATTTTCAGTTAACGTTTCCGTTCATTTTATTTTAAACCATCATCAGAACTATTTGAACAATTGAACATTTTTTTGATGGGGTTAAAAGCAAAATTCCTATTTTATGTTAGTCATGTTTAGAAAGAAAACAAGAAAATATATATATATATATGTATATATATACAGGGTCCGCAAACGAAGCGTGGACGGAAGATTAAATCGTTATCGAAGAACTTATCAACCATACTAAAATAGCTTGAGATATTGGATTAAAAGCGGCATGTTTTAAAAATATTTTACATTATACAGGGTGGCCCAAAAAAGTGTGAGAGCATAAAATTATATTTTTTTAAATGGACACACAGTATTTTAGAGTTTATATTGGGAAATTTTGTTATAGGCTACTAGACTAATAATTGTAAACTAAAGTATATGTTCAAAATAGCTTCCTTTTACTCTTAGAGTTTTCCGTATTTTAGTTATTTCGATATGAATTTTAAAAGCCTACATTTTTGCTACTTTTATTTATTTAATTTTATTTTTTATTCTTAATCGAGTTGCCATGATTTTTTTTGTTTAGATTGGCACTATGTTAGCCAAATAAACTTATTTTATTTGTTCAGTCGTCGAAATTAAGTACTAACTTACACAAAATGTCAAATTTTACAACTTTAGAAATGGTAAATGATTTTCATGCTGGGTGAATTTGCAAGAAATTGCCTCCTCGCGAGCCGAGTGTATGCTGAAAGATATCCAGATATTGAGAGAAAGCGGAGACCCGAAACCTTCGAGAAGTTGTTGCAAATGAACTTATGCATAACAAATGTAAACCATTAAAAAGTTACCGCTAGATTTTAAGAGACGGTAGCAATCATTTAGGCTTTTAAAATTGATATCGAAGTAACTAAAATATGGTAAACTCTAATAGTAAAAGGAAGCTATTTTGAACATTTACTTTAGTTTACAATTATTAGTCTAGTCGCCTATAACAAAATTTCCCAATAAAAACTCTATTTAAACAACATAATTTATGATATTTATAATTATTTCGAAAACGGCTGGATATAACTTATATGATTGTATTACAAAAAAAATGTATCTATGAATTCTACGTCAAATAGCCAAATAATATACAGGGTATTCCATTTGAAAAACTTGAGAAAAATTATTTTTAAATGTGGGGTTTTTGAAAGCTTATTATGAACACCCTGTATAAAATAAATAAACGCAATTACATTCATAGTACCTCTAGACCTCTTGTCATAAATTTCACTCAATGCCGAGGTTACAAAAATAGTTCTGGATTGTTTTTTTTTGATTTTTTTATTCAGGACTGCAAAACTTTTTTTTTTAGTTTTTAATTTATTTCTCCGAAACTGCAGAACCAAATTAAATAAAATTTGAGGCACTTATAAACGATAGTAATACGAACCTAAATATGCAATAAAATACTGGGTGTCCCATTTCAAAAAATATAAATTTATGCTGTCACACTTTTTTGGGTCACCCTGTATAATGTAAAATATTTTTAAAACATGCCGCTTTTAATCCAATATCTCAGGCTGTTTTAGTATTTTTGATAAGTTCTTCGATAACGATTTAATCTTCCGTCCACGGTTCGTTTGCGGACCCTGTATATATATTTTATATTTTCTTGTTTTCTTTCTAAACATGACTAACATAAAATAGGAATTTTGCTTTTAACCCCATCAAAAAAATGTTACTTCTTTTTAATTTTGTTTATACGCCTTTTTTATTTTTGTTCAAATAGTTCTGACGATGTTTTTAAATAAAATGAACCGAAACGTTAACTGAAAATTGGATTTTCATTTCAAAAGTGACCGAGACCCAGAATCAAACTACCTCAAATTCATTGTTAAATGTTTTCAAGTAGGTTTCAAGATTAAAATACTCGTCGGGCAACTGGGCATACGAAACGAACGTTTAATAAGCAGTTTCCGAACAGTTTTTATCAGTATGGCGAATTTTATTTGACCTTTGTAACTGTAAAACACAACATCTGCTGACACATCGCTTGCAATGTCACAAAAATTCCATAGTCTACTTGAAAACATTTAACAATGAATGTGTTGAATATTAAAGTCTATAAAAACATATTACTCTATAAAACGGTGTATCTCCTTTAATAACAGAGATAATGAAGTAAACCAAAAAAAAAAATGTTGGGGGAAGATGGACCTACCGTTTAATGTCATATGTTTCGATTGCTTATATACTTCACAGTTTAATGCGAATTTTCGGAAAAAACATAGCATTTTTAATATACCCAGTATAAATCGGAAATTAAATTTTTATCATAAACAGCGAAAACTATGACATTGTCAAGGAAGCAACCTACAATGCAAAAAAAAATCATTCACATCGGATCATAAATTCAGAAAAAAAAAATCAAAAATATGGGAAATTTATGATGTTGCGTTAATTTTGTCCAGGAGTTTCTGTATAGTTTTCAGTTTCAACATTAGGAAATGACAATTTTAAAACATTTTTAATAATTTCTTAATACCTATAGTATAATAATTTAATTCATTTTGTACTCAAATATTTTATTTTTAAAACAAATAAAACCAAACAGAAAGAAATATCAGGGCTCAGAGAAACAAATCAATAAACATACAAAAAGATATTTTAGGAAGCTATAAATATTCGAAATGGCTGCCCTGGTTAATTAAATATGCCTCTGTGCAGCAAGATCAACTGACTTCGTTCCGCATATTCTTTCTTGTTGTATTTTTCGTTCGGCCGATGATTTTAATAATCGAGTACTTAATACTCGAGTGAATTGCTCGAGCGATTAATCAAATCAAATCAAATCAAAATATGTTACTAGGGGTTATTTTTGTAAATTTTAAAAGTTTAGTCTAGAGTTTTTATTAAGGAAGAACAGTTGATTCTGATTTAATTTTTTTTTAAATTTACAATCGCCACTGGCTAGCCAGTCCCAGTCAAAACAAAACCCATGTCGCGATGAATCCACTACGGGATACTACAGCTTCTCGTTTATGTGCCTTTAACAAGGACGTATGTGTCAGCTTTCTTAGCGTCAAACTCAAACGTTCCAAATCGATGATCGGGTATCAAGTGAAAGGCGACGATGTTCGCGCGGCACATTTCGGTGGGAGTCAAGTGAAGTGGGGGGTATCGAGTGAATGGTGATAAGTAACATGCAACGATTTTCGCGTGTATTTATAACTCGAGCAGTTATTTTAATAATCGAGTTATGTGGGTTATCTAAATAATCGAGTACTGAAGCGGATTTTCGCTCGAGTGATCACAACACTAGTTATTTTACTTCCTGAATAAGCTTAATGTGACACGGATGTATTTTCTGATCTTCTAAAATTATCTAAATTGATATATCTGTTCTATTAGACTAGACGTAAATGTAAGTGCACATATGCAACGGAAAAATATGAACCACATGTAATCTTATGGTACAAAGCAGACCACACATTCAAACAGACCTCTGGCATGATATTTTTAATGTTTTCAGAAGATTTGTTACTACCATATCTAGATTAGGATAGTTGTTGCAGAATTATACCGTTGATTCTTACTGCCATAAATAAACTACCTGATTAAACCCTATTGTATACGCCTGAACCTCTTCAAAGCTCAATAAATGGGATCAGGGCCGGCTTGAAAATGTATACCACACCGCATGATTTATTTTGATAATTTAAAATAAATAGATAGGTATTTTTAGTTTTAGGTACCTACAGTAAATGTAAAATAATGATAACAATTAATGATAATTGAAAATAATATAATTTAAAAGTATAACTATTAGGATAACAAGTACAATAAAAATTAATTAACTTCTAAGACTCTATTGATAATTTATTCAAAATTGAACCCTGTATCACTATCACTATCTTCATGTAAGCCTAAACTTATAATTAAGGGTTGAACGTTTGTAATCATACAATTGTAAGAATTTTCCACCTTAAGTACATACTGTACACAGTTTTTCCAGCTGTCTGCAGAAATTTTTCTTACTTCGTTTTTATTAATTCTACTACAGATGCATTTAATGTAGGAGAAATATTATTTCTCCTAATATTGGATTTTAATTGGTGCCATATGAGCCTATGAAAGCCATAGTGGTCTAAGTCAATTTTATCCGTATTTCGCTTTTTGGCACTATCGTATTATTTACATAGTAATCTACCTCTGGACAGAATATGAACTTCCTATTTTCAGTAGAACACTAACAGATGTCGCTACTAACATGACTGTAAAACGCATTCAGATGTACCAATGAAAGCCATAGTGGGCCAAGTCTGACTTAGACCATTATGGCGGTAAACATTTACGCGTCGACTGTTACACGCTGCTTTGTTTACCTCCTAAAAAATGAATATTGATTGCCTTCACTTTTGATCTGGAAAAGAATTTGCCTTTCAAATCGCTGACTTGTTCTATTGCCTACTATAAACGGAATATGTATGTTTATAACTTTAGAATATATCATTTGGATGAAGAAGACACAGTGTTTATGTACGTATGGGACGAAACAGTAGCTTCTTGTGGAGCACAGGAAATGGGATCTTGCATTTGTGCACATCCTGTGAACCATGCTCCAGGAGCAACGCATGTAGTCGCATTTAGTGACGCCTGTGGAGGGCAAAATCGAAACTTCAAACAATGCTTGTTATGGTTGAAATTACTAGCTGACAATCAACTGAATTTAGAAACCATACGAAACAAATTTATGGTTTCCGTTCATTCATTTTACCCAGAGACTTTGGTATGGTGGAGCAGTATGCAACAAATACAGTCAAGTTTGTCCCTGAGGATTGGCAATCCATATAAAAAAATGCAAAACCAAAAGGCCATTTGACGTTAATAAAACGAATAGACCAGATTTATATTCTACCTCAGCTTTAGAAAAAATAGTTACTCGCAGGAAGAAGAACACAGACAATAACCAAATATCATGGCTCAAGATACAGTGGCTTGATTTTGAGAAGAGGCAACCATATAATTTTTTTTATAAAGAAACCTTAAATGAAAACATTTGTTTCAAAGTAATGGATTTGGCTCCAAAAAAAGGGTTAATTGACGGATATCAAGAATATTGACCTGCCCCTTCTTTACGAATCTAGCCTCCCGGTAACTACGAGCAGGAAAAAACACATGGAGGAATTGTTTCAGTTCATACCACCCGTCCACCAAGACTATTTGCGACCATTGAAGGTTGATGGAGAAAATAGCAATAGTCCAGAACTTTCAGAAGACGTTGGTCCCCTAGAAGGCTATTTATCCGATAATGATGAATAAATAATTAATATAAGTTATAATCTCTAAGTTTTTGATGATTTAAAATAAAACAATAAAGAATAACGAGAAGATATATTTTAAGAAATATTATGTTAACACAAAAACAATGAAACTCATAGTGGTCTAAGTCACAAAATATGCAAAAAAAGGACAAAAATATATATTGTGTAAAAACCGAGTATTACAAGATCTAAGTTTAGGTTTTCCCAAGAAAAATCTTTTAATCCCATTCGCTATTTGTTTTTGTTTTTTTTTATATCCTTGTTTAACTTCCGGCTTTAATATCTCAAAACAACTATTTTTGACTTAGACCACTCTGGCTTTCATAGGCTCATATTAGCTCAATAGGATTGAATATACAATAGTACGGAGGAAGACGCAAAGACGCGTCCATGTTCTCCTGCAAGTTTGTCACACTCGTATTCCTTATTTATTTTAAAATCTTTTAATACTTCGTTTTTTGTAAGTTTCTTCAAAATATAAATCATTTTCAATCATAAACTTTTGAATTTCTGCTTTTGTATTATTAGAATTGGTTTTGCTTGCCGACTATGATAACTAGCATTGTCCATTACAATGACCCTATTTTCAGGTATATTTTTAAGGAGTTTTTATACCAATCTTCAAAAAGTTGAGCGTCGGTATCTTGATGGTAATCTAAAGAAGAATCTGCTATGTTTTTAGCTGAAAGCAACAGACAATTTGGAACGAACCCGTTCTCTGAACCAGCATGCAATATTGTGATTATTTTGCCTTTATTTGATAGTGCCTTGGTTTGACATTTTTTGGAAGAATCATCCCAACCTTTTCTTGGAGTGTCATGGGTATCGAATCAACTGTTAAATATTTAAGTCTCCATTCCCGATACTTGATGATGTCCTCCTATCAGCACTAATAAGCCTAACAAAAATTACTCGCCGGAAAACCACTAAAGATTAAAATTATTAAAAATCACTTTTTATGAAAGATAAAATCTGCTGTTACTGATGTCTGGGACGAGTTGACATATCTTCAGATTCAAGAGTATCTCTTTGATTACTGTTGTGATACCTAAGACAAGGAAAATTTTTTTTTAACACCCTGTATCTTGAAAACCAAGCATTTGCGGACCCATGTTTATATGAACTTTTCGTATTAGAATAACCCAAAGTCTCTTAAAATTACTGCATATACTTAATTAACACCCTAAATAATAATATATAAATATTTCAATTGTAGTGATAGGTTGCATCACGGATGAAGAGGTGGAGCACTTGCCAGATTTACCGAGTAAAGTTACCAAACAATGTCTCGCTGCAAGGGTAGAGGCGGTAAGGAAACTAGCAGATGACAAACATGGAGCAATTCAAAGGCTGATGCATGACCAGTGGGCCCTGGAACGAGAACTGGATGATTGTGAAAAATGCCCAGATCCGAAAGAGAGAAACAATTGTATGAGATTAATTTCATATAAAATCATAAAAGCAGAGGAGAAGATGCACGAAGTAATACGAAATTACGAACGTGATATGGCGGAACTTGTCAAAAATTATACCGACATTTTGGAACAGTGTTCACAGGACGAATTGAGGGAGATTGGAGTTAAAGGAGAAGCACTGGTACAAAAAGTTACAGATTGTTTACACAGGAAGTTTCCCTCGATGAACTGGAAAACTTTGGTTTCTCATTCTTCACCAAAAAGGAGCGCCTCCCTTTTAATTGTTTTAATGATATATATTGTTCAGTTTTCTAATTAAATTATCAAATTAGAAAAAAATTGTTTTTTTTTCAAATAAGGAATAAAATAAGTTCTCTGTAAAGTCTGCGCACTTTGACATTCTTCGTAGCACCGAAATAGGAATTTTAAAATAATACTCTAGGACCCGTAGCTCGCGAATCACATGTGGCACTGGCGATGTCTTCTTGTAACCCAGGGTCAATCCAGGCTGATGCTCAACAAATTAGACACAAGCTGAAATTTGGTATGGTGCATTATGTTGAAGTGCTAACTACAGGGTGTTATGGAAATGACGTATTATATTTAAATCGGCAATTCCTGAGATGAAAACAAATTGAAGAAAAATATCCAAAAATGGCGCATTAATTTAATATGCCCTGTACATGACCTTATGTCAAACCAAAAATGACCACGTTGTGCTCCTGTCAGGAAGGTAAACAAAGCAATATATGTCAACAGTGTTGTCATATCTTCAGGGTAAAGTGTTTAGAAAGTAAATAACCGTTTGACAGATTGCAAGTTGTTTATTTTTCAGGGTACATTATTATAAACTTTTTCGTTCAGTTCAGTTCGCTGGGAAACAATCTCTGATTTATAAACTTAAACTGACTCGAACGAACCACCGCGGAGTTTATAAATGGTTAGGTATGTTCTAATTTGCTCAATTCGAACGAGACCCGTCAGATCTGGACAACTTAAAAGTTTATAATTGCTACACACGAACAAACCCGTTAAAAAAAAATGCAATTTTATTTACCTTTTCGGACTTATTTAAAACCAACTTAATTTATAAAAAACACCAAGTACTCACATCACAAAATCACATTAGTTTTCGCGTCACAACACATCTAAGTACCGTTCAATCTGAATTAGTATTTTAAAGTGCTACTATGTAGACAAAAGTACGCCCTTATTGTCTAAATAACACATTGGTTCCGTCGATCGATATTGAACTGCTGGACTGGGGCACTGCCGTCGCGAAAAGAACAAATAACTTAATACTTTAAACTCGGTTTTAAGTATTAACATACAATTTAACACACAAATCTGCTTGAAACAGCAGTAGCAAACCGGCCGGCTAATTTCAAACAGCTGATCTTGGAGAAACGGGTTGCATATTCTTTACGTGACTGGGGTTAATAGTTAAAAATACAGCGTTGCCACTTTCGATGTTTTATAAGGTTACATTCATAAAATGAAGAATTTCCTTCTGTTATACTTTTCTTTATAATGATAGTCTCGGAAATGGCAACCGCGCTAGTTAGACGAGAAGTCTCGGAAATGGCAACCGCGCTAGTTAGACGAGACTATTTGTTTTAAAGGGATGGAAGAGTCTATCAACATAATTATTTCATCATTCTTCTTCAGCAAAGGATTAATAAATTTGATTAGCCCATTAGAAATTAGCGTTTTTATTATTTCTGAATTTCTATTGCGCTGTATGTCCAATTTCTTCTGCCATGTGTCACAAACATATACTTTTTTTTATAGGAAATGTCTTTAAAAACTTCTAAAAAATCAGTTTTTTATAACTTTCTTCAAAATATATATCATTCGCCGCCATGTAGTTCTGAACCTACAATTTTGTATTATTTGAGCTTGGAGCTTTATGTAATTGGCGACTGTGATAGTTCGCATTGTCCATTACTATCACGCAATTCTGAGGAATGTTTGGTAAAGGACAATTCTTGAACCATTCCTCAAAAAGTTCAGCCATTGTATCTTCATGGTAGTCTACACAAGCGTCTTTAATGTGTTTTCCAGAAAGCCACAAGGCATTTGGAACCAAACCGTTTTCTGACCAAGCATGTAAAATACTTATTATTTTTCCTTTATTTGACGGAGCTTTTGTTTTACACTTATTGGAAGAATCAGACCAGCCTTTGGATGGTGTTTTATGCGTGTCAAACGAAGTCTCGTCGAGGTAAATTATAGGACGGTTTTCAGAACGGGATTTCCTTACAGAAGTTATATACTCATGACGCCATTTTTGTAAACGGTGGGATTCCATGAGTACTTGAATTTTGTCAATTTTGCGGTATCTGAATCCCGTTTCCGATAAAACTCTCCAAAGGCTAGTGCGGCTACAACTTATTTGGGTTTCATCATTGGTGAGCCGTTGCTTCAGATAATCTAATGTAGGTACGCGTTGCTCTTCGTACATGATGTAGATTTTTCGCCTTATCAAGTCCTTGTCGCTTTCGTCGAAACATTTGGTGAAACCGGCATCTTTACGCTTCTTTCTAGATTTAATGGGACTTGATGCGATTCTTTTCACTGTAGTCAGAGGTATCTTAGTCAAATCAGACATTTCAGTCGCAGCAGCACTAGCATAAAGTCCTCTGTTGAGTAAAGAAGTATATACTCTTCTTACAATTTCCCTAGCATCGAGAGCTGAATGCATTTTCTTTACTGCAACACTAGAAGAAGCACCATCAATGTTTTTTCATGGACGCCACATACTGTTTTTTTATACGTTGGATAAAATAATATCGGTAATACAACTAAACTTTTACAGCAAGAAATAAAATCTAACAAATTTTACCACAAACAGATATTTAAATATAAATTAAGCAGCCTAACCTACCTGATGTGCCTATATTTAATTATAATTATTACAATCCGGTCCTTTCCACATAATAATAACAAACGGTCATAAATAATGGGATCGCCCCAGGTACTTTTAGTGCAGTCATTAAGTTATATCCATTTTTCGTGGAACAAACTTTATAACCTGCGCCCGTCATACACTTTTTAGATTTTTGAAGAATTTTGGTTATTCTGTAATAACAAAAAAGCAGTAAAAAAAGATAAGAATGTGTCAAATTAGTATTTGGATCGAAATATCTTAACATTCTGTATAATATGCAGAGATTACGAGGGGAGTTATGGGGGGAAAGAAATATTACATAAATACTAATAAGTTGTTTATTAATCGAGCTACGGGGATCAGGCCGGATTCAATTTGTTCAATTTTTTATCAGCTACGAGGGGGGATTGGCGAAAAATTTCTATTTTCACTAATTTTTCGCTTGGCGCGGCATACAAGAAATGGCCACTTTTTAATATCTCCGAAAATACTTTAGATATTAAGTTCAATTTTGGTATGTGTTAATAGCATATAGAACCACAAATCTTAGTTACAAAAGTTATTCAATTGTTCCACCTGTGGCGTTCTCTGATATTTTTTACAAAAAAGATGGTACGCCACTGACATTTTTCCATATGGATATTTTATCTGATTATTCTGGTCAATTCTACATGAAAACGGTCTCTTGAGTTTTTCTCGTCAGACACACTGATCTTGATTAAAACCACTAAATTCATATTGAAACTCATTATTATTAACATTGATAAAATAATTAATTATAAATTTTGTTTCATAAAAATTGTTGGAAATGGCCACTTCACCAATTCGAATCGAATCGAATTGTCCACTCCAACAATTTTTTAGTAACAACAAAAATGCAGTAAAAGAAGATAAGAATGTGCAAATTAGTATTTGGATCGAACTCTCTTAACATTCTGTATAATATGCAGGGTGTAAATTTGAAAACATCTCAACCCCAAGTACATAATTTAAAAATTGGAATGACTTCAATTTTATTGCGAAGGCGGACACTTTTAAATAATATTTGTAGCCTCCGTGGTTTAACCCTCGCGGTAGGGGTAGAAGTTACCCCTGTAAATCTTAAATTTGAATCGAGATCAAGAAGTATATCATTCTAAAGGTCACTTTAAACTCTTTCCAACAAACAATACCCCCATTTGTTCTTTTTGGAGTAATAGTTTCCACGAAATCGCGTCTCAAAAATTTTGTTATTCCTTTAAATTCTTAGGCGGTGACTTCGCCCCTGGTAAAGAATTGAAAAAATTGTCATCCAGAGTGACTATCTATGGATCCCTAATCATTCTATTACAAGAATATCATAAATTTCAGAGCAAATACTAGTTCTAATTACATTCATTTCTGGAACGTGATTTCTTTGAAATTAACAAATAATAACAAAATTATGGTACTATTGGAAAGAGGTTTAAACGACCTTTAAAATGATGTGGCAATAGACCACCTCCTACTTCCCATTTAGGATTTTAAGGATACTATGGGGATGTAAAAGGCATTTCCCTTCACAATAAAATTGACGTGCCTTAAGCCCTGGTTTTTATTACATTTCGTTACGAAATAATTCGGTGGATTGGAACGGAAAAGTTCGTCGTTGGTCATTTGGTCACATGTTTGGTTTTTACTGCAGTACAAGTGCGTTATTAAAAATGGACGTATATTAGTAAATTCATTTGTACAGGGTAATCACGTATTATGTCCCCCCATCTTAACCTTTTTATTTTACATACTTTAGAAAAATTGAAACGATTGGTATATTAGGTTTTTAAAGTAGTATTTGCAATGGCAACAAATATCATTTAGGTATGTTGATTTACAAGTCGGGTTGGTTTTATTCAACATGATGTTGAGGACATTTGTTAGACACCTATTTTATAATATGCAAGCAAGTAATTTACGAAATAACCTACAGAGTTATGTACAGGAATATAAAACTGATATTAGTAAATTATAATAAATCACTGTTGCATAACTTATTAAGGAAAAAACACTTTTAGTGATAAGGGACCCCGAATTGAGTAACGGGCATACGACACCCTATAACCAACACTCATAGTTAACAAAATAAACGTTCACAAAAATAATAATCTGCCGCCGAGAAACTCCGTTCAAATCCAAAAGGTTTGATACCGACGAAATTTCGTCAACGAAAAGTTATTTCGCTTGACGTGTGTCATTATTAAGTGACACGGGTTATCGGTTCTTTGTTTCCATAGCAATCACGATTTTCCACAATAATAATCCGCCGCCGAAAAACTCCGTTCAAATCCAAAAGGTTGGATACCGACGAAATTTCGTCAACGAAAAGTTATTTCGCTTGACGTGTGTCATTATTAAGTGACACGGGTTATCGGTTCTTTGTTTCCATAGCAATCACGATTTTCCACAATAATAATCCGCCGCCGAAAAACTCCGTTCAAATCCAAAAGGTTGGATACCGACGAAATTTCGTCAACGAAAAGTTATTTCGCTTGACTTGTGTCATTATTAAGTGACACGGGCTATAGGTTCTTTCTTTTCGGATATATCACTACGCATACTAGGCTCCAGTCTACGGCCTCGTATTTAAGGGGGCCTCGAAAGGAACCAAAAAATAAAAGAGTTTAAAATAAAAAATACGATTTTAAATTGACAAATTAAATTAGGCGTGCGTGCGGTGCCTCAAACTAGCAACAGGACAAGAAAATCTATGGCAGAATAAAGAATCGGCGTAACTAAACACGCTCATTATTTTTACTGACTTTATTATTATAAATAAATCGGAATATACAATGTGCCTATTTTTGGTTATAGGGGGCCCTATTCCCGTTATGCAATTCGGGGTCCCTTATCACTTCAAAAAGTGATTTTTTTCCTTAATCAGTTATGCAATAGTAATTTATAATGATTTACTAATATCATACGATCACAAGTTAGTGTCATCTTATATATCCTGTACATAACTCTGTAGGTTATTTCGTAAATTACTTGGTTGCATATTATAAAATAGGTGTCTAACAAATGGCATCAACATCATGTCGAATAAAACCAACCCTACTTGTAAATCACCAGACCTAAAAGGTATTTCTTCCCAGTACAAATACTACTTTAAAAACCTAGTATACCAATTTTTCTCAAGTATGTAAAATAAAAAGGTTAAGATGGGGGGACTTAATACGTGGTCACCCTATACAAATGAATCTACTAATATTGTCCATTTTTAATAACGCACTTGTACTGCAGTAAAAACCACGCATGTGACCAAATGACCAACGACGAACTCTTCCGTTCCAATCCACCGAAATATTTCATAACGAAATGTAATGAAAACCAGGGCTCAACCGATTTTTAATATTACGGACTAGAAACGAAATATTAGGGTAGGAAGTTTTAACACCCTGTATATTATACAGGTGTTATCGACCGACTAAACCCGAAACAGACTGAAACGTGTAGTTAGTAGAAATTTTTAGATGTTAAATACACCACCGGATGAAACTTTAAACAATAAGGGCGAATTTTTGTCTGCACAGTAGCACTTTAAAATACTAATTCAGATTGAATGGTACTTAGATGTGTTCATGAGATGCATACAAATTTACGCGAAAACTAATGTGAATTTGTGCTTCTATTTTTGTGTTTCGTGAGGTTATTATGCCGGTTTTTATTTGGATTACCTACTTTGTGTTTTTTTTATAAATTAAGTTGGTTTTAAATATGACCGAAAAGGTAAATAAAATTGTAGTTTTTTTTTCTAATGGGTAAAGTGGCATTGTTCAGTTCCGACAAGTGTCATTCGAATTGAACAAATGAGAACATACCTGACCATTTATAAATCAGAGATTCCCAGCGAACTGAACTGAACAAATCCGAACAAACCCTGTATATTATACAGGGTGTTATGGAAATGACGTATTATATTTAAACCGGCAATTCCTGAGATGAAAACAAATTGAAGAAAAATATCCAAAAATGGCGCTTTAATTCAATATGCCCTGTACATGACCTGACGTCAAACCAAAATTAAGCACATGGTGACACTGGGAGAAAGATAAACAAAACAAAATATGGCGGAAAACATCAGTGAATTTTAAGCAGTGTTGTCACTCTTTAGAAAGTCAATATCCGTTTGACAGATTGGAAGTTGTTTATTTTTCAGGGTACATTATTATAAACTTTTACGTTCAGTTCAGTTCGCTGGGAAACAATCTCTGATTTATAAATGGTCAGTATGTTCTCATTTGTTCAATTCGAATGACACTTGTCGGAATTGAACAATGCCACTTTACTCATTAAAAAAAAAACTGAAATTTTCTTTACCTTTTCGGCCTTATTTAAAACCAACTTAATTTATAAAAAAACACCGAGTAGGTAATCCAAATAAAAACCGGCACAATAACCTCACAAAACACAAAAATAAAAGCACAAATTCACATAAGTTTTGGCGTAAATTTGTATGCATCTCATGAACACATCTAAGTACCATTCAATCTGAATTAGTATTTTAAAGTATTACTGTGTAGACAAAAATTCGCCTTTATTGTGTAAGTTTCATCCGGTGGTGTATTTAACATCTAAAAATTTCTACTAACTACACGTTTCAGTCTGTTTCGGGTTTATTCGGTCGATCGATATTGCGTCATTGGGAAATATCTAAAAATAGAGCGTTGCCACTTTCGATGTTTTATAAGATTATATTCATAAATTGCGGAATTTCCTTCTGTAATATTACTTTCCTGTATAATTATTCTCTCGGAAATGGCAACCGCGCTATTTTTCCGAATATGTACGAAGCACTCGACCGTTGGTTGGGCTCGTCTATATTAAGACTTAAGTTGTTGTTGTCAACATAATTATTTCTTCATTAAAGGATTAAAAATTGCGAAATAATTTGCATCCTATCTTCTGTGTAAGCTGTTGTTCTATGTGTACGATAGTGTAATTATGCGTTAGTGTTTAGTGCTTTTGTGTAATCTGATAATAGGTGCATATCTTCAAAAAAACTAATTTGAAACTCGTGAGTATCTATGTGTTTCTTTAAGTGATTTAGTGTAATTTGTTCTGTTTCACTATGTATTATTTTCACTCGACGATATGCCGATTATGTTCCGAGATTGGAAATAAGAGGCGGAATGGGGTTTAGTGGATATAAGCTTATTATGCACTACCACACTATCATCAGAGCACGTGATTAGCATAAACCTCTTCCCATAGAAAAAAGAACTGAAGGTGTCTGTGCCCTTGATTCCTTACTCGTGTCGGCGGCCTAGATTTAATTTCTAAGTAAGCTAAATATTTATTTAGTTTTACATTTTTCCACAGTTTGGCAACATTGCGCCAGAACATTTGTTTATTACACAGCTGAGTAGTGTAATATGATTGTGCCGCGAAGTGACCTGTGGGTTTATGGGTGAATTACCCCACTTCTGTATATAATACGTCATTTCCATAACACCCTGTATATGTTGTCAATTTTTACAGATATTTCCATCCCAATATTAATTTTTCTATTTTAATTCTAGAAAAAAAATCGAAAAACTTAAAAATAAAACAATATTTCAGACTAAGCCTCCTCCTGAACACCCTGTATCTTTGTATAAATTTAACGTCGCCTCCAAACATAAATTATGGAATGCAAATCATTTGAATTTTAAAAATATTTTTGTATATATGTGCACCGAAAGTGCCTCTTTTCATGCATATTCTCGGGCGGGAAAGATTTTTCCCGCCCGCTTCGAGTCACCATGTGCTCATAAATAAATAAAACCAGAATTGTCGGTGCGGGATTTGAACCCGCGACCCGCAGATCGCCAGGCGGACACTCTACCCACCGAGTCATATTACAAGCGATAATAAATAGCGGATTATATGTAAATTAAATTGGCAGTTAATTTTTCAAAGATGTTTTAGAAAAATGTCTTAAGAATTTCTTTATTTATATGGCCTCAAAGACTCGGGCACTTGTAAAAAAATAAATAAAACCAGAGATGCCGAGTGAGTGATTTAAACCCGCGACTCACAAGGCGTACGCTATACCACTAGGCCACCGAGCCTATTTGTCAAAAATAATAAATAGATATTTACATTCTCCATGCGCGAGTGTTTTCATGTCATGTAGACAGGAAAACTGTCGGAAGAATTTCTTTATTTATTTGTCATCAAAGCTTCGGAGCACTTGTAAAAAAAAATACGGTACAGATCTCGGGCCGTCGGAGGCTTTTCCGGACTCGTGCGGTAAAATTTATATATAATCCGCTATTTATTATCGCTTGTAGTATGGCTCGGTGGGTTGAGTGTCCGCCTGGCGATCTGAGGGTCGCGGGTTCAAATCCCGTACCGACAATTCAGGTTTTATTTATTTATGAGCACATGGTGACTCGAAGCGGGCGGGAAAAATCTTTTCCGCCCGCTTCGATACTTTCCCGCCCGCTCTCTTGGAAAATGCCATTTTCGGTGAAGAGAACATGCATGAAAAGAGACACTTTCGGGGCACATGTAAAAAAAAATACGGTACATATCTCGGGCCGTCGGAGGCTTTTACGGCCCTTGATACGTAATGTACTATTATTACCCACATACATATTTCGTTTAATACCTACTTGTCACACGAATGCGAATCCTAACAATGTTGTCGATTTTCTGGAGGCATAATAGGTGCGATGATGATCGGATAGAAGCAAGCATTACCGATTAATTGGCGGTATACAGTATAAAACCGCAGCGTCAAGTGATGGAATTACGCTGAACTCATTTGTATAACTGTACTTATATACCATACTGATATGTCACTACCAAAAAAATTTGCCAATAGGTGTTGCTAGACCTTGACGATCGTTTGGAAATGTTATACACATGGATTCGTTTTCGCCTCCCATATTTCGCTGTAGCCTCCGTTTTTGAGGCGTATGCGTCCAAAGGGTCTATATTTTGGTGATGTATAAGTCAAAATGCATGTATGTATGTATGTATATATAATATAATTTCCAATAATGCGTCACTCTCGAGTTATAATGGAAAAAGTAAAAAAATACCATTTTGCCCTCTTTGGAGAGATATTTTGAGTGCACTGGCTTAACGACTCAGCGATGGAGCTTCAGCTAATTTGTTGAGCGCGACCCATATAACAGGAGGATCGTGGGCGAGATTGGCACTGATACAGAAAGGTACACAAATTGTTTACACAGTAAGTTTTCCTTGATGGAACTATGTTTTCTCATTCTTCACCAAAAAGGAGCGCCTCGCCATCCTTTTGATTGTTTTAATGATATATTTTGTTCAGTTTTCTAATTAAATTACCACCAAACAAGAAAATATGAAGTTCTTTTTCAAAATGAAGAATAAAATAATTTCTCTGTAAAGTCTGCGCACTTCGAGATTCTTCCTAACCCCAAAGCAGAGGCATAGGAATTTTAAAATGATGCTCTAGGCCAGGCGACCAATTATTGAATAAATCCGTATACGATAGGGATATTCTGAAAAGACTCGATAACATAAACCATTTGTATTCTTGAAATCCGTATGCGATTTTTTAGTACGAATTGACATCAGGTTGAAATATGCGGATTTGATTTCTCGCACGCGTATTGTGGTATCCAATAGTCTTTCAGGCTTTTTCGACAGTTGACATCAGCAATATGTCATCGATCAGCTGTTTCGGGACTTAATCAAATAGCCCAGTTTTATACGAACCGCATTAAGCGTGTTGTGATTTTATATTTTTCCAGTTTGATTGGTGCTAATAAGTTTTAAAAGTGTATTTCCGTCATTTTAGTATAGTTTGTTTTGTTTTGAAAACTTTCATAACTACATATCGAGTTGTTTGTGTATTTGTAAACCACAGTAAGTACTAATCACGTAACGAAAAATTTATAGGTTAATATTTTATTTATCTGTTTTTAGGCGAAAATAATAATTATGGAGCATAATTATTGTCTGCCTTCTACCTCAGCTGATGCCACCGTTAGAGAAACTAAGGTGAATTTTAATATTAATAAAAAAATTTCTAGATGTTTCATTTCTTTCCGAGTGAGTTGAGATTTATTTCAGTTAAATATCAGGTAATACTTTTGTGTGGCGACTTGAATGTATACAGTTTGGTTGGCTGGGAAAGTAGGAAATATCTGTATGATATTTTTAATAGTTTTGGTCAGAATTCAAGTGCAATTATTGATCATGTAGTGTGTAATAATAGCTTTATTTAAGTTCACTATTTTTAGAACTTTGCAGAAAATACTAATTATATTGTCGGAAGCTTTTGATTTATATATAGAGCTGAGAATAATCGCCGAGCTCTAATGGAAAAGCCTTGTGTTGCTCAGAAGAGACGCAGATTTCTTGAAATATACATGGCGAATTAGCAACTTGGTGCTGTCCCAATTTAACCGATTTCGTATCTCTTTACCCTTAACTTTCCCGAAATCCCAATGGAGAAGGCCGAAATCCCCATTTCATTAGTTTTTTGCATATATGACTTACGTAACCTACGTATTTGCAGTATATGTAGTACATATACATAAGATGGGTGCATATAGAATTTGCTTGTTATGATACTATAAACTTATAAGTTACTATTAAACATTAAAGTTAAAACAGAGGTAACAAGAGTGAACAACCTTTAAGCAAACTGTATATTTCGTTTTTTAATGCAATAACTTTTCCTTCGAAAAGGACATAGTTTTTTCGGGGAAAGGACTTTGAATTTGATAATAATTTTGATGTAGATTGAGGGGGACGCTCTCTGCGGTACTCTGAATACATAAAAAGAAATGTAACTTTTTTTGTGCCTTAGTATAATTATATTTTTATTAAAAATATCAATTTTTCCGTCATTTTTAAGTAATAAAGGTTTACTTTGTAAATGTCGCTCCGACTAACCGTTTTCGAGATATTTTCAATTATAATTTCTAATGCGCACGTTTAAATTTTGATTTGTAAATGTGAAATTTGTCACAGTAGGCTTTGGTAAAAACAAATACAATGAAAGCACTTTGAAACCTCATTTCTGTCAAAGTTTATTTTCATTTGTCAGCATTGTGGGTGTTTTTAAGGAGTTTATGAAGATACTGTTATCAAAGATGAAACTAAAAATGCCGCGACATAACTGTTTTCTAACAGAGAAATGCGAGACATGGTATGTTTATACGCACAAGAAAATTTTAACAGGCGCGGGCGGGGCACATCGGCGGTATTTGGAAATGTATCCAAATAGAAGGCAGCCAGATTTTAAAATTTTTAGAAGCCTATACGACAGACTGGGAGAAACAGGATCCTTGCGTCCAAAACGTAATAGTGGAGGATCCTGTTTCTCCCAGTCTGTCGTATACTCCTTAAAAGCACCCACAATGCTGACAAATGACAATAAACTTTGACAGAAATGAGGATTCAAAGTGCTTTCATTGTATTTGTTTTTACCAAAGCCTACTGTGACAAATTTCACATTTACAAATCAAAATTTAAACGGGCGCATTAGAAATTGTATTTGAAAATATCTCGAAAACGGTTAGTCGGAGCGACATTTACAAAGTATACCTTTATTGCTTAAAAATGACGGAAAAACTGATATTTTTAATAAAAATATAATTATACTAAGGCACAAAAAAGTTACATTCCTTTGTATGTATCCAGAGTACCGCAGAGAGCGGCCCCTATAATCTACATCAAAATTATTAACAAATTCAAATTCCTTTCCCCAAAAAACCCTAGTCACAAAATTTTGTGCAAAAATATTTATTCAGAAATAAGTTATTTAGGAAAATTGATAATTAAATTTTTACTTGGACACCCTGTATCTCGGTTATTACGAGCTATTGAAACTAAGTATGGCCAAATCGCAGTATTTTTACCCAAGGAATCTGCAGTTTTCCTGTGTACCATTAGTTATGGGACACCCTGTATACTGATTTATTGCTTGTCATGAAATATTGGACAAAAAAATATTAAAATTTCTTTTTGATAAAATATGCTCTGAAAATTAGTTACTGAATGCCACCCTTTATTAAATATGTGGTATACTTGAGTAAACTGTATTTAGGGGAAATAAAACACGGGATAATTTGAACTGCTTCTTTATTGTCGGTCAAAAAGTCAGGATGGGGGAACAATGTGGTCAACCAATTTATATGCAAATCCATGCACACAATTAAACTTATGATACTGCTGAAATCACTAAAACTACATTACAATGACTTACAAAATAAAAAACATACATAATAAAGTACTTTATTTGAACTTACGTAGTTTTCAGAAATCCGCAGCTTCGATTACAACCCGTAAGAAGAAACTGCAAGAAACTTACGAGTGATGTTTTTTTCAAATTCCTTATTATCCTGCATTATTTTTACAATTTACAAAAGGTACAACACAATACGCATAGCTAACATCTAAAAAAAACCTAAACCATACTACGCAACTACAATAATTAATTTTTTAATTATAAAATACAAAATCCAGCCCTGTCACCATACAAAATAAGAACCCTTAACCTACGATTGCAAGTGTATGATTTTTCCACATGATCATTATATCGTTTTGTCCTGGCCGCTGCATAGGTCGTCTGAATTTTTTGTTCTCCATACCATTGTTCATAATCTTCTTTGCTAAAAAAATTATGTGTTTGCTTTTGTAATTTTATTTTGTGACTTACCTCTAAATGCGTTTCTAGTTTATTATAAGTTCCACAGATTAACTCAGTTTCAATAAACAATGGGCAAATAATATGCGATTTCTTAGTATCGGAATTATGCTGTTGAACATTTTTTACGTGTCTGTTCTTTGCTGAAACACAAGAAACCTCCAAATTGCAAAACGGGCACGTATTGTTCTGTTGGGCTTCCATGCTTGATGATTGCAAAAGTAGATAAACACAATATTTTTCACAAAATAAAGCAAAAAGCTAAGAGATTCAAGAATCACGTGTGGTAACGCAGCGATCAAACAAAAAACTCTAAAAAAGGGCGGCAAGGAGTTATAAATGTTAGGTTAGGTATTGTTCACGAGCTGTGCGCCAGGCATCCGATCCTTCGAAACGTGAAAGTTGTCAAACATCACCATTTAAAATGCCCGCCAGCTTTCCGGATTCGGATCTCCGAAAGATGCCGAATGTTTCCGGGGCTTCCGTGGTTTTTAGTGTCGTCTAAAGAAATGATTAAGCATGACTTTTTCGAAAATTTGAAGATACAATTTATTACAGGTATAGTTAAGTCCATGTGTAGACACATTGTATAAAGTTTACAGTAGGTAAAGATGGACATCCATGTAGATACGTACTTCCTATCTTTTTGTGAATATAGAGGTACCTACTAGACATGTAATTATAGATAATGACTTCATTTTATATATTTGAGTAAATAAATAACAAAAAAATACAATGTGTATGTGTGTTTTATTCCCTATATTAAATAATAAAAAATGCATTTAAAAATATAAATAGACTCGTTTTATTTTTAAAATAAACGTACGTACTATTGTAGTACGCTCCTGGAAGGTCCTGGAATGTCAAACAAACTTAGGCAAAATAAATAACCAGCAAAATAAGCAGGCAAGTCATTAATGTCACGTGACACTTGACATATCTGGCGCGAGGGTTCACTGCAACGACTATAAATCGCCATACTGTTACTACAGAGAAACTGCATTATGCCTCGCCCACTTATTTGCATATGCGAGTATATCGCGTCATTCGCGTCATTATCCTTGCTCAGTTGCCGGATGAATCGAGAGCTTATAATTTACAGTTTGGTTTGACGGTACGATAAGATTAGGGAGGGTCGGACTTTATACGATAAATAATATTCAATGAATATAAATTAATATTTCTTTATTCGTCTTGGGGGTTCACGTGCGCATGTGCTCCTATGGAAGAACCGCCACTGATGAGTTACCATCATTGTATTCACTTGAATGCCGGACATAGAACTTTATACAAATTTTCCAGTATTGTAAAACATTTAATAGAAAAAGCGAACATCATTTACATATTGAGACTAACCTTTTAACATATACTGATTTTATTATAAAGGCAATGGACCAGGGCTTCCAGGTGGACTCATTGTACAACGATTTCAGCAAAGCTTTTGATAAAGTTGACCACAATACTTTGGTTTGTAAACTTGCTTCGATGGGTGTGCAGGGAGACCTCCTCAGGTGGCTTGCCTCATATATACAAGGTAGATCACAAATTGTTGCCATAAATGGATATAATTCTAAATCATTTCCAGTGACATCGGGTGTGCCGCAAGGCTCACACCTGGAGCCTCTGTTGTTTTTGATATATTTGAATGACATTAAATCATGTTTTAAATTCTGTAAGTTCCTTATTTATGCAGACGACCAAAAGCTTTATGCAATCATTAGGGGCCCGAGAGACTGTGAACTTGTTCAAGGTGATATAAATAACTTTGTTGCTTATTGAATAAATAATAATTTAATCCTGAATTTAGAGAAATGTTGTCATATTAGTTTTACTAAGAATACATTAAATGCTATTGAATTTAATTATAAAGTGGGTGACAGTATTATTAAGCAGGTTACAGAAGTGAAAGACTTGGGAGTTGTATTCGACAGTAGAATGACATTTGGTCCACATATCGACTTTATTGTTAACAAAACTAGTAAACTACTGGGATTCATAACTAGAGTGTGTAAAATGTTTAAGTCTGAACAAGCAATTAAAACCTTGTATTATGCTGATATTTATAGTAGGCTAAACTTTGCATTTCTGGTTTGGTCTCCTTATTATCACATTCATATACATAGGTTGAAAAGGATTCAATCACGTTTTCTCAGATTTTTAAACTTTAGAATAAACGGCGTTAATTAAATAGCGGATATGTGTCAAGTAAGACAGTGCTTCTCTATCACAACTCTTCAAGTTAGACGATTATAACTTTTCACATTCAACCTAGAGAAACGAGAACTCATCAATTATTTGATATTAATTATAGAAGAACAAATCTTGGGCAAAATTCACCTTTAGTAAGAATGTGCACAATTTATAATAACAATTGCGAAGATATTGATATATTCAATACAACTCTGTTTACTTTTAAAAGGCAAATAAAGGGATTGAATCTTTGACCGGTCGAGTCTATTGCTTTTTGGATTTTATAGTCTATTGTTTTTTATCTTTTATAATTTAATAAATTTTGAATGGTTTCCCATGACGCCGTGGTTGGTGTATGGGAGTGGTCCCGAATAATTTTTTCAAATTTAGATTTAGTTAGGACATAGCTTATAACGTACTTGTACACGTAACTGAAAATAAGTGGGTACATTTTTGGGTCTAGAACCTGTCAGTACCCCAAATCGTAAATAAAGAAATAAATTACGGGGGAAAGAGAAGCAGAATTTTTAAGAAATTACTAAATTGGACGAACAACCAACTCTTAAAAATGCGGCAGCTCCTAATCTGTTTAATAAACTAGAAAATATTCTTCCAAGATAGAGCGCTATTCCAAAACGATACCTATAAACCTCTCAAATCCACCTGAAATTTTGGATATAATGAGTAATCTTAAAAACAAACTTAGAAGCGGACACGACGAATGTACCAATTTTAGCATAGTTCACATAATAAATTGTTCTTTAAAGTATGGGATATTCCCGGATCAATTAAAATTAGCCCGGATAGTCCCGGTATTTAAAAAAATGATGACACAAAAGTTGAAAACTATCGTCCCTTTGAATAATAGAAAAGTTTTGGACTTGCATTGTCTTTATTTGTTATATATCACAACGTTTCAACTGGTAAGTATCTCCAGTCGTCTTCAGGTGAGTAGTAAATAAGAAAAGTAACTACAGTTCTATTTATACTAGCTATGTGCACTGAAGCATAATTGAGATGGGTGCAGTCGTGCGTTCAGTTTTGCGCGATATTAGTAATTCTAAGCTTACATCTACTTAACAAGGGCTTCCAGATATTTCTTAAATCTAATGAAGGTTTACTAAAACAGCCAGGGTTCTGGTGTATGGTAGCAGATTCCTTGAACTTCCTCTTCCTCCGGGGCATCTTTGGATCTTTTTACGTATAAGTGATACTTCAACTGTCGCTGTAATTATTACCATCAAACTTTAAAATCTTAAATGCGACGATACTACTAGGGGCACCTTATTGGATGGGCAATTTATAATATTACAGTAAGGTTGGTGTTCTCTCTGTATTTCAAACAGCAAGACTTCAACATTATTGCCATTCAGCCAACAAACATGTAGTTCTCTATTCCACCAATTATTGATTTTCAATAACTTTTCACACAATCACTGCATCACTTTTCGAGAGTTTTATGAATGGATCATGGGAGCTGTAGTTGACAATACATTTGGCCGTGAATATAAACTGCGATTACTAACTGCCAATGACGTAATGATTGTTGCTAGTGCACGACCTCGCGAATGTGTATTTGTAATAAGGTTGGGAGTTCTTACCTACCTTACACAGCAATAAACTCTAGGATCTCTTCTCGGTCTGTTAAATAGAAAATTATTAAAATTGGTGCATTATTATCGTAATAGCTTATTAATTTGGACTTGCATTATTGAATATTCGATAATTAATAGGGATAGTGTAGTTATAGTGAGTTCGATTCTATGCTATTAAAAAATGGGTCTAGGACTATTCGCCGTCGCCGTTTTGCCGTCGCCGGTTCGCCGGCGGGACAGTTCGCCGGCAGCCGATTCGCCATGGGCCGTTTCGCCGTCAAGTAGAAATTAATAAAATACGTAATAAGGGATGTTTATGATATACAGCCTGTACCAAGTTAAGTGCGCACTATTGCTAACTTTTTTATTATTGTAGATACAAAGTCGGCTAAATTAGCAAAGTAGTAGCATTTTTTCTGCTGATTAAGATGGTGAGAACAGAAAAACAATTGAACATAGGGTTTTCAAATACATGAGAAAAATGCCATTTTTTTAAACGGAACACCCTGTATATTTTTGACTGCAAGGTTTGTAAATTATTTACAAAACAAAAAAGTTCATATGCACATTGGCCTAAAACTGAAAATAACCGAATTATTACCATATTTATTTTTTAGACAAGTTGGCTGTGTATTTTCAAAATAAAAGCTTTATTTGATGTGTCGTTAGATTATTCTGCTGTCAATAAGAGCCAAGCATTTTTGGTAATTGTTGTAATAGTTATTGGATGTTCTCTAGTTATAAAAATAATATAAAATTGCGTTCACGCATTTAGAAAAATGCAATATGTTAGAAGCATATCTTATTTGCAAAAAAATAGTTTCCGAGCACTAGAACAATATGGTCAAACGTATCCTGAACGTGATCAACCAAACAGAAGGTATTCTTTAAATCTTTATAGAAAATTCAGAAATAATGAAGACTTTTTGGAAAGGGTAGAACTAGAAAACAGTTTATAATAAGTGAGCAGGTAGAAGTAAATGTGTTAGCATATTTTGAAGTGTACAAAAATAATTCTACCAGATATTTGGCAAGGGACAGTGGTTTATGTTTATTTGCAATTTGGAGAATTTAAAAAAAATATAAGGTTGCACCGTATAAGTACCGACTAGTGCAAACATTATTACCTGGCGACACTGAAAGAAGACTAATTTTTTGCCAATTGTTTGTAGATATGTGTAGGCAAAATATCAACTTTTTAACGCACATATTGTGGAGCGATGAAGCGAATTTTTCAAACAGGGGTATGTTTAATCGTAAAAACATGCACTATTGGTCTAGAGAAAATCTATTTATTGCTCATCCCAGAAATCCGCAAGTAAGATTTAGTATTAATGTTTGGTGTGGTCCAATAGGCAGCCAAATAATTGGCCCAATTTTTTATGATGGCGTTTTAACAGGCCGAAGATATGTTGATATGCTGTCAGAATTACTGGGAGAATATTTACATCATGTCAACTTAGAGGCACGAAACCGAATCTACTTTCAACAAGATGGAGCTCCTCCTCATCAGTTCCACGAGGTGAGAATGTTGTTAGAAAGGCTTTTCCAAGATAGGTGGATAGCAACAAATGGTCCTATACGTTGGCCCCCAAGATCTCCTGACATAACTCCATTAGACTTTTACTTTTTGGGTTATGTCAAAGACAACGTCTATAAGAGGAAATATGCGAACCTGGGCGAACTTCAAGATGGCATCAAACGCATTATAGCATCCATCGATGGCAGAACAGTTTTAAAAGCCACAAAACGTGTATTAAAGAATGCCAGAAAATGTATCGAACAAAACGGAAATGCCTTTGCACATTTAATGTAGGTTGTGTGTTTTCATTTATTTCATTTAAATAAAATAATAAGGAGATATTTGAGTTTTATTTCAAGAAGACACAGCCAACTTGTCTAAAAAATAAATATGGTAATAATTCGGTTATTTTCAGTTTTAGGCCAATAGTGCATATGAACTTTTTTGTTCTGTAAACAATTTACAAACCTTGCAGTCAAAAATATACAGGGTGTTCCGTTTAAAAAAATGGCATTTTTCTCATTTATTTGAAAACCCTATGTTCAATTGTTTTTCTGTTCTCACCATCTTAATCAGCAGAAAAAATGTTACTACTTTGCTAATTTAACCGACTTTGTATCTACAATAATAAAAAAGTTAGCAATAGTGCGCACTTAACTTGGTACAGGCTGTATATTGCTAAATTATTTCAAAAAGTAAAATAATATAAAACTATAACAAACCCGATCAAACCCGAACAAACCCCATTCTATGATATAGTACTGTAATAAAATTTGTAATTAGGGTTCTTGGAATTCAACTTCAATATATCGTCAGCTTAATTAGTAAATCACATATGTCCAAATAGCAAAACAAAAGAATTTTATCGTTAGTAAACAATTTTAGAAACGATAATATAACAGAATATCTCAGAGGTTTAGCCCATAATTATGAAATGTAATAATTTTATTTTATACATTTATAGTATAATATCTTAGAGGTTTATATTATTTTACTTTTTCAAATAATTTAGCAATGTATATCATAAACATCGTTTATTACGTATTTTATTAATTTCTACTTGACGGCGAAACGGCCCATGGCGAATCGGCTGCCGGCGAACCGGCGACGGCAAAACGGCGACTGCGAAACGGCGGCGACGAATAGTCCCATTCCCTTAAAAAATATACTTAAAACACGGATATATTCTTACGAAAAATTAAATTATTGGTCTTAAAATATTATTCAGAATTGCATTAACCATTGCATTGCATCCAGCTTGCATTGCAACTTTATGGAGAACTACTGAACATATGTTTCTGACACTTTGATGATTTAGGTTTATCGATACGCTCTCTTTAAATAAAATATTCACATGTTCCTTTCATTTCCGGTTATACCGTAAAAAGCTGTCAACTTTCATTTTTTTAAATACAACATGTTAATTTTTATTATATTTTTCGATAAACTAAACTCCTGGACAAAATTAACGCAACATCATAAATTTGCCATATTTTTGATGCTATTTTTTTTCTGAATTTATGATCCGATTTGAATGATTTTTTTTTTGAATTGTAGGTTGGTTCCTTGACAATGTCATAGTTTTTGCTGTAGTATATTAGCAAGCGAAATATATTGCAGTTGACGTTAAACGGTACGTCAATCTTTCCCCAACATTTTCTTTTCTGGTTTACTTCATTATCTTTGTTATTAAAGGAAATACACCGTTTTATAGCGTAACATGTTTTTATAGACTTTGTATAGTGCCAAGCAAATGAACATGTTATAACCACAATTTACGATTGCTTAAGAGCCAAGCATTTTAAACAATTTAGTTATTACTTATTTTATTGGTGTTGTTGCGTAATTTTCATTTTGTTAATTTATTTATTAATAAATTCCTTATTGGTTAACCATTTTTTTTTCAACAATACAGACATAACGTCACATGAATTTTTCATTATTTTGTTTCTATGAATCCACAGCCAACTACAAAAAATATATTTTCATAAGATAATTTTTAAATTTCGCTATAAGTCCGAAAATACTAAAGATAGGTATAGGAATACTTAATATCATTAGATAGAAAATCCTCCATTAGCAAAACATATCCATTTAAAAAAAAGAAGATGTTTGCAATAATTCATCTACCTCAGAAATAGTGTTATGGAGACGCCCTGTATGAAACTAATTAAATACTCTTCAAAATTATAAAATTTGGATGGTCTCAAAATTTTAGCTTTCTAGCTGTAACCGCTAAAAAGATACGATTTTCTTTTCAGGTCCCGATACGGCGTTAAAAAATCACAAAATTATTTGTAATTCAAAAACTTTTAAAGATAGGTATATGATATTATACAGAAAACTGTTCTAGATTTTTATCTAGATTCCAAAAAAATATAATATATAGGGTAATTCATTTAAAATTCCAAAGTTGCTACCACTTTCGGTATGATCCGGCAACACCATCGAAAATATTTTAAATATACGTAGAAAACCATCTCTTATAGCCACAGCCAATTTTTCAAAATAAAATCTCATTTAGTTCTCGAGATACTTCCAATAAGCAACTTTACTTGGGGCACCCTGTATATGTAGATCAAGCCATGGCGATATGCTAGACGCAAAGAGCGCGATTCCCATTTCTTTGCTTCATTCAGTCGTTCACTGTGTCGTCGATTCGCAATTCGTAGTTTATGTTAAAATAATTCGCAGATTGCTCATATGATTTTTCATTCTCAGTGAATATTTAGCAGTTAGCGATTATCTGCTCAACATTAGTTAGAATCAGTATAGAAGTAATTTCTTGTGGGAGGTGGTGGTGGTGGTAGAGTATGTAGAGATGGGAAATATCGTCAATCGCTTCTCGCGGTACATACGGACGCGTTACACAAAAATACCGCTACGAAATACCGCTACTGGATACCGTAAACTGTCACCTATCCTCTCATGTAAGAATCGAGTCTAAGTACTTTTCGACCTAATATGACCGCCCTATCAAAAGCGATTATTGAAGTCCAACCTTCAGAGAACAAGGCTTAGTTCTACAAAGTCCGCAAAATATTGTTTCTTTAAAATGTTATTTTCTTTTGGTTTTTTATACAGGGTGGTCCAGCGAAAACTTAACACGTCGATTTTCCTGCTTTAAAATGAAAATGTAGAAAATCGCTCGGACCCGTCGATTTCGGATTCGATGGGGAATAACTTTTCCTCTCCGTAACTTCAACCCCCTAACGGGGGTGAACACAACCCCCTGATTATGAATAGGGATGAGGGGTGTTGCGATACCTCATTCTGAAGATCTTATCGAGTACTATCTGACCCTAAAATTTCGCTTCAAAATTTTCATATGATATGATATGATATGATATGACAGCTAAAATAGTGGAAGACTACTTACTTTTGTGATTAGATTATTAAATGCTGAAATGGCCACCATTCACTTCCATGCAGTAAAGAATGCTGGTGTATGAGTAGAGAATGTGGAATTTACCTCGAGGATATTACTCTTATCAGAAGTAGTTGAATTTATTTATTTATTTGTTAATTTTTTGTGCAAAAAAGTAGCATGTTTTTGATTTACCTAGTCTATCGTGAATTTTTAAGAACGTTAAAACTGTGTCAATTCGATTGTACCTTTGTAGTAGAATTAAAATGGTGTATTCCGTAGAAGAAAGGGTGGAAATTATAAAATTATTTTTTGAAATAACGACTCTGCGCGAGTAACAGCGGCTTTATTTAACGAACGGCATCCTGAAAAAAATGTATCCGCTGCTTACGTTGTGTAACTGGTTGCCAAATTTAACGCTACTGGTTCAGTCGGAAACAAAAAGAGGGTGTATGACAGAGACGAAGCGAGGGAAGTGGCTGTCTTAGGTCAAGTAGCAATGGATCCGACCCTTAGTACTAGGAAGTTGTCCGATGTATCTGGTGTTTCACGCATAACAATCATGAAAATCCTTAAACAATATAAGTTCCATCCTTTTAAGATACGACTGGTTCAGGAACTGAATGAGGATGATTTCGATCGCCGACTCCAGTTCTGTGGAGTGGTCAGTGGAATTATTAACAATAATCCTAACTACATGTTCAATATCTGTTTCTCGGAGGAGTGTTCATTTTACCTTAATGGCATTGTAAACAGGTATAACTGTCGGTATTGGTGAGATGAAAATCCAAGATTATTTCGTGAAGTGCATACGCAGCATCCCCAAAAGTTAAATGTGGGGGCGGGTATTTATGGAAATCACATAATCGGCCCTTTTTTTATACCCGGTAATCTTACTGGCCAAATGTATTTAGAACTATTAGAGAACGCTATTTATCCAGCCCTCGTTCAAGTATTGGAGAATGAAGAAGACATATTGGATGGCCACCCAGATCACCTGTTCTTTCTATGGGATCACCTGAAATCTAAGATTTACGCTACCCAGCCTGAGTCACTGGAGGATTTGCGAATGTAGATCATTAATGAATGCCGTCAAATTACACCACAAATGTTGATTAATGTCCGTGAACGTTTTGAGCAAAATTTATTTTACTGCATGGAAGTGAATGGAATTTAATAAACTAATCACAAAAGTAAGTAGTCTTCCACTATTTTAGCTGTCATTTCGTTAAAGATGAAAATTTTGAAACGAAATTTTAGGGTCAGATAGAACTCGATAAGATCTTCAAAATGAGGTATGAAAACACCCCTCATCCCTATTCAAAATCAGGGGGTTGTGTTCACCCCCGTTAGGGGATTGAAATTACGGAGATGAAAGAAGCGGAAAAGTTATTTCCCCTCGAATCAGAAATCGACGGTTCCGAGCGATTTTCTACATTTTCATTTTAAAGCAGGAAAATCGAGGTGTTACGGGCTGGACCACCCTGTATGTAAAATTTTTTAGAAGATTTTTTCATTGGAATTATCGATATCAGTCAAGGGTAAAAAAAAACAGATTAAACACTATGCAATTTTTACCTTTGCGGTACGACAGTAAGTTTTTTTGTTATATTAAAAATTGATTCGTTAACTAAGTATGTTTCGAAAGGAAAGTAACCTTATCGTGTTTGTTACATCTTGGTAACCTGCGAACTAAGGCACGCTATCCCTCTCTTAGTCCTACGCTGACGCGAGGATTTAAATATAGGTAGTTGTAAGATTTACTTTAGGTTTTTACTTGTTCGGTTGCGACACTCCGTACTGAATAAAACATAATTGTTTTTAAAAAGGCATTTTTCTTGACCAACTACATATAACTTGTTTACCGTCAAAAAATACCCTTAGAAAATATCCACTACGTCGAACCTGCGTTCCGCTACACGACGATATGAAATAATACCGCGACAATATAGCGGTACGCAAATACCATCTCACCTCTAGGAGCACGCGACGACGGTGTCTTATAAATACTTCGGGCCCCTCGAAGCTATGGTTAAACCGACACTGTGCGCAGACTATAGAGACAGACAGACAAATTATAGACGAGTGTTTGTTACCTATATTTTTTATTTTTGGTTATTTAATTAGAACAAAACTTATAACTAAAATAATTAAAATGGAGACGCTCTTCTTTGGGGAAGAATTAGCAAACAGAGTCTTCGAGCCAACCTTCTTCCTTAAACAGTCCATAGCGTTATTTAGCAGTGATTCTCCGGCAAGTCCAAGCTCCTGTAATTCGAGTTTTGCACACTCTTCCAAGACGGTCTTATAATTTCCGACAAGTTCGTATAATTCTAAATCTAATAAATATAAATCTTTATTTATAGATTCGTATGTTTTTCTAATTTCGTCTGTAAGTAATATACGACAATTCATTATTTTATTCTCATCTTCACATTTTTCACATTCCTTCATTTTTCCTGCCAGGATTATCGATATGTTCTGCTTCATATCAATATCTTTATATCTTCTATCAATTATTTCCTCTGCGGCTTCTGTTCTATCAATCATACATTTCAATGTAACTGCACTTGGTGTAGCTCCTATATTCTTTACCTCTTCATCAGTGATGCAACCGCCATCATCTAAAATGTTTGAAGCTAATCCAGGATAGTTATTATTGTATACAGGGTGCACGGAAAGAAAAACTTAGTTAAATTTACTATAAACATAGTAAAACTAACCATAATTTATGGGTCTATATGTAATTGGAATAACTTTTATTAAGAACTGCCCTTAAGTTATAGCAAAATTTTATCTAAATTTTTAGTGAAAATTACAAAGTAATTTAGTAAACCATTTATTTTAACACAAAAGTAAATATGAAGTTGTAGGAAAAGTACAGTCAACAACTCGAGTGGTAACTCTATTATAGTTGTTGCAGAATTATACCGTTGACTCTTACTGCCATAAATAAACTGCCTAATTAAACCCTAGTGTATACGCCTGAACCTCTTCAAAGCTCAATAAATGGGATCAGGGCCGGCTTGAATATGTATACCACACCACATGATTTATTTTTATAATTTAAAATAAATAGATAGGTATTTTTAGTTTTAGGTACCTATAATAAATGTAAAATAATGATAACAATTAATGATAATTGAAAGTAATATAATTTAAAAGTATAACTATTAGGATAACAAGTACAATATAAATTAATTAAATTCTAAGAAACTATTGATAATTTATTCAAAATTTAACTCTGTATCACTATCACTATCTTCATCTAAGCCTAAACTTATAATTAAGGGTTGAACATTTGTAATCATACAATTGTAAGAATTTTCCACCTTAGGTACATGCTGTACACAGTTTTTCCAGCTGCCTGCAGAAATTTTTCTTAATTCGTTTTTAATTAATTCTACTACAGATGCATTTAATGTAGGAGAAATATTATTTCTCCTAATATTGGATTTTAATTGGTGCCATATTAGCTCAATAGGATTGAATATACAATAGTACGGAGGAAGACGCAACACTGTATGTACATTTTCTGCTGCAAGTTTCTCACACTCGTATTCCTTATTTATTTTAAAAGCTTTTAATACTTCTAGCAGTTCTCGTTTCTTGTAAGTTTCTTCAAAATATAAATCATTGTCAATATAAAATTTTGAATTTCTACTTTTGTATTATTAGAATTGGGAATGATATTTGCTTGCCGACTATGATAACTAGCATTGTCCATTACAATGACGCTATTTTCAGGTATATTTTTAAGGAGTTTATGTTTAAACCAATCTTCAAAAAGTTGTGCGTCGGTATCTTGATGGTAATCTAAAGAAGAATCTGCCATGTTTTTAGCTGAAAGCAACAGACAATTTGGAACAAACCCGTTCTCTGAACCAGCATGTAATATTGTGATTCTTTTGCCTATATTTGATGGTGCCTTGGTTTGACATTTTTTGGAAGAATCATCCCAACCTTTTCTTGGAGTGTCATGGGTATCGAACCATGTTTCGTCAAGGTAAATAATTGGACGATTTTCTTCTCTAAATTGTTTATCAGCTGTTAAATATTTAAGTCTCCATTCCCATAAACGTTGAGATTCCATTAATGTTTGTCTTTTATCAATGCTTCGGTATTTAAAACCCATTTTACGCAATATTTTCCTAAGACTTGAAAGGCTACAAGAGATATTTGTTTCGTCTTTAATCAGCCGCTCTTTGAGGGAAATCAAAGTGTGCCTCATATATTTGGTAAATCTTTCTTCTTAATAAATCCATGTCATTTTCGTCAATGCTTCTAAATGTGCCAGAATTACTCTGATTTTTTCTAGGATTAACAGGTTTAAGTACTATGTCTCTTACCGAAGATAAAGGAGTTTTTCTCAAAGTAGACGTCTCTGCTAAAGCATCTATCGAATTAAAATTTCTACTCAACAACGATTGATACACATTTTTAATTATTAGTTTGGCATCGGTAGATAAATGCTTTCTTTTAAAAATGACACTTGAAGATGCCCCCCTATCAGCACAATTCCAAGGACGCCACATTCTACCAATAAGCCTAACTAAAAATTACTTGCCGGAAAACCACTAAAGATTAAAATTATTAAAAATCACTTTGTATTTATATATGCGCATCAGGCATAGGTATAAATTGAATTTGTATACCTGGTCCAGCTCTGCTCCAAAAAGGTTTTAAAATTTGGGATTTCCTTATTTATTTTATGGTCGAAGGGTTAATGAGGTTTTATTGCAGTCAAAAGATCAACGGTATAATTCTGCAAATACTATACAATACACTTACGGTAGGTATCTTTACCGCATGTGCGTGATGTTTAACAAAACGAGCCGAAGGCGAACAAACCCGAACAACCCCATCCCTACCGTACTTGTATTGTAATATACTATAACAACATTTCATTTAAACTTAGTGATTATTAAAATAGAAAATACATAAATAATAGCCAGTGAAATGTACCATACATTTTAAAATATTTAATTTTTACTGCATTTATAATTAAATTATTTTCACTATACATTCGTAGTAAAATTTACAATATATTTTTGTAATTACTTGATTTTTCTAAAGTTATTAGAAATTCTATGTATACTTTTTTAGAAGTTATGTTTTGTTGGAAAACCAGTTTCCAACAAACGTGTTCTTTTTACTGTATATTTTTAATTATTACTTTCTCGTGCTCCCCTGTATAAATAAGTACTTCATTTCTTAGATGTACAAACTAATTGCATTTATCTAGCATTTTTCTTCTATTAGTACTCATGGATTTTGCCCTTATAGTGGAGTTGATCCGGTTTACGAAAATCCCTTGACGAAATCGAGTAATTTTTTTTCCCCAATATACAGAGTAGGATCCTCTCGACATTCTGACATGATTTGTAGGAGGTGTCGCATTGGGGGGGGGGGGGGGGGGGGGCACGTCCCGTGAATCTAACCGAGAACAGATTTTCCTAGATAACTCAGCCGGTTCTGATGCTACAAAAAAAATGTGAAAGGCAAAATTGAAGAGCTTGAGAGAGCGCGTAAGTTCGAATAAACCTGATCCCGATAACTCAATGAGATCGCGAATTATCACGATTTTTAACTGCAAAAATAATAAAATTTAATTAAGTACCTATATCTCGAGAAGGGGCGGAGTTGGGACATCAATTTTTCGAGAATCAACGGGTGGTACCGTGTACTTTGTTGGGCCGGAGGCTGGGTGTGGTGGGGCTATGAGGAGGAGAGTTATGGGGGGGGGATATTACATAAATGCTACTTGTAGTTTATTAATCGAGTTACGGGGATCAGGCCGGATTCAATTTGTTAGCTACGTGGGAGGATTGGCGAAAAATTTTTATTTTCGCAAATGCGCGCTTGTCGCGGCATACAAGATATTTAATATCTCCGAAAATACTTTAGATATTATGTTCAATTTTGGTATGTGTTAATAGGATATAGAACCACACATTTTAGTTAGAAAAGTTATTCAATTGTTCCACCAGTGGCGTCCCTGCAAACATGTCATGTGATATTTTTTACAAAAAATATGGTACGCCACTGACATTTTTCCATGTGACCACACTGTCCATTTTCTGCCGAATTTAAAATATTTTTGAGACTTGATAATCTTCTAGCTATTCGGTGAGAAAAAATATTTAGTCCAAGAGCTAAGGTAAAAAAAGTATATGCATCGTCATGCATTTGCCAAATAATTACAAAACTCCAGATATCTCAAAAACTGAGTCTGACAAAAACATGTTATATAAAATGTGCTTAGTATTTAACGCTTAATCGAAAAATGTAATAACCATGTTGTATTTAAAAAACGAAAGTTGGCAGCTACGTCCGGTATAACCGGAATTGACAGGAACATGTGAATATTTTAGTTAAAGAGAGCATATCGATAAACCTAAATCCCCAAAGTTTCCGAAACATATATTCAGTAGTTCTCCATAAAGTTCTAATGCAAGCTCGTCGTGAATCACCCTGTATATATTAATTAAAATTACATACCTGTTTTAAACTCTAGATACAACTTTTCGATAATGAATCTTATTACAATCAAATTTTAATTTGTCTATAACTGATAAACGAGGCCTTTTCTTATCGGGAAACGATAACAACCTATGAGGATTATTTGCTTTGCTTCATCTTCCTTGTGAATTTTTTTAATCACGCGAATACCAGCTCCTGTATACATCGAGACCCTGTACAATTTTCGTTTTAACGGCAAATTAAATGCATTATTTCTAGTTTCCTCATCACAAGCATTAGAAAAATTAGCAATCATTTTCACGAATATATGCCATTGCAATAATTTTGAATACAACGAAAAACGCAAAGAATTTTTTTTTAACTTTTTGCACTATTAATTATACAGGGTGTTATGGAAATGACGTATTATATTTAAATTGGTGACTCCTGGAGTGTCCTAGAGAAGGGGATATTTTTTTTAAATCGAACGTTTAAAAAGTGGGGTAACACACTACACCCCTATACCCACACACAACTCCTCGGCACATTCATATAAGAACATATTACATTGCCCAGCTGAGTCATCAACAGATGTTCAGGCACAACGTTTCCAAAATGTTTAAAAGTGTAAAGCTTTAGTTTCTTATGAAAATAAATATTTAGCTTACTTAGAAAATAAATCCAGGACGACATTAAATAATCCAGGGCACAGACACTTTCAGTTCTTTTTTCTATGGAAAAAACTTTATGCTCATCACGTGTCCTGATGATAGTGTGGGAGTGCATAATAAGCTTATCACTAAACCCCAACACTAACGCATAATTACACTTTACAATAACACACATAGACAGATAGTAGTCGTTGTTCAGTCGGACGATGCGCGTGGGTGTATTTTCCTGCTTGCGTTGGGACGTGGTATACTTGCATAAATGTGGTGAAGATTATACTAACGGATGCACATGAATGGCCTGTGGTTTTGTGTGCTAATTATTGAAACTTTGACATTCTAATACGTTCATAAATTTGAATCAAAACCTTGTTGTAAACAATATTAACCTGCAATTTAATATAAAGACAATTTTTTGCAGCATAAATACCTTTTTCGTGATAACAATAGAACAGCGATTGAAGGTACATGTCCGTACTGGGTATAATTGTGACTTTCGTGTAACTGCACTGTTTTATTTCTTTTAAGTGATTTAATTAAGGAATAATTGATTTATGCAGCAGTGCTATGAGCTGCTGAGAGGCGGACGAAAGCAAAATGCCCCTGTGGCCCTGTGAAATATGTGCTGCCAAATTTTGCAAAGCCTTGCTCAAAATTTTGCCCATCTAAGGTGTATGGAAATGAAAAAGGTGCGTACTTTATGCTTTTATTGTGAGGATTGTCATAATGTAGTTGAAACGAGCTTAAAAATGGAAAAGCTCCTAAGTAACACAAAGAAAGAAATTATGGATGAACTCAAACGTATGTCGTTTTCTCAAATAGTGGATGAACAACGTTCCAAGTCCGACGCACTGGCAACTGAAATGACAAATCTACACGACAACGTTCATGAACTGAGCAGGGCTCAGTGTGATATGTTCAAGATGATGGAACCGAAGTTGGACCAGATTGAGACTAAAATGGAGAAAGTCAAATTGGCTGAAACACAACCTGGGTCATTTGGTAGTATCGGTGGTAATAAGATTCCAATTGAATTTGAATGAAATCAAAAGATATGTCCCAGAGTATCGTTGCTTCGAGGTGCGACTTATTGCAGAATGTAAATCCTAGTGATGACAATATGTTCAGTGCATCAAGGGCAGTGGCATGGCAGGTATGGTCCTTAGTTGCTCCACTAAAGAAGATTTAGACAAGTTTAAACAAATAGTCTCTGATAAATTGCCAGATAAATATGAAGTTAGTAACTTGAAAGCTTTTTAACATCGAGTAAGAATAGCTGGGATTACAGAAAAGCATGATGATCAAATGCTAATGAAGCTGGCAACAAAATCAAACACTTCATCAAGAGGATTATATGAAAGTTTTGTTTATTAAATCTCTAAAGAATAAACTAAGTGTATTTCAAAGCGTAATTGAGGTAGGTCCAGATGCATATAGCAGGATCATGGACAGTGGTTCCCTGTTTCTTGGCTATGACTATTGTGTTTGATGAAACTGAAATCAGGCGATGTTATAAATTTTGTGGCTACCATCATCTAGCAAACAAATATGAGAGTGAAGTTGCTTGCCCGCGATGTTCAAAAATCATGTTGTGAAATCCTGCGCTGAAACATCTCTGACGTGTGCCAACTGTGTCAGATTCAATCTTAGGGCCTCTAAGAGAGTGAGTACAGATGATCATGCTGCATGGGATGGTCAGTGTTATGTATATAAACAAAAATTGGAGGAACTTAAGAATCGTATGACTAAGTAGCAATTACAGAGTGGCTCAATAAATGAATTATATGTTGCGCTGCGCATGTAAATATACGATCTTTGACTCCTGAGTTGAAGGACCTTCTGCTGTATGAGCGATTGCATGTGTTGGCTGTTACTGAAACATGGTTATCTCCTGACTATCCTGATGCACTGATAAGTATTCCTGGATATAGGGTATATCGACTGGATAGGCCCACGAGGGGGGTGACATTGCAGTTTATGTGACAGCTGCTCTAAAGTGTAGGATTTTAGATATGAGAGGAGTTCAGGGTGGCGAGGGTTTGGCTGAACAGTTGTGGATTGAAGTGATATACAGGAACCGGAAATTCTTTGTCGGGTCAGTGTATAAACCTCCTTTAGTTTTTTATAAACAACTTGTTCGGATCTGTCAGTATCCTATGATTATTCGTTGATTTTAGGAGATTTAAATATAAAGTTTCAAAAGCAATTATTTGAAGTCATTATTGCATATGTTTAATATGAACCTTTACATTTTTTTTGTAGCATCAGAAGCGGCTGAGTTATCTAGGAAAATCCGTTGTCGGTTAGATTTACGGGGCGTCAGAATGTTGAGAGGATCCTACTGTATCGATTGGGGGAAAAAAATTACTCGATTTCCTCAAGGGATTTTCGAGCCATTTATTTCGCCAGAACGGCTCCACTATTTTTAGTGTAAAAATGATTAATGATGATCAAATTGTTTCGTTTGTACCATTCACATGTGATTATACTGACTAAGTTCCCATCTTCATCATTCCTTACAAGCGATCAAACCGTCGCATTGACCCGCAACATTTTTAAAAAATGTGTGAGACCAAAAACACAAAAATTACTCTACCACGGACGCCCGGCCCATCCAACAAATAATAAATACTGTTCAATCACGTATACTGGAAACACCAGCCGAAAAGTTTCTATAAAACTAAACAATCTCAACCTCACACCCATACAAATCAATAGAAACAATTTAGGCAGACATATATGCAATGCTAAAATGGAAACTAAAGACCAACTCTGAAATAGCGGAGTTTACCAAATAAACTGTGACAACTGCGATGCCCTCTATATTGGTCAAACCGGCAGAAACTTCATCACCAGACTCAAAGAACATAAAACATCCATTAAAAAAAACAGAATAAAACAGGACTATCAGACCATTGCATAGAACAAAACCATTTTTTTTCTAACCAAATAAAACCGCATATATCCAAGGAAAAAGCAAAAAATTAAACCTATTAGAATCTTTAGCAATTCAAAAGGCATTTAAAAACAAATGTAATGTTGTCAACAATCAGACAGAAATACCCTCAAGTTCTAACCTAATTTCAAACAGTATGATTATATAAGATTAAATAATATAAGATTAAAATGTATCCACCCTGTATTTAAACATGGAAAAACCCCAGTAATTAAGTCTATTACCATTTATAGTTGTTGCAGAATTATACCGTTGACTCTTACGGCCATAAATAAACTACCTGATTAAACCCTATTGTATACACCTGAACTTCTTCAAGGCTCAATAAATGGGATCAGGGCCGGCTTGAAAATGCATACCACACCACATGATTTATTTTTATAATTTAAAATAAATAGATAGGTATTTTTAGTTTTAGGTACCTATAATAAATATAAAATAATTATAACAATTAATGACAATTGAAAATAATATAATTTAAAAATATAACTATTAGGATAACAAGTACAATAAAAATTAATTGAATTCTAACAAACTATTGATAATTTATTCAAAATTTAACTCTGTATCACTATCACTATCTTCATCTAAGCCTAAACTTATAATTAAGGGTTGAACATTTGTAATCATACAATTGTAAGAATTTGCCACTTTAAGTACATGCTGTACACAGTTTTTCCAGCTGTCTGCAGAAATTTTTCTTACTTCGTTTTTAATTAATTCTACTACAGATGCATTTAATGTAGGAGAAATATTATTTCTCCTAATATTCGATTTTAATTGGTGCCATATTAGCTCAATAGGATTGAATATACAATAGTACGGAGGAAGACGCAACACTGTATGTACATTTTCTGCTGCAAGTTTGTCAGACTCCTATTCCTTATTTATTTTAAAAGCTTTTAATACTTCTAGCAGTTCTCGTTTTTTGTAAGTTACTTCAAAATATAAATCATTTCCAATCATAAAATGTTGAATTTCTGCTTTTGTATTATTAGAATTGGGAATGATTTTTGCTTGCCGACTATGATAACTAGCATTGTCCATTACAATGAAGCTATTTTCAGGTATATTTTTAAGGAGTTTATGTTTAAACCAATCTGCAAAAACTTGTGCGTCGGTATCTTGATGGTAATCTAAAGAAGAATCTGCCATGTTTTTAGCTGAAAGCAACTGACAATTTGGAACAAACCCGTTCTCTGAACTAGCATGCAATATTGTGATTCTTTTGCATTTATTTTTGATGGTGCCTTGGTTTGACATTTTTTGGAAGAATCATCCCAACCATTTCTTGAAGTGTCATGGGTATCGAACCATATTTCGTCAAGGTAAATAATTGGACGATTTTCTTCTCTAAATTGTTTAACAGCTGTTAAATATTTAAGTCTCCAATCCCGTAAACGTTGAGATGCCATTAATGTTTGTCTTTTAAGCAATAAGGCTTGAAAGGCTACAAGAGATATTTCTTTCATTTTTAATCAGCCGCTCTTTGAGGAAAATCAAAGTGGGTACAGTTGTGCCTCATACATTTGGTAAATCTTTCTTCTTAATAAATCCATGTCATTTTCGTCAATGCTTCTAAATGTGCCAGAATCACTCCGATTTTTTCTAGGATTAACAGGTTTGAGTACTATGTCTCTTACCGAAGATAAAGGAGTTTTTGTTAAAGTAGACGTCTCTGCTAAAGCATCCATCGAATTAAAATTTCTACTCAACAACGATTGATACACATTTTTAATTATTAGTTTGGCATCGGTAGATAAATGCTTTCTTTTAAAAATGACACTTGAAGATGCCCCCCTATCAGCACAATTCCAAGGACGCCACATTCTACCACCAATAAGCCTAACTAAAAATTACTCGCCGGAAAACCACTAAAGATTAAAATTATTATTTATTTATACAGGGTGTTCCATATCTAATGGTACACAGGAAAACTGCAGATTCCTTGGGTAAAAATACTGCGATTTGGCCATACTTAGTTTAGATCAATAGCTGGTAATAACCGAGATACAGGGTGTCCAAATAAAAATTTAATTTCCAATTTTCCTAAATAAGTTATTCTCTGAATCAATATTTTTGCACAAAATTTTGTGAATAGGGTCTTTTTGAGGAAAGGAATTTGAATTTGTTAATAATTTTGATCTAGATTGTAGGGGGCGCTCTCTGCGGTACTCTGGATACATAAAAAGAAGTGTAACTTTCTTAGGCCTTAGTATAATTATATTTTTATTAAAAATATTTCCGTTATTTTTTAGTAATAAAGGTATACTTTGTAAATGTCGCTCCGACTAACCGTTTTCGAGATACTTTCAATTACAATTTCTAATGCGTCCGTTTCAATTTTGATTTGTAAATGTGAAATTTGTCACAGTAGGCTCTGGTAAAATCAAATACAATGAAAGCACTTTGAAACATCATTTCTGTCAAAGTTTATTTTCATTTGTCAACATTGTGGGTGTTTTTAAGGAGTTTTTGAAGATACTGTTACCAGAAATTATACTAAAAATTCCGCGACATAACTGTTTTCTAACGGAGAAATGCGACACAAGATTCTTGCGTCCAAAACGTAGGATCCTGTTTCTCCCAGTCTGTCGTATATACTTCTAAAAAGTTTAAAATCTGGCTGCCTTCTATTTGGATACATTTCCAAATACAGCCGGTGTGCCCCCGCGTCTGTTAAAATTTTCTTGGACTGGGAGAAACAGGAACCTACGTCTTGTGTCGCATTTCTCCGTTAGAAATCAGTTATGTCGCGGCATTTTTAGTTCAATTTTTGATGATCTTCAAAATCTCCTTAAAAACACCCACAATGCTGACAAATGAAAATAAACTTTGACAGAAATGAGATTTCAAAGTGCTTTCATTGTATTTGTTTTTACAAAGCCCACTGTGAACAATTTCACATTTTCAAATCAAAATTTAAACGGGCGCATTAGAAATTGTAATTGAAAATATCGGAAAACGGTTAGTCGAAGCGACATTTACAAAGTATAACTTTATTGCTTAAAAATGACGGAAAAACTGATATTTTTCATAAAAATATAATTCTAGGCACAAAAAAGTTACATTATTAACAAATTCAAATTCCTTTCCTCAAAAAAACCCTAGTCACAAAATTTTGTGCAAAAATATTAATTCAGAGAATAACTTATTTAGGAAAATTGAAAATTAAATTTTTACTTGGACACCCTGTATCTCGGTTATTACCAGCTATTGAACTAAACTAAGTATGGCCAAATCGCAGTATTTTTACCCAAGGAATCTGCAGTTTTCCTGTGTACCATTAGTTATGGGACACCCTGTATATGCATCAGGCATAGGAATAAATTGAATTTGTATACCTGGTCCGGCTCTGCTCGAAAAGGTTTTAAAATTTGGAATTTCCTAATTTATTTTATGGTCGAAGGGATAATGAGGTTTTATTGCAGTCCAAAAGATCAACGGTATAATTCTGCAAATACTATACAACTCTGTACGGCCATAACATAAATACCCCTTTAAAATCCCATTTTAATCTAGTCTTTGTACTCTTTCGAGGATGACCTGAAAAGGTCGAAACACGTGTCAGGAAACTGAATAAAAATTGTGAAACACCACCAGCAGTTATATTTCTTTTCTATATAATGGAAATCCGGTTTCACAAAGAATGTAGTCCAACTCAAATTAATTATGTACCAGCTTATTAATTAGGACGTGAATTTTTAAATCGTCAATAATAACACTAATCAACACAAAAATCCTCTTTATAAAAATATCGTGTATTTTGTAACATTTGGACTTAAACTAATATACAACTGACCCTCAAATGTTTATATTGGCCTGAGATTTCTTGGAAGGGTCGAATAGGCCCATTAATAGGTAATAAACGGTCGACCAAATTGTTTTTTGCAGCTTATTTGGATCTATGCTTGAAATATCCCTTTAGTCGTTACTATATAATCATTTAGTAAACATCTATTAATATTTTCGCTTAGATCTACGTGCGTGGTAAAACGGTACCAAAAATGTCGATGCGTGTTTTCGTTAATAAAGCCGATACCTTCTGTTATATTTGTGGCGATGTTACCGCGAAAGCGTACCAAAAACCGATATCTTCATTAGTAAAAAAGGCTTATTTACAAAGTATAACTTTATTGTACTGTACTTTGGATGCAAAGTTGGCGATGAAGATAGGTCCTGGGCCCCAAAAATGTGTTGCAGTTCGTGCTCGAGAACATTGACTGGATGGCTGAAAGGTAAAATCTATGCCATTCGCAGTTCCAACGGTTTGGAGGGAACCTGGTAATCACGCAGATGATTGTTATTTTTGAATGATGAATATTAAAGGAATTACTAGCAAAACCAAGCGTAGCATTCAGTACCCCAATATTCCTTCTGCAATGCGACCAGTGCCCCATGATAACTCATTACCCATGCCCCAGCCACCTGAGAGTTACACGCTTGATTCCGAATCAGACTCCGGAAGTATTTCGCCAGAAGCCGGACTAAGCTACATCCCTAGTTCTCATGATTTGCCTGATACACCTCATTTAATCACTCAAGGTGAATTAAATGACCTTGTTCGTGACTTGGACCTCCGGAAAACAAAAGCTGAACTTCTCGGATCACGCCTGCAGTAGTGGAAGCTCTTGGGAAAAGGAGTGAAGGTGTCCGTCTACAAGAAAAGGCAATCTACTCTCACAAATTTTTTTGCAGTGGAAGGTGATTTAGTATTTTGCCATGACATACCTTGCCTAATGACCGAACTGAACTTACCATATACTCCCGATAAATGGAGACTATTCATAGATTCGTCTAAAACAAGTCTAAAAGCTGTTTTACTTTTTAATGGAAACGAGCATCCATCGGTTCCTATAGGTCATTCGGTAAATATGAAAGAAACATATGACAATCTTAAGATGTTACTAAGATGTGTAAAGTACGAAGATCACAAATGGAACATATGTGCAGATTTAAAAGTGGTGGCGTTACTGACAGAACTGCAAGTAGGCTATACACAATACTGTTGCTTTTTGTGTGAATGGGACAGCCGTGCAAGAGACAAACATTATAAAATTAAGGTTTGGCCTCCACGTGGCACAATACAAGTTGACGTTAAAAATTTGACCCGAGAACCATTAGTTAAGAAAGAAAAAATATATTTACCTTCACTTCACATTAAGCTGGGTCTGATCAAAAACTTTGTTAAAACACTGGATAGAGAAGAAAAGGCTTTCAAGTATTTAAAAGACAAATTTCCACGTATCAGTTAGGTCAAAATTAAAGAAGGAATTTTTGTTGGTCCCCAAATTAGGCAATTGTTTAAAGGTGCGAACTTCAGGCAAATTTTAAGGGACAATGAAAGGCGGGAATGGAATGCATTTGAAAGTGTTTACAACAATTTTCTTGGAAATAATAAATTAGAAAATTATCGTGAACTCGTGGAAGAACTACTCACGGCCTATCCTATTTTAGAATGCAACATGTCACTTAAACTTCACTTCCTCCATTCTCATTTGGACTTTTTTCCTGAAAATTTAGGAGCAGTATCAGATGAGCATGAAGAACGATTTCACCAAGATATTGCCTCCATAGAGAAAAGGTATACAGGAAAGATGTTAGCCGACTATTGCTGGACCCTAATACGAGACACATCCAGTTCTTATAAAAGAAATACGTAAATATTAAATTTTAAATTATTTATAAATGTTTATAATGTACCTAAGCTAACTGTTAATAAAATATATTATAGGTTTTTAATTGTTCAAAGCATATGTCTCTCCCTTATCATTGGAGGTTGATATCGAAAATCTGAGGCCAGATCCGGATTCAGCAGGCCAAAATATATAAAATCCAGCCAAAATCATTCCAGGGAGGAATAAATGTTCGTCAGTGTAATAATTGGCATAGTGTATAACCATGCGACCTTGCTAAACTTAGTTTAAATTACCTTCGCGCTCTTTTAGAGGATCCACACTACAGCCTTCTGGTTTACATTCTGAAGATTTACATCCTATCGGCTTACATTCTGGAGGTATTAGACATACTCCCGCGCATTCATCAGTAGTTAATACGTCAGTTACCATCCCTATCTTCTGTTCAATTTTCTCTCCAAGTTGTACTTTAAACTCTTTATTCTTGTTATGTATTTTTTTATCAGATTTATCTAAAAGTTTGCGAGATTTCTTTATCTTGGAGTTCATCTGTCTTAACTCTTTATTGGCAGTAACTAGATATTCCGGATCTGTCTTGACAATTGAATTTTTTATATATGTAACGTTCCTGGGTATCGAGGTCGAATTCGCTATATAAAATGCACTTATGCCCTAAAAATTGTTAGACGATAAAAGTATAGCGTACATATATTGCCATAGAATAGGTATAATACAAGGTGTCCCAACGGGAACCGCCCCGATCTAAATGGGTGAGTCAACGATAGAATAAAGTTCATTTTCTTCTTTATGTTAAGAATTAGATAAAAACTTGAAATACAAAAGTTGTAGAGATCATTAAGGTGCACATTCTAAAATTATACTGGAGTATAAAGAGTGGCCCACAAACAACTGGTGAATATAACTTACGTTTTTATTAAATGGAACACCCTGTATTTCTATCAATGTTTGGATTATGCATAAGATTTTGAATATTTTATATATATAACGAATTGGGTAATATTGGGCTTTGCAGCAAATGAAAGTGCACTCTTTAAAGTTGGTCCAAGCTTTCGGAAATCTTTATTTCCATCATCAGGGAGAAACTTTGTTCAGGTTGTTCATATACTTAGAATATAGTAGAAATAATAGAAAATTATTTATAGTAACACAGCAAAGTTTGGAAGCAATGAAGTAGTAAATAGACAAAATCTTTTGTGGTTGGTAAACCAATACAGAACACACCGTAATACATTACTTAAAAAGACGAAACAGATTAAAATTAATTTAAAATTTCAAATAAAACTACTGGTCTCCATAGCCAAATTTAATCAAGCAAATGAAATTGAGAGTTTCGAAAATTTCGGATGCTTCTTTCCTGAGGAAAAACCTAGATATCCTTGCAAAACTCTTTATTGATAACTCATATCCGCCTACACTAATAAATAAAATTCTATTTAGAACCACAACTGATATAACCATTAATATACCGAACATTACAATGACACATTAACTAATGCAGTCCCAGATATCCCAGTAATAATTAAATTCACTTCTTTTTCCTATATAAGAGACATATCGCCACCAATCATGAGAATAGTCAATGATTTCTGTAATATTAAAATTGACAATAAGTCTGTATTAACTATTAAAACTTTACACTCGCGTCTGAGAGTCCCAATTGACCAACTCTCAGATGTGGTTTTCGTTATTCCATGTGAAGATTGTGATAAGGTTTATGTTGGCCAAACTGCCAGACCATTAAATAAAAGAATTGCGTCACATAGGAGTGATTGTAGATTGCACCCTGAGAGATGTGCGTAAGCTGAACATGCCAGCACGCTCGATCATAATATGAACTACGGTTCAACTAAGATTTTATCAACGCAGTCGGTGTATACTAAGAGACTCTTCCTGGAGATGGCTTGGATTTCTCAGATCCCCAATAACATGAACAGAAGAACTGACATCAGCCACTTAAGTGAGGATTATTCCTACTAACTGGCGATAGATAAGAATCAAAGTCTCCACAGGGATAGTGGAAGTCAATAATAAATAAAAATTAAAAATTTAAATAAAATTCATATATACCATGTGGGGCAAAAGTCCCGCAACGGCCAAATATCTCCCGAGGGGAAGGTTTTTTAAAAAAATGTTTCGGGCTTTGAAAGAGGAATCATTTGCATACAAAATCATCTCCCACCCCTTCACCCCCTCCTGAGGGGTGGGGGTAACTTTTAAATGGCCAACCCTATTTTTTTTTGCTGATTAATATTCTCTAAGAAAAAACAAGAAACTTTTGTCCGAAAAATTTTTTTTAAAAAGACGAAAATTTTTTTTTAAAAAGACGAATTTCGCGATTGATCCAACGAACAAAATTTGGATATTCCAAAATATTCCGACTTTTTTACGCGAAAATGACGGGGTTTTCAGAAAAATTACAAGATATAAAGCTAAGCCTTTTTTACCTCTTGTAATTTTTCTGAAAACCCAGTCATTTTCGCGTAAAAGGATCGGAATATTTTGGAATATCCAAATTTGTTCGTTGGGTCAATCGCGAAATTCGTCTTTTTAAAAAAAATTTTTCGGACAAAAGTTTCTTGTTTTTTCTTAGAGAATATTAATCGGCAAGAAAAAATAGGGTTGGACATTTAAAATTTACAAGTTACCCCCACCCCTCAGGAGGGAGTGAAGGGGTGGGAGATTGTTTGGTATGCAAATGATTCCTCTTTCAAAGCCATACAACTTTTGCCCGTAACATTTTTTTTTTAAAACCTTCCCCTCGGGAGATATTTGGCCGTTGCGGGACTTTTGCCCCACCCGGTATAAATAAGTCACATGATTGTTCAAGATATGTTTCAAGCGCTGCATACGTAGGGTTAAATCAACACCTCAACTAATAGAATTGAAATAGGTAATAATTTCTTCTTTTTTGTGTCCAATATCGAGAGATGCACCTGACAGTTCCTTTGTGGAAAAGTTCTATACCACAGAACAATTTGAATCATAAGTGTTCCTTAAATTTCTCTAGACTTGGTTCATCAATGAATACTGTTATAAAATGGCCGTTTGTCTTAAACATGGGCTATGAAGACCAGTAGTTTTATTTGAAATTTTAAATTAATTTTAATCTGTTTCGTCTTTTTAAGTAATGTATTACGGTGTGTTCTGTATTGGTTTACCAACCACAATAGATTTTGTCTGTTTACTACTTCATTGCTTCCAAACTTTGCTGTGTTACTATAAATAATTTTCTACAAGTATTTGAACAACCTCAACAAAGTTGTCAGTAACTACGGTTGTCGTGATTACTTCAGAGCTTATCTCTAACATCAGTCAACCTTTTCTTATATTGTAGTCTCCCTGATGATGGAAATAAAGATTTTCGAAAGCTTGGACCAACTTTAAAGAATGCACTTTCATTTGCTGCAAAGCCCAATATTACCCAATTCGTTTTGTATAATGTTATACAGTGTGTCCACTGATTGACTATCGAAGAGGGAAAACTTTTTTATTTGTGGGTTTATGAAAAAAAGTTATTTTTCATAAAAACTCCTGCTTGTTCTCCAACGACCAAAAAGTATATTATTTTTTCAAATTTATATACCGGGTGTTCAGAATTTAGAAAAATATGAAAAAAGCTAAGAACAAAGTACCCTTATGTGTAAAGATAGGATAAAAACTAATTAGTAAAAGTTGTTGTGGTTGAGAACCTACGTCTCATTACCAAGTTTTGACTTATTAGCTAAATGTACAGAGACAGGCAAAAAATTCCAACTCATAAAATATGATTTGCTTTAAATTAACGCATTTTACAAATTAGTTAATCTTTAGAACGTATTTCTTTGTATAATATTTATCTTTATACGAGGAATTGTCGAAAACGGCTAAGTAACTACCCATGTTATTAAAAAATCAATACGTTTTAAAATAAAACCGTGCACTATTCATAATTAAACGAATTTATTAGAGAACGAATGAAGAGTAAAAAATTGTAACAAGTATAACAAATGTAAGTGAAAAAAGGCAGGTTATCAGCAAAAAAAAACTATTCAAAGGTTTCTCCACCAACCTCCTCGCATCGTTGGACTTTCTTAATAAATGCTTTATATGCATTTCGTATCTCTTGCAAAGGGATAGCCTGAATCGCTTCTCTAATTCTAATTTTTAAATTGTCAAGATCAGGTTCCAAATGAGATGCATACACTTTCTGGGTAAGGTAGCCCCATAAGTAAAAATCCATTATTGTAAGGTCGGGACTTCTTGGCGGCCAAGGGATTGGTCCATATCTCCCAATCCAGCGCTCCGGAAATTGTCGATTCAACCATTCCCGCACAATAACAGTGGAATGCGCAGGATGACCATCTTGTTGAAAATATGCAGTTTGCCTGTCAATAAGTGGCATATTATTTAAATAATGAAAAAAAATTGAATTTAGCATTTCTAAATAACTATGCTGATTCATATTTGCTTCAAAGAAGTACGGTCCAATTATTCCGTTGTACGTAACTGCACACCAAACGTTAACTTTCTTGGAGTACTGTCTTCTGCAATGAATTCGAAAATGGGGATTCTCAGTTGACCAGTAACGTACATTTTGGGAACTAACCACTCCATTAGTTGAGAAAGTAGCTTCATCGGAAAAAATAATATTATGAAAAAAGTTTCTATTTTGTAAGTATTTCTGACCAACCCATAAGCAAAAATCAAGTCTTTTTGCATCATCATTTGCTTCTAGAGTATGAACAAATTTAGGTTTATATGGCCTGACTTTATTAGCTTTAAAAATTATTTGCAAATATGATTTACTAATGGTTCCAATATGGGATGCTCTAATCCTTAGCGATGTTTTGGGAAAATGCCGAACGGAATCCAGCGCAAGAGTTGCCCCAACATTTTCTTCTTCATTGATAGGAGTCTTCTTCTTTTTAATATTTAAAACGCTTCCTGTTCTTCTAAATTTTGAAACAATAGATTTAACTGATATTCGGTTAACGGTAATATTTGGCCATTTCTCGTTAAACATTCTTGTGACATACGAGTATGAGATATTTTCCCCTAAACCATAACATTGGACAATAAATACTTTTTGTTCTAACGTTAGCATTTTTTTTCACTGTCATAAATTAAGCAATATGACATTGACAACATTTTTATTTGTTTGTTCATTTGTTAAATACGTCGCCCCGCGATGTGTTTTCAACGCCGTCTTGTCGGTAAAATGTACGTCCATTGTCATCGCAACGTATACTATAAAGTTTTTACAAAGAAATACGTTCTAAAGATTAACTAATTTGTAAAATGCGTTAATTTAAAGCAAATCATATTTTATGAGTTGGAATTTTTTGCCTGTCTCTGTACATTTAGCTAATAAGTCAAAACTTGGTAATGAGACGTAGGTTCTCAACCACAACAACTTTTACTAATTAGTTTTTATCCTATCTTTACACATAAGGGTACTTTGTTCTTAGCTTTTTTCATATTTTTCTAAATTCTGAACACCCGGTATATAAATTTGAAAAAATAATATACTTTTTGGTCGTTGGAGAACAAGCAGGAGTTTTTATGAAAAATAACTTTTTTTCATAAACCCACAAATAAAAAAGTTTTCCCTCTTCGATAGTCAATCAGTGGACACACTGTATATCTAAATCTTATAGGTTTTCCAATATTTCCAGTTTTTCAGAAAAATGTCAGTTTTCAACGTTGGATTTACTTGTTAATACCTACAGTACCTCTGCAAATTAAAAGGTCATGTTTGGTATGGACAGTATATGGAGTTAAGGCAAATAAATTATGGAAACAAATTTACCTCACTTTTTACTGGATGTTCAAAATACATTTTCGAATTTCAGTAACTTTAAACAGAAAAAATCTCGGTTTTTTTAAATGGTCTTTCACATAACCCCAAAAGAAAAAATTTAGTGGGGTCAGATCACAAGATCGAATTTCAGTAACTTTAAACAGAAAAAATCTCGGTTTTTTTTAAATGGTCTTTCACATAACCCCAAAAGAAAAAATTTAGTGGGGTCAGATCACAAGATCGAGGGAAATATGAATCCACCCCGCTCAATCCTCTTTTCTGGATAATGTTCGTTTAAGAAGTCTCGGACTGTACGACTGTAATGAGGAGGTGCTCCGTCTTGCTGAGTCAACATTTCTTCTCTCTCATTCACGGCAACCCCCTCAAGAAGGCATTTCATTTGAATAAAATTGAGATATCGGCCCGTTAAGTGATTCACGAAAAAAATATGGACCAATAATTCTAAAATTTAATACATATTCCACACCACACATTAAGTGACCAATGACTTTTATGTTGTACTTCCCGGTTCAAAATCACCATCTCGGAGTTCTTGGTGTAACTCCATGTGACAGGGATGAAACTTATACTTCCTGGTGGCGCGATTGGACGTGGATTAGGTTGTGTCAGCTCATACAGCCATATAACGGCTACCCACATGAGGATTTTCTTGGACATGTTGTTTTTTCATGGCAACTACGATGTTATAATATAAATATAGGAAACGAACAATGAAAAATAGAGAAAAATTATAATATGTCAAAAAGTATTAAAAATTAACATATGATATATTAAATAAAAGTTAAAGAGAATTACATATTCTTTCCAAAAAAAAATACAGGGTGTACCATTTAAATAAACCAAGATTTTTTTGTTTAAAGTTACTGAAATTAGAAAATTTATTTTGTTTCCTTGGAAGAAAATCCATGTACTCCCCTGTCGCACATTGGGGCCGATTTACACATGCCGAAATCTGTTGTTCACCGAGTAGTTCAAAAGCACAAATATCACCCATACAAAGTTATTCCAGTGCATGAGTTATTTGAAGATGATTTCGATAGGCGAAGTGAGTTTTGCGGACGCATGCAAAATATGTGCAATCTAGATAATAATTTAGTAAAAAATATTATTTTTTCGGATGAAGCTACGTTCTATTTGAATGGTAATGTGAACAGACAAAATTGTCGATATTGGGCAACAGAAAATCCGCATTGGATGATAGAGGTTCACAGCCAGTACCCTAAGAAAATAAATGTTTGGTGTGGAATCGTACGCGAAAGAGTAATTGGTCCATTTTTCTTTGAACAGTCTTTAACTGGACAAGTATATCTCGAATTTCTCCAACTAGAATTAATTCCAGCATTAGTGGCTTTAGTTCCGAATCCACTGGATCCAGACTCCCCTGACGAAGAACTGATATTCCAACAAGATGGTGCTCCTCCGGACTATGCGGCCACTGTGCGCACATTTTTGGATGAAACCTTTCCCAATCGGAGGATTGGAAGGAGAGGACCTATCGAATGGCCTGCTAGGTCGCCAGACCTAACTCCGCTGGACTTTTTTTTGTGGGGTTACCTCAAATCAAAAGTATTTGTTAACAGGCCAAACAATATGCAGGAGTTGAAAGAAAGGATCCGAAGTGCGTGTCATAACTCCGGAAATGGTTGGAACCATGCAAAGAGAGTTTATTGATCGTCTTGGATATTGTCAAGCCGTAAATGGCGCACATTTTCAATATTTAATTTGATTTTCTTGTGTTTTTTTTTAATAAACAGGTCTTACTTATAGATATGCTAAATCCTAATTTTTTCAATAATTGTTTAGTTTATGTATAGGACATGGTACATGAAACATGCTTAGAATTCACTGCAAAATTCAAAAATGAAATAAAAAACATATGTTTTCGTTTGAAAAAATTAAATTGATGGTCGTAACTTATTTTTGAGCTACCCTGTATACATGAAATTACCACAAAAAAAAAACAATTTAAAAAACCAAAATCGACGGGTACGAGCGTTTTTTGAAAAAACTTACCGCTGAATTTTAAATGAATTTAGACATTTCTTCTGGGACTCACTGTATATCAAGCTTGTCATTAAGTAAATTAGGGAAATTTTTCATTTTGTTAATCTCCATAAACTCTAGTAAATTTAACTTCAATCCCTTTTGTTCTATATGCAAAATCTTGAAATTGTTATTAAAAATATGATTTTCTGATTTTAAATATTCTGCGTATGTGGAATGTTTATTATTTTTGGTGAAAGAATATTGCAATTTTCAATATAAACAAAGCATTAAAAATTCTTATGAATTAATTAACAAAATTAAGAATCTTAAAGTTCCTACAAACTCTAAATTAATATCATTCGATGTCACAAATTTATTTCCTAGTATACCACCACTTGAAGTTATTAAGTTAATTGAAAAACTACTTTCCGCTATTAAAGTTAATATGGTCATTGTGAATGAAATCATAGATTTGCTAAAAATTTGTCTAAACCAGAATTACTTTCAGTTCGACAATAAAATTTACACAGCCAAACAAGGACTAATTATGGGCAATCCACTAAGCCCGATCCTTGCCGAAATATTAATGAGTCATATAGAAAATATAATCCACAAACAGCACTTATCTAAATATTGCAAATTTTGGTATAGGTATATCGATTACATCATTGTGTCTTTTTCTGGGACAAACAGACAGGTCTCATCGTTTTTCGAATATATTAACTCTATACACCCTATGATCAAATTTACTATAGAAACAGAAAATAATAATTCCATCAATTTTTTAGATTTAACTATTAGTAGAATTCACGACAAATTCGATTTTTCTATTTATCAAAAACAGTAACATACTGACCATACTATCAACAACAAATCACACCATCCTATACAACATAATCAATGTTCCAATGTCAGAAGATAACTTTACTAAATAACTTAATATAATAAAACAAATTTCTATCAATAATGGCTATGATCACAAAATAATATACGATATTTATTCTAGAATGACTCATAATATTGCTTTAGAAGAAATCTTCCCTATGTCTAAAGAACCATATAATTACAAAACATTAACATACATAGGTAAAGCTAGTGAAAACGTCAAACCGTTTTTAAATAAACATGGTAACAACAGTTTAGGGAAGTTAATAAAAACTAATAAAGATAAAATTCTGAAAGATCAAAATAGCGGAGTATACAGGGTGTCCCATAACTAATGGTACACAGGAAAACTCTAGATTCCCTGGGTTTGTTGGTAAAAATACTGCGATTTGGCCATACTTAGTTTACTTCAATAGCTGGTAATAACCGAGATACAGGGTGTCCAAGTAAAAATTTAATTTTCAATTTTCCTAAATAACTTATTTCTGAATCAATATTCTTGCACAAAATTTTGTGACTAGGGTTTTTTGGGGGAAAGGAATTTGAATTTGTTAATAATTTTGATGTAGATTATAGGGGGCGGGGCGCTCTCTGCGGTACTCTGGATACATAAAAAGAAATGCTGTTATCAAAAATTAAACTAAAAATGTCGCGCCATAACTTGTTTTCTAACAGAGAAATGCGAGACATGGTATTACGCACAAGAAAATTTTAACGGACGCGGGGCACTTCGGCGGTATTTTGAAATGTATCCAAATAGAAGGCAGCCAGATTTTAAAATTTTTAGAAGCCTATATGACAGACTGGGAGAAACAGGATCCTCCACTATTACGTTTTGGACGCAAGGATCCTGTTTCTCCCAGTCTGTAGTATACGCTTCTAAAAATTTCAAAATCTTGCTGCCTTCTATTTGGATACATTTCCAAATATCGCCGATGTGCCCCGCGTCTGTTAAAATTTTCTTGTGCGTATAAACATACCATGTCTCGCATTTCTCCGTTAGAAAACAGTTATGTCGCGGCATTTTTAGTTTAATTTTTGATAACAGTATCTTCAAAAACTCCTTAAAAACACCCACAATGCTGACAAATGAAAATACACTTTGACAGAAATGAAGTTTCAAAGTGCTTTCATTGTCTTTGTTTTTACCAAAGCCTACTGTGACAAATTTCACATTTACAAATCAAAATTTAAACGGGCGCATTAGAAATTGTAATTGAAAATATCTCGAAAACGGTTAGTCGGAGCGACATTTACAAAGTGTATCTGTATTGCTTGAAAATGACGGAAAAACTGATATTTTTAATAAAAATATAATTATACTAAGGCACAAAAAAGTTACATTTCTTTTTATGTATCCAGAGTACCGCAGAGAGCGCCACCTATAATCTACATCAAAATTATTAACAAATTCAAATTCCTTTCCCCCAAAAAACCCTAGTCACAAAATTTTGTGCAAAAATATTGATTCAGAAATAAGTTATTTAGGAAAATTGAAAATTAAATTTTTACTTGGACACCCTGTATCTCGGTTATTACCAGCTATTAAACTAAACTAAGTATGGCCAAATCGCAGTATTTTTACCCAAGGAATCTGCAGTTTTCCTGTGTACCATTAGTTATGGGACACCCTGTATAAATTAAATTGCGGCTCTTGTGCTAGTTCATATATAGGCCAAACAGGCTGTTCTTTTCGCACTAGAATTAAAGACCACTAAGATCCTTCCACCAAAAATAATATACATTCCACATACGCAGAATATTTAAATCAGAAAATCCTATTTTTAATAATAGTTTCAAGATTTTGCATATAGAACAAAAGGGCTTGAAGTTAAATTTACTAGAGTCTATGGAGATTAACAAAATAAAAAAATTTCCCTAATTTACTTAATGACAAGCTTGATATATGTTCTTCGCCTTTGTTAAATTTAAGGTGTTAGTTAATGTGTTAATTTCTTCTACCTTCATTAAATAATAAACGCTTATATTATTAAATAATTATCCCATAATATTATTGTAGGTCCTATTTTTACGAGACATATAAATTAAGTTATCATTGTTTATACCTTACATCTGATGAAGCCGCTGTGACGGTGAAACACGCGTCATGTTGACAAAATATAGCGAAAATCAAAAACATCAAATAGTGTTTCCTTTAATAATTTTAAAAATTTAATATTTTTTCGTTTCTATAAAATATATTTATTTATAACTCGCCGTCGAAATTTATTCTTTATACCAGAAATTCTACCAAAATATTTATTTTCCTCAAAAAAATAAATTACATTTAAAAAGTTGCCATATACAAGAGCGGATTCAAGTTGGTCACGGGGGTATGACCCTTCTTCCCCTTCGAACCAAGCTCTTGAAATTATATATCTTTCAATTTTGCTATACCTATCTGAAAAAGTTTCTGACCTATGATCCTTTATTTAACAAAATTTATCACAAATTCCGTCTTCACCATTGGGATTTCGGAAACGGTAAGAGATACGAAGTCTGTTAAATTGGGGCAAAATTGCGTAATTATGGGCCATATAATATGCCAAAATCAAAAAAATCTAAAAAACAGGTGTTTTCAAGATATTTTTTTGTTCGAAGAGATGTCCAAAAATAAATTTCACTTTCTCATTGCTACTTATTATTCCCCATAAGGTGGCGGTATCAGATCTTTCATGCGATGTTCCGTCTTTTGGTCAACATCATCAACATAATTTTTTTAAATACGGGCCTGGATATTTTTGTTTAAATTATGAAAGATGGAAATCTTCTTTCAGTGTTATACAACACTTACTAGTTTTTCGGCGTTTTGTTCTTTAAATTGATCTTCATTGAAATATCCCTAGTACGTTCCTGTAATTTATTTGTTTCAAATTCGTTATAATTCGAAAATATAAATCTCAATGCCTCTTTTAAAATGTTAAGAAAGTGCTGGCTTTAAGGGTCAAATTTGTATTTGTATCGATAAAATAAAAAACTGGGACACTAAATTTGTTATAAGTAATGTAAATCGGTCTTAACTTTTGACGTTTTCAAAATTATAAGGTTGACAATACTAATTGTCACTGCCAAAATTAAATCGGTCTTAACTTTTGACGTTTTCAAAATTGTATGATTGACGACACTTGTCACCAACGAATACTTATAACCAGGAAGAAGACAAACTGCCGTGTTAAATAATCGAAGCAGGCATAATACGGCGACATCCATTACGCCTGGCGCGCACGTGCTTTTCAAATGTCACTTTTGTCCAAATTTTTATTACTGTCAATATTTTAAAGTAATATTTAAGCAAAGAAAAGATCAAAACCCTTTCATTTGATTTACTAAGTAGAGAAAATCAAATATTAGGATTTTGACATAGGTTTTCAGCTGTAAATATTGCTTTAAAATTGTCCTTACATACTTTTATATTATTATTGAACTAGTAACGAAACTAGAAATAAAGAATTCAGAGATTGAAGGTTGTAATTAGTTTTATTAAAAAATAGGAAATAAATCATAATTTACATAAAATATTTTACCATCTTCAACTTTAAACAAATCATGGTAAATACAATACTATATGTACAGCTACTAACCAAGGAAATATATGCACCATCATTATGATTATGTGCTTAAAATTTGTTTGTTTTGTAGCATACTCCTGGCAACATTAGTGATCGAAGTCCTCTTTCATGTTCAGTCATTATGGGATTCTCAATTAAACTATGAAAAGAAAAAATTATTATAATAATATATTACCGGACTTATCAAAATTCTGCCTACGGGTTAATATAACTAAGCTGTAAATATTATGTTGTAGCTTTTGACTGGTAGATTGTAAAATTTAAGTAAAATTCTTTAAAAATGTGTTTGTTGCTTGTTTGCGTGACAAGTTTGGAACATAATGGGACAATTTTATAATGTAAAATAACAATAACTAATAAAAATTAGGAAAAAAATATTTCAATCATAAATTACTTACCCGCAACAAAACGAAAAGATCCGTTTTCGTAAAAAGAATAGAAAATTAAAAAATATTTTAGAATTTAATGACGCTTCCTCCACCATTTTCAATCACATTATAAATCATATGTTACTTGATTCTATTCCATTCTAGACGAAGGATGTTCGGTTGTGAAATAATTTAAGAACGTGTGCTGCTCGCATTCTATGTCTGTCTCTGTCAGCATCAATCTTCCCCGCTTCATTAAAGGGAGACAAATATAGCCTAGATCAAATCGAACAAACCCGAACAAATACACTCACGTTTTTTACTTCAGATATAGCTACGTAAGTCTGATATTGACACAGAACGATTGACACAAAAGGATAAACGTATGGAGTAACCTGCCTGGCTGTGACGTCACTTGCACGGCCTACTTCTATGCTTCGATCTCCGCCATAAGCGGTCTCACCGGGCTGCTTGTCACTGCCAAAATTTTCACAATGCCTCGTCATTTAACGGAACTTAATAAAGCTCCAATAGTAGCGAGAATGGGTGGTCAATACGTTCACTAGCAATTTTGTACGGAAAAAGCAAGAATAAGATTTTAAGTATTAAACAACGTTGGGAACGAGAGGGGTCTTTGAAATGAAAAATTGGTACCGGTCCGGTCCGTATTTCTAACCCCGAACAAGATTGCGTATTTCTGGGATATCTAAGGACAAATTCTTTTGGAACTGCAAGAGACGCTGTTATTGATACAGGATATCCTGGGTCTCAACCTACCGCCTGCAGAAGTGTAAAAGAATCTGAGCTTTAAAACCGTGTAGCTGCGAAAAAAATGATGCTCACAGATGAGCATAGACAGTCTCGGCCCTAAATTATACAGGGTCGCTTTTATGTATGGAAACGGTCGATTATTTGCTAAAGTAAGATAGCTAGCAAAGAATGTTAAATAAAAAACTTTTAGGTTTTTAGAAATCTATTATACTACACATAAACTAAGTATACAGGATCAGTCAAAAAGCCATAGAAGAGCAAAGTTACTTTATTTTAAATGGAACCCCCTGTATATTATTCAATATTTCAATTATTTACAAGATTCAAAAAAAAATGTTAAGCACACCACATACCCAATCTTAACCGTTTTCGAGATATCGAGTTTCGAATTTCGTTTCCAAATAAATGATTAAATTCATTAATTCTACGCCATCAAGTTACCTTAGAAAATATTTATCTTCATAACAATGTTGTTTTGTCATCTTGACAACAGATATGCCAAAAATGCTTACATTTACAATTTGTGAACAATTTTCGCGTAAATATGGGACCTTTAAGTGATACCGAGCGCATTGAAATGATGATAGGGTACAGCGATAGGACACGGAGTTTTACCCAAGTGGTGAATATTTTTAATGAATTGCATCCAGATCGGGAACCTATGACTAAATCAACTGTTTCCAAAACATTGCATCGTTTTCATGAAACTGGAGGTGTGAAAGATCGACCAAAAAGTAGAAGACCGGTAAGCGTTACTAATGAAGAAAATTCTCTAAATTTCATGTTAGATGTGGTAGAAAATCCAATAAATTCGACGCAACAGCGCGCTTTAAATCATAATATGAGTCGATATTCCATTCAAAAAATTACCAAAAGAGAAAAATTCAAACCATATAAAATTCATTTGTTACAAGAATTGAGTGAAGACGATTTTGATCGCAGAATTCAGTTTTGAGAAATCATTATGGATAAATTGAATCAAAATGTCAACTTTGTCAACCACATTTTATTTTCTGATGAATCAACGTTTTGTTTAAACGGGCACGTAAATCGACACAACTGTAGATATTGGTCAGACCATAATCCACATTGGATGGAACAAGTTCATACCCAACGACCACAAAAAAACAATGTTTGGTGTGGCATTATTGGTGGAAACGTCATATTTTATACATGGAAATTTGAACACTGAACGATATTTATTTCTTTTACAAGAGAATATTGTTCCACAGCTTAGACGATTATTCCCGAACCATAATAATCCCAATCTACCGGCTGAACAAATATGGTTTCAACAAGATGGGGCTCCACCACATTTTGGTGGATGGTGGGGGAATATCTAGATTAAACTTTTCCTGGTAAATAGATTGGGCGCAGAGGTGCAATTGAATGGCCTGCTAGGTCTCCTGATATGACCCCTCTTGAGATCTTCCTGTGGGGCCATATCAAAAATTTAGTGTACAAAAATAAGCCACAAAATTCGAAGATTTGCAACAAAGAATAATGCATGAAATTTCCAGTATTGCTCCCAATATCCTTTTAGATTCGCTACAAGATTTTGTTCACCGAATTCATTACTGCCAGGAGATAAACGGTGGACACTTTGAGCACCTTATAAAATAGGATTTTAAATTGTTGTTTACTAAAACTTAGTTTGTCTTTTTTATTATTGTTATTAGATTTATTTGAAAACTAAATTCGAAACTCGATATCTCGAAAACGGTTAAGATTGGGTATGTGGTGTGCTTAACATTTTTTTTTAGAGTCTTGTAAATAATTGAAATATTGAATAATATACAGGGGGTTCCATTTAAAATAAAGTAACTGTGTTCTTCCATGGCTTTTTGACTGATCCTGTATACTTAGTTTATGTGTAGTATAATAAATTTCTAAAAACCCTAAAAGTTTTGTATTTAACATTCTTCGCTAGCTATCTTACTTTAGTAAATAATCGACCGTTTCCATACATAAAAGCGATCCTGTATATACCGCGACACTCAGTTTTGGAACAGGGTAGTGGTTGCTGACGAAAAGGTATTTCAGTCTACATATAATGGACAAATTCGGGTATACCGCTCAGACAACATAAGATTTGACGAAAGGCACGCGAGCGAGCTTAGTTTTAGATGTGGACGATTTTCTGTGAATGTCTTGGGTTGGATTTATGTTTATGTGTCTTATGGCTATTGGATGGAAGGTTTAACGCCGAACATTATATATCTATTTTGGAACATATAATGCTTCCATCTGTTGGACAAATATATCCAAATAACTCCTTCGTCTTTCAGCAGGAGAATTGCCCGGTCCATATCTCAAATGCAGTAAGGGGTTGGTTTGAACTTAATAATGTGGAAGTTTTGCCATGGCCTGCATGAAGCAAGGGGGTGGTTTGAACTTAATAATTTGGAAGTTTTGCCATGGCCTGCTTATAGTCCCGATATTAATCCCATAGAGAACGTCTGGGGTCTGATTGTAAAAGAAATAAGAGAAGTTCTAGACCTCGCAATTTTAATGACTTACTCGAAATAATCTACGAGTGCTGGGAAAGGCTTGATCAAAATTTTATTGTAAATTGCATTCATTCGATTCCAGACAGAGTGGCTGAAATAGCCGGAAAACAGTTTCATATGATCAAATACTGAGTTTGGATAATTATTATTGCTATTTTTATAGTTGTTATTAATTATGTTATGTTGATTTAAGAATGTTGGGATATTACAGAAATATTTTTATACATTAAACTCATTTATCACATTTAATTAGAATTAATTAAAAGATTCAGGCCCGTATTTAAAAATATTAAGTTGATAATGGTGACCTAAAGACGAAACGTCGCATTTAAGATCTGATAATGCCATCTTGTGGAGAAGAAAATGCAGCAATGAAGAACTGAAATTTATTTTTGGACATCTCTTCGAACAAAGTCAGGAAAGACTAAAAACCGAACACAAAATTTTAGATTTTTTCAGAGAAGCCACTGTATTTATTTTTGATTTTCTTGCGGCATATTATTGTTCCCATAATTAAGCCGCGTTCTCAGAGCTACGTACTGTCGCCCGCGACAACATCCTAACCTTACGTCATTACCCCTTATCCCCACCATCGAACGGTGCCGAAGTAGCGGTGTTGCCCAGGTATCTGGTGATTTTCTGTGATTTATAAAATATACCTCCACATAATGATGCTGGTAACACCAGATAACGGACTTTTTTAAAAAGTTTTTCATGGACCACCAGATTCTTCATAAAATTACAAAAAAATCAACACTGCGCCGTAGTATTATTATTTCTTTAGGTAATTTTTATTTTGTTTTGAAATTTAAACCTTAATTTTTCGGAACAAAGGTAATTTTGTCGTGAAAAATTGTGAATAGCATGTACTTTTGCTTTTAAAAGTGTCACAAAATATTTAAATAATTTTTAATTACATTGGTTAATTATATACATATACATATTTTGAGGAGTAGAATACGAAAATAAAAATCAAATTTGAGGCTGTCATCAAAAAAATCTTTTAAAAAAATTAAACCTAACCTCCAAGGGGGAAGAATTTTAATCCAACAGCCAAATTTCTTTTCCGCTGTCCACGTACTCACACCATAAAAACACGTAAATATTGGCCTGCTGCAATCGGAAGAGATTATCGACTATACTATAAGTTTGTTTTAAATAAATGTGACAATTTCTTCAAGTTAAAAACATTAAATTTTAGGTTAAACGAAAACCATAATGAATGTGGACACAAATTCAAATTATATTCCTGTGGAAATTCTTCACCGCTCTGGAGCTAAATTTAGAATAAAGTTATCTGCAGAAGAAAGTGCAAGAGTTTATAATACTAGTACATCATTTTGAATTAAAATTGTAAAGTATTTTTAAAGTCACAATGTATTTTGTTAGCCCTACCGTTGGCATTTTCGTAATGTTATCTAAAAATTAGTTTTGTAGCTCTATAGATCCCTAAATCTTATAATATAAATATTTTTAAATTATTGTAGATACAGATTACCACGAATTGGTAAAAATATAAAAATAGCATTTTCGTATACTTTAAGGTTTTGTGAAGAAAATTTACTTATAACATATTTTTGTCACTTTTAAAATAAAGTGGTGGGGGAAGGTTGAACATTATTTTAAATAAATGCCTACAACTCCAGGTTGGCTCAACAGATTTTAGTGAACTTTGTTTTGTTAAAAAGAGGTTCCCTTACTCTATACTTTACTGTATAAACTATGACAATATGACTTTTAAAGTAGGCGCTAGAGGGAGCTATTTTACAACTTAACAAACATTGCGCATTTTTTCAAAAATTTTAAATACAACAGTATATTTAATTTTACTTCATCACAAAGATTAATAAAAGCCTAAAAAACTGGCGAAAACCACAACTTGATATCTTTTTTCAAACCGGAGATATTATCAAGAACAAAAATAAACACGGAAAAATATGATTATATTTAAGTTTCAACGGTACAGGTTGTTTCAAAAGTCAAATAGGCCTTGGAAAAACAAAATCTAATTTAAAATTAGGTGCTTTCACGTCAAAGTTTTTATTTGACTTTTGAAAAAACCTGTACCGTTGAAACTTAAATATAATCATATTTTTCCGTGTTTATTTTTCTTCTTGATAATATCTCCGGTTTGAAAAAAGATATCAAGTTGTGGTTTTCCCAAGTTTTTTAGGCTTTTATTAATCTTTGTGATGAAGTAAAATTAAATATACTGTTGTATTTAAAATTTTTGAAAAAATGGCATTTATTTAAAATAATGTTCAACCTTCCCCCACCACTTTATTTTAAAAGTGACAAAAATATGTTATAAGTAAATTTTCTTCATAAAACCTTAAAGTATACGAAAATGCTATTTTCAATATATCTTAACGCGGCAACTTTTGAAAAAACTAAGCTTTACGGATTTACCGTTACGGTTGCGCCCTCTAGCGCTCGACTGAGAAACTTGAAAATAATTTCCAGCAATTTCTTATGATCACTTTTCTTATTAAAAAATTTTTCCGCAAGCCATACGACTAACACTTTCAGAGATACGGCCGAGAGCCATTCTTAGTGGGACACCCGGTACATATACGATTTGTGAAAAATTTCATATTTTGTAAAAATATAGTAATAATTTTAATAATTAAATTCTCAACATTAGTAAAATAAACGAAGCACTTAAAAAGGAATTTTAGTTAGAAAGCTGCTTTTTTGGTGGATTATTTTGTATTCAACCCTTGCATAAGGGATAGAAAATTACTTTTAAACATTTTCTGACTCGTAGCTTCGAAACAAAACAGACTAGAAAAAAGTTGTAGATAATTTAAATCTGAATAAAAAAGTTAATATTCATTTTTACGATATCTCGGATAGTTATAGCCATAGAAACATCTGCATTTTGAGAGTTGATCGGCGTCTTCGAAACGTCACGAGGACATTAAATTTTCAACTTGGCAACACTGCCTATCGGCCAATTAAGACTCGACACAGGTGTCTGAAAAAGTTTTTTGCTGTGTTAAGTATTTTATTATAGTAGAATTATTTTGTATTTTTGACATGTTTTAAGGTTTTGTGAAACATTTTTGTGAGATGGTGTCTAAATAACCCTGTAAAAGGCATATATGAACTATTAGGCCAAAAATATTAAATGGTTTGTAGTTATTTAACATAATATCATAATTTTATTGGGGTGTATTTTGTATAATAATTATGCTCATTGTCAATCAAGTGTGGAGATACGATTTTTGTAGGGTAGAGCGGTAGAGCAAAAAAAGTAATGTTTGAAGAAGTTTTTAGAGCAAATTTTTATATAACATACAGTCTTAAATTAAAAATAGTAAAACGTACTAACTATACAGTGAAATTTAGCACTCAGATAGTCTCACATTAATCCGTTTTAGTTGAACTTTGATTTCTCCAATATAGCAGCTTCGGCCGGTGTCCGACACGCACTTCACCGATTTTTACGAGATGAAAACTACGTTGTGTTATTCTGGAATATTTTTTGATTCATATTAATGCCTTTATCGATTTATATAATATAGGAGCTTCGCCCGGCGTCCGACATGCATTAATTTTTCCGAAAAAATCTACGCCATATGCTATTCTGGGAGATTTCTTGTTTAATATACATATATCGATTTATACATTTAGCAGCCCCATTCGGCTTTGCGCGATGTCCGACTCGCACTTGAACATTTTTCGAAATGAAAACTACCCTATGTGCGATGCCGAGGTATTAAATCTATCCACCAAATTTCATCTAAAACGACGCGCGACGTATAGATATAAATATATTATTTGCGCACCCTGTTTCCGCAAAAAATCATTTACGAGATTATTCAGCATTTAAAAATCCGATCATATTTTGCTATTTATAAAATGCCACACTTTGACGCTGCAATTGACCATTTTCGAATGACGTCACAACGTGGCAGCCATTTTGCCTGAGGAACAAACAAATCCAAACTAGGTTGGTGATGTGTTTTGTTTCTGTATTTTCGGGATCGTTTAAGTGACTTTATGAACTTTTTTAAAATCTAATAGACTGAAACGCTTTACTAATGCCGTCATTTTGTGCAGTAGTGCTTTGTGGGATGAGACGAAGTAGAGACAATTGTAAGGTTTTTTAGAAGAACTGCTGCTCTGAAAAATGCTGATGATGGAGCAAATGCCTTATCTAAACACAGGCAAGAGATGTGGATAAAGGCCATTAAAAGGGGACCATTAAGTGAATCCCAAATGAAGCATGGACATGTTTGCTCTAGACATTTCAAAACTGGTAATAAAATTAAAGATGACATCATCAGGGAATGAAATTATAAAAACTCTTTTTTTACGTGCGCTTGCTGCATTACTTGAGAAGGACCATCCTGATTGGATTCCAAATAAGAATATGAGATATATTAGTTCTCATTCTGTGGGTGATACACAGATTGATAGGTTTCAACGAGCCACAAAAAGAAAAAAGCGATTGGATGAGGTAGGACAAGTAGATACGGATGATAACCATACCTACATTATTCAAATTCAATATTCAATGATTTGATTATGATAGAGTTATTGATTTGGATAACAAATTAACAAGCAAAATTTTAAATTAAGTATTTCAAGTACACACAATGTAAAAGGATATAAGAATATTTTACTTATTTTTTTTTTGAATATACTTAGCAAACTCTCAAATTTTTTTAGCAAGAACAGCAAACGCTCGAGGACAAAGAGATTCCTGGTACGAGCAGAAATTTAGATGAAGAACCTATGACGGAAAATCATTCAAATGAAGCCACACAGACCGACATAACAGTTGAAAATTTGTCACAAAACTTTACTGCTTTAAACAGCAGAGTATATAGTTTTTTTTATCAAACATTAAAAAACTTGGAAATAACAGAATCTTTTAAGAATGATGACAGCAAAACCCTTTATTATACTGGGCATCCAAAAAACGAAATGCTGTTTATTTTATTATACGTATATAAGTATGATAATATTATACAATACATACCAACTTAAATAACTTAGGATAATAATATGCATCATTATATTGTAAATACAATGCACCTAGGTGTTGCCACCTGTATATGCATATTAAAATAAACTGTATATTTAGTTCGTAAATATTAGTTTAAAGCTGAAATTATATATTAAAATTAAAAAGCTAATCTGTGAAGCAAAACAATTGTTTATTTAATATTCCTCGAAGGATATATAATTTATGGATTAGGCATAGGATTTTTTACACAAATAAACGACGTGTTGATGACTTCAGACAGGGAATGTAAATTTAAAGTATTTCAGAAGATATGGATCTTTACCATCCATGATTTTTAATTTATCATTGTATCTGTCTTTCACACTTTGAGAAAACTATTCATAATAATCACTCCTCTCCATTGTCTCAAAAACACTTATAGGTATACACAGATTAAGAATAGAATTAGTTTATACAATAAATTATCTAAAAATCGAATACGTATTGTTGTTGTGAACTCGTGAAAGTCGAAAACACAAATAATTTGCATTTAATTACATTAACTTTGTGCTGGTGTTTGTCCCTCAGGCAAAATGGCCGACATGTCAAAATCAGCTGTTTGAAAATTATCTATTCTAGTCCCAGGACGATAGTGGTGCCATATTGTGATTAAGCTCCACTTATTAAAGACCTGGTCGAAAAATTGTTTTCGGACCTCGTACGGCTTGTCGGTTGAAGATAAGAAAAAAGTAGTCATAACCTTTCTTGTGCGAAATTTAATGTTCTATATATTATTATATTATTTTTCGTTTAAGAGTTTGTCACGTTAATTTTTCGTGACTTGCAAAACAAAATAACAAGAAGGGTGGGAATATTAAATTGAACTAACTGTGAAGTGAAATAATTAATTTTACTGTTCACCAGTTCAGTCACTCTCGTAGGGCACAATACTCGACTAGCTCCTGTTTGGTAGAGTGGTCGTGGGTCAAACAGTGCTATAAAAAGGGGCGCCACCCGCTTTGCGCCTGCCCTATGCGTCTGAGAGTGACTGATGGACGATTGAGTCCTTCAAAACGGGAAAACCTTAGTACCTGAACTAGACCAAGATAAAAAAACTAATTACTTCAAACAAACATATTTGATAAGTTTTATTAACGAAGAAATGATTATATAACAAAAAAATTACTACAAAAGAAAAGTAAAAAGATGGCGAAAAATAAAGCTATCATTGAGCAGCTATCACATGAGCAGATTCACGCATTCACTTGACCTACTCAGTGCACGAACGTGTCTGAACGCCTGAACCTACTCTGTGACTACAGCTGGCATTAATTTCAAACGCCGGACGGACCCTTAAGGATATTCCTTAACCGACCTCAATATCAGATTATTGACACTCCCGTGTTATGTGGGCCTTTTTCATTTACAATTGACAAAAAGCAACGATATGCAACGAAATTAAAACTGTAAGCATTAGCCCTATGTACTTAAGACAATAACTCTTAATGAAGGATATAAAATTCTACCTTTTCCCTTCATACGTATGTCGGTTTACAGTGTGTAGATTTCAATGACATTGATTCCGCAAAATATCAAATAACGGAGATACTAAAGGAAATAACGTAACTATGCCTCCTCACTCTGAGACGTGGGTGATAACATTATTTAAATTTGTGAATACTAGTTAAAATAAAGAAAATAAAATCAAGTGACTTGCCGAGTCCAAGGGCAGGTCATCAGCTCAGATGGGACAGGGAACCCCACACGTCAGGCTGAATCCATGGAGGTAGCTCCATATATGACGTAGTGTCTTACGAGATCATTGATGGCAGGTATTGCTGCGAAGCCGGTACTTGGCTACTCGTGTCCGGGATAGCTACGTTGACCCAGGTAAGTAAGTCATACACTGATAAGGTAGTCCAACAGGAAAGAAACGCGAAGAGAAATAGAGGAGAAAAAGAAAAATAAGAAGAAAAAAAAAAGACCTTAGATCTTGTGTGGCCTTTTCTTAGAAAATCGTAGCACTGCTTACGTTTTTGTTCTAGAAAACCAACTTATGTTGAACAGGATTAGTTTACTCCCATTAGTAGAACACACAAAAACGTGCAGCACTCTAAAAAATCCGCGAAAGCGTCACATGGACATAATTATGTTGCTTCTTCAAAAGCCAAAACCCATGTGATCAAGAGATTCTACGATCCTCCAGGTAAAAAGGCAGGAAGATAAAAAATCGGAAGTTGCCATATTTAAATTTGGTGGAATTTAGGTACTATTTTGTTGTGGTACCATTGGGTACTTTCAAATTGACACTTTTGACAACCTAGACACCATGGTTCCAATTATAAATTAACTTCTTTAAAACATTATATTTAAAATATGCATTATCTTGCCTCAACACAGCAAAATCAGATTGGTAAGAGATTCTAATAATTGCACTCTAGCTCACTGATACCTTGATCGAATTTCACTTGTGATTCTTAACCGTGATGGTTTGTTTTGATTTTCAGACCCGAAGAACTGAACATATACAATGATGATTTTCTTGAGCACCAAGTATAGAACCATTCTAAATCATGCCCACTATACACTATACAGTACAGCACATGGAATACAGAGGCTAGAATAATTAGTAGCTCAATATAGAAGGTTTCTAAACACAAAGGTAAGTTTGATTCCGAGCAGTTCTTAGTAGTTGCTAGGTTTTCTATCCTTTATCATATTATAACTATAATTTTATTATTTTAGGTGTCCTATACTGGAGAGAGAAAATTAAATTGGATTGGTACTTTGCACAAAAATGATTTGACATGAAGAGATATGGAAATTTATTATTAAATGTTTTATTAGTTTAATCTGTGAATGAAGTTATTAAATGATATGGCAAAAAAATAAACGAAGACTTTAATTTCAATTGGATTTAGGTGAGTTTTTAACTTATTAAAAATATTTAAAGGTCGTGGCCAAATAAAATCGTAACAAGTTATAGACCAGAAAATTATTTTTAACCCCATTTGGAGGATTTTTTAAATTCTTGTGCAAGGGATAGACTTAAAATAGTACCCAAATTGCTTTCGTTACACTATTCGGACACACTAATTACTTGTATTTTTACCTTTTTTTTTGTTTAATTGTGTAATATTAATACTTTTAAGTAAAATTAGATGCGGAAAACAGACATTAATTCATAAAATTTGAGTTTAAATGCAAAAATTGTCGCAAAATTGTTGATTCTAAAAATTTACGCTGCGAACATCGAACATGTCATATTTGCAAAATTCGGTATTTTAACAGTGTTGCCACATAGAAAAGCTTTCTGCAATAATACAGTTTTTAGGTTGTTCGGGTTTGTTTATATCGATATAAGACCGCAGTTTATTGTCAATGTAGTTATGTTACAACTAAGCCATATCTTTTAAGAGGGTTAACTGAGATAGAAAGGCCCAAAAATATCCGTTTTTGTGCAATATTTTTTTCCTATGTAGCTAATAAAATACAACTGGCAACTCTGTTGAAGATGTCACTTTTAAGTCGAACACAAATTTGACATTGCATAACACTGTTGCCAAGAACAGTTATACTTTGGCGTTGAAGGAAAAGGAAAGAACAAATCAAAATAAACAAACAAGCAAGTATGATGTGGATTTTGCAAAATATTTACAATATATAAGCTTGATTAGAGATAATTTCAGATGCAAACAAGAAATTGTCGTCTCGTGTGCACTATTAGGCAGAAAGTTAATGCAAATGCCTTGAGTTCCTGCTTTTATTGTTGCAAATGCCGGAAATATTATCCTTTATTTTCGGAATCTTTTTTTCAAAATATGAATATTCCTGTTAGGCAGATATTTAATTACACCTTTGGCGACCACAAAGTGGTTGTGTTTGCGACCAGCCTGGCTTGTCAAAAACACAGCCACGCCGCCGGTGGCCGCTACCCGCTGCTGGCACTATGTTGTACCCAATTCATATGGGCCGAGTAGCTCGGTTGAGCTGCACTGAGCCGATAGGATGCGCGTGGCGGAATGAGGTTCCAAAAGCTGTAGCAGGGCGGATTTTCACTTGTTTTCCCAGGACACTATCAATTTATGTAACGTTCTTGTGTTTTCTTTTGCCGAATACAGAAGAAAATCGGCTACAAAAGGTGTAGCGGGGGCGGGTTTTCACTTGTTTTCCCAGGGCACTGTCAGTTTATGTAACACACACTAATTACTTGTATTTTTACCTTTTTTTTGTTTAATTGTGTAATATTAATACTTTTAAGTAAAATTAGATGCGGAAAACAGACATTAATTCATAAAATTTGAGTTTAAATGCAAAAATTGTCGCAAAATTGTTGATTCTAAAAATTTACGCTGCGAACATCGAACATGTCATATTTGCAAAATTCGGTATTTTAACAGTGTTGCCACATAGAAAAGCTTTCTGCAATAATATATGAACACTATCAATTTATGTAACTTTCTTGTGTTTTCTTTTCCCGAATACAGAAGGAAATCGGCTACAAAAGGTGTAGCGGGGGCAGGCTTTCACTTGTTTTCGCAGGGCACTGCAAATTTATGTAACTTTCTTGTATTTTCTTTTGCCGAATACAGAAGAAAATCGGCTACAAAATATGTAGCGGGGGCGGGTTTTCACTTGTTTTCCCAGGGCACTGTCAGTTTATGTAACTTTCTTGTGTTTTCTTTTGCCGAATACAAAAACAAATCGGCTACAAAAGGTGTAGCGGTTTTCACTTGATTTCCCAGGGCAGTGCCAATTTAAGTAACTTTCTTATGTTTCCTGTTTCCGAATGGGAAATCGGCTACAAAAGGTGTAGCGGGGGCGGGTTCTCACTTGTTTTCCCAGGGCACTGTCAATTTATGTAACTTTCTTATGTTTTCTTTTTCCGAGTACAAAAGGAAATCGGATACAAACGGTGTAGGGGGGCGGGTTCTCACATGTTTTCCCAGGGCGCTGTCAATTTATGTAACTTTCTTATGTTTCCTTTTTCCGAATCCAGAAGGAAATCGGATACAAAGGGTGTAGCGGGGACGGGTTTTCACTTGTTTTCCTAGGGTACTGTCAATTTATGTAACTTTCTTGTGTTTTCTTCTGCCGAATACAAAAACAAATGGGCTACAAAAGGTATAAGCGGGGCGGGTTTTCAGTGGTTTTCCCAGGGCACTGTCAATTTATGTAACTTTCTTATGTTTTCTTTTTCTACAATCATATCTTTCCATTACATTTTCAAAAATTGTTAAATTCCGTTGGTGCTCAAGTGTAGTCATTACACAAAACCTTTACTTTTCATTTTTGTTATAAAATTATAAATCCGGCAACATCGCTAAAATTGTTTTGGTCGGAACCTTGTCAAAACACTCGAAAACCATAAAATCAGGATTTTTATTAATTAATTTCTTAAAAATTACTGAGTATTCCCCAAATTTTTGTATTGAACATTACTACTAAAAATTTATACTTTTAGAAAAAAATAGTAAAAATTCAAAATTCGTGTGTCCGAATAGTGTAACGGACCCCTCAAATGTTCTTTCACATTATAAAGTCTACCTTTCTAACTAAAATTCCTTTTTAAGGGCTTCGTTTATTGAACTAGTGGTACCTTTTCCATATGACTAATAGTAAAATAAAATGGATTTGTAAAAACTTACCGATACAAGTATGGCGACATAAAACATTCCATTCACGACGTCAAATAGCTTCATTATGGGTAAATAATCTCAACAATATAGTTATATTTTTTAATCTGTCAAATTGACACATTTCTTACAAAATATTAATTAACCATATCTTGACCTTCTAAGGCCGGGTTTATCGGGTCAATTGTGCTGTGCTGTGCGGTTAACACACAAGTCACGCCCAGATCGTCAACTTTGAAATTTCCTCGCCTGATATTAAAGGTTATCATTGTAATAAATATAGTGTATTCGGATAATGCGTAAGGATACCTGGAGATGTGATTTTGCATGTTAAATTGAAAGTCCATTTAGTGCCGGTTCCGAATACGCAAATATACCCAAAATATTAGGTTTCTCACATTTTTTTTGGCTTTTTTTTAATGATGCGTCACGAAATTTTATTAGCAAACCTCAGATTCGGATTCAGCACCCAGAAAACATATGAAATTGAAACATAGAAAATTCAAGCTACCCCAGTACTTCCCCGTTAGTGGCCGTTGTGAGGACAACTTGACTGTATTAATTAATCATTAGTTAAAACTATTATAAATTTACTTGACACTAACTTAACACAAAAGTGACAAAAGAGAAAAATTTCGAGGTTAGAAAATGGCTTTGATCGATTTGAACCATAAAAATCAGACGTTCACTTGAACTCCGGATTTGAACTGAAATCAAAGTATAATATAGTCTTTGCAGCGAACCTTCAAGCTTTTTCGACAGTTGACATCAGCAATATGACATCTCAATCAGCTATTACTTAATCAAATACCCCAGTTTTATACGAACCGCATTGAGCGTGTTGTGTTTTTATATTTTTCCAATTTGATTGGTGCTAATAAGTTTTAAAAGTGTATTTCCGTCGCTTTAGTATAGTTTATTTTGTTTTGAAAACTTTGATTAAATACATATTGAGTTGTTTGTGTATCTGGTAAAGCACAGTAAGTACTAATCACGTACCGAAAAATATATGGGTTAATATTTTATTATTATCTATTTTTAGGCGAATATAATAATTATGGAGCATAATAAAATTATTGTCTGCCTTCTACCTCAGCTGATGCCACCGTTAGAGAAACTAAGGTGAATTTTAATATTATTAAAAAAAGTGTTTTTATTTCTTTCCGAGTGAGTTGAGATTTAAATATCAGGTAATACTTTTGTGTGGTGACTTGAATGTAGACAGTTTGGTTAGCTGGGAAAGTAGGAAATATCTGCATGATATATATATATGTCTTACGTAACCTACGTATTTGCAGTATACGTAACCTACGTATACAGAAGAAGAGTGAATATAGAATTTGCTTGAATAATAGAAAAGTTTTGGACTTGCATTGTCTTTATTTGTTATATATCACAACGTTTCAACTGGTAAGTATCTCCAGTCGTCTTCAGGTGAATACTAAATAAGAAAAGTAACTACAGGTCTATTTATACTAGCTATGTGCACTGAAGCATAATTGAGATGGGTGCAGTCGTGCGTTCAGTTTTGCGCGATATTAGTAATTCTAAGCTTACATCTACTTAACAAGGGCTTCCAGATATTTCTTAAATCTAATTAAGGTTTACTAAAACAGCCAGGGTTCTGGTGTATGGTAGCAGCTTCCTTGAACTTCCTCTTCCTCCAGTGTGGTTCTTTGAGCAGGATTTCGGCTTCTGTCCACCTGATGTGATGGCCGTGTGTCCAGGCATGGTCAGCTGCACCAGATTTTTCCGTTTCTCCTTTTTGAGTGTTGTTTATGTGTTCTTTAATCCTTGTTTCCAGTGGCCGTAGTGTTTCCCCAATATACGATTGGCCACATTCGCAGGGGATCCGGTAGACACAGTTTTTTCTATCTTTCTGGCTAATTGGTTTCGTCTTTGTTAGATGGCTTCTTAAGGTGTCTCTCGAGCTGAATACCGTTCTGATGTTATATCGTTGTCCTAGTCTTCTAATTCTCTCGGATATTCCTTTGACATATGGAATGTTGAGTACTGGTTGAGCCTCTTTTGTCTCTCCTTTTGGTGTATTTGGCCGAGTCTTACGATTTTTCAAAATTTTATCAACTAATTTCGTGGGATAGCCATTTTTGTTGAGGTCGGTCTTGATGTGGTCAGTTTCTGTTTTGAGTGTTTCATTTGAGTTGCAAATGGTGATTGCTCTATCCACAAGCGTTCTTACTATCCCATGTTTTGTGTTGTTTGAGTGATTTGATGTGTAATTCAGATATTGACCTGTATGAGTAGGTTTCCTGTACACTGAAGTTTCGATGGTGTTGCCATTTCTCTTTACATTGACATCTAGGAAAGGTAGTTGATTGTTGTCTTCTTTCTCCATGGTGAATTTGATTGTCGGTGCGAAGCTGTTTATGTGCTGAAGGAATTCCTTGAGTTCATCATCGTTTCCATTCCAAATAATAAAGGTGTCATCGACATATCTCAGCCATGTTTTTGATTTCTTTGTTGCTTGTTTTATTGTTTCAGTTTCAAACCATTCCATATAAATGTTGGCGATTATCGGCGAAAGAGCAGAGCCCATCGGTAGTCCATCCACTTGGCTGAAGAACCTATCTTTTTCTTGGAAATAAGAATTGTTGAGGCAACATTCTAATAGTTCCATGATGGCATTGATAGGTAACGGTGTTCTTTCTTGTAGAGTCTGGTCTTCCTCAAGTCTGCTTTTGATGACATTAAGTGCATCTTTTAAAGGGACGTTAGTATAAATTTGCTTGTTATGATACTATACACTTGTAAGTTACTATTGAACATTAAAGTTAAAGCAGAGGTAACAAGAGTGAACGACCTTTAAGCAAACCGTATATTTAGTTTTTTAATAAAAAGAACCTTTCCTTAGAAAAGGTCCATAGCTATTTGCAGTAATGTTTTTTTGTGCATCCGGTACAAAAACATGGAAATTTTTGAAAGTGATTTGTGTTTATATAAAAGGGAAAAGAAATGATCAAGGATCACTTTTTCGAAAAATTGAAGATACAATTTTTTACAGGTATAGTTAAGTCCATGTGTAGGCACACTCTATAAAGTTTACAGTAGGTAAAGATGGACATCCATGTAGATACGTACTTCCTATCTTTTTGGGAAGATAGAGGTACCTACTAGACATGTAATTATAGATAATGACTTTATTTTATATATTTGAATAAATAAATAACAAAAAAAATACAATGTGTTTGTCTGTTTTATTTCCTCTAATAAATAAGAAAAATGCATTTAAAAATATAAATAGACTCGTTTCATTTTTAAAATAAACGTACGTACTATTTTAGTAAAATCCTGAAATTTCATACAAACCTAGGCAAAATAAATAACCAGAAATAAGCAGGCAAGTCATTAATGTCACGTGACACTTGACATATCTGGCGAGAGGGTTCGCAACGACTATACTGTTGGTACAAAAAGTTTTTGACTTTGAACTATAGTTCAACATAGAGGTAGGTGGGTCGCTATCGCATAAGCTGCTTCTTTATAACAGTTATTTTGTGGTAGCAGCTGTCTGCTGCTACTTGTTTTTAATTATAGCTGCTTCGGATCGAGTCGCTATACGCGCCGCGTCGGCGCGGCGCTCTGAATAAAAGCAGAACGCTTACAGCAGATAGCAGACTCAAGGAAGCTATTCATTAGCCGAAGCGGACTGCGAAGCGGATTCCGCTGTCCGCTTCTTCAAACTGCTTATTAGTTGTTACTTTTCGCCGTAGTGTTCGATTAAAATGAACAGATTATTTTATTTTTTATTACTGTTACTACTATAAAATACAAAATTTGGTAATACAAATTTTCAAAAATAGACATTTTACTTTTTCTTTTATAAATACAGGGTGATTCAGGACGAGCGTGCATTAGAACTTTATGGAGAACTACTGAATATATGTTCCTGAAACTTTGGGGATTTGGGTTTATCGATATGCTCTCTTTAACTAAAATATTGACATGTTTCTGTCATTTCCGGTTATACCGGAAGTAGCTGCCAACTTTCGTTTTTTAAATACAACATTGTAATTTTTATTACATTTTTCGATTAAGCATTAAATACTAAGCACATTTTATAGAAAATGTTTTGTCAGACTCTATTAGTTTTTGAGATATCTGGACTTTTTGTAATTATTTGGCAAATGCATGACGATGAAATAATCCATATAATTTTTTTACCTTAGCGCTTGGACTAAAATTTTTTTCTCACCGAATAGCTAGAAGATCATCAAGTCTCAAAAACATTTCAAATTCGGCATAAAATGTACAGGGTAGTCACAATTCAAGTCTCATTGTGAAAGAATTCAACCATTAAAAACTTTCTTATTTTAAATGGAACACCCTGTATATTATTATTTAATTTGATGGCAAATTAGTTGTTCTTTATAAATAGTATTTACTGTCCTATACCTATACCAAAGCGTTTTCTCAAAAAATCCAATTTTATTCCGAAAATACTATTTGTTCAAGTTTGCTAAGAAAACAATTGTACTTAGGGGCTGTATACTGAAGATGTCTATACGGAGGAAAAGTGATTGGTATCAAAACGATGGGGCTCCAGCACACAACGTCCAAGTTGTTAAGACTGCCCTAAACAGACTTTTTCATGACCAGTGGATCGCAAACCAAGGTCCCTTCCACTGGCCAGCTCGTTCGCCAGACTTAACTCCACTGGACTTTTTCATCTGGGGAACCATTAAAGATAAAGTTTACGCGCGTCCCATCACCAAGAAGGAAAATCTAATTGAAAGGGTGAAGGCAGCATTTCAATCTCTCACAAGAAATTAGGAATGATGCTACAAGAAATAACATGATGAAAAGAATACATAAATGCTTGGAAGTAAATGGCAATCATTTCGAACATATTTTAAAAATATGATCAAAAGATATTAGGTATAATTTTCAAACACATTTTTAATTAAAGAATTTAAAGTTTATAAACTTGTTTCTTTGCTATTTTTAAAAAAATAATATTGAAACCATTAAATTTATAAATTATTAAGAAACACTTTAGAATATTGTATTTTCAAGCAATCAATAACTTTTCCTCCGTATGGACATCAGTATACAGCCCCTAAGTACAATTGTTTTCATAGCACACTTGAACAAATAGTATTTTCGGAATAAAATTGGATTTTTTGAGAAAACGCTTTGATATAGGTATAGGACAGTAGATACTATTTATAAAGAACAACTAATTTGCCATCAAATTAAATAATAATATACAGGGTGTTCCATTTAAAATAAGAAAGTTTTTAATGGTTGAATTCTTTCACAATGAGACTTGAATTGTGACCACCCTGTACATTTTATGCCGAATTTGAAATGTTTTTGAGACTTGATGATCTTCTAGCTATTCGGTGAGAAAAAATTTTTAGTCCAGGTAAAAAAATTATATGGATTATTTCATCGTCATGCATTTGCCAAATAATTACAAAAAGTCCAGATATCTCAAAAACTAATAGAGTCTGCAAAACATTTTCTATAAAATGTGCTTAGTATTTAATGCTTAATCGAAAAATGTAATAAAAATTACCATGTTATATTTAAAAAACGAAAGTTGGCAGCTACTTCCGGTATAACCGGAAATGACAGAAACATGTCAATATTTTAGTTAATTCTCCATAAAGTTCTAATGCACGCTCGTCGTGAATCACCCTGTATAGTATCTAGATATAATACATATACTGTAACGAGAAAAACATTCACATTAACCAACAAAAAACATAAAACAACAAATCTTTGTCCTAAATTTAAATTAGTAACACAAATAAAATATAAAATGAAGAGAAAACTTTAAGCATAAAACTGATTAACGAAAAATATATATTTTTTAAAAATAATATGAATCGTAAAAATATTTTAAAATTTTAGATATATTCGTTACTTCTAATTAACATCACTTGTTTTATTTTGTCTTGGAAAAGTCTACTCCGTCTTTCTGATATTATTTGTCCGGCTTTAGAGAATAGCCTCTGGCATGGAACGAATATTGACACTGTCCCAAATTTACGAATAACAATTTTATTTTCTTTTTATTAATCAATGTTTCCGATAAAATATAGGGACAAACCTAAAATATTTGAGATTTCTTTATAATAACACCTAAACATCAATTGGACAAACACAAGAATAATCAACACTACAAAAGAAATAATTAACCTAGCTCGGCTGCAAACCAAAGTAAAAAAACATCTACATCTGTAGCATCAACGGCTTTCTGTTTTCAAGAAGCCATGCCGCTTAATCGCAGATCTTCCCGCTTCGGCTTTATAAAACAGCGTCGCGTCGGTCGCGACCCACAGTCCAGACAGGCGATTCGTACAACTGCTTCTTTTAAGCTGCTTCACAGTAGCTGCTTTTTAAAAGAAGCAATAGCTGCTTCAACTATTATTTAAAAGCAGCGGATTTGCCCACATCTAGTTCAACAGTGAACTCACATAAGAAATGTGCTGTGTACGTGAGTAAACGCATTAATTGTAGCTCTGTCAATTTTCATATATTTAAGTGGTTTAAAGCCGTAATTTTTAGCTTTTTTGCGCAACACAGTTGTTATCGTGGTACCGATCACCGATTGGTCAGTGATTTAAGGCTCAGTTTACTTTGTTTGCTTTCAAAAGTCCAATTTCTGGTTCTGCTTAGCCCGCGTGCTGTTCTATAGTATTTCCAGTGCGACTAAGTTGTGACCTCAACATGGCTGGTGGAAGTGGTGCTGCTACAACAAGTTCCAATAGATCCGACAATGATATTGAAAAACTTATTAATCAACTATGTACTCATTTTAGTCAAAAGTTAGAGGAAAGTCTGGACAAGAAGATTAAAAAGCTGGACGATAAACTTTCTGGTGTCTATGATTCCATTAATGAGCTTAGAAGGTTGGTTAATGAAAATGAAAAATCAATTGATAATATGCAAGCTCGACTATCTCAAACTTAGGAAAAACCGTCCATCTATCATTATCCGGACTTATAGAGATTATAGAAATTTTGATTATGACCAATTTCAATATGATCTGATGAGTATCGATTGGCAACACATATATTTGGTTGATGAAATGATCTCCTTTTTTAATGAAAACGTCATAAATGTTTTCGATATGCACGCACCGTATAGAACTGCTCGCTTCACCAAGCCTCCCGCACCGTGGTTGACCGATAACCTGAAGTTCATGATAAGGTTGCGAAAAAAAGCACTCACTCGATACAAAAAATTACAAACTGATTTAGCGTGGAATGAATACAGAGACCTTCGTAATTTTGTGACTTCTGCAGTCAGAAATGAGAAACGTGCATGCCTTCATCATAAATTCAGGGTGGATCCTCGTGGTTTTTGGAAGACGGTTAAATTATTAAACATTAATTCGTCCACTGAGATATCCCCCGGCAGTATAGACAGTCCAACCAGTTTCAATAGGTAATTTATTGATAGTGTGCCTCAATCTGGCACAATCGATCGAACCTTCATAGAAACAAATTATGTCAACAAACTTTTCCCTAACTTCACGAACTATTTTCAATTCACTCAAATCAATGATGATAAAGTTACTAAAGTCATTAATAGTCTAAAATCAAATGCTATGGCCAGTGACGGGATTAATCTTAAAATGCTCGAAATGATCTTCCCCCATCTAACACAGTATTTAAATTTGAACAGAAACAAAAAGTTATAAAATTTCCACAATTTTTATTTAGAAAAAACCGTAACATGTTTTTCAGGCACTAATAGACAGCTAGATCAGTTCCTCTCATTTATTAATAATTTACATCCCAAAATCAAGTTCACGGTCGAATTAGAAGCTAATAAATCTATCAACTTCTTAGATCTAACCATCACCAATAAAAATAATAGTCATGAATTTTCAATTTTCCACAAACCTTCACATACAGACACAGTTATTCATAATAAATCTCACCACCCATATTCCCATAAAATGGCATCTTTCAATTCGTTTGTGCACAGACTTCTAAATGTCCCATTATCATCAGAAAATTACAAAAAAGAATTAAATATCATCAAACAGGTTGCGGTAAATAACGGATATAATGCGGGTATGGTGGATGATTTAGTTAAGAAAAAAGCATATAAGAAAGCAATAAACTTAGTATATCCAACAACCAATAATACACTCGACCAGAAATTTAAATCTATCACATACACAGGCAATATTACGAAAAAGATTTCCAAAACTCTCTCCAAAAACAAAATAAAAACCGCTTTTAGAACCAATAATAATCTAGGTAAACTAATTAAAAACGACAAATCGAAACCAAATAAACTAACTAAATCAGGAGTATATTTGCTAGAATGTGGTTCGTGTCCCAAAATGTACATTGGACAAACAGGCAGATCTTTCAAAACAAGAATCAAAGAACACGAATCTAGTTTCCTAAAAAACAATAATCTTTCACATTACGCCTTACATTTAAATTCAGAGAAGCACAATTTTTCCAAAGATTTTAAAATTTTACATACTGAGAAAAAATCAAAGAAATTAAACTATTTGGAAAGTATGGAGATTAACAAAAAGAAAAGGTCGGGTTTATTATTGAATGAACAATTAGACACTAATTATTCACCTTTACTGAATTTATATAAATCTACACAATAAGATTAGGAATTTACACCTATTTGTAACATTAGCATAAATATTACCCTTCTGTTGGGTATAATTATTAAGATTAGTGTAAACCCCATACCATAAAATCGTTCGTTCCATCTTGTACCTACTAAGATATTTAAATCAAATTTTACCACATTTATATTTATTCCGTCACAAGAAGGCACCGTGTGCCGAAACATGTTACGGTTTTTTCTAAATAAAAATTGTGGAAATTTTATAACTTTTTGTTTCTGTTCAAATTTATAATGGATTTCCATCAAGTATCGGCTAAATCAATCAATTTTACAGTATTTAACTTATATAATTAATTGTTGCCTTAATACTTCAAGATTTCCTTTCTCCTGGAAAAATGCAAATGTAATTCCCATAGCCAAGGTTACTAGTCCCACTGAAGTGTCTCAGTTTAGGCCCATAAGTCTGTTGCCAACCCTTTCCAAGACACTAGAGAGGATTGTAAGTGAGCAATTAACGGAATATTTTGAGGCCAATAACATTTTACCAACTACCCAGGCTCCCGAAGGCATCACAGCACCTGTACAGCTTTACTTAAAGTCACATATGATCTTTTCCTAGCATGTGACAAACGCATGCAGTCCTCTCTGGTGCTCTTGGGCTATAGCAAGGCATTTGATACACTAGTATCCGATTAATTGTGTACCAAACTTAAGTTCTTCGGTTTGAGTGACAGTGCATTGAATTTTGTAAAGGATTACTTGACTAACAGAACACAGCGGGTGTCTTTCAGCGGCAATCAGTCTGAGTTTTCACCGGTCACTAGGGGTGTGCCCCAAGGAAGTATTCTTGGTCCTCTTTCATTTTCTATTTACAACGCTGATTTTGGCAGTTTCCTTAAAACATGTTCTTCACATCAGTATGCAGACTTTTTTTAAAGAATTTGTTAAGGTTAATGACTTAAATACGTGACTATATAAGGTAGACGTAGACAAGTGTCGAAACAGTTTGTTTACAAAACAAAATCTACTTCTTACCTACTAGATCATTTCTGATCTTTGTTAATAACTAATTTCATAACAGATTGCAAATGAATGAATTTCTTTTTTTATACGAAAACTGTACACCAAACGACATAAAATCAAGAGACGACATTTGTTCCGCAAGTAATGAGAATATCAAAACTAATTTTTATTTAAAAGACAGGAAGTGGCGTACCATTATTTTCTTCAAAAATATCGAGGGCAATTCCAGCATGAACGCCACTGGTCGGAATAAAAAAACATGTTTTACATCATAAAATGCCTCTTGAAAGTGTGCACCAAATATCTAGAGCAGTATCATTGATATTAAGAAACACCATGTATATTTAATTGGATTAATGCACGTCATATACAGGGTGCCCCAAGTAAAGTGGCCTATTTTCTAATAGAATATCGAAAAAACTATAAATTATCTCTACAGGGTGCCCCAAGTAAAGTGGCCTATAGAAGTATCTCGAGAATTAAATGAGATTTAATTTTGAAAATTTGGCTGTGGCTATAAGAGATGGTTTTCTACGTTTCTAAAATATTTTGGATGATGCGGTGTTGCCGGATCATACCGAAAGTGGTAGCAACTTCGGAATTTTAAATGAATTACCCTATATTATTATATTTTTTTTGGAATTTAGGTAAAAATCTAGAACAGTTTTCTGTATAATATCATATACCTATCTTTAAGACTTTTTGAATTATAAATAATTTTGTGATTTTTTAACGCCGTATCGTTACCTGAAAAGAAAATCGTATCTTTTTAGCGGTTACAGCTAGAAAGCTGAAAATTTTACAGTAGTTTCACAAGACCATCGCAATTTTATAATTTTGAACAGTATTGAATTCGTTTTATACAGGGCGTCTCCATAACAATATTTCTTAGGCAGATGAATTATTGCAAAAATCTTATTTTTTTTAAATGGGACACCCTGTATTTGATATGTTTTGCTAATAGAGGATCAAATTTTCTATCTAATGATATTATGTGTTCCTATACCTATCTTCACTATTTTCGGACTTATAGCGAAATTTATAAATTATCTTATAAAAATATATTTTTTGGTAGTTGGCTGTGGATTCATAGAAACAAAATAATGAAAAATCCATGTGACGTTATGTCTGTGTTGTTGTAAAAAAAATAGTTAACCAATAAATAATAATTTATTAATAAATAAATAAACAAAATGAAAATTACATCAATAAAATAACTAATAACTAAATTGTTTAAAATTCCCTCCGCTCGCTCTTAAACATTCATAAATTGTGGTTATAACATGTTCATTTGTCACCTCTTTCATTTCTTTCTCTTCTAGAGACCCCAAAGCTGTTCGTACTCGATTTTCTAAATCTTCCCTTGTTGTGACAGGTGTCTTGTATACTATTTCTTTAATCCTATCTCATAGATATAATTCTAGGGGGTAAGATCCGGAGACCTTGGGGCCTTTTCCATGGACCGCCTCGGCAAATCAACTTTTAGGCAGTCATAGGAGCTGCATCAGGATGCAGTTCATTAAATTTTCTGCAAGTTCTGGATAAAACTCTACCACACTCCCCATGAATATAAAATAAACTTAAAATATCTAAGCTCGAATAATGTGAATTAGCCATTTTTTACAACAACACAGACATAACGTCACATGGATTTTTCATTATTTTGTTCCTATGAATCCACAGCCAACTACCAAAAAATATATTTTTATAAGATAATTTTAAATTTCGCTATAAGTCCGAAAATAGTGAAGATAGGTATAGGAACAATATCATTAGATACAAAATTTGATCCTCTATTAGCAAAACATATCAAATATGGGTGTCCCATTTAAAAAAAATAAGATTTTTGCAATAATTCATCTGCCTCAGAAATATTGTTATGGAGACGCCCTGTATAAAACGAATTCAATACTGTTCAAAATTATAAAATTGCGATGGTCTTGTGAAACGATTGTAAAATTTTCAGCTTTCTAGCTGTAACCGCTAAAAAGATACGATTTTCTTTTCAGGTAACGATATGGCGTTAAAAAATCACAAAATTATTTATAATTCAAAAAGTCTTAAAGATAGGTATATGATATTATACAGAAAACTGTTCTAGATTTTTACCTAGATTCCAAAAAAAATATAATATATAGGGTAATTCATTTAAAATTCCGAAGTTACTACCACTTTCGGTATGATCCGGTAACACCGCATCATCCAAAATATTTTAGAAACGTAGAAAACCATCTCTTATAGCCACAGCCAAATTTTCAAAATAAAATCTCATTTAGTTCTCGAGATACTTCTAATAGGCCACTTTACTTGGGGCACCCTGTAGAGATAATTTATAGTTTTTTCGATATTCTTTAACCTGTATTTTAACTTGAAATTAATACTACTTAGTTTGACTAAGTTTTGAATTTGAAACAAAAATATTTACTCAAATCAAGAAAGTTAGTTGAGTAATCCATATTCTAAATTCAAATAAATGTGTATAGTCAAACAAAATACCGGGTGTTTCAAAAGGAACGCTCAACCCCTTTATTATAGTTTAAAGTAGAGAAATAAAAGTTGATGAGTTTGTATGTGATATTATTTTGTATTTCATGACATGCCTAACTCCATCTTGCCACTTCCAGTTTAACCGGAAATGACCTAAACTTTGGATTTTCAAATTGAAAACCTAGTATATTGTTGGCTATATCGATTCAGACCACCATTTCAAATTCAAAGACGTATTCGAATACACATTAAAACATTATTATTTGATCATAAATCATAACTTAAAATTTTAAGTAAAGAAATTTGGCTACTTAACCTATAAGACACTAAGATTATTAAATTCGGCACACCTGCATGGTTTTGAATTCCGAGCAACTTTTCTTAATAAAATTCTTCGATATTTTGTGAAAAAGAGGCACTTTACCTAGACAGAATGTGGCCACTCGTTTGATTTCTTTAAAACCACCATAGGCTTACGGCAGCTCTTATAGCGGAGGCTAAAGGTATGGGTTACTTACTTTTAAATTTCCCTTCTGTATGGGCGCCACTCGAGCTTATTGTTACTAAACTGGGAAAATGTTGTTGTTGGTTAGATTGGAAATCTATTCAATAAAACACACATTTAACAACAAATAACTAAGGATTTATTAAACTATGAACTGTCAGTGAAGCTGTGAAAGTATTTAATCGAAAGGTAAAAAGTATAGTATTGTCGAAATGTTTCAAAATTAATCAATTAATATTAACATATCTAGACGTGAGGGTTTTATGAAGTAATTGAAAGAATATGACGCAGGGGAAGTCGAAGATTCATGAACCTTTTACCTAAGACCTGTCATAAATTAATGAAATTTTATATGTGTACTGTCGAGATTGCTTTACAAAATAGTGATTATTTAAAAGTTATGAATAAAAAAGTTATCGATTTAAAAGGAAACGTCTTATAACGAAATACCTGACACAGCCAGTGCAAATCTGCTCAGTGCTGATAAAATATCCTGTCTCCTCCGAGAGGTATCTTCACAGATTAGTCTCTGGTTCAGGATGAAGGGACATTGCAGGCTGCCTACCACTTGACTCAGCACGCACTGATGATTACACTTGGCTCAGCAGGTACTGATTATTACAACTTATGAACGGTGGACCATAGGGGTCATTCTTGGAGATCCTTAATTACTGCCACAAACATCTCTCTTATAAGAGGACATAAAACAATTCGAAGTCGGCTGATTAAACGGAATGAATCGAGAAGGGAAAGCCAAAAAAGAAAATTAACCCTGAAACAAAAGAAATCCCAATTTAAATAAAACGCCTCAAAGGGAAAGATAATAATTGATCGAAAATTCATTAAAATTTAGTCATAATAACTTACTGGACTTACTTCTAAAAAGGTGCTGGGACCACATGATCGGTCTCTTGCAAAAAATTAACCAGAAAAATCTTCTCACCCACGTGTCCTCGTAGTCAACGGAAGAAGAACTCAAAATCGGAACGGAAATAATTAATTCCTTATTTGACATATCGTAGTACTGCCAACTGGGAAGGTGCATTCCCTTTTCCTATTCCACTCCGAGTAGCACCAGAGTAACAGCTGCAGAAGGAAAGCAAGCATGACCCGGATTTTGGATAAAATTGTTAACAAAAGCCAAGGTATTGAATAGTTAAGAAGGTCGAATAATTGCAAATTATAACAATTACGGGAGGAATGAAACTTATTCCAAATGAGGTATGTTACTTAATATAAAAAAAATAGTGGCAAATTCCAAATTGCTACAAGAAAATAAAAATAATGCTCCAATCGAGGCCTGCTCAATTTCATAACTACAACTATTATAGATTTATTTTCTAATCAAGCAGGCCTAGTCTAAATGGTAAAATTCGAATTTTTTGTCATTTACGCCTATAGGTTCGCTTACCCTGGGATACACTGCTGAGCCATAAATTATGGCTAGTTTAACTATTTTGGTGATAAATTTTCTATTTGATTGTTTAATAAGAAAATTGAACAGAACTTATATTTATTAGGGAAGAGCGCCTGACAATCGATCGTTTCATCTTGCTGGGATACTTTTTCTTCATACATTCCATAGCATTGTCTACTAATGATTCAGATTTAACAGACATCGCGGTCAGTCCTTCTTCTGCACACTCCACCAGACCAGACCAGACCAGTCATTATAGGACAGGTCGGTTAATTCTTCATGAGTTTCTGCTAATTTAGCACGTATATAATCCATTGCTGATTGAATATTAATTGCTAATTTCATGCAATTTTCTTTCAGATTAGGTATGTCGCATTTATCACACTCATCTATTGTATCTCTAGCGTCATTCGTTTGTTTTGACATTGGTCGTAAATCACGAACGTGAAACACGCGCCATGTCAACTACTAGAGCCGTGAAATACGAATTGTCAAATTTTTTCACGTAATAAAATATTCCGTTCGTGAGAAAATCAAACCTGTTTGATATTGTTTCGTGAAGTCATTCATAAGTAGAGCAAAAAGCAAGTTGTGTGTCAAAAGGCTGCCAAAATTTTGAAAAATAGTGACAGAAACACAATTATGCTTCTCCTACAAAGCACTGCATTGTCGTGCCTCACGAACGTGAATTATGCTCAGGGTACCACGAATCTAGTAATTTCACGACTAAAGTCATTTTGCTCTTGTGGAGAAGGTATACACGGCTAGCTCAATATTTGATTATTAGTCGCAAAAATACAATGCTTGGTAGTAGATTCATATCAAGTTATGTGAGGAGTGATAGCGGGCAACATTTCAAAAACACTTTCTGCAAAGGAAAACAAAAGGCGACGATGGACAAGAAATTTGATTCTACAAAAAATTAATATTAATTTAATAAACGAACAACATTGTTAGATGAACACCCATCAATATTTTGAAAAAATTTTTCTTAATTTCTTGGCCGCAGGAGCTACTCAAATTTTTTAATTTTAAAATTACATGGATGCACGATACTCTCGTTTCCTGTAGTCTCCTCTTGTAGGGTCCCACACACTCGGTTCATTATGGTACAATTTGATAAATTTAATTGTGTATGCGTCGCTAATTTTCAAAATATTGGCACCCATTTGACACACAACTGTCTTCTTGCTCTGGTCACGATTGACTTCACGAAACAAATATCAAACGGGTTTAATTTTCTCACGAACGGAAAATTCACGATCGTATTTCACAATTCTAGTAGATGACATGGCGCGTAGTTCGTTCGCGATTCACGACAAATGTCCACGAGGCTTTTAGTCGTGAAATTACTAGATTCGTGGTATAGTTGTTGCAGAATTATACCGTTGATTCTTACTACCATAAATAAATGGGATCAGGGCCGGCTTGATAATGTATACCACACCACATGATTTATTTTTATAATTTAAAATAAATAGATAGGTATTTTTAGTTTTAGGTACCTATAATAAATGTAAAATAATGATAACAATTAGTGATAATTGAAAATAATATAATTTTAAAGTATAACTATTAGGATAACAAGTACAATAAAAATTAATTAAATTCTAAGAAACTATTGATAATTTAGTCAAAATTTAACTCTGTATCACTATCACTATCTTCATCTAAGCCTACACTTATAATTAAGGGTTGAACTTTTGTAATCATACAATTGTAAGAATTTTCCACCTTAAGTATATGCTATACACAGTTTTTCCAGCTGTCTGCAGACATTTTTCTTACTTCGTTTTTAATATTAGTTCTACTACAGATGCAGTTAATGTAGGAGAAATATTATTTTTCCTAATACTGGATTTTAATTTTAATACTTCTAGCATTTCTCGTTTTTTGTAAGTTTCTTCAAAATATAAATCATTTTCAATGATAAAATTTTAAATTTCTGCTTTTGTATTATTAGAATTGGGAATGATTTTTGCTTGCCGGCTATGATAACTAGCATTGTCCATTACAATGACGCTATTTTCAGGTATATTTTTAAGGAGTTTATGTTTAAACCAATCTTCAAAAAGTTGTGCGTCGGTATCTTGATGGTAATCTAAAGAAGAATCTGCTATGTTTTTAGCTGAAAGCAACAGACAATTTGGAACAAACCCGTTCTCTGAACCAGCATGTAATTTTGTGATTATTTTGCCTTTATTTGATGGTGCCTTGGTTTGACATTTTTTGGAAGAATCATCCCAACCTTTTCTTGGAGTGTCATGGGTATCGAACCATGTTTCGTCAAGATAAATAATTGGACGATTTTCTTCTATAAATTGTTTAACAGCTATTAAATATTTAAGTCTCCATTCCCGACACTTGAAGATGCCCCCTATCGGCACAATTCCAAGGACGCCACATTCTACCACTAATAAGCCCAACTAAAAATTACTCGCCGGAAAATCACTATAGATTAAAATTATTAAAAATCACTTTGTATTTATATATGCATCAGGCATAGGTATAAATTGAATTTGTATGCCTGGTCCGGCTCTGCTCGAAAAGGTTTTAAAATTTGGGATTTCCTTATTTATTTTATTGTCGAATAGATAATGAGGTGTTATTGCAGTCAAAAGATCAACGATATAATTCTGCAAAAACTATACCACGAGCGGGGCTCACGTTCGCAATTCTTGACACATGTCAACGCTGCTTTACAATATTGAAATTAAAGTTGCAGCTCATTCGGAAACATTCAAAATTATTTTTACAGGTCAAAGAATTTCTGCACTGAAAGAAGATTTTTACTACCATTTCAATAATTTCAACTGCGACAGAAAAAAAATACCTACATTAAGGACAATAAAAAGAGTAACTGTGAGAGCAAAATTGATTTTTCTGGGCATATCATTGCTGTAGTAGTACAGTCGCTTTACAAATATTATCCAGCAGTTACAGCAAAGGAAAAAGTCACTTACCACCAATTGACAGGATTCCTTGGTGAGACAATAAAGATATTTTCTTACGGCCAGAAAAAGACAGGATATGTTTGGTAATTTTTTTAAGTTTTTTATTCAAAATGTGTTCTACAATATACGGTGTTGAGCAAATTTAATGTCGCTGACGAAATTTTAAATAAATTTGAACTATTTTTTCTATACCACACCATATGTCTAAATTCAATTATTTCGGATATTGACAAGTAAATAAATGTTATTCAACTAAATGTCGTCCTTCAACCACCTGACAGTGTCAAAGCCTCCTTATAAACGAAAAAAATACGTTTTGCATATCTGGATGACAAACAGAGTGAACAGCATGTAAAATTTTGTTTTCAAGATCCTCAAAAAGTTGTCGTAGGATATACGACAGTTTCTAAATGACCACAAAGGTAGAAATCTAAAGATGTTAGATCTGCAAATCGAGGAGGCCATTCAATGCCCACTCGCATTCCTATCCACCTTTCAGGAAACGTTTATGGCGATACTTTCGTATTGCATAAAGGCCCTGACTAGCTCACTGGGTCATGGGTAACCCTACCAATCAGGCCTGTCGTGTTCAAAATATCTGATAACGGGCGCCACTGACTTTTAGGTTGAGTCGGAACCTTCTGAAATAAATTAGTAAAACAAAAAATCTTTAAACACAATGATTTGAATTTATTTATAATTCAAAAGCGATTAATGGAAGTTTTACATGAAATGTTACACTTTCTATATTAGAATGTTTAGATTTCGTAATTAATATTGTTACCTAAAATACCATATTATGTATGTACACATTATATTACAAATTGGATTGACTGACTTGCAATGATTTTTAGAGAGTACGTTTAATAAAACTTGATTATCTAAATAAAAATAGGGCGCTAATATCCAGGGACAAAATACATGAATTTTCAGTACTAGGCGCAATAATGTTTAAAATTTGACGAATGAAATTATTCCATATGTCTTTTACAATATCCTAAAATTTATGATAGAAAAATGTACCTTTATAATCATTAATAAAAGAATATATTATGTGAAATAAGAATAAAATGATTTGATACCGATTGGTGATAGAGTTCCTCCAGACTGCCGTTCACGAGCAAGCAGCCTTAGAGAGGAAAGCTTCCCCACACAGCTTCGTGTCTCGTACAACCATACGTCTAACTTGATGCTAATGAATGAATTGTAATATTGCTGAATCCATGGACATGTTGATTGCCTCTACGATGAATGATTACACATCATGGATTGGATTGCCTCTGAACTGAAAGAAAACTAACGGTCCCTAGCCTCAACGTTGACTGACTAACAATAGCTTCTACGTTGAGTGGATAGCCCCCATGTAGTGAATAATTTATGATAGCCTCTAAGATGAGAATGGATGACCTCTACCAATTTGCCTCATAGGTGAGCTTTTGGCCCCATAGGTGAATTGCCAGCCTTATAGGTGAGATGCCAGCCTCATAGGTGAGATATTGGCCTCTAGGTGAGTTGTCGGTCTCATAGGTGAGCCGCAAAATAGAATTTCCATTCACAGCGACTGGTCTTCACAGGAAAATTTACTAAATTACGACCTCATGTACTATGAATGAATACGAACAAAAATAAAAAACATACCTCCTAACACGAGGGAATCGTGGCTGCTGCTATCGCCATTTGCGATATCATTCTCACCAAATCCTTAAGAATCCAGGCCATCCTGAGAAGTACCGATGCTTTTCATTTATAAAATAATTAGAAAAGATTCTACACTTAAAAATATGACCATATTGTCAAAACTAAACTGATATTTTACGAGGAATAATAGAGTGTCGCACTATATCCTCGGACTCTTCGATAGAAAGTGCTTTATCGTTCTCCTTCCTTCACCAGTTAAACTTGTTCCTGTCTCTCAAAATTTCCTATATTGAAAAAATAATATCCAATCAATGTGCTCCTTGACACTTAAACCAACAATCTAACGAAAACGGAACAATATCCACTACCCTTTAGTGGTTAAATCCCTAGAGACGAGAAAACTTGCTCCTGTCCTTCTTCTGTGTACCTTAATTGAACTATTCTTGACGTTCAATCGACAATGACAGATGCATAAGAAAATAAATTAATTACCCGAGAATAACAATCAAGAAAATTAATCACACCCACACGGTATGTAAATAATCCTATAGCTCACATATAATTTCCTTTGGAGGTTAACTTTCCTTTATTTATATTGACTTTATGTTTTAGGTTATTCGCAAGGAATTTTGGCATAGAGCCTTGGATCTATTTAACTCATTGAAAACTTGACAATAATTATCCATCACCCCCATAGGAGAGTTTCAACCTTTTGTACCATCACCATGAAATGGCTCGGATACCAAAATAACAGGTCGTTCCAATTTAGCAAAGTGATAGAAATTAGAAGCACTTGTTCGTCCTCATTTGTAATTGTCAAAATTGAAATAAATATTCAGAGCTTAACCCTTGTGTATCCTTTTTAAAAGAAAAATAGTAGCATTTACCTCAGGATAGGTATCTTGGGATTTTTAAATGTTACACGTTTCATCCGAATTGTTTCGGATATGTATAGCAAAATTTGGTTTCGCTTCATCTTGCTGAATGTCATTCCGTAATCGATATATTGATAATTTAAACATTAAAACATGTCACCGAAATTATTGTGGCTAATATAATGTTTAATACGGAGTGTAAAATAATTCCGCATCATTTTCTGGACGTCGCCACGTCCAGGGTTCTTAAACAACCTTTGATGGCACGTAACGATAGCACAGTTTTTGACTTGGTGATCACTCTTGGTTTACTTATTTCTATGTCTTGGTATAAAGTAATTAAATTTGGTATAATTCTATTTCGATGTAAATGTAAGCAAGAATTAACTGCCAAAAAGAAAATTTTGCAAAACATGCTCATCAACATTTGTAGAACACGCCTTCCCAGTTTTCAAAGAGGCTGGGATACTGTCAGGTAACTGAAGGACGATATTTTCAACATTTAGCTAAATAATTCTTATTTTCAATTTTCGTCCATGTAAAATTCGTTATTTATTTTTTAAAATAAAATGTATTTGGTTTTCTTCATTTCCTTGCCAATATTTCCGAAACAATTGAATTTAAACATTTTATGATATGTTATAGAAAAAATGTTTTACATACAGGGTGTTATGGAAATGACGTATTATATTTAAATGGATGACTCCTTTGGTGTTCTAGAGAAACACTACATATTTTTTTTTAAATCGACCGTTTTAAAAGTGGGGTCAAGCCCCATAAACCCACACCTCATCCGGCGTTTGTTCGGGTTTGTTCGACATGTCACCCTGTGGTGGCATATCAGGAAACAGGTGTTACGTGCAATATTGTCAAACTTAATGCAAAACTGAAATCCCATATAAAATTATAAAAATTAATTATTTATCTACCTACATGTGTTTATCTTTATGCCTCCAGGCACAAGTTTTTAAAAATACACTCAAATCAGATCATTAGATTTTATTACACGCGACGCGACGAAATTTGACTTATTCGTCGGCGACATTCCATTTTTCTGTCAAGTCAAACGTCCAAAACAAACTACTCGTTTCAACTGAGCAACTTAGGTTTGTCTATAAAAACAATGTCAAATAATATACAAAGTTTGGACGCGTAGCCCGAAAATCATTACAACTATTATGCGCGTACCTTCTGAAAACAAAGCGGATAGCCGAGAGTGTAAATGGTTATCAACAGAAGCGACCGCACCCTAACGCTCTTCTTCTATTATTGACACTTGCAAGTCGCACGCTTGTACCCATAGACCTACGTCGGCCTGGCGCCGAGTGGATTGTGTGAAAGAGATGGAGAGATGGCCGCGTGATAAAGAAAATAAAATCTTGGTCGGTCTTGTCATTTGGAGTAGAGCTGAGCTAATTTATTTTTTTAAGCTTCTCAAAAGAAAAAGTACAGTCGCAGTATTATCAGCTACCACTATCATTTTATTCAATTTGGTCGAAATTCCATGAACGCCATATCAATTAAACGCCTTGCAAGAGATCTTGCGGTATTAGCCAAGTAATAGAGAAGAATCTCGTGCAATATCAAACTGTCAAATATTGCCCATCTCTATTCCGAGTTTTGAAGGTATCTATTTCGTTCGTTCGTATGTTAACTATTTTATGGTTCGGAGATAAAATGTCATTTTTAAATTGAAGGATTGCATTGTGTGTATTTAAAATGTGTGTGTTTTAAATTAGTTAAATAAATAAATCTAGGTGAGAAAAAAAGGACCAAAATCAAAACACTGTTCGCGTGTATTCTTTCCATGTGAATAGCTGCTATTTTTCAGGTTATGTGAGAGGTTTTTTCCTAAAACTTAGATTTTGTGTGGTTTGTGTGAAATTATGAACTAACAATTATATTTAAATAAGTAAAGGTAAGAAAGCATGTGTCTTAGATAAAATTGCAATTTTTTTAAAGAGTTTGAACGATAATTATTATTTAAATGGTCAATGACGTTTGACCTATTCACTTTCCTGTGCTTGTAACAAATTTGAAATTTGTGTGTGATATTACCATTATTTGTTTTGCAAAACATCCTTCGCCGTCGGTGTTCTGGAATCATATTTGTTCATAAATGATTCCAGATAAAATTAGAAATTTTTTTCTAAAGAGTTTACCGTGTAGATATGATAACACCGGCCGAAATGCGAGGACGTCTTTTGACCCTGCAGACCTCAGTGTTGATTGTTTACATATTACGCCAGTGCTAAACATGTGTTTGTCTGATTTGACATAAGGTGATATAATCCGGTCATTAATTGAAAGCGCCATTTAGGGGTATTTTTCTTCAATTTATTTTCATCTCAGGATTTGCCGGTTTAAATATAATACGTCATTTCCATAACACCCTGTATATTGATAATTTAGAATAACTAATAATATCCAGGGTATTCCATTTAAAAAGAAATAAATGGACGGCATCCTTTGACACTTGATTACGTCACTGACATATGGAATGCACGGTCAAATAATAAAATTTCATTCCTATCGATTGTCGAAAACCCGGATCTGATATCACTTTTCGTTCTCTCCTGCAATTAAGCCGCTCCGGAGCATTTCCCATCTCTGTATACAAAATTCAGCACAGTACCGGGTGTTTCAAGAGGAGCGCTCGCCCCTATAACTTTTTTATTGTTTAAAGTACGGAAATACAATTTGGTGAGTTTGTATGTGATATTATTTTGTATTTCATGACATGCCGGACTCCATTTTGTCACTTTCAGTTTAACCGGAAGTAACCTAAACTTTGCATTTTCAAATGGAACACCTAGTATATTGTTGGCTATATCGATTCAGAATACCAGTTCAAATTCAACGACTTATTCGAATACGTCACTTTTTGACATATTAAATCATTAATTTTCTTCTTATTTTTTCTTCTAGATTGCTATTGATACGACTTGGAGTTGCTTTGGCGCAATAATTCTTTTAAGTGCTAGGGGTATTATGACGAATACCCCTAGAGCAACCGCTGTTGGTAAAATTACTGAAAAATAGAAAAAAACGAAGACAATGGGCGACAGTTTTTCCAAGCTAAGGGGATGGTTAAGAGGCGCGCAGCAGCCAGCTAACTCCCTGCGGCAGAAGGTCCCTTTGCGCCACCAGCTTATGCCAGATTTAAGCTGGAAATCTCCCGGATGTTATGGGATCCCTTTAACTTAGACCTACTGGTCGACACCACTGTATACAAAGAAAGAAAGTGCAGTGAACTAAATAAAACGCATTTTTAAAATTGATTGACTCAGCATTTATTATTTCACAGAAAAAAAAGGAATATTAGAAATGAAGTTAATTACAAAACCCAGTGCTGTACGAGAATGGTTAGTAAATAAAAAAAAAAATCATCAACTTATCAACTAAAACGATACCATATGTTGCGTGTTGGTCAAAAAGACTCTAGTTGGGGTAGACTAGGCAGGTGTTATCCCAGGAGGATAACACAGGTTGATGTTAGCCAGGTAGAACAACAAGTTGACTTTTGACCCCGGTCGGAGGACCCTAGGAATATAAACACTCTCTAGTATAATGATATAAAAATAAAAACAAAGTGATTAAAGGAAAGCCAAAAGCATTTAAAATACCGTTACAAAATCCTGAAGGGAAGCAAAGAGTCTAAATATTATTAATCAAATTACAAAGCAGCAAGAATTCAAAACAAAAAGTTCCATCCGTCACTGACTATCATCAATGACAACTGGTACGCAATAAAATTTTATAAATGTAAACAAAATAATTAGTCTTAACACATTATCAAATTTAAAATAAATTAAACGAGGATTGTTATCAATCCAGGTATCCACAATCAAAATTGGAATTAATAAACAAACCACTGAGCAATATTAAAGTAAGTCAATTAAAGAAAAATCAGACACAAAATATCCATCAAAACATCATCACACAAATCAATCAAAACAACCAAAAGAAATAAGTAAAGACCAATATGCCCGCTTTTGAAACCGCACTCCAACAAAACTAGAAAGATAACTGAATTTAAAGCCTGATGCTTGAATGGTTCTTTTTTTATCACCAGGTGGTAATGACTATTGAAATTATAAAATTGAGCCTAAATGCCTCATTCAAATAAGTAAGAACTCCTGCAGTTCATTCTATTATAAAATACCATGATTAAAAATAAAAGTCCCTTTGGACCTCGGAGGCTCGTAACCATTCTAATACCTCATTAATAAAGTAAGAATTAAAGGAGTAGCAACAATATTAGTGCTGTTTCAAAACGGCATACCACACACTATAACAACTGACGTAGAGATATAACTATATACATATGTACGATGGGTAATAAGGCCAATAATTATTTTAAATCTAAAACAACCAAATTTTACAAGGCAAAGAACCAGTCATAATGAATTAATAAATTACTCTTACATCAAAGCTACAAAATATCGTCACTGTTACAAAAAAATCAAAACCGAAGAACTTGAAACAGAAATATTGGCCATATCTCCCCACGTAACATAAATCACAATCAATACATTGGCCCTCATGGTCATTGTTCACTATATACATTTTTTGCTTAATGAAGGAAACCCTACATTTAAAAGTTCATATTGAGACATATCTATTAGAATTTATTATTTTTAATAATTAGTCTGTTTAGAGACATAGTAGACAAAGTGAAATTAATATTTAGGTATTGAGAAATAACGATACAGGCATTAATTTTAGCCAGAGAGAATTTTACGGCAATGCACGTGGCGTGCGAATTTAAGACAATAATTTTAATGAAATAGAATAAAACCTGAAATTAAGAAAACTAAAACCGTCGCTGAGTTAATTAAAAAAAAATATTATGCGAGACCAATGAACCGTTATTTAAAGCAAAATAATATGTAAGATAATATACCTTATAAGTTGGTCAAGGGTTCTTTTTTATTGGAGGTTCCAAAGTTCCAAAATGGCCTCTGTATGGAAATGGCGCCTTCGCAGTCCAACATCAGCTACTATGAAAGAAAGCAAGGTATCAACAACCGAGTCCTCAAAACACGTGCGTGGAATAGTTCACAACTTACCAAACAAATCCCAATATGGGGAAAATTTTTAACACTTCATTGAAACACTAAATCGCCTCTCAGGCAGGGAATATCTCCCAGATGTTCTTCGAAGAGAAAAAAAAACTAACAGCTTGTGAACTTCGCCGACACTTGACTTTAAAAGGGACGACTTATCGAATTTTTCCGACTAATATACTGGCCAAAAGGAACAAAAAAGGAATAAAATGACAGGTAAGTTCGGTTTCTAATACCGATATACCGATCAGGTGACACAAAGCAGAAAATAAGCAGAGTGGTACATACCAAACTAAAGAAATAGAAAGCAACCGTGTTCATAGACACCCGATGTTGCGGATAAACTACAATCGCAGCCTTAACAAATCATCGATACTCTATCCATAAAAGGGAACAACAGCGAAGGAGAATGAAATTGCAACAGTACTATACATCACACCAAGAACGAAAAACCCTCTCTTTTGTATGTTACAACAAAATCACGATCTACTTTAGGCCGCACAGCACTTAAGAGCGGTGAAAGGAATGCAGCTAGAATATCTAACCTCTGACCACGACAGGCTGACAAAATAAACAATGAACTCTTGAGAAAGGAAACTCATAAAAACCAACGCAAGCGATACAAGCCCGAGGCCGGAATCCCACGGAAAAGATGCAGGTGAGTCTGAATTATAGCTGTGCGAAGACCTACAGAGAGAAATGGTCTTTAAATCAGAGAAATAATACATATAGAATCAACGGTAAATTTTCAGAGATGGTTTTAAAGCTTTTAGATGTCTATAACTGGGGAAATCAGTCCTGAGGACCCAAGATGAACTCAGAATGAAGTCCTACAGCTAGTGCAGACTTTTCCCAAAAAGTGTTACGCTAGACCCAGCGTGTGAAAAATATCTATCAGGTTTTACGAGGCATATTCGAGACAAAACCCCATAAAGTCAATGCATATCACATGGCAACGCCAGGATGTAAGGTTAGTACTGCAAGCCTGTCACTGTATATCTATAAAAATCAAAAATTCAAGGAAAAATTACTACGAATAAATAACAAAGTATCTAGTGACTAAATCAAACCGTTACACTATGAACTCACTAAAATGGTTTATGTCCGCTTTCCCAACTCATCGCTTAAGTACGGAACTACTAAGGGAATCGTAAAATTTAAGTTTACCTTAAAATTAATTTGCTTGCACCAGCTGCAAATTTTGAAAATTAACAAAGTAGCGAATACAGTGGCTGCATTTTTTCGCGAGAAATAAAATCACCGAAAGAGCTCCAAATCATACGGTAAAAGAAAAATAAGTTCTTTTGGCTGTTCAATGATATCGAAAACGTCCAGATTCTCATTAACGAACTCCACGAAAAAGAAATTATTTGACAAAAAAACTGACAACTTCATTTTTGATTTCATTAAAAATGTAGGTTATAATCATAATTTAAAATTTTAAGTAGATACAGAAATTTGGCTACTTAACCTATAAGACACTAAGGCCGGGTACTTTCACTTTCAAATAAATTTTCACAATCTGATAGATAACTATTTGTTAGATAAATATACATGAATTTGCAATCTGGCAAATAACTTATTTGGGTATTTTCAAGTCAAGTTATCGGCCAGATAATAATTTAATTGTTATGCCACCAGTTAAATATAATTTTTTTTGTTGAAATTGTCACTGTCAGTTTTTAAAAACTTTTCAAGTTTTCGTGTGTTCGTTTGATCGGTGATTTTAATTGCAATAAAAATAATTAACTTCGATGGACAAAATAAAAACCAAGCGATTTCGAGCCGCTAATTTTACTTCAGAAGAGGTCACATTCTGGAAAACAAGCAAACGGACTCTGAGGTGTGGAAGCAAAAGACCAAAACCTTGGCAAAAAAATTACAAATATTAAGGTAAGCGAACCAGAGTTACATACACAAGAAGCGACTTTTAGTTTATTACCAATATGTGATTAATACAGCAGTGGAAGAAAACAATATTGTAACTTTTTACTTTTTTAGGATGAAAAATCAACAAGAAATACCAGTGCCAGTGGGGTCTGGAAAGATGTTCACCTGTTGCCCTAAAATCCAAGAAACCCCTCTTATTAACCCCAAAAAGAAAGAAGGGCGAAGATAGAAGTAAAAATAATTACAATCTACTGGAGCTAAGGGAAGAAAAGAATTGGTCAGACAACAAATTCATCATACCCAACAGGAAGAAAAACGTGCCCAAGAGAAACACGAAAAAGATGTGCTGCTATTAGATTTGAAAATAAATGAAAGAAAAAGTTTATTAAATAAAAAAAATTTAATATACAATGTCCACGATAAAAAAACATAGCTGAATTAAAAAATTTTGCGGCATGAGCATAAAATAGCTTAAAAGAAGAAAGTGAACGTAAAAATAAAGTTTTTCAAAAGTTACAGTTACCTAAATATTTAATATTATAAATAAAATCAATTTTATCGATTTACATTCCTAAAATTAAAATAAGACTAATAATACTTTAAATATTTTTAAGAAATATGTGTATGCTTACCATTCGGTTCGATTTTGAAGATTTCCTTCAATTTGCTGTAAAATCAATGCAAATGTAGCTTTTGAAAGACGAAACCTGTTGTAAAATCCCTTATCATCCCAGGTATTAAAGTGATCGGTTCTTGGTCTTAAATCATACCCTCGATCAGGAGTTTCAATAAGCTCCATATCCGGATCATTGAGTATATCGAAATCATCAAATATATCCATTCTAAAATTCAGTGAAAATACAGTACAATATACATTATAATTTATATATTTTGCAAATGCAAATTATTCGCAGGTAATTAAAATAATATTATGACCTGGCCTAAATTATAAAATATATAATACTATAATAATAAATTTAAATCGCTCAACTTACCTGTAAAATAGAAAATATAGTATTATGGCGTGAAATCTTTTGGAAAAAGCAAGCAAAATATTTAAATAAAAACGTGTGACACTTTGTGACGTTAGGTCTTTATCCGTCAAATAAATCACTATCCGTAACTATTGTCGACGAATAAATAAATTATCTGGCGGATAACTGCAATTTATTTGAGGAATAGCGCTATCCTATAGATAAAATTTATTCTGCCGAATAAATCCGGCTATTTGCACGTGAAAGTACCGGAGCTAAGATTATTAAATTCGGCACACCTGCATGATTTTGAATGCCGAGAAACTTTTCTTAATAACATTCTTCGATATTTTTTTAGACTAGACAGAAAACAAAAATAATGTTCCGATCAAGGAAGGCCTGCTTGATTTTATAAAAATCAAAATATGATAGATTTTATTTTCTAATCAAGCAGCCCTAGTTCCAAAATGGTAAAATTTCAATTACACCTCTGGAGCCTTAAATTATGGCTCGTTTAACTATTTGTGATTTTTTTGTGATTATATTTTCTATTTGTTTGTTTAATAAGAAAACGGAACAGAACTTATAAATAAAATGAAAAGACGGGATGCCCTGTTTATTAGAGAAGAGTGGCTAAAAATCGATTCTCTCATCCTGTTGGGATACTTTTTCTGCAGACATCTCATAGCATTGTTTAATAATGATTCGGATCTAACAGACATAACTGGCAGTCCTTCTTCTGCACATTCCACCAGAAAGTCCTTATAACCTACGATTAGGTCGCTTATTTCTCCATGTAACTCTACTAATTTAGTAGGTATAAATTCCATTGCTATATGAACATTATGAGCAGCTAATTTCATGCAATTTTCCTTCAGATTAGGTATTTTACATTCATCACACTCATGCAATTTATCTCTGGCCTCATTCATTTGATCTTGTAGTCTATCAATTTCGTCTTGTCTTTCTTCTAGTATACTCTCTGCTTCGTCTACTTTATATTTGACGCATTCTGTTGTAGCACGCATCGGAAAATCTGGTAAACCAGCTATATCTTCATCTGAGACGCATTCTAAAATAGCAATATAAAATCGCGTTGACATGGGTAGTGAATCACGAACGAGAATCACGCGCCATGTCAACTACTAGAGTCGTGAAATACGAATCGTCAATTTTTTTCACGAAACAAAATGTTCCGTTCGTGAGAAAATCAAACCTGTTTGATATTGTTTCGTGACGTCATTCATGAGTAGAGCAAGAAGCAAGTTGTGTGTCAAAAGGCTGCCAAAATTTTGAAAATTAGTGACAGAAACACAATTAAATTTATTGAATTATATCATAATGAGCCGGTTTTGTGGGATCGTACTTGAGGAGACTACAAAAAACGATATCGCACAGTTGTAGCAAGATGAGTTGCGCCTGTAATGGAACTTGACGATTTTACAGACATATGTATGCTGTCTGCTATCACTCCACATATAAATTGACATGCTTCTGCTACCAAGCAATGCATTGTCGTGTCTCACGAACGTAAATTATGCTCAGGGTACCAGGAATCTAGTAATTTCACGACTAAAGTCATTTTGCTCTTGTGGAGAAGGTATACACGGTAACTCAACATTTGATTATTAGTCGCAAAAATACAATGCTTGGTAGTAGATGCATATCAAGTTATGTGTGGAGTGATAGCGTGCAACATTTCAAAAACACTAAAAAAAAAACGAAAGGTGATGATGGTCAAGAAATTTGATTCTACAAAAAATTAAATAAAAGAACAAAACATTGTCAGATGAACACCCAGACTATAAATTTTGAAACATTTGTTTTTATTTCTTGGCTGCAGGAGCTACCCAAATATTTGAATCTTAAAATTACATGGATTCACGAGACTCTCGTTTCTTGTAGTCTCCTCTTGTAGGATCCCACAAAATCGGCTCATTATGGTTTAATTTGGTAAATTTAATTGTATCTGCGTCGCTAATTTTCAAATTGTGAGCAGCCATTTGACACATAACTGCCTTCTTGATCTGCTCACGAACGACTTCACGAAACAAATATCGAACCCCATATCAGCGCGCCTTACAATATTAAAATCAAAGTTCCAGCTCATTCGGAAAGATTTTAAAATATTTTTACGGCTCAAAGAATTTCTGCACTGAGTGAAGATTTTTAATACCATTTTAAAAATTTAAACTGACACAGCAAAAAAAAATACCTACATTAGGGACAATAAAAAGAGTAACTGTGAGAGCAAAATTGATTTTTCTGGGCATATCATTGCTGTAGTAGTACAGTCGCTTTACAAATATTATCCGGCAGTTACAGCAAAGGAAAAAGTCACTTACCACCAATTGACAGGATTCCTTGGTGAGACAATAAAGATATTTTCTTACGGCCAGAAAAAGATAGGATATGTTTGGTAACTTTTTAAAGTTTTTTATTCAAAATTTGTCCTACAATATACGGGGTTGAGCAAATGTTCCTGAGCGGCTTAATTACAGGAGAGCGAAAAGTGATATCAGACAATCGATAGGATTAAAATTTTACTATTAAACTGTGCATTCCATGTTCCAGTAACAACATCAATTGTCAAGGGGAGACGTTCCATTTAATTTTTTTAAATGGAACAGTCTGCATATTATTATTTATTCGAAATTTTAAAGAAATGTGAAATATTTTTTCTATAACACACCATATGTCTAAATTCAATTGTTTCGGAAATATTGACAAATAAATAAATATTATTCAACTAAATGTCGTCCATCAGCCACAATCCATTATCCAAGACTGTCTGAAAACGGGAAAAGCACGTTTTGCATGTCTGAATGACAAATAGGCCTAGGCTATCAGACCACGTCATCGAAACTTAGAAATTCTTCGGGCTAATGTAATAGTGGAGTCGTCCTAGCGAAATAACGGTTCGAAAATCCCTTGACGAAATCGAGTAATTTTTTTTCCCCAATCGATACAGTAGGATCCCCTCGACATTCTGAAATCTAACCTACAACGGGAAATTGAAAACAACTCAGCCGGTTTGATGCTACGAAAAAATATGAAAAGCAAAATTGAAGAGCTTGACAGAGTGCGTAAGCTCGAACAAACCCGATCCCGATGTCTCAATAAGTTCGCGAATTAACGCGATTTTCAACTGCGAAAACAATAAAATTTAATTAATTATATTTCGAGAAGTGGCGGAGTTGGGGCATAATTTTTTCGCGAATTAACGGATGATACCGAGTACTTTGATTGGCCGGAGACTGGGGTTGGTGGGGCAATTAGGAGGGGAGTAAGGGTGATTGGAAATTTTTTACACAAATGCTAATAAGTAGTTTATTAATTGAGCTACGGGGATCAGGCCGGATTAAATTTGTTAATTTTTTTATCAGCTACGAGGTGGGATTAGCGAAAAAATTTTATTTTCCCAAATGCGCGCTTGGCGCGGCATACAAGAAATGGCCATCTCCGAAAATACTTTAGATATTATGTTTAATTTTGGTATATGTTAATAGGATATAGAATTTTAGTTAGAAAAGTTATTCTATTGTTCCACCAGTGGCGTCGCTGCAAACATGTCCTTTGATATTTTTTACAAAAAAGATGGTACGCCACTGATATTGTTTTCATATGGATATTTTTTCTGATTGGCCTTGTCAATTCTCCATGAAAACGGTCTCTTGAGTTTTTCTCGTTAGACGCACCACCGTTCTTGATTAAAATCACTAAATTTATTTGAAACTCATTATTTTTAACATTGATAAAATAATTAATTATAATTTTTTTTTATAAAAATTGTTGGTGTGGGCAATTCGATGCGAAGGCGGGCGGAAACATGCCTTTTAATTTTATTTTCGCAAATGAAATGAAAAAAAATTATCATTAATTATTTTATCAATGTTAAAAATAAAGAGTATCAATATGAATTTAGTAGTTTTAATCAAGAACGGTGCGTCTGACGAGAAAACTTCAAGAGACCGTTTTCATGGACAATTAAATAGGCCAAGCAGAAAAATATCCACATGGAAAAATATCAGTGGGGTACCATCTTTTTTGTAAAAAAATATCAAAGGGCATGTTTGCAGCGACGCCACTGGTGGAACAATTGAATAACTTTTGTCACTAAAATTTGAGGTTCTCTATCCTATTAACACGTACCAAAATTAAACATAATATCTAAAGTATTTTCGGAGATGGCCATTTCTTGTATATCGCGCCCAGCGCGCATTTGGGAAAATAAAAATCCCGAACAAACCCGGCCTGATCCCGTAGCTCGATTAATAAACTACCTGTTAGTATTTATGTAAAAAATCACCAATCCCCCTTACTTCCCTCCTAATTGTCCTACCAACCCCAGCCTCCGGCCAATCAAAGTACTCGGTATCACCCGTTAATTCGCGAAAAAATGATGCCCCAACTCCGCCGCTTCTCGAGATATGATTAATTAAATTTTTTTGTTTTTGCAGTTGAAAATCGCGTTAATTCGCGAACTCATTGAGATATCGGCATCGAGTTTGTTCGAGCTTACGCGCTCTGTCAAGCTCTTCAATTTTGCCTCTCACATTTTTTTTTGAAGCATCAAAACCGGCTGAGTTATTTTCAACTTCCCGTTGTAGGTTAGATTTACGGGGCGTGTCCCCCTCCCTCCCCCCCCGCCCCCATGCAGCACAAATCATTTTAGAATGTCGAGGGGCTCCTAGTGTATCGATTGGGAAAAAAAAATTACTCGATTTCGTCAAGGGATTTTCGAATACCGGAACGACTCCACTATAATGTTTAACACGGGCTGTAAAATAATTCCGCATCATTTTCTGGAGGTCGCCACGTCTAGGGTCCTTAAATAACCTCTGAAGGCATGTAACGATAGCCTAGTTTTTGATTGGTGATCATTGTATGTTAACTTATTTCTATATGATGGTATAAAGTAATTAAATTTAGTATGATTCTATTTCGATGTAAAGGTAAGTAGGAATTAGCTGTCAAAAAGAAAAATTTTACATGCTGATCGACATTTGTAGAATATGCCTTTCCGGTTTTCAAAGAGTCTAGGACACTGTTAGGTGCCCACCCCCATAATTTTTTTATTCTTTAAAGTAGAGAAATTAGATTTGGAGAGTTCGTATGTGATATTAGGTATTTTGTATTTCATGACATGCCGGACTCCATTTGGTAACTTCCAGTTTAACCGGAAATAACCTAACTTTGAATTTTCAAATGGAATTCCTGGTATATTATTGGCTATATCAATTTAGAACACCGTTTCAAATTCAACGACATCCCATACATCACTTTTTCACACATTAAATCATTTTTCTTTTATGTTTTCTTCTGGATTGCTATTGTGATGCCCGGGAATTTAGCTGCCCTTTTATTTTGAACAAGTAAAGTAATGTTAAAATATCATAAATGTTTTTAAAAATAATTCATTAACTAAGGATTTACTAAACTTCTTAAAATAAAACAAAGATTTTATTTAATTTAAAAATAAAATGATTTTAAGATAGTGTTTCTAAAGTAAAATAGTTTAACAAGAATTCGGGAATTAGAATTTTAAGAAGTTCAATATTTTTAAAATATTCTTCATACAAGTTCTTAATCAATGTAAATTAAAATCAGAATTAAGTTTTAGAAAATAATTCTTTTCTTGAAAAATAATCATAAGGTTTGACAATAGAATAAACTTACTTTAAGTTAAAGATAAATTCGAAGACCGTCGTGCGCCATCACTTCAAAAACAGAAACTGTAAACTGGAAAGACTTTTAAAGTCAAACCCTACCAAAGATTCAAAGAGTGGGAACAATTTGTGCCATATTATTTCGTCATCGGTTCCAAATTTTGAGGATCAAAAAAGGTGCAGCCAACCAAATTAACATACGAAATTCTTTATAAGAGGTAGCTTAACTAAGCTCGGCGCCTCTTCGAGGATAAAATTCTTAAACTTGGGAACGATCACGCCACTTTTGACCCTGAGATTGTTTTTCGGTTTTCTTCGCGGAATAAATTCCTTCTGGTTTTTAACAGAAAAAAGTCTTCGAGAATTCAGCGTTGACCATGAGTTTTTCGTGGAAATATCATTTTTGGCACAAACAAAAATCACGCGATCAACAACATACGTAACGGAAACCGCCTATAAATACCGTCACGCGTCTGTTGTAAAGTCATTCTGCAGTCTACAAACAATCTTAAAACAGTGAAAAATCAGTTATTGAAGAGTCGAAATCAGTCGTAAAGAGTTAAGTTAAAGAAAGTGATTGGTCTCGACCCCCCGGAGGTCGAGGTGGATCATTTTATACAGAGTTAGTTATTCGAGAGACGCGGTTAAATAGTTAAATCAGTCACGGTGTAGAAAAGTGTAGTCAGAATAGAAGGTGTACAGTAAAGCAGTAGAAAAATAGAGGCCCTCGTTGGGAACAAACCCGTCGGAGGTCGGGGTTAAACTTTATACGAAAGAGGTGCAACTTAAAAACGCGACGTAAAATAGTATAGTCGGTTCGCGAAAGAACAGTTAATTTAATCGGAAAGATCCGTCGCGACGCAGAAAAGGCACAAGAGCAAATCAGATAAAAGGAACGATGTTGTAAGAAAGTGTTTTACCTTGCAACAAAAGTGTTAAAAAGTAAATTTAAAAGATTGAGAAATTTTATGTGAAGCTCCCTTATAAAATGAAACTGTAAATTGTGGTAAATTGATGAATCGCGGTAGTTGTCAAAGAAATGAACAGATGTTGAGTAAGTGAGAACATTTCAAAAGAGATTGTTTTATGTTCCCTCTCGACTTTCAAGAAAATTGTATTTGATGTTGAACAATATAACAATAGTACGGAAAAGCAGAACTTGTTGTAAATTAATAACATTTTAAAGAAACAGAAATTATTTGTTGAAGATGCTCCCTTTCAGACTTTGTAAATGACTATAAATCAAGTGAAATTAACATTTTAAGAAAATAGAATTTGTTTAATGACAAAGCTCACTTTCAAGAATTTGTAAATGTACTTGGTACTATGTGAAATTGACATTATAAGATTAAACAGAAGTTATGCACTTTTAGAATTATAACCTTAATATTGATGTTTACAAGATTTTATGCAATTGCCAATGTTATAATATAATGATGAAAATTTAAAAAGAACATATGCAGTTTGTCAAATTTCTAATACCTTGTGAAAATTTAAATACTTATATAATAGATGTTTTAAAAATCAAATCAAAGGGTTTTTACTGATAGAATTGTACTCTAGGACCGACCCACATCCCCTTCGTAGATTCGCAATGACTGGCAATTAAGATAGGACATGAAAGAAGGGATCGGATCATTACACTATGAACTAAAGTACGTTTCACGAAATTTGTATACGACTTAATGATTTCCTGGGTCGGTCCCATTGAGTCTACAAGAGCTTGGCACAAGTGAAGTATGGAGGGACGGACTAAGGAAAACAAGTAGTAATATGATTATAATAATGTAATCAAATGAAATAACATTTTTTTTAAATATTACTAGTCATATTTATTTACATTTATAATGTCATTCTATAGATAGTTCTGTTTCGCTATCGCTATCCTCATCAACATTAATTATAATTGGATTAATTATACGATCCAGACTAATATACGAACTACCTGGGGGAATATCATCAAAGCATTTTCGTATTAATTCTACAACACTAGAACTTAAAGTCGGAGAAATATTTTCAGACCTAATCAGTGATTTTAACTGGTGCCACATATGCTCTATGGGGTTAAAAATGCAATAATAGGGTGGGAGCCGTAGCACTGTATGTCCAATTTATTCTGCCAATGTGTCACAAACATATACTTTTTTTATACAAAATGTCTTTAAAACTTCTAAAAGATCACTTTTCTTATAACTTTCTTCAAAATATATATCATTCGCCGCCATGTAGTTCTGAATGTCCAATTTTGTATTATTTGAGCTTGGAGCTTTATGTAATTGGCGACTGTGATAGCTCGCATTGTCCATCACTATCACGCTATTCTGAGGAATGTTTGGTTCCTCAAAAACTAACAAATTTTACCACAAAAAGATATTTAAATATAAATTAAGCAACCTAACCTACCTGATATGCCTATATTTAATTATAATTATTACAATCCGGTCCTTTCCACATAATAATAACAAACGGTCATAAATAATGGGATGACCCAGGTACTTTTACTGCAGTCATTAGGTTATATCCATTTTTCATGAAACAACGTATACCTGAAATGATTTATGCCCGCTTTCCCAACTCATCGCTTAAGTACGAAATTACGAAGGAAATCGTAAAGATTAAGTTTGCCTTTAAATGAATTTGCTTGCACCAGCTACAAATTATGAATTCTTAACAAAGTAGCGAATACAGTGAGTGGCAGCATATTGTACCATCAACATTTTTTTTGCGAGAAAAAATATTAGGAAAATAGCTCCAATCATACGGTAAAAGAAAAAGAAGTTATTTTGGCTGTTCAATGATATCGCAAACGTCCAGATCGTCATTAAGGAACATGAGAAAGAAATTACTTGACACAAACACTGACAACTTCATATTTGATTTCATTAAAACTTTAGTGTATAAATCATAACTTAAAATTTTAAATACAGAAATTTGGCTACTTAACCTATAAGACACTAGGATTATTAAATTCGGCGCACCTACATGGTTTTCAAATCCGAGCAGCTTTTCTTAATAAAATATTTTGAATATTGCTCCGATCAAGGCCTGCTTGATTTCATAAAAATCAAAATATGATAGATTTGATTTTCTAATCAAGCAGGCCTAGCCTAAATGGTAAAATTTCAATTCGAGAATTTTTACTCATTTACTCTAATAAGTTCGCTTACCCTGGGACACACTGCTGAGCCATAAATTATGGTTAGTTTAACTATTTTGGTAATTAATTTTCTACTTGATTGTTTAATAAGAAAACTGAACAGAACTTATACATACCGGGTGTCCCACTAAGAATGGCTCTCGGCCGTATCTCTGAAAGTGTTAGTCGTATGGCTTGCGGAAAAATTTTTTAATATGAAAAGTGATCATTAGAAATTGCTGGAAATTATTTTCAAGTTTCTCAGTCGAGCGCTAGAGGGCGCAACCGTAACGGTAAATCCGTAAAGCTTAGTTTTTTCAAAAGTTGCCGCGTTAAGGTATATTGAAAATAGCATTTTCGTATACTTTAAGGTTTTATGAAGAAAATTTACTTATAACATATTTTTGTCACTTTTAAAATAAAGTGGTGGGGGAAGGTTGAACTTTATTTTAAATAAATGCCTACAACTCCGGGTTCGCTCAACAGAATTTAGTGAACTTTGTTTTGTTAAAAAGAGGTTCCATTACTCTATACTTTACTGTATAAACTATGACAATATGACTTTTAAAGTAGGCGCTAGAGGGAGCTATTTTACAACTTAACAAACATTGCGCATTTTTTCAAAAATTTTAAATACAACAGTATATTTAATTTTACTTCATCACAAAGATCAAGAAAAGCCTAAAGAACTTGCGAAAACCACAACTTGATATCTTTTTTCAAACCGGAGATATTAACAAGAACAAAAATAAACACGGAAAAATATGATTATATTTAAGTTTCAACGGTACAGGTTTTTTCAAAAGTCAAATAGGCCTTGGAAAAACAAAATCTAATTTAAAATTAGGTGCTCTCACGTCAAAGTTTTTATTTGACTTTTGAAAAAACCTGTACCGTTGAAACTTAAATATAATCATAATTTTCCGTGTTTATTTTTGTTCTTGTTAATATCTCCGGTTTGAAAAAAGATATCAAGTTGTGGTTTTCGCCAGTTTTTTATGCTTTTATTAATCTTTGTGATGAAGTAAAATTTAATATACTGTTGTATTTAAAATTTTTGAAAAAATGCGCAATGTTTGTTAAGTTGTAAAATAACTCCCTCTAGCGCCTACTTTAAAAGTCATATTGTCATAGTTTATACAGTAAAGTATAGAGTAATGGAACCTCTTTTTAACAAAACAAAGTTCACTAAATTCTGTTGAGCCAACCCGGAGTTGTAGGAATTTATTTAAAATAATGTTCAACCTTCCCCCACCACTTTATTTTAAAAGTGACAAAAATATGTTATAAGTAAATTTTCTTCATAAAACCTTAAGGTATGCGAAAATGCTATTTTCAATATACCTTAACGCGGCAACTTTTGAAAAAACTAAGCTTTACGGATTTACCGTTACGGTTGCGCCCTCTAGCGCTCGACTGATAAACTTGAAAATAATTTCCAGCAATTTCTTATGATCACTTTTCATATTAAAAAATTTTTCCGCAAGCCATACGACTAACACTTTCAGAGATACGGCCGAGAGCCATTCTTAGTGGGACACCCGGTACAATTAAAAGACGGGATGCCCTATTTATTAGGGAAGAGCGGTTAAAAATCGATCCTCTCATCTTCGGATACTTTTTCTTCATACATTCCATAGCATTGTTTAATAATGATTCAGATCTAACAGACATCGCTGACACTCCTTCTTTCGCACAATCCGGCAGAGAGTCATTATAACGCAAGAGTAGCTCGGCTAATTCTCCATGAATTTCTGCTAATTTAGCAGGTATATAATCCATTGTTACTTTAAGATTATAAGCAGCTAATCTCATGCAATTATCCTTCAAATTAGGTATTTGACAGTCATCACACTCATCCATTTTATCTTTAGCGTCATTCATTTGTTTTTGTAGTCTCCTAGTTTCCTCTAGTTTATCGTTTATTATATTATTTGCTTCCTCTACTTTAGAATCGATGCATTCTTTTGTAGCAAGCGTCGGCAAATCTGGTAACCTAGATATGTCCTCATCTGTGACGGTCGTAAATCACGAATGTGAACCACGAGCCATGTCAACTGCTAGAGTCGTGATATACGAATCGTGAGTTTTTTTAACGAACTAAAATATTAAGTTCGTGAGAAAATTAAACCTGTTTAATATTTATTTCATGAAGTCATTCATAGGCAGAGTAAGAAGACAGTTATGTGTCAAAAGGCTGCCAAAATTTTGAAAATTAATCACCGAAACACAATGAATTTATTGACTTATACCATAATGAGTCGGTTTTGTTGAATCGTACTAGACAGAACGACAAAAATGAGAGTCTCGTATAGTTGTAGCAAGATGAGTTGCATCTGCAATGGAAGTTGATAGTTTTACAGACATTCCTATAATTTTAAGTTTCAAAAATTTGCGTAGCTCCTACGCCCAATAATTAAAACAAAATAATTTTTTCTCTTTTTCTTTGTTGAATTTATTTTGTGAAATGCTGCGTGCTATCACTCCTCATATAAATTGACATGCTTCTGCTACCAAGCACTGCATTGTCGTGCTTCACGAACGCGAATTACGCTCAGGGTACCACGAATCTAGTAATTTCACGACTAAAGTCATTTTGCTCTTGTGGAGAAGGTATACACGGTAACTCAGCATTTGATTATTAGTCGCCCAAATACAATGCTTGGTAGCAGATGCATATGAAGTTATGTGTGGAGTTCAAAACGTTTCAAAAACACTTTCTGCAAGGAAAAACAAAGGGCGACGATGGACAAGAAATTTGATTCTACAAAAAATTAATATTAATTTAATAAACGAACAAGAACATTGTTAGATGAACACCCACCAATATTTTGAAACATTTTTGAATTTTAAAATTACATGGATGCACGAGACTCTCATTTCCTGTAGTCTCCTCTTGTAGGATTCCACACACTCGGTTCATTATAGTACAATTTGATAAATTTAATTGTGTATGCGTCGCTAATTTTCAAAATGTTGGCAGCCATTTGACACACAACTGTCTTCTTGCTCTGGTGACGAATGACTTTACGAAACAAATATCAAACGGGTTTAGTTTTCTCACGAACGGAAATGTCACGATTCGTATTTCACAATTCTAGTAGATGACATGGCGCGTGGTTCATTCGCGATTCATGACCCATGTCAACGCGGCTTTTAGTTGTGAAATTACTAGATTCGTGGTAAAGATTGTTTCACGAAAAATGGATACGACTTAATGATTTCCTGGGTCGGTCCCTTTGTGTCGACAAGAGCTTGGCAATAAACAAGGGAAGTATGAAGGGACGGACTTAGGAAAACAAGTAATGATATGATTATATATTAATGTAATCAAATGAAATAACATTTTTTTAAAATATTACTGGTCATATTTATTTACATTTATAATGTCATTCTATAAATAGTTCTGTTTCGCTATCGCTATCCTCATCAAAATTAATTATAATTGGATTAATTATACGATCCAGACTATTATACGAATTTTCTACAATTATTACGTGACGGACTGAATTTTTCCAACTACCTGGGGGAATACCATTAAAATATTTTCGTATTAATTCTACAACACTAGAACTTAAAGTCGGAGAAATATTTTCAGACCTAACCAGTGATTTTAACTTGTGCCACATATGCTCTATGGGGTTAAAAATGCAATAATAGGGTGGGAGCCGTAGCACTGTATGTCCAATTTCTTCTGCCAATGTGTCACAAACATATACTTTTTTTATACAAAATGTCTTTAAAACTTCTAAAAGATCACATTTTTATAACTTTCTTCAAAATATATATCATTCGCCGCCATGTAGTTCTGAATCTCCAATTTTTTATTATTTGAGCTTGGAGCTTTATGTAATTGGCGACTGTGATAGCTCGCATTGTCTATTACTATCACGGTATTCTGAGGAATGTTTGGTAATAGACAATTCTTGAACCATTCCTCAAAAACTAACAAATGTTACCACAAAAAGATATTTAAATATAAATTAAGCAACCTAACCTACCTGATGTGCCTATATTTAATTATAATTATTACAATCCGGTCCTTTCCACATAATAATAACAAGCGTTCATAAGTAATGGGATGGCTACAGGTACTTTTACTGCAGTCATTAAGTTATATTCATTTTTCGTGAAACAATCTTTACCACGAGCGGGGCTCACGTTCGCGATTCATGACACATGTCAACGCGGCTTTACAATATTGAAATTAAAGTTGCAGCTCATTCGGAAACATTTTAAATTATTTTTACGGCTCAAAGAATTTCTGCACTGAAGGAAGATTTTTACTACTATTTTAATAATTTCAACTGCGACAGCAAAAAAAACATACCTTAAAGACAATAAAAAAGTAACTGTTAGAGCTAAATTGATTTTGTTGGGTATATCATTGCTGTAGTAGTACAGTCGCTTTATAAATATCATCCTGCAGTTGCAGCAAAGGAAAAAGTCACTTACCACCAATTTACAGGATTTTTTGATGGGACAATAAAGATATTTTCTTGCGACCATAAAAATACATGATATGTTTTGTAACTTTTTTAGGTGTTTTATTCCAAATGTGTTCCACAATGTACGGGTTTGAACAATTATTCCTGAATGGCTTAATTATAGGAGACCGAAAAGTGATATCAGTTTTTGACAATCGATACGACCAGAATTTTACTATTAAACTGTGCATTCCATATTCCAATAACATCATCAATTGTCAAGGGATGACGTTGCATTTTATTTTTTATAAATATACCCTGTATATTATTAGAAATTTTAAATAAATTTGAAATATTTTTTCTACAAAACACACCCTATGTCTCGGAAATATTGACAAATAAATAAATATTATATCAACTAAATATTGTCCATCAGCCACCTGATAGTATCCAAACCTCTCTGAAAACGGAAAAATCACGTTTTGCATATCTGGATGACAAATAGATTGAACAGTATGTAACTTTTGTTTTCAAGATCCTCGAAAGAGTTATCGTACGATATACGAAAGTTTTTAAATGACCACAAAGGTAAAAATCTGAAGATCTTAGATCTGGAAATCGTGGAGGCCATGCAACGAATGCCCACTCACATTCCTATCCACGTTTCAGGAATCGTTTCATCCAAATAGTTGCAGATATGTATACAAAAATTCGGTTGCCCTCCATCTTTCTCAGCATCTTCTCACGGCCACCAGACCACTTCACCGAAACTTAGAAATTCTTCAGGATAATATAATGTTTAATACGGGCTGTATCAGCATCATTTTCTGGACATGGGCCCAGTTTTTGGCTAGGTTTACGTATTTCTATCTCATGATATGAAGTAATTAAATTTGGTATGGTTCTATTTCGAGGTAAATGTAAGCAAGAGTCACTGCCAAAAGAAGAATCTTACATGCTCATCAACATGCCTTCCCAGTCTTCAAAGAAAAGTGCATCTGGGCATATAATGATTTAGCTACTGTAGGTAGGTAGTTGTTTTTGGATAAATAGCCAAGCATTAAAAATACATTTTAACAGATGGACAGAATCGAACAAGTAAAATAAAGGTCTTTTAGCATCAACCGGATGTGGGAACACTATATTAAGTTCCTTTTTTGCTGAAAAATGTGATATGGCTTTTCCATTAATTGCATTGTTGTCACTCAGTACACAAAAAACTTTATATCCGATAGCCTCTAAACCAGTTATGATTGTTTTGACAAAGTTGAAAAGTAATTCATCGTTAATTTTAGATATAGGGGCAATGTGAACAACTTCTTTTAAATCTGAACCAATACTTGTAATCATAAAAGTGTATGAAGTCGTTGCTAACAATTCGTTATTATTTACTGATGCCCCCACTACATTTCCTCCTTTATAGTCTAAATAAGGGTTAATATGAATTTCGTCCATTAGCAGACAAATATATTTGTCTTGATCATTCAAATATTTGAAAATATTCCTCGCATATGTCAAAAACATTTTTTTTTTATCAATATGAGGATACGTTAAAAAATTATTACAAACACCTTTGATGGTTTCAGGATGGGGTAAAATTATTGGCCAGTGATTTCTTAAATATCTGTATGCATGAGGACTGATTGTATACACTATTGAACAAAATACCATAGTTGTAGTGGAATATCTGTATTGTTCTTTTGGCAAAGTTCTTAATTTTACTTGTTCGGAGAGACATTGCAGTGCTTGCGCTAAACTATCATTGTCTACTTTTAAGTTTTTAAGCAAATCAGAAACAAAGTTTAAAACTTCTTTAATGTTTGACATATCGGTGTTATTTTTAACATTGTCACATTCGGGATTAGGGTCATGATTGGAGTTATTGTCTTGTTCAGTATCTAAAGGAAGAATATATTCATCGAACAATCAATAATATCTAGTAAATTTCGCAATTCATCCAAACTACATGAAAAAAAAGGTGTCTTTTGTTTATCAATTTTTACGCTTACTGGTTGCCCATATAAATATTATATACTTATTTCTAAATTATTATTTATTTTAACAGCCCAGGTAATAGAAGGCCCCGGATTATGCTTAATCTTAAAGAGAGTCTTGCAAGTTTTTTTATCGATGATAAACCATCCTTCCTTTAAATTAAATGTTATAAACAAATTATTAAATTCTTCAAAAGTTTCATAGTTCATAAGTTGTTTATGTGTTAAAATTTCACGTTTGCTTTCGTCAATTCTCTAAGCTTTTCTTCTCTACTTTTTCGATGCGTTAAAGTTTTTGTAAGATATTTTGGACAATTGGGAAATTTACTAGGTACCTACGGTATTTTCCTTTAATATGGGTATATTTAATTTTAATGAAACGATCTCACCCGTTTTCGTGTCTTGTTAGAAATCTGCCAAATAAAATCCTCCTCTGTAAAATGACACTCACATACTCTGCTGTTTGTATTAGGAATAAAATTTTCACGATGAATAGCGGTTTGCCATTTTAAGCGTCCTGCCGCACTTTTGGGGAAACGAAATACCCGCACTGATGGCCCATTTACGTAATTACCTCTACCACCAACTACAGAGCATTAAATTTGTACGGCATTTTCAAATTATTTAAAATACAATTTAAACCGGCAATAAACTCGAATTTTGCACTAAAAACACTCGCACTCGCAAAAAGACAACAAATTAAACTAACCAAAGAAAATATAAAACTAACTACCAGTTGAGAGTCAAATTAGTGCAACGTTGCCAGATCGACTTTAGCGATTCGCTTGTCTACTGGCCCATTTATTAAAAATTGTTATTCTATGTTTTTATTTAATTTCAAAGTATTACTTCCAATGAAATAATTCTGCTGTAGCATTATAGTTGGCCTATGCTAATAACCAAGTTTGCGTAATTATTAACAAAAAAGACAACTTAATTCATGCCAATTATAATAATCGGGAATTATGGACAAATCTGACAATGTTGCGGTCAAGACAAAGCGGGAAATACGAATTGGCATTTCGAGACAAACAGCACGGTCCGATGGCATCGGCCTACATGCAGTGACGTCATCAGCAAATATTTCTTAAGCGCTGTGTCCTTGTTTTCTAGGAGTTGTTGCTAGGACACTGTTAGGTGATTTAGCTAAATAATGTTTATTTTCAATTTTCGTTCATGTAAAAATCGTTACTTATTTTTTTAAATAAAATGTTTTGGTCTTTATTTATTTGTCAATATTTCCGAAACAATTGAATTTAAACATATGATTTGTTATAGAAAAAATGTTTTAAATATATTGATAATTTAAAATAACTAATAATATGCAGGGTATTCTATTTAAAAACAAATAAACGGACGTCATCCCTTGACAGTTGACTATGTCACTGAGATGTGGAATGTACAGTCAATTAGTGAAATCTTAGTCCTATCTATTGTCGAAAACCCGGATTTGATATCACTTTTCGTTCTCCTGCAACTAAAGCCGTAAACATGCTATTATCATGTCACGTGAGATCACATGCTATCACGCAATGTCATGGCACACCCGAAATATCTGCAAGACGGTTTATGCGTGCTTATAAATAGGTTTAGAAGTGCACTATAGTCACCTCATGCAGCTCACGGCAAGTCATACGTGACAGCACAATTTTTTTTCTGCAAATTCGGCACTCGTGATAGCACGGTGTCAGAGTTTGACGCTAGAAGGCTACAAGATTCACTTGCCATCTTCATAAACATAAAATATGTAATAAAAATTATCTGCAGTGTACGTAGTCTGTTTCTAAACCGTGACAGCATGTACTATTCTGTCGATATGACAACACGTGAATTCACGGGACGTGATAATAGTGTGTCCCTGTATACAAAATGCAGCACAATACCAGGAGGAATGCTCGCCCCTATAACTTTTGTATTGTTTAAAGTAGGGTAATAAAATTGGGTGAGTTTGTATGTGATATTATTTTGTATTCCATGACATGCCGGACTCCATTTTGTAATTTCCAGTTCAATCGGAAATTACCTCAACCTTGGATTTTTAAATGGAACATGCAGTATGTTCTTGGCTATGTCGATTCAGAATACCATTATAAAACAACGACGTCCCGTACGTAACTTTTTGACTTCGTAAATATTTGTATTTTTTCATCTAGATTGCTATGAAGTCCATAAAATGGTTTACTTACTTCTACGCCAAATATGGCGGATTTTGAATTTGTAATTATGTTCATTTGTGTGTTAGCATTACATGTCGTCATGGGTACAGCTTTACAAGCGAGTCTATAGCTACGCGGTATCGTTAAGGGGGAAGCAATATCTATTAAAATATGGCCGAGTCATGGGCGTGCTATTAATATCATAATAATGTAATAATATATATTTTTTGATGGCGTGAAGATATTTGTACCACCAGTGCAATATATTAGGCCTTTCCATTAATATTTTTCGCTTATTTTGGCATTTTCGCCAATAAAATCCATTTGATTTCAACATGCACTTTAAAGTTTCATGCGAAAATGGAGAGTTTATGTTACGTCACAGCTGTTGTAGCAACCTTTTTAAGGTTGGAACCACTTTTTGTTCCAAATAAAACTTTTGTATTGTTCTCCTAATAATGCCAAAGTCGAGGCCATCGATTTTTCCGACAGCAGAGAGACGGGCCCCTTTTTTGACAGGAGATGACAATTGATCCGGGTTATTTTCTTTCCTTTCAGTATCTTCTTTGTGAATGTTGTTTACTGCACCCACGCTTACTTCCATATACATTGCGACCCTTTCTAGCTTTCGCTTAAAATGTATTAATTTGTGATTCCTCTTCACACACCCTGTACACATTGGCAATCAATACACGGGTTTGACTATGACGGGTCTTACCAGGGTATATTCATTCATTATCACAGTTTTAAAACAAACCCTATCACTACGCAACTGGATGAAGCATATTGGACATCACCGAACAAGCACGCTGGCACAATAGGCGTGTCACCAGACGAGAGTCACATCCTCTGTCTGGGATATAACCTATCAAATTAGCTCTAGCCATCGGTTACCCATGGTTACCGTTGATATTGCACCATGTTGCCCTATTTTTAGATTAGAAGTACTTTAATAAAAAAATATTTTATTTTGCATTTAAATATTAAAATAAATAGTATGAGAAGAACGTTTCAAGAGATTGAAACAATAATAGAATATTAGTTTCTTATGTACTTATGACAATTTACTTGAAATGGGTAAATTTAATTTTAGGGTTTACTTGGTAGCATGTTAATAAATTAAAATTTAAGATATGTGACAACATTGTTAACCCAAGAAAATTTCTTGCCCGCATTCCTTTTGTAGCTACAGATAAAGTTGTCGACCTATTCTTAGATAAATGCAAAGCCGTTTGCTCTTCTTGTTGCATTATTTGTCATGAATTAGTATCTTCTTTTTTTCACTTCACATAAGGGTGTGTTATATCAAATTGTTCAAAAAAATAGTGCTCTATGTTTTGCCCGAGTGAGCCAATATATTTCCATTAAAAAAAATTGAGTTTTCTGGGAAAAAGCCTCTTTAAAAAGTCAAATAGTGTGTATAGTAGAAATTATTTTAAAAGACAGAAACCCCAATAAAATGTGCAACAGAGAACGCTACAGGGTCAAACCTTCTTTCTTTCTTCTAAACAAATCATAGACATGAAATCAGCAAATACCAACCCTCAATTGCCTATCTTGATCAGGTATGAGAAATTAAAGCGGAACAAAGAACCTTTTCCATTTACCCCAAAATTGCAGGTACGGCCGAGGAATTCTCGAGTTTATTCGACATTAGACTTAGACTAGAATATTTGTTTCAAAATGTTCAACACTGAGACACGGAAAATTATTTTAAACGTTTTGGAGTATTTTCAAAATGAAAAAGAAAATAGCCTTCAGCCAATTTCAGCTGTGGAATGCACTGCAGCAGCCTGTAAGATTAGTGATACAACTGTAGCCGGGATCCGAAAGGACTATGCAAGAGGAACTACTTTATCATGACAATACATATCTCGATTTCATTCCTCCATACTGCTGTCTTCTAATGTTACTAGCTCACGTTCAATCTCCTCAGCCGTCTGCAGAACTACCGTTGCGTACATTTTCGAACGAAGGCCATTGAAATGTGTCATAAAACGACCATTATTCTCATCTTTGATCATCCCCAAAACCTTTTTATTAACTCTAGGTATATTATTATAAATATTATTTTCCGAATAGTCGCAAAATACTTGTGACAATCATGCAAGATTACATCATAAACGTCTTCATGTTCGATTTCATATATCTGTATCTGTATATAAAACTTTACATTGATTATCCAATCTTTTATTCATATAATTATAATGAAAATCATATATGGTTCTTTTAGCCAAAACAAAAATACACATTCCCACGTATATTGGCTTGTTGAAGTATATCTCAGACTTGTCTATTTCTATTATTAGGGTTTCGTTAATAACAGTTGAAGATTGAAACTCGGGACGGGAGATCATTCAGCTTCAGCACCATAAAGTCAATCCCACTTAGTCTTTAATTTGACGATGCCATGTTTTCTGAGGTTTTCCATTGTTTTATCGAACACAAGATTGTTCATAAGTTTAAAAAGATTTTTTCAAAATTAGTTTTGCGTCTTGTCGCAAATTGGTATTTAAATTAATGTAAGATTTAGGCTACGCAGATTGACTAAATGAAAACACCCTATGAATTTTAGTTAGTTTGGCACATTCTCTTTATATATTTCGAACATTAAGCACAACCAGGCATACATACCAGGCGGGATCGAGACCATAAGTCATTAAATTGCTCGAATATATCAGCTAATTAAAAAATATCCGTTTGCAGATATAAATCATAATATTCTTGTAAAGTCTCATAGGCAAATCCATTCCATACTTTTTGAGCATGCATATAAGGTTCAGTACTTATATGACAATCCTTAAGACTATTGTGTTGTAAAAATTATATTTAGACGGTAGTTTTAGTTCCTTCAGCCTATTCCAACTGTCCAGATAATCATAGGGAAAAATACCTTTACGTGTTAATAATTGGAATGTTTCCTCAAATAATTGGCTTGGATAATCATCTAAATTGAACGACAATTTGTCAAGACCTGACTCAATCAATCAATCAATCAATCAATCAGTCAATCTGAAACTATCAATAAAGCGAAATTGTAGCAAAATATCCTCAATATATTTAATAAAAGAGATATATTTTCACGTCAAAAAAGTTACTGGTGCAGACGAAATTCCTATTATAGTTCTCAAGAGATGCGCCGATGAACTAACACCAGTATTTTGTAGACTTTCTAACTTATCCTACAAAAAAGGAATATTTCCATCTTGCTGGAAGACTGCGCGAGTCCAGCCTATTCCAAAGAAAGGTAAGAGAACCCTGCCTAACAACTATTGACCAGTCGCATTGCTTTCAGTTATATCAAAAGTAATGGAGAAAGCTATTAACCAACATCTTCTAAAGTACTTGGAAGGCTTCAACATTATCAGCGATCATCAATATGGTTGTCGGAAGTCCAGATCAACTATAGGTCTTCTATCCTATGTCACCCATATTTGCAACAACGCAATCGAACATCATGGGGAGTCTCGGGCTGTTGCACTGGATATTTCTAAAGTCTTTGAACGTGTTTGGCATGAGGGGCTTCTAAGTAAACTGCGATCGTATGGTATGCCCAGTCGATTCTGTGCATGGTTGACTAGCTTTCTTAAGGACCGCTCTCTGCAAGTGGCGATTGACGGATTTCTCTCAGACACCTTCACCATCAATGCCGGTATTCCTCAAGGGTCCATAATGTCTCCCACTCTCTTCTTACTCTACATTAACGACCTTCTAGTGAAAACTAAAAATCCGATATTTAGTTTTGCTGACGATAGCACACTTATCTCATCTTTCACTTTGAATGCGCAAACATCGGCTGCCGACGCATATCTTCGCAGACAGCATGAAGTAGCACGCCTCAACGAAGACTGGCAGCAGTTTTCTCTAAAAAGGTTAACATTACAGAACCGGATATAGTCATGGCCGGGTACGCAATCCCACTGGCTTCATCTATTAATTTTCTGGGCGTCAACCTGGAAGGAAATATGTCTTGGCATAACCACGTTGTGACAATCGTCAAGATAGTTTTCCAGAAGCTTGGGGTACTCTTTCGAACCAGAAAGTTTAACACACCTCAACAACTTTTGACACTATACAAAGCTCAGATTCGAACATCTATAGAGTTCTGCTCTGATGTCTGGAGCTCTGCATCCAAACATACTCTTCGGCTACTGGATTCCATCGAAAGGAGGGCTATTCGTCTGATCGGAGACCACGAGCTGACGAAGAACCTCGACAGTCTAGAACATCGAAGACATGTTGGGGATTTGACTCTCTTTTACAGATATTTTCATGGAAGGTGCTCGGCTGACCTTGCCCTCTTAATTCGGCTCAGAGCGACGAATAGCAGAAATACACGACGAGCCAATGCCGCCCATCCATATGTGGTTAAGATTAGTACTCCTCGAACTTCATTATTTAAGGATTCTTTCATCTGGAGGACTTCATCCTTGTGGAACGACCTTCCCGAGATCGTTTTTCCCAACGAATATAACCTCAAACGATTCAAAACCAACGTGAATCGCTTTTTGCGCATACGCACCACTCCCAGAGTGTCCTAAAGGATTTTTCCTATAGTTCTTGTGTTTGATCATAAAAAGAAAAAAAAAACTATCACAACAACTAAGATTATGGAATCCAAGAGGAACTGTATGAAAATAATTTAAATTACAATTTTCGTGGCTCGGTCCTCTAAACCTCGAATCGAAGTGGTTATGATAACGAACTTTTCTATTGTCAGCTGAAAATGGTTCCTCGCAAATATGTGATTTTCGTGCTTGATAGAATAGTTTAGTTTATTCATTAGTTAACTTATTTATAGAAAACCGGCACAGCAAAACAGTTTCAAGAACCTCTGCGAAGATTTTACGTTGTTTCATAAACCATTCCATTCAGTTCTTCACTATACACCGTGCCCAAGATAAGGCGGCCAGTAAGTACAGGGATCTCGGAAACCGTAAGAGATATATAGATTAAATGGAGGTAAAGTTGCGCATTTACGTACCTAATAATATGCCGTTTAGAAAGTTTTGAAGTCCATGATATCATAAAATGCAAAATTATATCACATACAAACTCACCAAATTTTCTTTCTTGTTAATTTAAACAATAAAAAGTTACATTCATGAGCCTTCTTCCTAAAATATCCGTTATATCGTCTCCATGTTTACGGTTATTTAATACAATGTGCATAAGGCTGACATAGCTCCTATACGAATTTAGTTAGGAATTTTATTCATATACTGGTTTCTACTGTACAACAGGGTGTATTTCGGGAAAATTATTTCCATATACAGTTTGGCCCAAAAAAATGTGATAGCATGTTGTATTGTTTTAAATTTGGACATTCTGTATTTTCTTACATATTTAGTTTCGTATTAGTGTCCTCTACAATTGCCGAAAATGTTATCTAATTTCCTTTTGTATTTTAAGAACAATATATTAAAAGCTAAAAAAAGTTTTGTAGTCCTGGAAATAAAAATCAAAAAACTTCCTAAAACTATTTTTTTAACCAAGGGATGGGGTACGCTTATAACAAGGGGTCAAGAGATACTATGAATCTGCTAGTGTTTATGTATTTTATACAGGGTGTTCATAATATCGTTCCAGAAAAGAGATTTTTTGAAATAATTTTAAATGGAAAACCCTGTAATATCTTTTCACTATTTGAAGTAGAACTCATAAGAAATTGTTTTTGTAATATTATGAGTATGTATACGGAACGAAAACCTTAGTTGGGTTTCGTTACACTATACGGACACACTAATTACTTGTATTTTACGTTTTTTTTTCTGTTTAATTTCATAATATCAATTCTTTTAAGTAAAATTAAATGCGAAAAACACACATTAATTCATAAAATTTGAGTTTAAACGTAAAAATGGTCGTAAAATTGTTGATTCTTAAAATTTACGCTGCAAACATGTATGTTTGCATAATTCGGTATTTAACAGTGTTGCCACATAGAAAGGCTTTCTGCAATAATAGAGTCTTTAGGTTGTTCGGATTTGTTTATATCGATATAAGATCGAAGTTTATTGACAATGTAGCTATGTCACGACTAAACAATATTCTTTAAGAGGGTTAACTGAGATATAAAGGCCCAAAAATATCCGTTTTTGTGCAATATTTTTTTTTATGTAGCTAATAAAAGATAACTGGCAATTCTGTTGAAGATGTCACTTTTAAGTCGAACACAAATTTGACATTGCATTGCACTGTTGCCAAGAACAGTTATATTTTGGCGTTGAAGGAAAAGGAAAGAACAAATCAAAATAAAAATGGAAATAGCAAATATAGATAATGTAAATGATGTGAATTTTGCAAAATATTTACAAGACATAGGATTGATAGATAATTTCAGATGCAAAACCAGAAATTGTCGTCTCGTATGCACTATTAGGCAGAAAGTTAATGCCAATTCCTTGAATTCCTGCTTTTATTGTTGCAAATGCCGGAAAGATTATCCCTTGTTTTAGGGATCTTTTTTTCAAAATATTAATGTTAGGCAGATATTTAAATTACACCGGTGGCGACTACACAGCCACGCCTCCGGTGGACGCTACACGCTGCGGGCACTATGTTGTACACCGTTTTTATGCCCTGAGCGCAGTTCAGCTGCACTGAGCTCATACGACGCGCGGGTCGAAATGAAATGGAAAACGGCTCCAAAAGGTGTAGCTTGGCGGATTTTCACTTGTTTTTCTAGGACACTATCAATTAATGTAACTTTCTTGTGTTTTCTTTTGCCGAATACAAAAACATATCGGCTACAAAAGGTGTAGCGGGGGCGGGTTTTCACTTGTTTTCCCAGGGCACTGTCAATTTATGTAACTTTCTTATGTTTCCTTTTTTCGAATACAGAAGGAAATCGGCTTCAAAAGGTGTAGCGGGGGCGGGTTCTCACTTGTTTTCCCAAGGCACTGTTATGTAACTTTCTTATGTTTTCTTTTTCTACAACCATATATTTCCATTACATTTTCAAAAATTGTTAAATTCCGTGGGTGCTCAAATGCAGTCATTACAAAACCTTTACTTTCTATTATTCTAATAAAATTATAAATCCGGCAACATCGCTAACATTTTTGTTGTCAAAACCTTGTCAAAACACTCAAAACCCATAAAATCGGGATTTTTATTAATTAATTTCTTAAAAACTACTGAGTATTCCCCAAATTTTTTTATTTAACATTACTACTAAAAATGTATATTTTTAGAAAAAAATATTAAAAATGTAAAAGTTGTGTGTTCGAATAGTGTAACGGACCCCTTGTACTATAATTATAGTAAAACTAACCATAATTTATGGGTCTATATGCAACTGGAATAACTTTAAAGTAAGAACTGCCATAAAATTTAAAGCAAAATTATAAGAAAAATTTTTAGTAAAAATTACCAAAATATTTATATTTTTGTGAAATTTATTAAAATCTTTTGTAAAGTTTACTAAAACTAAAGTCTTTTGTAAAATTTAGTAAAATCTTTTCCAAAATTCACTGAAATCTTCTGTAAAAATGTTGACACCTCCACTGTTCTCCTAAGTTCTGATTAATTCGTTGCATCTGATCTGATTTCATTCCTCAGCATTTTACAGCACTATATTTAAACTTGGTCATTTATATAATAAAAAATACTTAAAGTACAATCATAGTCGTCAGTAAAATGTACCATACATTTAAAAATATTTAGCTACTAGGATTACAAATAAATTATTTTCACTTAGGTATATAAGTTGTAAAATTTATAATATATTTTATTTTATTTTACTAAATTTATTAGAAGTCTTAATTATAATTTTTTGTAAATTGGTTACAATATTATTTTGGTACGGATTAATAATGAAAATTGTAATTATTACAATTTTTAATAGGAAATGGTACAATGCAATATTTACTATAATAATTTTACTATAGAGTGTGTTAAAATTTACTATACAGGGTATACAGAAAGGTTGGGAGTAAATTTAGCAGTGATTTCCTTCGCAAAAAATAATATTTCTTGTTCCAAACTACAAGGTGTTAAAAGACTGTTAAAAGTTTTGTAATAAAATTATAATAATTAATTAACAATAATAAATGTATCAACTACTAACTTACAAACTTAATTTAATTATTAATTAATAATATTTAACAAAATAAAAAGAATATTACAAAAGATGCTGAAAATGTTGTCCCCTAGCTTCAATGCATTTTTAATGCTAATATCCGTACACACGCCACTGAGTAATCTACGGAGTCAATTTTTTAAATGTTATTGGGGAAATATCAAAGTAAGCTCCTGATAAAATGCCAGCGCTAAAAAGTTGTTACGCAAAAATGTTTATTAAATTTTTTAACACCCTGTAGTTTGGAAACAAAAATCAGTAGAGCAAAAATTTCTAGGAAAAAAAATATAATTTTTTGCCAAGGAAATCACTGCAAAATTTACTCCCAACCTTTCTGTTATACCCTGTATATTTTAGTATTTATTTAATTTTACTAAATTTATTAGAGATTGTAACTATTCTTTCTTTGAAATTATATTTACAAAATTATTTTGGTATGGATTACTAATAAAACATATAATTAATACTATAATTTATAGGAAATTTTACAATAATAATTTTACTTTCCGTGTAAGTTATTTCCAGTCATTTACGAAGTTAAATAACATAGTCGACTAATAATAATTATACATTGCAGAAAATGTTCAAAATATCTTTAATTTTGATCTGTAGACAAATAAACACGTTCTTGAAAAGATTTTTTTTTATACATTCACGTTTCAGATGAAAAACTTGCAAATACATCTTCTATTCTTTGCTGAATATTAATAGCAGTTTATAGGCCGAACTTCATAATTAATTTGGCTAACCTGTCCCTATACAAGTCAAGTTTTAGATAATGTGACGGAAAATGACACCTTGCTAACAAACAATTTTTTCGCCCAACCAATAAATAACATTTTTTTAAGCTAAAGAACTAGTCAGACTATAATAATAAACAATAACATCCCTATTTTATTTGAAAGCCTGTTAGGCTGAAGAACAGTAATGAACCGTTGTGGTAGTATTTGAGCTCAAATGTTAAGGGATGTAAACAGTTATTTTTAAGAACGTGTTTACTTGTGCACAAATCAAAATGTTACAATGAACAACATTTCGAATATTTACTGTAGTTTACAAGTCTAGCCGCCTATATTATTAATCAATATAATTTGTGAAATTTGGAATAATTTCGAAAAACTTGTATTACAAAAAAAAAATTACTTATGAATTATATATCAAATAGATGTAATTATTCAGCAAAATCTTGAGAAAAATTATTTTGAAATCTTATTCTGAACACCCTGTATAAAACACATAAACACTATTAGTTTCATAGTAGTTCTAGATCCCTCGTCATGAACGTCACCTAATGTCGCGCTTTAAAAAAATAATTTTAGAATGTTTTTTATATTTTCAGGACTTTTTTTAGGTTCTCATTTATTGCTCTGAATCTACCAAAATAAATTAAATAGCATTTCAGGAAATTATAGAGGACGCTAATACAAACCTAAATATGCAATAAAATATCGGGGATCTGTATAATATGGAAAAATATTTTACTGAAATACACCACCAAATGTTTTTTTTATCAGAGTCAAGCGGATTCCTTCCCCAGCATATATAGGGTGTCCGCTAAGTAATGGGACATGGAAAAACCACATACTCCTTACGGAAAAATATTAGGATTTAATTATACCTACCTATATGCTAAAGTTAATATTAACTGAGATACAGGGTGTTAAAGTTTAAAGTTCATTTTTGTTTTTCTCTAATAACTTTGACAGAAACCAACGGTTTTTTACAAAATTTGGCAATTATGGATTTTTTAGGATGAGAAACTGATTTTTTGGTGAAATTTTAATGTAGAATGTAGGGGGCGCTGTCTGCGGCATTTTTTGCACATTGAAAAGGTCATAACTTCTTTGTGCCTCAGTGTATTTAAGCTTTTAATGAAAATAATACTTTTCTCATATTTATTACGTAAAAAAGGAACACTAATTTCAGGTCGCCCAGAGTAACCGTTTCGGAGATATATGCATTTATATTGTTTAGTGCCTATTATTAATTTGCAAACAAGATTTTTTTTGAAGTAACTTATGAGAAAGCAAATGAAATTTAGAGATACAGTTGCTATGAAACCTCCATTTTATTATTTGTTTGTTGATTATTGTGTTTCGGCATTGTTACTTAACTTAGGATAAACTCACAAATGAAACATTTTTTTAAACAGCTATTTTACAATTTCATTTGTGTTCTCATAGGTTACTTTAAAAAAAAAAAATTGTTGGCAAATTAATAATAGGCACTAAACAATATAAATGCATATATCTCCGAAACGGTAACTTTTGGCGATCTGAAATTAGTGTACCGTACCTTTTTACGTAATAAATATGAGAAAAGTATTATTTTCATTAAAAATTCAAATACACGGAGGCACAAAAAAGTGATGACCTAATAAATGTGCCAAAATGCCGCATGCAGCGCGCCCCCTACATTGTACATTAAAATTTCACCAAAAAATCAGTTTCTTATCCTAAAAAAATCATAATTGCCAAATTTTTTAAAAAAACGTTGGGTTCTGTCGAAGTTATTAGAGAAAAACAAAAATGAAGTTTTAACTTTAACTTTTAACTCAGTTAATATCAACGTTCGCATATAGGTAAGTATAATTAAATCCTAATATTTTTCCGTAAGGAATCTGTGGTTTTTCCATGTCCCATTACTTAGCGCACACCCTGTATAAAGATTAATGGCAGAAACTAATATTTTGAAAGAGTTATTTAATTATCACTATGAAGTAAATATTTCTAAAATAATAGAAGTTTCTTCTAACAAGAATAAAGAATATCCAAAAAAATGGTTCCTCCCTGCTACAGGGAGAAAATTCTATCCGAGCTAAAATGATCCCAGCAAAAATTTTTTAAGAGCTGTTGTCAATGTTCCCCACGAGATCTTTATAGACACGCTTCATCATGTCCCAAATGAGAAAATCGGACAGAATATATCATTTTCCGATGAAACGTTTATTTTCATAAATTTTTTTGCTTGTAATAAAAATAGGAATGGAGTCGACTAATTTGAGTCTGAACATACATACGAAAAACCGAGAAAAAACTTTCTTATTGGAATGAAGTGTCCGAAAAATGAATAACCCAAAAATTGAAAAAATACACAGGAAACTTAAATTATTTTTTATTTAATACACATCCTGTATGTTGAAACTCAAATTGGTTGACGCCATTCCTATTTTTATTACAAGCAAAAAATATTATCAAGAACAATATTTTCCAGAAAAATGCAAAATAAAAAAGTCATTCTTCAGTTTTTTCATTTGAAACTCAAATTAGTCGACGGCATTCCTATTTTTATTACAAGCAAGAAATGTTATGAAGAACAATATTTTCTCGAAAAATGCAAAATAAAAAACTTTTTGCTCTTGTTAACTCAATCCGTGGACATACTGTATAGTGAAAAAAAATCGGCTGCTTCTTCTGCACACTTGAACTATATACCGGAGATACTAAACAAAGTCGTGCGATACTATTATATTATATATGTCGCCTAATTTGAAAAAAAGAGATCTTATTAGCGGAACGTACGTACATTATACAATGATATGAGTGGAGTACGTAGCCTGAAACGTCCGTCCGTTTGACGCTTAAAAAATGATAGGCAACTCTAAGCGTTCTCCTTATCTGCGCTTTTCACGTAATACGTTTTTTGCAACTCATGTATAACCAATTTATCCCTTAACTTTATTTTTTGAATTTATTTATTTACCTCGATCTGATTATTAGCTAGATGGCAATTTATGGAATTTTAACTATGTCCTCTGTTGGCTTCTATCCAGAAGGTGTAATCCCCCACCCAGGATTTATTTATTAATGCCAACCTAACTTTTGAATCTTTAAAATTTAGAATATGTATTTAAGAACTGGTGGACATTATTTCTAATGTTGCTAGTCTTAGTACTTAATGAAAAAATCCATCGCAATATGAATATCGTTCCTACTTAATTAGTTTTTTAACTTTTCGGACGCTATTGTTTCATTTACGATTTCTTTGTTTCGATTTCGATTTGTTTGTCAGGGATGCCAGTCGACGACAATGGTCTATCCGTTCTCCGCCAACTGGAAGCTGTCAGCAGTCCACCAGCGCAATTGAGAGATGAGGGCAAAAATTTGAGTCTTAAAATAAAAATGACTGATTTTAATTTATAAAGTATAGTTGTGTCGCCGAATTGAAAGAAAAAAACACGAAGGAATTTTTTTTCAAGCGGAACATACGTACATTATACCATGATATGAGTGGAGTACGTAGCCCGAAACGTCCGTCCGTTGTGCGCTTAATAAATGATAGGTAACTCTAAACGTTCTCCTTATCTGAGCGTTTCACATAAGACGTTTTTTGGTAACCCCCGTATAACCCAGTTTCCCCTTAAATTTTTTTTGAATTTAATTTAATGAGATTATTAAGTAGACGGCTATTTTTGGAAATTTAATTTTGTCCCCATTTTTGAATTCTATCCAGAGGTGAATTCCCCAACCAGGAATTATGTATTTAGAGCCAATCTACTTTCTTAATCTTTTTAAATTTTGAAAATGTATGATTGCTGGTCGACACTATCAGTTATGTCGCCAGTCTTGATAATTAATGAAAAAGTAATCGCAACCGAAGACGTTCCTACTTAATTAGTTTTACGGACGCTTATCATGGTCGATTACGATTTCTCGTTGTTTATTGGTCAGGGATGCCAGGCATAATGCCATTGCCGACTTGACATGCACGTGTCAGTCAGTCTTGGGTGGGCGCCCACCATCCTTTCTCCGCCAACTGGAACCTATCAGCAGTCCACCAGAGCGCATGAAGAAATGAGGGCAAATTTGTCATAAGAAAGAATGAATGATTTTAATTTAAAAGTTCGTTATATTGGAACACGGAGGGCTATTTTATTTATTTAATTTTATGTCTTTCTCTTTGAGGGTGAATTTAAGGGACTGTCCTTGCGTATGTCGAGTAACGCGACCCGAAGTACTCGTAGTCAATTATGTACAATTTATATACAATGAGAATTAACCTAAACTATCATTCAATTGTTTCAACCAATCTATCATTCATCTGTCACCTACTCTGTTTAAATTTAGATTTGTTTTCATTATTTACAATATAAAATAAACCTAAACTAGCATTTTGTTCCCAACTAAAGGGATCTCAACTACCCTAATAATTTTCAAAAGAAAATTATAACTCGCGGTAGTGAATGCTAATACTAACTTAAGATACTTTAGCACTTACTTTTGATGTCACGATCGGGCAATTTTTTTATTTAGAAAATTATTCTAGGCTTTTGGCACAAAGTCTTTATAGAATAATTTTCCTTGCACTTAAGATTTTATACTCGTACCAAAAAGGAGTGTTTGAAGACGAGTCAGCGTTATTTATACTCGCACTGAAACATACGAGTGTTTGAAAATAAAATTTACTGAGGGAAAGATCCGCGGTTTGACTTTTCTCGGACTTTTCGGTGATAAACACTCTAAAACCTGTAGCCGAAAATACAGACCCCCTTACGTAAAAATTAATAAAAAAAACTAAATCGCGTTTGAGTTCGACTCTGGGAATCCCCCAATCGACGGTATACCGCGTAGTTGAGAATCAAAAGCCGACTACTATTACTGCCTCCTGCAGAATTCTTTATCCGTCTGATTTAACGTTACATTGCGTCATCCTGACCGATTTAATCTCTTGCCGTCGACGCCCATAAACCCGTTCTCATAATTTTTGCGGATGAAGCATATCGAAAGATTACGTCAACCTTCGATCCAACTTCCTTATTAAATTATTTAGAATAATTTGACGGAAAATAAAATTCATTAATTTTCTGGAATTGGAAAAACCAGGTTTACAATAGTTGTTTGAACATAGTACGAAGTCTAACTTTTATTCACACTATACTTTTTTAGTGTATTGGCTCGGGCACGTCCAATGTTAATATAATAACAATTCAAATTATTATATTTGAGCACGGCGGGGCTTTTCATTAGTTAATTTTAGGTATTTGTCTTTGAGGGTAATTTATGGGTTTAGTTTTACGTCAGTTAAGTCACGAGAACCGAAGTATTCGAAAGTTAATTATTCACAATGAAGAATTAAGCTATGCTAACATTCTGTTCGGTCAACCCAACCTATCTTTCATTCTATCGCGCACTCATTTTAAATTTTAGATTTTTACATTATTTACAGTAGAAAATTATTCTAAGATAATATTTTCCCAACTAAAGCGATCTCAACTATCCTGTCATTTCCAAGATATTTAGAAGACGCGGTAGAGGCTTAATAATATAAACTTAGGATATTTCATAGCACATGGAATAATTTTTAATTACCGTCACTTCTTGTAGACAACGAAGTTTATAGCCTCTGGAACATGTTGAACTGCAATCGATGGTGCTATTTACTCTGTATTAAAAAATATGAGTTGATCTCCCACGTTGAGTTAATTAACGAATTTATTTGAAATTATTTATACTCGCACCAAAACAAGTATTTGAAGATATCGCAGTATTATTTATACTCGTACGGACAGCTACGAGTTTTCGAAGATCAATTTTAGGTTTTATTTATACTCAGCACAAAATACACAAGTGTTTGAAGACATTTCAGTGATATTTAAACTCGCCTGAAACACACGAGTATTTGGAATAAAATTTCCTCATGGAAAGGACCGCTGTTGACTATTCTTGGAATATTTTGTGTCAAGTACTCTCAATCCTGCAGCCAAATTTTACGGCCCCCCCGTTTGGAAAAAATAAAATCGCGGGTGAGACCGATTTGGGGATCCCAATCGGCGGTTGACCGCGCCGAGATCCGAAACATCGACTACCTTCTCTGCCTCCTGCCTGCCCGCAAAGCCGTTCTCATGATTTTTGCTGATGATGCATGTCGAAAAATTATGTTAACCTTCGATCCATTTAGTTGTTAAATTATTTAAAAAATAATCTAACGTAAAATCCTCATTAATTTTCTTTAATTGGAAAAATTCAATTTTACAACATCATTACTTATTAGGACGGGTTTATCAGTGGAGCGTTAAGGTTATTTAGCAGAGCAACCAGCTACAGCGCTGAAGACGGATTTAACAGTATAGTGTTACGCTCATTTCAGCTAAACTATAACAGCTAAACTGTTTTATTCATGTCCGTATTATAGCAAGGTAAGTGCTAGTCCGAAGTGAATTAATACGAACTTGAAAGTGCATGTTTTTAAGTTAATCTTTGAGTTATTTTTAAAATTTGGTTTACTTTCCGTCAGCTATGTTAATATATTCTTGTGAATAGATTCTGTGATTCTCCACCAAAACACAGATTCATAATCTGACGTTTGTCAAACAAAATTTGCTGGTTAAACACTTTTACTGGTAACACCAACTTTGAACCAGAGCTAATGACAGCTCAGGGCTAAAGATAACACTCCACGGATAAACTCATCCTAATAAGTCTATAATTGCACGAGTTTGTTTAGTATCGCCTGTATGACAGGTGTCAACGAGATTACTAGCAGTGCTGTAATATCCTTATGAAAAATCTAATCGATTTCATATTTTGGGAAATATTATGATTTGGTAGGATCTATATTTTGAAAGATCGAACAACTAAAAGTCGCTTCTGGTTTAACCGGAACCACCTTCTTCGTTAATTTTGATTTTTAAAAAAATTCTAATCTACATTAAATTCTAAATATAAAACATGTATCACTTCCTATAATTATCTCTGATAGTTGTCGAGAAAATGACGATTGCATAATAATATGTTAAATTTATCAAAAATTATAACGTTTTGACAAAAAACAGATGAAGGTACGAAAAGCATGATGTGCTTATTTAAGTTTATTTATGTGGTACTATCTACTAATATCACTAAAATTTCACTTCCGGTTTAACTGGGTGCTACGAAAATAGACTTTCATTCTCAAATTACTTTAATAATTTTAATGGTAATAAATTAATGTTAAAAAATAAATTAATAAGTATTAAATTTAAATTCTACATACATTTATCGATATTTTTTATTCATATTCTCCTATATCCTTATATTATTAACATATCAATTTGACGATAAATTGAAAAAAAATACCATTTTCATATATATTAAGAAATAGAAAGTAATTTGATAAAATTAAATACAAAATCGTCGGTATTAACAGACTGTCAAGAAAATAATGGCGTCGGAAAACAAATGATTGTTGATGAAGTAGTCATAGCCACGTTACATTAGAAATTGAATAGTCTAACAATGTGTCGTTATTTTTTCCTTTCTGGAGGAATGCAGAACTAGAAAACTATTAGGTTGAGACAAAGGAGAGTATGATTAAAAAACATCATTAAATGTATATGAAAATAAAAAAATTTTATGATAAAACACAAGCACTATAGGAAAAATCCTTTATGGCACTCTTTGAGTGGTGCGTGTGCGTAAAAAGCGATTCACGTTGGTTTTGAATCGTTGGGAAAACGATTTCGGGAAGGTCGTTCCATAAGGATGAAGTCCTCCAGATGCAAGAATTCTTAAATAATGAAGTTCGAGGAGTACTAAGTTTAACCACATATGGATGGGCGGTAGTGGTTCGTCGTGTATTTCTGCTATTCGCCGCTCTGGGCGGAATTGAGAGGGAAAGGTCAGCCGAGCACTTTCCATGAAAACATCTGTAAAAGAGAGTCAACCTGTCTACGATGTTCCAGGCTGTCGAGGTTCATCGTCAGTTCGTGGTCTCCGATCAAACGAATGGACCTCCTTTCGATGGAATCTGGATATGAGAGCAGAACTCTATTGATGGTCGAATCTGGGCTTTGTATATCGTAGTGTCAAAAGTTGTTGAGGTATGTACAACTTTCTGGTTCGGAAGAGTACACCAAGTTTCGGAGAAGCTATCTTGGCGATTGCCACAACGTGGTTATGCCAAGACATATTTCCTCCCAGATTGACGCCCAGCAAATTAATAGATGATGCCAGTGGGATTGCGTGTCATGCCATGACTATATCCGGTTCTGTAATGTTAACCTTTTACAGAAAACTGCTGCATGTTTTTCTTTAGCATTAAATTCGACTTGGTTACTGTCACTCCAAGCTAAAATTTCTTTCAGTTCTTTGTTGAGACGTGATACTTCATGCTGGATCTGTGCGAAGATGTGCGTCGGCAGCCGATATTTGTGCATTGAAAGAGAAAGGTGAGATAAGTGTGCTATCGTCGGCAAAACTAAATATCGGATTTTTCGTTTCCTCTAGAAGGTCCTTAATGTAGAGTAAGAAGAGAGTGGGAGATAATATGGACCCTTGAGGAATACCGTCATTGATGGTGATGGTGTTTGAGAGAAATCCGTCAATCGCCACTTGCAGATAGCGGTCCTTAAGAAAGCTAGACAACCATGCACATAATCGACTGGGCATACTATAGGATCGCAGTTTATTTAGAAGTCCCTCAAGCCAAACACGATCAAAGACTTTAGAAATATCCAGTGCAACAGCCCGAGACTCCCCATGATGTTCGATTGCGTTGTTACAAAGATGGGTGACATAGGCTAGAAGATCTCCAGTTGATCAGGACTTACAAAAACCATATTGATGATCGCTGATAATGTTGAAGCCTTCCAGGTACTTTAGAAGATGTTGGGTTTGTTCGGGGTTGTTCGGCTTCTCCATTACTTTTAATATAACTGAAAGCAATGCGACTGGTCGATAGTTGCTAGGCAGGGTTCTCTTACCTTTCTTTGGTAAAGGCTGGACTCGCGCCGTCTTCCAGCACGATGAAAATTCCTTGTCTGTAGGATAAATTAAAAAGTTTACAAAATACTGGTGTTAGTTCATCGGCGCATCTATTAAGAACTATAACAGGAATTTCGTCTGGACCAGAAGCTTTCTTGACGTCGAGCCCTTTCAGGATTCGTTTGACGGGACGCTGACGGAACACGATTTCGATCATTTCGGGTTGAACTGCAGGAATGTTCGGTGGTGTTCGTCCCTGGAAATCTACAGTGGAATGCGAAGAAAATATTTCAGCAAGTAAGTTTGCTTTGTCTCCGGCTGTGGATGATATTGTACCATCGGAACGTGTTAGAGGTGGAATAGTTGATTTGGTAAAATTTTTACTGACGGCCTTTGCGACTGACCAAAAGGACCTTGATCCGTTTGGACTGTAAAGAAGTTTGTTTTTGATTCTCACGTTATGGGCTTCCTTGCTTTGATCTATTATTAGCTTACATTGGTTTCGAGCGGCAATAAAGATGGTACGATTCTCAGTGGTAGGGTTTTTACGCCACTGTCGGTAAGCCACATTTTTTGATCTAACAGCACGCGCGCACAATCCTTGATAAACCAGGGCTTGCCGTTGAAAGGGCGTTTCTTGGTGGAGAGGATAACCAAGCTAGTTAGATTGCCGTCGGAGACCTCCCCAGCACAGATAGATGGATCATCAGAAGAGAAGCAATCGCTAATCCAAGGAAAAGTGCGAAAATGGTCTTTCAGGTCTTCCCGCTTGGCCGATGTGTAATGCCATATCTTGCGATGTTTAGGAGGTTGTTCAGAATTAATTGGTAGTTCGCATAGAGTTGAAGTAAGTTAGTGATCGGAAGATCCTAACGGAGGATGTACGGTGACTGTATATAGATCTGGATTTGATGTCAAGAAAAGATCCAAAAAGCTAGCAAAATCTCCGGCTCGGTCTGGAATCCTCGCTGGTTCTTCTACGAGTTGATTTAGACCCGAACTGATCGCAAAGGATTCGGCCTCGCGGCCTTGCTCATCGTCTGTATTTGAATATTTAAGCCAGTTGACATTGTGGACGTTAAAGTCGCCAAAGATAGTAATCTCGGCATTAGGATGGTTGGTTTGCAAGAAGTCGATTGTATTGACTAGTGATGAGAAAAGGGCAGTGTAATGGGTATCACTTGGAGGACGATAAAGGCAGCAGATAAACTTGACGATTTTCTGGGTCAAGATATTTTAAACCACATTACATCAAAATCTTTCGGTTCAAGTGTAAGTTCTCGTTGGCAGCAGAGATCATCTCGAATAAAAATACATACCCCGAAGTTGCGTCGAAATCGGAAATGAAAATCGTATCCAGGGTATAAAGAGCTGACGGTGTTTGTTGACGATCTGACTTTTGTCTCGGTCAGTGTGAGCACGTGAGGCTTGGAAGATTGTAAGTGCTGGTGGACTGAATTGATGTTCGTGTTAAGCCCTCTAATATTGCAGAAATCAATTTTGCAGTTGCTAATTCCGGGTTAGTTAGCAACTGCAGGTGCAACACCATTTCTGCGTTGAGTGTTGTTAGAGGAACTCAGTAAATTATCGGAAATGGTTGTTGTTTGATGAACTTCGCTTTATGGGGCCCGAAGACCCGCCCGGAGATCCGAATGGGGGGCGAGTTTACCTTCGGAGTATTTTGGGCCCTAGAGCTTCCATCATGGTATTTTATTCTTATTTAGTACTTACAATAGGGTGTTCCATTAAAATTATTAAAGTAATTTGAGAGTGAAAGTCAATTTTCGTAGCACTTCCGGTTAAGCCGGAAGTGACATTAGTAGATAGCACCACACAATTAAACTTGAATAAGCACATCATGTTTTTCCTACATTAATTTTTTTGCTTGTCAAAACTTTATAATTTTTGATAAATTTAACATATTCAATCCCCGTTTCTCGACAACTGTCAGAGATAGCTATAGGAAGTAATACAGGTTTTATATTCAGAATTTAATATAGAATAGAAAGTTTTGAAGAAATACAGACTGGTCGATTAAAAATAACGAAGATGATAGCGCTTTCGGTTAAACCAAAAACATCCTACCCAATCAGAACAATTCCCAAAATATGTAATCGATGAGTTTTTGCATAAGGATATTACAGCCTTGCTAGTAATCTCGTTGACACCCGGTATAATTTAAGTTAGCAGAGGAAGTAACAGATTTTTTTGCATTATACAGTATGTTCACGAATTGAGTTAACAAGAGGAAATGGTTTTTTATTTTGCATTTTTCGAGAAAATGTTGTCTTTCAAAACTGTTTCCTAAATAAACATTTTTGAGAATCAAAACGACAAATTATGATTTAAAATTCAATTCATGTCGAGATGAACGATATAATCTCAAAATTTCCAGGAAAGAGTATAATTTACATACCTTTAACCTCAGGTCTCAGAGTAGGACGGACCGTGGTCAGGGCCAACTTCGTACTCGGATAAGCAGTGCTCCGTGGAGGGAACCAATCATTCAATACATCAACTAACTCGTCTAACTTATCTAGAATGGCAAGTTGTTGCTCTATAACAAACTCATTGCTCGCTGCCCGAGGCACTCCTTTGGCTCTTGTTATCTCCTCTCGTGTAGTTGCAATTTGAGAATCAAGACTTTTTATGTCTTGACGCATTTTCTTCCTTAAATATTCTATTTCGGGTATGAATGAAGGATTCTCTGCACTTCTGCACTTCCATCTTGGTTTGAACACCTGCTTTGTCAAAATATGCATGGATTATATTTACATTGATATTTATATTCAAACGTCACAGGCTGTGTACTTTACTGCATATAGTTTTTGCAGAATTATATCGTTGATCTCTTGACTGCAATAAAACCTCATTATCTATTCGACCACAAAATAAATAAGGAAATCACAAATTTTAAAACCTTTTCGAGCCGGACCAGGTATACAAATTCAATTTATACCTATGCCTGATGCATATATAAATACAAAGTGATTTTTAATAATTTTAATCTTTAGTGGTTTTCCGGCGAGTAATTTTTAGTTAGGCTTATTAGTGGTAGAATGTGGCGTCCTTGGAATTGTGCTGATAGGGGGGCATCTTCAAGTGTCGGGAATTGAGACTTAAATATTTAACAGCTGTTAAACAATTTAGAGAAGAAAATCGTCCAATTATTTACCTTGACGAAACATGGTGCGATACCCATGACACTCCAAGAAAAGGTTGGGATGATTTTTCCAAAAAATGTGAAACCAAGGCACCATCAAATAAAGGCAAAAGAATCACAATATTACATGCTGGTTCAGAGAACGGGTTTGTTCCAAATTGCCTGTTGCTTTCAGCTAAAAACATAGCAGATTCTTCTTTAGATTACCATCAAGATACCGACGCACAACTTTTTGAAGATTGGTTTAAAAATAAACTCCTTAAAAATATACCTGAAAATAGCGTAATTGTAATGGACAATGCTAGTTATCATAGTCGGCAAGCAAAAATCATTCCCAATTCTAATAATACAAAAGCAGAAATTCAAAATTTTATGATTGAAAATGATTTATATTTTGAAGAAACTTACAAAAAACGAGAACTGCTAGAAGTATTAAATGCTTTTAAAATAACTAAGGAATACGAATATGACAAACATGCAGCAGAAAATGGACATACAGTATTGCGTCTTGCTCCGTACTATTGTATATTCAATCCTATTAAGCTAATATGGCACCAATTAAAATCCAATATTAGGAGAAATAATATTTCTCCTACATTAAATGCATCTGTAGTGGAATTAATTAAAAACGAAGTAAGAAAAATTTCTACAGACAGCTGGAAAAACTGTGTACAGCATGTACTTAAGGTGGAAAATTCTTACAATTGTATTATTACAAATGTTCAACCCTGAATTATAAGTTTAGGCTTAGATGAAGATAGTGATAGTGATACAGAGTTAAATTTTGAATAAATTATCAATAGTTTCTTAGAATTTAATTCATTTTTATTATACTTGTTATCCTAATAGTTATACTTTTAAATTATATTATTTTCAATTATCATTAATTGTTATCATTATTTTACATTTATTATAGGTACCTAAAACTAAAAATATCTATCTATGTATTTTAAATTTTAAAAATAAATCATGTGGTGTGGTATACATTTTCAAGCCGGCCCTGATCCCATTTATTGAGCTTTGAAGAGGTTCAGGCGTATACAATAGGGTTTAATCAGGTAGTTTATTTATGGCAGTAAGAATCAACGGTATAATTCTGCAACAACTATACTGCCATCCTAACCAAAAGACCGCAAGTGCGCATGATACAACAAGACAAGATAAAACCCTCCCAATTTCGACTGCCGTGCGCATTAACGTCATCTGCAGAGTAATTTTTAAATCTCTTATGGAGGTTTACATTGCTGTTATTAAAAGGTTTTACGCATGTAATTGTATATGAAATGAAAGAATAATATTTGGCAAGTATTTACGTATATTAATTTCATAGAAATATGACACACAAATACCACTAAAAAAAGAAAAGATTCCGACAAATTTTTGCCGCCATTTGAGCCGGTCGACGATAGCCGAAAGTTGCTCGGCGACCACTGCTGGCTTTGACACAGCGTTGCCAGTCTTTTATTATTTTAACAATTCAATTTTTAACATTCTTGTTGTGGGGCTCCCCATATGAAATTTATGTACAATCTGAAGGTCGCCCCCATCTAATAGAATAAAGTTTTAACATTTATTTATTACAAATTTATGATTATTTATTTATTAATTACGTACCTTTTAACAAAGCCTTCCACAAGTTGCCTTTTTCCTCTTTGCCCCTGGCGATATTTTCTACCACCGTTCTTGATTGATCTTTTCTCGCAAAGGCAAATTATTAGAAGGCATAGTTTTTTCTTTGAGTACTCGTACTGATCTTGTTTTTGATGAATATCCCAGTAAGTAATTCATCCCTTAAATTTCGCATATCCGTGCGGATGTTACACTAAATTTATCTCTCCGACAACACAACCGTATCCATTCTAATTTTTTGTTTTTATCCTTAGGAAAGCGGAAAAACCTTATATTTCTATCAATTTTCTTTGCCTCGTTATCCATATTACCACCGAACACATAGCACCCCATTTTACGAAAATTCAGATATTTATTTGAATAAACACGAAAGACTAAATAAGAAAAAGTTCTGTTGAACATAAAACAGTTAACTTACTGGTGAACTTACAAAATGTTCATGGAAAACTACGGCAACCATGCAGCAGTCTTGTCAGAAATCCTTGACCGAAAGTAATAGGTTGACGGTTCGAAACCTAATTGAATAGTAAACTAGGGGGCATAGCCCCCTAGGCGCTCCGCGCGGGGCTCCGCGGACCCTCTTTTTGCGACAGATTCGCCTATATGTGTTTTGTTATTACCTAGATTTATCAACCGATTTGGGTGGATGCACCGAGAGGTTTGAATGCAGGTTGATGCTTTAATTGGTTGGCCACACTCCTGCGGACTGTGATGGGGGTACATAGCACCCAAATTTGTTAATTATAACATATGTTACCGCTTCACATTTTAAGGGACCAGCTATAACCGATTGTGAACAATCCGTTCACTATTTTACATATCGAATAGAAAAAAATATGTCAAAAATGACAGCTGTTAAAAAATAAACAAAATTTTCGGATTCCTTGCATTCGAATTACACAGAAACGATACCAAACTTGCGAAATTCCGTTGACCTTGTACATACGACTGACTTAGGAAACGTCAATTTGACAGCTGTCAAAAAATATATAATATTTTCGAATTAGGTATTCCCCAAATTATATTAATTCCCAAGTATTTTCATTTTTAATTTTTTTTTAATTTCTAAATAATTCATGCAATAAATGCCTTAAAAATTTGAAGAAATCGATATATTTCGATTTTATTCGAAAAGTATTATCTCTACGGTAAAATTGTATATATCGTAAAGATGCACTTTGATAAGGTCTACAAGAAAGTAGTCTATAAAATTTTCTGTATCTACTATAGTTGTTGAGTTATTGAGCAAATCATGATTTCTATATTCTTGCAAATATCTCAAAAACGATTACATTTGAGAAAAAAAGTTTCGAACAAACAAAATATACTATTAAATTCTCTATCAGAAAGGAAATATACAAATTTTTCCTATTGGTTTAGATTACGGAGATATTTAAGAAAAACTGAAAAATATCAAGAAATTTTGAAATTCTTAAAAATTCAAAAAAAAAATTATTAAATATTCTTACATTTTATATAATATTTGATGTATACTGATAGAATAAATATATTATGTTTAGAAGGAAACCATTAATGAGTTACAAAATGCGACAGATTCTCACTAGGCGCTAAACGCGCAGGGGCCTCCGGCATCCACCTACATGCGTTTTTGTTATTAACTAGCCGCTCCGCGGCAGGGCTCCGCCGTTCACCTGTATGCGACAGATTCGCCTACGTGTGTTTTTTTGTTATTATTACCTAAATTTGACCACCGATTAGGGTGGATGCACCGAGAAGCTTGAATGCAGGTTGTTGCTTTAATTGGTTGGCCACACTCCTGCGGACTGTGATGGGGGTACATAGCACCCAAATTTGTTAATTATAACCGTAATGTGACCGTTTCACATTTTAAGGTACCAGCTATAACCGTTTGCGAACAATCCGTTCACTATTTTACGTATCGAATAGAAAAAAATATGTCAAAAATTACAGCTGTCAAAAAATAAATAACATTTTCGGATTCCTTGCATTCGAATTACATAAAAACGATACCAAACTTGCGAAATTCCGTTGACGTTGTACCTATTACTGACTTAAGAAACGTCAATTTGATAGCTGTCAAAAAATAGATAAAAATTTCGGATTCCTCATACTCAAATTATATAGAAACGATACCAAACTTGTGAAAATATGTTAACAAAAAAATGTCAAAAATGACAGCTGTCAAAAAATAAATACATTTTTCGGATAATTTATACTCAAATTATATAGAATCGATACAAAAATTTTGGAAATTTTGTTAACCTTGCACTTATTCTTTACTAAAGAATCACCAATTTGACAGCTGTCAAAAAATAAATTTAATTTTCGGACTCCTTGCATTTGAATTACATAGAGACGATACTAAACTTGCGATATTTTGTTCACCTTGCACATATTACTAACCTAAGAAACGTCAATTTGACAGCTGTCAAAAAATGTATAAAATTTTCGAATTCCTCATACTCAAATTATATAGAAGCGATACCAAACTCGTGAATTTTTGTTAACATTGCAACTATTACCAACGTAATATACGTCAATTTGACAGCTGTCAAAAAATTAATAAAATTTTCGGATTGCCTGCATTCGAGTTATACGAAATCGACACAAACTTTGCGAAATTATGTTACCATTACGCCTATGATCGACAGTTAACCGAAATCAAAGAATTGTTAAAAATGACAGCTGTCAAAATATGAATTAAATTTTCGGATTCCTTGCCCTCGAATTATACGAAAACGACACCAACTTTGTGAAATTCTATTAATCTTGCACTTTTTACTAACCAAGGAAACGTCAATTTGACAGGTGTCAAAAAATAAATAAAATTTTTTAAATTCCTTTAATATTACTAACATAATGTGCTACTTGATATTTCTTCAAATTGACAATTTACTAAATTATTCCTATTTTTCCATAAAATGCGAAACGGCCCTATTAAAAATTTGCTAAACATCCCATGTATTTTCACCAATTACGGTAAAAGCCACGCCTTTCATGCATATCGAGCCGAATTTAGAAATTTTGCTGTCACCGTTACGAATTTTATTAATTTTCTCCAAGATCAAACATGTTCCTGATAACTTTATATATATCAAAATGTTCGGAAAAGATGACGGAATCAGATAAACCTAGAAAGAAATCTCCAAAAGGAAAGCTATGTAAGATATAGCAGAGTAAACTGAACTTTTGAAAAAAAATTTTTTGACAAAATTTATAAAATATTTTTTTTATCCGCCAAAGGATATTTTTGGATCACGCAGTCGATGTTGAACGTAAAGGTAATTTATTCCTTTAAATGATAGGCTAAAGAACGATTGAAAAAGTTACATACACTAGCGTACAGATGGGTTTTAGTAAGAGGATGTCAAAATTAGTGCTTATTGCTTAATCGATTGTAGTTATTTTTGTATAAGAAATTAAGAAACTAAATTATGGTTTACAATCGTGTTTTGATGTGCTCTTTCTGATGACATATATAACATTTCGATCAAATATTATTTTACCCCATAAAAAGCAAAAAAAAATTTTGACGAAATCATCAAGTTCAGTTTCACGCAAATTTCTCCACTTTATAGGTCTTTTAGCATGATATGAGGTATTGTGAAATATTAGTATTTGAGATGACCTATCCACCGGTTCGAACCCGGTGCCAATCTATAAGACAGAAATCGAATAATTCATTATCGAAAATGACCCTGCATTTTCATGCTTTCCAACTTTAAAAAAATCAAAAAATTGACTTCCCGACATTTTATCAAAAAAATCTCGCGACGACTTTTTCTAAATAAGTTTCTTGATAACATACTAGAATATAAATTGAATCGTTTAAGTTTTACGAGACCGGCAAGCCGTAGAAAAAAATATTTAATTTTTTGCACATTTTCTGCTTATTTCGTTTAATAACTTATGAACGGAACACCCTGTATAATGTCGTACATCGGCTAAGGATACGCCATATATACCAAAGTATACCCCAAAAGTTTCATTGCTCCAACGTGAGCCGTTTAGAAGAAATCGAATAACTGGTTTCAAGATGCACCCTGTTTCGGCTCTCCCATAAGAGCAATGTAAATATGTCGTTGCAGACCGTTTTGGAAATCGGGAAAATGGTAGGAAATTTTCCATTTTGGGCAACGATAGGGGTCATTATCGAAAGCCGAAATCCCATAGAATCTTTTCCATACCATTTCCATCCTCAAATCGGTCAATTAACGTCAGCATCTCGCTAAGAAAATGGCTATTTTTGGCCTAATTCGACCGAATTTGACAGCCAAAATATTTAGTAAAATTTCATCCGTCCGTCCGTTAAAATCCGAGTAAAGTTCAAGTCCAGTCATCAGATTTGCAAAAATTGGCCATCCGAGCTCGGTAAATTGTCGTTTTTCTCCCGATTGGAAGGAAATTTCGAAAATTTTGAAAAATAATAATGTGGTGAGAAATGATGGACGAAGAAATTACGCCTATAAAGAAATGTCCAAAGTGATATTTGTAGGAGTTATTCGTGACTAAACAGAACTTTTAGTGAAAAATGGTTGAAAATGGATATACTTAATTTTTTTTAACCCTTTAGATCGTAATTCGAAACGCGCTCTTGGTATGAATCTGAAAGTGCCATCATTCCGCTTGACGAAAAAGCAAAAAAATATGGAAAATGTTAAATAGGAAAGCGTATAGACGAAATTAAGTGTAGCGGTGACAAAAAAATAATTTCCAAATTTCTAAATTTCAATCGTTAATAGTATTTTCGGTTTTTAAATCGAAGAAACGAAATTATACGTATCGGATGTGATTTACCTCGAACTTTCCGGTAAAGGAAACTAAATTTCGATCAAAAGCCGTTTTTACCTTGAAAAAAATCAAAAACCGTCCATTTTTACCCCGAAATATCAACTTGTTCAGTATTTTCAATTTTTTTCCATCTTCTAATAACTTTAGGTATAGATAGATGTATTGATGGCATCTAGTTTTTGAGATGGGAAATCGAATATTTAAATCCGCGTGACCCTCGGACCCACCCAGTTCGAGCTATTAGGTACCAAAAATGACCCTTTTTTGTCAAATTTCGACTTTCAAAAATTCTTTTAAATTACTTCTAATCGTCGTACGTTACCCAGTTTCAATAGGGTTCTGTAGCGACCGGTCCACTCCACGCTCCGAAAATTTAAATCGAAAAAATTGAGTTTTGCGACTTGAAATGTGTTTCAACGGGAATCGCCGAAAAGTCGACTTTGACGCTTAATAACTTCGAAATGGTTCACCCTGTATATTTTAAATTTTGAGACAACACGCGCGCACTATCCGAAATTAAAACCAAAAAGTTTCGTCGTTTCGACTCTGATAGTTTTCTCGCAAAAAATTCGCAACCTCAAAAATGTCAAAAGATACGACGACGACGACGACGACAACGGACGAACTCAAGGTCACTCTCAAGCCGTAATACATAGCGTCCGAAGGGCGCTATGTAACTAGGGGGCATAGCCCCCTAGGCGCTCCGCGCGGGGCTCCGCGGACCCTCTTTTTGCGACAGATTCGCCTATATGTGTTTTGTTATTACCTAGATTTATCAACCGATTTGCGTGGATACACCGAGAAGTTTGAATGCAGGTTGATGCTTTAATTGGTTGGCCACACTCCTGCGGACTGTGTTGGGGGTACATAGCACCCAAATTCGTTCATTATAACATATGTTACCGTTTCACATTTTAAGGGACCAGCTATAACCGATTGCGAACAATCCGTTCACTATTTTACGTATCGAATAGAAAAAAATATTTAAAAAATGACAGCTGTCAAAAATAAACAAAATTTTCGGATTCCTTGCATTCGAATTACATAGAAACGATACCAAACTTGCGAAATTCCGTTGACCTTGTACATACTACTGACTTAGGAAACGTCAATTTGACAGCTGTCAAAAAATAGATAAAAATTTCGGATTCCTCATACTCAAATTATATCGAATCGACACCAAACTTTTGAAATTCTGTTAACCTTGCACTTATTCTTTACTAAGGAATCCTCAATTTGACAGCTGTCAAAAAATCTATAAAATTTTCGAATTAGGTATTCCCCAAATTATATTAATTCCCAAGTATTTTAATTTTTAATTTTTTTTTAAAATAATTCATGCAAATGCCTTAAAAATTTGAAGAAATCGATATATTTCGATTTTATTCGAAAAGTATTATCTCTACGGTAAAATTGTATATATCCTAAAGATGCACTTTGATAAGGTCTACAAGAAAGTAGTCTATAAAATTTTCTGTATCTACTATAGTTGTTGAGTTATTGAGCAAATCATGATTTCTATATTCTTGCAAATATCTCAAAAACGATTACATTTGAGAAAAAAAGTTTCGAACAAACAAAATATACTATTAAATTCTCTATCAGAAAGGAAATATACAAATTTTTCCTATTGGTTTAGATTACGGAGATATTTAAGAAAAACTGAAAAATATCAAGAAATTTTGAAATTCTTAAAAATTCAAAAAAAAAATTATTAAATATTCTTACATTTTATATAATATTTGATGTATACTGATAGAATAAATATATTATGTTTAGAAGGAAACCATTAATGAGTTACAAAATGCGACAGATTCTCACTAGGCGCTAAACGCGCAGGGGCCTCCGGCATCCACCTACATGCGTTTTTGTTATTAACTAGCCGCTCCGCGGCAGGGCTCCGCCGTTCACCTGTATGCGACAGATTCGCCTACGTGTGTTTTTGTTATTATTACATAGAATTGACCACCGATTTGGGTGGATGCACCGAGAAGCTTGAATGTAGGTTGATGCATTAATTCGTTGGCCACACTCCTGCGGACTGTGATGGGGGTACATAGCACCCAAATTTGTTAATTATAACCGTAATGTGACCGTTTCACATTTTAAGGTACCAGCTATAACCGTTTGCGAACAATCCGTTCACTATTTTACGTATCGAATAGAAAAAAATATGTCAAAAATTACAGCTGTCAAAAAATAAATAACATTTTCGGATTCCTTGCATTCGAATTACATAAAAACGATACCAAACTTGCGAAATTCCGTTGACGTTGTACCTATTACTGACTTAAGAAACGTCAATTTGATAGCTGTCAAAAAATAGATAAAAATTTCGGATTCCTCATACTCAAATTATATAGAAACGATACCAAACTGGTGAAAATATGTTAACAAAAAAATGTCAAAAATGACAGCTGTCAAAAAATAAATACATTTTTTGGATAATTTATACTCAAATTATATAGAATCGATACAAAATTTTTGAAATTTTGTTAACCTTGCACTTATTCTTTACTAAAGAATCACCAATTTGACAGCTGTCAAAAAATAAATTTAATTTTCGGACTCCTTGCATTTGAATTACATAGAGACGATACTAAACTTGCGATATTTTGTTCACCTTGCACATATTACTAACCTAAGAAACGTCAATTTGACAGCTGTCAAAAAATGTATAAAATTTTCGAATTCCTCATACTCAAATTATATAGAAGCGATACCAAACTCGTGAATTTTTGTTAACTTTGGAACTATTACCAACGTAATATACGTCAATTTGACAGCTGTCAAAAAATTAATAAAATTTTCGGATTGCCTGCATTCGAGTTATACGAAATCGACACCAACTTTACGAAATTATGTTATCATTACGCCTATGATCGACAGTTAACCGAAATCAAAGAATTGTTAAAATGACAGCTGTCAAAATATGAATTAAATTTTCGGATTCCTTGCCCTCGAATTATACGAAAACGACACCAACTTTGTGAAATTCTATTAATCTTGCAATTTTTACTAACAAAGAAAACGTCAATTTGACAGGTGTCAAAAAATAAATAAAATTTTTTAAATTCCTTTAATATTACTAACATAATGTGCTACTTGATTTTTCTTCAAATTGACAATTTACTAAATTATTCCTATATTTCCACAAAATGCGAAACGACCCTATTAAAAATTTGCTAAACATCCCATGTATTTTCACGAATTACGGTAAAAGCCACGCCTTTCATACATTTCGAGCGAAAGTTAGAAATTTTGCTGTCACCGTTACGAATTTTCTTAATTTTCTCCAAGTTCGAACATCTTTATGATAACTTTATATACATCAAAATGTTCGGAAAAGATGAGGGAATCAGATAAACCTAGAAAGAAATCTCTAAACGAAAAGTTATAGAAGATATAGCAGGGTAAACTGAACTTTTGAAAAAAAAAATTTCGAAAAAATTTATAAAATATTTTTTTTATCCGCCAAAGGATATTTTTGGATCACACAGTCGATGTGGAACGTAAAGGTTATTTATTCCTTTAAACGATAGGCTAAAGAATCGTTGAAAAAGTTACATACACTAGCGTACAGCCGGCTTTCAGTAAGAGGATGTCAAAATTTGTCATTATTGCTTAATTGATTGTAGTTATTTTTGTATAAGAAATGAAGAAACTAAACTATGGCCCATAATCGTATTCTGATGTGCTCTTTCCGATGACATATATAACATTTCGATGAAATATTATTTTACCCCATAAAAAGGAAAAAAAAAATTTGACGAAAACATCAAGTTCAGTTTTTCGCAAATTTCTCCATTTTATAGGTCTTTTAGCATGATATGACGTATTGTGAAATATTAGTATTTGAGATGACCTATCCACCGGTTCTAACCCGGAGCAAATCTATGCGACCCAAGTCGAATAATTAATTATCGAAAATGACCCTGCATTTCCATGCTTTCCAACTTTAAAAAAATCAAAAAATTGACTTCCCGACATTTTATTGAAAAAATCTCGCGACGACTTTTTCTAAATAAGTTTCTTGATAACATACTAGAATATAAACTGAATCGCTTAAGTTTTACGAGACCGGCAAGTCGTAGAAAAAAATATTTAATTTTTTGCACATTTTCTGCTTATTTCGTTTAATAACTTATGAACGGAACACCCTGTATAATGTCGTACATCGGCTAAAGATACGCCATATATACCAAAGTATACCCCAAAAGTTTCATTGCTCCAACGTGGACGGATTAGAAGAAATGAAATAAATTGTGTCAAGATGCATCATTTTTGCATGCTCCCATAAGCCCAATGTAAATTGGTCGTTGCAGACCATTTTGGAAATCGGGAAAATGGTAGGAAATTTTCCATTTTGGGCAACGATAGGGGTCATTATCGAAAGCCGAAATCCCATAGAATCTTTTCCATACCATTTCCATCCTCAAATCGGTCAATTAACTTCAGCATCTCGCTAAGAAAATGGCTATTTTTGGCCTATTTCGACCGAATTTTGACAGCCAAAATATTTAGTAAAATTTCGTCCGTCCGTCCGTTAAAATCCGAGTAAAGTTCAAGTCCAGTCGGCAGATTTGCAAAAATTGGCCGTCCGAGCTCGGTAAATTGTCGTTTTTCTCCCGATTGGAAGGAAATTTCGAAAATTTTGAAAAATAATAATGTGGTGAGAAATGATGGACGATGAAAATACGCTTATAGAGAACTCTCCGAAATGATATTTGTAAGAGTTATTCGTGACTAAACAAAACTTTTAGTGAAAAATGGGTGAAAATGGTTATATTTAATTTCGTTTAACCCTTTAGATCGTAATTCGAAACGCGCTCTTGGTATGAATCTTCAAGTACCATCATTCCGCTTGACGAAAAAGCAAAAAAATATTGAAAATGTTAAATACGAAAGCGTATAGACGAAATTAAGTGTAGCGGTGACAAAAGTACAATTTCCAAATTTCTAAAATTCAATCGTTAATAGTAATTTCGGTATTTAAATCGAAGAAACGAAAATATACGTATCGAATGTGATTCACCTCGAACTTTCCGGTAACGTAAACTAAATTTCGATCAAAAGCCGTTTTTACCTCGAAAAAAATCAAAAACCGTCCATTTTTACCCCGAAATTTCAACTTGTTCAGTATTTTCAAATTTTTCTCATCTTCTAATAACTTTAGGTATAGATAGATGTATTGATGGCACCTAGTTTTTGAGATGGGAAATCGAAAATTTAAAACCGCGTGACAATCGGACCCACCCAGTTCGAGCTATTCGGTACCCGAAATGACTCTTTTTTGTCAAATTTCGACTTTGAAAAATTCTTTTAAATTACTTCTAATCGTCGTACGATACCCAAAAACAATAGGGTTCTGTAGCTATCGGTCTACGCCACACTCTGAAAATTTAAATCGAAAAAATTGCGATTTGCGACCTGAAACGTAGCACAACTGAAATCGCCGAAAAGTCGACTTTGACGCTTAATAACTTCGAAACGGCACACCCTGTATACTCGAAAATTTGAGACAATACGCGCGCACTATCCAAAAGTAAAACCAAAAAGTTTCGTCGTTTCGACTCTGACCGTTTTTTCTCTAGAAATTCGCAACCTCGAAAATGTCAAAACCGACGACAACATACGCACTCAAGGTCACCCACTGGACGTAATACATAGCGTCCGAAGGGCGCTATGTAACTAGGGGGCATAGCCCCCTAGGCGCTCCGCGCGGGGCTCCGCGGACCCTCTTTTTGCGACAGATTCGCCTATATGTGTTTTGTTATTACCTAGATTTATCAACCGATTTGCGTGGATACACCGAGAAGTTTGAATGCAGATTGATGCTTTAATTGGTTGGCCACACTCCTGCGGACTGTGTTGGGGGTACATAGCACCCAAATTCGTTCATTATAACATATGTTACCGTTTCACATTTTAAGGGACCAGCTATAACCGATTGCGAACAATCCGTTCACTATTTTACGTATCGAATAGAAAAAAATATTTAAAAAATGACAGCTGTCAAAAATAAACAAAATTTTCGGATTCCTTGCATTCGAATTACATAAAAACGATACCAAACTTGCGAAATTCCGTTGACCTTGTACATACTACTGACTTAGGAAACGTCAATTTGACAGCTGTCAAAAAATAGATAAAAATTTCGGATTCCTCATACTCAAATTATATCGAATCGACACCAAACTTTTGAAATTCTGTTAACCTTGCACTTATTCTTTACTAAGGAATCCTCAATTTGACAGCTGTCAAAAAATCTATAAAATTTTCGAATTAGGTATTCCCCAAATTATATTAATTCCCAAGTATTTTCATTTTTAATTTTTTTTTAATTTCTAAATAATTCATGCAAATGCCTTAAAAATTTGAAGAAATCGATATATTTCGATTTTATTCGAAAAGTATTATCTCTACGGTAAAATTGTATATATCCTAAAGATGCACTTTGATAAGGTCTACAAGAAAGTAGTCTATAAAATTTTCTGTATCTACTATAGTTGTTGAGTTATTGAGCAAATCATGATTTCTATATTCTTGCAAATATCTCAAAAACGATTACATTTGAGAAAAAAAGTTTCGAACAAACAAAATATACTATTAAATTCTCTATCAGAAAGGAAATATACAAATTTTTCCTATTGGTTTAGATTACGGAGATATTTAAGAAAAACTGAAAAATATCAAGAAATTTTGAAATTCTTAAAAATTCAAAAAAAAAATTATTAAATATTCTTACATTTTATATAATATTTGATGTATACTGATAGAATAAATATATATTATGTTTAGAAGGAAACCATTAATGAGTTACAAAATGCGACAGATTCTCACTAGGCGCTAAACGCGCAGGGGCCTCCGGCATCCACCTACATGCGTTTTTGTTATTAACTAGCCGCTCCGCGGCAGGGCTCCGCCGTTCACCTGTATGCGACAGATTCGCCTACGTGTGTTTTTGTTATTATTACATAGAATTGACCACCGATTTGGGTGGATGCACCGAGAAGCTTGAATGTAGGTTGATGCATTAATTCGTTGGCCACACTCCTGCGGACTGTGATGGGGGTACATAGCACCCAAATTTGTTAATTATAACCGTAATGTGACCGTTTCACATTTTAAGGTACCAGCTATAACCGTTTGCGAACAATCCGTTCACTATTTTACGTATCGAATAGAAAAAAATATGTCAAAAATTACAGCTGTCAAAAAATAAATAACATTTTCGGATTCCTTGCATTCGAATTACATAAAAACGATACCAAACTTGCGAAATTCCGTTGACGTTGTACCTATTACTGACTTAAGAAACGTCAATTTGATAGCTGTCAAAAAATAGATAAAAATTTCGGATTCCTCATACTCAAATTATATAGAAACGATACCAAACTTGTGAAAATATGTTAACAAAAAAATGTCAAAAATGACAGCTGTCAAAAAATAAATACATTTTTCGGATAATTTATACTCAAATTATATAGAATCGATACAAAATTTTTGAAATTTTGTTAACCTTGCACTTATTCTTTACTAAAGAATCACCAATTTGACAGCTGTCAAAAAATAAATTTAATTTTCGGACTCCTTGCATTTGAATTACATAGAGACGATACTAAACTTGCGATATTTTGTTCACCTTGCACATATTACTAACCTAAGAAACGTCAATTTGACAGCTGTCAAAAAATGTATAAAATTTTCGAATTCCTCATACTCAAATTATATAGAAGCGATACCAAACTCGTGAATTTTTGTTAACTTTGGAACTATTACCAACGTAATATACGTCAATTTGACAGCTGTCAAAAAATTAATAAAATTTTCGGATTGCCTGCATTCGAGTTATACGAAATCGACACCAACTTTACGAAATTATGTTATCATTACGCCTATGATCGACAGTTAACCGAAATCAAAGAATTGTTAAAATGACAGCTGTCAAAATATGAATTAAATTTTCGGATTCCTTGCCCTCGAATTATACGAAAACGACACCAACTTTGTGAAATTCTATTAATCTTGCAATTTTTACTAACAAAGAAAACGTCAATTTGACAGGTGTCAAAAAATAAATAAAATTTTTTAAATTCCTTTAATATTACTAACATAATGTGCTACTTGATTTTTCTTCAAATTGACAATTTACTAAATTATTCCTATTTTTCCACAAAATGCGAAACGACCCTATTAAAAATTTGCTAAACATCCCATGTATTTTCACGAATTACGGTAAAAGCCACGCCTTTCATACATTTCGAGCGAAAGTTAGAAATTTTGCTGTCACCGTTACGAATTTTCTTAATTTTCTCCAAGTTCGAACATCTTTATGATAACTTTATATACATCAAAATGTTCGGAAAAGATGAGGGAATCAGATAAACCTAGAAAGAAATCTCTAAACGAAAAGTTATAGAAGATATAGCAGAGTAAACTGAACTTTTGAAAAAAAAAATTTCGAAAAAATTTATAAAATATTTTTTTTATCCGCCAAAGGATATTTTTGGATCACACAGTCGATGTGGAACGTAAAGGTTATTTATTCCTTTAAACGATAGGCTAAAGAATCGTTGAAAAAGTTACATACACTAGCGTACAGCCGGCTTTCAGTAAGAGGATGTCAAAATTAGTGCTTATTGCTTAATCGATTGTAGTTATTTTTGTATAAGAAATTAAGAAACTAAATTATGGTTTATAATCCTGTTTTGATGTGCTCTTTCTGATGACATATATAACATTTCGATCAAATATTATTTTACCCCATAAAAAGCAAAAAAAAAATTTGACGAAATCATCAAGTTCAGTTTTTCGCAAATTTCTCCATTTTATAGGTCTTTTAGCATGATATGATGTATTGTGAAATATTAGTATTTGAGATGACCTATCCACCGGTTCTAACCCGGAGCAAATCTATAAGACAGAAATCGAATAATTAATTATCGAAAATGACCCTGCATTTTCATGCTTTCCAACTTTAAAAAAATCAAAAAATTGACTTCCCGACATTTTATTAAAAAAATCTCGCGACGACTTTTTCTAAATAAGTTTCTTCATAACATACTAGAATATAAACTGAATCGCTTAAGTTTTACGAGACCGGCAAGCCGTAGAAAAAAATATTTAATTTTTTGCACATTTTCTGACTATTTCGTTTAATAACTTATGAACGGAACACCCTGTATAATGTCGTACATCGGCTAAGGATACGCCATATATACCAAAGTATACCCCAAAAGTTTCATTGCTCCAACGTGAGCCGTTTAGAAGAAATCGAATAACTGGTTTCAAGATGCACCCTGTTTCGGCTCTCCCATAAGAGCAATGTAAATATGTCGTTGCAGACCATTTTGGAAATCGGGAAAATGGTAGGAAATTTTCCATTTTGGGCAACGGTAGGGCTCATTATCGAAAGCCGAAATCCCATAGAATCTTTTCCATACCATTTCCATTCTCAAATCGGTCAATTAACTTCTGCATCTCGCTAAGAAAATGGCTATTTTTGGCCTATTTCGACCGAATTTGACAGCCAAAATATTTAGTAAAATCTCGTCCGTCCGTCCGTTAAAATTCGAGTAAAGTTCAAGTCCAGTCATCAGATTTGGAAAAATTGGCCGTCCCAGCTCGGTAAATTGTCGTTTTTCTCCCGATTGGAAGGAAATTTCGAAAATTTTGAAAAATAATAATGTGGTGAGAAATGATGGACGATGAAAATACGCTTATAGAGAACTCTCCGAAATAATATTTGTAGGAGTTATTCGTGACTAAACAAAACTTCTAGTGAAAAATGGGTGAAAATGGATATACTTAATTTCTTTTAACCCTTTAGATCGTCATTCGAAACGTGCGCTTGGTATGAATCTTCAAGTACCATCATTCCGCTTGACGAAAAAGTAAAAAAATATGGAAAATGTTAAATAGGAAAGCGTATAGACGAAATTTAGTGTAGCGGTGACAAAAAAATTATTTCCAAATTTCTAAAATTCAATCGTTAATAGTAATTTCGGTATTTAAATCGAAGAAACGAAATTATACGTATCGAATGTGATTTACCTCGAACTTTCCGGTAAAGTAAACTAAATTTCGATCAAAAGCCGTTTTTACCTCGAAAAAAATCAAAAACCGTCAATTTTTACCCCGAAATATCAACTTGTTCAGTATTTTCAATTTTTTCCCATCTTCTAATAACTTTAGGTATAGATAGATGTATTGATGGCACCTAGTTTTTGAGATGGGAAATCGAAAATTTAAAACCGCATGACCCTCGGACCCACCCAGTTCGAGCTATTCGGTACCCGAAATGACCCTTTTTTGTCAAATTTCGACTTTCAAAAATTCTTTTAAATTACTTCTAATCGTCGTACGATACCCAATTTCAATAGGGTTCTGAAGCGACCGGTCGTTGTCACACTCCAAAAATTTAAATCGAAAAAATTGCGATTTGCGACCTGAAATCCGGATCAACGGGAATCGCCGAAAAGTCGACTTTGACGTTTAATAACTTCGAAACGGTTCACCCTGTATATTTTAAATTTTGAGACAATACGCGTGCACTATCCAAAAGTAAAACCAAAAAGTTTCATCGCTTCGACTCTGATAGTTTTTTCTCCAAAAATACGCAAGCTCGAAAATGTCGAAAAAGACGGCAACGGACGAACTCAAGGTCACACGTAGGACGTAATACATAGCGACCGGGACGGGCGCTATGTAAAAACGGTGTTTGAGTAAAAAGAGTACGAAAAAAACTCGTTACTTTCCTGTTCGGGTTTGTTCAGATTGAACATAAATTTCATATGGGGAGCCCCACAACAAGAATGTTTAAAATTGAATTGTTATTAGATTAGTTAAATAGTAATGGATATATTATAATTGTAAACGACTGGCAACGCTTTGTCAAAGCCAGCAGTGATCGCCGAGCAGCTTTCGGCATGCTTCGGCTATCGTCGACCGGCTCAAATGACGCGAAATATTTCTCGAAATCTTTCCTTTTTTTAGTGGTATTTGTGTGTTATATTTCTATGAAATTAATATACATAAATACTTGTCATATATTATTCTTTCATTTCATATACCATTACATAATAACTTCAAAAAAGAGTTAGAAACACTGACAGCAATGTAACCCTCCATAAGAGATTTAAAAACGGCTCGATGGGTCATGTCACAAGCCAAACTCGACGTGCAATCATACCTTCTGTCTTTATACCATGGCAATTGCGATTATTATGCTCTCTAGTAAATCGTGTTTAATACACAAATTATTTGTCATTTTACCTACAGTCTACAGGGTGAACTTGATGGAGAACTACTGAACATATATTATGGTTCTGATTCTGGGGATTTAGGTTTATCGATACGCTCTCTTTAACTAAAATATTTACATGTTTCTGTCGTTTCCGGCTATACCGGAAGTAGTATAACTTTTGTTTTTATATACAATATGGTAATTTTTATTATATTTTTCGATTAACCATTAAATTCTAAGCGAGTTTTATAGAACATCTTATTCTCTGACTTTACCAGTTTTTGAGATATATGGACTTCTTGTAACCAGTTGTCAAACGCATGGTAATGAAATGATCCACATAATTTGTTTACCTTAGTTTTTGGACTAAAAAAAATTCTTAGCGAATAGCTAGAAGATCGTCAAGTCTCAAAGATATTTCAACCTTGGGGGAAATGTACAGGGTCGTTACAATCCAAGGTTCATTGTGAAAGAATTCAACCATTAAAAACTTTCTTATTTCAAATGGAACACCCTGTGTATTTTTGTTTAATTTGAGGACAACGTAGTTGTTTCTTATAATAGCTATTTGTGTATTAAGAGCGCAAAGTGATACATTGCCGCTCTGAGCGAGAAGTTTGGGCTATCTCGAGAGAGCGGCAATGTTACTTTGCGCTCGAATTACACACATGATTTTTTCTACAACCAGTGTTTTTATGAAAATGTTTGATAAATATTAATAATAAAAAGCTTTGTAATAAATTTAAATAATACAATTAACATTAATTAAGGTTATAGGTTTTTTTAATAACACTATATCTATAAACTATCATTTTTCCTATTATTTACAATATTAAAGTTAAATGTACAATTTTCGCAATTTTTAATGATGATTTCAGAGGAAGTTTCTGATGGTAAATGTATCGGGATGTTTCAGAATTTCTCGCTTCCACAAATATGGGGGATTTATTTATCGTTGGTGCCTGACCCAAAATTTTTTCAGACGTAGCAATTTTCTGAGCAAGACATTCATCTATATAGCCTTCTGCTACGTTAGTACTCTTCCATCCTCCATGTTTTTTAATTGAGTGATGTTGCCTCCTCCATTATCTAAAAGAGTGGCAGAAGTTCTCCTAAAGCAATGACCGGTATACTTGCATAGTTCTGGAAGTCCAAGGTACTGGGCTATGTCTTTTGGTACTTTTGCAATACAATTCATTCCTACTACTTGATTATGGCATGTACCATTCGAATATTTTAAAAATAATCTACGGTTCGTACAATTTTTGGGCCTGAGGCTAATATATTTTCGATAGATTGATAAATAGTCGAGTGTTGCGTTATTTGTCACAGTGAATGTTCTGCTATTGAATTTTCACGGAAAGACATTTTTATTTTACGAGAATGATCGAAAATTACGCGTTGGTCACAAAATTGTCGACATCTGTCAAATACCATCAACGCCTTCTTTTGTGTCAGAAGTTCCAGGCATACTAGACTTTTCATTGTTATGGTTTCCTTGGAAACCAAGCGAGCGTTTTGGCTACTTTGTCGCTCGCGCGAGCTACAAAGTGTAAATACGCTCGCTCCTCGAAAAAGTGCAACTTTGCGCTTTCTTTTGAAAGCACAAATTTGTACTTTGCGCTCGGTTGTAGGAAAATAGTATTTACTACTGTTTTATACCTATATCAAAGCGTTTCATCAAAAAATCAAACTTACTCCGAAAATATTGTTTTTTTTTAAAGTGTGCAATGGAAACAATTGTACATAGGTACTGTATACGGACGAAAACTGATTTGATTGCTTGAAAAAACAACTTTTTAAATCGTTTCTTCAGTAAATTTATAAATAAAACGCACTTCATTATTTTAAATTTACAATTTACTATTGTTTTCAAATACATTTTTAATTTCACTAAATTTTATAAACTTTTATCGTTGATTTAAAAAAAATTTATATTAAGCCATTAAATTCAAAACATTTCAAAATAATGAACTGCATTTTATTTATAAATTCAATGAAGAAACGTTTTAGAAAGTTGTCTTTTTCAAGTAATCAATCAATTTTCCTCCATTTGTGTAAGGTTGTCCATTTCGAAAATTTTTAGTTTTCGAAGTATAATCAATTTAATATTTATAGTTCCCGAGATCTTTTAATATGCCTCTCACCGTGAATAGCCCTGTACATACGGTTACGGTTTATTTTAGTTTAGTTTAACTTAGTGACTCCTTGCATATAATAGAGGAAACCTAATTGTTTCCCCTTTATTCGATATCGACAACACTAATCAACACAAAAATCCTCTTTATAAAAATATCGTGTATTTTGTAACATTTGGACTTAAACTAATATACAACTGACCTCAAATGTTTATATTGGCCTCAGATTTCTTAGAAGGGTCGAATAGGCCCATTAATAGGTAATAAACGGTCGCCCCATTGTTATTTGCAGCTTATTTGGATCTATGCTTGAAATATCCCTTTAGTCGTTACTATATAATCATTTAGTAAACATCTATTAATATTTTCGCTGAGATCTACGTGCGTGGTAAAACGGTACCAAAAATGTCGATGCGTGTTTGCGTTAATAAAGCCGATACCATCTGTTATATTTGTGGCGAAGTTACCGCGAAAGCGTATCTTCATTAGTAAAAAAGGCTTATGAACTGTACTTTGGATGCAAAATTGGCGATGAAGATAGGTCCTGGGCCCCAAAAATGTGTTGCAGTTCGTGCTCGAGAACATTGACTGGATGGCTGAAAGGTACTCATAAATCTATGCCATTCGCAGTTCCAATGGTTTGGAGGGAACCTCGTAATCACGTAGATGTTGTTTTTGCATGACGAATATTAAAGGAATTACTAGCAAAACCAAGCGTAGCATTCAGTACCCCAATATTCCTTCTGCAATGCGACCAGTGGCCCATCACAACTCATTACCCATTCCCCAGCCACCTGAGAGTTACACGCTTGATTCCGAATCAGACTCCGGAAGTATTTTACCAGAAGCCGGACCAAGCTACATCCCTAGTTCTCATGATTTGCCTGATACACCTCATTTAATCACTCAAGTTGAATTAAATGACCTTGTTCGTGACTTGGACCTACCGAAAAAAAAAGCTGAACTTCTCGGATCCCGCCTGCAGCAGTGGAAGCTCTTGGGAAAAAGAGTGAAGGTGTCCATCTACAGGAAAAGGCAATCTACTCTCACAATTTTTTTTGCAGTGGAAGTGAAAGTATCATATTTTAGAATGCAACATGTCACTAAAACTTCACTTTCTCCACTCTCATTTGGACTTTTTCCTGAAAATTTAGGAGCAGTATCAGTTGAGCATGGAGAACGATTTCACCAAGATATTGCCTCCATAGAGAAAATGTATACAGGAAAGTGGCCCCCTAATACGAGACACATCCAGGAGTTCTTATAAGACTTTAGGGAAGTAAATATTAAATTTTAAATTATTTATAAATGTTTATAATGTACCTAAGCTAACTGCTAATAAAATATATTATAGGTTTTTAATTGTTCAAAGCATATGTCCCCCCCTTATCTGAGGCCAGATCCGGATTCAGCAGGCCAAAATATATAAAATCCAGCCAAAATCATTCCAGGGAGAAAAAATTTTTTTAAAAATGTTCGTCAGTGTAATTGGCCGAATAGTAAATTTCTTTCAGATACTATATGATTTCAATATCGGAGTCATTAATGTAAAAGACGTAATTATTAACGTGTTATAAAAGAAAATAGGTCTGTTTGAAGGTCGTAGACAATGGTGTTTCTTGAATAATAGAAAAGTTTTGGACTTGCATTGTCTTTATTTGTTATATATCACAACGTTTCAACTGGTAAGTATCTCCAGTCGTCTTCAGGTGAATACTAAATAAGAAAAGTAACTACAGGTCTATTTATACTAGCTATGTGCACTGAAGCATAATTGAGATGGGTGCAGTCGTGCGTTCAGTTTTGCGCGATATTGGTAATTCTAAGCTTACATCTACTTAACAAGGGCTTCCAGATATTTCTTAAATCTAATGAAGGTTTACTAAAACAGCCAGGGTTCTGGTGTATGGTAGCAGCTTCCTTGAACTTCCTCTTCCTCCAGTGTGGTTCTTTGAGCAGGATTTCGGCTTCTGTCCACCTGATGTGATGGCCATGTGTCCAGGCATGGTCAGCTGCACCAGATTTTTCCGTTTCTCCTTTTTGAGTGTTGTTTATGTGTTCTTTAATCCTTGTTTCCAGTGGCCGTAGTGTTTCCCCAATATACGATTGGCCACATTCGCAGGGGATCTGGTAGACACAGTTTTTCCTATCTTTCTGGCTAGTTGGTTTCGTCTTTGTTAGATGGCTTCTTAAGGTGTCTCTCGAGCTGAATACCGTTCTGATGTTGTATCGTTGTCCTAGTCTTCTAATTCTCTCGGATATTCCTTTGACATATGGAATGTTGAGTACTGGTTGAGCCTCTTTTGTCTCTCCTTTTGGTGTCTTTGGCCGAGTCTTACGATTTTCCAAAATTTTATCAACTAATTTCGTGGGATAGCCATTTTTGTTGAGGTCGGTCTTGATGTGGTCAGTTTCTGTTTTAAGTGTTTCATTTGAGTTGCAAATGGTGATTGCTCTATCCACAAGCGTTCTTACTATCCCATGTTTTGTGTTGTTTGAGTGATTTGATGTATAATTCAGATATTGACCTGTATGAGTAGGTTTCCTGTACACTGAAGTTTCTATGGTGTTGCCATTTCTCTTTACATTGACATCTAGGAAAGGTAGTTGATTGTTGTCTTCTTTCTCCATGGTGAATTTGATTGTCGGTGCGAAGCTGTTTATGTGCTGTAGGAATTCCTTGAGTTCATCATCGTTTCCATTCCAAATAAGAAAGGTGTCATCGACATTTCTCAGCCATGTTTTTGGTTTCTTTGTTGCTTGTTTTATTGTTTCAGTTTCAAACCATTCCATATAAATGTTGGCGATTATCGGCGAAAGAGCAGAGCCCATTGGTAGTCCATCCACTTGGTTGAAGAACCTATCTTTTTCTTGGAAATAAGAATTGTTGAGGTAACATTCTAATAGTTCCATGATGGCATTGATAGGTAACGGTGTTCTTTCTTGTAGAGTCTGGTCTTCAAGTCTGCTTTTGATGACATTAAGTGCATCTTTTAAAGGGACATTAGTATAAAGGCTTTCGACGTCAAAACTTACAAGTTGATCTCCTGGTTGTACTTCCATCCCTCCTATTATTTGAACGAAGTGTTGTGAATTCTTTACAAACGATGTGCCATTTCCTTGGAGTGGTTGGAGTAGGGGGAGTAAGAATCTTGCTAGCTCGTATGTGGGGGAGTTGCGAGAGCTCGTTATGGGTCTTAGAGGCATGTTATGTTTATGTATTTTGGGCAGACCATAGAGGTGTGGAGGCTTACTGTGGTGTGGTGTTAGGGGTTGCGAGCTAGCAAGATTCTTACTCCCCCTACTCCAACCACTCCAAGGAAATGGAACATCGTTTGTAAAGAATTCACAACACTTCGTTCAAATAATAGGAGGGATGGAAGTACAACCAGGAGATCAACTTGTAAGTTTTGACGTCGAAAGCCTTTATACTAACGTCCCTTTAAAAGATGCACTTAATGTCATCAAAAGCAGACTTGAGGAAGACCAGACTCTACAAGAAAGAACACCGTTACCTATCAATGCCATCATGGAACTATTAGAATGTTGCCTCAACAATTCTTATTTCCAAGAAAAAGATAGGTTCTTCAACCAAGTGGATGGACTACCGATGGGCTCTGCTCTTTCGCCGATAATCGCCAACATTTATATGGAATGGTTTGAAACTGAAACAATAAAACAAGCAACAAAGAAACCAAAAATATGACTGAGATATGTCGATGACACCTTTATTATTTGGAATGGAAACGATGATGAACTCAAGGAATTCCTACAGCACATAAACAGCTTCGCACCGACAATCAAATTCACCATGGAGAAAGAAGACAACAATCAACTACCTTTCCTAGATGTCAATGTAAAGAGAAATGGCAACACCATCGAAACTTCAGTGTACAGGAAACCTACTCATACAGGTCAATATCTGAATTATACATCAAATCACTCAAACAACACAAAACATGGGATAGTAAGAACGCTTGTGGATAGAACAATCACCATTTGCAACTCAAATGAAACACTCAAAACCGAAACTGACCACATCAAGACCGACCTCAACAAAAATGGCTATCCCACGAAATTAGTTGATAAAATTTTTGAAAATCGTAAGACTCGGCCAAAGACACCAAAAGGAGAGACAAAAGAGGCTCAACCAGTACTCAACATTCCATATGTCAAAGGAATATCCGAGAGAATTAGAAGACTAGGACAACGATACAACATCAGAACGGTATTCAGCTCGAGAGACACCTTAAGAAGCCATCTAACAAAGACGAAACCAACTTGCCAGAAAGATAGGAAAAACTGTGTCTACCAGATCCCCTGCGAATGTGGCCAATCGTATATTGGGGAAACACTACGGCCACTGGAAACAAGGATTAAAGAACACATAAACAACACTCAAAAAGAGAAACTGAAAAATCTGGTGCAGCTGACCATGCCTGGACACACGGCCATCACATCAGGTGGACAGAAGCCGAAATCCTGCTCAAAGAACCACACTGGAGGAAGTTCAAGGAAGCTGCTACCATACACAAACCTTCATTAGATTTAAAAAATATCTGGAAGCCCTTGTTTTAAGTAGATGTAAGCTTAGAATTACTAATATCGCGCAAAACTGAACGCACGACTGCACCCATCTCAATTATGCTTCAGTGCACATAGCTAGTATAAACAGACCTGTAGTTACTTTTCTTATTTAGTATTCACCTGAAGACGACTGGAGATACTTACCAGTTGAAACGTTGTGATATATAACAAATAAAGACAATGCAAACCCAAAACTTTTCTATTATTCAAAAGAAAATATCCTTATTATTTAAACTCCAATCTTTCTAAACGAGCACTTAACTCAGACAAATAAAGGCATTTTTAAAGAAGCTAGGATGACTGCTAAGCAGAAACAATTTAAATTTGTCTGGGTACGCAATGGAAATGTCTTCATGCGCAAGGATGACCGGTCCAAGATCATCCATGTTAGTAACACTGAAATGTTGGCAACCATCTAAAAGTGTACTTTAAATAACAAATATTAATAATTACTCTCAAATTAAATGTCTAATTATAACTTGGATGTACTGAGTGCTTTCTATCAGAATGTCAGGGGACTCAGGGAACGAAACTACTGGACTTTAAAATTAGTGCTCAAGCGAGCAATTTTGATATAATGTTCATTACAGAATCTTGGCTTAACAGCTCAATTTCCGATAGTGAGGTGATCGATTTGAATAAGTTCGATATATTTCGAAGAGATCGCGAAACCTCTGGGTCACTAAAGTCAGATGGGGGAGGTGTTTTCATTGCCACACGCAGTGTCCTGAAAGCTTCGTTAGTACCAGACTTCCAAAGCGATGCTGAAGATGTGTGGGTACATTTTAAAGTGAATGAGCGTGATGGATTTTATTTGTGTTGTGTTTATTTGCCACCGGGCGATGATACTGCGCAGGCGTGCTTTTTATCAAAATTGAATTGGATCATTCAAGGAGCAGGTAACAATAAAATTATTATATTTGGTGATTTTAATTGCCCAGCCATAGAATGGGGTTATGCCAACAATCAAAATTTCTTAGTTTCTATTAATTCAGATGTTAAATCCGCAGACATTGTTGATAATCTGTCTTTTTGTGGTCTGGTTCAGTTCAATTATGTAAATAATAGATTGGGAAGAACTTTGGACTTAATCTTATCTAATGACGATGACGTAATAACCTCGCTCTGTCAGTGTACTATGCCAATGGTGACTGAGGATGGTCATCATCCTGCTTTGGAATTTCTTCTTTCAGTGAGATTTGTTAAATCGCTTCCAATACCCAATTACAAATTTCTGAATTTCCATAAAGTTGATTACCTTCAGATTAACAATACTCTATCAAGTATCCCGTGGGAAGAATTATTAGGCAGCAACAGCTTGGAGATCAATATTGCAAAATTTTACAATACTCTAAGAAACGTAATATCACAATTTGTTCCCGCAGGATTTCGTAATAACAAATTCCCTGTACATTTTTCCAGTTCAACCATTAAAGTCATTAAAGAAAAAACAAATTTCATAACAAATGGAAAATATATAGAAATCTAGCGGACTTTGACACCTTCAAATTACTTCGTAATCGATCTAAAAGATTGATTAAGGAGGATTACCAAAATTATTTGCATCACATAGAGGCAGAAATTCCAAACAACTATAAAAAATGCTGACACTTTGTATCAGCCAATCGTGGTAAGTCTGGCTCCACTATTCCCTCAGATATGTTCTGCGAGACCATTAATACAAGTGACAATAAAAGTATTTGTGGATTATTTGCAAAATATTTTCATAGTGTATTTGAATGACCTGGTAATGTCGTTCCAAGGGATGCTTCCAGTACCGGGAATGCAAATTTCAGTCGACTCCAGCTCCGCGAATCTGAAATCATTTCAGTACTTCGTGAGCTCGACACTAAAAAAGGCGCTGGCTCTGACGATATCCCAGCTGTCTTTGTTAAGCGGTGTGCCACTTACCTGAGTCGTCCGCTGCTTATGTTATTTAATCAGTCATTATCTCTGGGCATTTTTCCAACAATTTGGAAGAAGGCTATTGTTGTGCCAGTGTTTAAGTCCGGTGACAAGAAAAATATCAAGAACTTATAGGCCCATTTGTAAACTTTGTACATTTGCAAAAATATTTGAAAAAGTAGTATACAAGCATTTATTTTTTTTAGTAAAAAGAATCATAATCCCTGAACAGCATGGTTTTTTTGCAAACAGGTCAATCGATTCTAATCTTATTAATTACTGCCAATACATTCTTAGTAGCCTTGATGAGCGTGTTCAGGTTGACTCAGTATACACCGACTTTAGCAAAGCCTTTGACAAAATCGAGATTGCTTTACTTTTGATCAAACTAGCAGAGGTCGGGGTGGGCGGGGTTATGCTGGAGTGGTTTAGGTCATATTTGTCGAATCGAGAAAATATTGTTTCAGTCGCTGGTTCTTATTCAGAACCTTTCGTCTCTACGTCGGGGGTGCCCCAGGGAAGTCACTTGGGGCCACTTATGTTTATTATTTTCATAAATGATATAAGCGATTGTTTCAGATTTTCTAAACATTTATTTTATGCAGATGACCTAAAAATTTTTAAAACAATACGCAATTATAACGACTGCCAGGAGTTACAACAAGATCTCATCAGGTTTAAAAATTACTGTGATAACAATAAATTATTTTTAAATGCTGAAAAGTGTTTTGCAATTAGTTTCACTCGAAATTATAACAAAATAATTTTTAACTACACTATAGGCGCAAATGTACTAAGGAAAGAACGTGGAGCTAGGGATCTTGGCGTGCTTTTTGGCGAGAAAACGATTTTTGATGAACACATCGAGGCTGCTGTTAACAGCGCGTACCGCATTCTTGCATTTATCAACAGGCAGACTAACCAGCTGCGAAGTAACAATGCGTTACTAACCCTCTATTATGCCTACGTATTCAGTCGCCTGAACTTTGCATCCTCAGTTTGGAATCCAATGTATAACATCTATATACAGAATCTTGAGCGTGTGCAAAACAAATTTCTTAAAACATTGGCTTATAGAAATAATCTAGATGTAAACTATAATTTATTGCGTAAAACGTTCAAAATCTTAAGTTTAGAAAATCGTAGGGCACTAAACGATATATTATTTTTATATAAGACTATTAACACGAGGGTTGACTCTATGGACTTTTTAATGTTAATACCTGTGACTGTGCCACCAAGGACCTTAAGACTTACACAGACATTTAATGTGCCATTTAGCCATACTAATAGTAGTGCAAATTCACCTTTGACTAGAATGCTAAAACTCGCAAATACGTACTGCAACAATATAGATCTATTTTTTATGTCCCTTGATAACGTTAAAAAATCACTTAAATCTATTTTTCTGGAAATATAATTTATATATTTTTTTTTCTTTGTGTAATTCAATAAAAGATTTTTCTCATGCTTGATTCTAATATTATATTAAATGTGTTTTGAAACTTTTCATGTTATTGTTAGTTGTAGGACTTAAACTAAAATGTAAATTGTGGACCTACTGTTGGGTATATCCTGTTTGTGTCCCAAAGAAATAAATAAATAAATAAATAAACTCCAATATTCGCATAAAAGAGATAAAATATCTAGGAATAATCCTGGGCGTCAAGCTGACATTGAACCTACAAATCAATAGTAACATAAACAAAGCAAATATGTGCCTAATGCGATGCACAAGTCTATTTTGGGAAATCCTGGAGTTTTAGGCCCCAAATGACGCAGTTGCTGTATATCAGAGTTCTCATAACGTTGATATCAGACAGTTCTGTAGTATGGTAGACAAAAACGCAGCAATGACCACCACCAAACTTAATTTTTACAGAGGCTGGCGCTTGTGTATAAGCGGTGTAATAAGAACCACCCCCACCAAAGCAATGGAAGTCATATTAGATCTAATACCACTAGATATTCACATCAGAATGGAGGCTAACAGCACCCCGAGAAAATAGGGCAAACAAGAGCCATATTTCTAATCAACTGCGAGATCATGGAGATGCAAACCAATCCCAACATCAGCTGCGACTCAAATATAATATTATGGTCAAAAGGAAAACTTCCGTCAATCGACAAGGGCATAGTTTAGTATACCGATCGATCAAACGCTGCAAACGGAGTGGGCCCAGGTATATTTGGGGAGAGACCCTGTATCCCCCTGAGAAGCTGCGTAATAATACGTTCAGTAGCCCTTGGAATATTAAAATACACAACCAGAAGAACATTAGATAACAACATCAATCTCCGTAACCGAAGACACAATCAACTGGAATGCTACTCCTAACGCGAACCCAGTTGAATGAATAGGAATCTACGGTTTAGTTACACTATTCGGACACACTAATTAGTTGTATTTTTACCTATTTTTTGTTTAATTTTGTAATATCAATACTTTTAATTAAAATTAGATGCGGAAAACACACATTAATTCATTAAATTTGAATTTTCTTGAAGTAGTCCATCTCAAAGTGGAGTGAAGTTATAAAAAGGTAAAGAAACTCACAGTCTGCTCCACTAGTAATAATAGTTAATAAAAACATACATGTTTCGAAGGCCTTCATCCTCAGTGAAAAATACAACATCAGATGGAACGTATGACATTGTTAAACTAACAAAGCAGGAAAAGAAACTTTTATATGATTATGCAAAAATAAAGAATTAAAGTAAAAAACTAAAGGTTTCTTCTTACAACTAATATATCGAATGCATGATTACAATTTTTTTAATTTTGAATTTTATATAAAATTTATTCATTTTGTAAAGGTGGTTCATCTCGACACGAGGTTCAAAGATGAAAGCTAAAACTAGTAAAACTAGTGGAGCAGAATGTGAGTTTCTTTACCTCCTCATAAAATTTGAGTTTAAATGTAAAAATTTTAAGTTGTTCGGGTTTGTTTATATCGATATAAGATCGAAGTTTATTGACAATGTAGCTATGTCACGAGTAAACAATATTTTTTAAGAGGGTTAACTGAGATAGGAATGCCCTAAAATATCCGTTTTTGTGCAATATTTTTTTTAATGTAGCTAATAAAAGGTAACTGGCAACTCTGTTGAAGATGTCACTTTTAAGTCGAACACAAATTTGATATTGCATTGCACTGTTGCCAAGAACAGTTATATTTTGGCGTTGAAGGAAAAGTAGAGAACAAATCAAAATTAAAATGGAAATAGCAAATATAGATAATGTTTACGCACTTACAAGCAAGTATGATGTGGATTTTGCAAAATATTTACAAGACATGGGATTGGTTAGAGATAATTTCAGATGCAAAACCAGAAATTGTCGTCTCGTATGCACTATTAAGCAGAAAGTTAATGCCAATTCTTTGAATTCTTGCAAATGCCGGAAAGATTATCCCTTGTTTTATTGATCTATTTTTCAAAATATGAATATTCCTGTTAGGCAGATATTTAAATTACACCGGTGGCGACTACACAGCCACGCCACCGGTGGCCGCTACACGCTGCGGGCACTATGTTGTACACAGTTCTTATGCACTCAGTACAGTTCAGCTGCACTGAGTCCATAAGAAAAGCGTGGCGGAATGAAAAGAAAAACGGCTCCAAAAAGTGTAGTAGGGCAGATTTTCACTTGTTCTCTCAGGACACTGTCAATTTATGTAACTTTCTTGTGTTTTCTTTTGCCGAATACAAAAACAAATCGGCTACAAAAGGTGTAGCGGGGGCGGATTTTCACTTGTTTTCCCAGGACACTGTAAATTTATGTAGCTTCCTTATGTTTTCTTTTTCCGAATACAGAAGGAAATCGGCTACAACAGGTATAGCGAGGGCGGGTTTTCAATTGTTTTCCCATGGCACTGTCAATTTATGTAGCTTTCTTATGTTTTCTTTCTCCGAATACAGAAGGAAATCGGCTACAACAGGTATAGCGAGGGCGGGTTTTCAATTGTTTTTCCATGGCACTGTCAATTTATGTAGCTTTCTTATGTTTTCTTTCTCCGAATACAGAAGGAAATCGGCTTCAAAAGGTGTAGCTGGAGCGGGTTTTCACTTGTTTCCCCAGGGCACTGTCCATTTATGTAACTTCTTGTGTTTTCTTTTGTCGAATACAAAAACAAATCCGCTACAAAAGGTGTAGCGGGGGCGGGTTTGCACTTGTTTTCCCAGGGCACTGGCAATTTATGTAGCTTTCTTATATTTTCTTCCTCCGAATACAGAAGGAAATCGGCTACAAAAGGTGTAGCTGGAGCGGGTTTTCACTTGTTTTCCCTGGGCACTGTCCATTTATGTAACTTCCTGTGTTTTCTTTTGCCGAATACAGAAACAAATCCGCTACAAAAGGTGTAGCGGAGGCGGGTTTTCACTTGTTTTCCCAGGGCACTGTCAATTTATGTAACTTTCCTATGTTTTCTTTTCGGAATACAGAAGGAAATCTGCTACAAAAGGTGTGGCGGGGGCGGGTTCTTACTTGTTTTCCCAGGGCACTGTCAATTTATGTAACTTTCCTATGTTTTCTTTTCGGAATACAGAAGGAAATCTGCTACAACAGGTGTAGCGAGGGCGGGTTTTCACTTGTTTTCCCATGGCACTGTCAATTTATGTAGCTTTCTTATGTTTTCTTTCTCCGAATACAGAAGGAAATCGGCTACAAAAGGTGTAGCTGGAGCGGGTTTTCACTTGTTTCCCCAGGGCACTGTCCATTTATGTAACTTCTTGTGTTTTCTTTTGCCGAATACAAAAACAAATCCGCTACAAAAGGTGTAGCGGGGGCGGGTTTGCACTTGTTTTCCCAGGGCACTGGCAATTTATGTAGCTTTCTTATATTTTCTTTCTCCGAATACAGACGGAAATCGGCTACAAAAGATGTAGCTGTAGCGGGTTTTCACTTGTTTCCCCTGGGCACTGTCCATTTATGTAACTTCCTGTGTTTTCTTTTGCCGAATACAGAAACAAATCCGCTACAAAAGGTGTAGCGGAGGCGGGTTTTCACTTGTTTTCCCAGGGCACTGTCAATTTATGTAACTTTCCTATGTTTTCTTTTCGGAATACAGAAGGAAATCTGCTACAAAAGGTGTGGCGGGGGCGGGTTCTCACTTGTTTTCCCAGGGCACTGTCAATTTATGTAACTCTCTTATGTTTTCTTTTTCTACAACCATATATTGTCACAGAAGGAACCATACTATTTTATGAATTCGATATTCATAAAATAGATTTTTAATGAGTTTCTATAGGTTTAATGTTACATAGGAATGACCTGTGTTTTAACATTAGCTATAGAAACTCATTAAAAATGTGAATATCGAATTCATAAAATAGTATGCTTCCTTTTGTGACAATATTTCCATTCCATTTTCCAAAATTGTTAAATTCCGTGGGTGCTCAAGTGCAGTCATTACAAAACCTTTACTTTTAATTTTTTTATAAAATTATAAATCCGGCAAGATCGCTAACATTTTTGTTGTCGAAGCCTTGTCAAAACACTCAAAAACCGTAAAATCGGGATTTTTATTAATTAATTTCTTAAAAACTACTAAGTATTCCCAAAATTTTTTTATTGAACATTACTACTAAAAATGTATATTTTTAGAAAGAAATATTAAAAATTTAAAATTCGTGTGTCCGAATAGTGTAACGGTTGACCGCAGAAAATTCAAAATCTACAGGAATATTCAACACCGCGACAACTTTCCGCATGGCAAACTTGGTAGGAAACTATTGGACCTCATAAAGAGAACAAATTATCTCTAAAAAGACTGGGGTAATAAGCGAGAAGGCTCCAGTGTACGAAGCGTGGGCGACACGCCCGTCCTTCGCCTTTAACCAACCAACTAAACAATTAAGAATTACGGATTTAAAAAATGGGTTCCGTTACACTATTCGGACACACGAATTTTGAATTTTTACTATTTTTTTTCTAAAAGTATACATTTTTAGTAGTAAGATTCAATAAAAAAATTTGCGGAATACTCAGTAATTTTTAAGAAATTAATTAATAAAAATCCTGATTTTATGGTTTTTGAGTGATTTGACAAGGTTCTGACCCCAACATTTTTAGCGATGTTGCCGGATTTATAATTTTATAACAAAAATAAAAAGTAAAGGTTCTGTGTAATGACTACACTTGAGCACCCACGGAATTTAACAATTTTTGGAAATATAATGGAAAGATATGGTTGTAGAAAAAGAAAACATAAGAAAGTTAGGGTAAGTTACATAAATTGACACTGCCCTGGGAAAACCACTGAAAACCCGCCCCCGCTACACCTTTTGTAGCCGATTTGTTTTTGTATTGGGGAAAAAAACACACGAAAATTACATAAATTGACAGTACCCTGAGAAAACAAGTGGAAACCCGCCCCCGCTACACCTTTTGTACCCGATTTCCTTCTGGATTCGGAAAAAGAAAACATAAGAAAGTTACATAAATTGACAGTGCCCTGGGAAAACAATTGAGAACCCGCCCCCGCTACACCGTTTGTAGCCGATTTCCTTCTGTATTCGGAAAAAGAAAACATAAGAAAGTCACATAAATTGACAGTGCCCTGTGGAAACAAGTGAGAACCCGCCCCCGCTACACCTTTTGTAGCCGATTTCCCATTCGGAAACAGGAAACATAAGAATGTTACATAAATTGACAGTGCCCTGGGAAAACAAGTGAAAACCCGCCCCCGCTACCCCTTTTGTAGCCGATTTGTTTGTGTATTCGACTAAAGAAAACATAAGAAAGTTACATAAATTGACAGTGCACTGGGAAAACCACTGAAAACCCGCCCCCGCTACACCTTTTGTAGCCGATTTCCTTCTGTATTCGGGAAAAGAAAACACAAGAAAGTTACATAAATTGATAATGTCCTAACAATAAGTGAAAATCCGCCCCGCTACAGCTTTTGGAACCTCATTCCGCCACGCGCCTCTTATGGACTCAGTGCAGCTCAACCGAGCCACTGAAAACGCCATCCCTCGGCCCATAAGAACTGTGTACAACATAGTGCCCGCAGCGTGTAGCGGCCACCGGCGGCGTGGCTGTGTTTGCGACCAGCCAGGCTGGTCGCAAACACAACCACTTTGTGGTCGCCACCGGTGTAGTTTAAATATCTGCCTAACAGGAATATTCATATTTTGAAAAGAAGATCCCGAAAACAAAGGATAATCTTTCCGGCATTTGCAACAATAAAAGCAGGAATTCAAGGCATTTGCATTAACTTTCTGCCTAATAGTGCATACGAGACGACAATTTCTGGTTTTGCATCTGAAATTATCTCTAATCAATCCTATGTATTGTATTGTAAATATTTTGCAAAATCCACATCATACTTGCTTGTAATTGCGTCAACATTATCTATATTTGCTATTTCCATTTTATTTTGATTTGTTCTTTCCTTTTCCTTCAACGCCAAAGTATAACTGCTCTTGGCAACAGTGTTATGCAATGTCAAATTTGTGTTCGACTTAAAAGTGACATCTTCAACAGAGTTGCCAGTTGTCTTTTATTAGCGACATAGGAAAAAAATATTGCACAAAAACGGATATTTTTGGGCCTTTCTATCGCAGTTAACCCTCTTAAAAGATATTTCTTAGTCGTGACATAACTACATTGACAATAAACTGCGGTCTTATATCGATATAAACAAACCCGAACAACCTAAAAACTGTATTATTGCAGAAAGCTTTTCTATGTGGCAACACTGTTAAATTACCGAATTTTGCAAATATACATGTTCCCAGCGTAAATTTTAAGAATCGACAATTTTACGACCATTTTTGCCTTTAAACTCAAATTTTATGAATTAATGTGTGTTTTCCGCATCTAATCTTACTTAAAAGTATTAATATTACACAATCAAACAAAAAAAAAAGGTAAAAATACAAGTAATTAGTGTGTCCGAATAGTGTAACGAAACCAAAAAATGTTTATGTTAATAGAAGCGCTAGGCGTTTGGTAGAATTATATTACGCTGAATACAAGTTAGACGTTTTGTTTTATTAATATTATTACTTACAGTTATGGCACCAGATATTATCACCAAGGAATTAAAGAGCTGTAGTATTATTACAAAAAACGTCAGATATTTCAACATATTATTGAGAAACTGTCAAATAGACTTTTGTCATCTCGATTAATCAAACCTTCGAAATTTAATTACCTAGAGAATTAGTACCTGTAAGAAAAAAAAATTACAATAATTCGTTTGGTCGCACTCTAAAAAATGCATTGGTATCAAAGGCCGGTATTAGACTATCAAATATATTTGACAAAGATATTTTATAAAAGAAATTTTATAAAATATTTCAAGTGTAATATCAGTTCTTTTATAAAATATTTATTTTATAAAATATATTTTATAAAAGATAACAACAGACGATTATCTTTGATAAAAGATTTTATAGTTGATTGGTAACGGTAATAACCTCATTTTCTGACAATAAGGCATAAATTTGACATTGACTGCGACTGGAAAATAAGTTTGTCTGGTGCATTTCAACAACAAAATTGCTAATTTCGGAGTATGAAAGGTTCGAAAATTATAATATATTATAATATATTATATATATTATAAACTATGCCACTACCCAAATTATCAACGTCAAAAGCTTTCTATCTACGACAAATGTGGTTTTGCAATTTTGGCATTCATTGTATTACTCATGGTGGACAGAAATAATACTTCTTCCCGTGAATGAAGCTAACGAAATAGCAAGCTGCTTGTTTCGATTTTGTAAACTGCTCAAATAAGAGTACACGAAAATCAATCATTTGATTGTCTGGTCCGACTCCTGTGCAGGACAAAATAAAAATTTTGTGATTATTGGTCTCTACGAACATATGATTTTAAATCGCTTTTTAAAATAATTGACTATAAGTTCCCTGAAGTAGGACATAGCTATCTAGACTCGGATAGAGATTTTTAAAGAATCGAGAAGGGCATTAGAAAACCAATCCATTTTTATTCCAGACCAATATCGCAACATCATTAAGAGTGCAAGCACAAAAAACAGTGTGTGTCTGAACATGCAAAATTTTTTCTTTAATTTTCCAGAACTGCCAGGAAAATTGTGCTTATTTAAAAACAAAACAATACGTTAAATGGCAAAATTAATCTTCGCGATCAAATCAAATGGATCAGACTGAACGAGTTTGGTTACTATTACTATAAAACCTGCTTAAGCGATTACACTCCATTTTTGCAAGTTGATTTAAAAAAATAGAGTTCAAGAAATATTGACAGATCTGATTGTAGACCGACTAGGCTAACAGAAAAAAGAACAAGTTAAGTTTGTTGCCGGAGATTATAGATGGTTTTATGACACTGTTACAAAAGAAAATATGGTAAATCCAAAAAAGAAGACAAAAACTTGTTAAGCTTTTGCAATTTCTTTCAGGTAAAACTTTTATACGCTTGTTTTAAAAGAGAAAAACCAGTTAGTTTTGTTTTTAATTAAATAATAAAATGGTTAATGTACTTGCCTCTTTTATTCACCCAATCCTACCTTGAGATTAAATCCCAACTTGGTGGATAAAGGCGCTATGTACATAAAATCTAACTTTTTTTGGTAAATCTGCATTTTTTTACAAGCTAAAAGTTGTTGAAATAATAGTAGTTGTTATATATTTAATTAAAAAATCATTCAAATTTTAATAAGAAAATATTTAAAAAAGTTCCAAACGAAAACGGTTAATTGCAGTTTTCTCAAAACTTTGAATTTGCGACATAGCACCTTTATCCACTTATGTCTTCAAATATTGTACAACCATCAACACCCGGATTACAAAAACCGAAATGAAAGACTGGATATATTTATTTATTTATTTTCATTTTTTGCCTTGCAAGTTTCTGGGATTATGCCTGAAAGGGTACATTGAGGTATGCGACTGCTGTACTGTAAACTAGCATAACTCTCTCCTGTTGCTATATAAACCGAAGGGTATCCATAAGGCGTTCCTCAACGCTGATACAATTCCTTAAATGTGTAGGTATTCTGTCGGGATATCAATGGTGATATCTTTATAACAATAAAGTTAAATGTGTCCTCGTCCATTCTTAAATAGTTTTTATAACTACTAATACCTTCAACTCGTAACTTCCGAAGGATATTGTGGTGGACACCCCTTAAATTACGTCTTGCCACCCAGGGCCCTACCCAAAGGCGCCTGGCTCTTTTTTTTGTTTTTTAATACTAAACACATTGTAATCACGGCAGCACGTAACACTAGACAAGCTAATGCACGTCTATCGTTCATTTTTAATTGTAAAAACGTGACAAGTTCCTTCAAAAATTGTCAAAGTTCTTTGACAGTGTAATACTAGTATAAACTTTTATAAAAGAAATATTATCAAAGAAATGATACAAAATATTTTATAAAACTTCTTTGTCAAATATATTTGATAGTCTAATACCGGCCTAAGACTAATTTTATCTTACTGTTAAAGTTTTAGCTTATGTAATAGTATATTTTTTACAAGTGGCATCAAATATCAACTACGTAATAGTACATTACGTATCAAGGGCCGAAAAGAGGCTTTTACGGACGAGATCCGGAAAAGCCTCCGACGGCCCGAGATATGTACCGTATTTTTTTTACAAGTGCTCCGAAGCTTTGATGCCAAATAAATAAATAAATTCTTCAGACAGTTTTCCTGTCTACATGACATGAAAACACTCGCGCATGGAGAATGTAAATATCTATTTATTATTTTTGTCAAATAGGTTCGGTGGCCTAGTGGTATAGCGTACGCCTTGTTGTGATCTGAGAGTCGGGGGTTCAAATCCCGCACTCGGCATCGGCATTTTATTTATTTTTTTGAGGCGATATAAATAAAGAAATTCTTCAGACATTTTTCTAAAACATCTTTGAAAAATTAATTGCCAATTTAATTTATATATAATCCGTTCTTTATTATCGCTTGTAGTATGGCTCGGTGGGTAGAGTGTCCGCCTGGCGATCTGAGGGTCGCGGGTTCAAATCCCGCAACGACAATTCTGGTCTTATTTATTTATTTATGAGCACATGGTGACTCGAAGCGGGCGGGAAAAATCTTTCCCGCCCGCTTCGATACTTTCCCTCCCACTTCGGTGAAGCGAACATGCATGAAAAGTGACACTTTCGGGGCACATGTAAAAAAAAGTAATTTTTAGCTAGCAAAACAAATTTTCGTTTTAACTGAATTAGGATGAATAAGATGATCTAGTTAACAGAACTAACTCTTATTTTTAATTACTTCTTAGTTAACATAACTACATTATCATGTTGAAACCAACACTTTTTTATTAATTAGCTCCCTATACTAATTTGCTTAGTTATTGATATTGACCAGATATAGTAGTAATAAGTAGGTACGATGTGAGACCTGGCGTCACACCAACTGCCGCCATTTGCTGCTAGAAGATGGCGATGCGCGCTGTATTTTCTCGACTATCGTTGATAATACGGCGTGAAGTATTAGATGTACACCTTCACTGTACTGATGAGAGCTAAAGAGGTCGATACCGGTCTGCAGGTGGTTACATCCTATCAATGGAATAGGCTTCCTTTTCTTGATAGTACCATTCATTCTGAAATGGTATTTTAAAATGCTACTGTGTAGACTAAATACGCCCTTATTGTATAAGGTATCATCGGGTGGTCTGGAGAAATAATAATTTTTCCATACATTGGTATTTAATATTTCTTTGCTCGTTTTTTAACAATAAAATAGGTAATAATTAACAAACACAATTGTTGAAACAACATGTTGAAATATCGGCAAGTCAAAACCAGTTTACAGGACGACTCCATAGAAGCCGCAGTAATACCGGGATGTCCACAGGGAGGGGCACTCTCGCCTCTCCTATGAAACTTGGTGATAGATGAGCTACTGGCATATCTCAATGCTGAGGGCTTTTACGCCCAAGGCTATGCAAATGATATGGTAATACTCATCATATGAGCGCATCCCACCATATTAGCAGAGCTTATACAAAGAGCTCTGAATACCGTGCAGCGTTGGTGTATGAGGGTGGGTCTTAAAGTAAACCCCGCAAAGACTGCTATACTACCATTCACCAAACGAAGGCAAATAGGGAACTACAACGACCTGAAAATCTTTGGTGAACGGATAAACAAACAGTCAGCGAGGTAATGTATCTGGGATTAACCTTGAACGCCAAACTAACATGGAACCAACAATTAAATAAAAACCTAAACAAAGCAAAAATGTGCCTAATGCGGTGCGGGAGCTTGGTTGGGAAAACCTGGGGACTCAAGCCCCAGATGATGCAATGGCTCTATGTCACAGTTATCAGACCCCTGATATCATATGGGTCTGTAGTCTGGTGGACAAAAACACAGCAGATTACGACAGCAAACAAACAGTTTGCAGCGGCTGGGCTGGCTGTGTATCAGTGGGGCAATTAAAAGTACCCCTACTGCAGCAATGGAAGTCATACTGGGACTAATACCCCTAGACACCCACATCAGAATGGAGGCTAATTGCAGCGCCACAAGGATGATCACAAATGAGGAATGGATACAACACCCCGTAAAAATTGGGCACACAAGAGCCACCGATCTAATCAACGATGAGCTTTTGGATATGTAAACTGATCGTATGAAAGCAACATCCGATATCACAAAACCCTTCAAGATTGTCTGGAACTTTGATAAATGGACAAACAGTGCATCCCCGACAAGGGCCTAGTTTGGTACACCGATGGATCAAAAACTGCGAACGGTGTGGGCGCAGGTATATTTGGGGAAAGGCGCAGGATGAACATGAGCATTCCTCTGGGGACCTACGCCACAGTATACCAAGCGGAAGTTCATGCCATACAAGCATGTGTACTACAATATCTTGAAAAGTGGTACCACGCACAGCCAAGCTGCTCTTAAGACGCTGAACTCCAATCGGTTTACTTCAAAACTTGCACTGGAGTGCCATACTAACCAAAAAGTACTGGCGACCAGGGGGAACAAGGTGGAACACTTATGGGTCTCTGGTCACTCCGGGCTTGTTCGGGTTTGTTCGGGTTTATTCGGAAGAAGGTTACTGGACCTCATAGAAGGAACAAACATCGTCTAATAAGATCGGGGTATACAATAAGCCGAAAGGCTGCAGTGATAGAAGTTCGGGGGTTTAAACCGACCCCCGCCTTTAACCAACCAACCAATAATCGCACAGGATCAGATGGATTTATAAGGCTAGAAAGAGAAAGGGACCTTTCTCTTTCTCTTTCACCTATGCGACATAATTAGGTAATTTAACAATTTAAATTACATAAGAATTTGAACGTAAAAATTTTTTTTTATGATCAAACACAAGTACTATAGCAAATAGGAAACACCACCTCGGGAAGGCCTGAAGTTCGAGGAGTTCTAAGCTTAACCACATATGGATGGGCGGCAGGGGTTCGTCGTGTATTTCTGGTATTCACCGCTCTAGGCGGAATTATGAGGGCAAAGTCAGCCGAGCATTTTCCAAATCACCAACCTGTCTTGGATGTTCCAGGCTGTCGAGGCTCTTTATCAGCTCGTGGTCTCCAATCAGACGAATGGCTCTTCTTTCGATGGAATACAGTAGCCGAAGGGTATGTTTGGGTGCAGAGCTCCGGGCATGAGCGTAGTACTCTAGTGATGATCGAATCTGGCATTTGTATGGTGTTAAAACTTGTTGAGGTGTGTACAACTTTTTGGTTTGGAAGAGCACACCAAGTTTCTGTGAAGCTAGTTGAAGTAACTACCCCAACTTTTTATCATGACATGAAGTTTAATGTAGATAAGTTCGATACATCTAATTATAAAATTAATAATATACATGAAATTCAATTAATTTAACGTAACGTATTTTAATCATAACGAAAAACTACAACGCCGGAAGGAATCTATAGCAAATTATATAATTATACAATTGAAAGGGCTTACTAATTTCGAAAGTAAGAGAAACTATATAATGACCAAAAAAAAATATAATCAGAGACCTAAATAATGAAGCACTGTCAATCGCTGAAACCAAAACACCGCAGGAACTAAAATCTTGGCGTACATTACGTAAAATCCTCATTAATTTTCTTTTAATTGGAAAAATTCAATTTTACAACAGTATATTTCACTATCGGTTATTAATTCTGTTAGGTACTTACCTACCAATAGTGTGTTGCAGGATAAACGAATAAGGTAACGGCCCCAGTGATTGACCGCGTCCTAATTATTGACCGCTTTTTCAGTTTCTTGCCCAAAATAAAGATATGGTAAATATTTAAGGTCTCCTGATATTCATAGTGACCTCTATGATACACTCGACATACCAGAAACAAAAAGTTGTAGGGGTAAGTGTCTCTGAATCTATTCGACATTCAGTTAAATAATAGCTCTACTTGCATAGAGAAGCCATCGTCGAAAGTCCGCCATTTTTACCTAAGCAACTTGCCATTGAATAATAGTGATTTACAGTGAACACATTCAATACCCAATGATTTTCTTTTTAATTATATATTTATCGAACAAGCGTATTTCTTCGATATATTGAAAAAATTGATGGTCAATTACTAGCACAAATATTTTGTTGTGTAATCTAGTAATTGACCTATAGGTCAATTAATAGTACAATACAGTGGATTTTTATTTTAGTTCTTGAGAAATAAGTATGTATTTAATTTAACTAACAAACGTGTTACAATATGTATTAAATGTTAACAAATTCATGGACTAGTATTTGACATATAAAAAATACAAGTATTTTATAGATATTTGAATATTTTGTAAAGGGTCAAAAACTGAAGCAAATCTTAAGACAATAATTGGTGCTCCAATGCGGTCAATAACGAGTTATTGTTAACAAATTTAAAAAAACTTAATATTACTATACATAATATTTATTTTTATAGTTAAGATTTTTTTTTGTTTAAAATGAAATTTATTTAAGGGCCTACATTCAGTTGACCTATTTATTAAAGTATGGAATTATATGAAATCGCGATAAAAACGACTAGGTCAATTATTAGAATGTGATAGAGATCAATCACTAGATCTTGATATTTTCTTTTCTTTTTTTAGAAAAATGGCACCAACAAAGCAATCTGCTTATTCCAAAGAGAATTTGAAAAATGCAATTGATGCAGTTCAGAACGGGATGAGTTATTATCGCGTAGCGCAATTATTTAACGTCCCAAAAACTACATTAATCTATAAAAAAAATGGGAAAAATTCCAATAGACAGAAAAATGGGTCCAGAGACATACCTTCCTAATGCGGAAGAGAAATTATTGGTAAACTGGATCTTTCGATATATGAAAGATCATGTTGTAGTAAAATATGACGACCAATTTAATCCTGGGTTAGTCCTCGAAAACGATAAAAAGAATAAGAAACTCAAAATTAAGACTATGGAAAAAACTTGTCTTAATTGGAAATGGCTAGTATGTGAAGACGTGTTATGGTACAAAAAAGATGTCGTAGAATCTATCAAGCAGCCCAGAATGGTAAACAAGCGAGGATCCTATTATATTCAGGAAATGTTAGAATATAACAAATAGAGATTTATTTATTTTAAATATAATTATTATGCTGTTTCAATTTTTCAAGTCATTTAATTAAGTTAATTTGGGTTTTATTTATTTGTAAAATGTAAAAACTAGTTTTTTCTTGTTAATTAAATATTTCTATCTAATTAATGTTACTATACTTCCCTATCTTTTTTTATGTACTCTTTGTATTGTAATGTTGTTTTACTCAAAACGGAGATATTTACTAGGGAAACGTTTTAAAGTCCATAAATAAACACAATATGCAAGTTCATTAAATTTAATTTTGGGATTTTACTTATTGGTCAATTACTAGGACTTCTATGGGTCAATCATTGCAACAATCACTTTTTACAACGGTCAATAACTAGTACATTTGGTAGTTATATAACATTTAATATTTTTACAAATTAAAAAATAACATTTTCAAGAAACTAACAATTTTTCCAAAAAATAGACAAGTAACTATATACCTACAATTTTTTTAAATTGGATTTAACTCATATTCAACCCTGTTACCAGATTTTTAATTTTACACTATGCCTTAATAGGTCAATTATTGGGGCCGTTACCTTATATATGTGTAAATTACTAGAAATGCAGCAACATTTTATATGGAAATTTTATTGCAAATTAAAAGTTCAGTGCAAATACGAAATTTAACTTATGTATCACAATTTAAATACTTTTTCCTTAAACTGTATTTTTCCCTAAATCAGTGGTTACCAACCTGTGCGCCGTGGAGGGCAGGCAGAAGCCGTGCGTTGATGAGAGCTTCTTTCTTGATATTTAATCTACTGGAGGATCCCATATATATGAAAGTAACGACCTTTTTTTCGTAATCTTAAGTATTTCGCCGCGAAACAAACCTTTAAGTGCGCCGCTAACTGAAAAAGGTTGTGAGCCTCTGGCGTTGGTCGATTTCTTGTGTACGCAATTTCAACATATTTATCAAATAACTTAAACATGGCATTATAAGAAAAATGTATTAAGTAGTTTCAAATTTTTCACATTTTACCCAACAATTTGTGTTCTAATCAAAATTATGATAGGGTCAAACTCTATTCTATTTTCTTTTAATAAGAATACAATTTTCTGAGAAATCGGTAATAAAAAAAATCCCAAATGTTGCTTACTTTTTTGGACAAATGTATATCGTCAAATGGGGTTAAGGGAATCGAATAAATTAGTTTCTCCAGTACTAACTATTAATCATGTATTATTAACCGATTTTCTTGCTTGTGAAATAATTTTTCCACTACTATCACTACTACTAACCATTTAACGACGTATTATTAACCCATTTTCAGCTTGAGAAATCATTTTTCCTAACCTCCTGCAAAAAATCATTATTATTTACCTCCATGTTGACCTAGGTCAATAATGGAGGCATCTGTCAAAACAAACTATCAAACTTTTCAACCCACGCAACCCGATTACTGAAAATTAAAATAAAATGACAGCGAAAATTCAGTGAAAAGTCAAATCATAGGTAACTTTACTGAAATGATTAATAGAGACGATCATCATTAACCGCGGTTTAGAAAGCCCTCACGTCCCACACCAAAGGCTTCAAATAGGCAGAGGCAACGTTAGTCCAGCTAAATTTAGAGCATTTTAGCTTTTACAGAAAGCTGCCTAGATGCTCTTATGACGTCCTTAAAACGCTGTGACAGCCGAAATGGTAAAACATTTTCCGGCATTTAAATGGATTTTACAGCCATATGGCTGCAGAATTTCTTTAGGTTAGGGCAAGCCAATATTTAGATTTGTAGTATAGATTTGGATGGTTGACTAAGCATAATGGCGGTATAGTATTAGTTATTTATAGGCGCTATTATTTATGGGTGTTATTCGACCTTCTCGGTCAACAAAATGAATGTGGGAAGGTAGTTTTATCGTAAAATATGGGTACGGTAGCTTTTCTCTCTTCACTGGCTTCATTTATTTCCTATATTTTAGAAAATTCAATAAATTTTGTAATAATTTAAAATTATATATTTGAAATAACAATTCATTAAAAATATTCCTAAACATAGTTTGTCTAATTAAAAGTTAGATGTGCTAATTTTTATACGTTAATATTGTTGTTTTTAAAATTGTACGAAATAAATGGCCGTAAACATAAGACATGGTGGTTAATTATCCAGTTATTTTGAAGGAATATTTACCACTTTTTGGCCTATAATTTACTACATTATTGTATGGTGTTGTTCGATTTCCAGTTGCTAGCAGTAAAGTCAACTTTACAGCAAAATATTATGACCTAATATGTGTCCATAAAAAAGCTTTTTTTGCAAAATAATGGTACTATCCAACAAAAAATTATGAATATTATTTCGAGCTGTAGTTTGTCAATAAAAATGGCATTTAAATATAATATTTAGCAAAGTTTGAAAGCAAACTAGTAACGTTGGAAACTTTAGTTGTAAAATTATGCCGCTTTAAGGTTATTACAGATGCAAATGAAAATCAAGGAGCTGCAGATTTTAAAAGGGGGATTACAGCAACGTTATCCCTGCCAATGATTAGCTTTAAAATTTTTTTTGGACAAAATCCGTGTTACTTGGGGTCTTAAATCCTTCGGCGCCTTGCGCCTCATGATTTGATATTGACGGTTGAGCAATCATAGACTATTTCTAAACATCGGTTAATAATATATTATAATTTACAACCATGTATGTACTGTTGACATTTCAGGCTTTTTAAAAGGTTGGAACATAATTTTAACTTTAACATTTAACTAGGTGGAAAGTGACATTTACCCAGGTGTAAACCGATCACTTTTCACCGGAGCGATCATTTTCAACCTTTTGGAAAGTGAGCGATCCACTTTCCACCTTTTGGAAAATGATCGCTTTCCACCCGGATAATAGTACAAATCCGCCGAGTTTTAGTGCCGGTTGTATAAAACAATTCTGAACTGAATCAACGGAACGCCGATCAACCTGTGAACCATAAAACCGTTAACTATTAGAAATGCAAAGTACGTAGAAAACCAGCGCAACAAGATTTTGTTTATATTAGTTCCAACCCTACCACTGGATGGAGCCAAATTGCAAAATTTTTTCGTGGCGGGCTTTTCAAAATTCAATTTTTTTTTTATTTTTGGATTTTTAATAGTACTTTAAATTTTTAAAGACATTATTTTGTCAGATTTTATCGATTACTTAATGTTTTAAAAGAAATAGCGTCTATAAAAATTTTAATACTAATAAATCTAGATAGGCAACTAATAAACTAGGCATATAAATACAATTAAATATTTTATTAAGAACACTAAACACACAATAACGAAAATAAAATCGACAACAAATAAAATCTTTCAACAATAACAAATTTAAGAGTTAATAAACATTTCTAACTACCAAAAGCACTAAAATTATGTAGTCTTTACCTTAGAAACTCACTTGTCACATAACAAGAAAAAAACACTAAAATTATTATGTACTTTTTTAGGTATTAGGTACTCTCACTTATCACATATTATTATTATTATTATTGAGGGGTATTGGGGGGTCATAATCAGGTATTGGGCGTCATAATCAGGAACAGGAGTCACAATCAGGTACAGGGTGTCATTATCAGGAATGGGGGGGTCATTTCAGGTTCAGGTCACAGTTTGGAATCTATCACATACTCGTCACAGGCAGGCGTAGGTTTTAGTTGAATGGAATTCATGAAAAAGAAAAATGGTTAGTGCTAACAGTCTTAAAATATATATACGTAGTCATTATTTTTTGAGGATTGACATAAATTTGAGGAATTATTTCCTCTGAATTTAAATTTTTTAACTTTATTATCATGTCCTGTGGTATAATCTTTTTTGGCATATTATCTCTTAAATGGTTTCGTCGATTAAATGGTGATGAAGGTCATGATTGGGACAAGATAGGAGCTTAAAGTTGATAAGTATAAAGCCTTAAAGATGTTTAGTACATTTATTTTATGACCATGATCATCTAAGAAACGGTATAAGAGTACTTTACTTTTATTATTTACTAACTGTACTACATTCCTAAATTGGGAGTTTATAGAATCTTTAGGAACCTCATTAACTAGATTACTTTCGATGTACTGAAAAAGACCACTGTCATGCATATCTTTAAGTTCTTTAAGTTCATGTCTTTATTTTGCCAAAGCTTTATTCGATTTACTTACTACCCGAAATATGTATCCCCTCAGTACTTGAATAAGAAAGTTCGTATTATCTGGAATTGTGATATCAAAATATGGAGTCACTGGACAAAAGTAAATTAAATTAAGTTCCTCCTCAACTTAATAAACAAAATTTTTTACAAATTGACCTGACACTTTGTGCGCTGTCAAAAATACTGAAATTACCGGGCTCTGTGGGACATGAAGGTTTAATGCCCGATACTTCACGAGTGCTAGAAAAAATGTTGAAATTGCCAGTCTCTGTGGCACATGAAGATGTTAGTTGGGTGGTGATGAAACATTTTCAGGAGACAAGAGCTCAGGAATGGCTTTAGGAACTGCGTTCCAATTGAGCCGTTAATACGGAGCTTTTAAATTGTGATTTCTCAAAGTGACCTTCACAAATTCTAAAATTTTTGCAACTCATGTAAGGGTTTATCTTACAATTAACCCATTTGACCCTGAAACCTTTTTTTTCTAATTTTGTATATTTTTTTCTTAAAAATGGTTAATAGAAGGTCTCATAAGTCGAGGAAAAACCATTAACAAATTTTTTCACATCCAGTTTTCGAAAAAACAGCGGTCCTTTTAAAAGGACGGTAGGATAAAGGGCTGCTATTAGAAAAATAAATAAAGATTTAAAAATATGTTTATATATCTTACAAAATGCTTAGCAAAATACTTAAACTTAAAAACTAATTAGTATGATAGGCAACAAAACAATTTTTAGGGTGAAGACCAACGTCACATTTTTGCACATAGCACATTTTGTCTGACTCTCGTGATATGTAACTAACTGATCTAGTTTATCGTAACGTGAGAATTGGAGCGCGTTTTTCGGCAATTTCGAAGGTCCTTTCTTAGTTGTTTTTCTGTAGGTTTCGAGAAGCTGTGTCCCTATGTCCCTCCTAAACTTAAGTTGGTCAAGGGTACCACCATCATTCCTATGGAGGTGCAACGAGTTTGTGCCGCCATGTCGACACAGTTGGAAAATAACGGAAAATACCACTTTTGCCTCGTATTGAAACTCTATATTGGCCTATGTTTTGATCACTACGGTCTACATCGTCCATATTTTCGTTGTATGCTGTATCAATCGAGGCTGATCTATATAGACATGCTTTTTTTTAGCCTGGGAAAATCGTTTCACTTTATTTACTGGCAAAACTGAACATGCATTAGTGGCTAAAGTAACAACGCTGTTGTCATTCCATTTGCATAAAGCGATTTCATTATCGGCAACACCCCATTCAAATGTACCTCGTGTCTTTTTCTTCAGAACTGTAGCATTGCTAAATGGAGATTGAGGGATCCGTTTTTCCCGTATGGTACCAGTTGCCTTGATGTTCCTCAATTTTAGCTCCTTTAGAAGTGATAAAGATGTAAAGAAATTGTCACAAAATAAATGAAAAGGCTGATAAGGCATTTTTTGTAAAACATCTGCATATTGGAGAACAACTGACGCTCCCAATCCCATGTCTTTATATTTGTCCGGAATTGTTGTCGACGCACCTTGGTATGGATCAAAATAAACAATGTATCCAAGGCGTACGGTACCTAACAAAAATTTGTACCCCCACCTTATAGGCTTGCCTCTAATACATTGCTTACCGCTAAGTCTCCCAAAATACGGTATCATAGCCTCATCAAAGCTCTGATTCTCTTGAACTGGGGCATAATTAAAAAACCTTTTATTTAGGCTGTTGAAAAGAGGTCGTAGTTTAGACTACTTGTCATTTTTATCAAGGGACGTATTATCATTGCAATGAAGATTACTCATTATGAATTGAAATCTATCTCTGGAAATAGCTGCCGATATAAGTTTATTCTGGGTATCGTTGCAATTTTGCCAATACATATGTCGCCTTGAAACAGTTGTATATTAACTGACTAGTAACACCCCTATAAAGCAGTACATCTCGTCTACAGTAACGTCACCGGGGCGGTTTTTTTGCTGTGCATAAATATTGGTAAAATTGACAATTTCTCCTATCAAGTTTTCATCAAAAAACAGCTTGAAAATATTTCCAGGGGAACAATTGTTTTGTACACTTTCAACTGGTTGCCATTGCATAAACGTAGAATCTAAATCTTTATTGAGAGCATATACAAACGTCTTTATGTGTTTTGGTCGTCTTTCAACAAAAGTGGACAGTGGTAGATCTTCATCACTGTCCCAGTCGTCATCACCTTCCATGCCAAATTCAATTTCCGCCGGGGCCCTGAGTTGCACTCCGGGTAAATTATCCGGAACTACATCGTCTTCAGCCCCAGAATCTTCATCAGTATCGCACTTTTCATTGGCATTTTCGGGTGGAAAAATTATAATGCCTGTAGGAATATCCGGCGTAGAGTCATTCTCCAATTCCTCTAAGATTTCTGCAATGGTTAGTGACTTTTTCCAATACCTGCTAAAAAAACCGCATAGTAGCATATAATCCTACCGTCCTTTTAAAAGACTCGTTCAATTGAACGACCCTGGATTGACCCAGAAGTGTAAAACATAACCACAAATATATAAAAAGGTAAGTATATTATGTTATTTGTTAAAAATAATTAAAACAACAACGAAAAAATAAACGAGTTTTAACATATCGTACCTTGACTTTCTCATTGCAAAATCACTAGAACCACAGTGTTTTTAATCCGTCACTATCGATCCAAAACTTAACAACAAGATTAAAGCATGAAAAATGGAAAGATGATTTTTAAAAAAACTTACGTGAATTTAAAATTTCGAAAATAAATCCATTATTTCATTTCGTCGTCGACCTGCTACTGAACTGAATTGGAGCAAGTTTCCTGGACGGTGTTTTTAACAAATTTATATGCCAAAAACCGAAAGAAAAGCAAAAAGTAATCACAAATTATAACATAACCTTTAAAGTTAAAAATAAAATATTTTGGATACTTAAGATATGGGATTCTTTAATAATTTTTAGTCTCTTCTCGTCTTTTCTTGGTCTCGAAGCGGTCGAATGCTATAAATAATCCACAAAATTATTAATAATATCATAAATACTTCGAATGTTCGCATCGTTTCGTTTGCGATGAAAATGGTGGATGGATTTGCTACATCAGCGCCAAAATTGGCTGTTGGTAGAATTGGCGCTATTCATGGCCTTGTTTGTTTCCAAGTTCTCCAATCAACTTTCACCCCTGTGATGTGAACTACGTTCATTCAATTTGAGCTTTTCAGCTGAACTAAGATCAGTTTATGTTGGCATTACTATTATTTAGTTACTTTTATTTTTTACTAGATTTTTGACATAAAATATAACCTGTTATTTGATTTGGCGTTTGGCTAGGCTTTACATGCTTTTCTTTCTACTCTGTGTACTTATAAAATGTGGTTAAAAATAAGAACTAAAATATTTAAATTTTATTTGCAGGCTGGTCATACATTTCTAAAGCGGATAGAGATTATTGATTCCATTAAAAATATATATATTATTAGGTACGTTATAATAAATAAAAACAAACAGGTATGTTTTTATTGAGCGTAATCTTTGCAAATATACATTGTTGGTTCATTTAGTAAATTGATTAGGATTTCTCCGGTATGTCCGTGTTCACAGCATTGACTGCAGTATCCACAAGACTAAAAAATCTTCGCCATCAGTTATAATTTCATTAAAATCGTACATTTTTATAAGGAATAAAGTAACGATAATTTACTGCATTGTATAATAGACCACTGACCTGACAAAAAAAATATATTTAAGGTTAGAAAGTGGCTTGGATCGACAGTTCAACTTCTGAACCGCTAAAAGTGGACGTTCACGTGAACTCCTGATTTGATCTTGATGAGTGTAGAATACCGTTTGTACAACAACTTGGAACTAGAGTTCAAGACTGAACTACAGTTCAAAGTGTTTATACAACCGGCTCTTAGAAAGTTCACTTTCACACAAGTAAAAATTAACTTTACAAAGATACATCATCTATCAGGTGGTGCGTTCGGTCAGGACATATAGGATTATCCATTAAAATTGCGAGGTGGTCAAATATTCGCTCCCCTATTTATTTTAGCTCAAAAATGTACTTAAACTTTTTAAAGCTTACAATAAGAATAATGTCCTTGTTCAATTTAAAGTGCATTTTCCTAGTAATTTAGGAGCTATTGAACAAAATATATTTTTAAACTGATAAACTAGGAAATACGTACCTGACACATTTCTGACAGTACACCAAAATCAATGATTAAAAATTTGTTAAAGTCATTTTATGTAAATGTTCAGGTTAGGGACAAGTTTTAAATAAAATTACTTATTGTAGACTTTTTAACTTATCCTACAAACGAGGAATATTTCTATCGTGCTGGAAGATGGCGCGAGTCCAGTCTATACCAAAGAAATATATGAGAACCCTGCCTAGCAATTATCGACCAGTCGCATTGCTTCCAGTTATATCAAAAGTAATGGAGAAAGCAACAACATCTTCTAAAGTACCTGGAAGGATTCAACATTATCAGCGATCATAAATATGGTTTTCGGAAGCCCAGATCAACTGGAGATCTTCGAGCCTATGTCACCCATCTTTGGAACCACGCAATCGAACATCATGGGGAGAATCGGGCTGTTGCACTGGATATTTCTAAAGCTTTTGATCGTATTTGGCATGAGGGACTTTTAAGTAAACTGCGATCCTCTGGTATGCCCAGTCGATTCTGTGCATGATTGTCTAGTTTTCTTAAGGACCGCTCTCTGCAAGTGGCGATGGACGGATTTCTCTCAGACACGTTCACCATCAATGCCGGTGTTCCTCAAGAGTCCATATTGTCTCCCACTCTCTTCTTACTCTACATTAACGACCTTCTAGTGGAAACGAAAAATCCGATATTTAGTTTTGCTGATGATAGCAAACTTATCTCATCTTTCTCTTTGAATGCACAAACATCGGCTTTTAACGCACATCTTCGCAGACAGTATCACGCCTCAACAAAGACCTGGAAGAAATTTTGGCCTGGGGTGACAGTAACCAAGTGGAATTTAACGCTAAAAAACCCAAGCAGCAGTTTTCTCTAAAAAGGTTAACATTACAGAACCGGCTATAGTCATGGACGAACATGCAATCCCACTGGCTTTATCTATTAATTTGCTGGGCATCAATCTGGGCGGAAATGTGTCTTGGCATAACCACATTGTGGCAATCGCCAAGATAGCTTCTCAGAAACTTAGTGTAGTCTTCCGAACCAGGAAGTTGAACACACCTCAACAACTTTTGACACTATACAAAGCCCAGATTCGACCATCACTGGAGTACTGCACTCATGTCTGGAGCTCTGCACCCAAGCATACTCTTCGGCTACTAGATTCCATCGAAAAGAGGGCTATTCGTCTGATCGGAGACCACGAGCTGACGAAGAACCTCGATAGCCTAGAACATCGAAGACAGGTTGGGGATTTGATTCTCTTTTACAGATATTTTCATGGAAGGTGCTCGGCTGACCTTGCCCTCTTATATCCGCCCAGAGCGACGAATAGCAGAAATACACGACTAACCACTGCCGCCCATCCATATGTGGTTAAGCTTAGTCCTCCTTGAACATCATTATTTAAGAATTCTTTCATCTGGAGGACTTCATCCTTATGGAACGACCTTCCCGATGTCGTTTTTCCCAACGAATATAACCTCCAACGATTCAAAACCAACGTGAATCGCTTTTTGCGCACACGCACCACTCCCGGAGTGCCCTAAAGGATTTTTCCTATAGTGCTTGTGTTTTATAATAAAAAAAAATCAATAACTTTAGCAACATTCTAGTAAAAAAATATCAACAGACAGTAAAATATCTTTTTATTTTACACTGCACATTAAATAACCAGAAATAACAACCTTTATCTTTTCGACAAGAAGCAGTATGTTTAGGTCAATATCATTATCCCTCTCTTCGGCCATATTGTTTTCATTTTGGCAATTATTTAACACGGTACTAGGTTCAATTTTTTAAAATTATTTTTCTTATTGTTGATATACCTGGAATGGATCGGTTAGAAAAATCTACTGAGAACAAGTCGGATACCATTTGATTACTATTTCTGCCGTAGTACCATTCAATCATTGTAACTTTTTCCTCAAACTAATAAGCTCATTGCGATTATAAATATTCAACGGTAAAATTAATTGAGGAAACTAAAAATTCTCTCAAAAGGTTATTACTGGTAATTTCTTTTTAACCTGAATTAAAATTAAATAGAATCGTGCTCCAAATTTAAGCCACTTTGAAAACAGAATTTCCTTAATATCTTAAAGACTGTATGTTTGGCTAACTTTTTACTCTCATTGTTCTCTTTATAACGTTTTAATAAAAGTTTTTTTTTAAATCAATACGAGAGCGAATATTTGACCGTAATCAGGTTAGCAACGGCATTTGCCAACGCGGGCTATTCACTTCAACGGCAGCAATTATTGTATAAACGGGGTTTATACAAAATAAGAACCTAAAATAACCAAAATATGTATGACAAAATTATCATAATCAATACAATGAGTGTTTTTTAATTTTTTAAAATAAGCCTTTTTAATAAAAACCAATTTATATCCAAAAAAACATATTGAAACCAAAGACAATTTGCATATCTTAAAAGGGCCCAGAAAATCCAAACAGTTCAGTCGCCCGTCCGTCCGCTTTTGGTGGATCTGCCTATTTTGCGTCAGGCTAAGCTCGCGGAGAACAGCGCAAATTTACGTGATTTGATACATATTTATCTTAATCTATATAACAATTAAACAAATTACTAATTTATGGGAAAAATAATTATTATAGGCGGAAATATAATTTTGATACCTATCTGGTGAACCATAATTAAGGTTTTTACGATTGCCCATTTATTTTTAAATTCAAAAAGAAATTTCCTGAAACTACTAAAAAGCCGCAGAGAGATTGAAAATTAATAAAGAGAGTCGCCCTGAAGAATCAAGTTCTTCGGATGAACATAGTGTCACATTTAACTCAAACCAACCTTTAAGGCCACAGAAACTTTTTGATCAAAGAAAGGAACCAGAGGTAGTAAATTGGGTTGAAGATAGCAAGTTATTCGAGCGGAGAAATAAGGGGAACCTAGGTTTCAATTATGGACGAGACGTCGAAGTTTCTAACGACGTGGCGATTAATTTCTGTGAATCCGAAAACTTATATTTACGAAACAATCTGCACCATATCCAAATACCTAAGATGAATGTAATGTGAAGGTTCTCTCGAATCTTTATAGTCTTTAGATGTGAAAAATAGGGAAACGAGTCATTTCTTAATGAGACATATAATTTATTTTCTTACAAATTAAAGATATTTAATTCAATTCAATAAAGTTTAGAATAAAGGGAGAATAAAATAAGGAGAGTTTAAAGTGCAAAGGGATCCTGAGTGGATAAATGGAAAACGACTCATAACATTTAATAAATTATAATTTTGGTTTAGTAGCTGACCACCGCCAAAAACCCCCGGTTGCTTGGGGCTTTTCGTTCTAACGTAGGGGTAGTACATCCCCTAGTACGTATTAATTAATAAACAAAAAGGACGATGTAAATTTCTTCAGAAATGATTTTCGAAGTAAGGAAGGAACTAAAATTTTATATTAGTAGTAGATCATTTACCGCCACAAGAACCTCGTTGCTGGGGTTTTTCTTGATACTACACTGAAAAAACGAAGAGAAAAATTCCCGAATAAATATTTATTTGATTAATATTAAATTTAAATTATATAATGTTTTTTTAAAACAAAGATATTTTTTTCCCCAAACAATTTCACGCGTTTGAATTTGTCCGGCTATCTATTTGGTTACCATTTTTGTAAATTGCTTAATAACAAATAATTATTTTTTTAAATTAAACAAAAAGGTTAAACACAAGCATTTAAGTTTAGGATATTTTAATTGAGTAAATTAACGTTTAAATCAAATAAATAAATATTGAATATAAATAAGAAACAAGTAATATAAAATACGTAAATCTTTAGTTGCAATACGCTTTGCACATCTTCACGGCCAGTCGGAGGCACTGCGCGAGAGGCCAGTTCCAACTGTTTCATCCCAGTTGAAGGGTCGCTGTTGAACGAGGAGCATGAAAATTACTAATTTTTTTATGTGTAGTTATGCGCTGTTAAGTAGTGAAGGAGAGGATATAAGTCATGGAACAGTTACTAAAATAATGGGATTTAGAACGTTTATCGCCTTTCTTTCAAGGTAAGTTTAACTTTCCATAATTGTTAGAAGTGTGTTAAAGTACTAGTGTATGAAAGTCCTGAAATCAGTGATTTTTTAGTATAAAGATCGTTGAACACAGTAGTTTTCTAGAATTTTCACATCAACACTAACAGATTACTCGAAAAATGTTAGTTTTAGATGTGAACCCATTACCCATGTATATTATGTACACGAGCCAATGGTTAGTGTAAAAAATATATTGTATAATAATATAATGTTACCCATTGTAAATATTAGCGGGAACTTGAAGCCAAAATTCTGATAACTTTTTCCATATTATATTGTATATATTTCCATATTAGTATCATAGCAAGTTGCAAGCATAAAAATTATTCAACTGAAACAAATTTATTTAAAGAAGTAATTAATTATGTGACACAAATAAAATGTACTTTCATTCTAATAAATATTATTTACATCAAATACATTTTTATTTTAATGAAGTATCTGATTAATTGACGTAAATAAAATATATTTACCTTCTGTCAAATTAATTTGTTAATAACTTCATAATGATTTATTAGATAATGCCTGATTTAATTTTAATTATGGTGCCTTCAGGAGGAAAATGTTTTAACGCGCCAAATTGTTTGTGCGAAAAAAAACATCTTTGTTAAAAAAAAATATTATTTAATTTAAATAAATATTAATCAAATAAATATTTATTAGGGTATTTTTCTCTTCGTTTTTTCAGTGTACGCGGATAGCTCGCGTTGCCACATGCTGTTGCTAACCTGACTCCGGTGAATATACGACCATCTCGCGATTTAAATGGGAAATCCCATTTGTCCTGTTCGGACGCAAGAACAGTATCTTACCGCAATTTTATTTTTATATTTCTGGATAACGCAACAATGCCTCTTGCAGGTATGACGCCTTACAAAGTAATGCGCTATTAAAATCATGTATACGTTCTATATTTGATTGATTAATAAGAAAACTGCACAGAACTTATACATAAAATAAAACGGACTGGATGGTCCAACTATTAGGGTAGAGGACCGGCTAAAAGCCAATCCTTTCATTCTTCCGGGAAACTTCTTCTTCAAACAGTCCATAGCTTTATTCACTAACAAATCTGTTCTACGACTCATCTTTTCCCATCCTCGATTTGCACATTCCTCCAAAGATTTCTTAAAAGTGAAGAGAATGTTGGTTATGTCCGTGTGACTAGCTTCTACTAGAGGCGGTAGAGTTTTCATGACTACTTCAAAATTATGAGAAGCTAATGTAAGGCAATTCTTCTTCAAGTTAGGTATTTTACATTTCTCACATTCAACGATGTTTTCTGCAACTTCTCGCATTCTAGCTTGGGCTCTATAGATTTCCGACTTTTTCGAATTTATTATAGCATTTGCTTCAACTACTCTTTGGTGAACGCATTCTTGTATAACAATATTCGGAACATAAACTAAGTGCGATACTTTGTTATCAGCGACGCAATCTAAAATAGCAATACAGGGTGATTGACGGTGGATGGCCAATTAGACGTTTATGAAGAACTAGTAAACAGATCACTTTGAAAATTTGGAAGCTTATACTGGGTGTTTTCTTAATAACATGCTAATATTTAAGGAGGTAATTCCTGGGCCAATTTTCAGAAAAAACTGCATATGAACATAAAATATGTCCTAAATGGCTTAAATTTTTAGATACAGGGAGTTAAAGATGTTGAATAATTTCCTTTTTTTATTAAAACTAGTGATACTGCTCTAGATATTTTTGCAAACATGAACAGTTTCGACAGTTCTTCGACCTAGTCTAGTTGTCACGTATTTAAGTTATTAACCTTAACAAATTATTAAAAAACATGAAAATTTTTAACACCCTGTATCTCAAAAGTTAAGAGGTTTCATATGTTCAGATGAAGTTATTTTCTGAAAATGGAGCCAAGAATAACCTTAAATAATATCATGTTATTAAAAAATACCCTATACAACGTGTCCAAGATAAGGAGGGCCAGTACAGGGATCTCGGAAACCGTAAGAGATACGAAGTCGGTTAAATGGAGGTAAAGTTGCGCATTTACGTGCCAATAATATGCCGTTTAGAAAGTTTTAAAATTCCGAGTAGTTCCGGAGATATCCGGAAAAAGCGGAAATTCTGAAAAATCGTTTTATTTTTTCCTAGGTTTTTTTGAGATCGAATTCAAAAGTAAATTGAAATTTTACATTGCCACTTTTTCCGCTCTATCTAACAGCGTTAATTGTTTTGTAATCCGACGAGCCGTCTTCGAAGGGCCATTATCAACTTTATTTTTTTAAATACGGTCCTGTTTTTCTGATATTGGAGTTTCATAGCTTTTTTTTCTTCCGAATGCACCGATATACGACACATTGTGGTTTAATGACGTTTCGAGGGTTTTTTGAACATCATCAGGAAACTTTGGGATACGGTCCTGTAGTTCTCCTAATTTTATAAATAATATCACATAAGTAAGCTCTGGATTTTTTACTTATTGAACTAGTTCAATAAATAACAAATAATTTAATAATAAACCACAAATAAGTGAACAAAATACAGGAACATTATTTCAAACTTCTGTTGATTCGGGAGTTAAAAGGACAGTAGGCGTTTGAAACAAAAAAATTAAGATGATGACGCCTGATTTGTTTCACTTGACATTCCCATTGTGATCATTTGAGAGCATTTTAAGAGGTTTTCTATTTTCCAGAAAATATTGAACATAAATTTACAAATGCTGAAAAGTTTGATATTCTATCGTATGTTTTATTTTATCTCAAAAAAACTGCTATGTGGCAGTTAGAAGATGTTATTTGTGCTTAGAGAATAACGGAAATCATATTGAACACCTGATAATGTAGTTCCTTACTTATTTCGTTGTTCGTTTTATTATTGTTTTGGAATGATTTTTGTTAACTTATTTGTGGTTTATTATTAAATTATTTGTTATTTATTGAACTAGTCCAACATAAGTAAAATTTTAGAGCTTACTTATGAGATATTATTTATAAAATTAGGAGAAATGCAGGACCGTATCCCAAAATTTCCTGATGATGTTCAAAAACCCTCGAAACGTCATTAAACTACAATGTGTCATGCATTCGAGAGGAAAAAAGGTCTCAAATTCCAATATCAGGAAAACAGGACCGTATTGAAAAAAATAAAGTTGAAGACGACTCGTCGGATTACAAAACAATTAACGCTGTTAGATAGAGCGGAAAAAATGGCAATGCAAGAGCGTATTTACTTTAGAATTCGATCTCAAAAAAACCCAGGTAAATGCGCAACTTTACCTCCATTTAACCGACTTCGTATCTCAATGCAGTGTTGCCGCTTCTACTAGAAAGTATTGGCAACTTTAATAATTTAACTGTATATTGTAATTTTTTTTTGGATCCCTATTAATGTCTTAATAAGCTTCCTTAACATTGTCCTATACCTATCTGTGATCGTTCTCGAGATAATAAATTGAACTTTTGTTTTTTGGCAAACATGTCCTACAAAAAGGGGTGTTAGTTATGGGAAAATGTTAAGGAAAGTTATTAAGAAATTAATAAAGATTAAAAAAAAATAATATACAGTGTAGGTATTCCATTTAAATTATCAAAGTTGCTAATACTTTCTAGTAGAAGCGGCAACACTGCATGGCCAAAGATATATTTAAAAGAGAGATAAGATCCGATTACATAATCTCCTAAACTAACTAAATCTCCTGTGTGTGATCCGTTAACTAGCTCTTCATAAACGTCGAATAGGCCATCCACCATCAATCACCCTGTATAACAACATTCAAATTAATATTTCACACCGCCATTTTTAAGCCAATCAGAGACTTGTTTTTTTATTTGGTTACCATAGGAACTCAAAATATTTCCGGAAATTTTCCATGTTTTACCAGAAAATTTTCGAAAATTAATAATACGTGGAATTTTTTGGAAATATTTCCGGAAATTAAAAGAAAAATTTTGTATTCAGTTAATTTTAAAGATACCACGCATTCATGCTTTTGTTAAAAAATTAGCTCTAGACATCACAATAGGCGGTTCATTCATGAATGGCCTTTTGTTGTGTGTGTGACAAAGAAATAGCAACAAAAACGCCAAAAACTCCTACTCCAAGCACCTCAGTATAAAATATTCCCGACTACATTGAATTCTATACCAGTGGCGGCGGTTTTGAGGATAGATTATTACTTAGTAATGGAAATAATTTAACATAAAATGGACGTCACTTGTGTTGTATAGCGCTTATGAATAAGTGGGATGATTTAAGTTTATGATCATAGATATACAGGGTACCCTTAACTTAGTTGTCATTAGGAACATACAGAAAAAGGGCGCGTAATTTTGTACATTTAACCGAAAGTCGTTGCCGAAGGCGCCCGATGATTGTCGTTGCCAGATTGTCTTCAAAATTTTCAGGGACAAATTTAAAAAATTATAAAATCTGGTCGTGGGCATTAGAGATTTTTCTAATTTCCAAAAATATTTTTAAAAATTCCAAATCATGTGGAATGTGGAATTGTATATTTTCAGTCGATTGCGATGATAAAAATATGTCTTGATCAATTAATTGATTGATATGATTATGCAGAAATTACTATTGTCAAATATAAAATTTTTTAAATCTACGTAAAATTCTAAACATATTTAATGGGTATTATAGGGCATTCATCGATTTCAAGCAAGAAAAGGGGTTTTAGTGTCAATCTACATGGGAGTTGAATACGCCCACGTATCTTACACTGCGTATTCTACGCTCGTCCATAAACCATACGTTTAAATACACCGAACTAAACTGGCGTTTTGCATGTTCTATTAGAGATTGTGAGATACGCGGCGTGAAAACGCCACTAAGAATAATGAACTAAAATGTGCAAAAAGTAAAAACTAAGTACTTACTTTATGCCCATATAATGTTACATAATATGTGATATAGCTTTATAACACTACTTACTACAATTTGAAAATAATATATTTTGTAAGACATTTCACTAAAAATCAATAGTTGTCACTTATATCAGTTATGCATATCAGTCCGATGATACGAAATAAGTACTACACGACTTTAGTACCATTAATTCATAAGTTTTATTATAACAATTACAAGTAGGTAGTAATAACTTCATTTAGTGAAATACAAAATAATAAGCAATATCTAAATATAAACTGCTGGCCATTTGCTTTCGAGCAAGAAAAAATTCGCCTAAATTTAAAAGTTAATATTTTCTGAACCAGATATGACATCGATCTCCGGTTTTTAATGGTTGATAGATTTGTCCCTTAGGAAACAATTGCCAAAGTTGGATTGTCTTAAACTGTCAGAAAATTTTATATACAGGGTGTTAAAGAGGACGATGATTTTTGCTCCAATTTCAATAGCATGTAACTTTCACAATAATATTTTTAAATTTTATCACTGTACGTCAATTGAATCACCGGTTCATAGCAAAGAAAGTAATTTGTCAAATTTTTTATATCTGCTATATTTTAAGAGATACCGATTTTTTTGAAAAACTTTGCTTTTTTTCAACTTTTTGTTAGCTAGATCCCACTGTGCGTTGTATCGTTCAAACTTTGCAAGTGATTATTATACCTTATGAAAAGCTTGTTTATGTTCAGTAACAACAATTGCACCTAAATGTTGTGATGTGCAGTGGCGTACGTATAATCACTTATATGTCTATGCTTTATGAGTATCTCACAATTTTTTTGTATTGGAAAGTACTCGCCTCTAGATTAGGCAAGTTTTTCCTTATTTTTTAGTTGTTCATATCGCGCTACAGATATATTATACAGCGTCTACAAAATTAAAAAAAAAAAAAATTAAATAACAAATTTATCTTTGAAAACGAAATTCGAAACTCGATATCTCGAAAACGGTTAAGATTGGGTATGTGGTGTCCTTAACATTTTTTTTTAGAATCTTGTAAATAATTGAAATATTGAATAATATACAGGGGGTTCTATTTAAAATAAAGTAACTTTGTTCTTCCATGGCTTTTTGTCTGATCCTGTACACTTAGTTTATGTGTAGTATAATAGATTTCTAAAAACCCTAAATGGGTGCCCCATTTTCGACACTTTTATAGGGTCATGTACTCTTTTTGGGTCAAACTTAAAATGATAAAATCAAAATTTTAAATTAAAAAATTGACAATTTTAAAATACCCTATATTTTCTTAGTTAAAAGAGATACAGAAAAATGTTTTACACAAAAGTTTCTTTAAATAATGTTTTAATAATCTGCCGTTCTTAGAATAAGTATACGCGGTCAGATAAGTTATCGGACCTAACCCAATTTTTTTAAATGGAGCACCCTGTATATTTTAATCTAAGAAGATTGCATTTTAAATTCCATATTCAAATATATAACACACCATGGATAATATTGGTTTCCTAGGCGATTTATTTAAACTTTATTACTTTAAACCACAGTAGGCAATGAAACGAAAGTTAATATCCTAGAGGCAATTGACATTCTAGTTATTAGTAACATTTAACGTCAATTTCATTGTTACATATTCATTTGTAAAAAAGATTTATCAACATTTTGAAAAATTTGATATGACATCTATCATCCATGGTGTATTATAAATTTGAAAAGAGAGTTTAAAGTGCTATATTTTTAGATTACAATATACAAGGTGTTCCAGTTAAAAAATGAGGTTAGGTCCGATAACTTTCTTACCTGACCCCGTATACTTATTCTGATAACGGCAGGTTATTCAACAATCATTATAAAGAAACTTCCGTATAAAAAATTTTTCTGTATTTCTTTTAGCTAAGAGAATATAGTAATTTAGAAATTGTCAATTTGTTGATTTTAATCCGTATCTCTTAAGCGAGCGAAAATTCTCGAATTTTGATTTTACCATTTTAAGTTTGGCCCAAAAGAGCACATGACACTTACATTACTTTTCTTATAGCAGTAACAATAACATAGATACTGTCGCCTAATTGAGAAAAAGACACGAAGGAATTTTTTCAAGCGGAACGTACTTACATTATACCATAATATGAGTGGAGTACGTAGTCCGAAACGTCAGTCCGTTTTGCGCTTAATAAATGATAGGTCACTCTAAACCTTCTCATTATCTGCGCGTTTCACGCGTTTTTTGATAACCCCCGTATAACCAATTTACCCCTTAACTTTATTTTAGAATTAATTCGAACTGATCATCATTAGTTAGATGGCCATTTTGGAATTTTAATTTTGTCCCCTTTTTGGTTTCTTCCAGAAGGTGTATTCCCCCCACCCAGGAATTATTTAGTAAAGCCAATCCAACTGCAATTAATCATCATTAAATTTTGAATATTTAAGAACTGGTCGATACTATTTGTAATGTCACCAAGTCTTAGTGGATAATGAAAAATTAATCATAATCATAAGGCGCCTACTTAAGTATTTTTTCGGACGCTGTTTTTTCGATTGTCGTTTTTTCGTTTCTATTTGCCGACGACAGAGTCTGTCGGTCTTAGGTGGGCCCACCATCCATTCCCCGCTAACTGGAAGCTGTCAGCAGTCCACCAGAGCGAATGAAGATATGAGGGCAAAACTTTAAGCCTTAGAAGTAAGAAGATTGATTTTACTGTTATAAGTATAGTTGTTGGAACGTATGACGAAGCCTAACTATTGTTCGAACTGTACTGTTGAGTTTATTGGCTCGGACACGTCCAATATGATATAACAACAATGCTATTTTGTTATATGGAACAAGGAGGATTTTTATTTTAAAGTTTTTGTCCTTGAGGGTTGAGTAGCGCGACCCGAAGTACTAGTGCGATAATTATTTACATTTTATATTTACAATAAAAATTATCCTACACTAATATTCGGCGTTTGAAACCAACCTATCACTCCCCCTGTCACGAACTCAGATTTAAATTTTAGTATTTACATTTTTTTACAATATAAAAATAAACCTAAGCTAGTATATTTTCTCATCTAAAGAGAATCTCAAACTACCCTATCGTTTTCAAAAAATGTAGAAACGCGGTAGAGGTTAATAATAACTAACTTAAGATATTTTATTTCGTACTTAGAATATTTTTAGTTACCGTCATTTGTTTTGGACTAGTAACCATTTTCACGTCACAATCCGGTGAATTTTGATTTCGAAAATTATTCTAGGCTTTGGACGCAAAGTCTTTATACAATAATTTTCCTCGCACTTGAACATACTCGCACTGAAATATGCGAGTTGAAGACGGTCCAGTATTATTTAAACTCGCCGGAAACACGAGTAAGCGAAGATAAAAATTTTCTCAGGCAAAATCCGCGGCTGACTGTTCTCGGAATACTTGGTGTAAAAACACCCTGAAACCTGTAGTCACCATTGCGGCCTCCGTTTTGAAAAAATAATATCGCAGGTGAGCGCGGTTCTGGGGATACCAGAAACCGACTGACTTCTCCCGCAGAATTTTCAATTCATCTTCCTTATATGTTAGCTTGCGTCATTCTAAAGCATCTAATCTCCTGCCGACGATGCATATTACGATAGCAGAGAGCAGGAAACCATACGGTTGACATTGCAAATTATACGAAGATGGTCTGATTTTATATCAAAACTCACATTCATTAAAAATATTATTATTTTATAAAATATAAAAGTAATCCTTTTTGGGTAAAATATAAGAAAATTAATCCTATGTACATGTTAATTATTAAAAAATACTCTAACGTAAAAATCCTCATAATTTTCTTAAATTGGAAAAAGCCAGTTTAACAACAATACCCTATAAAAGTGTCGAAAATGGGACACCCTGTACATAGGAAGGATAGTCAGTGCTGACTAGTTAAGGAATACATTTGAAAATATTGGACTTTTCAGCAAAGCACAACACTTATATTTGTACAAATATATGGAATGCAAACGAAAAAGGTCCAAAAGAGTTTTTTTGAACTTTGAGAGGATACTAAAAAAAAATTGAGATTTATGTTCTGGAACACAGAAACAGAAAGTAGACTCGTAGATCATCTATATTATGATTAGAAATCCTCTTTTCCATTTGATACACCACCGACGAGCAGTAATATAGGAAATTAACCCCAAAATAACTTACCTGTGAAAAGAGACTTCTGGATCAAAATAACTCAATTTTCCACACACTCGACACTGATGCACTATTTTATAATGTTTATGAATGTAACAACTTTGTCAAAAGATATAATTAATACAAAAAAATGCTAAATATTGTGTATGTGGTCCTATAAGGTGATTGTCGATAATACCTGCCCATATGTTCAATGGAAACCTTCTCTGGCTGTTCATTCCTTGATATTCATGAGGATTTTTCAAGCCCCATATATGACTATTATGCTGATTAAATATTCCATCTCGGGTAAAACCAGCTTCATCTGTGACTAGTATTCTTCAAAACCAATCAAGTCCTTCGATTTGATTTTTCTCTACGCACCACTCGCAATACCCTTGTCGTAAAGGGTAGTCTTGAGGTTCCAACTTTTGAACTTTTGTGATATGGTACGGATGTAGTCCTTCTTCGTTAAGAGTGCGCCATGTCCTATAATTTGATGTTAGCCCTGCTTGCCTTATTAAATGACGAGTACTTACGGTCGGGTCTTATTCCACTACGGCTAAAACATTTTCTTCTGCGTCGAACAACATGTCAGTTAGTTCAATTGAAGTTCTTGGCATTTTGAAGAAGAATAGCAAATTTATATTAGAAAATAATTCAATAAAACTAAATTCGCACTCGGAACATTTGGGAAAATACCCAGGAAAATAAACTAGTGCGCTGTTGCCATTTCCAAAACTTGAGCGTAGAAAATCAAATCAAAAAATCATCAAAGAAAATTATACAGGAAAGTAATATTCAGAAGCACATTACATAATTTATGAATATAATCTTATAAAATAGTAAAAACACGCCAACAAGTTGCAACACTGTAGTGTTGTTGCTGACGCCAGAAAAAAGGGAAGAGTGAATTATCCGGCGAATGAAAGGTCGAATGACAGACGACCGTTTGCTTTAGTCAAAATAAAAACTCTGTTTGCTTTTACATTTGACATTTAAGTTTTAAAGTTTTTAAACGGAATCAAACGAAAGTGAATACAAATCTACGCGAGAATCAATGTGAAATTATGTGATTTTGTGAGCTTGTGCCGGTGATTGATTGGGTTAAGTGGTTGTGTTGGTGTTTGTTGGGGTTACTTATTTGGTGTGTACTTTTTTATAAATTAAGTTGGTTTTAAACAAGACAGAAAAAGATAAGAGCGCTTAAATAAAATTACATTCTTTTTTCTAAAGAGTAAAGTGGCATTTATAAACTTTCAAGTTATTCAGATCCGACGGGAGTCGTACGAATTGAACAAATATAAACCTGACCATTTATAAACTCCGCGGCGGTTCGTTCGAGTCAGTTCAAGTTTATAAATCAGAAATTGTTTCCCAGCGTACTGAACTGAATGTAAACATTTAAAAATGTACCCTGAAAAATAAACAACAACGGATCTGTCAAACGGTTATTGACCTTCTAAAGAGTTTAAGGGCTAAATATGTAAATATGTAACAACACCGCTCAAAATTAACTCACGTTTTTGGCTATAACCTATCTCAGTAGTGCTTTGCTTACATCTCAGTAGTGCTTTGTTTAAAATGTTCACATGTGGCGATGGTTTGTTTACATTTGTATATCAGTGGCAACAGATGTGTTTTTTAGTTTGACATAAGGTGATATAATCCGGTTTTTAAGTAAAAGAGTCAATTATGGTTATTTTTATTCAATTTGTTTTCAACTCAGGAATTGCCGGATTAAAGATAATACGTCATTTCCATAACACCCTGTATATTTATAATTTCAACACTTATTTAATGGTCACTTTGGATATCAGTTGAAGTGTTACTGAACGCTGATAAATAATTAAATCAACGTACAATATGAAACCATTATTTATACTAACAATACAAAAAACTTCTTTACAGGAAACCAATTTACCTACAATTTCATTGTAGTCTAAACCATAGGTCTATAAATTGAGAGGTAGTCAAATATTCGCTCTCCTATTTATTTTAGCTCGAAAATGTACTTAAACTTTTTAAAGATTACAATAAGAATAATGTCCTTGTTCAATTTAAAGTGTATTTTCCTAGTAATTTAGGAGTTATTGAACAAAATGTAAACTAGGAAATACGGACCCCTGACATATTTCTGACAGTACACCAGCAAATGAATTATTAAAAATTTGCCAAAGTCATTTTATGTCCAGGTTAAGGTTAGAGACAGGTTTCGAATAAAATTACTTATTCAACAACTGCAATAACCTTCTAGTAAATAAATATCGACAACCAGAAATAACAACCTTTATTTTCTTCGACATGAAGCAGTATACAGTGTGTCTACGTAAGTTGGCGGCATATGGGAAACTTTTTTATTATTAATTTTACGAAAAAAAAATATTCATCATAAAAAGTTCTGCATGGTCCAAAACCTAAAATGCAACCATCAGATGTTAAATTTTTTCAGTCGTATATAAGGTTTGTCAAAAATGTGATTTTTGCTCTAGAGTAAACTGCCTTTATTTTTGACAATATCGAGAATTGTTATAAAGAAGAGATGTTTAGAATTAAAAATTGTTTTCAAATATCAACATTGTTTATTTACATTAAAAAAATATTTTTTCCTACATTTTCTCTGCGATTACGTTGGAAATTTGAGTTTGCACATTAATGCATTACATTTAATAATTATAAATTTGATAGAACAATTCTAAATAAACTTTTAAAAACAATTATCTCTTAATTTTTTTGAACACTAATAACCTTTAAGTTGCTTAATCACTAGTTTGTAACGTTCTAACGATGCATTTAAATGAATAACAAGTTGTATGTATGATTTACTTAGTTACAATAACTACTAATGAACAACCTGTATCTTCAATTTACTAATGCCTCTACTATCCTCCATATGTTCATACTGTTGTGTAAAAAGTCTATTTTTAACAATAATATTATTTTCGTGGAAAGTTCCTAAAAGATTGCATCATCTTCACGGGGAATCACACTAACGAAAAATAAAATAAGCGAACTAGTTTTATTAAACCGAAAACGCTTCTCATTGGTCAACGTCGCCCCGCCTGACGTTCAGTTTCCCAAAAGATCCGTCCGCGTGGACCTTGGCTAGCGATATTTCGTCAGTCGCGAAATCCGAGAACACCGAGAGTATATCAGGGGGCGGAGCCAAGTCACTGCTGCGGCGTTTAGCTATGCAAGGATGCATAATTAATTTAATTATTTAATTTAAAATAGTTAGAGTAATCAGGGGCGAAAGCCGCAGACAGCGTTCGACAGGGAATTTAATCCGCCACCTCATACTATAATTTCAGATTTTTCGGATGTAGAACTTCCGCGTAATTTAAAATTTTGTATAATGATGCATTCCTGAGAGCTCGGGGAAGCCCCGAAAAACCTGCGATCTGCAGCGGCAGGATGCATCACGGAAGGGTTAACCAATCAGAATGATCTCTCTCGCGGGCCGCGGATTATAAATACCGTGTGTAGCGCCGTTTCTCGCCAGAGCAATTTGAGATCATCTTGCGTACTTGAGTATCTTCTACCGCAGGACAGGGTTCCACTAGAAGTTTCAAGCGAAAAAGCGTCCCCCTAACACCAGGAGCATCGGTCAGGAGACCCCTCCAAGTTAGCATCGGGATTGCATAGGCGAGATCTCACTTTCCTCGAATTTCACTTTGTCTCTTTAGTACCTAGCAATTGCACATAGCTAGTGAAAAGGGGAGAAAGGCAAGTCCTGAAGTCGAGTAGCGGGATTTCCAATTAAAATCACGAAATCCTGGGACCTCGGCCAAAGGTGAACAAGTTAAGCTCCAAGCTACGACTCAACCGCGAATATTAGTTCCAGTTGCACGGCATTGTTCGTTAGTGGCATTTTGGAGTGGAATACTATCTGCTTACGAAGGTTCCACGTAAGTAACGGTGGGTTGTCACCCATTGGGGTAAAAAACTGCTATAGAAAATTCGTACAGCCACTAGCGACAATCGCCATTCTTGTAAAACCCGCAGACAGCAGAAATCTATCTTGGTCAGTTAAAGTTCTGCCAAGTAGAAAGTAACTGTGTAGAAGCCTACCTTAAAAACTCTAACAAATACTTTTTCAACTAAAGACACTTCGGTGAAAGTTCGAAAAACGTCCGCGTTGTTAAAAACAAACACTCTGTGAATAACTTTAAAAAAGACATTAGTAGAACACTCCGTGACTACGCTGCGCGTGGAATTAATTTTATTTTTTGGGAAAAAATAATAATTAATTTTAATAATTTAAAGTTAGTTTTTAAACGCAAATTTGTAAACTTTTCGTTTCAACCAAAACTTGGAAAAAATTGCGAATATTAAAAAATCGAACTCAGAAACAGGGATTTTCTCGGGATTCAGATTTACAAAGTTTCATTGTAAACTTCGTGATTTTTTCAAAGTATAAACAAAAGTTTGTTACCTTAACTTTTCTTGTAAGAAAGAACTCAGGGGAGTTATCTTGTCTTGGGGAATAAATAAGGGTTAGAACTTTAAAATAAGTAAGGGCTTCATGCTTATAAAAGCAAATAAGGGTTTTTTAAACAAAAACTTGTAAAAATATAAAGGGACTTGTTAGAACTTGTAGGAACAAGTTTATAAAATATTGAACAGGGTTTTAGTATTTTATTTTAAGTTCAAAATATTAAACAGGGTGTTAATATTTTAGTTCTGACTCTTTAATAATAAACTTGTAGGGACAAGTTTGAAATATTAAAACAGGGATTTTAATATTTTATTTTAAGTAACAAACAGGGCTTTGTAACTTTAGGGATAAGTTAGAATTAGGGTTCTAGGACGAATTCGAATTCGGACAACTGTGTAAAGGGAAAAACTTTGAGAGCAACGCGAAAGGCATTTCAGGGGAAATTCCTTTTGTAAAAATCTGTGAGTTTGGAAAAGCTTAGTAAGGCGAAAGTTAAGCCGTTAAAAAATAATCACCCATTAGGGGTTATTTTTATTGAGAACAATAAATTTTTGCTGTAAAAGACATAATTAATTACATTAGTAATTAATTAATTAATTATTAAAAAATTTGAAACAAAATTTAAATATTCCTTTTTAAAGAGGAATAATTTCTTGTTAGATAAGAAATTTAATTTTATTTTGGAAATTAAAGTTTTGGAAACATGTCAGACTCTTCAAGTCATTTGCATTTTGAGGCGTCAGACGTGACAAATCTGGCGGGTGGAAAGGTGGGTCCTCACAGGCCCCCTTCAGGGGCCGTTCCAGGCTTTTTAACGCTTTTCGACGAGATTATTAGCACCCCAAATTACGCATGGGATAACGTCGGAAACTTTGCAACCTGGAAGGCAGAAAGGCACACTGCTGATGACCAGACGTCGTCCAGCAGCCATAGTGTGTCTTTTCATCCTTTAATGCCCGCTAGGCTTTTTCCAAATAACATAGAATCAGAGGTAGCGACCGTTGATCGGCGCGATGATCTGATCGACCTGAGCGACGCCAGGGACCTAGGTTCCGAACGCCGCCCGGACGTCCGGCCATCCAGGGACGGAGATTCGATCGGATTAGAGCGCCGAAACATTACGTTTACGCGAAATGGCATCCCTGGTGGGGAATATTTAAAAGATAATGCCCGAATTGATGGGGAAATTTTAACGAAAAATGACTCTGAAAGTTTTTCAAGACAGGTAGTCTTTGAAAACCAATTTTTAAATAGTGAGCTAGCTAAACTGCGAGCGGAAAACGCTAGACTCCTGGATGATAGGGCTTATTTTGTAAATAAAAATGTTCATAGTAATAACGAAACCACGACTAGGGACAACACTGACGCGCAATGCCGTGCAAACACTGGAAAAGACAAATTTGAGCGTAACACAGAGCTGTTAACACAGTTAGAAATCGCAAAAACTCTTAAATCTCTAGCTGTAGGTTTAGAAAGTCAAATTCAGACTAAAAAGACCCCGCTTCGAATTAAATTCTCCGGGCTTGAGCACGAAAACCCCGCGACATTTTTGAGCGAACTCGAACAGTGGTTCGAAAGTAATAATATTTCGGAATTGGATCAAATTCATTATGCGTTAGAGAGGTTAGACGGAGCCGCGAAAAAATGGTTTGACCCTTATAGGTATTATATTCGGAGTTATTACGAATTCTCCCAGAAGCTGCGCGAGAAATTTGATTGTATCGAGGATATGGTTGAACTTCAGACGTCCCTGTTCGGGAAAAAACAGGCAAACTTCGAAAGTGTGGAAGAATTCGTATTAAAAAAGCGTGCGCTATACGCGAGAATACAACCTTCGGGGGAAGAACGTGATTTTATTCAACTTATTATGACGTTACTAAAACCGGAAATTAGGTCTAGGCTCAGGGCAGCTTATATCCCGAATTTAGAACGTTTGTTGACGGTGGCTAGTTGCATAGAACGTGATCTAAAGGAAGAGAGTACGATTTCTAGTCGAAATCTGGCATCCCTGAACAAAAATAATTATAGTAATAACAATACTAATTTCGCGCGAAACCCTCCGCGACAATTAGAGGCTAACGAGCGGTCAAATAGGAAACCCGACGCACCGCAGGTGAACTTAAAGGCTATCGAACCGCCTCCGCAGCCGAAACCCGCGTTTAAAAATTTTAGACCTTGCAGGCACTGCAATGGGCAGCATATGGATTATGCTTGCACTACAATTAAAAAAGACTCTAAGCGCGTTAATCAGGTAGGCTCTGCAGGAGCTCCTGAGTCCGCAACACAACCGGAACCACGCGAAGCAGAAGAAATAGTAATTGAAGAAAAAACTAAAAATCAGTTTACTTCGGAAAAAGTGAAATCAAAAAAACGCGCAAAAGACCGACAAGGGTCAACAGTAAACAAGGATAATACTTCGCTTGTCGGTCACGCATCTAACCCTGTTTTTACAATTAAAAATAACCAAATTATATCACCAACCATTAGGGGGGAATATAATGGGTTAGAATATAATATTTTATTTGATACGGGGGCGGCTTACAACCTAATTTCGTCGTTTATTGCACCGGATGATCTCGGGCCAGCCACAATACCGTCTATGCAATTAGCTTGCGTCGAACAAAACGCCAAGGTATTAGGGTCTTGTGTGATTCCCCTAACGATGAAAGATGTAACATATAATGTTTCCTGTTGGGTTTTAAAGGATTTAGACACCCCGGTAATATTAGGCACCCCCTTCTTAAGCGAACAAAAAGTAATTTTAGATTACAATCGTCAATGTATTTATCTCGGCACAGAACTACGACAAACGCTGTTTTGGTCAAGGGAGCGTTATAAACCAAAGGGAGAAATAGTTCTGCCAGAATTTACAGAGGACACCCCCCCAAAAATAGTATCCCTCATCAAGGAATTTGAAGCAATTTTCCAGATAGGGCCAACACAACCTACTACGAGGGCTACTCAACACGTAATTAATTTTACTGGAAATAAAGTAATAAATGAGAGGTGTTTTCCGATGAAGTTGAAGTCCGATGAGTTGTATGTATGATTTACTTAGTTACAATAACTACTAATGAACAACCTGTATCTTCAATTTACTAATGCCTCTACTATCCTCCATATGTTCATACTGTTGTGTAAAAAGTCTATTTTTAACAATAATATTATTTTCGTGGAAAGTTCCTAAAAGATTGCATCATCTTCACGGGGAATCACACTAACGAAAAATAAAATAAGCGAACTAGTTTTATTAAACCGAAAACGCTTCTCATTGGTCAACGTCGCCCCGCCTGACGTTCAGTTTCCCAAAAGATCCGTCCGCGTGGACCTTGGCTAGCGATATTTCGTCAGTCGCGAAATCCGAGAACACCGAGAGTATATCAGGGGGCGGAGCCAAGTCACTGCTGCGGCGTTTAGCTATGCAAGGATGCATAATTAATTTAATTATTTAATTTAAAATAGTTAGAGTAATCAGGGGCGAAAGCCGCAGACAGCGTTCGACAGGGAATTTAATCCGCCACCTCATACTATAATTTCAGATTTTTCGGATGTAGAACTTCCGCGTAATTTAAAATTTTGTATAATGATGCATTCCTGAGAGCTCGGGGAAGCCCCGAAAAACCTGCGATCTGCAGCGGCAGGATGCATCACGGAAGGGTTAACCAATCAGAATGATCTCTCTCTCGGGCCGCGGATTATAAATACCGTGTGTAGCGCCGTTTCTCGCCAGAGCAATTTGAGATCATCTTGCGTACTTGAGTATCTTCTACCGCAGGACAGGGTTCCACTAGAAGTTTCAAGCGAAAAAGCGTCCCCCTAACACCAGGAGCATCGGTCAGGAGACCCCTCCAAGTTAGCATCGGGATTGCATAGGCGAGATCTCACTTTCCTCGAATTTCACTTTGTCTCTTTAGTACCTAGCAATTGCACATAGCTAGTGAAAAGGGGAGAAAGGCAAGTCCTGAAGTCGAGTAGCGGGATTTCCAATTAAAATCACGAAATCCTGGGACCTCGGCCAAAGGTGAACAAGTTAAGCTCCAAGCTACGACTCAACCGCGAATATTAGTTCCAGTTGCACGGCATTGTTCGTTAGTGGCATTTTGGAGTGGAATACTATCTGCTTACGAAGGTTCCACGTAAGTAACGGTGGGTTGTCACCCATTGGGGTAAAAAACTGCTATAGAAAATTCGTACAGCCACTAGCGACAATCGCCATTCTTGTAAAACCCGCAGACAGCAGAAATCTATCTTGGTCAGTTAAAGTTCTGCCAAGTAGAAAGTAACTGTGTAGAAGCCTACCTTAAAAACTCTAACAAATACTTTTTCAACTAAAGACACTTCGGTGAAAGTTCGAAAAACGTCCGCGTTGTTAAAAACAAACACTCTGTGAATAACTTTAAAAAAGACATTAGTAGAACACTCCGTGACTACGCTGCGCGTGGAATTAATTTTATTTTTTGGGAAAAAATAATAATTAATTTTAATAATTTAAAGTTAGTTTTTAAACGCAAATTTGTAAACTTTTCGTTTCAACCAAAACTTGGAAAAAATTGCGAATATTAAAAAATCGAACTCAGAAACAGGGATTTTCTCGGGATTCAGATTTACAAAGTTTCATTGTAAACTTCGTGATTTTTTCAAAGTATAAACAAAAGTTTGTTACCTTAACTTTTCTTGTAAGAAAGAACTCAGGGGAGTTATCTTGTCTTGGGGAATAAATAAGGGTTAGAACTTTAAAATAAGTAAGGGCTTCATGCTTATAAAAGCAAATAAGGGTTTTTTAAACAAAAACTTGTAAAAATATAAAGGGACTTGTTAGAACTTGTAGGAACAAGTTTATAAAATATTGAACAGGGTTTTAGTATTTTATTTTAAGTTCAAAATATTAAACAGGGTGTTAATATTTTAGTTCTGACTCTTTAATAATAAACTTGTAGGGACAAGTTTGAAATATTAAAACAGGGATTTTAATATTTTATTTTAAGTAACAAACAGGGCTTTGTAACTTTAGGGATAAGTTAGAATTAGGGTTCTAGGACGAATTCGAATTCGGACAACTGTGTAAAGGGAAAAACTTTGAGAGCAACGCGAAAGGCATTTCAGGGGAAATTCCTTTTGTAAAAATCTGTGAGTTTGGAAAAGCTTAGTAAGGCGAAAGTTAAGCCGTTAAAAAATAATCACCCATTAGGGGTTATTTTTATTGAGAACAATAAATTTTTGCTGTAAAAGACATAATTAATTACATTAGTAATTAATTAATTAATTATTAAAAAATTTGAAACAAAATTTAAATATTCCTTTTTAAAGAGGAATAATTTCTTGTTAGATAAGAAATTTAATTTTATTTTGGAAATTAAAGTTTTGGAAACATGTCAGACTCTTCAAGTCATTTGCATTTTGAGGCGTCAGACGTGACAAATCTGGCGGGTGGAAAGGTGGGTCCTCACAGGCCCCCTTCAGGGGCCGTTCCAGGCTTTTTAACGCTTTTCGACGAGATTATTAGCACCCCAAATTACGCATGGGATAACGTCGGAAACTTTGCAACCTGGAAGGCAGAAAGGCACACTGCTGATGACCAGACGTCGTCCAGCAGCCATAGTGTGTCTTTTCATCCTTTAATGCCCGCTAGGCTTTTTCCAAATAACATAGAATCAGAGGTAGCGACCGTTGATCGGCGCGATGATCTGATCGACCTGAGCGACGCCAGGGACCTAGGTTCCGAACGCCGCCCGGACGTCCGGCCATCCAGGGACGGAGATTCGATCGGATTAGAGCGCCGAAACATTACGTTTACGCGAAAATACATGTAACAGTTCTATTAAAAATGCTCTTAAGACTTGGCTAACCATGGGGAGTTATATTACGAACCGCTTCTGCACTTATTCTCTCTAAATGGTCAACATTTTGAAATGGCCTTTGAAGGTAAACGTTTGCTTTAAGTAACCCCACAAGAAAAAATCGAGTGGGGTTAAATCTGGAGACCGCGGAGGCCAAGGAATTTCCGAAAAACGATGAAAACTCTTATATTGAAAATATTTTCAATGTATTGACTGTACATCTAATCTGCTGTCGCATAGGGCACCATCCTGCTGGAACCATATCTGGTGACGGTCAAGTAAGGGAAGGTTATCAAAAAAATCATTTATTTTATTGTTTAAAAAGCCCAAATAACGATCCGCATCTAAGGTTTCTCGGAAAAAAAGGTCCAATTATTTGATTTTTATACAATCCGCACCACACGTTTGTTTTGAACGAATATTGGTCCCGAGTTTTCAACGTAAAATGTGGATTTGTATCACTCCACCAACGACAGTTTTGGCTAGAAACTGTCCCATTTGATGAGAATGTTGCTTCATCCGAAAAAATAATACACCTTGACATAAATGAGTTATCTACTAAGATTCCCTGTATGTCACAACAGAATTCAAATCTCTATCATTATCTCCTGGTCTTAAAGTATGAATTTTTTGAGGTTTGTAAGGGTGATATTTGTATTTTTTTGAATCTTTGAAACTGTATCTTTTTTATATCCTTTGACAATGATATTTAGGATGCCCAGTTGCTGAGAGCATTACCGTCTGCTGCTTCTCGAAATGTCAAATCACCCACTATTAGCACAATCTCAATTTTCTCTTCCAGACTTAATGTTGGTGGCATGTCTGTCTAACTTTTCATAAACAAATACGTCTGCCAAACATAAAACTGTACAAGCCGATCTCTAAAATCTATGAAAAACACTGTTAGACTGCCTAAAGAAAGTGTTTATATCGTGACAGTTTTTAAAATACGATTGTTGACGTTTTCTTAGAATTTTCGATATTTAGACAGTTCGCAAAGCCTACTTTAAATATCAGTTTTAAAAAATGGCAATGCATACTTGATTAATTATGCATTAATGTGCAAACTTACATTTCCAACGTAATCGCAGAGAAAATGTAGGAAACAATATTTTTTTAATGTACTTAAATAAACAATGTTGAATATTTGTAAGCTATTTTTAATTCTAAACATCTTTTCTTTATAACAATTTTCACAAGGTACTTTACCCTAGAGCAAAAATCACATTTTTTGACAAACCTCGTATACGACTGAAAAAATTTAACATCTGATCTGAAAAAGTTTCCCATATGCCGCCAACTTACGTAGACACACTGTATTTAGGTCACTATCATTATCCTTCTCTTTGCCCAATTTGTATAGCCAATTATTTAACCCGGTACCTATACAGCGTGTCTTCGGAAGTTCTTACCAAATGGGAAACTTTTTAATTATTAACTCTACGAAAAAAAGTGCCTCTTCCTAAAAAGTCCTGCTTGGTGAGAAAATAAATTTGCACAAGAATATTTGTATGTTGGACATACAGGGTGGCTTCAAAAAGTACCGGGTTTAAAATTTATAAAAGACGTCGGCTATATTTACAAAACTAATAGTCGTAAAAATTTGGTAATAAGTATTTCTGGATAAGTAGGCTTTGAACAATTGATTGTTGTTGGTAACAGAATAGGCGTTTTAGCAGTGACAGTTTGGCAATTATAATTTCTGTTTCAAAACGTGAACTTCTTGTTAAAAAAAGGTTTTTCCGTTTCTTAGTTACTTTAAACAATAATAGTGATGATTAAACTGACTGTTAATGAAAAAATTGAAATAGTTCTTATTGTTGGCGATAATTATAAGAAGCATTGCGGGGCTGCCGACATTTTAAATACTAGACACCCAAATAAACATATTAGCCACGTTACTGTCGGCAATGTCGTCAATAAATTTAAAAATACTGGCTCTGTCGAAAATAATTTCAAGAAGAAACATGCAGTTCGAACACTTACTGAAGAAAATCAATTACAAGTATTGCAAGCGGTTGTGGAAAATAATTTTTTTCCGTATAAGCCAAAATTTGTACACACGCTCAAACCTGGAGATATGGAATCGCGTTTCATATTCTGTGCTTGGTTTCAAGGAGAAGTTGAAGACGACATTTTCTTTTCAAGGAGAATTTTATTCGGTGACGAGGCAACATTTACTTCCAATGGTGTCGTATGTTCCCAGAATTGTTGGTGGAGCGATGTGAACCCCAATTTCGTAATCGAATACCGTGACCAAACGTATTTCAAAACGAATGTTTGGTGCGGTATTTTAAATAATCAAATAGTGGGTCCATATTTTTTTCATCAAAATATTAATAGTGAGATTTACTTAAATTTCCTAAAAATCGAGATGTTTATATTTATTAACGGCCTGCCATTAAACGCACGACAGGCTGTTTGGTATCAGCATGATGGAGCTCTTTGTCACAGCGCAGCCAGGGCCAACGAATATTTGGATAGAACTTGTCCACAAAGATGGATAGGACGCCGTTCAGAAGTACCCTGGCCACCTAGGTCACCGGACATTACACCCCTAGATTTTTTATTGTGGGGTCATTTGAAGCAATTGGTGTACAAGCACAGACCATTCCGGGATATTGATCACCTAGAAGAAACTATAAGGCAGTGTATCCGGCTAGTTAGTCCTCATATGATCAGAAACGTTGTGGCAGAGTTTTCTAGAAGGACAATCATTTGTATGCAAAAAGACGGGGGCTATGTGGAGACCTAGATTATTTTTGGAGTCATTTAGTTTTATTTGTTATTGGGAAATTAGAAATTGGCCACCTCATAGAAATTAGTGAACTAATTTTTATCCGTCATAAAAGTAGTTCTCTTAAGTAGAGTTTTTATTGTGTAATTGTTATAGTCTGTTAGCCTTTAAACTTGCATTCTCCACGTTTTTAGTTTTGTAAATATAGGTCTTTTATAAATTTTAAACCCGGTACTTTTTGAAGTATGTCCAACATACAAATATTCTTGTGCAAATTTATTTTCTCACCAAGCGGGACTTTTTAGGAAGAGGCACTTTATTTCGTAGAGTTAATAATTAAAAAGTTTCCCATTTGGTAAGAACTTCCGAAGACACGCTATAGATTCAAATTTTTAAATTATTTTTCTTATTGTTGATATACCTGGAATGGGTCGCTTCGGAAAATCTACTGAGAACAAGTCGGATACCACTTGATAACTATTTTTGCCGTAGTACTACTAATCATTGTACCTTTTTCGTCAACCGAATAGCTCATGGCGATTAGAAATATTCAACGGGAAAATCAATTGAGAAAAAGTAAAAATTCTGTGTAAACCTGATTATAAAGGTGAATCCTGGTATTTTCATTTTAACCTGAATTAAAATTAAACAGAATCGTACTCCAGATCTAAGCTACTTTGATTATAGCATGTTCTTAATATCTTAAAAATGGTATGTGTAAAAAAGTTCAAATTTGGCTAACTTGTTACCCTTGTTATTCTCTTTTAAAGGTCTTAATAAAAGATTTCTTTAAAATCGATACGAGAGCGAATATTTGACACCTTGCAACTTGTATGGGAAATCCCATTTGTCCTGTTCGGATGCACCACCCGGTATTATGCAAGGACAGTATCATTCTTACTACAATTTTATCTCTAAATTTCTGGATACCCCAACAATGCCTCTTTCAGGTATGACGCCTTACAAAGTAATGCGGTATTAAAATCATTTATATGTTCTATATTTGATTAATTAATAAGAAAACTGCACAGAACTTATACATAAAATAAAAAGACGGGATGATCCATCTATTAGGGTAGAGGAGCGGCTAAAAGCCGATCCTTTCATCTTTCCGGGAAACATTTTGTGCAAACAGGTCATAGCTCTGGTCAAGAATACTTCTGTTCTACGATTCATCTCTGCCCATGCTTCATTTGAACATTCCTCCAAAAAATCCTTAAAATTTACATTAATGGCTGTCATTTTCTCAAAACATGATTCTATTATGGCCGGTAGCGTGTTCATGACTATACCATAATTATAAGAAGCTAATTTCATGCAATTCTCCTTCAAACTAGGTATTGGACATGCTTCACATTCAATCAGGTGGTCTTCAACTTCTCGCATTCTGAGTCTGGCCCTTTCGATTTCCTCCCTTTTCAAATCTATTATAGCATTTGCTTCATCTACTTTTTGGTCAACGCATTCTATTGTAACCCTATTCGGAGCTTCAGGTAAGGCCATTATTTCCTCATCAGTGACGCAACCTAAAATAGCAATACAGGGTGATTGATGGTGGAGGGCCTATTAGACGTTTATGAAAAACTAGCCAACGGATCACTTTGAAAATTTGGTAGCTTATACATGGTGTTTCTTAATAATATGCCCATATTTAAGGAGGTTATTCTTGGGTAAAATTTCAGAAAAAACTTCATATGAACATATATCCTAAACGGCTTCAATTTTTAGACACAGGGTGTTGAAGATTTTGAAAAAATCTCCTTCCTTATTGATATCTGTGATTCTGCTCTGGATATTTTTGTGAAATTTGGTATACACTTTCTATTTATATATTTATTCGGTATTTGTGAAGAAAAGAATGGTACGACACTTTTGTTTTCAAATCAAAATTATTTTTGAAATTCTTCTTCCTTGCAGAGCAAATATCGTCTTTTGAATTTTGGTCGTTTAACGTTGTCGTATAGTATTTGCGGAATTATACCGTTGATCGTTTGACTGCAATAAAACCTTACTATCCCTTCGAACATAAAATAAATAAGGAAATCCCAAATTTTAAAACCATTTCGAGCAGAGCCGGACCAGGTATACAAATTCAATTTATACCTATGCCTGATGCATATATAAATACAAAGTGATTTTTAATAATTTTAATCTTTAGTTGTTTTCCGGCGAGTAATTTTTAGTTAGGCTTATTAGTGGTAGAATGTGGCGTCCTTGGAATTGTGCTGATAGGGGGGCATCTTCAAGTGTCATTTAAAAAAAAAAAAATAATAATTAAAAACGTGTATCAATCGTTGTTGAGTAGAAATTTTAATTCGATGGATGCTTTAGCAGAGACGTCTACTTTGACAAAAACTCCTTTATCTTCGGTAAGAGACATAGTACTTAAACCTCTTAATCCTAGAAAAAATCGGAGTGATTCTGGCACATTTAGAAGCATTGACGAAAATTACATGGATTTATTAAGAAGAAAGATTTACCAAATGTATGAGGCAAAAACTGTACCCACTTTGATTTTCCTCAAAGAGCGGCTAATTAACGACGAAACAAATATCTCTTGTAGCCTTTCAAGCCTTAGGAAAATATTGCGTAAAATCGGTTTTAAATACCGAAGCATTGATAAAAGACAAACATTAATGGAATCTCAACGTTTACGGGAATGGAGACTTAAATATTTAACAGCTGTTAAACAATTTAGAGAAGAAAATCGTCCAATTATTTACCTTGACGAAACATGGTTCGATACCCATGACACTCCAAGAAAAGGTTGGGATGATTCTTCCAAAAAATGTTAAACCAAGGCACCATCAAATAAAGGCAAAAAAATCGCAATATTACATGCTGGTTCAGAGAACGGGTTTGTTCCAAATTTTCTGTTGCTTTCAGCTAAAAACATATCAGATTCTTCTTTAGATTACCATCAAGATACCGACGCACAACTTTTTGAAGATTGGTTTAAACATAAACTCCTTAAAAATATACCTGAAAATAGCGTCATTGTAATGGACCATGCTAGTTATCATAGTCGGCCAGCAAAAATCATTCCCAATTCTAATAATACATTAGCAGAAATTCAAAACTTTATGATTGAAAATTATTTATATTTTGAAGAAACTTACAAAAAACGAGAACTGCTAGAAGCTTTTAAAACAAATAAGGAATACGAGTGTGACAAACTTGCAGCAGAAAATAATATTTCTCCTATATTAAATGCATCTGTAGTAGAATTAATTAATACGAAGTAAGAAAAATTTCTGCAGACAGCTGGAAAAACTGTGTATAGCATGTACTTAAGGTGGAAAATTCTTACAATTGTATGATTACAAATGTTCAACCCTTAATTATAAGTTTAGCTTTAGATGAAGATAGTGATAGTGATACAGAGTTAAATTTTGAATAAATTATCAATAGTTTCTTAGAATTTAATTAATTTTTATTGTACTTGTTATTCTAATAGTTATACTTTTAAATTATATTATTTTCAATTATCATTAATTGTTATCATTATTTTACATTTATTATAGGTACCTAAAACTAAAAATACCTATCTATTTATTTTAAATTATAAAAATAAATCAAGTGGTGTGGTATACATTTTCAAGTCGGCCCTGATCCCATTTAGTGAGCTTTGAATAGGTTGAGGCGTATACAATAGGGTTTAATCAGGTAGTTTATTTCTGGGAGTAAGAGTCAACGGTATAATTCTGCAACAACTATGTAAAAAAATTAAATTCATTCATTTGCACTCTGTAATGGAATTACGTATTAGAAATGAATAACGATGATCTAGTAGGTAAGAAGCAAATTTTGTGTTGTAAACAAAAACTGTTTTGACAGTTGTCTACCTAGTCTAGTTGTCACGTATTTCAGTTATTAACCTTAACAAATTATTAAAAAAAACATGACTGTATCTCAAAAGTTAAGACGTTTAGGACACGGGACACGGGTCATATGAAGTTATTTTCTGAAAATGGAGCCAAGAATAACCTCCTTAAATATTAGATTGTTATTAAGAATCACCCTATATAAGCGGACATGATCTATTCTAAAAATATTTTTTTGCTTGCAGTGTTGTCGCTTCTCCTAGAAAGCATTGGCAACTTTGATAATTTAAATAGAATATCCTGTATATTATATTGTTTCTAGAATCCGCATTAATGTCTTAATAACCTTCCTTAACATTTTCCTATACCTATTTGTGATCGGTCTCGAGATAATAAATGAATTCAACTTTTGTTTATTGGCAAACAAATGGTGACATTTTTGCACTCTTGACTTTGACAAACTAGGGCTCTGAAATGTGATTCGGAGACTAGTAATATCCAGGAGGCATTTCATTTTGTTACAAAATATAGTACAGGGTGTTTCAAAATTCAAATATTTTTATTGCTTGGAAAAATAATAAAAAGTATGTTTTATTAAATGGAACACCGTGTATTTTATCTGTGGTACTAAAAGTACTTGAAATTATCTATCTGTGTGTAATGTTGCAATACCTATCTTAAACAGATTTAGACTTATTATTACAGAATTAGATATTTTTTGCTGATTTTTTACGAACTTTTAATAATTTTGTAGAAAGTAAAAAAAAAACTTATTTGTATGTCCCCTTGTATGCTACAACTTAGATTTGGTTAAGTACGTTTAAGCTTTTAGGAGTTGATTTGTGATTATTATCTGTAATAATTAATTTTGCTAAAGTCAAAAACTGGTCGAGATAGGTTCAACAACTTCAAGAGATTTTAGGACCACGGATAAAATACAACGTGTCCAAGATAAGGAGGGCCAGTACAGGGATCTCGGAAACGGTAAGAGATACGAAGTCGGTTAAATGGAGATAAAGTTGCGCATTTACGTGCCTAACAATATGCCGTTTTAAGTTTTAAAATTCCGAGTAGTTCCGGAGATATCCGAACAAACCCGAAATTCTGAACAATCGTTTTATTGTTTTCCTGGGTCTTTTTGAGATCGAATTCTAAAGTAAATTGCACTTTTGCATTGCGACTTTTTCCGCTCTATCTAACAGAGTTCATCGTTTTGTAATCCGACGAATCGTCCTCGAAGGGCCATTATCAACTTTCTTTTTTTTAATACGATCCTGTTTTTCTGATATCGGAATTTTATAGCTTTTTTTCTTCCGAATGAAACAATGTATGACTTATTGTGGTTTAATGAAGTTTCGAGGGTTTTTTGAACAACATTAGGAAATTTTATGAATAATATCTCATAAGTAAGCTCTAAATTTTTACTTATGTTGGACTAGTTCAATAAATATCAAATAATTTAATAATAAACCACAAATAAGTGAACAAAATACAGGAACATAATTTCAAACTTTTGTTGATTCGGGATTTAAAAGAAAAGTAGGCGCTTGAAACAATAAAATTAAGATGGTTACGCGTGATTTGTTTCATTTGACATTGCCATTGTGATCGTTTGATAGCGTTTCAAGAGGTTTTCTTTTTTCCAGAAAATATGGAACATAAATTTACAAATGATGAAAAGTTTGATATTCTATCGCATGTTTTATTTTATCTCAAAAAACTGTTATGTGTCAGTTAGAAGATGTTATTTGTGCTTATAGAATAACGGAAATCATTTTGAACACCTGATTATGTAGTTCCTTACTTTTTTCGTTGTTCGTTTTATAACTGTTTCGGTATGATTTTTGTTCACTTATTTGTGGTTTATTATTAAATTTTTTGTTATTTATTGAACTAGTCCAACATAAGTAAAAAATTTAGAGCTTGCTAACGAGATATTATTTATAAAATTATGAGAAATACAGGACCTTATCCCAAAATTTCCTGATGTTGTTCAAAAACCCTCGAAACGTCATTAAACCACAATGTGTCATATGTATTCGGGAGAAAAAAAGCTCTCAAATTCTAATATCGGGAAAACAGGACTGTATTTAAAAAAGAAAGTTGATAATGTCTCTTCCAAGACCACTTGTCTGATTATAAAACAATTAACGCTGTTAGATAGAGCGGAAAAAGTGGCAATGCAAAAGTGCAATTTACTTTAGAATTCGATCTCAAAAAAACCCAGGAAAACAATGAAACGATTTTTCAGAATTTCGGTTTTTTCCGGATATCTCCGGAACTATTCGGAATTTTAAAACTTTCTAAACGGCATATTATTACGCACGTAAATGCGCAACTTTACCTCCATTTAACCGACTTCGTATCTCTTACGGTTTCCGAGATCCCTGTATTGGCCCTCCTTATCTTGGACACGTTGTATTTCATTTAAAAAAAATACACTTTTTATCAAGTTTCCAAATAATCAAAATATTTATATTTTAAAACACCCTCTACTATTATAGCTAATATTTGGAAATAGAGTGAAAGGGCTCTGAATATTACCTAACTCCTAACCAAAATTCTGTGCGCAAATTTGCCATAGTTCGAAAATATCCTCCCATTTTGAAGGAGATGTTTTCCAAAAAAACAAAAGTTAAATTAATTATTATCTAGAGAACGATCAAAGATAGGTCAAAGTTGCTAATTTTCTAGTAGAAGTGGCAACACTGCATGGATAAAGCTATCTTTAGATATAATCTCCCAAATTTTCATAGTGATCAATCACCCTGTATAACAATATTCAAATTAATATTTCACACCGTCATTTTTACGCCAATCAGCGACCTGTTTTTTATTTAGTTACCATAGAAAAAACGCAAAAACTCCTACTCCAAGCACCAGTATAAAATATTCCCAACTACATTGAATTTTATACCAGTGGCGGAGGTTTTGAGGATAGATTATTACTTAGTAATGGAAATAATTAAACATGAATTTGACGTCACTGGTGTTGTATAGCGCTTACGAATAAGTATGATGCTTTAAGTTTATGATCATAGATATACAGGATACCCTAAACTCGGCTGTCATTAGAAATATCAAGAAAAAGGGCGTGTAATTATGAAAACCTGGTCGTGTCAATTACAGTTTTTTCGACTTTCAAAAAATATTTTTAAGAATACCAAATCATATCCCTATTGAATAGGAATTGTTTTTTTCAATCGATTGCGATGATAAAAATACAACTTGATGAATTGCTTCATTTGATTAAGCAGAAATTACTATTTTTAAAGGGGTATGTCAAATATAAACTCTTGTAAATCTACTTAAAATTCTAAACATATTTAATGAATATTTAGGGCATTCATCGATTTGAAGCAGGGAAACGGGTTTTAGTGACAATCTACATGGGCGTTAAATACGCCGCGCCGCGTATCTCACCCTGCGTATTCTACGCTTAACCATAAACCATACGTTTAAATGTACCGAATTAGATTGACGTTTGACATGTTCTTTTAGGGACCGTGAGATATTCGGCGTGACGAACATGATATGTTATATAGCTTTATAACACTACTTACTACAATTTGAAAATAATATATTTTGTAAGACATTCCACTAAATATCAATAATTGTCACTTATATCAGTTATGCATATCAGTCCGATGTACGAAATAAGTCAACATATTCTTATATATTGATTCATATATATTATCTCTTATCCACAAAAAAACTTTTTGTTGTAAAACGGCAATAGAAAAGTAGCTTATAACTAAAAACTGAACAAAAATACCTATATTACCTATACTTAAATAATAGTTCTAGATACATTTACATCAAGGAAAATCGATGCAAGTTTAGTACCAATAATAAACAGTACCAAATATACTTGACAATTGCAAAACAACTTAACAATAATTGTTGTATTTAAAAATTACAAATCATAATTCCTTTCTCATTTTAATTACATTGCCTAAAAGTCTGAAAGCAATATGCCAAATCTATATAATATATACATGGTGGTATGGAAATGGCGTATTATATTTAAATGGGCGACTCTTTGGGTGTCCTAGAGAAGCGCTACCTATTTTTTTTTTTTTTTAATTTTAAAAAGTGGGGTAACAACACCCTTACTCACAGGTCAGTCCGCGCTAGTGTACAACATTTCACCCAGAGCCAATGGCAATGTTGCCAATTTTAATGTAAAACTGAAATTCCAAATAAAATTATAAAAATAAATTATTTTCGACCTACTTGTATACTTTATACCTATTATATCTATAATAGAGCGAGGAAATCCAGGCACTAACACAATCAGTCTTTTTTCTTTTTCATGAGAACACTCCTGGAAACACTTTATGTACACACAGTAATAGTGAAACAGAACCGATAGTTAGCTTTTGAAAATACAATAATACACTACAGATTATTAGATTTTATTTCACGCGAGAAATTTGACGTCCAGAAGAAACGCGTCAATAAAAACAATATTCAAAGATTATTTATGGACGGGCAAGATACATGCGTAAACCGAAAAAACAGAGCGGATTGCTGAGAGTATGTTGGTGATCGACGAGACACAACGTATCCGGCCGCTGGTTGGTCTTCGACTAACAGACGCAAGCGTGTGGCGCTATATGAAACTACCTCGCTCAGCTGATGTAAGGCGTCAAGAGGTCATTTTCATTTCACCTAGTGACGTACGTGGCTATTACTATTCCATATGTTTTTTCGGGTTGTTCAAAACATAGTCCGTCGTAAATGTTCTTCAATTAATTGTACAAAAAGGTATTACAGAATAGAAAAGTGTTTAAATTATTTTATTTTGTCTAAAGAGTTTAAGGTGTACATATGACAACACCGGCCAGAATTCCTTGATTGCTTACATGTATCGCAGTGCCACACAGGTGTTTTTCTGGTTTGACGTCAGGTCACATTTACCGCTGAATGAATTGAAAGCGCCATTTATGGGTATTTTTCTTCAATTAGTCTTTATCTCAGGAATTGCTGGTTTAAATATAATACGTCATTCTCATAACACCCTATATGTACATAGGAATAAATTTGAACATATCGGGCTTTTCAGCAAAACACCCACATAAAAAGATATGAAAAAAAGTTCATATTAACATAGGTCCGAAAATGCTTCCAGAGGGAGCTACAGGCCCTTGAAGATGGTGCCATAAAAGTGGTTTTTATTTAATTTATTAGGATCTACTTACAATACAGGAATTAACTTCTACGTATAAGTTACAGTGATTGGAGGTCACTTTTTGAAATTTTTGAAAATATCAGGTGACCCATATTGCAACCAGTGGCGTGGGAATAAAGGGTTGGTTAGTTATTTATTCTTATTTTTTTCGCCGAGTGTATTTTTTAAATAAATTATGATTCTTTGAACATTTTTACATAAAAAAGGTTCCCTTGGTATAAAGTCGTATAATCGACCGTTTTCGAGATAAATGGAATTTTTCTTAAATAGTAAAAACACACAAGTCACAATAACGGGTTGTTCAACTAAAACTTCAAAAAGTGACAAAGTGAAGTTGCTTATTAAACAAGTTCAAATGCATTTGAATTAAGCCAACTATGATTTGTTGCGAAGCGCTTGGTATCCTATGCGTTCCATTTTTAATGAAGTTTTTGGTGGAAAGAAAAATCTGAGCATTAAATTCCGTTTATCTCGAAAACGGTCGACTATACGATTTTATACCAAGGGAACTTTTTACATGGGTCTAGTTTTGTACACCGATGGATCAAAAACCGGCAACGGTGTGGGCGCAGGTATATTTGGGTTTGTTCGTTGTTCCAGGATGGACATGAACATGCCTCTGGGGACCTACGCCACAGTATACCAAGCGGAAGTTCATGCCATAGAAGCATGTGTACTACAAAATCTTGAAATGGGCTACCACGACAAAAGTATTTACATCCTTTTGGACAGCCAAGCTGCTCTTAAGGCTCTGAACTCCAATCGGTTTACTTCAAAGATTACACTAGAGTGCCTAAAAATACTGGCGGCCAAGGGGAACAAGATGGAACTCTTGTGGGTCCCTGGTCACTCTGGGATATTAGGAAATGAAAAAGCGAATGAATTAACGAGAGCCGGATCTGCTCAAAGTCTCAGGGGCCCCGAACCGATAGATATATGGTCGAAAAAAGAACACCTATCTCGATGGCAAGAGTTACCTGGTCAAATACACGCACGGGCTGTAATTGGAAAACCATCGAAAATACTATCGAATGGGATGCTAACCCTGACGCGGCCCCAGTTGAACAAGTGATGGGTCTGCTAACAGGCCACTGCCACTTGCGAAAACACCTTCAACGGATAGGGATAAACAGCGAATTCATTGAATGTAAACTCTGCGGCGAGGAGGATGAAACCGCCTCACACATAATATACCGCTGCGTAGCGCTGTCTCGTAGAAGACAAAATATCTTCGGGAACATACAACGTGGTAACAACCTCACTCATGACAAACTTAGTAGAAGGTTGAAGTTCGGGCCTTTAAACCGACCCCCGCATTTAACCAACCAACCAACCAACCATACACTTATTATAATTATAGAGCGTATAAATATCTATACAGGGTGTAACTGAATAAGTGTAAAACATTTAAGGGGGTGATTCCTCATCGAAAAAAAGATACGATCTTTCATATAAAGAAACTTCATTGGAGCATCCCTTGTTAAGATACAGCCCCTTAAAGGGGGTACATAAAATTTATAAATAAACAAAACTAATTTATTAATAAGAAAATCATAGTAAATGTTCAATATGTCTACCTTCAGACATTACGCATGCATCTAGACGTCGGCGCATTGAGCCACGTATTCGCGCAAATATTCCTGGAGTCTCTCTAATTACCCTGCACGCATCGATGATGTGGTTTCTTAAGTCCTCTACATCGCGAACAGGAGTACGATAAACCAAATGCTGCAAATGGCCCCAAGTAGAGAAATCGAGAGGATTGAGATCCGGGGATCGAGCGGGCCAATTCTGAGGTCCTCCTCGACCTATCCACTGATTTGCATATGTTTCAGTTAAATGCTGACGTGCTACTTGACTAAAATGGGCGGGAGCCCCATCATGCATAAAAAACATATCCCTTCTGACGCCCAAAGGAACTTCCTCCAGCAGTACGGGATGCACTGCTCTTAAAAATTAAACGTATGCCTCACCATTTAATCGAGGAGGTAGAAAATGAGGCCAAATTAAATAATCCCCAATAACTCCGACCCACACGTTAAGAGAAAACTGTTCTTGATGGTTAGTTTCGACAATAGCGTGAGGGTTTTCATCAGTCCATATGTTGTAATTATGAAAATTAATAATCTTGTCCCGAGAAAAACTACATTCGTCTGTGAATTCGATCGTCTTCAGAAAGTCACGATTTCTTCTAATCATTTCCAGCATCCAATTGCAAAATTCAAGACGGTTCGGAAAGTCTCACGGTAACAGTGCCTGTACTCGTTGCCGATGGTAAGGGTATAAGAGTTGTTCCTTTAAAATTCGAAATACCGTCATATGATCAACATTTAGCTGGAAAGCAATCTTTCTAGTACTGGTAGTAGTATTAGTTAATCCATTTCAAAACAAAAATTTACAAACTGACAGCTTGATACCAATTTAATTGTCACTATCGCTATAGCGGCCTACTGGATAAATTAGTTTCGTATTTTCGTTTTATGGCGATATGTATCTTGTTCGTAAAATAATTTTTTGCTGCGAACTGGTTTATTTTGGGCAAAAAATTGAAGAGACATTTTTTGTTTAGAATGAAACAGGCTATCGGAAATAAATTTTTAGATGGTAAACAAATAATAAGACAAAAACTTACATTGGAAATAAATTTTAGGGGTTGCGTTTTCCACCCCTTACAACCATGGGGTAAACCAAATAAATTACTGGCTAAGTGTCTTTTGGTAGTAGAAAATGTCAGGTTAATTTCAATATTGTAACTTTTTTAGTGCTTGTGAAAAAAATTATTAAACAAATTTTATGTACCCCCTTTAAGGGGCTGTATCTTAACAAGGGATGCTCCAATGAAGTTTCTTTATATGAAAGATCCTATCTTTTTTTCGATGAGGAATCACCCCCTTAAATGTTTTACACTTATTTAGTTACACCCTGTATAGATCCAATAAATCTCTTAGGACGTAGCTTTCAGGCTGTCGTCTAACGTGGCGGGCGTAGGGGTTAAAGTTAGGGTCTCAGGGTGGCGCTTATAGGACCTAACTAAGACTGTCGATCTTAACAGAATGGGTCCCTTCCAAGCTTGTCGACTTCCTATTTATACTGATCATCCATTGTTTAATTAGATCAGTATAGATAAACCAAGAATACGTTTATGTGTAGTTTGCAAACCAAGCTTGGATTATACAGGGTGTCCGCTAAGTAATGAGACATGGAAAAACCACAGACTCCTTGCGTTAAGATATTAGGATTTAATTATACCTACCTATATCCGAAAGTTGATATTAACTGAGATAGAGGGTGTCAAAGTTAAAACTTCATTTTTGTTTTTCTCTAATAACTTTGACCCAACGGTTTTTTACAAAATTTGGCAATTATGGTTTCTTTAGGATGAGGAACTGATTTTTTGGTGAAATTTTAATGTACAATGTAGGGGACGCTGCCTGCGGCATTTATTGCACATTTATTAGGTCAAAACTTTTTTGTGCCTCCGTGTATTTAAGTTTTTAATGAAAATAATACTTTTATCATATTTATTACGTAAAAAAGATACACTAATTTCAGGTCGCCCAGAGTTACCGGTTCAGAGATATATGCATTTATATTGTTTAGTACCTATTATTAATTTGCAAACAAAATTTTTTGTTTAAAGTAACAATTTAGAGATGCAGTTGCTAATGAAACCTCTATGTTGTTATTTGCTTGTTGATTATTGTAAAATAGCTGTGTAAAAAAATGTTTCATTTTTGAGTTTATCCTAAGTTAAGTAACAATGCCGAAACACAAATGATTTTGACATTTCTAGTTCCTTGTAATAATTTTTTTTATCTCATTTAGTTCTTTTCCGAGTATTCGTTTTTTAAAATGAAGTTTTCAAGGGAAGAGTTAATTGATATGGTATTAATGTTGGGGAATTGTGACAAAAATTGTTTACTGGCCAGTAGAATTTACGCGACTTAATTTCCGGAAAGGCGTCATCCAGATCCCCTAAGCTTTACCCGATTGCTCGAGCGTTTTATCGAGACAGGGAGTGTGGACTATAAAAAGGAAGAAAGAACAAAACCGGCTACAAATGAGGAAAATCACTAGCAGTTTTGTTAAGAGTTACTGAAAATCCAAACATAAGTCAGGCACGCGTGGGAGAAGAGGATGAAATTAGCGAAAGGTCAGTTCAGCAAATGTTAAAAATGGATCGTTATCATGCATATCATATTCAGCTACACCAGGCTATGAGTGAAAATGACTTTCAGTGCAGGGTACAATTTTACGAGTGGGCTCGAACAACTTTTCAAAAAAATCCACGTTTTTTTATGTCGGTGTTATTTACTGATGAGGCGACATTTCACAACAAAGGTTGCGTAAACAAACACAATTTTCATTATTATGCCGCCTCTTTCGTTAAATGGACTACCAACATCATTGGTCGATAAATTGTTGGGGAGGAGTGATTGGAAGAGGAGGGCCAGATCGATAGCCTCCGAGGTCGCCCGACTTAACTAAATTAGATTTTTTTCTGTGAGGGTATGTAAAACATCTAGTTTATAAGGAACGGCCAACTACCGAGGAGAACATGCGGCAGAGAATAATTAACGCATTTGCGACAATTACAACAGCGATGCTGGGCGATGTGGATAGGAGCTTACAAGTAAGAATAAACAAATGTTTACAGCAAAATGGAAGACATTTTGAACATTTGTTAAAATGAATTGCCAATAGTTCCTATTAAAGTCTGTAAAGTGATAAATAAACACCTACATATTGTTTTTCCATGGCTGTCTATGATATTTTCCCAATACGTTTTTAGTTTAATGAGGATATTTATGGTTTTTGGTAAATATCTCTAAAACCATTGAGAATTTTAATACATTCGTTATAACAAAATATGCTTGTAATTAAATTCTTAAATAATGAAATAAAATACAGGGTGTGCCATTTAAAAATACTAAGAAAAACTGATTTCAAAGTTGCCATTTTTGTAACGAAATTTTGTACACCCTGTATAAAATAAGAAAAACCTGTTTATTGTCACAGTATTATTAGACCTCTAGCATTACTGTTCACAGTATTTAGCTGGAACAAAACAGATCTAATAAGATTTTTATTCTAATTTTTCCAAGCGTGCAAAACGATCTTTTCATCTTTTCTTATTTAAGCAAAGAAAAAAATCTTTTTGCACATAAGAGAGAACACCAAAAAGAACCTAAATGTGCCATAAAATACATGGTGTGTCATTTAAAAAAAATATATTTTATGACGTCACACTTTTTTGAACCAGCCTGTATATTTACAAATATTTTTAAAATATGCATTAACCCACATCCTACAACTTTTGTATTAAACTTTTGTTTCTACTGTTGTAAATAAGGACGCTATGGCTGCCCAACGCACAGGACCCGGTATAGCCCAACAAGAAAAAATCGCGGCTCGTTAAGTCAGGTGACCTAGTTGGCCAATTCTGTGGAACTATTCGTCCTATTAGTTATTGGGATACCGCCTATTTAATTCACTTTGCGTGCTGCACTATCTAGCTGTAGTCACATTCGTTTTCTAATATTTAGTTGCTCATTTTCTAAAAATTCTGAAAAATTCGATTAATAATTGTCAAGGGTTATTAGTTCTTTATTTTCCATAGCAATATCGATTTTCTTTCATTCTTGGATTTTTAGATATTTGGAATATTGGATCCGGTCAATTTTCAATTGTCAATATTATCGGAAACAGTTGAATTTGGGAACAGGGTATATTATGTAAATTACGTTGACTATCTCAATATACATGATGTCACATTAAAAAAAAACATTTTGATTCCCCCTGTAAATAAACAGACCTAAAATAGTATTTGATACCCTTGCAAATCCTACTTTAAAATATGGAACATAAAAAAATTAAGATTGGTGAACATTATACTTGATCACGCTGTACATGATAAATTTTTGTTATCAATAATTAAATAATTACAGAGCTTCTTAAATAATCTTGAAGAACAATAAACTGTTAATAAACGAACATTTAGTTTCCCCTATTAAAAAAAAAAAATGGCTGCCATGTCACCATCATGTCACCGTGTATCGAATGGATAGCAGCAACTCCGGCATTGCCAACTAGATTTAGACAGTCGTTTGATCAAAAATAAACAATTCAAACTTAAAATGTATTTTTTTTAAAAAACTACAAGATATAGGTATAGGTAACCTTAAAACTGTTTAAAAGGTAATTAAAAATCGAGTGAAATAACGATATAAAATATAGGGTGTTCAATTTAAAATAAACTAATTATTTTGTTTTTTATAAGCCTAATCAAAATAAGTTTTTCCCTACCTTGTATAATTTTAAGAAAATGCATTTATTTCACCATTCAACCTAATGCTTTCGCTAATCAATACAAAACATAGTTTAAATACATAAAGCAAACAATTCATTTAAGTTTAGGTCGACATTTTCAAAATAGTTAAATATCTCGAAAACGCCTTGTCTTAACTATAAGAGGGATAACAGTAACTTGTCTTTACTTAGACCATAAGATCGAAATATGCAATAATGTATGTAACTTTTTTTTGAGAATATTTTTAAATACATTGAAACCTCTCTTAGGCGAAAACCTACGGGACCGTCTAAATGTGTCCGTCTAAGAGAGGTGTCCGCCCATGGGAAATTTGTTATTAGGTAATATGTAAATGCAAAATTATTACTATGTATATGTATGTACAAATGAACATAACATAACAAAAATACACTAGTTTTAGTTAGGATGTAGTACTAAAAAATCTAATAACGTAGTTTGACGTGTTGCGTTTTATACTTGCACAGAAAATGTCTGATAACAATTCCATTGCATACTCTTATAATTCCTTTACCATACTAATGACTTGTTGATACTGCATTCAACTTTTCATCAGAGTCGTCAGATAGTGATGTGGTTTCAGTTTGGACTACATAATCGGTAGGAATGGGGTCACTATCATCTTCTTATAGCACATTGCTATCAATGTTAATGAACTCGCCCAAATCATTGTTATCAAATTATAAACTTCCACAACATCAGTATTCTCTTTCAGACTCAAAACGCGACATTTGTGTGCCATTGTGTCCGATTTTAACCTTACAACTCACAAATAAACCGCGAACTGCTGTCGGGGAATCACTTTCGTTCGGCGAAGTCCTTTCGCGCTGCCGCGCATACGCGATTGGTTGCCGGTCTGTCTTCAGAGAGTTTCTGCACCGTACTTATTCGTCTCCCAAATATTTTAAAAACTTTTTTGTCCGTTCAAAAGAGGGTTTTCGCACTCTTTGTATGAAAATAGCCTGTTCGGATCCGCCCAAGAGAGCTTAATTTTCATGGAATTTCATATACCTAGTTCCGGACTATGAAAACATGTCCGCTTAATAGAAATGTCCGCTTGTTACAGGTGTCCGTTATGAGAGGTTTCTCTGTAATTTAAAAAACATGCTCTCACCGACACAAAGATACTTCTACATAGAAAAAATTAAAATAATAAACCGGTACGACGCGGTTTAATTTTAATTCAGGATAAAATGAACATATCAGATATCAGTAAGCACCTGTATAACAACGTTTTTAATGTTTTCGAATAATTTTTGGTTTGAATATTTCTAATCGCCAGCTATTGAGGAAAAAGTACTTTAACATAAGATAATATTAACATTGACATAAAATTACTTTGGACAAATTTTTAGTCATTTATTTGCTTGCTGAGAAATGTATCATGTTAATAATATATTTTGTTAAATAACTCTTAAATTACTAGAAAAATACACTTTTAATTGAACATAGACTTTTTTTATTGCAGTCTTTAAAAATTTTAAGTACATTTTCGTGATAAAATAAATAGTATTTATCATCTTACAATTTATGTGTCCCGAACAGACGCAAAACTCGATATATAGAATATTGCTGAAAAAGTTAATCCGGATCTAGGAAAAATACAAAATATCTATTGTGTAACAGTTTTATTGACTCAATAAGATACTTATTGCCATTTTATGGAAATGAAAGTGAAAATTTATTAAACAAGCTGCAAAGACTGCAAAATAAGTCCATAATATCAATTAATTTCATATCTTAGTTTGATGAAAAAAAATGTCACATCGAGGTTTTCAGCATAAATATCTAAAAGGGCACCTAGCTCGGGTGTTCGCCCCGTAAATCTAACCTACAACGGGAAATGGAAAATAACTCAGCCGGTTTTGCTGCTACAAAAAAATGTGAAAAGTCAAATTGAAGAGCTTGACAGAGCGCGTAAGCTCGAACAAACCCGATCCCGATATCTCAATGAGCGATTTTCAACTGCAGAAACAATAAAATTAAATTAATTATATCTCGAGAAGGGGCGGAGTTGGGGCATTATTTGTTCGCGAATTAACGGGATACCTGATACCGAGTACTTTGATGGGCCGGAGGCTGGGGTTGGTGGGGCAATTAGGAGGGGAATAGTAAGGGGGATTGGAATTTTTTTACATAAATGCTAATAAGTAGTTTATTAATCGAGCTACGGGGATCAGGCCGGATTCAATTTGTTCATTTTTTTATCAGCTACGAGGTGGGATTGACGAAAAATTTTTATTTTCCCAAATGGTATGTGTAAATAGGATCTAGAAACACAAATTTTAGTTAGAAAAGTTATTCAATTGTCCCACCAGTGGCGTCCCTGCAAACATGTCCTATTATATTTTTGACAAAAAATATGGTACGCCACTAACATTTTTCCATGTGGATATTTTTCTGATTAGCCTGGTCCATTCTACATGAAAACGATATCTTGAGTTTTTCTCGTCGGTTCTTGAATAAAACTACTAAATTCATATTGAAACTCATTATTATTAACAATGTTAATAAAATAATTAATGATATATTTTGTTTCATAAAAATTGTTGGAGTGGGCAATTCGAAGCAAGCGAGCATGTCTTATAAGTGAGTTATTTTCCATTTCTCGTTGTAGGTTAGATTTACGGGGCTTGTTCGAGTTTACCTCCGGAGTATTTTGGGCCTGGAGCTTCCATTACGCTATTTTTGAGGTCTCACCCTCGTAACCGGAAACATCGGCACAGCGGCGAAACGTCAACTCAAAGATCAAACTTCACGTTACCTAATCGGTTGCAATGGTATCTCAAACCCGAACAAACCCTCGCAGGAGGGGGAAATGCACTATATCCTTCGCCAAAACCAACTGGAAAAAATTCAGAGATGAATTAAAAGGATATGATGCTATTCCTCCTATTGTGAGCAAACTGGACATTGACGAGGCAGCAAATGTGCTAACAAACAACATAAAGCAAGCACTGGGTAGAGCCACAAGCACAGTGACTACATACTCGAAATACGGTGACATAAGTCAAGAAATCAAGGATCAAATAAGAACGAAGAACCGACTCATGAATCAAGCATACAGAACTGGTGATCCGAGAATCAAAACACAGGCAAACCAGGCAACTCAGAGCGTCAAAAGGTTATTAAGAGATACAGAATCTGGAATCTGGGATAGGAAGGTTGAGAGTCTGAATATCGAAGATAACAGTCTGTACAGAATGACTAGATCACTGACAAAAGGCAGCAGACAACAAATGCCACACATAATAACAACAGACAACGTGACGATCACTGAGCCCCGAGAAAAAGCTGAAAAATTCGCTGAAGCTCTTTACGAGCAGTTCAGCGAAAATCCAACCACCAACAAAGCAGCAGAGGATCGGATCAACAGAACTGTAGAGATCTTCAAAAGCATGGATCATCCGCCCGATCCAAACCTGCAACACATCACTGCAGAAGAAGTAAAGGGTCTGATAGCCAAGACCAAAATAAAGAAGGCACCCGGTATAGATGGCATATCCAACAAAGCATTGAAAAATCTACCGGATAACACCATTAATGACATAGTCTGCATAACAGATGCAATGCCGATGCTTGGACACTTTCCTATCGCCTGGAAGAAGGCAAACATCATAATGATAGGAAAGGCAGGCCAGAAGAAAAATCTGATAAGTGGATATAGGCCGATTAGTCTACTGTCTAACGTGGGCAAGTTAGCGGGAAGGTTAATCTCGGGTAGGCTTTCAGCCTTTGTCGAAATTAATCACTGTATACCAGAGGAGCAGTTCGGCTTTAGAGCAAACCTGTGCACAGTTAGACAGGCGACGAGGTTGGCCTCCAACATACTCAAAGGATTCAACAAGAGAAAAAGCACTGGAGCTGTGCTGTTTGACATCAGTAAAGCGTTTGATAAAGTATGGCACAACGGGCTAATTCTAAAAATGATAAGGTTAGGAATCCCCAACTACTTGATAAAGGTGATAGTTTCTTATCTGGAAGATAGAACTTTCCAAACCTGGGTAGATGATGAACTATCTACAGTTAAAAACATAAGAGCAGGCGTGCCTCAAGGATCAGCTTTAGCCCCCCTCCTATTCAACGTTTACACTGCGGATATTCCCCAGCTCCAGTGGTGTGACAAATATATATATGCGGATGACACAGGCATCGCAGTGACAGGAAGGAGCCCCCGACTAATACTGGTCAGGCTTAAAAGGAACATAGCCATTCTGGAAGAGTGGCTAAAAAAGTGGAAGATAAAGATAAATCCCGATAAGACTCAGGCAATTTACTTTTCAAAATCGCGTCACAAATTCCCGGCGGGGAAAGTCAAGGTTGGAAACAAAGATATAGACTGGCAACAAAGCGTTAAATATCTAGGTTTGCACTTTGACAGAACGCTCAATTGGAAAGTAAATACAGCCATCAAGAAAGCCAATCAACAACTAGGCGCAATATACTGTCTGCTGAACAAGCGCAGCAAGATAAACTTAAGAACGAAGGCCACCCTCTATAAGACTTTCATCAGGTCAACGATGACATATGGTGCGCCAGCGTGGTGCACCATTAGTAAGAGTGACAGGAATAGAATTCAGGTGATGCAAAATAAGGTTCTAAAAATCATACTTAACATGCCGCGATACACAAGAAATGACGTCATCCATAGAGATCTCGAAGTAAAAACAATCCCCGAGTTCTTCGATAAAACCATCGCGAAATACCACGCCAAGGCTAACATTGCCAACAACAGTCTGATACGTGCATCACACGTGCATTCAGAGCCAAATACATGTTATAAACTACCTAAAGACTGGATCAGTCGCAACCGCGAGCCTCACTCTCGCGGTGAGTTCAATTGGTCAGCCTACCCTCGTTAACCTACGAGGATGTTCTTTTCCTTCAGAAAAGATAATGTTGAGAGGGCCATATAATTCCCCCAAGTTGCCAAACCCGACACTACCTTGCAGCTGCTTCTGCAAGGTGTCTGTCTGCAGATTCTCATCGCAAGTTCTCCAAAAAAAAAAAATGGTATCTCATCGGGCGATGCCTGATGAGCATCTTCCATTTGCGACATGTCGTCCAGGTTAAATTTTGCTTAAAATTTAATTTTCCTTCAAACAGTTGTTGCCGTTGCCGGCTTAACTTGTCGTAGAGAAGGAGTTTCGTCCCCGATTTAAAATTCAATTTGCTCGGGCTTGTTCGGGTTCGGACTATAATAGAACTTACAGGAACAAAATCATCATTCTGGAACAAAACAAATTAAAATAGCAAAAACCATTGTGCTTTGTCCTTCAGGTGCATGGAGCCCGTTTTTTGAAAGACTTGCTGAAAATAAAAAAAACTTAAAATTCTAAACGTCTTTTAATCATCAGATCATTACCTGTCAGAAAAGCTCCCAAAATCTTGAATCAGAACAGAACTTTATTATCACAAGAGATAAACAAAAAATCTCAAATTTACGATTTAAAGAAAAAAAAGGAAAAAAATCAAAATCATTTCGAAACAGTGTGGAGAACTGGATGATAAGGAAAAAAGAGAGATAAAGAAGAAGTAAAGTCGATGGTCTTGTACCATAAATCGGGCGTGATCTGACGACTGCAACCTTCAATCTTAATAATAATAATAATAAACGTATTTTTTATTCAATCATAAATATATACAAATAGGCGATATTTAGCCAACAGGGCTATTCTTACATATAACCTATATGCATATATATATGTGTCAAGCTCTGTTTGTATAGACCTTAGATTTCAAATAGCCCCACAAGAAGTAATCTAACGGAGTTAAATCACAACTTTTTGGGGGCCAGTAAGCAGTTGAATTCTTTTGATATTATTCTTTCATCAAACATTTCTTCTAATACGTCGATAGTTTCATGAGTAGTGTGACATGTGGCCCCGTCTTGCTGGAACCACATATCCTCCAAATCAAGTGCATCTAAATTTGACAACAAAAAACATCTGTCGGTATCATTCACCATTCACTGTAACTGAATCTCCTCCTCCTCCATTGTGAAAAAAAAATGGTCCGATGATGCCACCATACCATAAACCACACCATGCAGTTACCTTTAGCGGATACAAGGGTTTCTCGTGCATCTCTTGTGGATTGTCAAAAATGGCAATTTTGCTTCTTAACATATCCACTTAACCAAAAATGAGCTTCATGTGAAAAGATATTTTTTTTGCAAAACTAGGATCCCTTTCAAGTTGTTCTAAACTCCAAGCAGCATATTCTCGGCGCCTGCGATGGTCCATTGGCTTAAGTTCTTGAATCAAACAATTTTATACGGGTGTAATTTCATATCTTTTAAAACTAAACTTCTAAACTGTTGAGCACGATGAGGAATTGATAAATTTGGATCTTCTGCAACACTTTCTCTAACAGCAGTAACACTTTCAACAGTTCTAGCATTTCGACGTCTGCTGGTATTTTTGCATCGTGATGAGTAAAAATATTGCGACGAATGGCAACCAAAGAAGAGCGATTATTTGGACCAAAGTTTTCGCGAAGTGCGCGATAAATGTTCACAGAAGAACGCCTATTTTCTTAAAATTTTTGAATAAAAACCAAACGTTCTTGAAGTTCGTATTTAGCCATAATAAATTGTTAGATTATATTGAACATAAATGACAACTAATGACAGGTAACACTTTACCATATCGTTTCAAAATCATATCGTTCGTGTCGTGTCGATGCCGTGTCGATGCCGTGTCGATGTCGTGTCGGTAAGTGTGAAAATGTCCACAGCAACATAATCTTGAATTTCCTTCAAATTGACAATTTACCAAATTAACCCTTTAACGCTCAACAGCATTTTTTCTTATCCAAACATGCTCTCTGGCTAAATATGTAACCACTATTTTTAAAGTCGATAATCCTTTACTCTACAGGGTGATTGATGGTGGAAGGCCTATTAGACGTTTATGGAGAACTAGTCATCGGATCACTTTGAAAATTTGAGAGCTTATAGAAGCGGACATGATCTCTCTTTTAAAAATATTTTTATACATGCAGTGTTGCCGCTACTACTTGAAAGTATTAGCAACCTTGATAATTTAAACGGAACACCCTGTGTATTATTTTTGTCTCAGAATCCTTATTAATTTCTTAATAACTTTCCTTAATATTTTCCTAAACTTATTTGTTATAGTTATCGATTAATTTCACTTTTTTTTTGGAAGACATGTCCTACAAAAAGTGTTGATATTTTTAAACTCTGACAAATTAAAGCACTGAAATTTGGTATGGAGTCAGGTTATATCCAGAAGTCTTTCACTCTCTTTCCAAATATTAGTTATAATAGTACAGGGTGTTTCAAAATACACATATTTTGATGGTTTGGAAAAATGGTAAATAGTAGGTTTTTTAAATGAAATACCCTATATTTTATCTGTTGTTCTAAAAGCTATTAAAATTGTCTATCTTCCTATGTATAATGTTGCTATACCTATCTTGAAAAGTTTTTGACTTATGAGCATTTATTTATCAAAATTAATTATTACAGATAACAATCACACAAGTAGCCTATGGAAATTGTTTTGTAATGGGTGACATTTTGAAAAAAAATATATCTAATTACTTTTGAATAAATGTCCAATATGTTGGCTGTTCACTTCTAAGCATTTCAGAGTTCGGGTATTGACACCATCTGTAGTAGAAAGTCTAAGTTCATCAATATCCAAACTTTGAGAAGCGCGATTCAACCGATCTTCTAAATCTTCCACTGATTTTACCGGTGTTTTGTAAACAATAGCTTTGAGAGTACCCCAAAGGTAAAAATCTAGAGGCGTTAAGTCTGGAGCCCTGGCAATGAGTTGGAGCCCCGTCCAGTTGGTACCAACTGTTGCGATACTGGACAAGGGGAAGATTATCAACGAAATTTTCAACAAATGTAGGTAAAATTTCGAGGTTTTGTCTGGATGCTAAATTTTCATCATATATCAAATATCGAATTTTGTTATCCATCATTAAACAAAAAACGTTAAAACTAAACTTTTCTTGGAATGAAGAATCTCTCGTAACATGGGGATTTTCTTGCGCCCAATAATGGATATTTTTCCTAAAAATTCCTTTGCGTGAAAATTTCGACTCGTCAGTCCGAATAATATTTCGTAAGAATTGTAGGTCTTCCTGTATATGAATTAATAAGTTTTCGCAAAACAAAGTTCTTTGTGGAGAGTCCTCAGCCTTGAGAAATTGAACTTTGGTATACTTATAATCATGCATATTATGTGTAGACAATATTTTTTGCAAACAAAAAAACGATAAGCCCAAATCTTCTTTGGCACTTCTTATTGCAGCCTGCGGATAGGCATGAAAATAAGCCAAAACAATGATTTAATTTTTCTCATTGGACGTTATAGGTCTAGGTAAATTTCTGGATGCTTTCAAGCCCATTCCAAAATTTTCGAAATTGCTTTGAATTCGTCTAAATTTCTTATTGCTCATTGATGGTAAATTTGGATACATTTCATTGAATCTTCTAAATATAGGGCTGATGATCTTATTATACTGACCATGTAAAATAAATAAATTCATAAGTACTACAATTGAATTGTTGTTGTTTTCTTCCATTTTTTTTTAAACGTTAAATTTAACTTTAAAAAATACACCAACTGACAACAAGACTGCAAGCAGCAAAATGTCAACTATTACAAAACAATTTCCATAGGCTACTTGTCAAATTGGTCTAAAAAGTCTGATTGTTATCTGTAATAATTAAATTTTGCTAAATAAATGCTCATAAGTCAAAAACTGTTCAGTTCAAGATGGGTATAGTAACATTATACATAGGAAGATAGACAATTTCAATAGCTTTTAGGACAACAGATAAAATATAGGGTAATTCATTTAATGAAACGTGCTATTTACCATTTTTCCAAACCAACAAAATATTTGTATTTTGAAACACCCTGTACTATTATAATTAATATTTGGAAAGATGGTGAAAAACCTCCGGATATAACCTTATTCCATACCAAATTCCAGTGCTTTAATTTGTTAATGTTTCAAAATATCATCAGTTATTGTAGGACATGTTTTCCGAAAAAAAAGTGAAATTAATTATTATCTCGAGAACTATAACAAATAGGTATAGGAAAATCTAAAGGAAAGTTATATAATATAATTAAGTTGCTAATTCTTTCAGGTAGAAGCGGTAACACTGCATGGCTAAAAATATTTTTAAAAGAGAGATCATGTCCGCTTCTATAAGCTCCCAAATTTTCATAGTGATCCGATGACTCCATAAACGTCTAATAGGCCATCTACCATCAATCACCCTGTATTATTGATATAGATATAGATTTGAATTTGTTAATAACTTTGATGTAGATTATAGGGGGCGCTCTCTGCGGTACTCTGGATACATACAAAGAAGTGTAACTTTCTTGGGCCTTAGTATAATTATGTTTATATTAAAAATATCAGTTTTTCCGTAATTTTTAAGCAATAAAGGTATACTTTGTAAAAGTTAAATTTAACTCTAAGAAAACTCAGTTTTCTCTAAGAAGGTCAATATTACAGAACCGAATATAGTCATAGCAGGACACACAATCCCACTGGCTTTATCTATTAATTTGCTGGGTGTCAATCTAGAAGGAAATATGTCTTTGCATAACCATGTTGTGGGAATCGCTAAGATATCTTCTCAAAAACTTGGTAAGAATACTCTTCCGAACCAAGAAGTTGTACACACCTCAACAACTTTTGATATCTACTATACAAAGCCCAGATTCGACCATCACTAGAGTACTGCTCTCATGTCTGGACCTCTGCACCCAAACATACTTTTCAGCTACTGAATTCCATCGAAAGGTGGACCATTCGTCTGATCGGAGACCACGAGCAGACGAAGAGCCTCGATAGCCTAGAACATCGAAGACAGGTTGGGGAGTATATTCTCTTTTACAGATATTTGCATGGAAAGTGCTCGGATGACCTTGACCTCTTAATTCCGCCAAGAGCGGCGAATAGCAAAAATACACGAGACACCACTTCCGCCCATCCACATGTGGTTAAGCTTAATACTCATCGAATATCATTATTCATTAAGAATTATTTCATCTGGAGGACGTCATCCTTATGGAACGACCTACCCGCGGTTGTTTTTTCCAACGAATATAACCTCCAACAATTCAAAACCAACCTAAATCGCTTTATTCGCACACGCACCACTCCCATAGTACCTTAAAGAGTTTTTCCTATAGTGCTTGTGTTTGATCATAAAAAAAATATACATATGAGTACTATCAAACAAAAATAAATTGTTTAATTTAGAAGATTTTTTAATAATAAATTCATTATAACATGAATATATACGAATACGAGAATTATTTACTTATTATTTTAAATTGCCAGCGAAAGTTTGAAGCTTATTATTATTTAGAATCGACTCTAACCGTATATTGGGTAATTGAATTCTCCCATGTATTAGACAACGAGCACATATTGATTTACGAATGGATATGGTTGAAGCTTCCATCGAAAACTGGCTTAAGCAAGCCCCGAACAGAGTGCTTAAAGAAAATTAGGAAGATATTTCGAGGTTTTAATATTTTTGTTACGCACTGTATTATTTTAAAGTTTTTTAATACTAAGGCCGGTATTAGACTATCAAATATATTTGACAAAGATATTTTATAAAATATTTTGTAGCATTTCTTTGATAATATTTCTTTTATAAAAGTTTTTACTAGTATTACACTGTCAAAGAACTTTGACAATTTTTGAAGGGACTTGTCAAGTTTGTACAATTAAAAATGAATGATAGACGTGCATTAGCTTGTCTAGCGTTAAGTGCTGTCGGGATTACAATGTGTTTAGTATTAAAAAACCAAAAAAAAAAGAGCCAGGCGCCTTTGGGTAAGGCTCTGGGTGGCAAGACGTAATTTAAGGGGTGTCCACCACAATATCCTTTAGAAGTTACGAGTTGAAAGTATTAGGAGTTATAAAAACTATTTAAGAATGGACGAGGACACATTTAACTTTATTGTTTTAAAGATATCACCATTGATAGCCCGACAGAATACACATTTAAGGAATTGTATCAGCAATGAGGAACGCCTTATGGTTACCCTTCGGTTTATGGCAACAGGAGAGAGTTATGCTAGTTTACAGTACAGCAGTCGCATACCTCAATGTACCCTTTCAGGCATAATCCCAGAAACTTGCAAGGCAAAAAATGAAAATAAATAAATAAATATATCCAGTCTTTTATTTCGCTTTTTGTAATCCGGGTGTTGATGGTTGTACAATATTTCGAACCTTTCATACTCCGAAATTAGCAATTTTGTTGTTGAAATGCACCAGACAAACTTATTTTCCGCCATGGTATTATATACCAATACCAGTCGCAGTCAATGTCAAATTTATGCCTTAAAGTCAGAAAATGAGGTTACTACCGTTACCAATCAACTATAAAATCTTTTATCAAAGATAATCGACTGTTGTTATCTTTTATAAAATATCTTTTATAAAATAAATATTTTATAAAAGAACTGATATTACACTTCAAATATTTTATAAAATAAATTTTATAAAATATTTGTTGGAGGTTATATTCGTTGGAAAAAACAACCGCGGGTAGGTCGTTCCATAAGGATGACGTCCTCCAGATGAAATAATTCTTAATGAATAATGATATTCGATGAGTATTAAGCTTAACCACATGTGGATGGGCGGAAGTGGTGTCTCGTGTATTTCTGCTATTCGCCGCTCTTGGCGGAATTAAGAGGTCAAGGTCATCCGAGCACTTTCCATGCAAATATCTGTAAAAGAGAATATACTCCCCAACCTGTCTTCGATGTTCTAGGCTATCGAGGCTCTTCGTCTGCTCGTGGTCTCCGATCAGACGAATGGTCCACCTTTCGATGGAATTCAGTAGCTGAAAAGTATGTTTGGGTGCAGAGGTCCAGACATGAGAGCAGTACTCTAGTGATGGTCGAATCTGGGCTTTGTATAGTAGATATCAAAAGTTGTTGAGGTGTGTACAACTTCTTGGTTCGGAAGAGTATTCTTACCAAGTTTTTGAGAAGATATCTTAGCGATTCCCACAACATGGTTATGCAAAGACATATTTCCTTCTAGATTGACACCCAGCAAATTAATAGATAAAGCCAGTGGGATTGTGTGTCCTGCTATGACTATATTCGGTTCTGTAATGTTGACCTTCTTAGAGAAAACTGAGTTTTCTTAGAGTTAAATTTAACTTTTACAAAGTATACCTTTATTGCTTAAAAATTACGGAAAAACTGATATTTTTAATATAAACATAATTATACTAAGGCCCAAGAAAGTTACACTTCTTTGTATGTATCCAGAGTACCGCAGAGAGCGCCCCCTATATTTGTCAAATATATTTGATAGTGTAATACCGGCCTAAGTAATATGTATTTATTTATTGGTACTTTTTAATTTAATATAGGCAATAAATATTGTTTTTGCTAGTTGGAACAATTTCTTTTATTGGCTTTTAACGTTACTTTTACGTCAATTTGAGAGGAACAGAATGGACATTTGACTTTACTAAAACGTCAAGATTAGACGTCGTTCGACTGTGACATTGTCACCTTCTACAAACGTCAATTACACATTGCTTACGACGTAACTTGACGTAACAGCTGACGTTACAGTAACGAAAACCTTGCATTCTCTTGCTGACTAGGTGTGTTCTCAATAATTAGGATGCACCAACCGAAACAAATGAAATAAAATAAACCACACACACTTATAATTACTTCGACCATCACAAATAACAGAAACTATACGAAATATAATGAGGAAATCAAACCAATGGTCAAAGGAATAAACAGCATAAAATTGACAAAAATGAGGATGATGATTTTCATTCCTTAAAATCTGGTCTACAGTTTAGTTAAAATCAAATTTACAGCTACAGTACTTTTCACGAAAATTGGATACGACTTAATGATTTCCTGGGTCGGTCCCATTGTGTCGACAAGAGCTTGGCAATAAACAAGTATGAAGGGACGGACTTAGGAAAACAAGTAATGATATGATTATATTAATGTAATCAAATGAAATAATATTTTTGTTAAATATTACTAGTCATATTTATTTACATTTATAATGTCATTCTATAGATACTTCTGTTTCGCTATCGCTATCCTCATCAAAATTAATTATAATTGGATTAATTATACGATCCAGACTAATATACGAATTTTCTACAGTTATTACGTGACGGACTGAATTTTTCCAACTACCTGGGGGAATATCATTAAAGCATTTTCGTATTAATTCTACAACACTAGAACTTAAAGTCGGAGAACTATTTTCACACCTAACCAGTGATGTTAACTGGTGCCACATATGCACTACGGGGTTAAAAGTGCAATAATAGGGTGGGAGCCATAGCACTGTATTTCCAATTTCTTCTGCCAATTTGTCACAAACCTATACTTTTTTTATACAAAATCTCTTTAAAACTTCTAAAAGATCACATTTTTTTATAACTTTCTTCAAAATATATATCATTTGCCGCCATGTAGTTCTGAATCTCCAATTTTGTATTATGTGAGCTTGAAGCTTTATGTAATAGCTCGCATTGTCCATTACTATCACGCTATTCTGAGGAATGTTTGGTAAAAGACAATTCTTGAACCATTCCTCAAAAACTAACAAATTTTACCACAAAAGATATTTAAATATAAATTAAGCTACCTGATGTGCCTATATTTAATTATAATTAGTACAATCCGGTTTTTTCCACATAATAATAACAATCGGTCATAAATAATGGGATGGCCCAGGTACTTTTACTGCAGTCATTAAATTATATCCATTTTTCGTGAAACATATACATATTTTTAATAAATGTCATAATAGGCACCTAGGCATCGAACTTGCTGCCTACTTTCTTGTACTTAAGATTTATTATGATCAAACATGTTTTGCTTTAAATGTAAAGAGTTTAACGCTACAGAAAATGTTTTAATTTATTTCTATGACCTAACCAGCAAGAAGTAAAGTCAACAAAATTTATGTTATCTTTTATTTCTTTGAAATATAGTCTGTTTGTTTTATAGGCACCAAAAATGTCATAATCTATGTGTGTAGCTCAATAAAAATTATGATAAGACTTGTTGTTATAAATATAAATAATGTAACAAATCCTACCGTCCGGTTCCTCAAAGTGTTTATGCAGACTCTATTATATTTAGTCAGTAATAAATTCTCCCTGGGAATGCTTATCTTCCACAATTCGAGTTATCTGTGTTTTTTGGAAAGTAAAACGCGGAAATATATTAGAATTATTATAATTTGACTTGCATCTGGGAGTGCAGAAGTACTTGGCATTTTGAACAAATTATTTATTCATGTTAATATTCACTATTAAGTACAGCGACTTGAAACAAACATTTATCTCGTATTTCTATATGACTTGTACACGTTAATGTCACTCCAGTTATTATGAAAATAAACAAAACAAAAAAGAGATGTAGAATGCATCTCTTTATTTTCGTTGTGTTCCTGTTTTCATTCTAACGAGTAATTGGTTTAATATCTCTTTGTTAGGAAAAACAAACAATCGACGGGCGCGACTCAAGAGTCTATATTTATATCCAGTTTACGGCAGACTTGATACAGTCTTATCATATTGAGTTAAGAATTACTATTTTTTTCACAAATAATACTTAAATTTAACACACAAAGACCGAAAACGACAAAGAAAAAGTATACTAATTTTCAGAGCTCTATTAGAGCACTATAAGTCATAGTATCTCTAGATCCCTTGTTATAAAGCCCACCCAATCGCGATGTTAATTTTTTTTTGATTTTGCTTCCCAGGAATACAAAAGTTTTTTTTAGGTTCTAATTTATTGCTCTTTAAAAAGCACATTAAATAATATTTTAGGTAATTATTGAGGACACTAATACGAACCTAAATATGCAATAAGGAACGTGGTGTCTCATTTAAAAGAATATAACTTTATGTTATCACAATTTTTTGGTTTTCATGAAATACAGCCTACGATGCAGCATAAGTCAGAATATGAATTAAATTTCTAACTTAATTCGTATAGGAGCTATGGAAGCCCGACTCACTGACTCACTATTGCAGGACACTGTATACCGTTTATATACGAAATAAGGTCTTGCTTTATATTATATAATCGACTTAACGCAAAATTTTAAGTAACCGTTTTCTAAATAAAATGTTTGAAAATCGGAACGACAAATATTATGCTTTAAAATTTTCTTCATGTCGAGATCAACGATATAATCCCAAAATTTACAAGAAAAAGTATTATTTACATACCTAAAATATCAGGGTTCAATGTTGGGCGAGACGAATCCTTATCCATATCTTTATCCTTATCCTTATCCTTATCCTTATCCTTATCCTTATCCTTATCCTTATCCTTATCCTTATCCTTATCCTTATCCTTATCCTTATCCTTATCCTTATCCTTATTCTTATCCTTATCCTTATCCTTATCCTTATCCTTATCCTTATCCTTATCCTTATCCTTATCCTTATCCTTATCCTTATCCTTATCCTTATCCTTATAATCCGGATCATCCGTATTATTATCGTCACTGTCATTATCTTCTTCATTCCCTTTGTCATCTTCTTCATTGTCATTGTCATCTTCTTCATTCTCTGCGTCATCCTCATCATCATCCTCATCATCATCCTCATCAGACTTATCATCCGAGCCAGCAGATTCAGTGGTAGTACAAGCCTCACATAGGGATACACGGTTCAATATATTAATCATCTCGTCTAACTTCTGTATAATCAAAGCAAAATTTTCGGCAATAAATTGCTGGCTCACTTCCCGAGGTACTCCCTCGGCACGATCCACCATTCTTCGTGCTTTTTTAATTTTCTTATTCATTTTTTTCATGTCCTTAGTCATGCTGTCTTGGAGATATTCCAATTCGAAAATAAATGATGTATTCTCTGCACTTGAAGAATTATTGAAAAATGGGGTCGAATTTTGCACCATGATTGATATATTCCAGCTCTAAAAATAGTTTACAAATTAATCGGGATCTACTAAGTAAATTGTCAAAAATATAGTTTTTTAACATCGATGTTAATCTTTTAACGCTTAGTGGCTACTATGTCACCACCTGTAAAAGCATCGAGATAATCGAAGGTGATATAACTAGAGCCCTTTTTTAATCGAAAATTCTCATGTTCACGATAAGTTTTGGTTTGGAAATTTTACGAAATGTACAAAAGGTCACTAAGTAAAATTTCCAAAAAAAAAAAACTTTTAGTGTTACAATGAAAACTTTAATATATAATTATAATTAAAACGACATTTGAGTTATATTGATAAGATTAGTCCAATAAAGAAAGCCCTTGAAAAGGATTTTTAGTTAGAAAGCTGCTTTTTTGGTGGAAAGCAAATTTTATTATTTGAAAAGACACTTCATTATTATTTTGTATTCAACCCTTTATAAGAGATGGAAAATTACTTTTAAATATCTTTTGACCCGTAGCTCGTAGCTTCGAAACAAAACACACTAGAAAAAAAAGTTTCAGTCAAAAGTTGTAGATAATTTAAATCTGAATAAAAAAGTTAATATTCATTTTTACGAATCTCGGATAGTTATAGCCATAGAATCATCTGCATTTTGATAGTTGATCGGCGTCTTCGAAACGTCACGAAGGCATTAAATATTCAACTTGGCAACACTGCCTATCGGCCAATTAAGACTCGATGCAGGTGTCTGAAAAAGTTTTTTGGTATATCAGGTATTTTATTGTAGCATAACTATTTTGTATTTTTGACATATTTTAAGGTTTTGTGAAATGGTGACTAACGCCGGTATTCTCCGTAAGCATTTGATCCAGATTAGATGCTCAATCCCGCTTAGATCATATTTTTGCTATGCACCGTAAACATTTGACGTCTCTAATTGAGATTAAAGTAATTCGTCAAAGTTGAAATATTGCATTTGATCCAGATTAGATGCTTAATCCAGCTTAGATCATATTTTTGCTATGCACCGTGAATATTTGGCATCTCTAATTGAGATTAAAGTAATCCGGAAAAGTTGTTGGTTTAAGCGTGTTTTTACTACATTATATTCCGTAAGAATTTGATCCAGATTAGATGCTCAATCCAACTTAGATCATATTTTTGCTATGCACCGTGAACATTTGGCATCTCTAATTGAGATTAAAGTAATCCGGAAAAGTTGTTGGTTTAAGCGTGTTTTTACTACATTATATTCCGTAAGAATTTGATCCAGATTAGATGCTCAATCCAACTTAGATCATATTTTTGCTATGCACCGTGAACATTTGGCATCTCTAATTGAGATTAAAGTAATTCGTCAAAGTTGAAATATTGCATTTGATCCAGATTAGATGCTTAATCCAGCTTAAATCATATTTTTGCTATGCACCGTGAACATTTGGCATCTCTAATTGAAATTAAAGTAATCCGGAAAAGTTGTTGGTTTAAGCGTGTTTTTATTACATTATATTATTTTATATTGGTTATTTAAGATCGAGTGGAGAGCCACCGCCTGTTAACAATACTTGGTTGCCATTTTCAGGAAATTTTTTAATCCGCAGCCGGATTGCTGAACAGAAAAATCATTTTCGAATGGCGAAACAACGCACGTTTTAGAACTTTGCTGTTCCGATTGATTTTTCTATCGTTTTCGTCCTTATGAAATTGGATTTCAAACGAACTTTTTCGAAACGCATTTGATTCAGTATTAAACTTTTGTGTCCATACCTGGCTCTTTTCCTCTATGTTTACTCGGCTCCTTTTTTTGGAATTACCCATTTTTAAGAAACACTAAAAAAAAAATTTAAGTTGCGATGTGATTCGTAAAGCAGTAAAGTTTGTTTACTAGTTTTGTTAACAAAAAGAATGAATGAGTATTGGAAATCCTGCAAACATTTCGAAACCAAATGTGGTTAAGAACAACAAAAAGGTTGATGTGAATGATTTATTAGTGCATCATTTCAGAGATGAGTGGAAAAATGATCCACGTCTTTTACAAAATACTATGTGAGAAAGTCAAAGAGGGCGTGGAATTTTCTATTTAATTAACTGTTTTTAAATTTTATGTTACCTCCATCAGCTATTTCTTCTTTGTAGTTTTATTTACTGAATTTAAAGTCTTTTTTTATACGAATAAAAATAATTGAAGAAAAATTATCTTACGTTATTTTTAACGCGGACAAACTTCGATTGTTATTTCTATAACGTATAATCTTATATATTTTTTCAAAACAACTCTTATGTTTTTCCAACATTTTAAACGAAAAAAAAAATGGTATGTGTGATGTAAATGCAATAAAAAGGGAATAGTATCTTAATTGTTTATATTAAATGAATTATTAGTTTTCTCTTCTACTGAGAATTTAGGAAACATTGAGATTGTCCACTTTGAAACTATACTTCTCATTTAATTGTATAAAAATCCAGTATTGCCAAATTGTTAACTCGGATTCCCAAAACGAACGGTGCATAACGAATAAACCCGATTCAACTAAGCTGGATTTGCCAATCTCAATTAAATCTTAAAACCATGTTTGACTTTGACATAATTTTCTTTTGTGTCATATTTGGAAATTAGTGGTTATTATGGAAATTGAAGAGGAAATTTTCATTGAAGATGATCAGGAGATGTTAGACATCATAAATGTTGCTGTTAAAAATAGTTGTTGGTGTAATATAAGAATCGTTTTTGTAATGTAACAGTTTTAGTACTTTATTCAAACTTTTCTTTGAATTTTAACTTTGCTTGCAATTTAAAACTGTTTTCAAGCATCAAATAACTTTTAAAATTGAATCTAATATTACAAAATTAGAAACAATTTATTATTGGTATTGGAACATACATAAGTAGAACGAGCTCGAGAAATAATCTTTAACACGAAAGATCAACTGATCTTTAACACGAAAGTATATTCAGCTGCAAATAAAATAGCACCCTCGCGACTGCAAGAGTCGCTGGTTCCAGCTATACATGGCAATGCACTGTTGATATATTTCCATTTTTGTCGGCTATCTTTTGTGGGCCTTTATTTCCTCTCTACTTCTAGCACTAAATATGAAAAAATATCAATCCTTTGTAATAGGTGGATAGGGCCTGCTAGATCTCCTGACTTGACGCCATTAGACTTTTTTCTATGGGGCCATTTGAAAACTATTGTGTTCACTCCCCAACCTAACAGTTTGGATGAACTTCGTCAACGCATCACCGAAAGCTGCCATGATCTCCCACAACATGGTTTTGAAAATGTCCGTCAGGTATTTGAAAATCGCCTATATCATTGTTTGGCCAATAACGGGCAACATTTTGAACACTTATTGAAATAAAAAGTGATATTTTCGTGTGTCTTTTTTTTCTATCTGAACAAATTAAGACAAATAAAGATTTTTCTAATTTTCTCGAAAACGAATCGACCGATTTTGAAAAATCAAACGTCAAAATAAAGCACTTTGAAATGCATTTCAAACAAGCTATTACTTGCTACCCCTTGTCATTTAAAATTTTTAAGGGGATGACCCCGGGGCCAGAGGGTAAAAGGGGGTGAAGTAGTCTTTGGTTAAAAAGTTGTCCCCTTTGGCAAATCTTTTGACATGTCTCGGCGTTTTTTCTTTTGTCAGAGGTTTTCGATAAATCCGTGGTGGGAAGTTTTCAAATAAACACCCTGTATATCGATTAATATAATATATCAGTCACATTCGGCTTTGCGCGATATCCGACTCGCACTTGAACATTATTCGAAATGAAAACTACCCTATGTGCGATGCCGAGGTATTAAATCTACCCACCAAATCTCATCTAAACAAAGTATAGATATAAATATATTATTTGCGCACCCTGTTTCCGCAAAAATCATTTACGGGAGTGAGTATTCAGCATTTAAAAATCCGATCATATTTTGCTATTTGTAAAATGTCACACTTTGACGCTGCAAGTCTAGTCCCAGGACGACAGTTATTTGCATATTGTGATTAAGGATTATTTATTAAAGACCTGAAAATTGTTTTCGGACCTCGTACGGCTTGTCGGTTGTAGATAAGAAAAAAGTAGTAATAACCTTTCTTGTGCGAAATTTAATGGTCTATAATATTTTTGAAAAACTTTGTTCCATATTATTTTTCGTTTAGGAGTTATAGACCAGATAATTATTTTTAACCCCATTTGAAGGGTTTTTAACTCTAGTGCAAGGGATAGACTTAACATAGTACTCAAATGTTCTTTCACATTATAAAGTCTACCTTCCTTCAAAAAAGCAGCTTTCTAACCAATTCCTTTTTAAGGTCTTCGTTTATTGGACTATATTTCTACAATCTAAATTAAATATTATAATAATTCGAAATACATATAATATAAACTCCTGGACAAAATTAACGCAACATTATAAATTTGCCATATTTTTTATGCTATTTTTTTTCTGAATTTATTATCCGATTTGAACGATTTTTTTTGCATTGTAGGTTGGTTTCTTGATAATGTCATAGTTTTCGCTGTTTATGATAAAAATTTCATTTTCGTTTTATACTGGGTGGAATAAAAATGCTATGTTTTTTTCCAAAAATTCGTATCACCCTGTGAAGTATAGTAGCAACCGAACCATATGACAGTTGATATTAAACGGTAGGTCCATCTTCCCTCAACATTTTCTTTCTTCGTTTACTTCATTATCTCTGTTATTAAAGCAGATACACCGTTTTATAGCGTAACATGTTTCTTCTATAGACTTTATAGTATATAATATTATTATTCAACACATTCATTGTTAAATGTTTTCAAGTAGGCTATGGACCTTTTCTAACATTGCGATTAAGCGATTAATTAATCCATTAATTTTATTCTTTTTGATTTTTGTTCTTTTCACGTTTCACTCGTTTCCAAAAAAAAAATTGTTTAATAAGCCTAATCTTATTATTGTAATTACTTTATTAAATAAAGAAACTCCTTAAGTTTATTTTCATTTATCAAAGCGAGCAGAAATTATACAGTTATACAGATAACAAATAATGTATTCGATATTGACAGATCGCTTGCGATATCAGAGAAGGTCCATAGCAATTTAACCACGAATGTGTTCAATAATAAAGCCTATAAAAACATGTTACGCTATAAAACGGTGTATCTGCTTTAATAACAGAGATTTTTTTTTTTAAATATAACAAAATATATTACGAAAGTACAATATACAATTTACAATATACTTAAATCTCTAAGCAGTGCTTAAAAACACTGGTAACGAGAACTGTTCCATTTAAATACAACGCCAATGTTAAACTAATTATTCTTCACGTGTAGCTTTGGTAGCTTTATAAATGTTGGTATACTGCTACAGTTCTTTAGTACATCTGGTAAATCATTGTATGAATCACAGGCTTTCGACATAGGATTATTGAGCCCTTTATTGCTCTTTACAGTACATTGATATATATTATCACATTGCCTAGTACCATAACCATGTATGTTATTTGCAAATATAATTGTAGTGTTACTTTTTTGTTTCTTATTAATAACTTTATAAATATGTTTACATTGCTCTAACTGTAACAGCTTAGATAGGTCGAGAACGTTAACTATTTTATACAACTCACTAGTGTGCATAAGTCTATCAAAATTGAATAAGATTTTTAAAATTTTATTCTGTACAGTTTGTGCCCTTCTGAAGTTGACCGTACCGCATGTTCCCCATACAGGGAGTAAATACCTCAGGTGCGATGCAAAATATGCATTATAAATGTTAATCTTAGTACTATTTGTTAGGTAATTTCTACATTTATACAGCGCGCCAATCATAGAAGCAATCTTGTCAATCACCCGCTCAATATGTTCACTCCAATTTAAATTTATATCAATATTTAAACCCAGGTACTTAATACTATCCACCGATCGCAACTCCATATCTCTGATTTGTATTTTTGGCATTTGTACAACTTTGTTTTTTTGTTTGAAAAGCATAAATTTGGTCTTATCTATATTAATTTTTAGTCTATTACATAACAGCCACCCAAAATACACAATCAGATCATTATTTATCACCGTTTGTAACTCGTCCCAATTATCAGCAAAATACAATAGTACAGTGTCATCCGCAAACGTAAAGTAACGGGCTATTAGATTAGCACACCTTAAACTCAATACATACAACGAATACAGCAAAGGCCCAAGGACAGACCCCTGAGGCACTCCGCAAGAATTACCTAATTTTGAGCTTTTGTTACCATTCACTATAACATACTGTTACCTATGAACTAAATACGATTTTATTATATCATACATTCTTCCTCTAAATCCCATTAAACTCAGTTTTTTCAATAATATCTCAAAGCTAACAACATCAAATGCCTTACTCAAGTCTACAAACACCGCCGCCACAACTTTTCCACCATCCAGAGCTGCAGAAATTTTATCTACAAGATCCATAGTAGCGCTCAAAGTATTACTACCCTTTACAAAACCATATTGAAACACATCTCTATCAATATACTTATCGACAAATCTTAACATTCTAGCCTTTATCACAGTTTCTATAATTTTCGAAAAAACACTTATCACCGAGATAGGTCTATAGTTGTTCATAGATTCTCTGGTACCAGTCTTGAAGATGGGTGTTATTTTACTTAACTTAAGTTCATCTGGAAATTTTCCGGTAATAAGCATTATATTTGTCAGCCTAACGATAATTGACACAATCTCATCTTTTATGTTTAGGATATCTTTCACTGTAATACCATCGTCTCCAGGAGCAGACGTCCTTTTTAGCTTCATAATTATGTCACGAACTTCACTTTCATTTGTTTCTTCTATGAAGCAACTTTTATCACAATATATCTCATTAAATGCAATGTTTGGCTGATCAGTCTGTATATCTTTATTTATCTGGTCAACAATATCTTTTCCCACTCTGGCAAAGTGAACATTCAAATTGTTAACAATTTCATTTTGTTCCGTGACCTGTACATTGTTTACCACCAGCTTATCTACTTTTGTTTCTGTTCTTGTCTCCTTTAGCATGCCATTTATCAATTTCCATTGCTTTCTTGGATTGCTTCCAGCTTCAATCCATTTTTTGTTGAAGTGTTGGTTCTTGAGTACCTTGATCCTGTTGTTTATTCTATTCTTTATATTTTTAAATTCCACAGCTATGGTCATATTAGTAGGGTTTGCTTTTTTCTTTTGAATAATTTGTCCCGACAAGCCATCAAGTTTAGAAGTTCATTGGTAATCCATGTATTATTTTTGTGACATTTAATTATGGTAGTATACTCAGACTTTTGTTTACATTCGCTAATTCGATCCGTTAGCTCTTTGAATGTTTCAATATGTCTATTTGTAGCTATATTTTTAAATAATTCTTTAAATTTCTTATAGTTGATGTGTTTAATTTCATACGTGTTTTTTACTTTATGGGGTTTTATATTTTCTCTTGTATTTATTAATAGTCTACTGTGATCAGATAGTGGATTGTCTTCAACTGTAACCGAACACTTTTTGTCACTTAGATCCACCAGCACATGATCAAGTAAACTTCACGTGTTCGTCGTCACTCTTGTTGCATTTTCACTGTCGATTTTATTCATAATTTTGTAATTATTCATTGCCACAAGGTTTTTATAATCCTGTACAAAACTGGATGACAGATCCAAAATATTAATATTGAAGTCTCCGACCAGTAGATGGTTTTTGGGATATTTTAGCATAAAAGTTTCCAATCTATCCAAAAAGCGGACATTATTATATTGCGGTGGTTTGTACAATAGAGTTACTTTAGTGCCTTCCTTACCAATGGCCATACTTATCCAGGTTAGATTGTCCCCTGGTGTTGACTTATCCAATTCTTGATGAGTAATTCCAGTTTTTACAAATATTGAGACACCACCTCCTCTTTTATCCCTGCATGCATGAGCTGAATTGTAACCCTGGATATCATATAGCCACTTTTCCTCTTCGGAGAGCCATGTTTCCACCAGCAACAGCATATCACACTTTTTTTGATGCACGTAACATTGCACTTGGTCTATTTTGTTCCTTAAGCTTTGAATGTTCATATACACAATATTTAACTTTTTGGAGTCAAGTTTTTTAAATCTTCCTCATCCTCCACCCGTATGACTCTGCTATTTTCATCCTTTCTCAGCAATATATTTCCCCCGCTGATCCAGAGGAACTTATATCCATTTTCTTTTTTAAATTTTTGCGCCTCCTTGAATAATTGCAAATTCCTTTTGGTCAGATCATGATTGAGGTAAATTTTGTTGTTTGCATTGTACCCTAAAGACTGGTTGCTCAAATTAAACTTAAGTTTTGATTTCAATATCTTCGTTTTTGTTTCTAAACTTTCGAAAAATACTTTAATTGGATTTGTTCCTGTTTGGTCCCTTCCAAGTCGTATGGCTGTAAAATCTTCAGTTGTTAAGTTCACTTGCAATAATGAAGTAAACCAAGGAAAAAAATGTTGGGGAAAGATGGACCTACCGTTTAATGTCAACTGCTATTAGGTTCCGTTTTTAGTATACCCTACAGGGTGATACGAATTTTCGGAAAAAACTATAGCATTTTTATTACACCCAGTATAAATCAAAAATGAAATTTTTAACATAAACAGCAAAAACTTTGACATTATCAAGGAACCAACCTACAATGCAAGAACAAAATCATTCAAATCAGATCATAAATTCAGAAAAAAAATAGCATAAAAAATGTGGCAAATTTATAATGTTGCGTTAATTTTGTCCAGGAGTTTATGTAATATTGCTAGTCGTCGATATCGATACAAGCTTATGCTCTTTATTCTAGACTTCAAACCTTCTGACGTTTCGTAAGTTTATGTGAAAGAAGAAGAAAACAAGACGATAATATAAATATCGTAATACATTGCGAATAAACCATAAGTATACAGGATGTCCGGGAACATGTGGGAAATCTCCCGGATATGAAGAAAACACGTGAAAAGAATACTATAGGTTCATATAAACTTCTTTCGTATCGGCCTCCTCTTCGGAGATATGGGCTCCCGAAGAGCAACAATGGAATCAAGTTTTTTACACATAATTATTGAACCACCTGGTATATTTCAATTATTTTTTAATATGATGTATACCAGGTAAGACCCGTCAAACTACTACCCAAGAAACTGTTGTGAATTACTCACAGCTGCAGGGACGGACTAGCTGTAACACTCATGGGCCCAATTTTTTTTAACGCCCTGCATGATAAGAACTTTGGACAACGTTTTTTAAATACCTTTAACTATTGACTAAATATTAAGTACTCTTCATTCCTGTCGCTAATCCTAACCGTTCTCGAGGAAACGTCATTTTATTTGCACTGATCCCCCAATCTTCTCACGGGTTAAATATGAAAAAGCGGAATTTTGACGTTCATCATTTCATAGGAACAAAGATGGATCTCTTACCGAGATACGCCAAATACATGATGTAATTAATATGACGTTTCTCGAAAACGATTAGGATTAGCGATATGAATAAAGAGTACTTAATTTTTAGCCAATAGTTAAAGGTATGTAAAAAACATTGTCCAAAGTTCTCATCATACAGGGCGTTGAAAAAAATGGGCCCATGAGTGTTACAGCTAGTCCGTCCCTACAGCTGTGAGTAATTCACAACAGTTTCTTGGGCAGTAATTTGACGGGTCTTACCTGGTATACATCATATTAAAAAATAATTGAAATATACCAGGTGGTTCAATAATTATGTGTAAAAAACTTGATTCCATTGGTGCTCTTTGGGAGCCCATATCTTCGAAGAGGAGGCCGATACGAAAGAAGTTTATATGAACCTATAGTATTCTTTTGACGTGTTTTCTTCATATCCGGGAGATTTCCCACATGTTCCCGGACACCCTGTATACATATTTTTTTAGTTAACCTTTAAAGTAGTTTTCCGATTGTCTTGGATAAATAATAAGGAATATCTGCATATTTTAAAAGCAAAAGTCTTAACATTTATTAAAAATCATTCAAGGCCAACTTAGAAACGCTTTTTAAAAAGGTTGTGGACCAATCAGACAGTTTTACCACTTGTAAGGAACATGTAAGTTGTATCAAAATAGTTTCGTGCAATTGATGCAAATGAAACAATTTGATTGGTCGAAACAGTATATTTGACAGGTGATGGAAATAATCAAATTAATATCAATGCAACGAAATAACTTAGAGTTCTGAAAAAAAATGTTGTTTAACTGTTGGTTCTTAATGTCAATTTCATCGATTTGAGTACGTGAGACCGTGGATTGTAATGGCTATATGTATAGCCACAAGTGTTTAGTGATAGCTGCATACTTGGCAACTATTTTAGGAGTGAATAGAAATACTTTACTTATGGAAAGAATATTATTTCTATCAAATTAATACTCTCAAAGCAAAAACAATACTTGCAAATAGTGAATAACAGGAGGAAAAAAAATTTATAAAAAAGTATTAATATCACTAAACTATAACAAAATAACAACCGAGTCTTGTAATTAGCCTTCTTCTTTGTGCTGAAATATGAGTCTTGTGATGTGGCGTACACATTCTCATGATGACATTACATATGTGCTGGTTACTTGTTGAGGACTGGTTGCTTGTTAAGAGCTGGTTACTTGTTGAGGTTTTTCTACTTGTTGAATGCTGTACAGTATAATTTCTCTTATTTCGATACGTAATATTTTCATTTTCTGGAACAATTTTGCCATCCTCTGTCTCACTATCTCCATCAAAATCCGAATTTATGGCTGGATCATCACCTATGCCCTAAAAATTTTATTCTGATCCATTCATCAGAACTATACACATTTTTCAACTTTTTGAAGCTTATCTATAAAAATCAAATGGAAATATTTTCTGAAATAAAATACTGTCTCAATTAAACCGATTATTAAGCTAAATTTAAAAAATCATATTTCTGTTTTAATATTACTTGTACATATTTCATGAGGGAATAGTTATTTTACTGTAATTGACCATGCAAGTGATTGCTACTTTTGCATAACTAAAACAGAAGGGATTTCAAAAAAGCATAGAGACAAAATAGAGTATCTAAATTTGCCTTCTGCGCTAAGGCCTGTTCCTCATTGCCAGGAACTACCAGTACCATTAGCGCCTTTAAACCTGGACACCGTGCTTCCCGGTGATTCTAATTCTTCATCCGAATCTGATCCACAACTTCCTGAGAACACCAGTTGTGACCCAACAAATGAATTTAATTACTTGGTTCGTGACCTAGGATTGTCAAAACAAAAATCGGAACTTCTTGGTTCCAGACTTTAACAGTGGAACTTGTTAGATAAAAAAGCAAGTGTTTCACTTTACCGAAAACGGAATGTAGTTTCAAGTTTGTTAAAATGGAAGGGTCGCTATGTGTCTGTTGTAATATGGATGGTTTAATGAATGAGCTTAATATGGAACATGATCCTAGCGAGTGGCGTTTATTCATAGATTCGTCGAAATACAGCCTAAAAGCAGTCCTGCTTCATAATGGAAACAAAAAACCATCCATTCCTTTAGCCCATTCAATTCATGACAATGATAGAACCGTATGACAACTTAGTAACCATATTAAATTGTGTTAAATATTAACAGTGTCAGTGGGATATCTGTGGAGATTTAAAAGTAAGAAGTAGAACTTCTTTTGAACCTGGTACTTCAAACATTAAATATGCCCCCCTTGTTAACCCAAAAAAATTTGCTGCTACCGCCTCTCCTTATTAAGCTTGGACTAATGAAAAACTTTGTCAAAGCCATGGATAAAGGAGGTAGTAGTTTCCAGTACCTAAGAGAAATATTTCCTCGCCTAAAGTGCTGCAAAATTAAAAGAAGGCATATTTATTGGACCTCAGATAAGGAAGCTCCTAGATAATATCTGTTTTCAAGAACAATTAAATGAAAAGGAATGGGCAGCTTGGACGTGTTTTGTACGTATAGTGAAAGGATTTCTGGGCAACAAAAAAGATGAAGACTATAAAAGACTCATAGATGAACTGTTGGAAACCTATGAATTACTAGGGTGTCGCATGTCTCTAAAAATACATTTTTTGCACTCCCATTTGAATTTTTTCCTGGAAAATTTGGGTGCCGTAAGCGATGAACAAGGAGAGGTTTCACAGTGACATCAGGACGATGGAAACAAGATACCAGGGACGCTGGAACCCATCTATGTTGAGCGACTACTGTTAGTTTTTTTAAAAAGGGATGATGCTACAGAACAAAAAAGGAAAAAGTGAACGTTTTTTGTCGCTGTATCATATCTTATGCAATATATTTTTTATTAACATAACAACCAATCCTCAGTAATATTTTTGCATAGATGCCACATGTTTTATATGTTTATATTAAATAAATATATTAGATTGTAAAAATATGTCGTCTCCTCTTTTTCTCCACCACCCACCCCTTATAACAAAAAAACTGTACGTGTTATAGTAATTAGCTTGTATTATTTTCGGATTTGAGACTCTAAAATACTTCAGACAAACCTATTTTCATCAATGTTACTTTACAAAAATTTAAATTTGTCGACTTGTGTAATTACTTACCTGGTTAGATATCATCAAACAATATTAAATAAAAATATTTAATTAATTAGGCCATTTTAAAAAAAAAAAACACCACGTTTTGAGGCACATCCTGTTACTATTGACGAACAAGTATAACTAGGTGGTTACATATTTAGCCTCTTATGGGACATGCTATTTTAGGCAGGAAACAGGAAAGCTTGCATCGAAAATGTGGTCAAATATTCATCCAGAGAGCGTTTAGCCCAACCGATATTGATATGAGACTCGCATTACATTAAAATAGTAATGGATTAATTATCGACCTTAAAAATAGTGGTTACTAGTTAAATAGTTTCACTTATAATGAAAACAAGCTTTATTTTCGGAATTTGTGGATTTATTGTTTTGAATTGTGGTGTGGTTACATTATGACCTAAATTGAGGTTTGTTACACGTGTGTTAATGTCACGCTAAGCAAAGGATGACTTTAGGTCGTAGATATAACTCTCTCTTATAGTTTTTGCAGAATTATATCGTTGATTTCTTTTAGTTACAATAAAACCTCATTATCTATTCGGCCATAAAATAAATAAGGAAATTTAAAATTTTAAAACCTTTTCGAGCAGAGCCGGACCAGGTATACAAATTCAATTTATACCTATGCCTGATGCATATATAAATACAAAGTGATTTTTAATAATTTTAATCTTTAGTGATTTTCCGGCGCGTAATTTTTAGTTAGGCTTATTAGTGGTAGAATGTGGCGTCCTTGGAATTGTGCTGATAGGGGGGCATCTTCAAGTGTCGGGAATGGAGACTTAAATATTTAACAGCTGTTAAACAATTTAGAGAAGAAAATCGTCCAATTATTTACCTTGACGAAACATGGTTCGATACCCATGACACTCCAAGAAAAGGTTGGGATGATTCTTCCAAAAAATGTCAAATCAAGGCATCATCAAATAAAGGCAGAAGAATCAGAATATTACATGCTGGTTCAGAGAACGGGTTTGTTCCAAATTGTCTGTTGCTTTCAGCTAAAAACATAGCAGATTCTTCTTTAGATTACCATCAAGATACCGACGCACAACTCTTTGAAGATTTGTTTAAACATAAACTCCTTAAAAATATACCTGAAAATAGCGTCATTGTAATGGAGAATGCTAGTTATCATAGTCGGCAAGCAAAAATCATTCCCAATTCTAATAATACAAAAGCAGAAATTCAGAATTTTATGATTGAAAATGATTTATATTTTGAAGAAACTTACAAAAAATGAGAACTGTTAGAAGCATTAAAAGCTTTTAAAATAAATAAGGAATACGAGTGTGACAACTTGCAGCAGAACATGGACATACAGTGTTGCGTATTCCTCCGTATTATTGTATATTCAATTCTATTGAGCTAGTGTGGCACCAATTAAAATCCAATATTAGGAGAAATAATATTTCTCCTACATTAAATGCATCTGTAGTAGAATTAATTAAAAACGAAGTAAGAAAAATTTCTGCATACAGCTGGTAAAACTGTGTACAGCATGTACTTAAGGTGGAAAATTCTTACAATTGTATGATTACAAATGTTCAACCCTTAATTATAAGTTTAGGCTTAGATGAAGATAGTGATAGTGATACAGAGTTAAATTTTGAATAAATTATCAATAGTTTCTTAGAATTTAATTAATTTTTATTGTACTTGTTACCTTAATAATTATACTTTTAAGTTATATTATTTTCAATTGTTATCATTATTTTACATTTATTATAGGTACCTAAAACTAAAAATACCTATCTATTTATTTTAAATTATAAAAATAAATCATGTGGTGTGGTATACATTTTCAAGCCGGCCCTGATCCCATTTATTGAGCTTCGAAGTGGTTGAGGCGTATACAATAGGGTTTAATCAGGTAGTTTATTTATGACAGTAAGAATCAACGGTATAATTCTGCAACAACTATACCAATATATGATTTTGGGCGCCAATCAAATCTTCTTGTTTATTAAAATGAAACGGTATAAGGTCGTCTTCAACAGACTTGATAAACTGAACGAAATAAAATGTAACACAAAATCTTGTGTTAGACTTTTTTTATTATTAACTCAAAAAAAGGAAAAAATTCTATTTTGTAAACACTTATAATCTTATTAGCTAAAGTCTCCTGTTGATCATAAAATTAATTAGTTTAACGTTCGATTAAATTATTTGAAGTTGTTTAAAAATGTTATAAAAAAATTAGAATATGTTGGGGCTCACATAAGTAGCTTTAAATGTCGCAATGTATATGTAAAAAAATAACAGACTGGGTACCTTAGGATAAATGCATTTATTCGGGGTTTACCTATTTCTGAAATGAAAAGTAGTTACACGAGGCCATGATGTGCCTTAACATGGTTTATATACAGTGTGTACATAAAGTAAGGAACAAATTCATTATCTAGGAATTTAAAAATATTTCGGAAAAATCCTCGGACACGTGTATAATAATTTTTAATGGCGCATTTTTTCCCATACAAACTTAATATACAAGGTGGCTCATGTAGTAGATATGACATTATCGACGATTTTTTTAAATGGGAACCCCTATATTTTAGTTCAGATCTGTAATCTCCAAGAACAGCTGATTTCAAAAACATAACACACTTAGGGAATAAAATTCATAGTTTCGTTACTACAGGGTAAAACAAATAATTTTATTTAAGATATTTTTTTTTGGCTTGGGAGGCATCAATTAATTACGTGAGGCGTTTTTAGCGATTTTTCAACCCCCCTTCCCCCAATAAAAGATTTCGTGACATTTGGCTCAATCCCTTCCGCCATCACCCAATTTTACCTGAAAGCCTTACGTAATTAATGGACGCACCATCATTTGCTGTTACTTATGTTTTTTCTCAAGTAGGCTTATTTGCTGTTATGTAACTATGGTATTTAGATAATGTCATTGTCATTACATTGTATTTTTCTAGTTTATTAGAAGTAATAAATTTTATTTTAAAACATATTGAGTTACTATGCGTTTATCTTTAACACAAAGAATAGAAATTCTTATGATGATTGGATATGGTGATAGGATCCGTACTCAACAAGAAGTTTGCATTTTGTTTAACACTAAGTATCCAGCAAGACCAATTACTAGATCAACTGTGACTAAACTTGAAATAAAATTTCGGGAAACGGGTTCAGTGGAAGATATTCCCAGAAAAGGCCGTCCAACTATTCCGGATGATAACAAATTAGATATTTTATTGGCTATGGAAGAAGATCCCCACAACAGCGTCCGCCAGATTAGCATTGATCATGGGGCGGCTGCTATGACCGTTCATAACCTATTGACGGTAGAAAAATGGCACCCGTTTAAAATCCGATTGGTTCATGAGTTGAATGAAGATGATCCAGATCGTAGGATGGAGTTTTGTCAAATATTAATGGAAAGATGTAACTTAGATCCTTTGTTTGTTGAAAATATCCTATTTTCGGATGAATCTACCTTTAAATTAAATGGAGAAGTGAACCGGCAAAACTGTAGATACTGGGCAAAAGAAAATCCCAGGTGGATGCGTGAGCACCATACTCAATATCCTCAAAAAATTAGTGTTTGGCTGGTATTGTGAAAAACAAAATTATTGGGCCATATTTTTTTGACAACAATGTAAACGGGCAAAATTATCTTTATTTTCTTCAGAACTTTCTTATCACTACGCTAGTTAACTTATACAATAGCAGAAATAATCCAGGAATTCTAGATGATAATTTGTGGTACCAACAAGACGGCGCACCTCCACATTATGCAGCAGTAGTGCGCCATTACATAAACCAAGTTTTTCCGAACAAGTGGATTGGAAGACGTGGGCATGTTGAATGGCCGCCTAGGTCTCCAGACCTTACACCACTGGACTTTTTCTTGTGGGGTCACCTGAAAAATGTTGTTTATAAAGTCAGACCTGCCAATATTGAAGATTTAAAAAATCGAATAACAACAGAATGCAGGAACATTTCAGAAGAAACCATAAGAAAGGTCCAACAAGAATTTATTGATCGCTTGGGGTACTGTTGTCAGGCAGCAGAAGGAGAACAATTTCAACACTTAATTAAATAGCTAATTTAATTTTTTTACATTTTTTTAAATTAAAAATATCTTAAATAAAATTATTTCTTTTACCCTGTAGTAACGAAACTATGAATTTTAGGCCCTAAGTGTGTTATGTTTTTGAAATCAGCTGTTCTTGGAGATTACAGATCTGAACTAAAATATGGGGGTTCCCATTTAAAAAAATCGTCGATAATGTCATATCTACTACATGAGCCACCTTGTATATTAAGTTTGTATGGGAAAAAAATGCGCCATTAAAAATTATTATGCACGTGTCCGAGGATTTTTCCGAAATATTTTTATATTACTCAATATTATAGAATTTATACGCTTATTATAATGTATAAGAAAAATAGACCAATAAAAAAACTCTTTCTAGTTATCGCTGAGACTTCCATGTCTCATGCCAAGTATGGTGCTGGGCTTCTACGTAGGATTGAAAAGTAGTTTGTCAGGAGACGGACGTCACATCAGAACAGCACACATCCCTGGACCAGCTATACTTTAGGGTTCAGAACACCCTTCTTTGGAATTGGTCCTTGTAGGCTCGCTAATTCTGAACAGGAATACATTTTAGGACATTGACACAGCTTAACTAAACGGACCTTGCACATTGGGAGATGGTAATTCATCTACCTAGTGTCTGTAGAAGATGAGAAGGTGAGGAGGTGAAGCGGTGGGGCCTGGGTTTTTGAGTGGCCTCATGTTTCTTATTTGTAGAGTGAGGTTCTGATACTGTACGATGATACTGGTTTTTTTTATGTTCGGTATTACTTCTAGAACACTTCACAGCAAAAAGGGCTATAAAAATTTCCAATCATCTGCTTATATAGTCAGCTGTCACGGCTCTGTCAAGGCGTGCGCGAGCTGGAACTTTGTTAGAAAGATGAGGCTAGATACAAGAGTACGAAAACTTTCCATGGAACAACAAACTTACATCGAACATTTCTTCACTTCCGAAAATCCACTCAGAAGATAATAAACACAATCGAGAAATATGATTACCAGACCAAGATAACTTCTAGAGAATATTAGCAGCGGAGGTTTAATTCCATTTCTTTCGGGATTCGACAAAGGAGCAATATGTACCCGTATGATCTTGCGCCTTCAAACTGTGTCACTGAGGAACAAAAGCGTGGCATTGCTTCTTATGTTGACTAGTCACCACCAAACCTGGTTGCACCTAACAGATGCTCAGCTAATGCCAAAATCTAAGAAACGATTTAAGCCAATAACCTCGTTTAATTATTAATAATATTAAAAGACTTTGTGTTTTATATAATAAATTAGTTCTAATTTTTGTTATTTAGTTAGCAATTGTCATCTGGCATTCTGTAAAAATATGGTAATCTATTCTGAATCATTTTTTTTAATAAGTATTCGCGGAATTACTGAAGATATTAAAAAAGTAAGTAAAGTGATTTTCATGTTCGACTATAAGGCAATGTTCTATGTTTTTCCCAAATTAAAATTTAAATTGTTACAACATATGACCCCAAGACGCACTTTCCTATTGTTTAAAATTTCGCGTACGTATTTATACTGGTTTTAAATTAATAATTATAAGAGTAAAGTACCTATTATTTTATTTTAAAACTAATATCATACGTCGATTTGGCATTTTTCAAAATTACCATAATACGAAATATCAATAAATTAACACAACGAGTGGCGTGCCTATGACCAAATTTATTTTTATTTATTTTGAAAAATATTTGCCTTTAAAAGAAGCGCGATATTAATACTAATAATAATAATAATAATAAAAATGAAAGCAACAACTTTCGGTATCAATTACATAACCGTCAAAGGTCTATAACTCATCTCCTCTATATGGACGACTTGAAGATCTTTGCAAAGTAGGAGGAACCACTACAGGAACAGCTGCAGAAAGTTCGCGAATTTAGCGATTCTATAAGAATGGAGTTCGGACTTGAAAAATGTGCGGAAGCAACAATCGTTAAACGTAAGATGGAGAGGCGAGAGAATCTTAACCTAGATACAGACAATACCATAAAAACTTAGAGTCAGGAGAAACCTACAAATATTTGGGGGTCGAGGAGGACCCAGCAATATGCAGTGAAGAAATGAAATGCCGAATTAGAAGAGAATATGTGAGAAGAATCAGAATGGTTGCAAGAACACAACTGGCTGGTAGGAATAAACTGCAGGACATCAGCAGTATAGCCTACCAATAGGTGAGTATAGCTTTGGGATATTGGATTGGACAAAAACTGAAATCCAAAAACTTGACCGTAAATCCAGGAAGCTACTTACCATAAACCACTTTCTGCATCCAAGGGCTGATGTCGATAGGTTGTATGTTTATTTATTTTTATTTATTTATTTACTTTACCTGCCTTACAGGAACATTTCCCAACTACAAGGCAGGAGAAAAGATATCTGCACATAATCTTAATTGAACTTAAGATAAGATAATACATATAAAAAAAAACGTAATCTAAAGAAATGAAACAAGAATAAAATTACATTATAAATTTCAAAACTTATTTAGTCTTACAAAAAAAAAACTTTAAGGACAACAAAATATGCAAACCGTATGATATAATTGAAAAGCAGTTTAATGAGGCACCAGCTTTTTAACTATGCTTATCGAGCAATTAAAAAAGTCTAATTCAATGTGTTTATTGTATTTGTCACACATTTGAAAAATAGGAGAAAACTTCAAAATATTTGTCCTTGGACATGGTAAATAGAATGTTAAGTTTTCTGAAAATGTCCATACAATCAAATTGATTGTTTAATAATTTAAACAAAGTAATCAAAAGATGGTAATCACGGCGATCACTGAGAGATCCGTAATTAAATTCCTCAAGTAACCTGGATTGAGGAAAACCCTGGATGGGATATATTCCGTCCCTCTTAAAGCTAAGATATTTTAAGAATTTTCTTTGAACACCTTCAATGGCATTAATATGAACATTGTACTCAGCAGCCCAGATTACTGCAGCATATTATAACTTGGACCGTACATATGAATTGTACAATGTCTTCAAGACATCACTGTTATTGAAATCCCTTGTGCAGCGTACAATAAACCCATAATCCCGCAGAGATTCGCCCACTACCTTATTTATATGAGACACGAAAGAAAGTTTTGAGTATGTTGCTAGTAAAGACGTAGGTAGGGGACTTAGGGGTTTGGAGGTAGCTTACGAGAATTCCATCGTATCGTTTACAAAATAGCTACCTAATAAAAAATGAGAACGACAAAATAGTACAAAATATAATGAGCAGTGAGAACAAAACCACTACGAATAAACCCACGACAAAAAGGACGCTTAAAATTCTAAAACAATATGCAATAACTAACGATAATGCTCAGTGGAACAATAAAACCAAAGAAATTCTTAGAACAATAAATTTTAAAGAACAAACACGTGGAACAAGTTGGAAGAAAAATTTGACATGGTCAGTATCTAAAAAGAATGAAGAGAACAGATGGAATTGACAAAAACAAAACATTTTGGTCGCTAAGAAGAGGAAACGCTAAAGCGGAGACTGAATCGCTCATAGTAGCAGCACAGGATCAGGCCCTTAGAACACGAAATTAGGAAAATGCCGTTTTAAAAATAAGAGATGATGACCGCTGTAGACTGTGTAAGAAACAGTCGGAAACTATAGATCATTTAACATCAGGATGTGAACAATTAGCAAAGCATGAATATACAGGGTCTTATGGAAATTACGTATTATATTTAAACCGGCAATTCCTGAGATGAATACAAATTGAAGAAAAATATCCTTAAATGGCGCTTTCATTCATTCAGCGGTTTATAAAGTCGAAGATATGGATCAGTTGCGATATAAGATATTGGATGCAGCAGATAAAATAATTACTGAACGTTTTAGTTTATAAAGTGCCAATTTGTGTCCTATCTCCTATTTGTGTGTTTGTTAAAGAATGCATTAGTGTGTAGCGATTTTGTGTGACCAGGGCCTATCTTCAAAATACTTATTTGAAACATGTATGTGTATCTTTAAGTGATTTATGGTAATTTGTTCAGTGTTTCACTATGTGTTCTGTGTCTCTGACGATATATAGGGTCATGTTCTGAGATTAGAAGAAAAACGCCGAAGGGGTTTTAGTTGGGTATAAGCTTTACCCACTAAAACCAAAAAAACTGAAGATTTATGTGCCCTGAATTACTTGCTAGTGTACTGGCACCTGGAGTCACTTCTATTTTGATACTAGGTAGCTAAATATTTATTTTTATAAGAATCTAAAGTTTTACACGAAAAATCTTGCAATATTGCGCCAGAACATCTGTTTATTACACAGCTGCTGTGATGTGACTGTGCCGAGGAGTTGTGTGCGGGTTTATAGGTGAATTACCCCACTTTTTAAAGGTTCGATTTAAAAAAAAATGTACCGCTTCTCTAGGACATCCCAGGAGTCACCCATTTAAATATAATATGTCATTTCCATAACACCCTGTATAGAAAGACATGATAGAATATGTTCGTACTTACATCATGCTATCTGTGAATCTCTTGGCCTCCAAGTAACTGAAAGATGGTACCAACATCAACCGACGCCATCGTATGGAGGAAAACATATTCATATGCACCAAAAATCAGTATACTAAACGATTGCTCTCACGCCTCACTATAGCACTAGCATATAGATTTATTCGTTGCTGTCAAGATCTTGAGCACACGAACAAACACGAACAAACACGAAAATAAGCGTTTATTATTTTTACCGGAAGTACATATAGTTTACCGCCAGATGAGCAAGCCAAGTTTTTTTCCATTCTTATCCTTAGCGGCAATAAGAAGTTCATACCGCTGCTTAGTAAGATCTTCAAATAATTTCAGAGAGTCTTAAAATAATTTTTTCTTATCAAAAATTTCATTACGTTTTAGATTTCTTGCAAAGGTAACAAGAATAGATCTAGAGCGACCTTCCACTATCTTTCCAACACGAAACAATGAATCACACGAAACGATTGATTTTACTACCTCAACAATGAATCACACGAAACGATTGATTTTACTACCTCAACAAGGATTTCTCCATCAACGTCACAAACACCGTTCAATCTAACATTACTCCTTTTGTTGTACTGATCAAGAGAGTTATTTTTATATTCCAAGTTATTAATGGAAACAGTATTAGAAGAGGCTATATTACCTATATTTTTAGTCGACTTCTGCAACTCATCAAATTTAGTACTAACTGACTTGGGCAACGCATCAATTTTTTGGGACACTTTATTCTCAAATCTGCGGCAAACCTTATTAATAATTTCTTCCATCTCCATAGTAGAATCCTCTGTATTTCCACTTGTTGACTTTTTCGGCGGCATCACTACTACTTTATCGTTATGAAACACTAAATGATAATATTATCAACCATTGAGAATGCACGTATTGGATTTTAATTAATAAACTGTAATACGTGAGACACTAATATTTCATAACAGCAACACTAACACACCACTAAGAGAGCTGTATCTTAATATAAGATGTTAGGTAGAACAAACTATATTTTCAAGCTAATATTCGAATTTGCAGGAGCTCGAAATTCATGCATCCACTCACACATTCTGCGCTACTACAATAATAACGACAGTACTTTAGTTATTATTTTCAATTTTGATACGTGTTAATAGGATATAAACCATAAATTTTAGTTAGGAAAGTTATTCAATTGTTCCACCAATGGCGTCCCTGCAAACATGTCCTCTGATACTTTTTACAAGAAAGATGGTAAGCCACTGGCATTTTTCTATGTGGAATTCTGATTGGCCTGGTCAATTCTACACGAAAACTGTGTCTTGAGTTTTATCGTCAGACGCATTTAGTATTCCTGATTAAAACAATTAAATTCAAATTGCTTTATTTATCAGTATTGACGAATAATTCTTGAACACATACATCTAGTTATCCTGGAATAAATGACGTTTTTACAAACACCATTTTCCAAACAATACTTGTTGACATAAAGTAAGTTGTTGGTGTTCAAAACCATCTCATAAGTATTATTTCTTCGATTTTCAGTGTTTCATCGAATTTATTTTATTTTTTCGCTGTATTCCATAATAATCATGTGCTGGCGGACGAAAACCCCTATGCCATAACCGAAACCCATTTCCAACAGAAATTGTCGATTAATGAATTGGCAGGAACTATTGATAATCATTTTATAGGCCAGGACGCCTTGATGGACAGCCTTACCTACATTTCCTCCAAGAGGAAATACCTATGTTGGTTGAAGATGTACCAATTGCGTTAAGGAATTAAATGTGGTACATGCACGATGAAGCTTATGCTCATTTCAGTGTAATTGTTCGCGACTATTTACATGCGGCTTATCCTAATCGTAATATCGCAGTAATGACCAGCAAGATCCCCGATCTCAATAGTTTAGATTTCTTTTAAAACTCTGGTGTATGAAACTTCCATTAACACGTTAAGAGATGTAAGAGAGCGAATAGTTTCATGGTGTGAAACAATAAGGAATACGCTGGGAATATTTGATCGAGTGGGCAATTCGATGCGAATATAGGCGGAAGCATGCTTTTCATTTTCAACAATTTTTATGGAACAAAATTTATCATTAATTATTTTATCAATGTTAATAATAATGAGTTCAACTAAAGCAAGTGAAACAGCAAAAGAAAGTACATACCACTGGAAAGCTCGAGCTAGTTCAACTGGAACTTGTTAAGTTAGACGTAAGTTCTGAAGAAAAACCAGTTGTTATTGAAGAATTACCGGAACAAATTCATATTTCAACAGTTATAGATCATGTTGTTATAAAACAGAAATTCACAAAACAAAGAGTTAATTAAGAAACGCGAGGAAGGCAAAGAACAAACTACTAAAATTGTTGCAGTTGAAGAAGAAGGTAAAGAACCTCAAACTTCGGTTGTCATAGAGAAAAAAGAAATATTGAAAGAAATATCACAACCTATTTATACTGTAGAAGAACTTCCTGAGCAGACTCGTGAAACAACAATAATCCATGAAGGCAAACCAACGAAAGAACTGAAACGTATAATTAAAACCAGGAAGGGTGACAAGCAAGAGTTAACTGAAATTTGAACTACTGAGTTAGAGGGGAAAGAACCTGAAATCACTGTTAATGTACATGAAATCCACCTGTTCAAATTTATGAAACGGTTGTAATTGAACAAGGTATTCCAAAGAAAAGGGCAGAAAAGTAGATGGCAAAGAGAAAATAACCGAAATAGGAACCGTTAAAGAAGAAGGGGGTAAAACCAGTTCTACTGTAACAGTTAATACAGAATTTACACCAGTCAAGAAAATCATTGAGAAACCTATTCTTGAAGAATTTCCAGAAGTTCAAGAAACAACGTTTATAGATCAAGGGATTGTTAAAACGAAGAAACTTAAAACATGTAACATTAAGAAGAGCAGAGGAAATAAAGATGAGATAACGGAAATCGTTACGTTACAGGAAGAAGGGAAAAACTAGGAATTATAGTTAAAATTACAGAAGAAGTACTAGAAAAGAAGAGACCCAAAAAGATTATTCCTTAAGAGAAGAAAGAAATACCCTGGACCGACCAAGTACAACTAAAGAGGAACGCCAAGACAGAAGAAAAGATCTGATATAGAAAAAGCTGAAGAAGTATAACTTACTGATAATGGTGTGACAAAAAAGATTGTTAATAAGAATAGAATAATCAAGAAGAGAAGGGGTAGTAAAGAGGAAAAAACTCAAATATTAACTGTAGAGGAAGAAGGAAGAAACTACCGTACTGGTGGAAACGGAGCAGATTTCAAAAGTTTCTGAATAACCAGTTTATTCAGTAGAAGAATTACTGGAACAAATATTTGAGTCTACTGTGATAGATGGAGATATTAGGAAAAAAGAAATATAGAAGAAACGGGTCATTAACAAACAAGAAATAACCGAAATTGTCACACCTGAGTAGGAAGGAAAGGATCTAAGAACGGAAAATACAGTAAAAGAGGAAGCATTCATTCAATCAATACCACTTGAAACTAGAGAAGCTACTATCGCAGCTATATTGGGTTTTCTGTCCGAATAATCGAAATGTAAATATAATGCAACATAAAAAATTAAGTTTAACGACTGGTCTGACACAATTAAGAAGGGGTTTAAAGCATGCAGCTTATATAAATTGTGACCCTCTGCTATAGACTACACAAAATGTTTAGGAACAAGAAAACCACACCCTACGTAATTTGAAATAGAAGACAATAGAACAGATTAAAACAGCGCGCTAGAATACAATAAATTAAATAGGTTAATTAAAGAACCAATTGTTAAAGGTCAAAGTGAAGACGGGATTATCCTTAAAGAATTGTTACATAGTTGAATATCTAAGTCAACTTAAAAAATATAAACATTGGAAAACGACAAAGAACTTATAACATAATTAACCTCAGCTGATGTAAAGAGAACTTTCGGACACACCTAGAGAAAAAGAAGCTGATAGCAACGTAAACTAAATTGCTTCTACAAAAACATTCCCGTCGATTTTGAAGATGAATTATCGGCTCTGCAATATAACGAATCATCTAAGAAAGAACTACGAAAAATTAAACGGCTTGAGCTAATATTACACCAATTAAAATCCAATATTAGGAGAAATAATATTTCTCCTACATTAAATGCATCTGTAGTAGAATTAATTAAAATTAGTGATAGTGATACAGAGTTAAATTTTGAATAAATTATCAATAGTTTCTTAGAATTTAATTAATTTTTATTGTACTTGTTATCCTAATAGTTATACTTTTAAATTATATTATTTTCAATTATCATTAATTGTTATCATTATTTTACATTTATTATAGGTACCTAAAACTAAGAATACCTATCTATTTATTTTAAATTATAAAAATAAATCATGTGGTGTGGTATACATTTTCAAGCCGGCCATGATCGAATTTATTGAGCTTTGAAGAGGTTCAGGAGTATACAATAGGGTTTAATCAGGTAGTTTATTTATGGCAGTAAGAGTCAACGGTATAATTCTGCATCAACTATACCTACAATTGTTTTCATAGTACACTTGAATAAATAGTATTTTCGGAATAAATTTGATTTTTTGAGGAAAAGCTTTGATATAGGTAAATATTAATTATAAAGAACAACTAATTTGTCATCAATTTACATAAAATATACAGGGTGTTCCATTTAAAATATGAAAGTTTTTAGTGGTTGAATTCTTTCACAATGAACCTTGAATTGTGACCACCCTGTGCCTTTTCTGCCAAGTTTGAAATACTTTTGGAACTTGATGATCTTCTAGCTATTCGATAAGAAAAATTTTTTAGTCCAATAGGTAGGGTAAAAAAATTATGTGTATTAATTCATCGCCATGCATTTGCCAAATTATTACAAAATGTTCGATAACATTTGCTTAGAATTTAATGGTTAATCGAATAACTTTATAAAAATTATCACGTAATACCTATTTAAAGAACGAAAGTTGACAGCTACTTCCGTTATAACTGGAAATGACAGGAACATGTGAATATTTTAGTTAAAGAGAGCGGTATCGATAAACCTAAATCCCAAAAGTTTCAGAAACATATTATGTTCAGTAGTTCTCCACAAAGTTCTAATGCAAGCTCGTCGTGTATCAACCTGCAAATAGAACTAAGTAGGAAACGATTATGCAAAGTAAATCATGTTCAAAACAAGCACCAGACCGGGAGCGCAAGTGACCTATGACCCCTTCAACAATGTCAGTATGTAAAAAATTACGATGTCCTGTTTCTCGTTTTTGTTTGACGTTGACCAGGTAATACGACATACGTCTTTCTTAAAGGCACATAAACGAGAAGGTGTATATAAAAAAGTATGCCAAATCCCTTAGCGGAGTTATCGCGACATGAGTTTGGTAAAGTTTTGTTTTTACTGGCTAGCCAGCGGCGTAGTTCTCCGATTTTAAATATTAAAAAATTAAAGGATATAATTTTAAAATTTTTATTTACTATAAACTCGAGAAAACTTCTCAAAAATAACATAATAATAGACATTGTTAATGAAAAATAGCAAAACGAACAAAATGGTTAACAAAATATATAGAAAAATTCGTTGGTAATCTTATAGTAAACATTTTTAAATCTAAACAGGAACTTTTTATTATTCAACACAAGAAGACTTCTTAAAAATAACATACATTATAGAAAATATTAATGGAAAATAAGGAAACGAGCAAAATAGTTAACAAAACATAGATATCGACAAATTTTTTGGTAACCAAAAGTAAACATTCTTAAATTTAAACGGGAACTTTTAGGTAACTATAAACATGAATTTAAAAAATAATAACCAATTTTCTTATTTTGCCAGTCGCGTAAATAAGCCTAAATTTTTGAAGGGCACACAGTGGGCACCTGATCATTTAAAGTGGAAGAATTTGACAAGCTATTTTAAATATCTACTTATTTTATGCTCGTAGATTGAGAAAGATGTGAAGAACAATAACTCTTGGTAATACTTTTTGTTCGTGTTAAAAAAGCACAATAATAAACCAGAACAATAAATACATATTTGGGTGATTTTTTGCAGTTTTTTGTTTGGTATCGAGACACGTGGTAAAAATTCATTATTCACAAATAAATAAATTTCTGGAATTTTTTTGGTGGCTGCTACAATTTTTTTAGCTAAACCTGTGCCCACCCGTAGTTACGTGCCTGCTAAATACCCTACCTGATCACATGTAAACGGGTATGCTGCCGGTGAAGCAGTCGGAGACGTCATCGCTTTGTGAATTTTAATTTCAAGCGATTCACTCGATTATTAAAATCGGTTTTTCCCAACACTAAGACAGACGGTAACAATAGGGGGTCCGTGTCAGTAATGTGGTTTTTCGTGGAGTTTAGGTCCCCCTCTACAACTTTTATATCTGATGAAATGCCTTACAGCGTTTCTGAGAGGCGCTGTACCGCTTTGGATAGGAAATTCTCAATAAATTCAAAATTATATCGAGCCATGTCTGAAAATGAATTTACAGCATCTGCGTGACCCCAAAGTCACGGGAAACACATTTTCTGATACGTCAACCCTTGCATATACTTTTTCGAGCGTATCAAAAAAAAATTAAAATAAAAAAAAAGAAAAAGGCGAATTTAAAGTTATTCTAGAATTATATGTTTAAGATTATGTGAAAAAAAATTTGTCGGTCCAGGTCTCGCCATTTCATTATTGGAATTTTTTAAAAATTTCCTCGGAGGAAATTCGTAAAACGATCGTGACATGTCAGAAAATTGTCACACTACATTCCTTGACACCCAAATATTGTGGAAAAAAAAATTTCAGAAGAATCGCACCTAGCTATGCGGAATTCTGACAATATTACGTAGAGATACCGGAAGGCAGGTATCGTTCAGTTGTATAATGGAAAAGATAATAACTGGTGATTAAGATAAGCAAGACACGACTCACCACCTCTGAATCGATGGGATGGGTTTCAAACCTCCTCCCCCATACCGCGTTCTTGTAAAATTTAAGAAAATATTACAATTCTGAGGTTGTTTCGCGCATGGGAAGCACTTGGCGTGGAACAAGTGGCGTGTTGATTGCGTGAATATGTAAAACGCGCACACGAATTATTGCATCCGATATTTTTTCTTCTTTCATTCGCGATATTGTCACATTTCATGCCCCCAATTCCGTGTACGAAAGTCGCTTTCGCGCACGGAAAAAATTGAAAAACGACTTTCACACATGTGGAATTGTGGGCGCGAAAAACGACAAGCATGAAAGTAAGTGAAAAATATTTCAATGTTTTAACATTGGACATGTTTCATGGGAGGGGTAAATGAAATGATTTTTTCATTTGTAAAAAAGAATCATTGCAAATTGCCTGGTGCAATTATAGAGATATCTGAATAGAGAGCAATATTCGTTTATCAGAAAATTGTTTACGAGTCATACAAATCGAGTAAGCGCACTTGGACCCATTCACTTGACACTTTATAATTTTTCCATTCATTTTTTTTACACGCTCGGAGAAGTATATGCAAGGGTTGAAAAAATGTGTTTCCTGTGTGACTTTGGGGTCAAACAGATGCTGTAAATTCATTTTCAGATATGGCTGAATTTTGAATTTATTGAGAATTTCCTATCCAAAGCGGTAGAGCGCCTCTCAGCAACGCTCTACGGCATTTTATTAGATATAAAAGTTGTAAAAGGGGACCTAAACTCCACGAAAAACAAAATTACTGGTATTCCACTTCACGGACCCCCTATTGTCACCGTCTCTCTAACTATAGTAAAATATAAAAAATCGTTAAATTCCGTAATATCTGTAATTCACTAGACCCATTCAGGTTAGTATCAACCGGTAGCCTGAAGTGGCAATAACTGTCTGATTTACTCTACTGAATTAAAAAATGTGTTTTTTAATACTTACAGTTCTGGCACTAGATATTATCACCAAGGAATTAAAGAGATGTAATAGTAGAGAAAACTTCACATATTTAATCATCTTGTTTAGAGGCTGTCAAATAGACGTCATCAACAATACCATCGAAATGTAATTACCTAGAGAAAGACTACCTGTAAGAAAGACCGGTATTCGACATGAACAGATTTTAAACATATTATGCTATTTTAATTTCTATATTAATAAATTTACTTGGGCCGGTTGTATAAAACAAATCCGAACTTAAGTTCAAAAGAACGTTGATCAACCTGTAAACTACCTTCATTCGATCTTACGTTGTTCGATATAAATTAAACTTTAGTTCAGCTGAACTAAGATCAGTTTATGTTGGTTATAATATGATTTAGTTATTTTATTTTTTTATTTTTTGACATATTATAACCTGATTAATTTGATTTGAGGTTTGGCGGCTTTGCTTTAATGTTTGCTTTTGCAGTAATGAAACTTTTCACCTAGATTTGTAAACTATTTTATTTACAACCACATCTAACATCCACTTCTTATTATTTTGAATTAAAATTATTAATAAAAGATAAGTGTCATTTTAACTTTTCCATAGAAAAATTAGAAAGAAACTTCAAATAACCGCAGGTGGTAAAATAACGTAGGTAATAATATACAAGATTTTCAGCAAGGTTTTAACATATCAGTCCACCCGGGTGGAAAGTAAAATTTAAAAAAGTCAACTTTCCACCTTTCAAAGATAGATAAGATACATATTAGTACATTCATGGTTGTAAATAAACTAATTTTTCCTCCTTATTTTGGAAGAGATTGATGGAGAAAGAATTTCAATAATAAAAGCAACAGCTGTGTTTCTTGTTAAGCGTAATATTTGCGAACATTTATTGTCTTTCCATTAATCATCAGCTAAGAATTCAATATATTAATCTATTTTTAAAAATTTACTTGACAATAACCTGACGCAAAAGTGATAAAAGAAAAATTTTAAGGTTAGAAAATGGCTTTGATCGTCAGTTCAACTTCTGGACCGCCAAAATTAGAAGTTCACTTGAACCCCGCATTTGAACTAAGATCAATGTAAAATACTGTTGGTATAGTATTTGCAGAATTATACCGTTGATCTTTTGAATGCAATAAAATCTCATTATCCCTTCGACCATAAAATAAATAAGGAAATCCCAAATTTTAAAACCTTTTCGAGCAGAGCCGGACCAGGAATATATAAATACAAAGTGATTTTTAATAATTTTAATCTTTAGTGGTTTTCCGGCGAGTAATTTTTAGTTAGGCTTATTAGTGGTAGAATGTTTCGTCCTTGGAATTGTGCTGATAGGGGAGCATCTTCAAGTGTCATTTCTAAAAGAAAGCATTTATCTAGCGATGCCAAACTAATAATTAAAAAGTGTATCAATCGTTGTTGAGTAGAAATTTTAATTCGATGGATGCTTTAGCAGAGACGTCTACTTTGACAAAAACTCCTTTATCTTCGGTGAGACACATAGTACTTAAACCTGTTAATCCTAGGAAAAATCGGAGTGATTCTGGCACATTTAGATGCATTGACGAAAATGACATGGATTTATTAAGAAGAAAGATTTATCAAATGTATGAGGCACAAACTGTACTCACTTTAATTTCCCTCAAAGAACGGCTGATTGAAGACGGAACAAATATCTCTTGTAGCCTTTCAAGCCTTAGGAAAATATTGCGTAAAATGTGTTTTAAATACCGAAGCATTGATAAAAGACAAATATTAATGGAATCTCATCGTTTACGGGAATGGAGACTTAAATATTTAACAGCAGTTAAACAATTTAGAGAAGAAAATCGTCCAATTATTTACCTTGACGAAACATGGTTCGATACCCATGACACTCCAAGAAGATGTTGGGATGATTCTTCCAAAAAATGTCAAACCAAGGCACCATCAAATAAAGGCAAAAGAATCACAATATTACATGCTGGTTCAGAGAACGGGTTTGTTCCAAATTATCTGTTGCTTTCCGCTAAAAACATAGCAGATTCTTCTTTAGATTACTTTTCTGACAAAATATGAAACAAAATTTCTATACAGGGTGTGTCAGTAAGGTGTCTGGCTTCGATAGCGCCTAAACTCTTAAAGATAGATAAAAACGTTCCATACAAAAGATAAATGGTTTACTAAGATGCATAACCTGAAAATATTTTGCAATCTACAGGGTGTCTCCAAAAAATGGCACGGAATATTTTATAATTTTTTTAAACGAGACACTAGGTATATTTTTAAACATTTTGATTTAGCAGACCAGGAGCGTAACAGCCGTATTTAGTTTTTTTAAACTGAAATGCAGCGTTGTCAAGTAATTCATTTTTTTACCTGAAATTTTAGTACTTTTTAATTGTACGATATAAAAATGATAGCAACCCATTGGTACAACATGAACAAATGCGATTTACATTGTGGGTACCCTAAAGTGCTTTATATCGATTTATGTTAGTAATTTTTAATTCTTTTATACAAAGCGTTCGTTAGATCTTGAACAATTTAGGGATTTTAAATATGCTTTAATTTAATTTTTTTAAATAGGACACCCTATATCTTTTTAGGCATAAGGATTTATCTTGCGAATACCGTTATTTTTTATTAAATATGTCCTATACCTAAATCTTATAATTTCTGAAATATTTTAAGATTTGTCTTAATTCAGGTAAAAATTAGAAGTTCTGATTACAAAATTTAGTTAAGATAGCCTAGGAACAAAAAATAAATAATTTTCTTTAACGTAGCTGTCATTATAAAGTTAGTTTTCTTAAGTTTGTGGTTCGTTACTGCTTAAGACTTGAATTCCTTTAGTTAACTTTATCGAGATAATAGAAATATGAATTTTTCCAAAGAGGAACTGGTTAACATGATCTATGTTTTGAGCGCAAGCGATAGAAATGCATTTCTGGCTTCCAGAGTATACGCAGAACAATATCCGCATAGAACTCATCATGATCGAAAATCGTTTGAAAAGTTAAAAGAGAGATTGGAAAGAACAGGGAGTGTTGATTACGAGAAACATGAAAGAGCTGCCAGAGAAGCAAGCTACTAACGATGAAAATAAATGTATGGTTATGTTAAATTTAGTTGAAGATCTCCACAAAAATACGAGACAGCTTGGCCACGAATTTCCTTTCAGCGCATAATCAGCATCAAGGATTATCCGAAGTGATCCCTATCACATACAATTATTACAAGAATTAGGAGAACAAGACTATCTATCAAGCTCAGTTTTTCGCTTATGTTATGTTTAGTGACGAGGCTACGTTTCATAACAATGGATCGGCATAATTTTTATTACTACGATACAAGCAATCATTTTTTCACTAGGGAAGTTAAGAATCAACATAGATGGAGTGTTAATGTATGGGCCGGCATAATAGGTAATCATGTTATTGGACTACATTTTTTTGACGGAAACGTTACAGGTCAGATTTACCATGATTTTTTACAAAATTATTTACCCGGACTTTTTAATGAGTTGCCAGTACACACTCGTGGAAGAATGTGGTTTCTATAAGATGGAGCACCACCTCATTACAGTATGCTCGTAAGGAATTTTTTAAATGAACGATTTACTGATCTTTGGATAGGTAAAGGAGGACCAATATCGTGGCCGGCAAGATCTCCCGATCTGACCAAGCTTGATTTTTTCTTATGGGGATACGTAAAAGAAAAAGTGTACCAAACTGCTCCCACAACAAGAGAAAACATGCAAGCACGAATTAGAGAAGTTTTTCACACAATTACGGATATGTTGAGAAATGTAGGCGCATCTTTTGAAAAAAAAATTCGGTCTTGTATCTTAAATTTAGGAGGTCCTATTGAATATAATTTATAATATTTTTATTATTATTCTTATTTGTTTCTTGTCAGCGAAATGCGGAGCAGGTTTTTTAAATATTGTTAAATTTGATTAATTAATTTAATTTTTTAGCCTTAACTTATCCCAGCATCCTAGGTGTACTTATAGGATCGCAGTTTACTTAGAAACCCCTCATGCCAAACACGATCAAAAGCTTTAGAAATATCCAGTGTACCAGCCCGAGACTCCCCATGATGTTCGACGTTCGAGTTTGACGCTTAGCAGGTAACACGACATACGTCTTTCTTAAAGGCACATAAACGAGAATATGCATATAAAAAAGTATGATAAATCCCTTAGCGGAGTCATCCTTACATGGGTTTTGTAAAGTTTTGTTTTAACTAGCTAGCCAGCGGCGCGGCGTAGTTTAGGTCTCCGATTGTAAATATTAAAAAATTAAAGGATATACTTTTGAAATTTTTATTTACTATAAACTCGAGAAAACTTCTTTAAAATAACATAATAATAGAAATTGTTAATGAAAAGTAACAAAACGAACAAAATGGTTAACAAAATATATAGAAAATTTCGTTGGTAATCTTATAGTAAACATTTTTAAATCTAAACAGGAACTTTTTATTATTAAACTCAAGAAGACTTCTTAAAAATAACATACATTATAGAAAATATTAATGGAAAATAAGAAAACGAGCAAAATAGTTAACAAAACATAGGTATCGACAAATTTTTTGGTAACCAAAAGTAAACATTCTTAAATTTAAACAGGAACTTTTAGGTAACTAAAAACATGAATTTAAAAAAATAATCACCTATTTTCTGATTTTGTCAGTCGCGTAACTAATCCTACATTTTTGAAGGGCACACAGTGGGCACCTGATAATTTAAAGTCGAAGAATTTTACAAGCCATTTTAAATATCTACTTATTTTAGATTGAAAATCGTCTGTGACGTCATTGCTTGGTGAATTGTAATTTCAAGCGATTCACTCGATTATTAAAATCGCTCGAGTATCAAGTACTTGATTATTAAAATCGTGTTCCCAACACTAATATTTTCCCAAAAAAAAGCCAGGTAATGTTTGGTAACTTTTTTAACTGTTTTATTCAAAATGTGTTCTAGAATAATATATACAAAAAAAATCAACACAATATACCGTTACCCTATTTAGGGTTATTTATTTCTTTATATTTAAATCTTTAAAAATAAATTTATTACAAATTAAGAACTAAATACGAAAATTATATGAACGAAGTTTAAATTAAATGGTAATACAACCCATATAAATCATAGGTTGGTTATAGTTCTAACAGTTTATACAGGGTGTTTCAGAATAAGATGCTGATCCTTAACGTTGTGAATCCTTAGGTGATTTTAAGAAGAAAAGTTAAAATTAACATATATCCTTAACCTATCAACTTTCGAACTACAGGGCGTTAAAGTTTTAAGAAAAAAAATCGTTTTTCTATCATAACTTTAACAACTTTCTAGCTATTTTTATGAATTTTTTTCACACGTGCCCTCTAGGCATCAATAGCCTTTTTTTGGTGTAGAAAATTTTTTAAAAAATTTAACCAGTGGCGTCCTGAAAGGGTTTGGACTAGACATTTTGGAAAAATATTATGTACGCCACTGCTTTTTCGCAAGATAAGAATTATTTTAATAATACTCATTCATTTTAGGCCAGGCCACATTTAATATCTTGACTTTTCATCGTCCGACAAACAGTTTCCGACAAAAAAAATAAAATGCATTAAATGCACATTCGCTATGTGCCTATGGTTTATTTTTAAAAATGAAATTAAAACAACTAACATTAAATAGCGTGTGAACAAAAACGGAAATAATTTAGATTAGCTGTTGAAAGTGGCCACCACCTGCAAGAATGCATGCTTCAGCTCTTCTCCTCATTGAGTCTCGTACCCTTTGAAAAATTCCGGGAGTATTCCTGATAGTGTCGAAACAAACTATTATGCGGTTTCTCAACTCCTCTTCAGTATTTATTGGGATGCTGTAAACCAACGTTTTCAGATGTCCCCACAGGAAAAAATCTAGACTGTTTAGATCAGGGGATCTAGGTGGCCACGATTATGTTCCTCTGCGCCCTATCCATCGATTACGATAATGTTGATTTAAAAACTCTCGTGCTAAGAGACTGAAATGGGCAGGTGCACCATCGTGCATAAACCACATACGATGTCGGGTAAAAATAGGGACGTCGTCTAGCAAATTTGGTAAAGTGTGTTCAAGAAATTGGCGATAATTGATTCCGTTCAATCGGGCTGGTAAAAAATAAGGACCAATTAATTAATCACCAATAATTCCAGCCCAAACATTTACAGAAAATTGCTCTTGGTGGTGGGATTCCGTAATGGCATGTGGGTTTTCTTCTGCCCAGAAGTGATTGTTATGAAAATTTTATATGGCGTTCCTGGAAACATTAGCTTCGTCCGTGAACAAAATTTTGGCATCAAATTGTCGATTTTCGGTAACCATTTGAATAAACCATTGGCAGAAATTGATGCGTAATGGAAAATCTCTAGGAAGTAGGGCCTGGACCCGTTGAATATGGTACGGATATAACAAATAACTTTGAAAAATTCTCCAGACTAGGACATGAGTAATATTTAAAATATTCCCAATTTTTCTGGTACTTATATTAGGGTTTTGTTCCACTAAATTTAAAACAGCTTCTTCGGTTTCCGGTGTTCGTGTAGTTTGGTGTGCCCCTTTTAAGTAGTTTTTTGTTTCAAAAGATCCCGTTTCACATAACTTTCTGTGAGTTCCTGAAATCGTGCGTGCATCCGGAACTATTCTATTTGGATAACTTTCTTGGTATAATCGTCTGGCTTCGAATGCATTGCCGTCAGCAATCTCGTACAGGTACTGCATATCCGCAAACTCGACATTTGTAAAATTTACCATGATACTAATACGTTTAAAAAGTATTACGTTTTTAAAATTTAAGTTAAGTGGAAAGCCGTGTACATAAATAAATAGCTGTCAAACTATTATTAAATATTTCGTTATTGTCATTGTTTCCTTAACAAAGTTCATAGCCTACTAGTCAGAAAACATAGGCACATAGCGAATGTGCATTTAATGCATTTTATTTTTTTGTCGGAAACTGTTTGTCGGACGATAAAAAGGCAAGATATTAAATATGGCCTAAAATGAATGAGTATTTTAAAAATAATTTTTATCTTGAGAAAAAGCAGTGGCGTACAAAATATTTTTTTAAAATATCTAGTCCAAACCCTTTCAGGAAGCCAATGGTAAAAATTTTTTTTAAATTTTCTACACGAAAAAAAGGCTATTGATGCTTAGAGGGCATGTGTGAAAAATTCATAAAAATAGCTAGAAAGTTGTTAAAGTTATGATAGAAAAACGATATTTTTCTTAAAACTTTAACGCCCTGTAGTTCGAAAGTTGATAGGTTAAGGATATATGTTAATTTGAACTTTTCTTCTTAAAATCACCTAGGGATTCACAACGTTAAGGATCAGCGTCTTATTCTGAAACACCCTGTATACCACATCTCAAACTGAGTAGCAAACGTAGGTTATTATAACATAAAACTAATATAAAACTTGTAACGACTTTATAAAAGTCTTTGTTTTGTTCCTCAAAACAGCACACAATACAGAAACACTGAATTGAAACGATATGTTAACCGGTAAAATAAGTTTGTTTTTAATATGTAAAATATAAAATTATACAAATATAAATTAACATTAAAAAAATTGTATTAAAATATAATTTATAACTTTATGATTAGCAACTTGTAATTGTAAAAGAATGCTTTGAAGCTAAAAAAATTTTTTCAATACTAAATATTTTAAAACTTTTAGCTGAAAATATCTCGCTTTAACTTCCAAGCTGTTATGATTTCTTATTAGATTAGGTTGCGATTCATTTTTTAACGTATTTACAACTATTAATTCCGAAAGTTCCTCCCTCTAAATATTTTTTCAAAAATTTTTAGGAAATCACGCTCGCCAGATTATTTGAGGTTATCTCCTAGGTCCACCTCAAAGATTTCTCTTTTAGTTTTAAGGCAATTATTGGTTGTTGTTTTGTCTGTAATATAACCTCCAAAATAAAGTCCCATTACTATAGAAAATATACATATCATAAAAATAAGTAATGCAAAAAATATTTTACATTCTTTAGACTTTTCTCTTCGACAGTAAAAACACTTGGAGCCTTTAAAGGGGTTGCGTGGGTGACAGAAAACCTTTGGAATCTCCTCGTCAAAATGGCTCCGTTGTTGATGATCAATGTTATGGCTGTTGTGTTGTCGTTCACCAGATCTAAAGAAAACTAATTATAGTATTCGGAGCAGACCCATAGATACTCGATACCCCAAGATATTCGGATTTAATCATTTTTCTGTACGTCGAGGCTAGTGTTTCGTTCTTTATCAATATTTCGTTAATGCCGTATGAGATTCGGCAATTTTTTCTCTTGCACCTGCAATGGCAATTATAATCTCAGTAGCTGCTTTAATTGCTAATCAAAATGAACAGATTTGCCCATTTCTAATCCTGGGGGATTTTAAGGATTCCGACAGTACCAACTGCTGTTCTGACTGTTGGCAATGCGCCAGCTGATCGAGAACGAATTACTGCGCATGAATACCTGCAATTTTAATTGTAATTGCAGGCGCAAGAGAAGAATTTCCAACTCTAGTACGGCTTTCAAACATGACATTTTGGGCATCTGCCCATATTGGGTATCCTGCTTATCTATTAATTTTTTAAAACAGAATTGTTTAACTTTAGATAATTGATCCCCTAAAATTGGTGTTTGGTCTACCGGATAACTAGGCATGACTCTAAGGGCCGGCTATACACGCTGCCCAAGTTCGCAATCAAACCACGAACAAAATGCCGTACTAAAAGTTTTGGTAAAATTTTTAAATTTTGAAATATTAAAAAAAAAAATTTTGAATTATTAATTTATTTTTTATCGGCGTTAACCTTTACTTTACGTTACCTTTAAACAGGCGAAAAAAATTTCCGATATGTTTCAAAATGGTTTGTCAATTTTTTGTTGTTCTTATAAGATCCACAGCAAAATCAGTATCTTTCACAAGGATTCAGCTCGTGGAATTATTAAGAGACTGTTCATATAAAAGCGCTAAAGAACAACATGAATATTTGGAAAAAAGTCTCTTACATGCCATCTGATGACCCAGAACTCGAGTAAATCAAAATTTCTATTTATAAAGAAATAATTTTTTTTCAAAAAATCAGATATGTATTTTGGGTTATCGTTGAAATTAAATTGTATAATTGGAGAGGGGGGGGGGGGGGGGGAGTTTAGGGTTTCGAGGGTGCTGGGGAAGATTAAAAAAACATAAAATAAATGCTTCTCCAATTGATAATATCGTAAAAATAAACCACCTTTGTTTATTCCAATTTCTATAATTTAATAACCATAAAAAGGAGTGTGGAGGGGGCAAAGATGTAAGATATTAAAAACAAAATGCAATGTTACCATGTTTATAACGGTTTCTTACAATTAAAAACATTTTTTGTCTCATGTTACCAAGATAATCTTTTTGGCCACGATTTCGTCGAAATTCGCCTGTGTGCGACGTTTCGTTTTCAAGTAAGCATCATCAACTTAATATTTTCTGATACGGCCCTGATCTTATAATGTCAAATCTTAAGAGCTTGTTTTATTTTAAATTCAATGATGTACCACACATTATCGTTTAATTGGTACAATAGCATCCACAGCCGGAGACAAAGCAAACTTACTTGTTGAACTATTTTCTTCGCATTCAAATGTAGATTTCCAGGGAAGAACACCACCCGACATTCCTGCAATTGAATCCGAAATGACCGAAATCGTGTTCCGTCAGCGTCCCGTCAAACGAATCCTAAAAGGACTCGACGTCAAAAAAGCCACTGGTCCAGACGAAATTCCTATTATAGTTCTCAAGAGATGCGCCGATGAACTAACACCAGTATTTTGTAGACTTTAGACTTTTCAACTTATCCTACAAAAAAGTAATATTTCCATCTTGCTGGAAGACGGCGAGAGTCCAGCCTATTCCAAAGAAGGGTAAGAGAACCCTGTCTAACAACTATCGACCAGTCGCATTGCTTTCAGTTATATCAAAAGTAATGGAGAAAGCTATTAACAAACATCTTCTAAAGTACCTGGAAGGCTTCAACATTATCAGCGATCATCAATATGGTTTTCGGAAGTCCAGATCAACTGGAGATCTTCTAGCCTATGTCACCCATATTTGGAACAACGCAATCGAACATCATGGGGAGTCTCGGGTTGTTGCACTGGATATTTCTAAAGCTTTTGATCGTGTTTGGCATGAGGGGCTTCTAAGTAAACTGCGATCCTATGGTATGCCTAGTCGATTCTGTGCATGGTTGTCTAGCTTTCTTAAGGATCGCTCTCTGCAAGTGGCGATTGACGGATTTCTCTCAGACACCTTTACCATCAATGCAGGTGTTCCTCCAGGGTCCATATTGTCTCCCACTATCTTCTTTCTCTACATTAACGACCTTCTAGTGAAAACAAAAAATCCGATATTTAGTTTTGCTGATGATAGCACACTTATCTCTTCTTTCTCTTTGAATGCACAAACATCGGCTGCCGACGCACATCTTCGCAGACATCATGAAGTATCACACCTCAACAAAGACCTGGAAGAAATTCTGGCTTGTGGTGACAGTAACCAAGTCGAATTTAATGCTGAAAAAACCCAGGCAGCAGTTTTCTCTAAAAAGGTTAACATTACAGAACCGGAAATATTCATGGCCGCTCGGAGAAAATATGTCGTGGCATAACCACGTTGTGGCAATCGCCAAGATAGCTTCTCTGAAACTTGGTGTACTCTTCCGAACCAGAAAGTTGTACACACCTCAACAACTTTTGACACTATACAAAGCCCAAATTCGACCATCACTACAGTACTGCTCTAATGTCTGGAGCTCTGCACCCAAACATACTCTTCGGCTACTGGATTCCATCGAAAGGAGAGCCATTCGTCTGATTGGAGACCACGAGCTGACGAAGAACCTCGACAGCCTAGAACATCGAAGACAGGTTGGGGATTTGACTCTCTTTTACAGATATTTTCATTGGATGTGCTCAGCTGATCTTGCCCTCTTAATTCCGCCCAGAGCGGCGCATATCAGAAATACACGACAAACCACTGCCGCCCATCCATATGTGGTTAAGCTTAGTATTCATCGAACTTCATTATTTAAGAATTCTTTCATCTGGAGGACTTCATCCTTATGGAACGACCTTCCCGAGGTCGTTTTTCCCAACGAATATAACCTCCAACGATTCAAAACAAACGTGAATCGCTTTTTGCGCACACCACCACTCTTGCGCACACCACCACTCCCAGAGTTCCCTGAAGGATTTTTCCTATAGTGCTTGTGTTTGATCATAAAAGAAAAAAAATTAAGGGTTTTTACAAAATTATGTAACATACAGGTCCATATCATGAAAATTTAATGAAAATGATTAAAAAGACTCGAAACGTAATTGAACGATAATGCGTGGTACATCATTGAATTTAGAATAAAAATGGTAATAAAATTTGACATTATAAAATTAGAAAAAATGAAATTGATAATGATTGCTTGAAAACGGAACGTCGTATAAAAAAATTTCTTATGTAATCAGTTCACTAAAAGTTGATGTGAGAATGTTTTGCCAGTTTTGCTCTATCTTTAATATTAACGCCGAAAAGAAATTTAATTAAAATTTTAGTTTTTTTTCTAACAACTCAAAACTTAAAAATCTTACCAAAACTTTTTGTGCCGCATATTTTCCGTGGTTTGATTTTAGTTCGAATCCGCAGTTCAAGTGAACGTCCTTTTCTAGCGGTTCCACAGTTGAACTATCGATTCAAGTCATTTTCTAACCTTAAAAATTCTCTTTGGGGCAGATCGAAGATTTTTTAGTCTTGTGGATGCTACCGTGAATGCTGTAATGACGATAACATTCGGACACATCCTGACCATTTACTAAAATGGGAAGATAATGAATTTTTGCAAAGATTTGGCTTGTCAGAAAACACAGATATTCCTTACATTATTGAATTTCTGTCTCTAGCTCTCTCGACCGAAAGCTTACCTTCCGCTTTTGGACGAGAAGAATGAATTTTAATAATAAAAGCAATTGCTATGTTTTTTTGTTGTGCGAAATCTTTGCAAAAATTCATTATTTTCCCGTTTAGTAAAAGGGTCAGGACGTAGTATCCTCAATATCCAAAAAATCTTCATCATAACTTTAAGATAACGATCATTATTTATTGTATTGTATAATATGACACTAACCCGACATAAAAGAAACATTTTAAGGTTAGAAACTGACTTGGACCCACAGTTCAACAAGATATTTTAACCTTATCTAAGGAGTCAGTTGTGATTCGGCCATACATATATTAATTTTAGCAAATTTATGGATTAATATTTTTCTTCTTAAATTCAAGTACAGCATGTTTCTATCCATATTTTGAGAACGAGACATAGAATATACTTTTAATTAACAGGTGAATTAGGAAAAACACTATTTTGTTTCCTGAATTTTCTTGCTTTTTAAATATGGGTTCATAAATAAGCTGTTGCCTGAATATTGAATAAAATCAAGCTTTTAAATTATGGAAAAATATGGTGGATGCGTTAGTGTAGCCTACAGCGCCATCTCATAGACAGTTTTGAAACTTGGCCTTGAACTACAGGTTTCTAATATAGAAAAGGTGTAATATAGTTGCCGTCGCCGATAGATGGCTTACTAATATTAACAGGTTTCAAAGAAATAATTCATTTTACAAACCTGTTTAGTAACTATTAAGAAGTAAACTCAAAGTCACGGTCTCACGAATTACTTATAAGTATATTAACGATGTTCTAAAGAGGTTACATGTTTCGCTCAATTGGCCATCATCAGACTTAAAATTAAAAAAAAAATTGAAATAGAAATAAGGTAAAAACCAAGAAACATTTAGTCGTTTGGTTTTATCATTTTTCTATTTCAATTTTTTTCAAAAAAAAAATTTATAAATTTTAGGTCTGATGATGCCCAGTTGGGCGAAACATGTAACCTCAAAGAACATCGTTAATACACTTATATGTAATTCGAGAGACCGTGACTTTGAGTTTACTTCTTCATAGTTATAAACAGGTTTGTTGTATTGTGTCCAATCTAGAACAAACCTAAATATTATTCTATGAGTTCACTGCTAAACCGTAATGAAATGAAACATTTTCTTGGAATATTTATTTGCAATGTTTCAAGAAAATGGATTTTTCAATATTCTTTGTTTAATTTCCAAAAACTTTAATATACAAAAAATTTCTTAATCGATTAATAAACTGTGAGAAGAAATCTTATTTTAAAGGAGGTGTACGGGGTCCTCTTAAAAAATATTCAACAAATAGCATCAAGACAATGCGGACATATTATCATATTTATTTGAACTTTTCCTCATAAAATTACCTCAGAAATCATTACACTCGATGTATTAGCAGTATTAGTACGTCATTAAGGAACACCATGTATACTAGTTTGTAACATTATGAACCAAAGACCATTTTTAAAATAAAACTCGGAAATATATTGGTTAAATTTTTATTGTTGTTCCTAATCTAAATATGTAGAAAAATTACAACATTCTATGGAATAACATGTTTTTTCTTATTTATTTTTTTACCCCCAAAATCTTATGAACAAAGGAACCTGGCAACGCATATACGGCCAAGACAATGAAAACTACTATAAAGATATAACAGCATCCCTTAATGATTTTCCATCTCCAGGTCACGCAAACAACATGTTTACAAGATTTTAACGGATTTCGAAACCAAGAGAATGATGTATCCGGTCTCCTGAAAAAAATTATGTTCTGTAACTGTTTAAATTTAAATTTTCAAAAATGGTCTTTAGCTACGGGGAGGAGGTCAAAAGCAAATGGGTTCAGGGTAGCATTTATTTACAAATTGATTTGATTGAGTTGATACATTATCTGCCTAACAGGTATGTCGCAAGGTTAATGAAGATCTAGGTGCTATTGAAATTTAAGCAAAGAATAATAATTTAGAACTCATTGCAGCTAAATGTTCGGTTCTTATTTTCTGTTCTAAGAATCACAGACAGAATATTGAACGTATTATTCAACTGCCTATTAGCGGAATTAAACTAGAGTCTGTTAAATCAGCAAAAAATCGGGGACTTATTTTTGATACGAAATGACGTTTTTCTGAGCACGTTTCCATGGTTATAAAAAAAGGTGCTGCCCTCAGACCGCTATATGCTAATGCTAATATTATTAACTTTAAATTAAGGAAGAAACTTTGTGAATCCTTGTTGCTACCTAGGATTAACTACGCTAACTTGGTTTACTTTCCATGCTTGGATAATATTACTCTGAATCGCTTGCAAAGAATGATGAACACATGTTGTAGGTTTGTCTGTCATCTTAGGAAATTTAATCATATTTCAGACATTTCGAAATGGCTGGAATGGCTTAGAATTAAAGGACCATTCGAGTATAATCTCTCGGCGTTTGTGCATCGATTGCTTGGGACCTCCTCACCTTGCTAATGTGCATAGACTCGCTACACCTCGATTTTACACGGCCAGGTTCAGGAGTTCATTTTCCTACAATGCTCGGGCGTTATATAATGGAATTAATGACGACATTAAGGAACTACCCCTTAGTTCCTTTCATAAGAGATTAAAAAGAATATTTTGCAACAACCATAAACTTAATAGTGACGTTAGATTTGTACAATATAACAAATATTTTTCTTCTTTTGGTTTTGTTTTCTTCTATTGTTTGAAATTTGTTATTCGTTTCTAATCTTTTATATTAAGTATATTATATATTTTTAGATATAACATTAGTAATGTTTAAATGTTGAGTAGAATAGCCGCTTTGGCTGAACTTCTCCATTTTTTGTTACGTACAAGAATAAAGATATATTATTATTATTATTATTATTATTATTATTATTATTATCTAGATATTCAAATCTACTTTCATCCAAAAAATCATATACAAATTCCATGCCCTCTGCTGCCATCTTTAAAAAATATATTCAAACTGGGTCTATCAATGCTGACCCTTGATTGTAGTAATTTTGAGATCTCCACATTCTGGAATTTCGGAATTTGTTGGCCTTGCTTGTGACTCCCTCATTCTAACCATCTCAACAAAACAAAAACATTAAAAAAAAAAAAACATAACAAGCTAGCAACTTTCTGGGAACAAAACATAACGAAAACTTGCATCCACACTGGCAAGACAAAATATGAACAAAAGGCTACTTTAGTAACGATGTAGTTTTGGTTTTATTTCGCGTTTTTTACCCACAAAACAGCCACACAATGTTTTTCAACAATTCAGCAACAAATCGGAAACATTTTATCAACTTTTATGTTCGACGAAACACAACCAAAACAACCACAGGTGACAGTGGCATAGCCACAGGGGCGAAGGGGGGTGAGCTGTAAGGGTCCGTTTTTAAATACTTAATATGACAAAGTGTGTATTTAAAAATAGGCTCCACAAAAGGACTTCACGCCGCACGCAAGCAGCTAATAAATTTTCTTCTATATATTAATACTATCTGGTAAGCAAATTTTGTTTCAAGGTGTGTGGGGGCGAATAATGACCTTTTTTTGGACGGTGGGGTTTTATGAATTAAAAACTATCGATTAAATATTGATAGTCAGTGGATCACTATCGATGGTGCAACTATCGAGAGTTCTCAACCTCTGCCTATACTACCACACACTGCACCGATAGTGTTGGGGGAAATGGAAACAAACAGAAACCTTTTGATGTTTACCGGTCCGGGATGGGAAGACAATAAGTGCTAAGAAGGAAAACAAAACATAAAACTTGGTAAAATATTTCCGATTTGTTTCTAAATTGTTGAAAAACATTGTATTGCTGTTTTGTTTTTGTTTCATTGTTTTGTTATGGATGCGACATAACATAATTTTTTTCCAAGGAAGAAAGTCGAAACGCTCTAATATACGTCCCTAACATTTTTATGGAAATATACAGCGTGGTCTATAATGATAGTGCCATAGAGTGACCTCCGGTTATAAACAACAAAATAATAGTATAAGGCTAAACATGCCTAGGCATTGGCAAAATCATTTTTAACTCAAATAAATTTTATTCATTTGTAGAATCTGTGGCTATTCTATGGCGCAGGCATTACAGACCATATTATATTACAGTAATTATATTATACTACCATCACCACTTGAAGCTTAATAAATATATTTAAAAATAGTGTATTTTAAAATATGTTTTCAGAAGGTCAAGCCTTAAGGTACACAATGTGTAAAATAATAGTACATAAGTACAAGTATTATAAAGCATCATATTCTAGAAGTCATCCATGGGAGAAAACGAGTTTTCTAAGATGACAAGTGCTATAATAGCTTCATAAAATATGTACATTATACTATTTTTCTATTTTAAGTGTGTTTCGTAAATATACAGCGTGTCTTCGGAAGTTCTTACCAAATGGGAAACTTTTTAATTATTAACTCTACGAAAAAAAGTGCCTCTTCCTAAAAAGTCCTGCTTGGTGAGAAAATAAATTTGCACAAGAACATTTGTATGTTGGACATACAGGGTGGCTTCAAAAAGTACCGGGTTTAAAATTTATAAAAGGCGTCGGCTATATTTACAAAACTAAAAACTTGGAGAGTGCATGTTTAAAGGCTAACAGACTATAACAATTACACAATAAAAACTCTACTTAAGAGAACTACTTTTATGACGGATAAAAATTAGTTCACTAATTTCTATGAGGTGGCCAGTTTCTAATTTCCCAATAACAAATAAAACTACATGACTCCAAAAATAATCTAGGTCTCCACATGGTCCCCGTCTTTTTGCATACAAATGATTGTCCTTCTAGAAAACTCTGACACAGCGTTTCTGATCATATGAGGAGTAACTAGCCGGATACACTGCCTTATAGTTTCTTCTAGGTGATTAATATCACGGAATTGTCTGTGCTTGTACATCAATTGCTTCAAATGACCCCACAAGAAAAAATCTAGGGGTGTAATGTCCGGTGACCTAGGTGGCCATCCATCTTTGTGGAAAAGTTCTATCCAAATATTCGTTGACCCTGGCTGCGCTGTGACAAGGAGCTCCATCATGCTGATACCAAACAGCCTGTCGCGCGTTTAATGGCAGGCCGTTAATAAATATAAAAATTTCGGCTCTTAGGAAATTTAAGTAAATCTCACTATTAATATTTTGATGAAAAAAATATGGACCCACTATTTGATTATTTAAAATACCGCACCAAACATTCGTTTTGAAATACGTTTGGTCACGGCATTCGATTACGAAATTGGGGTTCACATCGCTCCACCAACGACAATTCTGGGAACATACGACACCATTGGAAGTAAATGTTGCCTCGTCACTGAATAAAATTCTCCTTGAAAAGAAAATGTGGTCTTCAACTTCTCCTTGAAACCAAGCTCAGAACATGAAATGCGATTCCATAACTCCAGGTTTGAGCGTGTGTACAAATTTTGGCTTATACGGATAAGATTTATTTATTCTAAGTAGCTCTTGACACGTTATCTTGAACTGTCTTCTTTATTCCTTCCAATGAAATTTTTGGATTTTCCAACAACTGCTTGCAATACTTGTAATTGATTTTCTTTAGTAAGTGTTCGAACTGCATGTTTCTTCTTGAAATTATTTTCGACAGAGCCAGTATTTTAAAATTTATTGACGACATTGCCGACAGTAACGTGGCTAATATGTTTATTTGGGTGTCTAGTATTAAAAATGTCGGCAGCCTCGCGATGCGTCTTATAATTATCGCCAACAATAAGAACTATTTCAATATTTTCATTAACAGTCAGTTTAATCATCACTATTATTGTTTAAAGTAACTAAGAAACGGAAAAACCTTTTTTAACAAGAAGTTCACGTTTTGAAACAGAAATTATAATTGCCAAACTGTCACTGCTAAAACGCCTATTCTGTTACCAACAACAATCAATTGTTCAAAGCCTACTTATCCAGAAATACTTATTACCAAATCTTTACGTCTGTTAGATTTGTAAATATAGCCGACGTCTTTTATAAATTTTAAACCCGGTTCTTTTTGAAGCCACCCTGTATGTCCAACATACAAATATTCTTGTGCAAATTTATTTTCTCACCAAGCAGGACTTTTTAGGAAGAGGCACTTTTTTTCGTAGAGTTAATAATTAAAAAGTTTCCCATTTGGTAAGAACTTCCGAAGACACGCTGTATTTGTCTAAATTTCATATTACTACTACCAAATTAGTATTTTGTCAAAGTACTCATTGATAAATTTTATCCGTGTCTACCAATTTGTCGGGGGAATTAAATAAAACCTTTCTTAAACATTTAAACAATATAAACCAAAATGGTTTCTCCTTAGTGAAGGAAAATTCCAAAGCTTTAAATCGATATATTTGTAATAGGATATTATCAACGAAGGTTTAGAAGTAGGACATTATTGTCCGACCGTCGAATTAAATCATGAGGCGCGAACCGACGTGAGTACCATAATAACTTTCTAAATTCTAAGCCGTGGTTATTATATTATTTTCTTCACTATTAATATATTTAAAAAATCAAGCTGTAGTTCTAAATTTATTAATTTTGCACACTTGCATTATCGGATCTATTAATCATTTCAATCAAGTTACCTATGATTTGAAGTTTCACAGAATTTTTGCTGGCACTTTATTATAATTTGCAGTAATCGAGTTGACTGCTTTCAAGAGTTTGACAGTAATTAAATGGTTAGTAGTGGAAAAAATAATAGTGCTGTGTTCAGTCTTAAAAATAAAGTTGACTCGTGTGAAGTTAGTTTAATAATTGTTTCTGCAACCAAACATAAACAACCACATTATCAACCATTAAAAAAGAAAAAACGGTTTCACAATACACTCAATTCGATTCTGAAGACGGTATCGAACTAGCTTCCATAGAAGAAATTGCAGAAGATAATTTCAATCCTACAATATTCGATATCAGAATATGTAAGACCCACAGACAAGAGTGAGAAACAAGAGTTTTTTTGGATCGATTTAACTTTTTAATAGTTATTTATGATGTTAGCGTTAAAATTATTTTGTCAGAAGGAAAATTGGATAGCGAGCGTAGTCACTGAAAAAAACTTTAAAAACTAAATAATAAATAATGGTTCCAGAATGGACTCCCGTGGAACTCCGTACGTAAAGTAAGGTATAATGGAAACTAGGAAAATGTTATAAAATAGATTTATACAGTGATGGGCTAAAATATGGAACAAATTCATTTAAAAATCAGGTTTTATTTTTTTGTAAAAACGCTCGGACACGTCGATTATAATTTTTTCTTCCGGATTTTTTGCCTCAAAAAGAAATTATACTGGGTATATCAAAAAGTAGATGTTGTAAAAATTTTTTGTATTTTAAATAGAACCACCCTATTTTTACTTATCACATAAATTCTACGTCAAATTCTGAGCATAATTCATGTAGCATACTCTATCCTTATCTCTAACGGTTTTTGAGAAAAATTACATCTTAAAAAAGAAATTTCTTTAAAAAAAGGTACATGTACCTACTTAAAGGTAAACAGGTAAATTTAAATTAATTGTTACTACGATAGCAAGTCATGTATCAATCAAAAAGAATTTTAAGTATAATTTTGAAAAAACGGTGATCATGGTGCATTTAAATGAAACTCGAAATCGAAATTTTAATTTTAATTGGATGTGGAAACAAAACAAGAAGTCAAGAAGAAGTTTGTAACTTGTTTAGCGCTAAGTATCCAGAACGACGGATTACAAGATCTACAGTGAGTAAAATTGAGAAAAAATTCAGGGAAACAGGGAATGTAAAGAATCGTCTACGGCCAGGTCGTCCAAAAATTAGTGAAAACACAAAATTGAACATTTTGTTAGAAGTTGAAGATAATCTCCATAGTGCATCCACTGAAGTAGCCCTTAATAATGATGTTAGCCGACGATCTGTTTTGCGGGTATGGAAACAAGAAAAGTACCATCCGTATGAAATTAGGTTGCTGCACGAGCTAAACGAAGATGATCTCGACCGTCGACTACAGTTTTGTGAAACTATGATGGAAATTTGCAACTTAAATCTATTTTTCCATCGCAGCGTACTTTCTAGCGATGAAGCCACGTTTTGTTTGAATGGTTCGGTAAACAGACAAAATTTTCGGTATTGGATGAGAGAACAGCATGCGCAATACTCACAAAAAGTAAATGTTTGGGCAGGGATATTAAATGATAGAATTATTGGACCTTTTTTTCTTCGATGGAAATCTTACAGGAGACCGGTATTTACAGTTTCTTCAAAATGAATTAATTCCCACACTAGCAGCGGATTTTCCAAATCCGAATCAGCCTAATCTACCAGAAGCGTCTATTTGGTTTCAGCAGGATGGTGCTCCGCCTCATTTTGCTCGACAAGTACGAGAGTATTTGAATACTATTTTTCCCGAACGATGGATAGGTAGAAGAGGACCCATAGAATGGCCTGCAAGATCTCCCGATCTTACACCAATGGATTTCTTTCTTTGGGGTTATTTGAAATCTAAAGCGTATAAGGATAAACCACAAAATTTGGAAGACTTAAAATTTAAAATTAGATATGAAATTAGGCAAATTAATGAAAATACTGTAAATAATGTTTTAGAAGGGTTTTTAAGTAGATTGGTATATTGTCAAGATGTTAATGGTTTGCATTTTCAACACTTAATAAAATAATTTTTCAAAATTATACCTACATCTACTTTTTGACACACCCAGTATAATTTCTTTTTGAGGCAAAAAATCCGGAAGAAAAAATTATAATCGACGTGTCCGAGCGTTTTTACAAAAAATTAATACCTGATTTTTAAATGAATTTGTTCCATATTTTAGCACATCACTGTATATAGGATCTTACTTTGGTCGAGGCAATGGTTGAGGTCCTTGCCGACCTAATCCGGCGGGAGATTTTTCAGCCTCTTCTTGGGTTAAGATTTCCAGTTCTGCTTCCAGTTTACCCTAAAATTATACAACACATAAAATGTCAATTATTCAATTGAATAAATTCTACAATGATTAAAAATAGTTTATGATACATAGTTAAAATGTACTGTTATAGTAAAATAAAAAAAAATTCCTTTAGAAAAATTTGTGACTAATTATTTTTATTAACTATGAAACCTACTATATATCTCCTAAACTGATAGTTCACTATAAATTGAGGAGGAAAGAATAATTGGGAATCGTACATTAAATTTTCCTTACCCCCAATATCATCTTCTTGGTTTCTCCATCTAAGGCATGAAATGGCCACCAGCCTTTGGTTCTCCTAATTTTAAAAAGATTAACTTTCTTGACAGTAGGATCGAGAACGGACAGTGTGCATTTGTTTGCTGATCTAGCTGCGCGAGGCATTCTTGCTAGTTCCAAAGTTAGGGACCCTGAAAATATTTAAAAAACTATTTAGTTCGAAATAAATTTGTTTGGACCCTTATAGGAACTATTTTGTAAAAATATGAGTAACAAACAATAATAATATAATAATACTAATAATGAAATATTCATACAAAATATGTATACAGGGTGTCCGCTAATTAGGGTTAAATGGAAAAACCACAGACTTCTTACGTAAAAATTTTAGGATTTAATTATACTCACCTATATCCGAAAGTTGATATTAACTGAGATAACAGGGTGTCAAAGTTAAAATTTCATTTTTGTTTTTCTCTAATAACTTGAAAGAATCTCACGTTTCTTTACAAAATTGGCAATTGTGGTTTCTTTAGGACGAGAAATTGATTTCTTTATGAAGGCATTTTCGCACATTCATAAGGTCATAACTTTTTGTGTCTAAGTATATTTAACTTTTTAATGAAAATAATACTGTTCTCATTCTTATTACGGAAAAAAGGCATACATAGTTCAGGTCGCCCAGAGTTACCGTTTCGGAGATATTTGCATTTAAATTGTTTAGTGAAGTACCACAGGAAAGAAAAATAATAATCTTACCAATTCACTTTCCATAATTAATGTTCTAGTAATGGTAATTAGGAATAATAAATACAACAATTGGATTGTTCTTTAACTTACTTTAATTAAAATAACTTTGACCCTAGAAAATATGGTGTCGAAAGAAACCAACAACAATGAAAACACAAACACATAATCTCAAAAACCAAACATTTTCTGTTCCATAGCAACTGCATCTATAAATTTTATTTGTTTTCTCATAGGTTACTTTAAGAAAAACATTTTGTTTGCAAATTAATATTAATTGGGCAGGGTGCACTAAACAATTTAAATGCAAATATCTCCGGAACGGCAACTCTGGACGACCTGAACTTAGTATACCTTTTTTTCGTAATAAATATGAGAAATGTATTATTTTCATTAAAAACTTAGGGGCACAAAAAAGTTATGACATAATAAATGTGCTAAATATGCCGCAGACATTGTACATTAAAATTTCACAAAAAAATCAATTTCTCGTCCTAAAGAAACCACAATTGCCAATTTTGTAAAAAAGCGTTAGTTTCTTTCAAGTTATTAGAGAAAAACAAAAATGAAGTTTTAACTTTAAAACCCTGTATCTCAGTTAATATCAACTTTCGGATATAGGTGAGTATAATTAAATCCTAATATTTTTACGTAAGGAGTCTGTGGTTTTTCCATGTATTATTAATTAGCGGACACCCTGTATATGTATGTATTGAACTTTTAAATATATATCAATATAGAATTACTCACGAATTAGAATACTTGTTATGAGAAAAATGTCTGTTACATATTATTTTAATTATTATATTCTTATATATAAATTTTTCCAAATTTGCTCATAATTTTTAAATCTTAAATATTATTTTTTATAAAAAATTTCTTCAATTAATTTTGTCTCAGAAATGGTTAGAGATGGGTATTTTTCGATTCTTTATAAAAATCCAAGTAACTTTTGTTAACAATTTCCTATGCCCATCTCCAACCGTTTCTGGGATAAGATACTCTTTAAATTAACTGGATTCTCATGAAATTTAAAGAACCCATACCAAATTTTCTCAAATCTTTAAATCTTTAGTTACATTAGTAAAGTAAGATTTTTCTAGCAATAACTCTGGAACCAAAGAAGATGTAGAACTTCGGTTTCCACGTTTATTCTTGCAAATTTAATATACTTTCCGATTATAATATCATAATTATACCGCATGGTTTAAGTTTTCGGAATAACATCAAAAAAACTCTTATTATTGCAAATTGTGCCTTCTAGCAATTACCTCAATTAAAAGTACTTACATTTATCTTCCCCAAACAAACTAAGGTTTACTAAAATTGAATAAATTGGATGGTTAAGTTGAATGGTTACGCTTCCGAACATACCCCACTTTTATCCCGACCTTGATGCCAATGAGCCTTACACCAAAATTGTCCAAACTTTCTAACGATGTTATCAAAGGTATGCCTTAATGTGCGAATGTTCGGTGAAATCTTGAAATCTAATATCTACATTTCCACTTTAATAATAAATTTTTTTCCCTGAATTTCTATGCCCATTATTTTCTGAGATATGGACGATATTCGACCTTAATGAAATACGCTGTATAAGATCATTTCCACATTCGTGACAATAAGGTCTTGGTCATCTTTAAAGGACACAAAGGACGGGTTTATGTTGCGGTTCCATGGCTGTCAGCCAAATTAAATAGTATTTATTGTACCTACAACTATCCGACAGCTCCAAAGCTGTCAGCTAAGTAAAACGCCAATTTGACAACAGAGCTCCAGTCAGATGCGTTGTAGATTTTTCAAGCTAATTTATAGAATATAGCGACGGATTTATGTTTTCATTCGCTTTCTTTCGAAGAAAGTTATTTCAAAAGGTCAAAAATAATATTCCGAAAAAATATCGTATAAGTAGATACGTTTTTGAATGCACATAACAATAAACAAACTAAATATAGGTGTGATAATCTGTCGAAAGAAATAAGTATTTGAGAATAGGCAACAATGCAGAATTAATAAATAACCCAAGATTTTGATGTGACTTACATAACATCTCAGTAATTTGAACGAACTTATAGAGTATTCGTAGATGTCAGTGGTTATTTCAATAATTTGTTGTTAATATTTTTGAAAAATCCAAAAAACAGAGAGATCGTCAAATTTCAGTGCTTCGGAACGAAAACTTAGTAGAAAAAATTAGTTGTAACAAAAAAAGCAGTGTTGGAAAATAAAAAAAAAAACACAAGATGGCATCAGAACGAATAAAATTGAAAATTAATTCAAGGCATATTCAAATGGTAAGGTAAGTGTACAAAAAAAGTATAAGAAAACAATAATTCATACAGTCTATGACCATATATTAAAATTACACCAATCTTTGATTCATTAAAATGATAGTTGTTCTTGTTTTAGTATAGAAATAAATTGAATGAACTAAATACAAAACCTCTATTTTTAGCTACGAAATTAGCAACTGAAAAATACGTATGAATCCATAAAAAAGAACTCAAAAAGACACATTCGTCAGGAGAGGGACAGAAGGAGGACAATATAAACCCCCTTCATAACCTAAAAATGAGGAGTAAAGATAACTGTGTAAAATTATATCTCATAATAATAATATACGTTACTTTCTTCAGCCATCGAGTTTCTATATATTTGTAACTTCCAGATATCTCCTTAACTGTCAGAAAAAGCTCCTGTTAAAATAGGCTTGACTTTAGCTTACAGCTTGGATTTGACGAGGATCGAATAAACAGTTTAACGTTAAGAAGACCAGCAGCTAACACGTGACCAACAGCTAAAGTAGATAAATAATCACCCACTAATAAACCCGTCCTACGAAATCTTACCCAAAAAATCATCTTTTGAAAATGTATCGTTGTCCCACACCGTTAGATTCAACACGCAGGGCACCTTTACTGCACATTCTTCCTTTGAAAACATCGAATGTGTTTTGAAGATCAGTTTATTTTCTGTCGGTAGGTAGTCGAAGGAAAATATGTATCGCCAATTAAAATTTCCTTCGCCTGTTAGAGATCTGTAGTGAACATCTGTATATTGAGGGTTGGAGGGATCATCTAGCCACCTAAAAATTAATATATACAGGGTTTCAATTTGAAAACTACCCATCCTTATTGTAGTATATTGGGATATATTAATGTATTGTTAAAAATAAATACATTTTATTTTTAATGCATAAAAACTTGGTTTAAGGAATGCATAGAAAAAGCGGTACGCGATCCGCCAGGTACCTGCTGCCATATAATTGTAAAAAGGAACCAGTGTATATTTGACTTCCGTTTAAATAAATAGTTATTTAGTAAGAATAAAGTGTCTTATAATTTAATCACCCATTTCCCGAAAATAGAACTAATTACTCTATCTGAGGATACAACACTTATTATCTCGCCTTCAGTAAATAAGATTTAAAATGGGAAAGACACCTCAATTTTATTGTGGAGGAGAATACGTTTACGGAATATTTACAGCATTTTTTTATGATCAAATAACTACAAGCACTCCTGGAAAAATTTAAGGCACTCTGGTAGTGGTGCGTATGCGCATAAAGCGATTCACGTTGGTTTATTCGTTGGAAAATACGACCCCAAGAAGGTTGTTTCATAAGGATAACGTCCTCCAGATGAAGGACTTCTTAAATAATGAAATTCGAGGAGTACTAAGCTGAACCCCATATTGATGGGCGCCAGTGGTTGATGTATTTCTGCTATTCGTCGCTCTAGGTGGAATTAAGCAGGCAAGGTCAATCGAACGTTTTCCTTGGAAATATCTATAAAAGTGACTCAAATCAATAACCAACCTGTCTTCGAAGTTCCAGGCTGTCGAGGTTCTTCGGCAACTCGTGGTCTCCGATCAGATGAATGGCTCTTCATTCGATGGTAATCAGACATGGGAGTAGCACTCTAGTGATGGTCGAATCTGGGATTTACAAAATGGCCAAAGGATGTTGAGGTGTATACAGCTTTTGGTCCAGAAGAGGACACCAAATTTCTGCGAAGCGGTCTTGGCGAATGCCACAACTCGGTTATGCCAAAACATATTTCCTCCCAGAATAGATGAAGCGAGTGGCATCGCGTGTTATTTCATGACTATATTCGGTTTTGTAATGTTAACCTTTTTAGGGAAAACTGCTTCATGGGTTTTCTTGGCGTTAAATTCGAATTGCTCATCCCAAGACATAATTTCTTCCAGATCTTTATTGAGGCGTGATATTTCATGCTGTCTGCAAGGATATGCGTCGGCAGCCGATGTTTGAGAATTTAAAGTGAAGGATGACACAAGTGTGCTATCCTCAGAGGAGCTATTCATGGTTTAATCCTCTGGGAGGATTACACTTTTAGAATGCGACTTCTTTGAAACTACTACTTAAAAAATAATAAATTATGGTACAATTTGAAAGATATTTAAACAAGCTTTAAAATGAGAGGGGTCTCGTTTAAAATTTTTAGGGTTCCATTTACCCCTTCCAATAAATTAATCCGCGAAGGATGCAAAGCTGGCTTGTCTTTCCGATTTTTAATATTATTTACGGTCGGTAAGGTATTTAGAGCGGAAGGTTTTAAAATTGACTCCCTGTATCTCATTATACGATAATAAAGTGCATTCAGTGAGCGCCTGACAAATTCTATGTGACGCGAAACCGACCACTGGAAGTTGTGTAAGCATGAAGGAAACAAATTTTTGACGTAATGAACAATATTTTTCATTATACCTATCACACAAAAACTACAGAAATGGTATGGGTGTATGATCAATTTCTATGGATGGATAAAATCGTCCACCTTTTCTCAAAAAGACCTGATAATTGACACTTGATTAAAAATATGCTCTCGATATCAAAATTATTACTTGTTTCGTCGGTTAATTGTTTCGTTCTATGCGAGTGTCATCAGACCTATAGAACCTTACAACATTAAAAATATTCTAGCTATGTAGCGTAATACGTCTTACATATAAGGTAATGCAGTCAAAATGTAAAAAATATAAGAAAAATATATCTAAACATTTATAAATTAAAATGAGAAATAAAGGAAAGTATCTAGGTTCGTTTAGGACACCCAAAAAGTCACCTATTTAAATATATATACTGTAAAAATAAGCTATAGCAAATTTACCCTTTAATATAAATATCAGATTTTTTCTCCCCAGTAAAAACATCGTCTTCGTTTAGAATAATATCTTCTACGTTCCAGATAACAACCCTAAGTTCATAGGAAATTGGCTTCCTCGGTGTAATGTTAACTTTTTCCGGTACTGGATGATCTAACCTCGGAAAGATATCTATCCATAATTGAATTTTACCCTACAAAGAATTTTTAACTGTTAGCTTAATATGTCTGCAAATTTGAAGTCATAAATTGGCATCTTGAGTTAAAATGCAAGGTTGTAATATAAGTGTAAATTAATTATATGAAAGATACATCTGATTAAAATTAGTCGATGTCAACTTGCTTATTTTAAATAGAGAAACCTATTTATTATTACATTTTTGTGTTGTAAGTAAGATTCTAGGCAGATGTTCTACATTATTTTCTATACCTAAGTCTAAGGGTGTTTGTGTATGTAAAATGATGCCGGAGTTAGTCGAAATCTCCCATTTTACCCCTGTTCGTTTCACGCTTTGAAGGCACGAGGCGCATTGGATCTTCATTTGCAGTTAGAAGAATATGTCGAGCATCCGCCCGTAATCGGTACGCCGAGGAAAGAGACTGCATGTGATCGGGGTCTATACTTCAATTTTCTACACTGAAAAACGGAGTTTTCGTTTCCTATGAAAGCGGTACATGTAAAAAAAATTTGTATAAATAAAGAAAAGTACATAATTTTATTTCTATATGGAGCAGTAAAAAAAAATTAAATCTAAAAATCTTCCGAAGCAAAAAAATATAGACTTTCCACGAGTTCTAGTTCTATTAGAAAGTTTTTTTTCCTTTGACATTTTTTTCCCTAAAACAGGAATAAACGCTTGGGAAGAAAACTCGTTTACAGGTACTCCGGAATCCTGTTAAAATAATTATTATTTTTTCCTATAAGGAATTGGATTCCTTGTTGAAAAGAACCTGCTTGAATAAATTTTCTATAATATTTTGGAAACTATGAATAGAGGGTGTTCAGGTTTGTTCTATTTACCATAGTATATTAAGTTGTTACAAGGTTTCCTATTCCCAAAATTTGTAGTTTTAGAAATATTAATTTTATATTTTTATATTGCGATGTTGCTGCAGACTTTAAGTTCTGTTACTCCTAGTTGGCTATAATGGCGTTGAAAAATTAATGATAAATGATAGCTTCATACATTTCTTTAACAATTGACTATATCTGTATAACAAAATGTCAGTGTGGTACCACCTTTTTTTTAATTTCAGAGGACTTGTTTCCAGGGATGCTACTGGTGAATCGATAAAATAACTTTTCTAACTAAAATATGTGGTTTTATATCCTATTAACATATACCAACATAGAAAATAATATCTAAGGTACTTTTGAGAAATTAAAAAATAACGGTATAAAAAAAATTAACACGCCGATCAAAAAATTTAAGTCTTAAATTACAATGGCTATATTTTCTACACTAGGAAGATATCAAAAAAGTAAAAAATACCATCAACACGGGAGATTAAAAATGAGGTATTTTTCGTCGCCCACCCCTGAAGCAGTATCCTCATCCATTTTGAAATCTTAAAGGATAATACCCTACTTGTGATATCTCCCTGGAAAGCCTATCAAAAATGCTTTTTAGCGCTACCAAAATTTAAGATTTATGTACGAAATTTTTGCAAAAATTTGAGAAAAAACTGCAAAATTTGGCAGGAAGAATCTGAAAATAAATGCAAAAAATGAAAAATGATCCCAAACCTAAATTTAAACACTATTGTAATCCTAAACTTTTTTCGTTTTTGGTACTTCGTGTGTAGGCTATTTGAGAACTGAGGGGTCAGCGACGGTGGTCCACAAAATACTTCATTTTTATTCCCTTGCAATAAAGCCATTGTAAATTTTTTAATTTTCACTGTGAATATGAAATGTCAATATGAACTTTTTCTTAAAACAAACCAAAAAGAGGAAGGTGGTAAATACAAGTCATCCCTACCTGCTCAATTCCGGGTTTATCCGGCGTAAACAGTGACCTCGTCTCGACGTGCTCTGGAACTAGCCTGTATCCAACTAAGGGAATTTCGTGCCAGCGATGAATCGCAGCCAAGGCCAGAACTTCGCGATCATAATCAAGATCATTACTAGCTAAAATATTAAACATGTAGTTCTTAGTTTAAATTGTTTTACCTCTAATTTGAGAAATATGTATATCTAGTGCCCAAGATAATGGGAATCTCGTTAATGGTCACAGATACAACTTCAATTAAACGAGAAAAACAATATCGCAATCAAAGCACTAATAATTTGCTTTACAAAAAGTTTTGGTAAGATATTTAAGTTTTGAAAAAAATGAAATTTTGCATACATTCGTTTTCCCGATTCGGAAACGGAAACGAAATTCCGTTCCGAACAAACCAGCACACCTTCGATTTTTTTAAATCGAAAAACCGACACTTTTGGCTTTACAATCGCGCTGTTTCCATACGAATGGATGACGAACTCTTGTAAACAAATGCTGCATCTTCCATACTACTATATGACCATTTCGGAAGATTTTCTCATATTTGTCACAAAAGCAACGTGTTTATTAATTTTGTACGCTAAACATGGTCATATATTTATAAATACTCCAACGCATTATTTTGAAGACATTCCTTTCCAATGTCAGCAAAATTATTGAAACGTTTCAAAGTCACCTTAAGGTACAGAATGATATAAGTTATCCTTAACACAAGTTTGACAGTATATTAAAGTTCTTTTTAACTCTCATCTAAAGGAATAGATCTTTAAGAACGTGAGCCTCAAATTAATTTAAAACATAGTTTTTTAAAGGTTTATAATAACGTTAAGGCTACCTTAGCTAAGGTAGCCTTAACATTAATATAAACCCTAAATAACTATTCTTAAATTCCAGATACTTCTTAGCTGTCTTAAAAAGCTGGCTTTTACTATATTGACAATATTTTTATCTATCTATCAGTGTGAATTATATTTTCAAAAATTAGTAACATTAACGACTCGCTTTGAATCCATTTATCACACTACTCCAATTATTCAGCATGCATTCTGCTAAAAGTAAGAACGTATGAATCTAAAATAACTTATTTGACATCTAAAAACAGAAGTTGCACTAATTTTTTCTTTTATTAAAATATTGAAATAAACTGTTAATGTGACTATTGTTGTGCAGAATGTTTATTTCTGGTTGCAAATAAAGAATTAGAACTTATAATATTTAGTAAATACCTACAGGGTGTTATGGAAATTACATAATACATTTAAACCGGCAATTCCTGAGATAAAGACAAATTGAAGAAAAATAGCCATAAATGGCGCTTTCAATTCAATCAGCGGTAAAAGTGACCTGACGTCAAACCAGAAAAACAATGGCCCAGAGCCAATGGCAACATTGCCATTGGCTCTGGGTGAAATGTTGTACAGTAGCGCGGACTGACCTGTGAGTAAGAGTATTTATTACCCCACTTTTAAAACGGTCGATTTAAAATAAATAAAATATGTAGCGCTTCTCTAGGACACCCAAGGAGTCTCCCATGTAAATATAATACGTCATTTCCATAACACCCTGTATATACACCTCATGGCTTTAGTAAACATTTTTTTTTATAAAAAATGACACGTGGATCAATAAACGTTCGCCACTAATTTACCTGTTACTTTACTTGTCCTGCTAGAATAAGAGTATGTATGAATTTGTAAAAACTGCTTTGTTAAATATTATTTTCTAATTTTTATAAATCGGAAGAAAACCGCTAATAATCAGTGCTTACGTCTAAAATCTCCTGCAATCAGTTCTTTTGGGCCAATAGTAACGGATTTACGGTTATACTCGGGCATCTCTATACCCCATCTTTTACAGAGCGACATTAATATTTCAGATGGCTTCTTTTGATCTCTCCATTGACAATAGCCAGAACTGAAACAAGCAAAATACATACATACATATGTTGTGTAAATAGTATTTTTTTACATATTAATAGAGATTACATTGAACATTTGTTATAGATTTTTTAATTTAGATATCATCATTATTATATATATATATTTTAGCAATTTTTAAATAACACTTAAATATTGAAAACTATACATTTTAGAGCAAAAGTTAATAGTGCAACATAAAAAAAAGACAGCTGGGAATCATCTGTAAAATGACATAATAAATATAGGGTCCTCTACTTGAAAAACACGATATCTATTTATTTTAAGATTGCTAGATTTGCATCGATTTAAAAAACACCCAGTAGATAATATTTATGTTGTTATGGGGTTTATCCACGGGGTGGTGTGTTGGTGGGGGGGGGGGGGGGGTACTCTATGGCTGGTGGGTCGCTAGGTCTTGGATGGGTTTTCCTGATTCTCCTGTTTATTGGTTTGAATGCTTGTCTTACTTTGTGATTTGGATGAGTTACCATGGTTGCTATGAATTTGACGGAAGTTTTATTCAGGTGCTGGGTTAGGGTTTCTAGCTTCAGATCCCTATGAATTTGAGTATTCCTCATGAACCAGGGGGCTCCGGTGATGATCCTTAATGTTTTATTTTGAATGACTTGCAATTTTGTTCTCCTGGTTTTGGTGAGTTGTATCCAAGCGGGGCTGGCGTAAGTGAGTATTGGTCTTATGATTGTCTTGAATAGTGTAAATTTGTTTTTTAAGGACATCCTTCTGTTGGTCAGAAGTGGGTAGAGTCTGCTGATGGCGTAATTGGTCTTTTTGGTGGCGGCTTTGACTTGGTTTTCCCAACTCAGCTTTCTGTCAAATACCAGACCTAGATATTTGACCGATGGGAGCCAATTTATGCGGGTGCTTCTTATGGTTAGCTGTTGTGCCTCAGGGGGGCGGGGTTTGGAGTTGAAGATGATTGCCTGTGTTTTTTCTGGGTTTAATTTGATCCTCCATTTGTCTGTCCAGTTTAACAATTTATTCAGGTGCTTCTGGAGTCTGCTGTTATGATGGTGTCGTCTGCGTATAATGCGATTTCCGTGTCAGGGCATATCTGCTATGAAGATTTTAAATCGCTCTGGTGAAAGTGGTGAGCCCTGTGGGACTCCGCTTTTCATCTGTCTTGTGGTGGATAGTGCTTCATCTATTTTCACCTTGAAAGTTCTCTCCTTTATAAATGACGCTATGATTTTGGTAAGATGTGGGGGAAATCCGAATTTTATAATTTTAATATGGGTCCGTCGTTCCAGACTTTGTCGAAGGCCTTGGATACATCTAGCATGTCGGCTCCACGGCTGGCTTTTTTATTGAATGCTTGGGTTATCATTTTGGCGAGCCTGGCTGTTTGTAGCGTGGTTGAGTGGAGAAGGCGGAACCCGCATTGGTCTGGTTGGATGATACGGAGGATTTCCGCCCTTGCTTTTACTTTATTGAGGATGAAGGTTTCTGCGATTTTCCCTAGTGCTGGCAGGAGACTGATAGGGCGCCTTGGTATGCCCGTTCATCGTGCAGAAATACTTTTTTATCTTCATCTTCTCTATTTCGGTCATCTTCAGTGCCTTAGAAATCAACTTAAGAAGCTTAAAAACCCAATATCCTAAATATTTTACAAAATTTTTCGAAAAGTCATGTTTGTGGTAGGCTTTTTCATAGTACCAATTAAATTTGGATGGATATTTAAAAACGTAGTTTATAGAAAAATACATACAAGAAATATAAAAAAATACTAGTTAAAATTTTAAGAGTATTTATTGGGGACCAGAAAATAAGGTTATAGCCCCTGCTGAACAGTGTCAAATAAAAGCCTACTTACGTGTTATAAGATTCAGCTATTCCGCAGAGTGCTCGGTGGCGCGTATAATAACGATTTTCAATATCAATTTTTGTTTCTCCAATTAAATCATCCGCGGTGGTAGCGTCATAATCAAAAATTTTCAGCTGCAAAGTAGAGTACTCGGGAAAAGATGCTTGGAACTCGAAGCATCTATAAAATTTCGTAATATAATCAATTAGTTATTAATAATATTAGGAATTCTTTTTGACCAAATAATGTACCGGGTAGTACGTCCGAACAGGACATATGGGATTTCCCCTGTATTTTTCGAAGTGGCCAAATATTCGCTTTTCTTTTGATTTTAAAGAATACCTTTTAAACACAATAGTGAGAATAAAAAGTCAAACAAATTTGAACTTTTTTACAAATACTGTTTCTAAGATATTAAGAAAATGCTGCCTTCAAATTAGCTTAGAGTACGATTCTGTTTAATTTTAATGGAGGTTAAAATGAATATACCAGTAGTCACCTTTATAATTAGATTTACACTTGCCAATATTCTCACCGTTTTTAATTTTATCAAATAATTTTCGAATTGAAAATTTCTATTCGCTATGAGCTATTCCGTTGAGGACAAAGTTTTAACGATTAAATGGTACTACGGCGGAAATAGTATCTATAACATAAAATAATAATAAAATTGACCTAAAATGACTTTAACAATTTTTAATGATTTACTTGCTGGTGTGCTGATAGAAATCTGTCAGCTCCATAGTTCCTAGGTTCAGTTCATTTTAAAAACAATTTTTTTTTTAATTAAGATTAAGATTTAACATTTATTTTTTAACATTTTTAACATTTTAACATTTTTAAAATATAGGGTATTGAAAAAGGTCGGTAACCCGGAATAACTCCGATGCATCGCATTGCAGCGGAAAATGTATGGGGAAAAAGTTGTTTGGTTTTGAAGGAGGAATAGTTTGCAATTTAACCCATCCCCTCAACACCCGCGCGCGGGTTGGGGTAAGTTAAAATTTTCAAATGGAACGGCATATTTTTTATTGGCATATCGCATTCTCCGACCAAAAATAAACATCTTTTGTCCGAAATTTTTTTTAATTTGGGCCCATCCATCAATAATCACCATGAATGAGAAAGACAAAATCAGAACCGTGCGAAAATCAAGTTTTATCCCGGAAATACTCTTTTTCTCTGTCTTGTACTAAAAAATGCCCGTGGAATACAAACAACTTTTCCACGGGCATTTTTTAGTACAAGACATGACAATTTCAACACTAAACATCATAAATAACTATTACGGACGTCTTTCCGATTCAGTTTGAAGAGATATGTAAAAAAAAATATTAAAGAGTATTTCCAGGATAAAACTTGATTTTCGCATGGTTCTGATTTTGTCTTTTCCATGGTGATTATTGGTGAAGGATGGGCCCGAATAAAAAAATTTTTCGGACGAAAGATGTTTATTTTTGATCGGAGAACACGATACGCTAATAAAAAATATGGGGTTCCATGTGAAAATCTTAATTTACCCGACCCGCGCCCGGGGGTTGAGGTGGTGGGGAGTGGTTTAAATTGCAAACTATTCCTCCTTCAAAACCCAACAACTTTTTCCCTAAACATTTTTCGCTGCAATGCGATGCATCGGAGTTATTCCGGGATACCGACCTTTTTTCAACAACGCGTATAATATAATGAATAGCAAAAACCAATTGCTGCTAAGTATAAACTTTTATTGCCGGTTGTTAAATTTTTTGGTAATTTAAATTTGTTAGGGTTTGTTCGATTTAGATTAGTCCTTGTTTCGGTAGAGTGATCTACATAGTTTAGCTTGGTCTTACACCGATAAACAAAATTACATATACTGCTAATATATAAAGTTCTGATATGTACAATATCCTTCGAAAACAATAAAGTTGTCGGAAATATTGTATTTTTTTGAATATAATTTTAAAGATATATTTTTGTGTTATATTTAACTTATTAAGTACTGTGCCATAGACACCACTCCAGATAATTATTCCATATCATATTAGCGACTCCACAAATGCTTTATAAACAATCACCAATGTTTTCTCGTTTAGAAATTCCCTTAATATATAAAATTTGTGTATGAGTCTAAGTATTTTATTAGAAACATAGTCAATATATGGACTCCACTTCATAAATTGGTCAACCAGCTTACCAAGATATTTTGTGTCGGTTACTTCAGCAATTCTATCTTTACCGATAGTAATATCTGTAAAATTGGGATGACCAGCCCTTGTTAATGAAAATGTTATGTAATTTATTTTTTTTAGATTAAGTGATAGATTATAAGTTTCCTACCAACTCTTAACCAATTCAAAACCTTCTATTGTCTCATTTTTAACTTATTCCCAATCTTTACCAGTAAATATTATAGCCGGTTATAATAAATAAATAGGGGAGCTAATTTTCGTGGGTGTACAAGTACAACACACTAAGTCATTTTTTAAAATATTGACTTATTTATATCAGTTGCATGAATTTTAATAACCTATGCTCTAGAAACCCCAATAAGTAGTTCGATTTAATTTAACAAACATAAGATTCCTTTAGTTCGGGTCAAACTACTAAATAAAGTGAATTTTTCTGTCTTAATGTGTTTTGCTTGTAAGCCGACGATTTAATCATCTTACAATTTATATGCGATATCCTATGTGTCCTTACCGGAGCGCACCGCCCTATAATTTAAACATTTTTGTTGTTTTTAAAAAAAATATTTTTTTTAAATAAAAAATTTAGCTTCTATCATGTAACTGGGTGTGGCCAAACCCTAGATCTGGTAACTTAGAACTATTTCTGGAACAATATGCTTACGAAAGGTGGTTTATCTAGTTTTGTTACTCTTCGAATAAATTTTTTTTTTAAAAACTTATAATAATTTACAATTTTCAGAATTTTGACTTTTTTCTGGTTTGCAAAAGAGCAAAAAATTAAAATCTAAACACTTTGAAAATTAATGAAAATAAATCTCATTAAATATTTTAAAAATGAAAAACCCAGGGTTACTAATATTGATAAATCTAAGAAATTACTTTTAGATCTATTTAATAAAACTTATTTTGACCATAGTGAGTTTATCAAATTGATCTTGTGTACCTCAGCATGGTGTCTAATTAAACTTATAACCATAATAAAAAAACCCATTGCAACCTATAAAACTGTTAAATATATATATTTTTTGAAGTAGTCCATTTCGAAGTGGAGTGAAGATATAATGATGTAAAGAAACTTATAATCTGCTCCACTAGTTTAATAACAAAATCAAAAACCATACATGTTTCGAAGGTTCAAACCTTCATCTTCAGTGGAAAATACAAGAGTATTAGAATTTTCTCCTAATGCTCTTGTATGGTTTTTGATTTTGTTATTAAACTAGTGGAGCAGATTATGAGTTTCTTTACCTCACTGTTAAATATATGTTGGAATTACAAGATAATGCGTTACCTTCCAAATATCGGATTAATATCTTTAGGAATATAATTAGCTTTATCAGATATTGACTTATCACCAAGCGTTAATTCTATGTAAGGATCTGATTTTCCATCTAGGTCCTTAGGCCTGAGACCAATAGCTCGTACACAGTAAATCCTGAAAGAATTGGCATTAAAACATTTATTGCATTATTTTTAGCCTTAGCCTATAGGAATTTGAAGGGAATAAACTTAAAATGTAGAAGTAGTAGTCACAGCTATTCTTTATCCATTTTCTAAAAGTTCATTTCCTAGAAGCAAAATTTGCAATAACAGGTTTCGGGGGAATCGAAAGTATATTTTTAGGGTCCCTTTATACAGGGTATCCGGTCAGTCCCTGCCAACCTCTCGGGAGCATACAGAAGTTGTCAAAATAAACCTAATTTGTTCATATAAACGCTAACTTTTGAGCCCACCGGTATAATTTAATGAAATTTGAATTTTTTTATAGAGGACATAATAAGGTATTAAACCATACTGCAGTAGATTTTCTACATCGTCAGAGAAATCACGAGCGGACTTCCCACCACACTCTTTTACCGGTGTCATTTGACAAAACTGAAAACTGGTTTTCTGACTACTTTAGTCATTCCTCTTTACAAAACAGACTCTTAATTTCGTGCCATAAAACTGGCTGTTTACGAGATAAATCGGTGGTGTTTTAAAATTTTAAATTTTGGCAACTTTTAAAAATAAACAAACAATAAATTACTCGTATATTATTGCTAAAATATTAATTTTGCCGATAAATGAAATACCGATGTGATTTTTACCATTAGTAACTTTGAACGTTTCGCATATAAATCAATTTATCTCGAAAACCGTCAGTTTTATCTGAATAAACTAAGAGTAGTTTTTTTTTCGCAGAGAAATTAATAAAATAATTAAAAAATCAGTTCTGAGCTCTGTTAAATGCCACCGGTCAAAATTTTTGCCCAACCATATGGTTTAAGTACTCTTTATGACCAAAATAATAAATCCCTGGGTACCCTTGTAGGGCTCAGCATTTCCATTAAGTTACGCTTTTCTCCGTATGACAAATTACTCTGTACTGTATACTCCTGAAAGATTAAGAGGTACTTATCGGACACTCTGTAGAGCTATACGAATTTCATACCGGTTAAATGCACAGATTCTGGTTCTATGATAACAAATTGTTTACTAACCTTAGAACGTATTGAATTGGTTTATTATCAGGATAAGTACTTAAAATCCCATCTTTGACCAAGGTACCCATAGGGGTGACGTAGTTATCAATTTCGCCATCGTCAGGAGGCCATCGATAAATTTTCACAGCTCTAATAAGAAAAATACATGATTTGCCTCCAAACTTAATATAAATTAATTTAAGCCCATAATTAATATTTTTGTAAAAACAAAATTTATGCCTTATCAATCATATGCCAGAAAATTGTGCTTTACTTAAGAAATGGATATCATATTCCGCTTTGTAACAAAGGTAATGAATAATTTAATCAATTGATAATATCGTTAAGGGAACTGATATTATTATGTTAAGAAAACTGAATAACTATTGCATTCAATTGATGAAGAGACGGCAAAAGTCTAAAAAATATATTACTTAAACACAAATTGACAGTCATATGATAGAAAATTGTGCTACACTTAAAGAAACAAATATCATATTTCTATTGGTTGGATAACAGAGCTTTATAAATATTTTTCATTAAATCGACACGTATACAAGGTGTTCCTTAAGGAATGTTAATAGACAATTAACGCCAGAACACAGCGTAAACTCATCTCAGCCATGTATATCTTAACAAAAAATTAGAAAACTTTTTCCGTTAAAAAGTCTTAAAACACCGCTTCTTTGACAACCGTGTCATTTCTCGGCAGCATGGCATAAATATATTTTGTCCGTAACGGCTTAAATTTTTTGCTACAGCTTGTTATTATATTCTACTATTTAAACATGTGTTAACAGCTAACAAGGGGTGAACTCAAAGTCACGGTCTCACAAATTATACACAGTATATTAAAGATTAAATTTGGCTACATGTTTCGCCCAACTGGGCAACATCAGACCTAAAAAATTTTAAAAATTTCACTTAAAAAATTGGAATAGAAAAAGATAAAACCACGAAACAACGTCACTAAATTACCTTAGAGTAAAATTTTACACCGCAACTAAACTGAACAAACATCAGGCAGTTACATTTTAAAAAAATTATAAAATACGCGTTACTTAATAAAAAAAATAATAATAATAATATTTTTATTACGTAAGAATTATGTTATTATTTCTTTTAAATAAAATTGCCTGATATTTATGCAGTTTTCTGTGTTGTGGTGTAAATTTTTACTCTAAAGTAATTTTGTGACGTTGTTTCGTGGATATATCTTTTATCTATTCCAATTTTTTAAATGAATTTTTTTAATTTTTTTTAGGTCTGATGATGCCCAGTTGGGCGAAACATGTAACCACGTTTAATCTTTAATATACTATACAGCGTGTCTTCGGAAGTTCTTACCAAATGGGAAACTTTTTAATTATTAACTCTACGAAAAAAAGTGCATCTTCCTAAAAAGTCCTGCTTGGTGAGAAAATAAATTTGCACAAGAATATTTGTATGTTGGACATACAGGGTGGCTTCAAAAACTACCGGGTTTAAAATTTATAAAAGACGTCGGCTATATTTTCAAAACTAATAGTCGTCAAGATTTGGTTATAAGTATTTCTGGATAAGTAGGCTTAGAAGAATTGATTGTTGTTGGTAACAGAATAGGCGTTTTAGCAGTGACAGTTTGGTAATTATAATTTTTGTTTCAAAACGTGAACTTCTTGTTAAAAAAGGTTTTTCCGTTTCTTAGTTACTTTAAACAATAATAGTGATGATTAAACTGCCTGTTAATGAAAAAATTGAAATAGTTCTTATTGTTGGCGATAATTATAAGACGCATCGCGAGGCTGCTGACATTTTTAAAACTAGACACCCAAATAAACATATTAGCCACGTCACTGTTGGCAATGTCGTCAATAAATTTAAAAATACTGGCTCTGTCGAAAATACTTTCAAGAAGAAACATGCAGTTCGAACACTTACTGAAGAAAATCAATTACAAGTATTGCAAGCGGTTGTGGAAAATCCAAAAATTTCATTGGAAGGAATAAAGAAGACAGTTCAAGATAACGTGTCAAGAGCTTCTGCTAGTAAGATACTTAGAATAAATAAATTTTATCCGTATAAGCCAAAATTTGTACACACGCTCAAACCTGGAGATATGGAATCGCGTTTCATGTTCTGTGCTTGGTTTCAAGGAGAAGTTGAAGACGACATTTTCTTTTCAAGGAGAATTTTATTCAGTGATGAGGCAACATTTACTTCTAATGGTGTCGTATGTTCCCAGAATTGTCGTTGGTGGAGCGATGTGAACCCCAATTTCGTAATCGAATGCCGTGACAAAACGTATTTCAAAACGAATGATTGGTGCGGTATTTTAAATAATCAAATAGTGGGTCCATATTTTTTTTATCAAATTATTAATAGTAAGATTTACATAAATTTCCTAAGAACCGAAATTTTTATATTTATTAACGGCTTGCCATTAAACCCGCGACAGGCTGTTTGGTATCAGCATGATGGAGCTCCTTGTCACAGCGCAGCCAGGGTCAACGAATATTTTGATAGAACTTTTCCACAAAGATGGATAGGACGCCTTTCAAAAGTACCCTGGCCACCTAGATCACCGGACATTACACCCCTAGATTTTTTCTTGTGGGGTCATTTGAAGCAATTGGTGTACTTAGCAGTACACAGTAGACCATTCCGTGATATTGATCACCTAGAAGAAACTATAAGACAATGTATCCGGCTAGTTACTCCTCATATGATCAGAAACGCTGTGTCAGAGTTTTCTAGAAGGACAATCATATGTATGCCAAAAGACGGGGGCCATGTGGAGACCTAGATTATTTTTGGAGTCATTTAGTTTTATTTGTTATTGGGAAATTAGAAATTGGCCACGTCATAGAAATTAGTGAACTCATTTTTATCCGTCATAAAAGTAGTTCTCTTAAGTAGAGTTTTTATTGTGAAATGTTTATAGTCTGTTAGCCATTAAACATGCACTCTCCAAGTTTTTAGTTTTGTAAATATAGCCGACGTCTTTTATAAATTTTAAACCCGGTACTTTTTGAAGCCACCTTGTATGTCCAACATACAAATATTCTTATGCAAATTAATTTTCTCACCAAGCAGGACTTTTTAGGAAGAGGCACTTTTTTACGTAGAGTTAATAATTAAAAAGATTCCCATTTGGTAAGAACTTCCGAAGACACGCTGTATATAATTTGTGAGACCGTGACTTTGAGTTCACCCCTTGTTAGTTACCAAACAGGTCTCTTGGAGAAAATGGACTTTTTCTTTGAATGTGTTAATAGAATAGAAAATCACATGTTTTAGTTAGATAAGTTATTCTATCGATCAACCAGTGGTGTCCCTGGAAATATGTCTTCTGGCAGATTTACAAAATAATTACATTACATTATCAATGTTAATGTAGAATTGATCAGGGTTCAGAAACATATTCACATTGAAAAATGTCAACAGAACCACTTTTTGTTTAAAAAATATCAGAGGACATGTTTGTAGGGGCGCCATGGAATAACTTCAAGGTCAAATTTTACCAAATCGAACAGTACGTCTTTTCCCCATATGGTTTCAACTTTAATGATGACACTGTACATATATATGTACATTTACAATTCTTTGATTGGACTTCTGTAGAATATAGAATAAATACATAAATATATGACTTTATTAGATAAACTTCCACACCTAAACTAAAATTTTGCTACGACCTGTAAGCTATTTTACGTTAAAAACTTTATAATTTACTTGCTTGTCTTTTGTAGATATGACAAGGGTTTATAAAAAAAAAGTCTGCTTTAATTGCTCAAATTAGTTTTATAACAGAAATCAGACAATCCAAAGTATGAGAATATTTGCATGAAAATTATAGAATATTTTTAAGCAATTTACCCTTTTAATATAGCTGTCGTATGTTCTTCATCTAGTGCATCGTCTCCCGTTCTTTTACCTTTAAAAATTTCGAAACTTGTTAGCATATCTGAAAAACCTCTAAATTCTGAATGATTTTCCAATTCATTTGGATAAATCTAAAATATAATAAGAATAATACTAATTAGAATAATAAAAGCCACTAGATTAACAGTTTTTAGGTAGTAAACCCTTATTTTAACAAAAGGGATCAGATAATAGCAATATCGAAATGGTTGCTGCAGTAGAGGCCATTTTAGCTTGGGTAATGTCAGCTAGAGGAATCCTACTTATATGGGTGCTTTAATCCTTCCAGAAGATTTAAATAATTTTGTTAAAATTCTTGTATACCATACATCTCGTGACACCACAATAAAACATAAAATATCTCTCCATTTGCATCACTTAGCCTTCCAGACGAACATATCTTACATTAGATCAAGGCAATGAAGTATCATAATATTGTTGAAAGCCGCGACGTCATGGACGGTACGAACGAAGTGACAAAGGTTAAAAATTTTCAGTTCCTGGTGACATTAAAAATAAATGGAATTGTTGTTCGAACAAAGAATAAGGGCCGTTTTTTAACTTCATGGAAGAATGGGATAACCAACTCTGTTTTAGCCACGAACGTGTCTGTTGTCTATTCTCGAATCGTATTTGAAACTGTACTCGAATGGTTTAGTTAAACACGCAAATGAGTCTCGATCCATTTATTTACTTAATTATGTAGATGACAGCTTTGACTTCATGACTGAATAAACAGCAGAATTTCGCAGATGCCGAAGTTAAAAGAATAAATTCACATCAACGCCAAATTAATTTTTTACCTTTCTTATTTTAATCTGTAAATTTTTGATTTCAGGTTCATTAGGAATCAAAATAATTACTCAAAAACAACTTTATGATATGATGCAACAACTTAATCTATTAACAAAAAATAGGAATATTTAAAGACACTTTTGCTCTCTAGAGTCTTTATGGCGAATAAAACGAAGAACGGTGAAGAAGACAACATAACACGTGATATAAGAGTTTCGAAGAAGATGAGCTTCTGCGCATAAGAAAAAATATGTTTTCCTTAAAAATTCTACTTAGTACTAAAGAAGTCAACGAACTAACTTCAGCTGCACAAGTTAAATTGAACACAGGTCTACATAGATGGCTTCAGACCTGCAGACTTTACTCAGCCTCCGATGAGAGCGACAAAATACAGACAAGCTTCCAAAAAAATGTAGGAAGACACAACACTAAACAAAATTTGCTAATTTTATTAGATCCTCCATTATACCATAGTCCTTTATACTCAAATAAATCTTCCAACGACGAAAAGTCTTTCTCATCATCCTCTGAATGAGAGTAATATTGCGTAAATCAATATATTCTAATACATGCATAAATAGGACTTATACTTTATACATTTTCCTACTCAAATTCATCAAAAAAACTTCATTATTTAATTATTTGAAACAGTTTAACAGTAAAAACAATTTTGTCCGATTTTTAGAGGTAAATACCCCAAAGTAGACAAACTATATTGACTAAAATAAAAATATAAGTTAATATTTTATCGATGCTTACTTTTAACTTGTTTCGTTGTGATGGTAATAGTTCCTTTTTGTCCTTATGCGGATCGGTCTTTTCCTACAAAAATTAATTAATTAGAAGTAAGATAGATGTAATAACTACATCTAGCGGTGAATTTGCGTACCACAAGGCTAGGTCAAGGACCATGACGCCAAGGGTCGGTTCTCTAAAAAGAGAAAAACCCGCAAAAACCCATCTCAAAGCGGTTTATTGTTCCGCAACGACCCCCAACGGAGTTAATGAAATAGAAATATGTATCCTTTTTCGTTCCGCCAGACTAACATCCCCAGACGCGTTTCGCCGTTTACGGCTCATCAGTGGGGCTCAACAGTCTGGCAAAACGAAAAAGGATTCTCACAGCACTTAACGAAGTGCAAACAAATGTTAGAAGTAAGATAGATGTAATAACTACATCTAGCGGTGAATTTGCGTACCACAAGGCTAGGTCAAGGACCATGACGCCAAGGGTCGGTTCTCTAAAAAGAGAAAAACCCGCAAAAACCCATCTCAAAGCGGTTTATTGTTCCGCAACGACCCCCAACGGAGTTAATGAAATAGAAATATGTATCCTTTTTCGTTCCGCCAGACTAACATCCCCAGACGCGTTTCGCCGTTTACGGCTCATCAGTGGGGCTCAACAGTCTGGCAAAACGAAAAAGGATTCTCACAGCACTTAACGAAGTGCAAACAAATGTTAGAAGTAAGATAGATGTAATAACTACATCTAGCGGTGAATTTGCGTACCACAAGGCTAGGTCAAGGACCATGACGCCAAGGGTCGGTTCTCTAAAAAGAGAAAAACCCGCAAAAACCCATCTCAAAGCGGTTTATTGTTCCGCAACGACCCCCAACGGAGTTAATGAAATAGAAATATGTATCCTTTTTCGTTCCGCCAGACTAACATCCCCAGACGCGTTTCGCCGTTTACGGCTCATCAGTGGGGCTCAACAGTCTGGCAAAACGAAAAAGGATTCTCACAGCACTTAACGAAGTGCAAACAAATGTTAGAAGTAAGATAGATGTAATAACTACATCTAGCGGTGAATTTGCGTACCACAAGGCTAGGTCAAGGACCATGACGCCAAGGGTCGGTTCTCTAAAAAGAGAAAAACCCGCAAAAACCCATCTCAAAGCGGTTTATTGTTCCGCAACGACCCCCAACGGAGTTAATGAAATAGAAATATGTATCCTTTTTCGTTCCGCCAGACTAACATCCCCAGACGCGTTTCGCCGTTTACGGCTCATCAGTGGGGCTCAACAGTCTGGCAAAACGAAAAAGGATTCTCACAGCACTTAACGAAGTGCAAACAAATGTTAGAAGTAAGATAGATGTAATAACTACATCTAGCGGTGAATTTGCGTACCACAAGGCTAGGTCAAGGACCATGACGCCAAGGGTCGGTTCTCTAAAAAGAGAAAAACCCGCAAAAACCCATCTCAAAGCGGTTTATTGTTCCGCAACGACCCCCAACGGAGTTAATGAAATAGAAATATGTATCCTTTTTCGTTCCGCCAGACTAACATCCCCAGACGCGTTTCGCCGTTTACGGCTCATCAGTGGGGCTCAACAGTCTGGCAAAACGAAAAAGGATTCTCACAGCACTTAACGAAGTGCAAACAAATGTTAGAAGTAAGATAGATGTAATAACTACATCTAGCGGTGAATTTGCGTACCACAAGGCTAGGTCAAGGACCATGACGCCAAGGGTCGGTTCTCTAAAAAGAGAAAAACCCGCAAAAACCCATCTCAAAGCGGTTTATTGTTCCGCAACGACCCCCAACGGAGTTAATGAAATAGAAATATGTATCCTTTTTCGTTCCGCCAGACTAACATCCCCAGACGCGTTTCGCCGTTTACGGCTCATCAGTGGGGCTCAACAGTCTGGCAAAACGAAAAAGGATTCTCACAGCACTTAACGAAGTGCAAACAAATGTTAGAAGTAAGATAGATGTAATAACTACATCTAGCGGTGAATTTGCGTACCACAAGGCTAGGTCAAGGACCATGACGCCAAGGGTCGGTTCTCTAAAAAGAGAAAAACCCGCAAAAACCCATCTCAAAGCGGTTTATTGTTCCGCAACGACCCCCAACGGAGTTAATGAAATAGAAATATGTATCCTTTTTCGTTCCGCCAGACTAACATCCCCAGACGCGTTTCGCCGTTTACGGCTCATCAGTGGGGCTCAACAGTCTGGCAAAACGAAAAAGGATTCTCACAGCACTTAACGAAGTGCAAACAAATGTTAGAAGTAAGATAGATGTAATAACTACATCTAGCGGTGAATTTGCGTACCACAAGGCTAGGTCAAGGACCATGACGCCAAGGGTCGGTTCTCTAAAAAGAGAAAAACCCGCAAAAACCCATCTCAAAGCGGTTTATTGTTCCGCAACGACCCCCAACGGAGTTAATGAAATAGAAATATGTATCCTTTTTCGTTCCGCCAGACTAACATCCCCAGACGCGTTTCGCCGTTTACGGCTCATCAGTGGGGCTCAACAGTCTGGCAAAACGAAAAAGGATTCTCACAGCACTTAACGAAGTGCAAACAAATGTTAGAAGTAAGATAGATGTAATAACTACATCTAGCGGTGAATTTGCGTACCACAAGGCTAGGTCAAGGACCATGACGCCAAGGGTCGGTTCTCTAAAAAGAGAAAAACCCGCAAAAACCCATCTCAAAGCGGTTTATTGTTCCGCAACGACCCCCAACGGAGTTAATGAAATAGAAATATGTATCCTTTTTCGTTCCGCCAGACTAACATCCCCAGACGCGTTTCGCCGTTTACGGCTCATCAGTGGGGCTCAACAGTCTGGCAAAACGAAAAAGGATTCTCACAGCACTTAACGAAGTGCAAACAAATGTTAGAAGTAAGATAGATGTAATAACTACATCTAGCGGTGAATTTGCGTACCACAAGGCTAGGTCAAGGACCATGACGCCAAGGGTCGGTTCTCTAAAAAGAGAAAAACCCGCAAAAACCCATCTCAAAGCGGTTTATTGTTCCGCAACGACCCCCAACGGAGTTAATGAAATAGAAATATGTATCCTTTTTCGTTCCGCCAGACTAACATCCCCAGACGCGTTTCGCCGTTTACGGCTCATCAGTGGGGCTCAACAGTCTGGCAAAACGAAAAAGGATTCTCACAGCACTTAACGAAGTGCAAACAAATGTTAGAAGTAAGATAGATGTAATAACTACATCTAGCGGTGAATTTGCGTACCACAAGGCTAGGTCAAGGACCATGACGCCAAGGGTCGGTTCTCTAAAAAGAGAAAAACCCGCAAAAACCCATCTCAAAGCGGTTTATTGTTCCGCAACGACCCCCAACGGAGTTAATGAAATAGAAATATGTATCCTTTTTCGTTCCGCCAGACTAACATCCCCAGACGCGTTTCGCCGTTTACGGCTCATCAGTGGGGCTCAACAGTCTGGCAAAACGAAAAAGGATTCTCACAGCACTTAACGAAGTGCAAACAAATGTTAGAAGTAAGATAGATGTAATAACTACATCTAGCGGTGAATTTGCGTACCACAAGGCTAGGTCAAGGACCATGACGCCAAGGGTCGGTTCTCTAAAAAGAGAAAAACCCGCAAAAACCCATCTCAAAGCGGTTTATTGTTCCGCAACGACCCCCAACGGAGTTAATGAAATAGAAATATGTATCCTTTTTCGTTCCGCCAGACTAACATCCCCAGACGCGTTTCGCCGTTTACGGCTCATCAGTGGGGCTCAACAGTCTGGCAAAACGAAAAAGGATTCTCACAGCACTTAACGAAGTGCAAACAAATGTTAGAAGTAAGATAGATGTAATAACTACATCTAGCGGTGAATTTGCGTACCACAAGGCTAGGTCAAGGACCATGACGCCAAGGGTCGGTTCTCTAAAAAGAGAAAAACCCGCAAAAACCCATCTCAAAGCGGTTTATTGTTCCGCAACGACCCCCAACGGAGTTAATGAAATAGAAATATGTATCCTTTTTCGTTCCGCCAGACTAACATCCCCAGACGCGTTTCGCCGTTTACGGCTCATCAGTGGGGCTCAACAGTCTGGCAAAACGAAAAAGGATTCTCACAGCACTTAACGAAGTGCAAACAAATGTTAGAAGTAAGATAGATGTAATAACTACATCTAGCGGTGAATTTGCGTACCACAAGGCTAGGTCAAGGACCATGACGCCAAGGGTCGGTTCTCTAAAAAGAGAAAAACCCGCAAAAACCCATCTCAAAGCGGTTTATTGTTCCGCAACGACCCCCAACGGAGTTAATGAAATAGAAATATGTATCCTTTTTCGTTCCGCCAGACTAACATCCCCAGACGCGTTTCGCCGTTTACGGCTCATCAGTGGGGCTCAACAGTCTGGCAAAACGAAAAAGGATTCTCACAGCACTTAACGAAGTGCAAACAAATGTTAGAAGTAAGATAGATGTAATAACTACATCTAGCGGTGAATTTGCGTACCACAAGGCTAGGTCAAGGACCATGACGCCAAGGGTCAATTAATTGTTAAACCGTATAGGGTGATGTGCATTTTGAGGACGAAATCGATCAACGATCGACCAATTTTATACTAACCAATGAAGCATAAAACTTGGTCCACCAATCATAATCCTCTTCCTCTTCTGGATCCTCTGTAATTAATGAATAATCGCTGCTTTCATGCTTAGGTGCAAGTTTGTCTTTTTTACAAAAAGTTTTGATTGCCTTTATAACCCAATTGCAACAAAGTATTTTAGATTCTTTCTCCTTTGCTATTTCTTCTTTTTTTATGAGGCTTTTGTACGAACTCTCCATTGTTATTTCTGAACCTTAATTTGTAATTTAAATGTAAGATATTAATATTAATCAATGAATTTAAAGTTCTACCAGATTTTAAAATGACACGACCAAGGAAAATAATTGAGGAAACCAAAAGTAAATAATTTTCTGAATAAAGCAGCTTTTCATCAAAGTTTGTTCTGCGATTCTTGAGATAGCCACGTGGGATAGGTTCTAATTTATTACCTATTTAAGATTTTTCCGCTTCATTTCGACAAATCGGTAGTTACCTCAATAAATATAAATATTCCAAGATTCTGAAGAGGTGTCAGAATCGGAGAGGTTTAAATTCTAAAGAATTTTGGGGAAATTGAAACCGTTTTTTTTTATTCAACTCAAATATGCCCAAAACAATTCTCGCAATATTTTTATAGTATTTTAATAATTTTATTGATTAGAACTATACATAAAAGACTCCTATATTTTCTACAAAAAATTTATTAAAAAAAAAATATGTTTTTGGTGCCGTGCTATATATAGGACAATGGGCACATATTATACCACACACTGGTTATTTTGTATGATAAGTTAAAAACACTTCACGTGGAGCCCTGTATCGCATTTATGACATCGTGTGGTTGTTTTTTGATGGCATGCTGCACACCTTGTTTGTTTTTCTTGGGGTATCACCAAATGATCCAGCCTATCATATCTTAGTTCTTTTCTTCATTTTGGTTTTTCGAAGAATGACCTTTTTGGTGCACGAATTTTATTTTGTTTTGAACTAATAGTACATTTGCGATGGTTCGTCTGAATGATAATTGGTCCATTGTTCCTCCATAATATTTATGAATCTGCCAGGCATTATGGACTGCCATGTCAACACAATGGACAATAAGGGGAAAATATCATTTTTTTCCTCTTACAGCGGTACGATAAAGACTTATATTCTGATCTGATCGATCGACCCCTCCCATGCTCTTATTATATAATTTTACGACATGTGCTTGATCTACTTGGATACATTTTTTGTCCTTTTGGGAGTACCTTTTGACGGAATGTAATGGATTGATACCACCGGCGTTTGAGCAAAAAGTAACAATATTATTATCGTTCCATTTTACGAATAATATATTGCTGTCTACAATTTTTATGTAGTCGTAGGATCCACGGTTAGATTTTTTCATGCTCTTTGAATCTCTCAATGTACTACCAGGAATACGATTTTTACGTATTGTTCCTGAACCAAACATATTTTTTTCATTTAATTTCTCTAATAGCACAACGGAGGAAAAAAAATTGTCAAAAAATAGGTGAAATTTCAAATTGGTCCACCTTGTCCTCAGAACATCGGCGTATTCTAAAACAACAGAGGTTCCCACGCCAAGATCTTTATAAGTTTTACTAATATTTGTGGAAGCTCTTTGGTAGGGCTCAAACCAATTTACATAGCCTTGTCTGGTGGTACCAACCCATAACTTAAAGCCATAGCGTATTGGTTTACCATGTATAAATTGTTTACAGCCGTGCCGTCCGGTATACGGTACCATGGCTTCGTCTATAGTATGCTCTTCTTCAGGTTATGCATTTTCCATAAATTTATTATTTAGATATGTAAAGATTGGTCTGACCTTTGCAAATTTGTGTGATTTATCCAAGTTGGTGTTATCATCCAAGTGAATATTGGACACAATGAATTCAAATTTATTTCTGGATATTGCTTCAGACACTAGTTCGTTGTGGGAGTCTTTAGAACGTTCCCAAAACATTCTTCTTCTTGGAAGTGGACTAAGTCCACTCATAAGAAGTACTCCTATAAAACTTTTTATTTCGCAAACTTCAACACGTGTAGCTTGATTTTTCTGCGAGGCATAGCGATTTGTTTCTTCTGCTATTTTTTCTATGAGTTCGTCATCAAAAAATAAACAAAAGAGTTCAGTAGGAGAAGACTCAGGTCTGTCAAAAACATTAGGTATATCAAAAATATTAGTATTGAAATCTATGTCTTCTTTCACGTAATGATAATTTTTCTTTTTTTTCACTGCCTTTACATTTGATCCGGATTCATTGTCTTTTTTTAGCCTAGCTAAGGGGACCTCATCTTCCGACTCCCATTCTTCATTATCCACTGTATACTTCTCAGTAACTTCCACTTCATTTTGCATTTGTGAGGCTGGTAGATTGTTGATGTCGACGTTATCCTCGTCGCCTGAATCTTCATCGGTTAGATTTTCGGCAGCATTATTGGGTGGAAATAGCGTTATAGAATTCGCATTTGTTTCTTCGTCCTCTATCATTGCGAGAGCTTCATGTAAGGAGAAACCCCTAAAAACAGTAATTATCATAATTACTGTGGTTGACGTAGGTTTTTGTAATTTATTGTAATATAAATGTGTTATTATTAATTCAGAATATTTATGGTATAATATGTGCCCAATGTACTAAATATAGGACACTAGTTTTTGATACCAAAAAACAGAAAAATTACATAGAAAACAAATACTAATCATTGACCAATCTCTTGGGTAGACCTTTATTCAAATAAAATGATAGGTAAAATATTTCTATTTTTTTTTTGTTTATATATAAAAATAACCTACCTTACAAACTTGACACCGAATTCAGCCATCTTTAAAATTTCACGAATTGTCACTTTCCAAATAGCTAGATTTCTTACTAAAAATGTAACCACGTCCTATCATCTACGAGGTACGAGGTTATACTAAGTGAAACGACCGAGTGAGACCGACGAGTTTTGACAAGTAATAACCGTACTACATAAAGGTCATTGGGCATATTTGGGTTAAGTCAGTTGAGAATGTTGACGGTTAAATGATTATTTCTGTTTACTGTTCAAAATTTAACATGGAAGTGAATTCTGATATGTAAATTGATATGATGTCAATTTTTGAAGGAATGCAGAAAATTATATAGTAGTACTAGTGGCTATGGGCTAAGTTCTTTCTTAATAATAATAATATACAGGGTATATCAAATTCGTTGCTCATCTCTGGGATTTCGGAAACAATAAGAAATACGAAGTTGGTTAAATCGGGACAAAATCGAATAATTTTGAGCAGAATAATATGCCGCAATTAAAAATAAATACAGGGGCATTGGGAAAAATCTAAAATTTTGTGTTCCGGTTTTTCGTTTTTCCTGGCTTTGTTCGAAGAGATGTCCAAAAAAAAATTTCAGTTCCTAAATACTAAATATTATCAAATCTTTATTGAGACGTTTCATACTGGGGTCACCATCATCAACTTAATTTTTTTATATACTGGCCGGGATTTTTTTGTCTAAATTATGAGAAAGGCTAAATCTACATCGAACAGTATACAACAATTACTGGTTTTCCGATGTTTTGTACCTTAAATTAACCATATTCAGTAAAACGTCGAAAAACCAGTACTTCTTGTATACTGCTGAAGGTAGATTTTGGTTCCCTCTCATAATTTTAACAAAAATATTCAGGCCTGTATTTAAAAAAAATAATTTCATGAAGATGACCCAAAGACTTAAGGTCGTTTTAAATATCTGATGACGTCATCTTATGAAGAATAAAAAGTAGCAATGAGGAAGTGAAATTTATTTTTGGACATTTCTTCGAACAAAGTCAGGAAAAAATAAAAACCGAAACACAAAATTTTAGATTTTTCCAAATATTTTGGAAGCCCCTGTATTTTTGTTCCTGATTTTTTTTTGCAGCATTTTATTGGGCCCATAATTACGTAACTTTTCTCTAATTTAAGTCACGTCGTATCTCCTACCATTTCTAAAATCCCAATGGTGAGAAACGAATTTGTTACACCCTGTATAGTGAAAGGCAGAATTTACGCAGCTTGAAATATTTTAAAAGTTTGTTTATTTCTAGTCTGCTAACGAAATATTTTTACGGCTTTTGCATGCTAGACTCTCAAATCAATTTAGCATTAATAAAAAGATATGTGCGTCTATGTTTATAAACTTTATTTTAATTACAAAACTTTTTAAATATTAGACAAACCTTTGACTTAAAAAAAACATTGACCCGGTATTTCTTTGTATACGTCAATGTAACGCCTGTTATTACGAAAATAATCACGACAAAAAAGAGAAGAGGATTCTATCTGTAGAATATCAATCTATTTTTATCCTCTGTCTGTTTCTGTTTTTATGGTGACAGTTGATCGTTTTGATATATCTTGGTCAGGAAAAACCCACAATCGACGGACTTGCCTCAGAAGTATTTTTTTATCCAGATTACGGTCGATTGTTTATTCTTTAAATACTACGCCATCCACATTGATTTAAGACCCTTGAGTCGAACGAATTAAAAAATGAATAATAAATAATTAACTAACTAGGTACCTACCAAATTAGATTTTTTTTTAAATTCTCGTCAAACACCTAAAGCCGAACGTTACTATTTAATGACTTGTAAGATTTCCGATAATACAATTTCCAACATTGGTTTTTGTTGACATCTAATAATAAAAAGTTTTCGCATAAAATTTTACCAGACACTGTATAATTATGAATTTAACTTTCGCTTACTTGTCATACTCATCGTCAGGCTATTCGAATCATAATTCAATCCATACAAAAGACTTTGCCTTTCTTGTGCAGTAATTGGCTGATACAAAAACGGCGTCGTGTCACTTATACTTATTCCAGCAAACACATAAATTCCAAATTTTCTGCTGTCAAATAATTTAAAAATAAATGACTCCGAGTACTCAGTCTGGCTTGGCATATTCTAAAATTGTAGTGTTGTTATGGAAAAAATATAAAAATTTTAGTCCTAGGACAAGTAAAAATGTCTTAGGACGAGCTAAATATAGGGCGGGCAGAAAAAAAATATTAGATATTTGAATGAAAAGGTAACCTATTCAGCTAGGCAACATTTTGCATGTGCAACAATTAGCTATAATTATATTTTTTATTTCGATACTCGACCAGTTTTTATATTAAATACACCTATTTAGTGGAAGCCATAGAAGCTATTAAATTTTATATTTATACAGGTTTGGCAAACGATACTACTACAATCGGGTTTGTTCGGGTTTGTTCGAACTACTACAATCGGACGCCTAACGGGGAGAAATAGAACCTAATATATTAGCTATAAATTAAATAAAGAGGAAACACATTTCTTTGTCGTACCCTAATTGGCCTGTTTTCCCCTTCTACCGCGGTAGGAGAATTTTCGTTCTCTCCGATCGGTATATACAGTGTTGCCAGATTTAGTAACATTTCACTATACTAATTTTTTTTCAATCTAGTGAAGTGAGTGACTGTCTAACAACTGATATTTTCTATTGATTTTTTTTATTCACCTCCAAAATGTAATTATTAGTTCAACATTTGATTTCTTTATCATTTAATTTTCTTAAGTATGCTGCTAAGTCATCAAAGCAGAAAGCCTAAATTAGTGGCATAACCAGGAACTGACCTAAATTAGGCACATATAAGCAATATTTTTATAATTTTGATCGTTTCTGGGCTTTTTATTATGGAAATAAAATATTACATTATTTAATGAGATAATTATTAATTAACCCTTTAGTTTTAAATCTAGGGGCATTTTGGTGAATTCGTGAAACACCATCTTATGTTAGTGATATTTTAAATTTTTGACCTGGCAACATTGCGTCACTGATCATGATTCGGCCAGCCGCTTGCAGGATTTCAATTTGTCCGCGCCGAAGGGCACAATTCCACCTAGGCAACACTATATGACATGTAGCATGCTACAAGTCGTCTCCTGTTGCGAATACGAATTCCGCCTTATCACCTCGCGTCGCATCATATTGGTTGATGGTGGAAGGAGAAATCAATATGCTTTAAGTTGCGACTAAGAATTTATCTTCTCTTTGTTTACTTTAAAGCTGATATGATGATGATGATATTACGTTCTCCTTACTGTCCGTAGCCATCTGATTCTAATAGCTGTTTGCCAAACCAGTATACAGGATTTAATGATAGGAAGCTGAAAGTACTTACTACGTTCATAGAAGTAATGTAGTTTTTAAAATTTGGACACTTCCGTGCATTCTCTATCGTGTCAGAGTTGATAAGCCTATTCGCACAATAAAACGTTATCCTAGGTCTGTTAATTCTTATTAAGTTAATTTTTTTCAAATTTCTGACACCCCAAAACAATACCTCTATTTTATAAGGTACCAGATTCGGTTTAATTTGTGCGGGTATAACAACGATTTGTTCTTCTTCTGGAACTCGGATTGGCTGAATAATCTAAAAAAAATATTTAACAAACAACAACATTACGGCTCCCAAAGGTTTTCAATGTCGACCCACATAATAATAATAATAATAAAGACTTTCTATTAATATAAATCCTAATTACAACGCTGAAAAAAAATTAACAACAAATGAAGAAATAAAGGAATTTTACGAGAACGCGAGAAATCCAGAGTGGCGAAGTCTAGCCAAGAAGGCACTCGTACTCAACCACATTCTGAATTTTGTCTGTCTCAAAATATATTAAAGAAAAAAAAAGCTACAACTAACTTTAGATTTATTGGCTACTGAAGAGGTAAGCACGAAGCTTCTGCTTGAACTTTTAGATATTATATGACTTAAATTCATCAGGAAAAGAGTTAGTTATACGACTTTATAGCACTATAAGTAAAACTTCTTTGACATAAGGACATTCTATATTGAGGCAAAGTAAACCTGTTCTTGTATCTATGATGAATATCAACCCTGGAAACTTATTTATTTTTTAGTTTTTTAGAAGTAATTGGCAAAGTGAGAGTTTATGAACAAAATTTCCCAAGTGGTGGCTACATCTGTTTCTCATATTAAGCAATTTACACTCATTTATTTTGTGAGATTTATGATCACGTTTCCTTATTCCATATATTAACCTACACCAGAAGTTTTCCATTTTTTGAATCCTATTTTTTTCGGTTTCGTGAAGACAGGGCATATAAACAAAATAACAATAGGGGTAATTCGAGAGGACCAAGCTATCACATAGTATCCCCTTAAGTTTTAGGTCAAGAATATGTTGTTATGGTATATCGTCAGTGTTCGTGCAAAATGTCGTATGTCACGAAAAGGGCAAAATTGTTTTTGTCGTAAGTTAAATAGTTTCGCAATGCCCACACAACTGCAAAATATCACAATGTCTGTATCTAATAGGTGACAAGCTATTTCCCATTTACAAAATGTCCGATGTTTGTCTAGTGAACAACCAGTATTGCAAGATGTATTGGCTTTATGTTGTACCATTCTAAATGTTAAAGTTTTAACGATATTAACTTTAAAGAATAAAAAGCTTTTCTGTTAATATTTTTTACGTATTAAAGCGTAGTTCCTCATATATATACATAAAATATACCTAGATTTTTTTCTGAATTTACTTAGGGTATGATGAGGAGAGTTGCTTATAGAAATACTTACATTTATTTTTAATTATGTTCTTATTAGCTTTATTGTCAATGCACAATAGTTGAATTTTACCGATTTTAATTTAAGATTATGAATTTCCGATAAGGACCTAATGATTTCTAAATCTGTATTAACGTGTTGAGCAGCTTGTAAATGATTAGATGTAATAAAATTGAAGTAAAGTTGAAGATCGTCCGCATACGCAGCATATTGATAGAATTGTGTAAACGTTACGATATCGGCTGTATAAATGATAAACGCTAATTGCGGTAGAATAGAGCCTTGTGGAACACCCGAAAGGATATTTATCGTATTTGAACTTAAGTTAACTGAATTCATTAAAACATAATAATATAATTTAGAAGATAATAGCCTGTGATCTAACGTATCGAAAGCTTTAGAGGAATCTAATAGAACCGGCAAACTAGCTTGACTTTTATCGTAGGCTGTCATATCACACCTATGACTAAAGTCAGCGCTGTGGCTGTATTGAAATTTCTACAGACTGATTGCCAGGAGGGAATTGATTGTCTCTAAGAAGGGAGTACATTTGATCATGCAAAATTGTTTCCACTATTTTAGACATTGCTGGCAGTATGCTAAAGACTCTTAAATCTGAAAAAGTGTTGGGGTTTTTAATTTTAGCAAGAGACTTACTATAGCGATTTTCCAGGCATCCGGAAAATAGTTTTGCTCTATACAACTATTAATAATATGAAGAACATAAATGTCAATAAAAGGACTGCAGAGTTTTATCATATTAATTGAAATATTATCAGTACCGCAACAATTAGTTTTAATAAAGTGGATAGTCTTATCAATATTCTCCAGGGTAGTAAGTCTACTACTACATTTAGAAAAACTTTTAAGTGAAGAACAAACTAAACCGTCAAAATTATTAAAAACGGTGTATTTTAATGCAACATATTTATTATTTTATAGATTGATTCATTTTCATTACATAAATCAATTTTTCAATAGATATAAGCTAAGAATGTACCTAGAACTACACTTTAAGTAATATCTAAAATAATCATAACTAAGACCCGTATTCTTCGTTCTGCCAAAGAGCCAGCTTAAGTTAAGCTCTCCTATTTCTTTAAGTTGTCTTAAATAAAAAGTGGTAAGTACCGTAGAAAATATTTGCTGGCTTACCAGAGCCTCATAAAGAGTTGGCAAGGTTACGTTTTCTAACCTCTTTTTCCATAAACTAATGACTTTTTCAGCGTTTAAGAACGTCTAAAGCTGGATTCCTAGTTGCCTTAACGTAAACCGTAGTTGATAATACGTAAGATGTAAGCAGTAAGGATATATCCGTTCATAGTTTCGTTAAGAATTTATAGGTTGTGATTTTTGTTTTTTATGCGAGAGCAATGCTGTGCTGCTAATCTTAGCTAAACTTCCATTTAAAAATATATTGGTTGTATCAACATGGTGATTATGCACGAATATGACCGATCCCAACCGATTCCGTAAGTAGTAACATAAGAAATGGAATTTAAACATTTCTTCTTACTGCTTAATTTTTATGCACTATTAATCGTGCAAATCACATTTTTACGGCTTACGGTTTATATCTTGTTTTCTAATATCTAATCTTAGTTTTTGAATAAATCGTTGAGTTGTGTATCAAATTTTAATTTCTTTTTACTATATTTATAGATTGTGAGATTTTCAATTTGAAATTGAAGAGGAGATCTTATAGATATATATTATTATAAGCTATGCAAGTTACCTACAATATTTACACATACCTCATGAAGTTCAAATCCCGCTAACACTTCTCCAAATACTTCAGCTTGATTGTAAAGTGAATAAAATTTTAACGTTGCCTTATTTATGTTTTCGTTATCATCTCTTGTTAATTCATCCAAAAATTTTACCTCGGGTTTTACAATATCTCTTCCCACAAAGTCGGTATTGAACTAAAATTTGAATTTTATTTAAACGATCTTTACTATCTTCTTTCGCCGAAAAATAATTATCATGATATAGACGGACCCGTTAATGAAACACCTATAATAATAACATGCGTATCTTAAAGCTTAATGTTCGTTGTGCTAAAAGTTTGGCACGCTAAAGGTAAGGTCATAGAGAGCTAGTTTTGCAACCACGCGAGAAGCGCCCGCAGTACGGTTGCCTGCAGCATTTTTTTGCTGCGCGAGTTACAATCTCCTAATTAGCTGACAATAGCATATATTATACCCACACCTAGTTCTATAGATAAGGAACATTATAAATAGATGTAAGAACAATAATTGTATTACTCCGTAGTTGTGTTAATCTTGAAACCTTCTTTTTTCTAAATAAATGTGTTATACCTTCGGGATCTAAAAAATCTTTTTTAAAAATCCCGCGCTCGAACCACGACGTATAACTGGCGCAGTCGGTAGGATCTTTAGGACGTGTCATCGTACGGTTTCTTTCAAGAATTTACCTAAAGAACAACCTATTCTAGTCCAAAATTGTGTGAAGCCAAATGGTAGATAGTACCGATCTAAGGTGACCACTGGAAGACCACAACCAAAGGCTAAGAAACAAGAAAAAGAAGCCAAGAAGTCCAAACCGTCAACCATCATAGATAGCACCGATCTAAGGTAATGATTGGAAGACAGTAAGGGACATCATAGCTACGGAAGTCACGAAGGACCAACCGAGGGCATATCGACGGGTTCTTCAACAGGCCTTTTCACGAAGGACAACTGCAAAGGGACATCACCAAACCAGTTTAGTTAAGGAGGAAAGAAGACAGCTTCCATGAAAATCTTCATTTTGCTCACCCTGTAAGTTAAGTTTTCAATTTGAAATTTTCTCAATTTTTGAATTTTCTAACTTTTCAAAAGGAAACACATTTTTTCTTAGAATAGTAATTTCGTTTTCCTTTTCGAAAGTTACCATTTAGCATAAGAGTGATTTAATTTTAGTATTTTATTTTTGCCTGAATATTTTATTTTTACTTATTTTCATTTTTTGTTGTTGAACTATCATTTTATAATCTTCCAAAATTGATTTATCAGACGATATTATTGAAAATCTTATAAGTTCTCTAAGTCGAATTTCTGTCGAAGACAATACAATGCCTGATCCAAATTATCAACTTTTACGCTATCAGTCAGATAATATACCGCACTTTGACGGAAATCCAAAATTATTAAACCGTTTCATAAGCGCAGTAGAAAATTTACTTCTAGCTTTTCAAGACAGAACAAACCCCGAAGCAATAATAAACATTTGTCTTTATGACACAATCTTAAGTAAATTAACCGGTAGAGCCGCTGAATTAATAGTTTCACGATCTGAATTAAATAAATGGTCATTAATTAAAGACGTTTTAACAAACAGTTTCTCTGACCAAAGATCTATTGACTGTCTTATACAAGATTTACTTAATTTAAAACCTTATAAAACCGAAAATCCTATTTTATTTGGCATGCGAATTCAAGATTCTAGAAGTCTACTTTTTTCTAAATTAAATGCAAGTGCAGATGACAATGCAACAAAATTAATAAAAATTAAGCATTATGATGAATTTGCCTTAAAAACATTCTTAAATGGTTTATCTTATAATTTACAATTAATCACGAGATTAAAAAATCCTGACTCTTTAGAAAAAGCTATGGCTCTCGTAAGAGAAGAAAACTTTATTTATTTTAAAAATACACAAAATAATCCAAACGTTAATTTTAACAAACCTACATTCAAACCAAATATTAGTCCGATGCAAACAAGACCTAATAATCAACCAATACAAAACTATTCACCATATAGATATACAACACCAAATAATATTTTTTCTCAAAATAATATCTCGCGACCTAATTTTCCAAATTTGTATCAATCAAATAATATATTTAATCAAAGACCAAATTTCTCTCAACCAAATAACGCATTTAATCAAAGATCAAATTTCTCTCAACCAAATAACGCATTTAATCAAAGACCAAATTTCTCTCAACCAAATAACGCATTTAATCAGAGACCTAACCCTTTTAATAATTTCCCAAGACCACAATTTAATAGTTTTAATAATAATAATAATTTTACTCCAAGACCGCAGGTCAATAATCAAAATTTTCAAAGACAAAATCAAATGTCACGAAGAACTAATTTATCTAGAAACTATGAACCTATGGACACAAGTTCTGGAAACACAGTAATAAATAATAAAAAAATTATTTCTCAAGAACTTTATAACCAAGAAGTTATAAACACCGATAACCAAAAAAACAGAAGAAAACTTCTATCCTGAAACCTATAATTATAATGATATAGATTTCGAACACGATTCAAATAATGACATTTTAAACCCTAACGTTCAATATGAACAAGACGAACCCTATTACGACAACTTGAGTTATTCTGCTAACTCAACAAATTTTCATGAAGACACCGATGATCAAGTAGATCAAAATTTTCATATGACTCAGTCGAAAACCAACGCGACATAATATTTTTGAATAATTATAACGCACAATTACCTTACATTTTAATACCCGAATATAATGCAAAATTTTTAGTAGACACTGGCAGTACTAGAAGTTTTATTAATCCACAAATCGCTTATAATTATTTCCCTGATCTAATACAAAATGAAAATTTCTTAGTACAAACGGCACATGCTACCTCATTCCATAATGAAGTCGCAATTTTACCAATTTTCCCATCTTTCAATACACCTGGTATACATAAATTCTATTTATTTAATTTCTCAAATAAATTCGATGGCTTGATAGGCTTAGACCTTATTCAGCAATTACAAGCGAACCTTGACTTTTATAATTCTATATTTAAATTGCCTAACGTAGAAATTCCCATCCGAAATGAAGATAATTTTCAGTTAAAAAATAATACAGCTAATTTAAATTATATCATTGATGCTAGATGCATACAAAAAATACAAATTCCTGTATACATGACAAATGGTTATGCTGTACTCCCTTATCAAAAATTGGATAATTTAGAGATACCGGAATGTCTAGTAAAAATTGAAAATAATTTCGCTTATACAACAATTTTAAATCCAAAGGAAAACCCTATCGAAATTAAATTTTTAGAACCGTTTGATGTCGAACCTATTAATACTAACGAAATAAATTTTATTGACCATCCCCTTGAGCAGGAAATAATCGATAAAAATATCGACAATAAATTAAAAAGTAACCTTAAAAATTTAAGACTTGATCATTGCAATTACGAAGAAAAACAACAAATACGCAATCTATGTTTCGAGTATAGAGACATATTTCACAGCGAATACATACCCTTAAGTTTTACAAACGCCATTAAACACGCAATTAAATTAACTGATGAAAGTCCTGTATATACCAAAAGCTATAGATACCCTGAAGTTCACCGCGATGAAGTAAAAAATCAAATTTCAAAATTATTAGAACAAAACATTATAAGAGATTCGAATTCACCCTTTTCTTCTCCAATATGGATAGTACCAAAGAAATTGGACCAATCCGGTAAACAAAAATGGAGAATGGTAGTTGATTTTCGGAACTTAAATAAAAAATCTGTCGATGATAAATTTCCACTTCCGGTAATCACCGAAATATTAGATAAATTGGGAAACGCCCAATATTTCACCACGCTAGATCTCGCGAACGGGTTTTACCAAATTCAAATGGAAGAAAAAGATATACCAAAGACAGCCTTTAGCACTGACACGGGACATTACGAATTTTTACGTATGCCCTTTGGCTTAAAAAATGCTCCTTCGACATTCCAACGTGTAATGAATAATATTTTAAGAGGACTACAAAATGAAATTTGCTTTGTTTATTTGGATGACGTAATAATTTTTAGTACAAGTTTACAAGAACATATTAGCAAACTAAGAAAAGTTTTCGAAAGATTACGCCAATCAAAATTTAAAATTCAATTAGATAAATCCGAATTTTTACACAAAGAAGTTCAATATTTAGGACATGTAGTAGGCAAGGACGGTGTTAAACCAAACCCTCTAAAAATAGACGCGATTAAAAGATTTCCAATTCCTAGAACTAATAAAGAAATTAAATCTTTTTTAGGCCTTGTAGGTTACTACAGACGATTTATAAATGATTTCGCTAAGATAACAAAACCCATGACCCGTTGTTTGAAAAACGACGCAAAAATTGTGCATAATCAAGAATTTGTAAACGCGTTTGAACACTGTAAAGAATTATTAAGCAATTCACCCGTCTTACAATACCCAGAGTTCAATAAGCCCTTTTTATTAACAACTGACGCAAGTATGTATTCTTTAGGCGCAATTTTATCTCAAGGTACAATACCTAACGATAAACCTATTGCATATGCATCGAGGACTCTTAATGAAACCGAATTAAAATATTCAACTATCGAAAAAGAACTGCTAGCCATAGTATGGGCTTGTAAATATTTTAGACCCTATTTATTTGGCAGAAAATTCTATATATATACCGATCATAGACCTTTAGTATGGTTATTTAACTTAAAAGAACCAAATTCAAAATTAGTAAGATGGCGATTACGTCTTGAAGAATTTGATTATCAAATAATTTATAAAAAAGGATCCTTGAATACCAATGCCGATGCTTTATCGCGTATTCAGTTAAATGTATATGACAATGAATCTGTTATTAATAACCCTGGAGACTGTAATGAAAACATTGTGGAATATTTAAAAGACCTCGCAGAAAACCCTATTCGAGATAATAAAAATGATGACAATAAAAAACCTTTAGAAAATAATAAACCTAGCACGAGTAAGCAACCTAAACAAAAAATTAACATTATCTCTGACATTCAACTTGAACCTCCTAGGACTACTGACACAGTGCATAGTAATCAAAATGATAACAATGGCACAACGCTTAATATTCTTGATGAAATCATTAACAATAAAACCTTACAATTCTTGATAAAGAAATCACCTCACCCTGACATTAAGATGAAAACTGAAACCTTTGATAAATATAAAATAAATCATGTCGAATTATTTGAAAGTCCTGAAGTAATAAAACTATTTATAAAAGAATATTTGAATCCTGATAAAATGAATTATCTCTATTTTTACAATAAAGATCTTATTCCTATTTTTACTATATATTTAAAAAATTTCCAAAACTTAAAAATTATACGGTGTACCAAGTTAGTAAATAACATTACCGAACAAGAAGAAAGAATCCTGCTTATAACCTTTCAACATCAAGGAAAAACGAATCATAGAGGAATACAAGAAACCTTCGATAGACTAAAAGAATTATATTTCTGGCCCAAAATGAAAAATGATGTTACAAAATTAATAAACGATTGTAATATTTGCCAAACTGCAAAGTATAGTAGACTTAAAGCTTATATTCCTTTACCTAAAACAGAAACCCCGTGTAAACCTTTTCAAATATTGCATATAGACACTTTTACCTTTGAAACTCAAAACTTCTTGACAATATTAGATAAATTTTCAAAATTTGGACAAGCTTATCCTTACGATAAAAATGCGAAATCAGTATGTGATAAATTAATTAATTTCTTTTCATTTTATGGATGCCCAGAATCAATTACGTGCGATAACGGCGGAGAATTTAGCAATGACCTTCTAAGAGAATTACTTAAAGCACAAAAAATTAATATACACTTTACTACCCCTAAACACCACGAATCTAATTCACCAGTTGAACGATTCCATTCTACCCTAATTGAACATTTAAGAATATTAAAATCAAAAGATAAAAATAAATCGGTTATTGACATAATGCCTTATGCTATAATTGCATATAATAGTACGGTGCATAGTACTACAAAATATACACCACACGAGCTTGTTTTAGGTCATACCAATTCACCCTCTAAACCTCATTCCTACGTCATTTTACGCTGACTATGTTTCGTCACATAAAGATAAAGTAGAGGCCGTATACGAAAATGTAAAAAATAAAACAAATGACGGAAAAGAAAGAGTCTTAGCAAAGACCAACGTCAAAGGTAATGAAACCTCGGAATTTAAAATAAACCAAAAAGTCTATAAAAAATTATCTCTAAGAAATAAAAATAAACCAAAATTTTCTGGACCCTATATAATTATGGAAATACTAGATCATAACCGTGTGAAAATGAAGAATGCTAAATACCCTGATAAAACAGAAATTATACATATTAAAGAACTAAAGCAACCCCTTGTTACAGATGGACCCTCATCTACGGAGAACCTAAATACCACAAGTTAAATGAGAACCCTGGTATATTACCTTACAAAATCGGAAATGCCCAAAAAACTATTAACCATTGGACATTTATCCAAATTTTCGATATGACTACTTTAATTAACGAATTCTTAGAATTAAATAATAAATATGACACCCTGAAGATAAATATGAATAATTATACCGATTTTAAGACAGAATTCCATAATTCTTATATTATTATTGATAATTTAAAACAAAAGATAATTGATCTAATACATCAGACATTACCAATTCAAATCCGTGAAAAACGAGCCCTAATTAATGCTTTAGGCAGTATAATAAAAAGTATAACCGGTAACCTAGACCAAAGTGATGCCGAAAATATAGATAACGATATCAATCTAATAAAACAAAACGAGCAAAATATAAAAGTTGCTTTTGAAAAACAAATGACCTTGTTGAGCACTTCAATAAATACTTTCTAAGAATCTATAAAAAATGTTTCCCATAATCAAAATCTTTTAGCATTAAAAGTAAATCAAATAATTAAAACGATAAATAAAGTTCAGATAGACGAAGTTAACCTTTTTGAATTCTTTCGAATTCATGTTGTTTTCTCGCAAATTACTACATTCTATCAAAATATATATGATATTTTAGGAAACATTCACACAGCAATCACCTTCGCAAAATTAAATACTTTTCACAATACTATCACAAACACAAAAGACTTATTGACTGAATTACAACACCTCGATAAGAAACTAACATTAGAAAAACTACCTTTTGAACCTACAATTGAAAATATTTTAAAATTAGAAAGTACTTTCGAAATTAAAAGTTACGTAAAAAAGAAGTTATTTTTATAATTGAAGTGTCTTTAACAGAAAAAGGAAACTATAACTTATATCAACTATTTCCTTTACCCATAAGATCTGGAAGTTATTACAAAATAATAGTTCCCAATTTTGACTATTTATTAATAAATGATTTAAATTTTGGTTATTCCAACCAACCATGTAAGAATATTGTGAATAATGAATTTTTATGTAATCATATTCATTCCGAAACATTTTATAAAAACGTACCCTGTGAAGTACAACTGTTAAGATATCAACACAATATATCTAATTGTAATACCCTATTTATTGATATAGATAAATTACAATTGAGAAATATTGATGAAAATAAGTGGCTATTAGTTACTGTTAACGATATTATAGGAGTCGAAATATGCGAAAACTCGCAAAACAATGTATTAATGAATGGTACATATTTAATAGAATTAAGTTTTCCTTGTAGTTTAAAACTTAATAATATTATTATAAAGGCTTATAAGTATTCTAAATTTAATTTTAAGAATACACCCTTACCTAATATAAATGTAAACCTTACGGATAAAATTTCGTATAAAGAAGTAAAACTGCTTAATTTGAATAATATTAACTTTAATAAATTGAAAGAATTGCAAGACGAAATTATATCCCAGAAAACTGAAAATCTCAAATTGTTAAATGTACCTATTTATTATAAAAAAACAAGTGTTAGGACAATTTTACTGTATGTAATATTCTTTGTAATTATATTACTTTTTATTTGGAAGTATCTGTGGCCTATATATTTGAAAATAAAACGTAACAATATTATCGAAAATGATAACTCAATTATAATTTAAATAGGTCATAGAAACTTTTTGAAGTTTATATGCCCTTCTTGGGATGGAGGAGTTACAATCTCCTAATTAGCTGACAATAGCATATATTATACCCACACCTAGTTCTATAGATAAGGAACATTATAAATAGATGTAAGAACAATAATTGTATTACTCCGTAGTTGTGTTAATCTTGAAACCTTCTTTTTTCTAAATAAATGTGTTATACCTCCGGGATCTAAAAAATCTTTTTTTAAAAATCCCGCGCTCGAACCACGACGTATAACTCGCGCAGTGTCATACGTAGCCACGTCGGAACGGAAATTTTAAGGGTGCGACTGCTGTAAAAAGTATTGGTTTGGTTGCATCTGTTCAATTTTCGTCATTAATACATACGTTTGCTGTTTAGTCAAAATAGGTAAATGACTTTAACTTTTAAATTACATATGTGGTACAGTACGTTTCACGAAAATTGGATACGACTTAATGATTTCTTGGGTGGGTCACATTGTGTCGACAAGAGCTTGGCAAAAAACAGGTGAAGTATGAAGGGACGGACTAAGGAAAACAAGTAATGATATGATTATATTAATGTAATCAAATGAAATAACATTTTTTTTAAATATTACTAGTCATACATTTATAATGTCATTCTATAGATAGTTTTGTTTCGCTATCGCTATCCTCATCAAAATTAATTATAATTGGATTAATTATACGATCCAGTCTAATATACGAATTTTCTACAGTTATTACGTGACGGACTGAATTTTTCCAACTACCTGGGGTAATATCATTAAAGCATTTTCGTATTAATTCTACAACACTAGAACTTAAAGTCGGAGAAATATTTTCAGACCTAACCAGTGATTTTAACTGGTGCCACATATGCTCTATGGGGTTAAAAATGCAATAATAGGGTGACACTGTATGTCCAATTTCTTCTGCCAATGTGTCACAAACATATACTTTTTTTATACAAAATGTCTTTAAAACTTATAAAAGATCACTTTTTTTATAACTTTCTTCAAAATATATATAATTCGCCGCCATGTAGTTCTGAATCTCCAATTTTGTATTATTTGAGCTTGGAGCTTTATGTAATTGGCGACTGTGATAGCTCGCATTGTCCATTACTATCACGCTATTCTGAGGAATGATTGGTAAAAGACAATTCTTGAACCATTCCTCAAAAACTAACAAATTTTACCACAAAAAGATATTTAAATATAAATTAAGCAGCCTAACCTACCTGATGTGCCTATATTTAATTATAATTATTACAATCCGGTCTTTTCCACATAATAATAACAAACGGTCATAAATAATGGGATGGCCCAGGTACTTTTACGGCGGTCATTAAGTGATATCCATTTTTCTTGAAACAATCTTTAACTGATTTTTCTATTTATTATATTGCAAATATGCATTTACAGATGACGTTAAGAATTAACTGGTGAGCCCGTGAACAAGCAATAACATTTTTGGAGGTCGTCGAGGAAAATAAATGCCTGTGGAATGTTGAAAGCACGGAATTCCTTAACCAAAATAAGGGACGTACAGCTCGCATTGTCTCATCATTATCATCCATATTTCCACTATCCAACATAGATTTTTAAAATAAAACCTATACTCGACGTGAAGACACCAAGGCAAAACTTTTCACTAACAAGCATATATGCTGCAAGTAGTGAGCAACTATTTACTGCGCCAGAAATAGCTTGTCGTGTCTTAACAGTATTGCAACTTTTATTAGACGCGCTGTTTTTACTGACAGCGGCAGTTAAAAGCTGCGTGCTGCACGATACTTTTGCGATATATGTGAACAGGACATGCAACTTTTGCTGCAGCAATCGCAAAACTTCGCTGCAAAAGTAGCTTCGTGTGACTTTACCTTTAGCTGTCGTTATGGTTCCGCCAGTATATCTGGGTGGAAAGTAAAAGTAAAAAACATCAACTTTCCACCTTTCAAAGATAGATGAAATGTCATTATTACATGCATGGTTGTAAATAAAATATTTTACTTCGCTGCAAACTCGACTAAGATCGACGTACCTACATACTTAATTGTATGTTCAGTTCCAGAGATTTTGCGTTAAAAAAATCTATAAACTTGTTTGTAAAAGTACAACTTTCTGCATTTGTTAGGCAAATAGATATTTTAACCAATTAACTTTCTCAATTATGTGGGCTTTTCGCACTAATAAAGACTTGATGCAAAAAGTAATCTAATAATTAGGGGCTTACCGGATCTTCATCGAACATTTGAATTAAAATAGTTGGAGGATGATTTATAATATGCTCTTTGGTTCCATACAGGTAAATATTGTGAAAAGTTAACGTTTGATCCCATAATGGCACTAGAACCTTCTTCTTTACCTAAAATGTTTATTTTATTGAAAATACTAACTACAGGGTGGTATGAGATTGTCTTATTATATACACGCTAATCCTGAAATGAAATTAAATTTCAGAAAAATAACCAAAAATTATATGTCATTTTATAAAAAGTTTTGTTTTGTTGACATGTTCATTCTGATTATTTTATAGGTCATGCTATAGGTAGTTGAGACTATTGAGAAATTATTGTGGATTACCAGAGCGGATATTGATATGAGATGACCAACCACCTTCAAATCTTTAGAAAATAACTTATATAGTGTGTGTGTGTGCATAGTCTGGAAATGGCTTAGTAACTTATGACATGCTACTTTTTTTTGCAAAATTTTGTTGTAGCTCATAGGGTAAGGTAAACTACGTTTTGTCGGTCTTGGTAAAGAAAATTAAATAGGAAGAGGGGTCTTGCGATACATCATTTTGGAGGTACTATCGAGTACTTTACGATGCCAGAATATTACTTCTGATTCAGAATGGCGGCGTTTTAAAAATTGCATAGTTATTATTTTTTTATTATCCTTTATTCCATTTACCATCTTAGAAAAATAAATATAGCTTTGTAAAGTGTAATAAGAATCAGAGAGCTACACTCCTGCATATTTCATGGTGCTCAAGTTCAAAATGGCGGATGGGCGACATCTTAATAGAAATTGAATAGGAAGTGGGGTCTTGCGATACATCATGTTAAAGGTCTTATCGAGTACTTTACTATCTCAGAATATTGTGTCTTTATTCCCACCCAGAACATAATGGCGGCTTTTTTAAAATTAGATTTACTATTTCATTTCTTCTATTTTATTACAAAATATTATATATTGTAATATTAGTATCAGAGGAAATATTTACAATTGGTTTAAAAATTATTTATATAACAGAAAACAGTACGTTTATATTGATGATTGCTCAAGTTCTCAACAAAATATTACTTGCGGTGTTCCTCAAGGATCAATTTTAGGACCAATTTTATTCCTTATATATATAAATTCAATTTCTAAGTTAAATCTAAAAGGTAAAATCAAATTGTTTGCAGATGATACTACAATTTTATATTTTGGCGAGTCTTTTTCCTATATTCAAACTGATATTACTAAAGATTTGAAAATTATACTTTCATGGCTGCAATCCTATAAACTTTCTTTAAACTTTGAAAAGTCATCTTTCACGTTTATTTCTAAATGTGCAATTGGGAACAATATTTCACCAATAATTTTTAATGGAAACGAAATTAAGTTTTTAGGCTTATATATAGACGAAAATTTAAATTGGAGAAAACACGTTTAAAACCTTCGAGAAGAAGCGTATCACCACTCATTGGAATATTATGTAAAATTAGAGATTATATACCTTTAATACATTTAAAAAATATTTATTATTCATTAGTTTATTCAAAATTTCAATATTTAATATCAGTTTGGGGATCTGCATATTCCACAATATTAAATCCTTTAAAAAGATTACAAAACAAAATTATAAAATGTATTCATAAACTAAATTTTTTGGAACCCACAACAAATTTATATAAACCAAGAGGACATCTAGATCTGAATAGTCCATATAAATTAAAAATTAGTATACTAATTCATACAATTAATAATCAAAATAAAAAATCTTGTATAAAATTTATAAAATATACACAATCATAATACCAGAAATATTGACCATTTTAAAAAAAACAAGTTAAAAGTAGCATAGGGATGAAATCTATTTTATTTGATGGAATAAATATTTATAATACGTTACCTAATGTTTAAAAAAAATGCAAAGAAATTTTTTCTGGAAAAATATACAAATTACTTAAAAAAACCCATTTATAATAATTTTTATTTTTAATTTTTATATTGATTAATTACTTATTTATGTTCTATGTTATAATATTCCCTGTAATGGACTAAAATTGCTCGTTGGGAATAAATATTATTATTATTATTATTTTACTATTTTAGCTTAGATTTTACAACTTGGCATAAAGCATCAGCCATCTGAGAAATTGACTTTCCACAAAGTCGTAAAATCTGGACTAAAAACAAAAAAAAATTTCAAATATTATTTTTTAAAAAGCCGCCATCTTGCTTTAGCTACGAATAGGGTGACGTTGGTGCATAGATATAACGTATAGACCTAAAGTTTGTTAGAGTGCCAATGCAGAATATGCGTTCCCTAGAATCAATGTTCAATTGTACTTTTTAGCCCTGAATTTAACTTAAATTTTAAATACCATACTTGTGTAATTTTTGATTCCTTTCCTAGAGCCACCTCCATAAATGCATCGACAAGTCCACTGTCATCAAAGCCAGGTTGCACTTCTCCTTCAAAAATATAGGCATGACCTTGGAACAGCTAAAAATTAGGTATATCGGATCAACCGTCAGGAATATAAAAAAATCGCTCAAACCGCGACCAGCAGTCGGAGCACGCAACTAGATTGTTCGATTCGATTTGCCATTTTCCATCGAAATGCTTAAAAAATCGCCTACGATATTCGAAAAATCGACTTGATACGATCAAATTTACTCGATAAAAATGGACCAAACTCGATAATAATGGACCCGTCGAATTTGTTATCTTTGTTGACTTTTGTTGAGTTTCGGCTTTTATTTTCCTGTTTCCACTAAACTGGACAGTAACCATTTCTGAAAAGCACTCAGAATATACCATTATATTTTCCCAGTGTTTTTCAATAAATTTAACAGATATGAAGGAATATTAAACTGCAGCATAATAGTTATTTATGTATCAAGGGTACTAGGTAGATGATTATACCCTGAGGGAGACAGTCTTACAAAGCCGAGGACCTCTGGCCCGGTCGTAAGTCACCCGAGGGTATATATCTATTAGTACCCGTGGTGCATACAAACTTTTATGTCAAACAAGTTCGTTTTAAATTATAAATATTTTTTTAAATTTGATTAACCAATTTTTTATTTTTACCTGCGACATTACCTTGACATTATGATAGCCTGAGTTTTTGTTGCTAGGGAGATAAGTATTCAAATGTTTAATGTGTCAAAGTCAAAAATCAAAAATGGAACAAGGTGTTGAAATTCCCGACGAAATTGAAAAAAGGGCTGAAAAGGTAACGCAAAACCTGTTATCGAGAAAATCCAGAGACTCATACGACAAAGAATATAACGAATTTTTGAAGTTGATGTCAGAAAATGCTGTAGAAAACATTAACGAAACTGTGCTGTCGGGGTACTTTAATGATCTATCTGAAAAATTTTCCTCGAGCTCTCTGTGGGCTAAATATTCGTTGATAAAGAAGACTTTAATGATAAATAAGAATATTAATATATGTAATTTTCATAAATTATGCGAGTATGTAAAGCAAAGATCAAATGGGTACCAACCAAAAAAATCCAGTGTGTTATCTAAAGAAAATGTCCTAAAATTTATTCATGAGGCACCAAATGAAACGTTTTTAATGAATAACGTCGCATTATTATTTGGTATATTTGGTGCATGTCGGCGGCAAGAGCTTGTAAATATGTTAGTTACACATGTAGAAGATAGAAAATCTGTCTTTGTTGTAACGGTGCCAGGAACCAAAACTGACAATAAACGAGTTTTCACCATTATAGATGAAGACGAAATGAATAGTTCGAAACTTATAAGAGATTAGGCCGCTGTATTGTACAACCTGTTGGAAAAAACACATTTGGGAAAATTCCCTGTATTATTGCAAAATATTTGGGTTGCAACAACCCCGAAAAGACGTCGAACGTCGGCAACTCTTTTAGCAGAAGTCGGAGCAAGTATGACTACGCTGAAGCGCCATGGTGGTTGGAAGAGTACCACAGTTGCTGAAGGATATTTAGAGGATAGCATATCCTCAAAAAATGAGGTTTCAAGGATGTTGGTAGACGTACCATCTGGATCTCGCATTTCCTTACAGAAACTAGAGACCTAGACAATGAATCATGAGTCAACCTTTGCTGCAGGAAAGTTAGCTATCAGCGGAACCTTCCAGGATTGCCAGTTCTATGTAAATATAACTAAATAATATATAAACGTAAATTTATATTTTGTTAATAAAGAATAAGTTAATCGAAAACTGTTTTTTGCGTTGTAATGCCACCGCGGGCCAAAATGTGTACTTTATGCCCTCACGTGCTTTTTTAAGAATATGTATTTTTTCAGAGGATTAAACCACTTTTAGTGAAACTTCTCTGTTGTTTGAATGACTGTCGTATCACACTTCGGTGTACAGAAAAAAAGATACATATCATGGTTCTTTCCAATAAAAATAAAACATTAATTCGTTTATTCTTTTTTTTCGGTTGATTTTATCAATAGTGAACAAACCCAAACCCCAAACCTTTTCTTTAGTTGAAGGTTCAAGCTATCGATGTTTATCTTTTAAAGTTTTTATCATACAGGGTGTTAAAAATTTAAGCATTAAAATATACAACTCAATCCGCCCCTGGTAAACTAAACGAGATAATGTAACGTATTTTAAGGACACTACTTTAAGAGGTCCTTTAGTGGCGTCCATCATATGACATTTTTATTAAATTATATTCAGTACTTTAAAAGTTATTTAAGAATAACCAATTTCCAGCAGCGTCCTTTAGGGCGCCATATTGTCACCAATTCACCCTGATTAACGCATTTTCACTCGTCGGCTCTTTTTGGTGTCCCAGTAGCCCAGCACGAGTGCGGCGCACAACCTTTTTCGCGCGGTACTACGGCGCTACGGGGAGATAGCCAGAGGCCTGCTGGGAAGTGCCCGCAAGAACGATATGTACTTCGTTTACGACTTCATCCTCGACTGGTGACCTAATAACCCCCATCCATAAGGAGTAGTCAGTTGAAGGGAGGACTGGGTTTTTGTGTAATTAATGTATTTAGGAAAAAAGCTAAATAGACAAGTTGCATTGAAGTGATGAATCTTTTATTTTATACGTTCCCGTGACAATATCTCCGTAAGGAGGGTCTCCAGGGAAAAACATTTGTAGGTACCTATTATCTTATTTTTTCATGTTCTACCTGAATCAGAGAGACTTCCCACATTTTCCCGGATGTATAAAAAAATGCAAGACGCCGTTTCCATGAGAAATCCTCATATTGCACTTTTTTGAAAAAGATATAAGATGACATTTTCCCAGGGACGCCGCTGGTGAATCCTAAGAAGTTTTCTAAATAAAATATTTGAATTTATATCCTATTAACACATACCAAAATATGAAATAATATCTAAAGTACTTTGGGAGACATTCAAAAATAACCATTTGAACCAGAACGAATCCGGATATATTTGTTCATATGAACTGTTCTTCAGAAAAAGAGCTAAGAACACACACTGTATAAAACCTGTATAAAATAATTATCTAAAAAATAAATTACGTGTTTCTCTTCAGCGATAAGTAACCTTCCTTCATATTTGAATCCATCAGGCAATGAACTAAAACATTCTTGTTTCTGTTTCTCCAAACCCAACCATAAGAGGAGTTCAACTTTGGCAATTATTTGTTGTTTATCTCGTATCTAAAAGAGTTCAGTATACTTAACAACCAGCGGTCATATAAACATGAATGGAACAAAGATTACCAAAAAGAGCAGAGGCCTGATTTTTCCACAGTTTTCTCCCGTCTCTTCTGGTACTTGTGAGAAGACGATATCTCTTGCTGGAATTCTAACATATCCCACTTTTTTATTTGCGCAAGTCATCCACAAAAATATATCCGGCCAACATGGTTGTGCCTGTTTACAAAATAACTATTGAATTACCTGAAGCATGTACGATCGTCCCGAAACTAGGACAACAAAATTCTCGTTGTAGAGTATCTCCTAGGCGGCTATAAAGAGTATGTAAAATCTATTGAGAATAGGAAATCATTGTTGTCATGGATTATTATTGTTGTGAAAAATACAAGGAGAGATCAAAATACAGTTTATTGCTTTAAAATATAACAAAAATAAAAACAATTTTTAATTTCAATCATATTTAAACTTTAATATAAGAAAAAATAACATATTTTTTAATATTTATTAGCTGCACCGTTATTATCGATTAATGCTTGCAAACGTCGTGGAATCTTAATACTAGGTTTGTCATATACTCTTGCGTTATTTCATCCCATGCTTCCATTATCCTTTGGCGCAATTCTTTTTGAGTTCTAGGCTGGAAGTTATGTTTATACATAAATTTTGCCATTTCACCCCCAAACGTTTTCATTTGGGTGGATATCGGGACTTTTCGAAGGTCACGGCAGAACACGAATATGATTTTCTTCTAAATAATTATGCGGGCTTTATGATTCGGAGCATTATCGTGTTGAAATATAAAATCTTGGCCATGTACTGCTTCGACTGATGGTATCATATCTTGGTGTAGTATATTGCAATATAATAGTGCTCTGAGCCTTCCCTGCACTATTTAACAAACTCCTGGGCCCCTTGCACTAATCTAGCCTCAAACGTTTATAGAAAAGCGCTCACTTTGATTGGCGTGACACGTCCGGGTCAGTCACAAAATTAAATCAAACTCACAACTTCGAAAGAAACTAATAGTTTGGGAGATTAAACTACATTTTGCTGTCCCAATTTTATTTCTTCACGATGGTACGTTATATCTTTACAAGTGCGTCACAAATCCAGGAATTAAGAGCCATCGTGACTTCAAACTCCCCATCTTATTTACTACAGCCTTAAAAGTAAATAATGAAAAACATAATAGAGCATCTGTGGAGTTCCGAAATACGTTTTAAATTCAAACATGATAGTTACAATTGTTGTTGAATATTGATTTGTAGCCATTAAATATTGGCAAGCTGTTAACACATAGTTGCTATTTCGATTCTTTTGATGTGTCAATCAAGTTTCAGTCTTCATTGGTTTTTATAGGTTTTTGTGTATTTAAAACAGTTCGTTTCAGAGCCATTTCATCGTACTTTTGTATTTCCGGTAAGTATTTATGGAGATTTACTGCTAGCATAACTGACTATAACCTTGTTGTGTAAAGTTATAACATGTCGAAAATTTAAGGAGTGGTTAAAGTCCGTTAAATGGATGTATTCATGATTTTAAAGTTGATTTTGGAAACACCGAATTGCGAGAGATAAATGACTATAATACTATTATATTTTCGAAATTATAAATTATTTTTGGGAATACGTATATCGGAACGCTAAGACACGTCTATTATAATGTTTATGAAATCAGTCTTTGTTCTGATATTTTTCATGCGCTAAATTTTTATTGAGTCGTATGATTTTAATGACGTGTAATGTGATGACGATAGGGTAAAGATGTAACGTACAGAGTTTATATTATTGTTCGGTTGAAGAAGATTTCGAACAATAATTATCGAAACAGATGATTTTATTTATGACATCAATAATACTGTTAGAAATAATTTACTCATAATAATTGACAGCTATGCTCCCCTTACAAGATATTTAAAGAACTGTCAAAGTCATGTCGAAACTGTCAATGCGCCAACTAACGGTCGTGATTAACATTATAAAGGACGCTGAAATTACATTTTGTTTCCAAGAAGAACGTTGTCTATTTTATCCTTTTTCATTAACTGATAAGACAAAAAGCCGTTAAAATTCTTTTATATTAAGGTAATGCGCATATTTATTTTTTCGCCGGTGCAATTGTATATTAAAATATTCTTATCTTGTTACTCCACCGACTAGAACTGACACTGAACACCATTACACCATATTATTTTTTTTTATGATCAAACACAAGCACTATACGAAAAATCCTTTACGGCACTCTGGCAATGGTGTGTGTGCGCAAAAAGCGATTCACGTTGGTTTTGAATCGTTGGAGGTTATATTCGTTGGGAAAAACGACCTCAGGAAGGTTGTTCCACAAAGATGAAGTCCTCCAGATGAATGCAACAGCCCGAGACTCCCCATGATGTTCGATTGCCCTGTTCCAAATATGGGTGACATAGGTTAGAAGATCTCCAGTTGATCTGGACTTCCGAAAACCATATTGATGATCGCTGATAATGTTGAAGCCTTCCAGTTTCTTTAGAAGATGTTGGTTAATAGCTTTCTCCATTACTTTTGATATAACTGAAAGCAATGCGACTGGTCGAGAGTTGTTAGGCAGGGTTCTCTTACCTTTCTTTGGAATAGGCTGGACTCGCGCCGTCTTCCAGCAGGATGGAAATATTCCTTTTTTGTAGGATAAGTTGAAAAGTCTACAAAATACTGGTGTTAGTTCATTGGCGCATCTCTTAAGAACTATAATAGGAATTTCGTCTGGACCAGTAGCTTTTTTGACGTCGAGTCTTTTCAGGATTCGTTTGAAATGCTGATATGAAATATAAGGCTGCATCATAGCTAGCGAAGTTGTCTGGTAAGTAATTGTGAGTGAATCGTTCCTGCCAATATCGTGATGTCACAATCAAAGTTATAGAAAATCTTTTTACAACCAGACAATATATGACTATTAAAAATAATGAAAATGTTTCCATATCATTAGTAGGGCATAATAGTTATTTATGTACCAAGGCCGTTAAGGAGACTATAATGCCCGGAAGGCGAAAACAACTTGCCCGAGGGCCTCATGTTCCTTATAGTCTAGTAATGCCTGTGGTCTATACATTACTCTATTTTTCATCTATTTAAAATATTAATAGTTAATCTCCTGCATTTTTTCTTAATTTCTTCACCAAGTTTTAGTATTTCTGTGAGCTTTGATCGGTTGTCATAGAATAATATTGTCGGGTGCTAAATGTTGTTTATTTTAAGCGCCTTTTACGTTTTATAAACGGAAATATGGAAATTCCACAAAATTTTTTATAATGGAACGTAAATGACCACATTACGGTTATTACTGAAACAGTAAAGATGGAAGAGAAACATTAATATTTCAAGTTAATTCATAGCTAATTAAAGACCGCTCTCTGCAAGTGGCGATTGACGGAGTTCTCTCAGACACCTTCACCATCAATGCCGGTGTTCCTCAAGGGTCCATATTGTCTCCCACTTTCTTCTTACTCTACATTAACGACCTTCTAGTGTAAACTAAAAATCCGATATTTAGTTTTGCTGACGATAGCACACTTATCTCATCTTTCTCTTTGAATGCGCAAAGATCGGCTGCCGACGCACATCTTCGCAGATAGCATGAAGTATCACCCCTCAACAAAGACCTGGAAGAAATTTTGGCTTGGGGTGACAGTAACCAAGTCAAATTTAACGCTAAAAACCCCAGGCAGCAGTTTTCTCTAAAAAGGTTAACATTACAGAACCGGAAATAGTCATGGCCGGACACGCAATCCCACTGGCTTCATCTTTTAATTTGCTGGGCGTCAATCTGGGAGCAAATATGTCTTGGCATAACCACGTTGTGGCAATCGCCAAGATAGCTTCTCAGAAGCTTGGGGTACTATTCCGAACCAGAAAGTTGTACACACCTCAACAACTTTTGACACTTTACAAAGCCCAGATTCGACCATCACTAGAATACTGCTCTCATGTCTGGAGCTCTGCACCCAAACATACTCTTCGGCTACTAGATTCCATCGAAAGGAGGGCTATTCGTCTGATCGGAGACCACGAGCTGACGAAAAACCTCTACAGCCTAGAACATCGAAGACAGGTTGGGGATTTGACTCTCTTTTACAGATATTTTCATGGAAGGTGCTGACCTTGCCCTCTTAATTCCGCCCAGAGCGACGAATAGCAGAAATACACGACGAACCACTGCCGCCCATCCATATGTGGTTAAGCTTAGTACTCCTCGAACTTCATTATTTAAGAATTCTTTCATCTGGAAGACTTCATCCTTGTGGAACGACCTTCCCGACGTCGTTTTTCCCAACGAATTGTAGGATAAGTTAAAAAGTCTACAAAATACTGGTGTTAGTTCATCGGCACATTTCTTGAGAACTATAACAGGAATTTCATCTGGACCAGAAGATTTCTTTTTCTTATTCAACTGACACTGACGAATAGCATAAATACACGACAAACCACTGTCGCCCATCCATATGTGGTTCAGATTAGTACTCCTCGAAGTTAATAATTGTTTCATCCTCCCGTCGTGTTCCCCAACGAGTATAACCTCCAACGATTCAAAACCAACGTGAATCGCTTTTTGCGCACACGCACCACTCCCAGAGTGCCCTAAAGGATTTTTCCTATAGTGCTTGTGTTTGATCATAAAAAAAAATAAAAAAAAATTGCATTTTTAAAAGTTAAATCATCTTCTCAAAAATTAAAAAGTTTTGGACCGTGAATAAGTTTCAACTTTTATCAAAAGATGCGCTGCCATATGATACCTTCCTGCTGCATAAAGTGGTACTCGTAATGGTAGTTTTTGACCGCCTAAGATGGGATGAGATGATAAAATTGACCATTGATGATATTGAGGATAATGGGCCTTATATGCTTGTAAAGGGACCAGAAACTAAAACTACTACACCAAAAAGTTTTACTGTAATCGAAGGAGACCAAACAGATGTCTTAAAATTGGTTAGACAGTACTTTGCATTAAGGCCAAAAAGAATTAAGGAACGCAGATTTTTCCTTACACATTGAAATGGTAAATGCATAGCTGCATAGTCTGTGGGTGAAAATACACTAGGACGTGTTCCTTCAATTATAACAAAATTTCTTAATTTTGAAAACGCCATAATTTCATTGTTGGTCCAGCTTCTTTCTCAGGAAAATTCAAAAATTGTACATTTAACATAGGAAAAGCAGAATAATATTATGTAAAAATAACTATAAAAATAAACACCAATTTTGTTCAATATTTTCTTCAGTATCGGGCATTATACAAATCACCAGGCATTATAAATTTTATCGTCCGCTAATATTTCCTATGATCTTATGATGATATTTATAGCAACCGTTTCTAAGGCATTATAAGTAAATAATAGATGAAAAATAAAAATACGTACATCTTCAATCAGTGATTCAAGTTTCCTTTGAATATCTTCTAGTTTTCGAAAAAGCAATTTTTTCGACTTATTTTCATGCATAAGCTCCACTCGATTCAGAAGAATGTTCTACGAAAAAAGGGTCTTGTTATCATTTTTCACGATAAACAACAACAGCAACAAAAACAAAGCTTTTTGAATTCAGCTATTTACGTACCATGGTTTTCAAGCACATATTGACTCTTTCCTTATCTAATACCGTTCCATAGTCATAATTATAATTCGTTGATAGAATATCTATATATTTTTTTCCACTACTGAGGACTACATCAGTGGCTTCTCTTAGTTTTTCATCGAGCATAGTTGATGATAAAGGATCATGTTTCATAAATATTTTTTCAATTTGATCGAGTCTAGATTTCTGAAAATTACACTACCCCCTTTAATTATAGAATATTCAAAAATGCTGCTGCTATTTATTTAATAATGAACCAATTTTAATATTTTTTTTTAACAGATAGGAACCAGATCCTAGAGATTAAGGCAGAATAGTTTAAGTATTGAGAAGTAAACTCAAAGTCATGGTCTCACGAATTACATATATGTATATTAACGAAATGCTAGGAAGGTTACATGTTTCGCCCAACTGGGCATCATCAGACCTAAATTTTTTTAAATTGGAATAAGAAACACGATAAAACTACGAAATAACGTAACTAAATTACCTTAAAATGAAATCAGCATAAAAATACAAACAATCGTATAACTACAAACAGCTCCGTTTAAATAATAGAATATGGGTTCATTAATCCCCACTTAAAATCAAATAATATTGAAAGTTAAAATGTCAACCTAATTATACAGGGTCCTGCATCTCACCTCCCGTCTCTACAGCTCAGTTATTAATTAAGTTAGGATTTTGATATTTTGCCGACTTTACCCGTATCTTAGGGTGCGTTTCAGGAAAATATTTTCGTTTATAAAGGGTGTCCCAAAAAAGTGTTACGTCATGATGATATATTTTTTTAGATTACATGCCACATATTTTGTTACTTCCTTAGATGCCCCTTGTGGTTACTTATACACGGTGTCCCATATAAGAATGCACAGTACAGGGATCTCGTAAACCACAGGACATACAGAGATGGTTAAATTAGAGAAAAGTTGCGCTTTGCTAAACCCTTCAAAGTCACGATTCGAAATCTAAAAAAATCCGATTACTTCCGAATATTTGGGAAAAACCGAATTTTCCTGATTTCGTTTTTATTTTTTTCTGACTCTAGTTAAAAAGATATGACAAAATAAATTTCACATTCTCATTGCCACTTTTTCTGCTCTACGAGCCGGTGTTCGACAAACCCGAACAAACCTGACGTTTCGTTTTTCCGAAACCATCATCAACTTTGTTTTTTTAAATAGTCGGAAAATTTAATTTTATGCTTAGTAAATTCTACCTTTTATTCTGAATTCAACGGTATATCACACTTAATATTTATAACATGTTTCGGACTTAAAAACGCATCGTCAATATTATTTGATGATTATTACGAAGGAACGAAACGTCGGATCAAAAATTTTAAGTTTTAACTGTTATAAGGGCAAGTAAGCAAAATGTAGCATCAAATAATTAATTGCGAGTTATTCCATTTATATCGTCTTGAAATAGTAGGCTTTGAAACGCATTTGTCTAAATAAATCATGGCGATCTGTCAGTATTGCCGATAAATCGAAATTTTTACGTAAAGAAGTAAACTTAGTTCGGAAATTATCGATTAAATTTAAAGTTTTTCTTGTCTCTTGAAGTGTTTTTTTAATTATGGCACATTTTTCAAATGAAGAAATATCGGACATGTTATGTTGTTATATTCAAAGCCATAAAAATTGTTTCGACACTGAAAAGCAATATTTGCTCAAATATCCAGAGCGACGTTAACTTAATATATCAATTTTCAAAAGACTTCTAACAAACCTAAGGGAATATGGCGCATTTCAAAAACCAGTGGCGCATAGAGTAAAGACGAACGATCCAGAACAAACATTAACCGTTTTATTGGCTGTGCAAGAAGAAGATACTGTGGGATTAAGATCAATCGAAAAAGAGCACAATGTTCCTAAGTAAAATACTCAAAGAGTACTTCACAAGAAAGGTTTTCGTCCATTTAGATTCAGGATATGTCATAGTTTAGTACCTGGTGATTAACAGCGCAGAATGATTTTCTGCAAGTGGCTGACTAGAATGTGTGATGAAAATCGTGAATTTCCAAGAACTATTCTATGGTCAGACGAAAGTTATTTTTGTAACAATGGAATTTTTAATCGACACAATCGACATTATTGGGCAAAGCATAATGAACATCGTGTACGACCATTGAGGCACCAGCAACGCTTTGGCTTTAATGTGTGGTGTGGTATTTTAGGAACAAGGATTATCGGACCAATAATTTATGAAGGTACTTTAAATGCAGAAAGATATTTCCAGTTCTTGAATAACGATATTGAAGATTTTCTTGATAACATTACGTTGGCAGAAAACAACAGTATTTGGTTTCAGCAAGATGGGGCACCTCCACATAATTCTCGAAACAACATTGAATATCTAACAGAACGTTTCCAGAACAATGTAAACGCCACTAATGGTCCTATAAGATGGCCTGCACGATCTCCCGACATCACTCCGTTGGATTTTTTCTTGTGGGGCTTTCTCAACGATGAAGTCTACTGGAAAAGGATAACTCCAATGATGCTTGAAAACGTAATTAATGAAACTTTTTACCGTTGCTACGTTTGTTTACAGAATGAGGGAGGACGTTTTGATCATTTGAATAAATAAAATAGAACACCGGCTTGTAGAGCAGAAAAAGTGGCAATGAGAATGTGAAATTTATTTTGTCATATTTTTAAATAGAGTCAGAAAAAAATAGAAACGAAATCGGGAAAATTCGGTTTTTCCCAAATATCTTCGGAAGTAATCGGATTTTTTTAGATTTCGTATCGTGACTTTGAAGGGTTTTGCAAAGCGCAACTTTTCTCTAATTTAACCCCCTCGGTATCTCCTGTGCTTTACGAGATCCCTGTACTGTGCATTCTTATATGGGACACCGTGTATACCCCTAAAATTTTATTGAAATTGGTGCAGTAATATGCGCGAAAAAAAATAAAAACCAAGAAAATTTAGTTTTGCACCACTGGTTTTAAAAATTAATTAAAAATGAAAATAATACCTTATTAATAATATTATACAAGGCGCATATTAAATAAGGTTCAATAATGTTTTTAACAAAGCTTGATTGATACGAATTTTACAGGGTGTCCAAAATTTCGTGTCAAACCTTCCAAACTTTAAAGCACTTTATTTTTTTTATTTTCAATTGGAGCCCCTGTATATTTTTATGTCATTCGATGCGAAATTAAAAATCAAACATATTTCCTTATTACAACCCTATAACAATTCGTAACATATTCAGAGTTATTTGCGGAAAACTAATTTTATCAGCTAATCTACAGACATTTTAATTAATAAAAATCGAAGGTGACTTTGAAAAACAATTTATTGACATTAAAGCGTAATGTTTTGAAATGTGTTTTGAAGCAAGCAAAAATGTTTGGAAAACGGTAACAACGTCTCTAAATTCAACTTTAGAAAAGCCGACTTTGAGGCTATGTATCAGTTGTTTCAGAGTGCTGATTGGAGTGATCTTGAATCCTTTAATGACACTGACTTAGCTGTGAAATACTTCTATGATAAGATTAATACTATTTTTGAGATATGTGTGCCAAAATGCATACCCAGCCGGAAATACCCTGTTTACTTTGATAAAAATATTATTAAGGACATAAAAATTAAAGATAAATTAAGAATCAAAAGTAAGAAGACTGGTGATCTGGAAATAAGAAATCAGTTTGCAGAACTTAGAACCAAAATAAAAAGAGACATAAAAGCTGCACATGCACAGTATCTCAATAAAATTCAGGTAGATATTAATGAGGACTCAAGGTCATTTTGGCAATATATCAAGGGTAGTAAGACTGACACTGGATTTCCAAACAAGATGCATATCGATGATGTTGAGTACACTGAAGGCAGGGCTATATCAAATGCATTTGCATCATTTTTTAGTTCGGTTTATGTCAAGGAAAATCCTGGGGATCTTCGACCGGAGATATCGGAGATATCTGAGGTTTTTGGGATCGAGCAGGTTAGTTATGAGGATGTGTGTGATGGTATTCGGAGCCTAAAAATTAACAAAGCTGTCGGACCTGATAACATACCGGCATACATTTTTAAAGGTTTAATAGGTTTCATTGCTGACCCTCTTAGAACACTGTTTAATATTTCATTACGGACAAATACCTTTCCGCAAGTGTGGAAGGAAGTCAAAATATGTCCTATATACAAAAAAGGGGATAAATCCGACATACAAAATTATAGACCAGTTGCTATACTGTCATGCCCGGCTAAAATATATGAATCTGTTTTATATAAGTATGTGTACAGCTTTGTCATAAACAAAATCACGGATTGGCAACATGGATTCTTAAATAAAAAGTCTACTACTACTAACCTATGTAATATTATGCAATACATAGCTGAAAGCCTGGACACTAAATGTCAGGTAGATGTAATATATACTGATTTCGCGAAGGCGTTTGATAAGGTATCACACTCCATCCTCATAGAAAAACTGCGGTCCGAATTTGGATTTCATGAAAATATGGTTAAACTCTTCAAGTCATACTTGCAAAATAGAAATCAACGAGTGGTTGTTAGAGGATATAATTCTGATTATTTTGCGGCTACTTCCGGAATTCCGCAGGGCTCTAACCTTGGACCATTGTTGTTTCTTTTATATATTAATAGTCTAGTGAAAGTAGTCAATCAATCCAATATATTAATGTTTGCAGATGACTTGAAGCTTTATATTAGGATTAAAGATGTCAATGATTGTCGAAGGCTCCAGGAGGATTTAAATAAACTATATCAGTGGACAATTAAAAATCAATTATATTTCAACATAAGTAAGTGTTATGTTCTTAGCTATAGCAGGAAGAAAATCATAATAAATTATGAATACTTAATTAATGGCACGGCATTGGCCCGAGTTACGGAGATGCGGGACCTGGGAGTCATTTTCGATTCTGCGCTAACCTTTAAAACACATGTATCCGAAATAACGAAAAAAGCCTCTAGAATGTATGGATTTATAGTAAGAAATTGCAGATTATTCACAAATATTAAATGTATAAGAGTTCTATATGTTGCGTATGTCAGAAGTGTTTTAGAGTATGGCTCAGTTGTATGGAGTCCATACTATGAAAACCATAAATATAGTATAGAAAAGGTACAAAATAGGTTTTTAAGATATATTCAATATAAGGCAACTGGAGTCTATCAAATGCATATACCCAAAACGGATGTTATGAAAACATACAATCTTAAGACCTTAGAGGATCGTAGGAAAATAGCATCTGTCCTTTTTTTGCATAAACTAGTGAATAACTTGGTGAATGATACAAGCCTAATATCTAATTTAAATTTTTATGTGCCGTCTTATAGAACTAGACATCCTATAACATTGTATGTTGATAACACCCGTACGAATTACTATAGGAATTCACCAATTATACAAATGTGCATGCTGTATAATGTAGTTCAGAATCAATGTGATTTATTTAATATTAGTAACGCCAAGCTGAAGAATATGTTAAACGAAATATTTTGAGTTTTGATATACTGTGTGTCAACTATCCTACTCTGTAATTGGTTCTGCCGTAGAGTTTGTAAATAAATAAATAAATAAATAAATAAATTATTTGCTTCATATTGTCTGGTGTTGTTGGAGGTTAGCATAATTTTCTTAACATAGCCCCCAAAAAAAAATTGAATTTAGTTAAGTCGGGTGATCGGGGCGGCCACTTGTTTGGCTCTCCTCTTCCAGTCAATAAGCTAACACTGTTTTAAATTTTTACATTACTAGAGTCAAAATGGACGTTTCTCTCTCTTATTCATTAAAATGGCTGTCGAATTGTTGCTAAAATTAGTTTTCTGCAAATAACGAATAATAATGAATGTGTTATGAATTGCGATAGGGATGTAATAAGGACAAATGTTTTATTTTGAATTCCGCATCGAATGACATACATGGGCTCCAATTGAAAATAAGAAAAATAAAGAGCTTTAAAGTTTGGAAGGTTTGAGACGAAATTTTGGACACCTTGTAAAACGGTATTAATGAGGCACTATTTCCATTTTATTTAATTTTTAAAACCAGTGATGCAACACTTATTTTTCTTGGTTTTTATTTTTTTCGCCGGATATTACAGTACCGATTTCAATAAATTTTAGGGGTATGTAAGTAACCACAAGAGGCATCCAAAGAAGTAACAAAATATATGGCATGTAATCTAAAAAAAAATATCATCATGACGTAACACTTTTTTGTGACACCCTGTATAAACGAAAATATTTTCCTGAAACGCACCCTAAGATACGGGAAAAGTCTGCAAAATATCAACATCCTATCTTTACTCATAAGGACCTGGCGTTACCAAATGGTAACGCTAAACATAGGTTCCTTTCTTATCCTTTACTCTGTGTGCGCTCGATTTTCTAAGTTAGATGGCGCCATATATGTGGTGTAAGTATTCGTTCAGACTTGTTTGTTAGTTAAGTTTTGCCTTTGCTAGCGTGCGGCTGTTTGCAAATATTGTTTTTGTTATGGTTATATTCGTAAACGTAAAAAAATGGGGGACATAAATTTCGAGTAAGTATTGTTTCTCTTAGTTTTTATAATATTAGGAAGTTTCTTGCAAATGTGCTACATAAATATATAACCTTTTGGATAATAATTTGATTTCTATATTGGATGTGGAGTGTTTGCTGGTAGCAAGGATGTTTTTTCGGTGTTACCGTATGGTAACGCTAGGACAATACGCTATAAAATTTTGTTCTGGTTTTCCAATGGTGTTTATTATTTTAGACGTGGTTTTACATTGCAAGAAGCTCTTGATCTGGCCTATGCGGAGGACGTTGATGGTATTTATTTTAAGTCACCAGATTCTAATATACTGACCGACGAAGATTCTGGAGATGAGGATGCTGGTGGCACCATTGACCACCTTTCAGGGCGCCAACTAAGAGCTGCAGCAGAAGTGAAATTTGTAAGTAAGGATACTATTGCTGAGCCAGAACCTTCAATTCTCGGTGTCCAATCATCGACTTCATTCAAAAGTTAAAAAATCTATTAAAAACTATAGCTGTCCTATTTCAGACAAAAAAACTCTCGCAAAGAAAGAAAGAGGTACCTACGAAGGGGCCATTGAAAAAGGAACGGGAGTTATGATTGTACGATGGGTAGACAACAGTGTTGTAACGGTTGCTTCCACCTGTCACGGCATAACACCTATTTCGGAAGTAAAACGTTACAGTTCTGCCCAGAAAAAAATACCCTGGTGCCTCATCCATATATGATTGGTGAGTACAACTCACATATGGGTACAGATCTTATGGATGAGAACTTGTCACGGTACCGAATAGGCATAAGAAGCAAGAAATAGTGGTGGTCTATTTTTAGCTGGTTTATCGATGTTACAATTACCGATGCGTGGCAAATCCACAAAAAATCCGGTAGCAACCTGACAGAGCTTGAATTTCTAAGGGATATTGCTTCGAGCTATTTAAAAAGTTTTGAAACCTCGGCCAAACCGGGAGGAATTTTCAAAATCAAGTGTCTCACTGAACAGAATCATTAAAATAGAAAAATTTGACAAAAAAAAACCTCGCCTTTTAAGGGTTAATTAATAACTGAGCTGTAGGAGACGGGACGTGAGATGCAGGATGATAACTGGTATTTTCATTTTAACCGTCGCACTCCAAATTTAAGCTAGTTTGAAAACAGAATTGGCTTAATATCTTAAAAAACGGTATGCGCAAGAAAGTTCACATTTGGCTTACCTTTTTCTCTCATTATTTTCTTTAGAAAGTCTTAATAATCTTTAAAATAAGTACGGTAGGGAATATTCGACCACCTCGAAATTTACACAGGAAATTCCATGTGTCCTGTTTGGACGGACGCACTTCCAGGTATATCCAATTCGCTTAGTTTTAAAAACAAACTAAATTCAATTTTTATATAACATATGTCAAATTTAAATTTTAAGAAATTAACAGGCATCTAGATTTTATGCGCTGCACCGTACAAGATGTATCAGGACGCACGCATCTCTGTCCTGAACTCTAGAATCTGTTTCCTATCATTTAAAATAAATTATTAAAAGTGTTCATTATTGACGAAATAACAGTTTATTAATTTGGAATTGCATTTTTTTATGTATTTGGAGAAATTCACCCAACCCAAGATAACGAGGGGGATCTCGTTAATGGTAACAGATACAACTTCGATTAAATGAGAAAAAAGTATCGCAATCAAACCACGAACAATATGCCGTACGAAAAGTTTTGGTAAGATTTTTAAGTTTTGAGTTATTTAAGAAAATCTGAAACTTGCAATCCAATTGGGCTCTCTTGCTTTTGGATTATAAGTTGGTTAGTGCATTATGATATGAATAAACTATCGGCCGACCTCACGATTCCACTGAAATATTGATTTTTGTCCTATCAAAGAAAATAGCTTGGAATCTAATCTATTACCATTTCGTTTGATATCTTTTCCAGCATATTTGAATTGTACATTCTTTTCCTGAAATCTGGCCATTTGGATTTTATTCTGAGACATGGTTTTTCCTCTGCGTAATTTAAATAATAGAAACATTTACCACTTTTTATAGGTTTCTGAGCTAAAAACGTTAAATTATTCAGGCAGGCTTTAAAAGTTTGTGCATAATCGAATATGTGAATTATGGTGTAGATACTAGATGTCCCATTTATAAGGGAAACAAGCTTGTATTTTCGGTATTATTAAATTATTGCTTAACATTTTACTTAACTCATTGGCATACGGATTTATAGGGGTTCTAAAATAATAATTATGAAAGTAAAATACCTTTAGTGATTATTTTATTTCAGAAGTCGATTTCACATCCTTCAGGACGATCACATACAAAATTTCAATAAATTTACATAACCACTTGCTTATGACCAATTTCATATTTATTTCCGTTTACAAATATGTTTATCTAAAATACGCGCGATAACGAAGAAGTAAATATTTTACTTGTACTTTGCCCCTGGGTAAAGAATTGGGAAGGGTGTAACTCGGGGTGACGGTCCCCTAATCATTCTCCTAAAACGGGTGTCAACACAATAATGATTTAAAAAATACTTCTTTTGTTATTAACATGATTAGGGGACCATACCCGGACAAACCCGAACAAAACCGCAAAAACTGCATAAACCACGAAGGCTGCAAAAAGCCTTTAAAACGTTTCCTTTTACAATATAATTGACGTGTCTCTTCGACTTTTAACATTATTAACGGGAAGCGATATATTAAGGGTGGGAAGTTTCCAAATTGATATATACAGTAGTGTTGTGATCGCTCGAGCGAAAAACCGCTTGATTACTCGATTATGGTAATAACCGACATCGCGCGATTATTAAAAAATTTTCGAGTTATCTATTCAGGCGAAAACCGTCACTTATTACCTTTCACTCGATACCCGACAAAGATAGCACACTACGTTTTAAAGACGTCCATATTATGCCTATCTTTAGCCTGAACGTCTTTGGCGTACCTTGGACGTAAAAAATACATTTTAAAGATGTCACCACATCAGCGTATTTAAGACGTCTTAGTTTAGACGTCTTTACGATGTCGAAAAGTGGACGACGATAGAACCGATGTTTTCTTCATAAAAAATATAACTTTAATTATGTAGCATTAAATTTAATATAATTTGTGTTTTTGCGAGGCGATCGTTTTGTACTTTTTCCTACATTATTGGCTTGTTTTGCAATAATAATTATAAAAAGGGTTTCATAAAACATTTATTATACAGGCCGCAACAGGAACCGGTATTTCCAGATGTACTAACTAGAGATGATTATATTATATACAGGGTCCGCAAACGAAGCGTGGACGGAAGATTAAATCGTTATCGAAGAACTTATCAACAATACTAAAACAGCTTGAGATATTGGATTAAAAGCGGCATGTTTTAAAAATATTTTACATTATACAGGGTGGCCCAAAAAAGTGTGACAGCATAAAGTTATATTTTTTTAAATGGGACACCCAGTATTTTATTGCATATTTAGGTTCGTATTACTATCGTTTATAAGTGCCTCAAATTTTATTTAATTTGGTTTTGTAGTTTCGGAGAAATAAATTAAAAACTAAAAAAAAAAGTTTTGCAGTCATGAATAAAAAAATCAAAAAAAACAATCCAGAACTATTTTTTTAACCTCTGCATTGAGTGAAATTTATGACAAGAAGTCTAGAGATACTATGAATGTAATTGCGTTTATTTATTTTATACAGGGTGTTCATAATAAGCTTTCAAAAACCCCACATTTTAAAATAATTTTTCTCAAGTTTTTCAAATGGAACACCCTGTATATTATTTGGCTATTTGATGTAGAATTCATAGACAATTTTTTTTTGTAATACAAGCATATAAATTATATCCAGCCGTTTTCGAAATAATTGTAAATATCATAAATTATGTTGTTTAAATAGAGTTTTTATTAGGAAATTTTGTTATATGCGACTAGACTAATAATTGTAAACTGAAGTAAATATTCAAAATAGCTTCCTTTTACTTAATTTAATGATTTTCCTCTACTGCCAACAGAAGTCTTAATTCATTTTCTTCATTAATAACGGGTTTATTGATTATCATCCTTTTTGTGTATGCAGTGCTTCCTGTTGCTACAAATCTTTGCAACAACTTCTCGAAGGTTTCTGGTCTCGGCTTTCCCTCAATATCTGGGTATTTTTCAGCATACACTCGGCTCGCGAGTAGGCAATTTCTTGCACATTCACCCAGTATAAAAATCATATTTACCATTTCTAAAGTTGTAAAATTCGACATTTTGTGTAAGTTAGTACTTAATTTCGACGACTGAACAAATGTAAATAATTTTATTTGGCTGTCATAGTGACAATCTAAACAAAAAAAAAATTATGGCAACTCGATTAAGAATAAAAAATAAAATTATATAAATAAAAGTAACAAAAATGTAGGCTTTTAAAATCTATATCGAAATAACTAAAATACGGTAAACTCTAAGAGTAAAAGGAAGCTATTTTGAACATTTACTTTAGTTTACAATTATTAGTCTAGTCGCCTATAACAAAATTTCCCAATAAAAACTCTATTTAAACAACATAATTTATGATATTTACAATTATTTCGAAAACGGCTGGATATAATTTATATGCTTGTATTACAAAAAAAAATTGTCTATGAATTCTACGTCAAATAGCAAAATAATATACAGGGTGTTCCATTTGAAAAACTTGAGAAAAATTATTTTAAAATGTGAGGTTTTTGAAAGCTTATTATGAACACCCTGTATAAAATAAATAAACGCAATTACATTCATAGTATCTCTAGACCTCCTGTCATAAATTTCACGCAATGCCGAGGTTAAAAAATAGTTCTGGATTGTTTTTTTTTTTGATTTTTTTATTCAGGACTGCAAATCTTTTTTTTTTAGTTTTTAATTTATTTCTCCGAAACTACAAAACCAAATTAAATAAAATTTGAGGCACTTATAAAAGATAGTAATACGAACCTAAATATGCAATAAAATACTGGGTGTCCCATTTAAAAAAATATAACTTTATGCTGTCACACTTTTTTGGGTCACCCTGTATAATGTAAAATATTTTTAAAACATGCCGCTTTTAATCCAATATATCAAGCTGTTTTAGTATTGTTGATAAGTTCTTCGATAACGATGTAATTTTCCGTCCACGCTTCGTTTGCGGACCCTGTATAAGGGAACAATACATTTTTTGTTTATATCAGTTCTCTAAAAAATAAAATACTTATTATTTATTTGAAAATAAAAAATATACAAATAACAGCGGTACACCGATCTTTATTTCCATAAAGAACTAAGTAAATGTGACAATGCTGGATTAGAATGCGGTGCTTATCCATTAAAATGGCGTGAACGTCATTATCGAATTGGCGTTCGATGATATATTTTCTTTGTGTTTGACGAGAATCGGCGAAATTTCTAAACCACACCTGTGATTGTGAATTGAGTTTATTATATTTTCTTTGGAGCTTATAATTCTGTTTGACAAAGATCCAGGTTAGTTAGTTTTTATTAATTACTGCACTTGCTATAGTAAACATGAGTGTATGGGACATCCATAAATATTTTGTGCAGTATTGTTGGTAGTGATGTGATCGATATATTAGGTATATATCAGGAAAATGAAAAACCAAAAGATGCTAATTTATTGGTTACTGATTTTGTTTCTGATGCTATTAGTGTAATAAATAATGGTTTTTATGTTAATCATTTGTATGATGTGAGAATTAAGGATTTTATTTGTGATGTATCTGCTAAATCATTTGTAAGATGTACGATTTATAATAATGTGAACATTTTTTAGGGTCTGCTGAGGTAGCTAATATAGCTTCAAGCCAGAAGGAAACTGAGGTATCCATTCAGGTATGGTTACGACGTGCTAACGATAGGAAAAAAAGCGGTTTAAATAATATACTCATGTAAACAAAAAATGGAATGAATAAAAATATAGTGAGATCGCCAAGAACTGCAATTTTCAGTTTCAGCGAAATTTACAACCTGTATACCATACCTATAATGCCGAAAACACGACGTAAAGGAACGTCTTTAAGATGTCGTAAAACAATGTTTTAAAGACGTACAATTTTGTAACAATGTACGCCTTTAAGATGTATTTAGCCGATGTTTTAAAGACGTACTAAACATCTTTCGCCAATATCTTTAAGACGTCTTAGAGACGTGTTTATGCTATTTGGGGAGCATCGCTTGACGCTGACGGAAATATACCGTTGTAGTGCGATCGAGTTAAAAAACTGCTCGTATATTCGAAGAGTTTTTCGCTCGATAGGAAATACTCTAGTTATAAATTCAGGCTAATAACCGAAAATCATCGCTTCTCACTTAATACCCTACTTTCGATCTACGCGCTGCGCCATCCGAAATATCCTGATTGGCGACGTTCGAGTTTGACGCTGAGAAGGAAAACACGACATGCGTCTTTCTTAAAGGCATATGAACGAGAAGGTGCATATAAAAAAAGTATACCAAATCCCTTAGTGGAGTCATCGCGACATTGGTTTTGTTTTGACTGACTAGCCAGCGGCGATTGTAACTTCTAATACTTACAAAAACAACCGCCGGTGTTTTATCAACACATTCTTCTTAGTCATAAAAATTTCAAGTGATTAATCGCTCGAGCGATTCACTCGATTATTAAAATCGCTCGAGTATCAAGTACTCGATTATTAAAATCATCGGTTTTTCCCAACACTAATACACAGGGTGTTACAAATTCGGCCTTCACCATTAGAATTTCAGAAACGGTAAGAGATACGAAGTCGGTTAAATTGGGGCAAAGTTGCATAATTATGACACCTCCACATTACATTCATATTGCTTAAATTTAATTATAGATTTACGACATTGTTTAAAATAATGGTGTTGCACTTTAATTTTCCGCCTTAATAGGAAGTATTTAAAGATTTGAGACTAAGTAAAAAATTTTTAGAAAAAATTCATCTGATAAATCGACAATACGAATATTATCCCATTTGTTGCAACTTTTTTGACGACATCATATTACGATTTCTTTAAAAGTTCATTGCTTTCGGCTAAAATATCTATTAAATATCAATTTTTTAGTTCTTACCCACAGTAACATTTGAAGGGTGACCATCGCCGGAGGAACCCTCTACTTCACTCTCGGAAGTAATATTACCAAATGTTAATCGGAAACAAATTAACTTGTCGTGGTACTTTCTAGAGATACAATTTGCTTCGAAAATGGTTGCAAATAAGAACGTTTCTTCAAAAGAAAATATTTCTAGCTAAAAATGCAATACAATTAAGAATGGAAATCTATTAAAAACTGTAGAATAGAATAGTTTCATAATTATCGCTAAGTATCATAAAAATCTAGAAGCGCCCCTAATAATGACATTAAACATAAAATCGTGGATTTTCTGGCATCCTTTTATCCAGGGAGAAAATGCAACTGGATTAATCCATGCATAACGGAATATAGAGTGTGTCCCAAGATAAGCGAACTTACAGGTGTAATTCAAAAATCGAATTAAAATTTTTCCATTTGGCCTCTAGACCTGTTTGATTATATAATTAGATAATACAATTTAACATATTTTGATTTTTAATAAATCAAGCAGGTCTTGACCGGTGCATTATTTTTTATTTTCTGTCTAGGTAAAGTATCTCTTTACAAGATGTCGATTTTATTTGGAAAAGTTGCTCAGAATTTGAAATCATGCAAACGTACCGAATTTAACACTCGGATATATTTTTTTTCATTTTTTGTAAAGCTCTAAAAAGGAAAGAGACTTGTTTATGGTATTAAATACATTTATTAGATTTATGAAATAACATTTGATTACCAAATTAAATTTGGCTATAATACTATATTACCATCGACAAAAAGTTGACATAGAAGATACACATACAAAACAAAATCAAACAAGGAAACAAAACCCCTAGTCGCCAATGGCCAGAAATGGCCTCTTGGTGACCTCAACCACCAATCATAAGCGATGTAAGAGTGCCTAACGGCACTAACGCAATACCGCGGGGAGTATAGTCGGTCGGTGTTCCTTCTTCAGATAGATAGGTCTCTCCTTCAGAGGGACAGGTTTCTCCCTCAGATAAACAGAGCCATCCCGACACTACTTTGCACTCCGGGCGCATCGTGTCTGCAAGCAGATTCTCCTTGAAGAAATGACTAACTAGGAAAAATTTGTATAAGAGGAAAGGAATCGAATATTATTAATTTCGGTACGCTTGCATGATTTTGAATTAGGAGCAAGTTTTCTAAATAAAATTCTACGATATTTTGTGACACTAGCTAAACAGAAAATAAAAATAATGTTCCGGTCAAGGGCCAGCTTGATGTATTAAAACTATAAATAGGTATGTTAAATTATGTTATCTAATCAAGAAGGCCTATAACCAAAATGGTCAAATTTTAATTCGGAATCTTTTTTTGTCAATTACATCAATAAGTGCGCTTATTCTGGGATACCCTGTTTAGTGATCTTCATTAAATTTTTTTTGTTTGAAGGTTAGAGATAATGCTATATCCTGAGTGATAGACATAGGTTAGTGGCATAATGAGAAGTCATTATAATTGTTGTTTGTTGTTGGTCTAAAAATGTATAATTTATCCACTTCGATTTCTCAAGTAGAGTGTATGTTGCACTGTAAATTATTAATACATTTTCAATTAACATTCCTGAATTACAATTAACAAATGTAACATACAAATAATGCTTGTAGAGATAAAATTGACAAATCTCCAATAAAAATTACAGATTCATAAAAGAAAGGGCGAGGTGTAGAAAAAAAATTACGCCGTCAGACTGATATGTATACCTCCATCAATGGATTTATTGCAAGCTGGATATTAGCCTTTTGTCCTGCACTTATTGTCGTGGTATTGTCCAGTAGCTCTGTGCGCATTGATAATAAGAGTGTTCCTACATATCCTTCCAAATTTTGTTTAGAATACATATAAATATAGCTTGGCCCAAAAGTAGGAAGAAAACCTAAAAAAAATTATTAATAATATAGAAGATGATAATGAGTATATGAAAAAAAGATTCTTTCGAGCATACCGTAAAGGGATTGAATCTTCTGCCAGTCCATGAATATTTAGGCAATGGGTCAAATTTTAATATTGTCGCGTAACTTTTAAACCCCAAACTTTCATTAATTAGTTTTTATCGTATCTTTACACCTAAGGGCACTTTGTTTGTTCTTAGGATTTTAAACACCCGGTATATAAATTTGAAAAATAATATGCCTTATAGTCGTTTGAGCTCAAGCATTAACTTTTTTTCATAAATCCAATATTTTTTTCTGATTTGATCCGGGAAAAAAGTAAATTCGACCAATAACAGCGATTTCTCGACATTTTATGAAGAAAATGTGAAATTTTACAGTTAACAAAAACCGCAAGGTCCATTTAATTTTTCCATTTCTAGTCTTAATTGAAGCGAAAACTTTAGGAAAAATCGAACAATACATTTTTCCCCATATGGATCCAACTTTAATTGACACTGTATATCGCAACATAAGGTTTCAGGTTTTTGACTGTTGAAAAAAAATAAATTAAAGAAATTTACCTTCAACAGTGTCATTTGAGATAGACTTCAGATTGAAATAATGTGTGGATAGAACTGTCTTCTTAATGCCTTCCATGCAAATTTCTATTTTAATACGCTGGCATAAGGGCGGAAAAAGGTCAGTTATTATCAATCTTTCATTAAATACAGGAGATTGGGTAGTTCTTCTTACTGTCGTTCTAACCTAAAATAGATATTATCTAATCAGAAAATATTATATAGATGATATAATAAAATAGTATTTTACGTACCGAGGTGGAAAGTGTTTCATTCCTGTCGAGAGAGTTGGCAGTTAACCGAAGCGCGAAGCGGCGAGGTTAACTAAATCTCGAGACAGTAATAAAACTTTTCACCGAGGTTTGTATACTATTTTATTTACAACCACATCTAACACCCACTTCTTATTAATTTGAATTAAAATTATTAATAAAAGATAAATGCCACTTTGACTTTTCCATTGAAAAATTAGACAGAAATAACCGCAGGTGGTAAAATAACGTAGGTAATATTACACATCAAGATGGCAAATATCATTTTTTGAATATGGTTTCCATGTCACTAAACAATATATGATTTTAACAACAGAAAAATGCTCAGATGAGGAATTTGATTTTGCTGCTACTCCACCAGAAATTCGAGAAGAAGAAAAAATAGTAGAATAAGATCTTCTGCCAACTAAAGACCGTTCGAGTTATGAGAAGGCATATAACTGTTTCAAAGAAGGATGTACGGGAGACGAAGTTCAAAATCCTGGTTCTGAGTCAGCGAAAATGCCAAGATAAAGAAGATATCAACGATTTGGTCACAATATTCAATACTGAAGACCACTCTGTCAATTAGGGAAAAATTAGACATATCTAAACACGAAAAGCTATTAGCATTTTTTAAAAAGTGTGTCCGTATATTATTTTGAGATATCGATTTTTAAAAAAATTTAAAAAAATTATTTACTTTCCACCCGGGTGGAAAGTAAAAGTAAAAAACGTCAACTTTCCATCTTTCAAAGATATATGAAATGTCATTATTATATGCATGGTTATAAATAATAGCTATGTACATACCAAGGGAGGAAAATGGTGATTAATACCCAAGGAACGAAAATAATTTTTCTACTACCTTACTAAATATGTCATTTTCGACCTCGAGGGGGAAGGTACGGTACTTTTCCTCCCGGGGAAGAAATATTTTTTTCCTCCCTCTAAGTTTCTTAAAACTTCTAATAAGCAATGCTTTTTGTATAACCCGTCTATATAATTTTGAAGAAACAAGATATACGGAAATCTTTACATAAAAATGTACAGGGCTTGCTACCTCTTAAAATATTAATTCAGATTAAATGGTACTACCAAGAAAGGGAAGCCTCTTCATTGACAAGATGTCTCCACCTGCAGACCGGTTTCGAAATCTCGTCAGTACATACAAGGTAGGTGTCCATAATTATCATCAGAGAGGACTAATACTTCAAAGCTGTTATCAACCTTAGTCGGAAAAATATAACAAGCAGCGCCATCTTTTAGTAGATCCACATCACCTGAGCAAAGGGCCTTTACAATCAATCAGCGGAACACGCCTACTTCCTGTTCATGGAGAGGGCTTCCCTTCCTCGATAGTACCATTCAATCTAAATTCGTATTTAAAGTGCTACAGTATTAAACAAAAATACGCCCTTATAGTATAAGGTTATAATATTCTGGTGGTTAGGAAATTATTTTTCCACGCGTTAGTATTTATGAGCTCAAAGCTTTGATTATATCTGTATCTACATATTTGAAATTTCCTCAAATTTGCAATACTTTTTCGTATTGAGCCAAATATTACTAAATGGAATCGTTATTGATATATTAATTTTCATGAAAAAGTCGAATTTCATCGACTTTTCCATCATTGGCGAACTGAAATATTTAATTTTGTTACTTACATTAAATCCAGCAAAGGTTACTTCGACATATGTGGACAGTCGGACGTCCATAACAGCATTGTTAGTTTTGTTTGGGCCAAAATCAACAAATTGTGTAGATTTCGAATGTAAATTTTCGCATTTGTAAATGTCGAAAATAAATTGAGCTCTTTGTCTTTCATTAACAAACCCCATTGGCGTTAAAAGATTTCTGAAAACAATTTAAATTATAGCAATCATGTCTAAATTTTTAGGTCATTGGTGACATTTAAATAACGTTGAACCGGAGGAAGTGTGAACGTGCGTCATCACCTGTAACAGAATAATTCAAATCGAGATTATGTAGATCAAATACGACAATACCACGTCAGAACCTAATACAGGTGATTAACATTATTAAGCTTGTAGATATAAAACACTTCTTTGTTGTACCAAGTACTAATACTGTGATTGTAATGCGTTCCCAAATAAAACCTTGCCTGTTTAATCGTTTTTCATGAACTAATAAAACAAACAAAATGACATAAAAGATAACAGGTATTTAATATTAGGGTAAATGTGGGAGAGTTGCCATGCCTTTTAAAAAAAAAATGAATATTTTTTAAAAAACATTTATTCAAAAAAATAAAAAAAACTAGCGGATTCTTCCACCCTTCTGTGTTAAACTTCGAGAGAAAAAAAATTATAATATTCTACATAAAAGTTTAAAAAACATAAACATATCTTTGTAATTTGCCATCTCTCCTCATGTATATTGGAGAGAGGCCACCCTCAGGGGGGAGAGATGCCACGAGTGCCTTAAGCTCCAGCAAAATTTTGTTTCTTCAATTTTTCCCTTCCATAAATGTGGAACCAATTTTTACAGCTGATGCATTCAATCCAGTCCTCTTTTTTGGTGGTGGCATAGTATTCTTCAAAACATTCTACACAATAAATTTTATCATTTAGTTCTTTTTTTTTGAAGATAATGGTTCCTCGTCACTATCACTCCATTTGTCGTCACTAGCTTCATTTGACTTGGTTAATGTTTTTACCTTTTTGTCAAGCTGAGGGACGTCCTTTCCATTCTCTATATTTGACTGAACATGTTTTCCTTTTTTTAATAGTTTTGGTGCCATTTTCTTCTTTTTTGATAAATTCTCGGGACTGGTGAGAACTTGTGCTGATTGCTTTCTTTTACTGAAAGAAAGAGGAATTTTTGGGAGAGGCCTAATTTCGTGCAGAAATTTGCTTGGCGTAATATCATCAACTACAGCTGTTGATGTGCTGGGTTGTTGTTCAGGACTTGGTTCTTCGTTGATTCTGGATTGGGGTATTTCTTCACCATATGAAGCACTAGGTCCAACCCTCTCGGTGGATAAGTCCGAAATAGCGAAAAAGTGATTTGGAATCGCGTTTATATCAATTGGGAAAATTCCTGTTCCTCTAAATCCAGATATTGCATTTGAAGGGATAGCAGCTCGACCCCATGCTCTTCCCAAAACCTGCCCTACCTGATATCGTGTTAAATTCCGATTAGGATGATTAATCATCCACGTGTGTGTTTCTTGGTTCCAATAGGTTTTAAGCGGACCAAATACACTTTTGTCTAGTGGTTGAATCGCTTGTGTACAATGACTCGGTAAACATAATAAAATTATATCATTTTGGTTAGCAGCTTGTAACATTTCAAAATCAGAGGAATGTGAAGTATGACCGTCCAGAATAAGCAATGTTTTGCCTTCTGGCTTGCGTGGAATAAAATGTTCTTTTAGCCATTTGCAAAACAATTCAGAGTTAATGAAATATGATTTTTTATTCATATATACTTGGGACCCAGAAGGTAATCCATCAGTGAACTCTGGTTTTTTGTTGATCCCTTTCATAATTAAAACTGGTGGAAGAAATGATCCCTCGGCGTTACAGCATCCCACAACAGTGATATTTTCCCCCCTTTCACGAGATGTTAAGACATGGATATCTTTGGAGCCTTTAGCTGCAATCACTTTACCCGGCTTGTTGATCATTTGGATTCCTGCTTCATCCATATTAAAAATGTTGGATGGACGGTTTACCAGATTATTCTCGGTAACAGTATTTTCCAGAAGTTTAAAAAATTCAGTCACTTCTCTTCTATTCATACCTTGCGCTCTTGACAATGATAATCCTTCGGATTGTCTCACTGACAGATCTGGGTTCCTTTCCATCCAGTCGTGAGAAAATTTGTGTTTGGCGTGAACCATCTCAGCAAAACTGTAAGCTAGCTTTCGTACAACGGTTTGGTCCGGAGCGAATCCTCTGGCTCCTAATTTTTTAATATGAACTACTGGTCTTCTCTCATTCTCCCTTCCAAGGACTCCTTAAATAAAAGGGTAACTATGTTAAAATATTTCTATTTTCAAAATAAGCCTTTAATAATAAATGGAAGAAACAATTATTAAAGTTTGTATTCTTAACATACCTTCAGGTCCCAAAAGACCCTTCCTGACTCTTCCAGAAATTATTCTACGAGTAATTGTCCTTATTGGCACACCGTACCTCCTATATGCTTCATGCTTCGATATTTCACCAGATTTCACCTTTTCCACAGCTAAAGAAAGTTGTTCTTCTGTCCAAAGGGCTCTTGGTGTCTGTGATAATTTCCGTATATATTTTCTCGGCATCGTTAAAACAACACCTAGTAATATTAAAAAAAAAATTAAAAGAAGGGACTTCAAAAATAAGAGGTCTATAAAGTATTGCTTGAGCACCTTGTATAGTAACTTTATAAGTAATTTTAATAAGAATCATTTAAAAAAATAATGTCAGTGGTGGTGGTATCTGTCCCATATATTTGCTATGGCATCTTTCCTTTTCGGTTGGGAGAGACGCCACCCCCATAAAATTTCTGGAATCAATGGAAAAATATCTTATGTTGTACTACATAAAAATCCTCCTAAATATCTTGCTTATTCAATAAAATAAAATTATAGATTTTTCATTTTACTCTGATCACTTTTATACAAGCTTAAATATTCGATAATATAAGTTCTATGTATAAAAATGTGTTTACCTGATTGTAAAAGCCGACAGCAGATTTCCTGGTAATGGCAGCAGCACTTTCAACAACAATCGTTGTAATACTAACCGACAGTTGTTCAAACGTGCAGCGCCTGTCCCTCTACACACATTGTGCTAAGAACCACGTGATATGTGGCATCTATCCCCAAGTGGCAACTCCCCCACATTTACCCTACTGTAAAGGTATAACCCACGTTCATTATTCTTTCTCTGGTCCAACTGTATGTAATTGTGATTTATACAAACTTTAACGATGAAAAGAAGCAACTAACTATTTAAGTTTTTGCAATTTTAAAGCGCAAAACAATAAATATTGTATATTTCTCCCTTGCCGAGTCAATTGTTGGTTATCGGCTATTGGTTTGGTGTTTTAGCAACCAAAACAGCCTTGCGACCTTTAAAAAGTATACAAAAAACCATTACTAAATTAATGTTCTTAGGTCCGGTACGTTCAGGTGCAAATAGTCGGATGTATTCTGCAGAGTAAATTTTACCGATAAAGACCTAATATCATAAAATGTCGCCACTTTTCATTTAAATATATTGTGTGTATTGTTTTCCAAAAGATTTCACGCCGTAATATTATATTTTTTACTTTACAGGTACCTAAGCTGAGAGTTTTAAATTCCTCATTATATTATCTATGTTATAATTTATACCCGGTTAATTACTTGATTTGAAAATACCCACGCCATTCCACCGGCTTAATCTATTAACTTGCTGGGCGTCAATCTAGGAGGAAATATGTCTTGGCATAACTAGGTTGTGGCAAACGCCAAGGTAGCTTCAAAGAAACTTGGTGTACCTACTCTTCCAGCTCAAAAAACTTGTACACATCTCAACAACTTTTGACATTATACAAAGCCCATATTCGACCATCACTAGAGTAGTGCTCTCATGTCTGGAGCTCTGCACCCAAACATACTCTTCGGCTACTGGATTCCATCGATCGGAGACCACGAGCTGACAAAGAGCCTCGACAGCCTGGAACATCGAAGACAGGTTGGGGATTTGACTCTCTTTTACAGATGTTTCCATGGAAAATGCTCCGTTTTGTTCTGCTGACCTTGCCCTCTTAATTCTGCCGAAAGCGGTGAGTAGCAGAACCACAGCCGCCCAGCCATATGTGGTTAAGCTTAGTATTCCTCGAACTTCATTATTTAAGAATTCTTTCATCTGGAGGACGTCATCCTTATGGAACGACCTTCCCGAGGTCGTGTTTCCCAACGAGTATAACCTCCAACGATTCAAAATCAATGTGAATCGCTTTTTGCGCACATGCCCAACTCCCAGAGTGCCTTAAAGGATTTTCCTATAGTGCTATAGTGCCAAATAAGTTATTTTCCAGATTGCAAATGCTTGTTTATAGTGTTGTGATCGCTCGAGCGAAAACCCGCTTGAGTACTCGATTATTGAAATAACCGACATCGCTCGATTATTAAAAAAACTGTTTATTTTTAGTTATAAATTCAAGCGAAAATCGTCGCTTGTTACTTATTACCTTTCACTCGATACCCGAGTATGGAGATTATAAATGATACACTCATAATTTGCCCACTACAAGAAGCGAAGAAAATAAATTTATAGTTACTCAGATGCATTTCACAAAAACTCAGCAACATATTGTATAAATGGGTTCCAAAATATTCAATGTCCTCCCAGATATATTTAAAAACAATATACAGGGTGAGTTTTTTAAAGTGTTACAAGGCGATATCTCGCAAACGGTTTAAAATATTTTCTTGAAATTTTAATGAGGTAATAGTGAGATGGGGGGACATATTTAAACATATTTTTGTTATCTACCCCCTTTCCCCATTTTGAGGGGTGGGGGGTAACTTTGAAATTTTAAATGGGAATATGTACTTTTGTTTATTAAATTCGGATCTACGTAAAAAACTACGTATTTGTAAAAAAAAATTTTTGGTTCGCTCCACTGGTTACCGAATTATAATTAATTTATTATTAAATTTCTATTGGATTTAAAAAATAACTAAATTTAAAATAAATCAAGTTCACTTATTTCAAAATTATTATTCGTTTACATGGAAATGCGTTGTTTTGACTTCAGTCAGTTGAGAATTTTTACATATCAACGATTATTTCTCAGCTTGGTCAATTGAACATGGAAGCGAATTTTAGTGTGCAAGTTGATATGTTGTTAATGTTGGGGGAGTGCAGAAGAAACTACAGACAAGCTTCACTAAGGTGGGCAGAAAGGTTTCCTAACAACCTGAAATCTCACATGGCATTTAAAAGGCTGGAAACTAGATGTCGCACTACTGGCAGCCTGAAGTCAAAACCACGATTTCGGAAGCGAACTAAAACAGATGCAGATAGGGCAGTTGGAGTTTTAGGAATGGTAGCTATTAACCCCCATGTAGGTTCCAGACGGCTTGCTGCAGATGCTGGAATAAGCCAAAAATCGGTTGTGACCATATTGCATATGTACAAATTTCATCCATACCACATTACACTCCACCAAGAGCTTTATGGGCAAGACTTTGAAAATCGCGTTACATTTTGCAATTGGGTAATAGGGCAAATGCAAGGAAATAACAGGTTTCTAAAGAATGTTGTTTTTTCTGATGAAGCTAGTTTCCAGAATTGTGGCCAGGTAGGATTTTAAGTTATCCCTTGTCGGTAGAAATTAATTTTTTTTTATTGTTTGTTTTCTTAAAGGTAAATAGACACAATATGCACTACTGGGCATCGGAAAATCCCCACTGGATGAGAACTGTGCCAAATCAACATCCTTGGTCAGTTAATGTCTGGTGTGGTATAATTGGAGATAGGGTTATTGGTCCGCATTTCTTTGAACGCCATTTAAATGGAGAAATGTATACAGATTTTTTAAGGAACGAATTACCACTATTATTAAACCAAAACATAAATCCTGACATGTGATTTCAACAGGATGGAGTTCCACCGCATTATGCAATACAGGCCCGTAATCATTTAAACGAATTGTTTGAAGACAGGTGTAATGGTCGAGCTGGTCCGGTCAATTGGCCTGCAAGCACTCCGGATTTGACCCCTCTTGACTTTTTCTTCTAGGGTTTATAAAAGACAAAGTGATGGCGACTGCACCTACAACTATAGACAATATGAAAGACCGAATCCGCTTTGCCTGCTTATTAGTGACACCTGAAATGTTAGAGCGGTACGAAATTCGTTTAAAAAAAGAGTGAGAAAGTGTTTGGAAGTTGAAGGGAGACATTTCGAATATCTTCTGAAACATGACAGGCGATAAAGGGTAAATAATATTTTTTAAATTTTTATAGCCTAATTAATTATAATCCGGTAACCAGTGGAGCTAACCAAAATTTTTTTTTGTACAAATACGTAGTTTTTTACGTAGATCCGAATTTAATAAACAAAAGTACATATTCCCATTTAAAATTTCAAAGTTACCCCCCAACCCCTCAAAATGGGGAAAGGGGGTAGATAACAAAAATATGTTTAAATATGTCCCCCATCTCACTATTACCTCATTAAAATTTCAAGAAAATATTTTAAACCGTTTGCGAGATATCGCCTTGGAACACTTTAAAAAACTCACCCTGTATACAATAAACACAAAAAAATTAAATCCTGGAAATTTGTTAACAAAATTAATTTGAAATCGCTGGAATTTCAATAGGTTCTTAAAGTAAAGTTTTACGTTATTTGATTTGCACTAGATCTTTATAGAATAGGTAATTCCTTTGTTGTTAATTTTGACTATGAATATTTATTTTTATTGTTTGGTTATTAGAAGATAAAAAAGGATATTCACACACAAACCCAGGGGTTCAATTGTATATTCAACCCTTATATTATTTTTAGAATATTCTACTTTCTTTTTGATAAGTACATATTTTATTATTATAAATAACTTTTTGACATTTCATTTTCTTACTTTCCGTAATGGTTACGAGAAATCCTCTCACAAAGGGTTACGAAAAGCAGCGATATTTTCCAGCTAGTTACGAAATTGAATTTAACATACTCCTTTGTTTGTCTTGGTGTATTTGTGAAAATTTGAAACAAACTTGCATTACACAAGAGAATGAAGATTTCATATAACTCGTAATCTAATACTTAGCAGTAACTCGCCAGCTCTCTTTCTGCAAAACAACCGCTACACAAAAAGTTGAATGTCCTAACCAGTTATATAAATTATTATTTTCTAACTGCTAAAATAAACAATTCGACAGCTGATCAAAATAAACTCAATGATCTTGCACACAGTCTCATATTTATATACTTATAAGCATTTCAGCGTGGAAAGTAGATGATTTTTAAACAAGAACAGAGTGACGAGTTTTCACATGCGAAAGGAAATAAATGTAGAAAATTACTAAACACTTAGAACGCCATACGGACGTGTCCAGATAGTAATATCTTACTGTTATTTTTTTCTATACAAGTACAAGCTTATGTGCATGTTACATAATGTGGGAAGCATAATTTTTAACGTTAGATATTAGTGATTTTGGCAACGCATCGGCACCACGTCACCGTATCTTGGAATACCATGATCAGTGATATAAATAATTGTTACCCCTCGATTTCATCGTTTACAACATGGACAGGAAGTTTTGGTGTTTGTCCTCTTGACAAAATGGTGATATCGACTTTTAAATATCCAGTGGGACCACTTGCCACATCAGCCTTTGGGGACGATAAAATCGCCCATTTATGATAAAACTGGGAATCTACAATGAACAAAAAATAAAATATTTGGCAATGTTTATTATGAGATTAATGGTAATTTCCGAAAGGAATGAATATATGTTTTCCTATTGTAATTCAGGAACCGTCACCTTAATATCAGAAAGTATTATGTATTTGAATTTCAGCAGAGGTACAGTACGTTTCACGAAAATTAGATATGACTTAATGTTTTCCTGGGTCGGTCCCATTGTGTCGTCAAGAGCTTGGCAATAAACAAGTGAAGTATGAAGGGACGGACTAAGGAAAACAAGTAATGATATGATTATATTAATGTAATCAAATGAAATAACATTTTTTTTAAATATTACTAGTCATATTTATTTACATTTATAATGTCATTCTATAGATAGTTCTGTTTCGCTATCGCTATCCTCATCAAAATTAATTATAATTGGATTAATTATACGATCCAGACTAATATACAAATTTTCTACAGTTATTACGTGACGGACTGAATTTTTCCAACTACCTGGGGGAATATCATTAAATCATTTTCGTATTAATTCTACAACACTAGAACTTAAAGTCGGAGAAATATTTTCAGACCTAACCAGTTATTTTAACTGGTGCCACATAATGCTCTATGGGGTTAAATATGCAATAATAGGGTGGGAGCCGTAGCACTGTATGTCCAATTTCTTCTGCCAATGTGTCACAAACATATACTTTTTTATACAAAATGTCTTTAAAACTTCTAAGAGATCACTTTTTTTTATAACTTTCTTCAAAATATATATCATTCGCCGCCATGTAGTTCTGAATCTCTAATTTTGTATTATTTGAGCTTGGAGCTTTATGTAATTGGCGACTGTGATAGCTCGCATTGTCCATTATTATCACGCTATTCTGAACCATTCCTCAAAAACTAACAAAAATTGTCGGATAATATCAAAGATATTTCAACCTTGATAGGTAATCAAGTACTTTGAGTAAGTTGTAAGCATTCAGAACATCTTATCGACTGGTGCAAAAAAGAACCATCTAAACTTACGTACGGAAATGTAAGGTTTTACGATTCTTCGAATGTACAAATCTGTAAAGTGAGGTCTATGGTATCAATGGTGTCAACATTTGGAAGTTGTATCACATTTTAACGACCTCGGCGTAACATTTCAAAGCGATTTAGCTTTTATTATATATGGTATTCGGAAGAGTTTTAGGCTGTTGGGTTTCATAAAGAGACACACAAAGTATATTTTTGACATAAAGGCCTTGACAGCCCTCTACAACTGTTTGGTGCGTAGTGTTATGGAGTATTGTTCAGTAATATGGAGCCCCATTTATCAAGTCCACATTGCAGACTAGAAAGGGTACAGGATAAGTTTGCAAAGTATCTACTATTTAGCTCCGTTTCCCTTATGACACCCTCTGACCCTCCTGTGTGGTTTGCAATCACTAGAATAAAGGAGAGGAGGAGCACTTTTGCTTTTTTTATACAGACTGGTCAATGGTCTTACGGACAGCGAGTGGCTGCTACGTTCAATTACATTTCGTGTCTCAGTGAGGATAACCAGACATAACCAATTATTGCTTTTTGAACGTAGACACAGAACAAACTAAGGTCGCAGCGCTTTTGTGGAGAGGATGTTGAATAACTACAACAGACATTTCGCTGATTGTGATATTTTTAGAATTAGTCTTGCGGTATTAAAGAGACATTAACAGTGTTCTTTCTTGCTTCTTATTTTTGTTGTAATGCTCATATCGTTTTATGATATGTACCATTTAGGATTTTTGATTCTGTACTGTACTATAGCTAAATAAATAAATCTTTTCCTCCGTGTTTTCTATATTTCCATATACATGTACAAATTTGGCCTTCGCCATTGGGATTTCGGAAACGGTAAGAGATACGAAATCGGTTAAATTGGGGCAAAGTTGCGTAATTATGAGATCAATAATATGCTGCAAAAAAATCAAAAATGAATACAGGGGCTTCCAAAATATAATTTAGCGTTTTGGATTTTATTTTTTCGTGACTTTGTTCAAAGAGATGTCTAAAAATAAATTTCACTTTCTCATTACTACTTTTTATTCTCCACAAGATGGCATCATCAAATCTTTCATGCGACGTTTCGTCTTTGGGTCACTATCATCAACTTAATTTTTTTAAATATGGGCCTGGCTATTTTTGTATAATTTATGAAAGATGATCGAAATCTACATTCAGTGTTGTATACCACACTTACTGATTTTCCGATGTTTTGTTCCTTAAATTGACCATCTTCATTAATATACCCCTAGTATGTTCCTCGAATTTATTGATTTTTAAATTCGGTATAATTCGAAAATGGAAAACTTAATGTCTCTTTTAAAAGTCTTAAGAAAGTAATGGCTTTAAGAGTCAAATTTTATTTGTATTATTAAAATAAATTACTTGTCTACGATAAGTAGAAATTTGATAAAACTATTAGTTTGAAATAAAAAGAAACAGTGGTATTACGTAGTAATAATAATTAAAGACATAAATACCAATAATATTTTAAAAATCGTCAGTTTCTTCGAAACAAAACTACAGGAACGTACTAGTGGTAATTTAATGAAGATGGTAAATTTAAGGAACAAAACGTCGGACAACCATTAAGTGTTGTATACCACTGAACGCCGATTTCGACCCCCTTTCCTAATTTAAATAAAAATATCCAGGCACGTATTTAAAAGCAGTAAATTCGATGATGGTAACCCATAGACGAAACGTCGCATGAAAGATCTGATGATGCAATTTTATGAAGAATAAAAAGTAGCTGTGAGGAAGTGAAATTTATTTCTGAACAAAAAAACAGGAAAAAATAAAAACCGAACGCAAAATTTTAGATTTTTTGAAATATCTTGATTTTTTTGCGGAATATTATGACCCCATAATTATGAAACTTTGACATAATTTAACCGACGTCGTGTCTCTTATCGTTTCCGAAATCCCAATGGTGAAGGCCGAATTTGTAACACCCTGTATACAGTGTGTCCCCGGATTGACGAATGAATAGGTGAAAATTACTAAAATATTTTTGGGGTTCTGCTCTGCTTGGACAGAATGTAATTCGTGTCATGATTTTAATTTCGAAAAATCAAGCATGCCTTGAAAATTTACAAAAACATTTTTTCCTATTACTAACAGAGACAAAATATTATTAAAAAATATGTTTAGGAAGAAAATATGAGTGTGAGTACAAAATTTTAAAGTCCTATACCTACTTTGATATTTTGCATTATTTTATACCACCCTCCCTATTGATTAAAACATTTTAAATTTTTTGTGTTTATTTTGTTCTTTTAGTCAACTCTTCTTGCAGAAATTATGAAAAAATTAACTATTGTGGCGTGAAAACATAACAGACAATTTTATGCTATGAATATGCCGACCGAACCTTACTTACTTTTTTGGTTGTTCACTGTTGCTAGATCTAACTTAACAATACCTAAAATTTTTCGTCTTCGACAGAAAGTCCTTGGTTGTATGACCTATAAAAAAAAATTAAAATTGTCATTAAATTATGGGAACAAGAAACAAGCAGCCCACCTTACGGTAATGGTTATATTTTTCTCCAGTAGTTTGTCATATGTGGCTTCTAGTTCAAAGACAAAGTACTAAAAATTAAAGTAAGTTAAAGTACATGTTGTCTATTTTGCGGTGGTTTTACGTGGTATCTCCGTTATTGATAAAGTTAGATGAATGCGGTTGTCGCAGCATTGTGCTACTTTTTTGTAATAGAAGAAAAGAAATAACTCAATATTTAATTATTTTTACAATACTCCGAATGATACCTTCCTGCTGCATAATAGTTAGAGAGACGGTGACAATAGGGGATCCGTGAAGTGGAATATCAGTAATTTGGTTATTCGTGGAGTTTAGTTCCCCCTCTACAACTTTTTTATTAGATGAAATGCCGTAGTACGTTGCTGAGAGGCGCTGTATCGCTTTAGATAGGAAATTCTCAATAAATTCAAATTATATCGAGCCATGTCTGAAATAGTTATTTACATTACAAGCTGCGAAAGTTTACTTTTTGGTACGAGGTGTGTTTAAATAGGCGAGGCGAAGCGTAGCGAAGCCGAGGCTATTTAAAAAACTCCGAGCGCCTGAAAGGGCTTTTGTAGCGTGTAACGTATTAAACTTTTTCTACTACTGTTCTTTGATCAATTATATTATTGTAATGAACTTTGATCTTATTCAAATTATAATAAAATACACCTGTAAAATAATTCATGACAACATTGACAACAGTTATTTGAGTACTGTCAAAGTCTGTCAGTTCGAATTTTTTAATTTCGATTGTCGGAAATGTTGTTTCAAGACCAAAACGAAGCTATACAGAAGGCGGCCGAGTTGGCATGTGCCTCACTCTTACCCGTAAAGTCGAAAGATAGGTACTGTCAAACGTACAACCTGTTTCTAGAATGGTTCGTGGAGAAAAACCTTTCACAAATTGACGAAAATGTAATGCTAGCGTACTTCCAAGAGAAATCTGAAGCCCTATCACCGCCGTGCTTATGGTCACAATATTCCATGCTTAAATTGACTATTTCTGTGAAAAAAAATAGAGATATTTCGCAGTTTAAGAAACTTATTGCATTTATTAAACGAAAAAATGATGGTTACGAAGCTAAAAAATCTAAAATTTTCACAAAAGAATAAATAATAAAGTTTTTACTTGACGCTCCTAATCATAGCTATTTATCTATGAAAGTGATAGCAGTAATGGGGATACCTGGAGCATGCCGGACAGATGAGATCTATAAAATGAAATTGAACGACATCGAAATCAAGGATGATGTAGCTATTGTTAAAATCCTTCAGAGCAAAAACAAGGTTCAAAGAAGTTTTGTGATAGCCGATGATGGAGGTCCAGTTTCTTTTATGAGGTTACTTCAAGATTATATTAAACTTAGGCCAAATAATGCACAAGACGAACGCTTGTTATATCGCTATGAACGAGGTAGTTGTGTGAATCAGGTGATTGGAAAACACTATTTCAAATGTTCCCAAAGAAATTGCCAAATTTTTGAAACTTCAAGATATAAATAAATACACTGGTCACTCGTTTAGAAGAACATCAACTACCTTTCTTGCAAATGCTCCAGGTATCGATATTTTGGATTTAAAAAGACATGGCGGTTGGAGATCTTCGTCCGTTGCGGAGGGATATATTGGCGATTCGTATACAAATAAAATCGAAATTTCCAAAAAGATCTTAAATCGATCTCCTACTTTTATTCCATCTAACGACGCGAGAGTGACAAATAGTTGTATGGTCCAAGTCCAGGATAATAACGAGTCTCTAATAAGAATCGGCGAAGGTATTGAATTGAATAATATTCCATCAATTAATATTTCTAACTGTTCAAATTTCACTATTAATCTTAATGACAATAAATAAAAATTAGTGTTATTTAAGTTTTATATTATTGTTATTATACCACTTGTTTTTTCAATAAATATAAACTTGTTATTATTAAGTAAGATTTTTTTTTAATTCGCTTGAATAAATACAATAAAAAATTTTATTCTTGTTTTTTTTGTCCTGGCACCGAAAGTATTACTTTCGTAGCTAGCAACGGATAATATTCAGGTAACTGTAACATTTACTTTCGTTTTCTTTCGTGTTGCTACGGCCCGAAAGTTGATTTATTTATACAGTAGTAGAAAAATGAATTTACAGCATCTGCGTAACCCCCAAAGTCACCGGAAACACATTTTGTGACAAGTCAACCCTTGCATATACTTCGCCGAGCGTGTCAAAAAATTTAATGGAAAAATTCTCAAGTGACATGGGTGGACTTAATCGATTTGTATTCCCATGGAGAGTCGTAAACAATTTTCTGATAAAAATAATATTGCGAAAGTGTGGTACCTATTTTTTCTCAAAATTTTTTTGATTAAAATTCTGGTTTATTCTGCTATATTTTCTAAAATATTCCCCTTTGAGAATTATTTGTAGGTTTATATAATTCCCTCATATTTTCCGAACATTTTGATATATATAAAGTTACCAGAAACATGTTCTATCATGGGGAAAATTAAGAGAATTCGTAACGATGATAGCAAAATTTCTAAACTTCGCTCGAAATGCATGAAAAGCGTGGCTTTTACTGTAATTAGTGAAAAGTAGACAAATGCAAATGTTTAAATTCTTCAGATTTGAATAAATCTTGCACACCTTATGGAAAAATAGGCTTAATTTGGTAATATTGCGAATATAATATCCCGTCATAGAACTGAACGATACCTGCCTTCCGGTATCGCTGTGTAATATTGTCAGAATTCCGCCTAGCTAGTTGCCATTCGTCTGAAATTTTTTTTCACAATATTTGGGTGTCAAGGAATGTAGTGTGACAATTTTCTGACATGTCACGATCGTTTTCCGAATTTCCTCCGAGGAGATTTTAAAAAAATTCCAATAATGAAATGGCGAGACCTGGATCGATAATTTTTTTTCACATAATCCATTAACATAAATAATGTTCGATTCTAGAAAGTTTTAACTTAAATTTCGCATTTTCTATTTTTTTTTTAATTTGAATTTTTTTTGACACGCTCGGAAAAGTATATGCAAGGGTTGACTTGTCAGAAAATGTATTTCCAGTAACTTTGGGGGTCACGCAGATGCTGTAAATTCATTTTCATACATGGCTCGATATAATTTGGAATTTATTGAGAATTTCCTATCTAAAGCGGTACAGCGGCATTTCATCAGATATAAAAGAGGGGGACCTAAACTCCACGAAAAACCAAATTACTGATATTCCACTTCACAGACCCCCTATTGTCACCGTCTCTCTAACTATAAAGAGGTACTCGTAATGGGAGTTTTTGGCGGCCTAAGACGGGATGAGATGGTAAAAATGACCATTGATGATATTGAGGATTAGGGGCCAATTATGCTTGTCAAAGTACCAGAAACTAAAACTGCTATGCCATAAAGTTTTACTATAATCGAAGGAGACCAAACGCATGCCTTCAAATTGGTTAGACAGTATCTTGCATTAAGACCAAAAGGAATTAAGGATCGGAGATTTTTCCTTACATTTAAACATTGCACAGAATTCACTTTAACTATTAAAATAAATTTAAAACTGCCAAAACGTACAGAAACAAACGTTACTTTACGTAAATTCCTTAATGGGATTCACCAACACGAACAAACCTGCAAACCGAAGATACAGCCTACCGTTTTATATCCTTGTTATATTTTTTTTAACAAAGCGCATCTAAACTATTAATAAATACCTCATTATAATATGGACAATCAGTATTCCTCTTAACGCTTGTACATTTTTTCTTATTATCTACTCTAACAATTACAGCGGAATTCATATTTTCCCAGATATAATGTCTTCCTTCCAATATTGTAATTGTAACAAGATAAGTTTTTTCTTTTTCCGTCATTTTGTCGGAAGTTATTTGACATTTGAGAAGTATCATTTGGAAAGGTTAGAATAATGTCAACTTTTTCCTAAAAGAGTAACGAGAACATGTTTACGTCACATGCCCGTGCAATGGAAGTGAGAAGCTTTGGAGCAAAATCGAATTAATTAATTTTATATGAAACATTAATTTAGCTGCAGATATCGATTCAGTTTGTTAAAGTACGTCGGCTAAACTACATAGTTTCGAGAAACGCAGAATCAATCCTTATGAAATTTTGGGATAAAACCAAGGATCTTATATCAAGGAGGATACGACTTTGGTTCACAGTCTTTGAAAAATAAACAATTCACATTCTTAGATGGATTGTATACAACTTTCCAGAAAAACAATCGGGGAGCTCTGAAAATTAGCATAATTTTCTTTGGAATACAAACTTTGAGTTACTACTTGATTTATTACGCTTTTAAACATTCAATTTCAATTTTTATCATTCTTCTCATACTATCAATTACGACGTATATTTCGTCCTGACACAGTTCACCTGGCATTGTTTTCTTCCTTCGCTATCTCGCTACTGAAAATTCAGATTCTACTTGAATATCACAGTTGATTCTAGCTTTTTTTTTAATTGATAGCGTTGCTATGATCTCATTATAATGATCAAACACACCTACCATTGATAACATTTCTTGCATTTTCAATAATATGGAAAATTGGTGTTGTTTTTTATACCTTTTGCTTGTAGATAATTATAGATCTGTATTAGATAATAAAACAAGCGTAGATAGACAGTATGAGAACCAAACAATATATCGAGAGATTTCGCTTTACTCCATACTACTCCAACTCTTCTTGTAAGTCTACGCGGAATAAACAGATTCACTCAAATCTGATTTAAATTATTCCCCGTTGGACAAGTTTACTTTTCATAAAGATAAATAGCATGGAAGATACAGCTCGACAAATTTATCTGCCGCTGCGAAATAAATTTCTTGAGTTAACAATGTAGTAAGATATATTACATTTTAATTTAATAATCTCTTATCGAGAAATACCTAAAACTACATTTACGTATTTAAAATAAATTGTAAGAGGTATATAAGAAACCAATATTCTATTATAGTTTAAAATATTATTAAATATTTCTTCTCAAGCTATTTATTTTGATATTTAAATGACATATTGTGAAAGCATAATGTATTTTTTGTTTAAAGTACTTTTAATCTAAAAATATGGCAACATAATGCATTGTCAATTGTTGCAGATAACTAGTGCTAGTGTAAGGTTATATTCCAGATAGTTGATAGCGCATATGTCCCTTGAGACACCCGATGGTCCTTCGGGATTGTTCGGCGATGTCCGATATTTGAGGGATGTACCCACCCAGTTGCGTAGTGATAGAAAGGCTAATAGTTATTGTATTGTGTTAAATTGTGTTTTATAAATAAGTGTTCATTGTGTCGTATTTTAAGGTGTTACTTTAAAATTTTGAACTGTGAGAATGAGTGAATATACTCCTGGTAAAACCTTGACAGTCAGACCCGTGGAGTGATTGCAAATGTTTATAGGGTATGGGAAGAGGAATCACAACTCAATTACTTAAATTTCTACTTAAGCGAAAGATAGGAAGTGATATTAATACGACCAAAATCGAAAATAATCATTAATTAATTAATCATGTAGCTGTTTTTTCAGGTTGAAAAATTTACATTTTGTAAAAAGTAATTCTTTAAACCTTGATAAATATAGTTGCCTACTTTTAAACATACAATGCAATTACTGAAGAATTTAATATTTTTATTACATTATTTAAAATAATAATACTACGCGCATGACTTGACCATGTTTTAAACTATATTGCTTCCCTCTTACTGATACGTCGGAGACACAGATCTACTTGGCTACCTGTATTTTACATTTGGCTCACCGCGATTTTGCCAAGAGAAAATAAAACACAATTTTCTTTATATATTATATTATTTACATAAAATAATTTAATTGAATCTCTACAATACGGCAAAGCAAGCTGCCCTAATAGTAATATTTACATTAATAAACCATCACATAAAATAAATACCTAATATGAGGAAATTAACATAAATTGATGATTTTTAAATTGCACAATCCAAATTAACAATAATTAAAATATATAAGTATGTATATCGGCCTATTCTAATAGTATCTACATGCCATACTATGTAGGCAGAAAAGACGGCATGAAATGAGAATGTTTTTATTAAAGGATTTAAATAAACTTTGACTGTCCAAGAATAAACAATGACTCACATAAACATATTCATGTGACTTGGGTGATGTGTTAAAACTGACCTTTTCAGGTTTGTTCGTTTAGTGAATGTAACGGAAGAGAACTGAAAGATTATGGAACAATATCACTTTATCTAATTGTTATAAATTTTAGCCTTTAAATTTTGTTCGGATTTATTTTCTAAAATAAACATTTATGATAAATTTTTGATAAAAGTTATTTTCATCAATATATTATCAAACTATAAGCTTTAAAATTTAGATTAAATCAACTTTCTATCAGATAAGACATGCTCCATAGTGGTAATTTTTATTTTTCAAAAAAAGAAACATTTATAGACACAAATTTTTAGAAAAAAAAATTATTATGTAATCACCAAAAGCAAGGAACTATATTTGGGTTTATTGGGATCACTTGTAGTCTGGCAAAACACTACAAAACAATTAGCTTTGTGTAATAATAAGATTATTCTGAATTCACTTACTTACTGGTCAAATTTTATTTAAACTTACAAAAAAAATTCATTTGATGCAGATTCTGTTGATAACACTGTGTAAAGCCCGTAACATAATGAAATTTTTAATTTAGTTAGTATTTGGTTTGTACAGATAAGTCTTCAGGGATCTTTTTGGGCGAGGGAGCAAACCTATACAATAATATGTCGAATGCTTTTAAAAAACTTTGAGCCAATGACAGGAAAGGAGTGCCTTAATTTTCTTCTTATGGGTTCCATATAAATATTTTTCTAATAGCTATTTCAGTGCCTAAATAGGGGCCAGTCAGAACTGACCCTATAAAAGTTCTAACATTTGTGTAGTACTCTAAAAATGATTATGTTTTTTAAATTATTTATAGTATCACTATTATTGGAAAGGAACATTTTCTGTTAATTTATAAAAACATATCTTATAAACTCGTTAATAATAAAGGCTGTAACCATAATACGAATCTCCAGCGTTATATACAGGGTTTTTAATTGAGTGCCGATATTTAAGGTTGTGAATCCCTGGGCTATATTAAGAAGAAAAGTTAAAATATGTCCTGAAGCTCTTCATTTTTGAGCTACAGAATGTTAAAATTTAAACAATATTTTTTTTGTCATAATTATAATCACTTTCTATTCAACCATGCAATATCAATAATGCTCCTTAATGATTATTATTGAATGTAGAAAAAATTTTGAGTACGTCACTGGATTCTACGTAAAAAACTACAAACAAACATTTTATTTCTGTTGATAATGGTGTGTACCAAATTTCATAAAAATATCTAAAAGTGATTATAATTATGTTAAAAAAGTTATTGTTTAAATTTTAACATTCTGTAGCTCATAAATGAAGAGCAGGACATTTATGTTAATATTGGCTTTTCTTCTTAAAATCACCCAAGGATTCACAACCTTAAGTATTTGTACTCAATTAAAAAACACCCTGCATAGCGTATGCCCAGATGGGGTTACCACATGGACTATTTCTGCTTTTACGAGAAAAAGTTATTATCCATAAAAAGTTTTGTTTGTTACAAAAGTAAAACTGGCATTACAAAAAAAAGATGTGCTATACAAAGAAAAATATAATGGAAAATATCTATTTTAAATAATATAATATATCTTAGAAGCAAATTTTAGGATTAGCAGAACCAATGATAAGGTTTTTTTTAAATGGCGAACAGCATTAATTGTTACATGATCGGCTGGGATTTGTTCACATGCTTGTCGTATCCTGTTTTTTAATTGTATAAGATATTGAGGCCCGTCTTTGTAAATAAGTTCCCTAAATCGTCCCCATAGGAAGAAATCATGTGAGGTCGAGGGACCTATTTTATACAGGGCGTAACAAAAAAAATGCATAAAAAGCTTTTAAGTTAAACAAGATGTATTAAGAAGGAGGTGAAATGAAACGTTTCTCTAAAAAGTATTTATTCATTCCATTCAAGTAAAACGTCCGTTATGCTGTCCACAGCTAATGTTTTAACTGGTACCTACGTTTTACTTGAACAAGTAAAACGTAAGGTAAAACTATATGTAGACACTTTATAAAGGAACGAAGCCAAAAAAAAAGGGATTTGGTAACCAAATCTGGGAAGACGCTGATAATCTACCTAAGTCCATTTATTTATCGAAATTTGTCATTTTGTGTCACATTGTTCAAATGTCAATTTCAATTTCTATGATCCGACTGTAACAGTTAAGCGATCAATTGTTTCATGACTACACAAAATCAAAAATTGAAACATGCGCTCGTCCAACCACTTGTTGAATTTAAAAATATACACGTTCGCACTCTTAGTGACCCTCACAGTAGGGGAGATCAAGGTAAGATGACAAATGGGGAAAGACGACGAACATAATACAATACATTATTAATAGACTTGTTAGCAATATTAACACTTAAAATTAATTTCTTGCGGCAGCTCTTCTGTAGACGCGAGTATACGGTAAGACACGAGTATCTGTTTTTAAACGTCATTCCTTGTAATTTAGGTTTATATCTTACGTATTTTAAGTTTTAAAGGTAAAAACATCTTTTTAGTTATGGTAAAACAATAGTCACTATCATGAGTTATTAACCACCAGTGCCATTCGCGTTATTTTATTTACTTCGAATTTTATTTTAAAGGTTTCATTAATGGATGAAATGACGAGGTAAAAATGACGAATCATCATATCACCTATTAAATCGATATATGCCACATGCTTCGGGCTGGATAACGTCTGATGCGGGCCGCTGACGGTCACATTTACTTGCGAGCATGCATGAACACATCGAGGCATGCATGCAAATTTGACAATGGGTTGTCAAAAACTGGCGACTATTCATGCTTCTGGCACGATGTCAAATGATCTGTCGCTGCTTGAATTTTGGCATGACACAGTGTGTGGCAAAAAATGTGCGAGTTATTATTATTTTGCTATTTTATCAAGGTATACAACAACATTCGACTTTATGAAAAAATTATTTTCCAACCCAATGACTATTTTGATCATCAATAAATATTGCTACTGCTGATTTACGGTCTCTATTAATATGACTGGTATTAATTTTTGCATAGATGAAGTGTCCAATATCGAAAATCGGATGCACTGTTACTTTTGTTCATTGTGGTGACAAGAAAAAATGCACCAACTATGAGGGTTACAGCGATTTGTGCACTTAGACTAGGTTTATCAGTGCACGGCTAAATGTTTCAGTTTCATAGCTGCTAGCCAATTACTTGTCCAACACGCACTGATAAACTCGGAAGAAATACTGCATTCATCATGGGGTATGGGGTAAAATGACAAAAATGTAATGATTTCTTTTAAAGCTACTTTTTTATGAGTATAAATAAGTTTGTTAAAACAATCGTTGTTTAGTTGTTATTTGTATTCTTGAGATTTATAATAAATATCTTTAATATAGTTACTACTCGGTATACAGTAACAATTTCGTCTTAGTATAGTCGCCTTACTCCAATATCCCCTATAAGAGAACACCAACACGAAAATTAAACTTTGTTACTTGATTTGTCGGTAATTTTTAATTTCAAACTAGCATGATCGTTAAAACGCTTTAACTGCTATACTAAACGTAAACTCTTAAGCAGGAGCAACTTTAAGTAGGTAAAAAATTGTTAAAATCTAACTTTCTCCAATTTTTGACGGATAACATAATCAAAAAATTACCTGAAAAAAAACACCGAATAATAAATAACCTAAAACTAATCAAGTATTTCGTATTTCAGATTGCGTAAGACCTTCTGCGGGCTTATCGTCACAGACTCGTATTAGATGGGACATACGGAAGATTTACGCTTTGGCGCTGCTTCTTTGGGTTTGAATAGCGAACTGCCTACGAGACGACAGCAACGCTGATTCCTCAAAGCAGACAAGCTGTAATACGCCTGGCGTGCAGCGGTGCTAATCGCTTTCAGTACGCTTAACGGAGAAGCACACATTTTCTTTGCAAAATGACCGATGGAACGGTAAACTTCTGTAAAATGTCTGGAATTTATAGTGATCTTCTGATAATTTTTAGCGGTAATAAATAACCTTTCACTACCATCTTGTAGATATAGGGATGCACAAAATATTGACTAAGTTTCTTCTTATGGTTATGAAGGTAATTTAATAAAACTAGGTCCTTTTCATCTTTATAATGTCAACATCGAGATCACACTACTAATAAAATGAAAGAAAATCTATTAATTGGAGGATTCTTACAGGCGAGACTAATCGTCGCTGCAGAACAAATATTTTACGCGTCTATGACGATAAGCCCCATGTGCAGAAGGCCTTAGTGATGATGAAGATCTTCCAAACTTTGATGGGACCTATCGTTCTCAATTATGGCGAAGTGTGTATCTTGAACAGTCGGACGATAAGTTAAAATAAATAAAATTGCTACAAAACATTCTTTAAAAGGGCATCGAAATAAATATCCAAATAATTGTCTACTAATAAATATCACTGAAATTAAGTGTTTGAGAGTTCTGGTTATGTAAATGATGATGAAGGTCTTCCAAGCTTTGATGAGACAAGCCGTTCTCCATGATGGTGGATCCTGTCGGGGAGCTATTTGGGCCTACAGGTGGAATGTTGTTATTGTTGTTGCTTCCTGGGGTTCCTTCTTGTCGCATGATATTTCGTCGCCATTTGGCTCGAGCATTTTGAAACCAGACCTAAAGAAAACATTGTTAATGAATTTAGAAATGAGTTTGAAACAATTTGAAAAAATTATTTTTATCAAACAGTAAAGGCGAGAATGATTGATATTGGTAAATTGAGTTAACTTTTAAATCTTTATAAAGTACAAACTTAGTATAGATAATACGTAATTTTTATAAGGAACAACATAAAGAATGTATGTACTTTATATCTTTACCCGTGCGTCACAAACTCAGGGATCTAGAGCCATTGTGACTTAAAACTCCCCATCTTTATTTATTACAGCCTTAAAAGTGAATAAAAATATGGTAGGACATCTGTGGAGTTCCGCAAAACGTTTTGCATATATTAACGGATTAGACAAAGAGGAAAGTTACAATCGTAATTGAATATTGATTCGTAGCCAATATTTGTCATGTATTAACTTACAGTTGCTGTTTTGATCATTTTGATGTGTCAATCTTAATTGGTGTCAATATTAATTGGTTTATATAAGTTTCTGCGGCTTAAAATTGATTTTAATCCTAAAAACAGCTCGACTCATAAGAGTAAAGAATAATTTCAAATATCTAAAATTATTGATGAGTAACAAATAGCCCAAATTAAAATAATATGCATTGAAAATAATATTAAATGTAATTATTAACATTATTTTTTTTTGTAAGTAAGCAAGGCAACTTGTGCTCAATCTTTGTGGGTACTTTCAATTGAAGAAATCAAATGGGGGACCTACATAGTCTGTTTTATCTGATCGTGAGGTAAACGTTTAATTTATTTACCTATATATTATCTTTTAGTATATTCGTACAATTTTGCTCTATACCCGAGAATACTCTTCGGCTCCTTGATTCCATCGAAAGGAAAGCCATTCGACTGATGGGAGACTACGAGCCGACCAAGGACCTCGACAGCATAGAAATATCAAAGACAGTTTGACAATTTTACTCTCATTTACAGATATTTCCAGGGCAAATGTTTTTTTTTTATGATCAAACAGAAGCACTATATGAAAAATCCTTTCGGGCACTCTGGGAGTGGTGCGTGTGCGCAAGAAGCGATTCACGTTGGTCTTGAATCGTTGGAGGTTATATTCGTTGGGAAAAACAACCGCGGGAAGGTCGTTCCATAAGGATGAAGTCCTCCAGATGAAAGAATTCTTAAACAATGAAGTTCCAGGAGTGATAAGCTTAACAACATATGGATGGACGGCAGTGGTTCGCCGTGTATTTCTGCTATTCGCCCCTCCGGGCGAGCACATTCCATGAAAATATCTGTAAAAGAGAGTCAAATCCCCAACCTGTCATCGATGTTCTAGGCTGTCGAGGTTCTTCGTCAGCTCGTGGTCTCCAATAAGACGAGTGGCCCTCCGTTCGATGGAATCCAGTAGCCGAAGAGTATGTTTGGGTGCAGAGCTCCAGACATGATAGCAGTACTCTAGTGATGGTCGAATCTGGGCTTTGTAGAGGGTTAAAAGTTGTTGAGGTGTGTGCAACTTTCTGATTCGGAAGAGTACACCAAGTTTCTGAGAAGTTATCTTGGTGATTGCCACAACGTGGTTATGCCGAGACATATTTCCTCCCAGATTGACGCCCAGCCAATTAGTAGATGAAGCCAGTGGGATTGCGTGTCCGTCCATGACTATATCCGGTTCTGTAATGTTAACCTCTTTATAGAAAACTGCTGCCTGTTTTTTTTAGCGTTAAATTCGACTTGGTTACTGTCACCCCAATCCAAAATTTCTTCCAGATCTTTGTTGAGACGTGATTCTTCATGCTGTCTGCGAGGATGTGCGTCGGCAGCCGATGTTTGTGCATTCAAAGAGAAATATGAGATAAGTGTGCTATCGTCGGCAAAACTAAATATCGGATTTCACTAGAAGGTCGTTAATGTAGACTAAGAACAAAGTGGGAGATAATATGGACCCTTGAGGAACACCGGCATTGATGGTGAAGGTGTCTGAGAGAAATCCGTCAAAAGCCACTTGCAGAGGGCGGTGCCTAAGAAAGCTAGACAACCAAGCACAGAATCGACTGGGCATACCAGGATTGCAGTTTACTTAGAAGTTCCTCATGCCAACCACCATTAAAGGCTTTAGAAATATCCAGTCCAACAGCCCGAGACTCCCCATAATGTTCGATTGGGTTATTCCAAAGATGGGTGGCATATGCTAGAAGATCTTCAGTTGATCTAGACTTCCGAAAACCATATTGATGATCGCTGATAATGTTGAAGCCTTCCAGGTACTTTAGAAGATGTTGGTTAATTGTTTTCTCTATTACTTTTGATATAACTGAAAGCAATGCGACTGGACGATAGTTGTTAGGCAGGGTTCTCTTACCTTTCTTTGCTATAGACTGGACTCGCCCTGTCTTCTAGCACGATGGAAAAATTCCTTGTTTGTAGGATAAGTTAAAAAGTCTACAAAATACTGGTGTTAGTTCATCGGCACATTTCTTGAGTACTATAACAGGAATTTCGTCTGGACCAGAAGATCTATTTTTCTTATTCAACTGACACTGACGAATAGCAGAAATACACGACAAACCACTGTCGCCCATCCATATGTGGTTCAGATTAGTACTCCTCGAAGTTAATAATTGTTTCATCCTCCCGTCGTGTTCCCCAACGAAGATAACCTCCAACGATTCGAAACCAACATGAATCGCTGTATTCCCACACGCACGACTCCCAGAGTACCTTAAAGGACTTATCACATATATATAGTGCTAGTGTTTGATCATAAAAAAACTTTATACAAATTCAAATGCAGAAACTTGAAAACCTACAGTCTCTAGAGTTCAAATGTAAATTTACACGCATTTATATATTAGTGAGTTAGTCTGTTTCAAAAAAATATGTACCTGAAGGACTCGTTTTGATAGACCCGTTTTCTGTGCTAGTTGTTTTAGATCCTTAGCATCTGGGTTTTGGTTAATAGCAAAGTACGTCTTCATTGTCCTTAGCTGGTGGTGCTTGAAAGATGTTCGCATCCTAAAACCAAATAAACTGGTGAAAAATTAGAAGGCAAAAGTGTAGTTTCTTAGGTAAATTCGTTTGTAGATATAGAAAAAAATTAAAACTAAAGCTGCAAGATGACAAGATTACTTCAAACAAGCATGGACCCATTTTATTTTTGTTTGCTTCGTACACGTCAACGTAACGCCTGTTATTACGAAAATAACTAATAGGAACAAAAAAGAGATGAGGATACTATCTAGAGAATCTCCATCTCTTTTATCTTCTGCCTGTTCCTGTTTTCATTCAAAGTGTGTAGACAAAAGTACGCGCTTATTATCTAAATAACACGTTGGTTCCGTCGATCAATATTGAACTGCTGGACTGGGGCACTGCCGTCGCGAAAAGAACAAATAACTTAATAATTTAAACTCGGTTTTAAGTATTAACATACAATTTAACACACAAATCTGCTTGAAACAGCAGTATGAAATCACCTGATCAGCAGAAACGGTTGCATATTCTTTTTTACTCGACTGGGGTTTATACTTAAAAAATACAGCGTTGCCAAACTTTCGATGTTTTATAAGGTTATATTCATAAAATGAAGAATTTCCTTCTGTAATACTTTTCTTTATAATGATAGTCTCGGAACTGGCAACCGCGCTGGTTGGACGAGACTATTTATTTTAAAGGTATGGAAGGGTCTATCAACATAACTATTTCATCATTATTCTTCAGCACAGCTGTTCGGTTTGATATGTCTTGGTTAGGGAAACTATATTTTTATCCAATTTACGACAGACTTGATACAGTTTTACCATATTGTTAAGTTAAGAATAAGGGCATTATAAAAAGTACGTTCCGAATGCTCGAAGGAGACGTAAGATCTTTGTCTAATTGACAGAAAACGACAAAGGAAAATTATACTAATTTTCAGAGCTCCCCGATTGCTTTTCTGGAAAGTTATTTACAATCCACCTAAAAATGTGAATTGTTTATTCTTCAAAAGCTGCGAACCAAAGCCGTATCCTCCTTGATTTAAGATCATTGATATTATCAGAGTAAGAATTATTGATCTTAAAATCATAATTGGACGAATACTATTAAAGAATTCAAGAGATTCCTTGTCCAAATTAAGGAAAAAATTAAACAAAATAAGATATTTTATTTTAGTGGCGTGTGTGAGTCGGACGAACATCGAAATATTTTCAGCCGGAACAAGAGTACCTTTTTCGAGGATGCTGAACACAATGGCGGCGTCAGAATTTCTATTTGGTGTTGCGCAACCCCTCAAAAAGTCCAAAAACCGAACAAACCCGCGCTGGTGAGAGACACAAAGATGATAACTAATTTTTACCGTTGTTTTTTCTGCATGAAAATTAATTTCGCATATCCGCATAAATATAATCTTTAATCTGTAAAATAGTGGCGCGTGTGAGTCGGAAAAAAACCCGAAAAATCGAAATATTTTTTAGCTGGAACAAGAGCCCCCCCCCCCCCCCTCCTTTTGAGGTTACGCAACACGGCCAAGAACCACCCCCCAGAGGGGTTAAACGCGTTTGAAGAGGTTTCCCTGCAGAGAAACACACTTTGTCCCCGTTTTCGAGGATGCTGAGCATGGTGGTGCTGTTGGATATCGCGTCCGACCCTTTCCAACCCCTCCACCGGCCAATACTCGCTCCTGAAAATGATGACATTTTTTTTTCAAATATCAGCGGCAAATATATATTCCCCCCGTATAAAGACAAGAAAAACAGAATATTTCGCGCGTATCATCAGAGGACCCAAGTACTCTCTACTCCGCCTTATTGTTCAAGGAAAAGTGGAGGTCACACGTTGGATTGGACGTAAAAAACTATCATGGCTGCGAAATATAAAGCAGTGTACAGGACTGCAACTTGAATAACTTTTCAGAGCAGCCGCCGATCGTAACACCTTTCAAAATGTTATCACTGCGATGATCGCCAACGTCTGAAGCCAGACGGGGCACTGGAAGATGAAGTGGAACGCTTTTAAACAAATGCGCATGCCTCGTCAGTTTGCTGATGGTTTCTGACTGCTCTGCGAACGAACTTATAATAAGTTGAGTGATATTTCTTTACCTTTTGGTTCTTTGATTTTGATGACCATTACTTGAGGCTGGTGACGTAACGGAAGAGTCGTAGGATAGAGACTCCATTGATGAAGATAACTCTCCTTGATGTAACATTTCTGAAATTGAAAAAATTATTACTATTATTTTTATTTTTTTTTTTATTAATTTAAGATGAGTTAAGAGCATGTTAAAATTATTTGGCAATTAAATCGTTATTATTTTTCATTTGTTCACACTTCGAAAGCCAACGTAATAAAATGTGAAATAAATGATCGATATTGATCCCATCAGTCTAACTGGAGATATTAAATTTCAAATATGAGAAGATTGGAGAAAATCCAGCAAATTAGCAAAAATTTATATGTGGATATTTTCGAAAAAAAAATTTTTTCAGCAAAATCCTCAAATACGTGTCAACAAATTTTATGTATACAGTGAGGACGTAAAGTAAGGAATAAATTCATTATCTCGCAAACTACAATTTTTTTAAAAAATCGCTCGGACCCTTCGATTTTGTTTTTCGAACGCGCATATTCTGACATAAAATGTATATATACATTGTGTTGCAAATAAGAGTGACACAAAAAATTTTTTTCTTAAATAGAACCCACTGTATATTATTGCATGTACGGATTCTTCGGAAAATCCTAAACATTTTTCATGTAGCATGTGCTATACCTTAGCCCAAGCGTTTTGGAGTTATTCTCATTCAAAATTTGAAAATCAGATATTTCGCAATCAATCAAGACTTGCATTGATTCATGCATGCTGAGGAAAACCTGTAGTCAGCCTGCGTGAAGCGCAAGAAAAGTCAAGTAGGCTTTGGAGTTATGATGCAAGAACCAAAAGAATTAAGTCAATAATTACTGTTATTGTCAGTTTTATGTGTATTTTCCTAACGTTTTACTAGTTTTCAAAAGACTCATTTCGTTTTTTCATAACTAAATTAAATTAAAATGCGGCTCACTGAGAAACACCGCATAGAGGTTTTGATGATGATGGGCTAAGTTGATAGGGTTAGAACACAGCAAGAAACTTGAGTTATTTAATCAAAAATACCCCAATCGTCCGCCAATATCACAATCAACAGTAAGCAAAATTGAGTACAAGTTTAGGCAATTCGGTCATGTAAGAGATGTCCCTAGATTTGGTCGTCCTCAAGTTGATGAAAATCAACAATTAGAAGTCTTACTGGTAGTTCAAGATAACCAGCATGTGGTGTCTAGGCAGGTAGCAAGTGACGTGGATATTGGAAAAACAACAGTTCTTAAAATACTGCATACAAATAAATACCATCCTTATAAAATGCAAGTTCTCCAAGAACTTTTGGAAAGGGACTTTGAGAGGCGCCTTGAATTTTGTGAGCGTTTACAGGATATGTGTTTCGTAAACAGAAATTTTGTAAAAAATATAATTTTTTCCGATGAGTCCACATTTTGCTTGAATGGTGACGTAAATATCCAAAATTATCGATATTGGTTCGATGTAAATCCACACTGGATGAGGGAAGGACACACACAATTTAATCAAAAGATCAATGTGTGGGCTGGCGTTGTCGATAACATTGTTATAGGGCCTTTCTTTTTTGACGAAAATTTAACAGACGAGAGATACTTGAGTTTTTTAGAACAAGAACTTGTTCCAGCCCTGGCCACCCTTTTTCCTGAGTTAGAACGTCCCGATTTGCCACATCATAATATCTGGTTGCAACAAGATGGTGCTCCTCCACATTTCGCTGTGGGAGTTCGTACATATTTGGACGATATTTTTCCAAATAGGTGGATTGGAAGAGGTGGTTTTATTGAGTGGCCGCCAAGGTCACCCGATTTAACACCACTCGACTTTTTTTTATGGGGATACCTTAAGGGAAAAGTATTAAAAAGCCAGCCTGCAAATTTAGATGATTTAAACGATCGCATCCGGCAAGAAATTCGGCAAATGGTTCGAAATGTTCAGCGAGAATTTGTAGATCGGTTAGGCTATTGTCAGTTGACCAACGGAAGACACTTCGAACATTTACTTTAGAAAAATTATTTTTAAGTTCACCTAACTGTTTTTCCGATAAATACGACATTTTTAAAATAATTTTATTCTTTGTTTTCTCCATGACTTTTTCCACTTTTCAAATTTTGAATGAGAATAACTCCAAAACGCTTGGGCTAAGGTATAGCACACGCTACATGAAAAATGTTTAGGATTTTCCGAAGAATCCGTACATGCAATAATATACAGTGGGTTCTATTTAAGAAAAAAAAAATTTTTGAGTCACTATTATTTGCAACACCCTGTATATCTACATTTTATGTCAGAATATGCGCGTTCGAAAAACAAAATCGAAGGGTCCGAGCGATTTTTTAAAAAAATTGTAGTTTGCGAGATAATGAATTTATTCCTTACTTTACGTCCTCACTGTATAAGTTGTAAACAAGATTTCGGAAGAATGACCTTACACGTCACACATGAGTTTAATATGGGAAATTATTTTCACTAAATTGATTAAGAAAAATGTTTTGTCTTTTTGCAAACAATATGATTATATAAGTTTCAAAATATTGAAAAATATCACAAAAAAAATTGTTCATTCATTGCTTATAATGTACAGTTGTATTCATTGAAAATGGGGATACTAAATTTGTTATAATGTAACTAGATTGTCATAGATTTTGACTTCTTCAAAAGTTTATGGTTGAAAAAACTGTCACTGTCAGAATTCTCAAAATGCCTCGCCATTTAACAGAACTTGAAAAAGTTCAAATAGTGGCCAGAATTGAATATGGGTGGTCAATACGGGTACTAGCAAATTTATACGGAAAAGCAGAACACAATTTTCACAGTTAAGCAACTTTGGGAGCAAGAGGGGTTGAAAGAAAAACTGGTACTGGTCCGTCCCGCGTTTCTAACCCAAAAGAATCGGAGCTAAAAAAGCTGGGTAGCTGCGTACAAAAATAATGCTCATAGATGAACGTAGACAGTCTCGGATAGTTTTCACGACTGTCAGTTGTGGAGTGTGGCAGTGTTCACTGAATACAAGGTTTATCAATCTAAATATAGGTAATAAATTCGAGTACCTATACCAATATTAGTTATGTTACGTTAAGTAAAAATTATGTGTTATTACAGAAATATTTTTATAAGGTTATCTCATTTATCACATTTAATTAGATTATTTTATTTTGACGCCAATGCTTATTGCTCGTAACCTTAAAAAAATAAATCAATCAGGAAAGCCTGATTTACGCAAATATGGCAAAACTAGTCACAAGACTTATCCCCATATTCAATGAATACAACTGTACATGTACAACTCTCTAGTACAATTTTTCAATTTTTTTAAACTGGGCAATACTGGATTTTTCAAATGTGATCCAACTTTTACAAAATTATTCCTTTATAACATACCTACTTATCTTTTCAATAATTGTTATCACCCATTGTTGTTTGTATTAAATACTGATTTTTCAGAAAAATAAACAACATCAGCATATCTATATCAAACTTGATGCACAATTGACATAATTTTTATAAATAACGGAGCATTTGACTTTTTACCGGCTCTGGTGGCTCAGTGCTCCGCGGCATTGCGAACTCTAGGACGAGAGTTCGCAGGTTCGATCCTGCGGCCTGGAAATCGATTCACAAATGTATCATCCCCCATTCACGACCGAACAAGCCAGTTGAGATCGGATATCTCGTGGGGTACGAGGGACGATATGCACTCTCCAATCGGTAGGTCATACCGTAATGCAAGAAACCAATGCCTTATAGCACTTGGAGGAGGGGTTTCGGAACCCACGTTAACCTGTAGGTCCCCTCGGGAAAGATCCTGACAGCGATCGAGAGGTTAAATTGAGACAGCAATAACATTTGAATTCATTTCGGTTTTTTACATAAATCGAATTAAAAAATTATCTATTCAAAGATCTTTACTACACTTTTTGAACAATAAAATTAAATTACTTTACAAAAAATGTCAATTTATACTGAGAGTTGTCAATGGGTATAGAATAACAAAGTCCACAACATTTTCCTGTAACATTTTTCAAAATTTTGAAAATTACAGTCGTATTTTGTTCGGGTTTGTTGATTTGTTGGATTTTTTTCGGTTCGGGTTAATTTGAAAAAGAGTCAAATTTTAGAGGGAAAAATTTATATGATGCAGACTTTATGCGTGACAATGTAGACAGTCTCGGATAGTTTTCACCTTAAATTATATTTTCTATGACTGTCAGTTGTGGAATGCGGCAGTGTTCACTGAATAGAAGGTTTCTCAATCTAAATATAGGTAATAAATTCGAATACCTATACCGTTATTAGTTATGTTATGTTGAGTAAAAATTAAGTGTTATTACAGAAATATTTTTATAAGGTTATCTCATTTATCACATTTAATTAGATTATTTTATTTTGCGTGACAATGTAGAAATTGTTTTTTGATATTACAGATAGTATTTAAATTTTTTTAGAAAGATTCACGGTTTGGTGAGAAAATAGACGTTAGATCAATTTGTTCCGAAACACTCTGTATATGTATGGTTTTATGCGGGTTTTTATATTACATCGCGAGTTCATAGAGCAGCTAAAGTCCACCGCAATCTCGGAACGTGTAACTTTCTGGAGATAGACAACTCGCCGTTTAGTCCAGATTTGGATTCGTCTGGCATTTTTATTTAGAAAATCAAATAGTATATTACGTACCGAGGTGGAAAAAGTGATTCTATTTCATTACTGTCGAGAGAGTCGGTAGGTAACCGAGGCGCGAAGCGGCGAGATTAACTAAATCGCGAGAGAACAATGAAACTTTTCACTGAGGTTTGTATACTATTTTATTTACAACCACATCTAACATCCACTTCTTATTATTTTGCATTAAATTTATTAATAAAAGATAAATGTCATTTTGATTTTTCCATTAGACAGAAATAAGGTGGTAAAATAACATAGGTAATAATACACATCAAGATGGCAAATATCATGTTCTGAATATGGTTTCCATGTCACTAAACAATATATTATTTTAACAACAGAAAAATGATGACGAATATGATTTTCCTGCTACTCCACCAGAAATTCGAGAAGCAGTAAAAATAGTAGAAGAAGATCTGATGCCAACTAAAAGCCGCCCGAGATATGAGAAGGCATATTACTGTTTCAAAGAATGATGTATGGGAAACAAAGTTCAAAATCCTGGTTCTGAGTCGGCGCTACTAGCTTATTTCAGTGAAAATGCCAAGACAAAGAAGTTATCAACGATTTGGTCACAATATTCAATGCTGAGGACCACTCTATCAATTAGGGAAAAAGTAGACATATCTAAACACGCAAAGCTATGCATTTTTAAAAAAGTGTGTTCGTATATTATTTTGAGATATCGATTTTTAAAAAAATTACAAAAAAATAACTTACTTTCCACCCGGGTGGAAAGTGAAAGTAAAAAAACGTCTACTTTCCACCTTTCAAAGATAGATGTCATTATTACATGCATGGTTGTAAATAAAATCCTGTTTGCAGATGATACCAAAGAGGAATTATTATTCTAATGGTTTAAAGCGTGTCTTTTGTTGCATTATTAGTGAGACAACTTTTATAGTGCCACTTGTAGTTGGCACAGTCTAGAAGTATCAAAAACATAAAATTAATGATTACTTCGTAAACCGTTGTTCGCTCTATGGTTCATTAAAAACGTAAAAAATGGAAATAAACCAATCGGATAGGTATTTTTGGCCTTTTTAGATAAATCACTTAAGATAACAATTAATAGATACAAAGTAGGTTTGGGTACTTTAAAAAGCGTTTTGTAAATAAGTCTCCTCACACCTGTCACTTAAGGCATATGGTGTGCTACTGATGGCATTATCTAATGGCCTCTAATAAAAATGTCACCCACTTGAAAACGTATTGGAAGCACAGAAGAACGTTAGCGGGTTAAATTGGAATATATTGATTTTAAACGTATTATAAGTGGACATGTAAAAAGCAATATCTTGTATCCTATAGTAGCTAGCTACTATCTATATTTTATGTGTTTTAATATATTTTTAATTATATGTAAGTAAGGCAATATTTCTTTAAGAGTTTGATGGTTTTACAAAGAAGTTGGATTTTTATTCTTCGACTAAATCTGAAATAAAAATTCTCTGTTAAAACAATTTATTTTATATACAGGGTGATTAATTCACTCGGTTCTTGTTCAAAATTGTTCTAATTGTACATTACATACATTATACATAATGAATAATTCAAAATAATAAAAAGTTGTTGAAAATCTCATTGGAAAACTCGAGTCCGAAGTGAGTGAGGATAGTGATTCTTTTCCTCCCTCTAACTTCCTTAAAACTTTTAATAACCACTTGTCTACCTCGTCGATATAATTTTGAAGGAAGAAGATTTATGGAAATCTTTACATATAAATGATAATGCTTGATACAATGACTAAAGGTAAGATATCTAACCGTCCCAATTTCGGCTGCCGTACGCAGTGACGTCAAAGGGAGAGCGATTTTTAAATTTCGAATGGGGATTTATATTGCTGTCAGCGTTTTTAATTCTATTTTAAAGGTATTAAAAGGTTTTATGCATGTAATGGTATATGAAATGAAAGAATAATATATGACAAGTGTTTACGTATATTAATCTCATAGAAATATAACACACATTACAGCTAAAGTATCACTAAAATAAGAAAAGATTCCGACAAACCTTTAAAACAACCGCCGTGACATCGGAACCGGTCAAAGCTGCTCGGCGACCCCAGCTGGTTGCCACCAGCGTTGTCAGAATTTTACAATTACAATTATTACAATTATTGTAATATATCCATTACTATTTTAACAATTTTTTAGATGCTCATTCTTGTTGTGGGGCTCCCCATATGAAATTTATATTCAATCTGGAGGTGCTCCCCATATTATAGTTATCTAATTACTCTAACACCGATTTTTACTATTCTATTAGGTTTCGAACCGTTAACCTATTACTTTTGATCAAAGATTCCTGGCACCACTGGTTGCCACGTAGTGCAGTTTGCCGTAGTTTTCCATGATAATTTCATTAGAATTCTTTCTTATTTAGTCATGTGTGTTTATTAAAATAACTATCTGAATATTCGTAAAATGAGGAGCGTTGTGTTCGTCTGTGATATGGATAACCAGACAAACAAATCTGATAGAAATATAAGGCGCTTCCGCTTTCCTAAGGATAAAAACAAAAAATTAGAATGCATACGGTTTTATTTATTTTGTTAACAGTATTTTCCACTGAAGTTGATGGGGATATATGCCTTCCAAACATGTAGGTATGGGAATTAAAATATTGTTTATGTAACTACTGAAGCAGATTATGAGTTTATTTACCTCTTCATAATTTCACTCTAATGACAGATGAACAATTTAAGAAAAATAGTTTAATTTGTTTATAACTACTTAGGTCGTATTTTAGCTTTAATCTTTGTTGTATGTTCATGAAATAAATATACCTAAATACCATGATATTATTCTTTCATTTCGCATACCATTACATGCGCAAAACCTTTTAATACCTTTAAAAGAGAGTTAAATGCTGACAGCAGTATAAATCTCCATAAAAGATTTAAAAATTACTCGCCCGTTGACGTCACAAGCCACGCCGCCATCGGCGTGGAATCATACCTCTTAGATCTTTATACCATGATGGTAATGGTAGTAACAAGAAATGGAAGTCTCTCCATTGATAGGACATCACCACCTGCAGAACCGTTTCGAACTCTCGTCCGTCAGTACAGGGTAGGTGCCCATACCAGTGTTGCCACAAATGTTTGCTTAAAAGTAATACGTTGACGGTTCGAAAGGTAATAGAATAGTAAAAAAAAATCAGAGTAAGAAAAGTACAAGTTACTTTGCTATAATGGGGGATCCCCTCCTGATTAAACATAAATTCATATGTCGAGGCCCCAACAGGATTAAACATTTAAAAAAAAGGTCGGGTACTCAAATAAAAAATTAGTAATAAATTTGGTGAGTAAGGCAATTGTTTAATAGAATTGTCAAAATAGTAATGGATCTATAACAATAATTGTAATATACTGGTATAGTTTCTGCAGAATTATATCGTTGATCTCTTGACTGCAATAAAACCTCATTATCTATTCGACCATAAAATAAATAAGGAATTATTATATACAAATATACAAATTCAATTTATACCTATGCCTGATGCATATATATATAAAAAGCGATTTTTAATAATTTTAATCTTTAGTGGTTTTCCGGCGTGTAATTTTTAGTTAGGCTTATTAGTGGTAGAATGTGGCGTCCTTGAAATTGTGCTGATAGGGGGGCATCTTCAAGTGTCGGGAATGGAGACTTAAATATTTAACAGCTGTTAAACAATTTAGAGAAGAAAATCGTCCAATTATTTACCTTGACGAAACATGGTTCGATACCCATGGCACTCCAAGAAAAGGTTGGGATGATTCTTCCAAAAAATGTCAAACCAAGGCACCATCAAATAAAGGCAAAAGAATCACAATATTACATGCTGGTTCAGAGAACGGGTTTGTTCCAAATTGTCTGTTGCTTTCCGCTAAAAACATAGCAGATTCTTCTTTAGATTACCATCAAGATACCAACGAACAACTTTTTGAAGATTGGTTTAAACATAAACTCCTTAAAAATATACCTGAAAATAGCGTCATTGTAATGGACAATGCTAGTTATCATAGTCGGCAAGCAAAAATCATTCCCAATTCTAATAATACAAAAGCAGAAATTCAAAATTTTATGATTGAAATTGATTTATATTTTGAAGGAATAAAAACAAAATAAATAAGGAATACGAGTGTGACAAACTTGCAGCAGAAAATGGACATACAGTGTTGCGTCTTCCTCCGTACTATTGTATATTCAATTCTATTGAGCTAATATGACACCAATTAAAATCTAATATTAGGAGAAATAATATTTCTCCTACATTAAATACATCTGTAGTAGAATTAATTAAAAACGAAGTAAGAAAAATTTCTGCAGACAGCTGGAAAAACTATGTACAGCATGCAGTTAAGGTGGAAAATTCTTACAATTGTATGATTACAAGTTTAGGCTTAGATGAAGATAGTGATAGTGATACAGAGTTAAATTTTGAAGTAATTATCAATAGTTTCATAGAATTTAATTAATTTTTATTGTAGGTACTTATTATCCTAATAGTTATACTTTTAAATTATATTATTTTCAATTATCATTAATTGTTATCATTATTTTACATTTATTATAGGTACCTAAAACTAAAAATACCTATCTATTTAAAAATTTTAACTTATAAAAATAAATCATGTTGTGTGGTATACATTTTCAAGCCGGCCCTGACCCATTTATTGAGCTTTGAAGAGGTTGAGGCGTATACAATAGGGTTTAATCAGGTAGTTTATTTATGGCAGTAAGAATCAACGGTATAATTCTGCAACAACTATAACGCTGGTTGATACCTATCATCAGAGAAGACCACTATTCCAAGCTGTATTATAGTCTTTGCAGCGAACCCTCAAGCTTTTTCGACAGTTGACATAAGTAGTATGTCATCGATCAGCTGTTTGGGGACTTAATCAAATACCCCAGTTTTATATGAACCGCATTGAGCGTGTTGCGTTTTTATATTTTTCCAGTTTGTTTGGTGCTAATAAGTTTTAAAAGTGTATTTCTGTCGTTTTAGTATAGTTTTTTTTTTTTTGAAAACTTTGATTAACTACATATTGAGTTGTTTGTGTAGATACGTACTTCCTATCTGTTGTGAAGATAGTGGTACCTTAGACATGTAATTATAGATAATGACTTTTTTTCATGTATTTGAACAAAAAAATACAATGTATTTGTGTGTTTTATTCCCTATAATAAATAATAAAAATTTGTATTTACTATCATTATGGATAGGAAGATTATTTACGAGAAGTTGATAATTTCCGAGTTATAAATAAAAAGCGCCAAAAAAATGAGTTTTTTTTTAACTTTTTTGGATGTTGCGCCAAGAAATTCAAACTCAAAGTCGGATTCAGTACCTCAAAAAACATATAAAATGGAAAAAACACAATTTAACTTGAGTATTACTCGCTCTGATGTGTAAAAGGTCGACGAAACTGAATAGCAACACACTATGTGATGGCTCTCAAATTAGTCATAAATTACACTCACTTTGTGCTGCACAAAAATTACACACAAGGCAATAAAAATGCACGCAAATTGTGTAATTACACGCTAATTGACAACAATGTGTAAATGGAATCCTTATTGATATATTAATAATTAAAAATCGACTTTTTCTACATTGGCGCTCTGCAAAATCGAAATGATTGAACTAGTAGTAGTAGCAAAACTATTTACATACATCAAGAGAAAAACGCGTTTCCTATCTTTATTATTAATGCCATCCGCTTTGCGTCGGCTAGCAAACTATCAGCATTCATCAACAAAATGTATTCAAATAAATTCCTTTTGGAACATAAAATCAGCCAGACAAGGGGTTACGTTCTATTTGTACCACTTAAACACGTCTATCAGATATGGAGCGATAGACAACGCTATACACGGTTCACTTGAAGGGATAAGCCCTCGCTAGTAGAGTTTGAGGGTCCTTCACTACAGCGCGAATATATGGCATTCCGGCAAATATAATTAATTTTGCACGTGAAATTGGAAAAAAATTTCGAAACAAAATTAAATTTTATATTTTTCCTATGTTGAAAAGGAAATATTGTATATAAGGTTTTTTAACAATATGTTCGGCTATTAAATTTGGTAGGTTATATAAAAATCTCTCTCTCTTTCAAAAATATTATTGCTGCCGCTTCTACTAGAAAGTATTCGCAACTGATAATTTAAATGGAACACCCTGTGTGTTATTTATTATATTCAATCCTTATTAATTTCTTAATAACTTTCCTTAACATTTTCCTATTCCTATCTGATTTCATTGTCGAGATAATAATTAATTTAACTTTTATTTTTTGGAAAACATAAATTTTTTTATCAGAAATTTTAAAACTTTAGGTAATTGATCCCCTAAAACGGGATTTTTTCTCGGGTAAAATTAAAAAGCAACGAAATATTCATCAAAAAATGAGAAGGCGAAAGCGCCAATATATGTATTTTATGTAAGGCCCCCCAAAACAAATTCCTATATACGCCACTGCCTATGTCGAACAGTTCTTGACTTGTGAGCATTTATTTAACAAAATTAATTATTACAAATGATAGTGGCGTCTGTGAGTCGGACGAACATCGAAATATTTTCAGCCGGAACAAGAGTACCTCCCCCCCTCCCAGTTTTCGAGGATGCTGGACATGATGGTGGCATCAGAATTTCTCTTTGGGGTTACGCAACCCCTCAAAATGGCCAAAACCACCCCCCAGAGATGTTAAACGCGCTTTAAGAGGTTTCCCTGCAGAGAAACACACTTTCCCCCTGTTTTCGAGGATGCTGAGCCACGTGCTCAGCATCCTCGGAAACGGGGGGGAATATATATTTACCGCTGATACATGAAAATAAAAATTCAGCCCTTTCAGGGGCGAGTATTGGCCGGTGGAGGGGTTGAAAGGGGTCGGACGCGATATCCAACGCCACCGTACTCAGCATCCTCGAAAACGGGGGGAAAGTTGTTTCTCTGCAGGAAACCTCTTGAAGCGCGTTTAACCCCTCTGGGGGGTGGTTTTTGGAGGGTTGCGCAACCCCAAAGAGAAATTGTTCCTGCTGAAAATATTTCGATTTTTCGGGGTTTTTTCCGACTCACAGACGCCACTATGACAACACGCAAATTCGTAAAAGCTTAAGGTTACTTAACCAAATCTAAGTTGTAGTATACATTCGCGATTCTTAAAAAAAATAAGCAAACATTTATTTCGCTAAATACTATTCGAGATAGATATAGCAATATTATTCATAGGAAGATAGACAATTTCTAGAGCTCTTATAATCACAGATAAAATACCATATAAATCATTTAAAAAAACACGCTTTGTATATTTTTTACAAAACGGCCTGCATGCGGTGACATGCTATCAATGAAGGAGGCTTATTCCCTTTCTTGGTAGTACAAGTCAATATGAATTAGCATTTTGAATGCTACAGTGTTAGACAACAATACGGGCTTATAGTATAAGGTTCTTCGGGTGGTTAGGAAATAATTTATCCACACATTAGTATTTGTTTTTAAATTACCTGAGGAGATAAAATAATTGGTCATTAATAATGGTATAAAAGACGTACAACATCATAATTACACTGAAGCACAACGGCCGTACGAATTTCTCTGTCGCCCGCTATACCTATGTAGTTATTAAAAGGGTTATTCAACAACTGTACCCTATTAATACGATCAGTGTACCTATAGTTACAGCTTTGATCTCCAATGGCACTTAACAAAAAACAAACTGAAAACAAAGATTGAAACAAATATAGGAAACGTATTGTATTTGCTTATTAGGAAAAAAACGTTTGAACAATACTAAGGGGCACAATGCCATTGTTTACAAATCCACCGCTTCCCTTTTGTTAACAAGGTATCGGATATGAATGACGTACGTATTCAATAAATTTTGTGTTTCAATTCACCTGAAAAATATTTTATGGACTGAGGTAAATAATAGGTTGAAAATAAAAATGGGGTTGTAAAACATTATGGCCGTGATTAAAGGATCGTTAATATCTATGCAAATTACATTTTAATGAAATTTATGCATTTTTCGATAAATTTCGGAAAAATTGCATTTTTTGATACATTTATTTTCATATTTCGTCACATGACCTTTTAATCTCTGTTACACCTTTATCTAGATTAGTATTATTCTTAGAACTATATTTATAAACTACTCAGGTATTTCTGCATGTACAGGATATCCCAAATTATTCGATAGCCACCACTGGGATCTACGAAACTACAGGGTGTTATGGAAATGACGTATTATATTTAAACCGGCAATTCCTGAGATAAAGACAAATTGAAGAAAAATGCCCATAAATGGCGCTTTCAATTCATTCAGCGGTAAAAGTGACCTGACGTCAAACCAGAAAAACACCTGTGTGGCACTGCGATACATGTAAGCAATCAAGGAATTCTGGCCGGTGTTCTCATATGTACACCTTAATCTCTTTAGACAAAATAAAATAATTTACACACTTTTCCATTCTGTAATACCTTTTTGTACAATTAATTGAATAACATTTAAGACGGACTATGTTTTAAACAATCCGAAAAAACATATGGAATAATAATAGTCATGTACGTCACTAGGTCAAATGCCACTGACCCCTTGACGCCTTACATCGGCTGAGCGAAGTAGTTTCATATAGCGGCGCACGCTTGCGTCTGTTAGTTGAAGACCAACCAGCGGCCGGATACGTTGTGTCTCGTCGATCACCAAACACTCTCAGCAATCCGCCTATTTTTCGATTTACGCGTGTATCTTGCCCGTCCATAAATAATCTTTGAATATTGTTTTTATTGACGCGTTGCTGCTGGACGTCAAATTTCGTCGCGTGTAATGAAATCTAAAAATCTGTAATATAATCTGTATTATTGTATTTTCAAAAACTGTCAGTTCTGTTTCACTATTACTTACACTTACATAAAGCGTTTCCAGGAGTGTTCCCATGAAAAAGAAAAAAAACTGATTGTGTTTGGTAAGGTAAGACCCTTAAAATTAGTATCCAAGAAAGCGTTGTGAATTACTCACAGCTGCAGGGACGGACTAGCTGTGATGCTCATGGTCCTTTATTCTTAAAGCCCTGTCTGATAAGAGCTTTGGACAAAGTTTTTTACAGACCTTGAACTATTGACTAAACGACATTCATGTCGCTTATCATATTTAACCCTTGAGAAGTTAGGAGACTCAGTGTAAATAAAATGCCGTTTTCTCGAAAACGGTTAGGATTAGCGACATGAAGAGTATTTAATTTTTAGTCAATAGTTAAAGGTATGTAAAAACTATTGTCTAAAGTTCTTATCATACAGGGCGTTAAAAAAGGCGCTAGTCCGCCCCTGCAGCTGTAAGTAATTCACATGGATAGTATTTTGAAGGGTCTTACATGGTATACATGATATATAAAAAAAATTTAAATATACCTGGTGGTTCAATAATTATATATGAAAAAAACTTGATTCTATTGGAGCTCTTTGGGAGCCCCTATCTCCGTTCTCTTTTCACTTGTTTTTTTCATATTTTTTTTTATGATAAAACACAAGCACTATAGGAAAAATCCTTTAGTGGTACTTTGGGAGTGGTGCTTGTGCGCAAAATGCGATTCACATTGGTTTTGAATCGTTGGAGGTTATATTCGTTGGGAAAACGGCCTCGGGAAGGTCGTTCCATAAGGATGAAGTCCTCCAGATGAAATAATTCTTAAATAATGAAGTTTGAGGAGTACTAAGCTTAACCACATATGGATGGGCGGCAGTGGTTCTTCGTGTATTTCTGCTATTCGACGCTCTGGGCGGAATTAAGAGGGCAAGGTCAGCCGAGCATTTTCCATGAAAATATCTGTAAAAGAGAGTCAAATTCCAACCTGTCTTCGATGTTCTAGGCTGTCGAGGTTCTTCGTCAGCTCGTGGTCTCCGATCAGACGAATGGCCCTCCTTTCAATAGAATCCAGTAGCCGAAGAGTATGTTTGAGTGCAGAACTCCAGACATGAGAGCAGTACACTAGTGATGGTCAAATCTGGGCTTTGTATAGTGTTAAAAGTGGTTGATGTGTGTACAAGTTTCTAGTTCGGAAGAATACACCAAGTTTCTGAAAAGCTATCTTGCGATTGCCACAACGTGGTTATCCCAAAATATATTAACTCCCAGATTGACGCCCAGCAACTTAATAGATGAAGCCAGTGAGATTGCGTGTCCGTCCATCACTATATCCGGTTCTGTAATGTTAACCTTTTTAGAGAAAACTGCTGCCTGGGTTTTTTTGCATTAAATTCGACTTGGTTACTGTCACCCCAAGCCAAATTTCTTTCATCTTCATTGTCCATCATACTGTCTGCGAAGATGTGCGTCGGCAGCCGATGTTTGTGCATTCAAAGAGAAAGATTAGAGAAGTGTGCTATCGTCAGCAAATAGAGATTTCCCACATTTCCCCGGACACTATGTATAATGGTAGTATCTTAATATATTTCGAATACAGGATGGGCCTTTGTTCGGGTTTGTTCGTATTGAAACCAGAAAAATAATTTAGAAATCACTAATTTAAACCTAAATACCACAGCCGCCTCGCCAACATTCCCCTTAATTGACCGCAGGTGTCGCCAAACAATAAATAATAGCCCGATAATTATTCTAGACGACGATAGGTCTACCTAAACAAAAATTCCTTAACCGCCATAATGTTTTTAACCAATGGGCTACCGGATGGGACTTATCCAATAAGGATCTAAGGACACTTTTCAACTGTCAACTGTTTCGGTTTGGCCACCCACCGATCGGGCGACCCAATAAATTATCAGTCGATATCGGATCAATACTATTGAGCTCGCTGGATTTACAGTGTTGTCATATATGTGGTTCCTTATACAGTACTTTATCTAGAATGTATATACCTAGCTTTCTTTAATTACTTTTTATCTAAAGGAAGAAAGAAATAAACGACTGTCTAAACCACAAATATCTTCTCCTTTTATCAACTTCATCTTTAGGCGCGTTTCGCAGTAAGGCTAAACTCTGACAACAGGAGAAGGGTCTTTGCGGACCAAAAATGCCAGACGGGCGAATTAAAGGTCTAGGAAGTTGTCCATTTCACAGTGGTATGAAGCGCTGACTCGCTGAAGACCAGTGGCTTTCGTGCAGAAATTGCCCTCTGTGCTTTTGAAGAAAAGAATGGTACGTCACATTTAAATAAAAATTATTTTAGAAATTCTCATTCCTTGCTTCCACTGGTTGTGTCAATTTATTGAAATTTTGTATAAATCGTTAAAGGTATTATAATTATTATTTTAAAACTACTATAAATCCGTAGGTCAATGAGTTGAGACAAAAATTTGAAGCAATAGGAAAGTACGCACTAGGATCAAGCTTGTTTCCATTATAAGTGAGACATCATGTATACAGGGTGTTATGGAAATGACTTAATATATTTAAATTAAATTAATTTCAGGTAAATCCTGAGATGAAAATAAATTGAAGAAAAATAACCTTAAATGGCGCTTTGAATTATTGTACGTAATATGCAGTTTATATGAAATCAAAAAAATTACGTGGCCGCTACTGAGGACGATCGCAATCAATAGTTTATTGAGGCTGTGTTGTCATATATTGCAACACAGATTTGTAAACGAAAGTGTTCAGTTTTTGACAACAAGACGTCTTTGACCCGCGTTATCACTTCTTTTTCAAACTTTTTAGAAAAAAAAGACTACAATTTTAAGGTACATACTCTCTTATCTTCGATTTTGTAATCCGTTTTATAATTAAATTCCATAAAAAAATAAAATCCAAAAAAGTATGTTTTGCAACAGAACCAAGAATATGTAATATCACACAAATTTGAAATTACATCACAATATTTCTTATTATGAATTATGTCACGAGAGACAAAAAAAATCGGGTGATGCTACAACTAACAAAACGTTTAAAATTCGTATACATCAAGCACGTGGAGCCCTCGAAAGCGTCATTCCACCCCGAGTCTCGAAACACTGTTAGTATACTCTAGTGACCCAATTGTTGCTAACTGAATCCAGATGGAACGGCGCGATAGTATATTGGTAAAAAGGTTTTTTTTACCTTAGTATTTAGATATTCGATTCAAAAAAAGTATGTATACTTTCTCTAAGACACCCTAGGTGTCACCCATTTAAATATAATAAGTAATTTCCATAACACCCTGTATTATAACTTCTGAATACTTGTATCACGTATACTCTTGATCTGAGATATTTTCCTTGTTTTTTTTTGGAAATTTATTTATCGTGGTTTTTTTTAGCCATTTACATCTTATCTCAGGCATGGTAGTTGTGAAATCTTGTGATCTGATTGGTTTAAAGACGTGTGGATAATAAAATTTTTACAATATAATAACTGCTTGCATCCTATCAGTAATTAATTATTACTCACGGGCATAAATTACCAATACGTAATGCTTATTGATATTGGTACAAAAAATTTCATGATAATGAATATTTTAGCACATTATTATACTGCCCTGTTAATTCAAAATTTAATTGTGAAATACGCCCAATTTGGAACGTATTAATTGGTTTTGTTAGCATATATACTGCCTTCGAATTTAACAGAGATTTAGATGAGCTTGTTCATGTCATGTTGCTTAAATGGTATAAGTAACACCCTTTTGAATTAACAGGAAATATGAATATAAAAATATGATGTATCGAGTTGCTCATGAAGCGTTCTTTTTAAGCTCGGTTGAAAAATCGTAAGTGAAAAAGAATTTATAATTTTCTAAAATGTATTATTTGTCCACTAATACGTGGCAACAGTGCATACAATTTTTTTTTAAATAAAAATAAAACACCCGAACTTGGTTCTTGTTTCTTCGGATTCTGGGAGCTCGATTGTGGTTTTAAAGTGCCGACAGTAAATTCAACAAATCGATGCATTTAAAATGAGGCTCGAGACGCATCTCCTAATAAAACCTTTATTTCTATGGTACAACGATAAAATGAGAACATAAACCACTAAAAAGACTACTTCTAATCTAGCTATAATAAGTTAGGCTTATGAAGACATTGAAATGGTTTTTTGATTTGTTTTCTCATATAATGATTCTTACAATAACTACTATTAGAGTTGATATTTTATTAAGTGATCGAATTCCAATAGAAATAATAATCCTTTTTTAAATTATTCACTTTGAATAAAAACTGCATGAGCATATAGTATCTGCGGTGTGAAATAAGTGATAGTATCTGGAATCTGGATAAAATAGCATTTTGGTCAGTGCCTCTATCTGGCTTCCCTAATGATGAACTTCCATTGTTTTGTAATAGAATAATATATTTATGGATAGGATAGGATGCCATATAATACCGTCATATTCCAGTTTAGATCGCACAAAACTGTAATAAAAGATTTTCAGTGTTTGGGTATTCGAGAAATCGGCCGAATTACGTATAATAAATCCCAGAACCGGACATTATAGTCTAGTAACGCCTGTGGTGTATACAGACTTTATTTTTCATTTTCTTTAAAATGTAAACAGTCAAATTCCTCCATTTTGTTGTTAACTATTTTCGACAATTTTTAGTATCTTGTGAGCTTTGATCGGTTGCTAAGGGTTGTTTATTTTAAGCGTCTTTTACATTTTATAAACGAAAATATGGAAATTCCACAAAATATTTTAGGAAATGCTGAAAAAGGGAAGGAAAACTTATTAACGGCAAAGTCTAAAGCCCTGTACTACAAGGAGTATGAAAATTTTCCCCAATGGAAATTAGGAAACCAAATTACGGCGATTACTGAAATAGTAATAATGACTTACTTTCAGGAATTTGTATTTAAAACCCTTTTGTCATTGGTAATAACAATTTTTAATTATGTTTACTTTATTTTAGTCGGAAACATATACCCCTAATAGTCTTTGGGCAAAATATTCACTAGGTGAGGTCTGAACTTATAGTAAAGGAAAACATTAATATTTCAAGATGTTGTCAATTAATTTTAAAAGTTAAATCAAAGGAATATCTTCCTAAAAAAAATAAAAGTTGTGAAAGGTGACAAGATTTAACTTTTATCAAAAATGCGCCGAATGATACCTTCCTGCAGCATAAAGTGGTACTCGTGATGGTAGTTTCTGGCGGCCTAAGACGGACTGAGATGGTAAAAATGACCATTGATGATATTGAGGATAAGGGTCCTGTTATGCTTGTCAAGGTACAAGAAACTAAAACTGCTACGCCAAAAAGTTTCACTATAATCGAAGGAGACCAAAAAAATGCCTTAAAATTGGTAAGACAGTACCTTGCATTAAGGCTAAAAGGAATTAAGGAATGCAGATTTTTTCCTTACGTATCAAAATGGTAAGTGCATGTACCTTTGCCTGTGGGTAAAAATACACTAGGACGTGTTCCTTCAATCGTGGCAATATTTCTTAATTTAGGCAACGCCAAGGGATATACAGGACATTGCCTATGTCGGGCCTCGTCCACACTTCTTATCGAGGGTGGTACTTCCCTTGTAACCCCTAAGCTACACGGTAAGAGGAAAGGTACTGGTATAGCGGAAGGTTATATAGAGGACAGCATCACGTCGAAAAACCGAATAGCAAAAATAATATATCTCTAGCTCTGTAACCAAAGAAGAAAATATGTTAATTAATGTTGAGTGAAGCAGGAATCCGCTTGCACATAGAGAAACTCAGCAATGGAGTCGCAAAATTTCATAGTTGGTCCAACTTCTTTCTCAGGAAAATTCAGAATTTGTACATTTAACATAGGAAAAACACAATAATATTATGTAAAAATAACTATAAAAATAAATACAAATTTTATCCAACCCGAACAAACCCGATAATATTTCCTATGATATTATGATGATGTTAATAGCAACCGCTTCTAAGGTATTATAAGTAAATAATTCATAGATGAAAAATAAAAATGCTATTGTATGAAACTTTGTTTATTTGTATTTACGCTATAACTTGAAAATAAATGAAAATCGGGTTAAGAACATGTACTTTTACAATATTTTCACTTGTACAATACACTCCTGGAGTTTGATCCATTCTTCCCGCCCCACCCTGTATAGCTATACGTCAGCAACTCTTTGTTTGTCCGTAATTATCGCAAATACAATTGGATGCCGTTAACATTTCCCACAAAACATGACCACAATATCAATTATCGATCCAAATTCTCGACTAATTGTTTCCATTAATTATACTTGGACAAAAACCAGCAATGGCCAAAATAATCGAACGTAGCATTTTAAGGAGTAATGAGTCACTTTTTCTAACCTTATGGCATGATAAATACCATTGATGTCATTTTTGGTAATACAAGGGACGACAAAAGTTACAAGTGGTATATAAGGAACTAAAAAAAAGTTACAGTATTTCTTATAGATGGAATTAAAAAACGTTTCTGTTTCTTTTAACAATCATATTATTAAGAAGAAAATAACAGGGAGAGGTCAAATTCGGTACGTATATGGTGGCATCAATAGACTTTCAAGGTATCCCTTTCATGGTAGTAAGTACCCTTCAATCTGAATTCGTCATATACTAGGACTTTGGAAAATTGGCAAATATAATTCATCGCTCTGTGGGAACTACAGGGTGTGTCCGTAAGGTGTCTGGCTTCCATAGCGCCTAAACTATTAAAGATACATAACCGAAAAATATTTACAATCTACAAGGTGAACCCATTGTCGCCTAAATAACGCCTTTTCCCGCTTTTGTAATCGTCGGAGTTGCGGTATTCTCGCCTGCGGCGCGTTGTTTCAAAGGCCGAAAAGCGTTATCGTGTGGCCCTCGTAGTCCCATTTTTTCCCTTGTTGATTTAAATCTAAGTCTTTATCGTTTGTACTATTTTTGTCCCAATCGAATTCTATGCCCGAAGGCGGTGACTCCCCACCAAGTGATTTATTAAGCACGCGCTGGCGTGCGGCAGACCTAGCAGCAGAGTCATTGTACTGGCCATTCAGGTACTGGTCGACGCTACTAGTAAAGGCAACAGTTCTAAAATGGTCATCAAAGTCAACCACTAGATGCAGTATTTTCAGAATTACGATTTTCCGCCATTTTTGCGTTTTCGATTTTTCTGTTCCCCACCAACTGGAAGCTGTCAGCAGTCCAGCAGGGCAATTGAGGAATGAGAGCAAACTTTTGAGTCTTAGAATAAAAATGTATAAAGTAAAGTAAAAGTATAGTTGTTTGAACATAGGACGAAGCCTAACTTTTATTCAAACTATACTTTTTTCGTGTATTGGCTCGGGCGCATCCAATTGAATATAACAAGACTAGTTTGTTATATTGAACACGGGGGGGGGGCTTTTAATTTGTTTAATTTTAAGTCTTTTATCTTAATGAGGGTTATTTAAGGGTTAGTCCTTTCGTCAGTCGAGTAACGCGAAACCGACCTATAATTTCCAAAAATTATAGAATCGCGGTAAGGGCGGCTAAAATTAACTTAGGATACGTTATTTCTTAAATTATTTTGCGCTTATATTTTTTATGTCACAATCGTCACCTGTTGTTACTTTAAGGTGTATCGACGAGAAAAGTTCGTAGTGACCGGTACTTGTTTAAAGGTTATTTTTGTGAATTCTAATGTCATGCAGGCCGGACGCCGCCCTCAGTTCAGGGACAACGCTGCTTTTATGACCGAACTGTGACTATTCTGCTTACTTTCCTACCATAGCTTCCACCGTCAAAACGGCCGCTATTTTATGGGCGCTTGAAAAGTAAGCTAGTCCGACACCGCCGAGGATTCATTAATTCTATTTCTGTTCTTTCTTGGACTTATTAATACTCGCGCCGAAACGAGTATTCGAAGGTATCGCAGCATTATTTATACTCACACGGACGGCTACGAGTGTTCGTAAATCAATTTTAGTTTTTATTTAGACACGCACTAAAATACAAGAGTGTTCGAAGATATTTAGTTTTTATTTATACTCGCACCAAATACACGAGTATTTGAAAACAAGTCAGCGTTATTTATACTCGCACTGAAACATACCGGTGTTTGAATGGGGGATGGACTAGCTGAGACACTCATGGTCTCTGTTTGTTTTAATGCTCTGTATGATAAGCTTTAGAAAAGGGTTTTTACATACCTTTAACTATTGATTAAAAATTTAGTACTCTTTATTCATTTCGATAATCCTAACCGTTCTCGAGAAAAAAACACATTTTAATTATCGGAAGAGATACTTCTTTGTTCCTATCAAATGTTCAACTTCGAAATTCCGCTTTTCCATATTTAACCCGTGAGATGTTAGTGTAAATAAAATGACGTTTTCTCGAAAAAGGTTAGGATTAGCGACATGGATGAATAGTACTTAATTTTTAGTCAATAGTTAAAGGTATATAAAAAACCTTTGTCAACGGTTCTTATCATTAAAACAAAATGGGGCAATGAGTGTCACAGCTAGTCCGTCCCTGCAGCTGTGAGTAATTCAGCACACTTTCTTGGATAATAATTAATTAATTATATTAAAAAAATTTAAATATACCTGGTGGTTCAATAATTATAGGTAAAGAACTCGATTTCATTGGAGCTCTTTAGGACACCACATCTCCGAAAGGGAAGCGTATACGATAAAACATTATATGTACTTTTAGTACTCTTCATTTGTTTCCTTCACATCCGGGAGATTTTTTTATTTAAGCGTCCATATTCATAGTAAAATTGTTCTGTACGATCTTGAATATGGATAGGTACTGGAAACGGGATATTAAGGGTGGGAAGATTTTAAATTGACATCCTGTATGTTCTATAGTAAAGTAAAACTAGTTTTAGTTTATTTGCTAATGTTCATTTGACTTCAATCAACATAGCCAACGTTTCCACCCTGAGTCCTCATCAGGACATCATTATTCTAACCTTCTATATTTTACGAATGATAAAATTGAACCAAACCTATAGACACAACGTTCTATAGAATTATTGATAGTTTAAAATAATTAAGAACAGAAACAATCAATAAATTAATTGTTTATGGTAAGAGAAATAAGTAAAGGAAGCGAAGAGTTCAGTTGATTAACTAATTTAAAAATATATCAAGTCTTACCTAATGTAGCAGCAGCCATCCTCATCGTCACAGGCATCTCTCCACAAGGAGAGTCCTCGCTAGGGGGCTTTCTTTTTCGTGGTCTGCCTTTATGGCTTTGAGGGGGTGTATTGGAGGGATAGTAACTGGGGGATTCACCTCCACTGAAGATAGGGGGTTCGTGGGGGTCAAAGGTGTCCATCATTTCAAAGTGCGGCCTATTCAAACAAAAACTGATATATTACTACTCAATTACTTTCTTAATTACTTACATATTCAATAGAAGAAGAAAAAGGAACAAAAAGTGAATTGTTTTTAAACTAATAATAAATTGTCTTCCTGAAAGTTAAAATGTTTTGCCAAGGTCCTAGTTTTATACTGGATGTTATGGGAACTGCTTTTTATATTTAATTATTTGGATGTCAAAGAGAATGTTTGCACACTTTTTTTAAATCGAATGTCTAAATACTTAGGTGAAACCCCTTTACCCCACGTGAAGCCGCGCCATACACATCTGTTTTCCGTTAATAACTATATTTAGGTCAGTAGGCGATCAGTGATGTCAGATCATAACGCGGGTCTCGACCCAAAATTTACCGTTTTTTATTCGATTTTGAAATAATTTATAATAATAAATGTTGTTATTTCAAATTTGTGTGATATTACTATTGATTGTCTTGCAAACTGTACATTTCGCGCTATACAGTAGTTACTCGATAGTGTGAACATTGCCTAACGGAAACCTCGCATGGTGTGAACAAGATGCTAATTATACAAGACCACCGTATACCGTAAACAAACTAAACCTTCGCTAATGGAAGCAAAGTCATTGACCCTAAAAATTTACATTATTTGGCAGTCGTTGTTTCGCGGTGCTGTAAATCCCCGATATATGCGGTATTTTCAAACCACGGGCGCTGCCCCGCTGAGTTAGCTAGAAATGCATACGTTTTGTGCCAATTGTTCGATGTTAATGCGTATTTGGATAACGTCATTTCGGTAAATATCGGTGAAATGTCGCTTAAAAAGCCAAAGTGTCTTACTTTTTATGAAAAATCGCTAGTGATTCAAGAATTAAATGAACGGCAAAGTGTTACGTATTAAGCAAAAAAAATATGATGTTGCCAAATCCATAATTTGTAGGAAGAAACAAAAAAAGAACTGATTTCTAAAGCTGTGAACGGTACATAATATGTGGGCCTAGGTAAAAGACAAATATTAAAGAGTTCGGAATTTCCCAGAATGGAAAAAAAATTATATAAGTGGTTCCTGGACCAAAGAAGTAAACATTTTATTTTAACTGGGGATATGATCAAGCAAAAAGCAACTCCATTTACAAATTAAAGAAAATGATAAGCAATTTACAGCCAGTGAGGGATGGCTACAACGCTTTAAAAAGAGATTGGACTCCACTTTTTGAAAATTTATGGAGAGAAATTGTCCTCATAGCCAGAACTTGTGAATTCATTTAAAATCCAATTGAAGAACAAAGTAGAAGAACTTGGTATCACATTAGACCAACTTTACAATGCTGATGAAACAGGACTTTACTGGAAATTATTACCAGACAAAACATTTGTCTCGGTGTCGGAAAAAACTGCGGCTGGTAGGAAAACTGAGAGGCAGCGAATACATTTTTTAGCTTGCAACTTGAAGTTGAAGATAATGAAGACTGTCGAAGACTGTCAAAGCGATGAGATTGAGATACCCGAAGAATCACCAACTCCATTGGTTTCACTAGATAGAGTTATAAAGTCTTTAAATGTAGTAAACCAGTGATTAATGATCCTGTAGTTATAAAAAGGCTAAGAGACAAAGCCATTATGCAGAAAATTAAAAATCTCGAAAAAAAAAAAATTTCTTACATTTTTAACAAAAAATAATTCTTTATCTCTTTTTTTAAAATTTGTTACTGTTTGTTTTAATGAATATTACTAATTTATACAGCGAGTCTCAGAAGAAATGTCTAAATTCATATAAAATTCAGCGGTAAGTTTTTCAAAAAACGCTCGCACCCGTCGATTTTGATTTTTTAATTTTTTTTTGTGGTAATTTCATGTATACAGGGTAGCTCAAAAATAAGTTACGACCATCAACTTCATTTTTTCAAATGAAAACATATATTTTTTATTTCATTTTTGAATTTTGCATTGAATTCTAAGCATGTTTCATGTACCATGTCCTATACATAAACTCAACAGTTATTGAAAAAATTAGGATTGAACATATCTATAAGTAAGACCTGTTTATTAAAAAAAAACACAACAAAATCAAATTAAATGTTGAAAATGTGCGCCATTTACGGCTTGACAATATCCAAGACGATCAATAAACTCTCTTTGCACGTTTCCAACTATTTCCGGAGTTATGACACGCACTTCTCTTCGGATCCTTTCTTTCAACTCCTGCATATTGTTTGGCCTGTTAACAAATACTTTTGATTTGAGGTAACCCCACAAAAAAAAGTCCAGCGAAGTTAGGTCTGGCGACCTAGCAGGCCATTCGATAGGTCCTCTCCTTCCAATCCACCGATTGGGAAAAGTTTCATCCAAAAATGTGCGCACAGTGCGGAGGAGCACCATATTGTTGGAATATCAGTTCTTCGTCAGGGGAGTCTGGATCCAATGGATTCGGAAATAAAGCCACTAATGCTGGAATTAATTCTAGTTGGAGAAATTCGAGATATGCTTGTCCAGTTAAAGACTGTTCAAAGAAAAATGGACCAATTACTCTTTCGCGTACGATTCCACACCAAACATTTATTTTCTTAGGGTACTGGCTGTGAACCTCTATCATCCAATGCAGATTTTCTGTTGCCCCATATCGACAATTTTGTCTGTTCACATTACCATTCAAATAGAACGTAGCTTCATCCGAAAAAATAATATTTTTTATTAAATTATTATCTAGATTGCACATATTTTGCATGCGTCCGCAAAACTCACTTCACCTATCGAAATCATCTTCAAATAACTCATGCACACTGGAATAACTTTGTATGGGTGATATTTGTGCTTTTGAACTACTCGGTGAACAACAGATTTCGGCATGTGTAAATCGGCCCCAATGTGCGACAGGGGAGTACATGGATTTTCTTCCAAGGAAAGCAAAACGTCGAGTTGTTCATTTTCATCTCGAGTAGGACGACCAGATTTAGGCAAATCTCTAACATGACCGAATTCTCTAAACTTAGCCTCTATTCTACTCACCATCTTTTGACATATAGGAGGACGATCAGGATGGATTTCATTAAATAATTGGGCTGTTTCTATTTGAGTACGTGTTTTATCACCAAACCCAACCATGCATAGAATTTCAATTTTTTCCCGTTCCGTTAACTTCACCATTATTGTGAAAACCGCAAACTTTGAAACTACGCTTGACAATAATTATACTTATTTGAAATAAAATTGTCATACAGTTTCTATGGAAATAAACGGTGACAGTGAGACAATACACTCTTACTTATTATGGAGCCCAAAATGCCATATTGCCAGAAGATTTGATAGATCGTTGGATTCCCTAAATAATATGTTCAATCCTAATTTTTTCAATAACTGTTTAGTTTATGTATAGGACATGGTACATGAAACATGCTTAGAATTCAATGCAAAATTCAAAAATGAAATAAAAAATATATGTTTTCATTTGAAAAAATGAAGTTGATGGTCGTAACTTATTTTTGAGCTACTCTGTATACATGAAATTACCACAAAAAAAAAATTTTAAAAATCAAAATCGACGGGTACGAGCGTTTTTTGAAAAAAATTACCGCTGAATTTTAAATGAATTTAGACATTTCTTCTGGGACTCACTGTATGTTTATTATGTTGGTTATAAAAAGTTCAAACATATTAAATATAATCTCGGTTAACGTGAATAAATCGATAAATGTGTTGTTTTTTTCGGTTCACACTATCGAGTGTCTACTGTAATTTCAATTCTTAAAATTATAATATTTTTTAGTATAGTATTTGACGTATAAATATGACATCAGAGGCTGACACTGACACACGCACGTCTTTTGAAACTTGACCATTAGATTGACATCTCTCGCCAGTGCTTACCACGTGATTTTTCGGATTTGATATAAGATGCTTATCAATTAAAAGCACCATTTATTGATATTTTTCTTCAAGTTATTTTCGTCTCATGATTTGCGGGTTTAAATAAAAAAAGTCATTTACATAACACTCTGTACATTATTTAAAATGACACAGCTTAACGTCTTTTTAATTCATATATCAATTATCAGATCTCTTTGAGAAAAAGCTGGCGATCCCTTTGGTGTTCCAACCAAATTGTGATCGTTCGCAAACCAGTTCCTGAACGGTAAAAACGATACATGGTCAAGACCAGGAACCGCTTGTACTGACTTGCGCCCTAAGAATTTTAACCGTTGTTTTTGTATTCCTGGCATTCATGCAGTTCTTTTAGCCTTGTTTTGTAGGAGTTGTTGCTTAATATTTTGATTATTTAATTTATTCTTATTAAATTTGTATAATCCGGTTCCCAAACCTACAAGATATTCTTAACATTAAACGTTATTCTCTTTCATGATTATTAAATACAACAAAACGGAACGAAAAAAGATAATACTCAAGCTTAGACGAAGAAATCAAAACAACAAAAGTAGGGTTGTGATTTATGAATGTTATGATAATTAACTAATTACTAAACTTCTTTCCTAGAATCAGACAGGCGATCAGCTGAGATTTTTACACAGAATGGTCACAAAAACGTACCAACCTTGCCTCCCTTGTGCATCGTCAACAAACAGTGCAAAATTAACGCCTGCGCACAAAATCGATTCCAACAGTTTCGTGACGGTTCTAGAACGATACAAAAATAGGGTGTTGGAACAAACCTATAAGCAATATGTTATCGATCAACTGCTTCGTGTGTTGTGATTGATTAACTACATATTGTTTGTGTATCTAGTAAGTTACTGTAAGTATTAATCACTTGTCGAAAAATGTATGGGTTAATAGTTCATTATTAAAGCAATATCCTGTATATTCAACGGTTACAAAATAACGGGTTTCTAAAAAAAAAATGTCTGTTATGTCCGGAGTAACCTAAATTCAAATAGTATCATGAAGATAGTAGGAATGCTATATCTAGTGCCATTACATCATGGGAATGTTTGGTTGCTATTGTATTGCAAAAGAGATAACTTGTTACTTTTACCCCATATTAATAAAAATAATCCTATGGATTGAGATCTTTTAATGATATTCTTCTAAAAACATTTCATCTTCTGTATTTTTTACCTGCAGTATATAAGTCCACCCTTAATTCCAAAATGATCGCCTTTTGCCAAAGGTATTCCGCAGAGGGCGCAGGAGAAACAATGAAGGTGATACACCAAATCCCTGGCTCTCATTACTAATTCATTCGCCGATATCCCTGCGTGACATTTACCACATCGAGTTACTGCAAACATTCTGGAAAGAAATAAAAATTGTGTTAAACGAATCACTGAAAACTGTATCTACAATTAGGGAAAAGTAGCATTTTCGAAAAAGTCAAAATATGTAGAGCTTTAGAGCACAGCCGATGCAAACGTACCAAAATCCAAAACCGCTAGATCTCTGATTCTTCTCTCAATGATTGAGGTTAAATATCCTCCAAAATCAGAGTTTTGTTATTCGTATTTTCAAAAATATTCAAGAATATTCCTGACTTTACAATCAACTCAGCTAGCAGAGGCACATGAAAATGACGTCAACAAAGGGTCATCTAATGACGAGCCATTAGATGACGACGAGAAAATTACTTCCTAATGTCTTGTCGAATGACGTGACCAATTTCACAATTTATGATAAGTACAAGTTCACGTGAACAAGACGGTTGTAAGATACTTACAATAAAAAACGATTTATTTTGCCATCATTTATGAGACGTTATTATGTCGTCGATATTTGGTTCACTGTCGTCTACTGACCAGAATGATCATATATTGATGTCAATATGGAATGCCTCTGCTAGCTGGAAAAGTGCTTCCTACTGATGAAGCTGAATTTGCTCGTCTTGGAGCTATTAACTAGCAAAATCTACATGTCTGGAGTGCTAGAAATCCAGACGCCATCATTGAAAGAACCATCATATATGTTTAGTTAACATATGGATGTGAAAAATTAATGGCAGCATGTGCGAAATTGACGGGACATTAATAACTGAAGAAAAACACTTAAATTTGATCATTTATTTTATAAGTCTGAACATTTATATGAATAAGGAAGCCAGATAGGAAAAATATTTATATGAATGATACACTACCTTAATTAATTATCGATTATTCAAAAATCACGTCCAAATTAATAAGCTGTCATTTCGCTAATATTAACCAATTTTAGGAATTTTTGTTTCGACTGATTGAAACAGAGTCTAGAGTTTAGGACAGAGCAATTTACGTCCTGATATCTCTAATTGTACATGTAAAATTAATAAAAGTTAAATTTGGCATACCTAAATATCTCACATAAAAATTTAAATTATTTTTTTAAATAAGCCAATTAGATATAGCCACGTATCTTGATAACTAAACGAGATTTTGTTTTGAAAATCAGTCTATTAGGGATGGTTTTCTATGTTTATAAAATATTTTGGATGATGTGATGCTGCCGGATCATACCGAAAGTGGCAGCAACTTCGGAATTTTAAAATGATTACTCACTATATTATTTTTTTTTTGGAGCCTAGTTAAAAATCTAGACCAGTTTTCTGTATAATATCGTATACCTATCTTTCAGAGTTTTTGAATTATAAATAATCTTCTTGAAGTAGTCCATCTCAAAGTGGAGTGAAGTTATAAGGAGGTAAAGAAACTTACAGTCTGCTCCACTAGTTTAATAGCAATTAATAAAACTAAAAACCATACATGTTTCGAAGGCTTAAGCCTTCATCTTCAGTGAAAAGTAAAACATCAAGGGGTACCTATGACATTGAGGTAACTAGCAAAGCAGGAAAAGAAAAACTTTTTGATTATGTAAAAAATTAAAGTATAGAAAATAAAAAGGTTTCTTTTATTCTTAGGAAAGCGAATGCATAATAAAAATTTTATTTTTTAATAAAAATTTTTTAATAAAAGTTTTTAATTTTGAATTTAATATAGAACTCGTTCATTTTGAAAAGGATGTCGATGTGAAAGTCGTGTAGCGATGAACATCCTTTTCAAAATGAACGAGTTCTATATTAAATTCAAAATTAAAAACTTTTGTTAAAAATTTTTTATTAAAAAATAAAATTTTTATTATGCATTCGTTTTCCTAAGAATAAAAGAAACCTTTAGTTTTTACCTTTTTATTTTCTATACTTTAATTTTTTACATAATCAAAAAGTTTTTCTTTTCCTGCTTTGCAATCATGTCAATCATGTCATAGGTACCCCTTGATGTTTTACTTTTCACTGAAGATGAAGGCTTAAGCCTTCGAAACATGTATGGTTTTTAGTTTTATTACTTGCTATTAAACTAGTGGAGCAGACTGTGAGTTCCTTTACCTCCTTATAAATAATCTTATGATTTTTTAACGCAATATCGTGATCTGTATAGAAAATCATATCTATTTAGTGGTAATAACTAGAGAGCTGAAATTTTTCCACAACAGAGATTTAACAATTTTGTTTAATTACTTCTATATAGGGCGTCTCCAAAACAATGTTTGTGAGGGATATCAATCATTGTAAAAACATTCCCTTTTTTTAAATGGAACAACCTACATTCAATATATTTTGCCAATGGTGGATCGAATTTTCTATGTAATGATATTAAGTGTTCCTATGCCTATCTTCAATATTTTTGGACTTCTATAGCAAAATTACAAATAAATATATAGAAAATTCGATCCTTCATTTGCAAGATATATCAAATATAGGGTGTCCCATTTAAAAACAGAAGATTTTTACAATAATTCATCTCCCTCAGAAATATTCAGTATAAAACTAATTAAATATTTTTCGAAATATTAAAATCTATAATGTCTTGTGAACATGTGTATTTCAGCTTTTTAGCTGTAACCATTAAGAAGATATGATTTTCTGTCCCGAGACGGCGTTAAAAAATCATAAAATAATTTATAATTAAAAACTACTAATGGAAGGTATATGATATTATACTGAAAACTGTTCCAGATTTTCAACTAGATTCCAAAAAAGTATAGTATTTATAATAATCCATTTAAAATTCCGAAGTTGCTGCCACTTTCGGTATGATCCGGCAACACCGCATCCTCTAAATTTTAGAAACGTAGAAAACTATCTTTTATAGCCACCGCCATATTTTCAAAATAAAATCTCATTTAGTTCTCGAGATAGGCCAATTTACTTGGTGTACAATGTATATTAGGAGTAGATACAAGTCCAAAAATATCGCCATAGTGCTCGAGATAGCAATAAATTTACCATTTCTTTTAAATAATTTCAACAAATAAAGTCTGTGATATAGAGCGCTCCGCAATTATCTATTCATTTAATTCTTTGTTTTTATGATCAAACACAAGCACTATAGGAAACATCCTTTAGGGCACTCCGGGAGTGGTGCATGTGCGCAAAAAGCGATTCACGTTGGCTTTGAATCGTTGGAGGTCATATTCGTTGAAAACGACCTCGGGAAGGTCGTTCCATAAGGATGAAGTCCTCCAGATGAAAGAATTCTTCAATAATGAAGTTCGAGGAGTACTAAGATTAACCACATATGGATGGGCGGCAGCAGTTCGTCGTGTATTTCTGATATTCGCCGTTCTGGGCGGAATTAAGAGGGCAAGGTCAGCCGAGCACTTTCCGTGAAAATATATGTAAAAGAGAGTCAAATCGCCAACCTGTGTTCGATGTTCTAGGCTGTCGATGTTCTTCGTCAGCTCGTGGTCTCCAATCAGACGAATGGCCCCCCTTTCGATGGAGTCCAGTAGCCGAAGAGTATGTTTGGGTGTAGAGCTCCAGACATGAGAGCAGTACTCTAGTGATGGTCGAATCTGGGCTTTGTATAGTGTCAAAAGTTGTTGAGGTGTGTACAACTTTCTGGTTCGGAAGAGTACACCAAGTTTCTGAGAAGCTATCTTGGCGATTGCCACAACGTGGTTATGCCAAGACATGTTTCCTCCCAGATTGACGTCCAGCAAATTAATAGATGAAACCAGTGGGATTGCGTGTCCGTCCATGACTATATCCGGTTCTGTAATGTTAACCTTTTTAGAGAAAACTGCTGCCTGGATGTTTTTAGCGTTAAGTTCGACTTGGCTACTGTCACCCAAGCCAAAGTTTCTTCCAGGTCTTTGTTGAGGCGTGATACTTCATGCTGTTTGCGAAGATGTGCGTCGGCAGCCGATGTTTGTGTATTCAAAGAGAAAGATGAGAGCAACCCAGTCAATTGGAAAAGTATTCCTTCAATTCATATACCTTATCTTCACGAAACAAGCCATATATTAAAAAGAACTCCTTTAAAAAGGAATATCAATTCTCTACTAATTAGCTGTCTACCGAATTTTTGCACCCAACGGAATTCCAATCTTCCTACTTTTTTAAATTTATTTGTTATTTCTCTAAGACGGATTTTGGTAATTCGAAGGTTTCAATTAATTAGGACTAAGGAAATTTATAGTCCACACACGGGGATCTGGTTTTTATCTTTGTGAGAATTATGGTCCCTGTCGGTCTTTTTCTGAATTATAATGCGACCATATATTTTCGCTAAAGTAAGAATAAGTATAAAATAAGTATTTTTAGATATAAGAACAAGTTAATCTGCGATTCGAAATCACTTTTGAATTTTTACGGACAAAATACTAAATTAATTTATTTTATTTTTAATTTGTTGAACAAACCTGAATAAACCTAACTTTATTCGATTTATAGTGACTTTTAAGGTGAACAAACCTAATTATTCCTAACAGATTTATGACTAATTGTACGTTTTTGAATTTTTACGGACAAAATACTATAATAATTTATTTTATTTTAAATTTGTTGAACAAACCTGAATAAACCAAACTTTATTCGATTTATAGTTACTTTTAAGGTGAACAAACCCAATTCTTCCTAACAGATTTATGACTGATTGTATAGTTGTACAGGGTGTCCAACTAAGCGAGATACGGGTGTTCATTTTTCGATGTTTTTACGGGGTATCTCTGGTATTAGTAAAGATAGAAGGATGCGATTTTCGCAGCACTGTGCTACTTTTTTGTGAAAGAAAAGATGGGCCAATTAGAATTTTTTTGTTCGGGTTTGTTCGTGATGTTTGAGAATTTTACTTGTTGGACACCGCCATATTTAGGTTGCCCTATACCTTATCAAAAAGAAATTAAATGTTCTCAATATTCTCTTTCAGACTCAAAATGCGACATTGTGCCATTGTTTACGATTTTAACCTTACAACTGACAAATAAACGGCGGACTGCTGTCGGGGAATCACACATACTTTCATTCGGCGAAGTCCTTTCGCTCTGCCATGCATACGCGATTGGTTGACGGTCTATTATCGTCGATACGGAGATTTATTTGTAAGTATTTTCAACATACCTTAACGAAGCAAATTGTGGTATTAACAAATTACTGTTAGTGTTACGCCACCTAGCGGCCGTCCAACAAGGTTGCAAATAATTTGAAACTATTTTTCTTGACAGTTTTCCTAAACAGGGTGTCCCAGAATATGTGGGCAATCTCCTGGGATCAGATAGAACACTTAAAAATAACAGGAGAAGTTATTATAAATTTTTCTTCCTACGGCCTTGCCCTACGGACGTCCTTGGAAATCGTGGTTTTTTTAAATAATTTATTAAGTACAAGGTGTAATTTAATAATTTTTAATAGATGAGTCTCCTTAAAATTCGCCCTTTTAAACACATTAGGCTTATTTAGTTTGCCATGGACGGTCTAGACGTATCACAAAAATGTTTTTTTTTACACCCTGTTTGATGAAGGAACGATAATAATATTTTTGGATACTATAAACCTTAAGCTGAAAAACAGGTACTCTTGATCATCGATAAAATGAACTGTTTTCGAAAAAAAAATATTTTTGTGCAATATTTTTTTTGCATTGGTTGTTGTTTTATGTTCATAAATTTCCCTCATTGTTGCTATGGTTTTTTTCACATGTAGTAGTAATCATTATACTCAAAAATTATTAAATTACACCTAGTACTTAAAAAAAATTATTTAAAAAACAACGATTTCCAGGGACGTCCGTTATGGGGGCCCGTATCTGCGTAGGGGAGGCCGTAGGAAGAAAAATTGATAGGAATTTCTCCCGTTATTTTAAAGTTTTCTATCTAAGCCCGGGAGATTGCCTACATATTCTGGGACACCCTGTATATTTTTTTCCGAAAGCTGTACAGGATGTCCCAATTTCAACACTTTTATAGAGTTTGTTGTATATTTGAAAAGAGAATTTAAAATGCTATCTTTTTAGATTAAAATATACAGGGGGTTCTATTTAAAAAATGAAGTTAAGTCCTATAACTTTTTTACCTGACCCCGTATATTTATTCTGAAAACGGCAGATTAATTAACAATCATTATATAGAAACTTCTGTATGAAACATTTTTCTGTCTCTTTTAACTAAGAAAATATAGGCTAATTTTGAAATTGTCTGAATTTCCCCCATATCCTTTAAGTGAGCGATAATCAAATTTTGATTATACCATTCCAAAAGGAGCACATGACACCTACATTACTTTTTTGATAGCATTAAAAATTACCCTATAAAAGTGTCGAAAATGGGAACCCTGTACGATGAACGGTTTCCGAGATACAGCCGCATACCTCGCTTAGTTGGCCACGCTGTACAAAATAGAAGGAAATAATTAATATTTTATATAAAAATGACGTCTTTGTATAAAGATAGATTAACGCAACGATAACATTTTTTCTTTCCTTCCAATTAGGAAGTACTTTGTTATTTAAATGCTAATTCTAAATTCTCCCACAAAAAAAAAACAAAAATATGTTACAAAAGGCCAAAATGTTAAGGAAAACATTCCAAAAATCGTCCAATTAATTTGACAATATTAACATTTTCGTTTTTTGTTGAGACGTCAACGGAATTTTAATAGGAAAGAATGCTCGACCTCATTATTTTATTTTGTTACATAAGGGAAAAACGACTGTTTAATCTTTGGAAGAGATTTATTTAGATTTACCTTTTTAAACACATATTTTGCGGTGATTTCAGATGATAGTTAGCAGTTTTCGAACCACCCTAGTAAATACTTATACAGAGTGTAACAAATTCGTTCCTCGCTATTGGATTTCGGAAACGATAAGATGATAAATGGAGGGGCTTTAAAAATTTTTCAAAAAACCAAAAATTTTGCGTTTCGGTATTTATTTTTTCCTGACTTGTTCGAAGAGATGTCCAAAAGTAAATTTCCTTCCTCATTGCTACTTTTTATTCTGCACCAGATGGTATCATCAGATCTTTAATGCGACGTTTAATTTTTGGATCACCATCATCAATTTAATTTTTTTAAATACTGGCTTATACTTTTTTCTTTAAATTATGAAATAGGATCTAAATCCACGTTCAGTGGTATACTACACTCAGTTGTTTTCCGATGTTTCGTTCCTTAAATTGATCATCTTCATTAAAATACCCCCATACGTTCCAGTAATTTACTTTCGTTTGAAAAATTTGGTATTAATTCGAAAATATAAACTCAATGCCTAAAGCCTTAAAAAGTGTGCTGGCTTTAATAGTCAGTTATTCGTATTAATAAGATAAATTACTTGCAGTATACTTACACTAAGTAGAAATTTGATCCAGATTAAAAATTTAGAAGCCACCGATGGAAATCATTATGACGAGTTAGGGAAAATCATAAGAAAATACATTACTGTAATAAGGCTAGTAAACAATTAATCATTTCTTTGAAATCGTCAATCTCTCAGTGGAGTGTAATTATGAAGAGGTAAAGAAACTCATCGTCAGCTACACTGATTTAATAAACAAGACATTGTCAAAGAGAACTTCTGGCAGCAAAAAGAAGAAAAATCAAGAAATAATAAGAAAGAAATAAGTTCTTGAGAAAGTGAAAGAAGGTTAAAAAAGAAAAATAGAAAATGATTCCAAATCAAATTTAAAATGTTCAACTTTCTCCACTTTTTAACAACTTCATAATTTTTATTTTTTCTGCTGAAGTTCTCTTTGAGAACTATTAGTTTGAAATAAAAAACCGTAGTGGTACGTAATAATAATAATGAAGGACAGAAATAGCAATAATAATTTAAAAGTTTCTTCGAAACAAAAGTAAATTGCAGGAACGTACTAGTGGTATTTTAATGAATATGATCAATTTAAGAGGATGCTGGAGTCCGTCGAAATTGCCGATTTGACCTGTGTTCATTTTGCGCTATGTAGGTATGAGGCGAATTGGATTTTCCGTTAGAACAATACGTCGAACGTCCGCCAGTAATCGGTACGCCGACAGAAACAACGATTAGCGGAAGAAAGAGACTTCTGGGGCTAGACTTCAATTTTTAGCACTGAAAAACGGAGTTTTCTCATTGTACGAAAACGCTGCATTAAAAAAAAATGTTGAACAGAATATGTCTAAATTTTATTAATAATTGGAGAAACGTTGATAATTTTTTTTAACATGGAACAGTAAATAAAATTAAATCTAAAAATCTTCCGAAACAAAAAAATAGATACTTTCCTCCAATTTTAATTGCATTACAAAGTTATTTTTCATTGAACATTTTTTCCTAAAGCAGAAATATACGTTTGGGGAGAAAATCCGTTTAGAGGTACTCCGGAATTCACTTAAGGAACAAATCGTCGGAACACCAGTAAGTATTGTATACCGCTGAACGTAGATTTAGGTAATTTTTCATAATTCAAATAAAGACCCGTATTAAAAAAAATTAAGTTGATGATGGTGACCCAAAGATGGAACGTCGCCTCAAAGATGTATAACGTTATTTAGAACAAGAAGCAGACATGAGAAAGTGAAATTTATTTTTGGACTTAGTATCTCTTACCGTTTCCGAAATCCCAATGGTGATTGACGAATTTATTACACCCTTCATACAATATTTCCGAAATCTTTACTAACGTTTGAGTTTTTATCGGTTCCTATTTCTTGTCTTTGATTTTTTTTTTCATGAAATTAATCCACGTAAATACCCTCTCCCAATCTGTGTAAAAAAGTATTTTTATTAGTATTATTTGATTAGTTCAAAAATAAAAAGTCTATTTACTTTGAATTAATATGAAATACCAGTTGTATGGAAAAATTATTATTTCCCAGATCACCCGATGATAAGAGCGTATTTTTATCTACACGGTAGCATTTTACTAAATACTAATTCAGATTGAATGGTACTACCAAGAAAGCCTTTTCCATTGATAGGATGTCACCACCTGCAGAACGGCTTCGAACTCTTTTGTTCTCGTCAGTGCAGGGTAGGTGTCCATACCTATCATCAGAGAAGACTCTATACTTCACGCTAAATTATCAACGGTAGTCGAGAAAATACAACGCGTAGTGTCATCTCTTAGCAGTCCCACACAATCTGAACAGACGTTATTTGAATAAATCAAAAATAAAAAGTCTATTTATTTTTCAGGTGGTAATAATATCAAATCCCAATGTATTGAAAAATTATTATTTCCCAGACCACCAGATGATACCTTATTCAAAAAGGCAAAAAGGGCATATTTTGAATCTTGATATTGAAGTATAGAGTCTTCTCTGATGATAGGTATGGACACCTACCCTGTACTGACGAGAACAAAAGAGTTCGAAACCGGTCTGCAGGTGGTTGCATCCTATCAATGGAAAAGGCTTCTTTTTCGTGGTAGTACCATTCAATCTGAATTAGTATTTTAAAGTGCTACTGTGTAGACAAAATACGCCCTTATTGTATAAGGTATCATCGGGTGGTCTGGGAAAAAATAATTTTTCCATACATTGATATTTGGTACTTGATTAGTTCTTTTATAATTTGGGTCACGTGTGAAAACGAGCAGATTTTTAGTCGAAATGATAAAAATAAGGGTCTTAAAAATGTTTTTTCCAAAAATAAAATTTTGCTTAGAACAGGTGGTTTTCAAACGTATCCCACACTTTAGCCCTTCTAGTTAAAATGAAACCAGCACGTAATATACATATTGTTAAATTATTTCGATGCAATAAAAACAGACTCGTGGGAAGCACGCATCTGCAAGTGACTTGTGACTAACTTTGCGTAGGTTGGTATACTTGTCAGTTCACATAACTGGTGATTTTGCTTATCAAAACGTTATATCAAAACATATTTGAAAGCGAATGAAGAGGAAATATTTGTTTAGAAAGAATGTAAACTTTTTTGAAATGTTATCTATTATTAGGTAAAATAAATGTAGGGAATATAACAATATCGAAGCAGAAATTAGGTAAAATTTAAATGACATGTCAATCAAAAATTGATTACAGTAATTATAAAATAGTCGACAGTACAGGGTGTCCCATTTTCGACACTTTTACAGAGTATCTCCGTAATTGTTAGAGCTATCAAAAAAGTAATGTGTCATGTCTTCTTTTTGGGTCAAGCCTATGTTAAAATCAATTCGCTCGCTTAAGGGACACGAGAAAATCAAAAAATTGACAATTTCAAAGTTACTATATATTTTCTTAGTTAAAAGAGATACAGAAAAATGTTTCATGCAGAAGTTTCTTTATATTGATTGTTGAATAATCTGCCGTTTTCAGAATATATGGTGTAAGTATACGGTGTCAGGAAAAAAAGTTATCGGACCTAACCTCATTTATTTAAATGCAATACCCTGTATACTTTAATCTAAAAATATACTATTTTAAACTCTCCTTTCAAATATATAACACACCATGGACGATATTGGTTTCCTAGGCGATTTATTTAAACTTTATTACTTTGAAACGAAATAAAAGATTCAGATTAAGGTAAAAAAATAACGGAAATCATCGCAAATGTTCGGGATATATCCTTAAATGGTTGCAGTCTTTCCGGATAGCGAACAAAACAAAATATAAATTTTGCGCCATTTCTTGGTTCTTTCCACTTTCAATATAAACTGATATCATATAAAATTTTTCAACATGTTGATAAGTCATTTTCACAAATGAATATGTAAAAATGAAATTGACGTTAAATGTTAATAACAATGTCTACATAGTTGTTTCTAGGATATTAGCTTTTGTTTCATGGTCTACTGTGATTTAAATTAATAAACTTTAATAAATCGCCTTGGAAACCAATATCATCCATGGTGTGTTATATATTTGAAAGGAGAGTTTAAAATAGTATATTTTTGATTTAAATATACAGGCTGTTCCATTTAAAAAAAATAGGTTAGGTCCGATAACTTTTTTACCTGACCCCGAATACTTTTCTGAAAAACGGCAGATTATTCAACAATCAATATAAAGAAACTTCTGTATAAAACATTTTTCTGTATCTCTTTTAACTAAGAAAATATAAGGTCATTTTGAAATTGTCAATTTTTTTATTTTTCCCTGTATCTCTAAGCGAGCGAAAATTTTCAAATTTTGATTTTACCATTTTAAGTTTGACCCAAAAACATGACACCTACATTACATTTTTGATAGCACTAACAATTGCGGATATAACCTATAAGAGTGAAAATGGGACACCCTGTACAGGGTTGTCAATTTGAAAACTTATATATACAGGGTGTTACAAATTCGGCTTTCCCCATTGGGATTTCGAAAATGCTAAGAGATACGATGTCGGTTAAATTGGGGCAAAGTTGCTTAATGATGGGCCCAATAATATATCGCACAAAGATAAAAAATAAATACAGAAGCATTCAAAATAAGGGAAAAATTTAAAATTTTGCCTTTCGGTTTTTATTTTTTTTAACTTTGTTCGAAGATGTGTGCAAAAATAAATTTCACTTTTAGATTGCTACTTTTTATTCTCCACAAAATGGCATTATCAGATCTTTCCTTGCTATAATAATTTTAAAATCTTCAGTATCTTCGAAACAAAAGTAAATTACAGGAACGTACCTACTAGGGGTAATTTAATGAAGATGATCAATTTAAGGAACAAAACGTGGGAAAATCAGTAAGTTTTGTACCATCGTGCCGGTAAAAAACTAGGACAGCAAAATTTCTTGTTTTCTCCTTGACTATTAGGAATATTTTACTTTCGAGTCTGGTACCAGTAAAATGTCATTTACAAATTTTACATGTCAACATAGATTGTCACTTTATCATTAACTTGTCAAGCAAATTTTTCTTTAAAAAATATGCCACAATTAACAACCCAGCAAAAGACTATAATCTACAGTCGGTTGCGAGATGGTGCTTTTATTAGGGATATTGCAGACGACCTGGAAGTAAACAAAACAAAAATACCGTGTTGTCGGCAAAACAAAGAATAGCAAGGCATGGGACTATTATTAGGAAAGCAGGTTCAGGTCCCCCTATAATTTCTATTGAAGATGAAGATAGAAGACTACTTAATTATCTAAAAGGGATCATCCATTCGCAACTGCAATAAAGGCGAAAGAAGAGACGAACTTTCCAGGTTCTGCAAATACTGCTAGAGACAGGGTTCGAATTTCCGATATACGTAGTCGTTGTGCTACTAATGTAAAATATTTTTAATGGAAAGAAATAAACAAGGCAGGTTAGAATTTGCACATGAATATTTAAATAGGAATATTTTCTGGGAAACAGTTGTACTTTCTGACGCGAAAACTTTTCAATCGTGTAATAATGGAAGAATTCGAGTGTATAGGCCTTCCGGCATGCGGTATGATGAGATATACACTCACAAAACAAACCAAAGCGGCCGTTTCTCTATAAATGTCTGTGGTTGGATTAGCGCTAGAGGTCCAGGAATTTGCCAAATCCTGGAAGGAAGACTAACTGCACCTGAATACGTTAATATCCTAAATGCAGTGATGATACCATCGATAAACGCTGTATATGGTCAAAATTTTACATTTCAGCATGATAATGCTCCAATACACACAGCACGCATTGTGCAAAATTTTCTCCTAGAAAATAATATAGCAGTTCTTCCCTGGCCTTGGAAGAGTCTCGATTTGAACCCGATCCAAAACATTTGGGGTAAAATGGTGAAATCAATGTATAAACATGATTTTCGGCCACGAAACAGAGATGAATTACGCTACAGGATAAATGAAGCTTGGGATGAAGTAACAGGCGAATTATGCAGAAATCTAGTTTTAAGTATGCCGCAAAGGCTTCAAGAAGTAATAAACAGGAATGGTTCTATGACTGAATATTAAAAATGTTTTGTTGCTTCGACAAATTTTGCGTTTGTATTTTTGTAACCTTCTATTAAATTTCTTTTATTATTTAGTTTCGTTTTCATTTTTAGGCGACGTTATATATATACCTACTTTAAATAAGGTATTAGACTTTTTCTTATTAAAAATGCCCAATATATTTACTGCCGCTCAAGTTTATAAAAGAAATAAGATTTTTTGATGCCACCTCGTATCGAAAAATATAAAACGTTAAATTATGTAACCTAGGTTACTTCCTAAAAGTTAGGTGTTTTACCTTTGCAGCTGTCGATTACTTTTTATAGTCTATGAGATATGTATATCCGTTCCCAGTTTTGTGATTTTGTTGTCCTAGTTTTTTATCGGCACGATAGTACACCACTGAACGTAAATTTCGATACTCTTTTATAATTTTAACAAAAAATTCAGGCCCGTATTTAAAGAAATTAAATTGATGATTGTGACCTAAAGACGAAACGTCGCATGAAAGATCTCATGATGCCATCTTGTGTAGAATAAAAAGTAGCAATGAGAAAGTGAAATTTGTTTTTGCCCTTCTCTTCGAACAAAGTCAGAAAAAAATAAAAGCCGAAACGCAAAATGTTAGATTTTTCCAAATACTTTGAAAGCCCCTGTATTTCTTTTTGATTCTTTTGGGGCATATTATTGGATTGTGTAAGTTATCTTTGATCGCTAAATTCTAAATGATAATATAGGACTTAATATTTGTGACAAAAAATGTCACTACATTTCATGCCTTTTATACCTCCCTTTTAATTGTTTAACTAGAGATTTTTTCTAATTGGATCTCGAAAACCTACGTTACCTTATTCAAAAAAAATCGATATCGGTTATAAAGGAAAAAAGTTTAATACCAACAGGTTGCGTAATTATTTACCTCCACCTTCTTCAAAATCCTTTAAAATTTGCCACAATGATAATTACCTATAATAATCCTCCTTACAATAAATATTTCCATCTCTAGCAAAACATGTCAACTCTGAATCCAGTGGCAACTTGCATTCACAACATTTCAGGCAATTCGCATGCCACTGTCTATCTACAGCCAGAAGATAAAATCTGTCGTGAATTCTCCCTCCGCAACCCGCGCACATACAGGCCTCTGCTAGTGAGGAAGCGCCCGTACCGGAACATGGTGACGAAGGACCCCGTTCAATTGATTCTCGTTCTTTGAGCATTGTGGTGATATCAGATTACTATCTGGAATAAAGTTAGAAGCATATTTAGATAAATAAAAGAGTAAATATTTTTTTTAAATAAAATGATATAAAACATAAATACAGAGTGTACAGTAATTATAGGGCAATAAACCACCGTACCAAAGATGCTCCAGAAGATTTACATTTTCGATTATAACTTGTTACATATTAGGTACCTAATAACAAATTTCCCATGGGCGGATACCTCTATTAGGCGAACACATTTAGACGGTCCCGTAGGTGTCCGCCTAACAGGGTTCACTATATATAAAATAGCACATAGTTTAGCGATAAAAATGCATGAATTTCATACTAGATTTTTTATTTATTTATTTTAAACTTGATATTTAACAGACTTTGATAATAAAGTTGCATTTAGGTATCTTGTAAACGAACCTGGCTGCAAATAAATATTAAGTTTTTTAGTAATTTAAATTTCTAATCAGTTATGCTATCAAAATATGAAAAAGTCAGTGTCGTGCCTATTTTCAAGTTAAAAATGATTAGAGCGCCTGATACCACGCACGAGTGCTGTAAACCTCCCCATTCGTTCTTATTGCTAAAATATGTGCTATTTTCGGTACTTTCATAATCCAACCTTTACTAAGGCCGTCTCGGTAATATCTTGAAAAGACCAGAAAAATTAAAAAATTTTAACACCCTGTATAACAATTCATCTGCGTACACATCACCCATCACCCATATTGATTTTAACTATTTGTCTTATTTTTGTACAAGGAACCACTACAGGAGCAACATGTTTTGTGAAACGCCCTTTAGAAGCTTAAATACATTAACTGACTTTGCATGCTTAATTTCGTCCATTGAAAATTATTGGTGAAATATATTTAGAAATAAATGTGAAATATGATTTTTGAAAGTGAGGACGTAAAGTAAGGAATAAATTCATTATCTCGCAAACTACAATTTTTTTGAAAAATTCGCTCGGACCCTTCGATTTTGTTTTTCGAACGCGCATATTCTGACATAAAATGTAGATATACAGGGTGTTGTAAATAAGAGTGACACAAAAATTTTTTTCTTAAATAGAACCCACTGTATATTATTGCATGTACGGATTCTTCGGAAAATCCTAAACATTTTTCATGTAGCATGTGCTATACCTTAGCCCAAGCGTTTTGGAGTTATTCTCATTCAAAATTTGAAAAGTGGAAAAAGTCATGGAGAAAACAAAGAATAAAATTATTTTAAAAATGTCTTATTTATCGAAAAAACAGTTAGATGAACTTAAAAATAATTTTTCTAAAGTAAATGTTCGAAGTGTCTTCCGTTGGTCAACTGACAATAGCCTAACCGATCTACAAATTCTCGCTGAACATTTCGAACCATTTGGGGTGTAATTTGCCGAATTTCTTGCCGGATGCGATCTTTTAAATCATCTAAATTTGCAGGCTGGCTTTTGACTACTTTTCCCTTAAGGTATCCCCATAAAAAAAGTCGAGTGGTGTTAAATCGGGTGACCTTGGCGGCCACTCAATAAAACCACCTCTTCCAATCCACCTGTTTGGAAAAGTATCGTCCAAATATGTACGAACTCCCACAGCGAAATGTGGGGGAGCACCATCTTGTTGCAACCAGATATTATGATGTGGCAAATCGGGACGTTCTAACTCAGGAAAAAGGGTGGCCAGGGCTGGAACAAGTTCTTGTTCTAAAAAAACTCAAGTATCTCTCGCCTGTTAAATTTCCGTCAAAAAAGAAAGGCCCTATAACAATGTCATCGACAACGCCAGCCCACACATTGATCTTTTGATTAAATTGTGTGTGTCCTTCACTCATCCAGTGTGGATTTACATCGGACCAATATCGATAATTTTGGGTATTTACGTCACCATTCAAGCAAAATGTGGACTCATCGGAAAAAATTATATTTTTTACAAAATTTCTGTTTACACATACACATATCCTGTAAACGTTCACAAAATTCAAGGCGCCTCTCAAAGTCCCTTTCCAAAAGTTCTTGGAGAACTTGCATTTTATAAGGATGGTATTTATTTGTATGCAGTATTTTAAGAACTGTTGTTTTTCCAATATCCACGTCACTTGCTACCTGCCTAGACACCACATGCTGGTTATCTTGAACTGCCAGTAAGACTTCTAATTGTTGATTTTCATCAACTTGAGGACGACCAAATCTAGGGACATCTCTTACATGACCGAATTGCCTTAACTTGTACTCAATTTTGCTTACTGTTGATTGTGATATTCGCGGACGATTGCGGTATTTTTGATTAAATAACTCTTCTAACCCTATCACCGTAGCCCATCATCATCAAAACCTCTATGCGCTGTTTCTCAGTGAGCCGCATTTTAATTTAATTTAGTTATGAAAAAACGAAATGAGTCTTTTGAAAACTAGTAAAACGTTAGGAAAATACACATAAAACTGACAATAACAGTAACTATTGACATTAATTCTTTTGGTTCTTGCATCATAACTCCAAAGCCTACTTGACTTTTCTTGCGCTTCACGCATGCTGACTACAGGTTTTCCTCAGCGTGCATGAATCAATGCAAGTCTTGATTGATTGCGAAATATCTGATTTTCAAATTTTGAATGAGAAGAATTCCAAAACGCTCGGGCTAAGGTATAGCACATGCTACATGAAAAATGTTTAGGATTTTCCGAAGAATCCGTACATGCAATAATATACAGTGGGTTCTATTTAAGAAAAAAAAATTTGTGGCACTCTTATTTGCAACACCCTGTATATCTACATTTTATGTCAGAATATGCGCGTTCGAAAAACAAATCGAAGGGTCCGAACGATTTTTTTAAAAAATTGTAGTTTGCGAGATAATGAATTTATTCCTTACTTTACGTCCTCACTGTATAAGATTGGAATCATGGTAGTATAATTTTGAAGTCTTTAAGTAATGTTAGTTGGCATATTTCAAAATATAAAATGTTGTTATCCGTAACCAATTTGACATTATCTTTTAATTGTAACTTTACTTAACTTACCAATATGAATCAAAATTCAAACTAATAACCCCGATGGGAAAATATACATACACTCTTGCAACAGTCTCACACGCTTAACCTAAACCAACTGATATTCCTATAAGTAAACTTTCTTGTACTAAATCCTTTCTTGGTCAAAAAATAAAAATAAGTTGATCTAATTACATGCTAAGTATAAGTGTATTGGTCATAATAACCCATAATAATCGTTCGACTCGGAACGCTCGATCCGCTATAAGCTGTCGCCGTTTTACTTCCTGAGTTAAAAGGCGCCTGTATTTGGCTAGACTCGATATTAGTAGATCGCTCATATTGATATGTGGGAGATTGATCTATTTATTGATATATCTATCCGCCCCGACTTCGCACGTTATTATCATAGGCAGTGCCGGTTTAAGACTTTATCGGGCCCTATAGGCGGTTGAGCGTTGAGCCTGATGCAGGAATAATCGCCGAAGGAGATAATTTTTATTGGACCAAGTCCAAATATAGCTAAATTTGGTCAATATTTTAGAAAAATCGACGCGGTAAGGTGTAAATTGAGATAACTTGACACAATATAAAATGAGGTTGTTGCTCATCTAATTATAAGGAACCGAAATATACACGGTGTTGAAAAAAGGTCGGTACCCCGGAATAGCTCCGGTGCAATCCAGCATGCACATCGAGAAACTCAGCAATTGAATAGCAAAATATCATAGTTGCTTCTTTCTCATGAAAATTCAAACATTGTACATTTAATATAAGAAAAACAATAATATTATGTAGAAATAACTATAAAAAATACAAATTTTGGTCAATATTTTCTTTACCAATAATTACCAGGCATTATGAACTTTGTGGCCCGCTAATATTTCCTCTATGAGCAGTTCACCATCAATGCCGGTATTCCTCATAGGTCCATATTGTTGCCAACCCTTTTCCTACTCTACATTAACGATCTAGTGAAAATTAAAAATCCGATATTTAGCTTTACTGACAATAGCACACTTGTATCATCTTTCTCTTTGAATGCACAGCACATACATCAGTTGCCGACGCACATCTTTGCAGACAGCATGAAGTATCACGCCTCAACAAAGACCTGGAAGAAATTTTGGCTTGGGGTGACGGTGACAGTAACCAAGTCGAATTTAACGCCAAGAAACCGCAGGCAGCAGTTTCCTCTAAAAAGATTAAACCTTACAGAACCGGATATAGTCATGTCGGGACATGTAATTCCACTGGCTTCATTTATTAATTTGCTGGGCATCAATCTGGGAGGAAATATGTCTTGGTATAACCACGTTGTGGTAATGGTCAAGATAGCTTCTCAGAAACTTCGTATACTCTTCCGAACCAAAAAGGTGTACACACCTCAACAACTTTTGATACTATACAAAGCCCAGATTCGACCATCACTAGAGTACTGCCCTCATGTCTGGAGCTCTGTACCGAAACATGCTCTTCGGCTACTGGATTCCATTGAGAGGATGGCCATTCGTCTGATCGGAGACCACGAGCTGACGAAGAGCCTCGACAGCCTATAGAACATCGAACACAGGTGGGGATTTGACTCTCTCTTACAGATATTTTCATGGAAAATGCTCGGCTGACCTTGCCCTTTTAATTTCGCCCAGAACGGCGAATAGCAGAAATACACGACGAACCACTACCGCCCATCCATATGTGGTTGAGCTTAGTCCTAGAACTTCATTATTTAAGACTTCTTTCATCTGGAGGACTTCATCCTTATGGAACGACCTTTTCCTAGGTCGTTTTTCCCCACGAATATAACCTCCAATCATTCAAAGCCAACGTGAATCGCTTTATTCGCATACGCACCACTCCCAGAGTGCCTTAAAGGATTTTACCTATAGTGCTTGTGTTTGATCATACAAGAAAATTGCAACTATGTTTAACGTATTATAAGTAAATAATCGATTAAAAATTAAAATATAAAAAAGTGCATAAATCATCAATAATAAATAGCTCTATCAAACTAGCGGGCACTCTGTAGCGGCACCACAAAAGACTCGGTGGGTCTTTTGTAGCTCCTTTGAAGCTTTTTTGTTACGGCGGCGGTCGCGAATTTGTAGCTAGAGCCGGGTCCGGGAAAACCCCGGATCCGCTAGCTTTAACCTCCACATAGCGGCACAGGTCCAGACCCAACTGGTTTTTCGTAACTTTTTTGTATCTTTTTTGTTACGTTGGTCCCAGTTTCGAGAAAAACGCGGATCCGCTAGCTTAAACTTCAATTGTAGCGGCACAACCTCGGACCAGGGTAGTTTTTTGTAACTTTCTCGTAGCTTTTTTGTTATGTAGGTTTCATCCTTGTAACTTGGTCGACAACACCCCCGGGGTGCATATCTTAAGATCTGTCTCATTCGCGGAATATCGCGAGCACTTTGCAGCTCGATTGTTCCTTTTTTGTACCGCCGCTCGCGCCTATGTAGCTTGGGCCGGGTCCGAGAAAACCGCGGAACCGCTAGCTTGAACCTCCATGGTAGCGGCACTGGTTCAGACCGAACTGTTTTTTCGTAACTTTTTTGTAGCTTTTTTGTTACCTTGGTCTCATTTTTGTAGCCCTTACCAGTTTCGAGAAAAACGCGGATCCGCTAGCATAAACTTCAATTATAGCGGCACAGCCGCGGACCAGGCTGATATTCCGCGAATGAGACAGATCTTAAGATACGCACCCCGGGGGCGTTGTCGACCAAGCTACAAGGATGAAACCTACGTAACAAAAAAGCTACAAAAAAGTTACAAAAAGCCTGATCCGAGGCTGTGCCGCTACAATTGAAGTTTAAGCTAGCGGATCCGCGCTGTTCTCGAAACTGGTATGGGCTACAAAAATGGGACCAACGTAACAAAAAAGCTACAAAAAAATTACGAAAAATCAGTTAAGTCTGAACCTGTGCCGCTACCATATAGAGGTTCAAGCTAGCGGTTCCGCGGTTTTCTCGGAACCGGCTCAAGCTACAAATGTGCGACCGGCGTAACAAAAAAGCTACAAAGGAGCTACAAAAGACCCATCGGATCTTTTGTGGTGCCGCTACAGAGTGCCCGCTAGCTTGATAGAGCTATAATAGCTAACCATTGAGCCGCCGCCAGTATTTTCGTGAAATATCAAACATCGCACGGGTCGCTTGGCGGGGTCTGCCCTTGCGTTTGGTTTATAAAGGATTTAGCAACTTTATGGTTTTGGCTAATTCAATTGACTTTATAAATTATTTTATAATTCGCGTATCCCCAAAACAAAAGTTTGCCGAATAATAGAATTTTTTATGAACTCTGCCTAACTAAGGTTAAGTTTTTCTTCGGTTTATGGGTTCGAATTTCGGGCCCCTCTAAGATACAAGGCCCTAGGTGGCCGCAAAGCCCGCTCGGTGGTTAAATCGGTACTGATTAAGTCTACTCGAATAATTCTTATATATTTCCTGTCGAATTGAAAACAAAAATTAATATTTAAAACAATTTTTTGAGATTTGAATAAAAATTTATCTCAATTTTGGAAATTGGAAAATCACTTGGACACCATAATGCCGATAATGGGGAATGGAAGAATCAAAATGCGCCAGTAGTAGCGATGATACGAACGAGTATTTTTTAGTAATAGTTACGTTGTGTTCCTGTTACACGGCAGTAACTGTTACAAATACTAGTTATTTTTTTAACTACTAGTATTTTCTAAATCTCGTTCTCGGCTTCGCCTAATGTTTGAATTATTTGAAGCGGCTCTCGATTTACGCTGAATTACATATTTTTTTGATGCAGCTGGAGAGGGCGCGGCATATATCAAAGATATTTTTGTTTAAATAGAAATTTTTAAGTTTTAATTCAAAATTTTTTTAAATACTTATTTTTTTAACGAAGATCACACAATCACAGTAAAACGTTCCAAAAACAATACGAACATAACAGAAAACATAATTATGGACATAACCTTTGTTTGCCCACCAGGTAACCTAAAAATTTTATTTGACAGGTCGTTGGATTGGGCAATGGTTACAGGTAGCTAGAGCTAATTTGAGAGGTTATATCCAGAGAGTTAATAGCGCATTCGTCTCGTGAGACACCCGATAGGCCATCGGGCTTGTTCGGTGTACCCACCCAGTTGCGTAGTGATAGAAAGGGCAATAGTTATTGTATTGTGTTTTATAAATAAGTGCTCATTGTGTCGTGTTTTAGTTGTTATTTTAAAATTTTGAACTTTGTGATAATGAATGAGTATACTCCTGGTAGAAACCTTCTCAGTCAGACCCGTGAAGTGATTGCAAATGTTTATAGGGTATGTGAAGAGGAGTCACAAATCAATATAGGTATTTAAATTGCCACTCAAGCGAAACCTAGGAAGGACCATTAATACGACCTAAACTGAAAAATCATCATTAATCAATTAATCATATAGCTATTTTTTCCATGTTAAAAAAATGACATCTAGTAAAAAGGAATTTTTTCAACCCTGATAAAAATAGTTAGGTAACCTACCTTCAACCATAAAATGCATTTAATGAGGAATTTCCTATTTTTATTACATTATTTAAAATAATAATAGCACGCCCATGACCAGACCGTGTTTTAAACGATATTGCTTCCTCCTGACCGATACGTCGGAGACATAGATCCACTTGTTGACCTACAGGTCTAGGGACTCTAAGGTAAATGTGGGAGAGATGCCGCGTGAGAATAGATGCCGCACCTCACTTGATACGCACATGGAATAGAACGACACTTTGGCGACAGCAACATCTGATATCAATAGGTTAGTATTAGTTGTATATGCGGTCATTCGGATTTTCCTTTGAAATTTAAGAATTAAAACGGTAAGTAGCATTTTGAAAGCCTAAATTTTATAAGGCACATTTCTAACTTTAATAGCACACTAAATATCAAGGAAAATATAGTTTTATTTGTAGTACTCCAGATAGGCGATTTTATAGCTTAGTATACACATTTTTAAGTTTTTATTTTAGTTCTCTGTGAAGTCATGCATCGCACATTGTATTTATGTGTTTAGATGAAAGGAATAACTAATAGCCATGCACCTGCAGAATAAAAAAAATAAGGTATTGTAGGTTTACAATGCCCAAATAATTGCAATCAACGCTATTACTGTATGGACTATTTCGAGGAATACACGACTAAAACTGTGGATTGGATTTGTTGTGTCAGTTGTGCAAAATGAGACCTGTACAACATAATATGCAAACAGAAATAATTTAACGAAGAACTTTAACCACTAAGGCATCTGCCCCTTATAGAGGAATTGAAGACCCATGTAGCATTTTCAGATACAAATTGGACACACATTCTTTGCTGAGAAATGTTTCGAAACATTTTCGATTAAAATTATAAAGTTGTGTCAAGACACATGTGTTACGAAACTTTTGCTACACATTGTCGAATCCAGTTACTAGAAACACTAAAGACGTGCTTGTTTCGAAATATTTTATAAACAATAGTGTCGATACATTAACGACACGCGAGTATAAATATTTCTCGACACATTTTTAGTTTAAATTATAAAGTTTTGGTAACACACATGTGCTTCCAAATTGTAGCGATGCATTTTCGAATTAAGTTGATCGAAACAAATTGGGAATTTTTTGCCGCGAAATATTTACAAAACGAAAATATTTTTCGAAACTTCCAGAAACAAATACCAAACCTTTATTTCCTGTACATACAAGCAAACTTTTTTTCTGTGTCATTCATCCATCACCTACTAATCCTTTTATTTTTTTGTGCATCACCTTGCCATAATAACCTTTAATTTTTGCATTTGCCGTTATAACCCATAATTTTTGCACCGCTGTTAACAACAACGGATTGTTTTCTTTAGTTTTAACTACGGAATACATTTTTAGTTTCGGTTTAGAACAAAAACAGTTAAAAAAATATATGAATTTTGGTTTTAGGTTATGTATGGACACTGAAGAAATGTTTACCGCCCGAACAAGCGTGAAGGTAAAATTTACTTTAGCTGCGTTATTACATAAGTTCCATTTTCCTTGCTAAGTAGATTTTTAAAAGAAATAAATAAAATTTTGAAAACATTTAAATTTTTTTTTTGTCAAAATATATTTTTTTCTGTAAATGTAAATAAATCGAGGGCACGTTAAAAATATGAAGCCAAATTACTAAACTGCACGATAAAATTTACTGCGACAATGATTTTTTTGGTTCTTATTTGCAATAACTATATGAAATAAAATAAACTCCTGGACAAAATTAACGCAACATCATAAATTTGCCATATTTTTGATGCGATTTTTTTCTGAATTTATGATCCGATTTGAATGTTTCTTTTTGCATTGTAGGTTGGTTCCTTGACAATGTCACAGTTTTCGCTGTTTATGATAAAAATTTAATTTCCGATTTATACTGGGTGTATTAAAAATACTATGTTTTTTTTCCGAAAATTCGCATCACCCTGTGGAGTATATTAGTAACCGAGACATATTGCAGTTAACATTAAACGGTAGGTCCATCTCTCCCCAACAATTTCTTTTTTGGTTTACTTCATTATCTTTGTTATTAAAGGAGATACACCGTTTTATAGAGTAATATGTTTTTATAGACTTTAATATTCAACACATTCATTGTTAAATGTTTTCAAGTAGACTATGGACTTTTTCTGACATTGCAAGCGATGTGTCAGCAGATGTTGTGTTTTAAAGTTACAAAGGTCAAATAAAATTCGCCATACTGATAAAAACTGTTCGGAAACTGCTTATTAAACGTTCGTTTCGTATGCCCAGTTGCCCGACGAGTATTTTAATCTTGAAACCTACTTGAAAACATTTAACAATGAATGTATTGAATATTAAAGTCTATAAAAACATCTCCTTTAATAACAGAGATAATGAAGTAAACCAAAAAAGAAAATGTTGGGGAAAGATGGACCTACCGTTTAATGTCAACTGCAATATGCTTCGGTTGCTAATATACTCCACAGGGTGATACGAATTTTTGGAAAAAAACATAGCATTTTTAGTACACCCAGTATAAATCGAAAATTAAATTTTTATCAAAAACAGAGAAAACTATGACATTGTCAAGGAACCAATCTACAATGCAAAAAAAAATCATTCAAATCGGATCATAAATACAGAAAAAAAATAGCATTAAAAATATGGGAAATTTACGAAGTTGCGTTAATTTTGTCCAGGAGTTTATACTTACAACGAATTCATCATGGCGAAATTATTGTTTTTCTTTTGTTTTACAACAGTGAAGGTATCCTAATTATTTGTTCCCTTATTTTGTCCATTTTCACATGTTCACATAAAATATCAGCCCCACTTGCTTTAACATAGCCCCGCCCCTTTATACTCTCATTTAAACAGATAAAGTAACAGTTTCGAAATATTTTCATTTCCGAAACATTTTCGATAAAAGTTTCAATTGTGCATCGAAACAGCGAAAGTCACAGCTAGTAAAGATTGTTTCACGAAAAATAGATATAACTTAATGACTGCAGTAAAAGTACCTGGGGCCATCCCATTATTTATGACCCTTTGTTATTATTATGTGGAAAGGACCGGATTGTAATAATTATAATTAAATATAGGTAGGCACATCAGGTAGGTTAGGTTGCTTAATTTATATTTAAATATCTTTTTGTGGTAAAATTTGTTAGTTTTTGAGGAATGGTTCAAGAATTGTCTTTTACCAAACATTCCTCAGAATAGCGTGATAGTAATGGACAATGCGAGCTATTACAGTCGCCAATTACATAAAGCTCCAAGCTCAAATAATACAAATTGAGATTCAGAACTACACGGCGGCGAATGATATATATTTTGAAGGAAGGTATAAAAAAGTGATCTTTTAGAAAGTTTAAAGACATATTGTATAAAAAAAGTACATGTTTGTGACACATTGGCAGAAGAAATTGGACATACAGTGCTACGGCTCCCACCCTATTATTGCATTTTTAACCCCATAGAGCATATTTGTGGCACCAGTTAAAATCACTGGTTAGGTCTGAAAATATTTCTCCGGCTTTAAGTTCCAGTGTTGTAGAATTAATACGAAAATGCTTTAATGATATTCCCCCAGGTAGTTGGAAAAATTCAGTCCGTCACGTAATAACTGTAGAAAATTCGTATATTAGTCTGGGTCGTATAATTAATCCAATTATAATTAAGTTTGATGAGGATAGCGATAGCGAAACAGAACTATCTATAGAATGACATTATAAATGTAAATAAATATGACTAGTAATATGTCAAAAAAATGTTATTTCATTTGATTGCATTAATATAATCATATCATTACTTGTTTTCCTTAGTCCGTCCCTTAATACTTCACTTGTTTATTGCCAAGCTCTTGTCGACACAATGGGATCGACCCAGGAAATCATTAAGTCGTATCCATTTTTCGTGAAACAATCTTTACCAACCACTTGGAAACACGTGCAAATATGCCATTTAAAATGTATACGTTTCAAAAATACGAATTTTCTACAGTTATTACGTGACAGGCTGAATTTTTCAACTACCTGGGGAATATCATTAATGCATTTTCGTATTAATTCTACAACACTAGAACTTAAAGTCGGAGAAATATTTTCAGACCTAACCAGTGATTTTAACTGGTGCCACATATGCTCTGTGGGGTTAAAAATGCAATAATAGGGTGGGAGCCGTAGCACTGTATGTCCAATTTCTTCTGACAATGTGTCAAAAACATATACTTTTTTTATACAAAATGTCTTTAAAACTTCTAAAAGATCACTTTTTTATAACTTTCTTCAAAATATATATCATTCGCCGCCATGTAGTTCTGAATCTCCAAGTTTGTATTATTTGAGCTTGGAGCTTTATGTAATTGGCGACACTGTGATAGCTCGCATTGTCCATTACTATCACGCTATTCTGAGGAATGTTTGGTAAAAGACAATTCTTGGACCATTCCTCAAAAACTAACAAATTTTACCACTAAAAGATATTTAAATATAAATTAAGCAGCCTCACCTACCTGATGTGCCTATATTTAATTATAATTATTACAATCCGGTCCTTTCCACATAATAATAACAAACGGTCATAAATAATGGGATGGCCCAGGTACTTTTACTGCAGTCATTAAGTTATATCCATTTTTCGTGAAACAATCTTTACAACTGGCTATTTAATAACCAGCAACAGGAAGTAAAATGAAAAATAGGTATTATTATCACCTTTTGCGACTAATGGAATTAAATATAATTTATTACTACATTAACTGTAACAAATCAATAAACTTAAATTGGTCCAAACCAGAAAGATGTAATTTTAGTAAAAATGAAGTTGGCTTATAAATAGAACGTAATTATTATATTTTTGTTTCCCACCTACATGTAGGTAGGTACGTATTTATTAAATATGTAATATCTACTCAATATGTAGATACTTTTCCTATACTTATTAAGAACACAACTGCGTAGCAAATAATAAGTTTATTCCGAATAATATGATATGCAAAATGCTTCTTAATGTAATTGCTTATTTCGGAAATATTTACATATCTCCAATAGCTAGTGCACTTATTAGCATATTTTGTCTGTGCGAACCAAATATTACTGTCCAAAGTTTTGGTGCATGCGCAGGCTTCTATGCTTATATGTAGCCAAGTGCAGTTCAGATCACAGGTAGGCTGGTAGTTACACCTGGCAGTACCGAAACCCAAAACAACAGAGAGTTTGAAGCCGAGGGATCCAAGTAACATTTTTTAAAGTAATTGAGTAAAATGCAGAAATTAATGAAAAAAATAAATCGATTCTTCTTGCCCGCAAAAACTCCTATTAAAGCTGAATTTTAACTTATAATTGAGAAAAAAAAATATACTTCAAGCAAGTATGCATGCGTTTAGTATATATTTAACAAAGTAGATAGATAGGCTCCTGGGGCGTAACTGGCCATAAGGTTTAGAGTTACGCCAACATATTTTAGCCCAAATAATTTATGTATTTGTACTTAGGTGTCTATGTATTTTAAATTATATAAGTACTGCAAGTAAGTATTTGGTTATTCATTTAACTAAGTTTTTTTTTTTTTAACATTCCTTTATTCAGACAAAAATGTACATTTTGTTTACATAATAACAATAGTACTAATAACACTACATCATCTAAATTAAGGTAACCTTCAAAACAATGCAAGTAGCATTGGAACCGAAGGTACTGCTTATAGTATATAGCAACATACCACCATTTATATATGTAAAAATATTCAAAAACAAATAAATAAATATTCATAGATAATAAGTAACTTATGTAACAAGAATATATCTCTTTAGTTTGTTCACAAATACACCCTGCCGTTCTTCATTCTTTATTTCTAAAGGTAAACTATTAAACATATTGCAAGCCGCACTTATCGGACTGCATAATGCTTTATTCGTCCTTGCACTGGCCAAACGAATATCATCACTGTTTCTTATGTTATATTCATGAATTTGATTCACAAATTGAATTTGACTATTGCACTTGGACTTGTTATTTAAGATTTTAAATATTAGTTTTGACTGCTCAAGCATCAGAATATGGTGAGCAGGTTGAAGACTAAGCAATTGATATACAGTTTCAGTGTGAGTGTAATAATTTAAATTAAATAAAATCTTTAGAACTCTATTTTGCAGGATTTTAATTTTATTAAAGTTGGTTTGATTACAAGTTCCCCAAACCGGTATCAGGTATCTTATGATTGATAGGAAATAAGCATTATATATATTATACTTGGCATTTATAGTAAGAAAATGTCTACATCTATAGAGTGCTCCAATTAAGGGAATAATTTTTTCTTTTATGTGGTTAATATGTGCGCTCCAACTTAGCTGGTCATCAAGCACCAATCCTAAATATTTTATTCCATTAGTTTTCTCAACAGTGATGTTATTAATTTGTATGTGAATATTGTCTATTACTTTGTTTTTCTGCTTAAACACCATATACTTTGTCTTGTCTATATTTATTTTTAATTTATTTTGTAAAAGCCAAATGTAGTATTGGACCAAATCACCATTAACTCTACCTTCAATATCTGTAGAGCTTTTAGATTTATAGATAAGCACTGTGTCATCAGCAAAAGTATAATATTCTCCCAGCAATCCCGACAGTCGCAAGCTCAAAACAAACAAGGTATACAATAGAGGTCCCAATACAGAATCCTGAGGCACTCCACAATTAGTTATTCTAATTTCACTAATATAATCTCCCAGGGCTATATATTGTTTTCGATCATTTAAATACGATTTTATTAAATTATATGCTACACCCCTAAATCCCATATCCTGAAGCTTACCCAAGAGAAGGCTATGATCAACAACATCGAAGGCCTTCCTCAAGTCAACAAAGACCGCCACGACAACATTACCCCTGTCCAGGTCACATGATATTGAACTAATTAAGTCAAGTAGGAAGTCAAACAAAAATAAATTGTAACCCCAAAAGATATAATTTCCAACTGTATGCTTCAAGTATGAAGGTGTTCAGTATTTCATTAAACTAAGTAAATAAATAAGCTCAGACTCAAAACCGTATTTTAGCCCAAAAGCTTATATGTAATTTGAAGCTATACCTACCTACTTCAAGTATGTGTTTCATTAAACTAAGTAAGTAAATAAATTCAGACTCGAAACCGTATTTTAACCCAAAAGCTTATATGTAATTTGATGCTATGCGTACTTCAAGTACCTATGTGTTTCGTATTTCATTAAACTAAGTAGGTAAATAAGATCGTACTCAAAAACGTATTTTCATCCAAATGTTATAATTTGAAGCAAACCTACTTCAAGTATTATTTCATTTAACTAAGTATGTAAATAAGCTCAGACTCAACAACGTATTTTAACTCAAATCACTTATAATTTGAAGCTATATCTACCTACTTCAAGTATGTGTTTGGTATTTCATTAAACTAAGTACCTAGGTCACTAAACTCAGACTCAAAAACACATTTTAACTCAAAAAACTTATTATTTCATCGATACTGTAAGGTACCTATGAGTTTGGCCTTCCATTACCTATACTAAAATATATCAGCCTGCTCAATCAGAAAAAAGAAATTGTATCCCAAAATTAATAGTACTAATCAAAATTATACCTTAGTCCAGGTATGTGTTAGTAATTTCACTGAACGGTTTTGGAGAGGAAGATTAGCATAGGTACCTATAGGCTGAGCTGGTTCCATACGTGGAAATAAAACCCCTAAAATCCATTTTCTTGCTTGAAATTTAAGTATGTCTAAACCCCTACCTGTTACAGGAATAATACATCCATTTCACTAAAACACTTTTCTTGTCCTTCAATTCGCAGTCAATCCGGCACTTTTATCAATTACAATCGAAATATTCGAACGTTTCAAAAAATCTAAAACATAAACCACCAAAAAAATTCTGGTTCTCCCGCCGTAGGCCAGATACACACTACTGTCACTACTTTTCGAACAGCACAGAGGGGGCACATCTAAGCTCCTTTGCATCTTTCACAGGGATGCTGATTAGGCCACGCCTACACTGGAAATGTGATATTTGGCTCCGCCCAATTCAAAACGAAGGGAACACTGAACGGTCCAATGACGCACGACGGTGATCGTTGCGCTTCCTGGTGGCGACGAGGAAAGGTTGAGCTTTCGAATTCGAAGCTGCGTGTATGACGGACGGATGAACGAGTCGAGAATGAAAGCTCCGGTGCTGTTGGCTGCTGAGGGGTAATTTTAGTGGATATACTTAAGTAGACGTGAAGGCTATAAAAAACGAATAAGTATTAATTTAAATTGCATTGCAAAAAAGTTGCACAAATAAGCTAATTTTAAAAGTTTCCAACAATAGATTGGTACTTTGATGTTCTTTTAAGCTCATTAGATTAAATAATTAATAACTTTAATAGCACACTAAATTTAAAGGAAAATCTAGGTAGTTTTATTTGTAGTATTCCAGTTAGATTTTATAGATTAGTATGCACATTTTGACTTTTGTTATTAAAAAGGATAGACGCTGCATATTTTAGTAGGAGAGTTTCCACACATTTTATTTATGTCTTTAGGTGAAAGTTATAACTAATAGCCATGTACCTGCAGAATAAACAAAATGTATAATGTTTTGTAGGGTTACAATGCCCAAAAAAACTGCAATCAAGGATATTACTGTTTGGAATGTAGTTTCTTTTTATTTTTTTGATATTTATAGATGTTATGGATGGTTTAAAATTTACTTTGCTATTTTCGTAAGAAATATAATAGTAAGTATGAAAGAAACGATTTTTCAATTCTATTTGTAAAAGTGCGGCAACTATCCCACACTTACCCTACTCTTTAAGTGCCCGATATTTTCAAGATAGTCGATCGTATCAGCGAACAAAATTTACCTAAATTCCAAATTTCATAGCTAGGTAATGAGAGAACATGAGACAATATTTTATATGAGGTTTTAATCCTTATAACCTTAGCTAAAGTCTAATTATTGGCCATACTTTTTTTGATACCCTGCAGATCATTTTTAAAATTGTTTATGAAAAACTTTGCATCTATTACTTTACAATCTAAAAACAATAAATAAATTGACATTAAATTGAAATCGTGGAATATTTTCTTTTTTCTTCCTATATTTTTTGAACGGACTACCTGAGTACCTATACAATTTTTGTTATAATATTTATATCGATTTTACCGATAAAGAAATACTTATTGTACACACACAAAAGAAATACCTACTCACTTTATGGATTTATTCTAAGAATTTTTTTAAATATGAAAATGTGGATAGCTACAGGTCGACAAGTGAATCTGTGTCTCCGACGTATCGGACAGGGAAAAGGATTGTCGGTTAAAGCATGGCCCAGTCATGGGCGTGCATGTTATTATTATTTCAAATAATGTAATAAAATTGGAAATCCTTCACTAATTGCATTTTATGTTTGAAAGAAGGTGACTATTTCTATCAAGGTTTAAAAAATTACTCTTTACAAGATGTAATTTTTTCAACATGGAAAAACAGTTACATGATTAATTGATTAATGATTAATTTGCAGTTTTGGTCGTATTAATGTCTCCTTATAGCTTTCGCTTAAGTGTCTATTTAAATATATTGATTTGTGATTTCTCCTCACCTACCTTGTAAACACTTGCAATCCAAGCGTGGATCCAGGGGGGGGGGGGGGGGGGATCAACCCAACAATTTAACGCGAAAAACACCATACAGGGTGTTATGGAAATGACGTATTGTATTTAAATCGGCGCAATTCCTGAGATGAAAACAAATTGAAGAAAAATATCGAAAAATAGCGCTTTAATTTAATATGCCCTACACATGACTTTATGTCAAACCAAAAATGACCACGTTGTGCCCCTGTCAGGAAGGTAAACAAAGCAACATATATCAACAGTGTTGTCATATCTTCAGGGTAACTCTTTAGAAAGTCAATAACCGTTTGACAGATTGCAAGTTGTTTATTTTTCAGGGTACATTATTATTAACTTTGACGTTCAGTTCGCTAGGAAACAATCTCTGATTTATAAACTTGAACTGACTCGAACGAACGGCGGCGGAGTTTTTAAATGGTCAGGTACGTTCTCATTTTTGTTCAATTCGAACGACACCCGTCAGATCTGGACAACTTTAAGTTTATAAATGCCACTTACCCTTTAGAAAAAAAAATGCAATTTTATTTAGCTTTTCGGACTTTTTAAACACAAACTTAAATTATAAAAAAACACAAAGTACCTAGGTAACTTGAGCAAAAACAAACCGGCACAATAAAATCACATAACACATCTAAGTACCATTCAATCTGAATTAGTATTTTAAAGTGCTACTGTGTAGACAAAAATACGCCCTTATTGTCTGAGTGGTCTGGGAAATGTATTTAACATCTAAAAATTTTAAAAATAAATAACACGTTGGTTCTCTGGATCGATATCGGCCTGCTTCTTTAAACAGCTGATTGTGGACAATCCGGCTAATATTTAAAAATACAGCGTTGCCACTTTCGATGTTTTATAAGCGACTATCATAAATTGCCGAATTTCCTTCTATAATATACTTTCCTGTATAATTATAGTCTCTGAAATGGCAACCGCGCTGGCTCTAGAAAGCGGAGATTTCTCGGAAAGAAAGTTCGACGACTGGTCCGAAGACAGACTCGACCATTATTTCAAAGGGTAGTTCCTGTGTGTGTGTGTGTTATTGTAAAGTGTAATTATGCGTTAGTGTTGGGGTTTAGTGATAAGCTTATTTCATGGATTCACACACTATCATCAGGACACGTGATGAGCATAAAGTTTTTCCCATAGAAAAAATAATTGAAAGTGTCTGTGCCCTGGATTCCTTAATAGCGTCCTGGATTTACTTCCTAAGTAAGTTAATATTTATTTTTATAAGACACTAAAGTTTTACTCTTTTAAACATTTTGGCAACATTGTTCCTGAACATCTGTTGCAGCTGGGCAATGTAATATGTTCATACTTATATGAATGTACCGAGGAGTTGTGTGTGGGTTTAGGGGTGAATTACCCCACTTTTTAAACGTTCGATTTAAAAAAAAAAATATGTAGTGTTTCTCTAGGATACCCCAGGGGTCACCCATTTAACTATAATATTTCCATAACACCCTGTATATAGCGGTTTGACTAACGCGGCAGGGTATTTCTTTTCGTAACTTTAAAAAACAAATTACTGATATTCCACTTCACGGACCCCCTATTGTCACCGTCTTTCTAATTAATAGTGTCAAAACAAAAAAAAATATTCTCAAAATGTGAAAATTTGTTTTTGTCAGAAATACATTTTATTGAATAATATTTTTCAATCTCGAAACGAAATTATTTGTTTGCTGATTTGTAAGGTTCAATAGCATGCGTAAAAAAGCTAATTTCTTGATTTTGAAAATTAATGAATTAATTGGAATGTGTCCCCTATACTGTAATAATTTAAAATGCTCATTTATAAAACATATCTATTTGCGTATATACAAAGCTAAAATTTATTCAGGCTGAGTATTTTATTTTTGAAATAATTAGATATAACTTCGTTGTGTGTACAAGCGGTAGCTTTTCCTGTCTTTTTAATTTTTTCTTTATCGTTGTTTTTTTAATAGCGTTAAAGTTACCGAGTGTTTCTCCTGTCAGCCTATGTACGTGCCCAAGATAAGGAGGGCTAGTACAGGGATCTCGGAAACTGTAAGAGATACGAAGTCGGTTAAATGGAGGTAAAGTTGCGCATTTACGTGCCTAATAATAATATGCCGTTTAGAAAGTTTTAAAATTAAGAGTAGTTCCGGCGATATCCGGAAAAAAAGAATTTCTGAAAAATCGTTTTATTGTTTTCCTGGGATTTTTTTAGATGGAATTCTAAAGTAAATTGCACTTTTGCATTGCCACTTTTTCCGCTCTAACTAACAGTGTTAATTGTTTTGTAATCCGACGAGTCGTCTTCGAAGGGCCATTATCAACTTTATTTTTTAAATACGGTCCTGTTTTTCCTCATATTGGAATTTGATAGGTTTTTTCTTCCGAATGCAACGATATATGACACATTGTGGTTTAATGACGTTTCGAGGGTTTTATAAATAATATAATAATTTTATAAATAATATCTCATAAGTAAGCTCTAAATTTTTTACTGATGTTGGACTACTTCAATAAATAATAAATAATTTAATAATAAACCACAAATAAGTGAACAAAATACAGAAACATTATTTCAAACTTCTGTTGATTCGGGATTTAAAAGAAAAGTAGGCGCTTGAAACAAATTAAGATGGTGACGCGTGATTTGTTTCACTTGACATTCCCATTGTGATCGTTTGACAGCATTTTAAGAGGTTTCCTATTTTCCAGAAAAAATGAACATAAATTTACAAATGCTGAAAAGTTTGATATTCTATTGCATGTTTTATTTTATCTCAAAAACTGTTATGTGGCAGTTAGAATATCTTATTTATGCTTAGAGAATAACGGAAATCATTTTGAACACCTGATTATGTAATTAGTTCCTTACTTTTTTCGTTGTTCGTTTTATTAATGTTTTCGAATGATTTTTGTTCACCTATTTGTGGTTTATTATTAAATTATTTGTTATTTATTGAACTAGTCCAACATAAGTAAAAAATTTAGAGCTTACTTATGAGATATTATTTATAAAATTAGAAGAAATACAGGACGGTATCCCAAAATTTCCTGATGTTGTTCAAAAACCCTCGAAACGTCATTAAACCACAATGTGTCATATTTCGTTGCATTCGGGAGAAAAAAGCTCTAAAATTCCAATATCAGAAAAACAGGACCGTATTTAAAAAAAGAAAGTTGATAATGGCCCTTCAAAGACGACTCGTCGGATTATAAAACAATTAATGCTGTTAGATAGAGCGGAAAAAGTGGCAATGTAAAAGTGCAAATTACTTTAGAATTCGATCTCAAGGAAACCCAGGAAAACAATAAAATCATTTTTCGGAATATCGGGTTTTTCCGGATATCTCCGGAACTACTCGGAATTTTAAAACTTTCTAAACGGCATATTATTAGGCACGTAAATGCGCAACTTTGCCTCTATTTAACCGACTTCGTATCTTTTACGGTTTCCGAGATCCCTGTACTGGCCCTCCTTATCTTGGACACGCATAGATTGCAACAAGGTATAAAAAAATTACCATTAAAGAAGAAGCTATTTTAAGTTAATATCTTTACTATATTGTTTTATTAATTTATTAAAACCTACATATTATAAACCAACCACAACCCAGGTAGAACCATTGGTAGAAAACACAAATGTTATAGGTAGCATTCACGACAGGGGTTATGTTTGTATATTATGTATAACTTTATAACGATGTCTTGGTTCTGTCACAGTAGCCACAGTTATTACCAAAGATGCTGCGTATGGCGTCACATATGATATATGACGTTTTTGACAGACAGAATGCCATTACGCGTGTCACTGGCATCAGATAAGCTCACAGAGGGTCGCAGGTCGCGATTTCCACGCCACTCGTTGTGTTTTACGATATACGTGAAGAGATGGAGAAATTTGACAATAATTAAGGAAACGGTAAGCCAGTTAATAGATATAATACTAAAAGAATAAACAAAGCTTTAGAATATTGTCTACTAAGACATAATTAATGCTTAAGGGAAAATGAAGAACAGTTTGCAAATAACCTTGAAAATAAGTTTAAATCTAAATAAAAACTATAGGGTACAGTCGGGTTAATTGTACCATTTTTAACTTGTAGAACCACTTAATTATTTAAAAAACTATTCATTTCGAACTCACCCCATTCGTGTCCTTTGTCGTCTATAGCGCCAAAACATTAGTTGGTTAAAAGTTATCGATTCAGATCCACGCGTTTATTCAAAATTGTGGTGTAGTAATCTATAAACGCAGTAAGTCTTACTCACAGTAACTTAGTTAACAACTCGAAAAACGAGAGTTTGTTTTTAAAAAAAACTTTTATTTCAATCTAAGACGTTACAATAAGAATGATGATCTTAATTCTGTTACATATATTTATAATGTTTGCAATGCTGACATTGCATGAGAACATCTAATGCATCTAAGAAAATCTAGGAAGTCTAATAATAGTTTTGATGATGCTGCATAACGCGCAAAACGACCATTCTCAGGGGAATGTAACTCCTCCCTTCTTAGTTGAAAGCACGTTCTAAAGGGCGTGATTTCAAATAATTATCAATTAATAATTATAAAATTGGATCATTTGATTTTTGAATAATAATCTTAGATTTTCTTACACATTTTCGATATATGATAAATATTATGATTAAAATGATAAAAATATAAAGGAATATTGTCCAAAAGCTAGTTCGATTGATGTAGACCGTTGACGTCATGGCTTCAAGGTTTTCCTTCTGTTCTTGTAACTGGGCTTCGACTTCTTTAGTGGCTTTGAGGTTGACATAGTTAAGGTCCATAGCAGGAGGGTTGTAAATTGATTGATGCTGATTGACTAGGCTGAGGTTTAGGATTGGTAAATTTACTTCGGCGAAGCTGATTCGGCTTGGCTTGTAGCTTTCCAATATGATTGATTTTATTTTGACTTTGCAATCGGCTGGGGACTCCAAAAGATAGGACCCATAAAGAGGTATATTCTCCACTGAATTTTGGCAATTTATTGTGCTGATTAGGCGATTTGGGACGGTTAATATCCATTTACCATCGACCACTTTTCGGATTTGAACTTCGTGTAATTGTATCTTGAAAGGGTGACAGGAAGTGACATTTGTGTGATGCTTGATGAGTTGGACTGCACAGGAAGGGATGTCTTCCGTTAGGGTAGTGCGAGTTTCTCTGCATAAGTAGCTTTCGGGTTGAATCTCCATACATCTTTGGTCCATATAGGCATACTTGTTATTGCTCAGTGCTAGGTAAGGCTTATAGGGTAGGTTGACGAAAAATGATTGGTTATCGGGAATTGGTAAGGGGAATAAATTGAAATATTGATACGTCTCTGATTCTACAAGAGGTAATTCCAATACAAATACAATATTAAATCCTTTTAAAAAGCTTTTGATTATTAATATTTTTTCAAAACTAAGAATATTTTGGGGTTTAACTTCTAAAGGAAGTTTATTTGCATCTAGATGCTTATTAATATTTTCTATCTCGAATAAAAGTTCGTTTGGATTTACTATGGAATTATGAAGTATGTTGATTTTTGCAAATGTGATAGCTACTTCGATTTTATCGAGAATATCATAAATTGACTGATACATTAGTGTAATTTGACTAATTACCATGTGGGTAAGAAAATACTGTTCAAAATTAGTTTGGTGTATTCCAACCTCTTTAATTGTTGCCTCTATTCTAACAATGTGCGATTTTAAGAGCAATTGATTATGTGTGATATTTGATATCATTGATTTAAATTTGTTGATTGTAGAGTCTAAAATTGTAATTTGATTTATGGCGTCGATTCTTAATTTATTTTGGTTTTCCTGCAACCTTTTGATTTTTGCATCGATTTGCTCTGCGTCGTTTTGATCGAGGTTTCCCGTTATACTTTTAATAAATGTGCCCAAAGGGTTAAATAGGCCTCTTTTGTTTCTAAGAACATTTTTGAATGGTAAAATTTGGTCTATTAAATGTTCTATTCGTTTTTCAAGCGTATAAAGTGAGCTAAAAGAATTAAGATAACCTTGATAGTATTCGCTATTATTCTTAATGATAGAAGATAGTCTATCTGTTTGATTTTTTAGAGTTTCAAATTTGGAGATTATAGGGGTTAAGTCAAAATTTTGAATAAAGGTCCATTTATTGGATTCAAGTTGGGCGGTTCCTAGCCTGAAGGGTAGAATTCCGGGGTGATCGTTTAAATCATGGAATTTTACTATTCCTGATGCGATGGTACAGCTCCATCTGGAACAAGTGGCATAATTTTAGTTTCATTAATGTGAATGACTTCTTTTCTTTTTGATTTGGGGTTTTCTATCTCGATTTTATTATTTTCTAAGATACCGGTCAACACAAATGGTCCTAAAAATTTATTTTTAATTTTTCCTGATCGGCTGTCTGATTTTTTATAAACTTGAGAACCTATAATCAGTTCTTTAGGGGTTTTATTTTTATTAATTTTTTCTATGGTTTTAAGCTTTAATTCCTTTGTTTGTTCGGTAATTTTATCATATAAAATTTGGGTGTTATTTTTATGGTTATTTATATACTCTGTATATACGTGAGATGGTATTAAATCCATAGGGTCTCTAGAATCCGTGTGTCCGAAGACGAGTTCGTATGGGGTAAAATTTGTGCTAGAGTGAATCGTATTATTATATGCAATAATTGCGTACGGCATTAATTTTATGACGTCAGCATTTGGATCTGATTCGCGTAAAATACGAATGTGCTCGATTAGCGTCGAATGTAATCTTTCTACGGGTGAGTTCGACTCATGGTGATAGGGGGTGGTAAAATGAATTTTTATATTATGAGCTTTTAGTAAGCCACTGACTACTTCGTTCTGGAATTCCGATCCGTTATCTGATACGATTTGTTTTGGTACGCGAAGAAATGAGAAAAAGTTAATTAATTGGTCACAGCAGGAAACTGCATTTCCAGTGTAAGGAAGAGCTTGTGCATACTTAGAGAATTTATCTATGATTGTCAAAAATTTTTGTTTACCAATAATGAATGTATCGACGTGTACTATTTCAAATGGTTTACTAGGCGTTTCTGTTAACACTAATGGTTGGTCAGGGGGTTTACGATTATATTTTGAACGTTGACAGATTTCACAATTGTTAATGTATTTTGTTACGTCCGATTTTAAAGATTTCCAATAATAATTGGCTTTTAAGAATTTACATGTTTCTTCGATTCCTCGGTGGTTTGTTTTACTTTCATGTCGATATTTAATGATTAATTCTCTTTCATCCGGTTGAGCGTTATTTATTAATTTCGTACACTCTATAAGTTTTAAATTTTTAAAGTGATTTGTCATGGATTGTTGAAAATAAGGCCGTAGTTCTTTAGAGAAGAAATAAACATAGGTATTTTTATTAGTTAAGAATTCTTTAAGAAAATTAACAATAGTTGCCATATTCGTAGGAATGGTCACATGAATAATTTGGTTGCCATCAAAAGTTTCGCGTTTAGTTTTAACGTAAGCGTCATAAGGGGATTTTTTAATAATAATTTGATGGGGTTTGTTATTAATAATTTCGTCTAATAAAGTCATATTTGAATAATTATCCTCGGCGTTAGTACTGTGTACTGTATTGTCTGTGTTATCATCATTAGGCCTAATTTCTATTCGTGGGGGTTTAATTTGTATGTTTTGTAAAATTTTTATTTTTGGACTATTTGGATTTTTAGTATTTGTGAGATTTTTGCTTGCATCGTCAGGGTCTAAGTTTTCAGGGTTAAACTGACTATAACTATTCTGTAAAAATTGATCGATATCTCGACTTATATCGCCGGGGTTATTGATTATCGATTCTGATTCGATTGCGTGAAGTGAAATACGACTAAGTGCGTCTGCATTTGTATTTTGTTTACCTTTCTTATAAATGATCTCGTAATCGTATTCTTCTAGTCTAAGTCTCCAACGTACAAGTTTAGAGTTGGGTTCTTTTAAATTAAATAGCCAAACTAGGGGTCTATGATCCGTGTAAATTTTGAATTTTCGGCCATATAGGTATGGTCTGAAATATTTGCATGCCCAAACGATACCTAGAAGTTCTTTTTCTATTGTGGAATATCTTTGCTCGGTTTCGTTTAGAGTTCGTGATGCAAAAGCTACAGGGTGGTCATTCGGAGGGTCTCCCTGCGAGAGTACAGCTCCAAGGGCTATATTTGATGCGTCCGTTGTAAGGGTGAACGGTTTCTCAAAATCTGGGTATTTAAGAACAGGTGAATTGATCAACAGTTCTTTGAGGTGATTGAACGATTTAATAAAAGGTGGCGAATGTTCAACTTTTGCGCCTTTCTTGAGACACAGTGTAAGTGGTTTAGTAATTTTCGCGAAGTCTTTTATAAATCTACGGTAATAACCCGCTAAACCTAAAAATGACTTAATTTCTTTTTGGGTTTTTGGTATTGGAAAGTTCTTGACTGCGTTAACTTTATCGGGGTTAGGTTTAACACCATCTTTAGTTATTTTGTGCCCTAAATAAGCGACTTCTTTATGTAAAAACTCTGACTTATCTAGTTGAATCTTAAAATTTGACTGTCTCAGTCTTTCAAATACGGCTCTTAACCTATCGATATGTTCTTGAAGAGAGGTGGAAAAAATAATTATGTCGTCTAAGTATACAGAACAAATTTCATTTTGAAGTCCGCGTAAAACGTTATTCATAACGCGCTGAAAAGTTGAAGGGGCGTTTTTAAGACCGAAGGGCATTCTCTTAAATTCGTAATGGCCCGTGTCTGTTGAAAAAGCAGTTTTGGGGATGTCGTTTGGTTCCATTTCGATTTGGTGGAATCCTGTTGCAAGGTCTAAGGTCGAAAAATATTGAGCTTTACCCAATTTATCGAGAATATCGGAAATATTGGGCAATGGAAATTTATCATCGATTGATTTGTCATTAATTTTACGATAATCGATTACAATACGCCATTTGCGCATGCCCGATGCGTCTAGTTTTTTCGGTACTATCCAAATTGGACTACTCCACGGTGAACTTGAATTTTGAATAATTCCGTTTTCGAGCATTTTATTAATTTGGGATTTTACTTCCTGTTTATGAATTTCCGGATATCTATACGTTTTAGTAAATATAGGTGTTTCTTCTGTAAGGTTTATTTTATGTTTAATTTGGTTAGTAAAAGTTAAAGGGGTACCTTCACTATAAAAAATGTCTCGGTATTCATAACATAAGTTCCTAATTGCTTTATATTCTTCTTTGTTACAGTGCGACAAGCGCAAATTTTTTAAATTTTGTTTTTGAATGTTGTCAAGATATTCGGTGAGTTCCGTATCGGTTTCCATTTTTTCAATAAAATTAGTTTCATTTTCGTCCAAAACTTCGATTTCTAAAGGTTCAAATATTGTAATTTTGATAGGGTTTTCGCCTGGATTTGTTACGAGGGTCGTCGCAAAAGAGTCAATAACATTTACTAATGCTTCCGGCATTTCAGCATTTCCGAATTTTTTATATTTTAAAACTCCTATACCGGTTGATATATTGACAGGTAATTTTACTTTTTGGCATGTACGAGGGGGAATCGTTATTTCAACAGTTTCAAAATGTTGCATAGTTTGAACATTAGTTTGATAATATAAAGGTAAAATAGCGTTCAGTGTTCTTAAGTTATAAGTTTGTAAATCGATATTTGCGCCAATGTGTGTTAAAAAATCAATTCCTAAAAGTCCGTCGAATTTTGGTGAAAAATCGAATAAGTAAAACTTGTGGTCTCCTAAGCAATTAAATGAGGGGAATATTGGTATATCGATTACTTCGTTATGCATAGAAATTGCATGAGCTGTTCTAACAGTAAAAAGTTCTGAAAAAATAAAATTTGGATAAATTTTATAAGCAAGGTCAGGTTTAATAAAGCTTTTACCACTACCAGTGTCTATTAAAAATGTTGCATTAATTTCTTCAATAAAAATTACTGGCAGATCTGAATTTGTATAGTTATTTAAATTTATTATGGAGGGTTGAGTAAATTCGGGGTTTCCTGAAAATTTTCGTCGTGATAATCATTTTGGTTTTCATATAGGTTAGTTTCTTCCTGCGGAATATCATAACCTTGTTCGTATTGCTGATACAACGTTTCGTTAGAATCAGTATAATACTGAGAGTCATCATCGGGGTTCACGTAAAAATCGGTATTTTGATCGTTTGAATTATACATCGGTTCGACCGCTTGATTAAATAGTTCCTCAACAAGAGTATCGCGTCTTGGTTGGCTATTAGCAAAATGATTAGGATGCTTAATGGTTGCGTAACCTGATGACGTATCCATTGGTTCTGGTTTCTTTAATCGTGAAATATTGGAGGGTGACATACGTTGATTATTTTGTTGATTAGAAAAATGTCTAAAATTTGGATTGGGTCTATTCATAAAATTTTGGTTATTAAAATTTGGTCTTTGAAATCCTGGTCTGACAGATTGGACAGGTCCTTGTCTAAATACTGCAGAAGGTTGTTTAAAGTGATTAAAATTGTTTTGATTAAAACCGTTATAATGTGGTCTGTTAAAATTGGGGTTCATTGACGTATTATTATTTGGCATATACGAATAATTTCGTTGGAAAAATCGGGGTTGCGTGTTAGTGGAATAATGTTGTTGTTGCGGATGCGTATTTGGTTTATTTTTGGAAATATTTAAATCAACATTTGGTTTCGTACCAAAATTTCCGCGATTTTTATAATACATGAAATTTTCTTCTTCCAAGGCATAGCTCATAGCTTCTTCTAGATTTTTCGGGGTTTTTAAACGTACTACTAACTGCATATGATAGTTAAGCCCATTAATAAACGTTTTTAAAATTAAATTATCATATTCCGTAATTTTTAATAATTTTAATTCCGTTGTATCCGTAGACATATTTATTTTAGCAAATAATAAGCTACGGGCGTCTTGCAAACGCAGGCCAAATTGTTGCGGAGTTTCATTCTTTTCCGGTTTTACTGTAATTATATCTTGAAGAACACAATCGATTGATCTTTGATCGGCAAAAGTGGAAATTATTGCTTCTTTTAATAGTACCCAAGTTTTTAACTCGGTTCGAGAGGCAATTAAATCAGCTGCTCTACCAACTAATTTGTTTAACACGGTGTCAAAAAGGCAAATATTTATGGCTGCGCCAGAATTTGAAGTATCTTTATGATTTTCGAAAAAGTTTTCACAAGCGTTCAAAAATCTATTAATTTGTTTCGGATTTCCGTCGAAATTAGGGATGTTATCCGCTTGATATCTAATAAGATGATAATTAGGTTGTTGGTTCTGCATATTGAATAGATTTGCAAGGTCCGATAATAAATCGTCCAGATTAAAAAATATATCAAATAAAGAGACTAATCAATACAACAATTAAGGTAAAATAAGGAAAAATATTTTTAAAGGATGCACTTACAATATAGAAGTGATGATTGCTTCGATTTTCATTTCCTAACTAGGTTCCAATAGGAATGGCGATGCTGTCCTTCCCTGGACTACTTATGAGCTCGGGACGATGCTTGTTCCCTGTACTCGCACCAATAGGACGTGGGACGATGCTTGTTCCCGGTTCCCTGGTCGGTTGAGACTTATTGCACGTCGCAGATTTTTGAAAAATGTTCGTTTTTGTCACTAATTGTAGATACAAACACGGAATATACGCTCGATGCGCGGAACCGCTGACAAAATCCGACCCGACTGCGCCAGTTAACAACTCGAAAAACGAGAGTTTGTTTTTAAAAAAAACTTTTATTTCAATCTAAGACGTTACAATAAGAATGATGATCTTAATTCTGTTACATATATTTATAATGTTTGCAATGCTGACATTGCATGAGAACATCTAATGCATCTAAGAAAATCTAGGAAGTCTAATAATAGTTTTGATGATGCTGCATAACGCGCAAAACGACCATTCTCAGGGGAATGTAACTACTTAAGCTTTTTTGCCCAAGTAAACGTTAGTTAGAAATCAAGGTTATAGTTTCCTGAAATTAGCTTTATTTTGCTAGAATTGCACACACACACACATTCTATAAATTCTATACAACCTATACGTTCCATACGTTCTATACATTCTATACGTTCTATACATTCAATGCGTTCTATACATTCTATACATTCTATACATTCTATACATTCTATACATTCTATACATTCTATATATTGTATACATTCTATATATTCTATACATTCTATATATTCTATATATTCTATATATTCTATATATTCTATATATTCTATATATTATATACATTCTATACATTCTATATATTCTATACATTCTATATATTCTATACATTCTATACGTTCTATACGTTCTATACATTCTATACATTCTATATATTATATACATTATATACATTATATACATTATATACATTATATACATTATATACATTATATACATTATATACATTATATACATTATATACATTATATACATTATATACATTATATATATTATATACATTATATACATTATATATACTATATACATTATATACATTATATAGGTTTACATTCCATACATTCTATACTACACACGCAACATAATATATAACACAATCTGCAAAAATATGACCCATATCATTATTCCATCTCATCGAGAATTAGCCAGAAGTGTCAATTCACAAAAAAAACGTGCTCACATCGAAGAATGAAAGGGAACAATTTTTACAGAGAAGGGACGAAAGAGGAAGGGAATCCGCCCCTTTAGGGATGAAAGCTTTTATTTTTCTTAACAGAGGATTTGAACAGGCACGAGTCGGGGCTTAAAACCGAACTTAATAAATCAAGCAGCGTCACAATTTTGACAGAAATCCACGTCAGTATATTTTATTTAAGTATGGTGAAGTAGCAGTATAAGTCAATAAGGGTTGGTGTTAAGTAGAGTTTGATTTATTGAAGGAAAATACACAAAAAGTTACCAAAATCGATGGGCTAAGTTTTTGAGAAAATACTTTATTCCAATAATTTCTTTTATAACAATATGTTGGGTATTCTATTTTTCTCAGAAAGTATTTTACTCAGAGAACTGAAATTTGTCACAGTTACACTTTGACACAGAACTAAATTTTATATTATTTATTTATTTCCGAGTCCCTTGTATTAGGTACAAATAAAAGTTAACATACAACATGTTATGGAAATGACTTATGATATTTAAATGATTGACTCATTTGGTGTCATAAAGAGGATACTATACAGGGTGTATCCTAACCTCTCTGAAAAAATGAAGGAGGTGAATTTTCACCTTATTTTAAGACGAAAATGTAGTATAAAAGTTTCTCGCACGTCGCTTCGTTTTCGAAATACAGGGTGTTAAAAAAAATATTGGTATTTTTCATTTTATTAATTAATGCCCAACGATATTCTAATGATATTTGCTAAACATAAAGGATTCGAGCTCTTTACTTTGGGTCCTTAATACCTTAATTCGATTCGCGCCAGTCCCGAAATTTGCCAACACATAAGAGACAATTTAGCACGTCGCGCAGTGTACATGGATATTTACTGGCTCATGGAGGCCATTTGCGGCAACTTATTTGTCTATTGTTCATATGAGTCCATCTTTCAAACTTATTAAATCATATGCATTATCAAATCATTAGCATTAATTAATAAAATGAAAAATACAATATTTTTTTATAACACCCTGTATTTCGACATGCGAAAAACTTTTATAGCACATTTTCGTCTTAAAATAAGGTGAGGATTTACCTCCTTCATTTTTCAGGGAGGTTACGAATCACCCTGTAGCTACTTAATTGATCACTATCGATAATAGTTACACTTCGACAAAGGTACAATAGCATCCACAGCTGGAGAGAAAGCAAACTTACTTGCTGAACTATTTTCTTCGCATTCCACTGTAGATTTCCAGGGTAGAACACCACCCGACATTCCTGCAGTTGAATTCGAAATGACCGAAATCGTATTCCGTCAGCGTCCCGTCAAACGAATCCTGAAAGGACTCGACGTCAAAAAAGCTACTGGTCCAGACGAAATTCCTATTATAATTCTCAAGAGATGCGCCGATGAACTAACACCAGCATTTTATAGACTTTTCAACTTATCCTACAAAAAAGGAATATTTCCATCTTGCTGGAAGACGGCGAGAGTCCAGCCTATTCCAAAGAAAGGTAAGAGAACCCTGCATAACAACTATCGACCAGTCGCATTGCTTTCAGTTATATCAAAAGTAATGGAGAAAGCTATTAACCAACATCATTATCAGCGATCATCAATATGGTTTTCGGAAGTCCAGATCAACTGGAGATCTTCTAGCCAATGTCACCCATATTTGGAACAACGCAATCGAACAACATGGGGAGTCTCGGGTTGTTGCACTGGAGATTTCTAAAGCTTTTGATCGTGTTTGGCATGAGGGGCTTCTAGGTAAACTGCGATCCTATGGTATGCCCAGTCGATTCTGTGCATGGTTGTCTAGCTTCCTTAAGGACCGCTCTCTGCAAGTGGCGATTGACGGATTTCTCTCAGACACCTTCACCATCAATGCCGGTGTTCCTCAAAGGTCCATATTGTCTCCCACTCTCTTCTTACTCTACATTAACGACCTTCTAGTGAAAACTAAAAATCCGATATTTAGTTTTGCTGACGATAGCACACTTATCTCATCTTTCTCTTTGAACGCGCGAACATCGGCTGCCGACGCATATCTTCGCAGACAGCATGAAGTATCACGCCTCAACTAAGACCTGGAAGAAATTTTGGCTTGGGGTGACAGTAACCAAGTCGAATTTAACGCTAAAAAAAACTCAGGCAGCAGTTTTCTCTAAAAAGGTTAACATTACAGAACCGGAAATAGTCATGGCCGAACACGCAATCCCACTGGCTTCATCTATTAATTTGCTGGGCGTCAATCTAGGAGGAAATATGTCTTGGCATAACCACGTTGTGGCAATCGCCAAGATAGCTTCTCAGAAGCTTGGGGTACTCTTCCGAACCAGAAAGTTGTACACACCTCAACAACTTTTGACACTATACAAAGCCCAGATTCGACCATCACTAGAGTACTGCTCTCATGTCTGGAGCTCTGCACCCAAACATACTCTTCGGCTACTGGATTCCATCGAAAGAAGGGCTATTCGTCTGATCGGAGACCACGAGCTGACGATGAACCTTGACAGCCTAGAACATCGAAGACAGGTTGGGGATTTGACAGATATTTTCATGGAAGGTGCTCGGCTGACCTTGCCCTCTTAATTCCGCCCAGAGCGACGAATAGCAGAAATAAACGACGAACCACTGCCGCCCATCCGTATGTGGTTAAGCTTAGTACTCCTCGAACTTCATTATTTAAAAATTCTTTCATCTGGAGGACTTCATCCTTGTGGAACGACCGAGGTCGTTTTTCCCAACGAATATAACTAAGCCAGAACTAAATTTTATATTATATTAGTTGATTAAATTAGAGGAAATGTGCAGTTTTTAAAGTACCACTATCGACGTTGCCGAATTATTTTTTGACTGAGCTTTCATTAAGTATAATTCAATCTTCAATCAAAATTGAAGTAAATCTTATTCAAATTTAATGACACACACCTCACAAAACTTTTACTAAATTCACGACTGGAGAGTTCTTGGGTGTTCTAGTAAGGTTGGGGCTTGACTGCTGAAGATGGAGATTTTTATCTCCGAAACATTAAACAGTGGTATTCACTAAAGGGTATTAACCTTGAAACAACCCTAAATTATTCATTGAGGGTTTAAAATGATAACTTTATAAGAATAAGTCAACCACGATTGGTATTATAATTAAGTTTTTCAGTTTTTCTTCAAATTAATAAAAAACAATATTTTTAAATGAGAACAGAAGCTATATTAGCATGAATATCCCGCTGACCATAATAATATTGATTAGAAAACCGTAAATCAAGAAGAGTAAATTACCATAACAACGTTCTCTTTTATAATCAAATACTATAATAGCACTAGAGGAAAAAGCCACTCACATTGCCTATGAATCGTTGAAGTTTATATTAGTTGGGAAACACGATCTCACCTCAGGAAGGTCATTCCACGAGGATGATGTCTTCCAGATGGAGGAATTCTTAAACAACGCAGTTCGGAAAGTACTAAGGTGCACCAGAGTCAAATCACCAACCAATCACCAACCTGTCTTGGATGTTCTAGGCTGTCGAGGTTATTGTTCAGTTCGTGATCTCCGATCAGACGACGATCTTTTAAATGGATTCCCATAGCCGAAAAGAATGCTTGGGTGCAGAGCTCCAGCCATGAGAGCAGTACTCTATAGTGACGGTCGAATCTGGGCTATGTAGAGTACCAAAAGTTGTTGAGTTGTATACTTTCAACCAAGTTTCTGTGAAGTTGCCTTGCCTCAATATGATTTTCTACCAGATTGACGCCCAGCAAATTAATAGACGAAGCCAGTGGAATTGCGTGTCCTGCTATGACTATACCCTGTTTTGCAACGCTAAGTTTCTTAGAGAAAACTCCTGCCTGGGTTTTCTAGGCGCTAAATTCGACTTGGTCACCGTCACGCCAAGACAAAAATGTTTCCAGAACGTTGTTGAGACGTGATACTTAACATGCTCCCTGTAAAGACCGAGAGTTTAAATTAAAAGATGAAACAAGTGTGCAGCCGTCAGCAATGGATTTTTGATTTTCACTTGGAGGTCGTTACCATAAGAAGAGGGTGGGAGATAATACTGACCCTTGACGAGCAGCGGCATTGATGGTGAAGGTGTCTGAGAGAAATTCGTCAATCGCCATTTGCAGAGAATGGTTCTTGAGGAAGCTATGCAATCATGCACATAATCTGGGTATACCACAAGCCATATTATACTTAGGAGCCCTCCAAATACGATCAAATGCTTTGGAAATGTCTAGTGTATTAGCCTGTTAATTTCCATGATACTCGAATGCAGTTGGGCAGATTGAATTATACTTCCTCTTCAATATTATTTCTACCAAAGTGTGGTTCTTGATTATAATCTTTCTGAAACCCGACATACATATATACGTTTCTAGAGAAACATTTTCTTCAGCCGCAAGATCTTAAGCACCAAAATTCTTATCACGTCAAGTAACTACAATAAAATATACCATAATGCCACAACCACATGTAACAACATAAGATATGCGCATATGTACACACAATTCTGTTATCTGTACATCTTTCTTAATGTGTGTCACTAAAATTCTCACACGAAATTATACAGCATCATGTAACATAAACCGTTTGCCTAATTCTATGAAAAAAATGTCCACAAAAGTTGCCCATAAAAAGCGACCTGCTGGGTGCGTAAAGAGGTTCATTCGCTACGAAATTCTCATCAGAGATATGAAAACATTTTTATTATTTGTACGTTGAATATAAAAATAAATTATTAACGTGCCTCGGAGGTATGTGGTAGATTCATCAGATAAGGAAATTATTAATAGTTAGTAAACACATGTATGAAAGATTGAATTCAAAATATTCAAATAGTTGAAATTTCTAATAAATAATAGATATATTAATAATAGATAACCGTAATTATTTTATATTTCCTATTTTCATTGATTAAATTATTTACTTGACATAGGTATGTGAAATAAGGAATACCTGACTTATTAATGTTGGCTTCCTCAATGTGTCAAATATAAATTTTTTTTTTACATGTGCCCCGAAAGTGCCTCTTTTCATGCAGTTCTCTTCACCGAAAGTGGCGTTTTCCAAGAGAGCGAGCGGGAAAGTATCGAAGCGGGCGGGAAAGATTTTTCCCGCCCGCTTCGAGTCGCCATGTGCTCATAAATAAATAAAACCAGAATTATCGGTGCGGGATTTGAACCCGCGACCATCAGATCGCCAGGCGGACACTCTACCCACCGAGCCATACTACAAGCGATAATAAATAGCGGATTATATATCAGTGGCAGTTAATTTTTCAAAGATGTTGTAGAAAAATGTCTGAAGAATTTCTTTATTTATATGGCCTCAAAGACTCGGGCACTTGTAAAAAAATAATTAAAACTAGATATGCCGAGTGCGGGATTTGAACCCTGTCTGAAGAATTTCTTTATTTATTTGGCATCAAAGCTTCGGAACACTTGTAAAAAAAAAATACGGTACATATCTCGGGCCGTCTGAGGCTTTTCCGGACTCATGCGGTGGCCTCCCTCACCTTCGGCTCGGTCGGCCATCTCCGCATCTCGTCCGTAAAAGCCTCTTTTCGGCCCTGTGTGTACTATTTTTTACCAATTTTATGATTATAGCAACATTTAAAGTTTCTATATATTTTCTTATAGCTATTTTTTAAATAAAATTGTAAGAACATTAGAATTTCCGGATGCAAATTTGTTAATCCTGTAAGGAGCATTTCAACAATAACTCATTTATAAACATTATAGTAAAGTTTCATTCACGCCATTGCAAATACAGGGTGTCTCTAAAAGGTCTGTAAAAAATCTGAGCACATATTGCTGAGGTTAAAATAAGGCGATTTAAAGCCACGTACCTATGCCCGAAATTGCTCCGTTTCCGAGATACACGGTGGTAAAGTTCAAAAATAAACACCGATTTTTTTTTAATTAATGATCAGTATTATTTTTTTATCAGTGCAGGTTTTTCCTTTTTTTGTGAAAGAAATAATTTTCTGAACATTTTCAAACAAGAAAGGTACTCTTGTGAAAATCCGCTAAAGTAAGCGGTTTTTTAGATATTTCGATTTTTAGTGATCGATACCGCCCGCACCGGAATATTAAAATTATTTTGAATAAAACATTCCGCTGTTAGTAAATTTTCGGCAGGAAAAAATAGTTCACTTGGGTTCGTTACAGCAGGAAGAATTTGAATATTTTTTTAAAATTAATTAAATGAGGAACAATTTTATTTTAACCCTGTATCTCGGAAACGGATCAATTTTGGACTCAGGTAAGTTGCTTTAAATCGCCATATTTTTTGTCTCAGGAATATGTGCTCAGATTTTGTACAGGCCTTCTAGAGACACCCTGTATATGTTATAAATAGTAACATGCTCACATACGTCAGTTCTATAAAATCTCGATTATAAAATAATATAATAAAAAAATACATTAAAGAGTTGAATGATGAAATTTAATTTACCCATTTAAAATTGATGAAAATATTGATTGATTTAACTCTAATAAACTTGAAACATTAAAAACAATGCGTGTTTTAAATATAAACATTTATTCTTATTGTTATCTATTTATTTCCATCTTCGTTTCAATATGTAACTAAATATTAAAAATGTCGTCCTTCAAGTCCTCAAACAAGGAAAGCATGTTTTACAAATGTTGATGAGCATGTAAAATTTTGCTCCCTGCTAATTCTTGCATATATTTTCATCCAAATACCAAATTTAAATAATTTTTACCATGATCAATATAACGATGAAATATTACGGAACGACATTTGGTTTCAGCAAGATGAAGCGCTACCGAATTTTGATACACATATCCGAAATTATTTGGATGAAACGTTTCATGAAAGGTGGATAGGAAGGCGAGGGGGCATTGAATGGCCTCCTAGATCTCCAGATCTAACAACTCTAGGTTTATACCTTTGCGGTCAATTGAAGACCATATAAAAAATTAAATATAACGTTATCCCTTTACAGTTGTTGAAGTTACCGACATATGAAATGCACAGTCAACTAGTAAAATTTTAGTCTTATCGATTCTAGAAAACCCTGATGTGATAGGGGAGACCGGGGCATGTTGTAACACGGGTAAGTTGCAACAGATCCCATATCTTGGAACAGAATATACTCTAAGGTTCAATACCGAAGCCTGAGACGCGTATTAGGACCAAGGTTACTTATGGGAAACGATGCTTCGGTAGTCGAATCTTGAACGCTGTTGTGTGATGCCACATGTTTTGTTGAATTTGTGGTGTATAATTTATAAATTAGTTTGTATCACGTAGATTTGTTCAATTAAACAGTATCAAAGTTGCCTTGCTGGTAAGTAACGGTAAGTAAAGTATCGGGACATTTAGTGGGGCAAATTGCAACGACTGTTACGGGGTAATTTGCAACAAGTGTTGCAACTTGCCCCATGCGCTTTCATAATTTATGGGTTCGAGGTTTCTGGTATCCTCTAAATCCTAATATATTCGTCGATTCAGATTTTGCACAATCCTTTGTAACAGATCGGCCGGCTGAATCCGAAGTATCAAATACAAGTAAAGCAGCGGTACAAACTTCGCCAGAAGATAATAATTCTTCAGATGCAGTTGAAAGAACGAATATTGATCAAAATGTTGCATCTACATCTATATCAAAAATTGATGATACGGCAAGTAATACAAAATAATTAGAATGTCAGAAACCTAGTACATCAAAAGGATTTAGTCCAGAGTCTGTGAGATCTTTCCCCAAAGCTACACCTCGTTCAGCTAACAGTAGAGGTAAGAGACGAAAGACTGTTTTTTTGACTGACACGCCTGAGAAATGAGAAGAAAAAAAATTTGTCACTAACTGCCTAACCTCAGAAAAGAAGGGAAGTGCGAAAAATATTGGCCGACCACTCATCAGATGAAGAACGGTTAATATAAAAACGAAATAAACTGGCCGAAAGAAAACAATCACTGAGAGTTCTTCCGAAGAGGATAATACTGCGTGTTTGGTTTGTGATGGGATGTACGATCAAAGAAAATAATCCGAAGACTGCGCTAAGCGTGATCGATTCGACGTGTGCATAAATTGCATTTCTGAGTATTCTGAAGAACATGAGTAGTCCGTTAAAACATGCCCCCTAGAGTGTCGCGAGTTGCCCCTTCGATGGGGTACATTGCAACACGTGTCAGTAGTTTTTAAAAAAAAATTTATATCTTTGGGTTTTTCTGTTAAAATAATAAAAATATTTTTAACCATTTTAAGAATATTTAGATATAAGGTTTGTAATGTACAATAGCAATAATACTTATCCTACTTGTTAGAAAAATTTATTAGGTCCATTTTGTTGCAACATGCCCCGGTCTCCCCTATCATTTTCCGTTCTCCTGTAATTAAGCCGTTCCGGAACATTTGCCCAACCCTGTATATTTATTCACAACGTATTTACTTTTGGTCGAGGGTTGTCCTTTTCCTTGAATTATAGTGTCTTTCTTCCAATAATTCTGATAGAAATATGGAAAGTAGGTACGTATACAGGATGTTATGGAAATTACGTATTATATTTAAACCGGCAAATCCCGAGATAAAAATAAATTGAAGAAAAATAACCATAAATGGCGCTTTGAATTATTAAGCGAAATATACACTTTATGTGAAATCTCAAAATTTACGTGGCCGCTCCTGAAGCCCCTCGCAATCAATATTTTATTGATTCAGTCTCCAGGTTCAAAAGAGGTTAGCGCATTATGTGCGATGTTGTCATATGGCAACACATAATTCTAAACGCACGTGTTCCTTACCTCACTAATTGCATTATTTATCCTTTCCCAAATATTTTCCCCGGTTCGTCACGTGGTAACATTTTATCATTAAAATTCTTAGGCGCCAATGTGTTTCCCCTGTCATATATCACCACTGGGGAAGTGGGTGGGGTAAGAAGTCATAAATCGTCATAAAGGACGTGTGTATGTGTTTTCTTATGCCGCTATATTATCATTCAGAATTTTGAATAAATTAATGACGAATGATGGGTACGTAATTGGATGGAGCGTATTTATGGTTCGGCGGTAACTAGTTGAGATTTTAAGACTATTTGTCTTGGTATTGAATAATACAGGGTGGCCCATCGAAAACAGTCCAGCAAGGTTTACGGCTGTGTACGTGAAAATTAAAAAAAAAACCTTGGACCCGGAAACTTGTGTTTTCAGGGGAACACGTTTCACTATTAATTTCATGTAACCTCAACCCCCCTAGCGGGGGCGACTACTGCTCTTGTTTTTTCAAATGGGAATAGGTAAGTTGTGATACTACATCTTTTTAAAGTGCAATAAATTCTCTTTAAAATGGCGCTTTGTTTTGTAAATTTGAGATAGGCGCCGCCGAGAAATTGCGTTTTAAAAAATTTAATTTTATTGAGTAATACTTAGATGTTATCTTATTAAATGTTGAAAATGTCCGCCATTCACCTCCATACAACAACTGTTCAAAGTGTCAAACCACTTTACTGAAGATACAGTTGAATTGACTGATACTTATTACTTAAAAAAAAATTGTTTACGCACAAACCTGTGTACTTGATAAGAGGTGCAGTGAAATGTTTCAAATTCCGTTGCTCGGCGGCGCGTAGCTCAAATTAACAAAACGAAGCGTTATTTTAAAGAAAATTTAATACTCTTTAAAAAGATCACAACATACCCATTCCCATTTAAAAAAAACAAGGGCAATAGCCGCCCCCGCTAGGGGGTTGATGTTACAGGGATGAAATTAATAGTGAAACTTGTCCCCCTGAAAACACAAGTTTACGGGTCCGAGTTTTTTTTTTTAATTTTCACGTACACTTACTTACTTACTTACTTACTTAATTTATTTATTTCAAAATCATATTACATAATTTCCAAATAAAAATTACACAAAGTGAAAACAACGTCATCTTAGAACACCAAAAGGGGCATTTACCCATATCATTCTGTTACATACTTAGAAAATCATTAAGATTATATGGCTGTAATTCCAATAAAGTCTTTCTGATTTCCATCTTAAACCGTTTTTCGCTGCTAATTGTCTTTATACTCTCGGGTAGTTTGTTATATAATTTCAAACACATATAATTGGTTGACTTTTCAGTAAGAGTTAGCCTATGTATGGGGTAATTTACATTTACAGTTCTCGTGTTATGTTGATGACGAACTTGGACTTAAAAACAATTTCTATTTTTAAAGAAAAACACTAAACATTCATAGATATACAATGCATATACTGTTAATAGTCCTGTGTCTTTAAAGATGGTACGACAAGTTTTCTTGTAATCTAATTTCTTAATTATTCGAACCAAACTAATAAATAATAAGTCTAATAAAGTATATCTGGGGTACACTGGGCAAAAAATACAATCTCTTATACCTGCTTCTGCAAATTTATATGAGCTTAGTGCAGCTATTGTTGAAGAATGGCAGAAAATTAACCAGAATTATATACGGAACCTCATTGAAGGTATGGCAAGGCGTATTGCTGCTGTAATTCGTACTCGTGAGGGAAATACTCATTACTGTTTATGTTATTTTTTATCACGAAGTTCTTGTAATTTTAGGTTCAAGTTTTTGTTATGTTTGGGAATTAATTCATTTTTCTTAAACGAGTTCGTTTCTTTGAAAAAATCGTATCTGCTTGCATAAAACCTAAAGTATTAAAATTAACAAGTTTGGCATCACCATCAAACTACAGAATATTTTAAAGTTCGAGTCAAAAACTGATCTAGTTTCAACCTGTCTATGATGGATATATTCGTACTTTCTTAAAATCTCACACATGTGCAATCATTATTCAGCCCTCTGTGTCCACTGCTGGACATAAGCCTCCCCTATTTCTGCCAATTCCCTCCTTGCGCTCTTTGTATCCAGTTGCCTGTACATCTCTTTAGATCGTCCGTCCACCGCTTCTTCTATCCAATAATAAAAACAATTATTCATGTTCAAGATCCATCCAAATATTACTTAGATCGATTATTTTGGATGTGAGTGTATTAATATATCCTAATGAGGTGTGTACAACTTTCTGGTTCGGAAGAGTACACCAAGTTTCTGAGAAGCTATCTCGGCGATTGCCACAACGTGGTTATGCCAAGACATATTTCCTCCCAGATTGATGCCGAGCAAATTAATAGATGAAGCAATTGGGATTGCGTGTCCGTCCATGACTATATCCGGTTCTGTAATGTTAACTTTTTAGAGAAAACTGTTGCCTGAACTCGAACCAACCTAAATCAAAATTTCTTCCAGATCTTTGTTGAGGCGTGATACTTCATGCTGTCTGCGAAGATGTTCGTCGGCAGCCGATGTTTGTGCATTCAAAGAGAAAGATGAGATAAGTGTGCTATCGTCAGCAAAACTAAATATCGAATTTTTCGTTTCCACTAGAAGGTCGTTAATGTAGAGGAAGAAGAGAGTGGAAGACAATATGGACCCTTCAGGAACACCGGCATTGATGGTAAAGGTGTCTGAGAGAAATTCGTCAATCGCCACTTGCAGAGAACGGTCCTTAAAGAAGCTAGACAACTATGCACAAAATCGACTGGACAAACCATAGGATCGCAGTTTACTTAGAAGTCCCTCATGCCAAACACGATCAAAGGATTTAGAAATATCCAGTGCAACAGTCCGAGACTCCCCATGATCCTAATCTTAACAGCGAGCAACTACCTTGTTTTTTAAAATTATGACTTCAAGTCATCAATAATACCAACCCGACCAACTCCTAATATTATGCAATAACTTTTTTGATGAGAGAAGCTCCGTTCTTTCCAATTAATTGTCCCCCCATTTGTCAACCTGCCTACCTAGTTATCAATAACGCCTTGAAACAAAAAAAAAATCCTGAAAAATATTTATCAACGGAGAAACAAATTATGAAAGTCAATTTATCTTAAAGATTTATTGCTCGTATAGAGACATAAATTTTTCCATTAACACTACGCCGCTCTCTAATAATAACGTAAGCTTAGCCGATTTATGTTTTTTAATTATATCTCGTAAACCGCACACGGATACTTCGATAACCAATAATCGATTTGTTTAAATATGCATTAAATGTTAATTCTTTAATTTAAATTTAAATTACTTGGATCGCAATCGATACAGTTACGATATAGGTGACATCACATGGGACTTTTTGCAAATGGATAATCTTTAAAACGCAAGAACAGATATAAACTGCTGGCCAGATGAAACGGATACTAGGTACAAATTTTAAGATAGATTTCTAAGTAAAATATTTGTTATCCTAATATAGGTGCCTGTGGTTTAAATATGGATAAGTTTTAAAATTAAAATTATTAACATTTGCCCAACCCTGTATATTTATTCACAACGTATTTACTTTTGGTCGAGGGTTGTCCTTTTCCTTGAATTATAGTGTCTTTCTTCCAATAATTCTGATAGAAATATGGAAAGTAGGTACGTATACAGGATGTTATGGAAATTACGTATTATATTTAAACCGGCAAATCCCGAGATAAAAATAAATTGAAGAAAAATAACCATAAATGGCGCTTTGAATTATTAAGCGAAATATACACTTTATGTGAAATCTCAAAATTTACGTGGCCGCTCCTGAAGCCCCTCGCAATCAATATTTTATTGATTCAGTCTCCAGGTTCAAAAGAGGTTAGCGCATTATGTGCGATGTTGTCATATGGCAACACATAATTCTAAACGCACGTGTTCAGTTTTTGACAACAAGACGTCTTTGACGCGTGCTGCCACTTCTTTTTCAAACTTTTTAGACAAAGAAAACTACAAATAATCCGTTTTATAATTAAATTCCATAAAAAAATAATCGGGCCATACAACTATCAAAACGTTTAAAATTTGTATACGTCAAGCACGTGGCACCCTCGACGTCGTGGAACCAACGTCATTCCACTCTCGAGTCTCGAAACATACTGAAGTATGAAGTTACGGCGAGACACGCGGTGTGATCTGACAACATTGTTAGTATACTCTAGTGACCCACATTGTTGCTAAGTGAATCCAGATGGAACGGGGCGACAGTATGTGGGTAAAGAGGGTTTTTACCTTAGTATGTAGATATCCGATTTAAAAAAAACGTATGTAGACTTTCTCTAGGACACCCAAGGAGTCACCCATTTAAATATAATAAGTCATTTCCATAACACCCTGTATATCATTTGTTGTCACGTAATAAATTTCCATCTCCTTATTCAAATTATCCAAATAATTTGACCTCGCACAACAAATTATTCCTTACCTCACTAATTGCATTATTTATCCTTTCCCAAATATTTTCCCCGGTTCGTCACGTGGTAACATTTTATCATTAAAATTCTTAGGCGCCAATGTGTTTCCCCTGTCATATATCACCACTGGGGAAGTGGGTGGGGTAAGAAGTCATAAATCGTCATAAAGGACGTGTGTATGTGTTTTCTTATGCCGCTATATTATCATTCAGAATTTTGAATAAATTAATGACGAATGATGGGTACGTAATTGGATGGAGCGTATTTATGGTTCGGCGGTAACTAGTTGAGATTTTAAGACTATTTGTCTTGGTATTGAATAATACAGGGTGGCCCATCGAAAACAGTCCAGCAAGGTTTACGGCTGTGTACGTGAAAATTAAAAAAAAAACCTTGGACCCGGAAACTTGTGTTTTCAGGGGAACACGTTTCACTATTAATTTCATGTAACCTCAACCCCCCTAGCGGGGGCGACTACTGCTCTTGTTTTTTCAAATGGGAATAGGTAAGTTGTGATACTACATCTTTTTAAAGTGCAATAAATTCTCTTTAAAATGGCGCTTTGTTTTGTAAATTTGAGATAGGCGCCGCCGAGAAATTGCGTTTTAAAAAATTTAATTTTATTGAGTAATACTTAGATGTTATCTTATTAAATGTTGAAAATGTCCGCCATTCACCTCCATACAACAACTGTTCAAAGTGTCAAACCACTTTACTGAAGATACAGTTGAATTGACTGATACTTATTACTTAAAAAAAAATTGTTTACGCACAAACCTGTGTACTTGATAAGAGGTGCAGTGAAATGTTTCAAATTCCGTTGCTCGGCGGCGCGTAGCTCAAATTAACAAAACGAAGCGTTATTTTAAAGAAAATTTAATACTCTTTAAAAAGATCACAACATACCCATTCCCATTTAAAAAAAACAAGGGCAATAGCCGCCCCCGCTAGGGGGTTGATGTTACAGGGATGAAATTAATAGTGAAACTTGTCCCCCTGAAAACACAAGTTTACGGGTCCGAGTTTTTTTTTTTAATTTTCACGTACACTTACTTACTTACTTACTTACTTAATTTATTTATTTCAAAATCATATTACATAATTTCCAAATAAAAATTACACAAAGTGAAAACAACGTCATCTTAGAACACCAAAAGGTGCATTTACCCATATCATTCTAGTAGTTATGAGGGTCTATATGAACAGAATCGCGTGCCAGGCACACAGACAAATTACTAGCCCACGTGTGTGATATCTTTTTGTGTTCCTCGGCGGTCTCTATTGTAACGGCGCTCACCTGTCCGACTTTAATTGACAAGTGTGACGGATTTGGGGCTTTGTCGGTGTGTATTTAAGGGTATATTATTGTTGATGGAGTGTTTTTGAATGACATAATGGGGGATGTTCCTATTTTTATCAAGATTGTCGACTTGGACTCCTTTATATTCGGGTATATCGGATGTAGTACCGATATTTTTTGTGATATAAATATTATTTACGTTATTCCTATCAGAACTTAGTGTCTGTCTGTCCAGACACGTGTGCCAGGCACACGAGAGTAGTGATAGCCCACGTGTGTGACCTTAATATTCGTGGCATATCAGATGCAGTATCGATATTTTGTGTCATATAAATTTTATGTTCATACTATTAGAGTTTGGTGTCTGTCTGTCTAGACACGTGTGTTAGACTGACGAGAGTAATTCAGCGTGTGTGTCTTTAATCGGGGCGTATCAGATGTAGTACCGATATTTTGTGTCATATAAATTTTATGTTATTCCTATAAGAACTTGGTGTCTGTCTGTCTAGACACGTGTGTTAGGCTCACGAGAGTAATTCAGCGTGTGTGTCTTTAATCGGGGGCGTATCAGATGCAGTATCGATATTTTGTGTCATATAAATTTTATGTTCATACTATTAGAGTTTGGTGTCTGTCTGTCTAGACACGTGTGTTAGACTGACGAGAGTAATTCAGCGTGTGTGTCTTTAATCGGGGCGTATCAGATGTAGTACCGATATTTTGTGTCATATAAATTTTATGTTATTCCTATAAGAACTTGGTGTCTGTCTGTCTAGACACGTGTGTTAGGCTCACGAGAGTAATTCAGCGTGTGTGTCTTTAATCGGGGGGTGTATCAGATGTAGTACCGATATTTTGTGTCATATAAATTTTATGTTATTCCTATAAGAACTTGGTGTCTGTCTGTCTAGACACGTGTGTTAGGCTCACGAGAGTAATTCAGCGTGTGTGTCTTTAATCGGGGCGTATCAGATGTAGTACCGATATTTTGTGTCATATAAATTTTATGTTATTCCTATAAGAACTTGGTGTCTGTCTGTCTAGACACGTGTGTTAGGCTCACGAGAGTAATTCAGCGTGTGTGTCTTTAATCGGGGGGCGTATCAGATGTAGTACCGATATTTTGTGTCATATAAATTTTATGTTATTCCTATAAGAACTTGGTGTCTGTCTAGACACACGTGTCAGGCATACGAAAGTATTTCAGCTAGTCCACGTATGTGATCTTAATATTCGGGGCATATCAAATGTAGTATCGATATTTTATGTTAATCGAATCAGAACTTGGTGTCTGTCTGTTCAGACATGCGTGAAACTCTAATCATATCTGAACTTGGTTTGATCTAATATTCAAAACACTAAATATTTAGGACCGTTTTTGTTGATAGATTTATTGGCCATATGAGTGGTATTCATATTTAGTATCGATATTTCATTAATAAAATTGTTTATGTATGCTTATCATATTAGGCTTCGATGTATGTCTGTCTCTACACCCGTCTATAACTATTTGCATCTAGTTTTTTTTTTTTTTGTTTGTTTTTTTTGGTGAGAGGATTAGGAAATCTCTATCTAGACACCCGAGCGGATGGTCGGCGTCTTGGCTCGGGTAGTGTCGGCCTCGTTGGACTAAAACCCATTCCCTCTCTATCCGACGTTGCTTTTTTCCATTAGAATTCCTCTATTATTTTCCATTTGTTTGCACTTTCATGCTTAAATCGAAATATTGTATTAAAAGTCTGCATTAAATTAATCAATTTCGAAAAATGCCTCACCACATGCATTTAATCGAAATATTTTATTAAAAAATCCGTATAACATAACTAATTTGCTTATATTATAGCGTTGATCTTTGAGATTAAAACCTATAACTAGTCATTATTCATAAAATGGTCAAAATTTACCTCTTTTCGACCCAACTGTGCAAATAGGCGATTATTGCAGGAGAGAGAGATCAGCTATAGACATGACTCTTCGTTAATAGGTTTGAACCGAACAATAGAATTGTATTTAAATAAAATAGAAGCAAACTTGTCAAAATACTTTTACCATATTGGAAACGAAAAGAACTTATCTTTATTATACTAAATCAGGTATAAAATCCGTATACCCATGATTTTGGAAAAACAGAAGATATTTCAAAGACAGGGGTAACAAATAACCATCGGTAAAAGTACAAGATGACACCTTTGTGTAGGCGATCGAGTTCCTTTTACAGCCTATATTAAGGTATATATTTCTTAACCAAGGATATTGTTAAAGTACTTGACACTGAGGGGATCGTATTACATTCTGTTTTGTTTATACCCCGTTCCAAATGCGATTCAAATGTGTTCCGGTTACGTTAGTCTCGCGATATTGATTCGAAATAGAAGGAAAGGTTTTTATATAGTGTTATTTGTAATTCAGTCATCAAACGTGTTAAATGAATCGAGCAATAAAGTACCCCTTTCAATATGATTTGAGAATTACTTATTTGACGAGGTAAATTTAAGCGTCTTTTAACAAGTAAGAGTTGGTGCGTTTAAATTAATTTTTACGCTAAATATATTCCGACAATATTCAAAGTATTTAAAATGAGAAAATCCTTGTAAATAATAATATAAATATATTCAGGAATACATCCCCTAAGACAACCAATCGTATCACAGCATGAGAACGGGTGGTAAATCGGCACCGCCATTATGTCTCACTCAGTCCGGATGTGGTTATATTCTCAAGATCTGATAAGAATAATTATGTGATATATTGTTCACTATCGAGTATCGCAGAGAACTACTTGAAGCGGAGGCTTGAAATTTAGTTAATATGAACCATGTTTTAAAATCGAAATATTATATTAAATGTTCGCATTAGATTAATCAATTTCGAAAAATGTCTTCAACATGCAGTTAATGGAAATGTTTTATTAAAATCCATATAACATAACTAAGTTGAATACATTATACCGTTGGTCTTTTGAACAGGATTAAACCTATAATTCGTCATTGTTCATAGAATGGTCAAAATTTACCTCTTTTCGAGGTATCTGACAAATAAAGGAACAGTAAAGAGGAGAATCATAGGTAAGACTATTCATTAATACTTTGAGCCTAACAATAGAATTTCATTTAAATAAAATAGAAGTTTATTACGTTAATGGACAGGATCGGCTCGGACACATTTGTCGTCTGGTGCAAGTAAAAATTTACCCTCAGTGTGACAGAGTTTTCAGTTTTATTACACGCTTTTATATTACCTAGCATAGGACACAACTAATAAAATTAAGTAGGTATTATGATATTATGTGTATGTATATAGAAATTTAGCATTGGCGTTTTATTATTATAGTAACAACCCTTTTTTTATGTTTTCATGATCTTCCAGGTATTGCCGAAACAAAACTATATTTCACAACTCACAACAGCATGACTGAAGAATAAAACACCTTGTACATTAACAAATATAAGCCGTACCATTAAAATTGCAATTTACCATTAAAAATGCAATTTTAATTCAAAACGTTGACTTTTTGAACTAAGTATGGATTTCGCTACTAAGAAAATTGTATATTGAAAGCATTGAAAGCAAGTTTAAAGGCAAAACTAAATTTTCTAGCTTGGAAAACAAAATTAAATTTTTTCTAAATATGCGTTACTCATTTCACAAAATCTAATTTATATTAATCACCTAACCTTATTCTAGCTTACTTCCATATATTTAAGCCCCTGATCCCCCCAAAAAAAAAAAATCCATTGCTAAAAAGTTCTTTATTAGTCTTTACCGACTTGGCTTTCAAAACCGTCGCCGCCGCGCCAATCACATCGCATAGATAAAAGCGGAGTGACTCATCCTAAAATGTGTTTCAATCTGGACCAACATCGAATGGCGATGTTTTTATTCTTTGTAAACTACGTCGCGTGTCGTCATGCATTCCTATATTATATTTAAATCAGAGAAATTACAAATTTAATAGAATAGTGGAGATTGAAGGTATGGGCTGAAAGCTTGGTATGTTGATTTTTTAACGTTTACGGATCGTCTTCAGCTTCGTTTTGCCGTCCCTCATGTTTTACCGACCGGTGCTTTGAATCCGGTGTACCCTGGTAGCCGGCCCTGGTAATGGATGTTCCGAAAACGAATGGTTCTATTATCATCTCTAAGGTAAAGTTTGTAAAGAAAGTATATACATTAATATTTAAAAGGGTCGAAAATATCGTTTATCCAAAACTAAATCCTCTTAAAAGGTAAAATTTTGTAAAGGTATTATTTAAGAGGTAGGTAATACCTACCTTACCATAAAATTGTATTTTACCTGTTCCTCTTCGAGTTAATTTTAAATTTATTAGTTTCTGTTTTCTACTCATACAGATAACTTGTCTTACTACCTATTTTAAAAATGGCACAAAATATCGATATTATAGTTAAAAGCGCGTTTACGATTGTGTATGCTGATCCATGGGGTAACGGGACTGATACGGATAATTCACCATCATGGGTTAGCGCTTACGAATCGGAAAGTGGTCTATCGATTGAGAAGAATATTGGTGTACGAATAAAAACTAGACCTGTTCGGTTATCAAAATTAGCTCTTCGTGAAAACATCGGGGTAACCGATGCTCAGCCAGCGGATACCCCAGAACTAGTAGATATTTTTCGGGAAACTACGTTACCGTGTCTAGTTTCGCCAATATGTTCACAACCGATAGAGTGTAATCTATCAACTGATACCATGCAAGTATCAGATATTTTTCGGGAAACTACGGTACCGTGTATAGTCTCGCCAATATGTTCACAGACTGTAGAGTGTGAAATATTAGCCTCAAATATGGAAATACAGTTAGAGTCTGAAATATTACCGGTAAGCTCAGAAATATTGAATTCGTGTGGTGTACGTGCAGTCTCCATAGATAATATAGCGATAAACAATAAAAGTGATCCTAACCTAGAACAGTCTATACCCCATGCGGTGAATAAGAGTGAACTATCTTTGTTTTTTAGTACCTTTGTTCCGGATAATGGTGAACCGGAGTTAGAAGTCATTGTTCCACCCATCTTATCTCCTATCCGCGTATGCGCATTGAAACCAATTAAGGATACAGCCGATGTACCTTCGACGGTTCCGCAAATAATTGGTTCGGAAGGACGTATGCATGATAATGCGAAATCTTCACCAACGCGAATAAATCTTACGTGTGAAGGTGAGAAAGAAAAAGTTACACCTCGGTCGCCCTTTCACTCTGCGCCATCTACTTCGAAGTTAGTTCGATCAAATGGGAAGACGCGAGATCTTAAGCTGAAAAAAATTTCAGGGAAAACTTCACCAACGCGATTAAATCTTACGTGGGGAGGTGAGAAAGAAAAAGTTACACCTCGGTCGCCGCTTCACTCTGCGCCATCTACTTCGAAGTTAGTTCGGACAAATGGAAAGACGCGAGATCTTAAGCAGAAAAAAAAAATGTCAGGTAACAAAAGAAATTTAAAAACATCTAAATTTAAGAGATCAAAGTCCCCGTATTCCAGTTGTGAGGAATTTAATGAACCATGTGTGAACCCTAACTGTAAGAAAAAAAAAAAATGAAGATTTAACATCATCTTCTAGTTTAATCTCGATTATATTTTGCGTAGAAAAGTGAGAATTAGCTGATTAATGGTAAGTCACATCAAAATTACAAGACTTAGTTATGCGAATTTATTAGTATTTAAACATTTCAATTATCGTACTCCCTTTTCAATATCTTCAATATAGTAAAATCTTCAATATAGTAATAAATCTTCAATATAGTAAAAACTTCATTTACACGATCTAGTTAATTGCAATATTATATTGTATTATTTAATTTAATTATCTATCAAATGTGTACACATAATTTCGTGTATGTTTTGAATTAAAGGGGAATTGTAAAAATATTGATCGTTCCGACGTCATTTCTCAATCATTCATTGTTCTTTAAATACTTATTCACTTGAGAAACAAGACATACACTATATTACATTTAGTAGATAATGAATGTTTTTAGTAATCATCTACATATAAAAACATAGAAAATACATGCATTTATTAGACGTAGAAGCTCTGATTTTGAAATTTAATAAACATAATGCTGTATGTATACTAAATACACATTCCCCGATTTTTATACTCACTATAAGATAATACCATGCAAAATATATACTAGACTTAGTCAAATTAAAGCTTTCATGATGAATTTAAATAACTATGATATTCATTTAATTAGTGTATTTGAACTCTGGGTGTATCGATTTAATTGTGCAATAAATTTACGTCTTTTTTTAGATTGCAGGATAGTGCGTCATAAGTTTAAAGTGTCGTAAATTAGTTACAGAATCAAATTATCAATAGGAAAAGAGCATCGGTATTTAATTTACAGGTACCTTGAAAAGTAATCATTTATGACTGTATAAATAAATTATTGTCTACCATTTTCACAAAAGTCTTGCATTCCACCACTCACTGATCATTAATTTATTTAAGGAGCTTCATATTCATTGATCGACCAATATTACAATTTTCTAAAACTGTATCGAGCAAACCCCCGAAAGTTTATTATTTAATTATTAAATAAGTAATATTTCCTCACGATAGGGGAATGATTTGGTTTCGTTTAATATCATTATATGTCAGTATAAGTATTTTTATCGGTATATAGCACAAGTATGTATTGGTTATTTGTAATTAGTATATGATTCTTGGATAAAAGAAAACAATTCGCAGAAGAAAGTTTTAAATTAAATTCGTTTATTAAAATGTATTACATATTACATATAAATATTGTTATTATTAATGTAGAAATACAATATTAATTTCAGCTTTATTAATTAAGCTAACATCATAGAAATACGGGGATCTATCTATCAGACAGAGTTGAGTGGTAACAAACTATAAAAGTAGTAATTACTTTTAAAAATATATTTTTACATATTTAATATTGATATTATTGATATAGAAATACGGCGTTAATTATAACTTCATTAAATAAGTTGTCGCCTTTAGAATCGCAAAGATCTAACTATCAATCAAAGTTTGAGAATAGTTAACTATAAACGTAGATAACTACTTTTAAAAATATATTTTTACCTAATAAATATCATTATTTTCGATGTAGAAAACCAACATTATGACTTTACTATTTGTAGAACTAGTTGACTACATTTTATAATGTAGTTGTTTCTTATTACTATTATCCCAGTAGTTATACTCGAATACTTTAAATCTGTATAAAATATTTCTAAAAATAATTAACAATTTTTTATTTATATATACTTTATTTAGCACTTGGCTAGTAAAAAGAACAAAATAAATGGTAGTTAACTATTCAGGGGTAGATAATTTAGGTATGTTAACTACATTTGTTTATTGTCACTACTTTTAAATATCTAATAAGTTTAGTTTTATATTTTTGTATCAAAAGTAACATCATTTTAAAAAATACTATTCTCATAATTTTTATAAATCAGGATATTTAAAGCTTTGATAAATAAAAACAAAATGATAGTTGGAAATTGGGGATTCTAGGTCATCACAAATATATTACCATTTACTTACTTGAATAGATATAATATAACATAAAAATAAAATAACATACAATCCATCATTATCCATACATTTCAATAATTATATTCTAAATAAAAACAGATATAGATTTTCTCTATGTATTGCTAACTCGATAATTAAATAAGGTATGTCAAATACGTTAAGATTAAAATCAAAACTGTAAACTCTATGTGAATGCATTTTATGTTTAATAATTAAATCAGATTCAAAATTATTTGATTTAATAGTTAATCTGACATAAACCCTATATCATTAATAATTATCAATACATAGAGAATCGTTTCCTATTGAAAGATAATAACACTATATTAGCCTACTTTTTTTAAATCCAAAGGGGACTGAATCATAATCACTTAAAAATACCCTTTTTGTAGAGTTTGGTTTGTAGATCTTTGTCTCCTCTTTAGTAATAACCTCATGTGTCTTGGTTCTTCTAATATTCTTAGATGTTATTTTAACTGGTACTGATGTATCATTTAAAACCATATCTTTAATGGAGTTAAAATTGACAAGACGACTTGCTTCATAGTTGAGGCAAATACCTTTAACTTTACATACAACTCTTTCTACTTTATCCAGAGGGGAAAATAATTTATATGCATAGTTTTTAGGACCTCCACATACAAATTCAGTTATAAAACTGCCTTGACCATATTCAATCAGTTCATCAGTCAGATCTCCTATAAATTCACCTGTAGGAGGTTCGGGTTCCCCCTCCTTATTGATAAAAATGATAGAGTCTGTATCATAATATAATACTCGAGTATCCAATAGCTCGAGATATGAATAAAGTTTAAGTCTTGCCTGGGCGGTCACATAAGAAGCAATTGCAACATTAACTGTGGAGAGGGGATTAAAACTTTCTTCTGTATATCGGAAATTTATTAGAAGAGTTTTCTCGTTGATAGGAAGGATATTATTGATCTCTATACAAGGATTGGTTAGCATAGAATACAGTACCTCTGGAGAGTTTATTATTTTGGTTTGAGGCTGGCATTCTGATTGGCCAAACTTTCCCCAAAAACTATTTAATATTAATTTCGCTTGTGCTCTTAAGCCAGGATTTTTTGAAATATTGTTAAAATTCAACTTTACTCCTTCCTTATCGTAAAAGTCTTCTATATACTTTTGTTTTTGCCCCAAAGTTACACAATCTAGCGGCCATCCTGAGGCTTCCTGTTTAGATTTGATAAACGTATTCATCATTTCGACAAACAAACCACCGCTCTTCTGTTTCGGATCATATAACTCAGTTTGATATTCCCAAATTTCCAAGATATCCAATATGATATACCCCTTTTCTATTGCCTTTAATACCTCATCTATTACCCATGTACCTTCGAGAGCACGTTCATAATCGTTATGAGTACATTCTGAAGAATTCATACTTTCTGCGCAGGTTTTGCACAATACAAACAATAGTTTGTTATGCATTTTTAGAGGTAAAACTGGGTGGTACAGCTCTGGGGGTGGTAAAATTTTGCATTTTATTAACCCGTCTGTTTGTTGCAAACTTAACTGTTTACACTCTTCTCCAACAAAAACCTTGGGATGTCCAATGGGGAATTTACCATATTTGCACACCCAAGGATATAGAGAGCATACATCTAAGTATTTTATTTTTTCATTATTTATAGTATTGTAGTATGTTTTACAATTTCCCGTACGTCCCCCATAGAATGCATCTCGAGGATTTAGAGGCGTGTTGAAAAATAGCGGATGTTTCTCTGTATATTCCTGTATTTCAGGATTTTCTATCATTTTCCTTCTAAATTGACATTCCCAAATCTCGATTACTTCATAACCTAACATTTTTAATCTTTCGGTTATCGCTAAAGTGTTTTCATATCTATGGTTGAGTGTTTCATTAGAGTTATTATAAATTGGGGTATCTCTTTGATGAATGAAACAAGTGTGACCGTGGTAGAAGCATCCCATGAAGCTGAACACTTGATTTGTTTGTTCACTATATCCGTCAACTTTAACGCCATTTAAAACTGATTCTTTTCCCTTAGCCGCATGATGAATATCAATACCTCGTTGGTACTCTTCCCAAATTAACCATTTGATTGCTATCCGTGATTGAGTGTCTCGATATCTGTATCCATTTTTGGGGATTATACCAATAGTGTCAGGTTTCAAAAAATTTCGTCTAAAAACTTTGTTACATGTAGAAGCTATAGTGGTAGCTTCTGTAAACGGGGAAACATTTGTGGAGTTTAACATCTCTTTTTGAAATTTCTTACATGTTTCATAGAGTATTTCAACGTCTGAAATACAATACTCTTCTATGTCTTTCCGAAAATTAAATACATCGTTTTTGTGTTGATCATACCACTTTAAAAATACCGAACGTTCTTCCGTTTTCATAGCATCTGGAGCATAATATTCAATAGGCGGTAAACATCCAATATAGTCCTCATTTTCTTTTTTATTGAAAAAATGGGGAAAGTATCCTTTTTTGAACTTGTCAGGTAATCCAAAAGCTTTGGGTAATTTCGAGAGTGCCATAGGAAAGTAGTTTAAGGAATCGAGAAACTTTATATTTAATATCTTCATCATTATTATTTTAGTACCTCTCATGATTACTTCCGGTATATGTTCTGTTTCGGTTATCAGTTTATTTAATATAAATTGATTATCGAATCCTCCTCCATTATGACTTATAACTATTACACTTTTAAAAAGGGTTCTTTGATTTATGACATATTCTACAAAACGGTCTAAGGGGTTCACTCGTAATACTTGAGTCGTGACTCCACATCTTCCGCACATCCAAGGTGTTGTTTCGATACAAGAATCACAAAACTGTTTAAATACGCATAATGTCACCTCATGCAGTAGAGAACCATCTTCTAGCAATTTTTCCTGTCTTGTTTCCAGATCGAAAAATATGAAAAGTACATTTCTTGTTTTTGGTTTAGTGATATCCACCGGTATGAAGCAAAGATGACCCTCAGGTTGAAGTTTATTACAAAGTTTACAGAACCATTCTCCACATATATGATTTCTACTTCCTATTATTAATTTAAGACATAATGGGCATTGTCGTATCATTTCACAAACTGTAGTATTTTTATCATACGATCCTGGTTTCTTATGATTTTCAAAACACTCTTGACTTCTAAATGTTGTACGAAGACAGTCTTGACATTTAGTTTTCTTTTTCATTTCACATGATGGAGTTTGCAGACATAACATACATTTTTTTCCACATCGATGCATATGTTTACTGTTGTAGGGTATATGGCAGGATTCACAGTAATAAACGCAGCAAAAAGCTGCAGTTAGTGAGTTGATAACACAAAAATGTCGTTCATGATGGAGTATATTCAGGTTTTTCCCTTGACTTGCCCCTTCAAAAATAACTTGTCGACCCTTAAAGCCATACTGATATACAATTATTTTATAATCATCGGCAAAGTATTGTTGAAATTTTTGAAGTTCATTAATACCTGCCCCCTCCTTAGGAATTTCCACTCTTGCTTCTTGTATTAAGGCCAGTGCTCGATCACGTTGAATTTTACCAAGATCTCTACGGACTTTAATATAATCTGGGTCTTTATTGACATGTGATATAGCTACTATTAGTGCTCTAGGCAAACACATATTATCTTTATTATTTATTTGTATTATGCCCTTGCGTCTTCCTATCTCCTCTAAAAAGTTTTTGTCTCCACTTTTCCTATGTCCTCTTCCTTCAGGCATTCGAACGCTTGTAACCCCTAAGCAAAACGTGTCAGTATTGAAGCCTGTAGAATTTGATTGATATATTCCTTGAATTATGGCCCAAACATCATTGATGTTTATCTCCTTAGCATCTTTAAAAGAGATCCAACCCTCGCCTTTAGAAAAATCTTTGGAACAAAATCGAAGTCCTACTTTATCCCTTGGTTTCAGATTGATGGTACTGTATTCCAAAATATTCGATAAAGCACCTTTAATCCATGAAATCGGTTCTTCATTCTTGGGGATATCTTTAATTTTGAAGTCAATTGTTCGACCATGTAAATTGAATAGTCTGACGTTTTTCACCAAATCTTTGATTATTATAAACTTTTCCATTTCCACCAGAACTCTTTAGCTTACAATCAAAAGGATAAAAATAAATGTAATCAGAGATAATCACTATCAGAGAGCTGAAGTATACAACTACTCTTGTCAAAGTTTAAAAGTAAACTAAACTATGTCAACGAAAGACGAATATACATATAATCAAATTTGGATTATTTATACGTTATAATCGGTTTGTTCGGGTTTTGACGATGCGCACGCGCACTTCACGACGCCTGTAAATGTTTATTTTGATAAAGTTTTATATATCTAATTCCAATATTAGTATCTAATCACAAGAGATGCAATGATTCACCTCTTCAATATCTTAAAATAGGAAATGACACGGTCCAAGTTCTGTAACAAAAAAGAATAGTAACTATTCTTTAAACAAGGCTTTATAGAATATATAATAATTCAAATTTTCGACCCCGTACCGATACATTATATTTAATTGAGAAATATTGAAGAAATAATCCATGAAAAGTTAATCGTGTCTTTATACATTTAATAAACCAATATCCTCCCAAGCGGATAATGAGTAAATTATTACGAGCAATTATTAAATTTAGGTAGTTCAAATTAATACAATAACTTAACAGAGTTAAAGATGTATTTTTTTAAATTGGTATAAATTAATGTATGAAGGAATTTAGAAGAAAAGTGAAATAAAACTTGTATATTATGTAGCCCCCATTTTTTTTTTTTTTTTTTGTCTTAGTAATCAAAAGAAATAATAATAGTGTATTATAATATCACAGGACCTATGAATTTATTCGAATAACTATCTAACATATCTTGAACATTATTTCACTCTGAAATAAACTTATATATTATGATATCCCAATATCATTATCAAAAATATTTTTGCATATTAGCCCTCCATTTAATAATTTTAATACCTTAGTTATTAAAGAGTATAGTATATTATATCACAATTAGTCGAAAAACTATACATCATATTTGAATATGATTTTACTTGAAATAAATTTGTAATATTATGAATATAATAATTTTATTATCATGTTAGTAAAAGAAATATCATATACATAGCAAAAACCTACAAATTATTCGATTAAACTATTCGGATTATTTTGAGCATGATTTTTGCTTTTTTTGACAATGTTTCCAATATTTCTCAACTTATATCTATCCATCATATCTATATACATGGATACGTATTTTTTAAATATGGTATAAAATAATGTAGGGCGGAATTAAGATGAAAAGTGAAATAAACTTGAATGTTATGAACTCCGATATCATTATAAACAATATTGTTGCATATTACCCTCCATTTTAAATTTTTATTGTTTTTTTTGTTATTAAAAGGAATAATAATACTCTATTATAATATCACAAGACCTATACATTTATTCGGTTAAACTAGCCATTTTACAAATAAATTTGTAATATAGTAACTACCGATATCATTCAAAAGAATATTTTTACATGTTAACCCTTTTCGTTTTCAAATTTTTATTACCTTAGTTATTAAAATAAATATCGTATATATCACAAGACCTATAAATTTATTCGATTAAACTATTTGGATATTTTGAACATGCTCTACATATATGGAGACATTTTATAATTTAAATTTCAGTTTATAGACTAGTTTAACTTAATGAGTCATAAATGAAGGGAGGGTTAATTAAAAAGATTTTATCTGTCTCGGAAAATAACACGATGAATTGTAATATTATAAGAAATAATGGTAGATATTTGAAGACATGAAATAAATAAAGGTTAAGTACCATACATTCTAAAATTGGTTCTATTCCTTTGAAGTGGACTATGTACCACTGCTTTTAACGTAAATAACGGTGTATTCAAAATGTACAGGCAAAACCCCATTTAAAGTAAAAAAAAAAATCGATATGGCACATATCTCGTTCATTTTCTATGAAGCGAAAAGTATATGGCACTTAGAACCTTCTAGAAGTATTAGAGTTTTTTTAATATACTCCTAAAAAGACCCCACATAAAATATAAATATAAAATATTATTTATAAAGTGCATATAAAAATTAGACATATTTTAAATGAAATATGTTGGGTTTTACAAAGTTTTTATCAAATAACTCAAAATAATTTTTTTTTGGCACTTAGTCTGTTATTTACTTCAAGTCTTCAGTGCTAAGACAATTTCGTTTTCAATCAGAAAATATATTAAATTGTATCTGTGTGAACTTCAATATACTGATATTTACATGGAATTTACGACAACTGAATTAATGAAAACTGGGTGAAGTATCGAATTATAGCAGTTGTTATACAATTTATAAAAATAAATAAAAGGAGTACTATGATAAATTCGAATAAAGAAATGGTATAGCTGTATTATTTAGTTTTCTTCTTTATTTAATTATTAGTAAAATTTAAAAGGGTATATAAATAATGGGTATATAATACAATAGTAGAGAACATTTTATAAACTATAGGAAAAATATAGAAACTAGTTATTTACCACAAATATGTCTTGTAAAACACACTGATTACTCACTGATGCTTGAAGAATATAAAGGACTTTTTTGATCTGCCTTCAACCTTTTTATAACCACCTGAACTCCTCCCTCCCAGTCGTTTAACCTTGCATTTTTTTTTTTGTGGTAGGTATTCACTCGCTACCCTCAACCTTGAAAAACTTCTCTATTTTCCCCAAACTCTAGAAAAGGAGAATACGAGGACAATCTTGAGTGAAAGTGAGCCATATAATGGAGAATCCAATTCTCCCTACTCCTATGATGTGAAACGGCTGGATATATTAGGGCGTGTATTCCCGAGTAGGTTATTATTTACAAGGCTTTTTTTTTTTCTCAATTAGAACATTTCCGTTATAATGATTTATTCGATAAACACGTTTAAATTTACCCGCCAAGAAGTCATTCTCAAATAACACACTTCTATCGCGCTTTATATGGTATTTTTCTCATAATAGAATATTATCTATCGAGAATTCGTCTGATATCTAGGTATAAAGAATTTTCACTTCCGCCGTCTAGATTCATATTAATTAATAGGATACTATAATATGATTTCTACGCTTGAATGATAGTGTGATATATTTCTGATTAATATAATGCAAATAATACAAGAAAAGTAAGTATACTAGTTTATTAGATATCTGTTACAATTTTGAGGTATATCTATTTCTTACATAATCTTGCCTTTTTATCATAATATACACTTAATTCTAGAGATATTGTATAAACACAAACTTATCACATATTATTAATTTAAATCTTCTTTTCTACATTGTGTACTAACGATGCATACATCCTAGATATATATGGACTCCTTGGTTTTGACATATAATATTAATTGAAACTTCTTTCCAGTCTTGTGTATTAACATTGCAACCACCTTAGCTGTGGGTTATTTATTGCTAGTTCTTTATATGCTCTCTTTATGTCATCTGTTTTATATTTCCTTTTAGCAGGGAATAACTTAGATATAATATTTATATATTTCCAGCTTTTACTAGATCTTATATGATTATTCCTTAGAAAGCCCCATCTGTGAGCGTCGGACAATAATAAAATTTCCTTATATTGTTTTAGCTCGAGTCTGGTATATTTCTTGGGTATATGTTGTGTTAACAAGCTCAATAACCCCTCTGTTAACTTATACTTTTCTTCATCTATCAGTAAAATATCACCAATAAATTCGACATGCTTGTTACCGATAAACCACCCGTCAGCTGACTTTCTTATGCCAAAAACGTCTTCGTCCGGTAGCTCGAGGAGTATAAACTTTATTTCTCGATCCATGTTACTCGTATGATGAATGAATCACAAATGACGTTACTAAATACAAATCTGTTCTTTTATATCGAAACAAAATAGCGATACGATCATATTCGAAACACATTCGGAATGAAACATTAACAAGACAAATGTAATACGTACACCTAGATAAGAAGAAGACATGATTCATATTAACTAAATTTCAAGCCTCCGCGTCAAGTAGTTCTCTGCGATACTCGAAATTGTGAACATTATATCACATAATTATTCTTATCAGCTCTTAATATATTATGTGGAATCTGGTAGCTAATCTAATATGCGTAACAACCTCTTTGATCCTATGAAAAATTGTAATACGTTCAACCTCGAATAGAAACTAGTTCAAAGTACAAACATGTAATCTTCGTAACCTCATGTAATTCCTGGAGTTTTTTTTTTTTACCAGCAATAGATAGTAAATGAAATGAGCAATAAGGCAGAAACATACATTTGGATAAATAAAATATAGCGTAAAACAATTCTTGTTTACGAAAATATACTTGATTAAAAAATACACACCCTGCATAGCACACGACCTTGATAATGTATATAAGAGATGTTTCTAACATTGGCTGTTGCAGGTGTTCATTTGTTACTACAACCTTGAAACATCTCTTATTTTTACAAATACCGACACACCCTGGGCTGAGTGAAGCATAATGGCGGTACCGATTCACCCCCCACCTCTAATGACGTGATACGCTTTGTTGTCTTAGGGGATGTATTCCTGAATATATTTATATTATTATTTACCAGGATTTCTCATTTTAAATACTTTGAATATTGTCGGGATATATTACGCGCAAAAATTAATTTAAACGCACCAACTCTTACTTGTTAAAAAGGTGCTTAAATTTACCTCTTCAAAATAAGTAATTCTCAAATCATATTGAATGGAGTATACACTTTATTGCTCGATTAAACAATGTGGAATCTGGATAGCTAATCTAATATGAGTAACAACCACTTTGATCCTATGAAAAAATTGTAAAAAGGTCAACCTCGAATACTAGTTCAAAAGTGCAAACATGTAATCTTCGTAACCTCAAGTAGTTCCTGGGGTTTTTTACCAGCAATAGATAGTAAAATCAAATGAACAATAAGGGATAAACATACATTTTGGGTACATAAAATATAGCGTAAAACAATTCTTGTTTACGAAAATATACTTGATTAAAAAATACACACCCTGCATAGCACACGACCTTGATAATGTATATAAGAGATGTTTCTAACATTGTATGTTGCAGGTGCTCATTTGTTACTACAACCTTGACACATCTCTTATTTTTACAAATACCGACACACCCTGGGCTGAGCGAAGCACAATGGCGTTACCGATTCACCCCCCACCTCTAATGACGTGATACGATTTGTTGTCTTAGGGGATGTATTCCTGAATATATTTATATTATTATTTACCAGGATTTTCTCATTTTAAATACTTTGAATATTGTCGGGATATAGTACGCGCAAAAATTAATTTAAACACACCAACTCTTACTTGTTAAAAATGCGCTTAAATTTACCTCTTCAAAATAAGTAATTCTCAAATCATATTGAATGGAGTATACACTTTTATTGCTCGATTAAACAATGTGGAATCTGGATAGCTAATCTAATATGAGTAACAACCACTTTGATCCTATGAAAAATTGTAAAAAGGTCAACCTCGAATTCAATATTATTATTTACAAGGATTTTCTCATTTTAAATACTTTGAATATTGTCGGAATATATTTAGCGTAAAAATTAATTTAAACGCACCAACTCTTACTTGTTAAAAGACGCTTAAATTTACCTCGTCAAATAAGTAATTCTCAAATCATATTGAAAGGGGTACTTTATTGCTCGATTCATTTAACACGTTTGATGACTGAATTACAAATAACACTATATAAAAACCTTTCCTTCTATTTCGAATCAATATCGCGAGACTAACGTAACCGGAACACATTTGAATCGCATTTGGAACGGGGTATAAACAAAACAGAATGTAATACGATCCCCTCAGTGTCAAGTACTTTAACAATATCCTTGGTTAAGAAATATATACCTTAATATAGGCTGTAAAAGGAACTCGATCGCCTACACAAAGGTGTCATCTTGTACTTTTACCGATGGTTATTTGTTACCCCTGTCTTTGAAATATCTTCTGTTTTTCCAAAATCATGGGTATACGGATTTTATACCTGATTTAGTATAATAAAGATAAGTTCTTTTCGTTTCCAACATGGTAAAAGTATTTTGACAAGTTTGCTTCTATTTTATTTAAATACAATTCTATTGTTCGGTTCAAACCTATTAACGAAGAGTCATGTCTATAGCTGATCTCTCTCTCCTGCAATAATCGCCTATTTGCACAGTTGGGTCGAAAAGAGGTAAATTTTGACCATTTTATGAATAATGACTAGTTATAGGTTTTAATCTCAAAGATCAACGCTATAATATAAGCAAATTAGTTATGTTATACGGATTTTTTAATAAAATATTTCGATTAAATGCATGTGGTGAGGCATTTTTCGAAATTGATTAATTTAATGCAGACTTTTAATACAATATTTCGATTTAAGCATGAAAGTGCAAACAAATGGAAAATAATAGAGGAATTCTAATGGAAAAAAGCAACGTCGGATAGAGAGGGAATGGGTTTTAGTCCAACGAGGCCGACACTACCCGAGCCAAGACGCCGACCATCCGCTCGGGTGTCTAGATAGAGATTTCCTAATCCTCTCACCAAAAAAAACAAACAAAAAAAAAAAAAACTAGATGCAAATAGTTATAGACGGGTGTAGAGACAGACATACATCGAAGCCTAATATGATAAGCATACATAAACAATTTTATTAATGAAATATCGATACTAAATATGAATACCACTCATATGGCCAATAAATCTATCAACAAAAACGGTCCTAAATATTTAGTGTTTTGAATATTAGATCAAACCAAGTTCAGATATGATTAGAGTTTCACGCATGTCTGAACAGACAGACACCAAGTTCTGATTCGATTAACATAAAATATCGATACTACATTTGATATGCCCCGAATATTAAGATCACATACGTGGACTAGCTGAAATACTTTCGTATGCCTGACACGTGTGTCTAGACAGACACCAAGTTCTTATAGGAATAACATAAAATTTATATGACACAAAATATCGGTACTACATCTGATACGCCCCCCGATTAAAGACACACACGCTGAATTACTCTCGTGAGCCTAACACACGTGTCTAGACAGACAGACACCAAGTTCTTATAGGAATAACATAAAATTTATATGACACAAAATATCGGTACTACATCTGATACGCCCCGATTAAAGACACACACGCTGAATTACTCTCGTGAGCCTAACACACGTGTCTAGACAGACAGACACCAAGTTCTTATAGGAATAACATAAAATTTATATGACACAAAATATCGGTACTACATCTGATACACCCCCCCGATTAAAGACACACACGCTGAATTACTCTCGTGAGCCTAACACACGTGTCTAGACAGACAGACACCAAGTTCTTATAGGAATAACATAAAATTTATATGACACAAAATATCGGTACTACATCTGATACGCCCCGATTAAAGACACACACGCTGAATTACTCTCGTCAGTCTAACACACGTGTCTAGACAGACAGACACCAAACTCTAATAGTATGAACATAAAATTTATATGACACAAAATATCGATACTGCATCTGATACGCCCCCGATTAAAGACACACACGCTGAATTACTCTCGTGAGCCTAACACACGTGTCTAGACAGACAGACACCAAGTTCTTATAGGAATAACATAAAATTTATATGACACAAAATATCGGTACTACATCTGATACGCCCCGATTAAAGACACACACGCTGAATTACTCTCGTCAGTCTAACACACGTGTCTAGACAGACAGACACCAAACTCTAATAGTATGAACATAAAATTTATATGACACAAAATATCGATACTGCATCTGATATGCCACGAATATTAAGGTCACACACGTGGGCTATCACTACTCTCGTGTGCCTGTCACACGTGTCTGGACAGACAGACACTAAGTTCTGATAGGAATAACGTAAATAATATTTATATCACAAAAAATATCGGTACTACATCCGATATACCCGAATATAAAGGAGTCCAAGTCGACAATCTTGATAAAAATAGGAACATCCCCCATTATGTCATTCAAAAACACTCCATCAACAATAATATACCCTTAAATACACACCGACAAAGCCCCAAATCCGTCACACTTGTCAATTAAAGTCGGACAGGTGAGCGCCGTTACAATAGAGACCGCCGAGGAACACAAAAAGATATCACACACGTGGGCTAGTAATTTGTCTGTGTGCCTGGCACGCGATTCTGTTCATATAGACCCTCATAACTACTCATTCTGTTACATACTTAGAAAATCATTAAGATTATATGGCTGTAATTCCAATAAAGTCTTTCTGATTTCCATCTTAAACCGTTTTTCGCTGCTAATTGTCTTTATACTCTCGGGTAGTTTGTTATATAATTTCAAACACATATAATTGGTTGACTTTTCAGTAAGAGTTAGCCTATGTATGGGGTAATTTACATTTACAGTTCTCGTGTTATGTTGATGACGAACTTGGACTTAAAAACAATTTCTATTTTTAAAGAAAAACACTAAACATTCATAGATATACAATGCATATACTGTTAATAGTCCTGTGTCTTTAAAGATGGTACGACAAGTTTTCTTGTAATCTAATTTCTTAATTATTCGAACCAAACTAATAAATAATAAGTCTAATAAAGTATATCTGGGGTACACTGGGCAAAAAATACAATCTCTTATACCTGCTTCTGCAAATTTATATGAGCTTAGTGCAGCTATTGTTGAAGAATGGCAGAAAATTAACCAGAATTATATACGGAACCTCATTGAAGGTATGGCAAGGCGTATTGCTGCTGTAATTCGTACTCGTGAGGGAAATACTCATTACTGTTTATGTTATTTTTTATCACGAAGTTCTTGTAATTTTAGGTTCAAGTTTTTGTTATGTTTGGGAATTAATTCATTTTTCTTAAACGAGTTCGTTTCTTTGAAAAAATCGTATCTGCTTGCATAAAACCTAAAGTATTAAAATTAACAAGTTTGGCATCACCATCAAACTACAGAATATTTTAAAGTTCGAGTCAAAAACTGATCTAGTTTCAACCTGTCTATGATGGATATATTCGTACTTTCTTAAAATCTCACACATGTGCAATCATTATTCAGCCCTCTGTGTCCACTGCTGGACATAAGCCTCCCCTATTTCTGCCAATTCCCTCCTTGCGCTCTTTGTATCCAGTTGCCTGTACATCTCTTTAGATCGTCCGTCCACCGCTTCTTCTATCCAATAATAAAAACAATTATTCATGTTCAAGATCCATCCAAATATTACTTAGATCGATTATTTTGGATGTGAGTGTATTAATATATCCTAATGAGGTGTGTACAACTTTCTGGTTCGGAAGAGTACACCAAGTTTCTGAGAAGCTATCTCGGCGATTGCCACAACGTGGTTATGCCAAGACATATTTCCTCCCAGATTGATGCCGAGCAAATTAATAGATGAAGCAATTGGGATTGCGTGTCCGTCCATGACTATATCCGGTTCTGTAATGTTAACTTTTTAGAGAAAACTGTTGCCTGAACTCGAACCAACCTAAATCAAAATTTCTTCCAGATCTTTGTTGAGGCGTGATACTTCATGCTGTCTGCGAAGATGTTCGTCGGCAGCCGATGTTTGTGCATTCAAAGAGAAAGATGAGATAAGTGTGCTATCGTCAGCAAAACTAAATATCGAATTTTTCGTTTCCACTAGAAGGTCGTTAATGTAGAGGAAGAAGAGAGTGGAAGACAATATGGACCCTTCAGGAACACCGGCATTGATGGTAAAGGTGTCTGAGAGAAATTCGTCAATCGCCACTTGCAGAGAACGGTCCTTAAAGAAGCTAGACAACTATGCACAAAATCGACTGGACAAACCATAGGATCGCAGTTTACTTAGAAGTCCCTCATGCCAAACACGATCAAAGGATTTAGAAATATCCAGTGCAACAGTCCGAGACTCCCCATGATCCTAATCTTAACAGCGAGCAACTACCTTGTTTTTTAAAATTATGACTTCAAGTCATCAATAATACCAACCCGACCAACTCCTAATATTATGCAATAACTTTTTTGATGAGAGAAGCTCCGTTCTTTCCAATTAATTGTCCCCCCATTTGTCAACCTGCCTACCTAGTTATCAATAACGCCTTGAAACAAAAAAAAAATCCTGAAAAATATTTATCAACGGAGAAACAAATTATGAAAGTCAATTTATCTTAAAGATTTATTGCTCGTATAGAGACATAAATTTTTCCATTAACACTACGCCGCTCTCTAATAATAACGTAAGCTTAGCCGATTTATGTTTTTTAATTATATCTCGTAAACCGCACACGGATACTTCGATAACCAATAATCGATTTGTTTAAATATGCATTAAATGTTAATTCTTTAATTTAAATTTAAATTACTTGGATCGCAATCGATACAGTTACGATATAGGTGACATCACATGGGACTTTTTGCAAATGGATAATCTTTAAAACGCAAGAACAGATATAAACTGCTGGCCAGATGAAACGGATACTAGGTACAAATTTTAAGATAGATTTCTAAGTAAAATATTTGTTATCCTAATATAGGTGCCTGTGGTTTAAATATGGATAAGTTTTAAAATTAAAATTATTCCTAAAAAATATTAAAATAAAAATTAAATAAGATATTAATTAGATTCCAAATTTCCATTATGAAGAAGTGTAGGAAGAGATGGCAATGATATTGCAATTTAATTTTGAGCTGGATTCCATATCTTTTAACCAAAAAAAACCTTAAGAACACGACCAGCTTATATTACAACTTTATGGAGACCTGCTGTACATATATTTCTGAAACTTTGGAGATTTAGGTTTATCTCTATGCTCTCTTTAACTAAAATAGTCACATGTTCCTGTCAGTTTTCGTTTTTTAAATACAATATGGTAATTTTTATTATATTTCTCGATTAACCAGTAAATTCTAAGCAAATTTTATAGAACATCCTTTTATCTAACTTTGTCAGTTTTTGAGATATCTGGACTTTTGGTAATTATTTGGCAAATTCATGGTGATGAAATAATCCGCATAATTTTTTTAACTGAGCTCTAGATTAAAACCGAATAGCTAGAAGATCATCAAGTCTCAAAAATATTTTAAACTTGTCAGAAAATGTACAGGATGGTCACAATTCACGGTTTATTGAGAAAGAATTGAACCATTAAAAATTTTCTTATTTTAAGTGGAACGCCCTGTATATTTTCAGTTAATTTTATGAAAAATTAGTTGTTCTTCATAAATAGTATTCACTGTTCTATAACCTATAGCAAAGCATTTCCTCAGAAAATCAAATTTATTCCAAAAATAGTATTTTGTGTGCTATGAAAATAATTGAGGAGCTCACGTGCAAAACCGGATATATCCACTTTTTACACAAAATCACTTTTCCGAGGTTTTCGAATCAATTTCGTGGGATCTATCGACTGATCCATTTATTTGCGAGCAAAACCTGATATAACTTGTTAAGGTTGGGAAAAGTTAGCTCTTGTGAACAAAACTGGTTATAACCAAATTTCTGTAGCAAAAGCGTATTTAACCACTTTATCGAATATCTGCACTTTTCCCGCTTTTATTTTTAGTTTCTGAGAGACGTTGTCACTGTAACCACGTGTTTATATCTTGCACACAATATCTTACGTGCGTAACACGTAACACATTATGGACACATACATATTCTGAGGAAAAATCCAGTGGTGACAACCAAACAAGAATATGTGGACCTTTATTCAGAAGGTAAAATCGCTTGGTTTGAATTGGCAGATGTATAACATAAAAGAGCTTCTAGTTACTGTTAAAATAAGAACGCTTCAATACTATCGATTTATTTCACATAATACTTGCCAATCTCTGTTAAAAAAAGAAAAATCTGACAACATTCGGCTAAATATGGCACGACTTGGTAACTATCCCAGACAAAAAGAAAAAAGTTTACACCACTTGATGAAGGAGCATTATGGGGAAGAATGAGAAAGTAGGGAGGATCTTCTATCGTATAGGAACCTACTGCAGGTCAACAGTGAGGAAAAAAATGAAGATGTAAAAGGAAATAATAACCACTATGCTGAAGACAGGGACTGTGATTGTTGTTTAGAAGAAGAAACGCATATTTATTTTTTAAAATTATTGTTATTTGCAAAAACGGATATATCCATTTTTTTTTCGTAATTACACAGAGAATTTCACTTTTTTTTATGAAGAAAATATACATACTCTGATTAGTAAAAAAAAAAATAGAAACTCTTCATTAAAAAAATTTAATATTTCAATATTTTTATATTCGCACATTTTTAACGTTTCCTGAACATTTTACAAAACTGGATATACGCGGTTTTGCACGCGAGCTCCTCAATTGTACATATAGGTACTGTATAGTCTATATAGAGAAAACGTTATTGATTGCTTAAAAAACAACTTTCTAAAACGTTGAATTTATAAATAAAATGCAGGGGTAATAAATCCAGCCCACAGAACTTTTAAAAAAATTTTTTTTGTTGAAGCAGTCCCTCTCAGTGGAGTGTAATTATGAAGGGGTTATGAAACTCTTCTTCTTCCATGCTTTTATTTTTCTTTTTTGACAATAATTTTCGAAGGTTCTCTTTTCGTTTCGTTCCTCTTTTCGCATAGTTTTTTCTTATTTATTCTAGTTTTTTCATAATTTATTAATGAATTATTCATTACAAAAGATAATCTACATATTTTATCTTCTCTCTTAATTTTTTCAAGCTTTCATGAGCCTTTTTGGAATGTTACTAAAATCATAATTTAATCTTCTTAAAAAATGTGTTTTCCTCTTCTAAAAGTTCACTTTGACAATATCATATGTTTTCGGCATATGTACATTTTTCGTTTCACTGAAGATGAGGGGTATATGCCTTCGAAACATGTATGAAATTAAAAATTTATCTTTCGTTTATCAAACTAGTGGAACACCCATGAGTTTCTTTACTACTTCTTAAAAGAAGAAATAAATAATATCAAAGATTAATTTATTCAATTTATGAATGGGAATGGGTGAATTCTTAACGAATTGTGGGCGTAGCCCTGAAAAAATTTCACTTGCAGCGGTTTTATCACTTTTCCGCATAAATGGGGCTTTAAAAAAGGCAATTCAATAACACCCTGTATATGCCCGAAAAACTGTTTTTCTACGATAGTCATAAAAACTATATTATTTAAGCAAATGAATGCATAAAATCGGTAATTTCTTAAATTAAAAAAAGTAATTTCGCTTTAAAGAAAGTTCCCTATTTTTTCACTTCGGTCTGAATACATATAATCAAGTTGCCATGAAAACAGCATCTGTGTCGTTCATAGCCTAGGCGCCGCTTTATGGTAATTGTTATCTAACAAATGTCAATGATATTTGAAAACATAAAAATCATTCCAAAGACTAAAAATTAATTTCAATGCGCTTCAGAAGAAATAATTAATAAAGCCTATAAAGCAACACAAAATTTATGTAATGAAAAATCGACAGAAGCTTACAAAAAGGAATGTAATACCTACGATTAAATGGTATTGGATCAAAAGCAAGTGAAAATTCACCGAGCGGGTATTGCAAATGTATTTTCTAAGAACCTAAAACTTTTTCAATCTTCGATTTTATGGTCATACTATTCCAAGCTAGAATCAATATTCATTCTGAATAATCAAGTCGATATAAACGAACATACTTGCATTTCTAAGTGACAGTTGTGGTTATGAGTTGGTTATACACAAACATATATATTTTCAATTTCGAGCAAGAAAATCTAAAACTAAAAAAATATTGTATGAATTGTTATGAATAAAGTAACTTTTTTCATATGCGGGATTGCTACAAATTTCCCTTTCGGGACAAAAGTAATGCTTGATGTATTTGTTACATAAATAACCATTTTTTTTAAATGAAACTTTTTCAGTAATACCTAATCCATCCACTGTAAACTAACTCAAAAACACAAAATGCCAATAATGTTACGTGACTAGACTACTATCTTGCGAGGTCTTTGATAATTTATACTTTACCCTGTATATGACCATAATATTTAACGCCGTAGAAAAAAGGCGTTTCACACTGTCAAAATGATAAATAACAGAAGCTGGCTTTAGCAATCGAAAGTTCCATTAAAGGTAGCTCAGCACCAAACGGTATAATAAATGGTTAAAACAATTATCAAGGTGGATGCAATATTACAAGATTTATTATATCAAACATTAATTATGGCCAGGAAATTGCCCGGTAGCAGTAGCTAAATTCATTTGTCTTGTTTATATTACGTATGAAATATTATCTTTATTACTAGGAATTCATGCAGTAAAGATACCGAGTTTAACTGTTTTACGAGGAGATTTTAAAACTAACCGAGCAGTTGACGATTTTAAGAACAAATACAGTGAAATATCTCATAACGGACACCTCTAATAAGCGAACATCTCTATTAAGCGGACATTTTTTCATAGTCCGGAACTAGGTATATGAAATGCCATGAAAATCAACTTCCCTTGGGCGGACGCTCCTTTTGGCGGACGCGGACAGGCTGTTTTTATACAAAGAGTGCGAAAACCCTCCTTTAAACCGACAAAAAATTTTAAAAAGTATTTGGGAGACGAATAAACACGGTGCAAAAACTCTCTGAAGACAGACCGGCAACCAATCGCGTATTAGTGGCAGCGTGAAAGGACTTCGCTGAATGAAAGTATGTGTGATTCCCCGACAGCAGTCCGCCGTTAATTTGTGAGTTGTAAGGTAGGTAATGTCGCGTTTTGAGTCTGAAAGAGACTATTGATGTTGTGGAAGTTTGTAATTTGATAACAATGATTTCGGCGAGTTCAGTAACATTGATAGCAATGTGCTATTAGAAGATGATAGTGACCCCATTCCTACCGATTATGTAGCCCAAACTGAAACCACATCACTATCTGACGACTCTGATGTCTTCATAGTTGAATGCAGTAATCAAACAAATTTCACCAATTATCACAAGCCATTAGTATGGTAAAGGAATTATAAGAGTATGCAAAGAATTGAGGTGACTTTACAGCAATGGAATTGTTATCAGACTTCAAATTACATTTTCTAGATTGCAAGTTTTAAAACGCAAACACGACAAACTATGTCATTAGATTTTTTTAGTACTAAATCCTAACTAAAACTAGTGTATTTTGTTATGTTATGTTTATTTGTACATACATATACATAGTAATAATTTTCCATTTACTTATGACCTAATAACAAATTTACCATGGGCACCAAGACACCTATATTAGGCGGAAACATTTAGACGATCCCGTAGGTGTCCGCCCAAGAGAGGTTCCACTGTATTACTAGATTTTTCTTTCTTTAAAGCCGAATTCGTAAAGTTAAATGGTTGTAATAAGTGTTGTCAATTCGAGCATATTTCCGCGCGACCGCCTGCGGCGCATTCGTCGAACATGTTAGAATCATTATCACGCATATTCTTCTCGCGTTGCTTGTCGGTTGTTCTTAATTTTGTTTACTCTTGCTGAGTCCCCGAGCTACTGTGATCTGTACTCGATCGTTGTTCCGGATTTCTGGCTTCCTCCAGAGGGCTCGGACCTGACCTAAAGATTTTTAATGACGTTATAGCCGGCTTTAAAAAGAGGAGTGTTCTTGAATTTCCAAAAAGTTCGTATTTGGGGAAGTCCCTAAAATATTACCATTTTTCTATTTTATTTGGCCACGATTTGCCATTAACTGGAAATTGCTGGCAGTCCATCAGAGCGAGAAGAAGAAGGGGGCAAAATTTTTCTATGAAACTTAATAAATGAATTTAATTTGGTAGTTATTTTTTAACGTAGGATGATGCCTAACTTATAACTATACTTTATTTTATTGGCACGGGTACGTCCACTGAAATATAACACAATGCAAAATGTTATATTTGATCAAGGAGAGCTATCTTGAATTTAATTTTAATGTCCTTGTTTATTTAAGAGTTAATTTATCGGTTAAGTCCCGTCAAACGAATCCTGTAAGGCCTCGACATCAAAAAGCTTCTGGTACAGACGAAACTCCTGTTCCTGTAGTTCTCAAGAGATGCGCCGATGAACTAACAGCAGTTTTTGTTGATTTTCAACTTATCCTACAAAAACCGAATATTTCCATCGTGCTGGAAGATGGCGCGAGTCCAATACCAAAGAAAGTTAACAGAACCCTGCCAACAACTATCGACCAGTCGCATTGCTTTCAGTTACGTCAAAAGTAATCGAGAAAGCTATTAACCAACAACTTCTAAAGCCGTGTCTAGCTTTCTTAAGAACCATTTTCTGCAAGTGGCGATTGACGGATTTCGCTCACACCTCGGATACCTTTACCATCAATGCCGGTGTTCCTCATGGGTCCATATTGTCCACTCTCTTCTTATTCTATATTAACGACCTCCTATTGAAAACTAAAAATCTGATATTTAACTTCGCTGACTTTGCACACTTGTCTCATCTTTCTGTTTGAATGCACAAACATCGGCTGCCGATGCACATATTCGCAGACAGGATGAGGTATTACGGCTCAACAAAGACCTGGCAGAAATTTTGGCTTGGGGTGACAGTAACCAAGTCGAATTAAATTCTAAGAAAACCCAGGCAGCAGTTTTCTCTAAAAAGGTTAACATTATAGAACCAGATATGGTCATGGCAGGATACGCAATTCAGCTGGCTTCATCTATTAATTTGCTGGGCGTCAATCTGGGAGGAAATATGGCTTAGCATAACCACGATGTTCCTCGACAGCGTAGAACATCGAAGATAGGTTGGAGATGTGACTTTCTTTTCCAGATATTTCCACGGACAATGCTCGGCTGACCTTGCTCTCTTAATTCCGCCCAGGGCGGCGAATAGCCGAAATACATGATGCACCATTACCGCCCATCCATATGTGGTTTAGCTTAGTACTCCTCGAACTTCATTATTTAAGAGGTCCTTTCGTATGTCGCGTCTCGCGTTCGGGATATTTTATTTTTATTCACAATGAAAATTCAACCTAAGCTAGCCAAATATCTGAACCAAAGAGATGTTATCTAACCTGGATACTATAAAGATAACAAAAGCACTGTTCCGTAACTAAAATCTATCTTAAGATATTTCTACTTTAGGGAAATTTTCCTCAACTTAAAGAATGGAACTTTCCACGCATAAGACCGCTCCAGAAAATTTATGGAGGCAACCTCGAAAGGCGCGATGCCGTTCTCTGATGACCCGAAATGCGATCCCCTTTCTTTAGACCGAAGGGGAGAAAATTCCACCGAAACAACGTCGGATCGCGCAGTGTTGTCTCGATGAAATCCCCGGATTCGATTAACTCTTGCCGAAAAAAGTACGAGCATAAAAGTCTCGTTCCTACTTTGCTGCGAAAAATATCCATTCGGCCATCATCGTATTTTAATAATTTGGTTAATAGTGTCGTAATTCAACGGTTTTATTAAATAAAATATATTTTTCTGTAAAATAATTTTGAGTTTCACGACAATATTGTCGCCGAATTGTAAAAAAAACACGAATGATAGGTAACTCTAAACGTTCTTCTTATCTACGCGATTCACGTAAGTCGTTTTTTGGAAACCCCCGTATAACCAAGTTTCCCCTTAAGTTTTATTTGAATTTAATTTAATCAGATTATTAAGTAGACGGCTATTTTTTAGAAATTTAATTTTGTCCCCATTTTGAAATTCTATCCAGAGGTGAATTCCCCACCCAGGAATTATTTATTTAGAGCCAATCTAACTTTCTTAATCATTAAATTTTGAATATATGTGTGAGTGCTGGTCGACACTATCAGTAATGTCGCCAGTCTTGATATTCAATGAAAAACTCATCATAATTAGTTTTACGGACGCTATGTTCGATTTTCGATTTTTCGTTGTTTATTGGTCAGGGATGCCAGGCATAATGCCATTGCCAACTTGACACGCACGTGTCAGTCGGTCTTGGTTGGGCCCACCATCATTTCCCCGCTAACTGGAAGCTGTCAGCAGTCCACCAGAGCGCATTTGAAGAGATGAGGGCAAATTTTATGTCTCAGAAAGAAAAATGACTGTAGACTATACTTTCGATTGTATTGGCTCGGTCGCGTCCAATGTAATAATATAACACAATGCAAGTTGTTATATTAGAACACGGATGGCTTTATTTATTTAATTGTAATGTCGTTGAGGGTTGATTTGAGCGGTAGTCCTTGCGCCCTACACTAGCATTCTGTTTGTTCAAACCAACCTATCACTCATCTTTTACGTACTCACTTTAAATTTTAGTTATTTACATTTATTTACAATAGAAATCCAACCTAAGCTAATATTTTATTTCTCAAGTAAAGAGAGCTCAGCTACCATATAATTTCCAGGAAATATAGACACGCGGCAGAGGTTACTAATATTAACTTAAGATATTTCATTGTTTTAAGACTTACTGCTTCATTCCGGACTCGGAATGTCTTTTATCACAATCGGGTAAATTTGGGAATCGCGGGTGGACCGTTAGGGGGGGTACGCACCAGTCTGCTCTTTCCAACGAAGATGATAAACGTCAAAACGATGGTGTTTAGACTCTGTATTAAAAAATACAGAGTCTCCCACGTTGCCGAAAATACGGACCCCCCCCCCCCCCATCTTACGTAAAAATTTAAAAAAATGCGATTGAGCGCGACTTTGGGACCGCGCCGCCGCCTAGCACGCACCTGAAGCCCCAAAAATCTACTGCCGTCCGAAACAATTTTTTTTATTTCATCCTTCCCAATGCTACTTTGCGTCATTCTAATCTACTGCTGACGAAGCGGCCGTTACAACAAGAGAAAGCGGGAACCGAACCGCTGACACTGCAAAATTATAAGCGGTCAGTCTGATTTTATGTCAAAGACTCACATCCATCAAAAAATATTATTATTTATTTTTTAACTGAAAAAATATAATTTTACAACAATATTTAATAATAGATCAGGGTTTCGAAGTAAGTGTTCAAAGCATTTCTTCTTTAATTCAATCTTTAAATCACTACAGCTATCTGACATATAATATTTTACTGGTAAATATATTTTTGAATTTATGGCTGATACTCATATTAAGACATTATTTGTTATTTATGTCTCTATTTTTATCGACGATATATCTTCTCTAAGATCCGGTTACACAATGTTAACGAAAACCACAAGAAACAACCTAAGAAAACCATAAACCAACAAATAAAAAAACTTTCGAAGGGCGGCGTAAATCTAGAACGCTACGTCCATCCGCATGCATTATTATTTATGTTATTTTTTTTGTTATTTTAGACAGAACCGTATCGATATCACAAGGAGGCCGGTTCGAACAGATACCCTTCTCGAAATTTGATATGAAAACACTTTTGTGGTTTGCTTTTCGGTGTTTTTTAAGTGGCTGGAAGCACTTCCTATGTTTTAGGTGTTGTAGGTTGACGTGAGCATGGGGGTGAATATGATGTACTTAAAATATCATCCGTATTTATCGAAATATTATATTAGTTTGGCGTTAGAGTGAAACCTCTATTAGGCGGACACCTACGGGACTGTCTAAATGTGGCCGCCTAATATAGGTGTCCGCCCATGGGAAATTTGTTATTAGGTAATATGTAAATGCAAAATTATTACTATGTATATGTATGTACAAATAAACATTTATTAAACATAACAAAAATACATACGTTTTAGTTAGGATGTAGTACTCAAAACAATCTAATAGCGTATAACTTCCACAACATTAACTTTCGCTTTCACACTCAAAACACCGTTATTCTGCCATTATTTACGATTTTAACCTTAAAACTCACAAATAAACGGCGGACTGCTGTCGGGGAATGACACATACTTTCATTCGGTGAAGTCCTTTCGCGCTGCCGCGCATACGCGATTGGTTCCCGGTCTGTCTTCAGAGAGTTTTTGAACCGTACTACCTTACTATGAAAAAATGTTCGCTTAATAGAGATGTCCGCTTATCAGAGGTGTCCGTTATCAGAGGATTCACTGTTTTCTACTTTTATTATTGGATACATTTAAATTTGTATAATTAACCCGACAGTTACTAAAATAATATTGTACACAAAATTTATATAGAACCATAGTTAATATTCCTAATCAATTTAGTTCAATCAAGTAAATACTAAAATATATTTTAAATTTTACAACAAATGTAAGTGCACGGAACAAACACTATAGTTAACTTATTATATTAGTAAAGTTTTTATTGTGTGATTTACTATAAAATACAGGGTGTTATGGAAATGACGTATTATATTTAAATCGGCAATTCCTGAGATGAAAACAAATTGAAGAAAAATATTACCTTATGTCAAACCAAAAATAACTATGTGATGACCCTGTCAGGAAGGTAAACAAAGCAACATATGTCAACAGTGTTGTCATATCTTCAGGGTAAACTCTTTAGAAAGTCATTAACCGTTTGACAGATTGCAAGTTGTTTATTTTTCAGGGTACATTATTATAAACTTTTACGTTTAGTTCAGTTCGCTAGGAAACAATCTCTGATTTATAAACTTGAACTGACTCGAACGAACCGCCGCTGAGTTTTTAAATGGTCAGGTATGTTCTCATTTGTTCAATTAGAACGACACCCGTTAGATCTGGACAACTTAAAAGTTTATAAATGCCGATAAATGCCACTTGCCCTTTAAAAAAAAATGCAATTTTATTTACCTTTTCGGACTTATTTAAAACCAACTTAATTTATAAAAAACACCAAGTACTCACATCACAAAATCACATAGTTTGCGCGTCACAGCACATCTAAGTACCGTTCAATCTGAATTAGTATTTTAAAGTGCTACTATGTAGACAAAAGTACGCCCTTATTGTCTAAATAACACGTTGGTTCTGTCTATCAATATTGAACTGCTGGACTGGGGCTCTGCCGTTGCGAAAAGAACAAATATCTTAATAATTTAAGCTCGGGTTTAAGTATTAACATACAATTTAACAACAGCTGATCTTGTAGAAACGGTTGCATATTCTTACTGGGGTTGATACTTAAAAATACAGCGTTGTCACTTTCGATATTTTATAAGGTTATATTCATAAAATTAAAAATTTCCTTCTGTAATACTTATCTTTATAATGATGGTCTCGGAAATGGCGACCGCGCTAAATAGACGACACTATTTATTTTAAAGGGATGGAAGGGTTTATCAACATAATTATTTCATCATTCTTCTTCAGTAAAGGATTAATAAATTTGATTAGCCCATTAGAAATTAGCGTTTTTATTATTTCTGAATTTCTATTGCGAAATAATTTGTATCCTATAATGCTGTTGTTTTATGTGTACGGTAGGTTATTGTAAAGTGTAATTATGCGTTAGTATTTATTGCTTTGGTGTAAATCTAATAATAAGTGCATATCTTCAAAAAAAAATAATTGGGAACTCGTGGGTGTCTGTGTGTTTCTTTAAGTGATTTAGTGCAAATATTCCGAGAGATAGGAAATAAGAGGCCGAATGGAGTTTAGTGGGTATAAGCTTATTATGCAGTTCCACATTATCATCATGGTACGTGATGAACATAAAGCTTTTCCCATAGAAAAAGAAACAAAAACCTGAGGATGTCTGTGCTCTGGATTACTTGCTAGTGTACTGGCACCTGGATTCACTTCTATTTGGATACCAGGTAAACTAAATACTCATTTTTATAAGAATCTAAAGTTATATTATTTTCTACACAGTTGGCAACATTGGGCTTGAACATCTGTTGATTACACAGCTTGGCAATGTAATTTGATCATATATGAATGTGCCGAGGAGTATCCGGGTGGGTTTAGGAGTGAATTACCCCACTTTTTAAACTTTCGATTTAAAAAAAAAATGTAGCGCTTCTCTAGGACACCCCAGGAGTCACCCATTTATATATAATACGTCATTTCCATAACACCCTGTATAGTAGTAATTACATCTTTTATTAATAACCCGTACCAAAATAATATTGTACACATAATTTATAAAAAGCTATAGTTAATATTTCTAATCAATTTAGTACAATCAGGAAAATACTAAAATATATTTTAAATTTTACAACAAATGTAAGTGCACGGAAAAAACGCTATAGTAAACTTATTATAGTAAAGTTTTTATTGTACGATTTACTATAAAATTATGTACAGTACTAATTACATTTTCCATTAATAATTCGTACCAAAATAATATTGTGGATATACATAATTTATAAAAAGGGATAGGTAGTTAGTATTTCTAATAAATTTAGTGCAATCAAGTTAATACTAAAATATATTTCAAATTTTACAATGAATGTAAGTGAAAATTATTTAACTTTACTCCAGTATTCAAGTATTTGTAAATGTATGGCACATGTTACTGACGACTATTAGTGTTTAAGTATTCTTTATTGTAAAAATGACCAGGTCTACATGAAGTTTTGTAAAAATGCTTTTTACAAGAATAAAAGGTTTAAATCAGATGCAACGGATCAATGGGATATCGGTATTCGAAGAAATAATAGGTGAAGAACTTATACTTCTACTTACAAAAGAGTTTAGTAAATTTTAATTAGTAATATTTATCAGAAAATAATTTTAACGAAACCACTTTTATAATGGAAAGAGAAATGTTGATACAAATCTCTAAGGCAACACAAATCAGTGTTTTTCTACAGGGTGTTTTTCATGAACATACTGACATTACGAACAATTCTTCATTCGGTCAATATTCCAGTCGGCCAATTGTTTTAGGGCAATTTTCCATTGGTCAATTATTTTCGGGCAATGTCACTTACCGTGCTTTTTATATTTCACTTCTTTCAACTTGCCATTTTCGTAAACATGTCTTTCAATCCGCTTTTTGATATCAGTAATTAACCACAAAGTAACCAAGTTAAAAAAAATTAAACTTGACTTCACTAGCGAGTGCATGTCTGTGTGTGAGTGTATCTCTTGTCAATTACAGCCAATTAGCTTCTTGTGCGTGTCCCGACGAAGAGTCAGACCTCTCTTGACCCTTATTTTCAGATTCACGCCAGTGACGTAGTTTAAATAAACTTATAAAGCGGATTTATTAGTTCCTGGAATCTGGAAATCGATATGTCGTTTTTGAGTAATGTTACCTTAGAATAGTTATTTATGCGAGAAATGCATAAAGTTTGTATGTTTCATACAATATTTTTTTTTTCTTTTCCTTTTTCGAAATTAAAAAATATATATATTTGTGTCGAGCAAACTCTCTATCACTTAGGAATGCAATAAGTTTAAGATATTTGCTTATATCGACTTGATTATTCAGAATTATTGTTGGTTTTAGCTTGGAATACCATGACCATAAAGTCGAAGATTTTTTGAAAATACGTTAACAATGCCAGTTCGCTTAAATTCTTCACTTGCTTTTGGTTCAATGCAATTTAATAAACGTATTAGATTCTTTTTTGTAAGTTTCTCTCGATTTTTCAGGCAATACATTTTGTGTTGCTTCATTGGCGTAATTCATTATTTCGTCTGGAGCGTATCGAAATGAGTTTTCTTCTTCGGAATCGAAATTATTTATTCCATTATCGATGTTATCGATTATTATTGACATTTGTAAGGTAACAAAAAAAGATGTGCCCAAGCAACGAACAAAGTGGATGCTGTTTTCATGGTAACTTGATAGTGTAATGGTCAAAGGAAACCTTCTCAATTTATTTTAATTATTTTGAATGGCATGTAAGAAAGACAAATATTCAAACCGTCACACTTTTTTGGGATACCCTGTGTATTTCAAAATATTTTCTTAGAACGCGTACTAGGCTATGGATAAAGTTTGTTCATATCAAAATTAGTATTGGGAAAAACCGATGATTTTAATAATCGAGTACTTGATACTCGAGCGATTTTAATAATCGAGTTAATCGTTCGAGTGAATCACCTGAAATTCCAATTTACCAAGCGATGACGTCACCGACTGTTTAACGGGCTGCCTAGCCCTTTACATGTGATCAGGTAGGGTATTTAGCAGGCACGTAACAACGGGTGGGCACAGGTTTAGCTAAAAAATTATAGTGTCACCAAAAAAATTCCAGAAATTTATTTATTTATGAATAATGAATTTTTACCACGTGTCTCGATACCAAACAAAAAACTGCAAAAAATCACACAAATATGTATTTATTGTTCGGGTTTATTATTGTGCGTTTTTAACCCGAACAAAAAGTATTACCAAGAGTTATTTTTCTTCACATCTTTCTCAATCTACGAGGATAAAATAAGTTTATTTAAAATAGCTTGTCAAATTCTTCCACTTTAAATTATTATCAGGTGCCCACTGTGTGCACTTCAAAAATTTAGGCTTAGTTACGCGACTGGCAAAATAAGAAAATTAGTTATTACTTTGTTAAATTCATATACTCATGTATTCATAGTTACCTAAAAGTTCCTGTTTAAATTTAAGAATGCTTACTTTTAATTACCAAAAAATTTGTCGATACCAATGTTTTGTTAACTATTTTGCTCGTTTTCTTATTTTCCATTACCATTTTCTATAATGTATATTATTTTTGAGAAGTCTTCTTGAGTTTAATAATAAAAAGTTCCTGTTTAGATTTAAAAATGTTTACTATAAGATTACCAACGAATTTTTCTATATATTTTGTTAACCATTTTGTTCGTTTTGTTATTTTTCATTAACAATTTCTATTATTATGTTATTTTTGAGAGTTTCCTCGTCTTTATAATAATTAAAAATTTTAAAATTACATCCTTTAATTTTTTAATATTTACAATCGGTGACCTAAACTACTCCGCTGGCTAGTCAGTTCAAACAAAACTTTACCAAATCATGTCGCGATGACTCCGCTAAGGGATTCGGCATATTTTTTTATATGCACCTTCTCGTTTATGTGCCTTTAAGAAAGACGTATGTCGTGTACTTGCTCAGCGTCAATATCGAACGTCGCCAATCGGATCGCGCGGCGCTTAGACCGAAGGTCGTCTATCAGATTAGCGGCGATTCGCGGTTTTTCGCCTGATTTTTAACTAGAGTATTTCCTATCGAGCGAAAAACTTTTTGAATATACAAGCAGTTTTTTAATTCGATCACGCTACAGCGGTACACGGCGGCAAGCGAAGCGCGGGTATCGAGTGAAAGATAATAAGTTACGGGCGACGGTTTTCGCCTGAATAGATAATTCGAGCGGTTTTTTTAATAATCAAGCGATCTCGGTTATTTCAATAATCGAGTGATCAAGCGGTTTTTCGCTTGAGTGATCACAACACTAATCAAAATCATAAATTAATTAATAATTGAGCTATAGAAGACGGGAAGTGAGATATTTGGCGAGTTTAACATTTACTATGTATTATCATTTTGTGACATAAGAAAGAACTAAACAATATATGTTCTACCTACTCGGAAAAAAACTATAGTAAAATTATCATAGCAAAGATTTTATTGAAAAATTTTCTATAAAATATAGTATTAATTACATTTTTTTATTAGTAATCCGTAAAATAATATTGTAAACATATTTTTTAAAAAAGTATAGTTAGAATTTCTAATAAATTTAGTAAAATCAAGTAAATATTAAAATATATATAGTAAATTTTAACAAACACTATAGTAAAATTATTCTAGTAAAAATTTTATTGTACAATGTCTTATAAAATATTGTATTAATTACATTTTTTGTTAGTAATCCGTAAAAAAATAATCTTTTAAACATAATTTACAAAACTATAGTTAGAATTGCTAATAAATCTAGCAAAATCTACTAAAATATATTGTAAATTTTATAATTGAAGGGAAAATAATTTATTTACAACCCTAACAAATAAATATTTTTTAAATGTGTGATCCATTTTACTGATGACAATATTATTGTACTTTAAGTACTTTTTATAAGTGTTGGAAAAATGCTTTTTTACAAGAATGAATGGGTAGCTTAAATCAGATGCAACGGATCAATCAGAACTCCATATATTTTTTTTTATGATCAAACACAAGCACTATAGGAAAAATCCTTTAGGGCACTCTGGGAGAGGTGCGTGTGCGCAAAAAGCGATTCACGTTGGTTTTGAATCGTTGGAGGTTATATTCGTTGGGAAAAACGACCTCGGGAAGGCCGTTTCATAAGGATGAAGTCCTCCAGATGAACGAATTCTGAAATAATGAAGTTCGAGGAGTACTAAGCTTAACCACATATGGATGGGCGGCAGTAGTTCGTCGTGTATTTCTGCTATTCGTCACTCTGGGCGGAATTAAGAGGGCAAGGTCAGCCGAGCATCTTCCATGAAAATATCTGTAAAAAAGAGTCAAATCCCCAACCTGTCTTCGATGTTCTAGGCTGTCAAGGTTCGTCGTCAGCTCGTGGTCTCCGATCAGACGAATAGCCCTGCTTTCGATGGAATCCAGCAGCCGAAGAGTATGTTTGGGTACAGAGCTCCAGACATGAGAGCAGTACTCTAGTGATGGTCGAATCTGGGCTTTGTATAGTGTCAAAAGTTGTTGAGGTGTGTACAACTTTCTGGTTCGGAAGAGCATCCCAAGCTTCCGAGAAGCTATCTTGGCGATTGCCACAACGTGGTTATGCCAAGACATATATATATATATATATAGGTGAGGACAACAAAGGGAAGCGTCTCGTCGATCACTGAAGTCAAGCGACGTTAGGTACGGTTACTACTTGGATGTGTGACCGGTTGGGAATACCTTGTGTCAAAATTTTTAAAAATATTTTAGTAAATAAAAATATAAATGCTTTACTAAGCATTTAGGTAATTAATACTAAAAGTTTTTGCAAATTTTATGGCAGTTCTTACTAAAAGTTGTTCCAGTAAAATATATAGTCATAAATTATTTTTATGGTAAAGAAAACTAAGTTTTTCGTTCCTTGTAGTTGTAATAGAAATGAGAGTATAACAAGTTTACATGAATTATTCACTGTATACGAGTCGACCCTGTTTCTAGCGACATTTATCGCGTCCAGTGTAAAATTGCTTCCCCAGAAATACGAGTCGACCCTGTTTCTAGCGACATTTATCGCGTCCAGTGTAAAATTGCTTCCCCAGAAATCAGAACACGACATCGCTCACGTGAGGGACTTCAATTTGGCCTAAAGCAGCAGGTGCCGTTCCCTTTTCTTTTATTTGTTCAGAACGACTTCCGTCAAATAGGAAAATTTGTTCGGAAAACTTCATGAGTACAGTATTTTCTGAAATCGACGGGAAATGAAACCCATTTTATTAATATGAGTAATTATTATCTGACGCGTATTTATGTCTTCACTAATGCAGGGAAACAAAAACTTAGTTAAATTTAGTATAAAAATAGTAAAACTAACCATAATTTATGGTTCTACAGGGTGTCCAAAATAAGGAGGGGTCTCGTTAATGGTAACAGATAAAACTTCGATTAAATGGGGAAAAAGTATTGCAATCAAAGCACGAAAGTTTGGGTACGAAGTATTGAGTTTTTTAAGAAAAACTGAAATTTTGAGTTTTTATTAAAAATTCTTTTCGACGTTAATATTAAAGTTAGAGCTAAACTGACAAAACATTCTCACATCAACTTTTAGTGATCTCTAAGAAGACATAACAATTTTTTTTATACGACGTTGCGTTTTCAAGCAATCATCATCAACTTAATTTTTTTCTAATACGGCCCTGATTTTATAATGCCAAATTTTAAGACCTTTTTTTATTGTAAATTCAATGATGTACAACACATTATCGTTTAATTACGTTTCGAGTCTTTTTATCCATTTTCACGAAATTTTCAGGATACGGACCTGTATTTTCCATAGTTTGGTAAAAATGTAGTAGGTACTAACATGAATATATTTAAAATTATTTTATAATAATGCATTATATAATAATCATAAAACAAGATATTTTTTTTATGATCAAACACAAGCACTATAGGAACAATCGTTTTGGGGCACTCTGGGAGTGGTGCGTGTGCGCAAAAAGCGATTCACGTTGGGTTTGAATCGTTGGAGGTTATATTCGTTGGGAAAAACGACCTCGGGAAGGTCGTTCCATAAGGATGAAGTCCTCCAGATGAAAGAATTCTTAAATATGAAGTTCGAGGAGTATTAAGCTTAACCACATATGGATGGGCGGCAGTGGTTCGTCGTGTATTAGCACTAACAATAACAAACGGATTTCTAACAATATCTTTTACTATAGAAGTCAATAATATTTTTAGGAAACTCATATTTACCAATAAATACAATTACCAAAAATATTGGTAAAATAACATGGTTTTTAGTAGTTTCACTTAAATTTGTGGTGATTTTTGTAATAAAAAATACGTAAAGTACAATAATAGTTAGTAAAATGTACCATACATTTTGGAAAATTATTTTCACAACATTTGTTGTAAAATTTAATATATATTTTAATAATTACCTGATTTTACTAAATTTATTAGAAATACTAACTATAATTTTTTGCAAATATATGTTTACAATATTATTTTGGTAAGGATTATTAATACAAATTGTAATTACTAATTACTATATTTTATAGCTCCCCATAATATGTCAAAAAAGGAAAGTATTTGATCAATGCGTTCTGCCAGTACTTACATATGGCGCGGAAACACTTGCCCTAACGAGGACATCCGCGAAGAAACTAAAAGTTGCACAACGCAGAATGGAAAGGTGAATGACTGGATTGAGTTTGAGAGATCATGTCACAAACCAAGACCTGCGGAGGAGAGCCGGTGTAAATGATGTCATAGAACGAATAGCTACGTTGAAATGGAATTGGGCAGGACATGTAGCCAGAATGAGCGGCGACAGGTGGACAAAGAGGTTGTTACAATGGAGACCACGCACAGATAAACGAAATAGAGGAAGACCACCTACACGATGGATCGACGACTTAAAAAGAATTGCAAACAACTGGATTCAGACAGGTCAAAATAGAGCCAGGTGGCAAGCCATGAGGGAGGCCTATGTCCAGCAGTGGAGGTCTTGAGGGCTGGTTGATGATGATGATGATGATGATGATGATATTTTATAGAATATCTTACAATAAAATCTTTACTACAATAACACTAATCAACACAAAAATCCTCTTTATAAAAATATCCTGTATTTTATAACATTTGGACTTAAACTAATATACAACTGACCCTCAAATGTTTATATTGGCGTCAGATTTCTTGGAAGGGTCGAATAGGCCCATTAATAGGTAATAAACGGTCGCCCCATTGTTATTTGCAGCTTATTTGGATCTATGCTTGAAATATCCCTTTAGTCGTTACTATATAATCATTTAGTAAACATCTATTAATATTTTCGCTTAGATCTACGTGCGTGGTAAAACGGTACCAAAAATTTCGATGCGTGTTTGCGTTAATAAATCCGATACCTTCTGTTATATTTGTGGCGAAGTTACCGCGAAAGCGTAACAAAAACCGATATCTTCATTAGTAAAAAAGGCTTATGAACTGTACTTTGAATGCAAAGTTGGCGCTGAAGATAGGTCCTGGGCCCCAAAAATGTGTTTCAGTTCGTGCTCGAGAACATTGACTGGAGGTACTCATAAATCTATGCCATTTGCAGTTCCAATGGTTTGGAGGGAACCTCGTAATCACGTAGATGATTGCTATTTTTGTATGACGAATATTAAAGAAATTACTAGCAAAACCAAGCGTAGCATTCAGTACCCCAATATTCCTTCTGCAATGCGACCAGTGCCCCATGGCAACTCATTACCCATTCCCCAGCCACCTGAGAGTTACACGCTTGATTCCGAATCAGACTCCGGAAGTATTTCACCAGAGGCCGGACCAAGCTACATCCCTAGTTCTCATGATTTGCCTGATACACCTCATTTAATCACTCAAGGTGAATTAAATGACCTTATTCGTGACTTGGACCTTCCGAAAACAAAAGCTGAACTTCTCGGATCCCGCCTGCAGCAGTGGAAGCTCTTGGGAAAAGGAGTGAAGGTGTCCATCTACAGGAAAAGGCAATCTACTCTCACAAATTTTTTTGCAGTGGAAGGTGATTTAGTATTTTGCCATGACATACCTGGCCTAATGACCGAACTGAACTTACCATATACTCCCGATAAATGGAAACTATTCATAGATTCGTCTAAAACAAGTTTAAAAGCTGTTTTACTTTTTAATGGCAACGAGCATCCATCGGTTCCTATAGGTCATTCGGTAAATATGAAAGAAACATATGACAATCTTAAGATGTTACTAAGATGTGTAAAGTACGAAGATCACAAATGGAACATATGTGCAGATTTAAAAGTGGTGGCGTTACTGACAGGACTGCAAGCAGGCTATACAAAATACTGTTGCTTTTTGTGTGAATGGGACAGCCGTGCAAGAGACAAACATTATAAAATTAAGGTTTGGCCTCCACGTGACATAATACAAGTTGGCGTTAAAAATTTGACCCGAGAATCATTAGTTCAGAAAGAAAAAATATATTTACCTCCACTTCACATTAAGTTGGGTCTGATCAAAAATTTTGTTAAAGCACTGGATAGAGAAGGAAATGCTTTCAAGTATTTAAAAGACAAATTTCCACGTATCAGTGAGGCCAAAATTAAAGAACGAATTTTTGTTGGTCCCCAAATTAGGCAATTGTTTAAAGATGCGAACTTCAGGCAAATTTTAAGTGACAATGAAAGGCGGGCATGGAATGCATTTGAAAGTGTTTGCAACAATTTTCTTGGAAATAATAAATCAGAAAATTATCGTGAACTCGTGGAAGAACTACTCACGGCCTATCATATTTTAGAATGCAACATGTCACTAAAACTTCACTTTCTCCATTCTCATTTGGACTTTTTTCCTTAAAATTTAGGAGCAGTATCAGATGAGCATGGAGAACGATTTCACCAAGATATTGCCTCCATAGAGAAAAGGTATACAGGAAAGTGGATCCCGAATATGTTAGCCGACTATTGCTGGACCCTAATACGAGACACATCCAGGAGTTGTTATAACAGAAAGACGTTAGGGCAGTAAATATTAAATTTTAAATTATTTATAAATGTTTATAATGTACCTAAGCTAACTGTTAATAAAATATATTATAGGTTTTTAATTGTTCAAAGCATATGTCCCTCCCTTATCATTGGAGGCTGATATCGAAAATCTGAGGCCAGATCCGGATTCAGCAGCAAAATATACAAAATCATTCCAGGGAGGAAAAATTTTTTAAAAAATGTTCGTCAGTGTAATTATAGATACTATATTATTTTTTCCGTGTATATTAAATAGTTTTCAACGTTCTGTGATGTTTTAAAGTGTTACGAGGCGATATCTCAACATTTATTTAAACTATTTTCATTAAATTTTAAGTAAAATCGTAACCCGAATAAACCCTACATGTCCGTTCCTGTGAATATGGATTGTAAATACAAAGTTAATGACAAAGTAATGGTGTTTTAGTAGACCATGATATATAGGGTGTTTTTTAATTGAGTGCCGAAACTTAGGGTTGTGAAGACTTGGGTGATTTTAAGAAGAAAAGTGAATATTAACAGATGTCCTAAAGCTCTTCATTTTTGAGCTACAGAATGTTAAAATTTAAAAAATAGCTTTTTTATCATACTTATAATCACTCTTAGATATTTTTATGAAATTTTGTACACATCCTTTAATCATTAGGGAGCATTTTTTGAATTAAAGATTTTTTTAAATTAGTGACGTCCGCACGGGGTTTGAACTGAATATTTTTAAATAACAACAAGGTACGCCACTGATTTTTAAAAAACATAAACACATTTAAAAATTTTATTTTAAAAATCCTTAATGATTATTATTGAATATAGAAAAAATCTGAGTACGTAACAAAACTACAAAAGAAACATTTTATTTCTGCTCGATAATGGTATGTACCAAGTTTCATAAAAATATCTAATAGTGATTATTATTATGATAAAAAAGTTATTGTTTAAATTTTAACATTCTGAGCTTTAGGACATATGTTAATATTAACTTTTCTTCTTAAAATCACCCAAGGATTTACAACCTTAAGTATCGGCACTCAATTAAAAAACACCCTGTATGTAATATGCACACCTATACTTCTCGAATGATCTTTCTGAATTAACAAATTTGAAATACAAATGACAATTTCTGAAATGAAATTAACCGTTTCGGAAAACAATTAATTAACAAATATGAAATACAAATAACTATCACTGAAATTAAATTCACGATTTCTGAATGAAACTAACAAATCTTAGATGCAGTTACTCTCTCTGACAATACTATGGTCAAATTATTGAAATATTTCCTCGATAAAATTGACAAATTTAAAATACAAATGGCATTTCCTCATATTAAATTAACGTTTTCTGAATACAATTAACAAATATGAGAGATACAAATTACTTTTTCTTCTGAATTCAATTAATTGGCCTGAAATATAATTTACTTTTTCTGCAATAAAATTGACAAATCTGAAATCAACTGAGATTTTTTGAAATTAAATTGACGATTTCTGAATACAACTAATAAATCTGAAATGCAAATTACTCTTTCTGACAACACTATTGACAAAATAATGAAATATTTCTGCAATAGAATTTAGAATATAAATGACACTTCCTGATATTAAGTTGCTGTTTCTGAATACAATTAATAAATATGAAAGATATATATGACTTTTTCTTAAATTAAATTGATGGTTTCTGAAGACAACTAACAAATCTGAAATACGAATTAGTCATTATGACAATACTATTGACGAAATTCAAATACAGGGTGTTTCAGAATAAGATGCTGATCCTTAACATTGTGAATTGTTAGGTGATTTTAAGAAGAAAAGTTCAAATTAACATATATCCTTAACCTATCAACTTTCGAATTACAGGGCGTTAAAGTTTTAAGAAAAAAATCGTTTTTCTATCATAACTTTAACAACTTTCTAGCTATTTTTATGAATTTTTCACACATGCCCTCTAAGCATCGATAGCCTTTTTTTGGTGTAAAATTTTTTAAAATATTTTTAACCAGTGGCGTCCTGAAAAGGTTTGGACTAGACATTTTGGAAAAATATTATGTACGCCACTGCTTTTTCTCAAGATAAAAATTATTTTTAAAATACTCATTCATTTTAGGACACATTTAATATCTTGCCTTTTTATCGTCCGACAAACAGTTTCCGAAAGAAAAAATAAAAAGCATTAAATGCACATTCGCTATTTGCCTATGGTTTATTTTTAAAAATTAAATTAAAAAAACATTAAATAACGTGTGAACAAAAACGAAAATAATTTAGATTAGCTGTTGAAAGTGGTCACCACCTGCAAGAATGCATGCTTCAGCTCTTCTCCTCATTGAGTCTCGTAGCCTTTGAAAAATTTCTGGAGTATTCCTGATAGTGTCGAAACAAACTATTATGCGGTTTCTCAACTCCTCTTCAGTATTTATTGGGATGCTGTAAACCAACGTTTTCAGATGTCCCAACAGGAAAAATTATGACTGTTTAGATCAGGGGATCTAGGTGGCCACGATTGTGTTCCTCTGCACCCTATCCATTGATTACGATAATGTTGATTTAAAAACTCTCGTGCTAAGAGACTGAAATGGGCAGGTGCACCATCGTGCATAAACCACATACGATGTCGGGTAAAAATATGGACATCGTCTAGCAAATTTGGTAAAGTGTGTTTAAGAAATTTTCGATAATTGATCCGGTTCAATCGGGCTGGTAAAAAATAAGGGCAAATTAAATAATCACCAATAATTCCAGCCCAAGCATTTACAGAAAATTGCTCTTGGTGGTGGGATTCCGTAATATCATGTGGGTTTTCTTCTGCCCAGAAGTGATTGTTATGAAAATTTTGTATGGCGTTCCTGGAAAAATTAGCTTCGTCCGTGAATAAAATTTTTGCATCAAATTGTTGATTTTCGGTAACCATTTGAATAAACCATTGGCAGAAATTGATGCGTAATGGAAAATCCCTAGGAAGTAGGGACCCGTTGAATATGGTACGGATATAACAAATAACATTAAAGAATTCTCCAGACTAGGACATGAGTAATATTTAAAATATTCCCAATTTTTCTGGTACTTATATTATGGTTTTGTTCCACTATATTTAAAACAGCTTCTTCGGTTTCCGGTATTCTTGTAGTTTGGTGTGCCCCTTTTAATTGTTTCAAAAGATCCCGTTTCACATAACTTTCTGTGAGTTCCTGAAATCGTTCGTGCATCCGGAACTATTCTATTTGGATAACGCTCTTGGTATAATCGTCTGGCTTCGAATGGATTGCCGTCAGCAAGCCCGTACAGGTAATGCATGTCCGCAAACTCGACATTTGTAAAATTTACCATGATACTTATACGTTTAAAAAGTATTACGTTTTTAAAATTTAAGTTAAGTGGAAAGCCGTGTACATAAATAAATAGTTGTCAAACTATTATTAAATATTTCGTTATTATAATTGTTTCCGTAACGAAGTTCATAGCCTACTAGTCAGAAACCATAGGCACATAGCGAATGTGCATTTAATGCTTTTTATTTTTTTTGTCGGAAACTGTTTGTCGGACGATAAAAAGGCAAGATATTAAATGTGGCCTAAAATGAATGAATTATTTTAAAAATAATTTTTATCTTGAGAAAAAGCAGTGGCGTACATAATATTTTTCCAAAATATCTAGTCCAAACCCTTTCAGGACGCCACTGGTTAAATTTGTTTTTTAATTTTCTACACGAAAAAAAGGCTATTGATGCTTAGAGTGCATGTGTGAAAAATTCATAAAAATAGCTAGAAAGTTGTTAAAGTTATGATAGAAAAACGATTTTTTTCTTAAAACTTTAACGCCCTGTAGTTCGAAAGTTGATAGGTTAAGGATATATGTTAATTTGAACTTTTCTTCTTAAAATCACCTAAGGATTCACAACGTTAAGGATCAGCATCTTATTCTGAAACAACCTGTATAAATGGAACTTTCTGAAATTAAATTGACGGTTCCTGAATACGATTAATAAATCTGAAATACTGGGAACTCCAGGACGATAGTTCGTAGGTTCGATCCTGCGATCGAGGAACCAATTCGCACTAGGTGGATTTTGGTAGTATAAGTTCTCCGGCGCCATTCCAAAAAAATTTGACTGAAAAATGTATCATCTCCCATTCACGCCGATAACCAGGCCGGATGAGATGGGATATCTCATATCTCGTGGGGTACGGGGGACGATACACACTCCCAATCGGTAGGTCATACCGCAATGCAAGAAACCAATGCTTGATAGCCCTTGGGGGGGGGGGGGGCGCAGCGAATGACTGAGGATGGTGGTTCGGAACCAACGTTAAGCCGCATGGCATCTCGGGAAAGGCCCTGGCAGCGAGAGAAGAGGTTAAAATTAAGACAAACAATTGTGAAATACAATTTACTTCTTCTTTAATAAAATTGACAAATTTAAAATCAACTGTGACTTTTAAAAAGACCGATTCTGAATGCTATTAATAAATATAAAATACAAATTACTCTTTCTGCAATAAAATTTACAAATTTGAAATACAAATAAAACTTTTTGAAATGACATTTAAGGTTCCCGAAATAAAACAAATGCTGTCTGAAATAAAGTTGTTATCGCAAACGATTTTACCAATAAAGGATTTATTAAATATTATTAAATGAAATTATTTTTTTATTGAATAATAGTAGAATATTGAAATTCATTATAAAAAAAATCGCCATCAAAAAACTATTTGCGGATACGCTTCCTTCGGTGTCATATTCAAATTGGCATAAATGCAAATGAGCCGACACCTCGAAACGCAATATCGTTGACATTTCGAGACTTTTGACAGGGCCGCTGGCGCCTATTTTTTCAGATGTGACGCCCACTGCCTTTGTTCGCTCACACTTTCTTAGATAAAAAGTGGAAACCGTAAATGAAGCGCTACGGTAGCCAATTAGTTACGTTTATATAAATGAGCTCTTGTCGGTTTAAATTTGTTAAAAATTGTGATATTTAGGCGTAGGAATTAATAGGCTTCAAACAGAAATTATTGTCTTCATTAGCATTTTTAATAATTTAAGAAAATCCTTTTAGGTAAAGCTATCAAATTAAAAATAATTTAATGCGTAATATTTTATTGGATTTGTTCAAATTTAATTCCATCATTAAATAAAGAGCGGAAAAATGCACGAAAAATGTTTAAAAAATCTAAAAACCGTCATTTTAAAAAAATGCAAAAATATGCTAAAATATGAAAATTATTTTGGTTCGGTGTATGGAATCATTTTATAATAATTATTCAATAAAACACGTTCAAAGTAATACACAAAACTTAGTTAACTTTACTATAGAAACAGTAATACTAACCATAATTTATGGCTCTATGTCACCGGAATAATTTGTATTAAGATCTGCCATAAAATTATAGCAACATTTTTATAAAAGAGTTTTAGTAAAAATTAATATTATTTGTAAAATTGACGAAAATCTTTTGTAAAAATTGCGACACATGATATTTCCAAGCGGTCATCCATCCAAGTACTAACCGTGCCCAACGTTTCTTGACTTCGGTGCTCGATGAAACTCTTCCTGTTCTCCTTACGAAGATCGAGTTCCGATTGATCCGGTGCATCTGATTTGTTGTGTAATAATAGTCGTTAGTAAAATCTACTATTCAGTTAAAAATATTTAACTCCTGGAGTTACTACTGGATAACTACTGGAAAAATAAATTATTTTCACTTTCACACTAGTGTGGGTCCCTCGCGCACTCTAATAGATATTGTTGCGCTAACCAATAAAGAACCACTTAAAGGTGAGGTTGTGCATCACGACATGCATGATACCACTGATCATCAACTCATATATTGTACTTTAAATTGCAAACTGCCTCAACGGACTCCTAAGATTGTAAAGTATAGAAGTTTCAAAAACTTTAATCACCTAGAATTTCAGACTGATTTGGTAAATATGGATTGGGCTTCAATATTGGAACACCGAAATAGTTTACTTTCCAGGTATAAAAAGTCGGGCAGTAGAGATGATTGGATAGTTTACAAAGAAATGAGAAATCTTTTTACGCAGGCGGTACGAAACGAAAAAAACCTACATTGATTTTGTTGTCCGAACAAAGCAGCCTAGTGGGTTTGGCAAACAATTGCGTATATGAACATATACAATAAGTCAAAAAATAATTATGATATACCAAACTCCCTAAAAAATCATCAAGATGTTAACCAATTTTTTGTAGATTCAATGAAAAAAAAAATTGCATCCCCAGTAAGCGAAGACACAATAAATTATTATTTAAATAACTGCATAAGTGTACAGTAAGTTTCACGAAAATTGGATACGACTTAATGATTTCCTTGGTCGGTCCCATTGTGTCGACAAGAGCTTGGCAATAAACAAGTGAAGTATGAAAGGATGGATTATATTAATGTAATCAAATGAAATAACATTTTCTTTAAATATTACTAGTCATATTTATTTACATTTATAATGTCATTCTATAGATAGTTCTGTTTCGCTATCGCTATCCTCATCAAAATTAATTATAATTGGATTAATTATACGATCCAGACTAATATACGAATATTCTACAGTTATTACGTGACGGACTGAATTTTTTCAACTACCTGGGGCAATATCATTATAGCATTTCGTATTAATTCTACAACACTAGAACTTAAAGTCGGAGAAATATTTTCAGACCTAACCAGTGATTTTAACTGGTGCCACATATGCTCTATGGGATTAAAAATGCAATAATAGGGTGGGAGCCGTAGCACTGTATGTCCAATTTCTTCTGCCAATGTGTCAAAAACATATACTTTTTTTATACAAAATGTCTTTAAAAACTTCTAAAAGATCACTTTTTTTATAACTTTCTTCAAAATATATATCATTCGCCGCCATGTAGTTCTGAATCTCCAATTTTGTATTATTTGAGCTTGGAGCTTTATGTAATTGGCAACTGTGATTGCTCGCATTGTCCATTACTATCACGCTATTCTGAGGAATGTTTGGTCAAAGACAATTCTTGAACCATTCCTCGAAAACTAACAAATTTTACCACAAAAAGATATTTAAATATAAATTAACCTTCGTCTTCCCGGGTGAGGTACAAATGTACCCCAGAAGCGTTTTTTTTTGCATATTTTCCCCAAAAGTGCATATTTTTTGTGACTAATTTTATTTTGTGTCAGTAAGGGCTTTGTAAATAATTACGGCCCGTCAAACAAGATTTTTTTTTAAATTTCTTAAAAATAATACATTTTGAATAGCGTGGGGTGCATTTGTACCCCACGTGGGAATCCGCGGCTACTATATTAAGTAGTGACCCGTTCGGACATTTGCACGTTGGAAATCTAAACGGGTCACATTATACTTCATTATAACCATACAAAGGGTGCTGTAGACACTACAGATAAAATGGTAAAGCAATACTCTGCTCGCAGAATATGCAATCGATGGCCGATGGCAATTTTTGGCCAATTATTAGATATTGCGTCCCTAAACGCTTACATTTTATGGGGCATCAAATATCCAAAAAATTCTGAAACTAAGGATGGCCGACGGTATTTTTTACTTCAGTTAGGAGAAGCTCTTATAAAACAAAATATTATACGGAGATATAATGCACAAGGACGATTGAGAAACACACTAAAGCAGTTTATGCGGGATGTTGTTCCAGACTTGGCATCGGCCCCAGTTGAAACACCAAGAGAAAGACTTGCAAGTGGACGTTGTTATCTATGTCCACGAAATAAAGACCGCAAATCTAGGCAATTTTGCAAAGAATGTCAAAACTTCGTATGTGCAGAACACTTTGTAAAGGAAGTCAAGTGTTTTCGATGCAAAGAAGATTAAGACATTTTTTTTTAAACCTTATTTGATTTTATAAAAAAATTCTTAACTATACTTTGTTCTAAGTTTAATTTACCTATTATTACCTTTTAGTATAATTAAACACATGTTTAATTATTAGAAGTATCATTTTCATCATGGGGTACAAATATACCCCACGTGGGAATCTACGTAATTTTTCTGACGTGGGAAGTCGAAGGTTAAGCAACCTAACCTACCTGATGTGCCTATATTTAATTATAATTATTACAATCCGGTCCTTTTCACATAATAATAACAAACGGTCATAAATAATGGGATGGCCCAAGTACTTTTACTGCAGTCATTACGTTATATCCATTTTTCGTGAAACAATCTTTAAATAGTTTATCGCTACAATCAGTCGAAGATACAGATGTATTTAATGCAGTTGGCCAGTTGAAGTCTAATGCGTTTGGATCCGACGATTTATCTCTGAAAATGATTAAGTTATTCTGTTCCATTATCGTCCCTTTCTTGACACACATTTTTAATTTTTGCATTAAAAATTCCATATTTCCTCAACAATGGAAAACTGCTATAGTTTTACCTCTTCCTAAGGTACCTATTGTAAAGTGTCTGATTTAAAACCAATTAGTCTGTTACCCATGGTGTTGTTTGAAAAAATAATATATACTCAAACAATTCATTATTTAGTTTCTAATAATCTACTGCTGGATTCACAGTGTGGATTTCGCAAACACTGTAGTACAGCTTCTGTATTGCTTAGGGTTTTGGATGATGTTATTCAAGCAGCAGATCGGGGAGAGATGCCTGCCATGATATTGTTGGATTATAGTAATGCATTCGATACTCTAGACCATCAGGTGTTATGTGCCAAACTACACTACTACGGGTTTGCTAATAATACTATAAATTTCTTTAAAGAACATCTTTCAGGTCAATCGCAATGTGTACTTATTGATGGCGAATTATCTAAACCCTTAGATATCGGTAAAGGCGTACCTCAAGGGTCCATTTTAGGACCACTATTATTTTTAATATATACCTTTGATATGGTTAATTTTGTTATAGCCTACAACATGCAGGGATACCCTGATGACACGCAGTTGCGTATCAGCTTTGCTCCTACCGATACTGCAGCGGCAGCTGAAAGAATGAACCAATGTCTTAGTATAGTGTTTGCAAATATTCTACTAAATTGGTCTAAAAATAAACCCGTCCAAATCAGCTGTTATGTACTTTGGGCCTAATAAGGAATGGGCAAACGAAAACTTAAGGTTTACTATGTCAGATACAATCATCCCTGCGGTAAAAAAATATAAATATCTGGGAGTCATGTGTGCAAGGTAGTTCAAAAGTCCATTATATCTCTTCGAAATTTATATAAAAATAGGCAGATACAGAGTGGGTCTTTGAAAAGGCAACTGTGCGAATCTCTTGTCCTCTCGCATTGCAATTATGTGGATATTGTTTATGGACCGTGCCTTGATCTTCATTCTAAGGGCAGATTGCAGAGAATTCAAAACTCGTGTATTCGCTTTATTTATAACGTTAAACTATCGGAACCGTGTTAAGTGATTTAAAATGGTTGAACATGCAGGACAGACTAAAGTTACATTTGGCCTGTTTTACGCACAGGTTGCTAGCGATATTCCTCGATACCTGCGGGAAAAGTTAACATTTCGCTCTGCCACTCACAACCGCGAGACTCGCCACAATGATCAAGTTAACATATCGCGTCACCGAACGGCTCTTTATGAGCGCTGCTTTTCTTTTGTGATTCCCAAATTATAGAATTCTGAAATTCTGAATAGGTTCCCGGATATCAGTTGTACATCGTTCAAAAAAATATTTAAAAATTATTTGCTTAATAAATATTAGAATTTAACGTTCCCAAAAATAAACTACTCGTTTAGTAAATATCAAAGTTTAAACTTCAATAAGGGTTTTAAAATGATGATTGTGTAATATTTAGAATTTATAGAATTTAAGAATCGTTAGTTAATCCATAAATGAATATCATGTTACAGTTTTTTGTACCTATTTTTCTTAAAGTATTATGTATCTACATATTATTCTAAAATTTGTAAATTGTATTGTATGTATATGCTCGGTTAGGCAAACAGCAATGCTGCCCTTCGCCGAGTTAAAAATAAAGACGTTTCTATCTATCTATCTATCTATCTAACTTACATTCATTCTAAAATTTACAATATATTTTAGTTTATTTTACTAAATTTATTATAAATTATGTTTATAATATTATTTTGTTACGGATTAATAAGGAAATTTGTAATTATTATAATATTTTATAGGAAATCGTACAATAAAATCTTTACTAAATAAAGTGTTTGTTAAAATTTGTTTTATTTTTTTAGTATTTACTTGATCTTACTAAATTTATTAGAAATTCTAATTATGCTTTTTTAGAAATGATGTATACAATATTATTTTGTTACCGATTACTAATAAAAAATGTAATTAATACTATATTTTATAGGAAGATTTACAATAAAATCTCTACTACAGTCTTTTTTCTGCGTAAGCTCTTATGTCGGTTATAACGATCCAATTTTACCAATTTTTGTGGTAACTGATAAAAAAACAGATTCTGGAGTTTAGAGCAAGGTAGTTGACGTTCTGATACATCTACTTGTACGGGGTAGCGCATATAATCTAAATGCTTGTAAATTTATCTTACATAAAAATTGAATTTAATATATTTTTTACAATAAGGCAATTAGAGATATATCTTGGTTAGATACTGGCCAAAAAGTATCGGCATGCCACTCTAGATATAAAAAAAAATCCCCTAAATACGTTGTATTGTCGAAAAAAACCGTTCCTAAAGAATCAATGCTATATATTATTACTTTTGTCTTCTGTTAAATTAAAAATAAAAGTAATTTCAACAAAGGAAGTCTATAATACAGATTCTACATTCTAATTAATCTACTTGACATTAAAAAAACAAAATCATTAGATACAAAAGGAATAGGTACTTAGTTTATATTTTTAATGTTAAGTAAATGAATTAAATTAATAGAAAATATTGATTTTACTTAAGAATAAACTCCCTTAATTTTTACTTTTTAAGAAAAATATTATTAGAACGTGTTATAAATTGTGTTTTTGTCATAATTCAAGATTTATAGAAAATCTAAATCGATTTGTATCCATGTCTAAGCTGTTTTCCGAATGCAAAGGAATCCAACCACTGAACACAAAAACACAATATCACTGAATACAAAATCAATTTTCTTTAAATTTTGAATTCTAACGAGAAAGATAATTCTAACGAACATTTCCTAATGTGATTTTTCTTAAAAACGAAAAATTAAAGTAGTTATTTTTGAAGATTTTACCTCTCTCTATACAAACACTAAATTTTGTAATAACAAATCTTAATTTTTACAGGCAAAATTTCTTATAATGTGGTGTAGGTATCATCGTCCAGGGATCCCCTGTATATCACAAAATAGCTTAATTTCTTAATCAAATTCAAAACACTTAAAATATTGGGAATGACAGGCAGGCTTTCAGAGATTACCTAAAATACCATAGTTAAAGAAAAAGTGCCCTGTCACTGTTTATTTCATAAGACTAGCGGTACTGTGCGATGAAGTGCTCTCTTAATTTCGCCCTGAGCGACGAATAGCAGAAATACACGACGAACCACTGCCGCCCATCCATATGTGGTTAAGCTTAGTACTCCTCGACTTCATTATTTAAGAATTCTTTGATCTGGAGGACTTCATCCTTGTGGAACGACCTCGAGGTCGTTTTTCCCAACGAATATAACCTCCAACGATTCAAAATCGACGTGAATCACTTTTTGCGCACACGCACCACTCCCAGAGTGCCTTAAATGATTTTTCCTATAGTGCTTGTGTTTGATCATAAAAAAAAAGTAGCTTAACCAGGGGGAGGGCATTGGGGGCAAGGCCCCCAAACCTTCCGTATACATACTTATATGTACATATAAACCACCTAGTCCTAATTTTAGAGTTATGATAGTAGTAAACCATAACTACCCCCCCACACGCAGCTTTGATGATTTTCTGAGTACCTCATTAAGTGAAAAAGTACGATAGCCAATTACTATATAATATTACTTCTCGTCCTACAAAAATATTACAATATTATAATAAATTATCGATTAATATCTTTAAATTTATAATGATTGGTAAAATAGAAGATTTATTTTATTATGGAAACTGAGTTTTTAAAAATATTATTAATAATTTTAATTAATTTAATATTAGAAATATAAGTACCTACGTAAGTTAAAATTAAGTAGCATTTCTAAAATTATTGGTCACAAAGGATTATAAATCTGTTCATATTTTTTAATCCAGGTGTAAAACAATAAAAAAAGCAAACTAGAAGAGAAATAAAACTATTTATGCAAGGTTTCAATATTTATTTGTTTATTTGATGAGCCGGCAACGGCCTCTTTAGAGTCTCTCTTTATTTTACTTTCTTCTTTATATCAGCTCGCAAAAAATAATATAAGAGAGAATTTTTATTTCTATTGGAATTCAATCAGAGAATAGAAAATCAACTACAGCTCGACCAGCGAGTCTATAGCTACGCGGTATCGGTAATCTTTTAAAACATGGCCGAATCATGGGCGTGCTATTATTATCTTAATAAGGTAATAATATATATTTTATCATATCATGAATATATTTGTATCACCAGTGCAATATATTAGGCCTTCCCATTAATATTTTTCGCTTATTTTGGCATTTTCGCCAATAAAATTCATTTGATTTCAACATGCACTTCAAAGTTTCTCCTTACAACTCTGGACAAGTCTCTGTCCCGGGGGAGAGACGCCTTAAAACCCAGTTCTTGAATAGTATTTTGTAACCTTGAAGTAATTCCTTTCAGTTCTTTTTTATATTTATATACTTAGGTAATTCTTTTACCAACCGCACACTTTTTAACCTTGGCATTTCAAAATCGTCCGATTTTTTTTACAACTTATATACATAAATTTAGTTACCACGTATTTCACGATTTTCCAGAAAAGAAGTTTTTTTCGAAAATATTCACACATACATTTTTGATAATTTGCTGGATTGTCTCCAATCTTCTCATATTTGAAATTTAATATCTCCAGTTATACTGATCGGATCAATATCGGTATTTTTTATTTTACGTTTTGTTACGATAGCTCTGGAAGTGTATAAAAACAATTGTTTGTGAACAAATGAAAAATAATAACAATTTAATAGTTTTAACATGCTCTTAACCCATCGTAAATAATTTAAAAAATAGCTCTTATCCAGAAAACTCATTTTACGAAGAAATGGTACATCTATTACTTCGGAAGCTAATAAAAATGTTCGATCGCGCATTCAGCGCGCTATGAGCGAGGCACGCGACGCGACGGGTCGAGTAGTGACAGAACTCCGCTTTCGAACGACGCAAAGGATGAAAATATGATATAGGATTTACACTACACCGAGCTCGATTACACGCCTGAACACGTCGCGCTGGTGTTTTTCCCGCGCTCTGCGTGACTTACTATTGAAAATATTTAATAACTTCCGAACTAAAAGATATAGTTACCACTTTTTCGTAAAACGGGCAAAAGGATTTAAAAAAAGAGTTGTTTTTTAAAATTAATTTAAGATTGGTTAAGAGCATGTTAAAACTATTTAAATAATTAAATTGTTATTATTTCTAATTTGTTCGGAAGAAAAATTTTTCTTTTAATACACTTCGAAAGCTAATGTAATAAGAGTAAAATAAAAACATACCGATATTGATCCGATCAGTAAAATTGGAGACATTACATTACAATATGAGAAGATACGAGAAATCGAGCAAATTATCAAAAATGTATGAGTAGATATTTTCGAAAAAATAGTTTTTTCAGCAAATTCCTGAAATTCGACTAATTTTATGTATATAAGTTGTAAAACAAATTCGGACGATTCTAAAATATCAATGTTAAAAACCACGCGGTTTGTAAAAGAACCCATATACAGGGTGTTATGAAAATGCCTTAATATATTTAAACCGTCAATTCCTGAGATGACAATAAGTTTGAGAAAAATTATCCATAAATGGCGCTTCAATTAATAAGCCGGATATATCGCCTTATGTCCACCATAATCAGAAATATACACGTGGTGACGCTGACAAAAGAGTAAACAAACTGTCGACGGATGTCGGGCATGTAAACAAAGCAACATTGGGATAGGTTAAGTTGAAAAACATCAGTGATTTCTGAGCGGTGTTGTCATATTTAGTCGTTAAACTCTTTAGAAGGTCCATAACCGTTTGACAGATTCGAAGATCTTCGAAACATTCGATTTAAAAAAATATATACAGGGTGTCCCGAAATTAAGGGGCAATACTTTACCACCATATTCCGGCTAAAATTAATAGAATTTTGTCATATGGGCATAAGTGCAGAAATGCATGCTAAGGGAGCTACGGCCCTTAGAATGGCGAACTCTGAAGACGTTTTTTTCTAAATATTTTCGAAACCGTTCATAATAAAATTGTGAAATTAGGTATGGTGTATAAACTTTTTACGCTAAATCAGTTCATGTATTCAGAATTTCAAAACTTTAATCATAAGCGTAACATACTGAGGTGGTTAAGGGTTAAAATAATCCCATTTTATTAATCATTCTTTTTTAATTTTCTTAAAATTTATGAAATATCAAAGTATCTTACGTAAAAATGGCTCTCTTAGTTCATATTGATAGGACTTATAGTTTTTGAGAAAAATCGATTTGAAAAAAAAATTACGTTCGTAAAAGAGTTCATTAATAAAATTAAAAAATTGTAACGAAGTTACTAATTTTATTTTTATTAAATAACTACCTAGTCAAGTCTCACCATAAAAGAGAAATTTAAAACAAGAACTACTAATTGAGAACGTGCTCAAATAGACCTCCATTTTCTCTGATACATGTATTCTGGCCAGCGTGATCGCCGGACTTAAATCCACTCGATTATTATTTTTGGGGCCATATGTGTAATATAGTTTGTGTAATAAAACCGAACAAATCCGTGAGGATCTGTTTCAGCGAATTTTTCAAACTGGAAATGAAATAAGAAGAAATCGTTTTCAAATTCTTCAGGCATCTCACAACATTTGCCGTAGAACTAGACTCTGTATCAGAGAAAATAGATTTGAGCACGTTCTCAATGAGTAGTTTCAAATTTCTCTTTTATGGTAAGACTTGACTAGGTAATTATTTAATGAAAATAAAATTAGTAACTTTGTTACAATTTTTTAATTTTATTAATGAACTCTTTTATGAACGTAATCTTTTTTTCAAAACGATTTTACTAAAAAACTGTAAGTCCTAGCAATATGAATTAAGAGAGCCAATTTTACGTAAAATACTTTGATATTTCATAATTTTTAAGAAAATTAAAAAAAGAATGACTAATTAAAAAAGTGGGATTAGTTTAACCCTTAACCACCTCAGTATGTGACGCCTATGATTGAAATTTTGAAATTCTGACTACATGAACTGATTTAGCGTCAAAAGTTTATACACCATACATAATTTCAAAATTTTATTATGAACGGTATCGAAAATATTTAGGAAAAAACGTCTTCAGAGTTCCCCATTCTAAGGGCCGTAGCCCCCTTAGCATGCATTTCTGCACTTATGCCCATATGACAAAATTCTATTATTTTTAGCCGGATAATATGGTGGTAAAGTATTGCCCCTTAATTTCGGGACACCCTGTATATGTGGCGCTTCTCTAGGACATCCAAGGAGTCACCTATTTAAATATAATAAGTCATTTAATAACAACACCTTGTATGTTATGGATGGTTTCAAATTTACTCTGCTATTTTTGTAAGAAATATAATATGAAACAAACGATTTTGCGTGATTTTGTAAAAGTGAGGCAACTGTCCCACACTCACCCTAATTATACAACCATTTCCTTAAAATGGCATGATAATGGTTATAATTTGCATGCATAGCAACAGAAATAATATGTTAGGTACATTAAGAACGTTTAACATAAAAAAGTACATTGTATTTGTCTTCTGTTTTATTTTAAAATATTTTAATATCCAACTTTATGTTTTTATCCCGCTAGAATCTTTACAAGGAAGATGTATTTAACGCAGACGACAATTTGTCGTAAACATAAGTTATTCAGACATTTCCATAAAACGTGTGAAATATTTGTACGGGTTGAGCCTACGTGTTATGTTTAAGATTTTTTATGTGACTTAGTTACATATCTCAGTTCTTTATCTGAGATTCACATGTAAAGAACAGCATCTGAAACGTAATTTTTATCTAAATAATGTTCTTAGGATGTCAGAATGTTCTTGTTCGAAAGTGGTTTACTTGACTGGTCAAATTTCCGAATCGTGTTAGTCTTTGAGAATATTTTTTAAATAGCATTATAATAAGTATTTTGTCTATGATACTAGGTATATTTTTTTAAGCAAATGAATGCATACAAGTGAACATTTTTTAACGAGAGTTCATGTAAATAATTTATTCTTAAAAAAAGTACCTTAACGTATCATTTTTTCATTTCTCTCTGAATACTTATAATATTAAGTTGCCATGACAACAGTATCCGTGTCGTTCGTTGCTTGAAATATCTATAAAAGAGAGTCAAATCAATAACATGTCTTCGATGTTCCAGGCTGTTGAGGCTCTTCGTCAGCTCATGGAATCCAGCAGCCGAAGAGTATGTTTGGGTGCAGAGCTCCAGACATGAGAGCATTACTCTAGTGATGGTCGAATCTGGGCCTTGTATACTATCAAAAGTTGTTGAGGTGTGTAAAACTTGTTGGTTCGGAAGAGTACATCAAGTTTATGAGAAGCTATCTTGACAATTGCCACAACGTGGTTATGCCTAGACATATTTCCTCCCAGATTGATGCCCAGCCAATTAATAGATGAAGCCAGTAGAGAAAATTGCTGCCTGGGTCTTCTTAACGTTAAATTCGACTTGGTTACTGTCACCCCAAGCCAATATTTCATGCTGTCTGCGAAGATGTGCGTCGGCAGCCCATGTTCGTGCATTCAAAGAGAAAGATGCGACAAGTGTGCTATCGTCAGCTAAGTATCGGATATTCAGGTCATGACCCCATGACCCCCCTAGATCCGCGCTTGACACAAGGAAACACGAGATTCGGTATAAGGTAATTTTACCGTTCTCTGGCCATTCTAAAATATTTAACAGATAAGAAAATAAAACGGCGACTTTCCAACACAATCTTATTCATTAAAAAAAATCCCCAATCCAAAACAGCGATCAGCAAAATAAAAGCAAAATACGGTCTTGTTCCTGCACAACTGTTGCTTTTCAAAATATTCGCAGACAACACAAAATCTCAACAGAATCTATTGTGTAAGTAAGGTCATAAATTTCACCTGTACAATCTCAACTGACCCGTTGCCGTAAAAGGTACAATTCGCTTTTGTTTTTTAAGTAACTGTGTTCCCACTTTCAACATGACTGGTCTAAGAATGCGCCCATTAAGTTATATTTTCATCTCCTGTTTCTTAAAAGTTGTTGCTCTGTATCAATATAATTTAGATATTTATAGATATCAATGGCACAAAATATTAATATTTTTATAAAAATAAACTATAATGCAAGCTATAAACGGGTGTGTTTGGGTCGGTCATAGAACTTTGTCAATTTTGAAAGGAATACACCAAATATATTTAATAAATAATAAGCCTGTGCAACAGTACTGTTTTAAATATTTAATCCTTTTATATTTTTTCTAGAAGTATTGTATATGAATTAGACAAGATATCGCTATTCGATAATTAATTTTTCAACTCCTATATTAGTAAGAACCTATTTACGCAATCCCACTATCATCATCTATTAATTTGCTGGGCGTCAATTTAGGAGGAAATACGTCTTGGCATAACCACGTTGTGACAATCGCCAAGATAGCTGCTCAGAAACTTGGTGTACTCTTCCGAACCAAAAAGTTGTACACACCTCAACAACTTTTGATACTATACAAAGCTCAGATTCGACCATCACTAGAGTATTGCTATCATGTCTGGATCTCTGCACCCAAACATACTCTTCGGCTACTGGATTCCATCGAGAGAAGGGCCATTCGTCTGATCGAAGACCGCGAGCCGACGAAGAGCCTCGACAGCCTAGAACATCGAAGACAGGTTTGGGATTTGACTCTCTTTTACAGATATATCCATGGAAAGTGCTCGGCTGAAATTGCCCTCTTAATTCCGCCCAGAGCGGCGAATAGCAGAAATACACGACGAACCACTGCCGCCCATCCATATGTGGTTAAGCTTAGTACTCCTCTGACTTCATTATTTAAGAACTCTTTCATCTGGAGGACTTCATCTTTATGGAACGACCTTGCCGATGTCGCTTTTCCCAACGAATAGAACCTCCAACGATTCAAAACCAACGTGAATCGATTTATTCGCACACGCACCACTCCCAGAGTCTTAAAGGATTTTTCCTGTGTTTGTGATTGATCATAAAAAAACCTACTTTCTTACTATAATCACCAGCATATTTTTAATATGGCTTAATTTTTATAATTGTTTTGATACCTACTGACTTGTGTTTTATATTGGCATTAAGTGGAACGGATTCGTTACAAGCGATATAAGCACCGGCGCCGTCCCTATCTTTTTTTTGTTCCAAAGACTAATAATATTGGAACATACCACTTTTCATTGTTTTTTCGCCAAACAAGACATTCGTATAAGTAAAATTAATCTTGCTGAAACTAAAATGGCTACTGCGAAAGTCCTCTCCGATACCTCTTCGGAGATAAAGACATTTTTGTTATTCCCCTTGCGAAAACGCAAAAAGAAGTGGTTTCGGATACATTCGTCTTGATTTCATGATGTGGGTTGTGTTTTTTAAGCACTATTTTGTTTTGAAACGATCTCGTCTTGTTATATTTTTGATCAATAGTAATGGCACAAGAAAATAGTTAGATTGTTAATAGATACACGGAAAGAAAAACTGACGCTGACGCCTAACAAGTTATTTACAGTAATCTAAACAAACAAAAGCTGTTACTGTTATTTGCTTTTTCAATATCACCAACAAAATCTAAAATCTTTACATCTCGTATAATTCTTAAGATCCTTGATCTACTTTACTTCTAATAATTCTTATCTTCGACCAGAAATCACCGCCTTGGTGCCTATGGAGATCGATACGTGGGGCACGGGCCCGTGATTGATTTTTTTCAAGCGTCATTGTCGGGGACCGTTTGAAGCCTCCAGGCGGTCCAGATTTAGGTCTGCGGGAGTTAAGATCATCTACGGTGATGACTCGTGCCCGAGTCACGGTGGTGCACTGAAATATTTACGATTGGGAGGTTTAAAAGTAAATGTTAATAGAGCGTAAGCTGATTAATTTCTTGAATAAAAGTTAAATTTTACGTTATCTTGTTAAATAGGAAGAAAATAGCACATAATAAATCATTTAAATAACTATTGTATTATTATTATAGAATTAGTGTCTGCCGCAGAATAATTATTTTGGGAACATGGATTATTTTTGAGGGATCATATTAAAAAAATTTTGTTCCATAGTTCAATAGATTTCAGGAAATATTTTTCCATATACAGGGTGGCCCAAACCACTTTGCTAATAAAGTTTTATGTTATAAAATGTGAAACCCGTATTTTATTGCATATTTGGGTTCGTATTAGTGTGCTCTATAATTAGCTAAAAGGTTATTTGATTTACTTAGGAACTTTAAGAAAAAAAAAATAAAAACTAAAAAAAAAGTTTCGTAGTCCTGGAAAGAAAATGAAAAACATTCAAAAATATTTTTGAGGGTGTTCACAATAATGTTCTAATAACGACAAAAAAAATTTAAATGAGGGTGGATTGAAAATAATGCAAAATATCAAAGTAGGCATATGACTTTAAGAATTTGTAATCATACTCAGTTTTTCTTCCTGCATATCTTTTCTTAATAATATTTTGTCTTATCTCCTAGATAAAATGCACTTTACCAATGGGAAAAAAGTTTCTTTTGTAAATTTCTAAGGCATATTCGAAATTCAAATTATGACACAAAGTAGTTTCTATCTATACAGGGTGTTATGGATATGACTTATTATATTTAAATGGGTGAGTCCTTGGGTGTCCTAGAGAAAGTTTACATACTTTTTTTTAAATCGAACATCTAAATACTAAGGTAAAAACCCTTTTTACCCACATACTGTCGTGCCGTTCCATCTGGATTCAATTAGCAACAATGTGAGTCACCAGAGTATACTAACAGTGATGTCAGATCACATCGCGTGTCTCACCCTTGCTTGGATACCGCTCGCGCGCCACTATCGTTGCTTCAGTATGTTTCGTGCCTCGGGGGTGGAATGACGCTGTCGAGGGTTACACGTGCTTGACGTATACGAATTTTAAACGCTTTGTTAGTTGTAGCATTACCCGATTTTTTTTCTGTTGTGAAATAATTCATAATAATAATTGTGGTGATGTGATTTCAAATTTGTGTGATATTATCTACTGTGGGTTCTGTTGATAATCATACTTTTTGTGTTTTATTTTTTTGGGGAACTTAATTATAAAACGGATTATTTAAAAATAAGATCGAAGGTATGTACCTTAAAATTGTAGTTTGAAAAAGAAGTGAAAACGAGCGTCAACGACGTCTTGATCTGAAAAACTGAACACATGCTTTTCCAATTCTGTGTTGCAATATGACAACACCGCCAATAATGCGCTAACCTCTAACCGCTAACAAACCCGAACAAACCCGAACAAACCCAATAATGCGCTAACCTCTTTTGAACCTCGAGACTGCCTCAATAAATTATTGATTGCGACGGTCCTCAGAAGCAGCAACGTAAATTTTGAAATTTTATATAAAGTGTATATTTCGCTTAATAATTCAAAGTGCTATTTATGGCTATTTTTCTTCAATTTATTCCCATCTCAGGATTTTCCGGTTTAAATATAATAAGTAATTTCCATACAGGGTAATATATACGATAAATCTCAAACCGCTGATAGAAAATCCGACATTCGTAGAGGCTAAACTGTTGATTACGGATCCGTTGCTAACACCGCCCTATAACTATGGATAAGTACAACTTATGGGATGCGCAGCAAAAAGTTAAATTTTATAAGTGAAAAAATGGGTTGTTCGGGTTTGTTCGGGTTTGTTCCAGTTCCAGTTCCAGTTCCAGAACCGAAATCAGTCGTAAGGACGTAACGGTATTAAAAAATCTATCAATACGTGGACAATAGATGTCAAAATTAATTCTAAAAGTGGCATTTCAGTGATGCACACGAGACCTTCTTTTATAAGCGAATCTCGGGTATCGAGTGGAAGGTAATAAGTAACAAGCGACGATTTTTGCTTGAATTTATAACTCGAGCAGTTTTTTTAATAATCGAGCGATGTCGGTTATTTCAATAAGCAAGTACTCAAGCGGTTTTTCTCTCGAGCGATCACAAAACTATTGTTAGCCCCAGAATTTTTTTTTGCTCGCATTCCTTTCGAAGCTACAGATAAACTTGTCGACTTATACTTACATTAACAAAGTCTGAAAAATAGCAATTTCTGACCCCTAGCTGGTGTAAACTATACAGGGTGTTATGGAAATGACATATTATATTTAAATGGGTGACTCCTGGGGTGTCCTAGAGAACCGAACGTTTAAAAAGTAGGGTAATTGACCCATAAACCCACAGGTCACTCCGCGGCACACTGCCCAGCTGTGTAATAAACACATGTCCTGGCGCAATGTTGCTAAACTGTGGAAAATTGGAAAACTTTAGATTCTTATAAAAATAAATATTTAGCTTACTTAGAAATTAAATCCAGGCCGCCGACAGGAGTAAGGAATCCATGGCACAGACACCTTTAGTTCTATTTTCTATGGGAAGAGGTTTATGCCCATCACGTGCCCTGATGATAGCGTGGCATAATAAGCTTATACGCACTAAACCCATTCGGCCTGTTATTTCTAATCTCGGAACATAACCGGCATATCGTCGAGAGAAAAAAAAAACCTAGTGAAACAGAACAAATTACATTAAATCATTTAAAGAAATACACAGACACCCAGGAGTTTCAAATTAGTTTTTATCAGATTACACAAAAGCACTAAACCCTAACGCATAATTACACTATCGTACACATAGAACAAGAGTACACACACAAGATGGAATACAAATTATTTCGCAATTTTTAATCCTTTAATGAAGAATGATGAAATAATTATGTTGACAACAACTTAAGTCTTAATATAGACGAGTCTAACCAAGGGTCGAGTGCTTCGTACATATTCGAAAAAAAAGCGCGGTTGCTATTTCCGAGACAATAATTTTACAGGAAAGTAATATTACAGAAGGAATTTCCGCAATTTATGAATATAATCTTATAAAACATCGAAAGTGGCAACGCTGTATTTTTAGATATTTCCAAATAACGCAATATCGATCGACCGAAACGTGTAGTTACTAGAAATTTTTAGATCTTAAATACCAATGTATGAAAAAATTATATTATTTCCCAAGACCTCCAGATGAAACTTTATACAATAAGGGCGTATTTTTAGCTACACAGTAGCACTTTAAAATACTAATTCAGATTGAATGGTACTGAGATGTGTCATGAGATGCATACAAATTTACGCGAAAACTAATGTAAATTTGTGCTTTTGTTTTTGTGTTTTGTGAGGTTATTGTGCCGGTTTTTGTTTGGATTACCTATTTGGTGTTTTTCCTATAAATTAAGATGGTTTTAAATAAGGCCGAAAACGTAAATAAAATTGCATTTTTTTTTTTCTAAAGGTTAAGTGTCATTTAAGTTGTTCAGTTCCGATTGGTGTCGTTCGAATTGAACAATTGAGAACATACCTGACCATTTATAAACGCCGCGGCGGTTGGATCGAGTCAGTTCAAGTTTATAAATCAGAGATTGTTTTCCAGCGAACTGAACTGAACGTAAAAGTTTATAATAATGTACCCTGAAAAATAAACAACTTCCAATCTGTCAAACGGTTATTGACTTTCTAAAGAGTGACAACACAGCTCAAAATTTACTGACGGTTTCCGCCATATGTTGTTTTGTTTATCTTTCTCCCAGTGTCAATTTATGTTTGACGTCAGGTCATGTACAGGGCATATTAAATTAAAGCGCCATTTTTGGATATTTTTCTTCAATTTGTTTTCATCTCAGGAATTGCCGGTTTAAATATAATACGTCATTTCCATAAATACCCTGTATAAACGGTGAATAATTGACTTCAAGTCACGTGACCTATCGTGAATCTTTTCAGGTCAACTATAAAAATCAGTGCTAATAACTTTATTATTCTATTTGTAAACATGAAACAACTCAAACAAAAGGCAATTATTTCACAGACCGGACTTTAAAGACTGTAACGAAATTCAAACAAGACCTAATTTATTCTTAAGGCGTGCACCGAACCCATAAAAATATTATTTCGGTCCCTTTGGGCCAACACTATTTCGAAGCGACTTTATGGTTTATGGGTTTCAAGTCGCGCCGAAATACATATTTACAATTCAAGTTGATCAGGCGTGTTTTAGTGGTCTACCTGGTCGCTTCGTAGATTAAAATATTAACTTGATATTATGAGTCTTATCAGGGGCGGATCCAGGTAGAGGGGAGGCAGGGGCGCGAGCCCCCTAAAAATTTTAAGAAATTCACACTCCTTTTAGTAGAATATAAGATATAAATTATTTATAATAAGTTCGTGTTTAGGCGCCCCCCGAAAGCCAATCTTTAGACTCGCCTCTGAGTTTTATGTATGTGATGTTAATAATTTTACAATAGCGTCACCTTCCAAAATAGCTACGTGAATTTCATTAAAATTTTTTCGGTGAATCTTGAATTAATAAAATGTAGAGTTTATTAATTACAATTGGTTTTAGATATGTATGTACCATCGTGCCGATAAAAAACCAGGACAGCAAAATTTCTTATTTTCCCCTTGACTAATAGGAATTATTTACTGTCGGGTCTGGTACCAGTAAAATGTCATATACAAATTTTACATCTCAACATAGATTGTAACTTGTTAAGCATATTTTTCTTTTAAAAATATGCCATAACTAAAAACCCCCAGCAATTGGCTATTATCTATAGTCGGTTGCGAGATGGCACTTTTATTAGGGATATTGCAGATGAATTGGGAGTAATCAAAAATACTGAGTTGTTGGCAAAACAAAAAATAGGAGGGCATCGGACTGTTATTAGGAAAGCAGATTCAGGTCCCCCTAGAATTTCTGCTGATGATGAAGATAGAATATCAATTAATTATCAAGAAGTAATAAACAGGAATGGTTCTATGACTAAATATTAAATTTTTTTTTGCTTCGACAAATTTTTTTTTTTTTTCTTTTAACCTTGTTTTTTATTTTCTTTTATTATTTAGTTCTATTTTCATTTTTAGGCGACGTTAAATATATCTACTTTAAATAAAGTATTTGACTTTGTATTAAAAAAAAAAAACAATGAATTTATTATAAATATAAACTGCCGCTAAAACTTATAAAACAAAATATATTTTGTTGCCACCTCGTATCGTAAAATACAAAACGTTAAATTATGTAACCTAGGTTACTTCCTAAAAGTTTGGTATTTTTACCTTTATAGCTATCGAGCACCTTTTATAGTTTATGATGAGATATGTATTTCCCTTCCCAGTTTTGTGATTTTGCTGTTTTAGTTTAGTCCACGATGGATCATACATTAGACATACCTACTACCTAGCTATCATTCCAAATTGTTAAAGGGCGGATAAGATATGGTAATAATATTACATTTTTCGATAATTTTGAAAAAAATATTAATACATTTATTTGCATAATTTGTCAAATTGACGGAAATTTTAATCTCTTGTACTGCTTTATCTAGATTAATATTATTCTTAGAGCTATTTACAAACTACTCAGATCATTAAGGAATATACCCCATTTCGGTACCTATACCCAAAGATCTATACCCAGGGGCCAGGTCCCAGGTCCCAGATCTATAGGCAGGGAGCTTACTGGATTAGTACGCTTAGGTTCAAACCTAATGCTATTAAGATTATACTTCTAGGAATTCGTAAAATTTTCCAAAAAAAATTTTAAAAAATGCCGAAGAAAGTGTAATCCAACGTGGATCAAACCGTATCAGTTAGTAACCTTACAGTGGATGGAAAACATTGTTTTGTGCACGGCGTAGTAAGTAGACAAAACCTTTCTGTTTAATTAACTAACTGATGGCAATATTAAGATATGATTATGATTAAACCAAAATAATTTCTATGTTTTAAGCAACATTTAAAAAAATAGGAAAATAGGATTAAAAGGATAATTTTTTAACATTTCTTCCGCAAATTATAGTATATTATTATAATCTGTTATAGTTCTCACGAGATGCGCCGACGAACTAACACTAGTATTTTATAGACTTTTCAACTTATCCTACAAAAAAGGAATATTTCCGTCGTGCTGGAAGACGACACGAATCCAGCCTAGATCAAAGCAAGAGAACCCTGTCTAACAACTATCGACCAGTCGCATTGATTTCAGTTATAATAAAAGTAATGGGGAAAGCTATTAACCAACATCTCCTAAAGTACCTGGAAGGTTTCAACATTATTAGCGATCATCAATATGGTTTTCGGAAGTCTAGATCAACTGGAGATCTTCTAGCCTATGTCACCCATCTTTGGAACAACGCAATCGGACATCATGGGGAGTCTGGGACTATTGCCATGCCGGTGTTCTTCAAGGGTTCATATTGTCTCCCACCCTCTTCTTTTTCGACATTAACGATCTTCTAGTGGGAACTAAAAACCCGATATTTAGCTTTGCCGACGATAGCACACTTGTCTCATCTTTCTCTTTGAATGCACAAACAGCGGCTGCCGTCGTACATCTTGATCCAGATTCGACCATCACTAGAGTACTGCTCTTATGTCTGAAGCTCTGCACCCAAACATACTCTTAGACTACGGGATTCCATCTCAGCAGAAATACACGACGAACCACTGCCGCCCATCCATATGTGGTTCAGCTTAGTACTCCTAGAACTTCATTAATTAAGAATTCTTTCATCTGAAGAACTGCATTCTTATGGAACAAGGATTTATCTTATAGTGCTTGTGTCTGATCATAAAAAAGATAGCCTGTCTTTTAGCTAGTTTCCTAGTGTGCTTAATAACTTGAGAATAATAGGTTTTCCGTTCTTTCCTAGAACTTTTCTAGCTTAACCAAGCCATCGTCATCGTCTCTATAAAATCCGTTGAAATACTTCGGTCCTATTTAAGCTTCTCATTTTGTATAAGTACTAGATTTTTTCGTTCAGAGTTAAGAAAAGATGTTCAGAAAAACTCCTAATAATAAAAAATTTTAACATTCTATATCTACTTTGATAATTTGCATTATTTTCATTTTATTCTCCCTCTCTAACAGAGAGATGAAAATAAATAAACCAATGGTGTTTAATTTGCTAATTCTAAAAATTATAGGGAGGATGGAATGAAAATAATGCGAAATATCAGTTTTTCTTCATAAACATCTTCTCTTAATAACATTATTTAATATCTCCTAGATAAAATAGTATACAAGGTGTTTCATTTTTCAGGAATGAAATTTTTCACCGAAGTTTGTAACAAAGTATAATCGCAAGCGTCGTCACCATCAATTAAAAAAGGGTATCATTTAACTGGTTAGCAAAATATTCTTATTTTTGCGGATAGAAAAATGTAATCGGTCAGCTAAAATGGCCAGTTGGTTAGCAACTTATGGACAGCAAACATTTCTGAATCGTGACAGTGCCCTGGGAAAACAAGTGAAAACCCGTCCCCGCTATCCCTTTTGTAGCCGATTTCCTTCTATATTCGACAGAAGAAAACACAAGAAAGTTACCCTGGGACCTCTGAAGTAAACTGCTTCTAGACATGTTTGTTCCTACTGACCAATTGTAAACTCTTGCTGACCAAGTAATCATTTCGCAACTCGACTGTTAATAACGGCAAACCATTTAAATACTTCTCTTAAAAAGACATCAATTGATTTTGATTATTCAATGATTGTTGATATTTATCTGGATGGAAAGTGACATTTAGCCCGATGAAACGTGATCGTTTTCCACCCAGGCAAATGTCGTTTTACATGGTCCCAAATAAATCCCTTTACTAGTGAAAAAACAAGCTGTATGTAAATTTTCAAGACATACGTAATTTTTCTAAATTAAAATTATGACATAAATTGGTTTCTATTCAAGCAAGGCTGAACCAAGAAAGCTGAAGCTTCAATTCAAATAATTTCGGTCTTTTTCCTCTAACCATACGTTAAACCGGGGCACACTGTATAGTTGTTGCAGAATTATACCGTTGACTCTTACTGCCATAAATAAACTACTTGATTAAACCCTATTGTATACGCCTCAACCTCTTCAAAGCACAATAAATGGGATCAGGGCCGACTTGAAAATGTATACCACACCACATGATTTATTTTTATAATTTAAAATATATAGGTATTTTTAGTTTTAGGTATCTATAATAAATGTAAAATAATGATAACAATTAATGATAATTGAAAATAATATAATTTAAAAGTATAACGATTAGGATAACAAGTACAATAAAAATTTATTAAATTCTAAGAAACTATTGATAATTTATTCAAAATTTAACTCTGTATCACTATCACTATCTGCATCTAAGCCTAAACTTATAATTAAGGGTTGAACATTTGTAATCATACAATTGTAAGAATTTTCCACCTTAAGTACACGTTGTACACAGTTTTTCCAGCTGTCTGCAGAAATTTTTCTTATTTCGTTTTTAATTGATTCTACTATACATATGCATTTAATGTAGGCGAAATATTATTTCTCCTAATATTGGATTTTAATTGGTGACATATTAGCTCAATAGGATTGAATATACAATAGTACGGAGGAAGACGCAACACTGTATGTTCATTTTCTTAATCAATCCATGTCATTTTCGTCAATGCTTCTAAATGTGCCAGAATCACTCCGATTTTTTCTAGGATTAACAGGTTTAAGTACTATGTCTCTTACCGAAGATAAAGGAGTTTTTGTCAAAGTAGACGTCCCTGCTAAAGCATCCATCGAATTAAAATTTCTACTCAACAACGATTGATACACATTTTTAATTATTAGTTTGGCATCGGTAGATAAATGCTTTCTTTTAAAAATGACACTTGAAGATGCCCCCCTATCAGCACAATTCCAAGGACGCCACATTCTACCACTAATAAGCCTAACTAAAAATTACTCGCCGGAAAACCACTAAAGATTAAAATTATTAAAAATCCCTTTGTATTGATATATGCATCAGGCATAGGTATAAATTGAATTTGTGTACCTGGTCCGGCTCTGCTCGAAAAGGTTTTAAAATTTGGGATTTCCTTATTTATTTTATGGTCGAAGGGATAATGAAGTTTTGTTGCAGTCAAAAGATCAACGGTATAATTCTGCAAATAGTATACTAGATATTCCAAATAACTTAAAGCATGCCATGATACAAAAGATTGGTTTAAACGTCATCACAGTGACCAGAGTACATGGCTATAAACACCCCTGGAACCATAAATCTCAGCCGGTTCGGCAACCACCCGAGGATGATTGCTTTTTAAAGAGCCAATCTACGACCGGCAATAAATAATAACCTAAACAAATATTGTGAATGAATTAAAATTTTAATGCATACGAAATGGTTTTTTCTCGTGTACTATAAATTTTCGTTGTTTGTTTTGGTGCCGAACCGCGAGCCATTTGGACTTAGATGGGTTCGTTTTTTATGGTTTTCCTTGCACCGTGTGGCGCCTATCCCAGCTTTTTTTTTAGGCGTAGGTGATGAAATATAGTGCATATTTTATTAAAATTTATTTAAAATTTTGTTTATTTCTTTATTCCCAGAGCTGTTTATTAATAATTAAAATACAAAGTTTCCAAAGTATTACTATTAAAAATAAAATAAAAAATATTAAACAGTGAATTAAAATACATAAGCATCTACCATTTTTTTAATTTTCCAGAACTCTATAATACTACATGGACTTCATACTGTTTTTTTTATTTTATGTATTTTCTAATAAAAAAATCCACATTAAGAAAATAATTACTTTAAATATGAAGTTTTATATGTAAATGTTCTGTAAGTAATACTATCAATTTATTATTTTATCAAAGCAACATTTGATAAATTATATACACGGTGTCCCATATAAGAATGCACAGTACAGGGATCTCGTAAACCACAGGAGATACAGAGATGGTTAAATTAGAGAAAAGTTGCGTTTTGCTAAACCCTTCAAAGTCACGATTCGAAATCTAAAAAAATCCGATTACTTCCGAAGATATTTGGAAAAAACCGAATTTTCCCGATTTCGTTTTTATTTTTTTCTGACTCTATTTAAAAGATATGACAAAATAAATTTCACATTCTCATTGCCACTTTTTCTGCTCTAAAGCCGGTGTTCTTAAATTCTCAATTTTGTTTTTTTAAATAGTCGGAAAATTTAATGTTATTCTACCTTTTATTCTGAATTCAACGGTATATCACACTTAATATTTATAACATGTTTCGGACTTAAAACGCATCATCAATATTACAAAACAAAATATTTTAATTTTACGCTACAAAAAGTTCATTGAACAAGCTTATTTAATCAAATGTTCAAAAAGTCCTCCCTCATTCTCTAAACAAACGTAGCAACGGTAAACAATTTCATTCATTACGTTTTCTAGCATCATTGGAGTTATCCTTGCAATAGCGGCTTGAACCTCGGCTCTAAGTGCTTCTACATTCTCGTACGTTTTCCAGTAGACTTCATCGTTGAGAAAGCCCCACAAGAAAAAATCCAACGGAGTGATGTCGGGAGATCGTGCAGGCCATCAGTGCCAGGGCCATTAGTGGCGATTACATTGTTCTGGAAACGTTCTGTTAGATATTCAATGTTGTTTCGAGAATTATGTGGAGGTGCCCCATCTTGCTGAAACCAAATACTGTTGTTTTCTGCCAACGGAATGTTATCAAGAAAATCTTCAATATCGTTATTCAAGAACTGGAAATATCTTTCTGCATTTAAAGTACCTTCATAAATTATTGGTCCGATAATCCTTGTTCCTAAAATACCACACCACACATTAAAGCCAAAGCGTTGCTGGTGCCTCAATGGTCGTACACGATGTTCATTATGCTTTGCCCAATAATGTCGATTGTGTCGATTAAAAATTCCTTTCTTACAAAAATAACTTTCGTCTGACCATAGAATAGTTCTTGAAAATTCACGATTTTCATCATACATTCTAGTCAGCCACTCGCAGAAAATCATTCTGCGCTGTTGATTACCAGGTACTAAACTATGACAAATCCTGAATCTAAATGGACGAAAACCTTCCTTGTGAAGTATTCTTTGAGCATTGGACTTAGGAACATTGTGTTCTTTTTCGATTGATCTTAATCCCACAGTATCATCTTCTTGCACAGCCAATAAAACGGTTAATGTTTGTTCTGGATCGTTCGTCTTTACTCTATGCGCCACTGGTTTTTGAAATGCGCCATATTCCCTTAGGTTTGTTAGAAGTCTTTGGAAAATTGATATATTAGGTTGGCGTCGCTCTGGATATTTGATCAAATATTGCCTTTCAGTGTCGAAACAATTTTTATGGCTTTGAATATAACAACATAACATGTCCGATTTTTCCTCATTTGAAAAATGTGCCATAATTAAAAAACACTTCAAGAGACATGAAAAACTTTAAATTTAATCGGTAATTTCCGAACTAAGTTTACTTCTTTACGTCAAAATTTCGATTTATCGGCAATACTGACAGATCGCCATGATTTATTTAGACAAAAGAGTTTCAAAGCCTACTATTTCAAGACGATATAAATGGAATAACTCGCAATTAATTATTTGATGCTAACATTTTGCTTACTTGACCTTGTAATAGTTAAAACTTAAAATTTTTGATCCGACGTTTCGTTCCTTCGTAATAATCATCAAATAATATTGATGATGCGTTTTTAAGTCCGAAACATGTTATAAATATTAAGTGTGATAACCGTTGAATTCAGAATAAAAGGTAGAATTTACTAATTAAGCATAAAATTAAATTTTCCGACTATTTAAAAAAACAAAGTTTATGATGGTTGCGGAAAAACGGAACGTCGGATTGAAAATTTAAGAACACCGGCTTGTAGAGCAGAAAAAGTGGCAATGAGAATGTGAAATTTATTTTGTCATATCTTTTTAAATAGAGTCAGAAAAAAATAAAAACCAAATCGGGAAAATTCGGTTTTTCCCAAATATCTTCGGAAGTAATCGGATTTTTTTAGATTTCGAATCGTGACCTTGAAGGGTTTAGCAAAGCGCAACTTTTCTCTAATTTAACCATCTCTGTATCTCCTGTGGTTTACGAGATCCCTGTACTCTGCATCTTATATGGGACATCGTGTATGTCTGCCATTTTATAGCGATTATTAATATCACCTGTCTGCTTCGACCAATCAAATTATTTTATTTACACGTAATTATTTTGATAAAATTTTCATCTTCCTTACAAGTGATAAATCTGTCTCATTGGTCACGACATTTTTAAAAAGCGTTTCTAAGTAGGCCGTGTCAAGTTTGAACGACTTTTTCTTTTAAGAGATGTATGAATAGTTAGATTTTCATTATTATTTACCCATGACCAACGGAAAACTACTTAAAAGGTAGGATTTAAGTAAAAAAATATTTACTTACTGTTTATTTGTAATATATTTTTCTATTTACCGACATTGTTGACTTGTTTTCATTTGAAATTTTAGTCACATAACCTTCAACTTACCAAGCGTCAAAATGATTGAAGTCTAGAATAGAGAGCATGCGCTAGTATCGATATCGACGACTATCGATATATATTATACATAATAATAATAATAATAATAATAAATACTCTTTATTTCAAAATTACATACTTAGAATACATAAAAGGAAATAGTGTCAATAACAAAGGCAATAGGAAAGTATAGACAAGATCTAATAATTTACAATTTTTCCAAGGTATTTATTTATGCTATATGGTTCTATATCAAGAAGCACCCTATATAGAATTATTTTAATTTGTTGAATATTATTTAACAATCGAATATGGTTAGGCAAACTGTTATAAAATCGAATACAATTGTAGTGTGCTCCTTTCTCATACATTGTTGACCTATGTCGAGGAAAAGTGTAATTTAATGTTCTTATTGGATAAGCAACCTGTGATTCACTACCCCTAAATAACCCTATATTTTTACAAAAAAATTACACATTCTTGCCCATAAATAGCGGTGAGTGTGAGAAGCTTTTCTTCTCTAAATTTACCTCTGCAGGTTTGTCTTGGGTTAATATTAAAGAGTGTTCTTATTGCCCCCTTCTGGCAGATAAACACTCTTTCTACCTCACCGCATCCTCCATACATAATGATGCCATATCTTATTTGTGTCTCAAAGTTTGCATGATAAACTTTTTTTTGTCCCGGTGTCTATATATTTGGATAGTACACGAAAGGTATGTCCTATTTAACTTGTTGGCAATATATTCAACGTGTTTTGTCCATGAAAGATTACAGTCCAGTACCATCCCCAAAAACTTTGGTAGGTATCTTGCTCAAATTTTGTATTAGTTTAAACGTATAGTTTCTGGTTCTTCTATACTTGACCTCTTGGTCTTGAAGACAATAACGTTTGTTTTGCTATTATTTAGAATTAATTTATTTTTTGTTAACCATTTAGATGCCTCCATCATTAACAATGTAGATCTTTCAATCAAAGCAGGTAAACTACAAGCTTTAACCAAGAGGTTAGTGTCATCAGCATATTTGGTAATGATTGAGTTGTTGCTGTTGTTGAGTACAGATCAGTTATGTAATTTATGTAGATAATAAATAAAAGGGGTCCTATAACACTGCCTTGCGGTATTCCTAACTGTATTTCAGCTTCCTTTGATGAAACTCGTTTTGATGTCTATTTGAAAGGTATGATGTAATCCATCCCAAGGCTGCCTCCCTTATACCGTATAGTTCTAATTTATGCAGCAAGATATTGAAATCTAAAGTGTCATATGCCTTTGACAGATCAAGAAACAGTCCCAAAGAGATCACACCATTTTCAATGCATTTCAATATTTCTTCAGTAAACTGAAAAATGGCCGTTTGTGTTGACCTACCTTTCAAATAGGCATGTTGGACCTCATTGAGAATGCCGTGGCTCAGCAGGGTGTCCGGAAAAAGGAGTTCAATCCGTTAACCATATAGGTATTCCTTGAGCAAAAATAATTACTTTTATAATGCCATTTTTCATTTTTGACCCTCATGTGCAATATACAGGGTGTTAAAAAACTAATTTTTTTGAATAGTGAATGAGATATTAATTTCAAATTTGGTACATTGCGTCAGCACAAAAAGTTCAAATTTTCAAATTCATTCAAGATTTTCAAATGCTAAATCAAGTCAGCCGTTGTGGCATTACCAATTACCAGGGATAAAAGATTAATTAAGTAAAACTTTGCAATAGGTGACAATACCGAAAACAAAAGACTAACCAAAAATATATACAATATAACTTATATACAATTTATTGACACGTATTTCAGGATTTTGCTGGAAAAGAATATTTTCTAAATTATCTATACTTGGATTTTTGATAATGTGCTGGATTCTCTCCAATCTTCTCATACTTGAAATTTAATATCTCCAGTTGTACTGATCGTATCAATGTCGGTCTTTTCTTATTTAACACAAGTTAAAAATACCATATTCTTTATCCTCTTTTCTGCAATATCCATCTTATGAAAAGGTGGTATCTTTATTAGATCGGTGGTTATTAAACTCTTTGCGCCGTCGCGTTCTTCGCTCTTCGCGCTCTGGGTAACATCGAAAATATTTAATAACTACCGATCTAATAGAGGTGCCACATATTAATAATCTCTACTAGTTTTAACTAGTAAAACCCGTTTTCAATTAAACGAGTATGAAATATTACGTTTTAACTAAAATTATAAGACAATTTTAGTTCTAAATCTAGAATTAACTAAGAGAGATAGTTAAAACCAGTTTTTCTTAGGAAGATCTGCTCTAACTAAAATGGGGCTTTTACGGTAACATAAGCATACTTCATTGGTTGTTGTACAGGAAAATACACGTCCTATTGTTAAAGTTTTGATTTTTAAATGTGACTGAAATTCTCAAAAATCTTGAAACAAATCTGAAGGAATCATTAAACTTTCATCTACGTATTGTTTTAAGCAACATTGTGAAAAAATTTTGAAATTTCTGTATTCACAGTTAACACACTCTCACCTAGAAAGCATAAATCACAAACTCATAAAAAATCACTTACTTGTAAAAACTTTAATCATTTAATCACTAGAATTCCTATAGACCTGCAGTAGCAACTACTATCATTCATCATGCTTAAAAAATCTCCACGACGATGACTTTGCGTATCCTTTTTCAATGACCCTCGTTGACAGCTCGATTTTGACAGTCATCATCATTTTTCGGCTATTCGGCCCTGTAATTTATTAAACCCGGCGTATTTATCTCACACAGGTTGTTTCGAATCGAAGGTACGAACTGTGGGAATTTTTTCGTTTGATTAATTTTAAATTTTGTTGTCAATTTTCTGTTGGCAAGTTGTAAGTAAAGTCGCTTATGATAGGGATGAACGACAATAGTCTGACGCGTCAGCCAAAGACGGAAAAATTAAAATCGCGCTTCTTATCGTATGCCCAGCCGTTTTTGAACATCAGAAGGAATGGGGTCAAAAAATAGGCTAGGCTGCCGTTAGTTGAAAAATCGTTAATATTAATAATTATGTTCCAAATAGAACAACTAAACTTACCAGTAATATGATAAATTTTAATATTATACAGGGTGTCCGGGAACATGTGGGAAATCTCCCGGATATGAAGAAAACACGTGAAAAGAATACTATAGGTTCATATAAACGTCTTTCGTATCGGCCTCCTCTTCGGAGATATGGGCTCCCAAGGAGCACCAATGGAATCAAGTTTTTTACACATAATTATTGAACCACCTGGTATATTTCAATTATTTTTTAATATGATGTATACCAGGTAAGACCCGTTAAATTACTACCCAAGAAACTGTTGTGAATTACTCACAGCTGCAGGGACGGACTAGCTGTAACACTCATGGGCCCATTTTTTTTACGCCCTGTATGATAAGAACTTTGGACGACGTTTTTTACATACCTTTAACTATTGACTAAAAATTAAGTACTCTTCATTCATGTCGCTAATCCTAACCGTTTTCGAAAAAACGGCATTTCATTCACATACATCATGTGCGTCGGGTATTTCAATAAAAGATACATCTTTGTTCCGATTCAATGTTCAACCTTGAAGATTCCGCTTTTTCATATTTAGCCATGAGCAGTTAGGGGACTCAGTGTAAAAAGAATGACGTTTTCTCGAAAACGGTTAGGATTAGCGACATGAATGAAGAGCACTTAATTTTTAGCTAAGTATGTAAAAAACATTGTCCAAAGTTCTCATCATACAGGGCGTAAAATAAATGGGGCCATGAGTGTTACAGCTAGTCCGTCCCTGCAGCTGTGAGTAATTCACAACAGTTTCTTGGGTAGTAATTTGACGGGTCTTACCTGGTATACATCATATTAAAAAATAATTGAAATATACCAGGCGGTTCAATAATTATGTGTAAAAAACTTGATTCCATTGGTGCTCTTTGGGAGCCCATATCTCCGAAGAGGAGGCCGATACGAAAGAAGTTTATAATGAACCTATAGTATTCTTTTCACGTGTTTTCTTCATATCCGGGAGATTTCCCACATGTTCCCGGACACCCTGTATACACATAGTGTTATCAAATCCACCTAGACAAACACTAAAACAGAAACTTCTGTGCTTTCATTTTATTCTTATGTAGTTTCGCTCTTCGTGGTGCCGTTAAAACGTATAGAAATTTGTCACTACAGTGGCATCAAACGAGGGGAGGAAATTTTGTGTTTGTTTATTGAAGACAATTGCTAATATTTTTTTTTCTTTTAATTACGGTTAATTCGGTTTCTAGCATGGTTTCCATACATTTTTCCGTTGAGCACGTTGATGGTAAGACGGTTTCTATCATAGTTTTCATACGTTTTTCCCCTCGCTCTTCATACGGAAGCGTTCAAATAGAACTAGGCAAACAATATTATATCAAAATATGACGAGTATAAAATATCACCAAAAAAAATTAGTTCTGTTCTGTTCGAAATTCCATGACTTAATGCTTTCCAGCATCCAGCCAAATATTTCCTTATTTATTGTTGGTTTACTGCCAATGATCGGCGCACACTATCCATGCGTCGAGCTTTATTTCTCTACCAATTCTCCGAATTACTGGTTCTTCCATGCATCGTGCAGACGATCGATCTAGATTTTCATTCATAATTTGTCCTTAATTTTACATAATATGAGGGCATTGTCGTTGGTGGGATCTCCAATAGTATTCACTATATTAAGTGAAGCATTAATTTTTCGTGAGGAATAGTCATAAATTTTCATTGGAGCTTGTTCCCTATTACATCCGAGTAGTTTATAGTTTAGATCTTCCACTTCCCCGCATGTGCAGTTAGGACTATCATTTAGTTTTGGGATTTGACTGTCTTTTACAGATATTTTCATGGAAAGTGCTCGGCTGACCTTGCCCTCTTAATTCCGCTCAGAGCGGCGAATAACAGAAATACACGACGAACCACTGCCGCCCATCCATATGTGGTTATGCTTAATACTCCTCGAACTTTATTATTTAAGAATTCTTTCATCTGAAGGACTTCATCCTTATGGAACTACCTGTCCGAGGTCGTTTTTCCCAACGAATATAACCTCCACCGATTCAAAACTAAAGTGAATAGCTTTTTGCGCATACACACCACTCCCAGAGTGCCCTTTAGGATTTTTAATATAGTGCTTGTGTTTGATCATAAAAAAAGTTTTATTTTGTATAGATCGGCAACCGTGAGACCTTAAACTTTCTTTTGTAGTATTTAAGTTCCTGAAATCATGGATTTTTGAGTGGTTCTGCCTGAATTTTGAAGTATTCAATTCCTTCATATCCATCAATTCTCCTATAGGTGTTCCTACAATTCGACCACATTGAGTCTTTGATTTTCTTTATAGAATCCTGCTATATACCATCGTTTCTTCCAGTCTGAGCAAGTTCATCAGCCTTCTCATGACCCATGAGGCAAAATTAGTGAAGCATTGAAGATTTTATTATCACAAAGTTGGCATAAACGACTCATCGACGCTACAAAATTAATTTTGCAGAAAATCTGTCATAAGATGTGGATCGTTACAACGTCAAGCCAGACCTCCAGTCGAACAGCTTGTGAGAAACATTCATATAGCTTGAAAAATAGGACGGGCTTTAATAAACTACATGTTTTCATTAGTTATATTTCTTCATATAAATATGAAGAAAACATTTCTGTCAAAAAATGTGTAATTTATTGCTTTTTTTCGTCGGTAAAATAGTTGCCTTCATGAGCGACTCGATATCACTCTTTAACAGCGTTATTTATGCTTTGGTCTATTATATTGTCATCTTTTGAGAAAGAAATACTCATTGCATAGCGCTAGAATCTAAAGTCATCCAAATGAACGTAACCAGAACTTATTTTTCGTTTGCCGCATTTTTGGCTGTATATCACAAATTATTGCCGTGGCGCCTACAAATTCAAATATGTGCAATTTTTGCTAAATTATACGTTTTTGTCTACCTTCTACGCCTTCGACCTCAGCTGATACCACAGTTAAAGAAACTAAGGTGTTTATTAAAACATTTGCTGATGTTTTATTTCTTTCTGATGAGTGAGTTTGGATTTATTTCAGTTGTGTGGCGACTTAAATGTTCACAGTTTGATTGACTCCGAAAATAAGAAATATCTGCATGATATTTTTAATGATTTTGGTTTAAAATCGCTCTTACCAAATGGACCAACAAAAGATATTACTTGTTCAAAATCTAAATGTAATTCATTTTGTAGTGTGTAATAAAATGTATAATATCTAAGTTCACTACTTTTAGAACTTGAGGCTTTGCAGAGATTTATTTAAGTCTTTTTCGAGGTTGGGAGGGGCATTGCAGGCCAGTCAAACTTTTCAAGATAACATTTTTAACTACGGTCCTTGTATTCATACCAATCTATAAAAATTAAATAAGCAAAAATAAGCAGGATGATCATTAATATCACGTTAGGTTGGTTGGTTGGTTGGTGAATGGCGGGGGTCGGTTTAAAGGCCCGAACTTCAAATCACTTGAGCCTTTCGGCTTATTGTGTACCCCGATCTTGTTAGAAGATGTTTGTTTCTCCTATGAGGTCCAGTAACTTTCTACCAAGCTTGTCATGTGGGAGGTTATCACCACGTTGTATGTTCCCGAAGATATTTTGTCTTCTACGAGACAGCGCTACGCAGCGGTATATTATGTGTGAGGCGGTTTCATCCTCTTCGCCGCAGAGTCTACATTCAATGGGTCCGTGGTTTATCCCTATCCGTTGAGGGTGTTTTCGCAAGTGATAGTGGCCTGTTAGCAGACCCATCACTTGTTTCAACTGCGGCCGTATCAGGGTTAGCATCCCATTCGATAGTATTTTCGATGGTTTTCCAATTACGGTCCGTGCGTGTATTTGACCAGGTAACTCTTGCCATCGAGATAGGTGTTGCTTTTTCGACCATCTATCTAATGTTGTTTTTGTTGCCTGTTTTAATATTCCAAAGGAGGGTTCGGGGCCCCTGAGACTTTGGGCAGATCAGACTTGGCTAGTTCATCCGCTTTTTCATTTCCTAATATCCCGGAGTGACTAGGAACCCACAAGAGCTCCACCTTGTTCCCCTGGCCGCCAGTACTTTTAGGTTGGTATGACACTCCAGTGTTCAGTTCAGAGCCTTAAGAGTAGCTTGGCTGTCCGAAGGGATGTAAATCTTTTGGCCGTGGTGGTTAAGTAATATAGTATTTACAAGTTCAAGCACAAGCTTTATGCTTACCTCTTCAATAATCGCGTCTTCAGAAAATTCCTTTATTTTCACATTTTTCAAGTTTTGTAATTAGGATTTATATTAATAAAAATCCTTTATTATTATTTGGATATATATTAATACTCTTATTTTGGTAATTCCAACTCGACCGGCTTTTCGGCGTATTCAACAGAAGAATCCGTTGATATTGTTATTCAACTTAACAGTACGAATACAAATAATCCTAAAATAAAGCCTATTTTACAGTTCTCAGATCCGCGATGAGATTTTTATTTTCAAAACAATTTTGCCGCACACAATTTAGCTAAAAAAGTCTTGTCTTATTTTTAAAATTATTCACTCATAATAATAAACGAAACCATATCTTCCACCTCTTCAGACATCCTGTATAAACAACTTTATTCCAAGAAATAATGTCACCAAGCTAAGATTTCTCAATCCTTTACGATATGAAATCTGACACCAGTTGAAATTATAGATTTCTAAACACGGGTATCACTTTCAATATTCAAAGAAACTTTTTTGTGTGGGTACAATCTAGAACATCAAATAAAGCCAAAGTATTATTGTGGTGACAAGTATACCAGAAAACATTGATCTATCTTTTTGATCGTGTACAGTCGAAAACTTGTTCCTTTGTTTTTCTAATGGTTATTGAAATGAATTCGGTCATCAATCAATTTTTTGTGTTTCTCGGGTTTTCAATGAGATCGGTTTTCAATATTCCTGATAAATAAAATGTCATCTGGTTTCAAGACACAGGTATAAATTACGTTTAAAATAGATTTTCGGTGTCGATTTATTGACAAAACTTTTTTAATCAAACATGTATATTCATTTTCTATAAGAACTAGATCAATCAGAGTTTTTTTTATCAAATTATTATAACTTGTATTTCATATTTTTGATTGATGAATTTAAAAAAATAAATAATTTTAGAATTATTATGCGTTTCCATGGAAATAAGTTATTTTTTGGTTAAGTCAGTTCAGAATTTGACGTATTAATGATTATTTATATTATTATGCTACATATAATGTTGTTAAACTGGCTTTTTCCAATTAAAGAAAATTAAAGAGGACTTTACGTTAGATTATTTTTTTAATAATTTAACATACAGGGTGTTATGGAAATGACGTATTATATTTAAATGGGTGACTCCTGGGGTGTCCTAGAGAAGCGCTACATATTTTTTTTTTTTCAAATCGAACGTTTAAAAAGTGGGGTAATTCACCCATAAACCCACACACAACTCCTCGGCACAGTCACATTACACTGAGCAGCTGTGTAATAAACAGATGTTCTGGCGCAATGTTGCCAAATTGTTCGTGTAAAACTTTAGATTCTTATAAAAATAAATATGTAGTTACCTAGTATCCAAATAGAAGTGAATCCAGGTGCCAGTATACTAGCAAGTAATCCAAGGCACATAAATCTTCAGTTTTTTTGGTTTTAGTGGGTAAAGCTTATACCCCACTAAAACCCCTTCGGCGTTTTTCTTCCAATCTCAGAACATATCGTCAGAGACACAGAACAAATAATGAAACACTGAACAAATTACCATAAATCACTTAAAGAAACACATGTTTCAAATTAGTTTTTTAAGATAGGCCCTTGCCACACAAAATCGCTATACACTAATGCATTATTTAACAAACACACAAATCGGAGATAGGACACAATTGGCACTTTATAAACTAAAATGTTCAGCAATTATTTTATCTGCTGCATCCAATATCTTATATCGCAACTGATCCATCTTCGACTTTATCAACTAATTCTTTATTCATCGTACCCCATAGAAAAAATTGCATGATGTAAGATCCGGTGACCTTGCGATTTCCAGTCTCTTACTAAAGGAACATTTTCTAATATGCCTTCGACTTGATTTTTCTGTATGTACTAAACATTTTTCCACTTATTCTCACTGTACAGTTGATGTGAAGATTTCCGATTATGATTATGGGTTATGATGTGCCGGTTTCTTTACTAAAACGCTGTATAAGTTTTTATAGAAGTTGACATTAATTTTTAAATAAGACCGACAAGGTAAGTGTATGTGTGTGGCCTAAATAAAATTACATTAAAAAATCAGCCAATCAAAAGTCAAAAGGTCATTGACATTTGACCTAGTTACGTAGTTGGGTATTTCAAACTTGTGCGAGTGTAAGGTGTAATTCTGACAACACCGGTGAGAATTCGGATGTGTCGCAGTGCGGTACAGTGATATTCCTGGTTTGACGTCAGGTCATTTTTACCGCTAAATGAATTGAAAGCGCCATTTAAGGATATTTTTCTTCAATTTGTATTCATCTCAGGAATTGCCGGTTTAAATATAATACGTCATTTCCATAACACCCTGTATAACTAGGATCATTTCCTATACGTTACCCAAAAAGGATTATTTTTATATTTCATAAAATAATAAAGCACGATTTATTTAACAAGGTTATAATATAATCTTTCCACATGCAAAATCAGACCGACTTCATATCGTAATATGCCTCATCAGCAAAAATTATTAGAACGGTTTTTTATGGGGCAGGGTTAGGGGAGATAGTTGATGTTCTGGGTTCTTCAGGCACGCTGCGGCCGCCGACTTGAGGTTCCCAGAGCCGTACTGAAACGCGGTTTCGTTTTATACTTCAGGCACGCGGCGGCCGTCGACTTGGTGTTCCCAGAACCATACACAAACGCGGTCTCGTTTCATACTTTTTTTTACGTAAGAAGGGGGGTCCGTATTTCGGCTACAGGTTTTAGAGTGTTCGTCACCGAAAATTCCGAGAATAATCATCCGCGGATCTTTCCCTCAGTAATACTTAATTTCAACTACTCGTGTTTCCTTCGAGTTTAAAAAATACTGGACTATCATTAAACACTCGTAGTTTCCGTGCGAGTATAAATAACGCTGAAATCTCTTCAAACACTCGTATGTTTCAATGCGAGTATAAAGAACTTTGGAATATCTTCAAACACTCGTGATTTGGTGAGAGTATAAATAAAAACCTAAATATCTTAGAACACTTGAATTTTAGTGCGAGTCTAAATAAAAACTAGAATTGATCTACGAAAACTCGTGGCTGTATAAATAATGCTGAGATATCTTCGAACACTCGTATAAATAAGTCTAAACTGGAAATAAATCTTAAGTGCGAGGAAAATTATTCTATGAAGACTTTGAGCCCAAAGCTTAGAATAATTTTTCTAAATCAAAAACCACCCGATTGTGACATCAGAAGTAAGTTTGAAATAAAATATCTTAAGTTAGCATTAGTAGTCACTACCGCGTGTTATAATTTTTTTGAAATTATTAGGGTAGATTAGATCCCTTTAGGTGGGAATATAATGTTAGCTTAGGGTAGTTTCCTATTGTACAAAAAATGTAAATATCAAGGTTAAAGTAGAGTACGTGACAGATGAGTGTTAGGTTGGTTGAAACAATTGAATGTTAGTTTAGGTTAATTCTGATTGTATATAAATTATAAGTAATTAGCATACGAGAACTTCGGGTCGCGTTACTCGACATACGCAAGGACTAACCCTTAAATCAATCCTCAAGACCAAGACTTAAAATTAAATAAAAGTAGCCCTCCGTGTTCCAATATAATACTGTGCATTGATATTATATTCATTGGACGCGCCCGAGCCAATACAATCAAAAGTATAGTCTGAACATCAGTTACGCCTCGTCCTACGTTCAACTAACTATACTTAAATTAAAATCATTCATTCTTTCTCATGACAATTTTGCCATCATCTCTTCAATTGCTCTGGTGGACTGCTGACAGCTTCCAGTTAGCGGGGAATGGATGGTGGGCCCACACAAGACAGACTGGCACGTGCGTGTCAATTCGGCAATGGCATTAATTGCCTGGCATCCCTGACAAAATATACCTATTCGACTCGAAAAACCATAATCGAGAAAATTGCGTTCGAAAATACTTTAAGTAGGAGCGTCTCTAAATTATGATGAATTTTTAATATCAAGACTGGCGACATTACTGATAATGTCGACCAGCACTCACGCATATATTCAAAATTTAATGATTAAAAAAGTTAGATTGACTCTAAATAAATAATTCCTGGGTGGAAGCCAGGGTAAAGTGCTACTTACCGCACTCAAATCAGCGCACGCGGATAGATAAAAATACTTACAATACAATAATAGACGTTAGTACAATGTACCATACATTTAAAAATATTTAACTACTGGAGTTATAAATAAATTATGTTCACTTATATTCGTTGTATTTACTTGATTGTACTAATTTGATTAGAAACACATAGTTTTTTATAAATTATGTGTACAATATTAAAGGTATGATATATTTGAGGCAACGGAAAGAGGAGAACTTACACTGTTAGTATTGTTAGACTATAACAAAGCATTTGACAAACTTAATCACACTCTTTTTTTAGCCATTCTTAAATACTTGGGTTTCCAGGATGATGCATGTAATCTCATCAGGAGCTATTTTATCAGGTAGGAAACAGGTGGTTGTTTTAAACAGTGGTAGGTCGGAAGAAAGATATCTACGATATGGGGTTCCATAGGGGTCAATTCTGGGGCCTCTGCTTTTTACGATATACACTTCCCAACTTGTGACATACCTTAGACATTGCAAGGCACACTTTTATGCGGATGATACTCAGATCTACATATGTTTTAGACTTAGTGATATTGATAATACCGTTGAGAAGATCAATGCGGATCTGAGGATTCTTCTGCAGGCGTCTAACTTCCACTGTCTTGGTATAAATCCAAGCAAATCCCAGGGAGGTCTTTTTTATAGGAAAAAGGATCAATCATTTTATCAAGACCGGGTAAGGGTATTAATAAATAAACTTAAACTGGTTAGTGCGGCAAGAAACCTGGGTCTGGTCATTGATACCAGCCTCAGATTCTCTGATCATGTCAGTATGTGTATTAAAAGGGCTTTTGCGAATCTTTAGTTAATATACACTAAACGGAATATTTTAAATGAGAAACTTAAAAAAATGCTCTGTGATTCCATCATATTGTCACATTTTATTTATGCTGATGTTGTGTACAGCCCATGTCTATTGGATGCTGATGCCCGAAGAATTCAGTTAATTCAAAATTGTTGTGTCCGTTTAATTGGGGGTATAAGGAAGCGTGAAAGGGGAGTGTCTTCAAAGCTGAGAGAAATAAAATGGTTTAGAATGAATGAACGTAGGGTGCTCCATTCCTTAGTTCTTTTTAATAAAATTATTAGTAAAAAATGTCCGGACTATCAATATAAGAGTATTAAATTCCGTAGTGCGGAGCACACTTTAGATCTCTGTCATAAATGTATTTTAACGACCCCAGCACATACATCTTACTTTGAAAGATCGTTTAGTTTTAATATAGCTTAATATAAACTATATATACTAAATATATATATTCGTCTGATCGGAGACCACGAGCTGACGAAGAACCTCGATAGCCTAGAACATCGAAGACAGGTTGGGGATTTGACTCTCTTTTACAGATATTTTCATGGAAGGTGCTCGGCTGACCTTGCCCTCTTAATTCCGCCCAGAGCGACGAATAGCAGAAATACACGACAAACCATATGTGGTTAAGCTTAGTACTCCTCGAACTTCATTATTTAAGAATTCTTTCATCTGGATTACTTCATCCTTGTGGAACGATCTTCCCGAGGTCGTTTTTCCCAACGAATATAACCTCCAACGATTCAAAACCAACGTGAATCGCTTTTTGCGCACACGCACCACTCTCAGAGTGCTCTAAAGGATTTTTCCTATTGTGCTTGCGTTTGATCAAAAAAAAAATAGCTAAACTATACAATATGGTTCCCTTCGATATCAAATTTAAATTATCATTTCAACATATATGACCTGTTTTTGTTTGACTCTGTCTTATTGCTTTAATGAAATTGTACAGATGCTGAATGAAAATTATTAAATTGAGTAAGTAATGTAAATTATATTTTTTATATAATGTTATATAGGTTAAGTGAGGAAGCGTATTCTTCAACTTCGCCCTTTGCAGCTTTTAAATGTTACAATAAAGACATAATTTATTTATTTATTTTATTACGAATTATTAATAAAAAATGTAACTAATACTATATTTTATAGGAAAAGATACGATAAAATCTTTACTAAAATAATTGTTTGGGCCCCCAAATAAGCTCGATTATAACTATATACACATACCAAAACATTTACTTTAGGGACCGACCAATTCACGAAAACTGTATGAAGTCGGGATAGGTCACTACCTACCTAAAAACAAACTGACATAAATCATCTTAAGCCAACAAAACAATTTATCATCCCTCTACCACCTTCATTTTCACAAAAATAATCTCTTCATCACGCGGCATTCCTTCACATATATCCAAACCTACATAATATGGCATTAAATACCTAAAGAAAAAAAAAAAGTGAAAAAAAGTCTACGAAATTCAACAGTTCTATTCATCGTACGTCAGCGGCTTTCTTGGGCCAGTTTTGTGGCGCCTGATTGATATAATTTGGATGACTTGCATGTTATTTCTACCAGATGATGAGGGATCATTTGTGGGTGGTGAAAGATATAACAGCAAAAAATGCACATGAAGATAGAAGCAACAACATTAATACAGTAATATTTACTAAATTTTTATTTATGTTATCACCAATAAACATAATAGTACGTAATCAAGACAAGTACAATTTACTTACTACTGTTATATCGTTAAAAATTCAAAGGCACATTTTTTAAATACTAAGACAAGATCCAAAAAAACAATATAAGTTGGATAATATTGACGTTTTGCATGGCTAGTTGACTTGTCATACTCGTCGTTTTGCGCTTAGCCTTATTTTATTTTTTTTGGGCTTGAGCTGTTCAGCTATTCAGCCAGCCTCTTATAACCAGTTATATTTTATAATGCGCCTTGCGCCAAAAAGTTTCTGAAGCAAGCCTAAAATAGTCCTAAACTATCGACACCTAGTAAAGGAAAGTAGACAAGGTCACACTCTTCTCGTTCTGGGCCGATCAGAACATTGAGACACAAACAATGGGAGTAATTAAACATTGGGATCATATTGGGTTCACAATAGGAACATCATACTAAATAATACCTATTCTAATAATGAAGAGAGCAGCAAAGAATTTACAATAGTAATATTCCTCTGCATAAAATGAGACTACAACTTAATATTATTTTTATGAAGGTAGCTAATGTTCATAATAGTAGTGCTTCCTTATTTTGTATTGAGAGAACGTACATTAAGTTTAACGGTGTATGGTTTTTGTATATGTTCTGTAAAGTACTATACAGGGTGGCCCATCGAAAACAGTCCAGCAAGGTTTACGGCTGTGTACGTGAAAATAAAAAAAAAACTCGGACCCGTAAACTTGTGTTTTCAGGGGGACACGTTTCACTATTAATTTCATTCCTGTAACATCAACCCCCCCAGCGGGGGCGGCTACTGCCCTTGTTTTTCAAACGGGAATGGGTATGTTGTGGTACATCTTTTTAAAGGGCATTAAATTCTCTTTAAAATGGCGCTTTGTTTTGTAAAGTTGAGCTACGCGGCGCCGAGCAACGGAATTTGAAACATTTCACTGCACCTCTTATCAAGTACACAGGTTTGTGCGTAAACAATTTTTTTTAAAGTAATAAGTATCAGTCAATTCAACTTTATCTTCAGTAAAGTGGTTGATCCAGATCTGCATACGTTATTTCTGCGTTATTTCTCTTTTGATTTGATCGTGATATAAAAAATGGTTTATTCTATTGAGGAGAGAGTGGAAATTATTGAATTGTATTTCATAAACAATTTGAAAAAACAAGGGCAGTAGCTGCCCCCGCTAGGGGGGTTGAGGTTACAGGGATGAAATTAATAGTGAAACATGTCCCCCTGAAAACACAAGTTTACGGGTCCGAGGTTTTTTTAAAATTTTCACCACGTACACAGCCGTAAACTTTGCTGAACTGTTTTCGATGGGCCACCCTGTATAAGCAGTTGGTGAATTTTGCATATTCGAAGAATATATGATTTAGGTCGGCTGCGACATAGCAGTGGTCACAAGTTAGTTCGTACAACTTTAATTTTGTGGAGATGCATGTCCAAATCTTAATCTAGTTACTGTAGTAACAAATCTACTGGAAACATTAAAACTATCATGCCAGAGTGCTGTTGGAATGTGTGGACTTATACGAAACAAACTTGTATTGCTCGCTTTGTCATAGTTAGTCCAACGTTGTTGCCATTTTTCCCTTACCTTATTTTTTTGATAATAAATGAATCTAAAATTGGTGGAGGGTAATCTAGTTCGCTTCTTAAAAGTATGGCTTTTTGGTCAAACTGTCTACGTGTTCATTATGTTTAAGTTCGGTATGTGCCTTTATCCACATAAAGGAAATATTCTGTTGATTCAATTGCATTTTTCGTACAGTTTTTATTATTTCAGGAAGAATGGCTGACGTTGTGTATTTCCAATCATTTAAGCTTCTAAAGCTTTAAGTGCTAATAAGGAGTCGGATTTATTGATGATACTATTTTCAATGTGACCAATGTAAAGCCATTTTAAGGGTTCTAAGATTGCAATGCTCTCGCAGGTGAATATGGAAAATTTTTTGGTTTAGTCTGATTTTTGTTTGGCCTCCTAATTGTGGAATACAGAATGCAGCACCAAAATCAGAAGGTGACTTGGAGGCGTCTGTGTACACTTTGCTATAGTTAGTATATTTTCTTTGGAACTGTTCATCTAAGATTTTTTTGTTGATATTGGGGCGTGAAGTTTAATTAGGAATGATTGGCGTGATTTTGTTTTTAAGACAAAAAAAAAACAGTTCACGAATCAGTAGAGGCTTGAAACTACAAATCTCAGAATTATATACTCTAAAAGCAATAAGAATAACAACAAACAAACGGTTGGGGAATTTTTGTGCATCCAGTACTTGTTAGGCAGATCAAACGTATTTAAGTTTTGTATATTCTGTAAGAGTTCCGAATCGAAAATTTGATATTTATAGAATTTACATGCATTTCTCTTCTTAAAGACAGTGGAATTTCCAGAAATTATAAGAGTAAAGCCTCTGTAGGGGCGGTGCTCATTGCTCCAAGGCATATTCTTAAAGCCTTATACTGTATTCTGTCAATTTGTAAAGCGCTTAGCCTTATGAAACTTGTATTTTAATATACAGGGTGTGTCAGTAAGGTGCCTAGCTTCGGTAGCGTAAACTATTCAAGACAGGAAAGAGAGCTTAATATAAAAGTTATAGGGTTTACTAAGACACATAACCAAAAATATTACTCTCCAGGGCAGCCCTAAAAAGGGGGACTAATTAAAATCATTATTTTTAAAATAGGATACCCAGTATATTTTTAACTAATTTGATTTAGTAGTGAATGACAAGAGCTTTTTTTTGAATTAAGATGCAGCGTTGTCAGGTAATTCATTTCTTTCTGAAACAACTCGCAATCTCTCAAACGGTTATTGGCTTTCTAAAGAGCTTACCCTGAAGATATGACAATACTGTTGACATATGTTGCTTTGTTTACCTTCCTAACAGGGGCATCACATGGTCATTTTTGGTTTGACATAAGGTCATGTACAGGGCATATTAAATTAAAGCGCCATTTTTGGATATTTTTCTTCAATTTGTTTTCATGTCAGGAATTGACGATTTAAATATAATACGTCATTTCCACAACACCCTGTCTATTGCGCTAGTGACGAATATTTTGACTGGTAAACCGGCATTAATAAATAGTTCTAACAAGACCTAAATTATAGCTATGTCTATAATATACAGGCCCTTAAGCAGTGGGCCACCATATCCCATTACTAAAAATCTCAACTTTTCAGCGTCCATCAAGAACTCAAATTAACGAATCCAATTTGCGGGGCAACGAACATATTAAAAAGGCTCCTGCAACCCTTGACAATGACGTAACGTGGGTTGAAAACAAATGAAGCACGTACGGATTTTCGGTGTGGTTGCGCTAATGAATGGTTTACGGAGTACACGTGGCTGACACGTGCTACATGCCACCGGTCGCTACGGGATCAGGAATAATGCCCTCGACAAGTGCTTTTAGCGTGCGCAATGCCGTGTAATAGAGCCCCTTGTTTCTTTAGTTTTTTGTTGGAACAATTGATTTCTGTGTTTCCCAGGGAATTTTTCGAATATGAGGGTTGTTTTACTGGAAGTAGGTTTTTTTACGATTCTTATGGTCGTTGTTTATGGTATTTAGATTTGGCACCGAATTAATTATTGCAGGGTCTAGAAACCTACAATAGAGCTTTAGTAATGCATCTATTTGCGTTCCTGCCATAGAAATGAAAATATAAAATAAATTATGTACCGGGTGGTCAACTAAGAATGGCCGCCGGCCTTATCTAAATAGCTGGTAATGATAGAGCATCCGGGTAAAATTTTTTTCACTAAAAGTGCCCAAGAGAAAATGCTGGAAATTATTTTCGCAAGAGGGCGTTACAGTCATGACCAAGGTTAAAATTATGATTTTCTATGTGTCTTGACTAATTGAGAGGCATCGAAAACATCTGTATTTTAATCCTTACATATTTCCTAATACTTTTTGTCTTACATAAATATTCCAATTTAGTAGTTAGGGTGGGGGATTCAATTTAAAAGAAAAACTCCGGTTACTCCGGTTTGGTTTAACCGGTTTTAACAAACTTGGTCTCGTTTAAGAACGCTATATTTACCCTATAAGATGCGCTTCTGTTTTTGTCTTCTTGAGTTTTAGCGTCGCCGCTAGATGGCGTTAACTGAAATATAAGCAAATATTAGACTTTTTCTTAAAAAAGTTAAATGCAATGATATATTTGTTTTAACAAAGTATAATAGAGAATTAAATCCTTAACATTTTGGTGAAAAATGCAAGTTTGCATCTTTTTTAGAACCGGAGTTATTGACCAAAATCAATTATATATGTTTTGTTGTTGTTTTACGTTTTCGTTTACGGGCGTTTAAATTTTATTTATCGTACAATTTTACAACATGGTATAAAAGAAGATGATAACACTAATTAATTTTCCAAATACATTATCTTTTCAAAAACACAGGAACCAAATTACTTAAGTGAAAAACTGAGAATATTATTTACTATGTCAACGCGTCATTTACTTTGTTATCAAGCCTACACTTTTAATTTTAATGGTATATTTTTGAATTTAAATACCTTATACAAGAACCAACGACACGATCGATATAAATATATTTTTAAAATTTTATGTTCATTTTTATATAAAAGAAATTTGTAATTTGAAGCTTATCATCTTCTTCTGTACCATGTTGTTCATTTATGAATAAAAGGGTTAAAATTATAAGATAACTAAAATGTAAACGCCCGTAAAACGAAAAAATTCGTATATATAATTTATTTTGGTCAATAACTCCGGTTCAAAAAAGATACAAACTTGCATTTTTTACCGAAATGTTAAGGATTTAATTCTCTATTATACTTTGTTAAAACAAATATATCATTACATTTAACTTTTTTAAGAAAAAGCGTAATATTTGCTTATATTTCAGTTAACGCCATCTAGCGGCGACGCCAAAACTCAAGGAACAAAAACAAAAACGCATCTTATAGGGTAAATATAGCGTTCTTAAACGAGACCAAGTTTGTTAAAATCGGTTAAGCCAAACCGGAGTAACCGTAGTTTTTCTTTTAAATTGAATCACCCACCCTAACTACTTTATTTTACTAGATTGGAAAATGTATGTAAGACAAAAAGTATTAGGAAATATGTAAGGATTAAAATACAGGTGTTTTCGATACCTCTTAATTAGTCTCAACACATAGAAAATCATAAATTTAACCTTGGTCGTGACTGTAACGCCCTCTTGCGGTAATTTTACGAACTCAAAAATAATTTCCAACATTTTCTCTTGGGCACTTTTAGTAAAAAAAAAATTACAAGGATGCTCTATCACTACCAGCTATTGAGATAATGCCGGCGGCCATTCTTAGTTGACCACCCGGTACGTTATATCGTTACACGTTTGTCACAATCCGCAATACGTTTTAAATTCTATAACATGTTAGACAAAGACAAAAGTTATAATCGTACCTAGTTGAATATTTATTTGCAGCCGTTAACTATTTGGGGCTGTTAACTGATTGATATTTTATTTATTTTGATGTGTCAATCAAGTGTCTTTTTTTTCTATGACAAGCACTATAGGAAAAATCCTTTAGGGCACTCTGGGAGTGGTGCGTGTGCGCAAAAAGCGATTCACGTTGGTTTTGAAGTTGTAGGTTATACTCGTTGAGGAAACGACCTCGGGAAGGTCGTTCCATAAGGATGAAGTCCTCCAGATGAAAGAATGCTTAAATAATGAAGTTCGAGGAGTACTAAGCTTGACCACATATGAATGGACGGCAGTGGTACGTCGTGTATTTCTACTATTCGCGGCGCTGGGCGGAATTAAGAGGGCAAGGTAAGCCGAGCACTTTCCATGAAAATATCTGTAAAAGAGAGTCAAATCCCCAACCTGTCTTGTTCTAGGCTGTCGAGGTTCTTCGTCAGCTCGTGGTCTCCAATCAGACGAATAGCCCTCCTTTCGATGGAATCCAGTAGCTGAAGAGTATGTTTGGGTGCAGAGCTCCAGGCATGAGAGCAGTACTCCAGTGATGGTCGAATCTGGGCCTTGTACAGTGTCAAAAATTGTTGAGGTGTGTACAACTTCCTGGTTCGGAAGAGTACACCAAGTTTCTGAGAAGCTATCTTGGCGATTGCCACAACGTGGTTATGCCAAGACATATTTCCTCCCAGATTGATGCCCAACAAATTAATAGATGAAACCAGTGGGATTAAGTATCTATCAGTATTTGTGCCTTCAAGTTAAATTTAATCCTAAACACAGTTCTTTTCAGAGCTATTTCATCGTACTTTTGAGTTTTTGGTAAGTATTTATGGACATTTGTTACCAGTATAACCTTGTTTTGAAAAGTTACGTCATAACGTGTCGAAAATTTAAGGGGTTGCTAAAGTCTGTTAAATGGATGTATTCATGATTTAGTGACTTACGAAAACACCGAATTTTTCGATATTTTGCAATAAAAATAAATGGCGACCGAGGTTTGATATATGATGAACGCTAGCTTTTCGCCGTCTATTTTTTCGAAATTATAAATTATTTTTGGAATACGAACATCGGAACGCTATGCACGTCTATTATAATGTTTATGATATCAGTCTCTATTTTGATATTTTTCTTGCATGAAATTTTTATTGATTCGTATGATTTTAATGACTTGTAAGTGATAACGCACCTGCGGTCGTAAGAAACCTTAGATTTCCAGTATCGGACCGGATTTTAACGATTTCTAAGGAAATAAATGTTTATACTATATTATTACGTACCGAGGTGGAAAGTGTTTCATTCCTGTCGAGAGAGTCGGTAGTTAACCGAGGCGAGAAGCAGCGAGGTTAACTAAATCTCGAGACAGTAATGAAACTTTTCTCCGAGGTTTGTATACTATTTTATTTACAACCACATCTAACATTCACTTCTTATTATTTTGAATTAAAATTATTAATAAAAGATAAATGTCATTTTGACTTTTCCATTGAAGAAGAAGAAGAAGTTTCAAATAACCGCAGGTGGTAAAACAGCGTAGGTAATAATACATCAAGATGGCAAATATGATTAGATATCAAAGATTTGGTCACAATATTCAATGCTGATGACCACTCTATCAATTAAGGAAAAGTAGACATATCTAAACACGCAAATCTATTAGCATTTTTAAAAAAGTGTGTATATTATTTTGAAATATCGATTTTTAAAAAAATTACAAAAAAATAATCTACTTTCTACCCGGGTAGACAGTGAAAGCAAAAAAACCTCAACTTTCCACCTTTCAAAGATAGATGAAATGTCTTTATTACATGCATGGTTGTAAATAAAATTCTTTTAATGATTATAAAATAGAAATTCCTCTATATCAGGTAAATACAGTGAGTCCCAGAAGAAATGTCTAAATTCATTTAAAATTCAGCGGTAAGTTTTTTCAAAAAACGCTCGTACCCGTCGATTTTGATTTTTTAATTTATTTTTTTTGTATATTTTTTAGTATAAGTTACGACCATCAACTTCATTTTTTCAAATGAAAACATATATTTTTTATTTCATTTTTGAATTTTGCATTGAATTCTAAGCATGTTTCATGTACCATGTCCTATACATAAACTCAACAGTTATTGAAAAAATTAGGATTGAACATATCTATAAGTAAGACCTGTTTATTAAAAAAAACACAACAAAATCAAATTAAATGTTGGCAATGTGCAAAGAGAGTTTATTGATCATCTTGGATATTGTCAACTGGACATCGAACATTGCCAAGCCAGGTCAGACGATAGATCATCCATAGGCGCAGACCCCTTGTGGGCCGCGGCCTCAGGATGGTCGCGCGTCTCTGATGAGTCCCAGTAGGACGAAACAGCACGTTGTTGACGGATAGATGACTTGAGAGGGTTCCGCGGAGGTTCGGAAGTTGATGGTGGCTACCTCTGACCTGGGAGTGATAAATCGTCCTCCTGTATAAGGTTAAGTTGTAGCTCATCCATAAAACTCATTGGGGGCTCCAAAGGCCCTCCCGAACTGTGGAAGGTTTCCGGTAACTGCCGGCCGTTGATTCTAGGCCATTAGTTATAATGTTAACCTTGCGGTGTTATTGTTAACTCTCTCTTGTCCATCCCTCGCCAGACTTAAAATGAATTGTCTGGTTCCTGTCTGCTTCTTCTTTTCTGACTCTGGTACTCATCGGTGACCTGGCTTGGCAATGTGACACGTTCGATGTCCAGTTATCAAATATTGATCCTCTAGACTCCTTAGCTCGTTGCTGTTGGTGATTTATCCAACACACGAGAGGTAGGCAGCTAAGCTGCTCCTGAGTTCTAGTAAAGGCTAAAGCCTTCCCTTCGATCAAATTGGATATTGTCAAGCCATAAATGGCGCACATTTTCAACATTTAATTTGATTTTGTTGTGTTTTTTTTAATAAACAGGTCTTACTTATAGATATGTTCAATCCTAATTTTTTCAATAACTGTTGAGTTTATGTATAGGACATGGTACATGAAACATGCTTAGAATTCAATGCAAAATTCAAAAATGAAATAAAAAATATATGTTTTCATTTGAAAAAATGAAGTTGATGGTGGTAACTTATTTTTGAGCTACCCTGTATACATGAAATTACCACAAAAAAAATAAATTAAAAAATCAAAATCGACGGGTACGAGCGTTTTTTGAAAAAACTTACCGCTTTTAGACATTTCTTCTGGGACTCACTGTATATGTTGTGGTACAATTTGGTTCCCTTATTCGGAAAATTTGAATTAATTCAGAATAGTAAAACGCTAAGAAGAAATGTATGAACCTGTAACTTAGCATTTGTTTTGCAACGCTGCCATAGCCAACAGGAGTATCTGAACTTAAAGCTCTCATCAAAATCGCCATAGTATTATAAAAACATTAAATCGGCAATATATGTTTGGAAAACTACAAATTTTCAACATAGACAACCTTATATAAAATTACATTTTTAATGCTAAATATGTGGGTTAATTGCCATAGATTCCAACAAAATATTCGAATACTTATTTATTGGAGAAAATTTAAAATTACAGTTAAACTCTAAAATGTTGTCAACTTTCTGTAAAAGACGAGAGCGACTCACTCTCGACGACTCGACGAGTGCCTTAAGGATTTTTCTATAGTGCTAACTATTTAGAACTGTGTAAAAATAATGATTTGCAACAAAAACTTTTTTTTATTACAATTAATTATAGTTTTGGTCTCTTCGGTGGCTATGGTGGATATAGTGGAAACTTTTCACACAAACTATAAAAATGTAAAAGGTAAAATAAGTAGGTACAACGATTATATAAGAATTTATGAAAATAATTTGGGGGTTAAAAAATTGCAAATTGTTTTAAAGTTTCTTTTTGTTGATGTCACTACCTAACCTGAAATTAAAGTGAATTTAATGCAGAAGAATTTGTCAGGTTGACGTGGAAAAATTATTTTCTGAGTAAAAGTTAAATTTTCTCATATAGGGTAAATAGAGAGAGATATAGATTAAAGAGGTTTAAAGAAAATATTTAATATTTTTAATTTTGCCTGTGTGAAAAATTTATTTTTAAATATTTGTGGTTGAGTTCGTTATAATCTAGATCAGATATGATACAACATTTGGTGATCAAATAGCTAAAGGATGTCATCGTTTTATTCCTAACCTAAAATGTTGCCGTTAAGTCAATTTCCCAATAAGGTGAGATGGACCAGCCATAGGGAGAAGAGTTAGACCAATCATAAGGAGGTAAGATGAACCAAGTTCTTGACCATATGTTTTTGCATTTCAGACAAATGCCTTACATTTATACCCGAAGGGGCTTATGGTCAAAAGAAGATTTGCAATCAGTATTAAACGCAGTGAAAGAACGTACTATAGGTTTTAATTCAGCTGCTAGACATTTTAAAAATGATATGATTACACTTAAACGAAGAATCAAAAACAACATTACGTAAAAGTTGAATAGATTAGAACCGGACTCCATGCTTACGGTAAACCTATTAAATAATTATATTAATAAGTTACAAAAAAATGGTTTTTTATCCTAGAACAGAGGAAGTAAGGTAAAATGCACAATTTAGCAGCAGAGTTAGAAATTAAGAATAGATTTAACCAAAATCAAGGTATGTAGATAATGTTTACAAATTATACAAATGTAGCAAAAAAGGACCATTCAAAATTCCAAACAAGAAGCTAAGAAGAAGCAAATAATCATTAATTCTGAACAAGACAAACAGCAAAAACAAGAAGCTAAGAGGAAGCAACTAATCATTGATTCTTCTTCTTCAGAAATAGAGGAAGATCCTCAACTAAATGATTCTAAGCAGGGCAACGATCTGTAGGATTTTTCAAATGAATGCTTTTCTTTTTGAGACATGCGAGGAGAATCTGCTTTCAGACACGATGCACCCGGAGTGCAAAGTAGTGTCGGGATGGCTCAGTTTCTCTGATGGAGAAACCTGTCCCTTTGAAGAAGAGACCTATCTCTCTGAAGGAGAGACGCCGACCGACTAATCTCCTCGCCGTTAGGCACTAACACAATACATGCTTAAGGTTGGGTGAAAATGGAGTGCAAGAAAAAAGAATATTGGATTTAATGCATTTTTATGCAAGAGGTGGCTTCATGAATTTTGTACAAACTTTGAATCAATATGCCTAGTTAGTGGTATGAATGTAACTAAAAAAAGCAACAAGATGTGGTGGTCCGTCTATTCTAGCAGGTGTATTCCATGTATCCTTTGCCTTGTAGCATTTTTTTTTAAATAGTCGTTACAACTAAATTTTTTCTCAAGTTCAAAGTATAAGCGATTCTTTATCTTATACTAATGTTATAGGTTTGTATATGCTTTAATAATCTTTTATTGAAAATATTTCTTAAATGTGCTCTATCTCTTTCTTTTATATAATTCAACGCTCGACGGGAGGCAACTTCAGATGGTTAGGAAATACTTTTCCATTAATTTTCCATAAATATTTATATCCAAAATATTCTTGCTGAATGCCAATTTTTAAAATACAAACTGTTTATTCCGTTGTTTATTTTTATTCATATCACTTTAAGATGTGGTTTTCCATTTTGACAAGTAACTGTCTTGGGAATATCATCGATTAACAATGCAGCAGTTGACTTATACATACTAATCAGATTGGATATCGACAGACCGATGCGTGCTTAAGCCTGCTTACAGATAAGACATTGGACGGACCACCTGCCTGTGTCCGCCATTATCTTGAAATGTGCATAGACTGTTAATTCACTTATTAATACTTCGATCATTAAACCCTGTATATGAACATAAGACAATCTTTATGCAGCTTATACATATTATCCCACGAGATTCCCAAACACCTGTGTGTTATTTCGTATACAGGATGGCCCATCGAAAACAGTCCAGCAAGGTTTACGGCTGTGTACGTGAAAATTAAAAAAAACCTCGGACCCGTAAACTTGTGTTTTCAGGGTGACACGTTTCACTATTAATTTCATCCCTGTAACCTCAACCCTCCTAGCGGGGGCGGCTACTGCCCTTGTTTTTCCAAATGGGAATGGGTATGTTGTGATGCATCTTTTTAAAAGGCATTAAATTTTCTTTAAAATGGCGCTTCGTTCTGTAAATTTCAGCTACGCGCCGCAGAGCAACGGAATTTGAAACATTTCACTGCACCTCTTATCAAGTACACAGGTTTGTGCGTAAACAATTTTTTTTTAAGTAATAAGTATCAGTCAATTCAACTTTATCTACATATAAAATTGTTTATTCTATTGAAGAGAGAGTGGAAATTATTGAATTGTATTTTATAAACAATCAACGTGCAAGAGTAACAGCAACTTTGTTTAATGACAGACATTCAGATAGACACGTACATCATGGTTATATCCTAGAATTAGTGGCAAAATTTCGGCAAACTTACAAATTAAAAAAAGGATCATTGAAAATCCGGTAAGAAATGAAACAGTAGAAGCAGCTGCTCTGGGTCAAGTTAGTATGAATCCAACATTAAGTACCAGAAAAATGTCTGATGTAATGGGAATTTCGCGGACCACTGTACAGAGAATTCTGAAACATTATAAATGGCACCTATACAAAATTCAACTTCTCCAAGAATTGAATGAAGATGATAATGACCGCCGTTTACACTTTTGTGAAGTAATGTCAGAATAAGTATTAAATTATCCGAACTACCTTTTTAACGTTTGCTTCTCAGATAAATGTTCTTTTTTTTTTCTTAATGGCACAGTCAATCCACATAGCTGTCGTTACTGGTCTGACACGAATCCAAGGATTTACCACGAGGTTCATACTCAAAATCCTCAGAAATTAAACGTTTGGGCTGGTATTTTCGGTGATCACATAATTGGACCATTTTTCTTACCGGGAAATTTAAATGGAAATACTTATTTAGACTTGTTGGAGAATGCTGTCAACCCAGCGCTGATGGAAATTATGGGAAACGACCAACGTTACCAGGAAGAAAATCCAATATTTCAACAAGACGGGGCTCCCCCCCATTATGCATTACCCGTACGCCACTTTCTGGATGAAACGCTTCCTGGTAGATGGATTTGAAGGAGGGGTGCTATTGAATGGCCCGCGAGATCGCCCGATTTATCTCCCCTTGATTTCTTTTTGTGGGGACATCTCAAATCCAAAATTTATGCCACCCAACCCGAATCCTTAGAAGATTTACGGAACTGCATTACTAATGAATGTCAACAAATTACACCAGATGTTCTTCACAATGTCCGAGAACACTGAACAGTTATTGTACTATTGTATATTGTACATTTAATAAGATTACATGTAAGTATTACTCAATAAAATTACATTTTATTAAACGCAATTTATCGGCGGCGCGTAGCTCAAATTTACAAAACAAAGCGCCATTTTAAAGAGAATTTAATGCCCTTTAAAAATATGTATCACAACATACCCATTCCCATTTGAAAAAACAAGGGCAGTAGCCGCCCCCGCTAGGGGGGTTGAGGTTACAGGGATGAAATTAATAGTGAAACGTGTCCCCCTGAAAACACAAATTTACGGGTCCGAGGTTTTTTTAATTTTCACGTACACAGCCTTAAACCTTGCTGGACTGTTTTCGATGGGCCACCCTGTCTATAGCTCCTGACTCTGGCGTTTCTACTGTTGAAATGCTGCCAGGATCCTCTCGGTCAATTCACCGGGCTTCTTCCGCATTTTCATTTGCTAGGTCATAGATAAAGTGCTTCTGAGCCGCTTCAGCATTAACAAAGTTAATCTCTGACTTATTATCTAGAGCAAAGTTTTCATTAACTTGTCAAAAATGTATTTATTGTTAGAAAAATGCTGTGATGAAAATAATTCCAGTCGTTAACCCGAACAAACCCGAACAAACCCGAGCAAACCCCCCCCCCCCCCCCAAGCCATTGATATTTACACTACTCCTTATAGTACAATATATGAATGAATTAATATAATAAATAATTGGTAGGTAAAGAAACTCACTGTTCCACTAGTTTAATGACAAAATTAAAAACCATACATATTTCGAAGGTTTAAACCTTCATCTTCAGTGGAAATACAAGGACATTCGAAGACATTCATGACATTGTTTAAACTAAGCAAAGCAGGAAAAAAAAACCTCTATAAATTATAAAAATTAATCAAAAATTAACGTTTTTTTAATTAAATCTTATAATTTATAAAGGGATTTTTTCTTTTTCCTGCTTTGCTGAGTTTAAACAATGTCACGAGTGTCTTCGAATGTCCTTGTATTTTCCACTGAAGATGAAGGTTTAAACCTTCGAAACATGTATGGTTTTTAATTTTGTCATTAAACTAGTGGAGCAGATTATGAGTTTCTTTACCTACCTATAACTTCACTCCACTTCGAGATGAACTACTTCAAAAAAAATTAATAAATAATTGTTTGTCTTTTTCATCCACCTTAAAACCTCTGGATCCTCCTGGATCAAATGCGCAGCTACTTCTGGATTATGTATATCAATAGAATTAAGGAAACCATATAATTACTAAGATGAACTGAATTTAGAAAATTCTAATACATAGGGTGTTATGGAAAACGACTTATTGCTGAAAACAAAATGAACAGCCACGTGGAAGCCACTGGCGAGAAATATATACAATCAATATCGTAGAAGGTCATCTCAAAAGTCAGTGAATGTTGGCCAGACTGAGGTCGATGCCCACGTTAGAATCTGGCATCACTGCTTACCTACTGACCTACATACACTTTCTCACTGAAAACAGGAGTCACCCGTTTAAATATAATAAGCCGTTTGCATAATACCCTGTATGAATAAATTTTCTCCACAGCGCAACGTAGAAATCATTTTATCGGAGTGGTAGTATTTATTAAAATATTTTGTAGAATTTCCATATTTTCGTTTATAAAACGTAAAAGACGCTTCAAATAAACAACCTAGTAACTGTCCAACTTATTCTATGATAACCGATCAATGCTCAATAAATACAAAAAATTGGCGATATAGTTAAAAAAAAAATGTAGGAATTTAACTATTTATACCATGGTGTCCCAGGTGTGGGCATTCTCCCGGATTCAGATAGAACACTTAAAAATAATAGGAGAAGTTCTTATAACTTGTTCTTCCTACGGCCTCCCCTACGGAGATACAGGCCTATAATGGACGTCCATGGAAATCGTTGTTTTTTAAATAATTTATTAAGTTCTAGGTGTATTTTAATAGTTTTTTAGTATAATGGTTAGGAGATGAGTCTCCTTAAAATTCGCCCTTGTAAACACATTTGGCTTATTTAGTTTGCCAGGGACGGACTAGACGTAACACAAAAATGTTTTTTTTGTACACCTTGTATGATGAAGGAACGACAATAATATTTTTGGATACTCTAAACCTTAAGCTGAAAAAAATATACTCTTGATCAATGTCGATAAAGTGAACTGTTTTCGAAAAAAAAAATTTGTGTTTATTGGATTAGTTGTTGTTTTATGTTCATAAAATTCCCTCATTGTTGTTATGGGTTTTTTTCACATATACCGATTTAAATAAGAATATTTATGCCAGAGTCAGTTTATGGTAGTGTCTTGAAATTTGCGGTTTTTCTCCTTTGTCTTATTAGTTACTTAGTAATGGAATTTAAATACTGAATATAGATCATATTGAACAAAATATTTTTTTTTTCGAAAGCAGTTCATTTTATCGACATTGATCAAGAGTACCTTTTTTTCAGATTAAGGTTTAGAGTATCCAAAAATATTATTTGTAACATTTTTGTGTTACGTCTAGTCCGTCCCTAGCAAACTAAATAAGCCAAAAGTGTTTAATGGCGAATTTTAAGGAGACTCATCTAGTAACCATTATAATAAAAAATTATTAAATTACACCTAATACTTAAAAAATTATTTAAAAAACAACGATTCCTATGGACGTCCGTTATGGTCCAGTATCTCCGTAGGCGAGGCCGTAGGAAGAAAAATGTATAGGTACTCCTCCTGTTATTTTTAAGTGTCCTATCTGAACCCGGGAGATTGCCTGCATATTCTGGGATACCCTGTATATTAAATAGATGAAAAATAAAGTATTGTACACCGCAGGCGTCATTAGACTATAATGCCCATCAGACTTGCTTCCTTGCTACTTAACTCTCTTGGTACATAAATAACTATAAGTAAAACAGTCCCAAAACTTTGAAAGGTCCCGGAAATATATCCATTATTCCGAAACTAGTTATAAATAGAGGAAAATGGACAATCCACCAAACAACCTTAAATTTGACAAACCCACTTCTGGCACAGTTATTAATGATCTACTTCCTGAGACAGATATCATGTATCCTGATACGCTTCGCACCCAAAATAGTTTTTCATTCGATATAATTTGGAACAAAATAGCTTTTTACTGTTTCAATGCGATCCATATGCCTAATTAGTGTGACCGTCGGAGTGATGGATCAAATTAAAACGCAAATTTACCTTTACAAAATTACTTTAATGTTAGCCATATTGCTTGTTAGTTTTCTGTTACCGGAAACACTTTTTGCTTAGTATTTAGTAGAATTGTGTCGCTTACGCTTAATCGTTTTGTCAATAATAAATATCGAAAATAAAAATGTTTGTTGAGTAACTAATATCGCAAGGTGTAGAAATCTTCACTAAATATATACAGGGTGTTCGAATAATGCATCGAGATACTTGAAGGGATAATTTTACATAAATTAAAATTAAATTAAGTAAAGTTATTAAGTCATATAACAAAAGTGGAAAAAGCAATTTTTCTCGAGATTCAGCCTGTCAAAGCTCAATTTTTTCTTATTTATAACAACTTGCTGTTTGTTTTTATTTGGCACAGGGACTATACATTTTATTTTTTGCCCATCTTGTTTTTTTGACAGTTATTAGAAGTAAGGGCACGTAATTTTAAAGACAAAGAAATTAAAAATGTATGGGAGAAGGGGGGGGGGGGGGGGGGAAGGCGGTCACTTCAGTTAGATTATATATAATTGTTAAGATATTAGTCTTTTGATTTAAGTAAAGAGTAGAAGGGTCAAAAAAATTTTACAAGCAACTTAAAGGCACCTGTTAACTTTTTAATAGGTTTCTTATAGTATCTAATTAGAGGAATTATATATGTCCGCGCAAAAGATCATAGTCACAAAGAGCTTGGTCTATAGCATGGATTTTCTAAATAATTTAACGCCCGTCACATGGCTAATTTTTCTCTTCTGAATCGTATATCGCCAATATTTGGAACTGAGTTGTTTTAGTCAGTCGCTATAACCATTTCCCTATTATTTATAAATAGCCCTGTCTTATATTGACTTAAAGTTTTTTAATGTTCCTTATAGAATGTTAAAATACTAAGAAAATTAGTCATATTTTTAATCTACCTAAGGTGTAAACGAAACTTGCACATCAAAACATATTTTCCTTAATGTTTTATAAATAATAAAAAAATATTGTACATAGCTTCGGATAATAAACCGTCACATCAATTTATCTCCGGTAACATTTTCATGCGTGACCGGCGATACAAAAATGCACAAATTCGTAGATAACAGCTAATACTAGATATTTCTTAAACTTTTTTAAACTGAAATGAGTATCTGTACTCAAGAGAATGACTTCGTGAAGTATTTTTCCCTTAATTAAGACTACTAGGTCTGAGTTAACCCTGTGACCGGCGACACAACATAGAAACATACGCCTGGTAAAAAGTAGGTAATGTTCGGGTTTGTTCGGGTTTGTTCGGGTGTGTTGTTGTGGTAAATACATATCTGCAACGTGTGGTAAACTGGATGGAGAGACGGAGTCTGCAACTGGATTCAGAGAAGACCGAAACAGTGCTGCTGACGACTAAAAGGAAGGTAGGGCCAATCAGTTTTCGAAGTTCAGGGTAAAACGGTCAATATCAGCAAGGCAGTGAAATACCTGGGAGTATGATTGGACACTAAGTTGTCCTTTGCGGAACACATCAAAATGACAATCCAGAAAGCCGAGAGAACCGTCTCGGCACTGACTAGTCTAATGCCCAACGTTGGTGGACCCAGGGCATCGAGGAGACGGGTTTTGTCAAGTGTAATCCACTCACAGATTCTCTATGCCTCGCCGGCCTGGCACACGGCGGTAGAAAACAAGAAACTGATGAAGAAGCTTGCTAGGCTCCAACGAACTATGTCCATAAAAATATGTAGTGCCTATAGGACCATCGCAACTGAGGGGGTTTGTTCGGGTTTGTTCGCGACGCGAAAGGTATCTAGGCGTAACGAAAGAAGTAGGCAGTGCGAACTTGATGCGTGAATGGCAGGAATGGTGGGATGACGGAACATATGGACGATGGACCCACAAACTGATACCAGATATACAGAAATGGGTTGGACGGCCTAAGGGAGAAGTCGACTATTTCTTCACGCAAGCATTGTCGGGCCATGGCTGCTTCAGAAAGTACCTATATAACCGTAGGAGGTCAGAATCAAGCGAATGCATATATTGCCAGCAAGAAGATGACTCGGAACATACATTATTCAAATGTCCCAGGTGGGAGGAAGCTAGGAGGAAAATGCTCTGGAAACGGGGAATCTTTTCAGTGTGGGCAGTGTTAGGACAGGTTTAACAGAATGGGAAGAATCATGGAACGGTATTTACAGAACACTAAGAAATATAATTGAGACCAAAGAGAAAGAAAGTAGGACCTAATATCTAGAAGAGAGCAAAGACTGCAGGCCCTCGTATTGAAGTAATGCGAAAGCGGTTTCCGGTACGAAGGGTCAGAATGGGAGGAGGGGTTTTTTAGTGAGTAGGAATCGCACGCTTCAGACATATTCAAACACATACCGTCATATTTGTAAAACTATTAGGCCGACCTGTACTGGCGTTATTTATAAGCAACTTCTGCCGTGACCGGCGATACTTGCAGCTTCAGAGGACCGAACTTCTTCTGGATAATAATTGCGTTAGAGAAACTAAACTGTTGATCTTCGAACATTATTTGTTCAATACAAATTGTAGTAGGAGTGTAAATTATTTATATACAGGGTGTTATGGAAATGACGTATTATATTTAAATGGGTGACTCCTGGGGTGTCCTAGAGAAGCGCTACACATTTTTTTTTTCAAATCAAACGTTTAAAAAGTGGGGTAATTCACCCCTAAACCTACCGGTGACTCCACGGCACCATATGATATTATCCGGCGGAGCTGTCTGACAAACACATGTTCCTACACTGTTGCAAAACTTTATAAAACTGTAGAACTTTTAGTTTCTTATAAAATTAATTATTTAGCTTACCTTAGGATACAAGGGAAGTAAATCGAGGATACTCTATGCTCACACTTTATGCTCTATACGTGCCCTGATAATAGTGTGGGACTGCCTAATAGCTATTAAGAAGTAAACTCAAAGTCACAGTCTACTCCTTGCTTGCAAACCCACTAAAACTGCTTTGTCCTCTTCTTCTGCATATCAAAACTAACTAAATCACTTAAAGAAACAGACAGACACCCACAAAACCACTATAAACACTACCATACGCTAGAATAAACGCACATAGGACGTCCAAATTTCAGTGACAATCCGTAAACTATGCTTGCAGAAGCCACATGTCCCTTATCCGACCTAAAGGAACATTTTCTAAAAGTTCTGGCAGGTCGTCTTGCAAGATATGTGGTCGTATTAGTTGATTATCAATAATACCTGCTGATATGTTCAAGAAAAACCTTATCTGGCTATTGGTCTCGCTAATTAAATATTCCATCTCGGGTAAAGCCAATCTCATCTGTGAACTATCCTTCGGAATTAGTCAGGTACTTTGACTTGACTGTATGTACCACTGTTGTAACCTTCTTGTAAAATAAAGGAAGTCTTGTAGTCTCAACTTTTTAACTTTTGTAGTACAGTGGCTATCTCTCTCCTCTATAACTCGCTGATTAAATATTCCATCTCGGGTAAAGCCAACCTCATCTATGAACTATCCTTCGGAATTAGTCAGGTACTTCGACTTGACTATATGTACCACTGTTGTAACCTTCTTGTAAAGTAAAGGAAGTCTTGTAGTCTCAACTTTTTAACTTTTGTAGTACAGCGGCTAACGTGTTTGGGTTTCTCTCTCCTCTATAACTCGCTGATTAAATATTCCATCTCGGGTAATGCGAAGCTCCATGTATAGGGCATTTTCCTGTGCTGCTCCATAGCATAAGACCATGTCCGTTAGTTCGATTGAAGTTCTTGGCATTTTGAGTTTGAATAGCAAATTTATAATATTAGAAAATTATTTATATCCCTCTATCGCAATTTTAGCAAACTATTGCGCTGTTGCCAGTTTTGAAACTGTAACGTCGAAATTTTTCGCGCCAAAACATTAAATTGAAAATTCGATTAAAAAATATGAATTTTGTCCTAAAGCATGAATGAAAATTATACGGAGAAGTAATATTCAAAAGCAAATGACATAATTTATGGATATAATCTTATAAAACAGCATCTTATAAAAAATACGCCAGCAGGTGGCAACATTGTAGTGTTGTTGTGTAGTGATGCCATACAGAAAAAAAGAAGAAAATGACAATGTCAAATCAAACTGTCCGAACTTGTTACGTTAAGTGGTTGAAGGGGTCTGTTTGTTTATTAATTATTCAGAGAAAATTGAGTTTAAAGTTTTTTGTCTGGCGTCATCAGTACAATTACCTTCATCAATTTGTTATCTGTTATTTACCATTAGAACATTATTGAAAGTAGTTGTAAAAAATGTTATGTTATAAATCCTTCATCCATGTGAAAAACTTAAATGGGAGTGTTTTCTAAGCAGCAAAAGTGTTGTGTGTGCGTTAATTAATGTGAATTTATGTGCTATTTTAAATAATACCGAAAAGGTAACAGAGCTTAAATAAAAAAAAATTTTCCCAGCGAACAACTCAAGGTAAAAGTTTAGAAATGTACCTTGAAAAATAAACATCTTCTGTCAACCGGTTATTGACCGTCTAAAGAGTTTAACCGACAACATTGCTCAAATTTCAGTGACGTTTTTGGCCATAACCTATCTCAATATTGTTTTGTTTAGGTATGGCCAAGGTTTGTTTACCTTTGGTCAGTAGTAACAGATATGTTTATTTGGTTTGACATAAGGTGTTATAATTCGGTTATTAATTGAAAGCGCCATTTTTGGTTATTTTTTTTCAATTTCTTTTCATCTCAGGAATTGCCGGTTTAAATATAATACGTCATTTCCATAACACCCTGTATAAAAGTAACTTTAGTAAAATGACGTGAAATATAAAGAGGTAAAGTAAGAAATTATTGACTGGGGACACGTGATTGGCGATACATTTCTAAATTTAAAATTGAATACTGCAGCTATAATCCAAAAAGAAAAACATTTAAAATTGCTTTCTAATGCAGGAAGTAACATATCTTTCTCAAATTATAATCGTTGTCTACAAGCAAATAGTTTATTTTAATAAGTTATATGCTAAGGACTGAAAGTTGCCGGTGAAAAAATTTTGACCCAGAAGATAGCCTGACTCGTCTACTAGAACATGGTTTTCCATTCAAATTCAAATAATTGACTTTAAAGGAGATGTCAGGACCTGAGAAATGAGGTGTCATTGGCTAGTATTCCCCTATCCTGCGGGTAATTCCAGTCAGGTAATTTTGAATGCTTTTTATATAGCAAAAACTAACTTTAGGATATTTCTTTTGAAAATAAAAAAGAAATAAAACACATGCATTTATAATAAAGTAATATGCCATTAAACCTTTTACTAAGTTCATCTGAATGATAATAAACTAAAAAAAAAAGAAAAAGAAGGGAACAGTAAGAGTCCTACTCTCTTAAATAAATATCGCATTTATAGTTTTCAGGTTGTCCCGCCCACTGCATAAACTATGAATCCAATAGTAGCACATCGAACAGCGATACCAAAGCTCACCCACTTTTCCGTGTTTTTGGCAAATAAAACATAACTCATCATTGTCTCCGTTTCCTATATCATCTAATTCATCATCTTGACATAAATTTTTTTCATCATCTTCGTATATCCAACATTTTCTTTAAGTTTTCCTTTAAACCTTTTTCTTTTTTAATATAATGTTTCGTCCTCTTCCTTTTTCCTTTCCCTTCCTTTCCTTTTTTTTTCTAGCCTGTTCTTCCAATTACTCCTTCAAAGTTGTCAGTGTTAATATCTGTGAATGTTGTTTAGCGCGTTTTGATTTTTTAATAGTGCTAGCAGATGGAACTGGTAATAAATTGTACAATAATACCGCAGTTTTAGTAGTGAGTTACCCGAAAGAACCAGTCCATTCTGCCATTTTGGATTATACTTTATATTGTTAGTAATTACGTATTCGCATGCAATTCGTCGAACTTCTTGGGGGACTAACGATATAAAATAGATCTGCCATATATTTTATTCTATCAGCTTGAGCAACTTCATCCTCTAATGGCACGGTGGTTTGTCTTCCCATACGTGGAGCAGTCCTATTATTTTTTTGCTTTTCTTCCCTGTAGTGTGCTAAATGGAATGTTATATTGTTTACTTGTCAATCGCATTGAATTTCCTTCGTCGATAGAGAGCAGTGTATTTTTCAGTTGCTCTGTAGTCCACTTAGCTTTTAATCCTTTTTTATATAAATTCTAGACATCCGTAATAAAATATTGAGCAAAATAAGCTTTGTTAAAATTAAAGGTGTAGTCAGTTAGTAATAAAAATATAACTTTTATGATTGTCGGATAATACCGGTCATGACTAATATTGTCCCAATGTCTTGACCCTCATTACCCGAAAGCTCCTTGTAAGAAAAAATCTAATACTAAAATTAAACTTCGTGATTTAGATATCTACAAACGCGGAAATCATTAGACCAATTACCAAGAAAATAAGGGCATGCAAAAAAATTAACTACGTTTGTTTCGATTCGCCTGAATGTTACACCAAAAGAGAGCAAACAGGTTGAGATTCAGTTGTGGCCATTAGAATGGGGTGATCACAGCGTAACCACATGCATTTAACTTTGGACGTTGATTGTTAAATAGTAGCACGATGCTGAACGAACTGAGTAGATTTGCTCTGTAGCATTTCAAGTGAACGGAATTCCCCACCTGACTGGAGTTTCCCCACTCCCCCCTTCTCTTTATTTAAATGGATAATAAACCACACCGTCTAGGCGCAAAACTGTAAATAAAATTTTTGTTAGCAGTATAATCAAATTTTCAAATGGAAGCAAAAAAAGTAACCTATTTAATTTTCGACTTTTTCTTATACAGGGTGAGTTTTTTAAAGTGTTACAAGGCGATATCTCGCAAACGGTTTAAAATATTTTCTTGAAATTTTAATGAGGTAATAGTGAGATAGGGGGACATATTTAAACATATTTTTGTTATCTGCCCCCTTTCCCCATTTTGAGGGCTGGGGGGTAACTTTGAAATTTTAAATGTAAATATGTACTTTTGTTTATTAAATTCGGATCTACGTAAAAAACTACGTATTTGTACAAAAAAAATTTTTGGTTAGCTCCACTGGTTACAAACCGAACAAACCCGAATTATAATTAATTAGGTTATAAAAATTTAAAAAATATTATTTACCCTTTATCGCCTGTCATGTTTCAGAAGATGTTCGAAATGTCTCCCTTCAACTTCCAAACACTTTCTCACTCTTTTTTTAAACGAATTTCGTACCCGTTCTAACATTTCAGGTGTCACTAATAAGCAGGCAAAGCGGATTCGGTCTTTCATATTGTCTATAGTTTTAGGTGCAGTCGCCATCACTTTGTCTTTTATAAATCCCCAGAAGAAAAAGTCAAGAGGGGTCAAATCCGGAGACCTAGCAGGCCAATTGACCGGACCAGCTCGACCAATACACCTGCTTTCAAACAATTCGTTTAAATGATTACGGGCCTGTATTGCATAATGCGGTGGAGCTCCATCCTGTTGAAACCACATGTCAGGATTTATGTTTTGGTTTAATAATAGTGGTAATTCGTTCCTTAAAAAATCTGTATACATTTCTCCATTTAAATGGCGATCAAAGAAATGCGGACCAATAACCCTATCTCCAATTATACCACACCAGACATTAACTGATGTTGATGTTGATGTTGATTTGGCACAGTTCTCATCCAGTGGGGATTTTCCGATGCCCAGTAGTGCATATTGTGTCTATTTACGTTTAAGAAAACAAACAATAAAAAAAAATTAATTTCTCCCGACAAGGGATAACTTAAAATCCTACCTGGTCACAATTCTGGAAATTAGCTTCATCAGAAAAAACAACGTTCTTTAGAAACCTGTTATTTCCTTGCATTTGCCCTGTTACCCAATTGCAAAATATAACGCGATTTTCAAAGTCTTGCCCATAAAGCTCTTGGTGGAGTGTAATGTGGTATGGATGAAATTTGTACATATGCAATATGGTCACAACCGATTTTTGGCTTATTCCAGCATCTGCAGCGGGTTAATAGCTACCATTCCTAAAACTCCAACTGCCCTATCTGCATCTGTTTTAGTTCGCTTCCGAAATAGTGGTTTTGACTTCAGGCTGCCAGTAGTGCGACATCTACTTTACAGCCTTTTAAATGCCATGTGAGATTTCAGGTTGTTAGGAAACCTATCGCCCACCTTAGTGAAGCTTGTCTGTAGTTTCTTCTGCACTCCCCCAACATTAACAACATATCAACTTGCACACTAAAATTCGCTTCCATGTTCAATTGACCAAGCTGAGAAATAATCGTTGATATGTAAAAATTCTCAACTGACTGAAGTCAAAACAACGCATTTCCATGTAAACGAATAATAATTTTGAAATAAGTGAACTTGATTTATTTTAAATTTAGTTATTTTTTAAATCCAATAGAAATTTAATAATAAATTAATTATAATTCGGTAACCAGTGGAGCTAACCAAAAAATTTTTTTGTACAAGTACGTAGGTTTTTACGTAGATCCGAATTTAATAAACAAAAGTACATATTCTTATTTAAAATTTCAAAGTTACCCCCCACCCCTCAAAATGGGGAAATGGGGTAGATAACAAAAATATGTTTAAATATGTCCCCCCATCTCACTATTACCTCATTAAAATTTCAAGAAAATATTTTAAACCGTTTGCGAGATATCGCCTTGTAGCACTTTAAAAAACTCGCCCTGTATAACTTACTACTTTTATTTTAACATGTAGAGTCCAAATACTTTGTAGTGTATCATGATAAATGTTTTAATAATACGTTATCGGATGAGGAAAATTAAGTGATTAAGAGTAGTGTTGGAAAAAACCGATGATTTTAATAATCGAGTACTTGATACTCGAGCGATTTCAATAATCGAGCGAATCGGTCGAGCGATTTCACTCAAAATTCATATTCATCAAGTGATGACGTTTACAGGTATTATAGCTGGGGTTGTCAGATCGCCAGGATATTCCGGGTTTGTTCGGGATTGCTGTGTATAATTCCGAAATTTATTACCTTCTTATTATCTTTTACTTTGTGTTTTTTTTTTCTAATTTATAATAATCTGCCAGAAATTCCGAAGTTCATCCTCAATTCCCGATGGAGACAAAATTTGTCCTCGAAAACTCTGAAGACAAACGGGCCACCATAATTATTGGGCGCCTTCGACGACGATTTGCTCTTGGATTTATAACTCCAATAATTGCTCGAGTGGTTTTCAAAATCACTTGAAACTCCCATTCATTGAGCGATGATGTCACCGGGTGCTCGCGAGGCAGCGGTCAGTAGTGCGGCGGACAATATCGAGTTATAAGTTATAAGTGACGATTATCGCTTGAATTTATAACTCGAGCAGTTTTTTCAATAATCGAGAGATGTCGGTTATTTCAATAATCGAGTACTCCAGCGGATATTCACTCAAATATGAAACATAGTCTTAAGCTCTCTGCTAACTTTTGATCCACTATTTTTTTTACAGAATTAGAGTGTGACCAATAGGGGAATCTAAACTACCTTCTAACGCAAGAATGACAGATCTAACGGTCAAAATGGCGCCATCTTGGTAAAAAAAATTAAATAGGAACATGAGTATTGCGATACATCATTCTGAGATCCCAGCGAGTACTTTACGATGTCAGAATATTAGTTCTCTATTCCCATCCAAAATAAAATAACGGCGCTTTAAAAATTGCGTAGTTAGAAAAATACAACTGGGCACAGTGTAGTAGAAATCAAACAGCTACACTTTCTTGTATATTTCAGGGGGCTCAAATTCAAAATGGCGGATGGGTGCATCTTGATAAAAAAATTTAATAGTTTCGTTCTCGGGATTTAATCGACTCTGGAGCAAACTGGAGCTGGTTTTTTCATCGATAAAATGTTCACGTTTTGTAAATTTTACGAAATGTCGTTGGCGTCTTTATTCTACTTATATCCGGAGAGCAAAGCTCGATCTAAAAAAAGAAGTGACGTACCATTCTTTCCTTCAAAAATACCAAGGACAATTCCCACACGCACGCCACTGGTCGAATTAAAGAAACATGTTATACATCATAAATTCCTCTTAATGAATAGAAACTGTATACCAAATTTCATAAAAATATCTAGAGCAATATCACAGATATTAATAAAACCGATATTTTTTGACAATCCTGTATCTCAAAAGTTAAGCCGTTTAGGGCATATGTTCATATGAAGTTCGTTTCTGAAAATGGACCCAGGAATAACCTCCTTAAATATTAGTATGTTATTAAGAAATACCCTGTATAGAACCAAGTAGTTAAAAAGTTATATTTTATGATTGGTCGCAGAAATATGACATCATTCATCAATCAATGCTGTTCTTTGAAAAACACATGTTTACTAACATGTGGACAACATGTGACATATATAATTATTGCTTCCCATGTCAAATATAATGTTAGAAGGGTGCACCCATTAAATCTAATAAATATATATAGAGTGCTTAACTTAAATCTGAGACACTATAATAATATCTCATGCGCTGGTTACGTCCATTATTCTTATTTTAAGATATCTATATGTATATATATTGCTCAGGTATATGTACAAGGTGGTCAACTAAGTGAGATACGCGGTTGTATTTCGGAAACTATTCACCGTACAACTTTCGGAAAAAAATATTTATAGGCAAAGTCGCCGAGAGAAACGGCTGGAAATTATTTGCATGGACTTGTATGTACGTAACTCTAATAGTAGTTTGTTAACAGTATGTTTCTCTACAATTTACTTAGATAAGATGTGTTGGAAAACTAGCTCCAACACGAGGATTATATTTTTATATTTTTAATTCTGATTTAATTACCTATTTTAAAACCCCTATCTTCATACATAAATTCTTCCATAAAAAATAATATTTAAATTAAAGATTGTTCCACGAAAAATGGATATAACTTAATGACTGTAGTAAAAGTACCTGGGCGATCCCATTATTTATGACCGTTTGTTATTATTATGTGGAAAGGACCGGATTGTAATAATTATAATTAAATATTGGCACATCACGTAGGTTCGGCTGCTTAATTTATATTTAAATATCTTTTTGTGGTAAAATTTGTTAGTTTTTATTTCTTGCTGGACTACCATGAAGATACAACGGCCGAACTTTTTGACGAATGGTTCAAGAATTGTCTTTTACCAAACATTCCTCAGAATAGCGTGATAGTAACGGACAATGCGAGCTATCACAGTCGCCAATTACATAAAGCTCCAAGCTCAAATAATACAAAATTGGAGATTCAGAACTACATGGCGGCGAATGATATATATTTCGAAGAAAGTTGTAAAAAAAGTGATTTTTTAGAAGTTTTAAAGACATTTTGTATAAAAAACGTATATGTTTGTGACACATTGGCAGAAGAAATTGGACATACAGTGCTACGGCTTCCACCCTATTATTGCATTTTTAACCCCATACAGCATATGTGGCACCAGTTAAAATCACTGGTTAGGTCTGAAAACATTTCGCCGACTTTAAGTTCTAGTGTTGTAGAATTAATACGAAAATGCTTTAATGATATTCCCCCAGGTAGTTGGAAAAATTCAGTCCGTCACGTAATAACTGTAGAAAATTCGTATATTAGTCTGGATCGTATAATTAATCCAATTATAATTAATTTTGATGAGGATAGCGATAGCGAAACAGAACTATCTATAGAATGACATTATAAATGTAAATAAATATGACTAGTAATATTTAAAAAAAATGTTATTTTATTTGATTGCATTAATATAATCGTATCATTACTTGTTTTCCTTAGTCCGTCCCTTCATACTTCACTTGTTTATTGCCAAGCTCTTATCGACACAATGGGAACGCCCCAACAAATCATTAAGTCGTATCCAATTTTCGTGAAACGTACTGCAAATAAAATGACGTTTTTTCGAAAACGGTTAGGATTAGCGACGAATGAAGAGTATTTCATTTTTAGTGAATAGTTAAAGGTATGTAAAACCAGTTGTCCAAAGTTCTTATCATACAGGGCGTTAACAAAAAAGGGACCATGAGTGTCATAGTCAGTCCGTCCCTGCAGCTTTGAGTAATTCACAACCCTTTCAAGGATAGTAATTTGAAGGGTCTAACCTGGTATAGATCATATTAAAAAAAATTGAAATATACCTGGTGGTTCAATAATTATGTGTAAGAAACTTGATTCCATTTGAGTCTTCCTGGATCCCATATCTCCGAAGAGGAGGCTTATACGAAAAAAGATAAATGGACTTGTAGTACTATTTTCACTTCCTTTCTTCATATCCGGGCGATTTCCCAAATTTTGGCTTGGGGTGACAGTAACCAAGTCGAATTTTACGCTAAAAAAACCCAGGCAGCAGCTTTCTCTAAAAAGGTTAACATTACAGAACCGGATATAGTCATGGACGGACACGCAATCCCACTGGCTCCATCTATTAATTTGCTGGGCGTCAATCTGGGAGGAAATATGTCTTGGCATAACCACGTTGTGGCAATCGCCAAGATAGCTTCTCAGAAACTTGGTGTGCTCTTCCGAACCAGAAAGTTGTACACACCTCAACAACTTTTGATACTATACAAAGCCCAGACTCGACCTAGAGTACTGCTCTCATGTCTGGAGCTCTGTACCCAAACATACCCTTCGGCTACTGGACTCCATCGAAAGGAGGGCCATTCGTCTGATTGGAGACCATGAGCTGACGAAGAACTTCGACAACCTAGAACATCGGAGACAGGTTGGGGATTTGACAGTCTTTTACAGATATTTTCATGGAAAGTGCTCGGCTGACACTGTCCTTTTAATTCCGCCCAGAGGGGCGAATATCAGAAATACACGACGAACCACTGCCGCCCATCTATATGTGGTTAAGCTTAGTACTCCTCGAACTTCATTATTTAAGAATTCTTTCATCTGGACGACTTCATCCTTATGGAACGACCTTCCCGAGGTCGTTTTTCCCAACAAATATAACCTTCAACGATTCAAAACCAACGTGCGCACACGCACCACTCTCGGAGTGCCCTAAAGGATTTTTCCTATAGTGCTTGTGTTTGATCCTAAAAAAAAAAACAAGAAGGAAAAAATGGTGATACATTATTTTTCTGTTACTTCATCGAAATTATTAATATGGTAGGTAAAAAATGCAAACTAAAAATTATCTTAAACTTTATCTCAAAAACCCCTCACAACCGGCCGAACACAACACTAAACATCTCAAATCCAAAGTGACACATGCCACCATTGTTGAACGGTGCATTACACTTCGCTAATTGGAAGGTTTACAGAGGGCTTACTGCTTTATGTAAGGGTGAAATCCACCCTTATGTTTGCAGGAACAGGGCACAGTCAGCAGGAACTGAAACGATCCCCCGAGATGCAATTATTGGGAATCAGAAAGCATATTGTAGTAAGTCAGCCGTGGTCGTTGGGAAACTCGATCGCTTGCGTTTTTTGTTTTTACGTTAAGAAGTATGATTTGCTCTTTTTACTTTTAAAAAGCAGTTACTTTAAATTAAATATATAATTACAGTTTCAAGCAGGGTTTAGGCTGGGCATGTGTTTGATCATAGAAAAAATAAGTATTTTCATTCAGATGAACTTCACCTGAGCAACTAGTTAAAGCTAACATCAGGAATAATCGATACAATCATATGTTTGATAATTTTATTCGTCCCTATTTTTTCCAAGTCGCCGGAGAGCCCCTTATACTTCGAAAATCAACCGGACTCGCATGGAAAAAGAAGAATCACTTCTGCTTGTCCAAAAGGACGAATGAACTTTGCAGCTTGAAGTCTTATGGTTCATTATTTTGAAGAAAATTATTCTAGTAGGGTTAGGGTTGGAGAGATGCCGTACCTCACGTGGTACGTACATGTAATAGAACGACATATTGGCAACAGCGAGATCTGAAGTCAGTTGGCTAGTATTAGTTGTGTATGCGGTCTTTGGGGTTTTCCTGGATTTTTGAGTTTGTAATTTAATCATTAAAACGGAAAGTACACTTAGTGAAATTTCGAGTTGATATAACTCAAATATGAGTTGTCCTAGACCGAGGCGTCTTGCTAATAGAGGATAGCACAGACCTCTGAATTACGGCAATCAAATCGAAGAAATTGCATCAACTCACTATTCATAAGTTATGATAGCACAGAAGATGGGTTATTTTATGCGTTGAAATAGCTCACGCCCCACCGTCTTAAATTATGGATAGGCTACCTTAGCTACCAGTTTGTGAATTGTGATGCTTTTCTAGTCGGGCTAGATTAATTCATGATTCGAGTTATCAAAACTTGACATTTAAGTTGTTCTAGCTTACGATGGTGGCTGGGTTTGTTCGGGTTTGTTCACTCTTTGGGCTACCAGACTCCAAATCTTGGACTACTATACTTAGTACCTAAATTGTGGACTATCGGAACTCAAAATATTTCTTTGATTTAACGCCTGCATATTGTGGCCTTCAATTGCCTTTTGTTTTTTCAAGATATGACATTTTTGTTGTATATTTAAAAAAAATAATCAAATGAATTATAGACAGGAGAGCATACTACGACTAAGAAACCATGCGGACGAAGTGATGACGATTGCTTCAAAAGGCAACTTGATTTAATATACTGTAAAGAAGCGCGCGATTATTACTTCGCTGAATAAAATAATCTTAATCGTAGTATAATACTCGTGTTTGTATATATCATGGAATCATAGGAATTTAATTATCAATTCTGTAAAACAGGGAAAAAATTGCCAGGTCTTAAAAAAAAAGTTATCAAGTTTATATCCACAATAAGTAGACGTACCTTCAAAGAAGTTTGAAGGGTACGTCCATTCTTGAGAAAAACATCATTTGTTTAGCGTCAATAGAAACTTTTTTCGTTCTGTCGTTTTCCTCAGGTATATGGACGCACCCTTACAATATAAGTATAGAAATCTTGTTCAAATTTGTTTTGCGATTTTGTCGACGATGCCTCTATTGTTGTTTTCTTTTCTTAACATACACTAGTGGTTCTGAACAAAATATAAGAACAATGGCTTAAAAAATACTATTTTTTTAAATAGATTAAAAGATGGATTTTGGAAACTTAATTCAAACCCTATTATTAGTTTAGGTAGATTAAGTTTATTAATAAAATTAAAAAAAAACGTTTTCTAAGGGCTAACAAAGGCTATACTTTAAGAATACACTTAAAACGAAAAATAACATTTCATGTGTAACACAGGTACAAATCTTGAGTAAATATGTATTAATAATAATATAATATTAATATATACTTATAAATAATAAGGCTCCATTCTAATAGTAACAATTTGTATGCATCTCCCTCCTGTCCCTCCATTTTACGCCAATTGACCAAAATTATGCAAAACACAAATTTTCACGCACAGAGAACAAAGATGAAAAATCCCATAAAAGGCTCAACGGCCATCTATACGCGCCGGTCTATTCGCGCGATCGAAGGAGAATTGACGAATAACAATGGAATGAACAACTAAAAATAATTTACACATGGTAATGAGTTGAAATAATGCATGTACGGGTTAAAACGACACTTTATAATCAATTAGTAAGTTTTCCAAACCCAAAAACTGAGTTCAGGTAACTCATAAAATAGTTACAAGATGAGGAATTGTGGTGATCCCAAATATGTTTAAAATGTTGATAAAAATCTCTTTCTGGGTTGAGGCGAACCAAAAGAATCTGAACTACTGTAGCGTTTTTAAATAATTTGTGATAATTCGTAGGCTCAGTTAGAACAACATAGAGAGGTGGGTTGAGGTAGCTCCAATTTTGTAACCCACGACATTGGTAAATGCATTTTTGTCAGTGTAGCATTTTCAATGCCCACTATTTTATAAGGCACTTTACTAACTGTAATAGGAAACTAAATTTCAAGGAAAATCTAGTTTTATTTGTAGTATTCCAGTTAGTTAGGCGATTTCATAGATCAGTATGCACAGTTAAGTTTTTATTTTGGTTATTTGTGAGGTGATGCGGCATATCTAGCGAACCAAGAAGAATAGATGCTGCATATTTCAGTGGGAGAGTTACCGCACGTTGTATTTATGTATTTAGGTGACAGTAATAGCTAATAGCTATGCACCTGCAGAATAAACAAAAAGGATAATGTTTTGTAGGTTTACAATGCACAGAAAAACTGTATGGAATGTTTCGCGGAATACAGCTGAACGACTAAAACGGTTGATTTGATTTGTTGTGTCAGATGTGCAAGATAGCTACATGATACATGTATCTCTCCATGTACAACTTATGCGAACAGAAAATAAAATTAATCAATAGCATCTGTGCCTTATGGAGTTAACGAGGCATCACTCTCTACAACTTTGGGCAACTCACCTAAGTCCCGAGGGAGACACCATAAAACCCAGTGTTATGTGAATATTTTTTTGTAATCTTAAGTAATTTCTTTTCGGTTTTTTATATTTAAGGATATTATGGATGGTTTAAAATTTACTTTGTGAATTTTTGTTAGAATTATAAATGAAACAAACGATTTTGTGATTTAATTTGTAAAAGTGCGGCAACTGTCCCACACTTACCCTACTCCTCGTACATTTTATTTACGATACAAATTTTTATTTTCAACAAGATTATTCAAGGTGGTCGTTTTCTAATACCGAGAAAGGAATAAGAAAACACCATTTCGAATACTTTACACTGAAAGTAGCATCACATCCTGTCATAATTGGGGGGTAATTCAAGTCCAGTGATGCCAAACGCTAAATCATTGAGATGACATATTAATGTTCCGCTCACTCGCCCCAATTAAACCGATGGTTCCGACTATCCTGCACGCATGTGTGCCAACGGTGTTACACTGCATTAGGGATGCTGCCAGGGCTGCCAACTTTGTGGGGATGATTAATTGTGGATGAAACAGATTTTTGTAAAGCTTTTGGAAACAGAGATATAGAATGTGCTGGCTGTAAGAATTTATGTATTATTGGCTTGTAAAAAGACAAAATATTTTTTTGAAGATCAAACACAAGCACTATAGGAAATATCCTTTAAGGCAGTCTGAGAGTGGTGAGTGTGCGAATAAAGCGATTCACGTTGGTTTTGAATTGTTGGATGTTAGATTTGTTAGGAAACACGACCTCGAGAAGGCCATAAGGATGAAGTCCTCCAGGTGAAAGAATTCCTAAATAATGAAGTTCGACGGGTACTAACTAAGCTGAAACCACATATGAATAGGCGGCAGTGGTTCGACGTGTATTCCTGCTATTCGCCGCTCTGAGCGGAATTGATAAGGCAAAGTCAGCCGAGCATTTTCCTTGCAAATATCTGTAAAAGAGAGTCAAATCCTCAACATCTCTCCGATGTTCTAGGCTGTCGAGGCTCTTTGTCAGCTTGTGGTCTCCGGTCAGACGAATGGCCCTCCTATCGATGGAATCCAGTAGCCGAAGGGTATGTTTGGGTGTAGAGCTCCAGATGAGAGCAGTACCCTAGTGATGGTCGAATATGGGCTTTGAATAGTATCAAAAGTTGTTAAGGAGCGTACAACTTTTTGGTTCAGAAGAGTACACCAAGTTACTGCTAAGCTATCTTGGCGATTGCCACAACGTACTTATGCCAAGACATATTTCCTCCTGGATACACGCCCAGCAAGTTAATAGCTGAAGCCAGTGGAATTGCATGTTCTGCAATGACTATAGCTGGTTCTGTAATATTAACCTATTTAGAGAAAACTGCTGCCAGGGTTTCCTTAGACAGAAAACTCACTTTTCTTGCGCGTTGATCACGCTGTTTTTCGTATTCTTAATGGAGAAGCAATAATTAATATAAATCACCATAGATTATTATAGTCGCGCATTGTACCCTACACCTGTCAGGTAGACATCTGTTAGATAGGTAAATAAATCAGTCTGGTCTGGAAGTGCAGGTAAATATCATGATGAGTAAATAAAGTGTTACTAAGTAGAAAAGTGTTGCTAAACATAAAAGTAGTACCAACTTTTATTCACGATTTTCTCTCAATATTGCTGTCCTGGTTACATAGCTTCCTATCAGGTCGATCCCAAATTGATCGATTTAATTCTATTCAATCCAGGAGTATACTGGTTCCATTTAGGCCCTTTTCTCTTCAGTTTGTTCATTAACAACTTGGGAATGCAATTTGATTACTGTCAGTTCCTCCTATTTGCAGATGATCTGAAACTGTTTATAAAAATCTCCTCATTTGAGGATTGTTTGAAGCTCCAGTCGTAGTTGAATAAATTGGTAGTATGGTGTAAGAACAATGGTATGAAGATTAACTCCTCAAAGTGTCACTTCATAAATTTTCATACGTCTAGGTCGGAGTTTCAACAGCATTATTTAATTGATGGCAATATTCTTACTATTGTTCTCGAACTTAAGGATTTTGGTCTGACTATGGATGCTAAGTTTACTGTCATTCCTCACATTCAGAACATCATATCCAAATCTCTTCATGTCCTGGCATTTATTAAGTGCATCATCAGTGATAGTTTACTAAGACCAAAACTATAAAACAATTATATTGCTAATTAATAAGAACCCATCTGGAATACTCCTCCTGTGTTTGGAATCATTGCTATAATATACATATCTTGAATATTGAAAGTGTTCAATATAAATTTTTGGAATTACATTACCTATAACCTTAATAAACCGCAACTAGTTTATTTCCAGCTTGAAGCAAATATCCAGATCAGAAACCTCAGGCAACGTCGGGATCATATGGATCTTATAATGTTATATAATCTATTTTATAATAAATATAACTGTTCTTTCTTATATGACAGAATAGGATTGCACGGACCATCTAGGGAAATACGTCAGAGGAACCTTTTCTATACCATCTCATAGAGCTAACTATAGCCAGAATATCTTTATATCAAGATCATGCAGACTAGCTAATGAATTTCCTACGTTTGATTTGATTTTATGAGACAACTACTGACTATAGATTAAAAATAGTTATTTTCTGTTGCCTGGCAACGTCTAACTGTAGAAAAATGTTCAGTTTTCTTGCAAAAATAATATCAAAAATGTCAATGTTTCTTATCGACTTTTACGAATAATATTCTTTAATTGAACCAACTTTAACAAACATCTTTTATATGCCCGTTTTCCCGACTCGTCAAGTAAGTATGGAATTACTAAGGAATGCGAAAAAATTAAGCCTACCAAAAAATTAATTTCCTTGCACCAGCTGCAAATTTTGAAAACGTAACACAGTAGCAAATAACAGTGACAGCACCAGCATATTTTGCGAAACGTGTGACATTTGCTTAAGTAAGCTGGTTGGGTCTTTTGTAATGAAACAAAAAATATCAGAAAAAAGCTCCAAATTATACGGCAAGAGAAAAGGAAGTTGTCTTGACTGTTCAATGATGTCGAAAACGTCAACATCGTCATTGAGAAATTCCATGAGAAATTATTTGACTGACAATTCATATGACAAAACTGATAATTTCATATTTGATTTAATGTATAAATGTATGTTTATAAATCAATTACTTAAAATTTTAAGTACAGAAATTTGGCTACTTAACGTTTGATACGCTTACACGGTATTTACATGTCGGTGCAATCAATGCACAAAGACAATTTATTCCCTACTTAACATAAAGGGTTCCTTAACGCCTTTCCATTAAGTGTGGTGCAAGCCGGACATTAAGTATTTACTTGCCACAAACTTAAAAGTTACAGAAATATTTGAAACTCAATACATCAACTTACGCTTGAATAAAAAAATCAATTAGCCAAAATGTGCTTGCTCATAACGGATAAATCCTATAATATTTTAAGAAGCACTTTACTATTGGTTAACTGACGATTCTAACAAACCTCGTTACGTGTCTATTGTCCCGGGTACCGGTATATCACAATAAAATTGTTTATCACGTTAAAGGCGTGAAGAAGTTTCAATAGGCGTAACGTATTGCGCCTGAATCACACCTAAATATGAAACAGACTTGCCGCTCAAGGAAGATAAATCTCAATTAGACACAAGTTGATTTGGAACAGAGGCATGACAAAATATTTCACAGCGCAACGAAAAATTAATACATCTTTTTTTTTGATTATAATAAAGTTTAAGTTATTAGGTGTGTAAGTGGGGGACACAGTTGCCGTAATTATACAAATAAAATCGTAAAATCGTTTGTTTCATATTATATTTCTTAAAAAATAGCTACGTAAATTTTAAACTTTCCAAAATATATATACAGGGTGTTATGGAAATGACGTATTATATTTAAATGGGTGACTCCTTGGGTGCCCTAGAGAAGCGCTACATATTTTTTTTTTAAATCGACCGTTTTAAAAGTGGGGTCCAGACCATAAACCCACAGCTCATCAGAAAACAGGTGATACGTGGAATGTTGCCAAACTTAATGCAAAACTGAAATTCCATATAAAATTATAAAAATAAATTATTTATCTACTTACTTGTATTTATCTTTATACATAAAGAGTGAGGAAATCCACGCACAAACACAACCAGTTTTTTTTTCATGGGGACACTCCTGGAAACAGTTTATGCTCGAACAATTCCATCAAGTCAAACGTCCAAAACAAACTACTCGTTTTAGGTTCGTAAACAAAAATAATGTAAAATTATATACAAAGTTTGGACGCGTAGCCCGAAATTCATTACATAACAATTATTATACGAGTACCTTCTGAAAACAAAGCGGATAGCCGAGAGTGTAAATGGTAAGCAACAGAACCGACCGTATTCTAATGCGTATCTTCTAATACTGACACTTGCAAGAAGCACGCTTGTACGTCTAGACTTACGTTGCCCCGGCGCTCAGTGCCCCGGAAAATTAAATCTTCGTCGGTCTTGTCATTTGGAGTAGAGCTGAGCTAATTTAATTTTTTGGGTTTCTCAAGTACAATCGCAGTATTATCCCTTACCTTGATGGATATATCACTACTATCATTTCAATTCAGGGAAGAATCTCGTTTATCATAATAAGAAACGCATTTAAGCGACCTTAGTCCGTCCCGTAACGCCTATTATTAGGATTCAATTACCGTGACCGTGAAATATCAAATAGTCAAATATTGCTCATCTCTATTCCGAGTTTTGCACGTACCATTTCGTTCGTAGATGAAATGTTATTCTTAAATTGAAAGAATTTTATTTAAAGTGTGTGTTGATTAAATTAGTTAAATAAATAAATCTAAGCGAGAAAAAAGGACCAAAATTAAAACAGTTTTCCCGTGTATTCTTCCATGTGAATAGCTGCTATTTGTGAGGCTTTGTGAGAGGTTTTTTCCAAAAACTTAGATTCTGTGTGGTTTCTGTGAAATAAATGAAACTAATAATTGTATTTAAATAAGTATAAAGGTAAGAAACACGGGTCTTAAATAAAATTGCATTTTTTTTAAAGAGTTTGAAAAATAATAGGAAGGTCAATGACGCTTGACCTATTTAATTTCCTGTGCTTGTGACGAATTTGAAATTTGTGTGTAATATTACCATTATTTATTTAGCAAAACATCTTTCGCCGTCGGCTTTCTGGAATCACATTTGTTCATAAATGATAGAATGAAAAATTGTAAAAATTATAATTTGTTTTCTAAAGAGTTTGACATGTAGATATGACAACACCGATCGGTGTCAGTAGCGGCCATGTAAATTTTCAGATTTCAAGTGTATAATTTCGCTTAATAATTCAAAATGCCAATTATAGTTATTTTTTTTCAATTTATTTTCATCTCAGACTTTAATAATATGTCATTTCCATAACACCCTGTGTATATAAAGAAACGAGAAGAAATTACTTCAAGGCTATAAAAAACATTAAATTTGAGAACTGGGTTTTGTGGCGCCTCACCCCGGGACGTGGGTGAGTTGCCCAGAGTTGTAGGGAGGAGAGATGCCTCGTGAACTTCTCCAAAAGGGCCAGATACCTTATTGATTAATGTTCTTTTTTTCAATTATTTCTAATTGCATAGGCTGCATATGGTGAGGTACAGGTCTGATGAACATCTGACACAACAAATCCAAATCACAGTTTTAGTCGTGCAGTTGTATTCCTCGAAACATTCCACACAGTAATATCTTTGATAGCTGTTTTTTCCGTGTTGTAAACCTACAAACATTCAACATCTTTTTTTATTTTACAGATAGAAGCTGCATATTTCAGTGGGAGAGTTGCAGCACATAAATACAATGTGTGGCAACTCTCACACTAAAATATGCAGCGTCTATCCTTATTCGTAGGGAGAGAGAAATATTAGGTATTGAAAATTTTAATTGCCGTTTTAATTAACGTTACAGAACCGGATATAGTCATGGCAGGACACGCAATTCCACTGGCTTCATCTATTAATTTGCTTGAAGTCAGTCTGGGAAGAAATATGTCTTGGCATAACCACGTTATTGCAATCGCCAAGATAGCTTCTCAGACTCTTGGTGTGCTCTTCCGAACCAAACAGTTGTACACACCTCAACAACTTTTCATAGTATACAGAGCCCAGATTCGACCATCACTAGAGTACTGCTCTCATGTCTGGAGCTCTTCACCCAAACATACTCTTCGGCTACTGTATTCTATCGAAAGGAGGGCTATTTATCTGATCGGAGACCACGATCTGACGAAGAACCTCGACAGCCTAGACCCTAGAACATCGAAGACAGGTTGGGGATTTGACTCTCTCTTACAGATATTTTCATGGAAAGTGCTCGGATGACCTTGCCTTCTTAATTCTGCCCAGAGCGGCGAATAGCAGAAATACACGACGAACCACTGCCGCCCATCTATATGTGGTTAAGCTTAATACTCCTCGAAATTAATTATTTAAGAATTCTTTCATCTGGAGGACTTCATCCTCCGAACAAACCCGAACAAACCCTTATGGAACGACCTTCCCGACATCGTTTTTCCCAACGAATATAATCTCCAACGATTCAAAATCAACATGAATCGCTTTATTCGCACACGCACCACTCCCAGAGTCACACTTACCCTAGTTATTAATTTTGAAATAAAAAATCAAACTCTGTAATTTTTATTAAAATTGCCACAAGAACTATTTTTAAAGTATGAATGGTAAGTTTTTGTTAAATTAAGCATAATTACGAATTAGCAAACAAACCCAGCCAAAAAATTTGTGTACATATTTTTTATTATATTATATATATAGTTATTTTACAGGGATTGGCATAAAGTTGGTCACATGTAGAAAAATTGAAATATTTAAAAAAAAATTTGGGCCTATTGCCTCTGCAATTTTCATTATTAAACCGTACCAAGATAATACTGTAGATACACATAACTTCTAAAAAAGAATAGTTAGAATTTCTAATAAAATTAGTAAAATCAAGTACCTAAATAATTATTAAAATGTATGTAAACTTTACAATGAATGTATAGTGAAAATTATGTATTTATAACTCCTGTAGTTAAATATTTTTAAATATATGGTACATTTTTTTGACGACTGTTATTGTATTTTAAGTATTTTTTATTGTAAAAATGAAGTTTAAATAAAGCGTTGTAAAAATGATTTTTACAAAAAATTGTTAAACCAGATTCAACGGATCACTCGGATTTCGATCTTCGTAACAAATAATAGGAGAAGAACTTAACAGGAACGTACCATCGATCAATGAAGACAAGCGACGTTGGGCACGGTTAGTACCTGGATGGGTGACCGCTTGGGAATACCATTTGTCAAAAATTCTACAAAAGATTTTAGTAAATTTTGCAAAAGATTTTAGTAAATTTAGTACATTTTACATTTTAGTAAATATTACACAATATAATTCTAAGATTTTTCTTGTTTTTAAACAAATATAAAGTTCATAATTTAGCTTTTACCATGTAACTGGGTGTGGCCAGGCACTGTATCTGGAAACCATATTTACCATTTATAGTTATTTCTGGAACCATGTGCTTACGAAAGTTTTTCTAAACTTTCTTAACAAATTTCCATTATATTCCTGGGAAACTGGAACTGGATATTTTCCCGAAAAAATATATTTTTTGAATTTTGGCTCCAAATTTTACAAATTTTGCATTTAAAATTTAAGACTTTTTTTTCGAAAAACTTTTTTGGATATTTCGTCATCTAGTACCAGTTGTTTTCCAAAACATATTTCTTTAAATTTTCCCCGAAAAAACGAGTAGTGACGAATGTCAAAATAAGTTTTTATGTTGCCAATTATACAGAGGCAATCGGCGTAAAAAGCTGTTATAATATTCCAGTAATAAAAAGCTTCCCATATGAGGCCAACTTTTTGAGGATCACTGTATAGGTAGTGATTTGTTTTGGAATAAAAAACTTTAACAATTATCTCTCACAATTTACCTTTTCCTTCGTGATGGCTCTTGAACATTTAAGCACTAGTTCAAATTAGATTACTTAAATTTTTCCCCAACGAGTCGATAATGCGAACAATGATTAATTTCTCACGGGTGTGATAAAAGAGCGGTCACGAACAAGAGGCCTTCTGATTGAGACGTCAAACTTACCGTAAAATCCGGTAATAAATTATATGTTTTACAAACCCTTTTGTAGTCGTTTTTGTCATTGGCTGGTGAAGAGGTTCGTGAATAAAAATTGTATTTTAAGACTTGTGACTATAAAAATATAAAAAAAGTTTATTGGGAGGTATTCAAAAATAAATGTACCGAAATACAGAGCTTATAGGAAGTAATACACTACGCCAATAAATTATCGAGTATTCAAAAATTCACTTCCTAATTAATGAGCAGTTATTTCGTGACGAACCAATGTTAATATTTGTGCCGATATTTTTACATTTTTTAAATAAAACATAAAATATTAAAAGAACGTTACGTTTCAGAGCATTTATTATAATTGCCTATTTAAAGAGGTTGAAATTATCTGTAAACTGACATAATAATATACAGGGGGGTCTATTTGAAAAAATCGAGTAATATTTATCTAAAGATTGCTACATTTGTTCCGATGTAACACCCCCACCCCCCACGATATTGATGCTTTTTTTTAGAAAAATTATTCGGACACCTCTAAGGTTTACAAAAATATAAAAATTTCTTTTTTAGTTTAAATTAGTAATATTTTAAAATAATTTTTTTGATATGATGTTTTTCGAGAAAATTTTAGGAAAAATTGAATAATCTGGCAACGTCGTATAAATCACCAAAATAAGATAGCATATCTTATGTAAAATTTTATACCAAATTCGATGAGACAAAAAGAAATGAGGGGTACTATTTAAAAAAAAAAAAATTATATGATGCCCCGTCTTTTGGAGCATCCTGTATATCCAAAAATATTTTTAAAATGTGCACTTTTATTTATCCTAGAACCTTTGTATTTAATAAATTTCGATATTTTTAAGAACAACGGAGATATTTGACTTCCTCCCACTAATCAACCACCCTGTATGTAGGTAGCATCAAATTAAATGAATGTTTAGTCCTCTTTTTAAGTAAATCTTATCTCCGATATTGCCAATTTCTTCATCTGTGAGTAACTTTAAGAAGCCAATTTTTTAATAAGATCTGTAAATAAAATTTTGTTCATGAGTCACGGGTAAACGGCAAACAGAACATGAATTTCTAAATTAGTTTAAGAATAAACCATTCATTAAGAACACGTTTAAGTAAATTTTATGAAAATAATAACCTAAATAACATACACATATGTAAAACTTACCTTACAACACTGCCGCTAAATGGTAAAGATTAGTTTTCGTTAAAAAGTTTTCCATCTTAAACTGGACACTCAAAGCAGCCAGACTTTCTTCGTATTGTCGATAATAAGGGAAGCGTGTAAAAAAATATTCTAAAAATAGCTGTATTTTCCATACCCTATATCCGAATTTAATCAACTTAGACTCGTTTTAAAGGTAATTTTACACTTTTTTAAAACCTCGACTGTTGTCGTAATCGCTAGTTTATACTGCGTGTTCTAGATGACGCTGTTTACCAATAATTCGTTTTTTATTTTCTACATAAAATTAATTACACATTATTATATTACTGTGTTTAAATACGAAATTAGCTACATTTTGGCGCAAACCCTAATTCGATATTTTTCTTCCTCCTGCTAGTTGCTAGGCAACTTTGATATTAAGTTGTATATTTAAAACTTCGTTTATTATAACAAAGTTGGTTTGATTTTTTAAAAATGTTTTATTTTTTACTATTGAACGAACACATTTTCGCCATTTTTTCCGTCTATTTAGTAACAACATCTAAATAAAAGGAAATATCTACTTTATTGCATTTGTGTTCTATTAACAAAAAAAATTAAAATCTTAGAGACAACCAAACTAACTATCAGTTTTTAGATAATAAAGGAACTTTTAAATACACAAATGTCAAGTTAATTTAATATCAAAGTTGCCAGATCATCTAGCACCATCTACATAATGAATTGCAAAAAAAATGAATAACTTGCCACTTTATGAAACTGAAATTTTATTTTTTTCATGTTCGCAACAAATAGGGTTCGAATTTTAGGCCTATTTCGATTTAGTTCAAATTAGTTTTCAGGGCATTATGAATTCGGCAGAAATTTTTTATAGAAAACTTGAAAATACTAACCTTTAACCTTGCAAACAGATCATTTTTAATAGATATTTATCCAAAATACCTACACTCGGAAATATATAATATACTGATATTGTCCGTCAACTAATTTCTAGTCACAACTATAAAACAACATAACAATATTTTTAAGTTTTAAAGTACTATTTTTATTTTTAATTCAATATAGTATTATACATATTACTTTATATATATATATTTATAGTTACTGTAGACATTTCCTGTCAGATTCTGTGTCGACAAAATATTTTGTTCAATAGTATTATTTATTATGTTGTTCAACATTTTGAACTTTGTCTGCTCGCACCATAACTCAAAGTTTTACATATTTTTTTTTTAAGTTTTTCTAGATTATTTTCTGGAATTTGTCGTATTTCTAACGGAGTACAACTTTCTTCCTCACTCATTTTTATTAACTTTAATAATATATTTATTTTTAATTATGACGGATGGGAAGAAGCTTTGTGGTGTTCAATTGTTTCTATCATGGCATATTTGATACTTGTAACATCTTATTAAATTGTAAAAGTATTGCCAACTCAAAAAGAAAATATTAATTCAAATGGAAAAAATGTACTATATTATTTAAAGTTTTTCAGACTTTAAAGACCCAAATAGAAAAAGTTTTATAAAATACACGGTTCATAAGACAATTAGAGCACTTGTACTTTAGAAAACTCCGTCCGGGTCGTTTTCCACATTAAACGCGTGCTCTAAGATAATGTCTTATGAAACCTGTATCTTAATATACTATAATCTACCTATAATATTAATTTTTTTGAATAAAATTGTTATTTGTAAATAACTCAGTACTCAGTGACAGTAACCAAGTCGAATTTAACGCTAAAAAAACCCTGCCTGGGTTTTCTCTAAAAAGGTTAACATTACAGAACCCGAAATAGTCATGGTCGGACACGTAATCCCACTGGCTTCATCTATTAATTTGCTGGGCGTCAATCTGGGAGGAAACATGTCTTGGCATAACCACGTTGTGGCAATCGCCAAGATAGCTTCTCAGAAGCCTGGGGCACTCTTCCGAACCAGAAAGTTGTACACACCTCAACAAATTTTGACACTATACAAAACCCAGATTCGGCCATCACTGGAATACTGCTCTCATGTCTGGAGCTCTGCACCCAAACATACTCTTCAGCTACTGCATTCGATCGAAAGGAGGGCTATTCGTCTGATCGGAGACCACGAGCTGACGAAGAACCTCGACAGCCTAGAACATCGAAGGCAGGTTGGGGATTTGACTCTCTTTTACAGATATTTTCATGGAAGGTGCTCGGCTGACCTTGCCCTCTTAATTCCGCCCAGAGCAACGAATAGCAGAAATACACGACGAACTACTGCCGCCCCAATCCATATATGGTTAAGCTTAGTACTCCTCGAACTTCATTATTTAAGAATTCTTTCATCTGGAGGACTACATCCTTGTGGAGCGACCTACCCGAGGTCGTTTTTCCCAACGAATATAACCTCCAACGATTCAAAACCAACGTGAATCGCTTTTTGCGCACACGCACCACTCCCAGAGTGCCCCAAAGGATTTTTCCTATAGTGCTTGTGTTTGATCATAAAAAAAAAAATAAAAAAAATAAAAACTCTAGAAGGAATAAAGAAATCGAATTATGGTTCGCTCCAAAATGCAGCTATTTTTGTGCTCTTTAAACACAGTAATAAAATAATTTGTCAAGCTATCGTTGGTCTTAAGAAATCCCAAGAAATCGGCCAGGAATCTATTGTATAATTTTAAACTTATATATTTATCCTTAATCGATTCCTCGGTGCGGTGCTGGTTTATCAAGGTCACTTCTTAATGTTTACTGTTACATTTTCCATCCGTCCTTTCCTTTTCGTCATATTTTTGCAACAATCGGCAATAAACCTACCTTGAACCGTTTTAAACCAGACTCATCCTTATCTCTATCGCAACACGATATAATAACACCCAGTAGGGGTAACCCGATTTAGTTGTCACACCAGTTGATTGTCACTAAAGCTTTCAGAGAAAACCACCAACTAGCCTAGAAACACGTTATAGTAAGTAACTGGGAATATCACGCTCCTCCTATTACGAACTGACATGTTAATAAGTGAAGATGTAGCAAAAGAACTGTTATTGCTTGCATATATGCGCTTAGTATGATTTATGTAGGCATGTAAATTGCAATTCAAAATACACCGGTGACCTTTACTGCAATAAATCAACTACCTGATTAATCCCAATTTTGTATACCCCTAAATCTTTAAACCGTAGTAAATGTGTAGAGGGTCGGCTTGAAAATATAGGGTATGGTATAGAAAATATAGGTAGGAATTGATGGCGCGGGGGACAGATGCCGTACCTCACGTGGTACGCACATGTAATAGAACAACACGTTGACATTGGCGATATCTGAAGTGAGACGGCTAGAATTAGTTGTGTATGCGGTCTTTGGGTTTTTCTATCTCTTTTGAGTTTGTAATTTAATAATTAAAATTATAGATAAATAGTTTTCAATGACTAATATTTTATAAAGCATTTTTTAACTTTAATAGCACACTAAGGAAGATCTAGCTTTATTGTAGTATTCCAGTTAGATAGGTGATTTTATAGCTTACTATACATATTTTGAGTTAAGTTTTTATTTTGGTTCTTTGTGAAGTGATGCGGAATCTCTCCTTACCAAAAAGGATAGATGCTGCATATTTTAGTAGGAGAGTTGCCATACATTGTATTTATGCGATTAGGTTAAAGTAATAGCTAATAGCCATGCACCTGCAGAATACATAAAAAGGAGTTGTAGATTTACAATGCACAAAAACTGCATCAACGATATTACTGTGGGAAATGTTTCGCGGAATACAGTTCAACGACTAAAACTGTGGATTTGATTTGTTCTGTCAGATGTAAAAGATGGCTACATGAGACATGTACATCACCATATGCAAACGGAAATAATTGAAAAAAGGGACATTAATCAATAAGGCATCTGTCCCTTATGGAGCAGTTCACGAGGCATATATCCCTACAACTCTGGGCAACGCTCCCAAATTCCGAGGTGAGACGCCATAAAACCCAGTTTTTTGAATATTATTTTGTAACCTTGAAGTAATTTCTTTTCGCTTTTTTTATAATTATATATGTTATGGATGGTTTCAAATTTACTTTGCTACTTTATAGGATTACGATTACGATTTATTTTGTAAAAGTGCGGCAACTGTCCCACACTTACCCTAGCCATCATATTCATTTTGAAACCAAATGCAAATAAAGATCAATTATAATAATAATATTGTTTTGAGATATAGTAAGTATAATATAACTTTTTTAACGTAGGTATATAATCTACTTGCCACTGAGGATTCTCGGTCAAAATATTTTTTTTTTTACTCGGGTATTTGGCCTTACAAACTGGTGTATTGGCCACGAACATTGTATATATATTTTTTACTGTGCATTCTTATTCCTTCTAAATGTTTGTTCATATTTTTCACTGAAAAATATGCCCCGTCTCGAGAATCGAACTTGAGACCTCCGCAGCCGAATGCCAACGACTTAACCTGCTAAGCTGTTACCGCGGTTCGGTCAAAATATCTTTAGTTATTTAAAAGTCTCCCAGGATATGTGTTCGGAAACCACTAAAACTGGATTCATAGTTGCAGTAACGTAAGCTGTAAGACGTAACGGTAAGCCGTAATGGTAAGCCGTAAGAAATATAAACATGTGATGTACAACAGAACAATTCATACATACATACATACATTCATGCATAAAAATGAAGCAGTAAGAAGTGAAAAATGGTTCAATTCCATTTCTTACATATTCGTGCATAACCGCCATGTTCACATCACCAAATTGTATATTTTTTAAATGGTCTTTTGGCTAATAGCAGCACAATATTGCTCCCCTCTGTTATAACGATGACAATCGCTTGTAATCATATTTTACAGTCATAGATAAAGAAACATGTGTCATGTGAAAAACAGAAACCACCTACAAACTCAAAAAGTACATATTCTCAAAGAATGACCGGGTATTTTTCATTACTGCTTACGTCTTATGTCTTATCGTTACATTAGGACAACTATGAATCCAGCTTTACTTAACATAGTCTCAAAATATTTAGATCTGCGGAAACGCATTATTTAACCAATATTTAGATACCTAAAATGAATCTATCAAAATTTTTTAATTTTTTATTTGAAGTGGTAAATAGAAATATGAGTATACAAGCTTCTTTTTTTGTGACAACGACGTGGAAGTTTCACCTATAAGGAATTTATTGGGGTTTGGTCATGTATTATCTGCAGTTATGCCTTCTTAGACCGCATTCATGTGGATTTTTCCAAAAATTGCAGATACTTTTCCATGGACTTGATATATGAGAGAGATTTCTAAGGTTTAAGTGAGGTATTTAAAATTCCTAGTTCGTATTTGCACTCGAAGTTATAGTACCCTGTATACTATGAAATATAGGATCTCCCACTTATAATGCAAACAAGCTTATATTTTCGATATTTCTGCATTAAATTGAAGTTTGGGGTGGTTACATAGTACTAGGACACTTTTCAAAATATTTAGATCGAAAATACGCGCAATAATGAACAACCTAATTACCAAAAATATTGACTGTTTCATCAAAAAAAAATACTATATGTTAAAAGCAGTGACGTACTGTATTTTCTGTTAAGAAGTAAAATTTTATGCATAGGGCATCTAATAATTATAATTTATTCTTGCAATTTGAAAAATTTTTCGTTAAGGTGTAAATAATATTTAGTTTACATGGTAAATTTGATTCAAATTTTCTTATTTATGCTCTTTTCTGAATTCTCACATTGCAAGTACAAATATCCTATATACAAAATTTAACAGCCAGTTACAGTTAATTTTATAGCAGAAAATACAGTAAATACGCCACTGCTTTTAACTTACTTACTATATTTTTTTAGATGAAGCAGTAAAACCATGAACATATAATATAAAAGGGAAGAGAAAACATTCCATTCATAAAACACAATTTATTTACAATCATGCACAGTTCTACAGTTTCAAATAAACCAGAAGAAGATGGTTTTAAAAGATGGCAATGCTGTAATAAGGTACACGTTTAGATAAATTCGATCTAACATGAGTCATAAATAGGTAATCGTTGTAGGTGTTTTTTTACAGTAATTCAGGTAATAAAAATAAATAATCCATACTTTTGCAATATTTACTTAAAATATAGAATTAGCTACACCACTGCCTTGCCTAAAAAAACATAACCTCATTATTCTCACTTACCGACAAAATATTAATCCGTGCTTAGAATAGTCGAATTTCTTAGACACCACGCACTGACGAAACATTGCAGATGGCTAATAAATAGATCTAAATAGTTTTAGTTCGAAAAAAACATTAAAAATGAATCCTAAAACACAATAGATCACAAACAATCACAATAGCAGCAGCGATAAACCAGTAACAACACTGCCGGCGATAATGAATGAAATTAATAAACTTCAGGGTTATTTTTACACTAACAGGTAAAAATGATGATACAGCGTTGCCACTGTGATTTCTTTAAACCATTTATTTCAATTTGATGTTCCTGGGATATACATAAATAACTTTACGAGTAGAAAATTTAAAAATAAACACATATTTAGTACAATATTTTTACTTAATCGGTACACATGGGACATGCATTCAATATAATTAACTACTTTTCGGTTTCAATGAAGTATCACGCCTCAACAAAGACGTGGAAGAAATTTTACCTTGGGGTGACAGTAACCAAGTCGAATTTAACGCTAAAAAACCCAGGAAGCAGTTTTCTCTAAAAAGGTTAACATTACAGAACCGTTACAACCGAACAAACCAGATATAGTCATGGACGGACACGCAATCCCACTAGCTTCATCTATTAATTTGCTGGGCGTCAATCTGGGAGGAAATATGTCTTGGCACAACCACGTTGTAGCAATCGCCAAGATAGCTTCTCAGAAACTTGCTGTACTCTTCCGAACCAGAAAGTTGTATACACCTCAAAAACTTTTGACACTATACAAAGCCCAGATTCGACCATCACTAGAGTACTGCTCTCATGTCTGGAGCTCTGCAACCAAACATACTCTTCGGCTACTGGATTCCATCGAAAGGAGGGCCATTCGTCTGATTGGAGACCACGAGCTGACGAAGAACCTCGACAGCCTAGAACATCGAACACAGGTTGGGGATTTGACTCTCTTTTACAGATATTTTCATGGAAAATGCACTGCAAAGCATCCATATGTGGTTAAGCTTAGTACTCCTCGAACTTCACTATTTAATAATACTTTCATCTGGATGACTTCATCCTTATGGTACGACCTTCCTGAGGTCGCTTTTCCCAACGAATATAACCTCAAACGATTCAAAACCAACGTGAATTGCTTTTTGCGCAAACGCACCACTCCCAGAGTGCCAAAAGAATTTGTCCTATAGTGCTTGTGTTTGATCATAAAAAACAAAAAAAAAACGCAGGCGGTAGATTTAGGACTCTCAGTATAGACTTGGCATCATTGATTACTATTTAAAATTTTGTATGATTCTGACAGCAAAAAACAATTCTCTCTATTTATTAATTAAATGTTTTTGAGTAAAACACACAACATATTTACTGGTAATTAACTTGTTCTTTATTTTAGATGAAAATATTTAAAAAAAAAATAACAATAAAATTGGGCTTACGCACGTCACTGGTTTGTGTCAATTTAATGAAATGTGGTGTTTGAAGGATGCCAAATCGACTTCTGATATTAGTTTTGAAATGAAATAGTCGCTAAAGGTACTTTATTCTCTAATTTATTATTTTAAAACTCCTATAATCCGTACGCCAATGAATTAACCAAAATTTTAAACCATATAATAGTGCGCCCTAGGATTATACGTAACCAAACCAAAATTCAAAAGAATCTATTCAGAAATACCGAAAATATATGATTGTTTCCATTATAATTGTTCACTTTTTTTACGAGAACGATTCAGCACATTCTAAAAAATAAATGTGACAACTATACCCGGTCTCCCCTATATATAATTAACGGAGGGTATAATAATAATTTTTTATCAAGATTGGTTAACGCACCGCCAGACTGAATTATGTTAACGGTAAAGGCGCGCGTGAGACTGCGCTGGGTTCGTATGAGATCGTCGTGTATTCTTGGTAATTTCAGTTTTCGCGTTGGCAATTAATATTTTTTAATGACCGCACTGGTTAGAGTGACGATACTATTATCTTATTCATCGACCTTAAAACTGCGAATATTTCTTATACGACGAATCAGAACAGCCCAAGAGATAAATAGTAATAACGTACCCAATGTGAAACCACGTCTGTTGTGGTTTGAGATAAAAGAAACAGGGCAAGTGGACGACATATGTCGCAGCCTTTTAATATAATCAGTACAAGAAATTGGAAGAGTTATATTCCCAAAAACCACTGCGAAAGCTTTACACAAAGCAGAAAATTGAAGCAGTCATACAGGAAATTGTAGTAGCTAAGCAAAAACTGTAAGTGGTGATGGTGGTTAGGTGATTCCCCGAGTTTCTCGTGGACCCGTGACGAAGCTAGAAATAAAACTGAAGAAGAAGCCAAAAAGAGTTAAGTAATTCGGCAATAAAATGATTACTTTTAATGTAGACGATTGTGTATTATTGAATATTCCCAAAGTCGACAGAGGTCCAGGAGATTCCAGGAATATGATTGATAATAGATCAGAAAAATGGCGTAAATCAGATTGCTGGTAAGCACGGTGCTATAAAGGGATGGTGCTGAAAGTCTTACTGGTGCGGGGTCAGCATTTCTTAATAAAGAGGAAAAATCACTCGGCTTAATAGAAGCTGTATCATTGGAATCAGGTGGTCAAGGCATACTGAAATGTTCGTGTAAACCTAGCAAATAACAGTGTACTATGAATAAGTGTATCTGTAAAAAAAATAGCGTACTTTGTAATAGCCGTTGCCATAATAGCTTGCCGTGCTTTAATAAGTAACATATTATCGTTTGTTTTTAATAATTGGGGATTCTACTTTCATTCGTATTTTTGTTGATCCTGTACTGTAGCTAGCCGATATGATACCTTATTTGTAATAAAAGTTTAATTTCTTTTGTAGTTAAAGTTATTTCGTTGTTAATTCAGTAAGTACAAAGTAGATTCGGAGCGTTACATGGAAAGTCCAGTAAATCAGTTACTTAACGTAATTTTGCTCGTTTTCATCAAGAGACCGAAACAGGCAGACGTTTCATGTAACGTCTACAATATATAACCTTTTGGCGTAATAGTTATTTGTTCCAGTATTTGGTAGCGTTTCACGAAAAGAGCATACTTTTCATGAAACGGCTGATTACACTAAAATGAACCCGAACACATGTCAATCTGGTTGAGGAGAAAGAGATGAAATAAGTTGAGAAATATTAAATTGAAGTGCAAAATGCGGCGGCGCCGTGACACAAGAACGAAATTGGTTACCTTGGGTTGATTCTATGGCTTCCACTGAGTTCTCACGACAAGTAACCTCGCAGACTGCTGCACTTTAGGGGGTAGTTTTTGCTATAATACGGGATCGCCGATTCCCAAGAGAAATCGGGTTTTGGTCAACTCATGTTCTCGAGAGAGTATTTCAGAGTCTCAGAGTAGTATTTGCGCACTTCCGAGAGCCAGTCAATGTGTCACATGAAAGACGCCAACATGTTGCTCAACATGTTCCCTAGTGAGTGGCACGCTTACGAAAATTCTATGCTTGGTGACAAACTTATGCAAGGGACATCATTTTAGGCTGTTGTTAGTGTTGCATAGGAATGGTAGTAAAATGTGGTTTAAATAATTAAATAAAATAGATAATATTTTACCCATATCACATAATTTTATAGCACTAGAGAAAATGAAAAAATTGTTTTAGGACGCAAATGATTCTATATTGGTGGCACCTTTATGCATCATTTGTGATCAAAAAGTAATTTCTAAACTAAATAAGACGTATCTATATATTTAATTAAAAATTACATATTTATAAAAATATTTTTTCTTCTCCTATATTAGAAGAACGTAATGACTGTTACTTAATATATATATATATATTACGTAACAGTTCTACAAATCATATTACCTGTGGTATGCCAAAACTGTCAACATTTCCCATAGATTTTATGCAAGGTTGGCTGAGAATTCCATCGGATATCGCCTTGGCAACGTAAATGTCAAGAAATTTTAAACGTCAACATTTTTAATTTTTATATATTTGGGTAAAGTATGAGTGACTACGATATTTTACGACGAACTACCGCCGCCCATCCATATGTGGTTAAGCTTAGTACTCCTCGAACTTCATTATTTCAGAATTCTTTCATCTGGAGGACTCCATCCTTATGGAACGGCCTTCCCGAGATGGTTTTTCCCAACGAATATAACCTCCAACGATTCAAAACCAACGTGAATCGCTTTTTGCGCACAGGCACCACTCCCAGAGTGCCCTAAAGGATTTTTCCTATAGTGCTTGTGTTTAATCATGAAAAAAAAAAAACTTATTAATCTTGAAGCTAGGCGAATATGGGTATGGTGATTTCAACTAGAAATATTATAAATATTGCAGAAATATTACAAATAGTGCATTAAATATTTCCGGAAATTTTTGAAAATTTTGCGTGAAGCCAATCTTTAACTAAAGCATTAATACATAGCATGTGGGGCGAGCATTTGTTGGGTGCTATGCATGAATGCGTTTGTTGAAAAAAATTGACTGAAGACTAAATTTTTTCAAAATTTCCATTAGGAATTATTTTATGCACGTGTTATGTCTTGACATAAAATTTCCGTTTAAGACGTTTATTAAGTTATAACCAATATTCCTAATTATACCACGTTATATTTATTTCAAAATTTTGATAGGTGACACGTTTTCATTGTTTTTCTGGATATTTCCCGGGGATATTTCCAAAAATTTCCACTTATTAGTATACGAAAATTTTCAGTTCAATTTGCACAAAGGAAATTTCCGAAAAAATTTAGTTGATTGGCTGCAATTAACAGGCATGCAATTTTCTTATACTTACAATGCTTCCTTATCTGTTCTGTACCTAATGGGTTGTCGCTTTTTTATGTTTATATCTTCATTAAATTAAATAATTCAATACCATGCTCTGGTACCTCCTGATGTTAATACGTTACTGCTAAAACTCGCCTCATGTCTATTATAATGATAATAAACAAGATGGGTAGGTAAGATTTACAGCGTTTCATAGTTTCATGCAAATTTCCAAGAGTTCTGAAGAATGAGCCGTTATTATTGACCTTACAACTCATACATGAATGAAGATGTAAATTACATACATAGTAAGAAGTACTTGTTGTTGGTCATGATATTTTTGTAGATGTTTGTGTTTGCTTGGTGATATACGATGGTTATAATTTACTTGGAATGTTGTGGCGAGTCTAATGTTTTTGTTTTGTTATGAGCAATCATTTCCACAGTTCTCGTATACTTTATTTGAGAAAATTTTACAGGGTGGTCCACGTAAGATAGTCCACTATGAAATCTCTGAATCAGTAAGACCCGCAAACAATAGTTTTAAATAATAATAATAATAATAATACTTCTTTATTTCAAATTATATTCTACAAAGTAGGATGAAAGTGAAATTACGTGATAAAATGGAAAGGGTTTACCATTCCTTGTCTAAAAATTCCACTAATGTACCTATAGGGTTCAATATCTATTAACACTTTTTTTAATGTTTTTTTCCACTTTGACATACTGGTAATAGATTTTATATCATTCGGCAGCTTGTTAAAAAGTTTGATACACAAATAATAAGGATTCCTTTTAGTGATAGTTAAGCGGTTATGAGGATATAATAAGTTTTTTGTTCTTGTATAGTTAACATCGATATTTACAGGTTCAAACTCGTTCTTATTCCTAAACAAAAACATCAGACATTCAAAAATATAAAGTCCATAGACTGTTAGAATATTCATTTGTTTAAATATTCCCCTACAGGTTCATTTTATTAATTATCCTTATTGCTCTCGTTTGTAGGTATTATAAAACCCTTTGTAATTCAGAGCTACATCCCCAGAACAGTATGCCATATCTCATGACGTACTCAAAAATTGCATAGTATAGAAATTTTAAGGTGTTTAAGTTCGCCACTACTTTTATCCCATAACCTATACTACTCAGTTTCAAACACAAACCATCAATATGATTCCCCCATGATACAAATTCTTCTATAGTAATACCTACAAATTTTGTATTATTATCTAAAATTATCTGTTTGTCACCTAGAGTGATTTTATCAGGTTTATTCAATTTATTTTGTTTGGTCCTGAAAAGAAGTAATTTAGTTTCCTCGTCATTTAAAATTAATTTATTTTGTGAAAACCAGTTGCTGATCATAACAAAAGCATTTTCTGCATTGTTAATAAGATCCTCAATATTTGATCCTGATACAAGGAGATTCGTGTCATCTGCATAGTTTGTTGGTGAACAACTGTTTTCGATGCTACTGAGGTCAATATAAAAGATTGTTGGATTGACTTGAGTTTTATTTTGAGGTATGTTTAATTTCTTGTGTATAAGTCCAACTTTCTTAATTTAAATGATACGGACGTAAAGCAAATTACAAATTTACTATAAAAATAGTAAAACTAACCACAGTATATGGCAATAAACTTTTATTAATAAATCCCATTAAATTATAGCAAAATTTTAACATAAATTTTTATTAATAATTACAAAAATTAGTAGTATGTAAACCATTTATATGAAAACTTTTTGTAAAATTTACCAAAATCTTTTGTAAAATTTACTAAAATTGTAAAAATTATTACACATGCCCAAGCGGTCACCCATTCAAGTGATAACACCGCCTTGCCTCGCTTGACTTTTCCCAATAAGAACATTTTTCATTCAATTTTACATAACTACTATTATGAATATGTAAATAAATTACAAATATAAATATTTAGCTCATTGCTTAAACGTTAGTGGATTACATTTTATTATGCGCTTAAGTGAAAATGTTGTTTCCTGTAAATATCTAATTATTATAAGATAATAATTTATCATAATTAATTATGTACTTTTAAGTAGAGAAATTATTGCAATACTGATGTCAATTTACACAAAAAATAAGATTTATTCTTGAATTTAAAGGAAGGGGCAGTACCGAATTTATGTCGGGACATTTGGGGCCCGGTCCAGGTTCCCTCATATAAAGAACAATACTTGAAAATTCTTTACTATTTCCTAGACACGACGACAAACTGTACGAATTTTAACTACACAACTTTGTTTGTTTCGTTTTCTACCATTCAATGTTGAAAAAAATATACTTTATTTCACAGCCCTTGCATGCACTGATAAAAATGCATTTACCAATGTCGTTGGTTACAAAATTGGAGCTACCTCAACCCACCTCTCTATGTTTTTCTAACTGAGCCTACGAATTATCACAAATTATTTAAAATCGCCTCAACCCAGAAAGATAATTTTGATCAACATTTTAAACATATTTGGGATCACCACAATTCCTCAACTTGTAACTATTTTATGAGTTATCTGAACTTTGTTGCTGGGTTGGGAAAACTTACTAATTGATTATAAAGTGTCGTTTTAACCCGAACGTGCATTATTTTAACTCATTACCATGTGTAAATTATTTTGAGTTGGAATAATTCAGGAAACGTCCTCCAAAACCCCATATCGAGGGTAAATCGCAAGATCGTAAGGTCACGGAAAGTTCCGAATTCGTGCTCGTGCAGGTTTGGCGCGGTTCATTCAATTGTTATTCGTCAATTCTCCTTCTATCGCGCGTATAGACACCTGTTGGCCGTTGCGCCGTTAGCGGGATTTTTCATCTTTGTTCCCTGTGCGTGAAAATTTGTGTTTTGCATAATTTTGGTCAGTTGGCGTAAACTGGATGGACAGGAGGAAGATGCATATAAATTGTTATTATTGAAATGGAGCCATATTATTTATAAGCAATCGTCATCACTTCGTCCGCATGGTCTCTTAGCCGTAGTATGCTCTCCTATCTATAATTCATTTGATTATTTTTTTTAAATATACAACAAAAATGTCATATCTTGTAAAAACAAAAGGCAATTGAAGTCTACAATATGCAGGCGTTAAATCAAAGAAATATTTTGAGTTCCGACAGTCCACAATTTAGGTACTGGTAGTCAAAAATTTGGAGTCTGATAGCCCAAAGAGTGAGTTATTCCAGCCACCATCGTAAGCTAGAACAACTTAAATGTCAAGTTTTGATTGCTCGAATCATGAATTAATCTAGCCCGTCTAGTAACGCATCACAATTCACATACTGGTAGCTACGGTAGCTCATCATAGTGAGTTGATGCAATTTCTTCGATTTCGTTGCCGTAATTCAGAGGTCTAGGCTGTCCCCTATTAGCAACACGCTTCGGTCTAGGGCAACTCATATTTGAGTTATATCAACTCGAAATTTCGCTCAGTGTGGGTAACCACATTAGCAGTGCCCCTCAGCCCCGTCATCGTTAAATCTGACCCTGGGAAGAGAAAAAATTTTTTACAAACTTGAAAAAATCTACTAGATTTTAAAAAATTTCAGTCAGATTATTTTTGTATCTAGGGTACGCAATACGACTTTGGGAATCGAGAACGAAAAGTTTTTGACGCGGCACAGCCAGGAACTATATTAACGTATGATTTATATTATTTTATATTAGCACTTAATTTAAACTTTGTTTTTCAAATTATTAACCATTTAATCACGTATTATTAACCGATTTTCAGCATATGAAATCCGTTTTCTTCACTTCCTGCCAGAAATCATTATTATCTACCTCAATTATCTACCTAGGTTAATAATGGATGCATCAGGCAAAATAAACTTTTGAAAGCAGACAACTCGATTACAGCAAATTATAATAAAGTGACAGCAAAAATTCCGTGGAACGTCAAATCATAGGTAACTTGACTGAAATGATTAATAATGCAAGGGAGTAAAATTAATAAATTAGTAACTACACCAAGATTTTGTAAATTTATTAGTAGTGTAAAAAAGAATATATTAACCACGGTTTAGAAAGCCTGCATGTCCTGCCATGTCTATATCCGGTTCTGTGATGTTAACCTTTTAGAGAAAACTGCTGCCTGGGTTTCCTTAGCGTTAAATTCGACTTGGTTACTATCACCCCAAGTCAAAATTTCTTCCAGCTCTTTGTTGAGGCGTGATACTTCATTCTATCTGCGAAGATGTGTATCCGTATCCGTATCCAGGGAAACCAAGCAAATTTCACGGTGCACGACCTATTAATCACACAAATGTTGCTTCTTTTGATTTAGCTCTGTCGTAAGGAATTTAAATTTATAAATATAACACAAATAAGGGCTATAGGAGCTTTATTTAACAAAAAACTTATTGAAAACCATTATCTAGCTAAATTAAAAGTCTTTGATATTATTTTTTTATATAGACATAAGTTTATTTCAGTATATGACCGATTTAAAACCTGAAGAAATTTAATCGCGGGTAAAATGCACTCTGGGAGTGGTGCCTGTGCGCAAAAAGCGATTCACGTTGGTTTTGAATCATTGGAGGTTATATTCGTTGGGAAAAACTACCTCGGGAAGGTTGTTCCACATGGATGAAGTCCTCCAGATGAAAGAATTCTTAAGTAATGAAGTTCGAGGAGTACTAAGCTTAACCACATATGGATGGGCGGCAGTGGTTCGTCGTGTATTTCTGCTATTCGTCGCTCTGGGCGGAATTAAGAGGGCAAGGTCAGCCGAGCACCTTCCATGAAAATATCTGTAAAAGAGAGTCAAATCCCCAACCTGTCTTCGATGTTCTAGGCTGTCGAGGTTCTTCGTCAGCTCGTGGTCTTCGATCAGACGAATAGCCCTGCCCTCCTTTCGATGGAATGAAATAGCCGAAGAGTATGTTTGGGTGTAGAGTTCCAGACATGAGAGCAGTATTCTAGTGATGGTCGAATCTGGGCTTTGTATAGTGTCAAAAGTTGTTGAGGTGTGTACAACTTTCTGGTTCGGAAGAGTACCCCAAGCTTCTGAGAAGCTATTTTGGCGATTGCCACAACGTGGTTATACCAAGACATATTTCCTCCCAGATTGAAGGCCAGCAAATTAATAGATGAAGTCGGTGGGATTGCGTTGCGGCCGGCTTGGTACTTTTAGTCCGTATAAACATTTGGTGATTGGTCAACATGTGTAAAATGCAGTAACCTGATTTGTAGAATGATAATCACGTGATAAACATGTAAATAATCAGCTGTAACCGTAGGATAATATTTATAAAGCGATTTTACTATCATCGCTATATTTTTATTTGTCCCCTTTGCAGGTATTTTTTTTACTATCATAGTTAAAAATCTTTTTAAGGTTAGTAAAAGTCTTCTCTATATAAGTATGTGTAAATACAGCAAGATTTTGTAAGTGGCCTAGCAGTGGAAAAATATTATATTAACCAGTGCCGGATTATACCGAGTGACGCCTATACGTCTACCTTATCGATATATTGAGGTTACCAAGGCATTGGTAAATCATGTCTGAGTGTTCTTTTTCCGGATTGGCTAATTTGAGAAACGGGAAAAGGTGTATTTCCATTGAAGAAACAAGATGTTTCATTATTGACTCTACTTATTTATTTATACATCAAATTTGCTTAGGCCCATGACTAATGACATTCTTTGGTTTTTGTTGTCTATGCTCGACTACCATCTTTTTTATACTTACAACGAAAAAACTCATAATCATTACATATATAAATGTCTAAAGATTTTTCTTTCGCGCTTTCTGTTCGGCAAACTTTGTAATAATCCCATCACAATCTAGAGCTACTGTTACTTCGGATTCAATACACAGAATCGAAAGCGCGTTGAGACGGTCTTGTTTTTGGGTTGATCGTAAATAATTTCTCACTCTTTTCAAAACGGAAAATGATCTTTCTCCAGAACAGTTGGTCACTATCATGCACAAATATAAAGTTAGAGCTGTGTTTACGTTACGCCCCTGATGACGTATTATTTATATTAGGTCAGGTAGGAGGAACTGATTCCGCTTTTGGGCTCAAGACAGTTCCACCCCCGCCCCGAAAGAGACAATATTTTTTTTCGCATCAGTCCATGCCGCCCCACCACCGAGTGCCGCCCTACGCTACAGCGTATTTAGCGTATAGGTTAATCCGGCACTGATATTAACCGCGGTTCAGAAAACTCTTATTACCCCCGATCGTCGATTTTAAGTCACGAGGCGCTAAGCGACGAGGGATTTAAGACGAGAGCATTTTTCTAAACCTTTGTAAATAATATACTATTTTACCATCAGAAAAATGAAATGCATACCGAATGTGAAAAAATAGCAGTTTTTAAACCAACCGATCGTAGAAAAATATATAACCCCACGGTCTGGTATTAAGGCTTATCTGACGATTCTTTTATGCCCTTTAAGGGATTAAAATTAGGCTCACCTGTGCCCGTCCGTAAGGGTGTGTCTAACAAACCGTTTGCCGGTTGGTAATTGATTCTTGTTAAACGCAGCTTTAAAAGCTACTAGCCGTTTGATTTGGCGTATCTTTATGCATCTGTGATATGAAATAATGAGGAACACGTGGAAAGTATTAAATATTAAAGATTATTAAGGATGGCAAATTTGAACTTTTTTATGATCTAACGCAAGTACTCTGGTTCTTAAATACTGAAATTCGACGAGTCCTCAGCTTAACCACATACCGATTTGTCACTCTAGACGGAATTAAGTAGGCAAGAGAGTCACCTACCTGTCTTCGATGTTCTAGGCTGTTGAGCTTCTTTGTCAGCCCGTGGTCTCCGATCAGACGAATGGCTCTCCTTTCGATAGAATCCAGTATCCAAAGAGTATGTGTGGGCACAGAGCTCCAAATAGAACAGTACTCAGTGATGTTCGAATCTGGGCTGGGCTGTATAGAACTTTCTGAGCCGTAAGAGTACACCAAGTTTCTTACGAGTTGTCTTGGCGATTGCCACAACGTCGTTATAGCAAAACATATATCCTCCCAGATAATTTGCTGAGCGTTAAATAGATGAAGCCATTGGAATTGCTTATCCTGCCATGATATATACGATTCTATAATGTTAACCTTTTTAGAGAAAACTGCTGCCGCGATTTTCTTATCGTTACATTCAACTTGGTTACTGTCACCTTAAGACAAAATTTCGCAGGTCTTTGTTGAGGCATAATACTTGCTGTCTGCGAAAATGTGCACCGGCAGCCGATGTTTGAGCATTCAAAGTGAAAGATCAGACAATTATGCTATCGTCACCAAGCTATATATCGGATTCTAATTTTGCAATAAAACATCGTTAATGTACAGTAAAAAGAGGGTGGGAGACAATATGAATTCTTGAGGAATACCGGCATTGATGGTGAATTAGTCTGAGAGAAATCCGTCAATTGCCATACTCCTTGAGAATGCTAGACAATCATGCACATAATCGACTGGTCATACCATAGGATCGCAGTTTACTTAGGAGCCCTTCATGCCAAACATCATCAATGGCTTAGAAATATCCAGTGCAACAGCCCGAGACTCTCCATGATGTTCGATTGCGTTGGTTCAAAGATGGATCACATAATCTAGAAGGTCGCCTGTTGATTTAGACTTCCGAAAACCATATTGATGATCGCTGGTAATGTTCAGGCCTCACAGATACTTTAGATACTTGTTGGTTAATTAATAGCTTTCTCCAATAAATTTTCTAAAATTGAAATTTGACATCTAAAAAGTCCAATGTAATTTATTTTTTAACCCAATTAGATATAAATCTGTATTAGACACTGGCTCCCATACAACTCGACACTCTAGGTAACAAAAAAAATTAAGATTTCTTCCAAATACGTTATAGCGTCGAAAAAACCTTTCGTAAACAATTAATGCGACATTTTTTCAATTTTAGCGTCTACCAAATAAAAATAAAAATCATTTCAACAAATAAAATCTATAATGTACACATAATATAGGCAATTATTTACGTTCCTGCCACGTGTTTTTTTTGGGTGTAACTTAAGGTGGCTAGCTTATTAATTCAAAGCGTCATTTATAGTTATTTTTGTTCAATTTATTTTCATCTCAGGATTTGCAGGTGTGAATTATGGTGGCTTGATTTTATAACAGAGTACACACCACAGGCTCACGCTTTCTGTTAGCGAAGGCTAAAAATCGAGAGTACTTAAGTTATTAACTTCCCTTCAGCATTGTGGATGCAACCCGAGTTTACTTTAACTAAGCTTGGAAATGTTGTTTGTTTTTAGGTTGGAAAACTATTCAATAAAACCCATATTTAAAAACAAGTAACCAAAAGATTTAATAACCCATAAGGTATCAGTGAAGCTGTAGGAGTGAGAGATATAATGTAAATATGCTGAAAGTGATCACAAATGAATTAATAAATTAGCACATCTAGACGCGAAGGTTTCAAGAAATGATTTAAAAAAAATAGCGCAGGGGTAGACGAAGATTCATGAACCTTACCTACCTATGACCTGACATTAGTGATTATATTATATACAAAGATGTCGAGATTGCTTTACAATAATAATTTTAAAAAGTTATGAATAAAGAACGATTATCAATTTAATCTGTTCACTGATGCTGGAACACCCTGGAGCCTTAAAGAGGTTACTTCACGGGTTACAGTCTCTGGTTATGGATGAACTGCTCTCAGGACATTACCTGCTGACTACAGCTTGATTCGGCAGATACTGGTGGTTATAGTCTCAGTAGTTACCGTGGCAAGGTTGAGCCTGTGCTTAAGGTGACTTAGAAATATTGGCCCTTAGTCATCCTCAAAAGGCTTAATAATAGCCACTTAACACATCGCTCAAAAGAGGACGAGAAGGAACTAGAAATGGAAGAAATAAAAATAGGGTAACAATCCTGAAACAAAAGGAAAGCTCAATTCAATACAATAAATCGCCTCAAAGAAGATTATAATAAATCATGAAATCAAAAAAATGCCATCATCGCTTCACTCACCTCTAAAAGGGTGCTGGGACCACATGGACATGGGTCCGTAAAAGATGAAACAAAAAAAATTCATCGGCTGCGTGCTTCGGCCGACTGCAGAAGAAGGAACTCCAAAACCCACGAACGGAAATAAACAATTAATTAAAAATTATTTGACATATCAATACTGCCAACCGGAGAGGTACATTCCCTCTTTTTGTTCTGCTACGAACAGTACTGGAGTACCCGCCCCAAAAGGAAAGCAGCAAGACACTGTCAGCCAATGCGCTCTATACCGCGATCCAACCACAGAGTAAAATCGGAGGCGTTCGGGTACATCGACGGATGATCCGGACCAATAGTCACTGCCTCAATTCTCATAACCTCAAAAATTGACAGGTTCAAAATAAACAACAATTTACTAAATTGTTAAAACAATTCAATATATTGAATAGTTGTTTAAATTGGTTGAATGGCTTACAAATTATAACAATTAAGGGAGGATTGCAACTTATCCCGATGAGGTATAATACTTTATATACAAAAAGAATAGTGGCAAATTTAAAATTGCTACAGAATATAATATTTAGTTTCCATAACATCCTGTAGGTATATTATGTATTACGGTGCACTGCTCCAAAATAATGTATTGCCAACTTTAAAAAACTTATATCCTGAGACAACAAACCCACAACTTCCAGCGAATATGATATGGTTTCAGCAAGATGGAGCACCGCCCCATTACCAAATCAATGTCCAGCGCTACCTCAACTGAGTATTTCCAGATCGGTGGAAAGAGAGGCGTGGATCGATGGAATGGCCAGCACGATCCCCTGATCTGACGCCATTAGACTTCTTCTTATGGAGTTATGTCAAAAATATTGTATACAAAACGAAAACCGGATTTAGCTGACTTAAGAAGACGAATAACGCTTGCAAATAGATCGGTAACGTCTGAGATTCTCAGTAACATTAGGATTAGGATATTGCCAAGACGGTCGCGGTTTCAACATCTCCTGCATTAATGTTTTTTTTTTGTGTTTTTTAGATTATCAAGAAATAAACAGTATTAGTTATTAGTTTTTGAGTGTGTTGTTAATTTTTGCAATAAATCTGAAAACACTTAATATTTCCGAACCAGTTTTAGATAAGTATAGGATACTGTACATTAAATATGTCTAAAATTTGCTGAGGGATCCAAAAATTTAATAATAAATAGGGTGTTGCATTTAAAATAAGCCACTGTTACATAACACACCCTGTATGATAAGTTTTATTGAATAAAATGTGCAACTAGAAATACCAATCGACGTGACCGAGCGTTTTTTCGCACACGCCCCCGTTTATTTATTATAGAATTTTTTCCATTTGGCTGATACACGGTGTATGTGACTTCAATTTAATTCTGCTAATTTGAATAAATTTATTTGAAATAAAAGTATGTATTTTGTAAATTATCACCTCGGCAAATTATTTTTTTACTGCCGTTTGTCAAGTTTCTACCCGACATAAAATATAAATACAAATATATAACTTCAGAAATATGAGACGAAGAATTATTATTTGCTATTAAAGAGACTATAAACCTTTCACTTAGGTATGTTAGAGATGTTTGTTTCTTAATTAACTTAAAAGACAAACTCAAACATTTGATATCTCAATGATATCAGTAGCAAGATTTATTATTATCTAATATTTGAGCATTTTCATATTTAAAAATTGGCATTTAGTTGTAATAGCGGCTAGTGGAGGGGAGTGATGGTGGCCTGGCCCTACCAATTTGAATAACCTTACAGAACATTTTTCTCTAGCGGTAGAAGGAGTGCAGTTAAAAAAAATGACAATAATAATTTTTTGATACAGCACTCGCCCTAAGGTAAATGCGTAAGTCATATACAATATTTCGTATTTCCATGTCAAGTAGTTTTTGAGTGAAGCCCACAGACAGACGGAAATGGAAAAAACACCATGACGGCGCCACTGTTGAATACAAAAAATTAAGTCATTAAATAGCAACAGTAGGTATAAGATATTTAAAAAACTCAGTGGGGTTATATCTAATTAAAACATATGTTCAGAACATTTAGAAATTGATAATAACCGTAAATCGTTTCACAAATCAATTAAATCACAAAAATTTTGGAATTAAAATAGACTCTAATTAGGCCATTAAACAATTAGGTGCAGTTTTATTATTCTGGTTTAATTAAATAACTTTAAATAAGAAGGATTTGTATAAACGTCTACACGGAGACATTTTAACCAAATGCTCAGTTAAATCGCAACTAATCTTTACGCCAGGAACAAAGTAAGCAAATTTTTAACTCCGATCAACTACAGGGTTATACAGGGTGTCACCTTGAAAACTACCCATCTTTAATTGGTTCGTCGGTAGAGAAAATTTCCAACCCGGTCTTTCTAAATGGTTGCTGCGTTTTGTTCCTGTGGAAGGAATGGCAGTTCTAACTGTCAAAATGGCGGACGGGCACTATCTTGATTGAAAAAAATTGAATAGGACGTGGGGTGTTGCCATATATAATTTTAAGGGTCCTGTCGAGTACTTTACGATCCCAGAATGTTGTGCCCCTGTACGTATCCAAAACTAAATTGCGGCTTTTTATAATAAATATTTACAATTTCTTTCCCTATTTTAGTTTAGATTTTACAACTAGGCATAAAGTAGTAAATATCAGCCAGCTGAGAAATTAATTTCATACAAAACTGCAAAATTTAAACTAAATTACCAAAAGATTGCGTAAACATCGGCTCGACGCACATCTTCGCAGACAGCATGAAGTATGACGCCTCAACAAAAACCTGGAAGAAATTTTGGCTTGGGGTGAGTGAGAACCAAGTCGCATTTAATGCTAAGAAAACCCAGGCAGCAGTTTTTTCTAAAAATGTTAACATTACAGAACCGGATATAGTCATAGCAGGACACGCAATCCCACTGGCTTCATCTATTAATTTGCTGGGCGTCAATCTGTGAGGTACTGCTCTTATGTGTGGAGCTCTGCACCCAAACATACTCTTCGGCTACTGGATTCCATCGAAAGGAGGGACATTCGTTTGATCGGAGACCACGAGCTGACGAAGAGCCTTGACAGCATGGAACATCGAAGACAGGTTGGGGATTTGACTCTCTTCTACAGATGTTTCCATGGAGAGTGTTCTGTTGACCTTGCCTTCTTAATTCCGCCCAGAGCGGCGAGTAACGAAAATACACGACGAACCACTGCCGCGCATCCATATGTGGTGAAGCTTAGTACTCCTCCTTAGAACTTCATTATTTAAGAATTCTTTCTTCATCTTTATGGAACGACTTTCCCGAGGTCGTTTTTCCCAACTAATATAGCCTCCAACGATTCAAAACAAACGTAAATCACTTTATTTGCACCAGCACCACATCCAGAGTGTCTTAAAGGATTATTCCTTGTGTTTGATCATAAAAAAAATAATTTTAATCATTTTTGTTTAAAAAGACGGCATTTTGTTGTGGGTACGATTACGGACACAATATTCTGAGTTCGAAAAGTACTCGATAGGACCTTTAAAATGGTGTATCGCAAGACCCCACTTCCTATTCAATTTTTTTTATTATCCCATTAGCCATTTTGAATTTTGGCACCACGAAATATGCAAGAAAGTGTAGCCCTCTGATACCTACTATACTATGCCAAGTTGTATTTATTTTTCTCAGACGGTAAATCATTATTTTCAAATTTGAAATTTACCACGATACCTTTAGATTAAAATTTTTTAATTATTCTTCTTATTGTTGATGGGTCGGTTAGAAAAATCTACTGAGAAAAAGTTGAATACCACATGATAACTATTTCTGCCGTAGTACCATTTAATTGTAACATTTCCTCAACCGAATAGCTCATGGCGATTAGAATTATTTGATAGGAACTAAAAAAGCTGTCAAATATTGACAAGTGACTACCGGTATCAACGAATACTTATAAACAGGAAGAAGACAAACAGCCGTGTTAACAAATCAAAGCAAGCATGAACAAACGAACAAATCCAGCATCCATGACGTCTGGCATCAGCTGACAAACGCACGTGCTTTTCAAATGTCAACTTTTGTCAAAAATTTTATTACAGTCAATATTTTAAAGTGGCATTTAACCAACAAAAAACATTCAAAACCCTTTTATTTGATTTACTAAGTGGTGAAAATCAAATATTAGGATTCTGACATGTTTTAAGCTGTAAATATCACTTTAAAATAATCCTTACACACTCTTATATCATTTTTTGAACTAGTAACGTAACTACAAATGAAAAATTTAACTTAAAAAATAGGCTTGTAAGTAATTTTATTAAAAAATAGGAAGAAAATCATAGTTTACATAAAATATTTTACCATCTTCAACTTTGATCTAGGTCCTAGCAAATATTTCAAGCTTCAAGTCCAAGCATATTTTTGGGCCCCATATGATTTAGGAAAAGAAATTATTATTGATGCTTACTCTCAGGAAAGATGACTAAATGAATATTTCAATTACAAATTACTCACTGGCACCAAAAAGGAAACGACGTTTCTCGTGAAAAGATTAGAAAATTAAAAAATTTTAAAATTTAAAGATACTGCATCTTCTCCACCATTTTAAATCACATCAGATGTTGCTTGATTTCCATTCCCGCCAGACGAAGAAAGTTAGCTTGTTTAACAATTCGTGCTGTTCGCATTCTATAGTCTCTGTCTGCGGCAACCTTCCCTAATTCAGTAAAGTGAGACAAATATGACCAGGATCAAGTCGCCTGCATATACTCACTTTTTGGCATTTTATATTAACTCTACGTAAGTCTGATATTGACGCTTGACGCTGAGTGAAACAGATAGATAAAAGTAGGTTACTTGTGAGCGTATGGAGCAGAGTAGGCTGAGCATCAATTCCAAGGCCTTCTTACGTGTTTCGATCCCCCCCCATACGCAGTCTCACCGGGCTGACTGGTATTTTCATTTTAACCTGAATTAAAATTAAACAGAATCGTACTCCATATACAGGGTGATTCACGGTGGATGGAACGTTAGACGTTTCTGGAGAACGGGAGATCAGTTTGTTTTGAAAGTTTGATTTTCCAGATAACCGACCATGGTATACAGTTCTAAAATATTTTCAACAATGCGGCGTTGCCGCTTCTACCTAAAACCGGTGGCAACTTTGTTATTTTAAATAGAATTCCCTATATATTTATACATTTTCAGGTTCTACATCTATTTGTGAGCAACTTTTATTAATACTTTCCTATATCTATCTATTGCCGTTCTTTAGTTATTAATTAATTTTAATTTTTTTTAACGAAAACATGACTTCTAATAAACATGGTTTTCTCCAAACTTTCAAACATTCCTAAGTTGAAATGTTGCGTACGGTTTAAAAAATGAATTTGGGTATATATATCTGAGTTCAAGCATACAGAGTGGTCCAAAAATAATTGTTTGTAGGTTACTTGAAAAAATGCCCGATACTTGATTTTTGTCAAATGGGACATCCTGTATATCAATACTGATTTGGAAAGATGATAAAAGTAGCTTTCTAAAAATATATACCTATACATATTTAACTCTTCAAGTTTTTGATTTATAAGCATTTCTTTGCGAAATTTTGCAAACTATGTCAATTTCAACGACTTTAGTAGTAGGAGGCCATGAAAACAATTGTTAGTCTCCATGACAACTATATTTTTAGCTGGTCTGGGCAAATTTCTTGGTGCTTTTAATGTTGAACCAAAATCTCTGAAATTGTTCTGGATTCGATTAAATTTCTTGATATTCATTTTTCATAAATCTAGATATATTTCATTAAATTTTCTACTCGTTCTGCCTATAATCTTATCACACTGTCCATGTATAATAAATAAATTCAATATAATTGCATTTGAGTATCTCCCATTATACCGTCAACTTAAAATTACAAATGAAGGAATGACACTTCCGCTAAAATATAGTTGTCATGGAGACTTGATGGCCTGCTACTACTAAAGTCGTTGAAATTGACATGTTTTGCAAAATTTCGCAAAGAAATGCTTATAAATCAAAAACTTGAAGAGTTAAATATGTATAGGTATATATTTTTAGGAAGCTACTTTTATCATCTTTCCAAATCAGTATTGATATACAGGATGTCCCATTTGAAAAAATCAAGTTTCGGGCATTTTTTCAAGTAACCTACAAACAATTATTTTTGGACCACTATGTATGCTTGAACTCAGATATGACCAAAAAAGCAAATACGTAAAGGCATTTTTAAACCATACGCAATATTTCAACTTAGGAATGTTTTAGAGTTTGGAGACAACCATATTTATTAGAAGTAATGTTTTCGTTAAAAAAATTAAAATGAATTAATAACTAAAGAACGACAACAGATAGATATAGGAAAGTATTGATAAAAGTTGCTCAGAAATAGATGTAGAACCTGAAAATGTATAATTATATAGGGAGTTCCATTTAAAATAACGATGTTGCCACCGGTTTTGGTAGAAGCGGCAACGCCGCATTATTGAAAATATTTTAGAACTGTAGACCATGGTCGGTTATCTGGAAAACCAAATTTTCAAAACAAACTGATCTCTCGTTCTCCAGAAACGTCTAACGTTCCATCCACCGTGAATCACCCTATATAAGCTAGTTTGAAGGTAGAATTTTCTTAATATCTTAAAAATGGTACGTTCAAATTTGTAGGATTTTTAATTCTCATTATTCTCTTTAAAAAGTATTGATAAAAATTTCCTTTAGAATCAATACGGGAGCCAATATTTGACCACCTCGCAATTTACATGGAAAAACTCATGTGTCCTATTTGGCTTTACCTTTCGGTGTAAACTAACACGAATCAATAAAACGGCGCCTTAACTTAAAATAAATAAGCCGTGCTTCCATGCGGGATTAATAAAGTCAACAATCGGCTGTATAACTGTCAAACGGCACGCCGCAAACCATAATATTTTGTGTATCCGCCTACAGTGTTTAAACCACAAAAAGTTAATCAGGAACATGTGATACTGTCTCGGTGAGTTTTATAGGTTTTTGACTGTCTTTAAAATGTTCGGGCACTTAAATGTGGATAATAACATTTTAATAATGTATGAACAGAAAGCTTTACTTGGTTTAATTGAAACAATGTTGGTATTATGGCCTCGTGATACCTCTCAATTAAGAATTAAACTAAACTAACAAATTAAAAGTTATGAATCTATTTTTTATGTGTAGGGTAAAGACGGGTAAGACACATACGGTAAGATTTAGAGTAAAGTGTGTCCCATTTTCGACCCTTTTATAGGGTATCTCCGTAACTGTTAGTGATATCAAAAAAGTAATGTCGCCGTCATGTCTTCATTTTGAGTCAAAGTTAAATAAAATCACAAAAATTTCGCTCGCTTAAATTTGCAATTTTAAAATTACCCTATATTTTCTTAGTTAAAAGAGATAAAGAAAAATAAATGGTTGATACAAAAGTTTCTTTATAATGATTTTTTAATAATTTGCCGTATTTAGAATAAGTTTACGCGGTCAGATAAACAAGTTAGCGGACCTAACCGAATTTTTTTTAAATGGGGCATCCTGTATATTTTAATCTAGGAAGATTGCATTTTAAATTCTATTTTCAAATATATAACACACCATGGATAATATTGGTTTCCTAGGCGATTTATTTAAACTTTATTACGTTAAACCACAGTAGGCCATGAAACAGAAGCTAATATCCTAGAGACAACTATGTTGACATTCTAGTTGTTATTAACATTTAACGTCAATTTCATTTTTACATGTTCATTTGTGAAAATGACTTATCAACATTTTGAAAAATTATCATCCATGGTGTGTTATAAATATGAAAAGAGAGTTTAAAATGCTATCTTTATAGATTTAAATATGTTAAAAAGTTAGTTAAAAAAATGAAGTTAGGTCCGATAACTTCCTAACCTGACCCCGTATACTTATTCTGAAAACGGCAGATTATTCAACACTCATTATAAAAAGTTTCTGTATTAAACATTTTTCTGTATCTCTTTGAACTAAGAAAATATAGGGTAATTTAAAAATTGCCAAGTTGTTTATTTTCCCCCGTATCTCTTAAGCGAGCGAAAATTTTCGAATTTTGATTTTATTATTTTAAGCTTGACCCAAAAATAGCTCATGACACCTACATTACTTTTTTGATAGCACTAACAATAACGGAGATACCCTATAAAAGTTTCGAAAATGGGACATCCTGTACGTGTGGGACAGTTGCCGCACTTTTACAAATAAAATCGTTTAAGGTTAGAAAAAAATGGTTCAAAAACTGATATTTATGGCGACTCCCGGGACGTGGGAGAGTCGCCCGAAGTTGTAGTGATATATGCCTCGTCAACTTTTTCATATGGAATATGGATGCCTTATTGATTCATGTTATTTTTTAGAATTATTTCCGTTTGCATATATTCTATGTGGTGAGCTACTCAGGTCTCATGTAGCCATTTTGTACATCTGACAAACTAAATCCAGTCCACAGTTTCAGTCATGCAACTGTATTCCTCGAAACAAACCACACAGTAATATCGTTGATTGCAGTTTTTCGGGGCATTATAAAGCTACAAAGCATTATCCTTTTTGTTTATTCTGGCAGGTGCATGCCTAAAGACGGTACGGTGTATGAAGTCCGCTAAGCAATAAAACCTCTCGAGCAGGGTAGTCGGTGGCTCTCAAACAATAAATTATATTTTAGGTATTTTCTAAATAAAATAATTTAAAGTAAATACAAATTTAGTTAAGGTGAAGAAAAATAATTATTTTTTAGCTTTCATAGTATTTAGGCAAATTAGTTCTACGAATTCTTTTTTTATAAAGTTTTGGTTCTAAAAAGAACCGATGTTGTAGTCTTGCGATAGAACGTACCTACTTATAGATACGTACTTTACTAAAAACAGTCTTCCTCTGCATTTGAAATTTCATCCATGCTTTCAGACTCATCAGAATCATTATCATCATCCCTAATAATTAACGGTCTTACTTCGTCTATAACCTGTTCTGGCTCCTAAGATTCAAAAATAATTTTTTCCGTGTGTCCAATGTATTTCCGCCATTCTTCTTTGCCCACTTGGCTAAGCGCCTCCTCCCATAACTTTATAACGCTAGGCTTGCTGATATTTTTACAGGCATGTTTGTCATAATAATTTTTGCTAATACCCCATATCAATTCTATTGCGTTGTAATGGCAATGGTAGGGCAATGGGCTCGAGTTATCTTCTTCTGAAGTAAAATAACGTTTCACTTCTAATACCAAACGGCGTTCATCTGGAGATAAACACCTTCTAGGCGTCGTGTCACCTTGCTGAACATTTTCGATAACTTTGCTTTATAACTGCTTTTAATTCACACATAATAATGAGAAACAAACTAAAAGCAGAAAGCATAACTACTTATTTAAAATAGAACATACCATCCTGCGCTTGAGCAAATGTTAATTATTTCTTAGAAAATAGTGATTATTATATAGATTTAACTATAATGATCCCAAAATAACTAAATTCTAGGAAAAACCTCTTAAATCTTTAACTTATTGGCGCAAAATGTTTTTCATTTGATAAATAAAAAAACTATGAGTAAAAAATAAACAAGATAAAAATATTTATCGCGGTACATAATTTCTAAGATAATTTTGTTTTGGAACCGGTGATTTTGCCCAGCCGACTACAGTGAACCAGTGGAATGTTCGGTACGATCAAGTATAGCGAAGATATTGTTAACTTAACCGTCTTACTGTTTAACAACCTTTAATGATTTAATCCGATATAGGTGTTCATAAAACGAACCGACTTTATTACCTATTGCTTTCACCTAAATACATAAATACAATATGTGGCAAAATAAAAACTTAACCTAAAATGACCATATTAATCTATAATGGAATACTACAAAATAAAACTAGATTTTCCTTGAAATTTAGTGTGCCTTATGCAATGTTAGGCATTGAAAATGCTACTTAAAGTTATTAAATTACAAACTCCAAAGACAAAGGAAAAATCCAAAGACCGTATATACAACAAATACTAATGTTGCCAACGCGTCGTGCATACCACGTAAACTGCAGCATCTATCCCCACGCGACATCTCTCCAACACTTACCCTACTAGAATAATATCCTCCCGACGAATAAAACATAAGACTTAAAGCTGCCAAGTTCATTCGTCCTTTGGGACAAGCAGAACTAATTCTTCTTTTGCCATGCGAGTCCGGTTGATTTTAGAAGTATAAGTGGCTCTCCGGCGTCTTGGGAAAATAGGGACGAACAAAATTGTTAAATTAGTAACCTTTACATTTATCGATTATTCCCGATAGTTGCGCTGTTGCCAACGTATCGTTCTATTGCATGTGCATACCATGTGAGGTGCGGCATCTACTTACACGCGGCATCTCTCTCAGAGTTACCACAATAATAAATATATAACAAATGTATAAAAATTTCTAACGATTACAAAAATAAATAAATCATAAAGGAAAACTGCAAATTCGTACAAATGCGTACTCTTATCAGGCTGACAAGGAAAAAGTTCGCGTCTAGGCGGTAATAGTACGCATCACGATTGGTAAAGATATGTTACATCTTCTTCACAAATAAATATTCCTAGTCCTGCATAAGCAGTACAATATTCATGGCACCTAGGGCTGCATTAATGACACTGTATCCAATCAACAACTGGTGGGTCACTATATAGTTCGTTACACCATCGAACTTCACAAGACTTATATTTTTCGGACTTTTAATTATATTGTAGTCAAGTAGCTGCCGTTTAACTGTATTTCCTTTATCTGCAATTTTTTCTTCAAAATCAAAATAAATCTGCCGGTCTGGTGGTCTAAACTGAAAAGGTTTTGGAAATTGCTTAAAGCCGTATTAGAGTCGGCAATTTTTGTCTCTTATGCCTGCAATGGCCATTATAATTCCAGGTATTCATGCTCAATAAACCGTTCTCGATCAGCTGGCCCAATACTGCTCCATTGCCGGACCAATGCGAGAATGGAATCCGTATTACAGTCGGCAATTCTATTCTTCTGGCCATTAAAATTACACGGATTCATGCGCAGTACACCGTTCTCGATCAGCTGTTTCGCATTGCCAGAAATGGAGCAAGCGCCATTTTAATTTACATTGCCGGTGCAAGTCTGGGTAGAGATGGATTATTCTGTTATTTTTAACTGTTTATTAGTTGATCGAAGCAACTATGAACATCTAATGGCTATTTAAACTAACTGGCACTTAAATTAATAGTTCACATTCTTTATAAAGCATATGTACTGCTAATTCGTCGCAGCTTTTTTGACCTGTTTTTTGTAAGTAGCGGTAGCTGTTTTAACTGGTAATCAAAAGGAACAGGTTTGTCCATTTCTAGTTCTGGGGATATTTTAGGGATTTATACAGTACCAACTGTTGTTCTGAATGTTGGCAATGCGCCAGCTGATCGAGAATGATTTAGTACGCATGAATACGTGCAATTATAATTGCCATTGCATGCGCAAGAGAAGAATTGCCGACTCTAATACGGCTTTTAGCAACTTAAAATCTCTTACCAGTAGGGGGGTCGTTCTGATGAGGTGATGTTTGTCAGACAGGCCATCGCTTCTGTCTGAATGTCTGTACGCAAATGATAGTATCATACTTTCTGGCAGACTTGCCTTAACAGGTTGGCGCGAAGGTATGCCTCACCGTGTGTATGGTAATTTTTAGACAACGAAGCTTCATTTTGCAAAAACTATTAACTATTTCATGGACGTCAATCTCTCGCGACGAATTTATATTAGCGAGTGCTAAGCCATTTAACCTTACCTCACCCAGTTTAAATGTTAGTCATGGGGGCTATAGCTCCTCTAGCCCCCGCAAATCCGCCACTGAATTCATTCTCCAACCAAAAAATCGGACAAATTTATTTTGCAAGCATTAGTTTAATTTTACTCATGGTAAGTAGTAGCAAAACCTACTATAAACATATGCAAAATAGATTGATTTTATTGATTCTTCTAATCTAAAGTTTTTACACACTCCTTTTCGAAATAATTTCAAATTTCATAAATTATGTTGTTTAAATAACATAGGCGCCTTGACTAATAATTGTAAACTACAGTAAATATTCAAAATGTCTTCTATTTTGATTTGTGCACAAGCAAATACGTAAAAACACCTCAAGTTAATTTATATTAATATAAAAAATTTGCTTATCAATTCTACATCCAATAGCCAAATAATATACAGGGTGTTGCCTTTGAACATCTCGAGGAAACTGATTTTTAAATGTGTCGTTTTTTGAACCTCATTATGAACACTCTGTATAAAATAGATAAACACTATTAGATTCATGATATCTCTAGATCCCTTTTCATAAAGCTCATCTAATCTTGGTGTTAAAAAAATAATTTTAGAATGTTTTTTTGATTTTTCTTTCCAGTAGGTACTACAAAACTTTTTTTAGTTTTTAATTGATTGCAATTAAACTACCAAAGCAAATTAAATAACATCTTAGGTAATTATTGATATGAAATAAAATACGGGGAATCCCATTTAAAAAAAGATAACCTTATGTTATCACACTATATTGATAGACCCTGTACATGGAAAAATATTTTCCTGAAATACACCCCACGATACAGCTATGAATGAAATCTCTCACCTAATTCGTATAGGAGCTACGTAAGCCCGACGCAGGACCCTGTGTAGTGAAAAAGCAGAAGCCCCAGGTGGAACTTTGAGGTACTCCAGAAATGACTATGATAGGTTTTAAAAAGATGTTGTAAATAATCAATAAATAACTTTTAAGAATGCTGCTACGTAATTTTACATAATATAATTCGTAGTATTTCTGGACTGTAATTAAATTAATAATTAAATTATACCAATATTTCCAATATATTCGTCATTACGAAAATTCCGATCAATAATAAAATTACCTCAACAAAATTGAACTTGTAATAAAATAAAAAGTAACACGGAAAAAATTCACCGTTTCACAACTGGTTACTGGCTATATCGTATGGCTGGTATTCCAATGAATAAAATGAATAAACCATCGCCGTCTCGCATTCGCTATTGATAAATTCTTACTTCTTCTGGAATCGAACCAATAAATAAACCAAGAGCGACCGGATACGATGACATTCTGAAGCGTACGACCATTGTTCATTTCATATTAACGGAACGAACCAGTTTATGCTTTTATGGATGATGAAAAAATAGCGTTGCTTGAAGAAACGTTTGTCACCATGACAGACATTTTCTCTTTTATAAAATGGTTAACTGGTTAGCAAAATATTCTTACGAACAGAAAAATGTAATCGGGCAGCCAAAATAGCTAGTTGGTCAGCAACTTATGGATAGCAAACATTTCTGAATCGGTCAGTATTTATTGTCATACTAGAGTGCTCTAAATTATTTTGGTACGCAAATTAAATATATAAGCTGCTATGAGTCACTTTTAATCAGATATTAGTAAGCAATCAGCGGGTAAGCAAAATATTTAATTTTGGTCATCAAAAAAAAAAGGAATAAAACGTGAAATAGTGACAGTGCCCTGGAAAAACAAGTGAAAACCCAACCCGCTACACCTTTTGTAGCCGATTTCCTTCTATATTCGGCAAAAGAAAACACAAGAAAGTTACATAAATTAACATGTAAACAAGTGAAAACCCGCCCTCGCTACACCTTTTGGGCCTTGACTGCTATACCGAATGAAAACACACGCACGTAATTAGCTACTCGTATCACGCGACTGCCTTCTCTCCGCCCACAATAACGAACTTTGCCCATTATTCAAATCAAACGCAATCCAATAATTTATATTGATAACCATTCCTTTAATATGCAAACCTCTGAAGGTAGAACTGCTTCTACACATGTTTTTTTCTACTGACCAATTGTAAAATCTTCCTCACCAAGTAATCATCTCGCAGCTCGACTATTAATTAAGCGAACACATGATATTACAAGCGGACTGATATCGGTTAAATAGTTTGTAACACTTTTTGCAGAACAAGTGTTGCAGCCTGATTTTTATTTATTGCAAGTAAAATCTTTTTATGCTGATCAAATGATTTAATGGCTATTTTTTGCTGCGAACCAATTTTAATAACGGCACACCATATAATTACTTCTCTTATAAAATCAATTGACGTATACAATGTGTCCCAGGATAAGAGAACCTAGAGCACCTGAAGGTGTAAACGACAAAAAAATTTCGAATTGAAATTTTACCATTTAGGAGCTAAGCTTGCTTGATTAGAAAATAAAATCTATCATATTTTGATTTTTATGAAATCACGAAGGCGTTGACAAGGATTATTATTTTTATTTTCTGTGTAGGTAAAGTGGCTCTGCTTAGCAAGATATCGAAAAGTTTCATTAAGAAAAGCTGCTCACAATCAAAATCATGCAAGCGTAAGGAACTTAATAACCATCCGACATTAATTTTTAAATCTAAGAAAAGAAAAATATTCTTAATGGTATTAAATACATTTTTATTAGAGAATATTATTTCGGAAATAACGTTTCGTAAATTTCATAGTATCTAGTAGTAACTTATCTCACCTTTCTCTTTGAATGCACAAACATCGGCTGCCGACGCACATCTTCGCAGACAGCATGAAGTATCACGCCTTAACAAAGATCTGGCAGAAATTTTGGCTTGGGTAACAGTAACCAAGTCGAATTTAACGCTAAAAAGACCAGGGCAGCTGTTTTCTCTAAAAAGGTTAACACTACAGAACCGGATATTGTCATAGCAGGACACGCAATCCCACTGGCTTCATCTGCTGGGCATCAATCTGGGAGGAAATATGTCTTGGCATAACCACGTTATGGCAATCGCCAAGATAGCTTTTCACAAACTTGGTGTACTCTTCCGAACCAGAAAGTTGTACATACCTCAACAACTTTGGACGCTATACAAAGACCAGATTCGACCATCAATAGAGTACTGCTCTCATGTCGGGAGCTCTGCACCCAAGCATACTCTTCGGCTACCGGATCCCATCGAAAGGAGGGCCATTCATCTGACCGGAGACCACGAGCTGATGAAGAACCTCGACAGCCTAGAACATCGAAGACAGGTTGGGGATTTGCCTCCCTTTTACAGATATTTCTATGGAAAGTGCTCATCTGACCTAGCCCTCGTAATTTCGCCCAGTAGAACTTCATTATTTAAGAATTCTTTCATCTGGAGGACATCATCCTTATGGAACGACCTTCCCGAGGTCGTTTTTCCCAACGAATATAACCTCCAACTATTCAAAATCAACGTGAATCGCTTAATTCGCACACGCACCACTCCCAAAGTGGCCAAAGATTTTTCCTATAGCGTTTCTGTTTGATCATAAAGAAAAAAATATGACAAATGATGATAAAATTGAAAAATATAGAAATTTCTTACTAGGGAAAATATTATATAAAATGAAAAAGCCAATGTAGGCTTAGGTTATTAAATTGGATACATCTGCATGATTTTGAATTCCGAGCAACTTTTCTTAAAAATGTTTTTCGATATTTTGTGAAAAAGACGCACTTTGCATAGACCGGTACTTTGCAGAGACCGAAAATGAATTGAAATTCAAGATAATATGTTCAATTTTATTTTCTAATCAAGCAGGCATAGATCCCAAATGGTAAAATTTCAATTCGAAATTTTTTTTGTCATACCCTGGAACACACTCTATATAGTACAAAGGTTGAATGGTCTCATAAAATGGTGGCCAGTATAGTCATGTGATATTAATGGTACGCCGGGTATTTATCACTGACTACACGGACAGAAAAATTTAGTTAAATTTACTAGAAAAATAGTAACCGTAATTTATGGCCCTATATGTGACTGAAATAACTTTTATTAAGAACTGCCATTAAATTATAACAAAATTTTAACATACGTTTATGGCAATAATTTCAAAAATATTTAGTAAGCCATTTTTGTAAAATTTACTAAAATCATTCGTAAAATTTTGTCAAATTCGTAAAAAATCTGTTGTCAAATTTACTAAAATCTTTTGTACACTTTATTAAAACCGTTTATAAAACTCTTGAAGCATGGTATTCCCAAGCGGTCACCCATCCAAGTACTAACCGTGTCCCATGTCGCTTGACTTCATCATTTCAGGTCGCTTGATGTCATCGATTTCTTCTAAACAACGATATATATTGTTGGAAAAGCGTTTTATAAACAATCAATGCTACATTTTATTACTATTGGCTTATGCTAAATTCAAAATAATACTCATATCAACAAATAAAGTCTATAATATAGAATGTAACGAAATAATCATTTCATTTAAATTCATTTACTTAACTTTAAAAATTCGAAAATAACGCCGAGTAAATATTTATGAATTAGATATTAAAAATTATGAAAGTTTACCATACTTAGCAATGATGAATGCGGAACGGTTTGTATCACCAGAGAAATGTTCTTTTGCTAGAAGGTTGTATGAATTTTGTATGATGTATCTGTATCGTTATTTTCGAATTTTTGAAGTAAATGAATTAAATGAGAAGATAATTGCATAGCACTCTGCATTTTAGACTTTATTTGTTAAAATGATTTGTACTTTTAATTTAACCAAAGCCAAAAGTGATGTTGGATTGCTTGTTTACGAAACGTGTTTTCGACAATATGAGGTATTAGGAAGAAACACATTCACTTAAAAGTGATGCTTCCGCCCGCCTGGCCATTTCCAATAATTTTTATGAAACAAAATTTATCAGTAATTATTTTATCAATGTTAATAATAATGAGTTTCAATATGAATTTAATTATTTTAATCAAGAACAGTGCGCCTGACGAGAAAAAATCAAGAGACCGTTTCCATGTAGAATTGACCAGGCTAATGAGAAACAATATCCACACGGAAAAATGTCAGTAGCGTACCATCTTTTTTGTAAAAAATATCAGATTACATGTTTGCAGGGATGCCACTCGTGGAACAATTGAATAACTTTGCTAAATAAAATTTGTGGTTCTGTATCCTATTATCACATACCAAAATTGAAAATAATATCTAAAGTACTTTCGGAGATATTAAAAAATAACTATTTAAATAATGAAAATCCAATACCCTGTAGTAAAAAATTTAAGCCGTTGCGGACATATATTCATATGAACTTTGACGCATTAGCACGTCATTATGGAATACCCTGTATAAATAATTTATGAGTATAAAATTTAAAAAATACACACATATTTAGTACAATATTTTTACTTAATAGATACACATGAGAAATGTGTATACAGTGTGAACATAAAGTAAGGAACAAATTCATTATCTAGGAATCTAAAAATAATTCGGAAAAATCCTCGGACACGTGTATAATAATTTTTAATGGCGCATTTTTTCCCATACAAACTTAATATACAAGGTGGCTCATGTAGTAGATATGACATTATCGACGATTTTTTTAAATGGGAACCCGCATATTTTAGTTCAGATCTGTAATCTCCAAGAACAGCTGATTTCAAAAACATAACACACTTAGGGCCTAAAATTCATAGTTTCGTTACTACAGGGTAAAACAAATAATTTTATTTAAGATATTTTTAATTTAAAAAAATGTAAAAAAATTAAATAAGCTATTTAATTAAGTGTTGAAATTGTCCTCCTTCTGCTGCCTGATAGTACCCCAAGCGATCAATAAATTCTTGTTGGACTTTTCTTATGGTTTCTTCTGAAATGTTCCTGCATTCTGTGTTATTCGATTTTTTAAATCTTCAATATTGGCAGGTCTGGCAAGTCCAGTGGTGTAAGGTCTGGAGACCTAGGCGGCCATTCAACAGGCCCACGTCTTCCAATCCACTTGTTCGGAAAAACTTGGTTTATGTAATGGCGCGCTACTGCTGCATAATGTGGAGGTGCGCCGTGTTGTTGGTACCACAAATTTTCATCTAGAATTCCTGGATTATTTCTACTAGGGTATAAGTTAACTAGCGTAGGGATAAGAAAGTTCTGAAGAAAATGAAGATAATTTAGCCCGTTTACATTGTTGTCAAAAAAATATGGCCCAATAATTTTGTTTTTCACAATACCAGCCCAAACATTAATTTTTTGAGGATATTGAGTATGATGCTCACGCATCCACCTGGGATTTTCTTTTGCCCAGTATCTACAGTTTTGCCGGTTCACTTCTCCATTTAATTTAAAGGTAGATTCATCCGAAAATAGGATATTTTCAACAAACAAAGGATCTAAGTTACATCTTTCCATTAATATTTGACAAAACTCCATCCTACGATCTGGATCATCTTCATTCAACTCATGAACCAATCGGATTTTAAACGGGTGCCATTTTTCTACCGTCAATAGGTTATGAACGGTCATAGCAGCCGCCCCATGATCAGTGCTAATCTGGCGGACGCTGTTGTGGGGATCTTCTTCCATAGCCAATAAAATATCTAATTTCTTATCATCCGGAATAGTTGGACGGCCTTTTCTGGGAATATCTTCCACTGAACCCGTTTCCCGAAATTGTATTTCAAGTTTACTCACAGTTGATGTAGTAATTGGTCTTGCTGGATACTTAGTGTTAAACAAAATGCAAACTTCTTGTTGAGTACGGATCCTATCACCATATCCAATCATCATAAGAATTTCTATTCTTTGTGTTAAAGATAAACGCATAGTAACTCAATATGTTTTAAAATAAAATTTATTACTTCTAATAAACTTACTAGAAAAATACAATGTAATGACAATGACATTATCTAAATACCATAGTTACATAACAGCAAATAAGCCTACTTGAGAAAAAACATAAGTAACAGCAAATGATGGTGCGTCCATTAATTACGTAAGGCTTTCAGGTAAAATTGGGTGATGGCGGAAGGGATTGAGCCAAATGTCACGAAATCTTTTATTGGGGGAAGGGGGGTTGAAAAATCGCAAAAAACGCCTCACGTAATTAATTGATGCCTCCCAAGCCAAAAAAAAATATCTTAAATAAAATTATTTGTTTTACCCTGTATTAACGAAACTATGAATTTTAGGCCCTAAGTGTGTTATGTTTTTGAAATCAGCTGTTCTTGGAGATTACAGATCTGAACTTAAATATAGGGGTTCCCATTTAAAAAAATCGTCGATAATGTCATATCTACTACATGAGCCACCTTGTATATTAAGTTTGTATGGGAAAAAATGCGCCATTAAAAATTATTATACACGTGTCCGAGGATTTTTCCGAAATATTTTTAGATTCCTAGATAATGAATTTGTTCCTTACTTTATGTACACACTGTATAATTAATATTATTCTATTCAGTATTAAACGCAGGCGGTAGATTTAGGACTCTCAGTACAGACTTGGCACTATTGATTTCAGTTTAAAACTTTGTATGATTCTGACAGCATAAAAACAATTCTGTCTATTTATTAATTAAATGTCTTTTGTTATACCCATTGAAATATTTCGGGATGTACCTATTATTTATTTTAAAATTTTTAATTCATTCAAACATCATCCGGTATATTTTTATACAATTATACGAAGCGGCCACCACGAACAATAATCCATTTAACATTATAATCTCGCCTCATATCGAAGTGATATTCTTAGGTATCGCTGAGCAGTTGTGTCTATTTGATTCGCATTGCGGCGTTTGGACATGGGTTTGTTAAAGATAACATCACCGACTACTGATGATGGACATCCCTCCGTAGGAAACTGTTTTACATTATTTGTTTTATTGTACTTATAACTGCATTTCGCAGCTAGAAGTACAAAAGACCGTACACTTCACATCGGGGAACAAATTATAACTTAATAAAAAAAAGTTTTAAAATTATTATCCTTATTAAATCTACTAATAATAATTATGTAAAATAGAAATATGTAAATACCTTCGGACAGGTTAAATACATAGCTCCACGGAAAAAAGGTTATAGAAAAATTCTAGTAAATATTTTATTGTAGAATTTCCTATAAAACAGAGTATTAATTAAATTAATTAGTATTAGTAATCCATACCAAAATAAATTAACTTAACAAAACTTAATTAATGGTTAGTCAAGTAGTGAGAACTATAAATTCATAGGGTAGTTACAAGGTAAATAAATGATGCTTGGTTTCTTTGATTTTTGTATATTTTTGGTGTTACTGAATTGTATAGGGGAGTTCTGCCTAAAATGACATACCCTAAACATTGGGGCTTATATCTAGCCTCAGCTTGATTCAAGCACAACCTTTTATTTTTTTGAACTTAGCTACATATATGCAATTTTCAATAAAGGTAATAAAGTACCATAAGTTCAACCCATATATTATTTACACCTTTTTTTTTAAATTGCCGACTGTGTCATTTTAGGCGGAAACTATGGTATAAAATTACATACTATGTCGTTTTAGCGGGAAAGGTGGGAAAAATATAAACTAGTAGTTTAACACGTTTATTAAAAAATAGGTACACATCTCCAAATGCTTTTTATATACGTAGGTCACATATGAACGATTTAGTTTTCGCAGACTTTCCAGCACATTCTGCGTATTGCCATGTCGAGCAGATTTGGAATTTTAATCAAAATTCATGAGGCTTAGACCTCAAATAGACGTCATTACGAAAAAGGCATGCCACGTCATTGTTATCGTCAGCATTACTAAATAACTCTGGTTCTTCGTATGCATCCTCTGGAAAAATTACCAAACGCTTTTTTGCTTGTCTCGCTGACTTGCGCCGTTCAAGTTGCGCTTTTGCGTCCGCTTTCTGTTTTTGGTCCTCCAAATTAGAAGCGGTTGTTAATATTTGTGAACCAGTGGATTTTCGTTTCCATTTTGTTTCCTTTGAAGTTACATGAGGTATTGGTAATATTTCTGAAAGTTTTACTTTAGGCGCTCTCTCTGCAGCTTTTAATATTGTCTGGATTGCTCTCGAAGTTGATTGAATTGCTTCAGGAATATTCTGGTTTTGTTGCGGAGGTTGGACTTCATTTAAATTTTGTCGTGGCGGTTGGACTGCAGTTTCTTCTACATTAGTGGTTTCTGCTGGAGCAAAAAGATAATCCGGAAATATTTCAAGGTTCAATGGCCAAATCCCAGTTTTAGCAAATCCATTTTGAGCAACACTAGTTTGTGCCCTATGCAGCTGAAAATAACGAGGCAATCTGAAACTGAGTGCCAACTCTTCTAGGGGTTGCCTTCAACCATTTGGAAATTTCCTGGTCATAATATGTATACAAAAATAAGCTCCGGGTAAAACGACATAGTATGGCATATTATCCGAGGCCATAGTATGTCGTTTTACCCAAATTGAATGTTCAACAATGTTACAGAAATATTAAATTCTAACCTTTAAAATCGTGCAAACTAGAATCTCTATAGCATAGATTATTGGCCAGTTAGTAGCAAAGAAATTCAACATCAATAAAACCATGGAAATTCTGATGATAGTTCTAGACACCACTTCATATATCAGACACTTCACTTTTAGTTTTTCTTTCACCGCGCTAGTTTTTCACCGGCCCCGTGTTTGTCATTACAATGATGGGCGCATCGGTGCCACCTGTAAATCCAGGCGAAGTAAGCCGCAGATCATTTGGAAGAGTAAGAAGGCTTCAATAGCTACCATGTCATTTTATCAGAGTATGTCATTTTAGGCCGAACTCCCCTACTGATTGTTTGAATAATAAATAAAAATGCGTGAGTGTTTACAATTTAAAATATTACAGCAATTGTTGAATTTGTTGTACAGAAAACAATGACAATGTATTGATAGTTATAAACTAAAATAACACACTATTCACAGTTAAATAATGTGTATCATATGAGATATATAATACACACAGAGATTTCATTACAGTTTTAAACTTGAGTGTCTTAATTTTACTAATATACGTATTCTAAACGTAGACAGATACAATTAACAAGTAAATTATAGTTGACTGTAGATACATAATACAACTGTATAATCACTTTTTGAGAAATGTCTTGCTTGGCAAATAAATATTGTTAACATTTTACCTTTATTGTTGTAGTGTCGCTTTAAAAAAGAATAAAATATAATGAGTTAGTTTCCTCAATTGTTGCTGGTATCAACACTATTTACATGTTCAGCAAAATTAGTTTCTTCCTGATTAATTTTATTTCCATCAAGTCAATACATAGTCTTGGTTTGTTACTATTTTTATTGAATACATACGGCGGGATGCCGCATTTACTGAACAAAACTATATAGGGTGTAATTTGTTATTAACCTGTTACGGGTTTCGATCAAAACACACTAATAAAGGATAAAATTCACAAAATTAATCGTTGCGGTTGTCATTTGTTGCGGTCACAAATTTTTGATGAATTAATTTTAAAAATATGTCCCTCTGAGAACTAACATTTACGTGTCCAAACGTATGTTGATTTATTCACTTACAAGAAAGAAACTGGAAAGAAAAGGTTCCTTTTCGGTCAGTCTTAGTCTCTATATGGTGTTTCAGCCTTATAATTTTTTTAATATTTAAATTACAGGAATAAAACTTGGTGGTTTTGTATGCGATATTATTCTGTGTTTTATTACATAACATACTTCATTTGGCCACTTCCGGTCTAACCGGAAATGACTTCAACTTTGGATTTATAAATGGAACTTCCAGTATATTTTTGGCTATATCCATTCAGAATATCGGTCCAAATTCAACGACGTTATACAGGGTCCGCAAACGAAGCGTGGACGGAAGATTAAATCGTTATCGAAGAACTTATCAACAATATTGAAACAGCTTGAGATATTGGATTAAAAGCGGCATGTTTTAAAAATATTTTACATTATACAGGGTGGCCCAAAAAAGTGTGACAGCATAAAGTTATATTTTTTTCAATGGGACACCCAGTATTTTATTGCATATTTAGGTTCGCATTACTATCGTTTATCAGTGCTTCAAATTTTATTTAATTTGGTTTTGTAGTTTCGGAGAAATAAATTAAAAACTAAAGAAAAAAAGTTTTGCAGTCCTGAATAAAAAAATCAAAAAAAAACAATCCAGAACTATTTTTTTAACCTCGGCATTGAGTGAAATTTATGACAAGAGGTCTAGAGATACTATGAATGTAATTGCGTGTATTTATTTTATACAGGGTGTTCATAATAAGCTTTCAAAAACCCCACATTTTAAAATAATTTTTCTCAAGTTTTTCAAATGGAACACCCTGTATATTATTTGGCTATTTGACGTAGAATTCATAGACAATTTTATATAAGCATATAAGTTATATCCAGCCGTTTTCGAAATAATTATAAATATCATAAATTATGTTGTTTAAATAGAGTTTTTATTGGAAAATTTTGTTATAGGCGACTAGACTAATAATTGTAAACTAAAGTAAAAGTTCAAAATAGCTTCCTTTTACTCTTAGAGTTTACCGTATTTTAGTTATTTCGATATAAATTTTAAAAGCATACATTTTTGCTACTTTTATTATTTAATTTTATTTTTTATTCTTAATCGAGTTGCCATGATTTCTTTTTGTTTAGATTGTCACTATGACAGTTAAATAAAATTATTTACATTTGTTCAGTCGTCGAAATTAAGTACTAACTTACACAAAATGTCGAATTTTAGAAATGGTAAATATGATTTTTATACTGGGTGAATGTGCAAGAAATTGCCTCTTCGCGAGCAGAGTGTATGCTGAAATATATCCAGATATTGAGAGAAAGCCGAGACCAAAAACCTTCGAGAAGTTGTTGCAAAGATTTGTAGCAACAGGAAGCACTGCGTACACAAAAAGGATGATAATCAATAAACCCGTAATTAATGAAGAAAATGAATTAAGAGTCCTGTTGGCAGTAGAGGAAAATCATTAAATTAAGTAAAAGGAAGCTATTTACTTTAGTTTACAATTATTAGTCTAGTCGCCTATAACAAAATTTCCCAATAAAAACTCTATTTAAACAACATAATTTATAATATTTACAATTATTTCGAAAATGGTTGGATATAACTTATATGCTTGTATTACAAAAAAAAATTGTCTATGAATTCTACGTCAAATAGCCAAATAATATACAGGGTGTTCCATTTGAAAAACTTGAGAAAAATTATTTTAAAATGTGGGGTTTTTGAAAGCTTATTATGAACACCCTGTATAAAATAAATAAACGCAATTACATTCAAAGTATCTCTAGACCTCTTGTCATAAATTTCGCTCAATGCCGAGGTTAAAAAAATAGTTCTGGATTGTTTTTTTTGATTTTTTTATTCAGGACTGCAAAACTTTTTTTCTTTAGTTTTTAATTTATTTCTCCGAAACTACAAAACCAAATTAAAGAAAATTTGTGACACTTATAAACGATAGTAATACGAACCTAAATATGCAATAAAATACTGGGTGTCCCATTTAAAAAAATATAACTTTATGCTGTCACACTTTTTTGGGCCACCCTGTATAATGTAAAATATTTTTAAAACATGTCGCTTTTAATCCAATATCTCAAGCTGTTTCAGTATTGTTGATAAGTTCTTCGATAACGATTTAATCTTCCATTCACGCTTCGTTTGCGGACCCTGTATACGTCACTTTTTGTCTATTTAAATAATCTTTTTATTTTTATTTTTTCATCTAAAATACTATGAACTTCCTAAAATGGTTTTTCTAAGCCATATTCTTGATAAATATGGAGTTTTCAAGTATGCAGTTTTCAAGTTTTATTGTATTTCAAAATTTTTACAAACTATTTAAATTCTTAAGATGGCTTTTTCCCAAAACTTAATTTTTTCAAATGTAAACATATTGTCTCACTCGGGCAAAAGATAGAGCACTTTTCTTCCAACAACTTGATGTCATAGACCCTTATGTCAAGTTAAGAAAGGAGAGATCATTTATTAAAAATACCAAATTCATTACAAAAAATACAACAAGATGACCTTGACTCCATAAGGCTAACAAACAAATAAACATAATTACAGATTTAAAATTCGCCATAATTTCGCTTAGAAGTAAACCATTTTAGGGAGTCCATAGCAATCTAGATATAAAAATAAAAACAAAAACAAATGACTTAAAAAAGTTTCAAAAATAGACCAAGTGACGTATGGGTGCAATGGTGATCTGAACCGGCATAGCCAGAAACACACTGGGTATTCCATTTAAAAAACCAAACTTGAAGTCATTTCCGGTTAAACCGGAAGTGGCAAAATGGAGTCCGTCATGTCAGAAAATGCAAAATAACATCACATACAAATCCACCAAATTTCATTTCATTTCTATAATTTAAACAAAAAAAGTTATAGGGCGTTCCTATTGAAACACCCGGTATATAACCAGATTTAACGTCCCGGATGCCAAATTACACCTCCCAAAAACCTTCATTCCTTGGCGCCATAATGGCTCTACGCCAAATTAGTTACATCAGTATTGCACGGTCTTCTTTCAAATTTTTTCCGCTCCTGTGAAATATGGCTCACAGACACGAAAAGAAACGGTGGATCGTATTTCTTCTGGAACGGTTTCGCCGACAATAATTGGAGTGTGTTTATGCGCGTTGGGCTGCGATTAATCTTTTAAAAGACTGCAAAGGGCCTTTTGCGAGTGCAAAGAAAGCCTTAACAATTTTAAACTTCAAAGAAAACTTTAACTTCCATGGTTTTTTTTTGTAGTCAGTCCTATGTTCAGCTTCAAGAATAATTAATACTGTAGTTCTGAACGAACAATAATTATTTAACGATGAAAATTTCACGAGTATTTATACAGGGTGTTCCTTAATGACATGCTAATATTTCAGGGTGTGATTCCTTAGATCATTTTATAAAGAAAAGTTCATATGAACATAATATGTCCGCAACGGCTTAAATTTTTCCTACAGGCTGTTGAATTTTTATTATTTGAATGATTATTTTTTAATAACTCCGAAAGTACTTTAGATATTATTTTCAATTTTCGTATGCGTTAATAGGATATAGAACCAAAAATTTTAGTTAGAAAAGTTATTCAATTGTTCCACCAGTGGCGTCCCTGCAAAAATGTCCTCTGATACTTTTTACAAAAAAGATGATATGTCACTGACATTTTTCATGTGGATATATTTTTTTATTAGCCTGGTCAATTCTACATGAAAACGGTCTCTTGAGTTTTTCTCGTCAAACGCGCCGTTCTTGATTAAAACCAGTAAATTGATATTGAAACTCATTATTATTAACATTGATGAAATAATTAATGATAAATTTTGTTTCACAAAAATTTTAATATTTGAACGAGTGGGCAATTCGATGCGAAGACGGGCGGAAGCATGCCTTTTAAGTGAAGGTGGTCATTTCCAACAATTTTTATGAAACAAAATTTATCATTAATTATTTTATCAATGTTAATAATAACGAACAAACCCGACATGCACGTCTAGTACGTCCCTGGCAAACTAAATAAGCCAAATGTGTTTAAAAGGGCGAATTTTAAGCAGACTCATCTAGTAACCATTATACTAAAAAATTATTAAATTGCACCTAGCATTTAAAAAATTATTTAAAAACCAACGATTTCCAGGGACATCCCTTATGGGCGCGTATCTCCGTAGGGGAGGCCGTAGGAAGAAAAGGAACTTCTCCTGTTATTTTTAAGTGTTCTATCTGATTCCGGGAGATTGCCCACATATTCTGGGATCCTGTATATTTTAATTATAAATTTTTTTTGGACAAACCTCGTATACGTCTGAAAAAATGTTACATCTGACGACTGGATTTTGAACCATGCATAATTTTTTCGTAAAATTATAAATAAGTTTCCCATATGGCGCCAACTTAATTAGACACCCTGTATATGGCATTTCATAAAATAAATAGTAACAATTAACATTTACCTTTCCATTTCATCGACATGGTAGCTTTAATGGCTGAAAAGAATTAAAAACCACACAATATTCTTAATGAAGGTAGGTTACTTAACCTTCTCAGTAAGTCACATTTGTCTAATTTATAGCTTTTTCCCTATTGTAACCACCGGAAAAAATCATCAATTCTGCTAATCAACCCGTTCACTAAATCAATCGAGTTGATATAGAGATGTTATCTCTCTTTTCCACCCTTAGGGATGCTTTTTACCCTCTGCACGGCTTCTGATTTAGACACAAAGCTATCATCATGTCACACTTAATTATGTTAGCAAGCTTGGCTGAATATAGCTTTTGTATTTATGAGAGGCTGGTATGTGATGGGGGTTATTATATTGTGGGGTGATATATTGTTAAAGCGGTATTTTAACATATAAAATAAATGAATCAACTACTTCCCAAAATATATCGGTATACAAGTATTAATTTAAAAATTGCGCAAGCGCTATTTTAAAAACGTAATGGTTCCGTGTCATTATGCCACAAGAAGGTCTTTTTTGTATTTTTATTTGCTCATGTCTCAGCAAATGATGAAAAATTATTCTTTCGATTCTGGACAGGCCCCATTCAATCGCGTTGATATTCGAGGGTTTCGTAACATCGTCTAACTCTCTCTAACCCGGTAGTATTTCCAGTATCTCGAGAACCGCTTTGCGTTGTTCGGTTGTGATCAGAATACCAAAAATCTTCTATCGGAGAGTTACGCGTGTGCCAATAAAGCGATTCACGTCGGTTTTGAATTGTAGGAGATTTTATTCGTTGAGAAAACGACCTCAGGAAGGTCATTCCATAAGGATGACGTTCTTTAGATGAAGGAATTCTTAAACCGTGAAGTTCGAGGAGTTTTAATCTGGACCACATATGAATGGGTGGCATTATTTCATCGTGTATTTCAGTTATTCGTCGATGGAATTAAGCGTTTAATATCAATCGTATATTTGCCATGAAAATATCTGTAAAAGAGTCAAATCACCAACATGTCTTCCATGTTCTAGGCTGTCGAGGTTCATGGTCAGCTCGTGGTCTCCAATCAGACTAATGGCTCTCATTTCGATGGAATTCAGTAGCTGAATAGTATGATTGGCAGGGACCAGGAATGAAAGCAGTATTCTAGTGATGGTCCGGAAAAGTACACCAAGTTCCTGCGAAGCTGCCTCAGCACTTGCCACAACAGGATATATTTCCTCCCAGATTGAAGCCCAGCAAACTAATAGATGAAGCCATATGCTGCCATGTCTATATACCGATCTGCAATGTTAACCTTTTGAGCGAAAATGGGTTTCGAACGTTTGGTCTCTATGTATATTAAGTATGACAAGTAAATATATTCAACTATAAACTAAAATTTAATTGGTAACAGGTGATTTAACCGTTTCAAGCATTATTGAAACCACACATAGAATATGTCGGTTTACATACTCATCGTTTGTAAACTTTTTCACTGATATTTATGGGTTTTAGGTTATTATTTAAAAAAATATTATTTCTTAATTTTAGTAGAATGATTAGAGGTCCGTAGGTAAGTACTCCTGGTGATACCCTTACCTATTTTTTTACCAGGGATAACCGCTTACTACATTTTTTAAAACTAGATTTCCTGAAAATTACTTACTTAAGAAATTGTAAATTAGGGTATTATGGGAAAGATATTTAAGCGACCTTTAATGATATGCCACTTCCACTTCCCTTTTAAGATTTTAAGGGTAAAATCTAATTTGCCTGGGGAGATTTAAACCGTAATGGCTTCAAATATTCTGCGTTCCCCTTCACATTGAAATTTAAATGAATTTCAGATTTTTAATATTATTTACTGAAAGCGAGATATTAAGGACTGGAAGTTTTCAAATTGATACCTTAATTGTGTTTTATTGAAAATGAATTGAGTTAACCAGACTAATCGTAATGAAAATAAGTTCTTTTCTCGACTTTCTGAATAAGCCTTTTAGCTTGTATAAACATTTTAATCGATTTTCATCTTGAGAAATCTTTTTTTCACTATTATCCATTAATTACGTTTTATTAAACCGATTTTCATCTTGAGAAATCTTATTTTTTTCACTACTAACCATTTATTACGTATTATTAAATCGATTTTCATCTTGGGAAATCTTTTCTTTACTATTAACCATTAATTTCTTATTATTGAACCGATTTTCATCTTGAGAAATAATTTTTTTTCACTACTAACCATTATTTACGTATTATTAACCGATTATCATTTCATTTTTCCTAACCTCCTACCAGAAATCAATGTTATTCACCTCCATTATTGACCTAGATCAATAATGGAGGCATCCGGCAAAACAAACTGTCATACTCTTGGAAGCAGGCAACTCGATTCCTGCAAATTATAAGTGACAGCAATAATTGTGTGTGTGTGTGTAACTTCAAATCATATAGAAATGATCAATAGAGCTGATAATGCGAGTGAGTAAAATTAATAACCACAGCAAGATTTTATAAATCGATTAGTAGTGGAAAAAATAATATATTAACCACGGTTTAGAAAGCTATTATTGTCTTCATGACTTAAAACCCTCGGCGCTTCGCGCTTTATGATTTAATATCGACGGTCGGGCAATAATAGCGTTCTTCTAAACCTTGGTTAATAATAAACCATTATTAACCTCCTGTCAGAAATCATTGTTGTTTACCTCAATTAGGGCAATAATAGAGGCATCTGGCAATACCAACTATCAAACTTCTGAAAGCTAGTGACCCGATTACTGCATATTATAATAATGTGACAGAAAAGAACAATTTTCAGTGAAACGTAAAATTATTGGCAATCTGGCTAAAACGATCAATAGAGTCGATAATGCAAGTAAGTAAAACTAAATAATCTAATAACTGCATCAAAAATTTGTTAACGGCATAGTGGTGGAAAGAATATTATATTAACCACAGTTTAGAAAGCCATTATTGTTAATAATATACCTACTTTTATTTTAACTATTTTCATTATGTTAAAATTCCCTTACATATCTAACTTAGTTTAATATAGGAATTCAATTTGCAGTAGGTTTCCCTGATTTAATTTCTGAACATCAAAAGGAAATTACATTTTTTTTGCTTTTATTAAATTGACAGTTATCGGAATTCTAGTATGTCCCTGAAATAAAACAATGTTTATTTTACCCACTGATCTTTCCAACTTCACACAGTGTACAGGACCTGAAGACAAGAAGGCCAAGAGCAGTGTCGGGATCGCTCGAATACTCGATTATTGAAATAACCGAACAAACCCGAACAAACCTGGCAATGTCACCGCTTGATGAATATGAAGTCGCTTGATTATTGAAATTGCATCAACTACTCGATTATTAAAATCATCGGTTTCTTCCAATACTAGTCAAGACTGACATTTTAATATAACTCTAATTACTTATTGTCAAGCCCTGTCTACACATAAGGTTTTACCTTATGTTTTACTTGTCTAAGTAACACGTATCAGTTAAAACTTTAGGTGTGTACAGCAGACCTGAAACGTTAGGTAAAACACCACATATAGACCGGGATTATTAAAACATTTTGCCTGACAGTCTTACATTAAGACTTAAAGCGTCAGGTAAAACCTCAAGTGTAGAAAGGACCTAAGACAGTAAATTTCCTAGGTAACCATTTTTCAGTTCTAGTACTTTAAATTGAAAAGGAATATCTTGGATTGATATCATATAGAATAGTGTTCCTTTTTGTAAGTAAATTATTACATATCTTTTCAAAGCATCATTTAAAAACTGTCTGGGTTATGGGGTTTTGTCACTAAAAGCTACAACTGTGCCAAACCAGGTTATGTGCCCCTTATATGCTGGCTAAAATTTTTGCTTTAAGTGTTATTTTCTCAACAAGCAGAACTTTCAATGAAGAATAACTTCTTTTTGCAAAGTTAAATATTTTTACGAAGGTAAAAAATTCCTATCAGCGCGTATGCTCGAATTGTATCAAAGAATATAAAATTGTATCCATTAATTTTTTTCGGATCTTTTATATTAACGTTAGAAATTTAATGTGCGCTATAATATTCAGTGTTCGGGGTTTAAAAAATCTATAGTACCTTTACGTTTTGTGCTAATTTAGAAATTAGGCAATTGCAGTAGTAGTAATAAGAAAATAGTTGCGGTTACGACTAAGAAGATTGAAGAAATATTAAAATTTTGGAACTTTTGCGAAACGGAAAAATCTCCATTTAACTTTGGAATGAATACAAGGCTCTCGATCTTCCATACTCTTCTCCTTTTTAATATCTTGCTCCGTTTCTTTTATAGGAACGTACTTCTATCACTGCATCCGTCTTTCTGGCTTATTGTACAATCCGATCTTGTTAGAGAATATTGAATCCTTCTATAGTTGAATATTCTCAGATCTTGTTCCAGTTCGCAGCTGTATATGATATGGGAGCCAGTTTCATCCTCTTGGCCGCAGAGTCTGCATTCAATGTGTCCATTGTAGATTCCTCCTATAAGTTAAAGGTTCCTTTTTAAGTGACAGGGGACTGCTTCAAATAGGACCACGTTAGGATTAGCATCACATTCGATAGTTACATCGAGGGTTTCCAATTACGGCACATGCGTGGGTTTGACCAGGTGTCCCTTGCTATCGAGAAAGATGTTGTTTTTGCGCCCATCTATCTAATAATATTTTCGTTGCCTGTTTTGATATTCCGAAGGCGGGGTCAAGGCTACTGAGATTTGGAGCAGATCCAGCTCTCGCTAGTTCGTCTGGTTTTCCATTTCCTATTATCCCTGAGTGACCCGCAAGACTTGTGAGTTTTGATGTAGACCGATTGGAGTTCAGAACCATAAGAGCAGCTTGGCTGTCTGATGGGATTTATATCTTTTGGTCGTGGTAGCCCTTTTCCGGATTATTTTGTACGCACGATTGTATAGCATTAACGTCCGCTTGGAAAACTGTGACGTAGTTATCCAGTGGGATACTTATATCGATCCTTTCTCCAAATACACCTGCACCCACACCGTTGGCACGTTTGGATCCGTCGGTATACCAAACTAGGCCCTTGTCAAGCGACGCGACGGGGGTATACTTTTTGTCCATATTAAATTAGAATGGTTTTACTGTTTGTATCTCCAAAAGCTCGTCGTTGATTATAACCATGGCTTTTGGGTTCCAAAATGTCACATGGTGCTGTGTCCACTTCCCATTTGTGTTCATCCTTGAGTTAGCTAGCTAGGGTTGCTCGTCCTAGTATGACTTCCATGGCTGTAGCGGGGCTGCTTCTCATTCACCATCACCACTGATATACAAGGAAGACAGCTTCTTCAAACTATTAAGTTTATTCGCTGTGGTAATTTGCTGTGTTTTTGTCCACCAAACTACAGACCCATATGACACTCAGTGGTCTGGTTACTGTGACATACAACCACTATACCATCTGGAGTCTGAGTCTCCAGATTTTCCCAAACAAGCTCCTGCATCACATTAGGCACATTTTTGCGATGCATTCTTATGTTGTTACTGTTACTGCAAGCCTGTACGCTTGCGAGTTGGTATTATGTAATAATTTTCCTAAAATAGCTTCTTGCACGGATCGAAGGTAGGAGAATTGAACTTAACAATGCTATTAAAGACGAGCAATAATAGCATGTTACAATTTTTGTCCCTTTTTCATTTGCTCGATGCACTGTGCGACGGTAGCCAGCAGCAGCAGCAGGCCATCGAAACACTTACAACAATAATTGATTAAATAACAAAAAAGGATCCGTTAGATAAACACACACACACCGTCACAAGTGGGTGTTACCTCTCCGGGCTTAACGGGAATAAAAATTAATCCTAAACCTAAACATAGGGTGCCCCAAAATGAATGACTTCTGTAATCTTGTTTATTTTGGAATTACCACACTTTACACGAGTGTTATGACAGGTCTACTTTTTAAATGTCTGTGGCATGTGTTAAAATGTTCCGTGTTACATCTTTATTCGTGTTTGATATTCTACCTATTTTATTTGTAAATTATATGCGAAGATTGTTAATTAACGTTTCGTAGTAAATTCCTTTTTCAAAAAAATATTTAAAATCCGGTAACCATATAATAATATGGGAAACTTTTTTATTTTTGATGTTCCGAAAAAAAGTTATTCTTCATAAAAAGTTCTGCTCTTTGAGAAAATACATACAGGGTATAATGTATACTAAAATTGGCGCCGTATGGGAATCTTTTTTATTATTCATTTTAAGAAAAAAAGTTTATAAAAAGTTCTGCATTGTCCAAAACCTAAAGGTGCGTTTCCACCGAAGGAGCAAGCAAGCAAGAGCAAATATCTGTTTGCCCTTTTATTAATTTGCTCTCGAGCATGCAGGCTCTATTCAAAATGATATATTTTAGCGCGCGCGTTGGTTTGCTGCAAACTCATTTCAACCAAAATACCTAGATAGATCAATAATTGAAAAGTTTCTTTTTCAACATTGGCGTCCTGTAAAATCGAAATGGTTGAACTAGTAGTAGTAGAAAAAATTAGGTAGGGGAGAGTCGGGCAACTGCGACAGGTGGAGCAAGTCCGCCAATGCATCTAACTAGGATTCGTTTGCATTCGAAAATTCCCGAATAAGCTCGATCCTCGCGCCAGATGAAGAGTCAGTTGTACTTTAACTTTCAACGAGGTAGTTGTGACGCTTGCGCGGAAAACGTAAAAATCGAGTTTTTTAAAATAACGATTTAAGAATTGGATAGTATTATGATAAAATTTTCGATTCATTAGAACACTTCGTGTTATCTGTTAATTTTTACACAGTAACTTGGGCCATTTCTTTTGCAAGTACGACATACCATGCGGTAAATGTGACACTTGTTTAATAACTTGTAATATTTTTATATATTCCGCATAGGGGTGGGGCAACTTTGTCACATGTGTCTAGGGCAAGTTCAGCACCCCAATTACACAAGTTCTAATATTAGGATGTAAAAATGGTAAGAAATTACCAAAAGAAACGACAAAATACATATGAAGAAACGCAGTTGCAAAGAGCTGTAGCAGAAGCTAAAAAGAGTGACAATGCGAATATTAGTGCAATTACAAGAAAATACGCTGTTAACATTAACGAACCTATCGACCTAATTGCGGATATCAAAATAGTAACTAATCCTTTTTTAAATCCACAACCGGGGTCCTCAAAGTCGACCTGCAGTTATAACGAGCACCAAATAAGAGAAAATAAAAAATCTCTATTAGCGAGATATCTCCGTTATCAAAACCGAAAAATTTTGATCCAATGAAAATAAAAGAAAACTTGAAATTAAGTTAAGTTCTCAAAAAGGAAAAAAAGCTGTGACAAGAAACTTAGTGGAACAAAAAAAGACAGAAATTAAAATGGAACTAAAAAAAAAACTTCTAAGCCTAAGACCAAAGAAGAAGATGAAGATGAAACAGTTTGCATCTAATGTAAAGAAAAACGACGGAGGAAAACTGGATAATGTTGTACTGATTTTGAAGAGATAAACTCATTTACTTTTTGCTGTGACTTGTGTAGAAATTAAATTTAAATTTTCGTTAAAATTACATTGTCCAACTTACCCCATAGATAGGGGCAAGTTTGCCATTTAACATTAATAATAAAAACATATTTTTTTTCTGTCATCTTCTCTTTTTTTCCCTTTACGTGTTTGCAATCTGATTCCGAAATGCTTAGAATATGTTTATATAAGGCTGAATTTTATTTTGTAAACAACATTTTTTTTAGAAACCCTGGAAGCTTAATATGTGGAAGTTGCCCCACTCTCCTAGCTAGCTAGCTAGAGAATGTATTTTTTAATTTTTTTGAAATAGTCCATATCTCAGTGGAATGAAATTGTAAAGAGGAGAAGAAAAGAAACTCATAGTCTTAAAATAATTATTAATTTTTCCTATAAGGAAGCCATTTTTATTTAATTTGGTTTCCCCTTTAAAAGGAACTGCTTTAATAGATTTTTTATAGTATTTTATTACAGTATTAGTACACATCTATCTACATTTTCAAACGGAAACCCGTAAATTTTATAATTATTTTCTAGCAAGCATTGAAAATAAGGCTGAGTTTGTATAAGGTTTATTCCGAAAATTTTTAGTTTTCGAGATATTGAGGATATAATATTTTTAATGGCCATTTTGTTGCGGATTTTTAGTTCAGTTACCCCTAGTTCGCTTTGACGGCGTTGAAAACAGTCCTTAATACATAATATCGGAAACTTTGTTATTTTTGACTTTACGAAAAAAAGTTGTTCTTCATAAAAAGTTCTACTTGTAGAGAAAATAACTCAACTCAAAAATTTCGAGCCGGCCAAACCATAAATTCCGTAAATATGGAAAAATAGTTTTGCATAGTTATAGATTTAATTTTTATTTGAGCTGCATTTCACAGATGCAACTATGGCGCATTCTCACCAATGCCAAGAATTGCAGCCAGTGGGAATAAATTGGATGTTGATGAGCCGTCTTCGAAGGGCCATTATTAAGTTTCTTTTTTTAAATACGGTCCTGTGTTTCTGATATTGGAATTTTAGAGCTTTCTTTCTTCCGAATGCAAGACACATTGTGGTTTAATGACGTATCGAGGGTTTTTTGAACAACATCAGGAAATTTTGGGATACGGTCTTATATTTCTCCTAATTTTATAAATAATATCTCATAAGTATAAGCTCTAAATTTTTTACTTATGTTGGACTAGTTCAATAAATAACAAAAAATTTAATAATAAACCACAAATAAGTGAACAAAAATCATACCGAAACAGTAATAAAACGAACAACGAAAAAAGTAAGGAACTACATAATCAGGTGTTCAAAATGATTTCCGTTATTCTGTAAGCACAAATAACATCTTCTAACTGCCACATAACAGTTTTTTTGAGATAAAATAAAACACGATAGAATATTAAACTTTTCAGCATTTGCAAAATTATGTTCCATATTGCCTGGAAAATAGAAAACCTCTTAAAACGCTTTCAAACGATCACAATGGGAATGTCAAGTGAAACAAATCACGCGTCACCATCTTAATTTTTTTGTTTCAAACGCTTACTTTTCTTTTAAATCCCGAATCAACAGAAGTTTGAAACAATGTTTCTGTATTTTGTTCACTTATTTGTGGTTTATTATTAAATTGTTTGATATTTATTGAACTAATTGTTCAAAAAATCCTCGAAACGTCATGAAACCACAATGTGTCATACATCGTTGCATTCGGAAGAGAAAAAGCTATCAAATTCCAATATCAGGAAAACAGGATCGTAATTAAAAAAACAAAGTTGATAATGGCTCTTTGAAGACGACTCTTCGGATTACAAAACAATTAACGCTGTTAGATAGAGCGGAAAAAGCGGCAATGCAAAAGTGCAATTTACTTTAGAATTCGATCTAAAAAAAACCAGGAAATCAATAAAACGATTTTTTAGAAATTCGTAATTCGAACTTTGTAAACGGCATATTATTAGGCACGTAAATGCGCAACTTTACCTCCATTTAAAGGACTTCGTATCTCTTACGGTTTCCGAGAGCCCTGTACTGGCCCTCCTTATCTTGGACACATTGTATATTGTATACTATGTACTATTGCAATATTGTTATTGGGTGTTTACGTCCGTAAATAAATAAATAAATTTTAATTGTAACGTAAAATAATAAGGGTCGGATAGAAATGAAAAATGATCGTATGTAATGAAATTTGAATGTAATTTTTATCAAAAATGTTTTAAAATAAATGTGTTTAAGAAGCATATTACTAAAATAAACACAGATGATTATTAGAACTAGATCAGAATCTGTTTGGCCACCACAGTCGCCAGATCTAACTCCTCTAGATTTTTGTCTTAGAGGGAGAATTGTCGTGAATGTGAAATTTCCCCTCATATAGTTAGGAAAGCAGAATTTTCACGACGTACCATTGTTTGTACGGAAATAAATGGTGGACATATGTCAAAATATTATTGTTCTTTATTTCAGTCACATCCTGTTTAAAACATTTATTATAAAACACTTTTTGAAAAAAAAAAAAATAACCTTATAGTTATTATGTCAAATTTCATATATGATCACTTTTCACTTCAAGGCCATTTATTACGGTATTGTACTTTGTACTTAAAATTAAATATACAATGTATCTATTTAAGTTGGCGCTATATGGGAAACTTTTTTATTATTCATTTTGCGACAAATGGTTAGTCTTTATAAAAAATTATGCATGGTACCTAAAATACAATCATCAGTGTTACAATTTTTCAGTCGTATACGAAGTTTGTCAAAATATTTTCATTTAGGTTAAGAGTAAAATGCTTTTATTTGTGACAATATCGAAAACTGTAATTATGAAAAGTTGTTCGGTATGAAAAATTCTGTTCTAATATGTGATTGCATTCCTCTATACTGATATTTTGTTGTTTTAAAATTATTTTCAAATTTTCGATACTGAACATTTATTTTTTTATTTATTAAAATTCTCTCAAAACAAAATGTATTTCTAAAAATCGGAATAATTCCACCATTAAATAAAAAAATACGTTCAAATGCAATCTACTTCAACAGTACTTTGAGAAAAATTTTTAAAAAATTAAAAACAATTTTTTCAGTGTTGAAGGATGTAATTGCAAATTAGAACATAGTTTTTAATATGGAACAACTTATCGTAATTACAGGTTTCGGTATTGTCACAAATAAACGTATCTACATATTTTGTATTTTTTTAAAAACCTCGTATAGGACTGAAAAAATTTAACATTGATGGCTGCATTTTAAGCCGCGTTTCCACCGAAAGAGCGAGCAACAGCGTGCAAGAGCAAGCAAGTATTCTTTATATTTGCTCAATTGGTCGAATCCGACTTACGAGCGTGCAAACACGTGCTTGCTCGTGCACGAATGTGATTGGGACGGGACGGTGTCGGTACTTCAATGAGAAGATTTGCTCGTAGGTATTTTGGTTGAAACGAGTTTGCAGCAAACCAACGCGCGCGCTAAAATACTTAATTTTGAAAAGAGCCTGCATGCTCGCGAGCATGGTGCCAAAATTTTCTAGTTGAGTTATTTTCTCTACAAGTAGAACTTTTTATGAAGAATAACTTTTTTCAAAAATAAAAAGTTTCCAATATTATGTATTAAGCACTTGACTGTTTTTCAACGCTGTCATAACCAACTAGGAGTAACAAAACTAAAAATCCGCAACAAAACGGCCATTAAAAATATTATATCCTAAATATCTCGAAAACTAAAAATTTTCGGAATAAACCTTATACGAACTTAGCCTTATTTTGAATGCTAGCTGACTAGAAAATAGTTATACAATTTGGGGGTTCCTATTTAAAAATGTAGATGTGTACTACTAATAGTCAAAATACTATAAAAAATCTATTAAAGCAGTTACTTTTAAAGAGGAACTCCAACCCAAATTAATTCCTTATAGGAAAAATTAATAATTATTTTAAAACTATGAGTTTCTTTTCCTCTTCATAACTGAGATATGGACTATTTCAAAAAATAAAAAATACATTCTCTAGCTATTTAAATACCAAGGGAGGAAAATAGTGCTTTTCCTCCAGCGGATAGTTTGATTAATATGCAAGGGAGGAAATTCATTTTCTCTTGATGTATGTACCTAATTTATTCTACTACTACACCATTTCGCTTGTACAGGGTGCCAATGTTGAAAAAGAAGATTTTTAATTATTGATCTATCAATAACGATTCCATTTAGTCATATAGTGCTCTATACAAAAAAATATTGCAATTTCGAGGAAATTTCAAAAATGTTAAAATAGATGTACAGATTCAATCGAAACAAAGTATACTTGCCCTTATACTATAAGGGCGTATTTTTGTCTAACACTGTAGTAATATGAATTCAGATTGAATGATACTACCAAGAAAGGGAAGCCTTTTCCATGAAAAGCAAGCAGGCTGGGCCTTTTGTTTGGTCCATTGTATGCATGCATCGCTTATTCCTGACTACTTTGATAATACCGTTTGATGTAGTAAAGTCTTCTTTGATGAGAGGTATGGATAGCTACCCTGTACTGATAGTTCGAAACCTGTCTGCAAATGGTGACATCCTATCAATGGAGAGGGCTTTCCTTTTTTTTACTAGTGTTCAATCTGAATTAGTATATTAAGGGGTAGGACACCCTGTACATTTATATGCAAATATTTCCATAAATCTTCGTTCTTCAGCCCATTTTTATCCTGGTCTCCAACTTTTCAGCCAAGATACACAGCCATGCTTTTTCATTGAAAGGCTAAGGACCGATTGTATAAACACTGTAAACTGTAGTTCAGTCTTGAACTCTAGTTCAAAGTAAAAAAGTTGTTGTTTTTCTAAGTTCAAATCAGGAGTTCACGTGAACGTCCACTTTGGGCAGTTCAGAAGTTGAACTGTCGATCCCAGCCACTCTCTAACCTTAATTATATTTTTTTTGTGACAGGTCAGTGTCATATTACTACCGTAAATTATCGTTATTTTATTGTTTATCAAAATGTAGGAATTTAATGAAATTTTAACTGATGATGAAGATTTTTGGGTTTTGTGGATACTGCAGTCAATGCTGTGAACACGGATATACCGGAAAAATCCTGATCAATTTACTAAATGAATAGATAATGAGTATTTGTGAAGATTGCACTTCACAAGAAACACAGCTGTTTGTTTTTAATTATTATAATGTATTTAATAATGTATATATTTTTTATGGAATCAATAAGCTCTATCCTCTTTAGAAATGTATCACCATTCGGCAAATAAAATAAAAATATTTTAGTTCTTATTTTTAACAATTTTTATAAGTACACAGAGTGGAAGGAAAAAGCCTTAGAAAGCAAGCCCGCCAAACGCCAAATCAAATAAAAGATTTCAAACATCTACTCGTCAAAAATTTAGAAAAAAAATAAAAGTTACTAAATAATAGTAATGCCAACCTAAACTGATCGTAGTTCAGCTGAACTAAAGTTCAATTTATATTGAACAACGTAATATTGAATGAACGTAGTTCAGAATTGTTTTATACAACCGACCCTAAGAGTACGATTTGGTTTCACAGATAAAATTATATAGACGAGGGAAACAGAAGTCTTGCTTATCAAAAGTTTTAAGAAACTTTCTTTTCCTCCCCGAGAGGAAAAGAACTATTTTCCTCCCTTATTTCGGGGTAGAAAATGATGTTTTCTAATAAGGTAGTAGAACATTTTTTTCTATAAATTAATATGTATAGCCCGATAATCATCATATTCCACCCCTATTCAGCGATATAGGGGTTGCCAAGAGACTTTGTATTGAAAGGGGGTTGTATCTGAGGTAAGCCAGATTATGCCTACTGGGACCAGACATATGTTGCTTGTTAAGGCGAGTCAAGATGTATCAATTATATCGTTTTGTATTGTGAAGAGAGTTTACGAAATTGATAAATATCTCTAAGCCTTTTATAGCACATGTTGCCCACTACCTGTTTAAAGTAGAATCAGTCCTCGTTTGTACAGGGTGTTATGGAAATGATATATTATATTTAATGAAGGAAAAAATTATATTATTTTTTTATTGACATTCTGCATTCATTTTATTTATACAAGGTGTTCCTTAATGACGTGCTAATATTTCAGTGTGTGATTATTGAGGTCCTTTTATGAGTAAAAGTTCTTATGAAAATATTGGCAAAGGCTTAAATTGTTTATAATTATTGTGGCAACGTTAATAATACAATTTGAATTTCATTGTTTTATTTAAGAGCGATACAGGGTGTCCCATTTTCGAGATTTTCTGGGGGTAGAAGAGTTATTATCAAAGATAGAATGTTGCGGATTTCCCTTTAGTGTACCACTTCTTAACGAAACTACATTGTTTAAGTGATATTTTCCGACTTGTTTATTATTTTTGAGAAACAGTGATGGGATGTAAGATTTTAATTTCTAACGAATAGTTTGTTCCTGAAGTTCCTACTATGTATTAACGCGAATATCAATATCTTGTTACTATTGTGTATGAATGTTCCTTAATGTTTAATACGTAATTTGAGCAGATGAAGAGACGGGCCGAGTTATTGCTCTAATTGATACGATTGATGATTGATACTAAAGATACGTGGCTAATTTGTTGGGCGTTCAACAATAGATTAACAAGTTCTGGAGAAGCCAATTTTATCACCGGTTAGAGGAGTCTGTTTTATTTACCTACCAGTTTTTCCTACGGAGTAAAGAGCTCCAGAGGAATCATTGTCAACAACTGGTTTACTAGTGCTGTCAACTACAAAGATTTCCTACAACCAATTAGGAGTCTCCTTCAACCTTAAAAAGAAAATAAATGTCTTTGGGTATCATTATATTTATAGTATAATTTTAATTTCATTAACTAACCTTAGTATAATAAGAAATGCACTTTTGTATGTAACTTCATTTCTTTTCCAGCAAGCCATTTTAATATATTTAAAGTCAATTATCTATATGCGTTTCATTTAGTTTGCTGCCTGGTATCTTCCTGTTTTATTTTACAGTGGTGTCGACTAGGGGTTTTAGGCTGAGAGGATACCATTCACAACTTGGAGATTTCCAGTTTTTATCTGGTCTAAGCTGGTGGCGCAAAAAACCCTTTGCCACAGGCTTCTGTGCACCACAGGCCATCCTCTCAGCGCGAGACAACCGTCGCCCACTGTTATTTCTTTTCTTTTTTTTAATAAATTTTTACCACCTGCGGTATGCTCTAGGGTATTCGTCATAATACCCCTAGCTCTTCATATACTACTGCGCCTACAACTCAAAGTCCTATCAGCGAAGTCCTAACCATTTGAAGAATGGTTTAGGATACCATTCACAACTTGGAGATTTCCAGTTTTTATCTGGTCTAAGCTGGTGGCGCAAAAAACCCTTTACCACAGGCTTCTGCGCACCACAGGCCATCCTCTCAGCGCGAGACAACCGTCGCCCACTGTTATTTCTTTTCTTTTTTTTAATAAATTTTTACCACCTGCGGTATGCTCTAGGGTATTCGTCATAATACCCCTAGCTCTTCATATACTACTGCGCCTACAACTCAAAGTCCTATCAGCGAAGTCCTAACCATTTGAAGAATGGTTTAGCGGTACAGCTGTCGATGATCGTTTTTTAAGTCTTACTGCTTTGAGAACTCGGTACTGCACTGCTCGAATGCCGCAAACTGAATTTGTAGCAGCTCCAAATGTACAAATCTGCTTACAGACAGAAATCATCTTATGGAAAAAAATACCCGCCCCATGGTCCCAGCCAGAGGGCCTCGTTCAGTGAAGATCGAGTTGCCCGCTTACGATTTGGTAGAGGACACACTAAATTAAGTCTTGAAGAATGATCCAACGTAATTTTTACAGACGAGTCATTTATAATGCATTTAAATTGCATTTTTTAAAATTTCCTCTGTATATGCGAAATATTCACTAAAACTTGCCTCTGATACTATTAACATTATTGTAACTGCCTACAATACAGGATTTTACTTTTCTTGGGCCTGAATTAATAATTTTCAAAAAATAAATGTCTTGCGATAACTTTTGAAAATTCCAAAGTATGATCCATCAATTTAAAAATTAATATACAGGGTGTCCCATTTAAAAGTTAATTGTTAATATCTTAAGAATTAAACTTTTTAGAGAAGGACTGGCTACGTTTCTGAACTGTACATTAAAGTCTCTAAGAAGATCAATTTTTACCTATTTGATAAGTTTTTTTTATGATCAAACACAAGCACTATAGGAAAAATCCTTTAGGGCACTCTGGGAGTAGTGCGTATGCGAATAAAGCGATTCACGTTGGTTTTGAATCGTTGCAGGTTATATTCGTTGGGAAAAATGACCTCGGGAAGGTCGTTCCATAAGGATGAAGTCCTCCATATGAAATAATTCTTAAATAATGAAGTTCGAGGAGTACTAAGCTTAACCACATATGGATGGGTGGCAGTGGTTGGTCGTGTATTTCTGATATTCGCCGCTCTGGGCGGAATTAAGAAGGCAAGGTCAGCCGAGCACTTTCCATGAAAATATCTGTAAAAGAGATTCAAATCCCCAACCTTCTGGGCTGTCGACGTTCTTCGTCAGCTCGCGATTTCCAATCAGAAGAATGGCCCTTCTTTCTCGATGGAATCCAGTAGCCGAAGAGTATGCTTGGGTGCAGAGCTCCAGTGATTGTCGAATCTGGGCTTTGTAGAGTGTCAAAAGTTGTTGAGGTGTGTACAACTTTTTGGTTCGGAAGAATACACCAAGTTTCTGAGAAGCTATCTTGGCGATTGCCACAACGTGGTTATGCCAAGACATGTTTCCTCCCAGATTGACGCCCAGCAAATTAATAGATGAAGCCAGTGGGATTGCGTGTCTGTCCATGACTATATCCAGTTCTGTAATGTTAACCTTTTTAGATGAAACTGCTGCCTGAGTTTTTTTAGCGTTAAATTCGACTTGGTTACTGTCACCCCAAGACAAAAATTCTTCCAGGTCTTTGTTGAGGCGTGATACTTCATGACTGTTTATAATAAAGACGATTTTTCACTAATCATCACAAAAAACATCCAAATCAACCAACATATATGACAATCCGTTAGATCAAAGGACAAATATCGCAATGTTTACGAGAGTAGTAAAATAGAAATAGATGTTAGTTCAGAGGATTAGTTCAAGATTCGTTTGACACTTTTAAGTATAATAATATTTTTTTTAAGAATCTGTCTCATCGCCTTTTCACAGTTTATAGTAAAATTATTGAGTACTAAATTTATGTTAAGAGCAATTGCGGATTCATTTTAAACCAGTTGTAATTGCCAAATTAAGAAATTTTTAATTGGGATTTTGCAAGATAAATATGTCAATCTGGCTATGCTGCAATAATGACCGGAAGTTGTGGGAAAGACTGTTTGCAGTCGTTGCGTAAGCTAGAAATGTACATTTTTCCATCTGTAGTTTGTAATATCTTTGGTATAAACGAAACTTTTGACAGGATTGTTTCAACTCGATCATTTTCCCTAATGTTGAATTTTGTTATATTATCTACAATATTACTTATTAATATCGATTGATTTTAAAGGAAAGGAGATAAAAAAATACATTTTTATTGTAAATTATTTATTATTTTATATTAATATTAGGAATATGCTACCTATTTACCCTTAAGTATTTTGAGGTAGCACTTACTTTTACCATAAATTAAAAATATACACAAAAAATATACAGATAACCTTGCCCTTGAATAATGAGGACATTTAACAAACAGTTACGATAAAAAAATGTAAAAAGATGGAAAAAATTCAGGTTCAACCCAGGATATTTCATGATATTTTAAAATCCACTTAAAAAATATAGGTACATGATGTTCGGATAATGCATAAGAGGTGATTCCACATGATAAATTAAAGATAATAAGTTTTATAACAAAAAGTCTAAAACTCAATACATTTCGAGTTAATATTTTTATATTTATTTCGGAAACGGTAAAAGATACGAAGTGGATTAAATTGGGGCAATGTTGCGTAATTATGAGCCCAATAATATACCGCAAAAAAATCAAACATAAATAAAGGGGCAAAATATTTGAAAAAATCTAAAATTTTGTGTTTCGGTTTTTATTTTCTGACTTTGTTCGAAGAGATATCCACAAATAAATCTCACTTTCTCGTTGCTACTTTTTATTCGCCGCAAGATGGCATCATCCGATCTTTCATGCGACGTTTCGTGTTTAGTTCACCATCTTCAACTTAATTTTTCAAATACGGACCTGGATGTTTTTGTTTAAATTGTGATAGAGGACCGAGATCTACGTCAGCGATGTACAATACCTACTGGTTTTCCGACGTTTTGTTCCTTAAATTGACCATCTTCATTTTAGTATCCCAATACGTTCCTGATGTAATTTACTTTTGTTTCGAAGAAACTGAAGATTTAAAAATTATTATTGCTATTTCTATCTTTAGTTGGTATTGTTATTACGTAATACTACCGTTTTTTTCTTATTTCAAACTATAGTTGTATCAAATTTCTACTTAGCGTAAGTACAAGTAATTTATTTTATTAATACCAATCAAATTTGACTCTTAAATCCAGAACTTTCTTAAGACTTTTAAAAGAGGCATTGAGTTTCGAATTATACATAATTAAAAAAAAGTAAATTACAGGAACATACTAGGGTTATGTTAATGAAGATAGCCAATTTAAGGAACAAAACGTTGGAAAACCAGTAAAGAACGTAGATTTCGGCCTTCTTCCATAATTGAAACAAAAAGATTCAGGCCAGTATTTAAAAAAATTAAATTGATGACGAAACGTTGCATGAAAAATCCGATAATGCTATCTTATTGCGAATAAAAAGTAGCAATGAGAAAGTAAAAATTATTTTTGAACATATCCTCGAACAAAGTCAGGAAGAAATAAAAGCCGGAGACCAAATTGTAGATTTTTACAAATATTTTGAGAGCCCATTTTTGATTTTTTTCCAGCATATTATTGTGCCCATATTTACGCAACTTTGGCCCAATATGTATTACTTTATGCGTATTTATTATTTTTTATCAAAGAAAATGTCTCCCGAGTATCTGATACAGTAAATACAGTGTGTCCGCGGATGAGGGTACCTAATAGGGAAAAAATCTTTATTAGTTATTTTACGACCAAAAGTCATTCTTTATAAAAATTTCTGCTTGTTGAGAAAATGAATTGACGATAAAAAAATTTTAGATCCGATGTACTGGAGGATGTTAATAAATTAGGAAAATAGGAAAATGCTTCAACAGAGAACTACCATTATTTATTATTTTTTACAAAAATTTTATAAAACAAAGTTGTTTATAAACTAACGTAAAGTCTAAATACAAATTTTGAAATACAAGTTTGAATTTTTAAAAATAAAATAATAACAGTGGTGTTTATGTAATTATTTGCATTTTACCAAAAAATCAAGACGCGTTCATGTTACGTCAGCATCTCATTTACATCTGTCAGTATTCTGATTTCGTGAAGGCATTTTCGAAAATGTTAACCAAAGAAGAGCGTATTTAATACAATGTTACGGTATTGGAAATGTGTAGTATCAATACGCTGTTGATGTTTTTAATGAAAAATTTTTATTTCAAAATTTGTATTTAGACTTTACGTTAGTTTATAAACAACTTTGTTCTATAACATTTTTGTAAAAAATAATGAATAATGGTAGTTCTCTCTTGAAGCATTTTCATATTTTCCTAATTTATTAACACCCTGTACATCGGATCTAAAAAATTTGTATCGTCAATTCATTTTCTCAACAAGCAGAACTTTTTATAAAGAATGACTTTTGGTCGTAAAGTGACTAATAAAGATTTTTTCCCTATTGGGTACCCTCATCCGCGGACACATTGTATATAGATATATCAAAATTTTAATCATGGTAATTTTAGTTTTTGCTTAGATTTGAAAAATTTTACTGCTAACCACATGTTTAATTCCAGTTTTGTGCCTAAATGGGGTCATTTATTGACTCGAAGGAGTACCTTTTTTTTATTAGGTATTATTTTGACTTTATTTATCAACTTTGACAGGCTGTAACTCATTACCCTTATTTTATTATACATATACAGTAATCTCACCAATCACCCTGATACATTATTCGAACACCCTCCTCGTTCTTGATAGACGGGATGTTTTTTAGAATTTTGGGACACCCCACATTTCGGTTGCCCTGTAATTTATCAAAAGAAATAACATATCGCTTTGAAGTTTTTCACGTGACAGACTAAAATTTTTCTACGTTTAATATTTTTCAAGAAAAAAAATTAAACTTTTTTTCTCAATGGCTCAACCTATATATTTTTTAATAATGTAATTCATTTTTTAACATTCTTCTCAAAAATATATAATACTTTATTTTTAATATTAATATTATGGCAGAAATTTACGTTCCTTAAAAAACGTTAAAAAAATATTTGAGTAGGCCATAACGGATATTTAAAAAAAAAGAACACTTTCACTTGTGACGTAATGAAAAATTCTTCCGCTTCTGTCAGAATATTCAGGTTCCCTAAATTGTTTTATAATTTCTATGAATAATAAAAAATCAGTGTGCCCTAATTATTACAGCCAACGTAAACTAAAATATGACATGCTCGTTTGCTATATCCAGTGCACTAACGAAATATTCAGATGGAGCATTAGAAGTGTATTTCAATGGTAAATATAAGCCTTTTATAGTATGTAATTCTACGAAATTTACTTGATCTCGAAAGGCCACATAAAACCAACCAATAAAATAATGTGTACAAGGATAAAATTCAATTTAATTGAACAAGGTTCATTTTTAAAACCTCGGCCCAAAAATCTACAACGAGACTGATAAAGAAATGTGCTTCTGCTTCAATTATAGCAAATTCTATTATAATAATAAATAATAACTATGTGTATGGCCACAACGGTGCACCGCACAGCGCATTCGTTCATAGCCTCGTACCATAACACCGCACAGTAGTATCCACAACGGCGCCCCGACTCTCGCTCATTGCCTGTGGATTACTTTGTCTTTCGACATCGAGATATAAACATGCATATTGTCATCTTCTTCCGATGAAGAAGATATTATTTTAGACGCTAATATATCCAAGTGGTATATGTTTAAACAGATTACCAGTGCATCCGATTAACGCCAAGCGAAGATTCTATGGAGAATTTTATCACCTTTATAAAGATATAAGGAAATATCTTCAACGCTTTTGTGAATATATGAGAATGCATATAAATACTAGATTTTTGTGTAAGCAAATAAGTACTACCACTTTGTTATGTTAGAGTTTAAAACAATATCTTCGTCATCGGAAGAAGATCACAACGCACAGGCCATGTTTATATCTATATCACACATAGACTAAATGTGTGTCCACAACGGCGCACCGCCCCTCGCCCTTAGCATGGTTCCATAGCGCCGCAGTATTCCCTCGACATCGAGATATAAACATGGACTGTGCATTGTTATCTTCTTCCGATGAAAAAGATATTGTTTTAGACTTTAATATAACAAAGTGGTACTCACATGCAAAAATCAAAATTGCCAGTTCATCCCATTAACGTAAAGCGCAGATTCAATGGAGAATTTTATCACCTTCATAATGATCTAAGGAAATATTCCCAACGCTTTTTTGAACATATGAGAATGCATATAGATACTTTTGATTATATCGTTAGGTACTTGGATTTTTTATGTAGGACAACACTATTTAAAATAACAATTACAATGTAAAAAATTATTCCATTATACCTAATTTTTTTTCTAATTAATTAATTACGACCCTGCTTAAACATATTTTTTAATGTAACATCCTGTATATTAACTGATTTTCCTATTTCACGTCCAATTTTGAACGTAATTTATGTGATATAACCTTCATCGGAAGAAGATGACAACGCACAGTCCATGTTTATATCTCGATGTCGAGAGACAGCCTGATCGACAGGCAAGGCAATGAGCTAGGCTCGGTGCGCCGTTGTGGACACTACTGTTCTATGCTATGGTGCCAGGCTATGAGCGAGGGCGCTGTGCGGTGCGCCATTGTGGCCATACACTAAGGCATAGTTTGTTCCACAAACGTTCAATTTTTGCTTACATTTAATCGAACCATTAATTTTTTTTTTAAATATCCGTCATGGCCTGCTTAAAAAACTGTATTTTTGAGAAGCTTGTTAACAACTGAATTACAGTATTAAAAAATATATAGGGTGGCCCATTTAAAAGAGCAAGTTTTTTCCTGAAAACTATTAAACGTAGAAAAGATCTGAGTACGTTACGAGATTCTACGTAAAATACTATAAAGAGTACATCTATTTTTTTCTGATTTTTAGGGTAACTGAAATATAGGGGGTGTCCCAAAATGTGAAATTCCCAAAAACATCCCATAGGTATATCAAAAACGAGGAGGCCTAGAAAAATTCAACTTTGCAAAATGCAACTTTTATTTCAAACAAAAAGTAGCAAAGTACTGCGAAAACCGCAACCCTCTATCTTTACTAATAACGGAGATATCTCGTAAATCCATCGATAAATGGTCTCGCTGACTATTTTTACTAATATAACTGACTGAATATTAAATAATATTATTATATAGATATGATAAATTTACTTTATGTTCAACATTCAAAAATAACATTACAAAATTTGGCAATTGTTGGGAAGACAAAATTATAGTTCTGTTACATTTAAAATCGATATAAATTATTTTTATTATTACCTACGTAATTATTTTATACAAGATACAAGACCTTTATCATTATAAGACTTACTTATTTATTACATATTTTAGTACCTATTTAATTTTTTACTTTTTGAAAGTTAGTTACCTACTAGGAACAATTGTTTTAATAATAATTTACCTATCCTATAATTGTGCAAATAAATGGTACAAAATATTACTTCGAAATCCTTCCATGTCGTTGAAAAAGTTCTTATCAAATGGGAAACATTTTTATAAAGCTTTTTATTTCGATTTTACCTTCGTCATTAGCCTGTGCATTAAAAACGACTTGTCCAAATGGTTGTCGTTATCAGATATGCTAATTTATTGAATTATTAAAAACTTTTATAAAGAAAAGCTATTTATTTTATAACATTACATTAAATATGTCGGAATGATCAATATACATGAGTTTGAACTTTATTCATTCAGAAGAAAAACAAAATCGAGAGTCTATACTGGGTGTTTCAGGGGCAACGCTCACTTATAAGGTTCTATTGTTTAATAGAAAAATTAAAGGTTGGTGTTTGTATGTGATAATATTTTGCATTTTATGACATGGCGGAGTCCATTTTATCCAGTGTTGGGAAAAACCGATGATTTTAATAATTTACCAAGCGATGACGTCACCGACTGCTTAACGGGCTGCCTAGCCCTTTACATGTGATCAGGTAGGGTATTTGGCAGGTACGTAACTACGGGTTTGTTACAGGTTACAGGTTTAGCTAAAAAATTATAGTGACACCAAAAAAATTCCAGAAATTTATTTATTTGTGAGTAATGAATTTTTACCAATCACCCAAATATGTATTTATTGCTCGGGTTTATTCTTGTGCTTTTTTAAAACAAAAAGTATTACCAAGAGTTATTTTTCTTCATATCTTTCTCAATCTACGAGCATAAAATAAATAGATATTTAAAATGGCCGTCAAATTCATCCAATTTAAATTATCAGGTGCCCACTGTGTGCCCTTCATAAATTTATGCTTAGTTACGCGACTGGCAAATAAGAAAGTAGGTGATTATTTTTTTAAATTCATGGTTATAGTTACCTAAAAGTTCCTGTTTAAATTTAAGAATGTTTACTTTTGGTTACCAAAAAATTTCTCGATACCTATGTTTTGTTAACTATTTTGCTCGATTTCTTTTTTTCCATTAACATTTTCTATAATGTATGTTATTTTTTAGAAGTCTTCTTGGGTTTAATAATAAAAAGTTCCTGTTTCGATTTAAAAATGTTTACTATAACATAACCAACGAATTTTTCTATATATGTTGTTAACAATTTTGTTCGTTTTGTTATTTTTCATTAAGAATTTCTATTATTATGTTATTTTTGAGAAGTTTTCTCGAGTTTATAGTAAATAAAAGTTTTCAAATTATATCCCTTAATTTTTTAATATTTACAATCGGATCGCGCGGCGTGTAAAACGAAGGTCATTATAACAGTTGATATTGTTCAGTTATTCGCCTGAATTTATAACTAGAGTATTTCCTATCGAGCGAAAAACTGTTTGAATATACGAGCAGTTTTTTAATTCGATCACGCTACAGCGGTACAATTCCGTTGGCGGCAAGCGAAGCGCGGGTATCGAGTGAATAGATAATTCGAGCGGTTTTTTTAATAATCGAGCGATGTCGGTTATTTCAATAATCGAGTGATCAAGCGGTTTTTCGCTCGAGTGATCACAACACTAATTTTACCACTTCCAGTATAATTAGAAATGACCTCAACTTTAGATTTTTAAATGCAACATCCAGTATATTTTTGACGATATCATCAGAATACCATTCCAAATTCAACCACGCCCAATACATTACTTTTTGACACTTTAAATCATTTTAATTTTTCATCTACATTGCTATGAACTCCCCAAAATGATTTACTTCTAAGCCAAATTCTTGATGAAAATGCCGTTTTCAAGGTTTATTGTATTTTAATACATACACTCTTATGTCAAATTAGAAAGGAGCGATACTTTAATTAAGCATAGCAATCTAGATGAAAAAGTAACAAAAAAACTGATTTAAAAAATATACTGGGTTGAGGTTATTTCCGGTTAAACCGGAAGTGACAAAATGGAGTCCGTCATGTCGTAAACGGCAACGTATTATCACATACCAACCCACCAAATTTTATTTCTGTAATTTAACCGATAAAAAAGTTATAGAAGTGAGCTTTCCTCCTGAAACACCCGGTATGTAGTTAAAGAAGAAATAATAATAATGTATTAAAGCTATAACTGAAAAAATAATTATCGGTGTACAAAGCTTTAAAATTATAAAAAGTTTTATGGGAGAAATAAAGGTTTATCGAAATCACAAATATAGAATTTTTGTCCTTCTCCTTTCGTCACACTCATCTTTAAACGCGCTTCGCCGTATCATGGCTCGTTAGTCAGGCGAGAGTGTCTGACATAAGGAGATGGATTTTTGCATTGCTATCAAGAATGTCTATGGCAGTATAATCCTCGCCGTGACATCTAGTGGTGTACAATGTGTCCCATTTTCAACACATTTATGTGGTATCTTCGTAACTGTTAGTACTATCAAAAAAGTAATGTAGATGTACTCTTTTTGGATCAAACTTAAAATGATAAAATCAAAATTAGAAAATTTTCGCTCGCTTAAGAGATACTGGGAAAAATCAAAAAATTGATATAATTTCAAAATTACCCTATATTTTCTTAGTTAAAAGAGATATAGGAAACTGTTTTATACAGAAGTTTATTTATAATGACTGTTGAATAATCTGCCGTTTTCAGAATAAGTATACGGGGTCAGGTAAGAAAGTTATCGGACTTAACCTCATTTTTTAAAATGAAACACCCTGTATATTTTAAAATAAATAGATAGCATTTTAAATTCTCTGTACAAATATATACACATAATGCATGATATTTGTTTCCTAGGCGATTTATTTAAACTTTATTACTTTAACCACAGTAGGCCATGAAACAAAAGCTAATATCCTAGAGACAACTATGTTGACATTCTAGTTATTATTAACGCCAATTTAATTTTTACATAGGTATTCATTTATGAAAATGACTTATGAACATGTTGAAAATTTTGATATGTATCTATCATCCATGGTGTGTTATAAATTTGAAAAGAGAGTTTAAATGCTATCTTCTTAGATTCAAATATACAGGGTGTTCCATTTAATAAAGTGAGGTTAGGTCCGATAACTTTTTTACCTGAACCCGAACAAACCCGATAACTTTCTTACGTGACCCCGTATACTTATTCTGAAAACGGCAGATTATTCAACACGCATCATAAATAAACTTCTGTATAGATCGTTTTTCTGTATCTCTTTTAACTAAGAAAATATAGGGTAATTTAGAAATAGTGAATTTCTTGATTTTTCCCGTATCTCTAAAGCGAGCGAAAATTTTTGAATTTTGATTTTACCATTTTAAGTTTGACCCAAAAAGAGCCCAAGAGACCTACATTAGGGGGTATTTGTTATTAATTGACGCACCAAATATGCCAGACTGGCGAATTAAGGTTTTAAGAAATAGTCCATTTCAGTTGTTAAGGTAAAAGGAGAACGGCAAAAATTCTATTTTTGTGGTTCAGACAGACCTTTATTTGTTTTATTTTTACCTTAATCACTGTGAAATGGACCACTTTTTAAAACCTTTGATTCGCCGGTTTGGCATATTCGGCTCGCCCACTGTAACAACATCCACTGCATCTGATATCTTCTAAGATACTACTTTGGGTTTATAAGTACACCACTAGATGTCACGGCGAGTATTATACAGCCGTAGACATTCATTTTGGGCACTTGATAGCGTTACAAAAAAACATTGCCAACAATAGCACGATCGCTGCTTCACACATACATTCACGACCTAACGCTACATACAAATTACCGAAAGACTGGCTCACGCGCAACCGCGTCTGAGTCCAAAACAATCAAAATACAAAAAACAACAAAGATTGCCTTGCTTTGCACAACCTGCAAAAACCAGGTGTAACATGACGACTACGCCTACCCTACTACCCACTACCTTATACGTTCGGAGCTCTCGAAATTTGTTCACTCGATTAACTTCGAGTGAAAAAATCTCTAGAGCTGGCACCCAACATAAATGTATAGCATAGCTAAATCAAAATCAGAATATGCAGTTAACCAGTCATATAGCGAAATCGAGTTATAGGTATGATACCTAATTCAGACGGTGAGTTTTAGTCAGTCGGCTCGTCTACCTCGTAGGCGAAACTTACACTCTGTAAGTTGACATTGGTCTGGTCTTTCCCCGCAATGTTGCTAACCTGACACTACCTGGCCCCCGCGAGGGTCAGGTGTCTGTAAGCAGATTTCTCATCGTGTGTCCAAAAAAAAAAAAATTTTGATTTGTACAACGTCAGCAACGGCTGAGCAACATCGGATATGCAGATAACGTAGCGATCTAGTGAAAGTGAGTTATAGGTATGATACCTAATTCAGACGGTGAGTTATAGTCAGTCGGCTCGTCTACACTCGTAGGCGAAACTTACACTCTGTAAGTTGACATTGGTCTGGTCTTTCCCCGCAATGTTGCTAACCTGACACTACCTGGCCCCCGCGAGGGTCAGGTGTCTGTAAGCAGATTTCTCATCGTGTGTCCAAAAAAAAAAAAAAAAAAATTTTGATTTGTACAACGTCAGCAACGGCTGAGCAACATCGGATATGCAGATAACGTAGCGATCTAGTGAAAGTGAGTTATAGGTATGATACCTAATTCAGACGGTGAGTTATAGTCAGTCGGCTCGTCTACACTCGTAGGCGAAACTTACACTCTGTAAGTTGACATTGGTCTGGTCTTTCCCCGCAATGTTGCTAACCTGACACTACCTGGCCCCCGCGAGGGTCAGGTGTCTGTAAGCAGATTTCTCATCGTGTGTCCAAAAAAAAAAAAATTTTGATTTGTCAGACCCTAGCCGTGATACGGCGAAACCCGTCTAAGAATGAGTTCGACAAAAGGAGAAGGGCCAAAATTCTATATTTGTGGTTCAGACATACTTTTATTTCTTTTATTTTACCTTAACCGCTGTGAAATTGACCATTTTTTAAGAAACGTTTTATGTTATTAATTTTTATTCAAGAGAATTACTAAAACTATTACCTATATATTTTTTTTTGAAAAAATATTCATTTCATTATTTATTAATGAAACCTTAATTTTATGAAAATATTCCATCTTGGAGTGTAATGGAAGTAAAAGTAAGAGTTCAAGATTAGATACGTTTCCAATGGTAAAAATGCTTTATTGTTTGGGAAAATTACAAAAATTAATTCTTAATTGCAGATTTAACAAGAGCTTGTTCGGGTATGATATTAATATCTTATATGATTTTTTTTTCCCAGATAATGCGAACTATTCAAGGATACTGCATAAGAATATTATAGCCAATGTATAGGTATTCTTAAAATATTTTACATTTATCTTCTGTTTTGGACGCAACATTGATATACCGAGTGATGCGTCCTTAAATTGAGCATAAGAAATCCCATATATTTTTTTAGGTAGCTGAATATTGGTTCTCCTGTATATTTTATAGAAAAACTGAATTTTAACTTTTTCAAGAGGCCGATATGAAAAACCTATGTAGGTATCGAGTTTGAATGCATTTGGGTAAGCCAATCCTAAGAGATTCAATTAAATGTGATGACAAAACCGCGAAGCTCTCTTAGTTCAGATAATGCAGTAAACACCAACAAATTATATTTTGACGTTGACGGAAGGAAAATTAGCATTATTGACAATATTTTCATTATTCGTCATGGTCAGCTTTAAGTCTCAACTTTTGGCAATATAATCATCGAAGTTATTTGCTGGCGTTTGCTGTATTACCTAAACTGTGAGAGTTTCGTGGTTTTGCCATCACGTTTAATTCACTAACTTAGAATTTGTTCAATAAAATGTACTCAAACTTCTCACATGGGTTTACCATGTCGACCTTTTCAGGAAAAATGTATAGGCTTTCCAATATTCAGCCACCTCAAAAAAAAACATGATATTTCCTATGTTTAACTCAACGGTGCATCACCCGGTATGTTTACTATTTAGTTGTATAGTCTTTGCAGCGAACCCTCAAGCTTTTTCGACAGTTGACATCAGCTGTCATGTCATCGATCAGCTGTTTGGGGATATAATCAAATACCCCAGTTTTATACGAACCGCATTCAGCGTGTTGTGTTTTTATATTTTTCCAGTTTGACTGCTGCTAATAAGTTTTAAAAGTTTATTTTCGTCGTTATAGTATAGTTTATTTTGTTTTGAAAACGTTGATTAACTACATATTGAGTTATTTGTGTATCTGGTAAACCACAGTAAGTACGACTCACGTAACGAAAAATGTATAGGTTAATATTTTATTAATCTGTTTTTAGGCGAAAATAATAATTATGGAGCATAATTATTGTCTGCCTTCTACCTCAGCTGATACCACCGTTAGAGAAACTAAGGTGAATTTTAATATTAATGAAAAAATGTTTTATTTCTTTCCGAGTGAGTTGAGATTTATTTCAGTTAAATATCACGTAATACTTTTGTGTGGCGACTTGAATGTAGACAGTTTGATTAGCTGGGAAAGCAGGAAATATCTGCATGATATTTTTAATAGTTTTGGCCAGAATTCAAGTGCAATTATTGATCATGTAGTATGTAATAATATGTTTATCTAAGTTCACTATTTTTAGAACTTTGCAGAGAATACTAAATATATTGTTTATTAAAGTGGATGTTGAAATTTCAGTTTTCTTGGCATGTAATTATAGATAATGACTTTATTGCATGTAATTATAGATAATGACTTTATTTTATATATTTGAATAAATAAATAACAAAAAATACAATGTGTTTGTGTGTTTTATTCCCTATAATAAATAATAAAAAATGTATTTAAAAATATAAATAGACTCGTTTCAATTTTAAAATAAACGTACATACTATTATAGTACGGTCCTGGAAGTTCCTGGAATGTCATTAATGTCACGTGACACTTGACATATCTTGGGTGAGGGTTCGCTGCAACGACTATAGTATAGGTCTGCAGTACAAGGAAGGAATAGAGTAAAAGGAATTAAGATTCACTGAAGAACATTCTTAAAATAATCTTGCTGTTAAATTCTATAATTTAATTCATCTGTAACAGATTCTAGAGAGTGTCTTCTTGTCTCGTACACTCACGTTTCGTAGACTTCAAAAATTTACCTGACATATTCTTGTTAGATACATCGAATTATAGTTAGAGCATTTATTGAGAATTTCTTATCTAAACGGTACAGCTCCTATCACCAACGCTCTACGGCATTTCGTCAGATATAAAAGTTGTAGAGGGGGACCTAAACTCCACGAAAACCCAAATATATTCCACTTCACGGACCTCCTATTGTCACCGTCTCTCTAACTATTAATTAATCCATTTTCGGCTTCTCGTTTCGTACGATGTGATGATCCAAAGAGTGTGGTAAGTACCTTTATAGCTAATTAGGTATTTTCATAACAATTATGTTTATATACCAATAATCGGTATGGTGAATATAAAGGGTGTTTGTTTCTAATATTATTGTGAAAGCTTTCATCTGATGATATAACGTATTACTGCGACACACATATTTTTCACTATAAATACAAAACTCTCGAATACAGGTGCTCGGAGCGACATTGACATGGTACACCATTTTGGGTAAAAGTGATGAGAAAATTGACATTTTTGATAGAAACATAAATACATTAAAACGCAAAAAAGTTGCACTTGGTTCTATATACCCGGAGTGCCGCAGCGAGCGCCCTCTAGAATCTACATTAAAATTATTAAGAAATTTAAATTTCACGCCCTGAAAGCCCCCAATCACACAATTGTATAAGCAAAAATATTGGTAAGTGTTATTGATGTATCTCAGTACAAACGAGAATATTTCAGGAAATTTTTTGATGTATACGAAAAGCGAGTCTAGGAAACGAGAATGAAGCGCTATGAACTTGTTAATCTTCTAGAATGAACGTAAGATGTGTCAGATACGGTAGCTAGTTTTATTGTCATAATCCTTCGTCGTTTTAAACCTATAGTGGAAGTGGTAAACATTTCATTACAGACTGAAGAAGGAACAACTGCTGTTTTCGTTTACGTATCTACATTTCTTAATTCCAAGTAACAGGTAGTTTGACACTTCCTGTTTGAATGATAAAACCTCGAAATAGATTTGAAAAATATTGAAATCGAACCGACCAGTATTTTCGATGGAGAAGATAAATCACAAAACGTCAAAATTATGTAATTAGTTACTGCAAAACAGGTAACCCTGTCATTTTGTCCCAGGCCTTATGCAATTAGAAAGAAGAGTGGACTAATATAATTAAATAAGAATACAAGTCAGAGAAAAAACTAGTTTTTAATTTGTATTGAATTTCAACCGCGATATCTAGTGTATCAGTGTATTTATTTTCAAGTTAACAAACTATAGTTTTTATACATTTTTACTCCTATCGCTCCTCATACGGAATGTTCGCTGGGCGAACATTCAGGATAGAATGGTCAAAATTTTTTCCATTTTCTATGAAACTCAAGGTTAGCTGGTATTCTCTCTTCAAAATATAGGCCATTATACTTGTTATAATATTTTTTAAAGATTTTGAAAGACATATTTTATTAATCAAGGGCTGTTCTATAACAACTTTCAGATGAAAACAATCACTTCTTTATTTAAGATCATTCATTATCTAAATTTTAAGGTTCAAAAGACGACTAAAAATACATCACAAATCAAGATAAGCGTTCTTTCACAAATCGAAGAAATATTTTTTAAAATTATTTAGTCACGTTTATAATTTGGTTCTCTCTTGATTTAAAATTTCACTTTCAAATTGTCCTCTTAGGAACTTTACCAAAATTTTCTTTAAATATCCCTTAATGTTATAACTGTCACTTCCATTTAACGAATATAACTCTTCACAGTCGTTACGATCATTTAAGAAAAATCTCAAGAACAATCTAAACTGGACGGGCTGCCAGGACCACCAGGTAGCATGAAAGGGGGGCTGTGAGGAGGCATGCCTATACTACTACCCATTGAGGCTGGACCCCCGGGGCCGCCGTAGATGTCGAGGTCGCTCATGCTCTCCGATCCTGAACATTTCTCGCCTGTTTTGCCTTCTTGTTTGAGCATCATTCGTCGCCATTTGGCGCGAGCGTTCTGGAACCAGACCTGGAACAAGCAAAAAAATGTTTAATAAAAATAGGGAACATGTTTATTGTTAGATATACCTAAATATTTTATTGGCTAATAGATCACAATCGCCATCTTAATTTGACAGCTATGTTAATGAAACTGATCTGTGTACAGGGTGTCCATTTTTCGATGGTTTTACAGGGTTATTAATAAAAAGATGTGGTTTTCGCAGCACTGTGCTACTTTTTTATGAAACAAACTAAATATAGTACAATGCTGCGAAGTCCGCATCCTTCAATCTTCACTAAGAACTGACATACCGCGTAAACCCACCGAAAAATGGACAACCTGTACATGCACAAAAGGCTTAATGCAACTCTCAGATTTAATGATCATGGTAATAATACGGGTCTAAGTAAATTTTTTGAGAAAAAGCTAAATTTTTGCTTATATTTCAGTTAACGCCATCTGGCGACGACGGCCAAACTCAAGGATGCAAAAATAAAAGCGCAGCTTGTAGGGAAAATAAAGCTCTCTTATACGAAACCAAGTTTGTAAAAATCGATTAACCCGAACCGGAGTAACCGAAGTTTATTTAAAGAAAAAACAATTGAGTTCCCCCCACCACGTTATTTTACTATATTGGAAAATTTTTGTAGGATAAAAAGTATTAGGAAATATATAAGGATTAAATTTCGATACCTCTCAATTAGTAAAAACAAATAAAATCTTTATTTTAACCTTGGTCATGACTGTTACGCCCCCTTGCGGGTATTTTATATACACGAAAAGCATTTTCTCATTTACCCGGATGCTCTATGATTACTAGTTTTTGAGATAAGGGCGGCGGCCATCTTAATTGACCACCCGGTACAAGTGGTCAAATATTTAAACGAGTTCTTTCTATTATTTTGTGGAACAATATAACCAAGAATTCACGAAACTTAATAGATGAAAAAAATAACTATATGTTATTTTCCGAATGCACAAGTATAACTAGCTTGATGAAATCACTAAATATGTTTTCTATCCATCTGGGTATTGATCATAATTTGGTCACTATTTTTTAAAATATGTAATTTATTTGTCAAGAAGCAAAAGTTTCTTGGTAACATTTAAACTGCTGTTTAAGTAAAATTGATGTGGGATGGTCTTTAGACATTTATGATGAACCAGTCAATGGATTAGATTATTTGAAAATTTGGCAGCTTATATTATTATAAGTACTTAATTATGCACTTTCAAAAATATTCATAACATTTCTTAACATTTTTCTTCTATACAAATCTGTTATCCTTCTCGATATAATAATTAATTAAATTTTTTTTGGAAATCATATCCTTCAAAAAGGGCTGATGATTTTGAACTCGCATAAGCAAGCCCACTGACATTTATTTGAACGTCAGATAATACCAGAGACCTTTCACTCTATTTCCAAAAATGAGTTATAATAGGGCAGGGAGTTCCAAAATACATAGTTTTGATTGTTTGGAAAAATTATAGAAAGTAAGTTATTTAATCGAAACACCCTGTATTTTATCTATGGTACTAAAGGCTCAAGGAATGTTATATATTTCTGTGTGTAATGTTGAACACCTATATCTCTAACAATTTTTGAGTTATTACCATTTATTTGGCAAAATTAATTATTGGAGATAAAAAACCAGAACAGTTTTTTTCTTATTACCATTTATTTGTAAAAGCTTAAGGCTACTTAACCAAATCTAAGTTACAGCATATAAGGCCATAACAATTTTTTTCGACGTCTTACAAAATTATTAAAAGTTCGTAAAAAGAATTGTGCTAAATAGATGCACGCAAGTCAAAAACTATTCAAGATAGCAATATTATATATAGAAAGAAATGCAATTTCAAGAGCTTTTAGGATCACATTAAAATACAGATTGTTTCATTTAAAAAAAAAAACATAATTTTTGATCATTTTTCCAAATAATCAAAATATTCAGATTTTTAAACACCCTGTACTATATTTTGGAACAGAGTGGAAGACCTCTGGGTATTTCTTTGCTCCCAACCAAATTTTATAGCCCTTCGTGAAAAAAAATTGAAATTAATTATTATCTCGAAACCAATAAATAACAGATAGACATAGGATAATGTTAAGGAAAGTTATTAAGAAATTAATGGGGAAAAATAATATACAGGGTGTTCTATTTAAATTTTCAAAGTTGCTAATACTTTCTAGTAGAAGCGACATCACTGCACTGCTGACAACATTTTTACAAGGAGATCATGTCTACTTATATAAGCTGCCAAGATTTCAAAGTGATCCGTTGATTAGTTCTTTATAAATGTTTAATATGATATCCACCATCAATCGCCCTGTATAAATGAAGCAACATATACTATAGAAAATGAATCACAATAATTGCAAACACGGTCATTTAAAAAAAAAAGATATTATCTTGTTCACTTTAGCGTAAATATCTTTGAGGTGCCCATAAAACTCAATCGCTAACTTTTGTTATGTAGCAAACCATCTGTAAGAGCGACTAATTAATGTTGCATGAGCGGCTTGCTAATCAGGTGACTAAAACGTTCTCTTTTGCTCCCAATAAGGTCACCACTATTAATAACAATAAACCGAATGTGCCGATAATCGTCTTTTAAGAACCGGCCGCCAAGTGAATGTGCAAGAATTTCCGAGGGCCCATTATCATTTGTTAGGTAGCTTTTGTATGGCCGCGGCCGTCCACAAAAAAGTAGAGTGGTAGGTATTCTGCTATTGGTCAATGTCCATTGAATTCAACGGTTTTTGTTTGCGACAATTTGCAAAAGATCGAACCCGTCGAACGTGAGAATCGGATAGGAGTCAGAATGTTATTGTTTCTATGGTCGTTAAATTCTTGATAAACTTGCTTTTTTATTTTAATTTTTACGTCTTTGTTTCTCAGTCATGGCGATGTCGAAATCATTCTTAAAATTGTTATTACTGCAAAGCCATTTTTAAAAGGAAGTATACTATTTTATCAGAAGTTGACTATTTTTAAGAGGAAGTGTTGGTAGGAATAATGTTTGGAAACATTAACTTAATCGAACAAACCCAACATTGATTCTTGTTTATGCATTGCTTTCAGTTATATGGAAAGTAATGGAGAAAGCTATTAACCAACCACTTCTGAAGTACCTGGAAGGCCTCAAAATTATCAACGATCATCAATATGGTTTGCGGAAGTCCAGATCAACGGGAGACCTTCTAGCCTATGTCATCCATCTTTGGACCAACGCAATCGAACATCATGAAGAGTTTCGGGCTAATCTGGATATTTCTAAAGCCTTTGATCGTGTTTGGCATGAGGAGCTTCAAAGTAAACTGCGACATTATGGTATGCCCAGTTGCGATTGACGGATTTCTCTCAGATACCATCACGATCAATGCCGGTGTTTCTCAAGGGTCCATATTGTCTTCCACCCTCTTCTTACCCTACATTAACGACCTTCTAGTGAATACTAAAAATTCGATATTTAGCTTTGCCGACGATAGCACATTTGTCTCATCCTTCTCTTTGAATACATAAACATCGGCTGCCGACGCACATCTTCGCAGACAGCTCACAGTTCAACAAGGACCTGGAAGAAATTTTGGCTGGGGGTGACAGTAACCAAGTCGAATTTAACGCTTAGAAAACCCAGGCAGCAGTTTTATCTAAAGATTAACATTACAGAACACGATATAGTCATGACAGGACACGAAATTCCACTGGCTTCATCTATTAATTTGCTGGGCGTCAATCTGGGAGGAAATATGTCTTGGCATAACCACGTTGTGGAAATCGCCAAGGTAGCTTCACATTAAATTGGTGTACTCTTCCGGACCAAATAGTAGTCACCTCAACAACTTTTGACAATATATAGAAAGCCCAGATTCGACCATCACTAGAGTCATTAAAAAGAGATAGAAGATGAAAAGAGATAGAATCCCTGTCTCTTTCTGATGTGTTTATGTTAGTATAATAGGCTTCACATTGCCGTGTGCAAAGCAGATAGAATTTCCGGGTCCATGATTGTTTCAAGTCGGTGGTTCTTACGATAGAAATGCTATATATTTACGTAATTCAAAAAAAATTAAACATCACACTTCCTCCAACACTAAAGTGCACAAACCATTACTCCCATTCGCGGATAATAAATATAAAAAAATTTATAGAATTGAATTTTTTCAAAATATTTCATATGGAATTTTAATGGTTGAAGCAGGAAAAATTGTCATAAAGAAAACATCTCGTTTCTGTATTTTCTTTACGCCCGACATCCTCCTCATTATTATCTAACATAAAAAGTTAACTAACATTGCGTTCCATATAACATCAGCATCAGCTTACTTTAGATAGCATGGCATATCGTATTCACGACTTCAGACACAAAGTAAAATAAACTTTTATTTCCCCCTTTAAAACGCGGAGAAAAGAAAAATGGCGTCTAAGGACTGGCGGCGGCGTCTCAAATATATTTCGACGTCATCAAAAAGATTCTCCCCTTTCATTCTGCCCGTTCCCCGGAGATCTCAAGGGTGCACGTCGTTGGCTCGAGTAATTGGAGCAGCCGACCGGGGGAGCGTCGTTCGGATTTATTTCCCTTCCGGGTGGCAGGGGAGGAATCGGATTTTGTGCATGGGGAGAATTAACTGTCGAAAAAGTGATTTATAAAAATATTTCGCTGGAAGAGAGGCAGGCTTAACGGTTGTTGATTTGTCCGAAGTTGTCAGGACAATTGGTTAAAAGTTAAGATTATACTCTATAGTTGTTGCAGAATTTTACCGTTTACTCTTACTGCCATAAATAAACTACCTGATTAAACCCTATTGTATACGCCTCAACCTCTTCAAAGCTCAATAAATGGGATCAGGGCCGGCTTGAAAATGTATACCACACACACCACATGATTTATTTTTATAATTTAATATAAATAGATAGGTATTTTTAGTTTTAGGTACCTATAATGAATGTAAAATAATGATAACAATTAATGATAATTGAAAATACTATAATTTAAAAGTATAACTATTAGGATAACAAGTACAATACAAATTAATTAAATGCTAAGAAACTATTGATAATTTATTCAAACTTTAACTCTGTATCACTATCACTATCTTCATCTAAGCCTAAATTTATAATTAAAGGTTGAACATTTGAAATCGTACAATTGTAAGAATTTTCCACCTTAAGTACATGCTGTACACAGTTTTTCCATCTGTGTGCAGAAATTTTTCTTACTTCGTTTTTAATTAATTCTACTACAGATGCATTTAATGTAGGAGAAATATTATTTCTCCTAATATTGGATTTTAATTGGTGCCATATTAGCTCAATAGGATTGAATATACAATAGTACGGAGGAAGACGCAACACTGTATGTCCATTTTCTGCTGAAAGTTTGTCACACTCGTATTCCTTATTTATTTTAAAAGCTTTTAATACTTCTAGCAGTTCTCGTTTTTTGTAAGTTTCTTCAAAATATAAATCATTTTCAATCATAAAATTTTAAATTTCTGCTCTTGTATTATTAGAATTGGGAATGATTTTTGCTTGCCGACTATGATACCTAGCATTGTCCATTACAATGACGCTATTTTCAGGTATATTTTTAAGGAGTTTATGTTTAAACCAATCCTCAAAGAGTTGTTGTGCGTCGGTATCTTGATGGTAATCTAAAGAAGAATCTGCTATGTGTTTAGCTGGAAGCAACAGATAATTTGGAACAAACCCGTTCTCTGAACTAGCATGTAATATTGTGATTATTTTGCCTTTATTTGATGGTGTCTTGGTTTGACATTTTTTCCTAAGGCTTGAAAGGCTACAAGAGATATTTGTTTGGTCTTTAATCAGCAGCTCTTTGAGGGAAATCAAAGTGGGTACAGTTTGTGCCTCATACAATTGGTAAATCTTTCTTCTTAATAAATGCATGTGCCAGAATCACTCCGATTTTTTCTAGGATTAACAGGTTTAAGTACTATGTCTCTTACCGAAGATAATGGAGTTTTTATCAAAGTAGACGTCTCTGCTAAAGCATCCATCGAGTTACAATTTCTACTGAACAACGATTGATAAATATTTTCAATTATTAGTTTGGCATCGGTAGATAAATGCTTTCTTTTAAAAATGAGACTTGAAGATGCCCCCCCTATCAGTACAATTCCAAGGACGCCACATTCTACCACTAATAAGCCTAGCTAAAAATTACTCGCCGGAAAACCACTAAAGATTAAAATTATTAAAAATCACTTTGTATTTATATATGCATCAGTCATGGGTATAAATTGAATTTGTATACCTGGTCCGGCTCTGCTCGAAAAGGTTTTAAAATTTGGGATTTCCTTAATTATTTTATGGTCGAAGGGATAATGAGGTTTTATTGCAGTCAAAAGATCAACGGTATAATTCTGCAAATACTATACAGGGTCCTGCACCCCACTTTCCGTCTTCTACACCTCAGTTATTAATTAAGTTAGGATTTTGATATTTTGCAGACTTTACCCATATCTAAGGGTGCGTTTCAGGAAAATATTTTCGTTTATACAGGGTATTCCAAAAACTACGCAACTGAGACGGTACTCCATCAAATATCGGACATCGCCGAACAAGCCCGATGGTTCATCGGGTGTCTTACGAGACTCATGCGCTATCAACGGTCTGGGATATAACCAATCAAATTAGCGCTACTACCTGTATCCATTGATAGCGGACTATGTTGCCATATTTTTAGGTTAAAAGTACTTTAATCAAAAAAATATATTATTTTGCATTTAAATATCAAAATAAATACTATAAAAAGAAAGTTTTAATAAGATTGAAGAAAAAATAGAATATTGGGTTCTTATATACCTATTACAATTTATTTTAAATGCATAATTGTAATTTTAGGTTTTTTTCGGTAAGAGATTATTAAATTAAAATTTAATATACCAGGTCCTGCATTAGTGCGTCGGGCATCCATAGCGTCCTTATTTACAACAGTAGAAAAAAAAGTTTAATACAAAAGTTGTAGGATGTGTGTTGATGCATATTTTAAAAATTTGTAAATGTACAGGGTCGTCCAAAAAAGTGTGACGTCAAAAAATATATTTTTTTAAATTACACACTGTATGTATTTTTGGCACATTAGGTTCCTTTTGGTGTTCTCTCTTATGTGCAAAATAGTATATTACATCACTAGGCTCGAAAGTGCTACTTTTACTGCCGGGGCGATAGTACTGCCGAGGCGCAGCCGAGGCAGCACTATCACCCCGGCAGTGAGTAGCGCTTTCGAGCCGTGTGATGTATACTATTTTTTATGCTTCCAGCCAGAAAGTGTGCCTACTTTCAAGCCGCGTTTCCGGCCCGAAAGTACCACTTTTCACGGCCGCTCCACGGGAGAAGCGGCCGTGAAAAGTGGTACTTTCGGGCCGGAAACGCGCCTTGAAAGTAGGCACTTTCGGGCTAGGGAGCATGAAAATATTATTTTATTTGCTTCGATATTTTAGGAGCAATAAATAAAAAAAATAAAAAGATCGTTCTGCACGCTTGGAAAAATTAGAATAAAAATCTTGTTAGATCTGTATTGTTCCAGCTAAATAGTGTGAACAGCAATGCTAGAGGTCTAATAACACTCTGACATTAAACAGGTTTTTCTTATTTTATACAGGGTGTTCAAAATTTGGTTACAAAAATGGCAACATTCAAATCAGTTTTTCTTAGTATTTTTAAATAGCACACCCTATATTTTATTTCATTATTTAATGCAGAATTTAATTGCAAGCATATTTTGTTATAACGAATGTATTAAAATTCTCAATGTTTTTAGAGATATTTACCAAAAGCCATAAATATCCACAATATGTAGGTGTTTATTTATCATTTTACAGACTTTAGCAGGAACTATTGGCAATTCATTTAACAAATGTTCATAATTTTGTTGCAAACATTTGTTTATTCTTACTTTTAAGCTTCTTATCCACGTCGCCCATCATCGCTGGTGTAATTGTCGCAAATGCGTTAATTATTCTCTGCCGCATATTCTCTTCGGTAGTTGGCCGTTCCTTATAAACTGGATCTTTTACATACCCCCACAGAAAAAAATCTAATTTGGTTAAGTCGGGCGACCTCGGAGGCTATCGAACTGGCCCTCCTCTTTCAATCCAGCGATTTCCGTGCGTATTATCTAACTCTGCTCTCACCTGTTGCGCATAATGGGCTCCATCTTCTTGGAACCAAATTTGTGCAAGCATATTTGGTGGTAAATTAACAAGTAATACAGGTAAATCGTTTCTCAAGAATTCAAGATAAATTTGACCAGTAAGGTGGCCGTCAAAAAAATGAGGACTGATCACATTACTACCTATCACTCCTCCCCAAACATTTATCGACCAACGATGTTGGTAGTCCATTTCACGAAAGATGCGTGGATTTTCGGCGGCATAATAATGAAAATAATTGTGTTTGTTTACGCATCCGTTGTTGTCAAATGTCGCCTCATCAGTAAATAACACCGACATAAAGAAACGTGGATTTTCTTGAAGAAGTGTTCGAGCCCACTTGCAAAATTGTACCCTGCACTGAAAGTCATTTTCACTCATAGTAATTGTAATTAATTGCATTAAATAATTAAATAAAATACAGGGTGTACCATTTAAAAATACTGTAACAAAATTTTGAACACCCTGTATAAAATAAGAAAAACCTGTTTATTGTCAGAGTATTATTAGACTGTTATTACTGTTCACACTATTTAGCTGGAACAAAACAGATCTAACAAGATTTTTATTCTAATTTTTCCAAGCGTGCAAAACGATTTTGTCATCTTTTATTATTTATTGCTCCTAAAATATCGAAGCAACTAAAAAAGTATTTTTGCACATAAGAGAGAATATCAAAATGAACCTAATTGTGCCAAAAATACAGGGTGTCATTTAAAAAAAATATATTTTATGACGTCGCACTTTTTTGGACAACCCTGCATATTTACAAATATTTTTAAAATATGCACCAACCCACATCCTACCACTTTTGTATTAAACTTTTTTTTCTTCTGTTGTAAATAAGGACGCTATGGATGCCCGACGCACTAATGCAGGACCCGGTATATGTGGCAACATTGATATTGTTTGAGTTCGCCTATGGTAAAACGCTATCTAGCATGGTTTCATACATTTTTCTCCCCTCGCTCTTCACACGGAAGCGCTCAAATAAAACTGGGCAAACAATAGTAGATATGCAGCATCAAATATTTAGTTATTTCTGGTTTTAACTCAATTTGTAAAAAATGCGGCTTGAACTACTTGTCTTCTGCATGGCCACCTCAATTATGGTTGTTTGTGATTCTGCTGTAACTTCCACGAGAATGGCCTAATAGCCGATTAATTAAAAATAGTATTTACTTAAAAGGACATATCACATTCAAATTTTACATGAAAGGTGCGCACGTGTCATTATTTAAGTCTGCAACCTAAACCTCTTTCATAAGATTAATTTTTTAATGTCACCTAAAGTCAATCATGGTATATTTATGATAATTAATTACCTATAACTAGCGGCGGAGAAGTTTTAATTTACATTTTACACTCATGAATCACTTTAATACACTTTGCACGGCCAATCTCTTTTAAATATTAATCTTAAATATCGAATCAATATTTTTTGTGTATATGTAATATATCATTTTAGTAATTTTTACATGAGATTTTAATAAGATACAGGGTGTCACACAGGGAACCGCTTCGGGCTATATGCGAGAAACTATACATAGGAAAATTTTAAAATTTGGAAGGTATGCTGAGATTGATGGGAGCAACTCGAGTAAAAGATTTTCAATAAGATGGCACTTCCGGTTATATCAGAAGTCGGTGTTTTCTTCCTTATTTTAAATGGGATATTCTATATCCAGTGAAACCTCCCTTAGGCGGACACCTATGCCCATTGGAAATTTGTTATTAGGTAATATGTAAATGCAAAAGTATGTACAAATAAACATAACATAACAAAAATACACTCGTTTTAGTTAGGGTGTAGTACTAAAAAATCTAATAACGCGTGTTTGCGTTTTATACTTGCAATCTAGAAAATGTAATTCCAAGTCTGCTAACAATTCCATCGCTGTAGAGTCACCTCTATTCTTTGCATACTCTTACAATTCCTTTACCATACTAATGGCTTGTTGATAATTGGTGACATTTGTTTAATTACTGCATTCAACTTCTTTATTAGAGTCGTCAGATAGTGATGTGGTTTCAGTTTGGACTACATAATCGGTAGGAATGGGGTCACTATCATCTTCTAATAGCACATTGCTATCAATGATAATGAACTCGCCCAAATCATTGTTAGCAGATTACAAACTGCCACAACATCAATATTCTCTTTCAGACTCAAAACGCGACATATGTGTGCCATTGTTTACGATTTTATCCTTACAACTCTTAAATAAACGGCGGACTGCTGTCGGGGAATTACACATACTTTCATTCGGCGAAGTCCTTTCGTACTGCCATGCATACGCGATTGGTTGCCGGTCTGTCTTCAGAGAGTTTTTGCACCGTACTTATTCGTCTCCCAAATACTTTAAAAATTTTTTTGTTCGTTTAAAGGAGGGTTTTCCCATTCTTTGTATAAAAACAGCCTGTCCGCGTCCGCCCACAGGAGAATCCGCCGAAGATAGGTTGATTTTCATAGAATTTCATATACCAAGTTCCGGACTATGAAAAAATGTCCGCTTAGTAGAGATATCCGCTTATTAGAGGTGTCCGTTATGAGAAGTTTCACTGTATTATAACATTTTTGGATTCTACGTGAGATTCTAGGCAGATTTCGTATATATCATGTCATATACCTACAGGTTGACAAGTGGATCTATGCCTCCGACGTATCGGTAAGGGGGAGAAGCAATATCGCTTGAAACATGGTCTAGTTAAGTTCGCAAATTTTTTATTTACTAATCAGACAACTTTGATGGTGACATCGATGACGTTGACATTAATCATAAAGCCGTAAACACACTATTATCACGTCACGTGAGATCACATGCTATCACGCAATATCACGGCACACCCAAAATACCTGCAAGGCGGTTTATGCGTGCTTTGAAATAGGTTTAAAAGTACACTAAAGTCACCTCATGCAACTCACGGCATGTCATAAGTGACAGCACAATTTTTTTTCTGCAAATTTACATATTCGACACGCGTGATAGGACAGTCATCTTGGCAATCACAAAATATGTAATAAAAATGATCTGCAGCGTACGTAGTCTGCTTCTAAACCGTGACATCATGTTCTATTCTGCCGATATCACAACACGTGAATTCACGTGACGTGATAATAGTGTGTTTGCGGCTTAAATCACAATAAAGTAGTTCGGTTAGGTACAGTACGTTTCACGAAAATTGGATACGACTTAATGATTTCCTGGGTCGGTCCCATTGTGTAGACAAGAGCTTGGCAATAAACAAGTGAAGTATGAAGGGACGGACTAAGGAAAACAAGTAATGATATAATTATATTAATGTAATCAAATGAAATAACATTTTTTTTTAATATTACCTACTAGTCATATTTATTTACATTTATAATGTCATTCTATAGATAGTTCTGTTTCGCTATCGCTATCCTCATCAAAATTAATTATAATTGGATTAATTATACGATCCAGACTAATATACGAATTTTCTACAGTTATTACGTGACGGACTGAATTTTTCCAACTACCTGGGGGAATATCATTAAAGCATTTTCGTATTAATTCTACAACACTAGAACTTAAAGTCAATGCAATAATAGGGTGGGAGCACTGTATGTCCAATTTCTTCTGCCAATGTGTCACAAACATATACTTTTTTTATACAAAATGTCTTTAAAACTTCTAAAAGATCACTTTTTTTATAACTTTCTTCAAAATATATATCATTCGCCGCCATGTAGTTCTGAATCTCCAATTTTGTATTATTTGATCTTGGAGCTTTATGTAATTGGCGACTGTGATAGCTCGCATTGTCCATTACTATCACGCTATTCTGAGGAATGTTTGGTAAAAGACAATTCTTGAACCATTCCTCAAATACTAACAAATTTGACCACAAAAAGATATTTAAATATAAATTAAGCAACCTAACCTACTTGATGTGCCTATATTTAATTATAATTATTACAATCCGTTCCTTTCGACATAATAATAACAAACCGTTATAAATAATGGGATGGCCCGGGTACTTTTACGGCAGTCATTCAGTTATATCCATTTTTATTGAAACAATCTTTATCTATTGTTGCAAACTTTTCCGCATCCCGACCATAAAATAAATCAATCAGAACAAAATTCCATGAAAACAATACATTTAAAAAATGATTTGTTACTTTTCGAGTTGCCTCTATTAAATCAATTACGTTCTATTTTAAATCCATCCTCCACCCACCTCTTTTGTAAATACGTATATTGAAAATCAATCCAACTGCCACAGTATATAAATTTATTGCCCATCATGACCCTAAATCACCGTCCTCGATACACCGGCCCAGGGGCCATTCTGGCCGTGCCGTCTCTAACGAGTTCTAAAACAAACGAATGCTGAAACAAAAGAAGACGAAGACTAAAACAAACAGTCGCGAACCGGTAAGACATTTTAATGGACCAAGTTTTTTCGGCTTTGGGGCTGAGCTATACGAGTATATATTCTGAATCGATATGGATGACTGGATTTTTATTTTTCTTTTTTAATGCTTCGGTTGACTCAAGTTTTCTTGTTGATCCTTTAATTTATAACATCATATTTAAATGATTTATGTTACACAAATTTAAAATTAAATCTAGATATATCGTAATTCGTATTAATTACTTAATAATGTTCATTCCCATTTGCTAGAATTCTCTGAACTTTCCTACTAGCAATCATGAAAGACATCATCTCCTTGTGAATATTATCTAACTCACAATTATTGGAGTAAATATTTGCCACACGTACTAACAATTTCGTATTAGCTTCATTAATAAATATCTCAATATTTCCATCTTGCTTCCAATTTTATCTTCACTTGACTCATTCCTGTGTATGAATTCCTATTTCTTTGCTTCCTAATTACGTCAATTGTTTTTACCATAGTGATTTTTGATTCCCCACCTCTATAAAATCACAAAATAACTATTTATAAAATAGACTACCAATAGATCTTTGTCAAACAATTTCGCTACCATAATTCTATACAATATGGTTGTATGTGAAATTTTTAATGTTTTGAGATCAACCACCATATGTAAAACATGTCTCTTCTACAATACAACCGAAAGTTTCACGGAAATATCTAAGAATGCAACTATTCAAAAGCCGTATATGTCAAAATGGTTTTTATGTCATAACAGTGCATTATTGTGTTTTTATACCTTAGATACAATCTACATAATGGATTACTTTATGCCCGTGCGGTCATGAAGTACACATTACTGCTGCAAAAGTTGACTCATGATTCATTGTCTAGGTCTCTAGTTTCTGTAAGGAAATGCGAGATCCAGATGGTACGCCTGCCAACATCCTTGAAACTTCATTTTTTGAGGATATGCTATCCTCTAAATATCCTTCAGCAACTGTGGTACTCTTCCATCCACCAGGGCGCTTCAGCGTAGCTATACTTGCTCCAGCTTCTGCTAAAAGAGATGCCGACGTTCGACGTAAACAGTGTACTTTTCGGGGTTGTTCAAACCCAAATATTTTGCACAATAAAGGGAATTTTCCCAAATGTGTTTTTTCAAGCAGGTTGTACAGTACAGCGGCCTTGTCTGTAGCTTAAAAATAGTATTTTTTCTGAGCAGCCATGTGGCCTCAAAGACATATAATCTCTTATAAGTTTCAAACTATTCATTTCGTCTTCATCAATAATGGTGAAAACTCGTTCTTTGTCAGTTTTGGTTTCTGGCACCGTTAAAACAAAGACTGATTTTCTATGTTCTACATGTGTGACTAACATATTTATAAGTTCTTGCCGCCGACATCCACCAAATATACCAAATAATAATTTGACCTTTTTCATTTAAAACGTTCCATTTAGTGCCTCATTAATAAATTTTAGGACATTTTCTCTATATAACACACTGGATTTTTTCGGATGGTACCCATTTGACCTTTGCTTTAAATACTCGCATAATTTGTGAAAATTACATATATTAATATTCTTATTTACCATTAAAGTCTTGAGCCCACAGAGAGCTCGGGGAAAATTTTTCAGATAGATCATTAAAGTACCCCATGCAACAGCACAGGTTCGTTAATATTTTCTACAGCATTTTCTGACATCCATTTCAAGAATTGGACATTTTGCGTTGCCTTCTCAGCCTTTTTTTCAATTTCGTCGGTATTTTCAAAACCATGTTCCATTCTTGATTTTTGACTTTGACACATTAAACATTTGAATACTTGTCTCCCTAGCAACAAAAACGCAAGCTATAATAATGTCAAGGTAATGTCGCAGGAAAAATAAAAAATTTGTCAATATTTATTATTTAAAACGAACTGGTATGACATAAAAGTTGGTAGCACCACGGGTACTAATGGATATATACCCTCGGGCGACTTTCGAACATCGGGCAAGAGGCCCTCGGCTTTGTAAGACTGTCGTCTTCAGGGCATAATCATCTACTTAGTATCCTTGATACATAAATAACTAATACAATACCACGTACGTCAAGTTGAAGGTAATATCCTATAATTAGGCATAAATTAATAAGAGAAGTAATTAAATGGTTTGCCTTTATTAAAAGTCGAGCTGCGAAATGATTACTTGGTCAGCAAGATTTTACAATTGGTCAGTAGAAAGAAACATGTCTAGAAGCAGGTCCCATGGCACTGTCAATTTATGTAACTTTCTTGTGTTTTCTTTTGTCGAATACACAAGGAAAAAAGGTGTAGCGGGGGCGGGTTTTCACTTGTTTTCCCAGGGCACTGTCACGATTCAGAAATCTTTGCTAACCAACTAGCCATTTTGGCTGACCGATTACATTTTTCTGTTGGCAAAAATAAGAATATTTTGCTAACCAGTTAAATGATACCCAATTAATAATATGAGCATCACATAAAGTCGCATGTGTATTCATATTACACTTACGTCAGTGCGCACACAGGCGATCGCTCGAAAAAAGGCTCGAATTAACAACAATATTTAATAAGAACCGTTTATATTTGATGCACTTCACACAAATTTATTGATGTTCCTCTACACATTATGGTATTATTTACTTTAAATTAATAAAATAAGGAGATTGTTCGTCGGAGGAAACGCAGCTGCTCTTGACGTAGTTTTTTTTGTTATAATTTATTTCTTTTAAATAAGTGGCGGAAAACGGATATTGTTTTACAAGCTTATTATTTATATAAATATAAAAATAATCGCATTAACTAGAATCTTAATCATTTATCAGCTTATCTAAAATTAATCTTATGTAATTGTAGATTAGTACGCCGTCTGGTTCTTTAAAAACCATGTATTATAAAAACACAATTTTTAAACCTAACTGGGCATCACATTAATCTATATTACTTATACACTTTTACTGAGGATGTTAAGTCTGTAATTTTTATAAATAACTTGCTAAATAATGTAAATTATGGTAAATTATCTTTTATTATTTGGGGGGCCACAAGGAAATGTTCCGATTTGGGTAACGAATTCTGGAAGCGAGATTATGGTAATTTTTCTTTAACATAATTTACCAACTGCAACAAGCCTGGGACTGTTAACTTGTTCAATTATATTATTGGATCTCCCAAAATTCATATTTATTGAAGGGAAAAAAATCCCGGATCTGTCAATTTTTATTTTCAATTCTTTATTTTTTGACATAAAAAAATATGATACAATTTAACAGTTTTTTTATAACAATAATGTTTCTATGATGTTTTCAAATTGTACGAATAATTCTAAATATATTTCCAGCTTTTATTTTCAGATTTTCCAAGCTACCGGCGTTTATTGCGAAGAATATTCGACAGTAATGGCTCTCCTAGTTTCTAATCCACAGGGTGATTTTGAAAACTGGAAAGTTGCGTCAAAATGCAATTTCCTTCTATACAGGGTGTCCGGAAACATGTGGGAAATCTCCCGGATATGAAGAAAACACGTGAAAAGAATACTATAGGTTCATATAAACTTCTTTCGTATCGGCCTCCTCTTCGGAGATATGGGCTCCCAAAGAGCACCAATGGAATCAAGTTTTTTACACATAATCATTGAACCACCTGGTATATTTCAATTATTTTTTAATATGATGTATACCAGGTAAGACCCGTCAAATTACTACCCAAGAAACTGTTGTGAATTACTCACAGCTGCAGGGACGGACTAGCTGTAACACTCGTGGGCCCATTTTTTTTACGCCCTGTATGATGAGAACTTTGGACAATGTTTTTTACATACCTTTATCTATTGGCTAAAAATTAAGTAGTAGTTTATTCATGTCGCTAATCCTAACCGTTTTCGAGAAAACGTAATTTTATTCACACTGAGTCCTATAACTTCTCACGGGTTAAATATGAAAAAGCTTAATTTTAAAGGTTGAATATTTGATCGGAACAAAGATGTATCTTTTATTGAAATACGCCAAATACATGATATAATTAAAATACCGTTTTTCCGAAAACGGTTAGGATTAGCGACATTAATGAAGAGTACTTAATTTTTAGCCAATAGTTAAAGGTATGTAAAAAATATTGTCCAAAGTTCTCATCATACAGGGCGTAAAAAAAATGGGTCCATGAGTGTTACTGCTAGTCCGTCCCTGCAGTTGTGAGTAATTCACAACAGTTTCTTGGGTAGTAATTTGACGGGTCTTACCTGGTATACATCATATTAAAAAATAATTGAAATATACCAGGTGGTTCAATAATTATGTGTAAAAAACTTGATTCCATTGGTGCTCTTTTGGAGCCCATATCTCCGAAGAGAAGGCCGATACGAAAGAAGTTTATATGAACCTATAGTATTCTTTTCACGTGTTTTCTTCATATCCGGGAGATTTCCCACATGTTCCCCGACACCCTGTATATATTTTTTTTTGTCTTTTTAGTAGTAAACATAAGATATACAGGGTGTAACAAGTTCGTCCTTCACCATTGGGATTTGGACAACGGTAAGAGATACGACGTCGGTTAAATTATGGCAAATTAGAATAATTATTGGCACAATACTATGAATAAATACAGGGGCTTTCAAAATATTTGGAAATATTTAAAAAAATTTACTTCCGGTATTTATTTTTTCCTGACTTTGTTTGAAGAGATGTCCAAGAATAAATTTCAGTTCCTCATTGCTGCTTATTTTTCTCCACAAGATGACATCGTTAGATCTTTAATGATATGTTTCATCTTTGCGTCACCATTATCAACTTAATTTACTTAACCTATCTGAAAAAATGAAGGAGGTGAATCCTCACCTTATCTTAAGATGAAATTATGGTATAAAAGTTTTTCGTATGTCGTTTCGTTTTCGAAACACAGGGTGTTAAAAAATATTGAATTTTTCATTTTATTAATTAATGCCAATGATTTGATAATGGATATGATTTAAAAACTTTGAATAATGAACATAAACAGGAGACAAATGTCAAGGAAAAACTAAATATAGTTGCCATGGAACGAAGCAAAGCCTACTCACTCGTATAATTTGACGTCAAAATTACGAAAATAACTAAAAAATTAAGGTACTTTTTTACCCAGATCCCCGCAAATGAATTAATTGTAAAATTTAAAATTGACCCAAAGTAAAGTGCTCTAATCCTTTATAAGTTTAACAAATATCACTAGAATATCGTTTGGCATTAATTAATAAAATGAAAAATACAATATTTTTTTTATACCCTGTCTTTCGGAAACGAGCGGTTAGGAAACACCCTGTATACGGGCCTGGGTATTTTTGGTTAAATTATGAAAAAGGAACTAAATTTACGTTCAGCAGTATGCAAAACTTACTGATTTTCCGACGTTTTCTTCCTTAAATTGACCATCTTCATTAAAATATCCCCAGTACATTACTGTATTTAACCTTTTTTAATTCGAAATCGTAAATCTCAATGCCTTTTTTAAAAGTCTTATGAAAGTATTAATAAAATAAAACGTTTTTACTGACACTAAGACATTTCAGGAAACTATTAGTTTGCAATAAAAAAAAACAGTAGTAGTACATAATTATTCGATAATTATAATAAATAAGGACAGAAATAGCAATAATAATTTTAAAATATTCAGTTTCTTCGAAACGATACTAAATTGCAGGAACCTACTAGGGGTATTTTAATGAAGAATGTTAATTTAGGTACAAAACGTCGGAAAACCAATAATTGTTCTATACTGCTGAACGTAAATTTAAGTACTGTTGTGATCGCTCGAGCGAAAAACCGCTTGATCACTCGATTATTGAAATAACCGACATCGCTCGATTATTAAAAAAACCGCTCGAGTTCTCTATTCAGGCGAAAACCGTTGCTCGTCACTTATTACCTTCCACTCGATACCCGAGCTTTGCTTGACGCCGGCGGAAATGTACCGCTGTAGTGTGATCGAGTTAAAAAACTGATCGTATATTCGAACATTTTTTCGCTCGATAGGAAATACTTAAGTTATAAAGTCAGGCGAAGAACCGAAAAATATCGCATGTCACTTGATAACCGACCTTCGCCATCCGATTGACGACGTTCGAGTTTGACGTTGAGCAGGTAATACGACATACGTCTCTTAAAGGCACATAAACTAGAAGGTGCATATAAAAAAGTATGCAAATCGGAGTCATAGCGACATGAGTTTGGTAAAGTTTTGTTTTAACTGGCTAGCCAGTGGAGTAGTTTAGTTCTCCGATTGTAAATATATATAAAATTACAGGATATGATTTTAAAATTTTTATTTACTATAAACTCGAGAAAACTTCTCAAAAATAACATAATAATATTGTTAATGAAAAATAGCAAAACGTACAAAATGATTAACAAAATATATCGAAAAATTCGTTGGTAATCTTATAGTACACAGTTTTAAATCTAAACAGGAACTTTTTATTATTAAACTCAAGAAGACTTCTTAAAAATAACATACATTATAGAAAATGTTAATGGGAAACAAGAAAACGAGCAAAATAGTTAACAAAACATAGGTATCGACAAATTTTTTGGTAACCAAAAGTAAACATTCTTAAATTTAAACAGGAACTTTTAGGTAACCATAAACATGAATTTAAAAAAATAATAACCAATTTTCTTATTTTGCCAGTCGCGTAACTAAGTCTAAATTTTTGAAGGGCACACAGATTGGCACCTGTTAATTTAAAGTGGAAGAATTTGACAAGCTATTTTAAATATCTACTTATTTTATGCTCGTAGATTGAGAAAGATATGAAGAAAAATAACTCTTGGTAATACTTTTTGTTCGGGTTAAAAAAGCACAATAATAAACCCGAAGAATAAATACATATTTGGGTGATTTTTTGCTGTTTTTTTGTTTGGTATCGAGACACGTGGTAAAAATTCATTATTGACAAATAAATAAATTTCTGGACTTTTTTTTGGTGGCTACTACAATTTTTTAGCTAAACCTGTGCCCACCCGTAGTTACGTGCCTGCTAAATACCCTACCTGATCACATGTAAACGGCTAAGCTGCCGGTGGAGCAGTCGGTGACGTCATCGCTTGGTGAATTGTAATTTCAAGCGATTTACTCGAGCGATTCACTCGAATATTAAAATCGCTCGAGTATCAAGTACTCGATTATTAAAATCATCGGTTTTTCCCAACAGTAAATTTAAGTTCTGTTTCATAATTTAACCAAAAAAATCCAAGCCTGTATTTAAAGAAATTAGTTGATGATGGTAACCCAAAGACGTGGCATTAAAGATCTGTTGATGCCATCTTGTGGAGAATAAAAAGTAGCCATGATAAAGTTAAATTTATTTTTGGATATCTCTTCGAACAAAGTCAAAACAAAATAAAACCCGAAACACAATATTTTTAAATTATTTTCCAAATATTTTGGAAGCCCCTCTATTTATTTTAGTTTTTTACGGCATACCATATTGCATATAAATATGCAACTTTGTACCAATTTAACAGATTTCGTATCTCTTATCATTCCCGAAATCACAATGGTAAAGGACGAATTTGTTACACCCTGTATAATGTATCAATGAGAAATATCTCCTATAGCAGTCGCAGTCCAATCAAACGAAACAAACCACATAAAATTAGCCGACTTCACAATTTCCCTGGCTGTTTATGAATTAGGTATCCAGAATTAATGCTTGTTTTGTAAACTCTTGCCACACACGAAACATAACACTTTATTTAAAATAAACATGCCATCAACTGGGGCGAATCAGACGAAGCTTATTATGATTGCGATTTATGATCGGTCGGCGTCCCGATTGCGGCAAAATGGCCATCCTGTGGACACCAAAATTGATTTTGTTGGTTTATGATACGATCGGGGATGTTTTATGATTTTTTTGCTATGTTTAAGAGCCATAAAACCACTTAACTAAGAGTGAGATTCATTTTTCGTTTACTCTATATTATGGTCACTGAATTGTATATCACACGCCGGCAGCCAGCGCAGCGTTTAATTATTATCTTCAGAATTTATCATCATGCATGAGCGACGTACGCAATGATGATAGCCGGGGTGCTGTAAACCAGTGGTCTCCAACCTTTTATTCCGACGGACCGATATATAATTAATATTTTTTGAGGACCGCTTGCACTAAAGTGGAAAAATAAAACTTTATTTTATACTGAAGGACATACGAAAGGACTATAATTTTAAGTAGTTTCCGTGACATCACATCTTTTGAACCTCTTAATGGATTTTGATAAACTTTTCACAGGCGCGTAACCCCATTATTTAGCTACACAGTTTTTTTGTTGATTTAATATACGAGATAAAATAAAGAGTGATATTTTTTATGAAAATTTAAACTGCGACATGGGGATGTTCAAGTATATACAGGGTGTTTCCTAACATGTCTGAAAAAATGAAGGAGGTGAACCTAACATATTTTAAGACGAAAATGTGGTATAAAAGTTTTTCGCATGTCACTTCGTTTTCGAAATACAGGTTTTTCATTTTATTAATTAATGCCAAACGATATTCTTATGATTAATTAAACATAAATGATGAGAGAACGTTACTTTGGGTTCATTTGAAATTTTGCAATTAATTCATTTGCGGGGATCTGGGTAAAAGAGTACCTGAATTTGTTCGATATTATCCGCCAAATTATACGAGCAGGATTTGCATCGTTCCATGGCAACCACATTTGTTTTCTGCATGATATTTGTCTCCTATTTAAGTTCATTACTCACTCACGAGAGTAAAGGTTAGTCTTTTCTATGCTTTTTTTCTTATTTGTCTTTTTATTTGTAACAAGTTTTAAAGTTATATCGCTTTTTCCAAAACATTACATTTTATGTATTAAAATTAAAATTTGCTAAGTGAATGTGTAGCTAAATAGTGGATCTACCCGCCAGTAAAAAGTTTAACAAAATCTATTAAACGGATCAAAAGCTATGATGACGCAAAAAGTACATCAAATGTCCGAACCAGAAAGTTGTACACACCTCAACAACTTTTGACACTATACAAAGCCCAGAGTCGACCATCACTAGAGTACTGCTCTCATGTCTGGAGCTCTGCACCCAAACATACTCTTCGGCTACTGGATTCCATCGAAAGGAGGGCCATTCGTCTGATTGGAGACCACGGGCTGACTAAGAACCTCGACAGTCTAGAACATCGAGGACAGGTTGGGGATTTTACTCTCTTTTACAGATATTTTCATGGAAAGTGCTCAGCTGAGGTTGCCCTCTTAATTCCGCCCAGAGCGGCGAATACCAGAAATACACGACGAACCATTGCCGCCCATCCATATGTGGTTTAGCTTAGTACTCCTCGAACTTCATTATTTAAGAATCCTTTCATCTGGAGGACTTCATCCTTATGGAACAACCTTCCCGAGGTCGTTTTTCCCAACGAATATAACCTCCGACGATTCAAAACCAACCTGAATCGCTTTTTGCGCACACGCACCACTCCCAGAGTGCCCTAAAGGATTTTTCCTATAGTGCTTGTGTATGATCATAAAAAAAAAATTCTTGCGTATTTCTCCATTTTCACACACAAAAATATATAAATTAGTGTTTTTATTTTGAGAGGTGATAAGAAAAATAATTGTTAAAACTTTTATTATCGATTTTCTTTTATTTTCAAGTCATAGCGTGATTACAAATAAACAAAGTTCAATTCAAGCGAAAATCGTCGTTTTGTTACTTATTATCTTTCACTCGATACCCGAGCTTCGCTTGACGCCGACCAAAATGTGCTATTTGGTAGTGTGATCGCTCGAGGTAAAATACTGCTCGTATATTCGAGCAGTTTTTAGCTACATAGAAAACAATATAAATTCAAGCGAGAAATCGAAAAACGTTGCCTTTTACTTGATATTTGATTTTCGCTCGACTCCACCCGAAATGTGCCGATTGGCGACGTTATAGTTTGACACTCAGAAGCCTGGCACGACATACGTCTTTCTTAAAGGCACATAAACGAGAAGACGCATACAGAAAAGTATGCCAAATCCCTAAGTGGATTCATCACGACATGGGCTTTGTTTTGACTGGCTAGCCAGCGGAGATTGTAAATTTAAAAAAAATTAAAGGATATAATTTTAAAAAAAAATCAGAATCAACTGTTCTTCTTTAATATAAACTCTAGACTAAACTTGTAAAACTTGCAAAAACAACCTCTGGTGTTTTATAAACTCATTCTTCTTAGTCATAAAAATTTCAAGTGATTAATCACTCGATTATTAAAATCGCTAGAGTATGAAGTATTCGATTATTAAAACAATCGGTTTTCCCAACACTAGTACATAGAATAATATAAGTGCGGAATCCTTTCTTAGGAAAGTACCATTAATATCGTTACTTTTCCTGATTTAACTGCGACAAGGTATCGTCTGCGGCTCCGACTGTTACTACATCTATTTCCGCTAATTGCTGCAAGCACCGTGTACGATGATAAATCGCTGCAGGCTGACTGATTGTCAGTTGTCACGAAGACCGTAGCGTTTCTTTTCAGCTTTACTTTGTCAGTTACGTGTTTTGCTTTTGTATTGCTGAAATAGCAATAGATTTTTTAAAATACTAACTCTGCTGCATAATATACGTGGGGTACCGGAGAAGTTTCCTCCCTAATAATGAAATAAAAGATTTTTTTTTGGCATAATCTCATCGAACTACAATGTAGTATAGTACGCCATCACCCTGACGCGGTCCCAGTTGAAACAGGTGATGGGCCTGCTAACAGGCCACTGCATGATACAATAACTAAAGGTAAGATATTTAACCGATCCAATTTCGTCTGCCGCCCGCAGTGACATCACAAGGAGAGCGACTTTTAAATTTCTTATGAAGATTTAGACGGTGTTTGCGCGTTTTTAATTCTATTTTAAAGGTATTAAAAAGTTTTACGCATTTAATGTTATACAGGGTGGCCCATCGAAAACAGTCCAGCAAGGATTACGGCTGTGTACGTGAAAATAAAAAAAAAATCTCGGACCCGTAAACTTGTGTTTTCAGGGGAACACGTTTCACTATTAATTTCATCCCAGTAACCTCAACCCCCCTAGCGGGGGCGGCTTCTGCCCTTGTTTTTTCAAATGGGAATGGGTATGTTGTGATACATCTTTTTAAAGGGCATTAAATTCTCTTTAAAACGGCGCTTCGTTTTGTAAATTTGAGCTACGCGCCGCCAAGCAACGGAATTTGAAACATTTCACTGCACCTCTTATCAAGTAAACAGGTTTGTGCATAAACATTTTTTTTTAAGTAATAAGTATCAGTCAATTCAACTTTATCTTCAGTAAAGTGGTTGATCCAGATCTACATACGTTATTTCTGCGATATTATTTTCTTTTGATTTGATCGTGACATAAAAAATGGTTTATTCTATTGAGGAGAGAGCGGAAATTTAACGCCCTTTAAAAAGATGTATCACAACATACCCATTCCCATTTGAAAAATCAAGGGCAGTAGCCGCCCCCGCTAGGGAGGTGGAGGTAACGGGGATGAAATTAATAGTGAAACGTGTCCCCTGAAAACAGAAGTTTACGGGTCCGAGTTTTTTTTAATTTTCACGTACACAGCCGTAAACCTTGCTGGCCTGTTTTCGATGGGCCACCCTGTATATGTGAAATGAAAGAATAATATATGACAAGTAACTGCGTATATTGATTTCATAGAAATATAACACATATTACAACTATAATACCACTAAAATAAGAAAAGATGCCGACAAACTTCTAAAATAACCGCCGCGCCATCGGAACCGGTCGACGATAGCCGAAGCTGCTCGGCAACCCCTGCTCGTTGCCACCAGCGTTGTCAATCTTTTACAATTGTAATATATCCATTACTATTTTAACAATTTTTAGATGTTCATTCTTATTGTGGGGCTCCCCATATAAAATATATGTTCAATCTGGAGGTGGTCCCCATATCATAAGAAAGTAACAACCTTTTTTTTTCGTGCTCTTCTTACTCTGACATCGTTTTTTTACTATTCTATTAGGTTTCGAACCGTCAATCTATTACTTTTGATCAAAGATTTCTGAAATCACTGGTAGCCACGTAGTGAGTGGCGTTTGCCGTAGTTTTCCATGGAAATTTTGAAAGTTCATCAGAACTGTTTCTTATTTAGTCGTGTGTGTTTATTAAAATAAATATCGTTTCTATCAAATAGTTCTGGCGATGGTTTAGTACAGGGGTGCTCAAACACATCGACTGGTCGATCGTGAGAGTTTTTTCGGTCGATCGCGATAAGATCTGACAAGTTTGGTGGCTAAACAACAGTCACCATGCAGCCACAGTATTTATTTTTCGAAAGACGCCCTACATGAGTTTTTCCGATTTTAAAAAATTGACGCCTACTGTCACTTTTATGACTTATCCATTTTTTTGTCAGGACTTTGAAACAACTGCTTCTGAAATATCAAATATGTTCGAATTAGACGTTCTATCAAAAACGAGGACATTATTTCAGATATACATCTCAAAGCCATAGCAGAAGATACAAATTTTTGGTCTTCTTTACATGAAGAAACATATCCATATTTGAAACAAATCGCTCTGCAGTTAACAACATTATTTGGATCCCACTATTGGTGCGAATCTGCGCTTTCCGAAATGAAAGTAATAAAGTCAAAATTCAGAAGATCCTTAAAGCAAATAAATTGTATCCGTATAAACCGCTTAATCAAAGATTGGAACAGGGAGACGACGCGAAATGACTTGATTTTTGCCTGTGGATAGGAGACAAAATTTTAAGTGAAAATGTTGATTTCTATAAATGTATCATGTTTTCTGATGAAGGTACATTTTCAACAAATGGAACCGTTGCAACCCCCCGAACAAACCCAGCACGTTAGGTACTAGTCTTTAGAAAATCCCGAATTCAGAATTATGCCGAGAAGATAATATTTCACAAAAGTGAACGTGTGGTGTGCGATATCTATCCATGACAATATAGGGCTAACACGTGCAATAGATTATCATATTTAGAAATGCTGGATACATTTTTCAATGATGAACTCGATAATCGACAATAAATTTTCGAAAAAATATGTATTTTCAGTAAGATCGTTGTCCACCCCATTTCGCTCGTGAGGTTGGAGAATAGCTTGACCGCAGATTTGGTCTAAGATTGGTAGGAATGGCCTAGTTTTGTGGCCCCCAAGAAGTCCCGACTTAACATTGGCCGATATGTTTTTATGGGGCCATTTAAAACAAATTGTTTTTGCAACCGCAATACCAAATGATATTGCTGAAGGGCAGAATTATCCAGGCTGTCCAATCGGTATCTCAGGAAGAAATCAGAAATTCTTTCACTTATTTGAGAAAGCAATTAGAAAAATGTTTCGAGTATGGGGGGTGGAGCTTTTGAATTATGAAATCGTTATCGTATTCTTTTCATGTTAATAAAAATGTTCGTATTATTATTATTATTATAATTACTTCATTAAATAAAGACATTGACAACAACTATCACCTATTCATTATTCAAGTAAAAACGTTTATTAAGAGTGACTTTTTTTCGTATCTTTCAAAATAAAGTATGTTTACTCTTAAGCAACATAACATTTTTGCAGTTTTTACCCACCTTGTATAAAAAAAATTGAAGTTTCTTATGATGAATCGTATTTTCTAGACAAACAAAAGCGTTTATTAAGAGTGACTTTTTTTCGCATCTTTCAATTTTTAGTCCATTTGTCCTCTTGTAAACCCCATCCGTGGACATACTGTATAACAATATACAAACAAACCTGAATTATAACGTGTTTAATTTTTTTTTACAATTTGTGATGGCTGGCCTACCAATTAATCAAACTTGTGGCAAAGAGCGGCACAGATTAGCGTTCTGGAAATAGCCGGAGCTCTTGATAAATGCCGCGTTTGTCTGGATAAATGTAGCGTTCGCGCGCATCCAGCCTGATATATTATTTCCGAGGGGTTGTTTTTTACTGCCATCTATCTTCCTGAGAGCATGTTTTTGTAATAAACGTCGGATCTGCTCTCGTGTGTTTCTTTAGGCTAAATTTGTCGGATCATTAAAAAAAACTCTTAATTAGAGATTATTGTGTGTGTGTTTCATAAAGATTCGTCCTTTTTTGGTATCTCTTGTTTAATCAGATTACGGACGAGGAAACAACGATAGTGTACTTTGTAATAATAAAAAAGTTTATTCGAATTTTTATAATATTATAAAGATTGTTTCACGAAAAATAAATATAACTTAATGACTGCAGTAAAAGTACCTGGGGCCATCCCATGATTTATGACCGTTTGTTATTATTATGTGGAAAGAAGCGGATTGTAATAATTATAATTAAATATAGGCACATCAGGTAGGTTAGGTTGCTTAATTTATATTTAAATATCTTTTTGTGCTAAAATTTATTAGTTTTTGAGGAATGGTTCAAGAATTGTCTTTTACCAAACATTCCTCAGAATAGCGTGATAGTAATGGACAATGCGAGCTATCACAGTCGCCAATTACATAAAGCTCCAAGCTCAAATAACACAAAATTGGAGATTCAGAACTACATGTTAGTTATAAAAAAAGTGATCTTTTAGAAGTTTTAAAGACATTTTGTATAAAAAAAGTATATGTTTGTGACACATTGGCAGAAGAAATTGGACATACAGTGCTATGGCTCCCACCCTACTATTGCATTTTTAACCCCATAGAGCATATGTGGCACCAGTTAAAATCACTGGTTGGGTCTGAAAATATTTCTCCGACTTTAAGTTCTAGTGTTGTAGAATTAATACGAAAATGCTTTAATGATATTCCCCCAGGTAGTTGGAAAAATTCAGTCAGTCACGTAATAACTGTAGAAAATTCGTATATTAGTCTGGATCGTATAATTAATCCAATTATAATTAATTTTGACGAGAATAGCGATAGCGAAACAGAACTATCTATAGAATGACATTATAAATGTAAATAAATATGACTAGTAATATTTAAAAAAAATGTTATTTCATTTGATTACATTAATATAATCATATCATTACTTGTTTTCCTTAGTCCGTCCCTTCCTACTTCACTTGTTTATTGACAAGCTCTTGTCGACACAATGGGACCGACCCAGGAAATCATTAAGTCGTATCCAAATTTCGTGAAACGTACTGTACATTTACTTGTACTTGTTATTTTTTTAAAACATAGGCTAAGTTTTTTATTTGAAAAGATAGACCTATGCAGCTCGACAAGCGAGTCTATAGCCACGCGGTATCGGTAAGGGGAAGCAATATCTTTTAAAACATGACCGAGTCATGGGCGTGCTATTATTATCTTAATAATATATATTTTTTCATGACATGAATATATTTTTATCACCAGTACCAGGCCTTTACATTAATATTTTTCGTTTATTTTGGCATTTTCGCCAATAAAACCCATTTGATTTCAACATGCACTTCAAAGTTTCACGGGAAAACGGAGAGTTTATGTCACTTCTCAGCTGTTGTAGCAACTTAAGGTTGGAACCACTTTTAGTTCCAAATAAAACTTTTGTATTGTTCTCCTAGCGAAGCCTTCGATTTCTACGACAGCAGACACGGACCCTTCTTTTAACAGGAGATGACAACAATTGATCCGGGTTATCTTCTTTCCTTTCTTCTTTGTGAATGTTTTTTACTGCATCCACGCTTACTCCCGTATACATTGCGACCCTTTCTAGCTTCCGCTTAAGTGGCAATTTAAATGTATTAATTTGTGATTCCTCTTCACACACCCTGTACACATTGACAGTCACTTCACGGGTTTGACTATGAAGGGTTTTACCAGGGTATATTCATTCATTATCACAGTTTTAAAACAAACCCTATCACTACGCAACTGGATGAAGCATATTGGACATCGCTGAATAACCACGCTGGCATAATAGGCGTATCACCAGACGCGTGTCGTCATCCTCTGCCTGGGATATAACCTATCAAATTAGCTCTAGCCACCGGTTACCCATGGTTACCGTTGATAGTGCACCATGTTGCCCTTTTTTAAATTCGAAATACTTTAGCAAAAAAATATTTTATTTTGCATTTAAATATTAAAATAAATAGTATGAAAAGAAAGTTTTAAGAACATTAAAACTATAATAGAATATTAGTTTCTTATATACTTATGACAATTTTCTTTAAATGGGTAAATTTAATTTTAGGGTTTACGTGGTAACATGTTATTAAATTAAAATTTAATATATGTGACATATGTTAACCCAAGAAATTTTCTTGCCCGCATTCCTTTTGTAGCTACAGATAAAGTTATCGACCAAGTAGTTCCTGAAGCACAGTTTTAGGAATTAGTTTAACTAAGTAGGGGAGACCGAGGAGATTTGTGACAGAGTAGAGTTGTGACAAAGACGATTTCTCGGACTCTATGGCCATTGTTTCGAAATTACGAATTATTAGTCTGACCAGATCACGATTTTTAGCACCTAGGAGAGTTGTGACAGTGTGTCACAACTCTCTTATTAAAGGTTATTTTCTGGTTAGCTTCTTTTACACGCTTTTTGCAATGTTTTTTCTGCTTATTTATGTTCCTGTTCGTTTGCTTTGGTGAATTCTTACAACCTAAGTTTGATATATTGATGCCATAGTTACTTATAAAAGATTTACCGTTATGTTAATGTTTCATGTTATTGTAGTTCCTACAATTTTTCCTAATTATAATTAAAGTAATTTTATGGAAAAAAACGTGTTTTGTTTATAAAATTAAAATTAGTCTAGATACACAGCTGTCACAACTTACCTTGGCACCTGTCACAATTTACCTCGGTATTAGGAGAGTTGTGATAAAGGGAGTAGTCTCAGTTTTCGTAAATTTTCTCAGAAACCTTATAACTTCTATTTTTTTAAAAGAGAAAGGATTGAGCTATTTTGCAGCATACAATTCATAATTGTTGTTTATTGAGATATGTTCTTTTAAGTAGAAATTGTCACAATCCTCCTCGGCCTCCCCTAAAATGTGTGAAAAAAATAGACGCGTTGTTGCCAGATTGGGCGCTAGTTAAAAAATACTTATTATCTTAAATGGTAACATCGCATTTTCTTAAAAAATTTAGAAGACATCTTGAGATTCTAGACAGAACAAAAAAGTCTAAGTTTCTGATTAGAGTGTCGGTTTACGAGCTAATAGTGCCTAAGCTTAAATTTTGTTTTTCAACATTAAAAGAATAACAAGGAGGCTAACAAACCCGAACAAACCCGTCAAATGTTACATAATGTTAAAAGAAATTTTGTCGAATATATTTGTTGCTGCAGAACCCAACAAGGAAATCATTTCGAACATGTTTTAAAAAAATATATTTTGTTACTATTGCTATTCCGTTAATGTTGGAAAAAAAATTAAAGTTTAGGCACAATTAGCTCGTAAACCGCCACTCTAAAAACCTTGCACTTTTTTGTTTGTCTAGAATCTCAAAATGTATCAAAATTTGTTAAAAAAATGCGGTGATGCATCAATCTGGCAACAACGCGTTTTTTTCCATACATATTACTTAGTTCATAATTCTATCTTTTTCAATAAAAAAGTTAGCCGATGTCACGTTTTAAAAGTAATAACCATGTATTATTAACAAAGATTTAGAAGAAGCTATTATTGCCCGAACGTTAATTTTATACCACGAGTCGCTAAGCGCCTTTAAACTTAACAACTGAACAACAACTTTTTGCACATAATGCCAAACACTGCGATAACTAAACTTAGCACAACAAATTTTTGCATATATGCAAAACACTGCGATAACTCAAGTTAGCAACTGATCAATAACTTTTTGCACTAGATACACCATGTTGAAAAAGGTCGGTACCCCGGATAACTCCGGTGCATCGCATTGCAGCGGCAAATGTCTGGGGAAAAAGTTGTTTGGTTTTGAAGGAGGAATAGTTTGCAATTTAAACAAACGCCCACCCCCACATCCGGGCGGGTGGGGGTAAGTTAAGTTTTTCAAATAGAACCCAATATGTTTTATTAGCGTATCGTGTTCTTCGACCAAAAATAAACATCTTTTGTACGAACATTTTTTTTATCTGGGCACATCCTTAGCCAATAATCACCATGAGAAAGACAAAATCAGAACCGTGTGAAAATCAAGTTTTATCCCGGAAATACTCTTTTCTCGGTCTTGTACTAAAAAATGCCCGTGGAATACACTATAAATGAAAAAATATCGAAAACAATTGCTTGGAGCGGCATTGACAAGATACATATACACCATTTTTGGATAAATGTGATTAGAAAATTTATATTTTTAATAAAAACATAAATACACTAAAGCGCAAAAGAGTTGCACTTGTTGCTATAGGTTCGTTCCAACCACCCTAAAAATCGTACAATGTACGGTCACGCACATGCGTAGTAGTCGAAAGGCGTTCCAACCGACACAAAACGGTGTAGCTGGCGATCCCTTTGGTGTTCCAACCAAATTGTGATCGTTCGCAAACCAGTTCCTGAACGGTAAAAACGATACATGGCCAAGACCAGGAACCGCTTGTACTGACTTGCGCCCTAAGAATTTTAACCGTTGTTTTTGTATTCCTGGCATTCATGCAGTTCTTTTAGCCTTGTTTTGTAGGAGTTGTTGCTTAATATTTTGATTATTTAATTTATTCTTATTAAATTTGTATAATCCGGTTCCCAAACCTACAAGATATTCTTAACATTAAACGTTATTCTCTTTCATGATTATTAAATACAACAAAACGGAACGAAAAAAGATAATACTCAAGCTTAGACGAAGAAATCAAAACAACAAAAGTAGGGTTGTGATTTATAAATGTTATGATAATTAACTAATTACTAAACTTCTTTCCTAGAATCAGACAGGCGATCAGCTGAGATTTTTACACAGAATGGTCACAAAAACGTACCAACCTTGCCTCCCTTGTGCATCGGCAACAAACAGTGCAAAATTAACGCCTGCGCACAAAATCGATTCCAATAGTTTCGTGACGGTTCTAGAACGATACAAAAATAGGGTGTTGGAACAAACCTTATGTACCCAGAGTGCTGCTGCGCCCTCTACAATCTACATAAAATAAAATAATTAACAAATTCAAATTTCTCGCGCCTAAAAACCCCCAAAACAAAAATTGCTAAAATATTAGTTAAAAAGTAAGTTAATAAAATTAGCAAATTAGAAAATAAAATTTTCACTTGGACACCTTGTATCTCGGTTATTATCAACTTTTGAACTAAGTAAAATTTGGCTAAATCGCAATATTTTTACTTAAAGAATTTGCAGTTTTACTGTGTATTATTAATTTTGGGACACTCTGTATAAGATTTTTAACAAAATCGCAATTTTGGGCGATATTATGAATAGTTGGACACTGATAAATGTTTCTAATCGATTAGTAATCGGGTACCCCCCGGGGTGCTACAACGGTCACATTTTAATTTTTGCCGCCCAGGCCATTGGCACCGGCTTTTATTTTATTTCATATTTATATTCGTATTACTGTAGAATTGCCTAAAATTTTTAAAGTTAATTTGGTTGAGTAGTTTAGGAGGCATGAAGTGAGCATAAGCCATTGCTCCTGACTCATCCTGTATATTAACAAAATCTGCTCAAGGTATGCTGCTGCAAAATATTTTCAGGGAAGGATAGGAACTAGATTTAATCGTAATGAAATCCGATCGAAGGGGCAATTGCTGGAAACAAACAAAGAGTCCATATACAGGGTGTTATGGAAATGCCTTATTATATTAAAACCGGCAAATCCTGAGATGACAGTAAAGTGAAGAAAACTAACCCTAAATGGCGGTTTGAATTATTGTACGAAATATACACTTTATATGAATTCTGAAAATTTACGTGGCCGCTAATGAGGACGTTCGCAATCAATAGTTTATTGATGCGGTGTTGTCAAATATTGCAACACAGAATTGTAAACGCACGTGTTCAGTTTTTGACAACAAGACATCTTTGACCCGCGTTATCACTTCTTTTTCAAACTTAAAAAAAATACTATTTTAAGGTACATACTCTCTTACCTTCGATCTTATAATCCGTTTTATAATTAAATTCCATAAAAAAATTAAACACAAAAAGTATGTTTTACAACAAAACCAACAATAGGTAATATCACACAAATTTGAAATTACATCACAATATTTCTTATTATGAATTATTTCACAACAGAAAAAATCGGGTTTGTTCAACTAACAAAACGTTTAAAATTCATATACGTCAAGCACGTGGAACCCGCGATAGCGTCATTCTACCCCCGAGTCTCGAAACATACGGAAGCAACGATAATCGCGCGCGGCAGGCATCCAAGCAAGGGCGAAACATGCGGTGTGATCTGACAACACTGTTAGTATACTCTAGTGACCCACATTGTTACTAATTGAATCCAGATGGAACGGCGCAACAGTATATGGGTAAAAGGGTTTTTTGCCTTAGAATTTAGATATTCGATTAGGTACCAAAAAAAGTATGTAGACTTTCTCTAGGACACCCTAGGAGTCACCCAATTAAATATAATAAGTCATGTCCATAACACCCTCTATAATTAGCAACCAGTTCTCTGTCAACGTCGGAGATATAATTTCAACAAACAAGTCAACTAACCTGTAGGACCCTCTTAGGCAGCCCAGTCTTTTGTGATAGTTGCTTTAAGTCCTTGGCGTCCGGATTGTGATTAATCGCGAAATAGGACTTCATCGTCCTTAATTGGTGATGTTTAAAGGACGTTCTCATCCGCTTCGTCCTTTGGCTCGAGTGAAGCCCAGGCGTGCCTGGAGATCGGCCGAATGGAATGTCCAGATAGTCTTGGTTCAGATCTGCAAGTAATAAATTAATAATTAGTGCATGACATAATTGATAGCAGTGAGCGCATTCAACCCATCGATTTGTAAGTGATTTTTAACCGGTGACCTAACGATGGTTAGTTTTTGACATTTGAATTTCAATTTGTTGTTTTTTATGTATGGTTAGGATTCCACCTTCGAACAGTTCAATTTATCGAAATATCGGAAACAAAAAAGATATATTTTTTCTTATGATCAAGCACTATTGGAAAAATCGTCGGGAAGATCGTTCCATAAGGATGAAGTCCTCCAGATGAAAAAATTCGCAGCTCTGGGCGGAATTAGAAGGACAAGGTCAGGCGAGCACCTTCCATTAAAATATCTGTAAAAGACAGTCAAATCACCAACCTGTCTTCGATGGTCTATGCTGTCGAGGTTATTCATCAGCTCGTGGTCTCCGATTAGACGAATGGTCCTCCTCTCGATGGAACCCAGTAGCCGAAGAGTATGTTTGGGTGCAGGGCTCCAGGCATGTTCTACTTTTATTTGATATATTGGTACTCGTAATAAGCGATGCCGACCTTCGCAACGAAGGTATTTTGACGTATCTGTATCTATCACTTCCATTTATTCTAGAAGTCGATGTCAACTTGCTTATGTTAAATCACCTTCATATATTATTACATTTTTGGATTCTAAGCAATAGTATAAGTGTGTTTGATATATTTAAGTTTTCATATATAAAATGACGTTAGCAGACAATTATTTTAATTATAAATTTTTCCTATACGGAAGGAAGCCTTTATTATTTAATTTGGGCTGGATTCCTTATAGTGGATTCGAAAATCCTTTGACTAAATCGAGTAATTTTTTTTTCCCAATCGATACAGTAGGATCCCCTCGACATTCTGAAATGATTTGTGCAGGGCGCCGTATGGGGGGGTAGAGGGGCACGCCCCGTAAATCTAACCTACAACGGGAAATTGAAAATAACTCAGCCGGTTTTGATGCTACAAAAAAAAATGTAAGAAGCAAAATTGAAGATCTTGACAGAGCGCGTAAGCTCGAATAAACCCGATTCCGATATCTCAATGAGTTCGCGAATTAACGCGATTTTCAACTGCAAAAACAATAAAATTTAATTAATTATTTCTCGAGAAGGGGCGTAGTTGGGGCATTAACGCGAATTAACTATACCGAGTACTTTCATGGGCCGGAGGCTGGGGTTGGTGGGGTAGGCAATTAGGAGGGGAGTAAGGGGGATTGGAATTTTTTTACATAAATGCTAATAAGTAATTTATTAATCAACAGATTCAATTTGTTCGTTTTTTTATCAGCTACGAGGTGGCATTGGCGAATATTTTTTATTTTCCCAAATGCGCGCTTGGCGCGGCATACAAGAAGTCACCATCTCCGAAAATACTTTAGATATTATGTTTAATTTTGGTATGAGTTAATAGGATATAGAACTTCAAATTTTAGTTAGAAAAGTTATTCAATTGTTCCACCAGTGGCGTCGCTGCAAATATGTCCTTTGATATTTTTTACAAAAAAGATGGTACGCCACTGACATTTTTCAATTCCATTCCATTTTTTCTGATTGGCATGTTCAATTCTCCTTGAAAACGCTCTCTTGAGTTTTTCTTGATTAAAACCACTAAATTCATATTGCAACTCATTATTTTTAACATTGATAAAATAATTAATGATAATTTTTTTTTCATTTCATTTGCGAAAATAAAAATTAAAAGGCATGTTTCCGCCCGTTTTCGCTTCGAATTGCCCACTCCAACAATTTTTATAAGAGTCTTAAGGTTCAACATACCTATTAAAGGTTTTATGTCTAAAATGACATTTGTAGACATTAAAATAATTATTAATTCTTCCTATAGGAACCCTTTATTATATAACTCGTGTTGGATTCCCTATTGAAAATGTTTAAATAGGTCCATTTTACAGTGAAGCAAAATAAATCTAAACGATAGCATAAATATAGCCACGAAATTATAACACCAATATGATTTTGACCTCTTTGTTCCCGTGGTTTCTGATGCGGAAATGAGTCTGTTATTTTACAATTTGCTTCTGATTTATCCTATCGAATTTATTTTAATGATGGTGCTATTGCTGTTTCATGCATTTTAAATTAGTTCTCACAAGCATGAAGTCGAAAATGGTAAATTAATTCTCGAAATTAATAATTAATAATAATTATAATGACATTCGCTTGATAATGTCAACAATATGTAATTTTGTATATCGATGAAAGGATAAATTAATTTAATTTAAATTGATAATTTATATACCTATGTTTTAGTAAGTTGTAACGGATAACTCTGAAAAAAAAAATGTTGAGTAATTTTCGCATGTCCTAGCTAACAAGATGGTTACACGGAAAAATGCTATTGTAACATTATTATAGTAAAGATTTTATTGTGAACTTTCCTATATAATAGTAATTACATTTTTTATTAGTAACCCTCACCAAAATAATATTGTAAACATAATTTACGAAAAACTGTAGTTAGGATCAAATACCAATGTATGGGAAAATTATTATTCATCAGACCACCTGATGATACCATATACAATAAGGGCGTATTTAGTCTACAAAGTAGCACTATTTCAGATTGAATAGTACCAAGAATAGGAAGCTTTTCCATTGATAGGATGTAACCACCTGCAGACCGGTTTCGAACTCTTTTGTTCTCGTCAGTACAGGGTAGGTGTACATACCTATCAACAGAGAAGATCTAATACTTCTATAATATGGCATAGTATTTTAAGTGCTACTGTTTAGACTAAATACGCCCTTATTGTATAAGGTATCATCGGGTGGTCTGGGAAATAATAATTTTCCCATACATTGCTATTTGATATTAATACCACCTGAAAAGTATAGACTCTTTATTTTTGATGTAGTTAGGATAGTTAAGAAATTTGGTAAAATCAAACAATTACTAAATATATTGTAAATTTTACAAAATGTGTATTCACGAAAGAAGCACTCTAGTAAAATTATTATAATTAGTAAAGATTTTATTGCACGCTATGCTATAAAATATAGCATTAATTACAAAATAATATTCTAGATATACATATATAAGCTATATATCTACTATCACGTCTCAATAAAGATCTGGAAGAAATTTTGGCTTGGGGAACAGTAACCAAGTCGAATTTACCGCTAAGAAAATCCACTTCTCTAAAAAGGTTAAGATCACAGAACCGGATATAGTTATAGCAGAACACGCAATTCCACTGGCTTCATTTATTAATCTGCTGTGGGCCAATCTGGGAGGAAATATGTCTTGGCATAACCACGTTGTGGCAATCACGCCTCAATAAAGACCTGGAAGAAATTTTGCATTGGGGTGACAGTAACCAAGTCGAATTTACCGCTAAGAAAATCCACTTCTCTAAAAAGGTTAAGATCACAGAACCGGATATAGTTATAGCAGAACACGCAATTCCACAGGCTTCATCTATTAATTTTCTGGGCGCCAATCTGGGAGGAAATATGTCTTGGCATAACCACGTTGTGGCAATCACGCCTCAATAAAGACCTGGAAGAAATTTTGGCTTGGGGTGACAGTAACCAAGTCGAATTTAACGCTAAGAAAACCCAGGCAGCAGTATTCTCAAAAAAGGTTAACATTACAGAACCGGATATAGTCATGGCAGAACACGCAATTCCACAGGCTTCATCTATTAATTTGCTGGGCGCCACTCTGGGAGGAAATATGTCTTGGCATAACCACGTTGTGGCAATCGTCAAGAAACTTGGCGTACTCTTCCGAACAACGAAAAAGTTGTACACACCTCAACAACTTTTGACGCTATACGAAGCCAAGATTCGCCATTACTAGAGTACTGCTCTCATGTCGGGAGCTCTGCACCCACACATAATCTTCGGCTACTGGATTCCATCGAAAGGAGGGCTATTCGTCTGATCGGATACCATGAGCTTACGAAGAACCTCGACAGCCTAGAACATCGAAGACAGGTTGGGGATTTGACTCTCTTTTACAGATATTTTCATAGAAAGTGCTCGGCTGACCTAGCCATCTCGCACAGCACGGCGAACAGCCAGACAAACCACTGCCGGCCATCCATTAAGCTCAGTACTTATGGAACTTTATTATTTAAGAATTCTTCCATCTGGAGGAGTTCATCCTTATGGAACGCCCTTCCCGAAATCATTTTCCCTAACGAACATGAATCGCTTTATTCGCACAAGCACCCTCCCAAAGTGCCTTAAAGGATTTTTCCTATAGTGCTTGTGTTTGATCATAAAAAAAAATAAGTTATATAAAAAGTATGTTAGTATTTCTAATAAACTTAGTAAAATATAATTTAAATTTTACAATGAAATGAAAATAATTTCTTTATAACTTCAATAGTTCAATATTTTAAAATGTATGGTACATTTCACTGAATATTTAAGTATTTATATTGTAAAAATTTACAACTTTAAATGAAGAGTAAAGCTTTTTTTACAATAATGAAAGGAATAAATCAGATGAAGGGGGTTCCGAGGATGTTGTTCTTCACAACAAATAAAGTGGCGAACTTAACAGGGAAACAAATATCGCCCATCGAGAAGAAAAGCGACGTTTGGTTAGTACTTGGATGAGTGACCGCATGGGAATACCATGTGTTAAAATTTTTAGAAAAAGTTTTAGTAAATTTTACAAAAGGTTTTAGCAAGTTTTACAAAAATATAAATGGTTTCACCAATTATTTTGGAAAATTACCTTATAATACCCTTATAATAATAACCTGACCAGACAAGTTTAATTGTGACATCAATGACACTGATTAGAAATTATTTAATTGCAATCATAGCGGTATGATTAGAAAATCAATAATTTCTGTTTCGTTTCTGTCATGTAATTTATATCACAATCAAAGTTTCGTTATTAATTATACTTCGAAAGCTAATATAACAAGTGTTAAATAAAAAAAATACCGACATTGATACGAGCAGTACAACTGGAGATATTCAATTTCAAGTATGAGAAGATTGGAGAAAATCATTTATGGTCATTTAGGAAAATAATTTTTTTCAGCAAAATCCTGAAATACGTGCTGAAATATGTACTTTGAATATCGAAGGTTAAAGAAAAGTGGATCAATGTAAAATCTAATAACTTATATTGGGAGACAAACGTCTGGCTTACACGGATTTCGGTCTATCTCAGATGTACCGCGTTCGAACTCCGTTCGCTACAAAACGGAACATCCGCAGAAACCACGTCAATTTTTGAGTTTATCGCATTAGGAATTGGTCATATCTATCCGTCCTTCTCATAAGTTCGAAATTCAAAGGTATGTATACATGGTGTCCGCTAATTAATGGTACATGGAGAAACCACAGACTCCTTACGTAAAAATATTAGGATTTAATTATACTTACCTATATCCGAAAGCTGATATTAACAGAGATAGTGTTAAAGTTAAAACATTTTTGTTTTTCTCTAATAACTTTAATAGAAATCAACTTTTATTTACAAAATTTGGCAATTATGGTTTTTTAAGAACGAGAAATTGATTATTTTGCGAAATTTTAATGTATAAATTAGTATCGTCTCTAGGCACCTCGTCCATTAAAATTTTCCTGCGCGTATAGACACAACATATCCCGCATTTCTGCGTTTGAAAACAAATTGTGTGCATTGTTACTTAACTTACGATAAACTCAAAAATGAAAAATTTTCTCACACAGCTATCTTACAATAATCAATAAAAAAACAATAACATGGAGGTTTCATAGCAACTACATCTCTAAATTTCATTTGTTTCCTCAGGTTACTTTAAGAAAAAATCTTGGTTGCAAATTAATACTAAATGGGACAGGATGCATTAAACAATTTAAATGCAAATATTTCCGAAACGGTAACTCTGAGCGACCTCAACTTAGTATACCTTTTTTACGTAATAAATATGAGAAAAGTATTATTTTCATTAAAAACTTAAATACACTGAGGCACAAGAAAGTTATGACCTAATAAATAGGCAAAAATGCCGACAGCGCCTTCTACATTGTACATTAAATTTTCATACAAAAATTAATTTCTCGTCCTAAAAACACCATAATTGCCCAATTTTCTAAAAAAATGTTGATTTCTCTCAAAGATATTAGAGAAGAACATAAATGAAGTTTTAACTTTAACACAATGTATTTCAGTTAATATCAACGTTTGGATTTAGGTAATATATAATATATAAATAATATTTTTACGTATTTTTCCATGTATTATTAATTAGCGAACAACCTGTTTAAGTTGTAAAGAAAATTTCGGACGATTCTAAAACGTCAAGGATAAAAACTATTCCGTTTTTAAAAGAATGACCCATGTAGAGTCACCCATAGTATTCTGATGCATTATACAAATATCCTATATAATTAATATTTTAAAAATAAATTGATTATTTAAAAATTCGTTTCTATGAAATAAATTCTTTGTAACTAATTTGTTACTGCTTCAAGTAAAAGCAGTGTGTGATATAATTATTTGTTTGAACAACCCAACTCATAATATTTCCCATGCACTCCAGCAAGCATAAATAATTCCCATTATTCCATTATGCCTTGCTTCAATGGATACTTATCTTCAATTGTGGTTAAGCAGATTTCCCAAGGGACGCGTGGCAGGTATTTCGCATCTAACTGCACAATAAAGGTTTAATAAACGTGTAACTCAATTCATGAACCGCTGTTTGGCATGATGGTTATCAAAACATAATGACGGTGAAATACCAAAGATACCTGCGAATAAGTTTTTGGTTTATGGTTAAGATCAGTCACAGAAGGAATATATTTTTACAAAATGTTATTTTGGTTTAATTTATTAACAATTTTAGTGTTGGAAAAAAGCGATGATTTTAATAATCGAGTACTTGATACTCGAGCGATTTTAATAATCGAGTGAATCGCTCGAGCGATTAATCACTCGAAATTTCTATGACTAAGAAGAATGTGTTGATAAATCACCAGGGGTTGTTTTTAAAAGCTTTTAGTCTAGAGTTTTTATTAAGGAAGAACAAACCCATGTCGCGATGAGTCCACTAAGGGATTCGGAATACTTTTATCGGGTATCAATTGAAAGGCAACGATTTTCGATTTTTCGCTTGAATTTATAACTAGAGTAGTATTTCCGATTGAGCTGGTATATTTCACAGTTTCGCGAACCTCTTGGGATCATAGAATTTTGTTGTGGACCAATTGATTCTGAACAACCTCCTAAGCCTCGCAACATATGGCATTACACATCGGCCAAGTGGGAAGACCTGAAAGACCATTTTCGCACTTTTCCTTGGATGAGCGTATGCTTCTCTTCTGATGATCCATCCATCTGTGCTAGGGAGGTCTCCGACGTCATTCTAACTAGCATGGAATCATGTATCCCCTCCTCCAAAAAACGCCCTTCCAACGGCAAGCCCTGGTTTAGCAAGGATTGTGAGCGTGCTGTCAGATCAAAAAATGTGGCTTACCGACAGTGGTGTAAAAACCCTACCAGAGGAGAGAATCGTACCATCTTTATTACCGCTCGAAACCAATGTAAGCTAACAATAGATCAAAGCAAAGAAGCCCATGACGTGAGGATCAAAAACAAACTTCTTGACAGTCCAGACGGATCAAGGTCCTTTTGGTCAGTCGCTAAGGCCGTCAGCCAAAATTTTACCAAATCAGCTATTTCACCTCTAACACGTTCCGATGGTACAAAAGCATCCACAGCCGGAGACAAAGCAAACTTACTTGCTAAACTATTTTCTTCGCATTCCACTGTAGATTTCCAGGGAAGAACACCACTCAACATTCCTGCAGTTCAGTCCGAAATGACCGAAATCGTGTTCCGTCAGCGTCCCGTCAAACGAATCCTGAAAGGGCTCGACGTCAAGAAAGCTTCTGGTCCAGACGAAATTCCTGTTATAGTTCTCAAGAGATGCGCCCATGGACTAACACCAGTATTTTGTAGACTTTTTAACTTATCCTACAAACAAGGAGCATTTCCGTCGTGCTGGAAGACGGCGCGAGTCCAGCCTCTACCAAAGGAAGGTAAAAGAACCCTGCCTAGCAACTATCGACTAGTCGCATTGCTTTCAGATATATCAAAAGTAATGGAGAAAGCTATTAACCAACATCTTCTAAAGTACCTGGAAGGCTTCAATATTATCAGCGATCATCAATATGGTTTTCGGAAGTCCAGATCAACTCGAGATCTTCTAGCCTATGTCACCCATATTTGGAACAACGCAATCGAACATCATGGGGAGTTTCGGGCTGTTGCACTGGATATTTCTAAAGCCTCTGATCGTGTTTGGCATGAGGGACTTCTGAGTAAACTGCGATCCTATGGTATGCTCAGTCGATTCTGTTCATAGTTGCTATCTCTTTGAATGCACAAACATGGGCTGCCGACGCACATCTTCGCAGACAGCATAAAGTATCACGCCTTAGTAAAGACCTGGAAGACATTTTGGCTTGGGGTGACAGTAACCAAGTCAAGTTTAACTCTAAAAGAACACAGGCAGCAGTTTTCTCTAAAAAGGTTAACATTACAGAACCGGATATAGTCATGGACGGACACGCAATCCCACTGGCTTCATCTATCAATTTGCTGGGCGTCAATCTGGGAGGAAATATATCTGGCACTACGTTGTGGCAATCGCCAACATAGCTTCTCAGAAACTTGTACACACCTCAACAACTTTTGACACTAGGTAAATAATACAACAATGTGTAGAAATCTTCACTGAATTTTATTGTACCATGACAATTGTTTCGGCACACAGTGCCTTTATCAAATGGAGAAACCAAGTGATGATAAAGGCACTGTGTGCCGAAACAATTGTCATGGTACAATAAAATTCAGTGAAGATTTCTACACATTGTTGTATTATTTACCTAGTTTTATAATGGATCTTCATCAAGTAACGGCTACTTCAATTGATAACTTTTGACACTATACAAAGCCCAGATTCGACAATCACTAGAGTACTGCTTTCATGTCTGGAGCTCTGCACCCAACCATACTCTTCGGCTACTGGATTCCATCGAAAGGAGGGCAATTCGTCTTGTTGGAGACCACGAGCTGTCGAAGAACCTCGACAGCCGGCTGCTTTTGCCCTCTTAATTCCACACAGAGTGGCGAATATCAGAAAAACATGACGAACCACTGCCGCCCATCCATATGTGGTACTCCTCGAACTTCATTATTTAAGAATTCTTTCATCTGGAGGACTTCATCCTTATGGAACGACCTTCCGGAGGTCCTTTTTCCCAACGAATATAACCTCCAACGATTAAAAACCAAGTGAATCGCTTTTTGCGCACACGCACTATTCCCAGAGTGCCCTAAAGGACATTTCCTATAGTGCTTGTGTTTGATCAATAAAAAAATAAAAAAAAAAAAAGATGGCTCTTGATCCATTGGTTTGTGGCAAAGATATAACGTACAGACTTTGGTTGAGTTGAGCATAGGCAAATTTCATGTAATTTTTAAGGTGGCTGAATATTGACTCCCCTGTATATTTTATAGAAAAAATGCCTTATAACGTCTTGTAGAGGCTGACATGGTAAACCCCATGTGCCGAGTTCGAATATATTTTGGTAAGGTATATAACAGGAAACAAGAGAGTAACGAAACAAAAACAAGAAACACATAGTTGTTGACTATTTCTTTCGATTAGTATGAATCTATGTACAATTTAAGTTGTTTTAAAAATGGTCTATACTTCGTGATATTTTTAGTATTATCTGGAAGTTTATTAAATGCATCAGAGACTCAAAAAATAGGGTTATATAGTCCTTTATTGCTCTTTATTTTGCTATGAAATATGTGACCATGTGACCTGGTATGGTAAGAATGAATATCCCGAATATAAGCAACTTCAATATTTGTCTTGTAAGCTTTATTCATCCCTTTATATATAAATTTACATTGTTCCAGGCGCAGTATCTTATCCAATTTCTACACCCTGAAATCCTTATATAGGTCCTCAGTGTGAGTCAATCGACAGTAATTGAACAAAACCTTCAAGACCTTATTTTGCAATATCTGCATCGAGCTTAGATTTGTCACTCCACACGTGCCCCATATAGGAATTAGATATCTGAAGTGTGTTAAGAAAAAAGAGTTATATATATATCAAGCTTGCTTGTTTATGAAAAATAAGCCCTGTTCCTATATAGGGCACTAAACATTTGCATCACTTTACCAGATATATACTTTATAATATGTTCTGTCCAATTAAGTTTATCATCGATATACAGCCCAAGATATTTTATGCTAGTCACATGTTCTATTTGTTTATTATCCAGCCACACATTCGGAAGCTTAAGATTGCCTCTTCAAGAAGTTATAATGCAGTTTATCTATAAAACGTACAGGGGAGCCAATATTCAGCCATAATTTAATAATAAATTTGTATTTATTGAACTAGTTCAACATAAGTGAAAAATTTAGAGCTTACTTATGAGATATTATTTATAAAATTAGGAGAAATACAGAACCGTATCCCAGAATATCCTGATGTTGTTCAAAAAATCCTCGTAACGTCATTAAACCACAATGTGTTATATATCATTGGATTCGGAAGAAACAAAGCTCTCAAATTCCAATATCAGAAAAACAGGACCATATTTAAAAAAAGAAAGTTGATAATGGCCCTTTGAAGACGACTCGTCGGATTACAAAACAATTAACGCTGTTAGATAAAGCGGAAAAAGTGGCAATGCAAAAGTGCAATTTACTTTAGGATTCGATCTCAAAAAAACCCAGGAAAACAATAAAACGATTTTTCAGAATTTCGGGGTTTTTCGGATATTTCCGGAACTACTCGGAATTTTAAAACTTTCTAAACGGCATATTATTAGGCACGTAAATGCGCAACTTTACCTTCATTTAACCGACTTCGTATCTCGTACGGTTTCCGAGATCCCTGTACTGGCCCTCCTTATCTTGGACACGTTGTAGACTGGTATTTGATCAAAAACAGAAAGAACACTAACGCGATCTTGACTCATACTCTACCGATTTCGTCTTCTATTCTTCATCTACATTTTATGACTTTATCTTTATATCCAATGTGTGAATTGACCGAACATTAAAAAAATAAACTGAAATGATGTCAGAACCGATATAAAATAATCCTATAGAATTCTCGATCGTAGTACAGAGTTTGAGTGATAATAAGTGTATAACTAAACATAACGACCCTAATAAAGCTGGAGGGTTATAAAATAAGAGGATAAGGGTTAAGCCTACAAAAGGGCCATACAAAAGGACGTAGGGTATTTTTAGGATTAATTTGTTTGAAGCATATGGGAACTGGTTTGTAGAGGTATAAAAAGATTTTGTTTGGTTAAATAGTGGGGTAGTAATTGTTATTTATCGGTACTATAAAAAAAATTATTGTGATTTATGATCAACAAGTGTAATTCACTTTTTAATAGTGGTAAACTCGTAGTAAACTTCAGTTTAGATTATAAGAGGAAAATTTAAAAGTAGCCGGTTTAGCAGACACTTTAGAAATCCAGTTTTAAGGGCACCTATCGGCGACCTACATTAAGGTAGAAATGTGTGACAAACTACAAGAAAACTATTGGATAGAATTTGTTAAAATTTTAAATTTAGCTTCGAAATATCTTGAATTTTTCGAAAAAGAATTATATTTTTTCGAAACGGTAAATAACGTTTAAATGGAAAAAGATGGTTATACAGTTAATTTCTCCAGTATTATATGTACTATCAATAATCTCAATTAATTTCATAGATTAGTTTTAATGTAAAAATAGTCACACCGAGGTTTTCATTTTTATTATTTATTTATTTATTCATTAAAAGGCAAAGCCCAATTTTACAAAAATGATGAGAGTAAACTATCAAATTGACAAGTGTAAAATATAAATTAAAAAAAATTATAATGAGTTGAAAGTTTATTATGTTAATTCAGTCATAAATACTATAATAGAGAAGTCAATCTATAGTCAGTAGTTGCCTCATAAAATCTGATACACTTAAAAAGAAATCAAGCGTGGGATACTCATTAGCTAGTCTGCAGGATCGTGATATGAAGCTATTTTGGCCATAGTTAGTTCTATGAGGTGGTACAGAAAAGGTATTTCTCTGACGTGTTTCCCTAGATGGTACGTGCAATCCTATTCTGTCAAGTGACAAAGGACAGTTATATTTGTTATGTAATAGGTTATACAACATTATAAGATCCCTATGATCCCGACGTAGCCTGAGGGTTCTGATCTGGATCCTTGCTTCAAGTTGAGAATAATCTAGTTGTGGTGTATTCAGTTTATAGGCCATGTAATTAAAAAATTTATGTTGAACCCTTTCAATATTTAAGATATGTACATTGTAGCAAGGATTCCAGACACAGGAGGAGTATTCCAGATGGGTTCTTATTAATGAGCAATATAATTATTTTATACCTTTGGTATTAGTAAAGTCACTGGTTAGGTGCTTAATAAATCCTAAGAGTTGGAGAGATTTGGATCTGTTGTTCTGAATGTGGGGAATGAAAGTAAGCTTAGCATCCATAGTCAGACCCAAATCCTTAACTTCGGGAACAATAGTAAGAATATTGCCCTCAATTAAATAATGCTGTTCAAATTCCGACCTCGACCAATGAAAATTTATCGAGTGACACGGTGAGGCGTTAATCTCCATACCGTTGATCTTACACCATGCTACCATTTATTCAAGTCCGACTGGAGCTTTAAGCAATCCTCCAATGAGGAGATTTTTATGAACAGTTTCAGATCATCAGCAAACAGGAGGAACTGACAGTAATCAAATTGCATCCCCAAGTCGTTAATAAACAAACTGAAGAGAAGAGGGCCCAAATGGGACAATTGAGAACGCCAGACGGGACCAGTATACTCCTGGATTGATAATTATGGAATCGAACAATTTGGGATCGACTTGTTAGGTAGCTAAGTAACCAGGATAGCAATGAACCCCAACGCCCAGACCCTCAAGCTTAGACAGAAGAACTGCATGATTGACCCTATTAAACGCCTTGGAGAAGTCCGTGTAGACCGAATGTCCAGGAAACCGTTCTCCAAGGCTTCCGAAATAAAATAAACATAGGTCAGCAATCTTTCCAGTCTGAATAGCAATATTAGGGCTTAATATGGAGGTCAAATAATCAGTTAAAATATGTTCAAATACCTTAGGAAAGGGAAAATAATTAATATCTTGGCAACACTGCCACAGGTTGGAAATAATATCTAATAAAAAATATAGGTTGTTCTATTTAAAAATATTAAAATTTTAATGATCTCGCCTTTATGAAACACACTGTACATTTAAAATATACATCTTCAATAGTCTACTAATTTCTATATTTAAAGTTTTATTCTATCGATTATATTATACGAGATATCGCAGAATTACACACTAAATGGGTACTATTGGATACCCTATAGAACCTTTCTATGATAGGTACTAAGGTTTATCCAACAGCGATCAATTGGTTATAACCCTAGTTATAGCACATTATTACATAATTTAACATCAATCTTACACCATACTATACAGGGTGAGTTTTTTAGTGTTACAAGGCGATATCTCGCAAACGGTTTAAAATATTTTCTTGAAATTTTAATGAGGTAATAGTGCGATGGAGGGACATATTTAAACATATTTTTGTTATCTACCCCCTTTCCCCATTTTGAGGGGTGCGGGGTAACTTTGAAATTTTAAATGGGAATATGTACTTTTGTTTATTAAATTCGGATCTACGTAAAAAACTACGTATTTGTACAAAAAAAATTTTTGGTTAGCTCCACTGGTTACCGAATTATAATTAATTTATTATTAACTTTCTATTGGATTTAAAAAATAACTAAATTTAAAATAAATCAAGTTCACTTCATATTATTTTTTTTTTATTGTTTGTTTTCTTAATGGTAAATAGACACAATATGCACTACTGGGCATCGGAAAATTCCCACTGGATGAGAACTGTGGTCAGTTAATGTCTGGTGTGGTATAATTGGAGATAGGGTTATTGGTCCGCATTTCTTTGAACGCCATTTAAATGGAGAAATGTATACAGATTTTTTAAGGAACGAATTACCACTATTATTAAACCAAAACATAAATCCTGACATGTGGTTTCAACAGGATGGAGCTCCACCGCATTATGCAATACAGGCCCGTAATCATTTGTTTGAAAACAGGTGGATTGGTCGAGCTGGTCCGGTCAATTAGCCTGCTAGGTCTCCGGATTTGACCCCTCTTGACTTCTTCTTCTGGGGATTTATAAAAGACAAAGTGATGGCGACTGCACCTACAACTATAGACAATATGAAAGACCGAATCCGCTTTGCCTGCTTATTAGTGACACCTGAAATGTTAGAGCGGGTACGAAATTCGTTTAAAAAAAGAGTGAGAAAGTGTTTGGAAGTTGAAGGGAGACATTTCGAACATCTTCTGAAACATGGCCGGCGATAAAGGGTAAATAATATTTTTTAAATTTTTATAACCTAATTAATTATAATTCGGTAACCAGTGGAGCTAACAACCAAAAATTTTTTTTTACAAATACGTAGTTTTTTACGTAGATCCGAATTTAATAAACAAAAGTACATATTCCCATTTAAAATTTCAAAGTTACCCCCCACCCCTCAAAATGGGGAAAGGGGGTAGATAACAAAAATATGTTTAAATATGTCCCCCCATCTCACTATTACCTCATTAAAATTTCAAGAAAATATTTTAAACCGTTTGCGAGATATCGCCTTGTAACACTTTAAAAAACTCACCCTGTATATGCTTTTATTACTGTCACTAGCATTTAACTCTCCACACTAGTCTCATCTGAATAGTTTCATCCAAATTGTCATGCATTTATTACTTTCGCTATTCTTCCTTCCACTAGGTGTTGGTAAGAATCTGTTAAAACCAAACGCTTATCAAAATCATAATCTGGACGCCTTGTGCATTATTCCTATCAATCAGTAGTTTTTTACATATCTAGATTAAAATTCAAAGATTCAAATAGAAGTTATTGTGTTTCTAAACAAATAGTTAATCCCTAAATAAAATAACTCCATAATATATCTCTCTATATCTTGGCGTCACATAAAATGTCAAATAGAGCAACTGACATTATTATTGCCTAAGTTTCGAAAGGAGCTAACTGCCGCAAAATCGTAAAAGCCCATAAATAAAGCCATAAAAATTTAGAAGCCATCTTACGAAGCTTCGTACTGATCTTTTTACAAGATTACATACCGAATTGATTGTCAGTAGTTTATTTATTGGGTCGGAACATCACGGCAGGTAAAGGAAGCTGAATAATATCGTTATACCTGCCTTATTTTTCATTCTCATTTTTCTCGCTCATGGCAGCACATGTAAGTTGCAGTAAAAGAAGATTATGTTGAAAAATTGAATTTTTAAACAACTCGTGGATATTTTGTTTCAATTTTAGTGTATCTCGATACCTCACGAATGTTGAAGATCTCTTGAATTACCAATACCTCCAACGAGGAAGTATAAAAAATACTTCTTATGATGAATACCAACAGAGAACTCAATAAACACAATACACTGAATATTTCGTGCATATCATAGGACTCAAGTACTCTCTACTCCGCCTTATTGTCCAAACCCGAACAAACCTGAACAACTTTTCAGATCAACCGCCGATCGTAACATCTTTCAAATTGTTATCACCACGATGATCGCCAACGTCTGAAGACAGACAGGACATGCCTTTAAGAATTTTTCCTATATTGCTTGTGTTTGATCATAAAAGGAAGATCATTTTAAAAATTTTAAATACAAACCACTGCGATAAATAAATTTAACATACTAAATAATAAGGCTAGTTGAAAATAAAAAAAATTGTAGTTGATTTAAACTAAAAAGATTATTTCCTTGAATAAGTCTTCAAAGCATTCAGCACTACCCTTTCACATACTACTTGCTGGAACTTATTAATAATTTTTAAGCGAAATGTGTAAACACTTGTAACGGTTGGTAAACATAATGTTGCTAAATTTGCGGCAAATATGGAAATTTATTTATTTAGTTACTTATCGAGTGGTTTATTTAGATTTTGTAAATGAATAAAATTAATTATGATTACGTGCAAAAGAGTAAATTACGTACTTATTTCACAGGTTGTAGATTCAACAAATTGTTATTTTATGCAGAGTTACCTAGACATAAAGTGGAGAAAACGGTAGTGGTACGTATACTTATTTTTACCGCTTCTACAAAATGTCAGGAGTTTTCATTGTTTTTAAGTAACTTTAAAGCAGGGTTGGCCAATCTTTTTAGGAAGAGTGTCACTATTTAAAAAATATTATGCGGCCACTTCCAACTTCTCTAACATACTAGAAAATATACAGGGTGAGTCGGGAGGAACGGACCAAATTTCAGGAGTGTACATACAACAATGTAAAAAAACCCATATGTTCTTATCGGATATTCATTTGTTTTCAAGTTATAGCGCAATACCAAATAAAGAAAAGTTCATATATTAACGGTTTCCTAATTATAGCGTTCTTTTAATAAATGTTCAAAAATACCGCCATTGACATTTTCTGCTTCGTCTACGAAGGTGGCTCTTCTAATTGCTTCATTTCTTTCTTCTTTAAAATTGGCTGCAGTATTTCTAATATGTCGAATTAGTGCATCCCGAGTGTCCACTTTTACTTTGTACACTTCATTTTTAAACCAACCCATAAACAATAGTCTAGTGCTGTGAGGTCTGGAGATCTTGGAGGCCAATTAATAGGATCACCGCGACCAATCCAACGCCCTGGAAATGTTTCGTCTAAATGTTGCTTGATCTGACGAGCAAAATGTGCAGGAGCTCCATCGTGCTGGTAATACATTCGCCTTCTGATATTTACAGGAACATCCTCTAGTAGTCCTTGTAACTCATGTTGTAAAAAATGTGGGTAGTTGTCTCCTGTGAGGCGATTCTCCAAAATGAAAGGGCCAATTAAATAGCTATCGAGCATACCACACCACACATTAACCGAAAACTTATGTTGAAAATTACTTTCAACTGTTGCGTGGGGATTTTCGATTGACCATACATGAGAGTTACGAGTATTATTAATACCGTCACGGGTGAATGTTGCTTCATCTGTAAAAAGTATATGCGATACAACACGATGATTATTATTTATCCACCGACAAAATTCAATACGATTTTCATGACAAACCCAACATCCAATTATACCATAGGACAAAATAGATTCGATAATTTATTAAAATAAATCGGCAAATGATTTTTTAATATGCGAAAAACTAATTATCGTTTTGTTAGAATTTGAGTACGTCGATTCTATTTAATATTTGCTATAAAAATACCTAATTTAATACTTTTAATAAAAGAAATTGTACTTTGTGACCTTCCTCCTGATTGCCCACGATATGTATTACCATTTTGTGAATTTCCGTTATTCTTAAATATTTTATATAACACACAACATAATCACACGACATATATGCGTATATAATTTAAAAGAATAACATAAATTGCATTTGTAATAATTTTGCTGGTTTTTGTCGCTTCCAGTTTTTCTTAATTACAGCTACGATTGACCGATGTAATTAAAACTATTGCGTTAATATTTATGGACGTATAAAGTTAACTTGTTATGTTACTTTTTTGTTATCAATTTTTTATTAACATATCGTGGAATTATACAGGGTGTTCATTTGAAAATTTCCCACCACGGATTTATCGAAAACCACTGATTAAAAGAAAAAATGCCGAGACACGTCCAATGATTTGCCAAAGGGGACAACTTTTTAACCAAAAACTACTTCACCCCCTTTTACCCTCTGGCCCCCGGGGTCATCCCCTTAAAAATATTAAATGACAAGGGGTAGCAAGTAATAGCTTGTTTGAAAGGTCTTTCAAAGTACTTTATTTTGACGTTTGATTTTTTAAATCGGTCGATTCGTTTTCGAGAAAATTAGAAAAAATTTTACCGCCTTCTTTTTATCAACACAGATAACATGGGCGAACTATTTTTATTCTTATACCTGTTTAGTTTTTTATACCTGTTTAATTTTTTATAGTTGCTAAGGGAAAGAAACAATTTAATTTGCTGTGGTACCTTTGTGACAATCTTGGGATAGTGAAAATTAATTTATTGATTCAGATTTTACTTCCAAAATGGTTTACACGGAAAGAGTGGAAATGATTCTAATTCATGGTGGCCAAAATCAATGTGCTCGACAAACTGCCGTTACATTTATCGCCAGACATCCGGAAAAGATAACTTCGCATAGGTATGTTTTGGACCTTGTTACTAAATTTACTCAAACTGGATCTGTTGCAAATAAAAAACGTAATCATCGTAGAGTTTTGGATGAAGACGCTCAAGTTGAAGTTTTGGGTCATTTCGCCATAAATCCTAATACTTCATTACGCAAAATTGTTGATGCGACTGGTATTTCATTAGGCTCTGTACACACAGTTACTAAATTACATAAATTCAAAATGAAAATAGTGCAAGAATTAACGGAAGATGATTTCGATAATCGAGTTGAGTTTTGTGAACAGAAGCAGCGATTAATGATAATATCATTCATGTAAAGAATATCTGCTTCAGTGATGAATGCACATTTTATCTAAATGGATTTGTTAATAAGCATAACTGCAGGTATTGAAGCAATGAAAATCCTCATGCTTTTGTATACCCCCAAAAAATTAAAGTGTGGACAGGCTTTTAGGAAACAAAGTGATTGGGCCATTGTTTATTAATGGGAATTTAAATGGAGGCATTTATTTAGATATGTTGGGAAATACCATCAATCCGCTTATCACTGAAACCATTGAAAACCAAATCGAAGACGATGGAAACCCTATACTTGATGAGGCTGAAATATATTTCCAGCAAGACGGCGCTCCTCCTCACTATGTTCTTCCGGTTCGGCAATGGCTAGTCGACGAGTTTCCAGATAAATGGATAGGGTAAAGAGGGCCTATAGAATGGCCTGCTAGATCTCCTGACTTGACACCATTAGACTTTTTTCTATGGGGCCATTTGAAAACTATTATGTTCACTCCCCAACCTTATAGTTTAGATGAACTTCGTCAACGCATCACCAAAAGCTGCCATGATCTCCCACAACATGTTTTTGAAAATGTCCGTCAGGAATTTGAAAATCGCCTATATCATTGGTTGGCCAATAACGGGCAACATTTTGAACACTTATTGAAATAAAAAGTGATATTTTCGTGTGCTTTTTTTTCTATCTGAACAAATTAAGATAAATAAAGATTTTTCTAATTTTCTCGAAAACGAATCGACCGATTTAAAAAAATCAAACGTCAAAATAAAGCACTTTGAAGGACCTTTCAAACAAGCTATTACTTGCTATCCCTTGTCATTTAAAATTTTTAAGGGGATGACCCCGGGAGCCGAGGGTAAAATGGGGTGAAGTAGTTTTTGGTTAAAAAGTTGTCCCCTTTGGCAAATCTTTTGACGTGTCTCGGCGTTTTTTCTTTTAATCAGTGGTTTTCGATAAATCCGTGGTGGGAAGTTTTCAAATGAACACCCTGTATGTATACGTTAAAATATTGTTATTTATTTTAATTATTCATGACCTTCTTTTATTGTCGATATTTTTTCGTTGACGTAATTTACAAATAAATAGAAATGAAGGAAATGCAGTTCTGCCGTTTTAATTCAAAGGGGCGTATCTACAAATGTCGTCAAAAGTTACCTCATATCGTTCAAGCAACGTGACATGAATGATCTCATCTAAATGTCTGTTCAATTCGGAAGCAGTATATGCTATAGTTGTTGCAGAATTATACCGTTGACTCTTACTGCCATAAATAAACTACCTGATTAAACCCTATTGTATACGCCTCAACCTCTTCAAAGCTCAATAAATGGGATCAGGGCCGGCTTGAAAATGTATACCACACCACATGATTTATTTTTATAATTTAAAATAAATAGATAGGTATTTTTAGTTTTAGGTACCTATAATAAATGTAAAATAATGATAACAAAATAATATAATTTAAAAGTATAACTATTAGGATAACAAGTACAATAAAAATTAATTAAATTCTAAGAAACTATTGATAATTTATTCAAAATTTAACTCTGTATCACTATCTTCATTTAAGCCTAAACTTATAATTAAGGGTTGAACATTTGTAATCATACAATTGTAAGAATTTTCCATCTTAAGTACAGTTTTTCCAGCTGTCTGCAGAAATTTTTCTTACTTCGTTTTTAATTAATTCTACTACAGATGCATTTAATGTAGGAGAAATATTATTTCTCCTAATATTGGATTTTAATTGGTGCCATATTAGCTCAATAGGATTGAATATACAATAGTACGGAGGAAGACGCAACACTGTATGTCCATTTTCTGCTGCAAGTTTGTCACACTCGTATTCCTTATTTATTCTAAAAGCTTTTAATATTTCTAGCAGTTCTCGTTTTTCGTAAGTTTCTTCAAAATATAAATCATTTTCAATCATAAAATTTTGAATGTCTGCTTTTGTATTATTAGAATTGGGAATGATTTTTGCTTGCCGACTATGATAACTGGCATTGTCCATTACAATGACGCTATTTTCAGGTATATTTTTAAGGAGTTTATGTTTAAACCAATCTTCAAAAAGTTGTGCGTCGGTATCTTGATGTTAATCTAAAGAAGAATCTGCTATCTTTTAGCTGAAAGTAACAGACAATTTGGAACAAACCCGTTCTCTGAACGAGCATGTAATATTGTGATTTTTGCCTTTGACATTTTTTGGAAGAATCATCCCAACCTTTTCTTGGAGTGTCATTGGTATCGAACCATGTTTCGTTAAGGTAAATAATTGGACGATTTTCTTTTCTAAATTGTTTAACAGCTGTTAAATATTTAAGTCTACATTCCCGACACTTGAAGATGCCCCCCTATCAGCACAATTGCAAGGACGCCACATTCTACCACTAATAAGCCTAACTAAAAATTACTCGCCAGAAAACCACTAAATATTAAAATTATTAAAAATCACTTTGTATTTATATATGCATCAGGCATAGGTATAAATTGAATTTGTATACCTGGTCCGGCTCTGCTCGAAATGGTTTTAAAATTTGGGAATTCCTTATTTATTTTATGGTCGAATAGATAATGATGTTTTATTGTAGTCAAGAGATCAACGATATAATTCTGCAAAAACTATACCTATTAATACGCTTGTAACTACAAATATAACTGAAATTTGGAAGCTAAATAATCGATCTATTTCGCAATTCAATTTTTAGTAGCTACGACCCTTTGAATTTAAAAAATAAAAATTCAACACCCGGTAGCAAAAAATTTAAGCCGTTGCGCACACATGTTCATATGAACTTTTTTTTATAAAATGACCTAAGGAATCACAACGTGAAATATTAGCACGTCATTAAGGAACACCCTGTATATTTACAACTATTTAGTTTGCTTGACTATTCAAATTTGTGTTCCTAATTATTATCTTATCCATCACGTAATTGGTAGAAAAGTATTATTTGTAGAACACCAACACCAGTATAATACACAACTACGCGTTTTAACGGCGCTATGACGAACGGAACTATACATGAAATAAAATTAAACAAAGAGTACTTGTTTTAGCACAGGATGTCTAATTTGATAAAACACATTTAATGATATATGAAAAATAATATCACATAGGTATATGTAAACCCGTCAAATGTTATTTCTGTAATTTAAAGAATAAAAAAGTTATAGGAGTGAGCGTTCCTCCTAAAACACCCGGTATATCTACTGAATGACCATTCTTTTTAGGACATCCTGAACAAGAAGGGAATTTAGTACTTCAAATTTGCAACTCTGTGTTGTGTTACTAGAATAAGCATTTTTAACGTTTTTGAACAAATCGGTAACAGTTCTTCCGTTGCCCCGACAAAAGGGCCTTAGGGGACAATTAAAGAAAGATAAATAAGTGCGGTCTTCCTCGGAAACCACCAATAATCTTAACACATTAGGCAAACAAGAAGAGGCAAAAAGGTCAGAAACCACAAGCTGATTATGGGTTATTAAGCAGTTGGTTTACGAAAGAAGATTTATTTGTGTCTTGTCGCCGATGAAAGATTTTGTTATTTGAAACTGCAGATTGGGTTAGAAATGGTTCTATTTAAAGATTTGCCGCTGATTTCTTGCGTACTTTTATAATGTCGAATGAGAATTAGGTAGGATTATTATTGTTGACAAGAGATTATCAATTCGATATCACTATCAAATCTGCACAAGATTTTTTTTTAATCGTTTAATTCGTGTACGTATTTTTATTTAATTTACTTGTCGTTTTGTTTATGTACCATCCCTCAGTTTACGCACACGTTTGGTATAATGCTACTACGTAGTATAGTGAAAAGACAACTGTACAGTAGTGGTGTCCTACTGTTGAACATTTTAACATATAACTCATAAAAGTGTAATAAAAATTAGGAGCCTGCTCGCTTTACGCATGTGTCACTTTTCTTCTCAAGCGAGCATTGTTTTTCATGTACTGGAAGTCGAAAGACACTGTCCGGTAGTGGTGTCCTACCGTCGAACATTCATTCCTAAGAAAAACCCATCACGCCTTTTTATTTACACCTGTTATAAATTAACGTTCTACTGGCAACATCATACCAAATGATTTTAACCCTTTTTTACAACAGTGATAACCTGCGGTTACCCTGTTATACATCATGGATAACCCTTTTTAGAACCCTCCCCCATTTCTTTACCGCGGATTGCAGATATTATTCGATGAAGGCTTTATTACTGCGTAATAAACACCTACCTTTGTTTTCAAGAACCCACTGTAAAATTTACCCTGGAAAGACAAACATCTGTTTCTGAAAATGACCTACTAAATAACGACCCTTTAAACGAAAGCAAAAGTGTATCGATTTACACCAACAGTGGTACCGTTATTCGCTTTTCACTTTAAAATAATATTAAGTTATTTTTATCTTGCAGACATTTTAGATTAAACAGAACCGTTAATCCCGAATTACCCTTTGTAGTTTTTTTTTTACTAGAAACCTGCCATTTTTGTCCTGCAGACAATTTATTTGACAGACTGAACTTGTAGGATATTTATTTACCGAAATAGATTTTAATGAGATTTGTATTAATAAATCAAAATAGAAGATAAGAAAGAGACAGCGGCCATTTTGTGTATAAATTAATTTGATTTTGGGATGCTGGATTTACTTCCGTAAATTTTTATATGTGATTATAGTAAAAGAGTGATATACTGAGAGTAGCATACCATACTGAATTTAACTCCGTTGTTAAAGATTCCTGGCACACCGTCCATCGACAAATGCCGACGTGTGCAGCTAGAAAAATATTAACAAGTAGAGAAAATTCATTAAATGCGGCTAAACAAAGAATACAGAATTAAATTATGCGACACTGAATTTAACTCCGTTGTTAAAGATTCCTGGCACACCGTCCATCGACAAGGGCCGACGTGTGCAGCTAGAAAAATGTTAACAAGTAGAGCAAATTCATTTAATGCGTCTAAACAAAGAATAATACACTGAACACTAAATGGCCGCGTAAATACTTAACTTGTGAATGGGAAAAACTTGTATATTGAAATTAAAGAGATTAATGATGCACTGATAGAGCACTGGCAGCGAAATGACTTGATTTGAGAACGGGAAATTTTGACTCTGAATCGGGCAGCGTAACGTCTTGTATTTGCAACAGTCAAAAATTGAATTCCCTTTTAGCGTCGCGTCTCCCGCTTTTATAGGCGCACCCCTGCCTTTGCTCTCTTGCGTCACTTTATGCACCCCTATTTCATGTTTACCCTAAGGAATGTGACCTCTTGACATTCCTTGGTTGGTAAATCGCTAATAATATTTTATGCATGTATTACTGGACCTAAATATATTGGCTATTCTATTTTATTTTCAATATCGACATTTTTTTAGCGAAAAATAGACCCGGGTCCGGGCCGTTTCAAAACCTTCATCTTCAGTGGAAAATACAAGAACATTAGGAGAAACTCATGACATTGATTTAAACTGAGCAAAGCAGGAAAAAGAAAAAAATCCATTTATAAATTATGAAACTAAGTAACGTTAAATTTTTAAAAAACTTTTAAAAAATATAAAAAATCGAATGCTTTATTTGATTTTTAATTTTAAATTTGATATAAAATTCCAGCATTTTATAAAGATCTCGCATCCTGGCACGAGGTTCCAAGATGAAAGCTTGTAGGATTTTTGATTTTGTTATTAAACTAGTGGAGCAGATTATGAGTTTCTTTACCTCACAATTAAATTGTTGTTATTTTGCATTTGTTCTCAATGACAATTTTTTTATACTCGTCTAGAGCTAACACAGCAAGGTATTAAATAAAAAAAGACCGACATTAATACGATCGGTACAACTGGAGATATTTAATTTCAAGTATGAGAAAATTGGGAAGAATCCAGTAAATTGTCAAAAATTCATGTATTTTGTAAAATAAATTTTTATACTTAAATAAACTGCGGACGGTTCTAAAATGTCAAGGTTAAAAAGTAAGCGGTTCGTATGACCCAATAATAAGTAGGATCGACTTTAAATTTAAATTTTATAATCGCTTAAGTTTTAGACAATTAGTTAAAAATTCTGCTATTTAAAGATACCGAAAATACAAAAGTAATAAATCAATATATTTTAGAAGTGAAAATTTTATTGACTGTATTTATTTTATTTGTTATATCGTTCCCAAAAATAAATTTTTATGTTTTATCGTCACTTTTACGACATTGACATTATTTCAGCGGCATTTTGATTAGTTTATTTCATTGCATTTTTTTAGTTAACCTTCTTTAAAAACGATATTACAATAAATTTACAAAATACAAAATCATAAAAACGTACAGTTGTAAATTAAATCCCGAAATTTTATTACAGCCGCTGGTTTTACAAAGAAGAGTCACAGACGAAATAAGATTGTATCAGCATGTCACCGTAATAAAACTTAAATCAAAAAACAATATATTTTTTATGGTATGAATTAGTTATTTATGTATGACGGTCTAAAATTTAAAATTCGTCTGATGGTGTTTGCACTGAGAGAAGATTTTTACTACCGTTATAAAATTTTTTAACTACGATAGCAAAAAGAATATCTATTAGGGGACAAGAAAATAGTTGTGAGAATAAAAATGATTTTGCTGAGTATATCATTGCTGTAGTACTAAAGTCGCTTTATAAGTAGAAAGGTTTTTATTACATTTCGTTACGAAATATTTCGGTGGATTGGAACGGAAAAGTTCGTCGTTGGTCATTTGGTCACATGTGTGGTTTTTACTGCAGTACAAGTGCATGGTTAAAAATGGACGATATTAGTTGATTCATTTGTACAGGGTGATCACGTATTATGTCCCATAATCTTAACCTTTTTATTTTACGTACTTGAGAAAAATTTAAATGATTGGTATACAAGGTTTTTAAAGTAGTATTTGTAATGGGAACAAATATCATTTAGATCTGTTGATTTACAAGTAGGGTTGGTTTGTTCGGGTTTGGGTTCGGGTTTTACTCAATATTATGTTGATGCCCTTTGTTAGACATCTATTTTATAATATGCAACTAAGTAATTTACGAAATAACCTACAGAGTTATGTACAGGGTGGCCAACTAAGCGAGGTAAGCGGCTATATCTCGGAAACCGTTCACCGTACAGCTTTCGGAAAAAAATATTTATTGGAAAAGTTGCCAAGAGAAATTGCTGGAAATTATTTGCAAGTTTGTAGGCCGGCCGCTAGGGGGCGTAACACGAATAGTAATTTGTTGCCAGTCGATTTCTCGACAATTGGCATAGGTAAGGTATATTGATAATACTTATAAATAAATCTCACTTGTATCGTGAACAACTTTGCTTAAACACTTTTTCTCTAGCCCTGCGAATAAAGTGGTGGGGGTAACGCAAACATCGATTTGCAAAAAATGCAATATCTCAGGAAAGCCTTATCTGAAAATATCCAAATTGGTGTTATTTAAAAGAGCTCTTCTTGCTTTATTAGCTACACTGCAAGCGACCTCTATGTCATTTTTACTGTAGTCGCTAGATGGCGCTTTCAACAGATTTAACATATTTATCGTTTTTCTCGAAAAACTTAAATGCAATGGTAAATATCTTATTACACCAGTACAGAGAGGAATAAAGGCCAGAGCAAACGGTGAACGCCGCAAGTTCCTATCTTTTTTCTAACCGGAGATATCAATGAAAAATTAATTTATATCCTACTAAATCTCCCGCCCCGGTACTTATATATGTTGCAAAAAATAAGAAGGCTTTGGAAACAAAATACATATTATATATAATAGAAGTATTGGGAAGAAACGTCAAATTATTCATTTTGAGATCCGTTTCCATTTAATTTTTGAATTTAAAAAATGCCGTTTACTAATGAAGAAGCAGTTGATATGATTGCTGTTTACTTCGACTGCTTTCAAAATGCAGCAATCGCTGAAAGGAGTTATGCATTGCGATATCCAAATCGCCGTCATTATGGCAGAAGAGTTTTTCCGCGCTTGGTACAACGCTTACGTACCACTGGAAGCTTTCGCTCACTGACATTTCGGAGACGTCGTACTGACAGAACTGAAGAAAGTGTTATCAATGTTCTATCTATATATAGAGTTTAATCCCCATGTTAGTATTAGGACATTGTCTTCCGATTTGGGAATATCACGAACTACCATTCAAAATATTTTAAATGAGCATAGGTAATTTTATTATATTTTAAAATATAATATATTGTTACACAAAACATGTTTCATACATAAGTTTTCTAATTACTAACTGGTTAGGAAATGTAGAACGTTTCTTCCCAATACTCCTATTATATATAATATGTATTTTGTTTCCAAAGCCTCCTTATTTTTTGCAACATATGTAAGTACCGGGGCGAGAGATTTAGTAGGATATAAATTAATTTTTCATTGATATCTCCGGTTAGAAAAAGATAGGAACTTACGGTTTTCACCGTTTGCTCTGGCCTTTATTCCTCTCTGTACTGGTGTAATAACATATTTACCATTGCATTTAAGTTTTTCGAGAAAAGCGATAAATATGTTAAATCTGTTGAAAGCGCCATCTAGCGACTACAGTAAAAATGACATAGACGTCGCTTGCAGTGCAGCTTATAAAGCAAGAAGAGCTCTTTTAAATAACACCAATTTGAATATTTTCAGATAAGGCATTCCTGAGATATTACATTTTTTGCAAATCGATGTTTGCGTTACCCCCACCACTTTATTTGCAGGGCTAGAGAAAAAAGTTTTTAAGCAAAGTTGTTCACGATACAAGTGAGATTTATTTATAAGTATTATCAATATAGCTTACCTATGCCAATTGTAGAGAAATCGACTGGCAACAAATTACTATTCGTGTTACGCCCCCTAGCGGCCGGCCTACAAACTTGCAAATAATTTCCAGCAATTTCTCTTGGCAACTTTTCCAATAAATATTTTTTTCCGAAAGCTGTACGGTGAACGGTTTCCGAGATATAGCCGCTTACCTCTCTTAGTTGGCCACCCTGTACAGGATATATGTATGAGACGACACTAACTTGTGATCGTATGATAATAGTATAAATCATAATAAATTACTTTTGCATAACTTATTAAGGAAAAAAGGCCCCCTATAACCAAAAATAGGCACATTGTATATTCCGATTTATTAATAATAATAAAGTCGGTAAAAATAATGAGCGCTTTTAGTTACGCCGATTCTTTATTCTGTCGTAGATTTTCTTGCCCTGTTGCCAGTTTGAAGCACCGCACGCCTAATTTAATTTGTCAATTTAAAATCGTATTTTTTATTTTTTGGTTCTTTTCGAGGCCCCTTTAAATACGAAGCCGTAGGCTAGAGCCTAGTATGCCTAGTGATATATCCGAAAACAAAAAACCGATAACCCGTGTCATTTAATAATGACACACGTCAAGCGGAATAACTTTTCGTTGACGAGTTTACCGGCTGCAGATTATTATTCTTGTGAACTTTTATTATATTAACTATGAGTGTAAAATACCATAAACTAGAGTTTACCGTCTTAGAAGATAAATTGTTGATAGAAAGTAAAAGTAGATAGATAGAGGGTAAAAGAAAATCTACCCATACATGCAAAAAAATTAAAAACTTTTAAAGGCTTACAAATGAAGGAGAATATTTGAAAAATATAGCGGTAGAATTTGGATCAAATAAACCAGGTATGTTCAACCCTACTTGTAAATCAACAGACCTAAATGATATTTGTTCCCATTGCAAATACTACTTTAAAAACTTTGTATAGCAATCGTTTTAATTTTTCTCAAGTACGTAAAATAAAAAGGTTAAAATGGGGAGGCTGTTTTACTTATAGCGACAATTAGACTTGCGTTGCTGTAGAAACCTTTAAAATAATCAAATATCTGTCAATTTAATTCTGTGGTTTAATTTAAAAATTAAGAACTGGGTTGTTGTTTGTTAGTTATTTTGAATATTATAAAGTTAAATTTGTCTGATTCCGACTCCACCGGAATTGGTGGAAGCAGCGAAAGTAGCGTCACAAAAATTATTGGCAGCTAAATCGTGCAAAATTTACGAAACCGCGTATTCAAGATTTATGGATTGGAAGATGAAAAAGACATTCAGTTCTTTGTCGGAGATGGTGTTATTGGCCTCCTTTTCGGAATTGGCACAACATCAAAAGCTACCAACAGTGTGGTCGAATTATTCAATGATTAAAAGTACGTTACAATCCAATAATAATGTAGACATTTCAAAATATTTCAAACTAATTACATTTCTGAAACAAAATGGGAAAGATTACACGCCCAGATATTAGTTACAGATATTAGTGATTTTTTATACAGGGTGTCCGGTAACATGTGGGAAATCTCCTGGATATGAAGAAAACACGTGAAAAGAATACTATAGGTTCATATAAACTTCTTTCGTATCGGCCTCCTCTTCGGAGATATGGGCTCCCAAAGAGCACCAATGGAATCAGTTTTTTACACATAATTATTGAACCACCTGGTATATTTCAATTACCAGGTAAGACCCGTCAAATTACTACCCAAGAAACTGTTGTGAATTACTCACAGCTGCAGGGACGGACTAGCTGTAACACTCATGGGCCCATTTTTTTTACGCCCTGTATGATGAGAAGTTTGGACAATGTTTTTTACATACCTTTAACTATTTTCTAAAAATTAAGTACTCTTCATTCATGTCGCTAATCCTAACCGTTTTCGAAAAAACCTCATTTCATATACATCATGTGCTTCGGGTATTTCAATAAAAGATACATCTTTGTTCTGATCCAATGTTCAACCTTCAAGATTCCGCTTTTTCATATTTAGCCCATGAGCAGTTAGGGAACTCAGTGTAAATAAAATGACGTTTTCTCGAAAACGGTTAGGATTAGCGACATGAATAAAGAGTACTTAATTTTTAGCAAATAGTTATAGGTATGTAAAAAACATTGTCCAAAGTTCTCATCATACAGGGCGTAAAAAAAATGGGCCCATGAGTGTTACAGCTAGTCCGTCCCTGCAGCTGTGAGTAATTCACAACAGTTTCTTGGATAGTAATTTGACGGGTCTTACCTGGTATACATCATATTAAAAAATAATTGAAATATACCAGGTGGTTCAATAATTATGTGTAAGAAACTTGATTCCATTGGTGCTCTTTGGGAGCCCATATCTCCGAAGAGGAGGCCGATACGAAAGAAGTTTATATGAACCTATAGTATTCTTTTCACGTATTTTCTTCATATCCGGGAGATTTCCCACATGTTCCCGGACACCCTGTATAATAGTCCCGATGAAGATTATTTAATTGTCAAGGTTGTTGTTGTATTTGCGATTGCAGGAGCTCGTCGAATTTGGGAAATCATCCAGGTAACATTAGATGATATTGAAGATTCGGGAACTTATTAATTGTTAAAATTAAGCAAACAAAGAACGATGTAATCAGGAGATAATATGTAGTTACTTAATATATTAAATTTCACCGAATTTACATAACCCTTCGTCCAACAGCAGTAAAGGATCGCCGCCTATTTTATGCATATGAATTATATTAATCAAGTTGTGGGTAAGAATTAGTACGGATGCCTCCGGAACCGGATCTGGATGCGGTAGCAAGCAAATCCGGCTTTCTTTTTTAGTATCTCGTTCGGCTGGATTTTGTACCGAGTCCGGTCGGAACAGAGTTGCAAAAAATTTGTTGTGGAAAGTATAAAGAGAACCACAGAGACACCAGCAGATATGTTTTAATTAACGTAACTAAAATTAAAAAAAAAAAAAAATTCTGCAGCAATGGGCATAATTAATAAATAATATGTAATGCACTAATATTTGTAATTAATAATAATTATGATGCAGAATAATTGATTTTTCCCCGTTGCGTGCAGAGAGTCTATGTATTTTTTTATACATATCACCGTCGTCCGAAAAAAAATCTTTCACTATCAACACTTGATGCAGAAGAACATAAGTATTTTTTGCCCTTTTTGCAAAGATAGCAACATTTTTTCATATCTTGCCACCCGCCAAATAGATTTTCAGCTCTTTTAGAACGTTTCTTTGTAAATACAGGATGCTGTTTCGGCTAGGCATCCGGCCAAGAATCAGTAGGCTTAGGCCAACAAGGACCGGGTCTGGGGTGGTTGACGTTGGTTCCGGTATCCCGCATTTCCAAGAAGTAGATCCGGTTGTATCACCAATTACTACACATACGAGACTTTACTCAAACGTAACTATTTTTTTTTAACTTCACTTACCTAAACTTGCAGTCATCCCCTCAAGATCCTTAGGTTTCCGTTTCCTAGGCCGACCTTTTTGTCTAGGTGGAGCACCCGTCTGTCCATTGAAAAAAGGGGGTTTTCCTATATGGGGTTCTAAAGGGGGTGGAGGTACTTGCGGTGGTAATGATGGGTGGAATTCCGGGCTGGGAAAGGGCGGCATATAAACTAAAAAATTGCAAAAATATAAACTAGATAAATAAAAATTGTATAACGTTGTAAATATTGGTATTATAGTAAATATAATTATTTCTTGTAAATTTGGCTTTATTTATTTAGGGTAAGTGTGGGAGAGATGTCGCACTCACGTGGTAGACACATGTAGTAGAACGACCTGTAGGCGACAGCGACATCTGAAGTCAATTTCAGTCAAGTTCAATATTCCAGGTAGATAGTCACTTTTATAGATTAGTATGCACATTCTGTTTTTATTTTGGTTATTTGTGAAGTGATGCGACATCTCTCCCTAGAAAAATGGATAGACGCTACATGTTTCAGGGGGATACATTGTATATTTTATGTGTTTAGGTGAAAGTAGTAGCTAATAGCCATGCACCTGCAGAATAAACAAGAAGGATAATGTTTTGCAGGTTTACAAGGTCCAAGAAGACTGTAATCGACCATATTACTGTTGAAATCGCAACTACAATAGAATTGCCGACTACTACAGCGATTTGCATGACATATTGCTTGCAACTCTCATGCCAAAAATTTACTTGCAACAACAAAATTGCAATGCGGCCATTAATGAAGTTTCGTTTCATCTCGTTGAACTAGTTTCATAGGGATTTAGAAAACTGGCAATAGGTAGGTTGAATATAATTCAAGAGATGGTATCAAAATTCGAATTTCAGCATAAAGTGCATCTTAGACTGATGATTTGTTTGTTTATCGAGAATTCTATTTCAGTAGTTAATTTCAATTTAATTTAAGTGCAACGTTTCATACATACCATCACTTTTAACAGGAAAATTATGCATAGGAAATATTCCGGGAGGCATGTCAGATGGCATCTCAAAATGCAGTCTACATAGTACCGAACAGCCCCTCATCCCAAAATGATCACCTTTGGTTAAGGGGGCACTACACACTTCGCAGGAGAAGCAGTGGACGTGGAAAACTTGATCTCTTGCCCGCATCACCAGTTCTGAGGAAAGGATGGTCGCTTTACACCGTGCACAGCGTTTCATGCCAAATAATCTGAAAATAAACGGAAAAGGCTTATAATAACTCCTATATTGGATTGGTTCATTACTGGCATTTGTTTCTTAGTGATAAGCTATACACAATAATACACGGGAAGAAAAACTTATTTAAATTTACTACACTCCCCGGCACACAATTCCGCAACCTTGAAATTTTGGTCAAGTTTGATATTTTATAACTTTTTTATTTTTTATGCGATTTTCATGATTTGATTATCAGTTTGTAGATCCTTTTATTGTATTTTTCCTTAATTATTTTATAAAGTAACATTTTTCGATTAGCCTATATTATACAGGAGTAAATCAAACTGTTGTTTTTTGTGGTAATTTCAAAACACCCTCTAGGAAAATTGAGGTGGATAATTTTATTTACATACTGTTTCATGTAATCTTTGATGTATTTTAAACATTTCCTTTCTTGACTCATTCCATTATCTCATTTCTGCTGCGAGCTGCAAAATTTTAAATGAAACGATGTTATGTTTATAAAATGTATATCCAGCTTTCGGTTAAAAATTATCGACGCTGGCTAAGTACACGATTATTGTGACAGAATATTTGATAGTGATAATATTCTTACATACTATTCACCGATGAATCCAGAGCTTGTTTAAAGTCGCCGGTATACGTAGAAATCAAGGATATATTGTAGCTCTATCCGCCCACCGTTTTATTACGGAAATCCTCCAAGAAGTTGTTGTTCCATTTGCTCCTTTCATTGGAAACCAATTTATATTAATGGATGGATGGCTTTTTTTGGAATGGCCCGCATGTAGCCCGGATCTCATCCCAATCTTTGGGATCAACTTAAAAGGGCCGTTCGTCGTCGTTCTGTACAACCACAAACCTTGCAAGACTTACAACTGGCAGTGACCGAAGAATATCAGGCTATCCCTCAAATAGTAACCTTATTCATTCGATGCCACGAAAGCTGCAAGCTATCATTACCGTCAGAGGAGGAAATACACGATATTAAAATTGTTTCTGTTGATTAACTTTATGATATACCTAGTGTTTGTTTTTCTTAATAAAAATAGGCTTTAAATCAGCGTTTCATTTCAAATCTTGCAGTTCGTAGCAGAAATGAGATAATGTAATGAATCAAAAACAAAATATTTAGAATGCATCAAAGATTAACATAAACAGTATGTAAATAAAATTATCCACCTCAATTTTCCCACAGGGTGTTTTGAAATTACGACAACAAACAACAGTTTGATTTACTCCTGTATAATATAGCCTAATTGAAAAATGTTAGTTTATAAAATAATTCAGGAGAAACATAATAAATGGATCTACAAACTGATAAGAAAATCATGAAAATCGCATAAAAAATAAAAAAATTATAAAATATCAAACTTCAAAGTAGTAAAACTAACTATAATTTATGGCTCTATATCTGACTGAAATAACTTATTAAGAACTGCCATTAAATGTTATGTTCAACTTAACGATCCATCACCCGGTATAATTCGATAATCTCGAGTCATTTAGTTTCTAATTTTTGTTAGATTTTATTATTACACAAAGTGGTAATTTACCTTTGTCACTACAATGGGACAACATGTACGTCTGTTAATTATTGAACTGTGTGCACTTCCTGTGCCCCTCCGTACATCTATATTCATATTTTAATTGAATATATACTTTTATCAGACATAACATCTAATAAAGATTTTAAGAACTAAGCACCTAGACAGAGTAATAATACCCCAAAAGCAACCTAAATGCTTAGCACGATAAGAAGATATCACACATAGATATCTTACTAAAGACAATAGAACATTTATAACAATGAGTTGCTGCTTTCCTAGATCAGGTGTAAGATATACTAAAGTCTGACACCTGTTTGAAACTTAGTGCCTCCCATGAAGATAGATACACGGATGTCCGAAATATTTTATATGAAGCCAACAGACCATTGAGGATAGTCATTTTTATTTTGCCTGTACAACTATTGTGTTAACAAAAAAGAAATTTGTTTTGCTTGTAATCCTTGCTGGATATCTAGGTTATCTACCGAAAATGAATGTTGGTAGAATTTCACAGAAAGTCGTTACTGGTAGCGTTTTATTGTATATATTTATGTTAATTGATTGGTTCTTAAGTGAAATGGTGAAATACCTATATATATATTTATTATGTGCCATAAAAATATAATTTACTGAATTGTGAGGGGGTCAGAAGGCAAGGAATCCAGCAGTACCATTTATTGCAAATTGAGTTAGATGCAGAAATTGAAAAGCATCGTGAATAGATAAATACGTATTTTATATAAAGAGTTTTTCAAAAAACTTGTGCCATCGCTCGTGTGGTGATTCCAAGGAAACTGTTTTGGTTCACAGTCTTTGAAAATTAAACAATTCACATTCTTCGGTAGGTTGTAAATAAGTTTGCAGGAAAACAATCGGGGAACTCTGAAAATTAGTATAATTTTTCTTTTAGACAAAGACGTTACGTTGCCTTCGAGAGTTCGGAACGTGCCTTCTATAAGCGCTTATTGGAAGGGCCATCTTTCATAACTGCCTTCACGTGTGACACTACCAGATTAACAACTGTCATATTTGTCATTATTTTGTGTGTTTAAATTAGTTTGTGGAAAAAATAGTAATATTTAACTCAAGACTGTACCAAGCAAGTCTGCCCTAAACTGGATAAAAATATAGACTTTTTAGTCACGTCCGTGGATTGTATGTTTTTCCTAACCAATGCATATCAAACCGATCAGCTGTTAGAACGGAAACAGGAACAGACTGAAAGTTAAAAAGAACTAGCTATAGAAATTTGCTGTGTTTATTTTTATAACACGCGTCACATTGACGTGTACAAAGCAGATATAAATACCGGGTGCCTGTTTATTTCAAGTCGATGATAATGGCGATCTAAACCAAGCCATACGTTTTTCAATCCAAGGTCCTCTCGATTATAATAATTTTTGATCGCACGGTATTATAGTTGAATGGCCTATTGTTAACAAGGACTGTTAACTAGTCACTTTGTCAGTCATTTTGCACGATACCATGTGTATATGACATATGTCGCAGCCTTTTAGTGTAATCAGCCGTTTCATGAAAAGTTTGTTCTTTTCATGAAACGCTACAGTACAAGAACAAAAATACGAATGAAAGTAGAATCTTCAATTATTAAAAAAAAATAAACAAACGATATATTACTTATTAAAGCACCGCAAGCTATTATGGCAACGGCTATTACAAAGTACGCTATTTTTTACAGATACACTTTTCCCTAGTACACTGTTGTTTGCCAGGTTTGCACGAATATTTCAGTATGCCTTGACCACCTGATTCCAATGACACAGCTTCTCTTAAGCTGAGTGACTTTTCCAAGGGCATTTGTTCTTTATTAAGAAATGCTGAACAGTAAGACTTTTAACACCAAACCATCCCTGCTGACCAGCAATCTGATTTACGCCATTTCTCTGATCTATTATCAAACAAACCATATTCCTGGAATTTCCTGGACCTCTGTCGACTTTGGGAATATTCAATAATACACAATTGCCTACATTAAAACTCGTCATTTTTTGCCGAATTACTTAACATTTTTTTTGGCTGCTTCTTCAGTTTTATTTCTACCTTCGTCGCGTTCTTCTGAATTTTTTTTACTGGCAGAACATAAATTGTACAGTACTGAAGATCCTTATTGACAAACTTCTGCAATCTTAGCAACACGCACATTGATTGTTTGATTGTTGAGATATGTTTATATTTTTTTCCTGCGATACACCATTGGTAATATCAACATCTTCATCAGCGAGACCTTCATGTGCATCAGATATTTCGACAAGTGGATCTTCTTCATTCATAAGTTTCATAAGCTCTTCTTCCGTAGTCAGTTTTTTTGCAAGCGCTGAGAGAATGTTACTAGAAGTCGTCATTTTCAGGTTATACAATACTCATTTTATTACATCAAGTGCAAAGTAGATTCGAAGCGTTACATGAGAAGTCCAGTAAAGTCAGTAACTAACGTAATTTTGCTCGTTTTCATTAAGAGGCCGAAATAGGCAGACGTTTGATGTAACGTCTACAATTTATAGCCTATTGGCGTAATAGTTATTTGTTTCAGTGTTTGGCAGTGTTTCATGAAAGGAGCAGACTTTTCATTTAACGGCTGATTACACTAAAAGGCTGCGACATATATGTCGAATCTGGAAACGTTAAGTACCCGATAGAATGTTTAAAATGATGTATTGCAAAGCCTCACTTCTTATTCAATTTTTCATACCAGATAGCGCCCATCAGCCATTTTGAATTTGAGCACCATACAATATGCAAGACAGTCTAGCTCCCTGAGTGCTACTATACCATGCCAAGCTGTATTTATTTTGCTAAGCCGGTAAATGCAATAACGGATAATAAAAAAATAATATATAACTACGCTATTTTTAAAACGCCGCCATTTTGTTTTCGTTGCGCATAGAGAAGTAATATTCTGGCAACGTAAAGTACTGGATAGTTGCTTCAAATTGGTGTATCCGACCAGACCGGACCCTTCTTCTTATTTAATTTTATTTACCAAGAAGGTGCCCATCCGCCATTTTTACAGTTAATAATGCCATTCTTCCGCCAAAAAGTAGTATACCTTAACCTATAAGAAACGCCCAAAATTTTATGAAATAAAATTTATATGTCAAAAGTTATTACGCCGTTTCCAGACTATATAAGTACACATACTGTATGTGCATTTGATATCTTTTGAAGTATACGGATATGTTTGTGTCAAAACTGAGCTGTATAGTTCTTGTTCTATTTTTATTTCTGAGAATCATTATAATCGTAGACAGTCTTATGCCTGTTTCTCAAAATGTCCTTAAAATGATCCCTTTTAACGATAGGTCATTCGGTTTATAATCATGATTATAAGTCGGCTATGAAATGTCTAAGAAATAATGCTCTATGTGGCCGTTCAAGAAAATAAACATTTCGATCGTATAGATTACCCAATCCTTGTTTTGACACATTTTCTCTTTTTTTGCATACAACAAATCCCAAATCGCACCCATAATCTCAACCTACTTTACACCATTCAGACTTAAAAACAATTCCTAATTAATGCGCATAAAATTTGCAACAATTACTAAATGTTTATCCGATTTATCTCTCTTTAAATCCACTTGCTGTAAGAGAACCTTGTGAATGTTTAGACCGTGTAAAGTTACTGAATGAATATTCATATTTAATGCCCGCGGTTGAGTTATTTATTACACCTAAGTAGACACAAATCAATAAAATTGATTTTTATTGATCTAGATTCTAAATTAGTGTGGTGCGTGGTTTCGTTACGTAAATACAGGGTGATTCACAGTCTATGATAGGTTTTGTTATTTTAAATACTCCTTATATTATTAAGTTTTTAGAATCAACTTTTAGTTCTAATAATATTTTCTCATACCCTCATTACTGTTTCCGAGATAAAAAAAAATTCTGTATAATATTGCGCAAAACATGACGTTACACGGAACGAAAACTTGACTATAAAAATAGTAAAACTAACCATAACTTATGGCACTATACAGGGTGTCCCAGAATATGTGGGCAATCTCCCGGGTTCACATAGAACACTTAAAAATAAAAGAACCGAGATTCTAGCTATAGAAATTTGTTGTGTTTATTTTCGTAATAACAGCCGTCACATTGACGTGTACAAGGAAGATATAAATATCGGATCCCTGTTTGTTTTCGGTCGTGGTTTTTCAATCCAAAGCCCTATCGATTATAATAATTTTTGTTCGCACGGTATTATAGTTGAATGGCTTATTGTTAACAGGGATCTTGTCACTTTTTCGGTCATTTTACATAATACAGTGTGTGTATATACGTAAGTTCTTATAAATTTTTCTTCCTACGGCCTCCCCTACGGAGATACGGGCCCATAACGGACGTCCCTGGAAACTGTTGTGTTTTAAATAATTTATTAAGTACCAGGTGTAATTTAATAATTCTTTAGAATAATGGTTAGTAGATGAGTGTCCTTAAAATTCGTCCTTTTAAACACATTTGGCTTATTTAGTTTGCCAGGGACGGACTAGACGTAACACAAAAATGTTTTTTTTGTACACCTTGTATGAAGAAGGAACGACAATAATATTTTTGGATGCTCTAAACCTTGAGCTGAAAAAAAGATACTCTTGATCAATGTCGATAAAGTTTTCGAGAAAAAAATATTTTTGCTCAATATGGTTTTTTACATTAGTTGTTTTATGTTCATAAAATTCCATCATTGTTGTTACGGTTCTTTTCACATGTACCGATTTAAATAAGCATATTTATGCCAGTGTCAGTTTATGGTAGTGTCTTGAAATTTGCGGGTTTTCTCCTTTGTCTTATTAGTTACTAACTTAGTAATGGAATTTACGTATACTGAATATAAATCATATTAAACAAAAATATCTTTTTTTTTCGAAAACAGTTCACTTTATCGACATTAATCAAGAGTCGTTCCTTCATCATACAAGGTGTACAAAAAAAGCATTTTTGTGTTACGTCTAGTCCGTCCCTGGCAAACTAAATAAGCCACATTTGTTTAAAAGGGCAAGTAGTAACCGTGCCCAACGTGGCTTGACTTCTCGATCAAAGGTATTTATTCCTTGTTAAGTTCGCCACTGTTATTTGCTGTGAAGAACGACATACTGGGAACTTGTTGCATCTAATTTATGCCTTTTGTGCCTGTAAAAATATTTTTACAACACTGCATTTAAACTTGTTTATTGTTACAATAAAAAATACAATATTAGTCGTCAATAAAATGTACCATACATTTTAGAATGTTTGACTGCATGAGTTCTGAATAAACTCTTTTCACTACATTAGTTGTAAAATTTACAATATATTCTACATAACAAAATTTATTAGAAATACTGAGTATATTGTTTATAAATTTTGTGTATCTACAATATTATTTTGTAATTAATATTATATTTTATAGCAAATCATACAATAAAATCTACTATAATAATTTTACTATAGTATTTGTTCCGTGCACATACATTTGTTGCATATTTTAGTAATTACTTGAGTATACTAAATTTCTTAAAAATTCTAACTATAGTTTTTTGTAAATTATGTTTACAGTATTATTTTGGTGTGGATTACTAAAAAAATGTAATTAATAGTATACTTTAAAGGAAATTTTACAATAAAATATTTACAATAATAATTTTACTATAGACTCTTTTTCCGTATAATTAACTACTTGTAGAGTTGTGATCTGAATTCATGGAAAGTTGAAATGTTGCTAATAGGTTGACGAAAGCCAATGCATTCAATTGCCATGAAGAAATCGATTCGGTATCTTACAAGGGAAGTTAAAAATATTTCTGTTCTTTGTAAACAGCGGTCAATGAGGGTTTTCTTAATGAAACATTCTGTATATTATTTCTAATATTAAACAAAGGTTAAATTTGATTTCAAACAATATACTATATATCTAAACCTTCAAGTTTGCTCAATAGAACCAGTTTTTTCGAAAACTATCATCTTTTGAGGTTTTATGGTGAGTAGTATGGCAAATGGCAAGATTATGAGAGTTAAAAAATTTCATTAAATTCTTCTTTCTACCTTCTCTACACATAAACCTTCCGAAAATGAATGAAAATAAATTAAATTCTTATCAAAATTATTTTTTTTACAGGAACAATATGAACAAAAATCATAGCTAGATTTTGCAGAAAATTTAAGCCAGATTAAAATGAACTTAATTTTTGTAACTACTTTCGTTGCGGAAGGTTTTTCCTAGATAATGTCAATCAGAATCAAATGTTTTAAATTGTCATAATACTTAAATGAAAAATTTTTTTTAAAAAAATGGCCCTATTGAGGAAGCCTGAAAGTTTAGATAAGGGGGGAAAGGAGGTGATTTGTTGTTTAAAATCAAAGGACCCCGCACGGAACATATGGGAATCGGCCCTCGGTTCAAAACTTTGATACTCGAGGATATTATCCAAAACTCGATGCTGATCAAGAGTCTCCATGGGCCCGAGGTCCGAAAATATACAGGCTGGCCCAAAAAATGTGGCAACATAATGCTGTATTTTTTTAAATGGGACACCCAGTATTTTATTGCATATTTAGGTTCGTATTAGTGTCCCTTATAATTGCCTAAAGCTTTATTTCATTTGGTTATGTAGTTTAAGAGTAATAATTTAAAAATAAAAAAAAAGTTTTGCAGTCTTAGAAAAAAGTTAAAAAAAAAAATACCTAAAATAACTTTTCAAACCAAGGCATTGGGTGGAATTTAAGACAAGAGGCCTAAAGATACTGTAAATATATAGCGTTTATCTATTTTATACAGGTACACATTTTTATACACATAATTCGGTTTAAAACACTACACATTTCAAAATAATTATTTTTTCAATTTTATTTCATCTGAAATGTTGAGGAATGTAAATAGATCATTTACAGAGCGTATTAACTTGTGCTCAGATCAACATGGTAGGCATTTTGAACATTTACTGTAGTTTATAATTATTAATCTAGTCGCCTATGCTTAATTTTCATAAATTCCATTTATTCACAATTAAAAACTGTATTTAAACAACATAATTTATGAAAGGAATTATTTTGAGAACGGCTAGAAATAACTTATATGCTTCCATTACAAAAAAAATAATGCTTATGAATTCTACATCCAATATCCAAATAATATACACGGTGTTCCATTTGACAATTATTTTGAAATGTGCCGTGTTTGACACCTAATTATGAACACCCTGTATAAAATAGAAAAACGCTATTATATTCACAGTATGTCAAGACCTCTTGTCTAATATTCCACCCAATGCCTTGATAATAAAAGTTATTTTAGGTATTTTTTTGAACTTTTTTCTAAGACTGCTAATTTTTAATTTATTACTCTTAAACTACATAACCAAATGAAATAAAACTTTAGGTAATTATACTTTAGGATACTAATACGAACCTAAATATGCAATAAAATACTGGGTGTCCCATTTAAAAAAATACAGCATTATGCTGCAACACTTTTTTGGGCCACCCTGTATATTTTCGTACATCGGGCCCATGGAGACTTTTGATCAGCATTGATTTTTGGATAATATCCCCAAGTATCAAAGTTTTTAACCGAGGGCCTATTCCCATATGTTCCTTGCAGGGGCTTTTAACCATTTTTTTAGTTTAAAAATAAAATGCTATAAAAAAACATTGACCACTTCTTAGAAGTAACGGAAACAAACATAATTTGAAGCTCGCCTCCATAATTGATTATGAATAGGTATATTGGGTTTCCTTAAACTATTAAAAAAATTTAAACTTTCCATACCACAAATTTTCAAGCAGTTAATTAAGGTCATGTTTGGCCCAATATTAGACAAAAATGTTTTTTTTCTATATCTCAGAAACCATAAGAGATATGTTGGCATAGGAATGTTGTAAGAACATATAGTATTAGAACTAAAAAGTTATTGTAAAAGCTTAATGATCTATTTAAAATAACAAAGTTTCTACAATTTTTCGGTTGAAGCGGCAACGTCTTAGTGCCGAACGAGTCTACTACTCGATATAGACCACGAATCACCTTGTATATAATTTACGAATAGATATAATATATTTATTTTTATTTAATTATATCACAAGACATGGCTTTATTGGTTAATGTGAACATTTCAATACTGTCGTCCAAAGGAAAAAAGTTGTTGAATGTAAATAGAATTTTCATTTGGAAGTCAGAATTGGACATAACAGTTATTATTTATTCGACATATTAAACTCAAGAGACATTTTCAATTCTACATAGATTTAATTATGCCTTATTTGTATTTTATAATTGCTGAGCTAAAGACTGGAAATTTATTGATGTACTTACAAAATCAGTCTTATTAGACAGGTCCATAGGTCTGTCTACACTGAGATTTATATTAGTTCTCTGTTAAAATAACGTACAAATTATGGTAAAACTAATGACAGCTAATTGTGAATTTTACTGTTTGGATTTTCATGGCTAACCTATTATTAACGAATATTTGCTGTTATCATCTAAAAAGGTAAAAAAATAGATTTTTGCTCGTAACTTAAGATTGAAAAGCGATATCGACATCCAGTTGGCGCCAGTTCTTAAATAAGGTTACGAGTAGTGTTGGGAAAAACCGATGATTTTAATAATAGAGTAACTGATACTCGAGCGATTTTAATAAACGAGTGAATCGCTCGAGCGCTTGAAATTTTTATGACTAAGAAAAATGTGTTGATAAAACACCAGGGATTGTTTTTGTAAGTTTTCGAAGTTTAGTCTATAGTTTTTATTAAGAAAGAACAGTTGATTCTGATTTTTAAAAACTTACATGCTTTAATTTTTTAAGAATTTACAATCGCCGCTGGCTAGCCAGTCAAAACAAAACCCATGTCGCGATGAATCCTTTAAGGGCATACTTTTTTATATGCACCTTCTCGTTTATGTGCTTTTAAGAAAGACGCATGTCGTGTCATCCTTCTGAACGTCAAACTCGAACGTCGCCAATCGGCACTTTTAGGGTGCCGTGCGAAGATCGGATATCAAGTGAAAGGCATGATTCGATGTTTCGCCGGAATTTATAACTCGAGCGGTTTTTTTAATAATCGAGCGATGTCGGTTATTTAAATAATCGAGTACTGAAGCAGGTTTTCGCTCGAGCGATCACAACACTATTTACGAGTAATAAGACTAGCAAATTAAAAAGTTATGCTTCCATTTAATTTTTCATGGAAAATGGAATACATTACTAAAGCGATCAAGAAGCGCCATCTAGCACATCAGTCTTGAGCATTTAAATATTATTATAGACTATAATTCTGCTGTGAAATAGTTTTAAAACAAGACTAAGTTCGATCATATCGGTTAATGTATTCGGAAGTTATCGAACTTTTTCTTCAACACGAATTAAACCTTCCCCCACCCCTTATATTAGGAGATAGACCAACATGTCAAATAAATAATTTGGAGAGTGTTAATTGGAGAGCCCAAAAGTGTTTCACGTGATATACCTTCACTATTGATTTTAAATTGAAAATACGCCATCTAGCGGTAAAATTTCAAAGTTGAAAATAATTTGAATATCCTTCTAGGGGTTACTTTTGTAATAAATTTTTTATCCCGAAAGCTGTAGGACAAATAGTTATCGAAATGCATTGCCTTCTTAAACAAAACACATAGTACAGTGAAACCTCTCATAACGGACACCTCTAAGAAGCGGACATCTCTATTAAGCAGATATTTTTTCATAGTCCGGAACTAGGTATATGAAATTCCATGAAAAACAACCTCTCTTGGGCGGACTCTCCTTTCTGCTGTTTTCATACAAAGAGTACGAAAACCCTCCTTTAAACGGACAAAAAAATTTTAAAAGTATTTATGAGACGAATAAGTACGGTGAAAAACTCTCTGAAGACAGACCGGCAACCAATCGCATATGCGCGGCAGTGCGAAAGGACTTCGCCCAATGAAAGTATGTGTGATTCCCCGATAGCAGTCCGCCGGTTATTTGTGAGTTGTAAGGTTAAAATCGTAAACAATGGCACAAGAATGTCGCGTTTTGAGTCTGAAAGAGAATATTGATATTGTGGAAGTTTGTAATATGATAACAATGATTTGGGCTAGTTCATTAACATTGATAGTAATATGCAAAATCACTATCTGACGACTCTGATGAAGAAGTTGAATGCAGTAATCAAACAAATGTCACCAATTATCAACAAGCCATTAGTATGGTAAAGGAATTATAAGAGTATGCGAAGAATAGAGGTGACCCTACAGCAATGGAATTATTATCAAACTAAGAGAGGTTTCACTGTACTTCATATAATCATTTATTCTGTTAGGACTACATCATTTATATTTCGATAATATGGCACGTGTCATTTAACTAATGATATAAAACTTCATTTTAAAACTATTTTATATATAAAATATTGTAAAATTACATAATATTTACGTTACGTAATTAAATAATGTGTATTTATTTATTTATTATTCTAAAATAACCAATATGTAATATAAAGAATAGATAGTGCATCAAAAACCTTAAATTTCTTTCATTATTATTCGGAAAATCTATCGAATATCCCTTGTAGCATTAACAGTACTCGATAAAAAAAACCATGTATTTCTAAAAATAACACAATGTTATAAGCAGTGTTAAAAGTCTGTGCCTACACATGATTAGCGTAGTGACGAGTGACTTGTGGGCCACACTTCGGTAACAACTGTAATCTTTCACCGCTAATGAAACGGTAAACTGATATTCTATAGGAAGTTGAAACACCGACAAAGCGAAAACAACAACGTCTAAAAAATGCCGAAATTTGTGAAAAGCTTGTGTTGCTTTTGGGTGTCGAATATCTTTTGTACCCACTTGATACTGGATTTAATATACTCCCCTTGACAAAGATAATGCTAGTCCAGGTTTATACTGCCATCGTAATACAGTGACAGTAACCAAGTCGAATTTAACGCTAAAAAAACCCAGGCAGCAGTTTTCTCTAAAAAGGTTAACATTACAGAACCGGAAATAGTCATGGCCGGACACGCAATCCCACTGGCTTCATCTATTAATTTGCTGGGCGTCAATCTGGGAGGAAATATGTCCGAACCAGAAAGTTGTACACACCTCAACAACTTTTGACACTATACAAAGCCCAGATTCGACCATCACTAGAGTACTGCTCTCATGTCTGGAGCTCTGCACCCAAACATACTTTTCGGCTACTGGATTCCATCGAAAGGAGGGCTATTCGTCTGATCGGAGACCACGAGCTGACGAAGAACCTGGACAGCCTAGAATATCGAAGGCAGGTTGGGGATTTGACTCTCTTCTACAGATATTTTCATGGAAGGTGCTCGGCTGACCTTGACCTCTTAATTCCGCCTAGACCGACGAACAGCAGAAGTACACGACGAACCACTGCCGCCCATCCATATGTGGTTAAGCGTAGTACTCCTCGAACTTCATTATTTAAAAATTCTTTCATCTGGAGGACTTCATCCTTGTGGAACAACCTTCCCGAGGTCGTTTTTCCCAACGAATATAACCTCCAACGATTCAAAACCAACGTGAATCGCTGTTTGCGCACACGTACCACTCCCAGAGTACCCTAAATGATTTTTCCTATAGTGCTTGTGTTTGATCATAAAAAAAAGAGCGTCGTATCTGCATTTTTTTAAAAATTTACTTAAGTTCAATTTCTGGGTTCCAGGCGTGTCCTAAATCTATTTTTTTATATTAAAATGCCGTATCTAGATCCTAAGTCTACTGAAATCCACATACGTTTTTTACGAAATGACGTAATATATCAAGTTTTAAGTTAAAAACCCTTATCTAACAAATGTTTCTTATATTACCGTATCTGCCATCTTCCGCAATTTATTTTACGTTTTATTAAATTTTTCTAAAACAATTCGTAGCTTAAAAGCACGTATCGAGAGATACAAGCTTTAAAATCCGTAAATAGTTAGAATACCGTACCTATTTTTCTTTGCAGATACGATTATTTCAAATGTTTGAGTTACTCGACAAATTGTGCTATAGTAGCCTTAAATGCCGTAAGTGCGCTATTAACGAAAAAAATGATTTAGAGTTTTAAAATTATTTCCATCGCTTTTTGAATGTAAAATTTCATAGATATAAAATATTTTCGAACTATTTAGTACATTATATAAAACAACAGAGACAAAATGACAATTTTGCAGATACGGCATTCTTTGTTACGACGGCAATATAGCCTTGTAACTTTTGTAGTTGTTGTCCCATCTTGGTGAAATTTTCAGCAAAGTGTTGACTTGTGTCTTGTGATGATATTCTGAATTAGTTTTAAAAAAATACTGATGTCTTCATCATTATACCGGCGGAATCAAAACTTACTTTTTTACCCTTAATTTCTTAACGCCCTGTGGAAAAATTGAGCCGTACAATTTAGCTGAATTATGTTATGTTTTGAAGTGTAATCTTTTCTTATCACAATATTTCTTGGTTAACCTCACTGACTGCTTTGTAAAAGAAGATACAAATTTTTAAAGATAGGATTGCAGTTTTTCAATTTTGATCACAATATACAAGAGTATATTCAATCAATTTAAAATTAAAATGTAATTTGTAAGTTTATTTTTGACTACCCTGTATGTCCGTATAAAAAGAATAGACATAAAAGGGGGATAAAAAGACACAAAATATCCCATAACCTCCCGGAAACATTCAACCGTTATTACACCCGTGGACTCTCGCACAACTGGGAATGAAAAAAGAAACACACACAAATACATTCGTACAAACACAAATGCAACAAAAGCATTAAAAAAATACTACAGAGTGTTATTGTATTATAGGAAATCGACGGGGGGCGATTGGTAACCCCCCGCGGGGTATTACGACGGATTTGCCAACCCCTAAAGTAGGTTTTAATACGCGCCGTTTTTAGAGCCCTGTGAATTCCGTGTTTGGTTTAAGGTGGTGAAATGTAGAACGGTATGGGATACATGCCCCCTAGGGAGTAATAGTTTATGGGGTATTTAAATTGTACTTTAAATATTAAGTTAAATTTGGAAATGATCGATACCCTGCGAATCGTTTGATTCCTTCTCCAAAAATAAGATAAAAATTCTTATCAATATGGATACGCAGATTCTTTGTTTGAAAGATACATGATGTTTCCGCATTTTTAAGATATTTCCGAAACGGCATTAAAAATTTTATTGAAATTTGGGTAATGAAAAATATCTAAAATTGCACTATTTTAGCAATAAAAATACCTGAACAGGTTTACCAGAGGCGTGCGGGCGATAAGGCGCTCTAATAATTTTTAACACAAGATAGGTAGGGAAAGGTGGGGGAGCACAGTGTTACACGGGGTATAGTGTTATAAACGGAATTATAGCCTTACGCGAAAGCAGCATTGCGCTGGAATAATTGCGACTTCCAGTTAAGACTATAACATTTATTTATCCCGACACGTGGTGAAATGTGAATTGTTTATACCACTCAAGTAAGTTTTTTGTATTTTTTAAGTTAAAAAGTAAATTATTTATACAGATTGGCAGTTGTCTTGTACTTTTTGACAATAATATATCGTAAACTTGATTGTTGAAGGCTTGAGTCATATTTATAGATTAGCATGCCATATGAAACATATCCCAGAAAAATTTTGTGGGTCGGGGCAGAGTGTTTACTGGGGGTATAGTATTGCGTGTAACACTATACCCCTCATTCAAAAGGATATTGATTTGTACATATACTATAAAAAATTCTGGCTGCGCCACTGAATGTGTACACCTTAAGATTCTGAATTATATATTTCTCACTTAAAGATTCTGAATTACATATTTGAGTTTTTTTTAAATTTTTATATTTTGACGTTTCTCTCTTAGTTTGACTTGTTTTTAGAGTTATGTTTACGTTGTAAACTTGTGTTCTTGTATTTACCAATAGTTTGAATAAATAGAGCACTGCTAATAGAGTTAATATTAATTTATTTGAAACGTAACATTGTTGTAAAAGAGTACCCCGCTAGTGTGGTACAGTGTTGCATTCGACATGCGTGGAGATAATAATTTCACATAAAGTAATATATAAATTTAATGCAACAAGGACTCGGGAAATCTGTTGCTAAATCATCAATAAACCTATGCAAAATAAAAAATATATTTTAATATATAAATAAAATATGAGTCTAAATGTTTTTTGTCTAACACTGTCAAAATTTAAAAAAAAATATATTAGTGTTGTGATCGCTCGAGCGAAAAACCGGTTGAATACTCGATTGTTGAAATAAACGACATCGCTTGATTATTAAAAAAGCTTCTCGAGTTATAAATTCAAACGAAAATCGTCGCTTGTTACTTATTACCTTTCACACGATACTCGAGCTTCGCTTCACGCCGACCGAAATGTGCTGCTTGGTAGTGTTATCACTCAAGGTAAAAATCTGCTCGTATATTCGAGCAGTTTTTCGCTCGATAGGAAATACTACTCTAGTTTTTCACTTGATACCCGATCTTCGCCCGACGCCGCGCTCCACCCGAAATGTGCCGAATGGCGACGTTCGAGTTTGACGCTCAGAAGGCTGACACGACATACGTCTTTGTTAGAGGCACATAAACGAGAAGGTGCATACAAAAAGGTATGACAAATTCCTTAGTGGATTCATCACGACATGGGTGTTTATTATTAAATTTTTTTTAAAACTCACAATTTTCCTTAATAAAAACTCTAGACTAAACTTCTGAACTTACAAAAACAACCCCTGGTGTTTTATCAACACATTCTTCTTAGTCATAGAAATTTCAAGTGATTAATCGCTCGAGCGATTCACTCGATTATTAAAATCGCTCGAGTATCAAGTACTCGATTATTAAAATCATAAGTTTTTCCCAACACTAAAAATGATATGAAACCCTGTATATAAATACATATTGTACGAATTTTGTCAATCAAGAGGATTTATAGTAATAATAATTTTAATGACTGATCATGAATTCACTTAGTTTAGTCACAAATGCCATTGAAGGTTTTAAATATCTATCTATATAGGATGAATTTCGTAAAGTATTAGTTCAAAAAATCCAGATTATTAGATATGTTTAAAAACGTTTTGGGTTTGTTCGGGTTTGTTGGAGATAACTTTAGAATTTTAAATAGGATGATATACTTTTGTTTATAAAAAATATACTTATGTTTATAGAATTCTACATAAAAACTAGTTATACTGGGTGGCAAAACTCTATTTATACAAATAATAGCTTCAACATTGTATATGTTACTAATAACGGAGATACCCCGTAAAACTACCCAAAAATGGACACCCGTACGCCAATGAGCCTTAGACCAAAATGATAAAGAATTCTCCAAACTATCTAACGATGTTACCATAAGGTTTAATGTACTTAGGAATATTAGTAGAAATTTAGAATTTCAATATTTATTTTCAATTGTACCTCTTGCGACGAAATTTTGAACTCAAAAATAATTTCTGGGATTTTCATTGAATTTGTTGCCTAGTAGTTTCCCAGATATGGCCGGTGGCCGACCTGAACACACACTGTATATTCATGAAAAATACCATGTATTTTGTCTGTTTTGCCTGACAAAAATGCCTACTTTATTTAGCAATTATGGAAAATAAGTCTCTTAAAACCGCATCTGTTTTCACCACTAATTACCCGCAACATGAAGCCTTAAACCGTTATTTATCGTTTAAGAAATTCGGCTTTTTATTTCTTCAAAAACTTGTTGAAAGATGTTGGCTGCTAACTACACTGATGATTTATTTATAAGTCATCAAGTTCGAGACATTCTCAGGGCAAAATATTTAACTGGAAATAAATCATACAATTTTTCCTTTAAGTGAACAGTAATGGAAACTCAGAACTACTTTTAAAATACATACTATGGCAGACTTTGTGGAAATAATCGAGATGAATCCAGGTAAGAGATAATTAGTTTTATATGAAAAATAGCGATCCATAAAAATTTAATTAATACTATATTTTATAGTAAATACAATACTTTACTATAATTATAATTACTATAGTGCTTGTTTCGTGAACTTACATTCGTTATAAAAAATAAAATAGATCTTAGTATTTAATTGATTGTATTAAATTGATTAGAAATGCTAACTATAGTTTCTTTGGCAAATTACATGTACAATAATATTTTGATATTATTAATAAAAAATTTAATTAAAAGTATATTAGCTATATAGAAAGTGGTACGATAAAATCATTGCTATAATAACTTTATTATTGAATTTATTTCGTGAACTTACATTCGTTGTAATATACAGGGTGGTGCTGCGAAAATTTATCACCTCGATTTTCCTGCTTTAAAATGAAAATGTTGAAAATCGCTCGGACCCGTCGATTTCTGATTCGAGGGGGAATAACTTTTCCGCTTTTTTCATCTCCGTAACTTCAACCCCCTAACGGGGGTGAACACAACCCCCTGATTTTGAATAGGGATGAGGGGTGTTGCGATACCTCATTTTGAAGATCGTATCGAGTACTATCTGACCCTAAAATTTCGCTTCAAAATTTTCTACGAAATGACAGCTAAAATAGTGGAAGACTACTTACTTTTGTGATTAGTTTATTAAATGTCGGAGAAATATTTTCAGACCTAACCAGTTATTTTAAGTGGTGCCACATATGCTCTATGGGGTTAAAAATGCAATAATAGGGTGGGAGTCGTAGCACTGTATGTCCAATTTCTTCTGCCAATATGTAACAAACATATACTTTTTTATACAAAATGTCTTTAAAACTTCTAAAAGATCACTTTTTTATAACTTTCTTCAAAATATATATCATTCGCCGCCATGTAGTTCTGAATCTCCAATTTTGTATTATTTGAGCTTGGAGCTTTATGTAATTGGCGACTGTGATAGGTCGCATTGTCCATTACTATCACGCTATTCTGAAGAATGTTTGGTAAAAGACAATTCTTGAACCATTCCTCAAAAACTAACAAATTTTACCACAAAAAGATATTTAAATATAAATTAAGCAACCTAACCTACCTGATGTGCCTATATTTAATTATAATTATTACAATTCGGTCCGTTCCACATAATAATAACAAACGGTCACAAAAATAATGGGATGGTTCAGGGACTTTTACGGCAGTCATTAAGTTATATCCATTTTTCGTGAAACAATCTTTACAACACTCGGAACTGAAAAATCCGTATTCATTATTCAAATTTAATACTGAGGAAGTCCCCATGGTTATGATTGTGGTTTGTCGAATATATTTTATAAACAGTGTCCCATGTTAACTTCTTAAATTGACAAATTGAATTCAACAATCAATTTTTCTCTGGAAGAACATTTTTGCTGTCGTACAGGAAAAATAACGGGTTAAATTCTGATTGTCTAATTATATGGATTTGTTCACAAATTTTCAGTAGCAGCTTTCACGATAATCAGATAAGGTGATTAATGGTTATTTTTCTACAATTTATTTTCACGACATAATTAGCTGTTGCTGAAAGTTGAACAAATCCGAAGATATTTGAGTGAAACAGAATTTTAAGGACATCATTCTTTTCGTTTTCTGATTCTATTTGAAAGAATATGTGAAAATAAATATTACATTCTCATATCCAATGTTTTATTGTTGTATTTAAACTCTAATTGACATTAAAAACTTTTTTTTATTTAATATTATTTACAATAATAATGATAATGTAACATAAATTATTTTTATTTATTTTTATTTTTGAAAAACGCATCATTTTCGAACCAAAAAATTAAAAATAATGTATAATAGGTATGATATCGTTTGATTCAGAATATAAAGTTGCGTTCAGAAAGCATAAAATAAATTATTTTAAAGAACAAATTGATGATGGTTGAGAAAAAGGTAACGTCGGATTGAAAATTTAATTAAGTTGTTTTATAGAGGAGAAGAAGTGGAAATCAGAATGTAAAATTTATTTTCACATACCTCTTCAAATAGAATCACGAAGCAAAATGAACGATATCGCAAAACGTGACGTTGCAGAACTTACCAAAGGCTGATTCTCACTATCGTGCAAGGCACGTGCTCGGCAGCGACAAGCAAAATATATTTTTCGTTCTTATTGATTTTGCTGGTTTATATTCACATTATGCGGATAACCTCTCGGCAAGCGACGGCCCGTCGAAAATCATAAGATGATTAACCTATTTTGCCGAGCTAGTGCCTTGCGTTGCCGAGCACGTGCCTTTGCGCGATAGTGAGAATTGGCTTTAATGCGCAACTTGTGTCTAATTTATTAATTCTTGTATATCCCCAAGTAATATTAATGCTCATATTGCGATCTTCAAGATCGCTTTAAAGCTATACAATAAAATTTCGAATAAAACCAAATGAAAGCCAGGACGGCCATAAAGGGTAGGAGTATCTTCAAAACTAAATTTTATAACTACATTACGTAAAACCATTTATTTTTAATTTTATATTCTTAAAGAGTTCTTCAAGGCAACTTTAAATTTATGTATTAAAACTCATTGCATTTAAAATAAAGGTACAGTACGTTTCACGAAAATTGGATACGACCTAATGATTTCCTGGGTCGGTCCCATTGTGTCGATAAGAGCTTGGCAATAAACAAGTGAAGTATGAAGGAGCGGACTAAGGAAAACAAGTTATGATATGATTATATTAATGTAATCAAATGAAATAAAATTTTTTTTAAATATTACTAGTCATATTTATTTACATTTATAATGTCATTCTATAGATAGTTCTGTTTCGCTATCGATATCCTCATCAAAATTAATTATAATTGGATTAATTATACGATCCAGACTAATATACGAATTTTCTACAGTTATTACGTGACGGACTGAATTTTTCCAACTACCTGGGGGAATATCATTAAAGCATTTTCGTATTAATTCTACAACACTAGAACTTAAAGTCGGAGAAATATTTTCGGACCCAACCAGTGATTTTAACTGGTGCCACATATGCTCTATGGGGTTAAAAATGCAATAATAGGGTGGGAGCCGTAGCACTGTATGTCCAATTTCTTCTGCCAATGTGTCACAAACATATACTTTTTTAAGGAGGTAAAGAAACTCACAGTCGTCTGCTCCACTAGTTTAATTAAACTAGTTTAATTAAACTGTGAGTTTCCTTACCTCCTTATAACTTCACTCCATTTTGAGATGGACTACTTACAACCTAACCTACCTGATGTGCCTATATTTAATTATAATTATTACAAGCCGGTCCTTTCCACATAATAATAACAAACGGTCATAAATAATGGGATGGCCCAGGTACTTTTACTGCAGTCATTAAGTTATATCCATTTTTCATGAAACAATCTTTACTTGCAACTCGACCTCAGCCTATTTGATTCAACGGTGTGCTGAAAAATTGTGATCGATCAAGTCGTAAAGATATTTTTTAAAATAATAATATTTAATTGAAATTTTGTATTTATACTCCCAACACGATTTGAAACGATTTTTTTATTTGTCGTTTTGCTCAAAAATTAAAAATAGGGATTGGGCGATTTTTACATTCTTGTACTTTTTGAGAACCCTGTATTTTTTTTCCTTGTAAATCTTAGTTTCTTGTCAAGAGCTTTTTAGAAAGAGACACTTTTTGTCATGAAAAAAAATAATAAGTTTCCCATTTATTTTGCATCCTTATTTTGTCCGTGATGCCTGAAGCTTACGTCTTGTGCAGAATAGTTAATTAATTTGTTCGTACAGTTTCATTCGGTGGAGGTAGCGCTTGTCAGGCACAAGTCTTGTCAGAATACTTGTCATGGTTCACAGCTGGTTCCTGTTTATCAGAACCAGCTGCCTGGCAAGTTTGAAATACTGTGAAAGATTTGCCCAGGTAGAAGTATATAGTTTCCACAGGTCTCATTCCGTGTATCCCAGCGGAGGCACTTCCTTTATTTTTGAGCCGTCATCAACCAGACAGTCGCCTAAGTCGTAGTTATTGGTGTTTTGCTCCTCAACACGCTTCAACTATCATATCATATGATGTTGAAAAGTATGCTTGGATTAGTGCTTTGTATGTAAAATTAAAATAGGAACAAAAAAATTATTTATTAGCTGAAGATATTAACAGGTATAATGAAAACAATAAAGCGTTATACCTACATTGATTCAAGCTGTGAAAATATTCAATCAAGTCGATATATAAAAAACAGCGGCGTCGTAAAATGTAATCATTTTAAGTCACAGCGTTTAAAAATTGTGCGTGTTTAAATACTATTGAGGCAACCGATTGGGTTTACCACCTATAGCTAATTTCTTCTACAAGAGCAATTACGGCCTGTCTAATGGATCTCAATTGCCATTTCCTAGGCGCCGCGATACCGTAAAAAGCGGACACCGACATTTACTTAAATAATTGTTATTTACAGACCATTGCTTGTTGTATTCTACTTGTAGACGTGCGAGAAACTGATAGGATTTAAAGCGATTTTCTTGGAGATAAGAAATCAACTTTTTTACCTCAGTTTCTGTCTCCTTATACAGGGTTTTCCGGATACGAATGCACTTTACGGACCCAAGTAACAATTGTAAGACACTTTTGATTTATTTATGGTTTAAAAGTGCTTCAATATGTTCAATAAAATGATGTTGGTTTTAAAGTTATTTTAAAATGAACTAAAGTTCTTAAAGGTACTTATTCTTATACAGGGTGGTCCAGCGAAAATTTAACACCTCGATTTTCCTGCTTTAAAATTAAAATGTAGAAAATCGCTCGGACCCGTCGATTTCTGATTCAAGGGGGAATAACTTTTCCGCTTTTTTCATCTCCGTAACTTCAACCCCCTAACGGGGGTGAACACAACCCCCTGATTTTGAATAGGGATGAGGGGTGTTGCGATACCTCATTTTGAAGATCTTATCGAGTACTATCGGACCCTAAAATTTCGCTTCAAAATTTTCATCTTTAACGAAATGACAGCTGAAATTGTGGAAGACTACTTAGTTTTGTGATTAGTTTATTAAATGCTGAAAATGGCCACCATTCACTGCGTGCTATTAACTTTTACAAACTGAGATCGATTATGTAGGTATGATTGAAGAAGTTGAAATGGCTTTCCCCTGGCACCGTATCTATGTAATTTAGCAGGCAACAAATCATGATTGACTACATCAAATACGCGTTCAAATCGCAACTAAACCATTTTTATTTTATGATTTTCGTAATAAAATAACATGTACGGGCAAAAGTCCAGTATTATATCTAGAAGTAAACCACTTTTCAATAACTTAATTTTTAAATAGACGCAAATCGGCAAATGTCATCATTCTATACTAGAATTTACACTGTTGTCCCGTTAAACGCATTTAATAAATGTCACTCTTCAGCTGCCCACCAGAGGGTGTAAAATAGATGGTTTATATAAAATATGCAAATTCAGATTATATTAGAAATATTATATAGTTTTAGCAGATCTTGTATGAAAGACAAATAAATAACTTCTCTGCATGTGCTCCTGTTCAAAATTTTCACACTAAAGAATAGTTTTCTGTAAGCTATACCTATTGAATGTCAATCGCTATAGCAAGCTAAAAAGTATATTAATTTATGAATTAATAAATTTCTAAAATTACTCAAAATCTTTCCCCTGTAACTAAATATACCATCCCGCAAATTCGACCTTTTTCTACTATTAAACGATTATTTTCATCATCTGTCAAATATACTTTTCCGACCAATCAAATTGATTCATTTACAATGCGATTATACTGATAAAATCTGCATCCTCCTTACAAGTGGTAAAACTGTTTCATTGTTCTATAACATTTTAAAAAGGCGTTTCTAAGTACGTTTAGTACTAGAGAATGAGAGCTTTAATAAATGTCAAGTTTAAGTAACCTTTTTTTTAATATACCTATGCAGATTTTTTTAGATTTAATTTTTAGTTGCCAAAGACAAGCGGGAAGCTACTTTAAAGGTAGGATTTAAATGAAAATATATGTCATTATGGTATTTTTGCAATGCATTTTCCTATTTAGGTATATTGTCGGCTTGTTTTCTTTTGAAATTTTAGTCACATTGACGTCTAGAGTAGAGAGCATAAGCTAGTATCGATATCTACGACTATCGATATTGTATACAGGGTAGTGCTGGGCGATATTCATCGATGTTTTTGAAACATCGATGTTCTGTTACCGATGTTTTCGACATCGATGTTTACCTTTCGATGTTCAATGTTATAACAAAACAAGAAAACTAGGTTGTAATCTTAAACTCAATTTTCCCAGCACAAGAAAATAAGAGCGAGAGCTTTTGATTTTATTTGCTAAAAGCCTTATTAGAGCCGACAATAAAAATTTCCGGTGCAATGGCAATTATAATTGCACGAATTCATGCGCAGTAAACCGTTCTCGATCAACTGGCGCCTTGCTAACAGTCAGAACAGCAGTTGGTAGTGTCGAAATCTCTAAAATACCCCCAGAATTAGAGTTGGGCAAACCTATTCATTTTGACTGGCAGTTAAAGCAGCTACTTCTACTTACAAATGGCAGTAGCCATTAGCTGTTCATAGGTGCTTCGACAAATTAAGAAATATTTAAAAGTAACAGAATAATCCATCTCTACCCAGACTTGCACCGGCAATGGCAATGAAAGTGGCGCGTGCCCCATTTCTGGCAATGCGAGACAGCTGATCGAGAACGGTGTACTGCGCATGAATTCGTGCAATTTTAGAACGGTTTAGTGCGCCTTAATACGTGCTTAAAAGGTAGTTGAAATCTTTTTTTTTCTAAAGCCGGCGAAACTATGGCCCCAAAAACGAAATAGCTTGCAAGGAATCATCATTAATCTAGTTTTACAAAAAAAAAATATTTCACAAGTTGTTAGTGACTGGAATTCATGCAGTTATAAAATATTATGTTTTAATATTTGCTTTATTTTTTTGTTCATATTATTTTTTAAAATTTTTGTTATTTTGTTTTTTGACGTTTCATAATTTTTCAATTCTTTCTAATAACAAGTTTATTTTTATTTTTTATATCTAATTTATTCCTAATCGCAAATATACTTTTTTAAATGTCGATGTTTGAACATCGATGTTTAGAAAACATCGATGTTTTACAACCGATGTTTCTACGCCATCGATGTTAGCTTTCGATATTAACATCGATGGTCAACATCGATGTTCCGTTTCGATGTCCCAGCACTAATACCGGGTACACCAAGTACAGTGGCCTATTAGAAGTATCTCGAGAACTAAATGAGATTTTATTTTGAAAATTTGGCTGTGGCTATAAGAGATAATTTTCTATGTTTCTGAAATATTTTGGATGGTGCGGTATTGCCGGATCATACCGAAAGTGGTAGCGACCTCGGAATTTTAAATGAATTACCCTATATATTATATTTTTTTGGAATCTAGGTAAAATTCTAGAATAGTTTCCTATATAATATCATATACCTATCTTTAAGAGTTTTTGAATTATAAATAATCTTGTGATTTTTTAACGCAGTATCGGGACCTTACAGCTAGAAAGCTGAAATTTTGACAATAGTTTCACAAGACCTTGGAAATTTTATAATTTTGAACAGTATTTAATTAGTTTTATACAGGGCGTCTCCACAACAATATTTCTGAGAGAAATGAATTATTGGAAAAATCGTCTTTTTCTTTAAATGTAAAAATTATCTTAGAACTTCTCTAATTTTACTAAGGTTAAAAATTAATAATTATCCCAAAAAACTCACTGAACCATTAATTAAAAATAGAATAAATAAAATTTACAACAATACAAATAATAAACCAAATAATGTCAAAGAACAAATATGTATATATCTCTGTTCCACATATTCCTGAAATAAATAATAAAATCAAAAAAGTACTTAAACCAGATAACATAACCATAGCAGAAAAACCGTATAACCGAACAAAAAATCTTTTTAATAAATTAAAACCCATAGAACCAAAATTAACTCAAACAAATCTGATATATAAAATAGATTGTTCCGAATGCCCTAAAACTTACATTGGCCAAACAAAACAATATCTTAAAAATAGAATAAAAGAACATAAAACCAGTCTACGCCACACGAATCAATCCCAAACTGCTCTATCGAAACACTCATTAGATTACCTTCACAACTTTAATTTCGACGAAGTTCAAGTAGTAGACTACGGAACAAATTACAAAAAACGCAATATCAAAGAAATTAATGATTCATATAAAAAAAAAACAATAATACGATTTATTTTAGAACTGATACAGATAACCTTAGTAATATTTACAATAATATAATCACATCAAACTAAATGCAAATTTTTACCATCATAAAAGGAACACTGATGGCACCAAATAATTTTAATATAGGAATTCCCAAACCCTATCGTAAAGGTATAAACAGGCCAAAAACCCAAAATGTAAATTATTTAAATATGCATACCTTCTATTTTATTGTAACTAAATATTAACCTGCCCTACTGCTAAAATAGTTTACTTCACATCCATTAAACAACGTGACAAAATGTTTTTAAATGCTATCTTAGTGTAAGTGGGTGAGAATTATACAAGGTATGTCCATTCTATCATTTATATATTTTCATGTTTTCTTTCTAAACATGACTAACATAAAATAGGAATTTTGCTTTTAACCCCATCAAAAATATGTTGCTTCTTTTTAATTTTGTTTATACGTCTTTTTTATTTTTGTTCAAATAGTTTGACGATGGTTTTAAATAAAATGAACCGAAACGTTAACTGAAAATTGGATTTTCAGTTAACCCAGCAAAAATATCAAAAATGGGTAACCCTGTACTTTGCATTAATATAAGGTAATTTTTCGTTGAGCTGAATAAATACAGGAATTGCCGTCAAAACTCCACTACAGAACAGATGCTAAGTTATTGCAATTCATATGTAAATTGGAAATCATTAAACATGCTGCAAAGTTAGATATGTCCATAGAAATTCTTACTAAATTATTCGACAAATGGCTCTATATTCCCGCTAAAGTGACAGTTGTAACATGCCTAGAAAGCGCAATTTTCTATAATGTCAAGGCGTGTTTCATTATTTTTTTACTAAAGAAAATAAAGTGAAGCAATTTATTACTGGTTGATATGCCAGAGCCTTAATTACTAAAGAAAGTGGATGGAATATTTCACAAAAAAAAGATAATTAATTAATAATAAATATTACCACATAATTATTTAATGTTTTCAACTATAAACATATAATTTTAAAGGGGATACAACACATCCATTTCATAAAACAAGATTTATTTACAATCGTCTTATTTCGAATACCACTATGGAAAATGATTATTTCCAGACCACCCGATGATCATTATACAATAAGGACGTATTTTTGTCTATACAGTAGCACTTTAAAATACTATTTCAGATTGAAATTGAAACTCTTCAGAACAAATAAGTTCGAAACCGGTCTACAGGTGGTTGGTTGCATCCTATCAATGGAGAGGGCTTCCTTTTCTTGGTAGTACCATTTAATCTGAAATAGTATTTTAAAGTGCTACTGTGTAGACAGAAATACGCCCTTATTGTATAAGGATCATCGGGTGGTCTGGAAATAATAATTTTCCATATTGGTATTTGATATTAATACTACCTGACAAGCATAGATTTTTATTTGGATTTCTTATTTCGAGTTAAAATAGGCAAAAAGATTTATTAAAAACACCAATTCATGACTAAAAATACAATAAGAAACGTAAATGGCTTTGCATTTATCTAGGTACCCATGACGCCATAATGCTAACAAACAAATGAACATAATTGAAAAATCCGCTATTATTTGGCAGAGAAGTAAACGATTTTACGGAGTCCATAGCAATCTAGATAGAAAAATAAAAATAAAAACGAAAAATAATTTAAAGTGTCAAAAAGTTATCGCGAATGTCGTTATGTCGTTGAATTTGGACTAGCCTTCTGAATCGATATAGCCAAAAATATACTGGGTGTACCATTTATAAATACAAAGTTAAGGTCATTTCGGGTTAAACCAGAAGTGACAAAATGGATTCCCTCATGTCATAAAATGCAAAATAATATCACATACAAATCCACCGAATAACATTTCTGTAATTTAAAAAATGAAAAAGTTCCTTCTGAAACACCCTGTATTCCTTGGGTGATTCTAAGACGAAAATGTCATATAAACATGGGTCCGCAAATGCTCCGTTTTCAAGATACAGGGTGTTAAAGAAATATTTTTAAATCGGATTTTCGTAAATATCTTAAATATCCTTTCGTTGATATTCTTGAAATTTGGCAGTTTTATTTGTAGCAGATAACTGTCAAGTTAAATGCTGTAATTATTTTCCAAAGCAAACCTTGATTAAATAAGAAAATGTCCATGCATCTCCAGGGACATGTATCAAAGGGGTTTTTATTATTTTTCTCGAAAACGAACTAAGATACGAAAAACGTTCAAGAGATAAAAGTATTGTATTTTTAGTTGCTTAATCCGAAAAAAATATAAATATTTCAAAAAAGCCTGTGGCTTATTTTTTTTTCAATAATGTTCGTTAAGGTGCCGCCCGCCACTGGACTCAATAAATTTAATCTACTTGGGGCTAAATTATCCCCTTAATACTACAAATTAAACTGCCAAATTTCAACAATATCGCCAAAAGGATATTTAAGATATTTACGAAAATCAGATTAAAATAATTTTTTTTAACACCCTGTATCTTGAAAACGGAGCATTTGCGGACCCATGTTTATATGAACTTTTCGCCTTAGAATCGAAGAGACCCAAAGAATCGTTTCTTAAAATTTCTGCACATACTACCCTGTATGTAGTACCTATGTTGTTTTAAAAATCAAAATTTAAATTTCTTTAGAATATTCTGATTTTTAGAGTATGAAATGTAACGGAATGAAGGAGAAGAAAATATGTCCTCCCTACCTGGACATATCAAGAACAAAACATACAAAGGAACAAGAGGAACCATTTTTTCCACTACAATGATTTTTCATATAGGGGTAACCGAAATGCTTCTTGACACTAAAAAGCTCCCGGTATAAAACACTATTATTTCTGTAACGGATATACACCTATTATGTTATAAAACTGTCACAATATTAGAAATAATAATTCATTATCTTTTTAGGCATAATACGAGGGTAAATTAAAAAATTATACTTTATAATACCAACTTTTATTTCTATAAGGACGTTTGGCAACTATGCATTTGCGCACTAAACCGTTCTTGATCAGCTGGCCCAATACTGCTTGCATTGCCGGCGCAATGCGAGAATGGAATCCGTATTACAGTCGGCAATTTTAGTCTTCTGGCAATTAAAATTGTATAGATTCATGCGCAATATAACGTTCTCGATTAGCTGTCTCGCATTGCCAGACATAGGGTACGCGCAAATTTCTTTGCCATTGCCGGTGCAAGTCTGGGAAGAGATGGATTATTCTGTTATTTTTAAATGTTTATTAGTTGGCCGAAGCAAATATGAACAGCTAATGGCTATTTAAACTAACTGGTACTTAAATTAACAGTTCACATTCTTTATTAAGCATATGTACTGCTATTTCGTAGCAACTTTTTTGAACCGCCATTTGTAAGTAGCAGTAGCTGCTTTAATTGCTAATCAAAACGAACAGGTTTGCCAATCTCTAATTCTGGGGGTATTTTAGGGATTTCGACACTAATAACTGCAGTTCTGGCTGTTGGCAATGCGCCAGCTGATCGAGAACGGTTTACTGCCCATGAATTCGTGCAATTATAATTACTATTGCAACGGAAATTTTTATTGCTGACTCTAATACGGCTTTTAAAATTGAATGCGACGGCCCGTTAAATTTCGCAAGACAGTGAGAAACAGCCTTTACTGCCTGTTCTCACCAAAGCAACTGGCAACCGCAATGCAACTGCAACGCGACAGCAACTTCAATTGAGTTGCTCTTGAGCTCCCACTGGAACCAACTGGTTTGAAGTCTCTGTTGACATGAGCAAAATGTCGTCTTCATCAGATAAAGATATAGCCGCAACATACTTGCTCGTTAAAAAGCTTTAAAAAAAAACTTAGCGACAATTTTGGGTTAGTTAACCTTTAACTTTAAGTTAACACCCGTGACCTTTTTATACCATAAATTTGAGAAATAGTTCGTATATAGTGGCACAGGAATTCAATAATGATCCGGTTAAATTCCATAAGTTTAACCGAATGAGCCACAAAAGTTAAATATTTTGCTGTCTCGTCCGCCATGACACCGCGATTGGAGGCAACTGACGAAAGCGACGCGGTATACTGGGCAACTCATAAGCAACTAGATGCGTTGCATTTGAGTTGCCTTAAGTCAGTGGGAACTCGCGTATTTCAACCTTAGTGCTGTGTCGCGTTGATGTTGCGTTGCGGTTGCGTTTCCGTTGCCAGTTGCTTTGGTGAGAACAGGCACTAACGGTTGTACGAATTTTCTTACATGTATGTTGATGTCCTTGAGAACGTTCCAGATTAAACGATAACCCAATATTTGCTATACCGGCACTTTTAAACGTCAACATTATTAATTCGAATATTATTTTTCGGTATATTAGTAAAGTCTGAGTGATTACGATATTCAGATTGAGGGAACGCCACAGGAAATTAAAGCAAATAATTTATTGCTAGAAAAATTCAGGGACAAGCACAAGTGTATCAAAAATTTATTGTCTGATGTACTGATAACGATTTGAGTATCTATCAGAAAATATTTTATTGGCATTTCGATAATTTAACGTAAAAGTAAATATGAAGTCGTAGAAAAAGTATAGTTCACAACTCGAGTGGTAACTCTATTACACACTCTTTCGAAGTAAGTAAGTTCCGAAATCGTGTGTAATAGGCTTTTTACCACTCTTGGTATGTAATATACTATTTCAACATGAGTGTGCATGCTTTTGCGCCAAGTCAGCCGTGCTTTCTTTTCTCATTTTCATTGATGGTCATAGGAAATAAAACAATCAAACTTGATGTGCACTTATTGCTAATTCAAACTAGGTAAATCTTCCATTTTTAGATTCCTTTATGAATCATTATTCCAATACCAGGCTCTTGATATGCATTTCTCTATGCACCGACAAGCAGAATCGTTTAGAATAGGGCCTACACACTGATACCATCAGTGTTATGGTTTCCCCGTTATGTTACACGAGAGATCACGGGCCACATGATTAATTGCTCAATTGAATTAAGGATGCTCACGACTTATAATGGCAATTTGTCACGGTAGGGTGAGCCGAGGGTTTGTTCTGGTTAGTCAAGAGATTCCCTTACATGCGTTCTGCGGTTTATATTGTACTAGGGTTGATATAAAACTATACAACGTGTCCAAGATAAGGAGGGCCAGTACAAGGATCTCGGAAACCGTAAGAGATACGAAGTCGGTTAAATGGAGTTAAAGTTGCGCATTTACGTGCCTAATAATACGTCATTTAGAATGTTTTAAAATCCCGAGTAGTTCCGGAGATATCCGGAAAAAAACGAAATTCTGAAAAATCGTTTTATTGTTTTTCTTAATTTTTTTGAGATCAAATTCTAAAGTAAATTGCACTTTTACATTGCCACTTTTTCTGCTCTATCTAACAGCGTTAATTGTTTTTTAATCCGACCAGTCGTCTTCGAAGGGCCATTATCAACTTTCTTTTTTTAAATACGATCCTGTTTTTCTGATATTGGAATTAGAAGGCTTTTCCTTCCGAATGCAACGATGTATGGCACATTGTGGTTTAATGACGTTTCGAGGGTTTTTTGTACAACATCAGAAAATTTTTGGGATACGGTCCTGTATTTCTCCTAATTTTATGAATAATATCTCAAGTAAGCTCTAAATTTTTTACTTATGTTGAACTAGTTCAGTAAATAACAAATAACTTAATAATAAATCACAAATAAGTGAATAAAAATCATACCAAAACAGTAATAAAACGAACAACGAAAAAAGTAAGGAACTACATAATCAGGTGTTGAAAATGATTTCCGATATTCTCTAACATCTTCTAACTGCCACATAACAGTTTTTTTAAGATAAAATAAGACACGATAAAATATCAAACTTTTCAACATTTGTAAAATTATGTTCCATATTTTCTGGAAAATCGAAAACCTCTTAATACGCTTCCAAACGATCACAATGGGAATGTCAAGTGAAAAAAATCACACGTCACCATCTTAATTTTTTTGTTTCAAACGCCTACTTTTCTTTTAAATCCCGAATCAACAGAAGTTTGAAATAATGTTTCTGTATTTTGTTCACTTATTTGTGGTTCATTATTAAATTAGTTGTTATTTATTGAACTAGTTCAACATAAGTAAAAATTTAGAGCTTACTTATGAAATATTATTTATAAAATTTGGAGAAATACAGGGCCGTATCCCAAAATTTCCTGATGTTGTTCAAAAAACCCTCGAAACGTCATTAAACCACAATGTGTCATACATCGGTGCATTCGGAAGGAAAAAGAAAGTTGATAATGGCCCTTCGAAGACGACTCGTCGGATTACAAAACAATTAACGCTGTTAGATAGAGCTGAAAAAGAGGTAATGCAAAAGTGCAATTTACTTTAGAATTCGATCTCAAAAAAACCCAGGAAAACAATAAAACGAATTTTCAGAATTTCGTTCTTTTCCGGATATCTCGGGAACTACTCGGAATTTTAATAAACGGCATATTATTAGGCACGTAAATGCGCAACTTTACCTCCATTTAACCGACTTCGTATCTCTTACGGTTTCCGAGATCCCTGTACTGGCCCTCCTTATCTTGGACACGTTGTAGTATGAGGGCCAGTAGTAAAGTTTTCTCCCTACTTACTACTACCAAGGCTATATTATCACTATTTTTAAAAATTGTTTATGGTGACACGTCACCATTATAGAAAAATCCTTTAAGTCATTCTGTAAGTGGTGCTTGTGCGAATAAAGCGATTCACGTTGATTTTGAATAGTTGGAAAATACCAAAGGTATTGTAAACTATAGATCCCATAATCCATTCATAAAACTCTTGGAAAGTGAAGCTGTGATTGTGTGAAATGTTATTGAAAATCAGTAATGGGTGGAAGAGAGAACTACATGTTTGTTGGCTGAATGGCAACAATGTTGCAGTCTGGTTATTTCAAATAGTTAAATATTGAAACATAACCACACGTACCGATGAAAAGATTAATCCTTATTTAAATGATCCATTCTTTTACAAATTACACTTGAATGCACCACGATTATTTATAATAAAGACGATTTTTCACCAATAATCACAAAAAAAACTCAAATCAACCAAAATATATAAACAATCCGTTAGATCACAGCGCCAACGTTGTAATAGTTACGAGATTAGTATTCATTCATATTTTGGCTCCTGAATCGTAGCGCAGTAGTAAAATAGAAATAGATGTTGCCAGAGTGCAGTTGGATTAGTTCAAGATTCGTTTGATACTTTTTAATATAATAATATTTTTTTAAACAATCCCTCATCGTCTTTTCACAGTTTAAAGTAAAATTATTGGGAAATAAATTTATTTTAAAAGCAATTGCGGATTAATCATAAACCAGTTGTAATTGTCAAATTAACAAATTTGTAATTGGGATTTTGCAAGATACCTTTGCGATAAATATGTCAATCTGGCTATGCTGCAAAAATGACCGAAAGAGGTGGGAAAGACTGTTTCGTTGCGTAGGCTAAAAACGTACATTTTTCTATCTGTAATTTGTAATATCTTGGGAAAAACTAAGTCTAGAAAGCCGTTACACAAGAATTACGTCTGCGAGATGAAAGAATTCTTAAACAATTAAGATACTGAGCTAAACCAGATATGAATGGGCGGCAGTGGTTCGTCGTATATTTCTGCTATTCGTCGCTCTTTGGCTATAATATGAAAATATTCCTTACTTCAACTTTACAATTTAAATTCCAAATGAATCATACATACACACATACATGAATGCTTCCTTCTCTAACACGCATAGTTCACACACATAACAGGTATGCATCTTGAATCTTCAGTACCATAAAACACCTACATTTAAAGACCTTATCAAGATATATGGTACTACACAAAATGATGAATGGATTCCACCATTCTCTGTAATTTGCATTCGTAATAAAGTTTTATATCTCATCAGATAGCCGGGCCATGTTGGCAGCAGTACTCCTACAATTTGTTCCGTATCAGTTTACAGGACAATATCTTTGAATCTTTATTACCGTGCCGGACACCCTACATGGCAGCTATGTCACGTGACATCACTTAAGGTACGACACGACGCCTCAAGAATTTTTATTTGGTGCGTTACTTTCGTCAGGAGTCTCGTACATTAAATACAGTTTTTAACGACTATAATAATTATTATGTGGTGATTAGTAAGTATTTAACATAGACACTATTCATTGGTACTTAGTGTACTTAGTTAGTGTCAGTGAATACGGATTCATTATTCACGAGCTGTGATCATCAAGTTAAATTATTTTTGTTACTTGCGGCTTTCTAAATTTTCAAAAAGCACATTTTTTAAGTGAAAAAAACTATTTCCAAATTCTATTGTGTGCAAATAATTTTTAATATACAGGGTGTCCATTTTCGGGTAGTTTTACGGGGTTTCTCCGTTATTAGTAAAGATAGATGGATGCGGTTTCCGCAGCGCTGTGCTCTCTTGGCCGCCTTGTTTTTGATATACGGGATGTTCTTGAGAATTGTGCATTTTGGGACACCCCCCATATCTCGGTTAGCCCGTAACGTATCAGAAAGAAATAAAATGTTCTTTTTGTACTTCTTTACTTATAATCCAGTGACGTACTCTTGCTTTTTTTAAATTGGTCACCCTATATATTTTTTAATAATATAATTTAGTTTGTAACAAGCTTCTCAAAAATATATAACACTTTATTTTTAGTCTTAGTATTAGGCCCGCAATATACGTTTTTCAAAAATATACCATTTTTTTAGTAAGCCATGACGGGTATTTAAAACAAACAAAAGAACACAGTCCTATGTGCCATAATAATAAAATCTTCTAATTCTGTCAGAGCATTTAGCGTCTCTAAGTTGTTAATTTCTAATTAATAATGAAAAATCAGTTTGTCCTAATTATGGCAGAGCAGGTAAACTTTGAGAAGTACAACATGCTCGTTTGTTATATCCAGTGTAACGAAAATGCAGATGGAGCATTAGAAGTGTATTTGAATAGGTAAATATAAGCCCTTATGTAGTAATTCTATGAAATTTATAAATTTTCTTAAATTACTTGTAGATATCCCGATAAACGAATTTTTTCAAGAATAAAATCAAATTTAATTGAACACGGTTCATTTTCTAAACCTCGCCCTAAAATCTATCACAAGGATAATCGCGAGACTGATGAAATAAATGTGTTAGCTTCAATTGAAACAAATTCTAGTAGTTCTTGCAGAAAAGTTGAAAGTTCGGTCGGAATAATTAAATCAAGAGTGCAAACAATCCTAAAAGAAATAAATTTTAAGCCATATAAATTCCACCGTGGACAAAAGTTACATCCTGGTGATGCACAGCGCTGTATAGAGTCTTGCAATTGGTATTTATAAAATCTGAACAGGGAAAACAATTTTGAAAAAAACCGTTATATGGTCTGATGAGACTCATTTTACCAGTGCTGGCATCTTTAATCGACAGAATAGGAGGTTTGTGTCTCAGAAAACTCAGCATGTAATAATTTCAATCGAACGACAAGGCAGATTTGGCGTTAGCGTTTCATGCTTTATACTGAATAGCAAAATAGTTTATAATATATTTGAAGGAAGCCTTAATGCAAGTAAATATTTGGAAATTCTGGAAAATGTTGTGCCAGAAATAATAGAAGATGTGCCATTAGCTGGTCTCAATAACTTGCATCTTCAACAGGATGGAGCGCTCGCTCACAATGCCCAAATTGTAAGGGCCTACCTAGATAATAACTTCCCAGATCGCTGGATTGGAACTAAGGGACCTGTAAGATGGCCACCAAGGTCACCCGACTTATTTGGATACCTTCAAAATAAAATTTATTCCTTTCACTACCAAACAATGGCAGATTTAAGAATTGCCATTGACGGAGCTTTAGGGAGTTACAAAAGCGGCCGTTTATTATTTTTAATTCATTAAGGCGAATAAGAACCATGTGGGAAACATGTCAATGGCATAATGAAGAACAATTTGAGCAATATTTCAATATTTGTGTCTAATATTTAATCACATCGGTGTTTTTTAAAACCCGTCATGCCCTACTAAAAAAAAATGGTATATTTTTGAAAAACGTATATTTCAGGCCTAATACTAAGACTAAAAATAAAGTGTTATATATTTTTAAGAAGCTTGTTACACACTAAATTATATTATTAAAAAATATATAGGGTGACCTAATTAAAAAAAGCAAATTTGTTTATTTTCCTTGAAAACTATTAAATATAGAAAAAATCTGAGTACGTCACTCGATTCTACGTAAAAAACTATAAAAAGATCATTTTATTTCTTTTTGATACGTTACGGGGTAACCGAGATATAGGGGGGTGTCTCAAAATGCACAATTCTCAAAAACATCCCGTATATCAAAAACAAGGCGGCCTAGAAAAATTCTGATTACGGCATCTTCTACAAAAAAGTAGCATAGTGCTGCGAAAACCGCATCATTCTATCTTTAATAATAACGGAGATACCCCGTGAAACTACCCCAAATGGACACCCTGTATATCCCTTTTTTTAAATCGACTTTATAGGAAAAACCCTTAAACCTTCCGTGGTTCGCTACCATGATCTGGCGCGATCGAAGATACCATTACGTCTCTACCCGCTGTAATTTAATCCAGAGGCCAAGCTCAATGCTGATCGAGACATGAAGGCGGCTGTACATCTATTAAGGTTCCCCTTTAAACTTGTTAGGTGCTGTTTAACAATTTATACGTTGCAAAACTTACCAGGTATTATTATTTCAACAACGCGGATACAACTTCTAATCGTGTCGTCCAGTTCACTATCGTAAAGTTATGTTATGTTGTGAAATAATTTGCTTCCATGTTCCAAGAACTTATTAAAATTTTGGCATACAGTATTTAACTTTGACAGTATCGCTGACGGCAACGACTACAATAATAATGCTTATATTTTCGGTATTACTAAATTGATTGTTTTGAATTTTTTGATCCCAGTGTGGGACAACCTGTACATGTATTTGTTTATGAAATGTCACAAATGTAAGTACTCGGCTTTTTATGATAATGAGATACGGTGGTTTATAGTTATTTTCCTCCAGTTTGTTTATATCTCAGGATTTGTTGGTTCAAATTTTACCAGACAACTCCATAACACCCTGTATATTATTGGTACATCTTCGATTCATTTTTTTCTCGTATTTGCAGAACATTATGAGTTTTTTTATATACAATATATTCTGATTATTTCCATCACCTGTTAAATATATGTACTGTTTCGACCAATCAAACTGTTTCATTTACATCATTCACGTGTGATTATACTGATTAAATTTACATGTTCCTTACAAGTGATAAAACTATCTCATTGACCCACAACATTTTTAAAGAGCATTTCTAAGTAGGCCGAATACTAGAGAATGAGTTTTAATAAATGTTAAATGTTAAGAATTCTTTTAACATGGGCAAACTTTTTTAGATTTCCATTATTATTTGCCAAGACAATCGCAAACTACTTTAAAGGTAGGATTTAAAGGAAGAAAAAAAAGATAGTTTAAAAAGCTATCTTTTTAGATTAAAATATACAGGGTGTTCCATTTAAAAAAGTGAGGTTAGGTCCGATAAGTTTCTTACCTGACCCCGTATACTTATTCTGAAAACGGCAGATTATTCAACAATCATTAAATAGTACATTACGTATCAAGGGCCGAAAAGAGGCTTTTACGGACGAGATGCGGAGATGGCCGACCGAGCCGAAGGTGAGGGAGGCCACCGCACGAGTACGGAAAAGCCTCCGACGGCCCGAGATATGTACCGTATTTTTTTTACAAGTGCTCCGAAGCTTTGATGCCAAATAAATAAAGAAATTCTTCAGACAGTTTTCCTGTCTAGATGACATGAAAACACTCGAGCATGGAGAATGTAAATATCTATTTATTATTTTTGACAAATAGGCTCGGTGGCCTAGTGGTATAATAGCGTTCGCCTTGTAATCTGGGAGTCGCGGGTTCGAATCCCGCACTCGGCATCTCTGGTTTTTTAAATTTTTTTACAAGTGCCCGGGTCTTTGAGGCCATATAAATAAAGAAATTCTTCAGACATTTTTCTAAAACATCTTTAAAAAATTAACTGCCAATTTAAATTATATATAATCCGCTATTTATTATCGCTTGTAGTATGGCTCGGTGGGTAGAGTGTCCGCCTGGCGATGTGAGGGTCCCGGGTTCAAATCCCGTACCGACAATTCTGGTTTTATTTATTTATGAGCACATGGTGACTCGAAGCGGGCGAGAAAAATCTTTCCCGCCCGCTCTCTTGGAAAACGCCACTTTCGGTGAAGTGAACATGCATGAAAAGAGGCACTTTCGGGACACTTGTAAAAAAAATAAACTTCTGTATACAATACAATACTCTTTTAACTAAGAAAATATAGGGTAATTTTGAAGTTGTCAATTTTTTTATTTAACCCCGTATCTTTTAAGCGAGCGAAAAATTTCTAATTTTGATTTTACCATTTTAGGTGTGACCCAAAAAGAGCACATGACACCTACATTACTTTTTTGATAGCACTAACAATAACGGAGATACCCTATAAAAGAGTCGAAAATGGGACACCCTGTACTTACGGTTTATTTGCAATGTATTATTGTATTTATATTGTTGACTTGCTTTGGGTTTAAGTAAGGAGATCTCACCGCGTCCTATCCACCTTTCAGCATGTTTCCAAAGCATGCTATGTTTAAGGTTGAAAATAAATTAAAATGATTTCATATTCATCACATGCACGCACTGTTATTTGTGCGTGTTTCTCAAAAACGGTTAGATTTATCGAAGCAATAGTAATATACCTTTTATATGTCAAAAGCTTAGGAGAATAAAATCGTTCAATCAAAATGCGCATACAGTATAGCACAAAAAAGTTGGGACCATTCAAAGTAAAGTATAGGTTCATATGTGCCGCCCTCTACAAAATGTGAAAAAACAGTGGACAAATTTGTATTCCCCATCCCGAAAAAGCCCCATATACGAGATTTCGTCAAAATATTATGAGCGTGGCAGAATGCAAAAAATTGCAAATAAAATTTAACTTTAACATCCTGTAATTTGGTTAATATCCAATTTTCGAAAAAATATTATAGGAAGAGGTGGCATTTATTTTCGGCCCACAATTATCCCCTAAATTTTTTGCTCGTCATTTCGGACACCCTGTATAACTTGGAACGTATTGTTTCTTTTCGATACAAAAAATGTTAATATCTTTATTCCGAAAGCGTTTTAATAACTCAGTTTAGGAATTCCAAACGTCAAGACACTCCACAAATTATAATCTACCTTACCTACCACGATCTAAGCATTTTTGAAACAACAGGTAGATCCTATTTACTTTCCGTCGTTCATCATAAAAATGTCACATACCGCCGCGCGCCGTACAAAATATTATATAAAAAAGTCGGGAATCTAAAAAAACCACCGACGACAAAAATTAAAATTCCCATATTTTAAAAATTAAGTTTACATTTTAAAATATTTATTGAGTCATAATAACTTGTCGAGACCATAAAATAGTTTAAATTATTTGGAGGCAGTAAAAATGTGACGAGTTAGTAAGCATCGTAAAAGTCCCATAATAAAAGTGGTTTGGTGATTTTTATCTTACTTCAGATGATATCGGAGGCATCAAAATAAACATATAAACCCGATGTTTGGTGAGTTTCGGATGAGAAAAATAGTCGTTAAGTCATTATGGTGGAGTTCGAAAAAGGCTACTTGAGAATCTAGTATAAAAAAAGCCACGGGATGCTTACGGCAATAAAAACCGGACACCATGTAAATGTTTTATTTTTATTTCTTGTTTTAAAAGCAATTTGGATAAATCTGGGAGAAGCAATTGATTCGCCACACAAAAACAGAATTTAAATAGACAATCAATTATAGGTCGACAAGTTTATCTATAGCTACAAAAGAATTGCGGGCAAGAAAATTTCTTGGGTTAACAATGCTGTCACATATATTAAATTTTTATTAAACAATATATTTCCAAGTAAACCCTTTATTTTAATATTTAAATACAACATAAAATATTTTTTTGTTAAAGCATTTCGAATTTAAAAAAAAGGCAACATGGTGCTATATCAGCGGTAACCTTGGGTAACCGGTGGCTAGAGCTAATTTGATAGGTTATATCCCAGACAGAAGATGACGACACGCGTATGGTGACACGCCCATTGTGCCGGCGTGGTTGTTCGGCGATTTCCAGTATGCTTCAACAAGTTGCGTAGTGATAGGGTTTGCTTTAAAACTGTGATAATGAATTAATATACCCTGGTAAAACCCTTCATAGTCAAACCCGTGAAGTGATTGCCAATGTCTACAGGGTGTGTGAAGAAGAATCACAAATTAATACATTTAAATTGTCAGTTAAGCGAAAGCTAGAAAGGGTCGCAATGTATAAGGGAGTAAGCGTGGGTGCAGTAAAAAACATTCACAAAGAAGATACTGAAAGGAAAGAAAATAACCCGGATCAATTGTTGTCGTCTCTTGTCAAAAAAAGGGCCCGTCTCTCTGCTGTCGAAAAAATCGAAAGCTTCGACTTTGGCATTGTTAGGAGTACAATACAAAAGTTTTATTTGGAACTAAAAGTGGTTCCAACCTTAAAAAAGTTGGTAGCAACTTTTTTAAGGTGAGAAGTGACATAAACTTCGTTTTCCCGTGAAACTTTAAGGTGCATGTTGAAATCAAATGGACTTTATAGGCGAAAATGCCAAAATAAGAGAGAAATATTAATGGAATGGCATAATATATTGCACTGGTCGTACAAATATATTCATGCCACGAAAAAATATACAGGGTGTCCGGGAAAAGGAGGTCAATCCATTAACCATATATTCCTTGAGCAAAAATAATATTACTTTTATAATGCCATTTTTCATTCTTGACACTCATGTGCGATATACAGGGTGTTAAAGTTTGAAATTAAAAACTGATTTTTTTTAATAGTTCGAGTATTTAATGAGATATTAATTTCAAATTTGGTACATTGCGTCAGCCTAAAAAGCTACATCTTTTGAGAGGAACAAAACAAGATACTTTTGTCAAATACTCAAAATAGGGGGGTCCAGTTCCCGCTGACCACCCCTATTTTTTAGTGTGTGCGCCAGTGACTTCTAAACTATATTTTTTTAGGAAATCATTTATTTTTGATTATTTTTTCACCCTTATAAAATTTCGATCAAATCATTTGTTTTGGAGATAATTTGAAAAGCATGGATTCTTACCAGATGCCAGCGCAGCTGACGGTAATCCAATAATTTTCAAATGCTAAATCAAGTCAGCCGTTGTGGCATTACCATGGATACAAGATATAATTAAGTAAAACTTTGCAATAAGTGACAATACCGAAAACAAAAGACTAACCAAAAATAAGGACAGTGGCGTACAGATAAAAACCTGTAGTACTAATTCAGTTAAATGAAATTAGTTTATTGACCTACTAAGAACTTACTATTGCTAATCTTCATATAACAGTAAACACGATAACAATTATTGTTATCATTCGTTCTTAAGACAAAAATTTACTATTACTTATTAAATAAATTTCAAACATCATAACAAGATAACAAATACTCAAAACATATTATTTTCGAAAGGAGTATAATAATCGTCGCGACATCTCGCGGTGGTACATAAAAACGGCGAAACGCGTCTGGGTATTAGTCTGATGAAGGAAAATGGAAACAAATTTCTATATTCAAATATTATTTTTTTAAATTGACGTTAGTAACAAAAAACAAACAAAAAAATAGTCTAAAGAAATTGCTCGATATGACCTCCATTTTTTTGAATACACATGCGAGCTCTCTTTATTAAAGAAAATCTTAACCTTTGAAAAATATGTGGTTTTAACCTGAACTGCTGTCCAGCTTGAAGTATTCTTTCTATTAAATGATTCTCGCTCAAAATCGGAACCATATACACAAAATCTTTCATACACCCCCAGACTGAATAGTCCGAAGGAGTAAAGTCTGGGGAACGGGGTGGCCATTTAACATGAGCATCATGGCCCCGACCAATCCAGCGATTAGGAAATAAAACAACGATGCCGTATCCATGGTAATGTTACAACGGCTAACTTGATTTTAGAATTTGAAAATTATTGGATTACCGTCAGCCGCGCTGGCATCTGGTAAGGATCCATGCTTTTCAAATTATCTCCAAAACACATGATTTGATCGAAATTTTATAAGAGAGAAAAAATAATCAAAAATAACTGTTTACCTAAAAAAATATAGTTTAGAAGTCACTGGCGCACACACTAAAAAATAGGGGTGGTCAGCGGGAACTGGACCCCCCCTATTTTGAGTATTTGACAAACATTTCTTGTTTTGTTCCTCTCAAAAGATGTAACATTTTGTGCTGACGTAATGTACCAAATTTTAAATTAATATCTCATTAAATAGTCGAATTATTCAAAAAAATCAGTTTTTAATTTCAAACTTTAACACCCTGTATATCGCACATGAGTGTCAAAAATGAAAAATGGCATTATAAAAGTAATATTATTTTTGCTCAAGGAATATATGGTTAACGGATTGACCTCCTTTTTCCGGACACCCTGTATATAATATTACATTATTAAGATAATAATAGCACGCCCAGGACTCGGGCATGTTTAAAAAAGATATTGCTTTCCCCTTACCGATACGTCGTAGCTATAGACTAGCTTGTCGAGCTGAAGTTCCGTACTTAAAATAAAATCGTAAAATCCTCGGTTTCATATTTTATCTCTTACAAAACTAGCAAAGTAAATTTTAAACCATCCATAACATTTCAAGATAAGGAGCACATAATATGGGGATCTCGTTAATTGTAACAGATACAACTTTGTACAATGGGGAAAAAGTATCGCATCAAAACGGCAGCTAGCGTTATTTAATATTAAAGTGCCTTTCAATGTAAGTTAATTTTATGAATAGTGTCGTGTTAGAAAGTTAGAAATTAATAAATAAATTTTTTCACACAATTAAATAAAAAAATTATCTTTTTTAAAATTTTGTAGACACTGTATAATATACCTGTAGCGCGATATGAAAAACTAAAAAATAAGGACAAACTTGCCTAATCTAGGGGCGAGTACTTTCCAATAGAAAAAAATTGTGAGATATTCATAAAGCATAGACATATAAGTGATTATAAGTACGCCACTGCACATCACAACATTTAGGTACAATTGTTGTTACTGAACATAAACATGCTTTTCAGAAGGTATAATAATCACTTGCAAAGTTTGCACGATACAACGCACAGTGGGATCTAACTAACAAAAATTTGGAAGAAAGCAAAGTTTTTCAAAAAAATCGGTATCTCTTAAAATATACGAGATATAAAAAATTTGACAGATTACTTTCTTTGCTATGAACCAGTGATTCAATTGACGTACAGTGATAAAATTTAAAAATATTATTGTGAAAATTACATGCTATTGAAATTGGAGCAAAAATCATCGTCATCTTTAACACCCTGTATATAAAATTTTCTGACAGTTTAAGACAATCCAACATAGGCAATTGTTTCCTAAGGGACAAATCTATCAACAATTAAAAACCGGAGATCGATGTCATATGTGGTTCAAAAAATATTAACTTTTAAATTTAGGCGAAATTTTTCTTGCTCGAAAGCAAATGGCCAGCAGTTTATTTATTAGAAATAAAATAGCGTTTATAGAAATTTATCGTTTACAGAATTTCTAGTGTTGTAACTTTCGAAACGTGATATGAATTTGTAGGTTACCATAATTATTTTTTCTTTTAACTAATTCTGTTCCTTTCTTTATTTTGCAAGAAATGTATAGGTATAGTGACGGGTTTTAAAAATCATATAAAATATTATTTACGATACCTAATTAGTCATTTTAATTTTAAAAACATGTAACTTCAAATATTAAGATAATACCGGGTGTTTCACCTCTATAACTTTTTTATTACATATTTAAATTACAGATATAAAATTTGGTGGGTTTATATGTGATATTATTTTGCTGAAAAACCCGGTATAGTCACTTCTGTTAACATTTCCTGGTTTTCGATTCTTTGGTACGACCTGTTTAAATTCATAAATATATTAATAATAGATTTATATTTTTATGACAAACGACCGAGAAGGCAAATTTTTCTTGATAGGTAATAAAATTAAAATTTTTTAATAATTTTAGAGATAATACCTATAATTTATGATGACTGCTGAAGATAATAATAGTTAAGTAGCACTCGAGATAGTCTTAGAAGTTAGTGAATGAGTAGGCTTTCAAATCTATGCTAAAATTACGGTATTTATCATAGCAAAAGTTAAAATTTTTAAGATTAAAAATTGACATTGAGGAAACTGAAAATATCTACATTTTCAAATGGAGAACACAAATTTTATAATTATTTTCTATTTAGCATTAAAAATAAGGATAAATTTGTAAACTGTTCTCTATTCCGATAATTTATAGATTTCGAAATATTGCCAATTTTATATTTTTATATATTTTTTTTATGATCAAACACAATCACTATAGGAAAAATCCTTTAAGTCACTCTGGGAGTGGTGCGTGTGCGAATACAGCGATTCACGTAGGTTTTAAATCGTCGGAGGTTATATTCGTTGAGAAAAACGACCTCGGGAACGTCGTTCCATAAAGATGAAGTCCTCCAGATGAAGGAACTCTTAAACAATGAAGTTCGAGGAGTGCTAAGCTTAACCACATATGGATGGGCGGCAGTGATTAGTCGTGTATTTCTGCCATTCGCCGCTCTGGGCGGAATCAAAAGGGCAAGGTCAGCCGAGCATTTTCCATGAAAATATCAGTAAAAAAGAGTCAAATCCCCAACCTGTCTTCGATGTTCTAGGCTGTCGAGGCTCTTCGTCAGCCCGTGGTCTCCGATCAGGCGAATGGCCCTCCTTCCGATGGAATCCGTAGCCGAAGAGTATGTTTGGGTGCAGAGCTCCAGACATGAGAGCAGTACTATAGTGATGGTCGAATCTGGGCTTTGTATAGGGTCAAAAGTTGTTGAGGTGTGTACAACTTTTTGGTTCGCAAGAGTACACTAAGTTTCTGAGAAGTTATCTTGGTGATTGTCACAACGTGGTAATGCCAAAACATATTTCCTAAGATTGACGCCCAGCAAATTAATAGATGAAGCCAGTGGGATTGCGTGTCCTGCCATCACTATATCCGGTTCTGTAATGTTAACCCTTTTAGAGAAATCTGCTGCCTCGATTTTTTTTTCGTTAAATTGGATTTGGTTACTGTCACCCCAAGCCAAAATTTGTTCCAGGTCTTTGGTAAGACGTGATATTTCATGCTGTCTGCAAAGATGTGATTCGGCACTTTCATTCAATGCATTCAAAGTGAAAGATGAGATAATTGTGTTATCGCCAGCAAAGCTAAATATCGGATTTTCAGTTTTCACTAGAAGATCATTAATGTAGAGTAAGAAGGGAGTGGGACACAATATGGACCCTTGCAGAGAGCGGTCCTTAAGAAAGCTAGACAACCATGCACGGAATCGACAGGGCATACCATTGGATCGAAGTTTACTTAGAAGCCCTTCATGCCAAACACGATCAAAAGCTTTAGAAATATCCAGTGCAACAGCCTAAGACTCCCCATGATGTTCGATTACGTTATTCCAAAGATGGTTGACATAGGCTAGAAGATCTCCAGTTAATCTGGACTTCCAAAAACCATATCGATGATCGCTGATAATGTTGAAGCCTTGAAGATACTTTAGAAGATGTTGGTTAATAGCTTCCTACATTACTTCGGATATAACTGAAAGCAATGCGACTGTTCGATAGCTGTTAGGCAAGGTTCTCTTATCTTCCTTTGGAATTGGCTGAACTAGCGCCGTCTTCCAGCTGGAAGGAAATATTCGTTTTTTGTAAGATAAGTTGAATAGTCTACAAAATTGTGGTGTTAGTTCATAGGTGCATCTCTTGAGAGCTATAACAGGAATTTTGTCTGGACCAGAAGCTTTCTTGACGTCGAGCCCTTTCAGGATTCATTTGACGGGACGCTGACGAAACACGATGTGGCGGCTTTACTGGGTAATTTACGTTCAGTTGCTCTTGGATGACGGCATTGAAAAACAGTCAATTATAAGTAAGTAAAGTATGTAAAGGAAATGATATATTATGAAATCTGACGAGAATCTTGTGTAGAATCCAAAAATCTAATAACATATAAGATTCTCTATTTACAATAAGCAAGTCCAAGCCAACTTCCGGTATAACCAGCAACTTTTCAATGTTCAACATTTTGCTATGTAGAGTTTTTCATATATTGATCACTGCGGTTTGCGGTGGGTGTGACACCCTGTATAATCCTCACTTAATATCAATAAGCTGATTTTTAATTAGGTTGTGACGAAAGATGAGCGATCTGTCCCGGGTTTACCCTAATAAACCCGATTCCTTTCTTAACATGTATATCTTTATTTATATGAATTGTATCGGATCTAAAAATATGTTTTGTTTTTCATCTATCAATTATTTACTTATAATACCTTAGGAACGGTTGCTATAAACATCTTAATAATATCATGTGAAATATTAGCGGACGATAAAGTTTAGATGATTAAAAGAAAATAGTGAACGTGAACAAAATTTGTATTTATTTTTGTAGTTATTTTTAAATAATATTTATTATTCTGTTTTTCGTATAAGAAATGTACAATTTTTGAATTTTCCTGAGAAAAAAGCTGGACCACCTATGAAATTTTGCGACTCCATTGCTGAGGTTTTCGATGTGCGTGCGGATTCCCGCTCAATTTCAACATTAATTAATATAAAAATTTTTTCGGTAACTGAGCTAGCTATAATTTTTGCTATTCGGTTTTTCGGACGTTATGCTTTCCTCAATACAACCCTCCGATATGCTAGTACTCTTCCACTTTCCGTGTAGCTTAAGGTTTGCAAGAGAAGCACCACTCTATAAGAAGTGTGGACGAGGATTTAGCGTCAACACATCGCGAGACAATATCTGAAACTGTGGGCAATTCCTCGTAGATAATCGTCCAAATTGTTGGGGTCATAGTTCTCCGTTATTTGTTGTAGACGTTTGGCTGAATCTTTATATACTTTTTTCTGGGGTCGTTCATTACCTGCAACAAGTTGTTCAATTTTCAGTTGATTAATGCTTTCCTGCTTTTGAAGTGACTTTATCAGCTTCCAAATGTTGGGATGAGCAATAGACACGATAGAATTAAAACTATTGTGCCATCCTTCAACTCCGTTGTTGGTTCTTGGAGTCCCATCTTTTGCTGAGTTGTAGCAATTCCATATGTTCGTTTTTTGCGAACAGAAAAATGTAATCGGTCAGCCAAAATGGCTAGTTGGTCAGCAACTTATGGACAGCAAACATTTCTGAATCGTGACAGTGCCCACGGTGTCCCGTCAATCCATCGTACGACATTTCACCGCACGACTTTTCATCGCCGACAATTCAGCGTGCGACAATTCATCGATACGACACTTCATCGGGCGTCAATTCGTCGAAAATTCTTGGTGTAGGTGTAGCGGGGGCGGGTTTTCAATTGTTTTCCCAGGGCACTGTCACGATTCAGAAATGTTTGCTGTCCATAAGTTGCTGACTAACTAGCCATTTTGGCTGACCGATTACATTTTTCTGTTCGCAAAAAACGAACATATGGAATTGCTACAACTCAGCAAAAGATGGGACCCCAAGAACCAACAACGGAGTTGAAGGATGGCACAATAGTTTTAATTCTATCGTGTCTATTGCTCATCCCAACATTTGGAAGCTGATAAAGTCACTTCAAAAGGAGGAAAGCATTAATCAACTGAAAATTGAACAACTTGTTGCAGGTAATGAAGGACCCCAGAAAAAAGTATAAGATTCAGCCAAACGTCTACAACAAATAACGGAGAACTATGACCCCAACAATCTGGACGATTATCTACGAGGAATTGCCCATAATTTCAGATTGCAGATGTAATAACTGTTTATTTATATTATTATTTCAACTACTTGGTTATTATTATGATTGATGCTTATGATGATTAGATTATTTAATCGCTATTAAACGGCTATTTTTGTTCCATTTATTTTTATTATTGTAATAAATTGCAACGATAAATTGTCGCACGATGAATTGTCGTAGCGATGAGTTGTCTCTGCGATGAATTGTCGGCGATGAATTGTCGTTCGATGTATTGTCTCGCGATGTGTTGACGCTAAATCGAGATCCGACGTAGGCAATGTCCTGTACATTCCTTAGACTTTTATAAATGAAGATATTTTGCTATGATTGACGTCCTAGTAGTGTATTTTTTCCACAAGCATAGCTATGTATTTACAATTTCGGTATATAAGGAAAAATCTGCGTTCCTTAATTCCCATCGGCCTTTATGAAAGGTATTGTCTAACCAATTTTAAGGCATCGATTGTAGTAAAACTTTTTTGCGTAGCAGTTTTAGTTTCTGGTACCTTGACGAGCATAATAGGACCCTTATCCTCAATTTCATCGATGGTCATTTTTACCATCTCATCACGTCTTAGGCCGCCACAAACTCCCATTAGGAGTACTACTTTATGCAGCAGGAAAACTTGATCACCTTCCAAAACTTTTGACTTTGATTTAACTTTTAAAAATGCCATTAAATGACAATATGTTGAAGTATTAATGTTTTCCTTAACTATTAGTTCAGACTTCACCTGGGGATATTTGGGGTATATTTTTCCTACTAAAATAAAGTAAAAATAATTAAAAATTTGCTATCACCAATGATCAAAAGGATTACATACCAATTCCTGAAAGTAAGTCATAATTTGGTTTTTTACTTTGCATTGTAGAGAATTTTCATACTTCTTGTCGTACAGAAGTTTGATAATAACTTTTCCTTAGCTTCTTCAGCACTTTCAAAAATATTTTGTGGAATTTCCATATTTTTGTTAATAAGACGTAAAAGACGATTAAAATAGACAACCCTTAGCAACCGTCAAACTTATTCTATGACAACCGATTAAAGCTCATTAAATACTAAAAATTGGCGATTGTTTTAAGAAATCAGGCGGAAACTATCCTCAGGCCTTCAGGCTAGTTACTTTCGCCTTCCGGGCATTATAAGGTTCGTTCCAACCACCCTAAAAATGTACGGTCACGCACATGCGTAGTAGTCGAAAGGCGTTCCAACCGACACAAAACGGTGTAGCTGGTGATCCCTTTGGTGTTCCAACCAAATTGTGATCGTTCGCAAACCAGTTCCTGAACGGTAAAAACGATACATGGCCAAGACCAGAAACCGCTTGTACTGACTTGCGCCCTAAGAATTTTAACCGTTGTTTTTGTATTCCTGGCATTCATGCAGTTCTTTTAGCCTTGTTTTGTAGAAGTTGTTGCTTAATATTTTGATTATTTAATTTATTCTTATTAAATTTGTATAATCCGGTTCCAAAACCTTCAAGATATTCTTAACATTAAACGTTATTCTCTTTCATAATTATTGAATACAACAAAACGAAACGACAAAAGATAATACTCAAGCTTAGACGAAGAAATCAAAACAACAAAAGTAGGGTTGTGATTTATGAATGTTATGATAATTAACTAATTACTAAACTTCTTTCCTAGAATCAGACAGGCGATCAGCTGAGATTTTTACACAGAATGGTCACAAAAACGTACCAACCTTGCCTCCCTTGTGCATCGGCAACAAACAGTGCAAAATTAACGCCTGCGCACAAAATCGATTCCAACAGTTTCGTGACGGTTCTAGAACGATACAAAAATAGGGTGTTAGAACAAACCTATAGTTTACTTAACACCGTTGGTACATGAATATCTATAAAGAGCAAGAGTAAAGTAAGATATTGGCTGTAAAATTTATAACATAATTTTAAGCGTTATACCCAAAAAAATTCCAACCATCAGGTTTGTTGATAGAAATCTATTTTAAGGTGAGGAGTCATCGCTACTACACTATTCTCTTATCAGATCGGACAATGAATCTTATTACGCATGCAAATAAGGCAATCTAGTGAAATTCATTCATCATCTTGCGAAGAAACAACATAAACAAGAATAGATATGTCTTTATGTAGGTGTTTTATTGCTGTACTTTGTGAGATTTCAGGACCTTGAACAGATACAGGAGTAAAGCAGATGGTATTATGTATGTTGTATTTTGGCTTATGTCATCAAAAAAATTTGACGTTATGCATGAACGTTATTTACCTTGAATCGAGATCTTAGATCTTAAAAGTTATATTACATATAATAGGACCATCTGAGTGTGACCGCAAATTATTTATTTATGTTAAGCAATATTCTATATAATATGCACTATGCATGCTAAGACATAATAAGATAACAGTATAGGGTAAGCGTGGATGAGATGCCGTGATGCACGTGGTAAGAACATGCACTAGAACGACACATTGACAACAGTTACATCTGATTTCAGTCGGCTAGTATTAGTTGTGTATGCTGTTTTTGGGTCTTTCCTGTGTCTTTTGAGTTTGTAATTTAATAATTACAATGGTAGTTAGCATTTTCAATGCCTAATATTTTATTAGGCACTTTTCTAACTTTAATAGCATACTAAATTTCAAGAAAAATCTTGTTTTAGTTTTAGTATTCCAGTTAGATACATGCTTTAATTTGATTTATTTGTGAAGTGATGCGGCATCTCTCCAAACGAAAAAGGATAGACGCTGCATATTTTAGTGGAATAGTTGTCATACATTGAATTTATATGTTTAGGTGGAAGTAATAGCAATGAGAATCGTACCATCTTTGTTACCGCGCGAAACCAGTGTAAGCTAACAATAGATCAAAGCAAAGAAGCCCATAACGTGAGGATCAAAAACAAACTTCTTGACAGTCCAAACGGATCAAGGTCCTTTTGGTCAGTCGCTAAGGCCGTCAGCCAAAATTTCACAAAATCAATTATTCCACCTCTAACACGACCCGATGGTATATTAGCATCCACAGCCGGAGACAAAGCAAACTATTTTCTTCGCATTCCACTGTAGATTTCCAGGGAAGAACACCACCCAACAATCCTGCAGTTCAATTCGAAATGACCGAAATCGTGTTCCGTCAGCGTCCCGTCAAACGAATCCTGAAAGGGCTCGACGTCAAGAAAGCTTCTGGTCCAGACGAAATTCCTATTATAGTTCTCAATAGATACGCCGATGAACTAACACCAGTATTTTGTAGACTTTTCAACTTATCCTACAAAAAAGGAATATCTTGCTGGAAGACGGCGCGAGTCCAGCCTATTCCAAAGAAAGGTAAGAGAACCCTGCCTAACAACTATCGACCAGTCGCATTACTTTCAGTTATATTAAAAGTAATGGAGAAAGCTATTAACCAACATCTTCTAAAGTACCTGGAAGGGTTCAACATTATCAGCGATCATCAATATGGCTTTCGGAAGTCCAGATCAACTGGAGATCTTCGACAGCCTCGACAGCCTAGAACATCGAACACAGATTGAGGATTTGACTCTCTTTTACAGATATTTTCATGGAAGGTGCTCGGCTGACCTTGCCCTCTTAATTCCGCCTAGAGCGACGAATAGCAGAAATACACGACGAACCACTGCCGCCCATTAATATGTGGTTAAGCTTAGTACTCCTTGAACTTCATTATTTAAGAATACTTTCATCTGGAGGACTTCATCCTTGTGGAACGCTTTTCCCAACGAATATAACCTCCAACGATTCAAAACCAACGTGAATCGCTTTTTGCGCACACGCACCACTCCCAGAGTGCCCTAAAGGATTTTTCCTATAGTGCTTGTGTTTGATCATAATAAAAAAAAAATGCACCCGCAGAATAAACAAAAAGAATAATGTTTTGTAGGTTTACAATGTCCAGAAAACTACAATCAACGATATTACTGTGTGGAATGTTTCGAGCATCTATCCCTTATAGAGAAGTTCACGAGGCATCTATCTCTACCTACAACTCTGAGTGACGCCATAAAACGAAGTTTTTTGAATATTTTTTTGTAACATTGCAGTAATTTCTTTTGATCTTTATACAAGATGTCCGCTAATTAATGGTAATGGAAAAACCACATACTCCTTATGTATGAAGTTAACACTTCATTTTTATTTTTCTCTAATAACTTTGACAGAAGCCAACGGTTTTTCACAAAATTTGGCAATTATGGTTTGGTTAGGACGAGAAATTGATATTTTTATGAAATTTTAATGTACAATATAGGGGTGTGCTGTCTGCGGCATTATTTGCACATTTATTATGTCATAACTTTTTTGTGCCTCAGTGTATTTAAGTTTTTAATGAAAATAATACTTATCTCATATTTATTATGTAAAAAAGGTAAGTTCAGATCGCCCAGGGTTACCGTTTCGGAGATATTTGCATTTAAATTGTTTAGTGCACTCTGCCCAATTATTATTAATTTGCAAACAACATTTTTTTCTTAAAGTAACCTATGAGGAAACAAATAAAATTTAAAGATGCAGTTGCTATAGAACAGAAAATGTTTCATTTTTGAGTTTATCGTAAGTTTGTGTTTTCATTGCTGTTGGTTTCTTTGGACATGATATTTTCTAGGGTCAAAGTTATTTTAATTAAAATAAGTTAAAGAATAATCCAATTGTTGTATTTATTATTCCCAATTACCCCATTACTAGAACATTAATTATCATGTAAAAGTTAATTGGTAAGACGTAACAAACTATTATTTGCTTGCCTGAGCTAACGCACTTCTTCTTCTTATGGTGCCGTACGCTTAACTTAGCGCGTTGGCGTTCACGTGTTCACTGGATAATGTGGAGCGTGCCTTCTTCGGCTCTTCTAAAAATTGTTGCTGCATCTGCGATGTTACACCAGTTTCGAATATTGCGAAGCCATGAATGTTGTTTTCGACCCGGTCCCCTTTTTCCGTCGATTTTTCCCATAAGTATAGTTTTAAGCAGGCTATACTTAGGACCTCGTAGAATATGTCCTAGGTAGGATGTTTTTCTTTGTTTCACAATATCTAGTAGTTGCCGATGTGTGTTTGCTCTTTGTAAAACTTGCTCATTTGATATATGGTCTACCCAGGGGATTTTTTAGTGACCAGGTTTCCGCTCCGTACAGCAGTATTGGCCATATATATCATTTAACTAATCGCAGACGGAGACTTAAGGAAACTTCCTGTCGTAGTAGGTAGGTATTGAATTTAACAAACGTCGCTCGAGCAATAGCCACACGTATTTTTACCTCCTCATCGTTATCCCACTTGTCGTTCAGTGTGGTGCCTAAATATTTAAACTTTTTAACTCTCTCAATCTGGTTATTATCGATGTAGAGTTGTGCGTTTTCGTGGGGTTCTCGACTTACTATCATCAGTTTTGTCTTACTTATGTTGATGTTAAGACCATAATCTTTTCCAATCGCATTTATATCGTTTATGGTTGCTTGTAAATCTCCCATATTAGCTGCTAATATCGCTGTGTCATCGGCATAACGTAAATTGTTGATAGGAATGCCGTTTACCTTTATGCCTCTTGGGTTATTTTCCAAAGCTAGTTGAAATATTTTTTCTACGTAGATGTTGAACAGCAGTGGGGATAATATACATCCCTGTCGGACCCCTTTAGCTATGGTTATGTTGTTTGTGTGCTGTGAGTCATGCAGTCGGAGCTTTGCTGTTTGATTCCAGTATAGTTTGTGTATTATTTGTATGTCTTTTTCATCGATACCTGTTTCTCTTAATGTAGGCAGTAACAGATCGTGTCGTACGTTGTCGAAAGCTTTTTGGTAATCGATGAAACACACAAATACGTCCTTTCGTTGGTCATAGCATTTCTGAACTAGCAGTTGCATGCAGTATAGTGCTTCCCGTGTTCCTAAGCCATTTCTAAAACGTTAGTTTCTCTCAAAGTTATTATAGAAAAACAAATATTAAGTTTTAACTTTATTATCTCAGTTAATATCAACTTTTGGATATAGGTAAGTATAATTAAATCCTAATAATTTAACGTAAGGAGTCTGTGGTTTTTCCATATACCAATTTCCACAAACCAGATATAAATTTTTAAATTTATAAATTATGTGCATCTACAATATTATTTTGGTACGTATTATTTTCAAAAAATATAATTAATTCTATGTTTTATTGGAATTCGTACAATAAAATCTTCACTAGGTATCATAATTTTACAATTGTGTTTCTCCGTGTAACATCCAACGAACTGAATTCTGATACGTAAACGACTCTGGCCGATAACTGTCACTAATAAACATCTAATGTAAACACAAAATTAACTTCAGAATCCATACCTCCACATGCCTCTGCTCTGAGAAATAGGCGGGCAATTCTTTGTATCGCAGAAAACCCATAAATTCATGGGAAGCGACCCGAACGGGACTGCCGAGATCTTCGTGGCATTATGCAAATCTTCCATACAATGGTCCATTGTCTAAGGGGTTTGTCTAATCGTATGGGACAGTTCAATGCATACATATGTAAGTGAATGTGACGAGCCACCAGATGATATTATAAATTCAAAATGGTGAAGGTTTAAAATATGGCCGCGTTGGGACAAACATTGCGATTGCGGCAAATGGAGGCAGATCCCTAGAAGCAAATACCCAAGTAGAGGATAACTGGATGAATAAGGAGTTATGGAATTTTAATATCACTCAATCCATAACTACCAATTTATTTAAAAATAATATACACGGTTTACTAAACCTACACGGCTTATCAAACCGGTAAGAACTAAACATATGTATATCACAGGCCTGCGTTTTTTAACACTTTTCAAGTTAATTTAAAAATTTTAACTGTTTCCTGGTAATTGGGCAGCGCTGATTTCAAATCTGTTTCTTCACATAACTTACATTGCCTTAATTGAAACTGCCTAATTTGATTTTGAAATAAGCATAATATGCATTTTCCACAAATTCATCAATTGGTCTCTAAAAAGACGAAATATCCACAAATATAACAAAACTCATCTGGTTAGTTTCTGCAATATCGGCTATACATATTTTTAAGCCAAATACCACGCACAAAAGTTAACAAAAAACAAATTTTACTTGTTTACTGATCAAAACTCAGAGCTAGCTACCACGTTGTATTTAAAAGACGAAAGTTGACAGCTACTTCCGGTATAACCGGAAATGACAGGAACATGTGGATATTTTAGTTTAAGAGTGCGTTTCGTTAGATCTAAATACCCAAAGTTTCGGAAACCTATATTCAACCGTTCGCCATATATGTAAGTCTAATGCAAGCTCGTCGTGAATCACCCTGTATATTTTTATCTGTTATTTTATCGGCGCCGTTAATAGTTCTTGCAATGTTACCTGATTTTATTAGAGCTGGAGTCGATAATAGTTTATTTACCTCTCTTGTCTTAGAAATATGTCGTTTAGAGCCGTTTGTATAGTAATATAGGGTGCCCAAGATAAAGAAGGCCTCTATGGGGCTCTCATTAATAGTAACAGATAGAACTTCGAATAAATAAGGAAAAAGTATCACAATCAAAGCACTAATAATATGCCACACAAAACGTTTTGATAAGATTTTGAAGTTTTGATTTATTTTAAAAAAAATTAATGGATTTTTAATTAAATTTTTTCCGACGTTAATATTCACCTTCCAGACAAACCCGAACATACCCGAGCGTTAGTAAAATTTACGTTATTTTCTTAGGGAATTTTATCTCGCGGCAACGCCGCTCAGTAGCCTCGTCTTTAAGCGTACTTTTTTAGTCAGTGTTAACAGAGCAGCAGTATACTTAGGTAGTCTTACGTTTGACGGTGTATGAGACCGGTGTTAACTTACTTGTTACAGTTTTTAAGGTATGTTGGGATTAGTGTTATTTTTTTTAGTACTTTTAAATAGATATACTTTTTCAATTTAACTATTTCAAAGAGAAAATTGAATGCCAAAATTCAAAAAGTAATAATACGTTTTTTTTTAGGTAAAAACAATGGATTACGAAGAAGAACAAGAATATCTTAAAAGGTTATATGCTGAGGTTGATACTGATTCTGAGGATGTAATCGAAGATGATGACGCGAATGACAGTATGGAAGAAGATCATTTGGAGGAACAGGATCACAATACTGACTCTGATTAAGATATAGAGGAAGAAAACGAAGAAAGTGATGAAGTAGTAATTCAGAGGAATGTAAGGTTTCCTTGTTTCATTGGTAAGGACCAAACAACTAGATGGAGAAAGCATTATAAAGCAAAGCGTGGAGTTCATACTCGTGCTGAAAACATAATTAAGAACTTGCCAGATGCACCAATTGAAATCTGGAGTCAATCAAACAGATATGTGAGATGGAGACCGAAAACGAACCTCCTCATTTGGAAACTTTTGGAAGATGTTCCTATTGTAGCAGCAAGAAGAATGGGAAAACTCGAACAAACCGGAAGAATGGACTTTACGTTAAGCACTATACACACTAAGAAAACCTTCCTTATTTTCCAAAAGTGGTATTTCCTTGTATAAAATTAAAAAATAAATAAAAATATGTTTTACCGAACGCAAGGTCTTATTACTTATTTTGTTTCTATTTTTAAAACGCCTAGAAAGTAATTGTTTGGTCGTTACATAAAAACAAAATTTCAAAAGTACTTTCACCATACCTGTGAACGTGTATCATACGTCACGAGCCGCTACTGTGATGAATGTTTTAAATTCTACAGTTTCCGGTATAAGTGAGTGTATTTTTTACCACCCCAAAATTGCAATGTGCCTACTTATAAATTTAAATATATTATCAAAAATCATGTTCTTGGAAGCTTTTACAGTGAAGCTGTTAATAATATAAAAATCATAATAATAGTGAACATGTAGCATTTTGTATGCACATGAAGTATCGAGTGACCCGATTTACATACAGATATGTATATGTTTTAAACCGCTTTTTAAATTTATTTATAAAATACGAGATTATTACTTAATTTTTATTTAAATTGTCGTGGTTATTATTTCTGATGGTCTTCCGACCGGTATTTGAGATAAAACACGTGCAAATATGGTTAGATAGTTTTTGTAACGATAAAGATGTAGTTCTGAGCAGCTTTAGTAATAGCGAAGTTTAGAGATCCGGAACTTTATCATCCACAGATGTGTTTTTTTCTTCGAACAAACTCGACAGTAAATAACAATTTTATAGCCAGCAATATCCGGAATTACGCGAAATATTTGTCTACGGACTTCGGACGAGATTCGTACTTAATTTTTTATGTAAATTCTTACAGTTATCATTTCTTATGACTACAGGCCGGATTTTAAGCTTCATGCTTATTAGGGAATTTTATAACCAACCATAAGATTATTTAATTTCGACGCGAATTACGTAAAACTAAGTATATTGAGATAGTTCTTTTTATGCTTTTTTGAGGTATTATGCTTTTTCTCCCGTCGTGCTTATTTTAACTTCTTTCCGTATAATTAAGTAACTATTATTAATAATATATTTTGTCATTTTACCATTTTGTTTTGGGTACGCATACGGACACAATATTCTGAGATCATACAGTAATTGATCATCGTCATCATCATCAACTAGCCTCTCTGCGTCCACTGCTGGCCTCCCCTCTCTCTGTCCAGTCCTCTCTGTTTTGAGCCTTCTGAATCCATTCTTTTGCAACATGGTGGCAGGGCTGGGCAAATACTTTTTAAAAGTATTTAAATACTAAATACTTAATTAAATTCAAAAGTATTTAAATATTAATTACTTTTTGAAGTAATGAAGTATTTAAATCTTAATTACAAAAAGTATTTAAATACTTTTTAGGTTTAAATACTATATTTAAATACTTTCTAAGTATTTAAATACTTTCTAAGTATTTAATTACTTTCTAAGTATTTATAAATACTTTCTGAGTATTTAATTACTTTTTTTTTAAATATTTATAAATACTTTTAAGAATGAAACACAAAATTTAAATTTTGTAAACAATTACAGTCGAACCTCTATAACTCGAACCTCTCTTTAACTCGGACTTTTTAGTGGTTTTTGTACATTTCCCAAGATTTCTATGTACATATTTTAATGGTACATAGACATAATGTATGTTATAAAAAAAATGTTTTGGAATATTCATGTGGTTTTCCCTTCTCTCTTCCTACTCTCTGTAACTCGATCTTTTTTGGTTGTCCCTTCAAGTTCGAGTTATAGAGGTTCGACTGTAATTACTTTTAAAAATATTTAAATAGTATAGTAGTATTTTTGTCTCCTCTAAGTAGGCAGTTGAATAGGTAGGTACCTCAATCCTCAAAATATTTTAGAATCAAATTAAGATTTAACAGCAATAAAAAGTGTGTTTTATAATATTTTATTGGTATTGACAGTAAATTTTAATTAAAAAACCACGACAACATAAACTTAAGGGTACAGGAATAAAACAGAAATTGTAAATATTTATCGAAATCGAGATTACTAGCGCAACCTGTTGGCACATGTTGTTACTTTCCATGGTCAAAATATTAGCCGAATAAAACTAGGAACGTCTGTAGAAATTAGAGTCAAAGTTTTACTGTACTGAAATAAAACTAGGGATGTCCATACTAAAAAATGCATTTTAACTCAAAACTCTGATTTTCTGACAATCCTTATTTTATCCCTGTATTCTTCAACTGATAAAATAACAAAAGACTTTCTACCTAAACCTAATTACTTAAAATTTGTAATGCAAGAATAATAATTTATAATGTAGTGTTTTAAATGTTCGATGCGTTAGCTTTCATAAGAACAAGATTTTCGAAATTATCGTCTGGTAAAGCATGTCGTCGTGGCGTATTAATGAATGTTGCAAATGAAAACATTCTTTCAACTGGGGCAGATGAGGGAAGAGTAGCGTTATATTTCAAAAATAATTTGTTGATAATGGGATATTTTCTCAGCATTTCTATGTCTGTTTTTGAGTCTTGCATATATTGTGAATGCTTTCAAACTGGGGACGATTTGCTTCCGTGAGAGAAAATGCAATGTAGTTAGTCTTTTGTACATTAAGTACATTCTTTTGTGATATGATAAAATTAAGCTGCAAACTTGAAGCGGAATTATATTTTTAAAAAACACACTTTAATAAATACAAAATACATTAATAACTTCGTATATTACGTAACATGTGCTAAGATTATCGTATTTTTTTTTAATTACTTTTGCCTGATTTCTCCAGTTTTTTTTTCTGTTTCATCGTATATGGGGGGTAATTACAACAAAGGGCCCCCCTCCTTTTATACGCGCCTGCATGACCTATTTTCAAGATTCCTACGCTATTGATCAGGATGAACAGCTATGATTTTCGGTCCAGAATCATTTGATTTCTGACCATCAAAGCTACCATTTCATTCCTTCCATTTGTGTCGGCATCGTACGGAAACTATTTTTCGCTTCCTGACACGCGTGACAAGTGCAAACTTAGAATTTTCCACATGAACCATATTTAAATAGAAAACAGAACTTGAATAGTAAACAGTATTTAAATACCCCAAAAAAGTATTTAAATACTCCAAAAAATATTTAAATACTAAAAAAATGTTTAAATACTCAAAAAGTATTTAAATACTAAAAAAGTATTTAAATACTCCAAAAAGTATTTAAATACTGAAAGGAAAATAAAAAAAGTATTTAAATACTAAATACTTTTGCAAAGTATTTGTGAAATAAATACAAATACCTATTATAAAAAAGTATTTAAATACAAAAAGTATTTAAATAAAAAAAAGTATTTGTGAGTACAAATACTGCCCAGCTCTGGTTGGTGGTGATTCCTTTATATACAATACTCGATAGGACCTTTAAAATGATGTATCTCAAATCCCCACTTAAATATTCAATTTTTTTAAGAAGATGGCGCCTAACTGCCATTTTGAGTTTTAGCATCATGAACTATGCAAATGTGTAGCTCTCTGATTCCTCGCGCTCTCTCACGAAAGATGTGCGTTTCGAGAGAGAGCGCCTACATAATCTTTCCACCGGTATCCACGTTATTGTATTATATTAAATTGGACACACCCTAGCCAACAATTTATAAAATACTATAGTTATTGAACAACCCTCGTTCTAATATAACTATATAAATTAAAATTAAATTCAACCCTTAAATTTCTTAAGGATAAAATTACATCATCTTCTTTGAGTCTGGTGGACCGCTAGCTGTTGTGTAAAAAGTCTATTTTTAACAATAATATTATTTTTGTGGAAAATTCCCAAAAGATTGCATCATCTTCACGGGGAATCACACTAACGAAAAATAAAATAAGCGAACTAGTTTTATTAAACCAAAAACGCTTCTCATTGGCCAACGTCGCCCCGCCTGACGTTCAGTTTCCCAAAAGATCCGTCCGCGTGGACCTTGGCTAGCGATTTTTCGTCAGTCGCGAAATCCGAGAACATCGAGAGTATATCAGGGGGCGGAGCCAAGTCACTGCTGCGGCGTTTAGCTATGCAAGGATGCATAATTAATTTAATTATTTAATTTAAAATAGTTAGAGTAATCAGGGGCGAAAACCGCAGACAGCGTTCGATAGGCAATTTAATCCGTCACATCGTACTATAATTTTAGATTTTTCGAATGAAGAACTTCCGCGTAATTTAAAAATTTGTATAATGATGCATTCCTGAGATCTCGGGGAAGCCCCGAAATCCTGCGATCTGCAGCGGCAGGGTGCATCACGGAAGGGTTAACCAATCAGGATGATCTCTCTCGCGGGCCGCGGATTATAAATACCGGGTGTAGCGCCGTTTATCGCCAGAGAGTAAGTTGAGATCATCTTGCGTACTTGAGTATCTTCTACCGCAGGACAGGGTTCCACTAGAAGTATCAAGCGAAAAAGCGTCCCCCTAACACCAGGAGCATCGGTCAGGAGACCCCTCCAGTTAGCATCGGGATTGCCCAGGCGAGATCTCACTTTCCTCGAATTTCACTTTGTCACTTTAATACCTAGCAATTGCACATAGCTAGCGAAAAGGGGAGAAAGGCAAGTCCTGAAGTCGAGTAGCGGGATTTCCAATTAAAATCACGAAATCCTGGGACCTCGGCCAAAGGTGAATAAGTTAAGCTCCAAGCTACGACTCAACCGCGAATATTAGTTCCAGTTGCACGACATTGTTCGTTAGTGGCATTTTGGAGTGGAATACTATCTGCATACGAAGGTTCCACGTAAGTAACAGTGGGCTGTCACCCATTGAGGTAAAAAACTGCTATAGAAAATTCGTACAGCCACTAGCGACAATCGCCATTCTTGTAAAACCCGCAGACAGCAGAAATCTATCTTGGTCAGTTAAAGTTCTGCCAAGTAGAAAGTAACTGTGTAGAAGCCTACCTTAAAAACTCTAACAAATACTTTTTCAACTAAAGACACTTCGGTGAAAGTTCGAAAAACGTTCGCGTTGTTAAAAACAAACACTCTGTGAATAACTTTAAAAAAGACATTAGTAGAACACTCCGTGACTACGCCGCGCGTGGGATTAATTTTATTTTTGGGAAAAAATAATAATTAATTTTAATAATTTAAAGTTAGTTTTTAAACGCAAATTTGTAAACTTTTCGTTTTAACCAAAACTTGAAAGAATTGCGAATACTAAAAAATCGAACTCAGAAACAGGGATTTTCTCGGGATTCAGATTTACAAAGTTTCATTGTAAACTTCGTGATTTTTTCAAAGTTTAAACAAAAGTTTGTTACCTTAACTTTTCTTGTAAGAAAGAACTCAGGGGAGTATCTTTTCTTGGGGAATAAACAAGGGTTAGAACTTTAAAATAAGTAAGGGCTTCATGCTTATAAAAGCAAATAAGGGTTTTTAAACAAAAACTTGTAAAAATAAGAAGGGACTTGTTAAAACTTGTAGGAACGAGTTTATAAAATATTGAACAGGGTTTTAGTATTTTATTTTAAGTTCAAAATATTAAACAGGGTGTTAATATTTTAGTTCTGACTTTTTAATAATAAACTTGTAGGAACAAGTTTGAAATATTAAAACAGGGATTTTAATATTTCATTTTAAGTAACAAACAGGGCTTTGTAACTTAGGAATTAAGATTAGAGTTAGGATTCTAGGACGGATTCGAATTCGGACCATTTTTGTATAGAAAAACTTTGAGAGTAACGCGAAAGGCATTTCCGGGGAAATTCTTTTTGCACAAAAGTTTGTGAGTTTGGAAAAAACTTTAGCGAGGCTAAAACTAACTTCTAAAAATAATCACCCATTAGGGGTTATTTTTTTATTGAGAACCATAAATTTTGCTGTAAAAGACATAATTAATTACATTGGTAATTAATTAATTAATTATTAAAAAAATTTGAAACAAAATTTAAATATTCCTTTTTAGAGAGGAATAATTTCTTGTTAGATAAGAAATTTATTTTTATTTTGGAAATTAAAGAAATTTGGAAAACATGTCAGACTCTTCTAGTCAGTTGAACTTTGAGGCGTCAGACGTGACAACTCTGGCGGGTGGAAAGGTGGGTCCTCACAGGCCCCCTTCAGGGGCCGTTCCAGGCATTTCGACAATGTTTGACGATATTATTAATACCCCAAATTACACTTGGGATAACGTCGGCAATTTTGAAACTTGGAAGGCGGAAAGACACGCTGCTGATGACCAGACGTCGTCCAGCAGTCATAGTGTGTCTTTCCATCCATTAATGCCCGCTAGGCTTTTTCCAAATAACATAGAATCAGAGGTAGCGACCGTTGATCGGCGCGATGATTTGATCGACCTGAGCGACGTCAGGGACTTAGGTTCCGAACGCCGCCCGGACGTCCGGCCATCCAGGGACGGAGATTCGATCGGATTAGAGCGCCGAAACATTACGTTTACGCGAAATGGCATCCCTGGTGGGGAATATTTAAAAGATAATGCCCGAATTGATGGGGAAATTTTAACGAAAAATGACTCTGAAAGTTTTTCAAGACAGGTAGTCTTTGAAAACCAATTTTTAAATAGTGAGCTAGCTAAACTGCGAGCGGAAAACGCTAGACTCCTGGATGATAGGGCTTATTTTGTAAATAAAAATGTTCATAGTAATAACGAAACCACGACTAGGGACAACACTGACGCGCAATGCCGTGCAAACACTGGAAAAGACAAATTTGAGCGTAACACAGAGCTGTTAACACAGTTAGAAATCGCAAAAACTCTTAAATCTCTAGCTGTAGGTTTAGAAAGTCAAATTCAGACTAAAAAGACCCCGCTTCGAATTAAATTCTCCGGGCTTGAGCACGAAAACCCCGCGACATTTTTGAGCGAACTCGAACAGTGGTTCGAAAGTAATAATATTTCGGAATTGGATCAAATTCATTATGCGTTAGAGAGGTTAGACGGAGCCGCGAAAAAATGGTTTGACCCTTATAGGTATTATATTCGGAGTTATTATGAATTCTCCCAGAAGCTGCGCGAGAAATTTGATTGTATCGAGGATATGGTTGAACTTCAGACGTCCCTGTTCGGAAAAAAACAGGCAAACTTCGAAAGTGTGGAAGAATTCGTATTAAAAAAGCGTGCGCTATACGCGAGAATACAACCTTCGGGGGAAGAACGTGATTTTATTCAACTTATTATGACGTTACTAAAACCGGAAATTAGGTCTAGGCTCAGGGCAGCTTATATCCCGAATTTAGAACGTTTGTTGACGGTGGCTGGTTGCATAGAACGTGATCTAAAGGAAGAGAGTACGATTTCTAGTCGAAATCTGGCATCCCTGAACAAAAATAATTATAGTAATAACAATACTAATTTCGCGCGAAACCCTCCGCGACAATTAGAGGCTAACGAGCGGTCAAATAGGAAACCCGACGCACCGCAGGTGAACTTAAAGGCTATCGAACCGCCTCCGCAGCCGAAACCCGCGTTTAAAAATTTTAGACCTTGCAGGCACTGCAATGGACAGCATATGGATTATGCTTGCACTGCAATAAAAAAAGACTCTAAGCGTGTTAATCAGGTAGGCTCTGCAGGAGCTCCTGAGTCCGCGACACCACCGGAACCACGCGAAGCAGAAGAAATAGTAATTGAAGAAAAAACTAAAAATCAGTTTACTTCGAAAAAAGTGAAATCAAAAAACGCGCAGAAGACCGACAAGGGTCAACAGTAAATAAGGACAATACTTCGCTTGTCGGTCACGCATCTAACCCTGTTTTTACAGTAAAAAATAACCAAATTATATCACCAACCATTAGGGGGGAATATAATGGGTTAGAATATAATATTTTATTTGATACGGGGGCGGCTTACAACCTAATTTCGTCGTTTATTGCACCGGATGATCTCGGGCCAGCTACGATACCGTCTATGCAATTAGCTTGCGTCGAACAAAACGCAAAGGTATTAGGGTCTTGTGTGATTCCCCTAACGATGAAAGATGTAACATATAATGTTTCCTGTTGGGTTTTAAAGGATTTAGACACCCCGGTAATATTAGGCACCCCCTTCTTGAGCGAGCAAAAAGTAATTTTAGATTACAATCGTCAATGTATCTATCTCGGCACAGAACTACGACAAACGCTGTTTTGGTCAAGGGAGCGTTATAAACCAAAGGGAGAAATAGTTCTGCCAGAATTTACAGAGGACACCCCCCCAAAAATAGTATCCCTCATCAAGGAATTTGAAGCAATTTTCCAGATAGGGCCAACACAGCCTACTACGAGGGCTACTCAACACGTAATTAATTTTACTGGAAATAAAGTAATAAATGAGAGGTGTTTTCCGATGAACCCTCGTAAAAAGAAAATACTTTATGACCTCGTAGAGGATTTATTAATCACAGGAGTGATTGAGCCATCAACATCGCCGTATAGCACTTCCCCTATTATCGTGGAAAAACCCGATAAAAAGCCAAGGTTGTGTATGAACTTCCAAAGTATTAATGCGCATACTTCAGACGAATCAGCGGTTTTACCGAGAATTCAGGATGCGCTAAAAGACCTTACACAGGCAAAATACTTCACAACCTTGGACTTAAAAAGCGGATATTGGCAAATACCGATGGAGACAAGTTCGAAAAAATTCACGGCCTTCTCTACTCCAGATGGAGCCAGCTACCAGTATACGGTCATGCCCTTCGGGCTTAAAAACGCTCCTAGCACTTTTCAGAAGCTGATGGTCACCGAGGTTTTGGTCGGATTTATCCAGGACTTTGTGATTGTCTACTTAGACGATATTATCATTTACAGCGCCTCCTTGGAAGAGCACTATGAGCATGTAAGATTAGTTTTCGAGAGACTAGCCATGCATAGCTTAAAAGTTGCCGGAGAAAAGTGCCAGCTAGCGACGACGGATATTGAGTATCTGGGATATCACATCAAAGGAGATGAAACAGTGCCATTAAGCAAGCACAAAATTCAAATTAGGAACTTCGCGATGCCTACAACCAAAAAGCAGGTGCAATCTTTTTTGGGTTTATGCAATTGGCTGCGCGAATATATTCCTAAATTAGCAGAATTAACTGCGCCACTCTCAGACCTCCTGAGAAAGAATTTAAAATTTAAAGTCACTAAAGAACATTACGAGTCTTTCGAAAATACGAAACTCGCGGTTGAAAATTGCCAGCCCTTGCATAGACCTAATTATGAGGAGCCCTTCATCTTACAAACGGATTCCAGCGGCATAGGCATGTCCGCCCTTCTGTATCAACAAAAAAATGAAGAGAGGCGAATCATAGCGCATGCAAGTGCGAAATTTTCAGAAACAACAAAGAAATACCATATAAACGAGCAAGAGTGCCTCGCAGTCGTTTGGGCAGTCAAAATGTTCCGGGGCTATCTAGAAGACAGACCCTTCACCGTTAGAACAGACAGTAAAGCCCTAACCTGGCTATCAAAGTTTAAGGACCACAGATCTAAACTTATGAGATGGGCGCTGCTCCTTCAGGAATTTTCTTTTACGGTAGAGCATATCCCAGGGCGGAATAATGAATTATGCGACTACCTAAGTAGGAACCCAGCCTCTGAAAAATACGAGGAATTTACAGATGAGGAAAGAATTCTGGCTCCTGTAAAAATTAATATGATAAATAAGGATAAGCTGCTCGACCAGATACAAAAAGCTCAGCAGGCTACAGGCTACATTAGGAGGGCCGTGCAGCTCCTTAATCATTTGGAGTCAGAAATGGGGGAAGGTAGGGAACCTACAACAGCGCAAGGAAAAAGATTAGTACGGACACTAATTTTCAAAAATGGCTTATTATGTAAAAAATCAGCCGAAGGCGAGCGAATAATCGTGCCGTATAAATTACGCGAGCGGGTTATTTATTTGAACCATGATACGGAAAACGCATCTCATCCGGGGGTGGAAGAAACGTTTAATAAAATTAAAAGTCAATTTTATTGGGGGTATTTGCGAAACAGTATTGCGGATTACGTAAAAAAATGCAAAATTTGCGCGGTCTGCAAAACGCAGCAGAAACAGGAGAAAGCTCCACTGAGAGCCCATAATCCAAAATACCCCTTCCATGTCATTTCAATGGATATTTTAGGACCTTATACGCCGGTTGCGGATAAGACAAACGCTCGGTATATTTTGGTTTGCGAGGATCTATTCTCAAAATGGGTCGAAGCAAAAGCTTACCAAAAAATTTTGAGTAAAGACATTACAGATTTCTTGCAAAACGAAATTATCGCGAGGTATGGTACTCCAGAGATTTTAATTTCGGATAACGGAGGAGCTTTCAAGGGGAATGTTCTGAGGAAATATTGCGAGGAGCAAAAAATCACTCAGAAATTCGCGGCTATTTATCATCAGCAAGCAAACCCTGTCGAAAGAAAAATCCAGGAATTAAAAAAGATTCTCCGGGTGCTTATGTTTAAAAAGAAAAGTAATGCTTGGGAAGAATGCTTACCTAAGGCGCTCCAGGTATTACGAAGCAGAGTATGCAGAGCTACTGGACAGACTCCGGCCTCTATAATACTCGGTTATGAGCTACCACAGCCAGGAGAATGGACAGAACGGTGGCCTATAACTAGAAAAGTACTACAAAAGGAGCAGAGACAGCAAAAAAATAAAGAAATTGCTAGGAAGCAAAAACGTTATATAAACAAAGAAATAAACGACGAATCTGAGCCACGAGTAGAGCTCAAAGTTGGCGATAAAGTAAATATTAGAGCATGGCAAAAAGAAGATGGACCTTTCTCTCCTGCATGGACAGGCGGCCATGAAATAGTAGCTAAAAACAGTGACGTCGTTTATGAAGTGTTAATTAACGGAAAACAAGTTCTAGTTCATCTAGATGATATCAGACTAGAGCCAGAAGGCAACCAAATAGATCTTGACTCGGAGTTAGAATTTTCAGAGGAAGAAGAATCGGATTTCGACTTCCCTGATGATCATCGCAGGGTCGAAACCGAGTCAGAGGATTCAGATGCAGATAGTTTTGCTGAAACTATGACTGCAAATAACAGACAAAATTTAAAAACCAATGTTAATATCCCTGAGGACAGGCAAAACATTGAAACGGAGTCAGGAGATTCCCAAAATATAGTAGATATCCCCGAATTAACGATTAACTCACAGGAGGCTATACCAGAGCACCTGGAGAATCTTTTGGAGGATTTCGAAGGAAATTTAGCGCTTATTACCGACACGCCGTTGTATACTAAGTATTTCTACAACTCGGAGTACCATAACAAATAAATACTTTCAAGAAGGGATTTTTTGGATTATGGGCTACTCTAAGAAGGGGGGTGTTGTGTAAAAAGTCTATTTTTAACAATAATATTATTTTTGTGGAAAATTCCCAAAAGATTGCATCATCTTCACGGGGAATCACACTAACGAAAAATAAAATAAGCGAACTAGTTTTATTAAACCAAAAACGCTTCTCATTGGCCAACGTCGCCCCGCCTGACGTTCAGTTTCCCAAAAGATCCGTCCGCGTGGACCTTGGCTAGCGATTTTTCGTCAGTCGCGAAATCCGAGAACATCGAGAGTATATCAGGGGGCGGAGCCAAGTCACTGCTGCGGCGTTTAGCTATGCAAGGATGCATAATTAATTTAATTATTTAATTTAAAATAGTTAGAGTAATCAGGGGCGAAAACCGCAGACAGCGTTCGATAGGCAATTTAATCCGTCACATCGTACTATAATTTTAGATTTTTCGAATGAAGAACTTCCGCGTAATTTAAAAATTTGTATAATGATGCATTCCTGAGATCTCGGGGAAGCCCCGAAATCCTGCGATCTGCAGCGGCAGGGTGCATCACGGAAGGGTTAACCAATCAGGATGATCTCTCTCGCGGGCCGCGGATTATAAATACCGGGTGTAGCGCCGTTTATCGCCAGAGAGTAAGTTGAGATCATCTTGCGTACTTGAGTATCTTCTACCGCAGGACAGGGTTCCACTAGAAGTATCAAGCGAAAAAGCGTCCCCCTAACACCAGGAGCATCGGTCAGGAGACCCCTCCAGTTAGCATCGGGATTGCCCAGGCGAGATCTCACTTTCCTCGAATTTCACTTTGTCACTTTAGTACCTAGCAATTGCACATAGCTAGCGAAAAGGGGAGAAAGGCAAGTCCTGAAGTCGAGTAGCGGGATTTCCAATTAAAATCACGAAATCCTGGGACCTCGGCCAAAGGTGAATAAGTTAAGCTCCAAGCTACGACTCAACCGCGAATATTAGTTCCAGTTGCACGACATTGTTCGTTAGTGGCATTTTGGAGTGGAATACTATCTGCATACGAAGGTTCCACGTAAGTAACAGTGGGCTGTCACCCATTGAGGTAAAAAACTGCTATAGAAAATTCGTACAGCCACTAGCGACAATCGCCATTCTTGTAAAACCCGCAGACAGCAGAAATCTATCTTGGTCAGTTAAAGTTCTGCCAAGTAGAAAGTAACTGTGTAGAAGCCTACCTTAAAAACTCTAACAAATACTTTTTCAACTAAAGACACTTCGGTGAAAGTTCGAAAAACGTTCGCGTTGTTAAAAACAAACACTCTGTGAATAACTTTAAAAAAGACATTAGTAGAACACTCCGTGACTACGCCGCGCGTGGGATTAATTTTATTTTTGGGAAAAAATAATAATTAATTTTAATAATTTAAAGTTAGTTTTTAAACGCAAATTTGTAAACTTTTCGTTTTAACCAAAACTTGAAAGAATTGCGAATACTAAAAAATCGAACTCAGAAACAGGGATTTTCTCGGGATTCAGATTTACAAAGTTTCATTGTAAACTTCGTGATTTTTTCAAAGTTTAAACAAAAGTTTGTTACCTTAACTTTTCTTGTAAGAAAGAACTCAGGGTTATAAAAGCAAATAAGGGTTTTTAAACAAAAACTTGTAAAAATAAGAAGGGACTTGTTAAAACTTGTAGGAACGAGTTTATAAAATATTGAACAGGGTTTTAGTATTTTATTTTAAGTTCAAAATATTAAACAGGGTGTTAATATTTTAGTTCTGACTTTTTAATAATAAACTTGTAGGAACAAGTTTGAAATATTAAAACAGGGATTTTAATATTTCATTTTAAGTAACAAACAGGGCTTTGTAACTTAGGAATTAAGATTAGAGTTAGGATTCTAGGACGGATTCGAATTCGGACCATTTTTGTATAGAAAAACTTTGAGAGTAACGCGAAAGGCATTTCCGGGGAAATTCTTTTTGCACAAAAGTTTGTGAGTTTGGAAAAAACTTTAGCGAGGCTAAAACTAACTTCTAAAAATAATCACCCATTAGGGGTTATTTTTTTATTGAGAACCATAAATTTTGCTGTAAAAGACATAATTAATTACATTGGTAATTAATTAATTAATTATTAAAAAAATTTGAAACAAAATTTAAATATTCCTTTTTAGAGAGGAATAATTTCTTGTTAGATAAGAAATTTATTTTTATTTTGGAAATTAAAGAAATTTGGAAAACATGTCAGACTCTTCTAGTCAGTTGAACTTTGAGGCGTCAGACGTGACAACTCTGGCGGGTGGAAAGGTGGGTCCTCACAGGCCCCCTTCAGGGGCCGTTCCAGGCATTTCGACAATGTTTGACGATATTATTAATACCCCAAATTACACTTGGGATAACGTCGGCAATTTTGAAACTTGGAAGGCGGAAAGACACGCTGCTGATGACCAGACGTCGTCCAGCAGTCATAGTGTGTCTTTCCATCCATTAATGCCCGCTAGGCTTTTTCCAAATAACATAGAATCAGAGGTAGCGACCGTTGATCGGCGCGATGATTTGATCGACCTGAGCGACGTCAGGGACTTAGGTTCCGAACGCCGCCCGGACGTCCGGCCATCCAGGGACGGAGATTCGATCGGATTAGAGCGCCGAAACATTACGTTTACGCGAAATAGCAACTTCCAGTTATCGGGGCAAAGGTGGTGGAACCACTAAGACTGACTGACAAGTTCGTGTCAGTTCGGCAACGGCTTGCCTTAAGCCTGGCATCCCTGACAATAAACGAAAAAAATAGCACACCGTATCCAATCTCCATCTCCTGAATCTGTTAACAGTGTAGGGACCTTATTTAGTTATGATCTTTCCTTCCAGAAAATTCCTTATATGTATATCCATATATCCATGATACAATAACTAAAGGTAAGACATCTAACCTTTCCAATTTCGTCTGTCGCGCGCAGTGGCGTCACAGGCAAAGTAATTTTTAAATTTCTTATGGAGATTTATATGGTGTTAGCATTTTTAATTCTTTAATGGTTTGTGAAATAAAATAATTTTAAATGTTCATTCTAGTTGTGGGGCTCCCCATATGAAATTTATGTTCAATCTGTGGTGGATATGCGTGGATCTATTCTCGAAAAACCTCGCAAACGAAAAACAGAACAGAACTCCGTCAACAGCACGGAAACAAGCTCGTTTGCTCGACAAGATAACTAACCATTGCCAATGGTTGCACAAAATGTTTATTAGGATGGTCTCGTGTCAACAGAATAATCTATAAAAATATAACCAGTAAAATCAACTATATCTGCCAGCATCAATATTATAAAATATTTTAATTTGGAAATTATTTACAAATTTGATGTATTTTTCCCACGAAAAAGAAATTAATATAGATATTTAAATACCATATCATAAGTTATGTTCATTAAATTAACACTATTAAGCAAATTACGGCTTTTATGTCAACTCAAATCTATATCTTGTCCTAGAGGTATTTGATCAGTGGCAACTCGTCAGGTGAGGTAAGTGAGGAGGCGCCTTATGTTATAAAATAAAATATTTAAATAATGAAAAATATTTTGTCCTTTTCTCTGTAAAATTAATTATATCTTCCTTTAAAAAAAAACATTAACATTAGCTCAATCAGAAAATTATTTCATATTAATATATTTGGTTATGGCTTTGAACTATAAAAAAGACGGATACGTATGATCAATTCCTAATGCGATGAACTCCTACATCGACGTGGTTTCAACGGACGTTTCGTTTCTAGCGCACGAATATCCAACGCGGTAAGTCTGAGATGGACCGAAATCCGTTTATACCCGTCGTTTGTCTCCCAAGACAAGATGTTACATTTTTACATTGATCCGTTTTTCGCTAACCTTCAATATTCAAAGGTTATGGTTATTAAAACGTTATTTGTGTAAATAACGTCTTAAGTGCCATGACACACGTCGGCGATAGCCATTTCGCCTCCAAATGACTATTGCCGATGATGCGTTTCTTAGATCGGGCGCGACGGTACATTTCCATCTCATGCACGCATTTTATTTCTTTGCAGAGGCGACGATAATTTCTCCTCTTAATTTGCATTGCTTATATTTGCAAGGTTAAATAATAAAATTATATTATTTGGTAACGTATTGAAATATATGTATATTTTGAAAATTGATTTAAATTTTACTTGTTTTAAACAACATTTATTGAAAATTTGACTACATCGAGTATTTTGATTCAAACGATTGACTGCTTTGCTTGGGCCGTAGGAAGAAGAAAGGGTTAGTGAGAATAACGTAAAAGAGAGTCAAATCAATAACCTGTCTTCGATGTTCTAGGCTGTCGAGGTCCTTCGTCAGCTCGTGGTCTTCAATCAGACGAATGGCCCTCCTTTCAATGGAATTTAGTAGCCGAAGAGTATGTTTGGTTGCAGAGCTCCAGACATGAGAGCAGTACTCTAGTGATGGTCGAATCTGGGCTTTGCATAGTGTCAAAAGTTGATGAGATGTGTACAACTTTCTGGTCCGGAAGAGTACACCAGGTTTCTGAGAAGCTATCTTGGCGATTGCCACAACGTGGTTATGCCAAACATATTTCCTCCCAGATTGACGCCCAGCAAATTAATAGATGAAGCCAATGGGATTGCATGTCCGTCAATGAATATATCCGGTTCTGTAATGTTAACCTTTGTAGAGAAAACTGCTGCATGGGTTTTTTAGCATTAAATTCGACTTGGTTACTGTCACCCCAAGAAATAATTTCTTCCAGGTCATTGTTGAGGCGTGATACTTCATGCTGTCTGCGAAGATGTGCGTCGGCAGCCGATGTTTGTGCATTCAAAGAGAAAGATGAGATAAGAGTGCTATCATCAGCGAAACTAAATATCGGATTTTTCATTTTTACTAGAAGGTCGTTAATGTAGAGTAAGAAGGGAGTGAGAGACAATATGGACCCTTGAGGAACACCGGCATTGATGGTGAAGATGTCTGAGAGAAATCTATCAATCGTAACTTGCAGAGAGCGGTCCTTAAGAAAGCTAGACAACCATGCACAGAATCGACTGGGCATACCATATGATCGCAGTTTAATTAGAAGTCCCTCATGCCAAACACGATCAAAGGCTCTAGAAATATCCAGTGCAACAGCCCGAGACTCCCCATGATGTTCGATTGCGTTGTTCCAAAGATGGGTGACATAGGCTAGAAGATCTCCTGTTGATCTGGACTTCCGAAAACCATATTGATGATCGCTGATAATGTTGAAGCCTTCCAGGTACTTTAGAAGATGTTGGTTAATAGCTTTCTCCACTACTTTTGATATAACTGAAAGCAATGCGACTGGTCAATAGTTGCTAGGCAGGATTCTCTTACCTTCCTTTGGTATAGGCTGGACTCGCGCCGTCTTCCAGCACGATGGAAATATTCCTTGTTTGTAGGATAAGTTAAAAAGTCTACAAAATACATCAGCGTTCATCGGCGCTTCTCTTGAGAACTATAACTGGAATTTCGTCTGAACCAGAAGCTTTGTTGACGTCGGGATCTTTCAGGATTCCTTTGACGAGGCGCTGAGACGTCCCCAGCACAGATGGATGGATCATCAGAACAGAAGCATACGCTCACCCAAGGAAAAGTGTGAAAATGGTCTTTCAGGCCTTCCCACTTGGCCGATGTGTAATGCCATATCTTGCGAGGTTTAGGAGGTTGTTCAGAATTAATTGGTAGTTCGCTTAGAGTAGAAATAAGTTTGTGATCGGAAGATCCTAACTGAGGATGTACGGTGACTGTATAAAGTAAAAAAGTCACGCGGTAAGTATAAATAATATGGTGATAACATAGCATCCGAGATATCGCCTTACCGCCTCTAACGACCATGAACCGCCACTGTATTTTATATTAAATTAATGCTAACTTTATGGCGCCAAAAACCATTCTACTCAATTTTGGTAGTTAAATTTACACATTTAATTGAAAAAATCGCCTTCTGTATCTATAAATTACGACGATTTAATGTCATCTTAAATTAAAAGGAACTACTTTGTTTTTCACACGAAGTATTCGTCTAAAAGCAACATGTTTTACTAATAACCATTTTCCTATAGAAGCTCTAAACAACACATTTAAAGAATAATAACCGTTTAAACAAATTACGGCATTATTTTAAAACCGTCAATATTTTTACGTTTAAAGGAGCCCTATTTCGTCAATTAGCATTCAAAATCGATTTGAAATCGAGAAAAAATCTAGTTTATTATTTTTAATCGGTCAAAAACAATCTTATGCATATTCAAAAATTTAATTAAGATCATTGGACAAAATCCTGTTATAAGCAATCACCATTAGATTCAAATTTATACACTTCATTTAAAATTAAATCAATAGCAATGTTGCAGGTTACTAAAAGCAGTATTAAGATAAATTTGAGTATAATAATTAATTCCATGTCTGAATCAACCAGATAAATATTTATTTATTTGCATCCTAGATTTCGTAGTAAAGAATTGTATTTGCCCAAATAAATCTAAGATAGGTCGGCCCACTCTTAACTTTAAATATTAAAGATAAACAAATTCAGTTCAACATTAGATTGTTTTAAAATATAACATTTCTAATTCATGCACACATGCTAAATAAGAACTTAAAAATGCGAATAAATTAAATTTTAAAATTTAAAGTTTTGAGCATCATTTAGTAGCGCTTAACTTATAGTTTTTGCAGAATTATATCGTTGATCTTTTGACTGCAATAACACCTCATTATCCATTCGACCATAACATAAATAAGGAAATCCCAAATTTTAAAACCTTTTCGAACAGAGCCGGACCAGGTACACAAATTCAATTTATACCTATGCCTGATGCATATATAAATACAAAGTGATTTTTAATAATTTTAATCTTTAGTGGTTTTCCGGCGAGTAATTTTTAGTTAGACTTATTAGTGGTAGAATGTGGCATCCTTGGAATTGTGCTGATAGTGGGGCATCTTCAAGCGTCATTTTTAAAAGAAAGAATTTATCTACCGATGCCAAACTAATAATTAAAAATGGGTATCAATCGTTGTTGAGTAGAAATTTTAATTCGATGGATGCTTTAGCAGAGACGTCTACTTTGACAAAAACTCCTTTATCTTCGATAAGAGACATAGTACTTAAACCTGTTAATCCTAGAAAAAATCGGAGTGATTCTGGCACATTTAGAAGCATTGACGAAAATGACACGGATTTATTAAGAAGAAAGATTTACCAAATGTATGAGGCACAAACTGTACCCACTTTGATTTCCCTCAAGGAGCGGCTGATTACAGACGAAACTAATATCTCTTGTAGCCTTTTAAGCCTTAGGAAAATATTGCGTAAAATGGGTTTTAAATACCGAAGCATTGATAAAAGACAAGCATTAATGGAATCTCAGCGTTTACGGGAATGGAGACTTAAATATTTAACACTTGTTAAACAATTTAGAGAAGAAAATCGTCCAATTATTTACCTTGACGAAATATGGTTCGATACCCATGATACTCCAAGAAAATGTTGGGATGATTTTCTTCCAAAAAATGTCAAACCAAGGCACCGTCAAATAAAGGCAAAAGAATCACAATATTACATGCTGGTTCAGAGAACGGGTTTGTTCTAAATTATCTGTTGATTTCAGCTAAAAACATAGCAGATTCTTATTTAGATTACCATCAAGATACCGACGCACAACTTTTTAAAGATTGGTTTGAACATAAACTCCGTAAAAATATACCTGAAAATAGCGTCATTGTAATGGACAATGCTAGTTATCATAGTCGGCAAGCAAAAATCATTCCCAATTCTAATAATACAAAAGCAGAAATTCAAAATTTTATGATTGAAAATGATTTATATTTTGAAGAAACGTACACAAAACGAGAATTGTTCAAAGTATTAAAAGCATTTAAAATAAATTAGGAATATGAGTGTGACAAACTTGCAGCAGAAAATGGACATACAGTGTTGCGTCTTCCTCCGTACTATTGTATATTCAATCCTATTGAGCTAATATGGCACCAAATAAAATCCAATATTAGGAGAAATAATATTTCTCCTCCATTAAATGCATCTGTAGTAGAATTAATTAAAAACGAAGTAAGAAGAATTTCTGCAGACAGCTGGAAAAACTGCGTACAGCATGTATTTAAGGTGGAAAATTCTTACAATTGTATGATTACAAATGTTCAACCCTTAATTATAAGTTTAGGCTTAGATGAAGATAGTGATAGTGATACAGATTTAAATTTTGAATAAATTATCAATAGTTTCTTAGAATTTAATTAATTTTTATTGTACTTGTTATCCTAATAGTTAGGCTTTTAAATTATATTATTTTCAATTATGATTAATTGTAATCATTATTTTACATTTATTATAGATACCTAAAACTAAAAATACCTATCTATTTATTTTAAATTATAAAAATAAATCATTTGGTGTTGTTGTTGGTGTATTTATTATTTATTGAGCTTTAAAGAGGTTCAGGCGTATACAATAGGGTTTAATCAGGTAGTTTATTTATGGCAGTAAGAGTCAACTGTATAATTCTGCAACAACTATACCGGGAAGTACCCTCTTTTCCTACATTGTTTCTATTTCAAGCGTTGGGTTACTGAAATTTCTCATATAACCTTTCGATTTCTCCTTTTCCGTATTATAGAGTACCTCCGTGAGATTCCTTGTTTTTAAATGTAACTATATTTTAGTAACTATTTATTGTTAGTTAAATTAACTTTATATTGTGAAATACTATTATTGGGCTGTGTCCGAGATATCCCTTATATTCAAATATAATTGTCAGCAGTCTAGGCAGTGCTTTGTTAATCGACCATAACCTACAGAAATACCCTCCATTCCCTTCAAATTGTAAGAACCGAAGAGGGCCCCTTACACTTACTATCCTTTACAATTAACAAAAAACGCGTACTGCGGGGGTGGCACTGGCTAAAAATTTGTTACCCAATGCCACTCACGCGTTTGCGTGTTCAGTCAAAATCTGAAAAATAGAACTAAAAAAAGTTAATTGAAGTTGATATTTCTAATTTTTCACAACATTTAATAATTATTTCTGAAAAATATTGTGTTGGTTCTCAGCAAAGTTTTTAAGTCAGAAAGGAGCACGTAACGTGTTAAGCAAAGATTCAGTAGTTATTGCCGTACTAAAGTTTCTGAACTACACAAAGATTGTGAGAGGAAGGTAAATTTTACTGTACATGCTTTTAAGAAAATTGATGGAGTCTGTGCAATAACCTTTTAGGTGAGCTTGCATAACATAATTTGTACCTTTCTCAGTGTTCTATCGACTCATATTTTTGTCTTTTTTTGGAAGAAAATATTAATGATTCTCACTGCAAGGAGGTCGATTGTAAATTCTGATACCCTTGGACTCGTCGCATACGCTTAGACAATTCGCGCGCTGCGTGAATTGCGCTCGAAAGCTTTAATAACTTCAGAACTAAAAGCGGTGACATTTTCTCCTAAAATATGTTTTGTAGATAAGAGGATAGAAATTGAAATTGTATTTCTTAAAATTAATTTAAAATGGGTTAACAGCATGTTGAAACTATTTAATCAATTAAATTGTTATTATTTTTAATCTGTTCACAATTACCATTTTTTAATATATTTCGAAAGCTAATGCGACAAGTATAAAATAAAAAAAGGCAGACATTGATCCGATCAGTACAACTGGAGATATTAAATTTCAAACATGAGAAGATTGGAGAAAAGCCAGCAAATTATCAAAAATGTATGTCTGGATATTTAAAAATTGTTTCAGCGATATCCTGTAATATGTGTGAACTAATTGTATATATACAGGGTGTTCCTTAATACGTGCTAATCTTTCAGGGTGTGATTCCTTAGGTCATTTTATAAAGAAAGTTCATATGAACATGTGTCAGCAACGGCTTCAATTTTTTGCTACAGGGTGTTGGATTTTTATTCTTTAAATGGTTATTTTTTAATATCTCCGTAAGTACTTTAGATATTATTTTTAATTTTGGTATGTGATAATAGGATATAGAACCACAAATTTCAGTTACAAAAATTATTCAATTGTTACGCGAATAGCCTTCCTGCAAACATGTCCTCTGATATTTTTACAAAAAAGATGGTACACCACTGACATTTTTCCACATGAATATTTTTCTGATTAGCCTGATCAATTCTACATGAAAACGGTCTCATTTTCTCATCAGACGCACCGATCTAAATTAAAACCACTAAATTCATATTGAAACTCATTATTATTCACATTGATAAAATAAATAATGATAAATTTTGTTTTATAAAAATTGTTGGAAATGGCCACATTCACTTAAAAGGCATGCTTCCGTCCGTCTTCGCATCGAATTGTCCACTCGTTCAAATATTAAAATTTTTATGAAACAAAATTTATCATTAATAGTCTATCAATGTTAATAATAATGCCTTTCAATATGAATTTAGTGGTCTTAATCAAGAACGGTGCTCTGACGAGAAAAACTCAAGAGACCGTTTTCATGTAGAATTGACCAGGCTAATCAGAAAATTTATCCATATGGAAAAATGTCAGTGGCGTCCCATCTTTTTTGTAAAAAATATCAGAGAATGTGTTTACAGGGACGCCACTGGTGGAACAATTAAATAACTTTTCTAACTAAAATTTGTGGTTCTATATCCTGTTAATACGTACCAAAATTGGAAATAATATCTAAAGTACTTTCGGATATATTACAAAATAACCATTTAACCCTTAACCACCGTAGTGCGGTCTCAGTGACCGCAGCAGATATTCATTCCTATATATCTTATCCCCACTTTAATGTAACTCATCCATATTTTCGGTACCTTCAAGTGGCCACATGTTCAGTATATTGCAGAAAATTGGAAGTGGTACTTGTATTGGTTTGCAATTAAAAAACGGCTCAATTTACGATGCGGTCACAGAGACCGCACTACGGTGTTTGTGTTAGTATTTCGGTTGTGCGTTTTAAATAGTTAGTGACTTCTATTTGGGATTTTTCTGACTGATTTGTATTTTAATTAACTATTAACGATGAGTGTGAATCCAACCACATCCAAAAGAGTTCGGTATTTTGATCCAGACTGTGAAACTACTTTACTACAATGGGATGAAGAGGTGGAAGATGATGGAGACATTAGTGATCAAGAGGCTGTTGATGAGGACTATTATGAAGAAAGTGAACATAATACAGACTCGGAGATTGAACTTAGTGATCGGGAGGAAACAGAGAAAATGAGTGAACCTACTTGTTTGTAATGCGCATCTAAAATTTGTAAAAGTTGTAGCCATAATATTTGACTATTGTGCCCATTGTAGTTTCTAACTTCTTTTATTTTAAAACACAAACTAATTAGTTTTTTTTGAAGAATAACATGTTTATTTTTAGAATTTGTTACCAATTTCAGTTCAAATAATGTTTACCGTTAATAAAAAAAAAATGCCGTTCTTATACAATATTTAATAAATTTATGATATTCTTTATATTTTTAAAAGTTTTTACTTGAAAAATAAATTAACTGGAGTCAAATTTAAATCTTGAGTTTTATTTTGGGGTGCCTTAATCCCATAAAATTGTTTACAGGGAGTAAAACACTTATTTTTTTTTTTATTGAGGCTCTTAAAGATTTGCGGTCACCGAGACCGCACCACGGCGACGACGTTAGTGTTCTTGCACTACGGCGGTTAAGGGTTAAAAAATAAAAATTCAACACCCTGTAGCAAGAAATGTAAGCCGTTGCGGACATATGTTCATATGAACTTTTCTTTATAAAATGACCTAAGGAAGCACACACTGAAATATTAGAACGTCATTAACTTGTACCTGTATAATTTGTAAAAAAAATTTCGGAGGATTCTGAAATGTCAAGGTTAAAAAGAGTATGCGTCTTGGAAAGAACGATCAATGAAATAACTCTAACTTTTCTATCTTATACTCTAATGTAGAGATCCTCCATGCAATAAAGATATTTGTGGTTTATACAGCTTTCTATTATTTTAATATCCAAATACGTTAGTTGAGCAAATCGAAAAATGTTGGTAAAATATCATTAATAGGTCCCTTGAAAGTGCTAATGGATGTTCACTGTTAATCATCATGTATTATATGGAACACAAGATCTAAAATAAATTTCATAACTTCAAATTACTAAGCGATACCGAGATGACAATCTTCAGTTATTAAAATCCAGACATTAATGCCCCTTAAATGTAATAAAATAATCTACGCACTTTACGATAACTTTTCCGACTTATATTAGACACAACTTAAAATACTCTAACAATAAAACGTTCATAATTATTAACTTAAGCCATTAAATATTATTTTAACTTTAAAGATTCCGCGATTATGACTAGTACAAAAAGATTCAAGTTACTGTGAGAAAACATCTTTAAGACGTCCTCTCCACTATCCGTTGATAAGATCTAAAGAACGAACTTCGATAAAAATATCGAGAGGCACCCAGACAAATGCAATAAAAATTCTTTCAGATAGAGGACGAGGAAACTAATGCGGTAATTATGATATGTGAATTCTTATACAGGGCAGATACTTGCAACATAGTATTGACATTGAAACAGCATCAGAGATTTGTTGCTTGATGGTTTTGGTATTGTATGCCCAGCCGATTCTGAACATCGAAACGAATGCAAGCAAAAGATTAAACTATGATGCCGTTAGTTGTGTTGCAAAAATCGTTAACAGAAATGAATCATTTATGTTAGAATTAGAACAAGTAAAAGAGATAGAAATATAGTGAAACACCCAGACAAATGCAATAAAAATTCTTACAGACGGAAGACGAGGAATCTAGTGCGGTAATTATGATATGTGAAATCTCATACAGGGCAGATAATTGCAACATCGTAGTGACAATGAAACAGCATCATAGATTTGTTATTTGATGGTTTTTGTATTGTATGCCCGGGCGAGCAAAATATTAGGTTATGATGCCGTTAGTTGTGTTGTAAGAATCGTTAACAGAAATGAATCATTTATGTTCCAATTAGAACAAGTAAAAAGGATAGAAATATCGAGAAACACCCAGACAAATGCAATAAAAATTCTTTCACATGGAAGACGAGGAATCTAGTGCGGTAATTATGATATGTGAAATCTCATACAGGGCAGATAATTGCAACATAGTAGTGACATTGAAACAGCATCAGAGATTTGTTGGTTTTTGTATTGTATGCCCGAGCGAGCAAAAGATTAGGTTATGATGCCGTTAGTTGTGTTATAAAAATCGTTAACAGAAATGAATCATTTATGTTCCAATTAGAACAAGTAAAAAAGATAGAAATATCGAGAATCACGCAGACAAATGCAATAAACTTTCTTTCAGATGGAAGATGAGGAATCTAGTGCGGTTCGAACAAATCCGAACAACAATTTTTCTAAAGGTGTTTTTAATTTGTGGTGATTCGATTCGCTGTTTGGTAGGTTGGTTGTTTTGTTTAAGATGAAAGGACACAAGTGCATGGTGCTTTTTTTGCAAAAGTCGTGGATCAATACAGATATAAAGTATTTCAGGTATGTACATAATATATACGAAAATATTTTGCTTATCACAGTATCCGATTTTCGGAACCGAATTTCACTAAAAAGCTTGTAATAAAAGAGGAGAGTGTCACTCGTATACAATATAATATATATGTGGTCACTAGCTAACCATAAAATTAATGTATTTTTAATTTGGTGCATTAGTAGCTAATAATAATTCAAAAAAAAGAATAGTCAATATAGTTATTCATTCTTAATTTTTGGTTTAGAAAGAAGTTAGAAACATACAACGTCGGATGAAAGTTAAAATAAAGCTCATCGTGTCGATTGTTCCAAATATTCGGACGGAATTTGGCACCAAAAGTTTACACCAATCAGGGCACCGTCGGATCATCATATCGTCAGAAATCGTATGCATGGAACGCTGTCATAAATCGAACTAATCGAAATTTTGATTAAAATACTTTTCCTAACTATACGATACATTTTGTCATAAATCGCATAATAAAAAAGTTTCCCATTGGTGTAGAACTTCTTTACCATACAATTAGGTGTATTCTCATTTAAGATCCAATTTGATTTGATTTTGATTGAAGATTTATATTAAAAAGAAGCTTGTTACAAAGGCATTCTTCTTATGTATGTCCAAATATAAAACACGAATAAATCGCCTTGATATAGTAAGGATTTTTTTTCAGCGTTTCTATTTCTCCCATAGAGCAGAGCTGCACTGGGAAATCTTTGTTTCTTAGAAACTAGTAAAAGGGGTACAAATTGCTCTATTGAGAATTAGTTAACAAGCTTCTAGACCCATATAATAAGTAAAATTTGATTCATTATACAGGGTGTGTTCGGGTTTGTTCGGGTTTGTTCGGCCACATATCGAACACTTTTTTATCTGCGATTTTACGATTTTAACAAAAATACTGTTCTTCATATAAAGTGTTGCTCACCTTAAAATCTTATAAGCCCCGACGAAAATCACAAATATAACGTACCGAGTGGTCGAAAAATAAGAAAATCGGCTAAGATGATGATAATAATGATACTCATATATTAAATTTGAGAAAAAAAATTGCGTCTAACTGTTATGCCACGAGGATAATGTCCAGAGAGTTAGATGTGATTACAGTCTTATCGAATCCCAACTGCGATATGGAGTGTCCTTTTGGGGTGTATGCTCGCAGTACCTATTTATTATGTTATTTGTACTGCAGAAGAGGGCTTTGCGATATATGTTCAGGTTGGGATTTCGGGATTCATGTAGACCGCTATTTCGAAGGCATAAGATACTTACTCTACCCTCCTTATTTTTGCTGGAAACGATATGTCTTGTGTATAAAAACTACAGACATGTTGTAAACTCTCCTGATAATTGTAGGACTCGGCATGCATATTCTATCGGGTTGCCAATTCCTAATTCTGCGCGAACCATGAATTCTTTTATTAACCGGGGCAAGAAGCTGTTTAATCACCTATCTTTGAAGTTGAGGAGGAAAATGTCTCATCAGAGGTCAGACGTGAAGTTACTATTGCTAGGTAAGGCTTATTACAGTGTGGGGGAATACTTGCAGGAGGGTCTTCACTAATTTTCTATTTGCTCGCGTTGGGTCATTTGTGTGATTACCTAGCCTTCTCAACTCCTTCTGCTTTTGTTGCTCATTTCTGGGGGAGTGTCGCCTATCTGAAGATGTACATGGATGCTCATTTAATTTAGTTTTTAGTACGTTTTATATACAGGGTGGCTCATCGAAAACAGTCCAGCAAGGTTTACGGCTGTGTACGTGAAAATAAAAAAAAAAACTCGGACCCGTAAACTTGTGTTTTCAGGGGGACACGTGTCACTATTAATTTCATCCCTGTGACCTCAACCCTCCTAGCGGGGGCGGCTACTGCCCTTGTTTTATCAAATGGACATGGGTATGTTGTGATACATATTTTTAAAGGGCATTAAATTCTCTTGAGCTACGCGCCGCCGAGCAACGGAATTTGAAACATTTCACTGAACCTCTTATCAAGTACACAGGTTTCAACAAATTACACAAATGTCCGAGAACACTTTGAACAGTTGTTGTACTATTGTATGGAGGTGAATGGCGGACATTTTCAAGATTTAATAAGAGAACATGAAAGTATTACTCAATAAAATTACATTTTTTAAAACGCAATTTCTCGGCGGCTCAAATTTACAAAACAAAGCGCCATTTGAAAGAGAATTTAATGCCCTTTAAAAAGATGTATCACAACATATCCATTCCCATTTGAAAAAACAAGGGCAGTAGCCGCCCCCGCCAGGGGGCTTGAGGTTACAGGGATGAAATTAATAGTGAAACGTATCCCCCTAAAAACACAAGTTTACGGGTTTGCTGGACTGTTTTCGGTGGGCCACCCTGTATATTGATTTTATATGACTTGATGATGTTTTTATATTTTATATTTTTTCGCACTTTACTTAGTTCTTTTATATATTTCAGATTTTATCTTGAATGGTTTTATATTTAGATTTGTTCTTTTATAATTTTTATATTTATTATTTTATTTTTATATTTTAACTCAAATATTATTTTATTATGCTTTATCAATAAGAATACTTCTTTGGACAATGAAGCCTTTTGTGGAGTTTTGAGTTTGGGTTTAAAGTAACGTTTTAAAGTAAACAAAACTTTTTATGAAAAACAGTTGTTTTGCTAAAATTCCAGATAAAAAGTTTTCCATATGGTGTCAATATTTTCACACACTCTGTATACAATTTTTTTAGAACCAGGGACTAAATATTATTGTATTTACTATAATAACAATTAACCGTTTCATTTAACTTCATAACAAAAAAGTCAAAGACACATGTTACAATAATATTCTGACAAATCTAATCAACAATCAGGCACTGAATCTTTTTGTAATGGACAAGGTGTTGGTAATTTCGACATATGGTTAGCAAATTTGATTAATGATTAACTTTGATCTATAAAGTGACAAAAGTACAAATAACTGTTGACATGTTCCAAACATCTCATTAATCTCAATAATCATAAATCAAATGTACACTTAAAAGTGACCACATTATTGTTTTCTGAATAACTTTATTGCTTCAAATTATTTTTAAATGAAATTTACAGGAAATATCGACAAAAGTTCTCGTAAATACAATCGAAATAGAATATCATACAGGACAGGTTAAAATAAGAAGTTAGTTTAAACAAGTCGCAAATAATTGTGACGTGTTGTAAAGCTTCATATATTCTCAACAAAAAATATTCTTTGAGTTTTTTTGATATTTCACTCGGTTAAGTATATGTGACTAATTTTCTGACAAGATGTTTCTAAACAGTTAATAACTGATATCACTGTTTTTAGTCAGTTCTGATATTATATCGCCACTCTCCTGCGCTACCTATTGGTTGAGACTTAAACTTTTGATTGAGCCTCGTGTTCAAGATGTTTGGGCTTTTCCTGGTTTCCATTTGTTAATAATAATTTTTAAAATTTTCCCAAAATTTAAATCAAAATTTAAAAAGAATTAACTAGTTATTTTTCTATATTTTTTCTCTATGTCAGTTTTTTTCCTAATATATTAATATTTTTACTTAATTAACTTAATTCTTTTTTTTCTTTTTTCTGCTGCATAAATTCATTTCGCAATGTCATAAGTTTTCTTCTCATGTATATTTTTCCACTGAAGATGAAAGTATATGCCTTCGAAACACGTATGGATTAATTTAAACAATATTTATTAAACTAGTGGAGCAGACTATGAGCTTTTTTACCTCTTCATAGTTTCACTCCGCTGAGAGAGGGACTACTTCCAAAAAATATTTATTATACAGGGTGTTATGGAAATGACGTATTATATTTAAACCGGCAATTCCTGAGATAAAGACAAATTGAAGAATAATGGCCATAAATGGCGCTTTCAATTCATTCAGCGGTAAAAGTGACTTGACGTCAAACCAGAAAAACATCTGTGTGGCACTGCGATACATATAAGCAATCAAGGAATTCTGGCCGCGGTTGTCATATGTACACCTTTAACTCTTTAAACAAAATTTAAACACTTTTCCATTCTGTAATACCTTTTTGTACAATTAATTGAAGATCATTTACGACGGACTATGTTTTAAAGAACCCGAAAAAACATATGGAATAGTAATAGCTACGTACGTCAATAGGTCAAATGCCAATGAGCTCTTGATGCCTTAGATTTATAATCTTTGAATATTGTTTTTTTACGCGTTTCTTCTGGACGTCAAATTTCTCAGGTGTAATAAAATCGAATAATCTGTAGTATAATCTGTATTATTGTATTTTCAAAAGCTAGCTATCCGTTCTGTTTTACTATTACTGTGTGTACATAAAGTGTTTCCAGGAGTGTTCCCATGAAAAAGAAAAAAAACTGATTGTGTTTGTGCCTGGATTTCCTCGCTCTTTAGGTATAAGGATGAATACAAGTAGGTAGAAAATAATTTATTTTTTTAATTTTATATGCAATTTCAGCTTTACATTAACTTTGGCAACATTACCATTGGCTCTGGGTGAAATGTTGTACAGTAGCGTGGACTGACCTGTGAGTAAGAGTGTTTTTTACCCCACTTTTAAAACGGTCGATTTAAAAAAATAAAATATGTAGCGCTTCTCTAGGACACCCAAGGGGTCATCCATTTAAATATAATACGTCATTTCCATAACACCCTGTATATTATTTTTGTTAGCAGATATAAGGAAGCCGATGTCGTCTCGTAAATTAATTGGACCGATGCCGTCCTGGCGATGTCGAACTGTAAAGAGAATAAAATATGAACTATACTATTTAAGCATTAAGAACTCAAATCAGTTACGCAATGACTTTTAAATAATATAAAAATGGTAAGGGTGGTGCTGAAATGTATTGTTATCTACAGAAAAACATTTTTCGGGCCTGAACCGCAGGCCGCCAGTTTCCGACCCTGCTAGATGTTGCCTATCCTGCGTCATTTTTTATGCCGTGGATAAAAAATTACCTTACCTGTTGTTACTCGTCAAAAAAGTTAGTATATCTTGCCCTCGATTTTGCCTTACCTGTAAAGAAAAATTATATTATTATAGAAGAACATAACAACATAATATATATTTTAATATAGGAAGAAATAAAAATGAAATAAAATTTTAGGCAATTATAAAGGACACTAATACGAACCTAAATATGCAATAAAATACTGAGTGTCCCATTTAAAAAAAGACAGCATTACGTTACAACACTTTTTTGGGCCACCCTGTATATTGGATAATATTTTCCTGAAATGCACCATATAAGACAGTATAAATCGGCATATGAATGAAATTCCTAAGTTAATTAGTATAGGAGCTATGGAAGCCTGACACACTATTGCTAGTGCATTTGCTTATTTTTACTATTTTGATTGCGATGAAGGTAGCTCCCTGGGATCGCATTTTCGGACCTCGGGTCCATGGAGACTTTTGATCAGCATCGATTTTTGGATAACATTCCCGAGTATCAAAGTTTTTAACAGAGGGCAGATTCCCATATGGTGCGTGCGGGTTCCTTTTCGGTTTATTTTGTTACCAGAAAGTTGCTAATTTATTGTGTTTCTTTTTTGTTAATGTTGAAAAATATCAGTGGCGTTGAAATTTGATTAACAATTAATAAAATAACAAATATTCATACAATATCTGATTTGAAAGAACTTATCTGTCATCTGCTAAATAACACAAATTGGAAAAAAATGTCGTCTTTATTATCTTATTATACAGATTTCCACATTCGATAATCCTACAATATAAGTTCTGAAATTTATCACTCTGTATACCATCTGAGTGTAGCGTAGTAATTAGAAATCACAGAGATATAGTTTACGACAGTCCGTGCAGGGACGTGAACGTGAAACTCACCGCAGGGGTTTTACATCGTGCACAGAAGTCTTTGAACGTGACAACACGTCACTAAAATATGGAAGTTGTTACTTTCTATATAAAAACTTGAAGGCCTTGTGCAATTTTATATTATTCTGATATGGTAGTTTGTAATTAAGATGGCAAAAACTTGACGCCTTTCATATACTAAGAGATGGTGGTCTTTTTATTGAAAGAACAGTAGGCAGTGATTTAGTTTTGTTGCAGCATTTTTATTTATTGGCTTTTTATGTTAGGACTACTATGAACCTCTAATGACCTGGTAACTTTTAATCAAGGACTAATGGGGTCAAGTGAGCCGATAAGAAGCTGCCAATCCTTAAAGTGATGCTGACACTAGTGGTAAGATTGAAGGTTATTCTTATACATATGCACATTTTCCTGATGTTTCACGATGTTGAACTTGACATACTGGTACAATCGCCAATAGTGAACCCGAACAATCGTTAGGTGATAATGGCTTGAGCGTTGATCGCATATACCGTTGCCATTGAATTATACTTCTTATTCATTTTTACTATCATTTATCTTCAGCTGTACTAGTCAGTTCTTGTGAGACAGTCAACGCTGACAGTTTCTCAAATATCGCTAGCATCTTCCTCCAGCAATACCACTTAAGGTAGGTCGATCGGAGTGATAAACGTATTGTGGACTTTCATTGTCTTTGTTTATTTATAACATAACGTTTTCACTGGTAAGCAAGGGGGGGGGGGTGTGGAGTTAAGCATGATGGAGGTGGGTGCACTCATATGTTATCACAGGATGACTTGCTTAACCTTTTTTAGGGGGGAGGGGAAAAATCTTGCATAAGACACACACAAGATAACTGTGGTGGGTAGTGTGAAATTTCTACTCACTGAAAAACCACCCCTCCTCCTATTCTGACCCTTCGTACCGGAAACCGCTTTCGCATTACTTCAATACGAGGGCCTGCAGTCTCTTCTAGATATTAGGTCCTACTTTCTTTCTCTTTGGTCTCAATTATATTTCTTACTGTTCTGTAAATACCATTCCATGATTCTTCCGATTCTGTTAAACCTGTCCTAACACTGCCCACACTGAAAAGATTCCCCGTTTCCAGAGCATATTTCCTCCTAGCTTCCTCCCACCTGGGACATTTGAGGGTGTGTTCCGAGTCATCTTCTTGCTGGCCATATATACATTGACTTGCTTAACCTAAGTTTACAATTACTTAACTACTTAACAGGGGTTTCCAAACGTTTCTAAGAAACTTACTAGTACTTAACTCATGATACAGCATTATCTTTAACCAACTTCAAACAAACACTAAATCGGGATTGAAGCAGGAAGGAGATAAGTACGAACAATCCGACGTATAATTTATTCAACATTTCCCGTTATAGTGTCTTCAATCGACTGATCTTGTGTTTTTTCTTTTTTTTTTTGGTTTTTTTTTATGACAAAACACCAGCACTTTAGGGAAATCTAAAATCCTTTAAGGAACTCTCGGAGTAGTGAGTGTGCAAATAAAGCAATTCATATTGGTATTGAATCATTGAAGGTGCCATTCGTTGAGAAACATGACCTCAGGAAGATCGTTCCATAAGGACGACGTCATCCAGATGAAAGAATTCGTAAACAATGAAGATCGAGGACGTCTAATCCGAACCACATATGGATGGGCGCCTGTGATCCGTCGTATAATTCTAAATTAATCGGACAAGGTTACTCGAGCATATGCCATGGAAATATCTTTACAAGAGAGTAAAATCAACAACCTGCCTTCGATTTTTTTAGGTCCTAGGCTTTCGAAGTTTGTTGTTATTCTTATTGCTCCTAGATCGCTCTAAAGGCCGCATTATAGTCTGGAAGTCTTCCTGCAATTGCAATAAACTTGAAGTAAAGCATGCGGATCATGGAGCCAGATCATCTGTTTTGCAAGTTTCTTGCAACTTGCAAAACTTGCCAAAAAAAAAACGGGTCTGTTCGATTTCTGTTGCAGTTTCTGCTGCAAGTCTGGTGGAAAACATACCGATTTTTATATTACCAACCAAAAATAAAAGTTACTAAATATTAACTTTAAAATACGCCTTGTGCGTTTATTGTTGATAGTGAATTGGTGTTTATTTATTTATATTCTTATTCAGTTTTTAGTTGTTTTTTACCGAGCTTAAGCGCGTATTTTGATAATTTCACAGTACTTTTTTGCTGGGTTGGCAGCCCTCGCCGTTGAAACCGCAACTACACTAGAATTGCCGGGTTTGTTCGGTTAATCTCGTGGTAAGTTGCATTGACAGCAAATCAATCATAGATTAAATGCCTCGGGTATTCCATTGACACAACGAGAATTTCTTAAGTGAGCTGTTGACTGATACGTGTTATGGCACCAGTCAGATCAAAAAGTAAAATAACAAAATTTCAGATATATTCACCGGAAATTTCCCGGTATTTCAGAGATTCTTTCAGGTTCTTAATTCAATTGATGTAACATCGCGATTCATACTTGTGTAGTACAAATATCACAATGCCATCGTCCTAAGGAGTCTCGGTCAGCCAACAACGAAATTGTTAATAGTTTATGTAGACAGTAATTTTTTAAAGCAATTCACTATAGAAATTTATATAGTGAAACTTTTATAACTAGTTCATGGTTAACAACGTAAATCCTAAAATGATTTCTCAGAGCAGGAACGTTAACGCGAAGCTCGCCGCAGGGATCCTGCAGCGTCTCTGGACGTGACAACATGTCAGTAAAATATGGGAGTTGCTACAGTGTATACGAAACTTGAAAGCTATAAGATGTTGAGCCGCGTCTAGAAATGGAACGATATTTCGTTTTTATTATCGGACATTTTTGTAACCAGCTGGTAAGAAAGTATTTTTCTACAAGTAGCAGCATTTTGTTTTTTATGTGTCATATCTCACTGCTTGAAAAGTTATAGAAAAATAATTTTCTTAATTAGATTGAATTATTCGTGACATAATCTGTTCGGCGAGGGGGAATACTATTTTGAGATGGAAAATTCAAATTAAAGCTTGGTGTTAGGTTCATAATAGTTATTTATGTATGAAGGGTACTAAGAAGATGATTATGCCCTGAAGACAGTCTTACAAAGCCGAGGGCCTCTGGCCCGAGGGTTCGTAAGTCGCCCGAGGGTATATATCTATTAGTACCCGTGGTGCATACAAACTTTTATGTCATACCAGTTCGTTTTAAATAATAAATATTTTTTTAAAATTTAATTTAATTTACTAATTTTTTTATTTTTACCTGCGACATTACCTTAACATTATTATAGGCTGCTTTTTGTTGCTAGGGAGATAAGTATTAAAATGTTTAATGTGTCAAAATCAAAAATCAAAAATGGGACAAGGTTTTGAAATTCCCGACGAAATTGAATAACAGGCTGAAAAGGCAACGCAAAACCTGTTACCGAGAAAATCCAGAGACTCATACGATAAAGAATATGACCAATTTTTGAAGTGAATGTCAGAAAATGCTGTAGAAAACATTAACGAAACTGTGCTGATGGGGTACTTTAGTGATCTATCTGAAAAATTTTATTTTCTATAAACAATAAGTTAATCGAAAACTGTTTTTTGCGTCTTAATGCCAGCTCGGGCCATAATGTGTACTTTATGCCCGCACGGACATAAAGTAATCAATTATGTAGATGGTATAACAATATAATAATGCACTGGTATGACATAAAGTAAATTTTTGTCCGTATAAATATTAATTAAATCTAGTGTTGGGAAAAACCGATGATTTTAATAATCCAGTACTTGATACTGGAGCGATTTTAACAATCGAATGAATCGCTCGAGCGATTATCACTTGAAATTTTTATGACTAAGAAGAATGTGTTGATAAATCACTAGGGGTTGTTTCTGTAAAGAAGAGGGGTGTTACGTGAATTTTTTCTTTTAATTTATTTTAAGACACAGTATATGCTGTATTATTTGTTTGAAGAGTTTAAGTAAATGAATATCTAAAACTTGAAAATGAATCGGATTTAAGCATCCTAACATTAGATTAGTGGCATAGGGTTGCCGAATAAATTGAGTAGGAACTCGAAAGCTTTCATAGTATTAAATAGTCTATTACAGAAAAAGTAGGAAGTCTAGTAAATATTAACAATTACTAGTGAATGCAAACAATTACTCACTGGATCAGTAAATGTCCCAGTCTAACTAAATTTGGAGACTTTTAGTAGTAATCGCTAGTGAAAGAAACATTTACTAAAAAATGTTAGTAAAAGTTGTTGTCTATACGCAGGTGAAGTGCGTGTGGAACAAAATAACAAAACCTCCAAAATGATTGAATGTTTTCAATAGTTAACTTCTAATCTGATGCAATTATCTTCAAATTTCAGTTTTTTTTAAATATATTTATTAAATTAAAAAATTAAAAAATCTAGAACATTGTTTTAAAAAGGATTAATACACATATAAAATTATTTGGAACAAACCTTTAAATTTCGTATTCTTGTACATTTCCGACTTTGCTCCAGTAAATGTTAGCATTTATTAGTAAAAGTGTATATCAAATATACTTATTGACTGGTGTTGGTAAATCAGAGAATGTGTACTTTTACTAGTAATTGATGGCTTTACATTTATTGTATGTCTAAAATTTGTATAATCAAAAAAAAAGGGAAATCAATATAGGTAATTAGTTTTTTTAGGAAAGAGCCACAAATTAAAGCTCACGCACGTTCACAAAAGGCCCTAGGAATGAGTCTAGAGGGGCATTCCGGCCAGACCTACCACCTGACAAGATAGCATGCGGAATTACCACCGAACATATAATCATGGATAGCTAAACTTTAAAAGCAAAAGTGGCAAATTCATGGCGTCGCGCATGTAAACAAAGCTGATTGTCAGATGTCATGCGCAATGTCGGCTGATAAACTATTTACCTTAACCCAGGAACAGGACCGTAGTTCGCCTTTAATGAAAATGATTACACCGCCATATTTTGGCCTGGGAAATAAACAATATATTATCTTGCATAAAACAAGGCCTTGTGGCCATCACTGAAAAGCCACTTTTAGAATTAAGTTAGATATCTATTGTCCACGTATCGATAAATTTTTAATATCCTTACATCCCTACGACTGATTTCGATTCTGGACGGTCGGACGTTGGTTCACCTCGTTAGTTGGCAACCAAACAGGCACCAATACGGCTGTGTTGCCTATATAATGGCGACAACATTGTGCACAAGACAACCGACGAGTAACCTTTAAAAATATGAACGGTAAACTGTGCTCACCCAATCCATTTTTTCACTCATAAAAATACTATATTTATTTTAACATCCTGAATTTCGAAAACGAAGTGACATGCGAAAATCTTTTATACTGCATTTTCGTCTTAAAATAAGGTGAGGATTCATCTCTTTCATATTTTCAGAGAGATAAGGAAATACCCTGTATACAGGGTGATTCACGACGAGCTTGCATTAGAGCTTTATGGAGAACTACTGAATATATATTTCTGAAATTTTGGGGATTTAGGTTTATCGATATGCTCTCTTTAACTAAAATATTGACATGTTTCTGTCATTTCCGGTTATACCAGAAGTAGCTGCCTACTTTCGTTTCTTAAATGCAACATGGTAATTTTTATTACATTTTTCGATTAAGCATTAAATACTAAGCACATTTTATAGAAAATGTTTTTGTCAGACTCTAATAGTTTTTGAGATATCTGGAATTTTTGTAATTATTTGGCAAATGCATGACGATGAAATAATCCATATAATTTTTTTACCTTAGCGCTTGGACTAAACATTTTTGCTCACCGAATAGCTAGAAGATCATCAAGTCTCAAAAACATTTCAAATTCGGCATAAAATGTACAGGGTGGTCACAATTCAAGCCTCATTGTGAAAAAATTCAACCATTAAAAACTTTCTTATTTTAAATGGAACACCCTGTATATTTTTATTTAATTTGATGGCAAATTAGTTGTTCTTTATAAATAGTATTTACTGTCCTATACCTATATCAAAGCGTTTTCTCAAAAAATCCAATTTTATTCCGAAAATACTATTTGTTCAAGTGTGCTATGAAAACAATTGTACTTAGGGTACTGATGTCTATACAGAGGAAAATTAATAATGGCGGCAATATTTTCTAGTGTGCTTTGACAAGAAAAACAATTGTCTGATATTTCTTGGCGTATTTTCAAACTGTCAATTATTCTGTTACTAAAAAATGTCACGCTCCGGATTTTCAAGTGAAGATTTTTTAAATTTATTTACGGTTTACATTGAATGTGGTAAAATTAAGCTAAGAGCTTGTCGAATATATCGGGATAAATATCCGAATAGGCCTATTCCCACACCTGATATTATTAGAAGACTAAATAATAATTGTTTAAAATTTGGATCATTTGAAGCCAAAGTACGAAGAATTAAACCAATACTGGACAATGAGGTATTTGAAGTTACCATTTTAGCCTATTTTTACGCTTTCCCAAAAGACTCAATTCGTGAAGCTGCAATGCAATTAAGAGTTTCGTATTCCAGTATACAAAGAATTTTAAAAAAATATGGCTGGAGGCCATATTCATATGCCCAAGTTCAGCATCTAAAACCACAAGATTTGCCAGCTCGAGTCGAACTTTGCGAGTTTTTTCTAATCAAAACCCAAGAAAATGAGCAATTTACTAATTCTGTAATATGGAGTGATGAAGCCAAATTTACTCGTAATGGTTTTCATAACAGACACAACAGCCATTATTGGGCTCACGAAAACTCCCATATTGTCAGGATAGGACGTTACCAGGAATCATTTCAATTTAATGTTTATTGTGCTATTAAACATGACCGTATATTTTGCTTACACATTTACGACGAAAATTTAAATGGTCAGAATTATTTGACAATTCTTGAGGATCAGTTAGAAGAACGTCTGGATGATTTTCCGCTCCAATAGCGAATAAATGCATGGTACCAAAACGATGGGGCTCCAGCACACAACGTCCAAGTTGTTAAGACTGCCCTAAACAGACTTTTTCATGACCAGTGGATCGCAAACCAAGGTCCCTTCCACTGGCCAGCTCGTTCGCCAGACTTAACTCCACTGGACTTTTTCATCTGGGGAACCATTAAAGATAAAGTTTACGCGCGTCCCATCACCACGAAGGAAAATCTAATTGAAAGGGTGAAGGCAGCATTTCAATCTCTCACTGCACAAGAAATTAGGAATGCTACAAGAAATAGCATGATGAAAAGAATACATAAATGCTTGGAAGTAAATGGCAATCATTTCGAACATATTTTAAAAATATAATCAAAAGATATTAGGTATAATTTTCAAACACATTTTTAATTAAAGAATTTAAAGTTTATTAACTTGTTTCCTTGCTATTTTTAAAAAAATAATATTTAAACCATTAAATTTAAAACAATTTAAAACAATAAACTGCATTTTATTTATAAATTATTAAGAAACACTTTAGAATGTTGTATTTTCAAGCAATCAATCACTATTCCTCCGTATAGACATCAGTATACAGCCCCTAAGTACAATTGTTTTCATAGCACACTTGAACAAATAGTATTTTCGGAATAAAATTGGATTTTTTGAGAAAACGCTTTGATATAGGTATAGGACAGTAAATACTATTTATAAAGAACAACTAATTTGCCATCAAATTAAATAAAAATATACAGGGTGTTCCATTTAAAATAAGAAAGTTTTTAATGGTTGAATTTTTTCACAATGAGGCTTGAATTGTGACCACCCTGTACATTTTATGCCGAATTTGAAATGTTTTTGAGACTTGATGATCTTCTAGCTATTCGGTGAGCAAAAATGTTTAGTCCAAGCGCTAAGGTAAAAAAATTATATGGATTATTTCATCGTCATGCATTTGCCAAATAATTACAAAAATTCCAGATATCTCAAAAACTATTAGAGTCTGACAAAAACATTTTCTATAAAATGTGCTTAGTATTTAATGCTTAATCGAAAAGTGTAATAAAAATTACCATGTTGTATTTAAAAAACGAAAGTAGGCAGCTACTTCCGGTATAACCGGAAATGACACAAACATGTCAATATTTTAGTTAAAGAGAGCATATCGATAAACCCAAATTCCCAAAGTTTCAGGAACATATATTCAGTAGTTCTCCATAAAGTTCTAATGCAAGCTCGTCGTGAATCACCCGGTATAGAAATATACAATTTAACCTCTCTTAGGCGAACACCAACGGGATCGTCTAAATGTGTCCGCCTAATAGAGGTGTCCGCCCTTGGGAAATTTGATATTAGGTAATATGTAAATGCAAAATTATTACTATGTATATGTAAGTACAAATAAACATAACATAACAAATATACACTAGTTTTAGTTAGGATGTAGTACTACAAAAATCTAATAACGTACTTTGACGTGTTTTCGTTTTAAACTTGAAATGTAGAAAATGTAATTGCTATCATTGTTAATGAACTCGCCCAGATCATTGTTATCAAATTAAAAACTTCCACAACATCAATTTTCTCTTTCAGACTCAAAAAGCAACATTTTTCTGTCATTATTTACGATTTTAACCTTACAACTTATAAATAAACGGTGGACTGCTGTCGGGGAATCACACATACTTTTATTCTTTTATCCGGCGAAGTCCTTTCACTCTGCCACACATACGCGATTGGTTGCCGGTCTGTCTTCAGAGAGTTTTTGCACGATAATTTTCATGGGTTTTCATATACCTAGTTCCAGACTATGAAAAAATATCCGCTTAATAGAGATGACCGCTTATTAGAGGTGTCCGTTATGAGAGGTTTCATTGTATTTAAATTTGTTAAAAACTTTAATGGTTACACCATTTTATCCCTTATAGAGAGACAGCCGATATTTCAGTTAAAAGTTATCATAGAATAATAGTGGATGATAATTTTTTATTCGAAAATTAATAGCTGGTTGTAAAGCAGTAACTTCATGTGGTTCTATCGTTCTTATTTATTAATTTTTCATTTTAGAAACAATATAAATGAATGATTTAGACCTGGTTTTTATTACATTTCGTTACGAAATATTTCGGTGGATCGGAACGGAAAAGTTCGTCGTTGGTCATTTGGACACATGTGTGGGTTTTACTGCAGTACAAGTGCGGGTTAAAAATGTACGATATTAGTACATTAATATGTACAGAGTGATCATGTATTATGTCCCCCCATCTTAACCTTTTTATTTTATGTGCTTGAGAAACATTGAAACGATTGGTATACAAGGCTTTTAAATTAGTATTTGCAATGGGAACAAATATCATTTAGATCTGTTGATTTACAAGTAATGTTGGTTTTACTCAACATGATATTCAGGCCCTTTGTTAGACACCTATTTTATAATATACAACCAAGTAATATACGAAATAACCTACCGAGTTATGTACAGGATATATAAGACGACACTAACTTGTGATCGCATGATATTAGTAAATCATAATAAATTACTTTTGCATAACTGATTAAGGAAAAAACACTTTTTGAAGTGATAAGGTACCCCGAATTGCGTAACGGGCCTAGGGCCCCCTATAATCAAAAATAGGCACATTGTATATTCCGATTTATTAATAATAATAAAGTCGGTAAAAATAATGAGCGTATGTAGTTACGCCGATTCTTTATTCTGCCGTAGATTTTCTTGCCCTGTTGCCAGTTTGAGGCACAGCACGCCTAATTTAATTTGTCAATTTAATCGTTTTTTTAATTTTAAACTCTTTTATTTTTTGGTTGTTTTCCAGGCCCCTTTAAATACGAGGCCGTAGGCTAGAGCCTAGTATGCCTAGTGATATATCCGAAACAAAGAACCGATAGCCCTTGTCACTTAATAATGACACATGTCAAGCGGAATAACTTTTCGTTGACGAAATTTCGTCGGTATCCAACCTTTTGGATTTGAGCGGAGTTTCTCGGCTGCAGATTATTATTTTTGTGAACTTTTATTTTATTAACTATGAGTGTAAAATACCATAAACCAGAGTTTAGAGCCTTAGGAGATAAATTGTTGATAGAAAGTAAAAGTAGATAGATAGTGGGTAAAAGGAACATCCACCCATATTTGCAAAAAAATTAAAAACTTTTAAAGACATACAAATGAAGCAGAATATTTGGCAAAAATAGCGGTATAATTTGGATCAAATAAAACAGGTATGTTCAACCCTACGTGTAAATCGACAGATCTAAATGATATTTGTGCCCATTGCAAATACTGCTTTAAAAACATTGTATACTAATCGTTTTAATTTTTCTCATGTACGTAAAATAAAATGGTTGAGTTGGAGGGGGGGGGGGACATAATACATGATCACCCTGTACAAATGAATCTACTAATATCGTCCATTTTTAACCACACACTTGTACTGCAGTAAAAACCACACATGTGACCAAGTGACCAACGACGAACTTTTCCGTTCCAATCCACCGAAATATTTCGTAACCAAATGTAATAAAAACCAGGGCTTAAGCTAGCTTACTTACTTACTACCTTTATATGCTGCTACCAGAAAAAACACCGAACAAATACCAAACTTTTTACAGCTATTACCCATAACCAAGACATTAGCTCAAATGCTCAATCTACCTGCAATCATTTATTTTCCCATTAAGAAAATGACACGATAAAAACCCAACCTTATACATTGTTGAAAGCCTTAATCAAATCATTACAACCCGTGGGACTAACCAAATGGCATCTAATTTCTTCATGGGTCTAATTTGTTTTACATCGGTTTTTACCGTGTTTTTTGTTAGTTAATTTCCTTGTGAACATCGAGTATCACATGTCGCACATTTCGAAACACTTCCTTCATTCTCCATTTGTAATAATTTCATTATACTTTCAATAACCTGCAATTTGCCAGCCAAAAAGTTGATGATATGCTATTGTTTTCCTTCCAGGGTGATAATTAAGTTACTGTTAGTGTTTTTTTTTATGTTTTAACTAGCTAAAAATAAAGTCATATGCAACATCCGGTTTTAAATTTTTATAACCTTTTTATCAAGGTGGCTAGTCAAGCTGGTGTGACCAATTTTTTTAATAAAGTAGGTAATAATTTGTACTGTCCGTCAACGAATTGAGTCATTATCTCTCCGTTAAATAAAAAAAAACACTTTAATGTTTTGTTTTTGTATTGTTATAAGCTTGTAATGACACCGAAAAAATTTTGTAACGGAAATACATGCACTTGGTTATAATTAATTGGCTTTGGTTATTAGAGATTATCTATGACCAAGTACGTTACAACAAAAATATACTCATGGACATACGAGATAGCATATTTAATCTTTTCGCATGTAAATTGCTCACCAAAAAGTTGGATAAATTAATTTTTTATAAATATGGTGGTTTTTTGTTACAGAAGCAGGTTGTTACAGTTACACCCGCCAACCATAAGTTCATGACAACAATAATGTTAATTAAGTTTATAGTCCTGCAACTTTTTAAATTGTTTTCCGATTTTGGTGAAATTTGTAGCAAAATATATAACAAGTCCAAGATAAGTAGGGCCAGTACAGGGATCTCGGAAACCGTAATAGAGGTAAAGTTGCGCATTTACGTACCTAATAATATGCCGTTTTGAAAGTTTTAAAGTTCCGAGTAGTTCCGGAGATATCCGGAAAAAAACCGAAATACTGAAAAATGGTTTTATTGTTTTCCTGTTGTTTTTTTAGATATAATTCTAAAGTAAATTGCACTTTTGCATTGCCGCTTTTTCCGCTCTATCTAACAGCGTTAATTGTTTCGCAATCCGACGAGTCATCTTCGAAGGGCCATTATCAACTTTATTTTTTTAAATACGGTCCTGTTTTCTGATATTGGAATTTGATAGCTTTTTTCTTCCGAACGCAACGATGTATGACACATTGCGGTTTAATGACGTTTCGAGGGTTTTTTGAACAACATCAGGAAATTTTGTTTTGTTTATTATGTTTTGCTTTGAAGTCTAACCTTTTCTTAACATCAGGTTTTTTGGTTCACGTCATTATCTGCTCTTTAAGAGAAGATACTAATTTTTGAAGAAAGTGTTGCAGTTTTAAAATTTATTCACAATTCTAAATCTGCAGTGTAATTTTTCGACCTTTCAACAATGTCTAAAGTTTCTGCTTATGTATAATTTTTTCACTGAAGATGAGGGGATGTTCCTTCGAAACATGTAGGGAAATTAGAAACTGAACTTATTACCAAACTAGTGGACCAAACTGTGAATTTCTTTTCCCCTTGATATGTCTTAGTTTATTTAGTTTTATTTATTATTAATTTTGGTACGTTCCAGTTGCAATTTCTCTATACAGGGTGTCCCATAACTAATGGTACACAGGAAAACTGTAGATTCCTTGGGTAAAAATACTGCCATTTGGCCATACTTAGTTTAGTTCAATAGCTGGTAATAACCGAGATACAGGGGTCCAAGTATAAATTTAATTTTCAATTTTCCTAAATAACTAGTAGATTGTAGGGGGGCGCTCTCTGCGGTACTCTGGATGCATAAAAAGAAACGTAACTTTTTTGTACCTTAGTGTAATTATGTTTTTATTAAAAATATCAGTTTTTCTTGTCATTTTTAAGCAATAAAGGTATACTTTATAAATGTCGCTCCGACTAACCGTTTTCGAGATATTTTCAATTACAATTTGTAATGCGCCATTTAAATTTTGATTTGTAAATGTGAAATTTGTCACAGTGGGATTTGGTAAAAACAAATACAATGAAAGCACTTTGAAACCTCATTTCTGTCAAAGTTTATTTTCATTTGTCAGCATTGTGGGTATTTTTAAGGAGTTTTGAAGATACTGTTATCAAAAATTAAACTTAAAATGCTTCTAACGGAGAAGCCTATACTACAGACTGGGAGAAACAGGATCCTTGCGTCCAAACCGTAATAATGGAGGATCCTGTTTCTCCCAGTCTGTCATATAGGCTTCTAAAAATTTTAAAATCTGCTGCCTTCTAAATTTAGATACATTTCCAAATACCGCCGATGTGCCCCGCGTCTGTTCAAATTTTCTTGTGCGTATAAACATACCATGTCTCGCATTTCTCCGTTAGAAAACAGTTATGTCGCGGCATTTTTAGTTTAATTTTTGATAACAGTAAATGAAAATAAACTTTGACAGAAATGAGGTTTCAAAGTGCTTCCATTGTATTTGTGTTTACCAAAGCCCACTGTGACAAATTTCACATTTACAAATCAAAAGTTAAATGGCGCATTAGAAATTGTAATTGAAAATATCTCGAAAACGGTTAGTCGGAGCGACATTTACAAAGTATACCTTTATTGCTTAAAAATGACGGAAAAATTGATATTTTTAATAAAAACATAATTATACTAAGATCCAAGAAAGTTACACTTCTTTTTATGCATCCAGAGTACCGCAGAGAGCGCCCCCTACAATCTACATCAAAATTATTAACAAATTCAAATTCCTTTCCCCAAAAAAACCATAGTCACAAAATTGTGTGCAAAAATATTGATTCAGAAATAAGTTATTTAGGAAAATTGAAAATTAAATTTTTAATTGAACACCCTGTATCTCGGTTATTACCAGCTATTGAACTAAACTAAGTATGGCTAAATCGCAGTATTTTTACCCAACGAATCTGCAGTTTTCCTGTGTACCATTAGTTATGGGACACCCTGTATACATTTTAAATTATGAGGGAGAGATTCTTAGGCTCTTTAAACTCTTTGTCACGAAAAGCAATCTATTTCTGCACATATGACTGCCAAAATTCCTAAATCCCATTGTCTATAAATGTACTTAAGTAAGCTCCGCCCATTACCGGAACAGCATCATCTGTATGGATGCCACTTTGGCCTATTAGTTCCGGTTCAGTCGTTCGTAGCGCCACAGTCGCTTTGACGTTTATTTGTTCCGGTAGTTTAACCAGAAGTTAAGTGTCATAACCAACAAATTAAATTAGGGGCTTAAGCGACACGTGATGGGCATTCAATGATAATAAAAACACGCGATAGCGTAAACAATGCCCTGACGATAAAATCTTTTGTGTTTTTAAAAAAATTATAATTTTATTTTTAATTTTCCAAAAGAAATTAATTTTTCATAATTTTTGCTGCTTTTTTTATGATCAAACACAAGCACTATAGGAAAAATCCTTTAGGGCACTCTGGGAGAGGTGCGTGTGCGCAAAAGCGATCACGTTGGACTTGAATCGCTTGAGGTTATATTCGTTGAGCAACACGACCTCAGAAAAGTTGTTCCACAAGGATGACGTTCTCCAGGTGAAGCTATTCGTAAACAATGAAGTTCGAGGGGTACTAAGTTGAACCACATTTGGATGGGCGGAAGTGGTTCGTCGTGCATTTCTGCCATTTGTCGCTCTAGGTGTAGTGGCGGAGCACATGAGTACGTTGATCCGAATCTTCAAGACTCCTGCTTGTGATGAAAATTTAAACTATTATTCTCGAGTGTAGATATAAAGGGTGACTGATTAAAAAAAAACGGTTTCAATGTATTTTTATTATCAAGTATATTAGATGTAATCGGGTAAAGGTTTATTAATCCAAATTTCTTTGTCATTTATTGGAAGATACTAGCATTGATGTTGACAATAAATAAATTAGAATAATCGTAATGGTTAAGACCGGGTTCACACGGCAATATAGTCCATAGCTCCTATATGAATTAAGTTAGGAATTTCATTCATATGCTGATTTATACTGCCTACTGCTTCTTTATCCAATAGCCAAATAGTATACAGGGTATTCCATTTGATAATCTTGAGAAAAATTACTTTAAAATGTGTCAGTTTTGGATCTTTATTATGAACACCCTGTATAAAATAGATAAACACTATTAGATTCATTGTATCTTTAAACCCCCTTGTTATAAAGTTCATCCAATCCCGTGGTTAAAGAACTAATTTTAGAATATTTTTTTGATTTTTATTTCCGAAACTCCAAAATGTCTTTTTTTAGGTTTTAATTTATTGCTCTTAAACTACCCAAGCAAATTTAAAAAAAAATGGGTTATTATAGAGGGCACTAACTAATACAAACCTAAATATGCCATAAAATTCTGGGTGTCCCATTTAAGAAAATACGAATTTGTGTTATCACCTTGTATATGATCCATTAAAAATTTCTCAACCACATTGAAATGATAGGTTGCAGGGTGGATATAAACTAACAAACAATTACATCAGACTATTCTTAACAAATGCTTTGTGCCTATAATTTTAAAGGTGTATACTTAGTTTATAAGAAAAATTAATTTAGATATATGGATTTAAAAAAATGTTATATTTATTTTTCTATAATTGTTATTTGCTGTTTACATAATGCTAAAATGGTTATTCTTATTATAGAATTAGAAATATTGTGCAGTTGCTGTAAGAATTTTATAATGATTACCTGTACACATGTCCCCCTACCTTTTTTGCTATCTTGACAATAATTGGTGTATATTTTTTAATCCCGTACTTTAGCATACAGCTGGCTGGTATTATTTCACCGCAAAAAAGGTAATATATTTTATCATTCATAACAGTAATTAAGATAGTAATTAAAAAAAATAAAGGAAATTATGTTGGCCGTATATTTAAAATTTTTTTGCAAGTTTGATTAAATATTGTTTTTTATTTTAGAATTATGGTTAGTCTAATTTTTAAATTAAGGTAAAAAACTAGAGTTTTCTAATTATATGCAATTTAGATCTATTAGAAAAGGGCCTATTCTCAAATATCTACTTAGGTATCGTTTTTGTACATGGAAAAACGGTAAAATTATTATAGTGAAGATTTTAGTGTAAAATTTGGTATAAAATATAGTATTAATTACATTTTTCATTAATAATCCGTACCAAATCAATATTGTGAACATAGTTTACATAAAACTATATTTAGCATTTCTAATTAATTTAGTAAAATCAAGTAACTACAAATGTATTGTAAATTTTACAACGAATCACCCAACAAGCACTATATAGGAAAATTATTATAATAAATATTATATTTTTCGATTTCCTATAAAATATTGTATTAATGTAAACCTCCAGTAGTTAAATATGTTAAAGTGTAGGCACATTTCACTAGCTACTATTTAAGTATTTTTTATTGTAAAAATGAAGTGTTTTAAAATTATTTTTACAAGAATAAAAGGCATAAATTAGATACAAAGAATTCCGAGCATTTCGTTTTTCGTTTCCAGTAATAGGAGGAAGACTTAACAGGGAATATACCATCGATCGATGAACTCAAGCGACGTTAGGCACGGTTGGTACTTGGATGGGTCATCGCTTGGAGATACTATGTGTCAACATTTTTACAAAAGATTTTAATAAATTTCACAGAAGACAGAAGTTTTCAGTAAATTTTACAAAACAGTAATATTCATATAAATTGTTAACTAGATATTTTTGTAATTTTAACTAAAAATATAGGTTAAAATGTTGCTATAATTTAATAGCATTTCTTATAATAAAAGTTATTAGAGTTACATATAGAGCTATAAATTATGGTTTGTTTAACTATTTTTATAGTAAGTTTTTCTTTCCGTTTATTCTATTCAAAAACAGACATGGCTATGAAATAAAGTTCATAACTTTGATTTTGTTTAACGGAATTTGACAAATTTCTGGCTAAATATTGTTTGTGCGGGTTAGAAAACAACAAACTGTTTTGAATGTCATTGCAACCGATAGAGGGTGGTGCTATTTTAAAAATGATAATTTATTCTTTAAATTCAACTACATGTCTTTTGTAGCTTCTGTGAGAAGAAGAATAAATTAACAATATTTGGGGAAACCGCAAGTGAATATCCATGTTATAACCGCAGATATGCATGAGACAATTAATATAAGCAACTTTAATACGTTATTTGTGCGAATGATTTGGTGAATCTATAACCAATCATCTCTAGAATTGTTGCATTTTGTGCATTTATGTTAAATAAACCATTTTTTTGATATTCAGTTAATGAAATTCAAACGACTATAACACTAACAACTAACGCCATGCAGAAAGACAACAATTTGCTAAGGTCGCGCGGTTTAAACATAAGTAAATAAAACTATTTATACCTTTGTTTATTTCATATCAGTAAAAAGAAACGCTGAAATGCATTTAAAATAAGAAAGTTGGTGTTGGCCACTGTTACATAACACACTCTGTATGAAAAGTTTTTATTGAAAAGACTGTGCAACTAGAAATACCAATCGACGTGTCCGAGCATTTTTTCTCACACGCTCCAATTTTTTTATTGTAGAATTGATTCCATTTGGCTGATACTCGCCATAAAGAATGATGTTAATATTTTCTTCTTCCGGTTATAGCGGAAGTCGGTGTAAACTTGCTTAATTTAAATGGAACACACATTACTACATTTTTGGATTGTACGCAAGATTCAAGGTAGGTTTCATATATCACGTCTTATACCTAAGTCGAAGAATATTTGACATATTTAAAGTTTTACGTCATTCCAACAGAAAAAAAACCCTGTATTAAATTATTTATTAAACAAATTTTATTTCTTGCGAATAATATAAAAGAGCAGAAGCTACCGATGTCTTTAAAAAGGCTTAAATTAACACGTGTGGTGTAGTACGGCGGCCTGATCATAGTAAAAATTAGGCCAACCGCAAAGAGCATAGAAAAATCTTAATAGCAAAAAAATATTAGCTTGGGATTTACATTAAATTAAATCCAGGTACATTTAAGTCACATTATCTCATAGAAGGCGAATTGTCATAAAACAGTAATATGTATACTAAAAATTATAGCATACCCATGTTTGATGCACCAATGCATAATATTTAGATATAACTTAATAATTTCACATTGCAACGTAACGCAAATTAAGGTACTAGGCATTTATAGTAAACCTGATATTTTCATGTCGAAAGTAATCGGGTAATTTGTTCAAGTTCAGCGGTATAAAAAATATATATAGCAACAAGTTCATAACTCTATACCTTAAATTATGCACTTTGATGTTCAATATACCAAGTGAATCCATTCAATTGGAATTCTTATACGGTTTTTATTATTCATTAAATAAATCAAAAATTTAAATACTTTTTCTAATTTTAATTTGAGGGTTGACTATAACGGATAGTCCACATCTCGTCCACGTACAGTTGGGAAGAGGGAAAAAATTAAATAATTTTTCATATCAAAGATTTGTTATTTTTATGTCTTTTTGTTTTATCAGCTAATGAAAACGGATAAAACCGGCAACGTTTGTCTTTCGAAATCAAATAGAATTCCAATGTATTAGACGGAAATGGAAATTGCAAAATTAGAATATTATACATTAGAATATTCTACAAGCACTCAATCAAACTCAGCAAAACAATTATAAATTCTCAGCCATTATCACGGACTCTCTCAGCTCGATACTTGCCATAAAGCAAATATTTGCCCTCACCCCATTATCCAACATATCAAAGAGGCGTTATACCATACATATAATACTGGCAATGACATAGTATTTATATGGGTGCCTTCTCATATCGGAATCGCAGGAAACGAAAGGGCAGATGAAGCAGCACGATCAGCGATCACAGAGAACAACCCAGTGATAGTCCAAAGGACGGTTAACAATGATTTTAAAGCTTACCCAAAAGTAAAGTAATAAACATGTGGTAAACTCAATGGAACAGCTCCCAATGCAAGCTTAATGAAGTGAAACCATCTATAAAACCATGGCAACAGATTTTCGGTACCCGTGAGCAGTGATACTGAGTCGGCTTAGAATCGGTCATACCAGAACAACTCACGAACATCATTACAAAAAGCAACCAACCATTTTGCGACACTTGCAGCGAAGCAATAACGGTGAAACATATACTCATAAGCTGTCCAAAATATAGGTTGCGAGACAAAAATACAGAAAGAGAGTAAGAAAGAGTTTTCATAATTTTTACTCCCCTTTAATTATACTATTCCATTGAGTCAATTCCATTTCTTTCAATCATTTTTGCTTAAACTTAACTTATTTAAACTTCTTTTTTCTTATTTACAGTTTAACAATGTCATAGATAGATTTGATGTTGTATTTTTCACTGAGGATGAAGGCTTAAGCCTTCGAAACATGTATGGTTTTATTAATTGTTATTAAACTAGTGGAGCAGACTGTGAGTTTCTTTACCTCCTTATAACTTCACTCCACTTTGAGTTGGACTACTTCAAGAAAAACAAAAATTCAATATGAAGACCATGAGCGACATTTTAGGCAGACGTAAAAATAAAGAATCTAAAAAGTTTCCTAAAAGACTGTCACCTTTTAAACAAAATCTAGTCTATATAGTCTCGCTAGTTACCTAGTTAATATTCTATTATACTATTTTGTATGTTTCCTCAATAATGTAGTATGTAATGAAATTGTATATTTATACTAAGCATCAATACTAAATAGGTACCCTATATCTCTGCGCTAATAACCCAAGAGGTTGATGTTCGTTCTTTTTAAATAAAAATAAAAAAAACAGAAAAGATGAGATAGTTAAAACACTGGTTGACAGAGCATTCACACTTTGCATTTCACAGGAGGCTATAGCACAAGAGCTCAACAATATCACGAAGGACCTTGGTATGATTGTGTACTAAACCATCAAAAAACGTGAAAATCACAAAAATAAAATAAAGGATGATACTGAAGCTGGACCCACCATTAACAAACCTTATTTGAAGGGTATTTCTGAGAAGATTCGAAGGATAGAACAGGAATACAACATCCGAATAGTATTTGGCTCCAGATTTCTTAAGAAGCCACCTGACGAAGACATAACTAATCAGTGTTTATAGAATACCTACCCTGCGAGTGCGGACAATCCTATGGTGGTGAAACTCTAGAACCACTTGAAGTAAGGATCAAAGAGCTCAGAATCATACACGAAAAGAAGAAACAAACAGATCCGGTGAAGCAGACCACGCTTGGACCCTTGACCACGACTGGCAATGAGGACAGTCACAAACCATACTTAAAGGGGAACATTGGAGAAGAGGGAAATTCCAGAAAGCAGCCGTCATAACTCAAAATCCTGACTGTTTTAGCAAACCTTCTTTAGATATTAGGAATATTTGGAAACCCCAGTTAAGTAAATGTAAGCTTAGGTTAAGTACGTCATCCAGTAGACACATAACTGCAGCCACATCGGTCATGCTCGTCTAACTTCCCCGCTAAGTAGTATAAAGATTATCGTAGATGAGTAACTAAATCAGTAGATATTCACCTGCAGACGACTGGAGATGTTTACCAGTTAAAACATTGTGATATTAAATAAATAAAGACAATGTCCAAAATCACTCATGATACAGTGGCATAATAATATGCTTTTTGAAACACCCTATATATATTATTAAAATAATCATTAATATTATTTATTAGCATTTAGTACAAATGAATTCCAAAAACATAAAGATATCCAGGAAAGATTTTCTTAAATATTTAGGACACCTAAATGGACACCCTGTGTGGGGAATTTTAAAAGTGCCGTTCGATAAACCACCTCAAAGGAACAAAATTAGGCGAAAGACCTAAACATACCACTTAGTCGAAATACCTGTATTGGAGTTTATAGAAAATCGTGCTTTATCCCATCATAATTTAGCTGGACGTGAATCATTAATACAGCTTAACTCCGCAAGTGCTGATAGGCCTACTAAAGATATCAAGAGACGGACATTTTTAATTTTACCACCGGCACCGAGCCGACAACGGCGTGATGAAGTATAATACCTTCAGCTGATGTTTTAATTTTGCTTTACATCAGCGTCAGCGTGGTGTGAATTATTCTGTCTTTAGTTCATTTTATTGCTTGATTCAACATTTGCTGTTCTAAGATTCGAATATTTGCCAATTTTGAAACCCCAAGAAATGTCATATCTTTCTCCCAAAATTTTCCGCCTCTAAAAAATAAATAAAATTCAATTTTTATGTACGATATGTAAAATTTAAATTTTGGAAAATTTACATGCATCTATATTTTATAAACTGCCCCGTACAATTCTAGGATCTGTTTTCTATCGGATTTTTTATTAAAATGGCAGCAATAAATCATTCCGCCTTATCGTCCAGATGCTCCATGCATGCCCGTTATTTGAAGGACTTATCACAAATATAAAAATATGAGTCAACATCATGAAAAAATTAAGGCAAAAAAGTATGAATATCACAAATGATCAGCGGAAAAAGAATATTCCACGTAAGCTCAATAACTTAAATTTAAAACACTAAACTTCTTGTAACCATTCAGGAAAAGGATAAGATCATTACCTCTCAAAGAAGATCAGAGGAGAACTTTATTAGCACAATAGATAAACTAGAAGACAAAAATCAGAATCATTCACAAACACTGTGAAGAACTGGGTGCTAAGGAAGAAAAAAATATTGAGGAGATAAATAACTGGCAGGGGCTTTGTTTTTGCTTATTTCGCTTTGTCCGACGTAAATATAACAAATAAAGCAAATATAAATTCAAAACAACCTGCTTTAAAAGATTTTTTTTATAATATATACATAACTATTAATACAGGATGTTCGCGTTTTGAGTCGGAAAGAGAATACTGATGTTGTGGAAGTTTGTGATTTAAAAACAATGATTTGGGCGAGTTCATTAACATTGATAGCAATGTGCTATTAGAAGATGATAGTGACCCCATTAATAACGATTATGTAGTCCCAACTGAAACCACATCACTATCTGACTACTCTGATGAAGAAATGAATGAAATGAAATGAAATGAAATGAACAAATGTCACCAATTATCAACAAACCATTAGAATGGTAAAGGAATTATAAGAGTATGCAAAGAATAAAGGTGACTCTACAGCAATTGGAATTACATTTTCTAGATTGCAAGTATAAAACGCAAACACGTCAAACTATGTTATTAGATTTGTTTAGTAAATACTAAATCCTAACTAAAACTAGTGTATTTTTGTTATGTTATGTTTATTTGTACATACATATACATAGTAATAATTTTGCATTTACATATTACCTAATAACAAATTTCACATGTATGGACACCTCTATTAGCACATTTAGACGATCCCGCAAGTGTCCGCCTAAGAGAGGTTTCACTGTATTGCCAATTTAATATTTTTATATGGCGATTTTAAGTGCACTTACTCATACTTGGCTATGACGGCGTTAAGAACCAGTCAAATTTATCATGCTGGAGCGCTTAAATTATACAAACGAAGATTATTTAAACTTATTTATTATTTTTGGAGAATGTGATAAAGTAATATGAAGAACATGTGACATATTTATTTCTTTAGCATTTGATTTATCTTTAACACCGGTATCGTCATAGCCAACTATGAGTAACTGAACTTAAATTCTGCAGCAAAATGGCCATATAAAAAAATTGGCAATATTTCGAAAATTACAAATTTTCAGACCTTATGCAAATTTACTCTTATTATTAATGGTGAAGAGAAAAAAATTATAAAATTTGGGGTTTCCATTTTAAAATATAGATTTTTTGCAGTTTTTCAATCTTATTTTTTGAACACCCTGTATAAATAATTGTCAAAACATTATATAAATTCAATTAAAGCAGGTCCTTTTCTACAAGGAATTCAAGCTAAATTAATATTATAATAAAGGTATAGCGTATAGGAACAATTAATAATTATTTTAAGGTCCGCGAACGTAATTTTAGACATAAAACTTTAAATATTTGTACGAAAGCTCTCTAGAATCTTGCATAAAATCCCAAATACAATAATATATAAGGAGTTCCATTTAAAATCAGCAAGTTGCCCCGATTTCCGGAATAACCGGAAGTGATAGATATGTCAAAATATCTTCACTGAAAAGATCAGCATCTTTTTCGCGAGTAACTGTATTTCACACAAATATATTTTTTAGCTCCTGAGATCTTTTAATAGGCCACTCACCGATAATATCCATGTATATGGATTTTCTACGCTCAAAAATGAAGTATTGTAATAAACAATGTATCCTTTTTAGAGCACGAAACATCGTCACAATATTCTCGAGCTAACTTTATAGTTAAAATATTTCCATCTTTATGGTCTCTTTGATGGTTGTATTTGGCTTAAATCCCATTTAACGTTGGCAGTTAAATTGTATTCGATGGGCATTGGCTGGTCAGCGGCAACTGTTCGTATTCACCACATCATACTTTCTTTCGGCCTTTTCGTACCTTCTTGATCAAAAGAATTTATTATGAATTTTATGTTTTAGTATGCAGGTCGCTTAATTTTCTTAATCTACATATTATTAAGTTGGTTCTTAATGTCGAATTTATTAATTTGTTTCTCCTCTTAGATCGCCTGATAGTGCCGATTGCAAGGGAATCTATAGCTTAACGTGGGCCTCGAGCCACGAGCCCCTCACAACGTGTCCAAGGAAGCTCTACACAAATGTGATATTATTTTTTATCAAAAAAGTGTCTCTTCCAAAGATACTCAGCTTTTTAGCACGAAACTAAGATTTACGAAGAAAAAAGTATTATATTATACAGGGTTCTCAAAAAGTACAAGAATGTAAAGAAGGTCCAAGGGAAAACCACCTCTATTTTTAATTTGTGAGCAAAACGACAAATAAAGATGTTTTCAATCTTGTTTTGGATACAAATACAAAATTTGAATTAAATAAGTATTATTAATTTTAAAAACACCTTCAAGACTTAATCAATCACAATTTTTCCGAACCACCGCCCGCCCACCCCCTTGAATCAAAAAAATATCTATATTAACAAGGTCTCTGATACAAATTTGATTAATTGCCCGTTCGATGTTTTTTAATTTTTAAAAGTTGTCTTTTTAAAAGCAATAAAAAATGGTTGACGACGCCAAAAAAAAACTAGTTACATTTTATATTTAAAATGGGCTAAAATTAATAATTCAAAATCCATGTATGTCAAACAACAGAAGGTGTGTGGACATCAGCCTATTAGATACAATGGCGGACTGAAAAATTGTGATGGATCAAGTCGAGAAGTTATTTTTAAAAATAATAATATTTAATTCAAATTTTGTATTTGTACTTCCAATAAGATTTGAAACAACTTTTTCTTCAAAATTAAAAATAGGGATAGCTCGCTCTCCCTTCGACTTTTTCTACATTCTTGTAATTTTTGAGAACCAAGCACAGAGCTTTTAAGAAATAGACTTTCTTTCATAAAACGCATAATAAAAATCTTACACTTACAAAAAACATACACGTTGTAGGTATGCATGGTTTTACAGATTCGACCTTCACCATTGGGATTTCGGAAATGGTAAGAGACACGAAGTCGGTTAAATTGGGACAATGTTGCGTAATTATGAGCCCAATGATATATCGCAAGAAATCAAAAATAAATACAGGTGCTGTCAAAATATTTGGAAAAATCTAAGATTTTGCGTTTCTGATTTTATTTGTTCCTTACTTTGTTCGAAGAGATATCTAAAAATAAATTTCACATTCTTATTGCAACTTTGTATTCTCCATAACATGGCATTATCAGATCTTTAATGCGACGTTTCGTCTTTGGGTCACCATCATCAACTTAATTTTTTTAAATACTGGCCTGGATCTTTTTGTTTAAATTATGAGAGAGGACCGAAATCTATGTTCAGTACTATAATATACCACTTACTTGTCAAACCTAACAAAACTGGCTGTATTACCAAGGAAACAACGCCAATTAATTGGTGTACGTTCGGGACTATGCCAACAGATTCATGAGCCATATCTTCAATAATCGTCATCCTAATAAGTGAGATTAAAGTTTCAAAGTTATTTTTAATGTAATTGTTTCTTAAAAATCAGTTTTATTACATTTCTGATCCATGGTCTAACACATGTCAAAAAATAAAATAAGGACAAATTCTCTCTTTAATAGGCTTTCCAAAAAGGTGTGGTGGGTATTTTTGGATATTAGAGAAATCATATTCCCAGAGCCACTATATTCAGCGTTCTATTTAAAATCCCCTACCTGTATTATTGCGCGACGCAAGACATTAATAATAATTTTTTTTTGTTTCTCAACCTGCAAAGCCCCGCTATAAAACCCGCAATTTATAACCGCAAGATATTTAATGAGAAATAAAATGGTACTTTTCTGATTTGATGTGAATTGATGTTGCGAGGAATATGTCTTTGTATTAGCAATTCTCAGTTTGGAATGATTTAGTTGTCATCATATTCAGAGTCACCTGCTGACTTGGTATCATAAAACTGCCATTAATCTGAACAATGTTGTCGTGCGTTTACGACAGGTAGACAGTTTTATGATGTTTTCAATACATTCTAAGGTTTATTTAAACATAAATTACCTTATCTTAAATATCAGTTTTAAGACCATTGCCGACTTGTGTAACTGTTGATGTATACTTAATAATTATTTAAACTATTAAAGACACACAATTGCCAGGAGAATAATAGCTGTTTTTCTTTGTCCTCCGGGAGTGGTGCGTGTGCGCATAAAGCGATTCACGTAGGTTTTGAATCCTTGGAGGTTATACTCGTTATGAAACACGACCTCGGGAAGATCGTTCCATAAGGAAGTCCTCCAGATGAAAGAATTATTACATAATGAAGCTCGACGAGTACTAAGCTTAACCACATATGGATAGGCGGCAGTGGTTCATCGTGTATTTCTGCTATTCGCCGCTCTAGGCGGAATTAAGAAGGTAAAAGAGAGTCAATTCCCCAACCTGTCTTCGATGTACCCGGCTGTCGAGGCTCTTCATCAGCTCGTGGTCTCCAATCAAACGAATGGCCCTTCTTTCTATAAAGTCCAGTAGCCGAAGAGTATGTTTCGGTGCAGAGCTCCAGCCATAAGAGCAGTACTCTAGTGATGGTCGAATCTGGGCTTTGTATAGTATCAAAAGTTGTTAAGGTGTGTACAGCTTTTTGGTTCGGAAGAATACATCAAGTTTCTGAGAAGCTATATTGGCGATTGCCACAACGTGGTTATGCCAAGACATATTTCTTCCCAGATTGATGTCCAACAAATTAATTGATGAAAGTATTGGAATTGCGTGTCCTGCCATGACTATATCCGGTTCTGTAATGTGAACCTTTTTAGAGACAACTGCTTTTCGGGTTTTCTTAGCCTTAAATTCGTCTGCGAATATGGTTTATGGTTAGTTTTATAAGTATTCTTACTATTTTCATAGTAAAGTTAACTAAGTTTTTCGTTCCGTGCAAATAAGCACCTCATCGAGAATATTTTTTGTTTTTATTGTTGTATTTACACTCTAGTTGGCATTACAAATGATTCTTTTATTCGACATTGGATATTCACAACAATAATAATGATATAAGTAAATGTTACTACTATTTATTAAAAACAAAGTTGATGATGGTTGTGAAAAAAGGGAACGTCGGATTGAAAATTTAATTAAATCATTTTATAGAGGAGAAAAACTGGCAATGAGAATGCAAAATTTATTTTCGCATATCTCTTCAAATACTATCAGGAAACAAAAGGAACGAAATCGTTAAAATTTACCCGAACATTTTTTTGACAGGAATGTTCGGATTTTTTCAATTTTAAAATATGACGTTGAAGAACTCACTAATGCGCAATTTTCGTCTAATTCGAACAATTCCGTATGTCCTATAGTTAGCGAGATCAATGTGGAGTGCATTCCTATCCAGAACACCCTCTACGGGTCGACAAGTTTCGAAATTTTCTTGGGTTAACAATGTTGTCACATATATTAAATTTTTTAAACCCTAAAATTAAATTTACCCATTTAAAATAAATTGTCATAAGTATATAAGAAACTAGAATTTTATTATAGTTTCAATATTCTTAAAACTTTCTTTTCATCCTATTTATTTTTACATTTAAATGCAAAATAAATTATTTTTTATTAAAGTACTTCTAATCTAAAAATTGCAACATAGTGCAATATCAACGGTAACCATGAGTAACAGGTAGCTATTGCTAATTTGATAGGTTATATTCCAGAGAGAGGATGACGACACGCGTCTGGTGATACGTCCATTGTGCCGGGGTGGTTGTTCGGCGATGTCCAATATGCTTCATCCAGTTGCGCATTGATAGGAAGGGCAAGAGTTATTATATTGTGTTAAATTGTGTGTTTTAAAAAGTGTTCGTTGTTTTAAATCTGTGATAATGAATGAATATACCCCTGGTAAAACCCTTCATAGTCAAACCCGTGAAGTGATTGCCAATGTGTACAGGGTGTGTGAAGAGAAATCTCAAATTAATGCATTTAAATTGCCACTTAAGCGAAAGCTAGAAAGGGTTGTTGCAATGTATATTGGAGTAAGCGTGGGCGCAGTAAAAACCATACATAGAGAAGATACTGATAATTTGGATCAATTGTTGTCATCTCCTGGCAAAAAAGGGGTTTTTGGGAAACTGATTATATGATGGAGGGAATTTAACCCATTATAATACAGGTTGGAACTGATACTGATGGTAGTGACAGTGAAGGCGAAGAAGGTGAAGATGATGGAGGAAGCATGTACTGATTTTTTTTTTGATGATTTGTCGCAAAACGATATTTCATGTGTCTTGGACATTAATACGACAAAAACCGAAAAATTGTCATAAAATCAATTAACCATGTAGCTGTTTTTTCCATTCCGAAAGAATGGCATCTTGCGAAACGTAATTATTTAAACCTTGATAAAAATAATTACCTACCTTCAAACATAAAATGCAATTATTGAAGAATTTCCCATTTTTATTACATTATTAAAATAATAATAGCACGCCCATGACTCTGCCATGTTATAAAAGATATTGCTTACCTCTTTCCGATACGTCGTAGACATAGACTCACTTGTCGACCTGTATATCCGTATGTTTACAACAACCTTAGTATGAAATCAACACTGAGCCCAATGATATTAATGAAACTTAATCATCCGGATACCGACATTATTCAAATATTTCATTGACCACCAAAGATTTCGCCATAGGGTACCCAATATTGACAAGCGCATTACCCAATACAATCATTTATCATGGCGCCTGGCTATGACGTCATCAAAGCATGTATCTCGAAAATCTATTTTGTGCTGACATGAAATTTCGTACGGAGGCAATTCATCGAGAGATAAGTTTCTCTGTCGGTGGTAAATGGCCGGATCGTGACCATTAGTCGCGATGGAGTGATCCGGCAACGTTGCAATGGCACGAGGAATTGAGATCGCTATAGCATACTAATTACTGGATAAGAATTATTTCTGCTAATATTTAAATAAATCGGTATTGTGTGTCCAGCCGTTTCTGAATATCAGAAGGAATTCGGGCAAAAATTAGGCTATGTTGCTATTTGCAGTGTTGTAAAAATCGTTAATAGAAAGAACCATGGAATTTCCAATTAGAACCACTAATATAGTACTTTTTCTGTGACGGAAAATTGTTTGACATTTTATCTCTGTTGACAGGTAACAAAATGTCACTTTTTATGAAACTATTTTTTCCCGGATATACAGGGTGTCCGCTAATTAATAGTACATGGAAAAGCCACACACTCCTTACGTAAATATATTAGGATTTAATTATACTTACCTATATCCGAAAGTTGATATTAACTGAGATACAGGGTGTTAAAGTTAAAACTTCATTTTTGTTTTTCTCTAATAACTTTGAGAGAAACCAACGTTTTTTTACAATATTTGGCAATTACGGTTTTTTAGGACGAGAAATTGATTTGTTTATTAAATTTTAATGTATAATGTAGGAGGCGCTGTCTGCGGCATTATTTGCACATTTATAAGGTCATAGCTTTTTTGTGCCTCAATGTATTTAAGTTTTTAATGAAAATAATAATTTTTCCATATTTATTACGTAAAAAGGGTATACTAAGTTCAGGTCTCCCAGAGTTATTGTTTCGGAGATGCATTTAAATTGTTTAGTGCAAACAAAATTTTTTTCTTAAAGTAACATACGTGGAAACAAATAAAATTTAGAGATGCAGTTGCTATGGAACAGAAAATGTTTCATTTTTGAGTTTATCGTAAGTTTGTGTTTTCATTGTTGTTGGTTTCTTTCGACACGATATTTTCTAGGGTCAAAGTTATTTTAATTAAAGTAAGTTAAAGAACACTCCAATTGTGGTATTTATTATTCCCAATTACCATTACTAGAACATTAATTATCATGTAAAAGTGATTTGGTAGGAAGTAACAAAATATTATGTGATTCCCTGAGCTAACGCACTAAACAATGTAAATGCAAAAATCTCCGAGACGGTCACTATGGGCGACCTGAACTTAGTATACCTTTTTTAGGTAGTAGATATGAGAAAAATATTATTTTTATTAAAAACTTTCTGAGGCACCAAAAAGATATGACCGTATGAATATTCGAAAAATGGCGCTGTACATTAAAATCCTAAAAAAACCATAATTGCTAAATTTTGTACAAAAACGTTAGTTTCTCTCAAAGTTATTAGAGAAAAACAATAATGAACTTTTAACTTTAACACCCTGTATCTCAGTTAATATCAACTTTCGGATATAGGTAAGTATAATTAAATCTTAATATTTTTACGTAAGAATTTCAGGAGTTTGCGGTTTTCCATGGACCATTAATTAGCGGACACCCTGTATATACACATAAGTAAAGGTATATATTTAATTTTAGAATATTTTATTATACAAAAGTTACACTTTATTTATATAACATTGCATATGTTTATGACATACATATTTATTGAAACGATACTTATAGTCAATATTTTCTTCAATATGTTAAGTATGTTGTGTCTTCTAGTATGGTCATATAAGTACCTCTCAAGACCAAACTAAAATATAGCAAAAACTAACCATATACCAAATAAACGAATGATTCCTTTCCTGTCACGATACCCGGCAGGAAAAAATAGCGGCACGACTCGAGAGTTTAAAATGGCACATTATTGCAGAGACAGTGTTCCGATGCCCGATCAAATTTCCTCGAAGAGCATGATTGCAGGAGCCAATCGCGTATATAGTTAGTTTTGTTTGGCTTTGTCTCCTGCGAATCAAGCCCACACATGGAGAGGTACTTGGGTAGGTCGGTGTACAGGAAATAGAATGGTATTAATAAAAATAACTACGTTGGATGATGATATACAGTTATCAGACGATTTTACAAATTAAATTAAGCCAGGAAAATATGCTGTTTTTCTTATAATAGTACGAGAATTCTAAAAAAATCTGGGTTAATCCAATTTTGTTATTAAAGCAACATGGAAAACAATAAAGTTTGGACGGATTTCACTAGTTGATGGATAGACTAACTTTTCCAACTTAGACATTTGGTCCTATTAACAAATAGAGAAAGTTGAGGTAAAGTGGCTATCTTAACAAAAAAATCCACAAATATTTTTTAATAGCATTTTGGATCATTTCATTATTTGGCTGTAAATTTTCAATATATCTAGTGATTCTAGAACAGAACTATGACATAATATAAAATAGTGAGTAATTGCAATATATCCGCTTTGTTCCATTAAGAGAGAAGATACATATGTGGGGCATGATCAGATACAAAAAAAAACACTTTTCATATACAAGATTTTATTAAAAATTTAAAAGAGCAGGAATACTTCCTGTTGAAATAAGGAAAAATGTCTTAGTGGAAAAGACACATAGATATTTGTTTTATTACAAAACTTTAGAAACAAACTTTAGCAACTAAAAATAACAAAAAACATACCGGAAGCTCTCTGCCAAAATGAATCCTAAAACTAAAGGAACGGTAAATTTTTGGCTTGTTGCGTAAAATTTAATTACATTCAAAAATTTAAAGATTTGAACATTTCCCTGGCTTAAAACTATGGCGACCATTTTGCCCCAATATACAAGGTGACGTGCTAATATTTCAGGGTGTGATTCCTTAGGTCATTTTATAAAGAGAAGTTCATATGAACATATGTCCGCAACAGCTTAAATTTTTTTGCTACAGGGTGATGCATTTTTATTTTTTAAATGGTTATTGTTTAATATCTCCGAAAGTACTTTAGATATTATTTTCAATATTGGTATGTGTTAATAGGATATAGAACTACAAATTTTAGTTAGAGAAGTTATTCAATTGTTCCATCAGTGGCGTCCCTGCAAACAGGTCCTCTGATATTTTTTACAAGAAAGATGGTACGCCACTGATATTTTTCCATATGGATATTTTCTGATTAGCCTGGTAAATTCTACATGAATATGGTCTCTTGAATTTTTCTCGTCAGACTTCATGATTAAAACTACTAAATTCATATTGAAACTCATTATTATTAACATTGATAAAATAATTAATGATAAATTTTGTTTTAGAAAAATTGTTGGAGTGGGCAATTCGATGCGAAGACGGGCGGAAGCATGCCCTTTAAGTGAATGTGGCCATTTCCAACAATTTTTATAAAACAAAATTTATCATTAATTATTTTATTAATGTTAATAATAATGAATTTGAGCATGCATTTAGTGGTTTTAATCAAGACGAGAAAAAATCAAGAGACCGTTTTCATGTAGAATTGACCAGGCTAATCAGCGAAGGTATCCAAATGGAAAAATGTCAGTGTTGTACCATCTTTTTTGCAAAAAATATCAGATGACATGTTTGCAGCGACGCCACTGGTGGAACAATTGAATAACTTTTCTAACTAAAACTTGTGGTTCTATATCCTATTAACGCATACGAAAATTGAAAATAATATCTAAAGTACTTTCGGAGATATTAAAATATAACCATTTAAAAAATAAAAATTCAATACCCTGTAGCAAAAAATTTAAGCTGTTGCGGAGATATGTTCATATGAACTTGTCTTTATAAAATAACCTAAGGAATTACACACACAAATATTAGCACGTCATTAAAGAACACCCTGTATACTGAAAAAGTATATTAAAAGTCTTAAAATTATATTGTTTTTCGTTCAATGGATTGTATGGTACACCTCAATGAAATATCATTCAGAACTTATACAATATTGAAGAAACAAGTTATACCGAACAAATCCGAATAAACCTGCTCTAATGACGCAATAGGTCGATGCGTGTTCTTTTAAATAATAAAAAAAGTTATATTTTCAACTCAACTGCTATTTTACCTACGGATGAATGTTACAAGCACGTGGTTCAGTTGCCAGGCAAAAATACATGTCGTTTCAACGGCGACTACATAACTTTACATGTGTAAGGGAAGTACGGCCATAGATGTCGCTACGATACAGAAAATATTGTACAAAACCACTTTGCCCCAACCTTCACCAAAATTCAAAAAAAATAAGTATTTTCGGAGATATTAAAAAATCATGATTAAAAAAAGTCAACACTTTGTAGCAAATAATAGAAACTGGTGCGGATATATGTTTATATGAACTTTTCTTCATAAATTGATCTAAGGAATCACCATGATACAAATAACTAAAGGTAAGATATCTAACCATTTATCGTCCGCCGCGCGCAGTGACGTCCCGAGGCGAGTGATATTTGGATTTCTTATGAAGATTTATACTGTATGTTGCGTTTTTAATTCTCTAATTAATTTAAAGGTATTCAAAGGTTTTGCGCATTTAATGGTATGCGAAATGAAACAATAATACATGACAACTATTGACTTATAGCTATTAAATACAAATATAACACACAACTAAAATACCACTAACATAAGAGAATATTCCGACAAACTTTTAACATCCGCCGCGCTGTTGGAACCGGTCGATGATAGTCGAATCTGCTCGGCGACCCCGGCTCGTAGCCGCCAGCGTTGTCAGCCTTTTACAATTATTGTAATAATATATCCATTACTATTTTAACAATTTTTCAGATGTGCATTCTTCGTATGGCGCTCCCCATATGAAATTTACGTTCCATCTGGAGGTGGCCCCAATATCATAGGAAAGTAACGACCTTTTTATCGTACTCTGCCACCGTTTTTTATTATTCTATTAGGTTTCGAACTGTCAATCTATTACTTTTGATCAAGGATTTCAGGCAACACTTGTAGCGACGTAGTGCCATTTGCCCTAGTTTTCCATGGAATTTTTGAAAGTTCACATGATTTTTTTTAAATTTAGTCGTGTGTGTTTATTAAAATAATTATCTGAATTTTCATAAAATAAGATATTTCCGCTTTCCTAAGGATGAAAACAAAAAAAATAGAATGGACACGGTTTTATTTATGTTGTTAACATTGACTTCTTAAGTATTTTCCAGTGAAGCTGATGAGGGTATATTCCTTCGAAACATGTATGGACATTAAAATATTGTTTATTTAACTATTGAAGCAGACTCTCAGTCTCTTCATAATTTCACTCCACGGAGAGATGAACTTTAAAAAAAAATTGTTTAATTTGTTTATAACCGCGTATTTTAGAAATGATATTGTTCTCTCATTTCACATACTATATAAAATGCTGAAAGCATTATAAATCTCCATAAGAGATTTAAAAATCACTCGCCTGGTGACGTCACAAGCCACGCCTCCATCGGCGTGGAATCTTACCTGTTAGTTATTTGTATCATGAGGAATCACACCCTTTATGTTCGGCTAATTAGTTCGGGTTTGTTTGGGTTTATATACCGGGTCTGAATTCATTCTTTGGTATTTATCGGGATCTAGGGTCTAAAATTTATAATAAAAAATATTCAGAAGGAAGCCTGGCGCTGCACGCTGTCTAGTTACTCTGCTGAGCCCGTCAGATACCTAATTACTAATAAGTTGTTTAATTAATTTAATTTTGTTAAGTGTATATAATTAAATGAAAATTTTATACGTGACATCTAATTACGAAGAAACATATATAGTCAGCGCGTAATCATAATAATTACTTAAACTTGATTGGCTTCTACAATTTTGCTGCGAAATAATGGCAAAAATGGAGTAGAGGAGAATATTTTAGGTTGTCAAAATAGTCGCAGGAAAAGTATAGTTCTCTACTCACGACAATAACTATTAAGTTGATTGATAAAACGGCGATGTTACCGGTCATTAGATAATAATTACTATTTGTACGAGCACGCACATTGGTAATAGACGAAGAGCTGGCGACACATTTACTTGCGATATTTCATATTTAAAAAACATATCATCAGCTCTTGGACTACAACATGAACAAACAAGAAACGTATTTCCTAAATGATCTGAAGTCCTTTTGTAAATGATTTGTCATTTTTTTTGACCACGCCCAAATATCGCAATATTTCATAAATAATTTATAGTAAATGGTTTCAGATAAATAACAGAAATGTTGCTTTCATTATGTCAATTAACGATCACACTTTATTACAGTGGTGGTGCATGGGTGAAAATATAGAGGAACCGCCAAGGAAAAATATTCTTAAACACACAAATTATCGTTACGCGTCAATATAATTCACGCAAAAGGCCAGAAAGTGGCACTTTCCTTACTCCCTCTGAATAGCACCCACTGATTAATTAATAATTTTCGGAAATGCCAATGTTCAGCTATCTCAAAAATTATATGGGATACCTATGTTCAACTGAACAACCGGTATGTATAATATTAAAAAAATGTTAGTTATGCTTTCATATTTTATTTCTAAACTATTATAGCATTTGCGTGTGAACGTATATTTTTTCGTAACGCACAACTGAACTTAATATCATTTATAATGTTTAACTAAACACTGAAACAAAAGCTTTGCATGTTAGTAACAATAAATATAAAAATTATGGTTGAATACGCATATTATGTTTAATAGTCAGTATTTGCAAACAGTATTGTAGAAAATGAAAAATTACAGCATATATATAAAGTAGTATTTACATGCAAAGTCATCAAACGGGATAGAAAAACGCTCTTTTGAGATCGGTATATTCATTTTCAGCGTAGAATACATCCTCTTAACATGTTAAAAAAATACTCTACACGCAAGAACAATAGCTTATATGTACAGGATGTTACAAATTCGATGGTCACCATTGGAATCTCGTTAACGGTAAAAGATACAACCAATTATCGGGAAAAATTATGCAATTTTGAGCCAAACGCCTTCAAGAAATTTGCAGTGCTTCCGAAGGTAATCAAAAAACCTATAATTCCTTCTGCACATGGAGCTTATTGTCATAGACGCGTAAAAGATTTGTCCTGCTTCAACGATTCGTCTACGCCTTTAAAAAGCCACAAATTAATAGATGTTCTTCTAATTTATTAGTAGTGTTTACACTGTGGAGATGTCAAGTGATGATGAGGACCTAGTTTTGTTAAATTATCATTATAATCGTAAGAACAAGAAGAAACGTAGGCAATTTTGGGTGCATCCGTATATCTACAAAAATGGTAGTATAGGTATATATTATATATATTGCCGCCAAAGAATTATCAGAGGAGGAATTTAAATTCCAGACATTTTTTTACAGTTTCCACCGTCATTCTACAAAGGAAACGTGTTCTTCTCTGCTAAGCGCACTGAAATCGACTGGTACCGCTGTACGGCCGGTTTGGCTGCTTTGACAATCCCGCGTCGCTTACGCCTCGTATGCAGTTCGCTATTGAAATCCAAAGGAGCAGCACCAAAGCGTACATCATCCGTATGTCTCATCAAATACGAGTCTATAACGATTAGCTCCATGTGCAGAATCCCTAATTATCGTGGAGGTTTCTGTTTTTCTGGCATTCTTTACAGTGCTGGTGTGAAATATATTTTAGACTTTATTGCAATATTCTATTGACTGAAAATTGAGAAGATTTTGAATTTTTTGTTATATTTTGTCTCATCTTCCTCTTTGAATGCTCAAACATCAGGTCGACGCACATCTTCGCAGACAGTATGAAATATCAATCCTCAACAAAGACCTGGAAGAAATTTCGGCTTGGGGTGACAGTAAACTCGAGTTTAACGGTAAGAAATCTAAGGCATCTATACAGAACCGGATATAGTCATGACAGAACACGCAATCCCACTGTCTTCATCTACTAATTTGCTGGGCGTCAATCTGGGAGGAAACTTGTCTTGGCATAACCACATTGTGACAATCGCCAGGATAGGTTCGCAGAAACTTGGTGTACTCTTCCGGACCAAGAAACTTGTACACATCTCAATAACTTTTGACACTATACAAAGCCCAGGTTCGACCATCACTAGAGTACTGCTCTCATGTCTGGAGCTCTGCACCCAAACGTATTTTACGGCTACTATATTCCATCGAAAGAAGCCATTCGTCTGATCGGAGACCTCAAGCTGGTGAAGAGCCTCAACAGCCTGGAACATAAAAGACTGGTTGGTGATTTGACTTTCTTTTACAGATATTTCCATGGAAAATGCTCTGCCGACCTTGCCAGCTCAATTCCGCCCAGAGAGATAAATAGCAGAAATACACGACAAACCACTGTCGCCCATCCATATGTGGTTCAGCTTAGTACTCCTCTCGAACTTCATTATTTAAGAATTAATTCATCTGGAGGACGTTATTCTTATGGAACGATCTTCCCGAGGTCTTGTTTCCCAACGAATATACCTTCCAACTATTCAAATCCAAGGTGAATCGCTTTATGCGCACGCCGCCTATAGCTTCTCAACCTGTCAGTATACATTATTGTTAAATCACATAGAGGATCTCACCGCAAACACTGCATAGCATATGTAGGTATGCGTATATTTTTTACTGGATAGATTATATTTAGAGCGGTAGACTTAAGAGATATAAGCTGTTATAAAAGTGTATTAATATATTAATCATTATTAATGGCTTATTGAAAAGGTAAAGTGGCGATTACAGGCCTGAGAATCCGGCAACTTGTAACGTAAGCCTATTACTTTTCATATTCATAAGTTAATTTATTGTAGGTATAAATAAAGCCCACAGTATACCTGTGGTATTCATTCACTTTTGTTTTTTGCTATAAGAAACATTCGGCTTTGTACAGAAACTTGTTTTATAGAATTCTGATTTTCAACTGTTAAAAAGTCGTGTTCGCAATACATTATATTAATGAGAAGTTTAATTAAACATATGAAAATGTGCTTCTTCTTCTTCTTCTTCTTCTTCTTCAATGTATCTTTAAACAATTTTAATTTTTAGGTTATACTAAAATGTATACAGTATGTCCACGGATGTGGTTTACAAGAGGACAAATAAATGCACTAAAAATTGAAAGATACGAAAAAAAGTCACTCTTAATAAACGTTTTTGCTTGTCTAGAAAATACGAGTCATCATAAGAAACCAATTTTTTTTATACAGGGTGGGTAAAAACTGCAAAAATGTTATTTTGATTAAGAGTAAACATACTTTATTTTGAAAGATACGAAAAAAAGTCACTCTTAATAAACGTTTTCACTTGAATAATGAATAGGTGATACTTGTTGTCAATATCTTTATTTAATGAAGTAATTCTAATCATAATAATACGAACATTATTATTAACATGAAAAGAATACGATAACGATTTCATAATTCAAAAACTAAACCCCCATACTCGACACATTTTTCTAATTGCTTTCTCAAATAAGTGAAAGAATTTCTGATTTCTTCCTGAGATATCGATTGGACAGCCTGGATAATTCTTCCCTTCAGCACTTCAATATCATTTGGTATTGCGGTTGCAAAAACAATTTTTAAACGGCCCAATAAAAACATATCGGCCAAGGTTAAGTCGGGACTTCGTGGGAGCCACAAAACTGGGCCATTCCTGCCAATCCACCTTGGACCAAATCTGCGGTCAAGCCATTCTCTAACCCCACAAGCGAAATGGGCTGGACAACCATCTTGCTGAAAATACATATTTTGTCGAAAATTTAATGGTAGATTTTCGAGTTTATCATTGAAAAATGTATTCAGCATTTCTAAATACGATAATCTATTGAACGTGTTATCAAAAAAATATGGCCCTATAATGCCATGGATGGATAACGCACACCACACGTTCACTTTTGTGAAATATTGTCTTCTCGTCATAATTCTGAATTCGGGACCAGTACCTAATGTGCTGGTTTGCAACGGTTTCATTTGTTGAAAATGTACTTTCATCAGAAAACATGATACATTTATAAAAATCAACATTTAAAATTTTGTCTCCTATTCACAGGCAAAAATCAAGTCGTTTCGCGTCGTCTCTCTCTTCTAATCTTCCGCAACTTCCAACGATTTCTAAGGGACGTCATAGGATTTTCTTCAACAGAATGAAGAATTAAGACTGTAGCAGCATCATCATGGTCGTATTTCTTCTTTTTTTTCTCGGTAAATTGTTCCATGACGTAGCGGTATGAAACTTGACCATCCCCATAACATTGTATTATAAAAACTCTTTGTTCAGTAGATAGCATTTCTACTTAAATAAAGACATTGACAACAAGTACCTATCACCTCAAGTGTCATTATTATTTTGACTAGGTTCACCAGTCAGAGGTGTGCCAGAGAATACTTTTTTAGAAATAATTTTTACAAATGTAAACCTTTTAATGAATTGTTCTACTTCGGTTTGTTGTGTAGAAAACACATTCATTAAGAGTGACTTTTTTTCGTATCTTTCAAAATAAAGTATGTTTACTCTTAAGCAAAATAACATTTTTGCAGGTTTTACCCACCGTGTATAAAAAAATTTAAGTTTCTGATGATGAATCGTATTTTCTAGACAAGCAAAAACTTTTATTAAGAGTGACTTTTTTTCGTATCTTTCAATTTTTAGTCCATTTGTCCTCTTGTAAACCCCATCCGTGGACATACTGTATACAGGGTGTTATGGAAACGACTTATTATATTTAAATGGGTTTGTTCGGGTTTATCCTAGAGAAACAAGGCATACTTTTTTCGAATGCCTAAATACTTGGATAAGAAACCCTTACGTGGAACAAACCCGCGTCGAGTGCCAATTCTCACATGTTTATACGAATTTTAGAAATAGTTTAATTTAATAATAATTAATGTGATATGATTTAAAATTTGTGTGATATTACTATTGGTTTTATTGCAATATCATACATTACATGCTGTATTTTTTATGAAAATTTTTAAATACTCATATAGTAAATAATTTTTAAATAGTAAAAAAATTTTTAAAACTAATGCGGGTCAAGACGTCTTGTTGGCAGAAAGTGGCCACGGATTTTTTCCCGTTTATTGCTTGTGTTGCAATATGACAACACCGCCTAACATGCGCTGACCTTTTTTGAGACTTGAACTACGCTACTAAATTATTGATTGTCGAGCACGGTGCATTGCGAATCATTAATATTTTCATATAGTTCTGAGCGACATTTCACGAACTGTGATTGTCACTGATATCAACAAATCACAGGTAGTCACAGTTCCTTAGCAGCAATAAAAAGCGTGATGTGATCACAGTTTAAACAAATCACCTTTGCGTACTTATTTCACTTTTACTATAATCATTAAACCTATCTTTTTGTTTAAAATATATTCCCATGGGGTTGACTTGTTGTAACACCATTAGAAATACATTTATTACATTTGCCATAATCGGCCTTATTGTGTTGCCTTGTTGCTTTTGGTGGATTTTCTCAAATCACATGTCAGATAGACCTATTATTTAAAATGTGATTTCGTGAAGTTGTCAGGTCATTACTTGATACTTGACTGTGACTTCTGAAGCTTGAACAATGAAATGTAAATCAGTAATAATATTCGAAAGACTAGCAAGCTCTGGGTATTCTTTAAAGAAACAGACTAAGTAATAAGAAAACTCAAATAATTAACAATTCTATTAAATAAATAAATAAAATAAATAAATAAATGATGTCTTTATTGTAACATTTAAAAGCTACAAAGGGCGAAGTTGAAGACTGCGCTTCCTCACTTAACCTACACAATACCTAACATTATATAAAAAAATATAATTTACATTAGTTACTCAATTTAATAATTTTCATTTAGAAGTACAATTTCATTAAAGCAATAAGACAGATTCAAACAAAAACAGGTAATATATGTTGAATTGATAATTTAAATTGCAAACCAGAAAGGTATCTGATATCGATGGGAACCATATTGTATAGTTTAGCGATATTAAAAATAAATGATCTTTCAAAGTAAGAAGATGCATGTGCTGGGGTCGTTAAAATACATTTATGACGGAGATCTAAATTGTGCTCATCACTACGGAATTTAATACTCCTATATAGGTAGTCCGGACATTTTTTACTAATAATTTTATTAAAAAGAACTAAGGAATGGAGCACCCTACGTTCATTCATTCTTAACCATTTTATTTCTCTCAGCTTTGCAGACACTCCCCTTTCACGCTTCCTTATACCCCCTATTAAACGTACACAACAATTTTGAATTAACTGAATTCTTCGGGCATCAGCATCCAATAGACATGGGCTGTACACAACATCAGCATAGTTAAAATGTGACAATACGATGGAATCACAGAGCATTTTTTTAAGTTTCTCATTTAAAATATTTCGTTGAGCGTATATTAACTTAAGATTCGCAAAAGCCCTCTTAATACACATACTGACGTGCTCAGAGAATCTGAGACCGGTATCAATGACCAGACCCAGGTTTCTTGCCGCACTAACCAGTTTAAGTTGCTCATTATTTATTAAAACTCTTACCCGATCTTGATAAAATGACTGATCCTTTTTCCTACCAAAAAGAAGTCCCTGGGATTTGCTTGGATTTATACCAAGACAGTGGAAGTTAGACACCTGCAGAAGAGTCCTCAGATCCGCATTGATCTTCTCAACGGCATTATCAATATCACTAGGTTTAAAACATATGTAGATCTGAGTATCATCCGCATAAAAGTGTGCCTTGCAATGTCTAAGGTATGTCACAAGTTGGGAAGTGTATATAGTAAAAAACAGAGGCCCCAGAATTGACCCCTGTGGAACCCCATATCGAAGGTATCTTTCTTCCGACCTACCACCGTTTAAAACAACCACCTGTTTCCTACCTGATAAATAGCTCCTGATGAGATTACATGCATCATCCTGAAAACCCAAATATTTAAGAATGGCTAAAAAAAGAGTGTGATTAAGTTTGTCAAATGCTTTGGTGTAGTCTAACAATACTAACAGTGTAAGTTCTCCTCTTTCCGTTGCCTCAAATATATCATTTGTTACCTTTAATAAGGCTGTAGTGCAACTGTAATCCCTTCGAAATCCCGATTGCTCACCCGGCAAAATAGAGCACTGACTGCAATAATTATTAATTTGAGTGTTCAGTACCTTTTCTATTATTTTAGACAGAACTGGCAAGATACTTACCGGGCGTAGATCCTTCAAATCCACAGGTTCATGAACTTTGGGTAAAGGCATAACGTGAGATAGTTTCCATGTGTCCGGAAATGTTAGCGTCTCGATACTGTAGTTTACCAGATGAGCAATAACTGGGATTATAACAGGATAGCAGTGCAATATCATCCGAATTCCTATGCGATCATCACCAACAGCATTCGACTTTATTGATAGTATAGCCTGTTTTATTTCTTCCAGTGTAGCCAATACAAATTCAAAGTTATTAACATTTTCTCTTTTATTGGTTAAATAAAAATTTAAAAGATCCGGATCCGGATCTACCTGTGGAACATTAACAAAATAGTCATTAATCTCATCAGCGCTTCCCAACCCTGGCGGCACCGTACCAACCCTCTTCCCATACACATCCATATCCCTCAATATCCTCCAGTTTTCCCTTGGCCCGTTCAACCTAATTTTGTTCTCAAGATATGCCTTCTTTTCCCTATTAATTGCTCTCGTAACATAATTACGCAATTGACGATAAGATTCCCAGTTTTGTGCCGTTCGATTCGTTTTATATTTTGCAAGAGCTTTATTTCTAAGTGATATCATGTATTTTACATTTTGGGTAATCCAAGGTGCTTTCTTTTTCGTTATACGACTTGTACGAACAGGCGCATGAACATCAAAAAGATCTAAAATTAATTTGTTAAATAAATCAACCTTCTCATTAATATTTCCTAAACGATATATATCACCGAAAGGGACAAGAGAGAGATCTGCATTAAAAAATTCTTTGTTGAAATAACGGTAATCCCTGTAGGTGTAGTAAAAAGGCTTAGGTTTACTTATTTTTAGCTTTAGGCTACACTTTGTGAGAGCATGATCGGATATATTAATATTGTGATCAACAAAAGCATCAACCAACAAATTTGAATTTGACGTCAATATTAAATCCAAAAGAGTCCCACCATTTGGTCCAATTCTGGTGGGTTCACTTACCAGTTGCTTCAATCCAAAATCACTGACAATAGATAAGAATCTGTCGACGTGTCTACACCCCATGTCTAAAACATTAATATTGAAATCCCCCATGCATACAAAACTATCACACTCTGGTATAAGAACACTAATATTATCTTCAAATTCCAGACAAAAATCTGAAATTTCTGCGAGTGGAGGGGTTCTGTATAAAACTCCAAGAATATTTTGAATATTATTAATGCTAAATTTAATCCAAACCTGTTCAGCCTTTAAAGACTTAATATCTATTATTTCAGAAAACTTAATATTGTTTCTTATATAAAGCATAACGCCTCCTCCTCGTCCCAGCATACGATCCCTTCTAATAATTCTATAACCATTTATTTGTATCAATTCATTTAATATATTGTTGCTTAACCAAGTTTCCGTTACTCCTATAATATCTAGTTTTTTTTCCAATACATAATCTTTAAACAAATTAAATTTAGGAAGTAAAGATCTCACATTAATGTGAGCAATATTTATTTTATTAGCCATTTTAACAGTGAAATCAATAATTGTCCAATAATAGAAAACCACAAAAAAAAATAATCAACCAGTATTACTTGATGAGAGCCGTTATTTGTGCCGCTGTTACAATATTTTTTATGGAGTCATTATCACTCTTTCTTACAAATATTTTCCCATCCTTACACCAAACATACTTGAAACCACTCTTCTTTAGTTCTCTTGCTTTTTTAAATAGTTCTCTTGTGTGCTTGGACAGGTCCTCATTAAGGAAAATTCTAACTGGTTCTTTCGAAACTATACCACAGCTTACTGTATCCAGAGCCATTGTTTTTCGTTTTTCGAAAATTCTGTCTCTATCTACCTTTTGGGAAAAGCTTACTAGTAATGGTTTTCTCTCTCCTTGCCCTGGGAGCGTTTTTACCTCATAATTTTCCTGTGATATCTTAAGATCCAGTTTGGTGATAATTTTTCCCACATTATTTTTTACATTCTGGTCGTTATTAAGTCCAACAATTATAATGTTTTTCGATCTCTCTTCCATTTTCTCAATGCCGGGAGAGGCCTTAAGATAGACAATTTCCTTCTCTAATTCCACAATTCTGTCATTTAACTGTGACTGCTCCTTTTTTAGTTTCTTATTTTCCTTGTTTATTTTGTCCAGATTGGTCGTAAGATCTTCAATCATCTTGCTATTAAAAGACAGAGAGCTCTTCAGTTCTCGAAACATACCTTTCAAAGCCCCAAGAATCTCTCTGTTGCTTGGATTCGGATGATCCAGAACTTCCTCAAAGTCAAGATGGTATGATTTTCTGGATTTGGCGGTTTTAGGTTTAATCAGTTCAACTTCATCCTCTTCCTCGAATTCCTCTTCTTCAACTTCAGAGTCGCTTCCTATGCATTCGTTACAATTGTTACAAATCCATTTCCTTTGTGCCCGTTTTGATTGTTGTTCTCTAAATTCCCTATCTGTTAGGCCACTACATTCTTTATGGTACCAACCTTCGCATTTTCCGGCACACTGGATTTTCTCTTGGGTCTTTGTGATTAATTTTCCGCAATTACACTTTATATTTCGTTGTTTATTTTTATTATTCACCATCATAACAAAGTTCCTAGTCCGATTCTGCTAACAATACCTTGCAGATTTCTTATCAGTATCAGTTTGTTTACATTCCCTTTTTAATCACCTTTGTTGAAATTTATTCATTTAGTTCCATTGTGAAAACTATCTTCTACAATTATGACTTTATTTCAAGACCGTTGTATAAACCGATATTTTATTCAAAAATTAGGTAATTTACTTTACTATTTTCGCGAAAAAACCGACTCAATAGCTTTAAAAACCCCGAAATAACGGCGATTATTTACGGAGCACGTTTAATGCGACCAACACTATTTAGCAGCTATCTAAATGATAGTATACAATACGCACAAAATGATTAAGAAACCATTCGTCTTTGCATAAACAAATAGTTTTTTTTTTTTTAAAGGTATAATTCTACTTTAATCTATGTAGAAATAACGTTTTCTTTTGTTTGTTATCAATATTGTGTAATATTTTTTACAGATTTTAGTTTTCTTTTGTTACAGTTCTTTTACTAGTAAAGTAGTATACATAATAAATAATTTAAATCCATCGACCATCGCCCACTTATTATTTTACGATACGCGCAATATTCTCTTACATACAGGGTCCGCAAACGAAGCGTGGACGGAAGATTAAATAGTTATCGAAGAACTTATCAACAATACTAAAACAGCTTGAGATATTGGATTAAAAGCGGCATGTTTAAAAATATTTTACATTATTCAGGGTGGCCCAAAAAAGTATAAAGATATATTTTTTTAAATGGGACATCCAGTATTTTATTGCATATTTAGGTTCGTATTACTATCATTTATAAGTGCCTCAAATTTTATTTAATTTGGTTTTGTAGTTTCGGAGAAATAAATTAAAAACAAAAAAAAAAGTTTTGCAGTCATGAATAAAAAAATCAAAAAAACAATCCAGAACTATTTTTTTAACCTCGGCATTGAGTGAAATTTATGACAAGAGGTTTAGAGATACTTTGAATGTAATTGCGTTTATTTATTTTATACAGGGTGTTCATAATAAGCGTTCAAAAACCCCACATTTTAAAATAATTTTTCTCAAGTTTTTTAAATGGAACACCCTGTATATTATTTGGCTATTTGACGTAGAAATTATAGACAATTTTTTTGTAATACAAGCATATAAGTTATATCCAGCCGTTTTCGAAATAATTATAAATATCATAAATTATGTTGTTTAAATATAGTTTTTATTGGGAAATATTGTTATAGGCGACTAATAATAATTGTAAACTAAAGTAAATGTTCAAAATAGCTTCAATTTACTTAATTTAATGATTTTCCTCTACTGCCAACATAAATCTTAATTCATTTTCTTCATTAATAACGGGTTTATTGATTATCTCCTTTTTGTGAACGCAATGCTTCCCGTTGCTACAAATCTTTGCAACAACTTCTCGAAGGCTTCTGGTTTCGGCTTTCTCTCAATATCTGGATATCTTTCAGCATACACACGGCTCGCGAGGAGGCAATTTCTTGCACATTCACCCAGTATAAAAATCATATTTACCATTTCTAAAGTTGTAAAATTCGACATTTTGTGTAAGTTAGTACTTAATTTCGACGACGGAATAAATATAAATAATTTTATTTGGCTATCATAGTGACAATCTAAACAAAAAAAATAATGGCAACTCGATTAGAATACAAAATAAAATTAAATAAATAAAAGTAGCAAAAATGTAGGCTTTTAAAAGTTATATCGAAATACCTTAAATACGGTAGACTCTAAGAGTAAAAGGAAGCTATTTTGAACATTTACTTTAGTTTACAATTATTAGTCGCCTATAACAAAATTTCCCAATAAAAACTATATTTATATAAACAACATAATTTATGATATTTATAATTATTTCGAAAACGGCTGGATATAACTTATATGCTTGTATTACAAAAAAAATTGTCTATGAATTCTACGTCAAATAGCCAAATAACATACAGGGTGTTCCATTTGAAAAACTTGAGAAAAATTATTTTAAAATGTGGGGTTTTTGAAAGCTTATTATGAACACCCTGCATAAAATAAATAAACGCAATTACATTCATAGTATCTCTAGACCTCTTGTCATAAATTTCACTCAATGCCGAGGTTAAAAAAATAGTTCTGGATTGTTTTTTTTGATTTTTTTATTCAAGACTGAAAAACTTTTTTTTTTAGTTTTTAATTTATTTCTCCGAAACTACAAAACCAAATTAAATAAAATTTGAGGCACTTATAAACGATAGTAATACGAACCTGATTTAACTTATAAAGTGTATTTCTCGCTTATTAATTCAAAGCGCAATTTATGGCTATTTTTCTTCAATTTGGTTTCATCTCAAGATTTGCGGGTTTAAATATAATAAGTGCGGACTGGTATGATTAGGTACTCTTGCACTGAAATACAGGGATGTGTTAAAATCAAATTGACAATTCTGGGTCAGGAAGCCTGCGACAGCTTTTCTGGAGCTCATCAGACAATCGGATCCTGTACAATTGTATGGCGATACCGCGTCTTTGACACTCAATAGCGCAAACAGTCAGTAGGAATGATGAAGCAATGTCATCTATGTATGGAAAATTAATTTCTTAACCACGAAATTCTTTATACAATAATTTCGTCTTTTATCTAACAACTAGTCAGCAACGACGCGACACTACGTATTTTATAAAATAAAATACCTATTTAAGTAATCAAATTTTTAATTTTTTTTTTATTATCGTTAAAATTGAAAATTGGGATACATCGATCATTTTGATTGAAACGATTGACTGCTTTGCTTATGTCGTAGGAAGAAGAAGGGTTAGTGAGAGTAAAGTTAACAGCTCAGATGAGGTCAGTGTTTATTTTGGCGCTTTTCGCGGTTAATTTTGCAATATGATCGATATTAGTCGTAAATCGATTAATTTCGCGATTTTTCTTTCGACACGCTGATGAATCCGTTACATGATATTTAGATATCCCTTATGGTAAAGTCTTTTCAAGGAAAAATGAAGAGGAATAGCGGGAGGTTACTTGCTGCGGAAGGCTTACCCCTCAGATAAGTAGGTACTCTTAAATTAAAAAAAAAAAAAGACGGATGATAACTTACATCTGAACCTGAATTTTCGGTAGCATTCTTAAACAGAGTTTATATTGTTCATCGTGCTTAGTTTTGGGAAGAAACGTGTAGACGTCCGATGGCTACGTTGATTTAAAAAAAAAATTGTAGAGCTGTAAAATAATTGTTTCAATTCAAACATTTTTAAAAAGCGATGAAGCTCGTCCTATGATGAATTGCAAAATAAACTTTGATTTATTATGATATCTGAGGACTAAAAAATATCATGCGGTAGGCATAAATAACATGTTGATATAGCATCCGTGCACACGCACCACTCCCAGAGTGCCCTAAAGGAGTTTTCCTGTAGTGCTTCTGTTGGATCATAAAAAAAAAATCCGAGATATCGCCTCACCGCCTCTAACGATCCTGCTAACTAAGCGGTACTGCTAACAACATTTAGGTATCAAAATTCAGATTGAATGGTACTATCAAGGAAGGGAAGCTCTTGGCTATTTCATTATATTTTGCATCCCTCCTCAACAAGAGGTTCCCTCCAAATCTTACCAACAATTACACATTTCCCTTAGCAAACAATTATAGCATTAGTACCTAATAAATATACAAAGTTGTTATCAAAAATAAACGAATCGTCCATATTTCTTACAATCCAAGTCTTCTTGAAACGATTAAGGACAAATTTTACCCACTAAATCATACTTACATTTTATTTTTATACACCGCAAGTGCAATTTACTGCACCAGTTCAATGTAAATCACTTTTAAGATGACTTAGAGCAGTTTAAATGGTTGAATTTAGGATATTTTTAGCTAATGCATGCTGATGTTTCATAAAGTGATTATAATAGCACGATGCATAAGCTGTTATCCTAGTAGCTAATTTTTTGCTGAATTTTAATATTTCGAAACGGTAGACTGATTAGGAAGATTACATGTTTTCGAAAATTGATTTCGTGGTTTATTCGTATTATTTAATTTTCAATATGTTAGGTCGTATAAAGTTGCTTTCTAATAATGAAACAAGGATATTTTTCCGTGTCTATTTTTAAGGGAGATCAGAATCTACTATATATACTACTATAACTATTTTTCATTATATTCTCAATTAATTCCCAACACTTGCAAGGTGTGTATTTTTCCGATTATTTCCATCACCTGTCAAATTGTTTCATTTGCACCATTCACATGTGATTGTACCGATATTAATAATTTCCATCTTCTTAAAGTGATAATAGTGGCTCATTGGCACTGTCAGTGTCAGTCAAGTTTCAATAACTTTTTCTTTTAATATGAATTTTTTTTTTCTTCAGATTTTCATTATTATTTAAATCTAAAAACTACTTTAAAGGTAGGATTTAAATACGTCCAAATGTTTGATAAAGTAGGAGGAGGGCTATTTTACAAAATGAGAAAATAAACTCATGTAGTTTGTATAAGGCAATAAGCTTAAATTGAAAATTTTCTGAAAATTTTTATGCAGGAGTGTAATTTATGAAGAAAATTACTAGAATTAACAAAAGTTAAATACAATAATGTATTATATATTTTACTTTAATAATAATTAATATTAGAATTTGACTCGGAATTTGAAGAATCTCTTGAGGTTAATTTCGACATTTTCGAGCAACTAGGTTGGATATCTATTTCATTCGTTCTCCTTTGTTGAATAACAAGCTTATGGTGTTCCTCGTCCATTTGTAGATTTGTCGAAATTGGCTTTGTGTTCGAGCAACTAGGTTGGGTATCTATTTCATTCGTTCTCATTTGTTAAATAACAAGCTTATGGTGTTCCTCGTCCATTTGTAGATTTGAGGAAATTTGCTTTGTGTTCCAATGTCCCGTGATTTTTATAAGCTGCTGCTCGCCAACTCCCTGCTTGTCTAGTTTTGAAACAGCTAGTGCGCGTAAAAATGGTTGGTTATTTTTACGTTTTTTGTATCTACACCCATTTTCTTGACCTGACTGGTGGTTCATTGACTTATGGTATTTTTGTCAACTAGAGTGTTCTTATACCAGTTTCCTGATGTTTTCCAGAATAGGGTTTCTTTTAGAAATAATAGTTCACGATTAATCTGGCTTATTTTTCGTATAAATTTGTCAAAAAGACGTATAGGACAAATATCAGGATTCCTCGTGTTTGAAATTAACCATTTTTAGCTTGTACAGCGCTTTTCTCCTTCCTGTGCGGTTTTCAAAAAAATAGAATTATACTCTATACGCCCTGTGTTGTCTCCGCTACTGTTAGTTTCCCTTTTAAAATATCTTAATTGACAGGGAGCTCTTTCACCTCCTCTCCAAGCCAGCTCATAGGATAGTATCAAAAATATATTTTTTTCTAGGCATCGGGATTACTTTCATCGCAACTATCAACAATTCTTTTAAATTCATTATATTTAAAAAAAAGTTTAACTTACTTTTCTCTTTCCCGGTAGATACTGCACTTGCTTGCGTTTTGCGCTCTTCACATCACGGGTCATTTTAGACGCAATATTCGTAAATGGATCAAACGTGATTTGGTACTAGTTATAGGTAATACATTTTGGGAAGCTGCTTCGCTGTTAAATTGCATATTGTTTTTATTGTAAAATCTTGTGTCTTGAAGTATGTCCGCAAGCTTTTTAGTCTGAGTCTCCTTGCCAAAAATATACCTTCTCTCTTCACAAAACATCATAAATTGACGCCAGACATATTGCTTGCGATCTTTTCTTGAATTACTTCGATTGATTCATTTTCAAAACGTGACATTTTTTAAACTAAACTCGGAACAATGAGAATGTCAGATTAACATATTATTCCAATAATGGCGTTGTAAGAAGGTTACTATGGTTTTGGGTTCAATAGCTAGAAGGGTTGTTTTCGATAGCTTCGAAAACAACGCCTCTAGCTTATGTATGAGGGTAATTTTCGATTAAATTTTTCATTGTTGACTCAACGTTTTGTTTTTTAACAACATTTTATGAAACAAAACTTACCGTGAACATGAAAAATTGTTTTGATAAACAAACCAGCTCTTGTAATATTACATTCGAAAAAACATTTACAATTTGCAAACAACAACGATATTTGCAATTTAAACTTTGGACTATCAGTGGTCAAATCCGATAATATCTTTGTCATATTCAGTACCACCTTTTAAAGGTAAATTTGTAATAACCCTATAATTACTATTTTTGGGAACGATGTTATTTATTGATAAAAAAGCCGTCCACCATGTGAATGTTATGATTTAATTTTAATTTTAAAAGTATTTTATAAATGTTGTGCTTCTTTCTTTTTCACAAAAAGAAGCCTCTCATTGAGTTTTTGATAATTTTGTATATGTTTACTTAGAACCTACATGCTTCTTTCTGTATATTTTTAAACGAGGGAAAATTCCTGGATTCCTGATAATGTAAGTAACAAGACGACCGGAAGGTCGAAAGCGCTCTGCAAATACAAAAGTTTTTCAAATCTTGCAGTTAAATACAAAATTGCTGTTTTACTATTAACACTTTACAATTTTTTTGTGAATATTTTTATTTCTTATAAAATAATTTTAAAAGAAATTGTTTTAATAATTAATTTATAAGTATAGGGATAATTAAGGTATCTAATAAAATAAGGTAATTTATTATAATTTATCATACGCCTAGATTTTTTATAGTTTCTCTTTTATAGATTTGTGACAATGACAACTTTTAAATCATTATGATTTTCTTAATTAGCATTTAATGATACATAGTGCTTTTTTAATGCCTCTCATGATATTTTATAGTCCATTGCGTATAAATCGTAAATTATTGATAGGGAAACAGACTTGAACTATAAAATTATAAATTATTCAATAATTATTAATATAATTATGATAATTTCGTTCAAAGTTTCAAAAAATTTTCATAATATAATAAAATATTTTGCTTGACGGGGATAATAAAACAAAAATTATGCTTTCCTTGCTTTATGTCCGAATAAATAGCGAAAAAATAATAGAATGCCGACATCTGTCGCAGCCTTTTAGTGGAATCAGCCGTTTCATGAAAAGTCTGCTCTTTTCATGAAACGCTGGCAAATACTGAAACAAATAACTATTACGCCAAAAGTCTATAAACTGTAGACGTTACATGAAACGTTTGTCTGTTTCGGCTCTTGATGAAAACGAACATAATTACGTTAAGCGACTGACTTTACTGGACTTTCCATGTAACGCTCCGAATCTACTTTGCACTTACTGAATTAATAACGAAATAACTTTTACTACAAATGAAAATAACTTTTATTGCAAATAAGTTATCATAGCGGCTAGCTACAGTACAGGATCAACAAAAACACGAATGAAAGTAGAATCCTCAATTATTAAAAAAAAATAAACAAACGGTATATTACTTATTAAAGCACGGCAAGCTATTATTGCAACGGCTTTTACAAAGTACACTAATTTTTTACAGATACACATATTCCTAGTACACTGTTATTTGCTAGGTTTACACGAACATTTCAGTATGCCTTGACCACCTGATTCCAATGACACAGTTTCTCTTAAGTTGAGTAATTTCTCCAAGGGGATTTCCTCTTTATTAAGAAATGCTGAACCCGCAACAGTAAGACTTTCAGCACCAAACCATCCCTTTATAGTACCGTTCTTAGCAGCAATCTGATTGAAGCCATTTTTCTGATCTATTATCAAGCAAACCATATTCCTGAAATCTCCTGGGCCTGTGTCGACTTTGGGAATATTCAATAATACACAATCTCCTACATTAAAAGTAGGTATTTTTTTGTGAATTATTTTACATTTTTTTGGCTGCTTCTTCAGTTTTATTTCTAGCTTCGTCGCGTTCTTCAGAAATGTTTTTACTGACAGAACATAAATTGCACAGTACTGAAGATTGTTGTTGACAAACTTCTGCAATGTTAACAACACGGAAACAACTTTCTCACATTGATTCTTGAGATCTGTTTATACTTTTTTCCTGCGATACAACATTGATAATATCAGCATCTTCATCAGCGAGACTTTCATGTGCATCAGATATTTCGACAACTGAATCTTCTTCATTCATAATTTTCATAGGCTTTGCTTCCGTAGTCAGTTTTTTTAAAAGCGCTAAGGGAATGTTACTAGAAGTCGCCATTTCCAGGTTATACAATACTCATTTTATTAAATCAAGTGCAAAGTCGATTCGGAACGTTACATGAAAAGTCCAGTAAAGTCAATCACTTAACGTAATTTTGCTCGTTTTCATCAAGGGGCCGAAACAGGCAGACGTTTCATGTAACGTCTACAATTTATAGCCTTTTGGCTTAATAATTATTTGTTCCAGTATTTGGCAGCATTTCATGAAAATAGCAGACTGATTACAATAAAAGGCTGCGACATATACACTTACGCGCGTTATAAAATTGTGATAAAGTTTTTGGCTTAATAATTTTTTATTTTTAGTCTGATTTTAATGATTTTTTAGAGAACTGTAGATACAACTATCAGTTTTAGTAGGTCCTTTAAACAAATGCAAAATAATTTTGGTTATCAAAAATGCAAAATTTTACATAATAATTTCATTATTTTTGTTGGAAAGAATAATGAGTGTTTTTGAATAGAATAATATTTTTGATGGAAATTATCGTTTCAATCATGATTTAACTACAAATACATTTAGGAACAAACTTAACTATCAGTTTTTACTTAAATATGCTTATTACATTAAATATGAATGCAATGCAATGCTACAGCAATGTAGACTTGTATCTTGGGATGATATCCTGAATTTTAGTTTTCAAAAAATACTGATGTATTGATCATACAGGCAGAAACAAAAGCGACTTTCTTACTCCTAATTTCTTAACGCCCTGTGGAAAAATTGAGCGTTAGAATTCAGGTATACTTGTTGCAGAATTATACCGTTGACTCTTACTGCCATAAATAAACTACCTGATTAAACCCTATTGTATACGCCTCAACCTCTTCAAAGCTCAATAAATGGGATCAGGGCCGGCTTGAAAATGTATACCACACCACATGATTTAGTTTTATAATTTAAAATAAATAGATAGGTATTTTTAGTTTTAGGTACCTATAATAAATGTAAAATAATGATAACAATGAATGATAATTGAAAATAATATAATTTAAAAGTATAACTATTAGGATAACAAGTACAATAAAAATTAATTAAATTCTAAGAAACTATTGATAATTTATTCAAAATTTAACTCTGTATCACTATCACTATCTTCATCTAAGCCTAAACTTATAATTAAGGGTTCAACATTTGTAATCATAAAATTGTAAGAATTTTCCACTTTAAGTACATGCTGTACACAGTTTTTCCAGCTGTCTGCAGAAATTTTTCTTACATCGTTTTTAATTAATTCTACTACAGATGCATTTAATGTAGGAGAAATATTATTTCTCCTAACATTGGATTTTAATTGGTGCAGCTACAGTGCCGTATTAGCTCAATAGGATTGAATATACAATAATATGGAGGAAGACGCAACACTGTATGTCAATTTTCTGATGCGAGTTTGTCACACTCGTATTCCTTATATATTTTAAAAGCTTTTAATACTTCTAGCAGTTCTCGTTTTTTGTAAGTTTCTCCAAAATATAAATCATTTTCAATCATAAAATTTCGAATTTCTGCTTTTGTATTATTAGAATTGGGAATGATTTTTGTTTGCCGACTATGATAACTAGCATTGTCCATTATATGAAGCTATTTTCAGGTATATTTTGAAGGGGTTTATGTTTAAACCAATCTTCAAAAAGTTGTGCGTCGGTATCTTGATGGTGGATTTTCTTCTCTAAATTGTTTAACAGCTGTTAAATATTTAAGTCTCCATTCCCGTAAACGTTGAAATTCCATTAATGTTTGTCTTTTATCAATGCTTCGGTATTTAAAACCCATTTTACGCAATATTTTCCTAAGGCTTGAAAGGCTACAAGAGATATTTGTTTCGTTTTTAATCAGCCGCTCTTTGAGGGAAATCAAAGTGGGTACAGTTTGTGCCTCATACATTTGGTAAAATCCAGCTTCTTAATAAATCCATGTCATTTTCGTCAATGCTTCTAAATGTGCCAGAATCACTCCGATTTTTTCTAGGATTAACAGGTTTAAGTACTATGTCTCTTACCGAAGATAGAGGAGTTTTTGTCAAAGTAGACGTCTCTGCTAAAACATCCATCGAATTAAAATTTCTACTCAACAACGTTTGATACACATTTTTAATTATTAGTTTGGCATCGGTAGATAAATGTTTTCTTTTAAAAATAACACTTGAAGATGCCCCTCTATCAGCACAATTCCACGGACGCCACATTCTACCACAAATAAGCCTAACTAAAAATTACTCGCCGGAAAACCAATAAAGATTAAAATTATTAACAATCACTTTGTATTTATATATGCATATATGCATCAGGCATAGGTATAAATTGAATTTCTACACCTGGTCCGGCTCTGCTCGAAAAGGTTGTAAGATTTGGGATTTCCTTATTTATTTTATGGTCGAAGGGATAATTAGGTTTAATTGCAGTCAAAAGATCAACGGTATATTTCTGCAAATGCTATACATTGCATTTTGTTTTAAAGTCTGACCTTTCCTTAACACAATGTTTTTTGGTTCACGTCATTATCTGCTTTTTAAAAGAAGATACAAATTTCTAAAGAAAGTACTGCAGTTTTTCAATTTTAATCACAATTCATCCTGTAACTTTTTTAATTGTTGTCCGATCTTGGTGAAATTTTTAGCAAAGTATCGACTTGGGATGATACCCTGAAAGTTAGTTTCCAAAAAATAATCATGTATGGATCATTATAGCTTTAAAAAAGTATCTTATTAAAGCTTAATTTCTTAATGCCGTGTGAAAAAATTTAGTGGTTTAATTTAGTTTCATTAGGTTTCGATTTGAAGTGTGATCTTTTCTTAACACAGTGATTTTTGGGGTTCACGTCATTATCTATTTTTAAAAGAAAATATTGCAGTTTTTCAATTCACAATTCAGAACATCGCATTGTGTTATCGAGTAGCATAAACAAAAATCCAAAAATTAATAGCCCGTATTATTTGAAGCATGCCTCGTCACATAGTACAAGTGATAAGAACATTAGGGCATACACGCTTTTAATTTTTGGATAGTTGTTTATGCTACTCCATAAGATAATGTAGTGTTCTGAATTGTGAATAAAATTGAAAAACCGCAATACTTTCCTTAAAAAATTGTATCTTCATTTACAAAGCAGCTAATGACGTGAACTAAAAAACATTAGGTTAAGAAAAGATGTTGATGTTGTGGTGAGGTGACTTTTGCGTCTCAGAAGCAATATATGACTCCATTGATAAAAAATGCATATCAGCTTTATTTCGGTTGCAGAATAGGAGGAAGAGAAGGTGTTTTATTGTGCCACAGATTCGAAATATTCTGAAATACGAACACTTTCACAGCACTCTAACAGATATTGAAAAAAACGCTTGAAATGACTTTCGCCTCGTCGACACTAATTTCTTGGGAAATAAAAAAGCTCACAATTACGTTACTCTTGTTGAAAATATGCTCTCCTCCTATCAAAAAATGGGTTGCGTTGCAACATGTCTCTAAAGATTCGTTTCCTACACTCTCACCTTGACTTTTTCCTAACAAGTACGGAGCTGTAAGTGATAAGCGCGGCGAACGCTTCCATCAGGATATATCAACAATGGAGAACAGGTACAAGGGAAACTGGAACGTTTCCATGCTTGCCGACTACTGTCGGACTCTTGTTAGAGATGCTCCAGAAACAATTCACAAAAGAATAGCCAAACGACAGCGCATTTAGTGACTCTAAAAGTGAAAAATTATCTAGTTTTTATTATTTTGTTCGGGTTTGTTCCGGTGTAAGAAACTTTTTTTTGAAAACGGCAACTAAGTTTTAATTTCATTATAATTTTTGTATTCAGCATCCCAAAATTAACAACGAAAAATGCATTTTGATACAATATACAACCAATAACCTAAAATTTGTTGTATAGTTTTAGTTTGAATGGAAAAACTACTGCTTCAATTTGAAATTCACGTCGTAAAAGACGTTTGCGCCACTGAAAGACTGCTTGTTTCATGAAATGGAAATGCATCTATTTCCTAAAATAACTTCTTATTTGTATGGTCACTTTACCTCGATCACCCCTGTCCCCCACTTATACATTTTCACGACTTACATAACGAGAAATACTGAGTAAATAGGTGATCAATCTAAAATCAATTATTTTTACAGAAATATTTCAGAACTAATACACTTTCTAAGCACAAGAAAATATTGCATAATCTTAGACGCAAAAAAGTGAATTTCACAAAAGATATAAATGATAGCAAGCTTTGCTGTAGGAAACTAATGTACCTGTCACGTTAAGCGGAATTGTGTAAATAAATAGTAATTCACGATATCGTGTCACGTCAAGTAAACAATAAGTACAGATCAATCGAAATATGTATTTATTCGGTCTAAAAATGACCAATTGTTGTAATATCATTTGGAAATCGCATTGGTTGCAAAAGAGTTTCGAGCTCTGGGAATTCATAAGGTGAGCCATTTAAGATAGCTTTATAGTGAAATACATCGTGGTTGCATTATTTTTTCTAAAATTCTATATGGGTCATTATGGGGAATTAAATCTGCTATTTTTAGCGGAAGAAAAAGCGGAAAATAAATAAATTTGCAAAAATAATAGTAGCTAAACAGGTCCAGACCTTACTTCAGTTTATCTACATTTTTTAGGTGTACGGAAAGGAAAACTTAGTTAAATTTACCATAAAAATGGTAAAACTAACCTTAATTTATGGCTCCATACAGGGTGTTTCCTAATCTCTCTGAAAAAATGTAGGAGGTAAATCCTCATCTTATTTTGAGACGAAAATGTAATATAAAAGTTTTTCTCATGTCGCTTTGCTTTCCAAATATAGGGTGCTAAAAAAATATTGAATTTTTCAATTCATTAATTAATGCCAAACGATATTCTAATGATATTTGTTAAACATAAAGGATTAGAGCACTTTACTTTGGGTTAATTTTAAATTTTACAATTAATTCATTAGTTATTTTCGAATTTTTTTTTTTTTATGATCAAACACAAGCATGTAGGAAAAACTCATCAGGGCACTCTGGGAGTGGTGCGTATGCGCAAAAAGCGATTCACGTTGGTTTTGAATCGTCGGAGGTTATATTCGTTGGGAAAAACGACCTCGGGAAGGTCGTTCCACAAGGATGAATTCCTCCAGATGAAACAATTCTTAAATAATGAAGTTCGGGGAGTACTAAGCTTAACCACATATGGATGGGCGGCAGTGGTTCGTCGTGTATTTCTGCTATTCGTCGCTCTGGGCGGAATTAAGTGGGCAAGGTCAGCCGAGCACCTTCCATGAAAATATCTGTAAAAGAGAGTCAAATCCCCAACCTGTCTTCGATGTTCTAGGATGTCGAGGTTCTTCGTCAGCTCGTGGTATCCGATTAGGCGAATAGCCCTCCTTTCGATGGAATCCAGTATCCGAAGAGTATGTTTGGGTGCAGAGCTCCAGACATGAGAGCAGTACTCTAGTGATCTGGGCTTTGTATAGTGTCAAAAGTTGTTGAGGTGTGTACAACTTCGGAAGAGTACCCCAAGCTTCTGAGAAGCTATCTTGGCGATTGCCACAACGTGGTTATGCCAAGACATTATCGTCAAATTATACGAGTAGGCTTTGCTTTGTTCCATGGCAACCACATAATATGATTTATTCGTAACATTTTGCTCCTGTTTAACATCTTTCAAATAATATCGTTTTGAATTGTTTTTGAATTTAGACCTTCGACTGCGTATTATTGATTGTGTTAATACGATTCGTGCTAGTCCCGAAATTTTCCAACACGTAAGAGATAATTTAGCACGTCGTCGTGAAAATGGGTGTTTATTGGCTCATGGAGGACATTTGCATCAATGTATTTGACTTTGGTTCATATGAGTTCATTATTCAAAGTTTTTAAATCATATGCATTATCAAATCATTGACATTAATTAATAAAATGAAAAATGCAATTTTTTTTTAACACCCTGTATTTCGAAAACGAAGCGACATGCGAAAAACACATTTTTGTCTTAAAATAAGGGTGACGATTCAACTCCTTAATTTTTTAGAAAAGTTAGGAAACACCCTGTATGTGACTGAAATAACGTTTATTAAGATCTGCCATTAAACTATGGCAAAATTTTACCTAAATTTTTAGTAAAAATGACAAAAATATTTGGTAAATCATTTACGTAATATTTTCATAAATTTTACTAAAATCCTTTGTAAAAATTTTAACGCATGGTATTCCCACGCGGTCACCCATCCAATTACTAACCGTGCCTAACGTCGTTTGACTTCAGTGATCGATGGTATATTTCCTGTTGTTCTGCATTATTATTTGTTACGAGGATGGAAATCTGAGTGACACGTTGCATCTGATTTAAGCCTTTCAGTAATGTAAAATAGCATTTTTACAATACTTTACAATTTGGTTGTTTTTACAATAAAAAAATAGTTGAAGTAAAATAATACGTTTTACGCCTAAACGGTGTGATTTATCAACTCTTCTGTCTTTACACTGACATTAGTATGTCCTTTTTCCAATAACTGTCAGAACAAAAATATATGCCATTAATTTAATTTGAATTTTAGATAAAGTGACCTCTGGTGGCACAGTACATAACTATTTTTATAACAGAATGATAGAATTCTTAGAGGCGATTAGACGTATCACGGCTCATCTCTAAAGCTAGATAGAGTTTGATAAAAGGAGACGGGTATTTGCTACGCTATCAAGTACCCAGTATGAATGGCAGTATAATACTTGCAGTGACATCTCGCGGTGTACTGACTAACCCAAAGCAGTATCTTAGAAAATATCAGATGCTGTGGGTAGTTGTTACTAAAATGGCGTACCAAATATACCGGACTGGCGAACTAAAGGTTCAAAAAGTAGTTAAAGTTAAATGAAAGACATAGAGGTCTGTGTAAAACCACAAATATCGAATTTTTGCCATTCTCCTTTTGTCAAACTCATCCTTAGATACATTTCACCGTACCACGACTCGTCAGTAAGCGTTTCGTATCTCGTTTCTTTTATTTTACTTTAACTATTGCGAAAATGAACTACTTCTTGAACCTAGAATGATAGAAGAGTAGTCCATTAGTAGTCCGTTATTGTTAGTGCTATCAAAAAAGTAATGTAGGTGTCATGTGCCCATTTTGGGTCAATTAAAATGGTAAAATTAAAATTTGAAAATGTTCTCTTGCTTAAGAGATACGGCGGCAAATCAAAAAATTGACTATTTCAAAATAACCCTATACTTTCTTAGTTAAAAGAGATACAAAAAATGTTCTAGAGAGAAGTTTCTTTCTATTGATTGTTGAATAATCTGAAGTTATCGAACCTAACCTAATTTTTTTTAAATGGAACACCTTGTATATTTTAATCTAATAATATCACACCATGGATGATATTGGTTTCCTAGGCGATTTTTTAAACTTTATTATTTTAAACTAAACCACAGTAGGCCATGAAACAAAAGCTAATATTCTAGAAACAACTATGTTGACTATTAACATTTAACGTCAATTTCATTTTTACATATTAATTTGTCAACATTTTGAAAAATGTGATATGATAACAGTTTATAATGGAAGTGGAAAAAACATATATTTTGTTTGCTATCCGGAGAGATAGTAACCATTTAAGGACATATTCCGAACATTTGCGATGATTTCCGTTATTTTTTACCTTCATCTGAATCTGTTATTTCGCTTCAAAGTAATAAAGTTTAAATGAATCAATTAGGAAACCAATATCATCCATGGTGTGTAATATATTTGAAAGGAGAATTTAAAATAGTATCTTTTTAGATTAAAATATACAGGGTGTTCCATTTAAAAGAATGAGGTTAGGTCCGATAACTTTTTTATCTGACTCCGTATACTTATTCTGAAAACGGGCAGATTATTCAATAATCAATATAAAGAAACTGTATAAAACATTTTTCTGTATTTCTTTTAACTAAGAAAATATAGGGTAATTTTGAAATTGTCAATTTTCTCAAATATCTATTAAGCGAGCCAAAATTTTCAAATTTTGATTTTACCAGTTTAAGTTTGACTCAAAAAGAGCACATGACACCTACATTACTTTTTTAATGGCACTAACAATTACGGAGACACCCTTTAAAAGTGTCAAAAATGGGACACCCTGTACGTTGATTTTATCATATAGAACCACCTCTCCAATTAACCTTATGCATTATTCGAATACCCTGTATAACATCATATAAGGAAGAAGAAAGTCTTTTCTCCCAACAATATTGATTATGCAGATAATGACGATGCCAAATACAATAAGGAATAAAGAAATAGATAATTCGGCTGGCTAACCTTGTCTGGTAATTTTCTATTGGTACGGTCAGAACCTTCAGCTGTTTTTAAACTCTTCTGATATTATCAGTACAGGATACGTGTTCAAACCTCACCAAGTTAAATCAATACGAACTTCAATCATATCAACACTGCGTAGAATGCAACTTTCAGCGCCATCTCATTGTCGCAAATAATAATACCATCTGTGTTTAATGTATCGTAAGAACACGTAAGTCAACTTGCTTGTCAAATGATGGTACCTATACAGGGTGTTTCTTAATAGAATGCTAATATTTAAGGAGGTTATTCTTGGATCCATTGTCAGAAAAAAACTTCATATGAACAAATGCCCTAAACGTCATAACTTTTGAGATACAGGGTTCTAAAGATTTTCAAAAAATCTCCTTTTTTATTAATATCTGTGATCCTGCTCTAGATAGTTTTATGAAAATTAGTACTTTCTATTCATCAAGAGGCACTTTATGATATATAACATGTTTTTTATTTATTCCGACCAGCTGCGTTCGTGCGGAATTGACCTCGCTATTTTTGAAGGAAAGAATGGTACGCCTCTTCTTATTTTAAATAAAAATTATTTTTCAAATTCTCATTCCTTGCTGAGCAAATGTGTGTTGATTTTTGTCATTTGACGCACAGTTTTCGTATAAAGAACTGAAATTCATTCATTTGCACTGTTGTGAAATTAGGTATTAACAAAGATTAAAAAGGATCTAGTGGGTAAGAAGCAGATTTTGTTTTGTAAACATAAGCAGTTGTGACGGTTGGCTACCTAGTCTAGTTGTCACGTATTTAAGTCATTATCCTTAACAAATTATTAAAATCACATATATCTCAAAAGTTCAGACGTTTAGAACATATGTTAATATGAATTTTTTCTGAAACCCTGTAGACTGTAGAATATAAAAAAGCAAAGAAAATCATTTTCTTACCGCCTGAAAATTCCTTTAAAATAATGCATGAACAAATAATGCTATTTGCCTCTAAGTTAATATTTTTTTTCATCGTGAACTAAGTTTTATTATTCACTTTCTGTATATTTCAATGATGACACTGGTCTTTGACCTGAGGACCGGTTATAATGATGTTAAGACAATAAGTTTACTTTCAATAAATGGGTCAGCTGAACCGGTTCCTTTTATCATGGCTTTTATTTAAGGAGGAAGATTTACAAGTAGCCTGTTAGGTAGATCCTTTTAGACTTCAGTTTTAACCAAATATGCTCAATTTGTCTTTATCTGGATTGGCCTTTGAAATTGGCAAAGTGAAATATTTGGGAACGATGATGACCAAATTTCGTAAAAAAATATCAAATAATTGTATATCAATAAAAGAAGTGTGGAACTTTTTGAATTTAATTGAATTAATAGGTTTTGTAAAGGAAGCTCATGGTTGCAAGAGTGATTTGTGTATTTGTTGTATAAAGATCTTCGTGATACATTTTTGTTTTACTGGTTATGTCCTAAAATGTTTTGTTTTTGATATACAGAGTGTCAAAGTTTTTTTTATCCAAGAAATATGGTGTAACATATTTTCGCAACGATTATTTTAGTGTTAATTAAAATTTCTAAACAAGGATACTCGTAATCTTCCCTCTTTCATCTTACTCTGAAAATCAATAAACTTTTGAGTATGAGTATATTATACCAGGAAGGTAAAATTTTTAAAATACGATGTTTAAAAAAGATCTAGTACTTTTATGAAACAAAAAACCATACTTTATCTAAATTTTTTCAATTTTTTAAATCTTTAACTGCATTAGTTACAAACTAGGGAACAATTACCTTTGACATGTTTTTTATAAAGCATTTCTTTAATGAATTCTATTTCAGGAATGGTTGGAGATGGGTACCTATAGGAAATTGTTAACAAGTTATTTGGATTTTTTCATTTTTACAATCTGGAATATTTTGGTCTTAAAAACAAAATCACGCCAATCATGCCTAATTACACTTCATATTCAAGTATCAACAAAAAAATCCTAGATGAACAGTTACAGAAATTTACTAACTATAGCAAAGTGAACACAGACGCCTCCAAGTCTCCTTCTGGATGTGGAGCTGCATACTATATTCCACAATTAGAGGTCCAAACAAAAATCAGATTAAACCCAAATTTGTCAATATTTACCTGCGAGAGCATTGCAATCTTAGAAGCCTTAAAATGCCATAAAATATTAGCCCATGTTATTACCGATTTAGTCGTAAATCAAGAAGAAAGTGAAAAGCAATAATGTCATTGTCGAAAAAGGCGCCAAATCTATAAAGGTTACAAACCAACGTTAATCAACTATATTCTTAAAAATCAAAAGGGGCTCAAAATTGAACATTTGATTCATACAGGACAGGATGGGACTGGCGTTAGTTATTTCGAGTTTCTCAAGATAATCTAATGAAGGTAAAACGATTTACTTGAAAGACTGGAAATAACTAAAGCCCAGGGGAATCCTGTCCTGTCTTGTTTGAATCAAGTGTTCAATTTTGAGCGCCCTCTGATTTTTAATGATATTATTGATTTTCATTTTCTTCTTCATTCTATTTACTGACAAATCCCAGATCCTCGTCATATATTCGCAATCCAATCCCAGATGATTCCCATCACTTACTTTCTAGATTAATTTTAGGCCTTACAATTTTGTCAAATAAAATTATGTCCTCTTACTGTTGCTGAGATGGTGACGCAGTCAAGGAGGGGATTTTGGGGGCCCCTCCTCTTAAGTTCTTTGTCATAAACATTTTTTAGTAAGTGCGCTGATATGATATGATAACTTTCAAACTATATAATAATAATAATAATGCTTATTCCCAACGAGCTATTTTAGTCCATTACAGGGAATATTATAACATAGAACATAAATAAGTAATTAATCAATATAAAAATTAAAAATAAAAATTATTATAAATGTTTTTTTTAAGTAATTAGTATATTTTAAAGAAAAAATTTCTTTGCATTTTTTTTTAAACAATTTTAAATTAAAATTTTTTTTTATTACTTTAGGTAACGTATTATAAATATTTATTCCATCAAATAAAATAGATTTCATCCCTATGCTACTTTTAATTTGTTTTTTTTAAATGGCCAATATTTCTGGTATTATGATTGTGTATATCAGTTAATTTTACAAATTTTATACAAGATTTTTTATTCTGATTATTAATTGCATGAATTAGTATACTGATTTTTAATTTATATAAACTATACAGGGTTATTCACGTTATTCGAGACGACATATTATAGCTAAGCTATTTGCTTTGGATAGAAACAAATATTCAGGATTTTCATAATGTACAGGATGTCCCAAAAACACGAAACGTATTAAAGTTGCATTTTTTTAAATGGAATGCCAAGTATATTATTTAATTTTCGGTTCCTACGATCAAAATAAATATTACTTCCATTAAGGTTTATCGTACTTAAACCTTACGGTTTGTGAAATATTTCATATTTTGTCAAAATGTAGTAACAATTTTAATGATTAAAGTCTCAACATGTATTTTGCTTTTAAACCCAATTTCTCAGTTGACTCTACTCACTGATTAAATTTTGTTTATGAAAAATTCACTAACTTATACACGGTGTCCAAAAAGTACTACTAAATAATTAAAAGTTTGAAATGGTAATAACTTGCTTAATTTAAATATAACACCCTGTATTTTATGTCTCTAGCAGATGTAGAGTTTAATTGTCTATCAAAAAGTATTAACTTCTCCCATAGCTAATTACTCGCATTTTCATGAAAAATGCAAATATTCACAAAGCAGGCTAATTATAATCAATTTAATATTAATCAAGTCGCCTATAACATTTTGACAGATCAGATCTAGATTCTAGAGAAACAAAGGGAAAATGCATTACTTAGTAGTAAAGGTAACGACAGAAAACATTGCTGGACATACCTACAACAATTTTTTATATTTATAACAAGTGTTCAAAAGGGCGACTATCCATCCGACTTTCACCAACATTTGACAGCATTTCTGGGCAGATGTTTCGGAAAGCTTCTCTAATACGCTCCTTCATATTATCCGGTGTTGTTGGAGCTGCGTTATAAACGATTCCTTTTACATATCCCCATAAAAAAAAATCAGGTGAAGTCAAGTCGGGTGATCTTGGGGGCCAATTCTGAAGTCCATTTCTTCCAATCCATCGATTTTGAAATTGTAAATTTAAAAATTCATGGACCCTAAGATAGAAATGTGCTGGTGCTCCATCCATTTGAAGCCACATCATTTCTCTGATGGCGATGGGAATGTCTTGCAACAATATTGGCAATTGATTTATCAAAAAATCTAGAAACAATTCCCCATTTAAATTGTTTTCGAAAAAGTAGGGACCGATTAAATATCCCATTATTCCGCCCCAAACATTCACTGACCATCTGTGTTGATTATTTACTATTCTAAATTGATGTGAATTGGAATCAGAATAATAATGAAAATTATGTCTATTCACAGATCCATTATTATGAAATGTACATTCATCACTAAACATAACAAAATTGAAAAAGTTTTAATTATCTGCCACTTTGTGTAACACCCACACACAAAAATTCCACTCGTTTATCAAAATCGTTTGCAGAAAGTTCTTGGTGACGCTGAATTTTATAGGGATGGAAACTATGTTTCTGAAGAATCCTTGAGACACTTTCTTGGCTAATGTTGATATTTTGCCCAATTTGGTTTTGACCGATATGAGGATTTTCTATTACAGAACCAATTACAGCAAATTCATTTTCTTCGTTTCCTGTCACAAGTTTCCTTCTAGTGGGTTTTTTATACTGAACACTCCCAGTTTGTTTAAATTGAGTCAACAATCTTTCGAAAACCTCTCCATTTGGATGGTTTGTTCGGTTTTGAGCGTAAACTCGGGAAGCAAGTAAGCAGTTTTGCAGACATTCTCCAAGAATAAAAATCATATCAGTTCGTTCTTCTTTTGGATAATTTAACATTTTAAGTAACTAATAAAATAAAAAAACAGAAACTACCACTTTTATAACTAAATGACAATTTGCAGCGAAATACTTTTAGAAATAACTGACATTTACTGTAAACCCTCTGTTTCTCTAGAATCTAGATCTGATCTGTAAAAATGTCTTGGCGACTTGATTAATATTAAATTGATTATAATTAGCCTGCTATTATACCAATGCCAATAAATGAAGTATTAAATATAATATAACATAATTAACGTATATTAATATTTTTGTGTTTAATTGTTTTACACCATTAAACCCCTATACCATTTGGAGTGCATTCATTTTTATGAAATTATTAATTTATTGAAGAAATTCAGCTTTAGGTAATAATTTTGTTTATTCAACTAAACACGCGATAAGTGAAATGCAATTCCATTATGCATGTTAAAGATCAAATTGTAGAATTTCCTGTCATAAGTTAGTCGTGACAATTTTTTTATTATAGTAGTATATAAGAATTAATTATGTTAAAAACAAGAAAAGAGTAGTTTGTTGAATTAGTAATTATCGATTTACATCAGAAAATCATCAATAAAATCAATAGCTGTTTAGACGGTGTAATTAAAACCAGTGAATCTCATGTAAACCGACACAAGTACGTGAGAAAACCTTACTAGCAATAAAAAATGCATATTGATACCATCATGTTATTGCTCAAGAACACGCGCTAGTTAGCATTTAAGCTATAGTATCTATCATATTATTTATTGTGTAGCTATAAATTTAAAATAATAAGAATCATTTAGAAGATGTACCGTTGCGGCAAAAAATACTGATACGATACAGGGTTATGATAAAGAAACGGATCAGGCTTTTATATAGAACACCGTCCACTTAATAACGAAACGCTCGGATCAGTCAAATTAATTTTTATGAAATGTATTATTTTTAGAAAAAGATATTATACAGCGTGGATTATAAAAATGCTACTTGCATCAACTTTAATTTTTTAAATGGAATATATTTTTACATTTTTACGTTCTACATTCAATTCTAGATATTTTTCATAAATTATATCGTAATAATAAAACTAATTCGCCATAAAGCCCCATCCAGAGGTAAGTCCAGTTGGTCCAAACTAATTACAAGAAAAAAAAAATTGAGGAATACGGGGAAATTAGGAGACAACCAGATTCTGGCAAGAGGAAGATCTCGACCCAATGCGAAAATACCTTGTAAACTTTCTAAGATCGACCAGTCGCATTCCTTTCAGTTATATCAGAAGCAATGGAGAAATTTACTAACCGATATCTTCTAAAGTACCTGGAAGGCTTCAACATTATCAGCGATCATCAATATGGTTTTCGGAAGTCGAGATCAACTGGAGATTTTCTAGCCTATGTCACCCATCTTTGAAACAATGCAATCGAACATCATGGGTAGTCTCGGGCTGTTGCACTGGATATTTCTAAAGCGTTTGATCGTGTTTGGCATGAGGGACTTCTAAGTAAACTGCGATCCTATGGTATGCCCAGTCGATTCTATGCATGGTTGTCTAGCTTTCTTAAGGACCGCTCTCTGCAAGTGGCAATTGACGGATTTCTCTCAGACACCTTCACCATCAATGCCGGTGTTCCTCAAGGGTCCATATTGTCTGCCACTCTCTTCTTACTTAACGACCTTCTAGTGAAAACGAAAAATCCGATATTTAGTTTTGCTGACGATAGCACACTTATCTTATCTTTCTCTTTGAATGCACAAACATCGGCTGCCGACGCACATCTTCGCAGGCAGCATGAAGCATCATGTCTCAACAAACCTGGAAGAAATTTTGGCTTGGGGTGACAGTAACCAAGTTGAATTTAACCCTAAAAAACCCAGGCAGCAGTTTTCTCTCAAAAGGTTAACATTACAGAACCGGATATAGTCATGGCAGGACACGCAATCCCACTGGCTTCATCTATTAAGTTGCTGGGCGTCAATCTGGGAGGAAATATGTCTTGGCATAACCGCGTTGTGGCAATCACTAAGATGGCTTCTCAGAAACTTGGTGTACTCTTCCGAACCAGAAAGTTGTACACACATCAACATCTTTTCACACTATACAAAGCCCAGATTCGACCATCACTAGAGTACTGTTCACATGTCTGGAGCTCTGCACCAAAACATACTCTTCAGCTACTGGATTCCATCGAAAGGAGGGCCATTCGTCTGATTGGAGACCACGAGCTGACGAAGAACCTCGACAGCCTAGAACATCGAAGACGGGTTGGTGATTTGGCTCTCTTTTACAGATATTTTCATGGAAAGTGCTCGGCTGACCTTGCCCAGTTAATTCCGCCCAGAGCGGCGAATAGCAGAAATACACGACGAACCACTGCCGCCCATCCATATGTGGTTAATCTTAGTACTCCTCGGACCTCATTATTTAAGAATTATAATATAATATAACCTCCAATGATTCAAAACCAACGTGAATCGCTTTTTGCGCACACGCACCAACTCCCAGAGTGCCCTAAGGGATTTTTCCTATAGTGCTTCTGTTTGATCATAAAAAAAAGAAGATAACTTCCTTTCAAGACAGCCATAAATGCAAAAGAGGAAACCAATTTCCCCGAAACATTATGAGCGTCAGATTTAATTAAATGCAGTTATCTTGTTGTTTTTACCTGCGAAAACGCAATGGTGCATCCAAAACATATTCTTGTTAAGCGGCCAGTGAACTTTTTAAATTATTAATCATAATCCTGTTTATGAAACGTTATAAATAACATTTCGAACAGAAAAAGTAGATAACAATATTGCATGCAAGATATAAACAGGATCAGAACCGATTGCATGCCAGATTAATATGTTCACATAACATTTGAATGCCTGGTTACATTTTATACATATTTGTGTCTAGCAATTAAAATTAGTATCACCTGACATGCTCAAGTATCTCGGTCTACTGGCTAACCAACAAAACATATCTTTCTTAGGAAGGTTGCATTATTATATACAGGGTGTTCCTTAATGACATGCAAATATTTCAAAGGGTCATTCCTAAGATGTTTTTTTGGAAGAAAGGTCATATGAACAAAAGTCATATATCCACAAATGATCACATTATTTGTTCGTTTTTTTTAAGTCGATATTTTTTAATATCTCCGAAAGTAGTTTAGATGTTATTTACAATTTTCGTATGTGTTAATATAATCTTGTCTCCCACTCTCTTCTAACTATACATTAACGACCTTCTAGTGAAAACGACAAATCCGTTTAGTTTAGCTGACGACACCACCCTTATCTCATCTTTCTCTTTGAATGCACAAACATCGGCTGCCGACGCACATCATCGTAGACAGCATGAAGTATCACGCCTCAACAAAGACGTGGAAGAAATTTTGTCTTGGGGTGACAGTAACAAAGTCGAATTTAACGCTAAAAACACAGACACCAGTTTTCTCTAAAAAGGTTAACATTACAGAACCGGATATAGTCATGGACGGACACGCAATCACGCTGGCTTCATCTATTAATTATGGTGTACTCTTCGTACCAGAAAGTTGTACACACCTCAACAACTTTTGACACTAGACTGCTCTCATGTCTGGAGCTCTGCACCCAAACATACTACAGCTACTGGATTCCATCGAAAGGAGGGCCATTCGTCTGATTGGAGACCACGAGCTGACGAAGAACCTCGACAGTCTAGAATATCTAGATACAGATATTTTCATGGAAAGTGCTTGGCCAACCTTGCCCTCTTAATTCCGCCCAGAGCAGCGAATAATGGAATCAAATTCATTCATTCACAATCATTATTTAAGAATTCTTTCATCTGGAGGACTTCATCCTTAGTCCTTCGACGACCTTCCCGAGGTCGTTTTCCCAACGAATATAACCTCCAACGACTCAAAGCCAACGTGAATCGCTTTTTGCGGACACGCTCCACTCCCTAATTGCCCTAAAGGATTTTTCCTATAGTGCTTGTGTTTGATCATAAAAAAACTATCAAACACATTGAACCCATTGAAATATAATTAGTTGGGAAAGAATCGTTATTTTCGAAATCGGGTACACAACAATCGAAAACTGTCTAGAATCGAGTACCGAGTATAAGTACAAAACAAATCGCCTGCTACCAAAAAAATTGGATATGATAAAATTTTTAAATTCTCATTGTCATTAACGTTAATTCAGATTTGTCCGTTATTTACTATTAAAAATTAATAAAAATTAAATATAAGTATTAAAAATTAAACAGCAATGTCTGATTCATCCTATTCTATCTCAGTTTTCACTCAGCTTCTTATTCATACGCAAAAATAGTTTTTGTTTTGCATGTAATCTAGTTCCATATTGAATCAACCGAGAGTATCTTAGTTAAAAACCAAAGTAGAATAGATCAGCTGATGATTCTCATCTCTTTCCAACCAGTCAAGAATTGTAACCGTAAAGTTAGTTAAAGAGTTGTTTTAATAGTACTACTAAAGTTAGTCCAATATATATTTTCACAAGGGTGATTTCCGATTAGGCTCCTTCCGGTTAATTTGTCTGATTTGTTCCTATAACACTCCTCCAACATTTTTTCTGATTAGCCTGGTCAGTTCTACATAAAATTAGTTTCTCGTCATGCGCACCCGTTCTTGATTAAAACTTGATTAATTAGTTACTTGATGAGATTAAGCAGATTCAAATCGAATCTATTGAATAATCGACATTTTTTTTTAATAATCATGATTGGAATAATATTGGATTAATCTATTATTAAACAATAGGTTGCGGATTAAATAAGGTTATCTCATAATAGACATGATGGGCTAAATATCTTGCCTAGATCAAGCAATTTCTTAAGAAGCCGATGACATTTTTATTCGTTTAAAATATTTTTCTTTCCTAATAATTTTCTTCTCAGCAAATTATTACTGAGGACTTGTTAAATTTTGCCAGTTGGCTGAACGGTAGTTTTAAAATGCAAATATTATGTCGATTTCTCATAGAAACAAGAAAATTGTCGTGAAACGGTGAGTTCTCAAGATTATTATTTGCCAAACCAAGTATTTCAAAACATGCATTATATTTTTAGCACGATAATTTTTAAAGAAAAATGTTTGTTTTTCATCAGGCGTTTTCACAGTAAAAAAAGTGTAGGTTTATGCCCGAGCTCTGTAGTTCCACTGTGCTTTGTATCGTGCAAACTTTGCAAGTGATTATTATACCTTATGAAAAGCTTGTTTATGTTCAGTAACAACAATTGTACCTAAATATTGTGATGTGCAGTGGCGTACTTATAATCACTTATATGTCTATGCTTTATGAGTATATCACAATTTTCTTGTATTGGAAAGTACTCGCTCCTAGATTAGGCAAGTTTTTCCTTAATTTTTAGTTTCTCATATCGCGCTACAGGTATATTATACAGTGTCTACAAAATTTTAAAAAAGATCATTTTTTTATTTAATTGTTTGAAAAAATTTATTTATTAATTTCTAACTTTCTAACACGACACTATTCCTAAAATTAAACTTACATTGAAAGGCACTTTAATATTAAATATTACTAGCTGCCGTCAAACCAAACCCCGTCCATCCGAGTGTATTAATTTGAATCGAGATTATTACGAAAAAAAAAACAATATCAATTCAGCCTTGCTAATGCGTTTAGCAACAAACCTAACCATATGTTAGAAAGTTAGAAATTAATAAATACATTTTTTTAAACAATTAAATAAAAAAATTATCTTTTTTAAAATTTTGTAGACACTGTATAATATACCTGTAGCGCGATATGAAAAACTAAAAAAATAAGGAAAAACTTGCCTAATCTAGGGGCGAGTACTTTCCAATACAAAAAAATTGTGAGATACTCATAAAGCATAGACATATAAGTGATTATAAGTACGCCACTGCACATCACAACATTTAGGTACAATTGTTGTTACTGAACATAAACAAGCTTTTTATAAGGTATAATAATCCCTTGCAAAGTTTGCACGATACAACGCATAGTGGAATCTAGCTAACAAAAAGTTGAAAAAAAGTAAAGTTTTTCAAAAAAATCGGTATCTCTTAAAATATAGCAGGTATCAAAAATTTGACACATTACTTTTTTTGCTATGAACCAGTGATTCAATTGACGTACAGTGATAATATTTAAAAATATTATTGTGAAAGTTACATGCTATTGCAATTTTAGCAAAAATCATCGTCCTCTTTAACACCCTGTATATAAAATTTTCTGACAGTTTAAGACAATCCAACTTTGGCATTTGTTTCCTAAGGGACAAATCTATCAACCATTAAAAACCGGAGATCGATGTCATATCTGGTTCAGAAAATATTAACTTTTAAATTTAGGCGAAATTTTTCTTGCTCGGAAGCAAATGGCCAGCAGTTTAGTTTGTACAACCGTGCATTAATATACTTCAATCAATTTTTGTATAATGGGTTGGTGTGTCACTAGGTGTAAAAATAAAAAATACATTCTATAAATAAATTACTACATTTACTATAAAACGTTAATTGGCAACCAATAAATCTAATTTTCATTTTACTATATGTCGTAAGCTAATACATATTTTAAAATTAACGGCGAGCAAATACAACAAAAAATATATTTTATAGAAATGATATTTTATATTTTAACGACCTTCGTGTAATTTTAATTAAATTAATATTTTATAAGTTTTGCAGCGTTTCTTGTCAGAGATAAATCATCGATAATTGTTATTATTCAACCAACAAATGTGCATTTTTTTTAACAAGCAGAACCTACATACACTGAGGTGCAATCAGGCAGCTGTGCATTCAGTAAAATAAAAACCGGTATAAATAATCTAACATTTATGAAGAACCTAAAACACGAAACAGGTAAAATTTTTGAGAAAATATCATCAAATTAAATATAAAATACTGTAAGCGGGGTATCGACCTAGCACCAGTGCCGGTATAAGGCTTTATCGGGCCCTAGGCGGCCATACTAATAATTCCTTGATAAAGTTACATGTTATTTTTAACATTTTGTTTTTTTGCGCATTACTTTATCTCTATTTTTAGAATACAGGGTGTTATGGAAATGACGTATTATATTTAAACCGGCAATTCCTGAGATAAAGACAAATTGAAGAAAAATACCAATAAATCGCGCTTTCAATTCCTTAAGCGGTAAAAGTAACCTGACGTCAAACCAGAAAAACACCTCTGTGGCACTGCGATACATGTAAGCAATCAAGGAATTCTAGTCGGTGTTGTCTTATGTACACCTTAAACTCTTTAGACACAATAAAATAATTTAAACACTTTTCCATTCTGTAATACCTTTTTGTACGATTAATTAAAGAACATTTACGACGGACTATGTTTTAAACAACCCGTAAAAACATATGGAATAGTAATAGCCACGTACGTCACTAGGTCAAATGCCAATGACCTCTTGACGCCTTACATCGTCTGAGCGAAGTAGTTTCATATAGCGCCGCGCGCTTACGGTCTGTTAGTTGAAGACCAACCAGTGGCCGGATACGTTGTGTCTCGTCGATCAACCAACATACTCTCAGCATCCGCTCAGTTTTTTCCGGTTTACGCGTGTATCTTCCCCGTCCATAAATAATCTTTCAATATTGTTTTTATTGACGCATTTCTTCTGGACGTCAAATTTCGTCGCGTGTAATAAAATCTAATAATCTGTAGTATAATCTGTATTATTGTATTTTCAAAAGCAAACTATCGGTTCTGTTTCACTATTACTGTATGTACATAAAGTGTTTCAAGGAGTGTTCCCATGAAAAAGAAAAAAACTGATTGTGTTTGTGACTGGATTTCCTCGCTCTTTAGGTATAAAGATAAATACAAGTAGGTAGAAAATAATTTATTTTTATAATTTTATATGGAATTTCAGTTTTAGATTAAGTTTGGCAACATTGCCATTGGCTCCGCGTGAAATGTTGTACAGTAGAGCGGACTGACCTGTGAGTAAGAGTGTTTGTTACCACACTTTTAAAACGGTCGATTTAAAAAAATAAAATATGTAGCGCTTCTCTAGGACACCCAAGGAGTCACCTATTTAAATATAATACGTCATTTCCATAACACCCTGTATAATAGGGTGCTGGCAATTTTGTTACTGTTTCTAGATAAGTAATTTAAGTCTGTTAAATCTAAAAATAACCTCAGATTTGCTCCATCAGATCGTTTTAAAAAACTAAGAGACTAACGAGATTAAGGGTGTTTTGTATCGCATAATTGTATATGTATTACTGCTACCAACAAAAAAAATTAGGCTTACGATATACAATTTAATTCTCTTATATTGCCTTCTAATGTATATTTTGTGCTAATTGCAAATGCAAAAATAAGAAAGCTGCAGGTGCAAAAAAATGAAAGGAAAAATTATTTCTTATCTGTAATAATTTTATAGTCTTTTGCCAATATAAGATTAGGTAATTTCCAGTGATTTATGAATAAATAGGTATAATTAAAAAGTATTGGAATTTTTGATAAAATTTATGACCATTATATTGTCAAATATATTAATATTACAATTTATCATGAGTGGGCTCTATCTCAAAAATTAGAGCTGATACGAAGAGAAGCTAAGTATTTTTGGAATCGCAGCATTCAAAATAACTAAAATCACACTAATAATTGTAAACTATCAAAATGTCTTCTATTCTGATCTGTGCATAAGTATTAGTATAGCAGGTGAAAAATAACAAACATATATATTTTTATTTGCTGCATATTAATAGCAGTTATAGGCAGCTCCCATAAGAAAGGCAAGTTTTGGATAACGAGACGCAAAATGACTTCTTGCTAACGAACAATTTTTTGTCGCTCCCACTAAATGCAAAGATCATCAACCAACCAATAAAATCCATTTTAATATCTAATTTTAATTTATTCGAAATAAATAATATTTTTTTAATTTAAATAACTAGTCAAACTATATAAACAAATGAATACCTATTTATTTCAAAGCCTAGCATGGCAAAAAAACCTAGCCAAAGCATAGTTTTTACGCTTAACCATTACAAATGAACAGTTGTGCTAGTATTTGAACTCAAATGTTAAGGGATTTATCACTTTTGTTCCAAAAATTTAAATTAACATATAAAAATCGGAAAAAAAAAATTTAAAAGAAATGTCCGTTATTTTCAAGAAAAACCTAAATCATTACATCAAATTACTTGAAATACCTGAAAGCACAGTAGTGAAAGAAGGCCGAAAGAAACGGACATTAATAAGTTCTTAGGTGCAATTAATCAGAAGTCATATTAAACAGTAGCCTCGCATTTTCTTCGGATACCGTGTCGGCAGACGCAGATTGTTTGAATATTCCCGCAGAGGACGCAACAACTCGTGTATTTCGCGGATTCCGCACTTTGTCATGCCGTTAAATTATGGGCCAGTCGTTAAGACTGCATGTTTTGCTTACTTTATTAAGAAAACTTTGTCTCATGCTGAGTTTTGTAGGTATTTTTGCAAAATTACTTTATGTACCATAGCAACTTGTTCATATTAAGTTATAGGAGATATTGAATTGTCTAGGAAATTGAGAGTATGAATTGCGCATCTTAATATTGTGTGTTGTTAAGTGTTGCCATAAATTATCTATTCTATTTGGTTTCGTGTGGGTCTAGTCGCGTCTGTGAGTCGGACGAAAATCGAAATATTTTCAGCCGGAACAAGAGTACCTCCCGTCCCCGTTTTCGAGGATGCTGAACACGATGGCGGCGTCAGGATTTCTCTTTTAGGGTTGCGCAACCCCTCAAAATGGCCAAAAACCACCCCCCAAGAGGGGTTAAACGCGCTTCAAGAGTTTTCCCTGCAGAGAAACACACTTTCCCCCCGTTTTCGAGGATGCTGAGACGTTGGTGGTGTTGGATATCGCGTCCGACACCCCCCCCCCCCCCACCCTTTACGAGGTTGTTGAGAATGGGGAAAATAGTTCTTCTCTTTTTGGTTGTAATAGTCTCTCATGCCGGTCCAACTGAAAAAATATAATTAAATAGTTTGCGCGAAAAAACGGATTTGTTCGTGGTCAATCTATTTTTAATTTTTTAGAATTTTTTGTTTAATTTCAATTAAATAAAAAAAATCATAAAACAGAAAGAGTAATATAAAAAAAAATTTTAAACACTTGTAATTTTTTTCGAATTTTTTTTTTATTAAAATTAATGTCGTTCCATAATGGGGGCGAGTATTGGTCGGTGGAGGTGTTAGAAAGGGTAGGACGCGATATGCAATACCATCACCGTGCTCAGCATCATCGAAAACGGGGGGAAAATGTGTTTCTCTGCAGGGAGACCGCTTGAAGCGCGTTTAACCCCTCTGGGGGGTGGTTTTTTGCCGTTTTCAGAGGTTGCGCAACCCCAAAGAGAAATTCTAACGTCGCCATCATATTCAGCATCCTCGAAAACGGGGGGGGGAGGGGTATATATTGGTCGCTAATACGTGAAAAAAAAAATTTACCTGAATTTTCTCTGAAGGGAAACCGGCTGATAATATTTGATTTTTCGGGGTTTTTTCCGACTCACAGACGCCACTAGTCGAGGATGTTCCATTTTCGACACATTATGGGGTTATTATTAAAGATAGAAAGTTATGGTTTTCACTGTCATGGCTTTAATCAATAGGGTGATTTTCAAAATTTTCACATTTTTAGACACACCTCATTAACTTATCAAAAAGTCACAAATTGATCTTTTTAGAGATTTTTACGTGAAGTTCAGTGGCGTAACCAGTTGTAACAAGATATTAACACAAGTAACATTTTTTAAATGGGACACCCTATATATTTTTTTTTAATTAATTAAGCATACATTGGGCACAACAAAAATATGTAGTTGTTTATATTTCTAGTCAAAAATAACCCAACAATGCGATATTTTTAATAATTTACGTTACTTATAACAGTAGGCCATGGTCAATTTATTAGAAACAAATTCAAAATTTTGACATCTATTTGAAATATTAAATTAGATTATTTAATATTATAAAAACTCTTACGTAATAGCTGTTTCATAAATAATAAAAATATGAGAGATCTGTCAAGTTTTGATAAATTGCATTTGTTCTTAATAAATTGTCCATGGTCTACTGTTTTAATGAATGTAAATAAAAATTATCGCATTTTTAGGTTATTTTTGAATACAAATATAAACAACTATATATTCTTGTGAAGCCCAAGGTAAGCTAAACAATTAAAAAAAATAATATATAGGTCCCATTTAAATTTTAAGAGACGATTATTTAGGTGATTGTATGACGAAAAGTTCATATACACATGGGTCCGCAAATGCTTCGTTTTCAAGATACAGGGTGTTAAAGGTTGATTTTTTTCCAAAATAATCACCAAAAATACTTTCTAAACACAACAAATTAATGCCTTATAAATAACAACTGTCAAGTTAAATGCTGCAATTATTGTCCAAAGGAAACCTTGATTAAAAAAGAAAATGTCCATGCACCTCCCGAGACATGCATCAAAGTGGTTTCTATTTTTTTTTCTCGAAAACAAAGTAACATACGAAAAAAATTCGAGGAACAAAAGTGTTGTATTTTTAGCTGCTTAATCCGAAAAAATTATAAAAATTCCATAAAAGCCAGTGGCTTACTTTTTTTCCAATAATATACGTTAAGGTGCCGCCCGGGACGCCACTGGACTCAATAAATTTAATCTACTTAGGGCTAAATTAGCCCCTTAACACTGCAAATAAAACTGCCAAATTTCAACAATATCGACCAAAGGATATTTAAGATATTTACGAAAACCCGATAAAAAATTTTGTATCTTGAAAACGAAGCATTTGTGAACTTTTCATCTTAGAATCACCCAAAGAATCTGCACATACTTAATTAACACCCTGTATAGATAGATTGAGTGAATTCTTACATCCAGAAAAATTATGTTGTTTTGAGATGTAATTTTTTTACATTTTAGACTTTATGTAGTTTTTATTGTATTTTTATAAGGTTTATTGTTATTATTTAATGTTTAAAAATATGGTATTTTTGTATGCAGAAGTGCATTTTATATACAGGGAATCAATGCGAGCTATATATAGAATATACATATGAAAATATTGACAATAGGACAGTATGCTAGCGTTGATGCCCTTTCAATATGGTGGCACTTGGTGGCAGTTGATGTCAACTCGCTTATTTTAAATGGAATTATTACATTCTTTAAGTATACGCAAGATTCTAGACAGATTTGGTTATATCAGGCTATACTTGAGCATGTTTGAAATGTTTAAGGTTTTATATCTAAAATTATATTTCAGACCTTAAAATAATTATAAATTTTTCCTATAGAAGCCTTTATTATTTAATTTTTCTTCAATACCTTGTTGCATTTTATTTATAAGCTGGCCTGATTGACACATCCAATCAAAAAAATATATAGGAAATAAATGGAAATTTAAAAATATAATTTTTATAAGAACATTATCACGCCTGTTCGACAGGCATTTGACTTCTTCCTTTTAGTGCAAGCGTCGTATATCAACTAACGGTTCTATAAAACCTGGAATTTATAACCGATACAGCTATTTACAACTTTCTTATATTTTACAGTAGTAGGCAACATCAAAGAGCATGTCAAGAGAACTTAACTTTGCTTGTCAAATGTTTAAATACTAAAGCAGACATATTTTATCTCTTTTTAGCTTAAGGCGAGCAAAGCCCTCGTTGAAAGTAAAACTGTTTATCCGCCGAAAATGTGTGACGATGAACTTATTTGTCGGCGGAACAGGTTTTGATTGTAAACTGGCTTAAGTTGACTTCCTAAGTGTTTACTTAATAAACAATGTTTATTATGTAGATATTTTTTAAATGGGTAATTTAAAAGCACTGGAAGCTAATCCCAAACTTTGTGTTTAGATTGTGTTCAAAGGTGCGGAACTATTGCGGAACGGAAGATAATTCATAACATTTTTTGCTAACCGTAAAAACTCCTAATCCTCGATAAAATCACAAACGTACAGGGTGGTCAACAAATAAGAAACTGTGCAAAAATGTTAAGTAACATTAATTAACATGGCACAAAAAAATTTATTAAAAAAAGTTGTAAAGAATCAAATTTAATGTCAAAATATAAAATAACAGCCATCCACGAAAAAAAAATAATTTCGTCTATTTTTTCTTGCGAAAATATGATAAACATCTTTATTATTTCTAAAGGTAAAGTAATGTATTTTTAAAAGTACAAGAAGATATCAAGTCACCCATGAAACAATCCAGTATCAAAATAAAAGTAAATATGATTCTTAAAACTTAGTTGCTCAAAGATGCGACTTATTAACCAAGAAAATGTAGAAATTGTGCTTATTATTACAATGAATTAAGAAACAGAATTATACAAGCCCGGAACGAAATACAATGATTTGAAATTGAAAACGCTGTTCGAAGATTACGCAAAAACCTCCGTGAATGCATTAAAAATGGTGGTGGAAAAATCTTTTTCTTTCCTTTTCTTATAAAATACAGGGTGTTATTTAAATGACGTATTATATTTAAACCGGCAATTCCTGAGATGATATCAAATTGAAGAAAAATATTCAAAAATGGCCCTTTAATTTAATATGCCCTGTACATGACCTGGTCTCAAACCAAGAATAAGCACATGTGGCACTGTCCCAAGAAATAAACAAACTACAGATGTTCTAAAACGTCAGTTAATTTTGAGCAGTGTTGTCATATCATCACGGTAAACTCTTTAGAATACCAATGTCCTTATGATTGAAAGGAACTTCTTTATAAAAAAAGGAATTTTATTTAGGCCCCTTACCTTTAACAAAATTTATAATTCTCGCGTAGATTTTTCTATGCACTTTTGTCACATCACACAGAAAACACCTATCAAAAGTCAATGTTCAGTCAACCTTTTGATTGATTCGGCTTCATTTAGAAAAAAAAAATGGAATTTTCTTTAAAACACGTCATGCTCTATTTATTCCCTTGTTATTTAAAAACTAGTTCCATAATTTGTATAAAAAAATTATTTATACACTAATATGTTTTAGCATACCGGCGCACGTAATCTTACAAGTCACACATGGACATCGTTTTTACCACTACGAACAAACCCGTAAAAATTTGTGGGCACATTTATTTTCGACACACATATTAAATTTAACAAAATAAATAAAGATTTCAGCAACGATTTGTTTGTTTACAGTATTTGTTTCAGCTGACATTCCGTATTCTGTCTTCTGTCGGTTGGGTGAATCGGTTTCATCGGTTCATCGACTTTTAGTGAACTCAAAGCTTACCTAACAAATTTTTTTATACGACGTTTTCAGGCAATCATCATTAACTTCATTTTTTCTAATACGGCCCTGCTACGGTTACTGTTTAATCACGTATTTTTAATCATCTTCATGAAATTTTCGGGATATGGACCTGTATTTTCCATAGTAAGTACTAAAATGAATATTTTTAGAATACTCTTATAATAATGCATTAGATACTAATTTTCTAAAAGGTGTACGAAGTGATTTTGGTCGTTCTTTACAGATCTTAGACGACTGGTATAGTTTTCGAAGCCTTTCAAGGCGTAAAGCCACAAATGCTAATGAATGTTTGAAATTTTGCAATTTTAAGATGATATTTGTTTGGGGACTGAAGGAAATCAATTCGACCACCTTTGGGAAAATTAATTTAGAATAATCTACTGTTAGTTTTACTTTAATTAATGTTTTTTTTGACGATGTACCTATTTGTTGTTGATTATTGCATACTTACTGTTTTGTTAGTGTTAGTTAAATTAGCTTGTTTCATGATTATTATGTAGTGAATTATTATAAAAGAATTTTAAAAATATTCATTTTAGTACCTACTGCATTGAACTGTTTTTACAAAATTACGGAAAATACAGGTCCGTATCCTGAAAATTTCATGAAGATGATTAGACTCGAAATGCAATTAAACAATAATGTGTGGTACATCATTGAATTTCGAAAAAAATGGTTTTAAAATTTGATATTATAAAATCGGGCCGTATTATTAAGTTGATGATGATTGCTTGAAAACGAAACGTCGTATAAAAAAATTGATATGTAGTCTTTTAGTTCACTAAACATTGCTGTAAGAATGTTTTGTCAGATTTCCTCTAACTGTAATATTAACGTCGAAAAAAAAATCAAATTAAAAATTCAGAATTTCAGTTTTTCTTAAATAACTCAAAACTTAAAAATCGTACCAAAACTTTTTGTACGGCATATTATTCGTGCTTTGTATGCGATACTTTTTCTCTTTTTAATCGAAGTTGTATCTGTTACCATTAACGAGATGCCCATAGATGCCCTCCTTATCCTGGAAACCCTGTATATGTATTTTGAGCATTTATTTACGCTTTAGTCATTTTAAACAACATTTCATAATTATTAATCGTCAAAATCTCTTTGCGCGGGTCGTAGGAAGAAGAAGGGCCAGTGAGAATAAAGTTCATATTTCAGTTGAGGATAGTGTTAGTTTTGGCGGTTAAATTTATAATATTATCGATTTTAGTCGTGATTAATTACTTTCGCGATTTTTCATTCGACACTCTGATGAATCCATTACATGATATTGTATGGTAATATTGCTTGTATAATGAAGAGGAAGAGCGCGAAATTATTTGCTGCGGAAGGCTTATCCCTCAGATAAGTTCTCTTTAAAAATATTTCAAAAAGACCGACAATTCTCGCAATTTTCCAAGTTCTTGGTATGAAAATCATATCTGGACCTGGATTTGCTGTAGAATTCTTTAATAGCGTTTAAATTGTTGCCCGTGTTTACTATTGGGAAAAAGGAAGAACGTGTAGACTTTATTTTTAACAATTTTCAGGAGCTGTAAAATAATTTTTTCAAGAACAAAAATTTTTATGAACCGAGAAAGCCCATCGTATGATGGATTGCAAAATAAACTTTGATTTATTATATTATCTAAGGACTAAGAAATCTTATCAGGTAAAGGTAAAAATGTCGTGGGGTAGGTATTAATAACATGTTGATAACATATAGCATCAGAGATATCGCCTCACCGTCTCTAAGGGTCACAAAATTTTGTTTCACTGTGTTAGAAAACTTTTCTAGTCCCCCGGGTATGATTAAAATGTGAAGTATTTATAATAAAACGTCGGCAACTAAGTACCAACAGATATAATAAATGGGAAGGCTTAAATCTGCACGAAGGTTGTTTTAAGCAATCTCGTAGCGTTTTATATATTAATGCGACTTAATTCGTTCTGACGTTCCGTTAAATATTTAACATGGAACTCAAAAACGAAAAAGACAGCTCGACTTGCCACACAAAATAAATTCCGCTCTCAGGATTTTAAATCAGGAGAAACTTTTTCGTTTTGAAGAATTAATTTAGATTTTTTACGAGCAAAGAAAATGTTCGGTTTACACTCGATGTGATAACTGGGTTAATGTTTACATGATAATTGCGTTTTGATGATCATATAAAGTGTTAACATTAATTTATCGTTGCATAGATGAAGGTTTGTAAAATTTATATATATTAGCAATGAGCGGGTTCCGCCAATATATGAACCTTGACGTATAAAAATGTTAAGTTACTTAAACAATATCTCATTCGAAAGATTTTATAGTACCTATTTCTAATATACTTACAGTGCGTGTACGTAGTCTGGAAATAACTTAATAATTTAACAATTTATTGACCAATGTCACACACTGTATATTTATACATTTAGAGCTTCTCTGTTATATCTGTTATTGTTAACCATATCAGTAGTTTTCGAGTTAACGAGTATAATTTAATTATTAATTCTTAATTATAATCGTGGTATATCTCCACAATTTCCAATTTTTTCGAAACGTCGGGCTGTTTTTCAAATTTGATTTCGTTCTGAAAATGCATTAAATACATTTTTAACCTCTTGGTAAGACCTGACCCTATCGCCACATCCTCTCATCATAAGAATTGTAATTTTTGGGTATAAAAATGACAGAGTTTATAAATCTACATTAAAAGCGAACTGGTGTTTTATTTAATAATAAGTAATATGTTCATGTAAAAATGACAGCTTTCATTATTTCGAAACTACTGATATTAGGAACAAAATATGTTGCATCAAAAGTATAAAAAATGTAATGGAGAAACTACAAAAAATCTACATTAAAAGCGAACTGGTGTTTTATTTAATAATAAGTAATATGTTCATGTAAAAATGACAGCTTTCATTATTTCGAAACTACTGATATTAGGAACAAAATATGTTGCATCAAAAGTATAAAAAATGTAATGGAGAAACTACAAATTAAAATTGGGTGTCATATGTAAAAACTTAAAATTAATTTGACTTCTACACAAACTGAAGAGCTGGCAACAACGCCAATATCGTCATTTCGTGAGTAAGATCCTCTTAAACAACTATACCAAATTTTATTTAAACCAATAAGTTATTAAGCCATTTCCAGACTATACAGGGTGTTCCTTAAAGAAGTGCTAATATTTCAAGGTGTGATTCCTTAGGTTATTTTATAAAGAAAAGTTCATATGAACATATGTCCGCAACGGCTTAAATTTCTTGCTACAGGGTGTTGAATTTTTATTTTTTAAATGATTATTTTTTATATCTCCAAAAGTACTTTAGGTATTATTTTCAATTTTGGTATGTGTTAATAGGATATAGAACCACAAATTTTAGTTAAAAAAGTTATTCAATTGTTCCACCAAACATATCCGTTGATATTTTTTACAAAAAAGATGGTACGCCACTGACATTTTTCCATGATTAGCCTAGTCAATTCTACATGAAATGGTCTCTTGAGTTTTTCTCGTCAGACGGTACGTCTGATTCTTGATTAAGACCACTAAATTCATATTGAAACTCATTATTATTAACATTGGTAAAATAATTAATGATAAATTTTGTTTCATAAAAATTGTTGGCGTGGGCAATTCGATGCGAAGACAGGAGGAAGCATGCCTTTTAAGTGAAGGTGGCCATTTCCAACAATTTTTATGAAACAAAATGTATCCTTAAAGATTTTATCAATGTTAATAATAATAAGTTTCAATATGAATTTAGTGGCTTTAATCAAGAATGGTGCGTCTGACAAGAAAAACTCAACAGACCATCTTCATGTAGAATTGACCAGGCTAATTAGAAAAAATATCCATATGGAAAAATGTCAGTGGCGTAACATATTTCTTGCAAAAAATATCAGGGGATATATTTGTAGGAACGCCACTGGTGGAACCTATACCAAAATTAAACATAATATCTTAAGTACTTTCGGAGATATTAAAAAATAACCATTTAAAAAATAAAAATTCAACACCCTGTAGCAACAAATTTATGCCGTTGCGGACATAGGTTCATATGAACTTTTCTTTATAAAATGACCTAAGAAATCGCACCCTAAAACATTAGCGCTTCTTTAAGGAATACCCTGTATACATAGTCAAATACATACACTGTATAAATATGACATGTAACTACACGACTTGCGTGAATTTTCATTGCTAGTATTTAATATTCATGCAGACACAATGTTCAATGTGTGTGTAATTTGAAAACCACCACCCAAGTGTGTCACTATTCAGTTTTGTTAACCTTTCTTGTAGCAAAATAAATCGAAGCCCTAATAGAAGTGTATTACTATTAATTGTTTTATTGGATAAAATAATTCAGACCCACGTAAAATTCAATTTTGTTGCTTTTTTTTTGATCAAATAAATCAAACCCAAATAAATTTCCATTTTTGTTGACCTTTTTGGATCAAATAAATCAGAGCCCAAATAAAGTGTATTACTATTTAGTTTTGTTGACTTTTCAGCGCGTTGACTCACAAGCGCGGATCCAGGGGGGGGGGGCTGGTTATGGGTGTCATAACCCCCCTTAAACAATCAATTTAACACGAAAAATACCATATATTATACCGGTTTGACTAACGCGGCAGGGTAATACTTTTCATAATTTTTCCATGCATGACACCCCCCCCTCCAAAACGAAATTTGACCCCCTCAAGCCGAAGTTCTGGATCCACCCTTGCAGACCCAAAGAAAATGTATTACTATTTAGTTTTGTTGACTTGACTGGATAAAATACATCAGACCCAAATCAACTGTGTTACTATTCAGTTGACCTTTTTTATTTTTTGGATAAAATAAAGTGTAAGAATTACTATATAAATCAGAGCTTTACAACACCTGTAAACTCTTACTGTCACAAAAGCGTGTAATTTGTCCATCTAATTGTGTAATTTTATATTGGCAACACTGCACGCTATAGTTCCCACTGTTCCCAGCGATTGCCGCTTTAACTCCGTAGCCACCAGACATAGTACAATCTTAGTAATGAGGTATTGCTCCACTATTCGTAATTTTTAGAAAGATGGAAAAACAATTTAATAATAAGTTGTTGGTACTTACCTATAGTAGTCTTTTTTACAATATATGTTGCCATCTCTTGAAAAACAAGTAATATCACCGTCTAAAGTATTTCGACATTGACAACACTGTAAACATTGAGCATGCCACCGTCTCTCTACAGCCTGAAGATAGTATCTGTCCGTTATTTTAATTCCGCACCCGGCACATACCGCGACGATACCTAGTTCATCCGCACAACTGAAAAAGATAATAGGAATATTAATAATAACCGAAAAAATAAGCAATAAAAAAAGAATAAAAATAATCTGCAAAGTGTATATTGAACGTAATTTGCAGGTTCCGTCATTACATACAGGGTGTTAAGTAATTAAAAATTTTGGTGTGATTATGTGCACTTCTTGAGAATGGCGAAAGTACTTTTATATATTTAAGTGCTAATTTTTGATTAGCAGGAAAGTATTCTGCCGACATCTTCAGTGCCCCTTTGTCAGAAATGCAGGAAATCTCCATTTTTCAAAAGACAAATACACATAAGGTTAAATAAAACACAGTATCCACAACATTTGTAAATCATTCAAATTTCTGAAGAAAGAGAAACATAGTGGACGACTTTCTGGTAACAATTTTCCATGATTTCCTGCAAATATTGGAAATAGCAACCTGACGAGCCACATACCTTGCTTGCTACTTACAGCAATACAAAATCAAATAGGAAAAAGCTATGAGCGTCATTAAAGGTAGACGAAGCACGTGTCTCGGAGCCCGGTAACGCTCGTGGCCCTTTCTTCCTTGATTCTGTATTTATAAGCTAACAATTAATCAGGTAAGCACTTTATTTTTCATCAACTTCTAACAGTGGCGGCTCGCGACCTAGAATAGAGGGGGTTCACAAGTATCGTGAAATTATTTTAAACAATAGCTGTATCTCCAACTGAGCATTGATATGAGTTGAGTGTTTCCATTTTTTTAAATTTTTTGTGTTAAGTGCCCCAAGTCTAAATTTTTTGTCCAGGCAGGTTCCGCAACGCCGCGACCAAACACTAAGCAGGAAAAAAATCGGTTAGTTGTGCTTCATCCATAAATCCAGTTATTTTTTTCGTATATTTAATTTTTAAACTTTCTAATAAAGTCCCTAGATTTACCCTTTGTGGTCTGCGTTAAATTAATTTTGGTTTAGGTCTTCCCGCATTCTTCAATTCAATTTTTTTCTCCAAACTCAAAGAGCTAAAGTTATTTTTGAGACAGTCCACCGTGAACCTATTCATTTTAACTTAATAAATATACAATATTAAAATATTAAAACATACACGATCGAATTTCTAACTAGATGCGCACACTAAAATTGTGCGCCTTTCCCATGCTAAATCGCCATAGCCCCGCTATCCCGCTGTCCCCCGCCACCTGTTACTACAGAGAGACGGCATTATGCCCCACCAACTTATTCGCATATGCGAGTATATCGCGTCATAAATGAATATAAATTAATATGTTTTATTCGTTCTGGGGTGCACGTGCGCATGTGCTCCTGTGGAAGAACCGCCACTGACTTCTAATCTAAAATTTGATTATTACAACATATGTTTGAGATTGAACGATCATATTATGTTTTGAGATTGAACGATCAAATAAATATGTATTCCTATCAGGTAGGAGCTACGTAGTCTGGTTGTAGGAGTCTCTAAGGGCCGATATTTTGTTCTCTTAAATTAGACTTTAGCTAAGGTAGCCTTAAGGATAAGGTAAATCTTAAAAAACTATATTTTAAATTAATTTGAGGGTCAATTGACATGGCAATCTTCCACTTTATGCGTCAATTGACCCCAAAATTAATTTAAAACATAGATTTTTTAAGGATTACCATAATGATACGCCTACCTTAGCTGAGAACTAACTTAAGATATCATTCAAATATCGGCCCTTAGGTCCGATATTTCAAAGTCACCTTAAGGTACCGACTGACATACCTAAGTCATCCTTAACACAAGTTTGACCATATATTAAAGTTATCTTTTACTCTCATCTACAGGAATAGATCTTTCAGGACGTGGTAATCTTCCACTTAACACGTCAAATTAATTTAAAACATAATTTCTTTTAAGGTTTAACTTGACGTTAAGACTATCTTAGCTTAAGGTAACATTTAGTCACTCAAGGATTCACCCATTTAAATAATTCCATATTTCGAACGATCAGAATACATTTATGACATCTGGAAATACTTACTTGGAGGGGGGTGTTGGTGGGGTGGACGGTGTAGTATCAGGTTCAATTTTGGGAATGTGATGATCGAAAGATGATCCAGGTCTCCGGAATTCCGGTGGTGTTACCGATTGTGACGGTCGCGATGGCGCACTCGGCGTCGATCGGCAGGAATCGGGTCCACACGGTTGAGGTCGGCAGGTGTCGGATCCACACGATTGGTGCACTATAACGAAATAATTAGTTGGTAGCTTATGTCAAACTGGTTCCGATTTTCGACTAGGTACTGAGTATATGTAAAAAATATTATTCGCAGTTCACAAATATTCGTACAGCGTTTTCTCCGAATAATAATAATAATATTTTAACATAATTCCTTAACTGCTACGACGTCAGTCAAAAATGAGTCTTTTTACCTTCAAAATACGCATTATCAGCGCGATAACAATATAACGTATAGCGCCATCTCGTACACAGGTTACTGAGCTTCAATCCAAGCAGGGCATAATAAAATATCAAATAGAGTACGTTTCAAGAAAATTGGATACGACTTAATGATTTCCTGGGTCGGTCCCATTGTGTAGACAAGAGCTTGGCAATAAACAAGCGAAGTATGAAGGGACGGACTAAGGAAAACAAGTAATGATATGATTATATTAATGTAATCAAATGAAATAACATTTTTTAAAAATATTACTAGTCATATTTATTTACATTTATATTGTCATTCTATAGTTAGTTCTGTTTCGCTATCGCTATCCTCATCAAAATTAATTATAATTGGATTAATTATACGATCCAGACTAATATACGAATTTTCTACAGTTATTACGTGACGGACTGAATTTTTCCAACTACCTGGGGGAATATCATTAAAGCATTTTCGTATTAATTCTAAAACACTAGAACTTAAAGTCGGAGAAATATTTTCTGACCTAACCAGTGATTTTAACTGGTGCCACATATGCTCTATGGGGTTAAAAATGCAATAATAGGGTGGGAGCCGTAGCACAGTATGCCCAATTTCTTCTGCCAATGTGTCACAAACATATACTTTTTTATACAAATTGTCTTTAAAACTTCTAAAAGATCACTTTTTTATAACTTTCTTCAAAATATATATCATTCGCCGCCATGTAGTTCTGAATCTCCAATTTTGTATTATTTGAGATTGGTGCTTTATGTAATTGGCGACTGTGATAGCTCGCATTGTCCATTACTATCACGCTATTCTGAGGAATGTTTGCTAAAATACAATTCTTGAACAATTCCTCAAAAACTAACAAATTTTACCACAAAAAGATATTTAGATATAAATTAAGCAACCTAACCTACCTGATGTGCCTATATTTAATTATAATTATTAAAATCCGGTCATTTCCACATAATAATAACAAAGGGTCATAAATAATGGGATGACCCAGGTACTTTTACGACAGTCATTAAGTTATATCCATTTTTCTTGAAACAATCTTTACCAATATGGAAAATTATTTCCAAGACCACCCGATGATACCTTATACACTAAGGGCGTATTTTTGTCTACACAGTAGCACTTTAAAATACTATTTCAGATTGAATGGTGTACTACCAAGAAAAGGAAGCCCTCTCCATTGATAGGATGCAACCACCTATAGACCGGTTTCGAACTTATTTGTTCTCGTCAGTACAGTGTAGGTGTACATACCCATCATCAGAGAGGACTTTAACTTAACTCCGTACTATCGACGGCAGTGTGTAGACAAAAATACGCCCTTATTGTATAAGGATCATCGGGTGGTCTGGGAAATAATAATTTTCCATATTGGTATTTGATAAAATATTAGTTAACAGATGGTTTTATTGTAAAAAAACAGCAGTCTGTGTCTGGTCAGTTACTGCAATCCATTTTAATAGAATAATACTAAAATGCAAAAACATTTAATATAATACAGACAGAATTGTTTAAGTCTTAAACAGAAATCAATGAGTGAATCAATGAATCCACGTATATGCTGAAGGTTCCAGATCTACCGCCTACCTTTGAAACCAAAAGGTGTAATATTAATTATATTGAATGTATTTCCCATTTGTACCCATTAAGTAAAAATATTATACCAAATATGTATGTGTGTATTTTTTGAATTTTGTCATTAATTTTTCGGGTGCGGTGTTGTTTGTGCTTATTCTCTACTGCGATTGTGATCTATTGTATTATTGAATTAATTTTTAGGTTTTTTTCGAACTAGAACTATTTAAAGCTATTTAGTAGCTATCTACAATGGTTCTTCAGTGCGTGGTATGTAAGGAATTCGAATATTCTAACCCCGAATTAATATTTCGTTGGTAAGTGAGATTAATGAGGTTATGATTTTATTTTGGAGCAATGGTGTAGCTAATTCTATATTTTAAGTAAATATCGCAAAGATATAGATTCTGTGTTCATATTATTTCAATTCCTGTAAAAATATCAACAAAGATTACCCATTTATGTCTAATTTTAGATCGAAATTATCTAATTGGGTTACAATAAAACTATTGTCAACTTCCTAGACGGATTCCCCATTTTCAAACAGTAAATAATTTTTAAATGCAGTGCCAGAAACCTAGATTTTCGCCCAGGTTACCATTTTGTTCGCTCTCAACAATATTGTTTTTGATTAAATAGTATATGTAGTTCATAAGTAATAAATTTTGTTGTAGCTTTCCTGTAAAACCTGAGCTCAGAGGAAGGTGACGTACGGGACCGTTGATTAATAAATATATATTTTTTAAATGCCTACAGCTTATTTTAAAGATGATTTGGAGGGTTTTGGTCCACAAGCTGCTTTTGCCGCTAATGAATCTACAGAGCTTTTTTTAAATTTTTGTCTGTTCGTATTCTACTAGTTATTAAAAAAGTCTAAAATATTGCAAATATTATAAAAATTACTGAATATGTTTGTTAAGAAATTGGTACATAAAAACTGCATACCTTAGAAGGACGAAACCGTTTCTCTTCATTATATTAGTCTAACTACAAACTGTTCATTTTAAATCGAATGTCCTGTATTCAAGTAGTCCTTTAAAGGACAAATTTATCAATATACAGGGTGTTATTCCTGAGATAAAGACAAATTGAAGAAAAATACCCATAAATGGCGCTTTCAATTCATTCAGCGGTAAAAGTGACCTGACGTCAAGCCAGAAAAAAACACCTGTCTGGCACTGCGATACATGTAAGCAATCAAGGAATTCTGGCTGGTATTGTCATATACATCTTAAACTCTTTAGTTAAAATAAAATAATTTAGACACTTTTCGATTCTGTAATACCATTTTGTACAATTAATTGAAGAACATTTACGACGGACTATGTTTTAAACAACCCGAAAAAACATATGGAATAGTATTAAATAAGTTTTAAATAGGCACGTACGTCACTAGGTCAAATGCCAATGACCTCTTGACGCCTTACATCGGATGTGTTCATATAGCGCCGCAAGCTTGCGGGCTGTTAGTTGAAGACCAACCAGCGGCCGGATATGTTGTATCTCGTCGATCACCAACACACTCTCAGCAATCCGTTTTACGCGTGTCAAAATTCGTCGGGTGTAATAAAATCTAATAATCTGTAGTATAATCTGTATTATTGTATTTTCAAAAGCTAACTATGGTTTCTGTTTCACTATTACTGTGTGTACATAAAGTGTTTCCAGGGGTGTTCCCATGATACAGAAAAAAAACTAATTGTTTGTGTCTGGATTTCCTCGCTCTTTAGGTATAAAGATAAATACAAGTAGGTAGAAAATAATTTATTTTTATAATTTTATATGGAATTTCAGTTTTATATTAAGTTTGGCAACATTGCCATTGGGTCTGGGTGAAATGTTGTACAGTAGCGTGGATTGACCTGTGAGTAAGAGTGTTTGTTTGTTTTAAAACGGTCGATATAAAAATAATAAAATATGTAGCGCTTCTCTAGGACACCCAAGGAGTCACCCATTTAAATATAATACGTCACTTCCATAACACCCTGTATAAGAGTAACAAATTTATTTTTCAAAATTACACGAACAATAATTTTAAATGATCAAGAACAAAAAAAAATGCATAATATATTTAAAAATTTAAGAAAGAATAAGTTATTAGTTAGGCAATATAGCCAAGCCAGCCAACTTCATATTCTTGAATTTGCCATTTAATAAAAACCTAAAAATATACAGGACATTGCATAAAACCCATAATCTACTGCACTGGTAACAGTGAGCAGACGCGTAGTTTATTACAACGTTGCCATTTTTTAAACCAATCTTATGCTAACTTATCTGAAACTGTAGAAGTGTGCATGATTGGAAACAAATTGTGTTTTATGAATGGAATTTTGTGTCTCCCTTTTATATGGTAAAATGAATGATGGTTTATATGCAAACTAAATCAGCAGAAATATCACTTGGCTACAAATATCTTTTTAAATAAATGTTTAAAAAAGGCGATAAAAATAATATTTTTTATATGTAAAAATGTTATACGGTAATATTTTTATATATTTTTAAATAACTTACTCTTTTCAGTATGGTTGTTGTTATCCTGGAGTCCAGGGCCAGTAGTGGCAACCTGAGTATCCCCCGGGGGTTCTCCTTTGATAGTAGGCTCGCATGAGGGTAAGTTGGGTGAAAGATCTCTGGATGGATCGTAAGCTGGACCAAGATATTGTTCGTTTTGCTGCTGAAAAATAAAACTCTTTAGATAATTCGAATTATAGTTACATTCATTGAAATGATCAGCACTATGGCTTTTTTGGAAATACTACGAATCACGCTGGTAAAGTACCATTTTTCAAAATGCCCGATATTTAATTATATGTAATCCAGTCATAACTAGATTTATTTAAGGTGATACATGGTATTCGCTTTTCCAAGAGCCGCTTCATAAAAAAAAGTGTAGTTATTAACATGCGTTTGTCTCATTTTATACTTCTTTCAAGATAATGTATTTGTTTTTATCTCCAAAGCTCGAATTGTGTCATACGTAAATTACCTTAAGAAGATTCTTATAATTTATATATCCATATAAGTCATGGCAACTAAGCTGCATAATATGTCTCGTACTTAACCTAAATTATCGATAAGAATTTGTAATTATAAGCTCTTAAGATATTAATGAAAATGCTAATCTACTACCTGGGAGTGCGTAGTTTTTAATTGCGATGTATATACTGGTCATCTTATTTGTTTGCTATTCTATTTGTTTAAGCATCTACCGCCTCCTGTTTTTTTTTCTTTTTTTTTTTGTTCAACAATTTCTTAAGGGATATCGTATTCGTTTGCTCTTCTATTTGTTTAAGGGTCTATCTCCTCTAGGATTTTATTAATTTCTAATTTTTTTTATTAAACAATTTCTTTAAAGGGAAAACTTATTTATTTGCTGGTCTATTTATTTAAGGTTCTATACAGGAGCCTAGTAACCGATCTCGGGAACTAAGAAAGATATTTGCTTGAAATATTGACACTCGCTAGGAAGAAAGCTGATCATTTTAGGGAAGATACAGTAAAGTATCTATCACTTCCGGTCATACCGGAAGTCGGTGTCAACTCGCTTATTTTAAATGGAACATCCTATATATTATTCAATTTTTGGATTTTACGTAAGATTTCGTATATCATATCATATACATAAATATAAGTGTGTTTGACATATTTAAGGTTTTATGTCTTATTTATAATTATTAATTTTTCTTATTCAGGAACTTTTATTATTTAATTTCGTTTGGATTCCTCGTTGAAAAGAATTGGTTCAATAGATTTTTTATAATATTTTGTTAACTGTTTATACAGGATGTTCAAAAAATAATATTAAAAATTAAATAGAGAAAACTGCAAAAAATCTATACTTTCAAATGGGAACCCAAAAATTTTATAATTATTTTATCTTTAGCTTTAAAAATAAGGGTAAGTTTGTATACACATACCTATATCCTAAATGGCTTTGTTTTCGATATACAGGGTGTCCGGGAACATGTGGGAAATCTCCCGGATATGAAGAAAACACGTGAAAAGAATACTATAGGTTCATATAAACTTCTTTCGTATCGGCCTCCTCTTCGGAGATATGGGCTCCCAAAGAGCACCAATGGAATCAAGTTTTTTACACTATTATTGAACCACCTGGTATATTTCAATTATTTTTTAATATGATGTATACCAGGTAAGACCCGTCAAATTACTACCCAAGAAACTGTTGTGAATTACTCACAGCTGCAGGAACGAACTAGCTGTAACACTCATGGGCCTATTTTTTTTAACGCCCTATATGATAAGAACTTTGGACAACGTTTTTTAAATACCTTTAACTATTGACTAAATATTAAGTACTCTTCATTCCTGTCGCTGATCCTAACCGTTTTCGAGGAAACGTCATTTTATTTGCACTGATCCCCCTATCTTCTCACGGGTTAAATATGAGAAAGCGGAATTTTGACGTTCATCATTTCATAGGAACAAAGATGGATCTCTTACCGAGATACGCCAAATACATGATGTAATTAAAATGACGTTGTCTCGAAAACGGTTAGGATTAGCGACATGAATGAAGAGTACTGAATTTTTAGTAAATAGTTAAAGGTATGTAAAAAACATTGTCCAAAGTTCTCATCATACAGGGCGTAAAAAAAATGGGCCCATGAGTGTTACAGCTAGTCCGTCCCTGCAGCTGTGAGTAATTCACAACAGTTTCTTGGGTAGAAATTTGACGGGTCTTACCTGGTATACATCATATTAAAAAATAATTGAAATATACCAGGTGGTTCAATAATTATGTGTAAAAAACTTGATTCCATTGTTCCACATGTCCCCGGACACCCTGTATAAGGTTTTAATTTTTTCCTTGTTTTTATCAAAAATCTTGAAACCAGTTTGAGATATTAGACTAAATTTTGGTATTGACTGTTGTCATATTAAACTACTAATTTTTAACACAAAAATATTTTTTTATCTTAAGCCAGTGGCGTATATACAGCTACAGTTAAGTGCCAAACACTAGTTAAAAAAACGTTAATAAAAAAAAATAATCCAATCGTTTCCTTAGCAGAGGATAACGATATAACGTGATTTTATCTTTCTTAATAAAGATTTCCGTGAAATATTATCACAAATGGGATTCATAAAATAATTATTATCATGTTATTTTTTCCAAATTGTAATTTTTAAGAGAAAGATGACAAATGAGACCTTTTTTGTTTACTATTGAATAATAATTATTAATAAAATAATAATTCCGACAATATCAGTGGCTTAACATTTTTTTGTCAAAAAAGTGGCGTTACTTACGCTACTGGCTTGAGAAAAAAAATTTTCTGGGTTGTTGCAGTGAAAAGAACTCATAGGCTACCACTTTATACTCGAAAATGTTGTTATATTATCCTATTGTGAGTAATTAATTATTCTCTGTAATAGAGATATCCTTTGAATTGAAATAATGGTAAATATTTAATAACTCTAATAATTTAATTTTTCTTCACGTTCTTCAAATAGTTTTAAATTGTTAAAATGAATTTTTAATTTTGCTATTTGGTAGGTCTATGTTATTTTAATTTGGATTAGAATTCGATCAAAGAATAAAATATCAACTATACGCCCTTCTGGATTTTTTTTTAATTTATAATTTTTTCTTTTTTTTTATTAAAGATATTCTTTAGAGGGAGAACTTTAGTAATATAGGCTAAATTTAAACTGCTCATTAGTCAGTATGGCTATATCGTAATTGTAGAACATTAAGGTGTCATAAAAGAGAACAACGAACTTTATAGTGCATTACAGGAAACATAAATAATAATTGACAGCATTAAACAATAAATTGTAATATTTAATGTATTATTTCGATATATTATTTGTCTCTAAAGGCCAGGAAAATAGAAAGCCATGACACGAAATGGGAGATAAGTCACGATGTAAAAAATGAAAGGTGGCATTAAACGAATGTGTAAAAGATTCAGTGCATTGAAAGGAAATTTGAGTTATGTACAGTGTGTTTAAATAATGCATCAAGATACTTGGAGCGATGATTCCATATGTTTAAGTAAAGGTACCTAGTAAGTCATATAACATTCCCCTGAGGACCTACGCCACAGTATACCAAGCGGAAGTTCATGCCATACAAGCATGTGTACTACAAAATCTTGAAAACGGCTACCACAACCAAAAGATTTACATCCGTCGGACAGCCAAGCTGCTCTTAAGGCTCTGAACTCCAATCGGTTTACTTCAAAACTTACACTGGAGTGCCAACCTGAAAGAACTGGTGGCCAGAGGGAACAAGGTAGAGCTCTTGTGGGTCCCTGGTCACTCTGGAATATTAGGTAATGATAAAGCGGATGAACTAGCGAGAGCCGGATCCGCTTAAAGTGTCAGGGGCCCCGAACCGGCCTTTGGGATATCAAAACAGGCAACAAAATCATCATTAGATAGGTCCAAAAACAACACCTTTCTTGATGGCAAGGGTTACCTGGTCAAAAGCACGCACGGGCCGTAATTGGAAGACAATCGAAAATACTATCGAATGGGATGCTAACCCTGACACGGCCCCAGCTGAAACAGGTGATGTGTCTGCTAAAAGGCCACTACCACCTGCGAAAACATCTTCAACGGATGCGTGTAAATAACGGATCCATTGAATATAGACTCTGAGGCAAAGAGGATGAAACCGCCCCACACATAATATACCGCTGCGTAGCGCTGTCTCGTAGAAGACAAAGTATCTACGGGATCATACAACGTGGTGATAACCTCCCACATGACAAGCTTGGTAGAAGGTTACTGGACCTCATAGAAGGAACAAACATCTTCTAACAAGATCGGGGTGGTACACAATAAGCCGATAGGCTGAGTGATAGAAGTTCGGGCCTTTAAACCGACCCCCGCCTTTAACCAACCAACCAACCAATCAAGTCATATAACACATTTTTTTTCTATTTGAAACACTGATATTTTCACGTTTTAAAATTTTTTTCTAATATTATTAGACCCATTTAGTGATTCACTACTAATAATAACTCATGTAAAGGAAAATATTCGATCATGGTAAAAAAAAGTTATTTGGTATTATTCCCACGACTAGATAGTAATATGTTGATAATTTAAAAAGTTAATATTACCTATAAATAAGATGACAGAACGCTTACGAATCGATTACTTTAAATGTTACTTCCAAGTTGCTAAATAAACTGCTGGCCATTTGCTTCCGAACAAGAAAAATTTCGCCTAAATTTAAAAGTTAATATTTTCTGAACCATATATGACATCGATCTCCGGTTTTTAATGGTTGATAGATTTGTCCCTTAGGAAACAATTGCCAAAGTTGGATTGTCTTAAACTGTCGGAAAACATTATATACAGGGTGTTAAAGAGGACGATGATTTTTGCTCCAATTTCAATAACATGTAACTTTCACAATAATATTTTAAAATTTTATCACTGTACGTCAATTGAATCACTGGTTCATAGCAAAGAAAGTAATCTGTCAAATTTTGGATATCTGCTATATTTTAAGAGATACCAATTTTTTTTTTAAACTTTGCTTTTTTTTACTTTTTGTTAGCTAGATCCCACTGTGCGTTGTATCGTGCAAACTTTGCAAGTGATTATTATACCTTATGAAAAGCTTGTTTATGTTCAGTAACAACAATTATACATAAATGTTGTGATGTGCAGTGGCGTACTTATAATCACTTATATGTCTAGGCTTTATGAGTATCTCACAATTTTTTTATATTGGAAAGTACTCGCACACGACACAATTCCTAAAATTAAACTTACATTGAAAGGCACTTTAATATTAAATATCACTAGCTACCGTCAAACCAAACCCCGTCCATCCGAGTGTATTAATTTGAATCGAGATTATCACGAAAAAAAAAACAATATCAAGTCAGCCATGCAATGCGTTTTTTTTTCAAACAATTAAATAAAAAAAATTTCTTTTTTAAAATTTTGTAGACACTGTATAATATACCTGTAGCGCGATATGAAAAACTAAAAATAAGGAAAAACTTGCCTAATCTAGGGGCGAGTACTTTCCAATACAAAAAAAATTGTGAGACACTCATAAAGCCTAGACATATAAGTGATTATAAGTACGCCACTGCACATCACAACATTTAGGTACAATTGTTGTTACTGAACATAAACAAGCTTCTCATAAGGTATAATAATCACTTGCAAAGTTTGCACGATACAACGCACAGTGGGATCTAGCTAACAAAAAGTTGAAAAAAGCAAAGTTTTTAAAAAAAATCGGTATCTCTTAAAATATAGCAGATATCAAAAATTTGACAGATTGCTTTCTTTGCTATGAACCAGTGATTCAATTGACGTACAGTGATAAAATTTATAAATATTATTGTGAAAGTTACATGCTATTGAAATTGGAGCAAAAATCATCGTTCTCTTTAACACCCTGTATATAAAATTTTCTGACAGTTTAAGACAATCCAACTTTGGCAATTATTTTCGAAGGGACAAATCTATCAACCATTAAAAACCGGAGATCGATTCATATCTGGTTCAGAAAATATTAACTTTTAAATTTAGGCGAAATTTTTCTTGCTCGAAAGCAAATGGCCAGCAGTTTATATGGTAATTCTTATAGTCACTCTGAACTAGTGGGCGCCTTTAATATTACTCTGTAGTCGCGCCTACTTACAAGTTATATTTCTATCGTAACGGCGCCATTATCGTTTTACTTTAAAGTTTTGATGTCATATAAGTAGCTACATGTTGACACGTTGTAGTTCCAGTAACTTTTATACTGACCATAAAGTAATGATAACATAAAGTCTCTATACCAAGTAAGTGTTACGTAAATTTTACTAACTGTTTAAGTTTAGTAGAAGGTTAAACTTTATAGTAATTAACTTGATGCCAGTTACCACGTTTTTACATAGTAACAGTGTCAATTAGTCACAGTTTCTATAACTGTCTCGGGGTCGTCTTTTCCAACGAATATAACCTCCAAAGATTCAAAACCATCGTGAATCGCTTTATTCGTGCACGCACCACTCTCAGAGTGCCCTGAAGGATTTTTCCTATTGTGCTTGTCTTTGATCATAAAAGAAAAATGTATTTCCACACCGATAGATCGGGAGAAATGGTCCAATTTTATGGTAGAATTTCGAAACAGTTTTATTAAACTTCTTCAACTGTAATTTATTGAACGGCTTCTCGAATACGATTTTTCGCTATGTTAATATTATTATTTAGATGTATCTTCACTTTTACTAATTATTTTCAACATCCCAATAAAAACAATCCATATTTGTTGAATCAGGGTTCCATAAAATTGGGCTATTTATCCCGATCCATCGCCGTGGAAATGAATGATTTAACCATTCCACCACAATCGCATAAAGCTGTAGATCAAAGTTATGATAAAAATGAAAATTTGTAGGAAGGTATCATTTCAACACTAACATAATGTATAAGGAAATATGTCTTGGCATAACCACGTTGTGTCAATCGCCAAGATAGCTTCTCAGAAGCTTTGGGTACTCTACCGAACAAGAAAGTTGTACACACCTCAACAACTTTTGACACTATACAAAGCCCAGATTCGACCATCACTAGAATACTGCTCTCATGTCTGGAGCTCTGCACCCAAACATACACTTCGGCTACTGGATTCCATCGAAAGGAGGGCTATTCGTCTGATCGGAGACCACGAGCTTACGAAGAACCTCGACAGCCTAGAACATCGAAGACAGGTTGGGGATTTGACTCTCTTTTACAGATATTTTCATGGAAGGTGCTCGGCTGACCTTGCCCTCTTAATTCCGCCCAGAGCGACGAATAGTAGAAATACACGACGAACCACTGCCGCCCATTCATATGTGGTTAAGCTTAATACTCCTCGAACTTCATTATTTAAGAATTCTTTCATCTGAAGGACTACATCCTTGTGGAACAACCTTCCCGAGGTCGTTTTTCCCAACGAGTATAACCTCCAACGATTCAAAACCAACGTGAATCGCTTTTTGCGCACACGCACCACTCCCTGCCCTAAAGGATTTTTCCTATAGTGCTTGTGTTTGATCATAAAAAAAAAATGTACTTCAACAATAAAGGTCCTTCTTTGGCCATATTTCAAAAAACATATAATATACTTAAGTACATAATAAATAGCCTTCACGAAGTTTGATTAATTAATTAATATTATTATGTGCAGTACTAACTTTTCTAAAATGATTAAGCCGGAAGCATTGATAAATCCCGTTGTATTTTATCAGCGTAGAGTACCTATGCTTGTAAGTTAATTTATTTTAATGCAGGTATTAAATACAAAGTTAAATTGAGTAAATGTCACTAGAGTGTTTAGTTTAAAGTAATTTATGGCTCTTCGGGCTTCCTTTATATTTTCAATTACTTGACAGTCTGAAAAGGTTTTGCTACTGGATTTACGTAAATAATTAGATAATGATAATATTGTCATTACTTTTTTGGTTGAATTTTAAAGGTTACTACCAGCTGGGATAACTTTAGCTTGTCGTTTGGATCTGTGGCTACGCGGTATCCGTAAGGGGAAAGGAAGGTAACAGGCCGCAAGGACAATCCATGGTCGTGCTTATATTGTAAAATTAAATATAAAAATACTAAAATGTTAATTTGTTTGTGAATTTAAAGGAGTAAGTAGGTACTAAATGTTAAAATAATAAAAACGAAAAGTATTGGGAGCAACAGGAATGAAACAATTTATTTCTGGAAAAACTCCCAAATTTCAACGTCATAATGTAGGTAGATCTCTACTCTATGTCGTTATAGTCTTCACTATCAGACTCACTATCATCAGAGTCGGATTCAATGTCATCATTGCCGAGTGTAATTATGATGGGTTCTATTTCTTCGATCATGTAATCTGTCTCCCAAAATTTATTTTCAATACTAATAACATGCTGGCAAAATTTCTCCCAGTCAGATGGTGTAACTGACCTTATGGCCTCATTGATAAACGAGGCCTTTCCTTGCCGGGGGACGATAACAACTTTTCAGGGTTATTTGCTTTCCGGACCTCATCTTCCTGGTGAATTTTCTTTATCACGATAATACCAGCTCCTGTATACATTGAAACCCTGTCCAATTTTTCCTATTTGTGGCTTCTGCATCACAAGCATTATAAACATTAGCAATGATTTCCCTAGATTGGCCATGCAAAGTTTTGCCACGAATGTATGCCATTGCAGTAATGTCCAATACAAAGAAAAACGCAAGGAATTTTTTTACTATTTCCCTATTAATTATACTATACGTGTAACATCCACACCGCGCTGTCGCTGGTCAAAAATCAAAGCTTGTCTGGAGCATGGCAGTGCCATGTATCTGGCGTATGTCTGCGGAGGCGTGTCCAAATCAATCACCTATTATATTTTCATCTCTGTTTAATGCCTTGAAACAAAATAGAGGCGGAAGTGATCCTATTAATCGACTAAATATTTGGAGTAAATGGATATTCATATATTGTCTAACTTGCTAGTAAATAGATAATTCAATTAATATTTTAATTTTGTCCGGCAATTAAAATGAATCAGGTGTGAACATATTACTTAAAACTCAAATACCTCTCAGTTTTTGAGTCTGAATAATAATATTTTCTAACTTTATAACGATTAGGTTAAATTCTGTATTCAAAGTAGGTATAAATAATAAATTTCATAAAACCTACTAGATTTTTGGTAAGTAATTTGACAACATCTATAATATTTCGTCTGCATTCTTTAAATAGTTTTGGTAGCCGCAGAACGAAACGACAAGCTGTATATACCATAGTTATCTACATATTATAGTAATGGTTTTATTTAAAAAAAAAATATAGTATAAATTAAATTTTTATTAGTAATATGAAGCATAATTTACAAAAAACTATAGTTAGGATTTCTAAGAAATTTAGTAAAATCAAGTAATTACTAAAATCTATTGTAACTTTCACAACGAATGTACGGGCACGGAACAAAGACTATAGTAAAATTATTATAGTAAATATTTTATTGTGCGATTTCCTATAAAATATAGTATTAATTTCAAAATAATATTGTAAATACACATAATTTCTATAAAAGTATAGTTAGTATTTTTTGTAATAAATTTGGTAAAATCAAGTAGATTACATTGTAAATTTTACAACGAATTTAAGTGAAAATAATTTATGCAGTAGTTAATGCAACATTTATTTATTTACCATTGAGGAATACAAAACGGGACTATCCCAGAGACAGTCCTCAGTAACAAATTTTAACATAAGTATAATGCTACCTAAGTAAGGTTTTAACAAAGTATGCTATTTATTATTTATTTATTTTTATTTTAATTATAAACAAAACAAGCGCATGTATAATGTTAGACTAAGTGGTTTACGTACAAAAGTCTTAGCGCACTACCAAGACTCGTCAGGGGAAAGAAACAAACATCCAGTTCTATCAAATTTGAAATTGAATTGTAAGATTTTAGGCAGCACTGCAAAGGCGCGTTTAAATGATAATTAGTGGTGCTTGGTTTGATACGGAAAAAATTGCTATTTCTTGTATTGTAGGATGGAATGTTTATACCTATTAATTAATTGCCATTGAATCGATCATGTTATTGACGATTTTGTGTGTAAACTTTATGTCATACATTTGTCTTCTATCTTTGTTGTTGTCAAGAAGAGGGTCAAAGAACTTATTGTTTAAATATTTTATAAATTTATCCTGTACTCTTTCAATTTTATTAATATATACGTCGTATTGATGGTTCCAGATGACCATGTATTGGATGTGGTGATCAAACAACATTTTAGAGTCAAAGTATACCCCTATATCCTTATTAAGCCACGTTTCAGTTAAACATATGATGTCATTATCACAATTTAAGGAGTTTCTATAAATATTTTCATTCATTAGCTTATAGCTTCGTCCACTTATAGCTACCAAATTCCGATAAAATCGCTAATTTGATAAATATGGACTTATGCATTCTTCATATTAGGCCGAGGATTTGGAATGTAAATGTCGTCAATATAAAATCTTCTCTAAATGCTTTATTTCCGTAGTTCCATAAATTAAGGTATTGCAAGCAAATATTATTAATTGAGAAACGCAAATGATATTATAATTTAAAAGATCCCTAAAAAGAAACTATTTTTGTCTCTCCCTAAATCCTTGTACTTCATATACTTAACTTAAGAACCTTTCAACAAATAGTGGAGATATTCCCCTTGTGGTTTTGGTTTAATTGGCATGTAGGATCATAAAATCGATGACGAACGTTGATATGACATATCATTTATACAAAACCTTTTTTCACAACAAAATAAAGATGCGAAACTTGTACAAGCTTTTTCAAATTTTATCGGAGGTAATATAACTAAGGTAAGTATCGGATAGTTCATACTATATTTCTTACAAAAATAGCAAAGAAAATTTTAAAATATTATGTTATGGATAATTTAAAATTTTGATATATTATATCAATATAAAAAACCGAAAAGAAATTTCTTCTAGGTTACAAAAAAATGTATTCAAAAAACTGGGTTTCATGGCGTCTGACCCAGGAACGTAGAAGAGTTGCCCAGAGTTGTAGGGAGATATGCCTCGTGAACTTCTCCGTAAGGGACATATGCCTTATGGATTAATGTTCTTTAGTTATGGCATAATAGATGTGCAAAAAATGCCGCAAGGCATTGTACATTAAAATTTCATCAAAAATCAGTTCCTCGTCCTAAAAAAACCATAATTGCCAAATTTGATAAAAGAAACGTTGGTTTCTTTCAAAGTTATTAGAGAAAAATAAAAATGAAGTTTTAACTTTAACACCCTGTATCTCAGTTAATATCAACTTTCTGATATAGGTAAGTATAAGTAAATCATAATACTTTTACATAAGAAGTCTGTGGTTATTCCATGTCCCATTAGTTAGTGGACACCCTGTATATCTGCCTAGTAATAGTGGCTACTAAGATAAGTCTCTTGACTTTCTGTCCCATTTTCCTAATTATTGGAAAATCTGTGAAAAAACTAGTGCAAATGGAAAATCATTTATTTCCGCTATAATATTAACGATTTATCTTCAGCTTGCCCTGGTAATACTTTTACCAAAACCCAAAACTTTAATCTCCTTTGACTCAAATCTGTGTCTCATTTGAATACCTACGTCTTTCATATGCGGCGACTTTAAAAAAAAGTGGATCTGTTTATCTGTAAGTATCATCTTGGTATTAATATTTCGACGTTGCGTCGGTTTGATAAATTTATGCAAATAAAAATCTGCGCCAAACACCTTGACTACAAAACAGCAGTTACACTATGTGACAGCTGTCAACTGAGAGATTATTTTGGGGACATTGGTATTTTTTTATTGGAGAATGTAGGGAAATTAGCATAGGCAATAAGAATAAAATTATCAGGTGTTATATCACGAGTTCAATCAAATTTACTTACTTTACATTTTTTATGACTATTTGCTATAATTATAATACGTTTTGATAATTTACTTATTCCTAGTAATTTAAAAGCACTTATCAGTGACCTTCATTAAGGTAAGAAGGAGGTGACAAACTACAAGACAACTATTGGATAGAATTTGTTAAAATTTTAAATTTAGCTTCGAAATAATATGGTCTGGAATTTTTCGAAAACGAATTTTATTTTTTTAAAACGGTAAATATCGTTTAAATTGAAAAATATATGGTTATACTCTCATTTTTGAAAGTATTATATGCACCATCAATAATTTATGAAATTAATTTTATGTCATACCAGTGCATTATTGTGTTTTTATACCTTAGATACCATCTACATGATGGATTACTTTATGCCCGTGCGGGCATAAAGTACACATTATGGCCCACGCAAGACGCAAAAAACAGTTTTCGATTAACTTATTCTTTATTAACAAAATATCAATTTACGTTTATATATTATTTGGTTGTATATACATAGAACTGGCAATTCTGGAAGGTTCCGCTGATAGCTAAATATTCTGCAGTAAAGTTGACTCATGATTCATTGTCTGGGTCTCTGGTTTCTGTAAGGAAATGCGAGATCCAGATGGTACGCCTGCCAACATCCTTGAAACCTAATTTTTTGAAGATATGCTATCCTCTAAATATCCTTCAGCAACTGTGGTACTCTTCCATCTACCATGGCGCTTCAGCGTAGTCATACTTGCTCCAGCTTCTGCTAAAAGAGTTGCCGACGTTCGACATAACAATGACCAGTGTACTTTTCGGGGTTGTTCAAACCCAAATATTTTGCAATAATAATTTTCCAAAATGTGTTTTGTTCGAGCAGATTGTACAATGTACAGTATAGCGGCCTTGTCTGTAGGTTTTGCATTGCCGTCTCACCCTTCTTTTCAATTTCGTCGGGAATTTCAAAACCTTGTTCCATTTTTGACTTTGACACATTAAACATTTGAATACGGTAAACCAAATTAAATTAAAAAAAAAAATTATTATTTAAAACGAACTGGTTTGACATAAAAGTTTGTATGCACCAAGGGTACTAATAGATATATACGCTCGGGCGACTTACGAACCCTCGGGCCAGAGGCCCTCGGCTTTGTAAGACTGTCGCCCTCAGGGCATAATCATCTACTTAGTACCCTTAATACAACAATGTTTTTAGAAAAAATATCTAAAATCGCAAGTGATTTGGCAACGCTTCGGGTGATCAAATTCAGAAGAATAAGAAAAATGTCTCCTACGGCCTCGATACAGCCGGCCAGGGCGCTGGCTCGTCCTGGTGATGTTGCCTCATTGTTCAATAACAATGTCTTATTAAAATGGATATTTTCAAAATTTTGAAGATAAAATATCATTGAAGCGAACACAAAGTTTAAAAAATTATAAATTTCGTGTAAATTTTAGAGAGTTGATTGAACTTGAAAAAAGTTATGCCAAATTGATTTAATTATTGTGGTTCTATTGAATAGACATGTATTAAAGCCAGATATTTGAGTTTTCGAAAACGTAAAGTTGAAGTTTGTTTCTCAGGGGGACAACTTTTGACGAAAAAAGCATTGCAAAATCTTCAACTTCCTAAGAGTAGGTGTCATTCCCCAATTTTCTGCAAATGGGAATGGGGGATCAGTAATACCTCAGTAGAAATGGCTTGTAATTCCCTATGCATTGCTGCTTAGTGTTTGAAAATTGATCCAATCGCATTATTAGTGAAATCAAATCGATTTTTGAATTTTTGCCAAAGGTTTAGTTAATATTTCAAAGCTCAATATTTTCTAAACGAGTGGATCGATTTTCAAAATGTGAGCAGCAATGTACAGGAAATTAAAAGCCGTTTTTAATGAGGTAAATTGACCCTCATTCCCATTTGAAAAAATTTGGGAGATAACACCCCCACTTAAGGAGTGGAAAAGTTTACTATGCTTCTCGCGACAAAAGTTGTTCAACTGACAAACAAACTAGACGTGTTTTTGAATCGTGTCGAAAATGTTCTTGCCCAGCCTGTAATGCCTTGCGCTTCGTTTTCGATGGGCTAACACAGACCCATCGAAAACGAACAACATAATTTATGAAAATTCGAATTATCTCTAAAACCGCTGGAAATTACATTTGTATTACAAAAATACGTTTCTTAGTAATTTATATCTAATAGCTAAATAACATACCGGGTGTCCTATTTCCTATTTGAAAATTTTAAGAAAAATTATTTTGAAATATGCCGTTTTTGGAACCTTATTATGAACAGCATGAATAAAATAGATAAACATTATTAGATTCATAGTATCTTTAGACCTTTTGTTATAAAACTCGCCCAATCGCGATATTAGAAAAATAATTGTAAAATGTTTTTACGATTTTTCTTTCGAGGACTACAATTTTTTTTTGTTTTTAATTCATTGCTCTTAAACTACTAAAGCTAATCAAATAGTATTTTAGGTAGTTATAGAGGACACTAATACCAATCTAAATATGCAATAAAATACTCGGTATGCCATTAAAAAAATACCTACTACATTTATTTTAACATGTAGAATCAACTCTCCACGTGTCTTGATGCATTATCGGAACACCCTGTACAAAATAAAATATTTACTGCTGAACAATTTAAAGATTTTATCGCTTATTGTCGAGTGTCGAGTTTTAATCATAAAAGGTGCCTAAAGTATTGCCCTCGGATGATTATAACTTTCACAGAAACGGTCTTATGTTGGGTCTACCGACTGAAAATGATGATAATTCATAATATTATATCTACTAATATGAATTCATATAGTCTTTTAATATCGAAGATTAAAGAAAAACGGTTCAATGTAAAAATCTAACAAGTGGTATTGGAAGACAACTGTATAGTTTCCATGGATTTCGGTTTATCTCAGACATACTTCGTTGAATATCCGTGCGCTACAAAATAAAACGCTCGCTGAAATCATGTTGATTTGGGAGTTCATAGCATTATGAATTCGTGATATCCTTCGGCCTTTGTTATAGTTCGGAATTCAGTTGTGTATAAAATAAACACATGTATTTAAAAAAACCTATAAAAACTTTAAAAATTAATAATGTGATCGTCAAATTTATCAACGTCATTGTCTATGTGTGGCAAAGCCACTTACAAAAGGAATTTGTTTAATTTGGTAATACTCCCTTCATTCAAAATAGCAAGAAATACATCAAAAACATTTTCGCCATATTCACGCAAAAGGTTTGAATTTAGACCATTACAATATTTCAATTTTATATTCGCCCAGTTGTGTTCTCACCCTTGTGTTCTCACCCATTATTTATCCAGTATATGTTGTAGAAAGTGTAACAAATGGGACACTTTTTATTCTTCATTTTATCGAAAAAAGTAATTTTTGCTAAAAAGTTTTGTTTGATTAGAAACCTCCATTGCCATGGTCGAATATCCGAAATATAGTACACAGCGATCAAAAAATGTGAAATTGGTCTAAGAATAAAATATCCTTATTTCTAACTGAAAGTGATAGCAAATCTTTTTAATATAAAATTTAGTAACAAATTTAAGAAAGTCGTAATTGGTTAGTTGAAATAGGCGGAGCTAGCGCTAAAAATATATCAAAATGCCGTTTTGAAGCTCTTTCCAGAATATTTTCTCTATCTAAACATGCTGATGAGATCAGCCACCTATGAGATATAAGCGGTCATTTTATAAAACGAAATAAAAGTTTATATCAAGTAAAAACATAAAAACAATTAGTTAAATTACATTAGAAATTAAATACAGAACTTAATATAAAAAAAGTCGTAACTGCATTAAACAACTGTAAAATTCTAGTTTCTAGTTTTTTTTATATTTTTTACTATTCTTTCTATTTCTGCCCTCTGTAAATTACAGGCTTGTATTATTCTGTTTTGTAGAATTTCATCACTTGCAGGTTTATCTAGAATCTAGATAGTCAATTTCTTTTAATCTACGCCATAAATAATAGTCTAGGGGCGACAAATCATGTCAATGTCCAAACTGTCTGGCTATGCGTAGTACGTCATATCCATTTGTTCTGGAAATTAGTATTCAGCAAATAACAAAAAATGAATGAATAAAATAATATACATATAATGACCTAATTCCATCTCATAGGTGGATGTTTGTCGTCGGCATGTTTAGAGAGAGATAGAACATAATTATTGTAGAAAGAGCTTTAAATCGACATTTTGATGTATCACTTGAAATAAGAGTAAAATATTTCGGATATTCTACTATGGCTAAGGAGCTTTTCAACCAAGCAAGAGTGACTTTTCTCGATAAAATGAAGGATAAAAAAGTTTTCCATTTGTTACACTTTCTACCACACACGCTAAATTAATCATAAAGTTTAGTTCTATTAACGACAACAACACATCCTGATATAGGTTTTTCTTAATAACGTTCAGTGGCAGTGCAGTTTCTCTAAAAAATGTTAACATTACAGAATCAGATATAGTCATGGCAGGACACGCAATCATACTGGCTTCATCTATTAATTTGCTGGGCGTCAATCTGGGAGGAACTATGTCTTGGCATAACCACGTTGTAGCAATTGCCAAGATAGCTTCTCAGAAACTTGGTGTACTCTTCCGAACCAAAAAGTTGTACACACCTCAACAACTTTTGATAATATACAAAGCCCAGATTCGATCACTAGAGAGTACTGCTCTCATATCTGGAGCTCTGCACACAAACATACTCTTCGGCTACTTGATTCCATCGAAAGGAGGGCTATTCGTCTTATCGGAGACCACGAGCTCACGAAGAACCTCGATAGCCTGGCCTAGAACATCGAAGACAGGTTGGGGATTTGACTCCCGTTTACAGATACTTTCATGGAAATTGCTCGACTGACCTTGCCCTCTTAATTCCTCCCAAAGCGGCGAATAGCAAAAATACAAGACGAACCACTACCAACAACCCATATGTGGTTAAGCTTAGTACTCATCGAACTTCATTATTTACGAATTCTTTCATCTGGAGGACTTCATCCTTCCCGAAGATGTCTTCCGCAATGAATATAACCTCCAACGATTCAAAACCAATGTGAATCGCTTAATTCGCACACGTACCACTCCTAGACTGCCTTAAAGGATTTTTCCTATAGTGCTTGTGTTTGATCATAAAAGAAAAAAGTGGCCCACCCAAGGGAAGGATCGAACCCCTCCAATTACTTGTACCTATTTGTTTATCATTGACATTTTTAAGTAAATGTATCATTTAACTATGCTCCGCCAACTAATTATCGAATATTCAAAAATTAATGTCCTATTATTAATAATAATCTGTTATTTCGTTAATAATGAACCAGTCTTAATATATTTTTTTGAACTGATAGAAAATAGATTATAGAGCTTAGGACAGAGCAGGTTTCTTGATAGATCTAATTGTACGGGGTAGCCCATAAAATCTAGATGTATGTAAATTTTCAAAAATCTATATCTATAAAAATTCTATATTAAAATATATCTTACATAAAAACTGAATTTAATTCATTTTTAAACTAAACCAATTAGAGTTTTTTTTATCTGAGGTTAGACCCTTATTTAAAAGTGTCGCCATAACACTCTGGGTAACTAGGAAGTCACCATTTCTTTTAAATACGTTATATTGTCGATAAAGCATTTCCTAAACACTCAGTGCGACATTTTACACTTTTGGCTTATACTAATTTAAAATTAAAATAATTTCAACAAATAGAGTATATAATGCGAAGTGTTACGCAATTATTTATTAATTTAATTCTTTTACTTAATATTATAAATACAAAACAATTAGATACGAAAGTCATACCTTGTTTTTATTTTGTTAAGTAAATGGATTAAATGAATATATAATAATTGCATATCACTTTGTATTATAGCATTTATTTCTTGAAATAATTTTTATTTTTAATGTAGTAGCAGAAGCCAAAAGTAAAAAAATTACACATTGATTGTTTAAAAAACGTTTTTCCAACAATATAACGTATCAAATACCAATGTATGGAAAAATTATTATTTTTCCAGACCACCCGATGATACCTTATACAATAAGGGCGTATTTAGTCTACACAGTAGCACTTTAAAATACTATTTCAGATTGAATGGTACTACCAAGAAAAGGAAGCGTTTTCCATTGATAGGATGTAACAACCTGCAGACCGCTTTCGAACTCTTTTGTTCTCGTCAGTACAGGGTAGGTGTACATACCTATCATGAGAGAAGGCTCAAATACTTCACGCTGTATTATCAACGCTCAAATCATCTCTTAGCAGTCCCACACAATCTGGACAGCCTTTATTTCAATGAATCAATAATAATAAGTCTATACTTTTCAGGTGGTATTAATATCAAATACCAATGTATGGAAAACAAAACATAACAAAAGAGTTCGAAACCGGTCTGCAGGTGGTTACATCCTATAAATGGAAAAGGCATCCTTTTCTTGGTAGTACCATTCAATCTGAAATAGTATTTTAAGTGCTACTGTGTAGACTAAATACGCCCTTATTGTATAAGGTATCATCGGGTGGTCTGGGAAATAATAATTTTTCCATAAATTGGTATTTAATATTTTCTATCAGTTAAAAAAAATTACTAAAATTGGTTCATTAATTATTAACGAAATAACAGCTTAGTAAGTAGGAAGTCAATTTTTGAATATTCCATAATTAAATGGCATAGTGTATTTATTTAGAATTACTATAGTGCAGATTGTTACCGGATGCGTCCGAAAAGCTACAAGTTCTTTGTTGGGCGCCTAGCTTATCAATTTTAAAAAAGTTTGTCTTGCATTTTAAATTATATTTAATTAATAGGTACACAAATGGATTTAACATACTGTTTAAGACCTAAACGTTATTGGATCAAATTTCTTCTAGTCACTCTGTATATTGTATAGAGAGTTTTATATAAGAAATGTGCACTCACGCCGTGAAGTCGGCTTCTTTATAATATCAATAAATAAGATAAAAAAATGGGAGCAAAATGTCGCGCGGCATGAGGCAATGTTCCTCGCTAGTTATTAACCGATAAAAAATGTTTCGTAACGGACAATTTTTAATAAAATATGCATATTTATTATACGGTATTAATATTCGCTCCTTATCTGTCACAGTTTTAACAACTTGGTTTTGTCTCTGTCATTTCACAAAAACCCAGATGGCTTACATTAAATTTACAGCTTCCATATGATACATATTTTAATATCGATTATTCTTATAATTGTTCATTCTTATCGACTGCGAAATGAAGCAATAAAATGTTACAAATATACTTCAGCCTTACTGATGAGCCATAATAATGGCGAAACGCATCTAAGGTTGAGTTTGACAAAGGGAACAAGCAAACATAATATATCCTATTTATTCTTAGCTACCGGACGATGGTCGTTTATCAGATGCTGCTTTGGGTATGCAAATATACCGTGAGATGTATCGGCGAGTTTTACACTCCTTTCGAAATATACTCTCCCCAAGACTCGGAAACTCAAATCGCTTCTCTTGAACAATATTCCCAAATAATAGAGTCATATAGTTTAGTTCAAAATATAGATACCGTTGATCTTTTGATTGCTATGAAAGATTAATTATCCTGTGACCATAAAATACCATTGCTCGAGAATATGAGAAGGCCTGGCGCGGGTTTGTTCGAGTTTTTAGCGGGCTTGTAAAAACTAATTATGACGTGTGATGTGTAGTTATTCTAGTGTTAAGTAGTTAAATCTAGAAGTGACGAAAATATGTTTACTAAAACCTAGAATTAACTAGGACTGTTTGTTAATCCTAGTTTGAACTAGTTAATTCTAGAATTGACAAGGGAGGTTATACGGTAACATAGGAATATGTATACTAAGTACTGTTGGTCTAAAATGGCTACAATAATTTTTAGTCAAACGTTATTATTCTATTATCGGCTGTATTATCTAATTTCTAATATTACTACTGTAATCTGTAAAGCAAAAGAAGAACTAACGATTTTTTCTTGGCGATGTTAACTATATCAATGTTTGAAAAACAAACTTTGTTTTCTAATTTACCACTATGGTTATGCCTCTTAGAGCCGGTTGTATCAAACAATTCGGAACTTAGGTTCAACGGAACGCCGATCAATCTGTGAACTACGTTCATTCCGTATAACTTGGTTCAATATAAATTAAACTTTAGTTCAGCTGAACTAAGATCAGTTTATGTTGGTATTACTAATATTTAGTGACTTCTATTTCTTTTTTATAACCTTATTGCTTGCCAAATTTATTTTATCTGTTAAAATGTATATTTTCTACCCGGTGTCCAGGGTGTCCCATTTTCGACACTTTTATGGGTTATCTCCGTACTTATTAGTGCTATCAAAAAAGTAATGTAGGTGTCATGTGTTTTTTTTGGATCGAATTTGAAAATTTTCGCTTAAGAGATAGAGTAAATCAGAAAAATTTTAATTTCAAAATTACCCTATATTTTCTTAGTTAAAGAGATACAGAAAAATGTTTTATACAGAAGTTTCTTGATGATGATTGTTGAATAATATGCCGTTTTCAGAATAAGTATACGGGGTCAGGTAGAGAAGTTATCGGACCTAACCTAATTTTTTTTAAATGGAACACCCTATATATTTTACTCTAAAATGAGAGCATTTAAAATTATCCTTTCAAATATATAACACACCATCGATGATATGGTTTCCTAGGCGATTTATTTAAACTTTATGACTTTAAACCACAGTACACAATGAAACCAAAGCTAGTATCATAACATCTAACGTCAATTTCCATTTTACATATTCATTTGCGAAAATGACCACATCAACATTTTGAAAAATTTGATATGGGACACCCTGTGCGTATAAAGTATTGTAAAATATAAGAATTAAGTATTTCCATTTTACTTGCGAATACATTTCTGAAGCGCATAGAGCCTATTGGTTCCCTTAAAAAATATATTTGATTACGTTACCTACGTTATAATAAATAAAAACAAACTAATTTTACCTCTTGCTGTGAGGCGTAACCTTTGCAAAAGCGTATTGTCTTTCCATTTAGTAAACTGATGAGGACATTTCCTGTTCGGTGTCAACATATCATTTATAGTATTTGCAGAATTATACCGTTGATCTTTTGACTGCAACAAAACCTCATTATGCTTTCGACCATAAAATAAATAAGGAAATCCCAAATTTTAAAACCTTTTCGAGCAGAGCCGGACCAGGTATACAAATTCAATTTATACCTATTCCTGACGCATATATGAATACAAAGTGGTTTTTAATAATTTTAATCTTTAGTGGTCATTTTTAAAAGAAAGCATTTATCTACCGATGCCAAACTAATAATTAAAAATGTGTATCAATCGTTGTTGAGTAGAAATTTTAATTCGATGGATGCTTTAGCAGAGACGTCTACTTTGACAAAAACTCCTTTATCTTCGGTAAGAGACATAGTACTTAAACCTGTTAATCCTAGAAAGAATCGGAGTGATTCTGGCACATTAGAAGCCTTAACGAGAATAACATGGATTTATTAAGAAGAAAGATGTACCAAATGTATGAGGCACAAACTATACCCACTTTGATTTCCCTCAAAGAGCGGCTGATTAAAGACGAAACAAATATCTCTTGTGGCCTTTCAAGCCTTAGGAAAATATTGCGTAAAATCGGTTTTAAATACCGAAGCATTGATAAAAGACAAACATTAATGGAATCTCAACGTTTACGGGAATGGAGACTTAAATATTTAACAGCTGTTAAACAATTTAGAGAAGAAAATCGTCCAATTATTTACCTTGACGAAACATGGTTCGATACCCATGACACTCCAAGAAAAGGTTGGGATGATTCTTCCAAAAAAATGTCAAACCAAGGTGTGGTATACATTTTCAAGCCGGCCCTGATCCCATTTATTAAGCTTTGAAGAGGTTGAGGCGTATACAATAGGGTTTAATCAGGTAGTTTATTTATGGCAGTAAGAGTCAACGGTATAATTCTGCAACAACTATACTGCAGCATCCACAAGACCCAAAAAATCTTCACCATCAGTTATAATTTCGTTAAAATTCTACATTTTTTAGACAATAAGATAAGATTAGATAATGTAGTGTATTGTATAAAATGACAAATGACCTGACACAAGAGAAAATTGAAGATTAGAAAATTGCTTTAATTGACGGTTGAACTTCTGAACTCCGGACCTGAACTAAAATCAGTATAAAATACTTGTAAATAATATACTCGGCGATCCCCATTTAGTGCACCAGTTACTTATGGTAAAAAGTATGAAGTCAGTAAAATAGAACGAGAGCTCATAATTTTTAAATAAGTTGTAAATTATTATTGACTCTTTACGCTTTATGCGAAACCACAACTTGTCGTAATCTGTTCTGCTTTAGCACGGTTATTATCGAAATTATTGCATAAAATATTACAGGTGTTACAAAGTCTTTACCCATCAACCATAACCAAAAAAAAAAAATTCACAAATTTATATTTATACAGGAAGTGGTCTCGCTCCTTCTCTGTATCAGCATTTATGTTGAATATTATACGGTTGTACATGCAAATTACATGTGAATATAATTTTTATATCTTTTACATTAAGCTCTAATCAAACCTTCCAAATTATCGGGTATAGCATCCAGTATATATTAAAAATAAGGTATTAAACAAAATAAAACCTGAATGGTTATGAATTTATCACCATCGGAGCTGCAATATTTTCAAGATTTCTGATAATAATATATGCACTACTTTTACAGTTCTTACAAAATAATATGGTATTTTGGCGTAAATATTAAAAGTTACTTGCACGCATGGTAGCGTGATTTGTATGTACAAGTGTATATTTCTGATTATCGTTATATTGCCTTGCAAAAAATAAATTGCAACGAAATGAAATATAGAGGGTGTTCCATAATTACGTGCTCATATTTCAAAGTGTCATTTTATTAAGAAAAATGAATATGCGCCGCAAAGACTTAATTTTTTTGCTACAGGGTGTATTTTAATATTTTCGAAAATACTTTAGATATCTTTAATACATGTTAATAGGATATAAAAGCACATATTTTTGGAACAGTTATTCTATCGATCCAATAGCGGATATGTTTGCAGATGTCATTACTAAAAAAAATGATGCGACAATGATATTTTTCAATGTGGAATTTTCTTTTGGTTAATTACATGAGAATTCTACATGAAAATGGTCTCTGGTGGTTTTTCACGTCTTGATTAAAATAACTTCATTGAAATTATTGAAATCTAATTACTACAAAATTTGCTAGAGTTTTTCCGAACAATATTATACTGGGGGTTTGTTTGAAGTTTACTCAGAATTTTTTTCTTCCTCACAATGTGGTTAATTACGATAGGTATTTGCAATTTTTCTTAATGACATAGAATTCGATATACATTTAGTATTTCCCTTCATTACTGATAAAGATACGAATGGCAATTTACTCTTGAAAAACTGTTCCTATTGTGGAGTAAAAATTGTTTATGTTTGCTTTGGAAATTTTTTGAAATTTTTGAAAAAGAAGAGGTCAGACAAAGCCATATGCCCATAAATATCTCAAAGTATAATTTCTTAGGTACTTTTATGAAGAAAAATTAATATTATGAACATTTCGGTGCTCCATCTCTATAGGGAAAAAAATTAGGTTTTAAATATAATGGTCAAAGCATTAACACATACTGAAGCGGTTAAAAAAAGTGATAAATTTTTTGAACAAACCTATATCTGATTTGGTGTCCTGTTGTACCAAATCATTTTTTTTTACATATTTAATAGATATTTATATTTTTTGAAGAATGATCCTAAGACTTGAAAATCTGATAATAGATCTTATATAAAAGCTTGTGAAATTGCAAATAATCTCAAAGTTGCCAATGATTCCGCTTAACAAGGAATGAAGTTAATTAGTAAATATCGGAATATCTTAACACCAGACGAGGAATAAAAAGAAAATACTTATTAAAAGCTGTTACGGATAATCCAGTCTACGATTATTGTTATAAATATGACGTTAGTTATTATTATTAAGTTCCTAAAAATACTGGAAGAATAAATAATTATGATAAATAAAAAGAAAATCAATCAATGGAGAGGGCTTCCTTTTCTTGGTAGGACCAATCAATCTGAAATAGTATTTTAAAGTGCTACTGTGTAGACAAAAATACGCCATTATTCTGTGAGGATCATCGAGTGGTTTGGGAAATAATAATTTTCCATATTGGTATTTGATATTAATACCACCTGAAAAGCATAGACTTTTTATTTCTTAAATAAAATAAGTAATTAAGCATAATAACAATTTACTGAAAATTCTTATCACCTGGCCTTGTCCCATTTAGGATCCTCCAATTAAGATAAAATTTGACAGATATTAAAAGTTGAAAATGAATCACTCATATTGTTACTAATTCAAGATCATCGATTTAATAATATCAAATATTGTACAAGTACTATAGATTTTATTAACTGACATGTATGTTAAATTATCCTGGTAATATAACAACGAACTTTTTTTAATACCATAAGGAACAACGATTGTTAGTTTCAACATCATGTTGTCAAAGAGCACAATTTTCCTATGCGTCTAATACATATTATTATAAGGTTATTTTACAGGCTAATAACATAAATCGACCTAGCGTTTGTTCAAGATTATATCTATGAGAAAATTGTATGAATTTTGAAAATGATACTCGTTATATGGCTATAAAGATAAAATATTTGTTATAACATTTGGATAATATAAACCATAAAGGGATAACTGTATATCTAAGTAGATAATAGGTAATAGCTTGTCAGTTAGAATTGCCTTTTCTAAGGTTCAGTCTAACGAGGCACTATTTATGTAGGAAAAATTAAGAAGAACTAATTGTAATGTTTCACAATTTTTATTCAGTTTCTTGACACGTGTTTCGGCCTTCTCAGGTCATTTTCAAAAGAGTACAAAGACTAATTTAAAAGGAGATTTTACAGATGTATGTATGCTATGGTTAATATGAGTCGTAAATAGTAATAAACTTAAAATTGGGTTTATTATATTGAGAGGTTCTTAGTGGAGTTTTTCCTATATTTATATACAGGGTGGATGTGGATAACATGATTATTCTTATGTAATTTAATCTTGTATAATTACATTGTTGAAAATTAGGTTAGCACCTGAGAGTATTTCAGTCTGAACGGCAACAAAATCACTTTTGTTTTTTTATCGCTTTTATGATTGCTAGGGATTCTAATAGAATTAATTTTTTGCTTTTTTCCTGGATATACAGGGAGTTATGGAAATGACGTATTCTATTTAAATGGGTGACTCCTAGGGTGTCCCAGAAAAGCGCTACATATATTTTTTTTTTAATCAAAGTTTAAAACGTGGGATAATTCACCCATAAACCCACAGGTCACTCCTCGGCACAATCATATATGATCATATTACCCATGCCCAGCTGTGTAATCAACAGATGTTCAGGCACAATGTTGCCAAACTGTGTAAAAAATGTAAAACTTTAGATTCTTATAAAAATAATATTTAGTTCACCTGGTATCCAAATAGAAGTGAATCCAGGTACCAGTAGACTAGCAAGTAATCCAGGGCACAGACATCTTCAGGTTTTTGTTTATTTTTCTATGGGAAAAGCTTTATGCTCATCACGTACCCTGATGATAATGTGGAACTGCATAATAAGCTAATACCCAGTAAACCCCATTCGGCTTCTTATTTCCAATCTCTCGGAACAGTTGCACTAAATCATTTAAAGAAACACACAGACACCCACGAGTTTCAAATTAGTTTTTTCGAAGATATGCACCTATTATATCAGATTACACGAAAGTGCACTTAATTATTTCGCAATAATAAATACGCTAATTTCTATGGGCCATTAACCATTTACTAAAGATAAAATGAGGCAATTATATTAACATATAGGAACTACCCTTTGAAATAAATGGTCGCGTCCACGGTCCAAGGTGCTTTCTTTGTACACATTCCGAGAACTCACTTGAGCTAGCGCGATTGCCATTTCTGAGACTATAATTATACAGGAAAGTAATATTATAGAAGGAAATTCCGCAATCTTATAAAACATCGAAAGTGGCAACGCTGTATGTTTAAATATTAACCCCAGCCGGTGCCGTCGCCACAAGAACAGGCAACCCGCTCGATTGTCCAAAATCAGCTGTTTAAAGAAGCCGGCCGATTTGCAAACGCGTTATCGGTTTCCTACTGTTTTTACCAAGTTTCAAGCAGATTTGTGTATTAAATTGTGTGTTAATACTTAAACCCGAGTTTAAATTATTATTTATTTGTTCTTTTTGCGAAGGCAGTGCCCCAGCCAAGCAGTTCAATATCGATCGACGGAACCAACGTGTTATTTATTTTTAAAATTTTTAGATGTTAAATACATTATTTCTCAGACCACTCAGACAATAAGGGCGTATTTTTGTCTACACAGTAGCACTTTAAAATACTAATTGAGATTGAATTGTACTTAGATGTGTTATGTGATTTTATTATGCCGGTTCGTTAGGGTTTGTTCAACTCAAAAAATTTGAACAAACCCGAACAAACCAGAGATTGTTTCCCAGCGAACTGAACTGAACGTTTATAATAATGTACCCTGAAAAATAAACAACTTGCAATCTGTCAAACGGTTATTGACTTTCTAAAGAGTTTACCCTGAATATATGACAACACTGATCAAGATTCAGTGACGTTTTTCGCCATATGCTGCTTTGTTTACCTTCCTGACAGGGGCACTACGTGGTCATTTTTGGTGTGACATAAGGTCATGTACAGGGCATATTAAATTAAAGCGCCATTTTTGGATATTTTTCTTCAATTTGTTTTCATCTCAGGAACTTCCAGTTTAAATATAATACGTCATTACCATAACACTGAACAACTGAATAGTGGTTTTATTTTGTTAGAAATAAAATGGTTTTGTTCAATGCAATGATCTGCAAGACCCATTTTGTTCTGTGTTTTGAGAATAGATGTTTTGTATTCTTTGAGTCTGATATTAAAGTTCCTGCCCGTTTGACCAATATAGACGGCATCGCAGTTTAGTTGGTAAAGATTGTTTCACGAAAAATTGATATAACTTAATGACTGTAGCAAAAGTACCTGGGACCATCCCATTATTTATGACCGTTTGTTATTATTATGTGGAAAGGACCGGATTGTAATAATTATAATTAAATATAGGCATATCAGGTGGGCTAGGTTGCTCAATATATATTTAAATATCTTTTTGTGGAAAAATTTGTTAGTTTTTGAGGAATGGTTCAAGAATTGTCTTTTACCAAACATTCCTCAGAATAGCGTGATAGTAATGGACAATGCGAGCTATCACAGTCGCCAATTACATAAAGCTCCAACCTCAAATAATACAAAATTGGAGATTCAAAACTACATGGCGGCGAATGATATATATTTTGAAGAAAGTTATAAAAAAGTGATCTTTTAGAAGTTTTAAAGACATTTTGTATAAAAAAAGTATATGTTTGTGACACATTGGCAGAAGAAATTGGACATACAGTGCTACGGCTCCCACCCTATTATTGCATTTTAAACCCCATAGAGCATATGTGGCACCAGTTAAAATCACTGGTTAGGTCTGAAAATATTTCTCCGACTTTAAGTTCTAGTGTTGTAGAATTAATACGAAAATGCTTTAATGATATTCCCCCAGGTAGTTGGAAAAATTCAGTCCGTCACGTAATAACTGTAGAACATTCGTATATTAGTCTGGATCGTATAATTAATCCAATTATAATTAATTTTGATGAGGATAGCGATAGCGAAACAGAACTATCTATAGAATGACATTATAAATGTAAATAAATATGACCAGTAATATTTAAAAAAATGTTATTTCATTTGATTACATTAATATAATCATATCATTACTTGTTTTCCTTAGTCCGTCCCTTCATACTTCACTTGTTTATTGCCAAGCTCTTGTCGACACAATGGGACCGACCCAGGAAATCATTAAGTCGTATCCAAATTTCGTGAAACGTACTGTACCAACCTTTAAAAAAGAAGAAAACAGTTTCGAAACAAGCTCAGTTCGATACTGATAACGGTGTCGGTGTTAAATGAAATATCTAAATAAGAATTTAAATAAACCACATTTTGATGTTCGTCCCTGTAAAGACAATATACATTCCGCTAATGCAGACCCTTAAAATTATGACAATAATTACACTTTTGTCCCATCCTGTATCATTTCCCCAGATATATACCCGTACCGTAATTGTACCCCGCGTCTTAAACAAACACGAACGGCGGTACAACTGCCGTTTCATAAGTACGTAATGAGTGCCGACCATCTCGGCGACCGGCCGAAGAGTCGTGCAGTCGTGAGACTGATAGCTGTCAGGGCGAGTGCCCCCCGGGGGGCAAAAGGGGCACTAGGAGTACCCAATGGGGTCATGACCTAACAGCGAAAATATTGTGTTGAATGATCTTTCGATCTGTGTGGTACTCTCATATTAAAGCCCATGCTCTCGGATAGGTATAGCATAGCTCACGTTCGTACATATATATGGCGTTCGAAGTAAAATAATAATGTGCAAATAAAACATTAAGAAATATATTTGTCCATATTGAAAGTAAATCAACTATTAAAAACTTGTAATATATTTTTTTCAAATTTCAAGTTATATAAAAAAAAATATTTATTTTAAAATTTCATTTTTCAAATTTCAATTTATATAAAAAACATATTTATTTTAAAATTTCATTTTTCAAATAACTGTAAATAAAATATATGCCAAAATTTTTCTGCAATCGATTGTAACTTTTTGTCAGTGAGTAATTTTCTGAAGGTTCCTCTGTCCCTAAAATTAGGAACATTGTTCTAAATTTCATTAGTGATCAACATTACAAAAGTCCAAATCATGTTAATAAATTTATCTAGATGATATATGGGTTCTTTGCAACTAGTTTAAAGCATAATGTAAATTTCTTAATTAAGGGAAAATAATTAATTGTGGTTTTAATTGTTCTAAACTTACGCTGAGAAAAAAGTCATTGGTGAGCAACACTACAAAAGTCCAAATCATGTCAATAAATTTAACCAGATAAGATATGGGTTTTTTGCAGCTAGCTTAAAGCATAACGTAAATTATTGTCAACATTTCAAAAAATAGCTTAATTAAGGAAAATATTTAATTGTGGTTTTAATTGTTCTAAATTTACGCAGCGAAAAAAGTCATTGGTGATCAACACTACAAAAGTCCAAATCATGTCAATAAATTTAACCAGATAAGATATGGGTTTTTTGCAGCTAGCTTAAAGCATAACGTAAATTATTGTCAACATTTTAAAAAATAGCTTAATTAAGGAAAATATTTAATTGTGGTTTTAATTGTTCTAAATTTACGCAGCGAAAAAAGTCATTGGTGATCAACACTACAAAAGTCCAAATCATGTCAATAAATTTAACCAGATAAGATATGGGTTTTTTGCAGCTAGCTTAAAGCATAACGTAAATTATTGTCAACATTTCAAAAAATAGCTTAATTAAGGAAAATATTTAATTGTGGTTTTAATTGTTCTAAATTTACGCAGCGAAAAAAGTCATTGGTGATCAACACTACAAAAGTCCAAATCATGTCAATAAATTTAACCAGATAAGATATGGGTTTTTTGCAGCTAGCTTAAAGCATAACGTAAATTATTGTCAACATTTCAAAAAATAGCTTAATTAAGGAAAATATTTAATTGTGGTTTTAATTGTTCTAAATTTACGCAGAGAAAAAAGTCATTGGTGATCAACACTACAAAAGTCCAAATCATGTCAATTAATTTAACAAGATAAGATATGCGTTTTTTCCAACTAGCTTAAAGCAGTAAATTATTACATTTCAAAAAATAGCTTAATTAAGGGAAAATAATTAATTGTGGTTTTAATTGTTCTAAACTTACGCTGAGAAAAAAGTCATTGGTCATCAACACTACGAAAGTTTAAAGCATGTCATTACATTGAATTGTATAACCACAACAATCATAAAAAAATTCATGCAACCACTTACTTTCAGAAACAACATCCAAAAGTCAATTCAACGCAGAAAAGTATTAGTGGAATTAAATATACAATAATTTATAAAATGTAATAATATAAATTTTTAATGATTTTATTTAGTATTATTTAGTTTTTGTATACAGCGAGGCCAAAAACTAAAAAATATTGATTTACCTAAGAGGAGACTATCTAAAAATGTTCCATATTTAATATCCCTGAGGAGAGGCTGTGCCCCGATCAGCCCGGTTGACGTGGAAAGAAGCTTTTCATTGTTCACATGTAGAATTTTTTTTTTAACATATACGGTGTCCCTGGATGAGGTTATCTATTCCACAAATGGGATTAACTTTTAATTTCTCGATAAAAAGTCATTCTTTATAAAAAATGTTACTTGTTAAAAATTAAGATTTGTCACTAGAAAATTTAGTTTTTATATGCGTGGAGGTCAAAATAGTAAAAATTATTGATTTTTCCTAAGAGTAGACTACCTTAATTATTCGTTTTTAAGAAAAATACCATTGGGAAATGTTCGTTAGAATTATCTTTCTCGTCATAATTCAAGAATTAAAGAAAATTTAGTTTAATCAATTTTTCTCCATGCCGAAGCTGTTTTCCGAATATACGCAACCCAGCCTCGTTAAATGAAATCTTTTAAAATAAAATGCCTATTTAATTAATACTATTTAGAATTAAAATAGAATAAAATAATTTTCTTTAAATCTTGAATTATGACGAAAAAGGCGATTCTAATGAAGATGTCCTAATGACATTTTTCTTAAGAACGAAATTTTTTTAGTTTAGTCTTAGGTGAATCAATATTTTTAGTTTTAACCTCTTTGTATACAAAAATTAAATTTTCTAATGACAAATCTAAATTTATTTTTATTTTTACTTAGTTGTAAACTTTTTAACATTTAATAAATAATATTATGATAAATGATTCCATGTACAGAAAAAAAAAATAATTTGTATATTTTAAGCCCTATACTATTATATATTGTAGGAATAGCCGTGTTTGCATTTTCATAAATACTTCATTAAAATACGCATTTTTATCTTTATGATATAATATATAACGACAAGAAAGAATAATATCATCTGACAAAGAAAAATTCGACAGTTCGTAGCATTTTAACGGTGCGTTGATAGAAATCTGGTTATATTTTAAGTTATTTTAATTTTCTAGCTAAAAACTTATCTTTCGGATATCTGATAAAACTGGAAATTTTATAGAATAAGAAAATCCAAGGTACAGAACTTTTATTATTCATAAAATGCCTTTTTCTGCCTACAATAATTATTCGTTTTTAAAATTTTATCTTATTTCTCATCAACAATGGCATAATAATTCTTGTTCATCCCACAGTGAAACGATTTGCTCATATTTACCAGTTTATCATCTTTTCTTGTCGTATCTATTATTACAAAAATGATAGACATGGAGTTTCTGGTGGTACAAGTTACATATCGAAGCATATAAAAGGAAGATGATTCTTAAATAAAAATATTTACTAGTACTCGATGTGGGTATCAAAATGGCAAGGAGACGGGCAGGTTCTCCTGCAGGAAAAAAAACCGGTCGAGGAGTCGTGTAGACTTATAATTTTGTAAAGAATTAATTTTCCCACAGATGAATTGTAATCGATTCTGGAAAACACTTATGGATTATATTTCGTTATCGTTAAGTGCTTTCTCATTGGAATGGTATTTAGAAGAAAAATGTTCGATATCTATATTCTTATGTAAAAGCAAGTCATTAGATGTTTGCTTCTAATATCTAATATATTAAATTAGAATGGACAGGGCAGGTAACGAAATATCTCAATTTATATTTTCCAACGTTTCTTTATTCTTTCTTATATTAGAACATTATCCTATATCAAATAGAATAGTAGTCTTTTCCAGATCGAAATGTACTACTTTAAATATAATAATAAATTATAGGTATATTCGGAAAACACATTAAACAACATTCTTGGAATTGAAAAAGGGTTCCATCACTAAAGTATTAAGTTTAGTGTTTGCTATAAAAGTAAAAATGACATGAATATTTTTCGCATTAGCCTGATCAATTGTACATAAAAACGATTGCGTTTTTCTAGTCAGATGCAGCGCCCTTGAATAAAACAATTAAACTCAAATTAAAACTGAAAAAATTATTAACATTGATTATGATACATTTTGTTTCATAATTGTTACAAATTGCTACCAGCCATATTTTATATCATTTAGAGAACTACATACATGTATTTAATGATTCCATTAAGGCATTTTATTGAATCATAGAATGCTATTATAAATATTCGTGAGATATTCACAGGTACAGATAATTATTAATTTATGTAGATATCTACATATAAATTAAACAGGAAATAAAATACAATTTGTATTCATATTTTAACAAATAAATCTATTAGCTACTCTATATGAAGCGTTCTCGCATAAGTTATTATTTTAAAATGAGAATTTTAATTTTTAATTTATTAAACATACCTACTAAGCGAATTTATTATCGAAAATTCAAGAATTTATGTTCTAATTAATAAGCTGTTTAAATTAAATATATATTTTTTAAATGACAGAAAATAAATTTTAGCGTTTAGGGCAGAGCCGGTTACGTCCTAATACATCTAATTGTACGGGGTAGAGCATAAAAATTATATGCACGTAAATTTACTGAAATTAAATTTGACATACGTTTTATATTTAAATATTTATTTTTGATTGTTTATTACATTTATATAAAAAAATAATTAAATTTTTTGTTCTTAAATTACGGTAAAGCAGAAACATTAGAACCAATGCAACGGAATTCCGGTTTAAAAAGTTAAAGTGGGGAGAAAAAAGTTATTCCAAAAAAAAAATTAAAAAATCATTTCTACCCAACGTGGGCATATAAATCAGGGATTAATCAGAACATTAATCAGTTTTGTTTTCGTGATTAAAAATGTGTAATTTGATATTAATAAGAAGTTGAAACAAATTCAGTGGGTTTCCTTCGGCCAATAATCAGCAGTATGCAGTTAGCGATCAAACAATCAAAGTATTTCGTTATAGTATATTAGTGGAACTAAAATCTGATGTGTTTCTAGATTTCTTTTATTATCATTTATTGTTCTTTTTGTCAGTTTTGTGCAAAGTGATATTTTTATAAAAATAAATCCTATTTGTTTTCTTTCCGAAAATGATTTTCCAGAGAAATGTGGAAATAGGACAGTGTCAGTTAATTCGACACTGGCATTTTGACTGCATAATTTAATATTTACTGGTGACAGCTAGTAAGGTAGGTACGCATAGGTAGAGGATTCCTTTATAACAGTTAATTACCTCGTCCTGGGACCCTGCTGTATTCAAAACATTATTATTTTTCCATGAAAACTTAATTATGCACAAACATACTACATTCTGGGCACGTGATTCTTCTTTTGTCTCTAGCTTTGCTGATGAGCCGTGATACGGCGAAACGCATCCAAGGACGACTTTAACAAAAGGAGAAGTGCAAAAATTCTATATTTGTGATTTAGACAATCCTTTTTTCCTTTTATAGTTTTAATTGCTCAAAAAAACCCGAAAAGAATTAAAAATACATTTGTTATATAAGAAAATCCAAACATAGTACCAATATCCGACAAGCGATAGGTCTGACAACATCGCAGATATCACCAACCCTTACGTCTTAAATTTGAAGCACACGAGAAAAATGGACGTTGCCGAACTTTTGTGCCACTCTATACACATGGAGCTCTGCACCCAAACATACTCCTCGGCTTCTGGATTCCATCGAAAGGAGGGCAATTCGTGTGATTGGAGACCGTGAGCTGACGAAGAACCTCGACAACCTAGAACATCGAAGACAGGTTGGGGATTTGACTCTCTTTTACAGATATTTTTATGGAAAGTGCGCAGCTGACCTGGCCCTCTTAATTCCGCCCATAGCGGCGAATATCAGAAATACACGACGAACCACTGCCGCCCATCCATATATGATTAAGCTTAGAACTCCTCGAACTAGAACTTTTTAAGAATTCTTTCATCTGGAGGACTTCATACTTATGGAACGACCTTCCCGATGTCGTTTTTCCCGACCAATATAACCTCCAACGATTCAAAACCAACGTGAATCGCTTTTTGCGCACATGCACCACTCCCAGAGTGCCCTAAAGGATTTTTCCTATTGTGCTTGTGTTTGATTATAAAAAGAAAAAAATATATATGGTGTTGTGTTAAATTAAAAATTACAAGGGACACTAAAAATATGTGTTAACCTACGTTGTTCTTATTTGAGTATTAAGGTTAAGGAATAACAATATTTAGCGAGGAAAACTTACTTCCCAGGGAGGAAAATAGCATTTTTATTAGGAAGGAATGTATGTATACCTTCCTGCACATGAAGTAGAAAAAATACTTGGTTGTATATTAACGCAACAGGAGAAATATAAATGTTTCTAGTTTAATTTAAAAACATAAGCATACATATTTTAAATCTTTTTTTGTAGGGTATGTGTTAAATAAATATTGTTATTACTACTAAATTAATAACCGAATTTTATCCTATTTGGGAAGAAATCAAATTTATAATAATATAATATTCACTACTTTTACATGCAGAACTATAATTTACACGTCTTATAAAGTGGCTTGTAGTTACGTAGTGCCGCCCTCTCAAGATATAGGAGTCTATATAAAGCAAGTTTTTATGAGGAGTGACATGTATCGTATTGGCATTGTGTTGCCATAACTTTTCTTCCTGATTCATAATTCATCGATGCCACTTCTCGATTCGCTTGTTTTTTTTATCAACAGCTTTAATGAAAATGGCGTCTTTAACACTATTGTATAGTAAAATCAAGTAGCTACTACAATACATAGTAAATTTTACAACGAATGTATGTGCATGGAGCAAACACTATAGGAGAATTAGTATAGTAAAGATTTTATTGTACGATTTTCCATAAAATATTGTATTAATTACAATTTTCATTATTAATTCGTACCACAATAATATTGTAGATACACATTAATTTGGCAAAGAAGATTGGTTGATACTTATCTACTACTACATACACATACTACAGTTAGAATTTCTAATAAATTTCGTAAAATCAAATAATTACTAAAATATATTTTAAATTTCACAACGAATGTTTAGTGAAAATAATTTATTTATAACTTAAGTAGTAGGGAAATACAGTGAAACCTCCCTTAGGCGGACACCTACGGGACCGTCTAAATGTGTCCCAATAGAGGTGTCCGCGCATAGGAAATTTGTTATTAGGTAATATGTAAATGCAAAATTATTACTATGTATATGTACGTAAAAATAAACATAACATAACAAAAATACACTAGTTTTAGTTATGATGTAGTACTAAAAAAATCTAATAACGTAGTTTGACGTGTTTGCGTTTTATACTTGCAATCTAGAAAATGTAATTCCAAGTCTGATAACAATTCCAGTGCTGTAGAGTTACCTTCATTCTTTGCATACTCTTGTAATTTCATTACCATACTAATGGCTTGTTGATAATTGGTGACATTTGTTTGATTACTCCATTCAACTTCTTCATCAGAGTCGTCAGATAGTGATGTGGTTTCAGTTAGGACTACATATGTTAATGAACTCGTCCAAATTATTGTTATCAAATTACAAACTTCCACAACATCAATATTCTCTTTCAGACTCAAAACTCGACATTTTTGTGCCATTGTTTATGATTTTAACCTTACAACTCACAAATTAAGGGCGGACTGCTGTCGGGGAATCACACATACTTTCATTCGGCGAAGTCCTTTCGCTCTGCCACGCATACGCGATTGGTTGCTGGTCTGTCTTCAGCGAATTTTTGCCCCGTACTTATTCGTCTCCCAAATACCTTTATTTTTATGTCCGTTTAAAGGAGGATTTTCGCATTATTTGTGTGAAACAGCCTGTCCGCATCCACCCAAATGAGAGTCCGCCTAAGAGAGGTTGATTTTCATTGAATTTCATATACCTAGTTCCGGACTATGAAAAAATGTCTGGTTAATAGAGATGTCCGCTTATTAGAGGTGTCCGTTACAAGAGGTTTCACTGTATATGAAAATGTATGGTACATTTCACTGGCTATTAATTAAGTATTTTTCATCGTAAAAATGACAACCAAATTGCTGGTTTTACATACTTAAATGATACTTAATACGACAAAATATGTATTTAAAAATAGTCGCCCCAAAAGGACTTCACACCGCATGCAAGTGCAGCTAATCATACCAGTTCATAAAGCCACGAATAATTTTTCTTTTATATTATACGATAATAGCAAACAGACTTGTTCGTGTAATTTCAGGGGTTGTTGGGGCGAGTAATGACCATTTTTTTGGGGTTATATGAATTAAAAACTATCGATTAAATATTAGTAGTCATAATTCCCAACCTCTACCTATTTGTAACCTACTGTACCTAAATTGTAATTAATACAATATTTTATAGGAAATCGTACAATAAAATCTTTACTACAATAATTTTTCTATCTGCTGCTATGTTTCGTTTTTTTATTTGTTTTACAATACATACACACCGCACCGACAGTGTTGGCGGAAATAGGAACCAACAGAATCCCTTTGATGTTTACCGCTTCACGACGCGAAGACAATTAGTTGTTAACCAAAACAAAATATTTGATAAATTGTTGCCGATTTGTTGCTAAATTTTTGGAAAACTTTGTGTTGCTGTTTTGTTTTGGTTTCGTTGGTTTGGTGTGTACTGTACTTTAAAATGTCCTTCCTCGCATTTCCTAAAATAAGTGCGGCAAGTTCAACTTTGGGAGCGTCCCACACAGGCATATTTTGACAGAATCGTGGCCAAAAAGATTAACATGGTCACATGAGACAAAAATGTTTTTAATTGTAATAAACCGTTATAAATATGGTAACATCGCATTTTGTTTCAATATCTTACATTTTTGCCCCCTCCACACCCCTTTTTATGGTTATTAAATTATAGAAATTGGAATAGACACCGGTGGTTTATTTTTACGATATTATCATTGGAGTAACATTTATTTGACGTTTTTTTTAATCTCCCCCAGCAACCGCGAGCTGCCCCTCCCCGTTGAACAATAAGGTATCTTTCACTAGAGATAAAAAATTGGAATGTAGCATAAATTTCATATAAACAAGTTTTTGAAACCCTAAACTCCAACCCCCCTCCCCTCTACAATTATACAATTTCATTTCAACGATAACACAAAATACATATTTGATTTTTTCAAACAAAATTATTTCTTGATAAATAGAAATTTTGAGTTATTCGAGTTCTGTGTATACCAAATTTAAATCGGGTGCGTAATACAAATGTATGTCTTAAAATATAATCAATATATAATATAATAAATATTGAGAGCACAATAAAGTAATTATGCATATGCAAAGATCATTTCTACCTCACTAACTGGAATAGCCCTAAACAATATACATTTTTTTCCAATATGAAAATAGCATTACCTAACTAGGATAGTAATAAATTAAATCACCAAAAATTGTTAGAAAAGTTATGATATATTTGAATTTACTTGTTGATTAGTATAATTAACAATCATACTATATATTCATGCCATAAAAAACTAATTGTCACCCTTATCATCATACAATGGTCCACATTAGGCAGTGCCGGAGGTACCTGCATCCCTAATTATAATTAATAATTGTTATCATTTTAAGTAGGTGTCTCTTTAATTAAAATTAAAAACAAGTCAATGTTCCACGAGCTGAATCCTTGTGAAAGATACTGATTTTGCTGTGGATCCTGCAAGAACAACAAAAAATTGACAAACGGATGATTTTTTGTAAAAATTTATATACTCAGGAAAAAATAGCCACCATTTTGAAAAATATCGGAAATTTTTTTTTATCGGTTTAAAAGTATGTTTAATTCTTCATGGAACTATGTACGTTTAATCGGAATCGGTTTAGTAATAATAAAGTTATTCATTGGTTCGATGTCTTAATCACATATTTGTAAAAATGTACCTAACAATTTTTTTTAAATTCAATTTTCGGCAAGGTCGCAAACTGTCGCAGCAACTCTCAATTGAACCTTATTCAGTACCCTTCAAAGAATAGTAAACAAATAGTTTGGTCGCGTTCCAACGCGCCTTTTTTTACATTTTGCCTGATACAAAATTTAAAAAAAAATTGTTTAATTTATTTTAATTTATGTTAACAAAATGTATGAAATCAAAAGAACTGTGTAAATATTTTTAATTTGAAAAATTTATAGGATTGTACTTGCCACCAGCAATAGGCTCCATGATGGTTTTCCAAAAATTTTCCAAAAACTTAGCGGAATAACAGAACTAAATACACTGATTTCTTCAACCACTCTAATTTAATTGACACACCACACTAGAAAAGAAAACCTTGAACTGAAATAATTTTAATGTTCGTCATAATATAAATATAATAGGGGTGATTTATAACACCCTGGTTGTTTCTTAATTAAGTGTTAATGATTTTACGACATCTTTATAACTTTAGTTTTATCTATTTTGACCAGCTTTTACCTGAAATTCGCTTGTGTGCGTCCGTTAGAAAATAATTATTAATTCATAAATGTGTAAACGTCTCTCTATCACGCCATCAGTATCACATAACTTAGTCATCGTAAAATACTTCGTTACATTTTCTTATTGCGTGCGAAACGCACTTTAAAACATGCGGCGTTTGCCAACGGTGTCCGGCCAATTCGAACAACTGAAGGGAAGAAATAATTCAGAAGCTTCGTTGAAAAGAACTTCCATTTAATGTTGCAGGCTTAACAGGTTCAAGTTAGTTACAAAGGAATAATTCTTGTTTACGATCTGAAATAATAAGGTTATAATTTGTGAAATGGGTTCGGTCGTACAGCAGTTGAGAAGAAAGTTCTTGCTGCAATAATAGCGAATAAATTAGTGGAAGATTATACAGGGTCATTCACGGTGAGTGGCCTATTGAAATATCTCAGGAACTTAAAGAGATATTTGTGTGAAATACTGGCATTCGCTATGAAATATGCTGGTCTTTTTAATGAAGATATTGTGACCTATCTATCACTTCCGGTTATACCGGAAGTCGGTGTCAATTTGCCTATTTTAAATGAAATATCCTATATATTTTTACATTTTTATATATCATGTCCCATACCTAAGTGTACGCATGTTTGTCATATGTAAGGTTTTATGTCTACAATTACGTTAGTAGACCTTCAAATAATAATTCTATTTTCCTATGAAGAAGCCTTTATTATTTAATTTGGGTCGGATTTCTTGTTGAAAAGGATCTGATTTAATAATTTTTTTTATAATATTTGTAAACTATTAATTCAGGGTGTTCAAAAAATAATATTAAAAATGAAATAGAGAAAACCGCAAAAAATCTACAATTCAAATGGACACTCAAATTTTATAATTATTTTCTATTTAACATTAAAAATAAGGGTAAGTTTGGTTAAGGCTGTCTATTTCAAAAAATTTGTAGTGTTAGAAATATTGCCAATTTAATATTTTTATATGTCGATCTAGCTGCGGATTTTATGTTCAGTTACTCCTAGTTATCTATGACGGCGTTGAAAAACAGTCAAATGCTAAAGAAAGAAAGTATGAAGCTGTCAATATTTCGAAAACTGCAAATTTTCGGAATAGACAACAGAACACAAACTTACTCTTATTTTTAATGTTATATAGAAAATAATTATAAAATTGTGAACACCCCGTATTAATAGTTTAAAAATATTATAAAAATCCATTAAAGCAGGTCCTTTCCAAAAAGAAATCCAACCCAAATTAAATAATAAAGGCTTCATTGTTGGAAAAATTCCGCAAACATGAAACCTTAAATACGTCTAACATACTTAAACTTAGGTAAAGGACTTGAAATATGAATACAAAGGATGTTTCATTTAAAATAAGCAATATCGCAGCGACTTTCGGTCTAACCGGAAGTGATAGATACGTCAAAATATCTTCATTAGAAAGATTGGCATCTTTTATAGCTAGTACCAATGTTCCAAACGAATATCTTTTTTTGTTCCCGAGATCTTTCAATAGGCCACTCACCGTGAATGACCCTGTATAAGAGATGCACACTGTTAATATTGACATATATTTTTGGATTAAATAACGTTTACCTAAATTAAATATTATAATAATTCGAGATATAATATGTTAATAAATACAATAACGATAGTCTCGATATTAGCGTATGCTCTCTACTCTAGATTTCAAACTTCTTGGCGTTTCGTAAGTCTAAGGTTATGTGCTTAAAATTTCAAACGGAAGCAAGTCGACAATGTTAATAGTCATAAATATTTTACTCAAATCCTACGTTTAAAGTAGTTTTCCGATTGTCATTGATAAATAATAATTTAAATCTAAAAAATCTGCATATATTAAAAGAAAAAGTCATTCAAACTTGATGGACATTTATCAAAACTCATTCTCTAGTACAAAGCCTACTTAAAAATGCTTTTTAAAAATGTTGTAAGTCAATGAGACAGCTTTACTACTTGTAATGAAGATGCAAATTTTATCAGTATAATCACATGTGAATGGAGTAAATGAAACAATTTGATTTATCACAATAGTGTATTTGACAAGTGAAGGAAATAATTATAAAATTCCTTTTAATATTTGATTATGATTATTATTAAGTTAGTCGATGCAAAATTATAGTTTACGATCTAGAAGAATAATGTTGAATAATGAACATCTCCTCGACAGACTTGGAAATATATCTTTTTTTTTTTTTTTTTTTATGATCATATTACTTGTATTAGTGGATCTTATTAACGCCAGTTACCTCATTCATGTATATCCTTTCTTCAATATCTATTAAATTGCAATTTTTAAAATAACCGTTACAATTCATGTCCAGTAAGTAACATGTTTCTTAGGCTTTACGGATTGCTCAGGTTATAATATGATTCTAGTTCAATTAGGGAAAGATAATTCAGAAGCTTCGCTCAATATCCAAATCCAATCCATTCGATGTTGCAGGCTTAACATGTTTAAGTCAGTTATTAAAAAAAAAAAATTACATTGGTTCGGTAGTATGGGAGCTGGGAGCGGATAAATTAAGATGATAAACTATGTAAGATATTCATATAGACGTGTTATTGATAATAAATCAGCGGTTATAGAGTTCTTTCCGTGTTGGGGTTATTTTAATAAAATAGTAGGATACCGAGACATAATAAACAGGGTATTATGGAAATGGCTTATTATACATAAATGGGTGACTCCTTGGGTGTCCTATAGAAAGTCTACATACTTTTTATTTAATTGAATATCTAAATCCTAAGGTAAAAACCCTTTTTGCCTATGTGATCCATCTCGTTTCAGTTAGCAACTGTATATAGGTCACTAGTGTAAACTACAGTGATGCCAGACCACACCGCGTGCCTCGCCCTTGATTGAATAACCGCCGCGCGCGTATTGAAATGCGCTTTAACCTTTAGTATGTCTTGATGCCCGGTACTGATACGACTTCGCCGAGGGTCTCTTGAAGTTCCACGTGCTTAATGTATACGAATTTTAATGTTTTGTTAGTTGTAGCATTACCCGATTTTTTTTTATTGTGAATTAATTCGAATTAATTCATAATAATAAATGTTCTGATGTGATTTCAAATTTGTGTAATATTACTGTTGGTTCTGATGTAAAACAAACTTTTTGTGTTCTATTTTTTTATGGAATTTAGTTATAAAACGGATTATTTTTAAATTAGATCAAAGGTAAGAGAGCATGTACCTTAAACTTAGAGTTTTTTTTCTAAAAGGTTTGAAAAATAAGTTGACGTGAGTCAAAGACGTCTTGTTGGCAAAAACTGACAAGGTGCGTTTACAAGTCTGTGTTGCAATATAACAACACCGCCTAAAATACGCTGACCTCTTTTAGGACTTGACCTACCTCAATAAATTATTGCTTGTGTACGTCGCCAGTAGCGGCCAAGTGAATTTTCAGATTTCACGTAAAGTGTATATTTCGCTTATCAATTCATGTCAGGATTTGCCAGTTTAAATATAATAAGTCATTTCTATAACAACCTGTATAGCGTTATTCAATAAAATAAATTTTACGGATTCAAGCGATTTTTGGTTAAGGGGGTGCTACTCTATATAAAGCCTGATCCTTATCATAATTTTTCTCAAATTTTTGCTGGTTAAAATATAGTAAGTCAAGTTGCATATTTATTGATTTCCTAACATGTTAGCATAATAAATGCTATCTATGTTTAATTCGCTAACTTCCATTCTGTTATTATAATTAATTGTCCTAGAAAGAATTTTTGACATTTTTATTTCATTAAAAATATTCCTTATATTATTTAAATTTGTTTGAATCAACAGCTGGACAGCTATTTGGAAATAAATTCCCAGTACACTTGCCTCGTTGCATATTCATAGAACAAGAACATTAGACATACTCTAATCACTATTACCTATACTGCAGATCGCTAGTAATTGATTATGCCTACCTTGGCACATTACCTACATTAACAGATTTGTATGGTTAATTAAAATATTTATTTTGTCTATAAAATATATGCTTTTTCTATTTTTTAACTTAACATTATTCTAGTTTAATAAATAATGCGGATAAATTGATGCAAGACAATAGATTTTGTTTTTATTTAGCATTATATACGCTATTTCGAATTTTCCCAGCTAGCAGAGGCCCGTGAAAATTACGGCAACAAATGGTCATCTAATGACGAATGATAACCAACAGTATGACGTAAATATCACGTGAAAATTACGTCATAATGTTTCGTCGAACAACGTGAGTACTTAGACGTTTAATTAAGGTCAGTATATCGCTTCAAATTAACGTCTATCCACCACGTGACTTCTTATTCAGGATATACTTTGGGAGTCCTTTGTTAAAAAATAAACGGCTTCCGCGGACACGTGTGATTAATTTCACTCGTATTATTTAAAATACAGAGATGTCTATACATTGACAGCTCTGGCCCGCTCTTTTTGGAGCTCCTCAGTGGGTTAGCTCTTGAAATTTTACCCCCTGATAGTCACATCCTCAGACAATTCTACAGACGCAACGCCGACGCCATTTCTTAAACACCAACTGATGTAACCTATCTAATAGTTAAAGATCGAAATATGGTATATTACATGAATATTCAGAATCAAGTATAATTGAAATATCGAATATAATTTGGGGTATAATATTAAAAATTATGAAAATTTCTAAAAGTGGAAAATACAATTGACAGGTCCGAGCGTTTTTCGAAAATATAAACGGTTATGAAAATATGAGGGGTTTTCCATTCTTTTTGCTAACTGTGTATAAATATTTCTACATACCGGGTGTTTCAGAAGAATCGCTCACTTCTATAACTTTCTTATTGTTTAAATTACAGAAATAAAATTTGGCGGGTTTGTATGTGATATTATTTTGCATTTAACGACATGACCGATTTCATTTTGTCACTTCGGATTTAACCGGAAATTACCTCAACTTTGGATTTTTAAAAGGAATATACACTAAATCGATTTAGAACACCATTCCAAATTCAATGACATCACATACGTCACTTTGTGACACTTCAAATTATTTTTCTTCTTATTTTTTATCTAGATCGCTATGAACTCACTAAAATCGTAAAATGGTTTACTTCAAAGCCGAATGATGGCAGATATTAAATTTGTAATTATGTCCATTTGTTTGTTAGTATTATGGCGTCATGGGTACCTAGATAATGCAAAGCCATTTTCGCTTCTTGTTGTAGTAATAAATTATCTCTCTTTTTTAACTTGACATAAAGGTGTGCGATATCAAATTGTTGGAAACAAAGTGCTATATCTCTTTGTTAGAGTCAGCCAATATGTTTCCATTTGAAAAAATTAAATTTTTCGGGAAAAGGCTTAGTGCCTGTTCTGACCAAAGCAACTGGCAACCGCAACGCAACATCAACGCGACTCGGCATTAATGTTTAAATATGCGTGTTCCCACGGACTTAAGTCAACTCAACTGCAATGCAACTAGTTGGTATACCGCGTCGCCGTTGTCAGTTGCTTCCAATCGCGGTATCATGGCCGATGACAGCAAAATATTTAACTTTTGTGGCGCATTCGGTAAAACCCATGGAATTTAACCGGATCATTATTTAATTCCTGTGCCACTATATATGAACTATGTCTCAAATTTATGGTATAAAAAGGGTTAACCCAAAATTGTCGCTCAGTTTATTTAAGCTTTTTAACGAGCAAGTATGTTGCGGCTTTATCTTCATCGGACGAAGACGACATTGTGGTCATGTCGAAAGAGACTTTAAACCAGTTTATTCCAGTGGGAACGCAAGAGCAACTCAACTGAAGTTGCGGTCGCATTGCAGTTGCGTTGCTTGCCAGTTGCTTTGGTGAGAACAAGCGAGCAACTCAACTGAAGTTGCGGTTGCGTTGCGGTTGCCAGTTGCTTTGGTGAGAACAGGCAGTTAGAAGTAACCATTTTAAGCAGTTCATAGCAATCTAGATGAAAAACAGAAATACGAAGAAAAATTATTTAAAGTGTCAAGAAGTGATGTATGGGGGTGTCGCAATATTTGGAATAGTATTCTGAATCGATATAGCCATAAATATACTGGGTGATCCATTTAAAAATAAAAAGTTGAGTTTAACTAGAAGTGATAAGATGGGGTCCGTCATCTCATCAAGGGCAAGATAATAGCACATACAAACCCACCAAATTCTATTTTTGTAATTTAATTATAGAGGTGGACGATTCTCCTGAAATACCCGGTATAATCATTACGGAACAAAATATTGAACCAAGCTAGAAAGTAAGCCATTAAAAACTAAGACGTTGGCAAATATTAAGATTGTCGACAAGAAAGGAATATAATTTAACTGATCCACTTCAACGTGAAACAATTTTAAATTCCGTTATATATTCTTCCGAAGCATAAATCAGCTTGAACGATCCATACAGCACATGGCACGAGTTTCGATTTTTTCGCATTCTTCATTTTGCAAAGATCGTCTCGTTGGTAATTTAATATTTTGCGCTTTATTGAATCCAATGTAAGAGAAACTCTATAATTATGATATAGCGATAATTGTTTTATTACCGATTGAAAACGTAGTAATGGTAATAAGGACTAAACGATATTTACTCTCGGGATTTACTATGAAATTTATTGTAATCTATGACTTGTAATTTAGTAAGCTACATAATTTTAAGGATAAATATTTTATAGCAGGAATCCGTGAGGGGGATTTCTCTTCCAGGATCGGATAAAGAATTTGGTCGACTTTGACACAACCCTAATTTATCATTACAAAAGGCCATGTTTCTGTTTTATACCAGGTGTTATTGCAAATTTCAAAAATTTGTATATGCTACAAAATTCGGTAATGTGATTTCTCATTTATTCTTGGATATTTTTTGGAAAACTTACTAGATTGTGCCGAAAATTTTCCCGAATCGTCGATTTATTTCTTAAAGTCAGGATGATAATAATTTTTAAATTAAACCATACGATTTCACAGTTAGATAAGACTTTTGTGATTGAGTGGTTCATGCATGTTTGTCTGTTTACAAGAACACAAAACTTTGGAGAATTTTTATCTTACTCAGTTCTTCTTTCTGAACATATTTTATTAATAACATTTTTCTATATTATCTCTTAAAGAGGAAGCTCTTTACTAGTTGAAAAATCCTTTTGTAAATTTCCATGGCATACTTGATTTTAGTGTTTATTTGAAGGTTAGAGATAATAATGTATCATGAGTGATGATATTTTGGAATTCCATTGTCTTTATTTATTTAATATCACAACGTTTCAACTGGTAAACATCTTGCTTGTTGTTGTCTTCAGGTGAAGACTGAATAAATTACTAAACTACGAGGATACTTATATTACTTAGAGGGGTAGACAAGTTGATCGAGCATGATCGAGGTGGGTGCAGTCATGTGTTACTACTGGATGGCGTACCTAACCTAAGTTTACATTTATTCCTAAAATCTAAAGAAGGTTTGCTAACAATCAGGATTATGAGTTATGACGGCTGCTTCCTAGAATTTCCTTTTTCCCCAAATGATATGTGACTGTACCCATTGCAAGTGGTGACCGTGGGTAAATGCGTGGTCTGCTGTATCGGATCTGTTTGTTTCTCCTTTTCGTGTATGGTTGTGATGTTCTTTGATCCTTGTTTCAAATGGTCGTAGAGTTTCACCAACATAGGATTGTTCGCGGTCGCAGGGTTGGTGTATATAAACTCAATTCTTCACGTCTTTGGTTGGTTGGTTTTGTCTTCGTCAGGTTGGTATTCTGACTGTTTTAGCAAACCTTCTTTAGATATTTGGAATATTTAGAAACCTCACTTAAGTAAATGTAAGCTTAGGTACGTCATCCAATAGTGACACATGGATGCACTCACCTCGGTTATACTCGACTAACTTCTTCACCCCCCCTTCTAAGTAATATAAATATTCTCGTAGTAACTTATTCAATATTCACATGAAGACGACTGGAGATGTGTACCAGTTGAAACGTTGTGATATTAAATAAATAAAGATAACGTACGTCAAAAATACAATTATGATTCTTCTTGATTTTCAATCGAGCTGCAGTCTGGAGAATATAGGATTATTGGTAAATGATTTAAGTCTAAGGTGTTCTTTCATTTCCGTGAGCAATTGTTGAACACTATAAGGTACAACAGCTGAAAAACTGTATGGTCCTCACATAAATGATTTTTGAAATTTGCAGCTTTCTAAAACATCCTGTATAACACAAAAACATAGCCTTTTTTTAATGATAAATTAGGATCATATCAAAGTCGGCCAAATTTTCTATCCAACCCTGGAAGAGTGATCCCACTCACTGATTTCCACTATAACATATTTCTGCCGTGCAATACAAGAAGTAAATTTTAAGACATTCCATTTAAAAATTGCACAACTTCTTTAATATTTAATTTATTGTTCTAAAATTTTATACACGGTAAGCTCTTGTTACATAGTTTCATGTTCCAAAAAATCATTGATTTTTATTAACAGTTAAACAGTTAAATAAACATTAAAAGTTAGTACTCTATTTTATAGTAAGTCGACTTACGAGGTTCTTGTATTACACGGCAGATTTATCCTCAAAATTTTCAGTTGTTTATTCATTTTTGAGTAGTTTAGTATAAGCACTATCAAGTTCGCATAAGTCACGCTATGATTGTTAAGTGTGTAACATTATTGCATTATACAGTTCTCTATGTCTTTGTCTTATTTCACCATATTTTGTTAGCAAGTATGTGCAGCTATAGAGCTCGGGCGGCCGGAAGTAAACCCATAAGAATTGTACCATTATGCAGGAGAATTCACTCACAATGTGTTGTAGATCGCATCAATGGCAGGTATTCCCGTTTCTAAATTCATTTATATATTTATTTACATCCGCCTATTCTGCACGCTATGCCACCGGCGGATGCCTGAAATTTATATTTGTCCGCCGACTAGGAACTTTAAACTTTACGTATTTGTGGTATTATTCGCATGCGAAGAATGAGAACTAAAATTTACTGGGCCCTCTTTCCATAAGTTACAAGTAGTCCAATAAATGAAGCCCTTAAATAGAAATTTTAGTTAAGAAGCTGCATTTTTGGTGTAAGGTAGACTTTATAATGTAAAAGAACATTTGACTACTATTTTAAGTCTATCCTTTGCACAAGAGTTAAAACCCTCCAAATGGGTTTAAAAATAATTTTCTGGTCTATAACTCTTAAACGAAAAATAATATGGAAAAAAGTTTTTTACAAATGTTATAGACCATTAAATTTCGCACAAGAAAGGTTATTACGACTTTTTCCTTATCTATCGATAAGCTGTACGATGTCCGAAAACAATTTTTCGACCAGATCTTTAATAAATGGAGGTTAAGTACAATATGGCACCACTGTCGTCGTGGGACTAGAATTGAAGCGTCAAGATGTGACATTTTACAAATAGAAGAATATGATCGGAATTTTAAATGCTGAATAATCCCGTAAATGATTTTTGCGGAAACAGGGTACGCAAATAATATATTTATATCTATACGTCGGTTTAGATGAAATTTGGTGGGTAGATTTAATACCTCAGCATTGACACTCTGTCACAATTTAGTATCGTCTATACAGTGAGTCCCAGAAGAAATGTCTAAATTCATTTAAAATTCAGCGGTAAGTTTTTTCAAAAAACGCTCGTACCCGTCGATTTTGATTTTTTAATTATTTTTTTTTGTGGTAATTTCATGTATACAGGGTAGCTCAAAAATAAGTTACGACCATCAACTTCATTTTTTCAAATGAAAACATATATTTTTTATTTCATTTTTGAATTTTGCATTGAATTCTAAGCATGTTTCATGTATCATGTCCTATACATAAACTCAACAGTTATTGAAAAAATTAGGATTGAACATATCATTTAGGGAATCCAACGATCTATCAAATCTTCTGGCAATATGGCATTTTGGGCTCCATAATAAGTAGGAGTGTACTGTCACCGTTTATTTCCATAGAAACTGTATGACAATTTTATTTCAAATAAGTATAATTATTGTCAAGCATAGTTTCAAAGTTGCCGTTTTCACAATAATGGTGAAGTTAACGGAACGGGAAAAAAATTAAATTCTATGCATGGTTGGGTTTGGTGATAAAACACGTACTCAAATAGAAACAGCCCAATTATTTAATGAAATCCATCCTGATCGTCCTCCCATATGTCAAAAGATGGTGAGTAGAATAGAGGCTAAGTTTAGAGAATTCGGTCATGTTAGAGATTTGCCTAAATCTGGTCATCCTACTCGAGATGAAATTGAACAACTTGACGTTTTGCTTTCCTGGGAAGAAAATCCATGTACTCCCCTGTCGCACATTGGGGCCGATTTACACAATGACATGCCGAAATCTGTTGTTCACCGAGTAGTTCAAAAGCACAAATATCACCCATACAAAGTTATTCCAGTGCAGTTATTTGAAGATGATTTCAATAGGCGAAGTGAGTTTTGCGGACGCATGCAAAATATGTGCAATCTAGATAATAATTTAGTAAAAAATATTATTTTTTCGGATGAAGCTACGTTCTATTTGAATGGTAATGTGAACAGACAAAATTGTCGATATTGGGCAACAGAAAATCCGCATTGGATGATAGAGGTTCACAGCCAGTACCCTAAGAAAATAAATGTTTGGTGTGGAATCGTACGCGAAAGAGTAATTGGTCCATTTTTCTTTGAACGGTCTTTAACTGGACAAGTATATCTCGAATTTCTCCAACTAGAATTAATTCCAGCATTAGTGGCTTTATTTCCGAATCCATTGGATCCAGACTCCCCTGACGAAGAACTGATATTCCAACAAGATGGTGCTCCTCCGCACTATGCGGCCACTGTGCACACATTTTTGAATGAAACCTTTCCCAATCGGTGGATTGGAAGGAGAGGACCTATCGAATGGCCTGCTAGGTCGCCAGACCTAACTCCGCTGGACTTTTTTTTTGTGGGGTTACCTCAAATCAAAAGTATTTGTTAACAGGCCAAACAATATGCAGGAGTTGAAAGAAAGGATCCGAAGAGAAGTGCGTGTCATAACTCCGGAAATGGTTGGAAACGTGCAGTTTCTATGGAAATAAACGGTGCCAGTGAGACAGTACACTCTTACTTATTATGGAGCCCAAAATGCCATATTGCCAGAAGATTTGATAGATCGTTGGATTCCCTAAATGATATGTTCAATCCTAATTTTTTCAATAACTGTTGAGTTTATGTATAGGACATGGTACATGAAACATGCTTAGAATTCAATGCAAAATTCAAAAATGAAATAAAAAATATATGTTTTCATTTGAAAAAATGAAGTTGATGGTCGTAACTTATTTTTGAGCTACCCTGTATACATGAAATTACCACAAAAAAAAATTATTAAAAAATCAAAATCGACGGGTACGAGCGTTTTTTGAAAAAACTTACCGCTGAATTTTAAATGAATTTAGACATTTCTTCTGGGACTCACTGTATGTATTTCTAGATGGGCGATATTGATCAACGAATTCGGATATTAGTTAATAGGAACAATAATGTTGAATTTTTTAGATTAGAACATACCTCTATGCAAGATGCTCTGCATTTAATGCGCTATAGAGTAACCACATACATGGTGGCCCATTAGTGCCAGAAAGTCCAATATCTCAGTTGTCAATCGAAATACAGAAAAATATTCCATACCAAAGCTATAGGGTCTGTAGAGGTGCATATTCTAAAAATATATTCTAGTATACAGGGTGGCCAACAAAAGCAAAAAAGTAATAAATAAAAGTATAATAAAAGTATAGTAAAAGTAAATATATAAAAGTAAAATAAAAGTATATTTTTTTAAATGGCAACCCAAATTTTTTACTGCGGAATTAAATTCGGAATAAAACTCTACGTACATTGACGGATTTTAGTTGGATGTTCGTTGCGGTGATGCGGTGAGCGCGATATAGTGGACGTGCAAGGTGTATTTAGCCTCCTCTATAAGTCATTTCAGGAACAGAAATAGATTTACTCGCCGTCAAAAACCCCAATTACAAATATTCAGGTTTATATCACAAAGCAGCTAGAGTTTAAAAATAAAAGAATTTAGAAATTATACTTCAACACCCTGTATATCTTTAAAACCCAACATTTTACTAAGGCATGTTGAGCTCCAGCCTATTATTTTTAATGTGTAGAATCTGTGATTACTATATGGCGCATTCGTTACAAACCACCGTGTATACACGCTGAGTAGGGGGAGCGGAACAAACCCCAGGAGATTATTGTACAAGTAAAAATAAAATAATATAATAAATTCATATATCATTATCTGATTTCCATTTCTTTTTCAGTTATAGGGTAATTAAAAAATCATTATCAGGTCAAGAAAAGTTCCAGAGTTTTGAATTGATCGCAGTGGTTCTATTACTTGACCTCCAGATAACACACATAGATATTTTTTATGGGGCTGGTTCAAAAATAAAGTTTGTAAAATAAAAGTCCCATTATTAATAATGTAAGTTGAGATTTTTTCTTCTTTGCGGCTGACATTCGGCTAAGAGGACGTTCATTTTTAACAATATATCTCACTCCTGTACATTAACGATTCTAATGAAAACTAAGAATCCGATATTTAGCTTTGCTGACGATGAACATTTTCGCAGGTAGCATGAAGTATCAGGCATCAATAAAGACCTGAAAGAAATTTTGGCTTGAGGTGACAGTAACCAAGTAGAATTTAACTCTAAGAACATCCAGGCAGCAGTTTTCTCTAGAAAGGTTAACATTACAAAACCGGATATAGTCATGGCAGAACACGCAATTGCACTGGCTCCATCTATTAATTTGCTGGGCGTCAATCTGGGAGGAAATATGTCTTTACATAACCACGTTGTGGCAATCGCCAAGATAGCTAGTCAGAATCTTGGTGTAGTCTTTCGAACCAAAAAGTTGTACACACCTCAACAACTTTTGATACTATATAAAGCCCAGATTCAACCATCACTAGATTACTGCTCCCATGTCTGAAGCTCTGCACCCAAACATACTCTTCGGCTACTGGATTCCATTGAATGGAGGGTCCATTCGTCTGATCGGAGACCATGGAGCTGACGAAGATCCTCAACAGCCTAGAACATCGAAGACAGGTTGAGGATTTGATTCCATTTTACAGATATTTCCATGGAAAGTGCTCGGCTGACCTTGCCCTCTTAATTTCGCCCAGAGCGGTGAATAGCAGAAATACACGACGCACCACTGCCACCCATCCATATGTGGTTAAGCTTAGTACTTCTCGCACTTAATTATTTAAGAATTCTTTCATCTGGAGGACTTCATCCTTATGGAACGACCTTCCCGAGGTCGTTTTTCCTAACGAATATAAACTCCAATGATTCAAAACCAACGTGAATCGCTTTTTGCCCACACGCACCACTCCCAGAGTGCCCTAAAGGATTTTTGCTACAGTGCTTGTGTTTGATCATAAAAAAAAAATAAAGATATTTTCTTACAATCAGAAAAAATGGAACGGAAATGATAGAAAAATTCATCGGAAATGATAGAAAAATTCATCGGAGTACCTGATTGCTAAAGTGACGTCACTTTTCGGTTCTAAAGACAGTTTTCCATTTATCAGAGTCCCACTGCTGAAGTTAGGCCAGTTCCTCTCGACTTACCCTGTATATGATTGTTTAGTTAAAGTTCGTGTCACCTATCGAAAACAATTAAATTAGCAAACTTATCTTCGTTCTCATGTCGCGAACATTAGAGGAAATGTTCCTTTAACTTAATTGCTAAATTAGCAAGTCTAAATGTTTCCATTGCGATTAATATAATTGGTACTGTTACAAAATAGTTCCATGTAAGTCGAATATCCAGATGTTATAAATAAAATGACAGTTGTAATAGGAATTGGAAGTGTAACTGCAAATTGTAATTGTTTTAATTGCGAATTATGTTAATCGAGATTGCAAGTTAAATTAACTTGCCAATTATATATTTTATTCAACACTTACTGATAAAATAATCAAAGCATTTTTAATCACAGTTCTCCTGCTTTTATAGACACCCCTTTATTTTTCAGGACACGGATTATCTGTAATGTTTCTTGTTTTTCATTCACATGGCATAGAGGGTGATTGATGGTGGATAGCCTATTAGACGTTTATAAAGAATAAGTCAACGCATCAAGTTGAAAATTTGGTAACTTATATAAGTGGACAAGCTCTGTCTTCTAAAAATATTTTCAGCGGTGCATTGCTTCCGCTTATACTAGAAATTATTAGCAATTTTGATAATTTAAATAGGACACCCTGTGTACTACATTTCTTATTAGAATCCCTGTTCATTTTTTAATAACTTTCCTTAACATTTTACTATACTGTTATCGTTTTCGAGATAATAATTAATTTAACTTTTTTTTATTTGGAAAACACGTCCTTCAAAAATGGCTGCTATTGTTGAACTTTAAACAGTATGTTCACGGATTGAGTTAACAGGACTAGAAACTTTTTTATTTGGCATTTTTCGAGAAAATATTGTTCTTTATAACTTTATTTGCTTGTAATAAAAATAGGGATGGCGTCGACTAATCTAAGGTTCAACATACAGGGTAAGATGTCACAAAAAAGGAAAAACTTCTCTTATTTTGCATTTTTCGAGAAAATATTGTTCTTCATAACTTTGTTTGCTTGTAATAAAAATAGGCATGGCGTCGACTAATCTGAGTCCCAAAAAAGGAAACACCGAGGAGAAACTTTTTTATTTTGATTTTTTCGAGAAAATATCGTTATTCATAACATTTTTTGCTTGTAATAAAAATAGGAATAGCGTTGACCGATTTCTGTTTCGACATACAGGGTGTCCCAAAGAAGGAAAAGCTGAAGAAAATCATTGTTATTTTGCATTTTTTCGAAAAAATGTCGTTCTTCATAACATTGCTTGCTTATAATAAAAATAGGAATGGCGTCTACTAATTTGAGTTTCACTATACAGAGTAGGATGTCACAGACAAGAAAATACCGAGGAAAAACTTTTTTATTTTGAATTTTTCGAGATAATGTTGTTCTTCATAACATTGCCTTGTTTATAATAAAAATAGGAATGGCGTCGACTAATTTGAGTTTCACTATACAGAGTAGGGTGTCCCAGAAAAGGAAAGACCGAGGAAAAACTTTTTTATTTTGAATTTTTCGAGATAATGTTGTTCTTCATAACATTGCTTGTTTATAATAAAAATAGGAATGGCGTCGACTAATTTAAGTCAACATACAGGGTAAAAAGTGACGTATGGGGTGTCGTTGAATTTGGAATGATGTTCTGAATCGATATAGCAAATAATTTTAGGGTCTCTAAAAGATGCATAAATCAAAAAAAATAATATTTTAGAGAAAAACGGTAACAAGTAGAAAAATTATTTTTAGATTTAAAAGAAACATAAATTGACAGTATTGACCAAGTATTATGGAATTTTGTACTGAATTTTTCATTTTTTTAGTTTCCAAATTTTATTACAAACAGCAGGTAACTGCGTGAATAGTTTGACCACATGTCTCTATTTTCCTTAAGCTTTTGACAATATCCCCGTAAAAATGCAAAATAAAAGGGGTTTTCCTCGAATTTTCCTTTTTTTGGGACACCCTGTATGCAGAAACTCAAATTAGTCAGCGTCATTCCTATTTTTAAATAGAAGCAAAAATTTTTATGAAGAATTCGAAATAAAAAATTTCATTTACAGCCATGCATGTAATAATGACATTTCATCTATCGTTGGAAGGTGGAAAGTTGACCTTTTTTTACTTCTACTTTCCACTCGAGTGGAAAGTAAATTATTTTTTGTAATTTAAAAAAAAATCGATATCTCAAAATAATATACGAACACACTTTGTTAAAAATGCTAATAGCCTTGCGTGTTTAGATATGTCTACTTTTTCCCTAATTGATAGTTGTCCTCAGCATTAAATATTGTGACCAAATCGTCGATATCTTCTTTCTCTTGGCATTTTCACTGAAATAAGCAGTAGCGACTCAGGACCAGGATTTTGAACTTTGTTTCTCGTACACCATTCTTTGAAACAGTTATATGCTATGTCATATCTCGGGCGAGTTGGCAGAAGATCTTCTTCTACTATTTTTGCTGCTTCTCGAATTTCTGGTGGAGTAGCAGCAAAATTAAATTTCTCATCTGATAACATTTTTCTGTTGTTAAAATAATATATTGTTTAGTGACATGGAAACCATATTCAAAAAATTATATTTTCCATCTTGGTGTATATTATTACCATTTTTTTTTCAAAATAATAAGAAGTGGATGTTAGTGTGGTTGTAAATAAAATAGTATACGAACTTCGGTGAAAAGTTTCATTACTGTCTAAATGAATTAGTTACTGACTCTCGCGATAGGAATGAAACACTTTCCACCTCGGTACGTAATAATACTATTTCCTATTGTTAACTCAATCCGTAGACATACTGTAGATACTGTTGAAATATATTTATGTAATTTTAACCCTTAATATAATAATATGCATATCACATAACAAAAAATATCATTTTAGGTTTCAGGTTTTGTTCTAATATTTTTTAATTTTTTCAGTTATCGCAACAAGAAAATTTTTGTCTGTTCCTTCCAAACCGTTAAATCTCTATTCAAATCCCATATCAGTTGTTCGAATTCTTAGTACCTAGTTCAGCTGGAGACGAGCAAACTGCAACGGAATTATTCTGCTGCTTGTTATAGTTACACAGCTAAACTATGTATTTTTTTTCTGTGTAAATAAATTACTAGAATAGTCATTTTAGAACATATTGGTAGTACACTAATAACTTTTTGTCACTTAACAAATTTTCAAAATTTATTTCGCGTGTCGCATATTAAGTTTAAATGTATATTACGAGCTACTTCTATCATTTAAAATGATTTAGAGCTGAAATATACGTTTCATTTTTAAATATTGAAACAATGTTGTTTTGTAATCCGGTACAAATAAGTCTGCTCAATTTATTATCTTAGGTGACGTTTTGAAAGCGTGTGTATTTAAATATTTGATTTCGCACCGTTGTCAATTTTGATATTATTATGAGATTTTAGAGAAATCGATTCTTTTTTTAAATTTTTTTGTATACAATATTTTCTTCATTCAACTCTTACTGAGAGTTTAGAAATAATAGTTATACTGTTCAGAAGACTTGTAAGAATAAAATAGAAGAAGAAGGCAAGAAGACAAATTAAACTGCTTCACAGAAATTCTTGTCCCTAGAATATTTATATATTTTACAACGAAACTTCTCCTTCAACTAACAAGTAAGGGAAACAAAACAGCGCCGTTCTTGTTGCACAGCCCCAACTTCTGGTATACTTATTTAATAAGGTGTCAATTTGAGAACCCTTGAGGAACACCGGCATTGATGGTGAAAGTGTCTGAGAGAAATCCGTCAATCGCCACTTGCAGAGAGCGGTCCTTAAGAAAACTAGACAACCATGCACAGAATCGACTGGGCATACCATAGGATCGCAGTTTACTTAGAAGCCCCTCATGCCAAACACGATCAGAAGCTTTATAAATATCCAGTTCAACAGCCCGTGACTCCCCATGATGTTCGATTGCGTTGTTCCAAAGATGCGTGACATAGGCTAGAAGATCTCCAGTTGATCTGGACTTCCGAAAACCATATTGATGATCGCTGATAATTTTGAAGCCTTCCAGGTACTTTCGAAGTTTGGTTAAGAGCTTCCTCCGTTACTTTGGATATAACTGAAAGCAATGCGACTGGTCGATAGTTGTTAGGCAGGGTTTCCTTACGTTTCGTTGGTATATGCTGGACTCTTGGAAACTACTACTTAAAAAATTATAATTATGGTAAAAATAGATTTGAACGACCTTTAACATGATACGCCACTTAGCTCCCTTCCCATTTAACATTTTAAGGGTAATGTTTATCTTTCCCATGGGAGTAAACCACGAAGGCTGCAGATAATCTTTAAAAATGTACGTGTCTTTCCGTTTTTTAATATTATTTACTGAAAGCGAGATTTTCAGGGTTTGTACCAGTTTTCAAATGGACTCCCAATATATTAACGGATTAAAAGTCATTTTAAAAGTCTTTTAATCTGGAATTTATCAGTAAGAAATGACTACCAAGTAGGTAAACTGTTAAAATTCGAACGGATCATTTCTATTCAATTTATTTTTTGTTGTATTTTTGGAGGTTGCAGGAACCTGTAAATCTGGAGAATATTTCAGTGTACGAATCTAATTAATGCTCAATAATTACTCAATGAAATAACAAATATCTATTTTCTTGCACAGATAAATATAGAGCAACCTATTTCAGCTATCATACTGTTTCGACCAATCAAACTATTTAATTAGCACGATTAACATGTAAACCTCAAAGTTTTGTTCGTTTGGGCATGTTTATTCATAGATTAAATCACTCGAGCTTCGCTCTCGGGTTTTAATTGGAATAAACATGCCTACCTATAGTTTGGGACCAAAACTGGTGACGTAGCAGTCGAAGCCATGGAAACTGCCAAAATACTGTGTTGTCATTGGTGGTTTGCATTGGTTCCCATGGTTTCGACTGCTACGTCACTACCATCGGTTTGGTCCCGAACTATAGCATAAAAATTGTCGATCTATTTACTACCAAAAATTAAATATGGCAACTATGTCCAAACATTCCTCCCGATATAAATAGTCAACTTTTAAATCTTTGACGTTTCCCAAATTTACGGCATGAATTATGAGGGCGATTCGTTTTTGAAAAATGTGCTTTTTAGATCGTTAATTACAGAGCCCACCGCCACTGTCACGATGTCGCTGTTGTCGACTCGTCCGCAGACAAATGACTGGCGGCGTAATTTATAACGCCGCCAGAAATAGGATCATACAAAAACGGAGAGACAAAATAAAAATCCAAGAGTTATGAATGAATACTCGATTTCTTAAAATAGTTTATTTAGTGTGTTTCGTGTGTGTCAAGAAGAAGTCTTTCATATAAATTAATAAAATATGACTTAATCATACAGGGTGAGTTAGGAGAAACTAACGGACTTAACATCAGGTGCATATTGTATTGTATACTATCGTTGAAAAAAAAATTTTTACGGTAGCAAAAGAATACCTACATAGAGAGAAAAAAAATAGCTGTGACTGTAAAATTGATGAATTTGATGATTGCATTTTCTTTAAACACATTTTGTTGATACAGTGCAACCTCGATAATCCGGACTAATTAAATCCGCGGTCATCCGGAGTAGTAAAAAATCCGGATTATTGAAGCGAGACAGTTTTTTTTTTGAAAAACGAAACATTTAATACAAAACAACTAGAAAATAGTACACAAACAAAAATTATTTAGAACAGAAGCATAATTATTAAATTTTATATTATTTTGTGAAGTAATTTATAATTTTTGTTTGCTGGAATTACCGAGTACTGTCAAATCCTGATCATAAAGTACACAATCTAGTTGAAAGGTTTGGCCGGATTATTGAAAAATCCGGTGTAACGAAGGTGCGGATTATCGAGGTTGCACTGAATTTCAAAGCTCCATATTTCCTAAACGAGTAGATTGATTTTCAAAAACTAAGCAGCAATGTATTAAAAACCCTTTTTTCCCAATTTTCATTTGATAGAATTTAGGGGCTCCCACTTAGGGAGTTGGAGATTTTGCTATGCTTTTTGCGTCAAAAGTTGTCCCCCTAACAAACAAACTTGACGTATTTTTGGATTTTATCGAAAAGTTCTTTTCCACCCTGTAATACCCTATATAAAGAGAGAAACTCACTAGCCTCTCAGACAAATTGCCAATTTCTCCATCTGTAAGTAACTTTTCAGTGATTTCTGTGCTAAAAATCTCTATAATTTAGAAAACATTTTTTATTAAAAAATGTAAATAAAATTTTGTTCATGAGTCACCGATAAACGACAGAAAGAACATCCATTTTAAGTATAAACCATTAAGAATATGTTTAAATAAATTTAATCAAAATAATAACCTAAATATCATACAGATATTTAAAACTTACCTCCAACACAGCAGCTAAATGGTAAAGATTATTTTTCCTTCAAAAGTTTTCGATCTTAAACTGTACACTGTCACCACAAAAAGCAGCCATATTATAACTGTGTCTTCGACGTCTCCCTCCACTAACTTGTTTGCTTGCCGTCCGTCAATATTAAATATCTGCTCTATTGATGGGCACACTACGGGAGTGTTTTTAAATGATTATAGTAATGTAGGTCAGAGACACGCATTTAGCTGAATATTTTGGATCATAAAGTAAATGTTAGTATATTTCGCGCAAATATATGGCATTAATTTAGGCGAAATTAATAAAACGTTGAAATATTATGATAAAGGTACAAAGTAAATATCTAAAAAAATACTGTTTTAATGTATTTAAGATAAATGGTTATTCATTTAAGTCACTTGAATATGGGTTAAATAGATAATAGATTTCCGTAAAATTCATTAATTTCGTTAAGATAAGTCAAATGAACATGAATCAAATATTTCCTTATTCAAATTAATTATACAGGGTGTCCCAGAATATGTGGGCAATCTCCCGGGTTCAGATAGAGCACTTAAAAATAACAGGAGAAATTCTTGTAAATTTTTCTTCCTACGGCCTCCTCTACAGAGATACGGCATAACGGACGTCACTGGATATTGTTGTTTTTTAAATAATTTATTAAGTACCAGGTGTAATTTAATAGTTTTTTAGTATAATGGTTAGTAGATGAGTCCCCTTAAAATTCGCTCTTTTAAGCGCATTTGGCTTATTTAGTTTGCTAGGGATGGGTAAATGTCGATAAAGTGAACTGTTTTCGAAAAAAAATACTTTTGTTCAATATGGTTAGTAGCATAAGTTGTTGTTTTATGTTCATAAAATTCCCTCATTGTTATGTACCGATTTAAATAAGAATATTTATGCCAGTGTGAGTTTATCGTAGTGTTTTGAAATTTGCGGTTTTTCTCCTTGGTCTTATTAGTTACTAACTTAGTAAATGAATTTACGTATACTGAATATAAATCATATTGAACAAAAATATATTTTTTTTCGAAAACAGTTAATTTTATCGACATTGACCAAGTGTACCTTTTTTCAGCTTAAGGTTTAGAGTATCCAAAAATATTATTGTCGTTCCTTCATCATACAAGGTGTACAAAATAAGCATTTTTGTGTTACCTCTAGTCCGTCCCTGGCTAACTAAATAAGCCAAATGTGTTTAAAAGGGCGAATTTAACGAGACTCATCTAGTAACCATTATACTAAAAAATTATTAAATTGCACCTAGTACTTAAAAAATTATTTAAAAAACGATTTCCAGGGACGTCCGTTATGGGCCCGTATCTCCGTAGGCGAGGCCGTAGGAAGAAACATATTGGTACTTCTCCTGTTCTTTTTATGTGTTCTATCTGAACCCGGAAGATTGCCCACATATTCTGGGATACCCTGTATATGGGTCATATAGACGATTTTTACGAATTTTTTTCTCTGTATAGTTTGAAATAGGTAGGTAGATATTTTCAAGCCGACCCTGCAACCATTTATAGGTAACTGATTTATTACAATAAAGGCTAGCGGTATAATGTACACTATACTATTCACTTGGTGATAAGTAACCATTGCTTTATCCTTACGTCAATTATTTTCTGGAATTTCCACAAAATACCTCCCATATAGACCTTCTTTCAGTTCGTTTACTTGTTAGTTATTAAAAACACTTCTTGCCGTTTATAATATACAAATTTATATACACAAGGAAGGCTATTTACCTTTATGGCTAGTATTCAAATTTGATAGGAAGATAAAATATCTTGATCATATTGATCGGTGACTGAATTTGTGAAACCCCACAACCCATATTATTAATTATAATAATTTAAAAATTCATCGAATCACAAGGATTTCTCTAATTTTAATCATTAGCAAATTCAGCAGGTTTTTTGCTAGATGATGAATTGATTTATAATATAGAATATTTAAGTTAAAGAATTAAATCTGGCTTATTTTTATAATTTTTACAAAAATTATAAATTTAAGTTAACGCGAATGGATATATCTTTGAATATCGAATTTTACAGACAATTACAATTACATTTATGAGGCAAAATTTTCTTACAGGCAACTTTCAGTAAATCGGAATTTAAAAATAATAATCTCAAAAACACCTGTTAATTATTTAATAGGTTGCTTATAGTATCTAATTAGAGAAATTATGTATGTCCGCGCAAAAGATCTTCGTCACAAAGATCTTGGTCTCTTTTTGTATAGCATCGATTTTTTAATAATTTAACGCAGGTCACATAACTAATTTCCCTGTAGGTACTCTATCATATAACGTCAATATTTGGAACTGAGTTATTTTAATCAGTCACTATACCATTTTCCTATTATTTATAACTGCCCTGTCTTATATTTGCTTAAAGTTTTGGAATATTCCTTATAGAATTTAAATACTAATAAAATTAGTCATATTTTTAATCTACCTAGGGTGTAAACGAAACTTGAACATCAAAATATATTTTTCCTTAATGGTATCTATGTTACCAGTATCCTAAAACAGTAAAAATAAATCTATGGCCGCTGTGGCTACCAGCACTAAAAATATATTAAGTGTGACCGGTGTTACTTAATGTTACCGGTGTTACAATAATTAAATAGTTCCATGGGTACTTGGAGTTAAACTTTAAAAATCAAACTATTGGAACTTAAATTGCTTTAATGTGAAAATAATTCACAATTTAAACATACTTCTATATTATTTTTTGTTTTAAAACCTATTTACTTTTTGTTGTACAGCCTCTTTTTTCCCTATTTCTTTTTAATTTTGCCTTTAAGAGATTATATTTGCTTGAGATTAGGCATTTTTACGAATTTACGGTGCCTTCGTAGTTCTGTAAAGATTCATAAATAGAAAAATATTGTATATAGTTTCGGATAACAAAATGTGTATCGCCCGTCACACAAAAATGCACAAATTCATGGATAACAGCTAATAAAAGCTATTTCTTAAACTTTGTTAGACTGAAATCATTATCGGTACTCAAGAGAATGACTTCGTGTAGTATTTTTCCCTTAATTAAAACTGCTAGGTCTGAGTTAACCCTGTGACCGGCATTACAAAATAAAAACATACTCCTGATAAAAAGTAGGCAATTTTCTAGCTCATACCTAAATAAACATAATAACGAACTTACCTAAACAGGAGCACGCTTTACACAAATTCAAACACATACTATCATATTTGTAAAACTATTAGGCCCACCTCTAGTGGCGTTATTTATAAGCAATTTCTGCCGTGGCCGGCGATACATACAGCTACGGGGACGGAACTTCTGGATAATAATTGCCTTAGAGGAACTAAACTGTTGATCTTTAAACATTATTTTTTTATTATACATTGTACTTGAAGTGTAAATTATTTATATATAAAAGTAACTTTAGTAAAATGACGTGAAATATAAAAGGGCAAAGTAAGAAATTATTGACTGGGGACACGCGACCGGCGTTACATTTTTAAATCCAAATTAGAATACTGCAGCTATAATCTAAAAAAAATATTTTAAAACTGCTTTCTAATGCAGGAAGTAACATATATTTCGCAAATTATAATCGTTTTTACACGCAAATAGTTTCTTTTAGTAAGTTATATGCTAAGGACTGAAAATTGCCTGTAAAAAAATCTTGACCCAATTAATACATTCAACATTCAGAAACATCAACATGTTGCATAATAAACGGACTTAAATGCATATTAAGCCATCTATTGAGCAATAGTAGAATTAATAAATCGATGCTAATGAATAAAATAGATATCACGCCATTTCAAGAAAACGACCTGGCGGGTTTTTGTTAAAATCAAGAATTTTTTCGTCGAAGGCTGGCAATTTCTACATATACGGTCAGACGGGAATTTAGTTATTCAGGTGTCGTACAGCTTTAACATTTAGAAATGGCGACTTTAGCTTTCTGTTATTGGTTTACCTTAAAATATATACAATTATTATCGCGAACAAGGTGACCGGATAATAATATAAAACATATTTCATACCATATAAATAAAATGCGACTGTCAGCCTGGGAGTAATGACATCGACAGAATTTCATTACTCACGATTCATTAAACCAGCAACAGTCAGTCAAATGCTCATAAATGTATCAACCTATCGCAGCAACTCAATAAAAATATTCAGTTTCAAATACCTAATAATTACTCGAAATCTAAGCTCAATCATTCAAATACCACATTCTGTCTTTTACAAAATCTGGCAAATTATTTAACAAGCGTGGTAACTCATTTTGCAAAAAATCCAAATAGACTTGTCCAGTTACTCGTGTTTCAAAAAAATAAGGACCAATAACATAATTTCCAACTATTCCACCCCACGCATTTAGTGACCATCTAGTTTGACTGTGAGTTCTAATAAAATGTGGGTTGGCGGTTGCATAATAATGGAAATTATGCCTATTGACATTTTTTCCATTTTTATGAAATGTAGCTTCGTCAACGAACAATACATAATTAAAAAAATTCCTCTCGGTGTATTTTTTGTTGAACCCATTCAAAGAAAGTAACTCTGGTTCCCTAGTCCAGATCGTTTAGCTCTTGCATCAGTTGAATGTGATATGGGTGCATTTTATTTTTAGTCCAAATACTTTGGACAGCCGAACGTGTTACATCTGTTTGATTGGAAATTGTTCTTTGGGAGATATGGGGATTTTCAGTTACTTTCAGCAGCACTACTTTTCCCGTCCGAGAGAAACGATCCATTAATTTATCAAATGCTTCTTTTCTTGGCTGCCTTCTATCAGGATAAGTTTCCCGATAAAGCCCTGTAGCAAGTAGACAGTTTCTGTCACTTGCTTCAAGTATGAAAACCATATCGACTAATTCGTCTGTAGAAAAATTCATAGCGTGTCAACAAAAAATAATTTTTGATCTACAATAACTACCTGAACACCGTCAAGTCGTTAATCAAAATATGTCCAAAATCTAAATTCATTATTATGATAACAGTTCGAATTGTTGTTTTTTTTTAACTCATGGCCAACTTATTGAAAGTGCCGATATTTTTACATTTAAAAAAAAAAACATAAAATATTAGAAGAACGTTACGTTTTAGAGCATTTATTATAATTCCCTATTTAAAGAGGTTGAAATTATCTGTAAGCTGACATAATAATATACAGGGGGGTCCATTTGAAAAAATGTAGTAATATTTATCTGAAGATTGCTACATTTGTACCGATGTAAAAAACACCCTGTATACGATATTGATGCTTTTTTTAGTAAAATTATTTGGACACCTCTAAAGTTTATAAAAATATAAAAATTTCTTTTTTAGTTTAAATTAGTAATATTTTAAAATAATTTTTTTGATATGATGTTTTTCGAGAAAATTTTAGGAAAAATTGAATAATCTGGCAACGTCGTATAAATCACCAAAATAAAATAGCATATCTTATGTAAAATTTTATGCCGAATTCGATGAGACAAAAAGAAATGGGGGGGTACTATTTAAAAAAATTACTTATATGATGCCCCGTTTTTTTGGAGCATCCTGTATATCCAAAAATATTTTTAAAATGTGCGCTTTTATTTATCCTAGAACCTTTGTATTTAATAAATTTCGATATTTTTAAGAACAACGGAGATATTTGACTTCCTCGCACTAATCAACCACCCTGTAGGTACTCATCTCTGCTCGTCATATTTAGTAATATTTTTAAGTTAAACAAGTTGTGTGTAGTAATTATTTTATTAAAGTATGTATTAATTATAATTTTAAAATTTCTTGTTCTGTTTCAATTAAATTAATTATTTTCATTTGCAAACATTCTTCTACCAATCCTGAAGCCACCATTACATAAATTAAATTACCTAGTTTAACATTATTAAAAATACTATGATGGCGCCAATTGTGGTTCCCACGTGAAGTTACCGAACAACACATTTAAATCACTGCGGTTTTAAAAAGATATCAAAGTCGATTTAAACTATTTTTAGATTACTATGTGTAGCTGGTTCGTTAGTTAAGAAATTAACATTTTAAATTTATTATTTAGACGAAATTTCTATTTTTGGAGAAAAAATGTTTTCAGTCACACTTATTTGAAATGATATTCATATTATATTATGAAAAATAAATGGTAATTAAGTTAGTTCATCAAGGAAGACCACTTTTTGGCGGAAATTAAAAACACTATTTCGGAATTTTTTTAAAAATGGATATTGAAAATAATTATACAGAGTGTTGCTTAATAACTAATATTTAAGAAGGTTATTCTTGGGTTCATTTAAGAAAGAACTTCATATGAATATATGTTCCGTAACGTCCTAACTTCTGAGATACAGGGTATTAAAAATTTACAAAAAATCTCCTATTTTATCAATCTGTGATACTGCTCTGGAAGATATTTTTGTGAAATTTGCAGACTTTCTATTAGAGGCATTTTCTGATTATATTTATGTGTTTGGGTGATGGTAATAGCGACTAGCCATGCACCTGCAGAATAAACAGGAAGGATAATGTTTTTTAGGTTTTCAATGCCCAAAAAACTGCAATTAACGATATTACTGTGTGCAAAATGGCTACATGAGACTTGTACGTCATCATAGGCAACATATGCACCCACCTATATCTATGAATAGCCAAACTCTCAAAGCAAAAGTAGCAAATTTATGGTCTCGCGCATGTAAACAAAGCTAATAGTCAGATATCATGCGCAGTGCCGACTGATAACCTATTTACCTTACGAACAAACCCGGCAAGCTGGACCGTACTTCGCCTTTAATAAAAATGATTACACGTCAATATTTTGGCACACCTTCCTTGCTGGGACATACACAATCTATTTTCTCTAATAAAAGAAGGTTTTGTGGCCATCACTGAAATCCCACTTTTTGAATTAATTTCAATATCTATTATCCGCGTGTCGATTGATTTTTAATATCATTACACCCCTACAGACTGATTTCAGTTCTGGATGGTCGTCGTTGGTGGGCAACTAAATCGACACCAATACAGCGAGGTTGCCTATACGACGACGACATTGCGCACCGACACATTTTTTCACTTATAAAATTTAACTTTTTACTGCGCACTCCATAAGTTGTACGTATCCATAGTTATACGTCCGTGGACATATGCAAACGGAAATAATTGAAAAAATCTGTCCTTTATGGAGAAGTTCAAGGGTCATCTCTCCCTATAACTCTTGGCAACTCTCCCACGTTACGGGGTGAGATGCCAAAAAACCCAGTTTTTCTTAATATTTTTTTGTAACCTTGAAGTAATTTCTTTTCATTTTTCTATATTTATATATGTTATTGATGGTTTAATAGTATATTAAGATACAAGTTTCATAAGACATTATCATAAAGCACGCGTTTAATTTAGAAAACGACCCGCGAAGCGGGGAGTTTTCTAAAGTACAAGTGCTCTAATTGTCTTTTGAACCGTGAATTTTATAATACTTTTTCTATTTGGGTCTTTAAAGTCTGAAAAACAATTTGAATTAATATTTTCTTTTTGGGTTGGCAACACTTATACTTGTAACATTTTATTAAATTGTAAAAATGTTACAAGTATCAAATATGCCATGATAGAAACAGTTGAACACAACAAAGCTTCTTCCCATGCGTCATAATTTAAAATAAATATATTATTAAAGTTAATAAAAATGAGTCAAGAAGAAAGTTATACTCCTTCAGAAATACGAGAAATTGCAGAAAATAATCTAGAAAAACTTTTAAAAAGAATATGCCAAACAAAGTTCAAAATATTGAAAAAAATAATAAATAATACTATTGAACAAAATATTGTGGCGACATCCACACAGAATCTAACAGGAATATCAATTAATGAACTGGAAATGTCTACAGTAACTATAAATATGTATATATAAAGTAATATTGTATAATACTATATTGAATTAAAAAAAAAATATACTACTTTATTGAATAACACTTTAGAAATAGAGCAAACTGGAAGAAATTTCTATTATTTTTAGGTTATGTTGTTTTATAGGTATCACTAGAAATTAGTTGACGGACACACAACATCAGTATGTTATATATTTCCGAGAATAGATATTTCGGATAAATATCTAGTAAAAATGATCTATTTGCAAGGTTAAAGGTTAGTATCTTAAAGTTTTCAATAGAAAATTTCTGTCGAATCCATAATGCCTAGAAAACTAATTTCAACAAAATCGAAGTAGGCCTAAATTTGAACCCTACTTGTTGCCAACATGAAAAAAATAAAATTTCAGTTTCATAGAGTTACAAGTTATTCAATTTTTGTGCATTTCATAATGTAGCCATTATAAAATCCATATAAAAAAAATTTACTTTGCTATTTTGGTAATAAATATAATACGAAACAAACAATTTTACGATATTATTTGTAAAAATTCGACAACTGTCTATCCCACACTTATCCTAATATCTTCAAAAAAGTGCCACGTCATTTGTACATTGCATTGGGTGATATACGTATTATGGTTCGTTTGACGATATTAATATCAGTGCTAAATTCCCAGACATATCATATCTAAATTACAGTCAGTTTCTGTAAAACATTATTTATAACATTTAAATATAAATAAATAACATAACTTTGTTATATCGAAAACACGGCGTTTAAATACGGATGCCCTGTTATCTCTGGCGACCTATGCTTTGACTTCCTGAACTTATGATAAGCCGGTGCTGTGGGAGTACCTTACTTGCTTAACCGCTATTACTACAGATATTATGTGTGTTTGTGGTTTTTCTATTTAGAAAAATGTAGAGGATGGAAATTATATTTTAATTTATTTTATGGTGCTATATTGCTTGCTCCGATTATGCACTAATGCAGAGAAGATTTTTACTTCCGTTATAAAATTTTTAACTAGGATAGCAAAAAAATACCTACATAGAGGATAATAAAAATAATAGCTGTGATAATTAAATTAATATTGCTGGGTATATCTTTGATATAGTAGTAAAGTCATTATTATTATTATTATTGTTATGTTTTTTCTCGTTTAATCAAGGGGTTTCATTTCTGAGATGACGGGTTAACCAAGTCATCTCATATTCTATTGGTTGAATTGAGGGATGATCGTACTATATTACATGTTTTAAGGATGATAGAATTTTGTATATTTGTGTGGATATTTGCGTTTAGATTGAGTTGTTCAAGATGAGTATTGAAAATGTGTGGTGTGATGCTTGTGACTGAAACGATGCATGGTATGATGACTACTTTTTCTGTTTCCAAAGTCTCCGGACTTCTATTGCCAATTCAGTATACTTTGCTATCTTGTTCCTATATTTTTCTTGGGCGTTAAGGTCGTTAGGTATGGATATATCTATAATTTAGGTGGTTCCTTCTTTTTTGATTTGGAACACGATGTCTGGCCTATTACATGTTATTGTTTTATTTGTATGGATTTCTACGTCCCAGTATAGTTTGTATTCACTTGTGTCTATGACCGTTGTTGGGGAATATTGATAATATAGTATTTCTTCTGTGACGAGTTTATATGTCTTTGCTAGTGCCTGATGGATAATTTTTCCTGATATATTGAGTGCCTGCCAAGATTTTGCATCCTCCAGTAATATGGTTGATATGTTCTTTATATTGGTGGCACACTGAGCAATTTATAAGACAGTTCCTTTTAGATGTGTTTTCCATGTAATTGCCTTTTCTTCTATATTTTGTGTTGGTGTATAAGTATCCGATGGGTGATTGGTTGTGGATATGGATAGATTAAGGGGGGTATAATTTTTGTTAACTTTGCAGATTGCTTGGTGCAGGGATGTTTGTTTATTATGGAAATACTTTCGAAGTTTTTGGATCTGGTTTGCGTGTAGTGGTTGAATATCTATCATATTTCTCCCTCCTTCTTTCCTATTTATTGTGATTCTTTCTTTACATGAGTTCGGATGGTGTTTTCTATGTTTAGTTAGCTCCGATCTAGTGAGAATATTGGTATTTTCCAGATCTGTTTGGGTCCATTTGATTACACTAAACGAGTATGTGAGAATTGGGACTACAAATGTGTTGATGGCTTTGAAGAGATTACGGGAATAGAGTGGAGAGATACAAGTTTCATAAGACATTATCATAAAGCACGCGTTTAATTTAGAAAACGACCCACGAAGCGGGGAGTTTTCTAAAGTACAAGTGCTCTAATTGTCTTATGAACCGTCCATTTTATAATACTTTTTCTATTTGGGGTTTTAAAAATAAATATAATATTAAAGTTAATAAAAATGAGTCTGGAAGAAAGTTGTACTCCGTCAGAAATACGAGAAATTGCAGAAAATAATCTAGAAAAACTTTTAAAAAGAATATTCAAAACTTTTATTTATGGTGCGAGCAGAACAAATGTCAAAATATAGAACAAAATAATAAATAGTACTATTGAACAAAATATTGTGTCGACACAGAATCTGACAGCAATAACAATTAATGGGAAGAAAATATCTACAGTAACTATAAATATGTATATATAAAGTAATGTATAATACTATATTGAATTAAAAATAAAAATAGTACTTTATTGAATAAAACTTTAGAAATAGAGCATCAACTGGAATATATTTCTATTATTTTTAGTATAAGTATAGTATAAGTATTTCAGAAAAATATATAGTAAAAATGATCTATTTGCAAGGTTAAAGGTTAGTATTTTAAAGTTTTCTATAATAAAATTTTGTCGATTCCATAATGCCTAGAAAATTAATTTCAACGAAATCGAAGTAAGCCTAAAATTCGAATCCTACTTACTGCCAGCATGAAAAAAATAAAATTTCAGTTTCATAAAGTGGCAGGATATTAAATTTTTTTGCATTTCATAATGTAGCCATAATGAAACCCAAATAGAAAAAAAATATTTTGAAGGGATCCTAACCAAATAAAAAACTGACAAAATACATTCAACAAAATCGATGCACATCGTGACGTCACCGATTAGAAATCACTTATAAATCGGTGGGCTCTGTTGAATGCAGCCATTTGTAAATACGTTTGACTTTTCTGCATTTGACAATACGTATTAAATTAGGTTAAATGTCAAAGATTAAGAAATAAGTTTTGTTGGATGAGGACCTGAAACCCGAATGTTCTAATTTGTTAATGATACAATACAAGTTGGTTGAGGTTGTGACGATAAAAGTATTATGACTTGAAGGAAGTAACATGAGTGCCTCAGTAAATTTTGGTACTGGACGAACGTAAGTTAATATCCTTATCCAAAAAATATACGTCATCTCTATTTACGAGAAAAAATGTTAACTTGGTCTATCGATTTTGTTTTCACCATGTCGTAATAGAAAATTACGGTATCTATTATCACCATGAAAAGATGAGTTATTTTTAGACGTAGATTATACGAATCTGGAAACGATTTTTGATGGAAACACTTAGGTTATGAGCTATTATCTATTTCTTAAAATATCATTTTCTAGAGGTTACATTTCAGATGTATATGCTAACATTTGTATTCCACTTGATCATATTTTATTAAATTTTGTGTTTTTACAAATAACAACATATACAGAGTGTTTTGGGGCAAAGTTGCCCGTAATTATGGGCCCAATAATAAAAAAAATTTAAATAAATACAGGTTCTTTCAAAATATTTCGAAAAATCTAAAATTTCCCTTTCTCTTTTCTACTTATTATTCTTCAGAAGATGGTATCATCAAATATTTTATGCGTCTTTAGGTCATCATCATCAACTTATTTTTTTTAAATACGAGCCTAGATTTCTTTGGTTAAATTATGAAAAAGAACCTAAATCTATGTTTAGTGGTATAAAATAATTACTGGTTTTCCGACGTTTTGTTCCTTAAATTGATCATCTTCATTCAAATACCCCTAGTACCTTCCTCTAATTTACTTTTGTTTCGAAAAAACTGAAGATCTTTAATTGTTATTACGTACTACTACTTTATTTTTTATTTCAAACTAATAGTTGTATCAACTAACGTAACGTAAAGCTAACACGTTCTTAAGACTTTTAAAAAGAGGCATCAATCATAATTTAAACAAAAACATCCAGGCCAATATATAAAAAAAAATTAAGTTGATGATGGTGACCCAAAGACGAAACGTCGCGCGAAAGATCTGATAATGCCATCTTATGGGGAATAAAAAGTAGCAGTAAGAAAGTGAAATTTGTTTTTGGATTTCTCTTCGAACAATGTCAGGAAAAAATAAAACCTAAACCGAAAGTTTTTAATTTTTTCAAACATTTTGAAAGCACTTGTATATAATTACGCAATTTTGTCCGAATTTAACCGACTTCATATCTCTTACCGTTTCCGATATCAAAATGGTAAAGGCCGAATTTGTAACGTCCTGTATATTCAAATTTACGCTCCAAGGAACTAAGATCATACATGTTTAGTATTTAGAAGTGGTTTGTTATTTGAACATGGCGGGAATTATATACAGTATGGACAAATGGACTAAAAATTGAAAGTTACGAAAAAAAGTCACTCTTAATAAACGTTTTTGCTTGTCTAGAAAGTTCGATTCATCACAAAAAACTTCAATTTTTTTATACAGGGTGGATAAAAACTTCAAAAATGTTATTTCTCTTAAGAGTAAACATACCTACTTTATTTTGAAAGATACGAAAAAACGTCACTCTAAATGAATGTGTTTTCTACACAACAAACCGAAGTAGAACAATTCATTAAAACGTTTATTTCCCAAAAAGTATTCTCTGGCAGAAATGCTATCTATTGAACAAAGAGCTTTTATAATACAATGTTATGGGGATGGTCAAGTTTCATACCGCTACGTCATGGAACAATTTACCGAGAAATTTGTAGGAATTCCAATAACTAGGATGGCAATATGCAACTTAATAATAAAGTTCAAGAGAACTGGTTCGGTTTTGGACCTCAAAAAAAAAAAGAAAAAATACGACCATGATGATGCTGCTACAGTCTTAGTTCTTCATTCTGTTAAAGAAAATCCTATGACGTTGGAAGTTGTGAAAAAAGTCAAATTCAGAAGATCCTTAAAGCAAATAAATTGTATCCGTATAAACCGCACTTTAATCAAAGATTGGAAGAGGGAGACGACGCGAAATGACTTGATTTTTGCCTGTGGATAGGAGACATAATTTTAAGTGGAAATGTTGATTTTTATAAATATCTATCATATTTTCTGATGAAAGTACATTTTCAACAAATGGAACCGTTGCAACCCAGCACATTAGGTACTGGTCTTTAGAAAACCCCGAATTCAGAATTATGACGAGAAGACAATATTTTACAAAAGTGAACGTGTGGTGTACGATATCCATCCATGGGGACCATCATATGGTCATATTTTTTTGATAACACGTGCAATATATTATCATATTTAGAAATGCTGGATACATTTTTCAATGATGAACTCGAAAATCTACCATTAAATTTTCGACAAAATATGTATTTTCAGCAAGATGGTTGTCCAGCCCATTTCGCTCGTGAGGTTAGAGAATGGCTTGACAGCAGATTTGGTCCAAGGTGGATTGGCAGGAATGGCCCAGTTTTGTGGCCCCCAAGAAGTCCCGACTTAATCCTGGCCGATATGATTTTATGGGGCCGTTTAAAACAAATTGTTTTTGCAACCGCAATACCAAATGATATTGAAGTGCTGAAGGGCAGAATTATCCAGGCTGTCCAAACGATATCTCAGGAAGAAATCAGGAATTCTTTCACTTATTTGAGAAAGCAATTAGAAAAATCTGTCGAGTATGGGGGTGGAATTTTTGAATTATGAAATCGTTATCGTATTCTTGTCATGTTAATAAAAATGTTCGTATTATTATTATTATTATAATTACTTCATTAAATAAAGACAAAAATCACCTATTCATTATTCAAGTAAAAACGTTTATTAAGAGTGACTTTTTTTCGTATCGTTCAATTTTTAGTCCATTTGTGCTCCGTGGACATACTGTACACATGGTGTTTCTTAATGTTTTTGAGTAAATCAATGAAATTCAAGTTGAAACTCATTATTTTTCTTGATGATAGCATAAATAAAGAAAATTCGAAATTGATCCACCTCGTACAAAATTAGGAAGTTTTTCTTTGTTCCAAATTTTTTTTGCTGTAACTTACATGATTTGTAACAACGACACCGTTTATGGATACAAAGTATATCAATATTTTAGTCAAATAGATGTAGTTAGTTTCCTTTGCAACATTTAAATTTAAATTTTGAGTTTACTACAATAGAGATTTTTTTTTATATCTACGACCTTCACGTTAGCTTACGACGTGGTTTTGTCTTATTTGACCTACCTATGAATTTTGAACTATAAGAAAGACGGATAGGTAACAATCCCAAATCGACATGATCTCAGCTTTCGTCTCGTTCTGCAGCGCACGGATATCTAAAGCGGTATGTCTGAGATAGACCGAGATCCGTGTAAACCAGGGGTCCGTCTATCAATATAAGTTAATAAGATTTTTACATTGATCCGATTTTCTTTAACCTTTGATATTCAAAGGATCTACATAAGCTCCATTTGAATCATATTGTTAGAGGTGATGACGTACGTTCATTCTTTCCACGGATCAACTGTATACATAAACTTCTTGTTCAATATTGATTTGAAATTATTTTAGTCGGGCAACCACACTTGATCTAGCAGTCAGTACTGCATTGGCCGGTAAGTGCCTTTATTGTTATCATTTACTATTTTATAGACTAGGTAAAGATTGTTTCACGAAAAATGGATATAACTTAATGACTGTCGTAAAAGTACCTGGGTCATCCCCTTATTTATGACCCTTTGTTATTATTGTGTGGAAAGGACCGAATTGTAAAAATTATAATTAAATATAGGCACATCAGGTAGGTTAGGTTGCTTAATTTATATTTAAATATCTTTTTGTGGTAAAATTTGTTAGTTTTTGAGGAATGGTTCAAGAATTGTCTTTTACCAAACATTCCTCAGAATAGCGTGATAGTAATGGACAATGCGAGCTATGCCAAGCTAAAATAATACAAAATTGGAGATTCAGAACTACATGGCGGCGAATGATATATATTTCGAAGAAAGTTATAAAAAAAGTGATCTTTTAGAAGTTTTAAAGACATTTTTTATAAAAAAAGTATATGTTTGTGACACATTGGCAGAAGAAATCGGACATACAGTGCTACGGCTCCCACCCTATTATTGCATTTTTAACCCCATAGAGCATAAGTGGCACCAGTTAAAATCACTGGTTAGGTCTGAAAATATTTCTCCGACTTTAAGTTCTAGTGTTGTAGAATTAATACGAAAATGCTTTAATGATATTCCCCCAGGTAGTTGGAAAAATTCAGTCCGTCACGTAATAACTGTAGAACATTCGTATATTAGTCTGGATCGTATAATTAATCCAATTATAATTAATTTTGATGAGGATAGCGATAGCGAAACAGAACTATCTATAGAATGACATTATAAATGTAAATAAATATGACTAGTAATATTTAAAAAAAATGTTATTTCATTTGATTACATTAATATAATCATATCATTACTTGTTTTCCTTAGTCCGTCCCTTCATACTTCACTTGTTTATTGCCAAGCTCTTGTCGACACAATGGGACCGATCCAGGAAATCATTAAGTCGTATCCAAATTTCGTGAAACGTACTGTAACTATACTTGATTGATCAAATTAATTTTTTCACCTTATTAGTAACAGCCACAGAGCTGGTTATAAAAAAATGTTTTTCTTATTGTATAGACAGGGTGTTATGGAAATGACTTATTATATTTAAACGGGTGACCCCTAGGGTGTCCTCGAAAAAGTCTACATGCCTTTTTTTTAATCGAATATCTAAATACTAAGGTAAAAAAAAAAACCCTTTTTACCCACATACTGTCGCGCCGTTCCATCTGGATTCAGTTAGCAATAATGTGGGTCACTAGAGTATACTCACAGTGTTGTCAGATCACACCGCATGTTTCGCCCTTGCTTGGATTCCTGCCGCGCGCGACTATCGTTGCTTCAGTATGTTTCGAGACTAGGGGGTGAAATGACGCTGTCGAGGGTTCCACGTGCTTGATGTATAGGAATTTTAAACGTTTTGTTAGTTGTAGAATTACCCGTTTTTTTTTCTGTTGTGAAATAATTCATAGTAAGAAATATTGTGATGTGATTTCAAATTTGTGTGATATTATCTATTGTTGGTTCTGTTGCAAAATATACCTTTTGTGTTTTATTTTTTTGTAGAATTTAATTATAAAATAGATTATAAGATTGAAGGTGAGAGAGTATGTACGTTAAAATTGTAGTATTTTTTTTTTAAAAATAGGAAAAAGAAGTGATAACGCGGGTCAAAGACGTCTTGTTGTCAAAAACTGAACACGTGCGTTTACAATTCTGTGGTGCAATATATGAGAACACTGCCTCAATAAACTATTGATTGCGAACGTCCTCAGTAGCGGCCACCTAAATTTTTAGATATCATATGAAGTGTATATTTCGCTCAATAATTCAAAGCGCCATTTAAGGTTATTTTTCTTAAATTTACTTTCATCTCAGGATTTGCCGGTTTAAATATAATAAGTCATTTCCGTAACACCCTGTATATGCATTAATTGTAATTTACAATCAAGTTCAAATAGCCAAAAGACGTAACGTCTTAAACTTATCCTAAGTAAGTTATTCTAACAAAAAAAATTGCCCAAATTTATGCTATATATTTTATGCAAAGTGTCCAAGGAAGGTCTATACAAATCGGAAACTCTTTTATTATGCGTTTTGTGAAAGAAAGTTTTTGTTCCTAAAAAGCTTTGCTTGACAAGGAGCTAATATTTATGAAGAAGAAAATTTATTATAGTGTACAGGGAGCTCAAAAATATAAGAATGTAAAAATTCCAAGGGAGACCCTTGGACAAATAAAATAGTTGTTTCAAATCTTGAAAATCTGAAAAATAGTAATTGATCAAGTCGTAATGGGGTTTTTACAAATAATAATACTTAATTCAAATTTTGTATTTGTACTCCCAAAAAGATCGGAAACAGCTTTTTATTTATCGTTTTGTACAAAAATTAGTTGCGGTAGTTCTCCCTTAGACCTCTTTTACATTTTTGTACTTTTTGAGAACACTGTTTAATATAATACATTTTTTTTCTTGTTAAATCTTAGTTTCTTGTCTAGCAGAACTTTTTATGAAGAGACTTTTTTTCACAAAACACATAATAAAAAAGTTTCACGTTTGTGTAGAACTTCCTTGGACACGTTCTGCCGTGCAATACAAGAACCTAAGTCGACTTACTATAAAATAAAGTAGTAAGTTTTCAAAATTTATTTAACTGTTTATTTGTTAATAAAAATCAATGACTTTTTGGAAAATGAAACTATGTAACAAGAGCTTACTGTGTAAAAAATTTGAGAACAATAAATTAAATATTAAAGAAGTTGTGCAATTTTTAAATGGAATGTCTTAAAATTTACTTTTACGACTTACGAGGTTCTTGTATTGCACGGCAGCGTTGTATTTAAGAACCTTCCCAAAAATTAATAATCAATTATTTAATTCTAGAGCACCGAAGCAGGAGAAGACGTCATTTTCCATATGTGATTATATTATTAAACTCTATATCTCTATTATTTGGTATTGGTAGAACTGGATTAGGAATTTATATGATGGAGTGGACTATTATGTTTTGGTGGGGTTTAGGGGCTATACTAATAGGTAGGTGGATTTATTAATTAACAAGGTAGTTTTAAGGATTCTCTAATTGTCAGAGTGTAAAAATATGAAGCCTTTTTGAAAGACATATTTTCCACAAAAAAAAAGTTTAATTAATCTAATTAAAGTCTAATAGTCAATTCAGCTTCCATCGCCCTGTATGAGATCCGAATTGGTCTAATAAAATACCCTAATTGATTTGTTTCATTTTTTAGGCACCACGGATTTCACAGTTTCAATTATATACTTTGTACTTGTGTTCAGATCCAGCCGTTCAACATTAGTGAAAGTGGCGGTTTATTTGATCACTATATCAAATGCGTTCGAGTTTAGCGCTCTGGTATATTTTGTTTACACAAACTTTAGCTGCAAAAATATCACGGACGTAAGACTAAGTGAGCCGGTCGTTATTCTTAAAGCGGTTCATATATGCATTATATTTTCATTTTTCACGTATTATTGGCGGATATCCGCGATATCCCAAGCGACTATAAGAGCTATATCGAGTGTAATACTCCCAGTACGTAGAATAAATTCGGTAGACTTTCAAAATTATTAATTTGGGAACTGAGGACCGAATTAAATTCATCCCTTCTCAAATTTAATAACTTTTAATGGCAGTGAGAAGGCAACATTATTTACGGAAAACACTACATATTGTTAGATTTTAGCATAGAAAAGGAAGCAAAATTACTGATCTTTCAACGAAACATTGACTTTACGTTCGAGGTTAAAAATTAATCGTAGCACGTTGTCTAGGACACCTAATTATAACCGATAGCAAATTGAGGTCGAAGTCACGTGACTTCTTCTTCGTTTCTTCGTTTAAACAACAGAGTGGTTTTATACAGGGTGTCCGGAAAAATGTGGGAAATCTCCCGTATATGAACAAAACAAGTGGAAAGGGTACTAAAAGGTCATATAAACTTTTTTCGTATATGCCTCCTCTTCGGAGATATGAGGTCAAATGGAATCAAGTTTTTTACACATAATTATTGAACCACCAGCTATATTTCAATTTTTTTTAATATGATGTATACCAGGTTAGACCCTTCAAATATATCCAAAAAAGTGTTGTGAATTATTCACAGCTGCAGGGACGGACAAGCTGTGACATTCATGGCCTCATTTTAATTATATCATGTACTTTACTTATCTCGGGAAGAGATACATCTTTCTTCTTATCAAAACCAAACAAACTTATCAAAACCAACGTGAATCGCTTTTTGCGCATACGAACCACTCCCAGAGCGCCTTAAAGGATTTTGATATAGTTCTTGTGTTTGATCATAAAATTAAAAAAAAATAAACGTGAACTAGTGGAGTCGTTCCGGTATTCGAAAATCCCTTGACGAAATCGAGTAATTTTTTTCCCCAATCGATACAGTAGAATCCCTTCGACATTCTGAAATGATTTGGGTAGGGCGCCGCATGGGGGAGAGGGGGGCACGTCCCGTAAATATCTAACCTACAACGGGAAAATAACTCAGCCGGTTTTGATGCTACAAAAAAAATGTGGGAAGCAAAATTGAAGAGCTTGACAGAGCGCGCAAGCTCGAAGAAATCCGATCCCGATATCTCCTTGAGTTCGCGAATTAACGCGATTTTCAACTGCAAAAACAATAAAATTTAATTAAGTATAACTAGAGAAGGGGCGGAGTTGGGGCATCATTTTTTCGCGAATTAACGGGTAATACCGAGGGCTTTGATGGGCCGGAGGCTGGGGTTGGTGGGGCAATTAGGAGGGGAGTAAGGGGGATGGGAAATTTTTTACTTAACTGCCAATAAGTAGTTTATTAATAGAGTTACGGAGGAGATCAGGCCGGATTCAATTTGTTCATTTTTTTATCAGCTACGAGGTGGGATTGGCTAAAAATTGTTATTTTCCCAAATGCGCGCTGGGCGCGGCATACAAGAAATGGCCATCTACGAAAATACTTTAGATATTATGTTTAATTTTGGTGTGTGTTAATAGGATATAGAACCTCAAATTTTAGTTAGAACAGTTATTCAATTGTTCCACCAGGGTCCTTTGATATTTTTCACAAAAAAGGTGGTACGCCACTGATATTTTTCCATGTGGATATTTTTTCTGATTGGCCTGTTTAATTCTCCATGAAAACGGCCTCTTGAGTTTTTCTCGTCAGACGCATCGTTCTTGATTAAAACCACTAAATTCATATTGAAACTCATTATTTTTAACATTGATAAAATAATTAATGATAATTTTTTTTTATAAAAATTCTTGGAGGGGGCAATCGATGCGAAGACGGGCGGAAACGTGCCTTCTAAATTTTATTTTCACAAATGAACTGGAAAAAAATTTTATTTTATCAAAAATAAGGAGATTCAATATGAATTTAGTGGTTTTCAAGAACGAGAACGAGAAAAACTCAAGAGACCGTTTTCATGGAGAATTGAATAGGCCAATCAGAAAAATGTCCACATGGAAAATATTAGTAGCGTACCATCTTTTTTGTAAAAAATATCAAAGGACATGTTTGCAGCGACGACACTGGTGGAACAATTGAATAACTTTTCTAACTAAAATTTGAGGTTCTATATCCTATTAACACATACCAAAATTAAACATAATATCTAAAGTATTTTCGGAGTTGGCCATTTCTTGTATGCCGCGCCCAGTGCGCATTTGGGAAAATTTTCCGCCAATCCCACCTCGTAGCTGATAAAAAAATGAACAAATTGGATCTGGCGTGATCCCCGTAGCTCGATTAATAAACTACTTATTAGCATTTATGTAAAAAATTTCCAATCCCCCTTACTCCCCTCCTAATTGCCCCACCAACCCCAGCCTCCGGCCCATAAAGTACTCGGTATCACCTGTTAATTCGCGAAAAAAATGATGCCCCAACTCCGCCCCTAATTAATTAAATTTTATTGCTTTTGCAGTTGAAAATCGCGTTAATTCGCGAACTCATTAAGATATCGGAATCGGGTTTGTTTGAGCTTACGCGCTCTGTCAAGCTCTTCAATTTTGCCTTCCACATTTTTTTTGTAGCATCAAAACCGGCTGAGTTATTTTCAATTTCCCGTTGTAGGTTAGATTCACGGGGCGTGCCCCCCTCCTTCCTCATGCGGCGCCCTACACAAATCAATGTCGAGGGGATCCTACTATATCGATTGGGGGAAAAAAACTACTCGATTTCGTCAAGGGATTTTTGAGCCGTTTATTTCGCCAGGACGACTCCACTAAACCTCAATATTCCGCTATTTCATATTTAACCCGTGAGAAGGTAGGGTACTCAGTGTAAATAAAATTACGTTTCCTCGAAAACGGTTAGGATTAGCGACATGAATGAAGTATATTTAATTTTTAGTCAATAGTTAAAGGTATGTAAAAAACGTTGGCCAAAGTCCGTCCCTGCAGCTGTGAGTAATTCACAACACTTTCTTGAATAGTAAGTTGAAGGGTTTTACCTAGTATAATACATCATATTAAAAAAAATGAAATATACCTGGTGGTTCAGTAATTATGTGTAAAAAAGTTGATTCTATTGGAGCTCTTCGGTAGCCCATATCTCCGAAGAGGATGCCTATACGAAATATGAAGTTGTAGTACTCCTTCCATTTATTTTCTTCATATCCGGGAGATTTTCAATATTTTCCCGGACTTTATATAGTATATTCACAAATCAGCTAAATAAATTGAATGGATGCTGCAGGTTTACTTAAATCAAATGTTGCTGGAATATAGCCAAGCAGATTAAAATTTACTCAAAACTATCAAAATCAGTCAAATATCTTCCATGAAAAGAAAGGATATAACAATGCTAAATTACACATTAAACAATTGATTTTGATTTTAAATAAAAGAAAATAATTACAGTTGAAATCCGATATCTCGGAAAGAAAGCATTTGTTGACTCACATATAGGTACAACGTGTCCAAGGAAATTACGCACAAATGGAAGACTTTTCTGAAAATTTGTGATTGATCAACTTGTAAAGGTATTTTTAAAAATAATAATAATTAATTCAAATTTTGAATTCGTATTCCCAACAAGATGTGAAAAACTTTTTTATTTGCCGTTTCGCTCAAAAATTAAAAATAGGGGTAGTAGGTCCCTTAGACCTTTTTACGTTCTTGTACTTTTTGTGAACCCTGTATAATGTAATACATTTTTTCTTCATAAATCTTAGTTTCTTGCCCTTTCCGAAGAGAGGCTTTTTTTCATAAAACGCATAATAAAAAATTTCACATTTGGGTAGAAGTTCTTTGGACACGATGTATAAGACCGTTTTTTCTTAGATTGACCTCTAGCATACCTCTTTAAAGTATTTCCCTTTCCTCCCGGTATATTCATGCAGAGATCATGATTTCAAATTTTAGAAAATAACTTTTTTGCTGAACCTCAACCCTTAACCCACTATTTAATTCACTCTCGGTCAATTGACTAATCGGTTGATTGCCTAATCGATAAACTGACGTGGTCACCCCAATAACTTTTAAGTAAACCTGCAACCCCCGCTTGGAGTATTATGCCCTTATCCTCCAATTTTCAATTCTAATTCTTATTCCAGAATTAACGGTTAATTTTCCGAATAGTAATTTTTTATCCACCATTGGAAAATTAAGTAATTCGCAATTCACAAAAAATAAAGTTTCTCACACATTTTGATTTTCAGTTATAAAGTGATTATAACATTAGGTTGACCACGAGAAAAGTGAAGAATATGTCAAAAAAAACAACCTCTCTCTCTCTCATCGGATTATTCTGCCGTGGTTTACTTGTTTACTCCAATACACAGCAAAAAACAGAGTAAAGTTTAAATTCAATTGATGAATCCACTTACGTAGCGTAACACTGTTTTGTGGAAACTAAGACTTCATCTATTAGTACAGATTCTCAAATGAGTCTTTAATTACGCATTGCTGTACTACGACCACTGAAATCATACGACAGATCCTCCTCAACTACCTCCAGGAGATCTGCCACAGAGGGCATAGTTAGTAGACGAAATCTTCTAAAAGAACTAAGTTCCTCTATATCTTCAAAATAATTGGGTCTTCCCCAAATATTATCTAGGATGTCCAAATCGTCGTCGAATAAACTCATCAAACTTCATTTTTGCCAAAGAAAACCAACGGAAGCGAAAGAACTTTTTTAACAAACGTCAACAACCAACACAATCCCAAACTGGTCCAAACAAACAATTTGCTGCAGACTAGAGGGCGCTGCAATGCGTTTTAATCGACGATTAGCGAAGAAAATCGCTTAAATTTGCCCGGTCAGTTATGATCTACGATTAGAGTAGATTTAAGGTTGGTGGATACGAAATTAGATAATTATTATCAATTAAAAGTTAATTGTTGGATTTTCGCTTTGGTGTATTAGCGTTCTAGTGTAAGTAATTATAAGATAAAAATAAGACAATATCGTAAAGTTTAAGAATAAAAAAAGTGTTTTGATTAAAGTAGGTTTGTTCGGGTTTGTTCGTCCACGTAAAAATTTACCTCAAAGGCAAATACAGTTGAACCGGGAACAGAATGAATTCGCGTGATCACCTGTAACAGTATGAAGATATTAAAAATAACATTTCGTTGATATTACTGGTAAAATTATGATACACGTTTATTCTTCCTTCGGCCGATCTGTATGTTTCTGCTCATAATAACATACCCGAACACCAACTCTACTTAACATTCAACGACATTTTTTTAATGATGTCAATGATTGTCAAGACTCAAAAACTTAAGTTAATTGGTACAATATTTCGGGTTTGTTCGAATCTGTATCTTAGGGTCGATATTTGATTGTTATCTTAAGTTGGACCTTAGTTAAGGTAGCCTTAACGTTGAGTTAACCCTTAAAAACTACTATAGTTTAAATTAGTTTGTGAGTGAACTAGTGGAGTCGTTCCGGTATTCGAAAATCCCTTGACGAAATCGAGTAATTTTTTTCCCCAATCGATACAGTAGAATCCCTTCGACATTCTGAAATGATTTGGGTAGGGCGCCGCATGGGGGAGAGGGGGGCACATCCCGTAAATATCTAACCTACAACGGGAAAATAACTCAGCCGGTTTTGATGCTACAAAAAAAATGTGGGAAGCAAAATTGAAGAGCTTGACAGAGCGCGCAAGCTCGAAGAAATCCGATCCCGATATCTCCTTGAGTTCGCGAATTAACGCGATTTTCAACTGCAAAAACAATAAAATTTAATTAAGTATAACTAGAGAAGGGGCGGAGTTGGGGCATCATTTTTTCGCGAATTAACGGGTAATACCGAGGGCTTTGATGGGCCGGAGGCTGGGGTTGGTGGGGCAATTAGGAGGGGAGTAAGGGGGATGGGAAATTTTTTACTTAACTGCCAATAAGTAGTTTATTAATAGAGTTACGGAGGAGATCAGGCCGGATTCAATTTGTTCATTTTTTTATCAGCTACGAGGTGGGATTGGCTAAAAATTGTTATTTTCCCAAATGCGCGCTGGGCGCGGCATACAAGAAATGGCCATCTACGAAAATACTTTAGATATTATGTTTAATTTTGGTGTGTGTTAATAGGATATAGAACCTCAAATTTTAGTTAGAACAGTTATTCAATTGTTCCACCAGGGTCCTTTGATATTTTTCACAAAAAAGGTGGTACGCCACTGATATTTTTCCATGTGGATATTTTTTCTGATTGGCCTGTTTAATTCTCCATGAAAACGGCCTCTTGAGTTTTTCTCGTCAGACGCATCGTTCTTGATTAAAACCACTAAATTCATATTGAAACTCATTATTTTTAACATTGATAAAATAATTAATGATAATTTTTTTTTATAAAAATTCTTGGAGGGGGCAATCGATGCGAAGACGGGCGGAAACGTGCCTTCTAAATTTTATTTTCACAAATGAACTGGAAAAAAATTTTATTTTATCAAAAATAAGGAGATTCAATATGAATTTAGTGGTTTTCAAGAACGAGAACGAGAAAAACTCAAGAGACCGTTTTCATGGAGAATTGAATAGGCCAATCAGAAAAATGTCCACATGGAAAATATTAGTAGCGTACCATCTTTTTTGTAAAAAATATCAAAGGACATGTTTGCAGCGACGACACTGGTGGAACAATTGAATAACTTTTCTAACTAAAATTTGAGGTTCTATATCCTATTAACACATACCAAAATTAAACATAATATCTAAAGTATTTTCGGAGTTGGCCATTTCTTGTATGCCGCGCCCAGTGCGCATTTGGGAAAATTTTCCGCCAATCCCACCTCGTAGCTGATAAAAAAATGAACAAATTGGATCTGGCGTGATCCCCGTAGCTCGATTAATAAACTACTTATTAGCATTTATGTAAAAAATTTCCAATCCCCCTTACTCCCCTCCTAATTGCCCCACCAACCCCAGCCTCCGGCCCATAAAGTACTCGGTATCACCTGTTAATTCGCGAAAAAAATGATGCCCCAACTCCGCCCCTAATTAATTAAATTTTATTGCTTTTGCAGTTGAAAATCGCGTTAATTCGCGAACTCATTAAGATATCGGAATCGGGTTTGTTTGAGCTTACGCGCTCTGTCATGCTCTTCAATTTTGCCTTCCACATTTTTTTTGTAGCATCAAAACCGGCTGAGTTATTTTCAATTTCCCGTTGTAGGTTAGATTCACGGGGCGTGCCCCCCTCCTTCCTCATGCGGCGCCCTACACAAATCAATGTCGAGGGGATCCTACTATATCGATTGGGGGAAAAAAACTACTCGATTTCGTCAAGGGATTTTTGAGCCGTTTATTTCGCCAGGACGACTCCACTAAACCTCAATATTCCGCTATTTCATATTTAACCCGTGAGAAGGTAGGGTACTCAGTGTAAATAAAATTACGTTTCCTCGAAAACGGTTAGGATTAGCGACATGAATGAAGTATATTTAATTTTTAGTCAATAGTTAAAGGTATGTAAAAAACGTTGGCCAAAGTCCGTCCCTGCAGCTGTGAGTAATTCACAACACTTTCTTGAATAGTAAGTTGAAGGGTTTTACCTAGTATAATACATCATATTAAAAAAAATGAAATATACCTGGTGGTTCAGTAATTATGTGTAAAAAAGTTGATTCTATTGGAGCTCTTCGGTAGCCCATATCTCCGAAGAGGATGCCTATACGAAATATGAAGTTGTAGTACTCCTTCCATTTATTTTCTTCATATCCGGGAGATTTTCAATATTTTCCCGGACTTTATATAGTATATTCACAAATCAGCTAAATAAATTGAATGGATGCTGCAGGTTTACTTAAATCAAATGTTGCTGGAATATAGCCAAGCAGATTAAAATTTACTCAAAACTATCAAAATCAGTCAAATATCTTCCATGAAAAGAAAGGATATAACAATGCTAAATTACACATTAAACAATTGATTTTGATTTTAAATAAAAGAAAATAATTACAGTTGAAATCCGATATCTCGGAAAGAAAGCATTTGTTGACTCACATATAGGTACAACGTGTCCAAGGAAATTACGCACAAATGGAAGACTTTTCTGAAAATTTGTGATTGATCAACTTGTAAAGGTATTTTTAAAAATAATAATAATTAATTCAAATTTTGAATTCGTATTCCCAACAAGATGTGAAAAACTTTTTTATTTGCCGTTTCGCTCAAAAATTAAAAATAGGGGTAGTAGGTCCCTTAGACCTTTTTACGTTCTTGTACTTTTTGTGAACCCTGTATAATGTAATACATTTTTTCTTCATAAATCTTAGTTTCTTGCCCTTTCCGAAGAGAGGCTTTTTTTCATAAAACGCATAATAAAAAATTTCACATTTGGGTAGAAGTTCTTTGGACACGATGTATAAGACCGTTTTTTCTTAGATTGACCTCTAGCATACCTCTTTAAAGTATTTCCCTTTCCTCCCGGTATATTCATGCAGAGATCATGATTTCAAATTTTAGAAAATAACTTTTTTGCTGAACCTCAACCCTTAACCCACTATTTAATTCACTCTCGGTCAATTGACTAATCGGTTGATTGCCTAATCGATAAACTGACGTGGTCACCCCAATAACTTTTAAGTAAACCTGCAACCCCCGCTTGGAGTATTATGCCCTTATCCTCCAATTTTCAATTCTAATTCTTATTCCAGAATTAACGGTTAATTTTCCGAATAGTAATTTTTTATCCACCATTGGAAAATTAAGTAATTCGCAATTCACAAAAAATAAAGTTTCTCACACATTTTGATTTTCAGTTATAAAGTGATTATAACATTAGGTTGACCACGAGAAAAGTGAAGAATATGTCAAAAAAAACAACCTCTCTCTCTCTCATCGGATTATTCTGCCGTGGTTTACTTGTTTACTCCAATACACAGCAAAAAACAGAGTAAAGTTTAAATTCAATTGATGAATCCACTTACGTAGCGTAACACTGTTTTGTGGAAACTAACACTTCATCTATTAGTACAGATTCTCAAATGAGTCTTTAATTACGCATTGCTGTACTACGACCACTGAAATCATACGACAGATCCTCCTCAACTACCTCCAGGAGATCTGCCACAGAGGGCATAGTTAGTAGACGAAATCTTCTAAAAGAACTAAGTTCCTCTATATCTTCAAAATAATTGGGTCTTCCCCAAATATTATCTAGGATGTCCAAATCGTCGTCGAATAAACTCATCAAACTTCATTTTTGCCAAAGAAAACCAACGGAAGCGAAAGAACTTTTTTAACAAACGTCAACAACCAACACAATCCCAAACTGGTCCAAACAAACAATTTGCTGCAGACTAGAGGGCGCTGCAATGCGTTTTAATCGACGATTAGCGAAGAAAATCGCTTAAATTTGCCCGGTCAGTTATGATCTACGATTAGAGTAGATTTAAGGTTGGTGGATACGAAATTAGATAATTATTATCAATTAAAAGTTAATTGTTGGATTTTCGCTTTGGTGTATTAGCGTTCTAGTGTAAGTAATTATAAGATAAAAATAAGACAATATCGTAAAGTTTAAGAATAAAAAAAGTGTTTTGATTAAAGTAGGTTTGTTCGGGTTTGTTCGTCCACGTAAAAATTTACCTCAAAGGCAAATACAGTTGAACCGGGAACAGAATGAATTCGCGTGATCACCTGTAACAGTATGAAGATATTAAAAATAACATTTCGTTGATATTACTGGTAAAATTATGATACACGTTTATTCTTCCTTCGGCCGATCTGTATGTTTCTGCTCATAATAACATACCCGAACACCAACTCTACTTAACATTCAACGACATTTTTTTAATGATGTCAATGATTGTCAAGACTCAAAAACTTAAGTTAATTGGTACAATATTTCGGGTTTGTTCGAATCTGTATCTTAGGGTCGATATTTGATTGTTATCTTAAGTTGGACCTTAGTTAAGGTAGCCTTAACGTTGAGTTAACCCTTAAAAACTACTATAGTTTAAATTAGTTTGTGAGTTAAATGACGCGTTAAGTCTAAGATTACCACGTCCTTAAAGATCTATTTCTTTAGAAAATAGTTAAAAAGAACTTTAATAATATAATGTCAAATTTGTGTTAAGGATGACTTGTCATTCTTTACCTTAAGGTGACATTAAAATATCGGCCTTAAGGGTATTTTAAAGTCACTTTAGCTACAGAATGACATGAGTCAAGTTGTCAGTATATTAAAGTTCTTTTTAACAGTAATCTAAAAATAGATCTTTCAAGGACATGATAATCTTCATAATTTAAAACATAATTTTTTTAAGATTTACCATAAGGTTAAGGCTACCTTAGTTGACGTCTAACTTAAGGTAACATTCATATATTAGCTATTAATTAGATAGGGATAGGAATCACATATTATTATGATGCGGACTTAAAATAAATAACTTTACGTTTTTTACAAGACAATGATTGGACTTACTTTGATTATATTTTTCTCTAAATTTATTTTCTGCTTGAAAATAGCTTGCGCGCGTCCACTTAGGTACATATTTCAATCTTTGTAAGAAACGCAACATATTGCCTCTTTTTTTTTGTAATTTAGGTCAAGGAAACCACCGGGACAAATTTTAGGGTGTCGAATCCTCTTAAGAATCATGCCATGTTAAATTGTAGGTAAATTAATTTTACAGCCATGTTTATCAGATACAGTAAAATATAAAATTAGAATATTTGTTAGAGGTTAATTTTAACGTACAAAAATGTACTTACGCTTAATTTAAATTATAGTTTATTATGTTAATATAGTAGTTATTAGCTATATGTATTGTTTTTACTTAAGTCGGCTAAACGGTAAGTAAATTAATTAAGGTGTGTCCACACATGCGGTTTTACCTGACGGTTTATTTGATCAAATAAAACGTATCAGTTAGAACATCAGGCGTGGATAGGGTATAACATACGGTATCACCTTACGTTAAGTAAAAACATTAGATGTGGACAGCATAATGGACGTTTCACGGGCTTTGTTTGTAGGCAAGACTAGAGACGTGTTTACTTGCTTCGTAAGACGGCCGTCTTACCTGAAAACAAATCCCGCTCAAGCTATCTACCCCTAATGTTTTAACTGATACGACATACTTAACGTAAGGTCAAACCTTATGTTAAACCCTTTTCCTATATAAGGTTTTAACTAATACGTTTTATTTTAACAAGTAAAACATCAACTAACTTTAAAGACGTGTTTACATAATTCGTAAGACGGACGAAGACTAAAACTCATGTAAAACCTCATGTGTGAAATAGGCAATTAAAAAAGTTTTCCATGACAGTCTTACTTGAAGACCTAAAAGTCAGCTAAAATCTCACGACTTACCAGGAATTACTTTCCAAAATTGTTCAAATATAACTGTCAATTACAATTTTAAGTAAAACATAGAAATGAGTTAATCTAATATGTATTACGTATTTTAATTCTGAACCTCGTTGTAAACACGTAAAAAGAACGCATCGGTAGAAAAAGTACAGTGTACGTGAGAACATGACATATTTGTCCCTCGCTTGATTTGGTTCTCGAACAAACTTCTGCGCTCGAGAGAAATATATCATTTTTCTCACTTGTTGTACAATATACTATTTTCCACTACTAATACATTTACAAAATCTTGTTGTATTTATTAATTTATTAATTTGACTCCCTTGAATTATCGGCTCTATTAATCATTTTAGTCAAGTTACCTATGATTTGATGTTCCACAGAATTCTTGCTGTCGTTTTATTATAATTTGCAGTAATCGGGTTGCCTGCTTTCAAGAGTTTGACAATTTGTTTTGCCAGATTCCTTTATTATTGAGCTAAGTCATTAATGGAGGTAAATAATAATGATTTCTGGCAGGAGGTGATGAAAAATTATTTTACAAGCTGAAAATCGGTTAATAATACGTGATTAACTGGTTAGTAATGGAAAAAAGTTATTATTTAGGTAAAGTGTTAAATAATTTAGTACCACACAGTTATTAAATTAAAATGGCAGATTTCCAATTTAAAACAACAGCTCTAATCAATGTATTTGGTCATGTTCTTATTAAAATAGAAATATGACACAAATGATAGAAATCAAAATACAACGGCAAAATAACGTTCGCCTAACCGTATCCTGTGTTCCTAAAATAACTCATTTGTCAGATTTACAATAAAAAAATTGTAGCTGCAGTGCTTATTAAGCACTGAAACAATAATTATTTGTCGAAGGGAATTTATTAATACGGCCGCTGCTTGCTCATTAAGAAATATTTGCCAGTTCTTTCCTTTCGTGGATATTTCTTTCAATTTGTTAACAGGAAGCTAATTATTTTTATTGAACGGTTCGCGCACATGACTGGTTATTTTTTTTGTTTTTTTAATTCTTAATTTATTATGCCATTAAAATAAACAAGCACAGAATTAAAATGTAGCATACTACGCTATGAGTGTACATAATGTCTATTAATGATGATGATTGCACCATGCATTGCACATAAAGTAATTCAGTTTCTAACAATCTTCTCAGAAATAAATACTTTATTTTTACTCTGAATATCATGTCCGAAATTTACGTTTTTCAAAAATATACAATTTTTTGAGTAGGCCATGATGGATAATTAAAAAAAAAGAACCCTATCAGTTGTATGCTAGGTTATTTCATAATTTCTAATTAATAATAAAAAATCAGCTTGTCCTGATTATTATGGCCAATGTAAGTATGATATGCTCGATTGCTATAACCAGTATAACGGAATTTCACATGGAGCATTAGAAGTATATTTTAATGATAAATATAAGCCTTTTTGTAGTATTAGTATAGTATTTTGTAGTGTTAGTGTTTTTTGAGTAGGCCATGACTAATATTTAAAAAAAAAGAATACAGCTGTGTCAGAATGAACAATTCTTCTGTTTCTGTCAGAATACTCAGGTTCTCTAAGTTATTTTATAACTTCTAATCAATAATAAAAAATCAGTTTGTCCTAATTATTACAGCCAATGTAAACTAAAATATGACACGTTCGTTTGCTATATCTAGTGTAACGAAATTACAGATGGAAGTCTATGAAATTTCCTGAAATACTTGTAGCTATCTCGAAAGACGTCAGCCGAATAAAATAATTTTTCCAAGGATAAAATCAAATTTAATTGAACAAGGCTCTAAAATCTGCCATAAGGAAAATTGCGAGACCGATGACATAAATATGCTTTTGATTCAATTGAAACAAATCCTAATATAATAATAAATAATAACTATGTGTGAAGCATGTCATAATGGAAAACAATTTGAGAAATATTTATGAGAAAGTTCCATAAACATTCAATTTTTATTTCTTATAACGCAATAGCAATTATTTTTTTAAAAATAATCCGTCATGGCCTGATCAAGAAAATTGTATATTTTTTTAAAAAACCTACATTTCAGTTATAATGTTAAGATCAAAAACAAAGTATTATATATTTGTGAGGAGCTTGTTAAAAACTGAATTACATTATTAAAAAATATATTTTAAAAAAAGCAAGTTTTTTTTTTTGAAAACTATTGAACGTAGAAAAAAAATCTGAGTACGTCACTGGATTCTATATAAAACACTGCAAAGAGTAAATTTTATTTCCTTGTGATAAGTTACGAGGTAACCGAAATATGGGGTATCCCAAAATGTAAAATTTTCAAAAACATTCCTTATGTCATAATCGAGGCAGCGTAGAAAAATTTGAATTGGGGCATGTTTTGTTTCACAAAAAGTAGCACGAAAAGTGGTGCGAATACCGCAACCTTCTATCATTACTATTAACGGAGATATCTCGTAAAACCACATGATTAAAAGTATAAAAAAAAATAATCACTCAACATTATAATTAATATTATTATTTGATATATTTAGTAAAACTTTGTCATATTCATAGGGTCCTAAGGTCATATGAATTAATATTAAAAATCCATCGTTCACAAATATAATGAATCGTTTTCTCTATATTTGTTGGTAAATTAATATTAAGAGGATGCCGGAGTCAGCCGAAATCTCCGATTTGACCCTTGTTCATTTCGCTCTTTGTAGGCACGAGGCCAATTTTTATCTTCCCTTGCCGTTAAACCAATACGTCGAGCGTCCGCCCGCAATCGTTACGCCGACAGAAACAATGATAACACTGGGAAACAAATTTCAACTTTTTTTTTGTTTCCTGAACAAAACCTATTTTTTTGGATTCAACTGTACCCAAGTAACTAAAAAATACCTATTAAAGATTTTAGTTGGCTCGCAAAAAAAAAAATCTCAATTATTTGTTACAAAATTTTAATTCATAGGCATATACAATGGACATACAAAATACAGATAACAATATATTGTTGGTTCAACAAAAGCAACTAAATAGCACATTTTTATCATTGAATCCAAAGTTTAGACACTCATTTTGCGCTTCTTAGCTTGCCTTTTGAAAGCAGCCTCTGGGGCATCTCTCGTAATAGTCCAGCAGTAGTCGGCTAACATCTCACAGTTCCATTTTCCCTGATATCTTCTTTCCATGTTCGAAATATCCTGGTGGAACCTCTCACCGTGTTCGTCACTTACAGCACCACAATTTTCCGGAAAGTAATCCAGATGAGAATCCAGGAAATGAATTTTCAACGACATATTACACCCTAGGTTTTGGTAACACAAAAGAAGTTGGGCAACCAGGTCTTTATAATTTTCTGCTTTTATGTTTCCCAAGAAATTTTTTGCAACCATTTTAAAGGCATCCCAAGCGTCTTTTTCCTTGCCTTCAAGTATGGAATCGAATTGCGCATCTCCGAAAAGTTTCCTAATCTGGGGACCCACAAATATTCCCTCTTTAATTTTAGCGTCACTGATTCTAGGGAACTTTTCTTTTAAATAACTAAAAGCACGACCTTCTTTGTCCATTGCCTTCACAAAATTTTTCATAAGTCCCAATTTTATATGAAGTGGCGGTAGTAAAATCTTTTCTGGGGCAACTAATGGCGCGCTGGTCACATTTTTCTTTCCTGGCTCAAAAGACTCTCTCGGTGGCCAAATTTTCTTTCTGTAGTGATCCGATCGTGCTCGACTGTCCCATTCGCAGAGGAAGCAGCAGTATTTGGTATAACCTAGCTGCATTCCAAGCAAGATCGCCACAACTTTTAAATCCCCACAAATTTGCCATTTATATCTTTCATATTGTATGGTCTCAAGTAACAATTTCAAATTGCTATATGTTTCTTTCATATGGACTGCATGACCAATTGGGACTGAAGGCAATTTGTTTCCATTATGGAGTAACACAGCTTTAAGACTTACTTTTGAGGAATCAATGAAAAGTCTCCAGTCTTTTGGATCATAGTCCAGATTTAAAGCTGCCATTAATCCCTCAATGTCCCTACAGGCTACCAAATTGTTATCCATGTTAAAAAATGGTGTTAGGTTTTTCTGACGGCTTCGGTACACAGAAACTTTTACTTCATCTTCAAGTAAATTCCATTGTTGCAATCGAGAGGCCAATAGTTCTGCTTTTGTCTTGGGCAGTTCCAAATCCCTTATAAGGTCACTTAATTCACTTTGACTTATTTTGTGAGGCTTTTTACTTGGAAGTTCACAGACAAAATCGGAGTCTTGCGAGGTTGATGGGCCGGCGACATTTTCCGGTACACTACCGTTTGAATCCTCTTGATCATCATCAGAATGAAGGGTATATTCCTGAGGTGGATTAGGTATAGGCAACTCGTCACTATGAGGCACCGGGCGTATGGCGGATTGTAAATTTGGATACTGTATCGCAGACCTTTTTTTCTCTGAAAAGCCTTTTTTGATGGGAGGTGTCAAACAAAAGTAACAGTCAGTAACGTGGTCTTTCGGTTCTCGCCAGATCATAGGAACAGCGAAGGGCATCTTACGGTTTTTTCCACTTAGCCAGCCGCGAATGTTGGACGCACATTTGTAGCAGCAGATATGGGGAGCCCAATTTTTATCCTGGTCTCCAACTTTGCAGCCAAAATACAAGTGGTAAGCCTTTTTTATTAAAGGGCTAAGCGTACGTTTTTGTTTCACAAAAGTCATTTCACCACATATATAACAAAAATGATCCGGCTTATTTACACAAACTCGCGACATGTTGCTCAAAACTCTCTAATTTCTCAAATACGAACAGCTCTCGATCAACTGGTGGTTGAAATACAACTAACTAACAATTTAGGATTTATATTATATGTATTTAAACCCCTTATAAAGTACACCTGTTATAATAAATCCAGGTATTTCTCATTTAATGGTGAAATTTTCCCATATATTAAGGGCAGGTAGGTAAATTATCATAATTGGGATGGATCTATAAAACCGGAGCCAACTGAGCCTTTTGCAAGACAGATTGTTAATTAGTATAATAAAATAAGTAAGATTTTGCTATTTTGGTCTCGGAAACATTTTTGCTGTTCCCCAGTGTAATCAGAAGAAAGAGGCCGAACGTGATCGGGGTCTAGCCTCAATTTTTAGCACTTAAATACGTAGCTTTCTCTTTTTATGAAAACGCCGCATTTAAAAAAAAATGGGAAAATAAATAAATTTAAATCTAAAAATCTTCCGAAACCAAAAAATATACACTTTGCTCCAATTTTAGTTTCATTATAAAGTTTTTTTCCTTGGACATTTTTTTTCGAAAACAGAAATAAACGGTTGAGGAGAAAACTCGTTTAGAGATACTCTAGAATCCACTTAACAGAAAACTTTTTACGATTATTGAACATTGGTGAAAATGACAGGTATGTATTACTTATTACGGCATGGATATAATTAAATAAATTCAGTAAAAAGGAACCATAAAGCTAATAGAGGCGAGCTACATATTTTAAGTACCCGGTGGTACATCTGGTCGACTGGTCAGTACCTATACAGAATATCCCAAGTAAATTGTAAGACGATCAAATATTAGCGCCACTATTTATTTTAACCAAAAAATACAAGGTGTTTCTTAATAACATGCTAATATTTAAGGAGGTGATTCTCGGGTCCATTTTCAGAAAAAAAATTTTTTTGAACTATGTCCTACATGTCCTAACTTCTGAGCTATGGGATTAAAGATCTTAAAATATCTCCTTTTTTTATTAATATTTGTGATACTGCTCTAGATATTTTCGTGAAGTTTGGTACACACTTTCTATTCATCAAGAGGCATTTTATGATGTAAAATATGTTTTTATATTCCGACCAGTGGGAATTGCCAACGATATTTTTGAAGAAAAAAATGGTAAGTTTTTTTTTTAAATATACAAATTATTTTTGATATTCTCATTCCTGAGCATATGGCATGCTATTAAGAAACAACTTGTATACTTAAACTTATTAAAGACTACATTAAGAAAAATGTCCTTGTTCAATTTAAAGTATATATGGTGGAAATACCTGGCACATCTATGTCAGTATACACCAGCAAATAAACGATTAAAAAATTATTATCCAAAGTAATTTTATGTCAATGTTAATATTATTTTTTGTTATGGATACTATATCTATAGTAGTACTATTTAATCTTTGGAGCTTTGTCCTCAATGGAATAGATTAGAAATTATCAATGCGAATATAATTTGAAAACATTAAAAATGCTGTCAACTATTGACAAGTGTAATCCTAATTATAAAGGTTATTACTGGTATTTTCATTTTGACCTAATAAAATTAAACAGAATCGTATTCCAGATTTAAGCTAGTTTGAAGACAGTAATTTCTATATATCTTAAATTAATATCTATATATCTTAAAAACGGTATGTGTAAAGAAGCTCAAATTTGGAGGACTTTTTACCCTCATTATTCCCTTTAAAAAGTTTGAATAAAAGTTTTCTTTAAAATCAATAGGTTTTCGAATATTTGACCACCTTGAAATTAACATGTGAAAACCCGAATCACGATATTTGGGGTATTAACGATTATTGTTTACAATACATTTTAACTTAAAATAATATAATTTCATACCTTTACTTCAATATTGTGAGGTACTACCAGTGTATCGGTGCATATATTCATAGTAGTTCAAGGGTGATTAAAGAACGTATTTTGGAAATTTTTAGGGGCAAAGTAATCGGTCGTCATATGAAACAGTATTGGCCACCTACGTCGCCGGATTTGTATCGATTACTGTTTTTGTAGGGTTGATTAAAACAGAAAGTACCTATACAGGGTGTAACAAATTTGTACTTCACCATTGGGATTTCGGAAACGGTAAGAGATACGCAGTCGGGTAAGTTGGGGTAAAGTTGCGTAATTATGTGCCCAAGAATATGGTGCCGAAAAATCAAAAATAAATACAGGGGCTTTCAAAATATTTGGAAAAATCTAAAATTTTGCATTTCGGTTTTAATTTTTTCCTGACTTTGTTCAAGATGTTCAAAAATAAATATCACTTTCTCATTACTACTTTTTATTCTCCATAAGATGGCATTATCAGATCTTTAATGCGACTTTGGGTCACCATCATCAACTTAATGTTTTTAAATACTGGTCTGGATTGTTTTGTTTAAATTATGAAAGAGGAATCTACGTGCAGCGGCAATCAAAACTTGCTGGTTTACCGGCGTTTCGCTCCTTAAATTGACAATCTACATTTAAATATACCTAGTACTTCCTGTAATTTATCGTTTTTTTAAATTTGGTATAATTGGAAAATATAAAACTCAATCCAATTTTAATTTGTATTAGTAAAATATATTACGTTTGTATTTACACAGAAATAAAAACCGAAACACAAAATTTTAGAATTTTCCAAATATTTTAGAAGCCCCTGTATTTATTCTTCATTTCATGGCAGGACATGCAATCCCACTGGCTCCATCTATTAATTTGCTTTGCGTCAATCTGGGAGGAAATATGTCTTGGCATAACCACGTTGTGGCAATCGCCAAGACTATCTTTATTTATTTTCATGAAAAGTGCTCGGCTGATCTTGCCCTCTTAATTCCGCCCAGAGCGGCGAATCGTAGAAAAACACGACGAACCACTGCCGCCCATCCATATGTGGTTAAGCGTAGTACTCATCGAACTTCATTATTTGAGATTTTTTCATCTGGAGGACTTCATCCTTATGGAACGATCTTCCCGAGGATGTTTTTCCCAACGAAGATAACCTCCAACGATTCAAAACCAATCTGAATCGCTTTATTCGCAAACGTACCACTCCCAGAGTATCCTAAAGGATTTTTCCTATAGTGCTTATGGTCGATCATAAAAACAAAATTCATTACGATTGCCATAATTACCTAATTAATTTAATCCACTTCGTATCTCTTACCGTTTCCGAAATCCCAATGGAATGGACGAATTGTTACACCCTGTATACAAACATATTCGCGAAAAGTTGGTATTTTAAGTGAATTTCAATGATTCAGTAGTTTATCTATAGACAAGTTTTAATCTCGATTTTAATATATTTAATTGTTAATATTTTCTGTTGCGTTTCAAATTATTGTTTTTATACAAGGCGGGGTGTTTTTCTTGCATCCTATGCAGAAAATTACACTATTTAACTGTCTGGTTCAGAAATAACGGTAAAAAAATTCTTCGATACGAAGCAGATAAGAAATGTTTTATTATATGTAATGCTGTATATCGTTTTTCCCCTTAATGTGTAATGAAAAGATTATATAGGTTACGGACTATCATTAGCCAGGAAATAAAGGGTTACGCTCGTTTTATTACTGTATGCCGTTATATTACGTAGACAATATTTCTTTAATCCGACAAGCAACGATGATGGTCTTAAATAAAGGGATAGCCGGTTATTTTATATTCTCGATTAAGAGTGATATAAATCGTTCATCTTTTTTGTAAATATACAGGGTGAGTCAACGATAGAGTAAAGTTCATTTTCTCCTTTATGTTAAGAATTAGATAAAAACTCGAAATATAAAAGTTGTATAGATCATTAAGGTGCACATTCTAAAGTTATATTGGAGTATACAGGGTGGCCCACAAAGAAGTGGTGAATATAACTTACGTTTTTTTAAATGGAACACCCTGTATTTCTATCAATTTTCGGATTATGCATAAGATTCTGAATATTTTTTATATATAATGTTATATATCTAAATCTTATAGTTTTTCCAGAATTTAAATTTTTTCAGAAAAATGTCAGTTTTCAGCGTTGGATTTAATTGTTAATACCTACACTACCTTTGCAAATTAAAAGTTCATATTTGGAATGGGCATTATATGGAGTTAAGGCAAATAAATTATGGAAACAAATTTACCTCAATTTTTACATGGTGTTCAAAATAAATTTTCTAATTTTAGTAACTGTAAACAGAAAAATTTCGTTTTTTTTAAATGGTACACCCTGTATATTTTATTTCTTTCTGATAGAATACGTAATTTTCTTTAACTTTTATTTAATGTATCATATGTTTATTTTGAATACTTTTCGACATATTTTAATTTTTCTCTATTTTTCATTGTTCGTCTCCTACATTTATGTTTTAACGTAAAACCCACGTAAATTATCATGAAACCACCGCATGTTCCTATCTTTAAAACTGTTTTTTTGATTAAATTTTTCCAGTAAAAGCAAATTCAAATACTGAAATATTCTTAACCGCAAGGCTCGTAAATTTTCCGACCGGTTTTGACTCTCAAAAGCTTCCAAAGAGCACTGACTTGAAAAAGGCTCAAATAAAACAAACAAAAATGTTAAAACTACACCTTGGGCCACCATCAACCCCGGGCAGGTCTCCCCCTCTCCCCCTGGCTGCTTGTCCTAAGCGGGAAACCGACAAGGAATCTATCGCGCAGAGTGTATATATTTTTTGTATTATATTTGTATATACTAAAAAAAAAATAACTGTGTAGATATAACATGTATTGTAAATATAAATATTGAAATAAATAGTTAAGTAAGTAAGTAAGTTTTGTATCGAAGTAATTTTTTTCGTTTTTTTTTATTTATTTACAGGTGTTATAGATGGTTTCAAATTTACGGTGCTATTTTTGTAAGAAATATAATATAAAATAAACGATTTTATTTGTTAAAATAAGTTTTCCCAAAAATATAAGGCTACACCATGAAAATCGACATTCCCTTGGATAGCAACTTTTAAATTAAAAGATTATGATGTTCCGTGAAGATTACTCTAGACCAGCGTTTCTCAAACTGGGGTCTAAGGACCCTCGGGGGTCCACGAGCAACTACTTTATTAGTCCGCGAACCATTAAGTGTAAATAAAATGTCACAACAAAATATCGTAATCGACTTAATGCCGAACTAGATACATATCTAAGGCTGCAACCTTTCTTCAAATCTAGCCCAACATAATGTAGGTGTGTGGAAGTAGAAAGCAGTAGTATCCATCTCACTAAGGCCATTTTTATACCCGCGTTTTGTGTCGCGCGATAAAAATCGCTGCGTTTTCTTAATGTGCGCTTTAGGCAATGATATCGTTCAATATAAAAGCGAATATTTAGAAAACGCTGCGATTTTTATCGCGAGACACAAAACGCGTGCATAAAAGGTGTATAAGTACATTTGCTGCAGCTAGTGATATATTATTCAGCTTATTGCTTATTAATGCTTTTTGATTTGTTAAAAACAATAACATCCGAATAAGAATTATTTTTAAATAAAATCACAAGGAGGCCGTTGTGAGGAACGCTGCTCTAGATCCACTCTGATATCTTCACCTGCAATATAAAATTATTAAATAATCTTTATCGTAAATTTAAATCGCTTGCAACTTAGTATTTTTTATGCAGGAGAGAAATCAGCCAGTCAAGATTGGTATTTCCCTTTAAGGCAGATTACGTCCAATAAAATTATGTAACGGATTAGTATGTTCGACACGCCTTAAGTCATTTCATGTGACAACGCATTATTGATTAATATAATCTTTAACGAAAATTTATGAATATTAAACATTTTCGTTTGAAAAAAAAATCAAGATTATGTAATGGATTAAAATAAGTAATCGCAATTTGATTTTAAGCTGCCCACAATCATTATGATTTTATTAATTTTTCCAGGTGGTTTTTTCGATAAGGATATAGTAACAATTTGCTAGAGTTATTACAGAAAATATAATTCGCTGTAAGGGCCTTTCCCGAGGGGAACTTAACGTGGGTTCCGAACCACGATCCTCAGTCATACCTCGTTCCCTGTATTTCTATCTGCTTTGTACACGTCACTGTGATGTCTGTTATTGTGGAAATAAACACAACAAAAAGCAGATGAGGATTCTATCTGTAGAATCTTAGCGAATAGCTAGAATACCATCAAGTCATCTCCTTCAATTCGCGTTGCGGCTTCCTAAATTGTGCTATAAAAGGTGATTCACAACGAGCTTGCATTAGAACTTTATGGAGAACTACTGAATATATGTTTCTGAAACTTTGGGAATTAAGCTTTATCGACACGCTCTATTTAACTAAAATAACAACATGTTCCTGTCATTTCCGATTATATCGAAGGTAGTTGTCAACTTTAGTTCTTTAAATACAACATGGTAATTTTTATTATATTTTTCGAGTAACAATTAAATTCTAAATTAATTTTATAGGACCTCTTTTTGTCTAACTCTGTCAGTTTTTGAGATATCTGGACTCTTTTTAATTATTAGGCAAAAGCATGGTAATGAAATAATCCGAATAATTTTTTACCTTAGCTCTTGGACTAGCGAATAGCTAGGGGATCTGGAAGTCTCAAAAATATTTCAAACTTGGCAGAAAATGTACAGGGTGGTCCAGGATTCAAGATTCATTGTGAAATAATTCAACTATTTAAAACTTATTGTTAATTAGTTTGATGACAAATTAGTTGTTCTTTATAAATAGTATTTCGTTCGTAAGTTCTATACCTATATCAAAGCGTTTCCTCAAAAAAATTTAATATTATTTTTTTAAAGTTTTTTATAAACTGTAGTGAAATTAAAAATGTGTTTTGAAAATTATAATATTTTTTTTGGTTTTTTTTTTTAATAAATCTCACGGTACAAGGAATAAGGAATGCTACAAGAAATAGTATGATGGAAAGAATACATAAATGCTTGGATTTAAATGGCATTCATTTCGAACATTTATTAAAAAAATAATCAAAAATATTATATTTTTCGGAGGTAATTACACTAGTGCCTAAAAAATTTCGATAATTTTGCATGAAAGCGTATTGCCTAAAAACAATAAGAGTTCATTTTCATATTTTGGCGAAATAGCCCGACTCCGACGGAGGAGGGCTATTTTACAAAATTTGAAAATGAACGAATGTTGTTTTTCAAAGGAAATACGCTTAAATGAAAAATTATCTGAGAATTTTTAGGCACGAGTGTAATTTAGGGAGAAAATTACTCGAATAATGGTTAAAACAACTTTATATTACAACTTTTAAATAAAGAACTAAAAAAATTAGTAATTATTAATAACGCAATTGTAATAATATTTAATATTTGAGTTTGTAGCTGGAATATAAGATTTATTTTTTTAAACGTCAAAAAGTGTCATTATCTTTGTCAATAAACAATAAAAACTTGGCGGGCTGTAGTCCGTTTTGTTGCAGTTGATAGCTCATATCGAGGGTTGAAGCCATAAAACAACCGTAAACCATAGGCGTTGCCAATAGTAATTACCTTATTTAATAAGAAAATTGGCCTCTGTCCATTGTTAAGTAGGATTAGGGTTAAAGTAGGTACAACAGGGGTAATTAATTTACCTATTTTTGCCTGCTTTAGGATGTTATTACGCCATTTGATGTGCGTTTGTCAAACTATGTATTTAGTTGTATTTAGATACTGCATTATCTCAAAGTTGAATTATTTCCTATACTTGTAACAATGGCTTCAAGTTTTTCGCCAACGTGTCTTCGTCAAATTAGCAAGAGTGCATATTCTCTCCGAGAAAAGACATTAATATTAAACGTGCATGATGCTCTAGTGTACCAGAAACCTGCAAGTGATGTTCGTAGCATCATTGCAGAGTGTGCCAATATGGTAGGAGTTGGAGAGGCTACTATATATAGGTTCTTGCGTGAAAGAAAATCTAAGAACCTCAGTGAGCCAAAACCACTCCCAGGAAAGAAACCGTTAGAAATTGACAATTTCATTAAAAATGGTATTAGAAGAAAAGTACATAGTTTTTATTTTGCCAAGGAAATACCAACTATAGATAAAATTTTACAAGCCATTAACTACGACGAGGACTTACCACAGCTATCACGAACGAAACTATGGAAAATACTTCATGATATGAACTTTCGATGGGAGAAGCAAAACAGAAAATCTTTTCTTATTGATAGAGCAGATATTATTTGCTGGAGACGTCAATACTTAAGGTCCATCCGAAAATACCGCAGCGAAGGCAAAAACATTTTCTATTTGGATGAAACTTGGCTGAACGAAGGGCACACCGTATCTAAAGTTTGGCAAGATAAAAATGTCCTAAGTTCTCGACAAGCTGTCATGGAAGGCTGGTCAACAGGACTTAGACCACCATCTGGAAAGGGACGCAGACTTATTATAACTCATATAGGAAGTTCAAATGGCTTTTTGGATCAAGGATTATTACAATTCCAGTCGAATTCTACTAAAGACTATCATGAAGAAATGACTGCTGATGTTTTCGAGGAATATTTTAAGCAAATGATAGAATACATTCCCGCTAATTCTGTAATAGTGATGGATAATGCCAGCTATCACTCTAGGCTAAAAGAGAATCTTCCCACAACTTCATGGAAAAAGGCGGAAATCGTAAACTGGTTACAACGAAAGGAATTGAGTTACGATAATACCATGGTAAAAAAAGAACTTTTGGATATTGTTAGGCTACATAAATCACAGTATAAAAAGTATGTTATTGACGAGATGGCAAGAGATCGAGGTATTATAGTGCTCCGTTTACCACCTTACCATTGTGAGCTAAATCCTATCGAATTAATATGGGCTCAAGTAAAAGGATATGTTGCTAGAAATAACAAAACTTTTAAAATGCAAGAAGTGCGACACCTCTTGCTTCATTCTTTAGCAAATGTGTCATCAGAAAATTGGCAAAACGCCATAAAACATGCTATAGTAGAGGAACAAAAAATGTGGGAACTTGACAACGTAGTTGACACAACTATGGAAATTGAGCCTTTAGTAATAAGCGTAGGACATGATGACTCTTCAGATTCTTCTGAGGACCATTTTATCGAGTTATAATTATTGAAATTGTCAATATTTTTTGATCTGTAAATAAATTAGTTTTCTTGTAAATAAATTCATAAAATCATAAAATCTATTACATTTAAATAAAATAATAAGCGGTTACATTAAAAACCCAACTCTCCGACCATGATGGGCCGTTTTAATCATTATCCTTTCATTTCATTTTATGGCTCTATTGTTACTTTATCTGTTACCCGGTGGAATAGGTCAAAATTTCTTCATCTTTATGCTAGATGTACGTAAAAAGACCATTTTATAGGTAAAATATTTTAGGCCACCGGGCCCTTGTTTTGAATCTTTAATGAGGGTATCGAGCTATCAACGGCAACGAAACAGGGTTGTTTTCGATGTAATCAATCGAAAACAACACCTCTAGCTTAATGCATGAGTGTAATTTTCAAACACATTTTTAATCTCACTAATGTTTATAAACTTGTTTCCTTGTTACTTTTCAGAAAAATAATGTTTGAACTTCTAAACAATTTAGAATAATCAACTTCCTTTTATTTGTAAATTCAATGAAGAAACGCTTTAAAAAGTCGTTTTTCACGAAATCAATCAATTTTCCTTCGTATAGATATCATTATACAGTACCTATGTACAATTGTTTTCATATCACACTTGAGAAAATAGTATTTTCGGAATAAATTTGATTTTTTCAGAAAACGCTTGATATAGGTACAGAATAGTATATCCCACCAATTTGTCATCAAAAATATACTGGGTGCTCCATTTAAAAAGAGTTTTAATTGTTGAATTCTTTCACAATGAACCTTAAGTTGTGACCACCCTGTAAATTGTCGGCAAAGCTTGATATATCTTGGAGACTTAATGATCTTCTAGCTATTCGGTAAGCTAATTTTTTTAGACCAAGAGCTAAGGTAAAAATTATAAGGATTATTTCATCACCATGCATTTGCCAAATAATTACAAATAGTTCATATCTCAAAAACTGGCATAGTCAGACAAGAAGATGTCCTATATAATTCGCTTAAAATTTAATGGTTAATCGAAAAATATAATAAAAATTACCATATTGTATTTAAAAAACGAAAGATGACAGCTACTTTCGGTATATCCGGAAATGACAGGAACATGTGGTTATTTTAGTTAAATAGCTAAAAATAGCTAAAAATCTCGATAAACCTTAATTCCCAAAATTTCAGAAACATACCTTCAGTAGTTCTCCATAAAGTTCTTATGCAAGATCGTCGTGAATCACCTTGTATAACACAGTTTATGAAGCTGTAACGCGAATTGAAGGTGTTATTTTATGTTTAACAATTTTTAAAAACGTCTAAACGCAATCATTTTCTACAAGAGAAATAGGCACTGGATAATATTTTATTCTTAAAATACCGCCGACAACATCTTTAACTCTTGACAAAAGACCACACTGTTGCCAAAATCGTCACCAAATTTATCATTCTAAAACCGTTTAAAGACTTCTTCAGAGTTTAGGGACCACCTAAGGTTCCCTTGACAAAGCAGATGTTTGGTACGATAACAATAAATTGTATCTTTTGAGTGCCATTATGACAATTTAAAATAAAATAGTCTTTATGGGTCTATAATCTTCCTTGCTGGCTACCTGAATAATATCAAGTAGATATTTACTTTCATGTGAAAAGCTGCGTCTATACCGGATAAATCCCAGAAAGTCATTAACGCCGCTTTAATTCTGCTATTTGATATAGAATTTGATGAGTAAAGTAGTATGCAACTTATAGGTATATAGTTTGTTTTTGGGTTTCCGTCACTTTGAAATGAAATTCCCAATATTTGATTAGCGTTTCGGTTTATTATACAAATCCATCGTCAGAGCTATTTGTAATAAAGAAAAAAGGCGTATAAATAAAATAGGAAGAAGCAATATTCTTGACGGCGTTAGTGATAAAATTCTTATTTTCTGTTAATTAGTTTGTATAGAATGAAATGAAAAAATATATAAATGAACATAACTTTTACAATTCTCACTCACTTACACTAAGTTTGGTAACTTTTTTGTCTTGTTGTTGAGTGGACATGAACTAACTTAGTTATACAAAGTTAGTAGTAAGGTAGGTTATTATTTAAATACCATAAAATAAAAAGTATACATATTTAACATTATTTATATTTTGGGCATATTCCCCAGGGCATCTATATAGATATTATTACACATTAATTTTCATCTTATGTAAGAATAAAATTTCGATAATAAAATAACTACAACTAATGGCGTAGTCAGATAAGGTGCAGGAAATCCCAAAAATATTACAGTTCTAATATGAAAATAAATATGACATAACCATTCAATCAGCCCGGTGAGACCTCTTATGGCGGGGATCGAAGCATATAAGTAGGCCGTGCAAGTGACGTCACAGCCAGGCAGGTTACTCCATACGTTTATCCTTTTGTGTCAATCGTTCTGCGTCAATATCAGACTTACTTAGCTATATCTGCTTTGATTAGGAAACTAGTCTAAGTATATCTGAAAGTCAAAGACGTGAGTGTATTTGTTCGGGTTTGTTCGATTTGATCTAGGCCATATTTGTCTTCCTTTAATGAATCGGAGAAGGTTGATGCAGACAGAGACAGACATAGAATGCGAGCAGCACAGCACATGTTCTTAAATTATTTTACAACCGAACATCCTTCGTCTGGAAAGGAATAAAAATCAAGTAACATATGATTTATAATGTGATTGAAAATGGTGGAGGAAGCGTCATTAAATTCTAAAATAATTTTTAATTTTCTATTCTTTTCACGAAAACGGGCCTTTTCGTTTTGTTACAGGTAAGAAATTTATGATTGACATATTTTTTTACTAATTTTTATTCGTTATTGTTATTTTACATTATAAAATTGTTCCATTATGTCCCAAACTTCTCACGCAAACTAGCAACAAACACATTTTTAGAACCGAATTTTACTTAAATTTTACAATCTACAAGTCAAAAGCTACAACATAATATTTACAGGTTAGTTATATTAACCCGTAGCCAGCATTTTGATAAGTCCGGTAATATATTATTATAATAATTCTTTCTTTTCATAGTTTAATTGAGAATCCCATAATGACTGAACATTAAAGAGGACTAATGTTGCCAGGAGTATGCTACGAAACAAACAAATTGGAAGCCCATAATCATAATGATGGTGCATATATTTACTTGGTTAGTAGCTGTACATATATTATTGTATTTACCTTGATTTGTTTAAAGTTGAAGATGGTTAAATATTTTATGTAAATTATGATTTAGTTCCTATTTTTTAATAAAACTAATTACAACCTTCAATCTCTGAATTCTTTATTTCTAGTTCCGTTACTAGTTCAATAATAATATAAAAGTATGTAAGGACAAAGCGATATTTACAGCTGAAAACCTATGTCAAAATCCTAATATTTGATTTTCTCTAGTAAATCAAATTAAAGGGTTTTGATGTTTTCTTTGCTTAAATGTCACTTTAAAATATTGACAGTAATAAAAATTTGGACAAAAGTGACATTTGAAAAGCACGTGCGCGCCAGGAATAATGGATGTCGCCGTATCATGCCTGCTTCGATTATTTAACACGGTAGTTTGTCTTCTTCCTGGTTATAAGTATTCGTTGCATTCAATCGTTCGACGCTAAGAGCAAGATTTTAAGTCGCTATCCAATAATAATATCACAGCATATCAGTAAAAATGCATGTAAACAGGGGGAAAAGCCATTCCCAACGGATTAGGTCATACGAGCTTAACCGAACATCACCCGAATACACTCGAGTTGTAGGGCAGATGAACATTTGGGTAGTTGAACAGTAGGACAGATGAAGCCATCTCCAAAAAAACCCCGCTAAGATTAGCCAAAAAACATTTAAAAAATATACAATTTGGTTATGTTAACATGGCGGTTATGCACGAGTATGACCGATCCCAACCGATTTTATTCTTATATTTCTTACTGCTTAACGTTACGTCTGACGGCTTACGTTACGGCAACTATGAATTCTGCTTAAGCATGTTTGACATGTTTAAGTTTTTATGTGAAAAATGACGTTGACAACAATTATTGATTTTTCCTATTAAGATTATATTATTTAATTTGGGTTGGACTGCTTAATGTTGAAAAGCGCATACTTTAAAAGAACTTTTAAAATATTTGAAGAACTATTAATACAGGGTGTTCCAACAATACGATTAAATACGGAATTGAGAAAACTCTCTACTCCGAAACTTTGTAAACGACAAAACTTGGAAACAAAATTTCGGAACGCAGTACTGCACATTTAAAATGTTTCACTTCTGACACATTTTCTATTGTACTGAAAGGACAATGCGTTACCTTACTTGCCTTTGTAGTACTTTGCCGAGTGTCAAATTCGGGTATTATGCAAAGATTAAGTATTTTTCCGGTGTATCCATCATTATTCTGTTTTAAAACATTTTTAAAGGGTCCTTAATCCGTAAAGAGGATTTTGGTTTTAGAGGGAATATTGTTGTAAAAGTGAAATACAAACCGATTTTTCCACACAATGTTCTTTCAGTTAAAATGCACCTACTTACCCTTGCGGCACGAATAGGGTTCGATTTAATTCACAGTCTAAATTTTGATTAAGCGGGTTCGTTATGGTAAAGGCGTTAGATAGTGCGATATTACATCTTAGAAAATAGATTTCCTGCAGAAATATATATCTAAATTTATACTTATTATTTTTCTCTAAAACTATATTGTTGCTTGATACGCATTTCTTTATTTATGGGTATTGTTTGCCCAGTTTTGTTTGATCGCTTCCGTACACTTCGGCTACTGGATTCCATCGAAAGGAGAGCCATTAGCAGAAATACACGACGAACCACTGCCGCCCATCCATATGTGGTTAACCTTCCAGTGCACGGGTGAAAAAAAGTTATACCGATGCACGGGTTGGGTCTATTAGACCCAATAACAAATATTAGGTATTTTTTTTTCTTTTATATTTTAGTGAGCAACTGATTTTTATTATAAGATAGTAAGTATTTTTTTGCAGATTTGGCGAAAAAAAAACCATACGGTATTTTTATAAATGTCTTTATTAAATTGAAATAAAAAGCCTTACATTTTTATCGCCGTTACGTAAAAATTGGAAAAATAAACCTTAAACCTAAATTTTACAACTTAAACTGAATATTATTCTAAAAAGATGTTCAAACAATGGATATATGAAAAAAAAAATATAAAAACAATAAACAGTATCCAAAAATTTTTTTCTAAGAATGTTACTGTTTTTTTTTCGCTACATTCTTGACAAGAAATTACAACATGCTGTAGTAATATTTCTTGCTGCTATCTCCTGATTCCTCTTCCTCTAAAATCAAATCATCTAGCTCTGTGTTAGATTCATGATCAGGAACTTCTTCATAGTTAGGATCGGCAACTGAATCATCATCACTGGTTATGTCTAATTCGCCACTGCTTCCACTACTTTGTAATATTTCCAGAGTGTAGCAACTTCAGCTTCATAACTATTCTTATTCATGTTGTATATCGATACAACAAAATAATATAAACACTTTTTAATAAAAATTTAAAGAATAACAAGTAAAAGCAAAAATTTAGAGATTCCCCGAAAACTAACACTAATGCACGGGTTGGGTCTCACAGGACGTTATCAGGTACTGCGATCTCCATATGCACTAAATTTGTCCCGAATCCATATTTTAAGTTGTGGAAGGAGTCGACCAAAAGGTACACCATGGCGCCACCCTGAATTAAAAAATGTCTAAAAATGGGAATCAAAAAATAAACTATCCGGTCTGTGAGACCCAACCCGTGCACTGGAAGGTTAAGCTTACTACTCCTCGAACTTCATTATTTAAGAATTCTTTCATCTGGAGGACGTCATCCTTATGGAACGACCGTCACGAGGTCATGTTTCCCAATTAGTATAACCTCTAACGATTCAAAACCAACGTGAATCGCTTTTTGCGCACATGCACAACTCTCAGAGTATCTTAAAGAATTTTCCTATAGTGGTTGTGTTTGATCATAAAAAAAATTAAGAACGAGGGGAGAAAAATGTATATGAACCATGTTAGAAAGCGTCTTACCGAACAAACCCAAACAGTAATTTATTAAGTTGAAAATGAATAAATATGCTATCAAATGTTGATTCCGCAGTGGGATTCTTCCTGAAAATGAAAACTACAGCTTTTTTTCTCAAAATGTCCTTCTGACTGGTATTCTTATTTAATTACTAGTCCCTTCTTTTTACAAACGTTATAAATATTTGCCACGATTTATATTGCTTCGCTCTTCAAATGTTTAATTCTAATTATTATTGTCTGATCTATCATGTAATTGATGGAAAAAAATTACAAAACGCCAACTCCCGTATAACAAACAAACACAAAATTTTCTCCCCGCATTTTACGTCACTGTAGAGACAATTTTGTGTACGTTTTAACGGCGTTACGAAGAGCGGAATTACATAAATATTAAAATTAATTCAACGAAATTTTTCTTTTAGTGTAGGATGTAAAATGCGATAAAACACATTAAATGATATATTTCATGAAACATATAATGAACAAACCCGAATAAATTATCTTGATATTTTTTTTTCTATGATTAAAAAAAAATTTTATGTATCAACTTTTGTTTAGTTGTAATTAGGCCATAACTTGAAAACAAATGAAAATCGGCTAAAGACCTGAGTTTTGATATTACTTTCACTTGTACAATACACGTATGGAGTTTGGTCCGTTCATCCCGACTCACCCTGTATAAAAAATCAAGATTATAATTAAAAAAAAAAATTAGAAACCGATTCCATAAAATGCTTATTACATATAAGTTATTAAAAATGACGTCCACTGATTTCACTGTATTTAAATTGGGAATCGACTATAGAGCAGCGGTGATTAACCCTCTTTACTCAGTGACGTAGCAAAATACTCCTTATAAATTAATGATACCCTTACATGTCAAATGTTATGCATAGTGTTATTAAATCAACCTAGACAATCGTGAAGATAAACTGTTTGAGGGTTTGAATGCTATTGTTATACCTGATCAGATGATAACAACAGCATTCAAACCCTCAAACAGTTCATATAAATTATTTTTTAACATCAAAGATAAGCGTGAAAAATATAAAAAATGAGGAGTTTACAATTTAAAGTGTAATGGATGCAATAGCTGCTATATAGGACAAACGGGACGAAATTTTGAAACGAGATTTAAAGAACATAATGCATGCTTTAGACTTAATAAAAGATCATCTAATTTTGCGAATCCCTTTCTAGGTACAAATCACACATTTCCAGATATAAGCAACCTACAAATCTTACACACTGAACAGAAAGGCCATCAATTAAATTTACTAGAAAACATTGAAATTTATAAACATAAGACAGTAATATTAACCTTTTAAATACACAATTAGATCTCGGCAACTCCCCGCTATTAAATTTATTGTAAAAATTCCATCTGGCACGTACATTCTTAGATTCTCTGAATATTGACCCGTTTGTCCCTAGTTTATTACACTATTGTGTCAAACATTATTTATAATAGCAAATACTTATTATTTATTTTTTAATTTTTAGTATAGTATTTGCAGAATTATATCGTTGATCTTTTGACTGCAATAAAACCTCATTATCCATTCGACCATAAAATAAATAAGGAAATCCCAAATTTTAAAACCTTTTCGAGCAGCAATTGATACCTATGCCTGATGCATATATAAATACAAAGTGATTTTTAATAATTTTAGCAGATATGTCTACTTTGGCAAAAACTCCTTTTCTTCGGTAAGAGACATAGTACTTAAACCTGTTAATCCTAGAAAAAAATGGAGTGATTCTGGCACATTTAGAAGCATTGACGAAAATAACATGGATTTATTAAGAAGAAAGATTTACCAAATGTATGAGGCACAAACTGTACCCACTTTGATTTCCCTCAAAGAGGAGCTGATTAAAGACGAAATAAATATCTCTTGTAGCCTTTCAAGCCTTAGGAAAATATTGCGTAAAATGTGTTTTAAATACCGAAGCATTGATAAAAGACAAACATTAATGGAATCTCAACGTTTACGGGAATGGAGACTTAAATATTTAACAGCTGTTAAACAATTTAGAGAAGAAAATCGTCCAATTATTTACCTTGACGAAACATGGTTCGATACCAATGACACTCCAAGAAAAGGCGGAGATGATTCTTCCAAAAAATGTCAAACAAAGGCACCATCAAATAAAGGCAAAAGAATCACAATATTACATGCTGGTTCAGAGAATGGGTTTGTTCCAAATTGTCTGTTGCTTTCAGCTAAAAACATAGCAGATTCTTCTTTAGATTACCATCAAGATACCGACGCACAACTTTTTGAAGATTGGTTTAAACATAAATAGTTTCTTAGAATTTAATTAATTTTTATTGTATTTGTTATCCTAATAGTTATACTTTTAAATTATATTATTTTCAATTATCATTAATTGTTATCATTATTTTACATTTATTATAGGTACCTAAAACTAAAAATACCTATTTATTTATTTTAAATTATAAAAATAAATCATGTGGTGTGGTATACATTTTCAAGCCGGCCCTGATCCCATTTATTGAGCTTTGAAGAGGTTCAGGCGTATACAATAGGGTTTAATCAGGTAGTTTATTTATGGCAGTAAGAGTCAACGGTATAATTCTGCAACAGCTATACTACCTATATTATATACACTTAGTTTGGGTTCACTCTCATGTGAGCGTCTTGAAGATGTAGTTGTACTACGAAACGACCGTAATGCTAAACCCATTTAATATATGATAGATATGACAAATAACAAAGTAAACTTTAGTTTCATTTTATATATTTAAAAAAAACTATTGTTGTGAATTTTCAGGAAGAATACAATTGCGGAATCAACACATTGTGTTTATTTATTTTCCACTTAATGAATTATTGTTTGAGTACGCCTATGGCCAACATGGTTTCATACAGTCCCCCCCCCCCCCCCCCTCGCTCTGGGCAAACTTATAAAGCAGTCTTATTATTAAAGGCTGAATTCCATGAAACTACAAAATATAAGTCAGGGCAAAAAGCACGTGAACATAATAAAAATATTTCTTGCATAACAATTCAAAATAAACTAAAAATACCCATATACAAGAATAATGTCAAAGTTTAGTCAAAGCATGCGATAAGTTATTTTATCATTTTCCTGTTATCTTTCAAAATATTCGGACTCAGACATGACTAGCACCCGAACCTTGAACTATAGACTCACTAATCATAATCAATATGGTAATGTTAAAGTTAATTTTTATTTGTTTACGAAAATAGTGTATTAAAGCTTTGAATGCTATATCAAATAAAGAATGGATAAAAGTATAGTAAATTAAGAAAAATTCCTCTACTAAAATCAATGTACGTTTTCCGCACTAGTTCCGCAATGAAATGGGGGTTGTTAATTTATTGATATCTAGAGTGATATCTGGATGTTGGGGTATAAAGCAAGTTTCTGGGATATCCGTGACATAAATTTGAAAATTGTTCATATTTGAATTGGTTATTATTATTAGTATTATATTATATTTTTAACGCAATTTTCTCATACCGTTTTCCAAAAGTTTAGCTTTACGAATCCAGTTTTAGTAGAGAAAAATTAAGTATATTTGGCTAAGCATTCATATAAAAGCGTGCCTGCTTGGCAACCTTTTTTTTCAAACACAAGCACTATAAACAAAATCCTTTAGGGCGTGGTGCGTGTGCAAATAAAGCGATTCGCGTTGGTTTTGAATCATTTGAGGTTATATTCGTTGGGAAAAGCGACCTCGGGAAGGTCGTGCCATAAGGATGAAGTCCTCCAGATGAAAGAATTCTTAAATAATGAAGTTCGAGGATTAGTAAGCTTAACCACATATAGATGGTCGGCAGTGGTTCGTCGTGTATTTCTGCTATTCGCCGCTCTTGGCGGAATTAAGACGACAAGGTCAGCCGAGCACATGAAAATATCTGTAAGAGGGAGTCGAATCCCCAACCTGTCTTCGATGTTAAAATAGAAATACTTGGACTGGAAGATTTCAATAAATGCTGATTCTCGCTATCGTGCAAGGCACGTGCTCGGCAAAATAGGTTCATCTTTGCATCTTAAGGCTGATTCTCATTATCGCTCAAGGTACGTGCTCGGCAAAGGCAAGATACTGGCTAGGCAAAATAGGTTCATCATTGCGTCTTAAGGCTGATTCTCACTATCGTGCAAGGCACGGCTAGATAAGTTACGAGCTGCGTTTAATAACGGGTTGCTAAGCAGGCTCTATTTGATGTCAAGGTTTACCCAAATATTTTTCTAATCTAAAACTGGATTCGTAAAGTTAAAGGATTGGAAAACGCTATGATAAAATTGCGTTAAAAAATATAATGTTATAAGAATAATAATAACAATGTAAAATTTTCAAATTTTTGTCAAAAATATTCCAGCTTTTGCTTCATATCCCAGTCATCATGTCAAACAATTTAAATATCAATAAATTAACTGAAAAACTTTATTATTAACGGGTAAAAATTGACGAAAATCAATATTGATCAGCCGATGACTTTCGTCTCTTCCTAACCTGACAAGAAGCGACATATTTTTTAATTGAATTGTTATAACTTAGATGGCTCTGATGTATAATTTGCGATTGTTTGTGATCTTCATCATTGCCTCTTATGAATTTTGACCTTACCGCGACATAGTGTGAATTTACACCCGCAAAATCCATACGATTCAATGATATTTTTCCTACAACCGAGCGCAAAGTAGTACAAATTTGTGCTTTCAAAAGAAAGCGCAAAGTTGCACTTTTTCGAGGAGCGAGCGTATTTATACTTTGTCGCTCGCGCGAGCGACAAAGTTGCCAAAACGCTCGCTTGGTTTCCAAGGAAACCATAACATAGAAAACGTCTAGTGTGTCTGGAACTTCTGACACAAAAGTAGGCGTTGATAGTATTTGACAGATGTCGACATTTTTGTGACCAACGCGTAATTTTCGATCATTCTCGTAAAATAAAAATGTCTTTTCCTGAAAATTCAATGGAAATGGATGAAATTAGTGAAGTTTCGTACACACCGCCGGAAATTGCGCAAGCTGCAAAATCAGTTACTCTTAATTTACTGCCAGAGAAGTCGAGAAGCAAATATGAAAAGCAGTATGAAGTTTTTAGTAAATGGTGCGAATCAAATGAAACCAACAAGATATCAAAAAATATTTTACTTGCATATTTTGCCGAAAAAGCGAAGGTAATGAAATCCTCTACACTTTGGTCAATGTACTCAATGCTAAGAGCTACGATATCAGCAAAATATGATATAAACATCAGCGAATACAAGAAACTCTGAGCTTTTTTAAAACGTCAAGCTGTTGGCCAAAAACCTATAAAATCAAAAACCTTAAATTTTGATGAAGTGGAAACCTTTTTAGAAGAAGCTCCTGATAAGATATATTTACTGAAAAAAGTGATCTTAATTGTGGGTATCGCCGGGGCATGTAGGAGGGACGAACTTGTCAAAATGGTAGTGGACGACATTGAGGATAAAGAGTCAATCCTTATTGTAAACATGCCTGATTCTAAGACCTGCAATAGTAGAACATTCATTGTGACAAATAACGCAACACTCGACTATTTATCAATCTATCGAAAATATATTAGCCTCAGGCCCAAAAATTGTACGAACCGTAGATTATTTTTAAAATATTCGAATGGTACATGCCATAATCAAGTAGTAGGAATGAATTCCATTGCAAAAGTACCAAAAGACATAGCACAGTACCTTGGACTTCCAGAACCATGCAAGTATACCGGTCATTGCTTTAGGAGAACTTCTGCCACTCTTTTAGTTAATGGAGGAGGCAACATCACTCAATTAAAAAAACATAGAGGATGGAAGAGTACTAATGTAGCAGAAGGCTATATAGATGAATGTCTTGCTCAGAAAATTGTTACGTCTAAAAAAATTTTGGGACCGGCACCAACGATAAATAAATCACCCATTTTTGTGGAAGGGAGAAATTCTGAAAACATCCCGATACATTTACCATCAGAAACTTCCTCTGAAATCATCATTAAAAATTGCAAAAATTGTACATTTAACTTTAATATTGTAAATAATAAAAAAAATGATAGTTTATAGATATAGTGTTATTAAAAATACCTATAACCTTAATTAATGTTAATTGTATTATTTAGATTTATTACAAAGCTTTTTATTATTAATTTTTACCAAACATTTTTATAAAAACACTGGTTGTAGAAAAAATCATGTGTGTAATTCGAGCGCAAAGTAACATTGCCGCTCTCTCGAGATAGCCGCGCTCCGCTACGCGTCGCACGTCAAACTTCTCGCTCGGAGCGGCAATGTATCACTTTGCGCTCTTAATACACAAATAGCTATTTCCGAGCATATGCTTGCACGATAGTCAGAATCAGCCTTCAATTAGCAATCCAGGAAGTAGTACCAATTCTATTTTGTTCCCATATCAATACCCTCACACTTTTAATGAAAACAGCTTTTATTAGTGGTTGAAGAAAACGCCATAATAACTATGCATATATTGCGACAAAATATACATAAATTACAGCAAAAAGTAATAGGAATTTAACAAAAAAAAAATTGTTAAAACGTTATACAAGATCGTAAAACTGGCTTCATCTTTTAAAAACTAGATATTTATTTCATCGCTGTAATAAAAACAAAAATAACATAAATGACATAAATATTCAGACCACCGATTGCACAAAAATAAACCGCTTCACCTGCCTCGGGTTTTAAAAGAGTTATAGGCCATCCCGATAGAGACCCCGCTGACTTACACATGTTGAACTGTGCCAAACGCCAGTTTATAATTTTGACACTACAAAGGATTCAGACCCCCTAAATAATATGTAATATGTTGTTTAGCAGCATAGGTCTTGAGCAAAGGAAAACGAAAAAGAATTAAGGTCACTAAACTGGAATATTTAAATTTATTTCAGCGTTCTCGGTACCTTCTAAAATGAAAGAGAATCTTTGTGTTCCATAGTTGGAAACATTTAATTTGTTGGGCTGTATTGACTAGGGTGGGCGATTATTGAGAAGGATAATAGTTTTTTGATTAATTGAAATAATCGATTAGTTCCGATTGATCGATCAATTGAATTTAATCGAAATGAATCAAATAATATAACAAGACCTCGTTTTTTTCACGATTACTTCCATCACCTGTCAAATATATACTGTTTCGACCAATCAAATTGTTTCATATTTTCATTTACACGTAATTATTTTGATAAATTTTTCATCTTCGTTACAAGTGATAAAACTGTGTCATTGGTTCAAAATATTTTTAAAAAGCGTAGGCAAAGTACTAGAAAATGACTTTTAATAAATGTCAACTTCAAATTACTTTTTCCTTCAATTTTTTCAGGTTTTCATTATTATTTACCTGTGACAAACGAAAAACTACTTTAAAGTTAGGATTTAAGTAAAAAATATACAGGGTGTTATGGAAATGAGTTATTATTTTCAAATGGGTGACTCCTCGGGTGTCCTAGAGAAAGTCCACATACTTTTTTTTAAATCAAATATCTAAATACTAAGGTAAAAACTCTTTTTACCCACATACTGTCGCGCCGTTCCATCTGGATTCACTTAGCAACAATGTGGGTCACTAGAGTATACTAACAGTGATGTCAGATCACACCGCGTGTCCCGCCCTTGCTTGGATACCGGCCGCATGCCACTATCGGTGCTTCAGTATGTTTCGAGACTCGAGGGTGGAATGACGCTGGCGAGGGTTCAACGTGCTTGACGTATACGAATTTTAAATGTTTTGTTAGTTGTAGCATTAGGTATCCGATTTTTTTTTTGTTGTGAAATATTTCATAATAATAAATGTTCTGATGTGATTTCAAATTTGTGTGATATTATCTACTGTTGGTTCTGTTGCAAAACATACGTTTTGTATTGTGTTATTTTTTTATGGAATTTAATTATAAAACGGATTATTTTAAAATAAGATCGAAGGAAAGAGAGTATGTACCTGAGAATTGTAGTTTTTTTTTCTAAAAAGTTTGAAAAAGAAGTGATAACGCTGGTCAAAGATGTCTTGTTGTCAAAAACTGAACACGTGCGTTTATAATTCGGCTTATATGACAACACTGCCTCAATAGACTATAAAATGTAAATTTTGAGATTTCATATAAAGTGTATATTTCGCTTAATAATTCAAAGCGCCATTTATGGTTATTTTTCTTCAATTTATTTTCATCTCAGGATTTGTGGGTTTAAATATAATAAGTCATTTCCATAACACCTTGTATACTTACTGTTTATTTGTAATGTATTTTCCTATTTACCGACATTGTTGTGTTACCTTTGAAATTTTAGTCACATAACATTAACCTGACGAAACGTCAAAAGGTTTAAATTCTATAGTAGAGAGCTTAAGCAAGTATCGATATCGACGACTATATTGTATATATTAACAGTATTTCTCAAAATATTATAATATTTAATTTAGTCTCTGAAAATAATATTATCAAATATAACTGGAGCACCGTTTTAACACTGAAAATTTTATCTTTTGGAAATTTTACTCAATGCTAGTTTGGGTAGTTTATTCATAGATTAAATCACTCGAGTTTCGTTCTTGGTATTTAATCAGAATAAACATTCCCAAACGGTCATTGAGTAAAATTTAAAAAAAAAAAACCTGACTATTACAATAAAATTTTTTATCGATAATAAAATGACGCTCGAGTTATATTTGAAATAATTATTTCCAGAACCTTAATTAAATACTATAATAATTCGAGAAATACTTTTAATATATATAATATCCATAGTCGTCGATATAAACACTAGCTTATGATCTAGACTTCAAACCTTCTGACGTTTCGTAAGATTAAGGTTATGTGACTTTAATTTCAAAAGAAAACAAGTCAACAATGTTGGCAAATAAAAAATACATTGCAAATAAACCGTAAATACCTATTGTTTACTTAAATCCCACTTTTAGAGTAGTTTCCCGTTTACTTTGACTAAATAATAATGAAAATCTTTAAAATATGCATAATATATTGAAAGAAAAAGTCATTCAAACTTGACATTTATTAATACTCATTCTCTAGTACTCGGCCTACTTAGAAATGCTTTTTAAAAATGTCGTGGGCCAATTAGACAGTTTATCACTTACCAATCGGAATAATTTAGTGTAATTGGTGTAAATCAAACAATTGTATTGGTACACAGAGTATATTTGACAGGTGATGGAAATAATCGAAATTAATCAAACAATAGAGTAATCTAGTTACAAAAATCCGATTAATCGAAAAAATTGGTTATTCCAGTAATCTAATTATTATACACGATGTTGGAAAAAGGTCGGTACCCCGGAAGAACTCCGGTGCATCGCAGCGGAAAATGTCTGCGGAAAAAGTTGTTTGGTTTTGAAGGAGGAATAGTTTGCAAGTTTATCATGTTTTCCAACCAAAAATAAACATAATTTGTCCGAAATTTTTTTTAATTCGGGCCCATTCTTCACCAATAATCACCATGAGAAAGACAAAATCAGAACCGTGCGAAAATCAAGTTTTATCCCGGAAATACTCCTTTTCTCTGTCTTGTACTAAAAAATGCCCGTGGAAAAAGTTGTTTGTATTCCACGGGCATTTTTTAGTACAAGACAGAGAAAAAGAATATTTCCGGAAAAAACGATTTTCGCACGGTTCTGATTTTGTCTTTCTAATGGTGATTATAGGTGAAGGATCGGCACGAATAAAAAAATTTTTCGGACAAAAATGTTTATTTTTGGTCGGAGAACACGATACGCCAATAAAAAATATGGGGTCCCATTTGGAAATCTTAACTTACCCCCACCCGCGCCCGGAGTTTGAGGGGGTGGGGGGGTGGTTTAAATTTGGTTTAAATTGCAAACTATTCCTCCTTCAAAACCAAACAACTTTTTCCCTAGACATTTTCCGCTGCAATGCGATGGACCGGAGTTATTCCGGGGTACCGACCTTTCTTCAACACCCTATATAACTCACTTAAGGTTTGGGATGTAAAAATAACAATTAAGTTGTTATTTAATACAATTCCTTTTGACATAAAAAACTATTATAAAAAATAATATAGACTTTAAATTCTTACCAAAAATATATTTAGTAAGTAAAATAATGGTTTCCATTCATACTTATTTACTGATTATAGTGGTATCTCGGTCAAACTGTCAAAACAACTGTCCTGTTCAAAATTCAAACTTATAATGAATAAATGACATTGGCCCACCCTGTATTTAATAGGAAATTTTACAATAAAATATTTACTATAATAATTTTACTATAGTCTTTTTTTCGTCACCAGAAGATGGGACCTGCTACTATACTTTGAGCTAGACAACCTAATAAAGTCAAAACAATAATGGCTATTTTGTGAAAAATGAAAAATCTTTCGTCACACGCCTAGGTGTTATTAAAACGTCACGACTTCGGCGAGATTGCATATTGTGAGGTGCTGTTGACCTCTGCAGATTAACAGGTAAACCGATTAAGATCGAGTACCGGTCTGGCATTTCAGCCGCCTCGCAAAGAGATTTCACATGAGAGAATACGCCAGAAAAATATCGAGCCCACACTTTTTGGCGGAAGCGTGATTTCATATAAATATCGAGGCAGGTTTTCATATCATGTCGTGTTACAGTTTATTTTTTATTTTTTACATAAATTGAGGAAGTTACTTTTTAATTTAAAATTTTAAGTAGAGCTTAACTTGCCAATAAAGATAAGAATCTGGTTTAACGGTTTATTGTTAATTCGAATATACGGAAAGCTTATTATTTTCTGATATTTGGTTCTGTTTTGGACCAAGAATTAAACATTATATTCGTTGTTCCGGTAAAACAATGACGCAATTACGAAACTGTTAATTGTTCCTGAGAGACGAAAAACGAATTTCAAGTTTTTATTATTAGCTTCAAATACGTGAAGAAAATATGTTTGTATTGAAAGTATTGGAACTATTGTTGATTTTATACACTTTGGTCGTTGTTTTATCATATAAAGGAATTAATTTAGAAACGAATCACAATTTTATGACAGCGATATACAGGGTGTTATAGAAATGACTTATTATATTTAAATGGGTGACTCCTTGGGTGTCCTAGGTAAATGCTAAGTACATATTTTTTTTTAATTCGGCCGTTTTAAAGGGGGGTAACAAACCCTCTTACTCACAGGTCAGTCCGCGCTACTGTAAACATATCACCCAGACCCAATGGCAATGTTGCCAAACTTAATGTAAAACCGAAATAGCATATACATTATAAAAATTAATTATTTACTTGTATTTATCTTATAACTAAAGAGCGGGACATCCAGGCACATACATAATTAGTTGGTTTTTCTTTTTTATATGAAAACTATCTGCTGCATCCAATATCTTAGTTTGCAACTGATCCATATCTTCGATTGACTCATTATTAACTATTTCTTTATTTTCATCGTACCCCAAGAAAAAAATTGCACGGTGTAAGATCCGGTGACCTTGCGATGTCCATTGTCTCTTACTAAAGGAACAGTTTCTAATATGCATTCGATTTGATTTTTCTGTATGTACTAAACATTTTCATAATTTCTAGCACGTTCTTGACTATTACGGTCGATTAAATATCCCGAAAAAAACGCTTTTAAATTCGAAATCACGCGACATCGAAGAGGAATTCATCCTTTTGTCAAGCCAAACGTCAACTTCCAACCTTCCTTCTTCCTTCGATGTCGAGTAGCGATGAGGTAAAATCACGCTGTCGATTTAATTATTTTAAGCTTCTCGAATGAAAAAGAGCAGAGATTATCAAGTTTTTTAAATTGGTACCTACAGCTGTGAAAAAAAACAATAAATAATAAGTTGTGTTCGTTCTGTAGATTATTATTTATTTCAAACGTTTTGGCGAATGCGCGGGAGTCTACAGGTCAAAATGTAGATCCTTTTAATGTATGCTATGAAAAATACGCATTTAAGTGATCTTCGTTCGTCTCGTATCGCCAAGCTTCCAGTGACCCGAACAAATATTAAACGGCGAATCGGTAGAATCACAAGTTGTTCTTTCAGTATGAAATAATCACCGACTGTGAAATATTGCTCATCTTTAGTTCCACGTTTTGAGAACTCGTTGTTTTGAACGTTAGTTCATTTGATCAGATGTCATGTAATTTTTAATTCGAAGAAATCCTATTTAAAATATGTCTTTTTAAGTCAGTTAAAAACAAAACGGCGTATAAATCTACGCGAGAAAAAAAGGGTCCAGACAAGATTAATGAAAACGACGTCGCCATGTAAATTTTTGCAGTGCGGCCAGTGTTCATGTGAATTTTTGCGATTATGTCTGGTTATATGCCGGTTTTTTTTAATAAAACCTTCTGGTGTGTGTCTTAAATAAAATTGAATTTTTTTTCTAGAGTAAAAAATAAAGGAGCAATCACTCAAAGGGTCATTGGCATTTGACCTAGTTATGTACGTGCGTATTTCAAACTTATTTAATACTATTCCTTGTATTCCAAAACACTTTCTTAAATTAATTGTACAAAAAGGTATTACAGAATGGAAAAGTTTTTAAATTATTTTATTTGTTTAAAGAATTTAAGGTGTAAATATGACAACACCGGCCAGAATTCGTTGATTATTTACATGTGTAGCAGTGCCCCACAGATATTTTTCTGGTTTGACGTTAGGTCACTTTTAACGCTGAATGAATTGAAAGCGCCATTTATGAATATTCTTCTTCAATTTGTCTTCATCTCAGGAATTGCCGGTTTAAATATAATAAGTCATTTCCATAATACCCTGTATAGTTGGGACGGAGAAAGCATGAACGTGAGCCATTACTTCACATTAATATCAAATTCCTATTGCTGATATTTATACTGAGAGAAGCTCTAGCTTAACAATATTTGCTAGTATAATTTTAGCTGGGATAGAATATTTTCTACCGGTAACAGCAAAATTGATTTCTTGTGACAGTAGGAATCATTTTCCTGGATATTCTTTATTCTTGTTAGAAGAAAGTTTGCTATATTAGAAAGATGTACTTATTAGTGAGAATTTAAAAATATTATTTTCTGTCATTTCCTGGCACTTTACTGTGATTAAAAAAAAAACTAAAAAATTTTTTCTAAATTTTTTTTTGGCACGGTAAATATTTTGATTTTGAAACTCGGCAAAGCAATTTTCTTAATACGTTGTGAATACGAAGAGTGTCAACACAAAACCGTATCCAATCATGGCGTCGGTGATATACAGAGGCAAGAGCAGGCACTAAGCACGGACTTCAGTTCCATAGCGGCAGTTTTCTAAAAGCCTTTAATTGTTTTTCTTTTCAGATTTACATATTACTTTACTTATTAATAACGAACCTCTTTTACCGGTTGATATATCGTTTCTATTCAGTGTTTTATGTTATGCGCTCTTTTGAGACATAGAGCAAAAACTTTTAAAAAGTTGTTACAAATGTTATATTAGTTTTATGTTATAATAAGCTCCGTTTGAGCTCGGTTTGATATGTATTATATGAACTGTTAGAACTATAACCAACCTATGATTTATATTGGTTGTATTACCACTTAATTTAAACTTCGCTTATATAATTTCCGTTTTAAGGCTTAATTTGTAATAAATTTATTTTTAAAGATTTAAATGTAAAGATATAAATAGCTCTTAACGGTAACTGTAGTATGTTGTGCTGAATTTTGTATACAGGGTGTTATGGAAATGACGTATTATATTTAAATCGGCAATTCCTGAGATGAAAACAAATTGAAGAAAAATATCCAAAGTTCAGTTCGATGGGAAACAATCTCTGATTTATAAACTTGAACTGACTTGAACAAACTGCTGCGGAGTTTATAAATGGTCAGGTATGTTCTCATTTGTTCAATTCGAACGACACCCGTCAGATCTGGACAACTTAAAAGTTTATAAATGCCACTTACCCTTTAGAAAAAAAGTGCAATTTTATTTAGCTTTTCGGACTTATTTAAAACCAACTTAATTTATAAAAAAACACAAAGTACCTAAGTAACCCGAACAAAAACAAACCGTCACAATAATCTCACAAAATCGCATCTCATGAACATATTTAAGTACCATTCAATCTGAATTAGTATTTTAAAGTGCTACTGTGTAGACAAAAATACGCCCTTATTGTCTGAGTGGTCTGGGAAATAATGTATTTAACATCTAAAAATTTTACAAATAAATAACACGTTGGTTCGGTCGATCGATATTGAACTGCTGGACTGGGACACTGCCGTCGCGAAAAGAACAAATACCTTAATAATTTAAACTCGGGTTTAAGTATTAACACACAATTTAACACAAAATTCTGCTTGAAAACCAGTAGGTAACCGGCCGGCTTCTTTAAACAGCTGATCTTGGACAATCGGGTTGCCTATTCTTTACGCGACTGCAGAGGCTTAAAAAGCGTTGCCACTTTCGATGTTTTATAAGGCTATATTCATAAAATGCAGAATTTCCTTCTGTAATACTTCTCTATATAATGATAGTCTCGGAAATGGCAACCGCGGGGTTGTCCTGTCTATCAACATAATTATTTCATCATTCTTCTTCAGTGAAGGATTAATAAGTTTGATTAGCCCATTAGAAATTAGCGTTTTTATTATTTCTGAATTTCTATTGAGAAATAATTTGTATCCTATAGTGCTGTTGTTTTATGTGTACGGTAGGTTATTGTAAAGTGTAATTATGCGTTAGAATTTATTGCTTTTGTGTAATCTAATAATAAGTGCAAATCTTCAAAAAAACTAATTGGAAACTCGTGGGTGTCTGTGTGTTTCTTTAAGTGATTTAGTGCAAATGGTCAAGCATAAAGGCCAATGTATAAACTTGACCTTACGATTGACGGTGCAGTTTGACGATGCCGTAAAAAGCTGGATTTATAAACTTGACGGTGGCGACGATAACATAACCTGTTTTTCTCGGCTTTCCTACATTTTTATGTGATTATATTAATTTTGGTGTTTATGTGATCTGAATGATACTATCAACACTTATCAACAGTACACTTTAAAATGGTTAATAAGATGGTATGAAATAAAATAATATTTACTAAATATCACGTGACAGGCAAACACGATTTTGATTGGCTGTGGAAACTTATTACGAACGTTGCTACGACCGTCCACCGTCAAAAGATAAAATTGGTTTATCTCGGCCGTCAAACGGCACCGTCATCGTCAAATATGAATGGTCTTATACATTTCAATATGTTTAAGCTGTAACGTCACCGTCAAACAGCACCGTCAATCGTCAACGTCAAGTTTATAAATCCAGCTTAAAGCTTTTCCCACAGAAAAAAAACAAAACCTGAAGATGTCTGTGCCCTGGATTACTTGCTAGTGTACTGGCACCTGGATTCACTTCTATTTGGATACTAGGTAAACTATAAATATTATTTTTATAAGAACCTAAAGTTTTACATTTTTTACATAGTTGGCAACATTGGGCCTGAACATCTGTTGATTACACAGCTTGGCAATGTAATATGAATGTGCCGGGGAGTAACCGGGTGGGTTTAGGGGTGAATTACCCCACTTTTTAAACGTTTGATTTAAAAAAAAATATATGTAGCGTTTCTCTAGGACACCCCAGGAGTCACCCATTTAAATATAATACGTCATTGTCCCACCAAAGTATATTTTTTATCGATGTTAAGTGACGTTCTATACATACTACTACAGCAATGATATACCCAACAAAATCAATTTTACTACCACAGCTATTTTTATTGTCCCCTATGTACAGAGGTATTTTTCTTTGTTTTCGTAGTTAAAATTTGTACAACAGTAAACGTTAGTTTACGACCGTGGGGTTTGATTCTACGAACTCTCGTCCTACAGTTCTCAGTGACTGCCACTTTAACCACCGAGCCACCAGAGCCGTTTACTAAATAATATATAAATGATAATCAATAAAACGTAACATAACAAATAATTAGCTCGTATTACTTAAATGTATCATTGCCAGGGCACATGCAAAATTTTAAAAATAAAATAACAAATACCGCTTTCTCGTTGGCACTATATCAAAGTTGTTTGCTTTATTTCTCACGGGTCATCGGGAACCGTCTGACTAACTTATTTTTTGTCTTTTTCGTTCTCATCTCATCAGATATCTTCTTGTTCTTATACATGTCCTCTTTCGGGGTCAATATTTCAAGCTCGTTGGACACCCTGTCTCTTGGGATTATCGAGATAAGTGCGCCTCGGTTGTGTATTTGTTACTATGCAATCTACTTTGAAATTTTCTTAGATTACGGGGTGATTCAATCAATAACTTCTCCTATTTTTGATTACGAGAGGTACTTGAAAAGTTTTCTCCCTATTAACATGTTATTCCTTAATGTTCATTTGCACCACATTATGTAAATCAGGATTATTACTTGTAGTAAGGATTAAATTTCATTTGCACCCATTTGAGGGTCAATTGACGCGTTAAGTGGAAAATTGCAACGTTCATAAAGATCTATTTCTTTAGATGAAAGTTAAAAAGAACTTAAATATAGTGTCAAACTTGTGTTAAGGACGACTTATGCCATTCGGTACCTTAAGATGACTTTGAAATGTCCCTTAGGGGTTTGACAATATATTAAAGTTCTTTTAACTCTCATCTAAAGGAATACATCTTTAAGGACGTAGTAATCTTCCATTTAACTCATTGACTTGACCCTCAAATTAATTTAAAACATAGTTTTTTAAGGTTTATCATAACGTTAAAGCTACCTTAGCTGAGGTTTAACTTAAAGTAAGATTCAAATACAAATTCTTGAATCGTAACCTTAAAAATAGAAGGAAACCCTAATCTTATGGCAAAAAGCATTGATCCACCTGTTAAATGCCACCAGCCACGTTTCTTGCCATCAGCCCCAATTTTTGACATATTGTCGGAATAACCAATTGTAATTTGATTTGCTTTGGAGTCTATTGGAATTTACTATAGATCGACTTTGATTTTGAAGATGCCATTTTTGAAGGCGATTTAGAGGTTTTTGATATTGTCGATTTTGGTTTTCTAAGGCGACGATATCTAGGAGTTATGGTGAAGACGTTGATGAACTGCCGTTTTTCAACGATTTAGGCTGAAGAAAGCCACAATTCTCGCTGTGCTTACAAATCGAAAACATCTCTCCGTTGGGCCGTGAAGTTTGGCTAACGTTGTCTCTCCATGGTTGGTTGGTTGGTTGGTTGGTTACAGGCGGGGGTCGGTTTAAAGGCCCAAACGTCAATCACTGCAGCCAACTGGCTTATTGTGTATCCCGATTTTGTTAAGTTTAGAAGACGTTTGTTCCTTCTATGAGGTCCAGTAACCTTCTACCAAGCTTGTTATGTGGGAGGGTGTCAACATGTTGCATGTCATTCCATAGTTAATAATTCAAAAAAAAAACACCAATTTTCGTTAACAAAAACTTCACAAAAACTTCTGGTTGGAATGATAGGTCGGATTTGTTCGGGTTCACAAACTTCACAAAAACTTCTGGTTGGAATGATAGGTCGGTTCCACCGGCTCTAGTGATACTCCAATTTTTGTCGATCCTAGTGGTCCTTGCATTTTTGTTGATAATGACAGTACAGAAACGCTATTTAAAAAAATCCCTAAATAGTAGCCACGTCATCGAAAGCTCTAATCCAGATTTTGTTAACCCCACCCCCAATTTTTGTGTTGGTGCAAATTAAAAAAATAATAATTCAAGATTAAGATTTAATTTCAAATTATCTACTCCTGTATTAACACGAAAATGGGCATAAGTAGATTAATTTAAGCAACACTTTATCGTCAATGTTTTGTAACTTTGTTAAGTAAAGAAATATATCAATTTTATTTATTTATTTATTTATTATTTATATTGTCCATTTATATACAAAATTTTCAAAGATTAATTCTTTCTAAACGTCTATAGACTATCCACCATCAATCACCCTATATATGAAGTCTTTGATTATCATAAATTAAATAAGGAAAAGTCAAACATGTTCTTACCACTGTCTAGATACAAATTTAATAAAACCCAATGCAAACACTTAGAATTAAAAGCAATCGTATGTTTAACGTCATATTCTTTAATTACATTAAGAAAAATCACTTCGAACTATTAATAGCATACTTATTATAATTAATATAAAAACTAATTAAATATATCATGTGAAATCACTTAAGTCTGGGAGGAATAGAATCGTGATTAATTAAGTTTTTATATTTGTTATTAATATTGTGTTTTATAAGCAATCTGAATTAATTCAAACCTGATACTGTATATTTCCTGTACTAGACAGGGTGTTCCATAACTATGGGCTATAGAGCACTGGAGATACATCAGACTATATCGATTAAGTCATAAGTTTTTTCGAAATGTTTCTTGTTCTAGAAATACAGGGTGTTAAAAGTCACTTTTTACAGTTTTCTAGATGGGGAGTGTCAAGACAGGGCCATGAGCTACAATGCTTCAAGACTGATTTTCCAATTTACATCTTGAAAATCATATAATGGAACAGAAAATTACGACGAATGATGACAAAAAAAATATATGTTTTTTAACGTACCACTTAGATATACACCAGCACGGCCACATAGGAAAAAAACAACAATTTAAAATGCGTAAAGTTTATAGGGTTGCCATCACCGACCTATATACAGGTCGACAAATTCATCTATAGCTACAAAAAGAATGCGGGCAAGAAAATTTCTTGGGTTAATAATGTTGTCACATATTTATATTAAATTTTAATTCAATAACATATTACCAAGTAAACGCTAAAATTAAATTTACCCATTTAAAGTAAATTGTCATAAGTATATAAGAAACTAATATTCCATTATAGTTTCAATGTTCTTAAAACTTTCTTTCCATACTATTTATTTTAATACTTAAATGCAAAATAAAATATTTTTTTATTAATACTTCTAATCTAAAAATAGGGCAACATGGTGCAATATCAACTGTAACCATCAGTAACCGGTGGCTAGAGCTAATTTGATAGGTTATATCCCAGAGAGAGGATGATGACACGCGTCTGGTGACACGCCTATTGTTCCAGCGTGATTGTTCGGCGATGTCAAATATGCTTCATCCATTTGCGTAGTGATAGGGTTTGTTTTAAAACTTTGATAATGAATTAATATACGTAAAACCCTTCATAGTCAAACCCGTGAAATGATTGCCAATGTGTACAGGGTGTGTGAAGAGGAATCACAAATTAATACATTTAAATTGCCACTTAAGCGAAAGCTAGGAAGGATCGCTACCTATATATACGGGAGTAAGCGTGGGTACAGTAAAAAACATTCACAAAGAAGATACTGAAAGGAAAGAAAATAACCCGGATCAATTGTTGTCATCTCCAGTCAAAAAAAGTGCCAGTCTCTGTGCTGTCGAAAAAATCGAAGGCTTCGACTTTGGCATTATTAGGAGAACAATACAAAAGTTTTATTTCGAACTAAAAGTGGTTCCAACCTTAAAAAAGTTGCTACAACAGCTGAGAAGTGACATAAACTCTTCGTTTTCCCGTGAAACTTTGAAGTGCATGTTGAAATCAAATGGATTTTATTGGCGAAAATGCCAAAATAAGCGAAAAATATTAATGGAAAGGCTTAATATATTGCACTGGTGATACAAATATCTTCATGCCATGAAAAAATATATAATATTACATTATTAAGATAATAATAGCACGCTCATGACTCGGCCATGTTTTAAAAGATATTGCTTTCCCCTTACCGATTACGCAGACTCGCTTGTCGATCTGTATATCGATAGATAGCCAAACTCTAGCAAAATTGGCAAATTTATGTCCTCGCGCATGTAAACAAAGCTGATCGTTAGTTGTCATGCGCAATGTCGACTGATAAACTATTGACCTTAACCGGCGAACAGGACCCTTAGTGAAAATTATTACCCGGCAATATTTTGGCACATCAATATCGTCTTTACTGGGAAATAAACAATCTATTTTCTCGCATAAAAGAAGGCATTGTGGCCATCACTGAAAGACTACTTTTAGAATTAATTTTGACATCTATTGTCCACGTATCGATAGATATCTAATATCGTTACATACCTATGACTGATTTAGATTCTGGACGGTCGTCGTTGGTTGCCAACCAAACCGGCACCAATACGGCGAGGATGCCTATATGACGGTGACAACATTGTGGGCAAAACAACCCACGAGTAATGTTTAGAAATATAATAAAATTTAACTTCTTACTGCGCATCACATAAGTTATACGTATCCATACTTATAGGTCGGTTGTTGCCATACGTTCCGGTACTCCAGGAAATCACCAGTTTGAAGGGCTTTATCCCGGGTTTGAAATAGTCCCGTCTGTTGGAGCCACCTACCTAACTTAATTTTGTTTTTTTTTATAATTAGAACAACAACTTTATATTATATTCTGTCAAGTTAGTTATCTGAATTCACACCTTACCAGATCCGTTTTCTAGTATTTACTATGATAAATTATTGACCAAATTTAGAAATATTTAAGCATGGTCCAGCATTCGGTGATTACGCATCCGGCAGGCTTAATCATCTCGACAACCTAGGGCCCGATAAAGCCTTCAACCAGCATTGATTAAGGAATACCCTGATTGATGATACAGTTAATTTTATGAATTATGAGTCATATGATATGATTAGCGTTTCTCTAAAATAAATCCCAACCTACTTTAGGCGATAGTTTAACACAAACTTTTTTGACACTGAGTACGATGGATGACATGTCGTGAAGATGTATCCGATTCAATCCCTTTTAAAATAATCGTCGATCTCTGTAAAATCGCGATATGTAGATGGCATCGTAGTTCGGATAATATGATAAACCACAAGTCCAGGTGCCAGTTAATTTTTCGCACTGTCAAATATATATGACGGACCTCCCTAAGTGTGGGGTTTTGTCAGTGTATCTAATAGGTATGACATTATAATTCTATGTAAAAATGTTAACTTAATTTTATAAAGTACATCACCGATCATAATATGATGGTTAAAATCTTGCTTTATAGCATACGGAAGAATAACTACAATCATGGAGATGTATATGTACAGAACAATACTATAGTAAAATTAGTATAGTACAGATTTTATGGTAAAATTTCCTATAAAATATAGTATTAATTATATTTTTTATTAATAATCCGTATCAAAATAATATTGTAACCATAATTTATTAAAAATTATAGTTAGAAATTCTAATAAATTTAGTAAAATGAAGTAATTACTAAAATACATTGTAAATTTTATAACGAATGTATGTGCACGGGACAAAAACTATAGTATTATTGTACGATTTCCTATAAAATCTTGCATTAGTTACAATTTTCATTATTTATCCATACCAGCATATTATGTCAATTATTAATATTGTAGAATGTAGATAATTTCTAAAGAAGTATAGTTATAATTTCTAATAATTTTAGTAAAATCAAGTCATTACTAAAATATATTGTAAATTTTTCAATGAATGTATAGTGAAAATTATTCATTTATAACTCCAGTAGTTAAATATTTTAAAATATAAGGGTACTATTGTAAAGATTAGTGTAAACAAAGTGTTGTAAAAATATCTTTACGCGAATAAAAGGCATAAATGAGGAACGGGTTTGTTCGGGTTTGTTCGTGGAATTTCAATTTTTGTAACAAATAATAGGTTGAAGAACTTAACAAGAAACATCCAAGATATTCCAGCGACATATAGAGCCATAAACTATGGTTATAGTTGTACTATTTTTATACAAACTGTAGCTAAGTTTTTCTGTCCCTGTCATTAAAACTTTTAGATGCAAATGAATCTTTTGAAAAGTTGCTATATGCCGACTGGTATGTATACCATGCTCACATGCCGAATTTGAATCAATTATGATGAATTTTTGTTTCTTATCTAATTCTAGCCAACATCTATTTGTCTTTGAAACTGAAGTCGATCCTACCACAGTAGGTCCATTTATTTATACAATACTCATCGACCAAATTCAGTCGTCATACCAAAATGTTCATTTTCCTCAAAACATTAAATTGCATTTTAAAAATGTTGCCATCCATGTAAGTACGAAAATGAGAGTCTACTTTTTTTTAATAATGAACACCTACGTTAAATAAATTGACATATTAGAATAATAGCTCCGCTGTTTATAATTACGTTAGTAGAATTCGACTTTCATTTTTAATGAAAATAGATATTTACCAAAAATAGATAGAAAACAAAGATTATCATGAATGTTTCAAATTCGGTATGTTGGCATAAAATTACAAAACAAACAACGTCTCCAAATAAAAGATTGGGTTTGTTCGATTCGATCAATAAATGCTATTTTTCGACGTTTTGTGCAAAAAATGTCAAATTTGACAGTTAACAAAAACCGTATAAACCGCATGTCACATTGCGTGATTTTTGTTCTATATTGAAGCAAACATTTACGGTGAAGTCAAGTTTTGTTTAAATCGAACATTATATTTTTTCCTCATAATATGGTTCCAACTTTATGGACGGATGTTGACACATATGCACGGCCGAAACAAGACAAGATCAAAAATATTATTGGCCTGATTCTTTCTTCCTTATTTTATTTATTGTTTCACTTGAAACTCTCACTCTTAGAAACCTGGTAAACAAGTGAAAACATAAATCTTAATTTAATTCCAGTTAATGATTCATGCAAATATTGGAATAGGTTGGAAAGAAATTGTAGCAGGAAATGGGTATCCTGCAACTATTAAAATCACCTTATATAGATATCTAAACCATTAATTTAATATCATTGGATTTCAAGCTCTTTTCTATTAACATTTGTTAAATGTAAATAATAAATTTAATATCAAAATTATATTTATTATCAAAATTCTATATATCTGATAAGAAGTTGATGCCGACAACGACGGCATGCGCTAGTAAATTAATTTTACTATAACATATTAAGAAATAGAGGTAAAGAAACTCCCAATCTTAATCCAAAAACGAAAGTAAAAATTTATAAAAAGTTGCAGAGGAATCGATCGAAATATCTATTTTGTAATTTACCGTTATTCCTTGATCATACAAAAACCTTATTAAAATAAAACAAAACGACCGCTATTGGCTAGCTCCTAGATGTTCTGGTGGTGAATTCATGATCCCTTTAACCTACCTAATCGGCAGTAAACATTCACGGTAACCAGGGAGTTTATAGTTTTAGTAGAAAATCATATGATCCTATATTTTAAAAACACCTATCACCAAAGGAGTATTGCATCAATAAGGTTTTTATAATAGCATAAAAGGGGGAAGTCGATTGTACGCTGTTTTTTCGGATAAAATAAAACAAAACTTATTAAAATAATACAAAAGACTTGTATTCAGCGTAATTTTAATCCTATCATCGCCTAGCGCTCCCGGCCTATTAAAAAGCCATCATCAGGGCTAACTAAGGCTTCGTCAAAGTTACCCCAGGCACACAAGAAACATACCCTAAGAAGTTATTAAACACCTTTTTAAATTTAACTATTTGGTGGTTTCTTAAATGTAAATATCTTCTTGGGGTATGTTTCTTGTGGGCCTAGCGTAACTTTGACGAAGCCTTATCCCTAATAATGGCCTTTTAATAGGCCGAAAGCGCTAGGCGATGGTAGGATTAAAATTACGCTGAATACAAGTCGTTTTGTTTTAGTTTAATAAGTTTTGTTTTATTTTATCCGAAAAACAGCGTACAACCGACTTCCCCCTTTTATGCTCTTATAAAAACCTTATTGATGCAATACTCCTTTGGTGATAGGTGATTTTAAAATATAGGATTATATGATTTTCTATTCAAACTATAAACTCCCTGGTTACCGTGAATATTTACTGCCGCTTAGGTAGGTCAAAGGGATCATGAATTCACCACCAGAACATCTAGGAGCTAGCCAATAGCAGTTCCGACGGGCGGCAATTGTTTTAAACGACAATAACCTTCCACAAAGAGAACACTTGTAACTAAAGCACATAAATCGCGTTTGGAATATAGCAGAACGGCATTGTGCGAATCTATATTCGGTTCAAATTTAGAGAGGTAAAGATTGTTTCACGAAAAATGAATATAACTTAATGACTGCAATAATAGTACCTGTGGCCATTCCATTATTTATGACCGTTTGTTATTATTATGTGGAAAGGACCAGATTGTAATAATTATAATTAAATATAGGCACATCAGGTAGGTTAGGTTGTGGTAAAATTTGTTAGTTTTTGAGGAATGGCTCAAGAATTGTCTTTTACCAAACATTCCTCAGAATAGCGTGATAGTAATGGACAATGCGAGCTATCACAGTCGCCAATTACATAAAGCTCCAAGCTCAAATAATACAAAATTGGAGATTTAGAACTACATGGCGGCGAATGATATATATTTTGAAGAAAGTTATAAAGAAGTGATCTTTTAGAAGTTTTAAAGACATTTTGTATAAAAAAAAGTACATGTTTGTGACACATTGGCAGAAGAAATTGGACATACAGTGCTACGGCTCCCACCCTATTATTGCATTTTTAACCCCATAGAGCATATTATGTGGCACCAGTTGAAATCACTGGTTAGGTCTGAAAATATTTCTCCGACTTTAAGTTCTAGTGTTGTAGAATTAATACGAAAATGCTTTAATGATATTCCTCCAGGTAGTTGGAAAAATTCAGTCCGTCACGTAATAACTGTAGAAAATTCGTATATTAGTCTGGATCGTATAATTAATCCGATTATAATTAATTTTGATGAGGATAGCGATAGCGAACCAGAACTATCTATAGAATGACATTATAAATGTAAATAAATATGACTAGTCATATTTAAAAAAAATGTTATTTCATTTGATTCCATTAATATAATCATATCATTACTTGTTTTCCTTAGTCCGTCCCTTCATACTCCACTTGTTTATTGCCATTGTCGACACAATGGGACCGACCCAGGACATCATTAAGTCGTATCCATTTTTCGTGAAACAATCTTTACAAAGATTATACAAAACTATGATAGCGTAATAAGGGGTTCAAAAAAAGTGAAAACTATTTCAAATTCGATTATGAAAATGTATCTTAGTCGGTATAACACCCCCAATTTCATACATATACGTGTTCTGTTCACATTAAGTTCTTAATAAGTCACCGTTAAAATGAACTTACCCAATGCATGCCGTGTGATGTAGGCCTTCCACCAGAGTCTTCAAACACCCCCATCTGCAAGAAAGACAGCCCGGAGGAGCGGACCTCACCACCACGATCCGCGGACACCTTAACAACTCCGCCGTCGAACCGGCGTACACCTTAGTCTCAAAAGCAGTATCCTGTTTTTTATCCACTGATCAAAACCATATCAATTTGTTTTATTAATATGCTGACACCATATCACAAAAAAAAATGATATGTATATGATACTGTTGTAAGTAACTAGTTCTGTGGCTTTATACAATCGGTTGTTGTATAAAGGAAAAAGTTGAATAAGGGCGAATCGTACTTTTTCATGTCATGAACTAGAAACATATATATCGGATATAAACTTGGAAAACGGAGATTTATGGAGAAAAATCAATTTCTTAAGGAATTTTGTTCCAAATCGCACCTCAGAATAGATAATGCAGATGTTTCTTCAAGAACTGCTTAAAACAGATTAGCGTCTTCCACAACTTAATAGAGTATGATGATATTTTAATATTGTTGCAAGTTGTCACATTCTCTTTACCGTTTTAATCGTTATTATTATTTATCTTTATCCACTATAAAAAGCTTTAGTATTGTAGTCTCTAACGATAAAAAAGTTCAAAAATTATCAACTCCCAGTTCCACTCATGCACATCAGCAAAGCACCTCTAATTACTCCGTAGAGTACATAAAGCACTTGACAGGTGGGAAAACGTAAACAACAAAACAGTGCGCGAAAAAAGTTCTCTATCACACCACAAAAATACGTCCATACACGTCAAGTTTGTCACATATCGCGCATGTCTCCGCGTATTCTATCTTATAATAACGTACACATGACAACCATGCGAGAGATCGCGCACTTGTGAGGCGAACATACAATAACGAGCAACAGGGCATGCGGCAGACGGTTCGAGACCACGCCTATCGAAGAGGGGTGGGGGGGAAAATAGGGGGAGCCAAAAAACCGAACAGGAGAACTGTGGGGAACTAGAGGGGGGAGGCTACTATAGTTGGGAGTTTGTGGTTGTGTATGAATGATTCGGATGATTGTGTCGGCTTGTGGGAAACTACTGAAACTGGGGATAGTTTTCTGGCTCAATCTGATGCTTTGGCTATTTGTGAAGTGTTTATTGATAAATTGTTGGTTTAAGAATGCGGCCATGTTGGCAAAATGGTTGTGTAAAGTTTTGTATTGATGAATGTTTAAATGCAATTGTTTATGAATCATGCAGCAAGGATTTTAATTTATTTCCCAAATATAATAAAAAACTTAAGTTATGAAGGCCGATAAAATAATTGTATCTATTATAAAATATCAGATCTTTCTTGCCAATTTGTTTATTTCTATAGATATTACAAAACAATTCTACTATAAACAAAATTTCATTATGTGCATGTGCATGTTTTAGATTGTATGATTTGCTCCTTATTTCCTCGTATTAGACAAGACCAAGCTATGCCTTATTACAGAGAATCTTGAAAATCTGCAATAAAATTTCTGTCTTAAAACTAATAAGTAGGTGTATGACTTTTATATATTTATACATGCTAATATTTAATAAGTTTTGTCATGTAAGGTTTCCTAAAAAATTACATTTGTTATACAAAAGACTTAAGTTACTTGGATTTTTACATAGAACAGAGAAATGCTACATATAGGTCAGTCTATTTAAAATAACAATCGTAAGGCCTAACTTCCGTTATAACCGAAAGTAAAACGACAAAATACCCTCATTAAAATCGGCATCTTTTATAGCGAGTATACCAAAATTTCACACAAATATATTTTTTAGTTTCCGTGTTCTCGAGATATTTTAAAAGCAACAATCTCACCGTAAATGACCCTATATATCCTGTATATGTAAGTTATTATTTATTAGGACTGGTGTGTAGTTTTGGTGCGGATATGTGAACTTCACAAGTTATAATAAATAGTAAAACGACATTTAAGTGCAAGATTTGAAAATATATGTATTTGCAGAGCTCTTTCGATCTTCCGGTCATCTTCAGTGCCTCATTGTTAGGAATCCAGTGAATTTTATGTTTTATTTAATTATAAGTATTTTATAAATGTTGTGACATTTGTTTTAAGCTTCTTTTCTTTTTTACAAAAAGAAGCATCTCACTGAATTTTGAAAATTTTGTAAATACAGGGTGTTATGGAAATGACGTATTATATTTAAATGGGTGACTCCTTGGGTGTCCTAGAGAAGCGCTACTTACATATATATTTTTTTTTAAATCGACCGTTTTAAAAGTGGTGTAACAAACCCTCTTACTCACAGGTCAGTCCGCGCTACTGTAAATATATATCACCCAGGCCCAATGGCAATGTTGCCAAACTTAATGTAAAACTGAAATTATATATAAAATTATAAAAATAAATTATTTATCTACCTACTTCTATTTATCTTTATATCTAAAGAGCGAGGAAATCCAGGCACAAACACAATCAGTTTTTCTTCATTTACATGGGAACACTCCTGGAAACACTTTATGTATACATAGTAATAGTGAAACAGAACCGATAGTTAGCTTTTGAAAATACAATAATACAGATTATACTACAGATTATTAGCATTATTACACGGGACGAAATTTGACATCCAGGAGAAACAACCGGTCTTAAACTGAGCAAATTAGTTTCGTCAATAACAACAACATTAAAAGATTATTTATCGACTGGCAAGATACACGCGTAAACCGAAATAACAGAGCGGATTGCTGCGACTGTGTATTTTTCTGGTTTCACGTCAGGTCACTTTTATCGAAATGAAAAGCGCCATTTATGGGTATTTTTCTTCAATTTGTCTTTATCTCAAGAATTGCCGGTTTAAATATAATACGTCATTTCCATAACACCCTGTATTTACTTAGTAATGATTTTTTAAATGACGGATAATGCCTGGATTCCTGACAACGAGGCATTGAAGATGACCGGAAGGTCGAAAGCGCTCTGCAAATGATTTTTTTGTTGTTGTTGTTTTACTATTCTAGTATTAATATTGCTTACAATGAACTCTATAGTTAGTTGAGAATACCCAAAGAAATTTATAAACCATCACGTAGAACCGAAAAAGCTTCGATGAAATTTAGAAAAATGTGTTATCGGAAGAAATTCCACTCTGCCTTTAAATAACGTTTTACTTTATAAGCAAATACTAAACCCTACTGATATCTAGTAATGGGGGTTACAAGTTTTAGGACTAAGTATCATCAGGAACAGCGTTACCTAATGCTACTGAATTGAGTAATATAGGTTAAATTTGAATTGCTCATTGGTCAACGTCAGCGTAATTGTAGAACATTAAAATGATATTAAAAAAAATTGTAATATAATTTGATAAATATAAACGACCCTAGGAAGTAAATAGTAATCATTATCGAGAGTAGAATACTATATCATCCCACTAAAAATTTGAGCTGAAATATAATGAAATTAAACAAATAAAATATGTGCAGAAAACGTGTAATAACATTTCTATGTGAATACCTAGTTGATATCTAGTTGACGCCAACAAAAAGATGAGAAGAAAATTGAATATTTGACAACATAACTAATAATTGTGTAAGTATAGTACCTAATTTTTGACACAAAATGATTTGTCAATTGTTTGCTAGGAATTTTTGGACACTTCAGTAGAATGACTATTTGATTGACTTTCGAGAACCGAGTAATAAAACTGCTTTTATGTGCATGTCTCAGTATGTGAATAATGAACCATTTCTCACGGGCACTAACGACCAGTGAATAATGAGTTAATAATTATTTAAAAATTAGATGATTACCATAATATACAATGTGTCCCAGAATCAGAGAATTTATAGGTGTAAATGACTACAAATATTTTTTGTTTGAAATTTGGACTTGATTAGATAATAAAATTTGATAACAAATTCCCCAGTTAGGAATTTCTAGTTTCTTCAATTTTCTGCGTTTTCTTCAATATCTTAAATAATATTTGTTAGATAGTCAAAATATTATTTTCGAAATACAATTTTCTAATAATTGTATTCAATATTACAACAATATACACAACAACTTTTTTGCTTATAATGGGACACACTGTGCCTATAAGGATAGAAAAATATTGTTTTATAGTGTTTACGTATTTTACCGTTATTAAAATATAAATTGTGGCTTCAGTGTTAGTTAGCTTTGCTGACGATAGCACACTTGTCTTGTCTTTCTCTTTGAATGCACAAACGTTGGCTGCCTACGAACATCTTCGCAGACAAGATGAAGTATCACGGCTCAACAAAGATCTGGATAAAATTTTGGTTTGGAGTGACAGTAACCAAGTCGAATTTAACGCTAAGGAAACCCAGGCAGAAGTTTTCTCTAAAAAGGTTAAAATAACAGAGCCGGATATAGTCATGACAGGACACGCAATTTCACTGGCTTCATCTATTAATTTGCTCGGCGTCAATCTAGGAGGAAATATGTCTTGGTATAACCAAGTTGTGGCAATTGCCAAGGTAGCTTCGCAGAAACTTGGTGTATTCTTCCGAACCAAAAAGTTGTACACACCTCAACAACTTTTTACACTATACAAAGCCCAGATTCGACCATAACTGGAGCTCTTCACCCAAACATACTCTTCGGCTACTGGATCCCATCGAAAGGAGAGCCATTCGCCTGATCGGAGACCACAAGCTGACAAGGAGTCTCGACAGCCTGGTACATCGAAGACAGGTTGGTCAGTTGACTCTCTTCTACAGATATTTCCATCAAAAATGATCGGAGGGGTGAATAGGAGAAATACACGACGAACCACTACCGCCCATCCATATGTGGTTAAGCCTAGTACTCCTCGAACTTCATTATTTAAGAATTCTTTCATCTGGAGGACGTCATACTTATGGAACGACCTTTCCGAGGTCGTGTTTCCCATGGAGTATAATCTTCAACGATTCAAAGCCAACGTGTATCGCTTTATGCACACATGCACCACTCCCAGAATGCCTTAAAGGAATTTCTTATAGTCCTTGTGTTTGATCATAAAAAAAAAGGATTATAAAAACGAGAAATGTTGAAGTCTTAGATGATAAAGGGTATTTTTTAATTCAGTGACACAAAGTAGATACCTAATCGTGAGTATACCTTCAGCCTTTTTGGGTCAAACTTAAAACGATAAAATCAAAATTAGAAAATTTTCGCTCGCTTAAGAGATATGGGGGAAAATCAAAAAATTGACAAATTCAAAATTACCCTATAATTTCTTAGTTAAAAGAGATACAGAAAAATGTTCTATACACAAGTTTCTTTATATTGATTGTTGAATAATCTGCAGTTTTCAGAATAAGTATGGGGGGTCAGGTAAAAAGGTTATCGGACCTAACCTGATTTTTTTAAATGGAACACCCTGTATATTTTAATCTAAAAATATGCTATTTTAAATTCTCCTTTCAAATATATAACATACCATGGATGATATTGGTTTCCTAGGCAATTTATTAAAGTTTATTACTTTAAACCACAGTAGACCATGAAACAAAAACTAATATCCTAGAAACAACTATGTTGACATTCTAGTTGTTATTAACATTTATCGTCAATTTCATTTTTACATATTCATTTGTGAAAATCACTTATCAACATTTTGAAAAATTTGATATGATAGCAGTTTATATTGAAAGTGGAAAAAACGAAGAAATGGCTCAAAACTTATATTTCGTTTCGCTATCCGGAAAGACGGCAACCATTTAAGGACATATTCCGGCGACTTTACTATGCCGAGATAAAAAATTTATAATAAAGAAAACAAGGAAAATGAAGAAAAGTTTAAACAAATCGCCTAGGAAAACAATATCATCCATAGTGTGTTATATATTTGAAAAGAGAATTTAAAATGCTATCATTTTAGATTAAAATATATAGGGTGTTCCATTTAGAAAACTGAGGTTAGGTCCAATAACTTTTTTACCTGACTTTACTTATTCTGAAAACGGCAGATTATTCAACAATCATTATAAAGACAATTCTGAATAAAACATTATTCTGTATCACTTTTAACTAAGAGAATAGTGGGTAATTTAGAAATTGTCAATTGTCAGAAGGGAGCAAAAATTTTCAAATTTTGATTTTGCCATTTAAAGTTTGACCCAAAAAGAGCACATAACACCTACATTACTATTGTGATAGTATGTACTAACAATTACGGAGATACCCTATAAAAGTGTCGAAAATGGGACACCCTGTAAGTTATATTTTTTCCTAAAATCACAGATAAAAAGTTATCCATATGGCGCCAATATTTTCACACATGTTGTATATGAGTAAGTCGAGGCAGTCGAGTCGATAGTTTTAAACTACAATCGTCTACTGTTATAATTGACTTGGCCAGTTTAAGCAATAGGGTAAACTAAGGTAATTCCGTGACATCGGCAATGTCGTGATATTTTTTTAAATTTATACAGGGTGAGTTTTTTAAAGTGTTACAAGGCGATATCTCGCAAACGGTTTAAAATATTTTCTTGAAATTTTAATGAGGTAATAGTGAGATGAGGGGACATATTTAAACATATTTTTGTTATCTACCCCCTTTCCCCATTTTGAGGGGTGGGGGGTAACTTTGAAATTTTAAATGGAAATATGTACTTTTGTTTATTAAATTCGGATCTACGTGAAAAAACTACGTATTTGTACAAAAAAAATTTTTGGTTAGCTCCACTGGTTACCGAATTATAATTAATTAGGTTATAAAAATTTAAAAAATATTATTTACCCTTTATCGCCTGTCATGTTTCAGAAGATGTTCGAAATGAACTTCCAAACACTTTCTCACTCTTTTTTTAAACGAATTTGGTACCCGCTCTAACATTTCAGGTGTCACTAATAAGCAGGCAAAGCGGATTCGGTCTTTCATATTGTCTATAGTTGTAGGTGCTTTGTCTTTTATAAATCCCCAGAAGAAAAAGTCAAGAGTGGTCAAATCCGGAGACCTAGCAGGCCAATTGACCGGACCAGCTCGACCAATCCACCTGTTTTCAAACAATTCGTTTAAACGATTACGGGCCTGTATTGCATAATGCGGTGGAGCTCCATCCTGTTGAAACCATATGTCAGGATTTATGTTTTGGTTTAATAATAGTGGTAATTCGTTCCTTAAAAAATCTGTATACATTTTTCCATTTAAATGGCGTTCAAAGAAATGCGGACCAATAACCCTATCTCCAATTATACCACACCACACATTAACTGACCAAGGATGTTGATTTGGCACAGTTCTCATCCAGTGGGGATTTTCCGATGCCCAGTAGTGCATATTGTGTCTATTTACCTTTAAGAAAACAAACAATAAAAAAAAATTAATTTCTATCGACAAGGGATAACTTAAAATCCTACCTGGCCACAATTCTGGAAACTAGCTTCATCAGAAAAAACAACATTCTTTAGAAACCTGTTATTTCCTTGCATTTGCCCTGTTACCCAATTGCAAAATGTAACGCGATTTTCAAAGTCTTGCCCATAAAGCTCTTGGTGGAGTGTAAGGTGGTATGGATGAAATTTGTACATATTATGCAATATGGTCACAACCGATTTTTGGCATATTCCAGCATCTGCAGCAAGCCGTCTGGAACCTACATGCGGGTTAATAGCTACCATTCCTAAAACTCCAACTGCCCTATCTGCATCTGTTTTAGTTCGCTTCCGAAATCGTGGTTAGGAAACCTTTCGGCCCACCTAAGTGAAGTTTGTCTGTAGTTTCTTCTGCACTCCCCCAACATTAACAACATATCAACTTGCACACTAAAATTCGCTTCCATGTTCAATTGACAAAGCTGAGAAATAATCGTTGATATATAAAAATTCTCGACTGACTGAAGTCAAAACAACAACATGTAAACGAATAATAATTTTGAAATAAGTGAACTTGATTTATTTTAAATTTAGTTATTTTTTAAATCCAATAGAAATTTAATAATAAATTAATTATAATTCGGTAACCAGTTTTGTACAAATACGTAGTATTTTACGTAGATCCGAATTTAATAAGCAAAAGTACATATTCCCATTTAAATTTCCAAAGTTACCCCCCACCCCTCAAAATGGGGAAAGGGGGTAGATAACAAAAATATGTTTAAATATGTCCCCCCATCTCACTATTACCTCATTAAAATTTCAAGACAATATTTTAAATCGTTTGCGAGATATCGCCTTGTAACACTTTAAAAAACTCACCCTGTATAGCCACGTTAGCTATCGATATAGGAAGTTGTATATGTATATCTTCAGATGGCGCTTAGTGTCCTCGACGCGATAATAAATTCATCGAGTGTCTTATTTTGTTTTTCAATGGTTAACAGTTAACAAACAGGAAATTATTGTGTGATTTGTTACCAAATATTATAAAATTTATAACTAAGGTAATATTAAACTTAAAATAGTTTACAATTTCAGATTTTAAAGATAACTAGTTAAGTTTAGGCTGTAAAAAATATTTTTGCTTGCTTTATTTTCGACTTTTAATAAAACCCTTAGCTAATGTATGAAAAATCTTGTATTTATCATTAAAAATTACCGATGCTCAGCTTGCTAAACAAAATATTATTTTTAAATTATTTACCTCGTGTTTTGTATAGATATGTAGTAGGTAGATACTTTTAATATTTGTGAAGGTATTTTTGTGATTCTAGTGCTAAAACTGAGTTCTTTGTTTTATCACTACCTTACCTATCTGTATTTCAGATTAAGATTAATGCACACCTACTTTTGGTGATTTTTAATATTAGAAATTTGAGTCTACAAGGAAGTGGAATAAGACACTTATGTCCTTTAACTTAACTTACGACATTATAACTTATGACAATATAACATAATAATAGAAAAATCTTTTTTTATAATTTATTATTTTTTACTCATGTCATTGTCACACCTTTAATGTGTACTGATTACTTATTTGAAGCTTTACCTGCATACCTTCTTTCAAAAGTAGAAATACTTCCTTGATAAACACTCTATCTATCCAAACAAAAAAATATTTATAGCCAAGATATTACCATTTTACTAAAATATCATGACACAACCTTACTTTACACTGTAATACACCCACGCTATACCGTTTAAATGAAATCGTAAATCTATGACTTAAAATTCAATTTTTTCGTTAGTAGTCACCTACAGTTATCTTCATTTAATTGGTTCAATAACAAAATATAATTATAATCTTTTTTAATATTAAACCTTTTTTCGACCGCTTTTTAATTGCGATAAACAAATCGATCTCATTCGTACCCATCGATGTCATCAAAATTAGTCACGTGGCAGCAGCCCGAAACGATGATGGCTACATTTACCTGACAGCCATTTTAATTAGCCATAATTGAAAAGGTGTTGAATGGTCATTTTGAAGCATCAGCGTTGCCTGGGTTCTCTTTGGAGTGACGGACGACCATCTGTAACAAAAGAGAACAGCTTTAACAAGAGACGCATCGAATAGAAGAATAGAGGAAGAGAAATATTATCAGTGGTGTACGGAAAAGTTAGATTAAGATAATAATGTTGAATTCAATTTAAACAATAATTAACTTAATATACGAATATGATAATGATGTTAAAACATAGGTAGAAATGATCGACTCACAATCACAGTCTTCTTAATAAATCAATAATTGGCTAACTGGGATATTGAGATTTCTGCCAAAGTCAATTATGTCATAGTCAAAGTTGTCTAGTTAGTTAATTAATCAATAAAAACTTTCTGGAAGTCAACATTATTGACATTAGAAAATAATATAGATAAATTTGGAGCAGTAGAGCAGGATTGAGGACTGGCAAGGAAATAACAATTTATGTTTTCCAACGTTTCGTTCTATATTAATACTTTATCAAAGAACAAATGACAGCCTTAATATTCAGCAAAGTTCACACAATTAACAAGCTAGAAAAAATCATTTGGTTTATTGTTTAAATTAGTTGGTATGATATATAGGGTGATTGAAGGTGGATGGCCTAATGGACTTTTATAAAGAACAAGTCGACGGATCACTTTAAAAATTTTCTAGCTTATATAAGCGGATAAGCTCTATCTTTTAAAAATATTTTCAGCCATGCAGTACTGCCGCTCCCACTAAAAAGTATTAGCAACTTGGAACACCAATAGAATTCCTGATCAATTATTAATAGCTTTCCTTTACATTTTCCTATACCAACCTATTATCGTTCTCGAGATATAATTAATTTAACTTTTTTTTTGGAAAATATGTCCTTCATGGCTGATATTTTTGAGAAAATTATTAAAATTTGGTTGTGTGAATATTGAAAAATTTTAATTATAAAAAAATTTGTACATAAAATAAATTTCATAATGACCCCGAATTTATAGCACCTTCAATATTGAAGAGATATTGCTTCAGAAACTGATTCTGCTAGCAGCAGCCATAACACAGAGATGAACAAACCTAGTGTGTTGACTGTGAAGAGATATAAGTACACAAATTTAAGAGGGCTGTAAAAAAAATATCTAACATTTCTAGACCATGTCTATGATGTTCTGTTGCCTTGAATGCCTGTCAAATTTTTAATTTTGATTTTAAATTGTTTTAGACTGTTTGTGCAGTACTGTGTTAGTTTTGGCCTTTTTAAACTAGTTTTATAAATAATTTTATTCTGACTTTGTCAAATAGGTCTATAAATTGTCTCGTCTTCTTACTTAATTTTATTGATATTTAACTGCCTTAAGCAGAACATCTTTTGACGTATGTAAAAATTTTAAAAAAACTTTTGTGCATGAATATAGGAATTTTAATTTGAATTTGAACGACTACAAGCTAGGAAGACCGACTGATATGCATTTCTTATCACGAATGGCTTCACGAGGGCTGCACGACTTTTCTGAGCCAATGCCTGCCATGTGGCAGGAGAGAAAGTGTTTAAGTAATTTACTATCTAATATTCTTCCTGTGTGCCAACCGGGTGTTTCAGGAGGAACGCTCATTCCTATAACTTTTTTATTGTTTGAATTACAGAAATACAATCTAGTGGGTTTGTACGTGATATTATTTTGCATTTTATGACTGACTCCAATTTGTCTGGAAATGACCTTAACTTTGGATTTTTAAATGGAACACCCAGTATATTTTGAGCTATATCGATTCGAAATCATTTCAAATTCAACGACACACCATACGTCACTTTTTGACAATTTAAATCATTGTTGTTTTTATTTTCATTTTTTCATCTAGACTGCTGTGACCTCCCTAAAATCGATTACTTCTAAGCCAAATTATGGCGTATTTTAAATTTGTAATTATGTTCATTTGTTTGTTAGCATTATGGCGTCATGGGTACCTAGATAAATGCAAACCCGTTTGCGCTTCTTGTTGTATTCTTGGCCACGAATTGGTATTTTTAATAAATTATCTCTCCTTGTTTAACTTGACATAAGGGTGTGCGATATGAAGGTTGTGAATGACAACAGCTGTGGTTCTTGCTCTCCGTTATCGTAACGCATCGTCAGCAGGAGATTAGATGGTTTAAATAACGCAAAACTACTATGTAAAAAAGTCCAGAAGAGGCAGTCGATGTTTTGGGTTCTTCAGGCACGCGGTCGGTCACCTACTTTAGGTTCATAGAGTCGTACTCAAACGCGTTTTTATTTTATTTTTTTATTATTTTTTACGTAAGAAAGGGGGGTCCGTATTTCGGCTACAGGTTTTAGGGTGTTCATCACCGAAAATTCCGATAATACTCAAACGCGGATCTATCCCTCAGTAAATTTTATTTTCAAACACTCGTATGTTTCGGTGCGAGTATAAATAACGCTGAAATATCTTCAAACACTCGTGTTTTGGTGAGAGTATAAATAAAACTTAAAAGTATCTTCGAACACTCGTGTATATTAGTGCGAGTCTAAATAATAACTAAAATTGATCTACGAATACTCGTTTCCGGCGCGAGTATAAATGAGACCATAAACAAGTACCGGTCACTACGAACTTCTCTAAGTCGATACACCTTAAGGTAACAACAGGTGACGTTAACAAAAATTATTCCCGATTGTGAAAAAAAATATCAGTGCAAAAATAATCTTAGTAAGTTGAAATAACTTAAGTTAATTTTAATCGCCCCCCGCGTGTCTATAATTTTTGAAATTATAGGTTAGTTTGATTCTTTTTATTTGAGAAAAAAATAAATATTAGCTGGTGTTAATTTTATGTTATAAAAAATGTAAATACTAAATTTAAAATGAGAGTTCGTGATAGAGGAATTGTAGGTTGGTTGAAACGCAGAATGTTAGTGCAGGTTAAGTCTTTATTGTACATAAAATGTAAATAGTTGCCGCCTGAAAACTTCGGGTCGCGTTACTCGACTGACGTAAGACAAAACCCCTAAAGCAACCCTCATTGACAAAAGACATTAAAATTAAATTAAATAAAAGCCCCTCCGCGTTCAAATATAATAATTTACATTGGTATTATATTAACATTGGACGTGCCCGAGCCAATACACTTAACAATATAATTTGAACAAAAGTTAGGCTTCGTCCTACGTTCAAATAACTATACTTGTAATATTAAAATTCAATCTAATTCTTCTAAGACTTAAAAATTTACCCTCATCTCTTCAATTGCGCTGGTGGACTGCTGACAGCTTCCAATTGACGGGGAAAGGATGGTGGGCCCACCTAAGGCCGACAGACTATTGTCGTCGGCTGGCATCCCTGACAGAGAACTGAAAAACAAATCGAAATCGTAAATGAAACAATAGCGTCCGAAAAGTTAAAAAACTAATTATGTAGGAATGACATTCATATTGCGATGGATTTTTCATTAAGTACTAAACCTGGCAACATTACGGATAATGTCGATCAGTTCTTAAATACTTATTCCAAATTTGAAAGATTCATAAGTTAGATTGGCATTAATAAATTAATCCTGGGTGGGGGATTACACCTTCTGGATAGAAGCCAACAGGGGACAAAATTACAATTCCATAAATTGGCATCTAGCTAATAATCAGATCACAATTAAATTCAAAAATAAAGTTAAGGGATAAATTGGTTATACAGGGGTTATCCAAAAAAGTCCTACGTAAAAAGCGCCGATAAGGAGAACGCATAGAGTTACCTATCATTTTTTAAGAGCAAAACGGACGGACGTTTCGGGCTACGTACTCCACTCATATCATTGTATGATGTACGTACGTTCCGCTAATAAATTCTCTTTTTTCAAATTAGGCGACAATATATACTCTGTATTCTATTTAAAAATCCAATGTTGATGTCATTTCCGGTTAAACCGGAAGTAACAAAATGGAGTCCGTCATGTCACAAGATTTTTTTTTTATGATCAAACACAAGCACTATAGGAAAAATCCATTAGGGCACTCTGGAAGTGGTGCGTGTGCGCAAAATGCGATTCACGTTGGTTTTGAATCGTTGGAGGTTATATTCGTTGGGAAAAACGACCTCGGGAAGGTCGTTCCACAAGGATGAAGTCCTCCAGATGAAAGAATTCTTAAATTATGAAGTTCGAGGAGTACTAAGCTTAATCACATATAGATGGGCGGCAGTGGTTCGTCGTGTATTTCTGCTATTCTTCGCTCTGGGCGGAATTAAGAGGGCAAGGTCAGCCGAGCACCTTTCATGAAAATATCTGTAAAAGAGAGTCAAATCCCCAACCTATCTTCGATGTTCTAGGCTGTCGAGGTTCTTCGTCAGCTCGTAGTCTCCGATCAGATGAATAGCCCTCCTTTCGATGGAATCCCGCAGCCGAAGAGTATGTTTGGGTGCAGAGCTCCAGACATGAGAGCAGTACTCTAGTGATGGTCGAATCTGGGCTTTGCATAGTGTCTAAAGTTGTTGAGGTATGTACAACTTTCTGGTTCGGAAGAGTACCCCAAGCTTCTGAGAAGCTATCTTGGCGATTGTCACAACGTGGTTATGCCAAGACATACTTCCTCCCAGATTGACGCCCAGCAAATGAATAGATGAAGCCAGTGGGATTGCGTGCCCGTCCATGACTATATCCGGTTCTGTAATGTTAATCTTTTCAGAGAAAACTGCTGCCTGGGTTTTTTTAGCGTTAAATTCGACTTCTTTATTGTCACACCAAGCCAAAAGTTCTTCCAGGTCTTTGTTGAGGCGTGATACTTCATGCTGTCTGCGAAGATGTACGTCGGCAGCCGATGCTTGCGCATTCAAAGAGAAAGATGAGATAAGTGTGCTATCGTCAGTAAAACTAAATATAGGATTTTTAGTTTTCACTAGAAGGTCGTTAATGTAGAGTAAGAAGAGAGTGGGAGGAAATATGGACCCTTGAGGAACACCGGCATTGATGGTGAAGGTGTCTGAGAGAAATCCGTCAATCGCCACTTGCAGAGAGTGGTCCTTAAGGAAGCTAGACAACCATGCACAGAATCGACTGGGCATACCATAGGATCGCAGTTTACTTAGCAGCCCCTTATTCCAAACACAATCGAATGCTTTAGAAATATCCAGTGCAACAGCCCGAGACTCCCCGTGACGTTCGATTGCGCTGTTCCAAATATGGGTGACATAGGCTAGAAGATCTCCAGTTGATCTGGACTTCCGAAAACCATATTGATGGTCGCTGATAATGTTGGAGCCTTCCAGGTGCAAAATAATATCATATACAAACCCACCAAATTTTATTGCTGTAATTTAAACAATAAAAAAGTTATAGGGGTGAGCGTTTCTCCTGAAACACCCAATATGTAATTCCAATAAACCCGGGTTTATTCTAATAAGTTCCTTTTTACGTTCTGTTTCTACTCCAATGCGACGCCCCTGGCTGCAGTGCAGCAATTTCCTGAACACACCCAAGCTCTACCCGCCACTGCTGACTGGCCTCCGCTACCTCTAACTCTTAACAATAGTTCCGTATTGTTCAAGCAAACGTTCCAACCGATCGAACGGTACACCGTACACCGTAAATATTTGCCGATAATGGCTTTACACACTACTTAAATCTCATTGTCAGCGACTACCTAATATTTAACTCTCTACAAATAGACAAACACAGATAAAATCTGTCAATCTCCAAACGGAACCCGGCGAGTACTCTCTGTATGTATGTACCATTGTTTGTTTAAATATTTGATTTTATGACGTGAACACTTTAGATCGAGGGCCGATTATGTAAAGGTCAAATTTGTACGATGATTTGATCAAATCGCTATTGTGTAGGGATCAAATCATCTTTGGAATGGTAAAACGATTCGCAGAACAACTTTGATGTAGGTATGCATATATTTTTTTTAACAATAAGTGAATTTAAGGAGGTATGCAATACAAAGGATGACTTATAAAGTATGAAAAAACTAATATGTTAAGAATGTTAAAATGAACTTTTAGGCGTCTATAAATAGAACCACCAGTCCTTAGCAAAAAAAATTATAAATTTCTTTTGTTGTGCCGTTAAAGACAATTTCGTTTGACAGCTGGGTGAAAAATTTTTTACAGGCAAATTTCAGTCCTTAGCATATAACTTACTAAAATAAACTATTTGCCTATAGAAACAATTATAACTTTTAAAATATATGTTACTTCCCGCAGTAGAAAGGATTTTAAAAGTTTTTTTTTAGATTATAGCTGTAGTATTCAAATTTGAATTTTAAAATGTATCGCCGGTCACGTATCCCCAGTCAATAATTTCTCACTTTACCCTTTTATATTTCACGTAATTTTACTAAAATTACTTTTATACAGGGTGTTCATTTGAAAACTTCCCACCACGGATTTATCGAAAATTAAAAGAAAAAACGCCGAGACACGTCAAGAGATTTGCAAAAGGGAACAACTTTTTAACAAAAACTACTTCACCCCCTTTTACCCTCTGGCCCCCGGGGTCATCCCCTTAAAAATTTTAAAAGACAAGGGGTAGCAAGTAATAGCTTGTTTGAAAGGTCTTTCAAAGTGCTTTATTTTGACGTTTGATTTTTTTAAATCGGTCGATTCGTTTTCGAGAAAATTAGAAAAATTTTTATCGCCTTCTCTTTATCAACACAGATAACATGGGCGAACTATTTTTATTCTTATACCTGTTTAGTTTTTTATACCTGTTTAGTTTTTTATAGTTGCTAAGGGAATGAAACAATTTAATTTGCTGTCAGTTACCTTTGTGTCAATCTTGGGATAGTGAAAATTAATTTATTGATTCAGATTTTACTTCCAAAATGGTTTACACACTAGCGGAAAGAGTGGGAATGATTCTAATTTATGGTTACCAAAATCAATGTGCTCGGCAAACTGCCGTTACATTTAACGCCAGACATCCGGAAAAGATAACTTCGCATAGGTATGTTTTGGACCTTGTTACTAAATTTACTCAAACTGGATCTGTTGCAATTAAAAAACGTAATTATCGTAGAGTTTTGGATGAAGCCGCTCAAGTTGAAGTTTTGGGTCATTTTGCCATAAATCCTAATACTTCATTACGCAAAATTGTTGATGCGACGGGTATTTCATTAGGCTCTGTATACACAGTTACTAAATTACATAAATTTCATCCATTCAAAATGAAAATATTGCAAGAGTTAACCGAAGATGATTTCGATAGGCGAGTTGAGTTTTGTGAACAAATGACTGCAGCGCTTAATGATAATACCATTCATGTAAAGAATATCTGATTCAGTGATGAATGCACATTTTATCTAAATGGATTTGTTATTAAGCATAACTCATGCTTTTGTAGAAGGGCATACTCAGTACCCGGTCACGAACAAACCCAAAAAATTATTGTATGGGCAGGCATTTTAGGAAACAAAGTGATTGTACCATTGTTTATTAATGGGAATTTAAATGGAGGCATTTATTTAGATATGTTGGAAAATACCAACAATCCGCTTATCACTGAAATCATTGAAAAACAAATCGAAGACGAAGGAAACTGATGCATAATGATGAAGCTGAAATATATTTCCAGCAAGACGGCGCTCCTCCTCACTATGTTCTTCCGGTTCGGCAATGGGTAGATGACGGGTTTCCAGATAAATGGATAAGGCGAAGAGGGCCTATAGAATGGTCTGCTAGATCTCCTGACTTGACGCCATTAGACTTTTTTCTATGGGGCCATTGGAAAACTATTGTGTTCACTCCCCAACCTAACAGTTTGGATGAACTTCGTCAACGCATCACTGAAAGCTGCCATGATCTCCCACAAAACATGTTTTTGAAAATGTCCGTCAGGAATTTGAAAATCGCCTATATCAGTATTTGGCCAATAACGGGCAACATTTTGAACACTTATTGAAATAAAAAGTGATATTTTCGTGTGCTTTTTTTTCTATCTGAACAAATTAAGATAAATAAATATTTTTCAAATTTTCTCGAAAAGGAATCGACCGATTTTCAAAATCAAACGTCAAAATAAAGCACTTTGAAAGACCTTTCAAACAAGCTATTACTTGCTACCCGTTGTCATTTAAAATTTTTAAGGGGATGACCCCGGGGACCAAAGGGTAAAGGGGGTGAAGTAGTTTTTGGTTAAAAAGTTGTCAACTTTGGCAAATCTTTTGACGTGTCTCAGCGTTTTTTCTTTTAATCAGTGGTTTTCAATAAATCCCTATTGGGAAGTTTTCAAATGAACACCCTGTATATAAATAACAAACAAAACGAACAAACCCGAACAAACCCTACTACAATTTGTATTGAAAAAATAATGTTCAAAGATCAACAGTTTAGTTTCTCTAACGCAATTATTAACCAGAAGTTCCGTCCCCGCAGCTGCATGTCTCTTATAAATAACGCCACTACAGATCGGCCTAATAGTTTCATAAATATGACGGTATGTGTTTGAATTTGTGTAAAGCGTGCTCCTATTTAGGTAAGTTCCTTATTAAGGATATTTATTTAGGTATAAACAGAACATTGTCTACTTTTTACCAGGCGTATGTTTTTATGTTGTATCGCCGGTCACAGGGATAACTCTGATCTAGTAGTCTTAATTAAGGGAAAAATGCTACACGAAGTCATTCTCTTGAATACAGATACTCATTTCAGTCTAAAAAAGTTTAAGAAATAGCTTGTATTAGATGTTATCCACGAATTTGTGCAAGTTTGTATCGCCGGTCACAGTAACACCGGTCACGCATGAAAATGTTACCAGAGATTCATTGATGTGACGGTTTGTTATCCGAAGCTATATACAATATTTTTTTATTAACTATTTATAAACCATTAAGGAAAAATATATTTTGATGTGCAAGTTTCGTTTACACCTTAGGTAGATTAAAAATATGACTAATTTTCTTAGTATTTTAATATTCTATAAGGAACATTCCAAAACTTTAAGCCAAGGGCTGTTATAAATAATATGGAAATGGTTATACTGACTGATTAAAATAACTCAGTTCCAAATATTGGGGTTATATGATCCAGAAGAGTAAATTTAGCCATATGGGCGTTAAATTATTTAAAAAATCGATGCTAGATACAAAAATAGACCAAGATCTTTGTGACGATGATCTTTTGCGCGGACATATATAATTTCTCTAATTATATACTATAAGAAACCTATTAGAAAATTAACAGGTGTTTTTGAGATTATTTATTTTTTTAAATTCCGATTTACTGAAAGTTGCCTGTAAAAAATTTTTAACCCAGCTGTATAAAACATATACCATATTTTGGCAAATCGGCTTCCTAATTTGCTTGATGACATATAGGACCTAATTTAATGCACCTTATTAAAATAGTATATTATATACCAAGCCTATTATATACGATTTCGAAACTTACTTCGTAGGTGGTGGTTTAAATTGCAAACTATTCCTCCGTCAAAACCAAACAGCTTTTTCCCTAGACATTTTCCGCTGCAATGCGATGCACAGGAGTTATTCCGGGGTACCGACCTTTTTTCCCCACCGTGTAATATATATATTAAGTAACAGGTTACAGCTAATAAAGGAGTAGAAAAAATATATATGTTATGATATATATTACGATATGCAAATTAATTTGTTTCGTTTTGTTAATTATTAAACTATTTCTGAAGGTTAAATATTTTATTAAATATTAGAAAAGACATATAAGCTAAAAATGTAAGTCATATCTCAAATAACAGTAATTGGGAATTCCAGGATGAGAGTTCGTAGGTTCAAAACTCCATAACTGGTAAACCGATTTATACTCGGGATATTTTAGTAGTATAAGTTATGGCCATTACCGCCCAAATCAAAATATGTTAAATTTTAATTTCTAATCGAGCAGATCTCAAATAATCAAATTTCAATTGGAAATTTTTTTCATTCATTTATACCTATAGCTCCGCTTATCTTGGGACACACTCTATCTTTGTAAAACATCATCGTGCATAGGTAAAAAATTAAAAAGGGCCGATAAAATTTGGCGCCACAACTTAACATACCTTGGGACGATCAAAGAGATCGCAAAAACAATTTGGTCTTGACAGTTTGAGCAGTCTGACCGATGATCACCACGTATATCACAAGCCAATAAATTAGTGTTTTGTCGACCCTCTCAGCGGGACTCGAACCCGGACACGCGTCAAACTCATAAAAATGGAAACCCGAGAGTGACAGGCGGCGCCAGGTATATTGATGTATCAGTTTTCAAGTGGTGTCGATGATATCGGAAATATTTAATGCCATATCAGTGTTTCTATGAACAGATTTTATTTTTCTTCATAGCTGTTTGAAGAGATGAGCATAGAAATGCACAGTTGTTGGTTACCTTAGATATATTTGGAGCCCAGTTTTTTCTGGTATTCCATGTGTAATCTGAATAATTTGTTTTTCAAATAACGAATTACCTCTTTCTTTCTGTGTATTATGAAATATGGATAAATTCTTAATCTAGTTCTTGAATAAATATAATACCGTGCAGTCGATAGGTGGAATAAAGCTACTACTAATACTGAGCTAAAGGATACTTCTTTCTAAACTCAGGAAACACATCAAAAATTTTATTTTTTTATAATTAAAATTTTTTTTTAAGATCAAATACAAGCACTATAGGAAAAATCTTTTGGGGCACTCTGGTTTGTTCGAGTGGTCCGTGTGCAAATAAAGCGATTCACGTTGGTTTTGAATCGTTGTAGGTTATATTCGTTGAGTACTAAACTTAACCACATATGGATTGGGCGGCAGTGGTTCGTCCTATATTTCTGCTATTCGAAAATTCGAGGAATTAAGAGGACAAGGTCAGCCGAGCACTTTCGGTGGAAATATCTGTAAAAGAGAGTCAAATCCCCAACCTGTCTTCGATGTTTTATGCTGTCAAGGTTCCTCGTTAGCTCATGGTCTGCGATCAGACGAATGGGCCTGCTTTTGATGGAACCCAGTAGCCGAAGAGTATGTTCGGTTGCAGAGCTCCAGATATCAGGTGCAGTACTCTAGTGATGGTCGAATCTGGGCTTTGTATAGTGTCAAAAGTTGTTGAGGTGTGTACAAATTTTTGGTTCGGAAGAGTACGCCAAGTTTCTGAGAGCCTATCGTGGCGATTGCCACAACGTGGTTATGCCAAGACATATTTCCTCTCAGATTGACGCCCAGCAAATTAATAGATGAAGCCAGTGGTATTGCGTGTCCGGCCATGACTATATCCGGTTCTGTAATGTAACCTTTTTAGAGAAAACTGCTGCCTGGGATTTCTTAGCGTTAAATTCGATATGGTTACTGGTACCCCAAGCTAAAGTTTCTTCCATGTCTTTGTTAAGGCGTGGTACTTCCTGCTGTCTGCGAAGATGTGCGTCGGCAGCCGATGTTTGTGCATTCAAAGAGAAAGATAAGTGTGCTATCGTCAGCAAAGCTAAATGTCGGATTTTTAGTTTTCACTAGAAGGTCGTTAATGTAGAGTAATAAGAGAGTGGGAGACAATATGGACCCTTGAGGAACACCGGCATTGATGATGAAGGTGTCTGAGAGAAATCCGACAATCGCCACTTGCAGAGAGCGGTCCTTAAGAAAGCTAGACAACCATGCGAATCGACTGGGCATACCATAGGATCGCAGTTTACTTAGAAGCCTCTCATGCCAAACACGATCAGAAGCTTTAGAAATATCCAGTGCAACAGCCCGAGACTCCCCATGATGATCGACATAGGCTAGAAGATCTCCAGTTGATCTGGACTTCCGAATGATCATTTTGAAGCCATCTAGGTACTTTGAAAGTTGTTGGTTAATAGCTTTCTCTCTTTTTTGTAGGATAAGTTGAAAAGTCTACAAAATACTGGTGTTAGTTCATCTGCGCATCTCTTGAGAACTATAACAGGAATTTCGTCCGGACCAGAAGCTTTATAAACTCCACTTTTTATTTTGAAATCAATGATATATCGCACCTGTTATTTATGAGTATTATTATTATTCTTGTGTCCACAACTGATGCGTTTTTGAAAATGAAAAATAATTTTTAATTAGAATTGTTTTTTATGCCAACTAGAGTATAAATACAAGAAGATTTTTAAAGAAAAATTAGAAAAAGAGAATGAGAATGTACAACTTTTTTATATTCATCGGGAAACAAAAAGAACTAAATCGTAAAAATTCGCAAATATCTTATGTTGCTGTTTCTAGTTTTATTAAATCATTGAATGCTAAATTTTCGAGAACTGAAAAAATTCATAAACGTATCGAATAAAAATAGTATTGACTCTGCAACACCAGGCACTATGGCTATAATAGGAAGTCCCAAACTTCTTCTCAACTCACCAGGTTAATGTCATAGAAGAAGTAAAACGTTTATTTTTACATTATTTTAAACGAAATTGCATTGTTAACCTTGTTTTAAAGACATAAATATATTATTATATAGGGTTATTTTTTTAAAACTTGACATAGGCTAACATTTTTATTTGAAAAGATGAAGCAAAGTTTTAGGAATTAATTCAACTAAGTAAAATGTGTAGAAAAATAAACGCGTTGTTGCCAGATTGGGCGCTATTAAAGAAAACTTATTTTCTTCAATACCGCATTTTTTAATGAATTTTGATACGTCATGATCATGAGATTCTAGACAAAACAAAAACAGTGTAAGCTTTTAATTAGGGTGACGGTTTAGGAGCTAATAGTGCCTAAACTTAAATTTATTTTCCAACATTAAAGGAATAGCAATAGTAATTAAAACTAGCCATCAAAATATGATGTTAAAAGAAATTTTGTTGAACGTATTTGAATCTGCAGAACCCAACAAGGAAATCCGTTCGAACATTTAAAAAAATATAAATGTTAAGTAATTAATTATTGTTAAAGTCGTTGCAGCTCTCGCCAGATATGTCAAGTGTCACGTGACATTAATGACTTGCCTGCTTATTTCTGGTTATTTATTTTGTCTAGGTTTGTATGAAATTTCAAGACCTTCCAGGACAGTACTAAAATAGTACGTACGTTTATTTTAAAAAGAAAACGAGTCTATTTATATTTTTAAATGCATTTTTTATTATTTATTATAGGAAATAGAACACACAAACACATTGTATTTTTTTGTTATTTATTTATTATAATATATCAAATAAATATAAATGTAGCTATTATATTACACATATATAAAATTTTTTTTAAACGTCTCACCTGAACAGCACTTAAATGAGCATGACATTCTTTAAAGTAGGTATACACATTTTGAATGAACTGTTGGGCTAGCTCATTGCCATATAAAAATGAATACGCCTTTGCCTAGGTAAAATAGGAGCGACCGATTATTATTGGAACAAACAAACAATAAACAAAAATGTATTTATCCTTCACTTGAAACCGTTTTATAATTTTGTAGTATTTCGCATTTACATTATATCTCATTCAAACTTACTGGGACTACCACGGGCCTGTGACCCCCCTGTGACAACTTAATATGTAGTTAATCAAAGTTTTCAAAACAAAATAAACTATACTAAAACGACGGAAATATACTTCTAAAACTTATTAGCACCAATCAAACTAGAGACATATAAAAACACAACACGCTCAATGAGGTTCGTATAAAACTGGGATATTTGATTAAGTCCCCAAACAGCTGATCGATGACATATTGCTGATGTCAACTGTCGAAAAAGCTTGAGGGTTCGCTGCAAAGACTATACTATTGCCATTCGTTTAATGTTGGAAAATAAATTCAAGTTTATGCACTAATAGCTCGTAAACCGCCACTCTAATCAAAAACTTGCACTCTTTTTGTTTCGTCTAGAACCTCAAGGCGTATCAAAATTTGTTAAAAATATGTGGTGTTGCCGTTTAAGAAAATAAGTTTCTTAAAATAGCGCCAATCTGGCAACAACGTATTTTTTCTTAAAATAGTGCCACTAATTTTACTAAGTTCAACTAATTCTTAAAACTTTGCTTCAGGAACTATAGGTCTATCTTTTCAAATAAAAAGTTGGTCTATGTCAAGTAAAAAAAATAACCCTGTATATTATAAATATATAGATAAACTTTAAGCAAGAACAAGAAAATTATACTGTATAATTTTCGCTGGATATATTTTTGTTTCTCACAATCTAAATTACTGGTGACCACTTTATTATGCAAAGGTGCCACGCCTAGTTTTAATTATGAGAAATTAAATATTTTATAATATTTATGCTTTGTTACTATGAATGAAGAATAAAATATTTAAAAGTTTACTTCTCTTGTAGTGATACAAGGTGGTCTGTAATGAATATACGCCATAGAGTAACCACAGATTCTACACATGAATGAAACTACTAATAGGTTTGCGATAAACATTTTCTTAGTAAAATATTGGTAGTTAATAAGATACAGGGTGTTAAAGTTTAATTTCTAAAATTATTTTTTTCCATAGCTCGAGCTGTTTTTGAGATATATACATGAAAATTTGTAATGGGGACTTTTTGAGGGCGAGGTAACATGAATATATTCCTGTTTTTTAGATAACTTGTAGATGGTGCTAGCTTTACCCTGCATCCGCACTATATCACGCCCAAAATGTTGTGCGGATAACTTTATTGGGAAATTTATAATAGAATTTCTAAAGGGAAAATGTATACTAGTTTGTTTTGTTAAACCAATCCGTTTCCGAGATATTTGCATTTTTAAACAACATTGCATGGAAGTTTTTATTTAGAACAAAAAATAATAATAAATCAGTTCTAACAATAACAACAACTTTGATGACAATATAATGAAAACTATGAATTAAAATCATTTCAACAAATGTTAACATTTTTTCTCATAATTTTAACAAGTTGATTGCAATAATTTATGTGCTTGATGATGATTTTTGGAAAAATAGTATGTTGTATATGTGCTATTGTTGAAATATTGTATACCTCGTAGGAATACAATGTTCTATTGTTGAAATATTATATACACCGTAGGTATACAATGTGCTATTGTTGAAATGTTGTATACCTCGTAGGAATACAATGTGCTATTGTTGAAATGTTGTATACCTCGTAGGAATACAATGTGCTATTGTTGAAATATTGTATACCTCGTAGGAATACAATGTGCTATTGTTGAAAATAAAACTACCATATCTATACAATATTGTTTAAAATTGCTAATATCTCGGCAATGAACATGATTGAACAAAATAAATTAAATATAGAGTTTTTCTGTAGAAATGACAATTCTATTATAAATTTTAATCTCTCTAAATAAAGCAACCGCAAAAATTTTTGGCAGTGATATATTGGGCGTGTAGGGTGTAACTAGCACCCTCTACAAGTTATTTGAGAAACAGTTAGATTTATTTTACCCGCCCTCAAAAACCCTCAATTACAAATTTTCATGTCTATATATCAAAAATAGCTTGAGATATAAAAAAAATTAGAAATGAAACTTTAACATCAACAATTTACTAAGGCATGTGTAGAATATGTGGTTATTCCATATCGAATTCATTTCAGACCACTCTGTATACATGTCCTGTCATTATAAAGAAGAGCTCGTATTTACATGTGACATTATTTAGTTGGATTACGAATATATCTTATTTTATTCTATAACAAATGGAACCGCTTTTTGTCGTGAAGTTCAGGTGTAAGAACGTTCCAAGTTTAGAATATCACATGCACTAAATTTATAAACCTACCATTTCATGTATCAACCTTTCCACCTTGAAAACGGACGGATAAAGATACAATCTCCGAACTTAAACCCATATAAATCAGGATTTCCGATAATAAACACTAAATTTTACTCAAGTCGATTAAGATATCCATCCCTTCGGTACGGTGCCGTTAGTGTCTTAATTTATAAGTAGGCGTTTAAAAAAATACAGGTCCTAAATTTCATTCAATAATTTGTTTACCTGCTTTTACTTCTTTTCGAGAGAAAAGAAAGAAGAAGTTGACGACTCAGTTCGAGATTAAATCTATACTGATATCAGTAGAGACCGGATTTTAAGCATTGTGGTTATTGATGAATTTTATAAGCAACTATGAGATTATTTAATTTCTACAAGAATTATGCACAACTAAATACAACGTGTCCAAGGTAAGGAGGGCCGGTACAGGGATCTCGGAAACCGTAAGAGATACGAAGTCGGTTAAATGGAGGTAAAGTTGCGAATTTACGTGCCTAATAATATGCCGCTTAGAAAGTTTTAAAATTCCGAGTAGTTCCGGAGATATCCGGAAAAAAACGAAATTGTGAAAAATCGTTTCATGTTTTCCTGGGCTTTTTTTTGAGATCGAATTCTAAAGTAAATTGCACTTTTACATTGCCACTTTTTCGTTCTATCTAACAGCGTTAATTGTTTTGTAATCCGACGAGTTGTTTTCGAAGGGCCATTATCAACTTTCTATTTTTAAATACGGTCCTGTTTTCCTGATATTGGAATTTGAGAGCTTTTTTTCTTTCGAATGAAACGATGTTTGACACATTGTGATTTAATGACGTTTCGAGGGTTTTTTGAACAACATCAGGAAATTTTGGGATACGGTCCAGTATTTCTCCTAATTTTAAAAAGAATATCTCATAAGTAAGCTCTAAAATAAAAATAAAAAGGAAGTACATAATCAGGTGTTCAAAATGATTTCCGTTATTCTCTAAGCACAAATAACATCTTCTAACTGCCACATAACAGTTTTTTTGAGATAAAATAAAACACGATAGAATATCCAACTTTTCAGCATTTGTAAAATTATGTTCCATATTTTCTGGAAAATAGGAAAGCTCTTAAAACGCTTTCAAACGATCACAATGGGAATGTCAAGTGAAACAACGAACAAACACGGGACACCATCTTAATTTTTTTGTTTCAAACGCTTACTTTTCTTTTAAATCCCGAATCAACAGAAGTTTGAAATAATGTTTCTGTATTTTGTTCACTAATTTGTGGTTTATTATTAAATTATTTATTTATTACACTAGTCCAACATAAGTAAAAATTTAGAGCTTACTTATGAGATATTATTTATAAAATTAGTAGAAATACAGGACCGTATCCCAAAATTCCTGATGTTGTTCAAAAATCCCTCGAAACGTCATTAAATCACAATGTGTGATACATCTTTGCACTCGGAAGAAAAAAAGCTCTCAAATTCCAATATCAGAAAAACAGGACCGTATATAAAAAAAGAAAGTTGATATTGGCCCTTCGAAGACGACTCGTCGGATTACAAAACAATTAATGTAATGTAAAAATGCAATTTACTTTAGAATTCGATCTCAAAAAACCCCAGGAAAACAATAAAATGATTTTTCAGAATTTCGGGATTTTCCGGATATCTCCGGAACTACTTGGAATTTTAAAACTTTCTAAACGACATATTATTAGGCACGTAAATTCGCAACTTTACTTCCATTTAACCGACTTCGTATTTCTTACGGTTTCCGAGATCCCTGTACTGACCCTCCTTATCTTGGACACGTACATTGAGATAGTTCTTGGCTTATAAAGGGTGTCTCTAGAAGGTTTGTACAAAATCTGTGCATATATTCCTGAGGCCAAAATAAGGCGATTTAAAGCATTTTACCTTAGTCCGAAATTGCTCCGTTTCCGAGATACAGGGTGGTAAAGTTCAAAAATAAAAATCGAATTTTTTTAAATTAATGAACATTTTTTAACTTATTACTTTAAAACTTGGTACCTGGGGTTTTTTTTGGAATGCCAAACCCGAATACGGATATCTTTTCACTGTGGCCATTAGAGGGCGCTTCACAATTCTCATCTTATGGTTTAGAATTGCCATCATTTTTTTATCAGTGCAGGTTTTTCCTTTTTTGGTGAAGGAAATAATTTTCTGAACATTTTGAAACAAAAAAGATACTCTTGGGAAAATCCGCTAAAGTAAGCCGTTATTTAGATATTTCGGTTTTTAGTGTTCGATGCCGCACCGGATTATTTAAATTATTTTGAATAAAACATTTCAACGTTAGTAAATTTTCGGCAGGAAAAAAATATTCACTTGGGCTCGTTTTTACATTATTTTCACTTGCACAATACAATCATGGAGTTTCGCCTGTTCCTCTAGACCCGCCCTGTATTTATTAGCTAGCGTCTCCATTTTTTTGTAAGTGAAGGTATCTGATGCAATGGTGTTTCGAAACATATATAAAACTCTATGTCCAATCTAGATGATATTGATCAGACTTAAAATTGGAGTATCTTAGCACTATTTCTTAGCTAGCTTCTCCAATTTTTTTTTATTTGAATGAATGTTTTAAAATTAGATATTATTGTCGATTTGAAGTGGAGGTGGTGGTGAAATGGTGATTCGACACCCATGTGAAACTGTATGCTATATTTCTCAGACTTCACATTGGTGCTCGTAGTTCATATCGGAAAAAATTGGGATATTAATGAAAATGTTTAAGAAACTGCCAAATTCCATTATTTTCCTTAAATATTCAAAGTTAAATAACCATATTTATTATGTTATTATTTATGTGTATCAATCATGAATGATTCGTTCACATAGACAGTAGGAAGTATTAAATGACCGAATTCTTACCGGTTAATAAGAATCAATCATTTATTTGAATCGTAATACACATTTATCCAGGCTTGCGATTGACAAGACTGAGAAACGAGCGCCGCAAACCAATTATTGTTTAACGGAGAACGACCGATAGCAAATATTGTAATGAAATAAAGAATAACATTCAAACTAAAAGCAACAGAGACAAACAAATTCATTCCTTTCTATGCTGTCGAGCGTCGTCGAAACATTCGGCACTCTCGAAGGAAATACAGGGTGTTATGGAAATGACGTATTATATTTAAATGGGTGAGTCCTTGGGTGTCCTAGAGAAGCGCTACATATTTGTTTTTCAAATCGACCGTTTTAAAAGTGGTGGTAACATGTGACTCCGCGGTTATGAATCACAGCACCAATGTGGAAATGTATCACAAACTGTGTAAAAATGTAAAACTTTAGTCTCTTATAAAAATAAATATTTAGTTTATTTAGAAAGTAAATCCCGGACTCTGGAAGGAATCCAGGACGCAGACACCGTCAGTTCTTTTTTCTATGGTAAAAGCTTTATGCTCATCACGTGCCCTGATGATGATGATGTGGGACTGCATAATAAGCTTATACCCACTAAACCCCATTCGGCCTCGTCTTTCCAATCTCAGAATATAACCGGCTTATCGTCGAGAGAAAAAACCACATAGAACAAATTACACTTAAAGAAATACACAGACACCCACGAGATTCAAATCCGTTTTTTTGAAGATATGCATCTATTATTAAATTACACAAAATCACTAAATACTAACGCATAATTAATAACATTACAAATACATTAGGATACAAATTATTTCGCAATTGAAATTCAGAAATAATAAAAACGATAATTTCTAATGGGCTAATCAAATTTATTAATCCTTTACTGAAGAAGAATGATGAAATAATTATGTTGATAGATCCTTCGTTCCCATCCATCCATTTCCGAGCCTATCATTATACAGGAAAGTATTACAGAAGGAAATTCCGTAATTTATGAATATAATCTTATAAAACATTGAAAGTGGCAAGGCTGTATTTTCAGTACAAATAGCTAAATATCGATTGACCTAGTAAACCCGAATATGTTAAACGTGTTTAGTTACTTTCAAAATTTTTAGATGTCAAATACCAATGTATGGAAATTTATATTATTTCCGAGAACAATAAGGGCGTATTTTTGTCTATACAGTAGCACTGTAAATAAACTTGCATTTTTTTTCTAAAGGGTTTAAGTTGTTCAGAATCTACGGTGTCGTTCGAATTGAACAAATGAGAACATACCTGATTATTTATAAACTCCGCGGCGATTCGTTCGAGTCAGTTCAAGTTTATAAATCAGAAACTGAACTGAACGTAAAAGTTTTTAAATGTACCTTGAAAAATAAACTTCTTCTTCTGTCAACCGGTTATTAATCTTCTAATTCTTCTTCTGTTAACCGGTTATTGACATTCTAAAGAGTTTAACCGACAACACCACTCAAAATTCACTGACGTTTTGGCCATAACCGATCTCAATATTGCTTTGTTTACATAATTTACATCTGTCCAAGTTTGTTTATCTTTCTCCCAGTGCTATGACGTGATTTTTTTCTGGTTTAACATAAGATGATATAATTCGGTTATTAAGTAAAACCGCGAATTATGGTTATTTTTATTCAATTTGTTTTTAACTCAAGAATTGCCGGTTTAAATGTAATACGTAATTTCCATAACACCCTGTATAATGCATACGTTTATGTATTGTAAAAGGACGCCTATATTATAAAATAATCCCAACCGACATTACTTTATATTCTAAAAAATATCGGAACAATGCCTAATCAATCGTTCGGCATGATACAATCGTTTACTAAACGGAAGCGGTGAACAGACCGATAAGTATTAAGATTGGTAACTGATGTGCTATATGTATGCATAATATAAAAGATCGATTAAATGATTAATTGAAAAAATTCAGATCATTTTTTAAATCGGTCAGTGACTGATTCGATCGCCGATTGATTTACACGACACTAATAAACTCATGGACAAAATTAACGCAACATCATAAATTTCCCATATTTTTGATGCTATTTTTTTTCTTAATTTATGATCCGATTTGCATGATTTTTTTTGCATTGTAGGTTGGTTCCTTGACAATATCATAGTTTTCGCTGTTTATGATAAAAATTTAATTTGCGATTTATACTGGGTGTACTAAAAATGCTATGTTTTTTTCCGAAAATTCTCATCACCCTGTGGAGTATATCAGCAACCGAAACATATTGCAGTTGACATTAAACGGTAGGTCCATCTTTCCCCAATATTTTCTTTTTCGGTTTACTTCATTATCTCTGTTATTAAAGGAGATACACCGTTTTATAGCGTAACATGTTTTTATAGACTTTAATATTCAAGACATTCATTGTTAAATGTTTTCAAGTACGTTTCAAGATTAAAATACTCGTCGGGCAACTGGGCATACGAAACGAACGTTTAATAAGCCGTTTCCAAATAGTTTTTATCAGTATGGCGAATTTTATTTGACCTTTGTGACTTTAAAACACAACATCTGCTGACACATCGCTTGCAATGTCCATAGTTTACTTGAAAACATTTAACAATGAATGTGTTGAATATTAAAGCCTATAAAAACATATTACTCTATAAAATGGTGTATCTCCTTTAATAACAGAGATAATGAAGTACACCAAAAAAAGAAAATGTTGGGGAAAGATGGACCTACCGTTTAATGTCAATTGCAATATGTTTTGGTTGCTAATATACTCCACAGGGTGATGCGAGTTATCGGAAAAAAACATTTCATTTTTGGTACACCCAGTATAAATCGAAAATTAAATTTTTATCATAAACAGCGAAAACTATGACATTGTCAAGGAACCAACCTACAATGAAAAAAAATCATTCAAATCGGGTCATAAATTCAGAAAAAAAAATATCATCAAAAATATGGCAAATTTATGATGTTGCGTTAATTTGGTCAAGGAGTTTAGTTAGCTGTTCTCTGCATAATCAATTCCTGTAATCATAAATTGTATATTCCTATTTTTATGAATTGCACGGGAACCAAAGACAAGCGAATATTATCAAATTTTTTGTTTCGTCTCGGTTTAATTTTAAATCTTGTCGAGTCATTTAATTTCCAGGGAATCTTGAAATAACAAAAAAGGCCCGATCGCCCAACAATTATTTTGATTGGCATCCGGCGTACCATGGTATTCTTCATTGTCTTGTATCAGCCGTCAAGAGGCGTACCCATACGCTTGTGGTACCGATTCTCAATAACCAGTCATCGATGATTGACACTTTATTCACTGATAATAAGCAGTTTGATCTGTGGAAAGCAGTAGCAAATACCAGTAGTCGCATAATTATTACTTTTTCAGATATCTCCACCATTTTTGTAATTGTTGTTATATACTTATCGGTTTTCCGAGTGTGATCATTACACTCTGGTTAGTGTATTATTAAAGATTGTTGGTAGGATAAGTGTGGGAGAGATCCCGCGTGGGGATAGATGCGTGGTACGTGGTACTATCGGATTTTTAAGAAATTAGTTGAGGTTTCGGAACGTACGTACATTGTTTGTTACATGATATGAATGGAGTACGTATCCCGAAACGTCCGTCCGTTTTGCGCTTAAAAATCATAGGTAAAGATTGTTTCATGAAAAATGGATATAACTTAATGACAGCAGTAAAAGTACTTGGGCCATCCCATTATTTATGACCGTTTGTTATTATTATGTGAAAAGGACTGGATTGTAATAATTATAATTAAATATAGGCACATCAGGTAGGTTAGGTTGCTTAATTTATATTTAAATATCTTTTTGTGGTAAAATTTGTTAGTTTTTGAGGAATGGTTCAAGAATTGTCTTTTACCAAGCATTCCTCAGAATAGCGTGATAGTAATGGACAATGCGATCTATCACAGTCGCCAATTACATAAAGCTCCAAGCTCAAATAATACAAAATTGGAGATTCAGAACTACATGGCGGCGAATGATATATATTTTGAAGAAAGTTATAAAAAAATTGATCTTTTAGAAGTTTTAAAGACATTTTGTATAAAAAAAGTATATATTTTTTTTTTCTTGAAGTAGTCCATCTCAAAGTGGAGTGAATTTATAAGGAGGTAAAGAAACTCACAGTCTGCTCCACTAGTTTAATAAAAAAAAAAATAAAAAAAAAAAATAAAAAAAAAAGATAAAATTTTAAACATGAATCTGGTTTTTTAAGAAGAAACCCTTAGTTTTTTACTTTTTTACTTTTTTCTTTATTTTTGCATAATTACAAAAGTTTTTCTTTTCCTGCTGAAAGAGTTTTCATACTTTTTACTCCCCTTTAATTATACTACTCCATTGAGTCAATTCCATTTATTTCAATCATTTTTGCTTAAACTTAACTGATTTAAACTTCTTTTTTCTTATTTACAGTTTAACAATGTCATAGGTTCCCTTTGATGTTGTATTTTTCACTGAGGATGAAGGCTTAAGCCTTCGAAACATGTATGTTTTTATTCATTGTTATTAAACTAGTGGAGCAGACTGTGAGTTTCTTTACCTCCTTAAAAAAGTATATGTTTGTGACACATTGGCAGAAGAAATTGGACATACAGTGCTACGGCTCCCACCCTATTATTGCATTTTTAACCCCATAGAGCATATTATGTGGCACCAGTTAAAATCACTGGTTAGGTCTGAAAATCCGACTTTAAGTTCTAGTGTTGTAAAATTAATACGAAAATTCTTTAATGATATTCCCCCAGGTAGTTGGAAAAATTCAGTCCGTCACGTAATAACTGTAGAAAATTCGTATATTAGTCTGGATCGTATAATTAATCCAATTATAATTAATTTTGATGAGGATAGCGATGGCGAAACAGAACTATCTATAGAATGACATTATAAATGTAAATAAATATGACTAGTAATATTTAAAAAAAATGTTATTTCATTTGATTACATTAATATAATCATATCATTACTTGTTTTCCTTAGTCCGTCCCTTCATACTTCACTTGTTTATTACCACGCTCTTGTCGACACAATGGGACCGAGCCAGGAAATCATTAAATCGTATCCAATTTTCGTGAAACGTACTGTAACTCTATGCGCTCTCCTTATCACCGCTTTTTACGTAGGACGTTTATTGAATAACCCCTGTATAACAAATTTACCTCTTGACTTTATTTTTGAATTTAAATTTACTTTGATCTGATTATTAGCTAGATGGCAATTTATCGAATTTTAATTTTGTCCCCTGTTGGCTTCTATCCAGAAGGTGTAATCCCCCACCCAGGATTTATTTATGAATGCCAATTTAACTTTTGAATCTTTAAAATTTGGAATATGTATTTAACAACTGGTCGACACTATTTGTAATGTCGCCAAGTCTTAGTGGATAATGAAAAATTCATCATAATCTTAAGGCGCCTACTTAATTATTTTTTCGAACGTTGTTTTTTCGATTATCGTTTCTATTTGTATTGTCAGGGATGCCAGCCGACGACAGATTCTGTCGGTCTTAGGTGGACCTACCATCCTTTCCCCGCCAACTGGAAGCTGTCAGCAGTCCACCAGCGCAATTGAAGGAAATGAGGGCAAGAATTTTGTCTGAGAGTAAATGAATGATTTTATTGTTACAAGTATAGCTTCTTGAACGTAAGACGAAGCCTAACTTTTGTTCAAACTATTCGTTTTAGTGTATTGGTTCGGACACGTCCAATGTAATATAACAAGGCAAGTTTGTTATATTGAACACGGAGGGCTTTTAATTTGTTTAATTTTAATGCCTTGTCAATGAGGGTTATTTAAGGGTTAGTCCTTTCGTTAGTCGAGTAACGCGACCCGAAGTAGTCGTAAGATAATTATTTATATTTTTATGTACAATGAGAATTTAACCTACACTAGTATGGGGTTCTCAACTTAGGAGAAATCAACCAACCTGTCACTCATCTTCTATCACGTACTCTATTTTTAAATTTAGGTATAGAAAAATAAACCTAAGCTAGTATATTTTCTCATCTAAAGAGTATCTCAAACTACCCTACCATTTTCAAAAAATGTAGAAACTTAAGACATTTTATGTCGTACTTAGAATATTATTTGTTACGGTCACTTGTACTGGACTTAGCAAAAACTAGTAACCATTTCTTCTTATTCCTAGCTCTGAATATTTTTTAACGTCACAATCGGGTGAATTTTGATTTAGAAAATTATTCTAGGCTTTGGACGCAAAGTCTTTATAGAATAAGTTTCCTCGCACTTCAGAGGTTTTTCAAGTTCAGACTTATTTATACTCGCACCAAAGACGAGTGTTTGAAGATATTCCAGCGTTATTTATACTCGCACGGAAACTACGAGTATTTCAAAAATAAATTTTATTGAGAGGAAGATCCGCGGTTGACTTTTATCGGAATTTTCGGTGATAAACGCTCTAAAACCTGTAACCAAAAATACGGACCCCACTTCTTACGTAAAAAACGAAACCGCGGGTGAGAACGATTTTGGGCATGCCGATCGGCGAGCGACCGCGAGAGAACCCAAAACCGACTGCCGTCTCTGCCTCCTCTCCTGCCCGAAAAACCGTTCTCATGATTTTTGCTGATGATGCATGTTGGAAGATTATGTTAACCTTTGATCCTTTTTATTTGTTAAATTATTCAAAAAATAATCCCACGTAAAATCCTCATTAATTTTCGTTAATTGGAAAAATAATTTTACAACAATACGCACATGTAATAGAACAACACGTTGGCAACAACATCGAAGTCAATCGGCTAGTATTAGTTGTGTATGCGGTCTTTGGGTTTTTCCTGTGTTTTTTTAGTTTGTTCGGGTTTGTTCGTTGTAATAATAACAATTATTATTATTATATTACAAATATTATCACGGGAAATGTAATTTTTTTTATATTGGTTGTCTTAACAAAATGATTAGGAAGGTAAACTAGGGAAGCTCTTTTGAAAACATACAGTACTCATTAGTATTTGCTTTCCCAAACCTTACAACGAATCGGTGATATTCACTAATGACCCTATTCTTCCTAATGCTTTAGGCCGGCTTAAAAGTAAAGCCAGCTTGTATTTCCTGTAGCAGGAACCGATATTTGAATGTTACCTTAGCAAAGGTATCCTTAACTTTAAAAAACTATGTTTTAAATTAATTTTGAGGGTTATAGGAGCATTAAGATCTATTCTATCTATTTCTTAGATGAGATAGTTGAAGACAACTGTCAAACTTGTGTTAAAGATGACTTATTGCATTAATTCTGTACCTTAAAATGTTTAAATTATCTGCCTTTATGGCCAATATTTGATAGCATTACCATTTTGGTAAATCTTTGATTGAGTGGAAGATCACAACATCCTTAAAGTTATAGTCCTTTAGATGAGAGCTAAAGAGAACTAATACTTTAAGGTACAGAATAACGTAAGTCATCCTTAACACAAGTTCGACAGTATATCAAAGTCCTTTTTAACTCTCATCGAATCTTTAAGGACGTGGTAATCATAGACTTAACGCGTCAATTAACCCTCAAATTAATTTAAAACATATTTGAATGTCACCTTAAGTTAGATATAAGCTAAGGTAGCTTTACGTTAGGGTAAACCATAAAAAAACTATATTTTAAATTAATCAGAGGGTCAATAGAGTCCCAGATTACCACGTCCTTAAAACCTATTCATTTAAATGAGAATTACAAACAGCTTTAATATACTGTCAAACTTGTGCTAATGATGACTTACGTCATTCAGTACCCAAAGGTAACTTACCACTTCTTATTTAAGATAACTTATAAAAATAAGAGTGCTTAAGGTATGCTGTTCTTTGGCAGAACGGAAAATCTGGGCCTAAGTCCATTCCGCCATTCAGCGAGTTAAAAGTCTATAGGCGGCAATCAATAAAGGGGTTTTAAAGTACACTTTATCAACAAACCGTTAAAATACGGTTAAATATACTTTCAGTAACCGCTTTATCTACCTACTGGTTCGTGCGGTTTGGTTTACATTCAGTGTTGAATTTTTAACAAAGGAGACATGTGCCAGAGATTTAGATTTTACGCAGAGCTGCTATATCTTTATTTATCTATTTGTATGTAAGTAATGGCTACGAATATTTTAAGTTTTTGATACTTTCAACCTAACCCAGAATAGCGGGCAGTTGGTGCATATAAATTAATTGTTCGGTAACTAAGGTAAAATTATGGAAATTAATACTTTTGTTATACAGGGGTGTAATGAATTATATACAGTGATGGGCTAAAATATGTAACAAATTCATTTAAAAATCAAGTTTTATTTTTTTGTAAAAACGCTCGGACACGTCGATTATAATTTTTTCTTCCGGATTTTTTGCCTCAAAAAGAAATTATACTGGGTGTGTCAAAAAGTAGATGTTGTAAAATTTTTTTGTATTTTAAATAGAACCACCCTATTTTTACTTATCACATAAATTCTACGTCAAATTCTGAGCATAATTCCTTATCTCTAACGGTTTTAGAGAAAAATTACATCTTAAAAAAGAAATTTCTTTAAAAAAAGGTACATGTACCTTTTGTAGTATTTGAATACTATTTTTCCCGAACGATGGATAGGTAGAAGAGCACCCATAGAATGGCCTGCAAGATCTCCCGATCTTACACCAATGGATTTCTTTCTTTGGGGTTATTTGAAATCAAAAGTGTATAAGGATAAACCACAAAATTTGTAAGACTTAAAATTTAAAATTAGATATGAAATTAGACAAATTAATGAAAATACTGTAAATAATGTTTTAGAATGGTTTTTAAGTAGATTAGCATATTGTCAAGAAGTTAATGGTTTGCATTTTCAACACTTAATAAAATAATTTTTCAAAATTATACCTACATCAACTTTTTGACACACCCAGTATAATTTCTTTTTGAGGCAAAAAATCCGGAAGAAAAAATTATAATCGACGTGTCCGAGTGTTTTTACAAAAAAATAAAACCTGATTTTTAAATGAATTTGTTCCATATTTTAGCGCATCACTGTATATTATATTTAAATGAAAATTCTTGAGGGTTCTAGAGGACACATATTTTTCTTTGAATCAAATGGTGTAAAAACTTAGGTAAATACCCATAAAATTATCCTATGTGCGATGCTGCTATAAACATTCGTATTGCGATGTTGTCAAACCACCAAATCGAAATATGGACACGATGGCGGCGTCAGAATTTCTCTTTGGGGTTCCGCAAACCCTTAAAACGGCCAAAAACAATCCCCCAGAGGGGTTAAACGCGCTTCAAGAAGTTTCCCTGCAGAGAAACACGCTTTCCCCCCCGTTTTCGAGGATGCTGAGCACGGTGGTGGTGTTGGATATCGCGTCCGACCCCTTTCAACCCCTCCACGGACCAATACCTGCTCGCCCCCGGAAAGGGTAAATTTTTTTTTTCAAGTATAAGCGGCAGTCCACAGATAATTGGTGGTTGCGCGGGATGCTGTACACTCTTCACTCTCGACGCGCGTAATTTTAAATGTGCAGGGCACGTAAAAGAAAAAAGGGTTGATGATCGTTGAGAATTACAGGGATTGGCGGGTGTTAAAAAATTTTATCCGCCACGATCGTGCTCAGAATCTTTGAAATCGGGGAGAAATATGTTTCCCGCTAATATTAAAAAAAAAAAATTACCCCTTTCGGGGGCGAGTGTTGACCGGTGGAGGGGTTGGAAGGGGTCAGACGCGACATTCAACACCACCACCGTGCTCAGCATCCTCGAAAACGGGGGGAAAGTGTGTTTCTCTGAAGGGAAACCTCTTAAAGCGCGTTTAATCCCTCTGGGGGGTAGTTTCTGGCCATTCTGTGGGGTTGCGCAATCCCAAAGAGAAATTCTGACGCCGCCATCGTGTTCAGCATCCTCGAAAACAGGGGGAGGTTCTTGCTGAAAATATTTTGCTTGAAATATTATCGGTTTTTTTTTCTTACTCGCACACGCCACTACTAGCGCAATAATGGCGAACCTTTTTAAGTATGCGTGCCAAAAATACATCAATCATCAATCATCTTTACTTATAATAGTTAGCCATGATGTAAATTTTTTTAGAAATAAATGCAAATGTCCAAAACTTGACAGATATTTAATATTTATTAATTTATGAAATATCCGCCTACCAATACGTAAGAATTTTTATAACATTCTTTCTATTTTTTATTTTTAACAATGGTCGTTTATGATAATTATGAAAAGTATGCTATTTTGGTGTGTTTTGTACAATCAAATGAAAGTTCCCAAGAAAATCTGTCAAATTTGCATCTGTTTCTAATAAATTAACCATGGCGTATTGTTATAAGTGACGTAAATTATTGAAAACATCGCATATTTTACTTCAATTTGAATATAAATATTATATATATTTGTAAAACTCAAAGTATAGTCAATCAATTTGAAAATAATATACAGGAAGTCCCATTTATAAATTTTTAATTTTATTAATACCTCAAAAAATATACTACACCCCTGAAATTTACGTACAAATCTCTAATAAGATCAGTTTTTGCCTTTTTTATAAGTTAACGCATAACGGAAATACGAGAGGTGTATAAAAAGTAAATACTTTCAAAATCACCCTGTAGATTAATATCTTAGAGAACAATGACAAACACCTTTGATAATAACTTTAATTTAAGCTAAGCTTAATGAAGAAAATTAAAAAAATTTTATAGATCGCCTTAAAAATCACTGATTCAAAACATTTTCATTTGTGTCGCTTAAAAATTTAGCATCTTTTAATTAAATAAATTCGCTGTTATGTTATCTGAAGTTTAACGTCGTGAATTTATTAATTTAATGTGCATTATCATTTTCGGGTCTCGTATCCGTTCTCAAACAAGCAATTAAACATTTAATTCACAATTTAAGTGGTTATTGACGTACAAAGATCCGCACAATTTAAAAATAAATATACGGAAGTAAAAAATGCTGTTTTGGTATACTGACTAAAAATATGCATATATCGTAAATTTCCAGCGGATTGAGACGATCGCATGTCATCGCTATCTAGTCAGTTCCTTATTTTGTCTAAACTTTGATGGTGCGGTTTGGAACAGCATTATTTGAACTTACAATAATTTATCTCATAAATCATTGCAAAGAAAACAATTTAAAAAAATATGGTTCCGTTAAAAATGAAACTCCGATAGATAGAGGGTGTCCCACTTTCGAATCTTCCTAGCAGTAGTAGGGACATATTCATAGTGGACAATTGAGGCGTCCTAGGCCCTCAAGTGCTTCTTAAGCTGACAAGGTTGACTAAGGAATGCTAAGGAATGCTTAAGACCTAGAATTATTAGCAAAGATATAATGTTATGTTTCCCATTTCTTAACGAAACGAAAGACTCCGATGTCAAATTTGGCATGGCTTTCTTAGTATCTACATGGTGATTTTATCTTCGCTTTTAGACATCTTCGCTTTTTAGACACCCCTCGTATTTCCGTGATGCGTTTATCAAAAAATACTAATTAAACATACTTTAGGCTTTATAGAAAGTATAGTTTATAACGTACTTTGGTTTAGGTTATACGCGGGTTAACGCCAGGCTAGCTGAGGGAGACTTTGGATCGTGGATATAACTTTCTTTTACCTATATATGTTTTGGGCGCCAATCAAATCTTCCTGTTTATTAATTTATTTATTAAAATGAAAAGGTATAAGGTCGTCTTCAGCAGACTTGATAAACTGAACGAAATAAAATGTAACACAAAATCTTGAGTTGGACCATATTTATTTTAATATTCAAAAAAAAGGAAAAAAATTTTATATTTTTTTTTATAGACACATATTCTTACTAACTAAAATCTCCTGTTAATTGTAAAATGAGTTAATTTACGTTTGATTAATTTAATTGGTTATTTAAAAATGTTATAAAAAATTTATAATATGTATGGGGTCATAATGTAGCCTTAAATGTCGCAATGTATATGTAAAAAAATATAACAGACTATAGGGGTACCTTAGGATAAATGCATTTATTCGGGGTGACCTATTGCTGAAAATAAATGGTGGTAATACGGGACCATGATGTGACTTTATATTGTTATATATATGAAATTTAGTTAAAGTGAAATTTATGCAAAATTACTCAAGCTTATAGAATTTAGACGCTTACTAATATGTATAAGGAAACTTGATCAATAAAAAAAGGGCTCATTGTAGTTACCACTGAGACTTCCTTGTCCTATGCTAAGTATGGTGATTAATACTCGTACGAGCTGAGGCCAGCTTTGCAGGATACTGTCCAAGGCTTCTACGTAGAGTTTAAATGTAATTCTGAAGGAGATGGACTTCACATGAGAACACAAAACATCCTGGGAACTGCCATGTAATGGGGAACATCCTTCCTTGGAAACTGGTTCCTCGTAGGCTTGTTAGTTCCTAACAGGAATGGAGGCGTCTGTGTAAATTCCGCCCATACTACTCACTTCATCTAATTTTTATTTTCGTCGGTATATCTTTCCCGTATTATACCAGTACCAACTTCTTTAAATTTTTCAGGACTATCGTCCTTCACAAAATTTAATTAGTATAGTTATATAAAATTAATTAGGGAAGCAGATTATTTTATAAAAATTTCCTGTAAATTCGGAAGGGTACATCAGATTATTTTGTATAGATGTGACTTGAAGATTTATTAATACGTTTACGTTTTTAAAAGACTTGTTGGTGATATAATTACTGTTATAAATTAAGATGTAAAAAGGATGTGCTACAGTCATACGAAAGTCGGTAAGTGATTTTGTAAAAATGATATAGATATTTCAAGATCGGCTGGAAAAATTATTCACACCACAATGCATGCACTTTGTCGCACTTTACTTAGTGCTTTTATATATTTCAGATTTTATCTTGAATAGTTTTATATTTATATTTGTTATTTTATAATTTTTATATTTATTATTTTATTTTTATATTTTAGCTCAAATATTATTTTATTATGCTTTCTCAATAAGAATACCTCTTTGGGCAATAAAGCTCTTTGAGTTTGAGTTTGAGTTTATCATTTCCAAATATTGATAAAAATATTGACAATTTTGGTAACATTTTCGAAAGAAAAGTTTAATATTATGGAAAATAACTGTAAAGAAATGTTATACTGTACGGAAATATTATTTTCAGACGACCACCTACGAAAATGAGAAAAAGGGCATGGCTAACTTTACTAGAAAGTGTGTTATATCACACGCGTGTTGAAAAAATTAATTTTAACTCTAGAGTTGAAATATTACATTTCCACGAATATAATATCCGAACAAACCCGAACAAGCTCCTGGGGGTAAACTCGGATGTTTTAACGAACAATACTATTTCGCATTATTAATGAACTAAATATGTAGACGTCACTGGTTTGAGGTGTTTCGAACTATTTCGATGAATTTTTATGTTAATCGGTCAAAAAATCGTTCAAGATCCACAGGATGGGATCCTCTTAACAAACTGATATAAACTGCAGACAATTATTGCAAATGCAAAATATATTATTATTCAAACAGATACGTTATTTATGAGCAAACATGCAAGAATTCTTTAAGCTCTTCTATCAGAAACTAAAAAGTACCTTAACAATCTGCTACTGGTTTTAAAGTATCCATATCAAAGCAGCGAACATATTCTAAAGTTGTCCGCTTTGTACCTGTCAGAAACTGCATTGCAGTGCGGAGTATATCAAATTAGATGCAGATAAGCTCGGGAAGGTATTTTTCTGCTATATTCAGGGGCGGATTGAAGGTACTTCAGGCCCTAGGCTAAAATTAACAGGGTGGCACTATTTCAGGCGAATATTTCATTTAATAGAAGCGTCAGTACCAATAAATAGATTTTTAGCCAAAACCGTTGTACTTTTTATACTTATTTTCAATGTCATCATACCTATAGCAAACTATAGGACTAACTGAACTTAAAATAAGCAGTAAAATCGCCATATAAAAATATTAAATTGTGGTTCCGGTGTTCCTCAAGGGTCCATATTGTCTCCCACTATCTTCTTACTCTACATTAACGACCTTCTAATGAAAACGAAAAATCCGACATTTAGTTTTGATGACGATAGCACACTTACCTCATTTTTCTCTTTGAATGCACAAACATCGGCTGCCGACGCACATCTTCACAGACAGCATGAAGTATCACGCCTCAACAAAGACCTGGAAGGAATTTTGGCTTGGGGTGACAGTAACCAAGTCGAATTTAAGTCTAAAAAACCCAGGCAGAAGTTTTTTCTAAAAAGGTTAACATTACAGAACCGGATATAGTCATGGACGAACACGCAATCCAACTGGCTTCATCTATTAATTTGCTGGGCGTCAATCTGGGAGGAAATATGTCTTGGCATAACCACGTTGTGGCAATCGCCAAGATAGCTTCTCAGAAACTTGGTGTACTCATCCGAACCAGAAAGTTGTTCACACCTCAACAACTTTTGACTAGAGTACTGCTCTCATGTCTGGAGCTCTACACCGAAACATACTCTTCGGCTACTGGACTCCATCGAAAGGAGGGCCATTCGTCTGATTGGAGACAACGAGCTGACGAAAAACCTCGACAGCCTAGAACATCGAAGACAGGTTGGGGATTTGACTCTCTTTTACAGATATTTTCATGGTAAGTGCTCGGCTGACCTTGCCCTCTTAATTCCGCCCAGAGCGGCGAATAGCAGAAATACCCGACGAACCACTGCCGCCCATCCATATGTGGTTAAGCTTAATACTCCTCGAACTTCATTATTTAACAATTCTTTCATCTGGAGGACTTTATCCTTATGGAACGACCTTCCCGGGGTCGTTTTTCCCAACGAATATAACCTTCGACGATTCAAAACCAACGTGAATCGCTTTTTGCGCACACGCACCACTCCCAAAGTGTCCTAAAGGATTTTTCCTATAGTGCTTGTGTTTGATCATAAAAAAATTAAATTATCAATATTTCGAAACCACAAATATTCGGAATACACAACCTTATACAAATTTACATTTACTTTAAATGAAAAATAGCAACTAACTATTACATAATTTAGGGGGGTTACCATTTGAAAATATAGATTTTTTGCAGTTTTCTCCATTTCATTTTTAATCTTATTGTTTGAACACATATTTTTTTTTTAAATCAAACATTTAAAAAGTGGGGTAATTAATCCCTAAACCCACCCGGTTACTCCTCGGCACATTCATATATGATCATATTACATTGCCAAGCTGTGTAATCAACAGATGGTCAGGCCCAATGTTGCCAACTGTGTAAAAAATGTAAAACTTTAGATTCTTATAAAAATAATATTTACCTAGTATCCAAATAGAAGTGAATCCAGGTGCCAGTACACTAGCAAGTAATCCAGGGCACATACATCTTCATGTTTTTGTTTTCTTTTCTATGGGAAAAGCTTTATGCTCATCACGTACCCTGATGTGGAACTGTGGAACTGCATAATAAGCTTATACCACTAAACCCCATTCGGCCTCTTATTTCCAATCTCTCGGAACATTTGCACTAAATCACTTAAAGAAACACACAGACACCCACGAGTTTCCAATTAGTTTTTTGAAGATATGCACTTATTATTAGATTACACAAAAGCAATAAATACTAACGCATAATTATACTTTACGATAACCTACCGTACACATAAAACAACAGCATTATAGGATACAAATTATTTCGCAATAGAAATTCAGAAATAATAAAAACGCTAATTTCTAATGCGAAAATCAAATTTATTAATCCTTTACTGAAGAAGAATGATGAAATAATTATGTTGATAGACCCTTCCTTCCCATCCTTCCATCCGTTTAAAATAAATAGTCTCGTCTAACTAGCGCGGTCGCCATTTCCGAGACTATCATTATACAGAAAAGTAGTACAGAAGGGAATTCTGCATTTTATGAATATAACCTTATAAAACATCGAAAGTGGCAACGCTGTATTTTTAAGTATTAACCCCAGCCGCTGTAGTCGCGTCGAAGATCAGCTGTTGGCCGGTTTCCTATTGTTTTTCAAGCAGATTTGTGTGTTAAATTGTGTGTTAATACTTAAACCCGAGTTTAAATTATTAAGTTATTTGTTCTTTTCGCGACGGCAGTGCCCCAGTCCAGCAGTTCAATATCGATCGACTGAACCAACGTGTTATTTATTTTTAAAATTTTTAGATGTTAAATACTTTTTTTCCCAGATCACTCAGACAATAAGGGCGTATTTTTGTCTACACAGTAGCACTTTAAAATACTAATTCAGATTGAATGGTACTTAGATGTGTTCATGAGATGCGTTTTTGTGAGATTATTGTGCCGGTTTGTTTTTGTTAGGGTTACCTAGGTGTGTTTTTTTATAAATTAAGTTGGGTTTAAATAAGTCCGAAACGCTAAATAAAATTGCATTTTTTTTCTAAAGGGTAAGTGGCATTTATAATTTTTTAAGTTGTCCAGATCTGACGTGTGTCGTTCGAATTGAACAAATGAGAACATATCTGACCATTTATAACTCCGCGGCGGTTCGTTCGAGTCAGTTCAAGTTTATAAATCAGAGATTGTTTCCCAGCGAACTGAACTGAACGTAAAAGTTTATAATAATGTACCTTGAAAAATAAACAACTTGCAATCTGTCAAACGGTTATTGACCTTCTAAAGAGTTTACCCTGAAGATATGATAACACTGTTGACATATGTTGCTTTGTTTACCTTCCTGACAGGGGCACCACGTGGTCATTTTTGGTTTGACATAAGGTCATGTACAGGGCATATTAAATTAAAGCGCCATTTTTGTTTCAATTGTTTTCATCTCTTTTGTTCAATTTGTTTTCATCTCAGGAATTGCCGATTTAAATATAATACGTCATTTCCATAACACCCTGTATATAAACCAAGTTGCCCCCATCAACATTGCATATTGTCCAATTTTCAACATTTTTCTATGTATAATTTTCCACATCCAGATCGTTGGTTCTCGGTGGAGTACTGTGCCGAATGGGTATTTCACATCTGAATATACAGGGTCCGCAAACGAAGCGTGGACGGGAGATTAAATCGTTATCGAAGAACTTATCAACAATACTGAAACAGCTTGAGATATTGGATTAAAAGCGGCATGTTTTAAAAATATTTTACATTATACAGGGTGGCCCAAAAAAGTGTGACAGCATAAAGTTATATTTTTTTAAATGGGACACCCAGTATTTTATTGCATATTTAGGTTCGTATTACTATCGTTTATAAGTGCCTCAAATTTTATTTAATTCGGTTTCGTAGTTTCGAAGAAATAAATTAAAAACTAAAAAAAAAAGTTTTGCTGTCCTGAATAAAAAAATCAATAAAACAATCCAGAACTATTGTTTTAACATCGGCATTGAGTGAAATTTATAACAAGAGGTCTAGAGATACTATGAATGTAATTGCGTTTATTTATTTTATACAGGGTGTTCATAATAAGGTTTCAAAACCCCACATTTTAAAATAATTTTTCTCAAGTTTTTCAAATGGAACACCCTATATATTATTTGGCTATTTGACGTAGAATTCATAGACAATTTTTTTTTGTAATACAAGCATATAAGTTATATAAAGCCGTTTTCGAAATAATTATAAATATCATAAATTATGTTGTTTAAATAGAGTTTTTATTGGGAAATTTTGTTATAGGCGACAAAACTAATAATTGTAAACTAAATTAAATGTTCAAAATAGCTTCCTTTTACTCTTAGAAATTAACCGTATTTTAGTTATTTCGATATAAATATTAAAACATTACATTTTTGCTAATTTAATTTATTTAATTTTATTTTTTATTCTTAATGGAGTTACCATGATTTTTTTTGTTTAGATTGTCACTATGACAGCCAAATAAAATTATTTACATTTGTTCAGTCGTCGAAATTAAGTACTAACTTACACAAAATGTCGAATTTTACAACTTTAGAAATGGTAAATATGATTTTTATACTGGGTGAATGTGCAAGAAATTGCCTCCTCGCGAGCCGAGTGTATGCTGAAAGATATCCAGATATTGAGAGAAAGCCGAGAAACCTTCGAGAAGTTATTGCCAAGATTTGTAGCAACAGGAAGCGTTGCGTACACAAAAAGGATGATAATCAATAAACCCGTTAGTAATGAAGAAAATGAATTAAGAGTTCTGTTGGCAGTGGAGGAAAATCATTAAATTAAGTAAAAGGAAGCTATTTTGAACATTTAATTTAGTTTACAATTATTAGTCTAGTCGCCTATAACAAAATTTCCCACTAAAAACTCTATTTAAACAACATAATTTATGATATTTACAATTATTTCGAAAACGGCTGGATATAACTTATATGCTTGTATTACAAAAAAAATTGTCTATGAATTCTACGTCAAATAGCCAAATAATATACAGGGTGTTCCCTTTGAAAAACTTGAGAAAAATTATTTTAAAATGTGGGGTTTTTGAAAGCTTATTATGAACACCCTGTACAAAATAAATAAACGCAATTACATTCATAGTATCTCTAGACCTCTTTTTATAAATTGCACTCTATGCCGATGTTAAAAAAATAGTTCTGGATTGTTTTTTTTTGATTTTTTTATTCAGGACTGCAAACCTTTTTTTTTTAGTTTTTAATTTATTTCTCCGAAACTACGTAACCAAATTAAATAAAATTCGAGGCACTTATAAACGATAGTAATACGAACCTAAATATGCAATAAAATACTGGGTGTTCCATTTAAAAAAATATAAATTTATGCTGTCACACTTTTTTGGGCCACCCTGTATAATGTAAAATATTTTCAAAACATGCCGCTTTTTATCCAATATCTCAAGCTGTTTTAGTATTGTTGATAATTTCTTCGATAACGATCTAATCTTAAGTCCGCGCTTCGTTTGCGGACCCTGTATTGTTCTTGAATATTTGGTGGTTTTTATTCCCGACATCGAATGCCTGCTGGTGTGTAAAGAATACATAATAGTACAATGTATATCTGGTAGGTGGAAATGCTAAACATTCCAGGGGGAAATAGGTTTCCGTACGAGGTTTACATACTATTTTTCCAAAAACGAAAAATTATTATTCAAAGGACATAAATTATTACAATCGCCTTTTCTAATAAAGATTATTAATTTTATTCAAATAAAGCATGCAATTTCTACTATGCGGTTACATGATACAATAACTAAAGGTAAGATATTTAACCGTTCCAATTTCGTCTGCCGCGCGCAGTGACGTAACAGGGAGAGCGATTTTTAAATTTATTATGGACATTTATACGGTGTTAGCGTTTGTAATTCTATTTTAAAGGTATTAAAAGGTTTTACGCATTTAATGGTATAATAAAGAACTTAAAAAAAAATATTTTCAGTATTAGGAGTATCTGAATATATTTCACGCTGATTTTGCATCTATTAAACGACCAGTCACTAGCCAACCCTTTGACAGTATGGTTAGGGAGACCGACGGTCAGTTGTGTTTGATTTTGTGAAATTTTAATCCCCCTTTTTGCTGTAGAGTTGTTTCCCGTTTTGTAAAATGCCTCATTAAGAGCCTGACAAGCGGCTAGGCAGGTGACGTTCACTGACAAAGCTGGACACACGCGACCGACGGTCAGACTAATCCCGATTAGCTATGAAGTTTGAAGGCAATTTGCAATCGGGTCTTAACAACACAAGATAAAAGCCATTCGTATTTATTTAATTTTGTTGGGATCCTATAAAAGGCAAATGACCGATATGTGCTCGTTCGTACACGTACACAAAAAAGCAATACGAAAATGCGTTAGATAAAACATATTTTTATTAATTTTTTTAATTTTACACAAGGAAATACAATTTTTGAAAATAAGGAAGGTTTTTTTTAGTGTATAGTGTTTATCAATAACAGTCGTTAAAGTTTGGAATACCATCCATACATTTTTCAATAGCTTCCTTCATTATTAGTTTTTATTCCATTTAATGTTGAAAAACATCGTTCATCTTCGGCCGTGGTAATTGGTATGGTAACAGTTATTTGTAAAAGTGTAAAGGTGGCTGAAAATATGCTCTGAAGATTATTTTATATTGCATTTTTTGTCCAGGCAGGCTCGGCAACGCCGCGACGAAGCAACAAATAGGTGAAACACATCCACAAATCCAGTTATTTTTTTCGTATATTTAATTTTTATACTTTCTAATAAAGTCCCTAGATTTACCCTTTGTGGTCTGCGTTAAATTAATTTCGGGTTTAGGTCTTCCCGCATTCTTCACTTCAATTTTTGCTAACTAAACTCAAAGAGTTGAGCTTCAAAACATACTGAAGTATGAAGCGGCACGCGGCCGGTATTCAAGCTACACAACCCGAACAAAAGTTATTTTTTAAATAGTCCACCGTCAAACTATTCATTTTAACTTAATAAATATGTAATATTAAAACATTGAAACATCTACGCCCGAATTACCGACATACATGCACGAACAAACAGACAAAGGCGCACTCCAAGATTGTGCGCCTTTCCCATGTAAAATCGCCATAACCCCTCTATCCCCCGCCTTCACCACTAAAGAGAATTACTAGTCAGTGAAATGTACCATATATTTTAAAATATTTAACTACTGGCGTTATAAATAATTTATTTTCATTACACATTAGTTCTAAAATAAATTTTAATAATTACGTGATTTTACTAAATTTATTAGAAATAAAATCTTTACTATAATAATACTAGTGTTTATTCCGTGCACATGGATTCGTTGTAAAATTTACACTAAATTTTAGTATTTACTTGATTTTACTACATTTATTAGAAATAGTAACTATAGTTTTTAGTAAATATGTTTACAATATTACAATATATATATTATATTATATTCTCGTACGGATTACTAATAAAAAATGTAATGAATACTATACAGGGTGTTATGGAAATGACGTATTATATTTAAATGGGTGACTCCTGGGGTGTCCTAGAGAAGCGCTACATATTTTTTTTTAAATCGACCGTTAAAAAAGTGGGATAATTCACCCCTAAACCCACACACAACTCCTAGGCATATTCATATATGAACATATTACATTTCCCAGCTGGATAATAAACAGATGTTCAGGAAAAATGTTGCCAAAACGTTTAAAAGTGTAAAACTTTAGTTTCTTATATTTAGCTTACTTAGAAAGTAAATCTAGGACGCGATTAAGGAATCCAGGTCACAGACACTTTCAGTTCTTTTTTCTATGGGAAAAACTTTATGCTCATCACGTGTCCTGATGATAGTGTGGGAGTGCATAATAAGCTTATCACTAAACCCCAACACTAACGCATAATTACACTTTACAATTACACACATAGAACAAGAGCACTTAATCATTTCGCAGTAGAAATAATAAAAACGCTAATTTCTATGGCCATTAACCCTTTACTAGAGATAAAATGAAACAATGATGTTAACAATTGACAGGAACTACCCTTTGAAATAATGGTCTAGGCCGTCTTCGGACCAGTCGTCGAACTTTCTTTCCGAGAAATCTCCGCTCTCTAGAGCCAGCGCGGTTGCCATTTCCGAGACTATAATTATACAGGAAAGTAATATTATAGAAGGAAATTCGGCAATTTATGATAGTCGCTTATAAAACATCGAAAGTGGCAACGCTGTATTTTTAAATATTAGCCGGATTGTCCACAATCAGCTGTTTAAAGAAGCAGGTCGATATCGATCGAGAGAACCAACGTGTCATTCATTTTCATTTCATTTCAAATTTTTAGATGTTAATATTATTTCCCAGACCACTCGGACAATAAAGGCGTATTTTTGTCTACACAGTAGCACTTTAAAATACTAATTCAGATTGAATGGTACTTAGATGTGTTATGTGATTTTATTGTGCCGGTTTGTTATTGTTCAAGTTACCTAGGTATTTGGTGTTTTTTATAAATTAAGTTGGTGTTAAATTTAGTAGTCCGAAAAGCTAAATAAAATTGCATTTTTTTTCTTCTAAAGGGTAAGTGACATTTATAAACTTTTACGTTGTCCAGATCTGACGGGTGTCGTTCGAATTGAACAAATGAGAACATACCTGACCATTTAAAAACTCCGCAGCGGTTCGTTCGAGTCAGTTCAAGTTTATAAATCAGAGATTATTTCTTAGAGAACTGAACTGAACGTAAAAGTTTATAAAAATGTACCCTGAAAAATTTCCAATCTGTCAAACGGTTATTGACTTTCTAAAGAGTTTACCCTGAAGATATGACAACACTGTTGACATATGTTGCCTTGTTTACCTTCCTGACAGGGGCACCACGTTTTCATTTTTTGGTTTGACATAAGGTCCTGTACAGGGCATATTAAATTAAAGCGCCATTTTTGGATACTTTTTCTTCAATTTGTTTTCATCTCAGGAATTGCCGATTTAAATATAATACGCTATTTCCATAACACCCTGTATTTTATAGTAAAGTTTACAATAAAATTTTTACTATAACAATTTTACTATAATCTTTGTTCCGTGCACATACATTCATTCTAAAATTTACACTATATTTTAGTATTTACTTAATTTTATTAAACATCATAACTATAGTTTTTGTAAAGTTTACCATATTATTTTGGTACAGATACTAATAAAAAATGTAAGTAATGCTATATTTTATAGGAAATTTAATAATGACATCTTTACTATATTAATTTTACTATATTCTTTTTCCGTGACCCTCGGGATTCAATCCGCGGACACGCTGTTAATATTCATGAAGCTTTTAAAATATCTTAAACGAAATCCCGCTTTCGGTAAATTTCAAAGTAGGTAAAACAGTATACCGGCGACTTCCGTTACAAGAAAATTAAATTCATTTATGCAAACATTATCACTCGGTATGATTAATGTACTTAAAATGGCCGGAGCGGTAAGTGCATAAATAAAGAAAATGGACACTTGAGATGTTTGCGTAATGTTCAAGAGACGGTTCAACAATTTACACAATTTACAGGTTGTATTTTCAACTTGAGATTTACTTAGATGAAGATGTTAAATGTTGGAAGTAGAAATAGAATGCTGGAGATTTTTTTCAGATGACATAATAGGACAGTTAAGTATAAGTATGTGGAGAAACTGTTGGCTCTTTAATAACCTATTTAGTTATCCATTGCCATCGTGTACCGTTGAAGTTGTGTTAATAATTTTAATATAATATTCTTCGTTAATTACAAATGAGAAAGTTGGTACTGTGGTTTCATAATTGCTGACTTCTTGGTTTTCTTAGAGACTCACTCACTCTATATTTTTTTATAGACCATCTAAAAGTTTAGATTGCTTGCTTGGTTGGTTGGTTGGTTAAAGGCGAGGGTCTGGTGTGTGGCCCAAACTTCTATCGTTGCTTATTATGTACCTACCCCGATCTTGCTAGAAAATGTTTGTTCCTTCTAAGAAGTCCAATAAGTATGTCATGCGGAAGGTTGTCACCACTTTGGATGTTCCCGAAGAACTTAAGTCTTCTACGAGTCAGCGCTTCGCAGCTGTATATTATATGGGAGGCAGTTTTAGGCACTTCGCCGCAGAGTCTGCATTCAATGGATCTATTGTAGACGTTGAAGGTGTTTTCGTAAATGACAGTGGCCTGTTAGCAAACCAGTCACTTGTTTTAACTGGGTCCACGTTAGGGTTAGCATCCCATTCGATAGAATATTTGATGATTTCCCAATTGGGGCCCGTGCGTCTATTTAAAAGACGCACGCCATCGAGCAAGATGTTGTTTCTGCGACCAACTATCTAATGTTGTTTTCGTTGCCTGTTTTGATATCCGGAAGGCTGCGTGGGATTTTGAGCGGATCCTGCTCTGCTAGTTCGTCCGCTTTCTCATTTCCTATTATCCCACAGGGACCAGGAACCCACAAGTGTTCCACCCTGTACCCCCTGGCCGCCAGTTATTTAGCATATTGAGTTTGTTCGGGTTTATTCAGAGGCTTAAAAGCAGCTTTGCTGTCTGTTGGTCGTGGTAGGTAAGTACCCCTCAATTCAGACTACATGAGACGCATCGTCATCGGAAATGACGTATTCACTTGATAAGCGTTTTAAATGTGTTATATGGTAAGCATGGAAATGCGTTGCGATGTTGCCAATAAACAAACTAATTTTTTGTCAGGTGATGGAGGATGAATTAAAACTTACTTTTGGCATCAACCACTGACATAAAATGTATTATTAAAGGTTTCCTGAACGTATACAGTTGGACACTGGAAAGAAGAACGTGCGCCATAACGTTCCTTAAATACAAAGACTTGTTAAAGCAGATAAAGTTTTTCTGTGGAAACGAAGTACAATTCCAATGTATTAGACAAAATTTAAATATTTACGGTTATCATTGAGATTAATATTATACAACGTTTCCAAGATAAGGAGGGCCAGTACAGGGATCTCGGAAACCGTATGAGATACGAAGCCGGTTAAATGTAGATAAAGTTGCGCATTTACATGCCTAATAATATGCCGTTTAGAAAGTTTTAAGATTCCGAGTAGTTCCGGAGATATCCGAAAAACCCCGAAATTCTCAAAAATCGTTTTATTGTTTTCCTGGGTTTTTTTGAGATCGAATTCCAAAGTAAATTGCACTTTTGCATTGCCACTTCTTCCGCGCTATCTAACAGCTTTAATTGTTTTGTAATCCGACGAGTCGTCTTGGAAGGGTCATTATGAACTTTCGTTTTTTAAATACGGTCCTGTTTTCCTGATATTGGATTTTTATCGTCCAAATACAACAATGTATGATACATTGTAGTTTAGTGACATCTCGAGGGTTTCGTGAACAACATCAAGAAATTTTGGGATACGATCCTGTATTTTTCCTAATATTATAAATAATATCTCATAGGTAAGCTCTAAATTTTTGCGATAGAATATCGAACTTCTCATCATCTGTAAATTTAGGTTCCATATTTTCTGGAAAATAGGAAACCTCTTAAAACGCTCTCAAACGATCACAATGGGAATGTCAAGTGAAACAAATCACGCGTCACCATCTTAATTTTTTTGTTTCAATCGCCTACTTTTCTTTTAAATCCCGAATCAACAGAAGTTTGAAATAATGTTCCTCTATTTTGTTCACTTATTTGTGGTTTATTATTAAATTATTTGTTATTTATTGAACGAGTCCAACATAAGTAAAAGTTTAGAGCTTACTTATGAGATATTATTTATAAAATTGGGAGAAATACAGGACCGTATCAAAAAATTTCCTAATGCTGTTCAAAAATACCTCGAAACGTCATTAAACCACATATGTGTCATACATCACATAAAATTGTTTTTCGAAAAATTTAAGATAATAATATAGTCATGTAGTACCATATTTCGAAGCTAAATTTAAAATTTTAACAAATTCTATCTAATAGTTTTCATGTAGTTTTTCAAACCTTTTTACCTTAATGGAGGTCACTGAAAAGTGCTCTTAAGTATTGTTAATTTAGTGATAAAAAAATTGTATTTTGTTTGAATAATCAGTGATAGGAACCGGTAGTCTCTAATATTCTATCGGTAAGAACGACAATATTTTTAAAATCGCAATAGTATTCATAAATATGAGATCATATTTCTAGATAACACGTACTCACCAGAATAAAGTTAGTCTATTTGCTTCATTTTCCTTCTTTATTAGTATTTTTATCTTTAACAGTTTTAAAGTTATATAGCTTTTTCCAGAACATTATCTTTTAAGTGTACCTACCTACTCAAGCATAGGTAGGTTTATACATGATGTGACAACTCACATTTTTGTCGCGTCAATGAAAAAATAAATAACTGCGTCTCAAGCATGACATTGGGCAGGTGATCTGCGGCAGTTTTAAAATCATGAAGCGCAACCAACACACTATTGATTGGTGATGATGATGATGATGATTCTTTATTTATTTCATATTGGTTCTTTATTAACTTGTATCGTTTAATTTAATATGAATTTTTGTTCTGAGGTTTTAGATTATATTGTTTGGGATGTCGCCAATTTATTAATAAACCTTCTATGGTATTTGACGCGACAAAAATGTAAGTTATCACATCATGTATACTGCCTACGTATGAGTAGGTAGGTATACATAAAATGTAATGTTCTGGAATAAGCGGTATAACTTTAAGACTGTTAAAGATAAGAAGACGAATAAGGAAGGAAAATGTAGAAAACAGACTAACATTTACTCTCGTGAGTAAGTAAGTACTTGGATATATCTGAACACCCCCGTGTCGCAGTTCAAATTTTAGTAAAAAAATATCATTTTTTGTTTTATCAGGGTGTCCGCTAATTAATGGGATATGGAAAAACCACATACTACTTACGTAAAAATATTAGGATTTAATTATACTTACCTATATCCGAAAGTTGATATTAACTGAGAAACAGGGTTTTAAAGTTATAAGTTTATTTTTGTTCCTCTCTAATAACTTTGAGAGAAACTAACGTTTTTTTTACAAAATTTGGCAATTATGGTTTTTGTAGGACGAGAAATTGATTTCTTTGTGAAATTTTAATGTACAATGTAGGGGGCGCTGTCTGCGGCATTTCTCATATTTATTACGTAATAAAGGTATACTAAGTTCAGGTCGCCCAGAGTTACCTTTTCGGAGATATTTGCATTTAAATTGTTTAGTGCGTTAGCTCAGGCAAGCAAATTATATTTTGTTACTTCTTACCAATTGACTTTTACATGATAATTAATGTTGGAGTAATGGTAATTAAGAATAATAAATACAACAATTCGGTTGTTCTTAAAACTTGCTTTAATTAAAATAACTTTGAACCTAGAAAATATCGTGTCGAAAGAAACCAACAGCAATGAGAACACAAACTTACGATAAACTCAAAAATGAAACATTTTCTGTTCCATAGCAACTGCATCTCTAAATTTTATTTGTTGTCTGATTACTTTAAGAAAAAATTTTTTGTTTGCAAATTAATAATAATGGGGCAGTGTGCACTAAACAATTTAAATTCAAATATCTCCGAAACGGTAACTCTGGGCGACCTGAAATTAGTATAACTTTTTTACGTAATAACTATGAGAAAAGTTTCTCATCCATCAATCATCCTAAAAAAACATAATAGCCAAATTTTGTAAAGAACCGTTGATTTCTGTCAAAGTTATTAGAGAGAAACAAAAATGAAGTTTTAACTTTAACACCCTTTATCTCAGTTAATATCAACTTTCGGATATAGGTAAGTATAATTGAATCCCAATATTTTTACGTAAGGAGTCTGTGGTTTTTCCATGTCCCATTAATTAGCGGATACCCTAAATATTAAATTAAAGGACCGCAAAAATAAAATTTTGCTACGCTAATATGTAGTTAAATAGTGAAGGTACCCGCCAGTGAAAAGTTCACCAAAAACCATTAAGCTGATCAAAAGATATGATGTCACAAAAAGCACTTAAAATTATAGTGACTCGTTTCGTATGTTCTCCAGTGAAGAATCAGGTTGAAGACCACTGGTCTACATAATCTCGATTGGAATAATAGTGTTACAGGTGATGATGCACGTCCATTATTTCCCCGGTTCAACTGTAAAGATTGTTCCACGAAAATTGGATATTACTTAATGACTGCAGTAAAAGTACCTAGGGCGATCCCATTATTTATTACCGTTTGTTGTTATTATGTGGAAAGGACAGTAGGAGACAGAAAGGATTGTAATAATTATAATTAAATATAGGCACATCAGGTAGGTTAGGTTGCTTAATTTATATTATTATATTATTTATATCTTTTTGTGGTAAAATTTGTTAGTTTTTATTTCTTGCTGGAAGAGTTTCGTTGTGTTACCGATATTATTTTACCAAATAAAGAACAGTATGTGGCGTCCATTGAAAAACATTGATGGTGCTTCTTCTAGTCTTGCAGTGAAGAAAATGTATTTATCTCTCGATGCTAGGGAAATTGTAAAAAGAGTATATACTTCTTTACTCAACAGATGACTTTATGCTAGTGCTGCTGCGACTGAAACGTCTGATTTGACTAAGATACCTCTGACTACAGTGAAAAGAATCGCGTCAAATCCCATTAAATCTAGAAAGAAGCGTAAAGATGCCGGTTTCACCAAATGTTTCGACGAAAGCGACAAGGACTTGATAAGGCGAAATATCTACACCATGTACGAAGAGCAACGCGTACCTACATTAGATTCTCTGAAGCAACGGCTCACCAATGATATTCCTCCAGGTCGTTGGAAAAATTCAGTCCGTCACGTAATAACTATAGAAAATTCGTATATTAGTCTGGATCGTATAATTAATCCAATTATAATTAATTTTGATGAGGATAGCGATAGCGAAACAGAACTATCTATAGAATGACATTATAAATGTAAATAAATATGACTAGTAATATTTTTAAAAAATGTTATTTCATTTGATTACATTAATATAATCATATCATTACTTGTTTTCCTTAGTCCGCCCCTTCATACTTCACTTGTTTATTGCCAAGCTTTTGTCGACACAATGGGACCGACCCCGGAAATCATTAAGTCGGGTTTGTTCGGATCATTTCTAAAAAAATATTCAATTATGTAACAAATATTTCACTAGAATCGATTATTTAGCAAGTGTTGTTTAATCCAACCTCCCTCTTGCAGACATTATCTATGCTATTGAATCTTAAGAAAAAAATACAATGGACGGGTATACTTGGCTGCTAAAGATAGCATAGTTACGCCTTAAGCAGCAGGTCGTGATATAAATACCTGCTACATTCATTTAACGGGGTTACAGTTCACGCAACTGGTGATAAATATCTACCAATTAGTAGGTTATAGGCTTGCTTATTGGATAAATGATAAAATAAGTATTAAGTGGTGGAAACCTGAATCCGGTGGTTAGAACTATAAATTAAATAGCAACCTGAGTTAAATTAATTAAGGGTTTCTACGATAATTTGATGTCCGTGGATTGTGATGACAAGTTGGCAATGTTGAAATTTTCTTCTTCACAGTAATTACAGAAAAATCAATTTCAGCTAACAGGATAACATTGATTCTCACAAAGCATTTGTACCAGTGGCGGCTCGTGACCTATGATAGAGGGGGTTCACAAGTATGGTGAAATTATTTTTAAAATTCAATTTTTGTGTAACGACCACACCATTACTTTCTAGGCGTTTTAAATGTAGAAAGAAAAGAAGTAATAAGAAAATGCGTTAGGTAAAACATATTTTTATTTATTTTTTAATTTTACACAAGGAAATATAACTTTTGGAAAATAAGGAAGGTGTCCTTAGTGTGTATAGTGCTTAAACCTAAAGTCCGTTCCGTTCTTAATTGTAGAAAATTGATTGAAGTTTGGAATACCCTCTATAATTTTTTTTTCATATATTTAATTTTTAAACTTTCTAATAAAGTCCCTAGATTTATCCTTTGTGGTCTGCGTTAAATTAATTTCGGGTTTAGGTCTTCCCGCATTCTTCACTTCAATTTTTTACTCGAAACTCAAAGAGCTAAAGTTATTTTTTAAATAGTCCACCGTCAAACTATTCATTTTAACTTAATAAATATATAATATTAAAATATTAAAACATACACGCTCCAATTTCTAACTAGATGCACGAACATACAACGGCGCGGAGCACACTAAAATTGTGCGCCTTTCCCATGTTAAATCGCCATAGCCCCGCTATCCCCCGCTGTAACCCGCCACCTGTTACTACAGAGAAACTACATTATGCCCCGCCTACTTAATCCTCGACCGAGGCACGGTTGCCGGATCGAGAGCCTATATTATACAGTTTGGTTGACGGTACGATAAAATATTAGGGAGGGTCGGACTTTATACGATAATTGACGGTACGATAAAATATTAGGGATGGTCGGACTTTATACGATAAATATATTCAATGAATATAAATTAATATTTTTTTATTCGTTTTAGGGATGCACGTGCGCATGTGCTCCTGTGAAAGAACCTCCACTGATTTGTACCAATGTTATAATCAAAGTTGGAAAAAAATCTTTAATTTTCTGCATAAAATGCTTGAAAATAATTGAAAGTTGATTAACAGGTTACTCAATTAAGAATTAACTAATCGGGCAACTTTGCCTATGTATGCCATCGAAGACAGGTTGGGGATTTGACTCTCTTTTACAGATATTTTCATGGAAGGTGCTCGGCTGACCTTGCCCTCTTAATTCCGCCTAGAGCGACGAATAGCAGAAATACACGACGAACCACTGCCGCCCATCAGCCAGAATCAGCTGCAGGGTACACATGGGATGGTTGTCGACTTAGCCTATGCGCCGATAAAATAAGAAGAATCGAAACGTCGTATATTTTAGTTTAGAGTTTAGATAACAGTATATCCGATGTATAACTTTGGTAACAAGACTTATGTTTTTCTATTTTTTGCGTTTATTTTAAATCTTGGTTATTTAGTAAACTGCGCGATATTACCCTACATGATGCGCGATATTACCCGACATGTGGGGCAATATCGCGAAGTGCAGCTCTTGCGTAATTTAATTATTTTTTCACGTATTCGATGTTTTCTTTAAATACCCCCTATGCGATCATAAATTATATTAATATTTCCTAAGTTTAGAGCAAAGTACAATAAAGAAATGTAGATTTTGACAAATTATTCCGCTTAGGTGAGCCGTATTGCCCCACTTTCCCCTACTTAAAAATGACTTTTAGTAAATGTCAAGTTGGAATGACTTTTTCTTTAAATATATACATGTTTTTTTTTGGATTTTCATTATTATTTACCCGTGACAAACGAAAAACTACTTTAAAGGTAGGATTTAATTAAAAAAAGATGTACTTACTGTTATTTGCAATGTATTTTCTTATTTATTCCTTTTGAAATCTTAGTAACATAACCTTAAACTTACCAAACGTCAAAAGGTATGAAGTCTAAAGTAGAGAGCATAAGCTAGTATCGATATCAACCACTTATTGCAGTATTTCTCGAATTATTATAATATTTAATAATTTAGGTTCTGGAAATAATCTTATCAAATAAACTCATTGTCGTCATTTTAATTATCGATTAAATTTTTCATTGTAACACTCAAAGTTTTTTTTTTGGAAATTCTTCTCATTCATCAGAATAAACATGCCAACGAGATTTCGTAAAATTTTCGAGACAAAAATTTTCGTGAATATGGAAAATTGTATCGATAAAAATGACGCGCTCTGTTATATAACCTTCGACAAATACATTAAAACATTAAATCCATTAATCTTATTTACTTTTCCACTTACAACCACACATTTTCAATATTCTCTGGCCCAGAGCCCTTTTCAACATATTTAATTGAAATATCTACACTGTGAGCAATGAGGTTCTCCTTCAGCAAATGAAATACGGGCCTACACAGGTTACAAGCAGAATAACATGGGTAAATAAATAAGAGAAAATGTATTTCTAGAGTCAAGTTCTTAGAAATTTATTACCTTCGTGTATTAGTTTGTATTATATTGAAAGGCATTATTTACAGGGAAAAATCCCAGTACATAATAAACATAATCGAAAATAGAATACCATAGTTTTTCCTAAAAAGTGCAGATAATCAAATTCCTACTATTATTCCTTTGTGCATAGTAGGTAGTCAATCACTTTAGAACGTTACCAAAAAGAAGACAACGATATACATACATATATGAATGATATAAATCCATAAAAAGTTTCTCCAGGTTGCTAATTAAACTCATCAAATAAGAAACAAAAAATAACGAAGGAACTTAATAAGCAGAGCACGAGCATACATTAAACAGTAATCGTAGTGTACTTATATTTTTTAAATATACAGGGTGTAAAGCAAGCAGGCTTGTTTGGGTTTATTCGGGTTGTTCTTTTGATTGATTGCTCAGATTGCGTAGGACTACTAAGAGATGGTACTACTTGCTATATTTTTCCGACTAAGGTTGATAATACAGATTGAACTAGTAGTCTTCTCTGATGATACGTATGGACACCTACCATGTACTGACGAGAGTTCGAAAAGGGTCTGTGGGAGGTGATACCCTAATAAGGCTTCCCTTTCTTGGTAGTACCATTCAATCTGAATTAGTATTTAAGTCGTGAGGTAGGACGCGCCCAGGACATTTATATGTAAAGATAAATCTTCTTCCTTCAAAATTAAATGGTTTAAGAGGCTTAGAGGGACAAAAAATGTTTTCCTCCCCTGAAGGAAAAGGACAAGTTTCCTCCCATGGTTAGGGGTTGAAAATGATGTTTTCTTATAAGGAAGTAGAAAGAATCCCTTCAGGCACGTTGGTTTTATATCGTTGGAGGTTATATTAGTTGGGAACACGACTTCAGAAAGATCGTTCTACAAGGATGATGTCATCCAAGTAAAGGAGGGTAAAACAATGAAGTTTGAGGAGTACTGAGCTGGGAAGAATTATGGGCGGCAGTGATTCGTTGTGTATTTCTCCTATTTGTCGCTCGAGGTGGAATTAACTATGTCATGTCAGTCGAACATTGGCCATGGAGATATCTGTAAAAAAGAATAAAATCACCAACCTGTCGTCGATGTTCTTGGTCAGCTCGTGGTCTTCGATGTATGCTTGGTTATAGAGCTCCAGACATGCGAGTAATAGTCTAGCGATGTTCGAATCTGTGCTTTGTAGGGTATTATCTAGTAATATGAAAATAAAATATTTCAGTGATATTTAAGGTCAATTTCTAATGAAAATACTAATAGTTGAATTTTACCACATAGTACACGAAATAAAAGTTGTTTGAATTATTTTCTTGCTTCGTTGAAAAATATTGTTATAAAAATTTGGAAATTTACAAATATTTCATGTTTCGCATGTTTTACTGTTAGTATTTGTTGGTTGGAAGGCGGCCGTTACAGTATTGCCGTGGAGCTTCTAGGTTCAGGCGATTGCACTGAGGCTTGTTGAAGGAGTTACGATACTGATCCAGATGGATTGGAGAACCGCCCTAAATGAAAGGATGGGAAGGTCGAGAAAATGTCCCATGAGAGATAGGTCTGGTACTGATGCCGATGTGATCAATGGCTCCGCTAATACCTCAGAAAGCATGATAGAATATCCACAAGGAATGATATCTAACCGTTCCAATTTCGATTGGCGCAGTAACGTCAGGGTGATAGTTATTTTTAAACTTCTTATGGAGATTCACGTCATTTTTAATTATCATTTAAAGATATTAAAAAGTTTTATGCATTGATAGTGGGTGATGATATTATGATATTATAGTATTATAGTCTATTTAAGTATATTTATTTCATATACTAGTTAAACAAACGGCAGAAGCGTACACATAATGACATCACTAAGCAACGCTTCTTCCTGCGCGATATCATACCTTGTATTTATTGTATCATGGACACAGAGTGTATGACTGTTACACAATGTTGGCTAGACTGCTGTGGCAGAACGTGTTACAACAAAACCATAAAACGAATGTCGGTGATTACTTGTGGTTCGGAACCTATGTAGGTTCCTGGCACTAAGAAGATGTCAAATGGGATTGTCACAAAGATTGTCGCTAACCTAGCGACAAGTCTTTGCTTCCTTTAGTTGTACTCCTTAATGATAATTTATAATAAACAGGAAAGTAAATAAACAGACCCATAAACAAACAATTCTAAATGTAAAATTTCATTGATTCAAGGCTGTAAATTCAATGTACAGCTAAAGTTTGCATATAGTAGAAAACTATAAATCTCTCGTGTTCCTGCTCGGATCAAAATGATTTAATGATTCCTTTACTTTCGACGGTGTGGAATAAAAGCTAGAATGGGAACCGAACGAGACAGTTTAAATCGTAGATATTGTGAGAAAATAGTTTAAACAAAACAAGCAGTTAAGAAGCATCAGGTATATTTTTAAAAAGCCTCTTGTACACAATTAGAACAATCTTTCGGTCAGTCAAGAAGAATGAAAACCAAGAATAACTACTCTCAGTCAGTATGCCATACTGAGCATTGGAATAAAATATGAGAATTCACTTATCGTTTCATTCTCAAAGCTATTTTGTGAACGGTTTCGACTTCTTCGGCAACAGCCTTTATTTACCGGATCGTCTCTTTAGATTATTTTTTTAATAATTTAACATGTACATAGGATCATATTTTTCTATATGCTACCCAAAAAGGAAAGGAAAATAATAATATTTTATGAAATATACATGAAAAAAAAATGGATGTGAGTTTTTGATTTAAAATCAGTCTGGTTTTTTATAATTTTGCAATGTCAACAGTGTGGTTCCTGCTCTCTCTTATCGTAACGCATTGTCAGCAGGAGATTAGATGGTTTAAAATGACGCAAAACTAATATGTAAAAAAGTCCAGCACAGGCAGTCGGTTTTTGGGTTCTTCAAGAGGTAGATCTCTGCGCGGTCGACCGCCGATTGGGGTTTCCAGAATCGTACTCAAACGCTGTTTCGTTTTTGTTTTCCTTTTTACGTAAGAGGGGATTCGTATGTTCGGCTACAGGTTTTAGAGTGTTCATCACCGAAAATTCCGAGACTAGTCAACCGCGGATCTTTCCCTCAGTAAATTTTATTTTCAAACACTCGTATGTTTCAGTGCGAGTATAAATAACACTGACTCGTCTTCAAACACTCATGTATTTGGTGCGAGTATAAATAAAAACTAGAATTGATTTTCGAAAACTCGTAGCCATCCGTACGAGTATAAATAATGCTGAGATATCTTCTAATACTCGTTTTGGGTACGAGTTTAAATAATTCCAAATTGAAAGAAATGCGTTAACGCAACGTGGGAGAAACACTTTGTATTTTTCAATACCGAGTCTAAACACCATCGCTTGCCGTTCATCATGTTTCCAGGGACAGCAGACTAGTGCGTACCCTAGTAACGGGCCAAATCGCGATTTCAGTATAGGCTTTATAAATTTAGATGACAAGGTAGCATCTATATACCGGCAGCTTATTTTTTGAGAGTGCTATAGTATAGCAGAATAGTATTTCTTATTAGGGCATCCTTCCATCGCATCGATAATCCCTAATGAAATATTATTTTGTCGCCAGCCTTGATAACTGTCGCTAGCAGTTATCAAGTGAAACGGCGAAGGAAGAAGATATCAATGAACAAGTTATAAATATTATTAAAATCTCGGCGTGGTCAGGCTAGCTTACTTCTCAAGCGCTCGTAAAAATTGCGACCGTATTGACGGTGGAAGCTATAGGTAGACTCTCACATGGCCTCCAAAGATCCATGGCTCCTGGATCAGTGCCACTGATGTGGACTCGTTAATAAGTCTACGGCATAAGGCCGCAGACCCAGCTCTACTGTGCTGTAGATTTGTCTGCAGCAGCTTCAGGTTCACGGACGGTGTTTGAGCCATCACGCTTCCCTTTTACTGTCGCTAGGACTCTGAACGAGGCCTTCCAAAGTCCGAGGCATGCCTTCATGCCGGACCCCTTTAGGCTCTTCAGAGATTGTTCGTCGATGTTCAGAACCAACGTGACACCATTTTCCTCCTTGGTATGATTTAAGACATACCAATCGTCGGTTTTGAGTTCTGCGTTTTGGGTTTTAACCAATTGCAGGATTTCTTTCGGCGTTTTCATACGAAGGTTTCTTGGTGCCAACATGATGACTTTCGCCGTTTGTAGCAGGTCTTTTGCCATCCTTATTTTAGCTTGGCATCATCCCATAGCTTCAGCGAAGGGACCTCGGTTTCCACCCAAGTTTTCGTACCTTCATCCCTGCATGAGAGAATGACAGCTCCCTTGTCAAAATAACAGCTGTTGAATGCAGGCCCAGATCCTTCCGGACCGGGTTTAATTGCATCCAACAGTACCATTTGGACTTGGTCCGCTTGTTCCTCTGTTAGGCGTATCTCAGGGAAGTCCTGAGGAACAATGACTAGCTTCAAAGCTGTTAGGGCGTCTTTGAAAGCGGTCGTGCTCTCTTCATCCCTCTTCTTTTTGGCGGACCGATGGGTATCAGGCGTGCTGCCATCAGACCTAGCCCGCTTATTTGCGGCGCCTCTGGATGGAGCGTTGGTGCTCTTGTCACAAGAGGCACCAGCAGACACAGACCCGGATTGGGCGTGATAGCCCATTCTACGGGAGGAGTCTGATGGTTTACGGGCAGGTTTGTAGCGAATTGGCTCGCCCCTATCCTTAGCAGCCTGAATAGCTAGTCTCCTTCGCTGAGCTCCGGACTTGCGCTTCGGGCTGAGTTTGTTGAGGTCGATATTCAGCTCAGGTGTTGTAACCTTAGCTGTCTCGTCCTCTGATACTGCAGTCAACGTCGTGTCTTTGTCATCCACGTCTGTTGACTCAGAGCTGTTAAGTAGGGCGTCTTCATTAAGTTCCCTACTTGCTGGTATACTTTTAAATGTTGTTTCATCCATTTAGTTCCCACGAGTATGGAGGAAATATAGGTCAACACCTGCAGTGCCTCCTGTACAGGTGCAAGACGAAGAATACTCCGAGAGGTCGTCTGGTATCCCGAAGGCTCCGTTAAAGATGCTGATTTGTTCAGGCTCAGCATCATCCACCCCTTCAGCACGGTTCGCATAACACCTTGAGGTTAAGCCTTGTGTTACTCTGTATGTGAGAGTGAGTATGTGCGTGTGTATCGTGCGTGTAGGCACCACTGTGCGTTTGCATTCCTCTTAGTCTTGCTTCTACCCACAGAGACCTGTTCGGCTTGGAAGACCCTGCCGGTAGTTGCCTACCGCCGACCTAGCTCTCTGAGTCAATGAAGCTCGCTAGCCCCACCGGTACGTCAACCCGGGAATACATTGGGGGGTAAAGCAGACCAGACGTGGATGTCAATTCCATAATAGCGGCAGTTTACTAACTGATTTTAATTATTTTTCGGTTTTTAATATCAAAAACAAGCCTGTTAAACCGGTTGATATATGATTTGAATTTAGTGAATTTATGTTGTGCGCTATTTTGAGAAACAAAAAACTTTTAACAAGTTGTTACAATTTTTATATTATTTTTATGGTATAATAATCTACATTTGAGCATAGTTTGATATGTGGTATATGAACTGTTAGAACTATAACCAACCTACGATTTATGTTGGTTCTTCTCTAGATTCCGTCTCCGCTGCGAAGGTTGGCAATCGTCAGGTCGATTCTAATTTTTGAGACCGCAGCTCTGAATAGTTCATTGTTAGTACATCCAAATCACACCCTAAGGTTCTTCAGCCATGAGTTCCATCTCCTTCCTATATATCTCTTCCTCTGAATTTTTCCTTGCATAATTAATTATTTGTAACATTCCATATTTTTCTTCCCTCATGACATATCCCACATACAACAGTTTTCTTCTCTTAATTGTTTAAATTATTCCTCTCTCCTTGTGCATACGCATCATTACCTCCATGTTGGTCACCCTCTCTACCCATGAAATCTTCAATATTTTCCGGTATAACTACATCTCAAATGCCTCCGGCATCCTCACATAGCCATCTTCGGTGTCTAGGACTCCATAAAATAATACAGTATAGACACATTGTGCCTAGTTATTTGTATTCTCTTACTCTTTCAATATGTCGATCATTAACATATATTCTGCGAATGTTATGAGTTGTTTTTATTATCAGCATGTATTTTGTTTTGCTTATGTTCAGTGATAGACCATACTCTTCGCTTATTGTGACCATTCTATTAACTAGCGTCTGTAGATCTTCATGCGTTCCAGTCCAAAAAACCGTATCGTTAGCATATCTTAGATTATTTATGGTCCTGCCGTCAATTTTAATCTCTATGTCCTGAAGTGCTCTACTTGTAATATCCTCCCAGCACAGATTAAAGAGGATTAGTGATAGAATATATTCTTGGTTATATCATTGATTTAAACTTCGTTCATATAATTTTCATTTTTACACCTTAATTTGTAATAAATTTTTTTATTTTAAGATTTAGATGTAAAGATATAAAGAAACATAAACATGAATTTTGTATATATTATAGAACACATTTTGAATAAAACACTTAAAAAAGTTACCAAACATAACCTGTCCCAGCTCCCAGCAAAGTATCTTCTCAATCGGTGGTAAGGTGGCCTTATATGCATAAGAACTTTCTTTGCTGTAACTCCAGGATTATATGGATGAAGCGACTTTACTACTACAGCAATGATATACCCAGCAATATCAATGTTACTGTCACATCTATTCGGATCCATTGAATATACAGGCTATCGAAGAATAAGTAGGCAATGTACAGGAGTAATTTTATTAGAAAAATATAGGTTATTATAGATTAGTATATGCACAAAAATGTTTTCCTCAATGTGGAATTACAAACAGTAAAACATAAAATCACCCACGGCTTTATGTGTCGCCATTAAATTAGTACTGTTCTGAACTACTGTAATACGAACTGTATATGAGCTTTAAGAGGCGGTAAAAGCTTTATTTTAACTTTCATCCGACGTTGTATGTTTCTTAACCTCACTTTTTTCTAAACCAAAAATTAAGATTGAATGACTATATTGACTATTTTGGGAATCATTATCACCAAACTAAAAATACATTAATTTTAAGGTTAGGTGGTGACCAAATATATATTATATTGTATACGAGTGACACACTCTTCTTTTTTACAAGCTTTTTAGTGAAATTCGGTTCCGAAGATCGGATAATGTGATAAGCAAAATATTTTCGTATATATGTACATACCTGGTACTGATCCACGACTTTTGCAAAAAAGCACCATGCACTAGTGTCCTTTCATCTTAAACAGTACAAGTCACTAATCTACCAAACAGCGAATCGAATCACTACAAATTAAAAACTCCTTTACAAAAATGGTTGTTAGTTAATGAAAGTTTGTAAGCACTAATATACCGACAACAATGTGGATGAACCACTTTTTATTCTGTAATTTGAAAAAGCATCTAGAACCAAAGATGCCGGGCCGGCTCTGACGCGATCGATAAAATTTCCACCATACTGCGCAAACTCAATACGCCCGCGCCATGTCCCATAGCGGGGACACTTTGTAATCATAATAGTGAATATTTATAATGATTTTGAAATACGAGTTTTTTTTTTAATAATTATAAATGATTTGCCTTTGCGATTTTGCCCTAATAATAAATACTAAGTTACAAATTCACGACGCAAATAAATATAGGTGCTAGAAATAACAGGTCATCACAATATCTCAGGAAAATTATATTCAGCACGAACGTCTATCGCATCAGATGAATAATTAACTACTTAAGCGAATCCGGAGGCAAGGAATTTAAAGTAATTTATTTTTATTTGACAAACATATCTACTGAAATAACTGAACCTACTTAAGATTCAGAAAATCGACGTCATAGTAATTATAGTTATTAATAATATGCGGTTAATATGCAAATTATATATAAATGCAATTTTTGCATTTTTCGGAAATTTAGGAAATGATTTGCATATATTTAACGCCTGGTACATTTATTGGCATATTTTGTCAAGATCACAGGAATTTTAATCCCTGTTAGTCCTGTTTCTAGATTGTCCTTGTATCCAAGGATCTATACACAGGTTTGATATGTGGTATATACAGGGTGTTTTAAAAACATGTGCCATCACTCGTATGGTGATTCCTTACTCTTAATAATTATTTTTTTTTTAAATCGCAGTACCTAAAGTTCGTTCCTTCCCCAGAATAAATAAAGATTGATGGTAGAAAATAATATTTCTTAGTTATGTAATTGTCATTAAAAAGTATATTATATATTTCATTGAAAATAGCAAAGTTTCTTCTTAAAAGAATAAAGAATACCCAGTAACATGGTTTCTACTGTCACAAGAAATCAATTTTGCTGTTACAGGTAGAAAATATCCTATCCCAGCTAAAATAATCCCAGCAAAGATTTTTTAGCTAGAGCTTTCGTCAGGGTAGGTTCTAAAAATACAAAAAGATGATTTATTTTATTTATTTATTTAATACAAACTTCACAGGTACAATTTAGACCTAATCATACACACACATACAAGCACACAAACAGAAAACTCGTGTATACCCTAAATATGTGTTTCTTAGCTGTTTTTGATTAGCTTTAAAAATATCCAGCCCTAGTTGTCTCATTGGCTAGTTTATTACAATTATTAGTGCGATGATTATTTAGGTAGAAGATTAGATTAATGGATTTCTAGTCCTGTATAGTGGTACATTAAAATTTATCTGGGATAAAAGGTTTACATCATCGACCATGTTGTGTATTATATACATTTCTTCGTTTTTGCAGACATTCCAACTTATACCTAGACATTAATCCTGCTTTTGGTACATTTAGATCATACACACCAGTTTCCTTATAAAAGATATACCTTAAAAATATTATTTCTATATGCTGTGTTTGTGTATTTGATAACATGGACTCCATATTATACCAGCGTACTCTAATACGAACATAAGCTATATATAAATGTCTTATACAATTCAAATGTGTAAAACTCCTACAATTTCTTACAATAAACCCGAACATGCTGGATGCCTTTTTATTATTTTTGAAATATGCGCGATAAATGACAATTAAGAAACGAAGGTTACATCCCGCATTCCTCGACCCGCATTAGAAGAACATCATCCATGTTGTATTCAAAGACTAATGTATTATTTTTTCTGCTAAAACTAAGAACAGAGCATTTAGCTATTTTAAATGTAAGGTTGTATGAGGACCATTGTAAGATTTTATCAATATCTTCCTGTAGCTTTATACAGTCTGAAGTATTTCTTATACTATAATATATTTTTAAATCATCCACAAAGAATAATTTTTTACTGTTATTAATTGAAGTCGGCAAACTATTAACAAAAAGTAAAAACAGCAATGAAAAATCTACAAAAAAAAATTATACTTGGAAACTGTTTGCCAGCTAGTGAACCTTAAGAAGGAAGTTTAAATATATATAATATATAAAAATTTTGGCTTGGGGTGACAGTAATCAAGTCGAATTTAACGCTAAAAAAACCGGCAGCAGTTTTCTCTAAAAAGATTAACATTACAGAACCGGATATAGTCAATAGTCATGGCAGGGAACGCAATGACACTGGCTTCATCTATTAAATTGCTGAGCGTCAATCTGGGAGGAAATATGTCTTGGCATCACCACGTTGTGGCAATCACCAACATAGCATCTCAGAAACTTGGTGTAATCTTCCGAACCAAAAAGTTGTACACACCTCAATAACTATTGACACTATACAACTGTTGACACTATACAAAGCCCAGATTCGAACATCATTAGAGTACTGCTCTCATGTCTGGAGCTTCGCACCAAAACATACTCTTCGGCTACTGGCTCCATCGAAAGGAGGGCCATTCGTCTGATCGAAGACCACGAACTGACGAAGAGCCTCGACAGCCTAGGACATCGAAGACAGGTTGGGGATTTGACTCTCTTTTACAGATATTTTCATGGAAAGTGCTCGGCGGACCTTGCGCTCTTAATTCCGCCCAGAGCGGCGAATAGCAGAAATACACGTCGAACCACTGCCGCCCATCCATATGTGGTTAAGCTTAGTACTCCTCGACTATTTAAGAATTCTTTCATTTGGTTGACGTCAATTCTTATGGAACGATCATCCCGAGGTTGTTTTTCCTACGAATATAACCTCCAAAGATTCAAAATCAACGTGAATCGCTTTATTCGCACACGCACCACTCCAATTTATATTCCGGTTTCTACATTTAACTCCATGTGTAAAAAATCCTGCATGAAGACATTAGTGCTAATCATTTTACATTACTTTGAATTAATCAATAATCTCTTGTTAAATTTTATATATATTTATTAATCCGTGCCTAAAATTACTTATTACGTCTCTGTGTTATGTCATATAATATCATATTATACTTTAATCTACTTACATCAATCTAATTCTTTTAATAGACTTTAAGCAGCTGATGATAATTACTGATATATGCCCATGTTACTAACAACAATAAAATGGCTATAAACTACAGTAATTTTCATAGAAGCAATTTTGTATCAACTTCATCGCTATTTAATGAATTATAGACAAATTTTCGATCTAAAGTGGTAATTTAAAATTTTATGACTGTTAAATTGGTCTTAAATTACTAAGGAATCATAAAATCAAGAATCCACTGAAATATGTGAATTTGTGTTCGTATTAATTTAATTTCTTAATATTCTACTTAAATCTAATACACGGAAATTCTAGGAATCTTATCTCTATAAAATATTTAAATTCTTAAATCGAATAATGTTTAGTTGTGAATTCTTGTCTTATGATTATGTACTGGCAAATGTTTTCTTCGTGTATTCATTTTAATAATAATATATTCATTTGCCAGCAATATCAAAAATACATTGACATGGCAATGTCACCAAGAGGACGATTTAATCGGCGGTAATACAACTAGAACTCTTTTTTTATCGATGAATCCACCAATATAGTGGAGTCGTTCCGGTTTACGAAAATCCCTTGACGAACTCGAGTAATTTTTTTTCCCAATCGATACAGTAGGGGGCGCCGTATGCGGGGGAGGGGGGCACGCTCCGTAAATCTAACCTACAACGGGAAATGGAAAATAACTCAATCGGTTTTGATGCTACAAAAAAAATGTGAAGGGCAAAATTGAAGAGGTTGACAGAGCGCGTAAGCTCGAACAAACCTGATAAATACGGACGGAAAGAACGGACATTTTTCATAATGATACGAGGTGTCAATGTCAATGTCTTCGCATCGAATTGTCCACTCCAACAATTTTTATAAAAGAAAATTTATCTTATTTTATCAATGTTAAAAATAATGAGTTTGAATATGACTTTAGTGGTTTTAATCAAGAACTTTGCATCTGACGAGAAAAACTCAAGAGATCGTTTTCATGTAGAATTGACGAGGCTAATCAGAAAAAATATCCATATAGAAAAATATCAGTGGCGTACCATCTTTCTTGTAAAAAATATCGAAGGACATGTTTACAGGGACGCCACTGGTGGAAAAATTGAATAAATTTTCTAACTAAAATTTGTGGTTCTATATCCCATTAACACATACCAAAATTGAAAATAATATTTAAAGTATTTTCGGAGATATTAAAAAGTGGCCATTTCTTGTATGCCGCGCCAAGCGCGCATTTGGGAAAATAATAAAATTTTTCGCCAATCCCCCCTCGTAGCTGATAAAAAAAGGAACAAATTGAATCCAGCCTGATCCCCGTGGCTCGATTAAGAAACTACTTTTTAGCATTTATGTAATATTTTTTCCCCGCCCATTACTCCCCTCCTAATTGCCTCACTAACCCAAGCCTCCGGCCCATCAAAGTACTCGGTATCAACCGTTGATTCGCGAAAAATTTATGCCCCAACTCTGCCCCTTCTCGAGATATAATTAATTAAATTTGATTGTTTTTTGCAGTAGAAAATCGCGATAATTCGCGAACTCATTGATATATCGGGATCAGGTTTGTTCGAGCATCAAAACCGGTTGAATTATTTTCCATTTCCCGTTGTAGGTAAGATTTACGGGGCGTGCCCCCTCCCCCACATGCATCGACCCCTACAAATCATGTCAGAATGTCGAGGGGATCCTACTGTACCGATTGGGGGAAAAAAATTACTCGATTTCGTCAAGGGATTGTCGAGCAGTTGATTTCGCAAGAACGACTCCACTAATATAAAAAAATGTCTATTGAAATATGTCACTTTTGTAACTTTGACATCGATAAAAAAGGTGCATCCTTTTTTACAGCGATAAAAATGACTTTTTTTCTGTGACGGGAAAAATGTTCGACATTTTATCTCTGTTGACAAGTAACAAAATGTCACTTTTATGAAATTACTTTTTTCCCCGGGAAAAATTGATTATGCACATAAGTAATAGTTATTTACATTACAAGCTGCGAAAGTTTACTTTAGTTTAACTCCGAGCACCTGAAAGGGCTTTTGCAGCGTGTAATGTATTAAACTTTTTCTACTACTGTTCTTTGATAAATTATATTATTAAGTAATGAACTTTTATTTTATTCAAATTATAATAAAATACACCTGTAAAATAATCAATGACAACTAGTTATTTGAGTACTGTCAAAGTCTGTCAGTTCGAATTTTTTAATTTCGATTGTCGAAAATGTTGTTTCAAGACCAAAACGAAGCTATACAGAAGGCGGCCGAGTTGGCATGTGCCTCACTCTTACCCGTAAAGTCGAAAGATAGGTACTGTCAAACGTACAACCTGTTTCTAGAATGGTTCGTGGAGAAAAACATTTCACAAATTGACGAAAATGTAATGCTAGCGTACTTCCAAGAGAAATCTGAAGCCCTATCACCTCCGTCCTTATGGTCACAATATTCCATGCTTAAATTGACTATTTCTGTGAACAAAAATATAGATATTTCGCAGTTTAAGAAACTTATTGCATTTATTAAACGAAAAAATGATGGTTACGAAGCTAAAAAATCTAAAATTTTCACAAAAGAAGAAATAATAAAGTTTTTACTTGACGCTCCTAATCATAGCTATTTATCTATGAAAGTGATAGCAGTAATGGGGATAGCTGGAGCATGCCGGACAGATGAGATCTATAAAATGAAATTGAACGACATCGAAATCAAGGATGATGTAGCTATTGTTAAAATCCTCCAGAGCAAAAACAAGGTTCAAAGAAGTTTTGTGATAGCCGATGATGGAGGTCCAGTTTCTTTTATGAGGTTACTTCAAGATTATATTAAACTTAGGCCAAATAATGCACAAGACGAACGCTTGTTATATCGCTATGAACGAGATAGGTGTGTGAATCAGGTGATTGGAAAACACACTATTTCAAATGTTCCCAAAGAAATTGCCAAATTTTTGAAACTTCAAGATATAAATAAATACACTGGTCACTCGTTTAGAAGAACATCAACTACCTTTCTTGCAAATGCTCCAGGTATCGATATTTTGGATTTAAAAAGACTTGGCGGTTGGAGATCTTCGTCCGTTGCGGAGGGATATATTGGTGATTCGTATACAAATAAAATCGAAATTTCCAAAAAGATCTTAAATCGATCTCCTACTTTAATTCCATCTAACGACGCGAGAGTGACAAATAGTTGTATTGTCCAAGTCCAGGATAATAACGAGTCTCTAATAAGAAGCGGCGAAGGTATTGAATTGAATAATATTCCATCAATTAATATTTCTAACTGTTCAAATTTCACTATTAACCTTAATGACAATAAATAAAAATTAGTGTTATTTAAGTTTTATATTATTGTTATTATACCACTTGTTTTTTCAATAAATATAAACTTTTTATTATCAAGTAAGATTTTTTTTTAATTCGCTTGAATAAATACAATAAAAAATTTTATTTTTGTTTTTTTTGTCCTGGCACCGAAAGTATTACTTTCGTAGCTAGCAACCTACTTTCGTAGCTAGCAACGGATAATATTCAGGTAACTGTAACATTTACTTTCGTTTTCTTTCGTGTTGCTACGGCCCGAAAGTTGATTTATTTATACAGTAGTAGAAAAAGGTAGATATTTAATTTTAGAATATTTTATTATACAAAAAGTTACATTTCCTTTATATCAAAATTACAATTATTAAATGTGCATTGTATGAATGACATGTTCCTTTTACTATTCGGTACAATAGTCGAATTTTCTGGTGTTGAAATTATATTTTTTTCTGCCATGGACATAACTACCGTTGATGTACCATGGTCGCGCCACACGTCCTAAACACTTTACTGGCTATTTCTGTCCTGTGGGCTACGATTCATCAACATCCCTTCAGTGACCGTTGATTATTTCCAACCGTCATGTTTCTTTAGTGATATCAAGTCTCCCTCAGATTCAATTAAAAGTTTAGCAGACGATCTTCGAAATGAATGACCCGTATATAAGTTAACATTTTCAAGTTGAAGAAAATTAGCTCGTTTTGACGTACCTTATAAAACTGATTTTTACCCACAACCTGATTAATACATTTTCCATTGTGATATACATTTTAAAATTAAATCATAGAATTAAATTGACAGATATTTGATTATTTTAAAGGTTTCCTTAGCAACGCAGGTCTAATTGTCGCTATATACAGGGTCCGCAAACAAAGCGTGGACGGAAGATTAAATCGTTATCGAAGAACTTATCAACAATACTGAAACAGCTTGAGATATTGGATTAAAAGCGGCATGTTTTAAAAATATTTTACATTATACAGGGTGGCCCAAAAATGTGTGACAGCATAAAATTATATTTTTTTAAATTGGACACCCAGTATTTTATTGCACATTTAGGTTCGTATTACTATCGTTTATAAGTGCCTCAAATTTTATTTAATTTGGTTTTGTAGTTTCGGAGAAATAAATTAAAAACTAAAAAAAAAAGTTTTGCAGTCCTGAATAAAAAAATCAAAAAAAACAATCCAGAACTATTTTTTTAACCTCGGCATTGAGTGAAATTTATGATAAGAGGTCTAGAGATACATGAATGTAATTGCGTTTATTTATTTTATACAGGGTGTTCATAATAAGCTTTCAAAAACCCCATATTTTAAAATCATTTTTCTCAAGTTTTTCAAATGGAACACCCTGTATATTATTTTGCTATTTGACGTAGAATTCGTAGACAATTTTTTTTTGTAATACAAGCATATAAGTTATATCCAGCCGTTTTCGAAATAATTATAAATATCATAAATTATGTTGTTTAAATACAGTTTTTATTGGGAAATTTTGTTATAGGCGACTAGACTAATAATTGTAAACTAAAGTAAAAGTTCAAAATAGCTTCCTTTTACTCTTAGAGTTTACCGTATTTTAGTTATTTCGATATAAATTCTAAAAGCATACATTTTTGCTACTTTTATTATTTAATTTTATTTTTTATTCTTAATCGAGTTGCCATAATTTCTTTTTGTTTAGATTGTCACTATGACAGTTAAATAAAATTATTTACATTTGTTCAGTCGTCGAAATTAAGTACTAACTTACACAAAATGTCGAATTTTAGAAATGGTAAATATGATTTTTATACTGGATGAATGTGCAAGAAATTGCCTTCTCGCGAGCCGAGTGTATGCTGAAAGATATCCAGATATTGAGAGAAAGCCGATAGCAAAAACCTTCGAGAAGTTGTTGATATTTCATTTTTGCAAATGAATATGTAAAAATAATTTTGACGTTAAATGTTAATAGTCAACATAGTTTTTTCTAGGATATTAGCTTTTGTTTCATGGTCTACTGTGGTTTAAAGTAATAAAGTTCAATAAATCGCCTAGGAAACCAATATCATCCATGGTGTGTTATATATTTGAAAGGAGAATTTAAAATAGTATCTTTTTAGATTAAAATATACAGGGTGTTCAATTTCAAAAAATGAGGTTAGGTCCGATAACTTTTTTACCTGACCCCGTATACTTATTCCGAAAACGGCGGATTATTCAAAAATCAATATAAAACTTCTGTATAGACCATTTTTCGGTATCTCTTTTAACTAAGAAAATATAGGGTAATTTTGAAATAGTCAATTTTTTGTTTTTCCCCCGTAACTCTTAAGCGAGCGAAAATTTGCAAATTTTGATTTTACCATTTTAAGTTTGACCCAAAAAGAGCACATGACACCCACATTACTTTTTTGATAGCACTAACAGTTACCCTATAAAAGTGTCGAAAATGGGAAACCATGTACGATCCTGTTCGATTAGGGTAAATATAGTTTATCAGTCGACATTGCGCATAACATCTAACGATCAGCTTTGTTTAGATGCGCGAGGCAATAATTTGCCACTTTTGCTTTTAGAGTTTGCCTATCCGTAGATATCGGTCGGTGTTTCGATAACGTTGTCAAAAAAATTGTGGCTGAAATATGGACGGCGGGAGGGAGGGAGGGGTGCGGTAAGTTCATTATTGCTGAGGGGCGGCAAGAAAAGTGAATCCGTCCCTGAAAATATAGATAATCCTTCTATTTTTATTTCTAAAATAATCACAACGTCAACTCTGTCATTTGCAAATGAAGCATCGCCCCATACTGAAATAACGACAATGATACTCCTAGTCTACGACTCGACGCTTTTTCCGACATTTGCCGCCGGAATTCGCTAATGAGCGTCGGTCGGCTTACCGACAGCGTCACGGCGCGTTGCCGTGGAAACGACGCTGAAATCGAAGGGTGAACCTAGTGGAAGCGCTATTGGAGAATTGAAATATTCAAATTATTGGTATTTTATGAAAAATATGTGTGGCGTTCCGAACTCGTAAGGAATTCGTGTCTCCGTCTAATACACTACTCCAATTAATTATCGAATATTGAAAAATTCACGTCCTATTTTTTCGTTAATCATTGATTAAAACAAACCCAGATCCAGAAAAGGGCAAGCCGGTGCCTATGCCCCGGGCGTCAAATTTAATGGGCGGCAAATTCAAGTGTGGCAGTTGTATCACTCCGGCGTCGCGCTGGTTTTGCTAAAAATCTAATACAGTGTCCGAAAATTAATAGTACATAATAACACTGCATATTCTTTGGATACAAATATTGCTATTTAGGCAAACTTAACATAGTTCAAAAGTTGATAATAACCTAGATACAGAGTGTCCAAGTGAAAATCTAATTATCTTATCATCTAATTAACTTACTATTTAACTAATATTTTAGCATAAAATTTTTGGTTTTGGGGGCGAGAAATTTGAATCTGTTAATAATTTTGGTGTAGATTGTACCGGACGCTCGCTGCAGCACTCTGGGTACATAGCAACAAGTGCAACTCTTTTGCGCTTTAATGTCTTTATGTTTTTATTAAAAATATCAATTTTCTCATCACTTTTACCAAAAAATGGCGTGTGAATCTTGAGAATGTCGTTCGAAGCAATTTTTTTCGATATTTTTGCATTTGTAGTGTCAAATGTAATTTTTAAAATATTACCACAATTATTGTCAAAACAGATCTTTGCTTGATAGTATAGAGGGTGTTCTGGAAATGACTTATTGTATTTAAACCAACAAATGAACAAACCTGAGATGAAAATAAATTGAAGAAAAATAACCTTAAATGGCGTTTTGAATTATTGTACGAAATATACATATTATATGAAATCGGAAAATTTACATGGCCGCTACTTAGGACGATCGCAATCAATAGTTTATTGAGGCGGTGTTGTCATATATTGCAACACAGAATTGTACACGCACGTGTTCAGTTTTTGCCAAAGACGTCTTTGACCCGCGTTATCACTTCTTTTTCAAACTTTTAGAAAAAAAAATACCACAATTTTAAGATACATACTCTCTTACCTTCGATCTTATAATCCGTTTTATAATTAAATTCCATAAAAAAATAAAACACAAAAGTATGTTTTGCAACAGAACCAACAGTAGATAATATCACAAAAATTTGAAATCACTTCTCAATATTTCTTATTATGAATTATTTCACAACAGAAAAAGAATCGGGTAATGCTACAACTAACAAAACGTTTAAACATCAAGCACGTGGAAATCTCGACAGCGTCATCCCATTCGCGCGTCTCGAAACATACTGAAGCAACGATAGTCGCGCACGGCAGGTAGCCAAGCAAGGGCGAAACATGTGGTGTGATCTGACAACACTGTTATTATACTCTAGTGGCCCACATTGTTGCTAACTGAATCCAGATGAAACGGCGCGACAGTATGTGAGAAAAAGGGTTTTTACCTTAGTATTTAGATATTCGATTAAAAAAAAGTATGTAGACTTTCTCTAGGAGACCCTTGGAGTCACCCATTTAAATATAATAAGTAATTTCCATAACACCCTGTATTTATGTATATATCAAATTTTTATTTATAAATAGTTTTATTACTGGTCTTTTAATTACTTTGCAGTCTGGACTGTATATTTTATCTAAGTATTAATAAATGACTAATACTTTTAAAAATATAGGTTAAGTTAGAATTCATGTTGTAATCTGAATTATTTGCAGTTAAATTATATTACCAATAATGTAATAATAACAATATGTTATGTATTTCAATATTTTAAAAAGCGCACTGGATACTATAAATGCAAAAATCTCAACAACAGTTGCTCGGAGCGACATTGACAAGTTACACACACCATTTTTGGGTAAAAGTGATGAGAAAATTGATATTTTTAATAGGAACATAAATACACTGAGCACAAAAAGTTTTACTTGGTTCTATGTATCCGGTGTGTCGCAGCGACAGTCTACATAGAGATAAAATAATTAGCAAATTCAAATTTCTCCCAAATATATAATTGTACGCAAAAACGCGGATTAAAAAGTAAGTTAATCAGGAAATTAGAAAATAAAATTTTCACTTTATCATCTTTTAAGCAGCAAGCATGTTTGACCAAATCACAATATTTTTACACAAAGAATTAGCAGTTTTTACTCTGCACTATTAGTTTTGGGACATCCTGTATATAGCCTAATCCGGTCGAAATACGCGAAGGTACGTTCGCGATGTTTTTTTAAAAATACAACAACTACAAACAACAAGGGATGGAGGATATGCAAGTGCGTTTTTGCCCCGTCTCGAAAAAAATCAAAATCCGGAGCTGAGTTAAGGGCAGAGCAGTTTGCGTCCTGATACGTCTAATTGATATGGGGTAGCGCATGTAAAGTTCCTAAAATTTAAATTTGACATATCATCATCATCATCATCATCATCATTCCGCCCATATCTGTCCACTGCTGGACGTAAGCCTCCCTTGCTTGCCTCCACGTTCTTCTATCTTGTGCCACCTGTATCCAGTTTGTGTGGACACGTCTTATGTCGTCCGACCATCTAGTCGGTGGACGACCCCTGTTCGTGTTTGCCTCTTGTCTAGGCCTCCATTCGCTTGGTCCATCTATCGTCTTGCATTCTCGATATGTGTCCCGCCCAGTTCCACTTTACAGTTGCTATTCTTTCCACTGCATCAGTCAGCCCTGTTCTTCTGCGCAATTCCCTGTTTGTGATGTGATTTCTAAGGGTCAGTCCTAGCATTGATCTTTCCATTGCGTGTTGTGACACTCTTATTTTCTGTACTTCTTACTTTTCTGTTTGGGTTAAGGTCTCTGCACCATATGTCAGAACAGGCAGAACGCATTGATTGAATACTTTTCTTTTTAGGCAAGTTGGTAGGTCCGATTTAAATATGTGCTTCAGATTTCCGAATGCCGCCCATGTCAGTCCTATTCTTCTAAGCAATTCGCACTTTTGATTATCTCTGCCTATACGGATTTCATGGCCATAACATATCATACATAAACTAAAATTAAATTTATTTTTTAAACCAATTAGAGATATAACTGGGTTAGACACTGATTTAAAAGAATCGCCATGCCATTAGAGGTAACAAGAAAAATTACCATTTGAAGGGATTAGAGCTAAAACTATTCGTGCATATTTGGTTTAAAATGATTTAATCATCTTACTGGATAGATGTTAGCTTTTTTATTTGATTCTAAAATAACCCAAATGATTACTTCGATTTTTGAGTTGAAACTTCATCTGCTGGGGTTTGTTCGGGTTTGTTCAGCCCTGCTTGGATAGAAACAAATGTACGTCATAATTTTTATTTCAAAAAATCAAGTATAGCCTTGGAAATTTACCACACTTTTTTCCTCTCTAGTAAAGTGGATTTTATCTAGGAGATACGACAAAATATTAAAAAATCCATTGTATTGTATTGTTCCTACTTTCATATTTTGTCTTATTTTCATTTCACCCTCCCTAATGAAGATTAAAAAGCATTGTGCAACAACGGTTTATTTTCACGTGTCTATTAGACCAGTGGTCTCCAACCTTTTACTCCGACGAACTGGTATTTTTAATTAATACTTACACAAATTAGTTTATATCCAACAAGGGCTCAAACCAAGAAGTTTCAACTCAAAAAAAAATACTCTTTTTCACCTGATCATGAGTCGATCCAGGGACACATTGTATATACGCCGTAAATACCCCATATTAAAAGTATATATTATAATATGAAATTTAATTTATAGTCATTACCATATCCTGTATCTAAATAGATTTTGTTTTAAGTTTCAGATATTAGCTAGGCCGTTTTTTCAATTATCCTGTTTAATGTTAGTATATCGCTGTTATCGGCTAAAATTATACCTTTTTGATGATAACTTCAGTATAGAAAAAAATACATTACTAATTATTATAATCTGCAAAAATTATAATTTATCGAAAACCTGTTTTAGATAGCTTCAAGGTTAGTAAAATATGCGTAAGTATTTAAAAAAATGGTGTATATGGTGTATTTATATATTTATTTATTTGGGACAATACAGGAAAATACCCAAAAGAAGTGTCCTCACTTACATTTAAAGATTCAATGCTAAATATAAAAATTAATTTAAACCATTTTAAAGTGCAAGTAAAGTACATTTCCTTCTTTTTTATTGGCCTCTTACCTGCAATAAAATATTACTTACTGTCGTGAAATTAAATTTTTTATGAAAATATTGTTACACGATTGATTATATTTTATCTATAAAATGGTTGATCAAAGAATAACATTAAATGATATCCCGCATTTCTGTCGCAGTTTGCGGCGTCAGCGAAATCTGTGACGAATAAAATCAAAGCAAAAATACCTCCATCATTTTCGGATTATATTTTATCTATAAAATGGTTGAACAAAGAAAAACATTAAATGATATCCCGCCTTTCTGTCACAGTTTGCAGCGTCAGCGAAATCTGTGAGGGATAAAATCAAGGCGACCATACTTCCATAAGTTTTTGAAGGAAGAATAGTTAGTCGAACTCGTAGACTTAATCAAAGCAGCACTTATGCGCTGTGCGAGGTTGTTTCGATGGAAATTACCCCCCTTCGGTCTCAAAGTAGAAAGTCGCATTTCGGGTCTTCAAAGCCAATACTTTTCCTGAATAGAGGACGGTGTGCGGCCGGAGTGACATTAGAACAATCAAATTACCGGTAAAGCATCATAAATTGTGTCAAAAATGAATTATTAGCCTTAAAAATTAAATATCTTATAGTTAATCTTAGCAACGGAACCGTGCTTCAGGAATTCTTATAAAAACCAGATCATTTCGTATCTCTTTAGTTGAGACTTTATGCTATCTTAGGTTTGATTTTTATTATAAAAAATAATTAATAAAATACACCCGATCGTGAGACGAAAGTACTTAATCCCTATTCAAATAACAAGGACATTCAAATTAAATTAGAAGAACATCCCTCCGTGATCCCTCCGTGTTATACTGTCAATAAATATAGTTATAGAACAACAGTTAAGGTTCCCCAGGTCCAATGTTCGTTGGTACACTTAGTTTAAAATTTAATACTGTTACGATTAGACATGCTAATAGTTCCTGCTGAAGTGAAGTGTAATCCAACGTGGTTAAAGCCATATCCAGAGCTTAGAGTGGATGGAGAATTTTTTTTCATGTTGTGCTCAAAAACGGAAGTGTTACCCGGGTTTTACTTATTATTGTATCAATATTATTATTTTTAGGATTATCAACTAAATATTTTATGAAGATTTAAAAAAATTAGTTATATTGGTGATTCTTTTACATACCACACATTTCTTAACCTTTACAAAAAATTGTCATTGTAAACAAAATCAAAATAATAACAATTTAATTGATTAATTGTTTTAACATGCTCACCCCGACCTTAAATAATTTTAAAAAATACAGTTTTGTTCTTTATCCTCTTATTGCGCGTTTTTACGTGGGACGTTTGTTGATAACCCCCGTATAACCAATTTACCCCTTGATTTTATTTTTGAATTTAATTTAATGGAATTTTAACTTTGTCCCCTGTTGGATTCTAACCAGAAGGTGTAATCCCCCACCCAGGATTTGATTATTATTGCCAAACTAACTATTGAACCATTTAATTTGGAAGATGTAAGAACTGGTCGACACTATCTGTAAAGTGGCCAGTCTTAGCAAGTAATGAAAAAATCCACCGCAATCTGAAGGCGTGCTTACTTAATTATTTTCGTACACGATTTAATTTTCGATTTTTCGGTCGATTCTTGTATTGTCCAGGGATGCCAGGCATAATGCCATTGCCGACTTGACACGCACGTGTCAGTCGGTCTTGGGTGGGCCCACCACCTTTCCCCGCTAACTGGAAGCTATCAGCGGTCCACCAGCGCAATTGAAGAGATGAGGGCAAATTTGTCATAAGAAAGAATGAATGATTTTAATTTAAAAGTATAGTTTGTTGAACGTAGACTATACTTTTGATTTATTGGCTCGGGCGCGTCCAATTAAATGTAACAACAATGCAAGTTTGTTATATTGGAACACGGAGGGCTATTTTTATTTAATTTTATGTCCTTGTCTTTGAGGGTGAATTTAAGGGGGTTTGTCTTACGTCAGTCGAGTAACGCGACCCGAAGTACTAGTACGTTAATTATTTACATTTTATATTTACAATAAAAATTATCCTACACTAACATTCTGCGTTTCAAACCAACCTATCATTCCTCTGTCACGTACTCCCATTTAAAATTTAATTATTTACAGTATTTACAATGTAAAATAAACCTAAGCTAGCATTTTGTTTCTCAACTAAAGAGAATCTAACTACCGTAATAATTTCCGAAAGAAAAATTATGACTCGCGGCAGTGACTACTAATACTAGCCTTAAGATATTTTATTTCACACTTACTCACTATTCCGGACTCAGAATGTCTTTGTTCCTTTTGTCACAATTGGGTTGGTTCTTGGAAAACTTATTTATACTCGCGCCAGCAACGAGTGTTTGAAGGGATTCCAGCGTTTTTTATACTCGCACGGAAACTACGAGTGTTTAATAAATAGTCCAGTATTTTTATACTTGCCGGAATCACGAGTGTTTAATGACAGTCCAGTATTTTTTTATACTCGCCGGAAACACGAGTGTTTCAAATAAAAATTTTCTCAGTGAAAATCCGCGGATAAAAATACTCTAACACCTGTAGTGTTGCGGCTCCCGTTTTGAAAAAAAATAAGATCGCGTTTGAGTGTGGTCCTGAGACCGCGGCGTCCGGCCACGATAAAAACCCAGAACCCACTAAAAAAAAACTGCCTCCTGCAGAAATTTCTTTAGCCGTCTCTTTCAACGTTACATTACGTCATCCTGGCCGAGTTATCTACCGGTAAAGCCATACCCGTTGCGACAACAGAGATAAGGACCCAAATACTGCCGACACCGCAAAACTATAAAAGCCCGTCTAATTTTGCATGTGGGTTTATTTAAAATAATTTAACGGAAAATAAAATTCATTAATTTTCTGGAATTGGAAAAAAGGTATTTTTACAACATTATCTGCAAAACACATTTTACGAAAAAGTCGCACCTTCATTAGATCGGTAGTTATTAAATATTTTCGATCGCAAGCCACGCAGAGCACGAGTGAAATGTAAATCATTAATATTTCCATACTTTCCGTCGTTCGAAAGCGTAGCGCTGCCACTATTCGACTCGTCGCGCGCTGGGTGCGATCGAAAATATTTAATAACTACCGACTTAATAGAGGTGCGGCTTTTCGTAAAATTGGTTTTGCGGATAAGAGGATAAAGAACAAAACTGTATTTTTAAAAATTAATTTAAGATGGGGGGGGGCGAGCATGTTAAATCTATTTAAACAAATGGAGGTAAATATGCGCATTTACGTGCCTAATAATAATACCTATGCCGTTTAGAAAGTTTTAAAATTCGGAGTAGTTCCGAAATTCTGAAAAATCGTTTTATTGTTTTCCTGTTTTTTTTAGATCGAATTCTAAAGTAAATTGCACCTTTGCATTGTCACTTTTTCCGCTCTATCTAACAGCGTTAATTGTTTTTTAATCCGACGAGTCGTCTTCGAAGGGTTATTACCAACTTTATTTTTTTAAATACGGCCCTGTTTTCCTGATCTTGGAATTTGAGAGCTTTTTTCTCCAGAATGCAACGATGTATGACACATTGTGGTTTAATGGCGTTTCGAGTATTTTTTGAACATCAGGAAATTTTGAGATGGGGTCCTGTATTTCTCCTAATTTTATAAATAATATCTTATAAGTAAGCTCTAAATTTTTTACTTATGTTGGACTAGTTCAATAAATAACAAATAATTTAATAATAAACCACAAATAAGTGAACAAGAATCATTCCAAAACAGTAATAAACGAACAACGAAAAAAGTAAGGAACTACATAATCAGGTGTTCAAAATGATTTCCGTTATTCTCTAAGAACAAATAACATCTAACTGCCACATAACAGTTTTTTTGAGATAAAATAAATCATGCGATAGAATATCAAACTTTTCAGCATTTGTAAAATTATGTTCCATATTTTCTGAAAAATAAAGAACCTCTCAAACGATCACAATGGGAATGTCAAGTCAAACAAACAAATCACGCGTCACCATCTTAATTTTTTTGTTTCAAACACCTACTTTTCTTTTAAATCCCGAATCAACAGAAGTTTGAAATAATGTTTCTGTATTTTGTTCACTTATTTGTGGTTTATTATTAAATTATTTGTTATTTATTGAACTAGTCCAACATAAGTAAAAAATTCGGAGCTTACTTATGAGATATTATTTATAAAATGAAGAGAAATACAGGACCGTATCCCAAAATTTCCTTATGTTGTTCAAGAAACCCTCGAAACGTCATTATACCACAATGTGTCATACATCGTTGCATTACACTTTTGTTCTTTATCCTCTTATTGCGCGTTTTTACGTGGGACGTTTGTTGATAACCCCCGTATAACCAATTTACCCCTTGATTTTATTTTTGAATTTAATTTAATGGAATTTTAATTTTGTCCCCTGTTGGATTCTAACCAGAAGGTGTAATCCCCCACCCAGGATTTGATTATTATTGCCAAACTAACTATTGAACCATTTAATTTGGAAGATGTAAGAACTGGTCGACACTATCTGTAAAGTGGCCAGTCTTAGCAAGTAATGAAAAAATCCACCGCAATCTGAAGGCGTGCTTACTTAATTATTTTCGTACACGATTTAATTTTCGATTTTTCGGTCGATTCTTGTATTGTCCAGGGATGCCAGGCATAATGCCATTGCCGACTTGACACGCACGTGTCAGTCGGTCTTGGGTGGGCCCACCACCTTTCCCCGCTAACTGGAAGCTATCAGCGGTCCACCAGCGCAATTGAAGAGATGAGGGCAAATTTGTCATAAGAAAGAATGAATGATTTTAATTTAAAAGTATAGTTTGTTGAACGTAGACTATACTTTTGATTTATTGGCTCGGGCGCGTCCAATTAAATGTAACAACAATGCAAGTTTGTTATATTGGAACACGGAGGGCTATTTTTATTTAATTTTATGTCCTTGTCTTTGAGGGTGAATTTAAGGGGGTTTGTCTTACGTCAGTCGAGTAACGCGACCCGAAGTACTAGTACGTTAATTATTTACATTTTATATTTACAATAAAAATTATCCTACACTAACATTCTGCGTTTCAAACCAACCTATCATTCCTCTGTCACGTACTCCCATTTAAAATTTAATTATTTACAGTATTTACAATGTAAAATAAACCTAAGCTAGCATTTTGTTTCTCAACTAAAGAGAATCTAACTACCGTAATAATTTCCGAAAGAAAAATTATGACTCGCGGCAGTGACTACTAATACTAGCCTTAAGATATTTTATTTCACACTTACTCACTATTCCGGACTCAGAATGTCTTTGTTCCTTTTGTCACAATCGGGTTGGTTCTTGGAAAACTTATTTATACTCGCGCCAGCAACGAGTGTTTGAAGGGATTCCAGCGTTTTTTATACTCGCACGGAAACTACGAGTGTTTAATAAATAGTCCAGTATTTTTATACTTGCCGGAATCACGAGTGTTTAATGACAGTCCAGTATTTTTTTATACTCGCCGGAAACACGAGTGTTTCAAATAAAAATTTTCTCAGTGAAAATCCGCGGATAAAAATACTCTAACACCTGTAGTGTTGCGGCTCCCGTTTTGAAAAAAAATAAGATCGCGTTTGAGTGTGGTCCTGAGACCGCGGCGTCCGGCCACGATAAAAACCCAGAACCCACTAAAAAAAAACTGCCTCCTGCAGAAATTTCTTTAGCCGTCTCTTTCAACGTTACATTACGTCATCCTGGCCGAGTTATCTACCGGTAAAGCCATACCCGTTGCGACAACAGAGATAAGGACCCAAATACTGCCGACACCGCAAAACTATAAAAGCCCGTCTAATTTTGCATGTGGGATTATTTAAAATAATTTAACGGAAAATAAAATTCATTAATTTTCTGGAATTGGAAAAAAGATATTTTTACAACATTATCTGCAAAACGCATTTTACGAAAAAGTCGCACCTTCATTAGATCGGTAGTTATTAAATATTTTCGATCGCAAGCCACGCAGAGCACGAGTGAAATGTAAATCATTAATATTTCCATACTTTCCGTCGTTCGAAAGCGTAGCGCTGCCACTATTCGACTCGTCGCGCGCTGGGTGCGATCGAAAATATTTAATAACTACCGACTTAATAGAGGTGCGGCTTTTCGTAAAATTGGTTTTGCGGATAAGAGGATAAAGAACAAAACTGTATTTTTAAAAATTAATTTAAGATGGGGGGGGGCGAGCATGTTAAATCTATTTAAACAAATGGAGGTAAATATGCGCATTTACGTGCCTAATAATAATACCTATGCCGTTTAGAAAGTTTTAAAATTCGGAGTAGTTCCGAAATTCTGAAAAATCGTTTTATTGTTTTCCTGTTTTTTTTAGATCGAATTCTAAAGTAAATTGCACCTTTGCATTGTCACTTTTTCCGCTCTATCTAACAGCGTTAATTGTTTTTTAATCCGACGAGTCGTCTTCGAAGGGTTATTACCAACTTTATTTTTTTAAATACGGCCCTGTTTTCCTGATCTTGGAATTTGAGAACTTTTTTCTCCAGAATGCAACGATGTATGACACATTGTGGTTTAATGGCGTTTCGAGTATTTTTTGAACATCAGGAAATTTTGAGATGGGGTCCTGTATTTCTCCTAATTTTATAAATAATATCTTATAAGTAAGCTCTAAATTTTTTACTTATGTTGGACTAGTTCAATAAATAACAAATAATTTAATAATAAACCACAAATAAGTGAACAAGAATCATTCCAAAACAGTAATAAACGAACAACGAAAAAAGTAAGGAACTACATAATCAGGTGTTCAAAATGATTTCCGTTATTCTCTAAGAACAAATAACATCTAACTGCCACATAACAGTTTTTTTGAGATAAAATAAATCATGCGATAGAATATCAAACTTTTCAGCATTTGTAAAATTATGTTCCATATTTTCTGAAAAATAAAGAACCTCTCAAACGATCACAATGGGAATGTCAAGTCAAACAAACAAATCACGCGTCACCATCTTAATTTTTTTGTTTCAAACACCTACTTTTCTTTTAAATCCCGAATCAACAGAAGTTTGAAATAATGTTTCTGTATTTTGTTCACTTATTTGTGGTTTATTATTAAATTATTTGTTATTTATTGAACTAGTCCAACATAAGTAAAAAATTCGGAGCTTACTTATGAGATATTATTTATAAAATGAAGAGAAATACAGGACCGTATCCCAAAATTTCCTTATGTTGTTCAAGAAACCCTCGAAACGTCATTATACCACAATGTGTCATACATCGTTGCATTCAGTAGAAAAAGCTCTTAAATTCCAATATCAGGAAAACAGGACCGTATTTAAAAAAAGAAAGTTGGTGATGGCCCTTCGAAGACACCTCGTCGGATTACAAAACAATTAACGCTGTTAGATAGGGCGGAAAAAGCGGCAATGCAAAGGTGCAATTTACTTTAGAATTCGATCTAAAAAAAAGGAAAACAATAAAACGATTTCAGAATTTCGGTTTTTTCCGGGTATCTCCAAAACTACTAAGAATTTTCTAACTTTCTAAACGGCATATTATTAGGCACGTAAATGCGCAACTTTACCTCCATTTAGCCGACTTCGTATCTCCTACGGTTTCCGAGATCTTTGTACTGGCCCTCCTTATCTTGGACACGTTGTATAAGTTGTAATAAAATTTGCGGACGATTATAAAATGTTAAGGTTAAAAAGTTTGCGGTCGGTAAAATAATGATCCATGTGCAGAAGGCACTACACAAGCCCTTGTTTGCTGTCCATTTATATCAACTTTCTATCAAAGACGTTCAAGTCTTCTTAAATTATTATTATTATCAATAGATAGAAATCGTAATTTTTGTCCTCCATGTAATAATTATGGAATTATTTTATTAAATGGTACAGAAATATTCATACGGGTCCGCTGTCAGTGATATTTTTTTGTTTTTTCTTCACTGAATCAATATACAATGTCTGAAAAAATTACCTTAATAATTATTGATAATTAGACTTGATTCAAGACGGGCGAGTTAATTGTCAGCTGTCACACCTCTTGTAGACATTTACTACCGGTTGTAACAGGTGTTCCTGAGACAGAGTCGACTCGCAAAATTGAGACTAAATAATATGTAGCCTATTTCATACGATATTTTTATACAGGGTGTTATTGTTATGACGTGCTAATAATTCAGTGTCCTTAGGTTATTTCATGAATAGTTTATAATTATAAGCCAACCCGATCAAACCCGCAACGGTTGAAATTTTTTGATACAGGGTGTTTGTTAAATCTGTTGCTCTTGTTTCAATTCCATATTGCACAAATTTCATCGGATTTCAATGGCTGCATTCAACAGAGCCAATCGATGAGGGAGGGATTAATAATCATCTGCAGAGCGCACTAAAAAAATTTTATCCAACTAATTGATGACCAATCCGATGCTATTTTTTTTCATTGAATGTAAGACGTGTCAGGGAATATTTTTTTTTCAGTTTCTATTCCTAAAATTTTTGTGCCCTATAATTTGGAAATATTATTGCTAAAAATAATGTGTTTTGTCCCTTACATAACCAAAATTATCGTGACGAATTCATTAAATTGACCTTTTGGAGGGATCCTCAATAAACAAAAAAAACTGTTAACAAATTGAAATTCAATTGTCAAAGATATGTATTCAGTTCTACTCATCCATTAAAAGTCGTTCTAAAATAATTAACCTGAAATTATACTTAGTTACCTTTGACGTATAGAATTTCTAATAAATTTAGTAAAAGTCGTAATAGTAATATAAGAGATTTTAGTAAATTTTACAAAATATTTTTGTAAATTTCACAAAATTTTTATTAAATTTTAAAAAAGATTTTAGCAAATTTTACAAAATCTTTTCATGTTAACGGTTTGCTAAATATTTTTGCAATGTTTAGTAAAAATTTAGGTTAAAATTATGCTATAATTTTTAAAAGTTATTCCAGTCACATATAGAGCCTTAAATTATGGTTAGTTTTACTATTTTTATGGTAAATTTCCGTGTATCTTATTTTAAAATCCGTTCATTTTGATAATAGCGCCATTAATTTAAAATCACCTCAAATTATGAGTACACTAGAGCTTTTACTTCAAGTTGTAAGATCTAAATTACATTTTGATTTCTACTTATTCCATTCTATAGTGGTCGAATTCCGAATAAAAAATAACCAAAAATGATTATTCCAAAAACTAACTGGGCATGGTTTTAAAACCAGGGGGAGCCGATTGGTACTGTTTTAATTATTTAACAAATGTTTTTTTGTCGTGTTTTTCTCATAAAATGTGAGTCCTTATGGTAAAATAGTATACCAAATTCGAAATTAATTTCTTTTTTTTTAAATGAAGGATTTTTAAAAATATTAGTTTTAATGTTCAAACTTTGATATGAGGATTTGATATATTATTCCTGCTGAAAACATACGGTTGATTAGTGCGAGGAAGTCAAATATCTCCGTTGTTCTTAAAAATATCGAAATTTACTAAATACAAAGGTTCTAGGATAAATAAAAGCGCAGATTTTAAAAATATTTTTGGATATACAGGATGCTCCAAAAAAACGGGGCATCATATAAATAATTTTTTTTTTAAATATTTGTCTCATCGAATTCGGCATAAAATTTTACATAAGATAAGCTATTTTATTTTGGTGATTGATACGACGTTGCAGATTATTCAATTTTTCCTAAAATTTTCTCGAAAAACATCATATCAAAAAAATTATTTTAAAATATTACTAATTTAAACTAAAAAAGAAATTTTTATAAACCTTAGAGGCGTCCGAATAATTTTACTAAAAAAAAAGCATCAATATCGTATACAGGGTGTTTTTTACATCGGTACAAAATGTAGCAATCTTTAGATAAATATTACTCGATTTTTCAAATGGACCTCCCTGTATACTATTATGTCAGTTTACAGATAATTTCAACCTCTTTAAATAGACAATTATAATAAATGCTCTAAAATGTAACGTTCTTTTAATATTTTATGTTTTATTTAAAAATTGTAAAAATATCGGCACTTTCAATAAGTTGCCATGAATTGAACAAAAAAAATAATAAACCAAATTAAAAACTATAACAAGTGTTCAATATGACCTCCATTAACATCTAAACAAGTCTCTACGCGTTCTTGAAATGATCTACTAACTTAATTTAATACATTGTTGTTGATATTCCGAAAAACTTTTGTAATGCGGTTCTTCATATTCTCTTTTGTGGTTGGAGGCACTTTATACACTTCATCTTTGACGTATCCTCACAGAAAGAAGTCCCTTTTTGTTAAATCTGGAGATCGAGGTGGCCATTGAAATGGTCTACCTCTACCTATCCATCTATTAGGAAATTCATTGTTTAAATGTTCATGGATTGCGGCCGTATGGTGGACTGGAGCTCCCTCATGCAAATACCACATTCTGTCTTTTACAAAATTTGGCAAATTATTTAACAAGCGTGGTAACTCCTTTTGTAAAAAATCCAAATAGACTTGTCCAGTTACTCGTGTTTCAAAAAAATAAGGACCAATGACATAATTTCCAACTATTCCACCCCACGCATTTAGTGACCATCTAGTTTGACTGTGAGTTCTAATAAAATGTGGGTTGGCGGTTGCATAATAATGGAAATTATGCCGATTGACATTTTCATTTTTACGAAATGTAGCTTCGTCAACGAACAATACATAATTAAAAAATACCTGTCTTGGTGTATTTTTTGTTGAGCCCATTCACAGAAAGTAACTCTGGTTCCATAGTCTTGTCGTTCAGCAATTGCATCAGTTGAATGTGATATGGGTGCATTTTATTTTTAGTCAAAATATTTTGGATAGCCCAACGTTTTATATCTATTTCATTGGAAATTGTTCTTTGGGAGATATGGGGATTTTCAGTTACTTTCAGCAGCACGGTTAATTTATTTTCTTCTGTATTAACACTTTTAGTTCTTTCAGTTTTTTAATATTCTACTTTTCCCGTCCCATAGAAACGATCCATTAATTTATCAAATGCTTCTTTTCTTGGTTGCCTTCTATCAGGATAAGTTTCCCGATAAAGCCTTGTAGCAACTAGACAGTTTCTGTCACTTGCTCCAATTATGAAAACCATATCGACTAATTCGTCTGTAGAAAAATTCATAGCGTGTTAACAAAAAATACTTTTTGATCTACAATAATTACCTTAATACCGTAAAGTTGTTAATAAAAATATGTCAGAAATCTAAATTAATTATTATGATGACAGTACGAATTGTTGGTTTTTCTTTAACTCATGGCCAACTTATTGAAAGTGCCGATATTTTTACATTTTTTAAATAAAACATAAAATATTAAAAGAACGTTACGTTTTAGAGCATTTATTATAATTGCCTATTTAAAGAGGTTGAAATTATCTGTAAACTGACATAATAATATACAGGGGGTCCATTTGAAAAAATCGAGTAATATTTATCTAATGATTGCTACATTTGTACCGATGTAAAAAACAGCCTGTATACGATATTGATGCTTTTTTTTAGTAAAATTATTCGGACACCTCTAAGGTTTATAAAAATATGAAAATTTGTTTTTTAGTTTAAATTAATATTATTTTAAAACAATTTTTTTGATATGATGTTTTTCGAGAAAATTTTAGGAAAAATTGTATAATCTGGCAACGTCGTATAAATCACCAAAATAAAATAGCATATCTTATGTAAAATTTTATACTGAATTGGATGAGACCAAAAGAAATGGGGGGTACTATTTTAAAAAAAATTACTTATATGATGCCCCGTTTTTTTGGAGCATCCTGTATATCCAAAAATAGTTTTAAAATGTGCGCTTTTATTTATCCTAGAACCTTTGTATTTAATAAATTTCGATATTTTTAGAACAACGGAGATATTTGACTTCCTCGCACTAATCAACCACCCTGTATGTATGCGAGTCTCCACTAATAATTAATGGTACATAGAAACACCACAGACTCCTTTCGTAAAAATATTATGATTTAATTATACTTACCTATATTCAAAAGTTGATATTAACTGAGATACAGGGTGTTAAAATTAAATCTTCATTTTTGTTTTACTCTAATATATTTGAGAGAAAACAACGTTTTTTTGTCAATTTTTGTTTTTTTAGGACGAGAAATTTTTTTGTTAAAATTAAATGTATAATATAGCTAATATAGTCTGCGGCATTTTTGTCACATTTATTAGGTCATAACTATTTTGTGCCTCAGTGTATTTAAGTTTTTAATGAAAATAATACTTTTCTCATATTTATTAGGTAAAAAAGGTCGCCCCGAGTTACCGTTTCGCAGATATATATGTATTTAAATTGTTTGGTGCACCCTGCCCAATTACTATTAATTTGCAATCAATTGCATCCCCTTACATTGTACAGGGTTATCAATTTAGTTTGTCCCACTTTTAAGTGCCGGTAACTTTTTTGTATTTTGAGTTAGCGCGTTCATTCAAAAAACAAGATGTAGCATTTTAAGTCAAGTTTTTATGAGTGTTGTTAAAAATGACAGTAGGTGTCATATGTCACACCGCAAAGCAATTATTATTATTTTTTAAATGGGACACTCTATATATCAGAAGCTCATTAGATGGCACCTTTTCTTCCGATCTCAAAAATATAACACACATATGCATTATTTTCTTCAAGTGAGTAGTAGAAAAACCATTTTATTAATATTCGCATAACTAGAAAATAACAAAAGTTTATAACATTAATTTAATAACTATAATTATATAATAATTATTTCATAATCTATATTGCTCTACATGACCATTATAGATATATTTACGAAACACTTCTACATTCATTTTTAATAAAACTTCTCTATTAGTTTGAATCTGAAGGGTGGTCTTTTCAATTCTAATATACAGTTCTTTCAATGGATAACGGTGTATTATCAACAATAGTTTTAATAAAACCCCACAAGAAGAAAATCACAGGCCTGGGCTGTTTGGCGGCCATTTTATAGTACCCGATTTTCTAATCCATTGGACATACTTTGCGTTTAAATATGCAGTTACTGGATAAAATCCAGAGCAACCAAAACAGTTGTATAGCTAACTTGATGCGTTTTAACAAGAGAGTGGGAGACAATATGGACCCTTGAGGAACACCGGCATTGATGGTGAAGGTGTCTGAGTGAAATCCGTCAATCGCCACTTGCAGAGAGCGGTCCTTAAGAAAGCTAGACAACCATGCACAGAATCGAATGGGCATACCATAGGATCGCAGTTTACTTAGAAGCCCCTCATGCCAAACAGGATCAAAGGCTTTGCTGATGCAACAGCCCGAGACTCCCCATGATGTTCGATTGCGTTGTTCCGAATATGGGTGACATAGGCTAGAAGATCTCCATCAGTTGATCTGGACTTCCGAAAACCATATTGATGATCGCTGATAATGTTGAAGCCTTCCAGGTGCTTTAGAAGATGTTGGTTAATAGGTTTCTCCATTACTTTTGATATAACTGAAAGTAATGCGACTGGTCGATAGTTGTTAGGCAGGGTTCTCTTACCTTTCTTTGGAATAGGCTGGACTCGCGCCGTCTTCCAGCAAGATGCAAATATTCCTTTATTGTAGGATAAGTTGAAAAGTCTACAAAATACTGGTGTTAGTTCATCGGCGCATCTTTTGAGACCTATAACAGGAATTCCGTCTGGACCAGTAGCTTTTTGGACGTCGAGTCCTTTCAGGATTCGTTTGACGGGACGCTGACGGAACACGATTTCGGTCATTTCGGATTGAACTGCAGGAAGTCGGGTGATGTTCTTCCCTGGAAATCTACAGTGGAATGCGAAGAAAATAGTTCAGCAAGCGTGTTAGAGGTGGAATAGTTAGGAAGTAGTTAGTTAATAGAATATAGGTAAGTATAATGAAATCTTAATATTTTTACGTAAGGAGTCTGTGCTTTTTCCATGTACCATTAATTAGCGCACACCCTGTATATTTATATAAAAAGTAGTATTTTTTTATTAGTGCATCTAATGAAAAGAATACGTGTTTATTACTTTTGAAAAATTGACCCATATCTCTAATTATATGTAATAATTATGTCAGAAACGAAAATAACGTAGGTAATTTATAAATTTAAGTCCAATTATTTCATCCAATTTTTAATGTTGTTCATTGACGGCACCTTGTGTTTCAAATAAAAAATTGGAATGTTAATTAACAGGCTCTAAAGTCAATAACAGTAACAAGAAATTGTAAAAGTCCCCTGCACTGTATTAAAATTATATGACAGATGTTGGCATGTATTTGTCATTTCATGGTTGGGGTTCGTGGGTTAATCATATTTTATTATTAACTTAAAATTAATGTAAATTTTAAAAATATGAGCGTAATAATAAGGTGTAAAAATGTTAAAGGAACTTAAATTCCAGCGACAACAAGAAAAATAATTGAAGAAACATGAGTATAGTATTTATAGCGAATCCTCAAGCTTTTTCGACAGTTGACATCATTAATATGTCATCGATCAGCTGTTTGGGGACTTAACCAAATACCCCAGTTTTATAGGAACCGTATTGAGCTTGTTTGGTTTTTATATTTTTCGAGTTTGATTAGTGCTAATACGTTTAAAAGTGTATTTCCGTCGTTTTAGAAGTGTTTATTTTGTGTTGAAAACTTTGATTAATTACATATTGAGTTGTTTGTATATCTGGTAAACCACAGTAAGTACTTGTCACGTTATGAAAAATTTATAGGTTAATATTTTCATTTATCTGTTTTTAGGCGAAAATAATAATTATGGAGCATAATTATTGTCTGCCTTCTACCTCAGCTGATGCCACCGTTAGAGAAACTAAGGTGAATTTAATATTAATAAAAAAATTTCTAGATGTTTCATTTCTTTCTGATCGAGTTGAGATTTGTTTCAGTTAAATATCAGGTAATACTTTTGTGTGGCGACTTGAATGTAGACAGTAATGGGTAATAACGACCATGCTCATATTGTTCATTCCTTCATAAAATGCCATCTTGGGGAGGATGAAAAGTGGCAATGAGAAAGTTAAATTTATTTTTGGACATCTCTTCGAACAAAGTCAGAAAAAACTAAAAACCGAATCGCAAAATTGTCCCAATTTAACCGACTTCGTATCTCTTTACTCTTACCTTTCCCGAAATCCCAATGGGAAAGGCCGAAATACCCATTTTATTAGTTTTTTGCATATATGACTTACGTAACCTACATATTTGCAGTATACGTAGCCTACGTATACAAAAGAAGGGTGCATATAGAATTTGCTTGTTATGATACTATACGCTTATAAGTTACTAGTGAACATTAAAGTTAAAACAGAGGTAACAAGAGTGAACAATCTTTAAGCAAACCGTATATTTAGTCCATAGTTATTTTCAAAAATGTTTTTTTGTGCATCCGGTACAAAACATGGAAATTTTTCCAAGTGATTTGTATTTACATAACAGGGAAAAGAAATGATCAAGGATGACTTTTTCGAAAAATTGAAGATACAATTTATTACAGGTATAGTTAAGTCCATGTGTAGACACACTGTATACAGTTTACAGTAGGTAAAGATGGACATGCATGTAGATGCGTACTTCCTATCTTTTTGTGAAGATAGAGGTACCTACTAGACATGTAATTATAAAATAATGACTTTATTTTATATATTTGAATAAATAAATAACAAAAAATACAATGTGTTATGTTTTATTCCCTATAATAAATAATAAAAGATGTATTTAAAAATATAAATAGACTCGTTTCATTTTTAAAATAAACGTACGTACTATTGTAGTACGGTCCTGGAAAGTCCTGGAATGTCATACAAACCTAGGCAAAATAAATAACCAGAAATAAGCAGGCAAGTCATTATGTCACGTGACACTTGACATATCTGGCGCGAGGATTCGCTAGAACCACTATAGCATATCTACATAATATGCAAATAATAATACCTATAGCAGGTGTCAAAAGTTTAGAGCTTCTGCAGAAGCTTATTTTACTGGGTGTTACAAATTCGGCCTTCACCTTTGGGATTTCGGAAACGGTAAGAGATACGAAGTCGTTTAATTTGGTGTAAATTTGCACAATTAAAATCAAAATTAAATTCAGGGGCTATAAAAATATTTTGAAAAATCTAAAATTTTGCTTTACGATTTTTTGTTCCTACTGATTTTCTTCGAAAGATGTCCAAAAATACAATTCACTTCCTTATAGCTACTTTTTATTCTCCGTAAGATAGTGTCATCACATCTTCAATGCGACATGTCGTCTTTGGGTTGTTTTTTTTTTTTAATACGGGCCTGAAGTTTTTTGTTTAAATTATGAAAGAGGGCCAAATCTACTTTCAGCAGTATAAAACAATTACTGGTTTTCCGACGTTTTGTTTCTTAAATTGACCATCTTCATTAGAATACCCCTAGTACATTCCTCTCATTTACTTTTGTTTCGAAGAAACTGAACATTTTAAAATTATTATTGCTATTTCTATGTTTAATTGTCATTGTTATTACATACTACTACTGTTTTTTTGTATCAAATCAAAAGTACAGGGTGTCCAATTTTCGACACTTTTATAGGGTATCTCCGTAATTGTCAGTGTTATCAAAAAAGTAATGTAGGTGTCATGTGCTCTTATTGGGTCAAACTTAAAATGGTAAAATCAAAATTTGACAATTTTCGCTCGCTTAAGAGATACGGGGGAAAATCAAAAAAATTGACAATTTCGAAATTACTCTATATTTTCTGAGTTAAAAGATATACAGAAAAATGTTTCATACATAAATTTATCTATAATTATTGTTGAATAATCTGCCGTTTTCAGAAAAAGTAGACGGCGTCAGGTAAAAAAGTTATCAGGACTAACGTTATTTGTTTAAATAGAACCATGGATGATATTGGTTTCCTAGGCGATTTATTTAAACTTTTATTCATTTTCCTTGTTTTCTTTATTATAAGTTTTTGATCTTGGCATAGTAGAAGAGCCATATATTTTTAAATTATATTCCAGTCATCGAAATATGTCCTTAAATGGTTGCCGGGCTTCTAAATAGCGAACAAAATATAAATTTTGAGAGATTTCTTCGTTTCTTCCACTTTCAATATAAACTGATATCATATCAAATTTTTCAAAATGTTGATAAGTCATTGTCAGAAATAAATATATAAATATGAAATTGACGTTAATAAATAGGATATTAGCTTTCGTTTCATGGCCTACTGTAGTTTAAAGGAATACAGTTTAAATAAATCGCATAGGAATCCAATATGATCCATTTGAAAAGAGAATTTAAGATGATATCTTTTCAGATTAAAATATACCTACAGGACGTTTTATTTAAAAAATGGGGTTGGGTCCGATAACTTTTTTACCTGACCCCGTATACTTATTCTAAATACGGCACATTATTCAACAATAAATATAAAGAAACTTCTATATAAAACATTTTTCTGTATCTCTTTTAACTAAGAAAATATAGGGTAATTTTTAAATTGTCATTTTTTTGATTTTTCCCCGTATCTCTTACGCGAGCAAAAATTTTCAAATTTTGATTTTATCATTTTAAGTTTGACCCAAAAAGAGCACATGACACCTAGATTACCCTATAAAAGTGTCGAAAATGGGACAACCTATACAAGTAATTTATTATAATAATACAAACAAAATTTGACTCTTAACACTTTCTTAAGACTTTAAAAGAGGCATTAAGTATTATATTTTCGAATTATACCGAATTTAAAAAAGTACAGACCCAAGGACGAAACATCGCATGAAAGATCTCATAATGCCAACTGCCAACCTGTATACTAAATATATTAGAACATATCATGCAATGTACAGTAAGTTGTTCCTATCTTCTCTAGCATAATGTTTAAATTAAAATTTAATTTAAACACAAAAATTAAAATTTCACATAACAAGGCATGTTTATTTTAATCAAACGAATCACGAATTGTGGTCACGTATCATTCGAAATAAGTGCTTATAAAAAAAATTAATTTTTAAGAAAATTATACCTGGTACGAACTGTTAAAATTAGGTTCAAGTGGCTAATTTTTTTGGATAAGCAAAACTTAAGGTAATATTAAAATGGCAAACTTTGATAAAATGACATAGTGGCTATTGATAGTTGTGAAGCCTTCTTACTCTTCCAAATAATATGCGACTCACTTCGCCAGGATTTACAGGTGGCAACGATGCACCCACTGTAATGGCAGACAGGTGTCCGGTGAAAAACTAGCGCGGTGAAAGAAAAACTAAAAGTGAAGTGTCTGATATATGATACACGGTAAGTGGTGTGTAGAACTATCATCAGGATTTCCATGATTTCATTGATATATAATTTCTTTGCCGCTAACTGGCCAATATTCTATGCTATACAGATTCTAGTTTGAACGATTTTAAAGGTCAGAATTTAGTATTGTGGTAACATTGTTGAACATGCCATATGAGTAAAATGACATATTATGGTCTCGGATAATATGACATACTATGTCGCTTTACCCCAAGCTAATTTTTGTATATATATTATGACCAGGAAATTTCCAAATGGTTGAAGGCAAACCCTGGAAGAGTTGTCACTCAGTTTCAGATGGCCTCGTTATTTTCAGCTGCATAGGGTCAAGCACAAACTAGTGTTGCTCAAAATGGATTTGCTAAAACGGGAATTTGGCCAGTGAACCCTGTGAAATATTTCCTGATTATCTTTTTTCCCAGCAGAAACCACTAATGCAGAAGAAACTGAAGTCCAACCTCCACAACAAAATTTTGATGAAGTCCAACCACCGCAACAAAACCAAAATATTCCTGAAGCAATTCAATCAACTTCGAGAACAATCCAGTCAATATTAAAAGCTGCAGAGAGCGCGCCTAAAGTAAAACTTTCAGAAATATCACCAATACCTCACGTAACTTTAAGGGACACAAAAAAAAAACAAAAATCGCAAAACATGAACGGCGGAAGTCAGCGAGACAAGCAAAAAAGCGTTTGGTAATTTCTCCAGAGGATGCATACGAGGAACCAGAGTTATTAAGTAATGCTGACGATGACAATGACGTGACATTCCTTTTTTCTAATGACGTCTATCCGAGGTCTAAGCCTCATGAATTTTGGTTAAAATGCCAAATCTGTTCGTCATGGGCACACGCAGAATGTGCTGGAAAGTCTGCGAAAACTAAATCGTTCATATGTGACCTATGTATATAAAAAGGATTTGGAAATTTGTACCTATTTTTTTAATATACGTGTTAAAATACTAGTTCAGATTTTTCCCACCTTTCCTGCTAAAACGACATAGTATGTCATTTTATACCATAATTTCCGCCTAAAATGACACAGTCGGCCATTAAAAAAAAAGGTGTAAATAATATATGGCTTGAATTTATGGTAAAGATTGTTTCACGAAACATGGACACGACTTAATGATTTCCTTGGTCGGTCCCATGGTGTCGTGACGGACTGAATTTTTCCAACTACCTGGGGAAATATCATTAAAGCATTTTCGTATTAATTCTACAACACTAGAACTTAAAGTCGGAGAAATATTTTCAGACCTAACCAGTGATTTTAACTGGTGCCAGATATGCTCTATGGGGTTAAAAATGCAATAAGAGGGTGGGAGCCGTAGCACTTCCGTCCAATTTCTTCTGCCAATGTGTCACAAACATATACTTTTTTTTATACAAAATGTCTTTAAAACTTCAAAATATATGTCATTCGCCGCCATGTAGTTCTGAATCTCCAATTTTGTATTATTTGAGCTTGGAGCTTTATGTAATTGGCGACTGTGATAGCTCGCATTGTCCATTACTATCACGCTATTCTGAGGTAAAAGACAATTCTTGAACCATTCCTCAAAAACTAACAAATTTTACCACAAAAAGATATTTAAATATAAATTAAGCAACCTAACCTACCTGATGTGTATATATTTAATTATAATTATTACAATCCGGTCCTTTCCACATAATAATAACAAACGGTCATAAATAATGGGATGGCAACAGGTACTTTTACTGCAGTCATTAAGTTATATCCATTTTTCGTGAAACAATCTGTACTTTTATTATCTTCATTGCAAATGGCATATTTGTAGCTAAGTTAAAAAAAGGAAGGTAGTGCTTGAGTCAAGCTGAGGCTAGATATAAGCTCCAATGTTTAGGGTATGTCATTTTAGGCAGAACTCCCCTACTCAAAAATTAATAACCAACTGAAAATTTCATTTTGAGGATAATTAGTAGAAATCAGTGAGAGAAATCAGGGTTCGATAGATACTTTTGTTGACTTTGATATGAACCTAATTTACCATTAAGAAAGAAATGTTTCTGTGTTATACAGAGTGTCTTAGAAAGCATCTTTTATATGCAACAAAATTTGGTAATATGATTTATGACTTATTCTAGGGCATTTTCTGGGAAGCTCACTAAGTTCTGACGAAAAGTTCCTGAAATCGTCGATTTATCCCGGAAAGTCAGGAAGATATTAATTTTTAAATTAAGCCATATAGTGGAGTCGTCCTGGCGAAATAAACGGCTCGAAAATCCCTTGACGAAATCGAGTAATTTTTTCCCCCAATCGATAAAGTAGGATCCCCTCGACATTCCGAAATGATTTGTGCAGGGTGTCGCATGGGGGGAGGGGGGCACTCCCCGTAAATCTAACCTACAACGGGAAATTGAAAATAACTCAGCCGGTTTTGATGCTACAAAAAAAATGTGGGAAGCAAAATTGAAGAGCTTGATAGAGCGCGTAAGCTCGAATAAACCCGATCCCGATATCTCAATGAGTTCGCGAATTAACGCGATTTTGAACTGCAAAAACAATAAAATTTAATTAATTATATCTCGAGAAGGGGCGGAGTTGGGGCATAATTTTTTCGCGAATTAACGGGCGATACTGAGTACTTTGATGGGCCGGAGGCTGGGGTTGGTGGGGCAATTAGTAGGGGAGTAAGGGGAATCGGAATTTTTTTACATAAATGCTAATAAGTAGTTTATTAATCGAGCTACGGGGATCAGGCCGGATTCAATTTGTTCATTTTTTTATCAGCTACGAGGTGGGATTGGCGAAAAATTTTCTTAAATTTTCTCAAATGCGCACTGGGCGCGGCATACAAGAAATGGCCAACTCCGAAAATACTTTAGATATTATGTTTAATTTTGGTATGTGTTAATAGGATATAGAACCTCAAATTTTAGTTAGAAAAGTTATTCAATTGTTCCACCACTGGCGTCGCTGCAAACATGTCCTTTGATATTTTTACAAAAAAGATGGTACGCCACTGATATTTTTCCATGTTATCATTAATAATTTTATTAATGTTAAAAATGCTGAGTTTCAATTTGAATTTAGTGGTTTTAATCAAGAACGGTGCGTCTACGAGAAAAACTCAAGAGACCATTTTCATGGAGAATTGAATGGGCCAATCAGAAAAAATAACCATAGAGAAAAATGTCAGTGGCGTACCATCTTTTTTGTAAAAATATCAAAGGACATGTTTGCAGCGACGCCACTGGTGGAACAATTGAATACATTTTCTAACTAAAATTTGAGGTTCGATATCCTATTAACACATACCAAAATTAAACATAACATCTAAAGTATTTTAGGAGATTGCGATTTCTTGTATGCCGCGCCCAGCGCGCATTTGGGAAAATAAAAATTTTTCGCCAACCCCACCTCGTAGCTGATAAAAAAATGAACCAATTGCATCCGGCCTGATCCCCGTAGCTCGATTAATAAACTACTTATTAGCCTTTATGTAAAAAAATTCCAATCTTCCTTACTCCCCTACTAATTGCCCCGCCAACCCCAGCCTTCGGTCCATCAAAGTACTCGGTATCACCCGTTAACTCGCGAAAGAATGATGCCCCAACTCCGCCCATTCTCGAGATATAATTAATTAAATTTTATTGTTTTTGCAGTTGAAAATCGCGATAATTCGCGAATTCATTGAGATATCGGGATCGAGTTTATTCGAACTTACGCGCTCTGTCAATCTCTTCAATTTTGCTTCTCACATTTTTTTTTGTAGCATCAAAACCGGCTGAGTTATTTTCAATTTCCCGTTGTAGGTTAGATTTACGGGGAGTGCCCCCCTTCCCCCTCATGCGGTGCCCCTACTGTATCGATTGGGAAAAAAAAAATTACTCGATTTCGTCAAGGAATTTTCGAATACCGGAACGACTCCACTAATACAATTTTTCAGTTGCTGTGCCTTAAAGCATTTAACTATGGCCGTTCCCACGAAAATGAATTAATAACAGAGAGGTAAATCATTTACTTGTGGTTAGCGATATTTCACGAACTGTCATTTAATCACTGATATCAACAAATCACGTCACAGTTCCTTAGCAGCACAATAAAGAGCGTGATGTGATCACAGTTTAAACAAATCACTTTATAGTACGTATTTCATTTTTACTAATCATTAGACCTATTTTTTGTTTAAAATTTATTCCTGTGGGGTTGACTTATTGTAATACCATTAGAAATACATTTACTACATTTGCCATAATCGGCCTTATTGTGTTGTACCAACACCAATTGTTAAAATAATAAAGACCATTTTCGCATATAAGAATAACATGGCGGGTACTGGACTTCGTGCCTTATTGCTGTTTGGTGGATTTTCTCAAATCATATCACATATAGACCTATTATTTAAAATGTGATTCCATGAAATTGTCAGGTCGTTACTTGGTAGTTGACTGTTTTTTTTTATGATCAAACACAAGCACTACAGGAAAAATCCTTTAGGGCACTCTGGGAGTGGTGCGTGTGCGCAAAAAGCGATTCACGTTGGTCTTGAATCGTTGGAGGATATATTCGTTGGGAAAAACGACTTCGGGAAGGTCGTTACACAAGGATGAAGTCCTCCAGATGAAAGAATTCTTAAATAATGAAGGTCGAGGAGTCCTAAGCTTAACCACATATTTATGGGCGGCAGTGGCTCGTCGTGTATTTCTGCTATTCGTCGCTCTGGGCGGAATTAAGAGGGCAAGGTCAGCCGAGCACCTTCCATGAAAATATCTGTAAAAGAGAGTCAAATCCCCAACCTGTCTTCGAGGTTCTAGGCTGTCGAGGTTCTTCGTCAGCTCGTGGTCTCCGATCAGACGAATAGCCCTCCTTTCGATGGAATCCAGTAGCCGAAGAGTATGTTTGGGTGCAGAGCTCCAGACATGAGAGCAGTACTCTAGTGATAGTAGAATCTGGGCTTTGTATAGTGTCTAAAGTTGTTGAGGTGTGTACAACTTTCTGGTTCGGAAGAATATCCCAAGTTTCTGAGAAGCTATCTTGGCGATTGCCACAACGTGGTTATGCCAATACATATTTCCTGTCAGATTGACGCCCAGCAAATTAATAGATGAAGCCAGTGGGATTGCGTGTGACTTCTGAATCTTGAACTTGTAACCGTGAAGTGAAAAAAAATATTCGAAAGACTAGCGAGCTCTGTGCATCCTTTAAAGAAACAGGCTAAGTAATCAGAAAACTCAAATGATTACGATTCTATTCTTAAATGATGATATACAATACGCACAAAATGATTAAGAAGTCATGCGTATTTACATCAACAAATGTTTTGTTGTAAAGTATACATTATTTAGTTCATCATAGTTTTTTGTAAAGGTATAATTCTACTTTAATCTAGGTAACAATAGGCGTTTTCCTTTGTTTGTTATCAATGTTGTGTAATATTTTTTACAGATTTTAGTTTTCTTTACATAATAAATAATTTTAGAGAAGTAATTAAATGAGCTGCGACATGATTACTTGTTCAGCAAGATTTTAAAATTGGTCAGTAGAAGAAAACATCTCTAGAAGCAGTTTACTTCAGAGGTCCCAGGGCACTATCAATTTATGTAACTTTCTTGCGTTTTCTTTTGCCGAATACAGAAGGAAATCGGCTACAAAAGGTGTAGCGGGGGCGGGTTTCCATTTATTTTCCAAGGGCACTGTCACGATTCAGAAATAATTATGATAGTAGGCATAAAAGTTTTTCAGTTTTACTTTATTTTGTTTAATTTCACAATTCCTCGTAAAATCAATTTCCACTGATTATTTCCATCACCTGTCACAGATACTGACTGTTTCGGCCAGTCAAATTATTTCATTTACACCAATTACACGTATATTTTGATAAATTTTTCGTCATCCTTACAAGTGATATAACTGTGTCATTGGTCCATTTTAAAAAGGCGTTTCTAAGAAGGGCGAGTACTAGAATATGACTTTTAATAAAAGTCAAGTTTGAATGCCTTCTCTTTAAATATATGCCTATTTTTTTAGATTTTCATTGTTGTTTACCCGTGAGAAAAGAAACTGCTTTTAAGGTAGGATTTAAGTAATGAAATATGTACTAACTGTTTCTTTGTAATGTATTGACCTGTTTTCTTTTGAAATTTTAGTCACATAGCCTTAAATTTACGAAACGTCAAAAGTTTTGAAGTTTTTAGTAGAGAGCATAAGCTAGTATCGATATCGACGAATATCGATATTGTATTTATATTAAAATTATTTCTCGTATTATTATATTAATTTTTCATTGTAGCACTCAAAGTTTTGTTTTTTGAAAATATTACTTAGATCGTTTGGGCCTGTTTATTCATAGATTAAATCACTCGAGTTTTAATCAGAATAAACATGCCAATGACATTTCATCTAGTTTTAGTCCCAGTGTAGAAACGATTATAATTTGCAAAATATATGTTACTTCCTGCATTAGAAAGAAATTTTAAAAGTATTTTTTTAGATTATATCTGCAGTATTCAAATCTAAATTTAAAAATGTATCGCCGGTCACGTGTCCCTAGTCAATAATTTCTTACTTTACCATTTTATATTTCACGTCATTTTACTAAAGTTACTTTTATATATAAATTATTTACATTCCTACTACAATTTGTATTGAAAAATAATGTTCAATGATCAACAGTTTAGTTCTTCTAACGCAATTATTAACCACAAGTTCCGTCCCTGCAGCTGCATGCAGAAATTACTTATAAATAACGCCACTAAATGTCGGCCTAATAGTTTTACAAATATGTATGTGTTTGAATTTGTGTAAAGCGTGCTCCTGTTTAGGTAAGTTCATTATTATGTTTATTTAGGTATAAATAAGTAGAACATTGCCTACTTTTTACCAGGCGTATATTTTTATGTTGTATCGCCGGTTACAGGGTTAACTCAGACCTAGTAGTCTTAATTAAGGGAAAAATACTACACGAAGTAATTCTCTTGAGTACAGATACTCACTTCAGTCTAAAAAAGTTTAAGAAATAGCTTGTATTTGCTGTCATCCACGAATTTGTGAACTTTTGTATTCGCCGGTCACGTATGAAAATGTTACCGGAGATACATTGATGTGACGGTTTGTTATCCGAGGCTATATGCAATATTTTTTTATTAACCATTTATAAGCCATTAATGAAATATATATTTTGATGTGCAAGTTTCGTTTACACCTTAGGTAGATTAAAAATATGATAATTTCCTTAATATTTTAATATTCTATAAGGAACATTTCAAAACTTAAGCCAATATAAGACAGGGCTGTTATAAATAATAGGAAAATGGTTATAGTGACTGATTATAATAACTCAGTTCCAAATATTGGCGTTATATGATTCAGAAGAGAAAAATTAGCGATGTGACGTTAAATTATTAAAAAATCGATGCTATAGACCAAGATCTTTGTGACGATGATCTTTTGCGCGGACATATATAATTCCTCAAATTAGACACTATAAGAAATCTATTAAAAAATTAACAGGTGTTTTTGAGATTTTTTTATTTTTAAAATCCGATTTACTGGAAGTTGCATGTAAAAAATTTTTTACCCGAACATGAAAAATTTTATCGAGCTCTAGTTATATTATATTACCTTTGATACATTTTCCAATTAATAATATAAAAAATATATATATACGCTCGCGATTGGCGCAATCTGTAATCATTCATAAATTCTTAACTTCATATTCTACGTGCATGTATTTTTAACTGGTTCTTCCACAAATCGCACATTAATATTTTTCGAACAACCTCCCAGTTGACATTTTATAAATATTCGATGTATATTTATAGACGAATGTCGTTTAAAAGTGACGCGATGCTGCAACTGATTGCTATGATTGATATCTGCTCTCTTTTTAAACATAGATTTTCTTTTATTTTTTGCTTTACCACTTATTTTTGGATTGGAATTCTGTAACGATGTTAACTGTAACAAAAAAAAATAGACATTTAAAATTATAATTCATAGTTTACTATTTACAATTTATGTAACAATTTACAGTGGATCCTTCAAATGATACAAGGTGATTCAAAAAATATTTGCCATCGCTCGTTTGATGATTCCTTGCCCGAAGATAAGACATATACAGGGTGTCCGCTAACTAATGGGACATGGAAAAACCACAGACTCCTTACGTAAAAATATTAGGATTTAATTATACTTACCTATATCCGAAAGTTGATATTAAAACTGAGATACAGGGTGTTAAAGTTAAATTTAATTTTTGTTTTTCTCTAATAACTTTGAGAGGAACTAACGTTTTTTTTTATAAAATTTGGTAATTATGTTTTTTTTAGGACAAGAAATTGATTTCTTTATGAAATTTTTCGCACGTTCATATGGTAATTTTTTGTGCCTCAGTGTATTTAAGTTTTTAACAAAAATACTACTTATCTCATATTTATTACGTAAAAAAGGTATACTAAGTTCAGGTCGGCCAGAGTTACCGTTTCGGAGATATTTGCATTTAAATTGTTTAGTGCGTTAGCTCAGGCAAGCAAATAATATTTTGCTACTGCTTACCAATTCACTTTTACATGATAATTAATGTTCTAGTGATGGTAATTGGGAATAATAAATACAACAATTTTATTGGATTGTTCTTTAACTTACTTTAATTGAAGTAACTTTGCCCATAGAAAATATCGTGTCGAAAGGAACCAACAGCAATGAAAACACAAACTTACGATAAACTCACAAATGAAACATTTTCTGTTCCATAGCAACTGCATCTCTAAATTTTATTTGTTTTCTCATAGGTTACTTTAAGAAAAAAATTTTGTTTGTTCAAATTAATAATAATTGGGAAGGGTGCACTAAAAAATTTAAATACAAATATCTCCGAAACAGTAACTCTGGGCGACCTGAGCTTAGTATACCTTTTTTACGTAATAAATATGAAAAAAGTACTATTTTCATTAAAAACTTAAATACACTGAGGCACAAACAAGTTATGAAGTATGACTTAATAAATGTACAAATAATGCCGCAGACAGCGCCCCCTACATTGTACATTAAAATTTCATGAAAAAAATCAATTTCTCATCCTTAAAAAACGATAATTGCTAAATTTTGTAAAAAAAACTTTGGTTTCCTGCAAAGTTATTAGAGAAAAATAAAATTGAAGTTTTAACTTTAACATCCTATATCTCAGTTAATATCAACTTTCTGACATAGGTAAGTATAATTAAATCCTAATATTTTTACGTAAGGAGTCTGTGGTTTTTCCATGTCCCATTAATTTGCGGACACCCTGTATATACAGGGTGTCCCATAACTAATAGTACACAGGAAAACTGCAGATTCCTTGGGTAAAAATACTGCGATTTGGCCATACTTAGTTTAGTTCAATAGCTGGTAATAACCGAGATACAGGGTATCCAAGTAAAAATTTAATTCTCAATTTTCCTAAATAACTTATTTCTGAATCAATATTTTTGCAAAAAATTTTGTGACTAGCATTTTTTTGGGGAAAGGGATTTGAATTTGTTAATAATTTTGATGTAGATTATAGGGGGCGCTCTCTGCGGTACTCTGGATACATAAAAAGCAGTGTAACTTTCTTGGGCCTTAGTATAATTATGTTTTATAATATCAGTTTTCCGTCATTTTTAAGCAATAAAGGTATACTTTGTAAATGTCGCTCCGACTAACCGATTTCGAGATATTTTCAATTACAATTTCTAATGCGCCCGTTTAAATTTTGATTTATAAATGTGAAATTTGCACAGTAGGCTTTGGTAAAAACAAATACAATGAAAGCACTTTGATACCTCATTTCTGTAAAAGTTTATTTTTATTTGTCAGCATTGTGGGTGTTTTTATGAAGTATTTGAAGATACTGTTTCAAAATTAAACTAAAAATGCCGCGACATAACTGTTTTCTAACGGAGAAATGCGAGACATGGTATGTTTATACATACAAGAAAATTTTAATAGACGCGGGGCACATCGGCGGGTTTGTTCACAATGCTGACAAATGAAAATAAACTTTGAGAGAAATGAGGTTACAAAGTGCTTTCATTGTATTTGTTTTTACCAAAGCCTACTGTGACAAATTTCACATTTACAAATCAAAATTTAAACGGGCGCATTAGAAATTGTAATTGAAAATATCTCGAAAACGGTTAGTCGGAGCGACAGTTACAAAGTATACCTTTATTGCTTAAAAATGACGGAAAACTGATATTTTTAATAAAAAACATAATTATACTAAGGCACAAAAAAGTTACATTTCTTTTTATGTATCCAGAGTACCGTAGAGAGCGCCCCCGATAATCTACATCAAAATTATTAACAAATTCAAATTCCTTTATGCAAAAAACCCTATTCACAAAATTTTGTGCAAAAATATTGATTCAGAAATAAATTATTTAGGAAAATTGAAAATTAAATTTTTACTTGGACACCCTGTATCTCGGTTATTACCATCCATTGAACTAAACTAAGTATGGCCAAATCGCAGTATTTTTACCCAAGGATTCTGCAGTTTTCCTGTGTACAATTAGTTATGGGACACCCTGTATATAAGAACAAACCAGAAGATAAGACATATAGTTCTTGTCAGTTTGCAGATGCTCTGTTTGAAAGTAACAAACTGTTAAATTTTTAGTATTTTCAGAATATTTCCGAAACGACTATGGCAATTTTAGTGAAATTTGGGTTATGAAAAGTATCTAAAATAGCACATATATTAGCAATAAATATGTGCGAATAGGTTTATCAGGGGCCTGCGTGCCATAGGACGCTCTATTAATGTCCGAGTTAGGCAAAATAATGATATTTGTGTCAGAGTGAGAAGATCTTTACGTAGAAGGTTGAATGCTTTTAATAAAGCTGTTGGTGCTGATTTTCATGATTTACTGTAATGCGTAGATATGTCTTCATAAGAATAAATACCTAATAGAATTGCATTTGTCTTGTAAACGAAGCTCATTCAAAAATAAATATTAGAAGTTTTCTTTTAGTCGTTTAAAGTTCTAACAAATTATGCTATGGTCTATATCACCTTAGTTTTTAATGGCGCCCTTGACATATGTCATTTCTAGTAATATTCTGTTTACTACACAACAGCCCGGTGAGACCGCTTATGACGGGGATCGAAGCATATAAGTAGGCCGTGCAAGTGACGTCACAGCCAGGCAGGTTACTCCATACGTTTATCCTTTTGTGTCGATCGTTCTGTATCAATATCAGACTTTGGGTTTGTTCGATTTAATCTAGGCCATATTTGTCTCCCTTTATTGAATCGGAGAAGGTTGATGCAGACAGAGACAGACATAGAATGCGAGCAGCACACGTTCTTAAATTATTTCACAACCGAACATCCTTCGTCTGGAAGGGGATAAAATCAAGTAACATATGATTTATAATCTGATTGAAAATGGTGAAGGAAGCGTCTTTAAATTCTAAAATAATTTTTAATTATCTATTCTTTTCACGAAAACGGACCTTCTCGTTTTGTTCCAGGTAAGTAATTTATGATTGAAATATTTTTTTACTAATTTTTATTCGTTATTGTTATTTTACATTATAAAATTGTCCCATTATGTCCCAAACTTGTCACGGAAACTAGCAACAAACACATTTTTAAAGAATTTTAATTAAATTTTACAATCCAGAAGTCAAAAGCTACAACATAATAATTACAGCTTAGTTATATTAACCCGTAGCCAGAATTTTGATAAGTCCGGTAATATATTATTATAATAATTCTTTCTTTTCATAGTTTAATTGAGAATCCCATAATGACTGAACATTAAAGAGGACTTCGATCACTAATGTTGCCAGGAGTATGCTACGAAACAAACAAATTGGAAGCCCATAATCATAATGATGGTGCATATATTTACTTGGTTAGTAGCTGTACATATAGTATTGTATTTACCTTGATTTGTTTGAAGTTGAAGATGGTAAAATATTTTATGTAAATTATGATTTATTTTCTATTTTTTAATAAAACTAATTACAACCTTCAATCTCTGAATTCTTTATTTCTAGTTTCGTTACTAGTTCAATAATAATATAAAAGTATGTAAGAACAATTTTAAAGTGATATTTACAGCTGAAAACCTATGTCAAAATCCTAATATTTGATTTTCTCTACTTAGGAAATCAAATGAACGGGTTTCGATGTTTTCTTTGCTTAAATGTCACTTTAAAATATTGACAGTAATACAAATTTGGACAAAAGTGACATTTGAAAAGCACGTGCGTGCCAGGCATAATGGATGTCGCCGTATCATGCCGGCTTCGATTATTTAACACGGCAGTTTGTCTTCTTCCTGGTTATAAGTATTCGTTGCTACACAACTTTCACATTTTTTGGAGAATGGCGCCTACATCAGCCTATGCCATAAAGAAATGAAGAAGAAAATCACATTTAAAACTTTGGTCAGGGCCGGACATCACATTCTTTATTAAAATGTATTACTTTTAATAGTAATAAAACATTTTTCCTGAAATTGATATTTTGACCACATAAACCGAGTCATAAAATATTATCTATGGCAGAGTAATAAAGAGGGACAAAATCAATATCACAACCAAAATGTTCATAACCTATAAAAAAATAATTAAAAAGAAATATTGTATAAATTAGAATTTTCCACTGAAAAACTTGTTTTATAGGTAATATACAACGCAAAACATATCATTCCTATAAAATTTTTGGGATTATATGTTTGTATAATTGGAACTGTGGAGCAAATAAAATATGTTTAATTAATTTTTAATAAAAAAAACACATGGAATAAATATTTATAATACGTTAAATAAAGTATTTAAAAAATTTTTTAATTTAAAATTATTTAAAAAAAAGCAAAGAAATTTTTTCTAGAAAATATACCAATTACTTAAAAAAAACAATTATTATAATAATTTTTATTTTTTATTTTTATATTGATTAATTACTTATGTATGTTCTATGTCATAATATTCCCTGTAATGGACTAAAATAGCTCGTTGGAAATTAAATAAACATTATTATTATTATTATTATTATTCACGGTGTTGAAAAAAGGTCGGCACCCCGGAATAACTCCGGTGCATAGCATTGCAGCGGAAAATGTCTAGGGAAAAAATTGTTTGGTTTTGAAAGAGGAATAGTTTGCAATTTAAACCAAAGCCCACCCCCTCAGCACCCGGGGCGGGTGGGGGTAAGTTAAGATTTTCAAATGGAACCCCATACTTTTTATTGGCGTATCGTATTTTCCGACAAAAATAAACATCTTTTGTCCGAAAATTTTTTTTATTCGGGCCCATCCTTCACCAATAATCACTATGAGAAAGACAAAATCAGAATCGTGCGGAAATCAAGTTTTATCCCGGAAATACTCTTTTTCTCAATCTTGTACTAAAAAATACACGTGGAAAAAGTTGTTTGTATTCCATGATTATTGGTGATGGGCCCGAATAAAAAAAAGAAGATGTTTATTTTTGGTCGGAGAACACGATACGCCAATATAAAAAATATGGGGTTCCATATGAAAATCTTAACTTACCCCCACCCGCGCCCGGGGGTTTAGGAGGTGGGGGGTGGTTTAAATTGCAAACTATTCCTCCTTCAAAACCAAACAACTTTTTCACCAGACATTTTCCGCTGCAATGCGATGCACCGGAGTTATTCCGGGGTACAGACCTTTTCTCAACACCGTGTATAACCATTTCTGGTGATTTCTATTTCTATTTTTTTCACCCGGCAACACTACAATCTAATTGGAATTCCTAATACATCAATTTAAACGTTAGGTAAAACGTCTGGTAAAACGTTAGTTAAAACCTTATGTCATTGTTTGGACGCCGCTTAACACAATTAGATATAAAAATATGGGATCGACACCTACTGTAAATACAGTGTAATTTTTCTACTTGTAATTTTTTGAAGGGTTTTAATATGCACATCGAAAGTAACTAATTAACAAATTTTAAAGTTTACCGAGTTCCACTCTAAGTAATAATTACTGACTCACATGAATACGGCAGGTGTAACCTTGGTTATTCTCCAAACAATTAAATGGGCTTGTGCTCCTTGTTGTACGAAATTAAATAACTTTAACCGCATGGTATAATTAAAAATACTAAAATATATTAATAAGAAGTAGGTTCTTATTTATTTTACACATTTATGAATATTTTAAGGGGTATTTGGTTACCATCAGTTAAGAGCTGTCAAATTAATTCCCTTCGAATGAAATACTATACACAGAGACGTTAGACTGGTAGAAGAGTGGGGATGGAATCTCCTAATATCTTTATAATAATGTGGTTCTGTTAACAATTAACACAATATTTTTTCTGACAAAATTTTAAGATACTATAGTGATATAAAATTTGATACTACTTTTTTTATGATCATACCCAAGCACTATAGGAAAATCCTTTAAGGTACTCTAGGAGTGTTGCGTGTGCGAATAAAGTGATTCACGTTGGTTTTGAATCATTGGAGATATATTCATTGGGAAAAACGACCTCGGGAAGGTCGTTCCATAAGGATGAAGTCCTCCAAATGAAAGAATTTAAAAATAATGAAGTTTGAGGAGTACTAAGTTGAACCACATATGTAAGGGAGGCAGTGGTTCGTCGTGTATTTCTGCTATTTGCCGCTCTGGGCGCAATTAAGACGGCAAGGTCAGCCGAGCATTTTCCATGGGAATATCTGTACAAGAGAGTCAAATCACCAACCTGTCTTCGATGTTCTAGGCTGTCAGGGTGTTACTTAATGACATGCCAATATTTAAGAAGGTTATTCTTTGGTCCATTTTCAGAAAAACCTCAAATGGACATATTATTATGTCCTAAATGTCTTAATATATGATATACAGGGTGTTAAAGATTTTCATGTATTTTTTAATTTGTTAAGGTTAATGACTTAAATACATGACAACGAGACTAGGTAGACAACTGTCAAAACTGTTTATGTTTACAAAACAAAATCTGCTTCTTACCTACTTGATCCTTTTTAATTTTTATTAATACCTAATTTCATAACACAGTGCAAATGGATGAATTGCATTTTTTTAAACGAAAAGTCTGCGTCAAACGATAAAAAATCTAGAGACGACATTTGCTCAGCAGGAAATGGGAATTTCAAAAATGATTTCTATTTAAAAATGAACGCCACTGGTCGGAATAAAAAACACATATTATACATCATAAAATGCCGCTCGATGAATAGTAAATGTTTACCAAATTTCACAAAAATATCTAGAGCAGTATCACAGATATTAATAAAAAAGCAGATTTTTTGAAAATCTTTAACACCCTGTATCTCAAAAGTAAGGACGTTTAGGACATAAGTTCATATGAAGTTACTTTAGTACTCTCAGAGAAATCGAGTTCCAAAAATTGAACTTTTTTAGTAGCAGTAACTATGTCCCTGGTAAACAATTGGAAAGGGTATCACCCGGAGTGATAACCTACGGACCCTTAATCGTTCGACTAAAATAGGAGATCAGCACAATAATTTTTTAAATATCCTAAAAATAATAAATTTGAGTTCAGGTGCAGTTCTAATTATGTAAACTTTTGGAAACTACTACACTGAGAAAAATGTCTGTTTAATGTCAAATAAATCATTGGTTTGGATAATTCTTATTGGCTACAATTAATTTTTATTTGGCTTATCGATTATTTTTTCTTCATATTTGTTTGGTTTCTAATTATATCCTCAATTTTAAAGAAAAATCTCTAACACTTTTTTCTTACCTAACGTACAAATAATCACAATTAAAATAAAAAATTAATTAAAAACAAATAATACAAATTACATCTTTAAAAACAAGTGACCCTAAATATTTTTTAGTATTATAAGGTATTCAGTGGTCATTCGGTGTGAGGGTATTTTGACCAAACAAATAATTTGTGATAAACAGTATGTTATTTGAAATGAATAACAAAGAGTAGAGATAATTTCCTAAATTATTTGAACAGAATAAATATATTACTGTTTCAAATAAATATTTGTTTCTTAGAAATAATTAGTTATTTGTATTAAATAGCTCAGACTAGCTAAGAAATACTTACATGCTACAAGAAAATAAATACATACCGTTCTAAATTAATATATTAGTATTTGCTACAAAAACATCTTCTTTTATCAAATAACACATGTATTTATTGACTACCTTTATTATTTCAAGTTTAATATCGTAAATATTTGGTTTAAATAATGAGAAGTAATTAAATGATTACTTGGTCAGCAAGAGTTTACAATTGGTCAGTAGAAACAAACATGTCTAGAAGCAGTTTACTTCAGAGGTCCGAGGACACTGTCAATTTATGTAACTTTCTTGTGTTTTCTTTTGCCGAATAAATCGGCTTCAAAAGGTGTAGCGGGGGCGGGTTTTCACTTGTTTTCCCAGGGCACTATCACGATTCAGAAATGTTTGCTGTCTATAAGTTGCTGACCAACAAGCCATTTTGGCTGACCGATTACATTTTTCTGTTCGCAAAAATAAGAATGTTTTGCTAACCAGTTAAATGATACCCTTAAATAATATTTCTTTAAATACAATAAATTTTACAATCAGTACTTAAGTAATTTCGGTTAAAATTGCAAATCAATATTTGTTCAGACAATAGAAAATTAACATTTGCTTCGGTAAACTCCATTTTTGTCTAGATTAAATAAATTATTTTTCAGTGTAGAGGAACTGACCCGAATATGGGCAATGTATTTAATATGGGACCTGGTTAGGAAAGTAAACAGCGCCATCTAGCTTTCGGTATTGCAAACTCGGCAAGGGGTTCCTACATTCTAATTTATTCACCGTCAACGTCTTGTTCATGTGAATAACAGTGTTTGTTTACATTTTTGCCAGTTCCGATAAATATTTTAAGGTAAGATTTAACATCATAATTTTATACAGTTTTTTGAATCTTCGAAGGATTTTTTAATGTAATGGCATTCCAAACGCCCTAAATATCAGGGATCATATCATTCATATTTTCCTTTTTAAGGAGATTTGGATATTTATGGCTAACTCTAATTTCGTAACGGCCATATTGAAATATGGGCCATATAGAACCCATATTTCTTGTTTTTTTAGAAAAAAATATCTGGAACAACAGAAAAACGAAAATTTGATTGTGAAAGTAAAAGAAACACTTGGAATAAACAGAATATGGCGGCTGCTCTAAACGCTGTTAATCTGGGAATAGGAGAGGACTCTAACATGTAGAATTACCTCTCCAAATATCCTGATGTATTATCTGAACACCCTGTATATTACAAGAAAATAATGAAACACCTAAAACACATCACTTATTTAAATTTTTTGTGGAACTTCTGGGAACCCTGTATAGAATTTGATTACCGCTCGTGATTACTGTGCTATTGGTTACCAGTGGTGAATATTCTTCATTACTTTATCGAATAATTTTTTTCACTTCTTACTTTAGAACAGGCCTCGAGATGTTGTTAGAGACGTGTCTCGGTCGGTAAACTACGTGAGAAAACCTTTACATTCTATGAGGGATAAATCAATATTCGAGATACAAAGGTTCGCGAAACCTGTTCTCAGCACGAATATCTGATAAGATTTTTCAATGTTCGCTACTATTTTCTATTGTGCTTTTCTATATACATGACCCCCATTTTTATCCCCTATACACAGGGCTAAAATAAATTCAATGACTAAAATTCAATGTTACAAACGACCTTATTAGTTCGTTTTACCCGCCGCTTCGCCAGCTCTGATGTCTAATAATTCACTAAAGTACAAATTTCCCCCTGTATATAGAGCTATCGACAATAAAGTGAAGTTCCAATCTAGGATTTGGACATGGATTAGGTTCAAGAGAAGCTATAGTCGCAACACAAGTTCTTGTTCAGAGTTGATATGATCACTGTGCTGTGTATTGTTCACAGATTACGAAAAAGCATTCGATCAAGTACAACACCACAAATTAATGCAGCTCCTCAAAAAGCTTGATATAGGCCTGAAAGGCTTCCGATGTATCCGACACAAATAAAATTAGACAACAACGTGTACAACACCATACAAATTAGAGGAGGGATGCGGTAGGGGTGTGTGCTATCTCCGGTCTTATCTAATTTGTAATCTGAAGCAATTTTTCAAAAAACTTTGGAAGATGTGGAAATGGAAATGAAAGTTAATGGAACATGGATTAACAATAACCGTTATGCTGATGATGTTGTCTTAAGTGACGATAATTTACACAATCAACAACAACCCGAACAAAGTAAATCAGTGAATGTAAATATGAACACCGAAAAGACAACATTCGTGATTATCTCGAGGAATACATTTAAAAACTCCAGCATGACTTCTAACGCAATCCACATAGAAAGAGTGGAGAAGTTCAGGTACCTGGCCACCTGGCTCTTTGAAGACTGGACATCGTAAAAACGATGTTAAGTATCTCATTGAACAAGCTCGACAGGCATTCTTATAGTTGGGAAGGGTGCTTACCTACTCCGAATGTTACCATGACTTGATGCTGAGGTTCATAAAGTGATATGTTTGGTCGGTGCTTCTTTATGGTATGGAAATTTGGACAGTGAAAGCGAATACAATTAACAAATTAGAAGCTTTAAAGATGTGGCTATATCGTAGAACCCTGAAGATATCTTGGATGGCGAAATTGGCAAATGAGAATGCGAATTGTTTGAAGCAATTAAGAAGAGGAAAACGCCATACTTAGGCCATATCATGCGAAGTGAGGGGTACCAAATCTTGCAGCTGATGATTGAGGGCAAGATTGATGGCAAAAGAGGAATCGGAAGGAATAAAATGTCTTAGTTTCGAAACATCAGGCAATGGACATAGATATACAATGTTCAGTCGCTGATAAATACCGAGAGAAATAGAGAAGCGATGGAAAATGTTATCGCAAACATCCATTAGTGGATACGTACCAGAAGAACCCTGAAACATATATAGATGGGCGGTAGTGCTTCGTCGTGTATTTCTGCTATTTGTCGCTCTATGTAGAGTTAAGAGGCCAATGTCGCTCAGAAATTTGCTATGGAAATGTCACCAACACAACTTGGATGTTCTAGGATGTCGAGGTTGTTGGTCAGCTCGTGATTTCACATCAGACGAATGACTTTTCTTTCGAGGGTGGACAGCTCCAGACAAGATAGCAATATTTCAGTGATGGACGAATCTGGGCGTTGTAGAATATTATTTATTTATATTTAATTAATAAGTTACCTTTCATAATAATCGAGTCGTTTTCTGCGCGAGCATGCGAGAATCATTATCACGCACGGTCGGTGAGACCCGTTATTTCTTTTTTATTCTTGCTGACTACTATGAGCTGTTTCTTAATTATTATCCCGGTTTATTGGCTTTCTCCAGAGGGCTCAGACCTCACCTAGATATTTTTACTGACGTTATAGCCAGCTATAAGAAGGGAAAGTAGCTCGGGAGTTCTTGAATTTCCAAAAAGTTCGTAGTTGGGGTCCCTAAAATATTACCATGTTTTTATTTTACTTTATTAAGACCTTCTTTACTGGGAAATAAACAATCTATTTTATCGCATAAAAGACGGTCTTGTGGCCCTTTTTTAAAATAATTTTGATAGCTATTGTCCACGTATCGATAGATTTTTTAATATCGTTGCATCCCTACTGATTTCGGTTCTGGACGGTTATCGTTGGTTGGCAACCAAACCGGCACCAATACGGCGGGGTTGAATATATCGTCCCCTATCTCACGTAGTGACGTAACTGACAAAATTCGAAACAGTGAGATAAGCCACTAGACGTTTTCTCATGAAGTGTCGTAAACGTATCTATCAGAGTTTCACTGCGATCGATAAATTTAGAAGCGGCGTATGTATCAATCAGTGAAAAAAAATTCTCACGTACCGACTTAACTGCGGTTGTGTGCAATTTAATTTTTCATCCCACTTCATTCCGTAAGCTCAAATTCAAGCACAATATTATTGTAAACGATTTATATTGTCGGTAATCATTATCGATATTTAAATAATGGATGTGCTTGTACTTTGGGAAGATGGATCACATAATGTTGTATCTTCTACTGAACTTAAAACTGATAGGTGTAAACGTTTTAGTGAAGGAAATAAAGCGAAAATGTATATTCTGGAAACTGGTACAAGGAAACCATTTTAGGCTTATAATAAAGCAGCATATCCGAAAGTTGTGTCACACTTCTGTAGAGCAAAAACATCCAAGATGTACCTTCATCCAGATTTTTCGTTAAAAAAATGTTTTGTATGTTCCTTGAAGCACGCCGGTGAGTCAGGAAAAATGTAGTTATCATACATACAGAAGGGTTTTTAAAGAAAAAAAGTTATCGTTTTTAACACCTAAAAAACACCAGTGTTCCCGTTGCCTCACTTAGTTAGAACGAGATGAACAGACTAAAGATAAGTTGAAAAGTCTCTATGATGCGCACATCGGGAAGAAAACTATCGTTCGGCAAAAGGAAGCAGATTGCAAGAAAGAAGCTATAGAAGATCAGAAAGTAATTAGCGGTGTTTTGACTTACAACAAGTAATCTACGTTCTAATTTCCAAAGAAAGTGCCATTTTTTAGATTTAGTAGCTCTATGCTCAGGAAATTTTCCTGTTATACGTCACCCTGAATTTCTGCAGTTTTTCTTAACGTTACCTCATGAACCTGGCATAGAACACACCTAATACTATAATCAAACATTATTAATATTATTGTCAATTTCAGTATATATCGGGTATTATTACTTTGAAACCATGTTAATAAAATATTTCATTAAACGTCTTACCACATACCCTACTTTAGTTTTTTTTATAGTACCTAGGAGGTAAATACAATTTTTAATTCTATAAGTATAGTTTCAACTGCAGAACCAAAGCATGACATATCTACAATTGCAACAACAAAAAAACTCACGAAGTGACGTAACTACATATTTTCATCAAAATACAAAGAAATAAGAAAAAAAGTTATATCCAACTAGAAGCCACCAAAAATAAAAGAGTATACATAAGCAATACACGCTAAAAATTTCGCATCTGTTTAGCAATAGTTTATAATTGTACGGTAGGTTTAGTACAAGACATTTTTTCATTTCTTCTCTCCTGAAACATTTATGAAATGTCACTTACGTCAATACGTGAGATAGGGGACGATATGATGGCTACAACATTGTGCACAATATAACCGACGAGCAACCTTTAAAAATATGACGTGCGCACCAACAAATCTTTTCACTCATAAAATTTAACTTTTTACTGCGCATCACATAAGTTGTACGTTTCCATTGATCAGGTGAGTGGAGGGAACCAACTAGGGTACGACGCATTAGTTCTGATGTCCCTGCCGAAGATCCCAACTAACTGTGGATAGCTTGCAGGTAAATAAGCAGAAACAATCCCACGATGGATGTTAAAAACATAATTATTGATAAAACTCACTCGTGAAGAATGGAATTTTCACTGATGGGACCCCTTCTGGATATCTAGGAGGCAACCTCGCAAGGCTCTCTGATGACAAGAAATGCGACTAACCGACTTGCCGAAAAATACCAAATTAAAAGGTCATTTCCATTATTCGTTATAGTATTTGCAGAATTATACCGTTAATCTTTTGACTGCAATAAAACCTCATTATCCCTTCGACCATAAAATAAATAAGGAAATAATAAATTTAATACAAAGTGATTTTTAATAATTTTAATCTTTAGTGGTTTTCCGGCGAGAAATTTTTAGTTAGGCTTATTAGTGGTAGAATGTGGCGTCCTTGGAATTGTGCTGATAGGGGGGCATCTTCAAGTGTCACTTTTAAAAGAAAGCATTTATCTACCCATGCCAAACTAATAATTAAAAATGTGTATCAATCGTTGTTGAGTAGAAATTTTAATTCGGTGGATGCTTTGGCAGAGACGTCTACTTTGACAAAAACTCCTTTATCTTCGGTAAGAGACATAGTACGAAAACCTGTTAATCCTAGAAAAAAATCGGAGTGATTCTGGCACATTTAGAAGCATTGACGAAAATGACATGGATTTATTAAGAAGAAAGATTTACCAAATGTATGAGGCACAAACTGTACCCATTTTGATTTCCCTCAAAGAGGGAAAGACGAAACAAATATCTCTTGTAGCCTTTCAAGCCTTAGGAAAATATTGCGTAAAATGGGTTTTAAATACCGAAGCATTGATAAAAGGCAAAAATTAATGGAATCTCAACGTTTACGGGAATGGAGACTTAAATATTTAACAGCTGTTAAACAATTTAGAGAAGAAAATCGTCCAATTATTTACCTTGACGAAACATGGTTCGATACCCATGACACTCCAAGAAAAGGTTGGGATGATTCTTCCAAAAAATGTCAAACCAAGGCACCATCAAATAAAGGCAAAAGAATCATAATATTACATGCTGGTTCAGAGAACGGGTTTGTTCCAAATTGTCTGTTGCTTTCAGCTAAAAACATAGCAGATTCTTCTTTAGATTACCATCAAGATACCGACGCACAACTTTTTGAAGGTTTGTTTAAACATAAACTCCTTAAAAATATACCTGAAAATAGCGTCATTGTAATGGACAATGCTAGTTATCATAGGCGGCAAGCAAAAATCATTCCCAATTCTAATAATACAAAAGCAGAAATTCAAAATTTTATGATTGAAAATGATTTATATTTTGAAAAAACTTACAAAAAACGAGAACTGCTAAGAAGTATTAAAAGCTTTTAAAATAAATAAGGAATACGAGTGTGACAAACTTGCAGCAGAAAATGGACATACAGTGTTGCGTCTTCCTCCGAACTATTGTATATTCAATCCTATTGAGCTAATATGGCACGAATTAAAATCAAATATTATGAGAAATAATATTTCTCCTACATTAAATGCATCTCTAGTAGAATTAATTAAAAACGAAGTAAGAAAAATTTCTGCAGACAGCTGGAAAAACTGTGTACAGCATGTACTTAAGGTAGAAAATTTTTACAATTGTATGATTACAAATGTTCAACCCTTAATTAATTATAAGTTAAGGCTTAGATAAAGATAGTGATAGTGATACAGAGTTAAATTTTGAATTAATTATCAATAGTTTCTTAGAATTTAATTAATTTTTATTGTACTTGTTATCCTAATAGTTATACTTTTAAATTATATTATTTTCAATTATAATTAATTGTTATCATTATTTTAAATTTATTATAGGTACCTAAAACTAAAAATACCTATTTATTTATTTTAAATTATAAAAATAAATCATGTGGTGTGGTATACATTTTCAAGCCGGCCCTGATCCCATTTATTGAGCTTTGAAGAGGTTGAGGCGTATATACAATAGGATTTAATCAGGTAGTTTATTTATGGCAGTAAGAGTCAACGGTATAATTCTGCAACAACTATACGTCCTATTTTGCAGATGCCAGTCAAACTGTGACGGGGATGACATTGTTTAATATTGAATTGACGATTTTTTAAATAAAATATGATTTATCTTTAAAATATCTTCGTCAAAAATTGATTGTCATGACAGTCGCCAAATAATAGATTTTCAACTTAACTTTAAACTAATTTACTAGACAATTTATCTCAAAATATTAGTCTTTAAAAAGACCAAATTAAACCTAAATACAACACTAAAAAAAGTTACTGACCTGATAACTGCTCTCATCCGGACTGCTCTTCTTCATATTTATATGGTCATAAATTACACCAGAAAACTAACCATAAATTATATTTCTTTTTTAAATTCGGCACATTACCATAATTAATGATTGTATAGGGTCCGTAGTCACTGAGGTCTGACCGTATAACGCGGGCATTAATAGTATACCTCATAATTATGGAAAGAAAGTCTTATTATACGAGAAATTATTAAATGACACTGAAATAGTACATTACGTAACGAGTGTTGTAAATAGCATAGTACGAACGAATGCATAGTATACGAATGAATGCGCAATTGCATTACAATTTGAATTACCTGTCATATTTTACCAACAATCATATTTATTAAAACTTTTTTTTTAGTTTTTAATTTATTACTCTTAAACTACATAACCAAATGAAATAAAACTTTAGGCAAATATAAAGGACACTCATACGAACCTAATTATGTAATAAAATACTGGGTGTCTCATTTAAAAAAAGACAGCATTATGTTACCACACATTTTGAGCCACCATATTTAAAAATATTTTCCTGAAATATACCCTATAATACAGTATAAATCGGCATATGAATGAAATTCCCAAGATAACTCGTATTGGAGCTATGGAAGTCTGACACACTATTGCAGGACACTAGGCAGCGAAAAAGAACCTAATTTCGGACGAAGATATCTCTCGACCGGGAGTTTTTTACGCTGGGCGCCCTTGGATATTTTTTATCTAGTGATCGAATCAGTGAGGAATGTTTGGGCAAATTTGACCGGGACCCATTTTCCATGAGAAATGCTTTTAATAGATATATACAATATCGATAGTCGTCGATATCGATACTAGTTTATGCTCTCGACTCTAGACTTCAAACCGTTTGACGTTTCGTAAGTTTGAGGTTATGTGACTAAAATTTCAAAAGAAAACAAGTCACCAATATCGGTAAATAGGAAAATACGTTACAAATAAACAGTAAGTAGAGTAGAGTGGGGTATAAGTACGCATCGGGTAAAAGTACGCAGTCGGCTTATTACGGCAACTTGCACCAACGAAACACTTTTGGCCTAACTTACCTTTAGTTATATCCTTATTGAATATCGTTGTGTAATTTAATCCAGATATTCCACCACAAAGGCATAGAAATGAGGTGAGTTAGTTTATTTAATCATTTGATGTTATTATCAATTAACATATTTTAGTATGAATGTGGTAACCACTCTAAATTTAAACAAATATCTAAGTAGTAAACATTAATAATGTCAATACATAACCTCAAAAATATGTAGAGGACGCGGACAACAGGTTTCGCTTAACAACGTTGTCAAATTAAAAATGCTATTTGGGGCAAAAGAGCGCATTATGTTATGGGGCAAAAGTTCGTTGCGTACTTTTGCCCCAAAAATATAGGGCAAAAGTACGCAACGAACTTTTGCCCTATATTATTTATGTGGGTTTGTGAAGGCGTGTAAGGACCAAATTATCTTATGAACTTTTTTTTTTATTTTTAGAAATTATAAACGCAAAGCCAATTACCACTGAACTTTTCGAAAGAGCTAAAATTTTATTACAAACTGGTTTATCTCAGCGTCGTGTCGCCAGTGAACTAGGCTTCACAGAAGGGGCATTAAGAAAGAGGCTAAAGCTAGATTGTGAAGTAGCCCAGCTAGGACGCTATAAAGGTGTTTTTAATGAGCAAGCATTGGAGAAAATGTTCTATGGTTTGACATTTAAAAGTTTAAGGCAGGGCTTTTTGTTGAGAATATACAAGAAGAAATGGAGCCGGAAGATACAGCTCCCATTCCTTCTAAGAAACTTAGAATTAACACGAGTGCGCTAGAAGAAGTTACTCTTACCAAGCCATTTAAAAATCCTCCTGCTAAAATAGGAGCAGCATCTGTAACGTCCATTGCTTCCACCACTAGCAAACGTCCAGCTGAACACTCTACAAATGTTTCCACTGCTTTCACTAGTAAACTTTCCACTGAACCCGCTAAAAGTGACTCTACTGCGTCCACTAGCAGACTTCCAGTTGAACCTTCTACAAGTGATTTTGAAATAGTTCTTGAATCGAGCAACACCACACTCATTGCATTAACGAATAGCTCGGCACCTATTTCAGTGCAGCAGATCCTGCCGCTTCCAAAGAAGAAAGATAAAGTGTTGAGGCAAGAAAGGGCAAAAAATCCGTCGTTTTAACCAGCACTCCTGTAAAAGACGAGCTAGAAGAAGCAGAGAAATCCAAAGAATAAAAAAAATAATAAAGGAAAGAAGAATGTGTTTGGTTCCCAGGCAAATGTTCCAACAGTTAAATCAATCTCTTTGACTTTGACCGAAAGTTAGAAACGAAAAAAAAATTAGAAACCTCCGAAGATATCTAAATTTGCCCTGGCTGCGAAGAGTCCTTCTCTGAAACTCGCAACGATGACTAGGTCCAATGCAATTACTGTCAGGAATGGTGGCACGAGGCATGTTCATTATTTGAAGGAAAAGGAGCATTTAGGTGCGATTACTGCTAACCTGCTATTGACTTATTCGTACCTGTTTTTTTTTTTACTTTGATAAATGTATAGGTTCTCTATTTTTTGCATTTTATTTAAATGCGATCTTTTGCTCCATATCGATCGTGCTTTTGACCCACTAGTGCGGCAAAAGTACCAATTCGTGTTTTCACCCAATTTTGTTGCAAATAACAGTTCATAATAGTTCCTTGATATTTTATTGCATTTTTTGTGATAGTCCATACATTTATCTATTGGATATTCCGGACTACATCAATAGAATTATATTTGTTTCAGAAATACTACGCAATAAATATTAAGTGCGTATTTATGCCCCACTCTACTGTACATCTTTTTTTACTTAAATCCTAACTTTAAAGTAGTTTCTCGTTTGTCACGGGTATATAATAATGAAAATCAAAAAAAAATCATGCATATGTTTAAAGAAAAAGTCATTCCAACTTGACATTTACTAAAAGTCATTTTCTAGTACTCGGCCTAGTTGGAATTTAAAAATGTTTTGGACCTATGACACCGTTTTATCACTCGCAAGGAAGATGAGAAAATTATCAAAATAATTACGTATAATTGGTGTAAATGAAACAATTTGATTGGTAAAAACAGTATATTTGACAGGTGACGGTGGAGAAAGACTACAGTAAAATTACTATAGTAAAGATTATAATGTAAAATTTTCTATAAAATATTATATTAATTACATTTCTTAGTAGTAATCCATATAAAAATAACAGTGTAAACATAATTTACAAAAAACTATAATTGGGATTTCCAAGAAATTAGGTAAAATGAAGTAATTACTAAAACATTAAGTGAAAATAATTTTATTATAACTCCAGAAATAAGTATTTTAAAATGTATGGTACATTTTACTGACGACTAGGTATTATTGTATTTTTTATTGTAAAAATAACCAAGTTAAATGAAGCGGGAAAGAATAAATCAGATGCAAAGGGTCCAGGATGTCGGTCATTACTACGATATCGTACATTAGTGATGTGACCTACACAGTACACATCTCTACACCGAAACGTTCTCAAAAATATACTGATTTGGACTGCTGCTTGAGAAAATATTGAGCGAATATTTACATAAAAAAATGTAAATTATTAAGATGTTGAATTGTTTAATATAAATTATATAACTTAATTACGTAGATTATTTTAATGTCACTATCTATAGCAATGAGGGACTTCTAAGTAAACTGCGATCCTATGGTATGCCCAGTCGTATATAACCATACACATGGTTGTACAGCTTTCTTAAGGACCGCTCTCTGCAAGTGGCGATTGACAGATTTCTCTCAGACACCTTCACCATCAATGCTGCTGTTCCTCAACGGTCCATATTATTCCCCACTCTCTTCTTACTCTACATTAACGACCTTCTAGTAAAAACGAATAATCCGATATTTAGTTTTGCTGACGATAGCACACTTATCTCATCTTTCTCTTTGAATGCACAAACATCGGCTGCCGACGCACATCTTCGCAGACAGCATGAAGTATCACGTCTCAACCAAGACCTGGAAGAAATTTTGGCTTGGGGTGACAGTAACCAAGTCGAATTTAACGCTAAAAAACCCAGGCAGCAGTTTTCTCTAAAAAGGTTAACATTACAGAACCGGATATAGTCATGGACGGACACGCAATCCCACTGGCTTCATCTATTAACTTGCTGGGCGTCAATCTGGGAGGAAATATGTCTTGACATAACCACATTGTGTCAATCGCCAAATTAGCTTCTCAGAAACTTGGTGTACTCTTCCGAACCAGAAAGTTGTACACACCTCAACAACTTTTGACACTATACAAAGCCCAGATTCGACCATCAATAGAGTACTGCTCTCATGTCTGGAGCTCTGCACCCAAACAAACTCTTCGGGTACTGGATTCCATCGAAAGGAGGGCCATTCGTCTGATTGGAGACCACGAGCTGACGAAGAACCTCGACAGCCTAGAACATCGAAGACAGGTTGGGGGATTTGACTCTCTTTTACAGATATTTTCATGGAAAGTGCTCGACTGACCTTGCCCTCTTAATTCCGCCCAGAGCGGCGAATAGCAGAAATACACGACGAACCACTGCCGCCCATTCATATGTGGTTAAGATTAGTACTCCTCGAACTTCATTATTTAAGAATTCTTCCATTTGGACGACTTCATACTTATGGAACGACTTTCCCGAGGTTGTTTTTCCAAACGAATATAACGTCCAACGATTCAAAACCAACGTGAATCGCTTTTTGCACACCACTCCCAGAGTGCCCTAAAGGATTTTTCCTATAGTGCTTGTGTTTGATCATAAAAAAAAGTGATATCAAAACATACAAATACAACCCTGAACATAGAATTAATATAATAAAGTGATCGGAAACAAAGTGTTTTAAATTCATAAATTTTATATTTAGGTATAAAATTACCTACCTACCTACCTATACAGTTACCCGATAACCAGACCAGCACAATGGTCGGTGTATGAAACGAGAAGTAAAAAATGGGTTAATTAATTCAGTGTACGAAACAAGAATGTTTGAGCTAAATTTTCGACGTGTACGAAACGAGAATGAATCGGACACGGTTAGTACTTGGTTAGGCGACCGGCTTAGGAATACCATGTGTCAAAATTCTTACAGAAGATTTTAGTAATTTCTACAAAAATATGAATGGCAACTAAATATTTTGGTAATTTTTACAAAAAAATATTAATTAAATTTTGCTGTAATTTTATGGATTCTTAATAACACTTATTCCTGTCACATATAGAGCCATTCATTATGGTTAGTTTTACTATTTTTATAGTAAAGTTAACTAAGCTTTTCGTTCCGTGTAGGATACAGGTAATTAAAAAGACCGATATTTTAATGTTACCTTAAGGTTTTCTGAGCTTTGCTGACGATAGCACACTAATCTAATCTTTCTCTTTGAATGCATAAACATCGGCTGCCGACGCACATCTTCGCAGGCAGCATGAAGTATCACGCCTTAACAAAGACCTGGAAGGATACGCAATATCCCAATCATCATCTATTAATTTGTTGGGCGTGAATCTGAGAGGAAATATGTCTTGGTATAACCACGTTGTGGCAATCGCCAAGATAGCTTCTACGAAACTTGGTGTAGGGGAGACCGGGGACAGTTGTTACATGGTACAATTGTAACAGTGGTCATATCAATTGTTGACGTGATTCAAATTTTTTGGTTTGGCGGGGTTAATATAAGAGGTACAGTACGTTTCACGAAATTTGGATACGACTTAATGATTTCCTGGGTCGGTCCCATTGTGTCGACAAGAGCTTGGCAATAAACAAGTGAAGTATGAAGGGACGGACTAAGGAAAACAAGTAATGATATGATTATATTAATGTAATCAAATGAAATAAAAAATTTTTTAAATATTACTAGTCATATTTATTTACATTTATAATGTCATTCTATAGATAATTCTGTTTCGCTATCGCTATCCTCATCAAAATTAATTATAATTGAATTAATTATACGATCCAGACTAATATACGAATTTTCTACAGTTATTACGTTACGGACTGAATTTTTCCAACTGCCTGGGGGAATATCATTAAAGCGTTTCGTATTAATTCTACAACACTAGAACTTAAAGTCGGAGAAATATTTTCAGACCTAACCAGTGATTTTAACTGGTGCCACATATGCTCTATGGGGTTAAAAATGCATTAATAGGGTGGGAGCCGTAGCACTGTATGTCCAATTTCTTCTGCCAATGTGTCACAAACATATACTTTTTTTATACAAAATGTCTTTAAAACTTCTAAAAGATCACTTTTTTTATAACTTTCTTCAAAATATATATCATTCGCCGCCATGTAGTTCTGAATCTCCAATTTTGTATTATTTGAGCTTGGAGCTTTATGTAATTGGCGACTGTGATAGCTCGCATTGTCCATTACTATCACGCTATTCTGAGGAATGTTTGGTAAAAGACAATTCTTGAACTATTCCTCAAAAACTAAAAAATTTTACCACAAAATGATATTTAAATATAAATTAAGCAACCTAACCTACCTGATGTGCCTATATATAATTATAATTATTACAATCCGGTCCTTTCCACATAATAATAACAACAAACGGTCATAAATAATGGGATGGCCCCAGGTACTTTTACTGCAGTCATTAAGTTATATCCATTTTTCGTGAAATAATCTTTACGTGCCCGTGTAGTGTAAACTCGCCAGTTGTGATATAGTTGTATCCACGTGCAGATGGTCGAATTTTTTAACCATAAGTAATATTTGTTACTTGTATTTCTTTTGTTAAAAAGGGCAATGAATATGATGTGGTAAATTCGCTTAAATCTGGCATATATCTTATTTAAGTATGGAACTGTTCGCTGCGAGGATTAGCATCCATAAAAAATTGCTCAATTGTGTACATTTTTTATAACAAAATGTAAGCTGGTGACATTTGTAACATCCAACTGGGGTACGATTGTAACGTGTTACAGCAAGCACTACAAAAAGCTACCACGCCAACCAATATAATAAGTGGTTTTAGAGTGACTGGAATTTGCCTTTTCAATGACCTTTGAAGTTAATGAGTTTGCTCCCTCTTTTCCAACGCATAAGCCATTTGATCCCATTACTGATAGAGTAGAGGAAACACCAGGAGGACCGATTTCTGTTGCCGATTCTGAGCCCTTGCACCGTCCTCATGCAGAAAACTTGTACTATCCACATCCCGAAAATCCATAGAGTCTGCATCGAAAGAAATAGATGTACAGGAAATAATACCCGAGATTGTTCCAATAAATAAGAGATCGGTAATCTCATCATCAACATCCAACCAAGCTAATGAATTAAATAGTTCTAGGAATTACTAGAAAGCGTTCCATCCATTCCAAAGGCTTCGACGAATCTCAAGAAAAATACTACAAATAGAAGGAAGAGAAAAAGAGCTATATTAACAGACACTCCCGAGAAGATGTCACTTGAGGCGGAAGCAGCTAAAGTAAGAAAAAAGAATGCGAATAAAGTAAAAAGGATCATTTCAAAGGAAACTAACGCGACTTGGTCAAGCCCGTCGGAAGACGACGATGCATTATTTTATATTGCCTAGGGCCCTACTCCAATGACACGCATGGGTAAAATGTCAACACTTCAAGGTTTGGGCTGATTTGTAGAGATGATGATAACGATTTATTTTTTTATATGTATTAATTGCAGGGAATGATTTTACCCTTCTAAAAAAGTATCTTTTAATGATTTTCATTATTTTATGCATTTTTAAGGGTTAATTTTCTTATATTTGAGTTTTTTATATTAAAAAGGAATATATTTTGTGTTACTATTCGAGTTTTTGTGTTATATATAGAGTGTTACAATTGTCCCAAGGTCTGTTACATTTGTCTCCAGGGTTGGTACAAATGTAACACGTGACATTCCTATACCAATGATATTTTTTTTGGCTCAAATAATTAGCCAATCTATTTATATCGAGGGCAAAATAGGGACAAAACTTAAGTGCACAGCTTTGCAAAATTTTAGAACATAATGTTTAAAACTTACAGGGTGGAATAATAATATACATAAATTGTTACAATTGTCCCCGGTCTCCCCTACTCTTTGGAACCAAAAAGTTGTACAAACCTCAACAACTTTTGACACTATACAAAGCCAAGATTCGGCAATCACTAGAGCTCTCATGTCTGGAGCTCTGCACCCAAACATACTCTTCTGCTACTGGATTCCATCGAAAGGAGGGCCCTTCGCCTGATCGGAAACCACGAGCTGACGAAGAACCTCGACATATTGGGGATTTGACTCTCTTTTACAGATATTTTCATGTAAAGTACTCGACTGACCATACCCTCTTAATTCCGCCCAGAGCGGCGAATAGCAGATATACACGACGAACCTCTGTCGCCGATCCATACGTGGTTAAGCTGTGTACTCCTCGAACGTCATTATTTCAGAATTCTTTCATCTGGAGGACTTCATCCTTATGGAATGACTTTCCCGCGGTCGTTTTTCCCAACGAATATAACCTCCAACGATTCAAAACCAACGTGAATCGCTTTTTGCGCACACGCACCACTCCCATAGTGCCCTAAAGAATTTTCCCATAGTGCTTGTGTTTGATCATGAAAAAAATGTCTTAGCTGAGGTAGCTTTATCGTTATTTTAAAAAACTATGTTTAAAAGTAATTAGAGGGTCAATAATTGATGCGTCAAGTGGAAGATTACCAAGATTACAAGCCCTAAATGCAAGTTTAAAAGGGCTTTAATATAAAGTCAAACTTGTGTTAAGGATAACTTATATCATTCTGTACCTTAAGGTGACTTCGAAATATCGACCCTAAGTCTCGGTCTCAAAAATTAAAATTTTAATTACTTACCTGTTTCCTATCAGTGAAAAAAAATATTAAAATTGACTCATTATTAACGAAATATTAATTTGGACGTGCATTTTTCGATATTCGATAATTAATAAAGGCAGTGTATGTCGATTTCAACAGTTTCCTAAAGAGGTACGATTGAAGAATCGATTTGCGCGTTTACAAAAATTATCTTGTCGAATTTATATGAATAATATTTTAGTTAACGCATAATATCATTTCAGAATAATATGTCCGCGAGCATTTACAACTTATTTATAATTATTATAATTATTATTTATTTAGTAAAGGCGAATTAGCGGCCTATTAGCTGCAAAGTAAAAATAAATCAAATTATTTATATCGCGAGACCATAACAACCCACCATTACAATAATTTGCATGATGAATGATTACAAATGGATCGTTCTGTCGTTCATTAACATGATTAAGTGCGAAAAAATAAGAGCAAAAAATAAGATTATAATTGAGATATGATTTATAATATCCATGGGCCAGCAACACGTTACTTAATCGCAGTTGACGCATTTGTTGCAGTTTAAAGCTGAATGAATTTATTTGTAACAGCCACTGTTTTAACTTCAAAAACTTGACAACCGTATTTTTGAGTTGGTTTATTCGTCATACAGTTGTATATGTTATTGTGACATGCCGATATCTGACCAAAGTCGACATTCTCCGGTAAATGTCATTCTCTAACTAAGTTGCTTGGCGTATGTCATCAGAAATGTTTTCCCATTTCCCATAATTATTTCTCACAACACCGTCGAATATCACACTCAGCAGGCACTAATGGTAAATAAATAAATAAATAAATAAATAGTATCTTTATTTCAAATTATGACACTAGAGCACAAAATGAAATTACGTCATAACTCAACAGTTTTACAAATCTGGACAATAGTTCTTCAAACTATAAGGTTCCAAACTGATCAACATCTTCCTAATTTTGGCTTTAAACTTTTTTTAATTTATACATTGTATGTTACCTGGGAGAGTGTTAAACAGTTTCACACGCATATAGGCTGGAGATCTTTCAGTTAGCGTAAGTCTATGAGATACATAAGTGATAAGTCCAGAGTTCTAGTATTATACACAACACATGCTTCGGTTTGAAGTCAAAAAGACTTTTATTTCTAAAAATAAATATTAAATATGTGTATACTGGATGGCCCAGAAATCCGGAATAAAATTAATATAGCCTTAACCTGTAACTTTTGCGGAAAACGCTCGGACACGTTAATTTAGTTTCATATATGCTCATATTTTGACGTTATACCATGGCTTTTTTTATAAACATTTGTCAAAAATATGACGACATCGGCCTTTTTTTTAAATAGAAACATACAGCTTGTGATACATCATTTGAAAGCTAATATCTCATACAGTATGCTCATAAATTTTAGCGCGATTCTGTCAAGCTATTTCAAAATGGCGACTGTTAAAAGTTTTGAAAAAATCTCTATTTAAATAAGCGGAAATTATAAATCATTGATGGGTTTTTACCTTTTACAGTAAGAAATATTCATTGTTTCGCGTTCAGAAGATTTCTTACCTTGAGAGGTAAAATCATCAATCATCATCAATGATTCATCATTTCCGCTTATTTAAATAGAAATTTTTTAAAAATTTTAACAGTCGCCATTTTGAAATAGCTTGACAGAATCTCGCTAAGATTTATGAGCATACTGTACGAGATATTAGCTTTCAAATGATGTATCACAAGCTGTATGTTTCTATTTAAAAAAAAGATCGCTATCGTCATATCTTTGACAAATGTTTATAAAAAAAACAAACGAATAACGTCAAAATGTGAGCATATATGGAACTAAATTGATGTGTCCGAGCGTTTTCCCCAAAAGTTACAGGATAAGGCTGTATTAATTTTATTCCGGACTTCTAGGCAACCCTGTATATACAGCGTATACAGTTATTATACCTAAGCGTTTGAACACAGATCTATAACTTTGCAAATAGTTTATTTTCTTAATTAGTGTAATTTTGAATAATGAAAGTACCCTGAATCAAGCTGTCCTTTCCACAAAATATGATACCATATTTAAGGACCGATTCGAAATTAGCAAAATATAAAATTCTTAGTCAGCTTTCATTCATATATTTACCAACGACCCTAATGCCATAGCAAATTGAGTTAAGCTTTTTAATTAAATTATTTATATGACATAACCAATATTAAGATGTTCATCTTTGTAAATTCCCAAAAACTTTGAATTATTTGTTATGTTTATTTCTTTGTTGTCAAACATCAATTGTTAGGGCTTTACTATTATCGATTGTTTAGTCCTAAACAAAGTTTGTTTTGTCTTTATTTAAAATGACTTTATTTGTCATAAACCACTCGGTTACAAACTGAAATAATTCTTCAGCCCTTGTGATCAGCTTTTGGACAGATTTACTTCCAACTATCAAATTAGTATCGTCTGCATACTTTACTATATGTTTGTAAGGAGAATTCATTAGAAGGTATAAATCATTAATGAACAAGAATTGGACCCAATATCTACCTTGTGCTATGCCTACATTATTAGACAACATTTTTGATCTGTCATTTTTCCCTTCTTTCGTCACAGTTACAACTTATTTTCTATCATTTAGATATGCTATTAGCCACATTTTTACATTTCCTCTTATACCATATTAATCAAATTTTTCGATAAGCAATTCCCTATCAAGACAATCATAGGCTTTAGATAAGTCCAGGAGCATTTCGAGGGCTAGCTCGCCATTTTCCAGATGTTTTATAAATGAAATCAAACAAAGCCGCTTGAGTTGATTTTAATTTTAAAACCCCATGTTGACACTTACTAAATAAATTACAATGATTTAGTGACCCCACTAATCTTGTGCTCATAGCCATTTCAAATATTTTTGAAAATCCTGGTAACAAATTTATGGGCCTATAATTGTTCAGAATTTCATGATCCCCTTTTATATATAAGGGTTTGATGAATGCAATCATTTAATTTTTAGAAAATACTGAAAAGCCGAAAGAATTATTTATGATGTAACACAGAATATCTTGCAATTCACTAGTTGCAACTTTTACAATACTTGTCGGGATTTCATCAATGCCACCACTACTTTTATTTTTTAATTTCCGTGCTATTTCACAAACTTCTGGCGGTGTTACAGGGTTAGAAACATACAACTTAGGTTTACACTAATCTTACAACTAAATGGATATTAACCAATTTACCCAGGATATCTGGAACAATTGAAAGCAGAAAATCATTGTATTTGTTAGCTATATGCTCAGAGTCTCCTTCCACTTTAACGTCGGAATTCGCGCCTCGACCGTTTATCTACTTGCAAATAGTCCACATATACTTGGATTTATTGTCCTACTTCCTAATTCTAATTTCATACTGTGCTGCACGTGAATTAGTCAATAAACAATCATATGTTTTTTTTTTCATTTTATACATTTCATTTTTTCATTCATTCACTCGACAAAATTAATAAAATATCAACTCTATGCTTGCACTCTATAATATTTACATCTTTGTGCAATACTGACTTTTGTTTCTTACCAACTAATTTTTGGGGAAAATATTGATTAAGTAAATTCTTAAAAATATTCATAAATGCATTCCACTGCCCATTAACATTACTTTTTTCAATATTATATACCTCTAACCAGTCTTATTCACGTAAGCTACACAAAAAATCATTTTTATTTTCTTCCGAAAATGTACGTTTGTAGTTTAAATAATTTTTCTTTACCTGCTCGATTTCAAAAATGACCTTCTGTGCAATATGATCTGAGGTAAAGTTTTCAAATACCTGTGATTGAACAAAGTCACAGTTTGTAAATATATTATCTATACAACTGGCTGAGTTACTTGTAATTCTAGTATTTTCTGTTACCGTTAGAAATAAGTTCAATGAGCTCATTAAAAATAGTAAATGTGTCTTTTTCTCGTTATCGATCACCATTTCAATATTAAAATCCCCTGGTATACTATGTTTCAGGAGGAGAGCTCACCCCTATAACTTCTTATCGTTTAAATTACAGAAATAATATTCCGTGGGTTTGTATGTGATAGTATTTTGAATTTTATGACATGATGGACTCTATTTTGCCACTTTCGGTCTAACCGGATATGGCCTCAACTTTGGATTTTTGTTGTTGGAGGTTATATTTGTTAAACACGCCTTCGGGAGGGTCGTTCCATGAGGATGAAATCCTTCAGATGAAAATATTCTCTAATAATTAAGTTCGAGGAGTACTAAACTGAACCACATATGGATGCATATGGATGGGCGATAGTGGTTTAGGTGTCACATTGACGTGTACAACGTAGATATAAATGCCGGGTCCATGTTGTGTCAATATAAGCGACATTAGCATAAATCCTAACCACCACGCATACGATGTTTTGTCAGGACATATTGGCGCTTAAGATCTAAATACGACCATTTTGCAAAACGTCACAAATATTCTGATGGATACGATGAACTAAAGACTTTTTATATATTTTTAAGGTTTAAAAGTTTATCGGTATATGCAGTTTATCATAAGCAACAGTTTGATTTAAAATATTATATTTGACAAATTTGTCGCTTACAATGTTTTGTCAAAACCCCATCTCTACAGGGTGTTTCTTAATAACATGCAAAATATTTAAGGAGGTTATGCTTGGATACATTTTCTAAAAAAAACTTCATATGAACATATTATCTCCTAAACGTCTTAACTTTGGAGAAACAGTGTGTTAAAGATTTTCATGTTTTTATACGAAAACTGTAAGTCAAACGACAAAAATCTAGAGACGACATTTGCTCAGCAAGGAATGAGAATTTCAAAAATAATTAATTTAAAAAAAAAGAAGTGGCTGCCATTCTTTTCTTGAAAAATAGCGAGGGCAATTCCCGCAGGAACGCCACTGGTCGAAATAAAAAAAACATGTTATACATCATAAAATGCCTCTTGATGAATAGAAAGTGTTTACCAAATTTCACAAAAATATCTAGAGCATATTATAAAAATAGGAGGATATTATGCACACACAAACACTATAGGAAAAATCCTTTAGGACACTCTGGGAGTGGTGCGTGTGCGGATAAAGCGATTCACGTTGGTTCTGAATCGTTTGAGGTTATATTCGTTGGGAAAAACGACCTCATGAAGATCGTTCCATAAGGACGAAGTCCTCCATTCTTAAATAATGAAGTTCGAGGAGTACTAAGCTTAACTACATATGAATAGGGGTGGCAGTGGTTCGTCGTATATTTCTGCTATTCGCCGCTCTGGGCGGAATTAAGAGGTCAAGGGCAGCCGAGCACTTTCCATGAAAATATCTGTAGAAGAGAGTCAAATTCCCAACCTGTCTTCGATGTTCTATGCCGTCGAGGTTCTTCGTCAGCTCGTGGTCTCCGATCAGACGAATGGCCCTCCTTTCGATGGAATCCAGTACGAAGAGTATGTTTGAGTGCAGAGCTCCAGACATGAGAGCAGTACTCTAGTAATGGTCGAATCTGGGCTTTGCATAGAGTCAAAAGTTATTGAGTTGTGTACAACTTTTTGGTTCGGAAGAGTACACCAAGTTTCTGAGAAGTTATCTTGGCGATGGCCACAACTTGGTTATGCCAAGATATATTTCCTCCCAGATTAACGCCTATCAAATTAATAGATGAAGCCAGTGGGATTGCATGTCCTGCCATGACTGTATCCGGTTCTGCAATGTTAACCTTATTAGAGAAAACTGCTGCATGTTTTTTTAGCATTAAATTCGACTTGGTTACTATCACCCCAAGCCAAAATTTCTTCCAATTCTTTGTTAAGACGTGATACTTCATGCAGTCTGCGAAGATGTGCATCGGCTGCCGATGTTTGTGTATTCAAAGAGAGAGCTGAGATAAGTTTGCTATCGTCAGCAAAGCTAAAGATCGGATTTTTGGTTTTCACTAGAAAGTCGTTAATGTAGAGTAAGAAGAGAGTGGGAGACAATATGGACCCTTGAGGAACACCAGCATTGATGGTGAAGGTGTCTGAGAGAAATCCGTCAATCGCCACTTTCAGAGAGCGGTCCTTAAGAAAGCTAGACAACCATGCACTGAATTGACTGGACATACCATAGGATCGCAGTTTACTTATGCCAAATACGATCAAAAGCTTTAGAAATAGCTAGTGCAACAGGCCGAGAGTCCCCATGATGTTCGATTGCGTTGTTCCAAATATGGGTGATAGGCTAGATGATCTCCAGGTTTATAACATATGTTCATATAAAGTTTTTTTCTGAAAATTGACCCAAGAATAACTTTCTTAAATATTAGCATGTCATGAAGGAACATCATGCATATTTGTGTTTTTCCAAATTTTAAATGTGTAAATCATTCGAATAGGTGTATCATAGTTTTGCATCAGCTAACAAACACAAAATAAGCCATGTCAGAACTGACTATAAAAAGGATGTTAATGAACATTTTATTAATAACATTAAAACCCTAAAAAAATATTCAAGGTTTACGATTTCGTTTCGATAAACGTCACTGATACCGAATAAAAAAATAATTAAAGATAAGGTTAGCCCATTTGTCTGCGGTTAACTATCTTTTATTAAACTGTCAAAATTTAAATTTATTAAACGGAAGTGTGGGTAAGTGCAAAAGGTAATTGCGTTATAATACCTCTTCATATATCAATTTTATATGGTATTTATGCAAAATGACTTTGTAATAATAGTTCTTTGTTAAATTTATATAATTTTTATGATAATCCAATTATTTTTACGATTTGCAACTATGTTCGTATAAAATCTGTTTCTTTTTAGAATGAGCAAAATAGCAAATAGTTTATTTATTCATCGGAACAGGGCCTTAAAAGAGTCTATTATTAACCAAGGTTTGGAAGTACGCTATTATTGCCCGATTGTCGAGTTTAAGTCATTAGGCGCGAAGATAGTTTATTTTGCCAGATGTCTCTATTAGGATAAGTATGGGACAGTTGCCGTACTTTTACAAATAAAATCGTAAAATTGTTTGTTTCATATTATATTTCCTATAAAGTAAATTTCTTAAATCATCCATAATATATACAGGGTGTCCGCTATGTAATTTTACATGGAAAAACCACAGACTCCTTACTTAAAAATATTAGGATTTAATTATTCTTACCTATATCCGAGAGTTGGTATTAACTGAGATACAGGGTGTTAAAGTTTAAACTTCATTTTTGTTTTTCTCTAATACCTTTGACAGAAACCAAAGGTTTTTTACAAAATTTGGCAATTATGGTTTTTTTAGGATGAGGAACTGATTTTTTGGCTAAATTTTAATGTACGAAATAGGGGGCGCTGCCTGCGGCATTTTTTTGCACATTTATTAGGTCATAATTTTTTGTGCCTCCGTGTATTTAAGTTTTTAATGAAAATAATACTTTTATACGTTTTATTACTTAAAAAAGGTACACTAATTTCAGGTCGCCCAGAGTTACCGTTTCGGTGATATATGCATTTATATTGTTTAGTGCCTATTATTAATTTGCAAACAAAATTTTTTTTTTAAAGTAACCCATGAGGAAACAAATGAAATTTAGAGATACAGTTGCTATGAAACCTCCATGTTGATATTTGTTTCTTGATTGTTATTACTTTAAACCACAGGAGGCCATGAAACAAAAGCTAATATCAACAACTATGTTGACATTCTAGTTGTTATTAACATTTAACGTCAATTTCATATTTACATATTCATTTGTGAAAAAGGTTTATCAACATTTTCAAAAATTTGATATTTCTATCATCCACGATGTGTTATAAATTTGGAGAGAGTTTAAAATGCAATATTTTTAGATTCAAATATACAGGGTGTTCCATTTAAAAAAATGAGGTTAGGTCTCATAACTTTCTTACCTGACTCGGTATACTTATTCTGAAAACGGCAGATTATTCAAGAAATATTATAAATAAACTTCTGTATACAACATTTTTCTGTATCTCTTTTAACTAAGAAAATATAGGGTAATGTAGGAATTGTCAATTTGTTGATTTTCCCCCGTATCTCTTAAGCGAGCAAAAATTTTCGAATTTTGATTTTACCATTTTAAGTTTGACGCAAAAAGAGCACATGACACCTACATTACTTTTTTGATAGTACTAACAATAACGGAGATACCCTATAAAAGTATCGAAAATACCCTGTACATATATACGAAAATATATTGCTTATCACATTATCCGATCTTCGGAACCGAATTTCACTAAGAAGCTTGTAAAAAAGAAGAGAGTGTCACTCGTATACAATATATATGTGGTCACTACCTAACCTTAAAATTAATGTATTTTTAATTTGGTGCATTAGCAGCTGATAATAATTGCCAAAATAGTCAATATAGTCATTCATTCTTAATTTTTGGTTTAGAAAAAAGTCGACGTCGCATGAAAGTTAAAATAAAGCTCATCGTCTCGATTGTTACAAATATTCGGACGGAATTTGGCACCAAAAGTTTACACCAATCAGGGCACCGTCGGATCATCATATCATCAGAAATCGTATGCACGGAACGCTGTCTTAAATCGAATTAATCGAAATTTTGATTGCAATATTTTTCCTAACTAAACAGTGAAATTTACATTAAAATAGTTGAAATCCGGTCCTGTTTCTGTTCCTGTTCACAAGGAAATTTCCGAACTGCACAAACTCACAACACCCCCTTCGATGCCCATAGCGGGGACATAATTGCAGATGGTATTAGCAATATACTGTTTTTATACATGTGGTCTTGACTAAGATTTGAATTTGAAAATTGCATTAGGTTTTTATGGAACACGTGTGAATTTCACTTTCAGTTCAAAAACATGATTGTTATTCAGTACGTTTTTTATTTCCATGATATTTGTTTAAAACCGACAATGGGCTCTTCAGCCAAGCAAAATACTACATAATAAAAAATAAAAATAATCCATTTATGAATAATACAAAAGAGATTAGAATCAACGATTTTAATTTGTAATTTTTATATGAATCGGCAATTAAATTTCACCGTAAAATTAAGATGCCATTGTTTCGTACAGACAAATTGCAGGATCTTTTATTCAAACGGGCTTTGTATAATTATGTAAAATTTCCAAGGAATAAATCTACTGGAGTACCTACAAATAGACGAAAATAGAAACTAACGTAATAAATAATAAGTGATGTAAACAATACATATATAAAACTAATTAGATGATTTTTTTCCAAGTAATTTGTCGTTTTGGCTTAAAAACAAACAGCGAATATTTTCTTCCTCCCGTGTGTAAAATTCGGCATAACAAGCGTTTAATTTACGTGGAATTATAGTGTAGTTCACACTATACCGTTCCTTCAATAAATCAACTACCTGATTAATTCCTATTGTGTATACCTCTAAATCTTTTAACCGCAATAAATGAGTGCAGGGTTAGCTTGAAAATATAGTTATCTATATATTGATTATTTTTATTTTGAATTAAAGAGATATTTTAAACCAAATGAAATTAAAGATTAATTATAATAATAATTTTTGAGTCATAGTAAGTATCAAAAAAATAAAAAAAAAATAATGAAATACGAAAATACAGATTTATTCGTCACATTAAAAATTAAGTTTTTATATACAGTCGTCATTAAAATTTACAATGTTACGATTTGGACTACAGATTAATACTAGATTAAAATTAAGTTTAAGATTTAAATACAGTACAATGTGTGTTGTTGTAAACGTATTATTTGGGAACAAACCCGAACATTAGTACTTATACACTTACACATATGTAAGTTCCTGTATATAGCCTGTTCAAAATGAAGTTGGCACTATTGCTAATTTTCTTATTATAAAAGCTACGAATTCGATTAAATTAGCAAAGTAGTGTAGTTTTTTGCGCTGATAATTATGGTGATGTCAAAAAATAATTGAACATCAGATGCACGTGATATTTACAAAAATGTATTTTTTTAAGTGGAATGCACTATATCTGCTATAACCGTTTGATAGAGACTGAAATTCTAAACAAAATTCATCCTTAACTACATATCGCTAAAATTAATAATAACGGAAATATCTTCATTTATTGTAATTATCCATTTCCTATCACAGGCGGCTGTGAATCGCACTGACATGAATAAACTCTTTGAAATGTTTGAATTTTGAATTTTTCGTTTCGGTTTGATATTTTTGGAATAAAATAGTATTTACCCATTTAGAAAAATACGATCTACTTGAAGCTTACATAGTGTGTAAAAAAATAGTAAACGGGCTTTAGAACATTATCGTACAGTGTTTTCTGAAAGAAATTTTTCAGACCGGAGATTAGGAAGTTTCGATCCAATGGCAAACTGTTTGAGAAATCGATACCGAGAAAACATTTATAATCACTGAAGAGACTAAAATAAATGTCTTGGCATATTTTGAATCATTCCGCGAAACTCTATAAGAGACTGTGTGCGAGAGAGATCTTGGACTATGTTTGGAAACTATTCATAATGTATTAAGAAAGCACAAGTATGTAACCTATAAGTATAGACCAACGCAATCTTTAATCCAGGGTGACCTAGAGAGACGCATGGAATTTTCTCAGTGGTTTATTAATATGGTTAATAATAATCCAAATATGTTGCGCCTAGTTTTGTGGAGTGATGAATCTAATTTCAGTAATAGAGGCATGTTTAACACAAAAAATACGCATTACTAGAGTCGCGAAAATCTTATGCGTCACCGCCCATGTAATCCGCAGAGACGTTTTAGCTTAAACGTATGGTGTGGCCTTATAGGTTCAAAAATAGTTGGGCCAGCTTTTTATATAGGTACTCTGAATGACGAACGCTATGTAGAATCATTAAGGAACATATTGGAGTCATTTTTAGACAATGTTAATTTAGCAGATCGGGAAGAAATATTTTTTCAATAGAATACCTACGTTGTTGTCAACCAACTTACCAATTTTTCTGGCCATCGTTGGTTAACCACACGCGGACCAATTTTATGGCCTCCGCGTTCACCAGACATTACTCCCCTTGATTTTTATTTTTGAGGATTCTTAAAAAATAATGTTTATGAGAAACAGTACAATAATGTTGATGAACAACAAGAATCTATTATTAATATTATCGATGACATCGATGGGCGCACCGTTCTGCAGGCTACACGCAAAGTTTTTAAATGTGATCAGAAATGTATAGAAGTAGTAGGAGATGTGTTTGAACAGTTGATGTAAGTTAATAAGTAAGTAATAGGTCTTTTAATTATTGTTATCGGTTCACAGCCGCCTGTGATAGGAAATGGATAATTACAATAAATCAAAATATTTCCGTTATTATTAATTTTAGCGATATGTAGTAAGGAATGAATTTAGTTTACTCTCTATCAAACGGTTATAGTAGATATAGGGCATTCCATTTAAAAAAAAGACATTTTTGTAAATATTAAGTGCATCTGATGTTCAATTATTTTTTTGACACGAGCATAATAATTAGCGTAAAAAACTACACTATTTTGCTACTTTAATCGAATTCGTAGCTTCTATCATAAGAAAGTTAGCAATAGTGCCCACTTCATTTTGAACAGGCTGTATACATTTTAACTTTTATTTTTTTGATAAATTGTGATGTTTAAATGGAAATATCTCGAGAACGGTTAGGGATATTAAGATCGAGCCATGCATAGCTTTTTAGTTTAGAAATTGCCCTTCTTTGAGAATTTTGAATTAAAAATACTTAATAACAGTTAAGAAATTATTAAACCCAGTGTATGTAACTAGCGCCCTCTAATGTGAAACTTAAAAATTTCTACAAATTTGGATTTCTTACCCATAAATAGGGTAAATTACCCAATCGTTCGCATGCCGCCAGTCATTGGCATTCATGTGACTTTATTTAAATAACTTAGGTAATATTTACATTTTCCCTTATTTAATTACATTTCTGGCTATATGGCATCATGTGTAACGCAGAAATTACATTTATTAGTGTGTCAAATTTAGTTTGACATCAGTTAAGTTACATGGTGGTATATCTATTCGTTTAAGGCAAGATTCTTACGATTTTTATAAGAAACTGCGTGAATGTTTTTCGTTTTAATGGGATTAGTGTTACTTTTTGCATTGGTTTTGATTCAGTTGTTATGTGGGCATGTTTGAAGTATAAAACTTGTACTTTATAACGTTTTTTCGTTAAATTTAAACCTATTTTACGAAATGCCAACGATAGGCGTAAAATATAGATGAAATTCAATCATTGGCATTTAGTGCCAATATCTGAGTTTTTTGGTTCTAATGCAAAATCAGTAATTGTCATTCTTCTGTTCAGGCTTAAACATATAATTCCGTAAGTTAAAAAAGCTGTGATTATGTAAAAAAATATAGTGAAGTCTCTTCAAAGTGCTCTCACAGATATCAGAAATGGTATGCCAAAACAGGAGGCACCCATAAAGTATAATATTCCTCGCTCTACTGTGCAAGTTTTCCAAAACTAAATATGGTTCAAAACCCTTTCTATCCAGAGGAGGAGAGGATCTGCTAGTATCCTGGATTTTTGGAAGCCATAGAAAAGGATTTCCTAAGAATAAAGGAGATATTCGACTGTCAATTAAATGTTATTCTCTTCGTAGATATAAAATATCAAATGTTTCAACTCAGTAAATTTTGCCGTGATCATCAAATCATACTAATATGCTTATCCCCGGAAGCTACCCGAGTTTTGCAACCTGTAGACCTTTCGAGCTTTAAACCATTAAAAAATGCATGGAAAAGGGCTGTGGCTAGTTGGCGACGTATTAATCAATTTCGTCAGATTACAAAAATCCATCTTGCTCCTATTCTTCAAAAAGGCTTAGCTGAGTTAACTAAAAATCCATATCATACGGTTTCAAAGCTTGCTGCCTATTTTTGTGGAATATAAACGCGATCGATTACTCCAAGGGTATGGGAAATCATACATTTGGAGATGCAGAAGTCAATAAACAAAAACAAAAAAAAATTGACGATAAAAATTAAATTAAATTAAAGGAGAAGAAAAAAGAAAAAATAAACTAATACGAGAAGAAAATAGATTAACGAAAAAGAAAATGCAAATAACTAGAAAAAAAAACAAGTAAAGATTGTTTCACGAGAAAAATGGATATAACTTAATGACTGCAGTAAAAGACCGCATTATTTATGACCGTTTGTTATTGTTATGTGGAAAGGACCGAATTGTAATAATTATAATGAAATATAGGCACATCAGGTGGGTTAGGTTGCTTAATTTATATTTAAATATCATTTTGTGGTAAAATTTGTTAGTTTTTGAGGAATGGTTCAAGAATTGTCTTTTACCAACCATTCCTCAGAATAGCGTGATAGTAATGGACAATGCGAGCTATCACAGTCGCCAATTATATAAAGCGCCAAGCTCAAATAATACAAAATTGGAGATTCAGAACTACATGGCGGCGAATGATATATATTTTGAAGAAAGTTATAAAAAAAGTGATCTTTTAGAAGTTTTAAAGACATTTTGTATAAAAAAAGTATATGTTTGTGACACATTGGCAGAAGAATAAATCATTTTTAACCCCATAGAGCATATGTGGCACCAGTTAAAATCACTGGTTAGGTCTGAAAATATTTCTCCGACTTTAAGTTCTAGTGTTGTAGAATTAATACGAAACGCTTTAATGATATTCCCCCAGGCAGTTGGAAAAATTCAGTCCGTAACGTAATAACTGTAGAAAATTCGTATATTAGTCTGGATCGTATAATTAATCCAATTATAATTAATTTTGATGAGGATAGCTATAGCGAAACAGAACTATCTATAGAATGACATTATAAATGTAAATAAGTATGACTAGTAATATTTAAAAAAAATGTTATTTCATTTGATTGGTTGGTTAAAGGCGGGGGTCGGTTTAAAGGCCCGAACTTCTATCACTGCATCCTTCCGGCTTATTGTGTACCCCGATCTAGACCATGTTTGTTCCTTCTATGAGGTCCAGTAACCTTCTACCAAGTTTGTCATGTGGGAGGTTGTCACCACATTGTATGTTCCCGAAGATATTTTGTCTTCTACGAGACATTGCTGCGCAGCGGTATATCATGTGTGAGGCGGTTTCATCCTCTTCGCCGCAGAGTCTGCATTCAATGGATCCGTTGTTTATACCCATCCGTTGAAGGTGTTTTCGCAAGTGGCAGTGGCCTGTTAGCAAACCCATCACTTGTTTCAACTGGGGCCGTGTTACGGCTAGCATCCCATTCGATAGTATCCTCGATGGTTTTCCAATTACGGCCCTTGCGTGTATTTGACCAGGTAACCCTTGCCATCGAGATAGGTGTTGTTTTTTTGACCATCTATCTAATGTTGTTTTCGTTGCCTGTTTTGATATCCCAAAGGCCGGTTCGGGGCCCCTGAGATTTTGGGCGGATCCGGCTCTCGCTAGTTCATCCGCTTTTTCATTTCCTAATATCCCAGAGTGACCAGGGACCCACAAGAGCTCTATCTTGTTCCCCTGGCCGCCAGTACTTTTAGGTTGGTATGGCACTCCAGTGTAAGTTTGGAAGTAAACCGATTGGAGTTCAGAGCCTTAAGAGCAGCTTGGCTGTCCGACAGGATGTAAATCTTTTGGTTGTGGTAGCCCTTTTCAAGATTTTGTAGTACGCATGCTTGTATGGCATGAACTTCCGCTTGTTATAGTGTGGCGTAGTTCCCCAGAGGAATACTTATGTCCATCCTGGGTCCTTCCCCAAATATACCTGCGCCCACATTTGATTACATTAATATAATCATATCATTACTTGTTTTCCTTAGTCCGTCCCTTCATACTTCACTTGTTTATTGCCAAGCTCTTGTCGACACAATGGGACCGACCCAGGAAATCATTAAGTCGTATCCATTTTTCGTGAAACAATCTTTACCTAAACCTCTAACAAAATGAAAAACGAAAAAATGTGAAAATTAAACGATATTTGAACAAGAAAGCTCTACTGACTTAAGCAAAGTCAAATACATAGTATACCCCCCGAAGTAGGAAAAGAAAATTGTGGAATATTTGGTTGATAAAATACTACCAAGAAACTTAGCCAAAAATATTCTATACCGAGAAATGAAAATCATGTAAAAAGCTAGATTTTACATCCTTATCGATGGACCAGAAAATTGATACGTTAGTGGTACCTGCTCCTCCCAATAACAATAGAATTGTTAATAAAGGCTTATGCTATTTATGTACCTTCAATATATCAGTTTTGAAATATGGCATTCAATGTCAAAACTGCGTAAGAGTTTTTCACTACCTTTGTTTAATAGCTTCGTAGCTATCAAAACTTTTATAACTGTGTATCATGTTCAGAATAATTTCAACTTTTTGCTAAACTTACGTTCTGTTTTTACTTCTTATGTTATTACTTTTGCATTCAAACAAACGATGTTTATACATAATACATATGGACATATAATGGACAATATTTTCTATAATGTGCAGCGGAACTTCTCGAGTTATGTATTGAACTCGGCACTCTCTGACCACCATGCTCAAATAATTAATATTAGAGGTGTAATAATAGGAATAAAATAGAATATGTATTTAGGAGGGTTTTTCCAAGAAATAAGATAGTATCATTTAAACAAGAAGTTAGTACAATAGACTGGTCGCCGGTGTACAGGGCAGCGATGGTTAACGATGCATACTCTGCTTTTCTAAATTTAATTCACAATTACTTTAATATAATTTTTCCTGTTAAAAAGTGTTCTTTACAAAAGAAGAATTACTGGATTACAACTGGTATAAAGATCTCATGTAGGCATAAGCGTATACGGTACTTTAAAAAAATTAGAGGCATCATAGCTAATAATGTGTTTAATAACTATTGTAAAATTCTCAAGCAAGTGATAAAGGAGGCTAAAAGATTATCAAACAGACAGTTTTTGAATAAATCCGACAATAAGGTGAAGACAACATGGCAGCTCGTCAAAAATATTACCGACACTGATAAAGACAAGTCGGTTTTGAACAGTTTTTCAAAAAAGTATGATAGCCCATTTAAGATTGCAAATAATTTGAACAAGTTTTTTGTGAATTCTTGTCCTGCTATAAATTCTTTAAAAGGGGATGTGGTTACTTCTGCTAGCTCTGTAAAATCGGTGTATCTCAGTCCAACAACCCCTGATGAAATCTCTAAAATAATAAGTGGTCTAAAAAGTAAGAGATCGGTTGGTGATGATGGCATCCCGGTCAGTCTCCTTAAGGAGATTGCAGGGATATGTTATAAAACTGGTATATATCCTGATCTCCTGAAGAACGCAATAGTTAAGCCAATTCATAAGAAGGGTGAAGTCGATGATGTGAAGAATTACACACCCATATCTCTTATGTGCAACATAGGCAAAATCTTCGAAAAAACAATATATAACCGTCTAGCGGATTTCTTGGAGAAGCACTCATTGATTTCGGAAAATCAGAATGGATTTAGAAAGAGGAGGTCTACCATAAGAGCTATCTATCAGGCACTGTCTAGAATTTTAGATTCACTCAACAACAAAAAACTTACTATGACCATGTGTATGGATCTGTCAAAGGCATTTGACAGTGTCAATCATAAAACTCTAAGTATGAAAATAGAGAATTTTGGTATCAGAGAAAATGCTTTGAATTTAATTAAATCCTACCTGTCTAATCGCACTCAACAAGTAATGGATAACGACAATTATGGTAGACCTATAACCTCAGATAGAGTAGGAGTCAGTAGGTGAGTGCCTCAGGGTTCCATTCTGGGGCCGTTGCTTTATATTCTATATACCAATGAACTCTCCGATATAGCGCGGTGCTGTATGCGGATGAGACCACCCTAATTTTTAGCGAAAATGACTCTGATGCGATATTGATTGGGGTGCAGGAGGCCTGTGACGTTCTCGACAGGTATTTCTCAGCCCATGATCTTCTGTTGAATGTATCTAAGACGCAATGTATTGTATTTGACAGTAGATCAGACAATGCTCTGACTTTCCAGTATAGGAATAATAAAATTCAAACAACGGAAGAGATTTCGTTTCTGGGTGTGAAAATCGATAGAAGACTGGACTGGAGGGCGCATGTCGAGAGCGTGGCTGTATGCATTTCAAGGTACTGCTATGCATTGAGGGTCATTGCAGGGAATGTGGGAGTTGACGCGGCGCTGTCTTCTTATCACGCTTTCATTCAGTCTAGAATACGGTATGGTCTTATCTTTTGGGGTAATTCCACAGAAATAGAAAGAATTATGATACTACAAAAGAAATGTATAAGAGCAGTTTTTGGAATGAAACAGCGTGATAGCTGCAGGGAGGTTTTTGTTGGTAGAGGAATATTGACGCTTTGTGATATGTGTATACTGAACTCTTTTATGTTTGTGTGCAATAATATAGACTTATTTGAAGACTCCATTATTAAGCACAATTATGTAACTAGAAATAAGACTAACTTGTTGCCGGAAAGATGTAATTTCACTTACATACAAAAAAATGTCACTCACTCAATAATTAAAATATATAATAGTTTTCCGGAGAGTGTGCGGATCCTACCGCATCGCCAGGCCAAGAATATAATATCCAGATATTTAGTTAGGAAAGCATTCTATTCCTTGAATGAATTTTTGACTGACTGTGATAGAGCTGGTCTTGGACTGACGTAGGTGGGATTTTCTTTATTTTTCTTTTCTATATTTTTCTTTTTTGTTTATTTATTTATTATTTATGTTTCTTTCTTCTTTATTTATCTTTTGTCTATTTGATGTGGTTTATTTTGTAGTTATTTTTTCACTTGTTTATTATCATATAATCATTTTGTACTTTGTTTACATTGTTCTATGCCTTAAGTGGCTTTCTTGAATAAAAAAATTGTTATGACTATGACTATGACTAATATACTTAGTTTTTATACCTATAAATGTTATTTTAATGCTAATGTTATTAATTTAAGCTATTGATCCAAAAACTACCCAAACATAGATCACCTTTATGTGTCATTAACTGGGTGTTAATGACTAAGTTCAAGTGATAATCAGTGGCTGCCAATGATTGGAATTACATGCCAATAACTGGAAATATTGGTTTTCCCTCTTATTATAATTGTTTTACGGACTAATTGGAATCTCATTTTGATAACACAGAAGAAATTTGAAAAAAGAACGTCTAATAATACAAATTCACCAACTTGATTCATGAAACAAAATATACCAATTTATTTGAACGCTTTAAAGCAAATAGACTTTACTTAACGTGCCAATCATTGGTTATTTTACCCTACATCATACCGTCAACATTCAATCCGATATATTGAACTGGTTTCAAATTATGGATTATTTTGGAAATATCTCTAAAACAGTTAGAGATATTAAGAGAAAAATCATAGATTTATTAAACCCATGTATGTAATTAGCGCCATCTAATGTTAAAGATTTCTACAAATTGATGTGAGGGGGGGGGGGGGGGGGTTGTTAAGTGATATATCACATTAAATATAGTTTAAATATCTTCGCCTTAAGTTATTATTTTGTAAGTAGAAGATTCTAATGTTGTGATCGCTCAAGCGATAAACCTCTTGAGTACTCGATTATTGAAATAACCGACATCGCACGATTATTAAAAAACTGTTTGCTGCTAAATTCAAGCGAAAATCGTAGCTTGTTACCTTTCACTCGATACCCGAGCTTCGCTTGACGCCGACCGAAATGTGCTGCTTGGTAGTGTGATTACGCGAGGTAAAAAACTGCTCCTATATTCGAGCAGTTTGCTTGATACGAAATACTACTCTAGTTATAAATTCAAGCGAAAAATCTAAAATCATCGCCTTTTACTTGATTCCCGATCGTCGCGACTCCACGCGCCATTGAGCGATTGGCGCTCAGAAGGCTGACACGACATACGTCTTTGTTAAAAGACACATAAACGAGAAAGTACATACAAAAATGTATGTCAAATCCCTTTGTGGATTCATCGCGACATGGATATTGTTTTCACTGACTAGCCAGCGGTGATTGTAAATTTTTTAAAAATTAAATAATACAATTTCTTTAAAAATCAGAATCAACTGTTCATCTTTAATAAAAACTCTAGAATAAACTTCTAAAACTTGCAGAAACAACCCCTGGTGTTTTATCAACACGTTCTTCTTAGTCGCCACCTATTTTTTGCATATCACAATGGAAAATGTATTAATCAGGTTGTTTATAAGGTACCTCAAACAGTGGCTAATTTTCTTCAACTTGAAAATGCTTAACTTATATACGGGTCATTCATTTCGAAGATCGTCTGCTACACTTTTAGTTGAATCTATGGGAGAATTGATGACACTAAAGATCTATAGGAGACTTGATGACACTAAAGAGACATGGCACTTGGAAGTCATCAACGGTCGCTGAAGGGTATGTTGATGAATCGGTTGCGCACAGGACAGAAATAGCCAATAATGTGTTTAGAACGTGTGACAGCGCTGAAATAAGAGCCGATTTGCGACCAGGTACATCAACGGCAGTTGTGTCCATGGCAAAAAAAATATAATTTCAACATCAGAAAATTCGACTATTGTACCGAATACCGATTCAATGCACATTTAATAATTATACTTTTGATATAAAGAAACAAAAAACTTTTTGTAAAATTAAATATCTACCTTTACTTATGTGTATATATAACCGTGAAAAATTTATATAATCGTCATTTTTTTCCAGGGAAAAAAGTAATTTCATAAAAAGTCACATTTTGTTACCTGTCAACAGAGATAAAATGTGAAACATTTTTCCCGTCACAGAAAAAAAGTAATTTTTTTTACATGTGCCCCGAAAGTGCCTGTTTTCATGCATGTTCTCTTCACCGAAAGTGGCGTTTTCCTGAGAGCGGGCGGGAAAGATTTTTCCCGCCCGCTTCGAGTCACCATGTGCTCATAAATAAATAAAACCAGAATTGTCAGTGCGGGATTTGAACCCGCGACCCTCAGACCGCCAGGCCCTACCCACCGAGCCATACTACAAGCGATAATAAATAGCGGATTATACAATGTGTACATAAAGTAAGGAACAAATTCATTATCTAGGAATCTAAAAATATTTCGGAAAAATCCTCGGACACGTGTATAATAATTTTTAATGGCGCATTTTTTCCCATACAAACTTAATATACAAGGTGACTCATGTAGTAGATATGACATTATCGACGATTTTTTTAAATGGGAACCCCTATATTTTAGTTCAGATCTGTAATTTCCAAGAACAGCTGATTTCAAAAACATAACACACTTAGGGCCTAAAATTCATAGTTTCGTTACTACAGGGTAAAACAAATAATTTTATTTAACATATTTTTTTTGGCTTGGGAGGCATGAATTAATTACGTGAGGCGTTTTTAGCTAATTTTCAACCCCCCTTCCCCCAATAAAAGATTTCGTGACATTTGGCTCAATCCCTTCCGCCATCACCCAATTTTACCTGAAAGCCTTACGTAATTAACGGACGCACCATAATTTGCTGTTACTTATGTTTTTTCTCAAGTAGGCTTATTTGCTGTTATGTAACTATGGTATTTAGATAATGTCATTGTCATTACATTGTATTTTTCTAGTAAGTTTATTAGAAGAAATAAATTTTATTTTAACACATATTGAGTTACTATGCGTTTATCTTATGATGATTGGATATGGTGATAGGATCCGTACTCAACAAGAAGTTTGCATTTTGTTTAACACTAAGTATCCAGCAAGACCAATTACTAGATCAACTATGAGTAAACTTGAAATAAAATTTCGGGAAACGGGTTCAGTGGAAGATATTCCCAGAAAAGGCCGTCCAACTATTCCGGATGATAAGAAATTAGATATTTTTTTGGCTATGGAAGAAGATCCCCACAACAGCGTCCGCCAGATTAGCATTGATCATGGGGCGGCTGCTATGACCGTTCATCATAACCTATTGACGGTAGAAAAATGGCACCCGTTTAAAATCCGATTGGTTCATGAGTTGAATGAAGATGATCCAGATCGTAGGATGGAGTTTTGTCAAATATTAATGGAAAGATGTAACTTAGATCCTTTGTTTGTTGAAAATATCCTATTTTCGGATGAATCTACCTTTAAATTAAATGGAGAAGTGAACCGGCAAAACTGTAGATACTGGGCAAAAGAAAATCCCAGGTGGATGCGTGAGCACCATACTCAATATCCTCAAAAAAATAATGTTTGGGCTGGTATTGTGAAAAACAAAATTATTGGGACATATTTTTTTGACAACAATGTAAACGGGCTAAATTATCTTCATTTTCTTCAGAACTTTCTTATCCCTACGCTAGTTAACTTATACCCTAGTAGAAATAATCCAGGAATTCTAGATGAAAATTTGAGGTACCAACAAGACGGCGCACCTCCACATTATGCAGCAGTAGTGCGCCATTACATTAACCAAGTTTTTCCGAACAAGTGGATTGGAAGACGTGGGCCTGTTGAATGGCCGCCTAGGTCTCCAGACCTTACACCACTGGACTTTTTCTTGTGGGGTCACCTGAAAAATGTTGTTTATAAAGTCAGACCTGCCAATATTGGAGATTTAAAAAATCGAATAACAACAGAATGCAGGAACATTTCAGAAGAAACCATAAGAAAAGTCCAACAAGAATTTATTGATCGCTTGGGGTACTGTCAGGCAGCAGAAGGAGGACAATTTCAAAACTTAATTAAATAGCTTATTTAATTTTTTTACATTTTTTTAAATTAAAAATATCTTAAATAAAATTATTTGTTTTACCCTGTAGTAACGAAACTATGAATTTTAGGCCCTAAGTGTGTTATGTTTTTGAAATCAGCTGTTCTTGGAGATTACAGATCTGAACTAAAATATAGGGGTTCCCATTTAAAAAAATCGTCGATAATGTCATATCTACTACATGAGCCACCTTGTACATTAAGTTTGTATGGGAAAAACATGCGCCATTGAAAATTATTATACACGTGTCCGAGGATTTTTCCGAAATATTTTTAGATTCCTAGATAATGAATTTGTTCCTTACTTTATGTACACACTGTATATAAATTAAATTGGCAGTTAATTTTTCAAAGATGTTTTAGAAAAATGTCTGAAGAATTTCTTTATTTATATAGCCTAAAAGCCATGTAGAATATTATGTCAAAATATAATATTATGACATTTCTTTATTTACGTATTAGGACTTGAACTAATTCTCCCCTGACCGCTGAATCGATTTTTTACCAGTTAAAAGAAATATTAAAATTGGGATTCATTATTAACGAAATAACAGCTTATTAATTTGGAGATTGCTCTATTTTTGAATATTCGATAATTAATTTGCGTAGTGTATGATTTTGGGGGTTCCGCAAACCTCCAAACCGAAAATCGAGGCGCCACTGATTTAAAGTTAAAGAGATATATTACATTTTATTACCCCTTATAAAGACGTTACCGAATAAAAATTTTATTACTCAAAGTAGAACATTAAAATTTTACGACCTAAAAGCTTTTCATCATTGTAATATGTCTATGGTGTAATTATCGTTGCTTATTGTTTTGAGTCATGCAAAGTATTAAAACTGGATGTGAATTTTAAGTAGTTATCTCGCATCTGTTGCAGGAAATTCACCAAACCATAATATGTTTAATTGTATATTATTCACGGGCGGTAATAAAAGTCATCACTAGGATGAAATCAAATCATACGAGTAACTAGTAATCATTACCTCGAATAAAATATTATTACTATACAGGGTACACTAAGTAAAGTTGCCCATTAGAAGTATCTCTAGGAATCAGGGAGATTTTATTGCGAAAATTTGGCGGTGGCTATAAGAGATGATTTTCTACGTTTACGACATATTTTGGATGATACGGTGTTGCCGGATCATACCGAAAGTGGCAGCACCTTCAGGGTTTTAAATAGATTACTATAAATATTATATATTTTTTGGAATAAAGGTAAAAATCTAGTTTAAGTTAAAAAACAGTTTTGCGTATAATATCATATACCTATCTTTAATAGTTGTTTAATTATAATCTTGTGACTTTTCAACGCCATATCGGGATTTAAAGAAAACCTACCTTCTAGCGGTTGCAGCTAGAAGGCTGAAATTTTGACAATGATTCACAAGACAATAGAGATTTTATAATTTCAAACAGTATTTAAATAGTTTTATACAGTTCGTCCCCAAAACAATATTTGTGAGGGAAATGAATTATTGCGAAACCTTCTATTTTTTTAAATGGGACACCCTGTATTTAATATGTTTTACAAATGGAGAATCGAATTTTCTATCTAATGATTTAGGTATTGCTATACCTATCTTTAATATTTTCGAACTTACAGCGATATTAAAAATTATCTTATAAGAATATTCCGTTCCGTCAGCGTCAAACGAATCCTGAAAGGTCTCGACATCAAGAAAGCTTCTGGTCCAGACGAAATTCCTGTTATAGTTCTCAAGAGATGCGCCGATGAACTGACACCAATATTTTGTAGACTTTTTAACTTATCCTACAAACAAGGAATATTTCCATCATGCTGGAAGACGGCGCGAGTCCAGCCTATACCAAAGACTGGTAAGAGAACCCTGCCTAGCAACATCGATCAGTGGCATTGCTTTCAGTTATATCAAAAGTAATGGAGAAAGCTATTAACCAACATCTTCTAAAGTACCTGGAAGGCTTCAACATTATCAGCGATCATCAATATGGCTTTCGGAAGTCCAGATCAACTGGAGATCTTCTAGCCTATGTCACCCATCTTTTGGAACAACGCAATCGAACATCATGGGGAATCTCGGGCTCTTGCAATGGATATTTCTAAAGCCTTTGATCGTGTTTAGTATGAGGGACTTCTAAGTATACTGCTCCTATGGTATGCCCAGTCGATTCTGTGCATGGTTGTCTAGCTTTCTTAAGGACCGCTCTCTGCAAGTGGCGATTGTCGGATTTCTCTCAGACACCGTCACCATCAATCCATATTGTCTCCCACTCTCTTTTTACTCTACATTAACGACCTTCTGGTGAAAACGAAAAATGCGATATTTAGTTTTGCTGATGATAGCACACTTATCTCATCTTTCTCTTTGAATGCACAAACATCGGCTGCCGACGCACATCTTCGCAGACAGCATGAAGTATCACGCCTGAACAAAGACCTGGAAGAAATTTTGGCTTGGGGTGACAGTAACCAAGTCGAATTTAACGCTAAAAACCCAGGCAGTAGTTTTCTCTAAAAAGGTTAACATTACAGAACCGGATATAGTCATGGACGGACACGCAATCCCACTAGCTTCATCTACTAATTTGCTGGGCGTCAATCTGGGAGGAAATATGTCTTGGCATAACCACGTTGTGGCAATCGCCAAGATAGCTTCTCAGAAACTTGGTGTACTCTTCCGAACCAGAAAGTTGTACACACCTCAACAACTTGTGACACTATACAAAGCCCAGATTCGACCATCACTAGAGTACTGCCCTCATGTCTGGAGCTCTGCACCCAAACATACTCTTCAGCTACTGGACTCCATCGAAAGGAGGGCCACTCGTCTGATTGGAGACCACGAGCTGACGAAGAACCTCGACAGCCTAGAACATGGAATACAGGTTGGGGATTTGACTCTCTTTTATAGATATTTTCATGGAAAGTGCTCGGCTAACATTGCCCTCTTAATTCCGCTCAGAGCGGCGAATATCAGAAATACACGACGAACCACTGCCGCCCATCCAGATGTGGTTAAGCTTAGTGCTCCCCGAACTTCATTATTTAAGAATTCTTTCATCTGGAGGACTTCATCCTTATGGAAAGATCTTCCCGAGGTCGTTTTTCCCAGCCAATATAACCGCCAACGATTCAAAACCAACGTGAATCGCTTTTTGCGCACACGCACCACTTCCGGAGTGCCCTAAAGGATTTTTCCTATAGTGCTTGTATTTGATCATAAAGAAAAAATATATATATATAGCAGCAGAGCAGACTGTGAGTTTCTTTACCTCCCTATAACTTCACTCCACTTTGAGATGGACTACTTCAAGAAAAAAAAAAAAAATATATATTTTTGATAGTTGGCTGTGGAATGGATTCATGGAAACAAAGTAATGAAAAATGCATTTGACTTGCTGTGTCTTTACAAAAATTTAATTTTCTTGTTAAATGTTTTTATTTTCTTCCTTTTTCGGAGCGTACAAAGTTTACCAAAATTTCCAAATTTCATATTTGTATCTTTGATAGTTTCGAAAATATTTATTTAAAACCATCTCTAGAGTCCCCCCTTCAGGGGGCTGCACCTGGGTAATGGAGGGAGTGGAGACAAAACACAAAATTTTATATGAAATTCCAACTTTGCCCCTTGGCCCAATATACTTAATGCCTAATTATTAACTATATTTCTAGGAAACCCTGTATATTACACAGCTTCCATTCTTGATATAAGATGTTACCCAAATAATTGTACACGTCTATTATAAACCACAAATTCACCTAACCATATTTCCTATTAACGGTATATATATTTAACAAGCGCCTATTTCACAGTGGGTAGCCAAAATTTATTAAAACTATATAAAAGCAATAAAGATATTTTATGCAGCCTAAAATTAAAATATTAAAGTAAAATTAAAAACTCACAGTTCGGAAGACACCACCCTATAAATTACTTATGGTAATTTTCTTGATTGTTACAGTTTAAAGTTTAACATGAGGTGAAGCAGGGGAAGCAGGCGTAAATAACCTTTTTACGATTTCCATCGGGGTATTTTGTTATGGGCGTAAATACAAATCAAATATGGGAATTTTACAAAAATCGCTCGTAATTTTATGCTAAAATATTAAGAAAACTATTGGATAGAATTTGTTAAAATTTTAAATGTAGCATATGGTACTACATGAATGAGTATCTTGAATTTCTCGAAAAAGAATTTTATTTTTTTCAAAACGGTAAATAACGTTTTTACTGAAAAATATGGTATAAAGTCATTTTTGAAAGTATTTCATGCACTATCAATAATCTCAATTAATTTCAGAGTTTCGTTTTAATTCAAAAAAATGTCACACCGAGGTTTTCAGGAAAAATATCTATAGTCGCAACTATCTTAAGCGATTTGGCAACGCATCGGGTAATCAAAGGCGGAAGAATAAGGAATACGTCCCCTACCCCCTCGATACAGCCGGCCAGCACACTGGCTCGTCTTTTCTTAGAATGGCGATCTTGTATCAGTGTTAAAAAACAATGACTTGTTTGCTGTTCCGCGGTGAAATCTCAAATCTGACCTCGCGGTTCACTGATAAATACTCTTAGAAAATAAAGTTAAACCTACCTTCTCCGCGCAATTTAGAACCCCTACCCTGCCAGTAGTAGACAAAATTATCGAGACTATTGTGTGCAATCAGCTTAAACAGTACTTTGAAGAAAACCAGTTGCTGTTCGTGGTACAGTCCGGAGTTCCAAGTCATCATTCCTGTGAATTGGCCATCCAATAGATTAGTGTGGAATGGACGAAAAAGAATCAATGAAGGAGACATAGTGATTGGCGTTTTGTGAACTTAAAACGAGGCTTTGAGACAATAGATCGTAGCATATTTTTAAAAACATTGACAGCATATGGGATAGGAGAGAGCGCATTAAGATGAGGTTCCAACGGACAAATATTTTTAATAAAGTGTCTGGTATTAGTAGACTAGGTATCCCGCAGGGTAGACTGCTGGGTCCGCTTTTATTTATAATACAGGTTGTTATGGAAATGATTTACTATATTTAAACGGATGACTCCTTGAGTATCCGAGAGAAAGTCTACATACTTTTTTTTTAATCGAATATCTAAATACTAAGGTAAAAACCCTTTTGCCTATATGTTGTCGCGCCGCTCGATCTGATTTCAGTTAGCAACAATGTAGGTCACTAGAGTAAACTACAGTGATGATAGATCATACAGCGTGTCTCGCCCTTATTTGCATAACCGCCGCGCGCATGTTTACATGTTTAACCTTCGGTATCCTAGCTTCAGTATGTTTCGATACTCGGTGCTGGAACGACGTTGCCGAGGGTTCCACGTGCTTGGTTTTTTTACGAATTTTAAACGTTTTATCAGCTGTAGCATTTACCCGATTTTTTTTCTGTTATGAAATAATTCATAATAAGAAATATTGTGATGTGATTTCAAATTTGTGTGATATTACCTACTGTTGGTTCTGTTGCAAAACAAACTTTTTGTGTTTAATTTTTTTTATGGAATTTAATTATAAAACGGATTATAAGATCGAAGGTAAAAGAAAAAGAGTATGTACCTTAAAATTGTAGTATTTTTTTTCTAAAAAGTTTGAAAAAGAAGTGATAACGCGGGTCAAAGACGTCTTGTTGTCAAAAACTGAACACGTGCGTTTACAATTCTGTGTTGCAATATATGGCAACACCGCCTCAATAAACTATTGATTTCGAACGTAAATTTTCAGATTTCATATAAAGTGTATATTTCGTACAATAATTCAAAGCGCCATTTAAGGTTATTTTTCTTCAATTTATTTTCATCTCAGGATTTGCCGGTTTAAATATAATAAGTCATCTTCACAATACCCTGTATCTTTCATTATTATTCAGTATTCATTAGTAGTCACTTAGGCCACGGGTGCTAGCATTTTTACTTTGACCACAAAAGCCGAGGAAAATTACTAAACGGCTAATTTACTCCCACTTTCCCTATATTTAATATCCGAAAATAATCTTAAACAATTAAGAATTAATTAGAAAGCGGTTTGTTCCTTCGGCGGAAAGAATATGCCTGCACCGAATCAGCTCGAATAGACTTAAAGAAGAAGGACGACCGCATTTGGACAATACTGATTTAACAGATAGCAGCACATAATACAGTTGTATAATTAGAAAATTTGCATTTTTGCAACTAATACCTTAAGTTAAGACCTATTTGTTTTTATTCAGATGATGTGAAATTGTTGTATGTTGGGCATTAACTATTGTATTATACATTTTCCCGGATACCAATTGGTAAGTATGAAACTTGCTGATGCAAATGTTGATGTTATATTGTATAAGAATTTCATTATCTCGGAAATGATTAATTTTTTTTGAACAAATGAGGAGTAACTACCTCTTTTATGATGAAATGCCAAATCCGACCGTACGAGTCCGTCCTTGACTGCCCTGGCTATGTACAAGGTGTGCCATTTTCGATACTCTCTGGGGGTATTAGAGTTATCATTAAAGATATAATGTTGCGGGTTTCTCTTCAGTTTCCTACATGTCATGTGTCATAGCTCTCTTATTTTTTAATCTACAGCGTGATTTTGAAAATCTTCGCTTCTTAGACACCCCCGGTATTTCAAATTATGCGTTAAGTTGCTTTTTAGAGATGTTCACGTAAAGTTCAGTGGCGTAGCCAGTTCTTCTCTAAAAAGTTTAGTTTTTGAAATATTAAGAAAAAAAATCTAAATGATTAATTAAGCATACTTTGGGCTTCTTAGTTGTATATGTTTGGGGCATTCCGCTAGAGATTTATTTTCAAAATTAAAGTTGACCTCCTGAGTAGCCTAAAATGTTCGTCCATGTGTCCCTAACGACCATAAATTTTTTTAGATTTTTTTCGCCCCCTTTCTCCAGATACCCACGCTTCAATAATGCAAAATCCGGGTTTTTGCCCATTTTTCTCGGGCATTCATCTGCAAATAACTTTTAACAGACGCGTTTTACGAGAAAATGCTAAATGACAAAATTGTTCGGCTTGAATAGAGGAATAAGATCCCTAGGTGGCCGGTTGGCCGGAAAACATAACCTAAAAGTTGCGTTTTTCCGGAAAAATAGGGAAAACCCTAATGTCGCCAATTTGATAATTGCTCCACCTTGGCCGAAAACCTTGATAAATGTGTCGAGAATAAGCTGGTAAATTTTCAGAGTGGTTCTCGCCATAGAACAGCTGCAATCTCAAAAATGGTAAAAAAACAATGGCAAAAAATTTAAGAATTTGGAAAAAATAAGACATGACGATGCAACATGTATCTCAATTGCTTCCAAGTTTCTTTCCCGGGAACAAATACGCTCTAAGAGTAACACAGAGGACCCCGAGAACCCAATAAAACCCTCCAGACATACAAAATCTCTCAAGTAGCCCCTTTTTCATCATACGACGTGTGAAAAACAGGTACACAAAAAAACTGAAATTCTGGTTTCGCTTTTTCTTTGTACTAGAGGACTTGTTTATTTGTAATATTAGTTACACCATCTACTTGACTAGAATCCAATTTCGGATCTGTCAAATTTAACAATGTTTAAAAAGATTAAATTATAATATTATAAACAGAACACTTCATTGATGTTCCATCTCTTTTAACAACAGCAAATTTTAATTGAATGCTCAAGGAAATGTTCTTTAGGGTAGAACCTTATCTACTATTTTGGTATCAGTATATTCGGAACTGCGAGAATAGAATTACTTCTTATTTGGCCATTTAAAATTGGTATTAGACAGTGAATTTTATGCAATTCTTGAACCTTAAGGTATTTTTCAATTTTTGTATATTCACTTTTTGGCGAGTATCTAAGAGTGATAGTTTTAATCCGCGAAGTGGAAGATAAGAAATTATATATCTGTTCAGGGGTTTGAATAGTTTGTCCCGTACTCTGAAAGCTTTTTTTTGAGGCAGAGCGTTAAACATTTGCTCTAATGCCATCGCATTGCCCTTTGCCGTGAGAAGTGGGATGGAAATGCCAAGTAGCCTCTACATTAAAATCTTGTGCATGATAGCACAAATTAATTACGTTTTTAAAATTTTTATACTGCTGACGAGCTCCGTCAGAAATGTAATGAATTTTCGAAACCTGCCTGAATTCTTCTAATAGAAATTTAACAATTTGATTATTAAATGCCCAGACGGTTACTGTGTCATAGTTTTGGCAAAATAAACCATGACACAATATTCTCCCGGTTTTATTTTTTTTTTCAAGTCCTCGACCGCAAGAAATTGGCCTTTACAAATGAAGGTATGAAGCAAATGATCTTTCAATTGAGCGCAAAACATGTTCACGAAATTGAACGTTGGAATCACCTGTTTCTTGAGATGAAAAAGGGGCTGTTTGAGAGATTTTGTATATCTGGAGGGTTTTATTGGGTTCTCGGGGTCCTCTGTCTTACTCTTGGAGCATATTTTTCCCGGGAAAGAAACTTGGAAGTAATCGACACATGTTGCATCGTCATGTGTTATTTTTTCCAAATACTTAAATTTTTTGCCATTTTTTTAACATTTTTGAGATTGCGGCTGTTCTATGGCAAGAACCACTCTGAAAATTTACCAGCTTATTCTCGACATATTTATCAACGTTTTCGGCCAAGGTGGAGCGATTTTCAAATGGGCGAAATTAGGCTTTTCCCTATTTTTCCGGAAAAACGCTATTGTTAGGTTATGTTTACGGCCAAAAAAAATTTCTACCTCGGTGTCTTATTCCTCTAATTAAGCCGAACAACTTTGCCATTTAACATTTTCTCCTAAAACGCGTCTGTTAAAAGTTATTTGCAGATGAATGCCCGAGAAAAATGGGCAAAAACCCGGATTTTGGTTTATTGGAGCGTGGATATCTGGGGAACGGGGGCGAAAAAAAATCCAAAAAAATTCACGGTCATTAGGGACACATAGACGAACATTTTTTGCTACTCAGGAGGTCAACTTTAATTTTGAAAATAAATCTCTCGCCCCATGCCCCATTTATATTCAAAAAGAACCTAAATATGTGATAATTTATGTTACTTCCTTATTTACTCAATTTATTAGAAACAAATGCAAAACTTGACATATCTCCCATATTTTTATTATTTATTTTATATTTATTTATTTACTTTACCTGCCTTGCAGGTACATTTCCCAACTACAAGGCAGGACAAAAGATATCTTCACATTTCACATCATATTAATTGAACTTAAGATAAATTAAATACATATATAAAAAAAAACATAATCTAAAGAAATTGAACGAGAATAAATTTAAATCATAAATTTCAGAACCTTATTTAGTTTTACAATAAAAACTTAAGGATAAAAAATATGTAAACCGTAAGATATATTTAAAATGCAGTTTAATGAGTCACTAGCTTTTTAACTATACTTATCGAGCAATTAAAAAAAATGTAAGTCAATGTGTCTATTGTATTTGTCACAAATTTGATAGGAGAAAACTTTAAAATATTTGTTCTTGGATATGGTAAATAGAACGTTATGTTTTGCCGTGAATCTAAGCGCGTTACATTGAAGTTTAGCTTTCTCAAAGTATCCATACAGTCCAATTGATTGTTTAATAATTTAAACAACAAAGGATGGTAATCACGGCGATCACTGAGAGACACATAATTAAAATCTTCAAGTAGCCTGAATTGTGGAAAACCCTGAATGGGATATGTTCTGTCCCTCTTAAAACTAAGATATTTCAAAAATTTTCTTTGAACGCCTTCAATGACATTAATATGAACATTGTACTCAGGAGCCCAGATTACTGCAGCATATTCTAACTTGGACCGTACGTATGAATTGTACAATGTCTTCAAGACATCACTTGTGCAGCGCACAATAAACCCATAAACCCGCAAAGATTACTACACTTACACTACCATATTTATATGAGGCACGAAAGAAAGTTTTGAGGCAAAGATCACCCCCAGGTCGCAGAATGAGTCGCAGCGGGTGATAACTGTATATTTAAGCAAATAGTCATGTTTAATGACAGAAAGTTTGTTAGTGAATGATACAACGTTGCACTTCTCAATGTTTTGCTGAAGATTATTTTTCAAGCACCAATTATTTATTAGATCTAAGTTGTCTTGAAGAATAATACAGCCATTGATATTTCTATTTTTTTTGAATATTTTAATATCATCCGCATATACCAAGAACTAAACAGTTAACTCTATGCCAATATCATTTATAAAGAGATCCCTGTGGGACTCCAGAACTGGCTGGATAGTTACCAGAGTTAAAGCCGTGAAGAGCTACATATTGACGGCGGTCAGAAAGGTATGACCTGATAAGCGCTATTAAAGGCTATGAAAATCCAAATTTACTAAGCTTTGAAATTAAAATAGTGTGGTCAAGCCGGTCAAATGGCTTTGAGAAATCCAAATGTATTACATCAGTCTGCAGACTCTCATCTATCGATTCCGCAAGGCTTTGTGAGATACTTAGCAAGTTTGTTGTCGTAAATCTACCTTTAAAGAACCCATGCTGCTGCTGAATTATTTGTTCATTGACAAGCGGAACGACAGAACCGCGGAGCAAGAATTGAAACACTTTACAAAAATTTTTTGACATTTAATATTTCAAAGATAAATTAAAAATGAACTGGAGCGGTTTCGCCAAAACAAAACGACAGTCATGGATTAAAAATGCCGGAATAGAATTCGGTCCAGTGGTAAAAGTGGTAATAATCCAGTGGTAATGCATGAAATATCCTGTACAAGTATGATTCTAGTATGAGTTTCCTAGTCCATATGAGCATTACAAAGTTATTAAACTGCCCTTAGATCTCATCTTAACTAGGATATCATCGAGTAGCAATGTGATTACTCCACTTGGAATATTTATTAAGGAAGCAATATCAATCAATTACCAGCCAGGTAACTGTTCGCCTTTATTTTTTTTCTACCTGACATTTCTAACCTCTTTTTATCGTTTTATCAGGACTAGTGAGAAGTGCCCGAGAAACAGGTTATGTTATTTACGCTACAGTACTTCTTTCGCTAAAATATATAAAGTTGTATCTCTTAAAACAGTCAAGATAAGTCTATGTTACGACAGGCCGATCCCAAATGTTTTTGATCATATCGATGTCCGACGATGTGAATGAACATATTTATTCAATGACTTTAGTAGGGATGTTTAAGAGCTCACCGCCAAGCCGTTAAATTTCAGCGGCTGCTGAAAGAATGAACCAATGTCTTAGTAATGTTTGTAAATATTTTACTAAAAATGGTCTAAAAATAAACCTGTGCAAATCAGCTGTTATGTTCTTTGGGCCTAATAGGGAATGGGCAAACGAAAACTTATGGTTTACTATGTCAGATATAATCATCGCTGCGATAAAAGAATATAAAAATCTGGGAGTTATATTAGCATAGCAATCTTAGATTTAAAAGTCATGTGTGCAAGGTAGTTCATAAGTCGGTTATATTTCTTCGAAATTTATATAGATAATCAGTAGGTTTTTGAAAAGGCAACTGTGCGAATCTCTTGTTCTCTCGCATTGTATACTATTTGCAGAATTATACCGTTTATCTGTTGAATGCAATAAAACCTCATTATCCCTTCGACCATAAAATAAATAAGGAAATCTCAAATTTTAAAACCTTTTCGAACAGAGCCGGACCAGGTATACAAATTCAATTTATACCTATGCCAGATGCATATATAAATTCAAAGTGATTTTTAATAATTTTAATCATTAGTGGGTTTCCGGCGAGTAATTTTTAGTTAAGCTTATTGAATTGTGCTGATAGGTAGGCATCTTCAAGTGTCATTTTTAAAAGAAAGCAGCAAAAATGTGTATCAATCGTTGTTGAGTAGAAATTTTAATTCGATGGATGCTTTAGCAGAGACGTATACTTTGACAAAAACTCCTTTATCTTCGGTAAGAGACATAGTACTTAAACCTGTTAACCCTAGAAAAAATCGGAGAAATTCTGGCACATTTAAAAGCATTGACGAAAATTACATGGATTTATTAAGAATAAAGATTTACCAAATGTATGAGGCACAAACTGTACCCACTTTGATTTCCCTCAAAGAGCGGTTGATTAAAGACGAAACAAATATCTCTTGTAGCCTTTCAAGCCTTAGGAAAATATTGCGTAAAATGGGTTTTAAATACCGAAGCATTGATAAAAGACAAACATTAATGAAATCTCAACGTTTGCGGAAATGGAGACTTATGAGCGCTGCTTTTTTTGTGATTCCCAAATTATGTAATTCTGAAATTTGAAAATTATATAATTAAGTATTATGTATCTACATATTATTATAAAATTGTATTGTATGTATATGCTCAGTTAAGCAAACAGCAATGCTGCCCTTCGCCGAGTTAAAAATAAAGACGTTTCTATCTATCTAAATCCAACTTTTTATCATACGAACATGCGTTCTTTTGGAATCAACTGAGAGATTATCATAATAAATTAAGATCCAAGGTTTGAAATATTAGAAACTTAAGGGATCTCCGCGGGGAACTCTAGTTTTAGTTTTTTTTTTAATAATTTCGTATGATATACAGAGTGTCCGGAAATGATAAGAAAAAAATTTAGGGGATAATTGTAGACCGAAAATAAATGCTACCCCGCCCTATAACATTTTTTCGAAAATTGAATATTAACGGAATTACAGGGTGATAAAGTTAAGTTTCATTTGGAGTTATTTTTTGCAAAAACTTTTAGCCACGCTCATAATAATTTGACGAAATCGCGTATATGGGGCTTTACTGGCATGAGGAATACAAATTTACCCACCGTTTTTTCGCATTTTGTAGTTGCCCCCACATACGAACTTATACTTTAATTTGAATGGTCCCAACTTTTTGTGCTACATTGTATGCGCATTTGGACGGAATATTTTCATTCTCCTAACCTTTTGACATAAAAAAGGTATGCTACTTTTGTTTCGATAAATCTAACGGGTTTCGAGAAAAACGCTAAAATAACATTGATTGCATGTGATGAATACGAAATCATTTTAATTTATTTTTCTATTTGGGTTTCATAATGGCTACATTATGAAATGCAAAAAAATTGAATAACCTGCCACTTTATGAAACAGAAATTTTATTTTTTTTATGTTGGCAGCAAGTAGAGTTCGAATTTTAGACTACTTCGATTTCGTTGAAATTAGTTTTCTAGGCATTATGGATTCGACAAAAGATTTTTATTGAAAACTTTACAATACCTACTAACCTTTAACCGTGCAAATAAATCATTTTTACTAGATATTAATCTGAAATACCTATACTCGGAAATATATAACATGCTGACGGTGTCCATCAACTAATTTCTACTCACAACTATAAAACAAAATATTAGAAATATCTTCCAGTTTATGCTCTATTTCTAAAGTTTCTACTAAAGTACTATTTTTATTTTTAATTCAATATGGTATTATCCATATTACTTTATATATACATATTTATTGTTACTGTAGACATTTCCTGGGCATTAATTGTTATTCCTGTCAGATTCAGTGTCGACACAATATTTTGTTTAATAGTATTATTTATTATTTTGTTCAATATTTTGAACGTTGTTCTGCTCGCACCATAACTCAAAGTTTTGCATATTCTTTTTAAAAGTTTTTCCAGATTATTTTCTGCAATTTCTCGTATTTCTGACGGAGTACCTACAACTTTCTTCCTGACTCATGTTTATTAACTTGAATAATATATTTATTTTTAATTATGACGGATGACAAGAAGCTTTGTTGTGTTCAATTATTTCTATCATGGCATATTTGATACTAGTAACATTTTATTAAATTGTATAAGTATTGCCAACCCAAAAAGAAAATATTAATTCAAATGGAAAAAATCTACTATATTTTTTAAGGTTTTTCAGACTTTAAAGGCCCAAATGGAAAAAATATTATAAAATACACGGTTCATAAGACAATTAGAGCACTTGTACTTTATTATAAATTAAATGCGTGCTCTAAGATAATGTCTTATGAAACTTGTATCTTAATAGACTATTTCAACCTATAAGCGGCAGACAATTCTTAAAAGAAACTTTTCCTGAAAGGTGGATAGGACGCGGTGGTCCGCGGTGGTCTTGTACAGTGGACCCCAGGAACCCCTGACTTAAACCCAATGGAGTTCTTATTTTGGGTCGATCTGAAGACGCTTTTATATAGGACACCTGTGAATAGCGTCGAAGAGCTAAGAGAAAGAATTATGATTGCTAATTGTGAGGTAATTTTAAGCAGAAGGTAGGAATATTCCATAGAGTTCTTCGGAATTTTTTAAGAAGAATTAATTTATGCATTGAAGAGGAAGGACGTCACTTAGAAACTTTGATTTAAATGTCTAATTTATTGTTCTAGTAACTGATTTTTCAGAGTGAACCAAAAATAAATAAATAAAATAAAATTAACCAATTTGGTATTCATCACTTGCAAGCAATGTTATTTTAGCGTTTTTCTCGAAAACGGTTAGATTTATCGAAACAAAAGTATTTTTTATGTCAAAAGGTTAGGAGAATAAAAATATTCAGTCAATATGCGCATACAGTGTAGCGCAAAGAAGTTGGGACCATTCAAATTAATATGTATTCTTCAACCCGAAAAGCCCCATATACGGGATTTCGACAAAATATTATGAGCGTAGCAATAGATATCGCAAAAACACTGCAAGTGGTAGATTTCCAGGGAAGAACACCACCCAACATCCCTGCAGCAACAACCCGAACAAACCCGAACAAACCCGAAATGACTGAAATCGTGTTCCGTCAGCGTCCCGTCAAACGAATCCTGAAAGGTCTCGACGTCAAGAAAGCTTCTGGTCCAGACGAAATTCCTGATATAGTTCTCAAGAGATGAGCCGATGAACTAACACCAGTATTTTCTAGACTTTTTAACTTATCCTACAAACAAGGAATATTTCCATCGTGCTGGATGACGGCGCGAGTCCAGCCTATGCCAAAGAAAGGTAAGAGAACCCTGCCTAGCAATTATCGACCAGTCGCATTGCTTTCAGTTATATCAGAAGTAATGGAGAAAGCTATTAACCAACATCTTCTAAAGTACCTGGAAGGCTTTAACATTATCAGCGATCATCAGTATGGTTTTCGGAAGTCCAGATCAACTGGAGATCTTCTAGCCTATGTCACACATCTTTGGAACAATGCAATCGAACATAATGGGCAGTCTCGGGCTGTTGCACTGGATATTTCTAAAGCCTTTGATCGTATTTGGCATGAGGGACTTCTAAGTAAACTGCAATCCTATGGTATGCCCAGTCGATTCTGTGCATGGTTGTCTAGCTTCCTTAAGGACCGCTTTCTGCAAGTGGCGATTGACGGATTTCTCTCAGACACATTCACCATTAATGCCGGTGTTCCTCAAGGGTCCATATTGTCTCCCACTCTCTTCTTACTCTACATTAACGACCTTCTAGTGAAAACAAAAAATCCGATATTTAGTTTTGCTGATGATAACACACTTATCTCATCTTTCTCTTTGAATGCACAAACATCGGCCGCCGACGAACATCTTCGCAGACAACATGAAGTATCACGCCTCAACAAAGACCTGGAACAAATTTTGGCTTGGGGTGACAGTAACCAACTCGAATTTAACGCTAAAAAAAACAGGCAGCAATTTTCTCTAAAAAGGTAACATTACAGAACCGGATATAGTCATGGACGGACACGCAATCCCACTGGCTTCATCTATTAATTTGCTGGGCGTCAATCTGGGAGGAAATATGTCTTGGCATAACCACGTTGTGGCAATCGCCAAGATAGCTTCCCAGAAACTTGGTGTACTCTTCCGAACCAGAAAGTTGTACACACCTCAACAACTTTTGACACTATACAAAGCCCAGATTCGACCATCACTAGAGTATACTGCTCTCATGCCTGGAGCTCTGCACCCAAACAAACTCTTCGACTACTGGATTCCATCGAAAGGAGGGCCATTCGTCTGATTGGAGACCACGAGCTGACGAAGAACCTCGACAGCCTAGAACATCGGAGACAGGTTGGGGATTTGACTCTCCTTTACAGATATTTTCATGGAAGGTGCTCGGCTGACCTTTCCCTCTTAATTCCGCCCAGAGCGGCAAATATCAGAAATACACGACGAACCACTACCGCCCATCCATATGTGGTTAAGCTTAGTACTCCTCGAACTTCACTATTTAAGAATACTTTCATCTGGAGGACTTCATCCTTATGGAACGACCTTCCCGAGGTCGTTTTTCCCAACGAATATAGCCTCCAACGATTCAAAACCAACGTGACTCGCTTTTTGCGCACACGCACCACTCCCAGAGTGCCCTAAAGGATTTTTCCTATAGTGCTTGTGTTTGATCATAAAAAAAAAATTTAAAAAAATTATCTTAACACCCTGTAACTCCGTTAATAATCAATTTTCGAAAAAATATTATATCAAGAGGTAGCATTTATTTTCAGTCTACAATTATCCTCTAATAATATCCTGTGATATGGATAAAAGTTTTTAATAAAATTTCAGATTTTTTTAAGGAACATGGAATGGAATATCAAATTTAATTATGAGGAGCCCGCCATGTAGATTTAATCAAAATTCATTTACCATCAATATGTACACCCCACATTGCCTTATTTTTAGTTCCCGTCACAACAAATTTCCATTTATTATTTATAGGCTTTTACACTTCAAAGCTGACATCAGTCATATCAATCTTATCAAAACTTTTATCGCCTTTCGACGAGAGTTAAAATAACGAAGTAGAAAATGTCGTATGACCCCTTTTTCCTTTATTTTGAAACCCGCCCTTATCGTTTATACCGTTTAACGGTGTCTGTTGGTAGAGAGTTCCTGCAAGAAACGGTTACGTTAAATTTGTTAGAAAAGAGGTTTTATTACGTTATATTCTTTATAGAATATTAGGAGATTAAATTCCACACGTTAATGTTCATTTGTAAGTCAAGAATATACTGTCTTATATAGTAGCTGGGACATGGAAGCTGATCACAAAGAACGTTAAAAAAATTTAAAATATCCACGAAAGCTGTCACCAACCACCATGTGCATATGTAACCATCGAAACAAACATGGAACCGGTATTTCTATCTGCTTCGTATACGTCAATGTGACGCCTATGATTACGAAAATAAACACAACAAAAAGCGATGAGGATTCTATCTGTAGAATTCTGTTCTCCTCGAGAAGCTTGTCTATGGCCTGGATGGGGATAGTATAGCCCTACTGAGGAGTTATCTCTCTGGAAGAAAGCAGGTGACGTCTTTCAACCATGCAGAGTCGGCCCAATGAACTCTGAGGCATGGTGTGCCTCAGAGCTTGATCTTCGGGATCCTGCTGTTCCTATTGTACATCAACGATCTGCCGGCAGCATTAACTGTAGGTAGATTGATTCTGTACGCGGATGACACGACGGCTACCGATGATGACTCTGACTTCGCTGCACTGCTGCTGAAAATGGAGGATAATCGCAGGTCTCTGAGTGACTGGTTCGTAGCAAATCGATTGAGCCTAAACGCTGACAAGACCGAAGACATGGTGTTTGGCCTGCGGCAGTAAAATTCCTTGGTATGCAAATGGATCCCACATGAAAATTTTACATCCACATTGACTCGGTTTGTTCCAGGGTGTCGAGAGCGGTACATTTATTAATACAACTTTGTGGAGTGGTGAGCCCTGGTGTGTGCCTTCCACGCTCTCGTACAGTCCTTCTGCTACTATGCTTTGCTGACGTGGGGTCATTCTGCCCATATGGGCAGATTGTTTGCGCTTCAGGGCAGAGCAGTAAGAGTTCTCGCTGGGCTTGATTACCGACGTCAGGAACGCTTACTGGGGATACTTACCATTCCCTCCCGTTATATCTATGAGTGATTCCTGCATGCTAAAACCTGTGGTAACTATCGGCCGGTTGGTAACAGTCACGATTACAACACACGTGGCAGGGATAATCTGCATGTGGGTTTCCTGCGATTGGGAAGATCATGGAATGCGACTCTGCACTACGCTCTGACTTTTTTAATAAGCTCCCGGTATCCATCAGGAACTAAAGACGAACGAATTTAAGAGGGATGTAAAAAAATATCTAACTTCCCATCCGTTTTATTCCATTCAGGAGTTCTTAGGCCATATCTATGATGTTCCCTTGCCTTGACTGCCTGTCATAATTTTAAATTGTTTTAAACTTTTTGTCCTGTACTGTATTGTTTTGACTTTTTTTAAACTGGTTTTACCATTGATTTCATCTTGACTTTGTCAATTAGACATATGAATTCTCCTGTCTTTTTACTATATCTTATTGATAACTAACTGCCTTAAGCAGTGAATCCCAATCTCTTTTTAAGTCTGTTTCTGTTTTCATTCTAACAGTGGGTCGGTTTAATATGTCTTGGTTAGAAGAAACAAACAATCGACGGACGCGAATCAAAAGTCTACATTTTCATCAAGTTTACGGCAGGCTTGGCACAGTCTTACCATATTGAGTTAAGAATTCCTATTTTTTCACAAACAATAATTAAATTTAACGACAAATATATGACAGTTGTTAATCCGGTAGTGTCAAACGTTAAAGCAGGTATGATAGACGGAAGTTCCGATAAGGGCTTCATAAAAAGTACTTTCGAACGCTCGAAGACGACGTAATATTGTTGTCTAATTAACAGAGAACGACAAAGAAAAATTATACTAATTTTCTGAGCTCCCCGATTGTTTTTCTGGGAATCTACCTAAGAATGTTAATTGTTTATTCTTCAAAGACTGTGAACCAAACCGTATCCTCCTTAATTTAAGATCAATGTATGTAACAGATAATAATTATTGCAACTCAAGACTATACATTAACGCTTCAGAAAAAAACAGGAAAAATTTGAAAAACCGGATTTTTTCTGTTTTTTCTTGAGCATTGGAAAAATACTGAAGCAAAATCAGGAACTATTAAGTTTTGGATTCTAGGGTTATAATAGGGAAATTATTAGGGGTTTCTGTATAAGTTCATGGCACCCATACTATAAACATTAACTTGGGGTTACTCTCGTGGTTCATCACTATTTTAAAACTAAACAGAAGCATTATCGATTAGGGTTCATGGAGTATTACTACATAATCTCCCTATTTAATAAAATTTAAAAATATAAAACCGGAAGTGACTGGACGAAAACAAGGTAATGCAGAGAGATAGAGGCCACACATACTTGACTGGACAATTATGGGTATTTAAGGGTAAAAGATAACAAATAAAATATATAAGGGTGCGTTTTGAAATCAGCACCTGCCTGTCTGTTGGTTCACGTCAGTATTGTAATTATGATGTTGCAAATTATTTAATTATCTGTGGATAAAGTTGGATACTGTACATCAAAAATAAAATCTATATTTATTTATTGCAGGAGAAGGTGACCATGAAGTATCGTGTAATTTCAGTTTTTGTGGTAATTAAATTTTTTTTATATTTTTGTCTACAGTTGGTGCGGAAAAAGAATGAGCGTTCGTCGTAAATATTATTTTTAATCTACAGGGTGTCCGCTAATTAATGGCACAAGGAAAGACCAGAGACTCCTTACTTAAAAATATTAGGATTTAATTATATTTACCTATATCCGAAAGTTGATATTAACTGATATACAGGGTGTTAAAGTTCAAACTTCATTTTTGTTTTTCTCTAATAACTTTGCGAGAAACTAATGTTTATTTACAAAATTTCACAATTATGTTTTCTTTATGACGAGGAATTGATTTTTTTTAAGGAAATATTAACGTACAATGTAGGGGGCGCTGTCTGCGGCATTATTTGCACCTTTATGAGGTCATAACTTTTTTGTACCTAAGTGTATTTAAGTTTTTAATAAAATTAATACATTTCTCATATTTATTACGTAAAAAACTTATACTAAGTTCAAGTCGCCCAAAGTTAACGTTTCGGATATATGTTCATTTAAATTGTTTAGTGCCAGCAAATAATATTTTGTTACTTCTTACCAGTTAACTTTTACATGATAAGTAATGTTTAGCCAAATATACTTAACTTTTTTCTAATCTAACACTGGATTCCTAAAGTTATAGAATAGGAAAACGGTATGAAAAAACTGTGTTAAAAAATATAATGTTATAAGAATAATAATAACAATTTCAAATATGAACAATTTTCAAGTGTTTGTCACAGATCTTCCTGAAACTTGTTGATACCCCAATCGACATGTCAGACAATCTAAATATCAATAAATTAACTAAAAGATGTTATTATTAACGGCTAAAACTTCACGAAAATAAATATTGATGAGCTGATTACTCTCGTCTCTTCCTATTGAATTGAAATTGATGCAACTTAGATGGCTCTGATTTCTAAGTTGGGTTTGTTTGGGATCCTCATCTTAATAGAAAATATGAAATCATTTCTTAGGAAAAATTTCGAATAATATATACTTACCATTACTTATAATGGAAACAAGCTTAGGTACCTATTTTTTTTTGATATTTCTGATTTGTTTTTGGTGTTATTACGGATGATCCCAGGATGCACCTTTATATTGCTTAAAACTTCAGTTCCAGTTTTTGAACTCATTGCCGTGCGGATTTATAGTGGTTTAAAAACAGTAACTATACGCTAACACCTTTAGCCATTGTTTTATCTCAAAAGTAATATCATAAGTTTATTTGGCATCTCTCAAAACGACCAATTACGAAATTTTTTTTTTATGATCAAACACAAGAACTATAGGAAAAATTTTTTAGGGCACTCTGGGAGTGGTGCGTGTGCGCAAAAAGCGATTCACGTTGGTTTTGAATCGTTGGAGGTTATATTCGTTGGGAAAAACGACATAAGGATAAAGTCCTCTAGATGAAATAATTCTTAAATAATGAAGTTCGAGGATTACTAAGCTTAACCACATATGGATGGGCGGCAGTGGTTCGTGGTGTGTTTCTGATATTCGCCACTCTGGGTGGAATTTAGAGGCCAAGGTCAGCAGAACACTTTCCATGAAAATATCTGTAAAGGAGGGTCAAATCAACAAACCTGTCTTCGATGTTCCAGGCTGTCGAGGTTCTTCGTCAGCTCGTGGTCTCCAATCAGACGAATGACACTCTTTTCGATGGAATCCAGTAGCCGAACAGTATATTTGGGTGCAGAGCTCCACACATGAGAGCAGTACTCTAGGGATGGTCGAATCTGGGCTTTGTATAGTGTCAAAAGTTGTTGAGGTATGTACAACTTTCTGGTTCGGAATAGTACACCAAGTTTCTGAGACGCTTTCTTGGGGATTGCCATAACGTGGTTATGCCAAGACAAATTTTCTCCCAGATTGACGCCCAGCAAATTAATAGATGAAGCCAATGGGATTGCGTGTCCGTCCATGGCTATATCCGGTTCTGTAATGTTAACCTTTTTAGAGGAAACTGCTGCCTGGATTTTTTTAGGGTTAAATTCGACTTGGTTACTGTCACCCCAAGCCAAAGTTTCTTCCAGGTCTTTGTTGAGGCGTGATACTTCATGCTGTCTGAGAAGATGTGCGTCGGTAGCCCATGTTTGTGCATTCAAAGAGAAAGATGAGATAAGTGTGGTTTCCTTAGCAGAATTGAATGCAATCATTGCTAAAAAATGATTCCATGTATGAACTAAAATAAGTTGATTATTTTAAGCTACTTTTGTACATTTTCTGCATTTGAAAAATAATAAGATACATTAAAATGCGCATTATTTACATTCGTCCATTTTTCCGCCCTTTAATCATAATGCTACCAGTTTTATTCCAATTAACTATATGATTATTACGTTAACATATCCACATATTAAAATATACATGTTATATACCAAATATTACTATAATATAAGGAAGGTATTCTAAGTCGCTTATCTATAAAGGATGCAGGTATCAAATTATGCTTTGTCATAAAAACTTATATCTTATTTCTTGCTGACCCATATGGGAAGATTCCACTGTTACAACATATTGTGCAATATTGCGTTCTAACTTTAATAATATAAATACCTGCATCTAGCAGCGCCAACTCAGTTTAGATAATTCTGAGTTCTTGTAAACTTAACCCTTTTGTTATAAATCTTTTATTTGTAATACGTGAATAAAAAAGAAAGTTTTTAAAAAGCTTTTTAATCCGGTCACGATATCACAAATTGGCGCAGTCGGTAGGATTTCTCGAAATCGCAAACAAAAAGGTCACCCAAAAAGACCAAAAACGCGAGTGAATTCCTATTCTTAAACAGAGAAGAACCGTCGGATCCAAAAGAAAAGGACCAATTGCTCAAGAAGAGCTCAAGGGACGAACGAGCCCAAACACAAAGCAAGGGACGAACGAGCCCAAGTACGAAGAAACTCACCCTGGTCGACGAACCCCTTGGTAGAACAAGTGGCTTGCGAGCAAGATCTAACTCTTAGAGGTCGTCGAATCTCCAACTGTAATCAACGCTGAGTAAACCCTTACAACGACGTGTGGATTAGGAGCACCCAGTGGAACCCCTGACACGTCGCAGCCGAGATACCACGTGTGGATTAGGAACACCCAGTGAAACCCCTGACACGTTGGACAGTTGATTCCCCATTCCCAATGTTTCTTCATTTTATGTAAGTTATTGTAATTGATTTGACATTTTAAATTGATTTATTTTGTTTATTGTTTCAAACTGTTTATTGATTTATTAATTTTGATTTATTGATTTATTGATCGTACAACTGATTTGAATCATTTACGAAAATATTTACTCCGAATTATCTAAACTCACACACACACAAAAATATTTTTAAGAAAAATGGCTAATAACGAAGTCCGTGACCCGGTCGTTGTTGAAGTTGAGCCATACAAATTGTCAGAAATATTTTGCTTAGTACCCGAATATGATGGAGATCAAATTTCTCTTAATACCTTTATTAATGCGTGTAACAGAGCAAACGATATGTGCACTCGAAATCAAGAAATACTACTTGTAATAAAAATAAAAAATCAATTGCGTGGAAAAGCTGCTCAATTAATTAATTCAAGAGATCTAAATACGTGGAATGATATCTCTCAATTATTAATAGTACATTTTGGTGATCCAAGAGATCTCACTTCCTTGATACAAGATTTACAAAGAATGCATCAATTGGCAACCGAAAGCCCTTTAACTTTCGCCGCACGTATACAAACGCACAATGCAAAAATGCATGCAGCCGTCGCGAAACAAATTTTAACTCAACCACAGAAAAACGCACAAATTTTACTAATTGATAGTATGTGTTTAAACACCCTTTTAACCGGTGTAGAATCAAAATTAGGACAGGTAATTAGAGCAGGGAATCCTAACACAATGTTAGATGCCATAAATCGAATAAAAAGAGAATTGCAATTATCATATTTTGAAAATCAAAAATTTCAAAAAAATCTAAAACCCCAAATTTCAATTCCAAAATTTTGCTCATTTTGTAAGAAAAGTGGTCACAACATAAACGAATGCAGAACTAAACAAACTCAAAGACCCCAGTCGACACCTCAATTTAACCATACTTATCAACCCATGTATGCGCAAAATCAATATAGGACGCAGTCCGCATATCCTCAAAATAACCAGTTTAGGACACAAACCGCATTCCCCCAAAATAACCAACAAAGGACGCAGTCCACAAATTTTCAGAACAACCAACGACCAAATTTTCAAAACAACCAACGACCAAATTTTCAAAACAACCAACGACCAAATTTTCCACCCTCGTCGTCTAATCAAAATCAACCCAAATTCCAAAATACCAACCAACAAAAAACTTACCATTTAAATACAGATAATAACGAATATAATCCTAATTACGATATGAACCCAAATCATGACACAAACTATGACACTAATAACTACGAATCTCAAAACGAGTACGAAGAACAATGTTATGAAAATGAATACTACGAAGATTATTCGGATAATTTTCGTCCCTATTCAGAAAACCAAACCCAATACAACGAGAATCAAAATTTTTCTCAGTGTACTAACACTAATAATTTTCCTCAGTGTAGCAGCAATGAAAATTTTTCTCAAACAAACGTAAATTTTCAGAACGAAGCCTCGGAAATAACACAAATTACAGACCAATTTTATGCAATGACAGTTCAGGAAGACCAGTCATCGAACCCCAAAAACTTAGAACAAAATTTTCTTTAAACACTGTCTCATCTCAAAATCTCTATTACATTTTCGATAGAACAAAAACCTTCAAATTATTAATTGATACAGGAGCAGGAATTTCTATTTTTAAACAAAAAACATGCGAAAATTTTAAAACAAGAATTACAGAAAATCTATTAGTTAAAGGTATCACTAACGAGAACGTCTTAATTACACAATCAACATTAATTCCGTTTGTTGACAATGACCCACACAAAGTCTTTATTTATAACCTCGACATAGAATTCGACGGATTACTCGGATCAGATTTCTTAGAGCATTATAACTGTGTCGTTGACTTAAAGAATAAACAATTAATTACAAACTTTAAGATAATACCAATGTACAAGGTGGACACAATTAAAGAAACCTCTACTGAAGAAAATATGAACAACTTTAATAATATTATAAAAATGGAACCCCGTACAGAAAAAATTTGTAAACTAAAGACAAATAAATTGAGAAATACGGAAGCCATTCTTTTAGCCCAATGTATCGATAAGGTTCGATTACCAAATGCAATAGTAAAAATAAATCAACAAGGAGAATTTTTAACATCAGTTTTGAACATTAACATGATTCCCAAAACAATAAATTTTTGTGATCTAAAGTTTGAACCTCTTATTAAGGAAAACACTTCAGTTCGGAATTTTAATAAGAGTAACACCTCAGTTCCACAAGTAATTAACAGAGATGAAGAAATAATAAATCAATTAAGAACAGAACATATGAACGTTGAGGAACAAGAAGTGATCTCTCAAGTTTGTCTAGAATTTGCCGATATATTCTACCTAGAAGGAGACACATTGACCTTTACAAGTGAAATCAAACATTCAATCAAAACGAAAGATGCCAGACCAATTCATACCAAGTCATACAGATATCCACATGTCCATAAAGACGAAGTGAAGACACAAGTAAATAAGATGCTAGAACAAGGGATCATACAGCCTTCAATTTCACCATGGTCAAGTCCGGTATGGGTTGTACCGAAAAAAATGGATGCATCTGGAAAGCAGAAATACAGACTCGTGATTGATTACAGAAAATTAAATGACGTCAGCATAGATGACAGATATCCTTTACCCAATATATCTGACCTTCTGGACCAGCTAGGACACTGTCAATATTTCACAACATTGGATTTAGCCTCAGGGTTTCACCAAATAGAAGTTGATCCAAATGATGTAGAAAAAACAGCATTTTCTGTAGATAATGGACATTATGAGTTCCTGAGAATGCCTTTTGGACTCAAGAATGCACCCTCCACATTTCAGAGAGTGATGGATAACATTTTGATGGGTATCCAGAATGAAAAATGTGCAGTCTATATGGACGACATCATAATTTATAGTAGCACTATTCATGAACACATCTCCAGACTCAGAGAAGTATTCACTAGACTCAGAAAGGCTAACCTAAAAATACAACCAGATAAATGCGAATTTCTAAGAAAAGAAGTTGCTTATCTTGGACACCTGATAACAAAAGATGGAGTTAAACCAAATCCAAACAAAGTCGCAGCAATCAAAGAGTTCCCAATTCCAACAAATACAAAAGAAATTAAATCATTTCTAGGACTCTCTGGATACTATAGAAGATTTATTCCAGATTACGCCAAAGTTTCAAAACCATTAACTACATTGTTAAAGAAAGATATTCCTTTTATTTTTGATCAATATTGTCAAAAAGCGTTTGACACATTGAAAGAATACCTGACAACAGAACCTATTTTAATCTACCCAAATTTTGAAGAACCTTTTGTTTTAACTACGGACGCATCTATGTTTGCAATTGGAGCAATTTTGTCTCAAGGCCAAATTGGAAAAGATTTACCAATAGCTTTTGCATCCAGAACACTATGTCCAGCCGAAACAAAGTATAGTGTTATTGAAAGAGAATTATTAGCAATTGTATGGGCCGTCAAACATTTTAGACCGTACCTATTTGGAAGAAAATTCAAACTTGTAACTGACCATAGACCACTAACATGGCTATTCTCAATAAAAGATCCAGGCTCAAGACTTGCCAGATGGAGACTCAAATTAGAAGAGTATGATTACGAAATCCTATATAAACCAGGACGAATAAATAAGAACGCAGACGCTTTAAGTAGAATCAAAATAAACCATCTTAAACAAATTACTGCACTCAACAAAAAGGCTAACGAAGATCCAGAATCCTCTTCTACAGAAATAGACGAAAATGAAACTCAACTAATGTCGCCTCAAACCATGGAAAATGAATTTAAAAGATTTTGGGAGCTATATCAAGTTAAATCTTTAATTGATTATTCAAAAATTAGATATACAAATAATCAACTTTTAGATAAAGATCATAAGAATATAATACTTGTTTTCAGACAAGACAAACTAACGGATTTACATTATAAAATCATAGAAGACTTCCATGAAGAACACCCAACCTTCGATGATGACAAAATAAATATTTTGAATTCTAAAACCTCGACTAAAAGAAAATATTATCTAATCACAACACCTTTTATACTAGAAGACGCTATCGCTACACTATTCAAAGCATTGATTAGCTCACAAAGCGAGATAGATGAATCAAAAACTTATTATATAGAAAATAACGTAGAACTACCATTTTTGGAAATGTTATGCTTTATTTTTGCTGATAAAGACTTAAAAATTGTTATTTGTCAAAATATTGTAACAACCCCACAAGAAGATGAAATCCCTATAATTATGGATCAATACCACTCTGGAAAAAGAAATTTTCATAGAGGAGTTAACGAAACAATAAGAAGAATTAAAGAAAAATATAACTGGACAGGCCTTAGCAAGAATGTTGAGACCTTCATAAAGAAATGCGAGATATGCCAAAAAAATAAAATCATGAGAAAAAACATGGATAATCCATTAGTCATTACAGAGACACCAAAGACCGCATTTGAAAGAATAAATATAGACATTTTGGAAATTCCACAGAAAAACTATATCCTAACTATGCGAGATGAACTTACTAAATTCATTCAAGCATACCCACTCATGGATAAAACCTCGAAATCTGTAGCAAATACCTTACTACTCTATTTCCAGCACTATGGAACACCCTTGAGAATACATTGTGATTTTGGAAAGGAGTTCAACAACCAACTAATGAATGACTTATGTACTCTTTATAACATAAAATTAACATTTTCTAGTGTAAATCACCCCCAATCAAATGGCTCATTGGAAAGATTCCATGGCACCCTACTAGAAATGATCAGGGTAATGACTACTGAAGATCCAAATGAACACCCTTTGCAATTATTGCCATATGCTTGTATATGTTACAATAATTCAGTGAACAAAACAACTGGATTTACACCATATGAACTAATATTTGGACACACCTCTTCAAGACCTTCAGAAACCCTCTATAATGAGAAAGAAATCGTTTCGAAATATGTTAGAGACCTCAATGCTAGAATCAAGCATTACTACGAACTCGCAAGAAAAAGAACAATCCAATCAAAGGAAAAAGCTAAGGAAAGATTTGATGAACATGTAAAAAGAGGCAACTCAGACTATAAAGTCGGTGATAAGGTCTATGTCAAAGAATCACAGATCAAAGGAAAACTTGCCAATAAATTTAATGGACCTTTCTTAATTAAGGAAATTTATTTAAACTCAGCAAAATTAGAAAATCTACAAACAAAACAAACAACTAAAGTAAACTATGACAGATTAAAACCATATTATGACGACATAATATTAAAACCAGATGACAAAACTGCTATAGAAGGAGAAGAAACTGATTAGAATTTTTCGTTTCAGGTTACTACTTATGCTATCCGATACGCTTGCACTATCAAGACAAAGAAATGATAATTATCGCTATTCACTAAAACCCATTGAAAATAATGTGGGATTATATTTTCAAAGAGAAACTAAATTGAAAGTATCAAATGATAAATGGACACTTTTAGTCTATAAAGATACACAAAGACTTAAAGATGTATATGAAAATAACAATAATATTTTACACAGCCTTGCCACCATGTTAAATATTAATCAACATTTCCACATGCAAAGTATACATGTTGATATAAAAACACACATAAGCCTACTTGGACAAATTTCTCGAGATATAAAAAATAAATTTGAAGAACTGGAACTGGATGTATCAACAAAACCTAGAAGAAAACGTGGTTTAATCAACGGTGCAGGAAGTATTTGGAAATTTATTACCGGAAATCTAGACGCTTCAGATGGAGAATATTATAATAATTGCATAAATAAAATTGAAAAAGACGAACATCAACTCGAAGCTTTGATGAAAAAACAAATAATGGTAACAACCTCCGTAATTAAAAACTTTAATGAAACCATTAGAAAACTCCAAATAGACGAGGAAACTTTTAACAAAGATTTGAAGCAGATAGAACAAAGCCTTTGGGATATTTCAGATGAAGTTGAACTAGTAAAAAGAAAAATACAACTTATAAATGTCTGTCAACAATTAATGGAATCCTACTCTTTTATAGAACAACAATTAAATGATATTCTAAACGCTGTTACCTTCGCGAGACTAAATATAATTCATACTTCAATTATAACACCAAAAGATTTAGTATCCTCATTAGAAAATATCGCTAAAAGCCTTCAAAAAAATAATTTACCTCTATCTCCTAGAGAAGCAAAGGTCGCTACTTATTTAGACATCATTGAATTGGCAGCCTTCCAAACAATGGATAAATTAATATTCGTTTTAGACATTCCTCTTGTTGAACCGGAATTATATACAGTTTATAGATTATATCCCATTCCAACCAAAGATAATCGAACTAAACTACACTATATTTTACCAACTATCCAAAGATACATAGCGAAAGGTGATGATTCAGATCAGTTCATTACATTATCTGATATTGAACATTGTAAAGAAGTTATGATTAATATTAAGCTTTGTAAAAATTTGTACTCATATCCAATCGATTCCAATGCTATTTGCGAAGCGAAACTTTTAAAAACACCGCAATTTACTAGCCTTCCAAAAAATTGTGAAGTTATTTCTATTTATACTCAAGATTATAAGATACAACTTCTAAAACCTAATATGTGGTTATTAATAGTAACTGATCAAACTCCAATAACAATTAAGTGTGAGAATGCTGATCCAATATCAGAAATAATCAATACTAATAATATATTAACTTTACAACCTAGTTGTTCGGCATTTATTGGAACAACGAAAATTCAAGCCTCAATGACTAAGGTCTCCGAATGGCATCATAATTATTCTAATACAATTAAAATACCTTTCAATTGTTGTATTGACATGCCAGATAACGCTCATGAAAAATTAAATTTAAAACCATTAAAAATTAATGACTTAAATCTCGAAGATTTAGAAATTGCTAAGCATAAATTGGATCAATATTCTAAAGATATAGACGACCTAATTAATGAACCTTTTGATCAAAAATATACACCTTGGTTCACTTATGTCTCTATAACCTTAATAGTACTTGTAATAAGTGTCTATATTTTTCGAAAATGTCAAAGACGTAGGCGAATGATTGGAATCAGTATCGAGCATTCAAATCCTCCAGATCCACCTTCTCCAAAACCCGGAATATCATTACTAGGGAAAAGATTTTCTAAAATGATACCGCGAAGACGTCCAAGCATTCGTCTTGGTGAATCAATTGATGAAGGAGAATCCTTCGAAATCATTGAAAACCAAAATACAAATTTAAATAAAAATTTTGCATGAATTTTGAAAATTATGTTTAATCCGATTATATTGTCATTTCTTTATTGGAAACATGAATTATGCTTTTTATCAATTATTGCTAATTGCTTATATTGTATTCTATTTTATTATTTTACACTGCTTTCAAAAGTTACTGCATTGTGAAGCATTAACTTTTTTTTATAAAGGGGAGTTGTTATATACCAAATATTACTATAATATAAGGAAGGTATTCTAAGTCGCTTATCTATAAAGGATGCAGGTATCAAATTATGCTTTGTCATAAAAACTTATATCTTATTTCTTGCTGACCCATATGGGAAGATTCCACTGTTACAACATATTGTGCAATATTGCGTTCTAACTTTAATAATATAAATACCTGCATCTAGCAGCGCCAACTCAGTTTAGATAATTCTGAGTTCTTGTAAACTTAACCCTTTTGTTATAAATCTTTTATTTGTAATACGTGAATAAAAAAGAAAGTTTTTAAAAAGCTTTTTAATCCGGTCACGATATCACATACATAATATTTAAATAATAGATGTAATGGGCATAAAATAACGATTTTTTTTTTCATAACATAAACATTATTTAAAACACCTCATTTACCTGCGTGTGGTCAAACATCCAAACCCATCCGACTGAATCCCTAACCGAAATATTTTCACTTCTACCAGAGATAAAGATTAGAATCTCTAAAACTTCTCACAGTTCATTGAGAAATATTTTGGGCCAAAGGACAATTTTAATTAATTATTTCCAAAAATACCGGTATAAGCGGAATAAAGATTCTCTTTTGTTTTTTTTCCATCAGTTTGTTAGAAAATAATAGTTAGATTAGAACAGTAATGTTATAGATAAGAGATGGGTGCACCTGTTATGAAACTATCTTTGACTTTAAATGGGTCGAGAATATTTATATTAACTTCCATGACCGCATTCCGTATTTCTTCCTTATACTGGATTTCCCAAAAGTCTCGCATGACATTTATATTAATTAGGGAAAATGTCCAATTCTAGTCAAATATCTAATACCAATCAATTTTTACTTTCATTTCTTTATTATTTCATATAAAAATATCTCCTGAAACCATTAAGGCCAGGGTGTAACAAATTCGTCCTTCACCATTGGGATTTCGGAAACTGTAAGAGATACGAAGTCGGTTACATTGGGGCAAAGTTGCACTAAATAATATTCCGCAAAAAAATTAAAAATAAATACATGACTTTCAAAATATTTGGAAAAATCAAAGATATTGCATTTCGGTTTTTATTTTTTCCTGGCTTTGTTCGTTTCAATATAAATTTTCCTCATTGCTAGTTTTTATTCTCCACAATATTGCATCATCAGATCTTTAATACGACGTTTCGTATTTGGGTCACCATCATCAACTTAATTTGTATAAATACGGGTCTGGACTTCTTTGTTTAAACTCCCAAAGAGGACCTAAATCTACATACGTTGAGCAGTATACAACACTTACTGATTTTCCGACGTTTTGTTCCCCAAATTGATCATCTTCATTAAAATACCCGTTCCGTAAGTTGTGTAAAGTACCAGTAATTTATATTATTAATACAAATAAAATTTGACTGTTAAAGCAAGCAATTTCTTAAGAGTTTTCAAGAAGGCATTGAGTTTTACATTTGGGAACTATACCGAATTAAAAAAAAGTAATTACAGGAACGTAATAGGGGTATTTTAATGAAGATGGTCAATTTAAGGAAGAAAACGTCGGAAAACCAGTATGTGTTATACACCGCTGAACGTTGATTCAGTTCATCTGTCATAATTTAAATAAAAAGTACAGGCCAGTATTTAAAAAAATTAAGTTAATGATGGTTACCCAAAAACAAAATTTCTCATTAGAAATCTCTGATATGCAATTTTGGAAGAACAAACAGTAGCAAGGACGAAGCGAAATTTATTTTTGGACGTCTCTCGAACAAATTCATGAAAAAATTAAAACCGAAACGCACAATTTTAGATTTTTTAGAATATTTTGAAAACCCCGGTGTTTATTTTAGATTTTTTACAGCATATTAGCCGCTTACGAACCGCACAAATTCTGACCTAACTTCAAGAGAAAAGTAACTTAGTTGCACGTACGATTTGTCGATGTTGGACTGAGATATTGAAGATGAGCAAAATTTAACGTTTCATCTTTTACAGACAGGTTATGTTTAATAAATTGCTTTGTTTACTTCTGATCTTCGGTTTGTTAAAATAGCAGGTATTAATTATGTAAAATTGTAAATTAAAGGTTAATTTCAAAACAAATGCCGAATGACGCTTATGAACAAACAACTTAGATTAGGTCAGAAACCAACTTGAACTTAGGTAAGACAAGTGGTTGGTCGTAAGCCTTTATTATTGGGCCCCTAATGATACAACCTTGCTCCAATTTAACTGACTTCGTATCTCTTATCATTTCCGTCCCATGGACGATTTTGTTTAGCCATGTATAATATCGGTGAAAATACAAATTATTAAATGTATCATCGCTGCATAGTCCTGAAGATAACCTTGTTAACATCGATACGTCGACAAATGAACAAATTGATCTATCTATGCCTTGTTGTATTTTAAGTTAAATCGCGCAAATATTTTATAATTCAGTGAGGTCTCAAAGTATTCAAGTTAAATATTTTTCATTACTAATAAACTGTCTTCCTCTAAACATCTCAAATATTTTGGGCCACACTACTATTTTAATTAATTATTTCCAAAAATACCGGTATAAACGGAATACAGATCTCTTTTGTTATTCTTTATCAGTGTGTCAGAAAATAATAGCTAGATTAGAATAGTAATGTTATAGAGGCGTTGCACCTGTTTTGAAACTGTCCTTGAGTTGAAATTTTTATACTGGGTTTGCCAAAAGTATCACATAACATTTATATTAATTAAGGCAAATATCGATGAAAAATACGCATAGTGGAGTCGTTCTGGCGAAATCAACGGCTCGAAAATCCCTCCACAAAATCGAGTAGTTCTTTTTCCCAGTCGATACAGTAGGATTCCCTCGACATTCTGACATGATTTGTAGGGGGCGGCGCATGCGGTGGGGGGGCACGCCCCGTAAATCTAACCTACAACGGGAAATGTAAGCTCTGTCAAGCTCTTCAATTTTACCCAATTTTGAGTTATTTCCATTTCCCGTTGTAGGTCAAGGGATTTTCGTAAACCGGAACGACTCCACTAGCAGACCCGTCAAGTTCTTTATTACTTGATATAAAAAAATATTAGGGTCATCTTATGAAACCATTATGGCATATACAGGGTTGGGCAAATGGTTCGGAACGGCTTAATGACAGGAGAACGAAAAGTGATATCAGATCCGGGTTTTCGACAATCGATAGGACTAAAACTTTACCATTTGACTGAGCATTCTATATGCCAGTAACGTCATCAACTGTCAAGGGGTGACGTTACATTTAGTGTTTTTAAATGGAGCATCTATATAATATTACTTATTCTAAATTCTCAATAAATTATACAAAAATTTTTTATAATATACCATATGTCTGAATTCAATTGTTTCGGAAATATTAACAAATAAATGAAGAGAACCAATACCATTTTATTTTAAAAAATAAGTAACAATTTTTACATCAACGAAAACTTAAAATAGAAGTTATTCAACGAAATATTCAAAATGTTATCCTTCAGCCACCTGATAGTGTTCAAGCCTCTTTGAAAACTAGGAAAAAGTATATTTTGCAAATGTTAATGAGAGATGGCTTGAACCGCATGTAAAATTGTATTTTTAAGGTCCTCCACAGAGTTTTTGTACGATATACGTCAGTCTTTAAATTACCACAAAGGTGTTAGATCTAAAGATCTAGGGGGCCATTCAATACCTTCTTACCTTGCTATGCACCTTCCAGGAAACGTTTCATCAAAATAGTTTCGGACATGTATCCGGACATGCATCCGCATATGGATGGGCGGCAGTGATTCGTCGTGTATTTCTGCTATTCGCCGCTCTGGGCGGAATTAAGAGGGCAAGGTCAGCCGAGCACTTTCCATGAAAATATCTGTAAAACAGACTCCAATCCCCAACCTGTCTTCGTTGTTCTAAGCTGTAGAGCTTCTTCGTTAGCTCGTGGTCTCCGATCAGACGAATGGCTCTCCTTTCGATGGAATCCAGTAGCCGAAAAGTATGTTCGGGTGCAGAGCTCCAGACATGATAGCAGTACTCTAGTGAAGGTGAGCTTTGTATAGTGTCAAGGGTTATTGAGGTGTGTACAACTTTTTGGTTCGGATGAGTATACCAAATTTCTGAGAAGCTATCTTGGCGATTGTCACAACTTGGTTATGCATATATAAGACATATTTCCTTCCAGGTTGACGCCCAACAGATTAATAAATGAAGCCAGTGGGATTGCGTGTCCTGCCATGACTATATCCGGTTCTGTAATGTTAACCTTTTTAGAGAAAACTGCTGCCTGTTTTTTTTTTAGCGATAAATTCGACTTGGTTACTATCACCCCAAGGAAAAAATTTCTTCCAAGTCTTTGCGTTCGCAGCCGATGTTTGTGCATTCAAAGAGAAAGATGAGATAAGTGTGCTATCGTCAGCAAAGCTAAATATCGGGTTCCTTAATGTAGAGTAAGATGAGAGTGGGAGACAATATGGACCCTTGAGGAACACCGGCATTGATGGTGAAGGTGTATGAGAGAAATCCGTCAATCGCCTCTTGCTAGTTAAAATCGAAACGTCGACTATTACAAATTGACCTCTCTATACCTTCGTTTATTTTAACTCAAATCGAACAAGCATTTTATAATAATTCAGTGAGGTCACAAAGTATTCAAATTAAATATTTTTCATTACCAATGATCTGTCTTCCTCTCCATATCCCAATAGCCTATCATGAACGGATCTTTTTACACCGATGTCATATTACTTAGCTGCGTGTATTTCACAGAGCTAAAGGGCGTACCAAACACGACCGGCAGTTTATCGACAACTAAGATTGATGATGACGTTCGGGACGATCTTATAAAATTAAAACACGTTTCTGTATTGCATTTGATTCATCTGGGTTGACAATGTTTAAGTAACTGTGTTTTATCAGACGGGAAGGAATCAAAATAAATTTAGACGTGGCGTGGAAGAAACAAATAGGGTAAGTGTGGGACAACAACAACAAACAAATAAAATCGTATATGTTGAAAAATAAAATATCGAAAAATTCTTTGTTCCACTGTTTATAAGAAATTGAAATGAGTGAAACCTCTCATAACGGACACCTCTAATAAGCGGACATCTCTATTAAGCGGACATTTTTTCATAGTTCGGAACTAGGTATATAAAATTCCATGAAAATCAACCTCTCTTGGGCGGACCCTCCTTTGGGAGGACGCGGGCAGGCGTGCAAAACCCCTCCTTTAAACAAACAAAAAATTTTTAAAAGTATTTGGGAGACGAATAAGTACGGTGCAAAAACTCAGGCAACCAATCGCGTATGCGTGGCAGCGCGAAAGGACTTCGCAGAATGAAAGTATGTGTGATTCTCCGACAGCAGTCCGCCGTTTATTTGTGAGTTGTAAGGTTAAAATCGTAAACAATGGCACAAAAATGTCGCGCTTTGAGTCTGAAAGAGAATATTGATGTTGTGGAAGTTTCTAATTTGATAACAATGATTTGGGCGAGTTCATTAACATTGATAGTATGGGCTATTAGAAGATAATGGTGACCCCATTCCTACCGATTATGTAGTCCAAACGGAAACCACATCATCATTTGACGACTCTCATGAAGAAGTTGAATGCAGTAATCAAAGTATAAAACGCAAGCACATCAAACTACGTTTCAGATTTTTTTTAGTACTACATCCTAACTAAAACTAGTGTATTTTTGTTATGTTATGTTTATTTGTACATACATATATATTTCCCAAGGGCGGACGCCTCTATTAGGCGAAAACATTTAGACGGTCCAATAGGTGTCCGCCTTAGAGAGGTTTCACTGTATTTCTAATGCCCCTTGTATAGTGCCCTGGTGGTTGGTAATGAACAATCAAACTCGAATAAACCACATTTTTCTTCCCAATAATTTAGGTCCTTTTATAACATTCTGTCTTTATCTATCGTTTTAACTTTTATATCGCATCCTGAACCGAATTATCGATCAACATAAATTGCAGGCCACAACTTCGTAACGACAACAACGCAATATTTATATTACGTAACAATTCCATACCCGTGATACGCCAAAACCGTCAATGTTTCCAATAGATTTTATGCAAAGTTTGGTGTGAATTTCATCGAGTTACCTTGACAACGTAAATATCAAAAAATTTTAAACGTCAATATTTTTAATTTGGATATTTTTCGGTAAAGTATGAGGGACTACGATATTCATTATGAGGGAACGCCACAGGAAATTAGAAGCTGATTCCGCAGCAAGTACAGTGAAACCTCCCTTAGGCGGACACCTACGGGGCCGTCTAAATATGTCCGCGTAATAGAGGTGTCTGCCCATGGGAAATTTGTTATTAGGTAATATGTAAATGCAAAATTATTACTATGTATATGTATGTACAAATAAACATAACATAACAAAAATACACTAGTTTTAGTTAGGTAGTACCTACTAAAAAAATCTAATAACGTAGTTTGACGTGTTTGCGTTTTATACTTGCAATCTAGAAAATATAATTCCAAGTCTGATAACAATTCCATTGCTGTAGAGTCACCTCTATTATTTGCATACTCTTATAATTCCTTTACCACACTAATGGCTGGTTGATAATAACACAAAAATCCTCTTTATAAAAATATCGTGTATTTTGTAACATTTGGACTTAAACTAATATACAACTGACCCTCAAATGTTTATATTGGCCTCAGATTTCTTGGAAGTTTCGAATAGGCCCATTAATAGGTAATAAACGGTCGCCACATTGTTATTTGCAGCTTATTTGGATCTATGCTTGAAATATCCCTTTAGTCGTTACTATATAATCATTTAGTAAACATCTATTAATATTTTCGCTTAGGTCTACGTGCGTGGTAAAACGGTACCAAAAATGTCGATACGTGTTTGCGTTAATAAAGCCGATACCTTCTGTTATATTTGTGGCGAAGTTACCGCGAAAGCGTACCAAAAACCGATATCTTCATTAGTAAAAAAGGCTTATGAACTGTACTTTGGATGCAAAGTTGGCGATGAAGATAGGTCCTGGGCCCCAAAAAAGTGTTGCAGTTCGTGCTCGACTGGATGGCTGAAAGGTACTCATAAATCTATGCCATTCGCAGTTCCAATGGTTTGGAGGGAACCTCGTAATTACGTAGATGATTGTTATTTTTGCATGACGAATATTAAAGGAATTACTAGCAAAACCAAGCGTAGCATTCAGTACCCCAATATTCCTTCTGCAATGCGACCAGTGCCCCCATGACAACTCATTACCCATTCCCCAGCCACCTGAGAGTTACACGTTTGATTCCGAATCAGACTCCGGAAGTATTCCACCAGAAGCCGGACCAAGCTACATCCCTAGTTCTCATGATTTGCCTGATACACCTCATTTAATCACTCAAGGTGAATTAAATGACCTTGTTCGTGACTTGGACCTCCCGAAAACAAAAGCTGAACTTCTCGGATCCCGCCTGCAGCAGTGGAAGCTTTTGGGAAAAGGAGTGAAGGTGTCCGTCTACAGGAAATGGCAATCTACTCTGACAATTTTTTTTGCAGTGGAAGGTGATTTAGTATTTTGCCATGACATACCTGGCCTAAAGACCGAACTGAACTTACCATATACTCCCGATAAATGGAGACTATTCATAGATTCGTCTAAAACAAGTCTAAAAGCTGTTTTACTTTTTAATGGAAACGAGCATCCATCGGTTCCTATAGGTCATTCGGTAAATATGAAAGAAACATATGACAATCTTAAGATGTTACTAAGATGTGTAAAGTACGAAGATTACAAATGGAACATATGTGTAGATTTAAAAGTGGTGGCGTTACTGACAGGACTGCAAGCAGGCTATACAAAATCTTCTTGTGTGAATGGGACAGCCGTGCAAGAGACAAACATTATAAAATTAAGGTTTGGCCTCCACGTGACACAATACAAGTTGGCGTTAAAAATTTGACCCGAGAACCATTAGTTCAGAAAGAAAAAATATATTTACCTCCACTTCACATTAAGCTGGGTCTGATCAAAAATTTTGTTAAAGCACTGGATAGAGAAGGAAATGCTTTCAAGTATTTAAAAGACAAATTTCCATGTATCAGTGAGGCCCAAATTAAAGAAGGAATTTTTGTTGGTCCCCAAATTAGGCAATTGTTTAAAGATGCGAACTTCAAGCAAATTTTAAGTGACAATGAAAGGCGGGCATGGAATGCATTTGAAAGTGTTTGCAACAATTTTCTTGGAACTAATAAATCAGAAAATTATCGTGAACTCGTGGAAGAACTACTCACGGCCTATCATATTTTAGAATGCAACATGTCACTAAAACTTCACTTTCTCCATTCTCATTTGGACTTTTTTCCTGAAAATTTAGGAGCAGTATCAGATGAGCATGGAGAACGATTTCACCAAGATATTGCCTCCATAGAGAAAAGGTATACAGGACAGGAAAGTGGAGCCCGAATATGTTAGCCGACTATTGCTGGACCCTAATACGAGACACATCCAGGAGTTCTTATAAAAGAAAGACGTTTGGGAAGTAAATATTAAATTTTAAATTATTTATAAATGTTTATAATGTACCTAAGCTAACTGTTAATAAAATATATTATAGGTTTTTAATTGTTCAAAGCATATGTCCATCCCTTATCAGTGGAGGCTGATATCGAAAATCTGAGGCCAGATCCGGATTCAGCAGGCTAAAATATACAAAATATATAAAATCCAGCCAAAATCATTCCAGGGAGGACAAAATTTTTTAAAAATGTTCGTCAGTGTAATTAGTGACACTTGTTTGATTACTGCATTCAACTTCTGCATCAGAGTCGTCAGATCAGAGAACTGAAATATGGTTTCAGTTTGGACTACATAATCGGTAGAAAGGAGGTCACTATCATCGTCTAATAGCACATTGCTATCCACATTAATGAACTCGCCCAAATCATTGTTATCTAATTACAAACTTCCACAACATCAATATTCTCTTTCAGACTCAAAGCGCGACATTTTTGTGGATTGTTTACGATTTTAACCTTACAACTCACAAATAAACTGCTATCGGGGAATCACACATACTTTCATTCGGCGAAGTTCTTTCGTCCCCCAAATACTTAAAAAAATTTTGTCCGTTTAAAGGAGGATTTTCGCATTCTTTGTATGAAAACAGCCTGTCCGCGTCCGCCTAATGGAGAGTCCGCCCAAGAGAGGTTGATTTTCATGGAATTTCATATACCTAGTTCCGTACTATGAAAAAATGTCCGCTTAATAGAGATATCCGCTTATTAGAGGTGTCCGTTATGAGAGGTTTCACTATAATCTGTTACTAGAAAAAATGCGTATCAAAAATGTATTGACTGAAAACCATGTGAGTACCGACTCTAAATGTTTTATTAGCATATATCGATAATTTAACATAAAAGTAAATATGAAGTCGTAGAAAAAGTATAGTACACAACTCGAATGGTAAGCCTATTACATACTCTTTCGAAGTACGGTACTCGCTACGCTCATACCTTAAGTTTCGAATTCGTGTGTGATAGGCATCTTACCACTCTTGGTATCTAATAAGCTATTTCTTATGGTGCTTGTGTTTGACGTAAAAAAATAACTTTCTTCATAAAATAACCTATGGAATCACACTCTTAAATAGTTGCACGTCGTTGTAAAAGTACGGTAACTGTCCCACACCTACCCTCGTTGTTTCAGATGATCGGAGGGTGCGAAGCAAATAAATTATTGATCTTTTTGAATTTATGCACGACAATGAAGCCATAATATAACATTAAAGATCAATCGACTACCAGATATCAAGCAACATTTATTTTAATGCGCTACCGATGTCACTGGTTTTTTATGGTTCCGGTCGCCGGACCCTTTATCGTCACCGAAGAAATGTCAATATTTTGTTTTCTGATCTTCTAGTTAACATTTCTATGTGTCGGGTAAGGCAATAATTTTTTTCCTTTAACGAAGTTGTCAGCTGAAATTTATGTTGATCGATAATTCGGAGTACAGGATGCGACATAAAAGTTAAAACTGTAAATAACGACAGAAACTTATAAAATGACCTAAATTATAGGGAAGAAAAATATGGCTTATTCGGGTTTGATTGTTTATTAACAACCACCAGGGGCACTATACAAGAAATATTAGAAATATTTCTTATTAATAGTGGAACAACGACTTTTTCATTATTTTACTTCTTAATATATTAAAATGTTGAAATAATATTATTACAAGCTTTATAATTATACCACGTGTCAATAATGATAGCTAGTATTCACACGGAATATTTACGAATCGAGCCACTTTAGAGAAAGGGGAAGAAGGATCATTCTGATGGAAGAATATCTATCATTATTGCGAATAGTATACCTTTATGTATCAATAATTTATTACTAATGAACAACTTTATTTGTCAATAACACTAAAATTAGTAATGGTAATTAATAAACTGAATTGGTCGTGAACTATCATTAATTTTGGAAATGTTTTCAATACAAATATTTGGAATTTCGGTTGATGTAAAGGAAGAACACTCTACATTACTATATATCTGTTGAGCAATAGTATTTGCTGTAGTTGTCTTGTTTCTCATAGACTGATCAATGTCCAGTCCAATTTCCAGCTCCCATGACGCTTTAATCGCTTCCTCCATCAATATACAGAGTGGCAGATGATCTGCGCTAACAATGGCCGGTATAACTTTGAAGATTTGGCAAATATAAATATTTGGCATCTTGTCTATCAATATCTGCAAATTTGTTTTTCCTGTACGTTGTATTGTACAGTTGTATTCATTGAAAATGGGGACACTAAATTTGTTATAATGTAAATCGATCTTCATTAATTTTGACTTCCTCGAAAGTTTATGGTTGACAACGCTGTCACTGCCAGAATTCGCAAAATGGCTCGCCATTTAACAGATCTAGAAAAAGTTCAAATAGTATAGCCAGAATGGGAGATGGGTGGCAAATACGGGCACTAGCAAATTTATACGGAAAAGGCAAGGATACAATTTTAACAGTTAAGCAACTTTGGGGACAAGAGGGATCTTTGAAAAGACAAACTGGTACTGGTCATGGTAGCTCAGTAAACAGAACTGCCGCATTCGGCCGTGGCGACCCGGGGTCGATTCCCGGTAGGTGTACGTCAGTACACAAAATTTTAGTTGGCAAGAATGCAGCATGTTGCTAGTTTAGTCCTGAATAAGACCCACTGACTGGAGCGGATAATCGTACTCCTTTGGGGACTGATGGACAGACTGGGGGCATGCGCGTGGTTCGAATCCCACGTCAAAAGCTGTAGGTCCCGTCTGGCTGATATTTCCCAGACGTGTCCGACCCAAAAGAATCGGAGCTAAAAAAGTGGGTAGCTGCGTAAAAAAATAATGCTCACAGATGGACGTAGACAGTCTCGGATAGTTTTCACCTTAAATTATATATTCCGTGACTGTCAGTTGTGGATTGCGGCAGTGTTCACTGACGTAGTATAGGTAATAAATTCGGGTACCTATACCGTTATTAGTTACGTGACGTTGAGTAAAAAATATATGTTATAACAGAAATACTTCTATACATTTATCACATTTAATTAGATTGTTTTATTTTGTTTAGTGACGCCAATGCTTATTACTCATAACCTTAAAAACAATAAATCAATTAGGAAAAATCCTGATTTAGACAAATATGACAAAACTAGTCATAAGACTAGACTAGACTCCATTTGCTATGAATACAACTCTATATTTGGATTTTTAATAATCTCAATGCAAATATATAAATATTACGCGTTTAACACTGACATTTTTGAGTTTTTCTTTCCATGGTATTATCTAATTTGAGAAATTTTGTTATTGGAGTGCAAGAAAGAATAAGGACTCCGTCATTATTCCCTAATGGAGTAATATATGGCATTATACTGCAAAAACCAGAAGTATAATACTTACATTATATACTACTCGTAGATAAAGAAATATATGTTGGTTGGGATGGATATTTTACCATATAATATATTTATAAGTTATAAGCAATTAATAACGACAACTAGGGCCGTATTCACAATAGATCTAAATGGGCAAAAGCAACTGTCGAAAAATTTCATGTAAGATAGACCGAATTTCACATCAACAGAATTTGTTGTCCATCAATATCATAATAATAATTAACAAGACTACAAATATGCAAGTATATTGCAATTGCGGAAATATTTTCTGAATGTAATGCGGCCTTTACACACTTTATTTATTAAAAATTTCCGAAAGATGTACCCTACTGATTATCGACTACAACCAGCATCATCCGCGAGGGCGTTTTCACACTTACCGATACGACACCGACACGACATCGACACGGCACCGACACGATACCGGTATTATCAAGAGGCAGTCGCCATTCGTCTTGTCCTCAATTTGGAATTTAATTTGTTCTGTGTGATTTCGTGGAAAATAAGAAATTGTTGTATTTAAGTATGATATGGTTCCTCTAATAGAAGTTATAGGAACACCCATGTCTTTGGAACAAAACAAAATGAAAACTACAATAAATCATTCCGCTTTGTCCTCCAGATGCATAAAAATATCCGCTATTTGAAGGACTTGACAAAAATAAAAAAATATGAGCGAACAACTTGAAAAAATTAAGGCAACTTGAGAAGAAAAGTCAGAATATCACAATTGATCAGCTGAAAAAGGAAACTCCACGTATGTTGAAGTAATTAAAAACTTATTATAACCATTCAGGATGTCAAAAATGCTCCCTAGATCTTGAATTTATTAGCACAATAGATGAACAAAAACATGAAATTTACGATCTAAAAACAAGAAAAAAAATCAGAATCATTTCCAAACAGTGTGAAGAACTGGATGTTCAGGAAGAAAAAAATATTGAAGAGATAAATAACTTAAAGAAGTTTTGCCTAGCCTATTTCGCGCAACCAATTGACATTTCAAAATTTAACGGAATGCTGTCATCTGAGTATCGTGTCGGTGTCGTGTCAGTACCGTGTCGGTCATGTCTAGGGAATCCAATCCCGCAAATGCGGGATCCCGCGGTGATTTCGCGGGATTGACATTGCGGGATTAAACGTGCGGGATTCGCAGGATTTGCGGGATTCGATGTGGGTGCTGTATGTTAATAAAAAGTTATTTTATGCAATTAGAAACAGAGTAGAGTAGCAGGAAAATATTTATTGCATATAGGTACAATACAATAGTACGACTAGTTTAACGGTTACATGATACATTGATTTTGAAAGTATTTTCGAAGAAAAGATAACATTTTTAATGTTTCGTCTATTAGATTTGATCTTATTTTATTGAACATGTATCCTGCTGCTGAAAACGCTCGTTCAGCTTCGACACTTGTCGGCGGAATAGATTTTACACAATTTGTGGCCCTCTGATTCGAATAGTTGGCGCATATCGGTCGATGTGATAAACTTTCCGAAGGGTATACCATCTTTACCTACCATTCGAGACACTCTTTCCTCCATCGAAACTTCTTTCTCAGATGAAAAAAAATTTGTAATTTTCATTTTCTTAGGTAGCACAGAAGAACAACTAACATATGAGCGCTTAGCAATAGAACTAAACGAACTACTCGAGCTGGTGGTACTAGCTTCCATTTACTGTGTTATTTTATCAATATCAACACTACCGCTGCTGCTCTGGACTTTCAAATTAATATTATGCTTTGTTTGTAAGTGGGTGTGAAGACCTTTGGTGGAACGAGCAGAGATTTTGATGATGCTAGGACATAGTAACATTTAGCTGTAAGATTATCTTAAGACTTTAAGAAATAATTCCAAACTAAACTTGAACCTTTATTGTCCTTGTAATCTACAGTGACACTCATTTTTGTGATTGCTGTTTAAACTCCATGTATTATATTCAACCACTTGATAAATGTCACTAGATACTAGTAGAATAACGCCATTACTTTCACACGTACGCGAGAAAACCGTTCTGTTTAACGTATTTTCAATAGCCCAGCATGGCGGGGAATCCCCGACGCGTCGACCAAAAATTCCGCAGTTTATTGCTTGCTATCCCGCAAATCCCGTAGGATCCGCGGGATCGTTGGGCTCAATCCCGCAGGTTTGCGGGATTAAAGTTTGGGTGCGGGATTTGATTCCCTAGTTGTGTCGGTAAATGTGGAAACGCCAAAATATTAAATTTCAATTAAAAACTAATTTTGTTCCAAATATTGAATCACGAATTCCGAAAATATCCTTTATTTCTCAAATATTAATAAACGATCGGTTATAGTAAAAAATAATCCGCTTGCAATTAAAGAAATTAATCCATAATTTATGTAAAAACTGGTCTGTAAGAATCAGATATAATAATAACTGAGAAATATATATGTATATAATGGGCACAACTACCTTGCAAGGTCTTCTCTTTGGGAAATGCCGACATTAAAGCTAAATCTTTATAAATCTTTGTAATTGCCGATTAGAGCCATAATACAACATTTTAAAAGCATTCAGGGAATATTTTTAGTTAATGGCTTCATATTACAAAGTTATTGAGACTACAGAGTGTCTAAGTAACCGTTAACAACTATTGAAAAACAGTGAACGATGGAGACTCGAATTAATAGATTTTTGTTTGACGTAAGTTAGAAATTTAGAAACATATACGGGTGTCCATTTTCGACACTTTTATAGGGTATCTCTGTAATTGTTAGTGCTATCGAAAAAATAATGTAGGTGTCAAGTGCTCTTTTTCGGTCAAACTTAAAATGGTAAAATCAAAATTTGAAAATTTTTGCTCACCTAAGGGATACGGGGGAAAATAAAAAATTACAATTTTAAGGCTTTCATGATGTATAATGGTTTTATTCCTGCAAAGGTCTCATGAATTTTTTAATCAAGCTGTTCTCGGGTTAAAATTACTTCTTTATAAATTTTATTTTCTAACACTCCCCAAAGAGAAAATGTGGAGGTGCTAGGTCCGGAGATCGTGATGGCCACCTTATGTGTTCCTATCCAACGGGTTCGTAAAAGAGCCATATATTTTAAAATTATGTTCCAGTCGTTGGAATGTGTCCTTAAATGGTTGCCGTCTTTCCGGACAGCGAACAAAATATAAATTTTGCGTCATTTCTTCGTTTTTCCACTTTCAATATAAACTGATATATCAAATTTTTCAAAATGTTGACAAGTCATTATCACAAATGGATATGTAAAAATGAAATATACGTTAAATGTTAATAACAATTAGAATGTCAACATGGTTGTTTCTAGGATATTAGCTTTTGTTTCATGGCCTATTGTGGTTTAAAGTATTAAAGTTGGCGCAAATTTTTCTTTATTGTGTGGCTAATTTTAGTTTTTCTGTCGCCCGTGAAGGACAGCGCGTTTCCAAAGGGTTGGCTGGTTTAAAAACGTCAACGTAGATATATCAAATTTTGCATTTGCCACAAAAATGCCAAACAGACCATTACAAGATGTTTCTTAATAGCATGCATCGACCAGTCGCATTGCTTTCAGTTATATCAAAAGTAATGGAGCTATTTACCAACAACTACCAGTACCTTGAAGGCCTTAACATTTTCAGCGATTATTAATATGGTTTTCGGAAGTCTAGATCAATGGTAGACCTTCCAACCTATATCACCCATTTTTGGACCAACGCAAGCGAACATCATGGAGAGTCTCGGGCTATTGCACTGGATATTTCTAAACCTTCTGATCGTGTTTGGCATGAGGGGCTTCTAAGTAAACTGCGATCATATGGTATGCCCAGTCGATTCTGTGCATGGTTGTCTAGCTTTCTTAAGGACCGTTCTCTGCAAGTTGCGATTGACGAATTTCTCTTAGATACCTTCACCATCAATGCCGGTGTTTCTGAAGAATCTATATTGTCTCCCACCCTCTTCGTACTCTACATTAACGAGCTTCTAGTGGAAATTAAAAATCTTATATTTAGCCTTGCTGACGATAGCACAATTGTCTCATCTTCCTCTTTGAATGCACAAACATCGGCTGCCGGCGCACATATTCGGATACAGGATGAAGTATCACTGCTCAACAAAGACCTGTAAGAAATTTTGGCTTGGGGTGACAGTAAGTCGAATTTAACGCTAAGAAAACCCAGGCAGCAGTTTTCTCTAAAAATGTTAACATTATAGAACCTAATATAGTCATGGAGGACACGCAATTTCACTGGCTTCATCTATTAATTTGCTGGGCGTCAATCTGGGCGGAAATATGCCTTGGTATAACCACGCTGTGGTAATCACCAAGGTAGCTTCGCAGAAACTTTGTGTACTCTTCCGGACCAAAAAGTTGTATACACCTCAACAACTTTTGACACTATACAAGATCCAGATTCGACCATCACTAGAGCCGGCTCTTATGTCTGGAGCTCTGAATCCAAACATACTCTTCGGCTACTTGATTCCATCGAAAGGAGAGCCCGGAGCAGACGAAGAGCCTCGACAGCCTTGAACATCGAAGACAGGTTGGGGATTTGACTTTCTTTTACAGATATTTTCATGGAGAGTGCTCGGCTGACCTTGCCCTTTTAATTCCGTTCAGAGCGGTGAATAGCAGATATACACGACAAACCACTACCGCCCATCTGGTTGAGCTTAGTACAATGGAACGACATTCTTGAGGTCGTGTTTCCCAACGAGTATAACCTCCAACCATTCAAAACCAATGTGAATCGCTTTATGCGAACAAGCACCACTCCTAGAGTGCCTTAAAGGTGTTTCCTATAATGCTTGTGTTCGATCATAAAAAAAGAATGCTAATATTTAAGGAGGTTAGGTACTCTTCGGTCCATTTTCAAAAAAAACTTCATATGAACATTCGTCCTATACGTCTTAACTTTGGAGATACCCAAAAAAGTTCTTAACTATAAACACTTGATATAGGAACAGATAATTATTTTTTTTTGTCTTTTTTGATAATGGATTTATTTTTAGAATGTTTTGTTGTAAATACATCCGGATACACCCGGTACCGGACCGGGATCCATATAAAAATGTTGTTTTTGATTATGATATCCGACATTTTCAAAAAGTGGATTCGGTGGCATCGCTAATTGCGAAGTAAAAATACCCAAAATATCCCACATAGAACGAAATGGCGATGTGTATGGTAAACCCATAAATGAAAAATTGAAATACCAAATACTCCATTCCTATTAACACCTCATTAATTTCGGGAAGCTACGTTTTATAACTTAGTAGATATAGTGATAATGTGATAACCATCTATCTTATTTAATTTAAATGTAATTAGTCATATTCTTTTAAATTTCTTGGCCCGGTTGCTTGCTTCCGGATTAAATCATTCTTATTAATACATTTAGATCATAAACTTAGTAATTTATTATACCATTTAAGAAAATACATTTTTATGTAGAATTGTTTTAGATACCTACGTGATCCAAGTTAAATTCGTTTCGTAACCTTGCTCGTATGTCCAAGCAATTTTCCCCATTAATTGTAATGCCACTAATCCGTTTCGGCCCCAAAAATGAAATGAACTAATTATTGTTGTTACGTGCTTATGAATAAGAAAAATGTATTTGTAAATGACAAATATTGTATAAAAACATAAAAGAAATAATGTAAAGCAAAAAAAAACTGGTTTTATAAAGTGTACATACATATTTGTATTTTGGTCACTTAAATGCAACTTACACACCACTTAAATGCTACTGTATCTATGTTTCGTATAATTTTCCCCAGACTTTTTTTTCGGGAGGATTTATTAAATTTGTTTTTCGGTGTTGAAAAAAGGTCGGTACACCGGAATTACTCCGGTGCATCGCATTGCAGCGGAAAATGTCTGAGGAAAAAGTGGTTTAGTTTTGAAGGAGGAATAGTTTGCAATTTAAACCACCCATTTTTTTTTTTGGGCAGCCCATGAGAATCTGCACACAGACACCATGCACCCGGCGTGCAACGTAGTGTCGGGATTAGCAACTTATACCACCATCAATATAATCTTTTCTGAAGGAAAATATCCGCCTCTGAAGAAGGACAGGCCGACCGACTAAACTCACCGCGTGAGTCAGGTATAAAACCATTAACTCCTTTTCACTCGTCGTATTATTTTGGTCTATCATCAGTATGATTTTTATGTAAAGCCTTGAGGCGTTTTTGATGATTTTTATGACAGCTCCAGTATCTTTCTTATATGAATTTAATCAAATAAGCAAAATATAAGAGCTCCATAACATGTTGGTTGTAGGCGTAGAGGGTAGGCGGTGTAGTTTGTTACAGAAACGTATAGTGTGCGTGTTACTTTACTTTTTATGCAGAACAAGTTCTTAAATAATTTTGAGTCTTTAGGAAGTTTGTATTTTTGGTGTGGCTTTTTTTTTTTTTTTTTTTTTTTTTTTTTTTATGGTCTGTTTGATTATGTGCGATAAAGTGATCTTTTCATTGTTGGCTAAGTTCACCTTAGTGTGATATTTTGTGATTGTTTTGTCGAGAAACTCGGAAATTGTTTCAATTTGGAGATCTCGGTGTATAACGTCATTTCTGGGGTATCTCGGTGTATTCAGTATTATTGAAGTACCTTGTTCTGCATTATTTGTGTGTTCTTTAAGTCTGGTTTACTCAGTGTGCACCATGACGGTGCTCCGTAAGATAACAGCGGTCTGATGAACACCTTGTACAACTTTCATTCTTGTACTCAGCTTGCTTCTCTTGTTGAGCATCGGATATAGGACTATAGATATAGGACTAGAAATATTATCTATCGGTAACAATCTCGCTTATTTAAACATTTCTTATATTCGGAATTGACCATGTTTAGACGTTTAGCAAATCAGTTCCCCGCGCTTATAATACAGGCATATTTAAAATTCAGCATAATACTCGCAGCGCTCTGTCGATAAGGTGTTATTAGAAATCTTATATTGCGAAATTAGCCGAATGACTTTCCTTTTCCGAGCTAGTCCGAATGACGCCCACCATTTTAATCTCGAAGACTCCGCGCCGTGGTCGTAAGTATTTTTATTCATGTGTATTGGAAAAGTGAGAATTAAAGACATTCAAGGCTCAGGATGTGTATCATTCATAGTAACTATGCATTTTATAAACTATAATTTATAATAAAGTAGTATAATATAATACTGTATTATTTTAAATCATTTTAGTAGATCTCTGGGTTTCATTTCACCATCCTTGCACACGACATTAACATTTTTGCGTTTCTTTTTGTTTAATGTAGTAATATTAAAATTTTTAAATACAATTACATGAGGAAAACACAAATTAATCCATACGAATTGTGTTTAAATGTATAAAATCATTTGGTTCGTATAATTTACGTTTGGACATGTTTGTTTGCACATTTCCGGATATTGACCGTGTTGTCACATAGTGTGCTGCAATAATACATTCCGCAGGTTTTTATTTTTTAATATTGATATATTTTACGTTTACTTGCATCTGGATTAAATGATAACTGAGATAGAAACGCAGAAAAAATCCGAAAGTGCTCTTGTGCTGTAATTATTTTCCTATGTAGCCAATAAATGACAAGTGGCAACTCTGTTGAAGATGTTAATTTCAATATACAATGGAAGCAGAAGTCACAAGATCACTTCTATTTCTTTAAAACTTTTAAGTAGTACTCATAGAGGCAGACGTGCTCTTTCTAAAAGTATTAAACAATTTTGAGTTAACTTACTTTTTGTAATATCTCCGAAAGTAGGTGTACTTTAGATATTATTTTCAATTTTGATACCTATGTGTTAATACAATTTTCGCTAAAAAAATTACTTTACTTTTACTTTTTTGATAGCACTTACAATTACGAAGATACCCTATAAAAGCGGTGAAAATGGGACCCTGTACATTGATCACATCAATAATTGAAGAAAGTTGCTTTCTCTAGGATTAGGTTTGTTCGGGTTTGTTCGATATTTATAATAAGTGAGAGAATTATGTATATGTTATACGTATCATTAAAAATATATACTGGCATTATGTTATTTTTTTAATTGAAGAAAAATATGGTTAAATGTTCAAAGCTTTAATAAAAAATGTTCATAATATATAAATATATAAAATATATAGTTTTTTTGTTATAATATAGAATATTAATATTAGTGTAAAAAGTACCCGATGCTTATACAGGGTGTCCCATAACTAATGGTACACAGGAAAGCTGCAGATTCCTTGGGTAAAAATACTGCGATTTGGTCATACTTAGTTTAGTTCAATAGCTGGTAAAAACCGAGATACAGGGTGTCCAAGTAAAAATTTAATTTTCAATTTTCCTAAATAACTTATTTCTGAATCAATATTTTTGCACAAAATTTTGTGACTAGGGTTTTTTTGGGGAAGGGAATATGAATTTGTTAATAATTTTGATATAGATTATAGGGGGGCGCTTTCTGCGGTACTCTGGATACATAAAAATAGCCATAGTATAATTATATTTTTATTAAAAATATCAGTTTTTCCGTCATTTTTAAGCAATAAAGGTATACTTTGTAAATGTCGCTCCGACTAATCGTTTTCGAGATATTTTCAATTACAATTTCTAATGCGCCCGTTTAAATTTTGATTTGTAAATGTGAAATTTGTCACAGTAGGCTTTGGTAAAAACAAATACAATGAAAGCACTTTGAAACTTCATTTCTGTCAAAGTTTATTTTCATTTGTCAGCAGTGTGGGTGTTTTTAAGGAGTTTTTGAAGATACTGTTATCAAAAATTAAACTAAAAATGCCGCGACATAACTGTTTTCTAACGGAGAAATGCGAGACATGGTATGTTTAAACGCACAAGAAAATTTTAACAGACGCGCGGCGGGGCACTTCGGTTGTATTTGGAAATTTTTAGAAGCTTATACGACAGACTGGGAGAAACAGGATCCTCCACTATTACGTTTTGGACTTAAGGATCCTGTTTCTCCAAGTCTGTCGTATGGCTTTTAAAAATTTAAAAATCTAGCTGCCTTCTATTTGGATACATTTCCAAATACCGCCGATGTCTGTTAAAATTTTCTTATGCGTATAAACATACCATGTCTCGCATTTCTCCGTTAGAAAACAGTTATGTCGCGGCATTTTTAGTTTAATTTTTGATAACAGTATCTTTAAAAACTCCTTAAAAACAGCCAAAATGCTGACAAATGAAAATAAAATGAGGTTTTAAAGTGCTTTCATTGTATTTGTTTTTACCAGAGCCTACTGTGACAAATTTCACATTTACAAATCAAAATTTAAACGGGCACATTAGAAATTGTAATTGAAAATATCTCGAAAACGGTTAGCCGGAGCGACATTTACAAAATATACCTTTATTGCTTAGAAATGACGGAAAAACTGATATTTTTAATAAAAATATAATTATACTAAGGCACAAAAAAGTTACATTTCTTTTTATATATCCAGAGTACCGCAGAGAGCGCCCCCTATAATCTACATCAAAATTATTAACAAATTCAAATTCCTTTCCCTAAAAACACCCTAGTCACAAAATTTTGTGCACAAATATTGATTCAGAAATAAGTTATTTAGGAAAATTGAAAATTAAATTTTTACTTGGACACCCTGTATCTCGGTTATTACCAGCTATTGAACTAAACTAAGTATAGCCAAATCGCAATATGTTTACCCAAGGAATCTGCAGTTTTCCTGTGTACCATTAGTTATGGGACACCCTGTATATGCAATATGTTCTTGTTTAAGTAGACCACTTAGTATATCAGATATAGTGTAATATACACTATTAGAAGATTCTTGTAATAGGTATTAGAATCTTTCATATATTGGGTATAAGCTATATTTAATTTGGAAAGAAACCGTATGATATTCAGTATTATTCTATATTATCACTGGTATTAGAAATTCTCATAAATGGTATATCGAGTGTATATTGGTCACTAGTATCAGTATTATAATACTTACAATCCAGCCATTAACTGTTATTAAAATATCTTTATATTGGGTATAAAACGAATAACCGCTGCTGTAATATAATTAGTACCGCCAACTATTATAGATTATAACTACTATTAGAAGTAAGTTATTGCCACTATAACCACAGTTTAGAAAAGCGAGATTATTACAGTAGGCAACTGTCGCGCTGTCCAAATACGTATGCGGAAATCCAATAACTGATATTATATTTTTTATACCAGGTATTGGAATTTTTTCTCAGTGTAGTTTGTTTCCAACTCTGCCTTCCGGTCTTCTGAACCTTGTACAGTTCTTGGTAAAGTAGATTGCTTGTGTTTTATCTGGATTAGAGTCATTTTTTCAGAGTGATGATGTTTTGTTTTAGGTTCAGCATTATTTCTTTCGGGTTTCTGGACGTTGTTGCAATCGCTGTGTCGTTAGCGTATATGTATTTTTCACTAGACGGATCCATTGGGATATCTGATGTAAAGATATTGAAAAGTAGGGGGCGAAAAATGATCCCGCAGCACAATCAAGTGCGCTGGTAGAACATCAAAAGTAGTATAAAATTTGCTCGACATCTCGCGGTGTATTTGCCTAACCCAAAGCAGCATCTTATAGAAGTTAAATATTATATTTACTTAAAAATATCTATGACAAACAAATATACGTAATTCGGCGAGAGGGAAGGATTTCGACCCCCTAACACCCACCCCCTTTCAGTGTGCAACTGCACCAATATTGTGGTATCAAAAACTTTTTGGTTAGGCAATGTCTGCTTAAGAGAAGATAACAGCAGATAAGATTATGTAGTCCTTATATACAGGGTGTTATGGAAATGGTTTACTATATTTAAATGGGTGATTTCTTGGGTGTCTTAAGAGGAAGCCTACATATACAGTGAGGACGTAAAGTAAGGAATAAATTCATTATCTCGCAAACTACAATTTTTTTAAAAAATCGCTCGGACCCTTCGATTTTGTTTTTCGAACGGGCATATTCTGACATAAAATGTAGATATACAGGGTGTTGCAAATAAGAGTGACACAAAAAAAAAAATTTTTCTTAAATAGAACCCACTGTATATTATTGCATGTACGGATTCTTCCGAAAATCCTAAACATTTTTCATGTAGCATGTGCTATACCTTGGCCCAAGCGTTTTGGAGTTATTCTCATTCAAAATTTGAAAAGTGGAAAAAGTCATGGAGAAAACAAAGAATAAAATTATTTTAAAAATGTCTTATTTATCGGAAAAACAGTTAGGTGAACTTTTTTTTATGGGGATACCTTAAGGGAAAAGTATTCAAAAGCCAGCCTGCAAATTTAGATGATTTAAAAGATCGCATCCGGCAAGAAATTCGGCAAATTACATCCCAAATGGTTCGAAATGTTCAGCGAGAATTTGTAGATCGGTTAGGCTATTGTCAGTTGACCAACGGAAGACACTTCGAACATTTACTTTAGAAAAATTATTTTTAAGTTCACCTAACTGTTTTTTCGATAAATAAGACATTTTTAAAATAATTTTATTCTTTGTTTTCTCCATGACTTATTCCACTTTTCAAATTTTGAATGAGAATAACTCCAAAACGCTTGGGCTATGGTATAGCACATGCTACATGAAAAATGTTTAGGATTTTCCGAAGAATCCGTACATGCAATAATATACAGTGGGTTCTATTTAAGAAAAAATATTTTTTTGTGTCACTCTTATTTGCAACACCCTGTATATCTACATTTTATGTCAGAATATGCGCGTTCGAAAAACAAAATCGAAGGGTCCGAGCGATTTTTTAAAAAAATTGTAGTTTGCGAGATAATGAATTTATTCCTTACTTTACGTCCTCACTGTATATATTTTTTTAAATCTCTCTGTAATTATGTTTAAATACTTAGGTAAAAATGCTCGGAATTTTTTAAATTTGAAAACAGGACATTGCAGAACTAACTAATGGGCAAGTTTTGTCTAATTTGATCATTTCTGTGTGTTCTATTGTTAACGAAATCTATGTTGAGAGAAACTCTGCATATATCGAGTTCAAAAAATTATTGTTTAGTTGTTAAGTTTAGTTATAGCAGTGATTTATTGCATAAATTGTCTTCAGATGATTAGGAAGTGATCTTTCGTGCATATTTTTATCATTTTTCTCTGGGCTTAACCAATAACATGTGCGTTTCGGCGCTTGTGTCGAACTACCACATAGTTCAACCTATATTTTCTTAGATGAAATGAATAAATTGTGCTCAGATTTAACCACCTATGCTATTAAAAGAACAATTTTCAGTAATGTCTTGAAATGAAAAGCACCGATGCTCAATCATGCTGACTCTCATATAATACGAGAACCTTGCCGATAGCCATTTTCAAGAAGGTTTATGAAAAATCCTTTATAGGAAAAAACCTTACTTGCAAAAACGCAATTCTCCATTTCTGATCTCGGGTAATACCCGTAACTGATAGTGGCACTAAAGGCCACTGTTATTATTTAAAATGTGCAGTTGAAACTGTCGATACCAAACACCTTTAATATCTAGGTAAATGTAAAATTATGCAAAATATCCTCGGCATAATAACTGTGGTTAAAAGAAAACCACTCTCAAAAGTAGCGATTATAATTCAATATTTGTACATTCACAAAATACGCCCGTCTTATCGACTTTGATCTACATCGATGTGCATTAAGAGTAGATAGCTTGTTGCAAATTGGAAAAAATCGTAATGCTACTGCAATTTGCAATTTTTATGGTAAAAAGGCGCTTGGTATACATGAGTAATTTTGTAGTTGGAATAACAATTACCAGTGAATATTTCAAACATGCATATTTAATGGCTCATTCAATATGTTTTTATGACCACGTTTTCGCATGACAACCAGTGGGAAATGAAAATTTAGACGATCTCAGTTCTACAATGTGACAGATTTCTTAGTAAAAGTTTATATTCAGGGTGTTAATGTGATCATGTTACAAACCTCTACGGTAGACAGCATACATGAAAAAAAATACAAGTTCATATGAACAGGAAACGCTTCCTCAGGGAGCTAGAGTTCTTTGAAGATGGCCTTCATAAACAAGTTTTCGTTTTGTAGCTACGGAAGTACTCCAACTATTGCGACTAATTTTGGGAAGGGCGCTCCTATATCTCGTCATCCCGGTCGCTGTTTGACTAGCATCAGCAAAATAAGACGTAACGGATAATGGGAACGAGATTTTAAGTTATTTTTTTCGACAATAGTTAGTCGTATTTTAGCAGCACTACGCCTTGCTAGGTTGCCTCCATAAATTCCCAGAAGCAGTTTCATAAGTGGAAAAGTTCATTCTTCACCAGTGATTTTTATCACTGATTGTGTTTTTTAACTGACATCGTGTGATTGTTCCTGCTTATTTAGCTAAGATGTTTGGCAGGAACAGCAGAAACAGCACAGGTTTCTTAACTTTTTGCAAGGTATCATTTTAAGAACGCTGTATAGACGAAGTAATATTGTTGATTGAGGCTTGATCCATACGGGCAGTCGATCCCGCCTGGAACAATATTAACTAGTCGCTAGTATTCACTGCGTGTAAAGGCCAAGAACGAGGCCATCATTTTAAGAAAAAAGATAACATAGACTAATTTATTTTCTCAAGCACAGGGAAAATAGCGACCGTTGAAGTGGTGGAAGCTATAGGTAGAGAAATAACAGAATAGTCATGCATACTTCGGTCACAAAACCAGTATTCTTTCCGAACTGGCAGGAATAATTCGGCCGGAGTGACATTAGAATCGAAAACTATCATTAAACCTTAAATTGCGTCAAAAATAACTTATTAGTATAAAGAGACAAATATCTTAAGTTAATTTTAGTCTAAGAAATCGTGCTTCAGATGTCTTGATAATCTTCATGTCAGTTCACATCTCTGTACTTGAGAAGCTAGTTGAGATATAATTAATTTGAGTTGGACTACATTCTTGGTGAAACCGGACTTCCATTATGTGTGATATTTCACAATTTTTATTCAATTAAATTTTCAACAGTGTAATCATATAAGATTAAATTACATAAGCATAATAATGTTATTGACCCTCTATATAAATATAGGAAAACCCCACACCTCAATATAATAAACCCCAATATTAAGTTTATTACTATTTGCAACTCAGATTAACCATAAAATGTCCTTTTAAATTAGTCTTTGTACTCCTTTGAAAATGACCTGAGAACGCCGAAACACGTATCAGGAAACTGAATAAAAATTGTGAAACATTACAAATACTTCTTCTTAATTTTTCCTGCATAATGGGAGAGAGATTAGATTACGTATGATGTTCATTGTGAATAATAGTACTATAACCCAATCGTCAGACTCGACGGATGAAAGGACTAACCCCTTAAATTACCCCTGTTCAATTAATAAGGACATTATAATTAAATTAAATTGTCCTCCGTTTCCATTTCATTGGACGTGCCCGTGCCAATAAACCAAGTATAGTTAAAGAACATAAGTTAGGCTTCGTCCTACGTTCAAACATAACTATACCAAAAACTTATCCATCGCTGTGGTGGACTGATAACAATTTCCAGTTAGCGGGGTAAAAGGTGGTGGGACCACACCAGACTGACAAGTGCGTGTCAGTTGCCTGGCATCTTTGACAATCGTAATGGCAAACCGTTGCAAATTAAAATAGAAAAATAATAATATTTTATGGACTTCTCCAAAATACCAACTTCTTGGAATTTCAAGAATCGTCAATCTATTACTCCTTTTAAGCTGGCTATAATGTCGGTAAAAATCTCTAGGTGAGGTCTGAGCCCTCTGGAGGAAGCCAATAAAGTGGAACAACAATTGAGTAAAACTCATAGTAGTTCGGGAATCAGCAAGAGTAAAAAAATTGGGAACAACGGATCCGACCGACAAGCTACGCGAGTCGAACGTGCGTGATAATGATTCTCACATGTTCAATGAATGCGCAACAAGCGATCGCGCGGAAAACGGCTCCTCAAGGTGTTGCTGTGGGTGCCTGGGCATCATCAAAGAAGCCTATATCCTTATTTTTTAAATAGAATGTCTAAATGATTAGGTAAAAACCCCATTAGCTCATGTGCAGCCGCGCCATACACATAAAGTTTTCAGTTAACAAGTGTATGTAGGTCAGTAGACTACCAATCATGCCATATCACCATGTATACTTCCACCTTATTCCATTGAAATCGTTGCTCAAAAGCCTCGCGCATTTGTGTTGCAAAACATACACTTTGGTTTATATTTTTTTATGAAAAATTTTAAACGAATTGTTTTCAATAAGAAAAGATAACAATTCTTACATATTTTAACCAGCCTTCTAGTGAAAACTAATAATGTAATATTTAGATTTGCTGACAATAGCACACTTATCTCATCTTTCTCTTTGAATACACAAACATCGGCTGCCGATGCACATCTTTGCGGACAGCAGTAACACGCCTCAACAAAGACCTGGAAGAAATTTTGGCGTGGGGTGACAGTAACCAAGTCGAATTTAACGCTAAAAAAACCCGGACAGCAGTTTTCTCTAAAAAGTATTACATTTCAGAACCGGATATAGTCCTGGCAGGACACACAATTCCACTGGCTTGATCTATTAATATGCTGGACGTCAAACTGGGAGGAAATATATCTTGGCATAACCACGTTGTCGCAATCGCAGAAACTTGGTGTACTCTTCCGAACCAAAAAGTTGTAGACACCTCAACAACTTTAGACACTACACAAAGCCCAGATTAGACCATCACTAGAGTACTGCTCTCATGTCTGGAGCTCTGCACCTAAATATACTCTTCGGCGATTGGATTCCATCGAATGGAGCCGCCATTCGTCTGATCGGAGACCACGAACTGACAAAGATCCTCGACAGCCTAGAACATCGAAGACAGGTTGGTGATTTGACTCTCTTTTACAGATATTTTCATGGAAAATGCACGGCAGACCTTCCCCTCTTAATTTCGCCCAGAACAACGAATAGCAGAATTACACGACGAACCACTGCCGCCCATCCATATGGGAACGACCTTTCCGAAGTAGTGTTTTCCAATGAATATATCCTCCAACGATTCAACACCAACGTGAATCGCAACACGCACCACTCCCAGAGTGCCTTAAAGGATTTTTCCTATAGTGCTTGTATTTGATCATAAAAGAAAAAACCAATTTGATACAATTTAGGATAATAATAGACTTAACTGATCTTCGTCATAGAGATGTAAATCTCAAGGGACTAAAACGTTTAGGAAGGTATTTATAGAATTCGTATTTAAAATGGAAATAAAGTCAGTTAAGAAGTTTTCCTATGTTGATACATTATACAAATTCAGCACCTGTTTTCTAATGGCGGTTTATTATTTGAAAATATCCTTCACCTAAATGCTAATAATGCATGGATTACATGATTCCTGTTTACCATTTACTTATTTTTTACCGGCTCTTGTAATTCTATATTACGTAGATAACACTATTTACATTTTTTACGTATAAACTAACAAAAAGTTACTTTATCAAGATCAGATTCGGGTCGGCCCATTAATAAATACAATGAATCACATATTATCCTCGAAGTTATGAATAATTTTGCATTTTTAGTGTGTTTTTTTACGGAATGGTTAACTGATGCTCGGTTCTTAATTACTTATATCTTGTTATGATTTTGACTGTAACATGAGAATTTTTTGGATCTACTTCCGTTTCCACCTAACGTAGAAGTGCTACCATATAATATTGTATTTTTAATTCTTAACCACCAATATTTTTTATTTTATACTAAGGGAATAGGCAATCGCCAATAGAATTCATTGAAAATGTCATCGCCAATAGAAAAAACAAAAACAATTATTAAATACTCTTTCATGAAAATGATTATTGATTTAAGATTTAAATCTTCCTAATAAATAGGAATCTTCGATTATTAAATTATTAAATCATTTCAGAATGATTTAATTTTTTTAACCTATTAAAAATCTTTATTTTTCAGCTATCAATTATTCACTTATAATATGTTAGATATCGTTGCTATAAACATCTTATAATATCATAGGAAATATTAGCGGGCGATAATAGATATTTATGTTATAAGGATCATAATAACAATCATTATGGTACTAGCCGTGAGTATTATTGGACGAGGTGTCAGCCGAGTCTAATAACACGGCGTGTACCATAATGATTGTTTATGATCCGAATTTCATACAATATTTTATATTCCGACGATTTTTGTGTTTTTTTGATGAATTTTAAGTTTTCGTCAGTAAACTAATAGCTTGATTTTAATAAAACCAGGTAACTATAGAAATATTTGTTTGTATTGTCATTGTCAGAATTGAATTTTTAATTTTAACGTTTATATAATATGGATAATTTGCAATCAGAAAACGAAGAATTGGCCAATAAAGCAGTTGTTGATTTGTTGCCCGAAAAGTCTAAAGGCATATATGAAAAAACTTATGCCAATTACAAAACTTGGTGAAGGCTGAAAAGGCAACGCAAACATTTTACTGAGAAATTCCAGAGACTCATACGACAAATGTAAAAAAATGCTGTAGAAAACATTAACGAAACTGTGCTCTTGGGCAACTCTTTTAGCAGAAGCTGGACCAAGTATGACTAAGCTGAAGCGCTATGGTGGATGGAAGAGTACCACAGTTGCTGAAGGATATTTAGAGCCTAGCATATCCTCAAAAAATGAGGTTTCAAGGATGTTGGCAGGCATACTATCTGGATCTCGCATTTCCTTACAGAGACCCAGACAATGAATCATGAGTCAATCTTTGCTGCAGGAAATTTAGCGAAACCTACCAGGCTTGCCAGTTCTATGTAACTACAACCAAATAATATATAAACGTAAATTTATATTTTGTTATTTTGTTAATAAAGAATAAGTTAATCGAAAACTGTTTTTTTGCGTCTTAATTCCAGCGCGGACCATAATGTGTACTTCATGCCCGCACGGGCATAAAGTAATCCATTATGTAGATGGTATCTAAGGTATAAAAACACAAAATGCACTGGTATGACATAAAGTTTATAATGGCCCGGTGATGTTTGTAATGCCCGGTAATTATCTTTACAGAAAATATTGAACAAAATTTGCTATTGATTGACAAGATCTTGAAATATTAATGTTTTCCTTCACTATAAATTCCGACTTCACCTGGAAATATTTTATCCAAAGGCTATTTATGGTATATTTTTCCGATTAAAATTAAGTAAAAATAATTAACAATTGTTAGCACCAATGAGCAAAAGAGTATACCAGTTCCTAAAAGTACACTATTCATTGAGTTACTATTTATATTAGGCAGTTAAGATGTTAACAGATGTATTGATATTACTGATTCTGACACCCCGATAAAAGTTACAATTAGCGCTTTTGTAGCACCAGTTGTGTGCTAGTTGGGCAGTCCACATGTATGACAAAGGAAGAAGAAGGACAGAAAATGCAATAGATCCAGTTGGATAGAATCGACACACCTTACCCAGTCAACGTCAACCTAACTCTCTTTAACCAAGTTTTCGGCTTTATAAATTTATTTTTTAAAGTTCTTTTCATCACTTTAAAAAAATATATTCATTTGAAGCATGTTTGGTGTATGTGAATGTTTCTCTAATTGGTTTAGTCTTCCATGCAGGTAATTATAAAATATATTTTGTATAGTTTTATTTATTAATAATTAACTTGCTACTTATCCACCTTTTTACTACGGCATTAAGTTATATTATTATAATAATATGTTTGTTTTAAGGGATGTTGTCGAATACTGTTAGGGACAGAAGGACAAAGATGAAGGAGCAGCTTATTCGGAGGGTACTTTTACATATAACAGGTTCATCGTAACATCGAAAAATATTAAATGATATAAGGACACTGGTAAGAATGGACTTGGCGAGTAGTTTTAAATATTCGTTATAATATCACTTTATTAAAATGGCATCTGATAGTAATAGGTGTGACAGAAAAAGTTTCTCTCGCATAGGGAGTGCACATACGTATAGTTTTTGCAGAATTATATCGTTGATCTCTTGACTGCAATAAAACCTCATTATCTATTCGAACATAAAATAAATAAGGAAATCCCAAATTTTAAAACCTTTTCGAGCAGAGCCGGACCAGGTATACAAATTCAATTTATACCTATGCCTAATGCATATATAAATACAAAGTGATTTTTAATAATTTTAATATTTAGTGGTTTTCCGGCGAGTAATTTTTGGTTAGGCTTATTAGTGGGAGAATGTGGCGTCCTTGGAATTGTGCTGATAGGGGGGCATCTTTAAGTGTCGGGAATGGAGACTTAAATATTTAACAGCTGTTAAACAATTTAGAGAAGAAAATCGTCCAATTATTTACCTTGACGAAACATGGTTCGATATCCATGACACTCCAAGAAAAGGTTGGGATGATTCTTCCAAAAAATGTCAAACCAAGGCACCATCAAATAAAGGCAAAAGAATCACAATATTACATGCTAGTTCAGAGGACGGGTTTGTTCCAAATTGTCTGTTGCTTTCAGCTAAAAACATAGCAGATTCTTCATTAGATTACCATCAAGATACCGACGTATAACTTTTTGAAGATTGGTTTAAACATAAACTCCTTAAAAATATACCTGAAAATAGCGTAATTGTAATGGACAATGCTAGTTATCATAGTCGGCAAGCAAAAATCATTCCCAATTCTAATAATACAAAAGCAGAAATTACAAATTTTATGATTGAAAATGATTTATATTTTGAAGAAACTTACAAAAAACGAGAACTGCTAGAAGTATTAGAAGCTTTTAAAATAAATAAGAAATACGAGTGTGACAAACTTGCAGCAGAAAATGGACATACAGTGTTGCGTTTTCCTCCGTACTATTGTATATTCAATCCTATTGAGCTAATATGGCACCAATTAAAATCCAATATTAGGAGAAATAATATTTCTCCTACATTAAATGCATCTGTAGTAGAATTAATTAAAAACGAAGTAAGAAAAATTTCTACAGACAGCTGGAAAAACTGTGTACAGCATGTACTTAAGGTGGAAAATTCTTACAATTGTATAAATGTTCAACCCTTAATTATAAGTTTAGGCTTAGATGAAGATAGTGATAGTGATACAGAGTGAAATTTTGAATAAATTATCAATAGTTTCTTAGAATTTAATTAATTTTTATTGTACTTGTAATCCTAATAATTATACTTTTAAATTATATTATTTTCAATTATGATTAATTATTATTATTATTTTACATTTATTATAGGTACCTAAAACTAAAAATACCTATCTATTTATTTTAAATTATAAAAATAAATCATGTGGTGTGGTATACATTTTCAAGCCGGCCCTGACCCATTTATTGAGCTTTGAAGAGGTTCAGGCCTATACAATATGGTTTAATCAGTTTATTTATGGCAGTAAGAATCAACGGTACAATTCTGCAACAACTATACTTGTCGCAAATGAAGATTATAATTACCATTTTGTTTCCGTTGAAAGATATTCAATGTTCTATAACTTCAAAAGATCATTGTGCTATTGATGTCAATATTGACAGTAAGAGTTAATGAATTTGAGTGAACCATTTTGATATATAGATATATTTATTAGCATGCCATTTTTAAACCATATTAATTACCATTATTTACTGGTAGTTCGTATCAGTTATTGTTGAATCCATTCTGCCATTACAGTTTGTGAATAATATACTATTAAAGGAAGCAATGTAAAATAATATCGAAATAAATATCCTTTACTGAGACACAAAATTACTAAAACAGACAGACAAAAAACCAACCACTTTGGGTTTGTTCGGGTGTGCCAATACTGGTTCTGTTTCTTTTGTTACAGAGAATGCTGCAATTACCTCGTTTATGAATGTTATTACCCGACTATGTACCAGTTTCTTGTACTTTTATTATAAATAAATCTTATTTACTACTAAGTGTTTTTCTTAAACTTTCTTTATCGAACCTTAATAAGTTTTTATATTATAATATAAAAATATCATTTGTTTCATTCCATAAAATATTTGACTTTTGTATGTCTTAGTATTAATTTAATTCGTAATTTGATTTCCGATCCCGATTTAAATTAATAAATTGGTTCAAAAGTTATGAGCAATAAATAAATCAAAATTAGTGAAACCAACGTTCAAATTTCCGGCCAAAGCCCTCTTCATGTAAACTGGCAAACTACACCTATGAATCACTTTTTGCGCACATTCACCACTCCCAGAGTGCCCTAAAGGATCTTTCCTATACTGCTTGTGTTTGATAAAAAAAAATCTTCTTTGTTTCTCTCGCGTTTAAGTTTCGATTTATTAACAGGACTTAACATTTCTAACCCTATATATTTTAATTAGATTCTTGTTACTATATACACATTGTAAACAGTCACCTCCGACCTCTTATCTTCATTACAATTTAGTCAATAGAATATTGAACGAGAACAATATTGTTTCATTTACTAACGGCATAAAGAGATATAGAATCATAAAAATATAGAACCCAAGGGACGCTACACGGGCATTTTATGGTTTGCTCTTCAGCTAGTAACAAGCTGGCATAATTTATAGGCATATGGGACGATTGTGCCTTACACATGGTTCTTGAAAAAATTTGTAAAATTCTTTTGTTAATGACTAGTGAATTAGTAGACTGTTTCAATATTAATTTTTCTAGAATTAGGCTTTATAGAGACTCCCATGGGCGTCATTATTGTCTTTTTGTACTGTCTTAGTGTGTCTTTAGTGGGAAAAAAACTGTTGCTAAATTTCCAAGACTTGATTTTTCAAAATTATAATAGTTTCTATCAAATGAGAGCTGAATCCCAGAAGATGAAGTTCAACTAAAAAAATGTCTGTCTGTGTGAGATGATGAAAATGATGCGGAATTATTTTACAGACAGTGTTAGAGCCGTCTTAGAGTCGACATTTCTTCTTTTGCGCCTGCAATGACAATTATAATTGCACCTATTCATGCGCAGTAATTCGTTCTCGATCAGCTGGCTCATTGCCAATAGTCAGAACAGTAGTTGGTACTGTCGAAATCCATAAAATATCCCCCGAATTGGAGATGGACAAACGTGTTCGTTTTGATTATAAGTTAAAGCAGCTACTGCTACTTACAAATAGCATTTCAAAAAAGCTGTGACGAATTAGCAGTACATATGCTTCATAAAGAATGTGAAATGCTAATTTAAGTCCAGTTGTTTTAAATAGCCACCAGCTGTTCATAGCTGTTTCGACCAAATAATAAACAGTTAAAAATAACAGAATAATCCTTTTCTATCCAGGCTTGCAGTGCAAGACTAATTGTGCCAGCTGATCGAGTGTACCGCGCATGATTCTATGCAATTTTAATTCCCGCAAGAGTAGAATTGCCGACTGTAATACGGATTCCATTTTCGCAATGCAAGTATTGCGCCAGCTAATCGAGAACGGTTTACTGCGCATGAATCCGTGCAATTATAATTGTCATTGCAGGCGCAAGAGAACAAATTGCCCACTCTAATACGGCTTTTAAACATTATGGTACCAAAAAGAATTTGCAAGTGTCGATAAAGTGGTCTGGTGAAAATCGACAATATCTACTCATAAATGAATGCCACACCGTTAAATGACAGTGAACAATCTAGGTTTATTGAGGCCCGGTTGTATAAACACTTTGAACTGTAGTTCACTCTTGAACTCTAGTTCAAAGTAAAAAAGTTGTTGTATACAAAACAGTACTCTACACTGACCTAAGTTTAAATCAGGAGTTCACTTGAACGTACACTTTTGGCGGTTCAGAAGTTGAACTGTCGATTCAAGCCTTTCTAACCTTAATATATTTTTTCTAACCTTAAATATATTTTTTTCGTGTCAGGACATATTATACAATACAGTAAATTATCGTTATTTTATTGTTTATAAAAATGTAGGAATTTAATGAAATTATAATTGATGACGAAGATTTTTGGATCTTATGGATACTGCAGTCAATGCTGTGAACACGGACATACCGGAGAGATCCTGATCAAATTACTAAATGAACAGACAATGAATATTTGCAAAGATTACGCTTAACAAGAACCATAAATGTTTGTTTTTATTTATTATAACGTAACTAATAATATAAATATTTTTTATGGAATCAATAAGCTCTATCCGCTTTAGAAATGTATCACCAGTCTGCAAATAAAATTGAAATATTTTAGTTCTTATTTTTAACAATATTTTATAAGTACACCGAGTAGAAGAGCCTGGAAAGCAAGCCCGCCAAACGCCAAATCAAATATTTGATGTCAAGAATCTAGAAAAAATAAAAGAAAGTAAATAATAGTAATCCCAACATAAACTGATCGTAGCTCAGCAGAAACTAAAGTTCAACTTATATTGAATAATGTAATATTGAATGAACGTAGTTCACAGGTTGATCGGCGTTCCGTTGAACCTAAGTTCAGAATTGTTTCATACAACCGGCCCTTAGTATATGCTCGGGGTAAATGTGAGCAAGAAATTTGCAAGTAATTCTCGTAAATTATCCGATAACTGTTATTAGGTACCCCTCGTCAATAATCTACTATTTTCGGGTATGTAAAAAAAAATTGGTTACACGGAAGCACCCGAAAATTTTTCATTCATGTTATTAAATAAATACAAAGTACATAATATATATAAAATTTTATAGTCTACGTTTCCTTCTAAATGTTAATTTGTTTTTAGACAATGGACGATAATATGCATTTACGACGCTTAGGCATTTTAGAAATTTTTGAATGTATGGGTCATTTGACGGGTTCCAAGGCTCACAACATCTAAATTAGGAACTTTGTAATGTTAGTATTTTGACTTTAGACTAAATATTATTAATTTTCATTTTATATTCAAACGAAATTTATACAGGGTGTTTCATTAAGGCCAGCCACCGATCATACCTCGGTAACTACGGGACATAGAAATTTAGGATAAAAAATGAATTAATGACCATGAGAAAATCGTGGAAATTATTTTTCGCCACAAGGGAGCACAATTGGAAAGTAAATATTAAAATTCTATATTTCTCCGAATATTCCCACGTTAAAGTATACCCTTGGTAAAATCGTAAGAAAGTTTTGACAATTTTGCCTCATTTTGACCTAAGGCTCATTGGCGTACCGACGTAGATAAGAGTGGGGGAGGCTATTGTAACCATTTTAATTGTTATACTTCAAAACAACTTATTCAATTCGATAGTAAACCTTAGCTTCTTTTTAAGAAACAGGTATGTACTTTCAACTGTCGTATACGGTAGGGCATTATAGTTCCTAATATAATTACTAGAGGGCGCAATTTGCAATAATAACAGTATTTTTGCTTTCATTCCGAAAAACTAAATCATACATTATAATTTATCGTCATCATCATCAATCAACCCTTTCTTGTATCCACTGCTGGATGTGGGTCTCCCTTAATTTTCTCCACGTGTTCCGATCCTGAACTGCCTGCATCTAGTTTCCCTGACAACGCTTCAGATCATCGGTCCTTCTTATTGGAGGCTTCTTGTCGCGGTCTCCACTCCAATATTCGCCTAGTCCATCTGTTGTCCGTCAATCTGACAACATGTCCTGCCCAGTTCCATTTAAGAGTTGGTATTCTCTCGATCGCATCTTCCACTTTTGTCCTTTGTCGTATTTCGCGGCTTGGGACTCTATCTCTAAAAGAAATGCCTAACATTACGCGTTTCATTGCCCTCTGTGCCACGCGGATCTTATGTATCGTTTTTCTGGTCAGCGTTAATGTCTGTGCTCCATAGGTCAATACAGGCCAGATGCATTTATTAAAAGTATTTCTTTTAAGGCATATTGGAAGGTCTGATTTGACAACATTTTTCAATTACCCGAAGGCCACCCAGGTTAGTCTTATGCGCCGATTAAGTTCTGTAGTTTGGTTGTCTTTCCTATGCAAATCTGTGTCCCAAATATGTGTATATCGCAGTTTGGCCAATTTCGTTTCCAGCGACAGTTATGCTTTCGCTCAGCATGATGTTAGTCATGATTTGCGTTTTGGCCATGTTCATCTTCAGTCAGCGAATCTCAGATGGCTAAGCCTTTCTCCATTTATCATTATACCCTTCTCGTCCAGGTTTGCCCTTTCGCAAGTATATTCGAGCAGTGTTGTAAACAGCCTTGGTGATATGGTATCTCCTATATACAATATATATAATACAATACTTAACACTGCTTAGAGAAAAGGAAAAAAATTGTAACTAATACATAGTTCTTATAAGAACTGCTTTTGATGATTAAATTCTATACAGGGTGCTACAAAACCGGCCTACCCCATTGGGAATTTCGGAAACGGTAAGAGATACGAAGTTCAATTAGGGCAAAGTTGCGTAACCAATGATATGTCGCAAAAATATCGGAAGAATCTAATATTTTGCGTTTCGGCTTTTATTTTTCCTGACTGTACCACTGAACTTATTTGTCGGTCCTCTTTCATAATTAAAAAAAAACCAGGCCCGTATTTAAAAACATTTAGTTGATGATGGTGACCTAACGACGAAACGGCGCATGAAAGATCTGATGATGCCGTCTTATGGAAAATAAAAAAGAACAATGAGGTAGTGAAATTTATTTTTCGACATCTCTTCGAACAAAGTCAGGAAAAATAAAAACCTAAACGCAGATTTATAGCTTTTTTCAAATATTTTAAAAGTCCCTGTATTTATTTTTGATTCTTTTGCAACATATTATTAGGCCCATAATTACGCTACTTTTCCCCGATTTCCCCCGTATCTCGTACCGTTTCCGAAGTCAGATTAGTGAAAGCCGAACTTATAACACCCTGTATAACAAAGCGAGTTTGTTTAGAAATTTGAACTACTTGTGAATCGCATAAAACATAAGATATAAATATCAATAATGATATGTCAATATTTTAATTACGCAATTTCCGTCTACACACTGGAATTTTATTTCGTTTCCATAGTTGCCTGTTTAATCTTTTATGCTAACTGAAACAAGAAACAAGGGACAAAACTAACAACTCATTAATACTAGCGGTGAGCGATATTTCACGAACTCTGATTTAATCACTGATATCAACTAATCATAGGTAGTTACAGTTCCTAAGCAGCAATAAAAAGCATGATGTGATCACAGTTTAAACAAATCACTTCTTAGTACGTATTTCACTTTTACTAATCATTAAAGCTATCTTTTTGTTTAAAATTTATTCCCATAAGGTTGTAACACCATTAGAAATACATTTATTACATTTGTCATAATCGTACCAACACCAATTGTGTTTAAATAATAAAGGCCATTTTCACATATCAACTTTAGAATAACATGGGTGATACGGGACTTCCTGCCTTCTTGCTCTTTGGTGGATTTTCTCAAATCACATCTCATATCGACCTATTATTTAAAATGTGATTCCGTGAAGTTGTCAGGTCGTTACTTGGTACTTGACTGTGACTTCTGAATCTTAAATTTGAAACCGTGAAATGAAAATGAGTAGTAATATTCGAAAGACTAGCGAACTCTGCGCAAATGATTCACGATTCTATTTTTAAATGATAATGAAAATGATTAAGAAACCATGCATATTTGCACGAACAAATAGGTTGTTGTAAAGTAGAGTGTTTAGTTCATCATAGTTAGGTACAATTCTACTTTAATCTAGGTAGAAATAGGCGTTTTCCTAGTTTGTTATCAATGTTGTATAATATTCTTTTACTGATATTAGTTTTCTTTCATTACAGTTCTATTAGTTGTTAAGTAGTATACATAATAAATATTTCAAATCCATCGACAATCACCCACTAATTATTTTACGATGCGCGCAATATTCTCTTACGAATATTATCTAGTTAATATCTCGCTTAGCAGTGATAAAAATTTATAAACCGTGATCACGTCACGCTTTAATTTCACTGACATCAAAAATAACAATCACGTTTCACAACGTGATTGAAAAATCACGATATCTATCACCACTAATTGATATTATCCCTGGTAATTTTTCCAAGGAGCTCCCAAGCCTTATATTACCAGTGATTCAATGGTCACTTTAGATAAAAAATATTTTACTGTATTTGTACCACTGCCATCAACATTAAGGTTTAGCGGAAAAGCCTGTTACCTAAATAACGTCCATATATTACAATTTCTCTTGTGCATTTATTTCTTCATTTTGGTGTCGCTTATCTTCGCCGTTCCCACGATCGCTCGATGGAACGAGAACGGTAGCCGCCGAAGACGAAGATGGCATCCATATCCGTCAAGTGAAGATAGAGACACATTTGTATTGTGTTAATGTATTTTTTACGTTCACCTTCATGCCCAAACGATGAAATGTAACTGAATTATCGGAAGCTGTAAATGGAAGAAAAAAAATTATCATATTCCAATTTAAGAATGTTATATTTCCTTTTTAATTTGTAATTTATTTTTAATATAAAATTCATTCGATTTGGCAATTTTTTTTGCTATTAACTATAGTATTAATAAATCGGGATACATAGTATAGGATGTTCCCTATAATACACAGTCCAACTTACTTAATGCTCAATTAAAAATTTGCCTCAAATTTGATGTTTTGTCTTTTCAAAATTTGTTTGTCGATTAAAGAGAATTTTTTTTCTAATTGTAGTTTTTTTCTTAAGAATATCACTGCCTAAGAACTTTAGACAACGGTTTTTACATTCCTTTAACTATTGACTAAAAATTAAGTACTTTTCATTCATGTCGTTAATCCTAATAGTTTTCGAGAAAACGTCATTATATTTACACTGAGTTCCCTAACTTCTCACGGGTTAAATATGAAAAAGCGGAATCTTGAGGTTCAATATAAGGTATGTAAAAAACGGTCGAAAGTTCTTATCATACAGGGCGTTAAAAAAAAGGGCCATAAGTGTCACAGCTTGTCAGTCCCTGCAGCTGTGATTAATTCATAACACTTTCTTGGATAGAAATTTGGAAGGTCTTACCTTCTATACATCATATTAAAAAAAAAAAATGGAATATACCTTGTTGTTCAATGATTTTGTGTAAAAAAACTTGATTCCATTGAAGCTCATTGGGAGCCCATATTTCCGAGGTCTTGTTCCTTAAATTGACCATCTTCAGTAAAATACCCCTAGTAGGTTCCCGTAATTTTTTTTTTAATTCGATATAATTCGAAACTGTAAAACTCAAAGTAATAAAGTGCTGATTTTAAGAGTCTAATTTTATTTGTATTATCAAAATAAATTACTTGTACTTACGCTAAATAGAAATTTGATACAACTAAAGGATGGCGTCTTCTAAATTAAATTTATCTTACACAATGAAGTTCGAGGAGTAAATATATGTTTTACAACACAACCAATGGTAATATCACACAAATTTGTTAACTGAAAACAGATGTATGGCCCGGCTGCACGCGCGATAGAGAAAAAGAATCATAGATTTGATGTGTTAAATATTCTTCAATGTTGTAGGGTTTCATTTCTTTAAGTAGCTTAAATACACTTTTTTACCTTTTTTAATGTTGTCACAATTTTTAATATGATCGGAAGTCTATTGTATAGTTTCATACAGTTGTAATACGCACCACTTTGGTACAAATGTTAGTCTCTGTTTGGGAAAGGTAGAATTTCAAGTTGTTGTTGAATATACCTACATTTTGCGATTCACTACTTCCAAATAAATCTCTATTTTTGAAAAAGAATAATATGCGTTCTTGTTTGTAAATTGCAGGGACAGGAAGAAGCCCCATTCGCTTTACATTTACCTCTACAACTTTCTCTAAAATTGTAACCAAAAATGGTTCTCACTACTCTTTTTTGACATACAAACAACTGTTCTGCATCCCTACATTTTCCATACAGAATAAATCCATATCTAATACGTGATTCGAAATTTGCGTAGTACACCATTCTACACGTTTGTCTATCCAAGTATTTAGATAAAATGTGCAAGGTGTAGCACACCTTATTCAATTTACCAATCACATACTGTACCAGTGTACATGGTGATCCCATGACAGAGTATTGTCCAAGACCATTCCCAAAAATTTAGTTGTTCGTGATATTTTTAGTTGCTCGGCATTAAAATAGATATATTCCAATTCTTCTAATATGGATCTTGTTGTTTTAAATATTATAGCATTAGTTTTTGAGGTGTTTAGTATGTGCATATTTTTGACAAATCACTCATCTGCTTCCATCATGATTGTTTTAGTCTTTATGCCAAGAGTAAACTGACTTATTGACATCTTTCCGTTAGATACGATCTGATCCATTCCAAGGCAGGTCCCCGAACTCCATACAGTTCTAATTTATAAAGTAAGATACTATAATTTATTGTGTCAAAAGCCTTCGAGAGATCGAGAAATACCCTCAAAGGGATCAGTCCGTTATCCAAAAACACCAAAATCTGCTCTGTAAACTGAAACAAAACGGTTTGCGTATGATTGATTTCAATTTTCTGGACACCCTGTATGTATATCATGTATACTTTGCACTTAAATTACCATTTTTCAGTTGTGTGACAACAAGTTATTTATAATACGTAAGTGGTAACCAGTATAAACTATACTCACCGGTATTGATATTGTACACCCATAACCATAACCAGTAACCTCCTTTTTTCAAAATTCTTGTGTAATATATAATCTACCTTTTGCTACTTTATAGCTTTTTTCACTAGGTGTAAAATAGCATACGGGAACATGCAGCGACGACTCATTTTTTCGCATTGTTGGTAAACGACTTAATTAGAAACAAGGCGCAGCGAAAGGAAAAGCACTTTTATAATATCCGTTATAAATACCGGGCGAAATTAATAATTAAACATAAAGGAGCGAACTTGCAACGGAAACTGTCTTTAGACACGAAACCTCTGGAAAAAGATACAGGGTTGGACTTGATTGCACTGGTTCTAAAAGTATTGCATAAAAACTTTTATTGACGATTATTTTCATCACCTGTCAAATTTACTGTTTCGACCAATCAATTTGTTTCACTTACACCAATTATACGTAATTATTTTGATAAAATGTTCATCTTCCTTACAAGTGATTAATCTGTCTCATTGGTCCACAAGTAGGCCGGGTACTAGAGAATTACTTTGAATAAATGTCAAGTTTGAATGACTTTTTCTTTTAATATAGGCATATTTTTTAGATTTTCATTATTATTTACCCATGAGGAAAACTACTGTAAAGGTAGGATTTAAGTAAAAAAATATATACCATCGTGCCGAAATAAATCCGGGACAGCAAAATGTAGTTTAATCTCCCAGACTATTAGTTTGTTTTACAGAGTTTGATTTAATTTTGTGACTGACGTATCGAACGAAATATTTTTTTAAAAATTGCCCGCGTTAACCGTCCAGCAAAAAGCGATCATTTACACGCGATTGAGAGATGGGCATCAAATAATACACATCGCAGATGAATTAAGAATTAGCAAAAATACCGTATTGTTGGCTAAGCACAAAATTGCAAAATATGAAAGTATCGTACGAAAAGCAGGTACTGGTCGCCCCAAAATTTCGATTGATTCGATACATTTTCCTGGTTCGACTAATACAGCTCGTAGTAGAATTCGTAATTCGTAAAGTTGTTGTGCCACAAATAAAATATTTTTTACCGAAGCAAACAAGCAGAGAAGATTAGCTCATGAATACATACATCGAGATAACATGTGGGAAACCGTAATATTTTCCGATGAAAAAACCTTTCAATCCTGCAACAATGGGAGAATCCGTTTTTACAGGCCTCCTTGTTCGAGATATGATGAACGATATACATACACATAAGAAAAATCAAAGTTGACGCTTTTCTATAAAGGTTTGGGGCTGCATTAGTGCAAACCCGAACAAACCTTTCAATCCTGCAACAATGGGATAATCCGTGTTTACAGGCCTTCTGGTTCGAGATGCGATGAAAGATATACATACACATAAGACCAATCAAAGTGGACGCTTTCCTATAAAGGTTTGGGGCTGGATTAGTGTAAGAGGGTATGTTCAAGTTTGTCAAATAGTGCCTTAAACATGTATTCTCAATGTACCAGTATAATATGGCAAAATACTCAACCAAGTTATAATACCATCAGTCGGCGAAGTACATGGCCAAGATTTTATATTTCAACACGATAATGCTCCGATTCATAGTGCAACATTATTTAGAAGAAAATCATATCCGTGTTCTGCACTGGCCTTCGAAAAGTCCCGATATCAACCCAATTCAAACCGTTTGGGGTGAAATGGCAAATTTTATGAATAACCATAACTTCCAGCCTAGAATTCAAGATGAATTGCGCCAAAGGATAATGGAAGCATGGAATGAAATAACGCAAGAGTTTACGTTTATTTTATACCATCTTATTAACCATTTTAAAGTGTACTGTTGATAAGTGTTGATAGCATATTCAGATCACATAAACACCAAAATTAATATAATCACATAAAAATACAGAAAAGCCGAGAAAAACAGGTTATGTAATCGTCGCCACCGTCAAGTTTATAAATCCAGCTTTTTACGGCACCGTCAAACAGCACCGTCAAACTGTCAATGTCAATTGTCACCGTCGAGTTTATAAATTGGCCTTAACGGTGCAGCCACCAAATATTAAAAAACATGTTATTTTTTGTTATAATAAAGTTTAAATATGATTGAAATTAAAAATTGTTTCTACTTTTGTTACATTTTAAAACAATAAACTATATGTATTTTGATTTCTCCTTGTATTTTTCACAACAATAATAATCCATGACAACAATGATTACATATTCTCAATAGATTTTGCATACTCTTTATAGCCTAGGACAGGGGTCGGCAACCTGCGGCTCGTGAGCCACATGCGGCTCTTTGGATGTGGAGCTGCGGCTCGTTAGTTCCATACGCAAATATTATTTATTTATTTTATCGAAAAAAAACATTAAAAATTCGTTCTGAATCGATTAACTAGGATTAGGCACCGATTCTATCTCTCAGCCACTTGTACTCGCTTTTCACCGCACCCCTCCCCCGTGACACGCGTCATTCACAAAACTCTCGAATGACGTCATCGTCGGATGTTTCCATGTCGGATTTAATTCGTTTTCGACGCAAGACAATTTGGCGTCTTCACCAGTACTTTGGTTGTGACCAGGGGTCGGCAACCTACGGCTCGCGAGCCGCATGCGGCCATGTCTCTTTCGATATCAAGTTGTGGCCGTTAGTGGCTCTTTAAAAACTGAGAAATTGTGTAAATTATAACTTTTGGCTCTCGGTGGTCGTCTCAAAAGGTTGCCGACCCCTGGCCTAGGAGATACTCTACAACTTCTAACAATTTTTGTGAAGTGATTATTTGTCTTATTGTTGTTAATTGTTAATTATTGTCGTTAAATTATAAATAAGTTTTTAACAACCCCTCTATTGCGCAACCTATACCAAATTTGAGCTAAATACCTTAGAAATTGCAGGAGCTATAAAGAAAAAATTTAAAAAATATTCAAATTATAACACCCTGTAGATCGGTAATGAAGCGTTTGCGGACCTATGTTTATTTGAAATGTTAGTCATAAAATAAGCCAAAGAATCACCCCCTTCCGCTTGTATATCATATTTAGGAACACCCTGTATATAAGCTTGTCAAGCTCGCCAATTATTATTTAAATGATTTTAAAACATTAAAGAAAGTGATAATATTGTTGACCCAATAAGATAATATAGTCCCTGTTTAAAAAAAGTTGATTTTGAATGATGACAAGGGCCTCATAAAACTTAATAAATTTATTGACTCGATTATTCATTAAATATAATCAGTCGCATGTAAACGTTGGAGCTACACCGGATCGCTCTATATACACGATGTTCGTCGTTAGTCCCGTCTAACAAGGTGTAAAATTAATCACCTTTGCTTCGATGAATTTTTAAAAAGAATATAATTCATTATTCGAGCAAATAAACTGATTGAAGTTATTTCTTAATATTCTCGAGAATCTTTATGCCTTGCCGTTCCTTTTTAAATATTAATGATAAGGGAGTTATTTCACGAATATCTAAGTGAAGCTCGATATGGTCTTTGTTCTAGGGATGTGCGATACTCCCAATAGTACCGGTATTTGTTGATCGATATGTATCGACTTGGAAGTACCGTTTTGTTACAATATTGTTACGTAAAGTACCGGTGTATTGTTTTATATTAAATGATATTAATGATAAGAAGAATATTTAAGAATTCTTTCATCTGGAGGACTTCATCCTGATGGAACGATTCAAAACCAACGTGAATCGCTTTTTGCGCACATGCACCACTCCCAGAGTGCCCTAAAGGATTTTTCATATAGTGCTTGTGTTTGATCATAAAAACAAAATTATTAAAATATTTTTTGAAATTGGTTTTGATAATTTCTGAAAACCCACTCACAATTTTTAGTCAGCAGCGGCTCCAGGGCGAAAATATAAGGGTAGAGCCAAACTAGTCCAATTTTCCAATCCAATAATTGTCCACGAAATAAAATAATTAATAATTAAAACAAGTTAACACTAATAGCTAAATAATTAAATATCACACTATTAAACAAAATTATTCATAAATATACATCAGACTATCGTTAAGCGTCAATATAATTTACGCCTAAGGCAAGGAAGTGGCACTTCCCGCTGCCACTGTTTGTATAAACTAATTCCCAATTATCGTTCAATACAAAAAGTATAAACAAATAATATGAAACAGTTTTATTTTAAATATATCGCACAAACGATTTGTGTTTATAATTATTTTGTTATATGTTTGCCCCACAAACCTAACAAGAAACGCATTTTGAGCATGATCTTGCTTGGAAAATAGTTGAATGCACAATAATTTTTATTTTAAATAATTTTTGTTTTAAAATTAATATGCATGAAATTATGTGCCACATACAGCATGTATACGACAGATACTGGGTATCGGAACGTATCATATTGTAAAATACCGGTACAAAATAGTGAGTATCGGTAAAAAAAATACCGGTACACAAAGACAGTGTATCGTACCGCACATCCCTACTTTTTTTTTCGAACTTAAAATATCTCATAAATATGTATGGAGAAACTATTTTCTAGCCGGGTTGATTTCAGTTCATTTGACTATATTCGTCGTCAACATTTATATCTATATTTTAAAATACCATTGTAAAATTGTATTTTTTATTATTTTTTAAATTTTACCATATAAATCGATATGTTTAATAGAATAAAAAATTTATGCAATTAAAATTATAATATATTATAGAATTATCATAAAACTTAGTAAGAAATAAATCTGCTTATGGAACCTAGTAGCGACATCTCCGAACCAAAGTTGTAAACTTCCGCAGCTCTGCAATATCTCAATGAGAGTGCCCTTTGAATCTATATTAGATATTTTTACTGATATTATGGTGAATGTTACTGTTAAGGATATTTTAAAATAAATAGTTCATAATATGGAAACAGGTTAACTTGAGTGTTTCTTTTAGAATATTATGCCCTACTGAATCATTATGTTTATTTATACACTATATTCAATTGTTGTTAATAATTGATGATATTCAATTCATTGTGGTTTTGCCCGGTATTATATTAAGTATATAGATCTCGAGAACTAAAAAATATTTGTTTGAAATATAAAAGATCCCAATGCCAATCTTCTTAATAAAGATATTTTTGATGTATAAATCACTTCCGGCTATACCGGAAGTTAGATTTAACCGAGGCTTAACATTGTTATTTTAAATAAAATGACTTGTATATTTTGTCATTTTTCGATTAAGTATACTATGTAGAAATTCAAGAATTTTCTATATCCATTTATTTTCAACCATTCCTGAGATATAATTCATTAAATAATTTTTTATAAAAGAACATAGGTAAAACATAGGTAATTTGACATTTTGTATCTAATGCAGTTAAAGATTTAAAAATTTGGAACCTACTAAAGATAGAAATACTACTAGATACTAATATAACGACATTTTTATACAGGGTAAATTTTTTTAACTTAAGATATAAATACTACTACTAATACTACGATATTTTTATACATGGCAAATTTTTCAACTTACAAACTACTTAAGATAGAAATACTACTACTAATCTACGACAATTTTATACAGGGTAAATTAAAAAAAAAACTACTTAAGTTAGAAATACTACTACTATTACTACAACATTTTATACAGGGTAAATTTTTCAACTTAAAAATACTTAAGATAGAAATACTTTCTACTAATACTAGGACATTTTTATACATGGCAAATTTTTCAACTTAAAAACTACTTAAGATAGAAATACTACTACTAATACTACGACATTTTTATACAGGGTAAATTTAAAAAAAAAACTACTTAAGTTAGAAATGCTACTACTAATACTACGACATTTTTATACAGGGTAAATTTTTCAACACAAAAACTACTTAAGATAGAAATACTACTACTAATACTAGGACATTTTTATGCACTACTAATACTACGACATTTTAATACATTATAAATTTTTCAACTTAAAAACTACTTAAGATAGAAATACTAGGTACTACTAATACTACGACATTTTTATACAGGGTAAATTTTTTAACTTAAAAACTACTTAAGATAGAAATACTACTACTGATATTACAACTATTATACAGGGTAAATCTTTCAACTTAAAATCTACTTCAGTTAGAAATAGGTATGTACTGAGTAACTAGATAAATAATGTAATTCTACACGTAATGATAAATTAAATTGTTTGATTTCAAAAAATGAAGCTATGTATTTTTATATGAGGTATAACATCTTTGGTTACTTTTAGTTTATTAGCTAGTTTCCGGCGATAGACACGACTTTTGTAAACTTCATTGGACATTGTATTGAACATACTGCGATCAATTTGAAAATCCATGGTTTATTATTTTTTGAATACTAGTTTCCAAGAAATCTGTTTTCAAAAAATTGATCTAATCATGTCAATTTTTAGTCGGTAACTTTGCACCTGGTAAAAAATTGGAAAGGATGTCAACCGGAATGACTACGTACGCTATGAAACGAGATATTAACGATGATTTTTTTGACATCCATTGTTCAATATCTTTCCTCTAACAGAATAAGGGAAGGGAGACGATAAAAATTAGATTCGTTGTTACAGCTTACCACCCTCATAGTCACATGTTCATGACATAATGGCGAGCGAAAATAAATAGCCCGGGTTTATAGTAATATTTCGTACCAAAATTGGGAGAAACATATCTACAGTTCTTCCTTGCTATTTTAAGTAGGGTGTTTTCTACGTTATTTTTCTATACATAAATAAACTTATTATTTAAAAATAATACGTAGTATTTCTTGAAAATGTTTCAAATAGGTATGCTAATATTGCCCAGAAAGGAAAGATTAGTTTAATTTACTATAAAAATAGTAAAAATAACCATAATTTATGGCTATGTCCAGTCACAGACTGTCATTAAACTATAGAAAATTTTAAAATAAGTTTTTAATAAAAATTACGAAAATATTTAGTAAACTATTTATATAGTTTTTGTAAAATATACTAAAATCTTTTGTAAAACTTGTACTAAAATATTTTGAAAAGTTTAGTAAAATCATTTGTAAAATTTAATAAAATATTCTGTAAAATTTTCTAAAATATTCTGTAAAAATGTTGACACATGGTGTTCCCAAGCGGTCACCGATCCAAGTACTAACAGTTTCCAACGTCGCTTGACTTCATCGGTCGATGATATGTTTCCTGTTAAGTTCTACGCCTATTGCTTGTTACGAAAATCAAAATCCCAGACATCCGTTGCATCTCATTTAGCCTGTTATTCTTGTACAAATATTTTTAGAACACTTCATTTAAACCTGGTCATTTTTGCAAGAAAATATACTTAAATAATAGGTAGTAAAATGTATCATATATTTTAAAATACACTCGCCGGCACAAAATTCCGCCACCATGAAATTTTGGTCAAGTTTGATATTTTATAACTTTTTTATTTTTTTTTTCGATTTTCATGATTTTATTATCAGTTTAGATTAGTAGATCCATTTATTGTGTTTTTCCTTAATTTTATAAAGTGACATTTTTCGATTAGGCTATATTATACAGGAGTAAATCAATCTGTTGTTTTTATCATAATTTCAAATTACCATGTAGGAACATTGAGGTAGATAATTTTATTTACATACTATTTCTTGTAATCTTTGACGTAGTCTACACCATTTCGATTTTTTATTCATTCCATTATCTTATTTCTGCTGAGCTGCAAAATTTGAAATGAAACGCTGATTTCAAGCCTATTTTTATTAAGAAAAACAAACATTAAGTATATCATAAAGTTAATTAACAAAAACAATTTTAATATCATGTATTTCCTCCTCTTGCAGAAATGACAGCTTGCAATCTTCGTGGCATCGAATGAATAAGGTTACTTATCCTTTCTTGAGAGACGACGAACGGTCCTTTTAAGTTGATCCCAAAGATGTTCGATTGAGTTGAGATCCGGGCTACATGCGGGCCATTCCAATCTTGGAAGTCCAACTTCATCCAGATATTCGCTCACTATATGTGCAACATTATCATGCATTAATGTAAATTGGTTCCCAATGAAAGGAGCAAATGGAACAACAACTTCTTGGAGGATTTCCTCAATGTAACGGTGGGCGGTTAAAGCTCAAGAAATACAAGAGTGCTTCGGTAGAAATACCCATTACATTTTCTAAAAGTAACATCGTTTCATTTAAAATTTTGCAGCTCGCAGCAGAAATGATATAATGGAATGAATCAAGAATCGAAATGGTTAACATACATCAAGGATGATAAAAACAGTATGTAAATTAAATTATGCAATTTTCCTACAAGGTGTTTTGAAATTACGATAAAAAACAACTCCTGTATTATACTCCTGTATAATATAGTCTAATCGAAAAATATTACTTCATAATTGGAAAAACACAATAAATTGATCTACAAACTGATAACAAAATCACGACAATCGCATAAAAAATAAAAAAAATATCGAACGTGAACAAAATTTCAGGGTGGCGGATTTTGTGCAGGCGAGTGTAGTTTACGGGAGTTATAAATATATTCGTTGTAAAATTGACAAAACATTCTAGTAATTACTTGCTATACATATATAAGAAATTCTAGCTATATGTTGTTAGAAATTATATGTATCTACAATATTATTTTGGTACGAATTAATAATCAAAATTTGCAATTAATACAATATTTTATAGGAAATCATGTAATTAAATTCTTATTATAATAATTGTACTATAATGATTGTTATGAATACTACAGTTTTTATAAATTATGTTTAGAATACTATTTTGTTACGGATTATTAATAAAAATTGTAATTATGTAATACTGTATTTTACAAGAAATTTTACAATAACATTTTTACTATAATAATTTTACTATATGTTTTTCCGTGTATCTTATTACCTTACTTTGTAAATATTATTTTACTTTTTACGGTATCATTAAACTTTAATTAGGTAACTTCACTGCGCTGGAGGTCCCAGCCGGGTTGGTCTTTAATTAAGTGAGATTTCGACCCATATTAGGTTTTCATTTTGTTAACAATGTTATTCTTTTGGTATTTACTATACAGAGTACACCAAGTAATGTGGCCTATTAGAAGTATCACGAGAACTGAATGAAATTTTATTTTGAAAATTTGGTTGTAAGAGATGGTTTTCTACGTTTCTAAAATATTTGGAGGGTGCGGTATTGCCGAATCATACCGAAAGTGGTAGCAACTTCGGAATTTTAAATGAATTACCCTATATGTTATATTTTTTTTTGGAATCTAAAAATGTAGAACAGTTTTCTATATAATATCATATACCTATATTTAAGAGTTTTTGAATTATAAATAATCTTGTGATTATTTAACGCCGTATCGGGACCTGAAAAGAAAATCATATCGTTTAGCGGTTACAGCTAGAAAGCTGAAATTTTGACAATAGTTTCACAAGGCCATCGAAATTTTATGATTTTTAACGGTATTTAATTAGTTTTATACAGGGCGTCTATATAACAATATTTCTGAGGGAGATGAATTATTGCAAAACATCTTCTCTTTTTTAAATGGGACACCCTGTATTTGATACGTTTTGCTAATGGGGGATCGAATTTTCTATCTAATGATATTAAGTGTTCCTATACCTATCTTCAATATTTTCGGACGTATAGCGAAATTTAAAACTTATCTTAAAAACATATCTTTTTTGGTAGTAGGCTGTGGAATGAATTCATAGAAACAAAATAATGAAAAATCCATTTGACGTTATGTCTGTGTTATTGTAATAAAAATTAACTAATTCACATTATTCGAGCTTAGAGTTTATTTTATATTCATGGGGAGTATGGTAGAGTTTTATCTAGAACTTGCAGAAAATTTAATGAACTTCATCATGATGCAGCTCCTATGACTCAGAAAAAGTTTATTGGTCGAGGAGGTCCCTGGAAATGGCCCTCCGGATCTTACAACCCCCCCCCCCCCCCCCCCTATCTATGGGATAGGATTACAGAAATAGTATACAAGACACCAGCCACAACAAGGAAAGATTTAGAAAATCGACTAAGAACAGCTCTGGGGTCTCTAGAAGGGGAAGAAATGAAGAAGGTGACAAACGAACATATTATCACCACAATTCATGAATGTTTAAGAGCCAACAATTTAGTTATTAGTTATTTTATTGGTGTTGATGCGTAATTCTAATTTTGTTTATTTATTTATTAATAAATTGTTCATTTGTTAACTATTTTTTTTATAACAACACATACATAACGTCAAATGAATTTTTCATTATTTTGTTTCTGAATCCATTCCACAGCCAACTACCAAAAAATATATTTTTATATGATAAGATTTAAATTTCGCTATAAGTCCGAAAATATAAAAGATAGGTATAGGAATACTTAATATCATTAGATAGAAAATTCGATCCTCCATTAGCAAAACGTATCAAACACATTTAAAAAAAAAGAAGATTTTTGCAATAATTCATCTCCCTCAGAAATATTGTTATGGATGGGCATCTTCAATCAATTTGATCAGCTGGAATCTAATGAAATTCATGACATATCATAATTATTGAGATAACTCTATCACTCGAATTTCGAATTTTCATGGGACGATGAGTTTGTTCACTTTTACGCATTTTGTTATGTCAAATAATTTCAGACAAAGTATATCCATTAGAATTATTAAAATTTCTCCACGAAAATGATTTGTAATGTGTGTTTTCGAATGATGAAATTAGCATTAGAATCTTTATTATTATTATTGCGTACATTACTGTAACGCAGAAAGATTGTTTTCTTGTTTGAAAGGAATAAAACGCTATTCTACAATAGCAGAAAAATGCCTTGACAGCTTAGCACTTTTGTGTTTCAAATGTGAGTTATTCCATTCTTTAGACTTCGAAAACTTGATCACGCAATTTATCAATCAAAATGGCGAGTATTTATCTATGAAAAATTTTGGCTAATTATCGTATATGTATAAAATACCTGGTAAAATATACACAAAAATTGTTGTCGTCGTTTTGTTTAATATCATGTACCATATAGTAACTAGCGAACAGAACAGAACGGGTGGAAGAAGCGGCCCTGACTACTAAACATGTGGATTGTTTGCCTCTGAAACAGGATACCCTTTGCAAAAGTTGAAGACTATTGTCGCTATGTTATGCTATTAGAAATATACAGGGCCGAAATTTTTTATGGACCAAATTTGGTCAATAATTTATAGTAACTACTAGAAAAACCAATGCGGTAAAGTGTAAATTCAGATCACTTGACAGAAATTTTGAGGAATTCTCGTTATATTTAATAATTTAAAAAGCGAGGCATTTTTACTTAAGTCACAAGAGACGAACAAAAGTAATTTTTCTTTTCGACGAGAGTTTTCCATTTTCTGAAGATTTTTCAGGATTTTTAAAACGATTCCGGTTTTACGACCTATATATAAAAAGAGATAGCCGAAAACAAACAAAAAAATAACTCCATATTTATTTAAAGAAATATTGATTAGTTTGCTTATTTGTATTTTAATGGTATTCCAGAGTTGTAATGCCAAATATTCAATAATTTCATGGTAGAAATGTTCATTTTTTGTTAATACTACAACGAGATCTCCTGAGTGTCCTGGCCAGTTGTATTTCGTATTTCCCGTATAAGTTTTGATTCATTTTAAACAATGGGGTTTTAAGTTCATTTTTCAGTTGAACCGAATCAAACATTTTATATTACTTCAATAAACTGTCAAATAGTTCTTGCGGAAATAATTTTGAATGTGATTCTATAAAAATTATTTTTGGTCAATAAATCGAAAAAATGTAATTCACTGATGTCCGAAAATCTAGTTTTAATTAAACATACTATCTTTTACGCTAATAAAATAAAAGATTATTAATGTATATAGTTGACAATTTTAAGAGGGAGGGGGGGCGCAAGTTCCCCGTCTTGCCTCTCCCAAACGACGGCCATGGGTGTTCCATTTACTAAATATGAATTTCTCAATTAGAAGTTTTCTCGACCTATAAAAAACACATATTATCACAACACACATTTTCACAATAAACAACTTGCAAAATGCGAATTATTCTGAGACTTCTAACTTTTTCGTATAGAAGACCCTAAGTCTCAAAATAATTAATGATTTTCCGGTTACATCTTACCATAAAACTTAATTAAAATATAGGTAGGCACAGGTCGATAAGTCGATCTATGTTTCCAACGTATCGGTAAGGGGGTTCAATATCATCAATGCCGGTGTTCCTCAAGGGTCCATATTGTCTCCCACTCTCTTCTTTACTCTACATTAACGACTTTCTAGTGAAAACGAAAAATCCGATATTTAGTTCCGCTGACGATAGCACCCTTATCTCATCTTTCTCTTTGAATGCACAAACATCGGTTGCCGATGCACATCTTCGCAGACACCATGAAGCATCACGCCTCAATAAAGACATGGAAGAAATTTTGGCTTGGGGTGACAGTAACCAAGTCGAATTTAACGCTAAAAAACCCAAACAGCAGTTTTCTCTAAAAATGTTAACATTACAGAACCGGATATAGTCATGGACGGACACGCAATCCCACTGGCTTCATCTATTAATTTGCTGGGCGTCAATCTGGGGGAAATATGCCTTATCATAACCACGTTGTGGCAATCGCCAAGATAGCTTCTCAGAGACTTGGTGTACTCTTTCGAACCAGAAAGTTGTACACACCCCAAAAACTTTTGACACTTTACAATGACCAGATTCGACAATCACTAGAGTACTGCTCTCATATCTGGAGCTCTGCACCCAAACATACTCTTCGGCTACTGGATTCCATCGAAAGGAGGGCCATTCGTCTGATTGGAGACCACGAGCTGACAGAACCTCGACAGCCTAGAACATCGAAGACAGGTTGGGGATTTGACTCTCTTTTACAGATATTTTCATGGAAAGTACTCGGCTGACTTTGCTCTCTTTATTCCGCCCAGAGCGGCGAATAGTAGAAATACACGACGAACCACTGCCGCCCATCCATATGTGGTTAAGCTCAGTACTCCTCGAACTTCCTTATTTAAGAATTCTTTCATCTGGAGGACTTCATTCTTATGGAACGACCTTCCCGAGGTCGTTTTTCCCAACGAATATAACCTCCAACGATTCAAAAACAACGTGAATCGCTATTTGCGCACACGCACCACTCGCAGAGTGCCCTACAGGATTTTTCCTATCGTGCTTGTGTTCGATCATAAAAAAATAGAAAATTCTTCATTGTTTGCATTTTAGGTTTGAAGGTAGGTAACTATTTTTATCAAGGTTTAAAAAATTACTTTTAACAAGATGTAAATTTTTCAATATGGAAAACACAGCTATACGATTAATTAATTAATGATGATTCTTCAGTTTTGGTCGTAGTAATGTCACTTTCTAGCTTTCGCTTAAGCGACATTTTAAATATATTGATTTCTGATTCCTCTTCACATAGCCTATAAATATTTGCAATCACTTCACGGATCTGACCGAGAGACCAGGAATATATTCATTCATTATCACGAAGTTCAACAGTTTAAAATAACACCCTAAAACACGACATAACGAACACTTATTTATAAAACAAAATACATTAACTATTGCCCCCTTTTATCACTACTACGCAACTGGGTGGGTACATCCATCAAATATCGGACATCGCCGAACAAGCCAGATTGCCCATCGAGTGTCTCACGAGATGCATGCGCTATCAACTGTCTGGAATATAACCTATCCAATTAGCTCTAGCTACCTGTAACCATTGACAACGCACGATGTTGCCATATTTTTAGATTACTCTAATCAAATAAAAATATTATTTTGTATTTAAAAATCAAAATAAACAGTAAGAAAGTGTTAATAATATTAAAACTGAATAGAATATTGGTATCTTTTACAATTTATTTTAAATGAGTAAATGTAATTTTAAGTTTTCTCAGTAAGAGATTTTAATTAGGTTTTGGAGATATTAAGATCGAGACAAGTAACCTTTATAGTTTAGAAATTGCCTTTCTTTGAAAATCTTATATTGAAAATACTTAAAATACTTTAAAAAAGCATAGATTTATTATACCAAATAAATGTAACTAAATTCTAATTTTTTACACATAAAATCATCTATGGCGCATAAGTTGTGGACACCCTGTATTTTATAGCCATAAGTTAAAATATAATATTTTTCGTTTTATTTTTCGCTATTGTCCTTACATACTCAAACTCGCTGTGCCTTCTTAGCTGTTCAATTATCGATATTAAAAATTACAAAATACATGTAACAAAATCCCAATTAACCAAAACAATTCTTATGAAAACAATGGAAACGGTAAACAGGCATGATATTTATTATAAAATTAAGTTCAGTGATTATGTGTTGTTATTGTAAAATTCTTAATTTTAAAGATAAGGCAATTTGATGCTCTGGTTCCTGGCTTAAACTTAGACAACTTCCTCATACTAAATTTTTAAATGAATTACCTACTTTAAATTACATTAACGTAAAAGTCAATTTCTTTTATTTATAGCACATAAATCATTGGGGGTGAAGGTCAGGTGGTAGCAATATCATATAAATATGTATGGAGAATACAGATATTTTCATGGAAAATGCTCGGCTGAATTTGCCCTCTTAATTCCGCTCAAAGCGCGAATAGCAGAAATACACAACAAACCACTGCCGCCCATCCATATGTGGTTAAGCTTAGTACTCCTCGAACTTCATTATTTAAGAATTCTTTCATGTGAAGGACCTCATCCTTATGGAACGACCTTCGCGATTCCGTTTCTCTCAACGAATATAATGTTAAATGATTTAAAACCTACCTGAATCGCTTTATTCGCACACGCAGCAATCCCAGACTGCCTTAAAGGATTTTTCCTATAATGCTTGTGTTTAATCATAAAAAAAAACTGTATGGAACAAAGAATAAAAAAAAAAGTTGTTTACCTTTATTTAATAATGTTAAACAATTTTTCTCTGAGATATGCGCCTCGTCGAGGTTTGAAAAGATTTTTCCATAAATGATAAATGTCTGGTGCGACTATAATAAATTTCTCTCTGTTTGAAGCATATTTATACAGGGTGTTACAAATTCGGCCTTCAGCATCGGGACTTCGGAAACGGCAAGAGGAAGTCGGTTAAATTGATTGCAAAGTTGCGTAATTATGGGCCAAAAAAAATAAAAAATACAGGGGCTTTCAAAATATATGTAAAGATCTAAAATTTTGCGTTTCAGTTCTAAACTTTTCCTGACTTTGTTCGAAGAGATGTCCAAAAATAAATTTCACTTTCCTATTGCTACTTTTATTCTCCACAAGATGGTATCGCATCAGATCTTTCATGCGACGTTTCGTTTTTTGGGTCAACATCGTTAACTTAATTTTTTTAAATACCGGCCTGTTCAGAGGTATACAACATTTACTAGTTTCCGACGTTTTGTTCCGTAAATTGACAATATTCATTAAAATTCCCTTAGTACGTTCCCGTAATTAACATTTTTTTTAAAATTCGGTATAATTCGAAAATATTAAACACAATGCCACTTTTAGAACTCTTAAGAAAGTGCTTGCTTAAGAATAAAATTTTTTTTTTAAATAAAATAATACGTTCATAAATGAGTAATTTAAAATTATGTAAAAATTATAACGAAGTTATTAATTTTGTTTTCATATAAAATATTAAGTAAACTTTTGCCATTTTACGAAACTAAATAAATAATAATTGGGAAGGAACGAAATAAATATGACGATTTATTTATCTGACAAAAATGGTTTTAGAGAATATCTAAAACAAAAATGTGAAAGGAAACATACGGAACAAATATCAATTTTAATCCATGGCCTGCTATTCACAAACTTCACTTTGATTATTAATATTTTTATTAATTATCTCCTTTATAAACGTAATTTTTTTCAAAACCTATCAGGATAACTAAGGTTACCCTTTTTAAGTAAAATAGTTAAATTTTATAATTTTTAAGAAAATTGAAAAGAAAACGACGTTTATACGCCATACCCAATATAGGTTTGTTCATTTATGTTGACGTCTAGTGGTTCCGTGGTTAAAAGGTACCCATATAGCAAAAAGTAATTATTATTTTAAGGTCCGCAAACGTCATTTAAAACATGAAACCTTAAATAATATGTCAAACACTCTTATGCTAGGTATAGGACATGGTATATGAAATCTGCCTAGAATCTTGCGTATAATCCAGAAATGTAATATATCTGGTAATGTATTTTTAAAATAAGCAAGTTGACCCGACTTTCCGTATAACAACCACAACACCGAACATTCCTGCAGTTCGATCCGAAATGACCGAAATCGTGTTCCATCAGCGTCCTGCCTAACGAATCCTGAGATGGCTCGACGTCAAAAAAGCTTCTGGTCCAGACGGAATTCCTGTTATAATTCTCAAAAGATGCGCCGATGAACTAACACCAGTATTTTGTAGACTTTTCAACTTATCCAACAAAAAGGAATATTTCCATCGTACTGGAAGAAAGGTAAGAGAACCCTGTCTAAGTAATATCGATTCGCTTGCTTTATCAGAGCGATCATCAATATGGTTTTCGAAAGTTCAGATTAACTGGAGATCTTCTAGCCTATGTCACCCATCTTTAGAATAACGCAATCGAGAATCATGGGTAGTCTCGGGCTGTTGTACAGGATATTTCTAAAGCCTTTGATCGTATTTCTCATGAGGGGCTTCTAAGTAAACTGCGATCCTATGGTATGTTCAGTCGATTCTGTGTATGGTCGTCTAGCTTTCTTAAGGATCGTTCTGTTTAAGTGCTGATTGACGGATTTCTCTCAGACAACTTCACCAATACCTCAAGGGTCCATGGTCTCCCACCCTCTTCTTACTCTACATTAACGACCTACTAGTGAAAACTAAAAATCAGATATTTAGCTTTGCTGACGATAACACACTTATCTCATCTTCCTTTTTGAATGTAAAAATATCGGCTGCCGACTCACATCTTCGCAAACAGCATGAAGTATCACGCCTCAACAAAGACCTGGAAGAAATTTTGGCATGGGGTGATAGTAACCAAGTCGAATTTAAGAAAACCTAGGCAGCAGTCTTTTCTAAAAAGGTTAACATCACAGAAGCATATACAGGGTCCGCAAACGAAGCGTGGACGGAAGATTAAATCGTTATCGAAGAACTTATCAACAATACTAAAACAGCTTGAGATATTGGATTAAAAGCGGCATGTTTTAAAAATATTTTACATTATACAGGGTGGTCCAAAAAAGTGTGACAGTATAAAGTTATATTTTTTTAAATGGGACACCCAGTATTTTATTGCATATTTAGGTTCGTACTACTATCGTTTATAAGTGCCTCAAATTTTATTTAATTTGGTTTTGTAGTTTCGGAGAAATAAATTAAAAACTAAAAAAAAAATTTTTGCAGTCCTGAATAAAAAAATCAAAAAAAACAATCCAGAACTATTTTTTAACCTCGGCATTCAGTGAAATTGATGACAAGAGGTCTAGAGATACTATGAATGTAATTGCGTTTATTTATTTTATACAGGGTGTCCATAATAAGATTTCAAAATCCCCACATTTTAATATAATTTTTCTCAAGTTTTTCAAATGGAACACCCTGTATATTATTTGGCTATTTGACGTAGAATTCATAGACAATTTTTTTTTGTAATACAAGCATATAAGTTATATCCAGCCGTTTTCGAAATAATTATAAATATCATAAATTATGTTGTTTAAATATAGTTTTTATTGGGAAATTTTTTTATAGGCGACTAGACTAATAATTGTAAACTAAAGTAAATGTTCAAAATAGCTTCCTTTTACTTAATTTAATGATTTTCCTCTACTGCCAACGGAACTCTTAATTCATTTTCTTCATTAATAACGGGTTTATTGATTATCATCTTTTTTGTGTACGCAACGCTTCCTGTTGCTACAAATCTTTGCAACAACTTCTCGAAGGTTTCTCGGCTTACTCGCAATATCTGGATCTTTCAGCATACACTCGGCTCGCGAGGAGGCAATTTCTTGCACATTCACCCAGTATAAAAATCAATTTACCATTTCTAAAGTTGTAAAATTCGACATTTTGTGTAAGTTAGTAATTAATTTCGATGACTGAACAAATGTAAATAATTTTATTTGGGTGACAATTTAAACTAAAAAAAATCATGGCAACTCGATTCAGAACAAAAAATAAAATTAAATAAATAAAAGTAGCAAAAATGTAGGCTTTTAAAATTTATATCGAAATAACTAAAATACGGTAAACTCTAAGGGTAATAGAAAGCTATTTTGAACATTTACTTTAGTTTACAATTATTAGTCTAGTCGCCTATAACAAAATTTCCCAATAGAAACTCTATTTAAACAACATAATTTATGATATTTATAATTATTTCGAAAACGGCTGGATATAACTTATATGCTTGTATTACAAAAAAAAAATTGTCTATGAATTCTACGTCAAATAGCCAAATAATATACAGGGTGTTCCATTTGAAAAACTTGAGAAAAATTATTTTAAAATGTGAGGTTTTTGAAAGCTTATTATGAACACCCTGTATAAAATAAATAAACACAATTACATTCATAGTATCTCTAGACCTCTTGTCATAAATTTCACTCAATGCCGAGGTTAAAAAAATAGTTCTGGATTGTTTTTTTTGATTTTTTTATTCACGACTGCAAAACTTTTTTTTTTTTGTTTTAAATTTATTTCTCCGAAACTACAAAACCAAATTAAATAAAATTTGAGGCACTTATAAACGATAGTTATACGAACCTAAATATGCAATAAAATACTGGGTGTCCCATTTAAAAAAATACAATTTTATGCTCTCACACTTTTTTGGGGCACCCTGTATAATGTCAAATATTTTTAAAACATGCCGCTTTTAATCCAATATCTCAAACTGTTTTAGTATTGTTGATAAGTTCTTCGATAACGATTTAATCTTCCGTCCACGCTTCGTTTGCGGACCCTGTATAGCCATGGCAGGACAGGCAATTCAACTGACTTCATCTATTAATTTGCTGGGCGTCAATCTGGGAGGAAATATGTCCGGGCATAACCACGTTGTGGCAATCGCCAAGCTAGCTTCTCAGAAACTTGGTGTACTCTTCCGAACCAAAACGTTGTACACACCTCAACAACTTTTGATACTATACAAAGCCCAGATTCGACCATCACTAGAGAACTGCTCTCATGTCTGGAGCTGTGTACCCAAACATACTCTTCGGCTACTGGATTTCATCAAAAAGAAGGCCATTCCTCTGATCGGAGACTACGAGCTGACGAAGAGCCTCGACAGACTGCAACATCAAAGACAGGTTGGGGATTAGACTCTCTTTTACAGATATTTCCATGGAAAGTGCTCGGCTGACCTAGCCCCCTTAATCCCACCCAGAGCGACGAACAGCAGACATACACGCCAAACCACTGCCGCCCATTCAAATGTGGTTAAGCTTTGTACTCCTTGCACTTCATTATTTAAGAATTCTTTCATCTGGAGGACTTCATTCTTATGGAACGACCTTCCCGAGGTCGTTTTTCCCAACGAATATAACCTCCATTGATTCAAAACAAACGTGAATCACTTTATTCGCTCACGCACCACTCCGAGAGTGCCTTAAAAGATTTCCTATAGTGTTTTATCATAAAAAAAGAATAACCTGAAGTGATAAATATAAAATATATTCAAAGATATCGACTACTAATGTTTCACACAAATATACTTTTTAGTAGTGTTGTGATCGCTCGAGCGAAAACCGCTTGATCACTCGATTATTGAAATAACCGACATCGCTCGATTATTAAAAAAACCGTTCGAGTTATCTATTCAGGCGAAAACCGTCGCTCGTCACTTATTATCTTTCACTTGATACCCGAGCTTCGCTTGACGCCGGCGGAAATTTATCGCTGTAGTGGGATCTAGTTAAAAAACTGCTCGTATGTTCGAACAGTTTTTCGCTCTATAGGAAATACTTTAGTTATAAATTCCGGCGAAAAACCGAAAAATGTCGCCTGTTACTTGATACACGGCCTTCGATCTACGCGCCGTGCCATCCGATTGGCGAAGTTCGAGTTGGACGCTGAGCAGGTACACGACATACGTCTTTCCTAAAGGCACATAAATGAGAAGGTGCATAAATGCCAAATCCCTTAGCGGAGTCATCGCGACATGGAAAGTTTTGTTTTAACTGGCTAGCCAGCGGCGTAGTCAAGGTCCTCGATGGTAAATATTAAAAAATTAAAGGATATTATTTTTAAATTTTTATTTACTATAAACTCGAGAAAACTTCTCAAAAATAACATAATAATAGAAATTGTTAATCAAAAATAACAATACGAACAAAATGGTTGGCAAAATATATAGAAAAATTCGTTGGTAATCTTATAGTAAACATTTTTAAATCTAAACAGGAACTTTTTATTATTAAACTCAAGAAAACTTCTTAAAAATATCATACATTATAGAAAATGTTAATGGAAAATAAGAAAACAAGCAAAATAGTTAACAAAACATAGGTATCGACATATTTTTTGGTAACCAAAAGTAAACAAGAACTTTTAGGTAACTATAAACATGAATTTAAAAAAATAATCACCTATTTTCTTATTCTACCAGTCGCGTAACTAATTCTACATTTTACAGGGTACACAGTGGGCACTTAATAATTTAAAGTCGAAGAATTTGACAAGCCATTTCAAATATCTTCTTATTTTATGCTCGTAGATTGAGAAAGATGCGAAGAAAAATAACTCTTGGTAATTCTTTTTGTTTTAAAAAAAGCACAAGAATAGACCCGAACAATAAATACATATTTGGGTGATTTTTGCAGTTTTTTTGTTTGGTATCGAGATACGTGGTAAGAATTCATTATTCACAAATAAATAAATTTCTGGAATTTTTTTGGTGGCTACTACAATTTTTTAGCTAAACCTGTGCCCACCCGTAGTTACGTGAATGCTAAATACCCTACCTGATCACATGTAAACGGCTAGGCAACCGATCGAGCAGTCGGTGACATCATCGCTTGGTGAATTGGAATTTCAAGCGATTCACTCGATTATTAAAATCGCTCGAGTATCAAGTACTCGATTATTAAAATCATCGGTTTTTCCCAACACTACTTTTTAGTTCCCAGATAGTATTTCCAGCGATATTAAAATAAAAACAATTTAAAAAAAAAAAATTAAAAGCCAGCACCAAAAAAATTAAGCCTTCGGGGACATAACATGTTCATATGAGCTTTCATTTATTACAAATTGAATGTGTTGGGCTGGGTTACCTACAATAACAATAAAGAACTTCGAAATGTCAATAGAAACCCTTGTTCCGTATTCATATTAATAAAAAGACGGAAAACAAAGGGTTATATAATTTAATTTATTATGAAATATTAACGTTTTTACTTAGATGTACAAAGAAATATTAAATAATAGAATGAGAAGACTGTTTCACGTATCGTTACCTTCAAAAATGTATTTCCGGGTCCTGCGACAATACAACTAAAACCAGGAATATAAACAGAATACAGTGTAGTATTTGAAAATAATATATATTTTTTATGCTAAAACACCGGCGCTATAGGAAAAATCCTGTTAGGCAGTCTGGGAGTAGTGCGTGTGCGAATAAAGCGATTCACGTTGGTTTTAAATGGTTGGAAATTATATTCGTTGGCAAAGATGACCTCAGGAAGGTCGTTCTACAAGGATGATATCTTCCAGATGAAGGAATTCGTAAATAATGAAGTTCGAGGATTACTAATCTGAACTACATATGTATGGGCGGCAGTGGTCACTAGATAATCTATAGTTTTCGTTGGATATGTGGTTTAGCTGTTGTTGAAATTACATTAGTTTATGACAGAATGTAGAGCCCAAATAAGTATATAACAATTATCATTATCCATCTCTGTCAGTCCAACCCAGAAGAACAAGAATGTGTCCACTTAAGTTCTCTAAATATGAGAAACTTCCTTACTATTAATGTTACGAATGTAAAGTAAAAAGTTCTAAACTATTCAAACATCATTTACAGTCATGTAGTCAAAAATAAGAAGGTGACAATTCCTTTCAGGGAGAAGTATCTATTATTAAATATAATTACGTATGGAAAATCATTTCCGAACGATCCCGAAAGGGCTCGATGTCAGCTCGAACAGCAGCATATCGTGCTGGAAGACGGCGCAAGTCCAACCTATGCCAAGGAAAGATAAGATAACCATACCTAACAAATATCAACCAGGCGCATTGCTTTCAGTTATATCAAAAGTAATGGAGAAAGCTATTAATAAACAAAATCTAAAGTCCCTGGGAGGCCTCAACATTATCAGCGAGCATCAATATGGTTTTCGAAAGTCCAGAAAAACGTGAGACCTTCTAGCCTATGTCGCCCATCTTTGGACCGACGCAATCAAACATCATGGGGCGTTTGGAGCTGTTGCACTGGATATTTCTAAATCCTTTGACCGTGTTTGGCATGAAGGGCTTAAGTAAACTGCGATCATATGGTATGCCCAGTCGATTCAGTGCATGCTTGTGTAGCCTTCTTAAGGACTGTCCTTTGCAAGTGACGACTGACGGACTTGAACATCAATGCCGGTGTTTCTCAAGGATCCGTTTGTATTCTTACTCTACATTAATGACCTTCTAGTGAAAACTAAAAATCCTATATTTAGCTCTGCTGACGATAACACACTTGTCTCATCTTTCTCGTGGAATGCTCAAACATCGGCTGCCGATGTATATCTTCGCAAACAGCATGAAGTATCATGCCTCAAGAAAGTTCTGGAAGAAAATTTCTTTGGGGTAACAGTAACCAAGTCGAATTTAACGCTAAGAAAACTTAGGCAGCAGTTTTCTCTAAAAAGGTTAACATTACAGAACTGGATATAGTCATGACAGGACACGCAATTCCACTAACTTCATCTATTAATTTACTGGGCGTCAATATGGGAGAAAATATGTCTTGGCATAACCACGTTGTGGCACAAAGCACAGATTCGACCATTAGTAGAGTACAGAGTGTCATATTTTCGACACTTTTAAAGGGTGTCTCCGTAATTGTTAGTGCTATCGAAAAAGTAATGTAGGTGTCATTTGCTCTTTTTGGGTCAAACTTAAAATGGTAAAATCAAAATTTGAAAATTTTCGCTCGCTTAAGAGATACGGGGAAAATAAAAAATTGACAATTTCAAAAATACCCTATATTTTCTTAGTTAAAAGAGATATAGAAAAATGTTTTATACAGAAGTATCTTTATATTGATTGTTGAATAAGCTGCTGTTTTCAGAATAAGTATACGGGATCAGGTAAAAACGTTATGGGACCCAACCTCATTTTTTTTAAATGGGACACCCTGTATATTTTAATCTAAAAAGATACTATTTTAAATGCTCCTTTCAAATATATAACACACCATTCCCTTCCCTATTCCCTTCCTAGGCGATTTATTTAAACTTTATTACTTTGAAATGAAATAACAGATTCAGATTAAGGTAAAAAATAACGGGAATCGTCGGAAATGTTCGGATTATGTCCTCAAATGGTTATCGTCTTTCCGGATAGCGTTCAAAATATACATTTTGCGCCATTTCTTCGTTTTTTCCACTTTGAATATAAACTGATATCATATCAAATTTTTCAAAATCTTGATAGGTCATTTTCGCAAATGAATATGTAAAAATGAAATTGATGTTAAATGTTAATAGTCAACATAGTTGTTTCTAGGATATTAGCTATTGTTTCATGGCCTACTGTGATGTAAAGTAATAAAGTTTAATAAATCGCCTAAGAAACCAATATCATCCATAGTATGTTATAGATTTGAAAGGAGAATTTTAAATGTTTTTAAATTTAAATATACAGGGTGTATCATTTAAAAAAATCAGCTTAGGTCCGATAACATTTTTACCTGACCCCGGTACACCCTGGAAACGGCAGATTTTTCAGCAATCAATATAAAAAAATTCTATATAAAATACTTTATCGTATCTCTTTTAACTAAGAAAATATAGGGTAATTTTGAAATTGTCAATTTTTTATCTTCCCCCGTATCACTTAAGCGAGAGATAATTTTCAAATTTTGATTTTACCATTTTAGGTTTGACCCAAAAAGAACACATGACACCTACATTACTTTTTTGATAGCACTAACAATTACGGAGATACTCTATAAAAGTGTCGAAAATGGGACACCCTGTCATATCTGGAGCTTCACGTGCTGACAAAAAACCTCGATATCCCAGAACATCGAAGACAGGTTGGTCAGAGTCAATGGCAAATGTGCGAATGATATTGACCGCTTAATTTCACCTAGAGCGATGAATCGCAGAAATACACGAGGGACCACTGCCGCCCATCCATATGTAGTTCAGATTAGTAATCCTCGAACATTATTATTTCAGAATTCTGTCATCTGGAGGGCGTCATCCTTATGGAACGACCTTCCCGAGGTCGTTTTTCCCAACGAATATAACCTTCAATGATTCACAAACACTGTGAATCGCTTTATGCGCACACGTAACACTTCCAGAGTGCCTTAAAGGATTTTTCCTATAGTGCTTGTTGTTGTTTGATCATAAAAAAAAATTAGAGATGTGCTTAATAGCTGTATCAGGAGATAAGTTCTCAAAATAGAATTACCGGTTTTTTTCTTGGATTGCAATGGTACTTAGGTATTCGATATAACTGAAGTTCTGTCAGTTACCAAATAAACAAAAACATCTCAATCCAAACCTGCATTCATCTCTTTTGTTAAATTACCATGAAAAGTTTATAAAATGCCGAAAACAATAATAATTGTCTACTTTTCAAACTTCAAGCTAACTTTAACCACATCTTAACCGTAAAAAGTTGTAAAATTTCTGACAATATAAAAATCGAGTTTTAAAAAAAACTTTTGAAGTTTTCCTTTCGATAAAAAGTGTTTTTTTTTTAGACATTTACATTAAATTTAAATTGAAGAAAAATGTTATGGAAAAATGTTATTTCAATTTTTGTGTGTGCAATTGCCTATTCGAAGTCAATTCGCGGAGAAACTGGAAGTAGAAACGAAAGGGACTATTACCCAGAAAGGCAACTTTCAGGATATAACGGACAAGGACCCTCGTTTGGTGGTCGTATGGGACGATGTAAGTATCTACAAGGAAATGTTTAAGTTCTAATAATTTCTTGAAAGTTTTTAAAATGCACTTCTGAAAAATACATCTTCTCCTGGTGACCGGATATTAAGTTTTTACGACTAATACGTCCTGTTTAATCGCAAATATGGTACTTGTGTATACCTTTCATTAAAAATATGACAGGCTCAGTCAAGAGAAAAGGTATATAATAAAAGATGATGAAACTTACATTCATAAAGTTTAGGTATATTCAGGTTTCTTCAGGTTTGTTGTTTAGGATACACTAAGAAACTATTAGGGCTCAATTGGAAGATAATAAGGAAATAAATAAAAATGTGAAGCATATTTTTTTTTAATATTTTTATATTTCATGTTCACTAAGAAAAACACCGATGTTTCCAACATTTTATGAAAATAATTGAAGGTAATATAACTAGAGCTCGTTTTTTTTATCGATACAATTTATCATGTTCACGAAAAGTTTTTTTTTGGTTTTTTGGAAATTTGACGAAAGTCGTTCGCATGTTAATTCTGATTGAATTACGTGGGATTTAATCTATGAATAAACATGCCCAAACGACCATTGAGTAAAATTTCCAAAAAAAACAAACATTGAGTGGGACAATAAAAATGTGGTGCCCGAATAATACACGGTGTTGAAAAAAGGTCGGTACCCCGGAATAACTCCGGTGCATCGCATTGCAGCGGAAAATATCTAGGGGAAAAGTTGTTTGATATAACCATAACAATTCCAGAAATACTTTTAAATATGCAATATCGATAGTGGTCGATATCAATACTAGCTAATACTTAGCTCTACTCTAGACTTCAAACCTTTTGACGTTTCGTACGTTTAACGTTATGTGACTAAAATTTTAAAAGAAAACATTTCGGTAAATAAGAAAATACATTGCAAATAATCAGTAAATACATATTTCATTACTTAAATCCTAACATTAAATAGTTTTCCCTTTGTTATGGGTCAATAATAATGAAAATCCAGAATAATATGTATATATTAAAAGTAAAAGTCATTAAAACTTGATATTTATTAAAACACATTCTATAGTATTCGTCCTACTTAAAAATGCTTTTTAAAAATGTGGACCAATGAGACCTTATCACTTGTAAAGAAGATAAAAAATTTATCAAAATAATTTCGTGTAATTGGTGTAAATCAAACACTTTGATTGGCCGAAACAGTAAATTTGACAGGTGATGGAAATAATGATTTTTGTACGACCATGCTATTTTTTTGAATGATTTACCATATCTATTTTTAGATCGGTAGGTTGTGTTTACTAGTTGCTTAGGGATAATGCGTCAGTAAGTAATTTACTTACCGTTTAGCTGAACGGTAAGTAAATTACATATAATTTGTCCAGAAGTCGGCATTCTCGTTATATATTTATATTAAAAATAACTACGATAATTTTTATTTATGTTAAAATTAAATGTATAGTTATATTTTTTCTCTTAAGAAACGCAATCAACATGGAAAACTTAGAAATATCAATAGAGTCATAGAAAAAAATTGTGCTTTTTAGCATGGAGTAGTACTCAGCCCATAAACTACCAGGAGACCTCAGTTTTGCATTTCGTTGGACAAAATATGCCAACAGCACTTTTTCGCGTTTAAGGCCTTTCCCTTGCTTTCTTCAAACCACTCCTTGAAAGTTGTATACGTATTTTCATAGCGATGTTTGGACTTCACTGGTATTATAGAGAAACATCCTATTCCCCACGATCGTTCAATATTTATATTGCTCTCTAAATCACGCATAACTTTATCAGTAAAAAATAATTTCTAACAACTCTACGTCACGCGCGTTTGACAATAACGTGACATTTAAAAATATACTAATTACAAACGTATCCGTAACAACTATTAAAGTTTGTTATAGCTACAAGATAAGAAACGCGCCCAAAATGAAAATGCTCAAAAATTTGCTTCATATAATGTCTGAATGCGTATAATAGTCGTACAAAAAATAGTATAAGCATCTCGAACAGTAAGGAGTTTACCGATCTCCTCAAACATTGTCGTTTCATCGGTAAACTATCCTTACTATTCTTAATACTTAATATACTATACTATATGTATAGTAGAGCGACCCGACATTTTTTTTTGATTATTTTGATTCACTATACCTCTGAAAAATTACCCCTCGGATAGAGAAGTAGAATAAAAAGAAGAAATAAAAAATCAATTCATATCGGTTTCACATCGTCGCGTCGTCAAAATTCGTAAAAATAAATTAACTTCGTCTAAATTTCGTGATGTTGTAAAACATGAATCGCTATGCCGCGGAAATCGTACTCTTCTGACAGATAAGTAAAATAAAGCAAAGAAATTAAAAATAACGGTTAACAACTTCCGCACCGACCTCGAAAATCATAAAAATAGATCTTCCTCTGAATAACGCTTCTTTCTCGCGTTTAGGGTGGACCTCGTGATACGTCTAATTATACGAGACACTGCATAGCAGATGATGTAAATGTATGTAAATTTTCTAAAATTTTAATTTGACATAGTCCTATATAGGTGCATAAAAATTGAATTTAATTTATTTTTTAAACTAAGCCAATTGGATACATATCTAGATTAGACACTGGGCCAAAGGAATCACAAACTCAAGGTGTCAAAGAAAAATAACTACCTATTTCTTTTCAACACTTTATATTGTCGAAAACACGTTTCCTAAACAATCACTGTGACATTTTATCATTTTTGCTTAGTTACAATTAAAAGCAATTTCAATAAACAAAGTTTATAATACAGAGTGCTACGCAATTATCTTTAAATTTAATTAATTTACTTAACATTAATAATTCGAAAATAACGATACAAATACAAAGTTCAACGAATTTGTAATGTTAAGTAAATGAATCGAATGAAACGGTAATTGCGTAGCACTATGTATTATAGACTTTATTTGATGAAATAATTTTAATTTTTAAAGCCAAATGTGATAAAATGTGGCATTTGATTGTTTACGAAACGTGTTTCGACAATATAATGTATTGAGAAGAAATTGTAATTTTTTTGTTATCTAGAATGGCATAGCGATACTTTTTGTCCAATGTCTAACCCAGATGTATCTCTAATTGGTTTAGCTAAAAACATTAATTAAATTCAGTTTTTATGTAAGATATGTCAAATTTAAATTTTAGGAAATTTACATGAATCTAGATTATATGCACTATCTCGCACATTTATACATATAAGAACGTAAACTACTCTGCCCTAGACTCTAGAGTGTATTTTTTATCAGTTGTAACAAAATTTATTAAAATTGGTTGATTATTAACGAAATAACAGCTTATTAATTAGGAATTGAATTCGATATTCGATAATACTTAATTGAGGTAGGGGTATTTTCTAACCTCTCTGAAAAAATTAAGGACGTAAATCCTCACCTCATTTTAAGACGAAAAAGTATTTTAAAAGTTTTTCGCATTTCGCTATTGTATTTTTCATTTTATTACTTAATGCTTTGATTTGATAATGCATATGATTTAAAAACAACAAAAGTCAAACAAATTGCTGCAAATGTCCTCCATTAGCCAGTAAACACCCATGTACACGAAGGCTAAATTGTCTCTTACGTGTTGGAAAATTTCGGGACTGGCCCGAATCGTATTAGAACCATCAATATTACGCAGTAGAAGATGTTCTTCAGTTTCAATAGGAGTAGTATAAACGAGTTGTTTAAGGTGACCTCAGAAATATAAATCTAACGGATTCAGATCCCGTAACTTCAACCCCCTAACGGGGCGAACACAACCCCCTGATTTTGAATAGGGATGAGGGGTGTTGCGATACCTCATTTTGAAGATCTTATCCAGTACTATCTGACCCTAAAATTTCGCTTCAATATTTTCATCTTTAACGAAATGACAGCTAAAATAGTGGAAGACTACTTACTTCTGTGGTTAGTTTATTAAATGCTGAAAATTGCCACCATTCACTTCCATGCAGTAAAATAAATTTTGCTCAAAACGTTCACGGACATTACTCAACATTTGTGGTGTAATTTGACGGCATTCATTAATGATTCACATTCGCAAATCCTCCAGTGACTCAGGCTTCGTAGCGTAAATCTTAGATTTGACCCCATAGAAAAAAGTCCAGTGGAGCCAGGATCAGGTGATCTGGGTGGCCACTCAATATGTCCCCTTCTTCCAACCCAGGCTTGAGGAAAATTTTCATCTAAGAACTGACGCACAGGTTGAGCGAAATGAGGTGGTGCGCCATCTTGTTGAGAAATGATCGTTACATTCGATCGATCGTTGAACGAGGGCTGGATAAATAGCGTTCTCTAATAGTTCTAAATAAATTTGGCCAATAAGATTACCGGGTATAAAAAAAGGGCCGATTATGTGATTTCCATAAATACCCGCCCAAACATTTAACTTTTGTGGATGCTGCGTATGCACTTCACGAAATAATCTTGGATTTTCATCTGACCAATACCGACAGTTATGCCTGTTAAAATGAACACTCGTCCGAAAAACAGATAATGAACATGTAGTTGGATTATTGTTAATAATTCTACTGACCACTTCACAGAACTGGAGCCGGCGATCGAAATCATCCTCATTCAGTTCCTCGTATCTTAAAAGGATGGAACTTATGTTGTTTAAGGATTCTCATGATTTTTGTGCTTGAAACACCAGATATATCGGACAATTTCCTAGTACTAAAGGTCGGATCCATTACTACTTGACTTAAGACAGCCACTTCCCTCGCTTCGTCTTTGTCATACACCCTCTTTTTGTTTTCGACTGAACCAGTAGCGTCAAATTTGGCAACCAGTTGCACAACGTAAGCAGCGGATACATTTTTTTTCAGGATACCGTTCGTTAAATAAAGCCGCTGTTACTCGCGCAGAGTCGTTATTTCTAAAAAATAATTTTATAATTTCCACCCTTTCTTCTACACGGAATACACCCTTTTAATTCTACTACAAAGGTACAATCGAATTGACACAGTTTTAACGTTCTTAAAAATTCACTATAGACTAAGGTAAATCAAAAACATGGTCCGTCTACTTTTTTGGACTAAAAATTAACAAATAAATAAAATATTCAACTGCGTCTGATAAGAGTAATATCCTCGAGGTAAATTCCACATTCTCTACTCATACACCATCGTTCTTTACTGCATGGAAGTGAATGATGGCCATTTTCAGCATTTAATAAACTAATCACAAAAGTAAGTAGTCTTTCCACTATTTTAGCTAGGAAAAGTTATTCCCCCTCGAATCAGAAATCGACTGGTCCAAGCGATTTTCTACATTTTCATTTTAAAGCAGGAAAATCGAGGTGTTAAGTTTTCGCTTGACCACCCTGTATAGGGATTGATCGTTCTTAATGATATATTAATGATATGTACTTATTTTAACAGAAAGTTCCTGGATTAATTTTAAGTCGAAAAGTTCATTATGTGCATGCATGTACTAAATGCTTTGTTTTTGATATACAGTGTGTTAAAGATTTAATTTTTTTGGTTTTTATCAAAATCAAAATAAAAAAAAATTAGTTGTTTCCTTAGCAAAAGATGCTAGCTTGATATCGCAACTATAATGACATAAGGTCATATGTTCAAATAAAGGGACTTATAATATTGGAAAATTGCTATACATATAAAACTATTTTCTTTTGTGATTTTTGATTTATTATCAAGAGTTGTATTTTTAACAATACGTATGTCACAAAGTTATTAGATGAAGATATTTTAAAAAGATAATGCAAATACGACGTTTTATAAATAAGTTATTTGCGACTTTGTGCCAAAAATCTTATACAAGGAGTGTTTTTATACAAAAAAATCATAGAAATTGGATGTTAAAATGAAAAAATAAATAAAATAATAAAATAGCAACGAACCTTAGAGAGCATAAATAATATTTTTCATAGTCTATCTATCAAATGTCTATACCAAACTTTAGTGTAATATCTCAAACTGGTTTTGTGATTTTTAATAAAAAAAAACTGAAACTTTTTTACTTTAACTTTGTATATCGAAATCAAAGTATCTTAGGGCATATGTGTATATGAACTTTTCGAATTTCGATTTATCATAAAGTAATATACACAAAAGAATTAATTACAGACAATCTGTGTCATCAAGAATGATTAAAATAACTCACAGTTCTATATAATTCTGCACTAATAAGAAAAGGACTGAAAAGTAACAGTAACAATATTTAAAACCTCTAATCGTCTATATAGACAGAATCGAGAGTGGAAGGAAAATTAAGCAATTAAACTTGTGACATTAATTTGAACTTTTGCGATTTTCCCAATCCGCTTTTAATGATATGAAAGAAAAAGTAAAAGCTTGATTGGACGTTTTCCTTCAGAAAATATTTTTATGGCAGCTGTGACTGACTTCCTAAGAACAATAATATTTGTAATGAAAATAAATCAAAAAAAAATGTCTCGATTAAAAACCAATTAGGAATATTTAAATATTTAATTTAGTGAAAACGACTACGAAGTTAACTGCTAAATTTTAGCATTGATCTTAAAACAGGTGTAGAAATTAACACTTTCTAACCCCTAACTTTTAAACATATGAAAGACTTTTTTAATAAAGCTCATAACCAATCAAACTCAAAAACCAATGTAAGCTAACAATAGATCAAAGCAAAGAAGCCCATAACGTGAGGATCAGAAACAAACTTCTTGACTGTCCAAACGGATCAAGGTCCTTTTGGTCAGTCGCTAAGGCCGTCAGCCAAAATTTTACCAAATCAACTATTCCACCTCTAACACGTCCCGATGGTACAATAGCATCCACAGCTGGAGACAAAGCAAACTTACTTGCTGAACTATTTTCTTCGCATTCCACTGTAGATTTCTAGGGAAGAACACCACCCGAAATGCCTGCAGTTGAATCCTAAATGACCGAAATCGTGTTCCGTCAGCGTCCCGTCAAACGAATCCTGAAAGGACTCGACATCAAAAAAGCTACTGGTCCAGACGAAATTCCTATTATAGTTCTCAAGACATGCGCCGATGAATTAACACCAGTATTTTGTAGACTTTTCAACTTATCCTACAAAAAAGGAATATTTCCATCTTGCTGGAAGACGGCGCGAGTCCAGCCTATTCCAAAGAAAGGTAAGAGAACCCTGCCTAACAACTATCGACCAGTCGCATTGCTTTCAGTTATATCAAAAGTAATGGAGAAAGCTATTAACCAACATCTTCTAAAGTACCTGGAAGGCTTCAACATCATCAGCGATCATCAATATGGTTTTCGAAAGTCCAGATCAACTGGAGATCTTCTAACCTATGTCACCCATATTTGGAACAACGCAATCGAACATCATGGGGAGTCTCGGGTTGTTGCGCTGGATATTTCTAAAGCTTTTGATCGTGTTTGGCATGAAGGGCTTCTAAGTAAACTGCGATCCTATGGTATGCCCAGTCGATTCTGTGCATGGTTGTCTAGCTTTCTTAAGGACCGCTCTCTGCAAGTAGCGATTGACGGATTTCTCTCAGACACCTTCACCATCAATGCCGGTGTTCCTCAAGGGTCCATATTGTCTCCCACTCTCTTCTTACTCTACATTAACGATTCTGGTGAAAACTAAAAATCCGATATTTAGTTTTGCTAACGATAGCACACTTATCTCATCTTTCTCTTTGAATTCGCAAACATCGGCTGCCGACGCACATCTTCGCAGACAGCATGAAGTATCACGCCTCAACAAAGACCTGGAAGAAATTTTGGCTTGGGGTGACAGTAACCAAGTCGAATTTAACGCTAAGAAAACCCAGGCAGCAGTTTTCTCTAAAAAGGTTAACATTACAGAACCGGAAATAGTCATGGCCGGACACGCAATCCCACTGGCTTCATCTATTAATTTGCTGGGTGTCAATCTGGGAGGAAATATGTCTTGGCATAACCACGTTGTGGCAATCGCCAAGATAGCTTCTCAGAAGCTTGGCGTACTCTTCCGAACCAGAAGGTTGTACACACCTCAACAACTTTTGACACTATACAAAGCCCAGATTCGACCATCACTAGAATACTGCTCTCATGTCTGGAGCTCTGCACCCAAACATACTCTTCGGCTACTGGATTCCATCGAAAGGAGGGCTATTCGTCTGATCGGAGACCACGAGCTGACGAAGAACCTCGACAGCCTAGAACATCGAAGACAGGTTGGGGATTTGACTCTCTTTTACAGATATTTTCATGGAAGGTGCTCGGCTGACCTTGCCCTCTTAATTCCGCCCAGAGCGACGAATAGCAGAAATACACGACGAACCACTGCCGCCCATCCATATGTGGTTAAGCTTAGTACTCCTCGAACTTCACTATTTAAGAACTCTTTCATCTGGAGGACTTCATCCTTGTGGAACGACCTTCCCGAGGTCGTTTTTCCCAACGAATATAACCTCCAACGATTCAAAACCAACGTGAATCGCTTTTTGCGCACACGCACCACTCCCAGAGTGCCCTAAAGGATTTTTCCTATAGTGCTTGTGTTCGATCATAAAAAAAAAAAAAAAAAAAAAAAAAATATTATATCAGGTAATAGCGGTTTCAGTTAATAAACATACAGATAAATATAAGTTGTAAAAATTGGTTAGGTGTTCTTTAACTACTCTAGCTATCCAATTTCCCTTCTCACAAAATAAAATGACACTTTTAATATGCGCATCATATAATCTTTTATTTACAAACACGATATAAGCTTCTCTAAAAAGGTTAACATTACAGAACCGGAAATATGCATGGCCGGACACGCAATCCCACTGGCTTCGTCTCTTAATTTGCTGGACGTCAATCTAGGAGGAAATATGTCTTTTCATAACCACGTTGTTGCAATCGCCAAGATAGCTTCTCAGAAGCTTGGGATACTCTTCCGAACCAGAAAGTTGTACACACCTCAACAACTTTTGACACTATACAAAGCCCAGATTCGACCATCACTAGAGTACTGCTCTCATGTCTGGAGCTCTGCACCCAAACATACTCTTCGGCTGCTGGATTCCATCGAAAGGAGGGCTATTCGTCGACAGCCTAGAACATCGAACACAGGTTGGGGATTTGACTCTCTTCTACAGATATTTTCATGGAAGGTGCTCGGCTGACCTTGCCCTCTTAATTCCGCCCAGAGCGACGAATAGCAGAAATACACGAATTCAAAACCAACGTGAATCGTTTTTTACGCACACGCACCACTCCCAGAGTGCCCTAAAGGATTGTTCCTATAGTGCTTGTATTTGATCATATAAAAAACAAAAAAACTATAAGTCGACACTAAAATGAACAAAAAAATTAATACCTATTCTGCTAAATAGAAAATTAAAGCCCTAAAAATCTAAAATCGAGTGACTTACCTATTTCTATTTTGTTAGTTACATGAGGGTAATTTTTTACAAATCGCATAACCCTCATAATTTAGAATCATCTGAAAATATTTTTACAACTTATTACATATAAGTAGTATAACTAAGCCAGTTCGCCTTCACCCCCCACTCCTCTGACGTCATACGACCTTGACCGTCGAAGAGTGCAGGTGTTCATTTGACCTTGGGGGTGTCATTGACCTTGGCCGTCGAAGAGTGCAGGTGTTCATTTGACCTTGGGGGTGTCATTGACCTTGAATGTGTGCAGGTGTTCTATTGCATGTGACCTTGGTTTCCAAATGTGCAGGTGTTCTATTGTGTGTGACCTTGGTTTCCAATAGCCATTTTCGACTGGTTCACCTTATGAAACTTCATATAAATAGGTAGGGGGTGTAAAATGTTTCAGTATTCAGCTATCTATGGTTGGGTTAGTTAATTTATTGAAAATGTCTAAATACGAGTGTGAAAAGTGTGGTGTGTCTTTTACCCGATCGTATAGTTTGTTGCGGCATAAGAGAGAATCTTGTATTGCAAGATTCGATCGCGATGTTGTTGGTGTGGATGGTGTAAAGCGATGTAAAATTGATGGTGCGGCATCAACATCTATGGAAACCTGTGCGGTTTGTAATGTTGCCGTACCAAGAAACCAAATGTCAGCCCATCAGAGAACATTGACGCATAAGAGCAAATCATGTGTTAGAGTTTGTGATGGTGTCCAGATTACTGAAAGTGCATTTAAAAATAGAATTGTATCATACCGGGTAAGCTGTGACACCGATCATGTTGACTATTCCGTATTTTTTAATGACATTAAAGTAAAAGTGTTAGATTTAGTAAAGGACAAACTACAATTGGAACAGTCATTAAAAATAAATATGGTTATTGTTGCACGTTATTTCCTACCATCGCAGGAGATATATAGCGACAAAAGTTTTAATACATGTAATCAGATAGTAACTGTTGGAAGCGATCTAGATGATATTTACCATTCCTTTGTTGAGGCCATGAAAGTTCAGACAGCGGATTTTCAAGAGAAAGATTCAGGTAGGTTATAAATATATAGAAATAATTTTGTATGTATTAACATTTAACAAAAAAAACATTTTAAAAAATTGTTTATTTTATCATATTCTTATTGTTTTCTAGGGTGGGCTTTGGACAAGATTTTATATTTGGAAGTGAATATCAACAAGTATTCACCCCTCGGCGGCTCATCCTATATAAAATTGCCACGGTTCATCAACATGAAAGGTGCTGTTCTGAATGTGGTAAATCAGGACGAATGCTGCTTTGCTTGGGCCATCACGTCAGCATTGTGTCCAACAGTTACTATGGCTAACCAGATTACATCGTATCCGCACTATTCAACCATTTTAAATGTAACAGGTATGAATTTTCCAGTAAAATTAGGTGATATATCCAAATTTGAGCAGTTAAATAATATTTCAGTTAATGTATATGGTTTAGAGTCTAGCTTTGAAAATAATAAAATTAAATATGAAGTGGTCGGTCCGTTGAGGTATGCTCCCAGGAAGCTAGGAAGACATGTGAACTTGTTGCTTATAACTGAAGATTGTAAAATTAAAGATGATAGTGAACATACTTGTGATTTTAACTGTTCGAAAAGTCATTACTGTTGCATTACAGATTTATCTCGATTAGTGTCCGGTCAAGTTTCAAATCACCGTCACAAAGTGTACTTTTGTGATGGTTGCCTTGTTCACTTTAATTCACATACATCCTTAATGTTACATCAAATGAATGATTGTAAACATATATATTCGTTGACACCTACAACCGATATAAAAGTTGATAAATTTGGCAAGAGTGTTCCGGAAAACATTTTAAAATTTGATAATATTGAGAAGCAAATGAAAGTGCCATTTGTTGTTTATGCGGACTTTGAATCTGTTTTAAAACCCGTTGAAGCAGTAGAACCAAATCCCCAAAATTCTTACACTGTTAACAATTTAAAACATGAACCATATTCCTTTGCATATATCATAAAATGTTCTTTTAATGATTCAATCACCAAGTTTGAGCTATATCGAGGAAATGATGCTGCAAAAGTATTTGTTGATCGTATTGAAGCAGATGTAAGACATCTGTACAATACATATTTGAGGAATATCGTACCTATGACACAATTAACCACTAATGAGAGAATAGAATTTGAAAATGCAAAGTTTTGCGGTATTTGCGAGCGTCCTTTTGACGATATTAAAGAAAAAGTTAGAGATCACTGTCACATCACAGGTAAAAAACGATTTGGTGCAGCACATTCCATATGTAATTTAAATTATAAATTACCCAGTTTTATTCCCATAATATTTCACAATTTAAGCGGTTACGATAGCCATATGTTTATCAAGGAGCTATGTAGATATGGGGATAAAATTGACGTTATAGCTCAAAGTAAGGAGAAATACATATCATTTACAAAGAGTATTTACATGCATGACTATGTGGATCGAAAAACTGGACAAATAATGAGAAAAAATTTAAAACTGCGATTTATCGATAGTTTTAAATTTTTATCAACATCGTTGGAAAATTTGGGTAACGGATTAAGCAGTGTTGACTTTAAGGAAACACGAAAACATTTTATCGATGATGATCAATTTAAGTTAATGCGTCAGAAAGGTGTTTTTCCATACAATTATATCGATTCAATGGAAAAAATGAATGATCTAAATCTTCCAACTAAAAACCAGTTTTATGATCGGTTGCGGGAAGAGCACATAACCGATGCATGTTATGAAAGAGCTAAAGAGGTTTGGCGCGTGTTCGGTTGTAAGAATTTAGGAGACTATTCCGATTTGTATTTAAAATCGGACGTTTTATTGTTATGCGATGTTTTTGAACAGTTTCGCGATACATGTTTAAACGTTTATAAATTAGACGCAGCACAGTATTACACTCTGCCAAGTTTGTCATTTGATTGTATGTTGCGTATGAGTAAGGTAGAGCTAGAGCTTTTGACGGACATTGATATAGTTCATTTTTTTCAAAAAGGTATTCGCGGCGGTATCAGTCAGTGTTCAGAACGGGAACATATTGCCAATAATTGTTATTTACCAAACTACGATCCCTCTAAGCCTTCTTCATTTATTACCTATTTGGATGCAACAAACTTGTATGGTCATAGTATGTCACAAGCATTACCATATGGTGGTTTTCAATGGTTGTCGGAACGCGAAATTTTAGATTTAAATATTATGAGTGTAGATGATGATGGTCCGCATGGTTATGTTCTGGAGGTGGATGTACATTATCCGCAAGAACTACACGACGCCCATTCAGATCTTCCATTTTTAGTGGAAAACATCGTACCACCGCTTCAAGAAGCAAAATTATCAAAATTAATTCCCAACGTAAATGATAAAATTAAATATATTATTCATTACAGAACGTTAAAGCAAGCCATTAATAACGGCCTTATGGTAATGCGAACGCATAGAATATTAAAATTTAATCAGTCAAAGTGGTTAAAAACATACGTCGATTTTAATACACAACTACGGAACGCGTCAACAACAAAGTTTGGTAAAGACCTTTTTAAATTAATTATAAATGCTATTTTTGGAAAGACCATGGAAAACGTAGAAAAGCGTAAAGATATTAAGTTAGTAACCCATTGGGATAATGCTAGAGGTAGACCTGGTGCTAGAGCATTAATTTCTCGTCCCAATTTCAACGATAGGTCTGTATTTACCCCTGATTTTGTCGCTATTCACATGGGAAAATTAAAAATTATGTACAACAAGCCAATATATATTGGGTTTTCCATTTTGGACATTTCAAAAACAGTTATTTATGATTTTTTCTATAATTTCATAAAGAAAAAGTTTGGTAGTAATGTTTCCTTACTGTACACCGACACAGATTCACTAATATTAAAAGTATTAACTGATGATTTTTATCGTTTTATATCTGAAAATCCGGATAAATTTGACACATCTAACTACCCCGAAAATAATCATTTTAACATCGTTAAAAGCAATTCGGTTCCAGGTAAAATGAAGGATGAATTTCCTTGTGATCCGATAGTTGCTTTCTATGGTACCGGTGCCAAAGCATATTATATTAAATCATTAAACGGTGAGTTGAAAAAGGCCAAAGGTATTAAAAAATCGGTTATCGAAAAGGAACTTCATCTGGATGATTATCGAAAAGTCGTTGAGGGGGGCGGTTTAATCTTTAGAAAAATGAAGACCTTTCGGAGTGTGTTACACGATGTATATACGCAAATAATAAATAAAGTGGCTCTATCAGGCTATGATGATAAACGCTATTTAATACCGTCAACAACTAAAACTCTACCTTGGGGGCATACAGATATAGAGTTTTATAATTCAAATCCAGAGGAGAATTTAGAAAATTTATTAAAAGTTGTAAAAACCTTTCAGCAGCAGCAGCAACAGCAGTAATAAAATAATAATAAAGACTGGAAAATTCATACCGTATGTCATATTATATATTCGAAATAAAACACTATTTTTATTGTATTATCTGAATTTATTAAATTTATTGTAATTTATATATATAATTCGATTATATATGTATTAAGTCTTGCAGAGTAATAAATATATATTTTTTTATATTTTCGATTTGTTAAAATTAACTATATTTATTTATACATAAAAAAATTACACATACATAATTATTTATGTTGAATATTAGCGAATATGATAACTCGCTAAGACGATGTTAAAATAAAGACTGAAATATTTAACTCCCTAAAATACTCTTCCTTTAAAATATAAGGTGAATAAAAATCAAACAGTATTGAATTAAAAAATTGTTTTATTAGAAAATTGACAAAATATAATCATACATATTAAACTAACATATTGTATACTTCTTTTGAAACCCATTGTCTTCGTAGTAGGTCCCGCTGAGTAATAGACCGCTTTCCATTGTACTGGTATGATCCACAGCCATTACATTTGGTGATTTTGATTCGCATAATATCTACATAACTGATGGTGTTATTATGGTTCCACTGCAACATAATTCTGTACCAAATAAAACATTTGGTACGGATGGAAGGAAATCGCGACCCTTCACAAGTCTTTGAGGAAAAGTTTGGTTCTTGATCGAGCGGTAACATAGTATTAACAGTATGAGTTTGTAAAAATATATGCAGATATTTAGTACTACAGAGTACTTTTATATAGATTTTCTAAGGACACAATATGCCCTTGAATAGTCTAAAATAATGAAAGTAAACATTGAAAGATCGAATCTTGAAATCAGCATCGAGGACACATCTTAACCTTGTATATTATCTAATACCTTGAGGGTGTATTGTAGATGGGTATAGGTAAGGGTGGGGTAATAGAGCATAAAATAATGTGGACCTAGAAAATTTCTTCAGTTTAAAACTTCCACTCGTTCCATCCGTTTGTATTTGTGTTTTGTTGCGTTAGTTAAGTTAGTGTTTTGCTGTGTTAGTTAAGTTATTATAATTGTGTTTAGTTCGTGTCTTGTTGTGATAGTTCGTTTAAAATGAGTTCGAAAAAAATGGTCGTGGCTGAGATTGTGAATAGTGAAGTGTTGTTAACCCCCGAAGGGTTATTGGACGATGGCGACGAGATTCCGGTGGGTGATAACACGATGGAGATAATTAATGAGTTGTTTGAAGAGAACCAACCAGGGAATAAAATAAACATAATCAGTGACATTATTGTGAAGGAGAAAGATCCGGTACCTACAAGTAAGCTTAAAAAACTCCTCACTATGCCGGCGGGTGATGCCACTAAGACAGCATCATCATTTTATGCCGGTAAAGCGGAGAAGATATACAAATTTCGAAAGCCAGCCAAAGGTACCGGTTATCCCTGGTTGGAAAAACCATCAACATCAACTTCATCATCGTCGAAGCAGCGGCCTAAGACTCCTCTTTCGCCTATCTTAAATAAAAGTCGATATATGCGAAAGAGGATTTACGAAGACGTAACACCCGTTGCCACACCGGATGCCACCCCTGTCGCCACCCAAGATACCACCCCTGTAGCCACCCCAGATGCCACCCCAGTATCCAACCCAGCAGCCAGCCCAGTAGCCGAGCCCACCGCCAGCCCAGTAGCCGAGCCAACCGCCAGCCCAGTAGCCGAGCCAGCCGCCAGCCCAGTCACCAGCCCAACCACCAGCCGAGTTGCCACCCCGGTTGTCACACCTGTTGCGGCAACTACTGTTCCGGATGATGATTCAACTGCACCATCGGCTCCTGACTGGAGTATGCAGTACAGCCAGGAAGCCGAGCGGGAGGCCATTATCCGGACCTTCAACATCCGTAGCGGTTGGAAAAGGAGGCTGGCCGAAAGTGTTAGTGAGGCAAGTGACCTGGAAAGGCAAATAAACGAACTACAAAGTAGGTTAGCTATTGTAAATAATGTTATAGATAAGTATAGGTTTAAGATAGAGACTAGTTTAGTATAGCTTTAATTATTATGTTTAGTTCTGTAAATATGTAAAAAATGTATAAGTTAAGTTAGGGATAAAAACAGTAATTTGTATCGTAGGTTAAGAGTTTTTAAATAAGTTATGTGTAATTGTAAATAATTAATAAAATAATGATATTGTAAATAAAAAATGTTTATACATGTACAAATTTGTATATACAAATAAAAATTTACTTCACCTTATATAATATGTCTTTATTTTAATCAACACAAGGTTATTATAGGAAAAAGTTGTTCAAGGGAAAATATTGGGGATGGCTCGATTTAAAAAAACAAACAATTTTTTGTAAAAAAACTAAAGGGTTTGGGAAAAAAGCTATAGGAAAAAGTTGTTCAGGGTTATATTTTGCATAGGAATCCATTTTTAAAAACTGAAAATTAAAAAATTTTTCAAATATTGGAACTTAGTAAAAATTTGGAGGGTGGTCGGAACAAATAATTTTTTGTAAAAAAACTAAAGGGTTTATGAAAAAAAGCTATACGAAAAAGTTGTTCAGGGTTATATTCTACATAGGAATCCATTTTTAAAAACTGAAAACTAAAAAATTTTTGAAATATTGGGACATAGAAGAAATTCGGGGGGTGGTCGGAACAAATAATTTTTTGTAAAAAAACTAAAGGGTTTGGGAAAAAAAGCTATAGGAAAAAGTTGTTCAGGGTTATATTCTACATAGGAATCCATTTTTAAAAACTGAAAATTAAAAAATTTTTCAAATATTGACACTTAGTAAAAATTCGGGGGGTGGTCGGAACAAATAATTTTTTGTAAAAAAACTAAAGGGTTTATGGAAAAAAGCTATAGGAAAATGTCGTTCAGGGTTATATTCTACATAGGAACCCATTTTTAAAAACTGAAAATTAAAAAATTTTTCAAATATTGGAACATAGAAAAAATTCGGGGGGTGGTCGGAACAAATAATTTTTTGTAAAAAAACTAAAGGGTTTGGGAAAAAAAGCTATAGGAAAAAGTTGTTCAGGGTTATATTCTACATAGGAACCCATTTTTAAAAACTGAAAATTAAAAAATTTTTCAAATATTGACACTTAGTAAAAATTCGGGGGGTGGTCGGAACAAATAATTTTTTGTAAAAAAACTAAAGGGTTTGGGAAAAAAAGCTATAGGAAAATGTTGTTCAGGGTTATATTCTACATAGGAATCCATTTTTAAAAACTGAAAATTAAAAAATTTTTCAAATATCGGAACATAGAAGAAATTCGGGGGGTGGTTTCAACAAACAATTTTTTGTAAAAAAACTAAAGGGTTTCTGAAAAAAAGCTATACGAAAAAGTTGTTCAGGGTTATATTCTACATAGGAATCCATTTTTAAAAACTGAAAATTAAAAAATTTTTCAAATATTGGAACATAGAAGAAATTCGGGGGGTGGTTTCAACAAACAATTTTTTGTAAAAAAACTAAAGGGTTTATGAAAAAAAGCTATACGAAAAAGTTGTTCAGGGGAATATTCTGCATAGGAATCCATTTTTAAAAACTGAAAATTAAAAATTTTTTCAAATATTGGAACATAGAAGAAATTCGGGGGGGTGGTTTCAACAAACAATTTTTTGTAAAAAAACTAAAGGGTTTATGAAAAAAAGCTATACGAAAAAGTTGTTCAGGGGAATATTCTGCATAGGAATCCAATTTTCAAAAGTCAAATATTTTAAAAATGAAAAAAGACTTTTGAAAAAGATAGGGTTTTAATAGTCTTAACATTAAAAAATGCATAGCTCCCTTAGTATACATGCTAGAAGAAAACCAGAAGCATTAAAAGTTCCTGAAATTTCACGATCTTTGCTCTGGTGCAAAAAAATTCAAAATTGCATCATAAATAAAAAAGTTAGCTTCTTAAAAAATGGAGATTCATATTGCTGCTACAAAAAAAAAGTTCGAATAAAAAATGTCAGAAATCGAACCCTGAATATTGACAAGAAACTGCGCATAAAAAATCCCTAAGGTAAAAAAGTACTCAAAAAAAAGTCGAAAAATGGGGCAGAAGGGAATCCCCAAAATATGCGTACTATAGCGGAAAATGATCTTCTGCCCGGGGGTAGTGGGGGCTTGGGGGGGAGTGGGAGGCCCCCAAAAAAAATAGTTTTTTTTTTTTTAAGTCCGAGAACCTGCGCATTACGGAAGTCGGTCACGAAGCGAAAATTTGATATAAAAAAATTTGATTCGGGTACTTCTTGATGAGGCGAGTATTTTTAGTTATATAAACTTTTCTCAAAAAATGAGCGCAAATACCTTAAAAAAAATCATTTTGTTTTCCAATATTTTAAAAAATACGAAATTTTCAGTTTTCCTTCAATGTTAGGTAAAAAGTGTATAGCACTAAAAAGTTGCTTAATGACATTTACTGAATATTATAAAGAATAGAATTTTCTCAGGAATCAATAATAACTTAGTTTTGACACGTATTTGTTTTTTTTCCCGAAATATTCAAAGTTCACATATTTCATAAAATACGATATTTTCAGTTTTCAGTTTTTGGAAAATGGATTCCTATGTAGAATATAACCCTGAACAACATTTTCCTATAGCTTTTTTTCCCAAACCCTTTAGTTTTTTTACAAAAAATTATTTGTTCCGACCACCCCCCGAATTTTTACTAAGTGTCAATATTTGAAAAATTTTTTAATTTTCAGTTTTTAAAAATGGATTCCTATGTAGAATATAACCCTGAACAACTTTTTCCTATAGCTTTTTTTCCCAAACCCTTTAGTTTTTTTACAAAAAATTATTTGTTCCGACCACCCCCCGAATTTTTACTAAGTGTCAATATTTGAAAAATTTTTTAATTTTCAGTTTTTAAAAATGGATTCCTATGTAGAATATAACCCTGAACAACTTTTTCCTATAGCTTTTTTTCCCAAACCCTTTAGTTTTTTTACAAAAAATTATTTGTTCCGACCACCCCCCGAATTTTTACTAAGTGTCAATATTTGAAAAATTTTTTAATTTTCAGTTTTTAAAAATGGATTCCTATGTAGAATATAACCCTGAACAACTTTTTCCTATAGCTTTTTTCCATAAACCCTTTAGTTTTTTTACAAAAAATTATTTGTTCCGACCACCCCCCGAATTTTTACTAAGTGTCAATATTTGAAAAATTTTTTAATTTTCAGTTTTTAAAAATGGGTTCCTATGTAGAATATAACCCTGAACAACATTTTCCTATAGCTTTTTTTCCCAAACCCTTTAGTTTTTTTACAAAAAATTATTTGTTCCGACCACCCCCCGAATTTTTACTAAGTGTCAATATTTGAAAAATTTTTTAATTTTCAGTTTTTAAAAATGGATTCCTATGTAGAATATAACCCTGAACAACTTTTTCCTATAGCTTTTTTTCCCAAACCCTTTAGTTTTTTTACAAAAAATTATTTGTTCCGACCACCCCCCGAATTTTTACTAAGTGTCAATATTTGAAAAATTTTTTAATTTTCAGTTTTTAAAAATGGATTCCTATGTAGAATATAACCCTGAACAACTTTTTCCTATAGCTTTTTTCCATAAACCCTTTAGTTTTTTTACAAAAAATTATTTGTTCCGACCACCCCCCGAATTTTTACTAAGTGTCAATATTTGAAAAATTTTTTAATTTTCAGTTTTTAAAAATGGGTTCCTATGTAGAATATAACCCTGAACAACATTTTCCTATAGCTTTTTTTCCCAAACCATTTAGTTTTTTTACAAAAAATTGTTTGTTCCAACCGACAATTGTAAAAATTTGAAAAAAAAATGTAGTCTTATGTATATTGAAGAAATATTTCAGCAACCAACTTGACTAGTTTGACGACAGTAATTTTTCACCCCCACCACATTTAAATGTATATATAACCAGGGATTGTTAGGAAGAGCATCATTCGTCAACATGAATTCGAACGATCCGCAATCAATTTACTTGCAAGACGCTAAGAAACGTTTGGAGGAGGCGAGGGAGCAGAGGGAGCAATCGAGAATTGCGGAATATTGGAACGCATGGCGTACCAAAAATACGGGAAAGCCTACGATGGTTGTGGCACCGACACCGAGGCCTCCTTCACCAGTGCCTGAAGCAGCAGCACCGGTGTTTGAGGTGTTGGTGGAGGCCGTTGACGGGCCCGAGAGGGTGCTCCAGCCTGGCGAGCGGGTTGAACTGCTACGGCAGATGAACCAACGCCGCGAGGTTCGAGCAGCTCGAAGGGTTGCTCCAATTCAACCGGCACCGCGGCGGCGGCGACCGGCACCGCGGTCCGTTATGGTCGCGAGAGGCGATTTCGTGGAATAGTCTCTCTCTGCTCTTTCTCCGTCCACATTATGATAACCCGCTTCGAACCCTGACACCCACCTGCCCTTCTAAGGGCAACAAAATGTTCCATAGTAGTTAGTCGAGATTACTCGATGACACAATTTTTCTTCAAGAATATATTTCTTGATTGAAAAGTTTGTGTTACTCTGCAAGTGTCTGTGTTGCCGTTGTTGGTATATGCAGAACGAACTTGATAAATTTAAGCAAGTTCGCTCTCTATTATCAACAATAATAGGAAGGGGCACAGTTGTATCTTCCAGAGTAACACACATATTATGACAATGTATGTCATGCACTGTACAAGACGTCAAAGAAGACACGACATGCATACACAAGTATTTATATTATTATAATATTCTTCAACATGAAATTTATTCTTGACGATAAACATAGGATTTCAAATAACAACAGCAGCACCAATACAGTTCTATCTTCCAGTGAAACACATGTATTTAAGGATACTATGTCGATGAGTGTCTCTGTTCTTGGCATGCATTTTACCATCACAGGAAACAAACACATTGCCAATCATGTTTTTGGGGTATTACAATTAACTTCAACAAGAAATTTTTTCTTGACGAAGTAAATTGTGCCACCTTGATTTGGGGTGTTAACTAATCTACATCAAAGTCAAAAGACCATAAAAAATGTGGCCCTGAAAAGGGCCGATTTTGTTGTCCCAATGGGACCATGGGTTGACCAGTTGGAAGAATTAATGGTCGGTGGTGGAATCAGCGGGACCATCACTCAAATCGTCTTCAAAATCCCACCAAGACGTGGAATCCGCTGGCCCGCTAAATTCGTCCTCCACGACTTCAGCGGTTATCGAATCGGATGATGAATCCGGTTCGGTCGACTCTACATTACTGCCGCTACCACTTGGCATAGGTGGCATTGGTGGTTCTCCTTGGTATTCGAACCTTTCGCCATTTGGCACTGTCTCATCGCTAAATATAGACGAGCCACGACTTTCTGGTCTTCCTTCAGCCATTGTCAAAATGTATATGAAGAATTGAATGAGCAACACTCATATATATATATATAGGTTAGAGAGTTTAGGTGGGGATAAACATAAACTTTTGGTGTCGATAAACATAGAATTTTAAAAAATAGCAGCACCAATACAGTTCTATCTTCTAGTAAAACATATGTATTTAAGAATACTATGTCAATAAGTGTCTCTATTCTTGGCATCCATTTTGCCGTCACAGAAAACACACACACACACACACACATACCAAACACATCCTTAGAGTATTACAATTAACTTCAACAAGAAATTTATTCTTGACAAAGTAAATTGTGCCACCCTGGTTTGGAGCATTAACTAATCTACATCAAAGTCAAAAGACCATTAAAAAATGTGGCCCTTAAAAGGGCCGATTTTGTTGTCCCAAAGGGACCAGGGTTGTCCGGATCCGTAAGCCGTAGGCGTCGACTTAGGTGTGTGTTACCTTATTTGTAATAGAATTTACATTCTATTACAAATAAGGCAAGAGTCTTGGTGAAAGACTGTATATAGTCTATCACCACACAACGAGCAATTCAGCCCTTCGTGTGGTCTGACTGCCCTCGCGAATGTAACGTGGGTCTGGAGGAACCTAACATCCATTAGACCCTCAAACCTGCTCATGTAGCAATGCATGCATATTTGTACATGCTCGCCCCACATTACCGCTGATTTGACCATACAAAACCTCGGTCTCAGCCTACGTCGAACCCTACGTACCCTTCTATCTTGAAGGTTTAACCCATTATCAGTGGAATACCCATCATCTGAACTGGATGACATCTTGGTATAGAATGAATTTCTCATCCTAGATCACCTACTTATATACACCATTTTCTTCCCCCACCACAAAATTTATCACCTTTAACTTTCATTATCCTACAGAAATGAAATACAGACTAGTTTTCATGGTTTTATTTCTACATTCTACATGAATAATAATAACTTAAAACTATATTACATTGATTTATTAGTAACAGAACCATTTAATATATTATAACTAAAGAATGCATCGTGAATTATTAGCGCATACACTTTAATGTCTTTAGGAAATTTACTCTTGCGTGTATCAAACTCCAACTTAACATCCACTGTAGATGTTTTGATAGCTTCCGGTTGACGACTACAATCAATAATGAATACTGGATTCATGAGGTATTCAGCAAAACTCATCATTGGATCGTTAAGCTCACGTTGATAATAGCTCACTTGAAAATTCTCATAGTTGTAATAGGCGGGGGCATATAATTTCTTCGTAAAATCCAAATTCCATCGCTCATAGGGGAATTTAGTGGCGTTCAGATACAGAGTAATGTCACTGATATCGGCCGTAGTAAATTGTGTAGCATCCTTTGCTCTATTGTCTGAATAAGTGCTTTCCTGGAAACCCAGGATCAAATACCTCGGTTTTTCGAGACTCGTGCTAGTTCTTAACGACCAGACGTCTGATGATGTTTCACGCAAAGCTGGCAGTTCGTAAAGATCCCATTTACGGTAGGCCATAGGAATGTTTGATGAACTACTTCCACCTTTATTGATACGAGATAATATTTTCAATTTTTGTCGATCATCGGGAATAATGTGACGGATTTTCCACTCAATCTTGTCAATAGTAATGGCTGCATCAACTTCTGCGATATAGCAATTATTGAACGTACGGGCAATTATTAAAATTAGCTCCTGTTTAACATTAAATATTCCTTTTGAATAATCCTCAGCAAATCCCATGAGATATTTTAGAGGTAGCTTTCCGGAGAATACGTTACTGGTAGCATCGAAAATGCATTGGTTTGTCTCATTCAGGCCCCATCCACATCCCATAAGAGTTCTTTTTTGGGACGCACCCAAAGATGCCAGGGTTTTTAATGTTGACGTAATTCCGGGTTTTCGAACAACAGCTACTTGCTCACCTCCCATTTCATAGCGGATTTCATCGAACAGAAAAGCGATTGCATTATTTGATAGGTAACATTTTTTGGTAACATCACTGGGTTTAAAAGTTCCCTCAATGTAGATATAACTATCTGATATATCCAAAATTATATCTTGAAAGTGTACTGGAATACGAATTTCATCAGAATTGTTAAATGCTGGAGAACCATATGGTTTATATGTGTGTTCTTGTAAACTGATAATGGAATTATCGAATATTGGTTCGGTAAAAACTTCAATTTTGTCACTAGTGGTGGCCATTTTTCGCTATTTTCTTCGTTGTACTTCTAAACCAATTGATTCTAGAAATTTGCAATCTTTCGCTGAGAGCTGTATATGACTCGAACGTCTTTCCAATCTAGCGTCTGAATTGTGAATGATCCTCGGATGTGTGATATGCTTACTTTTATGTTTTATTGTTGTTACACCTCGAGCTGTTGACAGCATATTCAATTGACGATTGAAGCAAAAACCCATAATTATGATATTTTTTTCAGCTCTAATTTTACAATAATTTTTTCACCTCCAAAGTCTATCAGATCACCACGATCGTCCAAGATGCGTAGAGTAATGTTGTCTATTGACTGACGTCCCTCCGGCATTATCGGCATATAAATGTTATTTTGTGGTTCTTTTGAAATTTTGTAACCAGGTTCAACATCAATATCAAATTCAAATAATGTGTGGCTTTCTCTAGAGTTTAGATATGCTCCAGAAATTATATTACAATCCACTCTTATAATGCGCACTTTCATTATGTCCACATTATTGCTTGATTCATGTCGTTTTCCACTTTTTAGCAGTACCCGCCCAAAACCCAATAGTCCACCAATACTGTTTTTTACACGAAAATCAATCTCGTATGTCGACTTGAGTTCACATTTTAATGTATTATTATTGGCTACTAATGAAAATAATCCCTCACATTCTTCTCCCCTGCAGGATTCTTTTAAACTTGCGTATATTGCTTTTCCAATTTCATCAATTTCATAAGCTCCAGGTGGAATCCTTAAAAGCGTGGCCTTTGAGCTGTTCTTCTTTTTGTATGCAAACCCATTGTTATTTTGGTCGATATTAAAAATAGAATTATATGTGTAAAATCCCAACAGTGCAAGACCATACTTGCAGGATGATTTCAATTCAACAGGAGGATAAAAATTTGCACTCAAGACACTTGAGTGTCCTGTTAGTGTGAACGTGTATGACATGACTGACAATAAAACCACTTATGTATATGATTTATTGTTGCTTGCAACAGTTTAGAAGGTTTGGTAAGCTTACGCCTCGCTTCACTTCTGTCATTGCTTCAGCCGTTATTTTGACATCGCTGATTTTACAATAACAACAAAACAGCTTCCTTGGTGTGGGTCCATCTCCTTCATCCTCCTCCTCCTCCTCCTCCTCATCATCGGAATTATATTTTTTATAATGTTCGCTGCAGTACTGATAATCTAGCATGTCGATGTCACTCTTCAAATCATTAGGTAACCTATCCCAAACGAGTGCGATTTGATTTGGAGCTAACGCTATCATCACTTCCTTAGGCATATTTTCCAGCTGTTTTGTCGTCATTTTTCTCAATTCACAGCCGACTTGACGATACGCTTTAAGCGACAACAACATTTTCGTGTAGTTATCACGATCCATTTGTGGCGTCACAGTCGACATGATCTTTTGAAAGAAACGTCAAACACAAATGTCCACACCAAACTGTACCAAAATCTTGTTGACGGTCGTATGTATAGAAAATTTTCTTCGTTGCTTCAGAACCCTTTTGTAGATAATGTACCAATTCAATGGGTGGAGGTAAATCACCGAAACTATCATAATATGTCACATTCGATTTGTTTTTTCTATATGCTACCCAATGAGTCCCATCCCCAACTATGCTATCCAAATTAATAATTGCAGCTTCATTGCGTTGGGGTCCGCACACTGGCAACGAGTCTCTCATATAGACCCCTCTAAAATATGGTATTTTCATCTTTAAAGCATACTTTTGTAAATCAATATTGGATAGTGGACGTTGAGGTAGGGATTTTAATAGTTTTTTGATTTTACACTGCTATTATTCAGAAATAGACCCATACCTGCACGGTATGGTTTAAGAAACAATCCATTTCCTTTTTTTGATCGCAGATGTAAGGTAGCACCTGTTTTCTCAGCATTCGCATTTTTTATCGTCTTTATAGCACGCACAATACCCGCTGCACCGCCAGCTAAGGATCCTAAAGCCGACAGTCCTGCAAATATTGGTATCAGCGGTAATATGCCACCAGTTTTAGGGATCGGTATAATTCGAGGAGTTCGAATTCTCCTTTTGCCACCGGCTGTTTTTAAAGATTTTCGGGCAGCGATAATAGCTATTTTTGATGCTTTCATTATATTTTTTTCAAGACCTTTTTTTCCTCCAGCTTTTAATAATTGTAATCGAATTGGTTGTCTGATAGCTGAACCAAAAGCTTTCTTCTGTTGACGTTGTCTACACTTATTGGCTCCATTTCTTTTCGAAGCCTTCCCACGACGGCGACGACGACGACGACGACGAGACCGTTTGTTTTGCCCAGTCGGCATACCCATACCAAAACGTTGTTTTGTTTTCATTATATTGGTTACGAGCCAAGCTGCAGCTTTTTCTTTTGCACTGGCCTCCTTGGATTTTACTCTTTTCCAAGCGCTTTGCTCGAGTTCGTAATCGGCTTGGTGACGTGCACTTAAATCTTCACTATTATGCAAATAAGCTAAATCGTGTTTTTTGCAAGCAGCATCCAATGGATTTATTCCTTGATCACCTCTTTTAACGCGTTTTATTACTTTTGTACCGGGTCCACAATACTGGTAACCGGGAATATGCGCCTCAATCGGTAGCCTATTAATTAATGTATTAACAATACCAGTACCAGTCTTACGCGATAAACCAGACCGTCCACTTCGCTTGACGGATGACATCTGAATGACTACGATCAATGTAAAACAGCTATAAAATATAAACAAAATGAGAATTGTGGCGCTTAAACAAAAATTACCAGTTGATAATCTTGATGAGAAGGTCGGATCCGGACAAGATCAGAAAATATTAAGGAGACATGGCCCATTGCTTCCATCATCTATTCGCGGCCTGCTAATTGGCCCCTCGAACTGTGGGAAAACCAACGTAATGATATCACTGCTTACACATCCATTGGGATTGCGCTTTGAAAATGTATACATTTACTCGAAGTCACTATATCAACCAAAATATGAATATTTAAGAAAAATCTTATTACCAATTAAAGGTCTTGGCTACTATACATTTAGTGATGGAAATAATATCGTGGAACCGTCAGATGCAAAACCAAATTCGGTGTTCATTTTTGATGATGTTATGTGTGAGAAACAGGATGTCATAAGATCATATTTTAGTATGGGACGCCATAAAAATGTGGATGTTTTTTACTTAGCCCAGACATATTCACGTGTTCCTAAACAACTTGTGCGAGATAACGCCAACTTCATTATAATGTTTAAACAGGATGAGATGAATATGCGACATATATTTTCCGATCATGTTTCACCTGACCTGACGTTTCAGCAATTTCAACAAATGTGCTCTAAATGCTGGGACAGCAAGTATGGTTTTTTAGTTATCGATAAAGATAGTAATGTAAATTCGGGAAGATATCGCAAGGGTTTCGATAGCTATATATATTTATAGAAGTAACCATAGCAGCTCATTTCATCATTGTCCGGTAATTTGAAAACATCATGAATGAAGAAATCGATTTAAAGCGTAAGCTGGTGGAAACGACCAGTGCAGTGAGAAAAAAATTTAAGCAAATTAAAGCATCTAAAGCACAAAATAACATTGATTTGGAACAGTTTTACGAACCCATTACTAAACCACTAAAATCCATATCCAATATAGTAGTGAAGCAGCAGCAGCAGCAGCAGCAGAATCAGCCAATAATAACCCAAAAATCAGTTACTAAAACTAAACCACAAAGTCGTAGTTCCAGCACAAGTATGGAATTAACAGCAGATACAATGTCAATGGATCCATCAATGGAGTCACCTACACTGAAACATAGAATATATGATGAGTCATTGTTTGCAACACCATCCCCATCAAACAAATCTGACTTATCTAGTTCATCACCATCTTTAAAAAACATTAATATCTATCTGAAGGGGTTACAAAAGCAGCCATCGAAGTATGATACAGTTTATGGTGTCTATTATGATAAAGTAAATAAAAAGAAAACATTTATTGGTAATGTAGAAGTGCGTTTTCCTAACGGACAGGTGTCATTATATAAAAACAACAGAAATATTGCTATATTGAATGGAACAAATGAACTCTATGACTTGATTTTTCTAAAAAATCCTCCAATCCTGGTCGAAGAAAGTGAATGGAACAAAGACACTCTTCAAGAATACAAAGATATTTTGGAATTAACAAATGCTGCATATATTAATTATAATAAGACTATGGGTTTAAGGGAAACCCGATGGTTAAAATATAGACAAATTATAAAACCACTAATGGAGGGAACTAAGCTTGGTGCTGGTATACGAAAAAAAAAGAAATCCGAAATTCGGTTACCTGTAAAGAAGACTTTATCATCTAAATTATCTCAATATGTCTACTGGAATAAACCCTGTGAGTTGGTGGATCGATTACGATTATTGTGGAGTTCAAAAGTAGCCGGACATACTGGACACGATAATGAAATTATGTCAATTATTGAAGAGCTTCGAGAGGAGGGTATAATATATTAAGAATTACAATTCATTACATTCATCAGTGTTGAATAAGACGTCACGTATACTATGGATCCTAGCCCCGAAAAACTTAAAATAGTTAATGAACTACATAAAGGTGCAAGAAAAAATTTCATTAGAAGACATACTATAATAAAAGGATATAATGATTTGTGGCAAATCGATTTGGCGGAAATGCAACAATATGCCGATGAAAACGATGGCTATCGTTACATTGTCGTATGTATAAACTGTTATTCCAAGTATGTTTATACAAGAGCAGTTAAAAATAAGACCGGTGTTGAAGTAACGAATGCGATGAAAAGCATCATTGAAGAGGCCTCATACACACCAACCAATTTGCAAAGTGACCAAGGAAAAGAATTTTATAATAACAACTTTCAAGCTCTTATAAGAAAATACAACATAAACCATTATTCCACGTATAGTACGAAGAAAGCGGCAATTGTTGAACGTGTTATAAGAACTTTAAAAAATAGTCTATATAAACAATTCTCGGCTAGGGGTTCGTATAGATGGTTGCAAATATTATCATCTATAACGAAAGTCTATAATAACACTAAACACCGTACCATTGGAATGAAACCGAAAGATGTGAAAGAAGATTCAAAAATTAATGCATACAACCATTTGAAAATTGTTCCGAGGAAAATAAAGTATCGTTTGGGTGATATCGTTCGCATCAGCAAGTATAAGAGCATATTTGACAAAGGATATACACCTTCATGGTCAACAGAGCTATTTAAAATATCAAAAGTTAATGTAACTAATCCACCTACATATCTATTGGAATCACTAGAAGGTCAACCGATTAAAGGATGTTTTTATGAACCCGAACTACAAAAAACTAACAGTCCCGGTGTATATTTAGTGGAAAAAATTCTCAAGAAACGCAAGAAAAATCACATTGATCAATTGTTTGTAAAATGGTTAGGATTTCCAACCAATTTTAACTCTTGGATAGATAAGTCTGATATTGTATAAATATAATTAGAGATATATCAATTTTGTTAAATTAAACATTTAATTAGTGGTATCTATAATATATGTAACTAACGATGGAAAATAATTTTATTTGTATAGTAACCATGAAGAAAGTAAGATTTAATATAGAGAAAAATACAATACACCAAACATATGTTTGGAGTTTTGCATACAGAAAAGCGAGACAAAGTAACCTGCAACAGCTAATGGTTGATAGATATCGCTTCGAAAGAAGAATAAAAGAACTGGAAACAGTTTTGGCAGGCGTTTTATCATGTGACTATAGAAATAGAATGTATCTTGAAAGATTTGTTAATAGATAATATTTTAAATAAAACACAGATATAATAATAATATTTATATTGTTTTTTTTTACACTACACTTATGGACTATAACCAAATTGACAAAGTTCATTTTTGCGTAAACATATGGCCCGGAAACCACGTTCTTCATCATCTTCTTGTTCATCGTCACCATTGAAGTACTCTTCATCCGACGTATCTAGTGGGGCATCTGTTAGAGATGGACTAGGTGAGTCCCCCCTTGTCTCACTCGCGGTTGAACAGCTTGACATGGTCTGATGTGGTTGTTGTTGCTGTCGTCGTTGTTCTGGAGCTTGGGGTGGATCGGAACTTAATGTAGTTTGACTTTTTGAGTTGGATTCCATATTGAGAAATCGATCGTAGATTATAAATAACTTAGCGAAGACTGATACCAACTGAGTTACTAGATTTTTGTCTCGAGTCTATATACATAACAGATGACCTTCACTTGTAACCGCCCTTTGAGTATATCTAAGATGATGCGCTTGCACCACCAGAGTACAATGGAATATCTGACAGCTTAGGTTCATTCTCAAGGGCAACAATTCGTCCATCAAAATTGAATAAGCGAGTATCATAACGTTCTTCAAACTCGCTTTGTAGTTTATTAAAATGTGCCAAGAAATCTTTATTAATTATATCATATATCTGTTTACGTACGTTGGAAATTTCCTCAAGTACATATAGTTTAGTAGCTGCATCATCATTCTTGGTCGGCTTTGCAACATTACACAAGGACTTTCCCCCAATATCGTATTGATCGTCAGAGGTGAGTTTAAAACCAACCCCCGGTGAACCACGTAATAACTGAACTTGTGTATTTACCCGCTGACGACCAAATTTATCAATTGTGTTGTTAACACGACCCATCCTTACTCCCAACTAATCTATTTTTTAAAACTATTATCCACTTATATTAAATTAATTTTACCTAGAGTATATTTGGGGAAATAAAACAATATATATCTAAACATAATTTATTTACAATTTAATTTTTTTGACATTACAATATGTTCATCAATGTCATTACTGGAAGTGGCAGCAGCGGCGATTTCATACTCATGGTCACAACCATTAAATTGTTCTGTTTCTTCTTCAATGACATCCATCTTAACATCATTGGTAGAAATGGCTGCATCATTTCCATTAAAATTTGTGTTCATGCCGTCATTTTGGGGCACCAAACCATAATTTACCAATAAGTCAATGGGTATATGTGGCATTTCGAGCAACATAGAACCCAATTCTTCGTCAATCATTTTCCGACAAAATTCCTCTACACCAATGACACCATATAGGAATTTTTGACAAACATGGGCCCCAGCGAAAAAATTGACTGCATCCCTCATGTATTTTCGGTATAAATCCACATCGAATCCGATTGCAAAATTTAAAATATCTTCAGCCATCTGCTGTAGTCTAGTTAATAAATCATAAACATAGGAATCTTGGTTTTCTCTGATAATAGATTCGTCACACATCTTAAATAGAAAATATTTTTAATGCTTATGTATGTGCTTCCTCACATGTGCCATCAACAACTATTCTATTACATATCCAACTAATACTTAATATGATAAACAATAAAAATATTAAAATTATTTTAAAAATGTCTATTCCAAACAACCAAAATTTATTAATGCTCTTGTATTGCCTCCTGCTGATGCATTTGTACTCTGTCCCAAATACGTCAAAGTATATTTATCACCTGACATATTCATATCATCAATAAAAATTTCAGTAAACGCATCAGCTACACGCTTAGGTAGAAATGTTTGAAATGTCACATCATTCCATTGATCGTATAATGTAGCAACAATAGTTTTCCCAAAACGTGTTGTTGTTGGAGTCATTTTTTTAATTACATAACCCATTCCCACCCCCAAGGTTGAAAGCTTCCTACGCTCCGGAAATTCAAAGTCTTTGTTTATCATATTATTAATTTCACCCAAGGTCTGCTGTGAAATGCTCATTGTTGAAATATGTAATAAAACAATTACCTTCAATAGACACTTTCGTCGGAACACAACACAAACACAATATATCTATTTACTGTTCAAGGCAGCAGATAATGTTAGCTAGAATGCTAATGTGACTTTGAAGGTAAAAATGAAATTGTTCGGTATTTATGGAAATATTCAAGGTCAAAATTAACAGAAAGGTGGTGTGGGGTGGTAGTCGCACACCTGCATCAAATACCCGCCTCCGTTCAAGGTCACACCAACAACATATGCCCACGTTGGAAACCAAGGTCACACACAATAGAACACCTGCACACATTCAACACCCCCAAGGTCAAATGAACACCTGCACTCTTCGACGGCCAAGGTCAATGACACCCCCAAGGTCAAATGAACACCTGCACTCTTCGACGGCCAAGGTCAATGACACCCCCAAGGTCAAATGAACACCTGCACTCTTCGACGGTCAAGGTCGTATGACGTCAGAGGAGTGGGGGGTGAAGGCGAACTGGCTTAGTTATACTACTCATATAATTAGTTGACGCGTATTTCAGGATTTTGCTTGAAAATTATTTTTATTTATTATTCTTCTCATACTTGAATTTATTAGGTATAATTAATATCGCCAGTTGTACTGATCATATCAATACTTCTAGAGGATGTCCACTAATTAATGATAATGGTTAATGGAAAACTACAGACCCCTTATGTAAAAATATTACGATTTAATTAAACTTACCTCCGAAAGTTGATATTAACTGAGATACAGGGTGTTAAAGTTAAAACTTCATTTTTGTATTTCTCTAATAACTTTGAGAGAAACCAACTTTTTGGCCGGAATTTGGGACAGAATTCCAAAGGGCGCCTGAAGACTTTAACTCCGGAACAAGAAGAAGAAATTCCGGTCCGCGCCCTATAGAATCCCATTTAGGACGAAAGGTTATTTGTTTCGCCTAATCGGTCGTAAATATTATTATTATTATATTATATTATCTTGTAATCAGGTTATCTTCGATTTTTATCGAATTCCGAATATCTCTCTAGGAACCTCGTCCATTTCCCGCACGTATGAACACAACATATCCCGGATTTCTGCGTTTGAAAACAAAATTGTGTCTCGGCATTGTTACTTAACTTACGATAAACTCAAAAATGAAGCATTTTCTCACAAAGATATCTTAAAATAGTTAACAAACAAATAACAACATGGAGGTTTCATAGCAACTTGTTATTTATTTAATATATTATATTTATTATTTTTTAATCTAATTTTATTATTTTTTATTCTAATATTTATTATTTTTTAATTTAATATTTATTATTTTTTATTCTAATATTTATTATTTTTCATTCTAGTATAGTATTTATTATTTTTTATTTTAATATTTATTATTTTTTATGTTAATATTTATTATTTTTATTTTCTAATATTTATTATTTTCATTAAAAACTTAGATACACTGGGACACAATAAAGTTATGACCTAATAAATGTGCCAAATTTGCTGCAGACAGCCCACAAACCCCCTACATTGTACATTAAATTTTCACAGCAAAAATGAAGTTTTAACTTCAACACCCTGTATCTCAGTTAATATTAGTTTTCGCATATAGGTAAGTATAATTATATCCTAATATTTTTACGTAGGGAGTCTGTGGTTTTTATATGTATCATTAATTAGCGGACACCCTGTATAAAACAGTTTAATAACTTTCGACAAAATGTATTAAGGGATATCTTTATATAAACAATTTGTATAACTTCACCTCTTTTTTTTTCGAATCGTATTAATAAAAAATTATCATTGTGAACAAATGCAAATTAATAACAATTTATTGTTTAAATAATTTTAGTATGCTCGCTCCCACCTTAAATTAATTTTAAAAAATATCGTTTTGTTCTTTATTCTCTCATCTGCATAACCCATTTTACGCAAAAGTGGCACCTCTATTAGTTCGGTAGTTATTAAATAATTACGATCGGAAATCACCCAGCGCACGATGGTTCGGTATAACCGAAAGTAATAGATACGTCAAAATACCTTGATTAAAGAGATCGACATATATAGTGAATTCCAACATTTCCAAATTGATGTCCTTTTTAGATCGCAAAATCTTTTAATAGGTCACTTTTAATGACCCTGTATAAACCCTTGTGCTTTATCAGGACCTAAAAAAACTTTTGTTTTTAAATTTGAATTCAGAAAATACCAAAATAGATTAAGTATACGTTATTGCACTTACAATTTCTATTGAAAATTTTTAAGTGAGTTTTGTTGCTGAATGGTCAGAAAGTTTCATATTTACAATGAAACCTATATTCGCAATTGAAAGTTCAAAATTTAATATTGTGGGTTTAAGCAGAGACACTTTTTAGTAGAAAATATGAAATTAGTATAGAAAAATTAAATAGTTATTTTGCTTTAATTGACAGACTCGAACAATGCGTTGTCAATCTCTTGAACTACTTTCCGACAACGTATGGAATAACCACAAAATACTATTATTTGTAATCCTAAAAATATTCTTTTTACGATTTTATCAGATTATTATGTTTTATGAATCCTGAGAATGTGAGTTTTGTCGGTCTTTAGCTATATCTATTTGTTCGTGAGTTAATTATCGTGGACGGATAACTGAAGAACGCTTTTTTGCAAGAAAGAACAAACTCGAACAAACCCGATAAAATGACGGATAACAATGTTTTCCATTTGTATTCACATTTCTTGGTCACTCTGTAAAATATTTCGGATGTTCGGCTATTTTGCAACCAAGTAAAACTTTTTAGCAAGAGTGGCTTTTTTCGATAAATTAACGAATGAAAAAGTTTTTCATTTATTACATGCTCTAACACACACGCGTATATCTCAAAAACAGCTCTAAAAAATTAATTTTAAAATTAAATTGTAACAGTTATCTCATTAACAACCAACAAGTTTACTTTAGCTCAAACCTATATTTTTCATGTGCAGGCCACCCTGTATACTTAGGTATTTTCTTCTTATCACTATTTAATAATATACAGTATGACCACGGAGTTAACAAGAGGAAACATTTTTTATTTTGAATTTTTCGAGAAAATGTTGTTCTTCATAACACTTTTTGCTTGTAATAAAAATAGGATCGGTGTCGACTAATTTGAGTTTAAACATATAGGGTGTCTCAAAAGAAGGAAATACCGAGAAAGTCTTTTTTATTTTGAATTTTTCGAGAACATTTATTATTCATCAACATTTGCTTGTAATAAAAATTGGAATGACGTCGAGATGCATAAATCCAAAAAACTGTAATTTTAGAGAGAAACGGTAACACGTATAAGTTAGCGGCGATCTTTTCGAATAGTTATTCTTTTTAATTATTAATTGTGCATTTTTGCTATTTTTGGGAATGGGTATGTTGAAACTGAAATTAGTCACCACCGTTCCTATTTTTATTACAAACAAAAAATGTTAACAACAATATTTTCTCGAAAAATGCAAAATAAATAAGTTTTCCTTCTTGCTAACTCAATCCGTGTACAGAACGTAAATGAAAAACTCATGGGATACATGTCAAGCGTTCTCTTTTATCTTGTCGTAATTCTTTGGCAAGCTTGTCAGCACCATACATATTAAAAGACAAAATGGACAGCTATTGTTTAGCAAGAACATTCATAACCATCACCCTTGTCAAATGAAAAATTGCGTTTTCCGTTCTGTTTTCCATTCTGTGAATTTCATCTGAGATACCTCAAACGTACTAATTGAATCTGTAACCACCGAAATGTCCAAAACCATTAAAGCGATTTTGTAATTATACAGGGTGTTTAAAAGAAACATGCGCAATCGCGAGTATGGTGATTCCTTACTCAAAAATAAGACAAACTGGCTATTTTCAACGTTTACTTTGCTTATTTATTGAGGTAAAAATCTTTCCATAGCAATCAATTCCTAATTCGCTAAAATCCTTTTACGCTACTACTACTACTACTATATTAATATTAAGAGATGATTTTTATACCCATTTAAATTTGTAAAAAAATGTGACAAAGTCAGTGTCATAATAATTATTGTTTTATTTCTGGGTAAGGAATCACCTCACGAGCGATAGCACATGTTGTGTGAAACACCCTGTAGATTTCGTGTTTTTATAAGAGAGATTTATGTCAGTGGTTTTTTGTTTTATAAAAATTGTTGGAAATGGATTTGCCATTATCAATATTAATAATAATGAGTTTGAATTTAATTATACAGCTTGTTGTGGAAATGACTTATTATATTTAAACCGACAAGATGAGATGAAAATAAATCGAAGACAAATTTTGAAAAAATGGCGCTTTTCATTATTAAGCGGATTATATCCCATGATATCAAGGCGACAGATGGTTTGCAAAATAAATAATGGTACAAATTTCAAATTCGTCACATGCACAGGAAAGGAAATAGGTCAAACGTCATTCACCTTTTAAATGATTATATTTCAAACTCTTTAAAAAAATGCAATTTTATTTAAGACACATGCTCTCTTACCTTGACTTATTTAAAAACAATTATTAGTTTCATAATTTCACAAAAACCACACAGAATCTAAGTATTAGCAGGAAACCTCTCACATAACCTCACAAATAGCAGCTATTCACATGGAAAGAATACACGGATTACATGGGAACAATGTTTTCTTTAATTTTGGTCCTTTTTTTCCCGCTTAGATTTATTTGTTTAACTAAAAGACAGAAATTTTAAATACAATTCAACAAGATGCATTCTGCAGAACTACAAATCAATGACGTCACACGCTTATAAATTGATGGGCTCTGTTGAATGCAGCCAATACTTTGTAAAGTGTACCGAATTCGGTACAATAGTACGCTCTGGAACAACCTTGCGTTCAAATCTCAAAATGACGTAACTTGGCTGAGCCGAAGTAGTATACGGCAAGCGTATGGTATATGTTGCCGTACGCTTGCAATCTTGTCAGTTTAAGAACGATATCATCGGAACACGCTTGATTTTGTTAATAACCCAATACACACGCTACTGCGGAGTCGGATCTCTTATCTATATAATCATCGCGGTACATGGCGCGTGCATGGGACGGCTTGCTGCGTGGCGTGGTTGTCTATAACAACTCAGCATCAGCTATGTCCCGATATTGCATTATTATTGATACACTGGCTGTGTTGACTGAAAAATGCGTATGTAAAAATGTCAGTTCATATTTTTCCCCCATTTTCCGAGCCACAATACACGATTTCTGCTTGAAAACGGACGAGACGCGATAACTCGAACAGCGTTAAAAAAAATTACATACCTAAGATCCAACACTGCGGTTGCGCGTCGATGAAAATGTCCGTATGTCCGTTCTCATTTATTTCCTATCACGAATAACGAAAAATAACATCCGACCAGTAAGACGGACGAGGCGTGATAACTCGATTTTTCTCAAACCAAAACTATTCACCGCACGGAAAATGTTAGTTACTATTTTCATCTCCTCAAAAACATCACTCTGAGTCAAAAAATAAAATGAATGGAAGGAGGCGCGATAGCTATTACGACCACTTTTATTTTACATATGTAAAGATGATTCTCAATGATTTCGCAACGTAGCCTATGTCCTTTCTTGTTAATTTCCTCCTTATTAAATCACCAAAAAACTGAAAAAACTTTAGGTAGTTATCAGTCTAAAATGTTGATAACGGGCTGTCGTACTATATTGTTTTAACTGCAAAAGAGGATCGAATTCGCCTCGTGCCTACAAAGCGCAAGAACAGGGATCAAATCGCAGATTTCTACCGACTCCGGCATAACTTACCAGAAAGATAAAACCTGATCTTGTTAGAGAATTTTATGTAAAGTTTTGAGATATTAACAAAAGTCCATTTTTTTAAATGAAACACCCTGTTTATTATTTTTGATTAATTGAGCATATTCTGGGCTTTATATTTCTCTTCAAAAAAAAGCTAAAAAAGTGATATTTTTATTAATTGACGTTATTTATAACAGTAGGACATGGTCAATTTTTTAGAAGCAAACTAAAATGTACGAACATTGTATATAACAACTATACTTTTGATAATTATTATAAGCGACCCTTCTTCAGAATAAATAATAATTAAAAACATTATTATAGAAAGTTGTAGGTAATAGGTATTTCATAAATAATAAAAATATGATAGATCTCTCCAGTTTTGGACATTTGCATTTCTTTCTAATAAATTGATCATTGCCTACTGCTACAAGTAACGTAAATTAGTAAAAATATCACATTTTTACCTTATTTTTGAAGATATACACAACTATATATAATATCCCATTTAAAAAAAAATTTTGCTAATATCTCAAAAAGTAAATTTTTTGGAGAAAAACTGGATACGCCACTGAACTTTACGTAAACGTCTCTAAGAAGATCAGTTTTTGATAAGTTAACGCGTAACGGAAATACTAGGGGTATTTAAGAAACGAACATTTCTAGATTAAACACTAATAGAGCCATGACAGATTTGACACCGGAATCTTTCGTGTCGTTAGAAAATAAAAACAGTAAAGTATAAGCCGCAGCAACATAACTGTAAATACTGTAATACCCCCAGAAAGTGCCGAAAATGGGACACACTGTACCCTGTTACTTAATAATCAATATTTTGGGACTGGAACATACTTTTTAGTATATTTTGATCTTCTTTAATAAAAAATTATTGATCTAGTTCTCTCCCTATTCACCTACGTCCAATTTGACAACCAAGGCTGTGTTGGCTCCGGAGGAGAAGTTGGAAGTTGCGTAGGCCCCAGCGACTGCGTTAGAAAAGGAGGTACCTCAATCGGAACTTGTGCGTCTGGTTATGGCATTTGCTGCATGTGTAAGTTTTTACCATACTAAAATCAATAATACTATACCGGGTGTTCCCTAATAGCATGCTAATACACTACCTCAATTAATTATCAAATATTCAAAACTGCATGTCCAAAATTAATAAGCTGTATTTCATTGATAATTTTGTTTTAACTCATAGAAAACAGATTCTAGAGTTTAGAGCACAGTAGTTTATATCCATGATAAAATAACGAAAGGTAAGATATCTAATTGATTTATACGGTGTTAGCGTTTGTAATTCTATTTTAAAGATATTAAAAGGTTTCACGCATTTAATGGTATGTAAAATGAAAGAATAATATATGACAAGTATTTACGTATATTAATTTCATAGAAATATAACACACATTACAGCTAAAATACCACTAAAATAAGAAAAGATTCCCACAAACTTTTAAAACATCCGCCGTGCCATTGTAACCGGTCGACGATAACCAGCGTTGTCAGTCTTTTACAATGGTAATATTTTAACAATTTTTGAGATGTGAGTTGTTGTGGGGCTCCCCATATAAAATCTATGTTCAATCTGGAGGCAGCCCCCATATATTAGGAAAGTAACGACTTTCTTTATCGTACTCTTCTTACTCTGACACCGTTTTTACTATTCTATTACGTTTCAAACCGTCAACCTATTACTTATGATAAAGGATTTCTGGCAACACTGGTCGCCACGTAGTGCCGTTTGCCGTAGTTTTCCATGGAAATATTGAATTATTGAATGTTAACCAGAGTTTTTTCTTATTTAGTCATGTGTGTTTATTAAAATAAATATTTGAATTTATTTTCATAATATGACGTGCGCTGTGTTCGCTTGCGATATGGATAACCAGGAAAAGAAATTTGATAGAAATATAAGATGTTTTCGCTTTCCTAAGGATAAAAACAAAAAATTAGAATGGATACAGTTTTATTTATTTTAATAACATTTACTTCTAAAGTATTTTCCCCTGAATCTGATGAGGGCCTTCGAAACATGTATTACAATTAAAATATTGTTTATTTAACTACTGAAGCAGACTATGTAATTTCACTCCACTGAGAGATGGACTATTTAAAAAATAGCTTTTAATTTGTTTATAACTAGGTCATATTTTAGCTTTAATCTTTGTTGTTCATGAAATAAATATACCTAAATACCATGATATTAGTATTTCATTTCACATACCATTAAATGCGTAAAACCTTTACCTTTAAAAGAGAGTTAAGAACGCTGACAGCAGTATAGATCTTCATAAGAGATTTGAAAATTACTCGCCAGTTGACGTAACAAGCCACGCCTCCATCGACGTGGAATCATACCTCTTAGATCCTTATATCATATATTAGATGGAACATATGGAAGGTGTACCTTGGTGCTGCTTTTTTGGCTTCCAATAGCAAACTGCATACGAGGCGTAAGCGACGCGAGATCATCAAAGCAGCTAAGCTGACTAGCAATACGCCGGCCGTACAGGGGTGTACACGTTTACTTTATAGAATGACCGATGAAAATTAAAAATTCTGTAAAATATCTAGAATTTATAGTCATCTTCTGATATCTATTTGGCGGCATTAAATTATTTTTTCTTCTTGTTCTTACGGTTATGAAGATAATTTAACAAAGGTGCTCTTCATTATTTGACATCTTCACAGTGTAATTAATAATCGAGGTCACACTACTAATAAAATAGAAGAAAATCTATTCGTTTGTGGATTTTTAAAGGCGAGACTACTCGTCGGTGCAGGACAAATCGTTTATGCGTCCATGACGATAAGCTCCGTGTGCAGAATTTAAGGCGTAGACGATTCGTCGCAGCAACTCGAAACTTTTACGCGTCTATGATGATAAGCTAAGTGTGCAGAAGGACTAATGTCCAATTATAACGCATTTAGTATATTATGTTTCCAATTTTATTTTGCAATTTTTTTCAGCAAATAAATTCAGAACATGCTTCGCCGTCATTTGCTGTTCCATTATTTTATTTTCAATATGTAAGCTGGAAAATTAATCTTGAAACATTGTAGCTCGTATCGCCATGTCTTAACACGCTCTATATAGCAGAATAGTATAAGAAATTGTATAAATCATAAATAATAAATAGCAATTGAGGCGCCACCTATATTTTTGTAAAATATCAAACATCGCAACGACGTGCGGCGTACACTATCTTTGTTTTTGTTTTATAAACAATTTGGCGACTTTATGGTTCTTGCTATTTCAATTGACTTTATAAATCTACGGCAGGAGGCTCCGCGAACCAAGAGGTTAAAATTGAGACAAAAAAATTATTTTATGGGCCCTAAACCAAAGTTTCCATTTTTTTGTCCAAAGCTTACTTACTAGTTTACAATTAAACTTAAGTAATCAATTTTTTGTCGTAAATTAAATAATTCTTAGCAACCTATTTGGTTTATTCCCTAATACAAATGATAATACAAAAAAGCTCTTTACAATGAGACTAAATTTGGTCAATTTTATTGACGCAAACCCGAGTTATCAATATTTAAAAGAATAAATGATTGCCTTCCCCCTAACTATATTTGGTAAGCTAGAGAAAAATATTCAGGACCAAAAATTATGTGGAATTTTCTAAAAATTTCAATGGAAATATTCTAATTTGTAATTAGTGTTATGCCCTCTAGGAGTCAACGTATTAATTTAAAAAATATTTCATCTATTTCTCTTGACCACTTTCTTTAAAAAAAAGTTTCCCGGAACTGTGCGATTAACGGTTTCCGAGATACAGCCGGCGTCCTCTCTTTATGGGCCACCCGGTACAGAATACATACCGAATAAAACAAACATTAATGTGCTAGCTGAGACTACTTTGTTTTGATTCATTAACTTGGCTCCTGATTGCTTCTTCTGAATGTTTATTAACAAACATCGTACATCATAAAATAATATTTCTTTCCCGACATCTCGTAATTACTTATAAAATAATTTTCTATGAGAATTACCTGCCAGCAAAATTAAAGATGTAAATTTAAACCAAATAAAGCACATGTTACCTTGGTTATAAAGTATATCTTCCCCAGTTAACAGAAACTCTTTGCAGATTAAATGGCTTAAACAATGTAAAGTTTCAATAATAATTCAGCAAAAATAAAACGAAAGATTTTAGAATATTACACAAGCATGTGAATTTTAATCACAAAGTTCAGAGTATACTTTTTGTATGTATTTTCTGTAGCTGAACTGTTAACTGATATCTGTTTTATTTTATCTCAACTTCATTTCATGACCAGTAGAAAAATTGAAGTTATGAGTTAATTTATAGTAAAGTAGGTAGTTAGTCTTGGGTTTCAGTCACTTTGAAATGAAATTCCAGTATTTGGTCTACGTTTCGACATATTGTACTAAACCATCGTTAGAACTATTTGTTCGAAATAACTGGGAGAAACAGGATCCTCCACTATTACGTTTTGGACGGAAGGATCCTGTTTCTCCCAGTCTGTCGTATAGGCTTCTAAAAATTTTAAAATCTGGCTGCCTTCTCTTTGGATACATTTCTAAATACCGCCGATGTGCCCCGCGTCTGTTAAATTTTTCTTGTGCGTATAAGCATACCATGTCTCGCATTTCTCCGTTAGAAAACAGTTATGTCGCGGAATTTTTATTTTAATTTTTGATGACAGAAACTTTAAAAACTCCTTAAAAACACCCACAATGCTGACAAATGAAAATAAACTTTGACAAAAATGAGGCTTCAAAGTGCTTTCATTGTATTTGTTTTTACCAAAGCCTACTGTGACAAATTTCACATTTACAAATCAAAATTTAAACGGACGCATTAGAAATTGTAATTGAAAATATCTCGAAAACGGTTAGTCGGAGCGACATTTACAAAGTATACCTTTATTGCATAAAAAGGGCGGAAAAATATATTTTTAATAAAAATATAATTATACTAAGGCACAAAAAAGTTACATTTCTTTTTATGTATCCAGAGTACCGCAGAGAGCGCCCCCTACAATTTACATCAAAATTATTAACAAATTCAAATTCCTTTCCCAAAGAAACCCTAGTCACATTTCATATTTTGTGCAAAAATATTGATTCAGAAATAAGTTATTTAGGAAACTTGATAATTCAATTTTTATTTGGACACCCTGTATCTCGGTTATTACCAGCTATTGAACCAAACTAAGTATGGCCAAATCGCAGTATTTTTACCCAAGGAATCTGCAGTTTTCCTGGGTACCATTAGTTATGGGACACACTGTATATATTGCTGATGGGAGGCTGAATTTTATAATAATATTTTATCCATAAAAAATATTATTATTTATTTTTTATTGGAAAAATGTAATTTTATAACAATAACTAATATTAACAAAAAATAAGAAATTAGTCACTAACACCATCAAAAATGTTGTTACTTTCTATTTTATTTATACACCTTTTCCTTTATTTCTAACAAATAGTTCTGACGATGGTTTAGTATAATAAACCGAAACCTAAAAACCAAATACTGGAATTTCTTTTCAAAGTGACCGAAACACAAAACTACCTACCAAGAAAGCAAAACAGTAGTTACGAGTTAATTTCAAGAAATGATAAATGTATAAAATCTACTAAATTAATTTAATTTCATTTTGCAGTATTTCTGGCATTTCGTTCGGGTGTTTGAAACTGGAGTTAAAAACAAAGTTGAAAATGTTTGCGGTTGTGGCTTATTTTCAAAGGGTGCAAACTTCGAACTTTTATTATTAGAAATAACAAAATAGAGAAAAACCGGTGTATCTTCCAATGGTGGCTCGTGAGATTTGCTTTCGGCGGGGGCGCATAGAAAAAATTCGATTTACTGAAAAATTTTGAATTTCTTGAATAATACTTGGTACAGTACGTTTCACGAAATTTGGATACGACTTAATGATTTCCTGGGTCGGTCCCATTGTGTCGACAAGAGCTTGGCAATACACAAGTGAAGTATGAAGGGACGGACTAAGGAAAGCAAGTAATGATATGATTATATTAATGTAATCAAATGAAATAACCTTTTTTTTAAATATTACTAGTCATATTTATTTAAATTTATAATGTTATTCTATAGATAGTTCTGTTTCGTTATCGCTATCCTCATCAAAATTAATTATAATTGGATTAATTATACGATCCAGACTAATATACGAATTTTCTACAGTTATTACGTGACGGACTGAATTTTTCCAACTACCTGGGGGAATATCATTAAAGCATTTTCGTATTAATTCTACAACACTAGAACTTAAAGTCGGAGAAATATTTTCAGACCTAACCAGTGATTTTAAGTGGTGCCACATATGCTCTATGGGGTTAAAAATGCAATAATAGGGTGGGAGCCGTAGCACTGTATGTCCAATTTCTTCTGCCAATGTGTCACAAACATATACTTTTTTTATACAAAATGTCTTTAAAACTTCTAAAAGATCACTTTTCCATAACTTTCTTCAAAATATACAGGGTGTTATGGAAATGACGTATTATATTTAAATGGGTGACTCCTGGGGTGTCCTAGAGAAGCGCTACATATTTTTTTTTTTTTAAATCGAACGTTTAAAAAGTGGGGTAATTCACCCGTAAACCCACCCGGTTACTCCTCAGCACATTCATATATGATCATATTACATTGCCAAGCTGTGTAATCAACAGATGTTCAAGCCCAATGTTGCCAAATGTGTAGAAAATAACTATAGATTCTTATAAAAATAATATTTAGTTTACCTAGTATCCAAATAGAAGTGAATCCAGGTGCCAGTACACTAGCAAGTAATCCAGGGCACAGAGACATCTTCAGGTTTTTGTTTCTTTTTCTATGGGAAAAGCTTTATGCTCATCACGTAACTTGATAGTGTGGAACTGCATAATAAGCTTATACCCACTAAACCCCATTCGGCCTCTTATTTCCAATCTCTCGGAACATTTGCACTAAATCACTTAAAGAAACACACAGACACCCACGAGTTTCCAATTATTTTTTTTTGAAGATATGCACTTATTAGATTACACAAACGGTGTTATTACAGTCGGCAATTCTAGCCTTCTGGCAATTAAAATTGCACGGATTCATGCGCAGTACACCGTTCTCGATCAGCTGTCTCGCGTTGCCAGAAATTGGACACGCGCCACTTTCATTGCCATTGCCGGTGCATGTCTGGGTAGAGATGGATTATTCTGTTACTTTTAAATGTTTATTAATTGGTCGAAGCACCTATGAACAGCTAATGGCTACTGCCATTTGTAAGTAGCAGTAGCTGCTTTAACTGACAGTCAAAACGAATAGGTTTGTCCATCTCTAATTCTGGGGGTATTTTAGAGATTTCGACACTACCCACTGCTATTCTGACTGTTAGCAAGGCGCCAGTTGATCGAGAACGGTTTACTGTGCATGAATTCGTGCAATTATAATTGCCATTGCACCGGAAATTTTTATTGTCGACTCTAATAAGGCTTTTAGCAAATGAAATCAAAAGCTTTCGCTCTTATTTTCTTGTGCTGGGAAAATTGAGTTTAAGATTACAACCTAGTTTTCTTGTTTTGTTATAACATTGAACATCGAAAGGTAAACATCGATGTCGACATCGATGTTTGACCTCTAACATCGATGTCGAAAACATCGAACATCGATGTTTCAAAAACATCGATGAACATCGCCCAGCACTAACGTTTTGCAGATCAGCTGTTAATAATAAGCCGGCCGGTTTTCTAGTAATGCTGTTTGAAGTAGATTTGTGTGTTAAATTGTTTGTTAATACTTAAATCGGAGTTTAAATTATTAAGTTATTTGGACGGCAGTGCCCCAGTCCAGCAGTTCAATATTGACCGACGAAACCGACGTGTTATTTAGACAATAAGGGCGTACTTTTGTCTACACAGTAGCACTTTAAAATACTAATTCAGATTGAATGGTACTTTGATGTGTTGTGACGCGAAAACTATGTGATTTTGTGTGTGAGTACTTGGTGTTTTTTATAAATTAAGTTGGTTTTAAATAAGTCCGAAAATGTAAATAAAATTGCATTTTTTTTAAAGGGTAAGTGGCATTTATAAACTCAGTCAGTTCAAGTTTATAAATCAGAGATTGTTTCCCAGCGAACTGAACTGAACGTAAAAGTTTATAATAATGTACCCTGAAAAATAAACAACTTGCAATCTGTCAAACGGTTATTGACTTTCTAAAGAGTTTACCCTGAAGATGTGACAACACTGTTGACATATGTTGCTTTGTTTACCTTTCTGACAGGGGCACAACGTGCTTATTTTTGGTTTGACATAAGGTCATTTACAGGGCATATTAAATTAAAGCGCCATTTTTGGATATTTTTCTTCAATTTGTTTTCATCTCAGGAATTGCCGATTTAAATATAATACGTCATTTCCATAACACCCTGTATATCATTCGCCGCCATGTAGTTCTGAATCTCCAATTTTGTATTATTTGAGCTTGGAGCTTTATGTAATTGGCGACTGTGATAGCTCGCATTGTCCATTACTATCACGCTATTCTGAGGAATATTTGGTAAAAGACAATTCTTGAACCATTCGTCAAAAACTAACAAATTTTACCACAAAAAGATATTTAAATATAAATTAAGCAACCTAACCTACCTGATGTGCCTATATTTAATTATAATTATTACAATCCGGTCCTTTCCATATAATAATAACAAACGGTCATAAACAATGGGATGGCCCCGGTACTTTTGCTGTCATTAAGTTATATCCATTTTTCGTGAAACAATCTTTACCTTTAAATTGATGTTCCACTTTACCATACCATTTTAGATTTTAAGGGTAACGTCTATCTCTCCCATTGGGTAAATCCACGAAATCCTCAAATATTCTTTTAAAGCATCCTCTCTAAAATATAAATGACATTCTTTCCGATTTTTAATATTTTTTACTTGAAACGAGATACTAAGGGTGTGAAATTTTCGAATTGACTCATTTGATCTAATCAACATACAATATCCTACACTGATATGCTTTTAGCGACATTAACACGTAGATCTCCGTTACATGTGATCGATACTACATAGATCGTTTAACCGGAGATAGTGCCTGGCAATTTGCGGGGTAAGAAGTGGATTTTCGTAAAAGAGGTTGATGGGAAAAACTTCCTCATAAAATGTCCCATTAATAAAAATTCTTAATATAGCCACAAAATATTTCATCCATCCATTATTAATAAGGGGGAAAAGAAGACTATCACATGTAATTGATTATAGAGGGTGAGTTTTTAAATTAACAATAGGCAATATTTCAAGAACGGTTTGAAATATTTTCATGAAATTTTGGTGAGGTATAATAGAATTCTAATTAACACAATACAGAGTGTCCGCTAATTAATGGTACAAGTAAAAACCACAGACTCCTTACGTAAAAATATTAGGATTTAATTATACTTACCTATATCCGAAAGTTGATATTAACTGAGATACAGGGTGTTAAAGTTGAAACTTCATTTTTGTTTTTCTCTAATAACATTGTAAGAAGCCAGCGTTTTTTTACAAAATTTTGCAGTTATGTTTTTTTAGGACGAGAAATTGATTTCTTTGTGAAATTTTAATGTACAATGTCCGTCGCTGCTTGAGGCATTTTTCGAACATTCATACGGTCCTAACTTTTTTGTGCCTCAGTATATTTAAGGTTTTAATGAAAATAATACTTTTCTCATATTTATTACGTAAGAAAGGTATACTAAGTTCAGGTGGCCCAGAGTTACCGTTTCGGAGATATTTATTTAAATTGTTTAGTGCACCCTGTCTAAAAAAAATGTTATTAAGAAAATAAGTTTAGACAGCGAAACTAAGTAAGATACAAAATTTTAAAATTATATTCCTACTTTGATATTTTGCACTATTATCATACTTCAACCCTCACTATTAAAGAAATTTTCTATAAGAGAAGTTATTCAAAATAATAAATTGAACACGATCGGTTTATTTCCAGCACTCTATTAGACCTGTATATAATTATTGAAAAATTATTTTACTAGGGAAAGTTTTTCTTCCAATGTACACTTGCTTGATTTTTCAAAATTAAAATTATTACACAAATTTAGTTCCTATCTAAGCAGGGCTGAACCCCAGAAGATGAAGTTTCAACTCAAAAAATGTTCGAATTTTCCATGTATAACATACTGTATATAAAAACGTATAATTAATTCAGCGGGAACGCTGGTGTTTATATTTTCCCGAGTTTTGTGTAGACACATTGTTTTTTATGATCAAACACAAGCTCTATAGGAAAAATCCTTTAGGGCACTCTGGGAGTGGTGCGTGTGCGAATAAAGCGTTTCACGTTGGTTTTGAATCGTTGGAGGTTATATTCGTTAGGAAAACCGACCTCGGGAAGGTCGTTCCATAAGGATAAAGTCCTCCAGATGAAAGAATTGTTAGATAATTAAGTTCGAGGAGTACTAAGCTCAACCACATATGGATGGACGGCAGTGGTTCGTCGTGTATTTCTGCTATTCGCCGCTCTGGGCGGAATTAAGAGGACAAGGTCAGCCGAGCACTTTCCATGAAAATATCTGTAAAAAGAGACAAATCCCCAACAAGTCTTCGATGTTCTAGGCTGTCGATGATCTTCGTCAGCTCGTGGTCTCCGATCAGACGAATGGCCCCCCTTTCGATGGAATCCAGTAGCCGAAGAGTATATTTGGATGTAGAGCTTCAGACATGAGAGAAGTATTCTAGTGATGGTGGAATCTGGGCTTTGTATAGTATCAAAAGTAGTTGAGGTGTATACAACTTTTTGGTTCGGAGGAGTACACCAAGTTATGGTTATGCCAAGACATATTTCCTCCCAGATAGACGCCCAGCAAATTAATAGATGAATATATCCGGTTCTGTAATGTTAACCTGTTTATAGAAAACTGCTGCATGGGTCTTTTTAGCGTTAAAGACTTGGTAACTATTACCCCAAGCCAAAATTTCTCCCAGGTCCTTGTTAAGATGTGATACTTCATGATGTCTGCGAAGATGTACGTCAGCAGCCGATGTTTGCGCATTCAAAGAGGAAGATAACATAACCACTCACTCATAAAAAGTCTTATCTAACTGACAAATCGTATGATTCAATTTTAAAATTAGTATCTTCCTGACTTGACGGAATAAACCGACGGTTCCACAAACGTTTTGGCAGAACTACTGAAACGGCCCGGACCCGGGTCTATTTTTCGCTAAAAAAATGTCGATGTAGAAAATAAAATAGCCAATATATTTAGGTCCAGTAATACATGCATAACCCACATGTATTTTAAAAGAGCTTAAAACAGCAAAAAGTCTAACATATTAGCGATTTACCAACCAAGGGACTCAAGAGGTCACATTCCTTAGGCTAAAAATAAAATAGGTGTGCATAAAGTGACGCAACAGAGCAAAGGCAGGGGTGCGCCTATAAAAGCGAGAGACGCGACGCTCACAAGGAATTCAATTTTTGACTGTCGCAAATACAAGACGTTACGCTGCCCGATTCAGAGTCAAAATTTCCCGTTCACAAATTAAGTCATTTCGCTGCCAGTGCTCTTTCAGTGCATCACTAATCTCTTTAATTTCAACCTATAAATTTTTCCCATTCACAAGTTAAAGTGTTTACGCGGCTATTAAGTGTTCAGTACATCATTCTTTTGTTTAGGAATTTTCTTCTACTTGTTAGAGTTTTCTGATTGCTCCCGTCGACTTGTCGATTGTCGATGAGTCAGGAATCTTTAACAACGGAAGTAAATTCGACATGGTATGCTACTCTCTTTTTCTATAGTCATATATAGATCTTTGGCAACGGAAGTAAATTCAGCGTCCCAAAATCAAATTAATTTATACACAAAATGACCGATCTCTTCTTCTTATCTTCTATTTTAATTTAATAATACAAATCTCATTAAAATCTATTTCGGTAAATAAATATCCTACTATCATTCTGCCAAATAAATTGTCTGCAGGACATAAATGGCATGTTTCTAGTAAAAACTTCAAGGGTTAATTCGGGATTAACGGTTCTGTTTAATCTATAATGTCTGCAAGACAAAAATATATTATTTTATTATTTTTAAAGCGTAAAGCGAGTAACGGTACCACTTGTTGGTGTAAATTGGTAAATCAATATACACTTTTGCTTTCGTTTAAAGGGTCGTTATTTAGTAGGTCATTTTCAGTAACAGATGCTTGTCTATCCAGGGTGAGTTTTAGAGTGGGTTCTTGAAAACAAAGGTAGGTGTTTATTACGCAGTAATAAAGCCTTCCTCGAATAATATCTGCAATCCGCGTTAAGAATTGGGGGAGGGTTCTAAAATGGGTTATCTATGATGTATAACAGGGTAACCGCAGGTTATCACTGTTATAAAAAAGAGTTAAATCATTTGGTATGATGTTGCCTGTAGAACGTTAATTTATAACAGGTGTCAATAAAAAGGCGTGATGGATTTTTCTTAGGAATGAATGTTCGACGGTAGGACACCACTACTGGACAGTGTCTTTCGACTTCCAGTACATGAAAAACAATGCTCGCTTGAGAAGAAAAGGGACACATGCGTAAAGCGAACAGGCTCCTAATTTTTATTACATTTTTATGAGTTATATGTTAAAATGTTCAACAGTAGGACACCACTACTGTACAGTTGTCTTTTCACTATACTACGTAGTACCATTATACCAAACGTGTACGTAATCTGTGGTGATATTACATAACAAAACGACAAGTAAATGTAAATAAAAAATACGTAGACGAAAATGGGGTCATATGTAACAAAATAAATTGCAGATTATCAGGGAATCAAAGTAAATAAAATGGTCGCAAACCAAAGGTTCATGTAAGAAGCGAGATAGAAATATCGGATATCTACTATTATTGTCGCAGACATAATAGATAGAGAACAAGTAACAATGCTATTATTGTCACAGACATATAATACATACATAGTATTGTGGTAAGGGGGGTAAATCATCACCATTCTGTCGCAGACAGATATTGGTAAATAATGACGGGCGAAATTATGGGAGACAAACATTCTGAAACTGGTTATATAATTACTATTATAATAATGTAAAACCTTTGTATCTGATAAAATATTAATTTGTAATAAATAAGTGAATGGTTAAACTCTCTTTGATTTAAATTTCTGGCAGCGGAATCCCATCAGTACTTAGGGAAAAGCGCCATACTAAGAATAAAACTAATAAATCGTAAAACCTGACAACCTTACCGTTGTCCCAAACTTTAAAAGAACCTGCAAAGTAAACACAACGTATACAGGGTCGTACCACAAAAATTAGACGATTACAGCCGATGATGGATTCCATCAGTAGAATAACACACCCGGGGTCGATCAGTTTCAGTACCCTAGAATAAGTCTGAAATCATATTACCAAATTTTGTAGCATATAAAGGATATTTGAAATTTGCAATACTTCCTAAAAGACCCTGTATAACCCAGAAACATACCCTTCTTTAATGATCAATTAGGGTCATATCAAAGCCGATAAAATTATCTATCCAACCCTGGAAGCTGAAATCTGATTTCTACTATAAAATATTTATCATCAAAATGACGCAAATAATTTTCATTTGCTTTATTCATTTTAAGTAGTTTAATTATGGAAAATTTTAAATGTAGGAGAAAACTTTAAATTATTTGTTATTCGACATGTCACGTCAATTAGCATTATTAGTGGTGTATTTTTTAAGGTAAATCGTCGGTATATATAGGATATCACAAGTGGGAGGTATGACGTCATTTAAGATTTTTTCAAATAGAACACCAAGTATATTATATCTATCAATTTCGAATGCTCTGAGAAAAACTTTTTGCATAACTCACCATATCTCTTGAAATAAGGATTTCCGAAATATTGATATTTGAACATTTAATTTGACGCTATAGCATCAATTAATTTATTAATTATTTCGACGATTGTGAATTATTTAATTAATATTATTGTATTATTTAATTAAATCGTGAAATTGCCAGCAGTATAATTTTCAAACGTCAATATTTCGGAAGTAGCTATTTCCAGAGGTGGGTAAACATTTTTTTACAGGCAACTTTCAGTCCTTATCATATAACTTACAAAAATAAACTAGTTGCCTGTAGAGACGATTATAATTTGCGAAATATATGTTACTTCCTGCATTAAGAAGCAATTTTAAAAGTTTTTTTTTAGATTATAGTCGCAGTATTCAAATTTTAATTTAAAAATGTATCGCCGGTCACGTGTCTCCAGTCAATAATTTCTTACTTTACCCTTTTATATCTCACGTCATTTTAATAAAGTTACTTTTATACAGGGTGGCCCATCGAAAACGAAACAGAGACATTTACTGGCAGCTCAGCTCTTTTTTCGAAACACGCTCAGACCCGTCGATTTTGTTTTCGAGGGGGACACAAAATCGGAACAAAATCACGTCAACAAGTGCAGCCCCCTGGGCGGGGGTGGCACCACCCCTAAAATCTTAAATGGAAAGGGGGATCGAATGATACCTTATTTTAAAGGTCTTTCAATTCCCTTTATAATGATCTAAAATTCATAATACTTCAGTTCAGTAGTTTTGGAGATTTATTGATTTTAAACTTAAATAAAACTTTAATACATCATTAGTGGAAATCAATACATTTGGTAGCAAAGTAATTTAAAAATTAAGAATGAACTGACCCGTCAGCCAAGTAAATGTTGGAAATGACCAACATGACTCTCCATGCAGTAACAAAGATTTTGCTCAAAACGTTTTTGCAATATTTGAGGAGTAATTTGAAGGCACTCATTCACAATTCTTTGTCGCCAATCTTCTAACGATGTTGGTTGAGTAGCATAGATTTTGCTTTTTAAGTGACCCCACAGAAAGAAATCCAAAGGTGATAAGTCTGGCGATCTTGGGGGCCATTCAATGGCACCTCTTCTACCAATCCATCGACCTGGAAACGTCTGATCTAATTATTGTCGAACACGTAATGCGTAATGTGGTGGGGCACCATCCTGTTTGAACATCAACCTATTCGCAATGTACCGCCGATCATTCCCATTTTCAATTATGGCTGTTAATGCAGGATCTATGGCGTCTTGCAGTAAGTCCAAATACATTTCACCGGTTAAATTTCCAGGCAAGAAAAAAGGACCAACTAAATGATCGCCAAAAATACCAGCCCAAACATTTAATTTTTGTGGCTGCTGTGTGTGTACCTCATGATAAACTCTGAGATTAGAATCTGGCCAATATCGGCAGTTATGACGGTTTACTAGGCCATGTAAGAAAAAGGAACATTCGTCGGAAAAGCAAGTGTTGAATAGAAAATGTTCATCGTTTATAATTCGTTCACCCATATCTTCACAAAATTGTAATCGCCGATCAAAATCGTCTTCATTAAGTTCTTGTACAAGATGAATTTTATACGGATGAAAACTATGGGCCTTCAGAATCCGTTGGATACTACATCGACTAACACCACACACAGTATCCAATTTGCGGGTACTTAACGTAGGATATACATAAACTTGCCCTAAAACCCCCACTTCTATTGCTTCGTTCCTTATGGGATTTTCAATATTGCGTTTTTTATTGGCGACTGATCCAGTGTCCCGAAATTTAGCTATAAGTTCTAGGACATATTTTCGATGCACGTTACTGTTCTCATGTCGCTCATTAAATATGTGTGCTGTTCTATTAGCGCACTGATTATTTCCGAAAAATATTTCGATAATTTCAATCCTTTCTGCCGTGGAATATAATATGGTTAATTTATGAATAAAGCGGTAAAAGGTATTTTAACAATAAAGTTTGGTCGAATCAATCGCAAACTATGTACAAATTCCTATTTAAAATAACTACGAGACATTCCCTGCTTATCTTTCTTCAATAAACCACTTTTTTCGCGACAGAAACCGCTCCAATCGCTATTTTGAACACCAAAATGATAAACAAACCATGGGCGTAGTGAAGAAAAGCATTAAATTAATAAGTAACTGCCTTTACTCGAATTTCTTCTGAAAGTAGTACAAACTAATCAGATGTACCTATTAAAGTGTACTGTAAGCTTAAAATCAATAAATCTCCAAAACTACTGAACTGAAGTATTGTCAATTTTACATCATTATAAAGGGAATTGAAAGACCTTTAAATTAAGGTATCACTCGACCCCCCTTTCCATTTAAGATTTTAGGGGTGATGCCACCCCCGTCCAGGGGGCTGCACTTGTTGACGTGATTTTTTTCCAATTTTGTGTCCCCCTCGAAAACAAAATCGACGGGTCTGAGCGTTTTTCCAAAAATGAACTAAGCTGCCAGTAAATGTCTCTGTTTCGTTTTCGATGGGCCACCCTGTATATTTTTATGTGCAAGTTTCGTTTACACCTTAGGTAGATTAAAAATATGACCAATTTTCTTAGTATTTTGTATTTTAACATTATTAAAGGAACATTCCAAAACTTTAAGCCAATATAAGACAGGGCTGTTATAAATAATAGGAAAATGGTTATAGTGACTGATTAAAATAATTCAGTTTCAAATATTGGCGTTATATGATTCAGAAGAGTAAAATTAGCTATGTGTTAAATAATTAAAAAATCGATGTTATAGACTAAGATCTTTGTGACGATGATCTTTTGCGCGGACATATATAATTCCTCTAATTAGATACTATACGATATCTATTAAAAAATTAACAGGTTTTTGAGATTATTTATTTTTAAAATCCGATTTACTGAAGGTTGCCTGTAAAAAAATTTTGACACAGGTTATACAAAAAGTTTTAAGTTTCTATCATGAAAGTAGAAATTGACATAATTTCCCGGGTCTTCCATTTAAAAAAAACATATTAGAAGACGTCTTACCTCCAACCTGGAACACCCTATATAACGTTTTATCTTAAAAAATGCGTAACTAAAAACACCAATAATTATCGTGTTCCAGCGTTTAAAAAAGCAAATTTTCAATCAATTTGTGAAAGACTAATTGATTGTTTAATAAATTCAATAAAGTAATTAAGAAGTTGTAATCAGGGCGGTTCCTGAAAGGCTCTTAGTTAAATGTAACACTGCCTGTTACAATGTCAATTTAATATAATAAAATCGCGTTTATCATTTTGTAAAAGTTAAATAAAAAATGTATTTTCTAAAATATTAAAGTGAAATATTCAGTGAACCACCTGTCGTTGCTTATCCAGTATTTTCTCACCTTCCATTATTATATTAGGTACTTTTTTATCCTATCCCTACTCCCATTATTCTATCCCTTATAGCATAATAATGACATTCGATACTTTTTAGTACATCGATATTATATTTTGCATAGGATACTTTTACTGGTTTAATATTACTAAAAGCATGCCAAGTTTATGTATGTATTAACCCTGATTAATAGGCTTAATAAACCGGCTTAAACGGGCTCTAAATAAAGTTTCTAAACAAAATGCAAGCGACTGCAATATAGTTTATTACCGTGTTAAACTAAGCATAATAGTATTAAGGATTTACGAGGAACCATTAATAGCACTTTCGCTTGATAAAATATAGAGATTTATTGATGTGTTATTATTTATTTTCAAAATTGCAAATATTCAAGAAACTAATTATAGGAAAGGAAGAAATTATTATACTATAGTTAGGTTCAAACTTTAATTATAGTATTTCTCTCGTCTTACTTATTATACTTCCTTGTCTTACTTATTACTAGTGTTGTGATCGCTCGAGCGAAAAACCGCTTGATCACTCGATTATTGAAATAACCGACATCGCTCGATTATTAAAAAACCGATCGAGTTATCTATTCAGGCGAAAACCGTCGCTCGTCACTTATTATCTTTCACTCGATACCCGCGCTTCACTTGACGCCGACGGAAATGTACCGCTGTAATGTGATCAAGTTAAAAAACTGCTCGTATATTCGAACAGTTTTTCGCTCGATAGGAAATACTCTAGTTATAAATTCAGGCGAAAAACCAAAAAATATCGCCTGTCACTTGATACACGACCTTCGGTCTATGCGCCACGCCATCCGATTGGCGACGTTCGAGTTTGACGCTGAGCAGGTACACGACATACGTCTTTCTTAAAGGCACATAAATGAGAAGGTGCATATAAAAAAGTATGCCAAATCCCTTAGCGGAGTCATCGCGACATGAGTTTTGTAAAGTTTTGTTTTAACTGGCTAGCCAGCGGCGTAGTTTAGGTCTCCGATTGTAAATATTAAAAAATTAAAGGATATAATTTTTAAATTTTTATTTACTATAAACTCGAGAAAACTTCTCAAAAATAATATAATAATAGAAATTGTAAATAAAAATAACAAAACGAACAAAATGGTTAACAAAATATATAGAAAAATTCGTTGGTAATCTTATAATAAACATTTTTAAATCTAAACAGGAACTTTTTATTATTAAACTCAAGAAGACTTCTTAAAAATGGAAAATAAGAAAACGAGCAAAATAGTTAACAAAACATAGGTATCAACAAAATTGTTTTGGTAACCAAAAGTAAACATTCTTAAATTTGAACTTTTAGGTAACTATAAACATGAATTTAAAAAAAATAATCACCTATTTTCTTATTTTGCCAGTCGCGTAACTAAGCCTAAATATTTGAAGGTGCGCACCTGATAATTTAGAGTGGAAGAATTTGACAAGCCATTTTACTTATTTTATGTTCGTAAATTGAGAAAGATTTGACAAAAAATAACTCTCGGTAATACTTTTTGTTTTAAAAAAGCACAAGAATAAACTCGAACAATAAATACATATTTGGGTGATTTTTTGCAGTTTTTTTGTTTGGTATCGAGACATGTGGTAAAAATTCATTATTCACAAATAAATAAATTTCGGGAATTTTTTTGGAGGCTACTACAATTCTTTAGCTAAACCTGTGGCCACCCGTAGTTACATGCCTGCTAAATACCCTACCTGATCACATATAAACGGCATGGCTGATGCTCAAATAGTCGGTGACGTCGTCGCTTGGTGAATTGGAATTTCAAGCGATTCACTCGAGCGATTCACTCGATTATTAAAATCGCTCCAGTATCGAGTAATCGATTATTAAAATCATCGGCTTTTCCCAAGAATACTTATTACCCTCATTTTTCTTACAGTGTACCATCCTGCTATCGAAGTATTTTTCTACCGGAACGGTACGATGCGCCCGACGCGATGAGAAACCTACACTGAGAAAAGAATTTTACTACCGTTATAAATTTTTTTACTACGATAGCAAAAACATACCCACATAGTGAACAATCAAAAAAATAGCTGTGTAGGAAAATTAGTTTTGATGGGTATATCATTCTTCTTCTTCAAGTGTCATCTCCGCGACGGAGATTGACAATAATCATAGCGATTCTAACTTTGGAGACGGCTGCTCTGAAAAGTTCGGTCGATGTGCATCCGTACCATTCTCGCAAATTGCGCAGCCAAGATATTCTTCTCCTTCCTACACTTCTTTTGCCCTGGATTTTACCTTTCATGATAAGTTGGAGCATGGTATATCTGTCTCCCCGCATAACGTTTCTCAGGTATTGCAACTTTCTAGGTTTCATGCTTTCCACAATCTCCAGCTCCTTGTTCACTCTTCTCCTGACTTCGTTGTTTGACACGTGTTCCGTCCATTGTATATCATTGCACTCATCAGAGTGGTTGAAATCAAAAGTAAATACCGGTGCATCCAAGCGTGGTTTGGTATTAACCGTGACGTCATCGTGTGTCGTAAAATTACGTCACAGGTTAAACCGCCAGTACCCGTGCTAGGAAGCGGGATATTTACGGTTGACAATTGACAGGCGTGGTGATTTCGGAATTGAAGGTTATGGTTATTTGTGTTGTGTAAACAAATATATATATCAAAATTTTGTAATTTTGTGTCTCCATTTAACTTGTACTCATTGGTATTAAAATTAAGCTAAAAGTGGAACTGCTTAATAGTTGGTAAGGGTAACGGGTAACGGTCAATGGTGTCTACTCTGGTCCACTGAAAGTGGAGTCTGGGGTGTCTCAGAGTTCGGTGCTGGGTCCAATTTTGTTTTCATTGTATATTAGTGATCTTGCGAGCCTGGACTTTCGGGGCATATTCACCATTTTTGCTGACGATACCACCCTCTTATGGCACTCGAAAAACAGAATTATTGAGGTATATAATAGGTAGAGACTTAAATCAACGAATAGTGCGAGGCTAACGGTGAACAAGGACGCTAACAAACCCGAACGAACCCCTCAACTGTTAAATACATAATGTTAAAAGAAATTTTGTTGAACGTATTTGTTGCTGCAAAACCCCACAAGAACATGAATGTTAGGTAATTCATTTTTGTTACTATTGCTATTATTTTTAATGTTGGAAAATAAATTTAGGTTTAGGCACTGTTAGCTCGTAAACCGCCACTCTAATCAAAAACTTGGCCTCTCTTTGTTTTGTCTAGAATCTCAAGATGTATCAGAATTTGTTAAAGAAGCGGTGTTGCCATTTAAGAAAATTTAAGATCTTGACTGTATTTGGTTTGTTTATTTTGGAAACAGTTTGTTCAATACATCGAGCATATTATAATAATAATAATAATAATAATAATAATAGCGACAATCCTCCTAGATGCCACACTAAACAAAACAATTCCTAGATTGGCTCGCACAAAAAACTCCATGTATGTATGCAAATAATAAATATTAGAATAAAAAATAATGAATATTAGAATAAAAAATAATAAATATTAAAATAATAAATATTAGAATAAAAACCTTGAACGTGGCAACTGTAAAGAACCTGTAGTCCTTTGAAATGTGGGTGTATAGATGAATTTTAAAAATATCATGGACGGAACACATGTCAAACAACGAAGTCAGGAGACGAGTGAACAAGGAGATGGAGATTGTGGAAACCATCAAAGCTAGAAAGCTGCAATCCCTGGGGTACGTTGTGCGGGGAGACAGATATTCGATGATCCAACTTATCATACAAGGTAAAATCCAGGGGAAAAGAAGTGCAGGAAGGAGAAGAATATTTTGGCTGCGCAATAAATAATAAATATTAGAATAACAAATAGTAAATATTAGAACAAAAATTAATAAATAATAAAATAAAAAGTAATCAAAATTAAAATAAAAAATAATAAATATTAGAATAACATGTATGAGAGTATAAAAATGTATAACCAGTTGAGTGTCCATTGTAGATCACTGACCTGTGTGCAGTTCCAAAGAACTATAAGACTGTAATATACAATCTGGATGAATATTATCGTGACCGATTTTGACAGAATTATTTTTGTCCTACCGGACGTTTTAAATTTTGTGTCGATTGTATATGCATGATCGATTTTGATATTGATTTTGCTCGGTGTTATAAGGGCCTAGATATACATACGTTTTACGATTGCCAGTGTTGATTTTTTGTAGTTTCGTATTTTACTTTGTATTTTATTTTTATATGCATATATATCTGTATGCCTTATCTGGCAATCTTACAATTTACATTTAGCAATAGATTAAGTAATTAATATAATATACTAAGGTAGCTTGTCTGTGAGAATGTACGGTTACATTAAATAGATGCAGCGCCAATCAAAAACTAAGAAAAATAAATTGTAGATACTTGACAATTAAACTGCATAAACAAACGGGGTAAATACTCACGTATTTTGACACTTGACGCTTGGACAAGCTAATTCAGTGTTTATTAGTTTGGGTATGATGCTGGACAGATACGCCATTACTTATAACAATAAAATCCACTTACAGTAATAGTTTATTACCGACCGTGGAATTTGAACCTACGAATTCTCTTCATATGATTGTCAGTGACCGCTGCTTTAACCACGAAACCACCGCAATCGGTTATTCGCTATTTGTTACATATAAACTTTATTTTGTGTTTCACAGTCGAGTAAAATGTATAATTTATAGATAGAAGAACTGAATAAATTTATAACAAAATTTTTTTAATACAATACTTAAATACCTACTTTCTGTTCCAATTTAACATTTCGGCCTAGCCATTCTTACATCTCTTATTGAGATAAGAATAAAAATATAATAAAATATTATAATATTTCTTTTAAACATTTATTTTAACTTTTTTTTTGATTTTGTTTTATTTCTGCCCTAAAGAAGGCCTTGTTTCCTAGTAACTGATGTTCTTTAATAGATCAAACTAGCACTATACTTAGCGCATAATAGCCACGTGCTCGATGCGTAAACTTGTTGCTATTGGTCAATCGGCGAAATTTTTTTTTTCTTTTCTACATGGTCGTGGTTCAGTATAGGCTATTATTTCAGGCCTATTCACGCGTGGTTCAAGATTGTACTGTTATATTGTCCTTATTGGGACATTGTGTGCTCTTTACGTGCTCGTCGCATGTATTTGTTTTGATCTACTGAATTGGGAAAGTGAATAGACTATAAATTCATTTGAAAATGTATATTATGACCGACGTTTCTTTAACTTACGTGTTAAATCTCTTTGCCGTTTCATGTCAGCATATTGCAGAAAGACAACCTTTTTCCTTGCGTAACTTAACAAGTTTCAAAATAAGAATAAATTAATGTTTTCTTTTTGTTTTCAGTTGTAGCTCATTGTGGTGGTACAATCAGGGATAATGGTAGTTTCTTTGTAAATGATGGATATCCAAATCCATACAATGGGGTTGGTTCCTGTCAAGTTACGATTTTAAAATCAAATCCTGCAGTCTGTCAGTACAGGTAAGTGAATTTTTATCTTTTTGTTTGATTGGGTTCTAGTTATCTGTTTTAACAATGAATTTATGGTTTTGTTGTTCCAAAAATAACTACGAGGCAAACTTGAAACAGAATTATGGTATTTGTGATAATTTTATGTTTTAAACTTACCAACCTATGATCCAACTTTACAACTGACTTTATTCCACAAGAAAAAATTATTCCTGTTTCGAAAACGACGTTGAGTTAAGTTATTTTAAAATTATTGAATAAAAAGAAGTAATATGGTCGGTAGACCAGATTTAACAACCCAAATAATTTTTTAAAACTTCTTATAGGTATTTCTTATCAGTTTGTAATTTTTGTCGAGGTTCTCAGCGGTCATGCTCATTATGTATATTAAGCATTACATATTAAATTAGTCTCAATCTTAATAATAATCGAAAATATAACGAATTCTTCCTCCAAATACAAATCAAACTTATACATGGTGTCAATTTAATGTAATTCATCGACATCTCCTATAATATCATGGATAGAGGAAAACATTAAATATAAATATTAGTGGACTGTTAATGGTGTATATTTTTAAATATACAGTGTGTTTTATAAAAGCGGGAACATTAAAAGTTAAATATTTTAAATGGAATGCCCTATATTTTTTACTCGGAATTACTGTCCATTATTATTGTTTATTATTGTTTATGTAATCCAATTTTTTTCCAAATCTGTTTTAGTGTTGACAAGATATTAATTATTTTCCAATTTTTATTTTTTTGGAACGATCGCAATAAATATGTTACAGATTCTTTTTGATTTTAATTTGATCAAAAAAAAATTACAGGCATTTAGATCTAAGTTATAATATAGTAATATTTATAAAATTTTACAAGAACAAACCAGTATATTATAGAATTGATAATGGAGTAAATGTGAATTGACATTTATAACAATAATAAAACCTAACTGTTTAATGAGAATTAAGTAAAATAGAATTGGCACTATTTTTACCCTAGAATCTGATGGGTCTTTATTTCTCATCTTCAAGAAGAGGGTTTGTTCCGGTTTGCTTGTTAAAAATATTCTTCCATTTTTTTAATGGATTTAAAATGTCGTAGCAGTTTTCCCATAAGAAAGTAATATTGCTGCTCATTTTCCTCTTTTAATTGACGATAAAACCTTGTATTAGATAGACTACTCTGAACAGTATTCGTGAGCATGTTTTTACATCGTTAAAATTTTCTGTTTCAAATCAAATTATATTCAACAATTCTCTGGAACAGTCAGTCGAAAATAAATATAAAAGAAGTCGACAAGCTAAAGTAATTACTATCCTTATTTTCTGGCGTTGTTCTTTCTAAAGAGACGTAAATTAGATAAACGTTGAGCACTCAAAAGGCAAAAAAACCTAGTGTAGGAAGAAACCGATGAGTTTAATAATCGAGTACTTGATACCCGAGCGATTTATCACTCAAAATTCCTATTCATCAAGCGATGTCGCTATATATCGCTCGAGCGGCAGCTCAGCCGTTTACAGGTATATAACCAGCGTTACCAAACTTACCATGAATAGTATGCCAAGTGCGAGGATGTTTTTTCCCATATTTTTTAAAAGGTCCCACGACAAAACTTTACATACATAAGGTACATTATAATATTTTTTTTTGGAAAATTATTAAAAAAAAGGTTATTTAAATACGATTGGAAACCAAGTTCAAAAGATTATAGAGAGAACAGTAGCCAAACAAACAGTAGTGATATAGCCCAATGCAAAATGCTATATCTGATCACGGAGGGCTGAATGTACTTTAATTTTAATGTCCTGGTTTATTTAAGGGTTAATTATAAGAGTCCTTTCGTCTATCGAGTCTCACGATCTGGTTATTTTACTTTTATTCACAATAAAAATCAAATGAAAGCTAGCAAAAACCTTAACTAAAGAGATATTATCTAACGTGGAGATTATAAGGGTACCAGAAGCAAGGTTCCGTAGACTAAGATTAACTTCAGATATTTTAACTTACACTTTAACGAAATTTCTTTCGACGTGAAGCACATAATTTTCCACTGATAAGACCGATTTCGTAAAATCCTGAAAATAGACTCGCAGAGCGTAGCGCTGCTCCGTTAAGAACCGAAAATCAATTAACTATTGCCGAAAAAAGTACCAACTTCAAATATCGTTTCCATTGTCGGTTACGTCCTGTTCTGCTGATGCTAGTTTAAGATCGAGATGGCGAATTATAGTAGCGGCAGTCAGCGTATTTTAATCTTTATTTAATAATGCAGTATTTCAACGGTTCCTTTAAATAAAATTTAATTTTCCTGTAAAATTAGTTTCGTGAAAAATTGAATTTCACGACACTACATATCCATTTTTCTCATGGAGACCTTAAAAATCCCAGGAAATGGGACATATTTCACAAATTAGCAACACTGATTATAACATATAACGGGCGCCTTCGGCGGCGAAGATCGTGTATTGAATCAAGAATGGTATGCGATAATTTTCGTTTGAATTTATAACTCGAGTACCTAGCCTTCCCAATAATCGAGTGATCACTCGAGCGATTAATCAATCACTCGAATTCAGACCAGCCACTGGAATGAATGATGAGCGATCGAGCAACGATTTTCGTTTGAATTTATAACTCTAGTAGTATTTCCAATAATTGCGCGATGTCGCTTAGTTCAATAACCGAGTACTCGAAGCGTTTTTCGCTCGAGAGACCACAGCACTAATAAAAATCATAAACGGGATATGAAATGTCGCCTATATTGAAGCAGCTATAATTGCAATAATATTGCGCTTTTAAAAATATTTTTTAAGGCAATTAACTTAATTAGAGAATTCCATTGCTGCCTTGTAGCGTTGACGCAAAATATGGAAATAGTGTTTTAATTATAAAAATAGCTCTTCAAGAATGCAAAAATGAATAATATTTTTTTAAAAGTCATCAGTTGATATCATTAGTACCGGCCTGGTCCCAAGACCTGTACGAATTTATTTATTGGCTTGAAACAAACAACACCTATTTCTATCTACTTTGTATAGTTGTTGCAAAATTATACCGTTGACTCTTACTGCCATAAATAAACTACCTGATTAAACCCTATTGTATACGCCTCAACCACTTCAAAGCTCAATAAATGGGATCAGGGCCGGCTTGAAAATGTATACCACACCACATAATTTATTTTTATAATTTAAAATAAATAGATAGGTATTTTTAGTTTTAGGTACCTATAATAAATGTAAAATAATGATAACAATTAATGATAATTGAAAATAATATAAAGTTTTGAATTTCTGCTTTTGTATTATTAGAATTGGGAATGATTTTTGCTTGCTGACTATGATAACTAGCATTGTCCATTACAATGACGCTATTTTCAGGTATATTTTTAAGGAGTTTATGTTTAAACCAATCTTCAAAAAGTTGTGCATCGGTATCTTGATGGTAATCTAAAGAAGAATCTGCTATGTTTTTAACTGAAAGCAACAGACAATTTGGAACAAACCCGTTCTCTGAACCAGCATGTAATATTGTGATTCTTTTGCCTTTATTTGATGGTGCCTTGGTTTGACATTTTTTGGAAGAGTCATTCCAACCTTTTCTTGGAGTGTCATGGGTATCGAACCATGTTTCGTCAAGGTAAATAATTGGACGATTTTCTTCTCTAAATTGTTTAACAGCTGTTAAATATTTAAGTCTCCATTCCCGTAAACGTTGTGATTCCATTAATGTGTGTCTTTTATCAATGCTTCGGTATTTAAGAACCATTTTATGCAATATTTTCCTAAGGCTTGAAAGGCTACAAGTGATATTTGTTTCGTCTTTAATCAGTCGCTCTTTGAGGGAAATCAAAGTGGGTACAGTTTGTGCCTCATACATTTGGTAAATGTTTCTTCTTAATAAATCCATGTCATTTTCGTCAATGCTTCTAAATGTGCCAGAATCACTCCGATTTTTTCTAGGATTAACAGGTTTAAGTACTATGTCTCTTACCGAAGATAAAGGAGTTTTTGTCAAAGTAGACGTCTCTACTAAAGCATCCATCGAATTAAAATTTCTACTCAACAACGATTGATACACATTTTTAATTATTAGTTTGGTATCGGTAGATAAATGCTTTCTTTTAAAAATGAAACTTGAAGATGCCCCCCTATCAGCACAATTCCAAGGACGCCACATTCTACCACTAATAAGCTTAACTAAAAATTACTCGCCGGAAAACCACTAAAGATTAAAATTATTAAAAATCACTTTGTATTTATATATGCATCAGGCATAGGTATAAATTGAATTTGGATACCTGGTCCGGCTCTGTTCGAAAAGGTTTTAAAATTTGGGATTTCCTTATTTATTTTATGGTCGAAGGGATAATGAGGTTTTATTGTAGTCAAAAGATCAACGGTATAATTCTGCAAATACTATACACGTCGATGAAAAGATGCAGTGGAAAACCCACCCTTATTATCGGCGTAATGAGAAATATTTTACGAACAAACTTTCGCAAAAGTGAATATTCTTTCTATATCCGTTATTAAATGAAAACCTTAACAGTGATAATTCGAACAAATTATAGCGATACTTTCGTATCGTATAATGGTCCTTAGCTAGCTCTAGGATCTAAGGTCGCCTACTGTTGACTTGCTGTGTTCAACTCACCTATTTTGTAACCTTTTGGGTGCCACTGACGTTTTAGTAGACGTCATAACCTCCTTTTTGATCCTCGAGCTAAACTCCCTTTCAGAAAAACAATTCCTGTTCCCAGAATTAACCTATATTGAAAAAATTAATATCCGGGTGTCATCTGTGAACTGCAATTCCTACCTATCAATTTAACAAAACGGAACAATAGCAACGACCAATTATGGGCAACTATAAAATAATATTTGAATCTACCATTCTTCTGTGCAATAACCCACAAGTAGGGATGGTTGGAACAGGATTTTTTAAATAACCGGTGCAACCGGTTCCAATTTTAAAAAATAACTGGTTCAGGAAACCCAGGAGAATTTACATAAAAAAAGTTACCACCCACTTTATTTGGAAAAGAACAATTGTTATGATATTGTCAAATATAAAATAGAGTAACGTCAGTAATTAAGTTAAATCGCAAATGCCTAATTGATACTTGTGTTTATTAAATCATGCTCAGGGAGAAACTTTTATGTAATCAAATACGAACAAAGGAACAAAAGTTAGGAAATAAAATACGTATTCTCTTTTCGTAATCTATTTGGATTAGGGACGGATTTTATTTCTGGGTCACGAGATAAAATCCAGTGCAATTACAACCATAATATGATTTATTATGCAAAGACATTATCATTTATTATACAAAGACAAGAAAATCTATAAAACATATTTTTATTTTGACTTAGAGCGGGTTTTCGATGTGTTGGTTAAGGGTGGAAACCCAATTGTGTAGGTCTGAACATGTCCAAACCGCAATAAATGGATACAAGGTCGGCTTGAAGACTTTGATGTTATCCATTCCTGAACTATTCCCTCTATCGGAATCAAAATTGATGGTACTCCCGGACGTTTAAACCAAATATACAGCCTGTACCAAGTTAAGTGCGCACTATTGCTAACTTTTTTATTATTGTAGATACATAGTCGGTTAAATTAGCAAAGTAATAGCATTTTTTCTGCTGATTGAGATGGTGAGAACAGAAAAACAATTGAACATAGGGTTTTCAAATAAATGAGAAAAATGCCATTTTTTTAAACGGAACACCCTATATATTTTTGCCTGCAAGGTTTGTAAATTATTTACAGAACAAAAAAGTTCATATGCACTATTATCCTAAAACTGAAAATAACCGAATTATTACCATATTTATTTTTTAGACAAGTTGGCTATGTCTTCTTGAAATAAAACTCAAATATCTCCTTATTATTTTTATTTAAATGAAATAAATGAAAACACACAACCTACATTAAATGTGCAAAGACATTTCCGTTTGGTTCGATACATTTTCTGGCATTCTTTAATACACGTTTTGTGGCTTTTAAAACTGTTCTGCCATCGATGGATGCTATAATGCGTCTGATGCCATCTTGAAGTTCGTCCAGGTTCGCAGCATATTTCCGGCGTTGTCTTTGACATAATCCCAAAAGTAAAAATCTAATGAAGTTATGTCAGGGGATCTTGGGGGCCAACGTATAGGACCATTTGTTGCTATCCGCCTATCTTGGAAAAGCCTTTCTAACAACATTCTCACCTCGTGGAACTGATGGGGAGGAGCTCCATCTTGTTCAAAGTAGATTCGGTTTCGTGCCTCTAAGTTGACATGATGTAAATATTCTTCCAGTAATTCTGACAGCATATCAACATATCTTCGTCTTGTTAAAACGCCATCATAAAAAATTGGGCCAATTATTTAGCTGCCTATTAGACCACACCAAACATTAATACTAAATCTTACTTGCGGATTTCTGGGATGAGCAATAAATAGATTTTCTCTAGACCAATAGTGCATGTTTTTCGATTAAACATACCCCTGTTTGAAAAATTCGCTTCATCGCTCCACAATATGTGCGTTAAAAAGTTGGTATTTTGCCTACTGATATCTACAAACAATAATTGGCAAAAAATTAGTCTCCTTTCAGTGTCGCCAGGTAATAATGTTTGCACTAGTCGGTACTTATACGGACAACCTTATATTTTTTTAAAATTCTCCAAATTGTAAATAAACTTAAACCACTGTCCCTTGCCAAATCTCTGGTAGAATTATTTTTGTACACTTCAAAATATGCTAACACATTTACTTCTACCTGTTCACTTATTATAAACTGTTTTCTAGTTCTACCCTTTCCAAAAAGTTTTCATTATTTCTGAATTTTCTATAAAGATTTAAAAAATACCTTTTGTTTGATTGATCACGTTCAGGATACGTTTGACCATATTGTTCTAGTGCTCGGAAACTATTTTTTTTGCAAACAAGATATGCTTCTAACATATCGCATTTTTCTAAATGCGTGAACGCCATTTTATATTATTTTTATAACTAGAGAACATCCAATAACTATTACAACAATTACCAAAAATGCTTGGCTCTTATTGACAGCAGAATAATCTAATGACACATCAAATAAAGCTTTTATTTTGAAAATACACAGCCAACTTGTCTAAAAAATAAATATGGTAATAATTCGGTTATTTTCAGTTTTAGGCCAATAGTGCATATGAATTTTTTGTTCTGTAAATAATTTACAAACCTTGCAGTCAAAAATATACAGGGTGTTCCGTTTAGAAAAATGGCATTTTTCTCATGTATTTGAAAACCCTATGTTCAATTGTTTTTCTGTTCTCACCATCTTAATCAGCAGAAAAAATGCTACTACTTTGCTAATTTAACCGACTTTGTATCTACAATAATAAAAAAGTTAGCAATAGTGCGCACTTAACTTGGTATAGGCTGTATATTATTGGACACGTTAGTCAACAGAAACAGCAAAAACAATGCCGACAAAAATAAAAACCTACACACATTGTATTTTTTGTCTTATTAAATTTATTTAAAAATGTTCATTCGTATTTATTGATAAAATACCGTATTTAAATTGCTTTATAAATGAAGACTAGAATCACAATGTATATTTTATATTCGTAGCTATTCATTTTTCTACTTCAAAATTATTCTACCTACATAATGAATATTTGGTAGAATTAAATTCAAGATATATACAGGGTGTCCGGGAAAAGGAGGTCAATCCATTAACCATATATTCCTTGAGCAAAAATAATATTACTTTTATAATGCCATTTTTCATTCTTGACCCTCATGTGCGATATACAGGGTGTTAAAGTTTGAAATTGAAAACTGATATTTGTGAATAGTTCGAGTATTTAATGAGATATTAATTTCAAATTTGGTACATTGCGTCAGCCTAAAAAGATACATCTTTTGAGAGGAACAAAACAAGAAACTTTTGTCAAATACTCAAAATAGGGGGGGTCCAGTTCCCGCTGACCACCCCTATTTTTTAGTGTGTGCGCCAGTGACTTCTAAACAAGATTTTTTTAGGCAATTATTTATTTTTGATTATTTTTTCTCCCTTATAAAATTTCGATCAAATCATGTGTTTTGGAGATAATTTGAAAAGCATGGATCCTTACCAGATGCCAGCGCGGCTGACGGTAATCCAATAATTTTCAAATGCTAAATCAAGTCAGCCGTTGTGGCATTACCATGGATACAAGATATAATTAAGTAAAACTTTGCAATAAGTGACAATACTGAAAACAAAAGACTAACCAAAAATAAGGACAGTGGCGTATAGATAAAAACCTGTAGTACTAATTCAGTTAAATGAAATTAGTTTATTGACCTACTAAGAACTTACTATTGCTAATCTTCATATAACAGTAAACACCATTGTTATCATTCGTTCTTAAGACAATAATTTACTATTACTTATTAAATAAATTTTAAACATCATAACAAGATAACAAATACTCGAAACATATTATTTTCGAAAGAAGTATAATAATCGTCGCGACATCTCGCGGTGGTACATAAAAACGGCGAAACGCGTCTGGGTATTAGTCTGACAAAGAAAATGGAAACAAATTTCTATATTCAAATATTATTTTTTTAAATTAACGTTAGTAACAAAAAACAAACAAAAAAAATAGTCTAAAGAAATTGCTCGATATGACCTCCATTTTTTTGAATATACATGCGAGCTCTCTTTATTAAAGAAAATCTTAACCTTTGAAAAATATGTGGTTTTAACCTGAACTGCTGTCCAGCTTGAAGTATTCTTTCTATTAAATGATTCTCGCTCAAAATCGGAACCATATACACAAAATCTTTCATACACCCTAACATCTAACGTCTGACATCCATATTGTTTCTTTTTTACTTGAAAGAAGACTTATTAATTAAAAAACTTTTAAATCTTAAAACACAGTGAAAAGTAATATTTAATTTGACAGCAAATAAAACAACGATGCCGTATCCATGGTAATGCTACAACGGCTAACTTGATTTAGCATTTGAAAATTATTGGATTACCGTCAGCCGCGCTGGCATCTGGTAAGGATCAATGCTTTTCAAATTATCTCCAAAACACATGATTTGATCGAAATTTTATAAGGGAGAAAAAATAATCAAAAATAAATGATTACCTAAAAAAATATAGTTTAGAAGTCACTGGCGTACACACTAAAAAATAGGGGTGGTCAGCGGGAACTGGACCTCCCCTATTTTGAGTATTTGACAAACATTTCTTGTTTTGTTCCTCTCAATAGATGTAACATTTTGTGCTGACGTAATGTACCAAATTTTAAATTAATATCTCATTAAATAGTCGAATTATTAAAAAAAATCAGTTTTTAGTTTCAAACTTTAACACCCTGTATATCGCACATGAGGGTCAAAAATGAAAAATGGCATTATAAAAGTAATATTATTTTTGCTCAAGGAATATATGGTTAACGGATTGACCTCCTTTTTGCGGACACCCTGTATATTTGAAACATTTTCTTAAATTGTAAATCTGACACCACAGCGATAGTTATCCGTTGAAAGTTATGATACCGGTGCCTAATTGGTCAATATACAGTGAGGACGTAAAGTAAGGAATAAATTCATTATCTCGCAAACTACAATTTTTTTAAAAAATCGCTCGAACCCTTCGATTTTGTTTTTCGAACGCGCATATTCTGACATAAAATGTAGATATACAGGGTGTTGCAAATAAGAGTGACACAAAAATTTTTTTTAGCATGTGCTATACCTTAGCCCAAGCGTTTTGGAGTTATTCTCATTCAAAATTTGAAAAGTGGAAAAAGTCATGGAGAAAACAAAGAATAAAATTATTTTAAAAATGTCTTATTTATCGAAAAAACAGTTAGGTGAACTTAAAAATAATTTTTCTAAAGTAAATGTTCGAAGTGTCTTCCGTTGGTCAACTGACCGATCTACAAATTCCCGCTGAACATTTCGAACCATTTGGGGTGTAATTTGCCGAATTTCTTGCCGGATGCGATCTTTTAAATCATCTAAATTTGCAGGCTGGCTTTTGAATACTTTTCCCTTAAGGTATCCCCATAAAAAAAAAGTCGAGTGGTGTTAAATCGGGTGACCTTGGCGGCCACTCAATAAAACCACCTCTTCCAATCCACCTGTTTGGAAAAGTATCGTCCAAATATGTACGAACTCTCACAGCGAAATGTGGGGGAGCACCATCTTGTTGCAACCAGATATTATGATGTGGCAAATCGGGACGTTCTAACTCAGGAAAAAGGGTGGCCAGGGCTGGAACAAGTTCTTGTTCTAAAAAAACTCAAGTATCTCTCGCCTGTTAAATTTCCGTCAAAAAAGAAAGGCCCTATAACAATGTCATCGACAACGCCAGCCCATACATTGATTTTTTGATTAAATTGTGTGTGTCCTTCCCTCATCCAGTGTGGATTTACATCGGACCAATATCGATAATTTTGGGTATTTACGTCTCCATTCAAGCAAAATGTGGACTCATCGTAAAAAATTATATTTTTTACAAAATTTCTGTTTACGAAACACATATCCTGTAAACGCTCACAAAATTCAAGGCGCCTCTCAAAGTCCCTTTCCAAAAGTTCTTGGAGAACTTGCATTTTATAAGGATGGTATTTATTTGTATGCAGTATTTTAAGAACTGTTGTTTTTCCAATATCCACGTCACTTGCTACCTGCCTCGACACCACATGCTGGTTATCTTGAACTGCCAGTAAGACTTCTAATTGTTGATTTTCATCAACTTGAGGACGACCAAATCTAGGGACATCTCTTACATGACCGAATTGCCTAAACTTGTACTCAATTTTGCTTACTGTTGATTGTGATATTGGCGGACGATTGGGGTATTTTTGATTAAATAACTCACAAGTTTCTTGCTGTGTTCTAACCCTATCACCGTAGCCTATCATCATCAAAACCTCTATGCGCTGTTTCTCAGTGAGCCGCATTTTAATTTAATTTAGTTATGAAGAACCGAAATGAGTCTTTTGAAAACTAGTAAAACATTATGAAAATACACATAAAACTGACAATAACAGTAACTATTGACATTAATTCTCCAAAGCCTACTTGACGTTTCTTGCGCTTCACGCATGCTGACTACAGGTTTTCCTCAGCGTACATGAATCAATGCAAGTCTTGATTGATTGCGAAATATCTGATTTTCAAATTTTGAATGAGAATAACTCCAAAACGCTTAGGCTAAGGTATAGCACATGCTACATGAAAAATGTTTAGGATTTTCCGAAGAATCCGTACATGCAATAATATACAGTGGGTTCTATTTAAGAAAAAAAAAATTTTTGTCTCACTCTTATTTGCACACCCTGTATATCTACATTTTATGTCAGAATATGCGCGTTCGAAAAACAAAATCGAAAGGTCCGAGCGATTTTTTAAAAAATTGTAGTTTGCGAGATAATGAATTTATTCCTTACTTTACGTCCTCACTGTATGGTCGATATCGATCGATAAATATATCAAGTGCACACTGTAATCAGACTCTTGTGTCGTAAAATACAAACTGATTTATTTTTATTAGGGATGTAGGTAAATAAAATTTCTACTTAGGTTCTGGCCAAAAAGATTTAAATTTTGAATAATTTATGGTCAGAGAGGATAATTAGGATTGAATGGTAGTCAAGCTCACCAAAATCAACGGTATAATGCAAACTTTCCTATAAATTGACTGCTTGAAAGCTTGTGCACACATATTCAAAAAGAAAACATTCAGTATTTTTATTCTTTTTTTATGATCAAATACAAGCACCATAGAAACAATCCTTTATGGCACTCTGGGAGTGGTGCGTGTGCGAATAAAGCGATTCCCATTAGTTTTGAATCGTTGGAGGTTATATTCGATGGGAAAAACGACCTCGGGAAGGTCGATCCATAAGAATGAAGTCCGTCAGATGAAATAATTCTTAAATAATGAAGTTCAAGGAGCACTAAGCTTAACCACATATGAATAGGCGGCAGTGGTTCGTCGTGTATTTCTGCTATTCGTCGCTCTGGGCGGAATTAAGAGGGCAAGGTCAGCCGAACACTTTCAATGAAAATATCTGTAAAGAGAGTTAAATCCCCAACCTGTCTTCAATGTCCTAGGCTGTCAGTCAGACGAATAGCCCTCCTTTCGATGGAATCCAGTAGCCGAAAAGTATGTTTGGGTGCAGAGCTCCAGACATGAGAGCAGTACTCTAGTGATGGTCGAATCTCGGCTTTGTATAGTATCAAAAGTTGTCGAGGTGTGTACAACTTTTTGGTTCAGAAGAGTACACAAAGTTTCTGAGAAGCTATCTTCTCGATCGCCACAAAATGGCTATGCCAAGACATATTTCCTCCCAGATTGACGCCCAGCAAATTAATAGATGACGCCAGTCCTGCCATGACTATATCCGCATCTGTAATGTTAACCTTTTTAGATAAAACTGCCTTTTTTTTAGCGTTAAATTCGAGTTGGTTACTGTCACCACAAGCAAAAATATCTTCAAGGTACGTTGGCAGCCGATGTTTGTGCATTCAAAGAGAAATATGAGATAAGTGTGCTATCGTCAGCAAAGCTAAATATCGGATTGTTAGTTTCCACTAGAAGGTCGTTAATGTAAAGGAAGAAGAGGGTGGGAGACAATATGGACCTTTGAGGAACACCGGCATTGATGGTGAGGGTGTCTGAGAGAAATCCGTCAATCGCCACTTGCAGAGAGCGATCCTTAAGAAAGCTAGACAACCACGCACATAATCGACTGGGCATACCACACGATTGCAGTTTACTTAGAAGCCCTTCATGCCAAACACGATCAAAAGCTTTAGAAATATCCAGTGCAATATCCCGAGACTCCCCATGATGTTCGATTGCGTTGTTCCAAAGATGGGTGATATAGGCTAGATATAGAATAGTAATTAATTAATAATTAATAAGTAATAATAGTATATTAATTAAATAATATACTATCGCGGGAAGGTCCACATTTCTGGAATATATATTTGTTAACTTTACTGCAATACTCTGTAGGATAGAAATTGAGCTACCTCACATACATAGAAAATGGATTAGGACCAAACCTAGTACATAATGCATAAAGACATGCTTAGGTTGAAACTGAGGCCGGACAGATTTGGCTATACATTATTTATACCAGATTTCCAGAGAGTATTTCTTTTAAAATCGACAAGAATCCTTAAACAATTCAATTACGACTCCATTAGATAAAAAAATAACAAAAAACATAAAGCAACAGTTTTATCTGCTTTTCTCCACAGATCTCAAGAACGTGCGTAGTATAGGCCAGTGATTTTATTGGATAAATACTGTTGAGTACGTAGTAAAAATAAATCAAAACATTGTTTATTGATACAGTTCTCTCCCACATTTTTCTTCAAGGCATACAATTATAATAATTATTTAATTTTATAAGTAAGGGAAATGGTTAAAAACCTTATATACAGGGTGTTATGGAAATAACGTACTATATTTAAATCGGGAATTCCTGAGATGAAAACAAATAGAAGAAAAATATCCAAAAATGGCGCTTTAATTTAATATGCCCTGTACATGACCTTATGTCAAATCAAAAATGACCATGTGATGCCCCTGTCAGGAAGATAAACAAAGCAACATATGTTATCAGTGTTGTCATATCTTCAGAGTAAACTTTTTAGAAAGTCAATAACCGTTTGACAGATTGCAAGTTGTTTATTTTTCAGGGTACATTATTATAAACTTTTACGTTCAGTTCAGTTCGCTAGGAAATAATCTCTGATTTATAAACTTGAACTGACTCGAACGAACCGCCGCGGAGTTTTTAAATGTGCAGGTATGTTCTCATTTGTTCAATTCGACCGACACCCGTCAGATCTGGACAACTTAAAAGTTTATAAATGCCACTTACCCTTTAAAAAAAAATGTTATTTTATTTACCATTTCGGACTTATTTAAAACCAACTTAATTTATAAAAAACACCAAGTACTCACATCACAAAATCACATAGTTTTCGCGTCACAACACATCTAAGTACCATTCAATCTGAAATAGTATTTTAAAGTGCTACTGTGTAGACAAAAGTGCGCCCTTATTGTCTAAATAACACGTTGGTTCCGTCGATCAATATTGAACTGCTGGACTGGGGCACTGCCGTCGCGAAAAGAACAAATAACTTAATAATTTAAACTCGGATTTAAGTATTAACATACAATTTAACGCACAAATCTGCTTGAAACAGCATTAGAAAATCGGCCGGCTAATTTTGGAGGAACAGCTGATGTTTGGAGAAACGGGTTGCATATTTACGCGACGGGTTGATACTTAAAAAAACCGCGTTGCCACTTTCGATGTTTTATAAGGTTATATTCATAAAATGAAAAATTTCTTTCTCTAATACTTTTCTTTATAATGATTGTCTCGGAAATGGCAACCGCGCTGAATAGACGAGACTATTTGTTTTAAAGGGATTGAATTGTCTTTAAACATAATTATTTCATCATTGTTCTTCAGTAAAGGATTAATAAATTTGATTAGCCATTAGAAATTAGCGTTTTTATTATTTCTGAATTTCTATTGCGAAATAATCTGTATCCTATAGTGCTGTTGTTTTAGGTGTACGGTAGGTTATTGTAAAGTGTAATTATGCGTTAGTGTTTATTGCTTTTGTCTTGTAATCTAATAATAAGTGCATATCTTCAAAAAAATAATAATTGGAAACTCGTGGGTTTGTTCGGGTTTGTTCGTGTGTTTCTTTAAGTGATTTAGTGCAAATGTTCCGAGAGATTGGAAATAAGAGGCCGAATGGGGTTTAGTGGGTATAAGCTTATTAAGCAGTTCCACATTATCATCGGGGTACGTAATGAGCATAAAGCTTTTCCCATAGAAAAAGAAACAAAAACCTGAAGATGTCTGTGCTCTGGATTACTTGCTAGTGTACTGGCACCTGGATTCACTTCTATTTGGATACTAGGTAAACTAAATATTTATTTTTATAAGAATCTAAAGTTATTTTCTACACAGTTGGCAACATTGGGCTTGAACATCTGTTGATTACACAGCTTGGCAATGTAATATGATCATATATGAATGTGCCGAGGAGTAACCGGGTGGGCTTGTTTTCATGACCGTTTTTTCAAATTATAGGTGGTTTCTTCTTGGGTTTCGTTCACTTTCAAATGAAATTCCAGTATTTTGTTAACGTTTCGATTTATTATACTAAACCATCGTCAGAACTATTTATTAATAACGAAAGAAGGGAGTATAAACAAAGTAGAAAGAAGCACTATTTTTGACGGTGTTAGTGACAACTTTCTTATTTTATGTTAATATTAGTTATGTATAGAATGAAATGAAAAAATATATAAATGAATATAAATGGTACAATTCTCACTCACTTACACCAAATTTGGTAATATTTTGTCTTTTTGCTTCTTATTGAGTGGACGTTTACTAACTTAGTTATACCATTTAGTAGTAAGGTAAGTTATTATTTAAATAAAATACAATTAAAGCAGTGGCGGTTCTTCCGCAGGAGCACATGCGCACGTGCACCCCCAAACGAATAAAAAAATATTAATTTATATTCATTGAATATTATTTATCGTATAAAGTCCGACCCTCCCTAATATTTTATTGTCTCGTCAACCAAACTGTAGGCTCTCGATCCGGCAACCATGCCTCGGTCGAGTTACTGACGATTATGACGAGACTTGCTCGCATGTGCGATTAAGTAGGCGGGGCATAATGCAGTTTCTCTGTAGTAACAGGTGGCGGGAGCCAGCGGGGGATAGCGGGGCTATGGCGATTTAATATGGGAAAGGCGCACAATTTTTGTATGCGCCGCGCCGTTGTCTGTTCGTGCATCTAGTTAGAAATTCGAGCGTGAATGTTTTAATATTATATATTTATTAAGTTAAAATGAATAGTTTGACGGTGGACTATTTAAAAAATAACTTTAGCTCTTTGAGTTTGGAGCAAAAAATTGAAGTGAAGAATACGGGAAGACCTAAACCCGAAATTAATTTAGCGCAGACCACAAGAGTCAATCTAGGGACTTTATTAGAAAGTTTAAAAATTAAATATATGAAAAAAAATTTATGGAGTGTATTCGAAACTTTAATGAGGCTGTTATTGATCAATTTTCTACAATTAAGAACCGAAGAACGGACTTTACGTTTAAGCACTATACACACTAAGAAAATCTTTCTTATTTTCCAAAAGTTGTATTTCCTTATGTACAATAAAAAATTAATAAAAATATGTTTTACCTAACGCATTTTTTTATTATTTCTTTTCTTTCTACATTTAAAACGCCGTTACACAAAAATAAAATTTTAAAAATAATTTCACCATACTACTGAACAGAGGTCACGAACCGCCATTGAATTGAAGGTATGCATATTTAACAATATTTACATTTTGGGTATTGGATTTGTTCGGTAAGTAGCATTGTATATGGTTTAGACCAGCGTTTCTCAAACCAGGGGTTCGCGAGCAGCTACTTAGGGGTTCGCGAACTACTGAGTAGAATAATATGTCACCAAAACAAAATATCGTAATCGACTTAATTCCGAACTAGCTATATGAGGCTGCACCTTTCTTCAAATCAAGCAGAACATAAAGTAGCTGTGTGGAAGTAGGAAGCAGTAGGTACCATCCATCTCACTAAGGCCCCTTGTATGCAAGCGTTTTATGTTGGACGAGTGTCTGAACGACCTTATTGCATAAAAGCGCACGTTAAGAACAATGTCTTTAGAGAACGTTGCGCTTTTTATCGCTCAACACAACGCGTGCATAAAAGGTGCCTAAGTACAATTACTGCAGCCAGTGATATATTATTCAGCTTATCTTATTGCTTATCAATGCTTTTTAATTTGTTAAAAATAATACCATTCGACTAAGAATTATTTTTTTCTAAAGGTAATTAATTAGACATGGCATCCTGTCCTAGAATTAATTCTATACTAATGTAGCTACCGGCTGGGGGGTCAATAAAGTTTGAGGAATGCTGGTTTAGACGATTGTTCAATTAAATGAGACCCGAGGTCGATTCTCATCATATTGAATAACGAGTTGGAAAGGGTGTAACCCGGATTGACTACCTGTAAACCATAAATCTGGGTGCAGGTAAGCTATGTCCATTTTTGGAAATTAATTTCTTGAAAACTATACTACTCAAAAAATAATAAATTATAGTATTATTAGAAAGAGATTTAAACAACTTTTAAAATGATGGACCACTTGACCACCCTCCACATATAAGATTTTAAGGGTTAAATCTAACCCTCTCAGGATTGATTTGTAATATCGATTACTGGGACAGAGATATTACGGAAGGGAAGCTTTCATATTGACACTATGCATTTCACTTCACATTATTTGTACCAGATATTTTTGGAAAGAAATGCTTCCTTTGAACTCGATAATGATCGAAAAATTCATTTGCGTATCCATTAAACAATAAAAAGAACAAAAAGTATCAGTATAATTGATTTTTCTCCGTATATTTCAGCAGCTCGTTACAGGTCACTGATTTATTTGGGGAAACATCAGTCGAGAGAAAGGAAATGAGAAGTTTTTATGTTGCTACAATCATATAAAACGATTCATAAAAAAGAATGAAAAGATAAGGCTAGTTTATATGATTAAATGAGAAATTGGTTTCCTGTCCAAACATAAACTAAGCGAGTTTATGTACTTTAAAATATACAGGTTGAAACAAATTCGTCCTTCACTATTGGGATTTCGGGAACGGTAAGAGATATGAAGTCGATTAAATTGGGACGAAGTTCCATAATAATTATGAACCCAATACAGAGGCTTTCAAAATCTTTGGAATGATCTAAAAGGTTGCGTTTTGGTTCCTATTTTTTCTGATTTTGTTCGAAGAGATGTCCAAAAATAAATTTAACTTTCTGATTGCCACTTTTTATTCTCCACAAGGAAACATCATCAGATCTTTAATGGGACTTTGGGTCATCATCAGCAACATAATTCTTTTAAAAGCGGGCCTGGATTTTCTTGTTTAAATTATAGAAGAGGAACTGAATATACGTTCAGAGGTATACAACACTTACTAGTTTTCCGACGTTTTGTTTCTTAAATTGACCATCTTTACCCCTACTACGTTCCAGTATTTATTTTGCTTAAAAAAATTCGGGTTAATTCTTAAACTGTAAAACTTAATGCCTTTTTTAAAAATACTTAAAAAAGTGCTGGCTTTAAGCGTCAAATTTTATTTGCAATAATAAAATAAACTATTTGTACGTACTTACACTGAGTAGAAATATGACAAAACTAATAGTTAAATAAAAAAAACAGTAGTAGTACTTAATAATAATAACTAAGGACAGAAATACCTATAATAATTTAAAAATCTTCGTTTTTCGAAATCAAAGTAAATTACAGGAACTTACTTGGGGTATTTTAATGAAGAAGGCCAATTTAAGGAACAAAACGTCGGAGTAAGTGAGTCGGAGAACAAACCCAAACACGGAACGTCGCATTAACGATCTGATGATGCCGTGTTGTTGAGAACAAAAGTAGCAATGAGGAAAAGAAATTTATATTTGGACAATGCTTCAAATAAAGTCAGGAAAAAACAAGAACCAAAACGCAAAATTTTAGGTTTATCCAAATATTTTGAAAGCCCCTGTATTTATTTAGAATTTTTGCTGCATATTATTATGTACATAATTAAACAACTTTGCCCCAATTTAACCGACTTCGCATCTCTTACCGTTTCCGAAATCCCAATGGTGAAGGAAGAATCTGTTTCACCTTCATTCAAAAATATTTTTTACAGTACCTATACAATGCGTTCCCGGATCGATATACAGGGTGTCCGCTTATTAATGGTACATGGAAAAACCACAGACTCCTTACGTAAAAATATTAGGATTTAATTATACCTGCCTATATCCGAAAGTTGATATTAACTGAGTTACAGGGTATTAAAGTTAAAACTTAATTTTTGTTTTTCTCTAATAACTTTGAGAGCAGCTAACGTTTTATTACAAAATTTGGCAATTATGTTTTTTAAATTAAAACTATTTTTTTTTTTTTATGGTCAAACACAAGCACTATAGGAAAGATCCTTTAGGGCACTCTGAGAGTGGTGCGTGTGCGCAAAAAGCGATTCACGATGGACTGATGAATGATATAAATTAGTCTCTATCTACATGCAGGCCTGAACCCAATGACTTCAAACAAACATGGTCCTGCTATTTTTATCTGCTGTGTATACGTCAATGTCAACGTAAACGTCAACTTATTACAGAACTTAACACAACAAAAAAGAGATGGGGAATCTATCTGTAGAATCTCCATCTCTTTTTATCTTCTGTCTGTTTATGTTTTCATTGTGACAGTTGATCGATTTTGTGTGTATTTCTGCTATTAGCCGCTCTGGGCGGAATTAAGATGGTAATGTCTTGGTTAGAAAAAACAAATAATCGACGGATGAGTTAAGATTTACTATTTCTGTTTCAAACAATACTTAAATTTACACACACACAAACACTGAAAAACAACAAAGAATTTTATTTAACAATAACAACAAATATGTTGTTAATTCGGTGTCAAACGTGAAATTAGGTATGAAAGACGGCCGTTCCAATAAGGGTTTTATAAAAAGTACGTTCCCAACGCTCGAAGGCGACGTAATGTCTTTATCCAATTAACAGAAAATGACAAAAAATTTAAACTAATATTTACATGTTCCCGATTGTTTTTGGGGAAAGTTGTTTACAACCTACCTAAGAATGTGAATTATTTATTTTTCAAAGACTGTGAAGCAAAGCCGTATCCTCCTTGAATTAAGATCCTTGGCGTGAGTATTCAGAGTACTGATAGAAGATGCATATGACGCCTCCTCTAACCTAAGTTATTATTTCTTCCATCATAGTACCTAGGATAGCTTCACTTTAGCTTACACCTATTACTGCACACAAACAGCTTTTATATCCTTGTTTTAGTAATAGTTATAAGTAACTTCCCGAACACCATACATATTTTTGTCAATTTTGAAGCCAAACAAGAAAAGTTTTTATCTAACGTACTAAATTCACTACCGCATAGATGGCAATGGAGATATTTACTGGAAAATCTTTAATGTTACATATTAGTGAAGAGTCATAAAAGATTCAATCGAAAATTAAAGAGGACATTTCTGTTTCAATTTCCCCTAGCATAGTTTTCTAATCTCTCACACAATAATCTAGAAGTTATACTTTCACCATCGATTATATATTATTATGATTTAATTCCTCCTAGAAATTGTATTGGAGCTCTTAAGGTTTTATTTAGGAAGAAGGAAAGTACTTTTCAGAGATCTTGATAAATTATATATTGCAAAATCTCCTCGATTTTTACTCTAATCCGAACGGAATCTTATAAATTATGTGGCATCTACAATCCGCATATATTTTTTATTTGTCTGTTTGCCCTATTACTATCTATTACTTTATTTCTTTTACTAGTTCTCTATTTTTAATTTTCGCAAGCGTTCTACATGTCTATTAAAATACATTACATACCTGATGATGCATCGTGAAGCTGATCATAGGAAATCTCATGTAATTTTTGAGGTGGCTGAATATTGGCTTCCCAATACAGTTTATAGGAAAACAGCATCATAACTACTGAAGAGGACGATATTGTAAATCCATGTGCCGAATTTGAATACATTTTGGTGAGCCAATCCTGAGCTGTCAATTAAAGGTAATGGCAAAACAACGAAACTCTCATAACTCTTGCGAAAAATTCACGTAAAGCTGAACATAACGAATAATGAAAATATGATACTTATTTTCGTTTCGTCACTGCCAGAATTTGATTTGCTGAGGTTTGCGGTATTACCTAAACTACGAGAATTTCGTGGTTTTGCCATCACATTTAATTCAATTGGCTTACCTAAAATGTATTCACACTAGGTACATGGGTTTACCATGTCGTCCTCTTCAAGAAATTATAATGCAGTATTTCTAGAAAATGTACAATATTCAGCCACCTCAATTACAATGGAATTTCCTATGTTCAACTCAACGATGCATCACCCGGTATACATTTTTATTAAAATTGAGACTTAATATTAGATTAAGTCGCAGAAGATTTTAAATAATAATTAACTAATCAGACATCTTTGGTTGTTACATTACATGAGATTGATAGAAATTATTTACCATAGAATTATTAAATATAGAATTAATTATGACAAAACAGATAGTGCCCAGTTAGTTATGTCATAGTCAAAGTTGTCTGGTTAGTTAATTCTTGATTGAAATGTTTCTGCAACCCGACGTTAAACTACCATTACATATACTGGGTCCGGAATAAAATTAATATAGCCTTAACCTGTAACTTTTGGGGAAAATGCTCGGACACGTCAATTTAGTTTTATATATGCTCACATTTTGACATTATTAGTTTGTTTTTTTATTGACATTTGTCAAAGATATGACGACATCGTTTTTTTTTAAATAGAAACATACAGCTCTGTGATACATCATTTGAAAGCTAATATCTCATACAGTATGCTCATAAATTTTAGCGCAATTCTGTCAAGCTATTTCAAAATGGCGACTGTTAACAGTTTTTAAAAAATCTCTATTTAAATAAGCGGAAATTATAAATCATTTTTTACCTTTCAAGTTAAGAAATCTTCTGAACGCGACACAATACCTGTATATAGGGTGTTGAAAAAAGGTCGATACCCCTGAATAACTACGGTGTATCGCATTGCAGCGGAAAATGTCTGGGGAAAAAGTGGTTTGGTTTTGAGAGGAATAGTTTGCAATTTAACCCCCCCCCCCCTCCCCTCAACCCCCGGGCGCGGGTGGGAGTAAGTTAAGATTTTCAAATGGAACCCCATATTTGTTACTGACGTATCGTGTTCTCCGACCAAAAATAAACATCTTGTGTCCGAAAATTTTATTATTATTCGTGGAAAAAGTTGTTTGTATTCCACGGCCTTTTTTTAGTACAAGACAGAGGAAAAGAGTATTTCCGGGATAAAACTTGATTTTTCGCACGGTTCTGATTTTGTCTTTCTCATGGTGATTATTGGTGAAGGATGGGCCCGAATACAAAAAAATTTCGGACAAAAGATGTATATTTTTGGTCGGAGAATACGATACGCCAATAAAAAAATATGAGGTACCATTTGATAATCTTAACTTACCCCCACCCGCGCCCGGGGGTTGAGGAGGTGGGGGTGGTTTAAATTGCAAACTATTTCTCCTTCAAAACCAAAAACTTTTCCCATAGACATTTTCCGCTGCAATGCGATGCACCGGAGTTATTCCGGGGTACCGACCTTTTTTCAACACCGTGTATATTTAACATACCTATAGGAAAGCAGTATCTACTTTCGTTTAGAAACTTCCACATTAAACACAAAATATAAATGTCAATAATGACATATCAATATTTTAATTTTGCCATTCCCGCCTAATATAGTCGAATTGTATAACTGTATTTCATTTCCAAAGGAAAACGTTGTCTATTTTATCCTTTTTCATTAACTGATAAAACAAAAATGTATTCAAAATAGTACGTCCTCGATATTACTGTAAAATTATTACCCACGTTAATTTTTTTCCCTGCCCAACTTTACGTTTAGGCCGAGAGACTTCTGAATGACATTTGCTTATTCTGATGAAGGAATGGACTTGAACTCAATATGAGAAAAAAATGGCGATAATTATACGAAATCCGTGGGGAACGTTGCAGCAAAATATTAAAAGGAAATTTCTTCATCTAATACGGTAGGCTAATAGATACACTTACTGAAGAGCCCGAAGAAATCCTGAAGAGACACTCGGAATGTTCTGCCAAATAAGTTTTTCCACGTCGCTTTTTATGAGCCTATAGGTACTTGTCCCGATAGGGCAGTAATGAACAAGCTATCAAAGAGGGTCCGTGTAGACTAAGTAGATTATGGTTTAAAGATTAGTGGACAAAGAATCGATTGAAATAGCGCGGGTAAAAAAATATCCTTCATTCAAAATAGAACTTGATGCGTCGCAAATAGAAAAAAATTACTGGTCATGTGAGCAAACTACATCAAACCCTATTTGTAGTTACATTCAGTATTAGACAATACCCTTGTAACTAAAATGAGAGAATTTGGAACTTCAGTCGAAGGACAAGATTATCCCTATACACTGGAAAACGCGCCCCATCATCCCTCGACAACTTCGGATTTGCTTCAAGAAGGAAACCCTATTTATTTAAATTAAATTAACTTCGTGTTTAATTGCTAGAACTTCAGTAATAACTAATATTTTTATATTGTTCCTATTTGTTCTATAGTAAAATACAAAAATGTTTACTCACTTTAATGTTCTTCTGAGTATATTATGACTTTAATAAAAAATTATAGTATGCAATAACACTATACGAAATCCAACGAAAGAACGGGGGGCGTCAAAATAAATGTCACGTGATCTAGTCAGAATGTTTGTGCAGAGTTGCATTAAGGGTGGACAGGAACTTATTAAATTTTTGAAATTATATAAAATGGAAAATTGTTCAATATAACTTTTATGCATTTTTATAAAAATAGAAATGCAGACGACATACAAATATCAGTATCAACAGTATTAATGAAAATTTGAGTCACGAATAAGAAACCTAACGACTTTTACATCGGTTGCGTCTAAACCTGTCTCAATGTCGCTCCTGTACTACACATAAGACGTGCTCTTCTCTAAAGTACGGGAGCTGCGTTTAGACAGGTGTGAACACTATCGACGTAAAAGTTATTTATTTTCCTATTCGTGGCTCAAATTTTTATTAATTTTTATTCACTTGCATGTCGTCTACATTTCTATTTTTGTGAAAACGCATAAAAGTTATATAATCAATCAACAATTTTGCAGTTTATACAATTTCAAAAATTTAATAATTTCGGTCGACCCTTAATGCAATTCTCCACAGGCAGTGACTTTTATAAGTTATGTTCTTTGGATGGTTATAGTATAGTGCATTCAAAATTACCGATAATTCGGTAAAGGGCAGTGTTTCCTCTATTCTTCGGAAAAAAAAAGAAAACAAAGGAATCTGGCCTTCTTTAGGCAACACCGCCCTTTGTCGAACTATCTGGTTAATTTTGAGTGCAAGAATGGTATTCGGCAGCATATTTTCCAAATAAAAATGTTTTCTCAGGACTAAATATTTGTTTATTTAACAAACTTATAAAATCATTGACGATAAAATGAACTATTAAATTTACTGACTTTGACAGTTTGTAGTAAATAACAATGGTTTTATTGAAAATTACAATTGGGTTCCTATGAATATGTGTGAATTGAATTATTATCGCTTTTACTCTGAAATTATCGCTGTAATTCTTGCGAGAGACCACACTTCTTATGCGATTTTTTATATATAAGGGAAATATTCCAGGTAATTTTTTGACAGAAAAATTGATATTAGCTTGATATTTATCTCGTTAATTTGACATTTAGATTTCTTCGTTTATTTACCTCAATAAAGATTATTATTTTCTCAAAATCGCCTAAATACTTATGCCAAGATACCATGAAATATTTTTTTAACCGTAGAACAATTCCGTGACGTTGTTTCACCTATACTACTTAATTGGCCACATTAATAGCCATCATTATTTTTGTTTAATATATTATTAACTATCTGGTTGCAATATTAATTAATTAATAATCAAAATAAAAAATCTTGTATAAAATTTGTGAAATTAACTGATATATACAATCATAATACCAGAAATATTGACCATTCAAAAAAAACAAGTAGCATAGGGATGAAATCTATTTTATTTGATGGAACAAATATTTATAATACGTTACGTAATGTATTAAAAAAAAATTTAATTTAAAATTGTTTAAAAAAAATGCAAAGAATTTTTTTCTGGAAAATATACAAATTACTTAAAAAAAAACCCATTTATAATAATTTTTGTTTTTAATTTTTATATTGATTAATTACTTATTTATGCTCTATGTTATAATATTTCCTGTAATGTACTAAAATAGCTCGTTGGGAATAAACATTATTATTATTAATATTTATTTACAACGTCAGAAGAGTTTACAGATATTATAAAAAGAAGAAGTAAAGAAGTATAAAATAAATATCTATCATTGGAGTACCTATGGTTCCCGCATTTTGACACTTACATATAGGTACATATATTATTCTGCATTAAAAATTAGTAAATATTTATAACAGATAATTTTTTTATTATTTTTACAAATTTCATTCAGTATTTAGTTCAAAACCTGCTTTATTTCACAAAACTGTCTTTTTACAAAGAAGAAAATGTATAGGTTACACCAAATTCAATTTAAACTCTTGGGCAAGGCAGACAACTCCATCATTCGGTTTTGGGTTTTTTTCTTGTTCAGATGAACAATTCTTTGGGTACAAAAAGCAATAACTTAACTTCGGCGAGAAGCAGTATTACCAGTAGTACAATAGTACTAGATTTAGTACTTATTGAAGTTATTTAGTACATTGGCACCTTCAAATTCAAATTTAGTACCTTCTCAAAATGCTCGACATATCGTGAGGCAACGGGTAAACAATAAATATTGAAGTGAGTTAGGCATAGGCAACTCCTGTGTTTCCCCTTTTTATGGGACGGAACCAAACTTTTTTTAAATATTGTCAGTTGGGTATGGGACGGGACTTTTTTTTTTTAGATATTGCTATCCATTCCGATGTGCAAAAAATGTATCCCAGTTTATAAAATCTGGTACTTGTTATTACTTTTTTAGTAGCAATCTAGTACAAGATGGCAAGCGACTTTATTGATCGACATAAAACTGATTGCTCGACTGCTCTTGAGCTCATTTAACTACAGCTACTGCAGCAGGCATGCAATTTGAATTATATTTTACTTTATGTGATACCAGTGCATTATTGTGTTTTCATACCTTAGATTCCATCTACCTAATTGATTACTTTATGCCCGTGCGGGCATAAAGTACACATTATGGCTCGCGCTGGCATTAAGACGCAAAAAATAGTTTTCGACTAACTTATTCTGTATTAACAAAATAAAATAGATAGCTCATTAAAGTACCCCAACAGCACAGTTTCGTTAATATTTTCTACATAATTTTCTGATATCCACTTCAAAAATTGGTCATATTCTTTGTCGCATGAGTCTCTGGATTTTATCGGTAACAGGTTTTGCATTGCCTTTTCAGCCTTTTTTTAAATTTCGTCGGGAATTTCAAAACCTTGTTCCATTTTTGATTTTTTACTTTGACACATTAAATAAAATACTTATACTACCTAGCAAAAAAAACGCAGGCTATAATAATGTCAAGGTTATGTTGCAGGTAAAAATAGAAAATTGGTAAATTGAAAAAAATATTTATTATTTAAAACGAACTGGTATGAAATAAAAGTTTGTATGCACCACGGGTACTAATAGATATATACCCTCGGGCCAGAGGCACTCGGCTTTGTAAGGCTGTCGCCCTCAGGGCATAATCATCTACTTAGTACCCTTGATACATAAATAACTATTATAGAAGTTTTTTTTATTATGGTTGATGCGTGATTGTGTGACACACATATATCCATTTTGATTCTTCTGCATCTTCCAATGTAGGAATATGTATTTATGAATATTTGCGATTACATTTTCCATAGTTTCTGTTTCATGCGGAGTACCAGCGAATGAATATCATGTAGCTCTGTCCAGTTAAACCATTTGATTCCTGCCCTCAATTTTATCTTGCATCACTTGCAGAAATAGATTTTTAGTATGTATTTAATTAAATCGACCAGTGATTTTTATATCGTTGATATTTTCGAGTTTAAAAATGTAAGAGTTCTCAAAGTTTTTTATTATCGCAATCTAAAAAGATGGTACTAAAGCTCCCTAACTATTAGAATAAAAAGTTAATGGTGCTATTCACATATTAATGACTTCGGAGTTCATACCTTTGATCAATCAATCAAAGTCGTATGATTACGATAGATAACCTTTGAACCTGAATTTGATCATAATACATTTCAGATTTAATGCAGAGAGATAAAAAAATATAGGGAAACAACTATTTCGTGACTAATACTAACACTACAGAACAAATTGTGTTTTCTTGCAGATTGGACTTTGATGTACTGAATATTATGGGACCAGAGACTATAAACCATGTATGTATTAATGATCAGTTTATTGTATCCGGAGGTAATCCTGCAGTACCTGCAATTTGTGGACAAAACAACGGCAATCATAGTAAGTAATATAATATATTCTTTATCGTATGATAGTATATACAGGGTTGGGCAACTATTCCGGAATGGATTAATTACAGGAGAACGGAAAGTGATATCAAATTCGGGCTTTTGACAATCGATAGGGCTAAAATTTACTATTTGACTATGCATTCCATATAGCAGTAAGGTCATCAACTATCAAGGGGTGACGTTATATTTATTTTTTAGTGGAATACCCTTTATATTATTAGTTCTTCTAAATGCCAATATATATTTTTTAAAAATTCTATGACATAACAATGTCTAAATTCAATTTTTTCGCAAATATTGACAAATAACCAATTCGTTTTATTTAAAAAAATAAATAAGATTTCTACCAAAAAGGAAATTTAAAATACAAGTTATTTAACTAAATGTTCAAATTGCTATCCTTCAACCACCTGGCAGTGCCCAAGTCGCCTGACAGAGCATATTTTACAACTGTTGATGAGCATCTAGAATTTTGCTTTTTGGCAGTTAATTCTTAATTACATTTACATCGAAATAGAATTATGCCAAACTTAATTACTTCATACCACGATCAATATAACTCTCAAATATTATGAAATGGTATTTGGTTTCAGCAAGATTGAGCGCCACCGAATTGTAGTATAAATATCCGTAACTATTTGAATGAAATATTTCCTAGAAGGTCGATCGGGACGCGAGCAGGCATTAAATGGCCTCCAAAACCTTCAGATCTATCATCTTCAGATTTCTACCGTTGTGGTTATTTAAAGACTGACGTATATCGTACGAAAACTTTTTGGAGGATCTTGAAAACAATATTTTACATGCTGTTCAATCTATTTGTTATCCAGATTTGCAACACGTGCTTTTCCAGTTTTCAGAGAGGCTTGGACACTGTCAGGTGGCTGAAGGACGACATTTAGTTGAATCATTTTTATTTTAAATTATCGTTTATGTAAAAATTGTTACATATTTTTTTAAATAAAATGTATTGGTTCCTTAAACAATTAAATTTAGACATACGATATTTTACAGAAAAAATGTTTTAAATGTACTGAGAATTTAGAGGAACTAATAATATACAGGGTGTTCCATTTAAAAAAATTAAATGTAACGTCACACCTTGACAACTGTTGATGACGTTGCCGACATATGGCATGCACAGTCAAATTCCTGTAATTAAGCCGTATATTACATATTTTACACATTACAACATTTTCCCATCCCTGTATATTTGATTAGAATGCTGTAGTTGCCAGTCGAGTGACGGTTTCTGCGTATGTGCAAGTGTATAATTAACGTTGTGGCCGATAAGTATAGAACAATGCTTAGCCAACGTACAAGGAAGGTCAAATTAATGATTGTAGTTCCTATAAACATATTTTGTTAAATACATTTGGCATTTTCCTTTCATAAAGAAGGGACACTTCATTTAAAGCTAGAAAACAATCAAATGAGAAGATTTAACATCTATCATAATAAATTAGGAAAGAGATAGCAGCTAGCGGAACTTGGAGTAAATTCCCACTAGATAGCTATACAGGGTGACAATTTAAAAACTTGAAATGGCCATATACTAGGAACGAAAAACTGAAGAAAAAAACGCAAAAAACAGTTTCTATAAAACGAAGGGGGAACAAATACAAGCGTATTAGCCCACCCCTATCTGCAACCCCTTGGACAGGGTGAGATAAACCCTTAAAATCTTAAATAGAAAGGGGGTCGAGTGATACGTCATTTTGAAGCTCTTGAAAAATGCTTTCCAATGGTACCATAGAAAGGTACATTTCAGGAAATTCTTCTCTGTTTATTAAGGAAAACAATAAATGAAAAGACAATTTTCAAATTTTTTATTATTACTTAATTAAATGTTCAAAATGATTTCTGTTGTTTTGAAGACAATAATAAAGCCTACTTTCAAATTCTTCACGTACATTTGCAAAGGTTTCTTGGGATATAGCACGGTAGTGATTCAGGTTGCGTTTTAAAAACCACAGATTTTAGGTGACCCCACAAAAAGAAGTCAAGAGGTGTTAGGTCCGGGGATCTAGGTGGCCATTCAACAGGACCTCTTCTTCCAATCCACTGGTTGGGATAATTATCATCCAACCACTGCCTAACGGGAACTACATAATGCGGAGGTGCTCCATCCTGTTGGAAATGTGTAGTAAGCGGTCTTCTAAAGATAAATTTCCGAGTATGTCCCTCTGATTTTCTAATTCTCGCACTATTAGTGGTTCGATAGACCTCTGTAGCATTTCAGCATACCTGTCGCCATTTAAATTTCCTTGTATAAATATTGGGCCGATAATACCATCTCCCAATATACCAGCCCAAACATTAATTTTCTGGGGGTACTGGGTATGCCCTTCTCTAAATACATGGGGGTTCTCGTCATTCCAGTAATGATAGTTTTGCTTATTAATATGCCCATTTAAATAAAAGGTAGACTCATCACTGAAGCAAATATTTTTAACTAGTCGAGGTTCTGCCGTAATTCTATCTGTCAATATTTCACAAAACTGTATTCTTCTGTCAGGGTCGTCGTCACCAAGTTCTTGCAGTATGTGCAGTTATAAATTATATGCAGGGATAAAACTTATGAATTTTAAGTACCTTTCTTATTGATTCACGAGATAATCCAGTTGCTACAGCTGCTTGACGAGTTGATAAAGTTGAATTCATTGCAAACTGCCCCAGAATTTCAATTTGCGCTGCTTCGTCGGCTAGTCTCGGTTGATTTCTCTTTATATTCGCGACAGAACTAGTTTCTTTAAATTTGGTTACTAGTTGGCGAACACACTCCGGGCTTACATTTTGACCTGGATGCCTTTCGTTAAACCGTGAGCTGTTCTTAAAAAACATTGATCCTGGGAACCATAAATGAAAATAATTTCTACCCGTTCAGCTGTGCTGTACACCACTGTTAAAGATAAGAAGTGCTGCTTTTCGTTTAAACTGAACCGAAAGTTAACTGTTCTTAAAATAATAATACTAGTAGAAGTTACCTTTAAGGTAAATTCTGTGATAATAAAATGCGAATATTTATAAAAAAATTTTTTTTTTCGAAAAAAAAAAAATAGCAAATATACCAAAACGAAATACCGAGGCTTAAACTGTTTAGAATTCTTAAGAGATATCTCTTAATATGCCAGGATATTGGTAGCAATCATTTTGAACATTTAATTAACTAATAATAAAAAATTTGAAAATTGTCTTTTCATTTATTGTTTTCCTTAATAAACAGAGAAGAATTTCCTGTAATGTACCTTTCTATGATACCATTGGAAAGCATTTTTCAAGAGCTTCAAAATGATGTATCACTCGACCCCCTTTCTATTTAAGATTTTAAGGGTTTATCTCACCCTGTCCAAGGGGTTGCAGATAGGGGTGGGCTAATACGCTTGTTTTTGTTCCCCCTTCGTTTCATAGAAACTGTTTTTTGCGGTTTTTTCTTCAGTTTTTCGTTTCTAATATATGACCATTTCAAGATTTTAAATTGTCACCCTGTATGTTATCTCAAATACTGATCATTTTGGATATGTTGGTAATGAATGTATGGTTCTTCTATTGCTGTAATAATTGCAGTGTTCTCTAAAAAAATTAACATTAAAGTTTTACAACATGAAATAAATATTTTCTTATTTTCAGTTTACGTTACCATAGAACAAGGATACAATGTAAGCCCCGTAACTCTATCTGTAATTACCACTGGCGATCCCTTTGGACGGACGTGGAAAATTCGTGTCTCTCAAATACTTTGTTCTTCGCAAGTTAAAGGTGAGTTACATAGAAGATTATTGTATACCGTTAACAATCAATTTACCTATTGTTTTTATTCAAATATAATATAAGTAAATAATACCATAAAGTGTAGAGATCTTCATTAAATCTTAATTGTAACATACAAATTGTTTATTAGTAAATAATTACAATAAAAACAATCTTTATTAATAGTGGTGTGTAAGTCAATCATTTAGAGGCGATAGAATCAGTCACTGAACGATTTACAAAATTACCGATTAGTTTTAATACGTATAGATATGTTGCCTTGACTGCTTCCGTTTAGCGAATGATCGTATCATGTCCTTTTTCAATACACAAACGTATGCCTTATATTTCGACGCCTCCCGACAACATGGGAAGCCATAAATTGTTCATATCTATTGATTTTAGTGTGGATGGTATTCTTTGTGATCGAATGATTCACGATTGATACACCTCTATTTAGTAAATATAGGACTTACTCTAAAACTTTTTACTGAATTAACAACAACTTCTTAATGGTAATAGTTCTACATTAGATCAATTTAAAAAAAATAAAAATAAGATCAATAAATGCATTCATCATCTACCTTCATTGGAGCTTACAAATTTATATGAACCTAAGAGTTATTTAGATATTAACCATAATAAATCAAAAATATGTCCATTAATATACTCAATAAACATTCAGGCAAAAAATTCAAATATAAAATTTATTCACATTAATTCATCACATCGACATCACATCGTAAAAATGGAAGCATAGCATAGCAGGCATGCATTTGGAAGTTACTTTCGAGAAAATCAATTTCACATAATGGAATAATAATACAGAATAATTTAAATTTAAATAAAATAAATCAAGAAAATTGCATAGAACATTTGACAAAGTTTTTCTGGAAAGTTAAAAATATAGTACATAATTATTTTATTTCAGTTAATTTTTTTAATATTTTTTAAGTAATTATTCTACTCCTTTGGTATCTTAAATTATTTACATATTTATGATTAATATTTCCTGTATTGAACTATATAACTATACCTTGGTGGGAATAAAGAAATCAAATCAAAAAATATATATTTTGAGTGTAAACAACAGAAACTGTTGAAATTTTATTACGGATGGAATTCCTGTATTGTTGTAAATTGTAATTTAAAAATTCCAAGTTTATTTAATTGAATTAATTAACTTGTGTTTTGGTTTATAGACTATTATCATTCTGATATATTCAATAATAATAACGTTGACTAGAGGAACGAACAAACAGGGTGTCCCTGGATGAGATTACCATAGCAGGCGACAAATGGACATAAGTTTTTATTTCTCGACAAAAAGTAATTCTTTATAAACCATTATGTTTGAAAATCTTGTGACATTTACAAATAATTTTCAGCTTAAATGATTCCTCTGTATATATTAAAAAATTTTAGAAAGTTTTGACGTCATACTGATTTGCGACTTCCAGTTATTTAGGAAAAACATTTTTTTTATATATTAATACACCCTGTATAATAGAAACCAAGCCGTTTAGAACCTATGTTTATATAAACATTTAAACATTTTGCTTAAAATTCAGTAAGAAATAACAACCTCAAGTTTGGCCACATTCTTAATCCATACCCTGTAAATATTATAAGTAGGTATATTATTTATTTGTAACATTATATGATATGGTAATATAAAATAGATATATATATATTAACTACTATGTAATATCATATACTGTGAGAATCGTACTTGGATATGATTCATAACGTCATTACATCACATGATGCGATACACATTTATTATTACAACAATACATTACATGGTATGATACGCATTTATTAAATAATACCTACTATCTGATACGATATACGTGTATTCCTTCCGAACGAGATTACTTCATATTACACACATATTTACTACTGACAATATTGTATCGCATTCTATGATGTTTGTGCTTGCTTCCGCTAATTCCTTTCAGCCGTATTTACTCAATAGATTTATATTTAAAAGCGTTCTCGTCAGTGCAGGATAGATGTACATACCTATCATCAGAGAAGACTCTAATACTTCACACTGTATTATCAACGGCAGTCGATAAAAGTTAGCGTGCAGCGCCATCCCTTAGTAGCCCCACATAATCTGAACAGACGTTATTTGAATATATCAAAAATAAAAAGTCTATACTCTTCAGGTGGTATTAATATCAAATACTAGCCCTTCCTATTGCCATTCAATCTGAAATAGTATTTTAAAGTACTACTGTGTAGACTAAATACGCCCTTATTGTATAAGGTATCATCGGGTGGTATGAGAAATAATAATTTTCCCATACATTGATATTTGATATTAATACCACCTGAAAAGTATAGACTTTTTATTTTTGATTTGTTCAGATTGTGTGGGGCTGCTAAGGGATGGCGCTGCACGCTGTATTGTCTCGACTGCGTGAAGTATTAGAGTCTTCACTAATGATAGGTATGTACACCTACCATGTACTGAAGAGAACAAAAGAGTTAGAAATCGGTCTGCAGGTGGTTACATCCTTTCAATGGAAAGGGCTTCCATTTCTTGATAATGCCACTCAATCTGAAATAGTATTTTAAAGTGCTACTGCGTAGACTAAATACGCCCTTATTGTATAAGGTATCATCTGGTGCTCTAGGAGATAATAATTTTCCCATACATTGGTATTTGATATTAATACCACCTGAAAAGTATAGACTGTTTATTTTTGAGCGTTCTAATAATTTGATTATAAATTTACGTTTTTTAATTTTGTTGAACCCTATATTAGGCGAGCTATAGTTTCTTAATAAAACGGTCTCAGACCTTGCTTTTATAAGGTTGTTATGGGCGCGCAATTAATCTGAGTTTGTGATAAATACATCAGGAAGTGACTGATGATGTTTTAGCACAATTAAAATACATTTTGCAGTGAGTAAGCTGTATCAATTTGTTTATGATCATGCCATAAAATGCTATATAATGGCATTCCCTTCGATCGACGGACTCACCTCGCATAGCTTCTTATGGATCTTCAGAGAGACAGTAAACTATCCGGACAAATAGGTGTCTATATCAAATCGGAAAAATTCCCTTAAAAGCTTAAAAAATTACAGATTTCGCCAAACTTAAGCAGTATAGGTATGTTGAGTACCAGTCGTTTTATGAAGACTTTTAAATTTTTATTTAATTTACTCTCTCTTTAAGGACGTCGTAATCTTCCTCTTAGCGCGTCAACTGAACCCTAAAAATAAATTTAAAATATAGTGCTTTTAAGGTTTATCATAACGTTAAGGCTACCTTAGCTGAGGTCTAACTTAAGGTAACATTCTATAACCATAGGGCCAATATTTTAAAGTCGCCTTAAGGTACAGAATGACATAAGTCATCTTTAATACAAGTATGACAGTATATTAAAGTGCTTCTTAACTCTCATCTGAAGGAATATATCTTTAAAGACGTGGCAATTTTCCACATAACGCATCAATTGACCCTACCTTAGCTAAAGTCTAACTTAAGGTAACATTCAAATATCGGCCTTTCGATATCAAAATACTATTTCAGATTTAATTTTAGTCCCAAAAAGGGGAGTCTTCACTATTCGTAAGATATCATCACCTGCAGATAAGTTTCGAACTCTTTTGTTCTTGTCAGTACAGGGTAGGTGTATAGGTTCAGGTAGTAAGGAAATAATTTTTTCATACAAATTTATATTTTTTAGTAGATTTTAATTAATATTTCTCTTGAGTGACCCGGCACGCGGCCGCGACATAATGGCACTCTTCTCTGGAACGGTCTTGTCGGTGCAACACAAGACCAGTGTTGTCAGAAATTATTTTCGGTACTGGATTTCTGTTAAAAAATATTAAAAAGTACTAGATTTTATAAAATGAATTAGTAATTAAAGTTCATGCCTCACTTACGACAATATGTAACGAAAAGGAAGGTAATACAGCATCAGTCATTGCGAAGCTGCTGGGGAGCAAAAGAAATATCCGCCGTACCAAAAAACACACGGTGTTACTCTGGCACAAATTTGATAAATTTTCTGACATTTTTTAGCTTTTAAAAGTTGTCTTTTTAAAAAGCAATAATAATGGTAGATGACGGCAGAAAAAACTTTTTACATTTTACATTAAAAATGGGGTAAAATAATGATTAGCTCTTTGAAAGCCCATGTATGTTACAGGTAATTTACGATACTCCAATACTTAAACAAAAGGTGTATCGACCTCAGCCTATTTGATACAATGGTGGGCGGAAAAATTGTGATTGATAAAGTCGTGGAGGTGTTTGAAAAAATAATAATTTTTAATTCAAATTTTGTATTTGTATTCCAAACGAGATTTGAAACAACTTTTTTATTTGTCGTTTTACTCAAAGATTAAAAATAGTAGTAGTTCTCCCTTAGAACTTTTTTACATTCAAGTACTTTTTGAGAACCCTGTATAATATAATAATTTTTTTTCTTCATAAATCTTAGATTCTTGCCCAGAAGAGCCTTTTAGGAAGATACACAAAACGCATAATAAAAATGTGTATAGAACTTCCTTGGACACATTGTATTTAGGGCCAATATTTGAATGTTACATTAAGTTAGCCTTAAGGTTAAGGTAAACCTTAAAAACATATATTCAAAATTAATTTGAGGGTCACTTGACGTGATAAGTGGAAGATTACCACGTTCTTAAAGATCTATTCCTTTCGATGAAAGGAAAAGAGAACTTTAATACAACGTCAAACTTATGTTAAGGATGCCTTACGCCCATCTGTATCTTAAGATAACCTTGAAATATCGGCCCTTAGTTTTTGTCATAATAACCATTAACCTCACTTACGTCAACTGTGTAATGAAAGAAACGATTCATGTTGGAAAAAACTTTCAAGAGTCACTCGTAGTATTTTATTTTATTATTGTGTACCCACTATAAAATTTTTTTGTTACATTTTGCCATTTCTTCATATTTATAAGAATGACTTGTAAACATTTCGAGGGCCCTTCAATATGTTCCAAATATTCTATAAAGCATTTTTTTATAAGATCGAATTTTTAGAGAAATTTACATTTTACCGGTCATGCAAAAAATAAGGACGGAAATTGAATCCCAACTTTAAAAATGTGCCTTAAGGGATCAATTTGGGAAGTAAATTAGGAGAGAAATGATTGAAAAATATTGGATAGATCGGAAAGGAATTCTGGTTATAACTTTTCTGCTTCTAATAATAAAATTGTTATTTAAACGTTTTAAATAGTAACGGTGTTGCCAATTTTGGCATATTTTTGCTTCTACAGTTCTAATCCTTAATAGTATATTACATAATAAGTTTTGCTTCGGTCAGCGAAAATCCGCACTAGGCTGGCTGGCCACTTGAGAAAGTCACTTTTACACAAATAATGTACGCAATTTTGCCTACGACCACAAATACAATTCAGAATTATTTGATCATTTTAACTTACTTACCTATAATAATAAAAAATATAAATAAAAATAATAGCTTTTCTTCTATTTGCTTACGCTAATTAAGGGTGTCCCATTTTCGACACTTTTATAGGGTTTTTCCGTAATTGTTAGTGCTATCAAAAAAGTAATGTAGGTGTCATGTGCTCTTTGTGGGTCAAGCTTAAAATGGGGAAAATCAAAAAATTTACAATTTCAAAATTACCCTATATTTAGTTAAAAGAGATATTTTATACGTTCCTTTATATTGATTCAGATTTCAGTTTCAGAATAAGTATACGGGGTAAGGTAAAAAAGATATCGGACCTAACCTGAGTTTTTAAATGGAACACCCTGTATATCTTAATCTAAAAATATACTATTTTAAATTATCTTTTCAAGTTTATAACATGCCATGGATGATTACTTTAAACCACAGTAGATCTTGAAACAAAAGCTAATATCCTAGAAACAACTATGTTGACATTCTAGTTGTTATTAACATTTAACGTTAATTTCATTTTTACATATTCATTTGTGAAAATGACTTATCAACATTTTGAAAAATTTAATATGATATCAGTTTATATTGAAAGTGGAAAAGACGAAGAAATGGCGGAAAAATTTTATTTTGTTCGCTATCCGGAAAGACGGTAACCATTTAAGGATATATTCTGAATATGTGCGATGATTCCCGTTATATTTTACCTTAATCTGAATATTTTATTTCGTTTCAAAATTATAAAGTTTAAATAAATCGCCTAGGAAACCAATGTCATCCATGGTATGGTATATATTTGAAAGGAGAATTTAAAATAATATATTTTTAGATTAAAATATACATGGTGATCCATTTAAAAAAAATGAGGTTAGGTAAGATAACTTTTTTACCTGACCCTGAATACATATTACTCTAAGATTATTCAACAATGGGTATAAAGAAACTTCTGTATAAAACATTTTTCTGTTTCTCTTTTAACTAAGAAAACATATGGTAATTTTGAAATTGTCAATTTTTTGATTTTCCCCCGTATCTCTTAAGCGAGCGAAAATTTTCTAAATTTGAATTTACCATTTTAGATTTGACCCAAAAAGAGCAGGCACTAACAATTACGGAGATGCCCTATAAAAGTGTCGAAAATGGGACACCCTGTACTGTAGATATAACTTGATTAATTTCTGTTTTTTTAAGTATATTAATACTGTTCAATACACTTCAACGTAGTGGACTGATAATTATAAGAACTATTTTATGTTATGAAACCTTTTATTTACTGATATAAACACACAGACTTTCTGCTGTCAGTTCTATTTCTTCTATATCCGCTAGGCGCGCAACCATCGCCATCGCTTGTCATCCAAAACTATCCTAGACTATTAAAGTTCATAGAGAACCAAACGGTCCATATTATAACTGTCTATTTTTTAACTTAACAAAAAGACAAGAACATAAACAAATCAATTTTAAGATTGAATAGATACGTATAATTCCAAGAAAATAATAAAACTCATAACCTCAATATTTATAGAGATGGAGTTAGATGTCGTTAACTTGTCAATTATGAACGTTTCACATGTTTGTTTAAAACAATATTCAAAGTATTATTAATATTTAAATACCGTTTATACTTACACTGTATGGATATTATATCTTTAATAATTGTACTAGATAATAAATCGCTACTCATTCCATTACTCCTTTACCCAAACACCTATTATGTTTAATATGTTTCCTAACAATTCTCTGTTACTCTTTTTATACAGGGTTACCCGGAATAAAATTAATATAGCCTTAACCTGTAACTTTTGGGGAAAACGCTCGGACACGTCAATTTACTTTCATATATGCGCACATTTTGACGTTATTCGTTTGTTTTTTTATAGACATTTGTCAAAGATATGACGACATCGATCTTTTTTTTTTAATAGAAACATACAGCTTGTAATACATCATTTGATATCTAATATCTCGTAGAGCATGCTCATAAATTTTAGCGCGATTCTGTCAGAAGTTTTTAAAAAATCTCTATTTAAATAAGCGGAAATGATAAATCATTGATGGTTTTTTTACCAAGGTAAGAAATCTTCCTTGTTTCACGTCCTGACATTTTGTAACAGTGTGAACTTACCTTAATTTAGGTATTTCCGAAGTATTATTTAAATAGAGATTTTTTAAAAACTTATAACAGTCGCCATTTTGAAATAGCTTGACGGAATCGCGCTAAAATTTATGAGCATACCGTACGAAATATTAGCTTACAAATGATGTATTACAAGCTGCATGTTTCTATTTGAAAAGAAGATCGATGTCGTCATATCTTTGACAAATATCTATAAAAAAAGAATAACGTCAAAATGTGAGCATATTATAAAACTAAATTGACGTGTTCGAGCGTTTTCCCCAAAATTTACAGATTAAGGCTATATTAATTTTATTCCGAACTTCTGGGCAGCAAAGTATTTATTTTCCACACTCCCGCAATTAAAAAAGAAAACAAATATCTGTTTTTTTTATGTTCAGTTATTGCCCTAGTGGCAATTACCCCATCCAACATCCAAATTCACCTCGGGAGGTAGTTCGGGTTGTTATACGCGTTGAAATATTATATTCCAATTATAGAATTGAAATGCATTTTTTCAACAATTCCCATTTAAGATCTTTAAGGTAATATCTTCCAGAAGGTTAAACCACGAAGGCTTCAAATATTCTGTGAAACCGTCCCATGTCATAAGAAGATTGACGTGTCTCTGTCCAATTTTTTCCATCTCATTCCATTTTTCAATGACAACGAAATATTAAGGCCAGGAAATTCAAATTGACTCCCTGTATATCTAAGCACTTTATTGAATTTAAATTCATTTGGGGAAACCCCAGGCTCTTTACATAATTTCAAATTTATTTTTATCGGAATAAATCGGAACAAAGGCGCAAGATTGCTTTGATCTAGTACCACATATTTCCATTATTTAGGATCAGATTTATCTTCTACGTAATTTAAGCCAACTGAGTAATACAGTATACTCAAAGTTTAAATATAGCCTGATAAAATATAGCCACAGATGTTTCCGAAATAAATGTTGCGTAATTTTTTATTATGAGGAAGCCCAGTAGATAATAAATTTTAGGTAGGTCCCTGATTGCGCGAAATATCGTAATTTAAAACGATTTCTTATATAATTACCATGACCTAACTTTACATTTATTTTCAAATAAATTAAATATCTTAAATATGCCATAGATTGAAATGGAGTTAGCCTCAATTGTCGTCGTCGACCGAAAACATACAGTTAGGCCGAGGAACGAATGTGAATGAGTTAATGGAAAACGATAAAACAGACGTTTATCTTTGAAAACGAAATACAATTCCAGTGTATTAGTCAGTCAAAATTAAAATGTCATTATTTGTCATTGATGACATTTATATTTTGTGTTTCGTATTGTTCATACGTTTCTAAACGATAGTACTATACCGGGTGGTGCATCCGAACAGGACACATGAGATTTCCCATGTAAACTTCGAGGTGGTCAAATATTTGCTTCTGTATTGATTTTAAAGAAACCTTTTATTCAGACTTTTTAAATAGAATAATGAGAGGAAAAAGTCCGCCAATTTGAGCTTTTTACACATGCCGTTTTTAAAATATTAAGAAAATTCTCTCTTCAAACTAGCTTAAATCTGGAGTACGATTCAGCTTAATTTTGTCAGGTTAAAATGAACATACCAGTAATCACCTTCATAAATAAGTTTACAATTATCAATATTTGAGAGCGGTTTTAATTTTTTCAAATAATTTCTAATAGCCATGAGCTATTCGATTGAAGACAAAGTTACAATTAGTAAATGGTACTACGTCGTAAATAGTATTCTACAACATGAAATAATATTAACATTGACATAAAATGACTTTTGAATGAAATAAATGTTTAATTATGCATTTGCTGGTGTACTGACAGAAATGTGCGAGGTCCGTATTTCATAGTTTAATAATAACTCTTAAATTATTAGGAAAATACACTTTAAATTGAACAAGGGCGATTTTCTTAATGTAGTCTGTGAGGTTCACTTCTGGGCTAAAATAAATAGGGGATTAATCATCTTAAAATTTAAGTGGGGTATCCTATGAGTCATGGCCAGACGCACCACCCGGTATAGAATTTAATCTAAAATCAGTTCTTATAAGGACTATAAGTTACAAATAGGTTTCCTTTTTCGTAAATAATGTTAAATATTTATATAAAGTATCAACATAATAATTCAATTCCTAAAGAATATTTTTTGAAAGTTTCTCTAAAGTTCCGCTATCACTTTCTCACCACCACAAGTGGAAAAGATGAAAAAATAAGAAATAACTAAATAGTCAGATTCTTATATAATTACGGTAAGTTTCGTACAACCAATTAATTGTATTTATTAATCGTACGCTAATGTTAGAATTAATATGTCAACTTACCAGGTTCTTAGAAAACTATTCAGGTACCTATGTAAATGTATCTTTTAGCGAGAGTTTTAAAAATCAGGGTAAAAACCCCAATTACTGATGTTTCTGTTGACCAGTTTATATGATTGAGCCACCGTCGTTTTTATTTTTATGCATTATAAACTTATTCCACCAATAGAAGATTTAAAATATTACTTTACATATTGTAAAGGAATTTTGACATACAATTGCTCCCAAGTAGCATTTTTAGACAGAAATTGGACACACATTCTTTGCTCAGAAATGTATCGAAACATTTTCAATTAAACTTATAAAGTTGTATCGAGACACATGTTACGAAACTTTTGCGACACATTTTCGAATCCTGTTACTAGAAACACTTAAAGACGTGTTTGTTTCGAAACATTTTACAAACCATAGTGTGGATACATTAACGACTGACGAAGACAAATATTTTTCGAAACATTTTTAGTTAAAATTATAAAGTTTTGGCAAGACACAAGATTGCAATGAATTTCCCATAAGAGATTTTTAATAGCATCGGTGTACGTTTATTAGCGATAAATAAGCAACTTCTTGATATTATTTATATTTTAGGTGTTATTATTGATCCATTTTGAAGCATCGATTGAGGTAATTGTTTTAGGCAGATTTTCAATCATCTGAACAAGTTTGAGGTTATGTTATTGTTTAGAGAGATTTAAATTGTTATTTTTCTGTTAAAAAAGCTTACTGTAATGTATTTATCAACATAAAGTATGCCGCTGCTTTTAACAGGAAGATATCAATTCAAATCTCCCTATACAAACAATAATAACATAACCTCAAACAACAAAAACAAGATTTTTCGAAAACCACTGTTTCTGAAAATGAATCAATAATAACATCTAATATAAAAATAATATCAGAAAATTGCTTATTTATCCCTTAAAAACGTGTACCGATGCTTTAAAAAATCTCTTATGGAATTTCTAGTTTGTTAGGAAAGGTTTTTCCTCTCGTGACGTCAGACTTAGGCTGTTCATACCCAACCTTTGTTTCCTGTGCATACATGCAAACCTTTTTTTCTGTGGCATTCACCCCTAATAAACCTTTTATTTTTCTGTGCATCATACAAAACATTATAGATTCCAAAGGCTAGACATTGTGTGTTGAGTCCATTTTGGACCAGAATAATTTATTGCTTTCTAGCGGCCATTTTGTGAAATGAGTTTTTATTTTGTTAAACTGAGTTTTAATGAAATTTCTGCATCTTTTGAGAAGCCAAAAGTTGTTACATAAGTTCCATTTTCCTAGCTAAGTCGATTTAATAAACAAATAAATAAAATTTTGAAAATTTCTTTTATTTTTTGACAAAGTATTTTTTTTTGTAAATGCAAATAAATCGAGGGCACGGTTAAAAATATGAAACTAAATTACTAAACTGCATGATAAAATTTACTGCGACAATGATTTTTTGGTTCTTATGTGCAATAACTAGGTATATGAAATAAAATAACTTATAACGAATTCAGCATGGCGAAATTATTGTTTCATATGGTTTTCTTTTATTTTACAACAGTGAAGGTATCCTAATTGTTTTTCGCATGGTTTAACATAGCCCCGGCCCTTCATACTGTCATTTTTGAATAAACAGAATTAACAGTTTAGAAATATTTTCGAGCATTTTCGAAAAATTTTCGATTAAAGTTTTGATTTTGCATCGAAACAGCGAAAGTCACAATACTTTTTTTTTTCGAAAATACTTCCATTTTTGTTACCAACAGTTTCCAATTTTGATCGGAAACGGAAACGATAGTTATGATACATTGACCATAATGTGTCTAAAAATGCTACTTGGGCTATTACTAATAATCTTATTTTTTGATTCTAGCCGAAGATGGTTGTTTACAATACTTCACTGGCATTACCGGACAAATAAAGTCATTCAATTATAACTTAACAGCAGGAAGACAGTTGTCGAATCAAGATTACACCATTTGCGTTCGAGCAGAAAGGAACTTTTGCGGAATTCAATATTCGCAATGTAACGATGACAGTAAGTAACACAAACTATTACTTTTTATTCGAAATTTCTAACTTCTGTGGATGATTGTAACTTTATATTGTTCAGCAATAGTGAAAACGTCAAGTATTAAAAACATTAATCTAAACACTCGTAAATAGGAAATCTTAAATGGAGTTTAAAACAATTTATTTATTTAATTGATTATTGAAAATAGTTAATTCAGCAAAACAGTTCGTGTTAGGTTTTTTTATATACAGGGTGTTATGGAAGTAACTTATTATGTCCTAGAGAAAGTCTACATACTTTTTTTTTAATCGAATATCAGAATACTAAGGTATAAATCCTTTTTACCTACATACTGTCGCGCAGTTCCATCTGGATTCAGTTAGCAACAATGTGGGTCACTAGAGTATATTAACAGTGTTGTCAGATCCTACCGCATGTTCCGCCCTTGCTTGGATACCTGACGCGCCCGACTATCGTTGCTCTTGATGTATACGAATTTTAACGTTTTGTTAGTTGCAGAATTTTTTTTTCTGTTGTGAAATAATTCATAATAAGAAATATTGTGATGTGATTTCAAATTTGTGTGATATTACCTATTGTTGGTTCTGTTGCAAAACATATTTTTTTTGTTTTATTTTTTTATGGAATTTAATTATAAAACGGATTATAAGATCGAAGGTAAGAGAGCATGTATCTTAAAATTTTTTTTTTAAAGTTTGAAAAAGAAGTGATAAGGAGGGTCAAAGACGTCTTGTTGTCAAAAACTAAACACATGGGTTTACAGTTCTGTGTTGTAATATATGACAACGCGGCCTCAATAAACTATTGATTGCTAACGTCCTCAGTAGCGGCCACGTAAATTTTCAGATTTCATATAAAGTATACATTTCGTACAATAATTCAAAGCGCCATTTAAGGTTATTTTTCTTCGATTTATTTTCATCTCAGGATTAACACCCTGTATTTATTTAAGGATAATATGAATGGAGATATGTTTCCTGTTAAGTCGTTAGCAATAAAATTGACTCCCAAGAAACCTAAGAAATTTTAAATCTAGTGCTATGCCACATCTTAGAATACGATGTTAAGACAATCTTGCTGTGACTTTATAGAAAATTTAGCGCAAGATCTGATGACTAAAGTTGCATCTTAGAATTATTATTAATAGCTACTATACATTGTATCAATTTAAGAACTTCTCACCCCTACTATCTCACTTCCAGTAAATAATATTAAAAGTTTGGAAGACAGGTAAATTTTATTGTAAAAGGTGATGCTTTTAAAGAACACTTTCAGCCTTAGTGGTTTAATCCCCCTGATTCACCTCAAAATCTAAAATCGGAAGGGGGTAAAGTGCATATCATTCTTGAAGATCGTTTAAATCTCTGTAGAATAAAATCGTAATTCATTATTGTTCGAGTAAAAGTTCCAAGATATCCCGGTTCGAGGATGGAGTTATTCATGTAAATTTTTAGGACTACGGACTCTTAATCATTCTAAAATACTTAAAGTAATATTGTTTTTTTAAATAATAACCTAAAAACCATAAAATCAGTATATACACAAGATAATGTTAGTCAGGTATACAGTCCTGTAACTTTTTCAAACTGTTTTCCGATCTTAGCAAAATTTTTAGCAGAGTTTAGACTTGTGTCTCGGAATGTTAGCATAAATTTTAATTTTCAAAAAATATTGTGTCTTGATTATTATACAAGCAGGAACAAAAGTTACTTTTTTACCATTAATTTCTTAACGTGGAAAACTTGAGAGGTAGAATTTAGCTTTAATATGTTCTATTTTAAGTGTCACCTTTTCTTAACATAATGTTTTCCAACTTTTTAGAAGAAGACACAAATTTTTAAAGAACGCATTGAAGTTTTTCAATTTTATTGACAATTCAACAATTGTAAAAAACATAAAATGTATATGTATTTAATTTTTGCGATGGTCAGTCCAATCAGTAATAACCAAATAAAATGCAAAAGTGGACACTACTGATTTATTAATGAACCGACACAAACCAACGAAAATAACTCATTTATTTCGCCAAAAAAATCTGCTCTATTAATCACGACTGGGCATAGAAAACTTTCCTGGTATTATAAATAAAAAATAAAAATAACGAGCGATTTCGAGTGGTCATGATAAAATTTTATGGATGAAAAGTAGCCTGACAGAATTAGCAAAAAAACGCCAAAAAAAGAAGGATATTTCCGGATTTTCGGACTTCTGGTAATCCTAGTATTGCATTGAAAGCATTCCACCTCATATAATAGAGGTAATAAGAACACGATGTGGTAATATGTGCTATTATTTTGTTTATGTTACTCGATAACATAATGTAATGCCTATGAATTGTGAATAAAATTGAAAATTGGCAATGCTTTTTCAAAAAATTGTATGTAATGACTTGAACCAAAGAATATTGTGTTAAAAAAGGTCACTCTTTACAACAAAATATAATAAAGATAAGGTGATAAATAAGTGACTTTTGTTCCTGTCTGTATAATTAACAAGACATCAACATTTATGGAAAACTAAAATTCAGGATTCATTTGGAGACGGAATTTATTGTCGGGATGTGTATATAGGTAAGTTTTCATACGTCCATAGGAGCCGCCAAGATGACGTAAATGATCATTTATCACTAATTATTTCCATAACCTGTCAAATATACTTTTTTGACCAATCAAATTGTTTCATTTACATCAATTACACGTAATTATTTTGATAAATTTTTCATCTTCCTTACAAGTGATAAAACTGTGCCATTTCCCAAAAACATTTTTTAAAAGTATTCCTCAGTAGACCGAAAACTAGAAAATTACTTTTAACAATTGTCAAGTTTGAATGGTATATGCATATTTCTTTAGATTTTCATTATTATTTACCCGTGATAAACGAAAAACTACTTTATAGGTAGGGTTTAAGCAAAAAATATGTACTTACTGTTTATTTGTAATGTATTTTCCTATTTATCGACATTATGTACTTGTTTTCTTTTGAAATTCTAGTCACATAACCTTAAACTTACGAAACGTCAGAAGGTCTGAAGTCTAGAGTAGAGAGCATAAGCTAGTATCGATATCGACGACTATCGATATTGTATATTTAAAAGTATTTCTCTGTTTATTTCGGAAAATTTACAAAACAAAGCGTTTCGTGAACTGAAATTTCATAAATAGAAGAACGAGTTCTAGTTATCTTACCTTTGATTATTACTTACAATTTGTGTTGAATTTCAGGCCTCGTTATCTTTATAAATTTGTGGTCCATTATATTTGGGGATCACTGTGATTTAATTCACAGTCAGTATGGACAATGTTCTTCTTACCATTATCTTCTTCTCTAATTTATTATTAAAATTTGAACTTATTCATGATATTTTCCTACAAATATTCTCTTAAATAAATAAGTACCTGTTGCGTTTTGCTACGAAACTCTTTGAAAAGTGAAAATTCATAAATATCAAGAATTATATATAGTATAAATTTTGAGAGAACTCGCATGATGGTACTCACGTCATGGGACATTAAGGACATGGTTATTTTAAGTTTATAGGTTGGTATGAGCTGACGTAAATTCCAGGACTGGACTTTTATTTTAAACAAGCATTTAAGGAATATTATGAGAAACAATAAAACTACGTTATATTTCTTTTCCACTATATTCTTAAAAAGACATGTTTCGCTATCACTGTAGCTTCTTCAGATTGACAATATTGACAACAGCCGATTTTACGCTATTGTGACGACGATGGGTCTAATTCCAATTCTTGTATTACTTTTTTTTAATACAACTGTAGCAAGACAATTTAGGAACCTATAAATAAATAAAACTATTACAGACTATTACTACAACAGAGAGAAATTACTTTTTTGCTCTTTATTAATATAAATTTGAACAATGCTGTCTAGTTCCACGGCATGTACTCTATTTATTCCACTATAAACATTATACCAAAGAACAAATTAAGACACAAAATATGATATATTAGAGACCAAGCAAATGAGAACCTATCACTATTCAGGAACATAGTGATAGTAATATAAAATTTTGTTTATATTAACATTACACTTTAAATAACATTAACCTGTTTTAAAACTTTTTATTTAAAGAGTCTCCTTAAAAAAAAGTTTGTCGGGGGGGGGTTTGTATTGTAAATTCGTAATTTGTGAGCACTGATAGAAATAAATCTACCAACTAGCCATGTTTTTCAAGTAACGAAAAGCTATAAATATGGATTAAAAATTAATGGTGTATTTCCGAACATCAATGCCAGTTTAATATCATAGCATATAAAATTATATCGGATAGAAATCGTAAACAAAAGAGCATTTTGTTCGGTAGTATTTTATTGAAGATAATACACCCAATTTTAGACTATAAGGCTATAAGGTTTTTAGTGATCGGGATTTTACGAGAATATTTTTAATATCCTTTAATCACATATCAATTCACGGGCCATATAATATGCAGGTTATTACAAATTTGGCCTTCACCATTAGGATTTCGGAAACGATAAGATATTAGCAGGAACTGGGTTTGTCGCAGCTTCTTGCTTGTCCCTGTAACGTTAAGTTGAAGGCCTGATAAAAAAGCAGTGATTTTTTTAGAACGGGTTTTAAATAAAGACGCAGGTACTGTTGAGAATAGATTTAGCTACTATAAGTAAAGCGCGCTTGTAAAAATAATGTAACCTAATTTTATTTTTGTATTTTCTGTTATATTTTCATTTTCTAATGTTACTAAAGGATACTTTCTTTCTAAATGTTTTTTTAAATTTGAGGATGATTACGGTACTGCATAAATTACAAGAGGCCTTTCCGGTACCATCGGCTTTAAAATAATTTCACAAAACAGATCTATTACTACACATAATTATGTGTTTATTGCTTTTACTTGACGTTCTTGTTTCTAATTATTATAATGTAATGTATGCTGAAACATCTATAAGAGATACGAAGTCGGTAAAATCGGGGCAAAGTTACGTAATTATGGGCCCAATAATATGAGGCAAAAAGTCATAAATTAATCAGAGACTTTCAAAATAGTTGGAGAAATTTAAAATTTTGGATTTCGTTTTTTATTTTGTCCTGACTTTGTTCGAAGATATGTGCATACATAAATTTCACTTTCTTATAGCTTCTTCTTATTCTCCACAAGATGGCATCATCAGATCTTTCATGCGACGATTGACCATATTCATTAATATACTGCCGTCGTAACAAAGAGTGCCGTTTCTGCAAAATAGTTATTTTGAGAAAACGATACAAACGTGTATTGATCTCTGTTGTTTTATATAATATACTAAAAAGTTTGAAAATAATTTATATCTATGAAATTTTACATTCAAAAAGTGATGGAAATAATTTTGAAACTCTAAATGCATATTTTTTCGTTAATAGCGCACTTACGGTATTTAAGGCTACCATAACACAATTTGTAGAGTAACTCAAACAATGTAAATAACCGTATCTGCAAAGAAAAACAGTTACGGTATTCTAAGTTATTACAAAGTAGTAATTTGTTGCTTGCAGAAGTCACTCATGAGCAAGTTAGCTACTTTTTTGCAATATAAAAGAATCAAACAAAACTTTTTTTTTTCAGAACATATTTATTAGGAACCAATATTTTTATAATATGAGAAAAATATAGTTATCCAAAAACGCAAATACTTTTTTAAACCATAAACAAGTAAATAAGTATTTAGTACTTAAAAAATAATAAATAGAAATAAAATAAAATTAGTTATACTAAGCCACACATTATTTTCTATAGACTTAGTCGAAACTTGCAACTAAATCGTTAGACGTATCTGAAACTCGAATGTTCTCCCAAAATCTAAGTCTATCTGGAGGCATAATTGCAGACAAATTTTTTAAAATATTGTGTCGTTTTACTACTTGTACCTCCCGACATCAAATTATCTCTCTGGATCTGTCATTTGATGTTTATTTTTGGTAATTACAACATTTAGAACATTTAGTTGCTTGTAGTTACTATTCGAAAAATCGTTTTTATATTCCACCTGAAGGGAACCTAGCTTTCATAAGATTGAAGACATAGACTTTAGGTCTTAATCTGTTTACACTAGCTTTCGAAGAGAATGGTCTTTCCAGTTATTAAAATCAGAAAATTGCATTGGTTTATTACTACTTTCCCTGAGTTTGCACGTGATACAGCATTTTCAAAATCTTTAAAGTCATATGGCTTCTTCTGGTTTTTTAACGAGGTTTCCACCTGATGGTGGAAACTATCCGCAGCCATGAAGGTATGACCGGATTCAAAATATTTCAAAGAAATTGTTTCTGTGCTAACATGATTCGAGTTTATTAAATATACAAGAAATGAAAATAATGCCCAATTCTTGTTCTGACCAGTGCAATTGTCAAGCCAAAGTACAATATTCTTCTGATCACGATGGTGAATAAAAAACTGGAAGAAAGCACTAATAAGATGCACGTGCTCAATAAGATGTTATTCTCTAGGTGGTTAAATCGTGACTAACCAAATAATTGTCAAAAATGCTAGATCGAGAATATAGTTGTGGGTTTAAAAACCGAAACTACTTAGCACTAAAGTAGTTACGGTTTTTAAAGCTTATAAGTCGCGATACGTGTTTTTAAGCTATGAATTGTTTTAGAAAAATTTAATAAAATGTAAAGTAAATTTTGTAACATGACAGATACGGTCATATAAGAAACATTTGTTAGTTAAGGTTTTTTAACTTAAAAACTTGATATATTACGTCATTTCTTAAAAAACGTATATGGATTTCAGTAGACTTACGATGCATATACGGCATTTTAGCATTAAAAAAAATCGACTTAGGACACGCCTGGAACCCAGAAATTGAACTTAAGCAAATTTTTGAAAAAATACAGATAAGGCACTTTATTACGACGGCAGTATACTCCTAATATGTTCCTGTAATTTACTTTTTTTTAAATTTCTCTTTTAACAAAAGTCTTAAAAAAGAGCGGGCTTTAAAAGTCAAATTTTATTTGTATCAATAAAATAAATTACTTGTAGTTCCGCTAAGTAGAAATTTGATACAACTATTAGTTTGAAATAAAAAAAAACATTAGTAGTATATAATAGCAATAACAATTAAGGACAGAAATAGCAATAATAATTTTAAAATCCTCAGTTTCTTCGAAAAGCGCATGAAAATCGCCGTATAGAAATATTATTGGCAATATTTCGAAAAATACAAATTTTCTAAATAGAAAACCTTACACAAATTTACCATTACTTTTAATGTTTAATAGAAAATAATTATAAAATTTGGGGGTTTGCATTTTAAATTGTAGATTTTTGCCGTTTTCTCATTTTTAGTATAAAAATATTTAAAAAATCTCTTAAAATAGGTTCTTTCAACAGAACAATCTGACCAAAATTAAATAATAAAGTTCCCTATAGGCAGCATCTTTAATAGCGTGTACCAATATTTTACACAAATATCTGTTTTAGTTCCCCAGATCTTTTAATAGGCTACTCACCGTGAATGACCCTGTATACAAAGACAAAATTTATTCAGGCTGATTATTTTAATTTTAAAATAAGTAGGTAACTGTTTGTTGTGTATACGAACAATATTTAGTTCAGTAAAAAATACAACCGAAAAGTACTTCTCTAACAATTTTTTACCGACAGTAAGTAGCTTACGTCGCTAAGCTTGATAATCCAAAAATGCTTCACGTTCCGTATTTATGTTTCTCTTGTGGTTTACCCATTGTGGAATTTAATATACCTCTAATATTGAGTTGCTATCCGGAAATTCTTGAAGGATGTAGTGAAGAATTTAATAGAAATGTGTTCCGTATTGTATTATTACCGTAATAATCCAGAAAAGTTACTTCTGATAATCCTTAATCAGATCTGCCTTTAAGTGTGAAGTTTTTAAATAGTTTTTTTACACTTATTGTAATTCCAAAAATGTTTGACAGTAGTTCAGAAAGCGACTATTGAAATGATTATTATCTATCTAAGTGTGTCATTTCCAAATCTATATATTCTAATTTAACAGTTGTTAACCTTTCAGTGGTCGCACGCGGACTCTCGCTGCGCACTGACCATTAATCGGCGATAATTTCAATTTTACCCCATTCCAGCTGCAGAAGAACTGACGAATTCTTTACAAATCAAAAACGGGGTAATCGACTTAATTATATTATAGGTGTTACTGAAAGTTTTGTTTGAATACAAATAAAAGTGCGTGAGTGTTATGGAAATGACTTATTATATTTAAATGGGTGACTCCTTGGGTGTCCTAGAGAAAGTCTATATACTTTTTTTTAATCGAATATCTAAATACTAAGGTAAAAACCCTTTTTACCCACATACTGTCGCGCCGTTCCATCTTGATTCACTTAGCAAGAATGTGGGTCACTAGAGTATATTAACAGTGATGTCAGGTCACACCGCGTGTCTCATCCTTGCTTGGATACCGGCCACGCGCCACTATCGTTGCTTCAGTATATGTGGAATTACGCTGTCGAGGGTTCCACGTGCTTGACGTATACGAATTTTAAACGTTTTGTTAGTTGTAGTATTACCCCATTTTTTTTCTGTTGTGGAATAGTTCAAAATAATAAATGTTATGTGATTTCAAATTTGTGTGATATTATCCACTGTTGGTTCTGTTGAAAAACATGCTTTTTATGTTTTATTTCTTTATGGAATTTAATTATAAAACGGGTTATTTTAAAATAAGATCGAAGGTAAGAGAGTATGTAATTTAAAATTGTAGGGTTTTTCTAAAGTTGGAAAAAGAAGTAATAACGCGTAACATTTAGACAGATAAAATTAATAAATAAATGATAGTTGACTGTAGATACATAATACAACTGTATTATCAGTTTTTGAGAATGTCATGCTTCGCAAATAACTATTGTTAACAATTTACCTTTATTCTTGTAGTGTCGTTAAAAAAAGAACATAATATAGTAAGTTATGATCAATTGTTGCTGATATCCACTCTATTTTCATGTTCAGCAAAGTTAGTTTCCTCCTGATTGTTTTTACTTCCATAGAGTCAATACATAGTTTTAACACACTTCGCGGTCTTGGTTTGTCACTGTTTTTATTGAATACATACAGCGGGATGCCTCATTTACTGGGATATTTGGGGTTGCGGACTGAGAATCCGCAGCGACCAGTGTGACGTACCAAAAATTATTATGTGTTTTTGGTATTTTTTTTTATATCTTTTGTTGTAATTACTATTAATATGCAGGGTGTTTCAAATGAATGAAACATATTTTAATGTTAATATTTAAAAAACCGGTTTAAAGAAGCTGGAATGTTTTTTAAGAATGGCTATATACAGTGAGTCCCAGAAGAAATGTCTAAATTCATTTAAAATTCAGCGGTAAGTTTTTTCAAAAAACGCTCGTACCCGTCGATTTTGATTTTTTATTTTTTATTTTTTTGTGGTAATTTCATGTATACAGGGTAGCTCAAAAATAAGTTACGACCATCAACTTCATTTTTTCAAATGAAAACATATATTATTTATTTCATTTTTGAATTTTGCATTGAATTCTAAGCATGTTTCATGTACCATGTCCTATACATAAACTCAACAGTTATTGAAAAAATTAGGATTGAACATATCATTTAGGGAATCCAACGATCTATCAAATCTTCTGGCAATATGGCATTTTGGGCTCCATAATAAGTAAGAGTGTACTGTCTCACTGTCACCGTTTATTTCCATAGAAACTGTATGACAATTTTATTTCAAATAAGTATTATTGTCAAGCGTAGTTTCAAAGTTGCGGTTTTCACAATAATGGTGAAGTTAACGGAACGGGAAAAAATTGAAATTCTATGCATGGTTGGGTTTGGTGATAAAACACGTACTCAAATAGAAACAGCCCAATTATTTAATGAAATCCATCCTGATCGTCCTCCCATATGTCAAAAGATGGTGAGTAGAATAGAGGCTAAGTTTAGAGAATTCGGTCATGTTAGAGATTTGCCTAAATCTGGTCGTCCTACTCGAGATGAAAATGAACAACTTGATGTTTTGCTTTCTTTGGAAGAAAATCAATGTACTCCCCTGTCGCACATTGGGGCCGATTTACACATGCCGAAATCTGTTGTTCACCGAGTAGTTCAAAAGCACAAATATCACCCATACAAAGTTTCCAGTGCATGAGTTATTTGAAGATGATTTCGATAGGCGAAGTGAGTTTTGCGGACGCATGCAAAATATGTGCAATCTAGATAATAATTTAGTAAAAAATATTATTTTTTCGGATGAAGCTACATTCTATTTGAATGGTAATGTGAACAGACAAAATTGTCGATATTGGGCAACAGAAAATCCGCATTGGATGATAGAGGTTCACAGCCAGTACCCTAAGAAAATAAATGTTTGGTGTGGAATCGTACGCGAAAGAGTAATTGGTCCATTTTTCTTTGAACAGTCTTTAACTGGACAAGTATCTCGAATTTCTCCAACTAGAATTAATTCCAGCATTAGTGGCTTTATTTCCGAATCCATTGGATCCAGGCTCCCCTGACGAAGAACTGATATTCCAACAAGATGGTGCTCCTCCGCACTATGCGGCCACTGTGCGCACATTTTTGGATGAAACATTTCCCAATCGGTGGATTGGAAGGAGAGGACCTATCGAATGGCCTGCTAGGTCGCCAGACCTAACTCCGCTGGACTTTTTTTTGTGGGGTTACCTCAAATCAAAAGTATTTGTTAACAGGCCAAACAATATGCAGGAGTTGAAAGAAAGGATCCGAAGAGAAGTAACTCCGGAAATGGTTGGAAACGTGTAAAGAGAGTTTACTGATCGTCTTAGATATTGTCAAGCCGTAAATGGCGCACATTTCAACATTTAATTTGATTTTGTTGTGTTTTTTTTTAATAAACAGGTCTTACTTATAGATATGTTCAATCCTAATTTTTTCAATAACTGTTGAGTTTATGTATAGGACATGGTACATGAAACATGCTTAGAATTCATTACAAAATTCAAAAATGAAATAAAAAATGTATGTTTTCATTTGAAAAAATGAAGTTGATGGTCGTAACTTATTTTTGAGCTACCCTGTATACATGAAATTACAACAAAAAAAAAATCAAAATCTACGGGTACGAGCGTTTTTTGAAAAAACTTACCGCTGAATTTTAAATGAATTTAGACATTTCTTTTGGGACTCACTGTATGAGAAACAGCCATATTGGCTACATAAATTAATGTATGTAATATAGTTATTATATCTTGCACTTAAATACAAAGTTATGATTTTAATACTCTACCTTGTGAACACACAGTGTCCAGTTAGGCTGGGGACAGAATGAACGAAACCTATTATTTTTATGTATTTTTGTTCAATCAGATAATGAAAGGAGGCAAAACCGACCACGTTTTCCTTTGAAAATTAAATATCGTATATTATTAGACCGACATGGCTCAATTAAAATATTGACATGTTATTCAGATGTTATTATTAACATTTATATGTTGTATTTCGTATTGTACACAATTTTTTCAAGTTTCTAAACGCAAATACTTTGCTATTTTTTTTTTATGATCAAACACAAGCACTATAGGAAAAATCCTTTAGGGCACTTTAGGCTTGGTGCGTGTGCGCAAAAAGCGATTCACGTAGGTTTTGAATCGTTGGAGGTTATATTCGACGGGAAGGTCGTTCCACAAGGATGAAGTCTTCCAAATGAAAGAATTCTTAAATAATGAAGTTCGTGGAGTACTAAGCTTAACCACATATGGATGGGCGGCAGTGGTTCGTCGTGTATTTCTGCTATTCGTCGCTCTGGGCGGAATTCAGAAGGCAAGGTCAGCCGTGCACCTTCCATGAAAATATCTGTAAAAGAGAGTCAAATCCCCAACCTGTCTTCGATGTTCTAGGCTGTCGAGGTTCTTCATCAGCTCGTGGTCTCCGATCAGACGAATAGCCCTCCTTTCGATGGAATCCAGTAGGCGAAGAGTATGTTTGGGTGCAGAGCTCCAGACATGAGAGCAGTACTCCAGTGATGGTCGAATCTGGGCTTTAAATAGTGTCAAAAGTTGTTGAGGTGTGTACAACTTTCTGCTTCGGAAGAGTACCCCAAGCTTCTGAGAAGCCATCTTGGCGATTGCCACACCGTGGTTATACCAAGACATATTTCCTCCCAGATTGACGCCCAGCAAATTGATAGATGAAGCCAGTCGGATCGCGTGCCCGTCCATGACTATTTCCGGTTCTGTAATGTTAACCTTTTTAGAGAAAACTGCTGCCTGGGTTTTTTAGCGTTAAATCAGACTTGGTTACTCTCACCCCAAGCCAAAATTTCTTCCCCGTCTTTATAGGCTATATAGAATATAATCATTAGAAACAGCTCTTATAATAACTAATAGTTACAACTTTTCTTACTTCTCTAAGTAAATATTGTATACTTATTTAATGGTATTAAAAATTGTATTTTGTTTAAAGAACCTATAATAGCCAGTGCTGGGAACCGAGTGTATTATGTCCCGTCGGTAAGGACAAGCATTTCATCTCTATGAACTTGGTTTCAACGAAAATATTTTAAAAATTGCAATAGTATTCATAAACGTGAATTTTTTTCTATACCATGAAGGTCCTATGTGAAATTTTTAATGTTTTGAGATATTACCATCATCGTATTTCAGATTTGTCTATTTTAATATATAACCAAAGGAAATATCTAAGAATGCAAATATTCAAATGACGGGTTTGTTCGTTTTCTTTCAAAATGGTTTTTACAATACCAAAAAGGTAATATTCTATAATTAGGCACAAATTAATAGTATGAGCATCACAGAGAGTCGCATGTGCATTCATATTATACACTTATACCTGAATAATTTGAATAACTTATAGATAAGGTCGTGTGTATCTTCTTACAACCTTGTGTCAAAATAATGCATAAAACTTATTATTATAGGTTTATTCCAGGCATTGCAAAGGAATTATTGAAATCCAACCTAAAATAAACTTCCATATTTACATTTAAAATATTATGTATGCTCTCTAAGGTTTGTTCGTATTTCTATTTACAACCATGCACGTAATGTTGACATTTCAGACTTTTTAAAGTTTTTAAAACAGTCAAACGAATGAACAAACCTGAATAAACCTGAATATAATTTTTACTTTGACATTTATTGAATAAACAAAGTGCTTTGACAACGGGGCATTTTTTTGTGATTGGTTTCGAAGCACTTATACAGGGGCCTTACTTTGTTAATTTCTCACATAGTTATTTTATCACAAAAAACATCATTTGCATTTAAAAGGTATGGTTGTAAATAAAATAGCATACAAACTTCTGTGAAAAGTTTCAAACCTCTCTCGAGAAATGATTCAGCCGAACGTACCATCCTTTATTCTCAACAAAAATTAAACACTTTCCACCTCGGTATATAATATACTATATTATTTATTTTTCTTATTTTAACATCCAATTGCTATGATTTTTGTAATAAAAATATGCCATTTATAAAAAATACATGTTCTGCACAAAGTCGTAAATAACAAGTTAACTTTACTTTTATTTATGAAACGTCGTTGTTCATTATTCTTTCAAAATATCTTCAACAAACAATTTTTTTTGGAAGTGTAATGTTAATAATATATCTGTTGATAATGAATCGAAAATCAAAATAGTTATATTGCACATAAAACCAAAAATATCATAATTTGAAATTTTCCAATATTATAAGTCCGTTTATCTCAAAACTACTTATTTGAACATACGACCTTATGTTATTATAGTAGCGATATACAGGGTGGCCCATCGAAAACGAAACAGAGACATTTACTGGCAGCTCAGTTCATTTTTGGAAAAACGCTCAGACCCGTCGATTTTGTTTTCGAGGGGGACACAAAATTGGAAAAAAATCACGTCAACAAGTGCAGCCCCCTGGACGGGGGTGGCACCACCCCTAAAATCTTAAATGGAAAGGGGGGTCGAATGATACCTTATTTTAAAGGTCTTTCAATTCCCTTTATAATGATGTAAAATTCACAATACTTCAGTTCAGTAGTTTTGGAGATTTATTGATTTTAAGCTTACAGTACACTTTAATAGGTACATCTGATTAGTTTGTACTACTTTCAGAAGAAATTTGAGTAAAGGCAGTTACTTATTAATTTAATGCTTTTCTTCACTACGCCCATGGTTTGTTTATCATTTTGGTGTTCAAAATAGCGATTGGAGCGGTTTTTGTCGCGAAAAAAGTGGTTTATTGAAGAATGATAAGCAGGGAATGTCTCGTACTTATTTTAAATAGGAATTTGTACATAGTTTGCGATTGATTCGACCAAGCTTTGTTGTTAAAATACCTTTTACCGCTTTATTCATAAATTAACCATAGTATATTCCACGGCAGAAAGGATTGAAATTATCGAAATATTTTTCGGAAATAATCAGTGCGCTAATAGAACAGCACACATATTTAATGAGCGACATGAGAACAGTAACGTGCATCGAAAATATGTCCTAGAACTTATAGCTAAATTTCGGGACACTGGATCAGTCGCCAATAAAAAACGCAACATTGAAAATCCCATAAGGAACGAAGCAATAGAAGTGGGGGTTTTAGGGCAAGTTTATGTAGATCCTACGTTAAGTACCCGCAAATTGGATACTGTGTGTGGTGTTAGTCGATGTAGTATCCAACGGATTCTGAAGGCCCATAGTTTTCATCCGTATAAAATTCACCTTGTACAAGAACTTAATGAAGACGATTTTGATATGCGATTACAATTTTGTGAAGATATGAGTGAACGAATTATAAACGATGAACATTTTCTATTCAACACTTGCTTTTCCGACGAATGTTCCTTTTTCTTACATGGCCTAGTAAGCCGTCATAACTGCCGATATTGGTCAGATTCTAATCCCAGAGTTTATCATGAGGTACACACACAGCAGCCACAAAAATTAAATGTTTGGGCTGGTATTTTTGGCGATCATTTAGTTGGTCCTTTTTTCTTGCCTGGAAATTTAACCGGTGAAATGTATTTGGAATTACTGCAAGACGCCATAGATCCTGCATTAACAGCCATAATTGAAAATGGGAATGATCGGCGGTACATTGCGAATAGGTTGATGTTCCAACAGGATGGTGCCCCACCACATTACGCATTACGTGTTCGACAATATTTAGATCAGACGTTTCCAGGTCGATGGATTGGTAGAAGAGGTGCCATTGAATGGCCCCCAAGATCGCCAGACTTATCACCTTTGGATTTCTTTCTGTGGGGTCACTTAAGAAGCAAAATCTATGCTACTCAACCAACATCGTTAGAAGATTTGCGACAAAGAATTGTGAATGAGTGCCTTCAAATTACTCCTCAAATATTGCAAAATGTGCGGCAACGTTTTGAGCAAAATCTTTATTACTGCATGGAGAGTCATGGTGGTCATTTCCAACATTTACTTAGCTGATGGGTCAGTTCATTCTTAATTTTTAAAGTACTTTGCTACCAAATGTATTGATTTCCACTAATGATGTATTAAAGTTTTATTTAAGTTTAAAATCAATAAATCTCCAAAACTACTGAACTGAAGTATTATGAATTTTAGATAATTATAAAGGGAATTGAAAGACCTTTAAAATAAGGTATCACTCGACCCCCCTTTCCATTTAAGATTTTAGGGGTGGTGCCACCCCCGCCCAGGGGGCTGCACTTGTTGACGTGATTTTGTTCCGATTTTGTGTCCCCCTCGAAAACAAAATCGACGGGTCTGAGCGTTTTTCCAAAAAAGAACTGAGCTGCCAGTAAATGTCTCTGTTTCGTTTTCGATGGGCCACCCTGTATAACGTGGATTAGTCCAAGGTTAACAAAACATTTACTATACTCGCCTGATTCCGCGGTTGGTTTTTTATGAAGCATTTTTTAAATAATTTAAAGTAAAAAAGGAAGAAATTTGCTTTTAAATGTTTCAATATATTTAGAGGATTACTCTACATGTTTCGGCTTTTTAGGTCTTTTTTAAGAGCATTGCCGATGAATACTAAAGTTAAAATTTATTTTACGGGTCTTTATACTATCAATAATAAACTATTATATTGCCTAGAATTAGGGTTTTCCCCCGATTAGTGTAGGTTAAATTTCCCTCTAAACTCAAAAGTCTATAAACAGGAATTATACAGGGTGTTATGGAAATGACGTATTATATTTAAACCGGCAATTCCTGAGATGAAAAGAAATTGAAAAAAAATAACCAAAAATGGCGCATTCAATTAATAACCGAATTATAACACCTTATTTCAAACCAAATAAACATATCTGTTACTACTGACCAAACGTAAACAAACCATCACCATACGTAAACAAAACAATATTGAGATAGGTTATGGCCAAAAAACGTCACTGAAATTTGAGCAATGTTGTCGGTTAAACTCTCAATAACCGGTTGACAGAAGATGTTTATTTTTCAAGGTACATTTCTAAACTTTTACCTTGAGTTGTTCGCTGGGAAAATTTTTTTTTATTTAAGCTCTGTTACCTTTTCGGTATTATTTAAAACAGCACATAAATGCACATTAATTAACGCACACACAACACTTTTGCTGCTTAGAAAACACTCGCATCTAAGTTTTTTACATGGATGAAGGATTTATGAACATAACATTTTTTACAACTACTTTCAATAATGTTCTAATGGTAAATAACAGATAACAAGTTGATGAAGGTAATATGTACTGATGACGCCAGACAAAAAACTTTAAACTCAATTTTCTCTAACCTAATTAGTAAACAAACAGACCCTTCAACCACTTAACGTATCAAAACGTTCGGGGGCGCGCCCTTTGATTTGACATTTTCGTTCTTCTTCTTTTTCTGTATGGCATCACTACACAACAGCACTACAATGTTGCCACCTGCTGGCGTATTTTTTATAAGATGCTGTTTTATAAGATTATATCCATAAATTATGTCATTTGCTTTTGAATATTACTTCTCCGTATAATTTTCATTCATGCTTTAGGACAAAATTCATATTTTTTAATCGAATTTTCAATTTAATTTTTACCGCGAAAAATTTCGATGTTCCAGTTCCAAAACTGGCAACAGCGCAATAGTTGTGGTATTTTCCTAAAATTGCGATAGAGGGATATAAATTATTTTCTAATATTATAAATTTGCTATTCAAACTCAAAATGCCAAGAACTTCAATCGAACTAACGGACATGGTCTTATGCTATGGAGCAGCACAGGAAAATGCCCTATACATGGAGCTTCGCATTACCCGAGATGGAATATTTAATCAGCGAGTTATAGAGGAGAGAGAAACCCAAACACGTTAGCCGCTGTACTACAAAAGTTAAAAAGTTGAGACTACAAGACTTCCTTTACTTTACAAGAAGGTTACAACAGTGGTACATACAGTCAAGTCGAAGTACCTGACTAATTCCGAAAGATAGTTCATAGATGAGGTTGGCTTTACCCGAGATGGAATATTTAATCAGCGAGTTATAGAGGAGAGAGAAACCCAAACACGTTAGCCACTGTACTACAAAAGTTAAAAAGTTGAGACTACAAGACTTCCTTTAATTTACAAGAAGGTTACAACAGTGGTACATACAGTCAAGTCAAAGTACCTGACTAATTCCGAAGGATAGTTCACAGATGAGATTGGCTTTACCCGAGATGGAATATTTAATTAGCGAGACCAATAGCCAGATGAACATATCAGCAGGTATTATTGATAATCAACTAATACGACCACATATCCTGCAAGACGACCTGCCAGAACTTTTAGAAAATGTTCCTTGAGGTCGGATAAGGGCTTCTGCAAGCATAGTTTACGGATTGTCACTGAAATTTGGACGTCCTATGTGCGTTTATTCTAGCGTATGGTAGTGTTTATAGTGGTTTTGTGGGTGTCTGTCTGTTTCTTTAAGTGATTTAATTAGTTTTGATATGCAGAAGAAGAGGACAAAGCAGTTTTAGTGGGTTTGCAAGCAAGGAGTAGACTGTGACTTTGAGTTTACTTCTTAATAGCTATTAGGCAGTCCCACACTATTATCAGGGCACGTATAGAGCATAAAGTGTGAGCATAGAGTATCCTCGATTTACTTCCCTTGTATCCTAAGGTAAGCTAAATAATTAATTTTATAAGAAACTAAAAGTTCTACAGTTTTACAAAGTTTGGCAACATTGTAGGAACATGTGTTTGTCAGACAGCTCCGCCGGATAATATCATATGGTGCCGCGGAGTCACCGGTAGGTTTAGGGGTGAATTACCCCACTTTTTAAACGTTTGATTTAAAAAAAAAAAATGTAGCGCTTCTCTAGGACACCCCAGGAGTCACCCATTTAAATATAATACGTCATTTCCATAACACCCTGTATACGATCGAACAGATAACGGCTATAGGGAGTCTATAATAGATAACATGATTAAAAATAAAATACTTAAGAAACATTTTTATAGTGTTAATGACCAAATACCAAAACAGTATTGATTTATAAATTATGTACCTACTTTAAGTAATAAAGTCTCAAAAAAACTCAATAGCCTACGTTGCAATACAGTGGTGGTGAATAAATGGAGTTTAGGATCTATGTTGGTGAACAATAAAGACAAAATAGGTAAATTTAACAAATCTGGGATATATAAAATTAAGTGTAAAGATTGTGAAGCTGTCTATGTTGGGCAAACCGGTAGAAACATCAAGACAAGCTTAAAAGAACATCGCAATTCTATTTTGAATAACATAAAAAATTCCGGAATCTCCACACATTGTATAAAAAACAACCATTTTATAGATATGGACAACATTAAACTATTACATAACGAAAGAAAGGGCCAACGTTTAGATATTCTACAACAGTACGAAATTAAAAAGTCTATAAAAAATAATCCCCTTACAACTAATGACCAACAAAATTTCGTAAACACGCCCGTGATATACAGCTTTCTCAAGTCTACTTACACTAATCGGGGAAAACCCTAATTCTAGACAATAAAATAGTTTATTATTGATAGTATAAAGACCCGTAAAATAAGTTTTAACTTGTATTCATCTGGAATGCTCTTGAAAAAGGCCTAAAAAGCCGAAACATGTAGAGTGTAGAGTAATCCTCTAAATATATTGACAGATTTAAAAGCAAATTTCTTCCTTTTACATTAAAAAATTAAAACATTTACTGTTTTGTGAGCAATTGGTTACCTTTGTCAAGAAATATTGTTACATTTTAAACAATAAATCATATTTGATTTTCTGAATACTATTTTAAATTTGAATTTTTGCGTTGAGTAAAATAAACGAGTTTTTCAAATTCATTTCATATCAGTTAAAAAATTGCTTACATATGAATTTTTTGAATAATGGAAAATTTACCATTCTTCATAATAATACATATAATATTAGTCCTTATACTATAGAATTTAATATACCTCAAGCAATGACGAGGCAAAATTCTAAAATTCTTGCAGGATTAAATGAACTGAAGAATTTAATATACATTTGCTTCGTATGTGGATTATCCAGGTTATCGAGTTATAAAATTTGTTTTCCAGTTGCCTGCTATATCATGGTGATTCTGAAATATTAATAAAAAAATTATAAATTGCGGAAGGTTTGTAAAATATATTTTTTTGGTCCATAATATTCATTAAAAAAAAACATTAGGACAACTAATTACTGCATATTCAAAAATTCGTTTCCTCGTCTTCTCTTTCCTATTGGTGGCCAATGTAGTATTCTTTTTGGCCACCTGTTATTTGGCATTCGTTCTACGTGTCCGTACCAGGTAAGTTGTTTCCTTTCGATGTCTTGAGTTATCGTGCCTTCTATTCCCATTTGCTGTTTTATGTGTTTCTTATTCTTTCCCTTCGTGAGATTCGCATTGATCTTCTAATGGTGTCTATTTCCACTAACTTCTTTTGCGCATCTATAATTCTCCAATTTTCTGCTCCGTATAGGAGGTTGCTCTTTATCATTGTCACGTATATTTTCTTTTTTTTGTTATTTCATTGCTCCATAAGATTCCATTCAGGCATCCGATCATTCTTTTGGCTTCCAACTATTCGTTTTTCAAGTTCTCTTACACCTGTCTCGGTTTGTCGAATGTAATTCAGGTATTCATATTCCTGACATTGTAGAACTTCTTGACAATTAATTATCCACTTCCAAATTCCAATAAATAATATATCATAATACCAACATTCACCCTTTTCCTTTGGTTACTAGTCTTAGAATTCTAGTTCTATATATTTTTAAAAAAAAATTATGAATAAATTTTTTAGAAAAGCAATACATTGTGTCAATTATTGGGACAATCTTTTTTCTGCCTCTCAATTTAAGGATTTTAGGAAACAACCATGCATCTTTCTTCTTGAATTTACATTTTCTTAAATATTGGTGTTTCTTCAATATTCGGCGGTTTTAATACCTTCTATGATTGGCATAACGTTGTTAAATACTTTATAAAATAAGAAACTTTCTCAGGATAATTAATTTGGTTAGAAATATTTCTAAAACCTGTCAATCATTGGGCGTTTTACCTTAAATTCTATAAAACGTTTCTACAGGGTATGATGGAAATGACTTATTATATTTAAACCGGCAAATCCTGAGATGAAAATAAATTGAAGAAAAATAACCATAAATGGCGCTTTGAATTATTAAGCGAAATATACACTTTATATGAAATCTGAAAATTTACGTGGACGCTACTGAGGACGTTCGCAATCAAGAGTTTGGTGAGGTGATATTGTCATATATTGAAACACAGAATTGTAAATACACGTGTTCAATTTTTGACAACAAGACGTCTTCGACCCGCGTTATCACTTCTTTTTCAAATCTTTTTCAAACTTTTTAGAAAAATAATATTACAATTTAAGGTACATACTCTTTTACCTTCGATCTTATTAATTAAATTCTATAAAAAATAAAACACAAAAAGTATGTTTTGCAGCAGAACCAACAAGGTATCACATCACATATCACACAAATTTGAAATCACATCACACTATTTATTATTATGAATTATTTCACAATAGAAAAAAAGGCGGGTATTGCTATAACTAACAAAACGTTTAAAATTCGTATACATCAAGCAAATGGAACCCTCAATAGCGTCAATCCAACCCCGAGTCTCGAAACATACTGAAGCAACGATAGTCACGCGCGGCAGGTATCCAAGCAAGGGCGAAACATGCGGTATCTGAATCCAGATAGAACGGCGCGACAGTATGTGGGTAAAAAGGGTTTTACCTTAGTATTTAGATATTCGATTTAAAAAAAGTATGTAGACTATCTCTAGGACACCCTAGGAGTCACACATTTAATTATAATAAGTTATTTCCATAACACCCCGTATTTATCCATCCCACTAACTCCAATAATAACAAAGATCCCAATGATGATTATCAAATTAAGCCCACACTCTATAAAAGCCATCCTAAATATTTTAAACATTTCCATCCGGTTATACGAGTTATATTGTCACCTGCAGTTAATTTTATCCCTGCTAGGAGCACAGAAGCGGAGCTTAATTCAACAACGTTTTAGCAAATTAAACAAATCTAACATAAAATCTCTCTATTTCGCTTGAACACACTCGGAAATTCTTCAAGTGTGACAAGCCTTTGTAGATGGTTATGCAACGCTCTGTTTGATAAGATAAAGATAATTTGTAATGTCATGCCTTATGGCTCAGAACCTTTAAGATATATTAATATACAGGGTGTCAATTTGTAAACTTCCCACCCTTAATATCTCGCTCCTTTTAAAGAATATTTGAGGCGTGTGCTGTTTAATCTCCTGGGACGGGAGAGATTTAAATAACCTCACAATCTTAAATAGGAAGGCGGTTCTAGTGGCATATCATTTTAAAGGTCGATTAAATCTCTTTCCAATAATAACATGATTTATCATTTTTTGAGCAGTAGTTTCCAAGAAATTCGATGAAATATCATTGAGATTTAACAAACCCGAACGTAGAACTAGCGGAAAAGATCTAAATGTAAATGCGTCAGACAAGGATTCCATGTTTTGACGCTTCTTCGGTTAAGACAATCGGAAGAGTATAATATGCATATTCGTCGTATACATTTTTTTTTATGATCAAACACAAGCACTATAGGAAAAATCCTTTATGGTACTCCGGGAGTGGTGCGTGTGCGCAAAAAGCGATTTACGTTGATTTTGAATCGTTGGAGGTTATATTCGTGGGGAAAAACGACACCGGGAAGGTCGTTCCATAAGGATGAAGTCCTCCAGATGAAAGAATTCTTAAATAATGAAGTTCGAAGAGCTTAATCACATATGGATGGGCGGCAGTGGTTCGTCGTGCATTTCTGATATTCGCCGCTCTGGGCGGAATTAAGAGGGCAAGGTCAGCTGAGCACTTTCCATGAAAATATCTGTAAAAGAGAGTCAAATCCCCAACCTGTCTTCGATGTTATAGGCTGTCGAGGTTCTTCGTCAGCTCGTGGTCTCCAATCAGACGAATGGCCCTCCTTTCGATGGAGTCCAGTAGCCGAAGAGTATGTCTGGGTGCAGAGCTCCAGACATGAGAGCAGTACTCTAGTGATGGTCGAATCTGGGCCTTGTATAGTGTCAAAAGTTGTTGAGGTGTGTACAATTTTCTGGTTCGGAAGAGTACACTAAGTTTCTGAGAAGCTATCTTGGCGATTGCCACAACGTGGTTATGCCAAGACATATTTCCTCCCAGATTGACGCCCAGCAAATTAATAGATGAAGCCAGTGGGATTGCGTGTCCGTCCATGAGCATATCCGGTTCTGTAATGTTAACCTTTTTAGAGAAAACTGCTGCCTGGGTTTTTTTAGCGTTAAATTCGACTTGGTTACTGTCACCCCAAGCCAAAATTTCTTCCAGGTCTTTGTTGAGGCGTGATACTTCATGCTGTCCGCGAAGATGTGCGTCCACAGCCGATGTTTGTGCATTCAAAGAGAAAGATGAGATAAGTGTGCTATCATCAGCAAAACTAAATATCGGATTTATAAATATATGGCCATTAATATATCTAAATCTTTTATCAGTTCAGCGATTAACTGAGTTCGGGCTTGTTTCTTCGTTGTTGTTTGTTGAGTTAGGACAGAACCGTTTACGTTCTGATAGGTCTATTTGTACGGGGTACCCCTTAAAATCTAGATGCATGTAAATTTCCTAAAATTTAAATTTGAAATCTTACATAAAAACTTAATCTAATTTATTTTTTAAACTAAATCTAAATACGTTATATTGCCGAAAAAGCGTTTAGTAAAGAATCAATCAATCAATGCTATTAATTACACAGCCCAACAAAAAAAATATTTGTCTTGCTGCTGAAGAAAAAGAACTGATTTTAGTTATTTTGAATGCGGTGATTCCAAAAACACTTAGCTTTCTTTCGTATCAGCTCTAGTTTAAACTCGTAATAAAATGTACTGTTGTAGTGTACAATAAACATTTTTCTTACATTCCTGAAAATATAGCTTATGGCCCTAGTTTTTGAAAACGAAGTTATTTTTAGGTCTAGAAGACTCAAATTACCTAGAAACAGTCACAAAATTGGCGAAACAAATTATGTGTTGACCAGTGTGATCACTCTGGTCTTTGGCTAAATAAAAAATAAAAATCATGTCAACCAATAAGATCTATAATAAAGAGCGCTACGGAAATATATATTCATTTAATTTATTTAATTGACATTAAAAATACAAACTAGGCATGGCGTATATGTATCTTGTGTGATTTTGTATTTTTAATGTTAAGTAAATGAATTAATCTAGATTGTATGCGCTATCCGGTATAATTAGACGTATCAGGATGTAAAATGCTCTGTCCTAAACTTTAGAATCTTTTTCCTACCAGTAAAAATAAAAATTATTAAAATTGGTTCATTGTTCATGAAATAATAGTTTATTAGTAAGGACGTGAATTTTTGAATATTCGATAATTAATTGGTGTAGTTTATTATGTCAAGTGTAAGCAATAAAAAGTAAGGTGAAATCCAGTATATCCTACGTACTTTAATGCAACGTACACTGATATTTTCTCTAATTTATTATTACTCACATTCAGATTCCTAAGACTTGTTTCCTAAACCTTTCAGGTGCTTTATAAGCATATAGGAAGTGCTGCAGTGTCTTCTCTTCTTCCTGATACCCAGAACACATTAGAGTTTCCTCATATCAATCAAAATATCATGTGGTTCTTTGGCAGAATCATGTCAGGAACTATAGCAATATAAAAATAATTAGCAAATATTGATTATATAGTTTATAACTCCATTTTCTTGCTAAATTATATCCAAATCAGGATTCCACCATTAAAACCTACAATCCCATCAGGGTGATTAGTATAAAAGAGGAAGAAGACTGATAATAATTATTATAACCATTAGCCAAATCGTAACTTTCCTCTTAAGTTTAATGCTAACTTCTCGAATATTTTTACTACTTGATAAGACCCGAATAATAAATGAAGAAATTATTTAAATTACTTCTCTGCTTTTATAACTCCGAATTTTATTAGTCTCCTTCTTTTGGGTACAACGAAACACGGTATTTTGACTTCATAAAAATTACACTGGGATACAGCAAAAATATTTCAGATACAGTACGTTTCACGAAAATTTGATACGACTTAATGATTTCCTGGGTAGGTCCCATTGTGTCGACAAGAGCTCGGCAATAAACAAGTGAAGTATGAAGGGACGGACTAAGGAAAACAAGTAATGATATGATTATATTAATGTAATCAAATGAAATAACATTTTTTTTAAATATTACTAGTCATATTTATTATATTTATTTACATTTATAATGTCATTCTATAGATAGTTCTGTTTCGTTATCGCTATCCTCATCAAAATTAATTATAATTGGATTAATTATACGATCCAGACTAATATACGAATTTTCTACAGTTATTACGTGACGGACTGAATTTTTCCAACTACCTGGGGGAACATCATTAAAGCATTTTCGTATTAATTCTACAACACTAGAACTTAAAGTCGGAGAAATATTTTCAGACCTAACCAGTGATTTTAACTGGTGCCACATATGCTCTATGGGTTTAAAAATGCAATAATAGGATGGGAGCCGTAGCACTGTATGTCCAATTTCTTCTGCCAATGTGTCACAAACAAATACTTTTTTTATACAAAATGTCTTGTGTTCTAAAAGATCACTTTTTTTATAACTTTCTTCAAAATATATATCATTCACCGCCATGCAGTTCTGAATCTCCAATTTTGTATTATTTGAGCTTGGAGCTTTATGTAATTGGCGACTGTGATAGCTCGCATTGTCCATTACTATCACGCTATTCTGAGGAATGTTTGGTAAAAGACAATTCTTGAACCATTCCTCAAAAACTAACAAATTTTACCACAAAAAGATATTTAAATATAAATTAAGCAACCTAACCTACCTGATGTGCTTATATGTAATTATAATTGTTACAATCCGGTCCTTTCCACATAATAATAAGAAACGGTCATAAATAATGCGATGGCCCAGGTACTTTTACGGCAGTCATTAAGTTATATCCATTTTTCTTGAAACAATCTTTACCAAGATAGCAAAACTTACTTATCTTATTATATTAATTAACAATATGTCTTGCTCAGTTGGCTCCGATTTTATAGATCCATGCTAATTATGGTAACTATCTACCTACCCTTAATGTATGGGAAAATTTGACCTGGTTTATTATAATACGTATATTACTATATAAGGGGTGTGTAACAGAAATCCTAAATTGTTAGTTAGTTGTATTTCAACCGCCAATTGATTGAGAGCTCGTCGTATTTGAGAAATTAGAAAACTTACTCTTAGCCCTTTGATAAAAAGGCTTACCACTTGTATTTTGGCTGAAAAGTTGGAGACCATGCTAACAATAGGGTTACCCATATCTGTGCGTCCAACATTCGCGGCTGGCTACGTGGTCAACAGCGTATGATGGATGCCCTGACGTAACTGACTGTTACTTTTGATTGACACCTCCCATCAAAAAATGCTTATCAGAAAAGGTATGCGAGCCCTGATTACCAAACTTCTTTTGTGTTTTCCTTCTAACACTGCGTAAAAATTGCATACACAAAAGCCACGGATCTAATCAACGATGAGCTCTTGGATATGCAATCTGATCATATGAAAGCAACATACGACTTCACAAAGCCTTTCAAGATTGATTGGAACTTTGATAAATGGACAAACAGTGCATCCCCGTCGTTTGACAAGGGTCTAGTTTGGTACACCGATGGATCAAAAACCGCCAACGGTGTGGGCGCAGGTATATTCGGGGAAAGGCCCAGGATGGACATAAGCATTCCTCTGGGGACCTACGCCACAGTGTACCAAGCGGAAGTTCATGCCATACAAGCATGTGCACTACAAAATCTTGAAAAGGGCTACCACGACCAAAAGATTTACATCCTTTCGGACAGCCAAGCTGCTCTTAAGGCTCTGAACTCCAATCGGGTTACTTCAAAACTTACACTGGAGTGTCATACCAAAATAAAAGTACTGGCGGCCAGGGGGAACAAGGTGGAACTCTTGTGGGACCCTGGTCACTCCGAGATATTAGGAAATGAAAAAGCGGATTAACTAGCGAGAGCCGGATCTGCCTAAAGTCTCAGGGGCCCCGAACCGGCCTTTGGAATATCAAAACAGGCAACAGGGACAACATTGGATAGATGGTCGAAAAAACAACACCTATCTCGATGGCGGGAGTTGCCTGGTCTAATACACGCGCGGGCTGTGGTGGGAAAACCATCGAAAATAGTATCGAATGGGATGCTAACCCTGACGCGGCCCCAGTTGAAACAAGTGATGGGTCTGCTAACAGGCCACAACCCGAACAAATCCGTAGAAGACAAAATATCTTCGGGAACATACAACGTGGTGACAACCTCCCACGTGACAAGCTTGGTAGAAGGTTACTGGACCTCATAGAAGGAACAAACATCTTCTAACAAGATCGGGGTACACAATAAGCCGGAAGGCTGCAGTGAGTTGAGGTTCGGGCCTTTAAACCGACCCCCGCCTTTAACCAACCAACCAACCAACCAACCAAGGTTTATAAAAATATAAAAATTTCTTAGTTTAAATTAGTAATATTTTAAAATAATTTTTTTGATATGTTGTTTATCGAGAAAATTTTAGGAAAAATTGTTACCATACAACGTTAGAAGCCTCCTTGCCTTGAACACACCTCTGCAGCTTTTCCTAAAGTTATTTTTAAAAATTATTTGTAAATCTCTTTTATATCGTATTGAAATAAAATCTTTGAAAACAAACTATAGAACAACGTCAATTTTATGTACATTTTGTTTGTATCGAATTTTATGTCTCTAATTGTATTAGCAAGAATATTTATATACAGGGTGATTCACGACGAGCGTGCATTAGAACTTTATGGAGAACTACTGAATATATGTTCCTGAAACTTTGGGGATTTGGGTTTATCGATATGCTCTCTTTAACTAAAATATTGACATGTTCCTGTCATTTTCGGTTATACCGGAAGTAGCTGCCAACTTTCGTTTTTTAAATATAACATGGTAATTTTTATTACATTTTTCGATTAAGCATTAAATATTAAGCACATTTTATAGAAAATGTTTTTGTCAGACTCTATTAGTTTTTGAGATATCTGGACTTTTTGTAATTATTTGGCAAATGCATGACGATGAAATAATCCATATAATTTTTTTACCTTAGCGCTTGGACTAAAAAAATTTTCTCATCGAATAGCTAGAAGATCATCAAGTCTCTAAAACATTTCAAATTCGGCATAAAATGTACAGGGTGGTAACAATTCAAGCCTCATTGTGAAAGAATTCAACCATTAAAAACTTTCTTATTTTAAATGGAACACCCTGTATATTTTTATTTAATTTGATGGCAAATTAGTTGTTCTTTATAAATAGTGTTTACTGTCCTATACCTATATCGAAGCGTTTCCTAAAAAAATCCAATTTTATTCCGAAAATACTATTTGTTCAAGTGTGCTATGAAAACAATTAATTGTACTTAGGGGCTGTATACTGATGTCTATACGGAGGAAAAGTGATTGGTATCAAAACGATGAGGCTCCAGCACAAAACGCTCAAGTTGTTAAGACTGCCCTAAACAGACTTTTTCATGACCAGTGGATCGCAAACCAAGGTCCCTTCCACTGGCCAGCTCGTTCGCTGGACTTTTCATCTGGGGAACCATTAAAGATAAAGTTTACGCGCGTCCCATCACCACGAAGGAAAATCTAATTGAAAGGGTGAAGGCAGCATTTCAATCTCTCACAAGAAATTAGGAATGCTACAAGAAATAACATGATGAAAATAATGCTTGGAAGTAAATGGCAATCATTTCGAACATATTTTGAAATTATAATCAAAAGATATTAGGTATAATTTTCAAACACATTTTTAATTAAAGAATTTAAAGTTTATAAACTTGTTTCCTTGCTATTTTTAAAAAAATAATATTTGAACCATTATATTTAAAACAATCAACTGCATTTTATTTATAAATTATTAAGAAACACTTTAGATTAGAATATTGTATTTTCCAGCAATCAATCACTTTTCCTCCGTATAGACATCAGTATACAGCCTCTAAGTACAATTGTTTTCATAACACACTTGAACAAATAGTATTTTCGGAATAAAATTGGATTTTTTGAGAAAACGCTTTGATATAGGTATAGGACAGTAAATACTATTTATAAAGAACAACTAATTTGCCATCAAATTAAATAAAAATATACAGGGTGTTCCATTTAAAATAAGAAAGTTTTTAATGGTTGAATTCTTTCACAATGAGGCGTGAATTGTGACCACCCTGTACATTTTATGCCGAATTTGAAATGTTTTTCAGACTTGATGATCTTCTATCTATTCGGTGAGAAAAAAATTTTAGTCCAAGCGCTAAGGTAAAAAAGTTATGTGGATTATTTCATCGTCATGCATTTGCCAAATAATTACAAAAAGTCCAGATATCTCAAAAACTAATAGAGTCTGACAAAAACATTTTCTATAAAATGTGCTTAATATTTAATGCTTAATCGAAAAATGTAATAAAAATTACCATGTTGTATTTAAAAAACGAAAGTTGGCAGCTACTTCCGGTATAACCGGAAATTACAGAAACATGTCAATATTTTAGTTAAAGAGAGCATATCGCTAAACCCAAATCCCCAAAGTTTCAGGAACATATATTCAGTAGTTCTCCATAAAGTTCTAATGCACGCTCGTGGATATCGAAATGTGCCATATAATGCGTTAATCTAAATATATTAATTTCTTGTATGCTAAAAGTATAGCTAATCAAACTATGCTATTGGAAAATTTCTTAGTTCATCTTATTTTAGCCCATCCAATCATTACCTTTCAAAAAATATTTGATATAATTTTTTAAATTAAAACAAGCTTGCTGTCAATTTCGCGACCCAAATCACCTGAATTGTATTATACATCAATACCAGAACTTCCTAACCATTATATAGTTAAATCGCAATTAATAATGAATGTCAACTGCAGAGCTATTTAATACCAATTAAATAAGGTTCTTTGTTTTGTAAAAAAATCGTTTCTAAAACAATGCACTCAAAAAAATTCAATTACACAAGGATTCATATAGTATCAATGCATTGCGTTGTTGGGTAATATTCGTTGGAACACATAAAAATTGGTTGTTTTATAGATATCTGGATCTACCAAGAGCACGACGAAAAAAATCATGTAGAAAACTAGTACAGGGTGTCCATTTTTGGGTAGTTTTACAGGGTATCTCCGTCATTAGTAAAGATAGGAGGATGTGGTTTTCGCAACACTCTGCCACTTTTTTGTCAAACAGAAGATGAAGAATTTTTCTAGGCCGTCTTGTTTTTGATATACGGGATGTTTTTGAGAATTGTGCATTTTGGGACACCCCCATATCTCAGTTACCCCGTAACGTATCAAAAAGAAATAAAATGTTCTTTTTGTAGTTTTTTACGTAGAATCCAGTGACGTACTCAAATTTTTCTACATTCAATACTCTTCAAGGAAAATAAACAAGTTTGCTTTTTTTAAATGGGTCACCCTATATATTTTTTAATAATACTATTTAGTTTGTAACAAGCCTCTCAAAAATATATAACACTTTATTTTTAGTCTTAGTTTTGCAAAAATATACCATTTTTTTTAATATGCCATGACGGATATTGAAAACAAGCAAAAGAACAGAGTCCTATGTGTCATAATAATAAAATCTTCTAATTCTGTCAGAGTATTCAGGTTCTCTAGGTTGTTTTAAAATTTCTAATTAATAGTGAAAAATCAGTTTGTAATAATTATGGCAGAGCATGTAAACTTTGAGAAGTACGACATGCTCATTTGTTACATCCATTGTAACGAAAATGCAGATAGAGCATTAGAAGTGTATTTGAATAGGTAAATATAAGCCCTTATGCAGTAATTCTATAAATTTATAAATTTTATTAAATTACTTGTAGATATCCCGAAAAACGACAACCAGATAAACAAATTTTTTCAAGAATAAAATCAAATTTAATTGAACACGGTTCATTTTCTAAACCTCTCCCTAAAATCTAAAAACAAGGATAATCGCGAGACTGATGAAATAAATATGTTGGCTTTAATTGAAACAAATTCAAGTAGTTCTTGCAGAAAAGTTGAAGGTTCGATCGGAATAATTAAATCAAAAGTGCAAACAATCCTAAAAAAACACAATTTTAAGCCATATAAATTCCACTGCGTACAAAACTTACATCCTGGTGATGCACAGCGCCGTATAGAGTTTTGCAATTGGTATTTACAAAATCTGAACAGGGACAATAATTTTGAAAAAGCCATTATATGCTCTGATGAGGATCATTTTATCAGTGCTGGCATGTTTAATTGACAGAATACGAGTTTTTGGTCTCAGGAAAATCAGCATGTAATATTTCCAATCGAACGGCAATGCAGATTTGGCGTTAGCGTTTCATGCTTTATAATGAATAGCAAAATAGTTTATAATATATTTGAAGGAAGCCTTAATGCAATTAAATATTTGAAAATTCTGGAAAACGTTGTGCCAGAAATAATAGAAGATGTGTCCTTAGATGGTCTCAATAACTTGCAACTTCAAAAGGATGGAGCTCCCGCTCACAATGCCCAAATTGTAATGGCCTACGTAGATAATAACTTCCCAGGTCGCTGGATTGGAACTAATGGTCGTGTAAGATGGCCACCAAGGTCACTCGACTTGTCGGTTTTGGATTTCTTCTTATCGGGATACCTTCAAAATAAAATTTATTCCATTCAGTACCAAACAATGGCAGATTTAAGAATTGTCATTGACAGAGCTTTTAGGCAATTACAAACGCGGCCATTTATTATTTTTAATTCATTAAGGCGAATAAGAACCATGTGGGAAACATGTCTAAGGCATAATGGAGAACAATTTGAGTAATATTTATGAGTTAATTCAATAAATTTTCAATTTTTGTGTCTATTTTTTAAACAGACCAGTATTTTTTTAATATTCGTCATGGCCTACTAAAAAAAAAATATGGTATATTTTTGAAAAACGTATATTTCGGGCCTAAAGACTAAAAATAAAGTGTTATATATAGGGTGACCCATTTAAAAGAAGCAAATTTGTTTATTTTCCTTGAAAACTATTGAATGTAGAAAAAATCTGAGTATGTCACTGGATTCCACGTAAAAAAATACAGAAAGAACATTTTATTTCTTTTTCAAAAACAAGGCGGCCTAGAAATATTCTGATTACGGCATCTTCTGTTTGACAAAAAAGTAGCACAGTGCTGCGAAAACCGCATCCTTCTATCGTTACTAATAACGGAGATACCACGTAAAACTCTCCAAAAATGGACACCATGTACTCTTGGGCTGTGTGTAGTGTGACGAGTGGTGAGCAATGGACATTTAGCCAGCGGCGCAGCAGGTCGTATCTCTTTTGACCTCAATATTTCTCTAAATCGTTTACTTCGTTTGAAACTAACTTGAATGATATGCAGTGATAAATTGTCGTCCCTAATTGACATTCATAAACATCAACTTTTTCTTTGGAATAGTAACCTTGAGTTTGATTAAATACTTCTTTGAAGCGAAACAACACTATTTAGTATGCACACATCTCAGAACTACTTTAAATATACCGACAAGGTATCCCAGACTTAATATCCATTAGCACATTATGTTTTTTCTTGAATTTATATACAGGGTGTCCCAGATAAGAATGCACTCTACAGGGATATCGTTAACCATAAGATATACAAAAATGATCAAAATAGAGAAAAGTTGCGCACTAGTAAGCTCTGCTACATCATGTTTTCGATTTCAAAAAAATTCGAATATTTTCGATGATATTTGGGCAGAACCGAATTTTTTCGATTTCATTTTCTTTATTTCCTGATTTTATTTGAAGATATATGTGAAAGTTTTTTCGCATCAACTTAGCTTTTATAAATAGTAGTAACATTGCTTAGTTAGACGCGCCGAAGTGACAATTTTAAAATCGTTTTACTGGATTAATTTGAAACTGCTCATAACTGGTAAATTTGGTATATTGGCATAGCTTTATAGGGCAAAAAAAAAATGTCACAATTCTGAATAATATTAATCCATGGGCGTAGAACCTGAGTTTTTACTAATTGCTTGTTTCAGGTTTTTACGCCAATGAGACAAGATGGGTTTGGACACAAAATTCAGATCAACCAACTCATTTGCTACAAGGAAAAGGCCTTTTGATAAGATTCAATTCCTTTGACGAGAAATTTGCATGTTATTATTTAATACGTATTAGTTCTTACAAAAACAGAAAAAATAACTAAATCATAAACAGAACTAAATAGAAATATCATAAAAATTGATCAAAATGTCCACCATATTGATGAATACAAAGATCGTCGATCTTTTTTTCTTTTTAAATTTAATCCGAAAAAATAATTTAAAGATTGTCACTTCAGCGCCGTCTAGTGCCCAAACTAAGCAACTATGTACTAAGATAAGTTTGCTCAGTTGGGCTAATTTTGGTCTAAGGAATTATGTAATGAGATTTTTTAAAGACCTTTTATAGCTATGCTGCCACTTGATTTTTTGGTAAAAACTACAACAAATTTTTTAAATGCAAATTTCTCGACGACCGTCAAAGGAATCGAGTCTTATCAAGAAGATCTTTTTTGTAGCAAATGAGTTGGTTGATCTGAATTTTGTACCCAAAACAATTCTTGTTCCATTAGCGTAGAAATCTGTAACAAACAAAACCCCGGTTCTAAGCCCATGAATTGATATTATTCAGAATTGTAACATGGGTTTTTTGCCCCATAAAGCTATGCCTACGTAACAAATTTCGGCGAAATAGTACGAGCAGATGTTGAATTAATCCAGAAGATTTTATAATTGCCGTCTAGTGCCCAAACTAAGCAACCTTGTACTATGTAAGTTTATTTAAATCGACTAATTTTGATGTGAAGAGTATGTGGTGGGTTTTTGTACAGACCTTTTACAGACACTCTGTATAAAGATTAATTACATAAAATAAGTTTTTTAATTATCACTACAAAGTAAATATTTCTAAAATAGAAGTTTCTTCTAACAAGATATCCAGGAAAATGCTTTCTACTGTCACAAGAAATCAATTTTGATGCTAAAAGTAGAATATATTCTATCCCAGCTAAAATAATCCTATCAAAGATATTTTAGACATTGATGTAACAATCATATTTTTGCGAGAAATATTTCAACCAGTATTCCACCCCTTATATTCTAAAACTTAGTTCATTAACTGTTAATAGAAAAAATAATTTATCGGTTCTTTAGCCATTCCATGAAACGCTCGCTGCTGAAAAAGGATCCAGATATAATTTAATGTTTCTTTCGTCCGGAACAATTTTGAAGTCGATAAAACCACAGATGATGAAACCTATCAAAGCCCCAGAGCTTAACGGTATCGACGAGAGCAATATGAAAGCAAATATTAAGCCTATCAAGGTGAATATTAAACCCGAAGAGAGATTAAACTTTTTTATCGGATTCTTTTGATCGATGGAAACTATATATCGGTAGAAACTGAAATTTGTTGATGCGAAAATGTTTATGCCCTTCTGGCATATTATGATGAGAATCTAACCCTTAAACAGAACTAAAAAGGCCCCCACAACAAAAACGTAGAGTAATTTTATCCCTTTAAGATAAGACTTGTCAAATTATTAAATATGTAGCCACTGATGAAGCCGATGTGATGGTGAAACACGTATCACGAACATCAAAACATCAAATAGCATTTCCTTTAATAATTTTATTATGGATTTTCATCAAGTTTAGGCTGAAAATATAAAACATAAAAATTGTCGATAATGAGCTTTTGTCTCGAGGTGTAGTTACATATTCTGCCAATTCTAAAAATATTCTTAATTATACAGGGCGCGTTCAAAAAGTAGGTTGGCAGAAAGTTATATTTTTTAAATTGGACACCCTATATTTTATTGCATGTTTAGATTTGTATCATTGTCCTCTATAACTATCTAAAATGTTATGTAATGTAGTTGAGTAGTTTAAGAGCAATAAATAATAAATTATTTCTGTAGTCCAGGAAAGAAAAATCAGAAAAACATTCAAAAATTATTTTTTAAACACAGAATTAGGTGAGCTTTATAAGAAAGGATCTAGAAACAGTTTAAATTCAATAGTATTTATATAGTTTATACAGGATGTTCATAAAAAGGTTCCAAAAACGACACATTTCAAAATCATTTTTCACAAGATTTTCAAATGGAATACACAATGTATTTTTTAGGTATTGGATGTAGAATTCATAAACAATCTTTTTGTCAAAGAAACATATAATAATAAAATTATAAACTTACAAATAACAATAATTACAAACTTTATAAATTATTTTATTTAAATACGATAGGCGCCATTACTAATAATTTTAAACGAAAGTAAATGTTCAAAATATCTTCCATTTTGATCAGTGCACAAGAAAAGAAGGTGCCTTTCTTGAAAATATCTGTTTACATCCCTTAACTTTTGAGGTGAAATACTAAGACCGCGGTTCCTTATTAGTGGTTAAGCATTAAGCCAACGTTCAAATAAAATAGGGATTATTTTGTTTAGTTAAGAAATAAACAGTCTATGCCTTTCAGGTGGTATTAAGATAAAAATACCAATATGGAAAATTATTATTTCCCAGACCACCCGATGATCATTATAAGAGCGTATTTGTCTACACAGTAGCACTTTAAAATACTATTTCAGATTGAATGGTACTACCAAGAAAATGAAGCCCTCTCCAATGACTCTCGACTATCGATGATAATACAGCGTTAAGTTAAAGTCGTCTCTGATGATAGGTATGTACACCTACCCTGTACTGACGAGAACAAATGAGTTCGAAGCCGGTCTGCAGGAGGTTGCATCCTATCAATGGAGAGAGCTTCCTTTCCTTGGTAGTACCATTCAATCTGAAATAGCATTTTAAAGTGCTACTCTGTAGACAAAAATATGCCCTTATTGTATAAGTATCATCCGGTGGTCTGGGACATAATAATTTTCCATATTGGTATTTGATTATTTTGTTTATTATAATCGTTCTCTTTAATTGAATAAAAAAATTGTTATTGATTTAATTGATTGTGTTATTGATTTAATTGGAAGTGGGAGTGTACGAGGAGACGCGAACGGTACTTTCGTTAGTCCTTAATAATACTTAAAATACGGAATATGTTACCTAAAAGCTGGCGGGCGATGCGATCACTGTTATAGCACATGATTCCTCTTAATTAGTAGGCGAATAGTATTAATCAATAGACTTACACAAAAAACATTTAACTCTCATAGGTATCGAGTTAAAACGCTGGATTCTGTTCTCCTAACTTCCAATATTTTTTTCAGTTAATGTACGAAACCAGTCCTTCACTTTATCAGGCAACTCAAACCAGTTGGTTCTAGCGATGGTCGGCAGTACCGGAAGCACTAACTACTGTCCTAATGACTTCCTTGTCATTCCGATGGCTACTAATATTAATAGAATAGTTCAAGGTCGTCCGTCAACGATCGATAGAATTTGTGGTGGGGTGTTCAGTGCTGAAGTGTCACAAACGCCTTCTACAGTTTTAAGTAAGTTTAGAAATAATTAGTGATTTATACTTTAAGTTTAAGTTTAAGTTTACATTATGTCGTCGATCTTTTGACTGCCATAAAAGCCTAATTTTCCTTCTGACCATAAAACGTCCTAAATTTACATCTTTTCGGACAGAGCTATGTAAATAGTTATTTTTTCAAACGACCCTGTACCCATTTATTGCGGTTTGAAGATATTGGGCCCTACACAATGGGGTCTCATCAGATATGATTTCTTTTATGATCAAACACAAGCACTATAGGAAAAATCCTTTAAGGCAGTCTGGGAGTGGTGCGTGTGCGAATAACGCGATTTACATTAGTTTTGAATCGTTGGATGTAATATTCGTTGGGAAATACGACTTCTGGAAGGATGTTTCATAAGGATGAAGTCCTCCAGATGAAATAATTCTAAAATAATGAAGTTCGAGGAATACTAAGGTGAACTACATATGGATGGGCGGCAGTGGTTAGTTGTGTATTTTTGCTATTCGTCTGGGCGGAATTAAGAGGGCAAGGTCCACCGAGCATTTTTCATGCAAATATCTGTAAAAGAGAGTCAAATCACCAACCTGTCTTCGATGTTATTGGCTGTCGAGGCTCTTTATCAGCTCGTAGTCTCAGATCAGACGAATAGTCCTCCGTTCGATGGAATACAGTAGCCTAAGAGTATGGTTAGGTGCAGAGGTCCAGACATGAGCGCAGTACTCTAGTGATGGTCGAATCTGGGCTTCGTATAGTATCAAATTAGGATGATAATGTTCTAAATGAACTAAAACTGCTTTATTTTTGAGATTGTATCATAATGATCATGTAAATTTAATTATAGAAGTATTTATTCAAAAGTTTTCCATTAAATTTAATTTTACTTGATCGTCACTAGTTTAAAACAAAATTATAAACTTTGGGAAGTTCGGGCATTAATTTGAACCAAACCAAAGTTATTACCGTGAATAACCTGGGATTAGTAAATTTCTATAGTATATGTACATCGCTGGGTAACTTTCGTTTAAGGTTACCTTAAGGTTGACTTAAGTTTGTTTAACGTTTGTTAAACAGTTACATGTAATAAAGTTTGGTTTCGCAAGTTTCAGCCACGAGGGACGTTACAAAATATTGTCTTTCATCAATATACACGGTGTTGAAAAAAGGTCGGTACCCCGGAATATCTCCGGTGCATCGCATTGCAGCGGAAAATGTCTAGGGAAAAAATTGTTTGGTTTTGAAGGAGGAATAGTTTGCAATTTCATTAATCAATCAAAACCATGCGAAAATCAAGTTTTATCCCGGAATTACTCTTTTCCTCTGTCTTGTACTAAAAAATGGCCCTGGAAAAAGTTGTTTGTATTCGTGGGAATCGTGGGGAGAATCATTTGGACATCAAACCACCCCTCACCCCTAACCCCTAAGCGGGGATGAGGGGTGAGTTAGAATTTTAAAATAATTTTTTATATACTAGAAGCAGATAACATAACGTTTGAAAATTTTACTATTACCACTCGTATCAGCGTTACCCGAACAAACCCGATGCGCACCGCGAGGAGGCCACGAGTTTGATTTTGCACATCATGTAGCCCTAAGAAGGGCTGGTTTTGGTATCTTTGGGAGATCATTCATCCACTATTCTCGAAGCAAATTTTCAAACTGTTCGCTGTTGGCCTCTTGACAGTAAGCAAGCCTTTGATCAAATGCACTAATTGCCCTCCGGATCATATCCGGTTTGATCATAGCACATTCGTCAACAATCCTCCGTTGCAAATCGTTCAGGTTTTCTGGCCTCTTATATACTTTGCTCTAGACATATCCCCAAAGAAAATAATCAAGTGGAGTCAGGTCAGGTGATCTTGCGGGCCATTCAATGGCTCCTCTCCTCCCGATCCATCTGTCTCTGATCGAGGTAATCTCTCACGATCCTTGAATAATGTGGTGCAGCACCGTCTTATTGCATCCAAACTGAGGGTTCTCATCAGACCAATAGCGACAATTGTGCCTATTGACCTCACCATTTAAGACGAATGTGGACTCGTCGGAGAAGCAAATATTGTTGAGCAACCCTGGATCTTCATTAATCATCTGAATCATGACTTCACAGAATTCGATTCTGCGATCAGGGTTCCCATCCATCAGTTCCTGAACGAGATGAACTTTATAAGGATGAAAAGCTATTTCTTTCAACACTTTATGGATCAGTTTCTTATCTATTCCGACTACATTTTCAACTCTTCTAATTCTAGAACAAGGATTTTCGACGAACGTGAGGGCAACTTCCACTTCCACTTTCGGTTGAACAGTCACTGGTCGGCCTGAAATTGGACGAAGTTTCACACTTCCTGTCTCCTGGAATAACTGAATTGTTATTTGTACGGTAGTTTTTGAGATGGGAACTCGATTAATCCAAAAAGTCTGATTGAACAGATCGCGCACTTGGTTGTAAGATCGCTGCTGATTTCCCCAACCGCGCATCTACATGTGAGAGATTCTCTCCTCTTCCGAAAGCGTATTCATTTCAATAACGTAATTAAAAAATTATGCAGGTTCACTCAAAAGCTTCAGCAATATTCGCTTTCAGAATATTTTTAGAACTGAACACTGAATTCAAATGAAAATTATCCTTTGCGGAATTTACACATTTAACAAACTTTGAATGTGAAAGTGTACAATCCCGTGGTGTACAATCCCGTGAATATTTTAGAAATTCCTGAATTTTCGCTTGTTGAAATTACTCACCTACTCATTTCCTGAAGCATTTGAGTGATCCTGCATAATTTTCAAATTACCTTATTGAAATAAATACACTTTTGGAAGAGGAGAGAATATCTCTTTTGATGATGCGAGGTTGGCGAGATCAGCAGCAATCTTACAACCAAGTACGAGGTGGGTTCAATCAGATTTTCCGGATTGATCAAGGTCTCATCTCAAAAACCACCGTACAGAGAACAATTCGCTTATTTCGGTTTTGATTTTGGCTCTCATGGTGATTATTGGTGAAGGAATTGCAAACTATTCCTCCTTCAAAACCAGACATTTTTTTCCCCAGACATTTGCCGCTGCAATGCGATGCACCGGAGTTATTCCGGGGTACCGACCTTTTTTCAACACCGTGTAAATATTATTTCGTAAGGTACATTATACTAGAATAGCTTGATTGTTCAAAATATTTTCAATTAGGTTTTTACTTAATTCACGAATGGATAATTCTGCTATTCTGTTCATTTTTATTGCAGAGACAGCTAGACCGTTCATTCTGGTATTATTTAAACATTATTTCGTAAGATACTTTCTAGTAGAATAGCATGATTTTTCAAATTTTTTTAACTATGTTCTTATTTAATTAACAAATAGATAATTCTTCTATTCTGTTTATTTTAGGTACAGTTAGACCTTTCATTCTGGTATTCCATACCGACAGCTCTGAGGCTCCCGTGGATCAAGATAATAAAGGATTTTGTCTAAATTATGTGCAACAGCCATGCACCAACAGATTGCAATAAAAGATCTTTGGGTAGAATCGTTATTAATTGATATCGTATTGGGGGAGATCTCCTTAAGAGTTTATACTTTTTTCGGGTCCAAGAAAAAATACATTTTTAGACTTGATAATCAATAATGATTATTTTAGATAATTATTTTGTCTTAATAAAATTATTATTAACAAGATTTAGGAATCATGGGTCAAAAATAACCGTTCAAACTAATACTGCAATATTCTTAAGATGATGGGGTTGGGCAAATGTTCCGGAATGGCTTAGTTATAGGAGAACAAAAAGCGATATCAGATCCTGGTTTTCGACAAAAATGGTGCTAAAATTTGACTTTCTGACTGTTCATTCCATATGTTAGTAACGGCATTAACTTTCAAGCGGTGACGTTACATTAATTTTCTTAAGCCCAATATACAGGGTGTTCGCTATATTAGGATTTAATTATACTTACCTATATCCGAAAGTTGATATTAACTGAGATACAGGATGTTAAAGTTAAAACTTCATTTTTGTTTCTCTCTAATAACTTTGAGAGAAACCAGCGTTTTTTACAAAACTTGGCAATTATGTTTTTTTAGACGAGAAATTGATTTTTTTATGAAATTTTAATGTACAATGTAGGGGGTTGTCTGAGGCCTAATTTGCACATTTATTAGGTCATGACTTTTTTGTGCCTCAGTGTATTTAAGTTTTTAATGAAAATAATACTTTTCCCATATTTATTACTTAAAAAAGGTATATTAAGTTCAGGTCGCCCAGTGTTACCATTTCGGAGATATTTGCATTTAGTGCACCCTGCCCAATTATTAATTTGCCAACAAAATTTTTTTCTTAAAGTAACCTATAAGAAAACAAATAAAATTTAGAGATGCAGTTGCTATAGAACAGAAAATGTTTAATTTTTGAGTTTATCGTAAGTTTGTGTTTTCATTGCTGTTGGTTTCTTTCGAGACGATATTTTCTGGGTTTAAAGTTATTTTAATTAAAGTAAGTTAAAGATCAATCCAATTGTTGTATTTATTATTCCCAATTACCATTACTAGAACATGAATTATCATGTAAAAGTTAATTGGTAAGAAGTAACAAAATAGTATTTGCTTGCCTGAGCTAAGGCGCTAACAAATGCAAATATCTCCTAAACGATAACTCGGGCGATCTGAACTTAATATACTTTTTTACGTAATAAATATGAGAAAGGTATACACTTAAATACACTGAGACACAAAAAAGTTATGATCTTATGAATATTCGAAAAACTAGACAACGCAGACAGCGCCACCTACATTCTACATTAAAATTTTACAAAAAAATGAATTTCTTGTCCTAAAAAACCATAAATGCCAAATTTTGTAAAAAAACGTTAGTTTCTAGGAAAGTTATTAGAGAAAAACAAAAATTAAGTTTTAACTTTAACACCCTGTATCTCAGTTAATATCAACTTTCGGCTATAGGTATTAAATCTGTATGTAAGGAGTTCGTGGTTTTTCCATGTACCATTAATTATAAATTATAAAACTTTTTCTCTAGATCATACCATATACCTCATATACAATCAATTGTTTCGGAAATAGTGACAAATAAATGAAGAAAACATATATTTTATTTCAAAAAATTTACGTAAATGAAAATTTAAAATAAAAATTATCTAAATGTTCAAAATACCGTCCATCAGCCACCTGACAGTGTCCGAGCGTCTTTGGACACTAATATAGCATATTTTATTAACGTTGAGGAGCAGTTAAAATTTTTAATATTATAATAATAATAAAATTATACCCCCAATTTAATTAATTTATTCCATGATCAATATAACGATCAAATATTACGGAATGATATTTGGTTTCTGCAAGATGGAGCGTCATCAAATTTTGGTCTACATATCCGAAACTATTTGGTTGAAACATGTCCTGGAGGTGGATAGGAAGTCGAGGGTGCATTGGACGGGTTCCTAGATCTCCAGATCTAACACCTTTACATTTATACCTTTGTGGTCATTTAAAACTCTTTGGATGATCTTGAAAATACGTTACATGTTTTTCAAGCTATTTCTCAACAACATTTACAGAACGTGCTTTCCCGGTTCTCAGAGGAGGCTTGGAGACTGCCAGGTGGCTAAAGGACAACCTTTTAAACATTTAGCGAAATATCTTTTATTTTAATTTATCGCTTATGTAAAAATTGTTACTTATTTTTTTTAAATAAAATGAAGGTATTTCTTCACATATTTGTGAATATTTTCGAGACAATTGAATTAAGACCTATGTATAGAAATAATGTAATATATAGAATAAATAATACTATACAGCCTGTTCCATTTAAAAAATTAAATGAACGCCATCCCTTGACAGTTGATGACGTTAGTAACATTTAGAATGCACAGTCAAATAGTAAGATTTTAGTCCTATCAATTCACGAAAATCCGGATCTGATATCACTTTCATTCTCGTGCAATTAAGCTGTTCCGGAATATTTCTCCAACCCTGTATAGTTTGCTTCAATACAGAAGTTATAATAGTTTTAATTTGTTTCATAAAAATAGGCAATGAAAATCATTTCCTAACAGAAGATACTTATACAGGGTCGCTTTTATGTATGGAACCGGTCGATTATTTGCTAAAGTAAGATAGCTAGCGAAGAATGTTAAATACAAAACTTTTAGGGTTTTTAGAAATCTATTATACTGCACATAAACTAAGTATACAGGATCAGTCAAAAAGCCATGGAAGAACAAAGTTAATGACTTAAATACGTGTTAAGACAACTGTCAAAATCTGCCTCTTACTTACTAGATACTTCTTAATCTTTGTTAATACTTAATTTCATAACAGAGTGCAAGTGAATGAATTTAATTTTTTTATACGAGAACTGTACGTCAAACGACAAAAATCAAGAGACGACATTTACTTAGCAAGGAAAATAATTTTTATTAAAAAAAGAAATGGTGTATTATTCGTTTCTTCAAAAATACCGAGGTCAATTTCCGCACGAACGCCACTGTACGGAATAAAAAACATCTTATAAAATAAGTACCACATTGAATAGAAAGTGGATATCAAATTTCAGAAAAATATTTAGAGTAGTATCACAGATATTAATAAATTTTTTAAACTTTAAGTTAGTATATAAACAATATATGTTTAATAGATTTTATTATTTTTATATTAAATCTTAAAATAAAAGTAGCACGCACCGATTGTCCATGTGACATGTCGGCTTCCTTCCCCCTTATGGATGCCGCGTAGCCGCAGATCCTAATGACAAGTTATAAGTAGTTTGTTTCTTCTCTCTATTAATTTTCTCTAAAGTACAAATTAATTTTTAGTTGTCTTATTAAAAATTAAAATAGTTAATTGTTGAGATGTTTTAGCAAATAAGATAATTGTTGTTAATGTCAACAATATAGGGAACGTCAGACGATTTATGCTTAAGAAAATATATGGTTGTTATAATATTTTTTATGTCATACCAGTGCATTATTGTGTTTTTATACCTTAGATACCATCTACATAATGGATTACTTTATGCCCGTGCGGGCATCCACTTCAAAAAGTGGTCATATTCTTTGTCGTACGAGTCTCTGGATTTTCTCGGTATCAGGTTTTGCGTTCCCTTTTCCGCCTTTTTTTCAATTTCGTCGAGAATTTCAAAACCAAAACAATTTTTGATTTTTGACTTTGACACATTAAACATTTGAATACTTATCTCCCTAGCAACAAAAATGCAGGCTATAATAATGTCAAGGTAATGTCGCAGGTAAAATTAAAAAAAATTGGTAAATCAAATTAAATTTTAAAAAAATATTTATTATTTAAAATGAACTGGTATGACATAAAAGTTTGTATGCACCAAGGGTACTAATAGATATATACCCTCGGGCGACTTACGAACCCTCGGGCCAGAGACCCTCTGCTTTGTAAGACTGTAGCCATCAGGGCATAATCATCTACTTAGTACCCTTGATACATAAATAACTATTATAGGATGTTAGTTCTTATAGAGTTACTAACATGTCCTTTAAGTGAGGAGTAGCGATTTTTTTACAGGGTGTTACTTAATGATATCTACTTATTTTGGGTGATTGCTAAATCAATTTGAAAAGTTCATACACACCTAAAATGCTTTGTATTTAATATATAGAGGGTGCAAGATTTTATTTTTTTAATGATATATTACTATAAAATAATTCCATGTAACCTACCCAAATAATATAAACATTTTAAACATATGAATAATTTTTTTGTTGAAAATAGAATGCATTAAAAATTATCGTAATATAATGAAATTATGACGCTAATATAGGAAATCTACAGTACAGTTAATTATCGACTAAAAAATCCATGTCCTAATTAATACACTGTTATTTAGTTTATAATAACCAAATTTTAATATTTTTTTAACGGATAGATATATTCTAGAATTTAGAGTATAGATCAGTTTATGTCCTGATAAGTCTAATTGTACGGGGTGGCGCATAAAATCTAAATGCATGTAAATTTCTCGAAGATTTAAATTTGACATACACTCCCCGACAATAAAGATAATGTGAGCCATGTTTATAGTCCTGTAACTTTTTTAGTTGTTGTCCGATCTTTATGAAATTTTCAGCAAAGCGTAGACTTACGTCTTTTGATGATATCCTGAATTTTAGTTTTAAAATGTAATTCTGTATTGATCATTAGTCAGGCAGAAACAAAAGTTACTTTTTTACCGTTAATTTCTTACTGTCCTGTGGAAAACTTGAGCAGTAGAATTTAGCTACATTGTATTTTATTTTGAAGTGTGACCTTTTCTTAACACAATGTTTTTTGGTTCATGTCACTATCTGCTTTTTAAAAGAAGATACAAAATTTTAAAGGAAGCTCTGCAGTTTTTCAATTTTAATCACAATTCATCCCGTAACTTTTTTAATTGTTGTCCGATCATGGTGAAATTTTATCAAAATATAGCCTTGTGTCTTGGGATGATATCGTCAATTTTAGTTTTCAAAAATACTGACGTCTTGATCATTATACAGGCAGAAACAAAAGTTACTTTTTACCCTTAAATTCTTAACGCCCTGTGGAAAAATTGAGCGGTAGAATTTAGCTGAATTATATTTCATTGCGAAAAGCGACATTTTCTTAACCCAATGTTTTTTGGTTCACGTCATTAACTGCCTTGTAAAAGAAGATATTAATTTTTAAACAAAGCATTGCAGTTTTTAATTTTATTCACAATTCAGAACATTACATTATTTTAGGGAGTAGCATAAACAAATATCCAAAAAGTAATATCGCGTATACCACCTCATATTCTTCTTCTTGTTCCATGTAACGAGGCATGCTTCCATATAATACGGGGTATTAATTTTTTGATATTTGTTTATGCTACTCGATAAAATAATGTGATGTTCTGAATTGTGAATAAAATTGAAAAACTGCAATATTTTCTTTTAAAAAATAAATAATTATCAATACATGATTATTTCTTGAAAACTACAATTTAGGATATCAACCCAACACAAAAGGCTCTACTTTGCCAAGAATTTCACCAACATCAGACAACAATTAAAAAGTTACCGGATGAATTGTGATTAAAATTGAAAAACTGCAGTACTTTCTTTAAAAATTTGTATCTTCTTTTACAAAGCATATAGTGACATTAACCAAAAAACATTGTGTTAAGAAAAGGTCACACTTCATAACAAAATACAATGTAGCTAAATTATACCGCTCAATTTTTCCACAGGGCTTTAAGAAATTAAGGATATAAAGTAACTTTTATTTTTGCCTGTATAATGATCAAGATTACAGTATTTCTTGAAAACTAAATTCAGGATATCATCCCAAGATACAAGTCTATACTGTCCTAAAAATTTCACCAAGATCGAAAAACAATTTAAAAAATTACAGGACTAAAAAAACCTTACTAACATTATCTTTAACCGGGATTTATGTCGGGTGGTCTATCTTACATAAAAATTGAATTTAATTAAATTTTTTAAATAAACCAATTAGAGATATATCTGGGTGATTCACTAGCCTACAAGAATCGGCATGCTACTCAAGATTGTTACCAAAAAAAAACATTTTGTATTGTCGAAAAAACGTTTCGTAAACAACCAATGCGACATTTTATCACTTTTGGCTGTTACTAAATGATAAAAAAAAATTATTTCAACAAATAAAGGCTGTAATACAGACGGCTACGCAATTATCTTTCCGTTTAATTCATTTACTTAACATTAAAACTTCGTTGAACTTTGTATTATTATCGTCATCTTCGAATGTTAAGTAAATGCATTAAATGAAAGATAATTGGGTAGCAGTCTGTATTATGACTTTTTTATTTGGGTTTCATAATGGCTACATTATGAAATGCCGAAAAATTGAATAACCTGCCACTTTATAAAACTAATATTTTATTTTTTTATGTTGGCAGCGTTCGAATTTTAGGCTTACTTCGATTTTGTTGAAATTAGTTTTCTAGGCATTATGGATTTGACAGAAAATTTTAAAATACTAACTAACCTTGCAAATAGATCATTTTTACTAGATATTTTTCTGAAATACCTATACTGGGAAATATGACGGTGTCCGTCAAACTAATTTCGAGTCACAACAATACCTAATAATAATAAATATTTCCCCCCTGCGACATTCTTCATTATATCCCATTGTAAGGATAACCTAAAATATTTTCATCGAGATTACGACATGTTTGGTCTCTTTATATAAAATGATATTCCTACGTTAATTGCTAAATAGTTTTTATCATCAGCTTCTTTTATAAACTTCTTTTATAAACTTTGATGTCGATTGACATCGAATAAATTGACCATAAACTAGAGGTTTTTTTAACTTACACTATTTGTCAAAATATGCAATAAGAACATTTTCTAAAATATTTTGAATTTTGTTCTACTCACACCATTACTCAAAGTTGGCATATTCCTTTGATAAACTTACGTGATTTTTGGGGTAGATTATTTTCTGGAATTTCTCGTATTTTTAGTGGGGTATAGCTTTCTTTCCGGCTCATTTTTATTAACTTTAATAATATATTTACTTTTAATTATGGCGGATGGGAAGAACCTTTGTTGTGTTCAATTGTTTCTATCATGGCATATTATATCTATTTGTTCAATTCGAACAACACTCGTCAGATCTGGACAACTTAAAAGTTTATAAATGACACTTTCCCTTTAGAAAAAAAAATACAATTTTATTTAGCTTTTCGGACTATTTAAAACCAACGTAATTTATAAAAACAATACCAAGTACCTAGGTAACCCGAATAAAAACAAAACGGCACAATAATCTCACAAAATCGCGTCTCATGATCACATCTAAGTACCATTCAATCTGAATTAGTATTTTGAAGTGCTACTGTGTAGACAAAAATACGCCCTTATTGTCTGAGTGGTCTGGGAAATAATGTATTTAACATCAAAAATTTTTAAAAATAAATAACACGTTGGTTCCGTCCATCGATATTGAACTGCTGGACTTGGGCTATGCCGTCGCGAAAAGAACAAATAACTTAATAATTTAAACTCGGGTTTAAGTATTAACACACAATTTAACACACAAATCTGCTTGAAAAACAGAAGGAAACCAGGCTTCTTTAAACAGCTGATCTTGGACAATCGAGCGGGTTGCCTATTCTTTTCGCGACTACAGCGGCTGGGGTTAATATTTAAAAATCCAGCGTTGCTACTTACGATGTTTTATAAGCTTTTATTCATAAATTGCAGAATTTCATTCTGTAATACTTCTCTGTAATGATAGTCTCGGAAATGGCAACCGCGATAATTGGACGAGACTATTTATTTTGAAGGGGTTGTCCTGTCTAGCAACATAATTATTTAATCATTCTTCTTCAGTGAAGAATTAATAAGTTTGATTAGCCCATTAGAAATTAGCGTTTTTATTATTTCTGAATTTCTATTGCGAAATAATTTGTATCCTATAGTGCTGTTGCTTTATGTGTATGGTAGGTTATTGTAATGTGTAATTATGCGTTAGTATTTATTGCTTTTGTGTAATCTTATAATAAGTGCATATCTTCAAAAAATCTAATTTGAAACTCGTGGGCGTGTGTGTGTTTCTTTAAGTGATTTAGTTCAAATGTTCCGAGAGATTAGAAATAAGAGGCCGAATGGGGTTTAGTGGGTATAAGCTTATTATGCAGTTCCACATTATCATCAGGGTACGTGATGCACTTCTATTTGGATACTAGGTAAACTAAATATTATTTTTATAAGAATCTAAAGTTTTACATTTTTTACACAGTTGGCAACATTGTGCCTGAACATCTGTTGATTACACAGCTTGGCAATGTAATATGATCACATATGAATATGCCGAGGAGTAACCGGTGGGTTTAGGGGTGAATGACCCCACTTTTTAAACAACGTTCGATTAAAAAAAAATATGTAGCGCTTCCCTAGGACACCCCAGGAGTCACCCATTTAAATATAATACGTCATTTCCATAACACCCTGTATAACGTGTTTAGAGGAAATGGCATTTTTTTTGTTACCTCGAGTGGTAAGGCGATCCTTTTGGGCCAGTGTCAAACCTAGATACATCTCTCATTGGGCTACTACTCGCATGTATTTACTGGATATTTAGTAGTATATTCTACTTCGAGAAATCCTAGAACTTTAACTTATTTCCAATTTATTCGCCTGATTCATTATGCATTAGAACTTTTTTTGTAACGTTTACACCTTACTGTCGAGACAGAGAAAATAACGTCCGTTTCGGCCACGCTCTTATTTGTTCGTTTTCTCATTCTCCGTTTCTTACTCGATATATATAACCTTTACAGCGAGAAATATTTACTTGGCTTTGACTCTGAATTTTAAAACAGAATTGTTAGGCAATAACGTAGTTGTAGTATAAATAATATCTCACTGGAAAACTTTACCTGATAAAGTTCTTACCGAAGAAAACAAATACTTTCTAGCTGGTGACAGTTTAGGGTGTATTCTGCCTTGTTAATTCATAGGGGCATATCTACAAATTTCGTCAAAAGTTACTTATACCGTTCAAGCAACACGCCATGAATGAGCCCATCGAAATGTCTATTAAATTCGAAAGCAGTATATGCTATATCTGAGGATTGTGTATGTACTGGTATAGTCAAGTCGAGTTTGTTCGGGTTACGGGATAATACAAAATATTTGGATGTGTATTTCGATCGGTTTTTAAAATGGAATATTCATTCAGAATACGTTAAAAATAAATTAAGAAAATTAATTTACAAGTTCTATGAACTGCGTAATATTCTAAGCAGAGAAGTTTTGCTTAATATATATAAATGATTAGCAGAATCTTGTTTTAATTATGGAATCATTTGTTGGGGATCGGCTAACAAAAATGTTTTGAGTAATGTCAGTATTGCTCAAATATAGTTTTCTTTAAGCCAAGACAATGTCAATTGTAATTTGACTTTGCCTAACATGCACTTTAATGCCAGAAAAAGATCAATTTCTTATGCGGCTCTCAAAATTTTAAACATATTATTAGACCATCTCAATAGAAGAAAATTCCAATCCACTTAAACAAATGGATTGGATATAACACCCTATAAATACGAATTTATACTTTTGTAACTACAAATATGGGTGTAATTGAATTTTGAAAGCTAGATAATCTATATATTTCACATTTAAACTTTCAGTAGATACGCCTTCTTGAATTAACATGGCAGTAGGAATATTAAAAATCATCAAATTTTCTTCCAAGCATAGGCGCGCTAAAGTCATTTCGAATCACCGGTCCTTATCAAATAGTAACAGTAAAACACAGTATCAAAATAATAAAAGGTTTTCGCTACGCCATTGGTGGTTGACAGAAATTGTATCCGGTGCCGGCGCACGCCTGATTACAGTGTGCACTTGTTATCTTTATCGATCGATACCTCTGATCTTGACCAATCAGGCACCGGTATCGTCACTCTCGATGGCGAACTGTTGCTGTGGTGTCAGATTTACAATTTAAGAAAATGTTTAAAATATATATCATGAATTTACTTCCACCAATTATTCAATATCTATAAGCATTTACAATAAAAAAATTGATAAGAATGTAAAATATACATCATGAGTACCTACTTCATTATAAGGTAATTTAAATAAGGTATTTTATTGATAAATACGAATGAACATTTTTTAATAAATTTTACAAGACCACAAGACAATCTCGCTTTTAGGTTTTTATTTAACCATAAAAGGCATTGACAAATTGGCATAAAAAGCCGCCGGCATCTCGCAACATTTACCGAGAGTCGTCCGTAACTTCAAAGGAAGCTATACCAATGCAGATAGTGTAGACATTTATTTATTCATTTACAAATAATGTTATGAAGTTATTTAAATTCAAATGAATGTATGCACGATGGAGTAAAGTCTGTGTGTGCACACTAACATAGAGCAAACATACAATATACTTATCAAGTCCATGTTCGTTATAATTATACAACAATTTTCAATTCTCAATTACATGCTAATTAAAAAAATACTTAACTATCTTATTAATTATCAGGGTGGTATTTGAATTTTCTTCTTTTGCAATGGTCTGGTAATATGTTTAAAATTTTCGGGGTCACATAAGACATTCATATTTATCTGGCATTAAAGTGCATGTTAGGCAAAGTCAAATTACGATTGACATTTGCTCTCGTCATTATGTCATGAAGTATGCAGAAAATCTAAGAATATTATTTATGTACAGTTCAGTATTCGTAAAGACACGAAACTGCTGGAATAAGAGTACCGAAGAAAAACGTCTTGGCTTAAAGAAAACTATCTTTAATATATATTTTTGAGCAATGCTGACATTACTCAAAACATTTTCGTTAGCCGATCCCCAACAAATGATTCCATAATTAAGATATGATTCCGCTAATGATTTATAGACATTAAGCAAACCCTCTCTGCTTAGAATATTACGCAGTTCATAGAACTTATAAATTAATTTTCTTAATTTATTTTTAACGTGCTCTGAATTCCATTTTAAACCCCGATCGAAATACACACTACGCGCACAAATATTTTATATTATCACCCGACCATTACATACACAATCTTCAGAATAATTACAATTAATAAAATTAAACTTAATTTCATTTTTACTTGGCAGACCAATAACACATTTAGCGTTAAAAAGTTATAATCCCGTAAAACATCAATCGACAATGATCCCTTGACAAGCAGAACTGTACCGTAAGCAAAACAGACGGTTTTAACGCCGGGCATTGCTTTCGCTAGACTGTTAATATATATAGAGAATAGAATCGGAAAGTACTGTGCCCTAAGGAATACCACACTCTACCCCACTTAAAGAGCTGTATGTTGAATTAAGTTTAACTTTTTGATTCCTATTATTCAAATATGAATTAAACAATTGGTTAACTTTTCCTCTTATCCCAATCAGCAAGCACCAATTTGTGCAGTAGAATCTGGTGATCCACAGTATCAAATGCTTTGGAGAGGTCCAGAAAAATGGCAAGTGACTTACAATTATCGTCGAAATAATTGATAAATAATATAATCTGTAACCTCACCTTTCCTGAATCCATATTGTGAATCAGATATTAACTTCTTTGTATTTAGAAATTACAGAGTCGTTCCTTTCAACATTTTTCTATTATTTTACAAATAGGACTAGTATGAGCTATTAGTCGGTAGTTATTAATATCAGCTTCTTCACCTGTCTTATGCAATGACAAGATCAGAGCATTTTTAATGATATCAGGAAAAACAACCTTTTCGAAGATCAGATTCACAATATGTACCAGAGGTTTTACTAAATATTTATAGTTAGACTTTACAATTAAATTATACATAAGAAAATCATCGGCTGATGAAAAGCTTTTCAATGAATTCATAGAATCAACAATTTCTTCATTAGTAATAGGATATAAAAACATGGAACCAGGAAACTGGGTGCGGTATACCGGTGACATGCAGATAGTTCAGGTGTTTAAATTACCAGGCCAGTTTAGTTTCTAAAGTGCAACGGATTTGTCGCCCAAAAAGTATTATCCTTAACAGTTGTGAATCACACATTGTGCTTATACTTAGTGCTGAATCACATATTGCGTTTTCAAGCACAATGTGTGACTCACAGTACTTAGTGCTGAACCACAAGTTGGATTTTCGACGCAGCGTTTCAACCACTGCGGTTTGGGGTACACATCTTAAATGGGATTGTCCATATAAATGCGGTTAAAACGCAGCTACCACTACCTGTTGCTTCTTGCCCCCAAACCCCAGTGCAGCGTCTAAGATGCAGATTTAAGACAATGCATAGAGGTATGCGTATTATACAGGCTGTAAGAGAATGGTTGGGAGTAAATTTAGCAGTGATTTCATTGGCAAAAAATAATTTTTTTTTTTTCCAATAAATTTTTGCTCTACTGACTTTTGTTTCCAAACTACAGGGTGTTAAAAGACTGTTAATAGTTTGTAATAAAATTGTAATAATTAATCACTTAACAATAATAAATGTATCACTACTAACTTACAAACTGAAGGGGGGGGGGGGGGGGGGTTGTACGGTGTTTTTCGGATAAAATAAAAAAAAACAACTTGAATTCAGCGTAATTTTTTAATCCTACCATCGCCTAGCGCTTTCGGCCTATTAAAAGGCCATCATCCGGGCAGATAATAATTTACCTGAAAAATTCATTTCCTTATCTTATAAAGGTCCGATATCCAACCAAATTGCTAAGATACTCAATAAAAATATCATAGACATAACAATCTCCTTCAAATCAAAAAAAAAACTCCAGTCTCACTTGGTCAGAAATAAAGATAGTGTTTCTCATCTTGGGAAAAGCGGAGTGTACTAGTTATCCTGTAGTAATTGCCCGGCTTCGTACATCGGGAAAACGGTTATGATGCTTCAAACCAGAATTAAGGAACACATCAATAGACCGGGTACTTCTGTGTTTGGTCAATATCTTAAATTTAATAATCACAGTTTCTCACCAACATTTCACAGCAAAATTTTACACCAGTTTGACAACGGTAACTTTAGACAGTTAGATTATCTTGAGGACCTCGAGGATTCATATACACTCAATTAACGACCCTGACTCATGTCTCAATTTAAGACTAAACATAATTAAGAATAGAAATCCCATTTTTAAACTTTTTCAACATTAAGAATTTCCCTCCTTTCAAATTACTCTATCTACGCTTATGGGTTTTAGGTACCTCCCATTTTAGTACTTATAAGTCGGTTTTCGGCATGCAAATACTGTATCCTTAAAATCGACACCTTTCTCCCTTTCTTTTCAAAGTTGAGGAGTCGCTGACAATTAAATAATTTTCTTTGATAGAATCTTTGTAATTTTTTAAAATTTCAATGTTTTACCTACTTTTTTGTGTCCATTGTTTGACCTGACATACGCATTGTCGATGCTACGTCAGGTGCCAAATGTCATTCGATTATTTATTTATATTTCCGAAACCACCAAACAATTAAATTTAAAAAGGTGTTTAATATCTTCTTGGGGTATGTTTCTTGTGTGCCTGGGGTAACTTTGACGAGTGAGTATACTCAATTAATTTTAAATTGTTTAATTCAACTTGTTTATGACAATTTATGAAAACTTTTTTGTATAACTTATGTATATATACAGGGTGTTCATATGAAAACTTCCCACCACGGATTTATTGAAAACCACTGATTAAAAGAAAAAACACCGAGACACGTCAAAAGATTTGACAAAGGGGACAACTTTTTAACCAAAAACTACTCCACCCCCTTTTACCGTATGGCCCCCGGGGTCATCCCCTTAAAAATTTTAAATGACAAGGGGTAGCAAGTAATAGCTTGTTTGAAAGGTCTTTCAAAGTGCTTTATTTTGACGTTTGATTTTTTAAAATCGGTCGATTTGTTTTCGAGAAAATTAGAAAAATCTTTATTTATCTTAACTTGTTCAGATAGAAAAAAAAGCTAACGAAAATATCACTTTTTATTTCAATAAGTGTTCAAAATGTTGCCCGTTATTGGCCAAACAATGATATAGGCGATTTTCAAATTCCTGACGGACATTTTCAAAAACATGTCGTGGGAGATCATGGCAGCTTTCGGTGATGCGTTGACTAAGTTCATTCAAACTGTTAGGTTGGGGAGTGAACACAATAGTTTTCAAATGACCCCATAGAAAAGTTAGGAGATCTAGCAGGCCAATCTATAGGCCCTCTTCGCCCTATCCATTTATTTGAAAACTCGTCGTCTAGCCATTGCCGAACCAGAAGAACATAGTGAGGAGGAGCGCCGTCTTGCTGGAAATATATTTCAGCCTCATCAAGTATAGGGTTTCCATCGTCTCCGATTTGGTTTTCAATGGTTTCAGTGATAAGCGGATTGATGGTATTTTCCAACATATCTAAATAAATGCCTCCATTTAAATTCCCATTAATAAACAATGGCCCAATCACTTTGTTTCCTAAAATGCCTCCCCATACATTAATTTTTTGGGGGTACTGAGTATCCCTTCTACAAAAGCATGAGGATTTTTATTGCTCCAATACCTGCAGTTATGCTTATTAACAAATCCATTTAGATAAATTGTGCATTCATCACTGAAGCAGATATTCTTTACATGAATGGTATTATCATTAATCGCTGCAGTCATTTGTTCACAAACCTCAACTCGCCTATCGAAATCATCTTCGGTTAACTCTTGCAATATTTTCATTTTGAATTGATGAAATTTATGTAATTTAGTAACTGTGTGTACAGAGCCTAATGAAATACCAGTCGTATTAACAATTTTGCGTAATGAAGTATTAGGATTTATGGCAAAATGACCCAAAACTTCAACTTTAGCGGCTTCATCCAAAACTCTACGATGATTAATTTTTTTTATTTGCAACAGATCCAGTTTGAGTAAATTTAGTAACAAGGTCCAAAACATACCTATGCGAAGTTATCTTTTCCGGATGTCTGGCATTAAATGTAACGGCAGTTTGCACATTGATTTTGAGCACCATAATTTAGAATCATTTCCACTCTTTCCGCTAGTGTGTAAACCATTTTGGAAGTAAAATCTGAATCAATAAATTAATTTTCACTATCCCAAGATTGTCACAAAGGTAACTGACAGGAAATTAAATTGTTTCTTTCCCTTAGCAACTATAAAAAACTAAACAGGTATAAAAAACTAAACAGGTATAAGAATAAAAACAGTTCGCCCATGTTATATGTGTTGATAAAAAGAAGGCGGTAAAAATTTTTCTAATTTTCTCGAAAACAAATCGACCGATTTAAAAAAATAAAACGTCAACATAAAGCACTTTGAAAGACCTTTCAAATAAGCTATTACTTGCTACCCCTTGTCATTTAAAATTTTTAAGGGGATGACCCCGGGGGCCAGAGGGTAAAAGGGGGTGAAGTAGTTTTTAGTTAAAAAGTTGTCCCCTTTTGACGTGTCTCGGCGTTTTATCTTTTAATCAGTGGTTTTCGATAAATCCGTGGTGGGAAATTTTCAAATGAACACCCTGTATATAGTGTATGTCATAGTTTTTCATTATTTCTTGTAGAGCCTTAGCCCTGATTATGGTCTTTTAATAGGCCGGAAGCGCTATGCGATGGTAGGATTAAAAAATTACGCTGAATACAAGTCGTTTTGTTTTATTCTACAAACTTAAATTAATTGATTAATAATATTTAAAAAGAATATTACAAAAGATGTTGAAAATATTATCCACTAGCTGCAATGCATTATTCCATGCTAATATCCGTACACACGCCACTGAGTAATCTACGAAGTTAATTTTTTAAATGCTATTAAGGCAATATTAAAGTAAGCTCCTACTTAAAATTTCATTTCATTATCTGTCAGCGCTAAAAAGTTATTACGCAAAAATTTTTTAACACCCTGTAGTTTAAAAAAAATCAGTAGAGCAAAAATTTATAGGAAAAAAAAATATTATTTTTTTGCGAAGGAAATCACTCCCAACCTTTCTGTTACATCCTATATTTTGAAAATTTGTTGAAATGATTTTAATTGATAATTTTCATTCCTGTTATCTTATGCTATCTATGCTTGTCAAAGCTTAATGATTATTTTTGTTGAAAATAAAAACTTCCGTTCAAATTTGTTTAAAAATACAAATATCTCGAATTGAAATAAAATTACCCGCAAAAAATATTGCAAAAACCCTTAATTACAAATTTTCATGTCTATATCTTAAAAGAACTTTGCGCTTTGAAAAAAAATATTAATTTAGAAATTAAACTTTAACACCTTATATCATTAATGACCAACATTTTACTAAGAACAATTAAAAATATGTACAAACATTTTAATACAGGACACACTGTATATTATTTTTTTTAAATTAATGGAGCATACTTTGGGCTTTATAAAAATGTATAGTTGTTATTATACATATATAAACACATCTGACGTCTTCCGATTTAGAAATTTGAAGAACCGCATCAGGGAAACTCAGCTTGCAGACGATATGATCGATTAGAAGAAAATATTGATATATATCTTGAAAATAAGGAGGAATCATTCATTTCTGATGGAATAGGAAGATTATTTAAAAAAAATACAATTATAAAAGAAGTCTTCTGTTTTATTGTTAGGGTGCAAACTTTTCTATTGCCCTCATACGTTATAAGACTATGTTGCAAAACTTTACATGCTTTCTTATCGAAAAAGTCTACCCAAGTTTTGTTATCCAAGTTTTGTTAACAGAATTAGTTCCTCTACCACCCTCCAACATATTTAATATCTTAGCAACTCTAGCGAACGTTCCCCTGACTCAGAAATTGGGCTCCTGACGTCATGACACTTCACTAATTAAATTTCGGGTACAAAATCCTGCTTGTTTTATGAGGCCATTTATCTACACTCTTAGACATAAGCTTTAATACACGTTCTATGGTTAATGAATTTAATTGATTTTCATTTGGATATTTTTACCAATGAGAATAAGAACTCAAAAAAGAGTGACTACAGCAGAGGCGGGGATCGTATGCATTTAAATTTTAATAATTTTTATTTATTTTTTTAAATTTATTGATTTGGAACACATACATGATATACCCGACAGGAATGCCCGCAATACACATTTTAGTTTAAGTTCTACAACTAACAATAAGCTTGAAACGTTTCAATACATATTTAGTGTTGATTAAATTATACATGGGTAAAAAAGATTTATTAACTTATATAAAATGTTTAACTGATGTAATCAGATTCTAGAGTTTAGGATAGAGTAGTAGACGTCTGACAGTTGTCGGTAACTTCAAATGAAACAATGCTAATGCAAATAGTGGGGACTTGTGCTGGCAGCATGTAGATAGTTCAAGCATCTTAATTACAGTGTTGCCAATTAGAGTGTAATTACACGATTTCCGTGTATTTTCATTGCTTTGTGTGTAAAATGCAAATAGTGGGGACTTGTGCCGGCGGCATGTAGATAGTTCAAGCATCTTAATTACAGTAATTATATGTTCCTTCTGGTACTGTTGTGGACTGTATAAAATCCTGCACTGGTTTGAATATGATTTATTAGAAGTATATTACAAAATTATCAACTACAAATCTTTCTGACACTATTGTCAATTTCTTCTCCTGGTCTTCTGGTGGCAGTTCGGTGGTCTTGTGCCTAACTTGATTTTAATTTTAAAATTATCTATACAAGGCTAAACATACCGCCCGCCTTGAAATATACCATTTCAACAAATAATCAATTTACAATTAGAGTGTAATTACACGATTTCCGTGTATTTTCATTGCTTTGTGTGTAATTTGTGTGCAGTCATAACAAGTGTGTATTTTTCACAGAAATCCACCACCTAAGTGCTACTTTCAGGTTTGTTCACCTGTTTTTTGTTGGGGCAACATAGTGTATCAGTAGTCAGAGCCCAAAATAATTGCAGTTGTTGACCTTCTTTCCTTAGAAAACAGAGCCCAATGACCACTGTAAACTTCTTTCTTATACAAATATGAATGGTGTGTAAAATTCGTATTTGTGTGACTAATAGTGTGTAACTTTTTCAGCTTATTGTATAATTTTGCCAATTCAGATTCTCAGATTCAGATTAATTACTAGTTCAGTTTGCGATATATTGGGAAAAACAGGCACTTTACCTAGACAGAAAATAAAAATAATGCTCCGGTCAAGGCCTGCTTGATTTCATAAAAATCAAAATATGTTAAAATTTATATTCTAATCAAATTTCAATTCGAATTTTTTTTGTTCTTTACACTTATAGGTTCGTTTATCCTAGGGCACACTGTATATAAAAATATATAGGGTGGAAATGACGTATTATGTTTAAACCGGCAAATCCCGAAATGAAAATAAATTGAAGAAAAATAACCATAAATGGTGCTTTGAATTATTAACCGAAATATACACTTTATATGAAATCTCAAAATTTACGTGGCCGCTCCTGAGGCCCTTCGCAATCAATATTTTATTGAGGCAGTCTCCAGGTTCAAAAGAGGTTAGCGCATTATATGCGATGTTGTCATATTGCAACACATAATTCTAAACGCACGTGTTCAGTTTTTGACAACAAGACGTCTTTGACTCTCGCTATTAGACAAAGAAAACTACAATTTTAAGGTACATACTCTCTTACCTTCGATCTTATTTTAAAATAATCCGTTTTATAATTAAATTCCATAAAAAAATAAAACACAAAAAGTATGTTTTTCAACAGAACCAACAGTAGATAATATTACACAAATTTGAAATCACCTCGCAACATTTATTATTATGAATTATTTCACAACAAAAAAAATCTGGCAATACAACTAACAAAACGTTTAAAATTCGTATACGTCAAGCACGTGGCACCCTCGACGTCATAGAACCAACGTCGTTCCACTTCCGAGTCTCGAAACATACGAAGTATGAAGCGGCGCGCGGCCGGAATTCAAGCTACGGCGAGACACGCGGTGTGATCTGACAACACTGTTAGTATACTCTAGTGACCCACATTGTTGCTAAGTGAATCCAGATGGAACGAGACGACAGTATGTGGGTAAAAAGGGTTTTTACCTTAGTATTTAGATATTCGATTTAAAAAAAAAGTATGTAGACTTTCTCTAGGACACCCAAGGAGTCACCGATTTAAATATAATTAAGTCATTTCCATAACACCCTGTAAATTGCTATCTTTTCAACCCTTTTATTTCACAAATTATTTTCATATTTTCATATAATATTTTCAAAAATGTTCATCCTATACTGATGACTCACAGCTATTGTTTTGTCGTCCCTCTATGACATGAGCCCCCACTGTTATCACTCTTGGTATGTAATATACTATTATAATGTTTCTTGTAAAACACTATTTTACTAAAATTATACTAATACAATTGTTCAAACGCATTGCTTCGCATCGCAAGGTTCCCGTAAGTGTTTTTTTGTTAAAAAAATTTGTAGCTTCATCTTCGTATTTCCTCGGTTCTCAGTCTCTTCAATCGCCTGGATATGTGTATTACGAGTGAATTAAATAATTGATTGATATTAATAGGTAAGGATTCGGTCATTCATTACTTTTTACTGATACAAACTTTGCGATAGAATCATTCACGACTGATACATCAATCTGATCTACCAACGCCGGTAAAACAATTTAGAATGTCCAAAGGTCATACCCACCATGCCACTTTATACAGGGTGGCCCATCGAAAACGAAACAGAGACATTTACTGGCAGCTCAGTTCATTTTTGGAAAAACGCTCAGACCCGTCGATTTTGTTTTCGAGGGGGACACAAAATTGGAAAAAAATCACGTCAACAAGTGCAGCCCCCTGGACGGGGGTGGCACCACCCCTAAAATCTTAAATGGAAAGGGGGGTCGAGTGATACCTTATTTTAAAGGTCTTTCAATTCCCTTTATAATGATGTAAAATTCACAATACTTCAGTTCAGTAGTTTTGGAGATTTATTGATTTTAAGCTTACAGTACACTTTAATAGGTACATCTGATTAGTTTGTACTACTTTCAGAAGAAATTTGAGTAAAGGCAGTTACTTATTAATTTAATGCTTTTCTTCACTACGCCCATGGTTTGTTTATCATTTTGGTTTTGTCGCGAAAAAAGTGGTTTATTGAAGAATGATAAGCAGGGAATGTCTCGTACTTATTTTAAATAGGAATTTGTACATAGTTTGCGATTGATTCGACCAAACTTTGTTGTTAAAATACCTTTTACCGCTTTATTCATAAATTAACCATAGTATATTCCACGGCAGAAAGGATTGAAATTATCGAAATATTTTTCGGAAATAATAATCAGTGCGCTAATAGAACAGCACACATATTTAATGAGCGACATGAGAACAGTAACGTGCATCGAAAATATGTCCTAGAACTTATAGCTAAATTTCGGGACACTGGATCAGTCGCCAATAAAAAACGCAACATTGAAAATCCCATAAGGAACGAAGCAATAGAAGTGGGGGTTTTAGGGCAAGTTTATGTAGATCCTACGTTAAGTACCCGCAAATTGGATACTGTGTGTGGTGTTAGTCGATGTAGTATCCAACGGATTCTGAAGGCCCATAGTTTTCATCCGTATAAAATTCACCTTGTACAAGAACTTAATGAAGACGATTTTGATATGCGATTACAATTTTGTGAAGATATGAGTGAACGAATTATAAACGATGAACATTTTCTATTCAACACTTGCTTTTCCGACGAATGTTCCTTTTTCTTACATGGCCTAGTAAGCCGTCATAACTGCCGATATTGGTCAGATTCTAATCCCAGAGTTTATCATGAGGTACACACACAGCAGCCACAAAAATTAAATGTTTGGGCTGGTATTTTTGGCGATCATTTAGTTGGTCCTTTTTTCTTGCCTGGAAATTTAACCGGTGAAATGTATTTGGAATTACTGCAAGACGCCATAGATCCTGCATTAACAGCCATAATTGAAAATGGGAATGATCGGCGGTACATTGCGAATAGGTTGATGTTCCAACAGGATGGTGCCCCACCACATTACGCATTACGTGTTCGACAATATTTAGATCAGACGTTTCCAGGTCGATGGATTGGTAGAAGAGGTGCCATTGAATGGCCCCCAAGATCGCCAGACTTATCACCTTTGGATTTCTTTCTGTGGGGTCACTTAAAAAGCAAAATCTATGCTACTCAACCAACATCGTTAGAAGATTTGCGACAAAGAATTGTGAATGAGTGCCTTCAAATTACTCCTCAAATATTGCAAAATGTGCGGCAACGTTTTGAGCAAAATCTTTATTACTGCATGGAGAGTCATGGTGGTCATTTCCAACATTTACTTAGCTGATGGGTCAGTTCATTCTTAATTTTTAAAGTACTTTGCTACCAAATGTATTGATTTCCACTAATGATGTATTAAAGTTTTATTTAAGTTTAAAATCAATAAATCTCCAAAACTACTGAACTGAAGTATTATGAATTTTAGATAATTATAAAGGGAATTGAAAGACCTTTAAAATAAGGTATCACTCGACCCCCCCCCCCCTTTCCATTTAAGATTTTAGGGGTGGTGCCACCCCCGCCCAGGGGGCTGCACTTGTTGACGTGATTTTGTTCCGATTTTGTGTCCCCCTCGAAAACAAAATCGACGGGTCTGAGCGTTTTTCCAAAAAAGAACTGAGCTGCCAGTAAATGTCTCTGTTTCGTTTTCGATGGGCCACCCTGTATAATAACCATTCAAAAATATCACGGTAGGGGGTTAGTAGACAGATTGTTGTCATAAATCATGTTTTTCCAGGTGTACAGGCTGGGAGGTTTTCGCTTAAATTACGTTCAAATAATCGATAAGTGGATTGCAGAATCTATTATCTTTTGTTCTCCATAAGCGTTCCTGACGTCAGCACCTTAATCCCACTCTGTGAAAATTCTTACTGCCCTGGACAAAAAGAAAGTACAAGCAATGCAAAACAATACAGGACAATTTTATTATCTTCCATTCCTTGAGGCTCTCGTTTTATTTTAAGTATTTACATAAGGGAATTTCCACACTCCAGTTATATTTCGACGACGCAATTGTCTTTATTTCCATTATATACGACTTTTTCACTATGCTAACATATTTGCACTCGGTAGAAAACTGTCACTCTTCTTTACTTGTAGAACATTATAATACTATTCTCTACAATAATTTGGCAATAACCCTATAAACTCATTAACAATACACAACTTAGCTGACGTCTTCTTATACATGTCATTTCAAACTCCTTTAAGCGATTAGTAAATATTTTTCTATTAATAATTGCAGCTGTATTTCTCCAAAGCAATACGACTGCATGCAGGCTGAAATGGGATATCTTTATCCCAAACTCGAAAAACAATTTAATATGACGTAATATTTTTCCTAACAACTTCCAAAATACCAACTTTTATCATTAATCAATTAAGTGGAATTCCAGCAGTCTCGTTTTTCGTTGGTAACGTATGGCCTTTACGTGACCCCGGAAAGTGTAAACCCACAGAAACCGAACTAAAATGTTATTTATCGACTGGATCTTTGTCTAATTCGACGCCTTCACTTTTGGAATCGAAGTGAGCGATGACCGGAAATTTACCATTTAGAAACTAATTTAAATTAAATTATTGTTAATATTGAGATGTCATGTTGTCCGCTCCACGAGACACTCTTAATGGAAAGAGTGCGATTAAAAAATTAGCTTATTTTTGGGTTTATTTATGAAATTTAGTCAGGTACCGAAATTAGAATTAAATAATCATATCACCCTCACCGGCATCAATGCTTACTTTCCTATCGCTGTGTTGATTTATCAGGTGGATGTCAATCCGCTGACCCAGAATTAGTGTTTGCTGTGTGTGTATTTCTATGTTGGAGAGGATTAGGCACGTGCGTGACAACTGCTTGGTGCTTGAGTAGCTTTTAGGAAGGTTATTTCTATAGAAAAATGTATATTTATAATTGTTTCGATTACTTATCGATTATTGCAGTTGCGAAAGAAAAGATCACCCGAGAGAGAGCTTGCCGTTTCGGATTTCTAGATTAGGTATGTCGTGATTTGGATAATAAAGCATTTAAAATACGGTCTACTATGGTTTCATTAGTTAACTAACGTCTTTACACTCTCAGAACTATATTTTTTGTGCATAATTCTCATCTGCCACTTCAGGCGTCGCCAATAAAGATCCATTAAGTGAACTGTACATAATATAGATTTTCATGCTGCAGCATAAATATGACTCATGATTATGTAACAGGTTGGACGATTATTGTGAATAAAATTATGAGTATGTTAATATAGCTGGAATAGGAAACTGGAACGCGCATTTTATTTCAAACTACATAGAATAAATAGTAGTAGTTGCATATCGGCTAGTTCGTAGCTGGATTGCCTCGAGTTACTGAGCTAGCCGGCTTATCACTCCTTGCAGGGTTTGTTCGGCCGGCTTACTTGGAGTTACTCGGACCAACTGACATGGAAATTCGCAATTGTCTGAGGATACTTCATAGCGAATAAATACCAAATTAAACAAGAGTAAATTCTATTAATTTAAACAAGGAACTATATTTATTTAAAAAAAGTAAATTGTATTATTTAAATGAAACAAGAAATACAAGAATTTTATGCCTTGAAGATAAAATTTGTCGATAATGAGCTTCATTCTGCACATTTTAAAAATATTTTTAATTATACAGGGCACAACGAATGGTTAATAAAAACAGATAACAATAATTTTGCATTCTTCTTCATTGGCGTAAGAACGAAATCGTATAAATTTAGAAGAACGTTCTGTCGCACAACATCGAACTTACCGTAACTTCCTGCACGCACCGCACTTTTTCCGATAAATTCTTCAAACAGAAGGGTGTTTTTAAATGGGACATCCAGTATTTTATTGCATATTTAGGTTCGTGTTAGTGTCCTCTATAAATATATAATATGTTATTTTATTTGCTTGGATAGTTTAAGAACAATAAATTAGAAACTAAAAAAAATTTTGGAGTGCAGGAAAGAAAAATTCTAAAATTATTTTTTCAACCTCAGGATTATCTGAGTTTTATAACAAGGGGTCTATAAATATTATGAATCTATAGTTTTGTCTATTTTATACAGGGTGTTCATAATAAGGTTCCAAAAACGACGCATTTCTAAATCACACATGGATGTAGAATTCATAAAGAATTTATTGTAACACAAACATATATATCATAGCGGTATTTCCAGCCGTTTTCGAAATAATTCCAAATTTTATAATTTATGTTGTTTAAATACCATAGGCGCATTGACTAATAACTGAAAACCACAGTAAATGTTCAAAATGTCCTCCATTTTGATCTATATATAAGTAAATACGCCCTTGAAATGATCTGTTTAGATCCCTAAATATTTCAGGTGAAAAATTGGCACAAAGGGCCCTTATTCTTTGCTGCATATTAAAGGCACTTGTAGTTCGAGCTAATGCGAGAGATGTGACGAAAAATTACTCCTTGCTAACAAACAATTTTTTTCGCTTCTACCAAGTACAAAGATTATATCAGCCAACCAGTAAAATCCATTATAATTTTTATTATAATTTATTCGCATTAAATAAGAATTTTTTAATGTTAAAGAACTAGTCAAGTTATAATAAACACATGAATCTCTGTTTTATTTGAAAGCAGGACAAGGATTTTAGACTTAACCACTAATAACCGAACGTGGTAATTAACCTCAAATGTTAAGGGATGTAAACAGATTTTTTCAAGAAGGTGTTTCCATGTACACAGATCAAAATGAACTACATTTTGAACGTTTACTGTAGTTTACAGTTATTAGTCAAGGCGCCTATAGTATTTGAATATAATTTATAAAATTTTGAATGATTGCGAAAACGGCTGGAAATATTTATATGTTTGTATTATAATAAAATGCTTATGAATTCGACAACCAATTAGCAAATAATATACAGGGTGTTCCATTTGAAAATGTTTAAAAAAATGACATTAAAATGTGTCGTTTGTGGAACCTTCTTATGATCACCTTGTATAAAGATAAACACACAATCATGTAATTGAAAAAATTTAAAAAAATGTTTTTTTGATTTTTCTTTCCTGGACTAAAAAACTTTTTTTTAGTAATATTAATTTATTGCTCGTAAATATTATACTAGAAAATTAAATAATATGTTAGATATTTATAGAGGACGCTAATACGAACCTAAATATATAATAAAATACTGGGTGTCCCATTTAAAAATTATATCTTCCTGCCAGCCTACTTTTTGATCGCGTCATTTATAATTCAAAATATTTTTTAAATGTGTTTATATCATATATTATTCCTGGGCAAATAGGATTTATATTTGAGTTTAAAACTCGCAATTGAATTATTTTTTTAAATATTAAAAAATCAGAATTAAGAAGAACCCGAATTAATCTTTAAACTTGATTACTCGGTGCTGTGTTTAGCAACCTTCCTAGTATTTAAATTATATACGTACTATCGAGCCACTATAAATACTCAAAGATAACCTGGTAATCTGGATTTGTAGATCCATGCACCTAAATGGAGCCTACTTTCTATAAACCTACTTTAAATGTATATTTACGAATGCTTTTAGTACGAGAAACAACTTCCCTTGACATTAGGCTTCAAATTTGGGAGTCTATCGAGTCTGTCGCCAAGATTCATAGCATGCTCGACAGATGGCACTATCATTAATATGAATGGTAGTGAAATTATAAGATTCGAACGTATGTTGTATGGTGGTATATGGATGGGCGGCAATGGTTTGTTATGTATGTTTGCTATTCGTCGCTTTAGGTAGAGTTAAGCGCCCCATATCACTCATTTGCCATGGAAATATCTGTAGAAGAGAGCAAAATCACCAATTTGTCTTCGATGTTCTAGGCTATCGGGGTTCTTGGTCTGCTCATTAAGGTCTCCGATCATACTCCTTTCAATGGAATCTAGTAACCGAAGAGTAGAGTATGCCTGGGTGCAGAGCTTCAGGCATAACAGCATTCTTCTAGTGATACTCGAAACTGGGCTTTGTATAGTGTCAATCGTTGTTGAGGTGTATACAACTTTTTGATCCAGAAAAGTACACTAAGCTTCTGCAAAGGTGCCTTGTCTATTGATACAACGTGGTTATACCAGGACATATTTCCTCCCAGATTTACGGCCCAGCAAATTAATAGACGAGGCCAGTGGAATTACGTGTCCAGTCATGAGTACTGAATGAAAGTATGCTGGCGGAAAGCAGATGTCCTGGATAGGAAACATAAGAAATGGAGATGACTGAAAAGAATAAAGGATATTATCAACATGAGACATACTTGACCAAAACTAGAGCACAAAGTTCATAAAATGATAGCGGTTCTTAAATTATACGCGTTATTTTGAAATTGAATTACCTCAAAGTGTTTCCACTTGCCATCATTTATAAGCTTAATGCACTTCCAGCCATTTATAAGCAGTTTAAAAATAATACCGTACCGTCTTTTCCTCTGTATTCTTCAATTTGTTCGGACAGGAAACAACAATTATAACTCAACAGAAATAAAACAGGACGTTAGCTACAATTTGCGAGATGCGTCGATCTTTGTAAATTGCCAGATAGTTGAATTCTCGTTAATTGTGCTCTGGCGTTTTCGGTTCTGCTCCAGAATCCCCGATTGTTTACTCATTAGATTAGGACTACATTTATTAAAGCCGAAATTATTGCCTTGTGATAAAACCCTTAACGTTTTCTGTGTTTTTTTCTATATATATATGTTATATTTCTGTAATATTTCAACAGTGCTGAATAATATCTTTAAGAACGGGTTTATCAGTGGAGTATTTCACTGCGTGTTACTTAGTCCTGAGCTATCGTTAGCTCTAGGTCAACATTGGTGTCATCAGTTGTTCAAGGGTTATTAAAAATGATCATGTTTACGTTTATTTCTTTCCCAATAATAATTTATCGGCATCGGTAAGCATCATAAAATATCTATTTACAACTTAAATTACTAATCATACCTACTTTCCAAATTTGAATTCTCTACCCAAACAATTTTGCACGAACCCTTTTCCTTTTTCCTTTATTAAGTGACCGCTCCGATAATGATATTTACATATTCTTCTCCCTTAATTAATTCCGGTTAAATTGGTCTCAGGTAATGTTGGGAAATACGGACAACCAAAAATAAGGATGAGTACCACTTCATGTCTTAGAAAGACAAGAAAGGTGATTCTTAAGTTTATACTTTTCTATTTTCTCTTTCGCCCGTTTACCGGGAAGTACCATTTCATTTCCAACCGACGGTCGGTGGTTTTTCAGTTCATACTTTCCTATTTTCGCCCGTGCACCGAGACGTAGATACTAATTTTCCTACTTCTTTCTAATTCAAGCGTTCGGTACTACCCGTATCTCATTTCTTTCTATTTTTTCGTATCATTGAGTACCTCTGTGACATTCATGCTCTACAAATGTAAATATAGTTAGTCATTTATTAAGTGTAAACTAAAATTAAACTTTATCTTTTGAAAGAAGGATGCGCTGTTATTGGGCTGTGTGCTATGTACCCTTATATTAAAATAAAGAAATATAAGTCAGCAGAACTAGAGGACTCCTTATCACCAGTGAAATTGTTTATACAGGGTGTTATGGAAATTACGTATTATATTTAAATGGGTGACTCCTGAGGTGTCTTAGAGAAGCGCTACATATTTTTTTTTCAAATCAAACGTTTAAAAACTGGGGTAACACACCCATAAACCCATAGGTCACTCCGCGGACTGTATCATATTACACTGCCCAGCTGTGTAATAAACACATGTCCGGCGCAATGTTTCTAAACTGTGTAAAAATGTAAAACTTTTCATTCTTATCAAAATAAATATTTAGCTTACCTAGTATCCAAATAGAAGTGAATCCAGGTGCCAGTACACTAGCAAGTAATCCAGGGCACAGAAATCTTCAGTTTTTTTGGTTTTAGTGGGTAAAGCTTATATCCCACTAAAACCCGTTCGGCGTTTTTTTTCCAATCTCAGAACATGACCCTGTATATCTTCAGAGACATTGAACAAATAGTGAAACACTGAACAAATTACCATAAATCACTTAAAGAAACACACAGATGTTTCAAATTAGTTTCTTGAAGATAGGCACTTATCCCACAAAATCACTACACACTACACTTTATAACAAACACACAAATAGGAGACACAAATTGGTCCCGAACAAACCCGAAAAACGCGTTTAATTTCGAAACCATGCGACGCCGCGGAGGAATATCTTGTTGTCAAGCAAATGTCAACTTCTAATATTTTTTTCTTCTTTCGACGTTGAGTAGAGATGGGATTATCTGTGTTTTTAAAATCACGCTGTGAAACGATCGATTTAATTTTTTTAAGCTTCTCGAATGAAAAAGAGCACCAGAGCAGCGATAAACAAGTTTTTTAATCTTTATTGATATTTACAGCAGTGAAAGAAAACAATAAATAAGTGCTGTAGATTATTATTTATTTCAACCTATTTTGGTGAATGCGCTGGAATCTACCAACCCTTATAATGGATGCTAAGAAAAACATGCATTGCTATAGTGCCCATCTCTACTTCACGTTTTGACAATTGAGGGCGAGCTTGTGTTCTGAATGTTTCAGTTCAGATGTCATGTAATTTTTAATTCAAAGAAATATTATTTGTAATGTGTTTTAAATCACACACACGAGTCAATAAAAAACAAAAGCTCATACAAATCTAGGCGAGACCAGCAAATGTTAATAAAAACGATCTATCCACGTGAATTTTTGAAGTTAAGTGTGTTCATGTGAAGTTTTGCGATTATGATGGTTATGTGATGTGCCGGTTTTTTTTACTAAAACGTATTTGGTGTATAAGTTTTTATAGAAATTGAAACTAATTTTTAAATAAGACCGACAAGGTAAGTATATGTGTGTGGCTTAAATAAAATTGCATTAAAAAATAAACAATGAGCAATCCCTCAGAAGGTCCTTCACGTTTGACCTAGTTACGTACGTGCGTATTTCAAACTTGTTTAATACTATTCGTTGTGTTCCAAAAAACATTTTCTATAATAAATTTTCTTAAATTAATTGTACAAAAAGGTATTACAGAATGGAAAAGTGTTTAGTTAAATTATTGTATTTTGTCTAAAGAGTTTAAGGTGTAAATATGACAACACCGATCAGAATTCTTTGTTTGCTTACATGTGTCGCAGTGCAACACAGGTGTTTTTCTGGTTTAACGTCAGGTCATTTTTGCCGCTGAATGAATTGAAAGCTCCATTAAAGGATATTTTTCTTCAATTTATTTTCATCTCAGGAATTGCCGGTTTAAATATAATACGTCATTTCTATAACACCCTGTATAGGTGTTTTCATAAACCAGCAAATTTTGTTTGTTTGACACACGTCAGATTATAAGTAAAATTATGGATAAAATTATTTATCCATTTTTAATACTTAAATTAACCCGATTATCAATTACAATATTAAGCAAAAACTTAAAGCACCTGATTCTTTGTCAAGCTATTGTTAGAATTTATTCTATAACTAACCTCAAACTTTAACACTTACCTTGCTATAACACGGACATGGTAAAACAGTTTAGCTCTCAGAGTTATAGTTTAGCTCTAAGATAAACTCAATTACAGGTGGTCCATCCTCCTGTCTCCATAACAGAATGTCTAACGCAACATCACACTGAGAGAAGATTTTTACTACAGTTATAAATTTTTTTAACTGTGACAGTAAAATTGATTCTGCTGGGTATATACCCTGAGAGGCAGCAACCCTCCAGTGATATTTTTTAAAAACTAACTTTACTAAGCGGAAGCATCATGAAATATTTAGGAAAGTGAACTTTATTAGGACTCTAAGATCGGTTAAAAATCGTTGTCAAAACTGTATTGATGTTACGGGGGTCAGTTTCTTACGTCATAATGCATGAAAAATTATAATACTCATAATACTCATTTTATTCATACTGTGACTATAAATAGTACAGATGTATACATCAGGTTCAAGGAGTAAGAAAATAGTAAAATATACACGAACTAGATATTGACAAACAATATTAAAAACAAAATCAACAACAAAAATTACGATTATTTGACTAGAATAGCAATAAGTTAGACAAATATTTTCTACATATAACTTTTTTTTTTAAAGTCATATCTAGAGATAAAATTAAGTTTATATACTATTGATGAAAACTTCTTTAGTAGAATAATAACATTTGTTTAATAATATATTTTTAATTTCCTTCTTGAACTGGTCGTATTGTAACTAGTTAATATAATTAGGTAATTTATTAAATAATTTTTTCCCAGCATATAGGTACCGGGGATCTTTCTACTTTTGTGAGATTATAAATATCGATCGTAATATGGGGGACACCCCCTGATGTGTTAACTATGATAGTCCGAATTCCTTAAAACCCTATGCGCATTTTGTTTCACAAACAATAAAGTTTTGAAAATGTAAATGCATGGAAAGGTCATTTTTATGTGCAATAAATATTGGTCTACAGCTCGCCCTAAGGTCCAGACTAAAAATACAACGAATTGCCTTTTTCTGGGAAATAAAGACATTCTCCCACTCCACACTTGCTCCCCAAAGCAGAGCATTATAGCTAAGGTGATATAAAAGAGTATTACAAAATGATAAGTGTCTTCTGGTTTACGGTATGCTTTAGTCGATATATGGAGTACACCCCCTTATTAATCTTACTACAGATATAGTCAATCTGCGCAGTCCAGTTTACTAAACTATCCAGGTAAATACCTAAGAACTTGGTAGTGTTTGAGCAGTTGAGAGTCTCCACCTCCACTCTTTATTTTCCAATTGAACTACAAAAATTTAGGCAGATTGTCTTGCTGACATTCAAAATTAAATTATTTGATGCACACCATGCGCTGAACTATTCTAAAATCCTTAACATTTTCAATCTGAGCTCTTCCGGACTCGATGCTGAGACCATCACCGTTGTATCATCAGCAAACATTATTTTTATACCCTCCTTAATGTAATCAGGCTTCTCTTTGATGTATAAAAGAAACAGAAGTGGTCCCAGAACCGAGCTATGGGGACCACTATGTCAATGTATGCACCTTCATGCGCATCTTCCTGTTTGTAAGATATGATTCTAACGATCTTAAGATATTTTCTCTAAAGCCATATACGTACAGTTAGTTTAAAATGAACGTCACATATTAGGCTATCAAAAGAACGAGACAGATCAAAGAAGAGGGCCGTAGCATAATTCCGGTCGTTCATCCTCCCATACACAAAGTCCATAAGATCAATAACTGCACTCTCCGTTGATCTGCCTTTCAAAAACCATGCTGGCATTATGTGATTAACCTATGGTGATACAAAAAGCTAACAATTCTGTTGTAAAACAATCTTTCAACTATTTTAGAGATGATATTCAAGATAGTGACCGGTCTATAATTCTCCACGATCGTTTTATCAGACTACTTATGTAAAGGAATTACTAAACCTGTCTTTAATTCTTTTGGAGAAACCCCTGTATAAAATATATATGATCGAAGTTTAAATTAAGTGTTAATACAACCAATATAAATCATAAGTTGGTTATAGTTCTAATAGTTCATATACCACATATCAAACCGAGCTCAAGCGTAGGTTATTATAATATAAAAATAATATAAAAATTGTAACAACTTCTTAAAAGTTTCTGTTTCTCAAAATAGCGCACAATATTAAACACTGAATTGAAATGATATATCAACCGGTAGAACCTGTTTATTTTTAATATGTAAAACTGGAGTGAAAGACAATTAAAATCCTTTAGAAGATTCATTATAAAGTAACTATTTCTAAAATAGCAAAGTTCCTTCTAGCAAGAATTAAGAATATCCAGGAAAATTGTTCCTACTGTCACAAGAAATCAATTTTGCAGTTACAGGTAGAGAACATTCAATCCCAGCTAAGACAATCCTAGCAAAGTTTTTTTAGCTAGAGCTTTTATCAGTGCATCAATATATCCTTTAAAAATCATATGCATGGAGAATTCACATTCTCCAAGTGGAATACGAAAGTTGTAGTTGACATTTTTACGAGTAGGTTGAATCCTCATGCGAGATTAATACTGACAAGGATTGTCATTCGAATTTCTTATAAAAATAATATTAGTCGCTCTCTGAAAGCAGGAAATTATTGGAAACCCTCATCTCATCTGTATTCGATTTTGTTATTATTCAAATACATTGTAACATGTTGTACCTAAATACCCAAAAGCATTTATTGTAATTAACATATTTGGGTTAGAAGCAAGTAAATCCTTTGATAAATTACGGTGAAATTTTATCGCCCTAATAATATTTAACAAAAAATAGGAACGTCATTGAGATTTTCAAGTTTTGGATAATTTGTTAGAAATTTAAATGACAGGAAAAACATCTCTTAATATTTATTTGAAATCAGATTCGTGTACAAAATAAATGCAAATTTATTAGATCGCACGTACCTATGCCCCTGGTAAACCTGCTTACACATTTTAATTGATAAAATATTTGCTATTTTAGGTACTTTTCATAACCCAAATTTCACTAAAATTACAGAAGCCGTTTTGGAAATATCTTAAAAATACCGAAAATATTTTAACACCCTGCATCTTTCACATCTGCGGAAATGTTGATAGGAACTATTTGTCTTCGAAGAGCGTAAGGATACGAGCGATATTCTTCGTAACACCCTGTATAAATGTGTTTCGCCAAACTGAAAATATTTGTAAATTCTGAGTTTGTTCTACAGTGTCATCATTAAAGTTGGAAACATATGGGGAAAAAATGTTTTGTTTAATTTAAGGTAAAATTTGACTTCACCATAAGTTTTTGCTTCAATAAATGCCAAAAAATAACGAAATTAAATGTATCTTGTGTTAACTGTCAAATTTGACATTTTCTCCACAAAATGTCGAAAAATGGCATTTAGTGTTCGAATTAAAAAAAAATAATTGGAAATGTTGTTTCCATTCAAATTTTATGCTGATATAAATAATTTGAATTATTTTAATTTGGTTTCTTATCTATTTTTGGCCAATATCTATTTTAATTGAAAACGGAATTCGATCCTACCACCGTAAATCTATTTATTTATACAATACTATTCATCATCTAAATTCATTCATTGTACCAAAAATTTTACCAAAATGCAGTTTAAAAATGTTTTATCATAAGTAATTTAATCTGGTATGTAGGCATAAAATTGGATACAACTTTTCCACATAAAATTTTTTTAAATTCGATCAATAAACGCCTTTTTTGACATTTTGTGAAGAAAATGCCAAATTTGACAGTTAACAGAAAAAGCATGGTCCCATTTAATTAACTTATTTTTGATCTTTATTCAAGCAAAAACTTATGATAAATTTAAATTTTGCATAAATCGAAAAATACATTTCCCATATGGTTCGAACTTTAATGGTGAAAGGATCATTCACGTTTAATAAATAATTATTAAAATACAAGAAGTCTATACTTTTTAGGTGGTATTAATATCAAATACCAATGTATGGGAACATTATTATTTTCCAGACCACCCGATAATACCTTATACAATAAGAGCGTATTTTTGTCTACACAGTAGCACTTTAAAATACTATTTCAGATTGAATGGTACTACCAAGAAAAGGAAGCCTTTTCCATTGATAGGATGTAACCACCTGAAAAGTATAGACTTCTTGTTTTTTGATTTATTCAAATAACGTCTGGTCAGATTGTGTGGGACTGCTAAGAGATGGCGCTGCGCGCTGTATTTTCTCGACTACCGTGGATAATACAGCATTAAGTATAGAGTCGTCTCTGATGATAGGTATGTACACCTACCCTGTACTGACGAGAACAAAAGAGTTCGAAACCGGTCTGCAGATGATTACATCCTATCAATGGAAAAGGCTTCCTTTTCTTGGTAGTACCATTCAATCTGAAATAATATTTTAAAGTGCTACTGTGTAGACAAAAATACGTCATTATTGTATAAGGTATTATCGGGTGGTCTGGGAAATAATAATTTTCCCATACATTAATATTAACTAATTATTAATTTATATTATTAACTATTAATTTTTAACTTTGGTCAAATTGTTCTGTAAAGAACCTGTTTTAATGGATTTTTTAAATACTTTTAAACTATTAATAGGTACAGGATGTTCAAAAAATAAGAGAAAAAATGAATTTGAAAATGCTGTAAAAAAGCTGCATTTTCAAATTGAAAACCACAAATTTTATAAGTATTTTCTATTCAGCATTAAAAATAAGGATAAGTTTGTTTAAGGTTGTCTATTACGAAAATTTTTAGTTGCTGAAATATTGTAAATTTAAAATTTTTATATTGCAATTTTGCTGCAGATTTTAAGTTCAGTTCCTCCTAGTTGGCTATGACGATGTTGAAAAATAACCCAATGCTAAAGAAGTGTATGAAGCTGTCACGTACCATTTGAAAATAATTAATAATCATGCCTTGGCGTTTAAATCATATGAACGAAGATTATTTTAACTTGTTTATTGTTTATGGAGGGTGTGATAAAATAATAACTAGAACATGTGACAACCTTATTTATTTGACCTTTTACTGTTTTTCAACGCAGTTATAATAGCCAACTAGAAGTAACTGCCAACTAGAAGTATCCGCTGCAAAATCGCCATATAAAAATATTAAATTGGCAATATTTTAGGAACTAAAATTTTTTTAAATAAACAACCTATACAAACCTACTATTATTTTTGACGCTAAATAGAGAAAATTATAAAATTTAGAGGATTCCATTTGAAAATGTACATTTTCTGTAGTTTCCCCAATTTAATTTTTAATCTTATTTTTTGAACAAGGACATCCGACCCAAATTAAATAATATAGGCTTCCTTATAGGAAAAATTTATTAATATTCCAAGGTCTGCAAACGTCTTATACTCTACGTTTTATACATAAAACCTTAAGTATATTAAACATGCTCAGACTTAGGTATATGACATGATATACGAAATCTGTCTCAAATTTCGAGAGTGTTCGATTTAAATTAAGCAAGTTGAAACCGGAAGTGAGAGATATGTCAAAATATCTTCATTAAAGAGATCGGCATCTTTTATCGCGAGTAACAATATTTCACACAAATATATTTTTTAGTTCCCGAGATCTTCTAAGAGGGCGTTTAATCACAGGTTTACAAGCAGTCACTATTTTATGCTAACGTTAACGTATAGGATTGAAAAACGGTATGAAAAACTGCGTTAAAAAATATGTTATAAGAATAATAATAACAATTTCAAATATGAACAATTTTTAAATTTTTGTCACAGATCTTCCTGAAACTTGTTGATACCCCAATTGATATGACAGACAATCTAAATATCAATAAGTTAATTAAAAAACTTTATTATTAACGGCTAAAACTTCACGAAAGGATATATTGATCAGCTGATGACTCTCGTCTCTTTCTAACCTGCCAAAAAGAGGCATATTTTTTAATTAAATTGATGCACCATAGATCGCTCTGATTGCTAATTGGGGATTGTTCAGGATCCTAATCTTAATAGGCCACTCGACGTAAAACCCCGTATAGATCCACAGCACTAAACTGATGCCAGTCTGAAGTTGACAGACAAATAAGATAAATGTTTGCATAGTAAATTACATATGGATGGAATCGATTGCTCTGGGGCAGAGTAGATATGCTTTTATCGCATTATTCAATAAATTGGTAATGAGCTAGTACTCGATTTCCTTTGTTTATTATACACGGTGTCAATTTAAGAACTTCCCGCCCATTAATATCTCGCTGCCAGTGAATAATACTAAAAATCGGAAAGACATGTGGAGCGTAGCCCTAATTTTAAAAAAATATTATATTTTTTATAACAAAAATAGTTTGAAGTCGCGTAAATTTTAATTTTGAAAAATATTTTGATGTCTCACCATATGTTTTAGTTTCCTTCCAGAAATGATTTGAAAAGTTTATAAATAAATTAAATTCGTTGTAACATAAGCGAAAATAAAATATTTTATTTATATTATTAAAATAAAGTTAAATTTTCCAAAAAGGTTGGAAGAAATAATTTAAAAATTTAGAAAATGATCGTAATAATATTTTATTCATAGTAAAATAAAAAACGGAAAATAAATTAAATTAATCTCATATATTTCAATGATAAGAAAAAAATTGTACTTTTTTTTTAATAAAAGTAAAGATGATTTTTCAAAATCACTTTCAAAACACAAGTGCTCACATACACCGACAACTTAAAACTAAATTTGCACACAAACACTATAGGGAAATCATTTACGGCACTCTGGGAGTGGTGCGTGTGCGCATAAAGAGACTGACGTTTTGAATCGTTGGATGTTATACTCGTTGGGAAACACGACCTCGGGAAGGTCGTTCCATAAGGATAACATCCTCCAGATGAAAAATTCTTAAATAATGAAGTTCGAGGAGTACTAAGCTTAACCATATATGGATGGGCTGCAGTGGTTCATAGTGTAGTCTTGCTATTCACCGCGCTTGGCGGAATTAAGAGGGCAAGGTCAGCCGAGCATTTTCCATGGAGAGAGTCAAATCACCAACCTGTCTTCGATGTTTCAGGCTGTCGAGACTCTTTGTCAGCTCGTCAGCTCGTGGTCTCCGATCAGACTAATGGCTCTCCTTTCGAAGGAATCCAGTAGCCGAAGAGTATCTCCAGACATGAGAGCAGTACTCTAGTTATGGTCGAATCTGGGCTTTGTATAGATTAATAGATGAAGCCAGTAGAATTACGTGACCTGCCATGACTATATCCGGTTCTGTAATGTTAACCTTTTTACAGAAAACGGCTGCCTGGGTTTTCTTAGCGTTAAATTCGACTTGGATACTGTCATCCCAAGCCAATATTTCTTTCAGGTCTTTGTTGAGCCGTGATACTTCATGCTGTCTACGAAGATGTGCGTCGGCAGCCGATGCTTGTGCATTCAAAGGAATATATGAGACAAGTGTGCTATCGTCAGCAAAGCTAAATATAGGATTTTTAGTTTTCATTAGGAGGTCGTTAATGTAGAGTAAGAAGAGGGTAGGAGACAATATGGACCCTTGAAGAACTTCTGCATTGATTGTGTAGGTATCTGAGAAATCTGTGTTCTTATGAAAAAGAATAAACAACTAATTATATATGTGCCTGGATATCCCGCTGTTTAGTTATAAGATAAATACAGGTAAGTAATTAATTTTTATAATTTATATGAAATTTCAGTTTTACAATAAGATTGGCAAGAGTTTTTTTCCTAAAACTTAGTTGTTTTATAGAAATTATGAAACTAATATTTTTTTTAAAAATAAGTAAAGGTAAGAGAGCATGTGTCTTAAATAAAATTGATTTTATTAAAGAGTTTGAAAGATAATCAATCAAAATTTCAATGACGTTTGATCTTTTACTGTCCCGTGCTCGTGACGAATTTGAAATTTGTGTGTGATATTACTATTATTTGTTTTGCAAAACGTTTTCACCGTCGATTTTCTGGAATCATATTTGTTCATAAGCGATAGAATGAAAAATTGTTAAAATTATAATTTCTATTTAAAGAGTTTGCCGTGTATATATGACAACAACGGCCAAAATACGCTGACATCTTTTCACACTGCAGATCTTTTATTTTGTTGATTGCGACCGTCGTCAGTGGCGGCCATGTCAATTTTCAGATTTTATATAAAGTGTATAATTTCGCTCAATAATTCAAAGCGCCATTTATGGTTATTTTTCTTCAATTTATGTTCATCTCAGGATTTGCCGGTTTAAATATAATACGTCATTTCCATAACACCCTGTATATCAAGAATTCAATTCTACGTAATATTCATTATCTATAATAATTTTTCAATAAAAAAATTAGTATGACTATAAGATATACATTGTGATCCCAGTCCTCATTTATAAGGAAATTTAAATTTGGTATTTTCTTAATAAATACGAATGAAAATTTTCTAATAAATTTAATAAGACAACGTGACAATCTCGGTTTGAAATTTTTATTGTTATCTGCATTCTGTTTACTGTTTCATACTAATGTGCCAAACAAAAATTGGTATGCGATTTTATTTAATAAATCTATTCCATTTTAAATATTTTTGTCATGTGGATATTGACCCATATGATTAATTAAGCCAGCTTAGAAGGTCCTTTTCGGAAAAACAAACACACAACTTTATGAGCTTGTCTTAATATATAATCTCAGCACTAAAATGTCGGCCAGTTTTTGCCAGAGAAATAAGATAATGTTTGTATAGTAAATAACTCATTGATCAAATAAATGTCAGTGTGGCAAAGGTGATGAGCCTTTGCGGCATTGGTCAACAAGTTCGTAATGAGCTAGCGGTTGATTTCTTTGTTTATTGTCAGAAATCTCATAGGTCAGAGGTTTGTTCGGGTTTGGGTGTCCATTTAGTGTGTAATTTTTCGATATCTCCTATAATATCATGGATAGAGGAAAACATTAAATATAAATATCAGTGAACTGTTGAAGATATATATTTTAAAAATATTTTTAAATATAGTGTGTTGGGGATGATACCCCCACTTAGGGAGTTGAAGATTATGCTTTTTGCGTCAAACTTGTCCCCTTGACAAACAAATATGACGTATTTTTGGGTTTTGCCGAGAAGTTCTTTCCCAGCCTGTAATGCCATGCGGTACGTTTCGATGGGCCACCCTGTACAATAGTGAAGCATCTTCTTCCTCTACAATTTACATCAACCGAAATTTGAATTTTATTTTCAGTTTATTAATTCTGCATTAAAAACCTGAAATTAATAAATTAGTCATAGAGAAAGTGAGCATACTACTCGCAATAATGATAGCTATTCTTCACTCAGAATGTTAATCACTCGTCGATAATGCGGCTCGGTTCGTAAATATTCCTTAGGCATAATATCTATCATTATTGATTCGTGGTATAATCTACTATTATTGTAAAGCAGTAATGTTTCCTTTTCTGTAAAAGTTATTGCCACGACGTGACGGTTAAGATGGAAACCCACAAAGACAGAAGTTAAGGGTAATTTATTGTTTGAAGATAGCTTGCTGAATCCTGATGTACTTAATTCAATGCTGTGGTTTATGTAATACGAACTTAGTATATAGGGTGTTGAAAAAAGTTCGGTACCCCGGAATAACTCCGGTGCATCGCATTGCATCAGAAAATGACTAGGGAAAAAGTTGTTTGGTTTTGAAGGAGGAATAGTTTGCATTTTAAACCACCCCCGCCCCCTCAACCCCCGGACAGGGGTGGGGGTAAGTTAAGATTTTCAAATGGAACCCCATATTTTTATTGGCGTGTCGTGTTCTCCGACAAAAAATAAACATCTTTTGTCCGAAATTTTTTTTTATTCGGGCCCATCCTTCACCAATAATCACCATGAGAAAGACAAAATCAGAACCGTGCGAAAATCAAGTTTTATCCCGGAAATACTATTTTTCTCTGTCTTGTACTAAAAAATGCCCGTTGTTTGCATTCCACGGGCATTTTTTAGTATAAGACAGAGAAAAAGAGTATTTCCGGGACTTTGCCCCTTGGAAAAGTGGGAAAGAGTGTCATCCAGAGTGGCTACCAATGGACCCTTAATTATTCTACTAAAAGAGAGAGGAGTGAACATAATAATGTTTTTTAAATAATAACCAAAAAACCATGAATCTTAGTGCCGGTAAGTCCTAATTGCGTTCATTTTTTGGACCGGGATTTCTTGGAAACTAATACTCAAAAAACTATAAATTATTCGGAAAAGATTTAGACAACCGTTAAAATGATGTACAACATTACCCTCCTTCCCATTTAAGGTTTAATTTCAATCCTCCAAACGGTTTAAATGACGAAAGTTGCAAATATTCTTTAAGAGCGTCTCTCTTGACAATAAAATTGACGTTTCTCCGATTTTTAATATTATTTACTGGAATCGAGATAATAAGAGTTGTAAAGTTTTCAAATTGACGCCCCCTATAATGTTCCTCATGCAGATTCTTTCCGAGTACATAGCGACCTGACACATGAACCAATCAAATTTTCTACTACTAACTATTTATCAAGTATTATTAACCGTTTTCAGCTTGAAAAAATAATTTTTCGTAAGAGCCTCCCAGAAATTAATATTATTTACCTCCATTATTAACCATGATCAATAAAATAGAGGCATCTGGCAAACAAACCATCAAACTTTTGAAAGCAGGCAACTCGATTACTGCAAATTTTAACAACTTTCCAGAAAAAACAAAAGAACAATATTCTGTGAAACTTCATACGATAGGTAACTTGACTGAAATGATTAATAGAGCCAATAAGTCAAGTGAGGAAAATTAATAAATTAATAACTACAGCAAGATTTTGTAAATGGCTTAGCAATAGAAACCTATTATTGCCCGATCGTTGATTTTAAATCACGATGCGCTAAGCGCCAAATAGCATTTTTCTAAACCCTGGTTAATAAATTTTTCCTGTGAAAAATATTATCCTTTTTGTACTATTTTCATGTGCATTCAATTATCTTACTGTATAATATGTGGTGGGTAATACCGATGATTTTAATAATCGAGTATTTGATACTCGAGCGAATCGCTTAAAATTCCAATTCACCAAGCGATGACGTCACCGACTGCTCGACCGGCAGCCTATCCGTTTACATGTGATCAGGTAGAGTATTTAGCAGGCACGTAACTACGGGTGGGCACAGGTTTATTAAAGAATTGTAGTAGCCACCCAAAAAATTCCAAAAATTTATTTATTTGTGAATAATGAATTTTAACCACGTGTCTCGATACCAAACAAAAAAACTGTAAAAAAATCACCCAAATATGTATTTATTGTCCGGGTTTATTTGTGCTTTTTTAAAACAAAAAGTATTACCGAGAGTTATTTTTTGTCACATGTTTCTCAATTTATAAGCGTAAAATAAGTAGATATTTAAAATGGCATGTCAAATTCTTCCATTCTAAATTAACAGGTGCGCACTGTGTGCCTTTCAAAAATTTACGCTTAGTTATGCGACTGGCAAAATAAGAAAATAGGTGATTATTTTTTTAAATTCATGTTTATAGTTACCTAAAAATTCCTGTTTAAATTTTACTTTCGGTTACCAAAAAATTTGTTGATACCTATGTTTTGTTAACTATTTTGCTCGTTTTCTTATTTTCCATTTTTAAGAAGTCTTATTGAGTTTAATAATAAAAAGTTCCTGTTTAGATTTAAAAATGTTTACTATAAGATTACCAACGAATTTTTCTACATATTTTGTTAACCATTTTGTTCGTTTTGTTATTTTTATTTACAATTTCTATTATTATGTTATTTTTTAGAAGTTTTCTCGAGTTTATAGTAAATAAAAATTTAAAAATTATATCCTTTAATTTATTAATATTTACAATCCGAGACCTAAAGTACGCCGCTGGCTAGCCAGTTAAAACAAAACTTTACAAAACTCATGTCGCGATGACTCCGCTAAGGGATCTGGCATACTTTTTTTATATGCACTTTCCCATTTACGTGCCTTTAAGAACGGCGTATGTCGTGTACCTGCTCAGCGTCAAACTCGAACGTCGCCAATCGGCATATTTCGCGTAGAACGAAGGTCGGGTATCAAGTGACAGGCGATATTTTTCGGGTTTTCACCTGAATTTATAACTAGAGTATTTCCTATCGAGCGCAAAACTGTTCGAATATACGAGCAGTTTTTTAACTCGATCACACTACAGCGGTACATTTCCGTCGGCGTCAAGCGAAGCACGGGTATCGAGTGAAAGATAATAAGTGACGAGTGACGGTTTTCGCTTGAATAGATAACTCGAGCGGTGTTTTTAATAATCGAGCGATGTCGGTTATTTCAATAATCGAGTGATCGGTTTTTCGCTCGAGCGATCACAACACTACCCGTTGTTAAGTAAAACTTTTAATTCTATGCTTAAATGTTCTACTTTTAATCCTAGGCTTGAAAGTTGAAGAAAAAAAATACATTGAATAAACCTCCTAACGAACAGCGAAGTTGCTCTCAAGACTCTGAACTCCAATCGGTTTACTTCAAAACTCACACTGGCAATGCCCCATAATAACCTAAAAGAACTGGCGGCTAGGGGGAACAAGGTGGAACTCTTGTTCGTCCCTAGTGATTTTGGGATATTAGGTAATGAGTCTCAGAGGGGCTGAACCGGCCTTTGGGATATCAAAGCAGGCAACGAAGACAAGATTAGATAGATGGTCGCACATCTTTCTCGATGGCAAGGTTTACCTGGTCAAATGCACGCACGGGCCAGAATTGGAAAACCATCGAAGATACTATCGAATGGGATGCTAAGCCTGACGCGGCCCCAGTTGAAACACGTGACTAGTCCGCTAACATTCCACTGCCACTTACGAAAACACCTTCAACGTATAGGGATCTCCCATGGATCCATTGAAGGCAGACTCTACGGCGAAGAGGATGAAACTGCCTGCCATATAATATACCGCTGCGAAGCGGTGTTTCGCAGAAGACTTGAGATCTTCCAGAACATTCAATGTGGCGATAACCTCCCACATGACAGTTTTGGTAGAAGGTTATTGGACCTCATAGAAGGAACAAATATATTCTAACTAGATCGGGGTACAGGCAGGTACAAGGCTGCAGTGATAGAAGTTCGGGCCTCACATATGACCCCTGCCTTTAACCAACCAAACAAACATAGTAAAACAACCTAAATGGGCACCTATATTTATTTTTTTTTTTATATTAAATGTACAACTATTTCCAAAACTGTTATAAATTTTGTTATTAACGATGTTTATTTATTTCTGCATCATAATATTTATGCGGCATTCCATTCATAATAAATATTAATATACAAAAAATAATATACTTAGTTAAATAACTTGTACAAAGTGTCGTCCATTTTGATTAATGCAAGTATGAATTAGATTGAAAATAGACAAAGTGTGAGGTGTTATGCATTGAAATGCCTCTCTAATAATTAATTTTACATACAAACTAATTTAACAACAAAATGTCAAAAATTAGGCCAATTGCAATTGCCAGTTGTTAATTTCCACGGGTAACTTCGACGTGAAGTTAAATAATTTTTAAATGGAAATAAACGACATTTAATTGCTGATGAGAATTATTGGATTGCTAATAAGATTAGATATTCTGTTATAAAAAGTAGAATATAAGTAGCAAAATTGCAGCGTATTAAAATAATTTAACCCATTTACACCTACAATAAAAATAATAAATAAAGAAATAAATAATAAACTATTTGGCAACTCCACAGATAACAATAAAAATGTCTTTGATTTATAAGGGGAAATTTTAATTATTTATAAAATATACTGGGTGTTCTATTTGTAAATTTTGAGCAAATTTAATCCAAATTTCCGAAATTCCGAAAATAAAATGAGAAGATCCTGTACAAAAAATATCGTAAGCCTTATAAATATATTTATTATATACAGGGTGGCAACTATTTAATTGAACACTATGAGTATCTTTTGAACAGTAATATTTACGAAGTTGGTTAAATTAGAGAAAATATTCAATTTTTAAAGGTTCCTTAGAATCCCCTATCGACGTTGCCGAATTGTTTTTGATTCGTGAGATACCGGGCGATTTGTTAAAAACGTCTAAAACTAATTTCTTAATAACTCGAAAGCTTCTGATTTTAGAAAAACGCTCGTTAAATAAAGGCTTTATTTTTTCTTTCCTATAAAATGGCGTTATCAGTTTCTTTATGTCATTTTTTATAACTTAGATATCATGCTCAACTTCATTTTTTAAATACGGACCTGGATTTTAATTTTATTTTTTGATTGTATTTTTTACCCCAAACACAATTATGTTGCACTCAATGGCATTTATCTTAGTTTCGGCACAAATTATACATCATCAGGAAAATTTTGAGAATTTTCTCAGTGCGGACCTAATTTTTTGAAATAACAACTTTCATAAAATCAAGTAGGCCATTTCGAGCATTTAATGAAATGATATTAATAAAGTGAAATTTAGTTATTATTCATAAGCGGTTGAATATTTGAATTTGTACCTATTTTTAGTTCCGTCGATCTTAGGTGAAATATGGTCAATACTAGTTTTAAGAAGAAAATATTTTTAAATTTTATCTCAATTATAGCTAAATCAAATGAAAATATTATTTATTAATTATTTTAAAAAATCAGGTCCGTACTGAGAAAATTCTCAAAATTTTCCTGTTGATGTATAATTTGTGCTGAAACTAAGGTAAATGCCATTGAGTGATACATCATTGTATTTGGGGTAAAAAATACAATCAAAAAATAAAATAAAAAATCCAGGTCCGTATTTAAAAAAATTGACCATGATATCTCAGTTATAAAAAATGACATAAAGAAACGTATAGCGCCATTTTATAGGAAACAAAAAAATACAGTTTTTATTTAAAGAGCGTTTTTCTAAAATCAAAACCTTTCGAGTTATTAAAGAAATTAATTTTAGACGTTTTTAAGAAATCGCCCTGTATCTCACGAATCAAAAACAATTCGGGAACGTCGATACAGGATTCTGAAAAAGCTTTAAAAGCTGCACATTTTCTCTAATTTAACCAACTTCGTAAATATTACCGTTCAAAAGATACCCATAGAATTCAATTAAATAGTTGTCACCCTGTATATATTTGCAACTATTTGTAAAAAAAATCAAATTAAAATCAATAAAGAAACTGTAATATTGGGACCGTACGAAAGCAAAAAATAGGAAAATAATTAATATCTTGGCAACACCGCAACATTCTGGAAAGAAAGAATTAGAGTTACAAATTTTGTTCCGTTAAAAGAAAAGTTCCTTTTTAAAAACAGTTTTATTTCAATACAGAGAAGATGTTTACTTTAAGAGCTTAAAACAGAGAGTGATTTTAATATTTCATTAAATAAAGCATTACAATTCAAATATGCTGGTGTCATCACCAGATAAGGCTTCTAAGAAAGATGTCGTTAGAATCATCTAGGTCGGCAGGTTCCATGGATATAACTCCTCCCTCCTTAAGCCGAAAAAATACTGGATGTATTTTGTGAGGAATTGGTTTCCTCGGTTTTGGCATCGATTGGGCCCTGGGATTGATTATTATTGGTTCTATTTGTCGTGTAGATTTTGAGTAGGGGTCTAAGTCGACTTCTGAATTTCCATACCATGTATATTGACAGAATGATAACTAGGATTCCTATCAGGTAATTCATAATATTTGAAGTTCGGTCCTGTTCTTCTATAGGAGATATTGGTGATAGCTGGTTAGCCATGTCTTTTAATCTATAGATATCTTCAAAGTTTAGTTTCCCTAAGTCGGGTGTTTTGAACATTATCGATGAGGTAGAGTTTCCTATTTCTATATCCGGTAGGATTAATGCTTTTCCTTGTTTAATTTTTATGTCGTTGACAAATTTCTTTGGTCCAACTTGAATTTGGCAATTTTCTTGAACTTTCGCCAGGGTAGGTAGATTGATTTTTATATACTGATCAATTTTGCATTTTGAAAAAAGACTTTCTTCTTTATTTGGAATTATAAGTACTTCTTCTTGCGTGATTTGTTCTGTTATTATTTCTTGTATATTAACTTCTAGAATAGGACAGTTGTCTAGCGTGAATCCATTAAGCAGTAGAAGGGTGCATTCGTCTTGGGGGTGGAAGTTTTCATTGCAATAGTAGTCCTCTTCAATTTGGGGGAAAGTATTTTCTTCAAATTGGGTTCTTTCTTTTGCTTGTGCCAAATAAGGATATTTTGGGACAAATATTTTGTGGTTTTGGATAATAGGATAAAGGTGGTAGAAGGTAAATCCTTCAGGACGGATTATAGGAACATGAATAGCGAACATCACCTTAGCTTTCGAAAAAGTAACCTGAGTTCCCAAAAATTGGTAATATGATAGTATATTTTCAAATTTTGGTATTTCCTCATTATTATAGATTGTTTTTAGATAATCTATCATTTGTTTTAATTCTAAACTTGAAACTATTGAATTATGCAGTGCATTTAATTTGGCAAACATAATAGCGTCCTCTAAGTTATCGATAAAGGTAATTAAATTTTGACAGTCTAAATTTATTTGGTGAATTAATCCCTGAAAACTTATGTAATCATTTAAATCATTAATTGATTTTTGAATGACGTCTTTAAATACTTTTAGACCATATTGCAGTTGTTTTTGGTTTCCATTAAGAATCGATATTGTTTCATTGTAATTATTAATTATGTTTTTTGATAAGGAAACCTGTAAATTTAATTCATGGATAATATTTTTCTGATTAGTTTCAAGGTTTTTTATATGTTCATCGTATCTTTTTCCATCCTCAGCGTCTAGTGTACCGAATAACCATTTATTAACTTTTCCTACAATATTAATTAGACCTCTTTTATTTCTTACGTATGGGTAGAGATTCTCGAGTTTATCTTGTGTTGTTTGAATTAAAAATTCCGTTCTAAGAATTGCGCTTTCTGATAGTCCCTGATAAGAAATTGGATTTATAGCGTTTTCTAGCTTTATATGACTTTTTATTATGCGAAAGTATTTTTCTACGTTTGTAAGTTGTAACAAAATAGGTTCTAGATCTACATAGTGGAGAAATGTATGTTTTGTATATATAAGTTTAGCTTTTCCTAATTCTATGGGAAGAATAGGGTTTTTAAGGGTTGTCAGTTGTATGTCATTGGTGTTGCTGTACGTTTGAAGTACTTGGAGCGTCAAGATCAATGTCAGGGTCGTCCTTTTCATTTTCTATCTGAAAATTCGGTGGTTGTTTAATTCTAGTTCTATGATATGTACCCTTTTGTGTGATTAACTTGTTGTCGGTTTGATTTTTAACCAAAAAATTTTTAAATTTCGGCAAGTCTTTGCCTTTGGCTTTTGTTTTAATACAGGCTTCATTTGAATGCGCGAAATCAGGCGGGTTGGCTCGATTTTCGTTTCTTTTGCTGTCTACGTCACCGGGGTTATTGTCTGTAGACATTGTCTCTAAGGCGTTAAGGTTATTGTCAGCTGGATACGTAGATTTGAATGAATCAACAAGAATAGGTTCAGTTAATGTCACGAAAATGGTTCCATCAGAATGATTCTGTATTTCTACGGGGGCGAATCCATTTTTTGCATAAGATAATGTTTGTGGTAGAAATAGTGTATCGATTTCACCTGGTCGTGTCAAAATTTCTCCCTCTACAATGTTCACAGGAACATTTTTTATTATTTTTTCGTGTGGATTTACCGAAAACGAAAAAGAAGATTCATGTACTTGTCTATAAATGAAGGGTATTTCGATGTTAGGTCCGACCAATCTTGTATTACATAAATCTATATTAAGTTGCATATTAATTAGGTCAGTTAAACCTAATATTCCGTCAAAGTAATCGTGAAAGTCAAAAAGAATAAAGTTTATATTAATATAGTCTATACGGAATTCTGCGAAAGCCGGTATAGATGCTTGGAATTTAGTTACTTGACTTCCCAATGCTGTTTTTATAGTATTGTTAGAATGATAAATACAGTGGGCATAAAAAGTTTCTGCAATTGATGGTTTTAGAATAGATCGTTGACTACCAGTGTCAATTAAAAGTTTTAAATTTGGATGTTTAATTTTGACATATGGAAGGGCGTTGCAGGAAGATATATTAATTTCTGTCATATCGGTTCGTTTATTGGGCTCGTTTCTGGAAAATTTTGGGTATGAACATTGTCTTCTTTGTCCATAATCTGTTTATTAAGCAATGGTTGTTCATGTGTCATTTCTAGTTGATTTTCATGCATTATATATTGATCGTAATCCGAATATTGCATATCGTAGTACTGTTGATCAGGGGTCATTTGATAGTCCGGATAGTTAGCTGCATAACTACCGTGTATTTCATATTCATCGTAGTAAGTATTTTCGACATTTAAATTATCGTTTCCTTCGTTACAATAAAGTTCTTGAAAAGCAAAATTTGGTTTTTGATTAGGATATCGATTTGTAAAATGATTTTGAGGTGCATTATAAAAATTTTGTCGATTTGAATTTACCGTCGGGTTCCTAGAAGTAGTTGACATAGGTACCGGTCGTGGTAACTGATTTGGTGGAATTTGGTTAGACCTGAAAACATTTTGGGGTTTGCCAAAAACTTGTTGGTTAGTGGGGTAGTTTCGCGGGGGCAAATACCGTGGTTGTATGTTTATGGGTCCGTGAGGAAATTTTGGTCTTTGAGGGAAGTTTTGTGGTACTATGTTTTGTGACGTGTTAAAGTTATTATACATTTGATGTCCATTCTGAAAATTTTGAAATTGTCTTGGTTTTTGGAACCAATTATCTTGTTTTTGCATTTTTGGCGTTTCGCCGAAACTGTTATATAACTTTTCAAAATTTTCAAATTCGCTTACGTATGCCATTGCGTCTTCGAGAGTCGCTGGTTTTTTTATGTGCATGTTGTTTTTTAATATGCCGGTGCATCCTGCAATGAAAGTATTTAAAGCCGTTTTTTCATAGTAACTTATGTGACATAATTTTTCTTGGGCACTTAAATTATTATTATTGCTTACTCTTTGAATGACATTACTGCGTAATAATTGTATACGATTGCCAAAATTTAATATGTGTTCACTTTTATGAGGTTTAGTTCTAGTTAATTCTTGAACTAAACAGTCTGAATTTGTTCTATCGGAAAAACCCGAAATCAATGCTGCGCGCAATTTCGGCCATTCGTCCAGCTCTATGCGGTTGCCAAGCATTATTTCAGCTTTACCAGTTAGTTTTTCAATTATGCATTCCACAATATGGGTATTTAAGTCATTATCGTTAAAATGTTGATATTTGGCGACTAAGTCGTCACATCTTTTAACAAATTTGTTCAAATAGTCACTGTTGCCATCAAAAGGCTTGATATTTTCGATTTTTAATTTAAATAAATCCCAATTCACAACGAGAGGTGTGGATTGCGATTGGTTTGTTTGCTCCTGCGGAGTACTCATCTTTATTAATAAAATAAAGAACAAATGATAAACTAAATTACTGTAATTTATCAAATAATATTATAAATAATTATAATATTTTCTTAACTTTGAAATTTCAAAATATGAAAGATTCTTCTTTCTCTTTTTTAAATTTCTTTGTTAAAAATTTACTTTCCTAAAATTACGTGTCTTCAATAGACGGGTCTTAAAAATAAAATGTCTACAATAGACTGAGCTAAGCTAGGTGATGTGCACAATGCACGAGCCTAAAATTATCCCTAAGAAACCTTATTCGGAGGATCAAGGGGCGAAAAGGAATTTGGCACTTACCGTATCTTCCTTTCCCGACTCTGCTGGCTGAGCTTCTCAGAAGTGGCTTCTCTGGATTGGTTGATTCTTTGATAGTGCTGAAGGGTTGATACCACAATTCGACGAGTTTTTTCGATATGCGATCGGAAAACACGCTAAACGCACTATCCTACCGACTGCGCCAATTTTGTTCCGTTAAAAGAAAAGTTCCTTTTTAAAAACAGTTTTATTTCAATACAGAGAAGATGTTTACTTTAAGAGCTTAAAACAGAGAGTGATTTTAATATTTCATTAAATAAAGCATTACAATTCAAATATGCTGGTGTCATCACCAGATAAGGCTTCTAAGAAAGATGTCGTGAGAATCATCTAGGTCGGCAGGTTCCATGGATATAACTTACATAAGCAATAAGAAGTTACACTAATATCGAATAAAAAATATAGGTATTCCATTGAAAAACATTTAAATTTTAGTGGTTGCTTCTGTGAAACACAGTTTATATTTAAAAATATGGTTAAAATATACATCCTTAATAACTATTAATTAATTTTTATATTTAAAGTTTTCCTCTACCGAGTATATTATATGATATATCGAAGAATTACACACTAAATGGACACCCTATATATAAGTAATGTTCTAAATAAGATAACTGGTTTAACCAAAACTCAATTAGAAACTCATTAAACTCGTGTTGTCAATAAAACCGCGTGAATTCACTAAGATTGGTTTCATCTGTATGGATGTAATCAAAGCTAATTTACGTTTGTGAGATCAGGTCTTAGCTCAAAGGGGATATAGATCATCTACCACCAGCCAAATAATTAATTTTATGGCTGAGTCGTAAAATTAAATGTAATCTAAATACGATTAAGTGCGGGTCGAATTCGGGTACCTTATGTCATTATCAACTCGACAACAAATTATATTATTTTAAATTCGCTATTATTTTAGTGGATTTTGTATTTTGGATCTCTGTTTACTGCTTTATTACCTATAATTTGTTATAAATTCTAAATTTTTTCTTAAATTTATCTTAGAAAAGAAAATTAATGAATAAGCACATACATCACAATACACATACAGTGAGGACGTAAAGTAAGGAATAAATTCATTATCTCGCAAACTACAATTTTTTTAAAAAATCGCTCGGACCCTTCGATTTTGTTTTTCGAACGCGCATATTCTGACATAAAATGTAGATATACAGGGTATTGCAAATAAGAGTGACACAAAATTTTTTTTTAAATAGAACCCACTGTATATTATTGTATGTACGGATTCTTCGGAAAATCCTAAACATTTTTCATGTAGCATGTGCTATACCTTAGCCCAAGCGTTTTGGAGTTATTCTCATTCAAAATTTGAAAAGTGGAAAAAGTCATGGAGAAAACAAAGAATAAAATTATTTTAAAAATTTCATATTTATCGAAAAAACAGTTAGGTGAACTTAAAAATAATTTTTCTAAAGTAAATGTTCGAAGTATCTTCCGTTGGTCAACTGACAATAGCCTAACCGATCTACAAATTCTCGCTGAACATTTCGAACCATTTGGGGTGTAATTTGCCGAATTTCTTGCCGGATGCGATCTTTTAAATCATCTAAATTTGCAGGCTGGCTTTTGAATACTTTTCCCTTAAGGTATCCCCATAAAAAAAAGTCGAGTGTTGTTAAATCGGGTGACCTTGGCGGCCACTCAATAAAACCACCTCTTCCAATCCACCTGTTTGGAAAAGTATCGTCCAAATATGTACGAACTCCCACAGCGAAATGTGGGGGAGCACCATCTTGTTGCAACCAGATATTGTGATGTGGCAAATCGGGACGTTCTAACTCAGGAAAAAGGATGGCCAAGGCTGGAACAAGTTCTTGTTCTAAAAAACTCAAGTATCTCTCGCCTGTTAAATTTCCGTCAAAAAAGAAAGGCCCTATAACAATGTCATCGACAACGCCAGCCCACACATTGATCTTTTGATTAAATTGTGTGTGTCCTTCCCTCATCCAGTGTGGGTATTTACGTCACCATTCAAGCAAAATGTGGACTCATCGGAAAAAATTATATTTTTTACAAAATTTCTGTTTATGAAACACATATCCTGTAAACGCTCACAAAATTCAAGGCGCCTCTCAAAGTCCCTTTCCAAAAGTTCTTGGAGAACTTACATTTTATAAGGATGGTATTTATTTGTATGCAGTATTTTAAGAACTGTTGTTTTTCCAATATCCACGTCACTTGCTACCTGCCTAGACACCACATGCTGGTTATCTTGAACTGCCAGTAAGACTTCTAATTGTTGATTTTCATCAACTTGAGGACGACCAAATCTAGGGACATCTCTTACATGACCGAATTGCCTAAACTTGTACTCAATTTTGCTTACTGTTGATTGTGATATTGGCGGACGATTGGGGTATTTTTGATTAAATAACTCACAAGTTTCTTGCTGTGTTCTAACCCTATCACCGTAGCCCATCATCATCAAAACCTCTATGTGCTGTTTCTCAGTGAGCCGCATTTTAATTTAATTTAGTTATGAAAAAACGAAATGAGTCTTTTGAAAACTAGTAAAACCTTAGGAAAATACACATAAAACTGACAATAACAGTAACTATTGACATTAATTCTTTTGGTTCTTGCATCATAACTCCAAAGCCTACTTGACTTTTCTTGCGCTTCACGCATGCTGACTACAGGTTTTCCTCAGCGTGCATGAATCAATGCAAGTCTTGATTGATTGCGAAATATCTGATTTTCAAATTTTGAATGAGAATAACTCCAAAACGCTTGGGCTAAGGTATAGCACATGCTACATGAAAAATGTTTAGGATTTTCCGAAGAATCCGTACATGCAATAATATACAGTGGGTTCTATTTAAGAAAAAAATAATTTTGTGTCACTCTTATTTGCAACACCCTGTATATCTACATTTTATGTCAGAATATGCGCGTTCGAAAAACAAAATCGAAGGGTCCGAGCGATTTTTTTAAAAAATTGTAGTTTGCGAGATAATGAATTTATTGCTTGCTTTACGTCCTCACCGTGTCCACGGATAGACTTCGGAAGAGGAAAAACTTTTTTATTTGTAGATTTAGAAGAAAAAGTTATTCTTCATAAAAACGTCTGCTTGTGTCGAAACTACAATTTCTAATACCAAATTTGCGATTACTATACAGGGTTAGTCAGAAATAACATTTTCAGTTTTTTCGTTTTCGATTTTTTTTTTTAAATTTTATGAAAATATTTTCAAACCCGTGATTTGTTTCACCAATTGTGCAAAAAACCTAATAAACATTTTTTCAAAGTGGTTAATTTCACAGCTAATACTAAAATAATAAAATATTAAGTAGCCTGTTCTAAATAAACGAAATGTTTAGTTTCTTTTTATGTTTCAAATTATTGACAGTTGTGTCATACTTTTCTCATAAATCTGCATAATAGTGAAAACAGAAAATGCTTACGTTAGAACAAATAATCTATATTGTCCGAAGTTATAGTTTAATACATGAAAAAAGCTATATGGCAGTTCTCCGATAATTCCATGAGATATGGCCTGATGTTCCTCTCACGGACGTGGGATTAAAAAAAATTGTAATGAAATTCATGAGAACTGGTTGTGTTTTGAATAAAAAAAGGGAGAAGAAAAAGTATGATGAAGATGATGCTGTAATGATAATGGATTTCCCAAACTGTCTTTAAGAAAAAGATCTTCTCAAATTGGTAATGTTAGTAAATCTCTAGTAGAAGAGATATTAAAATTCAATACAATTGGTCCGTACAAACCTAAATTTATTCATTTTCTGGAAGAAAGTGACGACATGAAGCGTTTGGATTTTTGTTTGTGGATAGGGGAAAATATCCTTAGACAAATAAGTTTTGTTAATAATATTATTTTCTCGGACGAGGTCACTTTTAACACAAACGGGGTAGTCAGTTCGCAAACTGTCGCTATTGGAGCCGTGACAACCCTAATTTTCATATTCGCTCTAGAAGACAATATTAAAAAAAAGTTAACGGTTTGTGTGCTATTTCTAACAATGGAATAATTGGACCATAATTAATGGAAAACAATTTAAATCAACACACTTATTTGCATCTTCTGAACACTTTTTTTATGATCATTTGCAAGATATACCTTTAGCTGATCGAATAAAATTACACTTTCAACAAGACGGCTGTCCCGCTCATTCCACGATAATAATGTTCGTGATTGGCTAAATCATCGGTTTGGAAATAAATGGATTGGAAGGTATGGTAAAAATGAGTGGCCACCTAGGAATCCCGATCTCACAATTATGGACTTCATTTGTGGGGATATCTGAAGCAACATGTGTATAAATCCAATTTCAATAATAATTCGGATCTCTTGAAAGGAAAAATAAGAGAAGTAATTGTAAATATCCTAATACAGCAAATTAGGAACTGTTATCGAGAATTCAGATATCGAGTTGAACTATGCGATGAACTCGCTGGTACCACGTTGTAATAGAACTTTATTTATTTTAATATTTTATAATTTATAATTGAATGTATTAAAGAAATATTAAAAATAAAAATTCAAATAAAAAATAGTTTTCTTACAACAAAATCGTTATTTTGCCAGATATAAAATTATATTTTAATAAGAAAGCAACAATAGTTGTTTGTTTTTACGTAAATCTGTTTTAAACAAAATCCAAAAAATTTAAAATGTTATTTCTGACTAACCCTGTATAGTAATCGAAAATTTGGTATTAGAAATTGTAGTTTCTACACAAGCAGACATTTTTATGAAGAATGACTTTTTCTTCTAAATCTACAAATAAAAATGTTTTTCCTCTTCCGAACTCTATCCGTTTACACATTGTATATTCCTCCAATTGGAGGCTTAGATCTTAGATCAAGCACCTGGACAACCTAGAACATCACATACTCTCTTTTATTCACTTTTACATGATAATTAATGTTCTAGTAATGGTAATTGGGAATAATAAATACAACAATTGGATTGTTCTTTAACTTACTTTAATTAAAATAACTTTGACCCTAGAAAATATCGCGTCAAAAGAAACCAACAGCAATGAAAACACAAACTTACGAAAACTCAAAAATGAAACATTTTCTGTTCCATTGCAACTGCATCTCTAAATTTCATTTGCTCTCTCATAGGTTACTTTGAGAAAAAAAATGTTGTTTGTAAATTAATAGTAATTGGGCAGGGTGCACTAAACAATTTAAATGCAAATATCTCCGAAACGGTAACTCTGGGCTACCTAAAATTAGTATACCTTTTTTACGTAATAAATATGAGAAAAGTCTTATTTTCATTAAAAACTTAAATACACTGAGACACAAAAAAGTTATGACCTAATAAATGTGCAAAATATGCCGCAGACAGCAGAACAAACCCGAACAAACCCCTACACTGTACATTGAAATTTCACCAAAAAATCAGTTTTTCGTCCTAAAAGAACGATAATTGCCAAGTTTTGTAAAAAACCGTTGGTTTCTGTCAAAGTTATTAGAGAAAAACAATAAAGAAGTTTTAACTTTAACACCCTGTATCTCAGTTAATATCAACGGATATAGCTAAATATAATTAAATCCTAAATTTTTTACGAAAGGAGTCTGTGGTTTTTCCATATCCCATTAATTAGCGGACACCCTGTATATAATTCTGCTTAAGGAGAAAAAGAAAAGAGAGATGAGTGAAAATTACAGAACTTAAATTTACAATGCAGCTACAGTGTGTTTGCAAGAACAAAATGGCTTTCCACAAGTTGATTTTATTTATTTTCTCGTTAGCTGCTGACTCCTTAAGCAAAGGAACTGCGCACACGGCTACTCACTTTGGAGGGCTGAAGGGAGGCTTTCTACACTACGGGGTTGCTAATTCCCAAGAGGAATCAGGAGTTACAACCGGTTTATTTGCAAACTCGCGTCCTCAGGCGTTTTATATTGAGAGAGACTTCTACAACTGACATGCTCACTTCCTATAGCCAGTCAATGTGTCATGTAGAGCACGATTAACCCGGAAAGGAATTCAATAACTAACATTTTCAGGCATAATACGATTAGAATATATAAAAATTGAGGTTTAATTAAAATAACTAATAAGAAAGTAATGAAACCCAAACGCATATTGTGAAATGAGATGTTATATGTTAAAAAACAATGAGGTATTTGGAAGCAAAATCAAGAAATTAATTTTTTGAACATTGACCAAGTTCCAAGCTCAACATATGTCCGAATTGATTAATGGAACACAATAAGTGATTTAAAATATATTCTCCTCTATTTATAATAATTGTAGAGCAAAAATTAAATTAATTCAATTATTCCCTTCAACTTCTGTTTCAAGCATGGTTACTTTAATAAATTAATAAATTTCATAAAGGTTTCCTCCTCTACAAGGATTTAGAAATTGATTATGTTCTAGATAATTTGAGGTTTGTATTGAATTAACAAGGAGCTTAATTTATCAACGAAATTGGTAAAGTTTTCTAATGAAAATCTACTTATAAACTTATTAGATTGAGCACTCATAAGACTTTGTAAACTTGGATTGGTTTGATTCCTTGTGCCTTTATGGCAGTCTAATCCAGCCTTAATTTAATTAACGTACATAGGTCAATGCTAATCAATTGAAGTTGTACAATTTGTGATGAAGTACTTTTCGAAATTTCAGAGAAGTCATTAAGCTTAGGATTAATAAAACTTTACTTTGCTCATTGAATTAGAGATTATAGTTAATTTTACTATAGGTCCTAAATTAAATCATAGCGTGATATATAGGCTGTTGGTAACTAGTAATAACTGTCTTATTATAACAGCTGCAAATTCGATTAAAATGTTAAAGTAGTGTAGGTTCTTACTCTGATTATTCTGATGATGTCAAAAAACAATTGAACATCAGAATCACGTGATATTAGCAAAAATGTATTTTTTGGAATATCCTAAATCTGCTATAACCGTTTGATAGATAGTGAACAAAATGTATCCTTTACTACATATAGCTAAAATTAATAATAACGGAAATATTTTGATTTAATGAAATATCAATTTCCTATCGCAGGCAGCTGTGAACCGTACTAATAGAGACAAGCGGTCAATTTTATGGCCTTCGCGTTCAGCATACATTACTCCTCTTGATTTTCAACTTTGGGGCTTTTAAAAATAAAGGTAATGAAAAACAGTGCAATAATGTTAATAAACTACAATATTAATATTATCAATAACATCGATGGGTGAACTGTTCTGAAGGCTACAAGCAAAGTTTTAAATTGTGCTCAGAAATGTATAGGAGTAGAAGGAGATGTGTTTGAACTGTATCAAACGTTTATAGCAGATGTAGGGCATTCCAGTTAAAAACAATACATTGTTGTTAATATCACGTGACTCTGAATTTTTTATAAAGTAGTCATCATTTTTAATAGATTAAGTAAAATCAAGTAATTACTAAAATATATTGTAAATTTAATTTACAACTAATGTATAGTAAAAATAGTTTATTTATAATTCTAGTAGTTAAATATTTCAAAATTTATGGTACGTTTCACTGGCTATTACTAACTATTTTTATTATAAAAATAAGTGTAAGTAAATAAATTGTTGTAAAAATGTTTTTCCAAAAAAAAGCCATAAATAAGATATAAGGTTTCCCTGGGATTTCGTTTTTCGTAACAACTAATAGGTGGAGAACTTAACAGGAAACATGCCATCTATCGATGAACTCAAGCGATACTAGGATTGCTAATCGTTGGAGATACCATGTCTCAAAATTTTGGGGTTGCCCTCTACAAGATATTTATGTAGTTATTTTTACTTATTTTGACGTAATATCTATAATACAGGTTTATGAATTGTTGGCATGTAGAAATAATCAACATGATTTTGAGATCATGAGATGTTTTGGGTGCTAAAAATGCCTTATTAACGTTATGTTATATATTATTGAGAATCCTCATATTGGCAAACGTCATGCACAACAACTGGATATTGGATAAACGGCTGTTTAAAATAATTAACTCGAACAAATTGCATCCCTACCATGTTCAGTTGCTGCAAGAGCTTAATGATGATGAGGACAATGGACTGCGTGCGATTATTATGCCACTAGTAACCCTCATTTTGTTAGATTTCACTCACAAAACTGATGATCCTTAAGTCAATGAGGAGGAAATGTAGAAAACTACATGGTTGGTCTACATTTTCTTGAGAGGCCTCTAAAGTTACCGATCTATTTGGACTTTCTCTAAAATGATTTAACACAGCCTATTGCATATATTAAACACAGTCCAAGAACGCATGTGGTTTCTTTATGATGGAGCCCCCATGCACTATGTAAGACTCATAATTGAATTCTTAAATAAAACTTATGGTCAACAATGGAGTAGAAGAGAAATAAAATTACAATGACATCCTAATAAAATTGTACGTGCTTTTATCTGTCCTGGTAAACTATAAAATACAATTCAAAAGAAACTTTTTTTCAGATTATTTATTAAAAACAGATATTACACCAAAATGAGTAAAAATAACTATATTAACATCTTAATAAATGTAGAGAGCAAAAACTCTACAATATAAGATATTAAAATGCAGGGTGCATGTGAAAAAACAGAGTAAATTAATTTTTAAATCTGACGTATTGACACGCTTGTAGTAAATACCCTGTATAAAATATGGAATGTTCTAAGGGTTTAAAGTCTGAAATTATTCTGTGTCTTTCATATCCTCGAGAATGTTTGGAATATCTCAAGTTAATTCAATTATATTTAAAATTATAAGATTTTTCCAAAAATGAATTTTCTTAAATAGCTTGGCAGCGTTGCAAGATAATTAAGAACTATTTTTCCACGATACGCAGAATTTTGAGGGGAATTTAAAAATATATAGGGTGTTATATTTTAAAAAGAACTTTTTTTTATGTTCCGCTTTTTTGCGTATACATTATAACTCACTTATTGCTCTTCAACTTCAGTATTAACATTTTTGATGCATTTGATATAGTAACGGAGGTATTGTACTTTGCCATACTTAACGGCCATCCTGTAGATATAAGGACAAAATTTCATGAATTTGGAAGATCTAGAAATAAAATTATGAAACAAAATTTTATCTACCATTTAAAATGAATTATTTTCACAAATATTGCATTAAATTTTTTTGTAAAATATAATTTTTGTCGATTTCATACTTCTAAATTTGCAAGGAAATATAGACCATTTTTCTTCAAACATCCTTTATAGTCCTTAGGGTTCTTTTGAAAACCTCGCGAGTCATAATATTTGAGTATAGGGTCTCCCCAAGAGCATCATACTGCTTGGTATATGGCATATAACCAGGGGTATAGTTATTTCGACAATTTATATATGTTGCCTTAATAAAAATGTATCATTTTTTTGGATAAAGAGACGTGACCGCATTAAAAGGGTAGAATATTGGTAATAAACTTTTTTGATAAACAACATTTTCACAAATAAAATACGAACCAACGCTGTATCAACATTTAATACCTGTTTATTTATGAGCCGAAACTCTTTTGTTTTTTTAGCACTGGTTAATATTTGGTTAGAAACAAACGAACAAACTCCAGGAGCGTATTGTATACGGAAAAAGAATGTAAAATTACTCATTACTGTCATTCGATTTTCTTTTATTTTCAAGTTACAGCGTAATTAAAAAAATTTGTATATAGATTATTGGCCGAATGAATACATCCGGAATTTAGTCACACCATAAATTTTTTACATGTTATAACATGACTTTACAAAACAAGGTTATATTAGTAATAAATGTCAATAAATACTTACTGAACACACAAAAGTACGGTGCAATAGCTCTGAGAAGAACAATTTTTAGGATTAAATTCAACTTGAAAGCAGAAAAACTTATAGAAACCAATTAACATTCGTCTTGGATAATACTCTCTCATGGGATCACCATGTACAGTTTGTGATTGGTAAATTGAATAAGGTGTGCTATACCTTGCGCATTTTATCTAAATGCTTGGACAGATAAACGTATTTAATGATGTACTACGCAAATTTCGAATCACGTATTAAATATGGAATGGAAAATGTATGGATGCAGAATAGTTGTTTGTATGTCAAAAAAGAGTAGAGAACCATATTTAGTTACAATTTTAGAGAAAGTTGTAGAGGCAAATTTAAAGCGAATGGGCTTCTTCCTGTCCCTGCAAACAAGAAAGCATATTATTCTTTTTCAAAAATAGAGATTTATTTAGAAGCAGTGAATCACAAAATGTATATTCAACAAGAACTTTGAATTATACGTTTCCCAAACACAGATTAACATTGTAAGAAATTGGCGCATATTACAAATGTATAGAACTATACAATAGACTTCCACAATTCATTAAAAAAGTTAAAAAAGTGTATTTAAGCTACTTATAGACATTGAACCCTACAAAATTGAAGAATTTTTAAAAAAACACGTCAAATCTATCATTCGCAATAATCTGCTGTATTTTTGACACCCTTTCATTTTATGTTAAGTAATGTAATTCTTAAATAAAGAATATTTATTATTAGTATTAACATTGATGTGTCAATCAAACATATCAAAATAGCACTATTGTCTTTATCTAATACGTTATTGCATTTAGAACGGATTGCGGAACTCCCCAACACACTATTATGTTTTTATTCACTTTTAAGTCTGCAATAAATAAAGCTGGAGAGTTTAAGGTCACGATGGCCATTGATCCCTACACATATTACGTATAATGTAAAGATATAACGTACAGACTTTATTTAGTATTTTTTAGTTATAGCAAAATATTGGAACCTAATTTTCAATGCGACAAACGCGACGTATTAGAAATGAAACAATTAAGAGAGCAACAGGCGTCCCTTGTAAATGGAACGCTATAACTTGGAAACAAATGAAAATCGGATACGGATATATGGGCCATTCCTCCCGACTCATCCTGTATATTTTAACCGAGATGGGCCATGGCTGGAGTGAAAATTCAAACATAAAAATATTAATTATTAAAATAAAAGTCATAGGCGCTCGTAGACATGATTTCACGGCAAAGTCAAAATAACAAGAAAATGTATTTTTTTATCGATGCACCAATCAGCACTTAAAACAATAATTCGCAAAATGTACTGTAAAGTTCTTATAGTATTTGCAGAATTATACCGTTGATTTTTGACTGCAATAAAACCTCATTATCCCTTCGACCATAAAATAAATAAGGAAATTCCAAATTTTAAAACCTTTTCGAGCAGAGCCGGATCAGGTATACAAATTCAATTTATACTTATGCCTGATGCATATATAAATACAAAGTGATTTTTAATAATTTTAATATTTAGTGGTTCTCCGGCGAGTAATTTTTAGTTAGGCTTATTAGTGGTAGAATGTGGCGTCCTTGGAATTGTGCTGATAGGGGGGCATCTTCAAGTGTAATTTTTAAAAGAAAGCATTTATCTACCGATGCCAAACTAATAATTAAAAATGTGTATCAATCGTTGACGAGTAGAAATTTTAACTCGATGGATGCTTTAGCAGAGCTTTGACAAAAACTCCTTTATCTTCGGTAAGAGACATAGTACTTAAACCTGTTAATCCTAGAAAAAATCGGAGTGATTCTGGCACATTTAGAAGCATTGACGAAAATGACATGGATTTATTAAGAAGAAAGATTTACCAAATGTATGAGGCACAAACTGTCCCCACTTTGATTTCCCTCAAAGAGCGGCCGATTAAAGACGAAACAAATATCTCTTGTAGCCTTTCAAGTCTTAGGAAATTATTACGTAAAATGAGTATTAAATAACGAAGCATTGATAAAAGACAAACATTAATGAAATCTCAAGGTTTACAGGAATGGAGACTTAAATATTTAACAGCTGTTAAACAATTTAGAGAAGAAAATCGTGCAATTATTTACTTTGAGGAAACATGGCTCGATACCCATGACACTCCAAGAAAAGGTTGGGATGATTCTTCCAAAAAATGTCATACCAAGGCACCATCAAATAAAGGCAAAAGAATCACAATATTACATGCTGGTTCAGAGAACGGTTTTGTTCCAAATTGTCTGTTGCTTTCAGCTAAAAACATAGCAGATTCTTCTTTAGATTACCATCAAGATACCGACGCACAACTTTTTGAAGATTGGTTTAAACATAAACTCCTTAAAAATATACCTGAAAATAGCGTCATTGTAATGGACAATGCTAGTTATCATAGTCGGCAAGCAAAAATCATTCCCAATTCTAATAATACAAAAGCAGAAATTCAAAATTTTATGATTGAAAATGATTTATATTTTGAAGAAACTTGCAGAAAACGAGAACTGCTAGAAGTATTAAAAGCTTTTAAAATAAAAAAGGAATACGAGTGTGACAAACTTGCAGCAGAAAATGGACATACAGTGTTGCGTCTTCCTCCGTACTATTGTATATTCAATCCTATTGACCTAATATGGCACCAATTAAAATCCAATATTATTTCTCCTACATTAAATGCATCTGTAGTAGAATTAATTAAAACCGAAAAACGAAATAAGAAAAATTTCTGCAGACAGCTGGAAAAACTGTGTACAGCATGTACTTAAGGTGAAAAAAATCTTACAATTGTATGATTACAAATGTTCAACCCTTAATTATAAGTTTAGGCTTGGAGATAGTGATAGTGATACAGAGTTAAATTTTGAATAAATTATCAATAGTTTCTTAGAATTTAATTAATTTTTATTATACTTGTTATCCTAATAGTTATACTTTTAAATTATATTATTTTCAATTATCGTTACATAATTGTTATCATTATTTTACATTTATTATAGGTACCTATAACTAAAAATACCTATCTATTTATTTTAAATTATAAAAATAAATCATGTGGTGTGGTATACATTTTCAAGCCGACCCTGGTCCCATTTATTGAGCTTTGAAGAGGTTGAGGCGTATACAATAGGGTTTAATCAGGTAGTTTATTTATGGCAGTAAGAGTCAACGGTATAATTCTGCAACAACTATACCTACATATACCTGCTATATCCGTATTTTTCCTTAGGATACTTACCTACATAGACCTGCCATATCTGTATTTTTCTTTAGGAATACTTACTCATCTCAATTAACATCACGAATGTTTTAATTAAACCAAGAAAGTCCGGAACGCACACCTGTCGTAGTTATGGAGTTTTACATGGTGAGATGTAAAATGGTGATAATTTAGTAGTTTAAGATTGTTGCAGGTTCTTCAATAAGTTACTACCGTCATCGAGTAATTTTTACGTTAAGGACCATCATGGCGCCCCTGAGATACTGCTTTTTCTGTTTTCAGAGGTCCTCTGCCAGTTGAGAGAAAAACCAATTCAATGAAATAAAACACCTCCTAAAAGTTTTATAGTCTTTATTCACACAATTTCTTAAAACATGATTCCTAATTACTAAGCAATAATAATATACTTTATAAATTCTGGTGCTGAAAACCGTAATAAATTATTTAAGTCTGAAATAAATATGACTCCAGTAACCTGTACTTAAAATAAACAGGAAGGAAAATTTATAGGAACAAATGGGTTACGAAAATATAATGCGGCGCAATAGTCTTTCTTCTTCCCCTATTTTTTCAGCTAAAGGAAAAAATAATACAATTTTAGAATAATTAATATGAAGTAAAATCATTTTTCTAACAATAAATTGTCAAATTAAAAAAAAAATAAAGATCTTGTCATTAGGGGTTACAAATACATCACTTAACAGTTCTACTTATTTTGCAAGTTATAAACAAGTTCCAAAAAAAAAAAATTAAAGGGATAGTTTTGAATCGCACTGCATATTAAGACACGACGTACAGGGTGTTCCATTTTCGAAGCTTTTAGGGATATTTTAGTATTAAGCATAGAATATATCGGTTTTCACTTCAGTGTTCCATTTTTTAATTAAATGAAAGATTCAGGTGTCAAATTTGTCAAGGCTTTCTTAGTTTTTAGTCTACAGGGTGATTTTGAAAACCATCGATTTTTAGACACCCATCGTATTTCCGTTATGCGTTAATTTATCAAAAAGTTAAAAACTGATCTTTTTAGATATTTTTACGTACAGTTCTTTGGCCGAGTCTAAAGAGTTTAGTTTTTGAGAGAAAAATTTTTTTTAAATGGGATTCCCTGCATATTATTTTTCTTTAAATTTGAGCATGCTTTGGGCTTTACAAGAATGTATAATTAGTTCTTAATATTTATCTTTAAATTTTTACTTTTCTTAAGATCTCAAAAACTAAACTTTAAACATTTGGTATGCCAGTGAACTTTACGGAAATACAGTTCTTACCTTTTTGATTTGATGTGTTATTGCGTAATGGAAATACTGTCTAAAAAGCGAATATGTTCAAAATTACCCTGTCGATCAAAAACTACGTCCATTTAGGAATCTTCCGTTTCATTATTAGTGGGCCATTATAGTGAAAACTGCAACATTACGAGTATATATTTGATAATAACTTTTATACCTACAGAAAGTGTCCAAAATGGGCCATCCTGTACAATGGTAGTTATAATATAAGAGCTACCAGCTGTAGGCAGCGCAAGAAAATTATATATCCTTTTAATTCATAAAACTAATTTTTTATACAGAATATTTTAAAAATTATATCTTTCTGGTATAAGTCAATTTTTTAATAACAAAAATTTTTTCAGATAGATACACGAGCAAATTGATAGAGAATATAGTTCTACCAGTAATAGTAAATTAAAATACAAGTTGTTCCATTAAATACTATTAAGTGAAGTTTTAAATCCATAAATGTCAAATCAACTTACTATTGCTGTTGCCCAGCATCCAGCAGGGTTGATAAAATATTGTTTCCATGGATATCATGATAAATAGGTATCTAACATTAATTTTTTGGAATAAAATTTGTTATTTCTAAATAACTCGAGATGGAATAAAGATATCGATTTACGGTTTTCTTTATTTAAAAAACAGAATCATGGGTATATAGCATCCTCTAGAAAACGCAGTGTGAATTAACGATCACGACCATAATCGTATATTTAATGAGGATAAAAGTATCTTTAAAACAAACCTAACTTGATGACATTTGGATAAAGGGTAAGGAAGAAAGAGTAATTTTAAAAATATTTTTTTACACTCTTTCCCAACCCTTATTATTGTTGATGCGAAAAAAGTCTGGCGAACAAACTTTTGCAAAAATTAATGCTCCTTTTATATTTGTTATTAAATGAAAACCTTAACTGTGATAATTCGAAGAGATTTAAATTTTTAGTTATTGGTGATCATGTTGGAAACAAGAAAATATTTTCCATCAATTTTTCTTTGTCGATTTAGTTAATGACATTTTTATACGAAAGACGTAATGTTTATGGCTTCCATATTATCGTACCTCGCCAAACTTAGTGGGACATCCTGTACAGAGTAGCGCATAAAATAATACTGATACATGTAAATTTTTTAAAATTTTTCATAATTTGCTGGATTTTCTACAATCTCATGATATTTGAAATTTAACATCTCCAGTTGTACCGATCGGATCAATATCGGTCTTTTTTATTTTGCACTTTGTTACGTTAGCTTTCCAATGTATTAAAAAAAATTGTAATTGTGAATAAATTAAAAATAATAACAATTTAATTTTTTTAATAGTTTTAACATGCTCTTAACCCATCTTAAATTAATTTAAAAAATACCCTTTATCTACAAAATCCATTTTAAGAAAAACTGGTACTTCTTTTAGTTCGGAAGTTATTAAATATTTTCAATAGCAAGTCACAAAGCGCGCGAAGAGCCAGAAATGCGCTTTCGAACGACGCAAAGGATGGAAATGTTAATGATTCACACCGAGCACGACCCATTCGCTTGTGCATTCCTCACGCTCTACGTGACTTGCGATCGAAAATATTTAATAACTTCCGGACTAACAGAGGTACCGTTTTTTCGTAAATGGGTTTTGTAGTTAAGAGAATAAAGAACAAAGTGGTATTTTTTAAAATTAATTTAAGATCCTTTTATCCTTTTATATCCATTATTAAATGAAATCCTTAACGGTGAAAATTCGAAGAGATTTGAATTTTTAGTTAAATAATAGTAATTGCGCGCCCATTCATAGTGGAAAATATTTTCCATCAATTTTCCTTGGTCGATTTAGTTAATGAAAGTTTTTTACCAAAGACCTAATATTTATGGCTTCCATAATATCGTACCTCGCTGACCTTAGCAGGACACCCTGTACCGCATAAAATAATACTCCGAATTTCGGAAAATTGAAATTTGACATAATACTTTACATAAAATTTGCATTCAATTTATTTTTTGAACCACATCTATTAGGCACACTGGCCCAAAAGTATAAATTTAAAAAATAAATTACATTCACGATATTATTATGTCAAATTTAAATTTTATGAATTTTATATGCATCTAGATTTTATGCGCTACGCCATAAAATTAGACGTATCAGGATATAAACTACGCTGCAGTAAACTCTGAAATCCTTTATTATCAGTTAAAATGTAAATTATTAAAATTTCATTATTCAGCTTATTAATTATTTGCACTTGCATTCTTGAATATTCCAAAATTAATTGGGATATACAACTTATATTGCTAATACTATCTGCAATTATGGCCCCGTTATGGGCATCGAAGGGAGCGTTGTGAGCTTGCGCAGTTCGGAAATGATTGTGAAAGTAAACATTCGACAGGACCGGATTTCAACTTTTTTAATGTATATTGCACTTAGGAAATATATTGCAATCAAAATTTCGGTTAGTTCGATTTAAGACAGCGTTCCATGCATGCGTAACAATCGACACGATGAGCTTTATTTTAACTTTCATTCGACGTCGAATGTTTCTTAACCTCACTTTTTTCTGAACCAAAAATTAAGAATGAATGACTATATTGACTATTTTGGGAATTATTATCAGCTACGAATGCACAAAACTAAAAATATTATTATATTATATTAATTTTAACATTAGGTAGTGACTACATGTATATTATATTGTATACGAGTGATACTCTCTTCTTTTTTTACAAGATTTTTAGTAAATTCGGTTCCGAAGATCGGATAATAAATAAAACAAGTTACTAAACAATCAAGCAGCGAATCGATTCACCACAAATTAAAAACTTCTTTACAAAAATTGTTGTTAGGGAATGACAGTTTATAAGCACTAATATACCGACAGCAATATGGATGAACTACTTTTTATTCTGCAATTTGAAAAAGCATCCAGAACCAAAGATGGCGATGAATAACAACAAACCAATAATGTCGGGCCGGCTCTGACGCGATCGATAAAATTTCCACCCTACTGCGCAAACTCAATAGGCCCGCGCCATCTCCCATAGCGGGGACACATTTTGTATTTTGAAATATTCGTATTGGCAACATACTGTTTATATACAGGGTGTCCCATAACTAATGGTACACAGGAAAACTACAGATTCCTTGGGTAAAAATACTGCGATTTGGCCATACTTTGTTTAGTTCAATAGCTGGTAATAACCGAGATACAGGGTGTCCAAGTAAAAATTTAATTTTCAATTTTCCTAAATAACTTCTTTCTGAATCAATATTTTTGCACAAAATTTTGTGACTAGGGTTTTTTTGGGGAAAGGGATTTGAATTTGTTAATAATTTTGATGTCTATTGTAAGGGGCGCCCTCTGCGGTACTCTGGATACATAAAAAGAAATGTAACTTTTTTGTGCCTTAGTATAATTATATTTTTATTAAAAATATCAGTTTTTCCGTCATTTTTAAGCAATAAAGGTATACTTTATAAATGTCGCTCCGACTAACCGTTTTCGAGATATTTTCAATTACAATTTCTAATGCGCCCGTTTAAATTTTGATTTGTAAATGTGAAATTTGTCACAGTAGGCTTTGGTAAAAACAAATACAATGAAACCTTTGAAACCTCATTTCTGTCAAAGTTTATTTTCATTTGTCAGCATTGTGGTTGTTTTTAAGGAGTGTTTGAAGATACTGTTATCAAAAAATTACTAACTAATATGCCGCGACATAACTGTTTTCTAACGGAGAAATGCAAGACAGGGTATGTTTATACGCACAAGAAAATTTTAACAGACGCGGGGGCACATCGGCGGTATTTGGAAATGTATCCAACTAGAAAGCAGCCAAATTTTAAAATTTTTAGAAGCCTATACGACAGATTTGGATACATTTCCAAATACCGCCGATGTGCCCCTGTTAAAAGTTTCTTGTGCGTATAAACATACCATGTCTCGCATTTCTCCCTTAGAAAACAGTTATGTCGCGGCATTTTTAGTTTAATTTTTGATAACAGTATCTTCAAAAACTCCTTAAAAAACACCCACAATGCTGACAAATGAAAATAAACTTTGACAGAAATGAGGTTTCAAAGTGCTTTCATTGTATTTGTTGTTACCAAAGCCTACTGTGACAAATTTTACATTTACAAATCAAAATTTAAACTGGAGCATTAGAAATTGTAATTGAAAATATCTCGAAAACGGTTAGTCGGAGCGACATTTACAAAGTATATCTTTATTGCTTAAAAATGACGGAAAAACTGATATTTTTAATAAAAATATAATTATACTAAGGCACAAAAAAGTTACATTTCTTTTTATGTATCCAGAGTACCGTAGAGAGCGCCCCCTATAATCTACATCAAAATTTATAACAAATTCAAATTCCTTTCCCCAAAAAAACCTAGTCACAAAATTTTGTGCAAAAATATTGATTAAGAAATAAGTTATTTAGGAAAATTGAAAATTAAATTTTTACTTGGACACCCTGTATCTCGGTTATTACCAGCTATTGAACTAAACTAAGTATGGCCAAATCGTAGTATTTTTACCCAACGAATCTGCAGTTTTCCTGTGTATCATTAGTTATGGGACACCCTGTATATGTGGGATATACAGGGTGTAACAAATTCGTCCTTCACCATTGAAGTTTCGGGAACGGTAAGATTAATGAAGAAGGTTAGATTGAGGCAAAGTTGCGTAATTATGGGGCACATCCTTTGTTTTCGATATGCTATATAGGGTGTTACCCACCATACATATTCACTTTTCGACTTATAATTGGTCTAGGAATCACCAATTAAAATAAGTACATATTACTAAGTAGCACCCTGTATATTCCTATACATGAACAAATATACTTGGGGAAATTTATTTGTTAAGTATGCAGTTACGCATGTGGCGGCCTAGAGTATATCAAACTTGTTAATAATGGATTAATTTACTCATGGAATAAGATATACTCATAATTTGAATCAGCAACAAGTTCACCTATATTAATAATAAAATTACTACACTAGGACTATACAATAATAATTAAAAAATAAATTCAGCACATATTCTTATAATTGTAGTACAGGGTCTCCCATTTTCGACACTTTTATAGGGTATCTCCGTAATTGTTAGTGCTATCAAAAAGGTAATGTAGATGTCATGTGCTCTTTTTGGGTCAAACTTAATATGGTAAAATCAAAATTTGAATTTTTTCGCTCGCTTAAGGGATACGGGGGAAAATCAAAAAATTGACAATATCAAAATTACCCTATACTTTCTTAGTTAAAAGAGATACAGAAAAATATTTTATACAGAAGTTTTTTTTATATTGATTGTTGATATAATCTGTCATTTTCAGAATAAGTATACGGGGACAGGTAAAAAAGTTATCGGACATAACCTAATTTTTTTAAATGGAACACCCTGTATATTTTAATCTAAAAAGATACTATTTTAAATTATCCTTTCAAATATATAACATACCATGGATGGTATTGGTGTCCTAGGCGATTTATTAAACTTTATTACTTTAAACAACAGTAGATCATGAAGCAAAAGCTAATATCCTAGAAACAACTATGTTGACTATTGACATAAATTAACGTCAATTTCAATTTTACATATTCCTTTGCAAAAATGACCTAGCAACGTTTTGAAAAATTTGATATGATATCAGTTTATATTGAAAGTAGAAACAACGAAGAAATGGCGCAAAATGTATATGTTGTTCGCTATCCGGAAAGACGTAACTATTTAAAGACATATTCCGAACATTTGCGATGATTCCAGTTATTTTTTACCTTAATCTGAATTTTGATTTCGCTTTAAAGTAATAAAGTTTAAATAAATCGCCTAGGAAACCAATATCGTCCATGGGGTGTTTTATGTTTGAAACGAGAATTTAAAATAGTAACTTTTTAGATTAAAATATACAGGGTGTTCCATTTAAAAAAAATGAGGTTAGGTCCGATAACTTTTTTATCTTATCCCGTATACTTATTATGAAAACGACAGATTATTCAACAATCAATATAAAGAAACTTATATATAAAACATGTTTCTATATCTCTTTTAACTAAGAAAATATAAGGTAATTTTGAAATTGTCAATTTGTTGATTTTCCCCCGTATCTCTTAAGCTAGCGAAAATTTTCTAATTTTGATTTTACCATTTTAAGTTTGAGACAAAAAAGAGCACATGACACATATATTACTTTTTTGTTAGCACTCACTACGGAGATACCCTATAAGTGTCGAAAATGGGACACCCGGTACTTAAGTTATTACTTCTTTTTATAACGTACTTTTGTTGGTGAACCGCAGAAGGACGTAATCCCTATCTTTTACTCATTTTTCTTTGGCCAATCATTGCAGTTTACACTTTAATTCATTAGAATAATATAAAGAATAGGAGATCTCTATTGTAAGGGTCAAGAATCGACCAGTTTTTGATGAAACCGTATGGTTTTCGTGGTATAGAAAAACTTACCAAGGAACAATTTTTCTACAAAATAGCATTTTTTGTCAACAATTGAATTTCCTGCTGTTCCCCGGAACTGCCTAAATGTTGTAGATGCGATGCAATGGAGAAGGTTGAGAGAAATATTTTTTGTTTAATTTTTAATATTTTTTTAAATATTCTGGATGATATAATATGTAGTTTTATTTTAATAAAATAATACTTTTACATTTAAAATTATAAAAATATATATCTAAATTATTTCACGTCAATCAAATTTTTGTTAATTTTATTTGTTTGTATTTATTAAATGTCTACACATTTAGTAATAATTTTATTTTAATTATCTAAATTTCTTGTCCATTCTCGTAAACTATTTGTAGATTAATTCAATATACCAAATAAAAACCACTGGTGGTCCACATTCTTCTAGAAATATATATTAGTAGCCTAGTTGCCAGGTGACAATACCCATGGTAATACTGATTTGGTGTTTTAGGGCCGATATTTCAAAGTGGCCTTAAGGTACAGAACGAAGTCATTACCACAACATTGACAGTATATTCTTTAGTCCTGATTACCTGTCACCTAAAGGAGTAGATCTTTAAGGACATGTAAATCTTCCACTTAACGCGTCAATTAACCCTCTAGTTAATTCAAAACATATCATTTAAGGTTTACCATAACGTTAAGCCTGCCTCAGCTAAGGTATAACTTAAGGTAACATTCAAATATCGACCCTAAAGGTATGCGAAAATAATTTAGCCTCTAAATAGCAATATTTTCGCTATATCGTATATTTCTTGCGAGTCAATAAGTATTTTTAAATTATGTGAAAAATATATCTCCTTATTATTACATCCTAATTATTTGTTTAAAAATAAAATATTTATAATAATTTAATATGGACACGCACTAATTCTACGATGACTATCTACTTTATTGTGAATTATAATTAATTTAATGGCATAGTTGCATGCCTCTAGGATCAAATAATTCAAGTACTTTTATGTTCGACCTAGATACTTAATTAAAATAAGTGAGCATCTGTGTTCGATTCTGATATCTTCTTGGATCTTAACAAATGAGTAAGACACAGTAATTACCTAGTTGTACAAACAGTACAGAAGTCCCTATTTTCTCACCGAGCATGAAACAATATCTGCAACTTTCTTTAAAGATTTACTTACAGATTTATTGTGCAATAGCGTTGGAATTGAAAAATAAAATTTACAATGAATAAACACAAATTTCAACAAACCGCACATAAAATGTTTTTGCATTAGTGCTAGAGTTACATTCCACATTCAAACGAATGCATAATATATTTTTCCCTTATGTTTGTGTGTATGAATTAGATTTTAAAGGCAACTTTTAGACACGGGTGCGTCGCTCGTATGTATAACCTGTCTTCACGCACTAATTACATAATGTACTTTACACATTAGTTAAAAAATCATGAACAGCAGATTAAAAATAAAAAATTATAAAATATCATACTTAACCTTGACATTTTAGAATCGTCCGAATTTTTTTTTACAATTTAGTCTGATTCTCACTTTCGTGCAAGACACATGCTCGGGAACGGCAACGCATCAGCACGTCACAATATATTTATCATTGATTCTTATGGATTTTGCAGGTGTGAAATCACGTTATGCGCACAACATCTCGGCCAGCGACGGCCTGTCAAAATTCATAAGAAGCAATGATTAATTTATTTTGCCGTGTATGTTACTTGCCGTTGCCGAGCACGTGCCTTCCATGAAAATGAGAACCAGCCTTTATATAAATAAAATTAGTTGACACGATTTTGCTGAAAATTTTTTTTTTTTTTGAAAATATCCACACATAAATTTTTCATAATTTTCTGGATTTTCTCCAATCTCCAGTTGTACCCATCTGATCAATATCGGTCTTTTTTATTTTGCACTTTATTATGTTAACTTTCCAGTGTTTTAAAAGAATTGTAATTGTGAATAAATTAAAAATAATAATAATTTAATTGTTTAAATAGTTTTAACATGCTCGTAACCCCTCTTATACCTCAAATACCATTTTCATCTTTATTCTTTTATCTACAAAATCCATTTGAAGAAAAGCTGGTACTTCTTTTAGTTCGAAAGTTATTAAATATTTTCAAATTAATCAATTTTCAAGTCACCCAGCGCCCGAAGGGCCAGAAATACGCTTTCGAACGACGCAAAGGATGGAAATGTTAATGATTCACACTGCACCGAGCTCGATCCCGTCGCGCGAGTACATTCATCACGCTTTACGTGACGTACGATTGAAAATATTTAATAATTTCTGGACTAAAAGAGGCATCATTTTTTCGTAAAATGGGTTTTGTATATAAGAGGATAAAGAGCAAAATGGTATTTTTTAAAATTAATTTAAGAGAGGTTAAGAGCATGCTAAAACTATTTAAACAATTAAATTGTTATTATTTTTCATTTGTTCACAATCACATTTTTTTTAATATAATTGGAAAGCTAATGTAACAAAGTGTAAAATAAAAAAGAGTGATATTGGTCTGATCAGTACCTTTCAAATATGAGAAGATTCGAGAAAATCCGACAAATTATCAAAAATCTATGTGTGGATATTTTCGAAAGAAAATGTTTTCATCAAAAGCCTGAAATACATGTCAACGAATTTTATGTATAAGTTGTAAAAAAAATTTCGGACGATTCTAAAATGTCAAGGTTAAAAAGTGTGAGATGCGTGCGGAATGACCCTTAACCAACATTTTGAAGTGGCGGCATATTGTGCCGAATAGGTAAATTAAGTCCATAATTACTTCAACTACAATAATAATATATTTTAATAATATATTTAATAATATAGTTAGAAAATAGAGTAGCAAGCAGATACAATGTAACCTTATAGTCAAAAAGGTTATAATTGATCGACTAAGTAATATTTTATGAAACAAAATAATTATATTTAGGAGTGTTCTAGTAATGACATAATATGCTCTTGTTCAATTAAATGGTACCTAGATCCTTGCCTAGAGAGAATTAATTGTAATAACACCCAGAAATAGATTGGTAATCCATTACAAGAAATTACTAGTAATCAGTGATATACAGTGTGCCCAAGATAAGAAGGTCGTTAATGGTAACAGATACAACTTCGATTAAATGAGAAAAAGTATAGTAATCAAAGCACGAACAATATGCCGTACAAAAAGTTTTGGTAAGATTTTTAAGTTTTGAGTTATTTAAGAAAAACTGAAATTTTGAATTTATAATTTAATTTGTTAAATTAAAGTCAGAGTAAAACTGACAAAACATACTCACAGCAACTTTTAGTGAACTCAAGGATTATATAACAAATTTTTTTTCTATGACGTTTCGTTTTATGTATATTTTTAAAATTATTTTATAATAATGCCCTGTATAATAGTCATAAAGCTAGATAATTAACACTCACAATAATTAACAATAACAAAACAGTAAGTATGACAAAATAAGAAACAAATGGGTACATCGGCCAAAAACATTAATTAAAATAAAACTAATAGTAGATTATTAGAAATTAATTTTCTCAAAGGTGGTCGAATTGATTTCCGTCAGTCTTCAATCAAATCTTAAAACTGCAGAATTTAAAATATTCAGTAGCATTTGTGGCCTTACTTTACTAGTCATCTAAGGTCCCTGAAAAATGATGGATATCATTTCGTACACATTTTGGAAAATTAATTTCTAATAATCTAAGGTTAGTTTTACTTTAGTTAATGTTTTTGCCGATGTACCAATATGTTGTTTATTTTTTCATACTTATTGTTCTGTTATTGTTAATAAATTATCTTGTTTTATGATTATTATGTAGTGCATTATTCTAAAAGTATTTTAAAAATATTCAGTAACTACTGCATTGAACTCTTTTTACAAAATTACGGAAAACACAGGTCCGTATCCCGAGCATTTCATGAGAGATGATTAAAAATACTCGAAACGTAATTAAACGAGAATATGTGGTACATTCAATTTACAATAAAAAAAGTTCTTAAAATTTGACATTATAAAATCAGGGCCGTATTAGAAAAAATGAAGTTGATGATGATTGCTTGAAAACGAAACGTCGTATAAAAAGTTTGATATGTAATCTTAGAGTTCATTAAAAGTTGCTGTGAGAATGTTTTGTCAGTTTTGCTCTAACTTTAAGATTAACGTCGAAAAAAAATTAAATCAAAAATTCCAAATTTAAATTTTTTTAAATAACTCAAAACTTTTTGTACGGTATATTGTTTGTGCTTTAATTGCGATACTTTTTCCCCATTTAATCGAAGTTGTATCTGTTACCATTAACGAGATCTCCATAGAGGCCCTCCTTATCTTGGGCACCCTGTAGACGAATAATCATCATCATCATCATCATCATCATCAATTTTTACAGTGCACTTTGTGCACCTTGTTTATTATCTTTGATATGCAAACTATAAAAACCGTTAGCTTCAAAATTTTTAAACGATCTCAGCTCTATAGACGAAGCGGTATACTTCAAAATGTATCAAAATCTACATTTATACCAGCGCCGAATACATAATATGTTGTATTCGGCAACTATAAAACATTATTATATATTTTTTAAATAGATAACATTACGTTAAATTTCAGTGCAATTAATAAATATAAACCTAAATGAAATAGCATATTTTCACGATCGTGAAACGGGCTAAATTGCTTCACACCTTCAGCGTGTCCGGCCCATAATTTAAGAGCATAGACAGAACAAGCATTATATCAAGCTTTACCGGCATTATATGAAGTTCGCATCGTCGTTCGCATCGGCATTCGCTTTGGCTGCTTCTATGGCTGCCTCTTTGGCAGCCTCTTTTGCTGCTTCCTTGGCTGCCTCAGCATTCGCAGCAGATTTCTCTTTGGCCTTTACGAAGTATGTGAGCATATCGATTGGAAGGGGGAAAATAATTGTTGAATTCTTCTCGGCGGAAATTGTGTTGAGAGTCTGTATAAAATTAAAGTACATTTTTGTTAGTGATTATAAGCAATACAATAAAATTGACATTAGGAAAAGATCTACAAAATATACCTTGGAAGAAAATAAAAGAGCAGGTGCCGATATCTTAAATTTTGAAATCTAAATCAAACTATAATTTAGTAAAAGATACAACAGGGTTTAAATTATTGCAAAATTGGGAAATGGGTCTGTTTTATTTAGTTTTAAATAAATAGAAGTAAAACTATTTGATCCTTACCATTTATGAAAATAAAGCGCCTAAGATGGGAGAATATAAAATCCCATTATTCAAAAAGACTACTTTTTTGTACTACCAATAATATTAGTCATTAATTTAAGCTGATGTAATAAATGCACGGAGTCTGATAATGACCGCTTTCAAAAACATTGTGAAGTAGAATATGTTTCATATATACAGGGTGTTCCTTAATGACGTGCTAATATTTCAGGGTATGATTCCTTATTTATTTTTATTTTTTTAATGGTTATTTTTTAATATCTCCGAAAGTACTTTAGATATTATTTTCAATTTAGGTATGAGTCAATAGGATATAGAACCATAAATTTTAGTTAGAAAAATTATTAAATTGTTCCACCAGTGGCGTCCCTGCAAACATGTCTTCTGATATCTTTTACAAAAAAGATGGTACGCTACTGACATTTTTCCGTATGGATATTTTTCTGATAAGCCTGGTTAATTCTACATGAAAACGGTCTCTTGAGTTTTTCTCGTCAGACGCACCGTTCTTGATTAAAAGCACTAAATTCATATTGAAACTCATTATTATTAACATTGATAAAATAATTAATATCTAATAAATTTATTTTTATAAAAATTGTTGAAGTGGGAAATTCGATGCAAAGATGGGCGGAAGCATGCCTTTTAAGAAAAGGTGGCCATTTCCAACAATTTTTATGAAACAAAATTTATAATTAATTATTTTGGAAATTAAATTAAAATGGAAAAATATCAGTAGCGTACCATCTTTTTTGTAAAAAATATCAGATGATATGTTTGCAGGGACGCCACTGGTGGAACAATTGAATAACTTTTCTAACTAAAGTTTGTGGTTCTATATCCTATTAACACATACCGAAATTGAAAATAATATCTAAAGTACTTTCGGAGATATTAAAAAATAACCATTTAAATAATAAAAATGCAACACCCTGTAGCAAAAAAGTTAAGCCGTTGCGGACTTATGTTCATATGAACTTTATAAAATGACTTAAGAAATCACAGCATGAAATATTAGCACGTCATCAAGGAATACCCTGTATATATTTATATATATTACGAAACTTAATGAAGCCAGTCGGCAACTTTCCTCCCTGTTCTTTCTATACCAATGTACCAATTGTCAATTCTCTAGTACAAATTAATTTATTTGAAAGGTTAAGGGCCGATATTTGAATGTTACCTTAAGTTAGACCTTAGCTAAGGTAGCATTAACGATATGGTAAACCCTAAAAAACTTATTTAATTAATTTGAAGCCAATTGACGAGTGAAGTGGAAGGTTACCGCGTCCCTAAATATATATTCTTTTAGATGAGAGTTAAAAAGAACTTTAATATACTGTCAAATTTGTGTTAAGGATGTGTGTCATTCTGTACCTTAGGGTGGCTTTTAAATATCGGCCCTAAGAGTGGTCCATTTCAGAGTAATTAAGGTAAGATTATCAAATTCATCCTTCAGCATTTCACCGTATCACGGCTCGAGTAAGACTAGAGTCTGACAAAAGGTGCAGGAATATTATTACCGAACTCACTAATTTCCTGGAGTTCTTATACCTTCTCAGCTTCGGAAAGAATTTAAAAAATAAATTTGTACTAATGAAAACGATCGCTAACGTGCTTTGCTAATCGATGAATTTTTGGAATACGCGGTTTATGCCTCCAAAAAGCCGATAATACCCTTGTCTCCAAAACAAAACAGTTAATTTTAAAACAATACTGCCTTTAATGTGGGAATATCTCTTATTTTAGATACTACATATCCCACAAAAAATTTTATTATATGTAGAAGTTGTTTGGTTTAAAAAAATTTAGCATAATATTTTTGAATACTATGTGGCTGATTTATATTCAGGTTGGTGTAAAACTTTCTCAAAATCCTACATTTCTTGTACAGAGGAGAATGGTTTTATGGAATTATATCAATGATAGCTATCTGTGATAATCATCTATCAATTATAATTCTCACATAACCGATATAATTTTTTCTAGCAAATCCTCGACTATATCATTTTCTACGTGAAGAATAGATACTAATGACATCACTAACCTCTTATTGATATATTACTTGTTATATAAAATAGGATGGAGAATTCACAATGCATATAAATAGCTCCAAATTAGGAAAATTTAAAAATTTATTACAACAAACCAATCAACTTCTATGGAAACATTCTTTCGTGGGAATTTTAAGAAGGTATTATTGTAGGCATCACAATAAACGTATTTAAATGTTCTAATATATATTTTAAGGAACTTTATTTTTATAAATTAAATTAAACGCTTATTTATTTTATTTATATCTTACCTAGGTTAAAACCAACATCAAATCTTTTCAATTTAACCATAAAATATTTTTACTAAAAAATATAGGTTTAATTTTATTGTGGAATCAAACCATTACCATGTCAAATCCTATAGGCATCCTTAAAATTACTTCAGTGTATTGGCTACACTAGTTTACTTTTCATAAATTATTAAATTTTACTTTACTTTTACTTTAATTTTATGTTACGAAATATATTTCTTCAATTTTGATGGCACTCTGCTTTATTTCCACGTAATAAATTTGTTCACATAATGACTGGACTGTAAGTTTATACCTTTGTAATAAAGTATAATAGTTAGTTAGGTACTAACAAGATTTTATGACCTCCTACCTAGATATTTCAGAAAATTTAGCAATGATAACAACAGACTTTAATTATATCATATAAAACGGATCAGCTTATTTGCGAAAAATAGTTAAATAAATTGTCAATAAAGGTATGACATCACAGTCGTTTAAGCCAGCATATTAATTTCAAATTATTACTCTACGCCTTTAAATATGAATTTAGTAACATTAAGAAAAAAAATATGTAAACTTGGAACAGACTTGGAATATATTCAAGAACTATTTAAAATATATGAATAAGTTATTCTTAAACCAGTAAATAATGTCACATCAATGTAATTTGACATATATAGGGTACTATTAAGGTTTCTCAATGTGCTGTTATATTTTCAATAGTAGTATATCGACAAATAATTTTCGATAATACCCATATAATATACAGTGTGTGTATACAACGTATCCAAGATATGAAGGGCCAGTACAGGGATCTCGGAAACCGTAAGAGATACGAAGTCGGTTAAATGGAGGTAAAGTTACGCATTTACGTGTCTAATAATATGCCGTATAGAGAGTTTTAAAATTCCATGTAGTTCCGGAGATATCCGGAAAAAACCGAAATTCTGAAAAATCGTTTTATTTTTTTTTGGGAGTTTTTTTGAGATCAAATTCTAAAGTAAATTGCACTTTTGCATTACTACTTTTTCCTCTCTATCTAACATCGTTAATTGTTTATTAATCCGACGAGTCGTCTTCAAAGGGCCATTATCAACTTTATTTTTTTAAATACGGTCCGGAAGAAAAGAAGCTATCAAATTCCAATATCAGAAAAACAGGACCGTATTTAAAAAAAGAAAGTTGATAATGGCCCTTCGAAGACGACGTCGGATTACAAAACAATTAACGCTATTAGATAGAGCGGAAAAAGTGGCAATGCAAAAGCTCAATTTATACACTGTATACACAATGTATACACTGTATCTCACCTCCCAGCTTAGCCTATTAGTCTATAGCTCGGATATTAATTAATTAAGGCTTTTGATATTTTGCACACTTTACCCGTAACCTAGGTCGCGTTTCAGAAAAGTATTTCTGAATATACAGGGAATCCCCAAAAAAGTAATCTGATTCTAATGATGATATATTTTTTAAAATTAAGTCATAAAAAAAAACAGTTTTGCACCACTTGCTTTCAATACTAATAAAAAAATAGAAATAGAGGATCATTAATAACATTATACGAGGGAGTTCCTAAATATGGCCTAACACTCTCGTTAGCAAAATTTGATTGATACAGTTGTACAATCAATAGATTCTGTACGGGTGTCCAAAATTTAGTATAAAACCGAATTTTAAAGAACTTTATTTTTCTGATTTTCAATTGGAGTCCCTGTATATTTTTAAGTCATTCGATGTGAAATTAAATATCAAACGTTTCCTAATTAGAAACATATCGCAATTTCAAACCATTTAAAAGTTATTTACAAAAAAATTATTTTATCAACTATTACTCTAGCCAATTCATTGAATAAATGGTTTTTTTTACAAGTGCCTCGAAACTGTCTCTTTTTATGCTTGTTCTCTTTACCAAAAGTGGCGCTTTCCAGACCTCTCAGAGAGCGGGCAGAAAAGTATGGAAGCGGGCGGGAGAGAAGATTTTTCCCGTCCGCTTCGAGTCGCCATGTACTACTCATAGTTTTTAAACTGATAAATAAATAAAACCAGAGATGCCGAGTGCGGGATTTGAACTCGCGACTCTCAGATTGCCAGGCGTACACTCTGCCACTAGCCCACCGAGCCATATATAAAAGCGATGATAAATAGCGGAATATATATAACTCGTGCGTCTCCGCATCTCATCCGTAAAAGCTTCTTCTCGGCCCTTGATACGTAATGTACTATTAAAGCTGTCGATTTATCTCGAAAACCGCCAGTTTTATCGCAATAAATTAATTTTTTCAGAGGAATGACCAAAGTATTGAAAAAATCAGTTTTCAGCTTTGTTAAATGATGCCGGTGAAAATTTTGGACCAACGAGTATAGTGGCAAGTTCATTCCTGAGTTCCCTGACAATATAAAACATCTACTGTAATATGATTTAAAGACTCTTTCTGGCTTCTATATCAATATTAAAATTTCATTAAATTTTACCGGTCGATTTAAAAGTTAGAGACAAGAAGGTAAATCGCTGGGTATCCCTTTGGGGATCTGTACCTCCATTAAGGATTTTTTTACGACAAATTAGCTTTAATTTGAGCTCCTCTGTATGCTTCTGGGAGATTGGGAGTAACCGGATACATTGTATAAACTAAGCCTTAATTTTACATATTTCATAGTATTTATTATTCCGTTTAATGGTTTAATCTGGTAATTAACATTATATCCCATAATAAATGTAATTAAATAATATTATTAATTATTTTTCAAATCAGAAAACTTATTAACTTATGTTTAAATTAAGAACAGGTCACCGATATAGTTAATTTCAATTTTAAAAATGTTTAATTTTTAATTATATCATTTTAATTAATTTTATATTAATTACTTTAATTAAATAAAAAAATCATAAAATATTGCTGCTGTTTTGTGTGTTAGCACTGCGATATACAGAGCTCAAAATAACGTGACATTTGTAATAATCGCATTTTATTTGTTCATTAACTTAACAGCACATTGGGAAACCCGTCAGAAAACGATGCAAATAATTTCATTTAAATATTGACACAGACAATAAGCACGCATGCAATTGGAGTAAATTGTAATAGAACGTTATGATATAGACAATATTTCAAAAGTAAGAAAGAAATAGAAAATATTTTAAATATAATAAATTAATATGAAATAAATTATTGCTATTTATTTGAACTCGCAACATTCCGACTTTTTTTCGTCATTAACATAGTTTATAACACAAATTTCCAAACTGATCGTGTTATCTAGTAAAGCAGTGTAAAAGATGAGCAATGAGTGTCGTGAAAATGCAGACAATATAATAAATTCATTGTTAATCAGATCAGAAAGTTAAGTTATAAATTGACTTAATAAATGAATACTAAATACATATTTCGGCTAGTAATATATTTCTAATTATAGACCATATTGTGCAACTTACCATGAGGAGAGCTTACCATATTTCAACCCTTAGTTCCTTCCAACAGCGTATATAATTTATAAAATATTGTTGGTTTTTAAATGTATGATATCCATGTTCCAATATTTGAAGTAATTATCATACAATAAATTCAGTTTTATCGTGAAGGATGACGCTTTTACAATTTTAAAGGGGGGGGGGGGGTTTAGCAAGTGGCACATCATTTAAAAGGTCTTTAAATCTCTTGCCAATAAAATACCATTATTTATTATTTTTCACTCGAAATCGAGTTCCAGAAATGGACCTTAATTAGAACTCACTTACACTGACATTGATTGTTTTTAGTTTATCATTAAAGGAACATTATTATATTGTCTCCTCTTTCAGTATAATGATTAGCGGTTCGTCGATTGCCACTCTTGCCTGACATTCCTTCTAATTATTTACCATTGGCAATGTAATCGCCTACAAATTTACATCAATAATTCCATTTTTGGAATGCGATTTTTTTGGAGAGTACTACTCAAAAAAATAATAAATTATAGTCTTATCGAAATGAGATTTAAACGACCTTTAAAATAATGTATATACTATTACTCACTCTCTTATACAGGGGGATGTATTTCACCTCCTGTCTTCTATAGTTGGCTTTGCAGGCCTACCCGCATCCTCGAGCGCCTTTCCGGAAAATATGTTTGAGTATACAAGGAGTCCAATACAACGTGTCGAAGATAAGAAGGGCCAGGTACGGGGATCTCGAAAACCGTAAGAGATATGAAGTCGGTTAAATGGAGGTAAAGTTGCGCACTTACGTGCCTAATAATATTCCGGTCCTGTTTTCCTGATATTGGAATTTGAGAGGATTTCTTCTCCCGAATGCAACGATGTATGACACATTGTGGTTTAATGATGTTTCGAGTTTTTTGAACAACATCAGGAAATTTTGGGATACGGTCCTGTATTTCTCCTAATTTTATAAATAATATCTCATAAGTAAGCTCTAAATTTTTTACTTATGTTGGATTAGTTCTATAAATAACAAATAATTTAATAATAAACCACAAATAAGTGAACAAAAATCATTCCAAAACAACGAAAAAATTAAGGAACTAGAGCGGAAAAAGTGGCAATGCAAAAGTGCAATTTACTTTAGAACTGGATCTCAAAAACCCAGGAAAACAATAAAACGATTTTTAAGAATTGCGGTTTTTTCCGGATATCTCCGGAACTACTCGGAATTTTAAACCTTCCTAAACGGCATATTATTAGGCACGTAAATGCGTAACTTTGCCTCCATTTAACTGACTTCGTATCTCTTAGGGTTTCCGAGATCCCTGTACTGGCCCTCCTTATCTTGGACACGTTGTATACAAGATGTCATTGAAACGGTTTATTATATTTGAACCTTCTAATAACCTGATATGCAACCAAATTGCAGAAAAATAGCCACCGCTGTGCGCTGAACTTTCACGAAATAATGAATCGTCTTGTATTAATTTCCAAAAATAAATATAACATAACATTATGTTTCTGTTATCACTGGCGTATTTATAACAAATCAACATTGAAAACACTTATTAAATCACTTGGTTGTTACTGGCATTTGATCTGATGTCAGAGGGTTTTGCCTAATTTTTTACACGATGACTGTCTGAGCTACGGCTACCAAAAAATCCCCCATTTAAATACATTAAGCAGTTTTCATAACACCCAGTATTATCCGACTTATTTAAATATCATGTATTTATGATACTATTTCCTTCAATTTACTTGAATATTATTCTTCCAATCTTTCATATTATCTTAAATCTTTCCATTGTCCCAATTTATTTCATTATAATAATTACATTTATTACTTCTGCCCAATTGATTTGAATATGACATACATATTTCTTTTGCTTGTTTCAATTTATTTGAATATGATATACTAATTTTATCTTTCTCAACAATTTATATAAATATGATATACATATTCTCCCATTGTCCCCAATTATTTTAATATGATATTCATATTTCATATGATTATTATATGTCGTGCTATAGCAATTCTGTTACTAACTCTACACTATAGTGGTCTTTATAGCGCTCCTGACAAGTATGTCAGCTGGTTGTTACAATGGTCTGTAGCCGCAAGGTTATAGCGCTATAAATTTACAGAATCGGTCATTATCATGGCACAATACACTAAGAATAAAAGTGCTACATTTATTTGTAATATATTTACTGTATTATACAAGTGCGCAATATGCTTCAATATTGTTAAGATAGTGTGGCATAAACCTGATTTAAAAGAAAATAATCATGTGTGAAACGTTTGTAATGGAACAGATATTCAGAAAATTTATAGCAGTATGAAAAAATATTTTTTCTTATTTAGTCCCATCGCAGGTTTACTGGTGAAGAGGGTAAGGAATGTGCTAAACCAGGTCAAACAAACAACAAGTAAAGTAAAAGAATCATTAATGGTGGGACACAGTCGACTTGAATGGATATTTCATGAACTTTTAAACATATTTCTATTAACAAACTAATGTTTACGTCTAAGAGTCATATTGTAAGTACACAATACAACTTCAAAACATGGAAAGATATAGTTAAACCGAAACATACAAACAATACATTCTCCAGTGCTGGATTACTTAAAATGACTTAATACCGTTATCAGAAGTTTCGTTATCTATTTCACAATTAAAGAGGGTTTTGATTTAATCATTGAGTGATACAATATTCCATAAATGTCTTTATTAGTCAGGTAACGCATAACATGCGAGCTGAAAAATTTGAACCAATCGAGACATTCAAAATATTGGTTAGTTGAATATTAATACATGAGTCAATGATTTTAGCGCATAAATTTGTTCGTGTAAGGCTAAACTTTGGAAACTGAAGCAGCACGATGTGGAACTAACTGCAGTGGGATAGGTAAAGGCAAGCGTAGCCTTTATTAAGCCTAGAAGTCAAACAGCGTAGCCTTTCAAATGGTTTAATGAGTTTTAAACATGTGTACACTTATACAATATGTGCTGAGAATAATATGAGTATAAAATTATGACGGAGCGTAACCTGCATTTGACAGCTCGCTTGTAAATTGTTCGAGTTTAATTTAGTTCGTTATTTATATACTTGCAGTTTAGTTAATTATTTTCTTAATTTATTCTAAAGGTACCGAATGAAAATGAAGTTACAGACAATTGTAAATGGCAATTATACGATATTATAGCGTCTAGAAATAGCTTATAGCCAACTATTTTTATAAAAACAAGATGTAAACTTAATTTTTAATAGTTTGTAACGGTTCTATCGGCATGGTCCATCGGCATTATATGTATAATGAAAAATATAGTTATGAAAGTTATATTATAGTTATTCAAAATTTAGATAAATTATTAAGTCATTATTTTAGGTTGATTTTCTGCTTGTTATGCTAACAATATTAAAGTTAGAATGTCACGTGGGACAGATATAACATTGAATGTTTAATTGAGTTCTGAATATGGATATATATATGTATTTTTTTCAGTTAAACGTATATTTTCATCAAAAAATTATGTATTGAACGCAGCAGGGTCCCAGGAAACCTAATTAAATTTTGCAGTGCAGGTCTATACCTGTGTATGAGTCACCAATAAATTTTAAATAATAAATGTCAAAATGACATATATTATTTAAAATTTATAAGTGACTTCTAGTAAGATACAGGTAGAGGTAGGCCCTGCTGCTTTCAAAACATTATTTTTTCTACAAAACATACTGTTATTTGCTCAAGAAATCCAAAAAAACAAATAAAAAGATGTCAATACCTGACAACGTCGCAGATATCACCAACAAATTCAAAACCACTTTTACCCCTACGTCTAAAATTTAAAACAAGTTGATAGAAGGGCTTACGAAAATAGCTGTAGCTAAACTTTTCTGTCACACTGTATATTATATATATACAAGATACAAAAGTATATTGAATGTTTCAATTTTTTAAAATATTAAACTAAATACTCTAAGGATTCCCTCATCGTATTTATTAAATATTTTTCCTTAGAGAAGTGCATAGCTAAATTTCAACGAGAAGAACTATATTATAATTATTATGTTTAATATCATATATGTTATGTAAAATTCAAAAATAAGATAATTTCAGATTTTCAGATGTTCTATGTTAAAAATATAATTCTGTTCAATGAATCTATTAATGATACTGAAATAACCCACTTTTTAAGAAGATACCTAGAATTTTTAATATTCACAACATAAAGATGTTAATACTAGGCCAAGATATAAAAATATTCTGAATATTATTCAAAATACAGTGTAACCTACACAACCCAAAATTTTCTCTAGATCGAGATGTACTATTGTTCCCTGTACATTTTGTATAATTGCCATGTATTCTCTCTCTCTAACTCGAATTTCTTTAACTCGGACATCTTTATAACTCAAAGCAAATAACAGGTGTAATCAGCACAGCACCATCTATAAGTCGAAATATCGTGTTATGACAAAGCTTTGGTGCTGTGCGGGTCGGGATTCATCGCGTTGCGTTATTTCGGGAAAATCACCGAAACAATAGTGGGATTTTTATGAAAAAAGTAGAAAGTGGGGATCAAAAAAGGATTCTGCAAGAATATTGAATACTGCAAAGCACGTTGTCCACAATTATCGAGAATAAACCAGCCATTTTCCAGTTTAGGGCCGAAATTAAAGAGAAAGCCGGTTGCTTGCTAAAATAGTTTCGATCAGCTACTGATGAAAATTTGCCCATATCAGGTATAGTATTGCAAGGAATAATGCTTTACTTAATGTAGCTACTATGTACTTTGTTGCAAAATTATATGTTTTTTTATTACGATATTTTTAATGAAATAAAACCATTTATACGAAATGTCATTGTCATTCATTAACACTGATTCTCTCTAACTCAACGGAAATTTGCAGGTCCCCTGAAATTCGAGTTATGGAGGTTCGACTGTATATCATTTTAACAATTTATAAAGCAATTTAAAATCCATCTACCAAGGGAACCGTTCAAAGTTATCATATTATTTGGTTTAATTGCCATGTAAAACCGTAAAACCTATAATATATTTTCATCAGTCACATATAAAGCCATCTTAAGCTACATAAAAAGGTGTAAGTGCTGTTGCTCTATTGACGTGCTGTGTTCGCGAATAACAGTTAGCTTTAATTTAGTTGTAAAACAACATTTTCCTGCTCTATAAGGCAACCCCTTAGAGGTTTAGAATTGGCGTAATATTATACTGGCCCTATGTGTGTACTGTGAGATGGTGTTGTTGCTCTTGGCTGCAAATATTAAGCTAATTGAAAAATAAATATTAACGCCTTGTAACAGAAATAATTGACAAAAAAAATATAACAAAAAATATAACACTAATGAAGTATGTAATTCGAAAATAATCAAATGCAAATTATGCTCCTTTATTTACCTATAAAATACAGAGTAAATTCGTTTATATTCTTATAGATACACGATAAGAAACACATTACAGGTATATAATTCTAATGTTGAATTGAATTGATGGTAAAATTTGACACGGGTTTTTAAATCATTTAATGTCAGATATTTAGCAAAGTTGAAGATCAAAACTATTAATTTTTAGTATTTACGAAATACTTTAACATATTTGTCATTTTAAGTTGATAGATTTAGGATTTCGTTAGATAATGCTAAAAAAGAAATGAAATCACACTTAATATATTTATATTTAATAAACGGAAAACAATTTCGGAATACAAGTACTTAATGAAAATACACAAAATTGGAGTGTACGAGTAAGAGATAATCTTGCACACAGTGGCGTTAGTTGTCATATGGCCAGGTTCGCAGTTATTTTAGAAGTAGCATTTTTAAATGACACACTCTGTATATTATGTTGTTTTGAATTATGTATAACATAACTATATGACTAAATTCTATTATTTCCGAGATATTGAAATTTGAAGAATCGAAACTCTGGTAACTTCGTGGTTAAAGTAGCATTGTTACTGGATGGAAGTTCGTAGATTCGCGTAATGTTGGATAATAAATCAACAATACAATTAACGTGTGACCGAGTAATCTTGCTATGCGGCAGCGTCCAAACAATGTATCTTTGGGAAAAAAACGGTTTCCTATACCCTGCATTAATTTATTATTGTATACATAAAAATTTACAATCATCGATTTATTTGTTAAACCTGCCCAGCCGGATTAACGAGTATAAATTAAATTTGAAAAAATGGCGTGGTATATAAAATATGTTAATGATTTACAGCAGAAATTAAAATTAACATATATACAGGATGTTACATTTAAAAATATAATTTCCTGAAAATTCTGCAAATCTATATGGAAAACAATCTCTTGCCCGTGGAAATAAAAATTGAGTAAATTTCAATCAGTATTTGGATAAAATATATTTAACCGGGTCCATCGTTTTGCTCATTCCTGTATAAAATTAAAAAAAAATAAACTTATAAATATAATATGAACTTATATTATTTTAAAAAATAGATTAGAGAAAAATTTTACAACAATGTTCTTGTATAAATTTAATTAAATAATTTCAAATGGTCGAGTTTATTTTTTTAAATTGAATATATTAAATTAGATTTTTTCCCCAAAATATCTGTACTAGAAAATGTTTATGCTGTGATTAGTTAAGTTCTTATATTCTCCTGAAAATGCGTTTTTACAATAAGAACTTAGTCATTAGTTAACATTTATGATAGAATCTTAAAAACTATTACCTTAAAAAAAAAAGAATTATTGTTTTGATGAAGTAGCAAATATGTTTTTTATATTAATTAGTAATTACCATTTAAAATTTTTATGTTTATAAAATTCACAAGACCATAAATTAGTATAGGATGATTCAAACTGAGGTATTACGAATAATAACACATAACACATAATATAATAACTAAGAAATTACAAGTAATATCGATTATCACTCCTTAAAAAATTAGGGCGTCACTAGCAATGACTTTCAGATATTTTTTAAATAATATGTATCTGCGTCCTACATTCTTGTACGAAGCAACAGTTTCACAATTTAAGGATTTATCACCCAAATTTAAAATGTTTACCATCAAACCATCCTATAATAATTTTTGTCTTGTATAAATAGTACATGAGAGTAAAATAAGATTTTTCAAATTTAAATATTTCAGCTATTTACAATAAAAAATAGAAAATATTATGTCAGACTGTTTATTACAAAGACGATTGGCACACATACAGGACAGGGATTTTCTTGAAACATTGTTAGAAATTTAGAAATCTGCTACTTCAAGAAGAAGTATCTACTTTTTAAACAATTGTATCATTTATTTACATCCAAAGAACAATAAATAAGAACTTTTTAATTAGAGAAAATATTTTAATTTTCTCTATTAAATCTGAATTATTATACGTGCCAAAAAAGGATAATGTTCTATAAAAAACTTAATGTTAAAATCAATTCCTTATCTGCACAACAGTTTTTAGAAAAACGGACCAAAGAAAATTATTATACTATTTATTAATAAAGACGGGTTGGAATATAGCATTTTGCTGATAATGGGGGGTAATTTTACACTTATACATGCCTATTTAGAAAATCATTAAGATTATAAAGAAATTAATTAACTGATACATTATATGCAAATGTTCTTGTTAAGGCTAATAATCACGAGCTAAATTTTATTTGCCTTAACAATAATGTAACTAAAAAGACTTGCAGCCCAAGAAATAGTTGAAATTGGCAGAAAGATTTCGCTATACTGATTCTTTGCAAAAACCTTTTGCCTAAAAACTTGAAAAGGTCTTTTTCTCAGCTGTGTCCCTTTAACTGTAGACAAGACCTTTTGCAATCTAAATTATATCTGGATTTTCAGCAATCTTAACTAAACAATCTTTTTCCTTATTCTTAGATTTATTCTTATCGTTATCCTTAAACATATTTAGATCCTTAAAATGATGCTTAAATGGGGCGGCTAACTCGAGTGGTACCGGAAACACAATAGTCGAGAACTTCCCAGTGCAAAGTTTTTGCAAAGTCTAAATAAAAGGACAAAATTTTTGTAAAAACGATACGATATACCATGCGTTAAGATAAAACAACGGAAAGCGACTAATTAATTTTTTAAATAGTTTTTAAAGTAACCTGTGACCTGATTTTTCTTAAAAGTTCACCATATGAAATTATTTTTAACCCTAGGTGTATAATTTATCATATAACATCTAAAATTTTAAAACTTTATACGATTAGTACATTAATTCTAAAGTTATATTTTTATAAGGTGTATCGATTATATTACGCGATTATATTGCCTTAGATTTAACACCATTATTTGTATTTCTAACAAATGTCTAAAACGCTAGACTATCCACTAACTTCAACTTTTATATTATAAGATTTCCTATATATACTTATTATTATTTATAATTCTTAGAACAAAATTCTGCAACTGGATATACCTACTATATTGAACGATATATCTTGATGATAAAGTTTGTAAGATTCCTTAAATTATCTAGAATATATTTGTTAAAATAAACTTTGAAAATAATTCTAAGAAAGTAATTATACTGATCGAAAGCTTTTTATCAAAAATACTTTACTACGTTTAACAGTTAAACAGTTTTTAGGATATATCTTTTTAAAATTATTTTTACTTTTGAAGGAAAAATGTTTAAGTTTTTCAGTTTTGTATTTGTTTATGGCATTGAGCAATAGTTTATTTGGCGTATTTTATATACTTATCAGCAATATGCTATGTCTTATACAGGCACAGGAATAATTGACGCAGCATATGGGAATATTTTTATTGTTAAATTTCAACAAAAACCAATATTGGCAATCGCTTTTGCATGATCGGAAATCCCAAAAACCACTAAACAATTGCGTTCGTCTTTCGAGGTTTGGCAGGGAATTAAAAAATACTTGTGTAATATTTTTCAATTTTTAATTTCTTTAGAGTAATATTTTAATAATAATAATAGTGTGATAAAGTTATATAAATAAGCATAGACGTATATGCCTTTCTATTAACAATATTAGAGTGTCTAAAGGACATAAAAATATTTCGTTATCAAGCAGCCCAGATCGTAATTGTTTTAGTCTAGATAATAGTATTTTGAACTAAAAATTACCTTATGAAATATGACGAATTTGTAATTTGAACAAATAAAATAAAATTTGTTATGTTTTATTCAATTGTCTTCAAGGAGTGTGAATGTTTATTTCTAAATAACTTTTCTTTAAAAAATGTTAATATCTTTTATATTCTCAAATTCTACTATCCGGCGTATGTGGTAGAAAGTGTAATACTTTTCTATCCTTAATTTATCGAAAAAAGTCACTGCTTGTTAAAAAGTTTTGCTTGATTGAACCTCCTTAGCCATAGTCGAGTATCTGAAATATTGTACACAGTGGCCAAAAAAATGTGAAATTGATCTAAGAATGCTGACAAGAATTAGATTATTCAATTTTCATTATTAATATTTTATTCATTCTATTATTTTTTCATTGGCTGAATATTAATTTTTCGACCAGATGGATAGGAAGTGATACGCTTAAAGATAGACAATTTACAGATTGGCTTGAGAGAGCATCTCCCCCCCCTAAACCATTATTTATGGGGTATATTAAAAGAAATTGTTTACAAATGTAGATCCGCAAGTGCTGAAATTTTACAAAGCAGAATGGTGCAAGCCTGCACTGAGTGACCAGAAATAGGAAGAACAATTAAATAAACTAGAACGATGCATCGAAAAGGATGGTGGTTCAACAGAAATTTGACAGTTGTTTTATATAGTTAGTACTTTTTTGACGTTATGTTGTTTAGTAATCTAACGCATTGTTTTAAGTTCAAATGAAATTTCGTTTTATAGAACGACCTGATTATATCCCAGGTGGCTGTTTCTCGTCAGCATGTTTAGAGAGAGAATACAGTTCTAGAAAGCGCTTCAAATCAGGATTTTGATGTATTTTTAGAAATAAGGGTACTTCATATTTTTTGGCTATTCTTTACAATATTTCGGATATTCGACAATGGCTAGGAACGTTTTCAACAAGACAAAACATTTTAGCAAGAGTGACTTTTTTCGGTCAACTCAAGGATAAAAAGGTTCCCATTTGTTACACTTTCTACCACACACGCTTTCTACGCCAAACGAACGGCAATATTTAGTGGTGTTTAGGATTTTCGATGATGAACAAACGATTGCCAACATATGTTTTTGTTAAAATATGATAATAAAAACATTTCCCATATGATGCGTAAATTATGCCTGTCACTGAATAAACCTTGTCCTTTAACTTCCGGCGGCTTTCAATTATTATTATCGACACAAGTAGACTCCGAATCTACTTGTATTAATGAATATAATAAGATTGCATCTAGAAAATATTGTATTCTTTGCTCCGAATCAGACACGTAAAATAATTGCGATTAATAACAAAATGTTTTCTATAGTTCACGCAATAAAAAAGCATGCAAAGTCATATCAATATTTATCTCCTTTCATTTCATATTTTATTTAAATTACATTTAAAAGGTGATAAAAAATGTATACACCCATAGACACAATGACTACTATTTAGTGAAACGCTATTTACGTAGCAGATTTCTTAAAAGCCTTGTACCCTGGAGGATGTAATAAGCTGAGGTATATGATTTAAGCTAATAGTTATTTGTCCAGTAAAAGTTGAATGCGCCTTTGTAATAAACCTAATCTATAATTTTAAAAACGTGAAAGAAACATTAATATGCATAATGCAAGTTTCAATTTAAATTATTTGGATAAATTTTTATTTGAATAAATTATTAATTGAAATAATCCAATTTAGAATTACACATATCCTTCTTCTATTCTACTAGTGTTGAATACTAAAAACAGTGTCAAAAAACTAAAAAGTGAAGGTTCCAGAGTATAGACACAGAATATCCAGTTTTAACATATTTTTCTAATTCGAACATGTCTAGCGTGAATGAAGACGGACCAAAACACAACACGCGTTATATTTCCGAAAGGTTCATAGTATATTATAAATTTATTAAAACTAAGTCCCAGGTTATATCAATCCAAACAAAATAATCGCCTGCATTTTTGTAATACATTGTATATTTTGAATAAATGTTTTTTATTGATAACTTGCTGTATAATCTATGTTATATTCTAACTTTAAGACTTCTTGTTTACGATATTCGCCGCATCTGTGCAAAACTCAGAGTCTGGTTTAGTAAAAGAATCGTTATATTTAAATATTGAAATGGTACTATCTCAATGATTCTATTGGCGAATAAAAAAATAAAAGTAAAAGTTTCTCTTTATAGTTAAACTATTATCTGTTGCTACTTCGTAAGAACTATAAATTTTCTGAGTAGATCATTAGTATATTATGTTAAAACTAGATATAATGCAAATGAATGCGGACCCATACTACTTTTTTGCTGTTACAAGTTTTATTGTTTAAACATACATTATATCTTGTTCTAGCTAAGTTCAGAAAACTGTTCGTATAGTCTTAGAAAATCGATGACATAAAAACACTTGGACTGTTTACAAAATAGTTTTCTTTTATTACTAAGTTCTAAGAGAAATAACATGTTATCCATATGACACTTTAGTGACCTCCATAATTTTGACTGATAATTTTCCTAAGATATTTGCGATTCGATTAGGTAAACATCAATTTTCAAAACGGAATCAAAGTTGCCATATTGTTTAGCTATAATATATATATTTTTGAAGACAACAAAGCCAGCTAGGTTAAAAGTACATTACATTTCGAACAAACGCAGTGAAACACAAACTCAGATTACTTTAACCCAAACATCTATTACAAGTAACTTAATATCAAATAAAAACTCTGCTGGCATTGAGTAAACTAATCATTTACATAAGGTTCGTTCCAACCACCCTAAAAATCGTACAATGTACGGTCACGTACATGCGTAGTAGTTGAAAGCCGTTCCAACCGACACAAAACGGTGTATCGGGCGATCCCGTTTGTGTTCCAACCATATTTGTGATCGCTCGCAAACCAGTTCCTGAACGGTGAAAACGTTACATGGACAAGAGCAGGACCCGTTTGTACTGACTTGCGCCATAAGAATTTTAACAGTTGTTTTTGTATTCCTGGCAATCGTGCAGTTCTTTTAGGCTTGTATTGTAAGAGTTGTTGCTTAACCCCTCGTTAATATTTAAATTATTTAATTTATTCTTATTAAATTTATATAATCCGGTTCCCAAACCTACAAAATATTCTTACCATTAAGCACGTTATTCTCTTCCATTATTATTAAATACAACAAACTTAACGACAAAAGATAATACTCAAGCTTAGACGAAGAAATTAAGTAACAAAAGTAGGGTTGTGATTTATGATAATTAACTAATCTTCTTTCCTAGTCTAAGAACTAATCAGACAGGCGATCAGGATCAGCTGTGATTTTTACAGACAATGGCCATAAAAACGTACCAACCTTGCGTCCCATGTGCATCGGCAACAAACAGTGCAAAATTAAAGCCTGCGCACAAAATCGACCACAACAGTTTCGTGACGGTTCTAAAACGATACAAAAATAGGGTGTTGGAATAAACCTATTTACTGAAAAAATGATTTTTTTGGTTAAATGTTAAGTTCTATGTATCTAATATTATTTTTTTATTTTATTTCCACCTTAGCAATAATATTAGGTAGAATAATTGTTATAACAGTGACTTTAATAGCAATAAATTAATTAAAATTATATTTAAAACAACGACAATGACAAAGGAACTCACTCCGAGGTCACGTCAAGTACAAAGCAACATTATTGAATCAATATGTAAAATCACATCAAATGTTATGTTATCAGAAAAGTGTCATATTTCACCTAAAGATTAAAGAAAATTGTCTAAGATTTAATTTTCACTCCTTACGTTCCAGATACTTCATGAAGTACGACAAAATGTCAATGGGGAGCGGGAATACAATTGTCGAGTTCTTTTCGGTAGAGATTGTATTCAATGTCTTAAAAAAATATGGAATATTTAGAATTATTGTCTGTTAAAAGTGATAATGGTTATATTAAGAAATAAAATTCATAGATAGTGTTGCTATAAAAACATACAGTGATTAAACAATTACCAAGAGAATGACGTTTCATAGAAATTTTTATATTATGGAATTAAATCCCATAATATTTTAACCCATCGAGGAACAAGTTTAAACAAGCTACATAAAATAAGTACATACATACACATAAGTACATCATCTAAGATAATTAATCTGTGACCCGACAAATAATTATCTCATTAAACTTTTACCTAGAAGGGAACAGATGATTACAGAATGATATTTGTTTAGAATACAAATGAATATATAAAACGATAACGGGAAATGAAACTAATAAAGCACTAAATCAAAATAACTCGACAGCATCAACAGGAAGAGAAGTAAATATAAACTTGCAGGAAGAAAATATAGAAATTCTAAATTGATTAATTGAGAAAGAATTCCAAAACGAAACAAAAATAAATATTTTTCTATTCTAAGTTAATAACATAATTAGAATTTAAGGGAATTTTGTAGAGGGTGTTCGTGTGCATCAAGATACTTTTTATGCTTCAATTTGAAAAACTGACTTTACTGCTAAAAAAAGCTTTAATTTCAGTTTTGCGCCTAACTGATGTAGTTTATCGACTACATTTTTTATTAGGTATTCTTCTGTCTTTAAAATGACTAATAATACAAAAAGAATTATGCCTAAAATTACATTTTAATAGTGGTCTGTGGAGGCACGGAATAGGAATATTTTTATAATAGAATGGTAGAAGTCATTAAGGGTAGTCTCTGTGACAAATATAAACTTGATAGTTTAAAAACTAATAGTAACATGTAAAAAATAAGAAAAAAGGAACTTTGACTGTAACTCGAAATGTATTGAGTTTTCGAGGTTTTGTTATATGATTTACTACCGTTATTTTAACATGTAGAATCGCCTCTATAAGTATCCTGAAGCATTATGCGAGCACCCTGTATATTTATAGATAACGAAAATATTTCCTTGTTTAGCAATCACAAAGGAGTATTCTTACTATTACTATTGGCCAATCAAAATACTGCGTTTAAAGAACGCACAAAATCAATCCCGATCTTAAATTAACACGTAATTTTTTATCAAAAAGTAATTTTGAAATTATAAATTTTCTTAATAGACTTTGGAGAACCGTAAGTAATAAAATATAATGTTTTCATGTGACCATCATTGAGTAATGAATTATTACTCCTGGTACTGACTACCAGTGAATAATAATTATTTTAATTACTTTAAAAGTTATTTTACAAGATTTATAACGCACCGTGACAATGATATTATATGAAACATGGTTACTATTTTTAAGTCTTTCTTAATAAAAAATCTTGATTTAATTAAATATAATATGTCACATAATTTTTGTAAACTTTTATGTCTAAATTTTATGTTGGTAATACTGTCAAATTATTATTTAATCAAAGTAGTTTGATAATTCAATCGTTCCTGCCGTTTTGTCGCTAAAATTCAAAAACTTTCTTAAAAATTAAATAATATGAACTAAGATGATTTTAGTTTAAGTCCTCCTGAAGTAAGGGAAATTTCAAAGCTCTAAATTAATACACTTAGCAGGTAACTTTTTCTTTGGTAATTGCACTGTGATGGAATTTTTTATTCAGATTTCAGTTTTAGGCTTATACAGGGTGCAAAAATGAGAATAACTTTCTACTTTAAATTTGAGACATCCTGTAGGGAGCATTAGCAACAACAACGGGTGTATGATGATATCATACTGTAGCCTCATGTTTTCTAAACATTTCGTTCCGTTAATTTCTCTGATATCTGTAATATCAAAGAAAATACAAAGTTTTATACCAGAACATGTTATGCACAGTGCAACATACTTGAAATAACTTTATTTACTGGAGGCTCTGTGATATTTTGAGCTGAAATTTCCTTAACGGCACGGACGGATATCGTACCTTCACTTGGGGGTTCTTTAAATAGCGAGAGATAGATAGCGATAAATAGATAGTGACATTTTGTCTGAGCTCCGTATATTGGGAATAACAAGACCTCATGTTGCGCGCATCGTCAATGAATATTTACATGATTCCTCTGAATAGACTAAAATACCGCCAAATTCTTTAATTTTTAAGATCTTATCTTCTACTAATTAAGTTTAATAATTTACATTCAAAATAATAGGGTATCTAATCCTAGTTTAAAAAAAAAATTTTTAACCTCATAAACACTTAAAAAATTTAAACAAAATTTAAAATTTCACCTAATAAATTTCACTCTAAATTTTTTTTAATTACTATTAATTAAAACTAAACATTTATTATTGCATTATTTGTATAACTGCAACTGCTGGCACAAATTTTGTTAATACTTTATATTTTAAATAAATCTTAAATTACTAAAACAACTAAAAATCTTTACTGCGAATATCCTAAATAAGAACTAAAAACTAAAAAAAATAAGAACTAAATCAAATTCACTAATAACATATATCTAACTACTAAAATAAAATCCTATTTCAACTAACCAGATACGATTTTCTTAAATTTCTGCATATTTCAGCTAGCTGCGCCTATTTCAACTAACCAAATACAATTTTCTTAAATTTCTGCATATTTCAGCTAGCTGCGCCTATTTCAACTAACCAAATACAATTTTCTTAAATTTCTGCATATTTCAGCTAGCTGCGCCTATTTCAACTAACCAGATACAATTTTCTTAAATTTCTGCATATTTCAGCTAGCTGCGCCTATTTCAACTAACCAAATACAATTTTCTTAAATTTCTGCATATTTCAGCTAGCTGCGCCTATTTCAACTAACCAAATACAATTTTCTTAAATTTCTGCATATTTCAGCTAGCTGCGCCTATTTCAACTAACCAGATACAATTTTCTTAAATTTCTGCATATTTCAGCTAGCTGCGCCTATTTCAACTAACCAAATACAATTTTCTTAAATTTCTGCATATTTCAGCTAGCTGCGCCTATTTCAACTAACCAGATACAATTTTCTTAAATTTCTGCATATTTCAGCTAGCTGCGCCTATTTCAACTAACCAAATACAATTTTCTTAAATTTCTGCATATTTCAGCTAGCTGCGCCTATTTCAACTAACCAGATACAATTTTCTTAAATTTCTGCATATTTCAGCTAGCTGCGCCTATTTCAACTAACCAGATACGATTTTCTTAAATTTCTGCATATTTCAGCTAGCTGCGCCTATTTCAACTAACCAGATACAATTTTCTTAAATTTCTGCATATTTCAGCTAGCTGCGCCTATTTCAACTAACCAGATACGATTTTCTTAAATTTCTGCATATTTCAGCTAGCTGCGCCTATTTCAACTAACCAGATACAATTTTCTTAAATTTCTGCATATTTCAGCTAGCTGCGCCTATTTCAACTAACCAGATACAATTTTCTTAAATTTCTGCATATTTCAGCTAGCTGCGCCTATTTCAACTAACCAAATACAATTTTCTTAAATTTCTGCATATTTCAGCTGGCTGCGCCTATTTCAACTAACCAGATACAATTTTCTTAAATTTCTGCATATTTCAGCTAGCTGCGCCTATTTCAACTAACCAAATACAATTTTCTTAAATTTCTGCATATTTCAGCTGGCTGCGCCTATTTCAACTAACCAGATACAATTTTCTTAAATTTCTGCATATTTCAGCTAGCTGCGCCTATTTCAACTAACCAGATACGATTTTCTTAAATTTCTGCATATTTCAGCTAGCTGCGCCTATTTCAACTAACCAGATACAATTTTCTTAAATTTCTGCATATTTCAGCTAGCTGCGCCTATTTCAACTAACCAAATACAATTTTCTTAAATTTCTGCATATTTCAGCTAGCTGCCCCTATTTCAACTAACCAGATACAATTTTCTTAAATTTCTGCATATTTCAGCTAGCTGCGAACTCTAAATTGACCACAGCGCAGTCCCGATTTGAATCCTATAGAGCACTTATGGAATATTATTGGTAGGGCACTGAGACAGCATCAACCCCCTCCTGCCAACTTGCAAGATCTCCAAATAATGGTTACCGATATTTAGAATGGACTTGACTAAAAATAAAATATCCAATTTAATATCGAGTATACCGAGGCAATGTGAAGCAGAGGTGGAAACACGCGCTCGCTACTAATGTACTTTTTTTGCTATTTATTGTTAATTATTGTTAGTTTTATTCTTAGCTTAATGTTATTAAACTGTTATTTTAATTTAAAAAACATCTTCTAGTATAAGACTGTGTATTTTTTTTGATATTACAGATATCAGAGAAATTAAAGGAACAAAATGTTTAGAAAACATGAGCCTAAAATAAGATTTCATCATAAACTCGTTGTTGCTGCTAATGACCCCTACGGGGTGTCTCAAGTTTAACGTAAAAGAACTATTCTCATTTTGGCACCCTGTATAAGCCTAAAACTGAAATCTGAATGAAAAATTCTATCACAGTGCAATTACTAAACGCTACAGTTCAAAAAAAAAAATGAGCGAAATCGATTTATCGGTTCGCGAGAAAATTAAATTTGAAATTGAGCATAATTTTTGGTTGTGCGTTATTTTTACTGCTAAGTGTATATTTATATAATATTATAGTGTTATGTTCAGCTGCTTTAAAAGGAAAATAAACTTAACAGGTGTGACGTTAGTTTAGTAAGTGTTTCTGCAACTAAACATACATCACCAACCTGCAACGCTACGTTCACATTACACGGTTTCGATTATTTTATCGAATCGGTAAAGGTATCGAATCCCACAGTGGAGTTTTATTTTATATCTGTACGTTCATACGATGCGGTCATGTACCGTATACGGGAAGCTTACCGAAGTGCGAACTTATACTCGGTTTTCGCCACTGCAGGACCGTATTCGGGAATGAACCGAATTAGTCAAGTGACCCATTCATATAATATATTGACGACGTATTCAAAGTTTCTAGTTATTGTGTTGTAAGTTCGTTCCTGCAATATAAAATTTGGGGGCAATAGAGAAAATAAATACGGAGCGACTCATAAGTTCAGCAGAACCCGTTTTATGGGATAAAACACTAGATATAATAATTAGATGAAGATACAAATTTTAAGTTGTAAGCTTGGAGAGCGACACTGGCGTAATTCGGAGGTGGCACTTGCCACCTCAAAATTGTATAACTTGGTATTTTGCCATAGAGATTGACATTTGAAAATAATTTAAAAATTCCATTTCATTTCTCCTCAAGTGACACACATAAGATTCTGGAAAGAGCTCAAATTAAATCGTTCTTTAACAATAGCATTGCATAAACATTAAGCATCGTGTGAACACGGCACTTGATTCGATTAAAAACCAGCTCGTGTGAACGTCCTATAAAATAGAAAAATACTACTTTCTTAAAAAGTTCTTACGATATTGAAAACGATATGGAAACATATTTGATATGAAACCAAAATAGTAAAAAGAAACGTCATGGAATATTTATGAATTGAAATAGATTTCAAAATATTTTAGCAGGCTATGAAGCCTAGACAGCAGGATAAACTATACACACAGAGGAATAGTAAGTCGTAGATGTTGCTGGCAAGAGAGAATACTCTAGCTTTTGATCAATCAGAAAATTTCTTGATATTTTGAAATGGCGGGTATCTCGTAAGGGATAAGTCTCTCCATTGGCCTAATGAGAGTCGATTTCAATTAAAGGAGATTAGAGTTATAAAGAAATTATATTTCATTTTGCAAAGTTTAAATGCTTGTCACGAAATCTGAAATTAGCTTAAGAAGTCACATTTAGTTTGCCCATTTTAGTTAAACGGACATGAAAGAGTATATTATATATCAAGAGTGGTAAGAAGCCTATTACACACGATTGCGAAATTTAACTTACTTCAAAAGAGTGTGTAATAGCCTTACTACTCGAGTTGTGTACTAAACTTTTTCTACGGCTTTATATTTGTTTAAATGTCAAAAAACATTTTTATCTTTTTGTTCTATTAGCTTTAAAACTTAACTGTACATAGAATAAATTTAAAAATGTTAGAGAATGCAAAAGACGGCTATAATAATGAACAATACAATGAAATATTTGAATATAGAATAATTAGTATAAGCATGAAATTAAGGAAAACTTAATGTTATTATTGAACTATATACAGGGTGTTATGGAAATAGTTTATTCTATTATTAAAATAGGTGGCTCCTTAAGTATCCTAGAGAAAGTCTACATACTTTTTTAAATTGACTGCCGGAAAATTCTGCCCGCGCCGTCTCGATCGCTATCGTAAAGTTTTATTTCTGAAATATTTTGCTTCCATACGCTTTAGATAAAATTAAAATTGTTTTCGAAACAAGTATTTCCAAGTATTATTTGAGCACTTAATCTCGTAGCAAGGAATTCATTTTTCAAAATAATAATAATTATAATATCTATTTATGTATTTGAATAGTTGTTTTGAAAATATATGTATTTGCGCAAGATTTATTCTATTTGAGAATTATATTTTTAAGCTAAGCATTTATTTTTGTATGTAACTTTCTAGAAAAATAACGGGTAAAATTGACAATATCGCTGATGACTGTCTTGACGAATCATATGGGTTTGTTTACAAATTTTCACTAGGACACGCGGTTGTTTATGACCATGCAATGAGGTGATTTTTCTCACTTATTAACTCAAAGATAGGGTTATTTTTAACCAATTTGTTTTCATCTCATTTAGGTGTTTAAATATAATAAGACTATTTGATAACATCCTGTATATACAGGGTGTTATTTGAATGGCTTATTATATTTAAATGGGTGACTCCTTGGGTGTCCTAGTGTTGCAAAACAACATATATTTTGTGTTGTATTTTTAATTGAAATTTTAAAATAATATTCTTAGAAGGTAAGAGATCGTGTATCTTAAAATTGTACTTTTTTTGTTTGTTTGTTCTAAAGGGAAAAAAGGTGACCACATGCGTTTACAATTCTGTGTTGCAATATGACAACACCGCCTAACATGCGCTGACCTCTTTTGAGACTTGACCATACATTATTGATTGTGCACGTCGCCAGTGGCGTCCACGTGTATTTTCAGATTTCACATAAAGTGTATATCTCGCTTATTAATTCAAAGCGCCATTAATGGTTATTTTTCTTCAATTTGGTTTCATCTTAGGATTTGCGGGTTGAAATATAATAAGTCATTTCCATAACACCCTGTATAAAATGTTTTTTCTACAACTTCCTTGTATAGACGTATTTTAACTTATAAAGTATGTAGTTATATTACTGCATAAAAATAATCTACTTGTATGAACTAAAATTATTTCACTCACTCCACTTAAATTCCTTTAAATTAATTTTTTAGTTTTAAAAAATGATACTTCTAACGACTGTAGGAAGAATATTATATACAACTTGTATCCATAATACTTAAATAAATAGTGGTGGATGGTCTTTGATATTAATTATTCTGACTGTTCATTGCATAATATTTAGAAGTTAATCAATAAAAGGGAAACGGAATCTTTATTGCCAGGTTCCAATGCTCGCAACATGCAACATTCTCTTATCTCCAGGACAGGACTAAAATTTAAAATGTTCTTGAGATCTGAACAGTTCACCCGTAGCGCCCGTAACGAATTACTGGCCTCACCATATTTTATTTCTTTTGTTGATAAACCGACTAGCTGGTTTAGGATATATCTACATTATATAAACACTGAAGGTATTACTGAAGCAAGCTCATCGGCATTTTCCAAAATATAAGCCAGAAGACATCGAATTTATTATATCTTGTATGAACCACAACAGAGAAATTTTTGATTTACCTATAACTCTTTTTTAACAACTATTAACATTCTGACTAATCTTTATTTTCATTATTCCGCACTAAAAACTCACATTTGGACTCTGTGTTACAAATATATGTTCATATTATTGCTACTTAGAAAATTCTACTACATCTTCATCGGTGTATTTTCCTCTATTGTCATCATGGCTATAATTTTGTCATCTAGGTCTGTTATGTTATCCATCTTGGGTTTTACTGGGCGTTATAATGTTTCATCAGATTATTTGCGCCTTGAGCACGTCATCCAATAGCCTGAATGTATTTCACATTCCAGTTCCTTCACTTGTCTTCTGCAGATCTGTCATGCTTGTCATTTATGTTGTGAACGGCTTCTTAATAAAGAACCGGATTTTATAAAAATCATACTTTTATTCTGGCTTCTTTCAATAAAAAAAATTACAAACGAATCAATTAGTGGAAAACAAAATCTTCGACCTGTTGTTCCCAACAAAAATTATTTAATGAAGGTCTTGTTCATTTCACATTTATAACTATTTTTGGCTTCTACTCATTTATGAGTTATTATTCGTTTCCATGGAAATGCATTCTTTTTACATCTGAGTTTATTACCCAATTAAATATGAAACGACTGTGCAAGTTGTTATGTTGTTAATTTTAATATACCAAATAAATCCGAACAAAACAGTCGTATTACAGGCAGACGAAATAACAATTTCGAAGCTAACTAAAAGTGATGAAAATAGGGGAAGTTTGCGTCTTAGAAAGACAGTGAGAAAGTGTTTCACAATTGAAAGCGGCCATTTCCAATAACTTATTAAGAATGACAGACTATAAATAGGTTGAAATGAACTCGAGACATGTAACTCATTGAAAACTGATCATCTATATTATTAAATTTTATTGCATTATGTAGCCATGTGCTGAATAAAACCCATTACTTAGATTTTTAAAATATGATAGTTGGTGCTGTGCAGATTTGTTCAATTATAGCCCACGCACATAAAAATCCATGCAGAAATGCAATCTAATTCAGTATTACTTTTTAGATCAGTGGTGAATATATGCAGTTTCGACGGCTGTAGAGTTGGTTCAGGTTATGGTGTCTTCTTAGTTGGGGACTTCTTACTTTAAGACTGTACTACTATCACACTTAAACCTAGTCTTATTTCGCCCCGCGGTTTTTTTGATACCTTCCTATGAACCCATCGGTTTCTTACTTGACTCCTTTTATCTGGAAAATTAGACGATGCTGGGTTACATATCATAGAAAATGTATCGTCAATCATTTTCAACGATTATTTTATTGGCCAGTGAATGGAAGATGACATTGTAAAATATATGTGGGTATGCTATGATAAAAGACACAGAACAACTAATTATCTGGGGAATTGGCAGAATCGCCTCAACAGCAAAAAAATTTCCAGAAGAAATCCTAATCTCATACAACTAATAAGTGCATTGACAGAAGAAAGTTTGTATTACAATAAGTGTCAATAAAATTGCAGATCTAATTACTTATTGACACCCAAAAAGGGAAGACAAAATATGTATTATCTGATGAAAAATAAAAATGAGTGTAAATGATTATATTAATAATCAAATTGGTATCGGTAGAAAATTTGTCATATATTGTAAAAATCCAATAATCTTTTATATGACTACTAGATTTATTTCCACTATTTTCAATTCTAATAAGAAATCAGTATACAATTCATTTTTCGACAGAAGAAAAGTTCCTCACTAAAAAGGGCCAAGTAAGAATTTATCCAAAGGGGCCAACTAAGAATTATTTTACCTGAAAATGGGCAAGTCCCCAACTGAGAAGGGGCCAAGTAAGAATATATCCAGGTTATGATAGTCAGTACAGTTCTCATAACGAATCAGTTCAATCATTGCCGATCTGGTCCAGTAATTTTCATATACCACACTGACATTGCAACATCATACGAGTAACAAATATTTGCATATAAAGTGGTAAAATTACTAAAACTTTTTCCCATAGGAGTTATTTTTTAGTGTTTATACTGTGTCCATTATTACAAGCAAATGCAGTCGAGCTGCGAATAATTAAAATTCATTTACATTTTCGAAAGCAGGCGGGTCCTGCACTTTCTAGTTACAGTATACTTTTATTCTACATTCGTTTATTCAGTTAAAAATAAATAAATTTGTTAAAAATACAAGTTAAATAAAAATATTTCTAAAAGGTTAATTTGATTTCAGTTTGGTTTCAAACTAAGGTATAGATAAATACTCCTAACGCCAGAATAATGGTTTATTTCATAAATTCTAAACGCCTTTTGATCTTTAAATAAAAAATTTTTTTACCTAGATAGTAACTTTGTTAGCTACGACCTAGCACTTAATACTGAAGTTATTTTCAACTATTACTAATTAATATTATATTGTATATCTAATAGAAATCATCCATAAAGTATAGGAGAACGAGATTATAATTTTCCTGCGAGATGCACATACTTTTGTTTATGCGATCTAAAATAACCTCTGTGGTATAATAGAGATCAGAGTTCATTAGTCCAGTGAGGAGTATAATACTGGCAGTGATAATTAATTAACTGTACATAAGAGGGGGGGGGGGTCGGTTGTACGCTGATTTTGTCATATAAATAAAACAAAACAAAACGTCTAGCTTGAATTCAGCGTAATTTTTAATTCCACCAACGCCTAGCGCTTTCGGCCTCTAGAAGGCCATTATCAAAGGCATAAGGAATTCAAATTTTAAAAAATTGTTATAAAAGCAAGTTAAATTAAAAAATTCAAGATTAATTGACAATACTCACTCGTCAAAATCTCCCCAAGCACACAAGAAACATACCATAAAATAACAACATAAAAGATACTAAACACCCTTCAATTCAACTGTGTGGTGGTTCCTTAAATTTAAATAAACAATATAATAACATTTGATACCTGACAACGGGTATGATACCAGTTAATTGTAAATACCTAATGGGTATGTTGATTAAGTTATGGAATTGGTAACCAACACGAGCACAATATGTAGACGTTTAATCCTAGGAACAGTGACGTAGCTACAAGGAGCGATTGCTCCCGCCCCCTTGACCAGGTGCCCTTTCCCTACTTTAATACAGATGTCCACGGATGGGGGTTACAAGAGGACAAATGGACTAAAAATTGAAAGATAGGAAAAAAAGTCACTCTTAATAAACGTTTTTGCTTGTCTAGAAAATACGATTCATCATAAGAAACTTCAAGTTTTTTATACAGGGTGGGTAAAAACCGCAAAAATGTCATTTTGCTTAAGAGTAAACTTACTTTATTTTGAAAGATACGAAAAAAAGTCACTCTTAATAAACGTTTTTACTTGAATAATGAATAGGTTGTCAATGTCTTTATTTAATGAAGTAATTATAATAATAATAATAATAATAATATGAACATTTTTATTAACATGAAAAGAGTACGATAACGATTTCATAATTCAAAAACTCCACCCCCATACTCAACACATTTTTCTAATTGCTTTCTCAAATAAGTGAAAGAATTTCTGATTTCTTCCTTAGATATCGATTGGACACCTGGATAATTCTGCCCTTCAGCACTTCAATATCGTTAGGTATTGCGGTTGCAAACACAATTTGTTTTAAACGGCTCCATAAAAACATATCGGCCATGGTTAAGTCGAGACTTCTTGAGGGCCACAGAACTGGGCCATTCCTGCCAATCCACCTTGGACAAAATCTGCGGTCAAGCCAGTCTCTAACCTCACGAGCGAAATGGACTGGACAACCATCTTGCTGAAAATACATATTTTGTCGAAAATTGAATGGTAGATTTTCGAGTTCATCATTGAAAAATGTATCCAGCATCTCTAAATATGATAATCTACTGCACGTGTTATCAAAAAAATATGGCCCTATAATGCCATGTATGGATATCGCACACCACACGTTCACTTTCGTGAAATATTGTCTTCTCGTCATAATTCTGAATTCGGGATTTTCTAAAGACCAGTACCTTACGTGCTGGGTTGCAACGGTTCCATTTGTTGAAAATGTACTTTCATCAGAAAACATGATACATTTATAAAAATCAACATTTCCACTTAAAATTTTGTCTCCTATCCACAGGCAAAAATCAAGTCGTTTCGCGTCGTCTCACTATTCCAATCTTTGGCTAAAATCGGTTTATGTGGATACAATTTATTTGATTTAATGATCTTCTGAATTTGACTTTTTTTCACAACTTCCAACTGATTAAAACGATTTCTAAGGGACGTCATAGGATTTTCTTCGACAGAATGCAGAACTAAGACTGTAGCAGCATCATCATGGTCGTATTTCTTCTTTTTTTTTTTGAGGTATAAAAACCGAACCAGTTCTCTTGAACTTTTTTTCATTAACTTGCAGATTGCCATCCTAGTTATTGGGATTCCTTTTAAAGTTCTCGGTAAATTGTTTCATGAAACTTGACCATCCCTATAACATTGTATTATAAAAACTCTTTGTTCAGTAGATAGCATTTCTACTTAAATAATAACTTTATTAAATAAAGACATTGACAACAAGTACCTATCACCTTAAGTGTCATTATTATTGTAACTTGGTTCACCAGTCAGAGGTGTGCCAGAGAATACTTTTTGGGAAATAATTTTTACATAGGTAAACCTTTTAATGAATTGTTCTACTTCGGTTTGTTGTGTAGAAACACACATTCATTAAGAGTGACTTTTTTTCGTATCTTTCAAATTAAAGTATGTTTACTCTTAAGCAAAATAACATTTTTGCAGTTTTTACCCACCCTATATAAAAAAATTTAAGTTTCTTATGATGAATCGTATTTTCTAGACAAGCAAAAATGTTTATTAAGAGTGACTTTTTTTCGTATCTTTCAATTTTTAGCCCATATGTCCTCTTGTAAACCCCATCCGTGGATATGCTGTATAATACTTAAAATTATATATTAAATCAAAAAAGAATCGATATCATTATATAATGATATACCTAATTGATTGATTAATTAATTAAACTACAAGTATCTGCTTTGATGTAGTGCTAATGTGTCATTCGCAGAACTGAGTAAAATTTTATAGGTCGTTTAACAATTGAGATTAATGGATTGATATTGATATAGGACGAACTGAGTGTTCGAGGAAACGCATTCATGCATATTAAAATTTTGTATTTTAAAGTGATTTAGTGTAGTTAGGCAATATTTTGTGCAATCTTTAAAATTTCTTAGCGTCGTTCTACTAAAGCTATTTTCAAAAAACTGTCATCGTGCAACAATTAAGTGACTATGGCATTTGTAACGGAACTCACGTTGATGGAGGATGAACGAGTACCGATCACGAGTAGGTTTAGTTGTGGGGTTATATCAAATGGTGCATCATTAACGAAAAGAGACGCATCTGTTCCATATAACAAAAGGTCAAAAGTTGGAACCACGAGGTTACCGTTTACGACAAGAGTACTGCGAGTGGTACATACAGAAGGGTCAAGTCGAAGACTCATTGCGTTCGAAGGATTTACTTGAGATGAAAATAATGTGATGGAATTTTGGTATAAGAGAAATAAATAAAACTAAGTAAAGTATGAAAAATGGTTGACTACAGTAAAACTAAAATTGCCCAAACACTTCTGACCTGAATAGCAAAATGTGCAGGGCCACCCTCGTGCTGATAATACAGTTAAAGATTGTTCCACGAAAAATGGAAATAACTTAATGAGTGCAGTAAAAGTACCTGGGGCGATCCCATTATTTATGACCGTTGTTATTGTTATGTGGAAAGGACCGGATTGTAATAATTATAATTAAATATAGGCACATCAGGTAGGTTAGGTTACTTAATTTATATTTAAATATCTTTTTGTGGTAAAATTTGTTAGTTTTTATTTCTTTCTGGAAGAGTTTAGTTGTATTACCGATATTATTTTACCAAACGTATAAAAAAACAGTATGTGGCGCCCATGGAAAAACATTGATGGTGCTTCTTCTAGTGTTGCAGCAATGCATTTATCTCTCGATGCTAGGGAAATTGTAAAAAGAGTATATACTTCTTTACTCAACAGAGGACTTTATGTTAGTGCTGCTGCGACTGAAACGTATGATTTGACTAAGATACCTCTGACTACAGTGAAAAGAATCGCGTTAAATCCTATTAAATCTAGAAAGAAGCGTAAAGATGGCGGTTTCACCAAATGTTTCGACGAAAGCGACAAGGACTTGATAAGGCGAAAAATCTACACCATGTACGAAGAGCAACGCGTACCTACATTAGATTCTCTGAAGCAACGGCTCGCCAATGATGAAACCCAAATAAGTTGTATAGCCTTTGGAGATTTTTGTCGGAAATTGGATTCAGATACCGCAAAATTGACAAAAGGCAAGTACTCATGGAATCCCACCGTTTACAAAAGCATATAACTTCTGTAAGGAAATCCCGTTCTGAAAACCGTCCTATAATTTACCTCGACGAGACTTGGTTTGACACGCATGAAACACCATCCAAACGGTGGTCTGATTCTTCCGATAAGTGTAAAACAAAAGCTCCGTCAAATAGAGGAAAAAGAATAAGCATTTTACATGCTGGATCAGAAAACGATTGGGTTCCAAATGCCTTGTGGCTTTCTGCAAAAAACATTAAAGACTCTTGTGTGGACTATCATGAAGATACAACGGCCGAACTTTTTGAGGAATGGTTCAAGAATTGTCTTTTACCAAACATTGTAACACTTTAATCGTCCAAATTCGAAAATGAATGTTAAATCACTGTCATAACGACGTAACGACACAAACAAAGTAATAAGCTGTCGGCGCCGTAGATAAGGAAGAGGCACTACTGTGGGACACTAACATCTTAGATGCGGCGATTTGCATCGAAATAGAAGCAATGACTAAGCTTATGGGAACTGTAAAAACAAATAATGTCCAAATTCCAATACTATCTTTAAAATAATTCGAGAGAAATTGGCAACGTTCACACGTTTTAGCGCATCGCACATGGGAGCATTTGCATCAAAAAGTCGGCAAAATTATTTTACGTACTGTACTAATAAGTTTGAAACGACCCCTCACAATTCAAATGGAAATTGGCTCTAGGTGAAATTGGCAAAATTTTAGATATGTTGTTCCTTTCGGTGTCCAGATCAAAAGTCTCCACGGGCACAAAGCTCGACAATCTTCCCTTAATCGAATATTTCAAATATTTTACTGGTGTTCCCTATTGCTTGTCGTAAATAAAAAATATTTTTATCCTTAACATTATTTATATTATAAAGTTGTACGTAATTAATAACTTAAACATTGAAAATTTATAAATTCGTTTCTTCTAGTTACAATGCATTCATCTATAGAATCTTAATTTGAAAATTCTACTTCAAAAAACTCAGTCTCACTTTGATCTCCAGATGTAGTAAAAGACTTTGGAATCTATAATTACTAAAAAATCATAACTAACTTCTATGTCCTCTAACTATTAAATTCGCTAAATTTCTTTGTGAATGAAAGTACAAAAATTACCTTTTTACTAATGTATGACTTTTAGCCAATTGTATTCAATGCTATAAAAACACTTACACATAAATACGTAAAGATTGAACGCTATGTTTTTAAATTTATGTATACAAGATAAAATTATATTTATCATATGTCAAGGTTGAAATTGTTAAACATCTAATATATCCCTTGCAAAGAAGAATCCATATTGCAAAATTCAACAAAAATAAATAAAATTATAAAAAATTGTCTCGAAACTTTAACATTTACAACGATTATTTCCATCAACTGTCAAATTTACGGTTTCGACCAATCAAATTGTTTGATTTACACCTGTGATTGAGGTAATTATTTCGATAAAATTTTCCTTACAAGTGACAAATCTGTCTCATTGGTCCACATTTTTAAAAAACGTTTCTAAGTAGGTCGAGTACTTGAGAATGAGTTTTAATGAATGGCAACTTTGAATGACTTTTCTTTTAATACAAGCATATTTTTTAGATTTGCATTAATATTTACCCATGACAAACGGGAAACTAAAGGGAGAATTTAAATTTAAAAATATGTACTTACTGTTTATTTGCAATGTATTTTCATATTTACCGACATTGATGACATGTTTTCTTTTGAAATCTTAATCACATAACCTTAAACTTACGAAACGTCAAACGGTTTGTTCGGGTTTGTTCGGGTTTGTTCGGAAAGTCTAGAGTAGAGCGCAAAAGCTAATATCGATGTCGACGACTATCAATATTGAATATTTAAACGTATTTCTCCAATTATTATATTTAATTTAGATTCTGGAAATAATCTTATCAATTAAAACTCGAATGTCGTTTTAATTGGCGATTACATTTTTGATAACTGGAAGTTTTCTTAGAAATTTTACTTAATGATCATTTGATCATGTTTTCGTGAACATGAAATATTTTATCTATAAAAAAACTAGCTCTAGTTATATTACCTTCGATAAATCCACCTATGTAATAAAATGTTTATTCAAATATCTCATTTTTATCACTTTGGCATCGATAAACAAGGTTTCATTCAAGGGATCATGTTTTACAACGATAGCAATATGTCTCCCTAAAAATTTGGTGGTAAAAATGTCCCCATCTCAAAATTAAGTAGCCTTTCTTTCCCTTTGCCCAGCAACGTAACATATTCTTACAATCAAATTTGATGCTGTCAAGCGCTTTTTGTCAGTAATGGAACCATGATGGAACCGTTGATTTGCGATTTAATTGTATGTAATTGCGATTAAACTTGTATTTTATAAACTAAAACTAGATTGTTTTTAGCAAATTAAGCTCGAACAAATAGTACCAGATAAACGCGCTCCAGCTTCACAGTCGCGTTTTTATCAGCTCGTTTGTTCTTGTTAAATTTCTAAGTACTCTAATTTTCATAAAAAGTAAAACTTCCGATAAATATAAGCTTCGTGCTTTCACGTACGATAAAATATTAGATACACACACTTTCCCAAAACTCGGAAACAACAACTGACGGTACTGGTTTCCCGAAATAATTAGTTGTATGCCTTTAAACAAAATTCTTAGAAATCGACTTTGGCAGTGTTTGCCTCAGTACCCTTCTAGAAAAAGGCTATCTACGGCACTGTAAGCGCTAGCCTAATTATAATTAAGAGTTCCGTAATTCCTAAAAAAAAGATTAATGGTTAATATTAATTTTACAATTTACTTTATTCCTTTTTCCCTTCATCGACCGATATTGGAAATCAATTTTCCAATCGTTATATTGTTAATTTCAGACGATACTACCAAATAAGTTGCAACCAACAAACAATGAATAAACCCGAGTTACCTTTTTGCGTGATATTTTGATATACCGGCATGAAATTTTAGCCCAAGTTCATGAAAAATCATCAAAACAAAATGGAAAAATTTCAGATTTTCTCATTTATATATGATTTAGATACCACGGGCGCTACAAGGTGTAATAATACAAGGAATTAAAAAACTTTGAATGGCATCATTAAAAAATACATACGGCAGGCATATTAACACGAGAAATATTTTTGCGTGCTTCCTCTCTAAGTGATATATCGTAGGAGCAAAGAGAATTTATACGTAACGCTAACTCCCAAATGGCTCTGTCAAAAATAATATTGTTTATTTTCGAAAGAAACGGATCACCCCCTTGGCAGTATGATTTTAACATATAAAAAAGGTTTTTGGCACTAGTTCCTTTGTTATCTTACCAGTTATAGCTTCCATAACGTTATTTGTCAGTCATTTATATGAGTAATTATACAGGGTGATTCTTAATAACATGCTAATATTTCAAGAGGTTATTCAGTAAAAAACTTCATATCAACATATGTCTTAAACATCTTAGCTTTTGAGACACAGGGTTAAAGAAGTTCATATTTTTTTAATAATTTGTTAACATTAACACTTAAATACGTGACAACTAGACTAGGTAGTCAACTGTAAAAACTGTTTATGTTTACAAAACAAAATCTGCTTCTTGCCTAATAGATTCCTAATTTCATTCTTCTCTTCAAAAGATACCGAAGGCAATTCCCGCAAGAACGCCACTGGTCGGAATAAAAAATATGTTATACATCATAAAATGTCTCTTAATAAATAGAAAGTGTGTACCAAATTTCACAAAAATATCTAGAGCGGTATCAAAGATATTAACAAAAAAGGAGATTTTTCAAAAATCTTTAACATCGTGTATCTCAAAAGTTAAGACATATGTTCATATCGTTGGTGTTCATGGGCAAAGTTGTATTTTGTCGTTAGTTAAATAGTTTCGCAATGCCCACAAAACTGCAAAATATCAAAATGTCTGTGTCTAATAGGTGACAAGCTATTTCCCATTTACAAAATGTCCGATGTTTATTTTGTGAACAATCAGTATTGCAAGATGTCTTATGTCGTACTAGCCCAAGTAACACCAAAGACTTCGAATATGCTGTGGCAACGTTATTCCAGCTAAATTTAGAGCATTTTAGCTTTTACAGAAAGCTGCCTAGACACTCTTATGACGTCCTTAAAACGCTGTGACAGCCGAAATGGTACAACATTTTCCGGCTTTTAGATGGATTTTACAACCATATGGCTGCAGAATTTTTTTTAGATTAGGGCAAGCCAATATTTAGATTACTATATAGATTTGGATGGTTGACGAAGCATAATGGCGGTATAGTATTAGTAATTTATAGGCGGTATTATTTATGGGTGTTATTCGAACTTCTCGAACAACAAAATTAATGTGGGATTTATCGTTAAATATGGGTACGGTAGCTCTTCTCTCTTCACTGGCTCCATTTATTTCTTATATTTTAGAAAATTCAATAAATTTTGTAATAATTTAAAATGATATATTTGAAATAAAAATGCACTAAAAATATTCCTGAACATGTTTTGATAATTAAAAGTTAGATGTGCTAATTTTTATTCGTTAATACTTTTGTTTTTAAAAGCAAAAAAAAATTATCGATTTTCTTAAAATTGCCGATGTTCTCTTTTATTCTCCTCCTCCAATGTTGTACGAGATAAATGGACGTCAACATACGACATGGTGGGTAATTATCCAGTTATTTTGTAGGAATATTTACCACTTGTTGGCCTATAATTTACTACATTATTGTACGGTGTTGTTGGATTTCCATTTGTTAGCAGTAAAGTCAACTTTACAGCTAAATATTATGACCTAATGGCATTGTCCATAAAATAGCTTTTTTTTTGGCAAAATAATGTTACTATCCAACAAAAAAAATATGACTATAACTTCGAGCTGTAGTTTGGCAATAAAAATGGCATTTAAATATAATATTTAGCAAAGTTTGAAAGCAAACTAGTAACGTTGAAAAATTTAGTTGTAAAATTATGCCGCTTTAAGGTTATTACAGATGCAAACGGGAATCAAAGAGCTGCAGATTTTAAAAGCCGGATTACAGCAATATGGGGGTTGTCGCAACGTTATCCCTTTAAAAGTTTTTTGGACAATCCTTGTTACTTGGGATTCTAAATCTTAATGTTTTCAACATACGACATTTTGCACAAACACCGACGATATGAAGTGTTTTTCTGAAAATGGACCCAAAAATAACCTCCTTAAATATTAGCGTGTTATTAAGAAACACCATGTAGTAAGTAGAACCATCTATATTGAAACTTAAATTAATGATATAACGGTGCTTATAAGGATAGGGAGATCGTTAGTAGTCTCAGTAACTCAGTTATGTCGGAGTTTAATAAAGTTTAAATTTCCTTTTTTTGGTTGGTTAAAGCCTTATTCTGTGACAAAAAAATGAAAATTTTGTTCGTAGTTATAGTTAAATAAGTTTAATATTATATGATATTTTTTATATTTATAGATTTTCTCCTCTCCTGTTTCAGATTAGAAAAAAATTAAATACACCTACTGAGGTCAAACTATGCAACTTCTCGAAATATTGCTTAAATATAGAAATAGATAGCAAATTTTAAGCGAAAACAAAAGGTACATCAAGCTCTGACGTATCACTGCATAGACAGCAAAAAAACTTAACCCATATAAAGCGAAAGGTGTATGTGTATGTTATTTTTCCCGTGGAAGAAATTCAGCAGCAAAAAATATCATTTTGTCATAATTTTAAAATCACCAACTTTTTTATTTTCATTGTTGCTTCTTCAGCGGTAATAAAAATTCATTGATGTGTCAGGTCACAGATTACTTCTTAACAGGTCACCCAACAACTACCGATTCAAAATAAATACAACCAGAAACTCAATAACTAATAAAATTAGTAGCACAATGTTACTCGATCATAAGTATTTAGATACATAAAACTAATACAAATAACATTCTCAATCAATTAGCAATCGCCATTCACATTCCACATTATATTAAATTACAACAAACTATAAAAAAACAACTTCAAAATATTAATTAAATCATATTAATATGCTTGGAAGATCATTTCTTAATCACCTAAACAAATACTTTATACAATAAGGAATGAACAAATAATGCTAAACAGCTATTCTCCGGGCTATGGGCCCTGTCGAATGCTGAATCAAAAGCAAAAACCTGTCGTGCTTTATCTAACACAGAAAGATATGAAATAACTGTTTACCATTTATTGTTTATTTCTTACTGTATAAAGATGGCTACAGACTATGCGTTGGTTCGTTCGGTTCGTCAGTAGGTCGTAGTGTTACTGCGAATCATCGAAACGCAATGTTTACGAATCGATTTTAAACGCATCAGTCCCTACATAACTATTCACAAATTACCCGCGAACCATTCATCGCGCTTCACGAATGGCGAATCGATGAATAGCCACTGTAGTCACCTTAAGGCAGTGGCGGTTATTCAGAGGGAGTAAGGATGTGTGCCACTTTCTCGCCTTTGTCGGGAATAAAATTATGTTTACGCGTAACGATAGTCTGTATGTTTACGGATATTTTTGCTTGGCTCTTCTGCTATATTTATATAAGATATCTTCAGATGGTTAGGAAACCAAATTTTCCACACATACTTATGGGTTATTATTCTTTAACAAATGGCACGCTTTTTAACCTTGACATTTTAGAATCGTCCGAATTTTTTTACTACTTATATACATAAAATTAGTTGACACGTATTTCAGGATTTTGCTGAAAAAAATGTTTTCCCAAAATATCCAATTTTTTATAATTTGTTGGATTTTCTCCAATCTTCTCATATTTCAATTCTCATAATCAATATCTCCAGTTGTTCTTATCGGATCAATATCGGTCTCCTTGTTTTACACTTTGTTACGCTAGCTTTCGAAGTGTATTAAATAAAATTATCATTGCGAATAAATGAAAAATAATAACAATTTAATTGTTTTAACATGCTCCTAACCCATCTTAAATTAATTTTAAAAAATAACATTTTATTCGGGTTTGTTCGACCATTCTCTTATCTACAAACCCCATTTTACGAAAAAGTGATACCTCTTTAGTTCGGAAGTAGTGACTTGCTATCGAAAATACTTTAATAACTTCCGAACTAAAAGTGGTATCACTTTTTCGTAAACTGGGTTTTATAGATAAGAGGATGAAGAACAAAACGGTAGTTTTATAATTAAGTTAAGATGGGTTAAGAGTATGTTAAAACTATTTAAATAGTTAAATTGTTATTATTTTTCATTTGTTCACAATTACAATTTTTTTAATACACTTCGAAAGCTAACGTAACAAAGTATAAATTAACAAAATACCGATATTGAACCGATCGGTACAACTGGAGATATTAAATTTCAAATATGAGAGAAATCCAGCAAATTATCAAAAATTTATGTAGGTATGGGTATTTAAAAAAAAAAATTTTCAGCATAATCCTGAATTACGTGTTTACAAGTTCTATGTATATAACGATTCAAGGATTAAAGTGAGCGGTTTATAAAAGAATAACACTCATATGATATAACTACGCATTACCTAACTATCTAACTACTATGTTATTTATGTTCATACAATTTTTGATATGTCATTATTAAATACATGTTCATTAAAATAGGAAAATCAGAAAATTTTTTAGTTTGTTAAAAATTTTCATTAATTAGTAATTAAACTATTATAAATTAATAGTTGAAGGTTTCAAAAGACAACTATAGCAATAACTCAATAAACTTGTGTATTAGAATTAAATTCCGTAAATTTATGGAAAAAAAATAATTTCAGAAGTGTTGTTTATCTACATTTACAACTGGAACTGTTCCGGGAACTTCATGACTGTAGAAATATTCATTTAAAAAATGAATTAGCTCCAAAAATATTAAATTTAAATCTATATTATTGAACAGATTGGTTAAATATAAAAAAATGACAAGGCCAAAACACAACTAAATATTTTCAAGGACTAAATTTAAATATTTTAGGAAAAAAAGAGAAAAATTAAATGTTGAATTGTTGGATCAATGTAAGAATATGTCAATTAAGAACTTGATCAGGTAATAAACCAAAAAATGTTCTGCGTTTTATATTTGAACAAGCAGCATCAAAGTCTTTTAAACCGTTAAAATAATATTTGATCTGTGAGAAATAAATATATTTTTTTTAAATATACAAACACTGCAATAACCAAATTTTACTATATAAATAAAGTTAGTAGACCGTTAACGTGAACACAAACTTTTAATATTTTAAGCTGAAGTAATTGGGAATTTATTTATGAATTTATTCAGGAATAAGAAAAGTAATTTATTTTGAACATGTTGACAAAATTAAGGATTTTAAAATTACCGCAAATAAATTAAGGAATTTGTTTAATTAATAATGTTCAAAGTTTTAAAGAAATCAAAATTTGTTATTAATTTTTTTTTGTAAATATGTGCCCTAAGAGCATAATTAAATTGTAGGAAATTAATTGTCAAAGCAGCCAGCGATATCTGAAGAGAAAGCAATTTTCTTTTAATAGTTAACTTTAAAAATATGATACATGCATGAGCAAAAAGGAACATAGGAAGCCAATTACTTAATCAAATAATTAATTTTTCAATGTCAAATAGCATAAACTTAATAGTTCTATTATACTCAATCGATTTTAAAATAAATTAAAAAAAAACGAGTCAGCCATATTAGTAATAAAACTAAACCCCGATTGAAAAGTTTAGTGGTAAATATATCTAGCTAACAAATATTCCGCGGTTTGAAACACCAATAAAATTATGCTATGGTGAAAATGAATGAAATAAAACTAATAAATGAGTCTGGAAGCGACATATATTAGTCGTATTTATGACGGAGTTCTAATTTTAAGGTCTTAACTTTGATTATGGGTGTAATATGTCAAGTGTAAGAATAAGTTAATAAGGTTTTATACCTAAATGTATTTTTTTCAATTTTCTTAAATAAAATAAATATTAAAAATTTATTTAGCTATATGTTGAACACTATGTTACACAGTTGAGTCGGGGAAATATTGAACGTGCGTCATCATCTGAAACGGTATGATTCAACCCGGGATTAAGAAGATCAAATCAGACAAAACTACGTCGGGATCTAATTGATGTTATTATTATTAAAGTCGTTATGTAATAAAACTAAAAATACATTTTAAAATGGAGATCGATGCATTATACCTATTTTAAATTTTATATAATTATATCAAATCAAATATGAATTATCGTTTAAAATATAATAATATTTCTTGACAAACAATTGTTGAAATAAATGCCAAGAAAATGTTACGTTATACTTGGAATGGATAGATCTACTTTTCATGTAGAAACATAATTTCAAATTTATGAATACTATGTCCACAGAAACCAAGCTCTTAGAGATGAAATAATATGTATACTTACCGAAGGCACATTAAACACTTGCGATTCCCATTACTAGTTTTTATAGGTTATTCGAACAAAGCAAAACTTGTAACTAAATATACAGGGTGTTCCGGAAATCACTTATTATATTTAAACCGGTAAATCCTGAGATATAAATAAATTGAAGAAAAATAACCATAAATGGCGTTTTGAATTATTAAGCGAAATATATACTTTATATGAAATCTCAAGTTTTACGAGGCCGCTACTGATGACGTTCGCAATCAATAGTTTATTGAGGCAGTCTCGAGTCTCAAAAGAGGTCAGGGCATTATAGGTGGTGTTGTCATATTGCAACACAGAATTGTAAACGCAAGTGTTCATCGGGTAATGCTACAACTAATAAAACGTTTGAAATTCGTATACGTCAAGCACGTGGAACCCGCGACAGCGTCATTCCATCCCGAGTCTCGAAACATACTGAAGCAACCATAGTGGCGCACGGCGGGTATAAAAGCAGGGGCGAGACACGCGGTGTGTTCTGACATCACTGTTAGTATACTCTAGTGACCCACATTGTTGCTAAGTGATTCCAGATGGGTAACAAGGGTTTTTACCTTAGTATTTAGATATTCGATTAAAAAAAAGTATGTAGACTTTCTCTACGAGACCCAAGGATTCACCCATTTAAATATAACAAGTCATTTCCGTAACACCCTGTATAATATTTAGCAACACTTACAAGGAAGGAAATTGGTAACTTGTCTGTTTTAACCTTATTTATTAACTGATTATTTCCCTAGTCCAACTGTAACTAAATCTACATTATCCCGATACAAGTCAATTACAAAACAAATTAATCCCATAAAATATAGCGTTATTCTAGCATATAATCCTATTTAAAATATTTAAAATAGTTAAATAGTGAATTGAATTTTGACAAAAGACTATATCGCTGTTTATTCTGGGAGAGGGGGGCATCTTATAATTTTATACAGAGAGTTCCTTCATGTCATGGTAACATTTCAGAATATGATTTATTCGGTCATTTTATGAAGGAATGTTTATATGAATAGTGCCCGCAACGGCAAAAAAATTTTGTGGTGATTTTTTGGGTGTTGAAATTTTAAATCGTTATATTTTTAATTTCTCCGAAAGTACTTTAAAATACAACCATTTTTTAAAAATGTAGCAATTTTTTACAGCATTTAAAGATGGTTAGAAACTTATCATTGCGTCATCTCTGACCTAATGACTGCTTGGTAGAACATTATCAGCCATATTAGCTAAAGGATTTCTTTATGGACAGAATATGTATATGTTTTGTCTTTCCAGGTAATACTAAACACACTATTCAAAAATGCTAGAGAATATGGGTTTGTAATAATTTCTTATAATTTTCAGTAAAGTAATTAAAAATTTAAATATTTTGTGAGAGGAAACCCTAGTTCATTGTAAATTCCAGTCCATCCATAAAACCGAACTGAGCATTGCTCGTTGTTTTAACCGACATGTGTTTATTTTAAGCACGGAAAGCATAAACCATTTTAAAATTTTGTTCTGCACGTTTTAAATACAGTTCTTGGTCTTCTTACTTATTTTGTTATTTTCAAATAAATTTATGAAAACAGATAAATCGGAAATATTTGCAATCAGCGTGTTTCTTAATAACATGCTAATATTTAAGAAGGTTATTCCCGGGTCCATTTTCAGAAAAAAACTTCATATGAACATATGTCTTAAACGTCTTAACTTTTAACATACATTAAAGACTTTAATGTTTTTTAAAATAATTTATTAAGATTAGTGACTTAAGTATTTGACAACTAGACTAGGTAGACAACTGTCAAAACTGTTTATATTTACAAAATAAAATCGGCTTCTAAAGCCTACTAGATTCTTTTTAATCTTTGTTAATACCTAATTTCATAACAGGGTGCAAATGAATGAATCAATGAATAATTTTTTGTTATTGGATAAATAATATTAGTAATTTAATTAATTAAAGAATTATAGGCTGATCTAAAATCTTCTAAAATCTCCTCACCTCAAATGTTTAGGGATGTAAGTAGATCAAGAACGTTTTTATTTATGGACAAATCAATTTGGAAGACATTTTGAACATTTACTGTAGTTTACAATTATTATGGTATTAAACAAGAAAATTTATGAAATTTGGAATTATTTCAAAAACGACTGGAAATAACGTATAAGTTTGTATTAACGTATAAGTTTGTATTATTGTGAATTATGAATTCTCATCCAATACCCAAATATTATATGGGGGGTTCCATTTGAAAATCTTCAGAAAAATTATTTTAAAATGTGTAATTTTTGGAAACTTTTTATGAATGCCCTGTATAAAATAGATAAACCGCAGTAGACTCGTAGTATCTCTGTTATAAAGATCACCCCATCCCCTAGCCAAAAATAAATATTTTAAAATGTTTTTTTTTCATTTTTCTTTCCATGACTACAAAACTTTTTTTATTTTTAATTTATTGCTCTTAAACTACCGAACCAAATTGAATAACATTATAAGTAATTATAGAAGATACTAATACCTACAAATGCAATGTGTCCCATTTAAAAAATATTATGTTATCACACTTTTTTGGGCTACCCTGCATATGGAAAAATATGTTCTTGAAATACACCCCATGATACAGTATAAGTTAGCATATTAATGAAATTTCTAATTTAATTCCTATAGGAGCTATGGAAGCATAATGCACTATTGCAGGACCCGGTACATATTAAATTGTTTCTGTTTTTCAAATGTTAAACTAAAAGGAAAAGGTTATAACAAATTTTCACTAGCGCTTATGCCAGTTTTCATCCTAGTGGCCTTGTGGTTACTTTGTCAAAAATGTATTTTTTCGTTTTTGTGGGTAGAGTTTAGGCTTTTATTTACAACCATGACATTTCATTTATCTTTGAGCGATGGAAAGTTGACTTTTTTTACTTTTACTTTCCACCCTGGTGGAAACTGCTCACTTTCCACCCGGGTGGAAAGTAAATTGTTTTCGTAATTTTCTTATAATTTTTTTAAAAATCGATATCTCAAAATAATATACGAACACACTTTTTTAAAAATGCTAATAGCTTTGCGTATTTAGATATGTCTACTTTTTCCCTAATTGAAAGAGTGGTCCTCAGCATTGAATATTGCGACCAAATTGTTGATATCTAATGATATTTGCTATCTTGATGTGTATTATTACCTACGTTATTTTACCACCTGCGGTTATTTGAAATTTCTGTTTAATTTTTCAATGGAAAAGTCAAAATGACATTTACCTTCTATTAATAATTTTAATTCAAAATAATAAGAAGTGGATGTTAGATGTGGTTGTAAATAAAATAAATAGTATACAAACCTCGGTGAAAAGTTTCATTACTGTCTCGAGATTTAGTTAAACTCGCCGCTTCGCGCCTCGATTAACTACCGACTCTCTCGATAGGAATGAAACACTTTCCACCTCGGTACGTATTATACTATTTTCTCTCCGCCTACCCGACTCTTTTATTACCATAAACAGTATTTTAATGTTAGATACACCTTTACGTTCCGTTATTTATTTACTTAGTCGATGTCACAATCAAAATGTTTTATTCGTATAAAATAAGTTGCACTTGTTAGCTTTTTAGCTTGGTATGGTGGTATGTCACTATATTTATCTCAAATTCAACCCGCATCTGTTAGGGCCAAGCACTGCAAATCAAGTAGGCCCAACTTTTCTTTTACCTTGTTTGATTCTGTTGGGTTAATCCTTGCCTGCTATAAAAACACTGTAATGCAGGGGTTCACAACCAAAGGTCGTTACAATCATACGGGTAGCCCCACCAGATTGATAATGAAAAGTATCGCCAATGTTTAATGTTCGTTACTTGCGCCCGTCAACTCACGGCGCACAGGTTGAGAAGCCCTGCTTACTTTCGCACTTATGGTGTTACGTCAATTGGACGTGGAAAATTGGACGCACGACTATTGGTCGCAGTCAATTGGATGCGCGACAAATGGACGCGTGCGACAATTCTTTGATGACCAAGATTAAATATTTTGCTTACCCGCTGATTGCTTACTAATATTTGATTAAAAGTGGATGGCTCATAGCAGCTTATATATTTAATTTGCGTACCGATTACATACTTTGCGACCAGTTGTCCCAGCGTCCAATTGTGGCCGCGTACAACTGTGGCCGCGTCCAACTGTCATCGCGTCAAATTGTCGTAGCGTCCAATTTTCCGCGTCCAATTGACCGCGCCCGATTGTCGGTAATCCGCACTTATATTCAATTTTAGCTGAACTCTTATAGTAAATTTACAAAACATTTAAAGAGCAATCCAAATGCGAGTTATTTATAACAAATACAATATTAATTCAATTGTATTGTAAGAGAAGCACCCTTTTAAAAAATAATTGAAAAAATAAATAAATTCCTTTCGACGAAATGGAAAATTGACTTTAATTTCATCCGATACAACCCTTAAAAGTAATATTTAATTTTAAAATTCTCCAATCTAATCAATTGGGGTATGAAGCCAAAAAAATTCTATTTCATTTTTAGTCTCCAACTAATGCTTTCCTCAGATGACCTTGTTTATCAAAAAATTTACCTCTCTTTAACATTTAAATGATGAGTTGTAAACATCTAAAAAGAATTATGATTATAATACCTGATTGGGCACCAATAACAGATCAATGATTTTAACGAAGAATATTTCTTAAGGGGATACTAAGCAAATTCAAAAATAAGGTTAATTATATTATTTTTGTTATAAATTAATGTGTTCATTTTTCTATAGGCATGTAGGGGCGAAAATATATTTGATGTATCTTAGTGGTCCGTATCTCCTTAACTAATTTTTAATTTTATAACATTTTTTAATTTAAAACACGATTTCAAAAATACATTCGAGGTACGAAACTTAGCTATATTATTCTTACACTTATCCCTTTGATTCCCTTATTGTGAAATTAAAATAAAATAGTTTTAAATAATAGTATAAATAAATAGAACATTATTTTTAAAGTAAAAATAACGAATTAATATTTTGTGTATTGGTTAAAATTATAACTTATCTACCTAAATTAATAACTGCACACTTATTATTATTATTATTATGGCAATTATTAAATGCTTTGAATAATATAAAACTACATTTTAAATTAATCGGAACTGCCAGGGTTAGTTTTCATTGCGTGAAAAGCTGGCACGTATATTTTATTTCGTCCAGTTTCATTGATCAATGCCTCATTTTGATTGGTAATAACAGCGTTTTAAAAGCGGGAAAAATATTGTAGGAATTTCAGATTTCATTTCGAATTTTTGATTGAAATTTTGGAAGAAAAATATTTGCCGGCCTAATTATTTTTTTTTTCACGCCGTTGCTAAATTAATGAACGTCGAAATTGTCAGCTTATTTAAATTTAATTATTTCACGACCTTATCTTTCAATAAAAAGTCTGTAGGACCAAGTATTAGGGGAGAGTCTGGTAATTGTACGCATCGGCAAATAATTTATTTCAACTTCTAATTAATAATGTTTCAAAACAAACATTATTCTACACGTTTATCCAGTCCCATCTATAATACAGTTGTAACTCGAACAAATCTAACAACAAATATTTCATGAGATCTTTTTATACACTTAGCAGCAAAAATAACGCACAAAAATTATGCTCAATTTCAAACTCGATTTCGCAAATTTTTTTTTGAACCGTAACTTTTTCTTTGATAATTGCACTGCGATAGAATTTTTTAATCGGATTTCAGTTTTAGACTTATGGAGGGTGCAAAAATTAGAATAGCTTTTTACGTTAAATTTGAGACACCCTGTAGGGAGCATTAGCAACAACAACGGGTATATGATGAAATCGTACTGCAGCCTCATGTTTTCTAAACATTTTGTACCATTAATTTCTCTGATATCTGTAATATCAAAGAAAATACACAGGTTTATATACCAGAACATATTATGCACAGTGCAACACAAACGTGAAACAACTTTATTTAATGAGGCTCTGTGAGGTCTTGAGATGGGATTTCCTTACCAGTAAGGACGGATATCGTACCTTCACGTGGGGGTTCTTTAAATAGCGAGAGGTATATCAGTGACATTTTGTCTCAGCACATTGTCCCTTTCGCTCCGTACATTGGGAATAATTTTTTACTAATGCACGATAACGCAAGACCTCATGTCAATGAATATTTACATGAAGTAAATATTCGAACTGGCCACCACGCAGTCCCGATTTGAATCCAATAAAGCACGTATGGGATATTATTGGTAGGGCACTGAGACAGCATCAACCCCTCCTGCCAACCTGCAAAATAATAATGCAAATAATGTTTACCGATATTTGGAATGGACTTGACCAAGATAAAATATCCAATGTAATATCGAGTATGTCGAGGTAATGTGAAGCAGTCATTAGAAGTAGAGGTGGGAACACGCGCTACTGATGTACTTTTTTTGCTATTTGAGCCTAACCCATAGTGGTCTAAGTCAATTTTATCCATATTTCGCTTTTTGGCACTATCGTATTATTTACGCAGTAATCTACCTCTGGATAGAATATGAACTTCCTATCTTCAGTACAACACTAACAGATGTCGCTACTAACATGACTGTAAAACGCATTCAGATGTACCGATGAACGCCATAGTGGGCCAAGTCTGACTTAGACCATTATGGCGGTAAACATTTACGGGTCGACTGTTACACGCTGCTTTGTTTACCTCCTAAAAAATGAATATTGATAGCCTTCACTTTTGATCTGGAAAAGACCTTGCCTTTCACCACGCTGACTTGTTCTATTGCCTACTATAAACTATGTTTATAACTTTAGAATATATCATTTGGATGAAGAAGTTTATGTTTTACATTTACGTTTATGTACGTATGGGACGAAACAGTAGCTTCTTGTGGAGCACAGGAAATGGGATCTTGCATTTGTGCATATCTTGTGAACCATGCTCCAGGAGCGACGCATGTAATCGCATTTAGTGACGCCTGTGGAGGGCAAAATCGAAACTTCAAACAATGCTTGTTATGGTTGAAATTACTAGCTGACAATCAACTGAATTTAGAAACCATACACAACAAATTTATGGTTGCCGTTCATTCATTTGTACCGAATGACAGAGACTTTGGTATGGTGGAGCAGTATGCAACAAATAGAGTCAAGTTTGTCCCTGATGATTGGTAATCCATATAAAAAAATGCAAAACCAAAAGGCCATTTGACGTTAATGAAACGAATAGAACTGATTTCTATTCTACCTCAGCTTTAGAAAAAATAGTTACTCGCAGGAAGAACACAGACAATAACCAATTATCATGGCTGAAGACACTGTGGCTTCATTTTGAGAAGAGGCAATCATACAAAACTTTTTATAAAGAAACCTTAAACGAAAACCTTTCTTTCAAAGTAATGGATTTGGCTCCAAAAAAAGGGTAAATTGACGGATTTCAAGAATATTGACCTGCCCCTTCTTTATGAATCTAGCCTGTAACTACGAGCAAGACAAAACACATGGAGGAATTGTTTCAGTTCACCTATCCACCAAGACTATTTTCGATCATTGAAGGTTGATGGAGAAAATAGCAATAGTCCAGAACTTTCAGAAGACGTTGGTCCTCTAGTCTAGAAGACTATTTATCCGATAATGATGAATAAATAATTAATATAAGTTATAATCTCTAAGTTTTTGATGATTTAAAATAAAACAATAAAGAATAACGAGAAGATATCTTTTAAGAAATATTATGTTAACACAAAAACAATGAAAGTCATAGTGGTCTAAGTCACAAAATATGCAAAAAAAAGGACAAAAATATATATTGTGTAAAAACCGAGTATCACAAGATCTAAGTTTGGGTTTTCCCAAGAAAAATCTTTTATTCCCATTCGCTATTTGTTTTTGTTTTTTTTTGTATCCTTGTTTAACTTCCGGCTTTAATACCTCAAAACAACTATTTTTGACTTAGACCACTCTGGCTTTCATAGGCTCATTTATTCTTAGTTTAATGTTCTCAAAATGTTAGTTTAATTTAAAAAAAAAAACATGTTCTGGTATGAAACTGTGTATTTTCTTTGATATTACAGATATCAGAGAAATTAAAAGAAGAAAATGTTTAGAAAACATGAGGGTAAAGTATGATTTCATCATACACTCGTTGTTGCTGCTACTGCACCCTACAGGGTGTCTCAAATTTAACGCAAAAAAACTATTCTCAATTTTGCACCCTGTATAAGCCTAAAACTGAAATTTGAATAAAAAATTATATCACAGTGCAATTACCGAAGAAAAAAGCTACAATTAAAAAGAAAAATTAGCGAAATCTATTTATCGGTTCGCGAGAAAATCAAGTTTGAAATTGAGCATAATTTTTGGTTGGGCGTTATTTTTGCTGCTAAGTGTATATCAATGGAAAACAGTTTCACAGAATTTCATTGTTATGCATTGAACAGTTTTTCAAATCATTATTTTTAGTTTATTATCTGATTATTATTACTAGTAAGCTATTGTTCTGATGTTAATAATGTTTTTTACAAATTTTCTAAGAAAATAAAGATTAAATACATTTTTTCATCCAAATATAATTTCTATTTCATTTAATTTGGTTATTGATCAAAATTTAAAATTATTTAATAACTGCAAATACCTTTTACATGTAAATTATATTATGAAGTTCAGTGAATTATGCCTTTATTTTTGAAAAATATCATAAAAATAGTTGATTAATTGAATTCAAAGGTCGGATGTAGCGTAGAGTAGTTAGTAATTTGTACGTTAAGGACACTACGCCATCACGGAAAAGGTTTAAAATATTATTTCTTGAAGTTTCGATATTTCAAACGGTAACGTATCCACTAAAATGGCCCGTTCCACAAGAAATCCCTTAAAAACTAAGACATTTTACTTAAAAATTACGTATCTTAGTTCTGCATCCTTTAAGATCATTTCCTGTGATCAGGTCCAGTAAGTTTTCAATGCGGGAAGCCGTCAATGTGTTAATTTCTTTCAAATATCTTGAATTATCCATTCGTCTGTACTTTCCAGCTTTTAGTAGCTATGAGACCTCCGCTTCAGCAAGGATTCCTTTATAGCTACGTCCTTAATTTATAGTAGTCTGTGTCGGTGAGTCCATTACTTTATCTGAGCGCATTAGAAGCAGCTTGTCAGCGAGTAGCTGGTTTGAAATATTATCTGTTGTGAGATCATAGTACTCTTTTTTCATCAAGTGTTGCTTTCCATCAATAAATATGTTAAAGTTGTACCATTTTAATTTTTGCTTTGCAAGTTCAATCTTTATTCCTATCTGACAAGTTCATTTGTATCGTGAGAGCTATCTCATTGTCAATTACCGTTATCCCATAACGAGCCCATGACCCTATGGGAGTTAAACTTTGGTGCTTTCGTGTGGAACTTCTTTTTAGCTCGTAACGGTACCTTATGGTAAGTTTCTATATAGGGTGATTCATGACGACTTACAGATCATCTGGAGATGCTGCCGTAATTCCTGGATGAGGTTTATTCGGAATTGTTAAATGCTGACTGATTGCTGGTATGCGATTTTTTCGTAATGTAAAATTCCGCTTGAATAAAATGAACATTGCAACAAGAAATTACGGAGTATTATACAGAGAAATTCACGACTTGCCCTTGCTTAGAACTTTATGGAGAGCTACTGTACATATCTTTCTGACACTTTGGAGATTTAGATTTGTCGATATGCTCCCTTTATCTAAAATATTGACATGTTTCTATCATTTCCGGTTATATCTGCCAACATTCGTTCTTTAAATACAACATGGTAATTTTTATTATATTTTTCGATTAGCTATTAAATTCTAGAAAAATTTTATAGAACATGCTTTTCTGACTGTCAGTTTTTGAGACATCTAGGCTTTTTGAAATTATTTGGCATGATGGGTGATGAAATAAAATAATCCATATAATTTTTTTAACCTTAGCTGTTGGAGTAAAAGTTTTTGAACCGGATAGCCACAAGATCATCAAATCTAAAAAAATCGAACTTGGCGTAAAATATACAGGGTGGTCACAATTCCAGGTTCATTGCGATAAAAATTCAACCATTCTTATTTTAAATGGTGTTGTATGTGTTTATTTTTTATTTAAGTTGATGACAAATTAGTTGTTCGTTAAAATAGGTATAGATGCTCTTTATAAAGAACAACTTCAATCATCAAATTGAATAAAAATATACAGGGTGTTCCATTTAAGATAAGAAAGTTTTTAATGGTTGAAATCTTTCACATTGAACCTTGAATTGTCACCACCATGTACATTTTGAGCCAAGTTTGAAATATATTTGAGACTTGCTGATCTTCTAGCTATTCGGAAAGAAATTTTTTTAGTCCAAGAGCTAAGATAAAAAAATTACCTATATGAATTATTTCATCATCACAAAAAGTTCATATATCTCGAAAACTGACAGAGTCAGGCACAAATATGTTAAAACATAATAAAAATTTCCATGTTGTATTAAAAAAAAACGAAAGACAGCTACTTCCGGTATAACCGGAAATGACAGAAACATGTTAATATTTTAGATTAAGAGCGCATATCGATAGACCTAAATTTCCAAAGTTTCGGGAAGATATGTTCAGTAGTTCTCCATAAATTTCTCATGCAAGTGCAAGTCGTGAATTATCCTGTATAAGACTCCGTAATTTTTTGTTGCAACGCCCAGTTTATTCAAGCGGAATTTTACATTACGAAAAAATAGCATACCTGCAATCAGTGAGCATTTAATAATTCCGAACAAAACTCATCCAGGAATAACGGCAGCATCTCAAGATGATCGGTAAGTCTCGGGTATGGAAAACTTTACTGGCTTTATTAATCAAATTTAAAAATCTGTTGAAATTAACTATTTTCAAGAGAACGTAATCTTTTAAGTTAAATTTGTGGCCATACGGTTCTTATCTCTCAAGCAAAATAATTTTGAATTGTGAAATGTTCGGGTCCTATATTCTTTATATTTTTTTCCGCATGTAACAAAAAGTTGTCTTTAAGCTAGAAAAGTAAATATTATTGCAACCGAGTTAAATTGAGAAGAAAAAGCATGAATAAATGAGATGACTGGAATAGAAAATTATTTACATTATTTACATTTTAATTTACAAGTATTTTACATATTTACAAAATTAGGAATGGCTAATAACTTAATAATTTTTTTGGGTTAAATTACTTGCATAGAAAACATATTTTCCGACCAGAGTTATTCACGTTATTCGATACGACATATTATAGCTGAGTTATTTGTTTTGGATAAAAAAATATGTTCATGGTGGATAGGGGCTTATTGAAGGTTTTAAAATTATAAACAGGTTGTCCCAAAATCACGAAACATGTCAAAGTTGTATTTTTTAAATATAATGCACTATATATTATTATTTTGGTTTCTACGATCAAATTTAAATTCAATTTTATTAAGGTTTACTATACTTAAACCTTAAGGTTTGTGAAATATTTTATATTTTGTGAAAACGTAGTAACAATTTTAGTGATTAAATTCTCAATATCTATTTTCTTTTTTAAACGCAATTTCACACTGGAGTATACTAACTGATTAAGTTTAGAGTTGCACTTATGTGAAATTCACTAACTTATACAAGGTACCTATCTAAAAAGTATGACTAAATAATTACAAGTTTGAAATGTTAATAACATGTTTAATTTAAATAACACCCTATATTTTATGTCAGCGGTAGATGTAAAATTTAATTGATCAGAATTGATTATTAAAAAACACAAGGTTTACAGTAAATTTTTCGTTGCAAATCGTCATTTAGTAATAATAGTGGTAGTTCCTGTTTTTGTTTTATTGTTTTATTTAAAATAATTTATCCATATGAAGAACGAATTGATATGATTAATCATTTAATACAATTAATCATTAATGAAAGTAACTTTTATTTTGATCGTAGGAACCGAAAATAAAATAATAGTAGAAAAATGCAACTTTGATAAGTTTCGTGTGTTTTGGACAACCTGTACATTATCAAAATAATTTCAAAATATACCTCCAATAGGCCCCTATCCAAACTAAATATATTTTAATTAATTATAAATATATAAATTTTAGGCATTTTTTATATATAATGACTTTCGAAAAATTAAAAATTATGTCAATTTGTGGTCTTTTTTTATGATCAAACACAAGCACTATAGGAAAAATCATTTAGGGCACTCTGGGAGTGGTGCGGGTGCGCAAAAAGCGATTCACGTTGGTTTTGAATCGTTGGAGGTTATTTTCATTGGGAAAAACGACCTCAGGAAGGTCGTTCCATAAGGAAGGTATATATAGGTAACCCAATCCAGGGACCGTGTATTAGTTAATTCAAGTCTGTATTGCATGAAATAATATACGGCTGGTCAATGATCAGGTCAGTAAGTATTTCCTATGGTACCTAGGATGACGCGGGATGTGGCTTTAAAAGAATATCAGTATATGAAATAGAATTTACACTTCATTTAAATATTTAATGCTTATTAATAATTTTTAGGCTACCGGACACTAAGCTCAAAAATTAAATGAAATTATAGTATTTAGTGCATAGTACATTGAATGTAAAGGAAGCTATAAATGATTATATTATTATTATAGTAACGATTAGCAATGAATATTCGGAAGTAACGAAAGTCAATACTTCTACTATAGCAAACTCACTATTTCGCGACCCGCGCGTATATGGGGAATGACGTCACGAATTGCGGAGGCGCTTAGTAATGAATCCCAATTTTAACAGCTTATTTAGATGATCTAACAAGCCCATTCAATCAAATAAATAAAGTGGTAAAAATATGCCAAGTGATCACAAGAATTGGGTACCTATACAAGTCCCTTTTTTAGGTATTTATTATGATATCTTCCTTAAGAGTATTGCTCGTAGTTGTGTGTCGTTGTGTGTCTTTTAATCGCTATTTCGTTACTTTTTCCCTACAAATCGGACAAATACCCGTTTTTGGGGCTCGTATACCTAAAGGCCAATATTTGTATAATCGATGGACCTCTAGCAACATTTTTTTTAGGAACATTGCACTCTTATATATCTAAAAATGATTAAATTATATTATAAATACAGAGTTATTAACTGAAATTTTAAAAAATTTAAAATTTAGTTCTCCCACAATGTATATGTTTTCTATGCAGTAATAAACTCCAGATACTCAAAATAATTAATATTTCTGGATTTTCCACCTTACTTATTATGTACAATATTTACAAAATATCTAATAACAACACCTAAATGCTCAAAAACGCCATGCATAAAATTTACTACATCGTAAATGCGTTAAAAGCAGATCAATTATTCTTAAATCAATTTGACAATTGGAAGTATTTTATTTATTTTTATATCAATAATTATATGATCTGATTCTAAGTCACAGAGCGCAAACACACTAAAAACAGTTAAAAAAATATACAAATTGCATCCATAAAACATACCTGCAAGTAGCGCAATTGCAAAGCAGCAGGAGAATCTCCGATGACCTCCGACGCTTCACGAAGAGCACGAGAAGCCTTTTGTTCTCCTTCGGCAGCGATCACCTTGGCGCGAGCCTCTCGGGCAGCCTCGGCTTCGGCCGCCATGGCTCGTTGCAATTGAACCGGGAGGCGGACATCTTTGCTGCAAACAAATTGTTTTAAATTAAATATGTGAACTACAATAATCTATTAATCCAGAAAGGTAGATCGGACAGTGAGGAAATTTCCACGTGCCCCATAAGCACTGTATGGCATAGGAGTCTGAAACAGGAACGGAAGGGAAAGCAAAGTCAAATAGTCAATAAATTTTCTTCCAAGCATAAGCATGCTAAAATTCATAAAATTCATTTCGAATCACCGTTCCGAATCAAATCCCAGTAAACACAAATGTTCCAAGGACGTTCCAGGGACGTACGGGATGTAAGAATCGTCCTAGGGACGTCCCATATAAATCTTTCAAATCTCTGGGAGGTCCCGGGAAGGTTCCATTGAGACAAATTGGGATGTACTGTGGACGCCCCAATTTCATCCTACATGATGATATAGGGACTATAATAGGACCTTAAGAAGGCGGTTTGATCTAAATGGGACCTAGGTAAGATGTATTTAGGACCTATATAGGATGCGTTTAGGATGCATTTGGGATATACATATTAGGGAGAATTCATTCTTTTGGGTACATATAAGGTTTGTGAGGTGAGGTAAATTACCCGATATTCAGTCGTTATATGTACTTTAAAATGAATTAATCTAATTTAAAAATCGTATTGCAAATGCTACTATTTATCTGGGTATAGATCACCACTAGAGACCTATGGGATATTCAAAAAGTGTTTTAAACAAGCTTCTTTATTTTTAATACATATTATTGACAATGTATATGTTTATAACTGTTTTTTTTTCCTGTTTCTTTCTGGGGCATGCCTCAGCCAACTGGTCATTTCCCTTTCGATATTTTTTTCGGTCGCCCTCATCATCATCATCATCATCATCACACTCCTCTTGGGAGCGACACTTATGTCATTTTAGCTCCTAAAAAAATGTATGTTGATAATCTGATCTCTGAATTACTTACAATATTATTTAATATTTCATTACCATAGTCGATAAAAAGTAGCTCAACTGTGAAGTCAGCGTGTAGTTTTAAGCATCTTAGAAAAAACGAGTTATTGTTTACGTACCTAAACACAACACCACAACAAATAAAACACCTCACTTGGAATAATTACAATTTCACATGCGTTTTTTTAACAGACACGTTTGTTTCGAAGCAGGACACTTATTTTGGCGCACAAATAACGAAATGAAAGGGTCGCCAACCAAGCCAAGACAGACAGAAAAGTGAGGTTAAAAATTCTTTAGCATGGTCATAAAACCGCAAACCGTAGTTTTAAATGAAATTGAATTATTATTTTGTGATTAATCATGATTGAAAATATGAATTTAAACTAAAAGGATTAAGCCAGCCAAAGCCGTTGAATATAAGTAAAGTGTGTAAAACCAAACGAAACGCGCTATTTTCGATGAAACACGAACACTATTTGCTGCAAAATATAAATCCACGGTAAAACAGATAAACCTCCGATATGTGCATGATATTTAGTGTATAACAGATAAATTTGACTTTGCTATCTTATTTCATTTTACTACTTTTTTTGGGTATAATGCGGACCTCGTAAGGCCACTCACAAAAGATAGAAGTATAAATTTTTGTTTTATAAAAAAAATGTTCGTCCCATTGGGGATGTCCTACGGATATAAATCACGACATCCGTAGGAAGTCCTGAACGAGATCTAATAAGGATGTTTCTTGTGTCCCATCGACGTCCCAGGGACCACCAGTTCAATTCATCCCATTTGTGGGACGTTTGGACCAATATGGGACGTCCCAGGGATATTTTGTGTTTACTGGGATACTAATAGCAAAACATCATTTTAATAATTAAAAGTTTTCGCTCCATCATTGGTGGTTCAGTTCAGTCGGATGCCGGTACACGCTTCCTCTGATTTTCAGACAATCAGACTCCAGTCAGGCACCGGCATCGACACTGTTGACGGCGAGCAGCCCCTTTGTTGTCAGATTTACAATTAACAGAATTTTTCATATATATATACAGGGTGTGTCAGTAAGGTGTCTTGCTTCGATAGCGCCTAAACTGTTAAAGATAGATAGAAACGTTCCGTACAAAAGATAAATGGATTACTAAGATGCATAACCAGAAAATATTTTGCAATCTACAGGGTGGCCCCAAAAAGTGGCACGGAATATTTTATAATTTTTTTAAATGAGACACTAGGTATCTTTTTCCACATTTTGATTTAGAAGACCAAGAGCGTTATAACCGTATTTAATTTTTTGAACTGAATTGCAGCGTTGTTAAGTAATGGGTTCTGAAATTCTAGTACTTTTTAATGGTACGATTCAAAAATCATAGCAACCCATTGGTACAACCTGAACAAATGCGACTTACATTGTGGGTACCCTAATATGCTTTATATCGATTTATGTTAATAATTTTTAATTCTCGTATACAAAGCGTTCGTTAGTTCCTGGACAATTTAGAGATTTTAAATATGCTTCAATTTAATTTTTTTAAATATGACTATATATTTTTAGGCATATGGATTGATCTTGCGAATACCGTTATGCTGGTGCGTGGTGCTCCACCTCATTACAGTAAGCTCGTAAGAAATTTTTTTAATGAACGATTTACTGATCATTGATTGGATAGGTAGAGGAGGACCAATATCGTGGCCGGCAAGATCTCCCGATCTGACTAAGCTTGATTTTTTCTTATGGGGATATGTAAAAGGGAAAGTGTACCAAACTGCTCCCACAACAAGAGAAAACATTCAAGCACGGATTAGGGAAGTTTTTCACACAATTATTACTCCGAATATGTTGAGAAATTTAGGCAAGAATTCGGGCTTTCATCTTAAATTTAGGAGGTCATATTGAACATAATTTATAATATTTTTATTCCTATTCTTATTTGTTTCTTGTCAGCGAAATGCTGACAAGGTATTGTAAATATTGTTAAATTTTATTAATTAATTTAGTTTCTTAGCCTTAGCTTATCTCAGCATCCTAGGTGCACTTCTTATTTTATCAGTTTCACAGTCAGTTCATTTGAAAATAAATGACTATGTTTTTGTTCCAAGGCTATCTTGACTAAATTCCAATTCTTACCTGAATTAAGACAAATCATAAAATATTTCAGAAATTATAAGATCTAGGTATAGGATATATTTAACAAAAAATATCGGTATTCGCAAGATAAATCCATATGCCTAAAAATATATAGGGTGTCCTTTTTAAAAAAATTAAATTAAAGCCTTTTTAAAATCCCTAAATTGTCGAAGATCTAATGAACGCTTTGTTTAAGAGAATTAAAAATTACTAACATAAATCGATATAAAGCACTTTAGGGTATCCACAATATAAATCGCATTTGTTCAGGTTGTACCTATGGGTTGCTATGATTTTTATATCGTACCATCAAAAAGTACTAAAATTTCAGAAAAAATTAATTACTTGACAACGGTGCATTTCAGTTCAAAAAATTAAATACGGTTGTAACGCTTTTGGTCTTCTAAATCAAAAAGTGTCTCATTTAAAAAAATTATAAAATATTCCGTGCCACTTTTTGGGCCACCCTGTAGATTGCAAAATATTTTCAGGTTATGCATCTTAGTAAACCATTTATCTTTGGTATGGAACGTTTTTATCTATCTTTAAGAGTTTAGGCGCTATCGAGGCCAGACACCTTACTGACACACCCTGTATATACAGGGTACACCAAGTAAAGTGGCTTATTAGAAGTATCTCGAGAACTAAATGAGATTGTATTTTGAAAATTTGGCTGTGGCTATACGAGATGGCTTTCTACGTTTATAAAATATTTTCGATAGGCGGTGTTGCCGGATCATACCGAAAGTGGTAGCAACTGCGGAATTTTAAATCAGTTACCCTATATATTATATTTTTTTGGAAATTTTGATGACCATTTCCGACATTTTTTTTTTTGGAATGAGCAAATAAATGTTATTTTCAAAGGAGAACATTTGATTAACTAGGTGTGACACCTACTTATGATAATTAGCAGTTTGATAAATGATCGAGAAGTCTAGAAAGTTCTAACAATATATGTTCAATTTTCTCAAACATCAATTTTTTTTCACCTAATTCCGAAACTTTCTAAACCCAACAAAGCTACATCAAGGCTTGTTTCTCAAACATACAGAGGCATAATTACAAACTAATGGGCATTTCCCATTTATTTGAAGAACTTTTTAAGTCAATCAATATTTAATTATTGTACTTAGTGTTAGTGCCAGAACACACAATTTCTTGGATATAAATGATCGTTTTATTAACAAAAAATTTAAGGACCATTAAACATTAAGGACATAGAAGTTTGCTTTGCTTATCAGGTAGAACTTATAACATATAAATATTTGTAAAAAAAATATTATATATACCTTATAGAATATATAACATATATTACCTTATAGAATATATAATATTCTCTGGTCTATGGGCCCTGTCGAGCGTAAAAATGTGGCATTTTTTTAATATATTCACATATCAAAATATTAATTCACATTGAATTGTACTATCAGGAAGAAAAAGTATGTATTGGTAGGATGGCACCACCTGCAGACTCCCTCTCTTTCTCAAAACAACACCTCAACAACTTGTGACACTCCGCCCAGATTTGATCATCACTAGGATACTACTCTCATGTATAGCATACTCATGCAAGCATACTCTTCGGCTATTGGATTTCATGACCATCACTAGAATACTGCTCTCATGTCTGGAGCTCTGCACCCAAACATACTCTTCGGCTACTGGATTCCATCGAAAGGAGGGCTATTCGTCTGATCGGAGACCACGAGCTGACGAAGAACCTCGACAGCCTAGAACATCGAAGACAGGTTGGGGATTTGACTCTCTTTTACAGATATTTTCATGGAAGGTGCTCGGCTGACCGTGCCCTGTTAATTCCGCCCAGAGCTACGAATAGCAGAAATACACGACGAACCACTGCCGCCCATTCATATGTGGTTAAGCTTAGTACCCCTCGAACTTCATTATTTAAGAATTCTTTCATATGGAGGACTACATACTTGTGGAATGACCTTCCCGAGGTCGCTTTTCCCAACGAATATAACCTCCAACGATTCAAAACCAACGTGAATCGCTTTTTGCGCACACGCACCACTCTCAGAGTGCCCTAAAGGATTTTTCCTATAGTGCTTGTGTTTGATCATAAAAAAAAAAATCGACATGAGAACCATTCATCTGATTAGCCACCACGACCTTACAAAGAATCTCGACGACAGCCTATTAGAATATCGAAGAACAGGTTAGTGATTTCACTATTTTTTATAGATATTTAAATAGCAGATGGTTCGACTGATATTGCCCACTTAAATCCAACTAGAGCAATGAATAGCATAAATAAACCCGACAAACCGCTGCCGTCCATCCATATGTAGATCAGCCTTGTACTCCTTCATATTGAAGACGTCATTCTTGTGGAATGATTTTCCTTAGATGCTGTTTCCTAACGAATTCACATTCAAGAATTCAAAACCAACATGAATCGCTTTATTCGCTCATGCACCACTGCCAGAGTACATGGATGACGTGGTTCCTTGTGTCCTAAAGGTTAACGTCGGACTCACAGTCCGCAATTCTTATTTTAATAACAAAATTTTAAAAAATGATGAAAACTAAGTCGGTTTTGATAAAAAATGGTATTAGAAATCGAACATATCCACAGATGTTACGTTTTAAGTAAATCAACCAATTTAAAAAACTTGCAAAATGTATAAAAGTTTATTAAAAAAATTAAAGGAACTAACTTATTCATAGTATTTCAATATAAAAAAATTAATAAATCACAAAAAATAGAACATTCTGTTAAAAAATTATTTTAATAAACGTAGACAAGCAACGCCTAACTTAAATTTGAAAGTCGATTATTGAAATTTTAAAGTTTAATCTTCGTCACTTTCATCAGACAAGCAGTCATTATACAAGTCCTATCCAATATAATAGACAACCCTTTGTTGTGCTGTTATAATCCTTCATGGATAAAGATCTAAATTTACGTTGGGATCAATATCTTACTCATCATCGGTGTTGTGATCGCGCATTTCTTCATTATCATTTTCCAAACTAATGTCGTCATCATCCGGCTCAACATTAGGCTCAACATCTGTCTCAACTACATCAAACAGTTAGCGTAGATATTTCTGCTCCTCTTCGTAGTTCATATTTGATCCAATAATCAAATATTTAGCTTCAGTAATTTGTAAAAAGTCAAAGTTGATAGAAATATTTACCTCCAAAAATGTCACAATAAGACTAACCTGCGCAGTGTCAGTCTGCATTTACGCCTAGCTCCAAAATAAACCAATTCTCATCGTTCACTTATTAACACTGACTTCGCGACGCCAGAGGCAACAGCTACTCAGGGACGATATTGACTAATCGGAATGGTTCGGAAGGTTAAAGGATTTTTTTCTATAATGTAACTACCTGATCTTAAAAGAAGTCATTTTTGATTCATATCTTTCAACAGAAGTTAATTTGCTCCCTCAATTAATACGACATACATTCCAAGTTATCGTGCTTAATACGATCTTATCCTTACGATTTCATCATAATTACTTCTCTAAACATAACTTCCTTAACTTCAACGCATTTTAACCACCTTGCAATGCAATGCAACTACTTTATTTCTTCAGAAAAATAAATAATTATATCACCCTGTACAGGGTTATCATTTTTAACACTTTTGCTGGGTATTTTGGTAATTATAAAACTTATCAAAAAACTAATGTACATGTAATGAGATGTATTTGGGATAAACTAAAAATGAGAAAAGCAGAACTTGAACATTTTTTAAAAATTGTCGATTTTAAAATTGTCCTCTATATTTTCCATTACTAATAATAAAAGAAAATATTTCATATAAAAATTTCATTTAAATGGGACACCCTATATATAATTTTTGTTTAATTAATTAAGCATACTTTGGACATTTATATTCAAAAATAAATTTAAAAATGCGATATTTTTAATAATTTACATTACTTATAACAGTAGGCAATGCAGAAGGAGGTAAAGATTGTTCCACGAAAAATGGATATAACTTAATGACTTCAGTAAAAGTACCTGGGGCGATCCCATTATTTATGACCGTTTGTTAGTATTATGTGGAAAGGACCGGATTGTAATAATTATAATTAAATATAGTCACATCAGGTAGATTAGGTTGCTTAATTTATATTTAAATATCTTTTTGTGGTAAAATTTGTTAGTTATTATTTCTTGCTGGAAGAGTTTAGTTGTATTAACGATATTATTTTACCAAACGTATAAAAAAATAGTATGTGGCGTCCATGGAAAAACATTGATGGTGCTCCTTCTAGTGTTGCAGTGAAGAAAATGCATTTATCTCTCGATGCTAGGGAAATTGTAAAAATAGTATATACATCTTTACTCCACAGAGGACTTTATGCTAGTGCTGCTGCGACTGAAACGTCTGATTTGACTAAGATACCTCTGACTACAGTGAAAAGGATCGCGTCAAATCCCATTAAATCTAGAAAGAAGCGTAAAGATGGCGGTTTCACCAAATGTTTCGACGAAAGCGACAAGGACTTGATAAGGCGAAAAATCTACACCATGTACGAAGAAACTACATTAGATTCTCTGAAGCAACGGCTCACCAATGATGAAACCCAAATAAGTTGTAGCCGCACTAGCCTTTGGAGAGTTTTGTCGGAAATGGGATTCAGATACCGCAAAATTGACAAAAGGCAAGTACTCATGGAATCCCACCGTTTACAAAAATGGCGTCATGAGTATATAACTTCTGTAAGGAAATCCCGTTCTGAAAACCGTCCTATAATTTACCTCGACGAGACTAGGTTTGACACGCATGAAACACCATCCAAAGGCTGGTCTGATTCTTCCGATAAGTGTAAAACAAAAGCTCCGTCAAATAAAGGAAATAGAATAAGCATTTTACATGCTGAGTCAGAAAACGGTTGTTTTCCAAATGCCTTGTGGCTTTCTGCAAAAAACATTAAATACTCTTGTGTGGACTACCATGAAGATACAACGGCCGAACATTTTGAGGAATAGTTCAAGAATTGTCTTTTACCAAACATTCCTCAGAATAGCGTGATAGTAATGGACTATCTATAGAATGACATTATAAATGTAAATAAATATGACTAGTAATATTTAAAAAAAATGATATTTCATTTGATTACATTAATATAATCATATCATTATTTGTTTTCCTTAGTTCGTCCCTTAATACTTCATATTGCCAAGCTATTGTCGACACAATGGGACCGACCCAGGAAATCATTAAGTCGTATTAAAATTTCGTGAAACGTACTTTACACACATCCATCCGCTAGCCGATATCCCTCTGTTCCAAATTATTAATTGACCGTAAACATCTTCTCAACTTAGTCTGAAAACTTAAACAAACCATGCATTAATTTGAGGTTTTCTGTTGGATGAAATAAACTGTGCTCCTCTATTGATAAAAGATATTTCTCTACTTTTAATACCGACTTACATTTCAACTCTCTCAACATTAATTCCCCATGAATCGGTAGCCTCGTCCAATAGTGCTTTCATGTGCTGAGAAATACTTTCCCTTTCACTCAAGATTTCGTGTAGGGGCCTCTGTCCCATGATGTTACGTAGAGTAGTTTGAGCAAGAAGTCTTGTAGAGTGGTGAGCATTTTCCACATTAGCGATGGATACGGTAGCGTTCGAAACTCTGTAGTAGACTACCGCGTCAACGGACACTGTCACGCTGTCTTTGGTAAGAACCTGGAAAGATAATTATTTTATTAGTTCAAGAGATAAACTTTAAATTTAAAAAAAAAAATTAAAGAGTGGGAAATTTCACCAAAATATACAAATTCTTTTTATTTTAAAACCAAAATATCTTATATTCAATTCGCGTAAGGATTTTTTTAAAAAGTAAGCGAAGAACTTGATAAACTTATTATGAATCATGCTAAGTTTCAGATCACTGAACTGTATCTTTTAGCCTGAAAATAACCGTCAATGTTACCTGAAAATGAATATGATATACAGGATGTTATGGAAGTGGCTTATTATATTTAAATGGGTGACTCATTTGGTGTCCTAGCGAAAGCTGGTTATGATAAAGAAACGGATCAGCCTTTTATATAGATTACCTCCCACTTAATCAATAATCGCTTTGACCTGTCATACTTATATTTTTGAAATACATTTTTTTAGAGAGAGAAGATATAATACAGGGTGGATCATAAATGATATGAGGTCCTCTAGGTCCTTATCATTTGAACGGAATGGAGGGTCTTTCCATAGATCGTGGTCGGTTAAGGAAAAAATACTGCTTTGAACTGCTATAACTTATATTTTCTGTATACGGAATATAATGGTACATAATACACAGCCTAATCACAGTTCACCCTTTTTTCACAGAAAAAGTTAATTTAACTAACACTAATAACTGACTAACTATATTTACATTTGTAGAGCATGAATGTCACAGAGGTACCTTATAATACGCAAAAGAGGAAGAAATCGAATGTTTGAGATACGCGGAGTACCGAACGCTGGAATTAGGAATATCTACTTCCCGATATGCTGGCGAAAAATAGAAAATAGAAATTAGAAAAGTTATGAACGAAGAACCACCGACCGTCGGTTCTAAGCAAAGAAAAGGTACTGATGTTATTTTTGTTCTCAGCGTCATACCTGATTTTACCAACATTTAATTAAGGGATAAGAATATGTAAATGCCATTGAAAAAGCCATATGAAAAAGGGGAAAAAGGTTCGTGCGAAACTATTGTTTATGTAGACGTAAGATAAAAATTTGGAAAGCACGTCTACTTAGTAATTGAAATTATACAGACAGACATATTTTATGATGCTTTGTACCGATGCCGATAATTTGTTATTGTAAAAGATCAAAGGAATATTATTATACTTTCCAACCCTGAACAATAAATATGCTACTTATATCAACTTTTTTTACATCCTACAATCAATTCTAGACATTTTTCATAAATCAAGTCCTATATTCAATCTTTTACGAAATATTAATAAGTACTTTAATGCTGGTATGCACCATTGTATGTTCCTCAAAATAGTAAGTTTTCAAAATTAATTAACATGACAATTTTTGACGGCTCAAACTTACATAGCAAATTGTCATTATCAATGCCTTCAAGATTATGATTTGAATCCAGAGCGTTGTTATGTCGAGAGAAATATCAATGCAATTAAGTATTAATATATTTGGTAAACGGTTGAAGATAAGTATAGGGCACGATTTATGAAAAATGTCTAGAATTGATTGTAGAATGTAAAAATGTAAAAATATACAATATGTTATATTTAAAAAATTAATTAATACAAGTAGGTACCATTTTTATGATCTATCCTGTATAATATATTTTTCTAAAAAAAAGTGCATTACTATTATTTTTTTTTTAAATGCTTGACATGTAAATATGATAACACTGGCCAACACTAATCACCGACGTCTTTTGAGACCTACCACAATATTGATTGTGGACATTTTTCACCAGTGACTTTCACGTGGTTTTTCGGATTTGGTAACGAGATGAGGTGATTTTTCTTGCTTATTTCAAAGAACCATAGTTATTTTTCTTCATTTTGTTTCCACCATTTCTATGACGCTCTGTATAAATGAGCATCAATGTTACGCCTATGGGCAATATTAGATGCATGTTAATAATTTTCATAAATTTTAGTGTTACTTTAGATTACACATAATTATGCCGAGTTAACAAAATAGCTATTGATGGAAGCTGACTAAAACCTTAAATGGTAAAGTAAAACCCACATTATGTTCCACTCGTTTCATAAAAACCTTATACATTGTTTAAATTGAAGTTATATATGTTTCGATTGTACAAGCCGCCATCTTCAGCAGTCAAGACTGAAGGAACAATATTGTTAATAATGTGAAACCCAATAAGGTTGAAAATTTTACCTAAATAAAGCCACAACTTGTAAAACAGCAATGAATGGATTTGAAGATTTGATATAGATGGAACTTCATTTTTTTAAATATTATTCTCCTATCTGTCTGTCAAAAGAAGGGCTTCTGGATGTTAATGAACTTATTGGGCTAGAGGTAGCAGTTGGTCTTACTTGTCCGTAATTACGTTCATTACAAGCAGGTATCCACTTGATTTTTCTCTTACATACAAAACATTGCAATGGTGATAGGTTTAAAAGTTGTTTCATTATAATGGAAATACCTCAGTACTCAGTATAACCAAAATATACCCGAATAGATATTCATTTTCCATATTCTAATTAAAAATCAGAGTATTGATATTAAGTAATGATTAAGGAATTATATAAAACAAAACGAATAATATATTATACGGTGATGAAAAAAGGTCGGTATCCCGGAATAACTGCAGTGCATCGCATTGCAGCGAAAAATGTCTAGGGAAAAAGTTGTTTTGGTTTTGAAGGAGGAATAGTTTTCAATTTAAACCACCCCCCACCCCATCAACACCAGGGCGCGAGTGGGGGTAAGTTAAGATTTTCAAATGGAACTCCATATTTTTTATTGGCGTATCGTGCTCTCCGACCAAAAATAAACATCTTTTTTTATATTTGGGCCCTTCCTTCACCATCAATCACGGGCATTTGTTAGTACAAGTCAGAGAAATAGAGTATTTCCGGGATAGAACTTGATTTTCGCACGGTTTTGATTTTGTCTTTCTCATGATGATTATTGGTGAAGGATGGTCCCAAATAAAAAAAATTTTCGAACAAAAGCCGTTTATTTTTGGTCGGAGAACACGATACGCCAATAAAAAATATGGGGTTCCATTTGAAAATCTTAACTTACCACCATCCGCGCCCGGGGGTTGAGGGGGTGGGGGGTGGTTTAAATTGCAAACTATTCCTCCATCAAAACCAAACAACTTTTTCCTTAGACATTTTCCGCTGTAATGCGATGCACCGGAGTTATTTCGGGGTACCGACCTTTTTTCAACACCGTGTATATACTTGTATATGATAATGAAAAAATAAGAAAATTTATTTCTTTTACTAACGAAGAAACAACTTTTTTGCAATAACCAAAAAAGATGGGTGGGTGCATCCCTAATTATTACACCACTTTAAGGATAAGTGACTCTTTAACCCATTTATTGCGGTTTAGAGACGTTGGGACCTACACAATGGGGTTTAATCACGTAGTTTTTATTGCAGTTCAACGACCATAAACTATAAACGTCACTAGAAGTATATGAATATTTTTAATTCTACCGTTTATTCATGACAGATAGATGTATGCTGCACTTAAAAGTAAGTATTTATTAATCAGCTTTATTCGATTAGTATTTAATATCCTATAAATGCCACTCTCGAAACCTTGTGGTTTAATTACGCATGTTTAATTAATCTATAATTAAGGGAAGCAACATTGAACTGGAAAATCACATTTTAACCAAAATACCGCATATATTTTTAAATGTAGATACCTTTGTGGGGGACTGATTACTTTTCAAGGTAGACAGAATGAAAGATTACCGTTTTATCCAAACCCAATTGAATAACTATTTTAGAGTCAAAATTACCCCCCTCATTAAATTTATGTTTCGTTGAATCTCTCATTAAAATCTTTTTTTTTTCGTTATTCGTAATTGGTACGAAAATATTTTTTCTGCGTAATTATTGTCACTGAGTTTGATGGCTGTACAAATTTGTTCATTGTCAATTTCCATAGTTGTGTAGATTTTTCAACCGCTAGAAGAATGAATTTGGATTTACAAATCACTTGGGAAATACAAAATTTAAATAATGGCCTGTTGCAAAAAGAATAAACATATAATTTTTACCTGCACCACTTATCAATTATCCATAGAAATGTATTTTGAGATGTTAAAAGTAGAGAAATAACGAATACAGACAAGACACAACAAGTATATCTAGGTCATCAGGAGGAGCAGCGATGCCGGATCAAAAGGAGAAAACGTTGGTCACTCGCCATGCGGCGAGGTAACTTCAGTACGTGACCGTTTGTCAACGCGTCACGCGAAATTTCCCACATGTTTATACGAATTATTAACGTTTTTTTGTGAAATAATTTATAATAATTATTAATATGATGTGATTTTAAATTTGTGTGATATTACTATTAGTTGTGTTGCATAACATACATTTTGTGCTGTATTTTTTTTAATAGAAATTTTTAAATAATACTCTTACAAGGTAAGAGAGCATGTATCCTAAAATTGTACTTATTTATCTAAATAGTTTGAATAACTGACAATACGGATCTGTTCGCACCAGGTGTTTGGTACAAATCTATATTGCAATATTACAACAGCGCCTAACATACGCTAACCTCTTGTTTAGTATTGATTATTGATTGTATATGTCGCCAGTGACGGCCACAAGAATTTGCAGATTTAACATAAAGTGTATCTCTCGCTTATTAATTCAAAGCGCCATTTATGGTCATTTTTCTATTTGGTTTCATCTTAGGATTTGCAGGTTTAAATATAATAAGTCGTTTCCATTAACACCAGCGGTTTCTTTATTTACGGTAATATCGGAGGATGGTCTGAAATGAAGTACTATAGAAAAGTTATCAGCTCAACAATGGAATAACTTCTATTTTTTAACATAATTAAATTATGCTATCGATTTGAATCTCTTTCCTCTTTTTTTGGCGCAAGGGAAATCGCAATACAACAAAATTTGGATAAATTATTTTATGTGATGAATTAAAATTAATATTCCTCAATTTATATTTGGTATACCAAAAATGAATTACAAAACTTATTTTATTCTTTTAAATCGTACGGAATATCTATTTAAGAGTAATAGTAAAAGCGGATGATGATTCGATTATATTTAATGAAATAAAATCAAACCGAATAAATACATTTTCTGGCATTCTTCCTATTAGGAAACCGAACATATTGAGTAACAGGGTGGTATGTTTTATGCTCGGATATAAAAGTTTAACTATGAATACAAAATAAAGGTACTGGCGATGGAATATTATATCGATTCTCCAGATTTAATATTAGAACATCGACCATGATACATCAATAAATCCTTTTAGATTCAGGTTTTATTTATGGAGTTTTATGCTTAGAGTTGCACTACAAAGCTTCCTTCCTGATATGTTGCAGCTACATGAAGATTCGTGGGCTTTAGTAAAGCAATGTTTTTATCTACGACCACATTGTGAAATCAATAACGAATACACAATAACATCCATTTCTTACAGGTATTAATTTCGATCAATTTAGCGATGTAGGAATGAACTCAAACAATAATACTTCAATGAGCTAGTCATAGAATACACTACTCGAAAACTCATCAAAGAGTACAAGAAATAGGACATAATCATGTCAAAGTAATTATTGTTCATACGCTGTTGCAAAATTCAATACGCCAGTTCCATTAGCTCAATGTTATTGCTCTGGATTTCCATAAACCTTCAAATCCCAATCAAATCAAACTTTTTGTAATTTCTTATTTCTAATTAAAGGTTAAAATAAATTGTTATCTGTGCAAATTTGTTTGATTGATCATAAAAAAACGTATACTGTACAACTCGAGTGGAATAACCATATTGCACAAAAACGATTGATCACTACGCCTTCGGTGTCGTGTTCGACTTAGGTTATCGTGCAATATGGACACGAGGGACTTCTAAGTAAACTGCCATTTTATGATATGGCCAGTTGATTTTGTACATGGTTGTATAGCTTTCTCTGCAAAGGGGCGATTAACGAGTTTCTCTCACACACCTTCACCATCAATGCCAGTATTCCTCAAGGGTCCATATTGTCTCCAACCCTTTTCTACTCTATCTTCCTTCCCGAGATCGTGTTTCGCAACAAATTTAACCTCTAACGATTCAAAATCAACGTGAATCGCTTTATTCACACACACACCATTACCAGAGTGTCTTAAAGGATTTCTCCTATAGTGTTTCTGTTTGATCATAAAAAAATTATATCCACTCTTGTTGAACAAACCACTATTGTGACATAATTGTATATTATAAACCAAGGGACTACCATGACCCATGTAATCCAGCGAATGGATTTGTTGTTCTTTGCCCGAGAGCAACAATCATTCAAGGGATTAAAGCGCTTTAGTCCCGAGGCATATCCATGATTTCTTGTACTTCCGGGAATAATATTAATAAAATTAGGTTATATTATGTATGTATACATTTAAAAACACCTAACAATGTCATAGTTCAATGCAAGAACCAATCGAATATCTTATTAGCCGTCTTTGAAAGACAAAACTATTTTTTTAAATTATGACGTCATTATACCTCTGAGTTTAGAATTGCACTAAACTAAGAAATTAAGAGTTAATAGTCTGTTTGTGTATATGTACTATGTTCATACTTCTAAATTAAAAATTAATAAACTAGATGGTTGATCGACTTTCAACTTAAGGCAAAAGTTCGTGCTAGTTCGCGATAATTCGATAACCCGAACAACTTAGCCAAGAATAATATTTTGACCGGTGATAATAACCTAATGGCTTGTCCAATTGTCAAATTTAGCACCGCATAGTAAAATTAATATTGGAGGTATAAATAAACAATAGTAGAGGGTGTCCCCAATTCGATGCTCAGCATTGGGATCTCGGAAACTATAAAACATACATGAAAAGTTAATTTGTGGCAAAGTTACAGAATTTGGAAGTTTAAGTTAATGTCGTTGAGAAATACAACTTCCGACTACTTCCGGAGATATCCGAAAATTTTATTTTCAGTTCTTGTTCTTGAAATGAAATTTTAATGTTTGCGTTATTCCGTGAAACGAAACATTTACATCCGTATTCAATAAAGTAGTGTTTTACCGAGTAAAAGTATTTAGCGGAAAATCAAATTAACTGTAATAATTAAGGATTAAGGCCTCACTGTCATTATATGACATATAAAGATAATGACACATTCAAAACACAACTGTGCGACTATGAGATCGAAATTAAGGGAGAATTTAAACCACTATCTATTATATATAGGCGTCCTCAGGCTTTAAGCATCCCTTAGCCCACTTTGTCAAACTGACGTCACCTTAAAGAGCACTTGAGTGCCGAGGACGCCTCAAGTGTCGACTTTGAATACGGCCCTTATTTTTACTTTTTAAGCTTTATTCAATTACGTTAAAAACTTACAAATTCATATCCACAAAACTCGTGGCTTAGCAGTGCATGTTTAATTAGATTATAATTGAAAGCAGGTAGACCGAACTAATAAACTCCATAGCTTTAATCAAAATATAGGGATATATTTACGCAAAATTAATGTTACTTTTCAAAGGAAGTAATTAGTTTTCATGGTAGACAGGATAAAAAATTTACCAGTTAAAGTTAACCAACAGACGCAAATTTTGGGGTTAAAAATAAATGACAAATTGTGTTAATTACATTTAATGAGCTTTTTTTAATTTGATGTTTTATTAGTCAATGAAATACATAAGGCACTTTTTTAAAGCAAACCCTTCATCTTCTGTATTTTGCAGTCTAGACAAATTAAATTACATGTCGATATTTTAGCAATTATAATGTGTCAGCACAACATCCGATTGGTGAAAATATTCCTGACTATGCCCTTCGAAGAATAGTAACCATTAAAATAGATAGCAAATAAATTTCTATCATGTATTTAATATAGGATATCAATCTGGGCGCATTCGGTAAATCAATTCATTTAACTCGATTCCTCGAACTCAATTAATCGGATCTTAATTAATCAAAGTGGAAGTTGTTCGAAAAACCTGAATTATTCAATACCGAATAATAAATTAATGTAGCTGTAATAATAATTGTAATTTGAATTTATGTTATTAATATATTACCAGAAATATCTATTATACTATAGCACAATTTTCAATTAATTATAAAGCACTGATGAGCAATCGTAATACACTAGTACTGGAAAAAAGTAAGGATGCTAAAATAATATATTATGTGCAATCCCTTGCAAATTACTAACATAATTTACATTTCTTGCCCCTCGGTCTCAAACTTACTGATAAGTCTTTTAAGCCGTTCCGTACAATCTCTATATTTGTTCGTTTTGATAAGATGCGATTCACCTCCTAAAGATTGCTCAATCCGCAACCTGTTCACACTGTCTTTCTTTTTAATGGCATCGATGAATTTTCAAATTGATGGATGACTTGCTGATTCGCAAAACATCTGTGCCAACCTTCAACGTTGTTATTGATTTTTGGAAAATCATTTAAAACTGACTCATAGCAGTTCCACATTTCAATGCTAAACAAATGTTGTCTTCGCCGACGTCTTCTGTGGATTCGTTCTATCTACGTATCTTTGAAGTAGTCGATTACCTCTTGTGCCTCATCGTGGAACATGCCGCTAAGTTCCTCAAAGGCGTCAACAACTTTCGGATTTGGAATATACGCCGGACCACGCAGCATCCGCAATTTTAGAGAGATATTTAGACTTGATATGTTCTCTGGATACTGGCAAGTGGAAATAGACGAGAAAGATAAACACAAAACAGCATTTGTAACCACTGATGGTTTGTTTAAATTCAATAGACTACGTTTTGGTCTTACAACAGCACCAAGTACGTTTCAAAAACTCGCGGATGCAATTTTGGGAGAGTTAAAGTAGAATGGAGCAATGACGTACCTGGATGATATACTAATATATGGAAAAACTTTAGAAGAACATAACAGAAACCTGAAGAAAGTGTTAAATAGACTTAAAGTAATGGGCCTAAAATTGAAACCTTCGAAATGTCAGTTTGCGTACAAAGAAATAACTGTATTAGGTCACACTATAAGCGACAAAGGTATTCTTCCAGATTCATCAAAACTAGAAGCAGTGCAACAGTTTACAACACCAAATAACAAGAAGTCATTACAAAGTTTCCTAGGACTTGCAAACTACTATAGGAAGTTTATCGATAAATTCAGCGTGATTGCAAGACCATTGTACGACCTACTGAAGAAAAATATGCCAATCGGAATCAGATCTTTTAATCCGGCAGGATTCATTTTTCTGTATAAACACTGGTTGAAGTGAAAAAAGAATCCTCGCAATTGACAGTTAGGAAAGATTGTTGATATCGCAGATATAACGGCTTTTTCAAAATCAATCATAACGGAATTTGGAGAAATATTGGAATTAAAAACGTTTGGAATAAAATTTGATATGTGTCTTGGCTTTTATTAGGCAACAATGCACATATTAAAGGAATTGATAAATTTTCTTCCAATCCATGAATTGTGTACAGTTGGGTAAATAAATGCGGAACTATCTTAAAAGTACCATCAATAAACCAATGTCTTCACTTGGCTAACAAATATAGCGATGCAGGGGTACCAAATATAAGAATTCTCGTGTCAACGTTTCCCGTATCAAACAGAAGAAATTTCTCATCATTTAATGCTTTCTTGTATTCCTTAGGTAGGTAAATGTATTCTCTACGAAGGGGATTGGCGGGAACAGCTTCAGATCTAGATCTTAAGTCACGCATTATTCTTTTCAGGTTTTTGACTACCGGTATTTTGTTTGATACACTACTTGACAAATTTGAAGACAGCGAAGATATATAGATGTGAAGTATCTCTTGAATTTGATGCAACTTGTCGGACTTTTTCCATTTGGGTAGGAAGCTACCCTTAATATCTCACGTTCCGTAATAGTATATTACAATACAAGTACGGTAGGTAAAGACATCTACCGTAAGTGTATTGTACGATATTTTATCTACAAGCGTGTTTTAGGGCACCAATATTAAAAACTTAAAGAGCATTGTTTTAATTTACCGCGTAGGTACCTCGTTAGTCGTTATCTACAATGCATTAATATCAGGTTGCTAGGGAAATAAATTATTAAAATTTAATAGTTGGCTTTCAAACTTGTTTTTATTGTATGTAATTACTTACGGCATCAGTGAGGTAAAGTGCTACTTACTGCACTCAAATCAGTGCGGTAAGTAGTTACTTGCCGCACGCGAATAGATAAATAATATTAAAAATCGGAAAGATACGTCAATTTTTGGTTTAGTTCCCTGGGAGGGGTAGAAGATGCTACTCTTAAAATCTTACTTGGGAAGGAGTCAAGTGGTACATCATTTTATAAATCATTTAAATCTCTTATTATTTAAATTAATTAAATATAAGTTTGTATGTATGCTTGCTCTAGTGGCTAAAGTCCGAAGTAGAATACATTTCTTTCAAGTGAAGTCAAAAGACTATAACTATTTATAATATATTTAAAGGGTATATTACCTGCCGCTGCGTAGGGATATAATCAAATCTGCTTCTTACAGATTTTTTCTGAGCATCCGAAAAATAGAAAGTACCCTAATAAGTTTTATCCTAAACGGTATCGAAAAAATACCCTTTAAGGCTTGCATAGCGCCCAACATACTTGGAAAATGTTTTTTATGAAAGAATATAAGAATGTGTTTTTATCCCTTAAAATCCTTGGGTCAGGCTTATTTATATTATATTGTATGCTATTGTAGGGAACAACTCGTTTTTATTGTTGGCATGTATTACTAGTCAAGGATATACATGGTGTCCTCAAATATATAGTCAATAATTATTATATGTTTCATTTAAAATTATAGTTTTTTAAAGGCAAATTATTTTTATTTATTGCAGTTTTTGGTTTTCTGATTAAAGGAATGCTTGGAAATTAAAAAAGTAAAAATAATAAATTTTTTAATACAACATACACATTAAAAACAAAATAAAATAGTAACTTGTTCTTTTGAATATAGAGGGTTAAAGAAAAACGGATCAATGTAAAAATCTAACAACTTATATTGGGAGACGAATGCCTGCACAGATTTCGCTCTATCTCGGACACACCGCGGTAGATATCCGTGCGCTACAAAACGAAACGCCGCAGGGTGAAATCATGTCGATTTAGGAGTTCTTAGTATTATGAATTGATCATATCTATTCGTCATTCTTATAGTACGAAATTCTAATGATTAAAGTATACGTTGTTATTTGTCTCGAGTTTATTAAATGGTTTCAGCGTTACTATTGTTTCATAGGACTTCGAGACGCTCAAGCTTACGCTCAGCGGTCGTAACTCCAAAACCATTTTATAAACTAGTGACAAATAACAAACTATACTTTAGTTTCATTTTATATAGTTAAAATGTATTGTCACAAAGTATCGGACGAGTCAAATAATTTATTCTAACGAGCCGAAAAAGACATCATACTCTTATACATGAGTAATTGCAAAATAATAGGAAGGAACGTAATTGTAATTATCAATGGGGGAAACTCGTTTTTAATTTGTATGTTGTATTTTAAAAATTTGTTCTTTATTTTTTTAAATGTGTACTAATAATTGGAATTGATTTTCTTAACCAAACAACCAAAAATAGCAATACATACACACCGGCAATACACACTGGGCCCGCATGAAATTTGTGATATTTGTTTGTTAAGCTCAGTTTTTATATAGAAATAACTAATTAAAATACAATTGGTCTCAATCACCCATAGAATTTGTTTTGCAAAAAATAGAAAAAATATAAAAAAAATCTTATAATAGGCGTTTTAATATATTTTAAAATGAATGTATTACTTAAAATTCTAGGTATTAACACAAAAATGATTTTCTGTGGTAGCTGTCAATAAATTTATTAAATAGTCACCTGAGGTAGAGTACGTTTCACGAAATTTGGATACGACTTAATGATTTCCTGGGTCGCTCCCATTGTGTCGACAAGAGCTTGGCAATAAACAAGTGAAGTATGGGACTGACTAAGGAAAACAAGTAATGATAATATGATTATATTAATTTAATCAAATGAAATAACATTTTTTTAAAATATTACTAGTCATAGTTATTTACATTTATCATGTCATTCTATAGATAGTTCTGTTTCGCTATCGCTATCCTCATCAAAATTAATTATAATTGGATTAATTATACGATCCAGACTAATATACGAATTTTCTACAGTTATTACGTGACGGACTGAATTTTTCCAACTACCTGGGGGAATATCATTAAAGCATTTTCCTATTAATTCTACAACACTAGAACTTAAAGTCGGAGAAATATTTTCAGACCTAACCAGTGAATTTAACTGGTGCCACATATGCTCTATGGGGTTAAAAATGCAATAATAGGGTGGGAACCGTAGCACTGTATGGCCAATTTCTTCTGCCAATGTGTCACAAACATTTACTTTTTTTATACAAAATGTCTTTAAAACTTCTAAAAGATCACTTTTTTTATAACTTTCTTCAAAATATATATCATTCGCCGCCATGTAGTTCTGAATCTCCAATTTTGTATTATTTGAGCTTGGAGCTTTATGTAATTGGCGACTGTGATAGCTCCCATTGTCCATTACTATCACGCTATTCTGAGGAATGTTTGGTAAAAGACAATTCTTGAACCATTTTACCACAAAAAGATATTTATATAAATATAAGCAACCTAACCTACCTGATGTGCCCATATTTAATTATAATTATTACAATCCGGTCCTTTCCACATAATAATAACAAACGGTCATAAATAATGGGATCGCCCCAGGTACTTTTACTGCAGTCATTAATTTATATCCATTTTTCGTGGAACAATCTTTAAATGTTTTATTGTGGTTATCATTACTTGAGGTAAATCTTTTATTATATTAATTGCTAAATGTATGATAGTTTGGACAGGATTTTCGGGAATTTTGACCTGCTAAATCCTATTTATTATATCTTAACTTTATTAGTACTGCAAAGGTTTTAAGTTTATCACGCCAAACATATTTTAATGTCAGTTGGTTAAATTAAAAAGTAAAATTTATTTTTTGTTTACTTTTGTTCGTGATATTTGATATACATTGGAATACATTCTAGCCGGTGTTGAAATACGTTCTAGCCCGAACAAACCAGATAATTTTTGTTATATTTGTGGATATTTCGTCTTGAAAAAGTTTAAGAGACCAATTGGTGAATTTGTGAAAAATGCATACAAAATCAAATTAGGAGATCAAGATAAAGATTGGGTATCCCACGTTGTTTGCAAGGTAAGTGAAGAAAGTTTAAGACATTTAGCCAAAGGGAATAGAAAAAGCCTTCCTTTTGGAATACCGAATGTTTGGAGAGAACCGCAAAATCATCATGATGATTATTGCTACTTTTGTCTTTATGATATTAAGAGTCATAATAGAAAAACTTTAAAACATATTTTGTACCCAAACAATATTAATCAGACCAGTTCCTCACAGTGATGGTGTATGGTATCTTTACCCTAAAATACTAAAAGAAGTTACTGAAAGCTCCTCAACCTCAAGCTTTTCGGAAAAAAGGAAACGTTTTTTCAAGAAGCGTAAAGCATAAATAACTATTTCTAATAGTTTCTATGTGTATATTTTGTATATTTTTGTATTTTTTCTTTAATATTATATAAAACTAGCTTATAAATTAAATAAATCGTGTTGTTCCTATATTTTTGGATTTTATTTGTTTGAAAAATAGCCTTTGTGATCCAAAAAAGCAGATTTGAAATCAGCGCTACCCAATTACTAGATAACAGTTAAAATTTTTAAATCAACTTGCAAAATGTTAAAAAATGCAGGTCTGTGTTGATTAAAAAAAATAAGATTTTAATTTCAATATTTTTTTTGTTATTTTTTCTTATCTTCCCATGCAAGATAATTTTCAATCGATTTGCCTGAAAACGGTATATTAATTCGTATCTAACTGACCAACTGCTATCGACAGCACACATATCGGATGCATGCATTGCATTGATTGCATGTCAAAGAAGAATCAAATATTGTGCTTTGAACAAAAATATTTAGACTACATAGGAGAATTACGAAACAAACATTTTTGAAAAAATTAATGAAAAGTTTCGAGAATAAATAAATTTTAGATCAACTCTGTGATAAAATAGTAAGAACGCAATGGATGTTTTAACAAACATATTACATGATCATTCAGGTTATTTATTTAAAATAAATATATTTAGAAACTAAGAGTAATAAATCTAATGTTTATATTCCAGCCAATATAAATAAAATAAATGATAGACAACTACGGAATGGGAAAATTAGAAAAATGCCAAGAGCTCGAAAGGACCATCAACTTGAACTTGTTATAAAGAAAGATTAAATTAAAGAAAGAAAAGAATTAAAAAAAGAAGTTGAAAAAAATACCCTTCAACCAGAACTACTTCTGTACATACCTCGAAATTAAACAGGTACAACATCGAAAACATAAAAGTATGCACCATATAACAATGTTGGGGAACACTGCCGGCGCCTTCGTAACCGACCACATTTCTTTTTATGATCAAGCACTATAGAAAAATTCCTTTAGGGCACTCTGGGAATGGTGCGTGTGCGAAAAAAGCGATTCACGTTGGTTCTGAATCATTGGAGGTTATATTCGTTGGGAAAAACGACCTCGGGATGAAAGAATTCTTAAATAATGAAGTTCGACGAGTACCAAGCTTAACCACATATGGATGAGCGGTAGTGGTTCGTCGTGTATTTTTGCTATTCGCCGCTCTGGGCGAAATTAAGAGGGCAAGGTCAGCCGAGCACTTTCAATGAAAATATCTATAGGAGAGAATCAAATCTCCAACCTGTCTTCGATGTTCTAGTCTAGGCTGTCGAGGTTCTTCGTCAGCTCGAACGACCATGTTTTTTACCTTCGTTTTAAAATCTCTATAGCTCGAAAAGGGCTCAACCGATTTGAATAAAATTTTCTGATTTTTAGACGTTGTTTTGTGCGAATTAAGTGATGGAGAAGCGTTTGACCAGGAACTGCTTCTCAATATTATACAGGGCGAAAAAGAAAGTGATGTAAGGAACAAAAAGTTTGAATGGCTGCCATTTTGTTAACAACAATTCGCGTAAAAGTATAACAGCATTCTAAAGCTCTTAAAGCAACTTTGCTAGTTTTTTGTTTAATACGTTGCGGTAAAAGTATTGAATTACAAAAAAAATTGTTTTTTTTTTTAAATTTCAAAATCGGAAAGTAGCAATCTATGCCCTTGTACATCCACCCCCCACCCCATTTGTATTCTAAACGTTATTCAAGGTTTATTATTGAATAATTTATTTTAAAAATAAATATGCAATTGATACCGGTTGTCCCAAAATATGACTAAAATATGCACTCTAAAGCAATATAAGTTTTTCATTTCAACAGAATATTTTACTTAGTAAAAAGTAATTCTTACCTAAATTTAATCCCTTTATTACCGTTTAAACTATACGGGGCAAGTCAGAAACAAATTTGATATCTTAGAATTATTTATTTATTTATTTATTTACTTTACCTGCCTTACAGGAACATTTCCCAACTACAAGGCAGGGCAAAAGATATAGGCACATAATCTTAATTGAACTTAAGATAAGATAAATTTGCATTACATTACATTACATTACAAATTTGAAAACTTATTTAGTCTTACAATAAACAAAAAAAATATGCAAACCGTATGATATAATTGAAAAGCAGTTTAGTGAGGCACCAGCTTTTTAACTATGTTTATCGAACAATTAAAAAAATCCAATTCATTGTGTTTATTGTATTTGTCACACATTTGAAAAATAGGAGAAAACTTCAAAATATTTGTCCTTGGACACGGTAAATAGAATGTTATGTTTTGCCGTGAACCTAAGCGCGGCACGTTGAAGTTAAGCTTCGTCAAAATGTCCATACAATCCAACTGATTGTTTAATAATTTAAACAAAGTAATCAAAAGATGGTAATCACGGCGATCACTGAGAGATCCGTAATTAAATTCCTCAAGTAACCTGAATTGAGGAAAACCCTGGATGGGATATATTCCATCTCTCTTAAAGCTGAGATATTTTAAGAATTTTCTTTGAACACCTTCAATGGCATTAATATGAACACTGTACTCAGGAGCCCAGATTACTGCAGCATATTCTAACTTGGACCGTACATATGAATTGTACAATGTCTTCAAGACATCACTGTTATTGAAATCTCTTGTGCAGCGCACAATAAACCCATAACCCCGCAGAGATTCACCCACTACCTTATTTATATGAGGGACGAAAGAAAATTTTGAGTCAATTATATTTCCTAAATTTAAAAAAAATATTAATAAGTTCTACAGCAAGTAAGTACGGCATTTCTAATGTGCCCTATATGATTTAAAAAGTAGTCACAAAACTAAATATAGTCTACAAAGTAAGTTTTTTCCCCATGAAGAACGTATTCAGCTTTTTGGTCATATTTTGAGATCAATTCGTATATAATCGGTATCAATTCACTAGTTATTTCTAAAATAAATTTTTCAATAATGAACCATTTAGAATACCAATATGCCTGTACAATGCCATAGATTGCTACTTTCTGATTTTGAAATAAAAAAAATAATATTTTTTTTTAAATTCGATAAATTTTATCACAACGGACTAAACAAAAGGTTTAAAAATTATTATGTGATGAATAAGATGTCAGTTAAGTAAAAATTTTTTACATCACTTTCTTTTTTGCCCTGTATAATATCGAAAAGTCGTCCTTGGTGAAAATCATTCCCACCCGCACAAAACATTGTTCAAAATCCGAACATTTTATTCATCGGTTGAGCCTTTTTCGAGCTATAGAGTTTTGAAAATTAGGGTAAAAAGTCGTTTGAAGATCTTTTTGATGGCCAGCAAAGAAAGTTTTAGTGTTTTTATGTTCTTGAATAATGTCTTCTTAACCTCAACATTGTTATGTGGCGTACACTTCTATCTTTTGGATGCTGTGCCTGTTTGATTTCGAAATATGTACAGAAATAATTCTTGCTGAAGGCTATGGTTTCTAACGTATTTTATTTTTTTATATAATTAGCCCTGAATACGTTTAAAGTACAATTGAACGAAACGTCGACGAAAAAACAATTTGTTTTTTGTCCCGAATCCGCCAATCCAATCCAATCCAGCAGTTACTTAGTTCTGGGTTGTTCCAGTTGTTTCCAGTTAATGTTAAACCTAGAAAATACTCTTCCGGTGTCATTTAATTATCGATTAAAGAAACTTAGAGATCTCTCTAAGATCTGCACACTTTTTAACCTGTACATGTTAGAATCCTCCGAAATTTTTTTTACAACGTATAATTAATGGTGAGCGATATTTTACGAATTGTGATTTAATCACTGATATCAACAAATCAAAGGTAGTCACAGTTCCTTAGCAGCAAAAAAAGCGTGATGTGATCACAGTATAAACAAATCACTTTTTAGTAAGTATTTCACTTCACTTCAATCATTAAACCTATCTTTTTGTTTAAAATTTATTCTCATGAGGTTGACTTGCTGTAACACCATTAGAAATACGTTTATTACATTTGCCATAATCGGCCGTATTGTGTTGTACTAACACCAATTGTGTTAAAATAATAAAGGCCATTTTCGTATATCACCGTTAGAATAACATGGGACGGGACTTCGTGCCTTATTGCTTTTTGGTGGATTTTCTCAAATCACATCTCATATAGAACTATTATTTAAAATGTGATTCCGTGAAGTTAGCATGTCGTTATTTGATACTTGACTGTGACTTCTGAATCTTGAACTTGAAACAGTGACATGAAAATGAGTAGTAATATTCGAAAGACTGGCGAGCTATGGGCATTCTTTAAAGAAACAGGCTAAGTAATAAGAAAACTCAAATGATTACGATTCTATTCTTAAATGATAATATACAATACGCACAAAATGATTAAGAAATCATGAGTACTTGCATGAACAAAATAAATAGTTTGTTGTAAGATATACAGTGTTTAGTTCATCATAGTTTTTTTATAAAGGTATAATTCTACTTTAATCAAGGTAGAAATAACGATTTCTTCTGTTTGTTATCAATGTTGTGTAATATTTTTTAAACATTTTAGTTTTTTGTTACAGTTCTTTTAGTAGTAAAATAGTATACATAATAAATAATTTAAATCTATCGACCATCACCCACTAATTATTTAACGATGCGCGCAATATTCTTTTTTATTTATTTATTTAATCTTTATTTCAAAATTACATCGATATATACATAAAAAGTAAATAACAAGTAAAGAGAAATGTCGTCAAAAAAACAGAACAAAAGCAAATTTAGTTGTTTCAACACCTGTACCTTAATAACTAAATTTAATTTTCATAATTACGTAAGTAATCGCTTAACGTGTAAGGTTCTAAATAAGTTAAAAAAATTTTCAGTTCCTTTTTAAATAAACGTTCAGTTGGTGCGTTCTTAATTCTAACTGTAATTCTAATTGTATTAAACCTATCTCTGTTTTTATAAAAGAACAAAATAGTTTCATATATGTATAATGCATAAACAGTTAATATTTTTTTTGACCTGAAAATGCCTTTGCATGACTGTAAATAAGACATTTTATATATTATTCGCAAGACACGTTTCTGAATAACAAAAATTTTTTGAAGTTTTGAATTGCTTCCCCAAAAAATAATTCCAAACCTCGATGTGGCCTCAAAATTGGCGAAATAGAGAGTTCTTTTTGCCATATCGTTTAAATATTTGGTTATAATGCGTAAACTGTAGCATATCTTATTTAATTTGTTACTAAGGTAGTCAATATGGTGTGACCAATCTAAAAATTCATCGATGTGAATGCCTAAAAATTTGGTATTATTTTCCGCTGGCCGCTGATATTGTTCGAGTTCTACCATATCTGGTCGTTCGTTTTTACTTAGTTTGGTTTAAAAAAAAAAAAAAAAACGTACGTATATTATTTAGTTAATATCTCGCTTAGCAGTGATAAAAATTTATAAACCGTGATCACGTCACGCTTTAATTTCACTGATATCAAAAAATAACAATCACGTTTCACAACGCGATTGAAAAATCACTGTATCACTCACCACTGCGTATAATACATACAATTAGTTGATACGTATTTCAGAATGTTGCTGAAAAAAAATTGTTTTCCAAAATATCCACACATGAATATTTAATAATTTGCTGGATTTTCCTCAATCTCCTCATACTTGAAACTTAATATCTCCAGTTGTACCGATCGTATCAATGTCGCTCTTTTTTTATGTAACACGTTGTTATGTTATCTTTCGAAGTGTATTAAAAAAAATTGTTATTGTGAACAAATGCATAATAATAACAATTTAATTGTTTAAATCGTTTTAAAATGCTCGGCACTCACCTTAAATTAATTTTAAAAAATACCGTTCTGTTCTTTATCCTCTTATCTTCAAAATTAATTTTACGAAAAAGTGACACCTCTATTAGTTTGGTATTAAACATTTCCGAACGAAAGTCACGCAGAGTGCGGGAATGCACCAGAGCGACGGGCCGAGGCGTCTACAATTAAGCTCGGTGCAGTTTGAATGATTTCCATACTTTCCATCGGTCGAAAGCGTAATTCTGCACCCCTTGTGTCACGCCGCTGGATGACTTGCGATGGAAAATATTTAATAACTACCGATCTAATAGAGGAGCACACGAAAAATGGATTTTGCAGATAATTAATTAATTGAGGATAATGAACAACACCGTATTCATAAAATGAATTTAAAGTGGAAGGGGGCGAGCATGTTAGAACTATTAAATTGTTGTTATTTTGCATTTGTTCATAATGTCAATTTTGTTTTAATATACTTCGAACGCTAACATAACAAAGTGTTAAATAACAGAAGCAGTACAACTACAAATTATGAATAATTCATATTTTGGAAATTAATTTTTTTCCAGCAAAATCCCGAAATAAGTGTCAACTAGTTATACGTAAAAAAATTTCGGACGATTTTAAAATGTCAAGGCTAAGAAGTGCGCGATTTGTAAAAGAATAAGCCTTATCTTAATGAATGAACTTATTACCTAAATACCAGATTAATGTGGAAGAAAATAAATCTAAAGATGTCATCGATCTTAACAACGTTTCCCTAAAAAAATGCCTGCAAATAGGAACTACCGACAAAAGTGCCAGAGACACCAAAGGTTTGGAGGAAAATAATTGCGGTGATTATACAAAAATACCGCTTAAGTACATTCATTAAATGAATTTACGATTATATAGAAATCGTATTTATCTTGAAACGATATTACAGAGTATGGGAAGGAAAAGTCTTTGTCATTACTCTAATACATTGACGTTACATCTAATCTTGCTAAATAATTATGAGCGAACTTCTCTAATAACTGAACAAAGAATTCGGCAGACCTCTATCACGGATAAGTCATTAGGCAACGTTACGGCGAACGAATTAACGAATGATATATTTGATGTATTTTAATAATATCATACAAGAAAAATGATCTTAATTACTGTTATCAGTAAACCTTTATTTAAAAAATAAACACGAGAAAATAGGTAACGACCACAATTTTGAAAACATTGCCTATCTGCCAGGAATATTGGATAAATTTATGCCAGCAAAATGGCAGAGACGTGAAACATTTGAGAAAATCTTTAACTTCAACTTGTTGTATATGAATAAGGGAAATTGTTTACCAGGCTACTTAACATATGAATACTTCTAAGATACTTCTTTCAACATACCAGGTGAACACAATAACTTAGGGACATAGGAAAACGTATAGAAATTTTTTTAATATGTATAAAAAAATACTCCATTTAATTTAAAAATCACACTAAAAGTAACACTTAAATACTCCTTTTAGGCCATCCGTCCCATCGGGTGAGATCGTACCGTTCCGGTAGTACATTGGAAGCATGTAAAAAGGCATTGATACGAGGAATGGTACAATTGTAAGGTAAATGGGGGTAGTAAGTGGGTGGGAAAGAAATATATAATAATATATATACAAAAAGATTCAAAAGTTTTGCATCACTCTGATTTTGGCATGAGTTAACTAATGAGACCGTGGTAGACCGTTTTTAAAAAGCTTTATTTTTACTAAGTACAATAATATGTTTAATATATCATGGCTTCAAACTGACTGCCTGCTTCTCGTTGGACTCCGCTCTATATTATCCTAGGAGATGCAAGGTTAGCGGTTTCTAGGTTGGACCGTGATATAACTCCTCCCTTCTCAGATTGAACTACAGCCGGATGGGGGTAGTTCGATGCTGGGCTGCTGGTTTCCCTAAGGGTATTTTTCTTGCATAAAAACCCTCTTTGTTTAATATACTGATATAATAGGTAACTATTAGTGCTAATAAGAAGAACATACACCATTATAGTCTATAACTGGGTACTTTTGTAAGTTCATTAAAGAGTAGGTGTTGGCCGTTCTCTTCAATTTTAGTTTGAAGTTGATGCAGTTCATCTAACCCTATTTTTTTTGTAGGTGGAAGCTTAAATTTAGTACAGGAAGTTGCGGTGGTGCGTTCTCGAATCTGGGAAAATTATTGGCTGTTGTTTTGAATCGATTATATTCTGATTATTGGTAATCGATATCTCATTGATTTTCAGGCGGCATCCAATTGGTATGGTGATTAAATGGCTACCATATAATCTGCGGCTTTCATCTTGTGACAAGCATTTTAGTTGGACTATTTCATCATTCGGGAGAACCAATATCCTATTATTTGATTGGTCCAGTTGATTGATGACCGTTTGAGTTATTGTGACGTTCTGTTGACAGGTGAAGGTGTTTACTATGGATTGCAATAGCTGTACTTCACAAGGACTCTTCACATCAATTTCTTTTAGGTCTTCTTTCTCGCATATGAACGTACTTGGTTTCACTTCTTTCCAGGGGGTTCCTCGATATGTATAGTGTAATTGATTTTTAACTAAATATTTATCGCGAGGTATAACCACCTTAAACAGAATCTGATATGTAATTGGTACTGAATATAAATGATAATATTCGAAATTATTGTAATTAGCAATTGGTACCCTTAATAGATATTATGTTATTTTATTGTTTAAAATGAAATAGTCCATGTCAATTAATATTTCGAGACGAAAAATACTTTCTAAATTTATTGGTAGGGGCAGTTAATTACTACCGACTAGATTTTCAAGATGTTCAAGTTCATTTAAAAGATCATTAAGAGTAATTATACTTGGATGCATAATTTTTAATTTAGAAAAAGTAATAGAGTTCTCGATATCTTGCAATATTGAGTTAATCACTTCGTATAGATTAATAATTTGATTCAATATATCCTTAATAAAATGCATATTTTCCCTGTAGGTAGTATTTTGTACAATTACGCTTATTTGATTTTTCCACCTATTTGTTGAATTGCAGAGTTAAATTTATTGATGACGCCTTGGAGGAGGAGGTCTAAATTCGTGGAAGTTTGCGGTGGATAAGTGTAGCAACAAGACAGTAAAACTATACGAAATGGAAATGCTTTAATATGTTATGTTAACTATGGATATTAGGGAGAAATTTCGTTTTCCTAATTTGTATTTAGTGTGCAACTTAATAAAAAATCCTAAAGCTTTGCAATTAACGGTTTACTAGATTTGGGTATAGTCTTCTCTTATTGGCACAACCAGTACATGAATAGTTAAATGCGTCAAACGAGGCCGGCCGTAACTGGAAAGTCAAGAAAAACAAAAGAGTTTCGATCGGTTGCTTAAATAATCTTTACAATTATCATCAATTGCTCGAAGCTACATTTTATTTCGGAAAATACCCTTTTCTGTGAGACGTCATCTAATCGTCGATTAAGCAAACCTGGAAACTTCTATTACGAAGATTGGATAGGGATCCCGAAATACTGTTAAATCAGATAACCACTTAACTGATTTATCCAATTCAGGTAAGACGATCGCGCGATTAAAGGGGTCCTAATTAGAAGACATTTATTTATTTCAAAAATAATACGATAGCATAACACAATTAAACTAAATATAAACGATATGGATTGTAGCTACAACAATTGCCGTCAAATATAAAGAACATTTCACTTTTTTACGTTGCGTTTGGAGAAAATGGTAATTGCTACTTATAAATATTCCCACATTCAAAACATTGTTTATTAATATTATTCGATTTAATTGTAAAATAAAAATTGCTATGTACATTTATCTACAGATTTAATTGGCTTTCATTGTTATTTTCATTTAGATTAATAGAAACAATCTTCAACTTTAATAACATGATTAATCGAGTTCTTTCAAATTTCTATATGAATAATATCTATAAATTTTATTAATGTTAAATACTTTCACTAAAAGTCGGAGAAATATATATCAAATCACGTTTCACGGAGATACAATTGAATAATTTTCAAGCCTATACTTTTTTATGGATTCATTATTGATTAATTACATATTTAGTTTGGTTTCGCTGTCAATATCATTTTCATTTGCATTAATAATCAATGGCTGCCTATACGGTGGTGATACATAAATTTAGGTTTGTCTTGTCTAATTGATTTATGACACGTTTCAACTAGTAAACTTCTCCAGTCGTCTTCAAGTGAATAATGAATAAGTGACTAAACTAAGAGGGTATTCTTTGAATATTTTCAGAAATCCCCTTAACATAAAGTATATTGATTTTGAGTCCAGCTCCGGTATCATCCTTCGTTCTATGTTTGTGATTTTGACGATTTTTGATGGCTTGATCTACTGATCCCGTGTGATAACCATTTATACAAAGGTCCTTCGTGATGTTGCGAATTTCTTGTGGCTCCTGTAACTTGCAAAGTTTGAATGCTCTGTCAATATCCCATGTTTAGTGCTATTTGAATGGCTTGAGGCATAATTAAGTTATTGTCCTGTGTGAGTTAGTTTCCTGTATACCCATGTTTGAATGATATTCCTGTTTTCCGGGACTGTAACATCTAGAAACGGCAGTCTGTCGGTGTTTTCTAGAAACTCTGTCTTGTAGAAAAGTTTTGAGCTCGTTATCGCTTCCTTTCCAAATAATGAATGTGTCGTCTACGTAGCGGAGCCATTACTCACCAAACGACATGAAGAATTGTGTATATTGAATATCTATAACATGAGGACCACACATGAAAAGGAAAAAGAAACAGATCTCATTCAGAAGACCACCGTTGAACTCACAGCCACCACTTAAAATGGGATCAGTCAAAAATTATACTTAAAGAAGAACATTGGCGAAAAGAGAAATTCAAAGAAGCAGCCGTCATAACTCAAAATCCTGATTGATTTACCAAATCTTTTTATAGATGTAAGAAACATTTGAAAACCACTGTTAAGTCAATGTAAACTTAAGGCTGATTCTCACTATTGTGCAAGGCACGTGATCGGCAACGGCAATACACCGGCACGTAAAATAGGTTAATTATTGAATCTTATGAACTTTGAGGGTGTTACGCGCATAGTATGAATTCACACCCGCAAAATTCATAAGATTCAAAAATTAACCTACTTTGCCATGCCGGTGCCTCGCCGTTGCCGAGCACGTACCTTGCACGATAGTGAGAATCAGTCTTTAGGTTAAGTACGTCATCCAGTTGTAACACACCCACCTCGGTCATGCTCAACTAACTTTCCATCCTCCTAAGTAGTATAAGTACTCTTTTAGTTCATCAGTCATAAATAAATAAAGACAATGGAAGTTCAAAATACATCTGTCACACATGATACAGCATTATCTCTAACCTTCCTACAAATACCCATATGTTATTAGTAATTAAAAAATAGGAATCTTGAACTTTAATAACTTGGTAAACCGAATCCTTAAAACTTTCATGGATCCATAAGTTTTGTAATTAATGTTACAACACGTAAAGCCGGAAAACAACCCTGAATAAACCACATTTTATTGAGTCATAATTATATAACACGTACTTTTTATTTATTTAAAATAATTAAACAGCGGCACTGTCGTAATTGTTATGATTCCATTAATTTTTGTAAAATCTATTTGAGATAATACTCTCTAGAGGCTTGTCCTGCTTCAAGAAATGCTTGTTTAACCTTTAATTAGTTGCTGCTATAATGAAACCAACCTTAGGCATAATGTTCTTCGAGCATAGCATAAAATAATGTATTTTTAGAAGCCTTGTAGCGTTCGTCGAAACATCTGCTTTTGCCAACATCAGTAAGTATCTTTTGCATTTAATTTGCTTTGTCACAATATTTTTACATGTAGACAAAGTAGTTTTTGTTGATGCAAACGTTCCTGCTGCAACTGCATTTAAGTCGCTGGTTCAATAAAATAACATACACCATTTTAACAATTCTCTTTGTAACGGGTGATCCCCACGCAATAGTGGAACTTAAATTTTCAGCACGCGTTTCCTAAGTAAACGCTTAGTGCGGCATAGTTAATAGATATTTATTTTACTGGTCATTCCATTTTAGAGATTCACCTCACGGAAGAACACAATATTTAAAAAAAAGTACTTACTATAGAAAGTTCCTGTAATAATCAGAATGCAACTGTATTATCAACATTCATCAGGTTAAGCTATATTTGGACGAAGAGTTTCGCGGGCTTTAGATTAATTGCGGTAATCCTATTAATAGACCTCCACGATCTCCAAACCGCAAACTACTTGTTTATATTTATGGGACTGGTTAAAAAAGGAAGTCTACAAAGTAAAAGTCGACCATGTGGATACACTAATTCGAAATATAATAATAAATACTACTATCGATATTAAAGAGATAAATGAGCTCCACAAGTACCCTTCGGAGATGAAGCAGAAAATTTTTAGAAGTTAAAAACAATATTTTGCCCATTTATTAAAAGAACGCTATGAATAAAAAATGTTCCTGTATAAAACTTTGCTAAAGCCATCCATGCTTGAATGGGCTATGTCCTTCGTGGAAAGAGCTGTATATGTTACTGTAAAATCCCGATTTCATTTAAAACCCGATCTTCCTAGGAAAAACTAGTTTTAACTATCCTTCTTAGTCAATTCTACATTAAACTACACTCGCCCGCACAAAATTCCGCCACCCTGAAATTTTGGTCAAGTTTGATATTTTATAACTTATTTATTTTTTATGCAATTTTCATGATTTTGTTATCAGTTTGTAGATCCATTTAGTGTTTTTCCTCAATTCAAAACACCCTGTAAGAAAATTGAAGTGGATAACTTTATTTACATACTGTTTCTGGTAATCTTTGATGTATTCTAAACATTTCGTTTTTTGATTCATTCCATTATCACATTTCTGCTGCATTTTAAATGAATCGCTGATTTGAGCCTTTTTTATTAAGAAAAACAAACACTAGATACAAACCCGAACAAATACAAGATTGGTGCGTGCTTCGGTAGAAATACCCGCCTAAATCATGAACCGCCATGATATGAGATTCGTTCTGATATGATGCATTCAGCATATCTTTCATTTATACGTAAACCCGCTCACGACCATCCGGCTACCTTAAACAAACCCTGGATTCATCAGTGAATAGTACGTTAGAATATTGTCACTATCAAATACTCTGTCACAATAATCGCGTACTTAGAGTCGATAATTTTTAACCGAAAGCTTAACATACATTTTCTAAAAATAACATCGTTTCATTTAAAATTTTGCAACTAGCAGCAGAAATTAAATAATGGAATGAATCAAAAGACGAAATGTTTAGAATACATTAAAGATTACAAGAAACATTATGTAAATAAAATTGTCCAATTGTCCTAAAGGGTATTTTGAAATTAAGACAAAAAACAACAGTTTGATTTACTCCTGTATAATATAGCCTAATAGAAAAATATTACTTTATAAAATAATTAAGGAAAACACAATAAATGGATTTATAAACTGATAATAAAAACAACAAAATTGCATAAAAAATAAAAAAGTTATAAAATATCAAACTTGACCAAAATTTCAGGGTGGTGGAATTTTATGCCGACGAGTGTAGTTAAAACTATAATTGTCTTATAATTTAGTTAGGACTATAAATTTCATTCTCATTTAATTGAAATACTATTTAAAACTAGTTTTTACTAAGCTAAATCAGTTAAAACTGTCCTACACTGATGAAAGGTCTGAACAAAAAATCGGCTTAATATGTGGTATATGAACTGTTAGAACTATAACCAACCTTTGATTTATATTGGTTGTATTTACCACTTAATTTAAACTGGGTTCATATAATTTTCGCTAATATCGTTTAATTTGAAAATAATTTATTTTTAAATATGTATAGATATAAATAATCCTAAAGGTATATTGTGCTGAATTTTGTGTAATATATTGTAGAACACATTTTGAATAAAACACTGAAAAAAGTTACCAAACATAACCTGGCGTTTTACGGGCATAAGAAAATACCTTTAGTGTTCCAACAAAATATCTTTTCAATCGGTGGTAAGTGGCTTTGTAAGCATAAGAACTTTCCTTTTCTGGGTGTAAGAAAATATCTTTATCGTACCAGCAAAGTACCATTTAAATCGATGGTAAGTGGCTTTGCAATCATAAGAATTTTCCTTTGCTATAACTGCAGGATAATATTGGCCGGGTTTGTTCCTTTTGTTACCGGGTTTATAAAAACTAATTTTGACTAAAATATATTTAATCAGCAATAGAATTAACTGAAAATTTTCTAGTTTTAACCAGTTAAATCTAGAATTGACTAGGAAGGATAGTTAAAACTAGTTTTCCTAGGAAAATCGGGTTTTAAATGAAATCAGGTGCCTACGGAAACGTATATACCTTCGCACCATTATATCTAAAAGATGTCCGACCTATCGCAGTTCTCTATTTTTGGAATATTAAACATATCAATATCGCGTTAGTCTTTAGTAAACATCCATACCACAGACTAGTTTTAATAATAAGTAAGAATTACTAATATTTACAACATCCCTATGGACAAGAGTAGCAAGATTACTAAAGGAATCTCTGATTTAAGTGAAAGCTTCTAGATACCTAGCTCCAAATTTGTATTTATTGCATATCAAGTAAATCAAATCAATACTAGTTCATTTCAGATGTAATTGTGGAAGAGAAGTAATTAAATGGTTTGCCGTTATTAACTGTCGAGCGCTGCGAAATGATTACTTGGTGAGCAAGAGTTTACAATTGGTCACTAGGAAAGGGCACTGTCAATTTATGCATGTTTCTTGTGTTTTCTTCTGCCGAATACAGAAGGAAATCGGCTACAAAAGGTGTAGCGGGGGCGGGGTTTCACTTGTTTTCCCAGGGCACTGTCCCGATTCAGAAATGCTTGCTGTCCATAAGTTAATGACCAACTAGCCATTTTGGCTGACCGATTACATTTTTCTGTTCGCAAAACTAAGAATATTTTCCAGTTAAATGATACGCATTGTGGAATGTTTTGGTGCTTAATATATTATTGAAATTATATTGGCGTTTACGATATTTTTGGCAAAAAATGTCGAGACGATACATTCCCTGCTGCTCAAGGCCGATACACTGGATCCAGCTCAATAATTTTTCCCATTATTCTAAAATATTTTGCGTTCTTTGTCACAAAACACTACGTTCGAAGTCATCAAATCATCAGTTACAGAAACTTGCCAATTTAGAAATGTGGGTGAGGATAAATCTTTGGCAAGCAGAATGAAATAATGACTAATCTTATACAGCTTAGACAAGCTGATGATTTACGCTCTAGTAATTAGTGTAATTTTTGGAAATACCGGGTTAGTAAAAAGAACCGGAATGCTTAAATATTTTTAAAATCGCTGAAGCTACGCGTACAAAATTCGGCATTTTGTGGTTTCTGGGCAAGCGGAATTAAACTATGATATCGGCACTGCTACCACATTTCCCAGTTTTGCGCTACATGTACAGATCGGCAGGCAAAAATTTATGGGGTTAACATATTATGTTGTTACATATATTAAATTTTAATTTAATATTCTCTTAGTGAGAAAATCCTAAAATTAGATTTACGCATTTAAAATGAATTGTGAAAGGTATATAAGGAACCAATATTCTATTATAGTTTCAATATTATTAAAACTTTCTTTTCATACTGTTTATTTTGATATTTAAATGCCAAATATTATATGTTTTAATACTTACTACTTTTAATCTGAAATATGATAACATTGTCCGCTGTCAATGGTTACAGATAGCTTGGGCTACTTTGATGGTTATATCCCAGACAGTTGATAATGCATGTGTGACACCCGAAGGCCCATCAGGCTTGTTATGCGTGTTATGCGCGTTATGTCTGATATTGAATGGATGTACCCACCCAGTTGCGTAGCGTTAGGAAGGGCAATAGTTATTGTATTGTGTTTTACAAATAAGTGTTCAGTGTGTCGTGTTGCAGGATGTTATTTTAAAATTTTGAACTTTGTGTGAATGAATGAGTATACTTCTGGTAAAAACCTTCTCAGTCAGACCAGTGAAGTGATTGCAAATGTTTATAGGGCACGCGAAGAGAAATCACAAATCAATATATTTAGTTGGCCACTTAAGCGAAATTTAGACAGGAACATTAATACGACCAAAATTGAAAAAATATTATTAATCAATTAAGCATATAGTTTTTCCATGTTGAAAAATTTACATCTTGTAAAAAATAACTTTTTAAACCTTGATAAAAATAGTTATAAGTACTTTCACACATAAAATGCAATTACTGAAGAATTTCCTATTTTTATTACATTATTTAAAATAATACTAGCACGCCCATGACTAGACCATGTTGTACACGATATTGCTTCCCCCTTACCGATGTGTCAGAGATCCACTTGTCGATCTGTAGTCGTTTTGTTATCTTAATGGAAATGCCCAATTTATTTTTACAGAGAATTGGGCGTCTCAAATTTAGTAAGATCACAAATGTTCAAAATTTTATCTCTACTAGTTGCTGAAATTTGACAACACCGCATTTTCAGTGAAAAGTGCCGGAACGCTTAGATATCTTCACAACCGCTAAAGCTGCGTTTACAAAATTCGGCATTTGGCGGTTTCTGGCATGCGGAATTGAAAAGTGATATCGACACTGTTGGCACTTTTTCAAATCACATTTAATTAAAAACTACTTTCGTTAAAATTACTATACAATTGTATCTACTATAAACTGTCAAGTTATTTTTGTTTAATGGGGCATTCCGTTTAAGATAATAAAATAGTGACGGCGCCTAGCGCTAAATTGTGAAACGTGGCAACAGTGCCGCATGCCCAGAAACTACGAAATATCGAATTTTGTAGGAGCAACTTTAGCGGTTTTGAAGATATTTAAGGGTTCCGGTAGTTTCGACTAACCCGGTATATCATACAATCATTATAATGAATACATTGCAATATATTTTTTAAAGATTAATGTTAATGAGTATCAAAAGTAGGAAATTGTGATCCAAAGAAGGAACTGAACCAAACCACAAACCAACTAATCCGTTAAGGATTACTGTTAATATTTTTTGGTGAATACGGTAAAAAAAATTTTGCTATTTTTGTGTCTAAGGCGCCCTCGTTATACCTACTCACTAACTTATCAAAACACTCCATTGATGAAGAAGCTTACCTCTTGTGGCGGAATATCATAGGTCCTAGTACGAAGATCTACTCGGGCATATGCATCAATACATGGCAGGATAAAGAAAATTCCTGAAATAATAAAAATTTTCATTAAATTACAGGAAATATAACAGATTTTGTATAGAGTTGTATATTGGTGACGATTTTAACTTTTCTATTTTATCCATTACTTACTTATACACATAGTCAAAATTTGCTAGAATTCAAAAATATCTTTATATGAGTCTACTTAAAAGGTGCTGAGAACGTAAGAAATTAATTTTATTTACAACGTTATTACCAGCAAGTGAACGGAGAATATTTTTCACATCTTTTAAAATAAGTGTAAGTAATATTTTTGAATTCCAGTAAATTTTGACTCGCTCTGTAAGTAACGGTTAAAGATGGAAAAGTTAAAATCGGCATCAATGTACAACTTTAGGCATTATTTAAAAATATTTAAAAAATATGTGGTTTCCATTAAAAAAAAGATTGTCCATGATAAGTGTTTTTGGTTCACTCTATACAGGGTGTCCGCTAATTAATGGTACATGAAAAAACCACAGACTCCTTGCGTAAAAATATTAGGACTTACCTATATCCGAGAGTTGATATTAACTGAGATACAGGGTGATAAATTTAAACTTCATTTTTGTTTTTCTCTAATAACTTTGAGAGAAACTAACGTTTTTTTACAAAATTTGGCAATTATGGTTTTTTTAGACGATAAATTAATTTCTTTATTAATTAATAAAACGAATAACTTTAATGTACAATGTAGAGGGCGCTGTCTGCGGCATTTTTCTCACATTCATACGGTGATAACTTTTTGTGCCTCACTGTATTTAAATTTTTAATAAAAATAATTCTTTTCCAATATTTATTACTTGAAAAAGGTATATTAAGTTCAGGTCGCCCAAAGTTGCTGTTTCGGAGATATTTATATTTAAATTGTTTAGTGCGTTAGCTCAGGCAAGCAAATAATATTCTGTCACTTCTTACCAATTGACTTTTACATGATAATTAATATTCTAGTAATGATAACTGGGAGTAAAAATACAACAAATTGATTATTCTTTAACTTACTTTAATTAAAATAACTTTGACCCTAGAAAATATCGTGTCGAAAGAAACCAACAGCAATGAAAACACAAACTAAAAATGAAACATTTTCTGTTCCATAGCAACTACATCTCTAAATTTTATTTGTTTTCTCATACGATACTTTAAGAAAAAAATTTTGTTTGCAAATTAATAATAATTGGGCAGGGTGCATTAAACAATTTAAATGCAAATATCTCTGAAACGGTAACTTTGGGCGACCTGAACTTAGTATACCTTTTTTTACGTAATAAATATGAGAAGAGTATTATTTTCAATAAAAACTTAAAAGACATTGTACATAAAATTTCATAAAAAATCAATTTCTCGTCCAAAAAAAACTATAATTGCCAAATTTTGTAAAAAACACGTTGGTTTCCTGCAAAGTTATTAGAGGGAAAACAAAAATGAAGTTTTAACTTTAACACCCTGTTTTTTTACGTAACGATTCTGTGGTTTTTCCATGTACCATTAATTAGCGGACACCCGTACATGTCTATTTTATTTTATAAAATTCACAAGAAAAATAATATGACCAAGGGATTTTTAAAAAAATCTACCAAGTGTCAATACAGGAATTATTTCATGTTAGAAATTCACTCTGTACAGGTTGTCCATTTTCCTTGTTTTACGTTTACTAACTATTATTGTAATTTTTACTAAAAATGTAGGTTAAAATTTTGCTATAACACTACGCCGGGTGTTTCAGGATGATTTTATTATGATTATCGTTTAAATTACAGAAATAAAATTTGGTGGGTTTGTATGTGATATTATTTTGCATTTCATGTCATGACAAACTCCATTTTGTCACTTCCGGTTTAACTAGAAATTACCCCAACTTTGGATTTTTAAATGGAACACCCAGTATATTTTTGGCTATATCGATTCAAAATACCATTACAAATTCAACGACGTCACATACGTCACTTTTTTGACACTTTAAATAATTTTTCTTCTTATTTTTATTTTTTCATCTATTGCTATGAAATCCCTAATCCCCCCAAACTTCTAAGCCTAATTATGGCGGATGTTAAATTTGTAATTATGTTCATTTGTTTGTTAGCATTATGGCGTCATGGGTACCTAGATAAATGCAAACACGTCTGCGTTTCTTGTTGAATTTTTGTCATGAATTATTGTTATTTTTAATAAATTATCTCATTATCCCTTTTATGAATCGGACCCCAAATGTTCGATAATTCACCTGTATTGAAATTTGGAAAGATTATCCAATTACTCTTTGATATGTGCCTGTCGGGAACAAAATTACACTTGCAAATAGCCTTGTTATAATTATTAAATCGTATGCTATATCGTTATCTACTCCCATTACCCGTTTATCAAAGTGGTAATCAAAAATATACTCTGCATTTTTCTTCGTCGTACTGCCTGAAAACACGGAGCAATATTTGATTGTTGAAGAATATCGCATCAATTATTATTATTATTCAGTTTTATATGTCACAATTTGATTCTTTGTCATCACATCGAGAGAAGCTCTAGCGAAAAATCTCTACTAGGATTATCTTAGCTGGAAGAGAATATTTTCTACCCGCAATAGCATATTATCTACCTATAACAGCATTTCTTTTGACAATAGAATCCATTTTCCTGGATATTCGTTATTCTTGTTAGAAGAAACTTTGCTATTTTAGAAATATTTACATTATTGTTGGAGAAACGCTACCCTTTTCCCTCATAAATTCATTATAAAATACTCAAATTTGCATAAACTTATATTCCAGAACATATAAACACGTTTCGACAACTTTGGACAAGATACAAAAACATACGACGATTCTAATAGACAAAACTCATTTCCCAGTGCATTCCGTCCTGCACAAATAGTCAAAACTTACTTCCGACGTTTACTTTCAGCCCATATCACATGTTAAAACTACCATAATCAAAATCAATACTTTAAAACTTGAAATATTCACGACGTAAAAAACTATCTTTTTGGAGCAACCACAATAAAAATGTCATATCAAACATATTAAATTCTGTAATAAACAAGCTACCGCAGGGTCAGTACTCAGGTGCTTTCTCACTATCAATTTGAATAAAGAACATAATTACCTAATTGTACCATGCATACGACATACTCATTACATAAGTCACCCGACAATTATAATAACATTTTCCTTGCTCACGGGCTATGCATACTCGTCAACCCCATGGTACAGACGTGCAAAACACCCAGCGCCTAGCGACAGTATCTAGGCGGTGATTGGCCAGATAGACGTACGGCGTCACGCTTCCCCTCTAATAGAGTTTTTTACCACCCAAGGAACCACACTGTTGTCCGGGAAGTCGCTCAAGGCAGGTTGCCGTTTTAGACTCTCGTGCAGACACGTCATTTCAAGGCCTTTGCGGCCGATCATCTATTTTAACTATTTCAAGTAAAGTGAACTAAAGTACGTTATTACATTTCTAGGCACTTCGTGGCCGATCTTCGTTTCTAACTAAAAAGTGCAACATACAAGTACAAATACAGTGAAACTATGCAACAAGTACAAATACAGTGAAACTACCGATTGCAGAGTCGTTCAAGGCGTAGGCCAATTTTAAGACAATGCAGTAAAAAGTCATTCTAGGCACTTCGCGGCCGATCTTCATTTCTAACTAAAAAGTGTATTATTATTTCACAAGACATAAATTGCCGATACGCATTATCGGCTCTTATCTACCATGAAAACCACGGCAGATAAATAAACCGGGTTTTCAAACCACGATTAGTGAATCGGATTAAACGGACTTTCTACCTTTCTACATCGCGGCAATCCGACGGAACCGGGAATTAATTACGAACTACCGACTAACGCGAAATGCATATTACCATGAGCTACAAATTAAAATAACTTAAGCAAATATTATTACTCGTGAACCAAATCAATAACAGTCAAAACAGGCAGGTTTAACAGCTTAAATAAACCGTATTGTACCGTACCCATACACCATATCCGTTGAAAATAGATAAGTTATTTGTGATATACTTCTGTGTTTGTTTTACGCCTAAGTAACAGAACCAGCGAACTTCCTATGCTATATAGTATTACAAAACCCGATTGGACTTCAGGATATAACACCGTAGCCCAACAATTATAGTTACAATTATTACTATTATTATTACATTATGTTCTGTCATTCATCTTTATATATGCTGGGGAAGGAATGCATTTTATTGTGACTTCAATTCCATAGCAGCAGTTTGCTAAAGGATTTTAATTGTTGTTCTCTTTACTTTTACATTACAAAACCTATTTTACCGGGATCGAGATAACATTTCAATTGAATTGGAAAAATCTAATACCGTAGTTTGATGTGTTTGCGTTTTAAACTTGCAATCTAGAAAATGTAATTCCAAGTCTGATAACAATTTTGTTGCTATAGAGTCACCTCTATTCTTTGCATACTCTTTTAATTTCTTTACCATACTAATGGTTTGTGATAATTGGTGACATTTGTTTGATTACTGTATTCAACTTCTTCATCAAAGTCGTCAGATAGTGATGTGGTTTCAGTTTGCGCTACATAATCGGTAGGAATGAGGTCACTATCATCTTCTAATAGCACATTTCTATCAATATTAATGAACTCGCCCAAATCGTTGTTATCAAATTACAAACTTCCACAACATCAGTATTCTCTTTCAGACTCAAAACGCGACATTTTTCTGTCATTGTTTACAATTCTAACCTTACAACTCACAAATAAACGGCGGACTGCTGTCGGGGCATCACACATACTTTCATTCGGGGAAGTCCTTTCGCGCTGCGACGCATACGAGATTGGTTGCCGGTCTGTCTTCAGAAAGTTTTTGCACCGTACTTATTCGTCTCCCAAATACTTTTAAAAAATGTTTTTCCTTTTAAAGGAGGGTTTTCGCACCCTTTGTATGAAAACATCCTGTCAGCGTCCGCCCAAAGGAGAGTCCGCCCAAGAGAGGTTGATTTTCATGGAATTTCGTATATCTAGTTCCGGATTATGAAAAATGTCCGCTTGATAAAGATGTCCGCTTATGAGAGGTGTCCGTTATGAGAGGTTTCACTGTATATAATTAACTCGGTATATTGTGCTGAATTTTATATATTTTGATATTGTAGAACAACATTTTAAGTAAGCAACTTAAAGAAGTTACCAAATTATAATCTTGCTTCATTTTAACTCTAGAGTTGAAATATTACATTTCAACGCATATAATTCCCGAACAACCTCTCGGAGTAAATTCGGATGTTGTATGTGGTAAAGGGCAATAGAGCAATACTCAGCATTAAAAAATTACATATATTTGTTATAATTTTTGTGGGGATCCTTATGGTTTTTTATAATAAATATGTGAAAGGTAACAGACTAGGCAACCTATTACACATAATAAGTGCTTGGGAAAAGGAGTAATAGGATAAGTACCAATTTATTTTCGATTTTTACAATTATCAAAGATGGAATATCCATACAGGGTATTTATGTAATTATATTTCTTTTAATAATAATTTGAATATTGTTTTAAGCAAATATGTTAAACTTTCATAATTGGCAAGTTAATGACATTTAACTCCATATCTATAAATATTGAGGTTAGGTTATGAGTTTTATGATTTTCTTTGAATTATATGTATTTAGTTCCTTTTAAGATTATTGAATTTTGCATTTTTTAATATTTGTTAAAGTGAAAAAATAAACGGTTCGGCTCTTTCAACTTTAATAATTAAGCTGCTTTTTATACGAACGGAGCTGATCGGCGATGATAGCGCGCTTAGCCCAAAGGAGAAGAACAATAACTGACAGCAGACCAGCGGAAAAGATACATCCGTTTTGTTTGCTTTCATTAATAAATGGAAGTGTTTAAGAAGTAAAATAGTTCATACGATTAAACAATCCACTCCATTGAAGAGGTAAAACAACGCCTAAACAGCATTAATCTAATTAACAAATCAGAAACTATAATACTCCATACATACACACATTACAGGGTGTCCCATTTTCGAAACTTTTATAGGATATCTCCGTAACTGTTAGTGCTATAAAAAATGTAATGTAGGTGTCATGTACTCTTTTTGGGTCAAACTTAAAATGATAAAATCAAAATTTGAAGATTTTTGCTCGCTTAAGAGACGGGAGAAAATCAAAAAATTGACAATTTCCAAATTACGCTATATTTTCTTAGTTAAAAGAGATACAGAAAAATGTTTTATACAAAAGTTTATTTATAATGATTATTTAATAATATGCCGTATTTAGAATAAGTATACGAGAACGAATGAACACCCTTTTTAATTTAAAAAGATACAATTTTAAATTATCTTTTCAAATATACAGGGTCCGCAAACGAAGCGTGGACGGAAGATTAAATCGTTATCGAAGAACTTATCAACAATACTGAAACAGCTTGAGATATTGGATTAAAAGCGGCATGTTTTAAAAATATTTTACATTATACAGGGTGGCCCAAAAATGTGTGACAGCATAAAATTATATTTTTTTAAATGGGACACCCAGTATTTTATTGCATATTTAGGTTCGTATTACTATCGTTTATAAGTGCCTCAAATTTTATTTAATTTGGTTTTGTAGTTTCGGAGAAATAAATTAAAAACTAAAAAAAAAAGTTTTGCAGTCCTGAATAAAAAAATCAAAAAAAACAATCCAGAACTATTTTTTAACCTCGGCATTGAGTGAAATTTATGACAAGAGGTCTGGAGATACTATGAATGTAATTGCGTTTATTTATTTTATACAGGGTGTTCATAATAAGCTTTCAAAAACACCACATTTTAAAATAATTTTTCTCAAGTTTTTCAAATGGAACACCCTGTATATTATTTGGCTATTTGACGTAGAATTCATAGACAATTTTTTTTTGTAATACAAGCATATAAGTTATATCCAGCCCTTTTCGAAATAATTATAAATATCATAAATTATGTTGTTTAAATAGAGTTCTTATTGGGAAATTTTGTTATAGGCGACTAGACTAATAATTGTAAACTAAAGTAAAAGTTCAAAATAGCTTCCTTTTACTCTAGAGTTTACCGTATTTTAGTTATTTCGATATAAATTCTAAAAGCATACATTTTTGCTACTTTTATTATTTAATTTAATTTTTTATTCTTAATCGAGTTGCCATAATTTCTTTTTGTTTAGATTGTCACTATGACAGTTAAATAAAATTATTTACATTTGTTCAGTCGTCGAAATTAAGTACTAACTTACACAAAATGTCGAATTTTAGAAATGGTAAATATGATTTTTATACTGGAATGTGCAAGAAATTGCCTTCTCGCGAGCCGAGTGTATGCTGAAAGATATCTAGATATTGAGAGAAAGCCGATAGCAAAAACCTTCGAGAAGTTGTTGCAAAAATTTGTAGCAACAGGAAGCACTGTGTACACAAAAAGGATAATAATCAATAAACCCGTTATTAATGAAGAAAATGAATTAAGAGTTCTGTTGGCAGTAGAGGAAAATCATTAAATTAAGTAAAAGGATGCTATTTTGAACATTTACTTTAGTTTACAATTATTAGTCTAGTCGCCTATAACAAAATTTCCCAATAAAAACTCTATTTAAACAACATAATTTATGATATTTATAATTAATTCGAAAACGGCTGGATATAACTTATATGCTTGTATTACAAAAAAAAATTGTCTACGAATTCTACGTCAAATAGCCAAATAATATACAGGGTGTTCCATTTGAAAAACTTGAGAAAAATTATTTTAAAATATGGGGTTTTTGAAAGCTTATTATGAACACCCTGTATAAAATAAATAAACGCAATTACATTCATAGTATATCTAGACCTCTTGTCATAAATTTCACTCAATGCCAGGTTAAAAAAAAAGTTCTGGATTGTTTTTTTTGTTTTTTTTATTCAGGACTGCAAAACTTTTTTTTTTAGTTTTTAATTTATTTCTCCGAAACTACAAAACCAAATTAAATAAAATTTGAGGCACTTATAAACGATAGTAATACGAATCTAAATATGCAATAAAATACTGGGTATCCCATTTAAAAAAATATAATTTTATGCTGTCACACTTTTTTGGGCCACCCTGTATAATGTAAAATATTTTTAAAACATGCCGCTTTTAATCCAATATCTCAAGCTGTTTCAGTATTGTTGATAAGTTCTTCGATGACGATTTAATCTTCCGTCCACGCTTCGTTTGCGGACCCTGTATAACACACCATGGATCATATTGGTTTCTTAGGCGATTTATTTAAACCTTATTACTTTAAACCACAGTAGGCCATGAAACAAAAGCTAATATCCTAGAGAAAACTATGTTGACATTCTAGTTGTTATTAACATTTAACGTCAATTTCATTTTTACATATTCATTTGTGAAAATGACTTATCAACATTTTGATAAATTTGATATGATATCTATCATCCATGGTGTGTTATAAATTTGAAAAGAGAGTTTAAAATGCTATATTTTTAGATTAAAATATACAGGTTGTTCCATTTAAAGAAATGAGGTTAGGTCCGATAACTTTCTTACCTGACCCCGTATACTTATTCTGAAAACGACAGATTATTCAACAATCATTATGAACAAACTTCTGTATAGAACATTTTTCTGTATCACTTTTAACTAAGAAAATATAGGGTAATTTAGAAATTGTCAATTTTTTTATTTTCAGTTGTACCCAAAAAGAGCACATGACACATACATTACTTTTTTGATAGCACTAACAATAACGGATATACCCTATAAAAGTGTCGAAAATGTAACACCCTGTACATAATTATTAGCGTAAGCAAATAGGAGAATAGTTATTACTTTTATTTTTAACCAGGTAAGTAAGCTAAAATGTGTGAACAAACCCAAATAATTAGGAGTCGGATGAAAAAGTGTGTAGAAATAATGTGTGGGGTATAGTATTTGCAGAATTATACCGTTGATCTTTTGACTGCAATAAAACCCCATTATCCCTTCGACCATAAAATAAATAAAGAAATCCCAAATTTTAAATATTGCGTAAAATGGGTTTTAAATACCGAAGCGTTGATAAAAGACAAACATTAATGGAATCTCAACGTTTACGGGAATGGAGACTTAAATATTTAACAGCTGTTAAATAATTTATAGAAGAGAATCGTCCAATTATTTACCTTGACGAAACATGGTTCGATACCTATGACACTCCAAGAAAAGGTTGGGATGATTCTTCCAAAAAATGTCAAATCAAGGCACCATCAAATAAAAGCAAAAGAATCACAATATTACATGCTGGTTCAGAGAACGGGTTTGTTCCAAATTGTCTGTTGCTTTCAGCTAAAAACATAGCAGATTCTTCCATAGATTACCATCAAGATACCGACGCACAACTTTTTGAAGATTGGTTTAAACATAAACTCCTTAAAAATATACCTGAAAATAGCGTCATTGTAATGGACAATGCTAGTTATCATAGTCGGCAACCAATAATCATTCCCAATTCTAATAATACAAAAGCAGAAATTTAAAATTTTATGATTGAAAATGATTTATATTTTGAAGAAACTTACAAAAAACAACAACTGCTAGAAGTATTAAAAGCTTTTAAAATAAATAAGGAATACGAGTGTGACAAACTTGCAGCAGAAAATGGACATACAGTGTTGCGTCTTCCTCCGTACTATTGTATATTCAATCCTATTGAGCTAATATGGCACCAATTAAAATTCAATATTAGGAGAAATAATATTTCTAATTTTATAGATGCATTTAATGTAGGAGAAATATTATTTCTCCTACATTAAATCTGTAGTAGAATTAATTAAAAACGAAGTAAGAATAATTTCTGCAAACAGCTGAAAAAACTGTGTACAGCATGTACTTAAGGTGGAAAATTCTTACAATTGTATGATTACAAATGTTCAACCCTTAATTATAAGTTTAGGCTTAGATGAAGATAGTGATAGTGATACAGAGTTAAATTTTCAATAAATTATCAATAGTTTCTTAGAATTTAATTAATTTTTATATATATATATAATTTAAATTATATTATTTTCAATTATCATTAATTATTATCATTATTTTACATTTATTATAGGTACCTAAAACTAAAAATACCTATCTATTTATTTTAAATTATAAAAATAAATCATGTGGTGTGGTATACATTTTCAAGCCGGCCCTGATCCCATTTATTGAGCTTTGAAGAGGTTGAGGCGTATACAATAGGGTTTAATCAGGTAGTTTATTTATGGCAGTAAGAGTCAACGGTATTATGCTGCAACAACTATACATTACTTGTGTGAAAGTGACTTTCTTAAAATCGGCGAGTTTCCCCACTCGGCAGGTACCTCGTGCTAAATACTTCCTCGTTTAAAATTTACCACTTTCAATACTCGTTATGTAATATATTAATATTATGCCAGCAAAGTACCTTTCAATCGACGGTATGTGGCTTTGTAAGCATTACGGATCTATTACTGCAGGATAATAAAATTATATTTAGGTAGTTTATTTATGGGTTTCGGTCACTTTGAAATGAATGAGATTCCAATATTTGGTTAACGTTTCGGTTTATTATACTAAATCATCGTCAGAACTATTTATAATAAAGAGAAAATGCGTATAAATAAAATAGGAAGAAGCAATATTTTTGACGGTGTTAGTGACAAAATTCTTATTTTATGTTAATATTAGTTTGTATAGATTGAAATAAAAAAATATATAAATGAACATACCTTGTACAATTCTCACTCACATGCACTAAATTTGGTAACATTTTGTCTTGTTGTTGAGTGAACATGAACTAACTTAGTTATATAAATTTAGTAGTAAAGTAGGCTATTATTCAAATACCATAAAATAAAAAGGTATGCATATTTAACATTATTTACATTTTGGGTATTTGGTTTGTTTAAATAACCTACTAAATTTAGTGTAAGTGAGTGAGAACTGTACAAGGTATATTCATTTATATAATTTTTCTTTTTATTCTATACAAACTAATATTAACAGAAAATAAGAATTTTGTAACTAACGCGGTCAAAAATATTGCTTCTTTCTATTTTATTTATACGCCTTTTTCATTATTACAAATAGTTCTGACGAAGGTTTAGTATAATAATCCGAAACATTAACCAAATATTGAAATTTCATTTCAAAGTAACCGAAACCCAAAAACAAACTACCTATAATTTGAAAAAACGGTCAAGAAAACAAAACCATAAATATAATTATACAGGGTGTCCGGGAACATGTGGGAAATCTCCCGGATATGAAGAAAACACGTGAAAAGAATACTATAGGTTCATATAAACTTCTTTCGTATCGGCCTCCTCTTCGGAGATATGGGCTCCCAAAGAGCACCAATGGAATCAAGTTTTTTACACATAATTATTGAACCACCTGGTATATTTCAATTATTTTTTAATATGATGTATACCAGGTAAGACCCGTCAAATTACTACCCAAGAAACTGTTGTGAATTACTCACAGCTGCAGGGACGGACTAGCTGTAACACTCATGGGCCCATTTTTTTTACGCCCTGTATGATGAGAACTTTGGACAATGTTTTTTATATACCTTTAAGTATTGGCTAAAAATTAAGTACTCTACATTCATGTCGCTAATCCTAACCGTTTTCGAAAAAACGGCATTTCATATACATCATGTGCTTCGGGTATTTCAATAAAATATACATCTTTGTTCCCATCTAATGTTCAACCTTCAAGATTCCGCTTTTTCATATTTAACCCATGAGCAGTTAGGGGGTTAGTGTAAATAAAATGACGTTTTCTCGAAAACGGTTAGGATTAGCGACATGAATAAAGAGTACTTAATTTTTAGCCAATTGTTAAAGGTATGTAAAAAACATTGTCCAAAGTTCTCATCATACAGGGCGTAAAAAAAATGGGCCCATGAGTGTTACAGCTAGTCCGTCCCTGCAGCTGTGAGTAATTCACAACAGTTTCTTGGTTAGTAATTTGACGGGTCTTACCTGGTATACATCATATTAAAAAATAATTGAAATATACCAGGTGGTTCAATAATTATGTGTAAAAAACTTGATTCCATTGGTGCTCTTTGGGAGCCCATATCTCCGAAGAGGAGGCCGATACGAAAGAAGTTTATATGAACCTATAGTATTCTTTTCACGTGTTTTCTTCATATCCGGGAGATTTCCCACATGTTCCCTGACACCCTGTATACCTAGCAAGATCAAATTTTATTTTTTATGTCCCCTATGCAGGTATTTTTTGTTATCGTAGTTAATATATTTATAACGATAGTAAAAATTTTCTCTCAGTGTATTCATATCATTTGTTAACTCTCTAACTCATTATACCGTGAATGTGTGAGTAAGATTTTTTGGCAATTTATTAATCATTAATATTGAATGCTTTTATTAATTAATTGTTATTAGCGATTAACTATAAGGTTTTAAACGAAATTAGGTTATGTTTTCCTTGATATACTAAAGATATTCGATGCTGCGTCTCTCTTTTAAAAACAGGAGAGGTACCGCAGTCCATTCAGAGATGCCATATTTTAGTAGTAGGTACCATGTTAAAATACCGAGGTAACAAGTGAAAACATATTGTGGATAAAACGTAAACAATCAATAGAATATTTTATCACTTTTAGCTTATGCTGAATTAAAAATAAAGATCATTTCAACAAATAAAGTCTGTAATACAGAGTGCTAGGAAATTATCTTCTAATTTAATTATGTCGCATTGATTATTATTTACAAAACATTTTTTTAACAATATAACGTGTTTAGAAGAAATGGTAATTTTTCTTGTTACCTCGAGTCGCGTGGCAGTTCTTTTGGGCTAGTGTCTAGATATATTATGTGTATAGAGGGTTATTCAAGTTATTAGAGACGACATATTATAGCTAAGCTATTTGTTTTGGATAAAAACAAATATTCAGGGTGGATTGGGGCCTATTTGAGGTACATTTTAAAATTATTTTCATAATGTACCTACAGGTTGTCCCGAAAACACGAAACGTATCAAAGTTGCATTTTTTTAAATGGAATGCCCAGTATATTACTTCATTTTCGGTTCCTACGATCAAAATAAATATTACTTTCATTAAGGTTTACCGTACTTAAACCTTACGGTTTGTGAAATATTTCATATTTTGTCAAAATGTAGTAACAATTTTAATGATTAACTTCTCAACATGTATTTTGTTTTTTAAAGACAATTTCTCAGTGAACTCTACCCACTGATTAAGTTTTGTGTATCAGTTATGAAAAATTCACTAACTTATACACGGTGTCCAAAAAGTACTACTAAATAATTACAAGTTTTAAATGCTAATAAATTGCTTAATTTAAATATAACACCCTGTATTTTATGTCACTAGCAGATGTAGAATTTAATTGTCTATCAAAAAGTATTAACCTCTCTCATAGCTAATTACTCGCATTTTCATGAAAAATGCAAATATTCACAAAGCAGGCTAATTATAATCAATTTAATATTAATCAAGTCGCCTGTGACATTTTGACAGATCAGATCTAGATTCTAGAGAAACAGAGGGTTTACAGTAAATGTCAGTTATTTCTAAAAGTATTTCGCTGCAACTCGTCATTTAGTTATAATAGTGGTATCTTCTATTTTTTTTATTTTATTAGTTACTTAAAATGATAAGTTATCCAAAAGAAGAACGAATTGATATGATTTTTATTCTTGGAGAATGTCAGCAAAACTGCTTACTTACTTCCCGAGTTTACGCTCAAAAATTTCGTAACAGAAACCATCCAAATAGAGAGGTTTTCGAAAGATTGTTGACTCATTTTAAACAAACTGTGAGTGTTCAGTATAAAAAACCCACTAAAAGGAAACTTGTGACAGGAAATGAAGAAAATATGTAATGTAATGTAATCGAAAATCCTCATATCGGTCAAAACCAAATTGCGCAAAATATCAACATTAGCCAAGCAAGTGTTTCAAGGATTTTTCAGAAACATAGTTTCCATCCCTATAAAATTCAGCATCACAAAGAAATTTCTGCAAACAATTTTGATAAACAAGTGGAATTTTGTATGTGGGTGTTAGACAAAGTGGCAGATAATGAGAACTTTTTAATTTTATTATGTTTAGTGATGAATGTACATTTCATAATAATGGATCTGTGAATAAACATAATTTTCATTATTATTCTGATTCCAATCCACATCAATTTAGAATAGTAAATAATCAACACAGATGGTCAGTGAATGTTTGGGGCGTAATAATGGGTCGATATTTAATCGGTCCTTACTTTTTCGAAAACAATTTAAATGGGGAATTGTTTTTAGATTTTTTGATAAACCAATTGCCAATATTGTTGCAAGACATTCCCATCGCCATCAGAGAAATAATGTGGCTTCAAATGGATGGAGCACCAGCACATTTCTATCTTAGGGTCCGTGAATTTTTATTTTTCCTATTTCAAAATCGATGGATTGGAAGAAATGGACCTCAGAATTGGCCCCCAAGATCACCCGACTTGACGTCACCTGATTTATTTTTATGGGGATATATAAAAGGAATCGTTTATAACGCAGCTCCAATAACACCGCATAATATGAAGGAGCGTATTAGGGAAGCTTTCCGAAACATCAGCCCAGAAATGCTATCAAATGTTGCTGAAGGTTTTAAAAAGAGGATACGTTTGTGTTTAGAGTCGGATGGTCGTCATTTTGAACAGGGGTTATAAATATAAACAATTGTTTGTTGTAGGTATGTCCAGCAATATTTTCTGTCGTTACCTTAACTACTAAGTAATGCATTTTCCCTCTGTTTCTCTAGAATCTAGATCTGATCTGTCAAAATGTCATAGGCGACTTGATTAATATTAAATTGATTATAATTAGCGTGTATTGTGAATATTTGCATTTTTCATGAAATTGCGAGTAATTAGCTATGGGAGAGGTTAATACTTTTTGATAGATAATCAAATTCTACATGTGCTAGTGACATAAAATACGGGGTGTTATATTTAAATTAAGCAAGTTATTAGCATTTCAAACTAGTAATTATTTAGTAGTACTTTTTGGACACCGTGTATAAGTTAGTGAATTTTTCATAACTGATACAAAAAACTTAATCAGTGAGTAGATTCCACTGAAATTGGGTTTAACAAACAAAATACATGTTGAGATTTTAATCATTAAAATTGTTACTACATTTTGACAAAATATGAAATATTTCACAAACCGTAAAGTTTAAGTACGGTAAACCGTAATGAAACTAATATTTATTTCGATCGTAGGAACCGAAAATGAAATAATATACTGGGCATTCCTTTTAAAAAAATTCAACTTTGATACGTTTCGTGTTTTTGGGACACCTGTACATTATGAAAATAATTTTAAAATGTACCTCAAATAGGCCCCTATCCACCCTGAATATTTATTTTTATGGAAAACAAATAGCTTAGCTATAATATGTCGTCTCGAACAACGTGAATAACCCTGTATAGTATATGTATAAATGGTGTTTCAACCAAATGGAATAAATTCTATAATAAATAAATGGGGGCGTGTGCGAAAAAATGCTCGGACACATCGTGGTATTTCTAGTTGTGTATTTTCTTCAATGAAAACTTTTCATACAGGGTATGTCATATAATAGTGGCCATACCAACTTTCGTATTTTATTTCATTTTTGGATCCCTCAGAAAATGTTAGACATATTTATTGTACAATATCCTATACCAGGGGTCGGAAACCTGCGGCTCGCGAGCCACATGCGGCTCTTTGCATGTGAAGCTGCGGCTCTTTAGTTCCATACGCAAATATTATTTATTTTATCGAAAAAAAAAATCCGCTCTGAATCGATTAACCAGGATTAGGCACCGATTCTATCTCTCAGCCACTTGTATTCGCTTTTCACCGCACCCCTCCGCCGTGATACGTGTCGTTACTGTCGTCAGTCCGTCGACAGCTCCCGAATGTCGCCGTCGTCGGATGTTTCTATGTAGGTTTTAATTCGTAAACAATATTACTTATTAGATTTGAGTGTGTTGTTAATTTCTCAATAAATCTGAAAATACTTAATATTTTCGAAACAGTTGAAGATAGGGTATAGGATATTGTACATTAAGTATGTCTAAAACTTTCTGAGGGATCCAATAATTGAATCATATACAGGGTGTTGCATTTAAAATAAGAAAGTTGGTATTGGCCACTGTTACATGACACAGCCTGTATTAAAAGTTTTTATTGAATAAAATGTGCAACCAGAAATACCAATCGACGTGACCGAGCGTTTTTTCGCTCAGGCCTCCGTTTATTTATTATATAATTTATTTCATTTGACTGATACACGCTGTATAATTGATTTAATTAAACAAATAAATTAAATGGAATTTCTATGAAACATATGTCAAATTTAAATTTGATTAGACGTATCAAGACGTAAACTGCTGAGTTACTAAAGTTACGTTTTTTTTTTTAAATAACCAAAGACCGTTTCAGATTTAGTCAGGTGTAAAAGTTAATTAATTATTATATATTTTGCAATATGTTTTTTTGGAAATATGCGGCAGCTATCCCTAACTTCTTTTTTATGTATGGATGAATATTTAATATGCTGACTCTCTACGACCGATTCCTACTCTGAATGATTTCTTTTAAGTGAACAATTTGGTTTGTACAAGAATTTACATATGATAGTGTACAGATTATGCGCATATCCTAATACGCGCTAATTCAAAAGTTACGAGCGGGCCGGAACACACCAAAACACACCTTGCACACCAACTCATTTTTTCATTCATAAACTTTAACTTCTTATATCGCCGTTCATACGCTGTAATTATTATACAGAGTGAGGTCGATGGTTATGTCCAGGCTCGTACAATACTATCAATAATGTGCAAAAATATTTTGGTTACATTTGCCCTTTTAACCCTGCCATTACTCCTCCTGTTTAGCTATGGCCATAACAATAAAGTTAGGTCTTTACGCCATTATTTACTATCAGGAACGTGACAATTAGTAGCTCACGTTCGCCGTAAATTTTACAGTTAGGTAGTATAGTAAAGGTAAATTGATATAAATTGTTGTCTAAAACAGTTTTTGCAAAATAAACAAGTATTAGTATTATTTTTAGTTTTATGGAATCAGTCGAGGCTTAAGTGAAGTTAAATGTAAACAATGAAAATACACTACGTCAATTAATTATCGAATATTCAAAAATTCACGTCCTAAATAATTTGTTGTTATTTCGTTAATAATCAACCAATTTTAATAATTTGTGTTTTAACTGATAGAATGCAGATTCTAGAGTTTAGCATCTAATAGTTTACGTCCTGTTATGTCTAACTGTACAGAGTAGGGTATAAAATCTAAATGCGTGTAAGTTTCCTAAAATTTATATTTGACATATCTTACATGAAAAATAGAATTTAATTTATTTCTTAAATTAAACCTAGTAGAGATATATTTGAGTTAGATACTGGTCCGAAAGTATCGTCTTGACATGCTAGGTAACAAGAAAAATTACCATTTCTTCTAAACACGTTACGTTGTCAAAAATATATTTCATAAATAATCAATTCGACATTTTTTCCCTTTAGGTTTTAACTAAATTGAAAGTGAAATCATTTCAACAAATAAAGTCTATAATAAATTTGCCTCGCAATTATCTATTCATTTAATTCATATACTTAACATTATAAAAAATACAAAATCATATCAAACCAATCATAAGTAAACTAATTAAATTAATAGATAATTGTGTTATAAATTATTTATAAATTACTTATTATATTTAAATTGGTGACTCCTGGGATGTCCTAGAGAAGCGCTACATATTTTTTTTTAAATCGAACGTTTAAAAAGTGGGGTAATTCATCCCTAAACCCACACAGAACTCCTCGGCACATTCATATATCAACATATTACATTGCCCAGCTGGGTAATAAACAGATGTTCAGGAACAATGTTGCCAAAATGTTTAAAAGTGTAAAACTTTAGTTTCTTATAAAAATAAATATTTAGCTTACTTAGAAAGTAAATCCAGGACGCGATTAAGGAATCCAGGGCACAGACACTTTCAGTTCTTTTTTCTATGAGAAAAACTTTATGCTCATCACGTGTCCTGATGATAGTGTGGGAGTGCATAATAAGCTTATCACTAAACCCCAACACTAACGCATAATTACACTTTACAATAACACACATAGAACAAGAGCACTTAATTATTTCGCAATAGAAATAATAAAAACGCTAATTGCTATGGGCCATTAACCCTTTACTAAAGATTAAATTAAACAATTATGTTAACAATTGACAGGAACTACCCTTTGAAATAATGGTCTAGTCCATCTTCGGACCAGTCGTCGAACTGTCTTTCTGATAACTCTCCGCTACTAGAGCCAGCGCGGTTGCCATTTCCGAGACTATAGTTATACAGGAAAGTAATATTATAAAAGGAAATTCGGCAATTTATGATAGTCGCTTATAAAAATCGAAAGTGGCAACGCTGTATTTTTAAATATTAGCCCGATTGTCCACAATCAGCTATTTAAAGAAGCCGGTCGATATCGATCGAGAGAACCAACGTGTTATTCATTTTTAAAATTCTTAGATGTTAAATACGTTATTTCCCAGACAATAAGGGTGTATTTAGACAGTAGCACTTTAAAATACTAATTCAGATTGAACGGTACTTAGATGTGTTGTGACGCGAAAACTAATGTGATTTTGTGATGTGAGTACTCGGTGTTTTTTATAAATTAAGTTAGTTTTAAATAAGTCCGATAAGGTAAATTTTTTTTTCTAAAGGGTAAGTGACATTTATAAACTTTTAAGTTGTCCAGATCTGACAGGTGTCGTTCGAATTGAACAAATGAGAATATACCTGACCATTTATAAACTACGCGGCGGTTCGTTCGAGTCAGTTCAAGTTTATAAATCAGATATTGTTTCCCAGCGAACTGAACTTAAAAGTTTATAATAATGTACCCTGAAAAATAAACAACTTGGAATCTGTCAAACGGTTATTGACTTTCTAAAGAGTTTACCCTGAAGATATGACAACGCTGTTCAAGATTCACTGCCATATGTTGCTGCGTTTACCTTCCGAACAGGGGCACCACGTGGTAATTTTTGGTTTGACATAAGGTATTAAATTAAAGCACCATTTTTGGATATTTTTCTTCAATTTGTTCTCATCTCAGGAATTTCCGGTTTAAATATAATACGTCATTTCCATAACACCCTGTATATTAGTCTGAGAGGCAGTACCCTTTAGTGAAAAATGGGAATATTTATTTCGGTTTCCTGATGTTACAATTCACGGCGTACTACAGATTTAATATGAAAATTGGCATTGTTCACTTATTTAAATAATAAAATATATTGTGTGTTATATATTTAGACAGAAAAATAAAAATGCAATTTTTTCGGCCGAAAATACCCTCATTTAAAATGTCCCATTTAAAATAATAAATTAAATCCGATAACTTTATAACCTCTCCCGGTAGATGCGATTTATAAGTGTCATTATATTCTACTTAGCGTTTTATAAAACTTTTTTTCTATTATTAGTAATAAAAAATATAGAGGACAAATCTAAAAACGACAATTTTTCAATTTATCCTCGTATCTGTTAAACCAGCTAATAGTTTTAAGTTCTGCTTTTATCATTTTCTCCCAAATACATCTCATGACGTGTACATCAGTTTTTTTTTGTTCAATAAAATAATTACCGAGATACCCAGCAAAAGCGTGGAAAATAGGTAACCTTGTACAAATAAATATAAAAAAATTAATTAAACTCACCAGGTCCTTTAGCACCGCCAGAAAGGAGCCGACCTAGACGAAATATAACTGCTCTTTCATATTCTTGTACAACCTGAAATTAAAAATGTAGGTTCTATTATTCAGATATTTACTTGATATGGTAAATAATTATTGGTACGGATTTGATCTGATTCATGCGTGTATACTATAAACTATAACTGTATACAGTAATTAGTTCACTGATGCATTTTCGTTCGTCATACAGATCTGGTTGAAATAGAATGCAGTTTTCCGCGGTTGTGCACCTGTAGAGTTGTGCCATATTAAAACGCTCATAGTGTGTGAGTTTGGCAAGTTAGCGTTCATTGGGCTGCGCTTTCATTAATCTATATTTAGAATTAGAGGTATACAGGGTGATTCATGGTCTATGGTAGGTTAGACGTATATTAATAAGGAGCGGGTCATTTAAAAAATATGGCATCTCATATAAACGAACCTAAATCAATCTAAAAAAAAATTGTTTGGCGTTGTCGGTTCTACCATTTTGAAGTTGAGCACTATAAAATATGCAGGAAAGTGTAGTTCTCTGATTCCTACTACACTATGAGTGTAGTTGTATTTATGTTTCTTAGACGGATATTAAAAAAATAAAAACTATTCAATTTTTATAACGCCGCCATTTTCTTTTAGTCAGTTACATAAATAATATACTGGAATGGTAAGTATTCGACACAAAATGATATATCGCAAGAACCCTCTTCCTATTTAATTGTCAAATTCGAACCCAAATGGAACAAAATAACTAGCGGGTTAAAAGTTATTAAGCCATCTCGAGACTAAATACACACACTGTATAAGGAATACTATACATAGAAACATTTTGAAAATCGGAAAATTTGCTAATATTGAAGGGAGCAACTAGACTAAAATATCCGATTATACCGGAAGTCGGTGTCAACTTACTTGTTATAAATGGAATACCATATACAACGTGTCCAAGATAAAGAGGGCCCGGCCAGTACAGGAATCTCGGAAACCGTAAGAGATACGAAGTCGGTTAAATGGAGGTAAAGTTGCGCATTTACGTGCCTAATAATATGCCGTTTAGAAAATTTTAAAATTCAGAGTAGTTCCGGAGATATCCGAAAAAAAACCGAAATTGTGAAAAATCGTTTCATTGTTTTCCTGGTTTTTTTTTCAGATATAATTCTAAAGTAAATTGCACTCTTGCATTGCCACTTTTTCCGCTCTATCTAACAGCGTTAATTGTTTTGTAATCCGACGAGTCGTCTTCGAAGGGCCATTAACAACTTTCTTCTTTTAAATACGGTCCTGTTTTTCTGATATTGGAATTTGATAGCTTTTTTTCTTCCGAATGCAACATTTTTTTTTTGTCGTAAGTAAGCTCTAAATTTTTACTTATGTTGGACTAGTTCAATAAATAACAAATAATTTCATAATAAACCACAAATAAGTGAACAAAATACAGAAACAGTATTTCAAACTTCTGTTGATTCGGGATATAAAAGAAAAGTAGGCTCTTGAAACAAAAAAATTAAGATGGTTACGCGTGATTTGTTTCACTTGACATTCCCATTGTGATCGTTTGAGATTGTTTTAAGGGGTTTTCTATTTTCCAGAAAATATGGGACATAAATTTAGAAATGCTGAAAAGTTTGATATTCTATCACATGTTTTATTTTATCTCAAAAAAACTGTTATGTGACAGTTAGAAGATGTTATTTGTGCTTAGAGAATAAGGGAAATCATTTTGAACACCTGATTATGTAGTTCCTTACTTTTTTTGTTGTTCGTTTTATTACTGTTTTGGAATGATTTTTGTTCACTTATTTGTGGTTTATTATTAAATTATTTATTATTTATTGAACTAGTCCAACATAAGTAAAAAATTTAGAGCTTACTTATGAGATATTATTTATAAAATTAATAGAAATACAGGACCGTATCCCAAAATTTCCTGATGTTAAAACACAATGTGTCAAACATCGTTACAGTCGAGAGAAAAAAAACTCTCAATTTCCAATATCAGGAAAACAGGACCGTATTTAAAAAAAGAAAGTTGATAATGGCCATTCGAAGACGACTCGTCGGATTACAAAACAATTAACGCTGTTAGATAGAGCGATACCAGTCCCAAGCCTGGGGCCTCATCACAGAGATGGGGAAGAGAGGAGGGGGAGGAGTACCAACCTCGTTAAAAAACCAGGGTTCAGCTGGCCCGGCTGATAGCACCCTGTAGGGCCCCTTGACCAGGGAAACGGTCGAAGACCACAACGGCAAAGGGAAACTAACGGCGGAGGTGGCAACCCTACCTTTAGGGGAAAATATAAAGGAAATGGGAAGACAGGTCTCAATAGTCATAGTGAAGACAACCGGTCTAGGAGAGGGACACTCCAAAATAAAAGCTCTGGCCCTCCAGGTTGGGGGTTGAGGCATCGGGCCAACCCCTCGATACTCGTCAAACAACATAACGGTTAAAACTTCCAGTAACCAGCCTCGGAATGGACGGAACAAACGAAGACGACCCAAGCTTAGAAAACGGTTAATGAATATTGGTACTTGGAACGTTCAAGGTCTCTCTCAGAAATTAAACGAGGTCATCTCTGAACTAAAGAATTTAAACATGGACATAATAGTGCTAACTGAAACAAAGAAGAAAGGACACGGATCAGAAAATTTAGGACACTATGACCATTTCTACTCTGGAATATCCAAAGATAAAAGAGCACAACAAGGGGTTTCAATCCTCATCCGTAAGAGTCTAAGAAGGTGCATAACATCTTGGGAAGCAGTAAACCAACGCATTATCAAAATGAACTTATGCCTACAGGGGAAAAAGCTCACACTTATAGGAGTATATGCTACTAACGAGGACGCGCTTGTACAGCAAAAAGATGACTTCTTCGAACAACTCACTTACGAAATATCGAAAGCAGGATCATCAAGGGAAGTAGTGCTGTTGGGAGACCTCAATGCTAGGACGGGAAAGAAACACCAAGACAAAATAGTGGGCCAATACGGAGAAGACACCTTGAATGATAATGGAAACAGGCTGATCAATGTTTGCGATCAAAATAATCTACGTATCCTAAATGGTTTTTTCCCACATCGCTCAATACATAAGTACACCTGGGTACAACACTCTAGACAACTGAAATCCATCATAGACTATGTGATAACTAGGCAGGATACAAAATTGAAAATCCAAGACTGCAGAGCTTACAGAGGAGCAACATGTGGAAGCGATCATTACCTTGTCAGAGCCAAAATCCTTCCCTCCCAACCTACCAAAAGAATAGAGGGCGGAGAAGAGCAAGAATGCAAAATAGAGAAAACCGTATACAAGTTAGACAACTTCAATCACGACAGTATAAAAGAGCTATACAGAAATCGACTCGATGAAAAACTCATACAACAGACGTTTGAAAACACAGAACAATACTATAATTACATCAAAGAATGCTTAAAAAGCGCCGCGGACGAAGCTTTGGGAAAACTGGAGGAACTCAAGCGAAGAAAACATTACTGGTGGGATGAAGAAATTGAAGAGTTGATAAAAGCAAAAAGAGAAAAATACAATAGATACCTTAACATGAAGACAGACCAGTGTAAAAACGAATACAAAGAAGCTCAAAGAAAAGTCCGCACAGCAATAACACAAAAGAAAAATGAAAGCTGGGAGAGAAACTGCTCCAGAATAAACACATACATAGGAGGAAGCAGAAGTACCGAAAGCTGGAGAATACTAAGATCCCTCCGTCAGGAGAAGACAAAAGATATCATTTCACCAATCACTTTACAGAAATGGAACGAATACTTTGCAAAACTACTGACTGAAGAGAGGGACGGATACCAACAACCACAGTCTAACGTCCAAATACAAACTACGGCATCCCCGATAATAGTCAACAGTAAGGAGGTGAAACTGATATGCCAAGGATTAAAAAATAGAAAATCTCCAGGTCCTGGTAACATCCCTCCTGAATTACTTAAATACGGCACAGATAAGCTCTATAAACATCTAGCTAATCTCTTTCAAAAGTGCCTCAATGGGGAGAGTATCCCTGAGGAATGGAGATCGTATATAACAACAATACATAAAAAGGGAAATAAGAACGTCTGCGACAACTATCGAGGAATTGCTGTACTTAGCAGTATTTCGAGAGTATACGGAAAGTTGGTGAAAAGAAGGATTGAGGGCGAATACTGTGATATGGAGGCCGAAGAACAGGCAGGCTTTAGGGCTGGTAGATCTACAGTGGACCACCTATTTACCATAACACAGATAATTGAGAAGAAAATGGCACGAAACCAAGAAGTTCACCTCCTTTACGTCGACCTCAAAAAAGCATATGATAGCGTGCCCCAACAAAAACTCTGGGAAGCTCTCGAGAAAACAAACATCAGTATCACTCTAATCAAGGCTGTCCAAGAACTATATAAAAACAACACAAGCAAAATAAAGAAGGGCCAGGAGATGTCCAAGGGATTTAGTATTAGCAAAGGACTAAAACAGGGTTGCTGCTTGTCCCCAACTTTATTCAAAATTTATTTAGAACAAGCCTTGAAAACGTGGAAGCGGAAATGTAGAAGTATGGGATTACCACTTAACGATTACATACTGTACACCCTTTGTTTCGCTGACGATCAGATAGTAATAGCTCAAGAGTATGAAGATCTAGAATATATGACCCGGAAGCTCATAGAAGAATACGACAAGTGGGGATTAAAAGTGAACATCGAGAAAACGGAATACATGTGTATTGGTGGAGATCGGCGTAACTTAGTTCTGGAACAACAAGAGATAAATTATTGCACAAAATATAAATACCTTGGCATGAACCTTACGGATGACGGAATCATGGATGAAGCAATAAAACATAGAAATAACCAGGGAAGACAAGCCATTAGACATCTCAACGGGGTTCTTTGGGACAAATCAATATCTAAGAACAACAAACATAAAATTTATAACAGCATAGTCAAAAGTATCATCACTTACGGTAGTGAAGTATGGACACTGAAGGAAAGAACAATAAAGTCACTGGAAGCCACAGAAATGGATTATTGGAGACGTGCTGCCGGGAAATCCAAACTGGATAGAGTCAGAAATGATAGAATACGAGAGATTATGGGTGTTAAACACAAAATAACAGAAGACATCAGGATAAACCAACTTAGATGGTACGGACATGTCCAAAGAATGGAAGATAATAGACTTCCTAAACAAGTACTAAACTGGACACCGCAAGGAAGACGAAGGAGAGGAAGACCTAGACTTAGTTGGAGAGAAGGAATAGATAGGGACATCGAAGAAAGGGGGCTAAATGAGAACTCATGGGAGGACCGAGATAGATGGAGACTGGAAATCAGAAGACGGCGAAGAACGTTATGAACTGATCTATATATATAGATAGAGCGGAAAAAGTGGCATTGAAAAATTCAATTTACTTTAGAATTCGATCTCAAAAAACCCAGGAAAACAATAAAACGATTTTTCAGAATTTCGATTTTTTGCGGATATCTCCGGAACTACTCGGAATTTTAAAACTTTCTAAACGACATAATATTAGGCACGTAAATGCGCAACTTTACCACCATTTAACCGATTTCGTATCTCTTACGGTTTCCGATATCCCTGGACTGGCCCTCCTTATCTTGGACACGTTGTATAGGATTACTACATTTTTAGATTCTACGTAAGATTCTAGGCAGATTTTGTATAACATATCCTATACCTAAGTTTAAGCATGCTTGACGTATTTAAGGTTTTATAACGCTGATTCTCACTATAGTACAAAGCACGTGCTCGGCAACGGCAACGGCACCGGCTGGATGTTGTAAATCTTATGAACTTTGACGGGCCGTCGCTGGCCGAGACGTTGCTCGCATAGTGTGAATTTACACCCGCAATATCCATAAGATTCAATGAATTTATTATGCCGTGCCGTTGCCGAGCACGTGCCTTATATGACAGTGAGAATCAGTCTTAGAATGACGTTTACGTAACTTTAAATATTTTTTTGTTATTTTTTTCTATAAGGAAGCATTTCTTATTTAATTTTTATTGGATTCCATGTTGACAGGGACATGCTTTGATAGATTCTTTATAATATTTTGATAACTATGAATACACGGTGTTCAAAAAATAAAATTGAGATAACTGCAAAAAATTTACTTTCACTTGAAACAAATCCAAATTTTATAATTATTTTGTATTTAGCGTTAAAAATAAGGGTAAGATTATATAAGGTCGTCTATTTCGGAAATTTATAGTTTTCGAAATATTTAATATTTAATATTTTCATATGGGGATTTTGTTGCGAACTTTAAGTTCAGTTACTACCAGTTCGCTATGACGGCATTGAAAAATAGTCAAGTGCTAAGGAGATGGATGAAGCTGTCACTTACCATTTGTAAATTACTAATAATCATGTCGGAGCGCTTGGGAGGTTATATAAACTTGCTACTAACATTAAAAATGGTAAGTGACAGCATACATTTATTTAGCATTTGATTTAGCCCCCATCAACATTAGCATACTGTCCAATTTTCAAAATTTTGCTATCCTATAATTTTTCATATGTAGATCAAATTGATTCCCGGCGGGACACCCTGTATTTTATATATTTACATTTTTCCTTCTGTGGTGAACATCCACGACAGTTTATATTCCCCACAATTTTGTTCGTTTTAGTTCCATTTTTTGTTGTTATTGTTGTCTAAAGGATTTATTGATATATACGGTTCTGTTGCTAAACTAAAGCGTATGTTATCATGTAAATTATAATGAAGTTTAGAAACTTTTTTGAAGTTGGCGGTCTATACAAACAAAACAAGCTAAAATATGTTTTTTGGTTCGGTATCTAAATAAATAAATAAATAAAAGTGTTTTGATGAAATTTATATTCTAGATCATATTCTTATTTAAATGGATATACACGGTCATTCGCGGTGAGTGGCATATTAAAAGATCTCGGGAACTAAAAAATAAATATTGGTACTCATCGTTGAGTTGAACATGGAAAATCAAATATAATTTTGAGATAGCTGAATATTGCCGCCCCTGCATATTTTATAGGAAAACTGCATTATAACTTCTTGAAGAGGCCGACACGGTAAACTCATGTGCCGAGTTTTAATACATTTTGGTGAGCAGATCTTTTTAAAAACAAAACTATTTAATTAAACGTGATGGCAAAATCACGAATCCCGCAGTTCAGCCAATAGAGCAAACACCAGCAAATAGAATTCTGATATTGACAAAACGAAAATTAGTGTCAGTGATAATATTTTCATTATTCATTATGTTCAGCTTTACATCAATTTTTGGCAATAGCGTCAGAAAATTATTTGCCGGCGTTTGCTGTATTAACTGAAATATGAGAGTTTCCTGGTTTTGCCATCACGTTTAATAGTATAGCTTAGGATAGGCTCACCAAAATATATTCAAACTCTACAGGAGGGTTTAGCATATCGTCCTCTTTAAGAAGTTGTAATGTAGTATTTCCATCAAATGTACCGTGTGCTCATATAAGCGAGGAAGCCGGCTATATCTCGGTAATCATCAATCGTACAGCTTTCAAAAAAGTTTTTTTATAGGAAAAGTGGTCAAGGGAAATCGCTGGAAATAATTTTTAAATTTACCAGTTGGCCGCTAGAGGGCGTAATACCAATACCCTACTGGAAAATCGAGGACTTATGCCTTATTAAAAATATATGTTATTTTAATTATTATTTATTATTATATAATCTTTTTCACAATGTTTTGTTGATATATTTAGTTCGAGAAGACATGGCAACTGTCGGTTTTCACTGAGTTCTTGAAAATTTAGTTCTCCATTTAACTATGTGAAAACCAACATATGCTTCCATTTACAATTTTGAAGGAAAACAGCAAATTTCGTTGACATTCCCAAAAGCGCTCTCTAGCGGTTACCGCAAAAATTGAAAGGACGTAATTTATAATGCAATTGATAAAGCAATAAAATCTCTTTCTAAGGCCGGTATTAGACTATAAAAGATATTTGACAAAGATCTTTTATAAAAGATATTTTATAAAATATTTGACAGTGTAATATCAGTTCTTTTATAAAATATTTATTTTATAAAAGATATTTTATAAAAGAAATAACAGACGATTATCTTTGATAAAAGATTTTATAGTTGATTGGTAGTAACGGTAGTAACCTTATTTTCTGACAATAAGGCATATATTTGACATTGACTGCGACTGTTATTTAAATACCAGGGCGGAAAAGAAGTTTGTCTGGTACATTTCAACAATAAAATTGTTAATTTCGGAGTATGAAAGTACAAAATTGTCAACACCCGGATTATAAAAACCGAAATAAACGACTAGATATAGTGTATATATATATATAAAATTTTGCGAAGTTATAACGGCATTCAAAGGTGGATGCAAGGTGGAGGATATACTAGCATTACTCTCTGTTGTTGCCAGAAATCGAAGGTCGAACAACGCGTTCCTCAGCGCTGAATTCCTCAAATGTATTATGTCGGGATATTAATGGTGCTATCTTTAAAACATTAAACTTAAATGTTCATTCGCGTCCATTCTTAAATAGTTTTTATAACTCCTAATATCTTCAGATTGTAACTTCCGAAGAAGATTGTGGTGGACACAGGGCCTTACCCAAAGTCACCCGGTTCTTTTTTTGTTGTTGTGTAAGCGAATGCAGGTCTTTAATTCGTTTTTAATTATTGTAAACATGTGGCAAGTTCCTTCAAAAATTGTCAAAGTTCTTTGACAGTGTAATACTAGTAAAAACTTTTATAAAAGAAATATTATCAAAGAAATGCTACAAAATATTTTATAAAAGATCTTTGTCAAATATATTTGATAGTCTAATACCGGCCTAACGAGACGAGATTATGTTTGATAAATTTCGTGTACCTTAACCGGAGTTACTTACTTTTTGCAAATAAATGTTTGTCCTTCCCCCACCACTTTATTTGATGAGTTGAAGTAATAAGTATAAAACCGAAGTTGCTCATACTTTCCCCGGAATTACTACACATATGTTTTTAATAAGGCATAAGTGGGCGTATTAAAGAGAAAACCTCGATTTCCCAGTTGGGTATTCGTATTACGCCCTCTAGCGGCCAACTGGTAAACTTAAAAATTATTTCCAGCGATTTGTCTTGACCACTTTTCCTATAAAAAAAACTTTTTTGAAAGCTGTACGATTAATGGTTGCCGAGATATAGCCGGCTTCCACCCTTATATGACCACCCGGTACATGGGAGCCAATATTAAGTAACCTCATAAATTACATTGAATTTCCTATGTTCAACTCCATGATGCATGTAAATATATAACAGTTAGATTTGTTATTTTAAATATAATGCTGTGTATATTTTGGAATTTTTAGATTCTATGCAAAACTGCAAGTAACTTATGTTAATAATTTCCTATACCCATCGACAACCATTTCTTGGATAAAATTCATTAGAGGATTATTGTATAAAGAAGAACTTGTCAAAGGTAATTTGACGTTACTAATGCTAAAACTAATGCAGTTAAAGATTTAAATATTTGATTTTAAATAGAACACCCAAGTATTTTAATTTACCATTATGAGTAGAATTAATTACAATCTGTATTTAATTGCTCATTGCATATATGTTCCTACCTTAAGTGGTTTTTAAGTTAAAAAGATATTTAAAAATTAAATCCTCCCTATTAACTATACAGCATGTATCACCCAAATGGAATAAATTCTATAATAAATAAATGGGGGCGTGTGCGAAGAAACGCTCTTACTAGTCGATTGGTATTTCTAGTTGCGCATTTTTTTCAATAAAAACTTCTCATTCAGGGTGTCATGTAACAGTGGCCAATACCAACTTTCTTATTTTAAATGTCATATATTATTCAATTTTTGGATCCCTCAGAAAATTTGCGATATCATTGATGTACAATATCCTATACCTATCTTCAACTGTTTCGGAAATGGTAAGTGTTTTCAGATTTATTGCAAAAATTAACAACACATTCAAAAACTAATAAGTAATACTGTTTATTTCTTGATAATGTAAAAAAAACATTCATGTAGGAGATGTTGAAACTGCTCGCCGCGAACGTCTTGGCAACATCCTAATCTTTAATAGAAATTTCTTCTAACGTTAATGAACATCTCAATCGTGACCGATCTAATTGCACGCGTCATTCGTCTTCTTAAGTCAGATAAATCAAGGGGTTTAGTTTCGTATACTATATTTTTGACATAAGACGAAGTCTAATGGCGTCAGATCAGGGGAACGTGCTGGCAAATCCATCATTCCACGCCTCCCTATACACCGACAAGGGCGGATCCATAACTTAGTTTGGGGGGGGGGGTCAAACGTCTTGGGGGGGGGGGGGTCATACAAGGAAAATTTATGAAAAGTAATACCCTTCCGCGTTAGTGAAACCGGTTTATATGGTATTTTTCGTGTTAAATTGATGATTGGGGGGGGGGGGTCGTCATGACCCCCACGACCCCCTTCTGGCTCCACGCTTGTTCACCGATTTGGAAATACTCGGTTGAGGTAGTGCCTGACATTGATTTGGTAATGGTGCGATGCTCCATCTTGCTGAAACAATATCAGATTCGCTGGAAGTTGTTAGTTTGATAGATCAGGATTTAAGTTTGTTAAAGTTAGCAAGACAAACATAAGTAAATAAAACTGTTTATACCTTTTTTTATTTCATATCAGTAAAAAGAACCGCTGAAATGCGATAAATCTGAAAACGCTTAATATTTCCGAAATAGTTGCAGATTAAATATATCTAAAATTTTCTGAGAAATCCAAAAATTGAATAATATACAGGGTGTTGCATTTAAAATAAGAAAGTTGGTATTGCTCAATGTTACATGACATACCCTGTATGAAAAGTTTTTATCAAAAAAAATACGCAACTATAAATACCAATCGACGTGTCCGAACGTTTTTTCGCACACGCCCCCATTTATTTATTATAGAAATTATTCCATTTGGCTGATCCACGCTGTATGTATACACAACGTGTGTGGTAGAAAGTGTAACAAATGGGAAAGTTCTTTATCTTTCATCTTACCGAAAAAAGTTACACATGCTAAAAAGTTTTGCTTGGCTGACAACCTTTTCAATCTAAACATAAGATATCTTTAGTTCTAGAAATACATCAAAATTATGTTTTAAAACAATTTTCAGAAATGCATTCTCTCTCGAAACATGCTGACGAGAAAGCCACCTATGAGTAATTAGGTCATTTTATTTTTATTATTATTTATGGTTGAATACTAATTTTTTTGAACACATAGATAGGAAGTGGTATGCATAGAGACATACGTTTTACAAACTGGCCTACGGGAGAACCTAATTTTACGTCCCTAAACTATTATTTATGGTGCAGATTAAAACAAATTCTACCGAGAGCAGTGCTGAAATTCTACAAAACAGAATAATACAACCCTGCAATGAGTTTTATAAAATAACCTAATTATGTCTAATGAGTGACTTTTTCTCGCCAGCATGTTTAGAGAGAGAACATAATTCTTGAAAGAGCTTCAAACGGCATTTTGGTGTATGTTTGGAAATAAGCATATTTCATTCTTAGATCAATTTTTTGGCCACTCTGTACAATTATTAAAGAAAACACTATTTGATGTTTTTGATTTTCACTATATTTTGTCAGCATGACACGTGTTTCACCGTTACACATTGGCGTAACTAGAATGATTTTGTAGGGGGGGGGGCCTGGCCCCTAGTCGAGTAGGATTTTAATGGCAAGTGTCAGTATGACTTATGTATGGCGTCGGACTTCGGAAACACTGGGGTGGGCATCAGAGCAATCTGGGGTGGGCACGGCCCACCTGGCCCCCCCTCTAATTACGCCTATGCCGTTACAGCGGCTTCATCAGATGTAAGGTATAAACAATGATAACTTAATTTATATGTCTCGTAAAAATAGGAACTACAATAATATTATGGGATAATTATTTAATAATATAAGAGTTTATTATTTAATGAAGGTAGAAAAAATATACACATTAACTAACACCTTAAATTTAATAAAGGAGAAGAACATATATCAAGCTTGTCATTAAGTAAATTAGGGAAATTTTTCATTTTGTTAATCTCAATAGACACTAGTAAATTTAACTTTAAGCCCTTTTGTTCTATATTGATAACCATTATTGATTGCAATTTGTTTTATTGTATTAAATTCTTTAGTAAAGTTATCTTCTGACATTGAAACCTTGATTAAGCGGTATACTATACTATTATATGCAGCTAATTTATGTTGTATAGGATGGTGTGATTTGTTGTTGATAGTATGGTCAGTATGTAACAGTCATGGGTAAAGCTAGTGAAAACGTAAAAAACTTTTTTAAATAAACAAGGTAAGGTATCAAAGTAGCTTATAAAACTAACAACAGTTTAGGGTTTGTTTGTAGTTGTAGTTAATAAAAAATAATAAAGATAAAATTCTGAAAGATCAAAATAGCGGAGTATATAAATTAAATTGCGGCTCTTGTCCTAGTTCATATATAGGCCAAACAGGCCGTTCTTTTCGTACTAGAATTAAAGACCACCAAGATTCTTTCACCAAAAATAATAAACATTCCACATACGCAGAACATTTAAAATCAGAAAATCATATTTTTAATAACAATTTCAAGATTTTGCATATAGAACAAAAGAGCTTAAAGATAAATTTACTAGAGTCTATGGAAAAATTTCCCTAATTTACTTAATGACAAGCTTGATATATGTTCTTCTCCTTTATTAAATTTAAGGTGTTAGTAAGTTAATGTGTTTATTTTTTCTACCTTCATTAAATAATAAACTCTTATATTATTAATAATTATCCCATAATATTATTGTAGGTCCTATTTTTACGAGACATATAAATTAAGTTATCATTGTTTATATCTTACATCTGATAAAGTCGCTGTGACGTTGAAACACGTGTCATGTTGACAAAATATAGTGAAAATCAAAAACATCAAATAGTGTTTTCTTTAATAATTTTATTATGGATTTTCATTAAGTTAAGGCTGAAAATATAAGATTACTCTGTACAATATTTTGGATATTGGACTATGGCTAAGGAGGTTTTCAATCAAGCAGAACTTTTTAGCAATAGTAACTTTTTTCGATAAAATGAAGGAAAGACTCATTGTTACTCTTTCTTCTATACACGCTGTATATATTATACACTGTATATGACAATATGCGTGGTATTTAACAAGCTCACTGATAAACCGCTACTATAATAACTCACTCGTATCATTTTCAAGCTTGTAAATTCGAAAGGAAAGCCCTGCGTGGCATAAATTACTAATGTAGATCATGGGGAAGGGTTTATGCGGTAGGGAAACATAAAAACATGTTAAATATACCGATAATATATACAGGCATATTAATTTTTTTCGGGTTCTGGATGTCAGTAGATAATGTTTCCCCATCTTTTATGACAATCTAGTGATTTAGAAATGTGATTTAGATATGCCATTTACGGGAAAAGTACAGAGAATAGTTTCTTAAGAAAATTCCATTCGAGCACGCTAAAAATCTACCCGTTTAACCCAATCTTTTGACATTAATTGCAAAAATTCAAAATTTTCTCAATATTCAAAAGGTATCTTTAGACAGATTGAAAGATGATAATTATGGTGGGTACGCGAATGTAATTTTCATAGGGAAAAAATACAATATTGCTGTATTACAGATATATCTTGGGTTTCGGTCACTTTGAAATGAAAGTCAAATATTCAATTTACGTTTCCGTTTATTGTACTAACCCATCGTCAGAACTATTTGTAATAAAAATAGCGTTTTGTCTTTACCAAAATTACGCGGGCAAGTGTAGTTTTGATCAAAATGTATTACTTATTCCGAAACTAATATTACACTCTTACATTTTTTAACAAAATAAATTATTATTCTCAACCAAAAATACTTCTTCAGTGTGTCCGCGAATAAGCGAACTTATCGGTTTAAATGACATAAAATTTTCGAATTGATATTTTACCAACATTTGGGATCTAGGCCTGCTTCATTATACAGTGAGGACGTAAAGTAAGGAATAAATTCATTATCTCGCAAACTACAATTTTTTAAAAAAATCGCTCGGAACCTTCGATTTTGTTTTTCGAACGCGCATATTCTGACATAAAATGTAGATATACAGGGTGTTGCAAATAAGAGTGACACAAAAAAATTTTTTTTCTTAAATAGAATCCACTGTATATTATTGCATGTACGGATTCTTCGGGAAATCCTTAACATTTTTCATGTAGCATGTGTTATACCTTAGCCCAAGCGTTTTGGAGTTATTCTCATTCAAAATTTGAAAAATGGAGAAAGTCATGGAGAAAACAAAGAATAAAATTATTTTAAAAATGTCTTATTTATCGGAAAAACAGTTAGGTGAACTTAAAAATAATTTTTCTAAAGTAAATGTTCGAAGTGTCTTCCGTTGGTCAACTGACAATAGCCTAACCGATCTACAAATTCTCGCTGAACATTTCGAACCATTTGGGGTGTAATTTGCTGAATTTCTTGCCGGATGCGATTTTTAAACCATCTAAATTTGCAGGCTGGCTTTTGAATACTTTTCCCTTAAGGTATCCCCATAAAAAAAAGTCGAGTGGTGTTAAATCGGGTGACCTTGGCGGCCACTCAATAAAACCACCTCTTCCAATCCACCTGTTTGGAAAAGTATCGTCCAAATATGTACGAACTCCCACAGCGAAATGTGGGGGAGCACCATCTTGTTGCAACCAGATATTATGATGTGGCAAATCGGGACGTTCTAACTCAGGAAAAAGGGTGGCCAGGGCTGGAACAAGTTATTGTTCTAAAAAACTCAAGTATCTCACACCTGTTAAATTTCCGTCAAAAAAGAAAGGCCATATAACAATGTCATCGACAATGCCAGCCCACACATTGATCTTTTGATTAAATTATGTGTGTCCTATCCTCATCCAGTGTGGATTTACATCGGACCAATATCGATAATTTTGGGTATTTACGTCACCATTCAAGCAAAATGTGGACTCATCGGAAAAAATTATATTTTTTACAAAATTTCTGTTTACGAAACACATATCCTGTAAACGCTCACAAAATTCACGGCGCCTCTGAAAGTCCCTTTCCAAAAGTTCTTGGAGAACTTGCATTTTATAAGGATGGTATTTATTTGTATGCAGTATTTTAGGAACTGTTGTTTTTCCAATATCCACGTCACTTGCTACCTGCCTAGACACCACATGCTGGTTATTTTGAACTGCCAGTAAGACTTCTCATTGTTGATTTTCATCAACTTGAGGACGACCAAATCTGGGGATATCTCTTACATGACCGAATTGCCTAAACTTGTACTCAATTTTGCTTACTGTTGATTGTGATATTGGCGGACGATTGGGGTATTTTTGATTAAATAACTCACAAGTTTCTTGCTGTGTTCTAACCCTATCACCGTAGCCCCTCATCATCAAAACCTCTATGCGCTGTTTCTCAGTGAGCCGCATTTTAATTTAATTTAGTTATGAAAAAACGAAATGAGTCTTTTGAAAACTAGTAAAACGTTAGGAAAATACACATAAAACTGACAATAACAGTAACTATTGACATTAATTCTTTTGGTTCTTGCATCATAACTCCAAAGCCTACTTGACTTTTCTTGCGCTTCACGCATGCTGACTACAGGTTTTCCTCAGCGTGCATGAATCAATGCAAGTCTTGATTGATTGCGAAATATCTGATTTTCAAATTTTGAATGAGAACAACTCCAAAACGCTTGGGCCAAGGTATAGCACATGCTACATGAAAAATGTTTAGGATTTCCGAAGAATCCGTACATGCAATAATATACAGTGGGTTCTATTTAAGAAAAAAAATTTTTGTGTCACTCTTATTTGCAACACCCTGTATATCTACATTTTATGTCAGAATATGCGCGTTCGAAAAACAAAATCGAAGGGTCCGAGCGATTTTTAAAAAAAATGGTAGTTTGCGAGATAATGAATTTATTCCTTACTTTACGTCCTCACTGTATGTATAATAAAATTTAACATAATATTTTGATTTTTAATAAATCAAGTCTTGACCGGAGCATCATTTTTATTTCCTGTCTAGGTAAAGTGCCTCTTCTTCACAAAATATCGAAACATTTTATTAAGAAAAGATGCTGAGAATTGAGAATTATGTAAGCGTGGTGAATTTAATATCCATAGGTCCTACATGGGTTTCTCATTTTATACAAATTTTTTGCCTAGTTAGGATTTTCTAATTTCTTCAATATTCTCATCGCTTGTGATATTAGCCAAGGAAATAAAATTTGATCATCAATACTGTAGGCGGTACCTTAATCGATATTTTATGAAGAAGAGCCACTTTGCCTAGACAGGAAATGAAAATAAGCTTCGGTCAATGCTGGTTGATCTAGTCCTAAATTATTGTCAAATTTCAATTAAAAAATTTGGTGTCATTTATACTTATATGTTCGTGTATCCATGGGCACCATACCCAATAATTTTTGTTAAATTTTTGCGGATACATAAATTTGAGGAGCTTAAGATTTCTTTCTATCGAATGAAGAAGTTATGAACGTCTGCTTCTTAACATCACATTTTATCACACTTTGAAATATTAAAAATTTTAATATTTAAGCTAATTTTTTTTATATAAAAAAAGATTTCAAGATAAATTAATGTTGAAGCATGATATATTTTCCTTACAGCCTACAATTTAAAATATATGTACGGAAAAATTCCCTTTTTAATTTCCGGAAAATGTTAAAAAATAAAAAAACCTCGAATAATATTATCAAAATATTCAAATATTTTTCTTGAAAACCCCGACTTAAGTCTGAAATCAGTACTGAAATGAAAATATTCTATACAACGAAAGGTATTAAAAAAGTTTTATTCCTAACAAAGGAACATGAGGCTCAGAATGATATTGAAGGAAGGAATGTTAAGGGTGTTAACACAAGAAATATACAGAGTGTCCGGTAAGTAAAGGGAAATATTTCACCAGCATAAAGAGAGAGTTAAGATAATACTAATAGTTCATAGTACAATAATTTTTTCCTAATATTTCTCCTCCCAGATATTGGGCCCCAAAAACAGAACTTAGATTTATATTTTCGAGTATAACTTTCAAGCAACTCTGTATGTTTTAATGAAATTTTGTAACTTTGTACGGACATAGGGATTAAGCAACTCAAACTTGAATTATTCTTGTGTCAATTCTCCGTTATTAATAAAGATAGAAGGATGTGGTTTTCGAAGCACTTTGCTACTTTTTTGTGAAACAAAAGATTCCCCAATTAGATTTTTTTTAGGCTTTATCATTTTTGATATACGGGATGTTTTTGAAAATTTTACATTTTGGGAGTGTAGTTCACACTATATTTTTTAATAATGTAATTCAGTTTTTAACAAGTTTCTCAGAAATAAATAATAACTTATTCTTCGTCTTAACATTATACGTTCTTTAAAAAATATACAATATTTTTGAGTAGGCCATAATGGGTATCGAAAAGGAAAAGAAAAGAACACAGTCCGTCGTATCTGTTTCTATTCGAATATTCCACGTTGTGGCAATCGCCAAGGTAGCTTCACAGAATCCTGGTGTACTCTTCCGAACCAAAAAGTTCTACACACCTCAACAACTTTTGACACTATACAAAGCCCACATTCGACCATCACTAGAGTACTGCTCTCATGTCTGGATCTCTGCACCCAAACATACTCTTCGGCTACTAGATTCTATCGAAAGGAAGGCCATTCGTCTGATCGGAGACCACGAGCTAACAAAGAGCCTCGACAGCCTAGAACATCGAAGACAGGTTGGGGATTTGACTCTCTTCTACAGATATTTCCATAGAAAATGCTCGGCTGACCTTGCCCTTTTAATTCCGCCAAAGCGGTGAATAGCAGAAATACACGACGGACCACTGCCGGCCAACAATATGTGGTTAAGCTTAGTACTTCTCGAACTTCATTATTTAAGAATTCTTTCATCTGGAGGACGTCATCCTTATGGAACGACCCTCCCGAGTGTTACCCAACGAGTATAACCTCCAACGATTCAAAACCAACGTGAATCGCTTTTTGCGCACAGGCCCCACTCCCAGAGTGATTTAAAGGATTTTCTTATAGTTCTTGTTGATCATAAAAAAATTTGAGATTCTTTAAGCTGTTATAATTTCTAATTAATAGTAAAAAATCAGTTTGTCCTAATTATTACAGCAAATGTGAACAAAATATGGCATGCTCGTTTGCTATATCTAGTGTAATGAAATTGGAGATGGAGTATTAGAAGTGTAGTTCATTGGTAAATAATAAGCCTTCTTGTAGTACGTAATTCGCTGAAATTTATAAAATTTCTTGAATTACTTGTAGATATCTCGAAAGACTATAGCCGCATAAAATAATTTTTCCAAGGATAAAATCAACTTTAATTACAAGGTCCATTTTCTAAACTTCGCCCTCAAATATACCATATGGAAACTACCGAGACTGATGTAATAAATCTGCTCTTGCTCCAATTAAAATAAATCCTATTCTAATAATTATGATTTTAATAATCGAGTACTTTATACTCGAGCGATTTTAATAATCGAGTGAATCGCTCGAGTGAATTGCTTGAAATTCCAATTCACCAAGCGATGACGTCGACTGCTCGACTGGCTGCCTAGCCGTTTACATGTGATCAGGTAGAATATTTAGCAGGAACGTAACTACGGGTGGGCACAGGTTTAGCTAAAAAATTGTAGTAGCCACCAAAAAAATTCCAGAAATTTATTTATTTGTGAATAATGAATTTTTGTCTCGATACCAAACAAAAAAACTGCAAAAAAATCACACAAACATGTATTTGTTGTTCAGGTTTATTCTTGTGCCCTTTTAAAACAAAAGATATTTAAAATGGCTTGTCAAATTCTTCCACTTTAAATTATCAGGCGCCCACTGTGCGCTTCAAAAATGTAGGCCTAGTTACGCTACTGGCAAAATAAGAAAATATGTGATTATTTTTTAAATTCATGTTACAATTACCTAAAAGTTCCTGTTTAAATTTAAGAATGTTTACTTTTGGTTACCAAAAAATTTGTCGATACCTATGGTTCTTTAACTATTTTGCTCGTTTTCTTATTTACCATTAATATTTTCTATAATGTATGTTATTTTTAAGAAGTCTTCTTGAGTTTAGATTTACAAAATGTTTACTATAAGATTACAACGAGTTTTTCTATATATTTTGTTAACCATTTTGTTCGTTTTGTTATTTTTATTTACCATTTCTATTATTATGTTACTTTTCTCGAGTTTATAGTAAATAAAAATTTTAAAATTATATACTTTAATTTTTTAATATTTACAATCGGAGACCTAAACTACGCCGCTGGCTAGTCAGTTAAAACAAAACTTTACAATACCATGTCGCGATGACTCCGCTAAGGGATTTGGCATACTTTTTTATATGTACCTTCTCGTTTATGTGCCTTTAAGAAAGACGTATGTCGTGTACCTGCTCAACGTCAAACTCGAACGTCGCCAATCGGATGGCGCGGCGCATAGACCGAGGTCGTCTATCAAATAACCGGCGATATTTTTCGGTTTTTCGCCTGAATTTATAACTAGATTATTTCCTATCGAGCGAAAAACTGTTCGAATATACGAACAGTTTTTTAACTCGATCACACTACAGTGGTACATTTCCGTCGTCGTCAAGCGAAGCTCGGGTATCGAGTGAAAGATAATAAGTGACGGGCGACGGTTTTCGCCAGAATAGATAACTCGAGCGGTTTTCTTAATAATCGACCGATGTCGGTTATTTCAATACAATAATCGAGTGATCAAGCGGTTTCTCGCTCGAGCGATCACAACACTAGAAGTCGCACTAGCAATTGTTTTTTTTAATATCCGTCATTGCATTCTCAAAAAAATAAAACGTCAATTTCGGGCATAATATTATGACTAAAAATAAAGTATTAAATATTTTTGAGAAGCCTGTTAAAAAGGGAATTACATTTTATTCAAGAATATATATGGTGACCCATTGAAAAATAGCAAATTAGCTTTTTTCTTGAAAACTATTGAACATAGAAAATATTCGTGGATGATTGGATGATACGATACTCGCATCTAAATTTTTAAAAAAGTCGCTATAAACCAGTAATTGTATAAGATTTATTGGATGATGAACCTGATAGGCGAGAGCAATTTTTCGAAATAATAATCACGCACGAATTGTCTAAAGAATTTGTTATCAGATGAAGCTGCGCTTTCTTTAAATGGCCAGGTTAATAGACAAAACTATAGATACTAGACACAGAAAAATTCTCATTTGTTCATAGAAAGTCACACCCAGTATAATGAAAAGGTTAATGTCTGTGAAGGCATTATCAAAAATAGAGCAATTACAGCCTCACTGGAGAAAAATATCTAAATTTCGTTGGAAATGATCAGGTTCTACTCTATTTCCAGATGACAATGATCCCAAAATAAATAAATCTAAATTCAACTCGATCGATTTGCTTAAGGAGCCCATTTGACGAGTAATACGAGAAATTTCTCCACAAGTAGTACAAGACAATAGGAATTTTTAGATCGATTGATTTACTGCAGTAGGTGGAGAACATTTTCAACATCTATTCATACTTTGTCGTTTGTTTGTTTTGTTGTAAAAGTTAATATTTCGTAAACGGTTAATGATAGGTATAGGACATGATTTATGAAAAATATCTAGAAATGTTTGTAGAATGTAAAAGTGTACAATACGTTTCGTTTAAAAAATTAAAGTTGATGCAAGTAGCATTGTTATGATCCACCCTGCTTGATATCTATTTTCACAAAAAAATGTGTTTCAAAAAAATTAGCAATTCTTTATTAAGTATTCTATATGGCATATGTGGAATTCAATATTCCATAAATATATTATTCTAGAAAACGTCCAAATAAAGTTTATGAAGTACTTTGTATTTAAGGAAGATGCTATATATACCTCTGGAGTGAATGACCTAAATACTATTTTATCCAGATTCCAGATATCATCGCTTCAAAGTCGCAGATATTACATGTTCCTGCACTTTTGTTCACAAAGTATGCAAGTCGCTCAGCGATTGTCCAATGCTACCATCCTGCATGAACTTCCATGTTCCCTCACGAACTGTTAGGTCCCATCCTGTCTTACATCTGCCCACTTCCCCAACAACATTTTTAATTAAAATACCACTTTATCAATCTATGTTCATTTTCAATAACAGCTGTAATGACATTGATGTATTCGGCTTGTCCAATGCTCAGTTTGAACTATTACAATGAAACATGAAAATTATAACAATAAATTAGTAATATCCTCCCTGTATCTATAAAATAGTTAATAAGGATGAGAATACTTATTTTCTTATAATTGGATTTTGTTCTGTTTGTGCCTGTTCTCACCAAAGCAACTGACAACCGCAACGCAACATCAACGCGACACAGCACTAGTTGCAACACGCAACTAGTTGCTTATGAGCTGCCCGGCATACCGCGTGCCCGTCATCAGTTGCCTCCAATCGCGCTGTCATGGCGGACGAGACAGCAAAATATTTAACTTTTGTGGCTCATTCGGTAAAACCGGATCATTATTTATTTCCTATGCCACTACATATACACGAACTACGTCTCAAATTTATGGTATAAAAAGGGTTAACCCAAAATTGTCGCTCAGTTTTTTTAAGCTTTCTAACGATTGCGGCTATATCTTTATCTGACGAAGACGACATTTTGCTTATGTCAAAAGAGACTTTAAACCAGTTGGTTCTAGTGGGAACGCAAGAGCAACTCAACTGAAGTTGCTTTGATTCCAGGGGGAATGCATGAGCAACTCAGCTGAAGTTGCGGTTGCCTTGCAGTTGCGTTGCGGTTGCCAGTTTTCTTTGGTGAGAACAGGCACAATAAAGATGATTATTATTATGAAAGGCTGATCCGTTTCTTTATCCTAACCTTGTATAACCCGAACAAACGAGGAAATCTAGATTTAATTCAAATCGTTTCAATAAATAAGATAAAAAATATCACATAATGAACCGAATAAAGGAATAACGTTTGTATAATCCGAATTCAAATTCCAAAAAATGTGAAAGTATTTAGAGGCAAGCTTTATGTAGATTTTATTTCTCGTTAATGCGATATCAGAAAGCAAGGACATTGAAATCCCCCCATTTGGATGAGACGAACCTTTTAACCAAACAAGATTAAAAGAGTGCGGTGGAAAGGGTAGCTGGAAAATCGTTTTATTTTGGGAGTTCTCTCTGGTCTTGTGTTTTAAAAAATACACGGCTTAATATATGATAAATTATGTTTTTAAGCGAATGAATCAAAAATATAATGAAGAGTATCTTTTATTTATAAACAAAATATCAAATAACTCAATCACAAGAACTTTGACATAAATTATGGAACAAGAATGTTAATACTTTCTGGACCATATAGCGTATTATGAAATTGTCTTATTATATTATAATTAGTAAACTCGCAAGTCCTGACATAAAAAAAAATATTAATGGAGCTTTGAGTTAATAAACGAAAAAAATCATATTTTTATTAAAGAGGAAAAGAAACTCATGGTCTGCTTCACTAGTTTAATAGGAAGTTCAGTTTTCTACTTGAAATTTTGGAAATACAGGAAGCTTTTAATATCCTCATTTGAACTGCATTAATGACCAAATTAACTTTGCTTGATTATCTTCCTTCAATTTTTTAATTTTCTAAAGAAATAATTAATTAAATCAGGATTGATTAAACTCATTTTCTATTTTTATAAAAAAAACTTTTCGTATATTTTCAAAATATTATAATATTTTTCTTTGCTTTGCTGTTTTACCTTTTTCATGTCATCATGTTTTGTTTTAATTAGTGGTTGATTTTCATAAAAAATGTTATTTTTCTTCTATGAAGGGATATTCTACCAATCTACCTTTTTTTTCAAAATTTATTAAGTTTTCGAAATCATTCTAAATCATAATTTTCATTTTTCTGTTTACAAAAATACTTACTTAAAACTAAATATTTTTTGTTGCAATTTTCTAAACATGCAATTAATTAAATACATAAGTTAATATTTAAATTTAATTCTTACACTTTTAAACAATAAATCATGTCTTTACTATTCCTTTAAAAACACATCTCCAATACGTTGCGACACTTATTGGCGAGAGGCAATATTTTTTTAATTTTAACTCGGTTCTCGTCATTTATATTCCCTCCATGAACTGATCATTATCATCTTGTTCAGATTGTGATATTTCGAAACAGCTATGGGGTATGTTGCATGAGTTATACTCAGAATTTCAAGTAGAACTCAAAAAGTTCACGTGTGCCCCGACTTTAATACTAAAAATTCTCAAAATTTGTAAAAGTGGAAAATAAGGTCGTCGGATCCGAGCGTTTTTTCGAAAATATACATGGTTATAGAATATAAAATATTGGAAATGTTCGATTCTTTTTGCCCATACCTGTATAGGGTGGGCAGAAAAATTTGAATTTGAAGTTTCAGAACATAATATCCGCCAAAATATGCGTTTTATTATACCTAACCTCTGTGCAAAAACAGAATATGATTAAAAAGCTTATCCTGAGCCCTCTACAGATTGTTCAATATTTCAAAAAAATATAATATTTTAAATATTGCAAAATTTTTTGTAGTTTGTTAAAAATCGAAAGCAATGATGCTAAGACTTTAAAAAGCATTTATCTTGGTGGAAGGAGAGATGAAATTTTGTATCAGGATAAAATAGAGGATCGTTTCCATTGCAGAACTACTTCAAAAGAACATGTTTCAATAGTAGAAGAACCGGCATCATTTTATGTAAGACACATTTCATTGACTTCTGGTACCGGTACAAAATATTGCTTGTAAATTCGTTATTAAAGTAATATGCGCTTTTCCCTAAAAGCTAATCCCTCATGCAAAGAAGGTACCCGGCACGCTTTTAAACACAAGTCCCTGTAAAGGAAAGTTCATGCCATCCAAGCATGCGTACTACAAAATCTTGAAAGGGGCAACCACAACCACAAGATATACATCCTGTCGCACAGCCAAGCTGCTCTTAATGCTCTGAACTCCAATCGGTTTACTTCAAAACCTACACAGGATTGCCATAACAACCTAAAAGTAATGGTAGCCAGGGGGAACAAGGTGGAGCTCTTGTGGGTCCCTGGTTACTCTTTGATATTAGGTAACGAGAAAGTGGATGAACTAGCGAGAGCCGGATCCGCTGAAAGTATCAGGGCCCCGAACCGGCCATTGGGATATCAAAACAGGCAACAAAAACAACATTAGATAGATCGAAAAAACAACACCTATCTCGATCGCAAGGGTTACCTGGTCAAACACGCACGGGCCGTAATTGGAAAATCATCGAAAATACTGTCGAATGGGATGCTAACCCTGACGCGGCCCCAGCTGAAATAGGTGATGGGTCTGCTAACAGGCCACTGCCACCTGCGAAAACACTTTCAACGGATAGGTAGATGAGGATGAAACCGCCTCACACATAATATACCGCTGCGTAGCGCTGTCTCGTAGAAGACAAAATATCTTCGGGGACATACAACGTGGTGACAACCTCCCACATGACAAGCTTGGTAGAAGGTTACTGGACCTCATAAAAAGAACAAATATCTTCTAACAAGATCGGGGTACACAATAAACCAACCCCTGCCTTTAACCCACCAACCAAGCAACCCTGTAAAGGACATAAGATTTTATAAAAAAAGGAAACAAAATATACGTGTTCTTTCTCTTTTAGGATTCGCATATTTCCCCCTCCCCCTATTGCATTTTGAAATTTAAAATAATAAAAATTTGTTATATAGAATCGGTCCACCCTACTGTATAACTTATCATGATAGTTAAATCTGTTTAAAGTTATAAGGTCTAAAATTATAAGTTATGTATGGATATTATGAGGTATATTGTCCACTGAAAAGCAAACTCGCTTTTACGATAGGAAAACCATCCCTTTCATTTGAGTTTTATCAGTAAAGCTGTAATTTAAAATACGTATAGCCAAACTGTGGATATACCCAAAAGTTTACTTCAAAATAATACGTGCCAGAACGTAGTTCTGAGTTTATTTATGTACCTATGTATATTCAGTAGCGACTTGTCCCTTACACTCGTTGGTATAACAAAATTCAGGATTCGAATTTAATTTAATTTAATTAAATAAACTGGAATAACATAAATGCGGTCATTCACTGTGAATGGTCTATTAAAAGATATCGGGGACTAAAAAATGTAATGTTTAAAATATTGGTACACGCTATAAAAGATGCCGTATATGTCAGAATCTAAAATTAGACATATGTATATTATTATTTTGTAATTTTATTTATTTTATCTCTATTATATACTTCTGTGACACACATTACTGAAACATGCCCACAATCCTTAATGATTTATGGAGTTCCTGAGAAAGTATTGAACATTTTCCTGTATTTTCCTAAAAGTTTTTATATTTTTTATTGACTTTATATTATCGGGGAGTAAAGTAAATAATTTAGGTGTAATCCTTAAACTTTTTATTGACAGTTATTAAATTTTTTGGTAATTTAAATTTGTTACTAGATTTAGTCCTTATTTCGATAATGTGATTTACATAGTTTAGCTTGGTCTTGTACCTATAAACAAAATTATATATATAGGTAGTGTTGTGATGACTCGAGCGAAAAACCGCTTGATCACTCGATTATTGAAATAACCGACATCGCTCGATTATTAAAAAAAACCGCTCGAATTATCTATTCAGGCGAAAACCGTCGCCCGTAACTTATTATCTTTCATTCGATACCCGCGCTTCGCTTGCCGCCGACGGCATTGTACCACTGTAGCGTGATCGAATTAAAAAACTACTCGTATATTCAAAAAGTTTTTCGCTCGATAGGAAATAATCTAGTTATAAATTGAGGCGAAAAACAGAAAAATATCAACTGTTATAATGACCTTCGTTTTACACGACGCGCGATCCGAAAGCTGGCTAGGCAGCGGCGTAGTTTAGGTCTCCGATTGTAAATATTAGAAAATTAAGGGATATAATTTGAAAATGTTTATTTACTATAAACTCGAGAAAACTTCTCAAAAATAACATAATAATAGAAATTCTTAATGAAAAATAACAAAACGAACAAAATTGTTAACAACATATATAGAAAAATTTGTTGGTTATGTTATAGTAAACATTTTTAAATCGAAACAGGAACTTTTTATTATTAAACTCAAGAAGACATCTTAAAAATAACATACATTTTAGAAAATGTTAATGGAAAATAAGAAAACGAGCAAAATAGTTAACAAAACATAGGTATCGAGAAATTTTTTGGTAACCCAAAGTACACATTCTTAAATTTAAACAGGAACTTTTAGGTAAGTAACTATAAAAATGAATTTAAAAAAATAATCACCTACTTTCTTATTTTGCCAGTCGCGTAACTAAGCCTGAATTTTTGAAGGGCACACAGTGGGCACCTGATAATTTAAAGTGGAAGAATTTGACGGCCATTTTAAATATATATTTATTTTATGCTGGTAGATTGAGAAAGATGTGAAGAAAAATAACTCTTGGTAATACTTTTTGTTTTAAAAAAGCGCAAGAATAAACCCGAGCAATAAATACATATTTGGGTGATTTTTTGCAGTTTTTTTGTTTGGTATCGAGACACGTGGAAAAAATTCATTATTCACAAATAAATAAATTTCTGGAATTTTTTTGGTGACACTATAATTTTTTAGCTAAACCTGTGCCCACCCGTAGTTACGTGCCTGCTAAATACCCTACCTGATTACATGTAAAGGGCTAGGCAGCCCGTTAAGCAGTCGGTGACGTCATCGCTTGGTAAATTGGAATTTCAGGCGATTCACTCGAGCGATTAACTCGATTATTAAAATCGCTCGAGTATCAAGTACTCGATTATTAAAATCATCGGTTTTTTCCAACACTATATATAGGTAATACAAAAAGTAATGATATTTACATTATCCTCGGAAACAATAAACTTGTTGGAAATCTTTTATATTTTTGAATATAATTTTAAGAATACATTTTTTGTTATACTATGTAACTTATTAAGTACTTTGCCATAAGTACCATCCCAAAGTTACTTCAGCACTTTTACCGGGCTGACCAGTCCTAGAACTACATACTTTGCGAACAGTTGTTACAATAAAAATGAAGAAGACCCATCACAACACAGGGTTTGTGTGCGCATGAAGGGATTATAAAATACATTAGCCGATCTGTTGTGCCGAATTCACAATATTTTCCTCCTCATCAAACATAGTTTTCCTAATAACCGCTATTTCCATCTTTGGATTTAATTTTCTTCCTACTTTTTTATTTATATCTATAATTTTGTAGGACATTCTTGGGGCTTTGCCAGGGAGTCCATTTTAATACCAATTAGTACGTCCACTTCAATGCACTACACACTTAACCTTAAAATCGTAAGAATACAAGTCAATCAAAATATATATTACAAAACCTAGTTACATTTTCTCGTACTACCGTTACTTATATCACGCATAAAATTTCATTTATCAGTAAAATTAATTAACGTTCCATACTTTTTCTCTCTCTCTCAATTTAAAAATAAAACTATTGTCTTCTTGGAGAGAAAACTTTTCTAGTGTCTATGGGAATAACATCAGCAGGAAATAAACCAGCTTAAATATTAAACCATCGAACCCAACTACCTCCTCACCATTTGTCGATGACAAACAAACCAACCGTTAACTTCAAAATATTAACATAGCCTTTACATAAAAGGTATATTACGAGTAAAGCTTTAATTTAATATATATTTAACCCGAGACGGAAATTACACGTGTTGGATTTATTTTCCAGCAAAAAGTTTGTTATTTCGGTTCTTGGATGAAGCAATGTTTCAAATTTGGGTTTAAATTAACGGCAACTACCTTCAATTTATCTTTACCTCATAATTTGAGTAACTAAATCTGAATTAAGTTGGTTTTAAAGCCTTCTTATTCAGTATCAAATTAGATTTATTAATAACCCAGCTAGCGAAGGCACGTGGAAATGATGTCAACAAATGATCAACTAATGATGAGTGATGATTCCAGCGCAGTGCTGCTTCGCGTAAGGCTATAATTCCGATTGTAACACGGGACCCCGTGTAACACTGTGCCCCTCCTTCTCCTATATACAATTTTTAAATAAAAACATATGTGTTATGGCGTGGTAACATGTGGGGTATTTTTAAGGGTTTTTACCTAAGCATTTGGACATTCCATTTAATATATACAGGGTGATTCACGACGAGCTTGCATTAGAACTTTATGGAGAACTACTCTCTCTCTGAAACCTAGGGAATTTAGGTTTATCGATATGCTTCCTTTAACTAAAATATTCACGTGTTCCTGTCATTTCTGGTTATACCGGAAGTAGGTGTCAACTTTCGTTTTTTTTCAAATACAACATGGTAATTTTTATTATATTTTTCGATTAACAATTAAATTCTAAGCAGATCTTATAGAACATCTTTTTGTCTGACTTTACCAGTTTTTGAGATACCTAAATTCCCAATGTGTTAGAGACACATGTTTAGTAGCTCTCCATAAAGTTCCTTGATCCCATTTAAAAATAATAAACCTTTTCGATAACCCGAACAAACTCCCACTTCATCGAGTTCTTTACATAACATTTTATTCAACATAATTATGCCGAACAGCCAATAACTTTTTTTTCATAATTTCCAATATAAAATTTAATCAAACTTTTAAGTGTTTTCTTCCTGCCTAATGGCGTAAAAAATTAAGGACAATGATTTGCTCTTTTGATAAGGTTAGCATTTTCAGTAAAAAAAAGTTTTTTTTATTTGATAAAATAATGGAAAAGAAAAATCCATTTTCTTCACCTTTGAGCTGTCATATTCAGTTTCCATTAGATGTGAAAAATAGTCTTTAGGGTCAACTTGTAGGAAACGCGCTAGATCTACGAAATATTATATTTTTTGTGTAATTAATTCTGAATTTTTTCTGAAGTGCGTTTAAAAAGAGATTTATTATTTGATTTTAGCGCCTTGACCCGAGACCAGAAAGGCCTGATGAGACATTTTATGGACGGAATCGAAGTACTTGATGTCAAACCTACGTCAGATTTCCAGACGATTCACTCAAGTTTATTACCTAGATTTATTTATTTATTTATGACATACCAGTGCATTATTTTGTTTTTATACCTTAGATACCATCTACATAATGGATTACATAATAGATTACTTTAGGCCTTTGAGGGTATAAAGTACACATTATGGCCCGCGCTGGCATTAAGACGCAAAAAACAGTTTTCGATTAACTTATTATTTATTATTAAAATAAAATTTTTCAGATAGATCATTAAAGTACCCCAACAACACAGTTTCGTTAATGTTTTTTACAGCATTTTCTAACATCCACTTTCAAAATTTGTTAAATTCTTTGTCGTACGAGTCTTTGGATTTTCTCAGTAACAGGTTTTGCGTTGCCTCTTCAGCCTTTTTTCAGTTTCCTCGGGAATTTCAAAACCTTGTTCCATTTTAATTTTTGACACATTAAACATTTGAATATTTATCTCCTTAGCAACAAAAACGCAGGCTATAATAATGTCAAGGTAATGTCGCAGGTAAAAATTAAAAATTGGTAAATCAAATTAAATTTAAAAAAAATATTTATTATTTAAAGCGAACTGGTATGACATAAAAGTTTGTATGCACTACGGGTACTAATAGATATATACCCTCGGGCTACTTACGAACCCTCGGGCTAGCGGCCCACGGCTGTGTAAGACTGTCGCCCTCAGGGCATAATCATCTACTTAGTACCCTTGATACATAAATAACTATTATGCATTATTTTCTTAGACAATACAATTTACAATGTATGGAAAACGTAAAAGTCAAGTACATAATTATATATAAACTGTATGATATAAACACACAATATATAAAATGTAGAAGAACAAGCTAATACTAAAATTAAAGATATGTTATTGTTAAAAAAATATAAAAGTGGTGAGATATTCATTAACTGAATAAAAAGCCTAAGACAACAAATATTGCTTTAAACGTTTTTTAAACAACACACCCACCAAAGTTCTCAATATTCTCTTCTGATACAAAAGCAATTTCCTTACCACACTCGACGAACCCCAGAAGATCACCCCGTAACGCAAACCAGAATCTACCTGTGCGTTGTACACCATAAAGAGCTCCCTCATAGAAATATATGAGTGAACGAACAAGGAAACAACATGAATTTAATTTTGATTTGAGCAGATCTCAGTGATTTTTCCAATTCAGATGCCCATCAATTTGCACTCCTTGAAATTTTATAGTATTAATATTAATATTACCACTATCATGTGTCAATATCAAACCTACGTAGGTATTTCCATCATTATATGAACTTCTTTAATAATAATGTTCTTGTCACTGCCTGCTCCCTTAAAAATACCTTAATAATTTGTTTTAAAGTTACTTGTCTTGAAATACGTGTTTTTTTCAAAATTATTTACTTTAATTTAGATATGTCTTTGTATTGGCAGAACAACATTTATTTCAACGAATTACGGGAGTGTTTAAACTAAGTAAATATTAGCAAGAAAACCTATGTTCTTGAAACATGAACATTATACCGGGTGTTTCAGGAGGAACGCTCACCCCTATAACTTTTTTATTGTTTAAATTACAGAAATAAAATTTAACCGGATATGACCTCATCTTGACACCCAGTATATTTTTTTCTAAATCAATTCAGAATTCCAAATTCAACACAACACCCCGTAAGTATACGTAAGTTTTCGACGCACACAAATAATTTGTTTTATTTTCATTTTTTATCTAGATTGCTAGGAATGCCCTACAACGGTTTACTTTACTTCTAAGGCAAATTCCTGATAAAAATGGAACAAACCCGGTATACAAACGAGGCGTTTGTAACCTACTACTACAACTTATAACCTAACTTTCCTGTGGAAGGACTGGAATCGCTGAGCCCTTACTTAGAAAAGAGAAATGGTATCAGGCGTTTGCAATTTATAGAAAATGCAGCAATTGTATAATTTCAGCGTTTACTAATATTTAAGGCTTGATACCTCAATAACATAATAGACGTAAGAGAAAAATGGACGTTCACCTTTATAGGGCCGCGAATAAAATATGCCTTCCAACTAACTGTGTTCCATTGATTAAGTAAATTGAAAGGAAGTTTAACACCAAAACAATTTACCTTTTTTAGTTTGCTGTGGGCTTAGATTAGCGATTCTTCGCAATGTACCTTTGAGGCCACCACACAAGAAGAAAATTCCGTGAGAATACCGATTCTTATGGGCATTGGTTCCTGCTATCAGTTGGACCAAAAATGCGCGTGCTTACAGCCACTTTGGTGTCCTTTTTGGTTGGACAGAAAGTATTTGATCATAATGGGAACACCATAATCGAACAACTAATGTTGATTCAAGATTATATAATTAATCCAGAGCATAATAATAATAATAATAATAATAATAATAATAATAATCTTTATTGTCTAACAGAGTAAAATCCAATTACAAGACAATATGACCTATAAAAAGAAAAAAAAATACATAAGCAACAAAAAATCCAAAAGATAGGAAAAAGTAGAAAAAAAAGAGAACAAAATAATGGTTGCATCAAGGTAACAGTTTATGTTTTATAAGTTTAGTAAATTGGGTATTGGACAAACCGAATACATCAATGTCATTAAGGGTATTATTGAAAATCAACATGGATTGGTATACAGGTGTTTTAATCAGAAAGTTAGAGGAGGGAGTTGGGAGATAAAAGACGGGATGGTGCCTAACTGAACGAAGAGGAACATGGAAAAGAATACAAGACAGCAGCTCCGGGGAATCGATGAGCGAACAGCAAATACGATACAAAAACTGCATAAACATGAGGTATCTGCGGTTAAGGAGCGATGGCATCTGGAATCTAGACAACAGTGCATTCTGGTTAGTACCCCGGGTAGGATATATACCATCTTCTCTATAGGCGATAAACTTGACAAACTTTCTTTGTACGTTCTCTAGTAAAATAATATATTTATGAAAGACCGGATGCCAAATAACACCACCATACTCCAACTTAGACCGCACAAAACTGTAATAAAGGGTTTTCAGGGTTTTGGTGTTTGAGAAATCAGTCGAATTCCGTATGATAAATCCCAGGGCCTTCATCGCACTGCTGTCAATGCTCCTAAAGTGGTGGGAGAAGGAAAGCTTATTGTCGAAAACTACCCCGAGGTCTTTAAACGTTTCGCAGTGCTCAATGGTTGTGTTGTCAAGAGTGTAATCAAAATAAACGTAATCGGCTTTGTTCGTAAAAGACATAGTGAAGCATTTACTTAAATTTAGCGGCAGGTTGTTTGTCTTACACCACATCTCCAGAATGTTCAAATCCCTTTGCAACAATATACAGTCCGTTATATCAAGTATTATTCTGAAAAGTTTCAAGTCATCAGCGAATAGTAGTACTTTGCTGGATAGATTTACACTTATGTCATTGATAAACAAGAGGAATAATAAGGGGGCCAAATTACTACCCTGCGGAGCACCACTCGAGGCTAAAAAAGTAAAGGATTTATGACCACGAATCATCACATATTGTACACGATCCCTAAGATATGAGTTAAGAAAAGAGACAAATTTATTAACAAAACCCAAGCCGGCCAGTTTATGTAACAGGATGGAGTGGTCAACTCTGTCAAAGGCCTTCGAGAAATCCGTATATATCGCATCTACTTGCTTGCGGTCATCCATAGCCTGCCCAACAAATTGGGTAAAACAAGCCAGGTTAGTCACTGTGCTACGAGCATTGAAGAAACCGTGTTGATGAGGTGAGATAAGCAGTTTTACCTGATTAAAAGTACATTCATAAACCGCCATCTCGAAGACCTTGGCAAAGGCCGACAATATAGAGATAGGTCTGTAATTGGATATCACACTGGCATTACCTTTTTTAAGTACTGGGGTAATCCTTGCTTCCTTCCATACATCAGGAAAGGAACTAGTTTTAAGCGATAGGTTAAAAATAAAAGATAGAGGTTTAAGAAAGGAAGCGGCACAGTCTCTGACAAGAAAACTAGGCACATTGTCGGGCCCATGAGTTGGCTTATTTTTTAATTTCTTTAGAGACTTCAAGATTAGTTCGTCAGGAAGGTGTTCCAGGGAGATAGATGAGCTCTCCATAGATAAGTGTGGTGAAAGAGCTTGCCTGGAAGGGGTGGAATAAGCAGATTTGAAAAAGTTTGCAAATGCATTTACGATATCGTTAGGCTTAGAGTATTGGGTGGTGTTGTCAGTGAATATCTCAGGTAAAGCGCAGGTTTTGTTTTTTGAGTTGATGAAGGACCAGAAGTTATTCGGATCGTTGGATATAGAAGTTTCGGCCTTATTGGTGTAGGCTTTATAGGCAACATTGATCTTTCTCTTAATACTAGCACGGAGTGCTCTATATTGTTGCTGGAGCACTAGCGAGTAGGATTTTTTGATTTTTTTGAGAAGTCTATGTTTGCGCTTTGTCTCTTTAATAATGTCAGGTGTAAACCATAAGGGAAATGATCTCTTGTGGATGACAGATCTCGGAACGTAAGCATCGAAAACTTCATACAGTAACTTATAGAAACAGGCACAAGCTTCATTAGCATTAGACGAGGTATATAGAGTTGACCAATCCATATTCAAGATCACGTCATATAACAGAGGATAATTTACTCTCCTGAAATTATACTTAAGTTGAGATTGATTTACAGGGAAACCTGAATCAAGGCCGGATAGAAGGGATAGGTTAATTCTTAGACAAGGATGGTAATTGTCCTCTTTGACTAGAGGGAAAGATTCGCCGGAGACATCACATATAACATTGGAAAGAACAAGATCTAGGAATGAACCATAGGAGTTTGGGATTTTGTTTACTTGCTCTAAGGCGAGTAGGTGAAGGAAATTGTTGAGAGATTCGGATTTAGCGTCGTCGGCATTATTACCGTAGAGTGCAGGTATGTTGAAATCACCCATGATGGCAATATTACTATCATATAAGTAGTGGAGTGATTCAAGACATTCAAAGAAGGTTGTCAGGTCGTTATGAGTTGCACTAGGCGGTATGTAGATAACTAGTATGAGCAATAAGACAAAGTCAACGCTCACCCTGCAACCCACAATATCCACTTTGATGACATTGGTGCGAACGGCCTGAAAATCTAGTTGAATTGCTTTAAGTTTATTGTTCACAGCCAGTATAACTCCACCACCCCGTGATACACCCACACCAGCCAAGTCTCTGTCACAACGGAATACTGTGTATCGACCATCGAAGAGTTCGCTCGAAGAAACACCATCCTGGATCCAACTCTCAATAATACCAACCCATAAAGATTATATGTAGGATCTACAACGTAACTATGCAATTATAGGCGAAAGTTCTTATTTCATAGAACTAATGCATTTATAATGTTCTCTCTTATTTAGGAAGCCTGCAAAATATATGTTTCGTAGATATATAAAGCTTTGCCTCATATTTCATGTCGCTCTGTGCGTTTAAAGAGAAAATGTATTAAAATGTCTAACAATGCTGCAGAAGTTTAACATTTGTGAGTTATTTGGGCAGTATTTTAAAATATTATGGTTTTATCATTAAAGCTAAATTTATATATTTATAAAGTTATAATATATTACGTTATTATATGTAGATTTGTAATATTATTTAGTAAAAGCGATTTCTCATTATTATATTGGTCGCAGTTTGATAAATCAGTTTGATAAACAAGTTATATTAAAATATACATATTTAAATCGAAATTAGTTTAATGTCAGTCATGCCACTGCATGGATCCACTTTTTGAAAACGTTGGAATATGTACCAGAACCAACGCCAACATTTTCGGACATATTCCGGAGCGATACCGGATTCTGTATTTACAACAATGATCTAAAAAGAGATCAAAATCTTTTGACTGATGGAAGAAGACGAAGAAAATTTTCCATTTTCATCAAAAAACTCAAAAAATACTATATATATATGGGGTAAAGTATACAGTTATTGGCCATGGGATATTGGCATAGCAGCCTTTTTTCCTAATTTTTTACCTTTTGCCTAAACTAAAGTCAATAAAACTTTATTTTAAATTGTAGTCACAACATTCTTGAATCTCTGTATGTCGGCAAATTGTGGAATTTCATAACCTTAAAAAGTTTTGGGCAGTTGTGTTAGATCGTTCTTGCTGATTAACATATCTTAGTCAAAATTTAGCAGAATTCATTAAGGTCGACTGTGCAATAAGTGAAGATAATTAGCAAGGTACGTAATTTTGCATAAAAGTTTTGTTCAATTATGGTTCAAATGTCTTTAAATTAGATAGTATTTAGGTATCACAATATTATGCTGATTTACATCACCTGATAGTTATTGGCCCGGATAAACTGGAATCAAAGAAGCAAGAAGAGGAAAAGAAGGAAGCTCGCAAAACAGAGAGATCTTTAAAAAAACTTGCACTAGAAATTAAAAAAAATGAGGAAACGAAAATCAGTAAAAGAAAAAATTAGAACTGTGAAAATCGTATAAAGAAAAGTAAAACTACAACCGGGAAGCTAGAATTACAAAAAGAAGTTGACATCATTTACACAAGTCCACCAGATCCCAGCGGTTTACAAAGTCTAAACCTTGCATGCCAGGATATGAGGAATATAGTATTTGGTCGTGCGAGTGATGATGGAATTGGAGAACCAACTGAATTTTCAAAAAATGTAACTGCTCTAGGTGAATTATGACTCATTTGTACTGACAACATTACCAATTTCTAAAAATGAACCCTAAACAAACCCTAATTGTACAAATTGTTTAGCACAAAAAACTATTATATAAAATAAATTTTCAATATAAAAATGTACCTATGTACTTAGAGTTGTTCTGTTTATAGAACCAAATAAATTTAAGTTGTTTAAGTTAGTTGTCTCATTTTCCCTTTAAATATAGGTATGCCAATCACTGGTACTCTCATGGCCAATAATAGAAATGTAGCGGCCCATAACTATGCATTTCCCAATTTTCTATATTTTGTGTCTATAAATATAATTTTATTGAAAATAACTTACAGGGTGTTATGGAAATGACGTATTATATTTAAATGGGTGACTCCTGGGGTGTCCTAGAGAAGCGCTACATATTGTTTTTTTAAATTGAACGTTTAAAAAGTGGGGTAATTCACCCATAAACCCACACACAACTCCTCAGCACAGTCATATTACACTGAGTAGCTGTGTAATAAACAGATGTTCTTAAGCAATGTTGCCAAACTGTTAGTGTGAAACTTTCTTCTAAAAATAAATATTTAGCTACCTAGTATCCAAATAGAAGTGAATACAGGTGCTAGTACACTAGCAAGTAATTCAGGGCACATACATCTTCAGTTTTTTTGGTTTTAGTGACCAAAGCTTATACCCCACTAAAACCCAATCGGCGTTTTTCTTCCAATCTCAGAACAGAACCCTGTATATCGTCAGAGACACAGAACACATAGTGAAACATTGAACAAATTACCATAAATCACTTAAAGAAACACACACATGTTTCAAATTAGTTTTTTGAATCGCTACACACTAATGCATTCTTTAAAACGTTCATCAATTATTTTATCTGCTGCATCCAATATCATATTTCGCAACTGATCCATATCTTCGACTTTGTAAACTATTTCTTTATTCATCGTACCCCATAGAAAAAAATTGCATGGGGTAAGATCCGGTGACCTTGCGATTTCCAGTCTCTCACTAAAGGAACATTTTCTAATATGCCTTCGACTTGATTTTTCTGTATGTACTAAACATTTTCACACTTCTTATTCGCACTGTTGATTAAATATCCTGAAAAAACTCTTTCGCGCGAAGCCAAAGAGGAATATCTTGTTGTCAAGCAAATGTCAACTTCTAACCTTCTGTCGATTTTAGTAGAGATGGCTAATCCTTGGTCTTAAAAAGCCACTGCGAAACGATCGATTTAATTTGCTTATGCATCTTTTCGAATGAAAAAGAGCAGCAGAGCAGCGAAGTTTTTTAATCTTTATTGGTATCTACAGCAGTGAAGGAAAACAATAAATAAGTGCTGTAGATTATTATAATTATTTATTTCAACCTTTTTTGGTAAATGCGCTGGAATCTACCGGAAAAACCGCATTGAATTTGTAGTACATCTCTAGTTTTTGACAGATGTTTCAGTTCAGACCTCATTTTTAATTCGAAGAAATGTTATTTACATTTTACAATGAGTTTTTAATTAAAAACAAAATTGCATATAAATCTAGGCGAGACAAGCCAGTGTTAATAAAAACGATGTCTCCAAGTGAATTTTGTGCATTGTTCATGTGAAGTTTTGCGGTTATGGGTTATGTGATGTTCCGGTTTCTTTACTAAAACGCTGTATAAGTTTTTATAGAAATTGACACTAATTTTTAAATAAGACCGACAAGGTAAGTGTATGTGTGTGGCCTAAATAAAATTACATTAGAAAATCAATCAATTACTAAAAGTCAAAAGGTCATTGACATTTGACCTAGTTACGTAGTTGCGTATTTCAAACTTAAAGAGTGTAAGGTGTAATTCTGACAACACCGGTGAGAATCCGTATGTGCCGCAGTGCCGCAGAGATGTATTCCTGGTTTGACGTCATGTCATTTTTACCGCTGAATGAATTGAAAGCGCCATTTAAGGATATTTTTCTTCAATTTGTATTCATCTCAGGAATTGCCGGTTTAAATGTAATACGTCATTTCCATAACACCCTGTATGTTCTAGTAAAAAACAATTAAAAATTGTATACATAAACCAGAAATAAAATACTGTAACTCTCAAATAAACCTAGATTATATAAAAAATATTAAAACAATAAGAGTCTCTAAACTGGCCAATCACTGTATAGCTTACCCTATGCACCCGCATCAAGGATCAACATTTTTTCGGAGGCCCGCGATATCCACCAAAAAAAAAATTGAATATCTGCAAACAGCCGTGAAATATCAATTTTTTTGCTCCGTAATCTGCCCATTATTAATTAGAAGTATTTAATCCAGCCGAATCGGATATTAAAAAGAAAGGCCGGACGCTGGATCCAGATCTGGTAGCATCCCTAGTTTAAAGTATACGCAGAGTGTAGTGGTCGTCAGGTTCTTAGGAATAAAAAAGAGTAGGTATACTTGTAGGTAGGAAAATGTAGGTGTAGAGGCTCTACATTTTCCTATAGGGTTTTATTCTCTACGTCCACTATTACAATATAAAGTTAATAATAATCATCTTGTCTTATCTATTCTCCAATATATATATATTAACCTAAACTTGAACTAATTAGGCGGTGGAGTCATGTTAGTATTATTGTTATAATTTGTTGTGCCTTGTAATCATAATACCACGTCTGGTAGTTGCAATACCATGGGTCGTGACCCAGTTCGTGTTACTTATTAATTATAACAATAATATAGAATTTATCCTTATTTTATGTAAAATAGGTAAAATGGAATAAACTCTATTTTTACCTCACACCTCCAGCGGCTAGGAAAAAAAAATCAAATATATATACATACATGTTTGATTTTTTTTTTGTATGTATCATAAAATAATTAATTAATATTAACTAAAATATTTTTTAACTCTATTCTTATGAACTAAAATTGATTTATTATCTATTTTCAATAATATATTGGGCGATTGTTCACTTAACACTTCATAAGGTCCATTATAAATAGCGTCCATTTTTGTCACTGAACCGTTATTTCTCAGGAGCACTTTTTCACCTGTCTTATAATTAACTATACTACTTTTCTTATCATATACAACCTTTCTCTTATCGTTTGACGTCATCAAGTTGTTTTTCGCGTCAATACTGGCTTGTTGAAGTCTATATTTCAACTCTAGCGGATAATTATCAAAATTGTACAAAGGGTCTATTTGTTTTAATAAATTAGAAGGTAATTTTACCGTCTTGCCAAAAACTAATTCGTACGGAGTGTACCGAGTCTCCGTATGTACACTATTATTATAGGAAAAACTCCGAAAAGGTATCCAGCTACTCCAATTATTTGGATTTTTTGCGATTTGCATACGTAAATATGCCCCTAGAGATTTATGCGAGTTCTCTAAGGCACCTATCGATTGATGGTGATACGCTGTTGAGTGTAGCTTTTTAATTTGAAGTAATGTACACGTTTGAGTAAGGGTAGAAGCTATGAATTCTGTTCCCTGATCTGATACTATCTCATCCGGAACCCCATATCTTAAAATAAAGTTTTCAACGAACGCTTTGGCTACTGTTTCCGCTTCCTTATTTTGTATAGGATAACATTCCACGAATTTACTGAGATCGCACTGTATTGTTAAAATATATTTATTATTTTCTATATCTGGTTCTATAGGACCCACTAGATCTAAATAAATTCTCTGGAATGCCGAAGTAGCAGTATGAGTGATTGTCATAGGCTCTATGTTTTGCCTTGAATGCTTGTACCTTAGACAATCATCACACTTTTTTACAAAATCCTCTATATCCTGTCTCAAACCTATCCATGCGTAATATTTTTTAATATTATTGAACATTCGATTTATTCCTGCGTGACCTCCTGTCGGCAGTAAATGGAAATCATTAAGAATTATTTGTTTTGTCTCACGATCGTTTATTCTTTTTATATTTTTCAAAATAGTTATTTTTATACCGGTTTCTCTTATTAATTTTATATTTTGCAATATTTCTTGCAAGAATTGAGCGCTCTCTTCGTCTTTTATAACAATTAATTCGCGAATATTATAATTATTACATACGGATTCCAGGTCTCTCAACGATGCACTAAAGGCTAACGTCGATCGAGAATTCCGGAATTTGTACTCCGTGTTAATATTATTATTATTATTACCGATATGCAGGGCTCTCAACGGTGCACTTAAGGCTAACGTCGATCGAGGATCCCGATTCATGTAAATAATATTTTTACTTTTAAAATAGACGAAATATACATACATATTTCTGTGAATTTTAAATTCGATATTGGACAAAGTTCACAAGATTCTTTAGGCCGTTTAATTAACTCTACTACTCCCGGGTGATCAATCCGTTTGTAAGTATCCGAAGTACAACCTATGTCATCTGTTTTGTCTGTCTGTCGTTTTGCGGCTGCTCTTGTTATAGCGAGCAAAGACGCATTCGTGGTTTTTTCTAAGTTTATAAGCTCATTCTTATTTATTTCAATACGAGATAAAGCATCCGCTATTACGTTTTCTTTTCCTTTAACATGTTTAATAACAAAATCGTATTCTTCTAACACTAAACGAAATTTTGTGAGTCTGCTAGATGGATTAGTCATTCAAAATAGAGAAATAAGAGGTTTACAATCAGTTTCTATTGAGAATTTTCGCCCGTACAAATAAGGTCTAAAATGTTTAACTGCCCATACAACTGCTAAGAGTTCTTTTTCGACTGTACAATAATTTCGTTCACCTTTGTTTAATGATCGACTCGCGTAAGCAACTGGCTTATCGTCCATATTCGCAAGGACGGCCCCTATGGCATCACCTGATGCATCGGTTTTGAGAATGAAAATATTATCGTCCCCAAAATTTGGAAACTGTAAGATGGGTGGTTGCATAAGTGCTGTTCTTAATTTGTCAAAAGCTTCTTGACACTCGCGCGTCCAGTGAAATTGAACCTGTTTCCTGGTTAGATTATTTAATGGAAGGGAAATTTTTGCAAAATTTGGAATAAATTTTCGATAATAATTAGCAAATGCTACAAATCTTTTGGTTTCGTTTGCATCTTGGGGTACGGGATATTGCTGAAGGACTTTAAGTTCCTCCATATCAGGAAAAACACCATCCGCAGATATCACATGCCCAAGGTACAAAATTTCCTTCTTTAAAAATTCACATTTGTTAGGATTCAGTTTCAAATTCACCTCTCTAAGCCTCTGAAAAATTTTTACTAGGTTTTTATTATGATTTTCTAAACTATTTCCGAATACAATTAAGTCGTCAAGGTAAACAAAGCAACTGTCATAATTTAAACCGCTCATAGCAATGGTCATAATTCTAGAAAATGCGCTTGGACTAATTTTTAAACCCATTGGAAGTCGCGTCATTTGATATTGTCCCCTTTCGGTCGTAAAAGCAGTATAAGGTCGACTAGACTCGTCCAAAGGTACTTGGTAGTATCCTTGGGACAGGTCTAAATGCGAGAAATACATAGCTCCAGACAAAGAATCCAAAATTTCTGTTCTAGATGGAAGTGGAAATTTCTCATCATCCCTTAATTTTTTGTTAAGAAGACGAAAATCAATTACTACTCTAAACCGTTTTACACCTGTTTGGTCGGCTTTTTTAGGTACCACCAATAAGAGTGCAGACCATTCCGATTTTGTTTCTTCGATAATTCCATCTTTTAACATTTTGTCGATCTGAGTATGTATCTCTTTTTTCTGCGCGTGGGGTAACCGATATGGTTTCACGTATGACGGTGATGCGTCCGGTTTTAGTCGTAATGTCTGTTTATAGATGTTAGTCGTGGAAAGAGGGTCATTGTCTAAATGGAAAATATCCGAATATTTAGCGCAAATTTTTTGGATTGAAAAATTTTCTTCTTTATGTAAATGCTTGGTATTAATTAGTTTTAATAAATCGTCTACTCGTTTTACCGAATTATTCTCCGTTTTAAGGAAACAACACGTTTCATAATCGCTGAAATTTACAATTGTCGGACAAACATTTTTTAAAGTTACTTCCGTGTCGCGTGTATTTAAAATTTTTACAGGTATCATATTACTTTGCGGGCGGACTAAAACACTTGCAATATAAATACCATCTCCTATTTCGTCTGGTAACACAATACAATCTTCATTTTTGTTTATTTTACAATATTTAATTATTTCACACCTTGCAGGTATAGTAAAATGTGTTTGTTGTTTTGAAAACATCGGTACTGATACAGTATTATTTTGAAACAAAAATTAAAAATTGAAATTTCGTAATTTATCTGAGCATTATATTTTTGGAAAAAATCTGACCCTAAAACTCCATTTATTTCACTTTCAAAACTATCTATTAAATGAAACGTATGCTTTAAATTAATGTTATTGTTATTATTAAATTCAAATATCAAGTTTGCAATGCCATAAGAAAATGTCGAACCTGCAACACCATTTATTTTTATTTTCTTTGCTGTGTTGACATGTTCATGTTTATAAACAAACTTTTTAAATATAACACTTATAGAAGCACCTGTGTCAATTAATAAATTTAATATGGTATCTCTATAGTTTACTTGAATAAAATTTAGACCATTTAAGTTTAAAATAACAGGGTTGAGATTTTCCTTAGGCCCGAAAAAACTGATTTTCTAATGTAGATTGTGCATTGTTACCTCTGCAAGTATTTTCCTCCCGAATGCAATATGCCCTATTACTCGAATTATTATTATTACCACGAAAACCTCTACCTCTATTCTGAAAAGATCTATTTTGAAAATTATTATTATTATATCGCGGGTTCCATGCAGATGTCTGCCTATGGTTCCCCCGGGGATGAAAATTTTGAACATTGTTATGCCTATTATTATTTGAAAAATTTGGCCGATTATTATGACCTCGCGGATAACTATTATTCCCCCTTTTATTGTTTATATGAAACACTTTTTGAATTCCCGTTTCCTTTTTTTCCAGTTCCTCGTCCATTGCGCCCCTTATCGCGTCGCTCAATTTATTGTAATTCCGTGCCTTTATAATAGTGCGCATATCGTTACTCTGTAGTCCGTTTGCGAATACATTTATGGCAAGTTTTTCATTCACGCTTGTTAGTACTCTCAATATTTCGTCATTTCCGTCAGATTGAGCGATGGTTAGGTCTAGTAATAAATCCTCAACAGTTCTGCCAAACTCGTTAATCGATTTACCACCTTGCCTAGCACCGTTCAACCTACTGGATAGTGCCCCTGCTGATTTTTTGCTGAGAAAAAAAGTTTTTAGATCCGAAATAAGGGCTTGGTTTGTTGCGTATTCGCTATGCAACCTTATTTTGGCATTTGGCGTCAACCGTGCTTTCAGTATGTAATTAGTTAAACTTTTTTTTCCCGTCTCATCTAACAATGAGTCGTACAACTCAATTCCGTCTATCAACTCTTTTATTACTTTCTCCGTACCGTCCATGCGCGGTAACAGAGTCGCGGCGGTCTTTAAGTCAAATTTCTCACACATTTCTCCGGCTTCTACGAAACAATCAGAATCGGAACTACTTTCGGATTCTGCTTCTTCCGTATTAACCTCCCCTAACCTATCAGTCAAAACCTTGTTAATAGCCTCAAAATATCGCTCCAATTGACATGTATACTCTTTGACTGTGGCTATTAACTCGGCTTTGTTCTGTACCTTATTAAAGTGAGTTTTTAAACTTTCATAGTCTTTAGTAAGTTTCCTTAGTTTTCTAAAATTTGTATTTACCACGGTATTCGAACTACGCCTCTCCTGTGAATCTTTCTTCAAGTTACGGTGGAACACCTTGACCTCGTCAAGCAGATATCGGAACTCCCTTATGTCCATTAACTGGTCCCACGGTGCGTACGAGCGGCTTTTGCCTCACCTTGCATCAAGGCCTCACACGTACGTACTGCTGGGCTGGGCTACCTAAACCAGTTCCTGGCTCCTCGCAATCTCCCTTCGTATCTTCTTCTTTAATATCTTCTTGCACCGACTAACCAGATAAGCTGCTATACAGACACAGGCTAGCACACAAACAGCTATGGTGCAGATGTCCTTTGCTGGAGATGTTGCTGTTGTTGTCGTTCCCCCGCTGTTTCCTGCTTGTGCCACTATTACTTCCTCTTTTGACTGATTGGTCCCCATCACTTATATCACACTTTCACTCACTTATTTATAAAGACTTAGACGTAAGTCCTCTGGCAGGATCGCCATGTAGTGGTCGTCAGGTTCTTAGGAATAAAAAAGAGTAGGTATACTTGTAGGTAGGAAAATGTAGGTGTAGAGGCTCTACATTTTCCTATAGGGTTTTATTCTTTACGTCCACTATTACAATATAAAGTTAATAATAATCATCTTGTCTTATCTATTCTCCAATATATATATATTAACCTAAACTTGAACTAATTAGGCGGTGGAGTCATGTTAGTATTATTGTTATAATTTGTTGTGCCTTGTAATCATAATACCACGTCTGGTAGTTGCAATACCATGGGTCGTGACCCAGTTCGTGTTACTTATTAATTATAATAATAATATAGAATTTATCCTTATTTTATGTAAAATAGGTAAAATGGAATAAACTCTATTTTTACCTCACAAGAGTATAAATAATAAAAATCGTAATATTCATTACAATTTATTATTTGTTCTGTGAGTAAAATAAATTGTGCCTTCTTTCCTCGCTTACCTAAACCCTCCTATATGAGACTTTTATATTTAAAATAGTACATTACGTTAAATTTATATTCTTTCGAATTTAAATAGGGAGTAAAATACATTCAAAAAATAAAATATTTTTCCTAGAAGGAATAAAGACTCCTACCCTCGGACGTTCAGGTGAACACCTGCTAGTAGACAGGTCCGAATCATGTCAAATACCTGGTGGTCAACTAAGAATGGCTACCGGCCATATCTAAAAAACTAGCAACAACAGAATACATTTTTTTTATAGTATAAATTGCACAAGAGAGAATGCTGGAAATTGTTTTCAAATACTTTGTTGAAACAAACCTATCATTATATTTAACATTTTTGAGAAAATACCTAATGTTTGCTTATATTTCAATGAACGCCATCTAGCGACGACGACAAAACTCAAGGATGCAAAAACAAGAGCGCAGTTTATAGGGCAAATAAAGCTCTCTCAAACTAGATCAAGTTTGTTAAAATCGGTTAAACCAAACCGTAACTTATTTAAAAAAACACTTGATTTTCCCCCACCAAATTATTTTACTAGATTGGAAAATTTGTGTAAAGGTGCATTTACACATGCATGGATTTAGTGGCGCCAGTGGTGGCATCATTTTACAACATTTTAGCTTACTTGCCTGGTTGTAAATAAAATTAATAGCTATTGTCCTATTTGCTAAGGCTAATTACTATGTAGGTATTGTGTGTATAGACTTTTATAGTTTCTGATTTGCTAATTAAATTAAAACTGTTCAATTGTTGTTTCACCTCTTCAACGTAGTGGATTGTTTAATAATAATAATTTTTTTTTCTACTTACAACCTTTTTTATGTATTAATTAAATAAAGCAAAATAGACGTATTCTTTCCGCTGTTCTGCTGTCAGTTCTTGGTTCTTCTTCTTTCCGCCAAGCGTGCTAGCATCGCCGACTAGCGCCGTTCGTGTAAAAACTATCATAGACAAAGAACCAAACCGTTTATTTTTTAACTTTAAGAAAAAAACATTAAATTAACCTTAACATTAAATAAATGCATATAATTCCAAGAAAATGATAAAACTCATAACCTAACCTAAATGTTTATAGACATGGAGTTAAATGTCATCAATTTGTCAATTATAAATTTACACATTTGCTTAAAACAATATTCAAATTATGTTTAATAGATTACCTAAGAATTCTTTGTTATCTTCTTTTATATTTATCATAATAAACCATAAGGATCCCCTCAAAAAATGTACATAATTTTTTTAATGTTCAGTATTGCTCCAGAGTCCTTTACCTCCAATATCACAATTTAATCCGAGAAGTTGTTCGGGTATATTCGGGTATTATATGCATTGAAATGTAATATTTCAACTATAGAGTTGAAATGAATTGTTGAATGCTAACAATATCAACAGTCCCAGTATCATGCTAGTCCCAGCTAAAATCAACATCAAGTAGATATAAGCAAATATCCCAAACATATTGCATTCCTGAGTAATAGTAATTCAATATTCCAATACATATTTTTTAATTTCGAAAAAGAAAACTGATACTTTTCTTCACGAACTGAAAATTTAGACGCAATCCAGTATACTTTATGCATTTGGTCAATGTTACGTAAATATTTCCTAATGTTCTTGTGGTGTGAGGCTGTTTTCTTCGATCTTCGGCCAGTTTACTGCCAGACTCTGGTGCGAACATGAAAATGATCAGAAGACACGGCAAATGTACTCAATACTCTCCTAAGAAATAATTAAGTTTCCAAATCTACATAAATACAATTGCGAGGAAATTTTATTCCGATTTGGTATCTCCATATATTTCGAGCTCAATTCAAATTCTACATAAAAGGGTGCTTTGATTATATTAAAATAATTTGATACTAGTATCACTCCCATTTTCTCTTCGTGTGTTTAACAACTCTCAAAAATAGTAAATTTATATTTTTTTTGCTACGACTCTCAAAATATGGCAAATTTGAATTAAATGCGGCCCACACCTAATCTAGATAGATAATGATATCAACTAATCCATCGCCAATAAACTATCAAAAATCGATATGGTGAGCTGCAGTTTTTTTTTTATGATCAAACACAAGCACTATAGGAAAAATCCTTTAGGGCACTCTGGGAGTGGTGCGTGTGCGCAAGAAGCGATTCACATTGGTTTTGAATCGTTGGAGGTTATATTCGTTGGCAAAAATGACTTCGGGAAGGTCGTTCCACAAGGATGTAGTCCTCCAGATGAAATAATTCTTAAATAATGAAGTTCGAAGAGTACTGAACTTAACCACATAGGGATGGGCGGCAGTGGTTCGTCGTGTATTTCTGATATTCGTCGCTCTAGGCGGAATTAAGAGGGCAAGGTCAGCCGAGCACCTTCCATGAGAATATCTGTAAAAGAGAGCCAAATCCCCAACCTATCTTCGATGTTCTAGGCTGTCGAGGTTCTTCGTCAGCTAGTGGTCTCCGATCAGACGAATAGCCCTCCTTTCGATTTAATCCAGTAGCCGAAGAGTATGTTTGGGTGCAGAGCTCCAGACATGAGAGCAGTATTCTAGTGATGGTCGAATCTGGGCTTTGTATAGTGTCAAAAGTTGTTGAGGTGTGTACAACTTTCTGGTTCGGAAGAGTACCCCAAGCTTCTGAGAAGCTATCTTGGCGATTGCCACTACGTAGTTATACCAAGACATATGTCCTCCCAGATTGACGCCCAGCAAATTAATAGATGAAGCCAGGGGGATTGCGTGTCCGGCCATGACTATTTCTGGTTCTGTAATGTTAACCTTTTTTAAAGAAAACTGCCGCCTGGGTGTCTGAGAGAAATCCGTCAATCACCACTTGCAGAGAGCAGTCCTTAAGAAAGCTAAACAACAATGCACAGAATCGACTGGGCATACCATAGGATCGCAGTTTACTTAATAGCCCCTCATGCCAAACACGATCAAAATCTTTAGTTACTTTACTTTCTATAAATTTAATAAAATTTATATTCCAGTTAAACATTCCCCTGACAAAGGGTTCAGCAGTACTAAAAATAAATTCAATCGGATAGAAAAGGTTTGATTTTATTAGGTCATTATCTGTGCCTGGCTAAAAATCTTGTCCAGATGAAAAAAATTTATAAAATTTTTATAACTGAACAAATTTAATATTTTCATATGTTATTATTATGCAGAGATAGAACTGCATGGTTGGAAAAGTGAAATTTGGCAGATCTCATAAATCCGTTAGTTTTTTGCCGAATGAAAAGGTGTATTTATATATTAAGTTAGTATTATGTTCTACATAAAACCGTGTATGTTTTTTATGGTCAAGCACAAGCACTATAGGAGTAATCCTTTAAGGCACTGGGAGTGGTGCGTATAAAGCGATTCACGTTGGCTTTGAATCGTTGGAGGTTATATTCGTTGAGAAACATGACCTCGTTCCACAATGATGACGTCCCCCAGATGAAGGAATTATTAAATAGTAAAATTCGAGGAGTACCAAGCTGAGCCACATATGGACAGCGGCAGCGATTTGTCGTGAATTAAGCGGGCAAGCTCAGTTGAACAATTTTCAAAGAAATATCTGTAAAATAGAGTCAAATCACCAACCTGTCTTCGATGTTCTAGGCTGTCAAGGTTCCTTGTCAGGTCATGGTTTCCAGTTAAACGAATGGATCTACTTTCAATAGAATTTTGAGGCTCAAAAGAATGCTTGGGTGCAGAGCTCCACACATGAGAGCAGTACTCTAGTGATGGTCGAATCTGGGCTTTGTATAGTGTCAAAAGTTGTTGAGGTGTAAACAACTTTTCGGTTCGGAAGAATAAACCAAGCTTAAGCGAAACTGTCTTGACCAACGTGGTTATGCCAAGACATATTTCCTCCCAGATTGACGCCAAGCAAATTAAGAGATGAAGCCATTAGAATTGCGTGTCTTGCTATGACTATATCCGGTTCTGTAATGTTAATCTTTTTAGAGCAAAGTGCTAAAGGGGGTTTCTTAGCGATAAATTCGACTTGGTTACTGTCACCCCAAGATAAAATTTCTTCAGAAGATTTATTAAAATTGGTTGATTATTAACGAAATAATAGCTTATTACTTGACGTGAATTCTTGACTAATCGATAATTGTCATAGTGTCTGTAGATTTTTGAAAATTTGAATTTAACATATGCATATCTCTTCTCTGTCTTTTTTGCAATGCCTACGTACATATTAATCTATTGACATCCTTCCTCACTCAGATACATCAATTGAGTTTAAAACTACAAATACATCAGGTCTAATAAATTTTAAACCATTCGCTTAGCAATAGAGTATGTTCTAGAACCTATTATTTTATTGATTCTTCTAGTTGAACTCGAAACATAAGAGAAATGCCAATATAGGAGCAAAGGTGCTTGGAAACTTACTTATTTGTAAGATCTGACCTGATGTGTGTGACGAAGATACTAGTAGGGAGAAGACTTTATTATTCATAATTAATGTTGAATTTAGGTTGGCCATTATGTCGGAAGATTTAAAAATGTTCTACCTTTCATGAAAATACGTTAACAATTCCCGTTCACTGAAACTCTTCACTAGCTTCTGATCCCATGCCATTTAATAAACTTATTATATTCCTTTTTGTAAGCTTCTTTCGATTTTTTAGGCAATAGATTTTTTGTTGCTTCATTGACTTTTAATTAGTTTTCTTCTTCGGAATCGGAATTATTTCTTTCAATTTTGGATGTCTTCGAAATATTATTGACATTTGTAAGGTGACAATAACAATGCGGCGCCCAGGCAACGAACGACGCGGATACTGCTTCCATGGCAACTTGATATTATAAGCATTCAAAGAGAAGTGAAAAATGAAATGTTATCGCACTTTTTTAATGCTAATTTACTTTTTTTAACTCGTTAAAAAATTAAAAATTTTATGCATTCATTTGTGAAAAAATATACAGGATGTTATGGAAATGAAGTATTATATTTAAATTGGTGACTTCTGGGGTATCCTAGAGAAGCGCTACATATATTTTTTTTTAAATCGAACGTTTAAAAAGTGGGGTAATTCACCCCTAATAAATCCACACACAACTCCTCGGCACATTCATATATGAACATATTACATTGCCCAGCTGGGTAATCAACAGATGTGCAGGCACAATGTTGCCAAACTGTTGAAAAATGTAAAACTTTAGTTTCTTATAAAAATAAATATTTAGCTTAGAAAGTAAAGTCAGGACGCGATTAAGGCATCCAGGGTACAGACACCTTCAGTTCTTTTTTCTATGGGAAAAACTGTATGCTCATCACGTGTCCTGATGAATGTGTGGTAGCGCATAATAAGATTATCACTAAACCCCATTCGGCCTCTTATTTCCAATCTCTTAACATAACCGGCATATCGTCGAAAGAAAAAAACACAGTGGAACAGAACAAATTGTTCTAAATCACTTAAAGAAACACACATACACCCACGAGTTTCATATTAGTTTTTTGAAGATATGCACCTATTATCAGATTACACGAAAACACTAACGCATAATTACACTTTACAATAACACACATAGAACAAGAGCACTTAATCATTTCGCAATATAAATAATAAAAACGCTAATTACTATAGGCCATTAACCCTTTACTAACGATAAAATGAAACAATTCTGTTCACAAAGGAACTACCCTTTCAAATAATAATGGACGAGTCCAAACTTCAAGATGCTTCCTTCCTCCGAAAACTGGTGGTAGCGCGGTTGCCATTTCCGATACTATAATTAATTATACAGGAAAGTAATATTATAGAAGAAAATTCGGCAATTTATGATAGTCGCTTATAAAACATCGAAAGTGGCAACGCTGTATTTTTAAATATTAACCGCTGCCACGAAAAGAACAGGCCGTCAAGCCCGATTGTCCTAAATCAGCTGTTTAAAGAAGCCGGCCGATATCGATCCACAGAACCAACGTGTTATTTATTTTTAAAATTTTTAGATGTTAAATACATTATTTCCCAGACAATAAGGACGTATTTCTGTCTACACAGTAGCACTTTAAAATACTAATTCAGATTGAACGGTACTTAGTGTTGTAACGCGAAAACTAATCTGATTTTTTGATGTGAGTACTTGGTGTTTTTTTATAAATTAAGTTGGTTTTAAAGTCCGAAAAGGTAAATAAAATTGCATTTTTTTCTAAAGGGTAAGTGGCATTTATAAACTTTTAAGTTGTCCAGATCTGACGGGTATCGTTCGAATTGAACAAATGAGAACATACCTGACCATTTATAAACTCCGCGGCGGTTCGTTCGAGTCAGTTCAAGTTTATAAATCAGAGATTGTTTCCCAGGGAACTGAACGTAAAAGTTTATAATAATATAAACTGAAAAATAATCACCTTGAAATCTGTCAAACGGTTATTGACTTTCTAAAGAGTTTACCCTGAAGATATGACAACACTGTTCAAGATTCACTGCCATATGTTGCTGTGTTTACCTTCCGGACAGGGGTACCACGTGGTATTTTTTGGTTTGACATAAGTTCATGTACAGGGCATATTAAATTAAGCACCATTTTTGGATATGTTTCTTCAATTTGTTATCATCTCAGGAATTGCCGGTTTAAATATAATACGTCATTTCCATAACACCCTGTATAGCTTATATAACGATCGTAGAAAAAAAAAATTATTTACATGGTTTTATAATCATTCATCACGCAATGGCATCCGATTAGATTTTATCTTAAAATAATTACCAAGTTTTCATTTCTTCTTGTAATATAAAAAGCAGGCAATCAGCTATGCTTCCACGGCAGGTCTTTGCCACATTATAACGTCTACATAAAATCATAGGAAAGGCACTTAGTTGATATTAAGAACGTATATCACGTGAACAGCGTTATTGCGTTTATATTGGGGAAGTTCCAAGAAAAGGTTTCTAAGCTGAAAAGCCCCACAGATTAATCGAGAATGACGTATAGAAAGAGTTTCGTTTATTTTTGCGGAAAAGTTTATTTCCGTTCAGATCAAAATAAATACGTTCTCAAAATGAAACTTTGGTCGAAGGAAGTTAGTTTTTTTGTTTTGCTCCAATCAATAACAGCAGCTGGAGGCACAACAAATTATAATTAATAACATAATTAACAGATAAATAATCATAATAAATGATTCATAGTGAAATGACAGATTTATGAAGAATGTAGTTCTATAATATGACAACACTTATCAATTAACAGCTTATACAGGGTACATTTATAATGGATACCGGCTTATATTTTCGGTATTTCTGAATTGAATGTTTTGAATTTAAGTGATCCTAGGGCACACTTTAGTATTGTTTAAAATTAAACTCATTGATATCTCACGTTGTGGAAATCACCAAGATAGCTTCTCAGAAACTTGGTGTACTCTTCCGAACCAGAAAGTTGTACGCACCTCAACAACTTTTGACACTATACAAAGCCCAGATTCGGCCATCACTAGAGTACTGCTCTCATGTCTGGAGCTCTGCACCCAAACATACTCTTCGGCTACTGGATTTTATCGAAAGGAGGGCCATTCGTCTGATTGGAGACCACGAGCTGCCGCAGAACCTCGACAGCCTGGAACATCGAAGACAGGTTGGTGAGTTGTCCCTCTTTTACAGATATTTCCGTGGAAAATGTTCGGCTGTCCCTGCCCTCATAATTCCGCACAGAGCGGTGAATAGCAGAAATACACGAGGAACCACTGCCGCTCATCAATATATGGTTAAGCTTAGTACTCCTCCAACTTCATTATTTAAAAATTCTTTCATCTGGAGGACTTCATCCTTATGGAACGACCTTCCCGAGGTCGATTTTCCCAACGAATATAACCTCCAACGATTCAAAACCAACGTGAATCGCTTTTCGCGCACACGCACCACTCCCGGAGTTCTCTAAAGGATTTTTCCTATAGTGCTTGTGTTTGATGTGTTGTTTGATGTGAAAGATATACGTGTTTAAATTAACTATAAGAGTACAGTACCTTTATCGATTATTTTATTTTAAAACTAATATCAAAAGTCGATTTGGCATCCCTCAAAACGACCATGAGCAGCTAATTACCAAAAATGTTGACTGTATAACTGCTTCATCTAAAAAAATACTATAGGTACGTTAAAAGCAGTAGAGTTCTGTATTTTCTGCTATAAAGTTAAATTTTATACATAGGATATCTAATAATGAATTCTTGCAATATCAAAAATTAGAATAGAATCAAATAGATATAAATATGAAAATTTAAATCTGTTTGCCATGTAAACAGAATATTAAGTTTTTATATTTTTTGTCATTGCCCAAGTTATGCTTTTCGATTATTTCTAATTTATCAAATTGCAATTTAATTTTATAGCAGGAAATATAGTATGCCACTGCTTTAACGTATAATATTTTTCATATGAAGCAGTTAAACAGTTTTTGACAATTAGCTAATTCCTATTGCGCGTATTTTAGATGTAAATGTTTTTAGAAAGAAATACAATAACAACGCCACCAATTTATCAAAATTTTGTATTTAGTCCATTTTAAGAGATATCAAATCGATTCCTGATATTAGTTTTGCAATAAAACTATCGCCAAAAGTGCATAACTCTTGTAGTTATTATTTTAAAACCCATATAAAACGGTACGCCAATGAGCTAACGAAAATTTTAAGCAATAGGAACGTGCGCCCTAGGATCATATGTAACCACAACGAAATTCAAAACAATTCATTCAGAAATTTCGAAAATATAAGATTGTTTCTATTATAAGTGGGACACTCTGTATGTGGTTAATAGTTAATTATAACGTTAATATTAAAAGTAAGATTTTATTTTGTGAGAAAAGAAATTAGAATCGAACCAAAAAATTAATACCTATTCTATCAAATTGAAAATTAAAGCCATAAAATTCCAAAATCAAGCGACTTACCTTATTTATTTGTTGTCAGCCAATGGGTATCGTAACTCAATCTAAATAACCTTCTATTTATTTTTAACAAGTAGTGTGGCTCTATCGTCGATTGCTGGCGGTATCGTGGATGGATCGTGTCAAAAATGAAACGGCTTTGCAGAGAATGAATAAACAGAAGGAAATCCTAAATACGATCAAAATTAGTGTTGTGATCACTCGAGCGAAAAACCGCTTGATCACTCGATTATTGAAATAACCGACATCGCTCGATTATTAAAAAAACCGCTCGAATTATCTATTCAGGCGAAAACCGTCGCCCGTAACTTTTTATCTTTCAATCGATACCCGCACTTCGCTTGCCGCCGACGGAATTTACCGCTGTAGCGTGATCGAATTAAAAAACTGCTCGTATATTCAAACAGTTTTTCGCTCTATAGGAAATACTCTAGTTAAAAATCAGGCGAAAAACCGAAAAATATCGCCGGTTATCTGATAGACGACCTCCGGTCTAAGCGCCGCGCGATCCGATTGGCGACGTTCGAGATTGACGCTGAGCAAGTACACGACATACGTCGTCTTTCTTAAAGGCACATAAACGAGAAGGTGCATATAAAAAAGTATGCTGAATCCCTTTGGTATGATTTGGTAAAGTTTTGTTTTAACTGGCTAGACAGTGGAGTAGTTTAGGTCTCCGATTGTAAATATTAAAAAATTAAAGGATATAATTTTAAAATTTTTAATTCTCAAAAATAACATAATAATAGAAATTGTTAATGAAAAATAACAAAACAAACAAAATGGTTAACAAAATATATAGAAAAATTCGTTGGTAATCTTATAGTAAACATTTTTAAATCTAAACAGGAACTTTTTATTATTAAACTCAAGAAGACTTCTCAAAAATAACATACATTATAGAAAATGTTAATGGACAATAAGAAAACGAGCAAAATTTTTTGGTAATTAAAAGTAAGCATTCTTAAATTTAAACAGGAACTTTTAGGTAACTATGAATACATGAGTACATGAATTTAAAAAAATAATAACCAATTTTCTTATTTTGCCAGTCGCGTAACTAAGCCTAAATTTTTGAAGTGCACACAGTGGGCACCTGATAATTTAAAGTGGAAGAATTTAACAAGCTATTTTAAATATCTACTTATTTTATGCTCGTAGATTGAGAAAGATGTGAAGAAAAATAACTCTTGGTAATACTTTTTGTTCGGGTTAAAAACGCACAATAATACACCCGAACAATAAATACATATTTGTTTGATTTTTTGCAGTTTTTATTTGGTATCGAGACACGTGGTAAAAATTCATTATTCACAAATAAATAAATTTCTGGAATTTTTTTCATGACACTATAATTTTTTAGCTTAACCTGTGCCCACCCGTAGTTACGTGTGACCTGATCACATGTAAAGGGCTAGGCAGCCCGTTAAGCAGTCGGTGACGTCATCGCTTGGTAAATTGGAATTTCAGGCGATTCACTCGAGCGATTAACTCGATTATTTAAATCTCTCGAGTATCAAGTACTCGATTATTAAAATCATCGGTTTTTCCCAACACTAATCAAAATAAGAAAACTCAAATACCTCGGTCATGTGATGAGAAATGCAAACAGATATCGGTTACATATCTTACAGGGCAAAGTGGATGGAAAGAGAGGTGTAGGAAGAAGGAGAATTTCTTGGTTGAAAAATCACAGAACCTGGTTTGAGGTGACCACCACACAGTTGTTGAGAGCCGCAGTTAAGAAAGTGATGATAGCTAATATGGTCGCCAATATCCGGAACGGATAGGAACTATTAGAAGAAGAAGTGTTATCAATAATCCACTTTTAAATTATATTTTAGACGCTGATAACAAGCATTAAAAGTATACGTTAATAGTGTTTATAGATAAAAACTTTTACATTGCTTGTATTACGTATTGTTAATGAAAATTAACTTTTGTTAATTATTATAAAAGTGTACGTTTTTCTGCTTCTTGTTAAATAAAAGTTTAGTGGAAATATTTAATGATGAAAAAAAAGAAATAATAATTAGTTTATTTAAAATATTCACAATATGTGTATTGCCCAATAAACTTCTTAAGAGCAATAAAGGTGCTTACAGATTTGTTTTATTGCATTTATTTTTGTTTCAAAAGCAATATGATACAAGATAACCTTTTATTTTGGTTTGTGAGTAATTTTAGAAAACTGAATAGGAAGGAATTATTCTGACTCTACTGGCTGACATCTTCATAACGAGGCCACCTACACGTTTTAGGTGACGTTTGAGTTGTATGTAGGAGTAAGATAAGTTGACGTGAAAATTAATAAAGTTTATTTCATTTCAGTAAAAAGCATGAATATTTATAAATTCTAGAACTCCATTCGTAAGGTATCTTGAAGTTTAAAAGGATTACTTACATATCCCTCAAATCCAAATTCGAACAGAGCAAATAAATATTTTTAGAAATATGCCTGTATTTTACTATGACCCAAAGTTATAGTATTCATTCGTTATGTAGTTTGGTTAGGTAAATAATTATAATAATAATAAATAAAACTGATGGTAAAAAGTAAGTAAGTAAAGACCAGATTTAAAACATTATGCTTATTGCTGAATTTTATAAGCAACCATGAGATTAATTAATTTCTACATGAAATACTAAGAATATTATTGTAGTTTTTAATGTTTTTTTTGTGGTTTTTATGCTTTTTTCTCCCTTCGTACTTATTTAAACTTGCTACCATGGCGGTTCTTCCACAGGAGCACATGCGCACGTGCACCCACAAAACGAATAAAAAATATTAATTTATATTCATTGAATATTATTTATCGTATAAAGTCCGACCCTCCCTAATATTTTCATCACCAATCTGTATATTATAGGCTCTCGATCCGGTAACCGTGCCTCGGACGAGGTCAATAACGATTATGACGAGACTTGTTCGCATGTGCGAGTAAGTAGGCGGGGCATAATACAGTTTCTCTGTAGTAACAGGTGGCGGGAGACAGCGGGGGATAGCGTGGCTATGGTGATTTAACATGGGAAAGGCGCACGCGCCGTTGTCTGTTCGTGCATCTAGGTAGAAATTCGAGAGTGTATGTTTTAATATTTTAATATTATAGATGTATTAAGTTAAAATGAATAGTTTGACGGTGGACGATTTAAAAAATAACTTTAGCTCTTTAAGTTTGGAGAAAAAAAAATAAAGTGAAGAGTGCGGGAAGACCTAAACCCGAAATTAATTTAACGCAGACCACAAAGGGTATATCTAGGGACTTTATTAGAAAGTTTAAAAATGAAATATATCAAAAAAAATTTATAGAGAGTATTCCAAACTTTAATGAGGCTGTTATTGATCAATTTTCTACAATTAAGAACCGAAGAACCGACTTTACGTTTAAGCACAATACACACTAAGAAAACCTTTCTTATTTTCCAAAAATTGTATTTCCTTGTGTAAAATTAAAAAATAAATAAAAATATGTTTTACCTAACGCATTTTCTTATTATTCTTTTCTTTTTACATTTAAAACACCCAGGAAGTGATTGTTTGGTACGCATAATTAAATATTATTAATAAAAATCCGTATATTAAGTAATTCGCGGTGATCCGTCTAATGTTTAGTTAGTTGGTCAATAAATTAATAAAATATGACAAGAAAATATTTATAAATGCTTCATCTACGCCCAGAAACTATTTTAAGATGGACCTGGCGAAATAATGCCATGTACTATGCGGATAAATTTAGAGAATTTAGAAGCTTGATACTTCAATTTGAAAGTACAGGAATCAAATCAATTCAAGAATATCAGGAAGTTACAAACAATTTGGCTTTCATCAAAAGTTATTTTAAATTTAAGGTTAGTGTTCAATTTTTAGAAAATAGCAGATACCATTGGTGCAATCCGTTAAAGTTCATTCATCAAAGTAACATTCGAATATCGGCCCTGAGGGCTCTTAGGGCCGATATTTGAGTGTTACCTTAAGTTAGACCTTAGCTACGATAGTCTTAACGTTATGGTAAACCTTAAAAAAACTATTATTTAAATAAATCTAAGGGTCGATTGACGCGTTAAGAAGAAGAGTACCACGTCCTTAATGATATGTTCCTTTAGATGAGAGTTAAAAAGAACTATCAAACTTGTGTTAAGGATGACTTATGGCATTAAGTTCAGCTGAACTAAAATTTAATTTATATTGAACAACATAATATCGACTGAACGCGGTTCACAGGTTGATCGGTGCTCCGTTGAACCTAATTTCAGAATTGTTTTATACAACGGCCTTAAATGGAAAAGCTACAGAGCTAAAAACTAAAGAACTCTATAAAGAGATATTTCAGGAAACACACGTTTTATGAGCGATTTAGAATAAAAGAAAAGTACTTGCTTTTATATATAGAATACATCTCTCTGATTCTCCCACATTGCCTTGACAACAAAGAGAGAAAAGCGTAAATTAATTATTTCCAAACTTGTTTTTTGCTTGTTATTCTGTTACCTGAGGCGATCTAATTTATTTTGCTGTTTCCTGTTAAAATATACGGTGTATTGATTAATAAGGTTTCCTATAGATATTTTGTTACATAAATAATTACTATAGAAAAATATTGCTTGTTATTAAGTAAATAACGAATGTCTGAAGTAAACAAGCAAAAAATGGTAACCAATCTTAATAAAATATATCAAGTTTCCTTCCTTATTTTGGATTTAGACTAAACAATTTTGTTAGCGGCGAAACTCTCGTTTCTTGTATTAATATATTTTTTTAACTGTTTTTTTTTTATGTATATATTAAATATAACGGGTAAGTGTTATATCATCAAACAGACAAGGATTCTCCTCTAGAAATTGGAGCCAGAACCCCCACTTACAGACCTGATGACAACGGCTACTTTGGTCGTAATATACAGGGTATGTCAGTAAGGTGTGTGGATTCGATAGCGCCTAAATTATTGAAGGTAGAAAAAGAAGCTCACTTACAGGCCCAACGACAACGGCATTTTTCTGATCTACTTTGGTCTTAATATACAGGGTATGTCAGTAAGGTGTCTGGGTTCGATAGCGCCTAAACTATTCAAGATAGAAAAAGAAGCTCAATACAAAAATTAAAGGGTTTACTAAATGAACAATTCTAAAATATGTTACAACCGACAATGTGTCCATAAAGAGTGCGAATGAATATTTTTTTTTTTAAATAGAAGACCCAGTATATTTTTGAAGAATTTGATTTAGTAGAATATGAGCTCTACAGCCGTATTTAATTTTTTAAACTGAAATGCAGCGTTGTCAAGTAATCAATTTTTTTCTGAAATTTTAATAAATTTTAGGATTTAAAAGTCATAGCAACCTGTTGATGCAACCTGAACCAATACAATTTATATTGTGACTATCCTAAAGTACGTAACATCGATCTATGCTTTTTTCTACACGCGCGTTTTTAAATATACTCTAATTTCATTTTCTTAAAAAGGACACCTTATACATTTGTAGGTATATGCATGTATCGATCTATTCTGGATATTATAGCACCATATATAATTCCTTTTGTACAGTTTATTGAAAACAACTTCATGATTATGCAAGATAATGCTCGTCCTCACACTGCAAGAATTGTTAAAATCAAATTACACACCTCATTTAAGGAATGTCAAGGCATATGGAGACAACTGTTCGTGCTTGGTATATGTTATTTTTAATACCGCTTTGTGCTTTACCACTATAGTATTTTTCTAAAACGAAAATATTTTACAGAAAGTGTTAAAATTAAAATCTTTCAATGAAATGTGTAGCGGTCTCTTAAAAAAATCGTATATCTCAATACTCTTGTGATTTTAAGGGAATCGTATTAGACGTATAGTTGTTGCAGAATTATACCGTTGACTCTTACTGCCATAAATAAATACCTGAATAACTCCTATTGTATACGCCTGAACCTCTTCAAAGCTCAATAAATGGATCAGGGCCGGCTTGGAAATGTATACCACACCACATGATTTATTTTTATAATTTAAAATAAATAGATAGATATTTTTAGTTTTAGGTACCTATAATAAAAATGTAAAATAATGATAACAATTAATGATAATTGAAAATAATATAATTTAAAAGTATAGCTATTAGGATAACAAGTACAATAAAAATTAATTAAATTCTAAGAAACTATTGATAATTTATTCAAAATTTAACTCTGTATCACTATCACCATCTTGATCTAAGCCTAAACTTATAATTAAGGGTTGAACATTTGTAATCATACAATTGTAAGAATTTTCCACCTTAAGTACATGCTGTACACAGTTTTTCCAGCTGTCTGCAGAAATTTTTCTTAGTTCGTTTTTAATTAATTCTACTACAGATGCATTTAATGTAGGAGAAATATTATTTCTCCTAATATTGGATTTTAATTGGTGCCATATTAGCTCAATAGGATTGAATATACAATAGTACGGAGGAAGACGCAACACTGTATGTCCATTTTCTGCTGCAAGTTTGTCACACTCGTATTATTTATTTATTTTAAAAGCTTTTAATACTTCTAACAGTTCTCGTTTTTTGTAAGTTTCTTAAAAATATAAATCATTTTCAATCATAAAATTTTGAATTTCTGCTTTTGTATTATTAGAATTGGGAATGATTTTTGCTTGCCGACTATGATAACTAGCATTGTCCATTACAATTTTCAGGTATATTTTTAAGGAGTTTATGTTTAAGCCAATCATCAGAAAAAGTGGAAAACCACTAAAGATTAAAATTATTAAAAATCACTTTGTGATTATATATGCATCAGGCATAGGTATAAATTGAATTTGTATACCTGGTCCGGCTCTGCTCGAAAAGGTTTTAAAATTTGGGATTTTCTTATTTATTTTATGGTCGAATAGATAATGAGGTTTTATTGCAGTCAAGACATCAACGATATAATTCTGCAAAAACTATACAGCCGCCTTCACGTCTCGAATAGCACAGAACTTGGCGGCATCCATATCAAGCGGGAAGAGACGTAGGGGAAAATTTCGATCGTACCCGATCATGATAGCGATTGAATAAAAGTCAGAAGGTATGTAGTCGTTTGGCAACATCGCAATACGAATATTTACGGCGTCGTCGCATGTGGGATGACTCTAGATGTTTTTACCTCCGGTTCCAGTTCCGGTCGATTTAGAGAAAAGTATGTGTTCTCTCTCTAGGGCACTCAAGATGTGGCCAATTTAATGATAATAAACAATCCCCATAACACACTGTGTAACAACATCTACATAAATCAGATATCATAATTTGAAATTTTTTTATCTTTCTTGTGGCGATTTAACCCACCTTGTAAAGTCAAAAATATACTTTAGATTACAACGGAGCTAATCTACTAGTACTTTGACTTTGAATTTCAGCTTTGCAAGCTCCTCAATACATAAGGATATGGTTTTTACAGGAAAAATAAAATGGTATTGCATAAATTTGCCTTCAAACCAAGAGATGTGATATAAACAATATTGTTGTTACAAGAGCGCCCTTATAATATTAAGATAAATATAGCGGAAATAAGGGCAGGCAAACAAAGTAATTAATCATGGATCTAGGAAAATTGTTTCCAAATGTTTGAATGCATCGCTGCAACTTGCTCTTGAAATCCGCGATGCCAACCTTCCACAGAGTTATTGGTTTTAGGTGTAGGAATGAATATGTAAAAATGAAATTGACGTTATATGTTAATAACAACTAGAATGTCAACATAGTTGTCTCTAGGATATTAGCTTTTGTTTCATGGCCTACTGTGGTTTAAAGTAACAAGGTTTAAATAAATCGCCTAAGAACCCAATATAATCCATTTTTTTTATGATCAAACACAAGCACTATAGGAAAAATCCTTTAGGGCCCTCTCGGGAAGATCGTTCCACAAAGATGAAGTCCTCCAGATGAAATAATTCTTAAATAATGAAGTTCGAGGAGTACTAAGCTTAACCACAGATGGATGAGCGGCAGTGGTGTCTGTATTTCTGCTATTCACCGCTCTGGGCGAAATTAGGAGGGCAACGTCAGCCGAGCACCTTCCATGAAAATATCTGTAAAAGAGAGTCAAATCCCAAACCTATCTTCGATGTTCTAGGCTGTCGATGTTCTTAGTCAGCTCGTGGTCTCCGATCAGACGAATAGCCCTCCTTTCGAGCTCCAGACATGAGAGCAGTACTCTAGTGATGGACGAATCTGGGCTTTGTATAGTGTCAAAAGTTGTTGAGGTGTGTAAAACTTTCTGGTTCGGAAGAGTACCCCAAGCTTCTGAGAAGCTATCTTGGCGATTGCCACAACGTGGTTATGCCTACACATATTTCCTCCCAGATTGACGCCCAGCAAATTAATAGATGAAGCCATTGGGATTGCGTGGCCGTCCATCACTATATCCGGTTCTGTAATGTTAACCTTTTTAGAGAAAATTGCTGCCTGGGTTTTTTTAGCGTTAAACTCGACTTGGTTACTGTCACCCCAAGCCAAAATTTCTTCCAGGTCTTTGTTGAGGCGTGATACTTCATGCTGTCTGCGAAGATGTGCGCATTCAAAGAGGAAGATGAGTTAAGTGTGCTATCGTCAGCAAAACTAAATATCGGATTTTTAGTTTTCACTAGAAGGTCGTTAATGCAGAGTAAGAAGAGAGTGGGAGACAATATGGACCCTTGAGGAACACCGGCATTGATGGTGAAGGTGTCTGAGAGAAATCCTTTAGAAATATCCAGTGCAACAGCCCGAGACTCCCCATGATGTTCGATTGCGTTGTTCCAAATATGGGTAACATAGGCTAGAAGATCTCAAGTTGATCTGGACTTCCGAAAACCATATTGATGGTCGCTGATAATGTTGAAGCCTTCCAGGTACTTTAGAAGATGTTGGTTAATAGCTTTCTCCATTACTTGTGATATAACTGAAAGCAATGCGACTGGTCGATAGTTGTTAGGCAGGGTTCTCTTACCTTTCTTTGGAATAAGCTGGACTCGCGCCGTCTTCCAGCAAGATGGAAATATCCCTTTTTTGTAGGATAAGTTGAAAAGTGTACAAAATACTGGTGTTAGTTCATCGGCGCATCTCTTGAGAACTATAATAGGAATTTCGTCTGGACCAGTAGCTTTTTTGACGTAAAGTCCTTTCAGGATTCGTTTGACGGGACGCTGACGGAACACGATTTCGGTCATTTCGGATTGAACTGCAGGAATGTCGGGTGGTGTTCTTCCCTGAAAATCTACAGTGGAATGCGAAGAAAATAGTTCAGCAAGTAAGTTGGCTTTGTCTCCGGCTGTGGATGCTATTGTACCATCGGGACGTGTTAAAGGTGGAATAGTTGATTTGGTGAAATTTTGGCTGCCGGCCTTAGCGACTGTTTGGACTATCAAGAAGTTTGTTTTTGATCCTCACTATGGTTAGCTTACATTGGTTTCGAGCGGTAACAAAGATGGTACGATTCTCAGTGGTAGGGTTTTTACGCCACTGTCGGTAAGTCTGGTTGTCACGTATTTAAGTCATTAACCTTAACAAATTATTAAAAAACATGAAAATCTTTAATACCATGTATCTCAAAAGTTAAGACTTTTAGGATATATGTTCATATGAAGTTTTTTTCTGAAAATTGACTTAAAAATAACCTCCTTAAATATAAGCATGTTATATTATATTATTATAGTATTTATCGAATAAATAATATTATTCAAATTTTCATTTCGGCTACGATCGGATAGAAGATTCAGTTTCAGAATTACATTCAATTTCTTTCTGTTTCAGGAACTTAGAAAACTAAAAATGATACCGATAGTATATCTCAAACACTAAGTACAGTGAAAGTTTTAATAATCAAGTGGAAAATATATCACTCCGGGGCTTTCACACAACACCGAACAATCATAAAGTAACTATACCTTAAAGCAGACAAACAGTGAGAACGGCATCGTCAGAATGACAAGTCCCCATGCTAAAATGGTTAATATCTTGCCGCAGGTTTTATTTTCTTCCACCACTTGTTCGGCTGAAACAAATAAGAAAATATATATACTATCAATAAGTCAAATATGTATCAATTGTTTGATTGGCAAGGTGGAAGACCATACTCATTTTGGACCAAAAATTCACTGAAAAATGGGACTTTTTTTTAAATGACATTACAATTTATTTTTTACATTGGATACATATTGTGTAATATACAAAAATGCGGCTTCCGCTGAGGCAGCAACATGTGGCATGCGGCAACAAAGTATCTTACCGAAGGAACATGAGGAAGCATGAAGCACGCATCTTTCGCGCATTCCACTTTTTGACTGCTATTTTCGGACGCATACGGCATCGTTCGATAAGTGAGTGGAACAATGTAATCAGTAGTGTTGGGAAATACTGATGATTTTAATAATCGGGTACTTGCTACTTGAGCTATTTCAATAATCGAACGATCTATTACTCGAAATTCCAATTGATCAAGCGATGGAGTCACCCATCGCCTATGGCGGCGAAGATAGAGTATCGGAGTGACTTTCGCTTAAATTTATAACTTGAGTAGTCTTTCCAATAATCGAGTGATCGCTCCAGTGGTTAATCACTAGAAATTCATATTCATCGAGCGATCGAGCGATGAATACTAGTACCTAGTACTCGAGGCGATGAATACTAGTACCTAGTACTCGAGGCGAATATCGGGTATTGCATGATGAGCGATGACTTTCGCTTGAATTTATAACTCGAGTAGTTCTGCCAATAATTGAACGATGTCGATTATTTCACTAATCGAGTACTCGAGCGTTTTTTCACAACACTGGTCGTCAATATCCAATAGTAACCGGGTCGGTGCGGCTTATAACCGGCGACATGGCGTGGAATATTGAAAAAACTACATTATTTATTGAAGATTATCACAATTCCCTCGAATTGTGGAATAATAAACTGCTAAAGATAACAAATATGAACTTCTGTTATCGATATTAGCAGTGATGACAGATCACAACGCGTACCTCGACCTTGGTCATTGGAAACTGTTGCACCGACGCTTCAGTCTGTTTTGATATGAGAGAGGTACTCGTCTTATGTCTTTGGTGCGGATTTCCCTTGAATTTCCAACTATTTGCATACGAATTTTAAAGATTAAGGTATTTTTAATTTACATTACCGATTTTTTGTTCTGTCGTGAAATAATTTATAATAATAAATTTAATGTTGTGATCTGATTTCAAATTTGTGTGAAATTAATATAGGTTCTTTTTATTTACAACCGTGCATGTAATAATAATATTTCATCTATCTTTGAAAGGTGGAAATTTGACGTTTTTTTACTTTTACTTTCCACCCGGGTGGAAAGTAAATTATTTTTTTGTAATTTTTAAAAAAATCGATATCTCTAAATAAATACGAAGACACCAACATACAACTCACTACACAAATTTAACAACAATGAATTTTTTTAAATTTTTAACAATAAACCTAATGACATTTATAAAAAATAAAAAATTAACATGGTTCTTGTTTTACTTATTTACATTAAATATTATATTGGCATTATTGTAGGCAGTCACTGCTATGTTAAAGCATTGAATATTGTGACCAAATCGTTGATATCTTCTTTGTCTTGGCATTTTCACTGAAATAAGCTAGTAGCGCCGACTCAGAACCAGGATTTTGAACTTTGTTTCCCGTACACCATTCTTTGAAACAGTTATATGCCTTGTCATATCTCGGGCGGCTTTTAGTTGGCAGAAGATCTTCTTCTACTATTTTTGCTGCTTCTAGAATTTCTGGCGGAATAGCAGCAAAATCAAATTGTTCATCTGCATTTTTCTGTTGTTAAAATAATATATTGTTTAGTGACATGGAAACCATATTCAAAAAATTATATTTGCCATCTTGATGTGTATTATTACCTATGTTGTTTTACCATCTGCGGTTATTTGAAATTTCTCTCTAATCTTTCAATGGAAAAGTCAAAATGTCAATTATCTTTTATTAATAATTTTAATTCAAAATAATAAGAAGTGGATGTTAGATGTGGTTGTAAATAATAGTATATCACAATACAAGTACGGTAGGTACGTCCTTATCGCATGTGCGTGATGTTTAACAAAACGAGCCGAAGGCGAGTTTGGTAAATCACGCAAACGCTAAAGACACCTACCGTAAGTGTATTGTACGATATTTTATCTACAAGCGTGTTTTAGGGCACCAATATTAAAAACTAAAAGAACATTGTTTTAATTTACCCCGTAGGTGCCTCGTAAGTCGTTATCAACAATGCATTAATATGAGGTTACTAGGGAAATAAATTATAAAAATTTATTAACTAATATAAAAACTTGTTTTTATAGTATGTAATTACTTACGGCATTAGTGCTTATTAACTAATATAAAAACTTGTTTTTATAGTATGTAATTACTTACGGCATTAGTGCGGTAAAGTGCTACTTATTGCACTCAAATCAGTGCGGTAAGTAGTTACTTACCGCACGCGAATAGATAAAATACTGTCGTGCAATAGAATAACAAAATAGAGCAGTAAGTTCTCAATATTTATTTAACTGTTTATTTGTTAATAAAAATCAATGATTTTTTGGAAAATAAAACTATGTAATAAGAGCTTACTGTGTATAAAATTTTAGAACAATAAATTAAATATTAAAAATGTTGTTCAATTTTTAAATGGGCTGTGTTAAAATTTACGTTTACGACTTACTAGGTTCTTGTATTGCACGGCAGAATAGTATACAAACCTCGGTGAAATGTTTCATTACTGTCTAGGTTAACTACCGACTCTCTCGACAGGAATGAAACACTTTCCACCTCGGTACGTAATATACTATTTCACCGTCATTTTTATTCAAATTGTGGAAAGAATTATTCAGAATGGAAACGTGTTAAATAAAGAATTTTTTCTAAAGAGTTGGCGTGTAACCATGACAACACTGGCCACCATTCAAATGGCCACTGAAGTCATTTGAGAGCGTAACATGACCTACCACATTGATTACCAGTGGCTACCATGTGGTTTTATGAATTTGATATAAGGTTATTTTTCTTCAATTCATTTTCATTGGGATTTGCAGGTTTAAATATAATAAGCCATTTCAATAACAGCCTGTATAATTCTCTTAAACATTTTGGCTACCTCATCTTCTCCTATTCAAAATAATAACCAAATATGCCGCCGCAGCGACCAACTAATGCAACAAACGGAGGTCGCTTCCATGGAATTGGTTCAGGCACATGGTACAATCACAGGCGACAAGGTCGCATAGCAGGGAGTTGAGATGTATCAGGCTACATGTCGTCTACTGTTGTCTAAGTAGAATTGAGCCTCGTTTTCCATAAGTTAATGAATGGAGCAACGATCTTTAACATCGGCTATTTTATGCTCTAATTTCTAACCTTAAAATTTAGTTTTTGGACAGTAAATTGAGTTGTATGCCAACTTCAAAAATCTTTTTAGAAAATGTGCCACGGTATTAGAAGACAAGCATGGTTGTCACTATTTTCCGTGACAAATATTATGCCGAGAAATAAATCTTTTTTTATAAAATACACCTTACAGATCATTATCACCTTCGAGATTATGCTCAAATTATTACAGAACGTGTAATACAGTTGGGTTGTGCAGGCGAAATCTTCTGAAAAATAATAAATCATCAAGAGTGTTAACCAGATTCTCTCGGTTATAGATCCTCCTACCTCCTCCCTCCCATCGTCATCAACAATTATTTAATTTTCTAATTCCATATTACCATTATTATATTACGTATAAATGAAAAGTATAAGAGTTTCATGTTCTTGTAACAGTTATTTTTAAAGTACACGATAGTGCGGGCGTATCTGAAGCCCAAAATATTGTGGGCTTAAAGTTAATCCAGCTTATATCTCTCGGGGAATACAGAAGCTTGACCTTAAGCCGTCTTTATTTTTAAGCCGGCCTAAAACATTACGGAGAATATAGCCATTAGTCCGCAACTCTGCAATTCTGTACTTTGTAAAATTGCATACTATATAGTTGAATCATTAACTGTTAATATAGACTAATAACTTATAACAAATTTGATTTTTTTTTAAATTGTCTATACGGTTTGAAAAATAATAAATTTAGCTATCGCAAATTTTCCAATTTGCACAGCATTGCCCGTATTATTAGAATTATTTTACTATTAAACTTGACGGAGTCTCGGATCCAGGAAAATTATTAAGATGAACCTGAAATGTCGAGTTTCTCAAGAACCCAGCACTAATTTATTGCAAAGGAATTATTCAATAAATTAGAAGCAGGAGAATATACCGCTGCGCAGCACTGTCTCGTAGAAGACAAAATATCTTCGGGAACATACAATGTGGTGACAACCTCCCACATGACAAACTTGGTAGAAGGTTACTCGACCTCATAGACGGAACAGAGATCGTCTAACAAGATCGGGGTACACAATAAGCCGGAAGGCTGCAGTGATAGAAGTTCGGGCATTTAAACCGACCCCCGCCTTTAACCAACCAACCAACCAAGGAGACTATTAGTTTACTCAAAATAGTGTCACTTTATATTATTATGAATTATATAAATAAAGCAGTAATCCTAATTAATCATATATTATGGCACATTCGAAAATTATTAATACATATTACGCTAAAGAAAAAATAGATAAGAATTATTTGGGTTAACGGGCTCACACTACCCTGGCGGGTAATGAATACGTTGATACCTTAGCCAAGGACAGTATTTTTAATGGATCGCCTATCGTCTCTAGTCTTACTCTCAGTGATGCTGCTGTTGTCCTTAAATCAGCGATGTTGAATAAATAGAATATAGGATGGAAGACCTATTGCAACACGTCTCCAACAAAATATTCATTTAATGTTGAAAAAAATATACCTAAAAGATAGTGGCATAAAGATCTAATAGTTCCAAGGCGTTTTATTTCAACCATTATTCGAAGTTGGGACATGCCTGTCATTCAGTTCTTCCGAATAAAATTCATATTGTATCCTCTGATAAATGTGATTACTGCCACGTCAATTGTGATTTGGATCACATATTCTTCAAGTGCAAAAAGTATTATAATCACATTAACCCATTAGTTCAACAAGTAATACAAGAATGTAAAATCGAATGTCCTTATAATATCCTAAACCTTTCATCATTAGTATCAATTCAATATCAATTTAAAGCTCTAGGCCTTCTTATACTCAGAAAATAGTTGATCATCCTAGTTACTCCGTATATGTATTTCCTTTTTACTGTGGTCGTCATTCCTTGTGCGTCAAAAGATAAAGTCGCCCTGATAGACCCCAGAGACGTCAAGCTTGTCACCTTGTTTTATATGTTTTAAAATTATTTTTTTTACGTTACGACTGGCTGCATGACTAATTAGTCATAAGTCAAAGCCATTTAAGAAGTATAATTTGCGCAGACAAGCTATAGAATAAGATACACTTTGTTGTGTCAGTGTGTAAATAACTTAACTATGTAGGTACATATTACATTATTGATTAATGTTTCCCTAAACTAATTATTTTTAGGGCATTGTATATCGTATTGAGCAGATCTCCCCCTAACAATAAAGTAATCTTGTTGTATCGTATTTAATGATGATTATGAAAGTATAATGTTTTTCATTCTTCCTGTATTCACATAAAATACCTCAGATCACCCAAAACTTTTTATCAGCTACTTCTATAAACTGAGAAATACTTTTACTTAACCACACCCTATTCGTCGATAAAACTTTTCAGCATAAAGAGACCTTTATTTTATTTCGTATGAAATCTTCAATTTTTGTTTACGCCACCACGCCAAAATGCCGATGAGGCGCTACAAATGTTACAAACTGTAAATTGAATCAACTTTATAACCTGGGGGGTGTAATATTATTACACTTTCCTGACTTTGTTAAAAGAAAGTGTAAGCCGTGATAGGTTTAAACCTTGCGATCAATATAAGTATAAGAATTAAGGTGGCCTTATTACGCTTGGCTTACATTTATTTTCATTTAGGGGAGTATCTTACATTTTTGTTCGACACGAATTGAAGGGAATCTATTTGTGCGATATTGTAGTCATTGAGGATTTATGAACGTTTCCAGATATATTTAAAAGAAACACCTAAAAGTATAAAACTCAACTCAAAAATATCTGGAGCAGTATCACAGATATTTATTAAAAAAATTTTAAAAAGATTTTTTAAAAATCTTTAATATCCTGTCAAAATCACATCACAAAGATTAAGACGTTTAGGACATATGTTCATATGAAGTTTTTCTTGAAAATGGACCGAAGAATAATTTTCTTAAACATTAGCATGTTATTAAGAAACAGTTTAAGTTGTAAAAATTTTTTCGGACGATTCTAAAATATCAAGATTAATAAGGGTGCGGTTTGTAAAATAATGGAACTTATCGTAACGGCAAGAATATATCTCCTGCTACGTAATCTATTTTCGGGGACATACTGGGGATTGGGCATTAAAATTTTTGATCCTCTGGATACTGATCGAAAAATAATTACTACTTCTGCTTCTTTTTTCTTTATTCAGTAGCAGTTTTTCAAATTAAGGACGAGATTTATTTATGAGATTGACGTATGACCAAAATTGATTTAAGAGGAATAGAGAAATAAATAACTAAAACGTACACTAAGGTATTGGCATGCATTGTAATACGGTTATGTTAGGTATCTTTAACGAGTTCACAAAAGTATACATAAAATTCATAACGCCTGAGTATTATCAATTTCCTTTCCTCACGCTTATTTAATTTTCACTTTATAATACCTTTTAAATAAATATACTTAAGATATTTATCCCTGGGTGTGTGCCTAAGGAATTTCAATATGAGCGACAGCCTCATTTATCATTTTCAAGTTGCCATCATGTTTATAAAGTGTCGCAAAGTTTCCGAATTTTAAATTGTGTCAACTCAATTCCTTTAAATGGTTTCCGGTGTTTGAGTTTTCTTGTTAAAAACTCGGGTGTTTAATTTTTCATAACTTTCAAAGATACCTTTTATTAAAAGAGGTCGGAAACTGAAAAAAATTCTTCAATTTGCGTATTTTATATTTAGCCTTATAGCATCAGCTTCTCATCCCAACCAAATTTAATTCCTACATACAGGGTGATTTTTAAAAATGTTTAACGCGATATACACAAAATAGTTTAAAATGTTTTCATTGAACTTTAGTGTGATAGTAGAGAAACACATTTAAATGTGTACTATCATGTTCATGATAACTTGGACTTACTTTTGTTTATAAAATTTGTATCTATATAATCATTAACAGTGAGTGGCCTGTTAAAAGTTCTCGGAAACTAAAAAATATATTTGTTTGAATTATTGGTACTCGATATAAAAGATGCCGATCTTTTTAATGAACATATTTTGATGTAGCTATCACTTCCGGTTATACTAGAAATTAGGCTAAACATTATTATTTTAAATATAATACCCTATATGTTTTGGATTTGTTCGATTCTATGTAGTAATCCAAGTAACTTTTGTTAACAATTTCCTAGACCCATCTCCTACAGATTCTGAGATAAAATACGCCAATTTATAAGATTATTAATAACGTTTCGCTACTGCAGGATTATGGAAATGCTGTTTGAAACACCTGTTGGGACAAATTATATTTTAGTAAAAAAGTGTTTCTATTTCTAAGTAACAAAATGTATTAAAAAATTCGTACCAAAAATAAGTATTTTTAGGAATTTTTTCAAGGTTAACATCGTCGCTAATATAGTTTTTTTTTCAAAAAAGTAGCTATGTACCTTAGAACTTTCATGTCTTATCGTTACAGTTTCAAAAATTGAGAGATTACGATTTCGTTTTAAGCTAGTAATATTACAGCGCGCGAAAAATGTCGTTACTATTAGTTTTACTTTTAACTTGTAGCTAAAAATACTTAAATATTAACATATAAAGTGTGTGTATGTAGTATGGAAACGGCTTAATAACTTTTGAGCCGCTAATTTCTTTTACAAAACTTGGAAGTTGGTTATAGGGGAATGTAAACTTGTATCACATATGTCTTGTATACAGTGTTACCCAGCCCGGTGAGACTGCTTATGGGGGGGGGGGGGGGGTCGAAACGAATAAGAAGGCCTTGGAAGTTATGCTAAGCCTACTCTGCTCCATACGCTCACAAGTAACCTACTTTTATCTATCTGTTTCACTCTATCATTTAAGCGTCAATATCAGACTTACGTAGGGTTAATATGAAATGCCAAAATGTGATTGTTTATGCAGGCGACTTGATCCTGGTCATATTTGTCTCACTTTACTGAATTAGGGAAGGTTGCTGCAGACAGAGACAGGAATATAATGCGAACAGCACGAATTGTTAAACAAGCTAACTTCCTTCGTCTGGCGGGAATGAAAAACAAGCAACATCTGATGTGATTTAAAATGGTGGCGAAGTCGCAGCATCAATAATTTTTAATTTTCTAATCTTTTCACGAAAAACGTCGTTTCTTTTTTGGTGCAAGTGAGTAACTTGTAATTGAAATATTCATTTAGTCATCTTTAGAGTAAGCATCAATAATAATTTCTTTTCCTAAATCATATGGGGCCCAAAAATATCCTTGGAATATTTGCTAGGACCTAGAGCCCAGTTGAAGATGGTAAAATATTTGATGTAAATTATGATTTACTTCCTATTTTTTAATAAAACTGGTAGCTTATTTCTGAAGTTTAATTTTTCATTTGTAGTTACGTTACTAGTTCAAAAAATGATATAAGAGTGTGTAAGGATTATTTTAAAGTGATATTTACAGCTTAAAACATGTCAGAATCCTAATATTGATTGTCACCATTAGTAAATTAAATAAAAGGGTTTTGAATGTTTTTGATGGTTAAATATCACTTTAAAATATTGAGAGTAATACAAATTTTGACATAAGTGACATTTGAATAGCACGTGCGTTTGTCAGACGTGCTGATGCCAGACGTAATGGATGCTGTTTGTTCGTTTGTTCATACTTGCTTCGATTTGTTAACACGGCTGTTTGTCTTCTTCCTGTTTATAAGTATTCGTTGGTGTTACCATTAAAATTGGAACCATATGGGGAAAATATGGATTCTCCGATTTAGGTAAAATTTAAATTTACCATAAGTTGTTGCTTCAATAACGACTAAATATTACATAATAAAATGGATCAATAAAAATAAATATTTGCTAAAAATGGATGAGAAACAAAAATTATCATCAGTGATTCAACTTTGGTATATGGACGTAGAATTACAATACAAACAACTTTTCCAATTTAATTTGTTTTAAATTCGATCAATAAATGCCATTTTTCGACATTTTTTGCAGAAAATGTCAAATTTGACAACTAACAAAAGCCGCATGGTCCCATTTCATTATCAATTCTTTAGTCTTTATTCAAGCAAAAACTTATGATGAAGTCAAATTTTACGTAAATCGAATAATACATTTTTTCCCCATATGGTTCCAACTTGGTGACACTTTATAATAAATATTTATAAGTTAATTTTTTTAACCTAAAATCTACGGAAGAAAGGAACAGTAAAGAATATAATTCTACACGTAATGGTAAATTAAAATACAGGATGATCAATTGAAAAAAAATGAATCACTTATTTCAGAAACCACATAAGTCCATTTTATGAAAATGTTCAGGAATTTAAAAAAACCCTAGTATTTGAAATATTTTTAAAAAGCAATTTTTTTTTTGTAGTAAAATGATACAGGGTATGTTGCTTAATTACTTGGCTTCTAAAAATATTGCATTTTTACATCATATATATATATTTTTTTAAATTTTCTTTAGTGGATTTTTGGGGTTTCTGAAATATACATTATTATACATATGTTTTGAGGATTTAAAAATAATAAATTGTGTTTTATATTGTTATTTATTTAAAAATATTAAAATACAGAATATGTTAACGATAGTAATCATTCATCCGGTTGTATTGTATCATTTAAATCACGTTCGCAAGTAGGTAAATTAAAAATTTCACTGTAAAAGCTCTTGACTTCTTCATTATCTGGTAGATACTTTTCAAGTTTTCTCAAATCTTGCATTTTCTTGATATTGACGGGAATATGTCCTTCGGGGTATGCCTTTCTTGTAGGGAGAGTAATAACATCTTTGTTGCTATTTCGTAGCCGAAAAGAATGATCCAGTAAGCCATCTATGTACTCTTTCGTAATAACAATCCCATCGTGTTCACTTAAATGAATAAAGTGTCGAAAGTTGGATATTTTAAAAGTAATCTTTTGATCTCTTTTAATATTTCTGCCCAAAGATTCATTAGAAAGCATTGTCTTTTTAAAATAGGTTGGCCACCACTGCTTGAAGTTCAAAATGTCATCGGAATTTGGCAAAACTACAGTAAATCGGTTTAAACTTTTGTTAGATGTTATGATAAGCTCTACATACTCTTTTAAAGTGTAAATCCTGTCTGATTTTTTAATTTTCCTCTTGAGAATGGCAAAATCCCGATCACACGGTAAAAATGAATGTCCCCGTGTGGGATAATATTGTTCAACCTTTTGGAATCTATTTGTTGAAACTAATGCTGAAAAAAATCTAATTATGGTATGATTTCTGTTTTGAGCAGCACATGCATCAGAAAAAAAGTGAAAATGTGCAACACTTTGGAATTCTGGATGGCTGTCAAGATAGTGCAATAGAAAGGATACAACTTCATTAGGCCCTTTAGTTCCTGTTCCCTCATGATACACATAGAATGATACCTTATCATCTTTCAGATTATGAATACATAGGACATTAACGGTTAGTTGCCGTAAATAGAAAGATTCCTGGACAGGAATCACCGGTAGTTGCAGGTTTTGCATATAATCAATGCAAATACCACCTACTGCATCATCTACTTTGCAACGTTGTGAAATAGATTTAAGTTGGTTGTAAAATTTTTTTGCCCTTTTTTTATGAACAGATTTTTCTGCTAGTGCTACCATTTTTGCCGTTTCATTTAAGACTTTGCTTTTTATTTTAGTATCTAACTCTTCGCACGTGGAACAGGTGTCGACTTGAGGGCAACCAAAAGATAATGAAAACTGTTCTTTGAAAATCTTTTTGTAATATGAATATTTAACATCCAGTTCTGGATGTAGCTCTTTAAACAACTTATGCATTATGAAAATATTTAATTTTTCATTTAGATACCTGTACTCTCTACTGGTATAATGGGCAGTTTTGACCGGAAATAAAGCAATATGCTGTATGATTGAATCAATAACAAGTCCTGGCTTTGCGTTTCCTGATCGACCCTTACCTCGTTTATCTATAGGAACTCGTCCCTTTCTTCTTAGGGTGGTTAAGCGGCGCAACCGATCATTTGTAATACCAAAAATCGCCATAAATGCTTTCCTACAGATGTCATGTGTTCCACTTGGTCCCAGAATTTTGTATTTAAAAGACGCTAGTCTATCTGGTTTGCAGGAAATATCACTAGGTTTTACGCGCCTTCTACGTGCAATGGCCTGAGCTGAAAGGAGAGATTGTAGCAAACAATCTTGTTCATTCTTGGTGTTGAGGATTCTAAAGTTCTGAAATGTTTGAATGCGTAATTCTTCATTAACTCGTTCAAAGCATTTTTTGCGGCATCTAAAAATACCATTAAAATTATAAAAACGAAATAATACCTACATATTATAATTTAGTTAGTTAGTAATAGTTTAAGGTGATTAAACTTACTTGCAGTCAGGTCCTTGATTAATTGCAGGCACCAAAGCGCCACTCCAGCTCTTATATTCAGTTCCCTTAACTCTGGACTTTTTAATAACTTCTCTACTATATTCATTGATATTGCGTATTCCACGCTTCCTCTTGGGTGTAGCAGATTCATCTTCAATCTCCATAATGTCAATTATTTACAATTTTATTTGTTATAATAATTTAATAACGTCTAAAGACTCTAAAGCTAACAAAGAATGTACATAACCTAACAAAATGCTGTCATGTCAAAAATGAGTGTGTTCCAATTTTATATTTCAAAAACACCAAAATTCCTGGAGTTTTGGCGTTTTTGCAATACATGGAAATTTTAAGTGGGTAAAATATAAGGAGTTATAAGGAGTTTTGGGATTTCTGTTTACCATTATCTGCGTGTACCTTTACACTGCCAAAAAATATAGAAAACTGTATTTTCACAAATGTGTGATTTGTGGGGTTTCTGAAATATGTGATTCAAATGTATATAAAATATTCTGTATTACTCGTTAAAATTATATGGAGTAAAATAGGTAAATGAAAAGAAAACATCGGTGCTCTAAATTCAGCCATTTTGAAGCATTAAACAGTAGAATAAAATGATTATACTTTCCAGAATTGTAAAAAAATGCAGTTTGCCATTTAGATAGATATAACAAAAAATAATTATTCCTATTTCGTATCATCTTATTTTTTTTCTTCCTCCTTTTCTTAAGCATCAATCATTCCTGACATATTGGGCTGGCGTTTGATGAGAAATGTGTGTACGTGGAATCATCGTCATACGTAATATTGAGGCATGACGGATTACACAATACATGCTTTTAAAAAATCAAGGTATTAAGCAGAATATACATATTGTCTGTCTGTAACTATATCTCTAAAACTTTTTCAATTTAAAAAATATATGCGCGCTACTAAACACTTTTAAAATATTTTCTTAGACGCTGTGCTCCAGATAACACTGGGGAACAGCAAAAATGTTTCCGAGACCAAAATAGCAAAATCTTACTTATTTTATTATACTAATTAACAATCTGTCTTGCAAAAGGCTCAGTTGGCTCCGGTTTTATAGATCCATCCCAATTATGATAATTTACCTACCTGCCCTTAATATATGGGAAAATTTCACCATTAAATGAGAAATACCTGGATTTATTATAACAGGTGTACTTTATAAGGGGTTTAAATACATATAATATAAATCCTAAATTGTTAGTTAGTTGTATTTCAACCACCAGTTGATCGAGAGCTGTTCGTATTTGAGAAATTAGAGAGTTTTGAGCAACATGTCGCGAGTTTGTGTAAATAAGCCGGATCATTTTTGTTATATATGTGGTGAAATGACTTTTGTGAAACAAAAACGTACGCTTAGCCCTTTAATAAAAAAGGCTTACCACTTGTATTTTGGCTGCAAAGTTGGAGACCAGGATAAAAATTGGGCTCCCCATATCTGCTGCTACAAATGTGCGTCCAACATTCGCGGCTGGCTAAGTGGAAAAAACCGTAAGATGCCCTTCGCTGTTCCTATGATCTGGCGAGAACCGAAAGACCACGTTACGACTGTTACTTTTGTTTGACACCTCCCATCAAAAAAGGCTTTTCAGAGAAAAAAAGGTCTGCGATACAGTATCCAAATTTACAATCCGCCATACGCCCGGTGCCTCATAGTGACGAGTTGCCTATACCTAATCCACCTCAGGAATATACCCTTCATTCTGATGATGATCAAGAGGATTCAAACGGTAGTGTACCGGAAAATGTCGCCGGCCCATCAACCTCGCAAGACTCCGATTTTGTCTGTGAACTTCCAAGTAAAAAGCCTCACAAAATAAGTCAAAGGGAATTAAGTGACCTTATAAGGGATTTGGAACTGCCCAAGACAAAAGCAGAACTATTGGCCTCTCGATTGCAACAATGGAATTTACTTGAAGATGAAGTAAAAGTTTCTGTGTACCGAAGCCGTCAGAAAAACCTAACACCATTTTTTAACATGGATAACAATTTGGTAGCCTGTAGGGACATTGAGGGATTAATGGCAGCTTTAAATCTGGACTATGATCCAAAAGACTGGAGACTTTTCATTGATTCCTCAAAAGTAAGTCTTAAAGCTGTGTTACTCCATAATGGAAACAAATTGCCTTCAGTCCCAATTGGTCATGCAGTCCATATGAAAGAAACATATAGCAATTTGAAATTGTTACTTGAGACCATACAATATGAAAGATATAAATGGCAAATTTGTGGGGATTTAAAAGTTGTGGCGATCTTGCTTGGAATGCAGCTAGGTTATACCAAATACTGCTGCTTCCTCTGCGAATGGGACAGTCGAGCACGATCGGATCACTACAGAAAGAAAATTTGGCCACCGAGAGAGTCTTTTGAGCCAGGAAAGAAAAATGTGACCAGCGCGCCATTAGTTGCCCCAGAAAAGATTTTACTACCGCCACTTCATATAAAATTGGGACTTATGAAAAATTTTGTGAAGGCAATGGACAAAGAAGGCCGTGCTTTTAGTTATTTAAAAGAAAAGTTCCCTAGAATCAGTGACGCTAAAATTAAAGAGGGAATATTTGTGGGTCCCCAGATTAGGAAACTTTTCGGAGATGCGCAATTCGATTCCATACTTGAAGGCAAGGAAAAAGACGCTTGGGATGCCTTTAAAATGGTTGCAAAAAATTTCTTGGGAAACATAAATTATTATATTAATATATAATATAAAATTATAAAGACCTGGTTGCCCAACTTCTTTTGTGTTACCAAAACCTAGGGTGTAATATGTCGTTGAAAATTCATTTCCTGGATTCTCATCTGGATTACTTTCCGAAAAATTGTGGTGCTGTAAGTGACGAACACGGTGAGAGGTTCCACCAGGATATTTCGAACATGGAAAGAAGATATCAGGGAAAATGGAACTGTGAGATGTTGGCCGACTACTGCTGGACTATTACGAGAGATGCCCCAGAGGCTGCTTTCAAAAGGCAAGCTAAGAAGCGCAAAATGAGTGTCTAAACTTTGGATTCAATGATAAAAATGTGCTATTTAGTTGCTTTTGTTGAACCAACAATATATTGTTATCTGTATTTTGTATGTCCATTGTATATGCCTATGAATTAAAATTTTGTAACAAATAATTGAGATTTTTTTTTGCGAGCCAACTAAAATCTTTAATAGGTATTTTTTAGTTACTTGGGTACAGTTGAATCCAAAAAAATAGGTTTTGTTCAGGAAACAAAAAAAAAGTTGAAATTTGTTTCCCAGTGTAATTATTTTTGAAGGAAAACAACACTCTTCAACGTTCAATAAAAACAGAACACAAACATTTTTGCATGTGACGTGAAATAAGAGGAGATCCTCATTTTGCTGTGGGCTACATTTCCCTGAATTTACGAACTTAGCAAATATAAAGGACGGAAAAGAGCAGGTTTATACTAAAATATTAATGCTGCGTCGTGTTTTTTATTCCCTTTTTAAAAAATTCTTTCTAAAAGAATATTTGGGAATTATTTTTTAACGAGGAATGAAATATTAAATGTCGCTTTATACTCCATATTATGGGGATATTTTTCTTAATTCAGGTATTAATTATTACTCTTCGCAGTGTTGTACTAGGTATCCCATTATGAATGGGCCTCGTGTCGTGTCACCAAATCCGAAAATAATATTTTTGATAAACAACAAACGCGTTTTCTTTTCAGGGATAATTAAAATGTTAAACGAATCCTCTTCTTTCGGAGTAGGATTATTTTCCCAATATGGGTCATTCTTTTACCGCACACTTTTTAACCATGACATTGTAGAATCGTCCACTTAGTTACCACGTATTTCAGGATTTAATTTCCAAAATATCAATACATGAATTTTTGATAATTTGATAAATTTTCCCCAATCTTCTATACTTAAAATTTAATATCTCCTGTTAAACTGATCGTATCAATGCGAGTCTTTTTTTATTTATCACTTTTTTATGATAGCTTTCGAAGAATATTACAAAAATTGTCATTGTGAATAAATGCAAAATAATAACAATTTAAATTGGTAAAATAATTTTAATATGCCCGCCCCCATCTTAAATAAGTTTTATAAAATAACGTTTTGCCCATTATCCTCTTATCTGCAAAACTCATTTTACAAAAAACTGGCACTTCTATTAGATCAGTAGTTATTAAATATTTTCGATCGCAAGCCACACAGAGTGCGCGTGAATACATCAGCGCGACAGGTCGAGCCGTCTCCAAATGAGCTCGGTGCAGTGTGGAACATTAATATTTCCATACTCTCCGTCGTTCGAATCAACTGCATTTTATTTATAAATTCAATGAGGATATGATTTATAAAGTTGTTTTTTCAAGCAACCAATCAATTTTCCTCCGTATAAAGTACATATGTACAATTATTCTCATAGCACACTGAAGAAAATAGTATTTTTGGGATCCATTTGATTTTTTGAGAAAACGATTGGTATAGGTAAGAACAAGTAATTTGTAAGCGAATTAAATAAAAATATACAAAGTGATCTATTTAAAACAAGAAAGTTGAATTATTTCACAATGAACCTTAAATTGTGACCACCTTGTACATTTTCTGCCAAATTTCAAATATTTTTGAAACTTTATGATCTTCCAGCTATTCGATAAGAAAGTTTTTTTTAGATCTAAGATAAAAAAATTATGTGGATTATTTCATCACCATGCATTTGCCAAATAATTACCAAAATTCCAGATATCTCAAAAACTAGCAAAGTCAGACATAAAGATGTTCTATAAAATTTACTTTGGTGCGATGGTTAATCGAAAAATATAATAAAAATTGCCATTTTGTATTTCAATAACGAAAAATGACAGCTACTTCTGGTATAACCGGAAACGACAGAAACATGTGAATATCTTAGTTAAAGAGAGCGATCGGTAAACTTAAATCCCCAGGAACATATGTTCATTAGTTCTCCGGGAAGTTATAATGCAAGCTCATCGTGAATCACCTTGTACAAGTTGTAAGAAAAATTTCGTACGATTCTAAAATGTCAAGGTTAAAAAGTGTGCGGTTTGTAACAGAATGATCCAAATATCACAACAAACTCATGCAGCTTTTTGATAACTCGCTTTTATGAAAAATTATAGCTATTATTTGGTTGAGCAAAATTCCATCGTCATTACTCTTTAGACAAATTTAAGTATTGACCAACCCCATGTATACAACTTCAAGCAAAGAACTATTGTCGGTATTCAACAGACAATAGATTGGGGTTAATCGAGGAAACCATGGTTCTTCCATGACGAAAATCCTGGCCATGTTAATTAATCGATTTTTAAACCTTCTTTACCTGAAATCTATGGACAGATTTAAATATTTTTAAAAAGAAATAAAGTAAAAAACAAAAGCGGAGAATGAAATTTTCGTTTTTTTTTCGGATATCTTCGGAAGTAGTCGGAATTTTGGACCGGCATTAACTTAAACTCCAAATTCTGCAACTTTGTCATAATTTAACCTTTCGTGTATCTTTTATAGTTTCGGAGATCCCAATGGTGAGCATCGAATTTCCGACACCCTGTACCAGTGGCGGCTCGTGACCTACACAAGAATCGTAAAATTCTTTTTAAAATTTTATTTTTGTGTAACGACCAAACCTCCTCAACGCCGCGACCAAACAACAAAAAGAAAAAACAAAACAAAGTTATGCTGCATCCACAAATCCAGTTACTTCAATTTTTTTTCTCCAAACTCAAAGAGCTAAAGTTATTTTTTAAATAGTTCACCGTGAAACTATTAACATTTTAACTTATTTCTAAATACATGCACGAACAGGCAACAGCGCGGTGCACACTAAAATTGTATGCCTTTTCCATGTTAAATCGCCATAGCCCCGCTATCCCCCGTTGTCCCTCGCCACCTGTTACCATAGAGAAACTGCATTATGCCCCGCCCACTCATTCGCATATACGAGTATATCGCGTCGCCGGATGAATCGAGAGCTACAGTTTGGTTTGATGGTACGATAAAATTAGGGAGGGTCGGACTTTATACGATAAATAATATAAATTAATATTTTTTTATTTGTTTTGGGGGTGCACGTGCGCATGTGCTCCTATGGAAGAACCGCCACTGCTCTGTACACCTCTAACTTGAAGAGTTAGAGAACTTATCAACAACCACTACAAAATCACGAATTATTAATTCTTTAGATAAAACTAAGTTTTAACTTTTACGAACTACTTTGGCTTCCACTTGTACAAGCCAGACTAAACAGTAATATGTGGTAAACTTCCTAGACTCAATTAATAGTATTGCTTTTCTTCATAAGTTTTTAACATCTTGTAGCTCTGAGATAACTAGTTTAGCTTCAACTTTAAACTTAGCGAAAATTTAGCTTTATTCTTTTTCGTGGTTTCAGTTATGAGGTCTCGATGCTACAAAAGTTTTACAAGGAAGCAGTAAAGATACATTAAGAATATTTAACTAGTTCGAATATTAAAACATAATAGTGACAGAGGCGACAGTATTTCTATTATAGGTACTAAAGCCCAAATTTATAAATCAACTTATTTAAAAGAAAATTATAAAAAAATATATATGATATTCTGAATAGAGCGCGGATCTATGACATTCAACTATGGGATTGTCTCATCGATCCTCTTGAGAGGAATCTGTCGATGAAAAATAGTATTCCAGATTCCAGAACGTAGATGACATTTAGGGGCATATGTATATTGTATAACATAGTGTCTCGGATATCGCCAAACATGTATGCATGTATACAGGGTGTTATGGAAATGACGTATTATATTTACACCGTCATTTCCTGAGATGAAAACAAATTGAAGAAAAATATCCAAAAACAGCGCTTTAATTTAATATGCCCTGTACATGACCTTATGTCAAACCAAAAAATGACCACGTGGTGCCCCTGCCAGGAAGGTAAACAAAGCAACATAAGGCGAAGAACGTCAGTAAATCTTGAACTGTGTTGTCATATCTTCAGGGTAAAATCTTTAGAACATCTAACCGTTTGACAGATTTCAAGTTGTTTATTTTTCAGGTTACATTATTATAAACTTTTACGTTCAGTTGAGTTCACTATCTCTGATTTATAAACTTGAGCTGACTGGAACAAACCGCCGCGGAGTTTATAATGGTTAGGTATATTCTCACTTGTTCAATTCGAACGACACCCGGATCTGAATAACTGAAATGCCACTTTACCCTTTAGAAGAAAAAAATGCAAATTTATTTAACTTTTCGGCCTTATTTAAAACCAACTTAATTTATAAAAAAACACCAGGTAATCCGAACAAAAACCGTCACAAAACACTAAAACAAAGTCACAGAAATTCACATTAATTATCGCGGATCTTATGAACACTAAATAATATGTTAGTATAATAGTTTGGTTTTAGTATACCGGCGCACCTAACTTCAAATTCACATACGGATATCGTTTTTAACACAACGAACAAACACGTGAAAATTAGTAGGCACTATTGTCGACACACATATTAAATTTGCGGCATTTAAAAACCACTGGGATAAAAAAACAAATTCACGATTGTTTGGTTACGGCTTTGAATATAAAACAAACGTTTTATATTCAAAAGTGACATTCCGTATTCCAACTGATTTTCGTGATAATGAGAATAGCGCCATCCTACGGCAACTTAAAGTATTAAGGCGAAGTGTACAGTTTTATATTAGTTTCTGTAATATACCATAGTTAAGATATGTTTTAATAGAGGGCGCCATGCGTAAACATGTATGAAACAGTTTTTTAAGAAACGCAGCGAAATCGTTTTGTTTTACTAAATAATATGTTAATAAACGTGTTCAATTATTAAATCTTTGCGTTTTAAAAGTCAACATTTCGAACGGGTTTGTTCGTAGGAACGTTTACTGCGAATTATATTGTTTTCTATGTTATTCTACTTGAAAGTGCCAAGAACTTCCATCGAACTGATTTTTTGCTACGGACTAGAACAGGAAAACGCCCGAGAAGCAAAGATATTGTACATGGATAAATTCCTCAAACCGATGCTAAATGCGAAACTACCTTCTAGAACATTTAGAAAATGTTCCTTTAGCTCGGATAAGGGACATTTCACCGATTGTCACTGAATGTTTGGACGTTCTATGTGCGTTTATTCTATGTGGAGGCTATTCCAGCACGAACGTCACTGGTCGGAATAAAAAAAACATGTTATAGGAAGGGTGTACCAAATTTCACAAAAATATCTACAGCAATATCACAGATATTAGTAAAAAAGGAGATTTTTTAAAAATCTTCAACATGAAGTTTTTTTCTGAAGATGGACCCAAGAATAGCCTCCTTAAATATTAGCATACTATTAAGAAACACCCTGTATAATTTCTAGTTGTCTAACTATATTAGATAAAATAGGAAAAACGTTTGCTCTACGGAACCTATAGCAGACAGAATAGCTCTTCAGCATCACTAATTATTATAATCCCTCAGGTGGTTAGAATGTGGAATCCATGTATATTTATAAAATAAAAATTTAGTTCAAAAGAATTTTTAGGCAGAAGTAATCTTATGAACGTCTAATTCGCGTAGTTTAAAGTTAAACGGCGTTGAAGAATAAAATTAGATTAAAGTTCTATAAACGTATTTAAATTATAATGGGGTTAACGATCAACGTGACTAGTTAAATTTTAACTTTAGATAGGGTCAATAAAGTCGGAAGCAGAGAAATAATGACGTTCTATAGAAATAATACCGGTATTCATTACTTTTCGTTATCTTGTAATGCCAAATTTTTACATTTATTTTATAATCTGAAATTTATTTGCATAGTAAATTAATGATTTACTTTCCAACTTTAAGGTGAATCGCGTGGATTGCGTCAGCCGTTTGTGTTGCCATTCGTGGATACAAAATACAGCCTTTAAGCTGGATTCATAAACTCGACGTTGACATCGGCACTCGCGCTGGCGTTGGAGCTAGAATTTAATCATAATCTTCGGAAGTACTCGGAGTTTTCCAAACTTCTTTATGGCATATGGTCGGCTATTAATTGCGTCACTTTGAACCAATCTAACCTTTGCTATATACCTTACCGATATGAGATCCCAATGGTAAAGATCTAATTTTTAGCACCCTTTATACAGCCTGTACCAAGTTAAGTGCGCACTTTTGCTAACTTTTTTATTATTGTAGATACAAAGTCGGTTAAATTAGCAAAGTAGTAGCTGATTAAGATGGTGAGAACAGAAAAACAATTGAACATTTGGTTTTCTAATAAATGAGAAAAATGCCATTTTTTTAAACAGAACACCCTGTATATTTTTGACTGCAAGGTTTGTAGAGGGCGCCATGCGTAAACATGTATGAAACAGTTTTTTAAGAAACGCAGCGAAATCGTTTTGTTTTCCTAAATAATATGTTAATAAACGTGTTCAATTATTAAATCTTTGCGTTTTCAAAGCCAACATTTCGAACAGGTTTGTTCGTAGGAACGTTTACTGCGAATTATATTGTTTTCTATGTTATTCTACTTGAAAGTGCCAAGAACTTCCATCGAACTGATTTTTTGCTACGGACTAGAACAGGAAAACGCCCGAGAAGCAAAGATATTGTACATGGATAAATTCCTCAAACCGATGCTAAATGCGAAACTACCTTCTAGAACATTTAGAAAATGTTCCTTTAGCTCGGATAAGAGACATTTCACCGATTGTCACTGAATGTTTGGACGTTCTATGTGCGTTTATTCTATGTGCCGGTAGTGTTTAGTGATTTTCTGTAATCTGATAATAAGTGCATATCTTCAAAGAAACTAATTTGAAACTCGTGGGTGTGTGTCTGTTTCTTTAAGTGATTTAGTGTAATTTGTTCACTATGTATTTTTTCTCTCGACGATATGCCGGTCATGTTCCGAGATTGGAAAGAAGAGACCAAAGGGGTTTTAGTGGGTATAAGGAAGCGAGAAGTAGACTGTGACTTTGAGTTTACTTCTTAATAGCTATTAGGCAGTCCCAACACTATTATCAGGGCACGTGATGAGCATAAAGTGTGAGCTTGATGTGATGAGCATAGAGTGTCGTTGATTTACTTCCTATTTGTATACTAAGTTAACTAAGCAAAATAATTATTTTTATAAGAAACTAAACCTTTACATTTTTCACAGTTTGGCAACATTGCGCGAACATGTGTTTGTCAGACAGCTCCGCCGGATAATATAATAAGTGCAGCGGAGTGACCTGTGGGTTTATGGGTGTTATACCCCACTTTTATAACGTTCGATTTGAAAAAAAAATATGTTGCGCTTCCCTAGGACACCCCAGGAGTCACCCATTTAAATATAATACGTAATTTCCAAAACACCCTGTATATTAGTTTTATAGCCTGGTTGAAGCCAAATGGAATAATTCCGATAGACATCAATTACAATAAAACGAGTACAATGTTGTCCCAGTGTTGATACATATTAAATAACATTAGTCTCCTTCGATTATAGTAAAAATTTTTGGCGCAGCAGTTTTGATTCTGGTATCTTGACAAGCATACAACATAATGGTCATTTTTACCATCTCATCCCGTCTTAGTACGCCAAAAACTTCTATTACAAGTACCACTTTATGCAGCAGGAAGGTATCACTCGCCGCATTTTTGATAAAAGTTAAAACTTGTTCACCTTCCAAAACTATTAACTTTTTAGAGAGATATCCCCTTAATTGACATTATCTTGAAATATTAATGTTTTCCTTTACTATAAGTTTATAATTTACCTGGCAATATTTTGTCGCTATTGGTTTAAAAATTGTTATTATGTTATGAAATCGATACATGACTGATATATAATAAACTATTAATAGGTACTTTGCTACCATCTAAAAATCTAAAGAAATCATGGTTTGATACCTTCCAGCATTTCCTAATAATTGTAAAAACTCCTCATTTTCTTTTGAAACTTTCGATAAAATTCTATAGTTTGATTTCGGTTATAAAACTTTAAACTCTACCTAGGAAAGGTCTTTTGTTCAACTTATAAAGTGTTCATGCTTTGAAAAGTTTAATAATGTGGGTAAAATTAAAATGAGCCGAGAAAGTTTGCTCGCAAATGAAGTTACTGTTGTTACGTGACCGAACTGATCTACACAAAGGAAAAATTTAATTAAATTGAAACATTACAGGCACGAATATGAATAAACAAAATCATTATTAAGATAATATAAAAATTAATTAAAACAAAGATCGAACGGAATAATTAAATACATTTTTCTTTAAAAAATATATTCTTCATTTGTTGTAGAAATAAATTAACCGTTATCGAGATAATGAGATTTTTATACAATCTAATATTTGCGATAATTTTTTATAGAATTTTTCAAATTAATTTATTTACCTTGAATTTATAAAAGTACTATAATAACTGATACATATGAGTTATTATCATAAACAATAAACTTAAAAACTTATTACGAAGTAATGCTAACATGCATTTAATTTATGGAGAACCCTACCACTGAGAACCGTACCATCTTTATCACCGCTCGAAACCAATGTAAGCTAACAATAGATCAAAGTAAAGAAGCCCATAACGTGAGGATCAAAACAAACTTCTTGACAGTCCAAACGGATCAGGTCCTTTTGGTCAGTCGCTAAGGCCGTCAGCCAAAATGTTACCAAATCAACTATTCCACCTCTAAGACGTTGCGATGGGACAATAGCATCCACAGCCGGAGAAAAAGCAAACTTACTTGCTGAACTATTTTCTTCGCATTCCACTGTACATTTTCAGGGAAGAATACCATCCAACATTCCTGCAGTTCAATCCGAAATGACCGAAATCGTATTCCGTCAGCGTCCCGTCAAACGAATCCTGAAAGGGCTCAACGTCAATGAAGCTTCTGGTCCAGACGAAATTCCTGTTATAGTTCTCAAAAGATGCGCCCATGAACTAACGCCAGTATTTTGTCGACTTTTTAACTTATCCTAAAAATAAGGAATATTTCCATCGGGTTTGTTCCGAATCCAGCCTATACCAAAGAAAGGTAAGAGAACCCTGCCTAGCAACTATCGGCCAGTCGCATTGCTTTCAGTTATATCAAAAGTAATGGAGGAAGCTATTAACCAACATCTTCTAAAGTACCTGGAAGGCTTCAACATTATCAGCGATCATCAATATGGTTCTCGGAAGTTCAGATCAACTGGAGATTTTCTAGCCAATGTCACCCATATTTGGAACAACGCAATAGAACATCATGGGGAGTCTCGGGCTGTTGCACTGGATAATTCTAAAGCTTTGATCGTGTTTGGCATGAGGGACTTCTAAGTAAACTGCGATCCTATGGTATGCCCAGTCGATTCTGTGCATGGTTGTCTAGCTTTCTTAAAGACCGCTCTCTGCAAGTGGCGATTGACGGATTTCTCTCAGGCACCTTCACCATCAATGCCGGTGTTCCTCAAGGGCCCATATTGTGTCCCACTTTCCTCTCACTTTACATTAGCGACCTTCTAGTGGAAACCGATATTTACTTTTGCTGACGATAGCACACTTATCTCATTTTTCTCTTTGAATGCACAAACATCGGCTGCCGACGCACATCTTCGCAGAAAGCATGAAGTATCACGCCTCAACAAAAGCCTGGAAGAAATTTTAGCTTGAGGTGACAGTATCCAAGTCGAATTTAACTCTAAAAAAAAACAGGCAGCAGTGTTGTCTAAAAAGGTTAACATTACAGAACCGGATATAGTCATGGACGGGCACGCAATCACACTGGCTTCATCTATTAATTTGCTGGGCGTCAATCTGGGAGGAAATATGTCTTGTACTCTTCCGAACCAGAAAGTTGTACACACCTCAACAACTTTTGACACTATACAAAGACCAGATTCGACCATCACTGGAGTACTGCTCTCATGTCTAGAGCTCTGCACCCAAACATACTCTTCGGCTACTGGATTCTGAATTCTTTCATCTGGAGGACTTCATCTTTATGGAAAGACCTTCCCGAGATCGTTTTTCCCAACCTCCAACGATTCAAAACCAACGTGAATCGCTTTTTGCGCACACGCACCACTCCCAGAGTGCCCTAAAGGATTTTTCCTATAGTGCTTGTGCTTGATCATGCAATTTACCGAATAGATATTCATTTGTAGTCAGCATAAAAATTCGATTTTTTCCGAAATTTTTTTGTAACAAAATGTCAAATAATTTTTAAAATTACCGCGTAATAAATGTGTTTCGTAAAAACTCAAATTTCAATTCCTATGAATATACAGGATCTTTCTTAATAACATGCTAATATTTAAGAAGGTTATTCTTGGGTCCATTTTCAGAAAAAACTCCCTATGAACATATTTCCTAAACATCCTAACTTGTGAGATATTAATGATTTTCATGTTTTTTAATACTTTGTTAAGGTTAATGACTTAAATACGTAACAACTAGACTAGATAGACAACTGTCAAAACTGTTTATGTTTACAAAACAAAATCTGCTTCTTATCTACTAGATCATTTTTAATCTTTGTTAATCCTAATTTCATAACGGTGTGCAAACGAATGAACTAAATTTTTTTAATACAAAAACTACACGTCCAACGATAAAAAATCAAAAGACGACATCTGCTCAGCAAGGAACGATAATTCCGAATATAATTTTTATCCAAAAAAGAAGAATTGACGTAACATTATTTTCTTTAAAAATCAGAGGGCTATTCCAGCACGAACGTCACTGGTCGGAATAAAAGAAAACTTGTTATACTTACATCATAAAATGCCTCTTAGTGAATTGAAGGGGTGTACCAAATTTCACAAAAATATCTACAGCAATATCACAGATATTAATAAAAAAGGAGATTTTTTAAAAATCTTTAACATGAAGTTTTTTTCTGAAGATGGACAAAAGAATAGCCTCCTTAAATATTAGCATACCATTAAGAAACACCCTGTATAATTTCTAGATGTCTAACTATATTAGATAAAATAGGAAAAACGTTTGCTCTACGGAATCTATAGCAGACAGAATAGCTCTTCAGCATCACTAATTATTATAATCCCTCAGGTGGTTAGAATGTGATGGTTAGAATCCTTGTATATTTATAAAATACAAATTTAGTTCAAAAGAATTTTTAGGCAGAAGTAATCTTATGAACGTCTAATTCGCGTAGTTCAAAGTTAAACGGCGTTTAAGAATAAAATCAGATTAAAGTTCTATAAACGTATTTAAATTATAATGGGGTTAACGATCAACGTGACTAGTTAAATTTTAACTTTAGATAGGGTCAATAAAGTCGGAAGAAGAGAAATAATGACGTTCTATAGAAATAATACCCGTATTCATTACTTTTCGTTATCTTGTAATGCCAAATTTTTACATTTATTTTATAATCTGAAATTTATTTGCATAATAAATTAATGATTTAACCATTCTTTCCAACTTTAAGGTGAACCGCGTGGATTGCGTCAGCCGTTTGTGTTGCCATTCGTGGATACAAAGTACAGCCTTTAAGCTGGATTCATAAACTCGACGTTGACATCGGCGCAGTTATAATTCTCGTTTATAACAACGTGTTTTTAAAAAAATCTTTTATTTTAAAAAGAATACAACTTTCTTAAATACGCGTGATGCGTTTACAAAAAGTAACTAACTACTAAATGGAAAGTCTACGTCGATAATAGTCCTCGAGTCCAGGGCGTCTTGCGCTTAAATAGGTCGAGATAAGAAAGTGAATGGGGCTTCTTAATGTGTTGATAGCGAAAGTGACCATCACATAATTCCTCCATCACCAAATGGAACTTAAGGGGGTACAACTTGAGTTTCATCCAAGGGGTGCAGTTCCTGTGGGAAACATCTTTGGTTCCTTTTCTTCAATAGAAATTGGAAGTGCTTCTTTTTCTTAAAAATAATAGCTAAAATAATAATAATTAATAAGATTGAAATTGTCCATGACCATATGGAAATCTGCTGGTGGGGACCAATTTCTTCTAATGGTTTTTCTTTCATTGTCTGCAGTTGAAGTTCGTGAAGTTTGTTGAGGGATACTTTTTCTATAATTAATTTTTCTACTTGTTTGATAGATATATTTGTCAGCTTAATATCTTCTAAGACAAGTGGATATCCAATAAGTTTTCCTTTTTGATTTGTATAATTATAATGTGCTGTTTGTAATGAACAGTCAGGTGGTACTGTGAACATATAATTTCCTTTTAATGAAACAATGTTTGTTTGCTCACAATTTGTTTGCAATTTTTCCTTGTTGGGGAAGATTCCAATATAATGTCCTTCATTGATTTCTTCTATCAGGTTTTGATTAATTTGTACTGGTACATATAGGCAATTTTTCGGTTCTCGTTGCACGGATAGCAAGGAAGTGATACAGTCAACATCTTGGATTGGTTGTAACTTGTTTCCTTCGCATAGATAATTGTTGTCCAATTTTTCGCATTCTTTTGCGTGGTACTGATATTCAGTGTCGCTTATGGATAAATAGGAAGAGGGTGGTAATAGGGTGGTTTTATTCTTTGTAGGAATAGAAAATAAGCGGTAATAGTCAAAGAGCTTTGAATTTACAAGAGGAAAATTTAATGTGAATAATATTTTATCAGCAATGAAATAAACATGCGTTTTTATTACGTTATAGTATGTATGTAAATTTTCTTCTTTGTCGAATAAGAGTTGATCTTTGCTATAAGTTTGTTTAAGTTCTAAATGTATTTTATGCAAATTTTCTAAAGAAATTATTGACGGATGTGCGATTCCTAATTTTGCGAAAGTTATGGCATTTTCTACTTCTGTTACGAAGTGTAATAATGAGTCTAAATTTAATTTTAATTGATTTAAAACATCTTTTATTTCTAAATAGTGGATGAATGTGAAAGTTGTTTCATTAATACCTTGTTGTAATTCTAACACTTTCTGGTTAATTGCTTCCTGATTTTTAATAATTAACGACATTGTTGTGTTAATATGCGTCATTAGATTTTTAGTTATGGAAAGTTGCATATTTGTTTTCTTAATGATTTTATTTTGACTGCTTTCTAGTCTTTCTAAGTTACGATGTATTTCTACTGCGTCATCCTGGTCTAGATTACCAGTGATAAATTTAATTACCGATCCTAATGGATTTATAAGACCTCTTTTACTTCGTTTTGTTAACTCGAGTAAGCGTACTTTTTGGTTAACGATTTGCATTTCGTAATCTAAGTGATTGTAAAAATTGTTTAGATTAGTTCTATAGTCTAAAGGAGAAGTTTTAATTGTATTGTGAACGTTTTGATACATGACATTTAAAGAGTTTAGTTGGTTAATAATAGGTGGAATATTAATATAGTATAGAAATGAATGCGATGCAATTTTGATTTTTGATGTTCCTAATTTGAAGGGTAGAATTCCAGGATTTTCTTTAAGATCTTCAATTTTAATTTTCATTTCCACTGCTCGGAGTGTCAGGATGATCCTGCAAAAATGATTCTTTGTTTACCTTACGTGGTTTTTTAAATGATTGTTTGTGATATGTATTTTGCGGGGTAGTTAGCGTGATGTTTGTACTTTTTATTACATGAGAGGGTTTATAAAGAGCTTCAGTCTTTGACTGTCTTTTAGGTGCGTTTTTGAATGCTATCATGCCTGGTTCTATATCAGGTGGGTCAACTCTTTCTTTGTTTATTTTATTAATCAATGATGTTTTTCTTTCATGCATATTATTACTTAGGTTTTTGTAAAGATTTTGCATTATTTCTTTATGTTCGTTTACTAGTTGGTTTATTTGTTGCGAGTCTTTGTTAAAATCTAAGGGTGTTTTAACATTTAAATGACCTAGGAGTAAGTCAATTGGTTTATATTTCGTACTAGAATGAATCGAGTTATTATATCCTGTAATTGCGTATAAAAGTTTCTCTTGAGAAGTTAATTTAGGTTTTGTGATTGTTAATATTCTTAAATGTTCTATTAAAGTTGAGTGAAATCTTTCAACTATTGAGTTACTATTTGGATTACTGGGTAGTGTATAATGCCAATTTATTTTATATAATTTTGCGAAATCTTTTATTAAACTTGTACTAAATTCAGATCCATCGTCTGACGTGATGTTCTCAGGTATTTTGTAGTTTGTTATAAATTGTAAAAGTCCTTGGTAAACATGTAAAGCTGATAAACTTGGTAAAACATAAGCTTGTCCAAATTTAGAGAAGCTGTCACAAATTGTTAGTGTTATAGTGTTTCCAAATTTAAATGTATCAACATGTATTGTTTCTAAGGGTTTTGTTGGTGTAGGTGTAAGTTGTAATTTTATTAAATGCGATTGTCTTTCGTATTTAGTTTGTTGACAAACGGTGCAATTATTTATGAATTGTCTTACGTCATCATGTAATTTTGGCCAGTAGTATTTTTGTTTTAATTCAGAAATTGTTTCTTGAATACCACGGTGATTTGTAATACCTTCGTGTTGGGTCTTAATTAAATTAGTTTGTCTGTTTTCGTTTGTGATATCAGTTAAAAGCTTGTTTGATTTTAATAATTTATAAGTGGAATTTTTGAAAGTTTCTGGAATAAATTTACACATTTCTTTGTAAAGGGTGTCGTTATCATCATTAGCGAAATAAAACACGTATTGTCTTTTTGGTTCTGCATATTCTTTTAAAAATGTAATTATTTGTTGTTTAAAACTTTCTGGTGTTACATAAATATGAAAACGAGTTCGATTAACAGGTTTATCGAATATTCTTTTTATTTCTTGTGTTGGTTTATTATTTGTTATCCTAATCATAATTTGGCATAAAAAGTTATTTAATGGTTTTTCCGTAATGTGTATGCTTTGGATTGGATTTTCATTAGACGTATGATTTGTTTCAATATCGTCAGGGTCTATTTGTGCAATAACGGATTCATTATCGTGCGCGTGACTAGTAGATGGGGTATTATCAAGAATAGGGTTTTCGTTGAATTCTTGCATATATTGCAAAATAGGGGGAATGGTCTCATTCGGGTAAATTTCTACGCGGGACAGAGCATCTGCATTAGTATTATTTTTACCTTTTTTATAAATAATTTGGTAGTCAAACTCTTCGAGTTTTAGACGCCAACGTACAAGACGTGAGTTGGGTTCTTTAAGTGACATAAGCCATTGAAGTGGTTTATGGTCAGTGCAAATTTTAAATTTTCTGCCAAAAATATAGGGACGAAAATATTTTGTTGCCCAAACTATGGCTAATAGTTCTTTCTCGATTGTGGAATAATTTTGTTCAGAATCATTAAGGGTTCTTGATGCATATGCTATGGGTTTATCTTGTCCAATGTTACCTTGTGAAAGTACAGCGCCAATTGCGTAATTACTTGCATCGGTAGTTAAAATAAATTCTTTAGTAAAATCGGGATATTGTAATATAGGATCGTTTGTAAGGAGATTTTTACAATCTTGGAATGTTTTTTGGTAGAGAGGGTCATTAATATTTATTTTTGCGTCTTTCTTTAGACACTTTGTAAATGGTTTGGTTATTTGTGCGTAATTATTTATGAATTTGCGATAATATCCAGTGAGTCCTAGAAACGATTTGATTTCTTTTCTGGTTTTAGGTATTGGAAAATTAGTAATAGCTTTAATTTTATCAGGGTTTGGTTTAATGCCGTCTGCTGTTATAATGTGACCAAGAAAAGCTACTTCTTTTCGTAAAAATTCCGATTTATCTAGTTGTATTTTTAAATTTGCTTCCCGTAATTTTTGAAAAACTAATTTTATATTCGTTATATGTTCTTGTAGTGATGTCGAAAATATAATAATATCGTCGATGTAAACAAAGCAAATTTTGTTTTGTAGTTCTTTTAAGACATTATCTACAACTCTCTGGAATGTTGCCGGTGCATTTTTTAGACCGAATGGCATACGTAAATATTCGTAGTGACCATTTTCTACATTAAAAGCTGTTTTTGCGACATCTTCAGGGTGCATTTCAATTTGGTGAAATCCGCTCGCAAGATCGAGTGTAGAAAAATATTGAGATCTGCCTAATTTATCTAAGATATCAGAGATATTTGGAATGGGATATCTATCGTCAATCGTTTTATCGTTAACTTTCCTATAATCTACTACGATTCGCCATTTCTTTTTGCCTGAGGCATCTGCTTTCTTGGGGACTATCCAAATAGGTGAGGACCAAGGGGAATTACTTGGGCGGATAATACCTTGTTCAAGCATGCTATTTATTTGTTTTTCTACCTCTGGTTTATGAACGAATGGGTATCTATAAGTTTTAGTATAGACAGGTAATTCGTCTGTTGTTTTAATACGATGTTTTATTGTATTGGTAAAACTTAATTTTGAATTTTCTTTGTGAAAAATATCTGAATAATTTCTGCAAAGGTTTTCGATATGAAATTTTTCTTCAGGATTCATATGATCTGTTCTGATTAGATTAGTAATATCTACTTTTTCTCGATAGTTCTTATTTCTTTGAATATTTGTGTTAACTGTGTAATTATAAAGTTCAAAGTCATTAATATTAATAGGATTTACATTAATATGTTCAAACATTGATATTTCTTGAATGCAATTAGAGTTATTTACAATTTCTACAGGTGCATAATGATTGTTTACGGTAGTTAGACCTTCTTTAATTAAACACTCATTAGATAATTTTGTTGTTGGTATTATAATATTACCTTGTTTGACATTAACGGGTATTTTTAAAGTTTCTATTGTAAAGGGATTAATTTGCGCATAAAAGAGTAATTTTTGTTTCGACTCATAGTGCTGTAATGGTATTTGTGCATTAGGAGTTTTAATGAGAGATTTTGGAATATCGATTTGTATATTTAATTCTTTTAATGTTTCATAGCCAATTAAGCCGTCGAAAAAATGGTGAAATTTAAATAAATAGAATTTAATTTCTTTTTTTGTATTAAACTCTGGGAAGGCGGGAATTTCTGCACAAGAATTTCTTGTTGTCGTTTGGAATATAGATGAAATTGAAAAAGATTCGTTTTTTATGAAATTAGGAAAGTAGTTCTCTGCAATTTCAGGGTTAAGAAAAGATTTTGTAGCGCCTGTGTCTATTAATAATTTTAACGGGGGGTTGGAAGTGATAATAAAGGGTAGATCTTTTTTGTCGTATATTGAATTTAATTCTATAAGTTTATCGGAGGTGTTTCGATTTCCTGAAAATTTTGTTCGGGTTCTTTTAAATTTTCCGTGCAATAGTTTGCGGAATCTAAGGGTTCATTTTCTGTGTAATATTCCGGAGTTTCCTCGGAATAATAATAATTGTACTGATCTTGACTCTCGTCGAAAGGTTCTACATTATAAAGTTCTTCTACCTTAACGTTCGGGTTAGGACGATGGTTTTTAAAGATATTAGAGGGTGGCTTATTTTGTCTTGCAAAATTTGTACCGTGTGAGACTCCACTCATTGGTGTAGGTTTAGGGTAATTATGATTGTTTTTAGGTCTCCAAACATTTGGTTGATTTCCGAATACTTGTTTATTGGTAAAGAATTTTTGTGGTGCTACAGGTCTTGGGTTAATATTTATTGGTTGGCTAGGGAATTGAGATTGTATTCTAAAATTATGATTTTGCGAATTATCTTGCATTTGGGGTCTGTGATTATAATAATGAATGGGTTTGATATTATTTTGGTGATTTGAATTATTTTGAGAAAAATTATTATTTGTTTTTTGAATTTGTCTAATATTATTCTCAGTTACTATGAATTGACGTGCGGTAGCGAGATCTGTTGGTCTCATTGCTCGTATTGTAGAGCCTAATGGTTCTTTTAAACCGGACAAAAATACATTTAAACAGTGGTTATTATAAAATGTTTTACGTGCAATTTTATTTGCTTCAATTTGTTCATGGGTATCGATATAATTGTGTAGAGCATTTAAATTTGACATTACGCGTTGCAAAAAATGTAATGGTGGTTCATTGGTTTGCTTAAGTGAGCATAAATCAGAAAGTAGACCACTTTCATTCCGGTGGTCGCCAAAATGTGCTATTAATGCATTTTTCACTGTCGCCCAATCTTTAGAGATACTTGTACTATAAACTTCTTTTGCAAAGCCTGACAATTTAGCGTATATGCCATAAATTAACAAAATATTTTGTGCACAATTAGCGTTAGCTGGGTTAACATCCCAATAGGTGTTAATAAGAATATTAGCTGTCTCTAAATATGCTGCCAATTCTAAAGGATTTCCGTCGAATTGCGGTACAATATTGAATAATTTTGTATCAAAGGCTGGAGGTGCCATTTTGTTATAATTATGAGATTTATTTTCTCTAGTTAAATAATTTGTTTTAATATTTTTACTGCTTAAATTTATATTTTTATTTTCTGAATGATGTAGCGTGCTTATTTCCTCTGAATTTATTTTTAAATTCGAAAAATTATTTAAAAGCTCTAAAACTAACTCACCACTATTTTCTACAATAGAATCAGATGGAGAGGGACTATCGGACATAGACAAAAAGGAAATAATAGGAATAAGCGACACTTACATGAATATTATCCTCATCACAATGGCCTCTGGTAGTCTTCTGCGATAGAAACTTCGGGACACTTGCTGGGGGTTCTTCGAATTAACAGTTGAAACTGAAGGATTTTTCGCGATGAAAAAACACTTTCGAAATCCTACCGACTGCGCCAGTTATAATTCTCGTTTATAACAACGTGTTTTTAAAAAAATCTTTTATTTTAAAAAGAATACAACTTTCTTAAATACGCGTGATGCGTTTACAAAAAGTAACTAACTACTAAATGGAAAGTCTACGTCGATAATAGTCCTCGAGTCCAGGGCGTCTTGCGCTTAAATAGGTCGAGATAAGAAAGTGAATGGGGCTTCTTAATGTGTTGATAGCGAAAGTGACCATCACATAATTGCGCTGGAGCTAGAAGTTAAACAATTTAATCATAATCTTCGGAAGTACTCGGAGTTTTCCAAATTTCTTTATGGCATATGGTCGGCTATTAATTGCTTTCACTTTGAACCAATCTAACCTTTGCTATATACCTTACTGTTATGAGATCCCAATGGTAAAGATCTAATTTTTAACACCCTTTATATAAGGTGAAATTCTTCCTTCACCATTGGGATTTCGGAAACGGTACGCGATATGAAGTCGGTTAATTGGGGCAAAGTTGCGTAATTATGGGAACAATAATATACGGTAAATAAAAAAAAACGCCTTCGTATATTTTACCGTTTCCAAAATCTCAATGGTAAACGACGAATTTGTTACACCCTGTATATCAAAAATCTGGCTTGAGATTTATTCATCGATCCAGAGTTACCTCAGAAGTTAACATCCAAGGTTATAACATCATCTATAAATAACGAAGCATTCTTTGTCATCGAAAATGCGTTTTGTCGTTTCACAATAAAAGTTATCTATTTATTTCTTTATTTTTATACTAATAAAACTGTCTAGTGTGGAAAAATAAAGCATACACGACCTAGGCGAATATAGTCCGATATGATTGTAAGTCCGAGTACAAACTACGTTGTATTAATACACATTTATAGACCGTTTTGGTCCTAAACTGGATGGTTCGGTCGAACAGTGAATTATTGTCGCTTCAAAGGACAGATGTTGCGAACCGACCTCGTTCAGGTCAACGGTGTAGCAACATTTGATTGCTGCTTGAATATGCAAATATTTTAGTAATTTAGATCTTTAGAAACTTACTAATACTAAGCGCTGTTTCATCTTAAAGACACAATGGGAACTCTGTTTGTTCGGAACGCTCCAATATTACAAAAGTTTTAACGATATGGTAGTTTGAGTTCCGAGACAGCTAAGAAACAAGTAAGACAAATAAATTGTGCATTAAATGTGTATTAAGAAATACGGTATTATACATCTCTAAGTTGACGACTATAAAAATTCAGGAATTTCAGAAGTTAAATAAGAACAAATCAATAAATAAGTTTTATCGCTACTCATCTAAAAATAATTCAAATTTTACCTCTAAAGGCGCAATTCCACCTAGGTAACAATAGACGATATGTAACATGCTACAAGCTACAAAAAATGTGCCCTAACGTCTCGTTTTTTCACTTCTCTCTGGTGGAAAGTTAAAATGGTATCAATAGTCGATCATAGAAAAAAAAATCAACTATGAAACTTGTACAAAACTAATCCCTTCCCATATACAATAAACATTTAAAGCGATGATAAGAACTAAATGTTGATACTATTCCACCGAAGTTATACTACCCCCGATCAGCACTTATTTTCTTACCTTGCAAAGTTTATCAAAAATCACCAGAATACAGGGGTTAGTACTGCCATTCAGTAAAATAGTACTAATGATCACAATATGGGAAATCAATAATCGATCCCAACGAACTCAGGCCGTAACCATATACAGGGTGAGTCGGGAGGAACGGACCAAACTCCAGTAATAAAATAGTTGTTATATATGATTCATTCTACGTCAGATTTTTCACGTACTGCGCAAGCCCCAGGAGTGTGCACATACTAATTAAGACGACCATAGCTGACGTGTGCGCACCATGATCACCTATCAAATTACTAACATATGATAGTTATCACTTGTCGTCTTCTGTATGTCATATGCCGTATGTCACCTGTCAAATATTAAAATTAAAAATTGACATACGCCATGCGTTTAGAATGACGTTACGACGTTATGAAAAAATAAAATGGTGTTTATCACCTGTCATCTTCGATATGTCATCTGCCACCTGTCGAATAACAAAATTTAAAAATTAACATATGTCACGTATCCATAGTGATGTATCAAATCGTTTAAAAAAAAACGAGCTGGATTGATCCATGGAGTAGTTATAGATAATTGGTTCTACGCCAGATATTATACCCCTACTGCGCAAGTCTCGAGAGGAAAAACAGGTCTACGAACGACTAAACAGGTTCGAAAACAAAAAAAAGGTGCAGGCAACAGAAAACCACCTTAATAAATAAATTTAAAAATGGAAAAAACAGCTACAGAAACAGAAAAACAGCCTCATTGGGGTTGTGTTACTGTTGTGTAAGTGACATATTATTATTGTTCTATTTCTTAACATGTTTTCCTGTATTGTTATTTCTGTTTATTAAGGTATTTTTCTGTGTGTTGCTGGACCTGTTTTATCTGTTTTCGGACCTGTTTTTCGATCTGTTTAGTCGTGTCGAGACCTGTTTTTCCTATAACTATAACTACTTCAAATGTAAAAAACTCATATATCATTATTCCATTTTCATTTGTCTCCAAGTTTTTTTTATTTTTTTTTTATTTTTCACCACAAATTTTCAGACCACATGTGCCGTGGTATTTAATTGGCCCTTTCATTTTTAAGTATCACCTCACGAGAGAGCACTATTTCATTTGTTAACAACTACTAGAGGATTTTCCTGTAAACGTCCGAACACAACTGTATGTTAACAGCATGACGGAGTTCCAGTACATTTCGTTAATCAGGTCAAGCAACATTTGAACTATATGTTTCCAGTGCTTTGGATTGGTTATGGTGGCCTTATTAGTTGGCATCCAAGATCTCCAGACCTCACACCACTAGATGTTAAGTTTATAAAGTGAAAGTCGACACTCGGGTTTACTATCAATGTATTGAAAATACTGCAGCCGATATTAAATTAAAGAAGACATGAAGCCATCAGAAGAGCAACACCAGGCATTGTTGCAGAAGAAACTGTAAATAAAATGACATAAAATAGAGTCACTCTTTTTAAAGTACTATTAATTGTACTATGTGTAATGGATATTACAACATGTAATAATAACCAGAGCCTAGATCATCCACTATACTAATGGATGGCTATGAAAAATAAGAGAATTATGGCGTTATGGTCCCTATAGCATTAATATAACCTAAGTTCCTATAATTTAATTTAAAACTATGTAAGAAGCTTCTGAAATCATAGGCTCATGTAAAAGTTGAAATATATTCAAATTTTTCATTGTCAAATCTTAAAACTTAAATAGACTTTTCAGTAAATGTTCGGGATGCGAGGCTTTACTATCGCTATACAAGTTTAGTGTCGAGGCTATTTACTTCGTTGTTTAATATTATTTGAGTTTAAGTTAGTAATAAAACCATGTTGTATCCAAATGTATATCTTGAATGTTTACGGTTAAATATTTGTTTCATTTCATTTTAAACATAAGGGACAATTAAAGCAAAAGGCCAAATTAGGGATTTTTGCAAATGTAAAGCACTGTTAGGTGATTTTAATGAAACTCTTATAATGTATGAACACATGCATTTATCAGAGACAGCGTTGGATCAACTCTCCATTGGAAAGTTAGCAAACCAATCAAAGTATATAATTTAAATATCAGTTTTGACTAAGACTGGGGTTATCCGACTTCTTAATTGATAATAGCTAATACCTTATTCTTTATTCGTAAAAATTAAGCAGATGAAAGCATTGACTATCGCATCATCGTTCATACAGTTCCTTAATCCTTAATTCTTAATTATTATGTTTTACAAACGACTTTGAAAGTTCCCAGTTTTCGACTTTTTACGGATTAACGATTACGAATTACGAAAAGAATAACTCACGTATGACGTTTCTTGTTACTTGAGGCCGACCAATCATAAACAACGGGCTTCGAGACCCATTGTCCATTGCAGGGTGCCTGATTATACGATTTGAGGTTCCTTCTTAATTATGGGTTTAACTAATTTATGGAGCCATATGAATTGTTATTTGGTCATTCTAGTTTAAAGAATTGTTTCCCATCCCAATCTAATATTAACATGTCTCTGACTAGGGTAGCGTAATTACCGTCGAAACCTCGTTACCTGTTCATTAGGCGCACACCGAATCGCCTAACTCTTTTGTGTCACATTTTTACAATGACCCCAATACAGGTTATGAATTAAGAAATAAGCACCAATAGGATAAGAATTATCAATAGCGATTAACGCAACAACCCTCGAAATGTGCATCAGGAAAGACCTATAGAAGAGATTTGGGCTCTTTTAATTAGAAAAATAAACGATAGTGGATGGGAAGCCCAAAATGAGGAATAGCTAAGACGGTGAATATTTAAAAAAAAATTCGTGAGATCGATTTAGCAACGGTCAAAAAGCTTATGGCCAATGTAAGTCCAAAATTACGTTCTATAGAAGAACATGGGACTCATGTATGTCGTATAAAAATCAAATCATATAATTTACTGAACTAGTCGTCCATTTCACATTGGAGTGAAATTATAGAAAGTAAGACTGCTCCACTAATTTAATAAAGCATTAAACTGGTTCAACTGGACATGTTTCGAAGGCAAGTACTATCATCATCATCATCATCATCAGTTTAAACTAAAATAATTAAAAACAACAATGTTAACTTCCACCCAGATGGTGTAGAGGTGCAATCTTATCTAATTAAAAACCACACCAAGTTGGGAGGCTGGAGGCCTTTGGTATTTAAATGTCAAAAATCCATGGTGCACAAAGAAAAATTACAAATTTAATATTAAAAAGTTACTTTTTAGTCTTCTTCTTCTCAGCCTATGTTTATCCACTCCTGGATGTAGGCCTCTTCCATGATCTTGTGTCCCTTACAGTCTGGATCCAGTTTCTTCCCGCAAAGCGCCGGATGTCATCTCGCCACCGTTTCTGGGGTCTACTGATGCTCCGCTTCGTCTCTCTCGGGCGCCAAGTCAAGACCCTATGTGTCCACCTGTGTTCCTCCTGCCATGTTATATGGCCCACCCATCTCCATTTTAGCTGTGCCACAAGTCTCAGTATATCTGCCACTTTAGTTCTCCTGGTTTCCCTTATTGTGATTCCAAGCATAGCCCTTTCCATCGCTCACTGAGTGGTCTGCAGTTTATTGGCAGATTTGCGAGTAATTGACATTGAGTCAGTATGTGAGCACCGGCATTACGCATGACTCAAACACTTTCCTTTTTAAGTTTATAGGTATCTCTTATATATTCTTATTGAGATTTCCGAGTATTGATTTTCTTTCCCAAGTTGAATTTTGTGGCCTTGGTAAATATATTCAGCGATTTAATGTCAAAAATATCAATTTGTCTTCTCCTTTTTATAAAATATGAGAATGAAAACTTCCTCGAAAAACATCTTTATATTGTAATAAACTAGGTAGATCAATACGAAATGGTATTCTAATAGTAGAATTGGAAAATTGTAATATCAGAATTTTATTTTTTGATTATTTCAAATATTTTATTAAGTGGGCTAAATTAGTTGAACATTTGTTTCATCCCACCCTTGACGCTTGACATCCTGACGTTTTACCAATTTAAACACCGTTTTGTGTTGGTCTAACGGGTGGATTCCAAAATAAAGATGTTTTTCGAGGAATATCTCATTCTCATATTATCGAAAAAGAAAAAGACAAATTAATATGTCAATTATTGATATTTTTTACATTTAACTTTTTAATATTAAATTTGGAATTTTTTCTTTATGCATCATGGATTTTTATTATCTAAATACCAAGAGTCTCCGGCGTCCCAAATTGGTTTTGATTTTACTAAGGTAAGATTTCACCTGTGCACTATCTGGGTGCATGTTAACAGTGTTATTTATAATTATTTTGGTTTAAACTGCCGATTAAGAAGCCTTCAAAACATGTTCAGTTGAAACATTTTGATGTGTTATTAAATTTTTTTAAATTAGTGGAACAGACTGTTAGTTCTACTTTCCCTCCTTAAATTATATAGTTTTCATTGGTCATAGTAAGTTTCAATTCCTAAATTATGAATAAAATTAATTTCCAACCAAAAAATTAATATTTAATTTCTTACCATAACTTTAGGGATATACGTTATATGACAGCGTGTAAAATAAAACTTTTGAGACTTTATATAAATAAAAAATGGCTAGGTAGTTTAAATTCAGGAAATGTTTCTGCCGCAAACAGAGGGTGGTCTATTAGGGGTGCATATATTATTATTTTTTGCGAGCTTGGAGAATTGTTGAAATTTTAAACACGTCCATATATTTTATGTTTAAGTTGCCATCAGGTTTTATAAATTGATATAATGGTATATATATTTCGTATCGTATATTATGTATTTACATACTCGTGTGAGTATCGCAAAACCTCAAAGCAACGTTTAACGAAAATAGATTTAGTATTGTCGACAAACTCATGAACCACTAAAGAGTAAAGGTATTTTACTATCCGTGAGCAAGCGATTTTTCGCGACAGACAAACCGTAAACGACAAAGTAGTATTTATTTATTTATTTATGCTTTATTTCCTTAGACATTACAATCTACAATGTATGCAAAACGTCAAAGTCAAATATATGAGTATATATAAAATGTATGATATACAAATACACAATATATCAAATTCAGGAAAAACAAACTTATATTTAAGTAAAAGTTATGTTATTGTTAAAAGAAAAAAAGTAAATATAAAAAAATATAGAGGCATTATTGCACCCTGATGAGATATTCATTAACTGAATAAAAAGCCCCCACAACAAATATAGCTTTAAACGTTTTTTAAACAACATAAAACTATCAACAGCCTTCAGGTTTGGCGGTAACTTGTGAAAGATTGCTGGCCGCAATGATTTTGGTGATGTTCTACCCATATTCAGTCAGTTAAAAGTAACTCTAAATGAGCTGACCTGTCGTGTATTATAGGTATGAACATCACTGTTAATAGCAAATCGAACAAACCCGACATTTATTTTTAAAAACATATGTACATAGTTCAAATAAGTAGACATAAATTACGGTCAAAATCTTGTATTTCCTAAATGGCATGAGTAAGTCCTCGACATACCCACCAAAGTCCTCAATATTCTCTTCTGACATACAAGCAATTTCCCAACCATACTGGACGAACCCCAGAAGATAACCCCGTAACGAAGACGAGAATCTACTTGTGCGTTATACACCATGAGGAGCTCCCTCATAGAAATCGCGGTCTTGATTGAACGAACAAGAACACAACATTAATTTAATTTTGATTTGAGCAGATCACAATGATTTTTACAATTCAGATGCTCATCAATTTGCACTCCTATATATTTATTCATTATTTATAAGCAGTTCCATATCCAAATCATTATGATCCTGGTAATTGTGAGTACGGATGTAATTAGTTTTAGTATTATTGAGAAATAGTGAATTTTGACAGAACTAATTACATAGACTCTTCAAATTTCGATTACAATTTTGAATTAAAATACTATCGTCCCTATGCGAAAATAAATAGGAAGAGTCGTCGGCATATTTTGCCGAGGTGCATTCCTCGTCCAGCTCGCTATCTGCGTCATTAATATTAAATATAACGCTTAGCCACTAAGGGATTTTTTTTACTACAGGCACTCTAATTAAGTTTTATGTGCTTGAAAAACTTTTTTGTAGCTCCGTCGTTCAGGATTTAACTCTGGCGAAAAATCGCTCGCAAGCATGGAGGCACCCTTAGAGTAGTATAAGTAAGCCAGTTGGCCTTCACCCCCCACTCCTCTGACGTCATACGACCTTGACCGTCGAAGAGTGCAGGTGTACATTTGACCTTGGGGTGTCATTGACCTTGAATGTGTGCAGGTGTTCTATTGTGTGTGACCTTGGTTTCCAACGTGGGCATATGTTGTTGGTGTGACCTTGAACGGAGGCGGGTATTTGATGCAGGTGTGCGACCTTTGGCCACCCACGTGTGCAGGTGTTCATTTGATCTTGGGTGGTGATATTGACCTTGAATATGTGCAGGTGTTCTATTGTGTGTGACCTTGGTTTCCAACGCGGGCATATGTTGTTGGTGTGACCTTGAACGGAGGCGGGTATTTGATGCAGGTGTGCGACTACCACCCCACACCACCTTTCTGTTAATTTTGACCTTGAATATTTCCATAAATACCGAACAATTTCATTTTTACCTTCAAAGTCACATTAGCATTCTAGCTAACATTATCTGCTGCCTTGAACTGTAAATAGATATATTGTGTTTGTGTTGTGTTCCGACGAAAGTGTCTATTGAAGGTAATTGTTTTATTACATATTTCAACAATGAGCATTTCACAGCAGACCTTGGGTGAAATTAATAATATGATAAACAAAGACTTTGAATTTCCGGAGCGTAGAAAGCTTTCAACCTTGGGGGTGGGAATGGGTTATGTAATTAAAAAAATGACTCCAACAACAACACGTTTTGGGAAAACTATTGTTGCTACATTATACGATCAATGGAATGATGTGACATTTCAAACATTTCTACCTAAGCGTGTAGCTGATGCGTTTACTGAAATTTTTATTGATGATATGAATATGTCAGGTGATAAATATACTTTGACGTATTTGGGACAGAGTACAAATGCATCAGCAGGAGGCAATACAAGAGCATTAATAAATTTTGGTTGTTTGGAATAGACATTTTTAAAATAATTTTAATATTTTTATTGTTTATCATATTAAGTATTAGTTGGATATGTAATAGAATAGTTGTTGATGGCACATGTGAGGAAGCACATACATAAGCATTAAAAATATTTTCTATTTAAGATGTGTGACGAATCTATTATCAGAGAAAACCAAGATTCCTATGTTTATGATTTATTAACTAGACTACAGCAGATGGCTGAAGATATTTTAAATTTTGCAATCGGATTCGATGTGGATTTATACCGAAAATACATGAGGGATGCAGTCAATTTTTTCGCTGGGGCCCATGTTTGTCAAAAATTCCTATATGGTGTCATTGGTGTAGAGGAATTTTGCCGGAAAATGATTGACGAAGAATTGGGTTCTATGTTGCTCGAAATGCCACATATACCCATTGACTTATTGGTAAATTATGGTTTGGTGCCCCAAAATGACGGCATGAACACAAATTTTAATGGAAATGATGCAGCCATTTCTACCAATGATGTTAAGATGGATGTCATTGAAGAAGAAACAGAACAATTTAATGGTTGTGACCATGAGTATGAAATCGCCGCTGCTGCCACTTCCAGTAATGACATTGATGAACATATTGTAATGTCTAAAAAATTAAATTGTAAATAAATTATGTTTAGATATATATTGTTTTATTTCCCCAAATATACTCTAGGTAAAATTAATTTAATATAAGTGGATAATAGTTTTAAAAAATAGATTAGTTGGGAGTAAGGATGGGTCGTGTTAACAACACAATTGATAAATTTGGTCGTCAGCGGGTAAATACACAAGTTCAGTTATTACGTGGTTCACCGGGGGTTGGTTTTAAACTCACCTCTGACGATCAATACGATATTGGGGGAAAGTCCTTGTGTAATGTTGCAAAGCCGACCAAGAATGATGATGCAGCTACTAAACTATATGTACTTGAGGAAATTTCCAACGTACGCAAACAGATATATGATATAATTAATAAAGATTTCTTGACACATTTTAATAAACTACAAAGCGAGTTTGAAGAACGTTATGATACTCGCTTATTCAATTTTGATGGACGAATTGTTGCCCTTGAGAATGAACCTAAGCTGTCAGATATTCCATTGTACTCTGGTGGTGCAAGCGCATCATCTTAGATATACTCAAAGGACGGTTACAAGTGAAGGTCATCTGTTATGTATATAGACTCGAGACAAAAATCTAGTAACTCAGTTGGTATCAGTCTTCGCTAAGTTACTTATAATCTACGATCGATTTCTCAAATATGGAATCCAACTCAAAAAGTCAAACTACATTAAGTTCCGATCCACCCCAAGCTCCAGAACAACGACGACAGCAACAACAACCACATCAGACCATGTCAAGCTGTTCAACCGCGAGCGAGACAAGGGGGGACTCACCTAGTCCATCTCTAACAGATGCCCCACTAGATACGTCGGATGAAGAGTACTTCAATGGTGACGATGAACAAGAAGATGATGAAGAACGTGGTTTCCGGGCCATATGTTTACGCAAAAATGAACTTTGTCAATTTGGTTATAGTCCATAAGTGTAGTGTAAAAAAACAATATAAATATTATTATTATATCTGTGTTTTATTTAAAATATTATCTATTAACAAATCTTTCAAGATACATTCTATTTCTATAGTCACATGATAAAACGCCTGCCAAAACTGTTTCCAGTTCTTTTATTCTTCTTTCGAAGCGATATCTATCAACCATTAGCTGTTGCAGGTTACTTTGTCTCGCTTTTCTGTATGCAAAACTCCAAACATATGTTTGGTGTATTGTATTTTTCTCTATATTAAATCTTACTTTCTTCATGGTTACTATACAAATAAAATTATTTTCCATCGTTAGTTACATATATTATAGATACCACTAATTAAATGCTTAATTTAACAAAATTGATATATCTCTAATTATATTTATACAATATCAGACTTATCTATCCAAGAGTTAAAATTGGTTGGAAATCCTAACCATTTTACAAACAATTGATCAATGTGATTTTTCTTGCGTTTCTTGAGAATTTTTTCCACTAAATATACACCGGGACTGTTAGTTTTTTGTAGTTCGGGTTCATAAAAACATCCTTTAATCGGTTGACCTTCTAGTGATTCCAATAGATATGTAGGTGGATTAGTTACATTAACTTTTGATATTTTAAATAGCTCTGTTGACCATGAAGGTGTATATCCTTTGTCAAATATGCTCTTATACTTGCTGATGCGAACGATATCACCCAAACGATACTTTATTTTCCTCGGAACAATTTTCAAATGGTTGTATGCATTAATTTTTGAATCTTCTGTCACATCTTTCGGTTTCATTCCAATGGTACGGTGTTTAGTGTTATTATAGACTTTCGTTATAGATGATAATATTTGCAACCATCTATACGAACCCCTAGCCGAGAATTGTTTATATAGACTATTTTTTAAAGTTCTTATAACACGTTCAACAATTGCCGCTTTCTTCGTACTATACGTGGAATAATGGTTTATGTTGTATTTTCTTATAAGAGCTTGAAAGTTGTTATTATAAAATTCTTTTCCTTGGTCACTTTGCAAATTGGTTGGTGTGTATGAGGCCTCTTCAATGATGCTTTTCATCGCATTCGTTACTTCAACACCGGTCTTATTTTTAACTGCTCTTGTATAAACATACTTGGAATAACAGTTTATACATACGACAATGTAACGATAGCCATCGTTTTCATCAGCATATTGTTGCATTTCCGCCAAATCGATTTGCCACAAATCATTATATCCTTTTATTATAGTATGTCTTCTAATGAAATTTTTTCTTGCACCTTTATGTAGTTCATTAACTATTTTAAGTTTTTCGGGGCTAGGATCCATAGTATACGTGACGTCTTATTCAACACTGATGAATGTAATGAATTGTAATTCTTAATATATTATACCCTCCTCTCGAAGCTCTTCAATAATTGACATAATTTCATTATCGTGTCCAGTATGTCCGGCTACTTTTGAACTCCACAATAAACGTAATCGATCCACCAACTCACAGGGTTTATTCCAGTAGACATATTGAGATAATTTAGATGATAAAGTCTTCTTTACAGGTAACCGAATTTCGGATTTCTTTTTTTTTCGTATACCAGCACCAAGCTTAGTTCCCTCCATTAGTGGTTTTATAATTTGTCTATATTTTAACCATCGGGTTTCCCTTAAACCCATAGTCTTATTATAATTAATATATGCAGCATTTGTTAATTCCAAAATATCTTTGTATTCTTGAAGAGTGTCTTTGTTCCATTCACTTTCTTCGACCAGGATTGGAGGATTTTTTAGAAAAATCAAGTCATAGAGTTCATTTGTTCCATTCAATATAGCAATATTTCTGTTGTTTTTATATAATGACACCTGTCCGTTAGGAAAACGCACTTCTACATTACCAATAAATGTTTTCTTTTTATTTACTTTATCATAATAGACACCATAAACTGTATCATACTTCGATGGCTGCTTTTGTAACCCCTTCAGATAGATATTAATGTTTTTTAAAGATGGTGATGAACTAGATAAGTCAGATTTGTTTGATGGGGATGGTGTTGCAAACAATGACTCATCATATATTCTATGTTTCAGTGTAGGTGACTCCATTGATGGATCCATTGACATTGTATCTGCTGTTAATTCCATACTTGTGCTGGAACTACGACTTTGTGGTTTAGTTTTAGTAACTGATTTTTGGGTTATTATTGGCTGATTCTGCTGCTGCTGCTGCTGCTTCACTACTATATTGGATATGGATTTTAGTGGTTTAGTAATGGGTTCGTAAAACTGTTCCAAATCAATGTTATTTTGTGCTTTAGATGCTTTAATTTGCTTAAATTTTTTTCTCACTGCACTGGTCGTTTCCACCAGCTTACGCTTTAAATCGATTTCTTCATTCATGATGTTTTCAAATTACCGGACAATGATGAAATGAGCTGCTATGGTTACTTCTATAAATATATATAGCTATCGAAACCCTTGCGATATCTTCCCGAATTTACATTACTATCTTTATCGATAACTAAAAAACCATACTTGCTGTCCCAGCATTTAGAGCACATTTGTTGAAATTGCTGAAACGTCAGGTCAGGTGAAACATGATCGGAAAATATATGTCGCATATTCATCTCATCCTGTTTAAACATTATAATGAAGTTGGCGTTATCTCGCACAAGTTGTTTAGGAACACGTGAATATGTCTGGGCTAAGTAAAAAACATCCACATTTTTATGGCGTCCCATACTAAAATATGATCTTATGACATCCTGTTTCTCACACATAACATCATCAAAAATGAACACCGAATTTGGTTTTGCATCTGACGGTTCCACGATATTATTTCCATCACTAAATGTATAGTAGCCAAGACCTTTAATTGGTAATAAGATTTTTCTTAAATATTCATATTTTGGTTGATATAGTGACTTCGAGTAAATGTATACATTTTCAAAGCGCAATCCCAATGGATGTGTAAGCAGTGATATCATTACGTTGGTTTTCCCACAGTTCGAGGGGCCAATTAGCAGACCGCGAATAGATGATGGAAGCAATGGGCCATGTCTCCTTAATATTTTCTGATCTTGTCCGGATCCGACCTTCTCATCAAGATTATCGACTGGTAATTTTTGTTTAAGCGCCACAATTCTCATTTTGTTTATATTTTATAACTGTTTTACATTGATCGTAGTCATTCAGATGTCATCCGTCAAACGAAGTGGACGGTCTGGTTTATCGCGTAAGACTGGTACTGGTATTGTTAATACATTAATTAATAGGCTACCGATTGAGGCGCATATTCCCGGTTACCAGTATTGTGGACCCGGTACAAAAGTAATAAAACGCGTTAAAAGAGGTGATCAAGGAATAAATCCATTGGATGCTGCTTGCAAAAAACACGATTTAGCTTATTTACATAATAGTGAAGATTTAAGTGCACGTCACCAAGCCGATTACGAACTCGAGCAAAGCGCTTGGAAAAGAGTAAAATCCAAGGAGGCCAGTGCAAAAGAAAAAGCTGCAGCTTGGCTCGTAACCAATATAATGAAAACAAAACAACGTTTTGGTATGGGTATGCCGACTGGGCAAAACAAACGGTCTCGTCGTCGTCGTCGTCGCCGTCGTGGGAAGGTTTCGAAAAGAAATGGAGCCAATAAGTGTAGACAACGTCAACAGAAGAAAGCTTTTGGTTCAGCTATCAGACAACCAATTCGATTACAATTATTAAAAGCTGGAGGAAAAAAAGGTCTTGAAAAAAATATAATGAAAGCATCAAAAATAGCTATTATCGCTGCCCGAAAATCTTTAAAAACAGCCGGTGGCAAAAGGAGAATTCGAACTCCTCGAATTATACCGATCCCTAAAACTGGTGGCATATTACCGCTGATACCAATATTTGCAGGACTGTCGGCTTTAGGATCCTTAGCTGGCGGTGCAGCGGGTATTGTGCGTGCTATAAAGACGATAAAAAATGCGAATGCTGAGAAAACAGGTGCTACCTTACATCTGCGTTCAAAAAAAGGAAATGGATTGTTTCTTAAACCATACCGTGCAGGTATGGGTCTATTTCTGAATAATAGCAGTGTAAAATCAAAAAACTATTAAAATCCCTACCTCAACGTCCACTATCCAATATTGATTTACAAAAGTATGCTTTAAAGATGAAAATACCATATTTTAGAGGGGTCTATATGAGAGACTCGTTGCCAGTGTGCGGACCCCAACGCAATGAAGCTGCAATTATTAATTTGGATAGCATAGTTGGGGATGGGACTCATTGGGTAGCATATAGAAAAAACAAATCGAATGTGACATATTATGATAGTTTCGGTGATTTACCTCCACCCATTGAATTGGTACATTATCTACAAAAGGGTTCTGAAGCAACGAAGAAAATTTTCTATACATACGATCGTCAACAAGATTTTGGCACAGTTTGGTGTGGACATTTGTGTTTGACGTTTCTTTCAAAAGATCATGTCGACTGTGACGCCACAAATGGATCGTGATAACTACACGAAAATGTTGTTGTCGCTTAAAGCGTATCGTCAAGTCGGTTGTGAATTGAGAAAAATGACGACAAAACAGCTGGAAAATATGCCTAAGGAAGTGATGATAGCGTTAGCTCCAAATCAAATCGCACTCGTTTGGGATAGGTTACCTGATGATTTGAAGAGTGACATCGACATGCTAGATTATCAGTACTGCAGCGAACATTATAAAAAATATAATTCCGATGATGAGGAGGAGGAGGAGGAGGATGAAGGAGATGGACCCACACCAAGGAAGCTGTTTTGTTGTTATTGTAAAATCAGCGATGTCAAAATAACGGCTGAAGCAATGACAGAAGTGAAGCGAGGCGTAAGCTTACCAAACCTTCTAAACTGTTGCAAGCAACAATAAATCATATACATAAGTGGTTTTATTGTCAGTCATGTCATACACGTTCACACTAACAGGACACTCAAGTGTCTTGAGTGCAAATTTTTATCCTCCTGTTGAATTGAAATCATCCTGCAAGTATGGTCTTGCACTGTTGGGATTTTACACATATAATTCAATTTTTAATATCGACCAAAATAACAATGGGTTTGCATACAAAAAGAAGAACAGCTCAAAGGCCACGCTTTTAAGGATTCCACCTGGAGCTTATGAAATTGATGAAATTGGAAAAGCAATATACGCAAGTTTAAAAGAATCCTGCAGGGGAGAAGAATGTGAGGGATTATTTTCATTAGTAGCCAATAATAATACATTAAAATGTGAACTCAAGTCGACATACGAGATTGATTTTCGTGTAAAAAACAGTATTGGTGGACTATTGGGTTTTGGACGGGTACTGCTAAAAAGTGGAAAACGACATGAATCAAGCAATAATGTGGACATAATGAAAGTGCGCATTATAAGAGTGGATTGTAATATAATTTCTGGAGCATATCTAAACTCTAGAGAAAGCCACACATTATTTGAATTTGATATTGATGTTGAACCTGGTTACAAAATTTCAAAAGAACCACAAAATAACATTTATATGCCGATAATGCCGGAGGGACGTCAGTCAATAGACAACATTACTCTACGCATCTTGGACGATCGTGGTGATCTGATAGACTTTGGAGGTGAAAAAATTATTGTGAAATTAGAGCTGAAAAAAATATCATAATTATGGGTTTTTGCTTCAATCGTCAATTGAATATGCTGTCAACAGCTCGAGGTGTAACAACAATAAAACATAAAAGTAAGCATATCACACATCCGAGGATCATTCACAATTCAGACGCTAGATTGGAAAGACGTTCGAGTCATATACAGCTCTCAGCGAAAGATTGCAAATTTCTAGAATCAATTGGTTTAGAAGTACAACGAAGAAAATAGCGAAAAATGGCCACCACTAGTGACAAAATTGAAGTTTTTACCGAACCAATATTCGATAATTCCATTATCAGTTTACAAGAACACACATATAAACCATATGGTTCTCCAGCATTTAACAATTCTGATGAAATTCGTATTCCAGTACACTTTCAAGATATAATTTTGGATATATCAGATAGTTATATCTACATTGAGGGAACTTTTAAACCCAGTGATGTTACCAAAAAATGTTACCTATCAAATAATGCAATCGCTTTTCTGTTCGATGAAATCCGCTATGAAATGGGAGGTGAGCAAGTAGCTGTTGTTCGAAAACCCGGAATTACGTCAACATTAAAAACCCTGGCATCTTTGGGTGCGTCCCAAAAAAGAACTCTTATGGGATGTGGATGGGGCCTGAATGAGACAAACCAATGCATTTTCGATGCTACCAGTAACGTATTCTCCGGAAAGCTACCTCTAAAATATCTCATGGGATTTGCTGAGGATTATTCAAAAGGAATATTTAATGTTAAACAGGAGCTAATTTTAATAATTGCCCGTACGTTCAATAATTGCTATATCGCAGAAGTTGATGCAGCCATTACTATTGACAAGATTGAGTGGAAAATCCGTCACATTATTCCCGATGATCGACAAAAATTGAAAATATTATCTCGTATCAATAAAGGTGGAAGTAGTTCATCAAACATTCCTATGGCCTACCGTAAATGGGATCTTTACGAACTGCCAGCTTTGCGTGAAACATCATCAGACGTCTGGTCGTTAAGAACTAGCACGAGTCTCGAAAAACCGAGGTATTTGATCCTGGGTTTCCAGGAAAGCACTTATTCAGACAATAGAGCAAAGGATGCTACACAATTTACTACGGCCGATATCAGTGACATTACTCTGTATCTGAACGCCACTAAATTCCCCTATGAGCGATGGAATTTGGATTTTACGAAGAAATTATATGCCCCCGCCTATTACAACTATGAGAATTTTCAAGTGAGCTATTATCAACGTGAGCTTAACGATCCAATGATGAGTTTTGCTGAATACCTCATGAATCCAGTATTCATTATTGATTGTAGTCGTCAACCGGAAGCTATCAAAACATCTACAGTGGATGTTAAGTTGGAGTTTGATACACGCAAGAGCAAATTTCCTAAAGACATTAAAGTGTATGCGCTAATAATTCACGATGCATTCTTTAGTTATAATATATTAAATGGTTCTGTTACTAATAAATCAATGTAATATAGTTTTAAGTTATTATTATTATTCATGTAGAATGTAGAAATAAAACCATGAAAACTAGTCTGTATTTCATTTCTGTAGGATAATGAAAGTTAAAGGTGATAAATTTTGTGGTGGGGGAAGAAAATGGTGTATATAAGTAGGTGATCTAGGATGAGAAATTCATTCTATACCAAGATGTCATCCAGTTCAGATGATGGGTATTCCACTGATAATGGGTTAAACCTTCAAGATAGAAGGGTACGTAGGGTTCGACGTAGGCTGAGACCGAGGTTTTGTTTGGTCAAATCAGCGGTAATGTGGGGCGAGCATGTACAAATATGCATGCATTGCTACATGAGCAGGTTTGAGGGTCTAATGGATGTTAGGTTCCTCCAGACCCACGTTACATTCGCGAGGGCAGTCAGACCACACGAAGGTTTGAATTGCTCGTTGTGTGGTGATAGACTATATACAGTCTTTCACCAAGACTCTTGCCTTATTTGTAATAGAATGTAAATTCTATTACAAATAAGGTAACACACACCTAAGTCGACGCCTACGGCTTACGGATCCGGACAACCCTGGTCCCTTTGGGACAACAAAATCGGCCCTTTTAAGGGCCACATTTTTTAATGGTCTTTTGACTTTGATGTAGATTAGTTAATGCTCCAAACCAGGGTGGCACAATTTACTTTGCCAAGAATAAATTTCTTGTTGAAGTTAATTGTAATACTCAAAGGATGTGTTTGGTGTGTGTGTGTGTGTGTGTGTGTGTGTTTTCTGTGACGGCAAAATGGATGCTAAAAATAGAGACACTTATTGATATAGTATTCTTAAATACATATGTTTTACTAGAAGATAGAACTGTATTGGTGCTGCTATTTTTTAAAATTCTATGTTTATCGACACCAAAAGTTTATGTTTATCCCCACCTAAACTCTCTAACCTATATATATATGAGTGTTGCTCATTCAATTCTTCATATACATTTTGACAATGGCTGAAGGAAGACCAGAAAGTCGTGGCTCGTCTATATTTAGCGATGAGACAGTGCCAAATGGAGAATGGTTCGTATACCAAGGAGAACCACCAATGCCACATATGCCAAGTGGTAGCGGCAGTAATGTAGAGTCGACCGAACCGGATTCATCATCCGATTCGATAACCGCTGAAGTCGTGGAGGACGAATTTAGCGGGCCAGCGGATTCCACGTCTTGGTGGGATTTTGAAGACGATTTGAGTGATGGTCCCGCTGATTCCACCACCGACCATTAATTCTTCCAACTGGTCAACCCATGGTCCCATTGGGACAACAAAATCGGCCCTTTTCAGGGCCACATTTTTTATGGTCTTTTGACTTTGATGTAGATTAGTTAACACCCCAAATCAAGGTGGCACAATTTACTTCGTCAAGAATAAATTTCTTGTTGAAGTTAATTGTAATACCCCAAAAAACGTGATTTACAATGTGTTTGTTTCCTGTGATGGTAAAATGCATGCCAAGAACAGAGACACTCATCGACATAGTATCCTTAAATACATGTGTTTCACTGGAAGATAGAACTGTATTGGTGCTGCTGTTGTTATTTGAAATCCTATGTTTATCGTCAAGAATAAATTTCATGTTGAAGAATATTGTAATAATATAAATACTTGTGTATGCATGTCGTGTCTTCTTTGACGTCTTGTACAGTGCATGACATACATTGCCATAATATGTGTTACTCTGGAAGATACAACTGTGCCCCTTCCTATTATTGTTGATAATAGAGAGCGAACTTGCTTAAATTTATCAAGTTCGTTCTGCATATACCAACAACGGCAACACAGACACTTGCAGAGTAACACAAACTTTTCAATCAAGAAATATATTCTTGAAGAAAAATTGTGTCATCGAGTAATCTCGACTAACTACTATGGAACATTTTGTTGCCCTTAGAAGGGCAGGTGGGTGTCAGGGTTCGAAGCGGGTTATCATAATGTGGACGGAGAAAGAGCAGAGAGAGACTATTCCACGAAATCGCCTCTCGCGACCATAACGGACCGCGGTGCCGGTCGCCGCCGCCGCGGTGCCGGTTGAATTGGAGCAGCCCTTCGAGCTGCTCGAACCTCGCGGCGTTGGTTCATCTGCCGTAGCAGTTCAACCCGCTCGCCAGGCTGGAGCACCCTCTCGGGCCCGTCAACGGCCTCCACCAACACCTCAAACACCGGTGCTGCTTCAGGCACTGGTGAAGGAGGCCTCGGTGTCGGTGCCACAGCCATCGTAGGCTTTCCCGTATTTTTGGTACGCCATGCGTTCCAATATTCCGCAATTCTCGATTGCTCCCTCTGCTCCTTCACCTCCTCCAAACGTTTCTTAGCGTCTTGCAAGTAAATTGATTGCGGATCGTTCGAATTCATGTTGACGAATGATGCTCTTCCTAACAATCCCTGGTTATATATACATTTAAATGTGGTGGGGGTGAAAAATTACTGTCGTCAAACTAGTCAAGTTGGTTGCTGAAATATTTCTTCAATATACATAAGACTACAAAAGTACTACTATTTTTACAATTGTCGGTTGGAACAAACAATTTTTTGTAAAAAAACTAAAGGGTTTGGGAAAAAAAGCTATAGGAAAATGTTGTTCATGGGAATATTCTGCATAGGAATCCATTTTTAAAAACTGAAAACTAAAAAATTTTTCAAATATTGACACTTAGTAAAAATTCGGGGGGTGGTTTCAACAAATAATTTTTTGTAAAAAAACTAAAGGGTTTGGGAAAAAAAGCTATAGGAAAATGTTGTTCATGGGAATATTCTGCATAGGAATCCATTTTTAAAAACTGAAAACTAAAAAATTTTTCAAATATTGACACTTAGTAAAAATTCGGGGGGTGGTTTCAACAAATAATTTTTTGTAAAAAAACTAAAGGGTTTGGGAAAAAAAACTATAGGAAAATGTTGTTCAGGGGAATATTCTACATAGGAATACATTTTTAAAAACTGAAAATTAAAAAATTTTTCAAATATTGACACTTAGTAAAAATTCGGGGGGTGGTTTCAACAAAAAATTTTTTATAAAAAAACTAAAGGGTTTGGGAAAAAAAGCTATAGGAAAATGTTGTTCCGGGGAATATTCTGCATAGGAATCCATTTTTAAAAACTGAAAACTAAAAAATTTTTCAAATATTGACACTTAGTAAAAATTCGGGGGGTGGTTTCAACAAACAATTTTTTGTAAAAAAACTAAAGGGTTTGGGAAAAAAAACTATAGGAAAATGTTGTTCAGGGGAATATTCTACATAGGAATACATTTTTAAAAACTGAAAATTAAAAAATTTTTCAAATATTGACACTTAGTAAAAATTCGGGGGGTGGTTTCAACAAAAAATTTTTTATAAAAAAACTAAAGGGTTTGGGAAAAAAAGCTATAGGAAAATGTTGTTCAGGGGAATATTCTGCATAGGAATCCATTTTTAAAAACTGAAAATTAAAAAATTTTTCAAATATTGACACTTAGTAAAAATTCGGGGGGTGGTTTCAACAAATAATTTTTTGTAAAAAAACTAAAGGGTTTGGGAAAAAAAACTATAGGAAAATGTTGTTCAGGGGAATATTCTGCATAGGAATCCATTTTTAAAAACTGAAAACTAAAAAATTTTTCAAATATTGACACTTAGTAAAAATTCGGGGGGTGGTTTCAACAAATAATTTTTTGTAAAAAAACTAAAGGGTTTGGGAAAAAAAGCTATAGGAAAATGTTGTTCATGGGAATATTCTGCATAGGAATCCATTTTTAAAAACTGAAAACTAAAAAATTTTTCAAATATTGACACTTAGTAAAAATTCGGGGGGTGGTTTCAACAAATAATTTTTTGTAAAAAAACTAAAGGGTTTGGGAAAAAAAACTATAGGAAAAAGTTGTTCAGGGGAATATTCTACATAGGAATCCAATTTCCAAAAACTGAAAACTGAAAATATCGTATTTTGTGAAATATGTGAACTTTGAATATTTCGGGAAAAAAAAACAAATACGTACCAAAACTAAGTTATTATTGATTCCTGAGAAAATTCTATTCTTTATAATATTCAGTAAATGTCATTAAGCAACTTTTTAGTGCTATACACTTTTTACCTAACATTGAAGGAAAACTGAAAATTTCGTATTTTTTAAAATATTGGAAAACAAAATGATTTTTTTTAAGGTATTTGCGCTCATTTTTTGAGAAAAGTTTATATAACTAAAAATACTCGCCTCATCAAGAAGTACCCGAATCAAATTTTTTTATATCAAATTTTCGCTTCGTGACCGACTTCCGTAATGCGCAGGTTCTCGGACTTAAAAAAAAAAAAACTATTTTTTTTGGGGGCCTCCCACTACCCCCGGGCAGAAGATCATTTTCCGCTATAGTACGCATATTTTGGGGATTCCCTTCTGCCCCATTTTTCGACTTTTTTTTGAGTACTTTTTTACCTTAGGGATTTTTTATGCGCAGTTTCTTGTCAATATTCAGGGTTCGATTTCTGACATTTTTTATTCGAACTTTTTTTTTGTAGCAGCAATATGAATCTCCATTTTTTAAGAAGCCAACTTTTTTATTTATGATGCAAATTTGAATTTTTTGGCACCAGAGCAAAGATCGTGAAATTTCAGGAACTTTTAATGCTTTTGGTTTTCTTCTAGCATGTATACTAAGGGAGCTATGCATTTTTTAATGTTAAGGTTATTAAAACCCTATCTTTTTCATAAGTCTTTTTTCATTTTTAAAATATTTGACTTTTGAAAATTGGATTCCTATGTAGAATATTCCCCTGAACAACTTTTTCCTATAGCTTTTTTTCCCAAACCCTTTAGTTTTTTTATAAAAAATTTTTTGTTGAAACCACCCCCCGAATTTTTACTAAGTGTCAATATTTGAAAAATTTTTTAGTTTTCAGTTTTTAAAAATGGATTCCTATGCAGAATATTCCCATGAACAACATTTTCCTATAGCTTTTTTTCCCAAACCCTTTAGTTTTTTTACAAAAAATTGTTTGTTGAAACCACCCCCCGAATTTTTACCAAGTGTCAATATTTGAAAAATTTTTTAGTTTTCAGTTTTTAAAAATGGATTCCTATGCAGAATATTCCCCTGAACAACATTTTCCTATAGCTTTTTTTCCCAAACCCTTTAGTTTTTTTATAAAAAATTTTTTGTTGAAACCACCCCCCGAATTTTTACTAAGTGTCAATATTTGAAAAATTTTTTAGTTTTCAGTTTTTAAAAATGGATTCCTATGCAGAATATTCCCCGGAACAACTTTTTCGTATAGCTTTTTTTCCCAAACCCTTTAGTTTTTTTATAAAAAATTTTTTGTTGAAACCACCCCCCGAATTTTTACTAAGTGTCAATATTTGAAAAATTTTTTAATTTTCAGTTTTTAAAAATGTATTCCTATGTAGAATATTCCCCTGAACAACATTTTCCTATAGTTTTTTTTCCCAAACCCTTTAGTTTTTTTACAAAAAATTATTTGTTGAAACCACCCCCCGAATTTTTACTAAGTGTCAATATTTGAAAAATTTTTTAGTTTTCAGTTTTTAAAAATGGATTCCTATGCAGAATATTCCCATGAACAACATTTTCCTATAGCTTTTTTTTCCCAAACCCTTTAGTTTTTTAAAAAAAAATTATTTGTTGAAACCACCCCCCGAATTTTTACTAAGTGTCAATATTTGAAAAATTTTTTAGTTTTCAGTTTTTAAAAATGGATTCCTATGCAGAATATTCCCCTGAACAACATTTTCCTATAGTTTTTTTTCCCAAACCCTTTAGTTTTTTTACAAAAAATTATTTGTTGAAACCACCCCCCGAATTTTTACTAAGTGTCAATATTTGAAAAATTTTTTAATTTTCAGTTTTTAAAAATGGATTCCTATGCAGAATATTCCCCTGAACAACATTTTCCTATAGCTTTTTTTCCCAAACCCTTTAGTTTTTTTATAAAAAATTTTTTGTTCCTACCACCCCCCAAATTTTTTCAAAGTGTCAATATTTGAAAAATTTTTTATTTTTCAGTTTTTAAAAATGGATTCCTATGCAGAATATTCCCCTGAACAACATTTTCCTATAGCTTTTTTTCCTAATTCCTACGTAAAATTTTTAATATCTTTTTTTTCGCTAAACCTGAGCAGTTTAGTTAAAATAAAACACATTATATAAGGTGGAGTCAAATTTTATTTGTATATACAATTATGTACAGAGATAAACTTTTTTTGTATTTACAATTACATTATTTATTTACATATGTATATATATAAACAATCTTATCCTACTAAATATACATATTTACAAATATACTAAACATAATCATAAAGCTATACTAACCTAGCCTCTATTTTAAATTTAATTAAATTTAGTTATTTTCTTATTAGCTACTATAAACATTTACTTATTACTATTTACATAAATCTATACTCTAACCTATATTAAACTATTCTCTATTTTAAGCCTATATTTATTTACATTACTCTTAGCTAATTCTAATCTCATTTTTAGTTCGCTTATCTGTCTTTCAAATTCACAGACTTCACTTTCACTTTCACTCAGTTTATTCCTCCACATACGCCGCATTTCGGATGTCTTCCTGATGGCGTCCCTCTCGTTTTCCTGACTGTACTGCATTATCCAGTCAGGCGTCGCTGATGCAGATGGGACACCATCAGGTGTAACAACGGGTGTAATTTCCTCATACATCCTCTTCTTCCGCGAAAATCGATCTAATACGGGCGAAAGAGGGGTACTCGGCTGCTGCTGCTGCTGCTGTTGCTTCTGTGATGGCGGAGTCGGTGTTGATGCTTTTGTTGAAGCTTCTGACGACTGCCCTTCATCCTCCAGCCATGGAGGGTTAACATTGTGTTTGGCCGGCTTCCGAAATACGAACTTCTTGGCCGGCTTTCTTCTGTTCCCTGATGATTTTGATGCTGATGAACCACTTGTCGACGGTTGAGGTTCAGTACGGTCCGCTTTGCCGGCATAAAACGTTGCTGCGGTTTTAGTAACATCCCCCGACGGCAGTGTTAAGAGCCTCAGCAGTTTCGTTGGTGCCGCATCGCTTTCCTTAATTACAATGTTGCTTAGCACATTTACTTTATTTTCCGGCTGCGGCTGCGACTGCTCCTTCTCGAACAACTCGTCCAGGGCCTCCAACGTGTTGTCACCCAAAAAATATTCTCCCCCTTCGAATAGCACTTCTTGGGTTGACACTCCCAGCTCAGGTAATTCCATTTCACACTGGTATACTGGTACACTACTCATCTTGTAACTAATGTGCGTATAATGATACCGAACGAATGGATGTTTTCAACTGAAGAAATTTTGTGGATTATCAGTTATTTATGCACCACTCCCCCACTCTTGACACTCTCCCCCCTTGTTCTAGCATTCAATATATTCACAAGGTGTTAGAGAATACACAAGGTTAAAATGTGTTCTCGGTGCAGTTTTCGACGTTACATAATCTTCTTCAGGGCTACACGATGTTTATTTCCATTATCATCCATATCGATCAAGGTTACATGATCTTCAAGTGTCCGCGCCACCGCCTTGTCTGTTTATTTCCCTTCTTTTAGACTCTCTCTCTCTTCAAGGTTATTTTGTGTCCTTAGAAAATCTGTATAAATATACCCTATCATATTAAATGTCTACATACACTTTCATACAGTAAACAACATGTTACCAGCAGATCAAGAACCAAGCGTTTGCTTCAATACCAATGAAGGACTGAGGGGTGCAGTCATATATTCTACATGTTTTTCTTGTGGAAACGATGAGCTACAGTGGAACCATAACAACGCCGTTAGCTATGTTGATTTATTAAGAGTTAAAATCTTAAAATGTGGTGGCTGTGGAATATCCCTATATAAAGCAAGGCGACCTATTACTAAGCAGGACTTAATCCGAAGAAAATGGGTTCTAAAAGAAGTATACAATAAGATTGTTAATTAATTCTATGTATAATTATATTTGTGTGTGTGTGTGTGTGTGTGTGTTTTTATTGATTCTAAATTCTAGAGAATCGAATTATATATAAATTACAATAAATTTAATAAATTCAGATAATACAATAAAAATAGTGTTTTATTTCGAATATATATAATATGACATACGGTATGAATTTTCCAGTATTTATTATTTTATTACTGCTGTTGCTGTTGTTGAAATGTTTTTATAACTTTTAATAAATTTTCTAAATTCTCCTCTGGATTTGAATTATAAAACTCTATATCTGTATGCCCCCAAGGTAGAGTTTTAGTTGTTGACGGTATTAAATAGCGTTTATCATCATAGCTTGATAGAGCGACTTTATTTATTATTTGCGTATATACATCGTGTAACACACTCCGAAAAGTCTTCATTTTTCTAAAGATTAAACCACCCTCCTCGACGACTTTTCGATAATCATCCAGATGAAGTTCCTTTTCGATAACCGATTTTTTAATACCTTTGGCCTTTTTCAACTCGCCGTTTAATGATTTAATATAATATGCTTTGGCACCGGTACCATAGAAAGCAACTATCGGATCACAAGGAAATTCATCCTTCATTTTACCTGGAACCGAATTGCTTTTAACGATGTTAAAATGATTATTTTCGGGGTAGTTAGATGTGTCAAATTTTTCCGGATTTTCAGATATAAAACGATAAAAATCATCAGTTAATACTTTTAATATTAGTGAATCTGTGTCGGTGTACAGTAAGGAAACATTACTACCAAACTTTTTCTTTATGAAATTATAGAAAAAATCATAAATAACTGTTTTTGAAATGTCCAAAATGGAAAACCCAATATATATTGGCTTGTTGTACATAATTTTTAATTTTCCCATGTGAATAGCGACAAAATCAGGGGTAAATACAGACCTATCGTTGAAATTGGGACGAGAAATTAATGCTCTAGCACCAGGTCTACCTCTAGCATTATCCCAATGGGTTACTAATTTAATATCTTTACGCTTTTCTACGTTTTCCATGGTCTTTCCAAAAATAGCATTTATAATTAATTTAAAAAGGTCTTTACCAAACTTTGTTGTTGACGCGTTCCGTAGTTGTGTATTAAAATCGACGTATGTTTTTAACCACTTTGACTGATTAAATTTTAATATTCTATGCGTTCGCATTACCATAAGGCCGTTATTAATGGCTTGCTTTAACGTTCTGTAATGAATAATATATTTAATTTTATCATTTACGTTGGGAATTAATTTTGATAATTTTGCTTCTTGAAGCGGTGGTACGATGTTTTCCACTAAAAATGGAAGATCTGAATGGGCGTCGTGTAGTTCTTGTGGATAATGTACATCCACCTCCAGAACATAACCATGCGGACCATCATCATCTACACTCATAATATTTAAATCTAAAATTTCGCGTTCCGACAACCATTGAAAACCACCATATGGTAATGCTTGTGACATACTATGACCATACAAGTTTGTTGCATCCAAATAGGTAATAAATGAAGAAGGCTTAGAGGGGTCGTAGTTTGGTAAATAACAATTATTGGCAATATGTTCCCTTTCTGAACACTGACTGATACCGCCGCGAATACCTTTTTGAAAAAAATGAACTATATCAATGTCCGTCAAAAGCTCTAGCTCTACCTTACTCATACGCAACATACAATCAAATGACAAACTTGGCAGAGTGTAATACTGTGCTGCGTCTAATTTATAAACGTTTAAACATGTATCGCGAAACTGTTCAAAAACATCGCATAACAATAAAACGTCCGATTTTAAATACAAATCGGAATAGTCTCCTAAATTCTTACAACCGAACACGCGCCAAACCTCTTTAGCTCTTTCATAACATGCATCGGTTATGTGCTCTTCCCGCAACCGATCATAAAACTGGTTTTTAGTTGGAAGATTTAGATCATTCATTTTTTCCATTGAATCGATATAATTGTATGGAAAAACACCTTTCTGACGCATTAACTTAAATTGATCATCATCGATAAAATGTTTTCGTGTTTCCTTAAAGTCAACACTGCTTAATCCGTTACCCAAATTTTCCAACGATGTCGATAAAAATTTAAAACTATCGATAAATCGCAGTTTTAAATTTTTTCTCATTATTTGTCCAGTTTTTCGATCCACATAGTCATGCATGTAAATACTCTTTGTAAATGATATGTATTTCTCCTTACTTTGAGCTATAACGTCAATTTTATCCCCATATCTACATAGCTCCTTGATAAACATATGGCTATCGTAACCGCTTAAATTGTGAAATATTATGGGAATAAAACTGGGTAATTTATAATTTAAATTACATATGGAATGTGCTGCACCAAATCGTTTTTTACCTGTGATGTGACAGTGATCTCTAACTTTTTCTTTAATATCGTCAAAAGGACGCTCGCAAATACCGCAAAACTTTGCATTTTCAAATTCTATTCTCTCATTAGTGGTTAATTGTGTCATAGGTACGATATTCCTCAAATATGTATTGTACAGATGTCTTACATCTGCTTCAATACGATCAACAAATACTTTTGCAGCATCATTTCCTCGATATAGCTCAAACTTGGTGATTGAATCATTAAAAGAACATTTTATGATATATGCAAAGGAATATGGTTCATGTTTTAAATTGTTAACAGTGTAAGAATTTTGGGGATTTGGTTCTACTGCTTCAACGGGTTTTAAAACAGATTCAAAGTCCGCATAAACAACAAATGGCACTTTCATTTGCTTCTCAATATTATCAAATTTTAAAATGTTTTCCGGAACACTCTTGCCAAATTTATCAACTTTTATATCAGTTGTAGGTGTCAACGAATATATATGTTTACAATCATTCATTTGATGTAACATTAAGGATGTATGTGAATTAAAGTGAACAAGGCAACCATCACAAAAGTACACTTTGTGACGGTGATTTGAAACTTGACTGGACACTAATCGAGATAAATCTGTAATGCAACAGTAATGACTTTTAGAACAGTTAAAATCACAAGTATGTTCACTATCATCTTTAATTTTACAATCTTCAGTTATAAGCAACAAGTTCACATGTCTTCCTAGCTTCCTGGGAGCATACCTCAACGGACCGACCACTTCATATTTAATTTTATTATTTTCAAAGCTAGACTCTAAACCATATACATTAACTGAAATATTATTTAACTGTTCAAATTTGGATATATCACATAATTTTACTGGAAAATTCATACCTGTTACATTTAAAATGGTTGAATAGTGCGGATACGATGTAATCTGGTTAGCCATAGTAACTGTTGGACACAATGCTGACGTGATGGCCCAAGCAAAGCAGCATTCGTCCTGATTTACCACATTCAGAACAGCACCTTTCATGTTGATGAACCGTGGCAATTTTATATAGGATGAGCCGCCGAGTGGTGAATACTTGTTGATATTCACTTCCAAATATAAAATCTTGTCCAAAGCCCATCCTAGAAAACAATAAGAATATGATAAAATAAACAATTTTTAAAATGATTTTTTTTTTTTTAAATGTTAATACATACAAAATTATTTCTATATATTTATAACCTACCTGAATCTTTCTCTTGAAAATCCGCTGTCTGAACTTTCATGGCCTCAACAAAGGAATGGTAAATATCATCTAGATCGCTTCCAACAGTTACTATCTGATTACATGTATTAAAACTTTTGTCGCTATATATCTCCTGCGATGGTAGGAAATAACGTGCAACAATAACCATATTTATTTTTAATGACTGTTCCAATTGTAGTTTGTCCTTTACTAAATCTAACACTTTTACTTTAATGTCATTAAAAAATATGGAATAGTCAACATGATCGGTGTCACAGCTTACCCGGTATGATACAATTCTATTTTTAAATGCACTTTCAGTAATCTGGACACCATCACAAACTCTAACACACGATTTGCTCTTATGCGTCAATGTTCTCTGATGGGCTGACATTTGGTTTCTTGGTACGGCAACATTACAAACCGCACAGGTTTCCATAGATGTTGATGCCGCACCATCAATTTTACATCGCTTTACACCATCCACACCAACAACATCGCGATCGAATCTTGCAATACAAGATTCTCTCTTATGCCGCAACAAACTATACGATCGGGTAAAAGACACACCACACTTTTCACACTCGTATTTAGACATTTTCAATAAATTAACTAACCCAACCATAGATAGCTGAATACTGAAACATTTTACACCCCCTACCTATTTATATGAAGTTTCATAAGGTGAACCAGTCGAAAATGGCTATTGGAAACCAAGGTCACACACAATAGAACACCTGCACATATTCAAGGTCAATATCACCACCCAAGATCAAATGAACACCTGCACACGTGGGTGGCCAAAGGTCGCACACCTGCATCAAATACCCGCCTCCGTTCAAGGTCACACCAACAACATATGCCCACGTTGGAAACCAAGGTCACACACAATAGAACACCTGCACACATTCAAGGTCAATGACACCCCAAGGTCAAATGTACACCTGCACTCTTCGACGGTCAAGGTCGTATGACGTCAGAGGAGTGGGGGGTGAAGGCCAACTGGCTTACTTATACTACTCCTTAGGTAGCCTAATAGCCGTCAAAATCTTTCGGGACCAGCCAGTTATTATTAAATTCATATACAGGGTATTTAAAAAATCATGTGACATCTCGTGTGGTGATTCCTTGCCAAAAAATATGTTGTTGACAGATACAGCGTGTCAAAATTTTTAGCTTTTTGCAGCGTTTTAGGTAGTATCTTTTTATAGCAATAAATCAAATAGTTCCTTTGCTACTTTGTTAAAATCGTGTTACGTTGCTACTAAATAATAAACTTGCTTTTATCTGGTAATTAAAGCTGGCATCAAATAAATATTAAGAGATGCTCTTCAAAATATGAAAAATCAGTGTCGTACCTATTCTTTCTTAAGAATTATTGGAACGCATGATCGGACCCACGCCCCTGATATACCTATTCATACATTTTTATTGCGACAATATGAGCTATTTTAGGTACTTGTCATAACTCATATTTCACTAAAATTTATATATTATTTTTGGATAAGGAATCAACGTAAGATAGATTGTACATATTTTTTGAAAAACCATGTATAAAAAATAAAAATTCACTTCTTAAAACGATTACAAAATAAATCTGAATGAATAAAAATATTTCAAAAGGTTCAATTCATAATATCCAAAGCAACTAAATATTTACACGGGTTTACTTTTATTTGTTAGTCTTGAAAATAATGTATACCCACGCCCCTGATATACCTATTCATACATTTTTATTGCGACAATATGAGCTATTTTAGGTACTTGTCATAACTCAAATTTCACTAAAATTTATATATTATTTTTGGATAAGGAATCAACGTAAGATAGATTGTACATATTTTTTGAAAAACCCCGTATAAAAAATAAAAATTCACTTCTTAAAACGATTACAAAATAAATCTGAATGAATAAAAATATTTCAAAAGGTTCAATTCATAATATCCAAAGCAACTAAATATTTACACGGGGTTACTTTTATTTGTTAGTCTTGAAAACAATGTATAAACAATTAATAAAACCAATACAAACATCCCGTAACTGAAACCAACCAAAGTATCAATTTTATATTAAGGTAACCCTTGACATTAAACATGCTTATTTGTTGTAAAAGGGAAATAATGTATTTGAAAGCATATTGTTGTATCGAGTCTGTCAATGCAGGATTGATTATGATTGTAACTAAGCTATATAAGAAAGTTGAAAGATAGCTTTCATATATAGGGTACACCAAGTAAAGTGGCCTATTAGAAGTATCCCGAGTACAAAATGAGATTTTATTTTGAAAATTTGGCTGTGGCTATAAGAGATGGTTTTCTACGTTAATAAAATATTTTCGATGGTGCGGTATTGCCGGATCATACCGAAAGTGGTAGCAACTTCGGAATTTTAAATGAATTTCCCTATATATTATATTTTTTTTGGAATATAGGTAAAAATCTAGAACAGTTTTCTATATAATATCATGTACCTTTAAGAATTTTTGAATTATAAAAAATCTTGTGATTTTTTAACGCCGTAAATCATATATTTTTAACGGTTACAGCTAGAAAGCTGAAATTTCACAAGACCATCGAAATTTTATAATTTTGAACAGTATTTAATTAGTTTTATACAGGGTGTCTCAATATCAATATTTCTGAGTGAGATAAATTATTGCAAAAATCTTCTTTTTTTTTTGAATGGGACACCCTGTATTTGGTATGTTTTGCTAATGGAGGATCGAATTTCCTATCTAATGATATTAAGTGTTCTTATACATATCTTCAATATTTGGAGACATATAGCGACATTTAAAAATTATCTTATAAAAATATATTTTTTGGTACTTGGCTGTGGAATGGATTCATAGAAACAATATAATAAAAAATACAATTAATTAATAGAATTTGCATAAACGTAATAATAATATTTTGTTTCTATGAATCCATTCCACAGCCAACTGTAAAAAAATATATTTTTATAAGATAATTTTTAAATGTCGCTATAAGTTCCCTAATATTGAAGATAGGTATAGGAACACTTAATATATTAGATAGAAAATTCGATCCTCCATTAGCAAAACATGCCAAATACAGGGTGTCCCATTTAAAAAAAAGAAGATTTTTGCCATAATTCATCTCACTCAGAAATATTGTTATTGTATAAAACTAATTAAATACTATTGAAAATTATAAAATTTCTTGTCTTGTGAAACTATTGTCAAAATTTCAGCTTTCTAGCTATCACCGCTAAAAAGATATGATTTTCTTTTCAGGTCCCGATACGGCGTTAAAAATTCACAAGATTATTTATAATTCAAAAATTCTTAAAGATAGATATATGATATTATATAGAAAACTGTTCTAGATTTTTACCTAGATTCCAAAAAAAAAATAATATATAGGGTCATTCATTTAAAATTCCGAAGTTTCTACCACTTTAGGTGCAGTAACCAGCACTACCACTACCAAAATATTTTATAAACGTAGAAAACCATCTCTTATAGCAACAGTCAAATTTTCAAAATAAAATCTCATTTAGTACTCGGGATACTTCTAATAGGCAACTTTACTTGGTGCACCCTGTATATAGCAGGTGGAATAAGTCTGTAATCATTTATTTTCGATAACACTATACCAGATGGCTATTTGTCTGACAAGTATAGAGAGTCTTATTTGCTAGTGTACGCTATATTTAAGATGTAGGAACCATTACAATATTTTAAATAAAGCCTGTAACCTGTTATTTTACAGAAAAGTCCTGTTACGGTACATTTATTTGATCTAAGAAGTGCCAGCAGGAACTGGTCGTGTCGAGAATTGTACTGATAGTCTCAACTATTTTTCTTATACACTTAAATGCTTCCTACTATTTTTCTCGATCAATTAATTAATTTATTCAAAATAATATAATTAATAAATTAACCCTACTAAGGAAATATTTAGTTAAATGCACTCATATAAAGCTTACTCTATAGGAAAACTTTATTCCTTGGTAACTAATTTTAATATAGTTAAAAACGTATTCCTTTGAGGACGAATTGGACGAACTCAAAAGTGTGTTTTTTGAGTTAACATTAAAGCTTTCATATAGAAACAAAATTATTATTCATATAATTGCTACTTTTAACATCAGAACCAGTGTACCAGAAAAATTAAAACTTTCAATTGTTACACCCATTTGTAAAGATGTGGTGATATGGATTAATATAGGCAATTACCACCACCAGTTTAATAAACAATTTATCAACAAGTTTTCAAAAATGCTTTAAAAACTGAATAATTCCCTTCAAATTAACAGTATGCTCTCTAGTAACTAACATGGCTTCACTAATGAGATAAGCACTGAAAATGAATGAATATTTGAATTAACTTGTAAAATTACAAACAAATTCAGAAAATACACGAACGAAGAAACCAGAACAAACTCTTCTGCCAGTAGAAATCAGATATCGTTAAATATCTATAAAACATATGCTAAAAATCTAGTTTGTATAAATAGTTACGGTGAAATGCTTGTTGGTAAAGCAGAATTATTGAGGCTCCTAAATCTACTGATTACTATTTCCGTCGGTGATAGGCCACTTTCCTGGCAGCCTCTGGTGCAAATCTGAGAACCATCAGAAGACACGGTGGATTTAAGTCCCCAATAGTTGCAGAAACAGCAGGATAGATTGTAAAATAAGAAGGGCATTGTCAAAAGCCTTCTAACGATCTTCTGACTATTGTTTTCATTCCCTCCGCAAGCATAAAAAACGATAATATGATTCATCTTTCAGGTGTTAATAATAAAAGTTAAGAAGATTCTTATTTTTATTTTTAACACTAGTGTTAAATGCTATACTCTTTTAACACTAGTATCGTAAGCACTGATAACAAATAATATTAAAAATCTAGTTTTAATAGTATTTGTAGATAAAACTAATTAGGTGAATTCGGATTCAATTTATTTTAAAATTAATTTATATGCATCAAGAAAACAACTACAGATGAGTAATTGTAATTAAACATAGGCGGAATGTTTAATTAACCCAAATGTCATTTAATGGTTCTTCAGCTATAAAACAGGAAGAACAAAGATCTCAAATACACAAAAGCACCCTAGCAGGAATTGTATACTGTTTATAAACAAATCCTTTAATATTTTACGAGATATTTTACATCTCGTTGAAGGTAATTAAAAAAGGAATTTAGCTGAGCTTAAAGGAGTTTAATTATTTTTTGTTACAGTTAACAAGTACAAGTGCTCTTGTCTTATTTGCTTTTGATGGCCACACTTTAATAACTAATATAAAAGTTGTTTCATTAATTATATGTCTCGTGCTAAATGTAATTTCAAATTTTAGAAAATATTCCCATTTAAACTAGTTATTAATTTAAAAACATACTATGAGCGAGAGACATGACATACTAAAAAAAATGATTATTATATACACTCGCCGGCACAAAATTCCGCCACCTTGAACTTTTGGTCAAGTTTGATATTTTATACCTTTTTTATTTTTTATGCCGTTTTCATGTTATTGTTATCATCCATTTATTGTGTTTTTCCTTAATTATCATATAAAGTTACATTTTTCGATTAGGCTATATTATACAGGAGTAAATCAAACTTTGTTTTTTGTCTTAATTTCAAAACACCCTGTAGGAAAATTGAGGTTGATAATTTTATTTACACACTGTTTCATAAATCTTTGATGTATTATAAACATTCCCTTTTTTGATTCGTTCCGTCATCTCATTTCTGCTGCGAGCTGCAAAATTTTAAATGAAACGATGTTATTTTTAGAAAAGAGCTTTCGGTTAAAAATTATCGACGTTGGCTAAGTACGCGATTATTGTGACAGACTATTTGACAGTGACAATATTATTGCGTACTATTCACTGATAAATCCAGGGTTTGTTTAAGGTCGCCGGATCAGAACGAAACTCATATCTTGGCGGTTCGGTCATGATTTGGGCGGGTATTTCTACCGAAACACACATCAATAGTCTGTGTATGACTAGAGTGGACAACAAACTATCAAATAAAAGGGAAAATAAATGGGCTGTTCTGCAGGGAAGTGTGCTGGGTCCATTATTGTTTATTATTTATGTTAATGATATTCATATAGCTTTAAAAAACTCGTTTGTGAATTTATTTGCGGATGATACCCTTATTTGTGTATCAGGAAAAAACTTTAGGGATATAACTGATCTTTTGAATAGCGAGCTTAAAATAATGTATCACTGGCTTTGCCAAAATAAATTAAAACTGAACATATCAAAGACAAAGTGTATGATAATAGGTTCAAAAGTAAATTGTAAGAAGTATGCCGAATTAGGATTAACCCTTAAGATAAATGAGTCTAAAATTAGTTTAGTGTCGGAAATAAAATATTTGGGAGTCTTTTTGGATCCTCAGCTTGTTTTTACGAATCACGTTGATTACCTTTGTAAGAAATTAGGGAAAAAAATTGTTTTTTTCTGTCGCGTTTCGGATTGTTTGTCCCAGTGGGCCAAGACACTGGTTTATAATACAATCATTTTGCCTCACTTTAATTAATGTTGTTCTTTATTAATATCTTGTACTCAGGAAAATATACACAGGCTGCAGGTTCAGCAAAATAAGGTTATGCGAATTATTCTTAAATGCAACAGGTATATCCCGGTAAGAACTATGTTACAGAGGTTGAATTGGCTGTCTGTGGAACAGAACATTAGAAAGGCGAACTTAGTTTTAATATATAAAATTGAACATGAGCAGCTACCAATATATTTTAATGCTTTTCTTAAAAAAAGATCAAATTTTCATAGTTATGACATTCGCTCTGGGCAACATTATAACATTGAGTCAGTTAAGACCACATCTCTACAAAAATCGCTATTTTTCGAAGGAGTTCGTCTTTTTAATGACCTCCAGGAGGGCATTAAGGAGGCAAATGGGTTAAATGTTTTTAAAAGAGATTGTTTCGTTATTTGAAGGATATGTAGAGTAGAGTAGGATTTATCATTTTTGTAACTGACATATAAACACTGTTTTGTAACTTGCATTTTTTAGTAATAACTAGCCAAGTGCTAAATAAAGATTATTATTATTATTATTATTATTATTATTATTATTATTATCTTCCTGTACAGCCACAAGCCTTGCAAGACTGGCGCTGACCGAAGAATATCAGGCGATCTTTCAAGGAAGGATAAGTAACCTTATTCATTCGATGCCACGAAGACTGCAAGCTGTCATTGCTGCGAGAGGAGGAAATCCATTAGAATTATTCTTGTTAATTAACCTTATGGTATACATAGTGTTTGTTTTTCTTAATAAAAATCCGCGATCCATTTATAATTTCGCAGCAGAAATGAGTTAATGGAATGAATCAAAAAACGAAATGTTTAGAATACATCAAAAATTACAAAAAACAGTATGTAAATAAAATTATTCACCTCAACTTTCCCACAGGGTGTTTTGAAATTACGACAAAACATAACAGTTTGATATTTTGCTTTTTAATTCAAAGCGCCAATTATGGTAATTTTTCTTCAATTTATAGGATTTGCCGGTTTAAATATAATAAGTCATTTCCATAACAGCCTGTATATTAAACTTTATTTTAATATTAATATAGTATCGTATCTCTTATGGTTTCCGTGATCCATGTACTGGCCCTCCTTATCTTGGACACGTTGTATTGTATATGTATGTATAATTTGATATCATTTATTTCTTATGTAATCCCACTTTTCGTAGCTTCGGTTGGCACCGCTAAAACGGACAGTCATTACAGTGGCGATTTAATTTAAAAAATGTGTCATTTCGGCTTATTTCCAATGTATTTTCCTATTAATATTTTTTAAAGAAGAAAACAATTCTTTCTCGTTTTTGAAATTTTAGTCACATAACCTTTAACTTACGAAACGTCAAGAGGTTTGAAGTCTAGAGTGGAGAGCACCAGCTAGTATCGATATCGATAACTATCAATTTTGTAATATTAAAAATATTTTTCAAAATATTATAATACATATTTAATTTAGGTCCTGGAAATAATCTTATCAAATATAACTCGAGCGTCGTTTTAATTAGCGATTAAATTTTTTATTGTTACACTTGCGGGATTTCAGGACTATGCGCTCAAGTCTCCCGTTCGTGATTTAAAGTATTACTTTATGCACTTGTAACATAAATAACTATTTTTCATGGTTATGGAGATAAATTTCCCTTAAAATATTATTTCAATAATGTTTCCAGGAACCCTCAACGATAATATATGTTTTTTTTTTCAGTTATTTCATGGCACATCACGTAGTGTAACTGAAAGATTAATTCATTCGTCCCTTTTAAGCCTTTGCATTCCCGACCTGAAGAGATTAAAAGAGATGTTAATGTGTTTTACATGTTTTTCCTCTTGTTTAATTAATACTTTTCCGGTGAAATTTACTACTCAAAAAGAGTGAGTACCTCTTTAATATTATTATGAACCAAACAACGATATTTTAACACTGTATTAAGAGATACATTTTTAATTTTAACCTGAATATGGAACATATTTTTATCATTGAATTTCCCAGTACATATAGGGTATCCAGAAACTAATGGTCATAAATGATGAATATATAAGGGAAGTCGAAATAATGTACTCCATGTAAATATTTTCCTATTTAGTATACAGAGTTTCAAGCTCAAGATAATTTTCTTGCTTCCATTTGAAAAACTGATTTTCCTGCTAACAGAAACTTTTATTCCAGTTCTTCGCCTAAACGGTGTGGTTTAGTAATTTGAATTAAGAGTAGCTGCCTTTTCTATTAGGTATTATTTTGCCTTTAAAATGACATAACTGCCAAAAAATATATATATATCAAAAATTAAATTTGAATCTCTGGTAAAGTGGTTTCTGGTGGCATTTTTATAACAGAATGATATAAGTCGTCAAGAGTACCTGTGCCAAATATAGACTTGATAGTTTAAGCTCTAGCCTCAATATGTTAAAGACATGAGAAAAAAATTGAACTTACTTCCACTAGCATTTGAATATCTTTGGGTAAAGAAAAACGGATCAATGCTAAACTTTGACAACTTATATTTGGAGACGAACGCCTGGTTCACACGGTTTTCGGTATATCTCAGACATACGGTGTTACAGAATGAAACGCCTACTGAAGTCATGTCGATTCTTGAGTTAAACGTATTGCGTATTGGTCATAATATACATATATGCGTCTCTGTTATAATTCGAAACTCAAAGCACCAACTAAATATAATTGAAAATCCAAAAGACACGTTTAACCTCCTGGGGGGTAGGGGACGGGTGTAGTCAATCATTATTTTCTTTCTCCATAGTAAACTTAAGAGTAGGCGCCAGGTTGTATTGTAGGAAAGTTCATCATCGTTTCCATTCCAAATGATGAATGTGTCGTCTACATAGCGGATATATAGTTTTGGTTTTATTATTGCCTTTGCAATCGTTTGATCTTCAAACCATTCCATGTAAATGTTGGCAATTGTTGGTGAGGGATGAGCCCATCGGTAGTCCGCCCATTTGACTGTTGAATTTTTCCTTTCTTGAAAGTATGAATTATTTAGGAAGCATTCCAGTAGGTACATTATGGCATTGATAGGTAGAGGTGTTCGTTCCTCGAGCGTCTGGTCTTCCTCAAGTGTTTGTCGGGTGATCTGAAGTGTTTCTTTTACTGGGGCATTTGTATAGAGACTCTCCACATCGATGCTGATAGTTTGGTCTTCTGTTGTGAATTTTTGACATATGATGTGCTATATCCTTGGAGCGGATATAGTGTTGGAAGGAAGGAATTTGATAGTTCGCGTGTTGGGGAGTTTCGAGAGCTTGTAATTGGTCATAGAGGCATATTGTGTATATGTATTGTCGATAAACTATATAGATGTAGGGGTTTACAGTGATATGGTGTTAAGCGTGTTCGTGTTATGTCTGGAATATACCGCTCATACTTCTTGAGTGACCGGTATATTCTTCCCTCAGTGGTGGTCGTGGGATCCCTTGGAATGCCTTGGTAGTTATATTTTTCCAAGACGTCCTCAATCTTTTGGTGGTAGGTAGTAACATCCATTACGACAGTTGTTGCATTTCCCTTGTCAGCAGGTAGAATCTTGATTATTATGTCTTTACATAGTTTGGACAGTAGTTTGGCTTCGGATATTTTCATTTTTGTAATATTTCGCTTACCTTCCATCGGTATTCCTCTGTTTGCATGGAATTTCTTTTGGTGGTAATCGTGAAATTCAGGCCTTTTTCCAGCATAGATTCTTCTGCGGTGGTTAGTTGTTTGGATAAGATATTCATGATGGTTTTCTGGTTTAATATTTTAACATTGTTATTCCTTGACCTTGATATTTGCGTAGTTTCTTCTCATGGACGGTTTAATGTTTGTTTCGAATTTTATCAACAGTGGCGTCAATTTTTCTAAAGATGGGTCTGTAATTTCTTCAAATCATTGTTGTACATCAGTAAGTAAAATCGATTGGTAGAAGAGGTCGTAGCTAATTAGGGAACGTATAAAGGCTTTACCAGCATTCTCAAAAATCTTCTTAATTCGATCTCTTGGTATTGGAGATTTGATTCTGAACCCTTCCGGAAATATTCCTTGGTCCCTTGCCTTTAGTAAGAATTGGATGTGGGATTCTTCTCTGGTTGGTTTGATTTTGGATTTCTCGTTGCTGCGAGATTATACCGGGAATTTAGTGTTAAGTTTAGCGAATAACCAGATCAGGTGCAGCAGACCGCGCTTGGACCCACGGCCATCACTAGAAATGGGAAAAGTCACAAATCGTCGTCAAAGGAGCGCATTGGCGAAAAGGGAAATTCAAAGAAGCAGCCGTCATATATCAAAATCCGGACTGCTTCAGCAAATATTAGACGTAAAAAACAAGAACCCTTGTTAAGCAATTGTAAACTTAGGTTAAGTACGTCATCCAGTGGTAACGCCCACCTCGGCCATCCCCCAAAGTAGTATAAATACTTTCGTAGTTTAGTAAACTTATTCATTATTCACCTAAAGATGACTGGATATGTTTACCAGCTGAAACGTTGTGTTATAAATAAATAAAGATAATGGAAGTCCAAAATACGTCTATCGCTTTTTAACGGTTGTTCAAATCTCATTCCAATAATACCATAATTTATTATTTTTTTGAGTAGGAGAAGGAGGGGCACGGTATTACACAAAAAACATTTAGACATATATTTTTTTCATATATTAAGTTAAAATATATTTTTTATTTCGCATAGGTTTATTGATGCCTTAGCAACAGTTCCTGAGTTCTTGTTGTATTAAATTTATATATTGTTTTATATGAAATTGTTATCTCTACGCATGTCCAGTACAATACTGTACCCCTCTAGCGGGGTACTCTGTTACAACAATGTTATATTTCAAATAAAGTAATTTTAGCTCTATTAGCAGTGCTCTATTTATTCAAACTATTGGTAAATAAAAGAAACACAAGTTAAAAACGTAAACATAACTCTAAAAACGAGTCAAACTCAGACAGAATCGTCAAAATATATAAAATTTAAAAAAACTCAAATATATAATTCAGAATCGCAATACTGTACCCCCAGTAAAGTGTAACACTCTGCCAAAATCGCGTTTTTACTAAAAATACGTCATGGCATGCGAATCTATAAATATGTCCCTCAAGCCTTCAACTATAATGTTTACGATATGTTATTGTCAAAAAGTACAAGTCAACTGTAAATCTGTATAAATAATTTACTTTTTAATTTAAAAATACAAAAAAATTACTTCAGTTTATTTTATTTATTCGTGTCAGAAGCGTCATAATTTAACAATAAATACCAATAATAATAATAATGATAATAATATACATATACAAATACAAATGTCTATCGTCACTTCAGACGTGAGCTAAACACTTCTTGCCCAGAAGCGGGCGACGTCAATTGCGTTCGGCTTCGCTGCCATAAGGTCCTCTATGGTGCATCTAGCGGGGCACAGTGGGCAAGTGTACATATGTTACGTGGTTTGCAGTTCTCCACAGTCGCAAAGATTGGAGTCTACGGGGTAGCCCCACTTATTTAGGGTATCTCTCGATCTCGCCGCGGCCGTGTCCCTCCGCAGTCTGTTTAGCGCCTTCCAGGTTTCCCAGTTTTCACCGTCTCCTGGTGCCAGTTCTTCATTTGGCTTCATCCAGTGTTGGTTTGAGGTCTTCCCCCAAAGGTCCACTCTGGTTTTAGGCTCCTCGTAGTCTTCTGTCGATCTCAGGAAGCTTCGCCTTGATTTTAGTCGCTGGTGGGCCGGTTGGAGACCGTAGAGGAGGTGGCGTTCAGATACTGCTGCTTTGGATCATTCTTTGAGTGCAGCTGCTTCCCTACGGATGGCAGGAGGAGCGATGCCAGCTAGGTGGTGGATTTTGTTGAGGGGAGTTAGCTTCAGGCATCCGGTGATGATTCTGCTTGTCTCGTTGAGGGCGACATCAACTTGTTTTGCATGCGCTGAGCTATACCAGACCGGGCATGCATACTCGCCGGCGGTGTGGCAGAGGGCGAGTGCCGAGGCCTGGAGAACCCCAGGTTGGGCTCCCCAGTTAGAGCCTTGTCAGCTTGCGGACTATATTGTTTCTTCCGCTAACTTTCAGTTTGGTGTTAAGGCAGTGACGCTTGAATGTTAAGGCCCTGTCCAATGTTAGGCCCAGGTATTTAGGGTTAGGGCAGTGTACCAATGGTACTCCCTTCTATTCGATCTGTAGTTTTCTGCGGACCTGTAGTTTTCTGCGGGCCTGCTTGTTCTTAAGATGGAAGGCGCATACCTGCGTTTTTGTTGGATTTGGCTTCAGCTGGTTATTTCTATAGTACGAGTCCAACGCCACTAGGGCCGCGCTTAGACGTTGTCCCACCTCTTAGAATGCTTTCCCTTGTGCTGTGGTTGCCCTATCGTCTGCATATATATAGCTCTTGGTTCCTTCAGGGAGGGGTTGGTCGTTGGTATATATGTTAAAGAGTAATGGTGCCAGCACGCTTCCCTGTGGCAGGCCGTTTCTCTGGTTTCTCCACCTGCTTCGCTTTCCCTGGAACTCCACCAGGAACCTCCGATTTTGGAGCAGGTTCCTGATAATGTTTGTGAGATTGATATCTTTGGTTGTATGGTATATCTTCTGCGTCAGGAGCCGGAGGTTGATGGTGTCATATGCCGCGGTGAGGTCGAAGAAAACGGCAACCGTTATGTTTCCACCTTGGAAACCGTCCTCTATGTGCTGAGTTAGTTTCAGCAGTGGTATAAACAATTCACATTTTACCACCCGTCCGGATAATTAAAGCTTATAGTCTTAACTGGAAGTCGCAATTATTCCAGCGCAATGCTGCTTCGCGTAAAGCTATATTCCGATTATAACACTGTACCCCGTGTAACACTATGCTCCGCCTTCTCCTAGTGCTTTCCAAAAAATCGCGGTCCAGAAACAAACCAGATTCAAAATTGCCGAATTTTATATTGTTAGGGGCAAAACAATATAAAAACCTCCGTTAGACAAATCTGCATAAAACCAATAAAGAATGAAATTTCTACAAGTAAGCACCCGCAACGAAAACATATTGGAAATGGGGACTGGAGCAAAATATACATAATTTCCACAATATTGCAAATGTTTACTATGTCAACATGTGGGTATACTACCTAAGCCGTACATACATAGACAAATCTTATCACATCTAGAATCCCCTAGTTATTTGTTTCAACTATAGTAAGATAATGTTATCATGCCGAGATTGAGAAATAATGATATTATACATTATTCACCGATAACTCGTGTCCGTAAATAATGATTCGTATTGTCGGCAACTACTGAATATAAATTAGATTCCTTTGGTAGAATCTAGACTTACTGATATCTAGCTATATGTATCTAGGAATGAATCTGAATATTTTGTTTCTTATAATCAAACACAAGCACACAAGCAAAATTATTTAAGGCACTCTGTGAGTAGTGCATGTGGGATTAAAACAATACACGCTGATTTTGTATCGTTGGAGGTTATATTCGTTGATGATAACGTCCCCCAGATGAAAGAATTCTTAAACGACAAAGTTCGAGGAGGATCACGCTGAACCACATATAGATGAGCTGCTACTTGTCGCTCTAGGTACAAGTAAGCATGCAATGTCAATAGAACATTTGCCACGAAAATATCTGTAGCAAAGGGTCAAATCACCAATCTACCTTCATGCTCAACGTTGTCGAGGTTCTTCAGCTCGCTCTCTTTCCGATTGAATAAATTAGCAGAAGAGTATGCTTGGGTGTAGAGCATCAGCCATGCGAGCTGTATTCTAGTGATGGGCGAATTTCGGATTTGTAGAATGTCCAAAGTTGTTGAGGTATATACATACAACTTTTTGGTCCGTAAAAGTACACCAAGTTTCTGCGAAGCTGTAACAGCGTATATAAAGACAGTGACAGTGTGCAGTTTTTTAAGAATCCAGTAACGGCTTTGCCGAATTATTTTTGATTCGTAAGATACAGGGCGATTTGTTAAAAACGTCTAAAATTAATTTCTGTAATAACTCGAAAGGTTTTGATTTTAGAAAAACGTCCATTAAATAAAAATTTTATATATTTTTCTTTCCTATAAAATGGCGGTATCAGTTCTTTTTTAGATATTATGGTCAACATCAATTTTTTAAATGCAGACCTGGTTTTGTAATTTCGTTTTAGAGAGTATTTTTTGCACAAAATACAATTAACTCAATTCTATTTATTACCTTACTTCTGGCACAAATTATAAATCATCAGGAAAATTTTCAAAATATTCTCAGTTCGGCCCTGATGAACTTTGCCCTCAATTTAACCGACTTCGTATCTCTTACCGGTTCCGAAATCTAAATGGTGAGGACCAATTTGTTACACTCTGCATATTGTTAAAGGTGCATTGCATTAAATTCGTAAGTTCATTGAACAATATATTTTTGAATGAATATTCCATTAAATTACATAGAAAGTTCATTTAACTATATATTATTAAAGGTATATTCCATTAAATTAGCAAGTTAATTGAACAATATATTGGTGAAGGGATATTCCATTAAATTAGCAAGTTGCTTGAAAAATATATAATTGGGCATTCCATTAAATTAGTGAATTTATTTAAAATATATTGTTAAAGTACTTAGTATTTAGCTAATTCATTAAACCTGTAATTCATTAAATTAGTATGCTCGTTTAAAAATATATTGTTAAAGTATTATTCCAATAAATTAGCAAATCCAAAGAACAATACATTGTTAATGGAATATTCCATTAAATTATCTAGGAAGTTCATTGAACTATATATTATTAAAGGTATATTCCATTAAATTAGCAAGTTAATTGAACAATGTATTGTTAATGGGCATTTCATTAAATTAGCTACTTTATTAAAAATATATTGTTAACGTACTATTCAATTAAATTAGCTAATTCATTCAAGCGGTAATCCATTAAATTAGTACGCTCGTTCAAAAACATATTGTTAAAGTATTATTCCATTAAATTAGTAAATCCAAAGAACAATATATTGTTAATGGAAGATTCCATTAAATTATCTAGAAGGTTCATTGAACTATATATTATTAAAGGTATATTCCATTCCACTAAGTTAATTGAACAATATATTGTTAAGGGGCATTCAATTAAATTAGCTACTTTATTTAAAATATATTCTTAACGTAGTATTCAATTAAATTAGCTAATTAATTGAAGGGGTATTCCATTAAATTAGTATGCTCGTTCAAAAATATATTATTGTTAAAGTATTTTTCCACTAAATTAGCAAATTCATAGAACAATATATTGTTAAAAAAATATTCCATTAAATTTTCCCACATAAACTGTTTTCATTATTTTGTAGCTATTGGCTTTGTTGGCAATTGTTGTGACTGATGCTGTAAAATCTCGTTTATATTGAAAATTTTATAAATAGGCAACGATTTCTAGAAGGAAGTTAGAGGCTCTATTATATTATTATAAAGCACAAACATTATAAGTAAAAATAACCCTAAAGCAAACCAGAAACTAATTATTGTTGTTTCCCTGCGGGGGCTGCATGTTGATTGGGTTAACTTACTTCAAAGGATCTGGTTAAAAGGAATAATATCCCAAATTGAGGAGTGAAAAGATATTATAATTAATTTGTTAAACAAGAATTTAAAGGAAATCCGGTATAAATTACGTACAATGGTTTAAATAATAAACCTAATGGAAAGAGTATGTTAGTAGGTGGAATATAAAGAATATGGGGGTGTATTCGATACAGAAAAGGTAAGAAACATTGAAAAATATCCAAGAAAAATCTCATTGGCATGGCGACGATAAGTAGACGAGGAATCTAACGGAGTGACTTCCTACGCACCTAATCATTCTATTAGAAAAGGAGTCAACATAATAACATTTGTATAAAATAATAAGCTAAAAATCCTAAATCTTAGTGCCACATTTTTGAAAACTATTAGGTTAAAAAACAATAAATTAGGATATTATTGGAAAGAAATTTTTAAAATGATGTGCTATTTGACCCCCTTCCCACTTAAGATTGTAAGGGTAGCATCTGCCGCTCCCAGGGGGTTAAACCGCGTAGACTGCTGCAAATATTATTTAACTCTGTCCCTCTTCATAATAGAATTGCACATCAAATCACCCAAACAACACAAAACATGGGATCGTAAGAACGTTTGTGGATAGAGCAATTACCATTTGTAACTCAAATGAAGCCCTCAAAGAAGAAACTGGCCACATCAAGACCGACCTCAACAAAAATGGCTATTCCACGAAATTAGTTGACAATATTTTGAAAAATGGTAAGCCTCGGCCGAATATACAAAAAGGAGAGACAAAAGAGGCTCAGCCAACACTCAACATTCCATATGTCAAATTAATATCCGAGAGAATTAGAAGACTAGGACAACGATACATCAGAACCATTCCCGTATTCAGCTCGAGAGACACCTTAAGAAGCCATCTAACGAAGACGAAACCAGCCAAAAAGATAAGAAAAACTGTGTCTACCAGATCCCCTGCGAATGTGGCGGATCGTATATTGGGGAAACACCACGGCCACTGGAAACAAGGATTAAAGAACACAGAAACAACACTCAAAAAGGAGAGACTGAAAAATCCGGTGCATCCGACCATGCTTGGACACACGGCCATCACATCAGATGGACAGAAGCCGAGATCCTGCTCAAAGAACCACACTGGAGGAAGTTCAAGGAAGCTGGTACCACACACCAGAACCCAAGTTGTTTTAGTAAACCTTCATTAGATTTAAGAAATGTCTGGAAACCTTTGTTAAGTAGATGTAAGCTTAGAATTACTAATATCGCGCAAAACTGAACGCATGACTGCACCCATCTCAGTTATACTTCAGTGCACATAGCTAGTATAAATAGAGCTGTAATTACTTCTCTTATTTAGTATTTACCTGAAGACAACTGGAGATACTTACCAGTTGAAACGGTGTGATTTATAAGAAATAAAGACAATGCAAGTCCAAAACTCTTCTATCATTCAAGAATTTACTTGTCTATCTGATTTTTATATTATATACTGGAAGCTAGATATTAAAGGTGGGAAGTTTTCAAATCGACACCCTGTATATTATTATACGAATGGATGCAATCCTCACATTTCTTAATTAGATAATATTATCTAGAGATAAACTAAAAATAACATTTTCCTTTCCTCACAAAATAGATTAAATATTATATTTTTAAAGAGATATATCAAAATTTTCAAAACGCACGTATAATACTCATTCCTACACTTTTTATCGTTATTTCTTTAACCAGTCATAATACTTCCTATGTGATTAGTTAAAGCAAATACTATTATAATCTTTATTTTTTTTAAAGGTGCGACGATTATTTAAACCTTTACGTTACTGAATTTTTTTTTAGTTTCTTAATTTATTTATTTATTTACTTTACCTTCCTTACAGGAACATTTTCCAACTACAAGGCAGGACAAAAGATATCTGCACATAATCTTAATTGAACTTAAGATATGATAAATACATATATATAAAAAACATAATCTAAAGATATGAAACAAGAATAAAATTACATTATAAATTTCAAAACTTATTTAGTCTTATAATAAAAAAAACTTTAAGGACAAAAAAATATGCGAACCGTATGATATAATTGAAGCAGTTTAATGAGGCACCAGCTTTTTAACTATGCTTATCGAGCAATTTAAAAAAATCCAATTCAATGTGTTTATTGTATTTGTCACACATTTGAAAAATAGGAGAAATCTTCAAAATATTTGTCCTTCGACAGGGTAAATAAAATCTTATGTTTTGCCGTGAACCTAAGCGCGGCACCTTAAAGTTAAGCTTTCTCAAAATGTCCATAGAATCCAATTGATTGTACAAAGTAATCAGAAGATTGTAATCACGGCGATCACTGAGAGATCCGTAATTAAATTCCTCAAGTAACCTGGATTGAGGAAAACCCTGGATGGGATATATTCCGTCTCTCTTAAAGCTAAGATATTTTAAGAATTTTCTTTGAACACCTTCAATGGCATTAATATGAACACTGTACTCAGGAGCCCAGATTACTGCATCATATTCTTGGACCGTACATATGAATTGTACAATGTCTTCAAGACATCACTGTTATTGAAATACCTTGTACAGCGCACAATAAACCCATAACCCCGCAGAGATTCACCAACTACCTTATTTATATGAGGGACGAAAGAAAGTTTTGAGTCAAAGACTACTCCCAGGTCGCAGAATGAGTCGCAGCGGGAGCTGAATTTTTAAGCAAATAGTCATGTTTAATGACAGAAAGTTTGTTTGTGAATGATACAACGTTACACTTCTCAATGTTTAGCTGATCATTATTTTTCAAGCACCAATTATTAATTAGATCTAAGTTGTCTTGAAGAATAATACAGTCATTGATGTTTCTAATCACTTTGAATATTTTAATATCATCCGCGTATACCAAGAACTCAACAGTTAGCTCTAAGCCAATATCATTTATAAAGAGAATAAAAAGTAACGGCCCCAGTACAGAACCCTGTGGGACTCGTACAATTTTATTTATTAGTGATCTAGGTACGGTGATAGAGAGATTGAACTTTCCCCCACTCAGACATTACGGTCGGGTTGAACCCGAACCGGGGATGGTTTTAACCCTGGGACTGTCCGCATGTTTGAAAATGCAGCTGTATGTTCAGTTCTCAATGCTTTCTCTTACCACCTCCGCCGTTCTTCTTGGTAGTTACGAGTTCTAATTGATCCGTTGTATCTGACTTAAGATTTTTATTCTTGTAAAAAAAGTCATTTTTACAACACTTCATTTAAACTTGGTCATTTTTACAATAAAAAATATTGAAATAATAGCCAGTGTAATATATCATATATTTTAAAATATTTACCTACTGGACTTATAAATAAATTATTTTCACTTAAATGCGTTGTAAAATGTATAATATATTTTAGTTGATATTACTAAATTTATCAGGACATATTGGCATATTGTTAACTATAGTTTTTTGTAACTTTACAATATTATTTTGGTACGGATTAATAATGAAAATTGTAATTAATACAATATTTTATAGGAAATCGTAGAATTAAATATTTGCTATAATAATTTTACTATAGTGTTTGTTAAAAATTACTATATATTTTAGTATTTACTAAAATTATTAGAAATTGTAACTATACTTTTTTAGGAATTATATTTACAATATTATTTTGGTTCGAATTACTAATAAGAAAATAAATTAATGCTATATTTTATATGAAATTTTATAATAAAATCTTTACTATAATAATTTTACTATAATTTTTTTTTCGTGCACAAAACTAAAATTAAAGTAAAGTAGAATTACATTGGCAAAATTGATTATTGTAAATCTATTCCTGTATATCACATTGTACAGTATTTAAATCTTAGTTGATCTTGTATTAGTCTATAGTCTAAATCATAATATTGTAAATTTTAATGAGGACTGTATATAAAAACTTAATTATTATTGTAACGAATAAATCTGTCTTTCATTAATTTTTAATTTTATTATACTTACTATGTCAAAATATTATTATTAATATATTGATCTTTATTTTCAGTTGATTTAAAATGGCTCTTTAATTCAAAATAAAAATAAATCAATATGAGGTAGCAGCCGACCCTGCACCCATTTATTGCGGTTTAAAGATTTATGGGTATACACAATAGGGATCAGGTAGTTGATTGATTGCAATAAAGGTCAAAGGTATATTTTGAACTACTCTATACTTGCTATGCGGCTATTACTTTGACTACTTTCCCCGAAATGTTCATATTATAACAGATTCTCTGACATTTTTCGTACTCCTACATTACAATATATTCATTGCCGAAGAGAAGTTAAAAAAGTTATTATAATTAACATCATTTTCATAAAAATGCGATACTAGATTATCATTTGTGGGGTTGCTTTATTTTGGTAATGGCGGAGCAGAATTCGTTCTTGGGAGAAGGAAGAAATTACTAAGAAAAAATGAAAGAAAATTGCAAAACTTAAGCTGTTTTATATGGAACTTGGCCCCTTTTACCCATTGCCTTCAATTATGTCAATTAAGCTAGAATAAATGCGAAATTCGTTTAGGCAATTTAAATTTGGTAAAAGAGCACTTTAAGAAAATAATATCTTAAAGCAATCTGCAAAAATGTATATTGTAATGAGGTGAGAATATGAAACCAACTAGAACTACATTTTTTATTAAAAAGAAACCCGTATTCAGTTAAGAGTTTACTGTTGGGATGCAGAAGAAATTTATTTAAATATTAATTATCAAGGTATATGGAAAAATGAAATCCTAACCACCTACCGGATACATAAAATAAGGACCAAACAAAAATCTTACAGGCAACATAAGTAAATGAAATATTTAAAGTGATATTTAAAGCCGAAAAGTCAATTCAGAATCCTGATGATTTTATATGTTTTTTTTTTGCTTAAGATATAATTTTAAATTCTTCATAGTATCCGATAGAAACAAAATAGAATAGGCTAATTTGTAATAACTATGCGTTCAATTGACGGGATTTTTTTTTTAAATATACATATATTTCTATTTGCACCCAAAACAATATTGCGGCGTTTTAAAAATTACACCGTTATAATTTTTTTATTCCCCTTTATTTCGTTTATCGTTTCGGAAAAATCAATACAGCTTGGCATAGTATAGTAAGAATGAGAGCTACACTTTTTTCATATTTTATTGTGCTCAAATTCAAAATGGCAAATGAGCCCCACCTTAATAAAAAAAATTGAATAGGAAGTGGGTCTTGCGATACATTATTTTAAAGATTCTATTAAGTACTTTATTATTCCAGTATATTGTGTCCCTATTCGTATCCAAAATAAAATGGCGTCCTTTTAAAAAAATAATATTAACCATTTTTTTTTTGCTATTATAGTTTAGATTTTAAAACTTGGTATAAAGCAGTGAGTATAAGCCAGCTGTTTTGGCTGGTTTATGACAAGTTAAATCCAAACTAAAATAACAAAAGAAAAAGTTACACTAGAAATGATAATTATATGAACGGAGTTTAACTTAAGTGATAATACAAGAAATAAACTCCTGGACAAAATTAACGCAACATCATAAATTTGCCATATTTTTTATGCTATTTTTTTTCCGAATTTATGATCCGATTTGAATGATTTTTTTTTGCAATGTAGGTTGGTTCCTTGACAATATCATAGTTTTCGCTGTTTATGATAAAAATTTAATTTTCGATTTATACTGAGTGTACAAATGCTATGTTTTTTTCCGAAAATTCGCATCACCCTGTGGAGTATATTAGCAACCAAAACATATTGCAATTGATATTAAACAGTAGGCCCATCTTTCCCCAACATTTTCTTTTTTGGTTTACTTCATTATCTCGGTTATTAAAGGAGATTAGTTTTATAGCGTAACATGTTTTTATAGACTTTAATATTCAACACATTCATTGTTAAATGTTTTCAAGTAGACTATGGACTTTTTCTGACATTGCAAGCGATGTGTCAGCAGATGTTGTATTTTAAAGTTACAAAGGTCAGTTAAATTCGCCATACTGATAAAAACTGTTCGGTAACTGCTTATTAAACGTTCGTTTCATATGTCCAGTTGACCGACGAGTATTTTAATGTTGAAACCTACTTGAAAACATTTAACAATGAATGTGTTGAATATTAAAGTCTATAAAAACACCGTTACGCTATAAAACGGTGTATCTCCTTTAATAACAGAGATAATGAAGTAAACCAAATAAGAAAATGTTGGGGAAAGATGGACCTACCGTTTAATGTTAACTGCAATATGCTTCAGTGGCTAATATACTCCACAGGGTGATACGAATTTTCAGAAAAAAAACATTGCATTTTTAGTAAACCCAGTATAAATCGAAAATTAAATTTTTATCATAAACAGCGAAAACTATGACATTTTGAAGGAACCAACCTACAATGCAAAAAAAAATCATTCAAATCGGATCATAAATTCAAAAAAAAAATAGCATCAAAAATATGGTAAATTTATGATGTTGCGTTAATTTCGTCCAGGAGTTTATAAACAGTTCATATACCAAATACCAAACCGAGCACAAACGTAGGTTTTTATAACATAAAACTAATATAAAACTTGTAACAACTTTTTAAAACTTTTTGTCCTGTTTCTCAAAATAGCCCACAACACAGAAGTCTCAACTGCACGACTACCGCCGAAGTTATTGTTATTTTATTTCGACCGTCGCATTTTCACGAAAGATAGGCTTCTATGGTTAAAAATATATCGATTAAAGCAATACCGTAAATGATTTTCAGAATAACTGAAAGCAATTTCAGATTAATGTGGCATTGCATGGCTCGATGTCATTAGGGTATATGAGGTTCTGTAGTTTAACGTCTCAAGCCTTGATTCATAATATAATTAAATGCCATGCTTTATTCCTTAGTTCCTAAAATTACATTTCATTCATTGGTTTAATTTACTTGTTCTCAAGCTACATTTTAACCTCTAAACAGAAAAAATAAGTTTATATTCATGAAATTTTTTTTTTTATGATCAAACACAAGCACTATAGGAAAAATCCTTTAGGGCACTCTGGGAGTGGTGCGTCTGCGCAAAAAGCGATTCACGTTGGTTTTGAATCGTTGGAGGTTATATTCGTTGGGAAAAACGACCTCGGGAAGGTCGTTCCTCAAGGATGTAGTCCTCCAGATGAAAGAATTCTTAAATAATGAAGTTTGAGGAGTAGTAAGATTAACCACATATGTATGGGCGGCAGTGGTTCATCGCGTATTTCTGCTATTCGTCGCTATGGGCGGAATTAAGAGGGCAAGGTCAGCCGAGCACCTTCCATGAAAATATCTGTAAAAGAGAGTCAAATCCCCAACCTGTCTTCGATGTTCTAGGCTGTCGAGGTTCTTCGTCAGCTCGTGGTCTCCGATCAGACGAATAGCCCTCCTTTCGATGGAATCCAGTAGCCGAAGAGTATGTTTGGGTGCAGAGCTCCAGACATGAGAGCAGTATTCTAGTGATGGTCGAATCTGGGCTTTGTATAGTCTCAAAAGTTGTTGAGGTGTGTACAACTTTCTGGTTCGGAAGAGTACCCCAAGCTTCTGAGAAGCTATCTTGGCGATTGCCACAACGTGGTTATGCCAAGACATATTTCCTGCCAGATTGACGCCCAGCAAATTAATAGATGAAGCCAGTGGGATTGCGTGTCCGGCCATGACTATTTCCGGTTCTGTAATGTTAACCTTTTTAGAGAAAACTGCTGCCTGGGTTTTTTAGCGTTAAATTCGACTTAGTTACTGTCACCCCAAGCCAAAATTTCTTCTAGGTCTTTGTTGAGGCGTGATACTTCATGTCTGCGAAGATGTGCGTCGGCAGCCGACGTTTGCGCATTCAAAGAGAAAGATGAGATAAATGTGCTATCGTCAGCACTAAATATCGGATTTTTAGTTTTCACTAGAAGGTCGTTAATGTAGGGTAAGAAGAGAGTGGGAGACAATATGGACAATTGAGGAACACCGGCATTGATGGTGAAGGTGTCTGAGAGAAATCCGTCAATCGCTACTTGCAGAGAGCGGTCCTTAAGAAAGCTAGACCACCATGCACAGAATCGACTGGGCATACCACAGGATCGCAGTTTACTTAGAAGCCCCTCATGCCAAACACGATCAAAAGCTTTAGAAATATCCAGTGCAACAACCCGAGACTCCCCATGATGTTCGATTGCGTTGTTCCAAATACATATATTAGAAAAGATCATTTCGGAAAAAACATTGATGACCAAATTTTATTTCCGAGGATAATATGATAAATGATAAGGAAATGGAAGAAATTAGAAATACTTAACTGGGAAAAATATTGTATAAAAAAAAAAAAAAAATGTAGGCTGAAGGTTATTAAATTCGGTACACTTTCATGATTTTGAATAATAGACACTTGAATTAGACAGGAAATAAAAATAATGCTCCGGTCCTGCTTGATTTATTAAAAATCAAGCAAGTCTAGATCTCAATAACTTCTCTTATCCTGGGGCACACTGTAGATATCTATTGAGTCGTCGCATGAGGATTATTTTAGGGGTTTCTATATAAATATTTAAGCAATTAGATGGTCAATTAAAAAAAAAGTATATTGACTTCCTCTAAGGCATCCAGGTAGTCACCAATTTAAAATTAATAAGCCATTTCATAACACCCTGTATATAGGGTTTACCCACCATATATGATAAGAACTTTGGACAACGTTTCTTACATACCTTTAACTATTGACTAAAAATTAAGTACTCTTCATTAATGTCGCTAATCCTAACCGTTTTCGAAAAACGGGAAGTGGAGACATATGCGCATTGAACTAGTACAATATAAGTAAAAATTTAGAGCTTACTTATGAGATATTATTTATAAAATTAGGAGAAATACAGGACCGTATCCCAAAATCTCCTGATATTGTTAAGAGAACCCTCGAAACGTCATTGAACGTTGCTGTTCGGAACTATATGTACCCGCCACTGGCATCTCCCCACTACGATGCCTCTTGTAGCTCGAACGGCGAGACGACGGCAGACCGCGACCGACACAGCAAGAACAACCACGCTGCATTGCATTTTATATTTGTAAAAGTTAAAAATAAACATGTTTTAAAACCAAAATCACAAGCTAATTATTATACAGTCCACTACACGAACATATGGTCCAATCGACCAGGATCTACGACGAAAATACGAAGTAAAATACGTTTAAAAACACGAAAATACGCGAAAAATTCCTTTCGAAATCAGCCATTATATCACGTCACCAGATGCCGAAGCAGCCGACCAGTGGGTGAACAGCGATACAGCAACGCCCGGTGAGTTCCTTTCATACCTTTCCTTATTGTTTGGTAAACTTTGGCGCGAATAACGAATGTTTGAGGGTATTTTAAAATAGTTATTCTGTTTTTTTTGCCATCATTATTGAAACTTAACTTAATCATTTGATTTTATCAGAGTTAATATACACAATTTAAGCAAATTTCAATCGAAAAATGTCCGTTTCCGACGAAATTACCAATTTAACGAAAAAGCGATCCGTCATTAAATCGAAATTAACGTTATTCGTCAAATACGTTAACACGTTTCCAAGCTCTGTTGCGACTCTGGATAGGACAAAAATAATCGAACTCGACCAAAGAATAGCAATCGCCGAAAATATTCTTGGTAATTTTGATGAGATTCAGAATGAGATCGAGTGCAAGGCTGACGATCTAGACGAACAATTAAACGAACGCGAAATATTCGAAAATCGATTTTATTCAATATTAGCAACGGCCAAATCATTAAGCGAAACGACACAAACGAACGACGATGCGAAGTCGCAGGCATCTGCGCAATCATCAGTCTCACACTCTAACCATTTTGAAGGAGTCAAATTACCGGAAATACAGCTACCTAAATTCAATGGAACCTACGAAACTTGGCTAGAGTTTCGAGATATTTTTGAATCATTAATACATAACAACACCCAAATCAATAATATCCAGAAATTTCATTATTTAAGAGCATCTTTAGTTGATCACGCACCAAAGGTAATTCAGTCCCTAGAATTTTCCTCGGATAATTACGACATTGCCTGGAACACTTTATGTGAACGTTTCAACAACAAACGGTTACTAATACACAACCACATTAAGGCTATTTTCCAACTAGAAAGTATTAAGGCGGGTTCCGCGGATAAAATTCGTATACGATAACTTAATAAAACATTTAAGCAGCCTTAAACAACTAGGAGAACCCACAGATTCATGGGATACTCTAGTCATATACATCATATCAAACAAATTCGACATACGTACGGCCCAAGAATGGGAGAAAGAGAAGGCGAGAAACGATACAATTTCATTTGAAACATTCAAATCTTTCATAAAGAAACGCGCGGATCTTTTAGAAACACTCGAAATTAATTTCGAAGATCCAGACAATAATCGACAAAAACGACGCGGCAATACGTTCGGCACGAGATCACTATTAAGCAATGTTGAAGAACACGAACCCTTTACTTCGAAATATTCTTGTTTCTTATGCAAAAGAAATCACAGCTTGTTTTATTGTCCCGATTTTTTAAAATTATCCGTAAAAGACAGGATTCAAAAGGTCAAACAGTTACAGTTATGTAGTAATTGCTTACGTCGTAATCATCAGCCAAAAGACTGCAGATGGTCCGGATGTAAAACTTGCAATGGCAAACACAATACGGTTTTACACGAAACGCGAAACGAAAAAACGACTAGTGCCATAACAGCTGTGCACGAAGATACAAGCACTGCAAGTGCAACGGATCAAATTCAGTGTACTTTAGCTACGTCACAAAATGTGATTTTATCAACGGCAAAAATACAAGTATACAATAATCGAAACGAAGCTACAAATGCGTACGCACTATTAGATTGTGGCTCACAATCAAGCTTCATTACAACGAATTTATGCGAACGGTTAAATTTACCGACGACAAAAACGGATTTAACAGTTTCCGGAATAAATGATAAAATTTCTCATGTCAATCGAAAATGTGAAATCAAAATACAATCAATTAATAGCTCATATTCATTTAACTTGTCTTGTTTCGTTATAAACAAAATAACAAATTCATTACCCGAACATACTATTAATTGTAATAACATCGACATTCCTTTAAACGTCACACTGGCGGACCCAGAATTTTATATCTCGAAAACCATCGATATTTTAATTGGTGCCGACATTTTTTGGCAACTTTTAACCATAGGAAAGCGTATTGGTGGTCCTGAAAGTCCAATTTTGCAAAATACTCGTTTAGGTTGGATCGTAGCAGGTCCAATAGCAGTATACACTAACAACAAGTTAGGCAAACAACAGACTATTAACAATTTTTGTAAAATTGGAATACAGGAACAACTAGCTAAATTCTGGGAAGTAGAAGAGATTCCTACGAAGGAACCCCTTTTGTCATTCGAGGAAAAATTATGCGAACAACATTTTTCAGAGAATTTAAAATTATCATCTGACGTTAGATACATTGTTTCTATCCCCTTTAATAACTCACTTGACAAATTGGGTGATTCTCGCGAAATAGCTATTAAACGGTTTCTAACTTTAGAGCGAAAATTAAACGCGAACGATACGTTAAAGTGTTTATATACGGATTTTTTACATGAATACGAACAACTCGGTCACATGACAGAAATACCTGATGAAGACGATACTCCCGAGTATTATATGCCTCATCACGGTGTGCTCCGCGAAACAAAATCGACTACAAAACTCCGAGTAGTTTTTAATGCCTCGTCACCTACTTCTACGGGAATCTCATTAAACGAACTACAATTCACAGGCCCCGTTATTCAAAGGGATTTATTATCGATCATTTTAAAATTTCGAATGCACTCTATTATTTTATCTAGCGATATAAAGATGATGTATCGTCAAGTCTTAATAAATCCGGATCAGCGTAACTTACAAAAAATCGTTTGGCGCTCGGATCCAAACGAACCAATAAAAACATTTCGATTAAATACGGTAACTTATGGTACGACTGCAGCTTCATTTTTAGCTATACGTTGCTTGCACGAAATAGCGAATGAATGCCAAAACGAAAATCCGAACATAGCCGATATCATTCGTAATGATATGTACGTTGACGACTTGTTAACCGGTGTCGAAACTCCCGAAGAAGCAAAGTTAATTTGTCAACAAATATCCGAAATATTCTCAAACCACGGTTTTGAATTACGAAAATGGAAATCGAACGTTACAGACGTGGTGTACGGACTACACTGCGAAGAAACCCCTAACACCGTAGAGTTTTCAAGTAACAAGGATTACGACAGCAAAACTCTAGGGCTGTTGTGGTTATGCGAAAAAGATATTTTAGTTTACAAAATCGTACCGCAAAACGAATACCCAAAGGGTAAAATAACCAAACGCGTTATCCTTTCAAGAATTGCGACAATATTCGATCCTTTAGGCTTAGTCAGTCCATGCATCATAATCGCAAAGGTTTTATTGCAAAAATTATGGGCTGAGAAGTTAACTTGGGACCAACCGTTACCGAACAATGTTCTTATACCTTGGCTGGAATTTACCGCCGAACTCGATATTCTTAATAGAACATGCATACCCAGAAAGGTAACATGTGATAATCCGACCTCAATTACGTTACACGGTTTCTCCGATGCTTCTGAAGCAAGTTACGGTGCTTGCATTTATGTTGTATCAAAAAATAACCAAGGAAATGTTGCTTCGAATTTATTGTGCGCAAAATCGAAAGTCGCGCCTTTAAAGTCATTAACTATGCCGAGATTAGAGCTATCAGCGGCTCTTATTTTATCACAATTAATCGCAAAGGTATTAGAAGCAATGCCTAATAAATTTGATCAAATTTTTTGTTGGTCTGACTCGACAATCGTTTTGGGATGGTTACGAACATCTCCCAATTTATTAAAACCGTTCATAAATAATCGCGTAGCCGAGATTCAACGACTCACAAGCTCCTTTGAGTGGAGACATGTATCCACCAAAGAAAATGTGGCCTATTCTTAATGTCACAATCGATGATTTACCGGAATTAAAGAAAGTAGTATTATTTAACGCGCCTTTAATGGATAACAAATTCCCGTTCCAAAATTATTCAAATTTAAATAGATTAAAACGATCCAATGCGTTTATCTTCCGATTCATTCAAAATTGTCAGTCCTCTCCTGACAATCGTAAGTTATCCGTCCTGAGCGTAGACGAAATAAATGATAGTTTCCATAAATTATTAAAAGTAGCACAATTGGAATCCTTTTCTGAAGATTATCGTTTGATTAAATCAAAAAAGAATCTCCCATCCAACAGTAAAATCTTAAGTTTACATCCGTTTATTGACGAAGGCGGCATTTTACGTGTTGGTGGCAGATTATCGAATTCTGATCATCCATATGAAAAAAAATACCCGATATTACTTTCATCGCATCATCATTTAACAAAATTAATTTTTGAGTACGAACACAAACGATTATTGCATGCAGGACCGCAGTTGCTGCTTGCTCACATTCGCGAACAATTTTGGCCAATTTCGGGCCGTAATCTAGCTCGCAAAATCGTACGAAGTTGTATAAAATGCTCCAGGTATAACCCTCAAAATCTTCAACCAATCATGGGCGATTTACCTGCGGCTCGTTTGCAACCGGCATTACCATTTTATAAGGTAGGCGTAGATTACGCAGGACCTTTTTTAATGAAAGACAGACGCGGACGAGGTTGCAAAATTATCAAGTGTTGGATTGCTCTATTCGTATGTTTTACAACTCGCGCAATCCATCTAGAAGTCGTAACAAGTTTGAGTTGTGACGATTTCCTTCAATCCTTTCATCGATTCGTAGGTCGTCGTGGAAAACCCACCGACGTATATTCCGATAACGGAACGTGTTTCGTTAAAGCAAATAAAGAAATTCAATTAATGGAAAATTTCCTTCTTGAAAACCAATCTTTAATAATTGAATCAGTAGCCAATATTGGCATTAAATGGCATTTATACCGGCCAATTCCCCGCATTTCGGCGGACTTTGGGAAGCGGGCGTAAAAAGCGTAAAGCATCATTTAAAAAGAGTTATGGACAGTCATACATTATGTCTTCAAGACTTTCAAACATTACTTATTCGTATCGAAGCCATATTAAACTCCCGTCCAATCTGTCCTTTAACTTCCGATCCTAATGACCTTTCCGTCCTATCACCAGCTCACTTCTTAATTGGCAGATCACTTCTTAACGTACCTGAACCGTCCGTTAGTCATCTAGCAGAAAACAGACTTTCCCAATTTCAACTGCTGCAGAAGCTGTTTCAACATTTTTGGAACCGCTGGAGCACCGAATACATAAGCGAACTTCAACAAAGGACTTGTTGGAAGAAAACTCAAGGCAGTTTAAGCATTGATCAATTGGTTTTGATCAAAGAAAACAACCTACCTCCCATGAAATGGCGTATGGGTCGCGTATTAGACCTAGTAATGGGAAAGGATGGAGTTAGCAGAGTAGCAGTTCTCCGTACCGCTGACGGCACCATATCTCGGGCTCTAGTTCGACTGAGTCCATTTCCAGAAGCTTTGTAAGGACAACCTTCCAAGGCCGGGGGCATGTTCGGAACTATATGTACCCGCCACTGGCATCTCCCCACTACGATGCCTCTTGTAGCTCGAACGGCGAGACGACGGCAGACCGCGACCGACACAGCAAGAACAACCACGCTGCATTGCATTTTATATTTGTAAAAGTTAAAAATAAACATGTTTTAAAACCAAAATCACAAGCTAATTATTATACAGTCCACTACACGAACAGTTGCATTCGGAAGAAAAAAGGTCTCAAATTCCAATATCAGGAAAACAGGACCGTATTTAAAAAAAAAAGTTGATAATGGCTATTCGACGACGACTCGTCGGATTACAAAACAATTTTAACGCTGTTAGATAGAGCAGAAAAAGTGGCAATGTAAAAGTGTAATTTACTGTAGAATTCGGTCTAGAAAAAACCCAGGAAAAAATAAAACGATTCTGAAGAATTTCGGTTCTTTCCGGATATCTCCGGAATTTTAAAACTTTCTAAACGGCATATTAATAGGCACGTAAATGTGCAACTTTAGCTCCATTTAAACATTTTCGTATCTCTTACGGTTTCCGAGATCCATGTAATGGCCCTCCTTATCTTGGACATGGTGTATATGAACTTTTAGTAATCCTGTTCACTTTTTTCTATGCGAGAGATTTCCGATCCCGAACAAACCCGAACAAACCCCCCCTGTATATATAAAAAAACGAAATTGAATATACTTAGATCATCTAAATAATTTACTGAATAACTATACGTATTATGTTCTTTATACTACCTTCCATTTATAGTATTAATTTTCTTTTAACATATATTTATAAAAAATGGTGCGTAAAATATCATCTGCCTTTAAAAGTTTAATTAAAATTAAACAATCACAGCTAAATTATACTAATAAAGATTGGAATAAATGAGATTGTACAAAAACATCACAAATAACTTGCTAAAAGGGATAATACCCTTTAAAGACAGATGAAATAATAAATCATTGGAACAACAGAAATTTAAATGTAAAATTTACGAAAATAATTTATCCACGTCGATAACGTCGTAAATATTTTTTTAAAGTTAAAACGACAAATAAAATTGGTTCGGAAAATAAACCAGAAGTTGGAACCATAATATGAGGATAAAATGTATTTTTTGATTTATGTAAAATATAAATTTACAATAAGTTTTTATTTCATAAAGACCAAAACTGGCGTAATTACATGGAAACATGCGGTTTTTGTCGGCTGTCAAATTTGACATTTTCTACACAAAATATCGAAAAATTACATTTATTAATCGAATTTTGACTTTTAGTTATAAACATCGGCAAGATTACTCTAATAAATCCATTTTTTCCAACGTATTTATTATTTATAAAACAAAATTCTCCTCTTCGTTGGTTAAATATTTACAGTTATGGGGAGATTGCTCCACAGACGGTAACATTTTTTGAAAAAATCAATATTTTGAAGGAATTTTTGGTATAAAGAACGAATATGGACGATGAATATTGTATAAATAAATATATTTACGGTGGTAGAGTCGACTTCCGTTTCCAATGAAAATATACGTTGTCCAAAAATGTATAGGTAACAAAAATTATCATAAGTAATTCAAATTCGGTATGTGGGCAAAAAATTACAATACAAACAACTTTTCCGAATATATATTTTTTATCATTTGCTCTAGAAAATGTCAAATTTGAGAGTTAAGGAAAGCCGCATAGCCCAATTAATTACGTCGTTTTGGTCTTAATTCAAGCAAAAACTTATGGTAAAGTCAAATTTTACCTAAATCGAATCTTCCATTCATCATTTTTTCCCATATGGTTCCAACTTTAATGGTGACACTATATGTAGGTAATAAATTAATTAAATTCAACATCAACAACAGTCAATTCGATGAACGGAAAATCTAGTTGTGTTTTACTTTACATTTAACTACAAAAAATTAGAAAATATATGTTCTTACTATCTAGAAATTTCGGAGTATATGTTCGGTTAAAACAACTTCCATATTAATATAGAATACAATCAAATATGTTGTTCTTGTTCTCATTTTCCTGCGTATTTTTAAAAGAAATACAAACAGACAGATTTATTTTATTCCCTTCAACATAAAAACGCTTAGTGAGTACACAATTTGTCAAATCTTCTTTAATAATTTCGGCCTTTAATTTCTTTATGTAAACAGATATTTCTTTCGGTACAAAACAATCTATCATTCGTGCATTTTTACATACAAATTTTAATGTTTGTTTTAAAAATGTACTTATTTCCCTTGCCTACTACGCCTTACATGTTTATTTCACAACGACAAGGCAGAGCCATAATATATTTTTACATCTTACAGATTTTTCAAAGACGGAAAACTATGTAAGTCAATTAATTTAATTATCGAATATTCAAAAATTCACTTCATAATTAATAAGCTGTTATTTCGTTAATAATGAATCAATTTTAATAATTTTTGTGTTAACTGACAGAACATAGATTTTAGAGTTTAGAGCATAGTAGTTTACTATAGTCTTGATATGTCTAATTGCACAGGGTAGTGCATAGAATCTAGATGTATATAAATTTCCTAAAATTTAAATTTGACATATCTTACATAAAAATAGAATTTAATTCATTTTTTAAACTAAACCAATTAAAGATATATCTGAGTTAGACACTGGCTCAAAAGTATAGCCGTGGCACTCTAGGTAACAAAGAAATTCCCATTCTTTTAAATCCGTTATATTGTCGAAAAAAGTTTCCTAAACAATTACTGCGACATTTTATTATCCCTTTCAGCTTTTATTAACTTTAAGAAAAATAACTTTGTAATATATATTGTTACGCAATTACTCATTTACTTAACATTATTAATACCAAATCATTACATACATAAACCATACCTAGCTTTTATTTTGTTAAGTAAATGAATAGATAATTGCGAGCACTCTGTATTGTAGACTTTCGCGTTGAAATGATTTTTATTTGAGCAGAAGCCGAAAGTGATAAAATGTCGCATAGATGATTTATGAAACGTTTTTTCGGCAATCGTATTTAAAGAGTTAGCTAAATTCTCATGGCGATAATTTTGGGCCAGTGTCTAACTCTCTAATTGGTTTGGTTTAAAAACTGAATTAAATTCAATTTTAATATATTATGTTAAATTTAAAGTTTAGGAAATTTACATGCTTCTAGATTTTATGTGGTGTCCCGTACAATTAGACGTATCAGAACGAAAACTACTGTGCTCTAAACTCTAGAATCTGTTTCCTATCAGTTGAAAGAAATTATTAAAAGTGGTTCATTATTAACACAATAACAGGTTAATTAGGATGTGTATGTTCGAATATTCGAAAATTAATTGGCGTAGTATATTTTGAAAATGTAGTCTTCTAACGAATCAATTTTTAACTATACTTACTAACGAATTAAAGAAATTCAAGTCGATACGTTTATCGTATTAGATAGCTTTAAAATATTTATTTTTATAATTATTGGCAAATAGAACGTTATATTTTGCCGTGAATTTAAAAGCCCATTTTTTAATAATTTAAACAAAGTAATTACGAAGTGGTCACGGCGATCTCTCAGAGAACAAACTCGGGATATATTCTGTTGCTTTTAAAGCTAAGTTGTTTTAAAAATTTTCTTGGATGCTATCAATACCATTATGACCAGTGTTTAGAATGGACGGTATGAATTAAATTATTCGCGTAAATGAAATATTCTCGTAGAAAAAGCTTAACTTATATACAGATTATTTGACGGCTGATGTCAGAGTCCCATTTTTCATTGTTGGCTAGTTCTCCGCACCTGGTCCGTCACCATGTTTACAAAAACGTGTCTTTAACAACCAGTGTAATTTGGTCTTCATATTACTGAAGCATAGACCTTACATCGGCATCGTGCATTATTTTTAAGATCTTAGTATTGTTAAAATCGAGTAAATAAATAAGAAACTCTCATGGTTTCGCGCGATTAGTGCGCCAATACTTGAGTCGAGCGGCAAATTGTATTTTTTAATATAAAACATAAGAAATTTTTTTCGCTATATAGCACAAACAAAATTGCATGGTTAGTTAAAAATAAGAAAATACTATCATCCACTTCATTTTAATTAATTATTTTAAGATTAATAGTGTGATTTTCAATAAAGCTCAAACCAAACCACCTCAAGTTTATAAAGACAAAGAAATGCGAACTAATTGACTTTCCTGCCGCATTCAAAATCATACTGTACGCTTTTACTGCTGTAACGTCGGTTATAAAGTCGCACCATTTTTATATGGCACCAGTTTATGCGGTAGCTATTAACTTGGTTTGAATCATCCCCCAGTGATTGGGCTTTATGGATAATGGCGTACCTACTTAATTGATACACAAGTTACTGTTGTATGATATGAACATCTTTCATCGTAATTTTTGTAAGAATATTACCTTTAGGCGCATATCTATGAGGTATTAATATTTTAAAAATACATTTTAATAACAATCAAATTTTAAGAATTTCCAAACTTTTTTTTATGCCCATCCTCTTTTAGAGCAGTTAATCTAAAGTTAATTATCCCTGTATATGGGCTTTTTGGTTGAATAATGACCTACCAAATTAATTTATTCATAATATATCGTTGTACGATATGCACGTCTTTCGTTTTCTTTTTCTGTCAGAATATGTATGAATATGACTTACATTTAATAATATAGGGAGTCAATTTGAACTGCCCACCCCTAATATCTAGCTTCCAGTAAAGACCGTGAAAGACTTTTAAAAAATATTAATGTAGTTATGCAGCATTCCTGGCTTGAAATTAATGTATAATAGAAATCTTTTTTTTGAACTGTTTTATTTAATTTCAACACTTGAATTAAAAAATGTTATCAAGTGCAGGATATCTCATTTACAAACTTTCCCTCTCCGTCTTGTTACAATTATTTCATAAAAGTTTTTGGGCTTCTAAACAAAGAACTTTTTTATATAAATTTATTTGTTAAAAAAGTATTGTTAAAACATAATAATATTGCAAAACTGAAATTTGAATCGATAGTTGTAATTTTAAGTCGTTCTAAACTGTTGATGTCTGCCTGTCAAACTTATTTTAGAACAGTGGTCTAATACAGTTATAGACATAGACATAGACATAGACATAGACATATCTTTATTTCAGATTAAATTTATTTACAACGCAAACAAAATAAAATGAAATGACGTCAATAGAAAATGAATTTTATCCCATTGCTCATGCATTCTTCTCAATAAATTACAATCACTTCTCCAAGAACTCACTTAAGCTATATGGTTCTAAGTCTAAAAGCATATTTTTTAATTTTATCTTAAACAATTTCTCTGTAGGTGCATTCTTAATCGCATTGTCTAATTTATTGTAAAATTTAACACCCATATAGTTGGAACTTTTTTCTGATAACGTTAATCGATGAGTTGGATAATTTATGTTATTAGTACGAATATCATAGGCATCCTGATAATGTATACCAAACATATCTCTATTTTTATATAAAAACAAAACTACATTAAAAATATACAACGCATAGATTGTTAGTATTCTGTTTGCTTTAAAAACACCTCTACAAGACTCCAAGTATTGCATATTATATAAAACTCTTAATACTCGTTCCTGAATTACAAAAATGTTCTGTATTTTTAAGTTTGCTCCCCAAAAAATAATACCATACCTGGCGGTAGATTCAAAATTTGCAAAATACAGTGTCCTTCTGGCAGTTTCGTTTAGATACTTTGACACAATACGTAGACAATAGCATGTCTTATTCAATTTACTACTAATATAATCGATTTGATATGACCAGTCTAGAAACTCATCAATATATATACCAAGAAATTTTGTATTTTTTCCAAAAGAAAACAGATTCTCGTCTAAATTAACAACTTCCGGTATTTCTTTCCTGCATAGCTTTGTCCTAAATAGCACAGTGCTTGTTTTCTCCTTATTTAAAAGTAATTTATTTTGTTCAAACCAATTTTTGCTTTTTGAAAAAATATCAGTTGCGTTATTTATTATTTCATCAATTTCTTTACCTTCAGCTAACAGGTTCGTGTCATCCGCATATACTGTAATCCTGGAAATGTCATTATTAATTTCAAAATTGAGGTCATTGATAAAAATTATAAATAAGATTGGTCCAAGTATGCTTCCTTGAGGGATACCAACTGTACTTTGCAATATCTTTGACTTGGAGCTATCTTCATTATTCTTTATAATAACTCTTTGAGTTCTTTGACTTAAATAAGATTTAAACCACATTGTAATATGAACGCATACACGAAATTTGTTATAAGTTTGTTTAATAGTTGCAAGCTAAACTTCTTTCTACCACTCATTATGCCGATTTCCAAGAACTTATCATAATCTCATACTGATCCAACAATGAATTATATGCTCATTTTACTGCAGCTTATTATATTCAGAACTTTATGACTACTGAATGTACGTTTCTGAATCTTTGGGGATTTAAGTTTATCGATGCGCTCTCTTTAACAGAAATATTAACATGTTCCTGTCCTTCCCGGTTACACCGGAAGTAGCTGTCAACTGTCATTTTTTAAATACAACATGGTAAATTTTATTATATTTTCCGATTAACCATTAAATCTAAGCAAATTTTATAGAAAATTTTTTTGTCTAACTTCACCAGTTTTGAGATTTCTGGACTTTTGTAATTATTTTGAAAATGCATGGTGATGAAATAATCCACACAATTTTTGTTACCTTAGCCCTTGGAGTAAAAATCTACCGAATAGCTAGAAAATCATCAAGTCTCAAAAATATTTCAAAGTTCGCGGAAAATGTACAGGGTGATCACAATTTAAGGTTCATTGTGAAAGAAGTCAACCATTAAAAACTTTCTTATTTTATATGGAACACCTTGTATATTTCTATTTGATGACAAATTGGTTGTTCTTTATAAATGGTATATACTGTTCTATATCTATCTCAAAGTTTACGTTTGCTCACAAAAACAAATTTATTCCAAATATTCTGTTTTTCCAAGTATGCTATGAAAACAATTGTACATAGATACTGTATACAGGTGAAAATTGATTGATTGCTTGAAAAAACAACTTTTTAAATCGTTTCTTCATTGAATTTATAAATAAAATGCAGTTCATTGTTTTAAATTTATAATATTAATATTATAATTTTCAAACAAATTTCACTAAAGTATATAAATTTCTTTCTTTGTTACTTTGTGAAAAAATAATATTAAACCATTAAATTAAAAACAGTTTAGAATAATCAACTGCATTTTATTTATAAATTCAATGAAGGAACGGTTAAAAAGTTGTTTTTTCAATCAATCAATCAATTTTCGTCTGTATACAGTATCTATGTACAATTGTTTCCATAGTACACTTGAAAAAAATTTCATTTTCGGAATAAATTTGATATTTTGTTGTCAAATTAAATAAAAATATGCAGGGTGTTCCAGTTAAAATAACAAAGTTTTTAACACACTGTATGGATGCTGCAGTAGGTTTTTTATGAAACATTTTTAAATATTGTGAAATAAAACTCTTTTTTTGCTTTTAAATGTTTCAGTTTTAATAGAGTATTACTCTACATATGTTTCGCCTTCTTAGGGCTTTATCAAGAGTACAGATGATACTAAAGTTTGTTTGCGTTCGTCGGATTATCTGCCAATAATTTGTTACAGTAGGTAACTTATAGGTTTTACAGGCCAAGGATATATATCCAAGCCTACATACCCCCCTACCACCCACCTATGAATATCCTCCCACTCTCACCCCATACATCCCCCCAACCATAAACACCATATATCCAAACAATGGATACATGGTTACATACATCCCCCACCATAGACCTATCCCCCCGTAATAAACACCTTTGAATATACATTCCTCCTACCACCCTTAACCCCTATTTAAGTCATATTTAAATTTGAAAAAATTAAATGGAAGCACCAGTCGATCTAAGTTGGGAAGCAGAAACCTGTGAGAGTTACAATCCAACAGACTACGTTTTAAAAAATTTAATTATCAGAAAAACACCTTCTAAGTTATCTAAAAGGGCTAAAAGGAATTTTAGACAACAAGAAAGACAGAGAATTCAAAAATTAGAAGAAACCCATCTAAAATCTTCAAAATGCAATGCACAACTTGTTCAAAACCAACCATAGAACATATTTTTAAAAGTTTCCGCTGTATTTTGAATGGTGACACCATAGTCGACATCGACTTAGAAACAAAAGCTAATCAACCCTGTGATCACAAAATGAATTGTTCTTCTGTAATGTCAGCATATATCAATGGAGAGAAACAATTGTCAGACTTTTCTAGTGAAGAAATAAAGAAGTTGTCGTTAGAATATTTAATAAAACACGCTCAACCCATCGATCTTCTAAATGCTTGGAGAAATCTGCCTAACAATTATAAGAATAATTTTTATTTACAAATCAAATTGCCATGTTTCCTCCACTACAATAGAAATGCTGATCAAATAGACAGCCCCCCAAGAAGTCAAGATAATTGCTTTTACTGCAACTCAATCGAACCACAATTTGTGTAAAATTATTTGTTGTCCAAAAATAAAATTTTTTCAAATATCAAGTATTTTATTTTAATGTTATTGGCAGGTAAAAATGATTATTCAACAAGGATAAATCCTATAATAAAAAATTTCCAAATGATTCAATAATGCATAATTTTGAAATCCATAGTCAATGTCAGGTAAAAAATATTAAGAATATTTAATTAGTGGTTTTTTATCAGTACATCACATTTTGAAACCAGACATTCCGGGTTCAAAAAATAGTAAGATCGAACCAGCGGAATATTTAATTAGGCTGTTTTTATCATTACGTGACATTTCGAAACCAGGATTCAAAAAAATCCCCAAATGTCAAGTTCAAACGTTGGTATTTTACAAAAAGTTACATAAACCAGAAAATTTAACATTTCCAAAAAAAAAAAATTCACAAAGTTCAAACGTCTACTGACGTAGAGCTTGACATTTCGAAACCAGACAAAAAACCAGGATTCAGAAAAATCCCCAAAGGTCAAGTTCAAACGTTGGTATTTTACAAAAAGTTACATAACACATAAACCAGAAAATTTAATATTTCCAAAAAATTCACAAAGTTCAAACGTCTACTGACGTAGAGCTTTTACAAAATTAACATAAAAAAACACTTTACACTTACACTTTTAAGTAATTATATTACCTAGAACAAATGTAAAATGGAAAGAATTAAACGGTAAATAATTTACCTATTTGAATCACGTAATTGTAACGATTAGAATTTTTATAGAGCTTACCATACTTCAGGATGATGTATTTCAAACCAATCAGGATAACACATTCACAGCTGAAGGGTAGAGCAATACATTCTAAGCTGATATTCTGGATATCTAACAGGGACTGCATCTATTAAATTAGATATCATATATTAGAAAAACAGTTTTATTTACCTTTAGAAAAATTAATTGAACGCTCTATGTAACATACCTCTGTACTTAATAAAAATAATAAATTAATAAAAAGATCCAAACAAAGCTTAGTCTTTATAGAAAAAATGATCATTCTAACATAAATAATTGAACACTCTGTATATTTTTGTATTTAATAAAAACAGTTATGATCTCTCTAACACACATATAAACGTAATAAAAAGACTCAAACAAAGCTTAGTCTTTATAGAAAAAATGATCATTCTAACATAAATAATTGAACACTCTATATATTTTTGTATTTAATAAAAACAGTTATGATCTCTAACACACCATCCATACTCAATAAAAAGAATAAAACACTAATCAATACATGCACTTCATAGAAAAATCGAACTATATAATTTTTATCATTAATATGTACAGTAATAAAAATCTATTTACTTACATTTAAATAATAAATTCACTTATTATACTACACAAAACGTTTCTTTACAACGTAAGATTATCAATGCCAGTCAAAAAATATATCCGAGAAGATTTCTCGAGAAAACAACTTTCATACATAAATTCTATTTCACGATAAAATTGAATATACAGGTAATTCTCAAAATAAGGGTTTCTAGTATTTGCAAGGGAAGAATGAAATTGTATGTAATATAAATCTACATTTTTTAACATAATTTAGACTTCAATTAACTTCCGGTTTCGACCGGAAACCAATCAAATATTTTATGTTTAAATGGAAATCCACATATATTTTCAATATTTCATTTCCTAATCTGTTGTATGCTGTTGTTCTGTACCCGCAGGGTACAGAATCCACTGTAGACAACATAATTTAGAATAGTTTTGGTGAACATTACACACATAAAAAATTATAATAACATAATATAAACAAATAAAACATACCTTTAAAAAAAATTCACAACTAACAATCACATACGTTTCACGCTTCACTAATGCGGTTCTTTAACGATGTAAAAATAGAATGCCAGCAAGTGAACCATGAATCTGAAGAAACAAAAACGCGAAACCAAAAACCTTTCACTGATATCTAACCGTTTGAAAATACGGGGGTTGCTAAAAATGTAATAGGATAAGGGTTTCTAATTTTTGCAAGGGAGGAATGAAATTTGGTGAATACGTATGTAATATAAGTCTACATTTTTTAACATAAATTAGACTTCAATTAACTTCCGGTTTCGACCGGAAGTGGTCCAAACTTTTGATTTTTAAATGGGAAGCTTTATATATTTTTAAATATTCGGTTACAGAGTAACATTCTATGTACATTTCACAAGAAAAAATTATTATACAGGGTGTTTCAAAAAATAAGTCTAGTTTTTCGACTTTATAGTAGAAGCATGAAATTTGGTATACATCTAAACATAGTAAATATACATATTTTTAGCTAATTAAGAACTTCGATTTACTTCCTGTTTGACCGGAAACGAACCAAACTTTTGATTTTTAAATGGAAAGCTATACATATTTTTAAATATTTGGTTGCAGAATATCATTCTATGTATATTTCACAAGAAAAAATTATTATACAGGGTGTTTCAAAAAATAAGTCTAGTTTTTCAACTTTATAGTAGAAGCATGAAATTTGGTATACGTCTAAACATAGTAAATATACATATTTTGAGCTAATTAAGAACTTCGATTTACTTCCTGTTTGACCGGAAACGAACCAAATTTTTATTTTTAAAGGGAACACCCTGTATATTTTGGTTTAATTTTATAATAAATTAGTAGTTCTTTACTAAAACTTACTATTTTATACCTAAGTCGGAGTGTTTTCACAAAAAAATCAAATTTATTCCGAAAATACAATTTTTTAAAATTGCTGATAGTTTATTGATGTTAACAATGATTTTTACAACCCCTATATTTATGAAAATAACTACCCTAAGACTATACAGCAAGAAAAATAATTTTTTGGTGGCGGATTACACCTTAAGAAACATTTAGGTAATAAATCAAACAACCAAACTGGTTAATTTGAATTTTTAATGTCATTTTGTTTAGTATAAAGACCTGTTGGTTTGCGAAGATATTCATTCACTTTTGATCTTAACAAAGTATCCTGTGTAGTAAAAAGTTTTAAAAAAAATGTATTGCAAACCATCTATTCGAGTAATGGCTGATCTCGCCGGAAGAGTTAATATTTTGCATGATGTAGTGATTGCCCCAGCAAGGGTTGAAGCTCATGAAGCAGTGGCAAACCTACTAAATGATGGTTTACCAGACCTGGACTGGTTCAATGACGATCTGGAACAAAACCTGGACCATCATAATCTCGAACAAGTGGAACAAGTGGAACAAGTGGAACAAAACCTGGTCCATCATAATCTCGAACAAAACTTGCACCTGCACAATCATCTCGAGCAAAACTTGAATCGGGATCATCATCTCGAACAAAACCTGATCCATCCGGAGCAAAACTTAAACCTGGACAATCATCTCGAGCAAAACTTGAATCTAGACCATCATCTCGAGCAAAACCTGATCCATCCGGAGCAAAACTTGAACCTGGACAATCATCTCGAGCAAAACTTGAATCTGGACCATCATCTTGAGCAAAACCTGATCCATCCGGAGCAAAACTTAAACCTGGACAATCATCTCGAGCAAAACTTGAATCTGGACCATCATCTCGAGCAAAACCTGATCCATCCGGAGCAAAACTTGAACCTGGACAATCATCTCGAACAAAACTTGAACCTGGATCAACATCTCGAGCAAAATCAGGATCTCAACCAAGCTGCAGTCATTGAGGACCTGATACAAGGCGCAGAACGAGTCAATGCTGTTCAGGTTCCAGATGAAATCTTGATGCTAAATGACATTGAAATGTTGGATGACGCTGCACAACGAGATATGGAGGAGAGGATGCTATTGGTTGCAGATAGAGATATAAGTTTAGAAGAGATTAGGGTAACACGTGGAGAAGTTGAACAGCGATTGGAGCGTTTCTTAACATTGGTTACTAACTGCACGAATTTCTTAGACGTTTTGAGTCGAAGAGAACGTGCAGTTAATGATCAATATGAAGCAATGCTAGAACAGCGTCAACTTCTCCACGTGTTACATGAAAATTAAAAAAAATTGTATTAATAAAATAAAAATTGAATAAAAATTAATCATTTTAGAGATTGAAATGCTTTTATTTAGTTACTATCCTCTACCCAAAAAGTAATGTAAATATATTAAAAAAATAAATACTTTTATACATTCCAACAATTTTATGTAACTAGTAGTGTGGATATACATGTTCTGCACCACTAAAATCTAGTAGAGTGAGTATCATCATCCCCCCAACCAATTCTAATAGTATTTAAAAGTTGATACACTGCTATCATCATTTAGTTGTTAGTAATGGAAGCTAAAGTATTATTTCAAGCCATAAAAGAAATAGAGAGTCGGTTTATTCTAGAAATTAATTCAAATGTCGAGTATGCGATGAACAGTAGACCCACTTGGAGTCACTTTTATCTTGATAGAATATATTATTTCGAAGAAGGTGTCAAATTGTGTGAAAATTATTATGAAAATAAAGATATTCTGAAATTAATAAAAGGTTTCAAAGAAAATTGTTTTACGCGGGAGCTGATATCATTAAAAAAATATATATCAGAGGAACAGACAGAAGCCATGAAAATAATTGTTGAATATGAATGTAACGGAATTGATATTGATTAAGTGATTAAGTGATAGTAATAAGTTATAAGCGAATAGGATGGAAAACATAAAGAAAAAAGTGACTTTTAATGAAAAAAACAACAATATTCTTCAGTTATTTGTTTGGAGTTATGCGTATAGGAAAGCAAGAGAGAGTGATTACGAGCAGCATATGTTGGATAGATATCGTTTCCAAAATAGACTTAAATATGCAGAAAATAATTTAAGTTATGTGTTGGAGCAAGACCATAGAAATAAAATATACAATGTACGTTTTATGTAATTTTTATTTTTTAAATAAATACAATAATTAAAGTAAGTCGCTTTTTAATATCCACCCGTTATGTGCATTATCCAGACCCAGATATTTGACGTAAAGTTTGTTTGCTTTTTTTCTTAACACCTTTTCAACTAGATATACGTCTGGATATTTGACCTTCTGCAATTCTTCTCCATAAAAAGACCCTAGTATATCTTCATTTCTTTCATCTTTTAACAAATAAGTTTCTGGATTGGTTAGCTTAATTTCGATAATTTTAAAAATTTCATTAGACCAATTAGGCGTATATCCTTTCCGGAAAGCTTCCCTATATTTGCTGATTCTAACGAGATCTCCTTTCTTAAATTTGGATTTTGATGGGTCAATGGTTTTAATTCTCACATAGGATGACTTTAAAATTTTTTTTTCATTTTTTTCATTAATATCAATTGGTTTTAATCCTGTTGTTCTATGTTTAGTTGTATTATACTTGAAAACAATATCATCTACGATATTTAACCAATTATAGTTTCCTTGCATACTAAATTGTTTCCACATTAAATTTTTTAAAGTCCTATTGACTCTTTCAACAATACTTGCTTTTAAATTAGAGAACGTATGATAATGATTAATTCCAAAATTTTTCATTAACTCGTAAAAGCTGGAGTTTAAGAACTCCTTCCCTTGGTCTGTTTGTATATTTTTTGGGGGAGTTTTCGCAAGTTTTAAAATATTTTCCATCGCTAAAGTTACATCCTTGGCAGTTTTTCTTTTAACAGGTTGAATCCAAACATACTTGGAAAATGTGTTTATTACGACTAATATATATCTAGAGCCTTTGTTAAATTTTGCATAAGGAATCATCTCTACTAAATCAGCTTGCCATAAGTCGTTTAAACCTTTAATAATAACATGACGACGTCTAAAATTTTTTCTTGCAGGTTTGTGTAATTCATTCACCACCTCTTCCTTGATGTTAGGTTGCGCGCGCATAATTTTACAATGTTTATTTTGTTACCTCAACAGGACATTTTATTAATAACTCGCCATAGAATTCTTCAAGGTAACCGTCGGCAGTTTGATGAAAAGAAATAATATCACCCTTATTTAACTGAAAACCTTCGGGATTCAGAACTTTTTCTCCATTAACTTTTAATAAAATATATTTTTTTGGATACTCTGCATTAATTATAGTAGCATTCGTTATAGGAAAAGTATAACTTATCCGTCGATCTTGAAGTAATTGATAAGCCCTATCTGCATGATTATATTGATTATATTTACCCAGAAATGGTAATACCAAATTATAATGTAATGTTAATGGACTAAGATCGATAATTTTAATGAGGTTATTTTCATTACTTGATGAAATAAATTGGTTATCTTTCCCAAATATATGGGAGCCAAACTTATCAATCGACATGTTCAAAGAAGAATAAATGAAAATTGAATTACATTGTGTATTTATTGAATTATTTTTGCTTCTCTAAGTTCCTCCAATATTGAAAATATTTCATTTTGATGTCCAGTATGACCACTCATTTTTGATCCAATCAACAATCGTAATCTATCAATTATCTCATTTAAATCATCATAATAAACATAATCCATTTTCTTCTTTGATAAATTTAACATAACACCCTTTCCTGTAGTAGCTCTGGCAGACTGTGCTCTGGTTGAACGTGGTCTTTGTGTTGGCAACAATCGTGATGTACTTGGTATTATAGAACGATAACCGGATTCTGAAGATGTTGTTTTTAATATACCCTTTTGCATTAAATATGGTTTAATGATTGTTAAATATTTAATATCAGTAGTTCCTTGGATTTGATTATTAGGATCAAAATTTCTTCTATAAGCGTTTGTTCTTTTCAACACATCCATATAGTTTTCGAGGTCATTGAGTGTGTAACCGATAGGTTGTTTTTTAAAGAGAAGTTCATACAAACCAGTTGTTCCCTCATATCTAACACCTTCAACTTTAAAATCTTTTCCAATGAAATCTACTGCAGAATTTGCAATCTGATACTTCTCACTATCTATATCATGTGTCAAACCATATCTGTTATCAAATTTATCTTCTGTATCCTTTATCAACTCATCCACAAATGTTCTTACTAGTGGGTGATAAGATTCCAGGTAATCTTTATATCCGGGTGTTCTTGTTAGTTCTAATACATCTTGTCGAATCTCTTGTGTGGAGGGTTCAATTGTTGTGTCAGGACTTGATGTTTGAGATTGTTGCATATTGTTCGAAAATACTTCATCATCATTTTGTAAAAATGAAGGCATGTTGAAAGGGAGATATTTATTATGTGCACTTGATTTTCTTTGAGTGACTTCTGGAGGTGTGGGAAATAAAAATTTTTTTTTTGGGGTTGAAACCATTTGTGGAGAATATTTTTCATTCTTAATAAATGGTTCGGTTTTAATGGTTCTAATTAATTCCTGTAAAGGTTGAGTAATTGGTTTTAACTCTTTTTCCATACGAATTTCTTTATCAGACAGATCTGATTTTAAAGCATTGTATTTTTGTTTAACAGCTTTTCTTGTTTTCACCAATTCTCTTGCTGTTTTTTCGTCCATCTTTAAGCGAGTTACGTTATGTACTAAACCTTAATTAAAAAGTTATATACTTTAAATAGAGATAAAATTATCAAATCCTTTCCTATAACGACCCTCATTTAATGAGCAGTCTTTGTCAATAACCACAAAATCATATTTATTTTGCCAACACATTGAACACAGATCCTTAAATTTTTGAAGTGACATGTCGCTGTTTACATGATCATCATATATATGTTTTAAGTTTGTAGCGTCTTGCTGAAAAATTACCAAGAGATTGGAGTTATCTCTGATCAGTTGTTTAGGCACGCTACTATACGTTTGGGCCAAGTAAAAACAATCAATATTTTTGTGACGTCCAAAACAAAAATAATCTCTCATTAGAGCTTGATTACTACAAACAATGTCATCAAAAATAATGATCGAGTTTGGTTTTATTTCATTAGGTGAAACGATCTCATCAGCATGAGAAGATTCAAAATAACCAATAAATTTAAGTGGTTTAAGTAATGTTTTTAAATATTCATATTTTGATTGAAATAAGGACTTCGAATAGACATATACATTTTCAAATCTTTAACCATTAACGTGTGTGATAAGGGAAATAAGTACGTTAGTTTTCCCAGAACCAGACCTTCCCGCTATTATACAACGTTTGCAATTTCCACCGAATAATTGCCCATGTTTGTGAAAATTTTCTTGATCTAAATCAAAATTTTTTATCGGTAGAGAAAATTCTTGTTTTATAATCTTCATTGTTTGGAGTTCTCTATTTAAGTAAGATAATTTATATTTTTAGTCATTTATATATAATGATTAAACACAATAGCAATAATAACATTCGCTCTAAGAAGCTTAAAAGGAAAGGAAGTGGATTAATAAATTCATTAATTAATAAATTACCTGTAGAGTTGCATATTCCCTCATATAATTTTTGCGGACCTGGTACGAAATTAAACAAAAGACTTGCGCGAGGAGATAAAGGAATCAATCAATTAGACGAAGCTTGTAAAGAACACGATATTGCATATTCGAAATATACGGATATAGAAAATAGACACAAGGCTGATAAAGTATTATCGAAAAAGGCATTTGATAGATTTAAAGCGTCAGACTCAAACTTCGGTGAAAAAATATCATCTTTGGTTGTAAGTGGAATAATGAAGACAAAAACAAAGCTTGGTATGGGAATGAGAAAAAAAAGAAAGCGTATACATAGAAAAAGAGGGGGTCAAATAGCATTTAACAGTGTTGTAAACAAAGCACGTAAAGAGTTAGTTGGAAAAAAGTTTAGTAATATAAGAAACGCAGCAGCTGCTGCATTATCATCAATTAAAAAGTCAAAATTAAAAATAAAAGTTCCAAAACAAAGAATTATTCCAATTCCAAAAACAGGAGGAATTTTACCTTTAATACCGATTTTCGCTGGTTTATCAGCTTTGGGAGCCCTAAGTGGCGGCGCTGCTGGCATTGCTTCAGCAGTAAACGCTGCTAAAAACGCGAAAAATAAATTAGAAGAACAAAAGAGACATAACAAAGCTATTGAAAAAATATCGATCGGAAAAGGTCTTTATCTTCATCCTTATAAAAAGGGTTGTGGATTATATTTGAAACCATATTCAAAAAACTGCTAAAATTGCTACCGCAGAAACCCTTAACAAATATTGATTTGTTAAAGTATGCTAAAACTTTAAAATTACCAAATTTTAGGGGTGTCTTCATGAGAAATAAGTTACCAAAGAAAATTAAAAAACACGAATCAGGAATCATTAATTTGGATGATGATGTTGGTGAAGGTACTCATTGGACAGCATATGTCAAGAACAATAAAAATATAAATTATTTTGATAGTTTTGGTAATTTAAGACCTCCAACAGAACTAATAAATTATTTTTTTAGTGATGGTAGCAAAAATAATATTAAGTACAACTATGATAAATATCAATCTTTTAATACAATGATTTGCGGACATTTATCCTTACAATTCATTTATAATAATACGTAAGTTCAATAAATTTTTATTCTTATTCCAACCACCATGTCGTTTACTATTGCCCTTTCTGCTAATTCTGCAATACTTCAAGCAGATTTTCATCCACCTATTTACTTAGATACCAACACCTCCTATGTTGTTGGTCTGACAAATTTTGAAACTTTTAATGCTATTCCAAATATAGATGATAGGAATAATAAGATTTATTTTGGAAAGGGTGAATTTTTAACAATTCCAACAGGAAGTTATGAAATGATTGATATCAATAAATATTTACAAGCAGAGTTTCAAAAAAGAAATATTTCATTTAATCTATATGCAAATAATAATACATTAAAATCCACAATTGTAACTTCTACTGATATTATTTTTAAAAAAGGGACAATAGGAAAAATATTAGGTTTTAATAATGGAGTTATACCTGGTGACAAAGTTCCAAGGATATCGGAAAATCCTGCTGAGATTATAAAAGTCAATTCTTTATGTATAGACTGCAGTATTGCTGAAGGTTCTTATCTGAACGGAAAGCCTGTTCATATTATTCATCAGTTTTTCCCAAATGTTAGTCCTGGATACAAAATAATTGAAAGCCCACAAAATATTATTTATTTCCCTGTCACCGTGAATGTGATTGATAAAATAACAATAAAAATAGTTGATCAAGACTTGAATATTGTTGACTTTCGAAACGAGACTGTAACTATTAGATTACATATCAAGGAAGTATAATGGTTATTATTTACAATAGAAGCACGCCTACAACCAAGAATATTATTAAAAACTATAAGAAGAATAGACAACATAAACCAAAGATTAGTAGAAAGACAATCATTCAAAGGATAACACCTAAGAATAAAAACTTTTTAAAATCTCTAGGTCTAAAAGTTTTAGTATAATGGATGTTCTTAATATAACACAAGATCTGTTTATTGATAACTCTATTGTACATTCAGAGTTTCATGCCTATGAACCTTATTTACCAACAAAATTAGGAAACAATGATGAAATTGTAATACCAATACATGAAGTTGAAAAATATACACTACCATCCGAAAGCTTTCTTTATATTGAGGGCAAACTAACAAAGGATGATGATACTGTTTCCAATACACTAAGGTTGATCAACAACGGAATAGCGTTTCTTTTTAAAGAGTTACGTTATACTTTAAATGGTGTTACTATAGATTCAGTTAGGGATGTTGGATTAACATCAACAATAAAGGGTTATTTGTCATATAATCAAAATCAATGCAATAGACTAAAAAACGCAGGTTGGTTTCCTTTAGAAAACTCGCAAGTGGTTGATGCTACCACTGGTTTATTTAATGTTTGCATCCCCCTTAAATTTTTAATGGGTTTCTTCGAAGACTATAAAAAAATAATTTTAAATGGTAAACAAGAACTTATTTTAGTGAGAGATAATTCTGACAAAAATGCCACTTTCAATACTGTAGACCAAAATCCGAAAATTCAACTTACTAAGTTAACTTGGAATATACCGCACATATCAGTGGCGATTCCTCAAGAACTAGCGTTAACTAAAATAATTGATAAAAATACTAACATAACAATTGCTTTTAGAAGTTGGGAATTAATAGAATATCCTGAGTTACTTAAAACAGGACGTCATAATTGGCCTGTCAAGACTTCAACAAGAATCAACACCCCTAGGCATGTAGCCATTTGTTTCCAGAAAGATTTCAGGGATAAGCCAATATCTGACATGTCTATATTTTCCAATATTAAATTGCGAAATATTAAAATATTTCTAAATTCTGAAAGATATCCCTATAATGATCTCTACTTAGATTTTGATAAAAATAAATTTGCTACATTATATGAAATGTTTTCACAATTCCAAAAATCTTATTATGGATTAACACCTGAACCAATTTTTTCTCCAAAGGAATTTAACGATAAGGCTCCTATCACATATATCGATTGTTCACATCAAAAAGAATCCATTGAAACCGGACCAGTTGTTATGAGAGTAGAATTTGAATTACAAGAGGATCTTACTGATAAAGTATCTGCTTATTGTCTTATTATGCATGACAAAATATTTACATACAATCCGTTGACCAAAAATGTTAGACAACTATAATGCGCATGTTTAATAATTCATATATAGGTTTTTGGTTATGTATCAGCTCTATTAGTATGGATGAAGAACTAAAACTTCGTATAACCTACTTCCTAAACGAACTGAAGAAATTAAAACAACAAATACGAAATTACTCAGACCAGAAATCCATGATTAAAAGATTTTCATTAATGAAAATATGAAATTCCTAATTATGGATATCCAGGGATTTAAAATAGAAAACAACAAATTTTTTGCAAAAGAATTAGCTGCCTTTGATGGAAGCAAAATATGTCACTATGTCTTTAAATCACCATTTCACATGAAGTATCTTTCACCTGAATTACATAAGCAAGCTGTTTGGTTAATGAAAAATCATCATTGTATTCCATGGAATGTAGGATATACACCGATTCACAAATTTTCGGAAATTATAAAAAGTTTAACAGAAAATATGGAACATATCTATGTGAAAGGAAGAGAAAAAGCCGAATACATAAGAAAATACTCCCTAAGTCCTGTGTTTGAACTTGATGAACATCCTGCTTTAACAGCTGATAAACCAACTTGCTTTTACCATTACAGGTCTTCATGTATTTGTGCGCTTACTAATGTATATACACTATATAATGATACAATAATGGTTGAATAAAACAAATAAATGTATTTAAGTTTTTTATTTAAAATTACAAATTTATCTCAAACACTTCATGTATAATTTCTGTTGAAACAAATCTCTTAACTTCACTCAAAAATTTCTCAAAATCCATTTCCTTTATTGTTTCTAGAAAACTTTTTAAATCACAGGTATGTAAGTATATACTGCATGCTATAGAAGCTTTTTGGTATTTTTTAGCGATTTCCATACATTCATCATATGTATGGAACCTATCAAATCCATACTCTGCTTCATGCTCGGCATCAAATTCTAAATTATCAAAATGTGAAGCCAAATTTTCCACAGCGGTTGTTAGGTTGTATGCTGGTCTTTCGCGTACATATGATAACCACATCTTGTGAATAAATAAATTTGAGTGAAATTAAGGTATTAAGTACCAAATTTAAAAAAGGTGGGGGGAATAAAATAGAAAATTATATTTTACGAAATTTATTACTCAATACAACGTTTTACAAATTCATTGCAAGCATAAGTTTCCACATCCTCTATTATACAATCAGGATAAAAATTTATTAACTCTAATACACAACACACATTTGAACTATTTAATATAGGTGAAATAATATCATAGACATTTTTTATTAAATCTCCATTTTTAGTTGAAATTCCACCAATCAGAACATTATAATAATTTGAAAATGCTTGGTTTTTTAATATATCCAAACGATATTTTATTAAATTCATCAAGTTGAATAGTTGAATTAGAGAATCTTCAGCCAGAAAGATTTCATGTTCTCTATCTTGAACGATCTTAATAATTCTCGAAGTATTCATGAACACAAAGTCAATTTCAAATCCATTTCCCTGCATGGGTTGCCATCCAAATCCTTTAGAGTAGATGAAGCTCAACATATTTCCTTGGTTACTAAGAAAGGATAGCCATTGATCTTCGTTAAAAATAACATTTTGGTTATACTTGCATCCACCAAGTTTAATTACCGGCTCATATTTTCTCTCCAAGGAAAATCCAATGCTGACCCATTTGGATTTGGATTTGTTTATGTAGTACATAGATTCATTGATTAGAGTACCATTGCGCTTCTTACTAAACTCTTCTTGCATCTTGGGTTGTTGACTGCTTGACATTTTAAGAGCAAACAATTAATGAAAGTAGAACTTCAGCTAGTTGTTTATATAATAACTAAATTGTAGTGGTGGGGAGGATGAAATGTTGGAGAAGTTAAATATATGAGATTTGCATTTTTGAAACATTTAATCATGAATGAGCGTAATATGGAATTGTTTCTAGACATCCAAGGTTATAATTGCAGTTTTGGATACATTCCAAAAGAATTAGCAATTTATGATGGGATTCGTTGTTCAAATTATTTCTTTAAATCACCATTTAAAAGAAACATGTTATCGGCTGATGATCTTAAAGTTGTAAACTGGGCTGAGGAATATCATGGATTGGAATGGGAATTTGGAAACATAGAACTTAATGAATTTGAGGATATTGTAAAGAATGCTTTAAAGTTTTATGAATCACCCAAAATTTATATGAAAGGAAATGAAAAAACAAACTTCCTAAAAAAGTTTTTGGATGAAGAGTGTATTTATTCTATTCCTATTGGTCGAGAGCCAAAATTAAGTAGATTTAAGAAAATTCCAGAGTGTTATTTTCATAAAAATGTTAATCCTTGGCATTGTGCATTAGCAAATGTAAAATTATTGTATAATTATAAAAATTGTTATGAATAAACTTCAATGAAACAAAATATATTATTTTATTATTTTATTTATAATACAAATATGCTTTTAACAGTACATATCCCAACATACATAAAAATAATATAAAAACTATAATTAAAAATATTATACATGTCTTCAAATTACATTCTTCCGATTCTCTATACAACTCTATCCATTCTTCTGTTGTTACAGAGGAACTATCAAAATAATATAGTCGTAGCTTATATTTTACTAAGAAATAATTATTTACATCATCAAATTGATAAGAATATAATCCATTATTCGGATTCATTCTCTTCCATGATGAAGGCCAAGTATCATTATATTCATCATTAACCGATGAACAAATAAATGCTTCTCGAACTTTTGGATCTACTTGAATGTACAAAGTATTGTTAATGAATGCTGAGAGAAATAGTACACCTGCAGGTAGAAACACCATCTTTAAAATAAATATGTTTTATAAATTTTTCAGGTTTTATATTGATTTTGAACTAAAATTTTAAGAATATTTAGTACATTGTTAACATCCTCATCATCACTCTTTGAGTTATCTTCTAAAATATCTATATGCTTGTGCCCCCAAGCAAGGGTTCTAAAGGAATCTTTAATTATATATCGTTTATCATCTTTTGGAGACAGAGCAACTTTATTTTTTAATTGTGTAAACATGTCATGCAATATTGAACGGAAAACATTCATTTTTCTAAATTTTGTTTCAGAGTTTTCAACGACATCCTTATAATCTTGTTTGGTAATTGAATTTTGAATAACATATTTTTTAACACCTTTTGCTTTCTTTTCAGATTTATTCCCTAAATTAACACAATATGCTTTTGCGCCAGTACCATAAAAACTTATTATTGGTTCTCCAGCAAATTCATCTTTCATACGTCCTAATACAGATTTATTCTTTGTTATGTTATGTATATTATTTTCATAATAGTTAGAAGTATCAAATTTAACTAAATTTTCTTGAATATCTTTATAAAAATTTTCTGTTTCAACTTGTAATATTAAACTATCTGTATCAGTGTATAATAGCATTGCTTTGTCCCCATATTTACTCTTAATATAATCATAATAAAAATTATAAATTACAGTTTTTGATAATTCCAAGACTGAGAATCCAATATAAACTGGTTTATTATAAGTCACTTTAACTCTTTCCATTTGTATTGCAACAAAATTTTCATTAAAAACTAAGCGATTTTTGAAATTCGGTTTTGCAATCAATGTTTGAGCACCCTGCTTCTTACCAATATTTTCCCAATGTGTGATTAATTTAATATCAACGCGTTTATCAATGTTCTCCAAAGATTTCCCATATATAGCGTTATTATATAACTTGTAACAATCTTTTTCGAGCTTATTTTTAGATTTATTCCTCATTTCAGTATTTAAATCAATGTATGGTTTTAGAAAAGCTGATTGTTTGAATTTAATAACTCTATGAATTTTTGTTAACTTTAATCCATTTTGAATTGCTTGTTGAAGATTTCGATAATGAATTATATACTTTTCCTTATTGTTTAAATTACAAATTAACTTTTTTTGTTTGGAACCTGGAGCGCAAATATTTTCTGTCAAAAATGGTAATTCGTTATGTTTTTCATGTAAGTTCTTAGGATATTTTACATCAACTTCCAAAACATACCCATATTCAGAATCATCAGGTATAGACATCAGATCAATGCTGTTAATTTCGTCCCTAGACAACCACGTAAAATCATTTACTGGTAAATGTTGACTCATGCTATGTCCATACAAGTTGGTCGCATCTAAATACATTATATGGGTCTTTGGTTTGTTGGAATCATAATTTTCAAAACTTGGATTATTGGCTTCAGCTTTTCGAACACTACAATGACAAATACCACCCCTTATACTATTTTTAAAAAAATGAAGCATATCGATGTCAGTTAATAGTTCCAATTTCACGTTTGTTTTACGTAACATAGCATCCCAACTTAAACCAGGTAGTGTATAATACTGTGCAGCATCCAGGTTAAAATTAGTTAAAGATATATTTCGAAATGCTTCAAAAAAATCAGTTAGTATGAGAACATCAGAGAGTAAATAAATTTTTGTATAATCCAATAAAGTTTTACAATCAAATAAATTCCAAATATTAATAGCTCTGTTGTACTCTGAAGGATCTATAGGTTCATCTTTTAGTTTATCATAAAAATGTTCTATACTTGGAAGTTGATTATCATACAACTTTTCAAAAGAATCAACATAAGAATAGGGGTAAATACCTTTTTTGCGAATTTCATTAAACTGGTTAATGTCTTGAAAATGTTTTTTAATTTCTACACATTGATTTGATTCTAAACTTTCACCAAGTGACTCTAATGAACTTGCAACAAATCGAAAAGAATCTAAAAATCTCATTTTAATAAACAGATTTTTTTCTTTATTATCTTTGTCTTTATATTTATCAACTAAAATTGATTTTGAAAATGAAATGTACTTCTCTTTGTTTTGTGCAAGTACATCAATATTATCATCTTTACAACAGAGTTGTTTAACAAATAGATGACTATCGTAACCCGTTAAATTATGAAAAAATATTGGTATGAAATATGGAATTTTGAAATTTAAGTTACATATACTGTGAGCTACACCCCGAAATTGCCCGTTTAAATGATCATGATCTCTCACTTTTTCACTTTCTTCAACTTTTTCATTACATATATGACATTTATTGCAATTTTTATAAGCTAATTTCTGTTCGTTTGATAAGGGAATCATTTTCACAATTGGTTTAAGATGATTATTATAAATTCTATGTACATGACCTTCAATTCGTTTACAAAATTCATCAGCAGCATCTAATCCGAAATAGGAATCCAATACTGATAAAGAATCGTTGTATGAACATTTAATGAAATATGAGAAAGCGTATGGTTCATGTTTAAACGTATTTCTAGTATATGAATCTAAATCGTTTTCAGGTTGTTCAAATTCTAATGGTTTCAAAAAGCACTCAAAATCTGCATAAATTACAAAAGGAACTTTTAGCTGTCTTTGGAAATTTTCAAATTGTAGAATATTTTCCGGTATATTTTGTCCATACTTATTAGTTCTGATTTCATTCGTTGGAACCCTTGTATACAAATGATTACAATCATTTTTTTGATGAATTTCTAGTTTTTGTAATGATCTAAAATAAATTAAACATCCATCACAAAAGTATTTTTTAAAATGACTTTTATTAATTTGAGTTGCTAATAATCTTGACATATTCTTAATCCAACAATAATGATTATTTTCACCATCACTTATCAACAACAAATTTACATGTGTGTGAAGTTTTTTAGCAGTATAATGAAGAGGACCAACTACTTCATATTTTCGTTTACTTTCCTCTCTCTCCAAACCATAAACATTTATAGATATTTGGTTAAGCGATTCAAATTTGGATATATCTTTTAACTTGACAGGAAACTCTATTCCCTCAAAATTTAGAAAATCAAAAAAATTTGGATATGAAATTACTCTATAAGAATGCATCTCTGCAGGATATAATGCGCTTATCACACTCCACCCAAAACAATAAGAGTCATTATTCTTTACATTAATTACTGCATGTTTCTTTGCAATTTCTATTGGTAAAGGAATATATGATGATGCTCTAATTGGATTATATTTGTTTATGTTAATCTCTAAATGTAATATTTTTTCCAAAGCCCAACCTGAACCATTTTCAGCAAATATTGACACTTTTTCTTTTATTTCCAACAAAAACTGGTTATAAATATCTTTTAAATTTGTTGTTGACGTGATTACCTTATTTTTAGTATTAAATGATTTAGTTTCTATTGTCTCTTTTGTTTGTAACAAATAATCTCCAAATAACTCAACATTAATCTTAATACATCTATGCTTAACTAATTGTTCTGAAATTAAACTTACGAATTTTTGTTTAACGTCCTCAAAAAATTCATCAATATCTACACACTTTTTGTTTGGAAGAAGCATGTAGGATATAATTCTGCCTTTGAACGCCGATGTTATAATTTTTACATTATCATCACTTTTAAGTTTGCTTTTATGAAGGTTTGAACGTAAATGCGCACTGAGTTTATTTTTAAAATACCATGTATCACAGTCTTTACAACGGGATAAAGTAATTTTAGGTACAGTGTTTACACCTTGTTTTTGGGGTTCTTCTGTTTTAAGTTTTTTTGTAGGTGCATCACATAGTTGGGATTTAGCTTTTCTTTTTACACCAGATGGTCTAGAAGGACATGATTCCTTTTTATGTCTATAAACGTTTGATTGATGTTTAAAAAATTTTTTACAATCACTGCACTGATACATCTTAGAATTAGAACTAAAGACAATCTTACTTATTCTTCTGCAATCAGATTTCTTTCTCTAATTACATCTAACCAGACATACGAGTCCAGTGCTAAACTTATTAGACTTAAATGATCATTAAAATATTTAGCTTTAACGACTCCTATAAGAACTTTATCGCACAAGTTTATACCTTCTTCAATCCACCTAATTAGATTATTATCGCGACACTGTAATTGTAAGAGGTGATAGTGTGCTTTAACGAATACTTTTTTAATTTCCAACACTTTTGTTATATGTCTAGGTTTTAACATTGTCTAGTTACCTTCTATTAGAATTCAAACATTTTCTTAGGATGATTTCTTAGTTGACAACACGAGACTATATTCAACTTGAATAACTACTAACTCTTTTCACACTAATGTCTAACGAACTAATGCTTTGAAATCACTTGAGATACATAACTATCTGCAAATTAATTTGTTATGACTTTAAATAATGTTTAAGAATAGTGGGGGTGAGAGTGGGGGGATATGGTGGGGATGAGAGTGGGGGGATATGGTGGGGATGAGAGTGGGGGGATATGGTGGGGATGAGAGTGGGGGGATATGGTGGGGATGAGAGTGGGGGGATATGGTGGGGATGAGAGTGGGGGGATATGGTGGGGATGAGAGTGGGGGGATATTCATAGGTGACTGGTAGGGGGGTATGTAGGCTTGGATATATATCCTTGGCCTGTAAAACCTATAAGTTACCTACTTGTTACCTACTTAATGACCCTATTTGCATTTTATTGATTTAGTGCACATTTGGGAAGGCCCCATTATAAAGACTGTAAATATTTATCTATAATGTGTGTACTATAAAAATTTTGCTGGTCATTCGTGCAGATGTTGGCATTTTTGAGAGATTTTTTTATTTCTAATTGTTCTAACATGTTTAGTCTTTTGCCCTTCCTTTCATTATGTAATAATTCAATGTGATCTACATCAATAAAATGGTTATTATCTATGCAATGGTTAGACATCCCTGAACTCCTAACATTGTTTAAAATTGATGTTCTATGTTCTTTAAGCCTAGTTCTTATGTTTCTACCAGTTTGACCTATATAAACAGCGTCACAATCTATACAATTGATTTTGTATACGCCTGATTTATTTAGTTTGTCAGTTTTATCCTTATTATTAACTAGCATTTTACCTAGATTTTGTTTATTTACACATATAGTTTTGTAGCCTAAATTACATAATTTATTACAAATATTATTGCTGATAGTGGAAGTATAATTAATGAATTTAAAGTTATTATTTTTAGGAGGGCTAACACTATAAAATTCTTTCTTTAATAATTTATTCTGTTTATTTTTTAACATATTGTCAATTAGACTTTGTTTGTATCCATTGTTTCTTGCTATTTGTTTTATGGTACCTAATTCTTTGTCAAAATTATTTTTGTTTAAAGGAAACGTTACAAGTCTGTGTATGAAGCTATGAAAAGCGGATAGTTTAATTTTCCAAGATTGTTTTGAAGAATAAGGGATAATTGTATCTGTGGTCGTTGGTTTTCTATAAATATCAAATTCAAGGCTGTTATGTTTCTTTTTAATATTAATGTCTAAAAAATTAATTTCATCGTTCTGACCCTTCTCCATTGTAAATTGAATGTTTTTATTGAATGAATTTAAAAAATCTAAAAAATTCTCTAAATTTCTGTCTGTACCATTCCAAATGCAGAAAACATCGTCCACATATCTAACCCAATAGAAAATCTTTTTAATAAGTGGGTTGTTTGAATTAACTACATTTACCATAGAATTAACTACATTTACCATAGATGAAACTAATCTGTTAGAAAAGGGCCTAAAATACTCTCCTCATATATTTTCGCATCAGGAATTGGAAAATTTAGCGGTTAATACGGAAATCGCTCTTAGCTCTATAGAGACTGTAACTTTAAATGACAAAATGAATGTAGCAATAATGTTTGATAAAATCAATACTCCCAAAAGTAATAAAGGAGAAATTCAGACTATAAAAAATTTGAAACAAAAAATATTAGAAAATAATTTAACTCTATGCAAAGCAGACAAGGGCAATACTATTACTATCTTAACTAACACCGACTATAATAATAAAATGGAAACATTGTTGTTGGAAAGTAATACCACAAAAATACAAAAAGATCCATTAAATTTCAATCTGACATTGTGAAAACACTTAACAATAGCCCTAACATTACTCAGAATCAATCATACAAATATAAAGTTATGAACCCTTCAGCACCATTACTATATGGTTTACCTAAAATCCACAAAGAAAATAATCCAATTAGACCGGTAGTATCATACATAAATGCCCCCTGCCATAAACTTGCGAAAGAAATTAACAAAGTATTACCGGAATTAATAAACTTTCAGCCTGCATATACAATTAAAAACTCATATCAATTTATAGATAAAACCAAAAATCTTATTTTACCTGCCAATTCAAAATTAGTGTCATTTGATGTCAAAAGTCTCTTTACCTCAATTCCGGTTAAAGAACTTAACATTATTTTAGAAAACTTAATCAAACAATCTAATTTAGATTCTAACATAAAAACAGAACTAATCAGGGCTTTGCAAGTGTGCCTAGAACAAAATTATTTTCAATTTAATAATGAATTTTATAAACAAAATGATGGCCTGCCTATGGGCTCACCAATTTCTCCTTTATTGTCTGAAATTTTTATGGCAAACTTTGAAGATTCTCTCTTTAATTCAAACAACCCACTTATTAAAAAGATTTTCTATTGGGTTAGATATGTGGACGATGTTTTCTGCATTTGGAATGGTACAGACAGAAATTTAGAGAATTTTTTAGATTTTTTAAATTCATTCAATAAAAACATTCAATTTACAATGGAGAAGGGTCAGAACGATGAAATTAATTTTTTAGACATTAATATTAAAAAGAAAAATAACAGCCTTGAATTTGATATTTATAGAAAACCAACGACCACAGATACAATTATCCCTTATTCTTCAAAACAATCTTGGAAAATTAAACTATCCGCTTTTCATAGCTTCATACACAGACTTGTAACGTTTCCTTTAAACAAAAATAACTTTGACAAAGAATTAGGTACCATAAAACAAATAGCAAGAAACAATGGATACAAACAAAGTCTAATTGACAATATGTTAAAAAATAAACAGAATAAATTATTAAAGAAAGAATTTTATAGTGTTAGACCTCCTAAAAATAATAACTTTAAATTCATTAATTATACTTCCACTATCAGCAATAATATTTGTAATAAATTATGTAATTTAGGCTACAAAACTATATGTGTAAATAAACAAAATCTAGGTAAAATGCTAGTTATTAATAAGGATAAAACTGACACACTAAATAAATCAGGCGTATACAAAATCAATTGTATAGATTGTGACGCTGTTTATATAGGTCAAACTGGTAGAAACATAAGAACTAGGCTTAAAGAACATAGGACATCAATTTTAAACAATGTTAGGAGTTCAGGGATGTCTAACCATTGCATAGATAATAACCATTTTATTGATGTAGATCACATTGAATTATTACATAATGAAAGGAAGGGCAAAAGACTAAACATGTTAGAACAATTAGAAATAAAAAAATCTCTCAAAAATGCCAACATCTGCACGAATGACCAGCAAAATTTTTATAGTACACCCATTATAGATAAATATTTACAGTCTTTATAATGGGGCCTTCCCAAATGTGCACTAAATCAATAAAATGCAAATAGGGTCATTAAGTAGGTAACAAATTATTGGCAGATAATCCGACGAACGCAAACAAAGTTTAGTATCATCTGTACTCTTGATAAAGCCCTAAGAAGGCGAAACATATGTAGAGTAATACTCTATTAAAACTGAAACATTTAAAAGCAAAAAAAGAGTTTTATTTCACAAAGTTTTTAATGATTGAATTAATTCACGATGAACCTTAAATGTGACCACCATGTACATTTATCGCCAAGTTTGAAAAATTTTTGAGACTTGATGATTTTCTAGCTATTCGGTAAGAAATTAAGGTAAAAATATTATGTGAACTATTTCATCACCATGCATTTTACAAAATTACAAAAAGTCCAGATATCTCAAAAACTGACAAAGTTACACAAAAAGGCGTAAAATTTGCTTAGAATTAAATGGTTAATCGAAAAATACAATAAAAATTACCATGTTGTATTTAAAAAACGAAAGTTGACAGCTACTTCCGGTATAACCGGAACATGTGAATATTTTAGTTTAGTAAAGCGTATCGATAAACTTAAATCGCCAAAGTTTCAGAAACATATGTTGAGTAGTTCTCCATAAAGTTCTAATGCAAGCTTATCCTGAATCATCCTGTAAAAATCTAACGATTGGTGCTTCCGTTCAGGACAAATAGATATCCCACGTAAATTGTGATAAAAATGATCATATATTAATTATTTTAGCCCAAAAATGTACTTAAACTTTTTAGAGACTACAATAAGAAAAATGTCCCTGTTCAATGTAAAGTGTATTTTCCTAGTAATTTAAGAGTTAGTTAACAAAATATATTCTTAAAATGATAAACAAAGAACTACTGATTTGACACATTTCTATCAGAACATCAACAAATAAATAATTAAAAATTTGTCAAAATCATTTTATGTTAAATCGGAAAATGGGAAATCCCATGTGTCCTGTTCGGATGCCCCATCCGGTGTATCTAATAATATATGTATACGCCTTTATTATTAATGCGAGTAAAATCATTTACGAGCGTAGATTTTAATGATTCAAATGTCTGTGTTGTTATTTATATTAAATTTTTATCGAGCGTCGCCTGATAATAAACATTCTCAAAAACAATCTTAGTGGTAATAACGATGTCATAAAACTTGTTATGTCTCTATTTAGATCTAGATTGTGGGACATGTTTTATATATCATGACGAAATAAAAGCAACACCATATTAACTGGTACGTGTATGAATTTAATTGTTAATATAGTGCTATGGGTATGCAATATAATTAAATGATTAATACCAACATGGAAAATTATAATTTCCAGACCACCCCATGATCCTCATACAATAAGGGCGTATTTTTGTCTACACAGTAGAACTTTAAAATACTATTTCAAATTGAATGGTACTACCAAGAAAAGGAAGTCCTCTCCATTGATAGGATGCAAGGGTAGGTGTACAATGTACATACCTATCATCAGAGAGGACTTTTAACTTAACGCCGTACTATCGACGGTAGTCGACAAAATACAGCGCGCGGCGCCATCTCTTAGTAGTCCCACGCAATCTGAACAGACGTTATTTGATTAAATCAAATTTTAAAAATCCATCTAAGAAATAAAAAGTCTATGCTTGTCAGGTGGTATTAATATCAAATACCAATATGGAAAATTATTATTTCCAGACAACCAGATGATCCTCATACAATAAGGGCGTATTTTTGTCTACACAGTAGCACTTTAAAATAGTATTTCAGATTGAATGGTACTACCAAGAAAAGGAAGCCCTCTCCATTGATAGGATGCAACCACCTTATTGTATGAGGATCATCGGGTGGTCTGGAAATAATAATTTTGCATATTGGTATTTGATATTAATACCACCTGACAAGCATAGACTTTTTATTTCTTAGATGGATTTTTAAAATTTGATTTAATCAAATAACGTCTGTTCAGATTGCGTGGGACTACTAAGAGATGGCGCTGCGCGCTGTATTTTGTCGACTACCGTCGATAGTAGATACGGCGTTAAGAAGTTAAAAGTCCTCTTTGATGATGGGTATGTACACCTACCCTGTACTGACGAGAACAAATAAGTTCGAAACCGGTTTACAGGTGGTTGCATCCTATCAATGGAGAGAGCTTCCTTTTCTTGGTAGTACCATTCAATCTGAAATAGTATTTTAAAGTGCTAGTGTGTAGACAAAAATACGCCCTAATTGTATGAGGATCATCGGGTCGGTAAATAATAATTTTCCATATTGGTATTTGATATTAATACCACCTGACAAGCATAGACTTTTTATTTCTTAGATGGATTTTTAAATGATAGAAGGTTTAAACCCCACGGCTGATAAACCGATTCGCACTAGGTGGACTTTAGTAGTATAAGTCATGTTCGGCGTCATGCAAAAATAGGGAACAGGGAAAAATGTTCCATCCCCATCCCTAACCGAATTCACGCCGTTAATCACGCCGGATGAGATCGGACATATCATGGGCTGTTGAAATTATTAATCTTTAAGAGGCCTACTCGAACTTATGTGTCTTTATAATTATTGAGCAACTAAAAATAGACCTTAATGAAGTGTGTTGATTTGTCACAATAATTAAAATTATGACTCACGTACGAAATTACCCACCTTTATATAAAATGATAAAATAATGAAACGTAGTTCATGTATATTTTTTTTAGTTTCCACAACACGTTCTTGATACATTCACTGATAGTCATAATGTGCTTTCGGTGATATCAGCAGCCATTAGAGTATATCAGAGTATACGTTTTATACCGTTATATTGTTGCTGATAAATGATATTTTATATGGATAGTAAACTGCTTTATGATTTATAGGCAGCCATGTAGTCATTTATAGCCATTCTATGGTGTATTTTCATGAAAGCCATAATCGATTAGGCTATTTATATCATATTCTTATTCACAGTCGGGTAATAATAGGATATATCTATAACTATTTTAAAAGTATTAAGGGAGTCGTAAAACAGTTTGTTACAGTCTCACCCATTGAGGGAACACTAAGAGTAAAATAATAATTTTATTTGCAACCATGTATGTAATGTTGACATTTCAGACTTTTTAAAAGTTTCAAAATACCAGTACTGGGATCTCGGAAACCATAAGAGATAAGAAGTCGGTTAAATGGAGGTAAAGTTGCGCATTTACGTGCCTAATAATATGCCGTTTAGAAAGTTTTAAAATTCCGAGTAGTTCCGGTGATATCCGGAAAAAAACGAAATTCTGAAAAATCGTTTTATTGTTTTCCTGGTTTTTTTTTAGATCGAATTCTAAAGTAAATTGCACTTTTGCATTGCCACTTTTTCCACTCTATCTAACAGCGTAAATTGTTTTGTAATCCGACGAGTTGTCCTCAAAGGGCCATTATCAACTTTCTTTTTTTAAATACGATCCTGTTTTTCTGATATTGGAATTTGATAGCTTTTTTCTTCCGAATGCAATGATGTATGACACATTGTGGTTTAATGACGTTTCGAGGATTTTTTGAACAACATCAAGAAATTTTGGGATACGGTCCTGTATTTCTCCTAATTTTATAAATAATATCTCATAAATAAGCTCTCAATTTTTTTCTTATGTTGGACTAGTTCAATAAATAACAAATAATTTAATAATAACCCACAAGTAAGTGAACAAAATACAGAAACATTATTTCAAACTTCTGTTGATTCGGGATTTAAAAGAAAAGTAGGAGTTTGAAACAAAAAAAAAATTAGATGGTGACGCGTGATTTGTTTCACTTGACATTGTGATAGTTTCAAAGCGTTTTAAGAGGTTTTCTATTTTCCAGAGAATATGGAACATAATTTTACAAATGCTGAAAAGTTTGATATTCTATCACATGTTTCATTTTATTTCAAAAAAACTGTTATCTGGCAGTTAGAAGATTAGACGGAAATCATTTTGAACACCTGATAATGAAGTTCCTTACTTTTTTCGTTGTTCGTTTTATTACTGTTTTGGTATGATTTTTGTTCACTTATTTGTGGTTCATTATTAAATTATTTGCTATTTATTGAACTAATCCAACATAAGTAAAAAATTTAGAGCTTACTTATGAGATATTATTTATAAAATTAGGAATACAGGACCGTATCCCAAAATTTCCTGATGTTGTTCAAAAAAACCCTCGAAACGTCATTAAACCACAATGTGTCATACATCGTTGCATTCGGAAGAAAAAAAGCTCTCAAATTTAAATCAGAAAAACAGGACCGTATTTAAAAAAAGAAATTTGATAATGGCCCTTCGAAGACGACTCGTCGGATTACAAAACCATTAACGCTGTTAGATAGAGCGGAAAAAGTGACAATGCAAAAGTGCAATTTACTTTAGAATTCGATCTCAAAAAACCCCAGGAAAACAATAAAACAATTTTTCAGAATTTCGTTTCTTCCCGGATATCCCCGGAACTACCCGGAATTTTAAAACTTTCTAAACTGCATATCATTAGGCCCCTAAATGCGCAACTTTACCTGGCAAGTGACATTTACCTGACTGAAAGAGGATCATTTTCCATCCGGGTAAATGTCACTTTCCATCCAGGTAAATATCAACATTCATTAAATAACCAAAATTACTTGCGAAGTTAACTTTTGTTATTTGTGGATAGGGGCGAAGTTTGTGCTTATATAGGAGTCTAACTAGATCCAATAACGGGAATTGCCGTAAAAATAAATGGGACTAACCAAAATAAATATAATATTTTTTTGTATTAATTCTGCTCCTCTGAATATACTATGGAATAACAAAATATTTTAAAAATGCATGTAGTACTTACAAAAATACATTTGGAAAGTTAGGTACTACATTACCAATTTGATTTACGGTCCAATGTTGACATATGTGTTGCTTACCTGCAATAAAATAAAAGAATTAAAAAACTTTTTTTTCAGATAATAAAAATACTTATATTATGGAATTATACCATTAGATATCTACTTATACGTGGTGTCCGGAAAAATGTGGGAAATCTCCAGGATATGAAGAAAACAAGTAAAAAAAATACTACAAGTTCATATAAACTTTTTTCGTGTAGGCCTCCTCTTCGGAGATATGGGCTATCAAAGAGATCCAATGGAATCAAGTTTTTATCACTGTTATTGCCAACCACCAGGTATATTTAAATTTTTTTTTAATATGATGTATACCAGGTAAGAGGCCCTTGAAATTAATATCCAAGAAAGTGTTGTGACTTACTCACAGCTGATGTGACACTTATGGACTCTTTTTTAACGCCCTGGATGATAAGAACTTTGGACAATGGTTTTTACATACCTTTAACTATTCATGTCGCTAATCCTAACCGTTTTGGAAAAAACGTTATTTAATATACACCATGTATTTGGCGTATTTCAATAAAAGATACATCTTTGTTCTGATCTGAACTATTCAACCTTCAAAATTCTGCTTTTTCATATTTAACCAGTGAGAAGTTAGGGGACTCAGTGTAAATAAAATGACGGTTTTCGAAAACGGTTAGAATTAGCGACATAAATGGAAGAGTACTTAATTTTTAGTGAATAGTTAGAAATATGTAAAAGACATTGTCCAAAGTTCTTATCATACAGGGAGTTTAAAAGGGGGGCCATGAGTGCCACAGCTAGTCCGTCGCTGCAGCTGTGAATAATTCATAACACTTTCTTGAATAGTAATTTGGACGGCCTTACCTGGTATACATCATATTTAAAAAAATGTAATATACCTGATGGTACAATAATTATGAGTAAGCTATACGAAAAAAGTTTATATGAACTTTGTAGTACGCCTTTTCACTTGTTTTCATATCCGGGAGTTTGTTCACATTTTCCCGGGCACCCTGTATTACGATTAACATTTTTTAGTTTGTTCGATTCGAAATATGATTAAAAATTAAATTGAGGAAACCTAAAAAAATCTACAATTTCAAATGGAAACCCCCAAATTAATAGTTATTTTCTATTTAGCCTTAAAAATAAAGGTGTTGTTTTGCTGCGAATTTTAAGTTCAGTTAATCCTAGTTGGCTGTGACAGCGTTGAGAAACATTCAAGTATGTAAGAAATGTATGAAGCGCTCACCTACGATTTGAAAATTAACAATAATCCAGCCAAGGCGCATTCCAATTATGGAAACGACGATTATTTAAACTTATTATTAATAATTTTCAAACGGTTAGTGACAGCTTATTACATTTCTTCATAGCCAACTATGATTAACTGAACTTAAAATCCGCAGCCGTATAAAAATATTGAATTAGCAATTTTTTAAAAACTACAAATTTTACAACCTTAGACAAACTTACCCTTATTTTTAATGCTAAATAGAAAATAATTATAAAATTTAATGGTTTCCATTTGAAAACGTAGATTTTTTGCAGTTTTCTTAATTTAATTTTTAAACTTATTCTTTGAGCACCCTGTATTAATCGTTATGAAAATATCATACATAATCTATTAAAGCAGGTCCTTTTCAAAAGGAAATCCAACCCAAATTAAATAATGAAGGCTTCCTTCCTTAGAGGAAAAATCAATAATTATTTTAAGGTCTGCAAACGACATTTTTCAAATAAAATTTAAATATATCAAACACGTTTATAGTTTAGGTATAGGACATGCTAAACTGCAATAATATATGGGGTATTATATTTAAAATAAGCAAGTTGACACTGACTCCCGGTATAACCGGAAGTACCACCATATAGAAAATAGTTCGGCCGAGTGGCCTCCATCGACATTAGCAAACTGTGTAATTTTCAAACATTTCTTATGTATAGTTTTCCATAATAGATCGCTTCGGTTGTCGGCGGGACATCCTGTATAAGTGAGAATTAGTTTTGTATTCAATTAAAATAAAGCATTACATATAACAAAATTTCATTTTTATGTTGCTGTCAGGAAAAGAAACAAAATATAGTTTTTCTTCAACCATATGCCATATCGCTCCAGTGACCCAAGAATTGATTTTCGTCCTACCCTGGTCTGACATATGATTAATAGCAATGTCCAATATACACACACGAATGCTAAATAATTTATGTGGACAATATTGTCGTAAGCTATTGAAAATGTTTATTCTCTATAGAATGACAATAATGATAAAAGTAAGTAGAACTATTAGAATTATGTTTTAATATATCAAAAAGGAAAATAACTATAACTAGGTATATTATTATTTTATTTTTAGTTAAATTATAAGGGAAAAGGTAAACAAAATAGATTATTAAGATACAAGAAGTTGGCCTCATATAATCGATGATGGCGATGTTTTTATTTATTGTTCCTTATTTTAGTAATATTAATTTTATTGTAATTCTTATATTACAAGTCAAAAGCAAGATATACCGGGTGTTTCAGGACGATCGCTCAACCCTATAACTTTTGTATTGTTTAAATTATAGAAATAAAATTTTGTATTTTTGTATGTGATATTATTTTGCATTTGATGAAAAACGGGCTCCATTTCGTCACTTCCCGAAATTACCTCAACTTTGGATTTTGAAATGAAACACCCAGTATATTTTTGCTATATCGATTGAGGAAACCATATCAAATTCGACGACACCCCCATACCTCAATTTTTGGATACTTTAAATAATTTTTCATCTTATTTTTATTTTTTCATCTAGATTGCTATGACTTCTAAGCCAAATGATGGCGAATTTTAAATTTGTAATAATGTCCATTTGTTTGTTAGCATTATGACGTTTGCGCTTGTTGTGTTTATTGTCATGAATTAGTACAATCACGTTCCCAGCCGCATAAAAGACTATCTAATGTCGCTAGCCGAGATTTTACAAAAGTATGTCAACTTCACCCTGCCGGTTAAATTCACCCCAACATAACATTAAAATTGCACTAAAATGTAAAAAAATATATTTAGACAAAATTTTAATTTTTGAATTATATACGAGGGAATTTGAAGTTGTCGTTAATCACTTACGTAATAAAGTTTGATTAGTAATTTTTTCAATGGGTTTTCATTTACTTTTTCCAACACCGTTGTATCACTAATCAAATTTTAAAATTTGTTTCATGTGTTTAAAAAATTAATATTAATTATTCATAAACTCAAAAAATTGGCAAAACCTTCGAAAAAAATTATAAACGGAATAAATAAACAATACTAAATATTTTATTAGAATTTTGGTCATTTTCACCCCATAGGTTATTGTAAGATACCTGTGTGAGAAAATGTTTCATTTTTTAGTTAGTCGTAAGTTAAGTAACAATTATTATGTTGTGTATATACACGCAGGAAAATTTTAATGGATGTCGTGCCCAGAGACGATATTCGGAACTCTGTCCAAATGGAAGACAACCCGATTTAAAGATCTTCAAAAATATTGACGACCGATTAATCGAAACAGGTAGCTATCGTCCTAAACGGGATTCGATAAGGCGCGGGCCAGAATTTCTTTCTTCCTCTTGTTCCGGAGTTAAAGTCTTCGACCGCCCTTTTGAATTCCGTTTAGGACGGAAGGTAGCTGTTTCGTCTAATCGGTCGTAAATATTTTTGAAGATCTTAAAATCAGGTGGTCTTCGATTTAAATAGAGTTCCGAACATCGTCTCTGGGCACCTCATACATTAAAATTTTCCTGAGCTTATACACACAACATATCCAGAATTTCTGCGTTTGAAAACAAATTGTGTCTCGGCATTGTTATTTAACTTAGATACGATAAACTCAAAAATGAAATATTTTACAATAATCAACAAACAAATGACAACATGGAGATTTCATAGCAACTTCGTCTCTAAATTTAATTTATTTTCTCATAGGTTACCTTAAGGAAAAAATGTTGTTTTCAAATTAATAGTAATTGGGCAGGGTACACTAAACAATTTAAATGCAAATATCTCCAAAAAGGTAACTCCGGGCGACCTGAACTTATAGTATACCTTTTTTACGTAATAAATATGAGAAAACTATTATTTTCATTAAAAACTTAAATACACTTAGGAACGAAAAACTTATGACCTAATGAAAGGTCGAAGAATGCCGCAGACAGCGCCCCCTATATTGTACATTAAAATTTCACAAAAAAATCAATTTCTCGTCCTAAAAATACCGTAATTGCCGAATTTTATGAAGTTTCTCTCAAAGTTATTACAGAAAAACAAAAATGAAGTTTTAACTTTAACACTCTGTATCTTAGTTAATATCAACTTTCGGATATAGGTATGTATAATTAAATTCTAATATTTTAACGTACGGAGTATGTGGTTTTTTAAAAACGTCTAAAATTAATTTCTTTAATAACTCGAAAGGTTTTGATAATAGAAAAACGCTCTTTAAATAAAAGCTTTATATTTTTTTATTTCCTATAAAATGGCGATATCAGTTTCTTTATGTAATTGTTTATAACTTAGATATCATGGTCAACTTCATTTTTTTAAATACGGGACCTGAATTTTTTTTTATTTTTCGATTGTATTTTTTACCCCAAATACAAATGATGTATCACTCAATGGCATTTACCGTTTCGGTACAAATTATACATCATCGGGAATATTTTGAGATTTTTTTCAGTACGGACCTGATTTTTTGAAATAATGCTATTTTCATTTGATTAGCTATAATTGAGATAAAATTATAACTAGTAAAAATCTTTCCTTCTTAAAACTAATATTGACCAGATTTCACCTAAGATCGTCGAAACTAAAAATAGGCACAAATTTACATATTCAACCGCTTATGAATAATAACTAAATCTACTTTATTAATATCATTTCATTAAAACTGATAACGCCGTTTTATAGGAAAGAAAAAATTATAACGCTTTTATTGAAAGAGCGTTTTTCTAAAATCAAAACCTTTCGAGTTATTAAAGAAAAAGTTTTAGACGTTTTTAACAAATCGCCCTGTATCTCACGAATCAAAAATAATTCGGCAACGTCGATACAGGATTCTAAAAAAGCTTTAAAAATTGAACATTTTCTCTAATTTAACCAACTTCGTAAATATTACCGTTCAAAAGATACCCATAGTGTTCAATTAAATAGTTGCCACCCTGTATACGTTCGATCTTTTCCCGGCTAACTGTATACATAATTATAATATCTACAAAAATTTTATTTCGGGCGGCCTTAAGACTAAAAATCTTCATTTACAAAAAAAAACAATGTTTCCGAGACAAGCCTTTTACAAAAATTTACAGATTGTTCTGTTATCTTTTGCGTTACTTTAAATTTTAAATTGCTCCCCTTTGTACAACATCCCTTAGAAAGGCCAAAATGTAAATTAATTACTATCCCGCTAGAGGGTATGACAAGTAATTGGATGCGTCTACTAAGTCTCAAGTGCTTTTATCATTATAAATTTGACTGCTACTACTGACCAATTAGGACTGTCCCCGGACACCTTAAATCAAGTTACCAATAACCCCATTTTAAGTGTTATAAATTATTTTATTTTAAGGACTTATGTACCTAATCATAAATGATAGCTTTTTAAGGAAGGGAATTCCATTTTGTATCATTCGAGGATCATCTTAAATATTTAGTTATACAACTATAATTTTGTGGCATGTTTTTATTATTGAACAAATTGATAATTCAAAGAATTGTCACATTCTAATTATTATTTTCGAATAATTGTATTCGAAGAATTGTTTTCGAAAAATTTATCTGTTATATGTTCAAAGGGTGTTCGTAATTTCGCCACTGGGTCAAAAAAATTTTACAGGCAACTTTCAGTAAATCGGAATTTAAAAATATATAACCTCATAAACACAATGACATGTTCATTTTTTTAATGGTCTATTTTTGTATAGCATCGATTTTTTAAAAATTTAATACCCGTCACATGGATAATATAACGCCAATATTTGGAACTGAGTTATTTTAATCAGTCACTATAACCATTTTTCTATTATTTATAACAACCCTGTCTTATATTGGCTTAAAGTTTTGGAATGTTCCTTATAGAATGTTAAAATAATAAGAAAATTAGTCATATTTTTAATCTAGCTAGGTGTAAACGAACCTTGCACATCAAAATATATTTTTCCTAACGGTTTATAAATGGTTAATAAAAAAATATTGTATATAGTTTCGGATAACAAACCGTCATATCAATGTCTCTCCGGATAGATTTTCATGCGTGACCGGTGTTACTGTAACCGGCGATACAGAAATGCACAAATTCGTGGATAACAGCTAATACAAGCTATTTCTTAAACTTTTTTAGACTGAAATGAGTATCTGTACTCAAGAGAATGACTTCGTGAATCTTTTATTCCGTTTCAAAGTAATGAAGTTTAAATAAATCGCCTAGGAAACCAATATGGTGTGTTATATATTTGAAAGGAGAATTTTAAATATTATCTTTTTAGATTAAAATATACAGGGTGTCATTTAAAAAAATGAGGTTAGTTCCGATAACTTTTTTACCTGATCCCGTATGATTATTCTGAAAACGGCAAATTATTCAATAATCAATATAAAGAAACTTCTGTATAAATTTTTTTTCTGTACCTCTTTTAACTAAGAAAATATAGGGTTATTTTGAAATTGTCAATTTTTTGATTTTCCTCCGTATCTCTTAAGCGAGCGAAAATTTTCTAATTTTGATTTGACCATTTTAAATTTGAACCAAAAAGAGCACATGAACAAACCCGAACATATTATCTATATTACTTTTTTGATAGCACTAGCAATTACCGAGATACCCTATAAAAGTGTCGAAAATGGGACACCCTGTACACGTCAAAATTTTACCTCAAATATTCTCGTTTCATACACTGAATTAATTATCCCATTTTTGACTTCTCGTTTCGTACAAATACCATTGCGATGGTCAGGTCTTCCCACTTGGTCGATCTGTAATGACATATCTTGAGAGGTTCAGGAGGTTGTTCAGAATTAATTGGTAGTTCGCTTAGAGTTGAAATAAGTTTGTGATCGGAAGATCCTAACGGAGGTTGTACGGTGACTGTATATAGATCAGGATTTGATGTTAAGAAAAGATCGAAAAGACTAGCAAAATCTCCAGCTCGGTCTGGAATCCGCGTTGGTTCTTCTACGAGTTGAGTTAGACCAGAACTGATCGCAAAGAATTCGGCCTCGCGGCCTTGCTCATCGTCTGTATTTGAATATTTAAGCCAGTTGACATTGTGGACGTTAAAGTCGCCAAAGATAACAATCTCGGTATTTGGATGGTTGGTTTTCAAGAAGTCGATTGTATTGGCTAGTGATGAGAAAATGTCTCTGTAATGGGTATCACTTGGAGGACGGTAAAGGCAGCAGATAAACTTGGTGATTTTCGGCGTTGATATTTTAAACCACATTACATCAAAGTCTTTCGGTTCCAGTGTAGGTTCTCGTTGGCAGCAGAGATAATCTCGAATAAAAATACATATGCCGAAGTTGTGTCGGAATCGGAAATGAAAATCGTATCCAGGGTATAAATAGCTGACGGTGTTTGTTGACGATCTGACCTTTATCTCGGTCAGTGCGAGCACGTGAGGCTTAGAAGAATGTAAGTGCTGGTGGACTGAATTGATGTTCGTGTTAAGCCCTCTAATATTGGAGAAATCAATTTTGAAGTTGCTAGTTCTGAGTTGGTTAGCAACTCCAGGTGGCACACCATTTCTTTGTTAAGTGTTGTTAGATCCCAGTAAATTGTCGGAAATGGTTGTTGTTTGATTAACTTCGCTTGATGGGGCCCCAAGTCCAGCCCCCGCCCGGAGATCCGAATGGGGGGCGAGTTTACCTCCGGAGTATTTTGGGCCAGGAGCTTCCGGTCGATTCGCAATTCGCAGTTTATTTTATAATAGTTCGCAAATTGTGAATGCAATTTTTCATTCGCAGTGAATATTTAGCAGTTAGCGATTATCTGCTCAACACTACTGGTTATATCAGATGGTTAAATATTAAAACATCCTTATTTCAATGATCCACTCTTTTATAAACTACACATGAATGCACCATGATTGATTATAATAAAGATGATTTGCCCCCAACAATCCCAAAAAACACAAATCACAATAATTGTGATGTTTACGAGATTAGTATTCATTCATATTTTCGCTCCAGGATCCTTAGCGCACATGTAGCCCATAGTAAAATAGAAATAGATGTTGCCAGAGTGCAATTGGATTAGTTCAAGATTCGCTTGAAACTTTTAAGTATAATAATATTTTATTAAAGAATCTCTCATCGCCTTTTCACAGTTTATAGTAAAATTATTGGGAAATAAATTTATATTAAGAGCAATTGCGGATTAACCTTAAACCAGATATAATTGTCATATTAACAATTTTTTAGTTGGGATTTGCAAGATACCTTTGCGATAAATATGTCAATATGGCTATGCTGCCATAATGACCGAAAGATATGGGAAATACTGTTTATATTCGTTGCGTCGACTAGAAATGTATATTTTTCAACGTTAAGGTTTTAAGAACCTAATGAATTTTAATGACGGTAAATATGTCTATTGTGAATTAAAAGGTTATTTGTATATTTCCAAATTTATAAGGACTTTAATAAAATCAGCTCTATTATGGATTTATACTAACAGCATCCATTTATTTATAAAATATAACATATACAATATAAGATTCCTGCTTAATTTCCACATTATATCGTCCTTTAAACCATATCCATGGCAATTTATACATTCCGCATAATAAGCGTTAAATGAAGTAACTTAAATTTATCAAAGAGCGTTGTGTTTACGCATCCGGCATTTAATATTACAATAAATTACAATGTTCCACTGGTATTACCTTAAGTTAATAAATGGTATTTTTATTATAATCCGACAGCCTGGATTTGTTTGAAATGTGTATTTGTTCTTGAAGTCGTTGGAATGTTCATTCCGATTAAATTCCGAGAGCGAAACTCGAAATTTTAAAGTTAGGTAAATCCATTAAATGGGAAGATGATTATATGTAGACAACTTTATCTGTAGCTACAAAAGGAATGCGGGCAAGAAAATTTCTTGGGTTAACAATGTTGTCACATATATTAAATTTTAATTTAATAACATGTTACCAAGTAAACCCTAAAATCAAATTTACCCATTTAAAGTAAATTGTCATAAGTATATAAGACTAATATTCTATTATAGTTTCAATGCTCTTAAAAGTTTCTTTTCATACTATTTATTTTAATATTTAAATGCAAATTAAAATTTTATTAAAGTACTTATAATCTAAAAATAGGACAACATAGTGGAATATCATCAGTAACAATGGGTAACCGGTGTCTAGAGCTAATTTGATAGGTTATATCCAAGACAGAGGATGCAACACGCGTCTGGTGACACGCCTATTGTGCCGGCGTGGTTATTATTTTATTAAAGTACTTATAATCTAAAAATAGGACAACATAGTGGAATATCATCAGTAACAATGGGTAACCGGTGTCTAGAGCTAATTTGATAGGTTATATCCAAGACAGAGGATGCAACACGCGTCTGGTGACACGCCTATTGTGCCGGCGTGGTTATTCGGCGATGTCCAATATGCTTCATCCAGTTGCGTAGTGATAGGGTTTGTATTAAAACTGTGATAATGAATGAATATACCCTGGTTCGTTGGTTGGTTGGTTGGTTAAAGACGGGGGTCGGTTTAAAGGCCCGAACTTCAAATCACTGTAGCCTTTCGGCTTATTGTGTACCCCGATGTTTGTTCCTCCTATGAGGTCCAGTAACCTTCTACCAAGCTTGTATGTTATGTGGGAGGTTGTCCCCACGTTGTATGTTCCAGAAGATATTTTGTCTTCTACGAGACAGCGCTATGCAGCGGTATATTATGTGTGGTAAAACCCTTCATAGTCAATCCCGTGAAGTGATTGTCAATGTGTACAGGGTGTGTGAAGAGGAATCACAAATTAATACATTTAAATTGCCACTTAAGCGAAAGCTAGAAAGGGTCGCAATGTATACGGGAGTAAACGTGGGTGCAGTAAAAAACATTCGCAAAGAAGCTACTGGAAGGAAAGAAAATAACCCGGATCAATTGTTGTCATCTCCTGTTAAAAAAGGGTCCGTCTCTCTGCTATCGGCAAAATCAAAGGCTTCGACTTTGGCATTGTTAGGAGAACAATATAAAAGTTTTACGTGGAACTAAAAGTGATTCCAACTTTAAAAAAGTTGCTACAACAGCTGAGAAGTGACATAAACTCTCCGTTTTCCCGTGAAACTTTGAAGTGCATGTTGAAATCAAATGGATTTTATTGGCGAAAATGTCAAAATAAGCGAGCAATATTAATGGAAAGGATATTGCACTGGTGATACAAATATATTCATGCCATGAAAAATATATATTATTATATTATTAAGATAATAATAGCACACCCATGACTCGACCATGTATTAAAAGATAGTGCTTCCCCCTTACCGATACCGCGTAGCTATAGACTCGCTTGTACAACATAGCATTCTATATTATAGACTTTATTTGGTGAAATTAATTTAATTTTCAATTTAACAAAGCCAAACGTGATTAAATGTCGCAATAATTGTTTACGAAACTTTTTATTCGATATTATAACGTGTTTAGAAGAAATGGTAATTTTTTTTGTTACCTCGTGTGATTCTTTTGGGCCAGTGCCTAATATTTCTAATTGGTTTAAATTAACTAATTTTATGCGCTACCCATGCAATTAGATCGGTTAAAAAATATATTAAAATTGGTTAATTATTAAAGAACTAACAGCAAATTAATTAGGACCTGAATTTTTAAATATTCGATAATTAATTGGCGTAGTGTATGTTCAAATGTGCCCAATATAATTAATTTTAGCATCATTTATAAAATGTGCGTGTAAACCTTCAATTATTTCGCATTTTATTCGTCACGACAGGGAGGTTTTTGGCATATTGCTGAATTTGTAGACACTTTAATAAACTCAGTTATATTAAAGCATCGTTCCAAAATTATCCATTTATTTATACAATCCATGTGAACATAATATCCACATTATCTCGTGCTGCTTCAGTCTATTTCTAGGGCAATTTACACATTCCGTATAATATTGGCCTGAAACACACAGAACTGGTGGTAAAGAGCATAGCGCTTACTCTTCCATTATTTAGTGCTATGATAAACTACAATATTACAATGGATGCTAATTACCTTATGTTACTATATGGGTTATTTATTCTACTCTAGCAGCATGGATTTAACTTTAAAGGGTTATCTTTTATAAGCCATAAATCAGCATACTCAATTTAATAACGAATGACGACAATGTCGTCAAGACAAGCAAATAAATTACAAATAAATAGCAGAACACTTGTCGCACGTATGATGTTTTCACGGCCGACCCTTTAAAATATCAAATTTACTATTTTATATGAGGTTTTTAAAGTATGTGTTTGGACTTGAGCGTACTGAGTGAAAATATGAAATAAATTATTCGTTGGTGGTTGGTTATTAGCTGGTAAAGTAAGGAGTTGTAAAACTAGAAATCGCTTTAAGACACTCAGTAAAAATGTAATTTTTCAAAATTTAAACGGTTTTTCAACTAGGTATATTTATGTGAGTATATTATCTATATTGGTTTATATTAGTGTATCTATACGGGTTTATAATTATGGTTTTATGTGATCGGCTGTACAAATAATTAAGTCTGATATTTATTATAATTTATTATGAACTCGGTACATGCAGATGTTTTCTACATCTAAGTATCTTACGCTACACTTGCAGAATATACAGGAAACTAGATCTAGGCTAATTTATGTATTATATAACTCGTAATATAAATAGAGTTGGATTATACCATAATTTGAATAGATCACCAATTTTGGTTAAATTTTGTTTAAATATGCGTGCAACACACATCTAAAAACTCGTATGATTGAAAAGTTTTAAAAGGTTTGCATGCTAATTTAAAGCTCTTTCTAGAACTATGTCCTCCCTCGAAACATGCTGGCGAGAAACAGCCACCTATGGGACATGATTAGATCATTTTATTATTTTATTAATTAATTGAATACTAATTTCCCAAACACATATAGGACGTGGATACACATAGAGACAGACAGTTTGCAAATTGGTCTGCGACAGGACCTGAGATCACACTAGATTACGTCGTGATATATCTAATTATACTGGGTCGTGTATAAAATCTAGATGCATCTAAATTTCATAAAATTTAAATTTTACATATCTTACATAAAAATTGAATTTAATTAATTTTTTAAACTAAATCAATTAGAGAGATATTCGTTGGGAAAAACGACCTCGGGAAGGTCGTTCCATAAAGATGAAGTCCTCCATTTGAAAGAATTCTTAAATAATGAAGTACGAGCAGTACTCTAGTGATGGTCGAATCTGGGCTTTGTATAGTATCAAAAGTATTGAAGTGTGTACAACTTTCTGGTTCGGAAGAGTACACCAAGTTTCTGAGAAGCTATCTTGGCGATTGCCACAATGTGATTAACCTGCCAAAAGTGATAAAACATCGCATGGATTGTCTATGAAACATTTTTTTACAATATAAGGAAAAACACCTAATTATTGACAGGTTTTAGAAACATTTCTAACCAAATTCATCATCCTGATAGAGTTTCTTATTTTATAAAGCGTTTAACAATGTTATGCCAATCACAGAAGGTATTAAAATCGTCGAATGTTGAAAAAACACCAATATTTAAAAAAAATGTAATTAAAGAAAAAAGATTAGTTTGTTGTTTTCTAAAATCCTTAAACTGGCAGGCCGAAATAAGATTATCCCAAAATTTGACACCCCAATAATTGATACAATTTATTGCTTTCTTTACAAATTTATTCTTAATTTACAAAATATATAGAACTAGAATTCTTAGGCTAGTAACGATAGCAAAAGGGTGAATATTGGCAGTATTGTATATTATTTAAAAGATAATCTTAGGAATCAAATACGTACTTAATAAACTAATCTTCCCCCTAGCCAAATTGTAGTCCCAAAGGGTTGGCGCATTTCATCTTTAGGTTAAATATGAAGATTTTTTAAATTATGACATGTTACAACATATGTCAATTATTGGTTGAATGTCAATAATTGGGTGTTTTACCTTAACGTGTTTAGAAGGAATGGTAATTTATTTTGGTTACCACGAATAGCATGGAGATGCTTTTGGACCAGTGTCTGACCCAAATATATACCTAATTGGTATAGTTTAAAAAAATTAATTCAATTTAATTTTTATGTAAGATATGTCAAATTTAAATTTTAGGAAAATTACAAGCATCTAGGTTTTATATGCTACCTCATATAGACGTATCAGAATGGAAACTATACTGCCCTAAACTCTAGAATTTATATTCAGTCAGTTAAAAAATTCTTTTTAAATTGGTTCTTTATTAAGCAGCGTATTAATTAGGACGTGAATTTTTGAATATTCGATAATTAATTGGCGTATTGTATTAATAGCATATAAAACTCCATATAGATATTAGTTAAAAAGAAATTATTTCCTGTGATATTTTTTTCAAAAAAGAGCACGCCACTGACTATTTTCCACGTGGATATTTTTTGTGATTAGTCTGCTCAATTCTACATGAAAACTATGTATTGTATTTTCCTCGTCAAACACATTATTGAAACAATTAATAATTATATTTCAAAGTCACGGTAAGGGACCGAATGACATAAGTCATCCTTAACTGAAAGTATCTTTTATCTCTCTATTACGCTCATCTAAAGGAATAAATCTTTAAGGATGTGGCAACGTGGTAACTTCACGCGTCAATTGACCCTCAAATTAATTTAAAACATATATTTTTTAAGGTTTACCATAACGTTAAGGTTACCTTAGCTATTGTATAATTTAAGTTAACATTCAATTATTGGTACTTAGGGAAGTCACCTTAACACAGGCTTGACAGTATATTAAAGTCCTTTTTAACTCTCATCTAAAGGAATAGATCTTTAAGGACATGGTAATCTTCAACTTAACGCATCAATTACCCCTCAAATTAATTCAAAACATAGTTTTTACCACAACGTTAAGGATACCTTTGGTAAGGTCTAACTTAAGGTAACCTTCAAAGATCGGCCCTTAAATTCAAATTGCTGACGGAGACATGTCATTTTCATCAATTTTTATAAAACAAAATTTGATATTATCAATGCTACTAATATTGATTGTCAATTCGAATTTAATTGTTTAATTAATTAAGCCTGACGAGAATAACGCAACAAACCATTCTAATGTAGACTTGATCAGGCTAATCAGAAAAAAAATTGATGACGAAAGTCCCAGTGGTGGTGGGACATGTTTGTAGGGAAGCCACTGATGAATCGATTAAATTATTTTCCTAACTATATGAGGATAGGATTTATAATTTATTGACATACCGAAATTGAAAACATGTCGGAAATATTCAAAAATTACGATTTAAGAAATAAGTTTCAACAGCCTGAATAAACGTATTTATGTCGTTGTGGATATACATTCACATAATTTTTTCTTCAAAAAATCATCTAAGTAATCACACTAAAATATTAGCACCTCAATAAAGAACCCTGTATAAGTAATTTATTATTCTCCAACGGATTGGATTTAGCGCGGACCGGATGTATTTTATAACCTATAAATGTGTCAGTATACTTAATAATTTACGAACGGGTGACGATTTATGAGTATTAATTTAAGATTCTAGTTATTATCTACCTTATCTCCTTTTTGATGGAATAGGGATGTTAGGTACAAAGCCCGTCAACAGTTATTGGCATAAATCTGAAATAATATATTTTTGCTTCTGACTTTCGAATTTTGGCATAGCCCAATTCACGCACGTGTTTATGGTGTATTGATGTTAATGTACACAAGAAGCTACTTACACAAGTCATAAACGTAATACCTTATATGCATAATAAGAGTCCAATTTAGTAATATGTATAGTCATAAAAATCATATTATGATAAAAACCCAAGAGAATATTTATACACTATATATTTCTACACTGTTAACTACCTAAAATCAGTAAAGTAACACTTTTAAGAAGATGTATCTTAACATCTTAATACTGTAATATGATCCATTAATAATGATGTTTCATATTAACCCAATTATTTTAAATTAAGGAGGAATTCACATTCTTAGGTAGGTTGTAGGGTGTAACTCCCCAAAAAAATAATCGGGTAGCTCTGAAAACTATTATCATTTTTCTGTGTCGTTCTCTGATAATAATTAAACAAAGACATTACGTCACCGTCGATCATTCGGAACGTTCTTTTTTTAAAGAATTTATTGGAAATGCCATCTTGCATACCTGCTTTCACCTTTGACACTACCGGATTACCAACTGTCATACTTACCGTAATTGCTAGATAAAATTTAAGAATTTATTGTGGAAAAAATAATAATTAACTCAATATGGATGGTAAGACTGTTTTCCGTAAATTGGCTAAAAATATAGACTTTTGAGTCACGTCCATCGATTTCTTGTCTGGTTTTTCCTAACCAAAACATTAGGCGGGGTTGAGTACCTGGTGCTGCAACCCCAAAAACTGGAGGCGGCTAGGTCCTGATTCTACGTATTCAAGCATGAATATCTCGTGCACGATGGTTGTTGAAAGGAGGATGACACAGCCAGGTAGAAGGGGGGAAGAAGTCCGGCGCTCGTTGTTTCAGATGTCGGATTGCTTTACCGCGCTCTAGAACCTTTCATCATAGCAGCGTAGACAATCGCAATGCATGCTTGCATGCTAAGGTGTCGGGACCAAGGTAAATTAGGGCCTAGTATCCATTGTCTAACTGCCGCTTGATTGATCCTTCAACGTCCGATCAGTGTACGTGAGTGGTACTGGACACTTACGGGTAGAGGGAGCTCCACCAGGAATGCTTCTGGTACCCTCTATAAGGGTTGGCCTCGCAGGGGCTGTGGCTGATGCTAGTGAATCGGCGGGGGGTCGATGGGTGTTGCGGAAATGCATTCATGCGACAAGTCCTTTGAGAGAGGCAGGTGTAAGGTACTAGTAAACTCTAGTATCCGAGGCGAGAAGTGTCGGCAACCTGGTCCTCGCCAGTCAGTGTAGTTGGGGCCGGCGCTTGAGATGTCGGAGCTGGGTGCATACAGCTCTAGGATTCGAGGCGCGAACCATTTGGACAGGTCTGTAACAGCGCGGGAACACTGTACAAACAAGTCTTAGTTCGCTGTTTGAATGAAAACAGAAACAGGCAAAGGATAAAATGAGATGGGGCGTTTCCAGATAGAATACAATGTAAGTAGAATACTTGGTGATCGTCAATCATGATGTTTGTGAAATCAGGTTTGTTAGCACAGGGAGAATGCAATGTAATTTATTTCAGTTAAATTAAGAGATAGTTCAAAACTTTCCAAGAATCTTTTAGTCACATTCAATCCGTTTATCATTTTGTTTTTTGCTCATAGCATAGGAGACCACCGAACCACCGATGTCAAGCGATATCACGGTGTTCATATAAATTATGAACAAGATAGAGCCAAGGACTATGCCTTGTGGTACTCCAATCCTTACAACCTGCTTTCCACTTAGATTGTTATTAACTTTCACAATCTCATATATCCCGAGAAGATTGAACTAATTACATCCAATAATAGCAAAGAACAAACCCAAACAGACTTGTTAATTGGATTTCAAAGTACATTCGCGTACGGGGGACAGTACGCGTGCCCCAATCGGTAGGCCATACCCCAATGTGAGAAACCAAGGGTTTGTTCGGGGGTTCGGGGAGGAGCAGCGTATGACCGAGGATCATGATTCGGAGCCAATGTTAAGCTGTAGGTCTCCTCGAGAATGGTCCTGCCAGCGAACAAAGAGGAAAAAAATTGAGGAAAATAGTTTTGAAAAAAAGTATAGTAGATATATTCTAAATAGAGTGAAGATAGGAAAAAATTGTTTCAAGCAATTTATTTTCACAAAATTATGTTGTATAATTTCTAAAATCATTTATATTGTAGCTGTTATTGTGCCGACGATCAACAAATATAAATGCCCCTTCAATAATATTTAAAAGAGTTTAACTGTTCCGGTCGGCGAGAAAGTTTTAATGGTTTTAAATTTCCGAATTACGTTTACCCGAAATCCACATAATTGTTCAACTTTATATCGAATGAGCGAACTTTGCAAATTTTAACCTGATTTCCTCAGAGTAATTTATTTCTAAATTGGAAAGCCGAATTAATTTAACTTTCTTTAATGTCTCTGTATATACACTAATATACCGGGTGAAAACGAAAAAAATATTTTGTTTTGCTGACGATAGCACACTTATCTCATCTTTCTCTTTGAATGCGCAAACATCGGCTGCCGACGCACATCTTCACGGACAGTATGAAGTATCACTCCTCAACAAAGACCTGGAAGAAATATTGGCTTGAGGTGACAGTAAACAAGTCGAATATAACGCTAAAAAAACCCAGGCAGCAGTTTTCTCTAAAAAGGTTAACGTTACAGAACCGGATAAAGTCATTGACGGACACGCAATCCCATTGGCTTCATCTATTAATTTGCTGGACGTCAATCTGAGAGGAAATATGTCTTAGCATAACCATGTTGTGGCAATCGCCAAGATAGTATCTCAGAAACTTGGTATACTCTTCCGAACCAGAAAGTTGTACACACCTCAACAACTTTTTACACTATACAAAGCCCAGATTCGACCATCACTAGAGTACTGCTCTCATGTCTGGACCTCTGCACCCAAACATACTCTTCGGCTACTGAATTCCATCGAAAGGAGGGCCATTCGTCTGATTGCAGACCACGAGCTGACGAGGAACCTCGACAGCCTAGAACATCGAAGGCAGGTTGGGGACTCTCTTTTACAGATATTTTCATGGAAAGTGCTCGGCTGACCTTGCCCTCTTAATTCCGCCCAGAGCGGCGAATATCAGAAATACGCGACGAATCACTGCCGTCTATATGTGGTTAAGCTTAGTACTCCTCGAACTTCATTATTTAAGAATTCTTTCATCTGGAGGACTTCATCCTTATGGAACGACCTTCCCGAGGTCGTTTTTCCCAACGAATATAACCTCAAATGATGCAAAACAAACGTGAATCGCTTTTTGCACACACGCACCACCCAGACTGCCCTAAAGGATTTTTCCTATAGTGCTTGTGTTTGATTATAAAAAAAAACCTGGTGTGAATTTGAAAACTTCCCAATAAAGGACAATGAGTTCCAAAAATGGATTGCGAGTCCGTAGGTAGTCACTTAGGCTGATTCTCACTGTCGTGCAAGGCACGTGCTCCGCAACGGCAAGGCAACGGCAAGGCAACGGCAAGGCACCGGCTAAGCAAAATATATTTATCATTGATTCTTATGGATTTTGCGGGTGTAAATTGATATTACGCGGGCGGCTCGGCAAGCAAATTCATAAGACACAATGATAAATATATTTTGCCGAGCCGGTGCCTTGCCGTTGCCGAGCACGTACCTGGCACGATAGTGCGAATTAGACTTGATTCTCATATCATAACGCGCCTAGTTAAATGGAAGCTGACTATACCTTTATTTTAACATTTAGAATCGCCGCTCTCACCATCGTACAATCTTATGGATTTTTCGGGTGTAAATTCACACTATGCACACAACGCAATGATCAACCTATTTTACCGAGCCGGTGCCTTGCTGTTGCCGTGCACGATAGTAGGAGTCACCCTAACAATAGTTCTAATTACTTGCATTTTTGGAACGCGATTCCTTGGTAAGTACTACTTAAATAATAATAATATATGCTAGTTTAGAGATTTGACCCCCCCCCCCCCCCCTTCCCCGTTTAGATTTTCAGGGTAATATCTACCGCTCTCAGGAAATTAAACCACCAATGCTGCAAATATTGTTTAAAAGTGTCTCCCCTTAGCAATACAATTTGTAGTTAAATTGAACGGAATAAACACAAACAAACCCGAACAAATCTCCAGACATATACCCTTCAAAATTGCAGCAACTAATTATAAAGCCAAATTCAACATCCTAATCGACACAATATAAGGGATTTTCTATCCCAGTATAGTTACTAGTTACTATCATAAAGTTTGGGAAACTTTAAGTTGCCATTTTAGCTAATGACAAAATGACAGAGGAATGGAGTTGATAATATATTACTAGATACCGGATTATATGTAACCAAGGTCTGTGAGATATGCACATATATATGCATATATTTTTTAAAATATATGCAAGATATATGCAAAAAACAAAGAAATATGAGAAAAGAATGAGAAAAGAACACGAAAAATATAATATGACTTATTGTTGGATTCAATTAAGGTTTTACTAAACTAAGGCATTGGATATTTAATAAAAACCACGAAAAAACAGGTAAAGGTGTAAAAATGTTATTAAATCTGCATTATGGTACAAATACAATAAAAAAAAATTAACATTAGTCCGCAGAACTATAATATGCACTGGTTACTGTAATTCAAGGTTTTTTACTAAAAAATTCTGTCTTCTATCACTAAGAATTTATGTTTATATAATGAAAAAGATCTTTCTACATCTACTGATATTATAGGACAAAATTTGAACTTTGGAACTAGGCTCAGTTCAAAATCCAAATTATTTACATTTTCCTCTGACTTTTGAAACATTTATTAAAAATGTAAAACCTTTATTATTTTCTATTATTCCTTCTAACTTCGACATTACTGCTTTTCCTACCTCACCTCGTACTTGCTTACAATTATTAATTCATTTTTCTACAATATCCATTGGCTCAAATAGACTACTAGATGTTTTTTCTAGTTTTAAAATATTTTCAGATACAAAATTATAGTTACATTTTATATAAATCAATTGTTGTTCCACTTTAGAATTTTGAAATATTTGTTTGCATTTTTTAATACACTGAAAATCATCTTCAATTTGAGAAACAATCTCTTCCAATTTTTGAAAATGTTCCGCATAAAACACTGCTGCACGAATCCAGGTGCCCCACCTGGTCACAACAGGTGCAGGTGGTAGTGGTGTTCCGAGCAAGATCTCCTTGTAAAACTGCACTCGTAATGGAGCTTTTATGATTTTTTTTTCTGGCTAGTAATTCATTGACCAAAGGGAAGGAAGCTCTACTAGTTTCTGCAACTCTATTTAATTCATGGGCCAGTCAAGTTACATGAATCAAATTTTGATAAAATATTTTTAAACTCTACATATATGACGCAGCATCGGATAAAAGATTAAGAATTTTCTCTGTAGGAACTGAATTTTTCAACCAAAAATTTGTTAAAGTTTCTTGAATGAACCGATTAATTGTAAGGTTGTTTGTCTTCTCCAGTTCCTTTCCAGCTATAAGATAGGCTTTTCCAGGTTCTTCTTCAGTAAGTTTGCCAATCATTAATTTCGCAATGTAACGACCACATGCATCAGTTGTATCGTCGACAATAATATATACATCCCCAATGTCGTCTTATTTTGTCAGTCGCGGAAGTAAATACTTTTTGAATGACATTTTTTCTTATTGTTGATTCATCTGGAGCATTAAATTTGGAATGCTTTTGAGGAAAATCCTTCAAATGCGGGTTGGTTAACTTATTTAGAGGAATATTAGCAGTCAAAAATGCTCTGCACAAATCTTCATTAAATTCTGACTGGCCATGATTATTATAAGAACTTGCCTCAAGAGACCGCTTCCAACGTTGATTGAACAGGACCAGATTTCATTTTGTTCACTTTAGCAATATATATGAGGGCGTGTTGGCGTGTTTGCCTACTTGAATTTTTTTAAAGCAGGAAATAATTCTTGAACAAGCCTTGCAGAAAATGCGATCGCCGTCCAAAACAAGTTCTGGATACGGCTTAATCCAAGAGGTATATTGTATTTTGGACATCTTATTAAATTAGCATTTTTCTCACTTAGTTGAACGTACATAGCAATACTAACTACACATACAACAGTCACAATAATACTGAAAAAGTAAATATGAAAAAAATATTTATAGGCGATTTGGACAAAGAAATTAAATTAGAATTAGTTACTAGGAATGCAGATTAAGGTTAAATTATTGTTTACGGAATAATAAATTAATAAAATAAAACCGCCCTTAAATAATTATAATCATTTCACAGGTAAATAGGTATATAAGATAATCCGTAAATAAATGAAAATAAAATATTTCATTTTGATCAATTACCTGAATTGGGTTGAGTTTTACCTTTTAAATTAGAAAAATATGCAAATGTGAGCAAGGCAAGTGACGTACTTCGAAAGAGTGTGTAAGAGACTTACCACTCGAGCTGTGTACTATACGTTTCTATGAGTTCTTATTTACTTTTATGTTCAATTATGGAAATATGCTAATAAGCATTTTCTGAGTCGATACTCATATACTTATCAGTACACCAGTCAATACATTGTTGATAAACTTTTTCATACCGCTTCCTGGATTTTTTTAGTAATAAATTCAATAGTTTTTATGAAAAGTTGACTGTCAAATCCATCCCGTGGCGTTCCCTCAATCTGAATATCGTAGTTACTCATACTTTACTAATATACCCAAAAATAAAATTCAAATAAAAAATGTTGACGTTTCAAATTTCATGACATTTATGTTATCAAGGCAACCCGGTGGATTCCACAGTCAACTTGTGATTTGTGGAACTGTTACGTAATATATATTACGTAACAGTCATTATGTAAAGGTAGATACTTACTAATATAGGAGTAGAAAAAAATTGTTTTTTTTTCAGGTTTGATTTTTTATGATCAAACCCAAGCACTATAGGAACAATCTTTTGTGCATGTGCCAATAAAGCGATTCACGTTGGGAAACACGACCTCAGGAAAGTCATTCCATAAGGATAACGTTCTCCAGATGAAGGAGTTCTTAAATAATGAAATTTGAAGAGTACTTAGCTGAACCACATATGGATGGATGACAGTGTTTTGTTCGGGTTTGTTCGTGTATATCTGATATTCATCGCTCTAGGTGGAATTAAGAGGGCAAGGTTAGTTGAACATGTTCCATGGAAATATATGTAAAAGGGAGTCAAATTACCAGCCGATGTTCTATGCTGTCGAGGTTCTATGTAAGCTAGTGGTATCCGATCAGACGAATGGCATCTTTTTGGTCCGGAAGAGTACACAAAGTTTCTACGAAGCCGTCTAGGCGATTACCACAACGTAGTTATGCAAACACATATTTCCTCCTAGATTGACGCCAGGCAAATTAACAGATGAAGCCAGTGGACTTGCATATTGTTCCATGACTATATCCGGCTTCGTAGTGCTAACCTTTTTAGCGAAAACTGCTGCCTGTATTTTCTTAGGGTTAAATTCGACTTGGTTACTGTCACCCGAAGACAAAATTTCTTCCAGGACCTTGTTGAGGCGTGATACTTCAGGCTGTACACGAGGATGTGCATCGGCAGCCGATGTTTGAGCATTCAAATTGAAAAATGAGACAAGTGTGCTATCGTTCATTACAGCTATAAAATGGATTTTTTGTTTCCATTAGAAGGTCGTGAATTGGTCGTTAATTTTCAGTAAGAAGATGGTGGGAGAAAATATGAACCATTAAGGAACACCAGCATTGATGGTGAAGGTGTCTGATAGTAATCCGTCAATCACCACTTGCAGAGAAAGTTTACTTAGGAGCCCTTCATGCCAAACATGATCAAATGGATTGGAAATGTCCAGTGCAACAGCAGAGCCTCCCCATAATATCCGATTGCGTTGATCCAGGGATGAGTGGCTAGTATAGGCTAGAAGGTTATATTATATATATTAATCTGGACTGGATATTGTTGATGATCGCTGATAATGTTGAGGCCTTCCATGTACTTTAGAAGTTGTTGGTTAATAGTATCTTCAATTACTTTTGATATAACTGAAAGCAATGCTGCTGGTCCATTGTTGTTAGGAAGGATAATCTTACCTTTCTTTGGTATAGGATGGACTCGCGCTATCTTCGAGTACAATGGAAATATTATTTTTTTAGGATAAGTTGAAAATTCTGCACATATAAATTCATCGGTGAGTACGATTCTCAGCGTTAAGGGTTTTACGTCACTGATGATTAGCCCGATTTTTAAATCCGATAGCACGATCACAATTCTTGATAAACCGGGGCTTGTTGTTGGAATTATGTTTTTTGGAGAAGGGAATAAAATTTTACAGGCTAGTTAGAATGATGTCGGAGACATCCTCAGCACAGACCGATGGATCATCAGAAGAGACGCATACGCATTCGCTTATCATACGACTTTCTATTCCAATCTCAATAATGTTATATATAGGATGTTACTTAATGACATGCTAACTTGAAATGTTAGCCACATAGTGTTGAAATATATTTTTTTAATAGACTGTTATTGTTCTTTATAGATATTAGTCTCAATATTGGTATGTGTTAATAGGATATAAACCCATATACTTTAGTTAGGAAAGTTATTCTCTCGATCAACCAGTGGGGTCCCTGAAAATCTGTTTTTTTTAACACGTTCGCGACGCCGCGTTATATGCCGAAGTGCCTAGTGGCCGTATATTTTTTTTTCTTTTTAGTAATTTTTTGATAGTTTGTATATGTAAATAAATGTATTTTTGACATATTTGTGTTTTTTTTTTTTAATTTTATTTGGATTTTCAGCCGTGCCCCACCGGTGGGTCATGACGGTTCTAAGGGATATTTATTCCTTTATTCCTCGGAGCCGGTATGACCCACCGGTGGTTACCTAAGGAAATTATGTTTTTGTAACAAAGACATTATGGTTAAAGTTTTGTTTCGGATAAGTCAACTTTAGAGAAGTCAAAATGAGTTCCAGAGCGCAACTAATCTTAGCATTGACCAAACAAGGTGCGTTGCAACAAGCAAAATCATTTGAAGATTCACATTCATCTCCATCGTCTCTTGCTAAACAATCAATAAAATCCCCTAAGAAATCACCTATCCTCCAGGAAGCCCCTCGGGAATCAACGATCCTCCAGGAAGCCAGTCGGAAAGCACCGATCCTCCAGGAAGTCCCTCGAAAATAACTGATCCTCCAGGAATACCCTCTAGAATCACACAACACAATTTCACAACCCTACGGAAAAGAGTCAAGTGGTACAAAAAAGTAATTTTTGAAATCATGCTGGGAACCTGCGTTGTTAATGCCTGGGTTGTCTACAATAACTTCAACAGAGAGGGAAAGAAAATGGACATGCTGAAATTTCGAGAAAAAATAATAGAGGGATTGCTAACCATCAACGAAAATAGGGATACAGACGCTGAGACTGAAGATAGTGCAGAAGAGCCTGCTAAGAAAAGGAAACGAGGGAAAAGTAGTCACAGAATAGGAAAGTATGAGGGTACAGCAAGAAAGAATAGAAAAGGGTGCACAAGTTGCTATAAAAAATTCAACAAGAAAGAAGTAGCAAAGAGGCAAGATCCAAAGCATCTAAAGTTCTTACATTTTGTGAAGACTACGACGGAAAACCAGCCATGTGTATAGCCTGTTTTAAGAAAAATCACGAGTAGTTTTTTTGTTTTTTCTATTTTTAGTTGTCTTCAACATTTTTTATTATCATAAGTACGTTTATTTGCTCTAATGTTCTGTTAAACATAACTTGAAATAAAAGTTAATTTTTGGTATTTTATTTATTTGCCTTTATTGTAATTTTCCCATCCAAAAACCACTTTGTACAGAAATTCATACTTTATTCTTCTAGCCGTAACTGCAAAATGAAAGCCTTACAAAGAAAACGCAGACTTCCAGGTGCATATGATTTTACATCCGTCCGTGCCCCACCGGTGGGCACGGACGACTATTAACTATAACCAGCGTGACCCACCGGTGGGGCACTACGTCGCGAACGTGTTAATATCACTCCTGACATTATTCCATGTGGATATTTTTCTGATTAGCATGAAAACTGCCACTTTGGTTTTTCTCTTCTATTAAGTGAATAACAATTTTAATAAATATTTAATAATAATGAGTTTCAATATGAACTTATTGTTTTATCAAGCGGCTGATAAGAAGAACATAACAAATCTAGATCAGGTTAATCATAAAAAATATCCACATGGAAAATGTCAGTGGCATCCCACTTTTTTTACAAAAAGATCTGAGAAGACGTATTTGCAGGAACGCCAGAGGTGGACCGATAGAATAATTTTTCTAACTAAAAGTGATTTTATCTCCTATAAATACATATAAAAAATTTAATTAATATTAGCACTTTTGGAGATATCTTCGTATAATGACATAAGCACATTCTGAAATATTAACATATCGGTAAGGGACATCCTGTATATTATATAGAGATTGGAACAGAAAGTCGTATAATAAACTTAGAACTCCCATCCACTGTCAATATGTTTATCAATCAAATCTTTTAAATCCTGGAAACCGGCCTCCATTCGTTAGCTTTTATCGTTATTTTTATGGTCAGTTACATTTTCGTCAATTTTGGGAGTCCAGATTTCTATCCCTTCTGGAATGATTACGAGGGTTAAGATCGTTAAATTCTTAAGCGTTGCATAATTTCCTCGGTCCAGACAAGGTCGCATATATATTATTCATTCATTCGTAAATATTTTTATACATTAAAATTTTATCTTCTTCGTCATGTCTATTAGCAAAATAGAGCAACACCCCTTGTTGGTTAATATAAAATTTCTTGAAATACAATCTTCAAAATATTAATTTAAACAAAAACTTTCCATTTTCTAAGGAAGACTTCATTTATTTGGATAAATCCAATTTTTTTGGTGACAAAAATACTGTTTTCAATGGCTTCCTTTTGGTGATTTGACTTTAATTAGGAATATGCACGTCTCTATTTTTTATGAGCCATAGAGCAAACTGTAGATACTAAACATCAAACTAGTAATAATCAAATTGTGCTCACCTAGGATATTTTCAAATCTATATGTTTTTTGGGTGCTGAATCCGAATCTGAGGTTTGCTAACAAAATTTCTTGGCGCAATATTAAAAAAATTATAACGAACCTAATTTGAAGAGAAGAAATGAAAATACATAAAATTTCCCATAAATTTTATTATTTAAGTTTTTCCCTGGCGAAGCGTAAGGACGTGTTCTCACCAAGGCAACTGGTAACTGCAACGCAACTGCAACGCGACTGCAACTTCACTTGAGTTGCTCATGCGTTCCCACTGGAATCAAAGCAACCGCAATGCAACTGCAACGGAACTCCCAACTTCAGTTGAGTTGCTCTTGCGTTCCTACTGGAATCAACTGGTTTGAAGTATGTTTTGACGTGAGCAAAATGTCGTCCGGCAGATGAAGAACTGAGCGACAATTTTGGGTTAATCCTTTTTTATACCATAAATTTGAAACATATTTCCTGTATAGTGGCACAGGAATTAAATAATTATCCGGTTAAATTCCATGGGTTTTACCGAATAAGGCACAGAAGTTAAATATTTTGCTATCTAGTCCGCCATGACACCGCGATTGGAAGCAACTGGCGACGGCGACGCGGTATGCCGGCAACTCATAAGCAACTAGTTGCGTTGCAGTTGACTTGCTTTAAGTCAGTGGGAACACGCCTATTTAAACATTAGTGCTGTGTCGCGTTGATATTGTTGCCTTGACGAGAACAGGTACTTTGGGCTTAAGCTATAGTTGAACTGTTTCAACTGTTATGCTATTTCTCGTGGTGACATTAACCCATCTACCTTAAGACACGAAAGATTCTTGCTAGTCATATTTATGGCCGTAAGGTATGTCCAATCTCACAATCTATTTCGTAATCATTCATCTCTTCTTAATCTTAAGATATGATCACAAGCTGTTGTTTTCTGACCATTTTCCAGATTAACAAGGCTCGACGCTGAGACGATGGAACAATCCCAACCTGTGCCATGGAATTTTAACTTTTTTGTAAATGAATTTCTACAATTTCGTACTTTGTTAAATAACTAGAATATTATGTAATTTTTGAAGAAGAAAAGAGAACTGGGAAGAATTCATAAATGGCCAGCCTCTAATAATAAATTGAGATGTTGCGGAGACAGTAGAAATACACCTATTTCCAACTATCGCTTGAGCTCGAACGGTTCATCCGAGAAAAAAAAATTCAATAATAAAATTTGAAGGAAATTTAATGTACTTTCATTTGGAATAGCTAGGTTATTTACGAAAGGTTGATAGTTTCCGAGTTACAAGCAAAAAAATGCCAAAGAATTAGATTATTTACCTTGTTTCGGATTTTTGTTGCGTCATGAAATTTGGTTAGCAAACCTCAAATTCGGATTCATTACCCCAAAAAATATATAAAATGAAAGAAATCAAAACTACCCAAAAACTTTCCAGGTAAAACACAATTTAATTGAGTATAGACCGATTAAAATACAGGGTGTTTAACAAACCCGAGCAAACCCGAAAATAAGCAATAATTTGAAAACGATTCAATGTATAGGATTGAATAGTGGCGGTATCATATTTTTATGAGTGAGAAATGAGACTTTGCAGAAATTTTAAATTTCACCTTCGAGAAGGCTAGTTACAGACACAAAGTTTAATAAATCTATTATTTTTTCTTACCTGTTATTAAGTATTTTTAAACCAAGATTCTCAAAGACGGGCAATTTCTAAACTAAAGGTATACTATATACGTTTCCAAGATATTTCCATTTAAATATCACAATGCAGCAAAACAATTAAAGTATTGCGGTGATGATTATTATTTATTCGCATGATTAACGACTCTCGATGAAGCTCGTGTCGTCAAAAGTTTCTTGTCCTTATCGCGGTAAAATGAACAAGATCGAAAAGGGACCGTTTAAATTCGCCTTTATTGCTCCCACATTTATTGAGAGCTAAGTAAGCACTCTGCAAAAGTACTCAAGCAATCCCTAAGCCATTACCACAAGTTATTTTGGCTCTCAAGTAGCTTTTTCTTTATATTATAAAAGGATATGACATTGCCTTAAAAATCACTCATTTTAAGAACTAGCATTTTTCTGAAAAAGCTTTTATAATTAATTTTTTTCTTGACGCATTCTAAATAGCTATAATTAAGTTCCTGCTTACATTTAAAAATAAAAAATGTACAAGATAGTCTAAAAAGCTTTCGCCAATTTTAAAGCACTTTTAAAACTGCAACCCTTGAAAATTCAATAACAATTTTGAAAAGCATTTAAACTTTTTAATTCACAGTACGCTCTAATAGCAAAGCTTTCAGTAAAATAATACTATACCATTGGTAATGTAATTTCACTAATGATGTTAAGTAACATAGGAGTACCTTAGGGAAGAGTTTGAGGACCTTTACTTCTTATTTTAGTCATTCTGTGGCCTCTTAAAAATCGAAAAGGAACTAAACGAGATGTTTGTTTGAAATGTTGGTGCTCACTATAAAATATTCCAATCTTTTTAATGGAGATATTTTGACGTATCAATCACTTCCGGTTATATCGGAAGTTAGGCTTAACATTGTTATGTTATTTTAAAAATAATGCACTGTATGTTTTGGCTCCAAATAATTTTTGTTAATAATTTCCTATATCCATCTCCAACCATTTCTGAGATAAAATTAATGAAAGGAATTTTTTATAAAAGAAACGTGTCAAAGCTAGTTTGACCCTACATTAATGCAGCAGCTTGAGGTTTAAAAATTTGAGGAAAGTTAGAGAAGGGGTTACACAATGTTGTCACATATATGAAATTTTAGTTTAATAATCTCTTACCGAGAAAAACTCAAACTTGCATTTGCACACTTCAAATAAATCGTAATAGGTATATAGGAAACCAATATTCTATTATAGTTTCAATATTATTAAAACTCTCTTTCTTTCTTATTTATTTTGATACTTAAATACAAAATAATATATTTAGTTTTAGATTAAATTACTTTTAATCTAAAAATATGGCAACATAGTGCGTTGTCAATGGTTACAAGAAGCTAGATCTAATTTGTTAGGTTACATCCCAGACAGCTGATAGCGCCTGCGTCTCGTGATATACCCGATAGGCCATCGGACTTGTTCGGCGACGCCCGATATTTGATGGATGTACCCACCCAGTTGCGTAGTGATAAATTGTGTTTTTTAAGTGTTCATTGTATCGTGTTACTTTAAAATTTTGAACTTTGTGATAATGAATGAGTATACTCCTGGTTAAAATCTTCACAGTCAGACCGGTGAAATGATTTAAAATGTTTATAGGGTATGTGAAGAAAAATCACATATCAATATATTTAAGCGAACGCTAGAAAGGAACATTAATATGACCAAAACTGAAAATTCATCATCAATCAATTAATCATGTAGCTGTCTCTATCAATGTTGAAAAATTTACATTTTTTAAAAAGTAATTTTTTAAACCTTGATAAAAATACCTACCTTCCAACATAAAATGCAATTCCTGAAGAATTTCCTATTTTTATTACATTATTTAAAATAATAATCGCACGCCCATGACTAGACCATGTTGTAAACGATATTGCTTCCCCCTTACCGATATGTCGAAGACGCAGATCCACTTGTCGACCTGTATGTACCCAACAATAAGAAAAAAGGATTTAACAAATATTTTTCTTTGAAGTCAAACATTGACGTCACTCTTTCTCATTATTGAGCGCTCTGGCCCAATATTTCCCTGATAGCAGGAGTGTTATCCTCTAAGCCCTAAGAACGGGTTTAGTTCTGAGGAAGCCTTAGCCTTTTAAAAGAAGATACAAATTTGCAAAAAAGTATTGCAGATTTCAATGTTATTCACAATTCGAAGAATCTAATTCTTTTATCAAATAGCGTTGCCTGTATTCCATTGAAATAATTCACTATCACATGGTAGCAGTGATAAGAACACGAGGAAATAATACGACCTATTAATTTCTGGATATTTGTTTCTGCTATTCGATAAAATAATGTAAATTGTGAATAATATTGAAAAACTGCAATATTTTGTTTAAAAAACTCTTGTTTTACAAAGCAGTTAATGACGTGAACCAAAAAAAAACATTGTGTTAAGAAATGGTCACACTTCAAAATAACAAAATACAATGACTCTAAACCGTACCACTCAATTTTAATAAATGAAGGGTGAAATTAAAATGCAGGTTAACATATGGTTAAAAATTTCACCAAAATCGGATAACAACTTATAAACCTAATTAACATTATATTTGTCTGGAATTAATTTTCGGGGAGTGTAGTAAATCATAATGAAACAATTTAAATGAAATTTGCACGAAAATATAAACCTTTCATTATTCTTCTTTTATGATCAATCACAAGCACGATAGGAAAAATCCTTTAAGGCATTCTGGGAGTGGTGCGTGTACGAATAAAGCGATTCACGTTGGTTTCGAATCGTTGGAGGTTATGCTCGTTGGGAAACACGACCTCGGGAAGGTCGTTCCATAAAGATGTCGTCTTCCAGATGAAAGAATTCTTAACTAATAAAGTCCGAGGAGTACTAAGCTGAACCACATATTGACAGGCGGCAGTGGTAAGAGGGCTAGGTTCTATAATTTTCGGAGGTAATTACACTAGTGCCTAAAAATTTTCGATAATTTTGCATGAAAGCGTATTGCCTAAAAACAACAAGAGTTCATTTTCATATTTTACAAAATTTGAAAATGAACGAATGTTGTTTTTCAAAGGAAATACGCTTAAATGCAAAATTATCTGAGAATTTTTAGGCACGAGTGTAATTTAGGGAGAAAATTACTCGAATAATGGTTAAAACAACTTTATATTACAACTAAAAAAATTAGTAATTATTAATAACGCAATTGTAATAATATTTAATATTTGAGTTTGTAGCTGGAATATAAGATTTATTTTTTTAAACGTCAAAAAGTGTCATTATCTTTGTCAATAAAAACAATAAAAATTTGGCGGGTTATTTTCGATAGCTAGAGGGGTTGTTTTCGATGTAATCAATCGAAAACAACACCTCTAGCTTAATGTATGAGGGTAATTTTCAATAGTTTCATTTCCATAATAACGAATTATGACAAAAAAAATTAATTTGATAATGCTGTTAATTTTGTCCCGAATGCGGTTATACAAAAAATATTGTTTGTATCTTGTCCACGAAATTCGTGTATAATAGGACATAAAAGCGAAATTTGAGAAGTTACAACCTCTCATGTCCCATTAAAAAAAATGTTTTGCGTACTTAGTACAAAAATAACTATTTTGACTTTAGTATACTTTTTTTTTTATCATCAAACACAAGCACTATAGGAAAATCCTTTAAGACACTCTGGGAGTGGTGAGTGTGCGCATAAAATGCAAGCGAGTCGGTTTTGAATCGTTGTAGGTTATACTCGTTGGGAAACACGACCTCGCGAAGATCGTTCCATAAAGATGACGTCCTAGAGACGAAAGAATTCTTAAATAATAAAGTTCGAGGAGTACTAAGCTTAACCACATATGGATGGGCGGCAGTGGTTCGTCGTGTATTTCTGCTATTCATCGCTCTGGGCGGAATTAACAGGGCAAGGTCAGCCGAGCATTTTCCATGGAAATATCTGTGACAGAGAGTCAAATCACCAACCTATCTTCGATGTTCCAGGCTGTCGAGGATCTTTGCAAGCTCGTGGTCTCCGATCAGACGAATCGCCCTCCTTTCAATGCAATAAACAAGTTTTTTTCTTCTGCGAAATTCATAGTGTTAACTGGCTACTGACGTGGTTCTGTTTTATTTGGTCTACGTAATATCGATTTGAATCGTAATGTGATGACGTACAGGGTGTCCCATTTTCGACACTTTTATAAGGTATCTCCGTAATTGTTAGGCCGTGTTTCCACTGGCCACTTTTTGAAGTTGACATTGACGACAAAAAGTGGTTCGTGTGTAGCAATCCCAACCACTGAAGTGGCCCGACCCAGCCACATTTTGTAGTTATGCCAACGTCAAGATGTGGTCGATATTGGCGCGGAAATTTCAGTGTAGCCAATAGTTCGCAGTAGTTAACATGGATTCCGACGAAGAAGCTTTATTGCTTTTGTTGTTTCCACGAAGACGTAAGTGAAGAAGAAAATTTGCGAGGTTTTGGGTCCATCCCTTTTCTAGGACTCGGCTTCAGTTGGGACAATTTCATACGTTATACCACAAACTTCGTAGCTATCCCGTTAAGTTTTTCCGGTTTTTAAGAATGTCAACTCTTTCCTTATAGTCCCAAATTGCAGGTTCATCCTGAATTTCGGCAATAAACGTGTCCCTGTCAAGCTGCTCCATCTCGATAGTCGATACTGACGACCAACTGACGACTTGACGACAACAACAAAGTGGTCGCCTGGCACGTGGTCCGTGGAAAAAGGACCGCTCTGAAGCCGGCTAGTGGTCAGTGGACGGGCTCGACCACCCCGGTGAAAGTTTGAATTAGAGCTTTTGCCGCGCGAGGTCAATTTCTGTGCTAGTTGGGCAGTCCACATGAAGGGAAAAAGTGGCGCTGTCGGCGCACTACTCTTTTTCCTCGGGTATCAGTTTGTCCAGTTTTTGTCCCCTCTTTTCGACATGTGAGGAAGAAGGACAGAGATGTTCTAAACTAATTTAACGCTAGTCCAATGATTATTAGATTCCTTACGTCAACCAACAATGTCAACGTCACCATCAACCTAACTTTTGTACGATTAAACACGTTTTCGGTTTTATTTTTAAAAGTTTGTTTCATTACTTACAATATTATATTAATCTCTAAGATGTTTGATGTTTATGTATTTTTTTTCTTATTCGTTTAGCTTTCTATGCAGGTAATTATAAAGTATATTTTGTAGAGATTTATTTATCAATTGACTGGCCAATGTTGCATCATTTTTGAATGGCAATAAGTTTTATAACCAATAAGTTTTATAAAATATATTATAACAATATATTATATTGAAGCCAATCGTAATAAATTATTGTTGGGAGCACCTAAATGTACAATACCTAAAAGATTTGTGTCCCAGCAAACTTATTTAGGTTTGTGATCTTGGAATTTATGTGGGTGATTTTACCTTTTTCATTCATAAAAAACTAAACAGTTTGAATTGTATTCTATAGGGACTTATTTATTTGCTTTAAGGGATGTTATCAAGTAATAGAGGCTAAAGGACGGAAATAAATGACTCGGTGAGTACTTTTAAATATTACGAGTTGTATCACTCTGGTGTTATCATGGCATATGTTAGTTGCAATTTTGGCAGAACCAAATATTCTTGTGTTTATCCAGGTTGTCATAATTCATACTTAGTTCAAGTCACTGATAAGGACTATAGAAACAAGCACTTTTTTAAATAGAATCTCAATTTAAAAATATGTACTTAGATATTCTAAAAGTAGAATTTTGTCCTAGTCATAACTGTGAGACAAAGATTATTGACAGAATTATACGTTTAGATATATATAAGTATATTAAAGACAAGTTACCAAAAAGAACATTTAGTTCAGGTCATGATGAGAAGATCAAAAAGTTTAAAAAGAGCAGTATATATTAACTTCATTGCTTTCTAATGCAAATCTAGTGTTGAGCCGATACTGCTTCTATTCCTTTTGTTTCAGAGACCACTACAAGAGTTACCTGGATTGTGAATGTACCCACTGATCTCCGACTTTGTACCTAATTTTGATACTCTACCCGATTTGTGCCTTCCTACCTGATGTGACTTCCTCCCGACGTGACTTCCTACCCAAAGTGATTTCCTACCTGATATGTGACCTCCTACCCAATATGTGACTTCCTACTTAATATGTGACTTCTTACCTGATATATGACTTCCTACCCGATATGTGACGTCCTACTCGATATGTGACTACCTCCTTGATATGTGACTTCCTACCTAATATGTGACTTCCTACTCTATAAGTGACCTCCTCCTTGATATGTGACTTCCAAGTGTTCCTAAGTGATTTGTACCTGATTAGAGACCTTATTTATATATATTAACACATGCATCAAATAACATTGTAAGTGACATTTTGACCAATTTCAGAGTAAATTTCAATTTTTCAAACCTAAAATTTGGTTTTTTAGCTTAATTTTTTTTAAATGCCTCTCATCCCTTTTGTATCTGATTATTTTGGTATTTTGCCTATGTATCATGGTAAAGTAATATACCCGAACCTGTTATGTCTTCTCCTGTAAGAACACAATTTGTCACTTACAATGTTATTCGATGCATGTAATGATATATTATTTGAACTGATTTTATTATGATTTTTTTGTTACCTTTATTTATTATTATTCTATCAATAATTGTTTTATTTGATCTTTTTTAAAGTTTTTGTTAGCAGAGTAGTATATTTTTGTTTTATATTTTATTGCACTTTATTTATTGCAATCAATAAAATTTTATATGTATGTCATATTCTATATGCATAAACAGAAGGGCACTGTGACTTAGAATGTGACATACTTTTACAATTTTCTTGATTGCCTATGCACTTTTTGTTCAGAATAAATTCTTCGTTATTTATTTATAAGTAATTGTTTTTTTTAATAAATATTGCCAAAATGTATCGCCTTATTCCAAAAAATATTGATTTTTGCACGTCCCTTTATTAATTTAACTCGTGATTCGATTTTGTCGCATCCCGATTTAAATTAATAAAAACACGTGCAAAAGTTGAATAAATAAATCGCAACTATGGATAGAACCTACGTTCAAATTTCCCGCCAAAACGCCACGGGTAGCAATCTGGCAAACTAAACATCTTCTGTCTTTCTCGCTCACTGTTCTTTCTCGCTCGTTGAAGTTTCGACTTATTAACAAGCAGTTGACATTTCTCATGTTATATTTTCTTTGGGCTCGACCACTCACGGCGGCAGAAGTTTAATTGTGGTCGACAAAACGTCCGTGTAAAAAGCACTAAACTTTTTACATTGCCTTAAATGGAACTACAAGCTGGCGGCAGTAGACCACAAGCGAACCACTTTTTGTCGTCGATGTCAACTTCAAAAAGTGGCCAGTGGAAACACGGCCTTAGTGCTATCAAAAAGGTACATGACACCATGCTCTATTTGGGTCAAACTTAAAATGGTAAAATCAAAATTTAAAAATTTTCGCTCGCTTAAGAAATACAGGGGAAAATCAAAAAATTAACAATTTCAAAATTACCCTATATTCTCTTAGTTAAAAGAGATACAGAAAAATATTTTATACAAAAGTTTATTTATATTCATTGCTGAATAATTTGCAGATTTGAGAATAAGTATACGTGGTCAGGTAAAAAAGTTATCGGACCTAACCTCATTTTTTTAAATGGAACACCCTGTATATTTTAATCTAAAAAGATACTATTTTAAATTCTTTCCTTTCAAATATATAACACACCATGGATGATATTGGTTTCCTGGGCGATTTATTAAACTTTATTACTTTAAACCACAGTAGACTATAAAACAAAAGCTAATATCCTAGAAACAACTATGTTGACTATTAAAAATTAACGTCAATTTCATTTCATTTGCGAAAATGACCTATCAACATTTTGAAAAATTTGATATGATATCAGTTTATATTGAAAGTAGAGAAAACGAAGAAATGGCGCAAAATGTATATCTTGTACTCGATCCGGAAAGACGGTAACCATTTAAGGACATATTCCGAACATTTGCGATGATTACCGTTATTCTTTATTTCGTTTCAAAGTAATAAAGTTTAAATAAATCGCCTAGGAAACCAATATCATCCATGGTGTCTTACGAAAGGATAATTTAAAATAATATCTTTTTAGATTAAAAAATGAGGTTAGGTCCGATAACTTTTTTGCCTGACCCCATATACTTATTCTGAAAATGGCAGATTATTCAACCAATCAATATAAAGAAACTTCTGTATGAAACATTTTTCTGTATCTCTTTTAACTAAGAGAATATAACGTAATTTTGAAATTGTCAATCAATGTCGAGCGAAAATTCTCAAATTTTGATTTTACTATTTTAAGTTTGACAGAAAAAGAGCACATGACACCTACATTACTTTTTTCATAGCACTAACGATTACGGAGATACACTATAAAAGTGTCGAAAATGGGACACCCTGTACGTTCATTCTCTCCCCGGTCCCATGATGCTATTCCTACTTATAAAAATTGGTTAACAAAAAAAAAATAAGAAATTTTATTAACCATCTTATTCTCTTGAGTCTAGGGCTATAAGTCACATTTCATTGTTTATTTTTAATAAAGGGAAAATGATATAATATCTTTTTTCTTTGCCTCCCCGACTGTAATCTTACAGGCTAGCAATTTAAAATGTTTGCTTGGGGTTACTTAACCGTTAAAAAAATCCAATAAAATGGCTGTCAGAAGCAGATTACTTTTCTAACGCTATGACTATAATATAAAAATGATATTTATATTATAAAATTAAAATTATAATAGGTCGTAAATAGAGGTTGTTATGAAAATGGTTATTATATTTAAATGGGTGGCTCTTTGGGGGTAGAAATATTTCCACGGAAAGAATAAGGATTTTCGAGGGTAATAATACCACAAGTGCTTAAAAATTATCGATAATTTTTTACGAATGCGTGTTCTGTTTTCACGATTCCGAAGAACGAGCGAAATTTGTAAAGAAAACACGTTTAAGTGAATTTTAAAGTACGCATGGTATTTGGAAGAATATTTCACGAATCCAAAAACATAAGCTCAATAACTAAAAATCAAATAATATATTTTTATTAACTAATAAAAGTATTAGCAATATCTTTTAGGTAATTTTACTAACTAAAAAATAATATAATGATAATATGAATCTCGTTTATTTGTTGGTTTTTGTAAATATCGGATTATCAATATGGTTCCCGCAAGTCCTGATCAATTGGAGATCTTCTAGCCTATGTCACCCATCTTTGGAACAACGCAATAGAATATCACGGGGAGTATCGGGCTGTTGTACTGGATATTTCTAAAGCTTTTGATCGTGTTTGGCATGAGGAGCTTCTAAGTAAACTGCGATCCAATGGTATGCCCCGTCGATTCTGTGCATGGTTGTCTAGCTTTCTTAAGGACCGCTCTCTGCAAGTGGCGATTGACGGATTTCTCTTAAACACCTTCACCATCACTGCCGGGGTCCATATTATCTCCCACTGTCTTCTTACTCTACATTAACGACCTACTAGTGAAAACTAAAAATCCGAGATTTAGCTTTGCTGACGATAGCACACTTTCTCTCATCTTTCCCTTTGAATGCACAAACATCGACTGCCGACGCACATCTTCGCAGACAGCATATAGTATCACTCCTTAACAAAGACCTGGAAGAAATTTTGGCTTGGAGTGACCGTAACCAAGTCGAATTTAAGCAAAAAAACCCAGGCAGCAGTTTTCTCTAAAAACGTTAACATTTCAGAACGGGATATAGTCATGGCATTACAGACAATCCCACTGGCTTCATCTATTAATTTGCTGGGCGTCAGTCTGGGACGAAATATGTTTTGGCATAACCACATTGTGGGAATCGCCAAGATAGCTTCTCAGAAACTTAGTGTACTCTCCCGAACCAAAAAGTTGTACACACCTCAACAACTTTTGACACTATACAAAGCATAGATTCGACCATCACTAGAATACTGCTCTCATGTCTGGAGCTCTGCACACAAACATACTCTTCGGCTACTGGATTATATCGAAAGGAGGGTCATTCGTCTGATCGGAGACCAAGAGCTGACGAAGAACCTCGACAGCCTAGAACATCGAAAACAAGTTGGGGATTTGACTCTCATTTACAGATATTTTCATGGAAAATGCTCGGCTGACCTTGCCCTCTTAATTCCGCCCAGAGCGGCGAATAGCAGAAATACACGACGAACCAATGCCGCCCATCCATATTTGGTTAAGCTTAGTATTCCTCGAACTTCATTATTTAAGGATTATTTCATCTGGAGGACATCAATAATTCAAATCTAACGTGAATCGCTTTATTCGTACACGCACCACTCGTAGAGCGCCCTAAATGATTTTTCTTATAGTGCTTGTGTTTGATCATAAAAAAAAGTATATTCGATACGTCCTATTTTACACCATTCAATTGGACTTCTTCCTTGAAAACCCCGATCATCTCCGAGTGTGAACCTTTGCCGTATCTCGATCCAAAATATAACTTTTATGTTCACAAAACGACATAAGCTGCCTACAAATATATGCCTCACTATTTGCGGAATTTTTTTCACACTTAGTAGGATATTATTTTCAATTTCGTCATCAGATATAACTCCAAAACGATTCATTTTGTTAATAACTTTGAACTAAATAAAAACAAAGTGACACTGACAAATATTTGAATTGCCATACTGGGTTGCCAAGACGACGTGGAATTTTCGTTTTGGAGTTAGCGAGTTTGTATATCCGCTGTAAGTTTTCGAAAATACCACTGTCATTATGGAATTTTTTATACGTGAGTGGAATATTCGCGAAAATTACCCTCATATATTGAGCTAGAGATGTTGTGTGAGGTAAAAATAAAGGAATATTCTATTTTTACTCATTTCCTATAAAATAGTTTTGTTTAATATTGTTATAGTATTACTCAACATTCGTTCTAATTTCAATGTATGTATACTATCACGATCGATGGTCAGAATTGCAACTGTATAATAATACATATAACAATAACAATGACATGAACCATATGGGTTCAGGTTTGTCGGTTAAGTAATTAAGGTTATGCATAATATAAGTATGATTCTAAGAGGAGAGAGATAATTAATAATCAACCCTTTTTCGAGTACATTATTAATATTGAGACTGAGTTAAGATGTAGTTTTCTAAAAATACGTTTAGCATGACTATTGTCCGCTGATGTTTTATCACGATCCTCAACATCTATTACATGGCGATCCTGCCGATCGACATCTAATACAGTTGTTTTCCATTGATTATATCGGAAACAATTATAATATCCCTAGCTATCGAAAACAACCCCATACATTATTTGAATAGTATGTCAGTCTGACATTCTCATTGTTTTAGTTTAAAAAATTTTACGGTTTGAAAACGAATCAATCGAAGTGATTCAAGCAAAGATCTCACAGAGTGTCCCATAAAATACTAAAAATAACAAGCAATATGTCTGGTATCAGTTTATGATGTTTTGCGAAGAGAGAAGGTATGTTTTTAGCAAGGAGATTAAAATGCTTGAGGACATACAGCAAATGTATTATAACGAGTACCAACTCAGGTTTGATCCATTTACGAATATTTAGTTTAAAATGGCTCGTGAGGCGAAGAGCGGAAAACGCAAGCAAGTGTAGCATCTACCAGAAAAGAGAAAAGTAAGTTCTGCTTTTTGAAAATATGATAAATTTAAAAGTATTGTTGATAGTCACTAGAAAAAAAAACTATTTTTTATACTATGCTATGAGCTGGCTTGGAGAGGAGGTGAAGGAGCTCGCTGTCAATTAAGATATTTTAAAAGGGAAACTAACACTAGTGGGGACAACACAGGGCGTACAGAGTACAATCCTATTTTTTTGAAAACCACACAGGCAAGAGATAAACCCTGTACAAGCTCTAAATGGTTAATTTCAAACACGAGGAATTCTGATATTTGTCCTATACGTCTATTTTACAAATTTATACAAAAAAGAAGCCAGATTAATCATGAACCATTATTTTCAACAGAAACCCATTTTTGGAAGAAAAACATCAGGAAACTGGTATAGGAACACTCCAATTGACAAAAATACCATAAGTCAATGGACCACCACCCAGGCCAAGAAAGAGAGTTGACGAGCCGCAGCTTATAAAAATCACGGGACATTCGAACACAAAATCAATTTCGTCATATCAACAAATGTATAAGGAACACCATAAGCTTGTTATTCGACAAACGAGAACGAATGAAATAGATTCCCAACCTAGTTGCTCGAAAATCTCGAAACCAACCTCAAGAGATTCTTCAAATTCCGAGTCAAATTCTAATATTAATTATTACAACTGCGTTATTAATAATTATTAAAGTAAAATATATAATACATTATTGCATTTAACTTTTATTAATTCGAGTAATTTTCTCCATAAATTACACTCATACATAAAAATTTCCAGAAAATTTTGCATTTAAGTTTATTGCCTTATAAAAACTACATAAGTTTATTTTCTCATTTTGTAATTTTGTAAGCCTAATTGTAATGAGAATTACTCGAATTAACAAAAGTTAAATGCAAAATTTCGCCAAAATGAGGAAATAAAATCATCTAGTTTTAGGCAATAAGCTTTCATGCAAAATTATCGAAAATTTTTAAACACTCGTGTAATTACCCTCGATAATTCTGTTGAATCCTCGGGCGAATATTCGCATTTCGTCACATTTGCTTGACTTTGTTGACGTAGACGTTGACGTTTATATTTATTTAGATTGATGCGCCACCGCGGATCATGGCTCGCATAGCGTTCTCTGCCCAATTTAAAAAAATATAAATAGGAAAATCTATAAGCTTGCAACTGTCGGTTGCTAGTAGATGGAGTAGCATTCTTAAATTGTTTAGAAAGTTTGCTTTATTGCACACAATATTTGCAAATGTTTGTTTTTTCTTATGGCTTTTCCCCAAAGCTTAATCACAATGTTGGAATCCATATTTTAGATAACAATATATTTTGAGTTCAAGAGGAAAAATTAAATAGTCTGCTAAAGACCTCTTTTCCTTATTTTATATTGTATTTCTCTGTTATTTTGTTACTCCTATTACCAAGCCTGTTAGCTTTTGATATTGACATTTTCTTTTTTCTTTTAACTTCTTCCATTTTCTTGAGCCAACTGGTTTTATCAATTTAAAATATTTCCAAAATTTAAATCCAAAAAAGGACTGACTGTTCCTAATTTTTATTTCCTAGTTAAATAAAAAAATTTCAAATGTATTAATTACTATTTTACATAATTTATTCAATTACTTTTTTCCTTTTTCTGCTGTAGAAGGTAAGATTAAACTCTTCTACCTTCAAACTTCAACTTCTCATTGATATTTTTTCAAGTGTAAAATTATTTTTTCTCTTACAGTTTACTTCGCAATGTTATAAGTTTCCTTCTCATGTATATTTTTCTACTAAAGATGAAGGTATATGCCTTCGAAACATGTATGAATTATTTTTAAACAATTTTTATTAAGCAGACTTTCAGTTTCTTTACCTCTTTAAAATCAGACGCGGAAAAAAAGGGACAAGTTAAACAGTAAATATTAACACACTGGTCAAAATAGTATATTAAAGTACAAGTTTTATAAAGCATCATATTTTAGCATGCGTCAGAGTCTTCTAAGGGGCGAGTACTATATTATCTTTATAAAATTATACTATTTTTTCAATTTTACGTTTTTCCTAATAAAAAAATCCATATTTAAAAAAATTCATGATATACAATGCGGTTCTTTAAGGTCCTCCCTCTTTTGACCCGCCATATTACCCTCAGACGCAGTTTAATTATTTTCTACTGTCGCACCTGCGTCTCTGGATCACGGTATCAAACTTTTCACTCGTAATAAAAATACTGTTTGAATTGAATAAATACCTTTTCGCAAGCAAAAAGTTACCACAAGTTTGATCTGCAGAATGCCAATATATATTATCCCTTTTTGCGCTTCAAATTTTCCAGGGTGCTGGTTTCAGAAATTCTAGCCTATAATCATATTGAGTTATGCTAAAGCTAACGGTTTTCTCGGCAGGATAAGCACACCTTTCTTTTTGCAAATCCTGTTGACTTCCATTATTTTCTATTATCATTATATCACATGAAAAACTGCTAAAATCATCGATATCTGGAGGAGCAGCATCATCAATAAAAAAATGTATCCCTTATTTACGTAATTTCTCGATAATGTCTGAAGAATTTTTTAATACCTGGTGCATTTATTTTGTCTAGTTGCCAGAATTTTAATCCGTTACTCATTATTTAAATGAATGTTATTCTTAGAATTATTTACAAACTTCTCAGATCATTATGGAAAGTATCCCATTTCGGTACCTATACCCAAAGATCTACAGTATGTGTATAAGTTTGGAAACGCGTTAATAACTTAATTTTTTTAGAAGCCGCCAGTTATTTTGGATACGAATAGGGGCATAATATTGGGATTCGTATAGTACTTGATCGGACCTTTAAAATGATGTATCGCAAGACCTAACTTCCTTCTCAATTTTTTTTTCAAGCTGGCGCCCATCCGCCATTTTGAACTTGAGCACCATGAAATATGCAAAAAAAATCTAGCTCTCTGATTCCTACTATACTATGACACGTTGAATTTATTCATCTAAGAGGGTAAATGAAATAAAGGGTAACATAAAAATAATAACTATGCAATTTTTAAACCGCCGCCATCTTGTTTCCGTTGCGTATAGAGAAGTAAACAGTGTATCGTAAGACCCCTCATCCTATTAATTTTCTTTACCAAGATGGCGTCCATCTGCAATTTTGACAGTAAATATTGTCATTCTATCGTCAAAAAGTAGTTTACCTTCCACTCAAATTTAAACAAAAAACATTATTTGAAAAAGGTGTTTGTTTCAAATATTGGCTCGCTATAAAGGATGCCTATTTTTTTATAGAAGATGTTTTGACGTACCGATTATACATATTTTTGTTTGGTTTGGTTTGACATATTTAAAGTTTTATGTCCTAATTAGCGGACCTATCAAATATTATTAATTTTTCCTACAAGGAATCCTTTATTATTTAATTTGGGTCTGAGTCGCTGAAATGGACCGGCTTTAATAGATTTTTTATAATATTATTAAACTATTGCTACAGGGTGTTCAACAAATAAGATTAACAATGAAATTGAGAAAGCTACAAAAGATCTACATTTTTAAATAGAAACCCCAAAATTTTATAATTATTTTCTATTCATTAAAAATAAGGGGATGTATGTAAAAGATTGTCCATTCCGAAAATTTGTAGTGTTCGAAATATTGCCAATTTAATATTTTTAAATGGCGATTTTGCTGCGAATTGTAAGTGCAGTTACTCCTAGTTGGCTATGACGGCGTTGAAAAACAGTCAAATGTTAAATAAATGTATAAAGCTGTCACTTACCATTTGAGAATTAATACTAATCATGCAGCGGCATATTAGCATTCTGCAGAACAATCCCGAACAAAAGGCGCCAACGTGTGGACCTAGGTATATTTAGGGAAAGGCCCAGGATGGACATGAGCATTCTTCTGGGGATCTACGCCACAGTATACCAAGCGGAAGTTCATGCCATACAAGCATGTGTACTACAAAATCTTGAAAAGGGCTACCACGACCAAAAGATTTACATCCTTTCGGACAGCCAAGCTGCTCGTAAGGCTCTGAACTCCAATCGGTTTACTTCAAAACTTACACTGGAGTGCCATACCAACCTAAAAGTACTGGCGGCAAAGGAAAAAAAAGTGGAACTCTCGTGGGTACCTGGTCACTCTGGGATATTAGGAAATGAAAAAGCGGATGAACGAGCAAGAGCCGGATCTGCTAAAAGTATCAGAGGCCCCGAACCGGCCTTTGGAATATCAAAACAGGCAACAAAAACAACATTAGATAGATGGTCGAAAAAACAACACCTATCTCGATGGCAAGAGTTACCTGGTCAAATATACGCACGGGCCGTAATTGGAAAACCATCGAAAATACTATCGAATGGGATGCTAACCCTGACGCGGCCCCAGTTGAAACAAGTGATGGGTCTGCTAACAAGCCTCTGCCACTTGCGAAAACACCTTCAACGGACAGGTATAAACAACGGATCCACTGGATGTTGACTCTGCGGCGAAGAGGATGAAACCGCCCCACACATAATATACCGCTGCGTAGCGCTGTCTCGTAGAAGACAAAATATCTTCGGGAACACACGACAAGCTTGGTAGAAGGTTACTGAACCTCATAGAAGGAACAAACATCTTCTAACAAGATCGGGGTACACAATAAGCCAAAAGGCTGCAATGATAGAAGTTCAGGCCTTTAAACCAACCCCCGCCTTTAACCCACCAACCAGGGGCCCTTAAATTATACAAACAATGATTATTTTCACTTATTTATTATTTATGGAGAATCTGATAAAGTAATAACAAGAACACGTGACAGATTTATTTATTTGGCATTTGACTGTTTTCCAACGCCGGCATACCGGCATAACCAATTAGGAGTAACTGAACTTAAAATAAAAATATTAACTGGCAATATTTCGAAAACTATGAAACTAGACAAACTAATCCTTGTTGTAATGTTAAATAGAAAATAATTATAAAGTTTGTGGGTTTCCATTTGAAAATGTAGATTTTTACAACAGAAGTAGAACACTCTGTGTTAATAGTTTAAAGATGTTTTACAAAATCTACTAAAGCAGGTCCTTTTTAATAAGGAATCCGATCGAAATTAAATAATAAGGGCTTCCTTATAGGAAAAAGTAATTATTATCCGCTAGACATATAATCTTAAATATGTCGAACATGCTTAGTCTTAGGTATAGGACATGATATATAAAATCTGCCTAGAATCTTGCGTAGAATCATAAAATGTAATAATATACAGGGTATTCCTTAATGACGTGCTAATATTCCAGGTTGTGATTCCTTAGGTCATTTTATAAAGAACAGTTCATATGAACATATGTCCGCAACGGCTTAATTTTTTTGCAAAGGATATTGAATCTTTATTTTTTAAATGGTTATTTTTTAATATCTCCGAAAGTACTTTAGATATTATTTTCAATTTTGGTGTGTATTAATAGGATATAGAACCACAAATTTTAGTTAGAAAAGTTATTCAATTGTTCCACCAGTGGCGTCCCTACAAACATGTCCTCTGATATTTTTTACAAAAAAGATGGTACGCCACTGACATTTTTCTATATGGATATTATTTCTGATTAGCCTGGCCAATTCTATATGAAAACGGTCTCTTGAGTTTTTCTCGTCAGAACAAACCCGTTCTTGGTTAAAACCTTCACGTAAAAGGCTTCCGCCCGTGTTCGCATCGAATTGCCCACTCCAACCATTTTTATAAAACAAAATTTATCATTAATTATTTTATCAATGTTAATAATAATGAGTTTCAATATGAATTTAGTGGTTTTAATCAAGAACGATGCGGTGCGTCTGGCGAGAAAAACTCAAGAGACCGTTTTTATGTAAAATTGACCATGCTAATCAAACAAATCAAGATAAAATGTCCACATGGAAAATGTCAGTGGCCTACCATCTTTCTTGTAAAAAATATCAAAGGACATGTTTGCAGCGGCGCCCCTGGTGGAACAATTGAATAACTTTTCTAACTAACATTTGTGGTTCTATATCCTATTAACACATACCAAAATTGAAAATAATATCTAAAGTACTTTCGGAGATATTAAAAAATAACCATTTAAAAAATAAAAATTCAACACCCTATAGCAAAAAATTTAAGCCGTTCGGACATATGTTCATATGAACTTTTCTTTATAAAATGACCTAAGGAATCACACCCTGAAATATTAGCATATCATTAAGGAACACCCTGTATATTATGATGTTCCATTTAAAATAAACAGGATGAAGGCCTATGGGGAAGAATCGATATTTATTTATAGCTAGTAACATAACACGAATACATAATAACAAACACATTTGAAACAAATATCTTTCTTAGTTCTTTTAGGAGGCCACTAACCGTGAATTACCCTGTATATACATACTGTATATCCAGATATATAAATATGTAGTTTATTGGATTGATACACTTAGCTTAGCAAACTTAATACCGTTAAGATTAGACGTGGTAATAGTTCATAAAATTTACTTCTTAAAATGAAGTGAAATCCTAATGTGGGTCAAACCGTATCCAGAACTTACCTCAATTGACGTGGAAAGTAGCTTTTCGTTATTCAAACAATTTAAGCATTCAACAGAAAAATTGTAATAGACAATATTGTAAGTAGACAGTATAGTTTGTTTCATCCAATTTATTCCTTTTCCTTCTAGTATAATTTTATGGAACATGCTGGGTCTCCCACCCGAATAAACCTGGAGACAATTCGGTCTATCTAAGTATGTAAAACTATACATAGGGAAATTTTTTAAATTGAAAAATATGTTAACGTCGACAGGGACAGCTCGCCTAAAATATTTTCAATATGGTGGCACTTCCTGAAGTCAACTTGCTTATTTTAAATGGAATAACCTAAATATTATTTCATATTTAGATTATACGCAAGATTCTAGGCAGATTTTATATATCATATCCTATCTTACTCTTATAACTATTATTTTAAAACTCCTATAAATCTGCACGCCAATGAGTTAGCTAAAATTTTAAGCAACAGAAAAATGTACCCTAGAATCACACGTAACCACATCAAAATTCAAAAGAATCAATTCAGAAATACAGAAAATATAAGCTTTTGTCCATTATAAGTGGGACACACCATACAGGGTGTTTCTTAATATCAAGCTAATATTTAAGGAGGTTATTCTTGGGTCAATTTTCAGAAAAAACTTCATATTCATATGAACATATATCCTAAACGTCTTAACTTTTGAGATACAGAAGATTTTCAAGTTTTTTTAATTATTTGTTCTGGTTAATGACTTAAATACGTAACAACTAGACTCGGTAGATAAATGTCAAAACTGTTTATGTTTAGAGAATCAAAACCTGCTTCTTACCTACTAGATCCTTTTTAAATCTTTTTCAATACCTAATTCCATAACAGAGTACAAATAAATGAATGAATTTAATTTTTTATACAAAAACTGTACGTCAGACGGTAAAAAATCAAGAGATGACATTTATTCAGCAAGGAATGAAAATTTCAAAAGAAGTGGCATACCATTATTTTTTTTAAAAGAACAGTATCACAGATAATAATAAAAAAGAAGATTTTTTTTAAACTTCTTAACACCCTGTATTTCAAAAGTTTAAATGTTTAGGACATATGTTCATATGAAGTTTTTTTCAAATGGACCCAAGAATAACTTTCACAAATATTAACATGTTATTAAGAAACACCCTGTATATCTCTTTTTAATATTTAATATAGTTTTCAATCTTCAGAAATAGTTTTAATGAAGTAATTACTATAAAATGATTCATCATACAAAATAATATGCATATTTTAAACATATTTTCGCATATCATATTATGCGCTTTAGTCATGAATGTCCCTGTGTATCATCCAAATGGAATAAATTCTATAATAAATAAATGAGGGAAAAACACTCGGACACGTCAATTGGCGTGCATTCGCTGCGCATTTTTTCAATAAAGACTTTTCATACAGGGTGTGTCCTGTATCAGCGACAATTACCAAATTTCTTATATTAAATGCAACACCCTGTATATTATTCAATTTTTGGAATCCTCAGAAAATTTTAGACATATTTAATGTACAATATCCTGTACCTATATCTTCAACTGTTTCGGAAATATTAAGTGTTTTCTGATTTCTTTTTACTGATATGAAATATAAAAAGGGATAAATATTTTTATTTACTTATGTTACTTTAAAACACGTAACCTTAGCAAATTGTTGTCTTTCTGCATGACAGTAGTTGTCAGTATTATAGTCGGTTGAACTTCGTTAACTGCATTTCAGAAAAATGGTTTATTTAACAGAAATGCATCAAATAACAATTCTACACAGATGATTGGTTATGGAGATAAAATACGGACACAAATGGGAGTTGCTCGCTTATTTCATAAAAAAATTCCAAATTTGCCGCCTATAACTCAAGAGAGAATTAGTAAAATAGAAAAGCAGTTTCGTCAGCTTGGACATGTAAAGCAGATAAAAAATTAGCTGCCAATGCAATAAGTGATAATGCAAAATTAGATATTATGCTTGAATTTGAAGGAAACCAACATACTAATCCTCACTGAATTAGAGAAGAACATACGCAATATCCTGAAAAGGTTAGTGTTTCGGCAGGAATTGTTGGTCCCTTTTTTACTAATGGCAATTGCAAATGGCGACAATTATTTACAACTGTTCCAAAATAATGTCTTGCGAACTTTAATAAACTTATATCCTGATCCAGGAAACCCACAACTTCCAGCGAATATGATATGGTTTCAGCAAGATGGAGCACCGCCCCATTACCAAATCAATATCCGGCACTACCTCAACCGAGTATTTCCAAATCGGTGGATAGAGAGGAATCGATGACCCCTGATCCCCTGATCTGACGCCATTAGACTTCTTATGTGGTTATGTCAAAAATATTGTATACAAAACTGACTGGCTGGATTTAGCTGACTTAAGAAAACGAATAACGCTTGCAATTAGATGGGTCACGCCTGAGATGTTCAGTAACGTTAGAAGAAATTTCTATTTAAGATTAGGATGTTGCCAAGACGTTCGCGGCGAGCAGTTTCAACATCTCCTACATTAATGTTTTTTTGTTTTGTTTTTTACATGATCAAGAAATAAACAGTATATTTTTGAGTCTGTTGTTAATTTTTGCAATAAATCTGAAAACACTTAATATTTCCGAAACAGTTGATGATAGGTATATCATATTGTACATCAATGTCTAAAATTTTCTGAGGGATCCAAAAATTGGATAATATACATGATTGCATTTAAAATAAGAAGGTTGGTATTGGCCACTTTTAAATGACACACCCCGTATGAAAAATGTTTATTGAAAAAAATGCTCAATTAGAAATACCAATCGACGTGTCCGAGCGTTTTTTCGCCTATTTATTTATTATAAAATTTATTCCATTTAGCTGATACACACTGTATAATCATTTTAAGCTTAAAAGTGGTCAAAACGCGAACAAACCTGTACGGAATTTTAAACCGTTTCAGTTGTCTGAAAATTACCTTTTTCCACAACCTTCGCTTAACCCTGGGGTATCGGATTATTGCAAAAACATTGTTACCCTTGTTTCATTTTATAATGATACTTTATACTTAGGACAGCCTCAATTACTCAAGTATAAACTTTATATTTAAAATAAACAATACGAAGTTACAAAGTATTAATATTTAATTTAGGGGCTCATGAACCAAAATATAAACTTTGAATATTCCCCCTTAGAATGATTCAATTAATTTCTCGTTGGCCGAGGAAGTTTTTTATTATTGTTTTTAGGTATTTTTTATATTTTTGACATAGTGTTCCGTTTATTTAAGCCCTAAACGTTATTTAATAAAATGTTTACGGCAAGCACTAAACTAGTTATAATATCATAAAATGGTTATGGCTGTATTTCAGAAGCAATATTGTACAGAGTGTAGTACACGTACACGTATATTTAATTGTAAAGACGGATATTTTTAAAGAATATTTGCCGCCTTCGTGGTTTAAGCCCCTGAGAGGGGTATCTTAAATGCTTACGGTTTCCAATAATAAACTCATTAATTATTTTTTGATTCCTATTTTGATGCGGTGACTTTATCCCAGGTAAAGAAATGGGAAAGGGCATCACGCAGAGTAACTATCTACGGGCCCCTCATCATTCTACTAAAAGGGGAGTCAATACTCTAATATTTTTATAAATAATAACCTAAAAATTGCCAGGGAAGAATACCACTCAACATTCCTGCAGTTCAATCGGCAATGACCGAAATCGTGTTCCGTCAGCGTCCCGTCAAACGAATCCTAAAAGGGCTCGACGTCAAGAAAGCTTCTGGTCCAGACGAAATTCCTGCTATAGTTCTCAAGAGATGCGTCGATGAACTTACACCAGTATTTTGTAGACTTTTCAACTTATCCTACAAAAAAGGAATAGTTCCATCGTGCTGGAAGATGGCGCGAGTCCAGCCTATACCAAAGGAAGGTAAGAGAAACCTGCCTAACAACTATCGACCAGTCGCATTGCTTTCAGTTATATCAAAAATGATGGAGAAAGCTATTAACCAACAACTTCTGAAGTACGTGGAAGGCCTCAACACTATCAGCGATCATCAATATGGTTTTGGGAAGTCCAGATCGACGAGATACCTTCTAGACCCTTGTTGGAATAACGCTATCGAACATCATGGAAAGTATCCGGCTATTACACTGGATATTTCAAAAGTATTTGATCGTGTTTGGCATGAGGGGCTTCAGAGTAAACTGTGAACTTATGGTATGCCCAGTCGATTCTGTGCATGGTTGTCTAAATTTCTTAAGGACCGCTCTCAGATAACTTCGCCATCAATGCCGGTGTTCCTCAAGTGTCCATATTGTCTTCCACTCTCTTCTTACTTTACATTAACGACCTTCTAGTAAAAACTAAAAATCCGATATTTAGCTTTACTGGCGATAGCACACTTGTCTCATCTTTCTCTTTGAATGCACAAACACCGGCTGCCGATGCACATCTTCGCAGATAGCATCAAGTATTACGGTTCAACAGAGACCTGGCAGAAATTTTGGTTGTGAGTGACAGTAACCAAGTCGAATTTAACGCTATGAATTGTCATGGCAGGACACGCAATTCCATTGGCTTCATCAATTAATTTGCTTTGCGTCAATCTGGGAGGAAATATGTCTTGGCATAACCACGTTGTGGCAATCGCCATGGTAGCTTCTCAGAAACTTGTTCGCAACAACTTGTGATACTATACAAAGCCCAGATTCCACCATCACTAGAGTACTGCTCTCATGTCTGGAGCTCTGCACCCAAACATACTCTTCAGCTACTGGATTCCATCGAACGGAGAGCCATTCGTCTGATCGGAGACCACGAGCGGACACACAGCCTCGAGAGCCCGGAACATCGAACAGAGGTTGGTTATTTGACTCTATTTCACCAATATTTCCATGAAAAATGCTCGGCTGACCTTGCCCTCTTAATTCCGCCCAGAGCGGTGAATAGCAATATACATAACGAATCACTGCCGCCCATCCATATGTGGTTACTCTTAGTACTCCTCGAACTTCATTATTTAAGAATTATTTCATCTGAAGGACGTCATCCTTATGGAACGACCTTCCCGAGGTCGTGTTTCCCAACGAGTACAACCTCAAACGATTCAAAACCAGCGTGAATAGCTTTCTGCGCACACGCACCACTACCAGAGTGCCTTAAAAGATTTTCCTATAGTGCTTGTGTTTGATCATAAAAAAAACATTAAGAAGCCGTGCAGGTTCTAATTAAATCCATTTTTGGAACGAGAGTTTTTGGAAATTACTACTCAAAAACTAATAGATTATATCATTATTAGAAAGAGATTTAAACAAAATCATGTGGCACTTGTGCACTCTTCCCATTTAAGGGTAACATCTTTCCCCCCAGGGATTTAAACCACGATGGCAGGAAATATTCTTTAAAAGCGCCCTTTTAACAATGATTTCCGATTTTTAATATTATTTACAAGAAGGTAAGGGTAGGAAGTTTTCAAATTAACCCTGTATGCTGTACAGTATTTTAAATAAATCCCGTTCCTTTCTACTTGTATGTAAATAAGTAACAAAAATCACTGTAATTTTGTTCGGGTTTGTACGAGAAAATAGCTGTAATGAACAACTTTTTTGGTTCTATTATGTATAATAATCTTTTATACACTATTTTATAAAAATTCAACAAAGCTAATAAAAGGCGACCTTCAAAAAAAGTGAAACGTTACCAGGTAATATGCAAATATTTCTGACGAAATATGAAAAATAGAAGTTTTATGAATTTTTAAAAATTTGACTGAAAATACCAAAAATATCGGATATTTCTTGAATTCATTCAATTATTTCTGTTATTTCAATCATTATGGAAAATTTGTATATGAACATTTTCATAGATAATTTAATTGTGCATTTACACCTTCGATCCGCTTCTTTCCAAACTTAACCGTTTTCGTAATATTTGCATAATTTTGAAAAGCATGTTTTGGTCAATATCTCAAAAGTTATAAGATCTACCAAAACGTTTATTCATTCAAGGATTGTAGCTCATACCAAAATACAACTTTCCTGTATTTACACTTCTGCTATAGAGTTTATACTTTATACTAATATATGGATTTTCCAAAAATTTTCAAAGTATTCATTTTTCACAAAAATAAATCTTGAATAATGTGTGAATTTTTTAATAAATATAAGATGATAAAATGTATCGTCTTAATCCTATTTAAAATTCTAAACATTCCCTCTAAATAGAGATAGCAAGTAAATTCAAAAATGTGTTTAAATCCTTCCATCCCCCATCCCCTGTTATCGATTTATATAAGGTACTAAATTTATGATCAATTGACTAGTTCTTTCTAAACGTCTAATAAGTCATCCACCATAAGTCACCCTAGATAGCAGCCATTGCATTCATTACATTTTAACTTATAAACTTCTGATTTTTTATATTTTTTCACGTTTGTATTACACGTTAAAAATTAATTTGGATGAACCTTTAGACTTTAAGAAATTTTATTATACCAGTGTACCAACAAACATTTGCATACCTAGTTTATGTTTTTTTTTTTATCTTTGCAAACCTTATATTATATGCCCTTAGTTTGAGTTCATTTTTAAATTATCGCCTTAAATATGTAGTTATAATATGAAACGACCGCAACGCCAATACTTAATAAATCAGTGAGAAATAATCAAAATATACGTTGGTTTCATTTCATGTAGTTAAAAAATCGTTTATTTATTTGTAATATCGATGTATGATAATTGCCAATTTGATGGTTTTATTACAATAATATTTTTTTGTGCTTTGTGTCATAAAAGTATGTTCTTTAATAAAATTCGTTGGATATCAATTTGGCAACTGTTGTTTAATTATCTGTTGTCTTCTTCTTCTTCTTCTTCTTCTTCTTCTTCTTCTCGTCCCATGTGCGTCCTGTGCACGTAGGGGACCTTTGTCCATCATAAACTGACTAGTGTGTTTTAAATTTGAAACATTGTCTAATTTAATAAATTATCTTTCAAAAAAGTATCAGTGTAAGTTAATTGATTTGTATTATAAAATATAGATTTCCACACAAATTTTAATTACAGTTTTAATAGTTCGCAGAGAATGATATAATATCATAATTTATTCCATTTCTGGCATATTTTATTAACATTAGAAGATTGTTTAAAAAAAATTACATCCCAAATATCAAAAATATTATTTTTACAGGAGAGCAACTTAAATAATTTTTTAATGAGAACTATATTAAGTTAGTATTTTGAAATTTTAATACGGTAAAGCTATAATGATATTCTTTAACATTATTGTGATAAATTATGTTCAACTTTACATTTTTTCTTTTTTTTAATTGACTTAACATTATTTTTTCTAGTGATTTCCTTTTTTACTAGACTTAATATTATATTTAGTCCAACCGAGAAACTTATTCACTGGGAGAAACAAATTTAAGTCTATAAAGTAAAATAATTAGGTCTTAATATATTTTATTTGGAAAAGTTTTTCAGAAATCTTCATAGTATAATATAAAAACATATTGCAGCTTATTCACTATCATCCGCGACTTGATTGTCATGGGAAAGAGTGGTATGAAACTGATGAAAGATTTTTGGAATCCACGGTATCAATTTTTGTAAATGGTTGTATTTCCTAGTTATGATAGGTTCAGGTTCATTTCTTATTGGTTGTAATTCATTGGGAGTTTATTATTAATCATGGCTATCGGAATGATCACTGTTGAGTGAGCGATTCACGTTCTTTATTATCAAAGGTCAGTTTCAATATTTTTATGGCCCTTGAACACATAATTCTTATTGTTAAGCTAACGATATGCTTTCTGATTAGTGTAATACTGAGTACAGTCATGACATGATGTAACAGTTGCAGTGCTATAACTTCTCTCGGGGCAAACAACTACAACATGACTTAACAGACGTTAAAATATTGATTGGTTTCAATTTATCAATGTTAATATTACTAAAACTCACAAAATGTTGACTAAACATAGTTTGCTTCTGAGGTACTGATATAGTGTGTCTATTTAAGTTCGCAACATACGGGAAAATTTTTTATTATTAATTTTAAGGAAAAAAGTTATTCTTCATAAAAAGCTCTGCATGGGCTCAAACCTAATATGAAATAATCAGGCAACAAATTTTTGCAGTTGCAGACAAGGTTTATCAAAACATAATTCATTTTGTATGATATAGAATTCTTTGTAGCAAAAAATATATTTGCGCATTTGGACGCATTTTTTGGGCACAATTTTCGTGATTATTCTTGTGCGATAACTACAAATTGCTTATTTATTGTATTAGTTCTTGGCCAGGATTATTGCTTAAAATATTACATTCTGTAAGAAAATATCGTTTATTAAACATGTATTAGCATTTAATAACAATATCAATAAATTTTTTAACATATATCTAGTTTTTAGAACTTACTTTCTGGACTCTGCTTTCGGCCAAAATAAAAGAATCTCAACAAAAAAATAAAAGTATTCAATTTTCCGAATAAGGATCTAGGTTACCAATCAATTAACATATCCACCTTTTTGCGCAACTAATAATTTTAAAATACCATCTGATTAAGTACTAAAAGCAAAGCGTAAATTTTCCGAAAATTGGGGTAGAATTATTATTATTTAGAGAAAATATGTAAACTGGAATGTCTCAGAAATACTGTTTCTCTACTTAAACCACTTGGCTCTTAACAATTAATCTTATTTTTTTCCTTGAAAGATTATATTAAAAAATATATTGACAGTACTATTTTTTATTATTCACAAGCAGAATTTATGCAGCTGATGGAAAAAAAATTTATTGTCTGATTTCAACAAAAAAACCAATGTTGGCAATCGCTTCTGTACTGCATTGTTTAATAACGAAATATTTTTATGCATGCTAGGCTATGAAATCAATTTATTATTAATAAAAATGCATGCATATTTATGTTTATTGTAACAACTTTATTCTAACTACAAAACTTGATATCATTTCATTTAAGTTAATTTCTGCTCTGATATATTTTTTTTAATTACCCGCCAAACCTCTAAAGACGAACGCCTATGTTTCATGGATTTTGGGATTTCCGATGATGTAATAGTATATTACGTATCAAGGGCCGAAAAGAGGCTTTTACGGACGAGATGCGCACGAGTCCGGAAAAGCCTCCGACGGCCCGAGATATGTACCGTATTTTTTTTACCAGTGCTCCGAAGCTTTCATGCCAAATAAATAAAGAAATTCCTCAGACAGTTTTCCTGTCTACATGACATGAAAACACTCGCGCATGGAGAATGTAACTTGTGATATGAGAGTCGCGGGTTCAATTCCCACGCTCGGCATCTCTGGTTTTATTTATTTTTTTACAAGTGCCTGAGTCTTTGAGGCCATATAATAAAAAAATTCTTCAGACATTTTTCTAAAACATCTTTGAAAAATTAACTGCCAATTTAATTTATATAGAATCCGCTATTTATCATCGCTTGTAGTATGGCTCGGTGGGTAGAGTGTCCGCCTGGCGATCTGAGGGTCGCGGGTTTAAATCCCGCACCGACAATTCTGGTTTTATTTATTTATGAGCACATGGTGACTAGAAGCGGGCGGGAAAAATCTTTCCTGCCCGCTTCGATACTTTCCCGCCCGCTCTCTTGGAAACGCCACTTTCGGTGAAGAGAACATGCATGAAAAGAGTCACTTTCGGGGCACATGTAAAAAAAAACAATTACCAACGTCAGATTTTGTTGAATTCTACAAAAAAAAATCTAATTTATGCTGCGTAAATTCTACTTGTCACTGTATCCGATATGCAACTAATCCAAATTCAGAGGAAACTCCCAAAAGCGCAAACAATAAGCACATGTTTACTCAACTCGACTCAACGGTTCTATTTCTAATTTTGACGGCACGTGGATAGATGTTGCCTAATCTTATTTCAAAATTACTAACCGGTTTATTATTGCAACATATTGTTATTTTTTCCAAAAAATACTGAAATGGCCAATAACTATCACATGGCCGACAACTCTGCATTTCTACTTATAATGTAAAAAAATTGTTAAAATTAGGAAACCTGATTTTTCATGGTAGACGGATGTAATTACATTTTTAAATTTAGTTTTCCATTATGATCAACTTTTTTATAGCAATTTTCGTTATTATCAAAAATAAATGTACCTACTTTACTCTTGAGAAAAATTCATATTTTTTGACGAACGTCGTATATGATTGAAATAATTGATATATGATTATTTCGGGTTTTAATACGATGCAAAACTTTTATAAAGCATAACTTTTTTCTTTAAATTAATAATAAAAAAGATTCCCATATCCTGCGATCTTAAGTAGATACACTGTATACCGGACGATGCATCGTTAAGTTTAACATAGGAAATCCCATGGATTTTTTGATGTCGCTGAATATTAGCTCTCCTGTACATTTTAAGAAAAACTTCATTATAATTTCCGACATGGTAACCTAGCCGAGTTCCGAGTTAGAATACATTTTGGTGAGCAAGTCCTAAGCTAACTTAACGTTATGGCAAAATCAAGGAAACTTTAATAGCCCAAGAGCAAACACCAGCAAATTAAATTTTGATATTGACGGAACGAATATTAGTATCAGGCAGTGGCGGCCCGTCAGGGATAGCAGGGTCGGCAAAGCCGACCCTCTCATTTATACTTTTATCTTTTATTTTAATATAATTCTTTATTCAACCAATTCAATTATAATATTTGTAATATTAAATAAATTATCGTATATTTAACAATTTAATAAATTTATTGTTTTCAAATATCCCTTGTAGCGGCATCTCCAAGATTACTATTCGTTGATTACTATGCGAATCCCTCGTAGACATAGAGTTGTCAAGAGACCGGAGCCGAATGACCTTGAAATATCACCACCTAATTGGTTTGGAAACGAAACATATTCTGTTGAGGATATGCAACCAGTGTATTCTTATTCATAAAAAATAAATAATACCGGCTACCAAATCCGAGCCGCAAGCTGTGACGTAGTTCTGACTTTTCTCGCGAGCGGAAAATTAGGGAAACAAAATCAGTGGTTAATTATTTCGATTCGTAACGGTTTGTATTCAATTTTTGAAAGAGATATACGGACTATCTTCGGAAAATTATAAATTCAGTGTTAAAGTTACTTCACTTGTGGTTTGTATTTTGTGCTATTTGTTTACAATTTTTAGTAAAATAGAAAAGCGGTAGGTTTGAAAGTTTTTAGTAATTTAATTTATAACAAGAATGGAGGGAAATATGTAGATGATGGAAACCGAAGCCGGAACAAATACTGTAAGTAATAATATTAAGGACAAATCCGATATTGTTAATTTTACGATGGCGTTATTAATCACTTTGCAACATCAAAAGATCGTCGCTTAAAACTAATGTATAAATAAGTTTAGACAGACATGTCACTGTCATACTTCTTAAAATTCTTAGGATTCTTGTCATTCAATTGTTTTCGAATTTTAAATCAATTATGTTCGTTAAAACGCATCTTAAAAACCTGTTATCGTATATTAAATTGTTCTATCTGAGTTAACAAACAATATAAAAAAAATGCAATCTAATTTAATTTATGAAATAAGACAGTATTAAATAGGTAAATTTTTTTAAACTTTGGGCGTGGCCCTGAAATTTTTTTCGCCACCATACGTTCTGGGTTGCGAGCCGCCAGTGTCAGTGACAATATTTTCATTATTCGTTATGTTCAGCATAGAAATTGGTTGCTGGTGATGCTGTATTACAATTAGAGTTTCATGGCTTTTTGCCATCACTTTTAATTGAATAGCTTAGGATTAGCTCATCAAAATATATTCAAACTCTTTAAGAAGTTATAATGCAGTTTTTTGTAAAATGTACAGGAGCCCAATATCCAGCTACCTGAAAAATTACATGGGCTATCCTATGTTCAACTAAAATCTAAACCTACAGTAGGTAATTGTTTCATTGTTTTTTATGACAAACTTGTCTCAGCAACATGCCTAATTTTATATGCATGCTAATCCATTCAGTTGCCTTATACTCATTTTTTGTTGTGTTGCCAAATGTACAAATCACTGAGGCAAGCAATAATTGGAAATCGACATACAAAAAATTGTTCCAACCAAAATGACCAAACTATTTGATATTTAATCAATCCATGCAAACTTCTGTTTTAAACATAATTTCTTATTTTATTTTCTAACCCACCGCGGCTAGTTTTACTAATACTAATGCCTCTCCATCACATTCTATATTATTTACATTTTTGTTTACCCTAACGGAGAATTAAGAATAAGCGCACGCGAGATTTTCCTGACCTATCTCAGCCTTAAAGGTCATCAGCCGCCGTCAAAACAAATTTGGTGTAATAAAATCTTAAAAATTCTATTATTTAGCTTCTTCGTACTACATGCTACAACTAAATAATATTTTCGAATATAGTATTTACATAAAAAACGGACACGAAGGTTTTCTTATATTAATTTAATAATTTCCCGCCAAAATAGAGCTAGGAATACTTATACCATCTTGTTTAGTAAACAAAACTTAAAAATGCACTTTCAGTGACTTAAAAAATCATTATGAAATTCATGCGAAACAACCCATCTAACACTGACCTTCAGCTTTCATCGTATCAATTTCTGAGGCTTCAAAACTTAGGCTGTGAACCTCGAATTTCGCCGCGTCAAAACATGCTTGTTCCTGCAACGAACTACGAACCGAATTTGGCACAACTGCAGAAAGCAACGCTCTTCCTGCCCCGATTCTGGAAATCCCGCTGCTCGGGCTGTTTGGAAAAGGACAAAGCGCCTGCGAGATGCGGTAGTGGGTAAGTTTCTAAGTTCATTAATGTGCAGAGTTTTGCGTATTAATTTGACCTCCATATAACGGTAATCCTGGAAGAGGTAGAGAACGCTACTGGAAAATGTTTATTGTATGTTAGACCCCCTGCACGGATCGAATTTTTAGGTCCTGCCGGCTCAAATTAATCAGTACCGATAAGAGGCCCGACAGAGCGATTATTTATAAAACCTAAAAAATACAAACAATAAAAATAAAAAGAAAATAAAATAAGGAAGTATATTCAAAAAGGAGTAATAATTTTGTTATCGCTATTATTTGAGACCAAGACAAATAAAGAATTTTATTTCGAACTATATACACTACGCCAATTAATTATCGAATATTTAAAAAATCACATCCTTATTAATATACTGTAGTTTTGTGAATAACACAGACCTGAGGTAAATCTTTTATTATATATTTACATTAACAAAATTCCGCCACCCTGAAATTTTGGTCAAGTTTGATATTTTATAACTTTTTAATTTTTTTATGTGAATTTCATGATCTTGTTATTAGTTTGTAGATCAGTTTATTGTGTTTTTCCTTAATTATTTTATAAACTAACATTTTTCGATTAGGCTATATTATACAGGAGTAAATCAAACTGTTATTTTTGTCGTAATTTCAAAATACGCTGTAGGAAAATTGAGATGGATAATTTTATTTACATACTGTTTCTTGTAATCTTTGATGTATTCTAAACATTTCGTTCCTCGATTCTCATTATCTCATTTCTGCTGCGAGCTGTAAAATTTTAAATGAAACGATGCTACTTTTAGAAAATGTATGTAATTTGTATTTCTACCGAAGCACGCACCAATCTTGATTTTGTTAAGCTTTAATCGCCCACCGTCACATTGAGGAAATCCTCCAAGAACTGGTTGTTCCATTTGCTCCTTTCATTGGGAACCAATTTACATTAATGCATGCTGACGCTAGACCTCACGTTGCACATATACTGAACGAATATCTGAATGAAGTTGGAGTTCCAAGATTGGAATGGCCCGCATGTAGCTCCAATCTCAACCCAATCGAACATCTGTGGGATCAACTTAAAAGGTCCGTTTGTCGTCGTCCTGTACAACCATAAACCTTGCAAGACTTGCGACTGGCACTGACCGAAGAATATCAAGCTATCCCTCAAGAAAGGATGAGTAACCTTAATCGTTCGATATCACGAAGACTGCAAGCTGTCATTGTTGCGAGTGGAGGAAATCCACGATATTAAAATTGTTTCTGTTAATTAACTTTATGATATACCTAGTGTTTGTTTTTCTTAATGAAAATAGGCTTCAAATCAGTTTTTGCTTTAAAATTTTGCAGCTCGCAGCAGAAATGAGATAATGGAATGAATCAAGATTCGAAATGTTTAGAATCAAAAAAATCCTCCTCAATTTTCCTACAGGGTATTTTGAAATTACGATAAAAAACAACAGTTTGATTTAATCCTGTATAATATAGCCTAATCGAAAAATGTTACTTTATAAAATAATTAATGAGAAATACAAAAGTGGATCTACAAACTGATAACAAAATCATGAAAATCGCATAAAAAATTAAAAAGTTATAAAATATCAAACTTGACCAAATTATCAGGGTGGCGGAATTTTGTGCCTGCGAGTTTAATTGCTAAATTTATGATAGTTTGGACAAGATTTTCGGGAATTGTGGTGTGCTAAATCCTATTTATTATGCGTTAACTTTATTAGTACTGCGAAGAAGAAGGGTTTTAAGTTTATCACTCCAAATAAATATTATATTTTAATGTAATTTCGTTGATTCTAGCTCTCAGTTTTGATCAGTAAACAAGTAAAATATATTTTTTGTTTACTTTTGTCCGTGATATTGGATATGCATTGCTTTAAAACATGTCTAGCCGGTGTTGGAAAAACAGACGATTTTTGTTATATTTGTGGATATTTCGGCTTGAAAAAGAGACCAATTGGTGAATTTGTGAGAAATGATTTCAAGATCAAATTATGAGATCAAGATAAAAATTGGGCACCGCACGGTGTTTGCAAGGTATGAAATGTTTTAAAAGAAGTTGTATATACATTTCTAGGGAATTATAACAATATGCTGAAAAAATTCATGATTCTTGATTGCAATATGAGCATAAAAATTCACTTTTTACATTCCCATTTGGACTATCCCGAAAAATTTTGGGGACGTGAGTGAGGAGCAAGGTGAAAGATTTCTTAAAAGATATAGTGATTGAAAATAATACCAGGGATGCTGGGACACAAAAATGATGGCAGATTACTGTTGGGCATTGAGAAGAATATGTCAATATGACAGAAAAGAACGAAATGAAGCTTTCCTGGAAATAGAAAACTTTTTTTAAGAAGCGTAAAGATTAAATAACCATTTCTAATAGATTAATAGATAAATATACACATAGTGTATATTTCGTATATTTTTGTCTGTGTTGTGTTATGGAAATGACTTATTATATTTAAACCCGCAAATCCTGAGATGAAAATAAATTGAAGAAAAATATCCATAAATGGCGCTCTGATTTATTAAGCGAAATATACACTTTATATGAAATCTCAAAATTTACGTGGCCGCCACTGAGGACGTTCGCAATCAATAGTTTATTGAGGCAGTGTTGTCATATACGCAGAATTATAAACGCACTTGTTCAGTTTTTGACAACAAGACGTCTTTGACCCGCGTTATCACTTCTTTTTCAAACTTTTAGAAAAAAAAAACTACAATTTTAAGGTACATACTCTCTTACCTTCGATCTTATTTTAAAATAATCCGTTTTATAATTAAATTCCATAAAAAAATAACACAACACAAAAAGTGTGTTTGCAACAGAACCAACAAATTTGAAATCACATCACAACATTTGTTATTATGAATTATTTCACAACAGAAAAAAAATCGGGTGATGCTACAACTAACAAAACGTATACGTCAAGCACGTGGAACCCTCGACAGAGTCGTTTCATTCCCGAACTGAAGCAAGAATAGTGGCGTTTACCGGGTATTCAAGCAAGGGTGAGACACGCGGTGTGATCTGACATCACCATTAGTATACTCTAGTGACTCATGTTGTTAACTGAATCCACATGGAACGGCGCGACAGTATGTAGGTACCTTAGTATTTAGATATTCGATTAAAAAAAAGTATGTAGACTTTCTTTAGGACATCCTAGGAGTCACCCATTTAAATATAATAAGTCATTTCCATAACACCCTGTATTATAGAACTAGCTTATAAATAAAATAAATCGTGTTTTACCTATATTATATTATAACCTTAGGTGATACAAAAACGAAAAGCAGATTGCAGGTTTGAAATCAGAGCTACCGAATTACGAGAAAATTTTAAAATCAACTTGCAAAGTGTTAAAAAATGCAGGACTGTATAATGAACTAATTTTAAATAATTTTTCTTAAATGATAGAAAGTATATTCTAGAGTTTAAGGCAGAGCAGTTTACGTCCTGATTGTACGCGATAGCCCATAAAATCTAGAAACGAACAAACCTGCAAAATTTAGATTTAACATATCTTACATAAATATTGAATCTAATGTATTTTTTCAACTAAGAAACTTATTTAGGTTAAACACTGACCCAAGAGTATGGCCATGTCACTTTACGTAACAAATTAAACATTTGTCGAGTTTCGTATTTGTATCGTTATTCTTTCATAATCTAGACAAAAATATCCAGATACGTATTTAAAAAATGTAAGTTGATGATGGTGACCAAAAGACCAAAGATCGCATTAAAGGTGTGATGATGTCATCTTGTGGAGAATAAAAAGTAGCAGTGAGAAAGTGAAATTTATATTTGGACATCTCGTCTGACAAAGTCAGGAAAAAATATAAACCGAAACGCAAAATTTTAGATTTTGCCAAATATGTTGAAAGCCTATGGTATTTATGTTAAATTTTTTGAGGCATATTATTGGGCCCATAATTATGCAACTTTGCCCCAATTTAACCGACTTCGTATCTATTACGGTTTCCGAAATCCCAATGGTGAAAGACGAAGTTGTTACACCCTGAATGGTTATTTTTATGTAATTTGTTGTAATCTCAGAATTTGCTGGTGTATGTCATTTCCATAACACCCCTATTAGTTCACTGATATTATACTGTAAGTTAACCATTTTAAAACTTACCCCTCGGCTATTTTCTCAAATTTAATGAAATGCCTTTGATTTTGGTTAAGTCTGATTTGGGTCACCCCTAATCTGTTATCTGGGTTGACGTCTATAATTAATTCAAATTGAATCTGGGTGGTGAAAATTTCTTAATTTGGTCACTAGGCAATCAAGCAGATGGCCATGAATCAAGTTTGGCCTTTGATTTGATTTGGGCCATAACCCTAATCAATTGTTTATTTTAAATGACTTGCATTGTTTGATGATATGATGGATGTAAATATTTATATACCATGAGATTTTAAGAAGTGAAGCCAGATGTCAGTAATGTAATAACCACTGTGGAACTTTATTCATTGTAATGCTTACAGGGTGTCCTCTCGTAGACCCTCACAATTGAATCTTTGACAGGACAATAATTTGGAGTTTTTCACCAATTTTCGGGCAGGATAGAAAAATATTCAAAATGTTTAACTAATTAAAATCCTAAAAAATACAATTACACCATATCATATTATCTAAATACATTTTAAAAAGTAATCCTCACTATAAAATTGTATAAATTTTCATAATGACTGCAAAGGAGACACACGACAGGATAAAATATTTATACAGACCTAATTAAACAAGCCATGTAATGCGGGATCGAGATGGAAATACTCTTTTATTCATTAAGGTCACAAAGTAGTATAAAATAAGGCGGTAAACTGTCACAGGCCTAACTGGATGATAAACAAGACTAAGAATTTTTAAATTGAATAATTATTACAAGCAGTTAAGTAACAAATACAGTAAAACACGAATAATTTCTTGCTTGTCAACTGATAGTATATCATGTATACTGGGATTTGTGGAAATAACTTAATATATTTTAAATCAGCAAATCCTGAAAACATATTGAAAAAAATTACTTTGAATGGATAAGTGAGAAAAATATCCTTATACAGGGTGCCCCAAGTAAAGTGGCCTATTAGAAGTATCTCGAGAACTAAATGAGATTTTATTTTGAAAATTTGGCTGTGGCTATAAGAGATTGTTTTCTACGTTTCTAAAATATTTTGGATGATGCGATGTTGCCGGATCATACCGAAAGTGGTAGCAACTTCGGAATTTTAAATGAATTACCCTATATATTATATATTTTTTGGAATCTAGGTAAAAATCTAGAACAGTTTTCTGTATAATATCATATACCTATCTTTAAGACTTTTTGAATTATAAATAATTTTGTGATTTTTTAACGCCGTATCGTTACCTGAAAAGAAAATCGTATCTTTTTAGCGGTTACAGCTAGAAAGCTGAAAATTTTACAATAGTTTCACAAGACCATCGCAATTTTATAATTTTGAACAGTATTGAATTCGTTTTATACAGGGCGTCTCCATAACAATATTTCTGAGGCAGATGAATTATTGCAAAAATCTTATTTTTTTTAAATGGGACACCCTGTATTTGATATGTTTTGCTAATAGAGGATCAAATTTTCTATCTAATGATATATGTGTTCCTATACCTATCTTCACTATTTTCGGACTTATAGCGAAATTTATAAATTATCTTATAAAAATATATTTTTTTATGAAAATTACATCAATAAAATAACTAATAACTAAATTCCGTTCGCTCTTAAACATTCATAAATTGTGGTTATAACATGTTCATTTGTCACCTCTTCCATTTCTTTTTCTTCTAGAGACCCCAAAGCTGTACGTACTCGATTTTCTAAATCTTCCCTTGTTGTGACGGGTGTCTTGTATACTATTTCTTTAATCCTATCTCATAGATATAATTCTAGAGGGTAAGATCCGGAGACCTTGGGGCCATTTCCATGGACCGCCTCAGCCAATCAACTTTTAGGGAGTCATAGGAGCTGCATCAGGATGCAGTTCATTAAATTTTCTGCAAGTTCTAGATAAAACTCTACCACACTCCCCATGAATATAAAATAAACTTAAAATATCTAAGCTCGAATAATGTAAATTAGCCATTTTTATTACAATAACTCAGACATAGCGTCAAATGGATTTTTCATTATTTTGTTTCTATGAATCCATTCCACAGCCAACCACACTATCAAAAAATATATTTTTATAAGATAATTTTTAAATTTCGCTATAAGTCCGAAAATAGTGAAGATAGGTATAGGAACACATAATATCATTAGATAGAAAATTTGATCCTCTATTAGCAAAACATATCAAATATAGGGTGTCCCATTTAAAAAAAATAAGATTTTTGCAATAATTCATCTGCCTCAGAAATATTGTTATGGAGACGCCCTGTATAAAACGAATTCAATACTGTTCAAAATTATAAAATTGCGATGGTCTTGTGAAACTATTGTAAAATTTTCAGCTTTCTAGCTGTAACCGCAAAAAAGATACGATTTTCTTTTCAGGTAACGATACGGCGTTAAAAAATCACAAAATTATTTATAATTCAAAAAGTCTTAAAGATAGGTATATGAAAAAATATAATATATAGGGTAATTCATTTAAAATACCGAAGTTGCTACCACTTTCGGTATGATCCGGCAACACCGCATCATCCAAAATATTTTAGAAACGTAGAAAACCATCTCTTATAGCCACAGCCAAATTTTGAAAATAAAATCTCATTTAGTTCTTGAGATACTTCTAATAGGCCACTTTACTTGGGGCACCCTGTATATTATGCATGAACCATGTGGGAGGCAGCGGTAAGAGATGTACAATATGGTACGTCAGTTACGCCTATCAAAGACATTGACCTATTCGGTGAATCGGCGTTGTCATGTAGTTTTCAAACTCTTTCGAAAAAGACTTCACATTTTGGCCTTCTAATATTTTTCTTTAATTGAAATAGTTTATAAAACTGAAAATTGTGCTTTTTGACAAAAAAAACATTTAATAATAATGATTTCAAAATTGAAATTTCAAAATATTGATTTAAGAATTAAAAACAAGAACATGTAATGTTTTCCCCCTACCCTCCTTATTAGTTAGCGAGTACCCCGTTTGGTGGCATAACCGTTAAGCAACTTTTCAGGTTCATTATAAATGTATAATAAACTCCCACGACGTGCAGCAGTCCTCCAGGACAATGGACATTATCGCCTCCAGTTAAAGAGTTCTTATGCTAAATGGTTTGCTCCAATCCTTGACCATGTCCTTTCCTTTTTATACTGCTTTCTATTTAGAAATTCTTATTTGACTTGGACTTACGATAGTGTCCAGCATTTTGACGATATGCCCTTTATTATATAAGTAACTTGCTCTTAAATTACAGCGTATTCTTAGAATTAACTATCATTGTGAGATTTAAAGCGAGGGTGCAGTAAGGGTTTTTATATTTAAGTATAAATATATTCATCCTTTAATTATCTTTAAAAAACTATCTTTTGCCAACAACGTCCAAATTGTGCCGCCGATAGAACCTGCAACCGCGTTATTGTCCCTGTTAATAATAATAATAATAAACGTCTTTATTCTAAGGAGAAGAACAACAATCATTGCTTACAAATATACAAGGCGATATTTAGTCATTCATGGCTAGTTTTACATACTACCTTGGACATAATAGAGACACAACAGAAAAAAATAATTATAAAACTCTGAGTTAAAAATTCTAGGTTTTTGAAATCTAAGCCTATGGAATTCTGGTTAGGCTTAGTGGGTGCGCCAGTCGACAAACGCGCACTTATCGAAGGAAAGGCGTCGTTGTCAACAGTGTTGTTACTCTCCGCAAGTTCAAGTATGACACTAGCTTACGGCCAACGAGTTGTTGATAGCCGTATACTTCTTCACCGATGTGCACTTTATCGCCTCTGATATATGCCACCAATTTCTTGCATTTTATGACATGCCGAATACCACTTTATCACTTCCGGTTTGAGCGAAAATGACCTCAACTTTGAATTTTCAAATGGGGAACATTCAGCTATGGCTATATCGATTCAGAACACCATTCCCAATTCAACCAACGACACCCCATAAGTCACTTTTTGACACTTAAAATCATTTTTCCTCTTAGTTTTGTTTCTTCATCAAGATTGTTATGCACTCCCTAAAATGATTTACTTCTAAGCCAATTGATGGCGGATTTTAAATTTGTAATTATGTTTATTTGTTTGTTAGCATTATGGCGTCATGGGTACCTAGATAAATGCAAAGCCTTTTAAGCTTCCTCTATTTATTATCACGAATTGGTATTTTTAATAAATTATATCTAGTTTTTTAACTTGATATAAGGGTTTTGAAAAAACAGTAATCTATCTCTTTTCCCAAGTGAGTCATAATGTTTCCATACCAAAAAATTAGGTTTTCTAGGAAAAAGTGTTTTATCTCCTTTAGTTGATTGCTATTACTAATGTATCAACATAATGCTGACTTTGTATTTTCTGCTCTATATGGCAACGTCGCATAAAAAGTGACATAAATTCAGTGTATACTATGCTACTTATAGTAAAGGGATTCTCACTTATTCACTCCTTTCCATTGGAAATTTTTGTAGGCTCAGTTATATCAGTAAATAATGTTGTTCCTCGCAGTTATAGAACTAATTTCCTTAAAAAAAAAACACCAAAATGAGTCAAACAGCCACAGAAATCTAAATAAACGAACGCTACGTTGCCACATCTATGTTAATTGCTTATTGCTGAATATCGTCAACATGAAACAATACGGTTGTTGGTGTGATGCGACCTAATTATAACAGAACTGTGAATGTCGATCATTGTTGAGCAACGAGGTCAATATCGCTGTCAATAACATATCGATGGCATAATATGGACGCACCTTTAGATTAAAACAAGACTTATAACCCTGGAAAATACTGTAATGCATTAATTTGCGAAGAACCTGCTCGTTAGTGGCCAGGCGCATAAATCCCTCGCAGCTCCAAAGTTTGAGGGTCCTAAATTAACATGTACGTGCAGCAACTCCGTAATTATTTAGCTGCTACGTAGAAGTATTATTGATATAATTTTTCCTATCTTTACAACATAGTGGAGTAGTTCTTCGTTTATTCGTGTTTCTGCTACTAGTTACAAAACTTTACTTATGCATATTTAGATTATCTCCTAATGTAAAGTTGTGAACCCTTAGTTTACGTTCTTTCAAAACAAAGATCAGATATTGTAAAAAATGAACAAGCATAAGGATTAAAAATACTGACTATTATCCGTTCAGAATGTTTCACGCCTCAAATATTTACATAGCCGTTTTGATTTCTGATACATGGCGGACAAATTTGACTATATTTTTATGTGTCACAAATTTATACTACCGTGCTGAGCACAAACATCGCAAACAAGTCAATTATTATACTGTCGAACTAATAGTGTTTTAATGTTTGAAAATAGTTATCATTTCTGTTTGATTTATTTCTTTGTTGGTTCTTTGGTTGGTTGGTTGGTTGGTTGATTGGTTAAGGGCGGGGGTCGGTTTAAAGGCCCGAACTTCTATCACTCAGCCTTTCGGCTTATTGTGTACCCCGATCTTGTTAGACGATGTTCCTTCTATGAGGTCCAGTAACCTTCTACCAAGTGGGTAGTTGTCACCACGTTGTATGTCCCCGAAGATATTTTGTCTTCTACGAGACAATGCTACGCAGCGGTATATTATGTATGAGGCGGTTTCATCCTCTTCGCCGCAGAGTCTGCATTCAATGGATCCGTTATTTATATCTATCCGTTGAAGATGTTTTCACAAATGGCAGTGGCCTGTTAGCAGACCCATCACTTGTTTCAACTGGGACCGTGTTAGGGCTAGCATAGTATTTTAGATGGTTTTCCAATTACGGCCAGTGCGTGAATTTGACCAGGTAACCCTTGCAATCGAGATAGGTGTTGTTTTTTCGACCATCTATCTAATGTTGTTTTTGTTTTTTTGTTTTGATATTCCAAAGGCTGGTTCGGGGCCCCTTAGATTTTGAGCGGATCTGGTTCTCACTAGTTCATCCGTTTTTTCATTTCCTAATATCCCAGAGTGACCAAGGACCCACAAGAGTTCCCCCTGGCCGCCAGTACTTTTAGGTTGGTATGGCACTCCAGTGTAAGTTTTGAAGTAAACCGAAAATTTATTTGTTTATAATTACAATAATAAGACAAATAAATGAAATAGCTAGGTAAAATGACAACTAGTCTGCAAATTATCAAACAGTAAAACACGATTTATTCCAAAATATAATAAACGGATTTGCGGTATTTTTGCTCATGATGCCAGTATAATGTCCCATATGTCAAAAGCAATACCATTGAAACTTAAATACAACTTCTTATCGAAAATAAATTTTATAATTATAAATTTAGACAATGCCAGTAATATTTATTCCGCAAAGCAATAAAATTGCTTTCGGTGAAACGTCATTGGAATAACTTTGTGTTTCTCGAGTTGATTACCTGTTTTCTGTCAGTCAGAGAGAAAGAAATATAGCATTCTTCTGCAATATAGTAATTTCTCTTTTGCTTTGCGCAATTTTTCACTCGACGAACATTCTTTTACCAATATAAAATTAGTAATGAAAGAAAAGCGTCACTGTAAAAAGCACAGAACGTTTTGTTGATGTTTTGAATTACAAACAACCTCTTCTCCTTGAGAGAATTAACTTGAACCAAGTTTTAAGTGTTTGCTGTTCCCTGTTTGCAAAGTTTTAGTTAATGGTGTAATAGATTCGGGAAATACCAAGTAAAGAGAATTACGGTTCACATTAAATTAATTTTCTTTTTAATTTATGCTGCTTAGTTTTAAAGGCTTGTTGCTTATCATAATTCTTTATAAATAGTAACCGTATCCTATATTATATTTATTTCAATTGCAAATGTATTTAATTTATTTTAGGTAAAATTTATACACTCTGCGGAGTATATCTGTTATAAAATAATTAGAACCCAGTTTTCATACAGCTTCGAAGGACGATAGGAATGATTTGGATTAATTTTAGAAGAAATTAAAAAATGTTCATTTTTAAGCTTTTAAGAGTATCTATCTATTCTAGTTAATATAAAAATAGAAATAAGATAAATACGGACTGAGCTCTAAGTGAGTTAATTTGAGTTAAGGTATAAAACTGGAATAAACTTTAATATATTTATAGGCATTGTATTAAGAAAGTATTTTAAACTATAGATGAATACCTTTATATGTATATAGGGAGATATGTAATGATTAAGTGATAATAAAAATATAGTTATAGGTACATTTTCTATTTATTAGTTATTGAGTCAATCTGGAGATTTTTCTGGGATAATTTATTAAAAATTAATTGAGAAAATATATTTTATTTATTTATTTTTTTAAATAATTTAAATTCCTTGAGGCCAGGTACTTTCAAGTGCAAATAGCCGGATTTATTCTGCATAGTAAATTTTATCTACAGGACAAGTAAAAATGATAGCTTATTAGTTATGGATAGCGCTATTCCTCAAATAAATTACAGATATTTGCCAGATAATTTATTTGGCGATAATAGTGATTAATGTGTCACAAGTTATTATTTAAATATTGTTTGCACTTTGCTTTTTCCAAAAGATTTCATGCCTTAATACTATATTTTCTACTTTACAGGTAAGTTGAGAGATTTAAATTTACCATCTGATATTGACAATATCAACAAAAAATTTGTACTTGACTACTGTACTTGAAAATATTCAAATAAGTTATCCAGATTGTACATGCTCGTTTATTTATCAAACAAATTGTTATTTATCAGATAGTGAAAATTTATATGAAAGTGAAAGTAACGTAAGAACAAACCTGAATATGGGTGAGATAATTTTTTACCTTCTTTAAAGTCGAAATAATTTACGTTATTCAGTACAGGTAAACACATTTTTAAGTACATTTTAATTTAAATCGATGAATTAAACAGAAAATAAATTCCCTTTGTTAAAGTTTGTGGTGTTAGCAAGGCTTTACTTTGACATATGTAAAGGAATAGAAATACCGGGCTTAAGTTTCAGGCGGGGCAGGTGTGTGCAAATCCACCCCTACAGAATTCGCGCCACACTGTTAAACATTCAACAACAAAGAAAAATGGAATTTAAAAAAAAGATATATTTAACAAATTTGACTAAATACAATATGGCGTAGCCTTTGTCCGGAATTTATTGTCGGATTTGTTCCCAATGATATAATTAGGACAGGATGCTGCTGAGCGCTGTGTCGAGCAAACAACGAAGATTGTTGGGGACCAAAAAACCAGAACCAATCCGAGACAGGGGTAGTCAAGTGTAAGGATTTGTATGTAATGCCATGCTTGGGTCACAGAAGATCTGTACTAAAGACATTGATGTTGAAAAAAATAAGATCTCTTCATAATCTTCTGTGATTTCTCGTTCTTTCGCGGGAAGAGACGCAGGGATTTTGAAGCTTAAGTTAATATTTGAGAAATCCACTGGTGAAAAATTATGAGTTTAGGAAAGTAGACAAAGACCAGTCAGGGGACGTTCCGAATCTGGCGTGAGTGAAAAGTCCTAAAATCCTTGCTGGTATCACATGGCCTTTCGTCTCTTACACGAGGAGACAGTTTTGGCGATGAACGGAGTACAGGAATGTGGCTGAAGCAACTTTATCAGATTTTAAGAGTTACTTATTCCCAGAGAAACTAAACAATGCCATTGTAACCACTCGATATCGAATACGATACGAGCAGGCGCGGAACTACTATGCAGCAAGACCGTGAAACGCAGGGGGCCCAGGCGTCCAGGGGGCCCTCGGCCCAAAGAGGCCTCCCGTTACGGAATGCGAGGCCCTTCGCCACTTCAAAAAGTGTATTTTTCTTACGCAACACTAATTTATTATGATTTTATACTATCATCAAGAAAAGGAGTTCCTACACATCTGTCAATCGCCTTAGATTTTAAAAACCCTTACAATTTTTTTGTAATTTTATATAGGTGTACCTATTCGTTTTGCAAATAAGTTAAGTTCTTGTCTTGTTTGTGTTGAATAAGTAAGTGTCGCGCAAGCCAAGTTCTGAGCTCCTCTGAAAGTGGGGCCCCAGGCCCAGACCCACCGGGCCTAGTAGGAAAATAAGTCCTTGATAATGTTTATAGTAACAAGGAATTAACAACTACAACGTTTTAAAGTTTTTATGACACCGTAGGTATTTTTAATTGAATGCCAACTTCCTATTCCTAAACAAATGATTTAAGGAAATTGAATTTAAAATATAAAGTATCCCTAGCGTAACGAAATATGAGCTCCGGAGCGACAGCAAACTGGTCTAAATACAGCACTTGTTATATACAGGGTCCGCAAACGAAGCGTGGACGGAAGATTAAATCGTTATCGAAGAACTTATCAACAATACTGAAACAGCTTGAGATATTGGATTAAAAGCGGCATGTTTTAAAAATATTTTACATTATACAGGGTGGTCCAAAAAAGTGTGACAGCATAAAGTTATATTTTTTTAAATGGGACACCCAGTATTTTATTGCATATTTAGGTTCGTATTACTATTGTTTATAAATCCCTCAAATTTTATTTAATTTGGTTTTGTAGTTTCGGAGAAATAAATTAAAAACTAAAAAAAAAAAGTTTTGCAGTCCTGAATAAAAAAATAAAAAAAAACAATCCAGAACTATTTTTTTAACCTCTGCATTGAGTGAAATTTATGACAAGAGGTCTAGAGATACTATGAATGTAATTGCGTTTATTTATTTTATACAGGGTGTTCATAATAAGCTTTCAAAATCCCCACATTTTGAAATAATTTTTCTCAAGTTTTTCAAATGGAACACCCTGTATATTATTTGGCTATTTGACATAGAATTCATAGATAATTTTTTTTTGTAATACAAGCATATAAGTTTAATCCAGCCGTTTTCGAAATAATTGTAAATATCATAAATTATGTGGTTTAAATAGAGTTTTTATTGGGAAATTTTGTTATAGGCGACTAGACTAATAATTGTAAACTAATGTAAATGTTCAAAATAGCTTCCTTTTACTTAATTTATTGATTTTCCTCTACTGCCAACAGAACTCTTAATTCATTTTCCTCATTAATATCGGTTTTATTGATTATCATCCTTTTTGTGTACGCAGTGCTTCCTGTTGCTACAAATCTTTGCAACAACGTCTCGAAGGTTTTTGGTCTCGGCTTTCTCTTAATATCTGGATATCTTTCAGCATACACTCGGCTCGCGAGGAGGCAATTTCTTGCACATTCACCCAGTATAAAAATCATAGTTACCATTTCTAAAGTTGTAAAATTCGACATTTTGTGTAAGTTAGTACTTAATTTCGACGACTGAACAAATGTAAATAATTTTATTTGACTGTCATAGTGACAATCTAAACAAAAAGAAATCATGGCAACTCGATTAAGAATAAAAAATAAAATTAAATAATAAAAGTAGCAAAAATGTATGCTTTTAAAATTTATATCGAAATAACTAAAATACGGTAAACTCTAAGAGTAAAAGGAAGCTATTTTGAACTTTCACTTTAGTTTACAATTATTAGTCTAGTCGCCTATAACAAAATTTCCCAATAAGAACTCTATTTAAACAACATAATTTATGATATTTATAATTATTTCGAAAACGGCTGGATATAACTTATATGCTTGTATTACAAAAAAAAATTGTCTATGAATTCTACGTCAAATAGCCAAATAATATACAGGGTGTTCCATTTGAAAAACTTGAGAAAAATTATTTCAAAATGTGGGGTTTTTCGAAGCTCATTATGAACACCCTGTATAAAATAAATAAACGCAATTACATTCATAGTATCTCTAGACCTCTTGTCATAAATTTCACGCAATGCCGAGGTTAAAAAAATAGTTCTGGATTGTTTTTTTGATTTTTTTATTCAGGACTGCAAAACTGTTTTTTTTTTAGTTTTTAATTTATTTCTCCGAAACTACAAAACCAAATTAAATAAAATTTGAGGGATTTATAAACAATAGTAATACGAACCTAAATATGCAATAAAATACTGGGTGTCCCATTTAAAAAAATATAACTTTATGCTGTCACACTTTTTTGGACCACCCTGTATAATGTAAAATATTTTTAAAACATGCCGCTTTTAATCCAATATCTCAAGCTGTTTCAGTATTGTTGATAAGTTCTTCGATAACGATTTAATCTTCCGTCCACGCTTCGTTTGCGGACCCTGTATAAATAATATTTTTTATACTTATTTGGCGGTATGGCGGTGCTAAGTTTTCAAAGAATTATTTCTTACTGAGAATTATTAACATCAAAAGAATAACTTACTAGTAATATACTAATCTACAAACAAAATTAATTGAAAAATTTTGCAATGGTTCAATTTAGGGAAAATACATTTACAGAAATGCATTGAACAATTTTTCAAATAATTTTTTTTGTAGATTATTATTATTAGTAAGCTGAAATACATTCCTTTTATTCAAATATCATTTATGTTTCATTTTATACAATAATTGTTTCCATGGCTAACTGATGACTAAACATTGTGATATCCAGTTATTAACTGCTTAGAAACATTTGGTCAGAAAATTAGTTATAAATGGTTAATGTGAAATATCAAAAAATCTCTTAACATATTTTTTGGTCAGAATATAAGAAGATTGAACACAAGGGTGGATCCAGAACTTTGGGTTGGGGGTCAAACTTCGTTTTGGGGGGTCATACATGGAAAAGTTATGAAAAGTAATACCCTGTCGTGTTAGTCAAACCGGTATTTATGGTATTTTTCGTGTTAAATTGATGCTTGGGGGGGGGGGGGGGGGCTTGTGAGTCTAAATTATTTGAGGAAAGAAAAAACTTTTTGCGACTTGTTTAAATTTTAACCTGCCCTGTATGATATTCTAATTATTCGATCTTATTATGTATTTTTAAATTAATTTTACGTGAACTTATACTTTTGTAAATATTTCCTGAAAATTTGGTTTAAAAGTAATTTTAAACAATAAAGTTATCCAGAAAAGAATAGTGTGGTCACTTTTTAAATCTTTTATGGGGGGCCCAATAAATAATTTTGCGGATGGGTCCAAATTTTGAAGTTCCGCCACTGGATACGAGGAAAATCATATGAACTACGCTTAAGAGTTAGAATTAGGGATAAGTAAGGAATTCTCCTGACAGATCCTAGAAGCGCTTATTTTCAAGATATTATAGAGTAAAGAAATCAAGTCATTTAAATAATCCCCAGGGGTAACTGTATCTCTAACCAAGTAATGGACCGGGTGACGTTTGATACCGATGGCGGGATCCTTGAAATCCATACGCCATTATAATCATTGAATAGTCAAATATTCTGTGGAAATCATAATCTGCGGTATCGAAATTTACAGCAAACCAGTTGTTGATATTATAAAGCAATAGCGATCTAAAACCATAGACGATATATGGCTGACTGCCCTGTTAAATCAAAAGAGCGTATCTGCAAATATCGTCAAAAGTTACTTATACCGTTCAAGCTACATGCGATGAATGAGCAGTATCTGCTGCCAGAACCTATTAATATGTTTGTAACTACAAATTTGGGCGTAATTGAAATTTGAAAGCTAAATAATCGATATATTTCACTATTCAATTTTCAGTAGATACGGCCTTTCGAATTAACACGCCAATGAACTGTTTAACCAAAACTATCAGAGAACCGATATTTCAATGTTAAAATGATTTGTTTCTACCAAGTTTTACAGGACTAATATTATTTTTCCAAATTTATAGTAAGCAATTATTAAAATGGTAATGGAAAGTTTGTTTCAAATGGCAACTACCGAGAATATAGTAGATATTTTGCATGTTAAATAAATGAGAAAGCCCGAAATTACCAATTCAGTTCGTGTCATTTTGATTACGCAGAACGGGATGTCATCGGAAAAGGCATGATAAAAATAGACGGGTGTACAGACACATGGAAATGCGAGCTTGTCTGTTCGCTAAATTGTGTGTAAAATCCAAACAGAATGATTTGCTATGAATATTCCCGAGAATGTGTAATCTACAGAATAATTTGCTGAATTGTGAAACGACACTTATTTGTGCCATTTGAATTTGAATACGTCTTTAAAAGTCTCAAATATGATAAACACTAATCTAACTGTGGTAATAGTAAGTGCCTAAGAGATGATATTAACTAGGTGAGTAGCTGTTAAAATAAAAAAATTTTAAAAATCCAACTGATATTGGAAAACCATCCTTTAACCTCAAATTATGAAATCATTTCCTTCATTAATTTTGTTCAAAGAAGAAGAAAGCATCCTCTATTTCAAGCCATCCAAACTAAATAAATGCCACCGTTTTACCATAGATATTACTACTACTGATAACTAAAATGAACATACTAAATTGTTATTTTTTCCCACTATATACTTTCTCTATTCTACAGTGTGTCCACTGATTGACTATCGAAGAGGGAAAACTTTTTTATTTGTGGGTTTATGAAAAAAAGTTATTTTTCATAAAAACTCCTGCTTGTTCTCCAACGACCAAAAAGTATATTATTTTTTCAAATTTATATACCGGGTGTTCAGAATTTAGAAAAATATGAAAAAAGCTAAGAACAAAGTACCCTTATGTGTAAAGACTAATTAGTAAAAGTTGTTGTGGTTGAGAACCTACGTCTCATTACCAAGTTTTGACTTATTAGCTAAATGTACAGAGACAGGCAAAAAATTCCAACTCATAAAATATGATTTGCTTTAAATTAACGCATTTTACAAATTAGTTAATCTTTAGAACGTATTTCTTTGTAAAAACTTTATAGTATACGTTGCGATGACAATGGACGTACATTTTACCGACAAGACGGCGTTGAAAACACATCGCGGAGCGACGTATTTAACAAATGAACAAACAAATAAAAATGTTGTCAATGTCATATTGCTTAATTTATGACAGTGAAAAAAAATGCTAACGTTAGAACAAAAAGTATTTATTGTCCAATGTTATGGTTTAGGGGAAAATATCTCATACTCGTATGTCACAAGAATGTTTAACGAGAAATGGCCAAATATTACCGTTAACCGAATATCAGTTAAATCTATTGTTTCAAAATTTAGAAGAACAGGAAGCGTTTTAAATATTAAAAAGAAGAAGACTCCTATCAATGAAGAAGAAAATGTTGGGGCAACTCTTGCGCTGGATTCCGTTCGGCATTTTCCCAAAACATCGCTAAGGATTAGAGCATCCCATATTGGAAACATTAGTAATTCATATTTGCAAATAATTTTTAAAGCTAATAAAGTCAGGCCATATAAACCTAAATTTGTTCATACTCTAGAAGCAAATGATGATGCAAAAAGACTTGATTTTTGCTTATGGGTTGGTCAGAAATACTTACAAAATAGAAACTTTTTTCATAATATTATTTTTTCCGATGAAGCTACTTTCTCAACTAATGGAGTGGTTAGTTCCCAAAATGTACGTTACTGGTCAACTGAGAATCCCCATTTTCGAATTCATTGCAGAAGACAGTACTCCAAGAAAGTTAACGTTTGGTGTGCAGTTACGTACAACGGAATAATTGGACCGTACTTCTTTGAAGCAAATATGAATCAGCATAGTTATTTAGAAATGCTAAATTCAATTTTTTTTCATTATTTAAATAATATGCCACTTATTGACAGGCAAACTGCATATTTTCAACAAGATGGTCATCCTGCGCATTCCACTGTTATTGTGCGGGAATGGTTGAATCGACAATTTCCGGAGCGCTGGATTGGGAGATATGGACCAATCCCTTGGCCGCCAAGAAGTCCCGACCTTACAATAATGGATTTTTACTTATGGGGCTACCTTACCCAGAAAGTGTATGCATCTCATTTGGAACCTGATCTTGACAATTTAAAAATTAGAATTAGAGAAGCGATTCAGGCTATCCCTTTGCAAGAGATACGAAATGCATATAAAGCATTTATTAAGAAAGTCCAACGATGCGAGGAGGTTGGTGGAGAAACCTTTGAATAGTTTTTTTTTGCTGATAACCTGCCTTTTTTCACTTACATTTGTTATACTTGTTACAATTTTTTACTCTTCATTCGTTCTCTAATAAATTCGTTTAATTATGAATAGTGCACGGTTTTATTTTAAAACGTATTGATTTTTTAATAACATGGGTAGTTACTTAGCCGTTTTCGACAATTCCTCGTATAAAGATAAATATTATACAAAGAAATACGTTCTAAAGATTAACTAATTTGTAAAATGCGTTAATTTAAAGCAAATCATATTTTATGAGTTGGAATTTTTTGCCTGTCTCTGTACATTTAGCTAATAAGTCAAAACTTGGTAATGAGACGTAGGTTCTCAACCACAACAACTTTTACTAATTAGTCTTTACACATAAGGGTACTTTGTTCTTAGCTTTTTTCATATTTTTCTAAATTCTGAACACCCGGTATATAAATTTGAAAAAATAATATACTTTTTGGTCGTTGGAGAACAAGCAGGAGTTTTTATGAAAAATAACTTTTTTTCATAAACCCACAAATAAAAAAGTTTTCCCTCTTCGATAGTCAATCAGTGGACACACTGTATATGCATAATAACTATAGTTATTACCAGAATTAAATGGAATGGCTTTCTGGAGGGCACTAAAAATACATAAATGTTCTATACCTTTTATCATCAATTATGTCCTAACTATAGTTCAGTTCAAAATATACCGTTGATCTTTTGACTGCGATAAAACCCTAATTACCCCCTGTAACCATAAAATACCTTAAAATTTATATCTTGTCGGGCAGAGTCGAAGTTCAAATTTTAGTTACCTGCATCCCTAATTATTATACCAAATACCTAATAATATACAGGGTGTTTTTTAATTGAGTCCCTATACTTAAGATTGTGAATCGTTGGGTGATTTTAAGAAGAAAAGTTAATATTAATATATGTCTTAAAGATCTTCATTTTTGAGCTACAGAATGTTAAAATTTAAACAAACTTTTTTATCATAATTATAATCACTCTTAGATATTTTTATGTAATTTTTTACACATCCGTTAATCATTAAAGAGCATTTTTTGACTTAAAAGATTTTGTAAAATTTTTACCAGTGAGGTTCGTTCGGGGTTTGAACTTAATGTTTCTAAGAAAAAATAGTACGCCCCTGATTTTTCTTAAAACCAAACTTATTCTTAAAATCGTCATTTATTTTTGAACAAATTTGGTCCATTGACTTACTTTCGTACGATGCACCGTTCTTACTGTTTGATGGACTCCTTTAGCACTGCGGTCTGCGTTTAAAGTTCCGGTCTCGTGAAGACGTCTATGAATTCTAGAAAATGTTCTCGGATCGGGTAGTATGCGATTTGGATACCACCGCTCTTGGAATGGCCTGGCTTCGTACGCATTTCCGTCTGCAATCCCATAAGTAAAATGCATGTCAGTTAATTCACTGTTTGTAAAATTGACCATTTTTTTATTAAATTTTACGTCTTACTCTAATAATAACTATTTAATAATGAAAAATCAATGCCAACCCTATTGCCCTTATGAAAAGAGATGTCAAAATTTATGAAGCTCTACCCAGCCTACTAATTTTTATTTTTATTATATGCTTACCGTTTTTTTCTATTCAACCATTCAATATCAAAAATGCTCCTTAATGATTATTATTGAATGTAGAAACAAACTGTGAACGTCACTGGATTCTACGTAAAAAAACTACAAAAGAAACATTTTAATTCTGTTTGATAATGGTATGTACAAAATTTCATAAGAATATCTAAGAGTGATTATAATATATAATTGTTTAAATTTTAACATTCTGTAGCTCCAAAATGAAGAGCGATAGAACATATGTTAATATTAACTTTTCTTCTTAAAATCACCCGAGGATTCACAACCTTAAGCTTCGACGCTCAATTAAAAAACACCCTGTATAGTGTCACCATTAAAGTTGGACCAATATCGGATAAAAAATCTATTACCTATTCTATTTAGATAAAATTTGACTTCATCATAAGTTTTTGCTTCAATAAAAACCAAAAATTACGTAATTAAATGGACCATGCGGCATTTGTTGATATTTGTTATATTGTTTGAATTTGATATTTTCACATCAAAATGTCGCGAAATTACATTTATTGATCGAATTTTAAAAACTTTTATTTGGAAAAGTTGATTGTATTGTAATTTTATGCACACATACCAAATTATATCATTTATGATATATTTTGTTTTCTAACTATTTTTAGCCAACAACTATTTTCATTGTAACGTAAGTAAGTCCTAAATATATACTAAATCTATTTATTTATACAATAATCATCGTCTAAATTCCATCCTTGTATCAAAATATTCATTTTCCTGAAAAAATTAAATTATAGGTTGAAAATGTTTCAATCTGCGGAGCAAACTATTCATATCTTTAAAGATTTAACCAAAAAGGAGGAGAGTTTTGTTTTAAATAATAAATACGTTGAAAAAATGGAAATATTAGAATAATAATGAAATATAATATAGCTAATATAACTAAATCTCGAGTCAGTAATGAAACTTTTCACCGAAGTTTGTATACTTGTTTATTTACAACCACATCTAACATCCACTTCTTATTACTTTGAATTATAATAATTAATAAAAGTTAAATGTCATTTTGACTTTTCATATGAAAAATCGGACAGAAATTTTAAAATAACCGCAGGTGGTAAAATAACGTAGGTAATAATACACATCAAGATGGCAAATATGGTTCCCATGTCACTATATAATATATTATTTTAACAACAGAAAAATACATCAGATGGGGAATTTGATTTTGCTGCTACTCCACCAGAAATTAGAGAAGCAGCAAAAATAGTAGAAGATCTTCTGCCAACTAAAAGCCGTCCGAGATATGACAAGGCATATAACTGTTTCAAGGACTGGTGTACGGGAAACAAAGTTCAAAATCCTGGTTCTGAGTCGGCGCTACTAGCTGTGTCTAAGACAAAGAAGATATCAACGATTTAGTCACAATATTCAATGCTGAGAACCACTTATCAATTAGGGAAAAAGTAGACATATCTAAACACGCAAAGCTATTAGTAAAAAAGTTTGTTCGTATATTATTTTGAGATATCAATTTTTTTTAAAATTACAAAAAAATAATATACTTTCACCCGGGTGGAAAGTAAAAGTAAAAAAAGTCATCTTTCCACCTTTCAAAGATAAATGAAATATCATTATTACATATATGGTTGTAAATAATAAATATATTCGTCAAATGATTTCAATTTTAATGTCACTGTATAATTCTTAAACTGATTTTTATTAATTTTAGTTCATGTTCATGTGTATGTTTTGCCTTTCCCAATACTATTATGCATTAAGCCGGTAAATTCTTACATTTGTATGAGTACTTACGTTCAACCCTTAATAATACTTTTAGATGACGATAGTGATAGCGACACACAACAATATTTAGAGTAAAGTAGAATTAAGTTGACAAGATTAATTATTGTAAAACTTTTCTGTGTACACACATTGTACTGTATTTGACTCTTAAACTTAATTTAATCTTGTATTAGTCTGTAGTCTATCGTGATCATAACATTCCGAATTTTAATGACGGTTGTATATAAAAACCTAATTTTTATTGTAATGAATATATCTGTATTTCAATAATTTTTTCTATTATACTTACTATGTCTCAAAATATTATTATTATAATTGATTTTATTTTTTATTTTCAACATTATCAGCGATCATCAATATGGTTTTCGGAAGTCCAGATCAACTGGAGATCTTCTCGCATATGTCATCCATCTTTGGAACAACGCAATCGACAATCATGGGGAGTCTCGGGATGTTACACTGGATATGTCTAAAGCTTTTGATCGTATTTGGCGTGAGGGGCTTCTAAGTAAACTGCGATCCTATGGTATGCCCAGTCGTTTCTGTGCATGGTTGTCTAGCTCACTTAAGGACCTCCTCTTCAAGTGGCGATTGACGGATTTCTCTCAGAAACCTTCACCATCAATGCCGGTGTTCCTCAAGGGTCCATATTGTCTCCCACTCTCTTCTTACTCTACATTAACGACCTTCTAGTGAAAACTAAAAATCCGATATTTAGATTTTGCTGACGATAGCACACTTATCTCATCTTCTCTTTGAATGTACAAACATCGACTGCAGACCACATCTTCGCAGACAGTATGAGGTACCACGCCTTAACATAAACCTGGAAGAAATTTTGGCTTGGGGCGACAGTAACCAAGTCGAATTTAACGCTAAAAAACACAGGCAGCAGTTTTCTCTAAAAAGATTAACATTCCAGATCCGGATATAGTCATGGCAGAACACGCAATTGCACTGGCTTCATCTATTAATTTGCTGGGCATCAATCTGAGAGGAAATATGTCTTGGCATAACCACGTTGTGGCAATCGTCAAGATAGCTTCTCAGAAACTTGCCGTACTCTTCCGAACCAAAAAGTTGTACACACTTTAACACTATACAAAGCCCAGATTCGACCATCACTAGAGTACTGCTCTCATGTCTGCAGCTCTGCATCCAAACATACTCTTCGGCTACTGGATTCCAGTTGAAAGGAGGGCCACTCGTCTGATCCGAGGCCATGAGCAGACAAAGAACCTCGAAAGCCTAGAACATCGAATACAGGTTGGGGATTTGACTCTCTTTACAGATATTTTCATGAAAAGTGCTCGGATGACCTCCCTCCGCCTCTTAATTCCGCCCGGAGCGGCGAATAGCAGAAATAGACGACGAACCACTGCCGCTCATCCATATGTGGTTATGCTTAGTACTCCTCGAACTTCATTATTTAAGAATTCCTTCATCTGGAGGACTTCATCCTTATACCTTCCCGAGGTCATTTTTTCTAACGAATTTAACCGCCAACGATTTAAAACCAACGTGAATCGCTTTATTCGCATACGCACCACTCCCAGAGTACCCTAAAGGACTTTTCCTATAGTGCTTGTGTTTGATCATAAAAAAAATAAAAATAATTTGGTTTAAAATGTATCTTAAATCTTAATTCAAAATAAATCAGTATGTAGGTAGCTATATTTTCAAGCCGACCCTGCATCCATTTATACAAAATAAGGATTAATCAATTAGTTGATTGTAGTTTAAACTGCACCATACCTGCACCACTCCGTACTCAATATTTGCGTTATCTAAATATTTAATTTATATTCAGACTTGAGAGTTATGTGTTGATATGATCTTAGTTTACACTTTTGTAAATTTGTCCGAATTGAAATTTAAATTGCAAAATGTTTCGTCCATGGGAGCAAAACGAATTGAGCTTGAAAACGGTTACTGTGAAAACCAATGCTTTGCGTGTTATAATAAAACGGTGCTGCGTGTCTATCGGTTCTTGCTGAAATATTATAATCCATCCGAAGCTATAAAAGTGACATTTGAGGTGTCGCAATATACCACAATGTAAGAAATAATCGATATATGTCATAAAGATTAAACATTTGTGAGGAAAATTAGTCGTGACATAATTATTGGAAGAACAATTCATTTACGACATAATACACTCGCCGACAATAAATTTCGAGGAAAGATAATGTTAGTCAAGTTTATAGTCTTGTAACTTTTCAAATTGTCTTCGTATCTTGGTGAAATTTTTACCAAAGTTTAGACTTGTTTCTAGTAATATTAGGCATCAATTTTAATTGATGAGGTTGAACTGATGATTATACAGGCAGAAACACAAGTTACTTTTTTACCCCTTAATGTCTTAACGCCCTGTGGAAAAATTGTGCAGAAGTATTTAGCTTCAGTATATTTTGTTTTAAAGTGTGACCTATTCCTAGCACAATAATTTTTTGTTCACGTCATTATCTGCATTTTAAAAGAAGATACAAATTTTTAGAGAACGTTGCATACGTTTATTAATTTTTTCACAATTCAACGAATATAAAAAAATTAAAATGTTTATGTTTCCAATTTTTGCGAAGGTCAGTCCATTAACCAAATAAAATGCAAATAATGATTATTAATAAAATAGAAAAACCAACGAAAATAATGCATTTATTACGCCAAAATATAAAAATCTGCTCTACAAATCACGACAAGACATAGAGAGTTTTCCTGGTAGTACAATAATAATAAAAATAATAAGCGATTTCGCATCTCAAAAAATGAAGAAATGTCCAGTTTTCCGGACATCTGGCAACCCTAGGATTACATTGGCAGCATCCCACCATAGAAGAAGTGATAAAAGCACGAGGTGATAATACGATTGTTTATGCTACTCGATAAGATAATGATTGAACCCTGAATTATGCCGATTGAGACAGAGAGTTACTATGTTTGCGGATCTGGCAAGGTCTCATAGAAAGTACCTTGCCTTGAGCAAGCACTTAAATATAATATACAGGGAAAAATTGAAAAGGTTTATTCAGCAGAAAAATGATCTAAAAATTCTAAACAGTGATAATGAGTCCAAGGCCATGTGGCAACTCATTAAGGATGTGCAGAAAAAAGATTTATAAATGAGGAATATAGATATTAATATTTATGGACATAGACATACTGATAGGGAGGTGGCTGAGATATTTAATGATTAATTTCTGAGTATGGGTACTGATGATAGTGGGGATGTTTCTTTTCTCGAGAATAATATTCCGCTATACAGCGATACACTTTTCTTGGCTCCGATATGTTCTCATGATGTAATAGCTCTAATCACGACTGCATATAAGAAAGGTGAGGTCAATGATATTAAAAACTACCGCGCAATTAGTTTGTTGTCTAGCATTTCGAAAATTTTTGAATTGGTAATGAAAAAACAACTTGTAGCTTCCTTTATGAAAAATAAGATTCTCTCTTCCTCACAACATGGATTTACGGTTGATAAAAGTACTGAGACTGCCCTATATGAGTTTCACTCTGAGATTCCTTGGATAAGAAGTACTCCGTGATGGGTATGTTTTTCGATTTTTCTCGTGATTTGATGTAGTCAATCACGATTTGTTGCTTGCTAAACTACATAGAAATCGGTCACAGTTTGTAAAAATTAATGGCACACAGAGTAATATACGTACTGTTGAAAGAGGCGTTCCACAGGGTTCAATTTTAGGACCATTCTTATACTTAATTTTTGCTAATGATTTGATTTTTTTTTTAAATAAGTGTTCCTAAATTCTCGTAGTCTGCTATGCGGACGACACAAATGTTTTGGTAATTGAAAATGATGAAAGTTCTAACTACAGCTGAGGCCATATATAAAATTCTGGTTCTCTGGGCAAGGAAAAATCAACTTAACCTAAATACGTCCAAGACCAAGTCTATTATTTTTTCCTTAAAGCCGAATGCCAGAGATGACAGCGTCGTCCTGTTTGAGAACAGTGACGACTATTTGACGTCGTCTTCGGATGCTAAAATGTTGGGGGTTGTTTTTGACCAGGGCGTAAAGTGGGATTGTCATATAGAAATATTATGTGCCATGCTTCGCAGTGGGTGTTATGCTCTTAATTTTCTCTCGAAGCAGTATAGTCAACCTGTTTTACTAGCACTATACTACTCAAATATTGATTCTCATATTAGTTATGCTATAATAAATTGGGATTACAGCTCACCAGTAAATATAGTGTTCTTGTTGCAGAAATATGCGGTACGTATCTTATCATCATTAGGTTACAGGGAATCTTGTCGAGCGGCATTCAAGGATTTAAAAATTTTAACTGTGGCTAGTGTTTACATTCTTGAGTGTTGTGTTTTTGTATTTAAAAACAAAACTCATTTTTTGCCACTAGAATGGATAACTCACATAATACCAGAACAAGAGAACTTCTGCTGCCACCTATTCATGGTACTGCTCTATTTCAAAGGTCAAACGGTCAACGGGTGCAAATTCTTCAACGCGTTGAGTCCTGAGATAAGAAATTCTCCTAATATAAATATTTTTAAGAATAGACTCAGGCATTTATTAATACAGAAAACTTGCTATACCTTTCAATAATTCTATCAATGATTGTCGTCGTATTGTATCGTTGACAGCTTCAATTTTAATTATTAATTATTACCTTTGTTCGTTTATATTATTAGCTTTATTATCCTACAATTATTTTATTGTTTAGACTTTAGATATAGAAAACTGCTGACGTTCTCCTCAATTATTGTATATATCTTTCTTTTTTACAGTTAAATTGAAGAAATAAAAGATTTATTATTATTATTATTAATGTAATGTTCTAAATTGTGAATAAAAAAAAATTGAAACACTTTCTACAATTTTTCCACAGGGCCTTAAGAAATTAAGGGTATTAAATAACTTTTATTACTGCCTGTAAGAAATCAGCATTTTTTTAAACCTAAAATTCATTCATTCACATTCACCCTAGAAATCCACCAAGATTGAAAAATAATTTAAAAAGTTACCGGACTATAAACCTGATTAACCATATCTTTGTCCGGAATCTATTGCGGGGAGTGTATAAGAAGAAAATTCCAACACTAGATTCTCGATCGAGACCAATATTGGCATGGATTACCCAAGGATTAGATAATATGGAAAAGGAACGTCAAGTCAATTTAATAATAGCGGAAAATTGGAAAAATGAAAAATATGATGAAAAATGATATAAATATTGAAGATAATTTTAGTCAATCGTGGGAAAATATGAATTCATGTGTAATAAGTGTTAAAACTGACAGTAATGAAAGTAGCAGTGAGGACTTATTTGAATAAGAAATTGAGTGTATATGTATAATGTAATGATTATGATGAAAGGGTAGTTATTTTAAAAAGAACTTCGCAGTGAGTTAAATCTAAATATATGTATGAAATAAACAAACTTTATTATTCTCCTTTTTCATACACAATGACCTTTAATTGATAAATAATACATTGTGGTAATTTTTTTGGGTGTGGCATATAGAGGAAGAAGAAGCTACGTTTTTACGGAAGAATGACAGTAATAACTGTCAAAATGGCGGATAGACACCATCTTGATAAAGAGAATTAAACGGGAAGAGGGGACGATACGTCATTATGAAGGTATTTTACGATGCCAGAATATTACTTCTGCATTCTCAACAAAAACAAAATGACGGCGTTTTAAAAATTCTGAATAGTTATTATTTTTAATTATCCTTTATTTCATTTACCGTCTTAGAAAAATAAATTCAACTGGGCATAGTATAGTAGGAATTAGAGTGCTACACTGTATTGCATATTTCTGGGTTCTCAAATTCAAAATGGCGGATGGCCGCCATCTTGATAAAAAATTGAACAGGAAGTGAGGTATTGCGATACATCATTTTAAAGGCAGTATGGAGTACTTTACGATCATAGAATATTGTGTCGTACCCAAAACAAAATGGCGGCTTTTTAAAAAATAATATTTACTATCTTTTCTAAGTATTAGCTAGCTTTGCGTACAAATAGGGACACAATATTCTAGGATCGTAAAGTACTCGATAGGACCTTTAAAATGACGTATCGCAAGACCTCACTTCCTATTCAATTATTTGTATCAAGACTATCCGCCATTTTGAATTTGAGCACAATGAAATATGCAAGAAAGGGTAACTCTATGATTCCTACTATACTATGAGTAGTTATATTTAATTTTCTAAGAGGGTAAATGAAATAAAGGATAATAAAAAAATAATAAGTATGCAATTTTTAAAACGTACGTTAAATAGTACCTTCAAGATGACGTATCGCAAAACCTCTCTTCCTGTTTAATTTTCTGTACCAATATGGCGTCCATCCACCATTTTGTTAGTTATTACTGTAATTTTTTCGTCAAAAAGTGACTCCTTTTCCTATTTAATTTTATTTACCAAGATGGAGTCAATCCGCCATTTTGATAGTTAGTACTCTTCTGTCAAAGATCGTTTACCTTCCCCTATAAGCCACAGCCAAATTTTGGAAAAAAAGATTTGCAGGTCAAAAGTTATTAAGCCATTTCCAGACTGTACACACACTGTATATCTATACCTACTATGTATTCAATTCATTAGTAGGCTCATTCTCTTATACCAAAACCTTATTTAAATAAGTTACTTTAATTACTTCTAGGCGAATTATAGATAATGACTTTGGTGTTTAATAATATTATCATAGACAGAACCTCGTTAATATAAATACTGTTGTAAATATAATGACTATTATTACTACGATAAGCATAAAGTTCCATATTATCAAAAAAACAAGTAATTATTTCTTAAATCTAGGTCGAATTTAGCTTTCTGTAATTGGAGGGTAATACCGAATATAACTAATTATTGAGTCCTAATTGATATAATAGTGAGTCCAGGCTATGTTCATAATATTTAGTATGCTTCATGATGGGTTATCTACTAGTATCGTGAAAAAACTATTGATACTTGGAATTAAATATATGAGAGCAGTACTCTAGTGACGGTCGAATATGGAAACAAATTGTATTAAAAGTTGTTGAGATGTGCACAACTTTTTGGTTCGGAAGAGTACACCAAGTTTCTGCGAAGCTATCTTGGCTATTGTTAGAAAATGGTTATGCCAAGAGATATTGTCTTCCAGATTGACGCCCAGCAAATTAATAGATGAAGCCCGTGGAATTGCGTGTCCTGCCATGACAATATCCGGTTCTGTAATGTTAACCTTTTTAGAGAAAACTGCTGCCTGGGTTTTCTTAGAGTTAAATTCGACTTGGTTACTGTCATCCCAAGCCAAAATTTCTTCCAGGTCTTTGTTGAGGCGTGATACTTCATGCTGTCTGCGAAGATGTGCATCGGCAGCCGATGTTTGTGCGTTCAAAGAGAAAGATGAGACAAGTGTGCTATCGTCAGCAAAGCTAAATATCGAATCTTTAGTTTTTACTAGAAGGTAGTTAATGTAAAGTAAGAAGAGAGGGAGACAATATGGACCCTTGAGGAATACCGGCATCGATGGTGATGGTGTCCGAGAGATATTCGTCAATCGACACTTGCAGAGAACGGTGCTTAAGAAAGTTAGACAACTATGCACAGAATTATATTATAACAGAATGATAGAAATAGTTAAGCATAGTACCTTTACCATATCAACTTAATGCATAGTTTAAAAACTAATAAAAATAAAGATATTAAATATATGAAACGAAATATTGAACGTTGATAGGCTGTAACCCAAAAAGTTAGCACCCTATCTAAATAAAGTTCCAATTCATCCCAGTGGAATACGCAGACACTTATCATTACTAAATCCAAAAATATATAAATTATCGGATATCTGTCCCATTCATATGACGTCCATGTAAATTTATTACTTATAATGTAATATTTTTAAATTCCAGATCTATGCTGTAAATCTATTCCAACCGCCTTCGTATCAATAGCCAGACAATTTTTTGAAATAAAACGTAAATTTTAGTATTCCCGATATACTTTCCAATACATAGCGAAAACTGAAATTCTATTACGAAAATCGTTTTATATGCAATGAAACTTACTTGCATTTTGCATGTCAGCGTCATTTTGTGTTCTGAAATTCCAAGTATCTGTTTCTGAAAGATATAAGATTGTTTCCCAAGGAACGGAAATAAGGTTCTAATTTTATTTTTCAACTGAAAAATCCATCTTAGAATAAGAACCAAACAGTCTAATGTCTAAATTATTTCATAACCAAAAGCTAGCTATACTCTACCGTTTAAGATTGATATAATAGCTTGAAATTGGAAGGGTTTTCAGGTAAAGAATGTAAACCTATCCTGTACTGATGAAGAGAAGAGTTCGAAACCGACAAGCAGATGGTGACATTACACTAATTTTAAACCTTCCGTCGTAATTTGAATTTTGACATCATAAGTATTAGATAATATATCGGGTTGAGTTGAACATAGGAAATCCCACGTGGCACCGGCACCACGGCAAATTCTCATTGGATCTTACAGATTTTGCAGCCATTTATTTTGGGCTCTGTTTCTCGGTGCCTGGGTCGACTTTGACGAAGCCTTAGCCCTGATGATGGCCTTTTAAGAGGGTGAAAGCGCTAGGTGATGGTAGGATTTAAATTAAAATTACGCTAAATATAAATGAGACGTTTTATTTTTTACCGATTGTTTTATTTACTTTATTATGTAGAATACAGTTTTGACTTTAAGACTGAACAAGTTTTAGCTGCTGAATTTCGCAGATGTCGAAGTTAAAGGAATATATTCATATCTAACGCCAAATTCATTCTTTACACTTTTTACTTGTACGTAAATTCTTGTCTGGGTCATTAGGGATCAAAATAATGACTCGAAAACAACTTTATGACATAACAACGTGCAAATGAACTTATTAACAAAAAATTGGAATATTTAAAGACAATTTTGCTCTCTAGAGGTTCAACGGAAAAGAACACATAGAACGGTTAAAGAGAGTGTGTGTGTAACACTTGAAATCAGTGTTTCGGCGATGATGGGAATGTGCGCATAAGAAAAAATAAGTTTTCCCTAAAAATAATTACTATTTCATGATTTGTGTGATAGATAGTAAAACGGCAAAGAACTAACTTTTGCTATACTAGTTAAATTAAGAACAGATGGCTCCAGACCTCCAAAGTATTAAAAGACTCAGTATCCGAGGAGAGCAACAAAATATAGACAAGCTTACAAGAAATGTAAGAAGACAGAACACACTTCAAGTTAATTTTTAACTTTACAACTAACTAGCCACATAAACCAGACCAAAATTATTATGATAATTTGATTAGATCCTCCCTTAGACCATAATCCTTTACACTCAAATGAATCATCCAACGACGAAGACTCTTGCTCATCATCCTCTTAGCGAGAGTAAACGTGCCTTAATCTTTACACATCTTCGCACACAGCATGAACTATCACGTCTCAACAATGACCTGGAAGGAATTTTAGCTTGGGGTGACAGTAACCAAGTGGAATTTAACGCTAAGAAATTCCAGGCAGCAGTTTCTCTAAAAAGGTTAACATTACAGAACGGGATATAGTCATGGCATGACCCGCAATGTCACTGGCTTCATCTAGTAATTTATTGGTCGTTAATCTGGGAGGAAATATGTCTTGGCATAACAACGAAGTGGCAATCGCCAAGATAGCTTCACAGAAACTTGGTGTACTCTTCCAAACCACAAAGTTGTACACATTTCAACAACTTTTGCTACTATACAAAACCCAGATTTGACCATGACTAGAGATTGATCTCATGTCTGGAACAGCGCCCAAACATACTCTTCGGCTGATCTTTCCCTCTTAATTCCGCCCAAAACATTCATATGTGGTTCAGCTTAGTACTACTCGAACTTGATTAGTTAAGAATTCTTTCATCTGGAGGACTTGATCCTTATGGAACGACCTTCCCGAGGTCGTGTATCCCAACGAGTATAATCTCCAACGATTCAGAACTAACGTGAATCACTTTATTCGCACACGCAACACTCCCATAGTGCCTTAAAGGATTTTTTAGTGCTTGTATTTGATCATAAAAAAAATATTCTAATAAATGCATAAATAGGCCTTGCGTTTTTTAATTCTTCCTGTGTGCTAATGGCATAAATGAATGACATTGGTAGAAATGATTTTGTTAAGTTACCTAGTTAGTTGATTTTTAATTAGGGGAGTTCTGCCTAAAATGACATACCCTAAACATTGGGGCTTATATCTAGCCTCAGCTTGATTCAAGCACTACCTACCTTCTCTTTTTTTAACTTAGCTACAAATATGACATTTTCAATAAAGATAATAAAAGTACCATAAATTCAAGCCATATATTATTTACAACTTCTTTTGTTTAGTGGCTGACTAGTCATTTTAGGCGGAAACTATGGTATGAAATGACATACTATGTCGTTTTAGCACGAAAGGTGGGAAAAATATGTAAACTAGTATTTTTAACACGTTTATTAAAAAATAGGTAGAAATTTCCAAATTCTTTTTATATACATTCCAGCACATTCTGCGTATTCCCATGCCCATGACGAGCAGATTTTGCATTTTAGACAAAATTCATGAGGCTTAGAACTCGAATAGAAGCCATTACAAAAAAGGCATGCCACGTCATTGTCATCATCAGCATTACTAAATGACTCTGCTTCTTCGTATGCATCCTCTGGAGAAATTACCAAACGCTTTTTTGCTTATCTCGCTGACTTAGAAGTGGTTGTTAAATTTGCGAACCAGTGGATTTTTGTTTTTTTGAAGTTACATGAGGTATTGGTGATATTTCTGAAAGTTTTACTTTAGGCGCTCTCTCTGCAGCTTTTAATATTATCTGGATTGCTCTCGAAGTTGATTGAACTGCTTCAGGAATATTTTGGTTCTGTTGCGGTGGTTGGACTTCATCTACATTTTGTTGTGGAGGTTTGACGTCCGTTTCTTCTACATTAGTGGTTTCTGCTGGGGCAAAAAGATAATCCGGAAATATTTCAGGGTTCACTGGTCAAATCCCAGTTTTAGCAAATCCATTTTGAGCAACACTAGTTTGTGCAGCTTTACCCTATGCAGCTGAAAATAACGAGGCAATCTGAAACTGAGTGACAACTCTTCCAGGGTTTGCCTTCAACCATTTGAAAATTTCCTTGTCATAATATGTATACAAAAATTAGCTTCGGGTAAAACGACATAGTATGTCATATTATCCGAGACCATAGTATGTCGTTTTACCCAAATTACATGTTCAACAATGTTACCAAAATACTAAATTCTAACCTTTAAAATCATTTAAACTAGAATCTGTATAGCATAGATTATTGGCCAGTTAGTGGCAAAGAAATACAACAGCAATAAAATCATGGAAATCCTGATGATAGTTCTACACACCACTTACCGTGTATCATATATCAGACATTTCACTTTTAGTTTTTCTTTCACGGCGCTAGTTTTTCACCGGACACGTGTCTGCCATTACAATGGGCGCATCGTTGCCACCTGAAAATCCAGGCGAAGTGAGCCGCAGACCATTTGGAAGAGTAAGAATGCTTCAACAGCCACCATGTCACAGAAATGATGGAACAATAAAAGTTGTTCGATTAGTTAATTAGTGAAATCTTTATACAGCCCAATATGCCAAGAAACCACGTATCAAGGCGGTAAGAATATTCTCGTCTGCGTCTGCAACATATGTTTAGCTCCATATAAAATGAAAAATAAGTTTGCGATATAACATAAATATTATCAAAAGAAACATGTGATGTAAACAATTATAAGAACTTTTCCGGAAACTTCTTAGAGAAGTATATTTGCTGAAGAAACACGAAACAAGAGGAATGGCGTTTATTAAAGGGGATCGTTATAAGCGTTATAATGTAATTTATTCCAAATGGAAAAGCTATTCCGTGCTTGAAAACAATGATGTATAAGATTTACGTTACGAAAGCAGTGGGTTTCTTAATAATTAGAACTATTTATTTCTTATAATTTCTTAAGCCAAAATTACCTCAAATGATAATGCATTTTTTTTTTTTTTTTTTTTTTTTTTTTATGATCAAACACAAGCACTATAGGAAAAATCCTTTAGGGCACTCTGGGAGTGGTGCGTGTGCGCAAAAAGCGATTCACGTTGGTTTTGAATCGTTGGAGGTTATATTCGTTGGGAAAAACGACCTCGGGAAGGTCGTTCCACAAGGATGAAGTCCTCCAGATGAAAGAGTTCTTAAATAGTGAAGTTCGAGGAGTACTAAGCTTAACCACATATGGATGGGCGGCAGTAGTTCGTCGTGTGTTTCTGCTATTCGTCGCTCTGGGCGGAATTAAGAGGGCAAGGTCAGCCGAGCACCTTCCATGAAAATATCTGTAAAAGAGAGTCAAATCCCCAACCTGTCTTCGATGTTCTAGGCTGTCGAGGTTCTTCGTCAGCTCGTGGTCTCCGATCAGACGAATAGCCCTCCTTTCGATGGAATCCAGTAGCCGAAGAGTATGTTTGGGTGCAGAGCTCCAGACATGAGAGCAGTATTCTAGTGATGGTCGAATCTGGGCTTTGTATAGTGTCAAAAGTTGTTGAGGTGTGTACAACTTTCTGGTTCGGAAGAGTACGCCAACCTTCTGAGAAGCTATCTTGGCGATTGCCACAACGTGGTTATGCCAAGACATATTTCCTCCCAGATTGACACCCAGCAAATTAATAGATGAAGCCAGTGGGATTGCGTGTCCGGCCATGACACGTTGACGACATGTTAACCTTTTTAGAGAAAACTGCTGCCTGGGTTTTCTTAGCATTAAATTCGACTTGGTTACTGTCACCCCAAGCCAAAATTTCTTCCAGGTCTTTGTTGAGGCGTGATACTTCATGCTGTCTGCGAAGATGTGCGTCGGCAGCCGATGTTTGCGCATTCAAAGAGAAAGATGAGATAAGTGTGCTATCGTCAGCAAAACTAAATATCGGATTTTTAGTTTTCACTAGAAGGTCGTTAATGTAGAGTAAGAAGAGAGTGGGAGACAATATGGACCCTTGAGGAACACCGGCATTGATGGTGAAGGTGTCTGAGAGAAATCCGTCAATCGCCACTTGCAGAGAGCGGTCCTTAAGAAAGCTAGACAACCATGCACAGAATCGACTGGGCATACCATAGGATCGCAGTTTACTTAGAAGCCCCTCATGCCAAACACGATCAAAAGCTTTAGAAATATCCAGCGCAACAACCCGAGACTCCCCATGATGTTCGATTGCGTTGTTCCAAATATGGGTGACATAGGCTAGAAGATCTCCAGTTGTTCTGGACCTCTGAAAACCATATTGATGATCGCTGATGATGTTGAAGCCTTCCAGGTACTTTAGAAGATGTTGGTTAATAGCTTTCTCCATTACTTTTGATATAACTGAAAGCAATGCGACTGGTCGATAGTTGTTAGGCAGGGTTCTCTTACCTTTCTTTGGAATAGGCTGGACTCGCGCCGTCTTCCGGCAAGATGGAAATATTCCTTTTTTGTAGGATAAGTTGAAAAGTCTACAAAATACTGGTGTTAGTTCATCGGCGCATCTCTTGAGAACTATAATAGGAATTTCGTCTGGACCAGTAGCTTTTTTGACGTCCAGTCCTTTCAGGATTCGTTTGACGGGACGCTGACGGAACACGATTTCGGTCATTTCGGATTCAACTGCAGGAATATCGGGTGATGTTCTTCCCTGGAAATCTACAGTGGAATGCGAGGAAAATAGTTCAGCAAGTAAGTTTGCTTTGTCTCCGGCTGTGGATGCTATTGTACCATCGGGACGTGTTAGAGGTGGAATAGTTGATTTGGTAAAATTTTGGCTGACGGCCTTAGCGACTGACCAAAAGGACCTTGATCCGTTTGGGCAGTCAAGAAGTTTGTTTCTGATCCTCACGTTATGGGCTTCTTTGCTTTGATCTATTGTTAGCTTACATTGGTTTCGAGCGGTAATAAAGATGGTACGATTCTCAGTGGTAGGGTTTTTACGCCACTGTCGGTAAGCCAGATTTTTTGATTTGACAGCACGCTCACAATCCTTACTAAACCAGGGCTTGCCGTTGGAAGGGCGTTTTTGGGAGGAGGGGATAAATGCTTCCATGCTCGTTAGAATGACGTCGGAGACCTCCCCAGCACAGACGGATGGATCATCAGAAGAGAAGCATACGCTCATCCAAGGAAAAGTCCGAAAATGGTCTTTCAGGTCTTCCCACTTAGCCGATCTGTAATGCCATATCTTGCGAGGTTTAGGAGGTTGTTCAGAATTAATTGGTAGTTCGCTTAGAGTTGAAATAAGTTTGTGATCGGAAGATCCTAACGGAGGCTGTACGGTTACTGTATATAGATCGGGATTTGACGTTAAGAAAAGATCGAAAAGACTAGCAAAATCTCCAGCTCGGTCTGGAATCCGCGTTGGTTCTTCTACGAGTTGAGTTAGACCAGAACTGATCGCGAAGGATTCGGCCTCGCGGCCTTGCTCATCGTCTGTATTTGAATATTTAAGCCAGTTGACATTGTGGACGTTAAAGTCACCAAGTCGATTGTATTGGCTAGTGATGAGAAAAGGTCTCTGTAATGGGTATCACTTGGAGGACGGTAAAGGCAGCAGATAAACTTGGTGATTTTCGGTGTTGATATTTTAAACCACATTACATCAAAGTCTTTCGGTTTCAGTGTAGGTTCTCGTTGGCAGCAGAGATCATCTCGAATAAAAAGACATACGCCGAAGTTGCGTCGGAATCGGAAATGAAAATCGTATCCAGGGTATAAATAGCTGACGTTGTTTGTTGACGATCTGACCTTTGTCTCGGTCAGTGCGAGTACGTGAGGCTTGGAAGATTGTAAGTGCTGGTGGACTGAATTGATGTTCGTGTTAAGCCCTCTAATATTGCAGAAATCAATTTTGAAGTTGCTAGTTCTGGGTTGGTTAGCAACTGCAGGTGCCACACCATTTCTTCGTTGAGTGTTGTTAGATCCCAGTAAATTGTCGGAAATGGTTGTTTTTGGAAGAACTTCGCTTGATGGGGCCCCAAGTCCAGCCCCCGCCCGGAGATCCGAATGGGGGGCGAGTTTACCTCCGGAGTATTTTGGGCCTGGAGCTTCCATCATGCTATTTTTGGGGGGGGGGGGGTCCCACCCTGGTAACCGGAAACATCGGCACAGCGACGAAACGTCAACTCAATGAGCAAAAGTTAACTCAAGGAGCAAACTTCACGCCACCTAAACCGATGCAATGGTATCTCACCGGGCGATGCCGGGTGGGCCAACATCTTCCATTTCCATAAATTAGCAATGCGCAAGGAGGTAGATCTTGAAAATATACCATAACCAATATGGTATCTGCATGTTATTTTGCTTCATATTTTTCTGCATCTACCTTGAGTGGATCTCTGTTGTTATATTTTTATTTCGATTTTGTTCCATTCTATGAAGACATTTTGGTGAATTGATTTGCTTCTATCAGAAGTGCTCATAAGAACCGCTATTTTCACAGGCATTCTTAATTTGTAGTTTTTATATACATTTTGAGACTTGGATAGACTTCTCTCTCTCTCTTGGTAAAATACTAAAGTGTGTAACATCCCCGAACATGAAAATTCCCTGGCAATAATGATTATCACACATGCAACATGTTTTATATTCAAAAACCTTATATTGCAGAAGAAGAAATATACTGTTTGAAGGTTAGAGATAATGATATAACCTGAGTGATTAACGTATTTTGAACTTCCTTTCTCTTTATTTTTATTTATATCACAACCAGTGGCGGTCCTTCCACAGGAGAACATGAGCACGTGCACCCCCAAAACGAATAAAAAAATATTCATTTAATATTATTTATCGTATAAAGTCCGACCCTTATTAATATTTTATCGTACCGTCAATTATCGTATAAAGTCCGACCCTCCCTAATGTTTTATCATACCTTCTACCAAACTGTATATTATAGGCTCTCGATGTGGCAACCGTGCCTCCGTCGAGGTTAATGACGATTATGACGAGACTTGCTCGCATGTGCGATTAAGTAGGCGGGGCATAATGTAGTTTCTCTGTAGTAACAGGTGGCGGGAGACAGCGGGGCTATGGCGATTTAATATGGGAAAGGGGCACAATTTTAGTGTACGCCGCGCCGTTGTCTGTTCGTGCATCTAATTAGAAATTCGAACGTGTATGTTTTAATATTCTAATATTATACATTTATTAGGTTAAAATGAACAGTTTGACGGTGGACTATTTAAAAAATAACTTTAGCCCTTTAAGTTTGGATCAAAAAATTGAAGTGAAGAATGCGGGAAAATTAATTTAACGCAGACCACAGAGGGTAACTCTAGGGACTTTACTAGAAAGTTTAAAAATTAAATATATAAAAAAAAATTTATAGATGGTATTCCAATCTTTAATGAGGCTGTTATTGATCAATTTTCTACAATTAAGAACCGAAGAACGGAACGGACCACTATTCACCTAAAGACTACTGGAGATATTTACCAGTTGAAACGTTGTGATATAAATAAAAATAAAGACAATGGAAGTCCAAAATGCGACACTCTAGAAATGTACCGTCTGAAATATGGCAAATGTTTCAGAAAATACTGAACACATACGGGTGGTTATTAAGTTGCCTTATTATATTATTAAAACTCACAATTCCTGAGTTGAAAACAAATTGAAGAAAAATAACCAAAAATGACACACAGAAGAAGCGATTTTCATAGAGCATCGCTTACACTACTACAAATTTGTGAACAAGCCCATATCAGTAGTCAAGAGAAATCAGTAGTCGGCGAGATGGTCAACTTGACCCGTCATTTATTGCTCAAGTACTAACTCTAGGAAAAAAGTATTCTACAATATTATCATATCAATTCCTTCAATAAAAATTACAAGAAATGTATTTTTTGCAAAGTGATAAACGAACGTACACAAATTTCAAATCTGAAGGAAATCGAAATGAATTATTCCACAACAAAATTGTACGATGGCTTTAAGCGCACTAGCCTTCGCGTTTACGAACAAGTTGCTTTGATGCGGTTTCTAGCAGCACTGTCTTGCTCGTTTCGGTTATAATTTAGCCATCGAGATCACGCATCATCGTAGCAGCGATCGGTAAACAGTCGGCGAATGCTCATATATATATCATACGAATGAAACAGGCTGTGGCGTCGTGATATTAAATAATCTTCTTACATATTAATACAAATAAACTACATGGTATCGAACACTTTACATATTAAAAGACAGATTATTAGAAGGGTACCAAGAAATTTCTTAACGCAACTTTTTGAATATTGAATAGCTACCTACCTATTTCTACACCAAAACATGACACGATCGTGATCCTTGTGAACTCACCTTGTATAGTAATACACACACGAAAGAAAAGCTTAGTTAAATTTTCTATAATAGTTAGTATAATTAAAAGGTTAATATTTGGGCGAGCATTATTGGAGATAGGGTAATAGGACCATATGGTGATCGCTCGAGCGAAAAACCGCTTGATCACTCGATTATTGAAATAACCGACATCACTCGATTATTAAAAAAACCGCTCGAGTTATCTATTCAGGCGAAAACCGTCGCCCGTCACTTATTATCTTTCACTCGATACCCGAGCTTCGCTTGACGCCGACGGAAATATACCGCTGTAGTGTGATCGAGTTAAAAAACTGCTCGTATATTCGAACAGTTTTTCGCTCGATAGGAAATACTCTAGTTAAAATTCAGGCGAAAATCCGAAAAATATCGCCGGTTACCTGATAGGCGACGTCCAGTCTAAGCGCCGCGCGATCCGATTGGCGACGTTCGAGATTGACGCTGAGCAAGTACACGACATACGTCTTTCTTAAAGGCACATAAACGAGAAGGTGCATATAAAAAAGTATGCTGAATCTCTTAGCGGCGTCATCGCGACATGATTTGGTAAAGTTTGGTTTTAACTGGCTAGCCAGGGCAGTAGTTTAGGTCTCCGATTGTAAATATTAAAAAATTAAAGGATATAATTTTTAAAATTTTAATTACTATAAAGACGAAAAATCTTCTCAAAAATAACATAATAATAGAAATTGTTAATGAAAAATAACAAAACGAACAAACTGGTTAACAAAATATATAGAAAAATTCGTTGGTAATCTTATAGTAAACATTTTTAAATCTAAACAGGAACTTTTTATTATTAAACTCAAGAAGACTTCTCAAAAATAACATACATTATAGAAAATGTTAATGGAAAATACGAAAACGAGCAAAATAGTTAACAAAACATAGGAATCGACAAATTTTTTGGTAATTAAAAGTAAGCATTCTTAAATTTAAACAGGAACTTTCAGGTAACTATGAATACATGAGTACATGAATTTAAAAAAATAATAACCAATTTTCTCATTTTGCCAGTCGCGTAACTAAGCCTAAATTTTTAAAGTACACACAGTGGGTACCTGATAATTTAAAGTGGAAGAATTTGACAAGCTATTTTAAATATCTACTTATTTTATGCTCGTAGATTGAGAAAGATGTGAAGATAAATAACTCTTGGTAATACTTTTTGTTCGGATTAAAAACGCACAATAATAAACCCGAACAATAAATACATATTTGTGTGATTTTTTGCAGTTTTTTGTTTGGTAACGAGACACGTGGTAAAAATTCATTATCCACAAATAAATAAATTTCTGGAATTTTTTTGGTGACACTATATTTTGTAAACCTGTGCCCACCTGTAGTTACGTGCCTGCTAAATATCCGACCTGATCACATGTAAAGGGCTAGGCAACCCGTTAAGCAGTCGGTGTCATCGCTTGGTAAATTGGAATTTCAAGCGATTCACTCGAGCGATTAACTCGATTATTAAAATCGCGCGAGTATCAAGTACTCGATTATTAAAATCATCGGTTTTTCCCAACACTATTAAATTATCGAAATGCCAATAAAATATTTTCTGAGTAGGTACTCACATGGTTATCCATACTACATTCCGTAAATTTTTGATTAGTATTTTCATATCTATCCTTTTATTTTTGCGGCAGATTATTCTTTACAGCACAAGCAGCCTAAAGAATAATTTCCGGTGGCTTTGCACTTATTTCAATATCGGAGTTTCATATTGTTAGATATACAAAGAATACTAATAAATTAAAGATCGGTCTAGGTATAATTGATAAGGTATTGATTTGAAATCTCAAATAATGATAATGTCACTGACAAATATTCAAAATGCAAGATAGATAAATATCACGATTTGAGTGGCTAACTTGATTGTTACACTAGGCATCGTAACGCACAGTTTTGCGTTTTTATTTTTTACGCACAAGAATGGATTTACTTATAGAGTGAACTGTACGTAAACAATGTTTACTAATATAGGAATAGAAAAAAATATTTATTATAAGAATTTTACTATAGTCTTTTTTCCGTATAAATAACTTAATCAACAATATGTTCATATTGCCAAACAAATTTGAAACGCAAACTATTGTAACCAATTTTCTCTAGAACTTTCTAAACATACTTCCATCGAATTGGTAACAAGAAACAGGAGGAACGGATATATTTGTTTGAGAGTGGCATCCCGAATATCATTGACTCGGAATTAATTCCATATAATAGAGTTCATAATTCCCAAATGGAAACGTCGTAACACGAAACCGGTAAATACCAGGAGTGTGAATAAATTAGATGGTGAGATTGAGAGGGGAATTTGCAAATAGTTTGTTTAGTAAAGCCTTTACCGCAGTCAGTCAGACCTCAGAATAACCAAATTTTCACACAACCCATAAGCTTATAAGCATATTCCGGGCTTCAATAATTTTAAGCTTGACTCTTTATGATATACCGAGGATAGTAAGTTTGTACAACAAGAGTGGATATGATCTCCATATCGCACGGCAACGTAAGTTTAGTGCGATATGGACATTCCACTCGAGTTGTACAGTATACTTTTTACACAGATTTATACAGATTAAAAAATAATTTTAACCTTTAGAAATTTCGATTTCATTGGGATTTGAACCAACGACCTTATTGGTGGAAACCGCTATCTATACCACTCAGCTAATGAGACTAGCAGTTCAGAGCAATAAAGAAAAAATGTAAATAAAAAAGTTTTGTAGCCCTAGAAAGAAAAATCAAAAAAATATTCTGAAATTATTTTTTAACCTCATTTCAAAATTATTTTTCTCAAGATTTTCAAATGGAACACCCTGTATATTATTTGGATATTTAATGTAGAATTCATACTCAATCTTTTTTTGTCAGTTTTCGAAATTATTCCAAAGTTCATAAATTATATTGCTTAAATATAGGCCCCTTGACTAATAATTATTGTAAACCATAGTAAATGTTCAATCCCAAAATGAGCAAATAGTATGTCAATCGTTGAAAAGATGAAACAAATCCTCAGGTTAGTACCTATTTTAGGCTAAACTCAACACTATCTCTAAAGGAATTTTGGGACCAAACCACGTTTAGTTAAAAAAAAAAAGCAGAATGCATTTGTGGAAGGCTCTGTACTTTTGGTAAGTATGCGTTAATCGTTTTTTTATTGTAGTATTTTATACACACTTGTATCATCTCTCAATCTGAATTTTAAAACATCGGCTGCAGACGAACATCTTTGCATGCCGCATGAAGTATCAGATTTAATTAATTCATTAAACTCATTAGAAAATGAGGTTTGTGATCGGCAGTTTTGCAGTTTTCTTTTAACAAAGCAGACAATAAACGTCTAAATAAAATTTTCTTCGCAGTCCTGTAGCCTAGCTGCTTTGCTTTGGATACGTTATTACATTTTTCTCTTTGAATTCTCAAAAATATCGGGTACCGACGAACATCTTCGCAGGCAGCATGAAGTATCACGCCTCAACAAAAACCTATAAGAAATTTTGTCTTGGGGTGACTGTAACCAAGTCGAATTTCATTCTAGGAAAGGACAGCAGTTTTTCCTAAAACGGTTAACATAATAGAACCGGTTGTCTAATAATTTGCTGGGTGTGAATCTAGGAGGAAATATGTCTTGACATAACAACGTTTTGACAATCGCAAAGACAGCTTCACAGTAACTTGGTGTACTTTTCCTGACCAAAAAGTTGTATACACCTCAAGAAATTTTGATACTCTACGAAACCCAGATTCATCCATCACTAGAGTACTGCTCTCATGTCGGGAGTTCGTTCTTTACTCAAGAATACTTTTTGGCTAGTGGCTTCCATCGTTCCATTCGTCTGATTGGATACCACGAGCTGACTAAGAACCTGGACAGGCTTAAACATCGAAGACAGCTTGATGATTTGGCTGTCTTTTACAGATATTTTCATATCAAAAGTTTGATTGACATTGTCTGATTAATTCCACATAGTTCCACGAATAACAGAAATACACTACAAACCACTTATATCTATTCCTATGTGGTTCAACTTAGTACTCCCCGAACTTCATTGTTTGTTAAAATAACGAAATATAAATTATTTAAAATTTATTAACATTTGAGTTGATTGGATACACATATACATATACCTACAGGTTGACCAGTAGATCTGTGTCTCCGAAGTATCGGTAAGGGGGAAGCAATATCGTTTAAAAGATGGTCTAGTCATGGGCGTACTATTATTATTTTAAATAATGTAATAAAATAGGAACTTCTTCAGTAATTGCATTTTATGTTCGAAGGTAAGAAATCTATTTTTTATCAAGATTTAAAAAATTACTTTTTACAAGATGTCATTGTTTCAACATGGCAAAAAACAGCTAGACGATTAATTGATAAATGATGATTTTCAGTTTTGGTCGTATTAATGTCCCTTTCTAGCTCTCGCTTAAGTGAAAATTCACATATATTGATTTCTGATTCCTCCCCACATATCCTATAAACATTTGCAATCAATTCACGGGTCTACCTCTGAAGGTTTTTTACCAGGACTACTATTCATTCATTATCACAAAGATCAAAATTTTTAAATAACACCTTAAAACACGACCAATGAAGACTTACTTATAAAACCCAATTTAACACAATACAATAACTATTGCCCTTCCTATGACTACGCAACTGAGTGGGTACATCCATCAAATATCGGACATCGCCGGAAAAGCCCGATGATCCATCGAGTGTCTAACAAGACACATGCGTTATCAACTGTCGCATTCCTTTCGTAGCTACAGATGAACTTGTCGACCTGTACTTGATATTTAAATTTTTCTCGATCTTCTTTAAAAAATCATCTCTGTGCTAAATATGAGCTATGAAATATTACAACATCTATTTTTTAAAGAGGCGAAACACTTAAACTATATAATCAGAGAGGCCAACTTTTAATCCCTCGTATCTCCGATACTGTTGAAAATTGGTGAAGATAATTATATATTTTTAAAATCGATTCGACCGGTAAGATTGATCGAATCAGTCATTATTGATATAAGATTTGGATTCTATACGGAAAATTATATAGAATTTCTTACTTATTTATTTTTTACTATTGCCTGTTGTGTGAAACACTTAAAATAATATACACTTTATAACATTTTGAAAAAACTGAAATTCAGTTGTAATTTACTTACCATTAGCATACATCCTTAGACCACCTGTGAGTTTGCAAGATATCTGAACTGATCTATCCACCCTCTTTGAAACAACAATGTTTCTAATAGTTTTTCGAAACAGTTACTGATAATAATTATTAGCTGTTTTAATACTGGATATTTATTTTTTTATAGCAAAGTTATATTTTCAAACCGCAAATCAACTTATTTAATATTTATTTAGTTCAGCTGGAATAATTTAATAATAATTTTAAAATAATTAAACTTCTCTATTTCAATGCTTGTTTACTCACGTACCTATACAAAATGTCCTTGTTCCCATAAAATTTAAATAATACTGCTGAATAATCCGTTGTTTAGATTATTTATTTTACACTAAAAAAAGTCAATTCGTTGTTTTGGATCAATTAATAATTGCAAGCATTCAGGATAGTATACGTAATATAGTTGATATTCTTCATTAATGGAGTTGTTCCGGTATTTGAAAATCCCTTGACGAAATCGAGTAATTTTTTCCCCCAATCGATACAGTAGGATCCCCTCGATATTCTGAAATGATTTGTGTAGGGCGCCGCAGAGGGGGGGGGCACGCCCCGTATATCTAACCTACAACGGGAAATTCAAAATAACTCAGCCGGTTTTGATGCTACAAAAAAAATATGAGAAGCAAAATTGAAGAGCTTGACAGAGCGCGTAATCTCCAACAAACCCGAACCCGATACCTCAATGGGTTCGCGAATTAACGCGATTTTTAACTGCAAAAACAATAAAATTTTATTAATTATATCTCGAGAAAGGGCGGAGTTGGGGCATCATTTTTTCGCGAATTAACGGGTGATACCGAGTACTTTGATAGGCAGGAGGCTGGGGTTGCTGGGGCAATTAGGAGGGGAGTAAGGGGGATAGGAATTTTTTTACATAAATGCTAATAAGTAGTTTATTAATCGAGCTACGGGGATCAGGCCAGATTCAATTTGTTCATTTTTTATCAGCTACGAGTTGTGATTGGGGAAACATTTTTATTTTCCCAAATGCGCGCTGGGCGCGGCCCTACAAGAAATGACCATCTCCGAAAATAGTTTAGATATTAAGTTTAATTTTGGTATGTGTTAATAGGATATAAAACCTCAAATTTTAGTTAGAATAGTTATTCAATTGTTCCACCAGTGGCGTCGCTGCAAACATGTCCTTTGATATTTTTTACAAAAAAGATGGTACGCCACTGATATTTTTCCATGTGGATATTTTTTTCTGATTGGCCTGTTCAATTCTCCATGAGAACGGTCTCTTGAGTTTTTTTTCGTCAGACGCATCGTTTTTGATTAAAACCACTAAATTCATATTGAAACTCATTATTTTTAACATTGATAAAATAATTAATGATAATTTTTTTTCATTTCATTTGCGAAAATAAAATTAAAAGGCATGTTTCCGCCCGTCTTCGCATCGAATTGCCCACTCCAACAATTTTTATTTTACTATCCGTAATTTTTTTTTGGCTTGAGCTGTTCAGCTATTCAGCCAATAATTTATAAATAGTTAATGCGCCTTATGCCAAAAAGTTCCTAAAGCAAGGGGGCATATAGTGGGTTAAATCTAAAAAATGTAAGCAAAATTTATTTTGCTACATATACACATGACTGGAGAACACACAAATCATTGGTAAACTGCATAGCTCGGGTTGATCATTATGTATACACGCCTACATTTTGCATAAATCTAGAAGTAAGCTTTAAATTTCACTTACCATTGGAGTACATCCTTGCAGCATTTAAGCCCTCAGAACTTCTTGTCAAGCTGGTTTTGCTCTAGAGTTAAAACAATAGTATGTCCAATAGCATTTCATAGCACTATGTTTAATTGTTTTTTAGTAAAAGTTTATTTTTTTTACCGAAGAAACTATTCTTTCTAATAACTATAAGATAGTACGCACTTGTTTTTGAATATACACAGACACACCCACTTCTTGAAGGTTTATAGTTGAAAAAGTGAATGAATAATTCAGCAAAGGAATAATATCGAAAGCAAATGAATTAATAAATAATAAAACAATGGCCGAATAAATATCTTTGTTTTGTGTACGTCAGCAATAAGTTTTATTTGAAAGCTGTAATTTTATTTAACGATATAAGCACTTAGCTCAGAATAAATGTTTATGTTTCTACCGTTCCACTAATGGGATTTTTATTCGGAATTATAACTGTCCTATATACAACTAAATAACCGAAACTAAAATGGAACGAATTTGTTTAAAGGTGGTATGCCATGTATGTAGTAATATCAATAATCTATATTTAAATTCACTTTATTCTAATAGTAAATAGTTATTTATGCATAAGTTTCAAACAATATTTTTCTACGATCGTATCAGTTTCCTTTTTCGAAATTAAAAAATATATAATGTGAAACCTCTAATAACGGACACCTCTAATAAGCGGACATCTCTATTAAGCGGACATTTTTTCATAGTCCGGAACTAGGTATATGAAATTATATGAAAATCAACCTTTCTTGGACGGACTCTCCTTTGGGCGGACGCGGACAGACTATTTTCATATAAAGAATGCGAAAACAATCCTTTAAACGAACAAAAAATGTTTAAAGTATTTGGAAGACGAATAAGTACGGTGCAAGAACTCTCTGAAGACACACCGGCAACCAATCGCGTATGCGCGGCAGAGCGAAAGGACTTCGCCGAATAAAACTATGTGTGATTCTCCGACAGCAGTCCACCGTTCACCGAGTTGTAAGGTTAAAATCGTAAATAATGGCAGAAAAATGTCGCGTTTTGAGTCTAAAAGAGAAAATTGATGTTGTGGAAGATTTTAATTTGATAACAATGATTTGGGCAAGTTCGTTAACATTAATAGCAATGTGCTATTAGAATATGAGAGTGACCCCATTCCTACCGATTATGTAGCCCAAACTGAAACCACATAACTATCTGACGACTCTGATGAAGAAGTTGAATGCAGTAATCAAACAAATGTCACCAATTATCAACAAGCCATTAGTATGGTAAAGGAATTACAGACTTGGAATTACATTTTCTAGATTTCAAGTTTAAAACGCAAACACGTCAAGGTACATTGATTTTTTGAGTACTATATCCAAACTAAAGTTAATGTATTTTTGTTATGTTATGTTTATTTGTACATACATATACATAGTAATAATTTTGCATTTACATATTACCTAATAGCAAATTTCCCATGGGCGGGTTTGTTTAGAGGTGTCTATTAGGCGGACACTATTAGGCGGACACCAACGGGACCAAGAGAGGTTTCACTGTATTGGTGTATAACCAATTCACTGTCACTAATATTGATTTTAGCTTAGAATAACTTGATCATAAAGTAGAAGATTTAAAAATGTTTTACTTTTCTTGAAAATATTTTAACAATACCGGATCGCTCAAGCTTTACATTTGCTTTTCGTCCAATGCAATTTAATAAACATATTAATATATTCCTTCTGGTAAGCTTCTTTCGATTTTTCAGGCAATAAATTTTGCGTTGCTTCATTGGCTTTATTAATTATTTCGTGTGGTGCGCATTGAAATTAGATTCCTTCTTCGAAACAAGAATTATTTTTTTCCATTTTTGATGTTTTCAAATATTATTGGCATTTGTAACGTAACAAATGCGACACTCAGGCAACGAACGACGCGGATATTGTTTTCATGGTAGCTTGATATTATAAGTATTCAGAGAAAAGTGAAAAAAAAGTGACCTTTCCTTAACGCTAAATTATCTTCTTTAACTTGTTAAAAAAATGTATTCATTCATTTGCGTAAAAAATATAACTTTTATAGCGATCGTAGAAACAATATTTTCTTGAAATTTCCATGTTCATTATTTTAATGGTTTTAAAAACTTAAAGTATTTTACGTAAAGAAAGGGTACCCTCTAGTACCTAGTTCATCGTTGTAGGATATACAGGGTTATCAATTTTTGACACATTTGCTGGGCATATCGGTAATTATTAAACTTATTAAAAAACTGATAAGGTGTCCCGTTTCCGACACTTTTAAAGGGTATCTCCATAATTGTTAGTGCTATCAAAAAAGTAATGTAGATGTCATGTGCTCTTTTTGGGTGAAACTTGAAATGGTAAAATCAAACTTTGAAAATTTTCGCTCGCTAAAAGATACTGGGGAAAATGAAAAAATTGACAATTTCAAAATTACCCTATATTTTCTTAGTTAATAGAAGTACAGAAAAATGTATATGCACAAGTTTCTTTATATCGATTGTTGAATAATCTGACGTTTTCAGAATAAGTATACGGGGTCAGGTAAAAAAGTTATCGGACCTAACCTAATTTTTTAAAATGGAACACCTTTAAATCTGAAAACGTTTAATCTAAATCACCTTTAATCTAAAAAGATGTCATTTTAAATCTCCTTTCAAATATATAACACACCATGGATGATATTGGTTTCCTAGGGAATTTATTTAGGCTAAGATAAGTTGGTCTACGAAAATTATGAAAAATATGATAGGTATGCGCATATTTTGATTGTCAAAGAAACGAAGAAAATGTCTTTAATAGTATTTTAAACGTTACCCTGAGTGGCATCAATCCTTCAGTGATGTCAGTTTTCAGATTGATTTTTAATATTTTAAGGAAAATAATGAAATCAATATAATAAACTTGTAATTTGACTATTACTCTGAGGCATAAACCCTTCCGTGAAAAATGGGCATATTTATTTCGGTTTCTTACGTCTTAATGCACGACCTAGAAAAACTTAAATTGTTTACTCTTGATTTTCGATTTTTTAAAATATCATAAGTAGTAATTATGTAAAATGGATTATTAAGAGTTAATTTCAAAATAAATGACGTATGACGCGTACGAACAAACAACTTAGATCAGGCTTTGAATATCGACGGTTAAAGCAAAACAGATCAATGTCAAAATCTAACAACTTATATTGGGAGACAAACGCCTGGTTTACGCGGATTTCGGTCTATCTCAGACATACCGCATTGAATATCCGTGCGCTACAAAATGAAACGCCCGCTGAATTCATGTCGATTTGGGAGTTTATCGCATTATGAATTGGTCATATCACTCCGTCTTTCTTATAGTTCGAAATTCAAAGGATCAGGTCAGAAACTAACTTGAACTTAAGTAAGACAAGTGGTTGTTCGTAAGCAGCTATTATATCATACAGGAAGGTCAATCGAGATTTGAATATAAATATCAATTTTAATAAAGTTCCTTCTATTCACAAATTTCATTTTGATTATTATTAGAACTATCAGGGCACAGAAAATATGTAAGAGCTTGGAATAACTAAACGTGAAGTGAAAACATTATTAAAAGTTAGTACTAAAAATGTCAGAGCAGTTATTACCTGAACTTTTGAGAATTATTTTCATTAAATACTTACCAAATGTGAAACTTTTTAATTATTAACGAAAAAAAGTGCCTCTTCCTAAAAAGTCCTGCTTGGTGAGAAAATAAATTTGCACAAGAACATCTGTATGTTGGACATACATGGTGGCTTCTAAAATACTTTATTTAAATTTATAAAAGACGTCGGCTATATTTACAAAACTAATAGTCGTAAAGATTTGGTAATAAGTATTTCTGGATAAGTAGGCTTTGAACAATTGATTGTTGTTGGTAACAGAATAGACGTTTTAGCAGTGACAGTTTGGCAATTATAATTTCTGTTTCAAAACTTCTTGTTCAAAAAGGGTTTGGCGTTTCTTAGTTACTTTAAACAATAAGAGTGATGATTAAACTGACTGTTAATGAAAAAATTAAAATAGTTGTTATTGTTGGCGATAATTATAAGACGCATCACGAGGCTGCCGAAATTTTTAATACTAGACACCCAAATAAACATATTAGCCACGTTACTGTCGGCAATGTCGTCAATAAATTTAAAAATAGCTGGCTCTGTCGAAAATAATTTCAAGAAGAAACATGCAGTTCGAACACTTACTGAAGAAAATCAATTACAAGTATTGCAAGCGGTTGTGGAAAATCAAAAAATTTCATTGGAAGGAATAAAGAAGACAGTTCAAGATAACGCGTCAAGAGCTTCTGCTAGTAAGATACTTAGAATAAATAAATTTTATCCGAATAAGCCAAAATTTGTACACACGCTCAAACCTGGAGATATAGAATCGCGTTTCATATTCTGTGCTTTGTTTCAAGGAGAAGTTGAAGACGACATTTTCTTTTCAAGGAGAATTTTATTCAGTGACGAGGCAACATTTACTTCCAATGGTGTCGTATGTTCGCAGAATTGTCGTTGGTGGAGCGATGTGAACCCCAATTTCGTAATCGAATGCCGTGACCAAACGTATTTCAAAACGAATGTTTGGTGCGATATTTTAAATAATCAAATAGTGGGTCCATATTTTTTTCATCAAAATATTAATAGTGAGATTTACTTAAATTTCCTAAAAACCGAAATTTTTATAATTATTAACGGCCTGCAATTAAACGCGCGACAGGCTGTTTAGTATCAGCATGATGGAGCTCCTTGTCACAGCGTAGCCAGGGTCAACGAATATCTGGATAGAACTTTTCCACAAAGATGGATAGGACGCCGTTCAGAAGTACCCTGGCCACCTAGGTCACCGAACATTACACCCCTAGATTTTTTCTTGTGGGGTCATTTGAAGCAATTGGTGTACAAGCACAGGCCATTCCGTGATATTGATCACCTAGAAGAAACTATAAGCCAGCGTATCCGACTAGTTACTCCTCATACGATCAGAAACGCTGTGTGAGAGATTTCTAGGACAATCATTTGTATGCAAAAAGACGGCGGCCATGTGGAGACCTTGATTATTTTTGGAGTCATTTAGTTTTATTTGTTATTGGGAAATTAGAAATTGGCCACCTCATAGAAATTAGTAAACTAATTTTTATCCGTCATAAAAGTAGTTCTCGTAAGTAGAGTTTTTATTGTGTAATTGTTATAGTCTGTTAGCCTTTAAACATGCACTCTCCAAGTTTAAACCCGGTACTTTTTGAAGCCACGCTGTATATCTAACATACAAATATTCTTGTGCAAATTTATTTTCTCACCAAGCAGGACTTTTTAGGAAGAGGCACTTTTTTTCGTAGAGTTAATAATTAAAGAGTTTCCCATTTGGTAAGAACTTCCGAAGACACGCTGTATAGCGTGAATCCTATATCCTTCTCGCTCCGAACCAGTTGTCGTTACATTTTGTAAAAGATGAATCACTGATAATTGTGGACTTTTAATATACCTTCGTGACGGCAAGAAAACAACAAACTCGACACGACGCCATCGTCGTCTCAATATATGAACTAGTGGTGCACGAGCAGCTCGCAAACCGGCTCGTATATGTATGCGGGGGCATATCGCCACGAGCAGTTCAGAAGCGGTTCGCAAACCCGTCCCAATAAGGGCTCACGAGCAGCTCGCACATGTATGCACAGCGATTCATAAGCAGTTCGCAAACCCAGTTCCAATATATGGACTAGTGGCTCACGTGCGGCTCGCAAACCGACTCGCATATGAATGCGGGTGCGCATCGTCAAGAGCGGTTCAGAAGCAGATCAAAAATTGCGCCCCAATATATGAACTAGGGGCTCACAAGCGGCTCGTGAATCGTTGGGCTCGCACATGTATACGAAGCGGTTCATAAGCAGTTCACAAACCCGGTCCCAATATATGGATTAGTGTCTCACGTGCGGCTCGTAATCCGACTCGCATATGTATGCCGGTGCGGATTATCAAAAGCGGTTCAGAACCGAACAAACTCCGTGCCAATATGAACTCGTGATCCGTTCGGCTCGCACATGTATAGGATGACCCAAATTAAAATAATATTTACTAGATCACGCCACAGACAAACGCTAATTTGATAGGTTCTGTAAACTATCCGACGGAAAAAGATCAAATTGGATGATGTTGAATGATACTTTTAATTTGAAAGGGCGGACGCAAAGGGCGAATGCAAATGTAACGTTTATAAATTCACCTTAATGCTCGTGCGCGCAAAGAAAATTGCTGCAATTCTGCACAAAGCAGCTAACCGATTCATACTGATGAAAAATAGCATTTCTTTTCTTTCACATTTTCTTTGTTACCAATTAATGTTAATGGAAGAGTATATTTTATACTATTTATTTAATGATTATTCTGATAAAGCGTCATAATAGTAGTCTACAACAGTTTGTCGACCTCAAAACACCGTTGATGCAAAAAATCGTTACTAACACAGGTAAATTAATTTAACGATAAAATCGCTTTCAAAGGTAAAGTCGGCTTTTTATAATGAAAGGTTGGTAACATTTTGAAGGGGCGTGCTTTGTCCACCACTCAGGTAAATATTTCGATCAGTGCTGTTGTTTAATATGTCAATTTTTTTCTTTTAGAATTTCTCTACATGTTTCGCCTGATCAACATTTTCTCAAGAATATTCGATCGCAATGAATACTACTAGATAATAAATAGTAGATGCTACTATTCATTACTTTGTAATCAGTGTTGAATCTAGACATTTTTCTCCAGGAGGGCATATGATAATTTCTGGGGAACCACAAGTTTCAAATATACCTACACAGTATCATCAGGATCTCCGGGGGATACTGCAGGATAGATAGAGATACCTGGATTCAACACTAACTGTAATAATCTTGAAAATGGCCTAATCAATCGCAATATATAGTCTCTCTTATCTCGGGTACATGTAATTTCGCCACCAGCAGGTAGAAGGCCCCTCATAGTCTTTTAAAGCAAAAATGAATAGAAACTCAGTTTCTGATCTGCAATCCGCCCCCAACCCGAAGCCTGCCAACATGGATTAAATAAAACAAATAAATATTTCAAACCTATTTGGAATGAATGTGAAGTTAGAAATATTTACATTTATAACAAATTCGTTTGTGATTTACAAAGGAATGAAATGCTTAGATTATAATAAATTTAGAATCTAAGAAATAGGATTTAGATAATAATCAAAAAATTCTATGTTCGATGTTCACAATGAAAAGAAATACATTTCAATTAAAATTTTGAACTTTGTGATAATGAATTAGTATACTCCTGGTAAAAACCTTCACAGTCAGACCCGTGAAGTGATGGCAAATATGTATAGGGTAGGTGAAGAGGAATCACAAATTAATATATTTAAATTGCCACTTAACCGAAAGCTAGGAACATTAATCAATTAATCATGTAGATGTTTTTTCCGTGTTGAAAAATTTACATCTTGTAAAAATAATTTTTTAAACCTTGATAACAACAAACATAAAATGCAATTACTGAAGAATTTAATATTTTTATTACATTATTTAAAATAATAATAATAGCACGCCTATGGCTACACCATGTTTTAAACGATGTTGGTTCCCTCTTGCCGATACGTTGGAGACACAGATCCACTAGTCGACCTTATGGTATGATTCATTATTTAAATTTAAGTTCTGGCCCCCCCCATCATTCTGATTCCTTGTCGCAAATTGGTGGTATTGATGATTTTAACAATTTCTTTAATAATTCGCTCCCAAGTGTGGGTACAATTGAGTAGGATTTGTTAAAAACCTTCTTGGCCATCCTGAATATATAACTATTTATAATAGGAATACCGTTTTTTTTGGAATAGGACCTGTTCTATTAGGAACAGGTTTTTATGTGGAACAGGTTTGGCTCGGTAGGTGTTCCTGTTCCGCCGGAACAGCCGTTCGATAAAACAGTTTCGAATGCTAGCACACTGTCTGAGCAGAAGCAGATAGCAACGAAAGGCGATTTTTCGAAAATACAAAAAAAAAATTAGAACCAAATATTTATCAAAAATTATTTTTGTAATACAAAAATAAATCTAAAATATATGCAATAAAAACTCTTTGGCACTGTATAAATATAAAGTTTGTGCCCACAATTGTCTCTATGCAGTATCATAGAAATATTTATTTTTAAAAGATTATGGGTATTATTAGTGTCATCTAAATAAAGAAAGATCGCCCACTTTGCACAGTCGAGTTTTCTTTCAATATGTATTTTTAAGTTTGTTACAGAAGATATATACGACATTTGAAACTTGCATATTGCACTTTGGATTTGTTTTATCTATTATTGTATAAAGTTCCAAAGCAGGTTACTTTTATGTCGTGTTGTGAAACTTTTTATTAAAATAAAAATAGAACTGGGGAAAGTACCGGAAGCGAAGAAGTTAACTTAACTTCTGCTAATGGAACAACCGGCAACGCCGACGCGATATCGTGATGTAACAGAAGAGAAACGAACCTTTTAAAATAGTTTGGAACTCGAACAGGTTTTCCTTGAAACAGGTATTTTTTAAAACCGAAACAAGTTGCACCATTTATTTAAAATACTCTTTTCCAAATGTCCCTTTTTTATAATAAAACAGAAGCACTCACACACACCTACACACAAGGAAAAATCCTTCAAGGCACTCTGGGAGTGGTGCGTATGCGAATAAAGCGATTTACGTTCGGTTTGAATCGTTGGAGGTTATATTCGTTGGGAAACATGAGCTCGGGAAGAATTCTTAAATAATGAAGTTCGAGGAGTACTAAGATTATCCACATATATACCACATATACCCTAATTTATAATACTCGGTACTAAATCAACGTTAACGCCATCTAGCAGGTTTGTTCTTACTCAAATATACAGGATGATTCACGACGAGCGTGCCTGAGAATTATAGGGAGAACTACTGAACATAGGTTTCTGAAACTTTGAGGATTTAGGTTTGTCGATAAGTTCTCTTTAACGAAAATATTCACATGATGCTGTCATTTCCAGTTATACCGGAAGTAGCCAGAAGTCACCTTTCGTTTTTTAAATACAACATGATAATTTTTATTATAGTTTTGATTAACCATTAAATTTTATAGAACATTTTTTGGTCTGATTCTCTCAGTTTTTCAGATATCTGGACGTTTTGTAATTATTTGGCAAATGCATGCATAATCCATATAATTTTTTACCTTAGCTCTTGGACTAAAAAATTGTTCTTACCGAATAACTAGAAGATCATCAAGAGTCAAAATTATTTCAAACTTGGCAGGAGATATACAAGGCGATCACAATTCAAGGTTCATAGTGAAAGAATTCAACCATTAAAAACTTTCGTATTTTAAATGGAACACCCTGTATATTTTTATTCAATTTGATGACAAATTAGTTGCTCTTTATAAATAGTGTTTACTGTTCTATACCTATATCAAAGCGGTTCCTCAAAAAAATTAATTTATTTCGAAAATACAATTTTTTTAAGTGTAACTATGGAAACAATTGTACATAGGTACTGTATACTAATATCTAGACGGATTAAAATTGATTCATTGCTTGAAAAAACTCCTTTCTAAAGTATTTCTTCATAGAATTTATAAATAAAATGCAGTTGATTATTTTAAATTGTTTTGAATATAATCGTTTAATGTTACTTTTTTAAAAAGTTTTTGCTATTCGTTTTTTTCACGTGATGGTTTCCTCTATATATCCCTCCGCTAGGCTAGTCTTCCAGTTTCCGTGTAGCTTAAGGGTTGAAAGGGAAGAACCACCCTCGATAAGAAGTGTGGACGAGGTCCGACGTAGGCAATGTTCTGTATATTCCTTGGCGTTTTCTAAATTAAGAAATTTTAATATGATTGAAGAATCACGCCCTAGTGTATTTTTACCCACAGGCATAGCTGTGCCTTTACCATTTCGGTATGTAAAGAAAAATCTGCGTTCCTTGATTCCTTTTAGCTTTAATGCACGGTATTGTCTAACCAATTTTTAGGCATCTGTTTGGTCTCCTTCGATTATAATAAAAATTTCTGGCGTTGCAGTTTCAGTTTCTAGTACCTTGACAAGCATAACAAGCCCCTTATTATCAATATCATCAATGGTCATTTTTACCATAGTCTTAGGCCCCCAAAAACTCCCATTACGAGTACCACTTTATGCAGCAGGAAGGTATCATTCGGTCCATTTTGATAAAAGTTGAAACATTCCAAAACTTTAGACTTTTTAGGAAGATATCCCTTTGATTTAACTATTAAAAATGCTATTAATTGACAATATCTTGAAATATTAATGTTTTCCTTTGCAATAAGTTCAAACTTTACATGGGAATATTTTGTCCAAAGGCTATTTGCGGTATATTTTCCCCACTAAATTAAAGTAAAAATAATTAAAAATTGTTATTACCAATGAGCAAAAGGGTTACATACCAATTCCTGAGAGTAAGCCATCCTTTCTGTTTCAGTAATCACCGTAATTGGTTTTTTACTCTTCATTGTAGAACATTTTTATACTCCTTGTCGTACAGGACTTTAGACTTGTCGGTAATAAGTTTTTCTTAGCTTTTTCAGCATTATCTAAAATAGTTTGTGGAATTTCCATATTTTCGTTTATAAAACGTAAAAGACGCTAAAAATTAACAACTCTTAACAACCGTCAAACTTATTCTACGACAACCGATCAAAACTAACTAAATACTAAAAATTGGCGAAAATAGTTTAAAAAAAAATTATATTAAACATTAAAAAATATATTTTTTTCTGGTATAGGTATGTTGACGACATTTTAGTGTGCTTAACAGGGACTGAGGAAGAACTTAAACCTATTTTAAACCACCTTAACTCTATACATCCCAAAATTAAATTCACACTAGAAATAGGAAACGACTCAATCAATTTTTTAGATCTCAGAATATCAAAAATCTCGAATAAAAAACTACAGTTTGACATTTACAGAAAACCTACATTTGCAGATATCACAATACCACATGACTCAGTATATCCAAAAGCACATAAATTGGCAGCAATGGTACATAGAGCTCTTTCTCTACCGCTCTCTAAAGAAAGTCTAAAGATTGAGCTCGATACCATCACAGCTATTGCCGTCAATAATTGCTACACAGTAAAAGAAATAACCTCTCTTATCAATAAAAAACAACATACACTAGCTATAACAAACCCGACAAACCCCATAAAAAAAAGAACGGAAACTCAAAAAATTTCATAGCCTTACATATTCAGGGCCGACCTGAGACAAAATTGCAAATATTTTCTCATCTGATCAGGTAACAATAGCATTCAAACCCTCAAATAGTTTATCCAAATTATTTTTTAACGTCAATGATAAGCGCGAGAAATTTTAAAAATCAGGAGTTTATAAGTTAACGTGTAATAATACGATATGGAATAATTGTCTGGGGTGGTGCCTATAGCACAGTACTTAATAAGTTAAATATAACACAAAAATATATTCTTAAAATTATATTAAAAAAAAATATAAGATTTCCAACAAATTTATTGTTTTCGGAAGATACTGTAAATATCAGAACTTTATATATTAACAGTATATGTAATTTTGTTTATCGGTGTAAGACAAAATTTAACTATGTAGATCACTCTACCGAAACAAGGACTAAATCTAATAACAAATTTAAATTACCAAAAAATTTAACAACCGCTAATAAAAAGTTTATGGATTACTTAGCACCAAAATCATTAAATTTACTCCCAGATAATATAAAATCAATTAGAAATATAAAAAATTTTAGTAAAAAGTGTAATCAGTATGTTTATCGGAATACAGAAAAGTTTTCAATACTTTTTCACTAAATCAATTGCGGATTGTTTCAGCAACGTGTGTTACATACATAGAATTATAATATAGATAATATAAATAAAAATAGGAAATAATAATATACATATGTCTAATTTTAGATTTCGACACATACGGGTGTTTTGCACCTAGGTGTCTATTATTGGTTTTTACTATTCATTATATTATATATTAAAAATGTTAAAATGTTAAAATAAATGTTAAATGTTAAATAATGAATGCAATAGCTGCTATATAGGACAAACGGAACGAAATTTTGAAACGAGATTTAAAGAACACAATGCATGCTTTAGACTTAATAAAAGAATTTGCGAATCACTTCTTAGATATAACCACACATTTTCAGATATAACTAACCTACAAATCTTAAACACTGAACAAAATGGCCATAAATTGAATTTACTAGAAAACATTGAAATTTATGAACATAAAAAATACAGTAATATTAACCTTTTAAACACGCAATTAGATCCGGGCAAGTCCCCGCTATTAAAACAATTGTAAAAATCCCATCTGGCATGTGGATTCTCTGAATACTGACCCGTTTGTCCCTAATTTAAGTTTATTACACTACTGTGCCAAACATTATTTATTATACCAAATTAATATTTTTTATTTTTTACTACTACCTAAAATGTTTACTACTACCTATATTAGCTACACTTAGTTTGGGATCACTCTCGTGTGAGCGTCTTAAAGATGTAGTTGTACTACGAAACGTGTTTCATTTTATATATTTAATAACTAGAGTCCGGATTTTCAGGCATTATGCTTATTATAAACATTAAAAGCAAATAGTAGATAACTCAAGATATTGATGAATAGAATTAAAAACTTGCCAAAAAGGCAGTGTTTATAATGCTTATTTTGCTTTTTTAAACTTTATGCTTATTTTAATTTTTTTGCCTATTTATAACTTTTATTTGCCTTTTATTGAAATATTTGATCATTTTTTAGTAGTTAAAGCATTTGCTTGTGGAACATATGTTGTAAATTGAATTACCGGAGTTCTTGATGAAGAAATTCCAATCACAGGATATTTAATATGCTCCAAATAGCTGGAAAGTACAAATAGTAACACACAATGTTGAAGCATTAAATGAAGCAATAACAAGCTTTTACTTGCCAGGACCAGTTCCCTGTAACAAAGTATTATTCATGCATTCTGACGCAGCAACGTATATGGTCAAGAGGACTTCAAATTTAAAAGTGTTTCATCCAAATTTAATCCATTGTACTTGCTTAGCACATGGCTTAAATAGAGTTGCTGAAACTATAAGGCAACAATTTCCTCTTCCTTATGAACTTATTAAAAATGGAAAAAAACTTTTTGTTAAGGCGCCTTTACGGGTACAACTCTTCAAAGAACGACTACCTAACACCCCATTACCACCTGAACCCATTTTGATAAGGTGGGGTACTTGGTTAGATGCTGCAATATATTATACAGATAATTTCGAAAAAAGTGATAGAAGACAAAACTTCAAAATGGAACACTTAAACCAACATTTGGTTATTGCTTGATTTTACAAAAGTTAATTTTGTTATACATTATAACTTTATTCTATTTTAAGATTGTGTTTATTTCGAAATTTTATTTATACTAAGATAGAATAAATTCTGTTTTTAATTTATGCTTTTTATATTTTTTATGCCTTTTTTGTGCATATTTCATGCTTTTTTTAAGTGAAACCCTATGCTTTTTACGCGCTTATTTTAATCCGGACTCTATTAATAACTATTAAAACAGATTAAAAACGCTAACAGCAATATAAACCTCCATAAGAAATTTAAAAATTACCCTACTCGTGACACCACGGCGCGCGCCTGTGTAAATGGGAACGGTTACATATCTTACCTTGTGTCATTATACCATAATACTATATTTACTATGCATTCTGAGAATATTTAATTTCTTTCAAATGATGATAATTAAACGAAAGTATACCTATAACGTCATGTTTAATAATATCTATTATCTCAAGATCTTACTTGGCAAATTTTTTTATCGCATCAATTTATTTATATGGCATATTAAATTATTTTAAAGTACTGTTTCAAGTATAAGTCCGTGACCGTTCAGTTTTAGTTCGTAAAGTTAAGTATTTTATCAATAATTTAATTGCAAAGTATTTATCTGAAATGATTCCGCTCATATTTATTCGATTCTCGAGGATATTTTATTTAGGATGACTTCACATTTTGCTAAGTTAATAATAGGAATGATAAGATATTATTATCCAATTAAAGTATAGGATCATGGCTGCGACGTAAAATATTTAAATCTGAAGTATTACATGTGAATATGACTATTTGATTAACTGTTAGAGAGTTTTTACAAATACGCTAATAAAATCTTCAACAAAAAAAATCTGCTCCTTTTTAGTCGAATTGTTGATTTAGATAACGCCGACGGCAAGAAAAACTTTTTGTATTAAATTTTTTTATGATTAAACACAAGCACTTAAATCCTTTAGGGCACTCTGGTAGTGGTGCGTGAGCGCGAAAGGCGATTCACGTTGGTTTTGAATCGTTGGAGGTTATATTCGTTGAGAAAAACGACCTCGGGAAGGTCGTTCCATATGGATGAAGTCCTCCAGATGAAAGAATTCTTGAATAATGAAGTTCCTGGAGTACTAAGCTTAACCACATATGGATGGACGGCAGTGGTTCGTCGTGTATTTCTGCTATTCGCCGCTCTGGGCGGAATTAAAAGGGCAACGTCAGCCGAGTACTTTCCATGAAAATACCTGTAAAAGAGAGTCAAACCCCCCCAACTTGTCTTCGATGTTCTAGGCTGTCGAGGTTCTTCATCAGCTCGTGGTCTCCGATCAGACGATTGACCCCCCTTTCGATGGAATCCAGTAGCCGAAGAGTATGTTTGGGTGAGAGCTCCAGACATGAGTGCAGTACTCTAGTGATGGTCGAATATGGGCTTTGTATAGTGTCAAAAATTGTTGAGATGTGTACAACTTTCTGGTTCGGAAGAGTACACCAAGTTTCTGAGAAGCTATCTGGCGATTGCGTGGTTATGCAGACATATTTCCTCCCAGATCGACGCCCAGCAAATTAATAGATGAAGCCAGTGGGATTGCTTGTCCTGCCATGACTATATCGGGTTCTGTAATGTTAACATTTTTAGAGAAAACTGTTGCCTGGGTTTTTTTAGGGTTAAATTTATTAAAAATTAAATCATACACAAAAAATATAGCCCTTAAAGAAATAAAAGTGGGCGAATTCTTCATGAACTGTAGGCATGGCTCTTTTCCACCTCTCCACTTTCCATTTAGTAACATAAACCCGAACAAACCTCACAAACAAGTTTATAAATACGCCACTGTTGACAGAGCATCTCTATGTGCGGGGTACTATTTTTAAGCAAAAAATCCAAGACAACAATATAAACCAATCCAATCCGCAAAAATATATCACCCTGTATGCTACAGTGCTTGCCATATTATTAGATCCAAGCTGTAACTATACTGATTTTTTTTGTACCATTACGACCTTGTACCATTTTCGATACTTTTAGAGAGTATCTCCGTAACTGTTAGTGCTATCAAAAAAGTAATATAGGTGTCATGTACTCTCTTTGGGCCAAACTTAAAATGATGAAATCAAAATTTGAAAGTTTTCGCTTGTTTAAGAGATACGGGGAAAAATCAAAAATTGGCAAATTCAAAATTACCCTATATTTTCTTAGTTAAAAGAGATACGGAAAAATGTTTTATACAGAAGTTTCTTTATATTGATTGTTGAATAATCTGCTGTTTTCAGAATAAGTATACGGGGTCAGGTAAAAAAGTTAATGTACCTATCCTTATTTTTTCAAATGGAACACCCTGTATATTTTAATCTAAAAATATACTAGTTTAAATTCTTCTTTCAAATATATAACACACCATGGATGATATTGGTTTCCTAGGCTATTTATTTAAACTTTATACCTTAAAACCAAAGTAGGCCATGAAACAAAAACTAATATCCTAGAGACAACTATATCGACATTCTAGTTGTTATTAACATTTAACGCCAATTTCTTTTTTACATATTCATTTGTGAAAAAGACTTATTATCAACATTTTGAAAAACTTGATGAAATCTATCATTCATGGTGTGTTATAAATTTGAAAAGAGAATTTAAATTGCTATCTTTTTAGATTAAAATATACAGGGTATTCCATTTAAAAAAATGAGGTTAGGTCCGATAATTTGCTTACCTGACCCCGTATACTTATTCTGAAAACGGTAGATTATTCAACAATCATTATAATAAACTTATGTATAAAACATTTTTCCGTATCTCTTTTAACTAAGAAAATATAGGGTAATTTAGGAATTGTCAATTTTTTGATTTTCCCCCGTATCTCTTAAACGAGCGAAAATTTTCAAATTTTGATTTTACCATTTTAAGTTTGACCCAAAAAGAGCACATGACACTTACATTACTTTTTTGATAGCACTAACAGTTACGGAGATACCCTATAAAAGTGTCGAAAATGGGACACCCTGTACGTGGCTGGTACTTGTGTTTTAAATCTCGCGAGTTCTTATTTTGGACAATGTTTTTTGCATACCTTTAACTATTGGCTAAAAATTAAGTACTCTTCATTCATGTCTCTAATCCTAACCGTTTTCGAGAAAACGTCATTTTATTTACACTGAGTCCCCTAACTGCTCATGGGCTAAATATGAAAAAGCGGAATCTTGAAGGTTGAACATTGGATCGGAACAAAGATGTATCTTTTATTGAAATACCCGAAGCACATGATGTATATGAAATGCCGTTTTTTCGAAAACGGTTAGGATTAGCGACATGAATGAAGAGTACTTAATTTTTACCAATAGTTAAAGGTATGTAAAAAACATTGTCCAAAGTTCTCATCATACAGGGCGTAAAAAAATGGGCCCATGAGTGTTACAGCTAGTCCGTCCCTGCAGCTGTGAGTAATTCACAACAGTTTCTTGGGTAGTAATTTGACGGGTCTACATCATATTAAAAAATAATTGAAATATACTAGGTGGTTCAATAATTATGTGTAAAAAACTTGATTCCATTGGTGCTCTTTGGGAGCCCATATCTCCGAAGAGGAGGCCGATACGAAAGAAGTTTATATGAACCTATAGTATTCTTTTCACGTGTTTTCTTCATATTCGGGAGATTTCCCACATGTTCCCGGACACGCTGTATAATCTATATCCCGAAAATCCCGGGATTGAAGCAAAGCGTTGGGACTAATACCCCTAATACCCATCCTAATCGACGAAAAGTTCATAATAATAACCGGTCTAATGATAAGGCAAGGTACAGTATACCATACTTCTTACCGTGGAAAAAATCATTCTACAATAATTACTACCTACTCTACCTATATTATGACGTATAATCTGATTTTAACGTTCACGTGTACAGTGTTTTCTATAAATCTCTATTAATTAACAGCTTTTGCATGACGTATCATAAAATCACTAGATAAGTAGATATAAAGTTTACTATTTATATCGGTCGAGCACAGTTAATTTTATTAAACCCATGACAAGCCGTCTACAATTGTTTATTGATTTACTAAATATTTTGTGAAAAGTGAGAGTTAAAAATGCTGCCAAACATAGCCAACAAAACAAAAATCGAAAGATTGGAAGACTTAATCAAGGACAGCATAGGCGGAGAGTTAGTGGAACAGACAGCGTCGTCCTTGTTGCCGCCAGGAGAGAATTTTGGAAGTGTAATGTATAAAATTGATTTTAAGGTACGTACGTAGTGAATTAGTTTAAATTTTACAGAAAAACGTTCGTAACCTACTGTAGAAAATTCATAAAAATAGGTATAATGGTAGAACAACGTACCTATGGGTCACAAATCTTCTGGTATTTATGCTTATTTCAATTGTTTAGGGAAAAACGGTTAGTGTATATTAATTTTTACAGTCACACTGTAGTAATTGGTAACTTTAACATATTATACACTATTCCAAGTAAGTGTTAGGTAAAATTGACTTATAATTTTGATTTAGTACTAGTTTAAACTTTATAGTAATTAATTTGTTGAAAATTACCCTGTTTTTACCAAGTCATAATAGCAGTGTCAATCAGTCACAGTTTCTATAACTTTATGCTAGTTAGGATTTGCTCACTTACTATTAGCAACAGGTAAAATATCAAATATGCATTTATACTTTTAAGATCTGTATTTAAGCGCATAAAATCTGGAAGAAAAAATAATAGTTCATATATCCGAGAGAATATTTTCTTTTTTTTTTATGATCAAACACAAGCACTATAGGAAAAATCCTTTAGGGCACTCTGGGAATGGTGCGTGTGCACAAAAAGCGATTCACGTTTGTTTTGAATCGTTGGAGGTTATATTCGTTGGGAAAAACGACGTCGGGAAGGTCGTTCCACAAGGATGAAGTCCTCCAGATGAAAGAATTCTTAAATAATGAAATTCGAGGAGTACTAAGCTTAACCACATATGGATGGGCGGCAGTGGTTCGTCGTGTATTTTTGCTATTTGCTGCTCTGAGCAGAATTAAGAGGGCAAGGTCAGCCGAGCACTTACCATGAAAATATCTGTAAAAGAGAGTAAAATCCCCAACCTATCTTTGATGTTCTAGGTTGTCGAGGTTCTTCGTCAGCTCGTGGTCTCCAATCAGACGAATGGTCCTCCTTTCGATGGAATCCAGTAGCCGAAGAGTATATTGCGGTACAGAGCTCCAGACATGAGAGGAGTACTCTAGTGATGGTCGAATCTGGGCTTTATATAGTGTCAATGTTGAGGTGTGTACAAGTTTCTGGTTCGGAAGAGTAGGTACATCAAGTTTCTGAGAAGCTATCTTAGCGATTGTCACAACGTGGTTATGCCAAGACATATTTCGTCCCAGATTGACGCAAGCAAATTAATAGATGAAGCCAATGGGATTGCGTGTCCGTCCATGACTATATCCGGTTCTGTAATGTTAACCTTTTTAGAGAAATCTGCTGCCTGGGTTTTTTAGCGTTAAATTCTACTTGGTTACTATGACCCCAAGCCAAAATTTCTTCCAGGTCTTTGTTGAGGCGTGATACTTCATGCTGCCTACGAAGATGTGCGTCGGCAGCCGATGTTTGTGCATTCAATGAGAAAGATGAGATAAGTGTGCTATCGTCAGCAAAACTAAATATCGGATCTTTCGTTTTCACTAGAAGGTCGTTAGTGTAGAGTAAGAATAGAGTAGGAGATAATATGGATCCTTGAGGAACACCGGCATTGATGGTGAAGGTGTCTGAGAGAATCGCCACTTGCAGAGAGCGATCCTTAAGAAAGCTAGACAACCATGCACAGAATCGACTGGGCATACCATAGGATCGCAGTTTACTTAGAAGTCCCTCATGCCAAACACGATCAAATGCCTAAGAAATATCCAGTGCAACAGCCCGAGACTCCCCATGATGTTCGATTGCGTTGATCCAAAGATGGGTGACATAGGCTAGAAGATCTCCAGTTGATCTGGACTTCCGAAAACCATATTGATGATCGCTGATAATACTGAAGCCTTCCAGGTACTTTAGAAGATGTTGGTTAATAGCTTCCTCCATTACTTTTGATATGACTGAAAGCAATGGCGACTGGTCGATAGTTGATAGGCAGGGTTCTGTTACCTTTTTTGGTATGGACTCGCGCCTTCTTTGGACTGTACTCGCGCCTTCTTCCAGTACGATAGAAATATTCCTTGTTTGTGGGATAAGTTAAAAAGTCTACAAAACACTGGTGTTAGTTCATCGGCGCTTCTCTTGAGAACTATAACAGGAATTTCGTCTGGACCAGAAGCTTTCTTGACGTCGAGCCCTTTCAGGATTCGTTTGACGGGACGCTGACGGAACACGATTTCAGTCATTTTGTATTGAACTGCAGGAATGTTGGATGGTGTTCTTCGGTTTGTTCGGGTTTGTTCGAAAAATGCATTGAAAATACAGAATATAACAGATTTTTATACCACATGGTGTTATGGAAATGACATTATATTTAAATGGGTGACTCCTTAGGTGTCCTAGAGAAAGTCTACATACTTTTTTTTAAATCGAATATATAAATACTAAGGTGAAAACCCTTTTTTGCCTACATGCTGTCGCGCAGCTCCATCTGGTTTCAGTTAGCAACAATGTAGGTTACTAGAATAAACTATAGTGATGCCAGATCATACCGCGTATCTCGCCCTTGCTGGGATAACTGTCGCGCGCGTATGTATATGTGACGTGTTTAACCTTGGCTGGTTATCAAAAACTGAACACGTGCGTTTCCAATTCTGTGTTGCAATATGACAACACCGCCTACAATGCGCTGACTTCTTTTGAGACTTAAGACTGCATCAATATATTATTGATTACGAACGTCGTCAGTAGCGGCCACGTAAATGTGCAGATTTCATATAAAGTGTATATTTCGCTTAATAATTCAAAGCGCCATTTATGGTTATTTTTCATCAATTTATTTTCATCTCAGGATTTGCCAGATTAAATATACTAAGTCATTGCGATAACACCCTGTATATTAGGTTAATTTAATTACAGTTAAATTTAAGAACGCATGTTATCGTTATTGTCGAGTACCTACCTATGTACAAAATTGTTTCGACAATTTAGATAATGAAATTATTTCGAAAAAAAAAACATAGAAATAAGAATTTTTTTACTTTTAAAGATAAAATGTATTACACTCATAATTATGATTACATAATTAGGTCAATGTGTGTCATTTTTCAAACTAACCCAGGGATTGCGAACCCCAAGAGAGTCGCGATCTGTTATAATGGGGTCTCCTAATCTGTCAAAAAATATCAATCTTATTAAACATAATAATATTAAATAATGAATTTTAAGTTAACATAATTTGTAATAAATTTGGTATATTGATGTTAGTTTGGTAACATTGTGCATACATAACTACACCGAGCAAAGATTTTTAATACCGGTATAAAAATTTCAACTACGATAGCAAAAAAATACCTACACAGACGACAATAAAAGAAAAAAGGCTGTGACAGTAAAATTGATTTTGCTGGGTATATCATTGCTATAGTGGTCGATTTATAAATATTATCCTGCAGATACAGAAGAAGCAAAGTCCCGAAGCATGTTATTAAGAAACACCCTGTATAGTTATGGGGTTGTAAGGTTTTCACTTTATTTTTTGGGATTTAAGGGGGATGCTAGACTAAAAAAGTTGAGATACTATGGCCTGGTAGAACAAATAGTAATGGCAGTATTCAGTATTGAACTCCTCGAACAAGTAGACGATATTTTAATATTATTTTCTTCCTGCAGGTAAAAAAAGACGGAAAAATAAAAGAATACCATGCTGTAGGCAAATGCCCACCACCGAACGAATTAACACAGGAAATGTTCAACATTCAAGAAACGTTTAAGTCGGAAATAGGCTGGTACACCAGCGTAATACCGACTATAAAGCAGTTCCAAAAAGACCTTGGAGTCGCGAAAGAAATAGACTTTTTCCAGCCCTTCTATGGCGCTAGAATTAGCTTGGACCCCACCAGCGATACGGTTGATTTGGAAGGCATTCTACTGACACAAAATTTGAAATATTTAGGTAATAATTCATTAGTAGTATTGAAAACATAAAAGAAAATTTAAGGTAACCTCGGGTAAATGCTTGTCGCGGTATATACCGTCGCACTACACAAAAATACTGCTACTAGATACAGTAAACTGTCAAATTTATTTGCCATCTCAGATATAGTAAAAGCGTAGCGCCATCTATCCCCTCATGTAAAAATTCAGTCTAAGTACCTTTCGACCTAATAGGGCCACCCTATCAAAAGCGATTATTGAAGTCCTAAGGTAGGAGAACAAGGCTTAGTTCTGCAAAAGTCCGCAAAATATTGTTCTCTTTAAAATGTTTAAGTTTCGTTTAGTTTTTTATGTGTACAATTTTTTATAATTTAAATAGATTTTATCATCGTATATATCGATATCAGTCAAGGGTAAAAAAATCCAGATTAAACACTATGCAATTTTTACCTCTGCGATATGACAATTTGTTTTGTTATAAATTTATTCGTGGAAATTTAAAAATTGAAATCTATTAACTATGATACGGAAGAAAAGTAATATTATTTTTTTTAAGCTTTAATATACTCATCAATAAATAATGAATAATTAAGTACCGCGACAAAGCTCGCTGCCCGCGGCACCATTAAAATGGCGCAGAGCACATATACTAGTATGGCTCCTTGATCCTCGACACCATTCGCTCCGACATCGACACGACAAAGCAAATACCATATAAGAATTTTTTTTATGATCAAACACAAGCACTAGAGGAAAAATCCTTTAGGGTACTCTGGGAGTGGTGCGTGTGCGCAAAAAGCGATTCACGTTTGTTTTGAATCGTTGGAGGCTATATTCGTTATGAAAAACGACCTCGGGAATTTCGTTACATAAGGATGAAGTCCTCCAGATGAAAGAATTCTTAAACAATGAAGTTCGAGGAGTACTAAGCTTAACACATATGGATGGGCGGTAGTGTATTTGTGCTATTCGCCGCTCTGGGCGGAATTATGAGGGCATGGTCAGCCGAGCACTTTCCATGAAAATATCTGTAAAAGAGAGTCAAATCCCCAACCTGGCTTCGATGTTCTAGGCTGTCGAGGTTCTTCGTCAGCTCGTGGTCTCCAATCAGACGAGTGGCCCTCCTTTCGATGGAATCCAGTAGCCAGTAGCCAGTAGTAGTAGAAATACCTTTAGAACGATATAGCGGTACTTGAATACCGTCTCACCTCTAGTAAATAGACAGTCCTCAATGTAGCCAGACGCTTGATGAATGCCCATATGTTTCAAATATTTATATTATTTTACGTAAAAAACACGGAAACTTTTGTTTCTTCTGGGTTACTATATATATTACTTCATACCTTAAATCTACAGATACTTTGTTAAAATAGTTTTAGAGCATAGGTCGCACTTGCCCTTAAAAATTTGGATTTTGAGGATAGTGTGGCCGTTTTTTACGGGGAAGTGTGAACCTCCCTCCAATTTTCAACAATAATTAACAAATAATATATACTTTACTTGGCCGGAGGGCGAAGATAAGCCTCTAAGGTGGACGCAGATTTGTAATTTTTGTCGAAATCCATTCAAGGTCGAGATAATTTTTCTTCCCTAGTTAGTTTTGTAATCTTAAATTCCTAACAGGTTTTGTTTACTTTTTGTACTTAAAATAGGTACAATAAGTATTTAAGTTTATTCGTTTTAAAAGGAATAAACCTAATTTTGTTTTGGTATTTTTTGCAGTTTTAAAAAGTTTGCAGCTCATTGAAAAATAAAAAATCGGGAAGAGTAATATTTACATTTTTTACACTTGCCCCTAGAATATTAAACAACCATATTTGACGAAACTATTAGCCACTATCACACTTACCCCTAATTCCTAGGAAAGTGTGACATACTGACAAGGTTTTAAAAAAATTATTTTAAAAATGATGGTATTTATTTTATTTCCGTAAAGCGACCACAGATTCAACCGCAAATTACCACAGGCGTCAGACACAGAAAATATTAATGAACTAATAAGAAATACGTCACACTTACCCCCGTTTACCATAATATCAATTAAAAAATCCATTTCGGTAACATTGTATTTCTTCTGGTTATAGGCTACCACAACATAGATCGGCATGCCGGTTTCGACCTTACTTTGACACAGAAGATCATCGGTGATTTAGCGACCTATCACGCAGTGTTTCGAGCACTGAAACTTAAACAACCGAACCTTTTCGATGCAAAAGTAAAGCCCTATCTGTCAACTCTTGGAGACACAGAAAAAATGAACGCGTTCCGTAATGACTTAAGTTTTAGGATATTCAAGGCTATCCCAGAAATCCAGCCGATAATGAAAAGGATAGAGCAAGCTGTACTTGGAGCGAAATCTTTTGTGGGACGTCCATTAAGAGAACCGTGGGTTACAGTCATTCATATGGACGTCTGGATGAATAATATAATGGTAACTGAAGGGAAGGACCCGAAAACAATGCTTCTGGATCTGGCATTCCCTAACCTAGGCAGCCCCGCTGCCGACTTATTATTCTTTCTACTAACTTCTGTGAACTTTGATCTTTCCAAAAAAAAATTCGACGAATTTCTTGAACTTTACTATAAAAAATTCACCGAAAACTTGAACGAAATGAAAGTCTCGACAGACGAATATACGCTTGAAGGGTGGCTTCAAGAAGTTGAAACGGAAGCTAAAATAGGAGAGTTTGCGCACTGTTTAGGCCATTTAGTTGGAATTTTGGCAGAAAAGCCCAAAGAGCAGAAGAAAGGCGACTCATTTGATCAAGACAAATTCCACAAGGAGTTCGCTCCAAACGAGAGACACAAGGAAAAGTACAAGTGGCTAGCGACTGAAGCCGTTAAAAGAAGGTGGATATAAAGGATTATGACATATTTTTTTATTATTTCTCTCTACAGTATCATGTTAAATATTTTGTAAATAAAATTATTTAAAAATGTGAAAGTACTTTTATTACCTTTTTTACTGTTATGGCATGGCAAGGACATGCGAAATATTTTTATAGCAAACTGCCCTGCCTAGCATTTGTAACAATGGCAGTCTCTGCGGAGCAAAAGTTACTTAACCGCAAATGACGCATCACCCTGTATAATGCTATAAGCGTTTAAACCCTGCTCTGGAATAATTTGCAAAAGTGTACATAGGACAAACTGGTTTTGACAGGACTATAACATATGCATCGAAAAATATAGACATGCCGGTTTATCTTTGATTTCCAAAAAATTTGCAAAATAACAAGTTATAAAGAATAATGTTTATCTCATCTTCCTAATTTATCCTTTACGGATAACGGTATCTAATGGCAGATAGATTTTTTTACAAAGAAAAAAACATTAACATTAGCTCAATCAGAAAATTATTGCACATTCATATGCTTGGTTATTGGGTATTAAAACATTATTTGTGTAATTAACGTCGTAAGTGCTATGACACACGTCGGCGACAGCCATTTCGCCTCCAAATGTCTATTGCCGATGATGCGTTTTTAGACCGGGTGCGACGGTACATTTCCATCTCATGAACGCATATTATTTCTTGCACTGTTGTATATTCGGCAAGGTTAACTAATGAAATTATATTTTATGTCAATTTTTTTATATTATTGAAATATATATACAGGGTGTCCCATAACTAATGGTACACAAGAAAACTGCAGATTCCTTGGGTAAAAATACTGCGATTTGGCCATACTTAGTTTAGTTCAATAGCTGGTAATAACCGAGTCCAAGTAAAAATTTAATTTTCAATTTTCCTAAATAACTTATTTCTGAATCAATATTTTTGCACAAAAGTTTGTGACTAGGGTTTTTAGGGGAAAGGAATTTGAATTTGTTAATAATTTTGATGTAGATTGTAGGAGGCGCTCTCTGCGGCACTCTGGATACATAAAACTTGTGTAACTTTCTTGGGCCTTAGTATAATTATGTTCTTATTAATAATATCAGTTTTTCCGTCATTTTTAAGCAATAAAGGTATACTTTGTATATTTCGCTCCGACTAACCGTTTTCGAGATATTTTCAATTACAATTTCTAATGCGCCCGTTTAAATTTTGATTTGTAAATGTGAAATTTGTCACAGTAGGCTTTGGTAAAAACAAATACGATGAAAGCACTTTGAAACCTCATTTCTGTCAAAGTTTATTTTCATTTGTCAGTATTGTGGGTGTTTTTAAAGAGTTTTTGAAGATACTGTTATCCAAAATTAAACTACTGTTTTCTACCGGAGAAATATGGAAAAATGGAATTTTCCCATTTCTGTCGCATCCAGCAAAACGCCAACCCAATGTTTTTGAATAGGGTTTTGTTCACCGATGAAGCGACTTTCACACGAAGGGGTATCTTTAATTTTAGCAATAATCATGTGTGGGATTTAGAAAATCCTCACTTAGTAGCCGAACGGCATTTTCAGCACGAGTTTAAAATAAATGTTTGGTGTGGCCTTATCGACAACTCCATATTAGGCCCGTTCGAGCTACCATCCAATTTAAACTGACAACTCTATCTTAATTTTTTGCAAAATCAGATGACCGACTGTTTGGATAATGTACCGTTAGAGCTAAGAAGAGATATGTTTTTCATGCAAGGACCATCTTGCATGAAAAGTACATTATTCCACGCTTGTCAGAGACTACTTAAATGTCGAATTTCCTAATCGATGGATAGGTCGTGGAAGCAAATTGCCTTGGCCTGCCCGAAGTCCCGATTTCAATCCCCTTGATTTTTGTGTATGGGGATACATGAAATTACTTGTTTATAATGAAACAATAAATAGTCGGGGCAACTATGGCAAAGAATTCAAGATGCGGCGGAAATCTTTCAAGTTGTTATTTAAAATCAGGCGATCCTTCAATAAGCGTGTAGCCAAATGCATTGAAGTTAACGGCAATCACTTTGAACAATTATTGTCAAAAACAGACCATTTCTATTATTGATAGTTTTTTATTTATTTATATAAAACTTGAATTCTGAGCCTATTAAATGCAAAAATCTCGAAAACGGTTAGTCGGAGCAACATTTACAAAGTATACCTTTATTGCTTAAAAATGACGGAAAAACTGATATTTTTAATAAAAACATAATTATACTGAGACCTAAGAAAGTTACACTTCTTTTTATGTATCCAGAGTACCGCATAGAGCGGCCCCCTACAATCTACATCAAAATTATTAACAAATTCAAATTCATTTCCCCAAAGAAACCCTAGTCACAAACTTTTGTGCAAAAATATTGATTCAGAAATAAGTTATTTAGGAAAATTGAAAATTAAATTTTTACTTGGACACCCTGTATCTCGGTTATTACCAGCTATTGAACAAGGGACAATGAAGAGGAATAGCGGGAAGTTATTTGCTGCGGAAGGCTTACCCCTCGGATAAGTAATCTTAAAAAAGATTTAACAGCGCGTCCTATGATGAATTGCAAGATAAACTTTAATTTATTATAATATTAGATAAAAACATTTCAATCCAATATTACTTAAAATTGGTAAAAGACAGTTTAAAACTGAGAGTTGTTTTCTTCTTCTTTTTTTATGATCAAAAGCACTATAGGAAAAATCCTTTAGGACACTCTGGGAATGGTACGTGTGCGTAGAAAGCGATTCACGTTGGTTTTGAATTGTTGGAGGTTATATTCGTTGGGAAAAACGACCTCGGGAAGGTCGTTCCATAAGCATGAAGTCCTCCAAATGAAACAATTCTTAAATAATGAAGTTCGAGGAATACTAAGCTTAACAACATATGGATGAGCGGAAGTGGTTCGTCGTGTATTTCTACTATTCGCCGCTCTGTGCGGAATTAAGAGGGCAAGGTCAGCCGAGCACTTTCCATGAAAATATCTGTGAAGACGTCGACTTCACGTTAAATTTTTGCAGTTTATATTAATGAACCAATATTTTATTTTTAAATGTAGCTGTTTGTGTTTGTACAGTTGTGTGTTTTGTGGTATCAATTTGATGATAAGGTCTGATGATGCCCAGTTGGGCGAAACATGTAACCTATAAACACCATTAATATACTTGTATGTAGTGAGACCGTGACTTTGAGTTTTCTTCTTATCAGTTACTAAACATGTCTCTTGGAGAAAATGGACTATCCGTGTTTGTTCTAAGTGTAAAATAAACACACACACTTTTATGGTATATTTACATTAGTTAATTATAATAGGATGTCCTTTATAATATCTGCTTGGGATAAGGTTATAATAACTTCCAGATTTGCTTCCTTCTTAATTTTTCAATTAATAATAATAGTCACATTGGGAGTTGAAATTCTGACTCAATGACTTTCTTAATAATTAAAAAGTCAACTTAATTTCGTTCTGTAAAATGTTTCTGTTTGTGTTACTAGGTTTTCGTTTTAGGGGTTTGTTCCTAATAGAGTCTCTTGATAATTATTCGGAATTATACAGAATAAATACCTTTAGCTTTTGAGGTAACATTTTTATCATTTCTGGCCTAATATATAAATTTTTTCAAATTAATTTGAAAACCCTAGATGAAGCTGTTATCATATAAATTATATAATTAAACTAGTACACATATTATTAAAAGGATAATGTGTGTTATGCAGTTTTATGACTCTGATTGCACCAAATGACCAGAATCAGCAGCAGTACTTTTTAGGAAAACTATTTACTGATATGTTGGTTATTGAATTTTATTTACCTATTCTAATTGTAGGTAATGTTTTTAAACTATATTAATATATTTATTCATTTATCTTCTTATTATATTTTTCTCCATAAATTATTTTTTAAGGATTTACTATTTTCTTCGCTACCTATTTTGTTGTAAAATATTTTTCTTAATTTTTATCACATCGATACATTTTGTGTAACTTAATCGGCAATAAAAGATATTATAAAAAAAGTGTCACATTAACTATACGAAATGTTTGAAGATAGTTGGTTTAGAGTTTTAGCACCTTGCGATTGGCAAGCGAGATCACCCGATCTAAAACCCCTTGATTTTTATTTCTGAGGTTCATTTTTGCATACATTACATTAAATTCTTTGCAATTTGTTCTCATTGTCAATGTAAATTAAATAAATTCATACAAACTTCATTTTCGAAAGTTTTTTTTTTAAGAACAAGAACAAATTTAATTTTTAAATGAGTAATATGAACTTTAGTAACGTCCTTACTAAATATTCGTATATTCTTAAAAGATGCTACAATCGGAGAGGTTGAACATATACCCGAATAATTTTGAGACTAATGAAACGTTAAATTACGTATGATTTAAACATTGTTTATTGATTGATGTGAATCAATTTATTTATATGCTCGCTTAGAGATTAAAGAAAAATATGAAAATGGGTATGAAAAATTTGAAACCTAATGCTATAACCTCTAACTTTAGTTAATTTTTGTAAGATAGTTTTTTTCAAAAAAAACTTACTTCTTTAAAAAATATATTAAGGTGTAAAGTTGGTCATAAAACGCCATATCTTGATACGCCCGTGCATCACTATTCTTTTTTGTTACAGCTATCTGCTTCTTTTGATTCCAAGCCAAGAATTCTTAAATATTTGCGATCAATTCGTGGTCAGGGTTTTTTAGTTAGAATGCATTACTGTATTTAATATAGATATCCACATAATTATAGATTGTACCATAATTAAATTATTTGAATTATGAAAACTAGGAATGTTTAAATTAATAATGTATATTTTATCGTTCCTGTTTATAGTCCATACGATAGGAATATGCATGTTGTTTCTCTTCAATTTATACAGGGTGCCCCAAGTAAAGTGGCCTAGAAGTATCTCGTGAACTAAATGAGATTTTATTTTGAAAATTTGGCTGTAGCTATAAGAGATGGTTTTCTACGTTTATAAAATATTTTCGATGGTGCGGTGTTGCCGGATCATACCGAAAGTGGTAGCAACTTCGGAATTTAAAATAAATTACCCTATATGTTATATTTTTTTTGGAATCTAGGTAAAAATCTAGAATAGTTTCCTATATAATATTATATACCTATCTTTAAGAGTTTTTGAATTATAAATAATTTTGTGATTTCGGGACCTGAAGAGAGGATCATATCTTTTTAGCGGTTATAGCTAGAAAGCTGAAAATGTGACAATAGTTTCACAAGACCATCGTAATTTTATAATTTCGAACAGTATTTAATTAGTTTTATACAGGGCGTCTCCATAACAATATTTCTGAGGCAGATGAATTATTGCAAAAATCTTCTTTTTTTAAATGGGTATTTGATATGTTTTTCTAATGGAGGATCGAATTTTCTATCTAACGATATTAAGTGTTCCTATACCTATCTTCAGTATTTTCTGACTTATGGCGTAATTTAAAAATTATCTTATAAAAATATTTTTTTGGATAGTGTGGTTGGCTATGGAATGTATTCATAGAAACAAAATAATGAAAAATCCATTTGACGTTATGTCTGAGTTATTGTAATAAAAATGGCTAATTCACATTATTCGAGCTTAGATATTATAAGTTTATTTTATATTCATGGGGAATGTGGTAGAGTTGTATCTAAAACTTGCAGAAAATTTCATGAACTGCATCCTTATGCAGCTCCTATAATTCCCAAAAAGTTGATTGGCCGAGGCGGTTCATGGAAATGGCCCAAAGGTCTCCGGATCTTACCCCCGTAGATTTATATCTATGGGGTAGGATTAAAGAAATAAAGAAATAGTTTACAAGACACCCGTCATAATAAGGGAAGATTTAGAAAATCGAGTACGAACAGCTTTGGGGTCTCTAGAAAGGAAAGAAATGAAAAAGGTGACAAATGAACATGTTATTATAACCACAATTTATGAATGTTTAAGAGCCAACGGAGGGCATTTTAAACAATTTAGTTATTAGTTATTTTATGGTGTTGTTGCGTAATTTTCATTTTGTTTATTTATTTATTAATAAATTCCTTATTGGTTAACCATTTTTTTTTTACAGAAACACTGACATATATATCGTCACATGGATTTTTCGTTATTTTATTTCTATGAACCCACAGCCAACTAGCAAAAAATATATTTTTATAAGATAATTTTTAAATTTCGCTAAAAGTCCGAAAATAATGAAGATAGGTATAGGAACACTTAATATCATTAGATAGAAAATTCGATCATCCATTAGCAAAACATATCAAATATAGGGTGTCCCAGGACTTCATCCTTGTGGAACGACCTTCCCGAGGTCGTTTTTCCCAACGAATATAACCTCCAACGATTCAAAGCCAACGTGAATCGCGCACATGCACCACTCCCAGAGTGCCCTAAAGGATTTTTCCTATAGTGCTTGTGTTATTTGATTATAAAAAAAAGAAAATTTTTGCAATAATAATTCATTTGCCTCAGAAATGTTGTTATGGAGACGCCCTGTATAAAACTAATTAAATACTGTTCGAAATCATAAAATTGCTATGGTCTTGTGAAACTATTTTCAAAATTTAAGCTTCCTAGCTGTAACCGCTAAAAAGATACGATTTTCTTTTCAGGTCCCGATACGGCGTTAAAAAATCACAAAATTAATTATAATTCAAAAACTCTTAAAGATAGGTATATGATATTATACAGAAAGCTGTTCTAGATTTTTACCTAGATTCAAAAAAATATAATATATAGGGTAATTCATTTAAAATTTCGAAGTTGCTACCAATTTCGGTATGAGCCGGCAACACCGCAACATCGAAAATATTTTATAAACGTAGAAAACCATCTCTTATAGCCACAGTTAAATTTTGAAAATAAAATCTCATTTAGTTCTCGAGATACTTCTAATAGGCCACTTTACTTGGGGCACCCTGTATATTAGGGTGGAACGAAAATTAACGAAAATAAAAAAAAATTAAATAGCGTTGTATCATAGCTAAAAAAATATGCTTTTTACTATTAAAAACAAGTATACGAAAAATGAAACTGGTGTCTTTATATCTTGACGTTCCTCAAAGGGAGGCCATATTTAATAAAATAAGAAATTTTAGTCTCTTAACCAATTTTTATATATTTTCTATTTTTGTGACATAAATCATAACATACATTTTAGTATGCTGCTTAAGGTTGTAGGAACCTACCTTTTAAATTTCAAAGCAATATTTTAACATTTTGAGGCTCCTCAAATGCTGCAAATTGGAACAAAAATACAGTTTTATTTAAATTATAATTTTATTAACTTCAAGTTCAAAATAATAAAAAAGAAACCAATAACTCTAAAATGATCTAATAACACTACTCATTTCTCTTCTGATTTTCATTCTGTCAATTGCCATTGTGGCATTTTCCTTTGAAATTACACCCGTATCTTCCAAAACAGCATTAACTATTATAGCTGCTGCACGATCTGACACCCCCGTTCTATCACAGGCAAGCGCCACAGATGGCAATTTTACTCTCATTTGTGATAAACTTTTCTTCTTTGGTTCAATTTCTTCTAAAAAATAAAACTATATTAGTTTTATTTATTTTTTGCCGAGATTTAATGCAGACTGATTAAGAAAAAGGATAAACTAATATAATAAGCCATCATCTGAACCTTGATCTGAGCTTTCATCGGGAATAGCGTCTTCCTCTTTTTGGCTAAGGGCAGATGCTCCCGATCGCAATCTTAGATTTCTTTTTGGTAAGGTCGTCGTTTTTGATCTTGTTTCACCTCAACAAGAACACTATTAACAAATGTTAAAAATAAAGTTTAGGTAAACTTACGTAGAGATTTAGCAACACTACTATCGGATTCAACGTCTTCCTCTTTACCGTCTTCACTACTAGAACTACATGCTAACATTTTCTCCTGCATATCTAAGTAACTACAGCTAGGGTTTGGGTCTTCTTCTTTAAATAAACAAGTTTTCCTGGCCTCATTCTTTGCAATTTTTGTACTAACTTTTATGTCTAGTTTTCCTATAGCCATGACTCTTTTACTTCTTTGGTCGGCTATTAAGGCTTGTTCTCTTATGGGTACTTTTTTTGATTTTTCACACTTGCATGTTTGAAACTCACATTTGCAAGCAGCTATATCAAATAACTTAGAGGCTTCTTCTTGAAATGACTCTAATTTTAGTTGAATTGTTCCAGTATCCATTCTGTTTTTCAAATTTCTCTGAATAAGTTTGTAACGTTGATGAAACTTTTTTATTTTGTCCCATATTCGATTTTTAGTCACTACAGGAATTGAAGCTTTAAGCCAAATTTCTTCAATTTTTGGCACAACTTGTTTTAAAATGTCACAAACAGAAGGATCCTTTACATCACATTTTTGCTTTAAGTCATGTTGCACAAACAAGTAATGGCACATAACATCGTTATATGTTGGCAAAACTCTACCACTTAATAATTTTGGGTATCCAGAAACAATACACTTTTCTCTACTTCTTTGCCATTATTATTTTTAACACCGGGGCGACGCCGACGGTAATATTTGTGAGGTTCATACACAACACAACTAAGGTGTAATAAGCGGTAAATAAACAATACAATACCCTTCTGACACTCGAACTAGTTAATACTAGTTATGACATGCGCGGTGGTCCCGCTACCAGTGCCGGGTCATTTTAGGATTTAGCACGTAAAATTGCAAACTTTAATATGTTTGAGGAACCAAAAGTCGTGGTAATACAATAAAAATATTTTAATATGTTATTTTAAGTAACAACATGTATCTATTTTCCGCTATAGCAGCTTTAAAAGTATATTTTTTATCCAATATTTTTATTATGGCAATTTAATAGAAAATCAATAAAATTTAAAAATTTAAAGGGCTTTGAGGAACCTCAGAATATTAAAATCTGTCAGGCAACTTTTGACACTTTTTTTTGTTTACTAATGCGCATATTTTAACAACTATGTCACACTACTTGGAGTTAAAAAGTTGTTTCGTTCCACCCTACTGTATATGCTTCCAGGACTTGTCAGGCCCCGGGCGCTACGTTCCCTGAGACCCCCATATATTTTACTAATGTCACGCATATACACATACTGGTCGACAAGTATATCTGTAGCTAAGAAAGGCGTGCGGGCAAAAAAAAAATTTCTGCGGTAAACAATGTTGTCACATATATTAAATTTTAATTTAATAATCGCTTACCTTCATGAATTCCATTGAGCTAAACCGTACGCCTGGCTGTGACGAAAATGTAATAAATTTCAAACTGTGACATGAACCTGAAAATGACACCCTGTTCCTGATAATGGCAAAGTGATGTGATAAGTGAAAGTTCCTAAGACCTGTTAAAGCTATAGTTTCAGTATTTTTGGTTAGTTAAAAATTATTTGCTCGCTCTTAACTTTGTTATTGTTAGAAGATTATATTTATTGTTGACTTGTTTTTCGCTTATTGTGTGTTTAGAGTTTTTAATAAAATATTTATTTGGATTAATGTGCCTAGTTTATTAGTTATGTATGTAGATTTATCAGTATTTAATTTTTAAAGACATTTGTTTTTTAAGAATATTAAATGATCAATATAATCTAAAATAGTATTTTAAAGATTATTGATTATTTGAGTGTTTTAAAAAAGTCTTTAAAAATTTAAAATATCCAGAAATTAAAAAAAATAAATTTTAAAAAGCCCGCCCCGAAAAAATTTCAATGTGGCGCCATCAAGTGGTATTATGTGAACTAATGTGAACTAAATGCTTGTTTTGCTGGTTTTCTATGCACTTTTCATTTCTAGTAGTTAATTGTTTTATGGTCGTAAGGCTCGGTGATTACGAGCAAAGATAATTTTTGAAAAGATTTATTTAATTGATAGGTAACCCCCCCCCCCCCCCCCTGTACCAAATTCATAGATGCGATAGTGATCACGGAATATAATAATATTCATTTCACTCTAATGATATTTTATTATTTATTCATTTTTCATTGGTTAATATTCCAATTCCATCTAGAATTCTATTCTATCCTAACGACCATAACGATTGATTGTAAATGTTCCAGTTCTGATAATTTTTTCAAAATAATTGTTTTCTAAATGGATACTGATATTAATTTTTATTATGGAAAAATATTCAGAACTACGTGGAAAAACATTTAAATTCGACCTCAAACAAGAATAGTTTCTATCTAGACAACTTGAAAATGGAAAATATTTATTATTAATTTGTAATAACACAATATTATTTTAAGTTTTCATGAATTCTTAAATTTCAATTTTTTAGTTAATGAATAGAAACTACATTTTTGTCAGGTTTGTAAAAGATTATGGTAGGTAATTCCTAAAGCACGTTTCACGCTCTTTTGTTGACCTTCTACTGCAATAAACTATTATCGATACTATATGTAATAATGATGTGCATGGTTGTCTATCCTTCTTAAGAACCGCTCTCTGCAAGTGGCGATTGACGGATTTCTCTCAGACACCTTCACCATCAATGCCGGTGTTCCTCAAGGGTCCATATTGTCTCCCACTCTCTTCTTACTCTACATTGACGACCTTGTAGTGAAAACGAAAAGTCCGATATTTAGTTTTGCTGATGATAGCACACTTATCTCATCTTCCTCTTTGAATGCACAAACATCGGCTGCCGATGGACATCTTCGCAGACAGCCTGAAGTACGCGTCGGCAAAGACCTGGAAGAAATTTTGGCTTGGGGTGACAGTAACCAAGTCGAATTTAACGCTAAGAAAACCCAGGCAGCAGTTTTCTCTGAAATGGTTAACATTACAGAGCCGGATATAGTGATGGAAGGGCATGCAATCCCACTGGCTTCATCTATTAATTTGCTGGGCGTCAATCTGGGAGGAAATATGTCTTGGCATAACCACGTTGTGGCAATCGCCAAGACAGCTTCTCAGAAACTTGGTGCACTCTTCCGAACCAGAAAGTTCTACACACCTCAACAACTTTTGACACTATACAAAGCCCAGATTCGACCATCACTAGAGTATTGCTCTCATGTCTGGAGCTCTGCACCCAAACATACTCTTCGGCTACTGGACTCCATCGAAAGGAGGGCCATTCGTCTGAATAGAGACCACGAGCTGACGAAGAACCTCGACAGCCTGGAACATCGAAGACAGGTTGGGGATTTGGCTCTCTTTTACAGATATTTTCATGGAAAGTGCTCGGCTGACCTTGCCCTCTTAATTCCGCAAAGAGCGGCGAATATCAGAAATTCACGACGAACCACTGCCGCCCATCTGTATGTGGTTAAGCTTAGTACTCCTCGAACTTCATTGTTCGGGAGTTCTTTCATCTGGATGACTTCATCCTTATGGAACGACCGTCCCGAGGTCGTTTCCCCAACGAATATAACCTCCAAAGATTCAAAACCAACGCATCCTTATGGAACGACCGTCCCGAGGTCGTTTCCCCAACGAATATAACCTCCAAAGATTCAAAACCAACGTGAATCGCTTTTTGCGCACACGCACCACTCCCAGAGTGCCCTAAAGGATTTTTCCTATAGTGCTTGTGTTTGATCATAAAAAAAAATAAAAAAAATAAACTATTATCGATACTAGATGTAATGAAATCAGGTAGACATGGTCGCCAATAATAAAATCGAAGATGCTCACGGATTATTGCATAGGTGGTTATTTTTTTTTTCGCTCGATTTCTTTAACACATTTAGGGCTTTTGTTAAACAAGAGTGTTTTACATCACTAATAATCGAATAAATTAAATATGCTTTACAACAGATTAGTGGAGGAATTAGTGAAATAGCTTTATTTTAGGTATAACATTTAATTAGGAAAGAGCAACAATGTAACAATTTAGTAGTAAAGATTGTTTCACGAAAAATGGATATAACTTAATTACTGCAGTAAAAGTACCTGGGGCGATCCCATTATTTATGACCGTTTGTTATTATTATGTGGAAAGGACCGGATTGTAATAATTATAATTAAATATAGGCACATCAGGTAGGTTAGGTTGCTTAATTTATATTTAAATATCTTTTTGTGGTAAAATTTGTTAGTTTTTGAGGAATGGTTCAAGAATTGTCTTTTACCAAACAGTCCTCAGCATAGCGTGATAGTAATGGACAATGCGAGCTATCACAGTCGCCAATTACATAAAGCTCCAAGCTCAAATAATACAAAATTGGAGATTCAGAACTACATGGCGGCGAATTATATATATTTTGAAGAAAGTTATAAAAAAAGTGATCTTTTAGAAGTTTTAAAGACATGTTGTATAAAAAAAAGTATATGTTTGTGATACATTGGCAGAAGAAATTGGACATACAGTTCTACTGCTCCCACCCTATTATTGCATTTTTAACCCCATAGAGCATATGTGGCACCAGTTAAAGTCACTGGTTAGGTCTGAAAATATTTCTCCGACTTTAAGTTCCCCCAGGAAGTTGGAAAAATTCAGTCCGTCACGTAATAACTGTAGATAATTCGTATATTAGTCTGGATCGTATAATTAATCCAATTATAATTAATTTTGATGAGGATAGCGATAGCGAAACAGAACTATCTATAGAATGACATTATAAATGTAAATAAATATGACTAGTAATATTTAAAAAAAAATGTTATTTCATTTGATTACATTAATATAATCATATCATTACTTGTTCTCCTTAGTCCGTCCCTTCATACTTCACTTGTTTATTGCCAAGCTCTTGTCGACATACTGGGACCGACCCAGGAAATCATTAAGTCGTATCCAATTTTCGTGAAACGTATTGTACTTAGTAAGGACAAATTTTTTTTTAAATTTATTAATCCTTCAAAACACAACCTTAAAAAGAACTATTGTTTATACGAGTTTAATTACTATTTTTGAAAATCATGAGATTACCTTAAGCCGCGTAGACCCCCAATCAATTACCAATACTTATCAAATTATTTCTAAAATGAATTTTATTGAAATTTTACACACAAGAATAATCCAAAATAGGTGATTAAGTATCCCAAAAGATAGCATGGAAGCCACTGGCGTAAGTACTAAAGAACACATGGAGTAAGGGGATACTGGATCCCCCCATTTTGATTATTTCATAATTTTTATTTATTCATCTGAAAAAGATTTGACCGTGCTAGAGCAGTGTCCTAATTTTGATATTAGTATCTTATTAAATTATGTGAAAAAATCAATCTTGTTTCAAATTCGTACGCCCATGGAACATGCCATTATTAAAGTCATGTTATTTTTGCTTAAAACAATATATTTTGTAACGGATTAACCTCCTTCTTCCGGATACCCTGTACGTGGATTTTCTGGGATTAATTTTTTTGAAACTTCAGAATTGTTTTACTTTTAATTAATTTTAAAAACTGTTCAGATTCCGTATACAGGGTGTATCAAATTCGATGCTCACCATTGGGATATCGGAACCTATAATTAAAGGTTAAATTGGGGCAACGTTGCATAATTTAGAGCTTAAGTTAATGCCGGTGAGAAATTAAGAAAATTCCGACTACGTCCGGAGAAAAATTTTAAGTTTTTGTTTTTTTATGGCCGTTATTTATAAATATATTGAAGAACGGAAAGCACTTTCTGGAGGCACTTTTTTACACTGCTTTTAAAAATATTTTCTAATTTAAGAAACTACGTTTCTGTTTTCAGATCAAAATTTTTTAATACAGAACCGAAAATTTTGAATTATTTCGTTCCCACAAAACATAAACCAAAAACATTTGACGAAAATTTCGCCGTTTTGAACTCAAGATACTTCATCAGCAGCTTATTTTTTTTGAAATACGGTTTTGGTAATTATTATGTTTGAAAAATATGCTACTTAAACCAGGAAGATATTTAATAAACAATATTTTTCGTAACAAAGGAATTTTAAAGTTAGGATTATATTAAAATAAAGTTATTAAAATATATAGTCTAACAAGAAAAAATATCTTTAAAAAGTGAGATTTTGATAACAAGAAATTTATATTAAATATTCAACCTGCAATCCATCCGCTTCATATTTTTGTGTTAACCTTCTAGTTTTATAAATTGCACTTTGAATAATTAATTGTCCTTGCAGGAAGAGCCCTGGCCTCTCCAACAATTATGCGGTAAAACGTATATATTTACTGGCATATTACAATAAAGATGATGATCTTCAAAGAAAATAATCACGGAATTCAGGCTTTCCGCCATTCATCATACTCCTTTGGTTCCAATCCACCTATTTGGAAACATATCATCATATCTTGCTGCCACAATGTTTCCCGTAATGCAGCTAACGGTTCTTCAGATAATACTTCTATAATTTCGTCCCTAAATAACTGTGATCCGTAAGAAGAATATTTTTGAAATATAATCAGGACCGTATTGCAAGAAAAATGAAGTACTGATGGTAAATCTTCTTCAAAACGGTGAAATTTTGGGAAAATGCTATTGGTTTATGTTTTGTGGGAATTAAATAATACAAAATTTTCAGTTCCGTATTAAAAAAATGTTGACCTGATGATTTCTGAAAACCGAAACGTAGTTTCTTAAAGTAGAAAATATTTTTAAAGGCAGCGTAAAAAGTGCCTGCAGAAAGTGCTTTGCGTTTTTCATTATGTTAAAAAATAACGTCATAAAAAACAAAAACGAAAAATGAAATTTTCGGGTTTTTACGGATATCTCCGGAAGTAGTAGGAATTTTCTTAATTTCTTATCGGCATTCACTTAAGCTCCAAATTATGCAACTTTGCAACAATTTAACCTTCCTATCTGGTTTGTTCTATCTGGTTCCTAATCTTTTATCATTTTCCGACATCCCAATGGTGAGCATCGAATTTGGGACACCCTGTATACGTTATCCGACCAATTATTAAAATGGGATGGAAAGTAATGAAATTCAAAAGTTTCAAAAAAATTAATCCCAGAAAATCTGTAAACCAAAATCGCACAAAATCAATTACGCACTCAATGCTTTCTAATATCTCCCTTAGTGGCCACAAATTTTAATGTTTTTATACACTAAAATATTACCACTGTATACCACATGTTTTATCATTAAATTAAATTTTTAGGGAAGGGTGAACACGCGAGATAGTACAAATCGCGAAACTAAATAAAAAATTATTTGATAACAACTCACTAAACAATCATTAATCGGAAACTAACTTAGCGGGCTACAGAAATTATAGAGTCGTTCTTGCTTCTATTTAGGCAAGTAAAGGCGCAAGTTTGAACTTCCACGAAGGAAAAAATTATTAAAAAAATAGGATTGATTATATCACGTAGAGACCAAAATAAAAAGAATTGTCCTAATGGTATTATGATTGGACATTAAGTAAGTACCTAAACTTGTATATATTTTATGGAATATATTATAGCTCCCGAAATATTGGAAAGGTTTTATATCTTCGCTGTATCAAAAATATATACAGGGGTTCATTTGAAAACTTCCCACCACGGATTTATCGAAAACCACTGATTAAAAGAAAAAACGCTGAGACACGTCAAATGATTTGCCAAAGGGGAACAACTTTTTAACCAAAAACTACTTCACCCCCTTTTACCCTCTGGCCCCCGGGGTCATCTCCTTAAAAATTTTAAATGACAAGGGGAAGTTCCCTCGCCGCAGCCGTCGGAGAACGTCGATTTCAGGAGCGAACCGAAAAAACCGTTGGAAGCCACGCCCCGCCCACCGTATTTTGTCTTTTTGAAGACAAGATCGGTGAAGAACTACAAGAAAAAAAACGAGTAAACTTGATTTTCTTATAAGAAAATCAAGTGTATGCCGTCCATACATCGTTAATACAACAAAAATACTAATACACAATCATTTTAGATTCCCTTAACCCCAATATCTTTAGCGCAAGGATGTCGGAGCCATCCGAAATCGAAAAGATGCGGTCTGAGATGACTGCATGGAAACGAGATACATTCCTAGAGATGAACGCCACCATTGCAAGCGCTAGAATAGAAATACAAAGAGAAATACAGACGGAATTCCACACCATCATCGTAGCCAAGGACAAAGAGCTTGGTGATCTCAGAGAAACCATTTTAAGGTTAGAATCAGAACTCCAAGTCCAAACAGCTAAAAACGCAGTAATCGCTTTACCCCCCCCCCCCCCCCCCCCCCCCCCCCCCGGAATTAGAATCCGTAGTAGAAATGCACGTGGCCACTGAGTCTGAACCCGATAGTTCAGACCCAGAGGACACTGCTTTTCAAAAGGTTGTGAACCTGAGAAAGCAAAAACGTAAAAATGTCACCAAAGCCGAGACTAGTGTTGCAAAGCGGACTAACTTAGAGTTTCCCGCTCTGCCAACCCCCAAAATCACTCCCCCCAATTTCCCGAAGACCACAAACCCCGCGTTAGTCAATCAATTAAAGAAAAACGTAGAAAAAGCCACAAAAGACACCCAAAAAATTGTGACCGGGTCAGGCTCTAGACAAGAAACCGTTACGTCACGTAACGAGGGGATTGATATTGTGACCGAGTCAGCCCCCAGATTGAAGGTGCCCCCCATTATTATACGCGACAAAACGAAATATAATGACGTTACCAGACATCTGAAAGCCAGTAACATTGATTACGGAAAAGCGATTAACGTCCCGGAGGGCGTTAAGATACATCCAGGCACACCGGTAGCCTACAATAAAATTCTGGCTGTCTTAAACAGCCAAAATATTCCATACCACTCGTTCCGCTTCTCGGACGAGAAAATGTTGCACGTCGTGATTCGCGGCGTACTCGAAACTTGGTCTACGGATAAGATCAGGGCCGACCTAGAGGAGCTAGGATTCACTCCATCAATGGTTCAACGATGGAGCCATAAGAATGGTTTGCCAATGCCTCTGTGTTTGGTAATTTTACCAAAAACACAGAATGACATTTTCAAACTGGACTCTCTAGATAACTTAAGAGTGCGCGTCGAGTCACAACGCGCAAAGCAAACTAACACTCAGTGTCATAGATGCCAAATCTATGGACACTCACAAGTAAAATGCACTGCACCGGTCAAGTGCATGAAATGCGCCGGGAATCACAATTCGCGCGATTGTGTAATAACGGCTGAACAAAAGCCAAAATGCGTCAACTGTGATGGGGAGCATACCTCCAACTACAGGGGTTGCATACGCCACCCTCTAAAATTGCAAGAGGCAGCTGCCATCCGGAAAGCAGCAAGCCCTGGCAACTTTAGATGGGGGCAACAAAATAACAACAAACTGTTGCAAACCCAACAGCAACAATTTAATCCCGTAGTTCCACAGGTAGGAGCTCCACAAGTAGTGACGACTGATATGCTTCAGAGCACAATGACGTCACTGATGGCTCAATTTACCAAGGCAATGCAGCAACAACTGTTAGCCTTGGCACCCCTGATGAGAGCAAATAACAACAATAACCCATAGTGACCCCACACCCTGTGCACTTTCTAAAAATTGCAACTATAAACATTAATGGGATTAAAGGCAAAAAATTAGAACTAATCAACTTTTCAGAAGAACATTGCCTTGATGTGATCCTGGTACAAGAAACATGGTTAAAAGGAACAAGATTTTCCTTCCCAAATTATAATATATTCAGAAACGATCGCGAAAACAGACCTCTTGGCGGAACCATGATTCTTGTTAAGAAACACATCCAAGCAACCTCTATGCCAAATCCGGATAGTAGCAATGTGATAGAAGGTACATACGTTAAGATCGGATTGAATCGCGGGTCCATGGTGATCGGATCCGTTTACTGTGGCCACCGCCTTCAAAACGATATTAACAGGGAGTGTCTTCGCAATATATTCGACAATGACAAAACAACTATAATCGGAGGAGATCTGAATGCAAAAAATCGAAACTGGAACTGCAGAATGACCAACCCCAGAGGGCTGGTGCTATACAATAATTCTGATGTTTTTGATTACCATATATTACCACCAGAGGGCCACACACACCTAAGCGCTAACGGTTTACCGGAACTACTAGATATATTCGTGATCAAGAACACAGATCGTATATCACAGCCGAAAGTAATCAATGATCTAACATCTGATCATCTCCCAGTGATAATCGAATATGGTGACCCACGCAGGAGGGGTATTAGCGTCATAACCAGAACCAAAAATTCCAGGCACAGCTGGAGGGTTGCGACGTTATCGCTCCCCTTGTAGGCAAACCGGACGTCGATGAGGCTGTGAATGTGCTTACAAAGAACATACAGCAAGCACATGCTAGAGCAACATCAACTAAAACAGCTGATTACTCGAAATATGGTAACTTTAGTCAAGATCTCAAAAACGAAATAAGAGCGAAGAACCGTCTCAAGAATAGAGCATACAGAACTGGAGATCCGAGGATCAAACGACAGGCAAACCAGGCAACCCAGAAGGTAAAGCAGTTAATAAGCGACTTGGAGTCCGAAAGATGGGAAAGAAAGGTAGAAAGCCTAAATATACAAGATAATAGCCTCTTCCGGATGGCAAGCTCGCTTATTAAAGGCAGCAAGACACCAATGCCGCCCATAACAACAGGCGACAACACTGTAATAACAGAGCCTCAAGAAAAAGCGGAAAAATTCGCTGAAGCGCTCTACGAGCAATTCAGCGAAAATCCGGCTACAGATAAAGCCCTAGAAAATCGGATTAACAGGACTGCCGACATATATAAAAGCATGGATCATCCTCCCGAACCAAACCTGCAAGAAATCACAGCAGAGGACGTCAAAAAGATCATACATTATGTGAAGGTCAAAAAAGCTCCCGGGCTAGACGGAATAACCAACCTGTCACTGAAAAATCTACCGGAGAAAACAATAATGAACATAGTTAACATCGCAAATGCTATGATGAAAATTGGACACTTTCCTGCCCCATGGAAACAGGCAAAAATCATCATGATAGGAAAAACAGGCCAAAACAGACGAAAATTGAGCAGCTACAGGCCAATCAGTCTTTTGTCTAACATAAGCAAGATAGTGGAACGGTTAATTTCGGGTAGGCTTTCAGCCTTTGTCGAAACTAACAACTGTCTACCAGTGGAGCAACTCGGCTTTAGAGCTAACTTGTGCACAGTAAGGCAAACGACAAGACTGGCCTCTAACATAATCAATGGATTCAATAGACGGAGGGACACAGGAGCCGTCCTATTTGATATCAGTAAGGCTTTTGATAAAGTATGGCATAACGGCTTAATTGTCAAAATGATCAGGATGGGAGTACCAAACTATATAATAAAGCTTATAGCCTCCTATCTTGAAAACCGATCTTTTAAAACATATGTTGAAGACATTATTCAACATCTAAAATAATCAGGGCCGGAGTCCCACAAGGTTCGGCAATAGCACCCATACTTTTCAATATCTTTACTTCAGATATCCCAACGCATCCGTCTAGTGAAGAATACATATACGCAGACGACACAGCGATAACAACAACGGCAAGAGACCCGAAAGAAATAATGCTGAAGCTAAAACAAAACATCATCACTCTGGAAAAATGGCTCAGCAAATGGAAAATAAAAATCAATCCAGACAAGACCCAGGCAATTTACTTTACCAAGAACTGTTCAAGGTTCAGAAGACCGGAAGGCAGAGTCACTGTTGGAAACAAACTGATCGACTGGAGCCCGAGCGTAAAATACTTGGGACTTCATTTCGACAAACGCCTCAATTGGAAAGTAAATACAGCCAATATACTGAAGAAAGCCAATGCACAACTTGGCGCTATATACCCGATGCTTAACAAAAGAAGCAAGTTAAGCACAAGGACGAAAGTCACGATGTACAAGGTGTTCATCAGGCCGCTGCTATCATACGGGGCAGCGTCATGGTGCACACTGAGTGGACCTGACTTAAAGAAGATACAAGTAATGCAGAACAAGGTACTTAAAATAATACTGAATACACCTAGATACACTAGAAATGACATTATACACCGAGATCTCCAAATTGATACAATTTCGGAGTTTCTCGACAAACTAATCATAAAATATCATACTAAGGCGAATCTGACCAATAACGAGAAGATAGCCGCATCGCACATTCCTAAACTACCACACCACAAACACAAAATGCCTAAAGACTGGATCACTCACTAAAATCCAAACTCAAAATTATTTAAGAACTTGTTCTTCATACAATCATACTATACACAAAACACTACACGACTATTGTAAAAATACACCGCCTACCACACACCTACCGCCAACATGTTAGGAGCCCTTATATCTTGCTCATTTGATTAAATTCAAATTAGAAAGATACTAGAGCTGACACCAAACATCATCAACAACGCCTAAAGGCTTAACCCAAAAATCATGCTTATGATAGACAAAAATAACACGTCGAGTGAAAGGAGTTAAAGGCTTTATACTTGACTCAAACGGTGAGTTTAGTCGGTTGGCCCGCCTCTCAGAGGCGGATCTTTTCCCTCAGAAAAGATGATGTTGATGGAGGTATAATCCCCACAAGTTGCTAAGCCCGACACTACCTTGCAGCCGCGTCTGTAAGGTGTCTGTGTGCAGATTCTCATCGGCTGTCCAAAAAAAAAAAAAAAAAAAAAAAAAAAAAAAAAAATGACAAGGGGTAGCAAGTAATAGCTTGTTTGAAAGGTATTTCAATGTGCTTTATTTTGACGTTTGATTTTTTTAAATCGGTCAATTCGTTTTCGAGAAAAATTTTACCGCCTTCTTTTTATCAACACAGATAACATGGGCGAACTGTTTTTATTCTTATACCTGTTTAATTTTTTATACCTGTTTAGTTTTTTATAGTTGCTAAGGGAAAGAAAAAATTTAATTTGCTGTCAGTTACCTTTGTGACAATCTTGGGATAGTGAAAATTAATTTATTGATTCAGATTTTACTTCCAAAATGGTTTACATACTAGCGGAAAGAGTGGAAATGATTCTAATTTATTGTGCCCAAAATCAATGTGCTCGGCAAACTGCCGTTACATTTAACGCCAGACATCCGAAAAAGATAACTTCGCATAGGCATGTTTTGGACCTTGTTACTAAATTTACTCAAACTGGATCTGTTGCAAATAAAAACGTAATCATCGTAGAGTTTTGGATGAAGCCGCTCAAGTTGAAGTTTTGGGTCATTTTGACATAAATCCTGATACTTTATTACGCAAAATTGTTGATGCGACTGGTATTTCATTAGGCTCTGTACACACAATTACTAAATTACATAAATTTCATCCATTCAAAATAAAAATATTGCAAGAGTTAACCGAAGATGATTTCCATAGGCGAGTTGAGTTTTATGAACAAATGACTGAAGCGATTAATGATAATACCATTCATGTAAAGAATATCTGCTTCAGTGATGAATGCACATTTTATCTAAATGGATTTGTTAATAAGCATAACTGCAGGTATTGGAGCAATGAAAATCCTCATGCCTTTGTAGAAGGGCATACTCAGTACCCCCAAAAAATTAATGTATGGGCAGGCATTTTAGGAAACAAAGTGATTAGGCCATTGTTTATTAATGGGAATTTAAATGGAGGCATTTATTTAGATATGTTGGAAAATACCATCAATCCGCTTATCACTGAAACCATTGAAAACCAAATCGAAGACGATGGAAACCCTATACTTGATGAGGCTGAAATATGTTTCCAGCAAGACGGCGCTCCTCCTCACTATGTTCTTCCGGTTCGGCAATGGCTAGACGACGAGTTTCCAGATAAATGGATAGGGCCATTACACTTTTTTCTATGGGGCCATTTGAAAACTACTGTGTTCACTCCCCAACCTAACAGTTTGGATGAACTTCGTCAACGCATCACCGAAAGCTGACATGATCTCCCACAACATGTTTTTGAAAATGTCCGTCAGGAATTTGAAAATCGATTAAAAAATTGTTTGGCCAATAACGGGCAACATTGTGAACACTTATTGAAATAAAAAGTGATATTTTCGTGTGCTTTTTTTTCTATCTGAACAAATTAAGATAAATATAGAGAATTCTAATTTTCTCGAAAACGAACCGACCGATTTTAAAAAATCAAACGTCAAAATAAAACACTTTGTAAGACCTTTCAAACAAGCTATTACTTGCTACCCCTTGTCATTTAAAAGGGGGTGAAGTAGTTTTTGGTTAAAAAGTTGTCCCCTTTGGCAAATCTTTTGACGTGTCTCGGCGATATTTCGTTTAATCAGTGGTTTTCGATAAATCCGTGGTGGGAAGTTTTCAAATGAACGCCCTCTATGTATATTTGAATTATTTTTAATAGTGTTGGAAAAAACCGATGATTTTTAACAACCGAGTACTTGATACTCAAGTCATTTTAATAATCGAGTGAATAGCTCGAGCGATTAATCACTTGAAATTTTTGTTACTGCCGATACAACACCAGGGGTTATTTTTGTAAGTTTTAGAAGTTGTGATCGTTCGAGCGAAAAACCGCTTGATCACTCGATTATTGAAATAACCGACATCGACATCCACTAAGGGATTTGGAATACATTTTTGTATGAACTTTCTCGTTTATGTACCATTGACAAAGACGTATGTCGTGTCAGCCTTCTGAGGGGACCCTCACAAATAGGCACATTTCGGGTGGCGAGGCACGTGAATCGGTGTAGGTATGAAACGTGTTAGATAAAAAAATGTTTAGAAATATACAAAGAATCAAAACAAGGAAAAAAATGTAGTTGTGTATTTAAAAAAATTAAGTTTATATCTGACAACTTTTTTTGAGGCTACCCTATACAACGTATCCAAGATAAGGAGGGACAATACAGGGATCTCGGAAACCGTAAGAGATACGAAGTCGGTTAAATGGAGGTAAAGTTGTGCATTTACGTGCCTAATAATATGCCGGTTAGAAAGTTTTAAAATTCCGAATAGTTCCGGAGATATCCGTTAAAAACGGATATTCTGAAAAATCGTTTCATTGTTTTCCTGGGTTTTTTGAGATCGAATTCTAAAGTAAATTGCACTTTTGCATTGCCACTTTTTCCGCTCTATCTAACAGCGTTAATTGTGTTGTAATCCGACGAGTCATCTTCGAAGGGCCATTATCAACATTATTTTTTTAAATACGGTCCTGTTATCCTGATATTGGAATTTGAGAGAATTTTTGCTTCCGAATGCAACGATGTATGACATATTGTGGTTTAATGGCGTTTCGAGGGTTTTTTGAACAAGATCAGGAAATTTTGGGATGCGGTCATATATTTCTCCTAATTTTATAAATAATATCTCATAAGTATTCTGAGAAAAAATTCCAATACCTGGTAAAAAAAATATTATATTAGTTATTGGATTTCCACATACGTATTTGGACAATGCGACAGCTGGCTACAATAATAATCTCGCTTTTCTAAACTGTGGTTATAGTGGCAATAACTTACTTCTAATAGTAGTTATAATCTATAATAGTTGAAGGTACTAATTATATTACAGCAGCGGTTATTCGTTTTATACCCAATATGAAGATATTTTAATAACAGTTAGTGGCTGGATTGTAGGTATTATAATACTGATACTAGTGACCAATATACACTCAGTACAAACGCGGATCCAGGGGGAAGGTCGTGGGGCTCATGACCCCCCCCCCCCCCCAAACCATCAATTTAACACGAAAAATACCATATATACCGGTTTGACTAACTCGGCAGGGTATTACTTTTCGTAACTTTTCCATCCATGACCCCCCCCCAAGCGAAATTTGATCCCCCCCAAACCGAAGTTCTGGATCCGCCCTTGACTCGGTAGACCGTTTATGAGAATTTCTAATACCAGTGATAATATAGAATAATACTGAATATCATACTGTTTCTTTCCACATAAAAGATAGCTTATACCCAATATATGAAAGATTCTAATACCTATAACAAGAATCTTCTAATAGTATATATTACACTATATCTGATATACTAAGTGGTCCACTTAAACAAGAATATATTACATCGGGTACTTTTTACACTAATATTAATATTCTATATTATAACAAAAAAAATATATATTGTATATATTTATATATTACGAACATTTTTTATTAAAGCTTAGAACATTTATATATTCACATTTTTCTTGAATTAAGAAAATAACGTAATGCCTCTTATAACAGTATATATTTTTAATGATACGTATAACATTTACATAATTCTCTCTCTTATTATAAATATCGAACAAACCCGAACAAACCTAGTCCATTTGTGGTTTATTATTAAATTATTTATTATTTATTGAACGAGTCCAACATAAGTAAAAAATTTAGAGCTTAGTTATGAGATATTATTTATAAAATTAGGAGAAATACAGGACCGTATCCCAAAATTTCCTGATGTTGTTCAAACAACCCTCGAATGTGTCATACATCGTTGCATTCGGTAGAAAAAAGCTCTCAAATTCCAATATCAGGAAAACAGGACCGTATTTTAAAAAAGAAAGTTGATAATGGCCTTTCGAAGACAACTCGTCGGATTACCAAACTACTAACGCTGTTAGATCGGTCGGAAAAAGTGGCAATGTAAAAGTGCAATTTACTTTATAATTCGATCTCAAAAAATCCAGGGAAACAATAAAACGATTTTTCAGAATTTCAGTTTTTTCCGGATATCTCCGGAACTACTCGGAATTTTAAAACTTTCTAAACGGCATATTATTAGGAACGTAAATGCGCAACTCCATTTAACCGACTTCGTACCTCTTACGATTTCCGAGATCCCTGTACTGGCCCTCCTTATCTTGGACACGTACTTATAGGTAGTAAAAAGTGTCCTAAAAAATGCACAGCAAAAAGCAAAATCACATGTCTGGGCGGCTTTTCCAAGAATTAAGCATTTTAAAAATATTGAATTTATTCCATAATTTATGTTATCTCTGAAAATATGTTTATTTACAACCATATAGCATGTAATGTTCATATCCCGCTCACGCGAGGACCGTTTACTTTATTCCCCCGGCAAAAATTCAATAATATTATATACAATGTAGTTCTTTAATGCCCCCTCCAAACAATCTACCTTTTGACGCTCTTTAATGTCCCCCCTCCCCTCTCCAAATCTTTTGACGCAACAATTACAGTTCTAATTGTCAAAATGGCGGTTGGGCGCCATCTTGGTAAATAATATCGATTAGGAAGACGGGTCTTGCGATACATCATTTTGAAGGTCGTATTGAGTACTTTACGATGTCAGAATATTTCTTCTCTATTCGCACGCATAACAAAATGGCGGCGTTTTACAAATTGCATAGATATTATTATTTTATTATCCTTTCTTTCATTTACCATCTTCGAAAAATAATTACAACTTGGCATATGGTAGTTGAAATTAGAGAGCTACACTTCCATATATATTTCATAGTGCTAAAATTCAAACTGGCGAATGGGCGCCATTTTGTTAGAGAAGTTGTATTGGAAGTGGGGCCTTGCGATACATAATTTTAAAGATCCTATCGAGTACTTGACGATCCCAGAATATTGTGTCGCTATTCGAACCCAAAACAAAAATACGGCCTTTTAAAAAATAATGTTTACTAATTTTTTATTTTAGTTTGGATGCAGCACCATGAAATATACATGAGAATGTAGCTTTCTGATTCCCACTGTATTTATTTTTCTAAGACGGTAAATGACATAATTAAGGATATTTTTTTATTAATAGTTATGCGGTTTTTAAAACGCCGAAATTTTGTTTTGAGTGCGAATAATTAATATTCCGACATAGTAAAGTACTCGATAAGACCATCAAAATGATGTATCGCAAGATCCCTCTTCCTATTTAATGTTCTTTCACCAAGATGGCCCCATCCGCTATTTTGACAGTTATAACTGACGTTCTTGCGTCAAAAGATAGTTAGCCACAGGTATTATGGCATTATTACGATGCCCTTCTAATATTAAAATAATTATTTTGCAATATGGCGTCCATAAATATGGTTCAAACCAATTGAAAAGCCTTTCATTTTGATAAACAGGAAAAATAATTGTTTTAAAGGATCTGGCACAACTTATTTATTATTTCTTAGCCCATGAAATGTCAAATATTGTGATGTTGCTGCATCTCTTACAACCAGATGATGGACCAAAGGCAATGGTTTCTCTGTCAAATTATTCCAGCAAAATCTCAAAGGTTGTAAACGTTGAAAGTATAGCTTCAAATTGTCTACCAGATTCCGCAAGAATCACAAATTTGGTAAATTCGCGCTTCTCATATTAGGCCTACGATATGCGCTATATAAAAATAGTATTAGTTGTCCTAAATTACAATAATAGTTCCTGCAAAATTGAATTATTACGTGCACATTGGGAAGAACTCAAGCTAAAAAAATTTTGCTGGGATTATTTTAGCTGGGATAGAATATTTTCTACCTGTAATAGCAAAATTGACTTGTTGCAACAGTAGAAACCGTTTAATTGGATATTTTCCTGTCATTAATCTTTATATACTTATGCTGGGGAAGGAATGCACTTTACTGTTGTTAAAAAAAAACTTTATAAAAATTTCTTGCCATGCACCTGCAAAAAACTTCGTTCATATAATTTTCGTTTATAGTGCTTAATTTGTAATGACTTTATTAGTTATTAAAGATTTAAATGTAAAGATATAAATAACCCTAAATAGGAAAACGATATATTGTGCTGAATTCTTTGTAGAATTGTAGAACACATTTTGAATAAAACATATTAAAAATTACCAAACATAACCTGGCTTTTTTCTTGACAGACCGAAAGAAAATATCTTTATTGTTCCAGCAAAGTATCTTTTCAATCTCTGGTAAGTGGCTTTGTAAGCATAAGAACTTTATTGTGCTGTAACTGCAGGGAAATATTTATGGTACGAATATAATAAAATCAATTTTACTGTCACAGCTATTATTTCTATTGTCACCAATGTAGGTATTTTTATTCATATCGAAGTGAAAATGCTTATAAGGGTAGTAAAAATCTTCTCTCAGTGCACTTAGAGTCTAAGCTAGGCTATCATTTTAAAATAAAGAAGTTGGTGCAACTTTTAACTTATCTTTTAATAACATAATATAATATTAAATAATTAATTGGAAATTACTTATAAATTTTTCAATTGAAATAATGGCTCTATTTTTCTCGTTTAAAAAACATTTTTAATATTTAACCTAGCTTATCACTTTCAATAATAATATTTTACAACAGAACGGCGGAAAATGGATAGATAGTTAATCCATTTTTAACGTCATTGTTTATTTAGTTGTTTGTATAGCACGTAAGTGCTAATTATATAGTTGCTTTAATAATACTAGAAAAATTACTGAATTTTTTAACGGGGAAAACAGAACATTTTACCTCAGCAACCGTTTTTTTTTATTATATATTTTATTATTTGGTATTTATACGAATAAAATCAATGTGATGTTTAGTCGTAGTTAACTACGTAGTATATACTTATATAAAATTGGAATAATGTATAGTTATTAATATTTTAGTACATTTATAACTATTATTTACCAACGATTACTACCGTATATAGCAAAAACTATAGTACCTAACAGCCCGGTGCTGTTTTTCTTCAAAATTGTAAATGGAATCATATGTTGGTTTTCACATAGTTAAAAGGAGAACTAAATTTTCAAGAACTCAGTGAAAACCGCGTACTAAAGATATCAACAAAACATTGTGAAAAAAAAATTATTCAGACTACTATCATGTCGGATAAAGATAATTGGTAGGCTTTAATACAAAAATATTCTAAAACTAGTAGGCTTTGAAGCAAAAATTGCATTGTAAAATTTTAAAATTGTTTTACTAATGCCTCCCTAGGTGTTCAAGTTGTTTTCCGTCATTTTCAGTGCAGGATTTGAGTCTATCCCGAGTTAAAAAGAAGCTCTGCTTCTACTTCTGCCATGGAAAGTCGCACTTATAATTCAATTAATCATGGCTTCTCGTGTAGTTGATCTACTTTGAAAAACAATGTCTTTTAACCTTCCCCAGAAATAAAAATCACAACATGTGAGATCAGGTGATCTGGCTGGCTAAGGAAATAAACTTCCCCGTTTGATCCATCCAGCAGGGAATATTAAATCTAGATGTTCTCAGATAGATGCAGAAAAATGGGCTGAACATACATCGTGCTGAAACATCATATTCAATCTTGTTTCTATTGGGACATTTTCTAGGAGAAGTGGTAATTCATTTCTTAAAAAATGTAGGTATGTGCGGCCATTAAGTTTTTCATTAAATAAAAAAGGCCTATAATTCTCCCTCCTAGTATTTCACACCAGACGTTCACACTCCACCGACCTTGATGCTGCAGTTCTTGCATCCAATGTGAGTTGGTTCTCGACCAGTAGTGCATATTATGCAAATTTACCCACCTTATCCTTTGGCTTATATCGATGACTTCTCGGGTACCGTACAGCATATACTCTTGAGGCAATGGTTGCATTCTGCATACACTCAAAGAAAACAGCAAGCATATCAAAAGCTTCTTCGTTGGAAATCGATATTTTAAAAAGCAATCTAATTAAAAGTGACGCATGTTTTCCGCAATTTTTGCTTCAAAGCCTACTAGTTTTAGAATATTTTTATATCAAAGCCTACACATGATAGTAGTCTGAATAATTTTTTTTCATAATGTTTTGTTGATATCTTTAGTTCGAAAAGACATAGCAACTAGTGGTTTTCACTGAGTTCTTGAAAATTTAGTTCTCCTTTTAACTATGTGAAAACCAACATATGCTTCCATTTACAATTTTGAAGAAAAACAGCAAATTTCGTTGACATTCCCAAAAGCGCTCTCTAGCGGCTACCGCTAAAACTAAAAGGGCGTAATTTATGATGCAATTGATAAAACAATAAAATCTCTTTCTAACGAGACTATGTTTGGTAAATTTCGTTTACCTTAAACGGAGTTACTTATTTTTTTGCAAATAAATGTTTGTCCTTCCCCCACCACTTTATTTAATGAGTTGAAGCAATAAGTATAAAACCGAAGTTGCTCATAATTCCCCCGGGATTACTACACAAATGTTTTTAATAAGGCATAAGTGAGCGTATTAAAGAGAAAACCTCGATTTCCCAGTTCGGTATTGGTATTACGCCCTCTAGCGGCCAACTGGTAAACTTAAAAATTATTTCCAGCGATTTCTCTTGACCACTTTTCCTATAAAAAAACTTTTTTTGAAAGCTGTACGATTGATGGTTACCGAGATATAGCCGGCTTCCTCGCTTATATGACCACCCGGTACATAGTTGCACATAAAGCAGCTGATCAAAGAGAAGTTGATGATCTTTTTGAATTAAGCGCCGAGTCACAGATTCACAGATTGTTTCTCACGAATTTAATTTACAATTTCTTCAGTATCTACAATACTACTCCAATGCTTTTAGCATCTTCAACAAATATACTTCATTAAAGAAAATTTTTTTAAAATATAATTGCGTGTTACCGTCTTCAGCGCCCGTAGAACGCATGTTCTCCTACGCTATGTTTATAAATTCTCGACGTTCGTCAGCATGCCTTTTTGCCTACATACTGTCGCGCCGCTCCATCTGGTTTCAGTTAGCAACTGTATGTCGGTCACTAGAGCAAACTACAGTGATGCCAGATCATGCCGCATGTCTCGCCCTTGCTGGAATAACCGCCGCGCGCGTATTGATATGTTTAACGTTCAGTATCGTTGCTTCAGTATGTTTCGATTCTAGGTGTTGGAACGACGTCGCCGAGGGTTCCACGTACTTAATTTATACGAATTTTAAACGTTTTGTTAGTTGTATCATTACCCGATTTTTTTTTCTGTTGTGAAATAATTCATAATAATCAGTTACAAATTTGTGTGCATTATCTACTGTTGGTTCTGTTGCAAAACGTACTTTTTGTGTTTTATTTTTTTTATGGAATTTAATTATAAAACGGATTTTTAAAATAAGATCGAAGGTAAGAGAGTATGCACCTTAAAATTGTAGTTTTTTTTCTAAAGAGTTTAAAAAAGAAGTGATAACGCTGGTCAAAGACGTCTTGTTTCAAAAATTGAACACGTGCGTTTACAATTCTGTGTTGCAATATTACAACACCGCCTAAATGCGCTGATCTCCTTTCGGACTTGAGACTGCCTCAATAAATTATTGATTGTGACCGTCGCCAGTAGCGGTCATGTAAATTTTCAGATGTCATATAAAATGTATATTGCGCTTATTAGTTAAAGTATTAAAATAAAAAAATTATTTTCATCTAAGGATTTGCGGGCTTAAATATAATAAGTCATTTCGATAACACCCTGTATACCAGAATCTTAAAATGATTTAAATCATCTTACATGATTTAAATACTTCCTGATTTAAAGAGTTCTACATGACAATATAAATACTATTTAAATAATTTAAAGTTTTAACTGATATAAATCTTATAAAAAGATTTAAATCTCCTAAAATGATGTAACATGTAAAAAGATTTAAATATAATAAATATTTGTCATTTAAATCTTCTCTTACATACAAAACGATCTTTGATTTAAATCAATTGTGGAAAGAGAAAAGACCTTTGATCTTCGATTTAAATTTCTTCTAAAATGATTTGTGATAGCTCTGGCTATGCCTCAAATTCAATTTTAGTCAAAAATGTGTTATGCCGCTGATATTTTCGAGATAATTAATTTATTATTAATTGTCATTCCACTCAAAACAATGACCTCATTCATCTTTTTCTTAATACCTACCATTTGAAAAAAAAAACTTTAACACCCTGTATATTGATAACGAACCATTTGGATATATGTGAACATATATGAACTTTTAGACTTAAAATTGATCCAGGAAACACCCATTATATTATATCATTATACATATGTTGTATAATATATTTTACACATGGACGGGCACCCAATCCCACTGGCTTCATCTATTAATTTGCTGGGCGTCAATCTGGGAGGAAATATGTCCTGGCATAACCACGTTGTGAGAATCGCCAAGATAGCTTCTCAGATGCTTGGGGTACTCTTTCGAACCAGAAAGTTGTACACACCTCAATAACTTTTGACACTATACAAAGCCCAGATTCGACCATCACTAGAGTACTGCTCTCATGTCTGGAGCTCTGCACCCAAACATACTTTTCGGCTGCTGGATTCCATCGAAAGGAGGGCTATTCGTCTGATCGGAGACCACGAGCTGACGAAGAACCTCGACAGCCTAAAACATCGAAGACAGGTTGCGGATTTGACTCTCTTTTACAGATATTTTCATGGAAGGTGCTCGGCCGACCTTGCCCTCTTAATTCCGCCCAGAGCGACGAATAGCAGAAATACACGACGAACCAATGCCGCCCATCCATATGTGGTTAAGCTTAGTACTCTTCGAACTTCAGTATTTAAGAATTCTTTCATCTGGAGGTCTTCATCCTTGTGGAACGACCTTCCCGAGGTCGTTTCTCCAAACGAACATAACCTCCAAAGATTCAAAACCAACGTGAATCACTTTTTGCGCACACGCACCACTCCCCAGAGTGCAATAAAGGATTTTTCCTATAGTACTTGTGTTTGATCATAAAAAAAAACTGAAAAAGTTAAATGTGCCTTTCTTATATTTATTTTCATAAAACAATAAGTAACGTCAGTAACGCTCTTAAAGTTGCTTTTTATTTCGCACCCTTGCTTAAATTTAATTAAGGATGCTTCTGTTTCTTAAAAGAAACGCTAATTGCCGAAAAAAATATAATTCTTTAAAATTTTAAACGCTAAACAATGTATAAACGGTTTTACGGCAAAGAAAATATTATTTTCATCAGGGCTATAAATATAATTAAACAATGGTAAAGATTAAAAGTGAAAATAAAATGTTATCCCTTTTATGATCCAAAAGAAAAATTATAGAGGACCAAAACTGAAAACGATTATAACAAGAAACGATCAATCAAAACACTGGATGACGAGAAAGAATTAATTAATGGTTCAGTAAGTCAGAAAATAAAGAAATTTACCTACGGCCACTTCTGTAAATAGACATCTATACTCTACTCAAATATTCAAAACCGAGAGTCACATGTACAGTCAATGTACGTTTTTATGATTTTTTTTTTATGATCAAACACAAGAACTATAGGAAAAATCCTTGAAGGCACTCTGGGAGTGGTAAGTATGCGAATCAAGCGATTCACGTTGGTGACCTCGGGAAGGTCGTTCCATAAGGATAAAGTCCTCCAGATGAAAGAATTCTTAAATAATGAAGTTCGAGGAGTACTAAGCTGAACCACATATGGATGGGAGGCAGTGGCTCGTCGTGTATTTCTGCTACTCGCCGCTCTTGGCGGAATTAAGACGGCAAGGTCAGCCGAGCACTTTCCATGAAAATATCTGTAAAAGAGAGTCAAATCGCCAACCTGTCTTCGATATACAAGGCTGTCAAGGTTCTTCGTCAGCTCGTGGTCTCCGATCAGACGAATCGCCCTCCTTTCGATGGAATCCAGTAGCCGAAGAGTATGTTTGGGTGCAGAGCTCCAGACATGAGAGCAGTACTCTAGTGATGGTCGAATCTGGGCTTTGTATAGTGTCAAAAGTTGTTGAGGTGTGCACAACTTTTTGGTTCGGAAGAGTACACCAAGTTTTTGAGAAGCTATCTTGGCGATGGCCACAACGTGGTTATGCCAAGATATATTTCCTCCCAGATTGATGCCCAGCAAATTAATAGATGAAGCCAGTGGGATTGCGTTTTCGGCCATGACTATTTCCGGTTCTGTAATGTTAACCTTCTTAGAGAAAACTGCTGCCTATTTTTTTTTAGCGTTAAATTCGACTTGTTTACTGTCACCACAAGCAAAAATTTCTTCCAGGTCTTAGTTGAGGCGTGATACTTCAAACTGTCTGCGAAGATATGCGTCAGCAGCCGATGTTTGTGCATTGAAAGAGAAAGCTGAGACAACTGTGCTATCGTCAGCAAAGCTAAATATCGGATTTTTAGTTTTCACTAGAAGGTACATGTTTTTTAATATTCACCAGGACCGCACTAAGAAAAACGTATCATGAAAATTTTGTTCATACAAAGGAGACAATCAATGGCGATAGGTTAATCTGCAGTATCAGTGCTGCTACACATATTTATTTAAAGTTGATTAAAAGTAGTCGCGGTTTAGGTCCCAAAGTCACTACGGATATGATACTCTATTATAAAACAGTATTAAGAACTAGTGTTGGGAAAAATCGATGATTTTAATAATCGAGTACTCGATACTCGAGCGATTTTAATAATCGAGTGAATCGCTTGAAATTCCAATTCACCAAGCAATGACGTCGACTGCTCGACTTGCTGCCTAGCCCTTTACATGTGATCAGGTAGAATATTTAGCAGGCACGTAACTACGGGTGGGCACAGGTTTAGCTAACAAATTGTAGTAGCCACCAAAAAAATTCCAGAAATTTATTTATTTGTGAATAATGAATTTTTACCACGAGTTAACTACTACGATATTGATGATGTCTTTTTAAAAAAAGGTTTACTTATTATTTAAAATATATATTTCAACGTTACGTTACAATAGAAATATCTTCAGCTGATTGACTTAAAAAGAACAATAATGAACATTATAATGTAAAGATGAATGTAGCGTCAGCAGAATAAATGTCTATTCAGGATTAAGTGGTTACATAATTCACGTGTCTCGATACCAAACAAAAAAACTGCAAAAAATCACCCAAATATGTATTTATTGTTCGAGATTATTATTGTGCTTTTTAACTTAGTTACGCGATTGGCAAAATAAGAAAATTGGTTATTATTTTTTTAAATTCATGTTTATAGTTATCTAAAAGTTCCTGTTTAAATTAATGTGTACTTTTTTTTACCAAAAAATTAGTCGATACCTATGTTTTGTTAACTATTTTGCTCGTTTTCTTATTTTCCATTATCATTTTCAATAATGTATGTTATTTTTAAGAAGTCTTCTTGAGTTTAATAACAAAAAGTTCCTGTTTAGATTTAAAAATGTTTACTATAAGATTACCAACGAATCCAGATTTTTGTTAACCATTTTGTTCGTTTTGCTATTTCTCATTAACAATTTCTATTATTATGTTATTTTTGGGAAGGTTTCTCGAGTTTATAGTAAATAAAAATTTTAAAATTATATCCTTTAATTTTTTAATATTTACAATCGGCGACCTAAACTACGCCGCTGGCTAGCCAGTTAAAACAAAACTTTACAAAACCTATGTCGCGATGACTCCGCTAAGGGATTTGGCATACTTTTTTTATATGTACCTTCTCGTTTATGTGCCTTTAAGAAAGACGTATGTCGTATTATCTGCTCAACGTCAAACTCGAACGTCGCCAATCGGATGGCGCGGCGCGTATAACGAAGGTCGGTTATCAAGTGACATATTTCGGTTTTTCGCCTGAATTTATAACTAGAGTATTTCCTATCGAGGGAAAACTGTTCGAATATAAGAGCAGTTTTTTAACTCGATCACACTACAGCGGTACATTTCCGTCGGCGTCAAGCGAAGCGCGGGTATCGAGTAAAAGATAATAAGTGACGAGCGACGGTTTTCGCCTGAATAGATAACTCGAGCGGTATTTTTATAATCGAGCGATATCGGTTATTTCAATAATCGAGTAATCAAGCGGTTTTTCGCTCGAGCGATCACAACACTATTAAGAACACAATAAATGGATAAGGGCATTTCTGTCCCAAGCACCGCCCCTCCAGGCCGCCATTAGATATTTTATGGCTGATTAACCAATCGGAATGCAGGATGTCCAGTATCGATCGCGGATGAAGCGTGCAATATACGTTGCCTAGTGTTTACATTTACTGACTCTTGGTTTAGAATAGAATAGTATGTAATTTCAATATGTACAAATTAAAATTCAAAATCCAAGACCCAGGAAATTATCCAAGCTACCTTCTCCAAGAAAATAACGCACCACCAAAAAATAACCAAAATTTTTTATCAATATTTTTCAAAACCACTTGTCCGATTTGAATGAAGTTTTATTTCAGGATATCTCTTCCAGAAAGTTAATGTGTAATGCGCATCAAATACAATAATGAAGATATCGCTTCTCACGACGATGGAACGGTAAAGAATTCCAATATATAAAGTGTTACGGAAATTATTTAGTACACAGGATCATTCATGATGAGTGGCCTATTAAGGGACCTCGGAAACTAAAGAAGATATTTGTTTGAAATATTGTTATATAGGATGCCGATCCTTTCAATGAAGATATTTTGACATAATATCTGTCACATCCGGTTATACCAGCTACCAGAAGATTCCAGGCAGATTTTGTATATCATCTTATAAGTATAAGCGTGTTTGACATGTTCAGGGTTTTATGTCTAAAATATTAATTTTTTTTAACAGATTTTTATACTATACAGGGTGTTATGGAAATGACGTATTATATTTAAACCAGCAAATCCTGAGATGAAAATAAATTGTGGAAAAATAACCATAAATGGCGCGGCGCTTTGAATTATTAAGCAAAATTATACACCTTATATGAAATCTGAAAATTTACATGGCCCCTACTGACGACGGCCGCAATCAATAAAATAAAAGGTCTGCAGTGTGAAAAGACCTCAGCGCATTTCGGTGTTATCATATCTACACGGCAAAGTCTTTAGAAAAAAAATTATAATTTTAACCATTTTTTATTCTATCATTTATGAACAAATATGATTCCATAAAACCGATGGCGAAACACGTTTTGCAAAACAAATAAAAGTAATATCACACACAAATTTCAAATCCGTCACAAGGAAAAAGTTTTAGGAAAAATTCTCTGACATAACCTCACAAATAGCTGCTATCCGCATGGAAAGATTACACGGGAACATTGTTTTAATTAATTTTGGTTCTTTTTTTTCTCGCTTAAATTTATTAAACTAACTAAACTAAAAACTAATTAAAAATAAATACGATTCCTTCAATTTAAAAATGACATACATGAGGAACGAACTGAAGGAAACCTTTAAACTACTTCAAACAGCGTTGTTCCAAGCTTTAAATTATTGTACCTTCTGGATCCGCAAAATTGTACCAAATTTTATAAAAATGCACCAGCAAGGCCTAAAAAAAGGACGATACTTCGCTGGACATTTAGAAAAAGAGTTAGAGTTCAAAGAAACGTTACCTTCACCAAGAAAGTGAACTTAAAAAAGTCGTTACCTTCACAAAGAATGTGAACTTGCAGAACCCATCGATTTGTAAGCGATTAATAATCATCTGCTGAATGCACTAAAAAATTTTCACAAATCGATGGGAAATCGGACGCCATTTATTCCATGGAATTTAAAAAGCGGATTTGTGATTTGACAGCGATTTATGTCAGTTTTGTTTGTCAGGTTGAGGAGTTAAATTTTTAAAAAATTACGAATGAGGTGAATTAAAATTATAAACACGACCTCCGTTAGTGAAAAGGAGCATTAAAAATAAAATAAATAATTTCGTACCAAATAAAATGTAAAATTTGATGAAAATATTGCTGCTGAATGTAGCAAATACTTTCTACCGAATTCGGTACAAAAGTTAAAATGACGATACACAGTCGGCTTCCAAGAGCTGACGTAGTTCGTGTTCCTATACTTGATTTCGTCGATAAAACCAATACACGCGCAACAATTCGCTGGGTTTTGCCAGTGGTACTTTCAGTGTTTTTATTTAAAGTCAAATTTCGTCGCGTCGCGTGTAATAAAATCTAATAATCAGATTATGTATTATTATTGTGTATTTTCAAAAAACTCACTATCGGTTCTGTTTCCCTATTATTGTGTGTTCTGTCTTGCTGTCTATCTAATTTTCGAGCATAAAGTGTTTATAGGAGTGTTCCCATGAAGAAGGAAAAACAACTGATTATGTATGTGCCTCGATGTCCTGCTCTTTAGTTATAAGATAAATACAAGTAACTAATTAATTTTTATAATGTATATATACAGGGTGAGTCGGGAGGAACGGACCAAATTTCAGGAGTGTATTATACACGCGAAAACAATGTAAAAAAATCCATATGTTCTTATCGGATATTCATTTGTTTTCAAGTTATAGCGCAATATCCAATATTTTTTCTACGTTCCACTTTTATCAAAATTTTCACATAATTAGAGTATGCCATGCTCAGGATTCTAAACTATTTGACACCGATGTTGTCTTGACAATGTATCAGTCTATTGCGTTTATTTTCAAGTTTGAGTGATTAAAGTGATACAAAATGCCAAATATTTATTCAAATTTGTGTAATGGCAGTGCTACAGATGCTGTTGAAGAATACCGTCAACGGTATCCACATCACAGACATCCGACTAGAAACGTGTTTATCAGAGTGTTTAGTAATTTGTGCGAGAATGGTAATCTTCCCAGTGCCAACATTACATTTGAACGAGCTACTCGACAAGGTTTAGGAGAAGTAGAAAATATTCTGGATTTAGTAGAAGAAGATGCTCAAGAAGAATTGGTACTCAATTGGGCATTTCACAAAAAAGAGTATTAAACACACTCCACGAGCAAGGCTTATATCCATACCATGTACAGAGAGTACAGCACCTAGAACCGGAAGATTATGCTAATCGTATTGAATTTTGTCGGTGGATAAATAATAATCATCGTGTTGTATCGCATATACTTTTTACAGTTGAAGCAACATTCACCCGTGACGGTATTAATAATACTCGTAACTCTCATGTATGGTCAATCGAAAATCCCCACGCAACAATTGAAAGTAATTTTCAACATAAGTTTTCGGTTAATGTGTGGTGTGGTATGCTCGATAGCTATTTAATTGGCCATTTCATTTTGGAGAATCGCCTCACAGGAGACAACTACCTACATTTTTTACAACATGAGTTACAAGGACTACTAGAGGATGTTCCTGTAAATATCAGAAGGCGAATGTATTACCAGCACGATGGAGCTCCTGCACATTTTGCTCGTCAGGTCAAGCAACATTTAGACGAAACAGTTCCAGGGCGTTGGATTGGTCGCGGTGGTCCTATTAATTGGCCTCCAAGATCTCCAGACCTCACAGCACTAGACTATTGTTTATGGGGTGGGTTTAAAAATGAAGTGTACAAAGTAAAAGTGGACAATCGGGATGCACTAAGAAATACTGCAGCCAATTTTAAAGAAGAAAGAAATGAAGCAATTAGAAGACGAAGCAGAAAATGTTTAGAAGTCAATGGCGGTATTTTTGAACATTTATTAAAAGATCGCTATGATTAGGAAACCGTTAATATATGAACTTTTCTTTATTTGGTATTGCGCTATAACTTGAAAACAAATGAATATCCGATAAGAACATATGGGTTTTTTTACATTGTTTTCGCGTGTATAATACACTCCTGAAATTTGGTCCGTTCCTCCCGACTCACCCTGTATATGCAATTTCAGTTTTACATTAAGTTTGACAACATTGCCATTGGGTCTGGGTGAAATGTTGTACAGTAGCGCGGACTGACCTGTGAGTAAGAGTGTTTGTTACCCAACTTTTAAAACGGTAATGTAGCGCTTCTCTAGGACACCCCAGGAGTCACCCATTTAAATATAATACGTCATTTCCATAACACCCAGTATTGATTGATTATTTAATGTATTTTTTATAATATTCTGGTACTAACTATTAATACAGGGTGTTCAAAAAATAAATTAAAAATGAAATTGAATAATAAACTGCAAGAAATCTACTATTTCAAATTGAAACCCCCGAATTGTATAATTATTTTCTTTTAGCATTAAAAATAAGGAGTTGGGAGAGTTTGTGTAAGGTTGTCTATTCCAAGAATTTTTAGTTTTCGAAATATTACCAATTTAATATGTTTATATTGCGATTTTGTTGCGAATTTTAATTTCAGTTACTCATAATTGGCTATGATGGCGTTGAAAAACAGTCAAATGCTAAAGAACTCTATGGCGCTGTCACTTATCAGTTGAAAATTATTAATAATCATGCCGGGGCGCTTAGATTATGCAAACGAAGATTTTCTAAACTTATTTATTATTTATAGAGAATTTGATAAAGTAATATCAAGAACACGTGACATATTTATTTCTTTAGCATTTGACTGTTCCTTAACACCATCATAGCTACCTATGAGTAACTGAACACTGTTAAATTCATATTATCTCTAGACCTATTGTTATAAAGCCCACTTCCGAAGTTACAAAAAAAAAATTATAATATTTTTTGATTTTTCTTTCCAGGACTACAAAACACTTTATTTTGCATTAACTTATAATCTGAAATTTAAGTTTGGCAACAATGAATGCTTGTCGCTATGCTGCGATATTTTAAGATTGAATGATCTGTCAAGGAAGTATGTGTAGCTACGGGTGAGCCAGCATGTGGTATAGGGGCAGGGGTAATTTTCCTATTTTTGGACGACCGTTTAAAAATAAAGTATATATCGTAAGTAGCTCTCCAGGATATCCTAGGAGTTGCTCTTTAAACATAATAAGCCATTTCCATAACAACCTGTAGGTATTTTGAATGTTAAACTGCTACTTGCAAAAAATTAAATTCATCCCCTGGTATTGCTTATACGCAATATATTTGCTCAACTTTATGCGCAAATATATTTTGAGAAAAAAAATCAAATCGTACAATGTCTTTGACGAAAAAAAATAAGTCATCCTCAAACAGATCATTATTCCTAAAATGCCTTATATAAGTATTTTCCCAGAAATTTTTTATCAAAATAAAAAATACCACTTCTATATATGAAATAATTAATTTACGAACTCAAATTTGATAAATATGAAGGTGAAAGCTCAAGAAAGCGAGGAAATTGTCATGGTTATCTTTTGAAAGAAGATGTTTCAAAAGAAATATGAATGTACAATTATGTCGTAATATTTCAAGATAATTTTAGGCGGAAAAATATTAATCGTGGAATCGTTATACAAAAAGATGAAACAAGTTTGTTCCATAAAGAAGCTTATTTTTTTAAAGGAATTAGAAGAAATCAAATATAAAACGCATTGGGTTTTTAATGATTTACCTTCTCGGCCTTTTTCTGCTTTAAAAGAATTTCCAATATTTAATTGTGACTCCGCCCTTTAGATGAATTTTAACTTGTAAACAAGTGTACCTACCCTGCCTCTCACGGAAAAAAGACTACAGCAAAATTATTATAGTAAGGATTTTATTGTAAAATTTCCCATAAAATATAATATTAATTACAGTAGTAATCTGTAATCTACCACGATAATACTGTAAACATAATTTTAAAAAAAAGTATAGTTATAAATTTAGTAAAATCAAGTAAATACTAAAATATACAGGGTGACAATTTAAAAACTTGAAATGGCCATATATTAGAAACGAAAAACTGAAGAAAAAAACGCAAAAAACAGTTTCTATAAAACGAAGGGGGAACAAAAACAAGCGTATTAGCCCACCCCTATCTGCAACCCCTTGGACAGAGTGAGATAAACCCTTAAAATCTTAAATAGAAAGGGGGGGTCGAGTGATACATCATTTCGAAGCTCTTGAAAAATGCTTTCCAATAGTACCATAGAAAGGTACATTTCAGGAAATTCTTCTCTGTTTATTAAGGAAAACAATAAATGAAAAGACAATTTTGAAATTTTTTATTATTAGTTAATTAAAAGTTGAAAATGATTGCTACCAATATCCTGGAATATTAAGAGATATCTTTTAAGAATTCTAAACAGTTTAAGCCTCGGTATTTCGTTTTGTTATCACAGAATTTACCTTAAAGGTAACTACTGTAACTACTAGTATTATTATTTTAAGAACAGTTAACTTTCGGTTCAGTTTAAACGAAAAGCAGCACTTCTTATCTTTAACAATGGTGTACAGCACAGCTGAACGGGTAGAAATTATTTTCATTTATGGTTCCCAGGATCAATGTTTTTTAAGAACAGCTCAACGTTTTAACGAAAGGCATCCAGGTCAAAATGTAAGCCCGGAGTATGTTCGCCAACTAGTAGCCAAATTTAAAGAAACTGGTTCTGTCGCGAATATAAAGAGAAATCGACCGATACTAGCCGATGAAGCAGCGCAAATTGAAATTCTGGGGCAGTTTGTAATGAATTCAACTTTATCAACTCGTCAAGCAGCTGTAGCAACTGGATTATCTCGTGAATCAATAAGAAAGGTACTTAAAATTCATAAATATTATCCCTATAAACTGCACATACTGCAAGAACTTGGTGACGACGACCCTGACAGAAGAATACAGTTTTGTGAAAAAATATTTGCTTCAGTGATGAGTGTACCTTTTATTTAAATGGGCATATTAATAAGCAAAACTGTCGTTACGGGAATGACGAGAACACCCACGTATTTAGAGAAGGGCATACCCAGTACCCCCAGAAAATTAATGTTTGGGCTGGTATATTGGGAGATGGTATTATCGGCCCAATATTTATACAAGGAAATTTAAATGGCGACAGATATGCTGAAATGCTACAGAGGTCTATCGAACCACTAATAGTGCGAGAATTAGAAAATCAGAGGGACATACTCGGAAATTTATCTTTAGAAGAACGCTTACTACATTTCCAACAGGATGGAGCACCTTCGCATTATGTAGTTCCCGTTAGGCAGTGGTTGGATGATAATTATCCCAATAAGTGGATTGAAAGAAGAGGTCCTGTTGAGTGGCCACCTAGATCCCCGGACCTAACACCTCTTGACTTCTTTTTGTGGGGTCACCTAAAATCTGTGGTTTTTAAAACGCAACCTGAGTCACTAGAGCAACTTCAGCATAGAATAGTTCAGGAATGCCGTGCTATATCCAGAGAAACCTTTGCAAATGGACGTGAAGAATTTGAAAGTAGGCTTTATTATTGTCTTCAAAACAACGGAAATCATTTTGAACATTTAATTAACTAATAATAAAAAATTTCAATATTGTCTTTTCATTTATTGTTTTCCTTAATAAACAGAGAATAATTTCCTGAAATGTACCTTTCTATGATACCATTGGAAAGCATTTTTCAAGAGCTTCAAAATGATGTATCACTCGACCCCCTTTCTATTTAAGATTTTAAGGGTTTATCTCACCCTGTCCAAGGGGTTGCAGATAGGGGTGGGTTAATACGCTTGTTTTTGTTCCCCCTTCGTTTTATAGAAACTGTTTTTTGCGTTTTTTTCTTCAGTTTTTCGTTTCTTATAGTAAATTTTAACAAACACTATAGTACAATTATTATAGTAAAGATTTTATTGTACGATTTCCTATAAAATATTGTAATAATTACAATTTTGATTAGTATTCCGTACCAAAATAATATTGTACACATATTTTACAAAATACTTACTTAGGATTTCTAATAAATTTACTGAAATCAAATAAAATATAATTATAAGTTTTACGAATGTAGTCAGTAGTTAAATACTAACGACTACTATTGTACTTTAAGTATTTTTATTGTCAAAATGACCAAGTTTAAATACAGTGTTGTAAACATGCCTTTTTACAAGAATGAACAGCTTAAATCAGATGCAACGGATGAATCAGAACCCGTTCTTAGGAGATCAGGTGGGGAACTTAGGAGGAAGCATTCTATCGATCACCGAAGCCAAGCGACGTTGGGCACGGTTAGTACTTGGATGGGTGACTGTTTGGGAATACCATGTGTCGAAATATTTTAAAAAGATTATTTCACAAAAGATTTTAGTAAATTTTCAGAAGGTTTTATTAAATTTTAACAAATATTTTAGTGAATTTACAAAAGATTTTAGTAAAATTTTACAAAAATATAATAACAACGTAATAAATATTTTTATAATTTTTACTAAAAAATATTTTTTAAATGTTGCTATAATTTTATGGCAATTCTTAATAAAAGTTATTCCAGTAACATATAGAGCCAGAAATTATGGTTAATCTTACTATTTTTATAGTAAGTTTAATTAAGTATTTCTTTCCTTGTTCTCCAATTGATGATTTTACAATGAAAGAATATTATTTTTTTGTCTTTAAAAACCTATTATTTCTATTAAATGTTATCATGTCCTAATCCCGTACAATGGCTTTAAGTAATATTTGTGATTATTAATGATACCCAGTTATTCTCTATTATCAAAATGAATATTTGCTATTTCTATATCGACGATGTCTGTGGATGTATGAACTAATAATTTATTAAAATTAATTTATTTCCAGCTTCATGCATTAGATATTATTACCTTCATTTGACATACGTTTGATAAATAACTAATTAGGTATAGTCGGACCAGAATAAAATGAAATTACTTTATATAGGTTACTAAAGATAATTAACTTCTATAGCCCTTTTAAAATAAATTATGTATACACTTATCAATATTGTTTGTGTACTAACTGTCAAAATGGCGGGTAGGCGCCATCTTGCTAAAGAAAATTAAATAGGATGAGAGGTCTTGAGATATATCATTTTAAAGATATTATCGATTAGAAGCGAAAACAAAATGGAGGCGTTTTAAAAATTGCATAGTTATTATTTTTCATTATGCTTTATTTCATTTACCGTCTTAGAAACATATACAGGGTGTTATGGAAATGACGTATTACATTTAAACCGGCAATTCCTGAGATAAAGACAAATTGAAGAAAAATAGCCATAAATGGCGCTTTCAATTCATTCAGCGGTAATAGTGACCTGACGTCAAACAAGAAAAACACCTGTGTGGCACTGCGATACATGTAAGCAATCAAGGAATTCTGGCCGGTGTTGTCATATGTACACCTTAAACTCTTTAGACAAAATAAAATAATTTAAACACTTTTCCATTCTGTAATACCTTTTTGTACAATTAATTGAAGAACATTTACGACGGACTATGTTTTAAACAACCTGAAAAAACATATGGAATAGTAATAGCCATGTACGTCACTAGGTCAAATGCTAATGACCTCTCGACGCCTTACATCGGCTGAGTGAAGTAGTTTCATATAGCGCCGCACGCTTGCGTCTGTTAGTGGAAGACCAACCAGCGACCGGATACGTTGTGTCTCGTCGATCACCAACACACTCTCAGCCATCCACTCTGTTTTTTCGGTTTACGCGTGTATCTTGCCCGTCCATAAATAATCTTTGAATATTGTTTTTGGATTGGATTTCCTCGCTCTTTAGGTATAAATAAATACAAGTAGCTAGAAAATAATTTATTTTTATAATTTTATATGGAATTTCAGTTTTACATTAAGTTTGGCAACATTGCCATTGGCTCTGGGTGAAATGTTGTACAGTAGCGCGGACTGAGCTGTGAGTAAGAGTGTTTATTACCCCACTTTTAAATCGGTCGATTTAAAAAAAAATATATATGTAGCGCTTCTCTAGGACACCCAAGGAGTCACCCATTTAAATATAATACGTCATTTTCATAACACCCTGTATACAACTTGGCATAGTATAGTAGGAATCAGAGAGCTACACTTTTTTTGATGTTTCGTGGTGCTAAAATTCAAAATGGCGGAAGGGATGATAAAAAAAATGAATAGGAAGTGAGGTCTTGAGATACATCAATTTAAAGGTCCTATCGAGTACTTTACGTCCCAGAATATTATAACTATATTAGTACTCAGAACAATATGGCGACTGTTTAAAATATAATATTTACTATTTTTCCTTTTTCTATTTTAGTTCAGATTTTACTGTTTATATTAAGTATTTATTAGTTGGCTGATACCCATACCAAATTGTAAAATCAAAACTAAAATAGCAGAAGAAAAAAAATAGTAAATATTATTTTTTAAAAAGTCGCCATTGTGTTTTGGGTGCGAATAGGGACATAATATTTATTTAAAATAATGTATTGCAAGACCCCACTTCCTATTAAAATTTTTTTTTTATCAAGATGTCGCTCATCCGCCATTTTGAGTTTGTGGCACCATGAAATATAAGTACAAGAAAGTTTGGTTGTCTGATTCGTACTACACTATGCCAAGTTGTATTTATTTTTCTAAGACGGTAAATGCTGTAAGGGATAATAAAAATAATAAGTATGCAATATTCAAATTGCCGCCATTTTGTTTTTGTTGCGAATACAGTAAGTAATATTCTGGCGTTGTAAGGGACCCGGTATTACCTTCAATATGATGTATCGCAAGAAAACTCTTCCTATTTAAATTTCTTTACCATCGTGGCACTCATCCGCAATTTTAACAGTAGTAGGGGAGAATGGGGGAATGGCAGTCACTTAAGCTAGATTATGTATAATTGATAAAATATTAGTCTTTTCACATTAGTAAATAGAATAGATGATAGCCTGACTCATCCACTAGATCATGGTTTCGCATTCAAATTAAAATAATTAACCTTAAATGAGATGTCAGGACCTGAGAAATGAGGTGTCATTAGCCAGTATTCCCCCACCCTACGGGTAATTCCAGTAAGGTAATTTTTTATGCCTCTTATATAGGAAAAAATTACTATAGGATTTTTTTTTTGAAAATAAGAAAGAAATAAAGCACATACATTTATAATAAAGTAATATATCATTAAGCCTTCTACTAAGTTCATATAAACGATAATAAAATAAAAAAAATATAAAAAGAAGGGAACAGTAAGAGTCCTACTCTCTTAAACAAATATCGCATTTATAGTTTTCAGGAGTGACCCACCCAATGCATAATTAATAAATCCAATGGCCACGCATCGTACAGCGACTTCGCAACTAAAACATGACTGGTGTTGTCCCAATGATTTTATCGGCATTACCCGAAAGCTACTTGCAATAAAAAAACTAATCTTAGAATTAAACCTCGTGATTTAGATAGCTACAAAAGCAGAAATCATTAGATCAATTACTTCCGGGAAAGTACGATATAAGGGCATGCAAAAAAATTAATTATTTTTGTACTTATGTTTGCTTCGATTCACCTGAAAGTAATACGAAAAGAGAGCAAACACGTTGAGATTCAATTGTGGCCATTACAATGGGGTGATCACAGCGAAACTACATGCATTTAAATTTGGGCGTTGATTGTTAGATAGTAGCACGATGCTGAACAAACTGAGTAGATTTATACTCTAGCATTTCAAGTGACCGGAATTCCCTACCTGACTGGGATTCCCCCACTTTCCCCTACTGTCAGTCATCCACCAAGAAGTAGTTTGTTTACCTTCCTTCTACCCCTATAACTATACCCAAATTCTGTAAAAAAAAATTAGCGAGTCAAAAGGTATTAAATTTCAAGACTATATACACCCTGTATATTTAGTTTATATCCAGACTTCAGAGTTATGTGGCCTATAGTTTACATTTACAGTTACAAGTTTTCTGAATAGAAATTATAATTGTAATATGTTTGCTCCCTGGATAACAATGAAGGTTTAGCTAATGTGGAAACGGTTCCTGTAAAAATTAAGGAACATTTATCCGCTTGCTGTAAGGAAATGGCGCTGCGTGTTTATTAGTTTGTTGAAAAATCATAACCTATCAGAAGTTGTAAAAGTGGCATATGAGTGGACGCTAGTCGCAGTGTACTATAGTTCAAAATATATCGTTGATCCTTGACTGTCATAAATCCCTTTTTCTATTTGGGTTTCATAATGGCTACATTATGAAATGCAAAAAAATTGAAAACCTGCCACTTTATGATACTGAAATTTTATTTTTTTTATGTAGGCAGTAAGTAGGGTTCGAATTTTAGGCTTACTTTGATTTTGTTGAAACTAGTTTTCTTGGCATTATGGATTCGACAAAAAATTTTTATAGAAAACTTTAAAATACTAACCTTTAACTTTGCAAATAGATCATTTTTACTAAATATTTATTTGAAATACCTATACTCGGAAAAATATAACATGCTAGTTCTAGTCACAACTATAAAATAACATAACCTAAAAATAATAGAAATATCTTCCAGTTTATGCTCTATTTCTAAAGTTTTATTCAATAAAGTACTATTTTTCTTTTTAGTTCAATATAGTATTATACATATTACTTTATACAGGGTGTCCCGGAACATGTGGGAAATCTCCCGGATATGAAGAAAACACGTGAAAAGAATACTATAGGTTCATATAAACTTCTTTCGTATCGGCCTCCTCTTCGGAGATATGGGCTCCCAAAGAGCACGAATGGAATCAAGTTTTTTACACATAATTATTGAACCACCTGGTGTATTTCAATTATTTTTTAATATGATGTATACCAGGTAAGACCCGTCAAATTACTACCAAACAAACTGTTGTGAATTACTCACAGCTGCAGGGACGGACCAGCTGTAACACTAATGGGCCCATTTTTTTTACGCCCTGTATGATGAGAACTTTGGACAATGTTTTTTACATACCTTTAACTATTGGCTAAAGATTAAGTACTCTTCATTCATGTCGCTAATCCTAACCGTTTTCGAGAAAACGTCATTTAATTTGCACTGATCCCCCCTATCTTCTCACGGGCTAAATATGAAAAAGCGGAATTTTGACGTTCATCATGTCATAGGAACAAAAATGGATCTCTTACCGAGATACGCTAAATACATGATGTAATTAAAATGACGTTTTCTCGAAAATGGTTAGGATTAGCGACATGAATGAAGAGTACTTAATTTTTAGTAAATAGTTAAAGGTATGTAAAAAACATTGTCCAAAGTTCTCGTCATACAGGGCGTAAAAAAAATGGGCCCATGAGTGTTACAGCTAGTCCGTCTCTGCAGCGGTGAGTAATTCAGAACAGTTTCTTGGGTAGTAATTTGACGGGTCTTACCTGGTATACATCATATTAAAAAATAATTGAAATATACCAGGTGGTTCAATAATTATGTGTAAAAAACTTGATTCAATTGGGGCTCTTTGGGAGCCCATATCTCCGAAGAGGAGGCCGATACGAAAGAAGTTTATATGAACCTATAGTATTCTTTTCACGTGTTTTCTTCATATCCGGGAGATTTCCCACATGTTCCCGGACACCCTGTATATACTTATTTATAGTTACTTTAGACATTTCCTGTGCATTAATTGTCATTCCTGTCAGATTATGTGCTGACACAATATTTTGTTCAATAGTATTATTTATTACTTTGTTCAATATTTTGAACTTTGTTCTGCTCGCACCATAACCCAAAGTTTTGCATATTTTCTTTAAAATTTTTCTAGATTATTTTCTGCAATTTCTCGTATTTCTGACGGCGTACAACTTTTTCCTGACTCATTTTTATTAACTTTAATAATATATTATTTATTCTTAATTATGACAGATGTGAAGAAGCGTTGTTGTGTTTAATTGTTGCTATCATGGCATATTTGATAGTTGTAACATTTTATGAAATTGTAAAAGTATTGCCAACCCAAAAAGAAAATATTAATTCAAATGGAAAAAATTTACTATATTTTTTAAAGTTTTCGGACTTTAAAGACCCAAATAGAAAAAGTATTAAAATACACGGTTCATAAGACAATTAGAGCACTTGTATTAAGCGCGTGCTCTAGGATACTGTCTTATTAAACTTGTATCTTAATATACTAATCTATTGCTGTAACCATAAAACACCATAAAATTTACATGTTTTCGGGAAGAGCCGGAGTGGACAAATTATATTGTTGTTAGGTTTATTGGCGCGTAATATGTTTTGTTAGTGTTAAAATATGGCGTTCATGGGCTTGTGCTGAGAGTGCGGCATCTTGTAGTGTCACTCTTAGAAGGCAGCATTTATGATAAAGAAATAAATATGAGTATGTACCAATATTTGCTGAAAAGAGATTATAATTCAAATGATGCTTTAGCAAAAGCAAAAATGTTTCCTATACTATATCCAACGAACAAAGGGAAGTCGTCAAATAATATTATATAACCTATAAAAGTTTGTTTGTGCAGAGTTGCATTAAGGGTCCATCGGAACAGTAACAAGTACGTAAAAATTAATGAAAATTTGAGTCAAAAATAAGAAAACAAACGACTTTTACGTCGATAGCATTTAATCCAGTCTACGTACCGCTCCTCTACTGTACAGAAGAGCCGCGCCTCATATCTTCTGTGCATTACAGCACCGGCATTTAGACAGGTTTGAACGCTATCGACGTAAAAGTCGTTTGTTTTCTAGTTGGTGATTTAAATTTTCAATAATTTTTACATACTTGCATGTTCTTTATATTCCTATTTTTATAAAAATGTAACCAACAATTATGCAGTTTATACCTTTTCAAAAATTTAAAACATTTCCGGTAGACCCTTAATGTAACTCTGCACAAACATTATAACTTTTATAGGTTATGTGATATTGTTGTGACGCCCTCCCGTTGTTCGTTGGATATAATATAGTTCTAATAGTACAAAGACAAAAATATGATTTTAGAAGCATTAGAGGCTTTTAAAATTCATGAAGAATAAGTGTGCTATAAACGTCAAAGAGCAAAAGAAAATATTACAAGGAATAATACTTCCTACACATTAAATTATTGGGTGGCAGAATTAATAAAAAAAAATGTAAGTAACATTTTGCAGACAGTTGCGAAAGCTGTATACAATATGTAATTACTACTACTAACGTTGAACCACTAATAATACGTTTAGATTAAGATAGTAATAGTGACACAAAACTAAATTTAGAGTTAAGTAGAATAAAGTTGGCAAAATTGATTATTGTAAAACTATTCTGTGTACACACATTGTGTCTATTTAAATCTTAAATTTAATTTGAATCCAGTATATCTATAGTTTAAATCATAACATTGTAATTTTTAATGACGACTGTATATAAAACTTAATTTGTATTGAAACGAATAAAGCTGTATTTCAGTATTTCAATAATTCTTTTACTATGTCTCAAAACATTATTATTATAATTGATTGATGATTTTCATTTGGTTTAAAATGTCTTTTTAATTCAAAATAAAATGACAAAATATTTGTTTAGTTCTTCCTTTGAATTTTGAACTATAAGAAAGACGGATAGATATGATTCATAATGCGACGAACTCTCAAGTCGACATGATTTCAGCGACCGTTTTGTCTTGTAGCACACGGGATATCCATTAATATGCAACGCGGTATGTCTGAGATAGACCGACATCTGTGTAAACCATCCTTTTGTCTCCCAATATAAGTTGTTAAATTTTTACATTGATCCGATTTTCTTTGACCTTCGATATTCAAAGATTCTTCTAATTTGAAATTAGATGATTCTTTCCTGTTAATGATTTTTACAACACAAATAATGGCAGCCTATTTTTTTATTTTCCGCATATCTTCCGATGTTTAGAAACTGCTGAGCATACAATACCAGGCCGGTTCTCTCGGAATCTTAAAATTATAAAACTTACCGTTTTCTGGTCCACCTACGAAAGAATAAAATAAGTATTAGGTTATTTGCTTACTTTATATTTTGGTGATTATAAGTCAGTTATTGTTATAGCCAGTGGCAGGGAGCTCTGGTTAAATATAAGACCCCTCAATTTCATAGAGTTAATTGGAGAGCTTACCTCAAAAGAACGCATTATAACCTAACAACCAAGAATCTCAGTGCAGGTAGGTCTAAAAATGAATGTATCAAAGACAAAATATATGACAAATTTAGTCCCCAGTGAGCACATTTAGATCGATGATGAGGAGGAAGCTCTGGTGAGCAAGTATGATTATCTTGGCCACGAAATACAAATCTCAAGAGACAATCAAACGTGAGAAATGAAAAGAAGAATTACAATATCTTGGGCAGCCTATGGAAAGCTTGCGGAAGTCTTTGGAATCGACATAGAAAAGTATTAGAAGAGGAGGGTGTTCGATCAGTGTGTGTTGCCGGTCATGACCTATGAAGCCGAAACCTTAACACTAACTACAACAAGTGCTAAGAAACTTATGGTAACACAGCGCAAGATGGAAAGGTCTATGCTCGGAGTATCACTGCGGGAGCATATAAGAAATGAAGACTTACGAAGAAGAACAGGCGTCACAAATGTAGTTACCCAGATTATCAAACTCAAGTGGAAGTGGGCTGGACACGTGGCACGGATGACTGATGGGAGACGAAAAGACTACTCCAGTGGAGACCGCACTTGGATAGAAGAAGCAAGGGGTCTTCCCTTGCTTCTCCCTGCGCTTCTCCCTGCGCATCTCTTTAGACCGTCCGTCCACCACCCTACGCGGTGGACGGACGGTCTAAAGAGATGCGCAGGCAACTTGATACAAAGAGCTCAAGACAGGAAGGAATGGGCTGAAATGGGGGAGGCTTATATCTAGCAGTGGACACAGAGGGCTGAATGATGATGATGATGATGTAAATACTAAATTATGGGCTACTTGACCGGTTTTCCCATTAAGATTTCAACAAAAATTTGCAAAAATCTAAAATTTTGTTTTTTCGGATTTTTTTTTGACTTTGTTCGAAAAATAAATTTCACTTTCTCATTGCTACTTTTTATTCTCCATAAGATGGTGCCATCAGATCTTTAATGCGGCATTTCGTCTTTGGGACACCATCATAAACTTATTTTTTTCCAATACGGGCCTGGATTTTTTTTGTTTAAATTATGAAAGATGACCTATATCTACGTACAATTACTAGTTTTCCGGCGTTTTGTTCCTTAAATTGACCATCTTCATTAAAATACCACTAGTACATTCATGCAGTTTACTTTGGTTTCGAAGAAACTGAAGATTTTTAAATTAAATTATTGCTATTTCTGTCCTCAATTATAATTATTAAGAACTAGTACTGTCTTTTTTATTTCAAACAATAGTTGTATCAAATTTCTAATTAGCGTAAATACAAATAATTTAATTTATTAATACAAATAAAATTTAACTTTTAAAGTAAGCACTTTCTTAAGACTTTTTAAAAGAGGCAATGAGTTTTACATTTTTAACAGAAAGTAAATTACAGGAACGTACTAAGTATTTTAATGAAGTTGGTCAATTTAAAATGTATTTAAAAATTAAGTTGATGATGGTGACACAAAGACGAAACGTCGCATTAAAGATCTGATGATGCCATCTTCTGGAGAATAGAAAGTAGGAATGAGAAAGTGAAATTTATTATTTATTTTTGGACATATCTTCGAACAAAGTCAGGAAAAAATATAAACCGAAACACAATATTTTTCCTAATATTTCGAAGGCCTCCATATTTGTTTTTGATTTTTTTGCGGCATATTATTGGGCCCATAATTACGCAACCTTGTCCCAATTTAACCGACTTCGTATCTCTTACCGCTTCCCAAGACTCAATGGTGAAGAACTAATTTGTTACACCCTGTATAATGGGATCGACCCTTTAGTTTTATTACAGTCAGCCATTTTTCGTGCAAACAACTTTACAACAATTTGCATACTTCACAGTAAATTTAACAAAAAAGCATAATATTAGTTAACAAAATTTCTCTGGTAATGTTCATGTCCATGTCCAGTCCATGTCTAATGGTTTCCTAACTTGACTAAATATTTAAGTTTTCGATAACCATATAAACTATTTTCTTACCTCCGAAAATATGCTTTGTAAAGTCTTCAGTACTGGTATTGTTCCCATTAATAATTGCTGTGGTCATGCTGATGTTTTCAGGCGGACTTGGTGTTACCCTGGCTTCTGGACCCGCCACCTTTAAAAGAAAATAATTATGAACACACTCAGAAAAACCAGACCTTATTTTGCTAACACTTTTCGGGTCAAATTCCAAATAGCATTTGGTGTTTTTTGGTGTGCTTTTATTTTTTTTTTACTGGGACATCCAATATTTTATTTCATATTTAGTTTCGTATTAGTCCTATATAATTACTTCAAATTGCTTGGATAGTTTAAGAGCACTTATCAGTGACCTACATTAGGGTAAAAATGTGACAAACTTCAAGAAAACTGTTAGATAGAATTTGTTAAAATTTTAAATTTAGCCTCGAAATATACATTACAGGGTGTCCCATTTTCGACACTTTTATATGGTATCTCTGTAATTGTTAGTGATATCAAAAAAGTAATGTAGGTATCATGTGATCTTTTTGAATCAAACTTAAAATAGTAAAATCAAAATTTGAAAATTTTCGCTCGCTTAAGAGATACGGGGGAAAATAAAAAAATTTACAATTTCAAAATTATCCTATATTTTCTTAGTTAAAAGAGATACAGAAAAATGTTTTATACAGAAGTTTATTTATAATGACTGTTGAATAATCTGCCGTTTTCAGAATAAGTATACGGGTTCAGGTAAGAAAGTTATCGGACCTAACCTCATTTTTTTTTTAAACAGAACACCCTGTATATTTTTATATTAAAAGATAGCCTTTTCAATTCTCTTTACAAATATATACACACCATGCACGATATTTTTTTCCTAGGCGATTTATTTGAACTTTATTACTTTAAACCACAGTAGGCCATGAAACAGAAGCTAATATCCTAGAGACAACTATGTTGACATTCTAGTTGTTATTAACATTTAACGTCAATTTCATTTTTACATATTCATTTGTGAAAATGACTTATCAACATTTTGAAAAATTTTATATAATATCTATCATCCATGGTGTGTTATAAATTTTAAAAGAGAGTTTAAATTGCTATCTTTTTAGATTAAAATATACAGGGTGTTCCATTTGAAAAAATGTAACTTTATTACCTGATCCCGTATACTTATTCTGAAAACGGCAAATTATTCAACAATCAATATAAAGAAACTTCTGTATAAAACATCTTTCTGTATCTCTTGGAACTAAGAAAATATAGGGTAATTTTGAAATTGTCAATTTTTTGATTTTCCCCCGTATCTCTTAAGCGAGCGAAAATTTTCGAATTTTGATTTTACAATTTTAAGTTTGACCCAAAAAGATTACATACATGACACCTATATTACTTTTTTGATAGCACTAACGGAGATACCCTATAAAAGTGTCGAAAATGGGACATGATAATCTTGAATTTTTCGAAAAAGAATTTTATTTTTTTAAAACGGTAAATAACGTTCAAATTGAAAAATATGGTTAAGCAGTCATTTTTGAAAGTATTGCATGCAATCAATAATCTGAATAAATTTCATAGCTTAGTTTTATTTATAACAAAGAAAGTAACAACAAGGTTTTAAAAAAAAATATCTAAAATGATTTGGAAACGCTTCGGGTGATCACAGACTCCATCGATACAGCCGGCCAGCGCGCTGGCTTGTCGCGTCTTGGAATGGCGATGTTGTCTCATTGTTCAATAACAATGACATATGCAAATCCGCGGCGAAATCCCAAATCGGACCATGCGGTCGACTGATAAATCCTCCTAAGAGCAATAAATTAAAAAGTAAAAAAAAAATTTGTAGTCCTGGACAGAAAATTCAAAAAACATTCTAAAATATTTTTTTACAAGGGATATCCTTATAACAAATCTAAATAGTGTTTATGTATCTTATACAGGGTGTTCATAATAAGGTTCCAGAGACGAAACATTTCAAAATCATTTTTCTCAAGGTTTTCAAATATAACACCCTATTTGGATATATTACGAGCCGTCACTGCTTTCAAAACTTGTTGATGAAAATGGAACCCGTTCCAATTTGGTGCACTGTATAATAATTTAGGACGCGGCACAGTATTATAAATAAAGGGTTTTAAAAGCAACACTTTAATATTAAGTTTAATGTTGTGATATTAATGCCCTGTTTTAAGTCCTGCGTATTATTAAAAGATAAAGCAGCATTGTAACAATACATGACAGCTTAAAAGCTTAAGGCCCAAGTTTAGCCTAAGTTGTGCTCAGGCTGTTGCACATTTGCAAAAAGTTCGGTGTATTGTCTGTATTACTTATAAACTTTTGTGTTTAATGAAATCTGCGCCTTATTCCTAAATTTACAATACGAAAGTGTATTGTCTTCATTTTTACATGTTTATTTTTGTTTGCTATTTGTACGTTTCTTCATAATTCTAAAAAGTGGACAGATCCAGTGCTTACTCTTGGTATAAGATGGTTCAAGATACTTCGGCTGCCAAATGTTCCTTAACCAAGTAAACGTAGAAAAATAATTTAAATTTTCCAAATTGAATTTAAGCTTTGCGTTAACATATTCCTGGAATGTCGAACGTCGCCAAGTTTAGCGATTGGGAAAGGGACAGCGGCAGCAAAGCAATTGAAATAAAGGTCCGTCTGTACCACAAATAAATTTAATAGAATGGGGGGAGAGGGAATTTTACAGTAAAAAGGACATATTTTGACCTTAGCGAAGGTCATCATCAGCAGTGCAACGATAAAATAAAGGGTCAGGGAATAAGCAATATGACGTAATAACAAAAACAAGAATATCTTCAAAAGTCACAAAATATCATAGGTGAAATCATTAAAAAAATTTAATCATAAAGCAGGTCAAGACTCTTATGCAACTTGAAATAATCAATGAACCAAATGAATTAATAAACAACAAATTAAAAAGCCAAATGAGCTTGACAGCATCGATAGTTCTCAGATGAGCATCTCAGTGGATTTTGAGAAAGAATCTATTTGTGCAAAAATATGATTATAAAATTGTTAAAATATACTCTTCTTAATATAAGGCAGCATCTCGGGATTCAGGCAAGTTGGTTGGCTGTATATTTCGGAGCCTTTCAGCGATAGTTCCCGCGCTATGTTGTTCTTAGATGTTCGATATTGTCGTGCTAGTTTTCTTGTTGATGTACCAAGTGTGCTTTTCGCCCTTCTTACCAGTCTTTCTGATCACTCTGGTAAAAATTCTAGGCCGTCCATTTTTTGGACGGTTCATACAAGGAATACCTTATAATTCAAATAATAGGAGGAATGGAAGTACAACCAGGAGATCAACTTGTATTTGCCTTTATACTAACGTCCCTTTAAAAGATGCACTTAATGTTATCAAAAAGCAGACTTGAACAAGACCAGACTCTACAAGAAAGAACATCGTTACCGATCAATGCCATCATGGAACTATTAGAATGTTGCCTCAACAATTCTTATTTTCAAGAAAAAGATAGGTTCTTCAGCCAAGTGGATGGACTACCGATGGGCTCTGCTCTTTCGCCGATAATCGCCAACATTTATATGGAATGGTTTGAAACTGAAACAATAAAACAAGCAAAAAAGAAACCAAAAACGTGGCTGAGATATATAGACACCTTCATTATTTGGACAATCATATTCACCTTGGAGAAAGAAGACAACAGTCAACTACCTTTCCTAGATGTTAATGTAAAGAAAAATGGCAACACCATCCAAACTCCAGGAAACCTACGCATACAGGTCAATATCTGAATTACACATCAAATCACTCACACAATACAAAACATGGGATCGTAAGAACGCTTGTGGATAGAGCAATGACCATTTGCAACTAAAATAAAGCCCTCAAAGAAGAAACTGACCACATCAAGATTGACCTCAACAAAAATGGCTACCCCACGAAATTAGTTGACAAAGTTTTGGAAAATCGTAAGACTCGGCCAAATACACAAAAGGGAGAGACAAAAGAGGCTCAACCAACACTCAAGATTCTATATGTCAAAGGAATATTCGAGAGAGTTAGAAGACTAGGACAACGATACAACATCAGAACGGTATTCAGCTCGAGAGACACCATAAGAAGCCATCTAACGAAGACGAAACCAACTAGCCAAAAAGATAGGAAAAACTGTGTACCAGATCCTCTGCGAATGGGGCCGATCGTATATTGGGCAAACACTACGGCCACTGGAAACAAGGATTAAAGAACACAGAAACAACACTCAAAAAGGAGAAACGGAAAAATGAGGTGCAGCTGACCATGCCTGGACACACAGCCATCACATCAGGTGAACAGAAGCCGAAATCCTGCTCAAAGAACCACACTGGAGGAAGAGGAAGTTCAAGGAAGCTGCTACCATACACTAGAACCCGGGCTGTTTTAGTAAACCTTCATTAGATTTAAGAAATATCTGGAAACCTTTGTTAAGTAGATGTAAGCTTAGAATTACTAATATCGCGCAAAACTGAACGCACGCATGCACCTATCTCAATTATACTTCAGTGCACACAGCTAGTATAAATAGAGCTGTAGTTACTTCTCTTATTTAGTATTCACCTGAAGACGACTGGAGATACTTACCAGTTGAAACGTTGTGATTAATAACAAATAAAGATAATGTCCAGAACTTTTCTATCAAGGAATACCTTGCTCACATTCAGCAATTGTCCGATAAATGGTTCTACGCGATATATTTTGATTTTCAAAAATGTTTATTATTCCGAATTTAGGAACCCGTCCAACTAAATTATAAATACTTTTCCGAATTTCTAATTTGTAAGCCATATGGACTTAATCAATTTAAAAACGTTAAGTGAAGGTGTCAAATAAGTTTTTGTTACCTGGGCAACTTGATATTTTCTTCTTATTATCAATTTTATGGCATCTGAAATTTGTACCAAAATTTTGTGACATACGTTACCCGTATTGGCCCTATAATTTTTTTTTTTGATACCACAAAAACGATTTATTAAATTACACCGATCATGGATATGCAATATAGTGGCATAAAACACGTTTCCTCGATTTAAAAAGTTTTGGTTATGTTATCAGTGGCGTGCGTGACAGGAAAAAAGTAAATTATTTTGATGAAAGAAAGAGTACCCAATAGTAATTTTAAAAATAGTATTTGTTTCTTAATCTACAGTAATTTCTATTTAAAATAAGAAAATAAAATATGCTATTAATAGAACTATTAGATAGAACCCAAATAAATAATAAATAATTAAATTAACATATAATGCCAATCCGAATCAAAACGAGACAAAAATTTAATGAAACTCCAAGGATATTGTTCTTAAAGCCATACTTTTTGGTCTAGGTGACTGTTACGCTGATAGCATCAATTATTGTAATTGCAGGCACACTAATAGAATTATTAATTTATATTAATTCTATTAGTAACTATGGATCATAAAAACAAAATTTTTTATGTCACGTAGTTGCATTGCCATTGTATAAATAAATACTTTAGCAAATTGGTTCCATTTTTCTTATGCATAAAAATGTTCCTGTTCCTGGAACTTATTTCTGAATGTTTCTGAAAGTTTCAACATATGCCTTATTGTTTATGATTGCAAAAACAACTTCCTTTCATATTTACATGTTTATATCAAAGGATTTGTTTAGCAAGCACAAGCACTATAGGAAAATCCTTGAAGGCACTCTGGGAGTGGTGCGTGTGTGCATAAAGCGATTCACGCGGGTTTTGAATCGTTGGAGTTATTCTCGTTGGGAAACGCGATCTCGGGGAGGTCGTTCCATAAGGATGACGTCCTCCAGTTGAAAAAATTCTTAAATAATGAAGTTTGAGGAATATTAAGCTTAACCACATATGGATGAGCGGCAGTGGTTCGTCGTGTATTTCTGCTGCGCTCTGGCCGGAATTAAGAGGGCAAGGTCAGCCGAGCATTTTCCATGGAAATATGTGTAAAAGAGAGTCAAATCACCAACCTGTCTTCGATGTTCCAGGCTGTCGAGGCTCTTTGTCAGCTCGTGGTCTCCGATCATACGAATGGCTCTTCTTTCGATGGAATCCAGTAGCCGAAGAGTACCTACGTTCGGGTATACAGCTCTAGACATGAGAGCAGTAGTCTAGTGACTCGAATCTGCGCTTTGTATAGTGTCAAAAGTTGTTGAGGTGTGTACAACTTTTTGATCCCGAAAAGTACACCAAGTTTCTGCGAAGCTACCTTGGCGATTGTCACAATGTGGTTATACCAAGACATATTTCCTCCCAAATTGACGCCCCCACAAATTAATAGATGAAGCCAGTGGAATTGCGTGTCATGCCATGACTATATCCGGTTCTGTAATGTTAATCTTTTTAGAGAAATCTGCTGCCGGGGATTTCTTAGCGTTAAATTCGACTTGGTTACTGTCACTCCAAGCCAAAATTTCTTCCAGGTCTTTGTTGAGCCATGATACTTCATCCTGTCTGCAAAAATTTGTGTCAGCAGCCGATGTTTGTGCATTCAAAGTGTGCTATCGCCAGCAAAACTAAACATCTGATTTTAGTTTTCACTAGAAGGTCGTTAATGTAGAGTAAGAAGAGGGTAGGAGACAATATGGACCATTGAGGAACACCGTCAATATAGAAACATTGGAAAACATTTTTATCTACGATATTTGTACCAGTATGGATACGTTTTATCAGTATTGGGAAAGAATCGTTTTCAGAATCGAGTACACCAGCAAAGAGAACTTCCAAGAAACGGGTACTTTTCGAGTACCGAGTACAAGTTCAAAAGTTTAACGAAAATGAAATCTCGTACTACCAAGAAAATTGGATATGATAATATTTTTTAATTCTTATTGTAATTAAATTTGTTGCTTATGTTCAAATTTTTTCGTTTTTACTATTAAAAACTAATAAAAGTTAAATATAGGTTAAAAATGTCTATCCCTATTTTCGCTCCCCTCTTATTCAGATGCAGAAACCGTTTTAATTTTACAGATAAACTCGTTTCAAATAAAATCGACAGAGAGTCTCGGACTTAAAAGCGAAAAGTCGTAATTTGCAGTATTATCGTTTGGCTGCATTAACCCGTAGTCGAATACCATACTCGAATCTCGAGACAAGTATCCGAGTACAGCGAGTACTTTAAAGAATCTTCTTCGATTCTTGTACTACAGTACATCACCAGTGGGTTCAACGTCTTTCCGAAACAATATCCGTAGTGAAGACGCTGCCTTCATCCTTAACACAAATTTGACAGTATTTTGAAGTTATCTTTAAGTCTAAAAGTATCTAAAGTAATATTCCGCATAACACGTCAATTGGCCCTTTAATTTATTTAAAACATAGTTTTTTTTAAGGTTTACATTCAAATATCGGTCCTTAGTTTATGTTATTAAGGATAATTATTCTGATATTATATCATATTTCTTTGAGATGTATGTATGTATGTAGACACCATGAGCCTTCCTTTCGAACATTTGTATCGCCCCAGATTATTTAAGAAATACACACTGAAGTGATCTCGACAAAATGTTTACTGTGGTACTGTGTTCGGGCTACTGTTTACAGGTTACAGCAACAACAAAATAATCTGTGTTTCTTTGGTATGATCCTGTGCACACCAAGAAAACTCATTGTAAAAAGCAGTATCACTGTGTTGTTGCAACAAGAGACGTACTGTCCACCGTAGTCCACGTCAGTACTGTGTGTGTTTCATTCAGCAGCCACATACTACGGACGGACGTGCTTTGGAAACAGGTTACAACATGGCCACTCTAATATAAATGCCTTTGAAGAACCAAAAATATTTTCAAATATTTCATCATTTAGTATGCAATGGCAAACTCCAACGTCACTAGATTTTCACCTAAGCTCACTAACACACAGAGATGAAGTCATCACTCGAACTTATTTCCTGCAAAGGTCGTCATAAACACAATGTTCCTAGGCGGTGCTTTCGGTGTGTACACAGCTATGTTCACCTCTAGCAAAAAATAGATACACAGTACTATCGTCTACATGCAAGAATAACGTCGGACACCAAAGGATATTAGTATATTACATACCAAGAGTTGTAAGAAGTACCCATCGCTCTTACCTTAAGTTTCGAAAGAGTGTGTAATATACTTTTTCTACGGCTTCATATTTACTTTTATGTTAAATTATCTAAATATACTAATAACACATTTTCTGAGTCGGTACTCACATGATTATCGGTACACAAGCCCATACAATTTTGTGGCCGCTCCCTGGACTTTCCTAGTAATAAATTATTTGCATCGAAGGCAGCTTGTAATGTAATTTCCCGTGGCGTTCCCTCAATCTGAATATCGTAGTTACTCATACCTTACTAATATACCCAAAAATACAATAGAAATAAAAAATGTTGACGTTTAAAATGTCCTGGCGACTCGATGGATTTCACAGTCAACCTTGCATAAAATCTATTGGAAATATTAACGGTTTTGGCATACTATATAAAAAACGCTTTAAGGTACTCTGAGAGTGGTGCATGTGCGCATAAGGCGATTCATGTAGGTCTTGAATCGTTGGAGATGAAGGAATTCTTAAATAATGAAGTTCGATGAGTACTATATCATGTTTATATGAATGCTCAGGTGGTGTAAACGGATTTTAAAGCATTGGACACCAAGTGAGCATTCATATAAATATGATCTTGCTCGCTCAGTCGGTCTGGAGTCGGCTTTACAGTCGGGTTTTCAGCGAAATATATTTCTTAAATAAATAATTTAAGAAAGGGTTTTTATTTCGATTGGAATTCAATCAGAGCATAGAATATGAACTATATACTCATGCAATCACCAGATAGAGTAGAGATTATTTAAACTTTTAACCATCTTTCTCTGTCCTAACCAAATCATAAGCATGAAATCGGAAAGTAACCATAATATATATGTCGGGTAAACGTAATTGAAGGGAAAGAACCCTTTCATTTGAAATTTCAGGTACGGACTATTTTCTTACCTCCGGATGGAAATAGAGAAATAGAGCATTAAATAAATATAAAATTGGTTTATGTTGACATCAAGTCATCAAATGAACATGGGCCGACACTGTTAACATAGACACTGTATAAATTCTGACCAGCAAACAAATTTAGTGCATAAATATAGCAAAAGTCAACACTATAATCAATCGGAGAAATCTCAATTATTGAGCGTAAACAAGGATTTATTTCATAGTAAACAGAGTTCACTGTATTTAGTAAACATGTCAAAAAGGCAAATCAGCAAATACATTAGAACAAATATAAAATATTTCAAATAAATATTTAAGGCAACTAGATCAATTAAGATGTTTAATAATAGGTTAGGTATTTGAATTTGTTGAAAAATTGTTTTAATAATAAGGAAGAAATTTGTCAACCATTTATTTGTGTATCAGGGAAAAACTTTAGGGAAACAACTGATGTTTTGAATAGCAAACTTAAAATAATGTATAACTAACTTTACCAACATAAGCATTCCTCTGGGGAACTACGCCACGGTATACCAAGCGGAAGTTTATGCCATATATGCATGCGTGCTACAAAATCTTGAAAAGGACTACCACAACCAATATATTTACATCCTGTCGGACAGCCAAGCTGCTCTTAATGCTCTGAACTCCAATCGGTTTACTTCGAAACTTACACTGGAGTGCCATGCCAACCTAAAAGTAGTGGCGGCCAGGGGGAACAAGATAGATCTCTTGTAGGTCCCTGGTCACTCTGGGATCAACTCAACTCAACTGAACTCAAAATATGCTTTATAAATATAAATATAAAAACAACTGGAAATACAAACATAAATACAAATATAAATTTAGATAGATACCATAGCAAGAGGTTGGCATTTCAATACCCCTCTCGTCATATTTAATCAAAAGTTTCCTGAAAAAATTCCACCATACTATAATAGGGTCTCACAACTAGAACCTTTACCAAACCCCTCCTAAATGCTTTTATACCTTGAATCCGTCTCAAAGCGAGGGGGAGATGGTTAAATATCTTTTTACTGCCATAGAATATGGAGTTCTTTGTGAGTGTCGACGTAGGACAAGGCAATGAAATATTAGACGAACTACGTGTATTATACACCGAACACCTATCAATATCGGATCAATACTTCTTGTGCATCAGACATGCTGATTCCAATATAAATAGCGATGTCAGGGTGAGGATTCTGTGCAATAAAAATAATGGTCGGCAAGAATCTCTTCTACCCGCTTTACACATAAACCTGATAGCTCTATTCTGTAACAAGAAAATGCTGATAAATAACTGCCTTCACCCCAAAAAACAAATTCCATACCGTAAATGACTCCACAAGGGCAAAATAAGTATTTCTTGTTATCTCTGCATTAAGCTCGTATGATGTTACCCTAACTGCAAAGCAACCCGAAGACAGCTTAGTCGCTAAATTTCTTATGTGACTTTCGAACTTAAGTTTGTCATCTATATGAATGCCAAGAAACCTACTTTCCCGAAGATGAGCAATAATCCCATCATCCAAGACCAAGTTACCAAGATTACATCTAAAATACATAACTCCAGTCTTTGAAATATTCAAAGCAAGCAGATTTGCATCGCTTTATTTCAATAAGATCGGCATTTGCCTCCCTATACAGCTGTTCCGGGTCCTTATTATACCAAAATATTGTTGCGTCGTCCGCAAAAAGAGTAAACGATCCTGTGATGTCAATATCAACTATATCATTTATATACAACAGAAACAATAAAGAGCCCAACACAGAACCTTGCGGAACACCAAATTTGACATCTAGCTGCTTCGATATTGAACCCCTATATAATACCCTTTGAACCCTATCCGATAAATACGAGGCAAACCAGTCAAGCATTTTACCTCTAAATTCATAGATTTCTAACTTATGGAGAAGAATTGGATGACTAACACAATCAAACGCCTTCGAAAGGTCACAGAAAACCGCAGCCACCGAATCTCTGTCATTCAATCTCACATACACTTCCTCAAGGAAAGCAAATATTGCATCACTGGTATTCTTTGATGCTTGAAACCCAAATTGAGCTGTTTTTATAATTTTGTTTTTATCTAGGTAAGCTGTAACACGCTTCTCAACCACTTTACCCAAGGTCGGAAGAAGAGAAACGGGTCTGTAGTTGGAAGGTTCTTGACGCTCTCCATGGATATTAGGTTATGAAAAAGCAAATGAACTAGCGGGAGCCGGATCCGCTCAAAGTCTCAGGGGCCCAGAACCGGCCTTTGGGATATCAAAATAGGCAACAAAAACAACATTAGATAGATGGTCGAAAAAACAACACCTATCTCGATGGCCAGGGTTACCTGGTCAAATACAGGCACGGGCCGTAATTGGAAAACCATCGAAAATACTACCGAATGGGATGCTAACTCTGACACGGCCCCAGTTGAAACAAGTGATGGGTCTGCTAACAGGCCACTGCCACTTGCGAAAACACCTTCAACGGATAGGTATAAACAACGGATCCATTGAATGCGGCGAAGAGGATGGAACCGCCTCACACATAATATACCACTACGTAGCGATGTCTCGTAGAAGACATAATATCTTCTCTCTCTCTCGGGAGTATACAACGTGGTGACAACCTCCCACATGATCAGCTTGGTAGAAGGTTACTGGACCTCATAAAAGGAACAAACATCTCTAAACCGACCCCCGCCTTTAACCAACCAACCAACCAACTTTACCAATATAAATTAAAACTCTTCACATCAAAGTGTTATGGTAATATACTTAGAGAAGATTTTTACTACCGTTATAAAAATTTTGACTACGATAGCAAAAAAAATACCTTCATAGGGGACAATAAAACAAATAGCTTTGAGAGTAAAGTTGATTTTGCTGGATATATCGTTGCTATGGTAGTAAAGTCGCTTTATAAATATTATCCTGTAGTTACAGCAGAGGAAAGTTCTTATAATCACAAAGCCACTTACCACCGATTAAAAACATACTTTGCTGGGACAATAAAGTTATTTTCCTATTTCCCAGTCCAGAAAGAAGCCAGGTTAAGTTTGGTAAATTTTTAAAGCGTTTTATTCAAAATGTATTGATTATATATATACAAGGAATTCAGCACAATATACCGTTTTCCTTTTTAGGCGAGTTATTTATATTTTTACATTTAAATCTTTAAAAATAAATTTATCACAATTTAAGCACTAAAATCGAAAATGGTGTGAAAGAAATTGACTCGTAATACAACCAATATAAATCATAGGTTAGTTATAGTTCTAATGATCCATTTATAAACTTTAACGTTCAGTTTAGTTTCAGTTGAGTTCACTTTCACTTGCCCTATGCTCGCAGCTCGCTGACGTTCGCCGGGAAACAATTTCTCATTTATAAACTTAGCAGATCGTTGTGCATTTCATTGGCTAACCTGTCACGACCGATAGCGTGTTGCGTCTTGTGATCTTTAACTTTAAATGGCATATTCTCACTCTACATTTCAAAATAAACCACAGCAATTATTAAATTAACGCACAATCACCTGTACTCTATGTTCGAGGAAGGTAAACAACGAATTTATAATTATAACCCTAAAAAGACTAGACGTCACCCAAGACCTGTCAACGATCACGTGACTCATCTTTTGCATTCTATTGGTTACAAATCAAACTGTCGACGGGCAAGGTCCCTTTCCAGCGAATTATTTTATTGTACCCGTAATAGTAATTAATTTACGTAACAAGTTCCGAACGTAATATTTTACGGGATGAGTAGGAACCCGCCTAAGGCTCGTCCTGGAATCCAGCGAGTCCCTAAAATCACTTTGGATCGTGCAAAAAGGATATCGATGGATAATAACGTATGAACTTCATATAGACAATTACATATTTCAATCACTCTTATGAATACATTACTATTGAATATTAACTACATAATTATGACAATTGCCTTATGCAAATATTAATATTTGGGAAACAATAATTTTCCATATTGGTATTTTAGAGGAGTGGCATTGTTGAAATTAGAATTAGACGCATCAGTGTTTGCTTGACGTAATGACAAATATATTCTGTATAAAGAAATATTATTTTCTCCAATGACGAGAAAAGTTCTTTCCATATTCGTTCTAGAATGGGAAATTTTAATCACTAACATGGTTGTCTTATCTTCTATATCATCCAATAGATTTAATTATATTTATCATTAGGTAGATATTATCGACAGCTTCTGATAAGAAGTGATCTATTTCTTCTATATTCAATACTTTTGATTTTTTTGGTTTATAGCCAATAGATTTTCTTTTAATAACAGTCATAACTTTGGGATAGCGGCTGCTATCAGTTTACTGAAAATTAGCCTCATTGTACCGATTCCAAAAGTAAATAAGCCGGAGACCGCCGCGCAATTTAGATCAATAAATCTCCTGCCAGTAGTGGACAAGATTATCGAGACTATTGTGTGCAATCAGCTTAAACAGTACTTTGAAGAGAATCAGTTGCTATTCGTGGGACAGTCCGGATTTCGAAGCAATCATTCATGTGAATTGGCCATCCAATATATTTATGCGGAATGGAGGAAAAAATCAATGATGGAAACATAGTGATTGGTGTTTTATGGACTTTAAGCGAGGCTTTGAGACAATAGATCGGATTAGTGATTATTTAAATGATAGGTTCCAAAGGACAAAAATAGATAATACAATGTCTGGAAATAGTATTACTAGACTAGGTGTCCCGCAGGGTAGCGTACTGGGTCCACTTTTATTTATAATATATATAAATGACATTTGTAAGTCCTTAAAAAAATGTTTCATCAGTTTACTTGCGGATGACACCTGTTCCCCTAATTTCTGTTCCTGGTAAGAATGCTCGAGAAATAGTTAGTGTTCTTAATAGTGAGCTCAGCATTTTATATGACTGGTTATGCCAGAATAAATTAAAGTTAAATGCAACAAACGTATATATTGTATGGTAATTGGTTCAAAGACACACTGTAAGGCTTTTAATGACTTTAATTTATAGCTGCACATAAATAATACTCCAATCACATGTGTAAGTGAAATTAAATATCTCGGGATAATTGAATCCGCATCTCAATTTTTCTGCTCTTGTTGACTATCTCTGTAAAAAGTTGGCAAAAAAGATTGGGTTTTTTTTATCGAACATCTTCCTGTGTGTCTCAATGGACAAAAAGATTAATTTATAAAACAATTATTTTGCCGCATTTTAATTACTGTAGGTACATCTTTGTTAATTTCACGTACGTGGGAGGAGATTGGTAGATTGCAGGTACAGCAGAATAAGGTTATGAGGATTTTGCTCGGATGTAATAAATTTACGCCAATAGATTATATGTTAAGAGAATTGAGCTGGTTGAACGTCGGGCAGTGGGTTAGAAGGGCGAACCTCATTTTAATATATAAAATGGAAAATAATTTATTGCCTCATTATCTCAACTCATATCTTGAGAGAAGATATGACTGTCACGATTATGGTATCAGATCGGCAAGAAATTACAATATTCACTATGTAAAATCGGGTCTACAAAAACGCTTTTTTATGAGGGACTTCGCCGTTTTAATGCGCTTCCCGATGTGATAAGGAGCTCACCTAGTTCGACTGTATTTTGTAAAAAACTTTTTGTGTATTTGCGAGAACAGAGTTTATGTTAGAATTTTGTATTTGTAAACAATGTATGTAAATATGTATTTATTTTGTTTCTTTTTACTAGCCAAGTGCTAAATAAAGTATATATTATTATTATTATTATATCTATATTATTTTTAATATTAACTGCAGTCAAAGGTTTTCAGAACATAACCGGGAGTAGACAAGAACTAAAAGTAAGAATTGTTGCAGAGCGTTGTTAATTAACTCCATCCAACTTCGAAAAATTTCGAGCTAGTTTTAAGCAGACCTTGTAGTTCGGACTGGAATTTTGAACATTCGATAAATAGTTACTTCATCTCCATGATTTCATGTAAATAAAAAAATCGAAAATAATAATATTCATGTAGAAAAAAAAAAAGTTAAAAACTTTCCACTTAATCAAAAACTGAGTACGGGCACTGGATTACATACTAGATTACCTATCCAATAAGGTGTCACAGGTGGTATCATCGCATTTAAGATTTTACAGTTGGGTCATATGGGAACAATGACATTAACACACTAGAAGTGTCACTTATACGTCAAAAGATGTCACCGTCATTATTGTTGACGTGTATTGGCGATTTTTTACAGTACAAATATTTCATGAGTTATTAAGGGTGGCTCCTTTTAGCTAGGAAACCCAGTATATACAGGGTCTTGAGGAAATATTTAAGCCCATAATAAATACTTTCTGCACATAAAAAATATTAACAAGGATACAATTAAAGGGTTGCTCTAGTAATAGCTTGTGAACTCTCTGCAAAGAAAACGATTCTAATTTAATAAAAAGCCACTTTTCTACCAAGTAAAATTAGCTTTAAATACGCCTCTTTAAATATGGCTGACGTGGGTTTCCCTTCTTGTTTTGTGTCGATACGAAATTATAGACTAAACTTTCGAATCAATACTTAAATGATATAGTCGGTTACAAATGAAATGATAAATAAATAATATACTATATTTGATTTTTGTGTACAAAAGACAAAGAAAAATTATATATTTGGGTCAGACGAAAGAAAATTAATTAGTTGAAATGTTTTGTATTTTTTTCCGGGAATATTGGTTGTGATTTGATTATGCATATTATAGACTAAAGACGTGAAATAACAATAAAGCAATAGCATATTATGTTATAAGGACGAAAAATGTAGTATTTCGGTAACCCGCATAGTCTTCCTTCCTTTCTAAGATTTTATCGTACCTTCAAACCTAACGTATAAGTTGTAGCTCTCGCTGTGGTGTGATCCGGCCGGCGCGGTACGTTGATCATTAGATTGGTGACGCAGAATGGTCGCATATGCACTCATGTAGGCGGGCCAGAATGCAGTTTCTCTTTACTATCAGGCGGGGGGAGATATCGAGGATATCGCGATTTTGGATGGAAAAAGTGCACACTTTTGGAGTGCCACTGTACCTATTGTTGTTACTTTTTCATTCTTACTGTGTTTTTATTGTTAATAAATAATCTTGTTCCATGTTTATTATTATCCTTTAACAGGGATTCTTCCTCCTCCCAATTTGACAAAATATGCAAATAAATGCACCGGATATTAAAAATATTAAATTTTTCCGAAAAAATACACAACGTTAAAAGACTTGGACGACCCTGGTATTTGGCAAGATATTTCATTTTGAAATAAAACAAGAAATGCTTAAAAGACTGTTTATTTCTGAATATATTTTCTGTAATAACAATATTTTACAAAATTTGAACAATTATAATATGCAAAGTTCAAATTGTAATTGTAATTTTTTCGTAACTTCAATACAACAAAAATGCTAAACATCGATTGATAGTCAGTAGAACCTCCTCTTCTATTCAGTAACATATTGGCACGAAATTGCATTGACACAATCAATGGGTTGGTCGTCTCCTGAGGAATATTGCTCCATTCCTCTGCTGCGTCTAAAATTAACTCATCGAAGTTATGAAGAAGGTGTTACAGTCGAAAGAAGACCACGTAGTGGGCGACCTCGAGTACTAAATGTAAGGAAGGTATGTGGGTCCTTACAATAAACCCGTAGACATCGTCATGATCTAGCTCCAGCTCTTCGGAATCAACTACAACATACATTTCGCAGTGGTTTAAAAGTTAAACGAAGACTCCGTGCAAATATTAATTGAAGATGTCATTTAAGAATACTTAAACTACTTCCAGGATACAGAGTTCGCCTAGAGTGCACACGGGAGCATAGTGAATGGTTTCTGCAGCATTGTAGTAGTGGCGTTGGGTCATGTTCATGATGAAAACAAAATTGGACTACAGAATGACGACCGAAGGCAAAGATTCTGGAGAGAACCATTCCGTCAACAAAAACTGAATTTTCTTTCTCTCTCAATCAAGGAGGGAGAGTAATGTTTTGGAGGGGAATTATGCAGAATCGCCGAAGTCCATTAATTTCTATCCGTCAGAATATGACAAGTCAAGTATACAATGGCAGTGTTATCAGGTCAATAATCATTCCGTTACGCAACGAATTATGCGAGAATTTCATCTTTATGGACGACAACGCCCGGGCACACCGCGCAAGAACGGGTGAAATGGTAGTTGAACAAAGACATATTGCCTTGGTCAGCGCATTCGCCAGATCAGAATCATTGAAAACATGTGGAATTTTGTCTCTAGAGCAGTCAACCACTGCATCAGTGCACCCAAAAATGCGAATAAGTTAATTGTAGCTATACAGTAGAGGGATCGAATAATATTCCTCAGATCAACCGCTTGATTGTGTCAATGTACCATCATGTAAATATACAGGATTGTCCAGAAGTCCGGAATAAAATTAATATAGCCTTAATCTGTAACTTTTGGGGAAAACGCTCGGACACGTCAATTTAGTTTTATATATGCTCACATTTTGACGTTATTCGCTTGCTTTCTTATAGACCTTTGTCAAAGGTATGACGACATAGATCTTTTTTTTTAAATAGAAACATACCGCTTTGATACATCATTTGAAAGCTAATATCTCGTACAGTATGCACATAAATTTTAGCACGATTCTGTCAAGCTATTTCAAAATGGCGACTGTTAAAAAAGTTTTTAAAAAAATCTCTATTTAAATAAGTGGAAATTATAAATCATTGATGTTTTTTTACCTTTCAAGGTAAGAAATCTTCTGAACGCGATACAAGGAAGATTTCTTACCTTGGAAGGTAAAAAAACCAACAATGATTTAAAATTTCCGCTTATTTAAATAGAGATTTTTTTTTAATTTTAACAGTCGCCATTTGCTTGCCAGAATCGCGCTAAAATTTATGAGCATACTGTACGAGATATTAGCTTTCAAATGATGTATCACAAGCTGTGTGTTTCTATTTAGAAAAAGATCGATGTCATCATATCTTTGACAAAATAAAAAAACAAACGAATAACGTCAAAATGTGAGCATATATAAAACTAAATTGACGTGTCCGAGCGTTTTCCCCAAAAGTTACAGGTTAAGGTTTTTAATGTGAACAAACCCAGTTTTATTGAATAGAAGAAGTGGCCATACAGACTATTAATTGATGTTTAGTTAAATTCAAAAATTAAATATTTCAATTTTTGTTTCATTGAATTTACGAAAAAATTACAATAATTTTAAATATTGCATTTTATAATCCTTTAAATGTTGTCAAAATATTATTATTACAAAAAATACATTCGGAAATAAGAATTCTTTAATAAGCATTTCTTATTTTATTTCGAATCAAAATAACTTAACGAACAATTTTTAACTTAAACATACTTTAAAATATGTTATCTTATTTTAGGGCACTTTTCCCTGTAAATATAAAATAAATCTCTAGCAACTTACGTTAAAATGAAGTCTATATACGTGGGAAAATGATTGATGTGATATAAAATAATAAAATCAATGATTTCGTGAAAAATTATTGGATTGACGTGCTTTGGGACGGTGGAATTACTAACTAAATATATTGTACTAAAAATATATGTCTTCCAAAAATTACATGAAACATAAATAATTATTATTCTCTTATCTCGGCTATATACAGGGTGTCTGTAAAAAGTCTTTACAAAAACCGATTTACGTACCTTAGTACTAGTTTGCTTACTTTAGGCACCAGACGGCGCTGAAGTGACAATTTTAAAATAGTATATTAATTCAAAAACTGTTCATACTATTTAGTCGAAATTTAGTACGTTGGCATAGCTTTATGGGGAAAAAAACCATATCACAATTCTGAATAATATCAATCCATGGGCGTAGAACCTGGTATTTTTTACTAATTGCTTCTTTCAGAATTATACGCCAATAGAACAAGAGGGATTTGACACAGAATTCAGATCAACCAGCTCATTTGGGATCGATTCCTCTGGGGGTTTTCAAGAAATTGGCATTCTAAAAATTTGCAGTAGTTTTTACCAAAAAATCAAGTGACACCATGCCCTAAAAGGTATTTAAAGAATTACATTATTACATAATTCCTTAGAGCAAAATTAGCCCAATTGAGCAAACTTATTTTAGTACAAAGTTGCTTAGTTTGGTCACTAGACGGCGCTGTAAACTATTTAAAGATTGTCACTTCAGCGACATTTGCTAGGCAACTTTGATATTAAGTTAACATTATTATTTAAAAGTTCTATTATTATTTCAAAAATAAAAAGTTGAATTGATTTCCTTTCCTTCCTTCAATTTAATTTTTTTTTAGTTTTGTTGTTATAATACATTTTAGGTACTTTTTGGTTTTGATGATGCCTTTGTATCAACTTATTTCTATTTTTTTACATAGCGTGAGAATAGAGCAACACAAATGTAGCAAAAGGCTGAGTATTTTAATAATATACTTTTTTATTATTAGATATTGTACTAAATTGTACTAAATATATAAAAAAAAAGTGTAACTTTATTATTTTTTAAATAATAAACAAAGTTTTAAATACAAAACTCTCAAATTAACTTTATATCAAAGTTCCCATAGCATCTAGCAGGGTTATAGTTTAAAGAAATAGTAATGGGTAAACAGCACACTCTAGAAGACGCAGTATGAATCAGCGATCACGACCAACATCGAATATTTAATAAGTGTAAAATTATCTTTAAAACGCGCCTAAGTTGGTGAAATTTGGATAAAGGGTATGGAAGATAAAGTAATTTTAAAAATATTTTTTTACGCGCCCGAATTATTGTCACATTAATTCCGACAAAATTTAATGGATTAAAATAAGTTGCTCGACCTGACATTCACGAAACTCGATTGTTCGCTTCTGTTTGTCATTTTCTATAGAAATGTTTAATGGACAATGGACTATTCAGTTTGTAATTTTTGTTCGCATTTGTTGAGGTTATTCGTATAAGATAAAAAAAAACAAAGAGATCTGGCTCTCTTTTTCCGTTAGGACCACTAAACTTGCCAGTATCCATCTCTGGAAAGCACTTAAAATATCCTAGTATAGTCTCCCAGTCTTATTTATTAGGTTTAACAGACATCATGACAGGAAAATTTAGACCTCTGAATAAAAATAGGAAATACCCTTAAAACAACAAAATAATTCTGGTGACGCATCTTTGCAACACTGCAGCCTTCAAACTTATTGTGCACTCCAGTGCTGTTAGAGAAGATTTGTTTCTTCTATGAGTTAAAATCGTTTTCTACTAAGTTTGTCATAGGTAAGGTTATAGCCGCGTTGAATATTTCCAAAGATTTTGGCTATTCTACTGATCAGCGATTCGTAGCTGTATCTAATACGGGAGGTAGTTTCATCCTCATCGCCGAAAAGTCTGCATTCAATGGGTCCATTATAGATTCCTATACGTTGCAGGTGCATTTTTAAGTGACAGTGGTGCGCCAGCAAGCCAGTCACCTCCCTCAACTGAATTCAAGTTAGGAATAGCACTCCATTCGATTGAGTTTCCGTGAACTTTCCAATAGTAGCCCGTGTATGTGTTTAACCAGGTATACCGCTCCATCGAGATAGGTATTGTCTGTCTAATGTTGTATTGGTTGTCTATTTAGATATTCCAAGGGCAGAATCAGGGCTTCGATAGTTCGTCTGCCTTTTAATTTTCTCCCTGAGTGACCAGGAACCCTCAAGAGTTCGACCTTGTTTCTCCTTGCCGCCAGTTTTTCAGATCGTTGTAATGTTACTTTGGATATAAATTGATTGAGTTCAGAGCCATGAGAGCCGCTTGGCTAGGGTTTCTTCGGGTCTGCAGAGTGTAGCGTACATGTGAACGCACGTCAACACAAGTCAAAATGTGTTCTTGTTCTTAATAAACCAATAGAAATTTAACACATAATGAACTGTTTATGTTCCACTTAAAAGCGAAAATGTTGACATCTGTAAATTATCTTAAAAGCTCTTATTTCTTACAAATATGCAGAACTAACTCTTACAGGAACAGGTTATTTAAGATAATAACCTTTTTACTAAATTAGTTTTATATAACAGTGGCAGTCCATTACTTTTCATCAAGCAGGAATGTACATGTGTCTCATATTTGTGGCTAAAAGCAAAATATCATGTTCCATCTAATGGAAGGGTCGGTCGTGTTTGTCCTTGAACTTTGTTTACATAAATATTGTTCACCTCTTTGGACTTTTATTGGTAACGTTAGAGGCATTTTAGAGTAATGTTTCGTCGTTAGTGTTTATAGAAAACTTTTTAATTACTGATGATATTTCTTGAGTCGTTTAGCGTTTTTAGATCATGAGATCCATGTATTATATTATTGCATATATCTCTGTCTGCTCGCAACTAAGCTCAGACAATACTCGATAGAGAATAGCGGAAGATTGTATGTATGTTAATCATAAAATTGGTTGACATAAAATTGGTGTTTTTCTTGTGACGAAAAATTTGAAAATAATTTTGACGTAGATTGAGGCACTCCGGGTACATAGAAACAACTACAACTTTTTTGCGCTGTAGTGTATTTAAAAATATCGATTTTCTTATCACTTTACCCAAAAATAGTATACCTTGTTCGGGTTTGATTTGGTTTGTTTTCGAGATTTTTGCATTCATAGTGCTCATTGCATGTTGAATGTAATTAGGAAATTAGAAAATAAAATTTTTACTTGGACATACTGTATCTCGGTTATTACCAACTTTTGAACTAAGCCAAGTTAGGACAAATGGCAATATTTTTACCCAAAAATCTGAAATTTTAATGTGCACTTTTTTGTTTGTTTATATGATCAAACACAAGCTCTATAGGAAATTCCTCTAAGGCACTCTGGGAGTGGTGCGTGTGCGCATAAAGCGATTCACGTTGGGTTTGAATCGTTGGAGGTTATGCTCATTGGGAAACAGGCTTTATATAGTGTCAAAAGTTGGTGAGGTGTGTACAACTTTTTGGTCCGGAAGAGTACACCAAGTTTCTGCGAAGCTACTTTGGCGATTGCCACAACGTGGCTATGTCAAGACGTATGTCCTCCCAGATTGACGCCCAGCAAATTAATAGATGAAGTCAGTGGAATTGCGTGTCATGTCATGACTATATCCAGCTCTGTAATGTTAACCTTTTTAGAGAAAACTACTGCCTGTGTTTTCTTATCGTTAAATTCGATTTAGTTACTATCACCCCAAGCCCAAATTTCTTCCAGGTCTTTGTTTAGCCGTGATACTTCATGCTGTCTGCGAAGATGTGCGTCGGCAGCCGATGTTTGTGCATTCAAAGAGAAAGATGAGACAAGTGTGCTATCGTCAGCAAAGCTAAATATCGGATTTTTAGTTTTCACCAGAAGGTCGTTAATGTAGGGTAAGAATATGGACCCTTGAGGAATACCGGCATTGATGGTGAAGGTATCTGAGAGAAATCTGTCAATCGCAACTTGCAGCGGTCCTTAAGAAAGCTAAACAGCCATGCACAGAATCGACTTGGCATACCATAATATCGCAGTTTACTTACAAGCCCCTCATGCCAAATACATAAAACTTTATGGCAACCTGTATACAGGATGAGTATACAGTACAAATTATTAATATATCAGTTATGTTATTACAAGTAGACTTTTTAACAATTATTGTCAGTGTATGAAATGTAATTTGATGATACTAGTGTTAAAAGTGGATTCAAAGAATTCAAACGGACAGATCCTGCAGCGCTGCACCGCTACAAAGTACATGATTGCGCCCGTTGTTATGTTTGAAAAATAGAGCTTCTAATGTCGCATCAATTTGTAATTTTTACATTGTTTCCTCAATTCATATTAAAAATCAGTTTTCCAACCAAGAATATATTTTTACATTGTTTCCTCAATTCATATTAAAAATCTGTTTTCCAACCAAGAATATTTTGAAGTGCAGTCCACGATAACCCGAATAAACCCTATTAGATTTATAGGATCATCTAAGGTAAAAGTCCCTATTATAGGTACTGCATCAATTAACGGCACATCTGTAATATAATCTCAAAAAAATACGATTTGTATAGCTAGGAAGTTAAATAAAATACTTTTAGGTAAATACAACTTTTTTCTATGTCGTTGCAAGGACGTCGTCGGCCAAAATTGGCAATGGCAGTTGTCAATATTATATGGATCAGTTCAGACCAAACCGTTGTGCGAGTCATTTCTTATCGCTCGTCTCAAGAAACGGTATATCATGATATTTATTGTGTTTATTGATTCATATTAACATTTTAGTGTTTTTTTTAATATTGGATATTCTTGTTTTCAATTTGGTGCTCAAAAACTATTTGATAGGCAGATTTTTATTTACTGGTGCCGAAAATAGGTACGTTCAAGTTAGTAGTTTATCCTATCATCGACATCCATGCCGATAATTGAGTATAGGTCATAGGCTACATTTAGGTCGATTTTAGCATAAACATTCAACTTAGCTTGAAATTGTCTTGTATGCAATTTATAGTAAATATATAGTTGGCTAGTTTCGTCGGCACCCCATATTCCCATCGGCGATTAAGATAAATGTGTCTAAAGAGCCATGCCGTTATTATCAGCACGTATTTATGTGCCGCTACATGGAACTTTTTTTTGAATTAACACTATACTAAAATGGAAAGGGAGAAACGAATACCCAAAAATGAAAAAGGTAATAGTGCGGGAAAAATCAGTGCATGATATAGTTAATAGTCTATATTATCTTAGTTTTTAACGTTGACAATTAACATGATGTCAAATATATTGCGAGCACCTAATTGAAGAATAACTAAACGCTCGAACGCAGTTAATTGCTGACCTGATAAAATATAGATATATTAATTGCCATATATTTACATGTACGCGACGAAGATGAATGTGCGCTTCCCACCGTCTTAACCGAAAATGCGGCAAAACGTGGATCAGTGCAGCACATCACATCGACCGACGTGTGGATGACATCCTTGTCTTACGCATTTGCCTAGCTTCTCTGTCTACGTTTGGATTTCATTTCACTCATTTCATTCAAGTTTTAAATGGGATGGTTCTTCTTCACTTCTTTATGGCGGCTGCTGTAGACGTCATTCGTCAAAAAAAGGTGAAGGTTGTGTAAACAGAATATTATTAGAAATGACATATGTCAATGGCCGTAATTAAAAACTAAGGTGATATAGACTATACACACACAATGGACATAATGCTAACAATGAACACATTGATGATAATGAAACTGAATTAACTAATCAAGTACAAGTTGAGAATATACTACAACGTTGAATTAAAGAATATACGTCTTCTATAGCAAATGAAAATACCAATGAAATTGACGTCACAGGAATAATTGACACACAATAATTTTCTCAAGAGACATTCCCGATATTTCCATTATAACTTTAAATACACCTGACTTTGATTTAGTCGTACGTGATTCCCTGCCTAAAACAGTTTAAGATATAACTGAAAAAAAAATGAACCGTTCGATTCTTCCGATCAACGTTGCCAATTGTCAGAATGAACTAGTCAATAAATAATAAATACTTCTATACCATTAAAAACAGGGTGACCAATTTATTTAGTAGTTGGTCAGGTTGTTTGGACTGTAAGTTATAGGGGGTGGTTATTGAGGTTAAATAAAATGATCAGTTGTTCGTTTGAAATTAATTTAATCTGTGTAAACTGGTTTTGTTAAATTATACACGAAAGGGGATGTGGATGTATCTTTGTTATATGTATGGCCTTCTCTTTAGACGACAATAAAGATTTATGGAAATTCACAAAAAAACTATAAGTTATTATTGACATTTGTGTCTTAATACACTAAAACATGATGTGTACAAGAATGGGGGTTTTCTTCTAAAGCAAAAATGATGGGGTTGACGTTACTAAGTTAAAGAAAACACTACTGTTTATACATCAGTGATAAGTCCTGGATGACTGACGGTAAAATATACACAATGTCACACGTAAGAAAAATGTCTTATCTGGCAAGAAATGTGTACGTTACAGATTACCTTGATCTTGTAGCGTCGTTAAAAAGGATATAAAGCGGTTAGGTAGTTTCCTTTGTATCAAAACATTTATCTGTCCATAAAATCAAATATCTTTGTTTTGTAAATTGTCGGTCTTGGTTTCTTACTGTTCTGCCTTTCCAGACTTCGGGACGTCTTAGTTACATATTTAGGGAACCAACGATAAGGGATGTCATTTGTCTTGAAATAACGGCAACTATTATACACAAAACTTGAACGTATTATTATTTAATTGTGGAGAAGTAATCATATTTGAGGTCACAAGAATACTATATTATTGCCGCTAAATTTTGGCCGTATTAAAAAATAGAACTTGCCTCCAGTGAATTGTCTGTGGCACTGCATGACGCGGGTCGTCTTCGTGTGCTGCTTGCAAACTTGCTCTGTCGTCACGAGAAAACATCCGACGTGTTATAAACAAAAGGACGGTCAGAAATCCCGCACGTGGGGAATGAACGAGTGAGGCAATTGTGCGTTGTAGGAAGATAAGATAGAGATGGGGATACATTAGATAGTTACAGATTTGGAGACAAAGGAATATTGAGGTGACGCGCTTAGCGGTGTGGGGAAAAGGCGTGAGAGAGACAATTATCCATGTCGAGGAGGTACGACAGAGAGAAAAATGTATAAGAAACGGGTAAAAGTTGCGTTGTAACTTCTGGGAAATATGCATGCAGACCAGTTATTTCTTATACGAGGGAGAAATTGTTTTATTTATACCCAGGGAAACGAAAAAATAATAATTAAAAATATAAAGTAAAAAGAACATGAGTGTTGGAAACTGGTTTTCCAACAACCACTACTATACAAAAAAACACCTGATTCAAAATCAGAAAATAAAAAACATTTTGGAAACATAATTTTCGCCATTTTAGCAACATCCAACAATATCGAAACTATTCCGACTCCATTTAAAAAACCTTACGATACTAAAACATATCGAAGAATTTTGGTATTGTTTAATATGCGACACTGATCGAAAGCTTGACATGTACCTAACAGAAGATGACCAAGGTGAATTCCGATATCCCTATTGTAACTAATTACTTATTTTATATTTTACTATTGCCAAAGAATTAGGAATCATCAATGGGCGTCGTTAGAAATTTTTGTAAGGGGTGGCAAGGATAAAATGAGTCATTTTATGAACTTAAAAAGCAGGACGCCAGTGGTAGCAAGGGAAAAAATCCGGCTGCAGGTTAAAGCGTCGCAGTCAAAATTTTTTATGGACCACACCCCACGAACAAACTCAAAATATACACCTCAATTCCGTCAATAATTTACAGGAAATACTATAAAAACCGATGCGGTAAGATATGAATTCAGATAACTTCCCAGAAATCTTGACGAATTCTCGTTATACTTAATTTAAAAAGCGCGACAACAGACGAACACAAGTAATTTTTTTTTTCGAGGAGTATTTTCCATTTTCTGAAGATTTTTCACGGTTTAAATCGATCCTGGTTTTATACAAAAAGTGACAGCGGGCAACAAACCAAAAAACAACTGCATATTTATTTTAAGAAACATTGATTAGTATGCTTATTTGTATGCCAAATATGCACTAATTTCATCGTAAAAAAGTGCATTGTGTTTTAATACTACAACGAGATCTCCTGAGTGTCCTGCCAGTTGTATTTCGTATAAGTTTTGATTCATTTTAAACAAAAAAAGCGTCTCTCGACTGAAGTGATGGGTTTTTAAGTTCATTTTTCAGTTGAACAGAATCAAACTTTTATATTTCTTCAATAAACCATGAAATAGTTCTTGCGAAAACACTTTTGAATAGGGTTAAAAATTATTTTTGGTCAATAAATCGAAAAAATGTAATTCACCGATGTCCGAAAATCTAATTATAAATAAATTAATAACAGTGCCTAAAATGTCTTTATAAATTTGTTTATATAGCAGCTTCGGAACCGCTACATTAGAATTTTTCTTCGTTTGGCTTCGCCTCGATTAAGAGAAATATTTTCGAAGATACTATCCCACCATGTACTGCTGCGAATGTCGAATTTACTTTACGACTTTAAAAAATACCTACCAAATTGGAAAAAAAATAGGAAAACATACTATGCTGACAACTTCAAGGGGGGGGGGGGGGGGGGGGCAATTGTCCCGTGTTGCCCCTCCCACACGACGCCCATGATCTTTAATATATTATTTCTTAAGGTAGAGTACACTTTTCCAATATTCTTAAGGTACCGATAATAGGGACTTTTACCTTATAGATCCTTTGTTATAAAGCTCATCCAATCCCGTCGTTATATTATTAAAATGTAGTAATGTGCTAAATAAACTGCAAGTTCTAGTTTACGTTAACGCACGTTTAGTTTTATTTACATGCCTTAAGAGAAAATAGAACCTGGCAACATTTCAACTACGATTTGATTAATAAATAGCACACACAAAGCTAATCTACATAATTATCATGTTTGTTAGTGACACGATACATTTCCTTATTAAAAAAATTATTAGGAAATTGAGGCTATAAAGATAGTTCTTATGAGGTAGGAATAAGTTATAGTATCTCTCGCCCAAACTGACTCTACAGCGTGTGTGAAAATATTGGAACCATATGAAAGGTTGAGTAGAATAGCCGCTTTGGCTAAACTTCGCCGTTTTCTGTTACGTATGTACAAAAAGAAAGACATATTATTATTATTATTATTATGTGGAACACTTTTTTATCTATGATTTTAGGAAAAACCCTATTCTTCATGAAAAGTTTTGCTTATCTTAAAAACTCCTAATTTCCAAAAATCACAAATATCAAGTGTTTCAGAAGGAACACACACCACTATAACTTTTTTATTGTTCAAATTATAGAAATAAGATTTGGTGGGTTTGTGTGTGATATTATTTTGTATTTTATGACATGACGGACTTCATTTTATCACTTCCGATTTAACCGGATATAACTTCAACTTAGGATCTTTAAATAGAACACACAGTATTTTTGGCTATATCGATTCAGAACACCATTCAACAACTTCCTATACTTAACTTTTTGACCCTTTAAATAATTTTTCTTTATTTTATTTTTTCAGCTAGAATTCTATGAACTCCCTAAAATGCCAAATTATGGCGGATTTTAAATTTGTAATTATGTTTATTTGTGTGTTAGCATTATGGAATACTGGGTACCTAGACAAATGCCAAGCTGTTTGCGCTTCTTGTTGTATTTTTTTTTATGAATTGGTATTTTTAATAAATTCTTTCTCCTTGTTTAACTTGACATAAGGTGTGTAATATCAAAGAAGGTGCTCTATTTTCGGCCCGAGTGAGCCGATATGTTTCCATTTGAAAAAATTGAGTTTTCTGAGATAAAGCTTTCGTAAAAAGTTAAAAAATGTGTAGAAATTTAAAACCCAATAATACTTGAAAATCTTTTTTTATCAAGAATTTTGTTTAGAAGTAAATTATTCATAGCAATCTAGATTAAAAAATAAAAATAAGAAGAGCAATTATTTAAAGTGTCAAAAAGTGATGTCTAATTTGTAATAGTATTATGAATCGATATAGCCAAAAATATACTGGGGTTCCAATTAAAAATTCAAAAGGTCATTTCCGGTTAAACCGGAAGTGACATAATGGGGGCAATCTGGGGCAAAAAAAAGATAAAAATAATTATTTTTTGTAGATGGTTGTTAGTTCATATTTTGACATAAATTTGATCCTCAACAACTTTTTCTAATAATTTTTTTATATCATATAAATTAATGTTACTTTACTCATTTTAGCACATATTCTTATTTTTTTATCACCCCGTACAAGGTGTCCCATTTTCGACACTTTTATAAGGTATCTCCGTAATTGTTAGTGCTATCCAAAAAGTAATGTAGATGTCATAATATGCTCTTTTTGGGTCAAACTTAAAATAGTAAAATCAAAATTTGAGAATTTCGCTCGCTTAAGAGATACAAGGGAAAATCAAAAAATTGATAGATTCAAAATTACCGTATATTTTCTTAGTTAAAAGAGATACAGACAAATGCTTTATACAGAATATTCTTTATAATGATTGTTGAATAATCTGCCATTTTCAAAATAAGTATAAGTAAAAAATTATCGGACCTAACTTCATTTTTCTTAATTAATGGAACACCCTGTATATTTTAATATAAAAATATAGATAGCATTTTAAATTCTCTTTTCAAATATATAACACAGGCGATTTATTTAAAATTTATTACTTTGAAACGAAATAAAAGATTCAGATTAAGGTAAGGTAACGGGAATCATTGCAAATGTTCGAGATATGTCGTTAATGGTTACCGTCTTTCCGGATTGCGAACAAAATATAAATTTTGAGCCATTTCTTCGTTTTTTTGACGTTCAATATAAACTGATATCATATCAAATTTTTTTAAATGTTGATGAGTTATTTTCACAAATGAATATGTAAAAATGAAATTGACGGTAAATGTTAATAACAACTAGAATGTCAACATCGTTGTTTTAAGGATATTGGCATTTGTTTCATGGTCTATTATGGTTTAAAGTAATAAAGTTTAAATAAATCGCCTAGGAAACAAATATCATCCATGGTGTGTTATATATTTGAAAAGAGAATTTAAAATGCTACCTTTTTAGATTAAAATATACAGAGTGTTCCATTTAAAAAAATTAGGTTAGTTCCGTTAAGTTAACTTTACCTGACCCCGTATACTTATTCTGAAAACGGCAGATTATTCAACAATCATTATAAAGAAACTTCTGTATAGAACATTTTTTCTGTATCTCTTTTAACTAAGAAAATGTAGGGTAATTTTGAAATTCTCAATTTTTTGATTTTCCCCCGTATTTCGTAAAAGAGTACATGACATCGACATTAGTTTTTTGATAGCACAAACAACTACGGAGATACTCTATACAAGTATCGAAAATGGGACACCCTGTACGTTATATTTGTGATTTCTTCGGGGATTAGAAGCTTTTAAGGTAAGCAAAACTTTTATAAAGAAAAGTGTTTTCCTAAAATCACAGAAATCCACATGGTATCAATATTTGCACAAACGTTGTATAAAAATTTTTCCTATAACCGGACACAAGGACTATAATATTCTGTATCGAAAGTTCCTGACCCAAGATTTATAAAAGTAATTATATTGGTATCGCAGTTCTTTTATGACACTGGATTGTTATTTGGATTGTTTCAAATTAATATAAGTTTCGTGTATAGCTTAAGGATGCGCATCAAAATTTTTTATGTATATCTGGGAAAATCCCGCAATGCCGGCATCAACGCAATGCTCTTTCACCTTAATATAGAGTTTTCGTTCAAATAGAGTCTACTGAGCTATGCCTTAAAATGCAAGAAGTTTAACTCTAAATAAGACCTACTTTTCCTAGAGCATCCCTAGAGGCTGCTAAGTTGCTCCATTATTGGAGAAAATTAGGTAACTCAAAACATAGACCGTTTAGCGCCGACAAGTTCCGCAATACACACAAAGACAGTAAAAATCAAATAAAAATCCCTTACAGCACCTTTATAAAACAGTTTCGAATACGTTTAGGGATAACTCAAAAATTCGACAACAGCGTATTGAACTTCAATGAAGTTTTGCTTCAAATTGAGTGATAACATCGAACTATACTAATATGTTGGACCTACCAAATGAAAATTTTTCAAGAAAGACTCAAAAATGTTCACGACAGCAATAAATTTTACGTTTATAAATAAAAACATACTTACATCGCATACAACAGTTCTAAAGGCAGCAATAATTATTGCTGCTTCTCTACAGAAAATAACCGTTCTCGTCTCACGTAGAGCCGGCAATACACTGTCTAGCGCAAATCAGTTGCGCAGCGAGAATACAGGAGTAAAAAGCACAAGAAATATTTTAAAAAAATCCTTGCCTATCGCAGTTCTTTCGTAATTCTCATTTTAATTATTGGTATGCAATCTAGATTGTCAATTATTATGTCGTCAAGATCTATATTGAGTTTTCTATTTGAACATCATTACTTAGTACCTAAGTCAATTTTTGCGTGCCACTAACAAGTAGTTAAGAGTGAGTCAGTTCCCGATTGAGTGAAACTGATCATGATACAATAACTAAGTATAAGATATCTAACCATTCCAATTTCGTCTGCCGCGCGCAGCGACGCCCCAGGGAGAGTGGTTTTTAAATTTCTTATGAAGATTTATACGATGATATCGTTTTTTATAGTGTTGGGGAAAACCGATGATTTTAATAATCGAGTACTTGATACTCGAGCGATTTTAATAATCGAGTGAATCGCTTGAAATTCCAATTCACCAAGCGATGACGTCACCGACTGCTCCACCGGCAGCCTAACCGTTTACATGTGATCAGGTAGAGTATTTAGCAGGCATGTAACTACGGGTGGGCACAGGTTTAGCTAAAAAATTGTAGTAGCCACCAAAAAAATTCCAGAAATGTATTTATTTGTGAATAATGAATTTTTTCCACGTGTCTCGATAACAAACAAAAAAACTGCAAAAAATCACCAAAATATGTATTTATTGTTAGGTTTATTATTGTGCGTTTTTAACCCGAGCAAAAAGTATTGCCAAGAGTTATTTTTCTTCACATATCATCAGCATAAAATAAGTAGATATTTAAAATAGCTTGTCAAATTCTTCCACTTTAAATTATCAGGTGCCAACTGTGTGCACTTCAAAATTTAGGCTTAGTTACGCGACTGGCAAAATAAGAAAATTGGTTATTATTTTTTTAAATTCATGTATTCATGTATTCATAGTTACCTAAAAGTTCCTGTTTAAATTTAAGAATGCTTACTTTTAATTACCAAAAAAATTGTCGATACCTATGTTTTGTTAAGTGTTTTGCTCGTTTTCTTATTTTCCAGTAACATTTTCTATAATGTATGTTATTTTTAAGAAGTCTTCTTGAGTTTAATAATAAAAAGTTCCTGTTTAGATTTAAAAATGTTTACTATAAGATTACCAACGAATTTTTCTAGATATTTTGTTAACCATTTTGTTCGTTATGTTATTTTTCATTAACAATTTCTTTTATTATGTTATTTTTGAGAAGTTTTCTCGTCTTTATAGTAATTAAAAATTTTAAAATTATATCCTTTAATAACGACCGATCTAATAGAGGTGCCACTTTTTCGTAAAATGGGTTTTACAGATAAGAGGATAAAGAACAAGACGGTATTTTTTAAAATTAATTTAAGGTGGGGCGAGCATGTTAAAACTATTTAAGCAATTTGAATTGTTATTATTTTGCATTTGTTATAATGACAATTTTTTTTAATACACTTCGGTAGGTAATTTATTAATAATACCATAACAAGATATTCATTAAAATTTCAAAATTATAGGTTAAGGGTTCATTGAAAACGTGCGAGAAACAATTGAAAACTATAAGGAAAAAGCGGCTGCAATCGGCCGTCTCTTAGCAAACTTGGGGAATTTCTGGAATTGTTTATCAGCTTTTTGATCTTTCATGTCTGGGTGTCAACAGTCGAAAATCCGAGCTCTACAAACTCTACAAGGAAATTTACACTGCAGATTGTTTGTGGCCGCTGCGGAATTGCAACAAGATGTTGGAAAGTTTCATAAGTTTCACAGAATGAATAAAGAAATCTATGAACCAATTTAAAATCACACAGAAACTAGAAAAATATCAGTCGGCGAACGAGACGCTCAGTCTCTAATGCCGCGGCCACACCAAGCCAACAATACAAAAACAAAACAGCAACACAATATTTTTCAACAATTTAGAAATAAATCGGAAACATTTCACCAACTTTTATGATTTGTTTTGGTTATTGGCAACTTATTGTCTTCCCGTCGCGGAGCAGTCAACATCAAAGGGTATCTGTTTTGTTTCCATTTCCGGCAACAGTGTCGGTGCGGCGTGTACCTACTGTAAAACAAATACAAAAATGGAACAGAAGCACTAACAGGTAGAGGTTGAGAACTATCGATATTCGCACCATCGATAGTTTATCGATAGTGATCCACTAACTATCAATATTTAATGGATAGTTTTTATAAAAAGAAAAAGTAATTACTCGCCCCCATGCCCCCCGATATTCAACGAACAAATATGTTTGCTTGTCAGGTAGTATTAATATCATATAATATGAAAGAGAAATTATTCGTGGCTTTACGGACTGGTATGATTAGCTGCTCTTGCATGCGGTGTGAAGTCCTTTTGGCGCGCCTATATTTTTAAATACACATTTTGTCGTATTACAAAATAATTATTTAAGTTTTTAAAAACCGGCATTTACAGATCGTCCCCCTTCGTTTTGTTTTTTTATCTTGGTGTTAAAAGTACGTAAGCGAGCCGCTAGTCACGGAATATAATAACCGTCTGTTAGTCACGTGCGTGTAGTGGCGCATCCAACGGTGTTTTTTTTGAAGGTCGAAACCTTTTTTTCCTGACTTTGTTCGAAGAGATGTCCAAGAATAAATTTCACTTTCTCATTGTTGGTATGTATTCTCCGCAAGATCATCAGATCTTTAATGCGACGTTTCGTCAGTGGGTCACCAATCACCATCATCTATATAATTTTTTTAAATACGGGCCTAGATTTTTTTGTTTAACTTCTGTTCCTTAAAATATCCTTAGTACGTTCCTTTAATTTACTTTTGTTTCAAAGGAACTGAAGATTTTAAAATTATTATTGCTGTTTCGGTCCTTAACTATTATTATTACGTATAACTACCATTTTTTTTTCATTTCAATCTAATAGTTTTATCAAATTTCTACTTAGTGTAAGTACCTACAAGCCAAGTGGACGGGCTACCGATGGGTTCTGCTCTTTCGCCGATAATCGCCAATATTTATATGGAATGGTTTGAAACTGAAACAATAAAACAAGCAAAAAATAAACCAAAAACGTGGCTGAGATATGTAGATGACACCTTCATTATTTGGAATGGAAATGATGATGACAGCTTCGCACCGACAATCAAATTCACCATGGAGAAAGAACACAACAGTCAACTACCTTTCCTAGATGTCAATGTAAAGAAAAATGGCAACACCATCCAAACTTCAATGTACAGGAAACCTACTCATACAGGTCAATATCTGAATTACAAATCAAATCACTCAAACAACACAAAACATGGGATCGTAAGAACGCTTGTGGATAGAGCAATCACCATTTGCAACTCAAATGAAGCCCTCAAAGAAGAAACTGACCACATCAAGACCGAGCTCAACAAAAATGGCTATCCCACGAAATTAGTTGACAAAATTTTGGAAAATCGTAAGACTCGGCCAAATACACAAAAAGGAGAGACAAAAGTGGGTCAACCAACACTCAACATTCCATATGACAAAGGAATATCAGAGAGAATTAGAAAACTAGGACAACTATACAACATCAGAATGATATTCAGCTCGAGAGACACCTTAAGAAGCCATCTAACAAAGACGAAACCCACTAGCCAAAAAGATAGAAAAAACTGTGTCTACCAGATCCCCTGCGAATGTGGCCGATCGTATATTGGGGAAACACTACGGCCACTGGAAACAAGGATTAAAGAACACAGAAACAACACTTAAAAATGAGAACCGGAATAATCAGGTGCAATTGACCATGGACACACGGCCATCACATCAGGTGGACAGAAGCCGAAATCCTGCTCAAACAACCACACTGGAGGAAGAGGAAGTTCAAGGAAGCTGCTACCATACACTAGAATCCAGGCTGTTTTAGTAAACCTTCATTAGATTTAAGAAATATCTGGAAACCTTTGTTAAGTAGATGTAAGCTTAGAATTAGTAAAATCGCGCAAAACTGAACGCACGACTGCACCCATCTCAATTATGCTTTAGTGCACATAGCTAGTATAAATAGAGCTGTAGTTACTTCTCTTACTTAGTATTCCCTGAAGACGACTGGAGGTATTTACCAGTTGAAACGTTGTGATTTATAACAAATAAAGACAATGCAAGTCCAAAACTTCTACCTACAAGTAATTTATTTCATTAATACTAATAAAAGTTTAGTCTTAAACCCATCACTTTTTTAAGACTATTTAAAAATGGCATTGAGTTCAACAGTTTTGAATTGAACCGAATTTTTTAAATTACAAGAATGTACTAAGAATGTTTTAATGAAGATGGTCAATTTAAGGAACCAAACGTCGAAAAGCCAGTGTTTTATACCCCTAAACGTAGATTTAGCTCCTCTTTTATAATTTAAACAAGAAAATCCAGGCGCATATTTAAAAAAATTAAGTTAATGATGGTGACCCAAAGAATAAAAGCCGAAGGGAAAAATTTTAGATTTTTTCAACTATTTTGAAAGCCCCGGTATTTATTATTGATTTTTTGCGGCATATTATTGGACCCATACTTACGCAGCTTTTCCTAATTTAACTACCTTCGTATCCCTTACCGTTTCCACAATCCCAATCGTCACCATTGGTCACGCATTTGTTACACCCTGTATATTCCTATAAAATATAGTATAGTACTCTTAAAAAAGATTAAAAGAAAAGACGAGAATGCTCGCAGTTTTCCAATTTCTTGGTATGAACCTGAATTTGCGATAGCATTCTTAAACAGATTGTTGATCGTGCTTACTATTGGAAAAACATGTAGATTTCCGATGACTAGATCGATTTTAGAAATTTTTGTAGAACTGTGAAATATTTTTTCAAAACAAACATTTTTAAAAGCCGAAAAAGTTCGTTCTATGATGAATTGCAAAATAGAATTCGATTTATTATCATATCTGAGGACTAATAAATTCTACTAGATAAAATTAGAAATGTCACGTAGAAATAACATGTTGATAACATAGCATATAAGATATCGTCTCACCGCCTCTAACTGTCATCAGCCGCGACTGTATAATACAAAAGATGCAAGGAGCGATTAATCACCTGAAATTTTTATGACTAAGAAAACACCAGGGGTTGTTTTTGTAAGTTTTAGAAGTTTAGTCTAGAATTTTTATTAAGGAAGAAAAGTTGATTCTGATTTTTTTTTAAATTACATCCTTTAATTATTTAAGAATTTACAATCGCCGCTGGCTAGCCAGTCGAAACAAAACCCGTGTCGCGAATGAATCCACTAAGAAATTTGGCATACTTTTTTGTATGCCCCTTCTCGTTTATGTGCCTTTAAGAAAGACGTATGTCGTGTCAGCCGTCCGAGCGTCAAACTCGAACGTCGTCAATCGGCACATTTCGGGTGGTACAAAACGTTGAACGAAAATCGGTTATCAAGTGAAAGACAACGATTTTTCGCGTAAATTTATAACTAGAGCAGTTTTATACCTCGAGCGATCACACTACTAAGCAGCACATTTCGGTCGGCGTCAAGCGAAGCTCGGGTATCGAGTAAAAGGTAATAAGGAACAAGCGACGATTTTCGTTTGAATTTATAACTCGAGCATTTTTCTTAATAATCGAGTGATTTCGGTTATTTCAATAATCGAGTGCCTACTCAAGCGGTTTTTCGCTCGAGCGATCACAGCACTATCCAGGACGAGAAACCATTGTGGCTTTTATTGTAGTTATTCAAACTTAGTTGAATAATTTTACTAATTTAATATTAATGGCAACAAATCGATTTGTTCGGGTTTGTTCAAATGATTGATTGTTTTTAATAAATAAATAGCTTCTTCAAAAGAAATAACAAAATTATTTAAAAAAATATTTTGCTCGATCGAAGTATATACAATTAATGATACATGGAAAAACCACATACTCCTTACGTAAAAATATTAGGATTAAATTATACTTACCTATCTCCGAAAGTTGATATTAACTGAGATACAGGGTGTTCAAGTTAAAACTTCATTTTTGTTTTCCTCTAATAACTTTTTAGATGAAATTTTAATGTATAAATGGCATTACTTGCAAATTTATAGGTCATAACTTTTTTGTGCCTCAGTATATTTAAGTTTTTAATGAAGATAATACTTTTCTCATATTTATTACGTAAAAAAGGTATAAGAAGTCCGGGTCGCCCAGAGTTACCGTTTCGGAGATATTTGCATTTAAATTGTTTAGTGCACCTGCCCAATTATTATTAATTTGCAAAAAAAATTGTTTTTCTTAAAGTAACCTATGAGAAAACAAATAAAATTTAGAGATGCAGTTGCTATGTAACAGAAAAAGTTTCAATTTTGAGTTTATCGTAAGTTTGTGTTTTCTTTTGACACGATATTTTCTAGGGTCAAAGTTTTTTTAATTAAAGTAAGTTAAAGAATAGTCCAATTGTTGTATTTATTATTTCCAATTACCATTACTAGAACATTAGTTATCATATAAAAGTGAATTGGTAAGAAGAACGAAATATTATTTGCTTGCCTGAGCTAAAGAGCCAAACAATTTAAATGCAAATATCTCCCAAACAGTAACTCTGGGCGACCCGAACTCAGTATACCTTTTTTACGTAATAAATATGAGAAAAGTATTAGTTTTATTAAAAACTCAAATACACTGATGCACAAAAAAGTTATGACCGTACGAATGTGCGAAGAATTTTGTAAAAAAACGTTAGTTTCTAGCAAAGTTATTAAAGAAAAACAAAAAGGAAGTTTTAACTTTAACACCCTGTATCTCTGTTAATATCGGATATAGGTAAGTATAATTAAACCCTAATATTTTTACGTAAGGACTCTGTGGTTTTTCCATGTACCATTAAATAGCGGTCACCCTGTATAGTATGGAAAACTATACATAGGAAGAGATTTTGAAAATTTAACAGTATGCTAATGTTGATGGGAATAATTCGGCTAAAATATTTTCAATTTCACTTTCGGTTATAGCGGTGTCAACTCGCTTATTTTAAACGGAACACCCTATATATTATTACATTTTTGGATTTTACGTAAGATACTAGGCTGATTTTGTATATCATGTCCTATCCCTACGTCTAATCGTATTTGGCATTTTAAGGTTTTATGCTTAGAATGGCGTTTGCAGACCCTAAACTAATTATTAATTTTTCCTATAAGGAACTTTATTATTTAATTTAGGTTCCTTGCTTTAATAAATTTTTCATAGTGTTTTAAAAAACTATTAATACAGATTGTTCAAGCAATAAAATTAAAAATACAATTGAGAAAACTGTAAAAATCTACAATTTCAAATGGAAACCTCCAAATTTTATAAGTATTTTCTATTTACCATTAAAAAAATAAGGATAAGTTTAGTATCTAGTCCGAAAATTTGTAATTTTTGAAATAGTGCCAATTTAATATTTTTGTATGGCGATTCTCCTGCGGATTTTAAGTTAAGTTACTCCTAGTTGGCTGTGGCAAAGAAGCAAATACTAAAGAAATGCATCAAGCTGATAGTTACCATTGAAAAATGATGAATAGTCGTAACAGAGCATTGAAATTAGCGAAACGATGATTATTTAAACTTATTTATGATTTAAGGAGAATGTGGTAAAGTAATATCAACATATAACACATTTATTTCTCTATCCTTTTACTGTTTTTAAACGCCTTGATAGCCAACTAGCAGTAACTGAGCTTAAAATCCGCAGCAAAATTGCCATATAAAAATATTTCGAAAAACTAAATTTTCAGGATAGACAACCTTATACAAATTTACCTTTATATTTAATGCTAAATAGAAAGTTGTTATAAAATATGGGGGTTTGAAAATGTAGATTTCTTTCAGTTTCCTCAATTTCATTGATATTAATCTTATTGCGTGTATTAATAATGATCAAAATATTATAAAAAATATACTAAAGCAGGTCCTTTCCAACAAGGTTTCTAACCCAAATTAAATAATAAAGGCTTCCTTATAGGAAAAATTAATAATTATTTTAGGGTCTGCAAAAGTAATTTTAGACATAAAACTTCAAATGTCAGACACGCTTGGATTATTATTTATAGGATATGATATACAAAATCTGCCTACAATCTTGCGTAAAACCCGAAAACGTAATAAAATATAGGGTGTTCCATTTAAAATAAGCACGTTAACTCCTACTTCCGCTATAACCGGAAGTGCTACAATATTATTGAGAATATTTTTGCCAAATTGCCCCCAACAACATTAGCATACTGTCCAATGTCCATATGCAGATCCAATATCGAATGGGTTCCCGGTGGGACACCCTGTATAAATCTTATAGTAATAAAAAATGAATACACACGAAGCCCGCATTTCATAAAATTGTTTTTTCACATTGGATACATATGTTTCGCCCTTAAATGGGCATCATCAGACCTAACAAGCCCGAAGAAGTAAACTTAACTTGTTTCTAACTTTTCAATTATGATTTATCATTTAAGTGCGAAACATACAGTGAGGACGTAAAGTAAGGAATAAATTCATTATCTCGCAAACTACAATTTTTTAAAAAAATCGCTCGGACCCTTCGATTTTGTTTTTCGAACGCGCATATTCTGACATAAAATGTAGATATACAGGGTGTTGCAAATAAGAGTGACACAAAAATTTTTTTTCTTAAATAGAACCCACTGTATATTATTGCATGTACGGATTCTTCGGAAAATCCTAAACATTTTTCAGGTAGCATGTGCTATACCTTAGCCCAAGCGTTTTGGAGTTATTCTCATTCAAAATTTGAAAATCAGATATTTCGCAATCAATCAAGACTTGCATTGATTCATGCACGCTGAGGAAAGCCTGTAGTCAGCATGCGTGAAGCGCAAGAAAAGTCAAGTAGGCTTTGGAGTTATGATGCAAGAACCAAAAGAATTAATGTCAATAGTTACTGTTATTGTTAGTTTTATGTGTATTTTCCTAACGTTTTACTAGTTTTCAAAAGACTCATTTCGTTTTTTCATAACTAAAATAAATTAAAATGCGGCTCACTGAGAAACAGCGCATAGAGGTTTTGATGATGATGGGCTACGGTTATAGGGTTAGAACACAGCAAGAAACTTGTGAGTTATTTAATCAAAAATACCCCAATCATCCGCCAATATCACAATCAACAGTAAGCAAAATTGAGTACAAGTTTAGGCAATTCGGTCATGTAAGAGATGTCCCTAGATTTGGTCGTCCTCAAGTTGATGAAAATCAACAATTAGAAGTCTTACTGGCAGTTCAAGATAACCAGCATGTGGTGTCTAGGCAGATAGCAAGTGACGTGTATATTGGAAAAACAACAGTTCTTAAAATACTGCATACAAATAAATACCATCCTTATAAAATGCAAGTTCTCCGAGAACTTTTGGAAAGGGACTTTGAGAGGCGCCTTGAATTTTGTGAGCGTTTACAGGATATGTGTTTCGTAAACAGAAATTTTGTAAAAAATATAATTTTTTTCCGACGAGTCCACATTTTGCTTGAATGGTGACGTAAATACCCAAAATTATCGATATTGGTCCGATGTAAATCCACACTGGATGAGGGAAGGACACACACAATTTAATCAAAAGATAAATGTGTGGGCTGGCGTTGTCGATGACATTGTTATAGAGCCTTTCTTTTTTGACGGAAATTTAACAGGCGAGAGATACTTGAGTTTTTTAGAACAAGAACTTGTTCCAGCCCTGGCCACCCTTTTTCCTGAGTTAGAACGTCCCGATTTGCCACATCATAATATCTGGTTGCAACAAGATGGTGCTCCCCCACATTTCGCTGTGGGAGTTACTTTTCCAAACAGGTGGATTGGAAGAGGTGGTTTTATTGAGTGGCCGCCAAGGTCACCCGATTTAACACCACTCGAATTTTTTTTAATGGGGATACCTTAAGGGAAAAGTATTCAAAAGCCAGCCTGCAAATTTAGATGATTTAAAAGATCGCATCCGGCAAGAAATTCGGCAAATTACACCCCAAATGGTTCGAAATGTTCAGCGAGAATTTGTAGATCGGTTAGGCTATTGTCAGTTGACCAACGGAAGACACTTCGAACATTTACTTTAGAAAAATTATTTTTAAGTTCACCTAACTGTTTTTTCGATAAATAAGACATTTTTAAAATAATTTTATTCTTTGTTTTCTCCATGACTTTTTCCACTTTTCAAATTTTGAATGAGAATAACTCCAAAACGCTTGGGCTAAGGTATAGCACATGCTACATGAAAAATGTTTAGAATTTTCCGAAGAATCCGTACATGCAATAATATACAGTGGGTTCAATTTAAGAAAAAAATTTTTTTGTGACACTCTTATTTGCAACACCCTGTATATCTACATTTTATGTCAGAATATGCGCGTTCGAAAAACATAATCGAAGGGTCCGAGCGATTTTTTTAAAAAATTGTAGTTTGCGAGATAATGAATTTATTCCTTACTTTACGTCCTCACTGTATGTAACTTGAAAAACAATTTGATGAGACGCCGGCATTGTTTTTTTGGTTCTTCCTCTTTGGACTAGATCAATCAATAGATTGACAAGTAAAAATATAATAATTGCACGATATATACATACTAATTAATGGGACATGGAAAAACCACAAACTCCTTACGTAAAAATATTAGGATTTAATTATACTTACCTATATCCGAAAGTTGATATTAACTGAGATACAGGGTGTTAAAGATAAAACTTCATTTTGGGTTTTCTCTAATAACTTTGAGAGAAACTAACCTTTTTTTTACAAAATTTGCAATAATGGTTTTTTTAGGACGAGAAATTGATTTCTTTGTGAAATTTTAATGTACAATGTAGCGGGACTGTCTGCGGGATTTTTCGCACATTCATAAGGTCATAACTTTTTTGTGCCTCAGTGAATTTAAGTTTTTAATAAAAATAATAGTTTTTTCATTTTTATTACTAGGTATACTAAGTTCAGGTCGCCCAGAGTTACCGTTTCGGAGATATTTGCTTTTAAATTGTTTAGTGCGTTAGCTCAGGAAAGCAAATAATATTTTGTTACTTCTTACCAATTCACTTTGACATGATAGTTAATGTTCTAGTAATAGTAATTAGGAATAATAAATACAACAATTGGGTTATTCTTTAACTTACTTTAATTAAAATAACTTCGACCCTTGAAAATATCGTGTCGAAAGAAACCAACAGCAATGAAAACACAAACTTACGATAAACTTTAAAATGAATCATTTTCTGTTCCATAGCACCTGCATCTCTAAATTTTATTTGTTTTCACATAAGTTACTTCAAGAAAAAAAAATTGTTTGCAATTAATAATAATTGGGTAGTGTGCACTAAACAATTTAAATGTAAATATCTCCGAAACGGTAACTCTGGTCGACCTGAAATTAGTATACCTTTTATACGAAAAGTATTATTTTCATTAAAAACTTAAATATATTGAGGCACAAAAAAGTTATGACCTAATAAGTGTGCAAAAAATGCCGCAGACAGCGCCACCTACATTGTATATTAAAATTTCATCAAAAAATCAGTTTTTCATCCTAAAAAAACCATTAATGCCAAATTTTTTAAAGAACCGTTAATTTCTGTTAAAGTTATTAGAGAAAACAAAAATGAAGTTTTAACCTTAACACCCTGTATCTCAGGTAATATCAACTTTCGATATAGGTAAGTATAATTAAATACTAATATTTTTACATAAGGAGTCTGTGGTTTTTTCATGTCCCATTAATTAGCGGACACCCTGTATAAGTATATCTACATACACGTCAAGAATAGGTACAAAATAAATGCAAGTTCTGAATACATATAGGGAAACCTCTATACTTCTGGCAACAACGCAACGCTCTTTCGCCTTCATATTATAGAGCTTTGGTGTAACTTATTTCAGGTTTAACTAGCGAACTGTAATTTTGCATTATATACTCGCAAATAGCCGCAAAACATTTAAAAAATTTTAAGTGAGTTTAAAAATATTTATGACGAAGTGCAGCAAGTTTAAATATAAAAACAGACTTACTTTGCGTACAACAGCTCTTAAGGCGGCAATAATTGCTTCTTTTCCGTAGAAAATAAGCTTTCCCGTCCGACGTACAGTCGGTAATACACTGTCTAGCGCAAACGAGTCGCGCAATCAAAACAAAATAGTTGTGACCGCCAACGACGCGATGACCAACGGATTGCACTTGGGAAAATGCGATGAATACGCGGCAATTTTCCATAGTTTCGTCGCAAGACGATGTTTGTTTTATGGAGGGGACTTTCGATTGAAAGGTTCAAGGGGAGCACAAAAATTTTCTGGAAAAAAAATGTACGTATCCAAGATAAGGAGGGCCAGTACAGGGATCTCGGAAACCGTAAGAGATACGAAGTCGGTTAAATAGGGGTAAAGTTGCACAATTACGTGCCTAATAATATGCCGTTTAGAAAGTTTTAAAATTCCGAGTAGTTCCGGGTTTGTTCCGGATAAAACCGAAATTCTGAAAAATCGTTTTATTGTTTTCCTGGTTTTTTTTGAGATCGAATTCTAAAGTAAATTGCACGTTTGCATTGCCACTTTTTCCGCTCTATCTAACAGCGTTAATTGTTTTTTAATTGCCATTGTCAACTTTCTTTTTTTTAAATACGGTCCTGTTTTCCTGATATTAGAATTTGAGAGCTTTTTTCTCCAGAATGCAACGATGTGTGATACATTGTGGTTTAATGACGTTTTGAAGGTTTTTTGAACAACATTAGAAAATTTTGGGATACGGTCCTGTGTTACTCCCAATTTTATAAATAATATCTCACAAGTAAGATCTAAATTTTTTACCTATGTTGGACTAGTTCAATAAATAACAAATAATTTAATAATAAACTAGAAATAAGTGAACAAAAATCATTCCAAAACAGTAATAAAGCGAACAACGAAAAAGGTAAGGAACTACATAATCAGGTGTTCGAAATGATTTCCGTTATTCTCTAAGCACAACTAACAGCTTCTAACTGCCACATAACAGTTTTTTTGAGATAAAAAACATGCGATAGAATATCAAACTTTTCAGCATTTGTAAATTTATGTTCCATATTTTCAGGAAAATAGAAAACTCTTAAAACGCTCTCAAACGATCACAATGCGAATGTCAAGTGAAACAAGTCACGCGTCACCATCTTAAATTTTTTGTTTCAAGCGCCTACTTTTCTTTTAAATCCCGAATCAACAAAAGGTTGAAATAATGTTTCTGTATTTTGTTCACTTATTTGTGGGTTATTATTAAATTATTTGTTATTTAATGAACTAGTCCAACATAAGTAAAAATTTAGAGCTTACTTATGAGATATTATTTATAAGATTAGGAGAAATACAGGACCGTATCCCAAAATTTCCTGATGTTGTTCAAAAAACCCTCGAAACGTCATTAAACCACAATGTGTCATACATCATTACATTCGAAAGAAAAAAAGCTATCAAATTCCAATATCAGAAAAACAGAACCGTATTTAAAAAAATAAAGTTGATAATGGCCCTTCGAAGACGACTCGTCGGATTACAAAGCGATTAATGCTGTTAGATAGAGCGGAAGAAGTGGCAAGGCAAAAAAAAATTACTTTAGAATTCGATCTCAAAAAAACCCAGGAAAACAATAAAACGGAATTTCGGTTTTTTCCTGATATCTCCGGAACTTCTTAGAATTTTAAAACTTTCTAAACGGGTTTGTTATTAGGCCCGTAAATGCGCAACTTTACCTCCATTTAACCGACTTCGTATCTCTTACGGTTTCCGAGATCCCTGTACTGGCCATCCTTATCTTGGACACGTTGTATAAAAAGTCGATTATTTATCATATTGTTTTCTGTTGTGTATTAGGTGTAAGTTAGATATAGGTATATACAGGGCGTTCCCGAATGATGTGCTTATATTTATGAGCTTAATTCCTTAGGTCATATGTAATTTCTAAAGTGGGAAAGTTTCAAGACGCATCAATAACAAACCTGAACTTTCTTAACTCGAATATATACCTTTTTAATAGTATTTGAATTTAAGTTTTGAGAAATGTCGGGTACCCTAAAAAAAAATGCTGCAATGAAACGTATTGGAATTATTAAATAAAATTAGAAATGTTATCACTGGACATTTGGTAAGCCTCCTGATATCTTTGTCACATTATTTTTCGGATACTGATAAAGTCTATACGTTATATCTTTACACATACGTCACAAACCCATGGATCAAGAGCCATCGTACCTTAAAACTCCCCATCTTTATTTATTACAACCTTAAAAGTGAATAAAAACATAATAGAGCGTCTGCAGAGCGCCGCAATACATTTTGAATTCAATAACGTGTTAGACAAAGACAAAAGTTAAAATTGTTATTGAATATTGATTTGCAGGCATTAAATATTTGCCAGCTGTTGTGCTCAAAGTTGGCAATTTTGATATTTTTGATGTGACTATCAAGTGTCATTCTTAAATGTGTTTTATAAATTTTTGTGTCTTCAAGTTAGCTATTTGATCGTACTTTTGTATTTTCGATAAATATGTATGGACATTTCATGTCATGTCATGTCATTTAAGGATTCTCCAAAGTCTGTCAAATGTACGTATTCATGATTTTAAAGTATATTATAAAAACACCGAATTTCGCAAACGAAATTAAGGACGACCGAGGTTCCATTATAATACTCAGATGCAAAAAATGGAACGCCAGTTGTTCGCCATCATCATTTCAATTTTCTTTTTCGAAATTATAAATTATTTTTCGGAATGTATATCGGAACGCGAGGAACCATCGTTTATGAAATCATTCTTTGTTTTGATATTTTTTTGACGCTAAATGTTTATTGATTTATATGATTTTAAGGACGTGTAAGTGATGATGCATGGTCAGTTACCATGTAGGCGATAGGCGAAAACTTTGGTCCAAATAATCGCCCTTCTTTGTTTGCCATTCGTCGCATCGTTGAGAAATTTGAAACTAATTTTACTCTTCACGATGTAAAAGCACCAGCAAACTTTTGAAAATGTTGCTTCTGTAAGAGAAAGTGTTGCAGAGGATCCAAATTTGTCAATTTCTCGTCGTGCTCAACAGTTAGGGCTTAAAAACACGACAACTTACATACATGGTTGTAAATAAGCGGATTTTGCAAAAATATTTGAAATTACACCCGTATAAAATTGTTTTGACTCAAGAACTAAAGCTACTGGATCATGGTAGGCGTCGAGAATTTGCTGCTTGGAGTTTAGAACAACTTGAAAGGAATCCTAATTTTGCAAAAATAAATTATCTGTTCAAATGAAGCTCATTTTTGGTTAAGTGGAATGTAAACAAACAAAATTGCCGTTTTTAGTGCGAAAACAATCCACACAGTTTCACGAGAAGCTCTTGTATCCGCTAAAAGTAACTGTATGGTGTGGTTTATGGTATGGTAGCATCATCGGACAATTTTTTCCAAAATGAGGTAGAAGATTCAGTTACAGTGGATGGTGAACGATACCGACAGATGTTAAGAATGTTTTTGTGGCCAAATTTAGATTCACTTGATTTGGAGGATATGTGGTTCCAGCAAGACAGTGCCATAGGTCACATTGCTCATGAAACTATTGACGTATTGCAAAAAAAGTTTGATGAAAGGATAATATTAAGGAATGCAACTGTTCACTGGCCTCCAAGAACCTGTGATTTAACTCCTTTAGTTTACTTCTTGTGGGACTATTTGAAATCTAAGGTCTATGCAAATAGACCACAAATACTTGACACATTAAGATTGAACATTGAACGCTGCATTGGTCAGATCACGCCCGATTTATTGGACAAACCCAACGCAATTTGGGTTCATCGAATTCGCTCGTGTAGTAGAACTCGAGGTGGACATTTAAACGATGTGTTATTCAAAACATAAATGTTATCGACTGTACTTTAATATAAATATAATATAAAAGATTTGGTTGTATCTGAAATAATTTTAATTTTATTTCATTTTAAAATCATATTGTTTTATTGGAAAACCCTTTAAATACCCTGAACCTGAACCTGAAGGCTATCTTAACCTTGCTTCCTTATTCTTTCACAACGCATCATTGTAAAATAGGCTTTTAGCTTATACTTATACAAATAATACTTAGGTGAAGATTGGATGCTGCTCCAGATATTAGTATAAACAGGTTCATTCTTCACATTAACTTTGTTTAAAATATTCATAATAAAGGTGTTTCGGGCTGTATTCATAGTATACACTTGAGACGTCCTCGACACGCAACTGCTCCATAAGATGGCGTTGTCAGTTTGACAAAGTTGACTAAGGAATGCTTAAAGCCTGAGGACGCTTCAAGTGTCAGCTATGATTACGGAACTTATTCTTATTTAAAACTGCGGTGTATTTTATTGGTTGCTATTAAATTTAAGGTTCCATAAAATGAAAGGGAATTGTTATAAACAGTATATTGCCAATACGAACGTTCCAAAATACAAAAAGTGTCCCCGCTATGGGAGGTGGCGCGGGCCTATTGAGTTTACGCAGTAGAGTGGAAATTTTATCGATCGCGTCAGAGCCGGCCCGACATTTTTTGTTTGTTGTTATTTGTCGCCATCTTTGGTTCTGGATGCTTTTTCAAGTTACAGAATAAAAAGTGGTTCATCCACATTGTTGTCTGTATATTAGTGCTTATAAACTTTCATTGCCTAACAACAATTTTTGCAAAGGAGTTTCTAATTTTTGGTCATTCGAATCGCTGTTTGGTACGTTAGTGGCTTGTTTTGTTTAAGATGAAAGGACACAAATGCATGGTGCACGCAAAAGTCATGGATCAATACCAGGTATAAAGTATTTCAGGTATGTATACATACTATATACGAAAATATTTTGCTTACCACATTATCCCATCTTCGGAACCGAATTTCACTAAAATGCTTGTAAAAAAAGAAGAGAGTGTCACTCGTATACAATATAATATATATGTGGTCACTACCTAACCTTAAAATTAATATATGTTTAATTTGATGCATTAGTAGCTGATAATAATTCCCAAAATAGTCAATATAGTCATTCATTCTTAATTTTTGGTTTAGAAAAAAGTGAGGTTAGGAAACATACGACGTCGGATGAAAGTTAAAATAAAGCTCATCGTGTCGATTGTTACAAATATTCGGAAGGAATTTGGAACCAAAAGTTTACACCAATCAGGGCACCGTCGGATCATCATATCGTCAGAAATCGTGTGCATGGAACGCTGTCTTAAATCGAACTGATCGAAATTTTGATTGCAATATTTTTCCTAACTAACTAGTGAAATTGACATTAAAAAAGTGGAAATCCGGTCCTGTCGAATGTTTACTTTCACGAGGAAATTTCCGAACTGCGCCAACTCACAACGCTCCCTTCAATGCCCATAGCGGGGACATAATTGCGGATGCACGCATTTTATTTCTTCGCAGAGGCGACGATATTTTCGTCTCACTGTTGTATATTCGGCAAGGTTAAATAATAAAATTATATTTTATATAAATTTTTTTGTAATGCATTGAAAATATGTATATTTTGTACATATATTTAAATTTCATAATAGCACTGTTTTTTATTAATCGTCAAAATTTGGCTACATCGAACATTTTGTTTGAAACGATTGACTGCTTTGCTAGGGTCGCGTAGGAATAAGAAGGGGTCAGTGAGAGTAACGTTAACAGTTCAGATGAGGTTAGTGTTTGTTTTGATGTTTAATTTTACAATATTATCGATTTTAGTCGTAATTTGATTATTTTCGCTAATTTTCTTCCGACTCGCTGATTAACTGGTTACATGATATTGTGATGTCTCTTAAAAAAGTATTTTTCAAGGAACAATGAAGAGGAAGAGCGGGAAGTACTCTTAAAAAAGATTTAAAAAAAAGGACTAGAATATTCTCAGATTTCCAAGTTCTTGGTATGAAACTCATATCTGGACCTGAATTTGCGGTCGCATTCTTAACTTTATATTGTGAACCCTGCTATTGGTACATAGTAGACTATTGGTACATAGTAGACTATTGGAAAAACCGTGTAGACTTCCGATGGCTACCTTGATTTGAAAAATTTTTGTATAGCTGTGAAACAATTTTTCAAAACAAACATTTTCAAAAACCGAAAAAGCTCGTCCTATGATGAATTGAAAAATAAACTTTGATTTATTATGATATCTGAGAACTAAAAAATTATACTAGATAAAAGTAAAAATGCATCGGGTAGGTATAATAAAATGTTGATAACATAGCATCCGAGATACTGCCTTTAACGGTCACGACCCGCCTTTGGGATGCAGTTCAGGTCCGGTATCGGGCCAAAAATGTTGTAGATTCTGATAAGGAACACCCTAAAGTATATTTCCACTACATTCCTAAAATAACATCGTATCATTTTTGACGCATTTTTAATCAATCAATAATTAAAAAAATATCTTAACAAGTTAACAAGCATAATGGCATCACCTTTAATAAGCCACACAGACAGGTTAATGGGAAGTAGCAATGAACTCCATATAATTTGAACTCTAAATCGAATTTTCCGATATGATTGTATTATATTCGTTGTCATGGCAAATAAAATTATAAGGATATTACAATATAGTATTGAACGTGGAAGGTGCAAAATTAGAAAATATTTATTTTAAAAACTAATATTCAGAATATAAAATGACTTTTCTTGCTTAATTAGCTCAAGGTCCATAAACAGAATATTTAGTTTTAGTTAACTAATAAACCCTTATTAGTTATTATAAGGAGGAATGATATGTCGACATTTTGGATATAGGGTGTTCTTTAATGACGTGCTAATATTTCAGAGCCTGATTTGCAACAGGATTTTGACCTTTTTATTTAAATCGTTATATTTTAATATCTTCGAAAGTATTTTAAATACAAGGTGTCCCAATTATAATGGATACAAGCTTATAATTTTGGCACTCATTGGCGTACGGATTTATATGGGTTTTCAATTAATAATTTAAAGAATAAAGTACCTTTAGCGATTATTTTATTTCAAACCTAATCAGAAGTCGATTTGGCATGCCTCAAAACGATCAAATACAAAGTTTCAATAAAATGACATAATTTTATTTCGTTTAAAAATATTTACATCTAAAATGTTATTGTTCAACTGCTTTATCTAAAAAAAATATTACACGAAAAGCAGTGGCGTACTGTATTTTCCGCTATAAAATTAAATTTTGAATTAATCGATTGGCTACCTGAACAAAATTTTATCTACACGAGTTATGTAGCCACCTAGAAGCTGAATATGTATTTATTTAATTTTTTTGCTTATGTTGCATTCATCATTATATTATAATGTTCATTTTATTCCATTTAACTTCAGTCAACTAAAGATTTCTATTGTAAACATAACGCTAAAATATATGTTTTAAAATAGTAATAAACCTTTTTTAAGAAAGACGTCGTCAATATCCAAGTAGTTAACTGGTACAGTCGTGACGGATATCAGAAATCAATAGTACGTATCGAACGTATTGATTTTTTCGTGGACATTCGAATTAACGGATAGAAAGAACTTACTATCATTAAGTGCTTGCTGTGAGGTGTCATAGTGGATTTCCGAAAATTGAAATCCCCAGTTCATCGTGAACTTGCTACCTCAGAGTGATGGGGGATTGGACCTACATTCACAGGATATTTTGGGAAGACCACATTGCCAAACAAAAACCTGATCTTATAGAGGATGTAGATGATCCTCGTTTCTTAGTGGGTATGTAAGTGCAATAGAAACATATGTCGGAAGTCAATGATATAATTGATCAACTAAGCAACCTTAAATTACAATTTAACCCTTCAACTGACTTTGCTTTTCAATCAGAAAAAGTAATTAAGCAAATAAACCCAATTTTTATACAACCCGAAGTAGAAAACAGTGCTGCACTGCGACGGCAATTCTAACGATTTAAATAGATATTTGGCAGTATGTCAAAGTGGTATCGATGCACTTTATAAAATAAATGAACCAAATAAATTCCAAAATATTTACTTGTTAAATTGTATTTTCGGTAAACTAACCGGGAACACAAAACTAATTTCAGGTACCCAGAAAGTACAAACCTGGGAAGAACTAAAGATTATCTTAAATAGACACTTCAACGCGATGAGGCTTGTCTAAACAGAGACCTTGTCATGCTTAGACAATAAAATTCAGAAAATCCGTGCGTATCAATTTTGTGAAATGAATCTTACATATTCTAAATCTACTTTGCTCTTATGTAAATATTCATCAAGCAGACGATGATGCAAAGAATCTAAAAAGAAATCTTTATAATGATTTAGCTTTAAAAACATTTCTATCTGGCCTAAGGAGAACCATTGGGAACAACCATACGTTGTATGCGGACTAAAGATTTGCCTGAAGCTTTACAATTTGTTAATGCAAAATATAACAATCAATATTTTCAAAATTTTTTAAAAATTCCAAACCAAAATCAACCTATACAATATTTTGTGTCCACAAATAATCACAATTTTACGCATACACAACCTGTTGTAGCATTTAAAAATCCCAAGATACCTATCTTGAGGTAAATGCTACTGCTTTATGTTTTAAAAAGGATACAAAACAAGGTTAGGTCACTTGTTCACCTTAATTTTAAACTTTAATAAATAAAAGAACGAAATAAATGATATAAAACAATACTTGACCTCCAGTGTATAGTATTTCTAAATTTCATGAGTATTTAATTACCTTGTATTATAGATTTTGCCTTATAAAACGAGGATCCATGTGGTTTTGTTTATTTTTCGATTGACAGCTGGGAGTCGATGACTCTTTAGGATTTGTAAAAATCGATAACAGATGATCGGCAGCAGTCGAGAGGAACAACGAGCACAGAAAAGGATTAGGTACAAATCCTCCTTTTTATTTCAGGCCTTTGTCACTAATAGGGAGTGGCTCAGGATATTTTAGGTTATTGTTTAGGTTTTCGTTGATGGAGCCAGCGAAAGACCGGAAACTTGTTTTTTCTTGGTAGGTTAGTCAGACGAGAGGAAGTGACTTTTTTGGGACCAAGTTTAGCTGATAAAGGGAAAAGATAGGCAAAGACACTTTCTGTCAAGGAGTCCGAAGATGAGGTGCTAATTTCTTGAAGTCTTCGTTAACAGTGTAATTTTGGGTTTCAATCAACTATGGGATGGTATTTTTCAACTAAGGGGCCACGTTCAATTATGAGATGGAGACATGTATAAGTCCGAGGTTAGGTCCAAGGCAATGTCCCACCTCTATCCAGGAGTTCCACTTTCAATGGGAGGCACGTGTAAGTCTAAGGTTAGGTCCAAGGCAACGTTCCAATTCCACTTGGAGGCAAGCGTAAGTCCAAGGTTAAGTCCAAGGCAATGGTTCTCTCAGCTATCCACTTAGAAGTTCCACTTTCATTGGGAGGCACGTGTAAGTCTAAGGTTAGGTCCAAGGCAACGTTCCACTTCCACTTGGAGGCAAGCGTAAGTCCAAGGTTAAGTCCACGGCAATGGAGTTTTCCACAATGGAGTTTTCTACGAATGGGTTTCCCTCAATTATTGGATGAGTCTTCATACTGTCGGGTATCGAGATATTTTTTATTTATTTATAGACCATAGACATTTTTTTTTATCGAAATTAAGATATTTTCACTTTCAAGTAACAGCATTGTAAAAGACAATAAGGTATGCTTTCGTTTTAAACCATATATATATAACTACACGCACCAGAAAACAAAATTCCTGAATTTTCCCTGGGTAATTAAAGTATACAGCGTACTACAATTTCGACTTACCCCGGTTAAACATACCATCGTCTTAAATTCACTCTTTTTCAGGTTCCGTATATTGTATCAATAAATGTACCTACGTAATTTTAGTAAAATGAAATGAGTAAGATTTTAATTTGATTTCGAATAACCAGTTGATGTCATTTAATTCGCTTATCTAAAGTGTAGAATAAAATCACTGTAATTAAATGATTATTTTTGTTTCAATAAATTTCTTCAGAAGGTTCTGGTTTCTCCAAAAAACCAGTGGCGCCCAAAGTTACTATTGATAGACACAGAGTACTTGAGGCTGTAGGAGAATCAACGAACCTGAGAGCTAGCCTGGGCAATTATAGGTGAACCCCACAGGTCACCCGTAATAAATGTAGCGCCGCCAACGTGGAGCAGTGCTTCAAAAAGATCAGTCCTTAAGACAATAGTACTGCCAGCCTAAAACAAGTGTTTTGACTTTAAAATCTCAAATCTGCTTATTACTTGACATTATGGTGAAGGTAGCAATAAAGTCAAACTATTTGATAATTAAAAGTGCCCGTGTCTAGCAGTAGTGACAATTTCAGTAATACTTATTTCATTTTTAGCTGCGTTTAGAAATTTATTATGATGTAGAGTACATGATACAAGTGAAGTGATTTTACGATTTTTTAATTATTTGATATGGTAAAATACTACAAATTTATTGAGTATAGTTATTTTTTGGAAATTTAGCACCTTCTAAAAAACATCTTCGTTGTGCAGTATACTGAGTGTACGCACAAAACTGACATTGGTCAACTAAGAATTTAATTTTTGTTCCAAAGTATTTCAGTAAGATAACTGTTGGAAAATCTCATTTCAGGATTTAAAGAATTCTTAATTGACCCATGTAATATTTTTTTGGTTCAATGAAATTATTCAGGTGATAATTTTTGGACATATAGTTTTTTTGGTTCAATGAAATTATTCAGGTGATAATTTTTGGACATATAGTTTTTTTTGGTTCAATGAAATTATTCGAGTAATAATTTTTGGACATATATTTTTTGGTTCAATGAAATTATCCAGGTGATAATTTTTGGACATATTTTTTTGGTTCAATGAAATTATTCGAGTAATAATTTTTGGACATATTTTGAAGATTCTTTTATGACTTATGCATTCTTAGGGGATGTATATATTTTTTGCCGTCCATAGGAACTGTCTAGTGATTGTTTCTTGGACTATTTATTCAGATAGGACTTACGAAGTGTCCGCAAGGGGCATTATCTTTTTGATATAGTTGTACTTCTTTGAAGTAAAAAATTTTTTTGAGTGTTCCGCAGGAACAGTATTTGTTGTGAAGCAACAAAAAATTTTTTTGTGAATTTATTATAGACGACAGCGTCAATAAAATTCTTTATGATAATTTTGAGGACATAGGAATTCTAATTTTGAAAAATTTTTGTCGAGGACATATGACATATAGTCAGTTATGAGTGTAACTCATTGAAGATTTAGTGTAAAGGCGCAGCCTTATAAAAAAATTTTTTTTGAATTTAGATTTAAAAAAAAACTTTTGGTCAACATGGACGTTGAGAAAATGATTCAGACATGAAAGATTAAAATTTCAATTAATAAATTTTTTTCTTTATTTTGTATATAACTATTTAGGTAACCGACCTATATTTAGTAATATTTTTAATAATATTAAGATTTTGTTGTCTTGCTTTTTGAGAAATTTCGGAAATTATGAATTGTGACAAGGATGTGTGCAAGGGTTAGTCTGCGACTTAAAGGATCGAGAATGTCCATGGGAGAATCCGATCCAAAATAAAGTCTGCAACTCACACAGTATCCCTGTTATAAATCAGAAAAAATCCGTTAAGACACGTTCAAAAATTTGTCGGGTGAAAGCATGGGATAATTACCATCACTCCAAAACCTACAATTTTTAGGAACATTTTGTATATAATATGTATGACCTTATGATATTATTATAAAATTATAAGGACGATTTTGGATTCTAATCAATTCTTACTTGAAAGACTACCGATTATGACAAATTACTGATTATGACCCTACTTATCGTGACTTTCCCGAATATGACTCCATTAGGACGTATGATACGCGTCAGATATCAATTCAAGAATTAGAATAAATGATTAAAGTAAAACTAAAATTATTGGATATATTTTTTATTTTACAGTTTTTGTAAAAAATCGTCTATGTAGATAGCCAATTTTTTTCTCTCGGAGGGGGGTAGTGTAGCATTTAAAAATCCCAAGATACCTATCTTGAGGTAAATGCTACTGCTTTATGTTTTAAAAAGGATACAAAACAAGGTTAGGTCACTTGTTCACCTTAATTTTAAACTTTAATAAATAAAAGAACGAAATAAATGATATAAAACAATACTTGACCTCCAGTGTATAGTATTTCTAAATTTCATGAGTATTTAATTACCTTGTATTATAGATTTTGCCTTATAAAACGAGGATCCATGTGGTTTTGTTTATTTTTCGATTGACAGCTGGGAGTCGATGACTCTTTAGGATTTGTAAAAATCGATAACAGATGATCGGCAGCAGTCGAGAGGAACAACGAGCACAGAAAAGGATTAGGTACAAATCCTCCTTTTTATTTCAGGCCTTTATCACTAATAGGGAGTGGCTCAGGATATTTTAGGTTATTGTTTAGGTTTTCGTTGATGGAGCCAGCGAAAGACCGGAAACTTGTTTTTTCTTGGTAGGTTAGTCAGACGAGAGGAAGTGACTTTTTTGGGACCAAGTTTAGCTGATAAAGGGAAAAGATAGGCAAAGACACTTTCTGTCAAGGAGTCCGAAGATGAGGTGCTAATTTCTTGAAGTCTTCGTTAACAGTGTAATTTTGCGGCGAGATGGTCGGTGCAGTGAAGTAAACAACATCTTAAAGTTCTTTCGGTTAATATGGGTGCAGAAACACGAAGGATGTCTATGATTTTTGAAGATTTAGTTTATGGGTGTCGTGTGACGACAGAATCCCATATGATTCCCTCATGGTAGAGGTAGTTGTTGATTTATAAGTGATAAAGGGTTGTTGTAGCGAGATTGGCCGTTACGATTTTGTTAGAGAACAATTATTAAGGTAGAAAATTATTTTAGGGTTCTTCTATGGGAATGGTATTTTCTACGACTGGATCAGTTCTACTTCAGGATGGTCCGTTCTACTGCTGGGTTTCAATCAACTATGGGATGGTATTTTTCAACTAAGGGGCCACGTTCAATTATGAGATGGAGACATGTATAAGTCCGAGGTTAGGTCCAAGGCAATGTCCCACCTCTATCCAGGAGTTCCACTTTCAATGGGAGGCACGTGTAAGTCTAAGGTTAGGTCCAAGGCAACGTTCCAATTCCACTTGGAGGCAAGCGTAAGTCCAAGGTTAAGTCCAAGGCAATGGTTATCTCAGCTATCCACTTAGAAGTTCCACTTTCAATGGGAGGCACGTGTAAGTCTAAGGTTAGGTCCAAGGCAACGTTCCACTTCCACTTGGAGGCAAGCGTAAGTCCAAGGTTAAGTCCACGGCAATGGTTCTACTATGGAGTTTTCCACAATGGAGTTTTCTACGAATGGGTTTCCCTCAATTATTGGATGAGTCTTCATACTGTCGGGTATCGAGATATTTTTTATTTATTTATAGACCATAGACATTTTTTTTTATCGAAATTAAGATATTTTCACTTTCAAGTAACAGCATTGTAAAAGACAATAAGGTATGCTTTCGTTTTAAACCATATATATATAACTACACGCACCAGAAAACAAAATTCCTGAATTTTCCCTGGGTAATTAAAGTATACAGCGTACTACAATTTCGACTTACCCCGGTTAAACATACCATCGTCTTAAATTCACTCTTTTTCAGGTTCCGTATATTGTATCAATAAATGTACCTACGTAATTTTAGTAAAATGAAATGAGTAAGATTTTAATTTGATTTCGAATAACCAGTTGATGTCATTTAATTCGCTTATCTAAAGTGTAGAATAAAATCACTGTAATTAAATGATTATTTTTGTTTCAATAAATTTCTTCAGAAGGTTCTGGTTTCTCCAAAAAACCAGTGGCGCCCAAAGTTACTATTGATAGACACAGAGTACTTGAGGCTGTAGGAGAATCAACGAACCTGAGAGCTAGCCTGGGCAATTATAGGTGAACCCCACAGGCAACCCGTAATACTGTACCACCATTTAACACATATGCACATATACCATATATTACAAAGATTCCCTACTAACTCGCAACTATTTAAAAATAGACCCAATCAGACAAATATGTTTAAACCTAATCCGAATAAACAGTTTCCACCTTCTACACCAATGAGCAAGAATACAAGACAGACAAATAAAACCTTCAGAATAAATACTAGTTATCAACCTCCATTAAAAAATTAGTTCCAATCACGGGCTAATCAACAACAAAATATCATATAATGGCAGAAGAGTTGTATAATACCAATATTACCAACACTGTCAATAAGGACCAATAATATTGGTATTATATATATAATATATAATATTGAACAAAACTATTATTTTGATGATGAAAATAATCTTTACGAAACACAAGAGCCTCAGTATTTCAACGAATCTGATATGATATAAGTCAATACACCGAACTCGAACCTTCTCAATAAAATCTGGCTTACGCTTCATTTAGTAATGACCAGGATATCTGTTACCATAGATGACCTACATATACTGAAAAATTAAATCAAACACAACCAACCCCCTTTGATTTTCAATGAAATGAAGAAATCACCAAGTCTATTGACAATATTACTATACATTTTCATCGCCATTCTATGCATATTTATTGCCTATGGAAATGCCAAAAGTCCTGAAAAGGAAACAAGAAGCATATTCCAAAGAAGAAAGGAAAGAAATTGTACTACCCTGTCAAGCCTAATGGTTGAATCTTATTGGGGGATGAGTTATGTAGCCACCTGGAAGCTGAATATGCATTTATTTTGCTTGTGTTGCATTCATCCTTATATTATAACGTTCATTTTATTCTTTTTAACTTCAGTCAACTGAAGATATTTCTATTGTAAACGTAACGCTAAAATATATGTTTTAAAATTAGTTTTAAAAGTAGATAACTCACGTCAAAGAGAAATTAAATTCACATTACAAGAATAAATTATAACAATATGTCCTATGTATATTTAATTGTATATAACAGAAAATACAGCACCTACGCTAGTTCTTTTAACGTATAGTATTTCGTTGGATAAAGCAATTAAGCAGTAATTAGCTTGTTCCTTATCGCGAGTATTTTAAATGCAAATATTTTTTTAATTAAATTAAAATAAAATTGGTTATACACACGCCACTGGTTATTTCAATTCATTATTTCGTCGTTCTGAGGGATGACAAATCGACTGCTGACATTACTCGAAATAAAATAATCGCTAAAGGTACTTTACTCTATATCCCTTGCACTTAGAAGAATACGTCGATCGTCCGTCCGTAATCGGTACGCCGACAGAAACAACGATAATCGGAAGAAAGAGACTGCACATCATCGGGGTCTATGCTTCAATTATCTACGCTAAAAAACGTTTTCGCTTCCTATGAAAACAGTACATTTAAAAAAAATTTTAAACGAACAAACTCGAGGAAAGTCCATCATTTTTTTCCTATACAGGGTGTAACTAAATAAGTGTAAAACATTTAAGGGGGTGATTCCTCATCGAAAAAAAGATAGGATCTTTCATATAAAGAAACTTCATTGGAGCATCCCTTGTTAAGATACAGCCCCTTAGAGGGGGTACATAAAATTTATAAATAAACAAAACTAATTTATTAATAACAAAACATACAACATCTAGAAATCATAGTAAATGTTCAATATGTCTACCTTCAGACATTACGCATGCGTCTAGACGTCGGCGCATTGAGGAACGTATTCGCGCGTTTTATGGCGAAATGTATCTTGTTCGTAAAATAATTTTTTGCTGCGAACTGGTTTATTTTGGGCAAAAAATTCAAGAGACATTTTTTGTTTAGAATGAAACAGGCTATCGGAAATAAATTTTTAGATGGTAAACAAATAATAAGACAAAAACTTACATTGGAAATAAATTTTAGGGGTTGCGTTTTCCACCCTTACAACCATGGGGTAAACCAAATAAATTACTGGCTAAGTGTCTTTTTGGTAGTAGAAAATGTCAGGTTAATTTCAATATTGTAACTTTTTTAGTGCTTGTGAAAAAAATTGTTAAACACATTTTATGTACCCCCTTTAAGGGGCTGTATCTTAACAAGGGATGCTCCAATGAAGTTTCTTTATATGAAAGATCCTATCTTTTCTTCGATGAGGAATCACCCCCTTAAATGTTTTACACTTATTTAGTTACACCCTGTATAGAGCAGTAAAAAAAATTAAATCAAAAATCTTCCGAAATTAGAGAAAATGTGCATTGTGCAGTTTTTGAAGCTTTCTCTTGACTAATCATAGAATTTACCAACTTTCAGCAGTCCACGCGACTTTTTAAGAGAATGATCTTTGACAGTGATTTCTCTCTTATTATCATGGTTATTTTTCTTCAATTTGTTTCCATGTCAGACTTTACAGCTTTAAAAATATAATGAGGCAATTCCATAATACCCTGTATTTTAAAAACTCTATTTACTTTTCTTAAAAAGAAGACGTCTATAATACAGTGGCGGTTCGTCAGGAAAAGTAGGGGAAATTCTACTTCATCAAAAAAGAGAGTAAAAAACAATCAATTTATTTTTAGTCAATAAATTAAAATATGTAACTGAATACTAATTGTATTATTCGTTATTCCTTTAGTAGTTTAATGGTTTAATAGTCCAAAATAATTTAAGTAGAGGCAAACGAAACAAAAAATGTTACCCAGTTTTGGTTTTGAATTTGTCAAATTAAAATCTACGCGAATGTCGGAATAGCGATCAGCATTCTTATTTGTTTGTATCTATAGCTGAAGAGCTTTTCCGAGCATTCCTATTAAAACAGTTGGTTGCTATGGCAATCTCGACGAGTCAGAAGTCTATGAAAATATTTTTAATTCACCAGATTAAGATATAAAAAATGGGTAATTTAAAAAACTATACATATTTTGTTATTGGGCCCTTGGCCTATATATTTTCACCAACGAACCACCACTGCTATAATACTTAATAATTATACTTGTAATATTAATTTTACTCTTTTCAGGCCAATGTTTTTCATTTAGAAAAGTATTGAGAAAGAAATATATAAAAGATATTATCTTTAGAATACTGAAATTATATTAAATATTCATTGTTATGATATTTATTATTCAGTTATTGGAGTTATTTCTTAAAAATGTTTTTCAGTGAATTATAAATTATTTAATTTCTATTTCTGGAAAAGAACACGTGCATCCTTATTATAAACTGTCGAACTATCTATTAAATGGATTTTTTTTTGATTTATTGACCCAAGATGTGCTGTTAAAAATATTTTATTTATTCAGCTAAAATTATTATCGATTAAGGTATTGGTAATCAGTCAGAACACATCATCCAAGGTCAAAAGTCTGCCTTAATGCTTGCGTCCTTGAATTATAATTACATTTAATAAAATTGTATAAAGTGTTATGATTAAAGGAACGGATCTTCCTTTTAAAAGGAATACTCTTAATTTATCTGACCACTCGGACACGACAATTTAATTTTCTAAAAATTCGTTTAAATATGCGTTGCGATGCAAATTGTATCTCAATACCGAGTATTTAATATGTATTTATGAATCAAGGGTACTAAGTAGGCCCGAGGGTTCGTAAGTCGCCCGAGGGTATATATCTATTAGTACCCGTAGTGCATACAAACGTTTATGTCATACCTGTTCGTTTTAATAATAAATATATTTTTAAACTTTAATTCGATTTATAATTTTTATTTTTACCCGCGACATTACCTTGACATTTTTATAGCCTGTGTTTTTGTTGCTAGGGAGATAAGTATTCAAATGTTTTTGTGTCAAAATCAAAAATCAAAAATGGAACAAGTTTTTGAAATTCCCGACGAAATTGAAAAATTGCTGAAAAGGCAACGTAAAACCTGTTACCGAGAAAATCAAGAGACTCATACGACAAAGAATATGGCCAATTTTTGAAGTGGATGTCAGAAAATGCTGTAGTAAGTGCTGTTGGGGTACCTACTTTAATGATCTATCTTAAAAAAAAATTCCCGAGCTCTCTGTGGGCTAAATATTCGATGATAAAGAAGACTTTAATGAATATTAATAAATGTAACTTTCACAAATTATGCGAAAATTTAAAGCAAAGGTCAAAAGGGTACGAACCAAAAAAATCCAGTGTGGTATCTAGAGAAAATGTCCTAAAATTTATTCCTGCGGCACCAATGAAACGTTTTTAATGAACAAGGTCGCATTATTATTTGGTGTATTTGCTGGATGTCGGCGGCAAGAACTTGTAAATAGGTTAATCACATATGTAGAAGATAGAAAATCAGTCTTTGTTGTAAAGGTGCCAGTATCCAAAACTGACAAAAAACGAGTTTTCACCATTATTGATGAAGACGAAATTAATAGTTTGAAACTTATAAGAAGAGATTATATGTCTTTGCTACCACGTGGCTGCTCAGAACAAATACTATTTTTAAGCTACAGTCAAGGCTGCTGTACTATACAACCTGTTGGAAAAACACATTTGGGAAAATTCCCTGTATTATTCCAAAATATTTGGGTTTGAACAACCCCGAAAAGTAAACTGGACATTGTTTACGTCGAATGTCGGCAACTTTTTTAGCAGAAGCTGGAGCAAGTCTGTATACGCTGAAGCGCCATGGTGGATGGAAGAGTACCACAGTTGCTGAAGGATATTTAGAGGATAGCATATCCTCATAAAATGAGGTTTTAAGGATGTTGGCAGGCGTACCATCTTGATCTCGCATTTCCTTACAGAAGCTAGAGACCCAGACAATGAATCATGAGTCAACCTTTGCTGCAGGAAATTTAGCTATCAGCGGAACCTTCCAGAATTGTCAGTTCTATGTAAATACAACCAAATAATATATAATATATAATTTATATTTTGCTAATTGATAATAATAAATAAGTTAATCGAAAACTGTTTTTTTTTTCGTCTTAATGCCAGCGCGGGCCATAATGTGTACTTTATGCCATTATGTAGATGGTATCTAAGGTATAAAAACACAATAATGCACTGGTGTGACATAAATACCTTTTTATAATAGCTATTTGTATTTATTGTCACAAATACAAATACTTTACAAAATATTTAGTATTTAAACATTTTTTTAATTATTTTTTTAATTTAAAAATTTTTTTGGAAGTATTTGAATATTTTTTCATTAGTTCAATATTTTATTGGGGTATTTAAATACTTTTTCTGTTTTCGATTTAAATAAGGTCCATGTGGAAAATTCTAAGTTTGCACTTGTCAGGACAACCAATATTTCCCTTTAGGAGAAGGCTGAGCAGTGTTGCCAGGTCTCGTACATTTGCATCAAATTTCATGTTTTCTCAAATAATCCTCATGTTTCATTCTTATAACCGCATGCTCATGTATTGTACTTAATACCAGGAAACACAAAATACTTGAATCTAAATTTCGAAATTATATTAAACTGCATTAAGGTACACTAGAAGATCGAACACAGGTTGGGGATTTGAATATATTTTACAGGAAACTGCTCTACTGACCGTGCCATAGTAATTTCGCCCAGAGCGGCGAATAGCAGAAATATACGACGAACCACTGCCGCCCATCCATATGTGGTTAAGCTTAGTACTCCTCGAACTTCATTATTTAAGAATTCTTTCATCGGGATGACTTCACCCTTATGGAGCGACCTTCCCGAGGTCGTTTTTTCCCAACGAATATAACCTCCAACGCAATTGCTTGTGTTTGATCATAAAAAAGAGCTACTCAGAAATCCTATAGTGGAGCTACAGATAAAGATTTTGAGAAGGGGTTGAGAATAGCTAGGGTTCTCGAAACAAAGGCTGGACCGGGATAAGTTATATACAAGGTGTTCCACTTATAATGAAAACACTTATATTTTAGGTATTTGTGAATTGATTATTTTGAATTTTGGTGTGGTTATGTATGATCCTAGGGCGCACTATTCTATTGTTTAAAATTTTAGTTAACTCATTGGCGTACGGATTTATACGGGTTTTAAAATAATAATTAAAAGGGTAAAGTACCTTCAGCGATTTCTTTTAAGCTAATATCAGAAGTCGATTTGGCACCATATCCAAACGATCAAATACAAAATTTCAATAAATTTACACAATCAGTGGCGTGCGTATGACAAATTTTATTATTATTTTAAAAATATTAACATCTAGAATACGAAAAGGAACAAGCAAATTATCAAAAATTGCTTCATCTAAAAAATATTATACGTTAATAGCAGTGGCATACTGTATTTCTTGCTATAAAATTAAATTTGCAATGTGATAAATTAGATTATAATCGAATAGGCCAGTGACAAAAAAATTTTTTTTAAATGATCAACAGATTCCAATTTTTTTATTTATACCTATTTCATTCTTTTCTAATTTTCATATTGCAAGAATATATTATTAGTTGTTCTATGTACAAAATTTAATTTTATAACAGAAAATACAGTAAGTGCGCCACTGCTTTTAACGGTATAGTATATTTCTAGATGAAGTAGTTAAATATAGTCAACATTTTTCGTAAATAGCTTGTTCCTAATCGATCGTATTTTATATGTAAATACTTTTAAAATAAATTTGGGCATGCATAAGCCGCTGGTTGTGTGAATTTATTGAAATTTTGAATTTTGTCGTTTTGCGAGATGCGAAATCGACTTCTGATATAATAAAGTTATATTTTTTTTAAATGGGACACCTAGTATTTTATTGCATATTTAGGTTCGTATTACTATCGTTTATAAGTGCCTCAAATTTTATTTAATTTGGTTCTGTAGTTTCGAAGAAATAAATTAAAAACTAAAAAAAAAAAGTTTTGCAGTCCTGAATAAAAAAATCAAAAAAAACAATCCAGAAATATTTTTTTAACCTCGGCATTGAGTGAAATTTATGACAGGAGGTCTAGAGATACTATGAATGTAATTTCGTTTATTTATTTTATACAGGGTGTTCATAATAAGCTTTCAAAAATCCCACATTTTAAAATAATTTTTCTCAAGTTTTTCAAATGGAACACCATGTATATTATTTGGCTATTTGACGTAGAATTCATAGACAATTTTTTTTTGTAATACATACAAGCATATAAGTTATATCCAGCCGTTTTCGAAATAATTATAAATATTATAAATTAAGTTGTTTAAATAGAGTTTTTATTGGGAAATTTTGTTATAGGCGACTACACTAATAATTGTAAACTAAAGTAAATGTTCAAAATAGCTTTCTTTTACTTAATTTAATGATTTTCCTCTACTGCCAACAGAACTCTTAATTCATTTTCTTCATTAATAAAGGGTTTATTGATAATCATCCTTTTTGTGTACGCAGTGCTTCCTTCTCGAAGGTTTTTGGTCTCGGCTTTCTCTCAATATCTGGATATTTCAGCATACATTCGGCTCGCGAGGAGGCAATTTCTTGCACATTCACCCAGTATAAAAATCATATTTACCGTTTCTAAAGTTGTAAAATTCGACATTTTGTGTAAGTTAGTACTTAATTTCGACGACTGTACAAATTTAAATAATTTTATTTAACTGTCATAGTGGCAATCTAAACAAAAAGAAATCATGGCAACTCGATTAAGAATAAAAAATGAAATTAAATAATAAAAGTAGCAAAAATGTATTCTTTTAAAATTTATATCGAAATAACTAAAATACGGTAAACTCTAAGAGTAAAAGGAAGCTATTTTGAACTTTTAATTTAGTTTACAATTATTAGTCTAGTCGCCTATAACACAATTTCCCAATAAAAACTCTATTTAAACAACATAATTTATGATATTTATAATTATTTCGAAAACGACTGGATATAACTTATATGCTTGTATTACAAAAACAAATTGTCTATGAATTCTACGTCAAATAGCCAAATAATATACATGGTGTTCTATTTGAAAAACTTGAGAAAAACTATTTTAAAATGTGGGGTTTTTGAAAGCTTATTATGAACACCCTGTATAAAATAAATAAACGCAATTACATTCATAGTATCTCTAGACCTCTTGTCATAAATCTCACTCAATGCAGAGGTTACAAAAATAGTTCTGGATTGTTTTTTTTGATTTTTTTATTCAGGACTGCAAAACTTTTTTTTTTTAGTTTTTAATTTATTTCTCCGAAACTACAGAACCAAATTAAATTAACTTATAAACGATAGTAATACGAACCTAAATATGCAATAAAATACTAGGTGTCCCATTTAAAAAAATATAACTTTATGCTGTCACACTTTTTTGGACCACCCTGTATAATGTATATTTTTAAAACATGCTGCTTTTAATCCAATATCTCAAAGCTGTTTCAGTATTGTTGATAAGTTCTTCAATAACGATTTAATCTTCCGTCCACGCTTCGTTTGCGGACCCTGTATAGTTTAAAAATTTTACTTTAAAGTAGCGATGTAACAATTGTTGTTATACGATTACGGTTATTAACCCTAATAATCGTACTATTACGATTGTCAAATTAGTGAATAATGAAAAAAAACACGAAAAACTTTATTTATACACGATAAGGAAAATTTAATTAAATTTACTATAAAACAATAAAACAAACTATAATTTTTTGCCCAATAAGTGACTGGAATAACGTCCAGTAAATAATAAAAAAATTATACTCTAAGTTTTTAGTACTTAATAATTACAAAATTATTTAGTTTCATGTAAAAAGTTTTTCTAAAATTTACTAAAAATTTTTGTGAAAATTACACTCATGCATTTAGCTACATATGTTGTTTTCGCATGATTACATCGGAAACAACCCCTCTAGCTATCAAAAACAACCCGCCAAGTTTTTATTGTTTATTGACAAAGATAATAACACTTTTTGACGTTTAAAAAAATAAATCGATTTTCCAGCTACAAACTCAAATATTAAATATTATTACAATTGCGTTATTAATAATTACTAATTTTTTAGTTCTTTATTTAAAAGTTGTAATATAAAGTTGTTTTAACCATTATTCGAGTAATTTTCTCCTTAAATTACACTCGTGTATAAAAATTCTCAGATAATTTTGCATTTAAGCGTATTTCCTTTGAAAAACCACATTCGCAGGGCTATTTTACAAAATTTGAAAATGAACTCTTGTTGTTTTTAGGCAATACGCTTTCATGCAAAATTATCGAAAATTTTTAGGCACTAGTGTAATTACCTCCGAAAATTTTGATACGTCTGTCATGCCAAGCAGTTACCCATTCATTGAAGTTCGAAATTCCAAAAGTCTGTTGTCTGATTTAAGCTTTTTTTTTATCTTGAAAAAAATACTTCTTTTTTTATGTAAATACATAACTTCATATAAACTTTATCATTCTTACAATAAAAAATACTGAAACTTCAATAATGTAACTTTAAAATATTTAACTACCTACTGGAATTATAAATAAACTATTTTAACTTACAATCATTGTAAAATTTAAAATAGGTAAATATAGGTATTAAATTTATTAGAAATATGTGTACCTTATTATTTTGGTACATACGGATGTTAATAAAAAATGTAATTAATATTATATTTTATCGAGAATCGTAGAATAAGATCTTTGCTATAATAATTATAGATTTTTTTTCAAAAGTGAGCACAACTCAAAAAATTTAAATCGCAAAAGAGTAGTTTCTAATAGCTAGGGATTTTAAATCTAAAATATAAAAAAACATGTTAAAAATCAATTAAAATTAACAATATTTGACGATGATTACGATTAATCATATCTTAAATTCAATAATCAGAGGTTTATTGTAATCGTTGCAACACTAAGTTAAAGTGTAATGGACGTAAGCCTCAACGTGAAATAATGAAATTAACAAAATTGTTAAAATGGTGAATGCACTCTTACGCAAACATAATAAAAAATAATATTTTATATAAAAGTTAAAATAATATATCTACAAAATGGTTATAGCCATATTATTTTCAACGGCACAAAGTTACTACAAAATAATATTGAAAATGTAACATATAATTATTCCACAGCTATTCTCGCCAATATTTCAATGTTGGTTTGAAATATTTTAGAAACATTAATGTAACTTTTTTTTTATTTAGCGGGAATATGTCACTAAAAGTACATTTCTTAAGGTAACCACACATCTTCCGGAAATCCACAGAGAAAAATCTATACAACCCTGGCCTGGTATTACTTGACTCACAACAACATTTCGGTGCGCTAATTTGTCAGAGTTAAAAAAAATTTGTAGGGCATGTTAGCCAAAAAACAAAGGTTAACTATTATCTCGAGAACGATAACAGATAAAAAGAAAATGTTAAGGAATCTTATTAAGAAATTAATAGAGATTCTAAAAAATAATATACAGGTTATTCTATCAAAGTTGCTAATACTTTCTAGTAGACGCGGCAGCATGTACCTACCTGAAAATATTTTTAAAAGATGGAGCATGTGCTCTTATACAGGGTGTTATGGAAATGACGTGTTATATTTAAACCGGCAATTCCTGAGATGAATACAAATTGAAGAAAAATATCCTTAAATGGCGCTTTCAATTCATTTAGCGGTAAAAATGACCTGACGTCAAACCAGGAATACCTCTGTACCGCACTGCGGCACATCCGAATTCTCACCGGTGTTGTCAGAATTACACTCTTTAAGTTTGAAATACCCAACTACGTAACTAGGTCAAATGTCAATGACCTTTTGACTTTTGATTGGCTGATTTTTTAATGTAAGTTTATTTAGGCCACACACATACATTTACCTTGTCAGTCTTATTTAAAAATTAATGTCAACTTCTATAAAAACTTATACAGCGTTTTAGTAAAGAAACCGGCACATCACATAACCTGGTTATGCAAAACTAAACTACACATGAACATTGGCCGCTATAAAACTGCACAAAATTCACTTGGATCGTTTTTATTAACATTGGCTTGTCTCGCTTAGGTTTGCATGAACTTTTGCTTTTAATTAAAAAACACATTGTAAAATGTAAATAACATTAAAAAACACATCTGACCTGAAGTATTCAAAACACGAACTGTCAAAAACTAGAAATGTATTATAATGCAATGCATGTTTTCCGGTAGCTTCCTGCGCATTCACCAAAAAAGGTTGAAATAAATAATTATAATAATCTACAACATTTATTTATTGTTTTCCTTCACTGCTGTAGATACCAATAAAGATTAAAAAACTTGTTAATCGCTGCTCTGGTGCTTTATTTCATTCGAAAAGCTTAAAAAAATTAAATCGATCGTTTCACAGCGGGATTTTAAAACCCAATATTAGCACATCTCTAGTATAAATCGACAGGTTAAAAGTTGACATTTGCTTGACAACAAGCGGCTTCGCGCGAAAGAGTTTTTTTGGGATATTTAATCAACTGTACAGTGCGAATAAGTGGGAAAATGTTTAGTACATACAGAAAAATCAAGTCGAAGGCATATTAGAAAATGTTCCTTTAGTAAGAGACTGGAAATCGCAAGGTCACCGGATCTTACATCATGCAATTTTTTCTATGGGGTACGATGAATAAAGAAATGGTTGATAAAGTCGAAAATATGGATCAGTTGCGATATAAGATATTGGATGCAGCAGATAAAATAATTGCTGAACGTTTTAGTTTATAAAGTGCCAATTGTGTCCTATTTGTGTGTTTGTTAAAGAATGCATTAGTATGTAGCGATTTTGTGTGACAAGGGCCTATCTTAAAAAAACTAATTTGAAACGTGTGTTTCTTTAAGTGATTTATGGTAATTTGTTCAGTGTTTCACTATTTGTTCTGTGTCTCTGACGATATAAAGGGTCATGTTCTGAGATTGGAAGAAAAACGCCTTTACCCACTAAAACCAAAAAAACTGAAGATTTATGTGCCCTGGATTACTTGCTAGTATACTGGCACCTGGATTCACTTCTATTTGGATACTAGGTAGCTAAATATTTATTTTTATAAGAATCTAAAGTTTTACACGAACAATTTGGCAACATTGCGCTAGAGCATCTGTTTATTACACAGCTGCTTAGTGTAATGTGACTGTGCCGAGGAGTTGTGTGTGGGTTTATGGGTGAATTACCCCACTTTTTAAACGTTCGATTTGAAAAAAAAAATATGTAGCGCTTCTCTAGGACACCCCAGGAATCACCCATTTAAATATAATACGTCATTTCCATAACACCCTGTATAAGCTGCCAAATTTTCAAAGTCATCCGTTCACACACTCTAATTAAAATTTTCACAACAAATAAACTAAGAGTTCTATTTTTTTAGAGCCAACATCTAAGTATCGGAAAACAAATCAATGTTCAGATCGAATGTTCAACCTCTTTCTTCTTTCAATTTGATCGAGAATTGTTTAATATGGAATATGTCAGGACTGCTTTTTTGCTCTTTGAAATTAAGTATATAGATTCGATTTTAAGTCTAATTGATACACATAGATGGAGCAACTTACATATTTCGATTAGACATCTTGACAACGTTTGATCGAATTTAGGAGCGTTTATCGAACCCGTGCATCGAGGTCCACATTCAACGATATGGTAAAGCTTCCTGTTTAGCGCCACCTGACCGTCAATACTAGAACTCATTAGACCATGAAACAATCAATACCTATATTACTTCACTGGAAGGAAGTTAGTATACATTAGCAAATTTAGATAGAGCTAGGGTTTGCAATAAGTTAGTTATCCTGCCATTTAAACCAGCGGAAATAATGCTACAAGTTTTCTAATTTGACCAACATCATAGCTCTAGAATCACGGAGGTTATTATATCATAATTAGCATTATGACTTTTTCATTATAGACGAGATTGTAGCGCAATTGAGCTTGTTCCTGCGCTGTTGTTGGAATTTCGGACTGTTTTTCACCTGCGGCGCGTTTAGAGAACAGTTAGACGGTGAGCCTCCTATAATGCAAATTTTCCCCTTGATGTGTCGCCAAGCTACTTTCAGAAATTAATCTCCGAAAGTATTGATTCCTCACCTAGATAGAGTTTTATGTAAAGCTACAGTTGTGTAATCTAAGTGTAAAGCCGACCATAAACGTCGCCGAGCTGCAGTTCTGGCAACAGGGTCATCGTATTTTGCATTGACATGGTTCTCAATAGATTCCTTCATGTCTACTGTACGGAATTTACCTAAAAGACCATAACCAACAGAGGTCTCTACACTGTTAACAGATTCAGGAGATTGGCTTCGGTGTGCCATTTTTACGTTTGTCAGGGATGCCAGGCTTAAGCAGTCGTCGAACTGATACGCACTTGTCAGTCGGTCTTGTGTGCCACCATCTTGTTTTTGTGCGAATATAGAGAAATAATATTCTGGCATCGTAAAGTAGTTGATAGGGCCTACAAAACGATGTACTTATCGCAAGACCCCTCTCCCTATTTAACTTTTTTTTACCAAGATGGCGTCCATCCGCCATTTTAGTTTACCTTTCCCTATAGACACCCAAATTTTTTAAAAAAATTAGGTCAAAGGTCAAAGTTAGCATGGGGCAGAACAAACCCAATATTTTCATAACCATGTGCGAAAAACGCTCGGACTCTTCGACTTTATTTTTCTCTGTTACAAATTTTGATAATTTTTAGTATTATACAGGATTGCGGGGACCCATATTAAGTTTTTTAAATGGAATATCCAAAATTTAATTCGATTTTTGAATTATACTTGAAATTCTAAATATTTTCCATATAACATACTCTAGTTAGATCTTCAGCTGTTTTCGATATATCAAAATCTAAACAAGATGTTAATGTTCCTAGAATTAATTAATAGGGAAGAAAATTAGGAAAATTACCTTTATTATTGTAGTAACCTGGTAACAAAACACATTCTTATATGTATTTATAGCTACTGTTATTTTAATTTTATTAGAATACCTAGAGGGTTTCCCATAGATGGGTAGGTAGAAGAGAAGAAATAGAATGACAAGCTCGCTCACCCGCTTTAACACCCCTCGATTTATTTTTAGGGAATTATTTGAAAGAGAAAGTGTACAAACCGAGGCACCCGACTCAGATAAATTAAAAGTTATAATATGACATGTAGGAACTGATAACGTTCAAAACGAATTTGTTTTGCATTTAGGATGCTGCCAAATTTATCATTAGCTATCAATTTGAAAATTTAGGATTCTACTTTTTATAATTATATTTGATTTTTAAAAAGTTGTTCGTTGTTGTTATTACCTAATAAATTTACCATTTAAATTGTGTTAGCCATTATTGTATAGATTGTGGTGCCTCGAGAACAGCCTATGATCGAAATAGGGTATGTCAAATGAAAAATATTCAGAATTTCAAATAGAATTCAAAAATGGAATAAAATTTCTGGCATTCTATTTAAAAACTAAAGTTAACTTGTGCCCGGACTTTTCTATATAATACTAAAAATTATCAAAATTTGTAAAAGTGAAAATCAAATCGACCGGAAATATTGTAGGTGTGCCATTCCATTTGCCAACCTTCTACAGGGTGTCGGGTGTCCCACTAAAGTTGGCTATAAATAAACATCAAAAGTTCTTCGAATTATCACTGTTAAGGTGTTTATTTAATAATAATGTATATAGAACAATCATTAATTTTGCGAAAGTTTGTTCGTAAGACTTTTTTCATATCGCCGAAAAAAATGGTGGGGGAAACGTATAAATTGCTGTATCTTCCATACTCTTTATCCAAATTTAATCAGCTTAGGCTCGTTTAAAAGATTATTTTCACGTATTAAATATCCGACATCGGTCGTGATCGCTAGTTCACATTACGGAAAAATTTAGTTTCCATGGATATTATGATAAGCTGGTACCTAACACTAATTTTTTGAATACGATGGTTATTTGTATTTGCGCCAAAATGTAGCTATTTTTGTGCTCTTTAAGCACGGCAATAAAATAATATATCAAGCTATTTAATTTTATTAAGATAATATAAAAAACAAAATCATGGGTAAACAACACCCTCTAGTAGATGCAGTATGAACTTTCGCAAAAATTAATGTTCTTTCTATAACCGTTATTAAATGAAAACCTTATTAGTGATAATCAGAAGAAAGTTGAATATTTATTTACATAATAATAATTGCACCCCCTAGCAGTCATTTTGGGAACGTGAAAATAGTTTCCATCAATTTTTCTTAGTCGATTTAATCAATGAAATTTTTTTCCCAAGGATCTAAGGTTTATTGCTTCCATAATATCGTACTTCGCCTACCTTAGTGGAACACAAAAATAATTTCAAATACCAATGTATGGAAAAATTATTATTTCCCAGACCACCCGATGATACCTTATGCAATAAGGGCGTATTTAGTCTACACAGTAGCACTTTAAATACTATTTCAGATTGAATGGTACTACCAAGAAAAGGAAGCCTTTTCCATTGATAGGATGTAACCACCTGCAGACCGATTTCGAACTATTTTGTTCTCATCGGTACAGGGTAGGTGTACATGCCTATCATCAGAGAAGACTCTAATACTTCACGCTGTATTATCAACGGTAGTCGATACAATACAGAGCGCAGCGCCATCTCTTAGCAGTCCCATATAATTTGAACAGACGTTATTGGAATAAATCAAAAATAAAAAGTCTATACTTTTCAGGTGGTATTAATATCAAATACCAATGTATGAAAAAATTATTCCCTTGACTAGTTGATTCCAGTAAGAAGACAGTTGCTTTAGTGAGAACAAGCCCTAAGTCTGTGTCCACAACATAGCACCGCACAGCCTCGCTTGAGCTTCGCACAGCAGTCCCTTGACATCGAGATATAAACATTGACTGTGCGTTGTTATCTTCTTCCGATGAAGAAGATACTGTTTTAGACTCTAATGTAACAAAGTGGTACTTATATGCTTAAACAAGAATCTAGTATTTATATGCATTCTCATAAATTCACAAAATCGTTGGAGATCTTATCTTCCCTTAGATCTTGATAAAGGTGATAAAATTCTCCATAGAATCTTCGCTTTGCGTTAATCTGATGCACTGGTAATCTTGATTTATGTTTAAACATATACCACTTGGTTATATTAGCGTCTAAAATATCTTCTTCATCGGAAGAAGATAACAACGCAGAGTCCATGTTAATATCTCGATGTCGAGAGACAAACTGATCGAAAGGGGGGGCGGTGCGTCGTTGTGGACATTACTATGCGGTACCAAGCTATGAGCGAGGGCGCTGTGCGGTGCGCCATTGTGGCCATATACTAAGAGACCTGATTATCTAGATAACTAATAGAAAACACGTAGTCACATTATCAACAAATAATTTATAATGTGAAAGTGGGCATCATCAGACCCTATAATTTAACAACAGAAATCATAAGACTGATACAATTCAAGACCAACGGCTACATTTCAGGTATTTAAAGAAATGGAAGCTGCGTGCCAACGTTCTCGGGCTGTCTAAACAGGAGTTGTTGTTTTTGCATTCTATCAGTATTTTGTATTTTTTATGTAACCGTTGTACTTTTGAAATTGTTGTTTGAGACCGTGATTCTACGTTTCCTATTAGTTAAGATAATTGTTTTTATTCTGCTCTATATTTGTTACAGCGTTATTTTTGATTAATTTATTTTAGGAACAATAAAACAAAGGAACGTCAAAATTAACTTGCTACAGTATGAACAATAATTTATTTTTTACAGTGCTAGCTTTAGATAAATTTTACTATATATATTTAACAACTTAATATGTAAAGTCCTTCGAAATCATTAAAATTTAACATTTTAGTGCAATTTTAAGTATACTCAGTTTCATAATATAATCTATTATAATAAATTATGTTTAAAAGGTACGTCTTTAGTGGACCCAACGTCACTTCTACATACTAATTTATAACCAAAGTACCAAAAACAACTAGATGAAGCATTTCCTACCTTCGTATTACGTTCACCACTGTCCCATTACTAAGTTTAAATGATACCGTATTTTTTTAAAATAAATGTTCTTCTACCAATGCACACAATTTAATTTCAGTATGTATGTATATCGGGTGATGTTGAGTTGAACATATGATATCCCATGTAAGTTTTGAGGTGGCTGAATATTGGTTCCCCTGCACGTTTTATAGAAAAACTGCATTATAACTTCTTGAAGAGGCCAACATGGTAAACCCATGTACCGAATTTAAATATATTTTAGTGAACCAATCCTAAGCTATTGAATTACTCAATTTTCATCATATTTCGGTTAATAGAGCAAACACCAGCAAATAATGTCTATGACGTAATACTGAACATAACGAATAATGAAAATATTGTCACTGATGCTAGTTTCCGTTTGGTCAATGTCAAAATTTAATTTGGTGACGTTTGCTGTATTACCTGAACTATGAGAGTTTCATGGTTTAGCTTAAGATAACTTAGGATTTTTTCACAATATGGTTCCAACTTTAATGGGTGACACTGTATACAGGGTGTTACAAATTCTGCCTTCACTATTGAGATTTCGCAAACGGTAAGAGACTCAAAGTCGGTTAAATTGGGGCAAATTTTCGTCATTATGGGCCCAATATTATGCCGCAAAAGATAAATAAATACAGGGGCTTTCAGAATATTTAGAAAAATCTAAAATTTTGCGTTTCGGTTTCTGTTTTTTCCTGACTTTGTTCGAAGCCGTCCAAAAATAAATTTCGTTTGCTACCTTTTATTCTTCACAAGTTGGCCTTATTAGATCTCTTACCATCATCAACTTAATTTTTTTTAAATATAAGCATGGATCTATTTGTTTAAATTATGAAAGAGTGCCAGTGGTTTATAACACTTAGGTACTGGTTTTCCAACGTTTTGTTCCTTAAATTGACCATCTTCATTAAAATACCCCTAATAGGGTACATTCCTGTAATTCAATTTTTTTTAAATTCGGTATAATTCGAAAATGTAAAACTCAATACCTCCTTTAAAAGTCTTAAGAAAGTGCTGGCTTTAAGAGTAAAATTTTATTTGTAAAAAAAATACCCTCAGACTGGTTAACATCCACTTTTATAGCTATCCCATAAAAGCAAAACTCAAAATTCTGTGGTGACTATAGGATGATAGGCCTAATGAGCCATGTCCTAATAATATTTTTAAAGATTATTCATCGGCGAATCTATAGATATAAATTATTTCTTCTTCTTCTTCTTCTTCTTCTTCTTAGTTCTTCACATTTACTATAGTAAATGTGAAGAACATCTAAGCAAGACACAATTCGATTTCCGTAATGGATTCGGCACGAGAGAGGCCCTATTCAGTATGCAGGTATTAATCCAACGTTGCCGGGATATATCAGTCGACGTGTATGCCTGCTTCGTCGACTAAGAGAAGGCTTTTGATTGTGTCAATCATGAACGGCTTGTTAGATTGCTACAGAGGATTGGTCTGGATGGAAAAGACATTCGAGTTATTGCAAATCTGTATTGGGGACAAACAGCAGCAGTAACTGTGGAGAATAGTAAGACCGAACAGATCAACATCAAGCGAGGAGTTAGACAGGGGTGTGTTCTTTCGCCTATACTTTTCAATCTGTACTCGGAGGAGGTGTTTGCGGAAGCACTGAGAGATAAGAGACAAGGAATAATCCTAAACGGAGAAACGATAAACAACTTACGCTATTCAGACGATACAGTTTTATTGGCAGCGAGTGCCGATGATCTGCAAATGTTATTGGAATGCGTAAATGAAAAAAGTCAAGAAGCAGGACTAAAATTAAATATCAAAAAGACCAAAGTGATGACAATTAGTAAACGGGGCAATGTAAATGCGGCGATAAGAGTAAACGGGGAACTAATCGAACAGGTTTCAAGCTTTAAATACCTAGGTATTTGCGTAAATGACCGCTGGGAATCCTCCACGGAAATTAGGGCTCGAATTGAACAGAGTCGAGCTGCTTTCAATAAAATGAAGAAAGTTTTATGCTGCAGAAACCTGCCCTTGATGCTAAGAGTGCGACTGCTTCGTTGCTATGTCTTCTCAGTTCTCTCAGTGGAGGCTTGGACATTAACAAAAAGTTCTAGCGATCGGATCCAAGTTTTGAAATGTGGTGCTATAGGAGAATACTTCGAATATCTTGGGTCGACAGGGTAAGGAACATGGACGTTCTTCAATATCTCAACAAGGATTTGGAAGTGATGATCACCATTAAGGAGAGGAAATTGCAATACTTTGGTCACGTAATGCGTAGCGAAAGGTACAAACTACTACACAACTTTATGCAGGGCAAGATAGAAGGCAGACGGGGTCCTGGTCGCAGGCGTACCTCTTGGCTCAAGAACCTTAGGGAATGGTTTGGAGTCAATACAACCACTTTATTTAGATGGGCCGTTAACAGGGCTCAAATTGTGTTGATGATAGCTAACATCCGCCGAGGATAAAGCACCAGAAGAAGAGAAGAAGATTAATAAAATAAATTACTTGTACGTACGCTAAGTAGAAATTTTACACTATTAGTTTGAAATAAAAAAAACAGTAGTAGTACGTAATAACAATAACATTTATTTAAAGACGGGAACGGCAATAATAATTTCAAAATTTTCAGATTTTTTCGAAATAAAAATAAAATTATAGGAACGTACTAGGGGTATTTTAATGAAGATTTAAGGAACAAAACATCGGAAAACCAGAAGTGTTCAATGAACGTAGATTTCGGTCCTCTTTCATAATTAAAAAAAATCCAGGCCCATATTTAAAAAAATTATAATGATGATGTTGACCTAAAGGCGAAACTTCGCATGAAGGATCTGATGATGTCATCTTGTATAGAATAAAAAGTAGCAATGAAAATGAGAAATTTATTTTCCGACATCTCTTCGAACAAAGTCAGGAAGACTAAAAACCGAAACGCAAAATATTCGATTTTTCCAAATATTTTGAATACCCCTGCATTTATTTTTTTTTGCGCCATATTATTGGGCCTATAATTACGCAACTTTGCCCCAAATTAACCGACTTCGTATCTTTTGCCGTTTCCGAAATCCCAATAGTAAAGGCCGAAGTTGTAACACCCTGTACATTAAATATTTAAACCAATACGCATGAGAATAATTGTGTTATCTAAATTTGCTTTCGACCCTGATGAATTATATAAAAAGTAATCTTATTTTTATTTTATCTCACTATATTTATAATTATTTTAATATCAGGTCAAGAAATGGCACTGTAGATAATTAAAAATGAATCTACGATTAAAAATACCAATATTAAGCAAATCATAATTTTTGCCATGATTTTTACATTACACATTACTCATTTAATTTACTTAAATTAAATCCTAAGTCAGTTCGCCTATGTACGTAATCATGGACGTCAGAAAAAATATAACTTTTCGTTAGTGGATCGATCCTTACCCCAAATATATTGTAATTCTTTTAGTGGGTTCGGAAAACATAACAAAATCGTGAAAAATATTTATACAGGGTGATATGGAAATGACTTATTATATTTAAATGGGTGACTCCTAGGGAGTCCTAGAGAAAGTCTACATACTTTTTATTTAAATCGAATATCTAAATACTAAGGTAAAAACTCTTTTTACCCACATACTGTCGCGCCGTTACATCTGGATTCACTTAGAACAATGTGGGTCACTAGATTATACTAACAGTGTTGTCAGATCACACCGCGTGTCTGGCCCTTACTTGAATACTGGCGGCGCGCCCTTCATACTTCAGTAGGATTCGCGACTCTGTAGTGGAACGACGTCGAGCGTCGAGCATTCCACGTGCTTGACTTATACGAATTTTAAACGTTCTGTTAGTTGTATTGCCCGATTTTTTTTTTGTTGTGAAAATATTTTCATCTCGGTATTTGCCGGTTTAAATATAATACGTCATTTCTATAACACCACCCTGTATGCAGTGTAACGCTCGTCCTTCACCATTGGGATTTAGGAAACGGTAAGAGATATGACGTCGGTTAAATTGGGACAAAGTCGGATAATTATGGGCCAATAATATGCCGAAAAAAATCAGAAATAAATAGAGGGCTGTTTAAATATTTAATATACAGGGTGTTACAAATTCGGCCTATTACTATTGGGATTTTGGAAACGGTAAAAGATACGATCATTATAATTTTTTTAAATATTCATTGGTATACAGCACTTATTTGCCGATGTTTTGTTCCTTAAATTGACCAGGAACTACTGCCGCCCATCCATATGTGGTTAAGCTTAGTACTCCTCGAATTTAAACTATTTAAGAATACTTTCATCTGGAGGACTTCATCCTTATGGAACGACCATCCAGAGGTCGTTTTTCCCAACGAATATAACCTCCAACGATTCAAAACCAACGTGAATCGCTTTTTGCGCACACGCACCACTCCCAGAGTGCCCTAAAGGATTTTTCCTATAGTGCTTGTGTTTGATCATAAAAAAAAAAATCTTCATTAATATATATAGGTATTCCTAGTACGTTCTGTCAACGTCCGTAATTTACTGTTGTTTCAAAAAATTCGGTTTGATTCGAAATTGTAAAACTGGATGCCTTAAAAAGTTTTGGCTTGAAGGGTCAACCTTTATTTGTATTAATAAAATAAATTACTCATAGGTATGCTTAATGAAGATTGTCAATTTAAGGAACGAAACGTCGGAGAACCAGTAAGTGTTACATACCGCTGAACGTAGATTTAGTTCATCTCTCATCATAATTTAAACAAAAAATCCAGGCCCGTATTTAAAAAAATTAAGTTGATGATGGTGACCCAAAGACGAAACGTCGCATTAAGGATCTGATGATATCATCTTACGAAGAATAAAAAGTAGCAACTTATTGCTTTCTCCAAAGTGAAAGTAAAAAGTGAATTTATTTTTGGACATCTCTTCGAACAAAGTCAGGAAATAATACAAACCAAAACGCAAAATTTTACATTTTTCAAAATATTTTGGAAACATCTATAATTATTTTATTTTGCGGCGTACTATTGGGCTCATAATTAAGAAACTTTGCCCCATTTCAACCGGCTTCGCATCTCTCGCCGTTGCCGAAATTCCAATGGTGAAAGACGAATTTGTTACACCCTATATACAATGTCAAATTTAAAGGAACAATATCAATTTTATGACATTAAAGGTGCGTTTCCTATGCAGCCTAGGTGATATTTGCTCGGTGGTATTTTACACATTTTTTTTATCATGTTAGATAATGTAAAAACTTATAATGTCAATATCACTTTGATGTTGAAGATTTAAAACGAAAGACTTATCTTTCATTGTTTTTTATAGGTCATGTAGATTTTTTGTATACTGTCTGAATCGGCAAATAAGCATAAATGTGAAATAGTTAATACTTGTATCGACTGATCTCGCTAGAGCAATTATCGATGCGATCTTATAGCGATATTGCTGAGATGTTCAGTAAAAGAAGAGTGTACATACACACATGTGATGATGATCTCAAGGCAGAAGAAGCTTAACCAAAGCAGTAGATGATCGATTTATAGTAATACAAAACTCCGGAATATACAGTTCAAAAGCATTTGGAAAGCAACCAGAATTAGAATCTCCAAAACTGCAGCGACGTCATCTACTAGTTAGAGAACAAGATTGAGAAGAGATAAGATTTGTAGCTTACAAGCTGAAAATTGATATGACAAATTACCATAAGGCGAATGTCCTGAGTATGTTGAATATGGTCTCTCTGGAAAGCAGACGTCGCCTGTTCGATGCATGTTTTATTAGTAAACTAATTAAGAGTTTATCTAGTTATCCACAGCTATTACCACGGATTCCTCTGAACGTGCCTAATAGACAGTTGCGACACACTGATCTCTTTCACACTCCTTTTCACCCAACTAACTATGGAATGCATTCCCCGGTCGATAGAGTTCTTCGTTTTGTTAATATGTTGAGTGATCAAGAGCATATCGACATTTTTCATTCTAGTCTCTCTGCTATTAAGAGTAGATTGAATAAAATTGGTAGGGTGTAGTTAACTGTGATTTGTTAAATTATGTAAATTTTGTTAAATTATGTAAAATTGTTTTGTATGTTTGTTTATACTTCCACTATCTTGTGGCATTATTACAATTGAATATTTTGTAAATGGGGTTAGCCATAAATATGATAAATAAATAAATAAATAAACATCAAAATTGGAATGGTGAGTTCGTCTATGTCTTCTTGTCCAGTTATCTCCTGCACTCCTACATAATACATAGCCATTTTAATAACTTAAACTTATTATAGGTGCATATAATATTAATTTCATCATCTATCAAGAAAAAAATAAATGTATTTACTACCTAAATAAACTATGCACAGCCATTTAAAATAGTTTCTAACTTACATAACTAAGACTTATATATATGTTATTAATATGCTTTCCCTTTCGTTCGTAGTTTAGAGAGACTAAAGACTCATTTTTGATGATAGATTGCGAAATACCAGTTTTGCATTCGAGAATGCAGAAGAATTTTGCAGTCGAGCATCAAATATTTATCCGAAAACGGTGTCCTAAAGTTCCAAAATTAGTAAATATTTGAAAAAATAATTTAAAAATTTACAATTGATTAATTTGAGATAACAATATTATCTATGATCCCCGTAGAAGATATTATTAAGCTCGAGCTTATACAGGGCGTTTGATTCATTAGGTCATTTTATGAAGAAGTCCTCAACGGCTTAAATTTTTTGATGCAGAGTGTTGATTTTTTAAGATATCAGTACTTTAGATAGTATTCTCAATTTTGGTACTATGTGTTAATAGGATATAACTACATATTTTAGTTAAAAAAATATTTATATAAATCCACCACTTCAATATGTTCTGTGATATTTTGCGGGCTAGCCTGATCAATTCTACATGAAATGTAGACATTAAATTTGATTCTTAACAACTTGGGAGTTTTGAAGGTAAGAAAAACTGTTTATGAAGAACAGCTTTTTTCCTAAAATCACAGATCAAAAAGTTTCCCATATATTGCCAATATTTTTACATACGCTGTATGACTATACAGGGCCATTTATGGCGAGTAGTCTATTAAAATATCTCGGGAAATAAAAAAATATTTGTTTGAAATATTGACACTTGCTAGAAAAGATGCTAATCTTTTTATTGAAGATACTGTGACATATATATCTATCACTTCCGGTGATACCGGAAGTCGGGGTCAACTTGCTTATTTTAAATGAAAGACCCTATATTCTATTACATTTTTGAATTCTGCATAAGATTCTAGGCAGATTACGTATATCATGTCATAATATACCTAACCTAAGTCTAAGTATGTTTGACACATATAAGGTTTTATGCCTAAAATGACGTTTGTGCATCTTAGTTTTTCTATGCAGGAACCTTTATTATTTAATTTAATTTAGCTTTGCTTCCTTGTTGAAAAGGATCTGCTTTAATAAATTTTTATAATATTTTGATAACTATTTATAAAGGGTGTTCAAAAGATTAAAAATAAAATTGAGAAAACTGCAAAAAATATATTTTCAAATGGAAATCCCCAAATGTTATAAATATTTTCTATTTTATCTCAGAATATTGTGTCCTTATTTGTACCCAAAACAAAATGGCGACTTTTTATAAAATTATATTTACTACTATATTTATTTTGCTATTTTAGCAACTTTTAAAACCAATTTTGTTTTTGTTACGAATAGAAACGTCATATTATGGCATCGTAAAGTACTCGATGGTACCTTCAAAATGATGTATCACAAGACACCTCTTCCTATTCAAATTTCTTAACCAAGATGGCGCCCATTCGCCATTCTGATAGTACTGTCATTGTTCCGTCAAAAAATAGTTTACCTTCCCGTATAAGCCACATACAAATTTTGTTAAAAAAATAGTGGATCAGAAGTTATTAAACCGTTTCCAGCCTGTACAACGTGTCCAAGATAAGGAGGGCCAGTACAGGGATCTCGGAAACCGTAAGAGATACGAAGTCGGTTAGATGGAGTTAAATTTGCGCATTTACGTGCCTAATAATATGCCATTAGAAAATTTAAAATTACGAGTAGTTCCGGAGATATCCGAAAAAAAACGAAATTCTGAAAAATCGTTTTATTGTTTTCTTGGGTTTTTGAGATCGAATTCCAAAGTAAATTTGCATTGCCACTTTTTCCGCTCTATCTAACATCGTTAATTGTTTTGTAATCCGACGAGTCTTCTTCGAAGGGCCATTATCAACTTTCTTTTTTTAATACGGTCCTGTTTTCCTGATATTGGAATTTGAGAGCTTTTTTCTCCCGAATGCAACGATGTATGACACATTGTGGTTTAATGACGTTTCGAGGGGTTTTTGAACAGCATCAGGACATTTTGGGATACGGTCCTGTATTTCTCCTAATTTTATAAACAATATCTTATAAAAGCTTTAAATTTTTTACTTATATTGGACTAGTTCAATAAATAACAAATAATTTGATAATAAACCACAAATAAGTGAACAAAAATCATTCCAAAACAGTAATAAAACGAACAGCGAAAAAAGTAAGGAACTACATAATCAGGTGTTCAAAATGATATCCGTTATTCTCTAAGCACAAATAACATCTTCTAACTGCCACATAACAGTAAAATAAAACATGCGATATAATATCAAACTTTTCAGCATTTGTAAAATTATGGTCCATATTTTCTGGAGAATAGAAAACCTCTTAAAACTCTCATAACGATCACAATGGTAATGTCAAGTGAAACAAATTACGCGTCACCATCTTAATTTTTTTGTGTCAAACGCCTACTTTTCTTTTAAATCCCGAATCAACAGAAGTTTGCAATAATGTTTCTGTATTTTGTTCACTTATTTGTGGTTTATTATTAAATTATTTATTATTTATTGAACGAGTCCATCATAAGTAAAAAATTTAGAGCTTAGTTATGAGATATTATTTATAAAATTAGGAGAAATACAGGACCGTATCCCAAAATTTCCTGATGTTGTTCAAAAAACCCTCGAAACGTCATTAAACCACAATGTGTTATACACCGTTGCATTCGGAGGAAAAAAAGGTATCAAATTCCAATATCAGAAAAACAGGACCGTATTTAAAAAAAGAAAGTTGATAATGGCTCTTCGAAGACGACTCGTCGGATTACAAAACAATTAACGCTGTTAGATAGAGCGGAAAAAGTGGCAATGGAAAAGTGCAATTTACTTTAGAATTCGATCTCAAAAAAACCCAGAAAACAATATAAAACGGTTTTTCAGAATTTCTTTTTTTTGCGGATATCTCCGGAACTACTCGGAATTTTAAAACTTTCTAAACGGCATATTATTAGGCACGTAAAAGCGTAACTTTACCTTCACTTAACCGACTTCGTATCTCTTACGGTTTCCGAGATCCCTTTACTGGCCGTCTTATCTTGGACACGTTGTATACACACACTGTATGTCCGTTTAGGTGATAAATATTCGGTCTATATTCGATTCCAAGCGGAGTCCAAACTTTTTCAATTTTAAAAAAAGTTTGTCTTCAAATATTTTTTAGTCATATGTGATACAAACGAAAGAACTAGTCCTTGAAACTCTAACTAGCTTATTAAATAAGTACCCTCTAAAAGGGATTGAGGTATACTGTGAGTAAGGACGCTAGTCCATAGAGATTTAATTTCGTTTTCTGTTAAATCATACCGACCAAATAAAAAAGGATCTTTAGGAAATATATTATCGTTTACTAAATAATTTTGATCACGCTCTGAAATCACGAATTTCTTTAAATCTGTATGGGAAATGTTATTTTTTGCCGCCAGAATACCGGTTATGTACACGTCATCTATCCAGAAGACATTGAAGGTTGTTTGGGCTGACCGGTACAGAGTAAATAGTACATCTGGACTGTACAGTATAAACCACCCCGGACAATACGTGGGGTAAGTCCTCAAAGAAAATTCTTCGAAACCTACTCTCCATTTGGATCTGTAAGTCCTTAAGACTTTGGCATCCTTTATCAGTTTGCAAAAAAGCACATTGCTTGCCCCAAAAGGGGACAAGTCGAACGTAAGGAAGTTTTTGAAAAGAGGCATATTGACAAAAATATCATCGTCCGTTTTTAATATGTATTTCGCTTGACGGCAATGATAGGTGGCGTACTTCAGACCAACAATATGTTTGTAAGTGAGGTTTCGGTAAGAGTCCAAAAAGCTTCCTTGGATTATATCTTTGTGAGCTTCGTTTTCATTTTTAAGCTGTCGTTGAGTAATATCGCAGCCATTCGGCATTCCCATCACAAAATATAGCTTAACGTTTCTAGTTTTATTGCCCCAAGTAGTTCTTATAACAGATCTTTTTTTGAAATTAACAACCGACGAATGGATAAGCACCAAAAGTAAAGTTTCCTCGTCACAACCCAAATTTAAAATATTAAAACTAAAACTATAATTAACTAACAAATTGTAATCGTTATCTTTGAGCAGATGAAGCGGGTAAGTAAAGTTGTACTGCTCAGGATGGGTCGCATACATGGGAATTTCAGTGTTGATTCGTACTTTTGGATGTGGAAACACGACGCACAGGACATGCCAGAGCACCAGAGATGACAGAAATGCAAAAAACAGGACTGTGAGTTGCCATATTAATCTTCTTTCTTTCATGATCAGTTTCGGTAGATTACATCTTGAATATGTTCCTGGAAAAATAAAGAATAGCATTAGGAGCTGCGTTTAATCACAGATTGTCAAGCCGGCACTATTTTATTCGAACGTTCAGCCAAATATACTTAGTCTATTGGAAAACGCTATGAAAATATTGCGTTAAAAATATAATGTTATAAAAATAATAATAACAATTTTCAAATTTTTGTCACAGATCTTACTGAAACTTGTTGATACCTCAATCGACATGTCAGACAATCTAAATGTCTTTTGTTTATTTACTTTATTATTAACGGCTAAAACTTCACGAAAAGAAATATTGATCAGCTGATGACGCTCGTCTCTTCCTAACCTACCAAAAAGCGCCATATTTTTTCATTAAATTGATGCAACATAGATGGCTCTGATTGCTAAATTGGGATTGTTCGGGATCCTCATCTTAAGTAAGGATTGTTCTTGTTTAAGGACATTTTTCGTCATATAATTTTCTCAAGGACGATTCAGTGCCTTCACTGCAATGAAGAAGATGTTAAAGTAAAAATCCCCAGCCATAGATTTTTTCCTGTAAATATCAAAGGAAATGAGGTTTACGAAATTTTTTCAAAATTATAATAATAATAATAATGAAAAAGACTTTTTTACTATAGATCCTAATTACAATGCTGAAAAAAAATGATAAACAAAAAATGTGAATAAAGGAATTTTCTGAGGACACGACAAACCCAGAGCTCTCGTGCAATACAAGAACCTAGTAAGTCGTAAAAATAAATTTTAAGAAATTCAATTTTTAGTAAAAAAATATTTAAAAATTGCACATAAAAATTGCACAACTTCTTTAATGTTCAATTTATTGTTCTTGTTACGTAGTTTCAGTTTAAAAAAATCATTGATTTTTATTAACAAATAAACAGTTAAATAAATATTAAAAACTTACTAGAATTATAAATTGATGCAAATTGGCTTATATTTTTCAATCGAACAAACAGGTATGGTATGATATCCTAAAGTAAAAACAGGTAAAGATTGTTTCAAGAAAAATGGATATAACTTAATGACTGCCGTAAAAGTACCAGGGCCATCCCATTATTTATAAACTACATGGCGGCGAATGATATATATTTTGAAGAAAGTTATAAAAAAAGTGATCTTTTAGAAGTTTTAAAGACATTTTGTATAAAAAAAGTATATGTTTGTGACACATTGGCAGAAGAAATTGGACATACAGTGCTACGGCTCCCATCCTATTATTGTATTTTTAACCCCATAGAGCATATGTGGCACCAGTTAAAATCACTGGTTAGGTCTGAAAATATTTCTCCGACTTTAAGTTCTAGTGTTGTAGAATTAATACGAAAATGCTTTAATGATATTCCCCCAGGTAGTTGGAAAAATTCAGTCCGTCACGTAATAACTGTAGAAAATTCGTATATTAGTCTGGATCGTATAATTAATCCAATTATAATTAATTTTGATGAGGATAGCGATAGCGAAACAGAACTATCTATAGAATGACATTATAAATATAAATAATTATGACTAGTAATATTTTAAATTTCATTTGATTACATTAATATAATCATATCATTACTTGTTTTCCTTAGTCCGTCCCTTCATACTTCACTTGTTTATTCCCAAGCTGTTGTCGACACAATGGGACCGACCCAGGAAATCATTAAGTCGTATCCAATTTTCGTGAAACGTACTGTAAGTCAAAATACTAGTTCAGATTAGTAAATTGACATACTTGTTATTGGGATCTCATTTTCTTTTACAAACTAGGTACCTGAATAGGGTGAAATCAAAGTATTGATGTAAAATGAAAATAGTTTTAATTTTTACTATTTATGAGCATGGGTAGGTAAAATAGAAGCACGTAAAACAAAACGAAATATTGGAACCTTGTTCTTTTAGTAAACAATTAGAAACAAATTTTAATACTATTAGACAACTTTTAACACAATAAATTTTAAAAAATGAAAAAGTTAAATTTAATTTTCTAGGAGCTTAAACTGAACTTAGAGCTTATACAAAAATATAACATGGTAATATAATAGATGCATTTTCTAAGTTCTTCTGAGTTATCAGCCAAAACAACTGTTCTACAGGTGGAATTTGAGGTGCCGACTCCTTTAAAATCCTTTCTCTTTTTCTTGATTTATACTTCTACAAGTTTGATTGACGTTCGGAAAAGTATGTTTAAATTTAGGCTTTAGAAACTTCAAATAATTAAAATCACTATAATTTTTTATATCTTGTTTCTAAAATAGAGATCTACTCCCTTCCTGAATTGATAATATCTTATATCATGTAATAAAGGTTATTCTGACCCCCTGCTTCCTCGTCTAACGTCCATTTTGAAATTGTAGGTAGTCTCCATTATTTTTCCTGAAATGTCTAAACCTCTTTGGTTTTGTTCCATTTTCTATCTATCGCCTCATGTATAGCATCCGCCTTCATGAAAGAATGGCCTGATTCAAAAAATTTTATCGTTACGTTATCTGGACCCCAATTTTCATTGACAAAAATAACGAAATTGTTAAATAAAGTCCATTTCTTATTTCGTGCATTGCAATCGTCTACCCAAAAAATTGCATTATTTCACGTTTTCTGGCATATTTTTAAAATCGTTAAATAATGTAGACACTACATCAGGACCTGTTCTGCCTTTAAGGACGATTTTCGCGAAAGTTATATAAGTATATCCACTTACTAGACTGTTAAATATAAATCCCGAGCTATCAAATATGTATGCCATAGCAAGTCTAGTGAATAAAATATGAATATAGCATGTAAACTTACTTCTTGTTTTTAGTGTGGGAAATTTTGGATCGATAATTTTTAATTTGCATCTATGAAAGATTTCCTCTTGTTTTTTTTTAAACCCTAAAATTAGTATGTCAAATTACTTTGTAAGTATGAACGATAAGTCCACAAAGTAAATACCTAGAGCTAGATCTCATTTCATAGAGTACGATGACATAGAAAGCTCGAATTTATAGTAAGTCGACTTACTAGGTGCTTGTATTGCACGGCTGGGAGTGACAAGAGGGCTACTCTTAGTCAACAACATGAATTTGTCTACCTAAAAATATATTAAAGAAAATTAAAATAAATGTAAAGAATGTCGCGAAATAAAAGCCACAACTAACTATTGATTCATTGGTTGTTAAAGAGGTAAGCACGAAACTTGTGCTTAAACTTGTTAATAATATATGACTTATATTCATCAGGAATAGAGTTATATGATTTTATAGCACTTTAAGTAAACCTCCTTTGACATAATGACGTTTTATATTGTGCCAAAGTAAACCTGTTCTTGTATCTAATATTTCTATGATGAACGTCAACTATGGAAACTAATTTATTTTTTTAGCTTTTTAGTAGTATTTGGCAAAGTTAGAAGTTATGAATAAAATTAAACAAATATCTGCCCCTCATATTAAACCATTTACACTAATTGATTTTATATGAACCAGTGGCAGTTCTTCCACAGGAGCACATGCGCACGTGCACCCCCAAAACAAATAAAAAAGTAGTAATTTATATTCATTTAATATTATTTATCGTATATAGTTCAACCCTGCCTAATATTTTATCGTACCGTCAAACCAAACTGTATTTAGGCTCTCACCGTGTTTTAAATCGTTGGAGGTTATATTCGTTCGGAAAAACGACCTCGGGAAGGCCGTTCCATAAGGATGAAGTCCTCCAGATGAAAGAATTCTTATCTTGATGACGAGAAATGCTCCCATATGCGCTCATATAGGCGGGATATAATGTAGTTTCTCTTTAGTATCAGGAGGTTGGGGATAGCGAGAATATGGCGACTTTATATGAGTCACACAATTTTGGAGTGCGCTTTTGTCTGATTGTTCTTGCATGGATGTTTCAATATTTTAATATTAAGTACCTATATATTTATTAAGTTAAAATGAATAGTTTCACGGTGGACTATTTAAAAAATAACATTAGTTCTTTGAGCTTGGAGCAAAATATTGAAGTGAAGAATGTGGGAAGACCTAAACCCGAAATTAATTTAACGCAGACTACAAAGGGTAAATCTATTTTTCTTTATTAGAAAGTTTATCTTTTCTATATCTTTTTCTATAATCTTTATTAAAAAGTTTAAAAATGAAATATACGAAGAAAATAACTGGATTTGTGGATGCAGCATAATTACCCTTTTTTATCCTGTTTGTTGCTTGGTCGCGGCGTTGCGGAGCATGCCTGGACAAAAAATGGAATAGCCGACTTGGGGCATTTAAGACAAAAAATTTTAAAAAGATGAAAACACTCAAGCTCATATTAATGCTCAGTTGGAGATACAGCTGTAGTTTAAAATAATTTCACGATACTTGTGAACCCCTCTATCATAGGTCACGAGCCGCCACTGATATGAACACATATCCTTATTCGATATATTAATCTACAGCAGTACTTTTGGATTTTTTGAATCCTATTCTTTTCAGTTTCGTGTATTCCTAATAAAACTATGATTTGACGTTTAATTTGACGCTTCTAAAGGTCGGCTTACCCTCCTTCATAGGTAGACATATAACCACAAAAAATATGAAATATACAGGGTGCACCGTATATTTATATATATATATAAACAAAACAACAAATATTCCGTAATCAATACTACACTGCGCGCCTATTTAACGCGCATTCAAGAAGTTGCCTCAACCTTGGTGTTACGTATTTTCGAAATTTTTTGGTCGTTTTGATTGATTTTTTTTCTAATCGAGGTTTTTCCCTAGAAAATCACTGTCTTTATTGTTTTGGTTAAAAAAGGTAACTTTAGTAATACCGGCTGTTATGTTCTTGTACGAAAATTAAAAACTCCCTGTGGACTATACTAGGCATTACAAGTTATTGTTGAAACAGACAATTTTCATGTTTACTTCACATTTTCTTTTTTGATTCATTTGTTTATCTCTGATCCTTCATGAAATACACAATTGTTATTAAATGTGCCTAGATTCTTTAGCTAAAAGCCCTGACCTCAATCCCAGTGAACATATTTGGGATTTTATTGGTAGGCTGTTATAAAATCAAAAACGACAATCTCAAAACTTACAAGAATTATGGAATACACAATTTGATGACGGCAATTGTATTACTGTTTCTAGGTAATTTGGGTGTGCTAAATATAAAAGTAACTCAGATTTGCTCCATCAGATCGTTTTCAAAAACTAGGGCCATAAGCTATATTTTCGAGATAAAGGTATTTTATATCTCATAATTATATACAGTGTGTACATAAAGTAAGGAACAAATTCATTATCTAGGAATCTAAAAATATTTCGGAAAAATCCTAGGACACGTGTATAATAATTTTTAATGGCGCATTTTTTCCCATACAAACTTAATATACAAGGTGGCTCATGTAGTAGATATGACATTATCGACGATTTTTTTAAATGGGAACCCCTATATTTTAGTTCAGATCTGTAATCTCCAAGAACAGCCGATTTCAAAAACATAACACACTTAGGACCTAAAATTCATAGGGGTACAGGGTAAAACAAATAATTTTATTTAAAATATTTTTTTTCGGGTTGGGAGGCATCAATTAATTACGTGAGGCGTTTTTAGCGATTTTCAACCCCCCTTCCCCCAATAAAAGATTTCGTGACATTTGGCTCAATCCCTTCCGCCATCACCCAATTTTACCTGAAAGCCTTACGTAATTAATGGACGCACCATCATTTGCTGTTACTTTTTTTTTTTCTCAAGTAGGCTTATTTGCTGTTATGTAACTATGGTATTTAGATAATGTCATTGTCATTACATTGTATTTTTCTAGTAAGTTTATTAGAAGTAATAAATTTTTATTTTAAAACATATTGAGTTACTATGCGTTTATCTTTAACACAAAGAATAGAAATTCTTATGATGATTGGATATGGTGATAGGATCCGTACTCAACAAGAAGTTTGCATTTTGTTTAACACTAAGTATCCAGCAAGACCAATTACTAGATCAACTGTGAGTAAACTTGAAATAAAATTTCGGGAAACGGGTTCAGTGGAAGATATTCCCAGAAAAGGCCGTCCAACTATTCCGGATGATAAGAAATTAGATATTTTATTGGCTATGGAAGAAGATCCCCGCAACAGCGTCCGCCAGATTAGCATTGATCATGGGGCGGCTGCTATGACCGTTCATAACCTATTGACGGTAGAAAAATGGCACCCGTTTAAAATCCGATTGGTTCATGAGTTGAATGAAGATGATCCAGATCGTAGGATGGAGTTTTGTCAAATATTAATGGAAAGATGTAACTTAGATCCTTTGTTTGTTGAAAATATCCTATTTTCGGATGAATCTACCTTTAAATTAAATGGAGAAGTGAACCGGCAAAACTGTAGATACTGGGCAAAAGAAAATCCCAGGTAGATGCGTGAGCACCATACTCAATATCCTCAAAAAATGTTTGGGCTGGTATTGTGAAAAACAAAATTATTGGGCCATATTTTTTTGACAACAATGTAAACTGGCTAAATTATCTTCATTTTCTTCAGAACTTTCTTATCCCTACGCTAGTTAACTTATACCCTAGTAGAAATAATCCAGGAATTCTAGATGAAAATTTGTGGTACCAACAAGACGGCGCAACTCCACATTATGCAGCAGTAGTACGCCATTACATGAACCAAGTTTTTCCGAACAAGTGGATTGGAAGACGTGGGCCTGTTGAATGGCCGCCTAGGTCTCCAAACCTTACACCACTGGACTTTTTCTTGTGGGGTCACCTGAAAAATGTTGTTTATAAAGTCAGACCTGCCAATATTGAAGATTTAAAAAATCGAATAACAACAAAATGCAGGAACATTTCAGAAGAAACCATAAGGAAAGTCCAACAAGAATTTATTGATCGCTTGGGGTACTGTCAGGCAGCAGAAGGAGGATAATTTCAACACTTAATTAAATAGCTTATTTAATTTTTTTACATTTTTTTAAATTAAAAATATCTTAAATAAAATTATTTGTTTTACCCTGTAGTAACGAAACTATGAATTTTAGGCCCTAATTGTGTTATGCTTCTGAAATCAGCTGTTCTTGGAGATTACAGATCTGAACTAAAATATAGGGGTTCCCATTTAAAAAAATCGTCGATAATGTCATATCTACTACATTAGCCACCTTGTATATTAAGTTTGTATGGGAAAAAATGCGCCATTAAATATTATTATACACGTGTCCGAGGATTTTTCCGAAATATTTTTAGATTCCTAGATAATGAATTTGTTCCTTACTTTATGTACACACTGTATGTATTTCTGCTACCACCGAAAAAACAACTCAAGAATGGAAGAAAAATATTTATCGTACACCACAACAAATACGAAAATCATCTGTCAATAACATTAACAATATTAACTTTAGTTATTAAGTTGAATTAACTTAAACTAATAAATAAAAATAAGCTAATCTGCATCAGCCAAAAACTTCCTTTTATAAGATGTTCTCGCATGAGATGGAAAAGGGCAGGCTTGTCGAAGACTGTCCCATCTATCCCGATATCTCTCTTCCATAACTTTTATATCTTGGTGGAATCGCTCCCCCTGTTCTTCACTAAGGTCGCCTAGATTTTCTGGGAATCTTAATGCTCTCATGTTGGTTAAAGTTGTTGAGCATATCTTCCACTATCTCTAGGTAATTTTCCAATATAACAAACATGTATTAAATTCAGTTTCGGTCATCGATTCTGTAAAATGTGCATCTTTTATGAGCTCTCTGATCTGAGGTCTATCAAATCTTCCGGCTTTCAATTTCTCCTTTCTGAGTACAGGAAATTTACTGGATACGTATTGAAAACACGCACCATTCTTCAACTAGATTTTGGAAATGCATGCAAGCATATTATGGGGATTATATAGGTACTAATACCCTAGGATAGGGGTCGGCAACCTTTTGAGACGGAAGAGCCAAAAGCTATAATTCACACAATTTCTCAGTTTTTAAAGAGCCACTAACGGTCGCAATTTGATATCGAAAGAGACACAACTTGACATCGAAGAGCTACATGCAGCTCGCGAGCCGTAGGTTGCCGACCCCTGGTCACATCCGACGACGTCGTCATTCGAGAGCTTCCGACGGACTGACGACAGTAACGATGCGTGTCACGGGTTTCATTCCCTTTTATTGTCTTCTAATTTCTAATGTATATTTTGTGCTAATTACAAATACGAAAATATGAACTCTGTAGGTGCAAAATAATCAAGGAAAAATTATTTCTTATCTGTAATAATTATATGGCCTTTTGCCAATATAAGATTAGATATTTTCAGTGATTTATGAATAAACAGGTATAATTACACAGGCATTAGTCTTGAAATTAGTTAAATTTTTGATAAAATTTATGACCATTATAATTGTCACCGCATTCAAAATAACTAAAATCAGTTGTTTTTTCTTCGGCGCCAAGACAAATTTTTTTTGTTGTGCTGTGTTATGAATCAACGATGTCGAGAGGTTATTCGGGGCAGGGGTGGAACCACCAGATCCTTTATGTACTTTCAATTTTCGGGTATTTTTTTATGTTACTTATTGTTGTTGCCATAACTAAAGCAATTCGCTCAGTTTACGGTGTTATTATTTTTTAAATAAAGAACATAAGCATATTTAATATAAATTGCGACTTTCATGAAGTAACAAAGATAAAGAAATGAATCAAAAATAGTATATTATTTATAGTTTTTTAAATAATCGTTAGAGGTCGATCAAAGTTTCCTATAATATGCAGTTTATCCTAAGCAACAGTTTGTTGTAAAAATATTATTTTCGAGAAATTTGACGCTTACGATGTTTTGCCACAAACCCATCGATATGTTTTACCTGCTTTACTTAATTGCATTGGTGTAGTTAATTTTTTTATTATATAACTTACATTTATCACCCGTTATACCTATGGCTCCTGAACAAAAACAAATAACTGGTGTGCCATTTGGATCACGAGGGATTTTGGATTTTTTTCGGAAAAAAAAAGTAAATATTTGTTTACTTTGATGTTATTAATAATCAGCTCATTATTTGCATGCGACCTCTGAGTAATTACTACATCTATCATAAAATAGTAGTCCCGTGTTCAAATAACTTATGCTGCTAATATCAACAGAATTTATCAAAATATACAGCAAGGAATCTTGTAACATCGTAAATTCAAAAAATCATTCCAAAAAGATAATACTTACTAAATGATATGTCTTATGGGACCTAAAAATTATCAGGTGGGGAGGAGATTTGAACATTTGAAAAGCTGCTGATGATGTAGCTTGGGTTCAAAACGGTAAAACTTTGGTAAACTGTTATTGGTTTATGTTTTGGGGCAACAATATAATTCAATAAGTAATACTTAAGTTTCAGGTCCGTATTTAAAAATTTGACCTGATTGTGATATCTGAAAACCGAAACGTCCTTCTTTAAATTAGAAACTATCTTTAAATGCAGCACAATAAAGTGCCTGCAGAAAGCAGAAAGTGCTTTCCGTTCTTCAATATGTTTATAAATAACGTCTATAAAAACAGGAACGGAAAATTAAGTTTTCGGTTTTTTTTTGCGGATATCTCCGGTAGTAGTCCAAATTTTCTTAATTTCTCACCGGCATTAACTTAAGTTCCAAATTAGACAACTTTGCACACGTTAACCTTTCGTGTATTTTTTATAGTTTGCAAGATCCCAATAGTAAGCATCGAATTTGGGACACCCATATTATTTCATAAAAATATACCATCCAATATTTGTATGTAATAGTATGTATTTAAAATAAAAGCGTAAATAAAATGAATGCGCAAACATCGGCCGCCGACGCACATCTTCGTAGACAGCATGAAGTATCACGCCTCAACAAAGACATGGAAGAAATTTTGGCTTTGGGTGACAGTAACCAAGTCGAATTTAACGCTAAAAAAACCCAGGCAGCAGTTTTCTCTAAAAAGGTTAACATTACAGAACCGGAATTAGTCATGGCCGGACCGCAATCCCACTGGCTTCATCTATTAATTTGCTGGGCGTCAATCTGGGAGGAAATATGTCTTGGCATAACCACGTTGTGGCAATCGCCAAGATAGCTTCTCAGAAGCTTGGGGTACTCTTCCGAACCAGAAAGTTGTACACACCTCAACAACTTTTGACACTATACAAAGCCCAGATTCGGCCATCACTAAAGTACTGCTCTCATGTCTGGAGCTCTGCACCCAAACATACTCTTCGGCCACTGGATTCCATCGCAAGGAGGGATATTCGTCTGATCGGAGACCACGAGCTGACGAAGAACCTCGACAGCCTAGAACATCGAAGACAGGTTGGGGATTTGACTCTCTTTTACAGATATTTTCATGGAAGGTGCTCGGCTGACCTTGCCCTCTTAATTCCGCCCAGAGCGACGCATAGCAGAAATATACGACGAACCACTGCCGTCCATCCATATGTGGTTAAGCTTAATACTCCTCGAACTTCATTATTTAAGAATTCTTTCATCTGGAGGACCACATCCTTGTGGAACGACCTTTCCGAGGTCATTTTTCCCAACGAATATAACCTCCAACGATTCAAAACCAACGTGAATCGCTTTTTGCGCACACGCACCACTCCCAGAGTGCCCTAAAGGATTTTTCCTATAGTGCTTGTGTTTGATCATAAAAAAAAAAAACAAAAAAAAAACAGTGAGACTCACCCCATATTTTGAGGAGTAATTATATGGAGCGGGTAATGATTTTTTTTTATTATTATTTGAGTCATTGTAATATTGAATATTTTTAGTTCATAAGCTCATGTTTATTAATTTTTGAATTGATTTTTTTTTTGTTTTTCTTTTACATTTACATTTTACATTATTGGTTTGTAAAATTATGGTTTAATTGTATCCTATTATAGGATTTTAGTATTGTGGCTACTAAACTTCTGTTTATTTTCTGATTATTTTATGTTTTTTTTTTTAGGTATTTGTAGGTTATATGTAAGAATAACCCTGTTGGCTAAATATCGCCTATTTGTATATATTTATGATTGAATAAAAAAGACGTTTATTATTATTATTATTATTATTATATGTTTATACAAAATTATTACAGCAATGCAAATTTATTTATTAAAGTATTTTAAACAACTGTATTTCCTTTACTTCTTTAAGACCTTGAAACAGTTGTGTCAACATATATTTCGTATTCCAGGGAACATATTTTTTTTTTCCAGCGAACTAAAAATTAAGTATAGAGAATTATTAACTGTTCTGCAAAACATATCCATCGTATTGGCGATTTACTGTTTTATCGATATTAACATGAATTCTTAATACAAGATCATGGACAGTTTGGTCAAGTCCTCACACTGAATTATAGATAATATTCCAACAGTAAAGTAAATACTTCGTCGTATTTTTCTATCGATTTGCCTATTTATATCTCCATTATTAAATATAAATATTTTTGTTACTGCAAAACCTACTGTTATAAGTAACGTAAATTAATAAAAATATCATCATCATTTTTGGGTTATTTTTGAATATAAACTATACATTTTTGTCAAGCTCAAAGTTTGCTTAATTAATTTAAGAAATGAATAAATTTTATTTTTGTTAATTTCTCAAGAACGAAACTTTTTAGAGAACAGTTGGCTACGCCACTGAATTTTACGTGAAAATCTCTAACAAGATCAATTTTTACCTTTTTGATTCACGTAGTTAACGCGTAACAAGGGCCTATAAATCGAGGATTTTCTAAAACACCCTTTAGATTAAAAAACAAGCGAGCCATGATAAATTTGATACCGGCATTTTTCGTTCCGTTAAAAAATAGGACACTAAAGTGAAAACCGCAACATTCTATATTCTATCTTCGATAATAATTGGAATACCCCCCAATTCTTCGATATCTCGTGTAATAAACCGATAGAGGGAAACTTTAAATATAAGTATTAGTGGACTGTTAAACATATACAGGGTGTAACAAAAAGGTTGGGAACAAATTAAACGGTGGGTTTCTTAGTCAAAAATAATAAAAAAATTTTCATATAAGGATATGCTCTACGGGATTTCGTTACAGGGTGTTGACTTTTTCTTAAAAATTTTGTTTTTGTATAATATCTTTTGAACGCTGGCAGATAACAAAACGAAATGTTAGCAGTAACTTCACTTGATAATGCTCTAGGAGAAGTAAAAAAATTGTCTTCCTGGGATACTCAGTGGCGTGCATACGGATATTGCCGTAGGGTTTTTAATGAAAAATGTGGTACGCCACTGGTAGAATTATTTTGTTAAAATTTATGAATTTTCCTTTTATTCTAAACAAAATTCCCCTCTTGCGTTTTCTTTGTATCTCTTGCCATTTTCCCGTAATTAAACATTTTGCAAATATCAGTTTTTCCACAGGTTACAGAGGAAATTGAGGGTAATTGGAACAAAATCGAGCATGCCTTGGACCACGATATTTTCTGATAATGTCATTGTCAGTTAAGTTATTTAATTTTGCTTAGTATTTTTAACTTTAGTAATAAACCTATTAAAAATGGATTATTCAGTTGAAGAATTAGCAGATATGCATATTATTTATGGCCGTGCCAACGGGAATACTGTGTTAGCTGTACGTCTGTATGTTGAACGTTTTCCAAATCGACGTATTCCGAATAGGAAGACTTTTTCAAGGATTCACGCTCGCTTACGTGAAACCGGATCATTAAAGCCTTGCACCGCCACTGGAAGACCACAATACGTAAGAACAGTACAGCGTGAGGAACGAATCCTTCAGATTGTCGATGCGAATGCTAAATCTAGTACTAGAAGAATTGGAAGAATGGAAAGAGTAAGCCATATGACGAATCCTATATGATAATTTATTGTACCCATACCATCTACAACGAGTGCAGGCTCTTTCTGTCGAGGATTATGCACCACGTCTTAGATTTTGTACATGGTGCTTAAATAAATGCAATTTAAACCATTCATTTCACTCATCCGGTTTATTTACCGACGAAGCTGGATTTACAAGGGATGGCATAATTAATTTTCATAATAACTATCTATGGGCTGATGAAAACCCATACAATCCCGGCACCAGCAACGATTTTCTATTAATGTTTGGGCAGGAATAATTGGCGATTATTTGATTGGTCCTGTAGTACTAACAAATAGATTAGACGGATTATCATATCTGGATTTCCTTCAAAATGGATTACTACCTTTATTAGAAGAAGTTCCAATTGAAACGCGACAGCAAATGTGGTTTATGCATGATGGCGCTCCAGCTCACTTTAGGCGAGAAGTTAGAGAATACCTCAACGAAACGTACCACAATAAATGGATAGATCGTGGAAGGCCAAGAGCGTGGCCTCCTCGTTCACCCGACCTTAATCCATTGGATTATTATTTATGGGGGCACTTAAAAAACATGGTTTATTCCGTTCCCATTTCTAACGTACAGATTCTTCGTCAAAGAGTTGAAATGGGTTGTCAGCAAATTCGAGAGATTCCTGGAATTTTTGGACGAGTAAGACAATCCATGAGAAAACGCATTGAAAAATGTATTGAAGTTGAGGGGCAACATTTTCAGCACCTTTTGTAATTTTGTTTGTTGTGTTGGTTTACATGCTTTATTAAAATAATTGTTTTCAATTTATAAGTGTTATTTTATTACTGTTATTTACTGAAATTGCTGAAAACTGATATTTGCAAAATGTTTAATTACGGGAAAATGGCAAGAGATACAAAGAAAACGCAAGAGGGGAATTTTGTTTAGAATAAAAGGAAAATTCATAAATTTTAACAAAAAATAATTCTACCAGTGGCGTATCACATTTTTCATTAAAAACCCCTACGGCAATATCCGTATGCACGCCACTGAGTATCCCAGGAAGACAATTTTTTTACTTCTCCTAGGGCATTATCAATTGAAGTTACTGCTAATATTTCGTTTTGTTATCTGCCAGCGTTCAAAAGATATTAAACAAAAACTAAATTTTTAAGAAAAATTCAACACCCTGTAACTTGGAAACGAAATCCCGTAGAGCATATGAAAGCAATATGAAAAATTTTCATTATTTTTGACTAAGAAATCCACCGTTTAATTTATTCCCAACCTTTATGTTACACCCTGTATATTTTAAAAATATTTTTGCACTGTGCTTCATAAAAGCTTGACCATTAAAATTTAAATATTTTTCAATGGAATAACCAATATTTTTTACTCACTGTTGCAGTGTTGCCAAGATATTAATTATTTTCCTGTTTTTTTTTTGCTTTCGTACGGTTCCAATAAATATATTACAGTTCCTTTATTGATTTTAAATGGAGCACCCTTTATACTTTATCAACAATTTTTAGTCCTTATAGCTCTAAAATATTTTTATTATTTTCTGCGGCGTTGCCAAATCGTTATGATTTTCTCAAAACTTTCGTTATTTATTTCTTATTTGTTATTTCTATAGTAGGTGTAAATACGCGAGATTATTGTAATACGTTATATTCCTTGCTACATATCTTCTACGCTTCATAACAGAATATCTACTTATAGTGATCCCACAATTCTTATCAGTTATTAAGTTTCAATGATATCCATCTGTTAAAAATTATTTTAAAACTTTACGTCTAAGTTAGCCATGGAAATTGAAAATTCCCATTTACTTAATTTTTGGCATATTGTTGTTGAACTATTTGAAGAAAAATATCCAAAAATGGCGCTTTAATTTAATATGCCCTGTACATGACCTTATGTCAAACCCAAAATGGCAATGTGATGCCACTGTCAGGAAGGTAAACAAAGCAACATATCTCAACAGTGTTGTCATATCTTCAGGGTAAACTTTTTAGATAGTCAATAACCGTTTGACAGATTGCAAGTTGTTTATTTTTCAGGGTACATTATTATAAACTTTTACGTTCAGTTCAGTTCGCTAGGAAACAATCTCTGATTTATAAACTTGAACTGACTCGATCGAACCGCCGCGGAGTTTTTAAATGGTCAGGTATGTTCTCATTTGTTCAATTCGAACGACACCCGTCAGATCTGGACAACTTAAAAGTTTATAAATGCCACTTACCCTTTAGAAAAAAAAAATGCAATTTTATTTACCTTTTCGGACTTATTTAAAACCAACTTAATTTATAAAAAACACCAAGTACTCATATCACAAAATCACATAGTTTTCGCGTCACAACACATCTAAGTACCGTTCAATCTGAATTAGTATTTTAAAGTGCTACTGTGTAGACAAAAGTACGCCCTTATTGTCTAAATAACACGTTGGTTCCGTCGATCAATATTGAACTGCTGGACTGGGGCACTGCCGTCGCGAAAAGAACAAATAACTTAATAATTTAAACTCGGGTTTAAGTATTAACATACAATTTAACACACAAATCTGCTTGAAACAGCAGTATGAAATCGGCCGGCTAATTTTGGAGGAACAGCTAATCAGCAGAAACGGTTGCATATTCTTTGTTAATCGACTGGGGTTTATACTTAAAAATACAGCATTGCCACACTTTCGATGTTTTATAGGGTTATATTCATAAAATGAAGAATTTCCCTTCTGTAATGCTTTTCTTTATAATGATAGTCTCGGATATGGCAACCGCGCTGGTTGGACGAGACTATTTATTTTAAAGGGATGGAAGGGTCTATCAACATAATTATTTCATCATTCTTCTTCAGTAAAGGATTAATAAATTTGATTAGGCCATTAGAAATTAGCGTTTTTAATATTTCTGAATTTCTATTGCAAAATAATTTGTATCCTATAGTGTTGTTGTTTTATGTGTACGGTAGGTTATTGTAAAGTGTAATTATGCGTTAGTATTTATTGCTTTTGTGTAATCTAATAAGTGCATATCTTCAAAAAATAATAATTGGAAACTCGTAGGTGTCTGTGTGTTTCTTTAAGTGATTTAGTGCAAATGTTCCGAGAGATTGGATATAAGAGGCCGAATGGGGTTTAGTAGGTATAAGCTTATTATGCAGTTCCACATTATCATCAGGGTACGTTATGAGCATAAAGCTTTTCCCATAGAAAAAGAAACAAAAACCTGAAGATGTCTCTGTGCCCTGGATTACTTGCTAGTGTACTGGCACCTGAATTCACTTCTATTTGGATACTAGGTAAACTAAATATTATTTTTATAAGAATCTAAAGTTATTTTCTACACAGTTGGCAATATTGGGCTTGAACATCTGTTGATTACACAGCTTGGCAATGTAATATGATCATATATGAATGTGCCGAGGAGTAACGGGGTGGGTTTAGGGGTGAATTATCCCACTTTTTAAACGTTCGATTTAAAAAAAAAATATGTAGCGCTTCTCTAGGACACCCCAGGAGTCACCCATTTAAATATAATACGTCATTTCCATAACACCCTGTATTAATAATGGGTATCATTTAACTGGTTAGCAAAATATTATTATTTTTGCGAACAGGAAAATGTAATCGGTAAGCCAAAATGGCTAGTTGGTCAGCAAAAATTTCTGAATCGTGACAGTGCCCTGGGAAAACAAGTGAAAACCCGCCCCCGCTACACCTTTTGTAGCCGATTTCCTTCTGTATTCAGCAAAAGAAAACACAAGAAAGTTACATAAATTGACAGGGCCCTGGGACCTCTGAAGTATCATAACTGTTACCAGATACGCGTTCCTAGTATTTTGTATCATCTCTAGTTGGGGCCCAAGTGTCCAAGTGTTTTAAATTCGGCACTCTTACCAAGTTTCGGCCCGCAAATTTTTCGGGGCGGCAATTTACGTTGTTGATATCGTCTTTTAGATATCAATTTAGATTGGGGACCAAATGTCCCAAGACTCTTACCAAGTTTCGGGCGGCAAGTGCATGGGGCGGCAATTTACGTTGATGACGTTTGTTGTAGATGTCGAATTGTATTGGGGCCCCAAGTGTCCCGTTATAAATTCGCCACTGTTACCAAGTTTCGGGCGGCAATTTACGTTGTTGACTTTTTTGTAGATATCGAATTATATGGGTGCCCCAAGTGTCCAGTTATAAATCCGGCACTGTTACCAACTTTCGGGCGGCAAGTGCCTGAGGCGGCAATTTACGTTGATGACTTTTTTTGTAGATGTCGAATTATATTGGGGCCCCAAGTGTCCCGTTATAAATCCGGCGCTGTTATCAAGTTTCGGGCGGCAATTTACGTTGTTGACTTTTTTTGTAGATATCGAATTATATGGGTGCCCCAAGTGTCCCGTTATAAATCCGCCACTGTTACCAAGTTTCGGGCGGCAATTTACGTTGTTGACTTTTTTTGTAGATATCGAATTATATGGGTGCCCCAAGTGTCCAGTTATAAATCCGGCACTGTTACCAAGTTTCGGGCGGCAAGTGCCTGAGGCGGCAATTTACGTTGATGACTTTTTTTGTAGATGTCGAATTATATTGGGGCCCCAAGTGTCCCGTTATAAATCCGGCGCTGTTATCAAGTTTCGGGCGGCAATTTACGTTGTTGACTTTTTTTGTAGATATCGAATTATATGGGTGCCCCAAGTGTCCAGTTATAAATCCGGCACTGTTACCAAGTTTCGGGCGGCAAGTGCCTGAGGCGGCAATTTACGTTGATGACTTTTTTTGTAGATGTCGAATTATATTGGGGCCCCAAGTGTCCCGTTATAAATCCGGCGCTGTTATCAAGTTTCGGGCGGCAATTTACGTTGTTGACTTTTTTTGTAGATATCGAATTATATTGGTGCCCCAAGTGTCCAGTTATAAATCCGGCACTGTTACCAAGTTTCGGGCGGCAAGTGCCTGGGGCGGCAATTTACGTTGATGACTTTTTTTGTAGATGTCGAATTGTATTGGGGCCCCAAGTGTCCCGTTATAAATCCGGCACTGTTATCAAGTTTCGGGCGGCAAGTGCCTGGGGCGGCAATTTACGTTGATGACTTTTTTTGTAGATGTCGAATTATATTGGGGCCCCAAGTGTCCCGTTATAAATCCGGCACTGTTATCAAGTTTCGGGCGGCAAGTGCCTGGGGCGGCAATTTACGTTGATGACTTTTTTTGTAGATGTCGAATTATATTGGGGCCCCAAGTGTCCAGTTATAAATCCGGCACTGTTACCAAGTTTCGGGCGGCAAGTGCCTGGGGCGGCAATTTACGTTGATGACTTTTTTTGTAGATGTCGAATTGTATTGGGGCCCCAAGTGTCCCGTTATAAATCCGGCACTGTTATCAAGTTTCGGGCGGCAAGTCCTAGGGCGGCAATTTACGTTGTTGACTTTTTTTGTAGATATCGAATTATATTGGTGCCCCAAGTGTCCCGTTATAAATCCGGCACTGTTATCAAGTTTCGGGCGGCAAGTGCCTGGGGCGGCAATTTACGTTGATGACTTTTTTTGTAGATGTCGAATTGTATTGGGGCCCCAAGTGTCCCGTTATAAATCCGGCGCTGTTACCAAGTTTCGGGCGGCAAGTGCCTGGGGCGGCAATTTACGTTGATGACTTTTTTTGTAGATGTCGAATTGTATTGGGGCCCCAAGTGTCCCGTTATAAATCCGGCACTGTTATCAAGTTTCGGGCGGCAAGTGCCTGGGGCGGCAATTTACGTTGATGACTTTTTTTGTAGATGTCGAATTGTATTGGGGCCCCAAGTGTCCCGTTATAAATCCGGCACTGTTACCAAGTTTCGGGCGGCAAGTGCCTGGGGCGGCAATTTACGTTGATGACTTTTTTTGTAGATGTCGAATTGTATTGGGGCCCCAAGTGTCCCGTTATAAATCCGGCGCTGTTATCAAGTTTCGGACGGCAATTTACGTTGTTGACTTTTTTTGTAGATATCGAATTATATTGGTGCCCCAAGTGTCCCGTTATAAATCCGGCACTGTTATCAAGTTTCGGGCGGCAAGTGCCTGGGGCGGCAATTTACGTTGATGACTTTTTTTGTAGATGTCGAATTATATTGGGGCCCCAAGTGTCCCGTTATAAATCCGGCACTGTTACCAAGTTTCGGGCGGCAATTATTGGGAAGACTAGAGGCGGAAAATGTCTTAATCTGCCACTGCCCCCTATGGTCCTAATCTTATCCCAAGAGCGAAGCAAGATGATGTTTATGTTTGGATATAACTATGATATTTTATAATTTTTGTCAAATTCAACTTTTAATTTAAAGTTATAGCCACCTTCCCCTATTGATTATTCTAACTAACTGAATATTTTAGTTTTTCAATAGTAATTATACGAAAAAACTATCCAGTACCTATTTATGAAAACGAATTAACTATTAAGTAGTCCATACTGAAAATTGACCACACAATAATATTCCTGTCCCTCACAAAATGGTATAATTCATGTAAAAATAGGAACATTTCTATTTTTTCCAATAGAAACATTTCTATTTTTACGTGAATTTTACCTCTATGTGAAGGACATGAATAATCAAATTAAGAACTTCTAACACTTTATTGATTTGTCTTATGACTCCACCACAAGGTGGAAAGAAAGAGGAGACTATTACTAAATTCCAGCTACCTGTATGCAACGAATTGTAAGCTCGAATAGCTAATTAAGAACTTTAACGTTCCTACACTTTGCTTTTAATATTTACACGTTGGAAGAGGGAAATTATTCGATTATTGATTAATTTTTCAGGGGGTATGTTCCTTTAATAATATTGTTAATCAGTTCCCGTAGATTATAGTTCTCTTTATTACCAAAAATATGTTATTAGAATTTAGAAAATTATATTAATTATTAACACACCCGATCACACCCTTCCACTTTTCATTTTTCATCATACTCTCAATTTGTTTATTATAGTTTGAATTTTGAAAGAACGCGCAAGATCGTGGCCTAGCTATATGACATTAATGTCATGCCAGGTTATTTTAAGTTTATAGGTTGACATCAGTGGCGGCTCGTGACCTATGATAGAGGGGGTTCACAAGTATCTTTAAATTATTTTAAACAACAGCTGTATCTCCAATTGAGCATTAATATGAGCTTGAGTGTTTTCATTTTTAAAAATTTTTTGTGTTAAGTCGGCTATTTCATTTTTTGTCCAAGCAGCTTGCGCAACGCCGCGACAAAACAATAAACTATTACCAAGTGGGGATGTGATGGAAGTAGTAGATATAGACAATTTGTGGATGAATGCCGTCTAATAAAATTTATATTTACTAAGAAAAAAAGTAAATATCAATTTACTGCTTGTTATCTGTTATGTTTTTAAAACTGATATTGTCAATTTAAATAAAAATTTTCATTTTCAGAACAAACAAATGTTTGACCACCTGTTACGACAAACCATTTATAAATTCTAGCAGATAAATATAATGTATCAAATGTGATATTCCGTTCCGTACCAATATGGTTTTGTACATTTGTATTTTATTCTCTACAATTTTTATAATTCATATATTTTACGATACAAAATATTTTACTAGGTACGTTCTTAATGTATATGTATAATGTAAATTATAATTGCACATAACGAATAAGGCCTGTAGAAAAAGAAATAAATTAATGGAGTAACATTTAAACATTATTTTTTTATATAAATAGAATTTTTTATATTTTTTATATAAAAGAATGATTATTCTTACCAGAATACATACTTAAAACACGAAAAAAACTAAATCATCATTTTGTCCACCTAGCCCCTATTATTCGATTCACTGTGAGGCGGCGGCTGCTTTGAAGCCAAGTTGGTAAAGATTAATAAAGCGCTTTGTAACAATCCTTGGGTGTTTTTTTTTGGAAGTCATGGACTTAAATATATAGAATTGAAATGATTGTTGGCTTAGCATTCTACTCGTTAAGACGTTAAGTAAGCTAGAATATGATAAGGTTGTTTAATATAAATTAGATTTAGTGAAATAAGTAACGCACATTTAGAAAAAATGTAATTTTGTTCCCCAAAGTAAGAAATTTTAGTTTTGCTTTCAAACTTGCTTTCAATGCTTTCAACGAACGATTTTCTTAATTACGAAATTCATACTTAGTTTAAAACAGTCATCGTTTTGAATTAAAATTGCATTTTTAATGGTACGTCTTATATTTGTTTATGTACAAGGCGTTCCATTTTTCAGTTATGCTGTAAGTTGCGACATATAGTTTTTGTTTTTGAAAATAGGCTTTGAAAACATAAAAAAGTCTTGTTACTATAATAATAAAACGTCAATGCTGAATTTCTATACATAAGCATAACATCATAATACTATGCTTTTATTAGTTGTATCCTATGTTAATATAAAAGCGTGTAGTAAAAAACTGAAAAACTGTCACACCCGGGCGGCAAATTTTGACTTGCACCCGGGCGGAAAATGTGTTCTAGCCGGCCCTGGTGCCAACTGTCAAAAATCTAGTAGTTTCATTATTCAGGGTTTCACTCATATTTTTACTACCTATTCCACAGAAAATAAATAGTCTTTCGGTTTGCATACTGTCAAATTTCTCCGGCTATATCAACAGTCAGTGGCGTAGCGACAAATTATAGGCCCCCCCGCGAAAATTGAGTTAGGGCCCCCTACCCTATATTAAGAATATACATATATAAACATATAAACAAACAAAATTAGATAATACTGTTTATTATATAAACTACAAACCTATATGTAGAGAACGTTACAAAAAATAAAATTATTGAACAACAAGAAGAAAATAAAAAACATTCTTTAAAACTAAAAGGAACAAACACGAAAAAATTCTTTAGGTACCGAGCTAAGATAGCGTTGAATATAATATTATAGCTATCTCAATAGTTATTGCGAGGCAATTGGCCAATTGCCTATTTTAATTATTATATTGTAAAATTATTCTTATATTGTTGCTTTCAGGAGGTAAATTGTTTTTTTCTAGCTATTACCTCCGCAAAAATTTTTACTAAATGGTTATTATCCATTTTGGCCGCCTCTTGTGCCTCTATAGACAGGATAGCCAAGTTGGTTAACCTTGTCTGAGAGGAACTATTTCGTAAATAATATTTAATGATTTTTAATTTGGAAAAGGATCTCTCAACTGTAGCAACGCTTACTGGAAGAGTTAAAAATAATAATAAGGCTGTTGTTACCTCTGGAAAATTTGATGCTAAAGTGTTATTTTCCACAATTAAAAATACAGCAAAGTCTTTAATACTTTGAAGAGAAGCAATTTTTTCCTTTAACGGCATACACAACGCGACTATCTCTAAAGGAAAAGTCGCAGACAGATCGCTGGAATATGTTTGCTGTAGTGTTTCTGCAGACATAAATAATTCTTTTTCTGGCAAAGTTACTAGAACTTGGGGACATAGAAATCTAAATTTATTAACAAATAACTCCATTCCCTCAAAACGATTACCTATTTGGTTAATTACAATATCAAATACTTTGTAATATATATTTATCCTAAAATAGTTTTCTCAACTAGAAAATAGATAATTTGTATTGGCTTCATCAAAGTGTTTTTTTGGTTTTAATTGTCTTTTATCTTCAAATTCCGGGTTTATATTCCATGATCTTGATATACCAATTGCTTTATTCTTCAAATTTATATAATTACGGACACAGTGTGACAAAATCTAGATCAGGTGGACATTGGTAATATTGGTATTTATTTGAAAGATTTGATAATTAGCAATAGGCTCTATCGGCACTCGAAGCTTTCGGGGCCCCCAAGCTTTCGGGCCCCCACGCGACTGCGGGGGTTCGCGGTAGTAGCGCTACGCCACTGCCAACAGTGTTGCAGTGGCACACTCTTCAATATGCAACTAATGTTAATACCTTTGTATATTTTTGAATTTTTGATTTAAGTTTTAATGTTTCAATTTTTAATTTTTAAAATTATTTAATTCTGACCCCTTCATATGTCGTGTTTCTATACTCCGTTGATGTACTATGCAGGCGCGGAAGTACTATGCAGCAAGACCACGCAACGCGGGGGGGGGGGGGGGTAGTCCAGGGGCCCATGGCCCAAATTGGTCTCCCGTTACGCAATGCGAGGCCCCTCGCCACTTCAAAAAGTGTTTTTTCTTACTCAACACTAATTTATTATGATTTAATTTAATACTATCATCAAGAAAAGGAGTTCCTACACATCTGTCGATCGCCTTAGATTTTAAGAACCTTTACAATTTTTTTTGTAATAAAAAAGCATACCGATTCATTTTGCAAATAAGGTAAGTTTTTGTCTTGTTTGTGTTCAATAAGTATAGTGTCGCGCAAGCCAAGTACTGAGCTCCTCTGAAAGGGGGCCCCAGGTCGAGACCCACCAGGCCTAGTAAGAAAATAGGTCCAGGATAATGTTTATAGTAACAAGGAATTAACTTTTTAAAGTCTTTATGTCACCGTAGGTATTGAATTGAAAATATAAAATATCCCTATCGCAACGAAATAGGCTATAGCTGCTGCTGAACAAACCCGGCAAAGTATGTTACAGTGTGACATCTTGCAAAATTGAATAATAGAAAAGTTTTGGACTTGCATTGTATTTATACTAAATTTTAGTATTCACCTGAAGACGACTGGAGATACTTACCAGTTGAAACGTTGTGATATATAACAAATAAAGACAATGCAAGTCCAAAACTTTTCTATTATTCAAGAAACACCATTGTCTACAACCTTCAAACAGACAATCTTGCAAAATATTTCACGGCGGAAAATACTGCTTTATTATTTGCAAAATATTTCGCTGCGGAAAATACTGCTGTAAGCTAGTCGGTTAACAACTGTTAGAGAGTAATATAGGTAGTAATATACAGGGTGACAATTTAAAAACTTGAAATGGCCATATATTAGAAACGAAAAACTGAAGAAAAAAACGCAAAAAACAGTTTCTATAAAACGAAGGGGGAACAAAAACAAGCGTATTAGCCCACCCCTATCTGCAACCCCTTGGACAGGGTGAGATAAACCCTTAAAATCTTAAATAGAAAGGGGGTCGAGTGATACATCATTTTGAAGCTCTTGAAAAATGCTTTCCAATGGTACCATAGGAAGGTATATTTCAGGAAATTCTTCTCTGTTTATTAAGGAAAACAATAAATGAAAAGACAATTTTGAAATTTTTTATTATTAGTTAATTAATTGTTCAAAATGATTTCCATTGTTTTGAAGACAATAATAAAGCCTACTTTCAAATTCTTCACGTACATTTGCAAAGGTTTCTCTGGATATAGCACGGCATTCCTGAACTATTCTATGCTGAAGTTGCTCTAGTGACTCAGGTTGCATTTTTAAAACCACAGATTTTAGGTGACCCCACAAAAAGAAGTCAAGAGGTGTTAGGTCCGGGGATCTAGGTGGCCATTCAACAGGACCTCTTCTTCCAATCCACTGGTTGGGATAATTATCATCCAACCACTGCCTAACGGGAACTACATAATGCGGAGGTGCTCCATCCTGTTGGAAATGTAGTAAGCGTTCTTCTAAAGATAAATTTCCGAGTATGTCCCTCTGATTTTCTAATTCTCGCACTATTAGTGGTTCGATAGACCTCTGTAGCATTTCAGCATACCTGTCGCCATTTAAATTTCCTTGTATAAATATTGGGCCGATAATACCATCTCCCAATATACCAGCCCAAACATTAAATTTCTGGGGGTACTGGGTATGCCCTTCTCTAAATACGTGGGGGTTCTCGTCATTCCAGTAACGACAGTTTTGCTTATTAATATGCCCATTTAAATAAAAGGTACACTCATCACTGAAGCAAATATTTTTAACTGGTCGAGATTCTGCCGTAATTCTATCTGTCATTATTTCACAAAACTGTATTCTTCTGTCAGGGTCGTCGTCACCAAGTTCTTGAAGTATGTGCAGTTTATAGGGATAACACTTATGAATTTTAAGTACCTTTCTTATTGATTCACGAGATAATCCAGTTGCTACAGCTGCTTGACGAGTTGATAAAGTTGAATTCATTGCAAACTGCCCCAGAATTTCAATTTGCGCTGCTTCGTCGGCTAGTCTCGGTTGATTTCTCTTTATATTCGCGACAGAACCAGTTTCTTTAAATTTGGCTACTAGTTGGCGAACATACTCCGGGCTTACATTTTGACCTGGATGCCTTTCGTTAAAACGTTGAGCTGTTCTTAAAAAACATTGATCCTGGGAACCATAAATGAAAATAATTTTTACCCGTTCAGCTGTGCTGTACACCATTGTTAAAGATAAGAAGTGCTGCTTTTCGTTTAAACTGAACCGAAAGTTAACTGTTCTTAAAATAATAATACTAGTAGAAGTTACCTTTAAGGTAAATTCTGTGATAATAAAATGCGAATATTTATAAACAAATTTTTTTTTTCGACAAAAAAAAATAGCAAATAAACCAAAACGAAATACCGAGGCTTAAACTGTTTAGAATTCTTAAGAGATATCTCTTAATATGCCAGGATATTGGTAGCAATCATTTTGAACATTTAATTAACTAATAATAAAAAATTTCAAAATTGTCTTTTCATTTATTGTTTTCCTTAATAAACAGAGAAGAATTTCCTGAAATGTACCTTTCTATGGTACCATTGGAAAGCATTTTTCATGAGCTTCAAAATGATGTATCACTCGACCCCCTTTCTATTTAAGATTTTAAGGGTTTATCTCACCCTGTCCAAGGGGTTGCAGATAGGGGTGGGCTAATACGCTTGTTTTTTTTCCCCCTTCGTTTTATAGAAACTGTTTTTTGCGTTTTTTTCTTCAGTTTTTCGTTTCTAATATATGGCCATTTGCCATTTCAAGTTTTTAAATTGTCACCGTGTATTTGTTATAAATTATGGAATCAAAAAATTTGAGCAAGACAATTGGTGCGGCAAAAAAGCGTAGACATAAACAACTTGATAATGCAAGTTAGTAAAATCTGAAGTGAACAATTTTTTTTTGTAGATTATTATTATTAGTAAGCTGAAATACATTTCTTTCATTCAAATATCATATGTGTTTTATTTTATACAATAATAGTTTCCATGGCTAACTGGTGATTAAACATTGTGATATACAGTTATTAACTGCTTAGAAACATTTGGTCGGATCAAAAAATCTCTTAACATATTTTTTGTTCAGAATAGGTATAAGAAGATTTACTTTTCTGCGACTTCTTTAAAGTAACTTCTAATTTTAACTTGCCCTGTATGATATTCTAATTATTCGGTCTTATTATGTATTTTTAAAATTAATTTTACGAGAACTTATACTGTAAATATTTAATGGAAGTGATTGTAAACAATAAAGTTATTCAGAAAATAATAGTGTGGTTACTTTTTACGGGTTTTGGAATAATATTATATAATAAGTGTGATTTTTAGTATAAACCTTAGTTTCGAAAGAGTATTAAAAAATTTTCTATCATAGGAATCATCAATATTTTAAATTCTTATGGAGTAACATCTATATCTATAATTTACCAATTTACGTTATTCTATCTTAACTAAATAAATCATTTTATAGGGCCTAATAAATAATTTTGCAGTAGTATGTCTTTGAGCTGGTTTCTTCTTTATATATTACATTTGTTGATTGCTGATTATGACCTTTACTAAGGTTGAAACATGTCCATCAACTTTTCATCTACTTTGATGTAGAGTATAGCCCAACTTTTTTTATATCAAACATTTTTGTGGTTCAGACAGTCTCTCATTTCTTAATAAACTATTAGTAAAATATGAAATATAATGTAAAATTGTTATTCTTTATCGCAGATTAGATCGCAAATTTATTTTTATTTTAAAATAGGAAGCACAACTTAAGAAGAAGTAAAAAAAGTGAACGTTTACGAAAATTATTATCACTTCACAATATCTATTTTAAACTTAAAATATGATTAAATTACTTACCATTACAAAAACCGGCGTAAAACCTTAAAACAATTATTAATCTTAAATGTAACATTAACTATTGGTTCACTTAATTTTATATGCAATATTAAACAGAGAGAACACCACCCGGCATTGCGTGTATGTTTGGCGCTGCCGTCACATTGAACTGAGAATTTGTGGTACTGAGATGCTGGAAAATCGATCGCCAACCTTTGAGGTCGAAATGGTTGGAGTTATAAAATCTGATGCACATAAAATGCTTTCCTAGCATAAAAACAAATGATACTTTATAAAATTATTAATTATTTTAGAGGTGTAGAGCAACTATCGATACAAGAAATTTTCGATACTCATTATGAACAAATATATATTTTTATACTAGCTAGTTAAGGAATAAGCTATGAAATATTCGGCATTGCTGCAAACGAACTCTAGTAGTAGATACTGTAATTTTATTCAATTTTAACTTATTGTAAAGTGTTTTTTTAATTAATTGTATTTTGTGATTTTAAAATTTATATAATTTTGTTTCATAAATTAAGATATCTATAACTTAAATGAACATTCTGAAAAAGTGTAAGTCAGTACGTTTTCATTTAAAAATGTATCTTATCATTCCATCATTGTCCTTTTATAGTTTCCCTGATGAAGATATTTGGGCAGAACCTAATTTTTATGAGTTCGTTCTTTTGTTTCCTAATCCTATTTGAAGAGATATTGGAAATACATTTTACATTCTCATTGCCATTTCTTCTTCCCTATAAATTAGTTAAATTGAATTTTTAATGCGACGTTTCATTTTTCCGCAACCATCGTCGACTTTGTTTTTTTTTAAAGAGTAGTAATATTTTATTTCATGCTTTATGAACTCTACTTTATATTCTGAATCCAATGATATATCACACCTATTATTATTTATATATTTACATATATATTATTATTATTTTTGTGTTCGAAAATTATGTGTTTTTGAATATGTAAAATATTTTCTGGTACAATAATAGATATCATTGTAAATAATGTATCCGGGACACCATGTATATATTTATTAACAAATGTGAATCCTGATGGGTACTAAAAAAGTTTTCTCCATAAAAATATAACTACACTTATTTATGCTTTCATCTTTCATCGCAATATCTCTTGTCGTCAATAATTCAAGTCATTTCACACGCGCAATAGCCTGCGGCACATTCATCGAATATACACTGTGTAGATTCCGCGTTTGGTTCTTTATGAAACATTTTTTAAATATTTATAATTAAAACACGCATCGCATTTTAATGCTTCAAGTAATATTAGAGTTATCTGTACAGGGTGTTATGGAAATGACGTATTATATTTAAACCGGCAAATCCCGAGATGAAAATAAATTAAAGAAAGATAACCATAAATGGCGCTTTGAATTATTAAGCGAAATATACACTTTATTTGAAATCTCAAAATTTACGTGACCGCTCCTGAGGCCCTTCGCAATCAATATTTTATTGAGGCAGTCTCCAGGTTCAAAAGAGGTTAGCGAATTATATGCGATGTTGTCATATTGCAACACATAATTCTAAACGCACGTGTTCAGTTTTTGACAACAAGGCGTCTTTGACGCGCGCTATCACTTCTTTCTCAAACTTTTTAGACAAAGGAAACTACAATTTTATGGTACATACTCTCTTACCTTCGATCGTATTTTAAAGTAATCCGTTTTATAATTAAATTCCCTAAAATAATAAAACACAAAAGTATGTTTTTCAACAGAACCAACAGTAGATAATATCACACAAATTTGAAATCACATCACAACATTTATTATTATGAATTATTTCACAACAAAAAAAAATCGGGCAATACAACTAACAAAACGTTTAAAATTCGTATACGTCAAGCACGTGGCGCCCTCGACGTCGTGGAACCAACGTCGTTCCGCTCCCGAGTCTCGAAACATATGAAGAGGCGCGCGGCCGGTATTCAAGCTACGGCGAGACACGCGGTGTGATCTGTCAACACTGTTAGTATACTCTAGTGACCCACATTGTTGCTAAGTGAATCCAGATGGAACGGCGCGACAGTATGTGGGTAAAAAGGGTTTTTACCTTAGTACTTAGATATTCGATTTAAAAAAAAATTATGTAGCCTTTCTCTAGGACACCCAATGAGTCACCCATTTAAATATAATAAGTCCATTTCCATAACACCCTGTATATATACATATATATATGTTTCGCCTTATTAGGGCTCAATAGTATTATTTCTATACTGTATGATAATACAAATAATACTCTTGAAAAAGCCCTAAATAAGGCGAAACATATATATAGAGATAACTCTAATATAACTTGAACCATTAAAAAGCGATAAGTGTTTTAAATATAAATATTCATCGAATATGTTAGAATCATTATCACGCACGTTTGACTCGCGTAGCTCGTCGATAAGACCCGTTGTTCCCACATTTTTTTTATTGATGTATCGGTCTATCGGCTTCATCCAGAGGGCTCAGACCTCACCTAAAGATTTTTACTGACGCCAGCCAGCCAGCTTTAAGAAGAAAAGTAGCTCGAGAATTCTTTAATTTCTAAGAATTCGTATTTGTGGAAGTCCCTAAAATATTGCCATTCTGTTTTCTAAATAGCTAAATAGATTGGATTTTAAATCAGAATCAACTATTCTTCCTTAATAAAAACTAAACTTCTAAAACTTACAAAAACAACCCCTGGTGTTTTATCAACACATTCTTCTTAGTCATAAAAATTTAAAGTGATTAATCGCTCGAGGGATTCACTCGATTATTAAAATCGCTCGAGTATCAAGTACTCGATTATTAAAATCATCGGTATACTACTTGAGATGTTCTTTTACTCACTTGTATTTCAGGTGCACATTTTATCCTCGGTCATGGATTCCGTTTTATTTTGAAAATATTCTGAAGCATTCAGAACTAAACTGCATCGCCATCCGAATCTGCCCCGACCATATATGATATTCTTAAAAAGAAAAACTATCAATAGTAACAGATATCAGAAAAGTATTCTGAAAAGAATGGAACCGAAGAAAAATTATATATTTTCGTCAATATATAAACAAATAAAAATAAACATTAAACAGCAGAACGTTAAACTTAAACATATAAAAATAAATGCAACAATAAATCTTATTCCCTGGAAGAAAATAAATAAATAGGAACGAAATTACGATTGATGATGATTCTTATAGAAATCTCGATACTGTCTATAGTTTTACATCTCTACGACAAACATGCATTATAATTGCAGTTAGTGAATTTCTTTGTTAATTTACAAAATTTTGGTTTGTGCCTTTTTAGAGTATCCTGTTCATAAGTCGATCATTTTAGGTCAATTGACAATGACATGTATAAATTTTATATATCTAATCACTGTAGTAGCAGCACTTTTCACTTGTTCCGAATTCAAATATAAATTAATAAATATCAAAATACAAAAAATTCTACTTTTAAATAAAAAACAATATATTTATTTAAAAAAAAGTTTTTTACTACATATTTTCTAAAAATTTGAGCTTCTGTAGATTTCATTTAAATGTACATCATATCTAGTTCTATTTTTCTCAAATTTGGTACTTATTTTTAAAGTTTCCCAATCCGTTACTTCCACGTCAGTCCAGAGAACCTTTTTTGGCTTGAAACGAATCAAAATAAATTGAAGAAATACGAACTACAACTGGCAAGGACATACTTTCGAATAATATCAATAGTTTCAATTAATAAAGATATCGTTATAGAATTAACAAACAATGAACTTTTTACAATGAAATTGTTGATTATTTTGCATTACAGGCGTAGAATACCACAAAAATACCTAATGTTTGTTAAAATAAATATGGAGATAATATTGGTCTTGTTTTCCACTGTTTTTTTTTGTATATCCCAACCAGCATCAAAGGAATAGAAACTATGACTGATTGACACTGCTACTATAACTTGGTATAAACGTAACACCAAATGGACCCGAACAACCCCCCCCCCCCCCTAAAAAGTCACTAACGACGCCTATGTCCCGGCATTAGATACATTCCGAAATATTTAACGGGATTGGATCCTCAAGTTAGTACGTATCTCTTTAAACGTGTTCTATATATAAAGATTCCAGTTGAAAACCACAAACAAAAAATAAAAATAAATGGACAAAATCAGTCATTTCATAATTATTAAACCACACTCAAATATCTCCAACTATTTCGAACTCGATAGACGGTCAAAACTCACCCCATTCTTTCACCCTGCGGGGCACAGTGTAGGTAGATTTTAATTTAACGTGTAAGGGTGGGCCAAAAGCTACAACTATTTTTACCCCTGTTGACAGTGATCGGTTTATGAATAAAGACTAGAAATAACATAAAGGCAGGTATGGGCTAATTTTAATAGTTTTGTTTTGTAATATGGGTGATTCCGAGATAATATGATGTTTTTGAACAGATATACTTGTAAAAAGTTTTAAATCGAAAAACTTGTTGCAATCACGATGAAAGAAATAGAGTCTGTCACGGCCGGTAAACCGATTCGCGCTAGGAGGATTTTAATGGTATAAGTCATGGCGTTACTCTCCGCCATAATACTAAAAATAGGGACGAGTGAAAATTCTATCATCCCCCATCCCTACTCCATTCACGCCGCTAACCAGGCTGGATAAGATCTATCTCGTAAGGTATGGGATACGGTACGCTCCCACCAATCGGTTAGTCATACCGCAAATGCGAGAAATTCCCTTGGGGAAGCAACATATCACCGAGGATCGTGGTTCGGAGTCCACGTTAAGTTGTAAGTCCCCTTGCGAATGGCCATATAATCAGGCGAATAAAGAGGAAAAAAAATTGAGAATAAAGTTGAAAGAATTTTTCCTTAAAATTGCTGCTTTTTTCATCGATTTTAAATAGAAATAAAAGTTCTTTTCCGCCCAGGCATGAACAGCTGCTACGGTGGTCAGATAATTGCGGGAAAAACTATGTAAGGTAGAGGAACCAAAGAAGGCCCTCCGCCTAATGCCGCATACGCACCAAACCAACAATACACCAACAAACCATAAACAAAACACCAACAATGTTTTTCAACAAATCAGAAACATTTTATCAACTTTTATGTTTCACGACACAAAACCAAAACTACATAGTTGACAGTGGCGGTTTTTAAATACTTAATACGACAAAATATGTATTTAAAAATATAGGCACCCCAAAAGGACTTCACACCGCATACAAGAGCAGCTAATCATACCAGTCCGTAAAGCCACGAATAATTTCTCTTTTATATTATATGATATTATGCTACCTGACAAGCAAACAGACTTGTTCGTTTAATTTCGGGAGGTGTGGAGGCGTATAATGACCTTTTTGAGGGTTTTATTATTAAAAACTATCGGTTAAATATTGATACTGGATCACTATCGATGGTGCGACTATATTCTCAATCTCTACCTGTCAGAGCTGCTGCGTTTCGTTCTTGTATTTGTTTTACAGTACGTATAGTCGATATTTGAATCTCTGATCGAATATCCACGGAAATAAAAATTATCTCTTAAATTATTTATTTTAAATAATGTTTTTTGCTGGCGACGGCTTGTTTCAAGCCCGACACCGCCAGAGCGGCATCGGTCCAATTAGTTCATGAGTCGCTGTCGGCTTCATTATATCTGCTCGCAAAAAATAATATTTATTAAATAAATAATACAAGAGAGAATTTTTAATTCCGTGGGAATTCGATCACAGAATTGAATATCAACTATACACACCGCACCTGTAGTGTTGCCGGAGATAAGACCAAAACAGAAATCCTTTAATGTTTACTGCATGCGACGGGAAGACAATAAGTTGCTAAAAACAGAAACAAAACGTAAAAGTTGGTATAATGATGCCGATGTATTTCTAAATTGTTGAAAAACATTGTGGTGCTGTTTCGTTTTTGTTTTGTTGGTTTGATGTGGACGTGGAATAATAAAATATCAAGTTTTTAAATGCGCACTTGTACATGTCAATTTACATAAAAAAACCAGCCCACATCCACAATAAAGCAGTTGTCAAACTGACATCTTCCTAGATGCCAGCAGCAATAGACACCAGCCAGGTGGGGTATATAGTTAGCAAATTGGTAAGTTTCTATTATGTATTTTTGTATTAACTCCAATTTTTTTCTGTACACGATGTTCTTTTCTATGAATTTTTAAATAAAAACTGTTGCATTTCCCGTTTAAATTCTAGATGGGCTGGGTTAATAAGATTATGGAAAATTATTTTGTCTTCATTTTTTCCAGATTCAAAACGCAAACCGTAGACACAAACAACCAATAATACAAAAAGGGGAAAACTTGAACCAGTGAAGATCTTAGAAATACTTTATCGTCAGTTCATAGAAGAATTTCAGATTTAGATAATCTACCTCTATCAAGTCTAGCCCCTTAGCAAAATCAACAGATAATGTAGCATCTAAAAAAATTGATTTAGAAGACGCTAATCAATTTAATATTAATTTTATTAAATAATTAAAATATTAATGGATTTAAAGGGTTCAAACAAAAATGTTTTAGTAGTTTTATCAATAGATAAATGTGTGTAAGAAGTCAGTGATTCGTTTTGATTAATGGAAATGATATAAATTTAAAACAATAGGGTGGATCTTATTTGGTTCCTTTACCTTATAGAATCAAGAATTTTAAAATTATTTTTTAAAGTTAACGCAAGCGAAGAAAATGAACATTTAATTCCATAGCCATCGTGGTTTAACTCCCTGAGGGGAGTAGATGTTACCCTTAAAGTCTTAAATGGGAAGGAGACAGTCAAGTGGCACATCGTTTTAAAGATAGTTTACCTCAGGGTTCTGTGCTTGGGCCAGTATTATTTTTATTACATATAAACGATATGGCGTATGTTAATATTCGAGGTATTATCGCCTAAATAACGCCTTTTTTCCGCTTTTGTAATCGTCGGAGGTGCGGTATTCTCGCCTGCGGCGCGTTGTTCGGGGGCCGTTATCGTGTGGCCCTCGTAGTCCCACTTTTTCCCTTTTTGATCTAAGTCTTTGCCGTTTGTACTATTTTTGTCCCAATCAAATTCTATGCCCGAAGGCGGTGACTCCCCACCAAGTGATTTATTAAACGCCAACAGTGCGGCAGACCTAGCAGCACAGTCATTGTACTGGCCATTCAGGTACTGGTGGACGCTACTAGTAAAGTCAACTGTTCTAAAATGGTCATCCAAGTCAACACTAGATGCAGTATTTTCAGAATTACGATTTTCCGCCATTTTTGCGTTTTCGATTTTCGTTTCGTTTTTTCTATTTCGTCAGGGATGCCAGCCGACGACAGAAGTCTGTCGGTCTTTGTGGGCCCACCATCTTTCCCCGCTAAGAGGAAGTTATTAGCAGTCCACCAAGTGGGATGAAGATGAGGGCAAGAATTTTGTCTTATTTTAATTTAAAAAGTATAGCTATTTGAACGTAAGACGATGCCTAACTTTTGTTCGAACTATACTTTTAGTTGTATTGGCTTGGGCGCGTCCAATGGAGTATAACAATGCAAATTTGTTATATTGAACACGAAGGGCTTTTTTTATTTAGTTAATGTTAATGTTTTTATCCTTTTTAGGGTTGTTGTTAAGTCTTACGTTTTTTGATTAATTTTCTATTTTTATTAACAATAAGAAATTAACCTAAACTAGTAAAGGGATCTCTACTAAGAGAAATCAAACCAACCTAACTCCTTAATTGAGCCCCTAGAGCGCGGTTTCTAATTCTAACTTAAATATTTCAACTTAAGATATTTAATGAACTTAGAATAATTTTAGTGAGTGTTACTTTCTCGAGACTTTCTAATGAGCGTTACCTTTTTTATTCCTGGCGTAAAATGTCTATAAAGGAATAAAACGGTAAGAAACGTGTTTTCTTTATTATTAAATTATTCCGGGCGCAAAATGTCTATACGAAATAATTTATTGACGCAAATATTTCCCTCAACTGAGTTTTTTTGGGAATTTGTTGCATGACGCAAATTTTAAAGGTATTTTGCCCTCAGTGCAGGGACAACGCTTCCTTTATTACTGGACTTTTTTACATGTTAGTTGGCATCGTTCTAAACAATCTAATCTCCCGCTGACGATGCATTACAATAACGGAGAGCAGGAACCACAGCTGTTGACGTTGCAGAATTATAAAAATCCAATCTGATTTTATATTATAAACTCACATCCATTAAACAATATTATTATTTTATGAAATATAAAAGTAATCCTTTTTTGGTAACATATAGAACAATTAATCCTTAAATTATTAAAAAATAATCTAACGTAAAAATTCTCATAATTTTCTTAAATTGGGAAAAGCCAGTTTTACAACAGTATTTTGACTATGTATGCTGATTACACTACTATATTGTGGCGTGGTAACAATTCAGATAATTTGAAGCTAATTGTTCAGAACGATTTATTGTTAGTTAAGCAGTGGTTTGATGCTAACCTATTATACTTTAATGTTAATAAGACGAATATCCCTACATTTAAGTTTTTATTTTCTAACTTGATCTTAGGAAAGGTTTTTGTTGACAATGGAAGGGTTGCAAAGCTCTTGTGTGTTCAAATCGATGATAGACTTAAGTTTGGGGGATCATATTCTTACAATAAGTAGAAAGTTGGCTGAAGGTTATTATGCCGTCAGAGTTAGTTTTGCAAAAGAAACCCTAAGATATCTTTTTAGTGTTAATTTACCTGAACATTGCCAACCTTTATTTATTAGGGAGAGAATTTTAACTGTAATTAAAACCTTCATTCTTGAAACGGCTTGCTTAATTCATAAAAAATACGAACATTCTCCTAACATAACTCCTCGTATAACCCGCGTAATCGAAATGATATTAACCCTTCCAATTCTGAAAACAATTCTGATAAAGAGTTTTCTTATATTTGAGAGTATCAAAATATATAAGCACAATCCACTAACTTTTCGAACATTACTGGACACCAAGATTTTCAAACGAAAGAGTTTTAGATTTTAATTATTTTTGACTATAGTTATTTTGTTGTTAGTTTGGATTGTACCTATATTTGGCTTCATATTTAGTATAGTATATAATTTTTGTTAGTATTATTTTTAGAAGCTTTGTGAATGAGAGGACCCCGCAGTTTTTAAATGGAAATTGGGTTTCACTCAAATTTACTAAAAAGTATTGCATCATACGAATTGTATTATCCTGATAAAATGTCTCCATGGTCGCAATGAAAAATAATGACAGGATTTCGATATACGAGCCATGCAAGGTGGTGATGTTTCAAGTCCAAAAGTCGTATCTGACCGGTACGTATTACGAATAATGATCAATATATTCACGTATATTCTCATAAACATCGTACATATAAATATAGATAGATATCTACCCTCTTCATGTATATGCACACATACACGAGATTTTCGGATTCAACGCCACCCGAGAATTCGTAATTCGTAATACGTACCGGTCAGATACGACTTTTGGACTTGAAACATCACCACCTTGCATGGCTCGTATCTCGAAATCCTGTCATTATTTTTCATTGCGCCCATGGACACATTTTATCAGGATAATACAATTCATATGATGCAATACTTTTTAGTAAATTTGAGTGAAACCCAATTTCCATTTAAAAACTGCGGGGTCCTTTATCTTGCCACAGTAAAGAGTATTTTGACTTTGACAATATATCACTTCCAATTCCAAAAGTCTTCACAGGTTGAAGTTAAATAAATTTTAATTGTTTATCTTCCTGTACCGAGAATCGAGAATGTGATCCTATTTTGAATTATTTTAATAATAAATAAAAATGTCTTTTATATTGCAGAAAAAATTACAAAAAAAAACGATCAATGGACGGCGAGATCCAGCTATAAGCACAAAAAACTTAAATATATAAATCCCAACACGAGCTAAACATAGCTTGAATACTTAACGAACGTAATTTATTCCACAAAAAATATAACACAAGTACCTTACCTGTGACTATATCATATAGATATTAATTAATATTATTTTTAAAACAAAAAGACAAGGTAGTAATATTTAGAAATTAAAAAAAGAAAATTTCATAATTTAAATATACTAATGTTGTTGAGTTCTGTTCAACATAATCGATTGTTTAATTTTTGTCTTTAAAGTCATAACCGAAGCACACTGCTCAATCATCTCACCAAAAGTGTTATAAGTCTTGGGATCACTATAATTGAAAGATCTTCGGAACATGCCTGAAGAGTGAAGATAAAACTAACGCATTGCATAACCGCAGCCTGATGTCCGACGCAAGGGACTCTTTATAAATATACAACATTTTAAGCTTATAATAACAGCTCTGTAAAAGATACAGGACTATCAAATCTCAGACTACCATCAATAATCAATAATCACCAATAATAAATAATAATAATAATAATTAGTACTGTACACTCTATAGTCTGCTAAACACAGAAGAAGAGGATTTCAAAACGAGTGATGTGACAAAGAAATGAATATAAAATACAAGGTTTGCAAGCTACGTTTAATTTTTTTTAAAAATAGATGACAAAATGTCTCTTAAAATCGGAATAAACCACCTTAAATCATACCCCCCAATTTGTATATTAGTTTAAACTTAGAATGCTATAGATAACTTTTGTTTCCTTACTCTATTGTTTCCTGTTATATAATACGAATCAAAAAATAATTATGGACTGTTTATATTTGATAATAATTTATTCTTATACACTGATTGCTTATTATATGATTTATCCTTGTTACCAGTGCTCTAAAACTCTGATTAGAGGATCATTAGATTATGTATAAGTTTGTAATAATGTATTGATAAATAAACTCTTTTAAAAAAAAACTAACGTATAATATTAGTTTAAACTCCGTCGTGAGTTTAAACCTAACCTATAATAAATACCGGCCGTTATAGTGTTTAATTTTCGCGTTCCCTTTTATTGAGTTTAATCCACCGACACGAAATTATTATTTAACTAAACAAATACCAGAGACATACAAATCTAATATTAGCTCGGAATAACCCGTTTTATATGCCCGCATACCATTTTCTTCTAATGATTGACCAACAATGAAATGAAATTATTGATTTATTAATAAATTAATAATTGGTAATAGAAATAGGTAATGTAATGCAAATGCGTAATTTGTTCTTATAGACTTATTTTAAAAATAATAATAAATTGATTATAAGTATTGATGATGTTAGTGTTAAAAATGTCTTCAAAATCTGAGGCTCTGGTCTCATCTGTCTTACTTTATATTACTTTTTTACTCATATATTAGTAATAGTTATTTCTTATATAAGGGAAAAAATGTTAGATTTTAGCTCGAGGTTGTGTGTCAGACAAAATTCCGAGAGCTAAAATCTAATATTTTTCCAGTGTGTAATACACTATTTTTTCTGTGACTGGAAAAACGACGATTTAATATTGAAAAACATACAATATAATTATTTAAGTTAGAAAAATATCGATGTAAAATTTAAATTTTTAAACTAGTAGGCTGTATTACTTATAGCGACAATTAGACCTGCGTTGCTAAGGAAACCTTTAAAATAATCAAATATCTTTCAATTTAATTTAAAAATTAAGAACTTAGTTGTTGATTATTAGTTATTTTGAATATTATAAAGTTAACAATGTCTGATTCTGAGTTTTTTCTGACTCCACCGGAATTGGTAGAAGCAGCGAAAGTAGCGTCATAAAAATTATTGCCAGCTAAATCGCGTAAAATTTACGAAACCGCGTATTCAAGATTTATGGAATGGAAGATGAAAAAGACATGCAGTTCCTTGTCGGAGACAGGCCTAGTTTTCGGAATTGGCACAACAACAAAAGCCATCAACGGTGTGATCGAATTATTCAATGATTAAAAGTATGCTACAATAATGTAGACATTTCAAAATATTTCAAACTAATTACATTTCTGAAACCAAATTGAGAGAGGTTACATGCCCAAGGAGGCTGCTATTTTTACGATTACAGATATTAGTGATTTTTTAAATAATGCTCCCGATGAAGTATATTTAATGGCCAAGCTTGTTGTTTTATTTGCGATTGCAGGAGCTTGTCGAATTTGTGAAATCAGCGCCAGGTAACATTAGATGATATTGAAGATTCGGGAACGTTATTAATTGTGAAAATTAAACAAACAAAGAATGATATAAACAGGAGGTTTGTAGTTACTGAAAAATATATTAAATTTTAGCGAATGTACATAGCCCTTCGTCCAACAGCAGCAAAGGATCGCCGCCTATTTTATGCACATCACAATGGAAAATGTATTAATCAGGTTGTGGGTAAAAATCAGTTTTATTCGGATCAAACTTTAACTAATTTTCTTCAACTTGAAAATGTTAACTTATATACGGGTCATTCATTTCGAAGATCGTCTGCTACACTTTTAGTTGAATCTGGGAGAGACTTGATGACACTAAAGAGATATGGCAGTTGGAAGTCATTAACGGTCGCTGAAGGGTATGTTGATGGATCGGTAGTATACAGGACAGAAATAGCCAATAAAGTGTTTAGAACGTGTGGCCATGGCAGAAAAAAATATAATTTCAACACCAGAAACAGTAAACAGTAAAACCCGAATAGTAACAGGATATGTCATTTATGTAATGCATATTTAATAATTGTACTTTTTCTATAAAGAAAATGTAACTTTTGGTATAATTAAATATTCTAAAATTAAATATCTACCTGTACTTATGTGTATATATATCCGGGGAAAAAATTAATTCTCATCATTTTTTCCCGGGAATAAAAAGTGACATTTTGTTACCTGTCTACAGAAATAAAATGTCAAACATTTTTCTAGTCACAGAAAAAACATTGTTACACGTACAGTTTACTCTATAAATAAATCCATTCTTACGAACAACTGTGCGTTATGATACCTATAGTATAACAATCAATTAACCTAGAACCACTAAAATCATGACATTTATCTATTTGAATATTTGACAGTGACATTGTTAGTAGTTCAACTGATACTTTATCAATTATAAACCGATCTTTAATTTATTAGTATACTTTGTATATCTAACAATATTAGCAACTCCGATATTGAAATAATGTTGTAAAAATATCTTTTTTCCAATTCCAGAAAATTAATGAATTTTTCTTTTCCCGTCTAATTATTTTAAATAATTTAACGAATATAGGATCGAAGGTTGACATAATCTTTCAATATGCATCGTCAACAGCTGTGGTTCCTGTCGTCTTCCGTTATCGAGGCGCTTTGTCAGCAGAAATTGAGGCAACGGCTTTTCGAAGTAGAGGCAGGGAGACGGGGAAGTTATTGGGTTGTTGGGTCCTTTCGGGCACGCGACGGTCGCCGGCTTGAGGTTCCCCGAGACCTCGCTCGCCGCGATCCAAACTTTTTTTTTGTTCCAAAACGGGAGCCGCAACACTACAGGTGTTAGAGTGTTTTTAGCCGCGGATTTTCCCTGAGAAAATTTTTATTTGAAACATTCGTGTTTCCGGCGAGTATAAAAAATACTGGACCGTTTATTAAACACTCGTCGTTTCCGTGCGAGTATAAAAAACGCTGGAATCCCTTCACACACTCGTATGTTTCAGAGCGAGTATAGAAAACTCTGAAATATCTTCGATCCCTCGTGAATTTTGGTGCGAGGTTAAAAAATAGTAACCAAAATTGATCTTCGAACACTCGTTGCTGGCGCGAGTATAAATAAGTTTTCCAAGAACAAACTCGATTGTGACAAAAAGAACAAAGACATTATGAGTCCGGAATAGTGAGTAAGTGTGAAATAAAATATCTTAAGCTAGTATTAATAGTCACTGCCGCGAGTCATAATTTTCCTTTCAAAATTATTAGGGTAGTTTAGACTCTCTTTAGTTGAGAAACAAAATGCTAGCTTAGGTTTACTTTACATTGTAAATACTGTAAAAAACTAAATTTAAAATGAGAGTACGTGGTAGGAGGAATGATAGGTTGGGTTGAAAGAACAGAATGTTAGTGTAGGTTAATTATTTATTGTATAAAATGTAAATAATTACGAGTATTTCGATTCGCGAGACTCGACCTACGTAAGACAAATCCCCTTAAATTCACACTCATTTACAAGGACATAAAATTAAATAAGCAAAAAGCCCTCCGTGTTCTAGTACAGCATTTGCATTGTGTTGTATTAACATTGGACGTGTCCGAGCCAATATTGAAAATGACAGTATAGTTTGAACATCAGTTAGGCTTCGCCCTACGTTCTAATAACTATACTTATAATAAATTAAATTCATCCATCTTACTCTCAGAGAAATTTTGCCCTCATTTCTTCATGCGCTCTGGTGGACTGCTGACAGCTTCCAGTTGGCGGGGAAAGGATGGTGGGCCCACCCAAGACCGACTGACATGTGCGTGTCAAGTCGGCAAAGGCATTACGCCTGGCATCCCTGGACAACATAAAAATCGAGCGAAAAATCGTAAGCCATAAAAATCGAGTCCGGAAATAATTAATTAGGAACGGTTCATATTGCTATGGTTTTTTCATTACTTGCTAAGACTGGCCACTTTACAGATAGTGTCGACCAGTCTTCACATCTTCAAAATTAAATGGTTCAATAGTTAGTTTGGCAATAATAATCAAATCCTGGGTGGGGGATTACACCTTCTGGTTAGAATCCAACAGGGGACAACATTAAAATTTACATAAATTGCCATCTAACTAACAATCAGATCAAAGTAAATTTAAGGGGTAAATTGGTTATACGGGGATTATCAAAAAACGTCCCACGTAAAAACGCGCAGATAAGGAGAACGTTAGAGTTACCTATCAATTACTAAACGCAAAACGGACTGACGTTTCGGGCAACGTACTCCACTCATATCATAGTATGATGTACGTACGCACTGATCCTTTCAAAAATTTTTAACAATTCGGCGACAATAAGTGCAACGCCAAAGGAAATTATTTTTCATATTCGGCGACAATAAGTGCAACGCCAAAGGAAATTATTTTTCATGCTTCTCGTGCAGAGAATATTCTGTCGCAAAATCAAAGGATAGATATGAGAAGCCTTATCAAAAATTTATTGAATGGTGTACTGATAATCATGTGAGTACGCACACCACTGCTTTACCTAAAAAAACATAATCTCTTTATTCTCACTTGCCGACGAAATATTAATCCGGGGTTAGAATAGTCGAATTTCTTACACACCACGCACTGACGAACCATTGTAGATGGCTAATAAATAGCTCTAAATAGTTTTAGTTCGAAAAAATACTCAAAAGTAATCTAAAAACACAATAGATCACAAACAATAACAAAAAGAGCAGCGATAAGCCGGTAACAACACCTCCGGCGAGAATGAATGAAATTAGTAAACTTCGGGGTAATTTTTACACTAGCAGGTAAAAATGAGCATACAGCATTGCCACTGTGATTTCCTTAAAACCTCGCAATTTGATGTTCTTGGGATACAGAGTGATTGATGGTGGATGGCCTATTAGACGTTTATGGAGAACTAGTCATCGGATCACTTTGAAAAATTTGGAAGTTTATAGAAGTTTATATGATCTCTCTTTTAAAAATATTTTTAGCCATGCAGTGTTGCCGCTTCTACTTGAAAGTATTAGCAACTTTGATAATTTAAACGGAACACCCTGTGTATTATTTTTGTTTTAGAATCCTTAATAATTTCTTAATAACTTTCATTAATATTTTCCTATACCTATTTGTTATAGTTCTCCAGATAATAATTAATTTCACTTCTTTTTTAGGAAAACATGCCCTACAAAAAGTAATGATATTTTTAAACTCTGACAAATTAAAGCACTAAAATTTTGTACGGAGTCAGGTTATATCCAGAGGTCTTTCACCCTCTTTCCAAATATTAGTTATAATAGTACAGGGTGTTTCAAAATTCAAAATACAAATATTTTGATGGTTTGGAAAAATGGTAAATAGTACGTTTTTTTAAATGAAATACCCTATATTTTATCTCTTGTCCTAAAAGCTATTGAAATTGTCTATCTTCTTATGTATAATATTACTATATCTATCTTGAACAGTTTTTGACTTATGAGCATTTATTTAGCAAAATTAATTATTACAGATAACAATCACACTTTTTAGACAAATTTGGCAAGTAGCCTATGGAAATTGGTTTGTAATGGTTGACATTTTGCTGTTATTCATTTAGTCTTGTTGTCAGTGTAATAAGATCATCAGCCGTACATGTAGAAGATTCAATGAAATGTATCCAAATTTACCATCAATGAGCAATAAGAAATTTAGACGAATTCAAATCAATTTCGAAAATTTTTTATCATGCTTGAAAGCATCCAGAAATTTACCTAGACCTATAACGTCCAATGAGGAAAATGAAATCAATGTTTTGGCTTATTTCCATGTCTATCCACAGGCTTCAATAAGAAGTGCCGAAGAAGATTCGGGCTTATCTTTTTTTGTATGCAAAAAATATTGTCTACATAATATGCATGATTATAAGTATACCAAAGTTCAAATTCTCAAGGCAAGACCCACAATTCTTACGAAATATTATGTGGACTGACGAGTCGAAGTTTTCCCGAGAAGGAATTTTTAATAGGAAAAATATTCATTGTTGGGCGCAAGAAAATCCCCATGTTATGAGAGATTCTTCATTTGAAGAAAAGTTTAGTTTTAATGTTTTTTGTTTAATGATGGATGACAAAATTCGATATTTGATATATGGTGAAAATTTAACATCCAGAAAATACTTCGAAATTTTAACTACGTTTGTTGAAAATTTCGTTGATAATCTTCCCCTTACCCAGTATCGCAACAGGTGGTACAAACTGAACAGGGCTCCAGCTCATTGCACTGCCGAAATAAGTGTGGAAATATGGAGAATGTTTGAGGATCCCTGGTTCAGGCGTTTGAGACCTTGAAGTTGGCCTGTCAGATCTCCAGACTTAACGCCTCTAAATTTTTACCTTTTGGGTACTCTCACAGATATTGTTTACAAAACACCAGTAAATTCAAGGGAATACTTAAAAGATCGAGTGAATCGCTCTTTTCAAGGTTTGGATATTGATGAACTTAACCTACTACTACAGATGGTGTCAATATCCGAATTCTGAAATGCTTAGAAGGGAACTGCTAATATATTGAACATTTATTGAAAAGTAAATAGATATTTTTTGCAAAATGTCAACCATTACAAACCAATTTCCATAGGCTACTTGCCAAATTGGTCTAAAAAGTGTGATTGTTATCTGTAATAATTAATTTTGCTAAATAAATGCCCACAAGTCAAATTGTTCAAGATAGGTATAGTAACATAATACATAAGAAGATTTCATTTAGAAAAACGTACTATTTACCATTTTTCCAAACCATCAAAATATTTGTATTTTGAAACACCCTGTACTATTATAATTAATATTTGGAAAGAGGTTGAAAGACCTCTGGATATAACCTGACTCCATTCCAAATTTCAGTGCTTTAATTTGTCAGAGTTTAAAAATATCATTACTTTTTGTAGGGCATGTTTTCCGAAAAAAAGTGAAATTAATTGTTATCTCGAGAACTATAACAAATAGGTATAGGACAATATTAAGGAAAGTTATTTAGAAATTAATAAGGATTCTAAAACAAAAATAAGACACAGGGTGTTCCGTTTAAATTATTAAAGTTGCTAATAATTTCAAGTAGAAGCGGCCACACTGCATGGCTAAAAATATTTTTTAAAGAGAAATCATATAAACTTCTATAAACTCCCAAATTTTCAAAGTGATCCGATGACTAGTTCTCCATAAACGTCTAATAGGCAATCCACCATCAATCACCCTGTATACATAAATAACTTTACGAGTAGAAATTTTTAAAAATACACACATATTTAGTGCAATATTTTTACTTAATAGGTACACATGAGAAATGCATTCAATATAATTAATATTCTACTTTTCGGTTTCAAACGCAGACGGTAGATTTAGGACTCTCAGTACAAACTTGATTACTGTTTAAAGCTGTGTATGATTCTGACAGCATAAAAGCAATTCTGTCTATTTATTAATTAAATGTTTTTGCGTCATTCTAATCCCCACTGTAAATTTAGGACATTTTAAACAACTTTTCAGTGAATACAGCTGTTCATTTTCCTACGAATTACGAGCAGAGTTTCCTATATCCTGTTCCTCCCTCTTTCTTTACATTTTTTCTATCTCGTTCTATTTCGAAATATCCACACTGAAGTTCAGCCACTGAAACAGCTGAAATTTTAGTAGCCCAGATGTCCCAGAGAGAGGCGACGCATAGCGTCGTGACGCCTAAAACCATTTAGTTGAAAATATTTTCCTGTGAGTCTTCTTGTTAAACATAAATGTGGTATGTACTGGCACGGTGAAAATAATGTTTCTTTAACCATACTTTAACAATATTTCTTTTATAATCCAATATATAACATTATTTGTATATTACACCTATAACTAAATATATTGTGGTAAAAATAGGTTAGTTATAATGTAGGTAAATGTTTATTCTAATTTAATAAATGCATGTTTGGTGTACATATAATAATTGATTTGTTTATCCATTATCTTATTTTTAGATTTAAAAGCATGTTATTTTAAGAAGCCGAATGGATTGTTATTGTTATTAATATGACATATCTTGGTTAAATAAAATAAATATAACAATAGGTCGTTCCTCGTATTATTTTCTTCAAAATTTTGAACTTAACATTTGCTAATTGTTTTAATTATATATTTCTATAACCTAGTAATATCGAAGTGATATTTTCTACTTCTTTCCTCTTTCAAAAACTATAAATAGGTCGTTCCTCGTATTATTTTCTTCAAAATTATGAACTTAACATCTGCTAATTGTTTTAATTATATATTTCTATAACCTAGTAATATCGAAGTAATATTTTCTACTTCTTTCCTATTTCAAAAACTACAAATCTTCCTATGACTAATTTAATTTTATAATATCTCATAAAAATCGAAAAAACGAGAATCCCAAAAATTCGTAATAAATTATAAAACAAATACCATTGTTACTCCTTTAATAATACCGATTATTTTTATATTTTCAAAAATATTTTCCTTAAATATATTGAAGTAAAGTTTACAGCGTGGAATTATCGATCGTGTTATTCCTGTAGGATGCTGCTGATGACCTTGTACTTCTCATATTTTACTGCATTTTCGATATCAAGCTGGCATCGATTTTCCCTTGTTTGGATATTAAAGGTCGTATAGGAGTGGCAATACCTTTAAGAGTTCATCAACAAATCGTTTATAGGTAGTATCGGACTTGGTGACCACAAGGGCCTAGTCGGTGCCATTATAAGACTATTTTAGACTCAAAAATCATTACCAAGAAACTGTATGAGTTTCATTGAACAGTCAACAAAAAAAACTAGCATGATATTTTTACTACCCTGTCACTAACACCTCATTAAAGCTTGTAAAAACAATTTTGCTTGTTGGATGTAATTTTGGCTAAGCAAGATAAACCACATTATCCGATAAAACATAATATATTTTATAAGACTTTATACAACGTGTCCAAGATAAGGAGGACAAGTACAGGGATCTCGGAAACCGTAAGAGATGCGAAGTCGGTTAAATGGAGGTAAAGTTGCGCAATTATGTGCCTAATAATATGCCGTTTAGAAAGTTTTAAAATTCCGAGTAGTTCCGGAGATATCCGGAAAAACCCGAAATTTTGAAAAATCGTTTTATTTTTTTCCTGGGTTTTTTTGAGTTTTTTTGAGATCGAATTCTAAAGTAAATTTCCCCTTTGCGTTGCCACTTTTTCCGCTCTATCTAACAGCGTTAATTATTTTGTAATCCGACAAGTCGTCTTCGAAGGGCCATTATCAACTTTCTTTTTTTAAATGCGGTCCTGTTTTCCTGATATTGGAATTTGAGAGCTTTCTTCTCCCGAATGGAATGACGTATGACACATTGTGATTTAATGACGTTTCGAGGGTTTTTGAACAACATCAGGAAATTTTGGGATACGGTCCTGTATTTCTCCTAATTTTATAAATAATATCTCATAAGTAAGCTCTAAATTTTTACTTATGTTGGACTAGCTCAATAAATAACAAATAATTTAATAATAAACCACAAATAAGTGAACAAAATACAGAAACATTATTTCAATCTTCTGTTGATTCGGGATTTAAAAGAAAAGTAGGCGCTTGGAACAAAAAAATGATGATGGTGAGGCGTGATTTGTTTCACTTAACATTGTGATCGTTTGAGAGCGTTTTAAGAGGTTTTCTATTTTTTCCAGAAAATATGGAATATCTCAAAAAAACTGTTATGTGGCAGTTAGAAGATGTTATTTGTGCTTAGAGAATAACGGAAATCATTTTGAACACCTGATTATGTAGTTCCTTACTTTTTCGTTGTTCGTTTTGTTACTGTTTTGGAATGATTTTTGTTCACTTATTTGTGGTTTATTATTAAATTATTTGTTAATTATTGAACTAGTCCAACATAAGTAAAAATTTAGAGCTTACTTATGAGATATTATTTATAAAATTAGAAGAAATACAGGACCGTATCCCAAATTTAGAGCTTACTTATGAGATATTATTTATAAAATTAGGACCGTATCCCAAAATTTCCTAATGTTGTTCAAAAATCCCTCGAAACGTCATTAAACTACAATGTGTCATACGTCGTTGCATTTGGGAGAAAGAAAGCTCGCAAATTCCAATATCAGGAAAACAGGACCGTATTTAAAAAAAGTAAGTTGATAATGGTCCTTCGAAGACGACTCGTCGGATTACAAAACAATTAACGCTGTTAGATAGAGCGGAAAAAGTGGCAACGCATAAGTGCAATTTACTTTAGAATTCGATCTCAAATAAACCGAGGAAAACAATAAAACGATTTTTCAGAATTTCGTTTTTTTCCAGATATCTCCGGAACTACTCGGAATTTTAAAACTTTCTAAACGGCATATTATTAGGCATATATATGTGCAACTTTACTTCCATTTAACCGACTTCGTATCTCCGAGATCCCTGTACTGGCCCTCCTTATCTTGGACACGTATATTTTATAATACTATACATAGATATAGATTTTGATTAGATTTTAGTCTTGCATGCTACATTAGGACATTTTCGTAGTTAAAGTTGATAAACTGTTGAACCAGGTTTCTACAATATTTTATAAAAAAATTATAAATAAACAGGGTGTTTGTTAATAACCTGCTAATATGTAAGGAGATTATTCTTGGGTCCATTTTCAGAAAAAAACTTTATAAGAACATACGTTCTAAACGTTTTTACTTTTGAGATACAATACATAATATGTTCATTATGTATAGTGGTGAGCGATATTTCATGAACTGTGATTTAACCACTGATATCAACAAATCACAGGTAGTCACAGTTCCTTAGCAGCAATAAGAAGCGTGATGTAATCTCAGTTTAAACAAATCACTTTTAGTACGTAGGGGAACTTGGTATAGAACGGGGTACTTAATGTTTGAAATTTTTTTTTGGCAAAATTTACCTACAGATCCTTAAAATCTTTCCTGGAATGTTATAGTTGATGTTATTTCTAATGATTGTTACAAAAAAATTTGAATATTTCCTTTTTCGTAATGTGCTATTTATTTTTTTTCTAAAATTTGCAAAATACCCCGTTGTGCCCCACCTATGGGGCAGATCGGGGTCATTTTAATAATATAAAAAATGATGCTTATTGACAAAGCTCACATGAAAACACAGTTTCATCATCGTCGCTATCTATGCCCGCACAAGAATTATGCGCCCATAGGTGACATAAACTGCAAGCGACCCATCCTTCCGAAGATTTAGAATAAAACTCTCGACAATATAGGCAGATTCTTCGGTTGATGACTCGGAATCAGAAATATTTAATGTGGCTTTGTTTTCCTTTCCATTGATTTTCTTTTCCTTGGCGGTTTTGTTTATACCTCCATTGTTTTTCTTTCCTTTGGTTGTCTTTTTTTTTGGTTTATCGATTTGTGTGAGATTCCTTTTCACTTTCTTCGCCTTCTCCGATAGAGATTCCTCTAATTCATTTTTGTACGGTGTGGAAGTTAAAATTGCCGTTTTACCTCTTTTACGAGATACTCTTTTGGTAGTTGTTTGCACTTTCGGAATAGGTATTATGGCGTCTGGAGGCACACACAAAAAAGCTGATGTAGCTACTGGTGACTCTCTTGCTATACTGTTATCAGGTTTTACAGGTTGTGACTCTATGGCTTCTGGCGATGCACGCAAGAACGTTGACGTGTCTGCTGGTGATGCTCTTCTTAGGTTACTAGGCATCCAGGAGCATCCAGGCTGTGGCTCTTCACATCGTGTTGAAACTACTTTAGTCGGAGTGGTTTCGTTTATTTGTCTTATGCCTGCTGCTTTGTTCAATTCAGTATTTTCTGGCAGCTCTTGGGACGTAGTTGGACATGAGGCTTCATGAGGTGCAATATCTGTTGTAGATGCCGGAAGGTAGTCTCACTTCCACTTCATAATAACTGCTAAGTGGCTTCATAAAAGCAACGTCGAGGGGCTGTAACCTGTGTGAATAATGGGGCGGAAAACAAAGAAGGACCACTCCATTATCTCGTGCGCAGTCTATTAGTTGGATGTTTTTCGTATGAGTCGAATGTCCATCCAATAATAGTAACACTTTATTATCTCTCGTTGTTCTAGAGATATTAACAAAATTCTTAAACCATTCCAGAAAAATTTCAGTTGTCATACATCCAGATCCGTTATTGTAAACAGTGGATCCGGGAAGTAGACCAAGCTCGAAAGTAGGTTGTTTTCGAATCCTAGGAAATATTAATGAGGGTGGAATGTAGTTACCTGCCGCAGAAACACAAATTTCTGTCGTAACTGTCTGTCCTCTTTCTGAAGGATTAATGATCCCCACTTGACGTTTTCCTCTTGGAGCCAATATTCTACTCTGACATTTTGGGTTAACCGTCACACCAGTTTCATCACAATTGTATATTCTGTCACCTGTTAACTTATGGACATCGATCGTCTCAGTTAGAAGTAGAAAAAAATTATCTACAGCAATTTTGTTGAAGCCCATCGCCCGTGCACCAGACGTTGCTTCAGGTTTTCTCAATGTTAGCGTAGGATGCCGCTTCAGAAATTCTTGCATCCATGTCTGGCCGGCCATTTCGGTATTGCAGTTAAATCTATTATTGCAGTTGTTTCGTACAGCTAGTTGATAGGCTAGCTTCCGAAAATCTGTCATTGTTAGGCCAAATAATTTACCTTCCATATCTGTTAAATATTGCACTAACTCTAACTCCTGTTCTTGTGTGAACATCTTCTGAAATTTTCCAACCGTTTTGTCAATTGTAAAATTTTCACCTTCTTGCCTTTTTTTAGCAACGTAGCGTTCTAAGGTGGTTTGGGGAACACTAAATTGTTGTGCTGCTTTTTTGTATCCCATCTCACGATTAAAAACAGCAAGAACAGCTTGATGCATTGACTCGGAAGACCAATGTTGTCGTTCGGTTTTTCGAACATATGTTCGAACCATCTACAAAAAAGAATTTATTAAGTATGATAATGGTTAAATGTAGTTTACAAAGAGTAGACTATAGAAAAGTATTGAAAACAGTTCACATCATTAAACAAGATCTAGAATAAAATTTAGCTTATAAAAATACACGCGAGGCGGAACGGGTTTATTCGGGTTTGTTCCCTGTTCTGCCTCACCCCATTCTGCCCCAAGAGCATTCATCGCGAATATGACGAAATAAACAATTAAGCGTTTGAAATAATAATTTGCTTTTATGGGGAAAAGGTACCCTAAGAGAGGGGCTTTCTTCCTATACTACACAAAATATATGGATAGTAAAATTAAACACTCACCGTTGTTTGCAAATTCGTAATTTATTATAATAAAACTTGTCACAATGACACATTCACCTCCGCTGCTATTGAACGACTAATGACAAGGCCAAGTGTGTTGCCAACCCGTCCGTTGGTATAGTGCTGGGCATATATATCGATATGGCGATCTTGCGCTAACCCGCAAAAATTTAAAACGTGGTACCCCGTTCTACCCCAGTACCCCGTTCTATACCAAGTTCCCCTATTTCACTTTCACTAATCATTAAACCTATCTTTTTGTTTAAAATTTATTCCCATAAGGTTGTAACACCATTAGAAGTACATTTATTACATTTGTCAAAATCGTAGCAGCACCAATTGTGTTAAAATAATAAAGGTCATTTTCGTATATCACCGTTAGAATAACATGGGTGATACGGGACTTCGTGCCTTATTGCTTTTTGGTGGATTTTCTCAAATCACATCTCATTATTTAAAATGTGATTCCGTGAAGTTGTCAGGTAATTATTTGGTACTTGACTGTGACTTCTGAATGTTCAATTTGAAACCGTGAAATTAAAATGAGTAGTAATATTCGAAAGACTAGAGAGCTCTGGCCATTATTTAAAGAAACGGGCTAAGTAATAAGAGAACTCAAATGATTAACAATTCTATTCTTAAATGATATACTATACTATATAATACGCACAAAACAATTAAGAAACCATGCGTATTTGCATAAACAAATAGTTTGTTGTAAAGTACATAGTATTTAGTTCATCATATTTTTTTTTTTAGAGGTATAATTCTACTTTAATCTAAGTAGAAATAACGTTTTCTTTTGTTAAATTAATTGATTCAGCCGATACTAGGTGGAAATCCATAACTATAATATTATGGGAAGAAGTAAAACAGAATTGAACTATATATAATATTAACTATATATATATTATAAAAAGGAACATAACATGTTTCGCTATACTATAGCTTCGTCAGATGTAAGTGATATAATAAAAATCTAATGAAAAATGTACAACAAATTCACGTTATTAAAATTATAAAGAAGGAAAGAGAAGGGGTTACAATGTCGGGAAAAACCAAGATTATGCATGGTCACTGTAATTGAATAGAGTACCTGATGGGATTTTACAATGTGTAGGTCAACAAAATAAGTTTAACACTGTATTACTGTTTACAATGAATGTTGTGTAATATTTTTTACAGATTTCAGTTTTCTTTTGTTATAGTTCTTTTAGTAGTAAAGTAGTATACATAATAAATAATTTAGATCCATCGACCATCACCCACTAATGATTTTACGATGCGCGCAATATTCTCTTACATTATCTAGTTAATATCTGGCTTAGCAGTGATAAAAATGTATAAACCGTGATCCCGTCACGTTTTAATTTCACTGATATCAAAAAATAACAATCACGTTTCACAACGTAATTGAAGAATCACGATATCACTCAACCACTACATATGTAGATATGTCCTAAATTTCTTAACTTTTGAGATACAGGGTGTTAAAGATTTTCAAAAAATCCACTGCTCTAGATAGTTTTGTGCAATTTCGTACGCACTTTCTATTCATCAAGAGGCATTTTATGATGAATAACTGTTTATTCCGGCCAGTGGCGTTCCTGCGGTAATTGCTCTCGGTACTTTTGAGGAAAAAATGTTACGCCAAATATTTTTCAAAAAAAAAAAATATTTTTCAAATTCTCATTACTTGCTGATTGCTCTTGATTTTTTGTCATTTGACGCATAGTTTTCATATGAAAAATTAAAATTCATTCATTTGAATTCTGTTATGAAATTAGGTATTAACAAAGATTAAAAGGGATCTATTAGGTAAGAAGCAAATTTTGTTTTGTAAACATAAACAGTTTTGACAGTTGTCTACCTAGTCTAGTTGTCACGTATTTAAGTCATTAACCTTAACAAATTATTAAAAAACATGAAAATCTTTAACACCCTGTATCTCAAAAGTTAAAACGTTTAGAACGTATGTTCTTATGAAGTTTTTTTCTGAAAATGGACCCAAGACTAACCTGCTTGAATATTAGCATGTTATTATGAGAACCCTGATAGGCATGTCTAGGTGCTAATCTTAAACCTCTTTTATGCACGCATTTCTTGTCGCGGCGTTTCATGTCGTAACGTTTTCTAAACACATTGGTCTTTTGGGCGGAAATGCCGCGACAAGAAAAGAGGGATCAAAAGCTCTCATTTAGAATTATCACGAAAAACACGTGGCATATTCATAGCGACGGCGACAAAACCGTGCACGCTGCGTTTTTAATTTAATCGCTGCAATTTCGCATATGTCGTCGCGATACTTACTCACATCACAAAATCACATTAGTTTTTGCGTCACAACACATCTAAGTACCGTTCAATCTGAATTAGTATTTTAAAGTGCTACTGTGTAGACAATAATGCGTCCTTATTGTCTGGGAAATGTATTTAACATCTAAAAATTTTGAAAATAAATAACACGTTGGTTGTATCGATCGATATCGGCCGTCTTCTTCAAACAGCTGATTTTGGACAATCCGGCTAATATTTAAAAATACAGCGTTGCCACTTTCGATGTTTTATAAGCGACAATCATAAATTGCCGAATTTCCTTGTATAATATTACTTTCTTGTATAATTATAGTCTCGGAAATGGCAACCGTGCTACTACCAGTTTTCGGAGGAAGGAAACATCTTGAAGTTTGCACTGGCCCATTATTACATGAAAGGGTAGTTCCTTTATGAACATCATTGTTTCATTTTATCTTTAGTAAAGGGTTAATGGCGCATAGAAATTAGCGTTTTTATTATTTCTATTGCGAAATGATTAAGTGCTCTTGTTCTATGTGTGTTATTGTAAAGTGTAATTATGCCTTAGTGTTGGGGTTTAGTGATAAGCTTATTATGCACTCCCATACTATCATCAGGACACGTGATGAGCATAAAGTTTTTCCCATAGAAAAAAGAACTGAAAGTGTCTGTGCCCTGGATTCCTTAATCGCGTCTGGATTTACTTTCTAAATAAGCTAAATATTTATTTTTATAAGAAACTAAAGTATTACACTTTTAAACAGTTTGGCAACATTGTGCCTGAATATCTGTTGATTACCCAGCTGGGCAATGTAATATGTTCATATATGAATGTGCCGAGGAGTTGTGTGTGGGTGTAGGGGTGAATTACCCCACTTTTCAAAGGTTCGATTTAAAAAATATATATATAGCACTTCTCTAGGACACCCCAGGAGTCACCCATTTAAATATAATACGTCATTTTCATAACACCCTGTATATTAATCATATTAGTCGTATACCTTCTACTTCTTTTAATGTTTTAATTTCAATTCTAAAGGTGAAATTGTTTTAAATAGTTTGTTCTATGATTATACAAAAATAAAAATAAATCCTTATTTCTTTTTATAACTAAAAATAAGGAAGATAAATAAATATATAAAGTTAGTTAAACAAATCTATTAAAAAAATTTAAGCGACTACACGCAGTTCAAAATGCTCATGAGGCATTAGGAACATTAGGAACTTGCATACAAGATTTTCGGTCCCTTATGTCCAATATAGTTTAAATTCATTACTATTGTCTTTATTTTTAAAGATGTATTAAGTGCTGTTTAAGGAAGAGAAATCGAATTCCTCCCTCACCTTACTATTGAAGTTATAATATGATATTTTTGATAAGAAATAATATGATCTATTGTTCCAGAATCTATATTTTCATAATGGTCGTTGATATATTGGATGAAGATCATTTTGCCATTAGTGCCATTGTCATGGTTACTATGCAAGTGATATTTTTTCTCATCGCCGCAATTTTCCAAATGGATAAAGTAACAGACTTCGCTGGGGGAATAAATTTTATGATCTTGGCACTTCTTACCTTTTTTCTTGGACAAGGAGGTAATAAGGTAAGCAATTCAATAAGGACTAACCAAAGATATTGCAAGCTACAGACAGAAAAAGTACATTTCTAGTCTAAGCAACGAATACAAACAGTCTTTCCCACCTTTTTCAGTCATTACTGCAGCATAGTCAGATTGACATATTTATCGTATCTTGCAAAATCCCAATTAAAAATTGTTAATTTGACAATTACAACTGGTTTAAGGTTAATCAGCAATTCCTCTTAAAATAAATTTATTTCCCAATAATTTTACTATAAACTGTGAAAAGGCGATGAGAGATTCTTTAAAAAAATATTATTATACTTAAAAGTATCAAACGAATCTTGAACTAATCCAACTGCACTCTGGCAACATCTATTTCTATTTTACTACTGCGCTACGATCCAGGACCAAAATATGAAATCTCGTAAACATTACAACGTTGGTGCTGTGATCTAACGGATTGTTTATATATTTTGGTTAATTTGTGTTTTTTTGTGATTATTGGTGAAAAATCGTCTTTATTATAAACAATCATGGTGCATTCATGTGTAGAGTGGATCATATTTTCATCCGTAAGTTTGGTTATGTTTTAATATTTAACCATCTGATATAACCGGACTTCAGCATTGTTGCCATTCAGTCAACAAACATGTAGTTCTCCCTTCCACCCTTTACTGATTTTCAATAACATTTCACACAATCACAGATTCACTTTCCAAGAGTTTTATGAATGGGTTATGGAACCTTTGGGACTAATGAAATAAGATAACATTTCAGAAATTAATTTAAGTCTGGCAATACTTGCCGCCTTCCATCTTAGGACACCAAAAAAATAAGGAACCATAAATTTCTTTAACTGCACATAATTTGTTTTATGTCATACCAGTGCATTATTGTGTTTTTATATCTTAGATACCATCAACATAATGGAGTGTTTTATGCCCGTGTGGGCATAAAGTACACATTATGGCCCGCGCTGGCATTAAGACGCAAAAAACAGTTTTCGATTAACTTATTCTTTATTAACAAAATTTAAATTTACATTTATATATTATTTGGTTGTATTTACATAGAACTGCGAATTCTGGAAGGTTCCGCTGATAGCTAAATTTCCTGCAGCAAAGGTTGACTCATAATTCATTGTCTGGGTCTCTAGTTTCTGTAAAGAAATGCGAGATCTAGATGGTACGCCTGGCAACATCTTTGAAACCTTATTTTTTGAGGATATGCTATCCTCTAACTATCCTTCAGCAACTGTGGTACTCTTCCATCATCCATGGCGCTTCAGCGTAGTCATTAAAGTACCCCAACAGCACAGTTTCGTTAATATTTGCTACAGCATTTTCTGATATCCACTTCAAAAATTGGTCATATTCTTTGTCGTATGAGTCTCTGGATTTTCTCTGTAACAGGTTTTGAGTTGCCTTTTCAGCCTTTTTTTCAATTTCGTCGGTAATTTCAAAAGCTTGTTCCATTTTTGATTTTTGACTTTGACACATTGAACATTTGAATACTTAGCAACAAAAACGCAGGCTATAATAATGTCAAGGTAATGTCGCAGGTAAAAATAAAAATTTGGTAAATCAAATTAAATTTTAAAAAAATATTTTTTATTTAAAACGAACTGGTATGACATAAAAGTTTGTATGCACCACGGGTACTTATAGATATATACCCTCGGGCGACTTACGAACCCTTGGGTCAGAGGCCCTCGTCTTTGTAAGACGGTCGCACTCAGGTCATAATCATCTACTTAGTACCCTTGATATATAAACAACTAATGTATCTCATTATTATTAACATTTAGGTAGTAGAAACTACTATGAAAATTTCGAAAAAATAATATACAGTGTGTCAATTTGAAACCTTCCCACCTTTAATTATCGCTTCTACTAAATATTATTAAAATTCGGAAAGACGCGTCAATATTAACGTGAGGGGGTCTCGTTTGAAGAATATTTGCAACCTTCGTGGTTTAACCTGCTCTGAGGGGTAGATGTTACCCTTAAAGTTTTAAATGGGAAGGGGGGGGGGGGGGGGGGGGGTTAAGTGGCACATTATTTAAAGGTCGTTTAAATCTTTCCAATGTTCGTTTTTTGTTTTTGGTTATTGTTAGGAGATTTCGGATAAAAAAACAAACTGATTACCTTTAGTACCGTTTGTTCTAGGTTAAATTTCTACAAAGCAATCCAATTGGTTTTGCCAATGACAAAAACCGTTTGACAGCATCAAATTTGGTTCTTGCAATATGTTATGTTGCAACGAACAACGAAAAAGAAAGGTTACTTATTTTAAGTTGGGGAGGGTTTTATCGTCAATGTTTTAGCTGGAGAGGTTTTTATTGCTGTAAAAAGCAATACAATTTTTTTTACCGATATCATAGTGACAAGAATTTAATATTTAAATAGTCATTTTATTACATGAGTGGATATATCATTATTAAAGCTGGATTTGTAAACTTGACGTTACGATTGACGATGCCGTTATAGCTTAAACATATTGAAATGCATAAGACCATTTATATTTGACGTTGACGGTGCCCTTTGACGGCCGACATAAATCAATTTTATCTTTTGCCGGTGGACGGTCGTAGCAACGTTCGTAGCAAGTTTACACAGCCAACCAAAATCGTGTTTGCCTGTCACGTCATATTTAGTAAATATTATTCTTATTAACCATTTTAAAGTATACTGTTGATAAGTGTTGATAGTATCATTCAGATCACATAAGCACCAAAATTAATATAATCACATAAAAATATAGGAAAGCCGAGAAGAACACAACCTCTTTAAATGTATACGGGCCGCAATTGCATCAAATAATAAAAAAAAGAATTCTGCAAAGTATTATTCTTATTTATCAAAATGAAAGGCTTTACTCTCAGTTTAAACTCTTATTAGTAACGAAAACATAGTATTGTCCTAATTATACAATCTTTTTTAGAAAAGTTACGATAGTCGGCAACTTATGGTAACTACTTTTGTATGTCTATGGGGTATGCGACTATCTGGATATCTATTCTATAGAATCATTAAAATTGGTAGAGACAAACAATTTGAGGACAAGAAGAGCAATACCATTCGGTTTGCTATATTTTGGACATTTCAGGTAAGGTAGTATATTGTGATTCCTGTCATGCACAATTTTTTGCATAGTCCTTCAACTAATTCCCATTGCTCTCGCTACTGTTTTCTGCATACTGGTTGGTACTTTTTCTTTTATTCTCGAAATAATTTATCAGATTGAGCATCCTTTTTTTTCTTGAGGATGCAAAAAATCCGAAAATACCTTCTTATTGTCAATCACGTTAAATTATCAAACAACGAATACTTATAAACAGGAAGAAGACAAACAGCCGTGTTAACAAATCGAAGCAAGTATGAACAAACGAACAAACCCGGCATCCATTACGTCTGGCATCAGCTGACAAACGCACGTGCTTTTCAAATGTCACTTTTATCCAAATTTTTATTAATGTCAATATTTTAAAGTGACATTTAACCAACAAAAAACATTCAAAACAATTTTATTTGATTTACTAAGTGGTGAAAATCAATATTAAGATTCTGATATGTTTAAAGCTGTAAATAGCACGTTAAAATAATCCTTACACACTCTTATATCATTTTTTGAACTAGTAACGTAACTACAAATGATAAATTAAACTTCAGAAATAAGCTTGTAAGTAGTTTTATTAAAAAATAGGAAGTAAATCATAATTTACATAAAATATTTTACCATCTTCAACTGGGCTCTAGATCCTAGCAAATATTTCAAGGTTCAAGTCCAAGCATAATTTTGGACCCCATATGATTTAGGAAAAGAAACTATTATTAATGTTTACTCTCAGTAAAAATGACTAAATGAATATTTCAATTACAAATTATTCACTTGCACCAAAAAGGAAACGACGTTTTTCGTGAAAAGATTAGAAAATTAAAAATTATTTTAAAATTTAAAGATGCTGCGTCTTCTCCACCATTTTAAATCACATCAGATGTTGCTTGATTTTCATTCCCGCCAGACGAAGGAAGTTAGCTTGTTTAACAATTCGTGCTGTTCGCATTCTATGCCTGTCTCTGTCTGCAGCAACCTTCCCTAATTCAGTAAAGTGAGACAAATATGACCGGATCAAGTCGCCTGTATAAACAAACACTTTTTGGCATTTCATATTAATTCTATGTAAGTCTGATATTGACGCTTGACGCTGAGTGAAACAGATAGATAAAAGTAGGTCACTTGTGAGCGTATGGAGCAGAGTAGGCTTAGCATTACTTCCAGGGCCTTCTTACGTGTTTCGATCCCCCCCATAAGCAGTCTCACCGGGCTTTTATCAAAGTTACAAAACTGACATCTGTAAATCAAAACTAACCTGGTACCAAGATTTTATAATCGCTAAAAATTAAATATACACCGAGAGATAATGGTTACTACTATTATAAATTTTTTAGCTACGATAGCAAAAAACGATACCTACCTACATAGGGGACACTAAAGAAAATAGTACATCAGTGACAGTAAAATTGATTTTGCTAGTTATATCACTGCTGTAGTATTAAAGTCGCTTTATAAATATTATCCTGCAAGTTACGTGACCAGTTTAGCTGACCTGTGCAAAGATTCCCCAGAATCCAAACCTTGCATGAGATAAATTGAATTGTAAACGCAAATATATTCATTATTTATTTCTCTATTGTAACCAAACGTGCTGCCTGCACAAAATAAAAAGTTTTTAAGAACGAAATCGGTCGTTAAATAACTGAACTTGCAGTTACAGTAAAGGAAAGTTCGTATGCTTACAAAGCCACTTACCACCGATTGAGAAGATACTCTGCTAGTAGAATAAAGATATTTTCTTACGCCCAGAAAAAATATAGGTTATATTTGGTAACTTTTTTAAGTGTTTAATTGAAAATGTGTTCTACAATATATATAAAATTCAGCACACCATGTCGCCTAATTGAGAAAAAACACGTACGTACATTATACCAGGATATGAGTGGAGTACGTAGCCCGAAACGTCCGTCCGTTTTGCGCTTAATAAATGATAGGTAACTCTAAACGTTCTCCTTATCTGCTCGTTTCACGTAAGACGTTTTTTGATAACCCCCGTATAACCAAGTTTCCCCTTAAGTTTTATTTGAATTTAATTTAATCAGATTATTAAGTAGACGGCTATTTTTTGGAAATTTAATTTTGTCCCCTTTTCTGAATTCTATCCAGAGGTGAATTCCAGGAATTATTTATTTAGAGCCAATCTACTTTCTTAATCTTTTTAATTTAAATTTTGAAATATAAGAACTGGTCGACACTATGAGTAAAGTGGCCAGTCTTAGCAAGTAATGAAAATACCATAGCAATATGAACGGTTCCTAATTAACTACGCGATTTTTCTTTGCTTCAATGAGTTTTTTCGATTTTTCGGTTCTATGTCAGGGGTTCCAGGCATAATGCCATTGCCGACTTGACACGCACATGTCAGTCGGTCTTGGGTGGGCCCACCATCCTTTCCCCGCTAACTGGAAGCTGTCAGCAATCCACCAGAGCGCAATTGAAGAGATGTCTCAGAAAGAAAAATGACTGATTTCAATTTAAAAGTATAGTTATTTGAACGTAGGACGAGGCTTAACTTTTGTTCAGACTATACTTTTGATTGTATTGGCTCGGGCGCGTCCAATGTAATATAACACAATGCAAATTGTTATATTAGAACACGGAGGGCTTTATTTATTTAATTTTAATGTCGTTGCCTTTAAGGGTTGATTTGAGGGGTAGTCCTTGCGTCGGTCAAGTAACACGACCCGAAGTACTCGTGAGCTAATTATTTACGTTCTATACAATAAAAAATTAACCTACACTAGCATTCTGTTTGTTCAAACCAACCTATCACTCATCTTTCACGTACTCACTTTAAATTTTATATATATAATATCCTTTATTGCCAGCAAAATTACATAAAAATGAAACAATAGCAACGTCAACAAGAGTAATTTGACTACAGTGGACCAATAATTCAGTTATATCTTAATTATCTGTATAAACAATAATATATATAAAAAGTTGAAAATATAAATTACAATTATCAGCGATAACACAATTATTTAAACTGTTAAAATGTTATGTATATATAAAACTGACAAATATTATATTACAATTTTAAAAAATTTAATCATGACCATAAGGTACATTACATTACATATTAAAAGACAAAACATTTACATTTTAAACACATTAAAATTCGTGATACATTGAACGTAGTTGTTATCCTGAGAAATCAAAATTATAGTAATTTTTATTTTTTATGAATTCAATAACCCCCTTTCTAAAGGCTTTACTGTTTCTCAAGTCCTTAACAGCATCCGGCAGTGTGCGGTAGGATCGAATGGCCATAAACAAAGGACCACCCCGGTAAAAGGAAGAAGAGTGAGCAGGCGTTCTTAACTCATTTCTGCCTCTAGTAACAATATCCAGGTCAGCAGCATATAGATCACGATTCAATGCAAAATTTCCAGGGTTTTTTCTTACTAACATCACTAGAGATAAAAAATAAAGAGAGGGAACAGTTATAATGTCTAGTTCGCGGAAGTAGTCTCTACAGGATGTCCGAGGATGCAGTCCCAATATACATCTGATTATTCTCTTTTGCTCAATAAATATCCTCATGGCATGTCCTGACGAACCCCAGAAACAGATACCATAACTCACAACTGATTGCACATGTGCAAAATAGTATATACGCATTCCGTGTAGGGAAATTATATTTCTCAACCTGCGAATTACAGCACAAGCACTACTTAGTTTAGAACACAATTTGTCAATGTGGTCCTCCCATGACAAACACGAATCCAATGTAATGCCCAGAAATTTCACATTGTTAGTGACAGGAATAGACCTGTGATTCAACCTTACCAGTAATGACTCCAGAGTATCCCTCTTAGAGAAAACCAATATCCCCGTCTTTGAGGCATTCAGCCTCAATGAATTTACAGCACACCACTGAGCCATGCTCGTAGCCGCAAGCGAGCATTTCTCCGACAAACCCTCCACAGTGCCATCTTCCAGCACCACAGACGTATCGTCAGCAAACTTGCAGACCATCCCTCCGCGGAAACCCGCAAATAGATCATTCACAAACAGAATGAATAGAAGGGGACCCAGTATAGAACCCTGAGGTACCCTTTGTTTTAGCATGACAGTTTCTGAGTAGTAGTTCTGATTCTCCCTGGTTATGCAGACAGTCTGAGTTCTGTTCTGAAGATATGATTGTATTAATTCAGAACACTTACCACGGACACCGTATTTTTGCAGTTTTTCAACAAGCAGTGCATGGTCCATTTTTTTTTTTTTTTTTATGATCTAACACAAGCACTATAGGAAAAATCCTTTAGGGCACTCTGGGAGTGGTGCGTGTGCGCAAAAAGCGATTCACGTTGGTTTTGAATCGTTGGAGGTTATATTCGTTGGGAAAAACGACCTCGGGAAGGTCGTTCCACAAAGATGCAGTCCTCCAGATGAAATAATTCTTAAATAATGAAGTTCGAGGAGTACTAAGCTTAACCACATATGGATGGGCGGCAGTGGTTCGTCGCGTATTTCTGCTAATCGTCGCTCTGGGCGGAATTAAGAGGGCAAGGTCAGCCGAGCACCTTCCATAGTGTCAAAGGCCTTCGAGAGGTCAAAATAAAGGCCCGCCACTTTATTGTTTCTATCCACATTTTCATAGATGTAATTTAGAGCATTAAATATAGCCATTTCAGTGGATCTTGACCGATGAAATCCAAATTGATCGTCATGAAGGATTTTATGTGCTTCTAAAAATTCTATGATTCTATTATAAATTACTTTCTCAAAGACCTTCGACACTGCCGGCAAAAGCGAAACTGGACGATAGTTCGCACTAACACGCCTGTCTCCCCTCTTGAATACCGGAATAAGCTTTGCCTTTTTCAATCCATCCGAAAATTTCCCCTCAACCAGACACTCATTCACTATATGTGCAAGAGGCTCACTCACGAAATGAGCAACACCTCTCAACACGAAAACAGGAATCCCATCCAATCCAGACGAATATATTTTATTCGGAAGGTTTTGAATTATTTGGAAAATTTCCGTTGCATCCACAGGATACAGAAATATTGAGGGCTCCACACCATGAAAAGTTGGATCCGGAAGCTCAATGCTTGGTGCCACCAAATTAAACTGAGAACTAAAAATCTCCGATATCACACCTGGGTCCTCGATCAAGCAACCATCCTCTGTATGAATAGAAATATTATTTCTACTTGTTTTTTTGTTTGTTTCTGTATTAAAAATATTCCACATAGTTTTGGATTTATTTTTAGAATTTAATATCCTATTGTCATTAATGCCTTTTTTATAGTTAGATAAATATTTACGATACTCCTTTCTCTCAGTTTTATATTTCAACAAGTCTTCATTACTGTTTGACATCTTATAGGTGACATATAGATCCTTTACATGCCTCGAATAATTCTTTATATCAGTACTTACCCAATCATCCCCATTCTTAACTCTGCTCGAGCACTCAGGAAAAGAAATATCAAAGTAATAAAATAGTATCCTCGCAAATGTGTCATACTTCTCATTCACATCACCAGCCCTCAAGACATCCTGCCAAGACTCGCCCTCTAGATGAGACTTAAAAGTTAGTACGTTATTATTGGAAAAAAATCGCTTCTTTGAGTTTCTCAAAAGTTTGTTTTCCTCCAATGAAATGTTTAAAATTTGACCATAATAATAATAATAATAATAATGTTTATTCCCAACGAGCTATTGTAGTCCATTACAGGGAATATTATAAAATAGAACATAAATAAGTAATTAATCAATATAAAAATTCAAAATAAAAATTATTATAGTTGTTTTTTTTAAGTAATTTGTATGTTTTCCAGAAAAAATTTCTTTGCATTTTTTTTAAACATTTTTAAATTAAAATTTTTTGTTAATACTTTAGGTAATGTATTATAAATATTTATTCCATCAAATAAAATAGATTTCATCCCTATTCTACTTTTAATTTGATTTTTTTTTAAATGGTCAATATTTCTGGTATTATGATTGTGTATATCAGTTAATTTTACAAATTTTATACAAGATTTTTTATTTTTATTAATAATTGCATGAATTAGTATACTGATTTTTAATTTATATAAACTATTCAGATCTAGATATCCTCTTGGTTTATATAAATTTGCTGTCGGTTCCAAAAAATTCAGTTTATGAATACATTTTATAATTTTGTTCTGTAGTCTTTTTAAAGGGTTTAATATTGTGGCATATGCAGATCCCCAAACTGATATTAAATATTGAAATTTTGAATAAACTAATGAATAATAAATATTTTTTAAATGTATTAAAGGTATAAAGTCTCTAATTTTAAATAATATTCCAATGAGTGGTGATACGCTTTTTCGAAGATTTTCAACATGTTTTCTCCAATTTAAATTTTCGTCTATATATAAGCCTAAAAACTTTACGGATTTTACATACTTAATTTCGTTTCCATTGAAAATTATTGGTAAAATATTGTTCCCAATTGCACATTTAGAAATAAACGTGAAAGATGATTTTTCAAAGTTCAAAGAAAGTTTATAGGATTGCAGCCATGAAAGTATAATTTTCAAATCATTAGTGATATCAGTTTGAATATTGCAAAAAGACTCGCCAAAATATAAAATTGTAGTATCATCCGCAAACAATTTGATTTTACCTTTTAGATTTAACTTAGAAATGGAATTTATATATATAAGGAATAAAGTTGGTCCTAAAATTGATCCTTGAGGAACACCGCAAGTAATATTTTGTAGAGAACTTGAGCAATCGTCAATATAAACGTACTGTTTTCTGTTATATAAATAATTTTTAAACCAATTGTAAATATTTCCTCTAATACCAATATTGAAAAGACTTTGTAATAAAATTTCGTGATTCACAGTATCAAATGCCTTTCGCAAGTCTAAAGATAATAAGCAACATTTTTTGTTATTGTCTAAACTTAATTGAATGTCAGTAACAATATCAATAGCAGATATTTCTGTATCCTTAGACTTACGAAATCCATATTGACCACTAAATAGCATGTTTTGATTTTCTAAAAAATTTGTTAATTTCTTATTCATTATTTTTTCCAAAATTTTAGATAAAGCAGGTAAAACAGAAATTGGCCTATAATTATTAGGATCACTTTTTTGACCATTTTTAAAAATTGGAGATATCTTTGCCAATTTCATTTTTTCTGGAAAAATACTTGTAATAAATGATAATTTAATAAGAGCTTGCAAGATTGGAACGATTTCTTTTTTGACCATTTTAATAGTTTTTATCGATATATCATCAAAACCGCTGGCCTTTCTTGGGTTAAGAGTTGTAATAATGTCATCAATATCTTGTTCAAAAACTTCCTCTGGATCTAGAAACATTGAATTTTGACTGAAATTTTCTTCAAATCTTTTTACAAATGGAATCTTCCTTGATAAATTTTCTCCTACATCGATAAAATGTTTATTAATTTTTTCACATATCTCCTTCTTTTCTTCAATTTTGTTATTGTCCCATAAAAGATAGTCAATGGTTGACTTATTGGTTCTTGATTTATTGGTTAGTAATAAATTTATATTGTCCCATATTGTTTTCTGATTAGTATTATGAAATTTTTCTTTGAAAAAATGTTGTTTTGCATTTCTCAATTCTTTTTTAAATCTTTTATTATAACTGTTGTACAGTTCAGTATTTTTTTTGTCATTTGGATACTTTTTCTTTTTTTCATAATATTTATCTCTTATTTTCATCATTTTTCCCAAATTTGAATTAAACCACGGCTTTGAGTTTGTTTTAATTCTTACTGAGGTAGTGTAACTACATTTTTCAAAAATTTTCAAAATTTCTTCATAAAATTTGTTCGGATCTTTAAATGAGGCCATTTTCTTCTCCAAAACTAAAAGGGCACTTTTTAGTTTCTCACACGAAAATTTTTTTAAAGATAATTCTTGATATTTTGATGTTTTCACTTGATTATTTATTAATTCTATAATTTGAATTTTGTGATCACTAATAGCACTATTTATGAGTTGCACGTTCATTTTATGGGATGAGTTTGTTAGTACATGGTCTATTAAACTAACACTAATATCATTATCTCTTGTTGATATGGTTTTATTACTTAAATGAAAATTGTTTGATGTATATATATCCAAAAGTCGTTTTGTTATATTGTTGTTATTTAAAATATTGATATTCATATCTCCAACCATTACACACTGTAATTTCAAAGCTTCCAATTCTTCTAACCTTTGATCCAGAAAGTTCAAAAAGTTTTCAGTTTTATTTGATGGAGGTCTATAAATACCACATAATATAAAATTTATTGGCTTAATCTTGATTGCAATATATGACATGTCAGTTTCAATTTTTTCAATGATCTCATGATTAAAGTTTTTGTTTATAAAAATACCTAGTCCACCCCCTCGTTTCTCTCTACAAGCATACACAGAGTTAAAATTTTTGAAATTAAAATATTTTTCTTCTTCTTTATTAATCCATGTTTCAGAAATAACCATAATGTCTACATTTTCCTCATGTTTTAAAAGTTCAATTTGATCCATTTTATTTTTCATTGATCGGGAGTTTATATACATAATTTTTAACTTTTCCATTTTATTAGCTTAACTATCTACAGAAATTTTTTATAGATGTGAATAGTTTATATGTGTTTTCATTTCATTAATTTTGTATTGATGTATAGGACAGTCATTACTATTTGCTTCATGCTTAAAATTAATCGTTTTTTTATATCTTTCATTTGATTGCTTGCAATTTGTACAGTTTAAGTTTTCTTTAGAGCACTGCCAAAATTTATGTGTACCTGCGCAATACGAGCATACTTGTGGCTGCTTACAATTTGTTGTTTTGTGTCCATATGCGCAGCAGTTGCGACATATCATTATATTTAGGTCTTCCTTAATTTTGCATTTTTCCCATCCCAATGAAATTTCTCGATTTACCAATTTGTTGAATGTCTTTCCACTAGTTTCTGCATAAATAATAAATAATTTGGAATATTCTGATTGTCTACTGTATTTTATAATTAAAGTGTCATTTTCATCAATATATCTCAGGGCTTTTAACTCTTCGAGAAGTTCATCATTAGTGTACTTTTTTCGTAAACCAATAAATACGATTCTTGGGATTTTCATTTTTGATATATGTACTGTATAATTTTGGCTTAATTTTTCTTCGCTTAATTTCTTGATTTTCTTCACCTCATCATTTGTTCTTGCCTTTAAAACAATACCGCCATTTTTAATATTTTTGACTCCGCTTATAGATGCTTCGACAGTAATGGGGTTGACTTTTTCTTTTACTTCTTCTTTGGTTTGTTTGTTTGTTTGAATGACTTTTGGTTTAATTATAACCACAGGTAAATTAATTTCAGAAGTTGTATTTACCTTGCTTGTTTGTAATATTTCAGCAAATGTTTTTTGTTTTGATACAATTTCAACTGTCCGTTTCTGTTCAAACGCCTCCAAAATACCATTGAAATTGCCGTTAAATTTTTGAAATATTTCACTGTTTTCTAAATTTTCAATTTTTTTTATCAAATAATCAATTTTTTTATCCATATCAAAAATAATTTTTTTTAGTTCTATATTTTCTTCTCTAAGTTCTATAGAACTATCATTTTTACTATTTTGAAATTTGGTTGACCCTCCTGCTTCTTTCTTGTCCTGGACACATATGTCAAAGTTTCTTATAAATTCGTTCGATTTTGTATCTTGGGGATATTTTAAAGGAAGGTAAAAACTTTCTTCCTTACTTTCGTTTACCTTTTCCGTATCTGTAACTTGTGACTTTGACATTGATGTTTTTCTAGTTTTTCTATTTACCATTTTTCTTTATTTTTAAATACTTTTTGGCCAGAATTCCATTTAATCCAAGTCTTGATTAGTTCGCTGATTGTTGGATGTTTTTTCCAGAATTTGTATGCTTTTTAAATATCGAAAATATTACTTTGTAAAATATTGACAAGTATGGAGATGTTACTGTCACCTGTTCACAGTATATATAATGATCAGAAATATCTGTGAAACATGTTTTAAAGGAGATATTAGTTGTAGATAAATTGCTAAATATGTTATCTATCTGCGTACTGGATGTTGCAGTCACTCTTGACATACCCAAACCATGAGGTTCCAGTCCATAGCTCATCATTAAGTTAAGCATAGTAATTGACCCTGGGTTACGTGTTGCAAAATTTACATTAAAATCACCCGCAACTATCAGATCCTTATCAGGACTATACAACTCGTCCAAAATATCATTTAACTTAGAAATAAATATGGTAAAATCACAGTTAGGAGACCTATAAAAACAAATTACAACACATGATCTTTCGAGTTTAAATTCAACAGTACAAAATTCACATTGACTTTCCACCGATAATGTTTTTGTTGATACCACCTCAATGTCACAGTCCTTCTCTGCAAATATTGCAGTACCCCCACCCCTAATCCTGGATCTTGATGAGTGAGTAACCAGACCATAGTTATCAAAGTGTACCTTCAAAATGTCATCATTTAGTTATTTACATTTATTTACAATAGAAATCCAACCTAAGCTAATATTTTATTTCTAAAGAAAAGAGAGCTCAGCTACCCTATAATTTCCAGGAAATATAGACACGCGGTAGAGGTTACTAATATTAACTTTCATTGTTTTAAGACTTACTTCCTCATTCCGGACTCAGAATATCATTTATCACAATCGGGTAAATTAGGAAATCGGGTTTGACCAAACCCGAACAAACCCGAACAAACCGTTCGGGCCTTTAACCATCCAACCAACCAACCAGTGCAGTAAAATAGATCTGCAAAATACATTATAAGATGTTTATGTTACGTAAGACGTCTGAGAACTAAAATGAAATAAAAATATTTCTTTAGCTTCCCCGAAAATCCGATTTATGATAGAACGATTTATTTATTTTTTTATACAAATACAACTTTTACATCTAAATTAGCTTCTCCTGTCGGTATATAAAATGCACCTACTTATGTTAAACCAACGGAACTTTCCTAAAAAATTCGATAGCAACCCATCCCTATCATGTAACATTAGTGTCTACCCTATCACCACAGACATCCGTTAGCTTGTTGGTTGATTACGCTCGCATCGATAAGGTGTTCAATGAACATAAATATTGCCTCGATGCCTGATGGTGAATAGAGAGAGATGGCGAGTAGATCAATAATGACGTAAGTATATATTAATTTTACTTAGACTGCAAAGGGGTTTTAAGTATTTATTATTATTATTTGTGTGTAATTACTTTCTTCTAATCTTTCATATTTTTTCAGGATCCGTAAAATCCAAAACGCTTAACAGAAGATGAGCTTCTGACCATGGCTGAAGTGATTCTTGACGAAAAGAGATATGACAGCAGATGAAGTGATAGACGAAAGTGACCAGAATTCTGAGACGGATCAACAAGGAAGTGATTTCGACTGGTAAGGAGACCACGATTCAGAAAGCGAAGACAGAAATGGTATTTTGTTAGAAGAGATAAAATAATCATATTAATGGTGTCCCGCCGGGAACCGCCTCGATCTATATATGAAAAACTATACATAGGAGAGTTTTAATAGTTGGACAGTATGCTTATTCATTCTATTCTAGGCAGATTTCGTACTATACATAATACTAAGCGTATTTAACATATCTAAGTTCTTATGTCAGAAACTACATTTGCGGACCTTAAAATAATCATTAATGTTTCCTATAGGGATACCTTTAATTGTTTAATTTGGGTTGGATTCCCTGTGGAAAAGGATCTGCTTGAATAGATTTTCTATAATATTTTGATAACTATTGGGGGTGTTCAAAAAATAAGAATAAAAATGAAATTGACAAAATCGCAAAAAATCTTCATTTTCAAATGGAAACCCACAAATTTTATAATTATTTTCTATTTACCATTAATAATAGTAAGTTTGTATAAGATTGTCTATGTCAATCGAACATCATGGGGAGCCCCGGTTTGTTGCACTGGAGATTTCTAAAGCTTTTGATCATGTTTGGCATGAGGGGCTTCTAAGTAAACTGCGATCCTATGGTATGCCCAGTCCATTCTTTGCATGGTTGTCTAGCTTTCTTAAGGACCGCTCTCTGCAAGTGGCGATTGACGGATTTCTCTCAGACACCTCCATCATTAATGCCGGTGTTCCTCAAGGGTCCATATTGTCTCCCACTCTCTTCTTACTCTACATTAACGACCTTCTAGTGAAAACTCAAAATCCGATATTTAGTTTTGCTGACGATAGCACACTTATCTCATCTTTCTCTTTGAATGCGCAAACATCGGCTGCCGACGCACATCTTCGCAGACAGCATGAAGTATCACGCCTCAACAAAGACCTGGAAGAAATTTTGGCTTGGGGTGACAGTAACCAAGTCGAATTTAACGCTAAAAAAACCCAGGCAGCAGTTTTCTCTGAAAAGGTTAACATTACAGAACCGGAAATAGTCATGGCCAGACACGCAATCCCACTGGCTTCATCTATTAATTTGCTGGGCGTCAATCTCGGAGGAAATATGTCTTGGCATAACCACGTTGTGGCAATCGCCAAGGTAGCTTCTCAGAAGCTTGGGGTACTCTTCCGAACCAGAAAGTTGTCCACACCTCAACAACTTTTGACACTATACAAAGCCCAGATTCGACCATCACTAGAATACTGCTCTCATGTCTGGAGCTCTGCACCCAAACATACTCTTCGGCTGCTGGATTCCATCGAAAGGAGGGCTATTCGTCTGATCGGAGACCACGAGCTGACGAAGAACCTCGACAGCCTAGAACATCGAAAATAGGTTGGGCATTTGACTCTCTTTTACAGATATTTTCATGGAAGGTGCTCGGCTGACCTTGCCCTCTTAATTCCGCCCAGAGCGACGATTAGCAGAAATACACGACGAACCACTGCCGCCCATCCATATGTGGTTAAGCTTAGTACTCCTCGAACTTCATTATTTAAGAATTCTTTCATCTGGAGGACTACATCTTTGTGGAACGACCTTCCCGAGGTCGTTTTCCCAACGAATGTAACCTCCAACGATTCAAAAACAACGTGAATCGCTTTTTGCGCACACGCACCACTCCCAGAGTGCCCTAAAGGATTTTTCCTATAGTGCTTGTGTTTGATCATAAAAAAAAAATCCGGAAATTTGTAGTTTCCAAAAATATTGTCGATTTAATATTTGAATAATGCGATTTTGCTGCGGATTTTATGTTCAGTAACTCCTAGTTGGCTAGGACGGCGTTGTTGAAAAATACTCAAATGCTAAAGAAATACATGTGTCATATGTTCTATACTTTATCACTGTCACCATAAATAATAAATAATGAAATATAAATAATCTTCATTTGCATAATTAAGGCGAATAATTTGCAACTGGTAAGTAACAGCTCCATTTCTTTGGAACGTGACTATTTTCCAACGCAGTCATAGCCAACTAGGATTAACTGAACTTAAAATCCACAACAAAATGGCCATATAAAGATATTAAATGGGCTATATTTCGAAAACTACAAATTTTCGGAATAAACAACCTTATAGTTAGAGAGACGGTGACAATAAGGGGTCCGTGAAGTGGAATATCAGTAATTTGGTTTTTCGTGGAGTTTGGGTCCCCCTCTACAACTTTTATATCTGACGAAATGCCGTAGAGCGTTGCTTTAGATAGGAAATTCTCAATAAATTCAAAATTATATCGAGCAATGTCTCAAAATGAATTTACAGCATTTGCGTGACCCCAAAGTCACGGGAAACTCATTTTCTGACAAGCCAACCCTTGCATATACTTTTCCGAAAGTGTCAAAAAAAATGAATGGAAAAATTATAAACTTTCAAGTGACATGGGTCCAAGTGGGCTCAATCGATTTGTATTCACATGGAGATGACTCGTAAACAATTTTCCGATAAAAAGAATATTGCGAATCATTTTTCCCGTCATACAACTGAACGATACCTGCCTTCCGGTACCTCTGCGTAATATTGTCAGAATTCCGCCTAGCTAGGTGCGATTCTTCTGAAATTTTTTTCCACAATATTTGAGTGTCAAGGAATATAGTGTGACAATTTTCTGACATGTCACGATCATTTTCCGAATTCCCTCCGAGGAGATTTTTAAAAAATTCCATTAATAAAATGGCGAAACGTGGAACGACAAAAATTTTATACTTATCTTTAACATATAGTGTTTCATTCTAGAAAAGTATATGCAAGGGTTGACCAGTCAGAAAATGTGTTTCCCATGACTTTGGGGTCACGCAGATGCTGTAAATTCATTTTCAGACATGTCTCGATATAATTATTTTGAATTTATTGAGAATTCCCTATCTAAAGTGGTACAGCGCCTCTCAGCAACGCTCTACGGCATTTCATCAGATATAAACTCCACGAAAACCCAAATTACTGATATTCTACTTCACGGACCCCTTATTGTCACCGTCTCTCTAACTATTATACACACTTACCCTTATATTTACCGCTAAATAACAAATAAACAAGTTGACACCAACTTCCGGTATAACCGGAAATATAACCGAAAATATTTTAGCGAAGTTGAATCAACATTAGCATGCTGTCTAATTTTCCTATATAATTTTTCATATATAGATTTCATATATAGACATACAAGTGGTCTAAAATGGCATACTATGTAATTTTAGGGTAATAAATATACCAGGCATCAAGATCTCAAAAGATCGATCGATCGAAAGCGGCAGAGCGCCAAAGTACATCAGTATTGACTCCCCATACCAAATATGGAAGAATTAAAAATAAAAGCTGAGGGAAAAGATCGTGTTTTGACACATCGTCCTAAACGTCAAAAGGTAAAAATTAATGGAACCGAAAATACAAGAAGATACCCAAGATAAGCGATGTAGAGGGTCCCTATTTCAATGTAGAATGTGACGATTACTATGTAGGTATGCATGCATCTATTGCCGCAATGGATTCTACTTACTCACAAACCAGGTGTTTCGTTTCGATGTCAACACTGGAAAAAATGCCCACAAGGAGAATATGCAGATATCGCACTAAGAACAAAAAAATTAATTGTAAACCATGTTGCTAATAATAAATTAATAAAAAATTATTATGAGTGTTTCGAATTAGTTATATATTTGATATTTAATTCTTTGATCGAATTTCCACGGAAATAAAAATTCTCGAATTGAATATAAAATATACTCATATTACGATGTGTTTTTTATTTCATTTTACCCTAACTCAACATGTCAAGTTAAATATTTAATGTAGAACCTGTACTATTAAATTAGAATGATCAAGGATACCCTAATGCGTTTAAGGTCAAATTCCCAAATTTCTAGAAAAATAGGACAAATTTTATCAAAAGTATGTCATTTGAAGCCATTTTCCCCTGAGTTATGGTAAATACCTTGGAAACAATAGGCAAATGTAAAATTTTGACCAAAATATGCGTCATAAAAAAATGTAGTAATGATGTAATGTACATTTTAGGCAGTTTGGGTCTACGTAGTGAGTCTTCCAGTAATAATAATAAATTCTCCCAGACATTCGATTCCTCTAGTTCCAAAAACGATGACAACGTTGGATTCTGCAGGGTCTTGTCTATTCATTATCGGATTTCTGGCAGAAACGTATGCGGATTTACAGAAGTTTTCTTTTAGACAAGATCCGCTTAATCAAGGAAAATGGTGTAATGATGGTAAGTACAAGTTCGCAATAAATTACGCTACAATAGAAGACTGTAGTCTTAAAAAAAGGATTGATGCCATGGACGTATACTATAAAATGGAGACAGAATTGTTTACCATTATGACCCGATCAAATATCGTTTTTAACAGAAACCAATGTTGCCAAATTTCTGCTGATTGCCCTAAATATACCGCCTGTATTTGAAACCGGAAGTTATATTAATTATATTGAAAGCATTTGTCATGTGTGGCCTATTAAGTAAAATTATTATAAAGCGTGTCTTCGAGAGTTCTTACCAAATGGGAAACTTTTTAATTATTAACTCTACGAAAAAAAGTGCCTCTTCCTAAAAAGTCCTGCTTGATGAGAAAATAAATTTGCACAAGAATATTTGTATGTTGGACATACCAGGTTTCAAATTTATAAAAGACGTCGGCTATATTTACAAAACTAATAGTCGTAAATATTTGGTAATAAGTATTTCTGGATAAGTAGGCTTTGAACAATTGATTGTTGTTGGTAACAGAATAGGCGTTTTAGCAATGACAGTTTGGCAATTATAATTTCTGTTTCAAAACGTGAACTTCTTGTTAAAAAAAGATTTTTCCGTTTCTTAGTTACTTTAAACAATAATGGTGATGATTAAACTGACTGTTAATGAAAAAATTGAAATAGTTCTTATTGTTGGCGATAATTATAAGACGCATCGCGAGGCTGCCGACATTTTTAATACTAGACACCCAAATAAACATATTAGCCACGTTACTGTCGGCAATGTCGTCAATAAATTTAAAAATACTGGCTCTGTCGAAAATAATTTCAAGAAGAAACATGCAGTTCGAACACTTACTGACGAAAATCAATTACAAGCGGTTGTGGAAAATTCAAAAATTTCATTGGAAGGAATAAAGAAGACAGTTCAAGATAACGTGTCAAGAGCTTCTGCTAGTAAGATACTTAGAATAAATAAATTTTATCCGTATAAGCCAAAATTTGTACACACGCTCAAACCTGGAGATATGGAATCGCGTTTCATGTTCTGTGCTTGGTTTCAAGGAGAAGTTGAAGACGACATTTGCTTTTCAAGGAGAATTTTATTCAGTGACGAGGCAACAGTTACTTCCAATGGTGTCGTATGTTCCCAGAATTGTCGTTGGTGGAGCGATGTGAACACCAATTTCGTAATCGAATGCCGTGACCAGACGTATTTCAAAACGGATGTTTGGTGCGGTATTTTAAATAATCAAATAGTGGGTCCATATTTTTTTCATCAAAATATTAATAGTGAGATTTACTTAAATTTCCTAAGAACCGAAATTTTTATAGTTATTAACGGCCTGCCATTAAACGCGCGACAGGCTGTTTGGTATCAGCATGATGGAGCTCCTTGTCACAGCGCAACCAGGGTCAACGAATATTTGGATAGAACTTTTGCACAAAGATGGATAGGACGCCGTTCAGAAGTACCCTGGCCACCTAGGTCACCGGACATTACACCCCTAGATTTTTTCTTGTGGGGTCAAGCAATTGATGTACAAGCACAGACCATCTACTCGTAAAAATATTTATAATATTTTATGGAAATCACTATGGCAACGGCGTTTTTACTACAAGCGATACTGAATTTTAGAAATTAGTTATAATTCATTAATTTCGAACGTTGCAGTGTTGTTAAGCTCTGTTTGTAATCTATTGGGTTTTTTGATTAATATTTTGGATTTTTTTGAACTAGAACTATTTGAAGCTATTTATTAGGTATCTACAATGGTTGATCACTGAGAGATGATTTTTAATAACTTTATAAACATTTTAGCTACGGCAGCAAAAATACTTAGATAGGGGACAATCAAAACAATAACTGTGACTGTAAAATTGATTTTGCTGTGTACAGGGTGTCCATTTTTGGGTAGTTTTACGGGGTATCTCCGTTATTAGTAAAGATAGAAGGATGCGGTTTTCGCAGCTACTTTTTTGTCAAACAGAAGATGCCGTAATCAGAATTTTTCTAGGCCACCTTGTTTTTGATACACGGGATGTTTTTGAGAATTATGGATTTTGGGACACCCCCAATATCTCGGTTACCCCGTAACGTATCAAAAAGAAATAAAATGTTCTTTTTGTAGTTTTTTACGTAAAATCCAGTGACGTACTCAGATTTTTTCTACATTAAATAGTTTTAAAGGAAAATAAACAAATTTGCTTTTTTTAAATGGGTCACCCTTTATTTTTAGTCTTAGTATTAGGCCCGAAATATACGTTTTTCAAAAATATATAAAAAGATACTGGTGTGATTAAATATTAGACACAAAAATTTATTGAACTCCCTCATAAATATTGCTCAATTTGTTCTCCATTATGCCTTAGACATCTTTCACACATGGTTCTTATTCGCCTTAATGAATTAAAAATATAAACGGTCGCCCTAAAAGCTCTGACAATGGCAATTCTTAAATCTGCCATTGTTTGGTACTGAATGGAATAAGCTTTATTTTGAAGGTATCCCCATAAGAAGAAATCCAAAACAGACAAGTCGGGTGACCTTGGTGACCATCTTACAGGTCCATTAGTTCCAATCCAGAGACTTGGGAAGTTATTATCTAGGTAGGCCCTTACAACTTGGGCATTGCGAGCGGGCGCTCCATCCTGTTGAAGATGCAAGTTATTGAGACCAGCTAAGGACACATCTTCTATTATTGCTGGCACAACGTTTTCAAGAATTTCCAAATATTTATTTGCATTAAGGCTTCCTTCAAATAGGTATATTATAAACTATTTTGCTATTCAGTATAAAGAATGAAACGCTAACGCCAAATCTGCCTTGTCGCAGCAAGCTTGTTTGGTTCTCAAAAAGTATTGAACATAGACAAAATCTGAGTACATCATTGGATTCTACGTAAAAAACTACGAAAAGAACATTTTATTTCTTTTTGATACGTTACGGGGTAACCGAGATATGGGGGATGTCCCAAAATGCACAATTCTCAAAAACATTTCGTATATCAAAAACAAGGCGGCCTCGAAAAATTCTGATTACGGCATCTTCTATTTGACAAAAAAGTGCTGCGAAAACCGCATCCTTCTATCTTTACTAATAACGGAGATACCCCGTAAAACTACCCAAAAGTGGACACCCTGTATAGACAGCAATGATATCATTGCATTAGTAGTAAAGTCGCTTTATAAATATTATCCTGCTGTTACCTACATCAAAGGAAAACCCTTATGTTTGTTAAGCCACTTACCACCGATTAAAAAGATTCTTTAATAAATTAAATAAACATAGATTTTCTCACAAATCAATATTTGGTTTGCACTCAACATTTTTTTTTGTTTAAGTACAATTTTAAATATAAATATAACTATTTGCCTTTTCTTAAAGTCATTATATTCTAACTTATCTGAAACTGTGAAGTATGTATGATTGTAAACGAATGATATTTCATGAATGTAATATTTTATTTCCTGTTTATATTAGATGTCTATGCATGATACATTAGTTGTATTCAGGGTTGTTAAAGTAATTAATGTAACATTCACTACGTAATTTACTATTGTAGTAAATGTAACTTGCTACATTTAATACATTTGTTACTTTCACGTTTCATTTTAAAATAATTTTATTCAGATCAAACCGTAAAGCAAAAAGCAACAGAAGAACAATAACCAAAAAATACTATTCTCTACTTTTCCACTCGAATTTCCAACTTTTAATATCAAATTTATAATAATAAAGTTGAGGTTATGTTGTTTTTGACACTTTCAGTAAATCAAAACAACAATTACATTTATTACATTTACTACGTTTGCGACGCGACGTAACTAGTGTAACATTGTAGTAAATTCAATTTTCTTGCGACATTGACAAGCCTGGTTATAATATGAAGAGAAATTTAGTAAATAATACAATGATGACGCGGAAAAGAAACTCAAAATTTGCTCTACTAGTTTAATATCAATGTTTCAAAAAATCGTAATCATTCCATACATTTTTCGAAGGCATAAACCTTCATCTTTAGTGGAATTTTAACTTAGGAAACATGACATTGTCAATATTATATTTGAAAAAAAAACAGGTAAAACCATTTAGAAGGCTTGTGACAAAATTATTCTTAAAAGGGTACCTGTTCTTTTTTATTATTAGATGAAACATGAAGAAAAGGTTTCCTTATGTTTGGCAGCAGAAAAAGAAAATGTTCATGAAAAAATTAAATTAATTTAAAGTTAACATAGGTACTGTAATGTAAAATAAACGTGTTCTAAAAACTCACAATATGATGGCCAAATCACCCATCATTTATGGCAACCTGACGAATTTGGTCTATTTTACGTTTCGAAGTTGGTTACAGGACCAGACTTTGTTCGGGTTTGATCGCAAAAAAATTGCAAAAAGGCATAAAAATATTAAACAAAAAGTTCTAAGATAGCACAAAATTTATGAAATAAGCAAATTAAGCAATAATTAAAAAAATATATTTATAAGCCAATATTTATTTTAAAAATGGGATAACGATCCATAATGCCAGACTACATACGGCGTACCCTATAGGTACACTGGGTCTCTTAATGGGCCATTCAATATAAAACATATCGTAGCATACAATGTTGCCAAACTCAAATTTCAAATTATAAATAAATCTGTTCTAATAGTGCCGTGGGTTTATGTAGAATGAACATAGCAAAAATAATCTTAAAATAGATAATAGATAATATACAGCTTAACGTGGGCACCGAACCACAATCATCGGGCATACGCTGCTCCCTTGGTTTTCCGCATTGCGTACCGATTAGGGAGTCCATACCATCCCCCGTGCCCCATGAGATATCCAATCTCGTCCGGCCTGGTTAACGACGTGAATAGGGTAGGGATGAGAGATGATTCACTTTTCACTTTTTCCTATTTTTTGCATGACGTCGGACAGTAATGCCATAACTTATACCACCAAAATCTACTTAGTGCGAATCGGTTTAACGGCTGTGGGGTTTGAACCTACGAACTCTCGTCCTAGAGTTAAAAAATAATCTTAAATATAAGTAAACTTTTTCTGACATTTGGGATCGCCATTTTAATCCCAAAGAAGAAAATTGATTTTTTGACTCTGTATATCCATATTTTCCTTTTGAGTGTTAAAAAATAAGTAAATATGTGTAGGTACCTATTTATTTTAGCAATATTAAAATATTCTGTCTTTATTTTTAAGGTTTGTGGCGGCTGTCGCGACATCCGAACTACTTTGGTGAGGTAGTTCTATGGTGGGGAATATTTACCATTTCCCTCAACGTACTAGAAGGAATAGAATGGGTAGCCATTATGTCCCCCCTTTTTACCACTTTAATAATTTTGTTCCTATCGGGAATTCCACTTTTGGAGAGATCTTCCGATGAGAGATACAGAGAGTAAGTTATAATTCATTTTTGATCCCCTTAATGTTACACAGGGTGTTTCAAAAGTACCATTTCTCATCTTTCTCTTTCAATGCACAAACATCGGCTGCCGACGTACATCTACGCAGACAGCATGAAGTATCACGCTTTAACAAAGACCTGGAAGAAATTTTGGCTTGGGGACAGAAGCCAAGTCGAATTTAACGCTAAGAAAACCCAGGTAGCAGTTTTCTCTAAAAAGCATAGGCGTAACTAGGAGGGGGGGGGGGGGCAGGTAGGCTATGCCCACCCCAGATTGCTCTGGTGTCCACCCCAGAAGTTCGAAGCCATACTTACGTCATAGTGACACTTGCTATTAAAATCCTACTAGACTAGGGGCCAGGCCCCCCCTACAAAATCATTCTAGTTACCCCAATGCTAAAAAGGTTAACATTACAGAACCGGATATAGCCATGGCAGGACACGCAATTCCACTGGTTTCATCTATTAATTTGCTGGGCGTCAATTTGGGAGGAAATATATGTCTTGGCAAAACCACGTTGTTGCAATCGCCAAGGTAGCTTCGCAGAAACTTGGTGCACTCTTCCGATGCAAAAAGTTGTACATGCCTCAACAACTTTTGATACTATACAACAATGCCCAGATTCGACCATCACTAGAGTACTGCTCTCATGTCTGGAACTCTGTACCCAAACATACTCTTCGGCTACTGGACTCCATCGAAAGGAGTGATATTCGTCTGATCGGAGACCACGAGCTGACGAAGAGCCTCTACAGCCTAAAGCATCGAAAATCGGTTGGGGATTTGACTCTCTTGGTTAAGATTAGTACTCCTCGAACTTCATTATTTAAGAATTCTTTCATCTGGAGGACCTCATCCTTAAGGAACTACCTTCCCGAGGTCGTTTTCTCAACGAATATAACCAACGATTCAAAACCAACGTGAATCATTTTATTCGCACACCCACCACTCCCAGAGTGCCTTAAAGGTATTTTTCCTATAGTGCTTGTTTTTGATCAAAAAAAAACATCGCTCGTGTGACAATGCATGAAATAAGATAAATAGTTTGAAAGATACACGGTGTGAAAAATTTTATTAAATTATTTCGGTGTTTTCAGGATATTTTAGAATAAGCTTTAGTAATTTTAGTGATTATTCCAGTTCCTAAAATAGCACATATGATATTTTAGGAATAAAAATGTGAAATAGGAAACTGGATATTATATTGAAACCCATCAGCATTTTGCGCCATAATAAAAACTCGTATATATTAAAATACTATTACGGTTGAGTAGAGCAGAGTGGGCTACCATTCGTGGAAAGCCCATTACTGAACTTCGCCACTTTTTATATTTGTTGTAAATATGTAATGGAAAAATAAAGACATCATTATTATTATTATATTTTTTAATTATTTATTTTAAGCTTAATATTTAACCGAGTTTGATTGATTGATTCAAATAAATATTAAGAGATATTTTTTTAGTCATTTAAATTTCTAAAAAGTTGTGATATCAAAATGTAAAAATGTCAGTGTTGTACCTGTTTTGTTTTTTTTTAATTATTAGAGAACCTAATGGCACGCACGTCCCTGTTAAACCTGCTCACATATTTTTATTGCTAAAATACATCCTATTTTGGGTACTTTTCATAACCCAAAATTCACTAAAATTACTAAAGCCATTTCAAAAGTATCTTGAAAAATCCGATACAAAGCTTGAAATTTTAACACCCTGCCTTCCAACAAAGTATCTGCCGAGCAGGAACTTTGTCTTTGTCTTATTCTTATGTAAGGAATCACCACACGAGCGATGGCACATGTTTTTTGAAACACCCGGTATAAACAGTGTAATTTGCAACTTGTAATGGACATTTTCAGGAATGAACAATTTTAAACCTTATTATTAAATTTTCTTTAAACCAATCATTCTTCCTTTTGGATCATTTTGGCTCAAATCAACTCTGAAATTTATCGTAGGAACATAGACGTCTACTTTGCTTCTCAGCCGGTAATCATATACAGGGTGTAACAACTTCGTCCTTTACAATTGGTATTTCGGAAACCGTAAGAAATACGAAGTCGGCTAAAAGTTGGGGAAAAATTTCGTAATGAAGGGCCCAACAATATGCTGTAAAATTATCTAAAATAAATACAGGGGCTTTCAAAATATTTGGAAAAATCCAAAAATTTTGTGATCCGATTTTTATTTTTTCCTGACTTTGTTCGAACAGATGTTCAAAAATAAATTTCACTTTCTCATCGCTACTTTTTATTCTCTACAAGATGGCATCATCATATCTTTAATGCGATGTTTCGTCTTCGAATCACCATCGTCAACTTAATTTTTTAAATACGGGTTACAACACTGATTAGTTTTCCGACGTTTGTTCCTTAAATTGACCATCTTCATTAAAATATCCCTAGTAGGTACGTTCCTCTAATTTACTTTTTTTTTCCACTGAGTTCTTTCATTTTTCAAATTCTTTTTAACTGTGTCAAAATAAATATACCATTTAATTTGAGCAATATTTAAGAAAGTACGCAAAATATGTGTGCCCTCTACTTTTCACTGTAAAAACTTAAATGACTCTTTACAATGAGATTAAATTCGGTTAAAATGATTAACCAAAACCGGAGATAATAACATTTAAAATAATAAATCACACTTACCCAATCTTTCTCTCTAGTATTTTAGGTGTAATTAAAATTTTTTTAAAATTCTAATTTATGTCGTTTATTTTTAGCTTTTCCGACTATAGATATTATAAGTCATCGACATCACCACTCATACCAATACCACCATCGATTTACGTCGAAGTTCCTAGATTTTTAAAGTTCATACTCTGCTGTGAATATCCATTGTATGATTCCCTAGACGAAAAAGTCAAAACTTGCCACATCATCAAGGAATCCACAAGTGCGAGTCTAGCACCTTCGCAAACATAGCTATAGCTATCGGCTGGTCAGGATGTACCGCAAATCAGCATCAGTGTATCAGCCAATCAATCAAATCAATATTTGGGAAACTTGTATCAATTTAAAAATCAAAATCCTCCGGAATATAATGGACAAGAGGAGGAGTATCATGGTAAGAAGGATTATGAAGTAAAAAATGTTAGTGTTATAGTGAAGGAAAATAATGTTCAAGTTACCGAACTCTAACTAACCACTGAACATATTATATGTAATTTGTATGGAAATTTTGTTAGTCTCTGGACGATTAAGTCAATAGAATTCATATCACTGAATGAGAAGCTCGCGGGAACAACCGACTATATCCAAACTGGGCAAAAGTTGGATTTTTACTTCTTGAAAGACCTTTCAAGTCAGGCGGTCGCATCCACATTAAAATGCCGTCTAAAATCACCTTTTGGAGCAAAACCGACCAAATCTACTAGTTCGCATCAAATCGAGATACCAATAATGCTGATTATGAAAATTTGTGTGACTGTAACTATAAAGAACCTGAAGTTTCGATTTAAAATATCTTTTGCTGGTGTAATTTTTTTTATACCGTTGTAATGCTGCTTCTGCATCAAATCCGGCTGTATCCGAAATGGAAATAACTCGTATCAAACTAGAAGTTCAATCTCTATAAGGGATGTTTGTTCGTTCGTTTTATTTTTAAAGCCAGGTTTTGAGAGAATTTTCTCATTTTCCCAAAATTTTGGGATGTTTGTTCGTTTTATTTTTAAGGCACTGGCGTAACAATGCAGCCCCGGGCCTGTGTGCAAAAGTTTAGCCGGGCCCCTGCACATATTTAATAAAATATCCAGTACATGACAAGGGTGGATCCAGGATTTAATTTTTGAGGGAGAAGGGGCTAAATATTTTGGGAACACGAGACAGCAGCGATGCCGAATCCAGTTAATATGGAATATGGGTCCATGGGCCATGGCTTACTGATACAAAATGTAATTCTTGGGGATATGTGAGGTTCTTGGTTCTTGTTTAGAGAGTCTACAGCCACCGGTCCTAGCACAAAGCAAAACATTTTTTTTTAAATTTATATTTTTACAAAACATAAAAAAACCAGAAAGTAAACTAGCCGAACAAAATAGGTATAACATAATTAACATAAATCATAAAATAAAAACACATTATATTATGTATGTATCTAATGTAATAAGATAAACAAGAGCATGGAGAAAATCAATCAATCATCAAACATTGAGTAAAGTAGAGTTAAAACTTCTTTTTTCTTGCTTTAGAATGTGCAAAAGTTGACACTAAATTATCAATGTCCAATGATTGAGCAACTTCATTTTCAATAGAAATAATTGCCAATGCCGATAATCTTTCCTCACCCATAGTGCTTCTTAAATAATTTTTAATTAACTTTAATTTCGAAAATGATCTTTCAGCTGAGGCCACAGTAACAGGTATAGTAAGAAATATGTTGCATGCAGTCAAAATTTCGCTAAAACTACAGCAGGAAGAAAAATTTTTAATCAAAATGAATTCATTTAATTCAAAAATGGAACTAATTTTATCTAAATTAGTTCGAAAACATTCCCTAAAGAAAGTAATTGGGAAGAAATTGTATTTGAAATATCTTCGGGATAGTTCATGTATAGGGCCTGGCCCATTTCATATAATTCCTTATCAGTAAGATATGATACGTTTATTTTAAACCAATCTTTATTTGTTTGTATTAGGTAATGGTTACTTATTTCATCAAAGAATATTTTTCGACGAAATATTCTTTTTTTTGTAAATTCAGTGGTAGTACCCCATTCTCCCGCTAAATTAGTTGCTTCCGTGATAATTAAATTAAAATCATCACGCGTTTTTTTTTTAATTCTCGTACGAAGTTGTAAACAGTTTTGATGCCTGCTCAATATTTTGCTCTTTATTTTGCAAAACCTTAGACACAATGTCAATATTTTTCAAAATTTTTGTTTGAAAAACAATCAGAAAAACCGTTTCAAATTCATACGTACGTTTTTACCGAAGTGCGATAATTATTGTGAAGTAGCCGTAATAAAAATCTTTGCAGTATCTATTCAAAACTTGGCACACATTGCACACCTCTAGTTACGCCAGTGTTTTAAGGCCAGGTTTTGAGAGAATTTTGCCGTTTCCCCAAAAGGTGGTTTAAACCGCAAGCTCCTCATATGAATTAACTGTTAATTACTTAAAATCTATTATGATTGGTATTAGTACAGGTTGACAAGTGGATCTGTGTCTTCGACATATCAGTACTGGGAATGCAATATCGTTTAAAACATGGTCTAGCCATAGACGTGCTATTATTATTTTAAATAATGTAATAAAAATAGGAAATTCTTCAGGAATTGCATTTCATATTTGAAGGTAGGCAACTATTTTTATCAAGGTTTCAAAAATTACTTTTTACAAGATGTAAATTTTTCAACATGGAAAAAGAGCTACGTTATTAATTGATTAATGATTATTTTTCAGTTTTGGTCGTATTAATGTCCCTTTCTAGCTTTCGTTTTCACTTACCCTATAAACATTTGCAATCAAGTTCAAAATTTTAAAATAACAACACGACAGAATGAACACGTATTTATAAAACACAATTTAGGACGATACAATAACTATTGCCCTGTCTGGCAACTGGCACCTGGGTGGGAACATCCATCAATCGGACATCGCCGAACACGCGCGATGGCCCATCGGATGTATCACGCATGCGCTATCAACTGTCTGGGACATATCTAATCAAATTAGCGTTAGCTACCTGTAACCATTGACAACACACATTGTTGCCGTATTTTTAATTAAAGTACTTTAATCAAAAAAAAAATATTTTGCATTTAAATAACAAAATAAATAGTTTGAAAAGAAGGTTTTAATAATATTGAAACTATAATAGAATATTTGTTTCTTCTATACTTATTACTATTTATTTTAAATGCGTACATGTAAATTTTAATATATGTGACAACATTGTTAACTTCAGAATTTTTTTTCCCGCATTTCTTTCGTAGCTACAGATAAATTTGTCGACCTGTATATGGTATTCTAACAATCATAGAATTTCAAACGAAATAGCGGATAGTGTGTTTGTGTATAGTTTTATTGGGTGAATAGAACATGTTAAAAGCGTATTTAACAAGGAAATACGATAAACCCATGTCGCCAATTTATCTAAAAAGAATACGAAATGTTATACACTATAAAATGACCAGTAAATGGCGCATTTACAGAAAACTTTATTCCTATGACCTTGATATGGGTTATCTGATTATATATATATTATTACTACCCCTGCACAAACCAGTCTTCCTCAAAGACTTCTTAAGGTAGGCTTGTACAAAACCGATGCATACAGCCAACATGAACGACAAATTTCGAGCCGTACACTTCAGTTTTTCCACCTTTTTGTTCGATGATTTGTCGTCGAACTTGTCATCCAACTTATTGTAGAACAAATCAGTCAAGGAAACTACTGTCTGTGGGCTCCTTAGACAAATAGCCATGCAGGTAAATTATTTATAATTATATTCTCCAGACTATAGTCAATACATTTCATATCAATAAAACTTGTACAATTTTCTTGATCAAGAAGTAGCTATTTTAGCTAGCTGCGCTATGAACTTATTTAATGTCTCCATTTAGTGTGTAATTCTTCGATATCTCTTATAATATCATGGAGAGAGGAAAACTTTAAATATAAATATTAGTGGACTGTTCAAGATGTATATTTTAAAAATAATTTTAAATATACAGTGTGTTTCATAAAAGCGGGACCATTAAAACCTATTTTTTTAAAATATAATGCTCTATATTCTTTCGCAACCTATTGTTTCTGCAATCCTAATCAAGGGCGGATCCAGAACTTCGGTTTGGGGGGGTCAAACTTCGTTTTAGGGGGAGGTCGAACTTCATTTTGGTTACAAGGAAATGTTACGAAAAGTACTACCCTGTTTCCTTATAACTCCAAAATATTTTTATTATTGCCTGCAGCGTTGCCAAATCGTAATTAAAATTTTCGGTTCCTATTGGTTATTTTTATTTTAAGTGTAGATTGTCTGGATTATTGTATTATTCTGTATTCCATTCTATTATAACATCCATACCCTTAAAGAAAAATTAAGTTTTATGAAGTCCAAATAAGTCAAAAATTAATTAAAGAAAATAAAAACTTAACCTATTTCTGTATCATAAGATTTATGCAGCGCGTTCTTAGTCGTTACTTAGTTAAAAAGTTGTATAAATTGTTGTCCATTTTGATTAATGCAAGTTTGAATTAGATTGAAAATTGTCTCTTACATTAGGCAAAGTCTGAGGTGTTATGCATTGAAAGGGGTGAACACTGAACAAACCCGAACAAACCCAATGATTCATTTTATTTAAGTGTAATTACATACAAAATAGTTTAACAACAAGATGTCAAGAATTGAGGAAATGATAATTGTTAAGTATTCGAATAATTTCGGCCGTTTAAACCTACAATACAAATATCAAATAAAAAATAATGAGAAAATCATTACGATTTGGCAACGCCGCAAAAATAGATTAAGAGTTATAAGGAGACTTAGGTAGGTGTTCCATTTGAAAATATTGAGTAAATTAATCTACCCTGTATAAAAAGTCTCGTAAAACCTAAAAAATAGTACTCATATAGCCTAGATGCAACAATCTGTAAAATAATTATCAAATTAAAATCAATAAAGAGACTAGTATATTTATTTTGACCGTACGGAAGCAAAAAAATAGGAAAATAATTAATATCTTGGCAACACGGCAACAGGTTGGAAAAATTAATTGGGAGTACATAAGCAATAAGGAGGGACATTAACGAGCAAAAAATATAGGGAGTCCATTTAAATATTTAAATTTTATGAAGCACACTGTATATCTAAAATATTTTTAAAATATACATCTTCAATAGTCCCCTAATTTTTATATGTATCGAAGCGTGCGGGTAAGATTTTTCCCGCCCGCTTCGAGTCACCATGTTCTCCTCAATAGTTTTTTAGCTGATAAGTAAATAAAACCAGAGATGTCGGTGCGGGATTTGAACCCGCGACTCTCAGATCGCCAGGCATACACTCTGCCACTAGGCCACCGAGCCATACATATCAACGATAATAAATAGATATTTACATTCTCCATGCGAGAGTGTTTTAATGTCAACAGACAGAGAAACTGTCTGAAGAATTTCTTTAATTATTTGGCATCTAAGCCTCGGAACACTTGTAAAAACAGTACGGTACATATCTCGGGCCGTCCGAGGCTTTTACTCACCTTCGGCTCGGTCGGCCATCTCCGCATCTCGTCCGTAAAGGCCTCTTTTCGGCCTTTGATACGTAATGTACTATTACATTACAAGGGACACTAGGAAATAAATACGAAGACGTACATAATTTTTTTCTTATGGAATAAAGTTTCTAAAACACAGATGATGCAAGCGCCTAGAAGTTACGGGAGATCATGTTGACAAAAAACTTTCCTAGTGTTCTCCTCGTATAGTAACAGAGTATTCCTAAAAGTAATAATAATTAAATTGTTCTTGGTGTATCATCTATTATTTATAGTTGTAATAGTTGTACCTATTAAATAATTCAAAGAAATATACAGCCGTATTCACTAAATGGTTTTCCGGTTTATTAAAACAATGTGGAAAAGAATGAGATACACTGATCGATTAAGGTCATTAAAAAATCATGAAATTTATGTTAAGACAATCAAACAGGGTCGTTAATGTCACAAATCCCCTTTGCCTACCCCCCTCCCCTACCAATTAGTGTCACTACTGTATATATTTACTATTTTCTGTCTGTAATATTTCAATAGTATACAGGGTGAGTCAGGAGGAACGGACCAAACTCCAGAAGCATATTGTATAAGTGAAAATAATTTATGGAAACTAATACACTGTGTGTCCCAGGATAAGCGAACCTATAGGTGTAAATGACAAAAAGGTTTCGGATTGAAATTTAGCCATTTGGCCTGCTCGATTAGAAAATAATATTAACATGTTTTGATTTTTGTGAAATCAAGCAGGCATTGCCGGAGTATTATGTTGAGGTAAGGTGCCTCTTTTTCACAAAGTATAGAAACCTTTTATTAAGAAAAGTTGTTCGGAATTCAAAATCATGCGGGTGTGCCGAATTTAATAACCTTGCTCCGTTCCTGCCGACCGGCCCCGTATATTATTTTATTAGTATAGGTTGTCTCAATTTATATCGTCGTGTCTTTTGGCTACCACTAATCTATTTGAATGAACCCCATAGTTGTCTACCAGAAAGGTCTACAGGGTGACCTAAGTACTATTTTGATAATATACGCGGTGGGTCGAAAACTGACCACATATCTTTTCTGCATAACTTTATTGTTTAAAATTATTTTTAATTCAAATTTGCAGGGCATATTTACAAAAGTATAAGTAAAATAAATTTAAAAGTAATAATATCGAATTGAAATATCATTCAGTGTTACAAGTTACTTTAACCAAGTCGCAAAAATAAATTATTTTTCAAAATAATTGGGACTTACATGGAAAGCCTCTTATATTCTCAACAAGAAATATATTTTGAAATTTTTTAATATTCCATTCGGTTGAGCATTTATGACCCATTTTCTGACCAAGAGATTGTAAGCAGTTTAAATAATTTACTGTTTTTAGTCAGTTGGCAATGGAAACAATTTTATGAAATAAAACAGAAATTATATTTGAATGCAAAAAAATTTCATTCATCTCTAATTTCTAAAAATATATGTGAGAAACAATTTTAATCCAAATAATAGCTTACTAGTAATAATAATCTACAAAAGAAATTATTTGAAAAATTGTCAGTTTTATGAGAGTTTATATGGAACAAATTCTGCCTGGACTGACACTCTGTATCTTGAAAAGCAATAAGGATCGCTACGTGCTCTTCTCTATCGCCATTTCAGCCATATGCGGCTAGTTGAGGAAACAACTGAACGGAGTTACATAGTATGAAATAGGGAAGCGATAAGTATCTCTCACCGACTTATAACTAAGGAAGGATACGTACAACTTATGGGGTGCGCAGTAAAAAGTAAAATTTTATGAGTGAAAAAATCGATTGGTGCGCACGGTTTTCCGGTCATATTTTTAGCGGTTGCTCGTCGGTTGTCTTGCGCACAATGTTGTCACCGTCATATAGGCAACCCCGCCGTATTGGTGCTAGTTTGGTTGCCAACCAACGACGTGAATCGACGACGACCGTCGTCCAAAACCGAAATCTGTTGTAGGGATGTAACGATATTAAAAATCTATCGATACGTGGACAATAGATACCAAAATTAATTCTAAAATTGGCTTTTCAATGACGGTCGCAAGACCTTCTTTTATACGAGAAAATAGATTCCCAGTAAAGAAGGTCTTGATGTGCCAAAATATTGCCGTGTAATCATCATTTTCATTAAGGGCGAAATACGGTCCTGTTCGTCGGTTAAGGTAAATAGGTTACCTATCGGCATTGCGCATCACATCTGACGATCAGCTTTGTTAACATGCGCGATGCCATAAATTTGCCACTTTTGCTTTTAGAGTTTGTCTATCCATAGATATAGGCCGGTAGTATCTCCAACCTTATTTGATTTGCGGAGTACGCACAAATATTCGAGTCCCACCGCCTGACGAGTCCTTTGCAACAATGTACTTGCGCTCGTTTGCTCGCAAAGTCGGAAATGACAGAGACCCGGGGTTGAGTCAGTAGAAAACTTTAGGTAATTTAGCTCACCTCTAGGTAGAATACAGTCAAATACTGATTTCCGATATGTGTCGAACACATAAGGCTTTCTAGTCATAACATTTTTATTGAAGTGGTAAACTTAAAGTATAACACGAATGTTTACAACATAGAACAGTACTTCTTAAAGTCAATAATGAATATATAAAAATCTGTTTTACAGTCATTTTGTTTACATTTATTAAGACAAATGTATCTTTATTAACGGAAGAAATAAGGATTAGTTTGCTTCAAATTTTTTTTTTAAATTTATCTACAGACATTTTCCTATATTGTATTTAAAACATATTTTAACATTTTGGAAGATACCTATGAATAACTTTCCTACTAAATAAAATAAAATGACATTCTCGGGGACATTATACAATGTGTCCAAGATAAGGAGGGCCCGTACAGGGATCTCGAACACCGTAAGAGATACGAAGTCGGTTAAATGGAGGTAAAGTTGCGCATTTAAGTGCCTAATAATATGCCGTTTAGAAAGTTTTAAAATTCCGAGTTGTTCCGGAGATATCCGGAAAAAAACCGAAATTCTGAAAAATCGTTTTATTGATTTCCTGGGTTTTTTAGATCAAATTCTAACGTAAATGGCACTTTCTGCATTGCCACTTTGTCCGCTCTATCTAACAGCGTTAATTGTTTTGTAATCCAACGAGTTGGCTTCGAAGGGCCATTAGCAACTTTATTTTTTTAAATACCGTCCTGTTTTCCTGATATTTGAATTTGAGAGCTTTTTTCTTCCGAATGCAACGATGTATGACACATTGTCGTTTAATGACGTTTCGAAGGTTTTTGAACAACATCAGGAAATTTTGGGATGCGGTCCTGTATTTCTCCTAATTTTATAAATAATATCTCATAAGTAAGCTCTAAATTTGTTACCTATGTTGGACTAGTTCAATAAATAACAAATAATTTAATAATAAACCACAAATAAGTGAACAAAAATCATACCAAAACAGTAATAAAACGAACAACGAAAAAGGTAAGGAACTACATAATCAGGTGTTGAAAATGATTTCTGTTATTCTCTAAGCACAAATAACATCTTCTAACTGCCACATACCAGTTTTTTTTGAGATAAAATAAAATATGCGATTCTGGAAAATAGAAAACCTCTTAAAACGCTCTCAAACGATCACAATGGGAATGTCAGGTGAAACAAATCACGCGTCACCATCTTATTTTTTTTGTTTCAAGCGCCTACTTTTCTTTTAAGTCCCGAATCTACAGAGGTTTGAAATAATATGTTTCTGTATTTTGTTCACTTATTTGTGGTTTATTATTAAATTATTTGTTAATTATTGAACTAGTCTAACATAAATAAAAATTTAGAGCTTACTTATGAGATATCATTTATAAAATTAGGAGAAATACAGGACCGTATCCCAAAATTTCTTTATGTTGTTCAAAAAATCCTCGAAACGTCATTAAATCACAATGTGTCATACATCGTTGTATTCGGGAGAAAAAAGTTCTCAAATTCCAATATCAGGAAAATAGGACCGTATTTAAAAAAAGAAAGTTGATAATGGCCCTCCGAAGACGACTCGTCGGATTACAAAACAATTAACGCTGTTAGATAGAGCGGAAAAAGTGGCAATGCAAAAGTGCAATTTAATTTAGAATTCGATCTCAAAAAAATCCAGGAAAACAATAAAACGATTTTTCAGAATTTCGTTTTTTCCGGATATCTTCGGAACTACTCGGATTTTTAAAACTTTCTAAACGGTATATTATTAGGCACGTAAATGCGCAACTTTACCTCCATTTAACCGACTTCGTATCTCTTACGGTTTCCGAGATCCCTGCACTGGCCCTCCTTATCTTGGACACGTTGTATACGTTTAGAACATTCAACAAAATAGTACCTGCTAAAAATATGAATATACTAACAGTACAGAAATACTTTCTTTTTATCAGGCTTCCGTTACAACTTCTCTTCGCACTTACTCGTCCGGCTGCGGGACTCGTCTGAGGTTAGTACCAGTCCTGGTAATATTTATATTTTTTTTAAATAAGTTTACAAGGGATTCTTATTAAGGTGTTGTATACTATATGTTTTGTTTACTACAATGTGTAATGTTCAACTTACAAAGATGGCAGCTAGTTTACTATTTACAGAAGTGTTCGTAAGTAAGGAAATTTAATTAGAGTGAAATTAAAATTAAGAAAAATAGAATAAAAAACTATTATAAGTCAAGTGCCAATATTTGTAAATTATACATACTACAGAATAGTATAGAATCAATGAAGAAATGAAAATGCATATTCCAGTAATTTAAATTTAAAATATACTTACTGATTTATTAGTAGAGTACACAGTCTTTTTCTTACCCTATATTTTTCACTAGCAATACGAAACGACATTTTATCAGGAAGAGATTGAAAAAACCTATACAGAGTGTTTCTTAATAACATGCTAATTAATATTAGTAGAGGTTATTATTCATGTTCAGAAAAAAACCTTCAAATGAACATAATTATGTCCTAAACGTCTTAACTTCTGTGATATATGGTGTTAAAGATTTTTTAAAAATCTCCTTTTCTTTAATAACTGTGATATTGCTCCAGATATTTTTGTGAAACTTGATAGGTACACGCTTTCTATTTATCAAATGACATTTTATGATGTATAACATGTTGTTCTGCGGGAATTGTCCTCGATATTTTTGCAGAAAAGGATGGTACGCCACTGCCTATTTTTACATTCATACAAGGAAATGCTACGAAAATAATACCCTGTAACGTTAGTTAAACAGGTATATATGGTATTTTTGGTGTTATATTGTTTGTTCGGGGGTCATCACCCCCCTGGATCCGCGCTTGGTTGACGCATAGTTTTCGCGTAAGAAAATTAAATTCTTTCATTAGCACTCTGTTATGAAATTAGGTAGGTATTAATAAAGATTAAAGAGGATCTAGTAGGTAAGAAGCAGATTTTGTTTTGTTAACATAAACAGTTTTGACAGTTGTCTACCTAGTCTAGTTGTCACGTATTTAAGTCATTTATACAACAAAATCTGCTTCTTACCCACTAGATCCTTTCCTTTGTTAATACCTAATTTCATAAAAGAGTGCAAATTAATGAATTTTATTTTTTATACGAAAACTGTACGTCAAACGACAAAAAATCAAGAGACGACAGTTGCTCAGCAAGGAATGAGTAATTCAAAAATAATTTTTATTTAAGAAAAATATGTTATACATTATAAAATGCCTCTTGATGAATAGAAACTATCACAGATGTTAATAAAAAAGATTTTTTGAAAATCTTTAACATCCTGTATCTCAAAAGTTAAGACGTTTAGACATATTTTCATATGAAGTTTCTTTCTGAAAATGGACCCAAGAATATTTTCCTGAAATATTAACATGTTATTAAGAAACACCCTGTATAGTAGAACCGCAAACCAATAAAAACACCTATTTGTGAAAGAATTTTGCCGCTTAATACACTTACCAGTTTCTGCCCTAAGGAATCATTTTCGAAGGTACAGGTACAATTTTGTAGATGGGCTTGTTCGGGTATGGTGAATCCATTGACATTACAAAAAATAGTGTCATGTAAAGTTGTTAAACTTTTTATGGACAACAAAAAATTATTCTTTACGTTTTATTAGAATTGAAATGAAGGTGTTAATATACCTAATAAGTATAATAAGTATACATTGTTAGGACGGTATATAAAAGGTGACACAGGTGAAAAGAGGACCAGTAGCTGTCACAATCTGACGTCAACGACAAAATATAATATAATTATTACTGTTCATTTTAAAACGACGAATTGTAAAATAAAGCTTGTTTAGTTAAAAGATCTTGCGTTTTGAAGTGAGAACAAGAAAATACGAAACTCCACGACATAGATTTTGGCCTTCGACCCGCATGAAAAGTTCCAGCACAAATCTCGGTGAGCTCTTTCCATGTTTCATAAATTTCATAATACCAATCATATTTCCTAATCGAAACACTCACGACTAGTTTCGATTACTCGGTTTCTTGTAGTTTAGCAAGCAAGTACGCAGTTTATTTACAATTCAAATATCTCGATCCACGAAAAATCAGTTTATACAGTCCATTCCTACATCTCGATATTCTCGATTCACGAAAAAGAAAACAAATCTCGTTTGTAGCGGAAAAAGTCTCGATACACGATATATTGCTCGTTTATAAGTAAAGTTTCTCGATTCACGACAGTTTCCACGAAATCTATAATAATAATTATATCGTTAAATATCTCGAAGCCATTTTATTTGGTATTTTCTAAGATTGAATAGTAATAATTATCGAAAAGATGTCACGAAAAAAGGGTAAAATCGATATCAAAACGAAAGAACCAAAAATCGACGAAGAACTCGCAGAGTTATTACACGTTAGAGAGGTGGTTTGCGCAAGGTTAGATCGTTTTGATAAATATTTAAAAGAAAAAACACACACGAATGTAATTCAAATAAAATTAAGGTTGAAAAGCGTTGAAGATGATTTCGCAGAATTTGACAGAATATGTCAGACTAGAATAGAGTTTTTAAATCCTGATGAAAATCAAGATAGATTAGATATCGAGGATTCATTCTATGAAACTATTAGTAATGCAAAAACGATAATCATTTCGGAAGAAAATCAATATGACATTAAAAATCAGTTACACACAGGTAACACAAGCGCATCTATTCCGATGAATAATGTTGCTAAATTGCCCGATCTCGGTTTACCTCAATTTCACGGAACATATGATACATGGCTTAGTTTTAAAGACATATTTAAATCAGTTGTAGACAAACGCACGGATATTAACGATGTGGAGAAATTTTTATATTTAGAGTTATGCTGCAAAGATAACGCTTTAAAGTTAATAGAACCACTCGAGGTAACTGACGGTAACTATAAGATAGCTTGGGAATTAATTGAAAAGAGATATGACAATAAGCGTGCAATGGTCAATCATCATGTCAACAATTTATTGTTTAAATTACCCGAAGTAAACAAAGAATCATCCCATGCCCTGAGAAAGTTACTAGATTCTGTGTATCATCATAAAACCGCATTGCAAAAATTAAATTTACCGGTTCAACACTGGGATGCACTTTTAATACCGATCATTTTGAATAAAGTAGACGATAGAACACGACGCGAGTGGGAAAATAAATTAGACGATTCAAACTTACCCACACTACAGAAATTGATTGATTTCTTAACGAAAAAATGTTTTACTCTTGAAGCGTTAAATTTAGACAAATCACATGATTCTCGACATGATACTCGATATGATACTCGACAAACTCGTAACAGAACAATTCTATCATCAAAAAATGTACACGGAAATCAGCAAAAATATCAATCTTATTCAGTAACAGAACCTCGTGCAGGTTCTTTGTGCGTCGTATGTAAAGACCAACATTTCATTTATAACTGCCCGAAGTTTGCCGGTCTTTCGTTATCCGATAAGTACAAAGAAATAAAAAGTAACAAATTATGCTCAAATTGTTTAAGAAGAGGTCATTTAAAACACGAATGTAGGTCTAGCGGATGTAAAAAGTGCTCTCTTAAACACAATACGTTATTACATAATACAAAAATTGTGAGCCCTAGAGGTGATCAAACATACGAATTCAGAAATCATAGAGGCAGCAGTAATGAGCAGCGCGTAGAGTTGGTAGAAACGGAAGGCGATATTCAGCCAGCACGGGAATTTCGAACTAATAGACGCGAATCATCATGGCGTGGCCCTGATGGTGATGACAAAAAGGTCGAGATGCCCAAGCCTACGTTACTCGCGTTCGACCAGAATCAAGCGGTACTCGATCAATCAAACAACGATTTAAAAAATAATATAAAATTAATGAACGAAAATGAAATTAACACGCAATATGAAAACTTGTTAGAAACTAGTTACGTTGTTTTTAATACAAATCAGGTCTTATTATCCACTGCAACAATTTTAATTCAAGATAGCGACAATAATTGGCAAGAATGCAATGCTTTATTGGACTCAGGTAGTCAATCGAATTTGATAACTGAATCGTTATGTAGAAAATTAAAGATTAAATGTTATGATTTTAATGTACCAATATCAGGCATAAATCAAACGGTTACAAAAATTACCAAACGAACGTTCGCGAATATTAAATCAAGATTTAAACCTTTTAACGCAAATTTAGCACTTTTAGTGCTACCCACTATAACTGAAAAATTACCTTTAATCGAATTTTCAGAAACTATGATAAAATATCCAAAAAACATTAATTTAGCGGACGAAAACTTCAACACTCCCAAAGAAATAGACATTCTATTGGGTGCTTCTATCTTTTATGAACTTCTCGAAAACGAAAAAATAAAGTTAGGAAATAATATGCCAACATTACAGAAAACGCGCTTGGGTTGGATATTTACAGGTTCCGTTTATTTTAATAATGCAAAAAGTCAAAAAAGTATTTGTAACTATGTTTCAAATATCTCGAACAACAATTTGCAAAGTACATTAACAAAATTTTGGGAAGTTGAAGAATTGCCTAAACAACGGTTTCTGTCGGAACAAGAACAGTACTGCGAGGATTATTTTAAAAGCACAATCACAAGAGACAATGACGGAAAATTCGTGGTAAAGTTTCCATTTATCGAAAATTATCAAAGCAAGTTAGGAGACTCTAAAACTACGGCATTAAAACGTTTTTTACGATTAGAGGCAAGATTAGAACGTGACCAATATTTAAAAATTGAATATATAAAATTTATGCGCGAATATGAATTACTTGATCACATGACGGAAAAATGTGAATTAAGCACAGACACTTCTATCGAAAACGAATCATATTTCTTACCTCACACGGCAGTTTTACGGAATTCAGAAACCACTGCGTGCAGAGTTGTTTTCGATGCTAGCGCAAAAACAACCACCGCAGTGTCACTAAACGATATGCTTTTAGTAGGCCCTACTATTCAAGAAGATTTAATTTCAATTTTGCTACGACTACGTTTAAAAGAATATGTATTAAGCGCTGATATTAAAATGATGTATCGATGCATTCTTATGGATGCAAAACAATGTAAATTTCAACAAATACTATGGAGATATAACCCCAATGATCCGATAAAAGTGTATACTTTAAAAACGCTCACGTACGGCACCTCTTGCGCGCCTTTTCAGGCAACACGATGTTTGCAAGAGTTGGCGATTCAAAATAAGAAAAAATACCCTCGAACATCTAAAATTATAGAAAATTCCTTTTATATGGATGATCTACTTATAAGCGTTGACTCGAAACAAGAAGGGGTAGAAATATATCACGAACTAACGGAAATTTTAGCACAAGCAAAATTCGAATTAAGAAAGTGGTCATCTAATGACAAATCTATTTTAAATTATATATCGCAATCAAGTATCAGTAAAGACGAAAAGTTAATATTATTTCACGATAAAAAAGAATTAAAAACACTTGGATTATCATGGGACGCGAATTCGGATTTACTGAAATACTCAGTAAACTTAACAATAAATGAAAATCAAATAACTAAACGTACGATGCTCTCGATTATATCTCAAATTTTCGACCCATTAGGCTTAGTTGGACCCGTGATCATAAAAGCAAAATTAATTATTCAACAATTATGGCGGCTACAGCTAGATTGGGATCAAGAAGTACCAAAAGAGATAAAAGAGTCTTTGTTACAGTTTGCATCACAAATCACGTTATTAAATCAAATAAAAATAAAAAGACACGTGTTAGAAAACGATACGAAGATGGTTGAATTATGCGGCTTTAGTGATAGTTCAGAAAAGGCGTACGGTGCTTGCATCTATTTGTGCTCAATAAATAAAAATGGGGAACGAAAATTACAACTTTTAACTGCTAAATCAAAGGTAGCGCCGGTTAAACAAATAACCCTACCTAGATTAGAGTTATTAGCTGCTCACTTACTCGCAGAATTAGTAAATAAAGTAAAATTTACAATCGATATTGAAATCTCGAAAACCACTTACTTCACGGACTCTACTATAGTTTTAGCATGGTGACGAATCGAACCTTGTAACTTAAAAACGTTCGTAGCTAATCGCGTATCAAAAATAACAGAAATATCAAATATTGACGAGTGGAACCACGTTAGAACTAACGACAACGTCGCAGATATTATCTCGAGAGGATTAGATCCAATAGAATTGGTTCAAAATAAAACTTGGTTTAACGGTCCTGAGTTTTTAAAAAATGATTTTAAAAATTATATTTCTCGAACTAAAACTGATTTAGATCATAAATCGCTACCAGATATGAAAACCCCTACTAACGTTACGTTAACAGTAGCTGAAAATTTAAAAACCAACCAAATCGAAAAGAAAATTGACTGGTTTACTAAATATTCTAGCTTAATTCGATTACAACGAATATTTGCATACATCTACAGGTTTAAAAATAGAACTTTAAAAAATACACCAGTAATTTTAAATACCTTAACTGTCGAAGAGTTAAATGAATCTTTAAATAGTTTAATAAAAATCGCACAAAAAGAAACATTTCTTAAAGAAATAACACTTCTCGAAAACTCGAAAGAAATTACTAATGATAGTAAAATTTTAAACCTTCTTCCTTTTTTAGACGAACACAATGTACTAAGAGTAGGAGGTAGACTCACAAATTCAGATTTAAGTTACGACGAGCGACACCCGATTATTCTACCAGACAAACATAAACTTACAGATTTAATCGTTACACATTTTCACTTAAAATATTTACACGTTGGCACACAGAATTTATTATCTATCTTAAGATTAAAATATTGGCCAGTTAACGGAAAAAATATAGTTAAACGTATTATCAGATCGTGTGTAAGATGTTTTCGCGTGAAACCAAAACAGACAAAATATTTAATGGGATCATTACCTAAATCTCGAGTAACACCCAGTAGGCCTTTTAGTAATTGTGGAATTGATTACGCAGGGCCAATTTATGTAAAAGAAAATACTTCACGAAGAAGTAGATTGGTAAAAACATACGTTTCTATCTTTGTTTGCTTCGCTACGCGTGCTGTACATTTAGAGTTGGTAAATGATTTGACCACTGACAGTTTTTTAAATGCATTAAAAAGGTTCAGTTCACGACGCGGAAAGCTAACTGACATCTTTTCAGATAACGGTTTGAATTTTGTAGGAGCGAACAATCATTTCTTAGAACTTTATAAATTATTAAATGACGTAAGGCATAATGAAATGGTATCCACATTTTTAGCAAATGACCAAATCAAATGGCATTTTATACCCGCAAAATCGGCTCATTTCGGTGGCTTGTGGGAAGCTGCAGTGAAGTCGACCAAATTTCATTTGAAACGAGTATTGGGAAACGCGTCTTTGAGTTATGAAGAAATGTATACGTTATTAACACAAATCGAGGCTTGTTTAAATTCTCGTCCCTTAACTCCAATTTCAACAGACATTCACGACTACTTACCTTTAACCCCATCCCATTTTCTTATCGGTGATTCCCTCCTAAGCTCACCCCAACAAGATGTCAAAGAAATAAAGGCCCACCGTTTATCCAGATATCAACATTTGCAGCAAATCTATCAGCAGTTTTGGAACAGATGGTATAAGGAGTACTTAACCAGTTTACAAACCCGAACAAAATGGAAGAAAAGCACAGAGAACCTGCTCAAAATCGGTTCCTTGGTAGTGCTAATAGAAGATAATATGGCGCCGTTACGATGGCATATGGCAAGAGTAATTCAACTCCACCAGGGAAAAGACAATGTAGTGCGAGTGGTATCAGTGCAATTACCGAACAATAATATAGTGAAACGCTCTGTTTCCAAAATATGTTTACTCCCAGTTGACACTGATGAACATTAATACAACTTTTGAAAAGTATTAACTTTTCAACGGGGGCGGCATGTTAGGACGGTATATAAAAGGTGACACAGGTGAAAAGAGGACCAGTAGCTGTCACAATCTGACGTCAACGACAAAATATAATATAATTATTACTGTTCATTTTAAAACGACGAATTGTAAAATAAAGCTTGTTTAGTTAAAAGATCTTGCGTTTTGAAGTGAGAACAAGAAAATACGAAACTCCACGACATACATAATTTTCAATTTTTGTAAATACTGACCTTATTTTCAAGAAATTCACAAATTGAAAATAAGCAGCAAGCAACAAGCACGTGCCAGATGTCCTTATTCAGAGGGAAGCCGACCTTTACGGCTTGTTTATTATACACGTGTATTTTTACCACATTACTCACTTATGTTGTTATAATATTTTGTCAAGATATTCCCTCTAACGGTCTTTAAACTCTCGTTACGACTAAAACTAGTAAATATTTAATGAAAACAATAATTCTTTATGTTTCCTTCAGCATTGACTCATGTTAAAATATTATTAACGTCGCAATAATCTTAAATCTGTTCTTTGCACTTGGCCTGATTTGAACTATATCAGACCTCCGCGTTAGTACCACGTGATAATTCTGATAGCGGCGATGTGTTCGTGTATAGCAGCTACAACATAATCTAAAGATCTAAATCCGCAAACACACTATTATCACGTCACGTGAATTCACGTGTTGTCATATCGGCAAAATAGCACATGCTGTCACGGCTTAGAAACAGACTATATACGTACATTGTAGATCATTTTTATTACATATTTTGTGTTTGTCAAGATCGCAAGTGAATCTTGTAGCTTTCTAGCGTTAAACTCTGACACAGTGTTGTCACGTGTGCCCAATATGTAAATTTGCAGAAATAAAATTGTGCTGTCAAGTATGACTTGCCGTGAGCTGCATAAGGTGACTATACAGGGTGATTGATGGTGGATGGCCTATTAGACATTGATGGAGAACTAATCATCGCATCACTTTGAAAATTTGGGAGCTTATAGAAATTTACATGATCTCTCTTTTAAAAATATTTTTAGCCATGCAGTGTTGCCGCTTCTACTTGAAAGTATTAGCCACTTTGATAATTTAAACTTTCGGAAAACATGTCCTACAAAAAGTGATGATATTTTTAAACTCTGGCAAATTAAAGCACTGAAATTTGGTATGGAGTCAGGTTAAAATGGTAAATAGTACGTTTTTTAAAATGGAATACCCTATATTTTATCTGTTGTCCTAAAAGCTATTGAAATTGTATACCTTCCTATGTATAATGTTACTATACCTATCTTGAACAGTTTTTGACTTATGAGCATTTATTTAGCAAAGTTAATTATTACAGATAACAATCACACTTTTTAGACCAGTTTGGCAAGTAGCCTATGGAAATTGTTTTGTAATGGTTGACATTTTGCAAGAAATATCTAATTACTTTTCAATAAATGCTCAATATGTTGGCCGTTCACTTCTAAGCATTTCAGATTTCGGGTATTGACACCATCTGTAGTAGTAAGTCTAAGTTCATCAATATTCAAACTTTGAAAAGCGCGATTCTCCTTATCGGTGTTTTGTAAACAATATCTTTGAGAGTACCCCATAGGTAAAAATCTAGAGGCGTCAAGTCTGAAGACCTGGCAGGCCAATTCCAAGGTCCCAAACGCCTTAACCAGCGATCCTCAAATATTCTCCGTATTTCCACACTTACTTCGACAGTGCAATAAGCTGGAGCCCCGTCCAGTTGGTACCACCTGTTGCGATACTGGGTAAGGGGAAGCTTATCAACGAAATTTTCAACAAATGTAGTTAAAATTTCGAAGTATTTTCTGGATGTTAAATTTTCATCATATATCAAATATCGAATTTTGTCATCCATCATTAAACAAAAAACATTAAAACTAAACTTTTCTTGGAATGAAAAATCTCTCGTAACATGGGGATTTTCTTGCGCCCAATAATGAATATTTTTCCTATTAAAAATTCCTTCTCGTGAAAATTTCGACTCGTCAGTCCAAATAATATTTCGTAAGAATTGTGGGTCTTCCTGTATATGAATTAATAAGTTTTCGCAAAACAATGTTCTTTGTGGACAATCCTCAGCTTTGAGAAATTGAACTTTGGTATACTTATAATCATGCATATTATGGGTAGACAATATTTTTTGCACACAAAAAAACGATAAACTCAAATCTTCTTTGGCACTTCTTATTGGAGCCTGCGGATAGGCATGAAAATAAGCCAAAACATTGATTTCATTTTCCTCATTGGGCCTTATAGGTCTAGGTAAATTTCTGGATGCTTTCAAGAATGATCCAAAATTTTCGAAATTGCTTTGAATTCGTCTAAATTTCTTATTGCTCATTGATGGTAAATTTAGATACATTTCATTGAATCTTCTACATGCACGGCTGATGATCTTATTACACTGACCATGTAAAATAAATAAATTAATAAGTACTACATTTGAATAGTTGTTGTTTTCTTCCATTTTTTTTAAACGTTAAATTTAACTTTAAAAAATTAAAATATTTAAATACACCAACTGACAACAAGACTGAATGAATAACAGCAAAATGTCAACCAATACAAAACAATTTCCATAGGCTACTTGCCAAATTGGTCTAAAAAGTGTGATTGTTATCTGTAATAATTAATTTTTCTAAATAAATGCTCATAAGTCAAAAACTGTTCAAGATAGGTATAGTAATATTATACAAAGGAAGATAGACAATTTCAATAGCTTTTAGGACAACAGATAAAATATAGAGTATTTCATTTAAAAAAACGTATCTACTATTTACCATTTTTCCAAACCATCAAAATATTTGTATTTTGAAACACCCTGTACTATTATAATTAATATTTGGAAAGGGGGTGAAAGACCTCTGGATATAACCTGACTCCATACCAAATTTCAGTGCTTTAATTTGTCAGAGTTTAAAAATATCATCACTTTTTGTAGGACATGTTTTCCAAAAAAAAAGTGAAATTAATTATTATCTCGAGAACTATAACAAATAGGTTTAGGACAATATTAAGGAAAGTTATTAAGAAATTAATAAAGATTCTAAAACAAAAATAATACACAGGGCGTTCCGTTTAAATTATCAAAGTTGCTAATACTTTCAAGTAGAAGCGGCAACACTGCATAGCTAAAAATTTTAAAAAATTTTAAGAGAGATCATGTCTACTTCTATAAGCTCCCAAATTTTCAAAGTGATGCGATGACTAGTTCTCCATAAACGTCTAATAGGCCATCCACCATCAATCACCCTATAGTGTACTTCTAAACCTATTTATAAGCACGGCATAAACCGCCTTGCAGATATTTCGGGTATGCCGTGACATTGCGTGATAGCATGTCATCTCACATGACGTGAAAATAGTGTGTGTGCGGCTTTAGAGGTAGTATATGATTCCACGCCGATGGAGGGGTGGCGTGTGACGTCAACGAGCGAGTGATTTTTAAATCTCTTATAGAGATTTATACTGCTATCAGCGTTTTCAACTCTCTTTCAACGGTATTAAAACGTTTTACGCATTTAATGGTATGTGAAATGAAAGAATACTATCATGGTATTTATTTATATTTATTTCATGAACATACAAAAAAGATCAAAGCTAAAATACGACTTAAGTAATTTTGTTTAAATAGTCCATCTCGCAGTAGACTGAAATTATGAAGAGGTAAAAAAACTTATAGTCTGTTTCAGTAGTTAAATATACAATATTTTAATTTTCGAAGGCTTTACAGCTACAGCTTCAGTGAGAAATATTTAAGAAGTTAATGTTAATAAAATAAATAAAACCGTATCCATTCTAATTTTTTGTTTTTATCCTTAGGAAAGCGGAAACACCTTATATATCTGTCAAATTTCTTCACCTGGTTATCCATATCACAACCGAACACAGCGCACGTCATATTATTCAGATATTTATTTTAGTAAACACACACGACTAAATAAGAAACAGTTCTGGTGAACTTTCAAAATTTCCATGGAAAGCTACGGCAAACGGCACTCACAACGTGGCGACCAGTGTTGCCAGAAATATTTGATCAAAAGTATTAGGCTGACGGTTCGAAACCTAATAGAATAGTAAAAAACGATGTCAGAGTAAGAAGAGTACAAAAAAAAGGTCGTTACTTTCCTATGATATGGGGGCCACTACCAGATTGAACATAAATTTCATATGGGGAGCGCCACAATATGAACATCTCAGAAATTGTTAAAATAGTAATGGATATATTACAATTGTAAAAGACTGACAACGCTGGTGGCAACAAGCAGGGGTAGCCGAGCAGCTTCGGCTATCGCCGACCGATGCGAATGGTGCGGCGGGTGTTTTAAAAGTCGGAATCTTTCTTTATTTTAGTGGTATTTAGCTATATGTGTATTATATTTCTATGAAATTAATATACGTGAATACTTGTCATATATTATTCTTTCATTTCATATACCATTACATGCATAAAACCTTTTAATACCTTTAAAATAGAATTAAAAACGCTGACAGCAATATAAATCCCCATAAGAAATTTAAAAATCGCTCTCCCTTGACGTCACTGCGCGCGGCAGACGAAATTGGGACGGTTGGATATCTTACCTTTAGTTATTGTATCATGCTGTTACCCCACCTTCAGTCTACACGAATGCACTAGCTATTCTCGCGCATGCAAAATTTTTATTTTCACAGGCGATTTGAATGGCTTGTAGCAATGCCACGAGAAAGAATGTAAGTGTAAAGGTACCTAATAGAAAATAGCTTCAAGTCACAGGATCTACCGTGGGGCCCTCCTTTAACGGCCTGGTGTACAACATTTTTCATTAAATGCAACATTCATAAGTAAAAACATTACCTTTACTCATTACTAAAAATATAAAAGTACAAAAATACAATACAAACAAGTTCATTATTTCGATCACAAAACGTATTACACAGCGTATAAAATATGGGCAATAAATAAAGACCATTTTCATTTTCCTATTCGCGATGGCACACCAGCTGCGACAAGAATTCAACCAGTGTTCTGGTGGGACGGCCAGACATTCCTTGTCTAAGATAGGCATAATCTTTTCCATCAGTCGTCATTATTCCGTAGGTATCCATATGGAGCCAATCACCACATGGAACGAATTCGTTTAGGAAAGCTGCCACTTTACATGCTTCCCCACACCTAAGAAAAAATTTAAAATATCAATGCTTTTGTTACCAAAAATGTTTTTTCGAATGCGATAAAGGTTATATAGCTGTTAGCGGTGGCGACAACTTGATGCGCCATAAAGAAGGAAATTTAATAAACTGTTTATTCAGGAGTTTTCCATATAAACGTCGGTAATAAACGAGAGAAACTACTACAGCAAACAATAATTTCAATTATTAAAATTGATATGAGGTTTGTTCCAACACCCTATTTTTGTATCGTTCTAGAACGTTGGGATCGATTTTGTGCGCAGGCGTTAATTTTTCACCGTTTGTTGCCGATGCAGAAGGGAAGCGAGGTTGGTACGTTTTATGACCATTCTCTGTAAAAATCTCAGCTGATCCTGATCGCCTGCCTGATTAGTTCTTAGACTAGTTAATTATCATAAATCATAACTCTACTTTTTTGTTGCTTAATTTCTTCGTCTAAGCTTTAGTATTATCTTTTGCCGTTCCGTTTTTTTGTATTTAATAATTATGGCAGAGAATAACGTGTTTAATGGTAAGAGTATTTTCTAGGTTTAGGAACCATATTACACAAATTTAATAAGAATAAATTAAATAATCAGAATATTAAAGAGGGGTTAAGCAACAACTCCTACAAAACAAGGCTAAAAGAACTGCACGAATGCCAGGAATACAAAAACAACTGTTAAAATCCTTACGGCGCAAGTCAGTACAAACGGTTCCTGCTCTTGTCCATGTATCGTTTTCACCGTTCAGGAACTGGTTTGCGAGCGATCACAAATTTGGTTGGAACACAAACGGGATCGCCCGAAACACCGTTTGGTGTCGGTTGGAACGGCTTTCGACTACTACGCATGTTCGTGACCGTACATTGTACGATTTTTAGGGTGGTTGGAACGAGCCTATGATCGAGAGACGCGTTGTACTACTGAACAGGAACGTTGGCTCGTAAGGGTACCGCTACGCTTGCAAACGATTTGTCGCGACAGACAAATCGCGCACGACTGAACACACAGCACAGAATACAAAAGCTTCTCACATCAAACTTAATTAGAGTGGCCATAGTAAAAAAATCGCTTAGCGGCTAAGCGTGTCTCTCTGATTTCTTGAGCGATTTTTATTTACTTACGCCCGCATTCTCCGTATTTAGAATTTAATTGGGATTGGTAAATCCGGATTAGTTCAATCTGACTTATTTGTTATGCACCGTAGTCGGTTTTGGGAATCCAAGTTAACAAATTGGCAACAGTGGATTTTCAACAAATATGACGTGGAAAATGGGGTTGACGCAAGAGATAACCCTACTTTCGTTTGACCTGACGGCTAACTCTATTCTGACGTGCATTAAGAAATCATTGAAATTCGCGATTTATAGCCTTTTAAAACAGAATTTTCTTCAAAGTTTTGTGAGTTTTTGGAAACAATGGTGTTTAATATCAGCGGCGGCTCCTCCATTAGGTCATTGGGTCAATGACCTCCCTATAAAAATTTAGGAAATAAAACTTTTTTTTAAATTAGAATTTACTACAAATGTACCTACTATAATAATTTACCTATAATATTTGAAACGCCCCCGTAAACGCAAACGTGTAGTGCGATTCAAAACGGGCTGGAGCCACTAATTGACCACGATAGCTTAAATGGAAACGAATTTAGCCGAGCTCTGACGATTCCGGCAAGCGGGAGAAACATACGCGAAGTTTACCGCCGCTGGGTCAACAGCCCGGTTTATTGAAAATCTGAATAAGATGTACCTATGAACCTATGTCGTCTCATCATTAGTAATTATTAAATGCTTGGAAAAGAGATGGCAGGTTCCAGGTTGGACGTAGGTCGTAGGTCGCGCAACATTTAGTCTACATTAATTTTGGTTGTAATAATTTGTCTTAATACGAATAGAAAAACCATTTATAAATAGTATTGCTAATTTTAATGAGCGTGTTATAACTCATTTTGCAAATGTTAAAGACCGAAGGGTTGATCTAAAATTTAAAATAGTTTAAAAAAATAATTTTTTCTATATTGTTATCAACTCCAAGCTAATTCGATGCCGTTTTTAGTATCGAACTGAGCTTGTCTCGAAATCATTTTTTTTCTTTTTTAAAGGTTGGTAATTTGAGGTCATATATTTTATGTTTGTTTGCAGAAATAATTTCTAAAGTAACGTCACACCTGTCAAGTTTACTTTCTTTGTAAAGCTGAACACAGCACTACAATATTTTACAAATTTAAAGCTTTGCAATTTCCGTTAACTCAGGAGGATTCAAATCATCTTGGTTCATATTGTTTAATTATTTAAGAAAATTTTCAGTTTTGCGAAAAAATGATAGACATGGATAATTTATCAAATGCTATAAAATCATAATTTGATAGTACATATTACCAACATAAAATTTTCACATAAATATTTACGAAAGTTATATAAGTATAGCATGTATTTTTTTAATATGGATTTTTCTTATTAAGAAAACTTAAAATAGAAAAAATAGTACCTATAAAGTACTTGTACTTTAATATACTATTCTTGTATCGCATATAGCGTAATGACCCCCCAATGAGATTGACCACGAGCCGCCACTGTTTAATATATTTTTAAGACGCAGAGTGAATATTTAAAGACATTATCATTGCAAAATTGCTTGATATCCGCGAGAGGTAAGCTGAGAAGTAGAGAGGAAATAAAGGCCCACAAAAGATAGCCCACAAAGATGGAAGCATTGAGCCAGCAGTACATTGCCATGTATAGCTGGAACCAACGACTCTTGCAGTCGCGAGGGTGCTATTTTATTTGCAGCTGAATATACTTTCGTGTTAAAGCTCAGTTGATCTTTCGTGTTAAAGATTATTTCTCGAGCTCGTTTTAGGTACTTATGTATCTTCCAATACCAATAATAAATTGATTTATTAGTAGAGTACACAGTCTTTTTCTTACCCTATATTTTTCACTAGCAATACGAAACGACATTTTATCAGGAAGAGATTGAAAAAACCTATACAGAGTGTTTCTTAATAACATTCTAATTAATATTAGTAGAGGTTATTATTCATGTTCAGAAAAAAACCTTCAAATGAACATAATTATGTCCTAAACGTCTTAACTTTTGTGATATATGGTGTTAAAGATTTTTTAAAAATCTCCTTTTCATTAATAACTGTGATATTGCTCCAGATATTTTTGTGAAACTTGATAGGTACACGCTTTCTATTTATTTATCAAATGACATTTTATGATGTATAACATGTTGTTGTGCGGGAATTGTCCTCGATATTTTTGCAGAGAAGGATGGTACGCCACTGTCTATTTTTACATTCATACAAGGAAATGCTACGAAAGTAATACCCTGTCGCGTTAGTTAAACAGGTATATATGGTATTTTTCGTGATATATTGTTTGTTCGGAAGAAAATTAAATTCTTTCATTAGCACTCTGTTATGAAATTAGGTATTAATAAAGATTAAAGAGGATCTAGAAGCAAATTTTGTTTTGTTAACATAAACAGTTTTGACAGTTGTCTACCTAGTCTAGTTGTCACGTATTTAAGTCATTTATACAACAAAATCTGCTTCTTACCCACTAGATCCTTTCCTTTGTTAATACCTAATTTCATAAAAGAGTGCAAATTAATGAATTTTATTTTTTATACGAAAACTGTACGTCAAACGACAAAAAATCAAGAGACGACAGTTGCTCAGCAAGGAATGAGTAATTCAAAAATAATTTTTATTTAAGAAAAATATGTTATACATTATAAAATGCCTCTTGATGAATAGAAACTATCACAGATGTTAATAAAAAAGATTTTTTGAAAATCTTTAACATCCTGTATCTCAAAAGTTAAGACGTTTAGACATATTTTCATATGAAGTTTCTTTCTGAAAATGGACCCAAGAATATTTTCCTGAAATATTAACATGTTATTAAGAAACACCCTGTATAGTAGAACCGCAAACCAATAAAAACACCTATTTGTGAAAGAATCTTGCCGCTTAATACACTTACCAGTTTCTGCCCTAAGGAATCATTTTCGAAGGTACAGGTACAATTTTGTAGATGGGCTTGTTCGGGTATGGTGAATCCATTGACATTACAAAAAATAGTGTCATGTAAAGTTGTTAAACTTTTTATGGCGAACAAAAAATTATTCTTTACGTTTTATTAGAATTGAAATGAAGGTGTTAATATACCTAATAAGTATAATAAGTATACATAATTTTCAATTTTTGTAAATACTGACCTTATTTTCAAGAAATTCACAAATTGAAAATAAGCAGCAAGCAACAAGCACGTGCCAGATGTCCTTATTCAGAGGGAAGCCGACCTTTACGGCTTGTTTATTATACACGTGTATTTTTACCACATTACTCACTTATGTTGTTATAATATTTTGTCAAGATATTCCCTCTAACGGTCTTTAAACTCTCGTTACGACTAAAACTAGTAAATATTTAATGAAAACAATAATTCTTTATGTTTCCTTCAGCATTGACTCATGTTAAAATATTATTAACGTCGCAATAATCTTAAATCTGTTCTTTGCACTTGGCCTGATTTGAACTATATCAGACCTCCGCGTTAGTACCACGTGATAATTCTGATAGCGGCGATGTGTTCGTGTATAGCAGCTACAACATAATCTAAAGATCTAAATCCGCAAACACACTATTATCACGTCACGTGAATTCACGTGTTGTCATATCGGCAAAATAGCACATGCTGTCACGGCTTAGAAACAGACTATATACGTACATTGTAGATCATTTTTATTACATATTTTGTGTTTGTCAAGATCGCAAGTGAATCTTGTAGCTTTCTAGCGTTAAACTCTGACACAGTGTTGTCACGCGTGCCCAATATGTAAATTTGCAGAAATAAAATTGTGCTGTCAAGTATGACTTGCCGTGAGCTGCATAAGGTGACTATACAGGGTGATTGATGGTGGATGGCCTATTAGACATTGATGGAGAACTAGTCATCGCATCACTTTGAAAATTTGGGAGCTTATAGAAATTTACATGATCTCTCTTTTAAAAATATTTTTAGCCATGCAGTGTTGCCGCTTCTACTTGAAAGTATTAGCCACTTTGATAATTTAAACTTTCGGAAAACATGTCCTACAAAAAGTGATGATATTTTTAAACTCTGGCAAATTAAAGCACTGAAATTTGGTATGGAGTCAGGTTAAAATGGTAAATAGTACGTTTTTTAAAATGGAATACCCTATATTTTATCTGTTGTCCTAAAAGCTATTGAAATTGTATACCTTCCTATGTATAATGTTACTATACCTATCTTGAACAGTTTTTGACTTATGAGCATTTATTTAGCAAAGTTAATTATTACAGATAACAATCACACTTTTTAGACCAGTTTGGCAAGTAGCCTATGGAAATTGTTTTGTAATGGTTGACATTTTGCAAGAAATATCTAATTACTTTTCAATAAATGCTCAATATGTTGGCCGTTCACTTCTAAGCATTTCAGATTTCGGGTATTGACACCATCTGTAGTAGTAAGTCTAAGTTCATCAATATTCAAACTTTGAAAAGCGCGATTCTCCCGATTTTCTAAATCTTCCCTTGAATTTATCGGTGTTTTGTAAACAATATCTTTGAGAGTACCCCATAGGTAAAAATCTAGAGGCGTCAAGTCTGGAGACCTGGCAGGCCAATTCCAAGGTCCCAAACGCCTTAACCAGCGATCCTCAAATATTCTCCGTATTTCCACACTTACTTCGACAGTGCAATAAGCTGGAGCCCCGTCCAGTTGGTACCACCTGTTGCGATACTGGGTAAGGGGAAGCTTATCAACGAAATTTTCAACAAATGTAGTTAAAATTTCGAAGTATTTTCTGGATGTTAAATTTTCATCATATACTTATCAAATATCGAATTTTGTCATCCATCATTAAACAAAAAACATTAAAACTACACTTTTCTTGGAATGAAAAATCTCTCGTAACATGGGGATTTTCTTGCGCCCAATAATGAATATTTTTCCTATTAAAAATTCCTTCTCGTGAAAATTTCGACTCGTCAGTCCAAATAATATTTCGTAAGAATTGTGGGTCTTCCTGTATATGAATTAATAAGTTTTCGCAAAACAATGTTCTTTGTGGACAATCCTCAGCTTTGAGAAATTGAACTTTGGTATACTTATAATCATGCATATTATGGGTAGACAATATTTTTTGCACACAAAAAAACGATAAACTCAAATCTTCTTTGGCACTTCTTATTGGAGCCTGCGGATAGGCATGAAAATAAGCCAAAACATTGATTTCATTTTCCTCATTGGGCCTTATAGGTCTAGGTAAATTTCTGGATGCTTTCAAGAATGATCCAAAATTTTCGAAATTGCTTTGAATTCGTCTAAATTTCTTATTGCTCATTGATGGTAAATTTAGATACATTTCATTGAATCTTCTACATGCACGGCTGATGATCTTATTACACTGACCATGTAAAATAAATAAATTAATAAGTACTACATTTGAATAGTTGTTGTTTTCTTCCATTTTTTTTAAACGTTAAATTTAACTTTAAAAAATTAAAATATTTAAATACACCAACTGACAACAAGACTGAATGAATAACAGCAAAATGTCAACCAATACAAAACAATTTCCATAGGCTACTTGCCAAATTGGTCTAAAAAGTGTGATTGTTATCTGTAATAATTAATTTTTCTAAATAAATGCTCATAAGTCAAAAACTGTTCAAGATAGGTATAGTAACATTATACAAAGGAAGATAGACAATTTCAATAGCTTTTAGGACAACAGATAAAATATAGAGTATTTCATTTAAAAAAACGTATCTACTATTTACCATTTTTCCAAACCATCAAAATATTTGTATTTTGAAACACCCTGTACTATTATAATTAATATTTGGAAAGGGGGTGAAAGACCTCTGGATATAACCTGACTCCATACCAAATTTCAGTGCTTTAATTTGTCAGAGTTTAAAAATATCATCACTTTTTGTAGGACATGTTTTCCAAAAAAAAAGTGAAATTAATTATTATCTCGAGAACTATAACAAATAGGTTTAGGACAATATTAAGGAAAGTTATTAAGAAATTAATAAAGATTCTAAAACAAAAATAATACACAGGGCGTTCCGTTTAAATTATCAAAGTTGCTAATACTTTCAAGTAGAAGCGGCAACACTGCATAGCTAAAAATTTTAAAAAATTTTAAGAGAGATCATGTCTACTTCTATAAGCTCCCAAATTTTCAAAGTGATGCGATGACTAGTTCTCCATAAACGTCTAATAGGCCATCCACCATCAATCACCCTATAGTGTACTTCTAAACCTATTTATAAGCACGGCATAAACCGCCTTGCAGATATTTCGGGTATGCCGTGACATTGCGTGATAGCATGTCATCTCACATGACGTGAAAATAGTGTGTGTGCGGCTTTAGAGGTAGTATATGATTCCACGCCGATGGAGGGGTGGCGTGTGACGTCAACGAGCGAGTGATTTTTAAATCTCTTATAGAGATTTATACTGCTATCAGCGTTTTCAACTCTCTTTCAACGGTATTAAAACCTTTTACGCATTTAATGGTATGTGAAATGAAAGAATACTATCATGGTATTTATTTATATTTATTTCATGAACATACAAAAAAGATCAAAGCTAAAATACGACTTAAGTAATTTTGTTTAAATAGTCCATCTCGCAGTAGACTGAAATTATGAAGAGGTAAAAAAACTTATAGTCTGTTTCAGTAGTTAAATATACAATATTTTAATTTTCGAAGGCTTTACAGCTACAGCTTCAGTGAGAAATATTTAAGAAGTTAATGTTAATAAAATAAATAAAACCGTATCCATTCTAATTTTTTGTTTTTATCCTTAGGAAAGCGGAAACACCTTATATATCTGTAAAATTTCTTCACCTGGTTATCCATATCACAACCGAACACAGCGCACGTCATATTATTCAGATATTTATTTTAGTAAACACACACGACTAAATAAGAAACAGTTCTGGTGAACTTTCAAAATTTCCATGGAAAGCTACGGCAAACGGCACTCACAACGTGGCGACCAGTGTTGCCAGAAATATTTGATCAAAAGTATTAGGCTGACGGTTCGAAACCTAATAGAATAGTAAAAAACGATGTCAGAGTAAGAAGAGTACAAAAAAAAGGTCGTTACTTTCCTATGATATGGGGGCCACTACCAGATTGAACATAAATTTCATATGGGGAGCGCCACAATATGAACATCTCAAAAATTGTTAAAATAGTAATGGATATATTACAATTGTAAAAGACTGACAACGCTGGTGGCAACAAGCAGGGGTAGCCGAGCAGCTTCGGCTATCGTCGACCGATGCGAATGGTGCGGCGGGTGTTTTAAAAGTCGGAATCTTTCTTTATTTTAGTGGTATTTAGCTATATGTGTATTATATTTCTATGAAATTAATATACGTGAATACTTGTCATATATTATTCTTTCATTTCATATACCATTACATGCATAAAACCTTTTAATACCTTTAAAATAGAATTAAAAACGCTGACAGCAATATAAATCCCCATAAGAAATTTAAAAATCGCTCTCCCTTGACGTCACTGCGCGCGGCAGACGAAATTGGGACGGTTGGATATCTTACCTTTAGTTATTGTATCATGCTGTTACCCCACCTTGCGCATGCAAAATTTTTATTTTCACAGGCGATTTGAATGGCTTGTAGTAATGCCACGAGAAAGAATGTAAGTGTAAAGGTACCTAATAGAAAATAGTTTCAAGTCACAGGATCTACAGTGGGGCCCTCCTTTAACGGCCTGGTGTACAACATTTTTCATTAAATGCAACATTCATAAGTAAAAACAAATCCCCATAAGAAATTTAAAAATCGCTCTCCCTTGACGTCACTGCGCGCGGCAGACGAAATTGGGACGGTTGGATATCTTACCTTTAGTTATTGTATCATGCTGTTACCCCACCTCGCGCATGCAAAATTTTTATTTTCACAGGCGATTTGAATGGCTTGTAGTAATGCCACGAGAAAGAATGTAAGTGTAAAGGTACCTAATAGAAAATAGTTTCAAGTCACAGGATCTACAGTGGGGCCCTCCTTTAACGGCCTGGTGTACAACATTTTTCATTAAATGCAACATTCATAAGTAAAAACATTATTTTTACTCATTAATAAAAATATAAAAGTACAAAAATACAATACAAACAAGTTCATTATTTCGATCACAAAACGTATTACACAGCGCATAAAATATGGGCAATAAATAAAGACCATTTTCATTTTCCTATTCGCGATGGCACACCAGCTGCGACAAGAATTCAACCAGTGTTCTGGTGGGACGGCCAGACATTCCTTGTCTAAGATAGGCATAATCTTTTCCATCAGTCGTCATTATTCCGTAGGTATCCATATGGAGCCAATCACCACATGGCACGAATTCGTTTAGGAAAGCTGCCACTTTACATGCTTCCCCACACCTAAGGAAAAATTTAAAATGTCAATGTTTTTGTTACCAAAAATGTTTTTTCGAATGCGATAAAGGTTATATAGCTGTTAGCAGTGGCCACAACTTGATGCGCCATAAGGAAGGAAATTTAATAAACTGTTTATTTATGACTTTTCCATATAAACGTCGGTAATAAACGAGAAAAACTACTACAGCAAACAATAATTTCAATTATAAGAATTTATATGATCGAGAGACGCGATGTACTACTGAACAGGAACGTTGGTTCGTAAGGGTGCCACTACGCTTGCAAGCGATTTGTCGCGACAGACAAATCGCGCACGACTGAACACACAGCACAGAATACAAAAGCTTCTCACATCAAACTTAATTAGAGTGGCCTTAGTAAAAAAATCGCTTAGCGGCTAAGTGTGTCTCTTTATATTGTTTGATTTCTTGAGTGATTTTTATTTAGTTAGCACTAGTTATTACTGGAATTTGGTAACTTCTAGTGACTTTTTATGTTATTAGATTGGGAATAGTTCGAAAAATATTACCTGCGATGTGAATTCGACGTCTTCCGAACGATAACTGCAAAATATACTTATTTCGTTTTCCCTCTTGCACAAGAATATTTTATAACGAATTTGTTTTATTGTGATATTGTGTCTTGGATGGTACCAAATATTGCCTGTGAATGTGTATGATATTTCAGTAGCCCAGGAGGAGGAACGACTGGAAGACATTCGAGTGGCAAACCTAGCTCTAAGGATTATGAGGCAGAGAAGTGATCCTTTTTCTATAGCAGATTTTATATTTAAGGAATTATTCCCAGTGAATAAGGAATATGTACTCAATGACATTCTTCCACGGTTGAACAAAGCTAATAATCCTGTGGCTATACCGGTCATAATACGATCATTTGGGGTGCTTAGTTTTTATGGCTACACGAGCTTACAAACGTGTATTGGGCCAAAGCTCCAACAACGTATATCTGTAGCAATTCAACAAGTGTCGATTGTAATGGACACAATTTCCAAGAAACAATGAAAAGAAAACAGAACTAAAGCTATTTTCATGCAAGAAATACATTCTTTTGGAGCTATGAATTGCACCTAATACGGCCTGTGGTTGAGGAGCATAATATTTTCTAAACAGGAAGGGATATCATTTGAAGAATATTCAAATTATATGTTGCATGGTTAACAGTTTAATGAATTTAGAAAAAAGTGTAACAATATATAATAATAACACTTGATTCACATATGTGTTATTAACTCTTGGTTATTTTCGCACAAATCTAGTAATAACCGCCAATGGTCTATGGCAGCGTTCATCAATCTTTTTGACCACTGACCCCTTTGGATTTTAGAATTTTGTTGCGTTTGCCCCCAGCCGCTAGCTCCATTAGTACAGAATTAATTCTGGGACATGATGCAATGCCTAATTAATTACCTTTAGTTAAAAATAATTCTTATTCGAATGATATTTTTTTTTTTACAAATCAAAAAGCATTACTAAGCAATAAGCTGAATAATGCTTGCAGCAAATGTGCATTTTTATATTGGACGAGGGGCTGAGCGACATCAGCGTACATTAAGAACAATATCTTTAGGAAACGCGGCGATTTTTATCGTGCGACACAAAACTCGTGCATAAAAGGGGCCTTAGTGAGATGGATGGTACTGGTTTCTACTTCCACACAGCTACTTTATGTAGGGCTTAATTTGAAGAAAGCTGAAGCCATATACACCGTGTCCAAGATAAGGAGGGAGTACAGAGATCTCGGAAACTGTCAGAGATACGAAGTTAGAGAGGTTAAATGGAAGTAAAGGTGCGCATTTATGTGCCTCATAATATGCCATTTAGAAAGTTTTAAAATTCCTAGTAGTTCCGGAGATATCCGGAAAAAAAACGAAATCCTGAAAAATCGTTAATTTTCTTCCTGAGTTTTATTTGAGATTGAATTCTAAAGCAAATTGCACATTTGCATTGCCACTTCTTTCGCTCTATCTAACAGCATTAATTGTTTTGTAATCCGACGAGTTGTCTGCGAAGGGCCATTATCAACTTTCTTGATATTGGAATTTCAGAGCTTTTTTTTCGAATGCAACGATGTATGACACGTTGTGGTTTAATGACGTTTCGAGGGTTTCTTGAACAACATCAGGAGATTTTGGGATACGGTCGTATATTTCTCCTAATTTTATAAATAATATCTCATAAGTAAGCTCTAAATTTTTACTTATGTTGGACTAGTTCAATAAATAACAAATAATTTAATAAACGTAAAAAACATGATGGAATATCAAACTTTTCATCATTTGCAAAATTATGTTCCATATTTTCTGAAAAATACAGAACCTCTTAATACGCTATCAATTAATGTTGACAACGATCATAATGGGAATGTCAAGTGAAACAAATCACGCGTCACCATCTTAATTTTTTTGTTTCGAACGCTTACTTTTATTTTAAATCCCGAATCAACAGAAAATATAAAATAATGTTTCTGTATTTTGTTCACTTATTTGTGGGTTATTATTAAATTATTTGTTATTTAGTGAACTAGTCCAACATAAGAAAAAATTTGAGAGCTTACTTGTGAGATATTATTTATAAAATTAGGAAAAATACAGGGCCGTATCCCAAAATTTCCTGATGTTGTTCAAAAATCCTCGAAACGTCATTAAACCACAATGTGTCATACATCATTGCATTCGGAAGAAAAAAATTGATAATGGCCCTTTGAGGACAAGTCGTCGGATTACAAAACAATTTACGCTGTTAGATAGAGGGGAAAAAGTGGCAATGTAAAAGTGCAATTTATTTTAGAATTCGATCTCAAGAAAAAAATTAAACGATTTTTCAGGTGCAGATTATCTTTATACCTAATTTTTCCACATTTTCCTCCTTTGCCATACGTTTTAACATCTACGCAGTGATGATTGGCGACCAACTTGGAGAAATGCTCCCAAAGGGGAAACCTCCAGACTCGATCACCTGTGTGCATCGAAGCTGCAAGCATGTACTCCCAGAGGGCTTCGGAATTCGAGAATACACCACTCGCAGAAGCACCAAGAGAATGTCGCATGTCATTAGTCATGGTACCAACGTCGATGATGAATCTAAAAAAATAAGTGTTTAATATAGTAATACAAACATATAATAATATGTAATAAATGCTATACAGGGTGGAACAAATTCGTTCATCTCAATTGGGATTTCGGAAACAGTTAAGAGATACGAAGTCGGTTAAATTAGGGCAAAGTTGAGTAATTACGGCACCAATAATATGCCGCAATAAGATCAAAAATAAATACAAGAGCTTTCAAAATATTTGGAAAAATCTAAAATAATGTTATTTTTTTCTAACTTTGTTCGAAGATATGTCCAAACATAAATTTCACTTTCCCATTGCTACTTTTTATTCTCCATAGGATGATAGTATCAGCTTTAATGCGACATTTCGTCTTTGGATCACCTTCATCAACTTAATTTTTTTAAATACAGGCCTGGATCTTTTTGTTTAAATCATCCAAGAGAAACTAAATCTACACTGCTGAATACAAAACTTACTGGTTTTCCAACGTTTTGTTCCTTAAATTGACCATCTTCATTAAAATACCCCTAGTACCTACGTTCCTGTAATTTACTTTTTTTTAAATTCGGTATAATTCGAAAATGTAAAACTCATTGTTTCGATATTTGTAACTAATTATGGATAGATTGTGGTGCGGATAATCTTCCTCGTTGCTTGCCGAGAGGGTTCTTTTTTTTTTCGTAGACATCGACATTATTTTTGCTTTTTTTTTTTGATAAAAACTTCTTCGTGTTTTATTTCCTTTTAACATTTTGCTGTACACACAAAATATTGACGTTGGTTCTTCCGGTATCCGGCATTTTCAAAATGTATATACGGTGGTGGGAGGGGGGTAGGGGGTCTAACCTTTCACACATTTTTGCAACACCCAGTATGTAGGTACGAAATCCTTATTTAAAGAATCAAATAATTTCATGAAGATTTGAATCTTTTTAGAGATTTATATTTAAAGATTCTTCAATCTTCTTAAACAAATCAAAAATTATTTTCAGGAAAAAGATTTGGAATCAAAGAATCAAGTCCTATAACTCTTTAAATTGTTATCCGATTTTGGTGAAATTCTTACGCACATAATATCCCATAATACTAAGGCAGCTAAAAAACTAATAATTCTACAGTGGTTTGGCGACAGCGTGATCACCTAATGCAGGACACCACATGAATTTAGGGGTATTATTTACCTAAGAATTTAGGGCCGATATTTGAATGTTACCTTAAGTTAGACCTCAGCTAAAGTAGCCTTAGCGTTATGGTAAACCATTAAAAACTATGTTTTAAATTAATTTCAGGGTCAATTGACGCACGTCCTTAAATATCAATTCCTTTAGATAAGAGTTAAAAAGAACTTTAATATGCTGAAAAAGAATATGTTAGGGATGACTTATGTCATTCTGTACCTTAAGGTGAATTTGAAATATCGGCCCTTAGATATTCGATTTAAAGGAAAGTAAGGGCACCCAAGAAGTCACCCATTTAAATATAATAAACTATTTGCATAACCCACAGTATATTAAATGCCGGCGGTCATTTTGCTTAACGTATTGATTGCCACTTCAAACGTGTTAATCGATTAATGATACCCACATTTGTGATTGGCACTATTTTTTTTTAAATTGGCTGAACCCATCGTCTAACGCAAATAATTTTACCGGGGCCAGAAGTTCTGCGCATACACCAGAGCGTCGGCCAAACATAATCTTCCTGCTGTGTCAGTAGATTCTATTTGAATACTTTTTCCATTCATGGCTTTTACGATATCTCCAGGTCTCATTGCTGCACATCCAGGCATGTTTTCACAAAGTGGGATCTACAAAAAAAAAACAAAAAGGAAGATCTTCGACAAAGGTATAACTATTGTATTGTATAACAGTAGCCGACAAAAATAATGTTGGTCAGGTTTATAGTTCTGTAACTTTTTAAATTGTCTTGGGTCTCGATGTGTTAACCTGAATTTTAATTTTCAAAAAATACTGTTGTCTTGATAATTATACAGGCAGAAACAAAAGTTACTTTTTACCCTTAATTTCTTAACGTCCTGTGGAAAAAATGAGCTGCACAATTTAGCTTCTTTATATTTTGTTTTGAAGTGTGACCTTTTCTTAACACAATGTTTTTGGTTCAAGTCATTAACTACTTTGTAAAAAAGATTATAAATTTGATTTTTGATTTTGAAAAGAAAGTATTGCATTTTTCAATTTTATTCACAATTCAGAACATTACATTATTTTATCGAGAACCTTATAGTTAGACAGACGATGGCAATGGGGGTCCGTGAAGTGGAATATCAGGAATTTGTTTTTTTGTGGAGTTTTATATTTGATGAAATGCCGTAGAGCGTTGCTGAGAGACGCTGTACCGCTTTAGATAGGAAATTCTCAATAAATTCAAAATTATATCGAGCCATGTCTGAAAATGAATTTACAGCATCTGCGTGACCCCAAAGTCACGGGAAACACATTTTCTGACAAGGCAACCCTTGCATATACTTTTTCGAGCGTGTCAAAGAGAATGAATGGAAAAATTATAAAGTCTCCAGTGACATGGGTCCAAGTTGGCTTAATCGATTTGTATTCACATGGAGATGACTCCTAAACAATTTTCTGATAAAAATAATATTGCGAAAGTGGAGCATACTTTCAAGGATATCCTGAAAAGGAATACTATGAAAGTCGGTACGAAGATGCACGAAGTAAGCCTGCAGCGAGATCTCCTTGGACAATTGCTGACTGGCATCGCTCTCTCAAAAAATAGATTCAGAGAAAGTTTTGCAGCACGCGATTACTCCAGTCCTGCTTTCCCTCTGTCATACCTTCTGGTATCTCTGCGTAATATTGTCAGAATTCCGCCTAGCTAGGTGCGATCCTTCTGAATTTTTTGTTCCACAATATTTGGGTGTCAAGGAATGTATTGTGACAATTTTCTGACATGTTACGATCGTTTTCCGAATTTCCTCCGAGGAGATTTTAAAAAAATTCCAATAATGAAATGGAGAGACCTGGAATGGCAAAATTTTTTCCACATAATATTTATATAATGTTCCATTCTAGAAAGTTTCAACTTCAAATTCGCTTTTTTTCTTTTTTTTGACACGCTCGGACCCGTTACGTTGGGTTTGTTCGGGTTTGTGATGTTGTGAATTGTGAATAGAATGAAATTGAAAAACTGCAATACTTTGTTTAAAAATGTGTATCTTCTTTTAAGACGGAAATAATGACGTAAACGGAAGAACATTGTATTAAGAAAAGATCACACTTTAAAACAAAACATTCTAGCTAAATTCTACTGATCAATTTTTAAGATTTACAGGACTATATACCTGACTAACATTATCTTGGTGCGAAATTTATTGTCGGGGAGTGTATTTTAAATATCAAATTAAATAATAAGGTAATTAATACAGCAAATATGTGCTTACAAGGGCCCCTAGTGGGAAAGTTGTGGGATAGTTTTAATTTTTTCAATTTTATATGTTTCTTGTGTGCTGAATACGAATCTGAGATTTGTTAAAACAAAACATTCTAGCTAAATTCTACTGATCAATTTTTAAGATTTACAGGACTATATACCTGACTAACATTATCTTGGTGCGAAATTTATTGTCGGGGAGTGTTTTAAATATCAAATTAAATAATAAGGTAATTAATACAGCAAATATGTGCTTATAAGGGCCCCTAGTGGGAAAGTTGTGGGATAGTTTTAATTTTTTCAATTTTATATGTTTCTTGTGTGCTGAATACGAATCTGAGATTTGTTAAAACAAAATTTCGTGACGCAAAATCGAAAAGAAGGCAAAAACACTATTTTTGCCATTTTTTGAGCATAAATCGTAAATAAACTTTCTATTCAAAATTTCTAATAAATTTTATTATTTAAATTTCTTTTCTCCGACGAACCCTTCGGGCGCGAGCGATAGTTGAAAATTAACTTATTTCGACTGTTTCCGCAATAATCCACTTTTTTGTACTCCAAAAATGTAATTAATTATTAAAGGCGTACCTTTAAGTTGAATACAATGTGAACTTTGTTTTGATATTTGAATGTTCTTAGTTAGACCTCAGCTAAGGTAGCCTTAACGGCTCTTAGGGCCGATATTTCAAAGTCACCTTAAGGTACAAATGACATAAGTCATCCTTAACACAAGTTTGACCGTATATTAAAGTTCTTTTTAACTCTCATCTAAAAGAATAGATCTGTAACAACGTGGTAATCCTTCACTTAATGCGTCAATTTAACCACCAAATTAATTTAAAACTTAGTTTTTTTTTTAGATTTAGCTTAACGTTAAGGTTACCTTAGCTAAGGCCTAACTTAAGGTAAATATCGTCCCTAAATTTATTGAGCATTTTTTTATTAAGAAAAAATCAAATACTTTTTTTAAAGTTGTTATATTTAACGTCGCGCGTCGTCTGAAAATGAAACTGAAACTAAATAATCAAATAAATTTAAATTACAAAAAAAAAGTTTTTATATTTAGTCATAGAACCATTTTTTTGTTTATTACTTCTTGAAGCCTTTGGGTTTCTGCATAATTCGTTAGTTCATCCCAAGCTTCATTTATCATGTAGCATAATTCATCCCTATTGCATGGCCGAAAATCATGTTTATACATGGATTGCCAATTTTACCCCAAATGTTTTCGATCGGGTTCAAATCGGAACTTTTCGAAGGCCAGGCAAGATCTGCCATATTATTTTCGTGGAGAAAGTTTTGCTTCATTAAGGATATTAACGTTTTCAGGTGCAGCCTTCCCCAATTTGATAAACTCATGGATTTAGCGCTAATCCAATCGCAGATATGTGTATATCTCATCATACCACATGCCAGAAGGCCTATATACCCGAATTCCTCCATTATTACATGATTGAAAAGTTTTGGATTTTTTTTGTTTTGCCAATAGCACGGTATTTTTGTTTAATCCCAGTTCGTCTGCAATATCCCTAATAAATGCACCATCTCTCAATAGACTTTTGCTGTGGGGGTTAATTGTGGCATATTTTTAATGTGCTTGACAAGGTAATGAAAAAGTGACAATCTATATGACATGTAAAATGTTTATATAAGATTTTACTGGTACCAGACTCTACAGCAAATAATTCCTAATAGTCAAGGAGAAAAAAAGGCTTTTGCTGTCCTAGTCTTTAATCGGCACAATAGGAATATTATTTACGAAAAGTTGATAGTTTCCGAGTTACCAAAAAATTAGATTTTTACCTTTTTTTGAATTTTTTTTAATGTTGCGTCACGAAATTATGTTAGCAATCCTTAAATTCGGATTCAGCACCCCAAAGAACATGTAGAATGGAAAAACTACTACAAAACTGCCCTTGTAAAGTAAATCTCATGTTCTATAGATTTTGTTACACCCTCAATAATGAATTCTTACCAAAGCTCGAATGTTAATTGGCAATTGAAGACCTGCAACAGCACGACATGCAGCAACGACACATGCAGCACCGCCCATATCACCACGCATGTATCTCTGTTTGTTACATTCTTTTAGACAGAGACCACCACTGTTGTAGGTAATGCCTTTCCCAATCAAAACCTGAAAATAACAAGCATGAAAAATGAAAACTGAACAATAATGTAAAAAATTGTGTAAAAAAATTTTAACTCATGCACTCTACAGGGATCTGATTAACCATAGGGCATACAGAAACGATTAAATTAGATAAAAGTTGCGCGATAGTGAGTTATGCGTTTTCAAATTTAAAAAATTCCGAATATTTACGAAAATGTTTGGACAAACCCGAATTTTTACGATTTTGTTTTTCTTTCTGATTCTGTTGAAGAGATATGTGAAATAAAAATAATTTACATTCTCATTGACACTTTTTCTTCTCTATAAGATAATATAGAGAATATAAAGTGGAGTTCATAAAGATTAAAAAAATATATTACTACTATTTAAAATAATAAAGTTAATAGTTGCGAAAAAGTGCAATAAGGATGTAATAGTATTGCAAATGATGTTTTGTGACAAATATAACTATGTGAGAAATTAACAAAGTAAGACCCCTGTATAACCAAGAGCTTCGCGACCATCCACAAACAAAAAAAAACGTCAAGTTGTCAAGTAAGTTTGATTATTCAGTAATGTTGACATTTTTCTGGTTCACAGTTAAAAGTGATCACTTTCTACCATGAATAATGTTAAGAATAGAAATGTGACTATACATGGACATACTTTCTGACTTTGAAATTGAAAACAATACTTCTATTTTTTTTGTAAATTCGATAACTTTTGCCACAACGCATTAAACAAAAAACTACCAAACTTGTTTTGTACGTGAATTTTTTTAACAAAATACCAACGAGCCGAACTTTTTGTTTTTTACATCACTTTCTTTTTCGCCCTGTATAATATAGGAAGGTCGTTCCAGGTCAAAAGCGTTCCCCGCCACTGAATTCGCACAAAACCATGATTAAAAATCAGAACAGCTTATTCAAATCGGTTGAGTCTCTTTCGAGCTATAGAGTTTTAAAAATGAGAGTAACAACCCGGTTTGCTGATCATTTTGTAGCCCAGTTTATTTAGGTATTATTAGATATTTGTCCCGAGTTCCCGAGTTCTTTTAATATGCCACTCACCCTAAATGACCCTGTATATTGATATACAAAAATGGGTGCAACCTCCGCATTTCTAAAGTACAATCAGAAACTGAGAACAAACACAGAGTAGGCTTTCCAACTCATCGCTTAAGTATGGAATTACTAAGAGAAGCGTCAAATTTAAGTTTAGCTTAAAATGAATTTGCGTTCACCAGCTGCAATCTTAACAAAGCAGAGAATAAAAAAATATCGGGAAAAGAGCTCCAAATTATACGGCAGATGAAAAAGAATTTCTTTGGGCTTTTCAATGATATCGAAAATGTCGAGGTCGACATTGAGAAACTCCATGAGAAATTAATTATTTGACACAAAAACTGACAATTTGAAAAATTTAGGTTATATATCACTTAAAGTTTTAAATACAGAAAGTTGGCTACTTAACTTAACACTTACATAATGAATTTGAACAGAAACAAAAAGTTATAAAATTTCCACAATTTTTATTTAGAAAAAACCCGTAACATGTTTCGGCACACGGTGCCTTCTTCTTCTTCCGTCAGAAGAAGGCACCGTGTGCCGAAACATGTTACGGGTTTTTTCTAAATAAAAATTGTGGAAATTTTATAACTTTTTGTTTCTGTTCAAATTTATAATGGATTTCCATCAAGTATCGGCTAAATCAATCAATTTTACTTACATAATGTTTACGTGTTACTGCAATGCAAAATGCAATTTATTACCTACTTAACATAAAGGCGTCCTTAACGTGTTTTTATTAAATGTAGTGCAAGCCGGCATTAGTGAGCAACAACATATACTGTGTGGCCCAGAAGTCCGGGGGAAACGCTCGGACACGTCAATTTAGTTTTATATATGCTCACATTTTGACGTTATTCGTTTGTTTTTTTATAGAGATTTGTCAAAGATCGAGACGACATCGATCATTTGAAAGCTAATATCTCGTACAGTATGCTCATAAATTTTAGCGCGATTCTGTCAAGCTATTTCAAAATGGCGACTGTTAAAAGTTTTCCAAAAATCTCTATTTAAATAAGCGGAAATTATAAATCATTGATGTTTTTTTACCTTTCGAGGTAAGAAATCTTCTGAACGCGACACAATGAAGATTTCTTACCTTGAAAGGTAAAAAAGCCATTAATGATTTATAATTTCCGCTTATTTAAATAGAGATTTTTTTAAAACTTTTAACAGTCGCTATTTTGAAATAGCTTGACAGAATCGCGCTAAAATTTATGAGCATGCTGTACGAGATATTAGCTTTCAAATGATGCATCACAAGCTGTATGTTTCTATTTAAAAAAAAGATAGATGTCGTCATTATCTTTGACAAATGTCTATTAAAAAACAAACGAATAACATCAAAATGTGAGCATATATAAAACTAAATTAACGTGTCCGGGCGTTTTCCCCAAAAGTTACAGGTTGAGGCTATATTAATTTTATTCCAGACTTCTGGGCAACTCTGTATATATCCATCATAACTAATGCCCTTCCCATTCGAAATCGTCAACATATCTACTATATTCAACGAGATTGTAATAATATTCATGAGAAATATTGACAGCAAGATGTATTTATACAAACCAATGCATCTCTTATCAGAGAAAAACAAACATATCCTCGACTTACGTTCCAGTTTTCGTACTCTATTATTAGGTTGCAGGAATATTATCTCTAAATCTATACAGGGTGAGTCGGGAGGAACGGACCAAATTTCAGGAGTGTATTATACACGCGAAAACAATGTAAAAAAACCCATATGTTCTTATCGGATATTCATTTGTTTTCAAGTTATAGCGCAATACCAAATAAAGAAAAGTTCATAATTAACGGTTTCCTAATCATAGCGTTATTTTAATAAATGTTCAAAAATACCGCCATTGACTTCTAAACATTTTCTGCTTCTAATTGCTTCATTTCTTTCTTCTTTAAAATTGGCTGCAGTATTTCTAATACGTCGAATTAGTGCATCCCGAGTGTCCACTTTTGCTTTGTACACTTCATTTTTAAACCAACCCCATAAACAATAGTCTAGTGCTGTGAGGTCTGGAGATCTTGGAGGCCAATTAATAGGACCACCGCGACCAATCCAACGCCCTGGAAATGTTTCGTCTAAATGTTGCTTGACCTGACGAGCAAAATGTGCAGGAGCTCCATCGTGCTGGTAATACAATCGCCTTCTGATATTTACAGGAACATTCTCTAGTAGTCCTTGTAACTCATGTTGTAAAAAATGTAGGTAGTTGTCTCCTGTGAGGCGATTCTCCAAAATGAAAGGGCCAATTAAATAGCTATCGAGTATGTACCACACATTAACCGAAAACTTATGTTGAAAATTACTTTCAACTGTTGCGTGGGGATTTTCGATTGACCATGCATACATGAGAGTTACGAGTATTATTAATACCGTCACGGGTGAATGTTGCTTCATCTGTAAAAAGTATATGCGATACAACACGATAATTATTATTTATCCACCGACAAAATTCAATACGATTAGCATAATCTTCCGGTTCTAGGTGCTGTACTCTCTGTACATGGTATGGATATAAGCCTTGCTCGTGGAGTGTGTTTAATACTCTTTATTGTGAAATGCCCAATTGAGTACCAATTCTTCTTGAGCTGGTCGTTGCATCTTCTTCTACTAAATCCAGCATATTTTCTACTTCTCCTAAACTTTGTCGAGTAGCTCGTTCAGATGTAATGTTGACACTGGGAAGATTACCATTCTCGCACAAATTACTAAACACGTTTCTAGTCGGATGTCTGTGATGTGGATACCGTTGACGATATTCTTCAAAAGCAGCTGTAGCACTGCCATTGCAGAAACCATAAATAAACACCATATTTGCATATTCTAAATTTGAATAAATATTTGGCATTTTGTATCACTTTAATCACTCAAACTTGAAAATAAACGTTTAATTACTTCCACAATAGACTGATACATTGTCAAGACAACATCGGTGTCAAATAGTTTAGAATCCTGAGCATGGCATACTCTAATTATGTGAAAATTTTGATAAAAGTGGAACGTAGAAAAAATATTGGATATTGCGCTATAACTTGAAAACAAATGAATATCCGATAAGAACATATGGGTTTTTTTACATTGTTTTCGCGTGTATAATACACTCCTGAAATTTGGTCCGTTCCTCCCGACTCACCCTGTATAGTAACTCTAATAATAAAAACTGACTTACCACAGGTCTTTCATCCCTAGAAGCACCATAGTAACTGAGTTCCAAAAATATAGGAGGTTCGCAGGAACCTTGTGCAACGGCCAAGAAAGCAAACATTTTCTGAGTTTCTGCCCAACCTCTTACTTTGACTTCTACGTTGACGCCAGACTTGCAAAGCACCTACAAAAAAATAGATATTTAATTATATCAACATGCCCATTTTGCCCTGTGATTATACATATACATGTTATCTCCTTAGTATTTTAAGGAAACACGCATATAAAAAATAGACGTCTAGTTACCAACCTCCACAGCATTTTGTGCAAATGAAGTTGGTGTCATTAAATTGGCAGGTGTGTCCATCAGCTGTCTGGATAAATTTTGTGCCGCTGCCTTTTGAAGCCCAATTTGCCATCCTGTCCAATCGCAGTCATCATACAGTTCTAGTTGAGGAATATAGAGTTGGTTCTTTTTCATTTTTTTTTCTTGATAAAGCCATACACCTAAAGCTGACCCTTCTGCAGCAGATTCTGCATGACCAAAACTTTCTACGAACACTTTTTTTGCACTCACTTCTTGTAACGCTTTTGCGCCAGTAGCTGACGCTATTCTTATTGCCTCTTTACCTGAAGAAAACAATATCAAGAATAAGTGACTTATAATTTAGTATTATTTAATTAAATGCAAATTATTTTTAGTTAATCATACAGGTTATTTTTTGCCACAAGTAATGAAAAAATTAAATTACACTGACCGTACCTTCATCCATTTGCTCAAATACATCATATCCCTGACATTCTCTTCCTAGTCCTACTAAAGCAACGGATGAAAATTCTTCATCTAAGTTAAAATATACTCTATGTTCGCCCTTTTTGGGTGGAAGGCCACCGTATTGGATAAGTTGGTACAAGCGTCCACAAACCATAGCATTATATCTTTCACCTGTTGGGGTTAATTTACCAGGATCAAACTGATCATCAGGATTAGTATAAATACCCAAAACTAGCCCTTTCATACGGTTATGTCTACATGGATTATCTGATTCTGGTGGCGGACATCCTGCCCCAACGGGTGGAAGGTTCGCACTTCTGCTTGGCTTCGGCGTTTCTGAGAAATGTCTTATATAATTTTTTATACTTCTCAGATTATTTTTGACGGCTAAGCGAAGAAGAGCCATTGTTTATTTTACGTTCTTAGATCATTACTTCTTAATTTACGTAAATTTTTTGTAAAAAAATTGATAGATGTCAAAAAGTTTTATGATATTTTTGTTGATATCCGTTTCTTTGGTAATAGAATGCAACAAATAAGCTTACTAGAGAAAGTAATTTGCCCATTTTTTCAAAATCATAATTATTGCATTTTGAATTTTGACGAATATATTTAATTCAAAAAATTCGAGATGTTTATTTACTTGACTTAACAGTTTTAGTTCAGTTTAAGAAACCCCCAATATGAATAAGTTTTTTTATTAACACTGAATATTCAGAAATATTCGGCATTGCGGTTTTTTGATCGAGATTTGCTCACTATTGGACCAAATTATCTAGTTTTGTACCATTGTTTATTATTAGTTCAAATTATAAATACATTTTAAACTGTACGTAATTCATTAAGCAAACACTGCCGCATTTTGTATAGAATAAAAAACGCTATGGGGTAAATTTAATAAAAACCAAGTGGTGAATAAAATACATTACTAACTAACCCTAACTTTTTATATGGATATGTAAACGGCGGGTAAGAGGAGCAATCACACAGACAACCCAAGAAATGTATGATGCAACTTTTATGAAAGCATAAATATAATGTTAAAACATTTTGTATAAAAGCTTTATTTATTTGATTTCCAGTTACCTATATTTTCTCTAATTTGAAATTTGCCTTTGACTTTTGCACATTTTTTCAACAAATATTTATTTTCCTATTTAAAATATTTTGTAATGATATACACTCACTATACAGTGTGCCCAAGATAAGAAGGGCCTCTATAGGGATCTCGTTAATGGTAACAAATACATCTTCGACTAAATGGGGAAATAGTATCGGAATCAAAGCACGAATAATATGACAAAAAGCTTTTTAAGATTTTTGAGTTTTGAGTTATTTAAGAAAACTGAAATTTTGAATTTTTTATATAATTTTTTTTTCGGAGTTAATATTAAAATTCGAGCAAAACTGACGGAACATTCTTACAGCAACTTTTAGCGGACTCTAAGAATACATAACAAATTCTTTTATCCGACGTTTCGTTTCCAAGCAATCATCATCAACTTAATTATTCTAATACGGCCCTGATTTTATAATGTCAAATTTTAAGACCTTTATTCTAAATTTAATGATGTACCACATATTATCGTTCATTACGTTTCGAGTCTTTTTAATCGTTTTCGTGAAAGTTTCAGGATACGGACTTGTATTTTCCATAATCTTGTAAAGAGTTCAATGCAGTAGGTGCTCAAATTAATATTTTTTAAATTATTTTATCATAATATAATAATAAATCAATATAATAATCATAAAACAAGATAATTTATTAACAATAACAAAACATTAAGTATAAAAAAAACAAATAGGTACATCGGCAAGAAAAACATTAATAAAACTAACAGTAGATTATTTTAAATTAATTTTCCAAAAAGTGTACGAAATGATTTCCGTCATTTTCCAGAGACCTTAAACGACTAGTAAAGTTAAGTAAGTAAAGTTTGAAGCCTTTTTGCTAATGAATATTTTAAATCCTGCAATTTTAAGATGCTATTTGTTTGGAGACTGACACGCCCAGGAATAAATTGAAATCTCCATTGATCGCCCCAAAATGTTAAATAACAATTACAGAACTCTGATAGTTTAGTTGTAGACTGAAGTATGTTATGCTGATTTCACATAAACAATAAACACAGATGCTTGTATCTACAAGTTGCCTTTTGCACCAACCCATTATTTACCAATCAACCCGCACTACCGTGAGTGCATAAACGTAGTCTCATAAATACGACGTACAAATATACCTACAACTTACGATTCGCAGTCCAGTCCAAACGTCATTTCATGAAAATGTTTTAATATTTGCATACATTCTTAAAATAAGCGATAGAATATAGGGACTTCAGAAGAATGTCGGGATATCACAGAATATCAAGACTAAAAAGCTACATAAGTTCATTAAATAGCCTAAAAGTAAGTATAAGTAACTTCTTAAAAATATCTATTTAAAAGGTCTATAAGGCTAGGTTATGTCACATTTTTATTTTTTTAGAATTTAAAAAAGTTGAACGATAATTTAGGCAAAGAAATAAACTCGTTGTGCACTAATTCAAGAAACATACAAAATTCAACTTGTTACTTGGACAGGATTAAGGTAAACAAGATTTTTATACTTGTGTATGTTAACCAAATTTGAAAATCATTTGTGGTTTTAGAAAATTAACAAAGTGCTTACTCAGGAATGCAAGAATATAACTGCTAATATTGGAACTAAATCAAGTGGTGTATCTAATACAATAAATGTAGGTATTTTATACAATTTATAGTTGAATGTTGCTGACCAAATTAAATTAAAATCATTCATTCTACATGTACTGGTGAGATTCCCCTGTACTTGTTAAAATCATTCCCCTCAAGGAACTCTAGATTTGTTACTATTTAGAGATAATATCAGGTTATTTTAGTAACAACTTTTTTTAGGCTGAACTAACCAATTGTAAAAATATACTTGCAGAAGGATGTAAACCACTGTTTAATCTTCCTGATACAATTGAAGAGAAGAAATTGCAGTACAGGCATAAAGTAAGTAAGCAATTTGTTCCTTATATACGCTCCTTAGTTGGGTACTTGCACATCTACTAGAAATAAAAAATCTTTTACCAGTTGCATGTCATCAATAAAGGCAAATTGAGACCAGTCTTTGTTGGGAAAAAAAATAACTGAAACAAATACTAACATGAAGTGTAATTGCTCTAATTCTTCTGCCGAGTGTAATATGTACAGGTGTTTGTGAATTGCTTACTCAGTAGGGCTAAAATCGACTGTATTAATGTGTATTTCCAGAGTTCAAGCTCAAGAAAATTAAAATGTTGACATGTCATTATTTTCCATTACTTATTGACATTTATATTTTCTATTTTGTGTGGTTCACAAATTTTTCAAGTTTCTAAACGAAATTATTTGGCTATATACCTATTAGAATGTCATCATCAAAATCAGTTCTTATGAGAACTATTAGTAACAAATTTGTTTCCTTTTCTCAAAGTAATGTTAAATATTGTATATATAGTTATAAAAAATTGTTGTTTGAACCTATAACAACCAATGCTTGGAAATTGGAGTGTCTAATGTCCAATTAGTAAGGACAAACATTTCATCTCTAAGACTGAAAGCAACTGGCAATCGCAACGCGACACAGCGCTAATGTTTAATTACACATGTTCCCACTGACTTAAGGCAACAATCCAATCCATCTGCAGCGCGACAGTCGCTGTCGTCGGTTGCTTCCAAAATCGCTGTATCATGGCGGACTAGACAGCAAAATATTTAACCTTTGTGGTGTCTTTTCTGCATATTTACGTTTTCGATATTTCTGCTAGAATTTTAAAGGTTCCTTTGCTCATACTGTAAGATCCATGTAATTTAACAGGATCATTTTTCAAATTCCTGTACCACTAAGAACTATATCCCAAATTTATTTAACCCAAAACGTTTCGGTATGTTTTTTTACCCTTTTTCATGAGAAGGTATGTAACTGTTATATTTTTATCTGACAAGTTGTTCACGTCTAACACGAGAGACTTTAAAATAGAGTTGATTCTAGGAAGAACACAAGAGCAACTCAACTGAAGTTGTGATTGTATTGTTGTTGCGGTGCGGTTGTCAGTTGCTTTGGTGAAAACAAGCCCTAAGATCTTAGTTTTTATAAAAGTATTTTGAAGATCTCAATACTTAGTATTCATAAAGGCGAAGTTATTTTCCTAGATGAAACGTGGATCTATTCCAAGAGTAACGAAATATTTTCTTAGATTGTTTTGTAAGCAATTGGTTATTTTTTTGTCAAGAAATATTAAGCATTATATTTTAAAAAATAAATAGTATTTGAATTGATATAAATATTTAAAATTTTAAATACATATAATGCATCGAGGTAAAATGTGATTTTTGACTTTAGTACAAGAAAGAAGTTTTTGTATCTATGACCATCATAATCGTAATCACGTCCATTATTAGGTGCTGACGTGATTTTGTCTTGTTTGATCTAGGTATAATCTCAATTTGAATCATACTGTAACAAAAGATAATGCACATTCATTCTTTCTCCAATTCAACTTTATACACTGGTAAACTACTTACAATTTTTTTAAATCGCAAACCATTTAGATGTTAAGGAACATTCGCAATCTAACAGCAAAAGTATTAGATAAACCCCAGAGAACACAAAAATTCAAAATATCCATTTTTTTCTTAAAAATCTGTTACAATTAGTTACATTACTTGAACAGAAAGTAATATTTAAGATGGTCAGTACTTGAGGGACAAAGTTAACCTCATATTTAGCTTAATTTTAAATATCTTATGAATAATTAAGTAATTAGAAGTGAAGTGAATAGAAATCGATTCAAAATGTAACTTACTAAATTCCTGAAGTTTTTAATTAAAATGTTAAATATGTTTCTTTTTTGTAAATGTGTTCCTAAATTTGTAATTTTTTTTAAGCTTAAAACACGACATATAAAAAGAGAGGCTCAGAAATTGTGCCAGTACCTTGAGAAACGTCAAACTTATGGAAATACTTTCGTATTGGGAACTGCTGGTTTATCCTTGACAGAGATTCCAGAATCTCTTACTGCAGCAGGAGGAGTTGCTACAAGCGCAGGTATTGTTCTCTATCTATTTATACCTATAGACTGCTAAGAACATATTGTTTGTTGATCCAATGCCAAAGACATGATTATACAAGGTCCGGAAACGAAGCGTGGACGGAAGATTAAATCGTTATCGAAGAACTTATCAACAATACTGAAAAAGCATGAGATATTGGATTAAAAGCGGCATGTTTTAAAAATATTTTAGATTATACAGGGTGGCCCAAAAAAGTGTGACAGCATAAAGTTATATTTTTTAAATGGGACACCCAGTATTTTATTGCATATTTAGGTTCGTATTACTATCGTTTATAAGTGCCTCAAATTTTATTTAATTTGGTTTTGTAGGTTCGGAGAAATAAATTAAAAACTAAAAAAAAAGTTTTGCAGTCCTGAATAAAAAACTCAAAAAACAATCCAGAACTATTCTTTTAACCTCGGCATTGAGTGAAATTTATGACAAGAGGTCTAGAGATACTATGAATGTAATTGCGGTTATTTATTTTATACAGGGTGTTCATAATAAGCTTTCAAAAACCCCACATTTTAAAGTAATTTTTCTCAAGTTTTTCAAATGGAACACCCTGTATATTATTTGGCTATTTGACGTAGAATTCATAGGTAATTTTTTTTTTATAATACAAGCATATAAGTTATATCCAGCCGTTTTCGAAATAATTATAAATATCATAAAATATGTTGTTTAAATAGAGTTTTTATTGGGAAATTTGCTTATAGGCGACTAGACTAATAATTATAAACTAAAGTAAGTTCAAAATAGCTTCCTTTTACTCTTAGAGTTTACCGTATTTTAGTTATTTCGACATAAATTTTAAAAGCATACATTTTTGTTACTTTTATTATTTGATTTTATTTTTTATTCTTAATCGAGTTTGCCATGATTTCTTTTTGTTTAGATTGTCACTATGACAGCCAAATAAAATTATTTACATTTGTTAAGTCGTCGAAATTAAGTACTAACTTACACAAAATGTCGAAAATGAATTAAGAGTTCTGTTGGCAGTAGAAGAAAATCATTAAATTAAGTAAAAGGAAGCTATTTTGAACATTTACTTTTGTTTACAATTATTAGTCTAGTCGCCTCTAACAAAATTTCCTAATAAAAACTCTATTTAAACAACATAATTTATGATATTTATAATTATTTCGAAAACGGCTGGATATAACTTATATGCTTGTATTCCAAAAAAAATTGTCTATGAATTCTACGTCTAATAGCTAAATAATATACAGGGTGTTCCATTTGAAAAGCTTGAGAAAAATTATTTTAAAATGGGGGGTTTTTGAAAGCTTATCATGAACACCCTGTATAAAATAAATAAACGCAATTACATTCATAGTATCTCTAGACCTCTTGTCATAAATTTCACGCAATGCCGAGGTTAAAAAAATAGTTCTGGATTGTTTTTCTTTGATTTTTTTATTCAGGACTGCAAAACGTTTTTTTTTAGTTTTTAATTTATTTCTCCGAAACTACAAAACCAAATTAAATAAAATTTGAGGCACTTATAAACGATAGTAATACGAACCTAAATATGCAATAAAATACTGGGTGTCCCATTTAAAAAAATATAACTTTATGCTGTCACACTTTTTTGGGCCACCCTGTATAATGTAAAATATTTTTAAAACATGCCGCTTTTAATCCAATATCTCAAGCTGTTTCAGTATTGTTGATAAGTTCTTCGATAACGATTTAATCTTCCGTCCACGCTTCGTTTGCGGACCCTGTATAATTTTGGCTATGTTCATTTTTTTTATAGACGGAACACTGTAACACACTGTAATTTTGCCCGTTTTTAATGACAAAATTTTGGACGTGGAAAATAATATATCCCTGTACAGGGTGTTCACTTGTGGGTGGTTTTACGGGGTATCTCCGTTATTAGTAAAGAAGGGTGCGGTTTTCGCAGCACTGTGCTACTTTTTTGTGAAACGATAGTTGCCCCAATTTTTCTGGTCCTCCTTGTTTTTTGATATACTGGATGTTTTTGAGAATTTTACATTTTGGAACACCCCCCATATTTCGGTTACCTTGTAACTTATTAATAAGAAATATAATGTTCTCTTTGTAGTTTTTTATGTAGAATCCAATTATGTACTCAGATTTTGTCTATGTTCAATACTTTTCAAGAAACAAACAAGCTTGCTTTTTTTTAAATTGGTCACCCTATATCTTTTTTAAATAATGTAATCAGTTTTTAACAAGCTTCTCAGAAATATATAATACGAACAAACCCGAAATTTTCGTTTTTAAAAATGTCCTAATTATTATCAACCAATGTAAACTAAAAAATATGACATGTTTGTTTGCTATATCCAGTCGAAATGGAAGATTGATCATTAGAAGTCTATTGCAATGGTAAATATAAGTATTTTTGTAGTATGTAATGAAATTTCTTGATTTGCTTGTAGATATCTCGAAAAATTACAAACTAAGACTAAAATAAAGTATTATATATTTCTGAGAAGCTTGTTAAAAACTGAATCACATTATTTATAGTGTGGCCCATTTAAAAATAAAACTGTTTTTTTCTTGAAAACTATTGAAAGTAGAAAAAGATTCTACGTAAAAAACTACAAAGAGTGCGTTTTATTTCTTTTTGATAAGTTACAGGGTAACCGAAATATGGGAGGTGTCCCAAAATGTAAAATTCTCAAAAACATCCCGTATATCAAAAACGAGGAGGCCTAGAAAAATTCTAGTTTGGGCATCTTTTGTTTCATAAAAAAGTAGCACGTGCTGCGACAACCGCATCCTCCTATTTTCACTAATAATGGAGATACCCCGTAAAACCACCCAAAAGTGGACACCCTGCCCAAAATATAACACATTTTCAAATTCATTCACTTCGCCAATTAATTATTATCGAATATTGAAAAATGTACGTCCTAATTAATAAGCCGTTATTTCGTTAATAATGAACCCATTTTAATATTTTTTATATTAATTGATATAAAATGTATGAGGTAAGTAAAAATGTAAATTTGACATATCTCACATCAAAATTGGATTTTAATTATTTTTTAAATTAAACCAATTAGAGAAGATATATCTGGGTTAGACACTGGCCCAAAAGTATTCCCATATCAACGAACAAACCCGAACAAAAACACGATTTCTTCTATATTCATTATATGTATTGTGGAAAAAGCGTTTCATAAAGAAATAATGCGGTATTGTATCACTTTTAGCTTTTCCTGCGTAGCACTCTGTGTTGAAATGATTTTTATTTTTTATTCAGGAAAAGCTAGAAGTGATAAAGTGGTGCATTGATTCTTTGCGAAACGCTTTTTCGACAAAATAACGTATTTAGAAGAAATAGTAATTTTTTTGTTCCCTGGGGCAGGCATCTCGTAATTTATGGGCCAGTTTCAAAAATTAATAAAATTGAATTTTTATGTAAGATATGTCAAATTTAAATTTTAGGAAATTTACATGCATCTAGATTTTATGCGCTACCTCGTACAATCAGACATATCAAGACGTAAACTGCTCTGCCCTAAACTCTATCAGTTAGAAAAATTATTAAAATTGGGTCATTATTAACGAAATAACATCTTATTAATTATGACGTAAATTTTTCAATATTCGATACTTAATTTGTATTCTTTAAATTTTTTCAAAGGACATCCTAGATATACCTAATAAAGCCTTCCATGGCATAATTATTATTATGCAGTAACTGAACTGAATAGAAAAATTTCCCATTTTCCCACGTTCGCGTCTATATGCCATTGGAGCATCTTTATTGAAAAATCACATTTATAACATTTGAAATGTTTTAATAAGAAAATATGTTTTTATGCGGCCTGGATAACTTTCCGTTGTACAGCAAAAGCATTCGATTCTGATTTCTCAGCAACGGTAGCAACTTTGGAGACAGCAACACAATTAGCAGCTACAGGTATTTTATTAAAAAAAAACGATAATGATTGGTATGGGGCCCCTCAAGCATTATGTAAGCATATGTTTGTTAAATTTGTATCCCCACCCCATCTACAGCCTGTGTGGTAGAAAGTGTAACAAATGGGAAACCTTTTTACCCTTCATTTTATCAAAAAAAGTTACACTTGCTAAAAAGTTTTGCGCCATTGAAAACCTCCTTAGCCATAGTCAGATATCCGAAATATTGTACATAGTGGCCAAAAAATGTGAAATTGTTCTAAGGATAAATAACTCTTGTTTCTAAAAATACATCAAAATGCCTTTATGTTCTCTCTCTGTAAACATGCTGACGAGAAACAGCCACCTATGAAATATAATTAAGTCATTTTATAAAATGAAATAAAATTTTATTTCATGACAATATAGACAAAGACGAATCATAAAAACAATGAGTTAGATTAGATACATAAGAAATTAAATACATAACGTCAAAAAAAGTCCTAATTGTATAAAAACAACTGTCAAATTCCTGCCATAATTTTCGATACATCGTTCTCTTTTTGTTTAAATCTGTTTATTGTTCTTTTCCTATTTCTGCTCTTTACAACTCATTACTGGCTTGCCTTATTCTGTTTTGTAGATTTTCAGTACCCCATAAATAATAGTCCAGAGGCGTCACATCAGGTCCTCGCCAATTTGTAAACTGTCTGTCCCTATGTGTATCCACGTCCACGTCCTATACATGTGTTCGAGAATTAGTATTCAATCAATAAAAAAAAATGAATGAATAAAATAATAATAAAACTAAAATGATCTAATTATGTCCCATAGGTGGCTGTTTCTCACCAGTATGCTAGAGGGAGGACATAGTTCTAGAAAGAGTTTCATATCGACATTTTGATGTATTTTTAAAAATAAAGTTATTTTAGTCTTATACCAATTTCACATTTTTTGGCCAGTCTGTACAATATTTCGGATATTAGACTATAGCTAAGGAGGATTTCAACCAAGCAAAACATTTTAGTAGTTTTTTTCGATAAAATGAAGGATAATTAAGTTTCCCATTTGTTACACTTTCTACCACACACGCTGTATATGACAAAATAAGAAAATCACAATTCCCTCACCCCATAAATAAATAATGTAAAATATTAAAAACTTTTTATTATCGACTTGATCTATTTTAAAACATTTTATAATTCAATTATATTCATATTAATTGGTGTTTAGACCAATGTATTCCACTGTTATTTCCTCAACAAGAGGTTATCTTACATAACATTCTTTCTTGAAAACTGGTTAAGATAAAATAAAAGAAATAAAAATCGGCCCAAACCACAAATGTAGAATTTTTGCCCTTTGTCAAACTCATCCTTAGTCTGAGGTGATAAAATTCTCCATAGAATCTTCGCTTTGCGTTAATAGGATGCACTGATAATCTTGATTTCTGTTTAAACATATACCACTTGGTTATATTAGAGTCTAAAATAATATCTTCTTCATCGAAAGAAGATGACAACTCACAGTTTATATCTAGATGTCGAGATACAAACTGATCGACAGACAAGGCAATGAGCGAGGGTCGGTGCGCTGGTTTTGGACACTACTGTACCATGCTACAAACGAGGGCGCTGTGCGATGCGCCGTTGCGGCCATACACTTAGACGGCATATCACGACTTGTCAGTAACGCTTGAGTGACAAAAGGAGAAAGATTTTTGCAACGCTATCAATTGCCCAGAATGAATGTATTTTGATTAATTTTTTTTACTACCCTGTACAATAATTATTTTTTTTATTATGCTGCCGGAATAATTGTAGTCGAAAAACAAGCTGCTGCAGTGTTTCATACTGCTGAGAACGTTTCAGTTGCTATAGAAGCTGCTGATAAGGCTTTCCACGCAGCAAATTCGCCACACTCTGCTATAGTTTTAGATAGAGCTTTCAGGAGTGACCTATCCAACTCAGGTAAACTTTGACAACTGAGGTTTTCTTTACAATTGAATTCTAAATTGATAAAGTTGAGGTGTCTGAAACCGTTTTAGGCCTTCAAATTAATTAATTTGTAAACATGTGTTCTATCCCTTTTTAGTTTTCTCATTATGACCAGGACAGTCTTATTTTTTTATCTTTTTGGCGAAAAACTTTTCACAAATTTCTTTAAATTGTAATTGATGACTTTTTACATGTTTACTTATACAGGGTGGTCGGTAATGTTCATAGTTCAAGCTGTTTTAAAGATATAAACATGAAAATTTGTAATTGGGGTTTTTTGGGGGCGAGTAATAAGAATTTAGTCCTATTTTTCAAATAACTTGTAGAGGGCGCTAGTTATAAATTAAACAAACAAACCGATCAAACCTATTATTTATATGTGTAGAAGGTTATTCATTACCTACCGCCCTGTATGTATAGCCCATAGTCATGATTATTTATTTTTGCAAGCAGCTGATTTTTCGGAGGCGTTTAGTAGGGATTCAGCTTCAGTTTTAAATAAAAACCTGGATTATTTTGTGATCAAAACTGGAAAATATGGTAGGTTTTAAAAAATAAAATATATACATTTTGTCGGAGTGTTATACTGAGTTTAAGAGTTCCAAGGTTACACGTTAAATAATTATATTTTTCAACCTTTCAAGATTTTAGTGATAGTAGTAACTCATGGCAATACAACTTTCGTTATTGAAATTGATGTTTGAAATGCTTTTTATACTACAGGTTTAGTCAATATTAAATTTTAATATTTCGAAAATTTTGACGGTGTTGCCAAATATGACATTTTGCTTTGGCAATTCCACTTCTATTAATATACTGATTTCGTATTTTTAATCATTTTATTATGAATTTTCATCATGTTAAGGTTGAAACTATAAACCTAAAACAGATTTATCTCCAAATAATAATTTCTTTGTAAATTTTCAAACTGAAAAAATTTTATATAGCGTATGACCGTAACAGTGGGGTGTAGTTAATTATGATATTTTAAGAAAATATGTTCCGAGATACAAGGTTTTGTGAGACTCCTTACTTAAATCGATTTAGTTGAAAAGTTGAAAGCAAATTACCTATATTTGCCTTAAGGACCCAATGTCTAAATATTTAATTATCTCAAATTTATATTGAACGTATGGTATTTGCTATCTAATTTTTCGATTTCTCACAGTTTAAATTTCAGCGGGCCGCTTTGTTATTCAAGGGTAATAAATAACAATATATAATAATAATAATAATAATAAAGATAATAAATAATTGTCAGAAATAAAATATATTCGGTGAAGCCAACAAACCTAGTATTTATTTTTTTGTTGCTGCTTCGGACTAATTGTAGCTGAGAATCAATCAGTTGCTCCTGCAGAAACTATCGACATTGTAACTGATTCAACATTATATGTGGAAGAACCAGGTAGGACCTAAAAAGTTTCCTTAGTTTAGTTGAACCGGGGGATTACATTCAGAAACATGGTATAAAGATATAAGAGGTATGGTTCCACGCCGATGGAGGCGTGGATTGTGACGTCAACGGGCGAGTTATTTTTAAATCTCTTATGGAGATTTATACTGCTGTCAGCGTTTTTAACTCTCTTTTAAAGCTATTAAAAGGTTTTACGCATTAATGGTATGTGAAATGAAAGAATAATATCATGGTATTTAGGTATATTTATTTCACGAACACATAACAAAGATTTAAGCTAAAATACGACCTAAGTAGTTGCATTATTTTTCTTAATAGTCCATCTCTCAGTGGAGTGAAACTCATAATCTGCTTCAGTAGTTAAATAAACAATATTTTAATTTCCATACATATTTCGAAGGCGTATACCCTCATGTTAACAAAATAAATAAAACCGTATCCATTCTATTCTTTGTTTTTATCCTTAGCAAAGCGGAAACACCTTATATTTCTATCAAATTTCTTTGCCTGGTTATCCATATCACAACCGAACACAGCGCACTATTTTATGAAAATCAGATATTTATTTTAATAAACACACACGACTATAAGAAAAAACTCTGATGAACTTTCAAAATTTCCACGGAAACTACGGCAAATGGCACTACGTGGCGACCAGTGTTGCCAGAAATCTTTAATCAAAAGTAAGAGGTTAACGGTTCGAAACCTAATAGAATAATAAAAAACGGTGTCAGAGTAAGAAGAGTACGAGAAAAAGGTCGTTACTTTCCTATGATATGGGGGGCATCTCCAGATTGAACATAAATTTCATATGGGGAGCCCCATAACAAGAATGAACATTAAAAAATTGTTAAAATAGTAATGGATATGTTACAATTGTAAAAGACTGACAACGCTGGTGGTAACCAGCAGGGGTCGCCGAGCAGCTTCGACTATCGTTGACCAGTTCCAATGGCACGGCGGTTGTTTGTCGGAATCTTTTCTTATTTCGGTGGTATTTTAGCTGTAATGTGTGTTACATTTCTATGAAATTAATATACGTAAATACTTGTCTTATATTATTATTTCATCTCGCATACCATTAATTGCGTAAAATCTTTTAATACCTTTAAAATAGAATTAAAGACGCTAACACCGTATAAATCTCCATAAGAAATTTTAAAATCGCCCTCCCTGCGCGCCGTAGACGAAATTCGAAGGTTGGTTATCTTACCTTTAGAAAGGTTAGGTAATTGATTAAAATACGCTAAGTCTCTTTTAATTTACCAATATTTTATAACTGTTACACCAAAATGTTGAAGGGTTTATCTTTTTTTCTCAAAATCAGCTTTTGATGACGTGTCGTTTCTGAAGTGACAAGTCCACCTGCAAAAATGTATTTTTTTTTTTAATATAAAAATATTAAGGTGTCTCGATTTTCCTTATATGTATAGATTTGAAATTTCCACCATTAGCAACCAAGAAATAGACGTGTAGTTGTGACATTTTTACTTGCGTGTAAAAGGAAGTCTGGCATCCATGTCCCGGGGATAAAACTTGATATGCAAAGGGTCTAGAGCCCTGGAAAGCGGCTGGAAAAGGGGGTAGTAACTTTACTTAATGTCAGTAAGGCTGATATTTTACACGAAATAGTAATTTATATTTAAATGCCTGACGCTTAACGCAATATTAACGACCAAACGGTACTGAAGAAAAATAATTCAGTTATTAACCCACAGTAGAAAGGTTGTATATTTATATAAAATATATATTATAAAATGCATATTTTTAAAACTTTAACCAGCCTGGCGCCTGGAGCCAGTCGCGAATCGACTAAGAAGTCGAATATAAGTGCAGTAAAGACTTATTTATACTGTGAGCTCATTTTCAAGTAACATCCTTGCATTGACTATCCCAGTGCCGTAGATAGCTTTGTTTCCTGGAGGGTACTGGTACACCTGGTAACACCTTCACATTATTTCATTTTACGGTTATCATAAGCTTTCCTGGGGGGGTTCTGGTACGACGTTATGACAACCTTAACTTTACGGCTCCCATTTGTATAGTGTTCTTTGGCCCATAGTTATTTAATTGGCCCTTTCATTTTCGAGGACGCAAAAGCATTACTTAATTTTTTTACAAAATGAATTACAAGGGCTACCAGGTTCAATGTAAACTCTAATTCCACAGTATTATCATAAGGTCGGGCAACATTTGGACGTAGAGTTTCGAGGGTTGTGGATTGGTCGCGGTAGTCCTATAGTTGTCCTCTAAGATCTCCAGACCTCACACCACTACACTTGTGTTTATGGGACTGGTTCAAAAGTGAAGTTTACAAATTAAAAGTGGACACTCGGGTTGCGCTAAGGATGTATTAGAAATCGAAACAGGACGCCGTCATAGGCGAAGTAAAAAATGTTTAGAGGTCGATGGCGATAGTTTTTAACATTTATTAAAAAACACTATGATTAATTAAATGTTAATGCATGAAATTTTATTTATTTGTAATTGCGCTATATCTTGAAAACAAATGAAAATCGGATGACATATGAGTTTTTTACATACACAGTACTTGTAACCCAAAATTATCAAATTATTCCAGATAGCGCAGGGACACTTACAGACGCAATACCTGAGCCTCCACCCATACCAGATGTAGCTGGAGAAGCCCTAAATCAACTAAATGCCCTTGGAGAGCCCACTTTTGCCTCTCTGGGGCTAGGAGGCTGGACGCCAGTAGGAATGATACAGCAGTGTATGGAATTTTTGCATGCTACGTTAGGGATCGATTGGTGGGCAGGTATCGTTCTTGGTATGTAAATATTATTCCATATAAAATAATCTATAAACGGCAGTATTTTGGAAAAATAATCGACTGTATTCACTAAAGGGTTTTTAATTTAAAACTGTCCTAAATTGACAGGTTAGGGTAAAATAGTAGTAGTTGTCATTGATAGAACTAAAACTTTCACACTTTCCGCAAGATTTTTTTTCTACCAGCGCGTTGAAAATACAACAGAACTTAAAGACTTTTTACAAGCTAGAATTAACAAAATGTTGAACCTAAAAAATAGATATTATTGTTTAGGATTTTAAGTATGTATTGTAACTCTTGTGTGGCATTTGGCAAATTTATAGCTGAATTTAACAAAAAACTATAAGAATGTAACCAATATTTTGACTATGCAACATTTGCTTTTTGGTCGATATTGAAATAATTTGTTTATCATGATGATTTCTGATATTTACTGGGATTTCAAAAAAATATGTTATTATTTAGGTAGTATGTGTAACATACATTTTCATTGAAAAATATATAAAATTTGCATTGAAAACATATTTATATTTATATTCAACCTTATTATTTCTAATACGGCCCTGATTTTATAATGTTAAATTTTAAGACCTTCTTTTATTCTAAATTCAATGATTGTCGTTTAATTACGTTTCGAGTATTTTTAATCATCTTCATGACATCTTCAGGGTACGGACCTGTATTTTCCATAATTTGGTAAAAAAAAGTTCAATGCAGCAGGTACTAACATGGATCATTTTAAAATTATTTTATAATAATGCACTACATATTAATCATAAAACAAGATAATTAACACTAACAATAACAAACCAGTAAGTATGAAAAAATAAGCAACAAATAAATACATCGGCAAAAAAAACATTAATTACAGTAGAAATTAATTTTCCAAAAGCTGGTCGAAATGATTTCCGTCATGCTCCAAACAAATAGCATCTTAAAATTGCAGAATTTAAAACATTTATTAGCATTTGTGGCCTTATGCTTTGAAAGGCTTCAATAACTTTACTAGTCGTCGAAGATATCTGGAGAATGACGAAATTCGTACACCTTTTGGAAAATTAATTTCTCATAATCTACTGTTAGTTTTACTTTAATTAATGGTTTTTTTGACGATGTACCTATTTGTTGTTTATTTTTTCATACTTAGTGTTTTGTTATTGTTAATAAATTATCTTATTTTATGATTATTATGTGCATCTTATAAAAATTTTAAAAATATTTATTTTAATACCTACTGCATTGAACTGTTTTTACAAAATTATGGAAAATATAGGTCCTTATCCTGAACATTTCTTGAAGATGATTAAAAAGACTCGAAAAGTAATTAAACGATAATTTGTGGTACATCATTGAATTTAGGATAAGAAGGTCTTAAAATTTGACATTATAAAATCAGGGCTGTATTAGAAAAAATGAAGTTGATGATGATTGCTTGAAAACGTAACGTCGTATGAAAAAATTTGTTATGTATTCTTAGAGTTCACTAAAAGTTGATGTGAGAATGTTTTGTCAGTTTTGCTCTAACTTTAATATTAACGTCGAAAAAAAAATTCAAAATTCAAAATTTCAGTTTTTCTTAAATAACTCAAAACTTAGAAATCTTACCCAAACTTTTTGTACGGCATATTGTTCGTGCTTTTGATTGCGATACTTTTTCCCAATTTAATCGAAGTTGTATGTATCTCTTACCATTAACTAGATCCCCATAGAGGCCCTCCTTATCTGTTTAGAGAAGAAAGTTAACAGTTTCAGATTTTTTGTAACTAGAGACCAAATCGACTTTTTCGTAAAAACATATACCTCAATTTTCATATCCCTGAACAGTTTTTTACCACGCAGTTCATTCTTCGAGCTACTAAACATTCTACTTTTTTTTAATTGCTTACAATGTTCTTTGGTACACCCATTTAATGGTGGATGGTAGAATACGAAAAATACATTGCAGTGCATTGGCTAATATATTTCCTTGTTATAAATAAAATATATATCTTTTGTAGCCACCATTGTGATTAGGATATGCGTCTTTCCATTGGTTATATTGGCACAAAGGAATGCTGCTAAAATGAATAATAATATGCCACAAATGCAGTTATTGCAATTGAAAATGACTGAAGCGAGGCAAAGTGGTAAGCTCTTTACAGATATTTTTAATGTAGTAGGTATTAAGTTTTAGCTCTTATTTCGCAAATGCATACTTATTTGTCTAATTTTTTTTAGTAATAAAAAATGTATTTTATTTTTATATCTACACGCCGGACACGGTACAATCCTAGACACATTCGCGGATTTTTAAAATTAAGTCAATAAGGGACAATATTTGATTGTTACCTTAAGTTAGACCTTAGCTAAGGTAGCCTTAACGTTATGGTAAACCTTAAAAAACTATATTTTAAATTAATTTCAATCAATTGACGCATTAAATGGAAGATTACCTCGCCCCTAAAGATGAGATGAGAGTTAAAGAGAACTTTAATATACTGTCAAACTTGGGTTAATGATGACTTACGTCATTCTCTACCTTAAGATGGCTTTGAAATATCGGCCCTAAAAGTATCAGATGTAGAGTGTAGTTCAAAATATTATACCGTTGACCTTTACTGCAATAAATCAGCGTCCTGAATAATCCCTATTGTGTATACCCCTAAATCGTTAAACCACAATAAATGGGTGCAGGGTCGGCTTAAAAATATAGCTATCTACATATTGACGTATCTCCGGTTCAAAACGGTGAGATTTGATAAAACGTTATTGATTTATATTTTGGAGGAATGAAATAATTCAAAAGTGATATTAAAATTTCAGGTCCGTATTTGAAAACCATGATATCTGAAAACCAAAACGTCCTTTTTTTAAATTAGAAACAATCTTTAAATGCAGCGTTAGAAAGTACCCGTAGAAAGTTATTTCCGTTTTTCAATAGATTTATAAATAATCTCACAAAAAAACAAAAACTGAATATGAAATTTTCGTTTTTTTTTGGATATCTCTGAATATAGTCGTAATTTTCTTAATTTCTCACCGGGATTAACTTTAGCTATTTTTTACAATTTAACCTATTTTGTAGTTTCCGAGATCCCAATGGTGAGCATCCAATTGGGGACACCCTGTACACAGAAAAGTTTTACAATAATGAATTTTATCAACTTAATTCTACTTTACTGTAAATTTAGCTTGGTGTCGCTATCTTCATCTAAACGTATTATTAATGGTCGAACAGTAGTACTCGCACACATATAAGAATTTTCCAACTTAATACCTACACAATAGTAGTAGGGAAGTTATATAGGGTCCGCAAACGAAGCGTGGACGGAAGATTAAATCGTTATCGAAGAACTTATCAACAATACTGAAACAGCTTGAGATATTGGATTAAAAGCGGCATGTTTTAAAAATATTTTACATTATACAGGGTGGTCCAAAAAAGTGTGACAGCATAAAGTTATATTTTTTTAAATGGGACACCCAGTATTTTATTGCATATTTAGGTTCGTATTACTATCGTTTATAAGTGCCTCAAATTTTATTTAATTTGGTTTTGTAGTTTCGGAGAAATAAATTAAAAACTAAACAAAAAAAGTTTTGCAGTTCTGAATAAAAAAAATCAAAAAAACAATCCAGAACTATTATTTTAACCTCGGCATTGAGTGAAACTTATGACAAGAGGTCTAGAGATACTATGAATGTAATTGCGTTTATTTATTTTATACAGGGTGTTCATAATGAGCTTTCAAAACCCCCACATTTTAAAATAATTTCTCTCAAGTTTTTCAAATGGAACACCCTGTATATTATTTGGCTATTTGACGTAGAATTCATAGACAATTTTTTTTGTAATACAAGCATATAAGTTCAATCCAGCCGTTTTCGAAATAATTGTAAATATCATAAATTATGTTGTTTAAATAGAGTTTTTATTGGGAAATTTTGTTATAGGCGACTAGACTAATATTTGTAAACTAAAGTAAATGTCCAAAATAGCTTCCTTTTACTTAATTTAATGATTTTCCTCTACTGCCAACAGAACTCTTAATTCATTTTCTTCATTAATAACGGGTTTATTGATTATCATCCTTTTTATGTACGCAGTGCTTCCTGTTGCTACAAATCTTTGCAACAACTTCTCGAAGGTTTTTGGTCTCGGCAATATTTGGATATCTTTCAGCATACACTCGGCTCGCGAGGAGACAATTTCTTGCACATTCGCCCAGTATAAACATCATATTTACCATTTCTAAAGTTGTAAAATTCGACATTTTGTAAATAATTTTATTTGGCTGTCATAGTGACAATCTAAACAAAAAGAAATCATGGCAACTCGATTAAGAATAAAAAATAATATTAAATAATAAAAGTAGCAAAAATGTATGCTTTTAAAATTTATATCGAAATAACTAAAATACGGTAAACTCTAAGAGTAAAAGGAAGCTATTTTGAACTTTTACTTTAGTTTACAATTATTAGTCTAGTCGCTTAAACAAAATTTCCCAAAAAAACTCTATTAAAACAACATAATTTATGATATTTACAATTATTTCGAAAACGGCTGGATATAACTTATATGCTTGTATTACAAAAAAAATTGTCTATGAATTCTGCGTCAAATAGCCAAATAATATACAGGGTGTTCCATTTGAAAAACTTGAGAAAAATTATTTTAAAATGTGGGGTTTTTGAAAGCTTATTATGAACACCCTGTATAAAATAATAAACGCAATTACATTCATAGTATCTCTAGACCTATTGTCATAAATTTCACTTAATGCCGTGGTTAAAAAAATAGTTCTGGATTGTTTTTTTTGATTTTTTATTCAGGACTGCAAAACTTTTTTTTAGTTTTTAATTTATTTCTCCGAAACTACAAAACCAAATTAAACAAAATTGGAGGCACTTATAAACGATAGTAATACGAACCTAAATATGCAATAAAATACTGGGTGTCCCATTTAAAAAAATATAACTTTATGCTGTCACACTTTTTTGGGCCACCCTGTATAATGTAAAATATTTTTAAAACATGCCGCTTTTAATCCAATATCTCAAGCTGTTTCAGTATTGTTGATAAGTTCTTCGATAACGATTTAATCGTCCGTCCACGCTTCGTTTGCGGACCCTGTATATTATTATACTCTATTCAAAACCGAGAGTCAATACACCGAAATAAATGCATATGATCCGTGATATTCACCAGGACGGCACTAAGAAATGGTAATATTTTCCATGTATATTTTCTTCATACAAGGAAGACAATCAATGGCGATAGGTTCATCTGCGGTATCTGTGCTGCTAGCGATATTTATTTAACGGTGATTAAAAGTAGTAAGTCTCGATTTTGGTCCCAAAGGCACTACGGTTATAATATTACTATAGGACAGTATTAAAAACACAACGAACTGAAATACAATACGCCAGCCTCGCGCGCCACTATATATTTTATGGCTGATTAACCAATCATAATGCAGGATTTCCAGTATCGATCGCCGATGACGCATTTCCTACTGTTTACATTTACTGACCGTTGGTTTTGAATAGATTATAGGTATTTATACCTTTATCCTTAACATAGTGTAATAATTAGAGATGTAGGTAAATACAATTTGTACACCGGCGGCCGGAAAAGATGTAAATATGGTCACAGGGGTAATCAGGATTTAATGGCAGTCAAAAGATCAACGGTATATTTTGAACTAAACTATAATGTACTTAAAAAACACAAAATCTCACTGATGTAGCGGAGACATACGTGCATTGTGTGTCATTTGCTGGGCAGATACCGGTGGAGAGGTGGAAGCGTCTATTTTACGACTTACGTCAAGTATAAACTAATTTGCTAGTTGAAGCCACATATATTTTGGGAAAGCGTTTCATAAAAATGTCTAAAGCGTTTTGTACCTTTTCAAATTTAGATTGGAAATGTCAAAACATATTGTTTATGAGAATATTATGTAGGAAATAAATTTGTAACAGGTTTACCTTGCCAGACATGTATAAACGAAATTGCATGGTCGAAGATCATACTCGTACACCTTAGTGCGCTCTCACACTGTCTCGTTTTGCAGGTCACGTTTTGCGGGAGCCGTTCAGCGCAATGGTAAAAATAATGCATTTTGCGGGAAAGATGTGACAGTCTGCCATGCAATACAAGAACCTAGTAAGTCGTAAAAGTAAATTTTAAGACATTCCATTTAAAAATTGCACAACTTCTTTAATATTTAATTTATTGTTCTAAAATTTTATACACAGTAAGCTCTTGTTACATAGTTTCATTTTCCAAAAGATCATTGATTTTTATTAACAAATAAACAGTGAAATAAATATGAAAAACTTACTACTCTATTTTATAGTAAGTCGACTTACTAGGTTCTTGTATTGCACGGCAGCAGTGGCGATAAGATATAAGGTATTTTTACCGCATTAAGTGCGGTGTTACATTGTCCCGCAAAACGGGTACTCCAAAACGGGAGCCGTTCGGCAGGATGATGAAAATACCTTATATGTTATCGCCACTGTCACATCTTTCCCCCAAAAACGCATTATTTTTATCATTGCGCCGAACAGGTCCTGCAACGCGGGACCTGCAACATGGGACAGTGTAACTGTGCACTTATGCTATCTTTGTTGGTAATTTTGTAGGTGATTCTATCAGTGCGGCAAGGTACAGTCAAGAAATGATGCTGTTTATGAAGGAAAAAGGATTAAGTCCATTTAAAAATATGATCGTTCCTTTGGCGCAGGTAAAATATAATTTTTTTGCTGCAGTAATTACGCTACTGACATTTCTGAGGAGATTTATTATTTATCTCGGCAAGTGATATTTTTCTGAAATACCTATACACGGAAATATAACATGCTGACGGTGTCCATTAAACTAATTTCTAGTCACAACTATAAAACAATATAACGTAAAAATAATAAATCCCTGCTCCATTATATCCCATTATAAGGATAACCTAAAATATTTTCATCGAGATTACAACATATTTTGTCTCTTTATACAAAATGATATTCCTACCTTAATTGCTAAATAGTTTTTATCATCAGCTTCTTTTATAAAACGATTGATATCCTCTATTTCTAAGCTTTTTGTTTCCTATGGCACATAGCGCTCGTTATGCCAATTAAGCAAACTTTGATGTATCAAGTTTCCATAAATATTTAGGCAGGATCTCAACATCGAATAAATAGATCATAAACTAGAGGTTTTTTTAACTTACACTATTTTTCAAAATATGCAATAAGAGCATTTTCTAAAATATTTTGAATTTTGTTCTGCTCGCACCATAACTCAAGGTTTGCATATTATTTTTGATAAACTTACGTGATTTTTGGGGTAGATTATTTTCTGCAATTTCTCGTATTTTTAGTGGGGTATAACTTTCTTCCTGACTCATTTCTATTAACTTTAATAATATATTTATTTTTCATTATGACGGATGGGAAGAAGCTTTGTTGTGTTCAATTGTTTCTATTTATGGCATATTTGATATTTTTGATTTGAAGTTGTAGTTTTGCCAACCCAAAAAGAAATTAATAATTTAAATGGAAAAAATCTACTATATTTTTAAAAGTTTTTCAGACTTAAAGACCCAAATAGAAAAAAGTATTATAATTAAAATACACGGTTCATAAGACAATTAGAGCACTTGTACTTTAGAAAACTCCCCGTTTCGCGGGTCGTTTTCTAAATTAAACGCGTGGTCTAATAATAATGTCTTATGGAACTTGTATCTTAATATACTATTAAGCTAGCTGTAAACTGAAGAATGAATGTGCGTTTACTTCTTAAATTAAGTTCGATTCATGTATTCAAAATAGTTCCATTAATATTTTAGGCTCCTATTTTTATATCATTTTTTATGGGACTTCGGCAAATGGCCAACGTGCCAGTTGAAAGTTTGACACATGGTGGATTGTTTTGGTTTACGGACTTAACACTACCAGACCAATATTTTATTTTACCGGTTGTGACCAGTGCCACGCTTTGGTTGACCATAGAGGTAAGATCTTGCAAATTTTTTAATGTATCAAATGTTCATTATCTACAGGGTGTTATGGAAATGACGTATTATATTTAAACCGGCAAATCCCGAGATGAAAATAAATTTAAGAAAAATAACCATAAATGGCGCTTTGAATTATTAAGCGAAATATACAGTTTATATGAAATCTCAAAATTTACGTGGCCGCTCCTGAGGCCCTTCGCAATCAATATTTTATTGAGGCAGTCTCAAGTTTCAAAGGAGGTCAGCGCATTGTAGGCGGTGTTGTCATTCTAGTTCTAAATGCACGTGTTCCGTTTTTGACAACAAGACGTCTTGGCGCGCGTTATCACTTCTTTTTCAAACTTTTTAGGTAAAGAAAACTACAATTTTAAGGTACATTCTTTCTTACCTTCGATCTTATTTTTAAATAATCCATTTTATAATTAAATTCCATAAAAAAATAAAACACAAAAAGTGTGCTTTTCAACAGAACTAACAGTAGATACTATCACACAAATTTTAAATCACATCACAACATTTCTTATTATGAATTATTTCACAACAAAAAAAAATCGGGCAATACAACTAACAACGTTTAAAATTCGTATACGTCAAGCACGTGGAACGCTCGACGTCGTTTCACTCCAGAGTCGCGAAGCCTACTGAACTATGAAGGGCGCGCCGCCAGTATTCAAGTAAGGGCGAGACACGCGGTGTGATCTGACAACACTGTTAGTATACTCTAGTGACCCACATTGCTGGTAAGTGAATCCAGATGTAACGGCGCGACAGTATGTGGGTAAAAAGGGTTTTTACCTTAGTATTTAGATATTCGATTTAAAAAAAAAAGTATGTAGACCTTCTCTAGGACTCCCTAGGAGTCACCCATTTAAATATAATAAGTCATTTCCATAACACCCTGTATAATAATTATGCAATAAAAAAATTAATATGAATATAAAATATACGTTGTGATCCTAGTCTTCATTTATAAAGTAATTTAAATTCGATATTTTACTAATAAATACAAATGAAATTTTTTTTTTATTTAATACATTTTGATACATGCAACGAATAACATTGTAATTGACAAATTGTGTTTTTACAGGCGAAGACATAACAGGTTCTGTTATATTACTTTACCATGATACTACAGGCAAAATACCAAAATAATCAGATACAAATGGGATGAAAGAGGCATTTAAAAAAAAATTAAGCTAAAAAACCAAATTTTAGGTTTGAAACATTGAAATTTATTTTAAACTCTCAAATTGGCCAAAAGGTATCTTACAATGTTATTCGATGCATGTATCGATTTATCAAATATTTTAGATGATGCGGTGTTGCCGAATCATAACAAAAGTGACAACAACTTCGGAATTTTAAATGTAAAAAAACTATTGTTTTTTTGGAAGCTGTTCTAGATTTTTACCTAGATTCGAAAGGAATATAATAAATAGAATAACTTATTTAAAATTCCGAAGTTTCTGCCATTTTTGGTATGATCTGGCAGCACCGCATCATCCAAAATATTTAATAAAGGTAGAAACCCATCTCTTATAGCCACAGCGAAATTTTTCAAATGAAATTTGATTTAGATATCGAGATACTTCTAATAGGCACCCTGTATAATGTTTGATGAGTCTCATTGGAGAAGAGAATGTGCATTTTTCCCTTGCGCTAATTCGATAAACAATCATTGTTAATCGTTGCCAGGGAAATTTAACTCTCATGTCTTAATATGTCTGACAAAGTGGGAAGCCTCAATATATTTACATATGACGGTAATGTCAGAGAGGCCTTTTATCGTATGAATGATCTTTCTTTTAAAAAATATTTTCAGTCGAGCAGTGCAGCAGCTTCTACTAGAAAGTATTAGCAACTTTGATAATTTAAATGTAACACCCTGTATATATATATTTTTTAAATATCTATTAATTTCTGAATAACTTTCCTTAACATTTTCCTATACCTATCCGTTATCGTTTTCGAGATAATAATTTTTTTTGGAAAACGTCCTTCAAAAATGGCGATATTTTTAACCAGACAAATTAGCTCACTGAAATTTGGTTGGGTGTCATCTAATAACCCAGAGACCCTTCACTATATTTCCAAATATTAGTTATAATAGTACATGGTGTTTCAAAATACTTATATTTTGATTGTTTGCAAAAATTATAAAAAGTTTGTTTGTAAAATGAAACGTATCTGTGGTCCTAAAAGTTATTGAAATAGTCTACCCTCCTATGTGTAATGTTGCTATACATATCGAAGAGTTTTTGACTTATGAGCATTTATTTAGCAGAATTTATTATTACAAATAACAATCACAAATCAATTCGTAAAAGCTTAAGGTTACTTAACCAAATATAAGTTGTAGCATACAAAGCTACATACACATTTTATTTTACTTCTTAAAAAATTATTAGTTCGTAACAAAAATAACCAAAACATATCTAGTTATGTAATAATTACTTTTGCTAAATGAATGTTCATAAGTCAAAAATATAGCAATATTACACATAGAAAGATGGACAATTTCAAGAGCTTATATGGCAACATATAAAATACAGGGTGTTAAAAACATACTTTTTATCAATTTTTCAAACAATCGGAACATCCTGTACTATATTTTGGAACTGGAACTTGGAACCTAATTTCAGTATGCTAATTTGTCAAGTTCAAAAAAATATATCAGCGCTTTTTATTTTCCAAAAAGAAAAGTAAATTATCTCAAGAACTATAACACATACTGATTCTAAAAAAATTAATACGCGGGGTGTTCCATTTAAATTATCAAAGTTGCTCATACTTTCTAGTAGAAACGGCTGAACATATTTTTAAAAGAGAAAACGTCTCCACTTATATATAAGCTACCAAATTTTCAAAGTGATCTGTTGACTAGTTCTTCATAAACGTCTAATAGGCCATCCACCATCAATCACCCTGTATATTTTTTCTTTTAACTTTCGATTCATACAATCCCAAACAACAATTGTAAAACACTTTATTTATAGTTTAAAAGTGCTTTAATATGTTCAATAAAGAGATGTTGGTTTTAAAGTTACCTTAAAATAAACTAAAAGTTCTTAAAGACCACTTACGTAAAACGTAATACACTCTTTAAATTAAAATAAAAAAAAGTATTTGCTATTAATGCCTTTGACCTTACACTGGTTTTATACTACTCGTGACATTGGCTATTTTAAAACTAATTTGCGTTTTTAAAGGATTAACTAGCAAGTTGGTTTTAACAAAAAAATTTTGGAACAAATAGTTTTAATGTAGTTTTATGGAGTACCCTTGATGTAGTCATTAAAACCCATTAAGAAAACTATTTCATCTTAAGCCTATATGCTCAATAAAATTCCACATTAAATTCAAAAATATAATTTTTACTTTTTAAAAAGGACATTAAGAATATTTTAAAACTCAAAGGTTTCAATCTAGTCAATTTGGTTAAAAGAAATGCCTGTTGAATTTTTGACGACTTTATTAAAACAAATTCTGGAGAAAACGCCATCTTCTCAATAAGCTAATTTAGTGAACCAGTGCCAGTCCGTGTATCTACTTTATGCGTGAAAGAAAATTAGAACAAGTATTTAAAATGAAAAATTTTAAATCAAAACAAAGTGGTAATTTTATAAAATGCAACAACCACAAAACCGGCACAATTTGTAAGGTTAAGATTTCATTAGCGGGCCAGACCACTTTAAATCAATAAGGGCACGAGCTTGAACATATTAAAGCAGCTTCGGCTGTGTGTGCATGTGCATTACATCCCTTTAAATAACTGTAGAACGGTGTGTCCAAACTTGCCATTTAATAAAAAAATATTTTTAAATATAGTTAAAAAATCATTAAATTTTTAGCCCTCGAGTTATGTAGAAGATTTTTATTGTATTTTATCAGAAAAGTTCCATCCGTTTGTAGATTCTTTACGAGAATTGTTTGCATTTGAACATTATTTATGATCTATATTACCACTTACACTTGCTGTTAACTATTTCACACAAAAGTTGTACGACTATAGTAAACAAAAGAACTTATTCAGGATTAATTATAATGATTCTCAAGGTAATTTATTCTGCTGCAAGTTAATTTTAATGCAAAACGTCACTTAATAAGTTTTAATACATAAATTTAAAGTTGCCTTGAAGAACTCTGAAGAATATAAAATAAAAAATAAAAGGTTTTTAATGTAGTCTTAAAATTTAGTCTTGAAGACCCTTTTAGGATGGGCCCTTTTTGGCTATAAGTTGCTTTATGGTAGTCGTCAGGCTGTCTTGAAGTTCATTTGGTTTTATTCGAAATTGTATTGTATAGTTTTAAAGCGACCTTGGCGATCGCAATAAGATCATTAGTGTTACTTGGGATAAAAGGCCTTTCTGACATTACCCGTCATATGTAAATATATTTTTTATAAATAGATATATCTTTGTAAGTCCACCAGTATTAATAGAAATCACCCTAGGGCAGGGGTCGGCAACCTTTTGAGACGAAAGAGCCAAAAGTTATACTTTACACAATTTCTCAGTTTTTAAAGAGCCACTAAAGGCCGTAATTTGATATCGAACGAGACACAACTTGACATCGAAAGAGCCGCATGCGGCTCGCGAGCCGTGGGTTGCCGACCTCTGACCTACATAGAAACATCCGACGACGGCGTCATTCGAGAGCTTCCGACGAACTGACGACGGTAACGACGCGTGTCACGGGGGAGGGGTGCGGTTAAAAGCGAGTACAAGTGGCTGAGAGATAGAATCGGTGCCTAATCCTCGTTAATCGATTCAGAACGAATTTTTAATGATTTTTTTCGATAAAATAAATAATATTTGCGTATGGAACTAAAGAGCCGCAGCTTCACATCCAAAGAGCCACATGTGGCTCGCGAGTCGCAGGTTACCGACCCCTGCCCTAGGGTGATTATCGCTGTAATCAGTTTCTAATCATTTGTGTTTTTGATAATCTAGCTTGGTACTGATGGTGCAAAACTTTCCGCCCAAAACTTGCAAGTAATGCGGTATGTTCTTCGTGCAATCCCGGTCATTATTTTGCCTTTCACAGTTAACTTTCCTGGTGTCATTTTATGTTACTGGGTGGCCAGTAACTTTATCTCTTTAGGACAGGTGGCGATCTTAAAGATACCAAAAGTAAGAAACTACTTTAACATCGAGCCGCTGCTTCAGCACAAAGCGGAAGACCTTCCCGTTAAACCCAAAGGATTCACACAAGGAATTAAAGATTGTAAGTGGATATTTTTATAGAGAAAAGATTTACGTTATGGTACAAAGTGTAGAGTTCACAGACAGTGTTTGCAAAAATAAAATACATGGCACAGCTCACATGTGCGAGATTTTCGATACAAAACAACAGAATAAAATCCAGATACAGTACGTGGTCCTAAAGGCGGGTATTCATTGGCGAGGTGTAAGACTCGATGCCCTTTTTAAAAAGTCTTTAAGAGTCAAATTTTATTTGTATTAATAAAATAAATTACTTGTAGGTCCTTATAAGTAGAAATTTGATAAAACTGTCAGTTTGAAATAAAAAAAAAACAGTGGCAGTACGTAATCATAATCATAATAATTAAGGACAGAAATAGCAATAATAATTTTCTTCGAAACAAATGTAAATTACAGGAACGTACTAGTGGTATTTGTATTAAGATGGTCAATTTAAGGAACACTTAGGTCCTCTTTCATAATTTAAACAAGAAAATCCAGGCCCATATTTAAAAAATTAAGTTGATGATGGTGACTCGAAGACGAAATGTTAAAGATCTGATGATGCCATATGGTGTGGAAAATAAAAAGTAGCAATGAGGAACTGAAATTTATTTTTGGACATCTCTTTGAACAAAGTCGAGGAAAAATAAAAACCTAAACAGAAATTTTAGGTATTTCCAAGTATTTTGGAAGCCCCTGTATTTATTTTTGATTTTTTTGCGGCATATTATTGGGCCCATTACGCAACTTTGCCCCAATTTAACGGTCTTCATATCTCCATTTCCGAAATCCTAATGGTGAATGACGAATTTGTTACACACTGTATATTACATTGAATTCTCAAATTCTTTGCATTTTACGGAGTCAAAAATATTATCTATATTTTATTATAATTTCATTTACTCTTCAGTATGCTTCCGGTATAAAAATAACCACCAGGGGCAAAAATATGATATCCAAACGTACGGCCCGGCGTCTTATTATGCCCATTTTCTAGTCCTAGATAAGTTTAAATTCAAAGACATCAACTCGTTTTACTAAAATAGCAAGTTGGCCAAACGAAGATTATTATAACTTTCGAAGATTATAATAACTCGTTTAATATTTATGGAGAATGTTTTAAAGAAATGTGTTTCAACGCCGTCATAGCCAACCCGGAACAGATACAGCTCCCCAATGAGTACCCGCCTTTATGAGATGGAATTTGTACTGCATGCCAGAAGTAGTTAATTTATTCTATTATAATTTTTTATTGCGTCTCGTGATGAATTTTTTTATATTAAATACCCCTACAGTGAAATTTTCTTCTTTTGAAATGCTCTGATAATATGTTTCAAATTTTGGGAGCCCCATAAGAAACTGATCTTTGTGTGGCATTAGAGTGCATGTTAGGCAAAGTCAAATTACGATTGACATTTGCTCTCGTCGTTATGTCATGTCCTATGTAATTGTGAAAAATATTTCTGGTAAGAGAAAATCTAAGCATATTCTTTATGAACAGTTCAGTAATCGTAAAGACATCAGACTACTGGAATAAGAGTCCCGAAGAAAGACGTCTTAGCTTATATAAAACTATTTTTAAAATATATTTGTGAGCAATGCTGACATTACTCAAAATATTTTTGTTAGCCGATCCTCAACAAATTATTCCATAATTAAGACAAGATTCTGCTAGTGATTTATAGACATCACGCAAAACCTCTGTGCGTAGAATATTACCCAGTTCATAGAACTTGTAAACTAATTTTCTTAATTTATTTTTAACGTATTCTGAATGAAATTTCCATTTTAAAAACCGATCGAAATACACACCAAAATATTTTGTATTATTAGCCGACTTGTATGCCAGTACATGCACAATCCTCGGAAAAAATACAATTAATGGAATGGACCTTAATTTCGTTTTTACTTGGGAGATCAATTTTATTCATTAAAAAACACAACATGTTTTATTAGCATTTACCGTTAAAAAGTTATAATCCATATAGAGAATGAAATCGGGCCAAGTGCTGTGCCCTGAGAACACCCCACTTAAAGAGCTACATGATGAATTAAATTAAGTACCATTGTAACTTTTGCCTGCAGAATATTGTGATATCGATATGTTTATCATGGTTTACCAGTTTCGGAGTGATCCATATTGAAATTCAAATATTTCTAATCAGTTTTAATAGGGAATAAAAATTATATAACTAGTATGGAAAGGACAATTTTTTAAACAATACCTGTGAACGTATATAAGTCTAAGGAATTGTGTGTTCTATACCAGTTATCAATTATACTATTTTCTCTCCTTAGCTTGGACAAATGTAAAAATAACCAAGGAACTAGAAGACCGAAAACGTTTAGATGAAATACAATTTCAAAGGGCAGGAAAAGGCCCGATTCAAAAGACTTACAAATACGACCCCACAAGGCGGATAGATCCTAGTGCCCAGGCGCCAATAAGTGCTAAAAAACGATAGTGTTGTTTAATTGTATTATAAAGTATAAATAAAGTTAATTACCGTTTTATTTTTAATTTATACCTACTGCCTTAATAATAGTTTTTAGGTGGATTTTTTGTTTTAATATAAAACAACGAATTAATTCAAACATGAATACCATACAATAACAACATATTTTTTACTTGTACAGGGTGATCACGTATAAGGGGATCAAATATAATTTTAGGTCTGTTGATTTACGGGGGCATCAAAATTTTTTTTAAAATTGGAGAGCCTGATGTATATTAACTGACTGATATATATTAACTGATTTTCCAATTCTACGTCAAATTCTGAACGTAATTTATGTAATATACCCTATACAACCGTTTCGATATATTGACAATTGAAAAGATCTTATATTAAAAATATCTAAAAATGCATGCATGAGATCGAGATAGCTATTGAAAACAAAACTGAGACGGGTTATCGCTTATTTGTTTTCCATAGCAATCTTGATTATCTTTCATATCGAAAACGATTGAATTTAGATATAGAGTATATTACATAAATTACGTTCAGAATTTGAGGTAGAACTAGAAAGTCAGTTGTCCCGCTTAAAAAAATGTCCGCTTAAAAAATCTTATTGATTGATTAACAAGCCTAAAATGATATTTGATCCGTTGCAAGTACTACTTTAAAAATCCTGTATAGCAGTATTTTTACATTTTTCTCAACTATGAAAAGGGGGGTTAGTTAATATATTATACATGATCACTCTGGATTTGTTTAAATTCTCTATCGAAAAGTTCCGGAATTTTTAATTTTGGTAAATTACATCTCTTGAGACTGTAAAGCAGCGCCCCGAGTGGTCATTTGACTATCGGCACTGTCAACTTAGTCTGTGCGAGGCAATCGATGTTGTCAATTGACAAAATATGTCAATGGGTTTTCCGCCAGTTGTAACCAGCCCGGTGAGACCTTATGGCGGGGATCGAAGCATATAAGTAGGCCGTGCAAGTGACGTCACAGCCAGGCAGGTTACTCCATACGTTTATCCTTTTGTGTCTATCGTTCTGTGTCGATATCAGACTTTGGGTTTGTTCGATTTGACCTAGGCGATATTTATCTCCCTTTAATGAATCGGAGCAGGTTGATGCAGACAGAGACAGACATAGAATGCGAGCAGCACAAGTTCTTAAATTATTTTACAACCGAATATAAAAGTATGTAAGGACAATTTTAAAGCGATATTTACAGCTGAAAACCTATGTCAAAATCCTAATATTTGATTTTCTCTACTTAGTAAATCAAATAAAAGGGTTTTGATGTTTTCTTTGCTTAAATGTCACTTTAAAATATTGACAGTAATACAAATTTGGACAAAAGTGACATTTGAAAAGCACGTGCGAGCCAGGCATAATGGATGTCGCCGTATCATCGCCTGCTTCGAATATTTAACACGGCAGTTTGTCTTCTTCCTGGTTATAAGTATTCGTTGGTTGTAACATCAAGGGCGTTGAATCTGTACTATTCATTTTACCAATTCAGGAGCAACAAACATCGGCACGTGATTTCGTTGCTATTGGTCAAACGGCTACAAAACTTCCGATGCATTTCTAACAGGGTCGTAGTTCGGTGTAGGCTATTATTTCAGGTAACTACATGCGTGGTTCGAGATTGTGAAATGCGGCGCCCAATATTATATAAACATATATCATCGATCTGTAATGTAGGTCCATCGACCTAGGTATTATCAAATCACTACGCGTGACTCAACCTTGCGTCGTTAACATAATGTAGCGCGATCGAATTTCCCCCCCCCCCCCCCCCCATACGTCTGTTTCGGCGAGGCTGATGTATTCTCCTTCAGTAATACTCGCGCGGACGCTGCTGTACTTCGTCGAGTCGAAGCTCCCTTGAATTCTCACGTGTATGTTCGCTCGTTCGACGCGTTTAAGGTGTTTCTTGTTTAAGAAAGAACGTGGTTTTTTGGTTAATAAATATTGCAGTGGCGCAGCCATAATTTTTTCGGGTTGAGGGGTTTATGAAAATGGGGGGGGGGGGGGGGTATTACATTTGTGGTATATATGATTATCGTCGGTTTAAAGGTAAAACTCATTAAGTGCAATTTTGAATAAACGCGAGTTGAAAGTTTCGAAGTGTTTAACAGTCATAATCCTATAACAAGAAAATTCATTAAATGTCTAAAGCTATTCGGAACGAACTAGAATAGCTTTAGACATTAAAATGAATTTTTCTTGTTATAAGATTATGACTGTTAAACATTTCGAAACTTTTAACTCGCTTTTATTCAAAATTGCACTTAATGAGTTTTACCTTTAAACCGACGATATATAGTTGTTACAAAAGAGGGGTGTTTCGACACATTTATGATGAAACAATTAAAAAATTAAATAATTCTAAATATTTTTTGCAGCAAGTTTGTTATTGATTTCTATTTCCATTTTATTATGACACCTCTTCTGATTTAATCAGAAAATCCCAGAATAAAACGGGACTGGAAAAATCTCTCACATGGCAACCACAAATCAATGTTAAAGTTGGAAGATACATTCAAGCTTCAAAAAATAACAAGACAGACTTTATTAAAATTTTACATCTATGTACATTGAAACTTTTTATCTGCAAATTTATATTATATGGAAGATTTACAAATATGTTTAAACAACTCGTTGTCTATACATAGCAAAGACAGCACTAGATATGTTAAATCCTTGAAAAATAGTTACTAAATACATAACTACCAGCCATGGAATAGGTGTTAAAAATATATTTATATTCTTAATGATCTGCATGGAATTATATCCCAGAAAAGTAATATAAACATAATAAATAGCAGCTGCAAGCCAAAAAGAATTACCAAAGACTATGGCTAATGCTCCTAGTTTCCCCACATCGTACCATAAAAATAAGTTATAAAAAATAAGCAAGAAAAAGTGAAGTAAAATTAATGGTGGGAAAAATGCATTTAGATGAATATCAAATGCAAATCCCCATTCGACATCCTGAGGAAAATTCTTTGGCTTTAAAAACTTATTTGTAATGTACCATAAGGTAGTCGCTATAACAACACCTATACCAATACAATCAATAAAAATTTCAACAAGCAGAAACTTTAGGAATTGTACTAGAGTATAATTCAGCATTGCAGCAAACCCTACAGAGGTTAAAGTTAAGGCAGCAGCAAAGAGAATTAGGAATGCTGGGTCATCTCGAGCATATTGTGATTTAAAGTTTTTCCTTGCTCGAAAGATTTTAGTCAACTTCTGTGGGGCTAGTAAAAGGTATACCATTTGCCACATTGCAAATTGAAAGTCCATTTGTTCAAATTTAAATATTTTCCTAAAATATCTGCCAATTTTTTGATAGGCACTGTTTATTTCACGACTAGAAGATGATAGAGGGGTTTCCTTTTTTCCCATTTTTAATTCTGGTTACCACAATGTCCTATTGTCTCTTTTTTAGTTTTAACCTTTATTTCTCAGTGCAATACACTGATTTATCACCTTTATTAAATGACTGTTCTCTAGAGCAGCTGCTACTCTCTCCTTGTCGGCAAGTTGTTTGTTAACTTGACTTTCTGCGTTATGAGTTCCAGGTGTTACTTCCACCTTAAAAAAAAATATATTAAAGAAATCACATAAGTTATAAGGACTTAGTCACCTTACAGTAACTTTAAATCTGGATGGAAGACACCGTAACAACTTGACTCGTATGGACAATCCAATTAATGTAGCCATGCTACAGTGAGGTATAGTTGGAGTGAAATTGACCTGCACATCATTTTTTTCATTATTGACAGTAATCAACTCTTGTTGAACAACATGCAGTTCTTCTAAACTTAGGGGGTGTTCTGGATCATTTATATTTCGAATTAGATCTAAAAATACACTTTTGTAAATAACGTGGGTTCTAATAATGCAATTACACCGAACAAACCCACATGCATTTGTTGAGGATTATGGTTTGGTTGAAATCTTACATTATTCTAATGTTTAGAAATCTTACCAAATATTTCCCTTTGATCGAAATCGTCTACAATTGCATCGTCATGTTCATCTTCTGTGATAAATCTATCAGCAGTTTTTAAGTAAAGCGTAGGATTTTGATTTTCTAGTTGATCACCAAAAGGCATACCTATATAAAAATATTAAACAGTAAATTTTAACCAAAATTCCCAAGCAATCCACTTTTTACACAATAAAAACAAAGGGCAAAGTGTCAACAAAACTTACTAAACTTTGGGTCAAACTTCAAAGCATCACAGAAAAGTATTTGATCAATATACCCTTAAAGTGTACAACAAACAAGGCAGCAAAGATCCCTTTGCTGCCTTGTCGAGCGGTTTCATTTGCAAAGCTAGTGCGCATTGGCGACCCAATCATTCTTCTGTGATTCGAGCAACAAACAGCAGAACTTCCAATTTAAATTGCGGTTTCTGCAAATTTCAATGAATATTACAACATACAAACATTGCTGAAAATTTTAACGATTCTTTCTTTTCAGTTAAATATATAAGTACAAGCGAACAAACTCGAACACCCACTTGTATGTAATTTCAACTACCTGATAAGTTCCATTCGTACGCATCATTCGGAATTTATTTGGAAATTTACTTTTAATCGTCCATTTTACATAATTAATATCTATGATATTTTAAAAAAATCACATATCAAATGTAAACAGAGCAATTTAAGAAATATAAAGTGTGCGAAAATTGGAATTTTAAATTTTGCTCAACTTAGATATATCAGTCGATCGTCCGGGTGTCTTAGCAGGAGCAAGGGCGGATCCAGAACTTCGGTTCGGGTTTGTTTGTTTGGGGGGGGGGGGGGGGGGGGGGGTAGTTCAAGAAGTCATTCAGGCTATATGGCCTAGCTCTAGCAGAAATATTTTTATTTATTTTTTTAAACAAAACAATGTTATACTACCAATATCTTTAAACCTGTTGGGCAATTTATTATACAATTTGATACACATATAATATGGGCTTTTTTCCGTTAGGGTTAGCGTATGTGCCGGATAAAAAATGAGCGGCGAAAGCATACACCAAAAAAAGCGCAAAACTAAATCTAAAAAGTAAAAACTAGTAAAACGTACTACACCCGAAAAAAAAAACTCGACGTGTAGAATTATCGTTTCAACCAAAATTATCAAAATTGCTATTGTATTAGCGCAAATCTCTAAAAAAAGGTTATACCACCAATACCAAGGTAACCCATGGCAAATTGAAAGAAATGTAATTCAACGCTTAAATCATCTGGAATCGATTAAAATCACTTAGTTTATGTGGTTAGTTCCTTATATCCTCTTTTATCTAATCTTAGCTTATATCCAAAATTATCGTACAAAACATCATTATCGTACATACACTATCGTACATCATCCACCACAAAGAATTATCGTACAAATACGATAATTATCGTACATCTGGGAACACTACCTCTTGCCCGTCTATAGACAACGGACTCAGCTACCATAAAACAGTTAACTATGGCTACACGTCCAGAAACTTCATTCAGACCGGCGCTTAATCAGAGTTTCAGATACCTTCCGCCCACATTAAAAATGGCCACACATCGTTTCCTCGTGTAGGATAGAAGGAAATAGATTAAAAACGAGTTGTGTCTTTGCTCAGCCCCCGTGGCTTTTGAAAACCTCTCTCAGAAGACGGTGTCATGTTCCATCTTCAGTCGTTCAACACACGTTTCACGTACTACATAATTTCAAAAGTGACCCAGTGGAAACCACATTTTGTAGATTTGACACTTGTTCAATGAGTTTTCTAGTGGAAGTGACCTTAAACGAAATTAGTATTAATGGTTCCATACAAAACTCAATGAGCAAGTGTCAAATTTCCAAGGCCAATTTAAATAGGAATTGATTGTAAATCATGGTATAAGAAAGTGTATCATGATTGTAAATGTAGGTTTATTCTATTTCTTATTTCAGTGACTGTCTGTCTATCGACCGAACTGCTCCGTCCTGCTGCGTTGTGAAATATATATTACCTGGTCGAGCGCTTACTCACAGCACAGCCCCAGCTACTAGTGGGAAGTTACTTACACATACCTTAGTTTATATGACCTTTATTTTTCCAATTTTTTTGAATTATACATAACGATTATACTTTCTCAGCGCTTGTTAGTTTCAAGTTCACTTAATCTTAATCCATTTGTATATAACTGAAGCCATAACCTTTACTTTTAGCAATTTCGCGTTTTTAGCACTTCTGCACTGTAATGATGGCTGTTTATCAAATCATTTCCTTATGTAGGACAGAAGAAATAGATCGGGATCAAATTGTAGCCATCTACTAATAATTAGCCATCTTTGCTGACCTACGTGTCACACGACGGAAGGTAAAATGTGACGTGGGGTGTAAAACTCAAAGTCATTTAACTTTCTAGGAACATTGGAATTTTTTGATATTTGCTAATCAATGAATATAATATGTCAACAGGTACATTCTAGGACGGATACCCATGCATGGTACCGACATTTTGCTTGTATATATACGCGAGTGTTGAAAGTGACTTATTTCATCTCCTCTGTGGCAGAATCATCCTATTCAACGCCACAACGACTCGTTGACAACGACAGCAGGATGATTCGCTAGGTTCTGAGGTCCATACTTGAATATATTTTTACGATCGTGATCGTGAAACACTGAACTGAATCAACTTGTGACCTTTGTTGTGATCATATATTCGTGATCGTGAGCATTTGTTTGTGGGGATTCTGGATTGCCTGTTTTCAAATGTTTACAATACATTTTGATCTATTCCATACCTGTTTGCTGCAAGATAATTTCCCAAAATAACTGATATTGGTTTTAAAACTTTTACGTGTGAGTAACCTAAATAATAATCGTTTATTTCTTACCCATGAAGCGGTGGAATAATTTTATGGATCAATCCGAAGACGAAGATTCCTGTGCTCAGTGGTAAGCTCATAACTATTTAAAATTGATATTCATTAAGGAATATTATTATGAGGTTTTGTAGGTCAGACAGTAGTTTAGATAATATTTCAATAATTCGTGCAATCTTGTCAGCCAGGGGCAAACGAATCTCTGGCAAAACACACACTAATCAGTACTTTGCAATAATGGGTGCATGATTATTTACAATATTAATCCTAGGGAAAGATACTACAAAAACTAATACAATGGAAGCCCTTCGAACTGTGAATGTTGAATATGTAAATAAATAAATGCTTATGCTAGATGGTGAATTTTTTAGATCTAATTTTTAATAGCAATTGAAAGCTTACTTGGGGTGTGAGATACCTAGCTGTTATGATTGTCAAAGTGCTGACCACTGACCTCGAAATTTTTTAACACAAACATTAGGCTTAAAACTTAGTAATCAAAAATATAACTAGGTACTCAAAAATTAATAGCGAACTAAAAAAATGTTTGATTCGTTTCGAGGATAAATATTTTATAGAAGAAATCATTGAAGGGATCACTTGTAATTTTGTAACCTTTGATATGACCCTAATTTGTTATGAAAAAAGGGTTATGGTTCTGTGTTATACAGCATGTTTAGAAAATATTGCAAATTTCAAAATTTTTTATGTGCTACAAAATTCGGTAATTTGATTTCTGACTTATTCTAGGGTATTTCTTGGAAAGCTTACTAGGTTCTACCAAAACGTTTGAAATCATCTATTTATTCCGTAATGCCACAAAGATATTAATTTTTAAATTAAGCCATACAATAATTTCACAATTGGATAAAAAAAATTGTGAGTGAGCGGTGCATGTATCTCTATTTATCAATCTCAATCTCACAAGGCGCCACTGATATGATAAAATGATTTATAATGAGGCCCAATCAAAAATTTCATTAAGTGAGTAAAAGGGTTCTACTGTCCGTTCTTTAAAGTTCATTAAATGCGGATTTTTATAGTCCAATATCCCAGACCATCCTGACACCTCCTTAGACGCCAGTATGTTGGAACTAGGTTTAGTTTGTTTAGGGCGTCATGGTTATGGACAGAATTATGTGTAAGAAAGAGCTGTGTTCTGCTTAACATAGAGCAAAGACTCATATATACAGGGTGTTATGGAAATGACTTATTATATTTAAATGGATGACTCCTTGGTTGTCCTAGAGAATGTCTACATACATACTTTTTTTTTTAAATTGAATATCAAATACTAAATACCCTTTTTACCCACATATACTGTCGCGCCGTTCCATCTGGATTCACTAAGCAACAATGTGGGTCACTAGAGTATACTAACCGTTTTGTCAGATCACACCGCGTGTCTCGCCCTTGCTTGGATACCGGCCGCGCCACTATCGCTGCTTCAGTATGTTTCGAGACTCGGAGGTGGAGCGACGCTGTCGAGGGTTCCACGTGCTTGACGTATACGCATATATTTATTATAAATATATTTATTTTAAACGTTTTGTTAGTTGTAGCAGTACCCGATTTTTTTTCTGTTGTGAAATAATTCATAATAATAAATGTTGTTGTGATTTCAAATTTGTGAGATATTATCTACTGTTGAGCTGTTGAAAAACATACTTTTTGTGTTTTGGAATTTAATTATAAAACGGATTATTTTAAAATAAGATCGAAGGTAAGATAGTATGTACCTTAAAATTGTAGTTTTTTTTTTCTAAAAAGTTTGAAAAAGAAGTGATTACGCGTGTCAAAGACGTCTTGTTGTCAAAAACTGAACACGTGTTCTGTGTTGCGATATGACAACACCGCCTATAATGCGCTAACCTCTTTTGAACCTCGAGACGGCCTCAATAAACTCTTGATTGCGAAGGTCTTCAGGAGCGGCCACGTGAATTTTGAGATATCATATAAAGGGTATATTTCGCGTAATAATTCAAAGCGGCATTTATGGTTATTTTTCTTCAATTTATTTTCACCTCAGGATTTGCCGGTTTAAATATAATAAGTCATTTCCATAACACCCTGTATATACAGGCAAGGCACGGCTATTATTCCAGTCTTCTAATATCCTTGCAAGCACTTGATGCACCTCAGCCGAATGCCCCCATGCTATAATGCATATCGGCGCTTTAATCAGAAAACCCCGTAAGTCCATATTTTAGCAGAATATCTATGATTCAAAAAACGTTTCTGCAGATCCCATAAGCTTTCCAAAACAATACCCAGATAAACCAGACATCATATTACCGAATTTTGTAGCATATATATTTTTTTGAAATTTACAATAGTTTCGGAAACACCCCGGATAATACAGAAACATAGACCTCTCTAATAATAGATTAGTCCATATCAAAGTCGACAAAATTCTCTATCCAACCCTGACGAGCGATCTAATTTATTTGCGCTATAAAATATTAATCCTCCAAAAACACACAATTTTTTTAGTTACTATTCATTTTTGAGTAATTTATTATCTGACCATCCTAACTCATCTTTGAAGTGGAAAATGCACATAAATTTTATTGTTAGTTCCTTTAAATTAATTTAAGTATTGTAACTAGATTTTTGACGTTGAATAGTTACTGATGCTCTATTATAGCTTGATTGAGTCTCACCTGAAATGAGGAAAAATCGATTATAATCGATCGCACTCATGGTACAAGGTACATTCTATTCAACATATGTACAAAAAAAAGTAGCAAATCAAAGTTTCTAATACTTTTGCTAAGGTTGATAAAATTATATGAAGTGAATAGACTGTTCTCTTGGACAGCTGCCATTCTTATTTATTTAAATAGTGATATAATGAAATATTTTGTAATAATTCATGAAATATTCTAAATAACTATTAATAAAATTAAGTTTAATAAACAATATTTAAATTGTGTTTCCATATCTGGAATTTCATTATTAAATGTTGTATTGCTGATTGTAAAACTGAATCAAGTTTTTTACACATAATTATTGAACCACCAGGTATATTTAATTTTTATTTTAATATGATGTGTACTAGGTAAAAGACCCTTCAAATTAGTATCCAAAAAGTGTTGTGAATTACTCACAGCTGCAGGGACGGACTAGCTGTGACACTCGAGACCCCTTTTTTAACGCCCTATATGATAAGAACTTTGCACAACGTTTTTTGCATACCTTTAACTATTGACTAAAAATTAAGTACTCTCCATTCATGTCACTAATCGTACCCGTTTTCGAGGAAACGTCTTTATAATTACATCATTTGGCGTATCTCGGTAAGAGATACATCTTTGTTCCTATCAAATGTTGAACCTCAAAATTCCGCTCTTTCATATTTAACCCGTGAGAAGTTATGGGGCTCAGTGTAAAAAAATAATTATGTGTAAAAAGCTTCATTCCATTGGCGCTCTTTGGGAGCCCATATCTACGAAAAAAGTTTACATCTTGTAGTACCCTTTTCACTTGTTGTTTTCATATCCGGGAGATTTCCCACATTTTTCCGGACACCCTGTATAATAAATATTATATAGTAGTATATAGTAATTGGATTGTCTGCTTTTAAGAGTTTGGCAGGTTGCTTTGCCAGATGCCTCTATTATTGACAGAGGTCGATATAATACGTGATTAAATGGTTAGTAGCGGAACAGCAATATTTAAATTGTAATCCCATGTTTGGGATTGGAATTGTTTACGAAACTAGAGAAGCAGAGCAGACCTATGCGTTTCTTTACCTCTTCATAATTTCATGCCACTACTTCTGGACTACTTCGAAAAAATATTAATCAAATACTAATTTTATTGTTTTAGTGTTATAACAACCGTGTCTGATAATGATAGCTTGATCTTACATGAAAATCTACCATTTGGACAGGATACTGTAAAGGTCATCGAAAAAATTACTATTATTTTGGAAAATGATGGGAAATATCAAGAACTAAGGTAATTCATTCATCTACGTTGAAAAGTCGAAAATAGAAGTATATCCATTGCATTTTCATTGTTAAGCTCAAAAACTGTAGATCCGGATTTTATGTTTATTCGTTTAATATAAACATAAAATAAAATAACTTTTATACCAGTGTTATAATATTTTCTTACTTTCCCTGTCTCACAGTCAGGGTTGTTAATGTCGCAGAAAAATTGGATTTACTACCTTGTTACATTTGCTACGTCGCAAACGTAGTAAATGTAGTAAATTAATAAATGTAATTATTGTTTTGATTGGCTGAAAGTGTCAAAAATCCTACATAGAGTACATAATCCTCAAATTATTATAAATTTGATGTTAAGAGTTGGAAATTCGAGTGGACAAGTAGAAAATAGAGTTTCTGGTTATTGTTCTTCTGTTGCTTTTTGATTTACGATTTGATCTAAATGAAAATATTCTAAAAATGAAAGGTGAAAGTAGTAAATGTAGCAAATGTAGTAAATGTAACAAAATACATAGTAAGAGCATGTAGCAAATTACATTTACTACGGTGGTAAATTACGTAGTAAATGTTACATTAACTACTTTAACAATCCTGCTCACAATAGAACAAACCCGAATAACCACATTTTTGTATTTTTTCTTACATTGTGTCACACAATATTTTAAGAAATTCTCAAGTTATATTGCATTAATTAACCAATATGCATGCCACTGCTGGCCAGGTTAGAAAGTAGCAGAGAGCAATTAGTTGATTGCTACTATACAGGGTTATTCACGTTATTCGAGAGGACATATTATAGCTAAGCTATTTGTTTTGGATAAAAAAAAAATATTCAGGGTGGATAGGGGCCTATTTGAGGTACATTTTAAAATTATTTTCATAATGTACAGCTTGTCCCAAAAACACGAAACGTATCAAAGTTGCATTTTTTTAAATGGAATGCCCAGTATATTATTTCATTTTCGGTTCCTACGATCAAAATAAATATTACTTTCATTAAGGTTTACCGTACTTAAACCTTACGGTTTGTGAAATATTTCATATTTTGTCAAAATGTAGTAATAATTGTAATGATTAAATTCTCAACATGTATTTTGTTTTTTAAACCCAATTTCTCAGTGGACTCTACTCGCTGATTAAGTTTTGTGTGTATCAGTTATGAAAAATGCACTAACTTATACATGGTGTCCAAAAAGTACTACTAAATAATTACAAGTTTGAAATGATAATAACTTGCTTAATTTAAATATAACACCCTGTATTTTATATCACTAGCAGATGTAGAATTTAATTGTTTATCAAAAAGTATTAACCTCTCCCATAGCTAATTACTCGCATTTTCATGAAAAATGCAAATATTCACAAAGCAGGCTAATTATAATCAATTTAATATTAATCAAGTCGCCTATGACATTTTGACAGATCAGATCTAGATTCTAGAGAAACAGAGGGAAAATGCATTACTTAGTAGTAAAAGTAACGACAGAAAATATTGCTGGACATACCTACAACAAACAATTGTTTATATTTCTAACAAGTGTTCAAAATGGCGACCATCCGACTCCAAACGTATTTCTTCCAATCCATCGATTTTGAAATTGGAAATTTAAAAATTCACGGACCCTAAGATAGAAATGTGCTGGTGCTCCATCAATTTGAAGCCACATCATTTCTATGATGTCTTGCAACAATATTGGTTTGTTCGGGTTTGTTCGGGTACTTTTTGGACACCGTGTATAAGTTAGTGAATTTTTCATAATTGATACACAAAACTTAATCAGTGAGTAGAGTCCACTGAGAAATTGGGTTTAAAAAACAAAATACATGTTGAGAATTTAATCATTACAATTGTTACTACATTCTGACAAAATATGAAATGTTTCACAAACCGTAAGGTTTAAGTACGGTAAACCTTAATGAAAGTAATATTTATTTTGATCGTAGGAACCGAAAATGAAATAATATACTGGGCATTCCATTTCAAAAAATGCAACTTTGATACGTTTCGTGAATTTTTCATAACTGATACACAAAACTTAATCAGTGAGTAGAGTCCACTGAGAAATTGGGTTTAAAAAACAAAATACATGTTGAGAATTTAATCATTAAGGCGGCCATTTAATGAGCCTAAATCCATAGCAACCACCGATGGCGTTAACGGCGCATTATAATGAATATATTTTATATCGTCCTTATACCAAACACATATATAATTTTGAACAAGTTAGTTTGTGGTATCACTATTCCGCATAATGTTATCCCTCCAAGTTCATGTAGTAAGTCTGGCAATAGATGGCGCAACATAATTATTTTATTTTGAACGACGAAAGCTTGGATTTGTGGTTTAATTTTTACAAGGACTATTTGCCTACGACTGTATGTGAAAACGTTGGTGGTATGGTGGTCAAATAAATGTTATACAGTAAAGTCGAAATAAAAGAAATAAATAAATATAAAAAATATAAACTTTTATTGGCTATGACTATATCATGACTTGGAACTTATAAACATAATAGACTTTAAAAAATACGGTTAACAATTAATTTGACGGTAGTCGATGAAATCGAACGACAACAAATTTTTGTTAAAAGTGTTGAGTCGTATTTAATATTCTTGGAATAAAAAACATAATTTAGAAAAATACATTTAAAAAAGAAGGAGGGGGTAAGAAGGAATGAGTTTAAAGGAAAGGTGATGTCATTTTCAGGGTTATTACTATTCACATTAGGTATTAACTTTCTAACAGGCTCTGTTGTATTTCAAAGCATAACATATTATTTAAAAATTCGATAAATTAATTATTATTTTCTTATATTTGTACGGTAGACTACTATGACTAGTGAATTTTAACAGTAATCGTGTTTTACTTTTTCTGTAGCCGATTAATGACCTAATAAAAAGTACTTGTGATAATAAAGGTATATTTTAGGTATATTCTACTTAGTGCCAGTACTAGTAATTTATTTTAATAATACAAATAAAATTTTACTCTTAAGTTAGCACTTTCTTAAAACTTTTAGAAAAATCATCGAGTTTACATTTTTAAATTATAGCAAATTAAAAAAAAAGTTAATTACAGGAACGTATATATTTTATAAAAATCATTTTGTACTTAACAATGCGAACTTTGTTAACATTGGTATTGCAATGAAAAATAAAATACACATACAAAAACCCTTTTTTGTGTAATACCTAACACAAATAATACTTACAGAACATTTATTTCTTCTGCTTATACGAGCAGCTTTGGAAGCTTTGCTGTAGTACTTCTCTAATTTAATATCAATAAAAAAGACTAATCACGAAAATAATATTACGGTATACCTATTTCCACTATCTTATAATCTGCCACATAAAACACACCAATAATTGAAAACGATTTATAGATAGAAACCCTAAAATTTCCTTCGACAATCATACACATGTGCGGATGCAACGTTACGTAGAGGTATACCGTGAATACCCTCGTATACGATTGGCGACTTTTCACCGTAGCACGTGATCTATGCCGGCGCAACCTTATGTTCGTTGATGTTTGGAACAGTGTTGCCGTTTTGCTGGGAACGTGATAACTAAATAATATCTTATTTTTGCCTCAATAAATCCAATCTGATTGGACAGGTAAAATGCTGTCTTCCTTTAATTATTACATAGCTATTACCGATGAGTACTTCAACTGGTAAAAGGCCGATCGACACGCCGATGCCATTTTTTAGGTAAGATGTTATTAAAATGTAAAATCAAGTATCACAAATCACTCCTCACTCACTGCCTACGACAAAATGCGGTGGCAACAAAAACTTTAAAAAACTGTATGTTCAATAATTTTAATATTTTATCGGACTAGAACCAACTAATTTAAAACAAATTATAAGGTGAACAGTTTTCGAGTTAGGAATTACATGTATTCAACAGTGGTGATAAAATAAATTTGATCATATAACTACTAATTCTGTACTAATTTGTATGTGGCCGGCGCCGGCGCGGCGTGGCGTTCTATTTCTGGATGTTTGAAACAGTGTTGCCGCGGGAACATGATAACAAAATAACCAAATTTTACATGAAGATTATTCGATCGGTTTGGAGCGGTAAAATGCTAAATTTCCTTAGTTATTACCTATGGCTTATTACCAATAAGTACGTCATAATCCCTACTCGTAAAAGTTCGCACGTCATACCCGATGCCATTGTTTAGGTATAAAATGTACCTCGTCTCAAGAAATTATTAACAAATTGTGTCTTCTGTCGATTTGTTCGAAAATCAGAAAAAATATTTTTGCTAAAATAACCAAAATTATTACAAATAGATATTTTTAAGTCTGAAAAATATACTGTACTCATTATGTCAATTTAATGTGTGCACTGACAGGTAGATTTTTTTTTACTTCCCAATGACCATGGTTATGGCACAACCTAATTAAATAGAAAGCCCACAATGGAGAAATTGTAGTGTTAATAGTTTTTAACACAAAAGAGACAATTAATATATGAAGCATTATGTAATTTGTCATTCCTGGCTAAATAACTGACCGGACCGATATAACTGACCGGACCGATAATCCTGACAATTTCCAGTAATTTCTGATATATCGGCAACCCTGTTAAAGATTTTGGTCAAAAATACATTAGGTTTATAAAATGGAGACAAATACCCCTACATTGAGGAATGTAGGGGAGTATGAACACCGTTGTAACAAAAACTCCCTTCCTGATATTTTATTCTGCTAGCCGGTACCTATATTACAGGTATCTTTTATTCTGCTGCGGTATGTTACAGGTATCTTTTATGAAAACTAGTGATGCACCCTGGAAGAGAATGTCCAAACTTTAGACGTGCTTGGGTTACGACACAATTACGTCTCTAACGAAGTTATCATTGACAGTTTATGTAAACAGCTGATCAATATTTATTTTATTATTATTTATCGGAGTTTTAGCCGTTATTAATAAATGTATTTATTTAATTTGTTGATATTTAGATTGTCTGACATTTTAGTTAGGCATTAAGCAAGTTTCGGGAATATCTGTGACAAAAAGTTGCAAATTATTCATATTTCTAATTGTTATTATTATTCCTATTACATTATGTATTTTAACGCTATTTTATCATTTCCTTCTCCAATCCTTTAACTGTACAAATAATGTTTTAGATTGGAAGAAAATTAAGTATATTTGGCTAAAACTCTGATAAAAGTAGTGCCTGCTTGGCGATCTTTGATTAAACGGCCGTCTTAAAATTGTTACTACATTTTGACAAAATAATAAAATAAAAAAAATGCAACTTTGATACGTTTCGTGTTTTTGGGACAACCTGTACATTATGTTACAACACATTATTAATTTTAAAATGTACCTCAAATAGGCCCCTATCCACCCTGAATATTTGTTTTTATCCAAAACAAATAGCTTAGCTATAATATGTCGTCTCGAATAACGTGAATAACCCTATATACCGGGTGATGCATCGTTGAATTGAACATAGGAAATCTCGTGTAATTTTTGAGGTGGCTGAATATTGGCCCCATAAATTTTCGACATGATATAACATGATTTAACAAAATAAGGTTATGTTATATTAGTACTAAATGTCCATAAATACTTACTGAAACACAATAGTACGATGAAATAATTCAACTTGAAGGCACACCAACTTATAAAAACCAATTAACATTTACACTTGATGTGTCGGTCAAAACGATTAAAATAGCAACTATGAATTAACAGCTGACAGATATTTAATGGTTACAAATCAATATTCACCTGCGATTGCAACTTTTGTCTTTGTCTAACACCTTATTGAATTCAAAACCTATTGCGGAACTCCGCCGACACACTATTATGTTTTTATTCACTTTATTTATAATAAATAAAGATGGAGAGTTTTAAGTCACTATGGCCCTTGATCTCTACATCTATTACGTATGTGTAAAGATACAACAAACCCGTACAGACTTTACATTGTATTTTTAATTTTACGTATATTTTTAAATCTTTTATAGTTCATCAGAAGACGTAATCCAAATAACGGAATTAAAAATAAAGGAAGAAACAGATAATGATAATTCTTCCTCGGCTAAACCTGGAGCCTTGTACCTTTGCTATCTGTGCGATTATGAGGCGACGACGAAAAATGGTTTAAAACAACATTTTTCCAGCCATAATCTCTTTCCTTCTAATATAAATAGGTAAGTTATAAGTTGACATTCAGCGATAGTCAGCTGACTTTTGACCACTCATATCGGTAGTTTAACTTTTTTGATTTTCCGCCTTTGCGTATCCTGCGTAAGTCCCATCATGATTGTCAAGTTTGACGTTCAGGCTATATAATATTTAAATTTAAGGTTTTCCGGCCGAAATAAAATACTAGGATCAATTTTTGACTTAACTGATTATTAGCATATTTTTTTACAAGTCTTTTAGTATCATCTTGTAAGTAAATAATGCTGACCAGTCATTCTTCGGGCTATAAACCTGAATTAATAAGCGTTAACTCGTTGTATTTTACCTAACACAGTTAGATATCAAAGTACTAATTCAGATTGAAATGTCCCACCAAGAAAATGAAGTCTATCGGTAGGATGTCAACATCTGCAGTCCGGTTTCGAACTGTTTTGTTCAGTACAGGGTAGGTGTTCATACCTATATATCAGAAATTACTTGTAATTCAAGCTATGCTATCAACCCTAATGGGCAGAATTCAACCTGCACCGCCAACTCTTAGATGGCCTACACAATGTAAGCAGAAACCCGCATGGGCTTAATGCTAAATAAGACAATAGGCAATGCCCCGGTCCGGCGGGTTCTAAACCGCACTTATCACATTGCGGGGAACTACTGAGAAAATGTCTTCAATTCACAATGTACAATTTAAATGCTAAAATCGACCACATCATATTTAAGTCTAATACAATTTTAATATTTTTGGCAATGCCAATTTTTAATTGTTTTAATTCATATTTTAGACGTCTAAAATTTTACCGATCATAGGATTTGAGCAAAATTTTCCTATACACGTATCGTGAGATTCGATACAATCTTACACCCCTGTCCATAGCTGTTAGCATTATTTATGTAATCCTTAGTAGGAAATTACTTTTCCATATATACAGAGTGTCCCACATAGAGTGGGGATCTATATATTTTTAAAATTTCCATATTTCTGAATTGATTCTTTTGAATTTTGGCGTTGTTACGTACAATGCTAGGGCGCTCTTTTCTATTCCTTAAAATTTTAGGGTCCGGATTTATAGGGATTTTAAAATAATAATTTAAATAGTAAAGTGTCTTTAGTTTTTTTTTATTTCAAAACTAGTATTGGAAGTCGATTTCGCATCCCTCAAAACGACCAAATACAAACTTTTATTTAATTGACACAACCAGTAGCGTGCGTATTGTGTTTTATATTTATTTATTTTTAAAAATATTTACATCTAAAATACGGGCGATAAGGAACAAGCTAAAAACCAAAAATGTTGACTGTTTAATACAGGAATAAATTAGATTAAGCAGTATAAATGTAAAAATGTCATTGTACCATTATTGAAGTTTTTGCCTATTGAATTTCTATTGGTGATTTGCTAAAAATTGCACCCTTTGTTTCAGCGTTGGGAATGCTTCCGATGAAGCTGAAGCATCCTTTAAAAATGATAAAACTAGTCCAGACGAGATGCCAATAATATGGATTAAACAGAAAGAATTATCAGATAATAACACAATAACAAAGCAAGAAGAAAATCAATACGATTACAGGTATGTACGCGACCCGGCGGTATTGGAACTTTCTAACTATAAATAGAATTAGTTTCCTTTTTCCCTTTATCAAACTCATGTTTAGACGCGTTTCGCCGTTATTACGGCTCATCAGTAACGCTCGAGTCCAGTGTTGCCAACCTTACCATATTCCAAGCGCGAGGACCAAGTGTCCAATATTTATTAAAAAGTTCCACCACAAAATTTTAGACGGTACACGGTCTGCCTGGTACACATAAAAATATATTTTTGTTTGGCAAAATACTAAAGGTAATTTGAATAGGATCCCATAAAATGGGCCATATCCCACGAGTTGGCAACACTGCTCGAGGAAAAAAGGGTCTCGCAGCAATATCAGGTGCACTGGACGAATCTCGAACGGGCTATAAAACTAGTCGCGACATCTCGCGATGTTTTTGCCTACCCAAAGCAGCATCTTATAAAAGACCAATACAGAGGGTCCATCCTCAACGGTTAAATGTCCACTAACAGAGAATAAATAGGTTTCGTTTCCTTTTTCCCTTTGTCAAACTCTCCCTTCAATAACTATAGTCAAAATCGGTCTTATTAGACCGATATTACATGGTATCCAGAAGCTAGTGGTACTAAAAGGCATGGTTAATAGTTAGGCATTTAGTATATTAGGCCAAAACAACGTCGAACTTCATATAAAATTTTGTCTTTTGTCCCCCCATTGCCGAACTACAGCCCAGGGAGACTTTAGAGATTGAAAAAAAATTAAATTAATACAATTTTAATGGTGTTGCAAAATTTTACATTTTGCTTTCGCAGTTCCATTCCCTTATTCATTTACTAAATAGCTATACTGTAAAATCTGTGCGTTATAGTTTCAACCTTAACTTAATGAAAATCTATAATACAATTATTAAAAAGTACACCGTTTCCTTTTCTATATATATACAGGGTGTTCCTTAATGACGTGCTAATATTTCAGGGTCTGATTCCTTAGGTCATTTTATAAAGAAAATTTCATATGAACTCCACAACGGCTTAAATTTTTTGCTACAGGGTGTTGAATTTTTATTTTTTAAATTGTTATTTTTTAATAATCTCCGAAAGTACTTTAGATGTTATTTTCAATTTTGGTATGTGTTAATAGGATATAGAGCCATAAATTTTAGTTAGAAAAGTTATTCAATTGTTCCACCAGTGGCGTCCCTGCAAACATGTCCTCTGATATTTTTTACAAAAAAGATGGTGTGGATATTTGTTCTGATTAGCACATGGAAAAATGTCAATGGCGTACCATCTTTTTGGTAAAAAATCTTAGAGGACATGTTTGTAGGGACGCCACTGGTGGAACAATTGAATAACTTGTCTAACTAAAATTTGTGGTTCTATATCTTATTAACACATACAAAATTAAAAATAATATCTAAAGTACTTTCGGAGATATTAAAACATAACCATTTAAAAAATAAAAATTCAACACCCTACCCTGTAGCCAAAATGTAAGCCGTTGCGGACATATGTTCATATGAACTTTTTTTTATAAAATGACCTAAGGAATCACATCCTGAAATATTAGTACTTACGTCATTAAGGAACACCCTGTATATACAGGGTGTCTCGGAGGGAAGTATGCTACTTGTTGATAGGGACAACCCGACTATGATATTTTTAATATAGTAGTGGCACTTCCGGTTATACCAGAAGTCGTTGTCAATTTGCTTATTTTAAATAAAACATCCTATATATTATTACTTGGATTATACGCAAAATTCTAGGCAAATTTCGTATGTAATGTCCTATACCTAAAGCTGGATTCATAGTTGCCATAACGTAAGCTGTAAGAAAAATAAATATGTGATTTAAAATAGAACAATTCATAGTGCATAAAAATTAAGCAGTCAGAAGTAAGAAATGGTTCAATTCCGTTTCTTACGTTACGGAATCGGTCGGGATCAGTCATACTCGTGCATAACTGTTTGACTGTTGACATAACCAAATTGTATGTGTTTTAAATGTTTTTTTGGCTAATATTAACAGCACAGTATTGCTCCCCCACTATTATAACGATGTCTTCATCGCTTGTAATCATATTTTACAGTTATAAATAATCAAATATTTGTCATATTATGAGGATGAAAATCCGTATCCTACTAATTCGTAACCTACAAATTCTTAACGAAACTATGAACCAGTGTGTCCTTACTGCTTAAGCCTTATCGACTACGTCTTACGGCAACTATTGATCCAGCTTAAATATTATTATTTAAATTTTATGTCAAAAATTACGTCTGCAGACCGTAAAATAATTATCAATTTTTCCTATAAGGAAGCCTTCATTATTTAATTTGGGTTAGATTCCCTGTTTAAAATGGGATTTTAAGTTCACTTACTCGTCGGCTATGACGGCGTTGAAAAATTGTCCGGTGCTAAAGAAATGCACGAAGCTGTCACTTACCATTTGAAATTTCTTGATAATAATCATTAAATTGATAATTATTTTGCAGCCAGCGGATCACTAAACGTGATTACATTTTTCTTTCATTTCTATTATAGTTCTCTATTAACTGACGCAAGACAGAAAGACGAGCTCAATTGCCCTAGCATAAAGGACGAAAATGATAAATACAACTGTACACAATGCAGTTACAAAACTACAATTTCACAACTGTTTCTTAAGCATTGTCAAAGTCATAGGAAAAAAGGATATTTATTTGAACAAGAACGTAGAGAATTTGATATTGATGTGCAGAAAAATGATATATACCTGAAACACGAAGATAGCACTAATGCGAGCGACAACTTCTCTGATTATGATACTCGGCAAACATTTTCCGTACAGGAGAAACTTCACAAAGAAAACAATGATCCTACATATGATTTCGTCAATTCGGAGAATCACAGTGGCAAAGTTATTGCTATGTACAAATGTAGAGAATGTGACTACGAGACTAAATGTAAATCGAATTTTGTAAGGCATTGCGGTGCTCATGATAAAGGAAATGTTACTATACACAAGTGCGAGTGTGGTTTTAAAACAATCAGCCTCAATCTTATGAGAAAGCATCAGGAAACGCAGAAAAATTGTCTCAAAGACGAACAATTCGCTTGCCGAGTATGTTCGTTAAAGACCGATGATGAAAAGAAATATTTAGAACATCAGGCTAGCTGTGGAGAAGTAGCGGGACAAGTTCATATATACAGTTGTTCACAATGCAATTACGATACTAAAAGAAAAGATTCTTTTTTAAGTCACTGTCTGAGTCATATGAAAAACGAAGATTCTGCATCTGAAGAATATGTCGTTAGAAAATCGGATGTTGATATGCAGATAAATGAATGTTCCACGAATAATAATCAGATTGAGATAGTTGTAAAGGATGATATGTTCGAGGAACAAGATGATACTACTTATGCAGGCGACTACTTTGAAGACGTCGATAACTGTGATACTAAACGAACATTTTCTATTCAAGATGGTCTTAAAGAAGAAAATGATGATCCTACGTATGATTTCGCCAATTCAGAGAATCACACTGTGAAAGTTAAAGTAAAAAGTAAATACAAATGTAAACAATGTGATTACGACACTAAATGTAAATCAAATTTCGTAAGACATTGCCTCGCTCATGAGAAAAGAAACGTTCCTATACATAAGTGCGAGTGCGGTTTTAAAACAATCAGCTTTCATCGGATGAGAAAGCATCAGAGCACACGGAAAAATTGTCGCAAATACAGAAAATTCACTTGCCCGGTATGTTTGTTGGAGACCGCCGATAGAGAGAAATTTGTAGAACATCAGGCTAGCTGTCGAGAAATTGCGGGACAAGTTCATGTGTACAGTTGTTCACAGTGCGATTATAATACCAAGGAAAACGAATATTTTTTAAAGCACTCTCTGAGTCATTTAGAAAACGGGGACTCTGTACTACAACAACAGGTCCTAAGACAATCTGATGTTGATATGCAGATAAATGAATATTTAACAGATAATAATCAGATTGACATAGTTGTAAAGGATGATATGTACGAGGAACAAGATGATACTACTTATGCAGGCGACGACTTTGAAGACGTCGATAACTGTGATACTAAACAAGTATTTTCCATGCAAGATAGTCTTAAAGAAGCAGATGATGACCCTGACTATGATTTCGCCAATTCAGAGAATCACACTGTCACAGTTAAAGTAAAAATTAAATACAAATGTAAAAAATGTGATTACGACACTAAATGTAAATCAAATTTCGTAAGACATTGCCGCGCTCATGAGGAAAGGGGCGTTCCTATACATGAGTGCGAGTGCGGCTTTAAAACAATCAGCTTTAATCTGATGAGAAAACATCAGAAGACACGGAAAAATTGTCACAAAGACGATGTATGTTCGTTGGACACTGCCAACGGGGATTCTGTACCACCAGAACATGACGTTCGACAACCTGATGTTGATATTCAGATAAATGAATGTTCGATAGATAATACTAAGATTGAGATAGCTGGCAAGGATGATCAATTGGAAGACGACACGTATATATGCGACGACTCTGAAGATTTCGATAATTGTGATACCAAACAAGGAGTTTCTGTACAAGATAGTCTTAACGAAGAAAGTGATGATCATTCAGAAACCGAAAATCATAGTAATGATGTCAAAGATACAACGTACCAATGTAGACAATGTGATTACACAACTAATTGTAATTCAAATTTCAAAAGACATTGTCACGCGCATGAAAAAAGAAAAGTTCCTATACGCGAATGTCAGTGTGGTTTTAAAACGATCAGCTTTAATCTTATGAGAAAGCATCAGAGAACCCAGAAGAGCTGTCGCAAAGAGGAAATATTCACTTGCCGTATATGTTTGCTGGAGACTATCGACGAAGAGATATTTCTAGATCATCAGTCTAGCTGTCACGAGATAGCGGAGCAAGTTAATATGCACAGTTGTACGCAATGCGATTATAGTACTAGAAGGAAAGCAAATTATTTAAGGCATTGTCTGTATCATAAAAAGCGACCAAAATGTTATCAATGTACATGTGGATATAAAACGATTAGCAAAGCCCTTTTAGGAAAACACAAGCATCGGGGTACAGAATGCGATAATGTGCAGGTTAGTAGACGGTTAAAGAAATATCGGCTTCTTCCTCACGAAAGAGGTTTAAAATTGAGTAGGTAAAGATTGTTTCACGAAAAATGGATACGACTTAATGATTTCCTGGGTCGGTCCCATTGTGTCGACAAGAGCTTGGCAATAAACAAGTGAAGTATGAAGGGACGGACTAAGGAAAACAAGTAATGATATGATTATATTAATGTAATCAAATGAAATAACATTTTTATATCGCTATCCTCATCAAAATTAATTATAATTGGATTAATTATACGATCCAGACTAATATACGAATTTTCTACAGTTATTACGTGACGGACTGAATTTTTCCAACTACCTGGGGGAATATCATTAAAGCATTTTCGTATTAATTCTACAACACTAGAACTTAAAGTCGGAGAAATATTTTCAGACCTAACCAGTGATTTTAACTGGTGCCACATATGCTCTATGGGGTTAAAAATGCAATAATAGGGTGAGAGGCGTAGCACTGTATGTCCAATTTCTTCTGCCAATGTGTCACAAACATATACTTTTTTTTATACAAAGTGTCTTTAAAACTTCTAAAAGATCACTTTTTTTATAACTTTCTTCAAAATATATATCATTCGCCGCCATGTAGTTCTGAATCTCCAATTTTGTATTATTTGAGCTTGGAGCTTTATGTAATTGGCGACTATGATAGCTCGCATTGTCCATTACTATCACGCTATTCTGAGGAATGTTTGGTAAAAGACAATTCTTGAACCATTCCTCAAAAACTAACAAATTTTACCACAAAAAGATATTTAAATATAAATTAAGCAACCTAACCTACCTGATGTGCCTATATTTAATTATAATTATTACAATCCGGTCCTTTCCACATAATAATACCAAACGGACATAAATAATGGGATGGCCCAGGTACTTTTACTGCAGTCATTAAGTTATATCCATTTTTCGTGAAACAATCTTTACTGGTTTTGTAACTTTAAATATTCGAACGTATAGTATAGTTTACATTATACCATTGACCTTTACTGTAATAAACTAATTACCTGTTTAAACCCCATTGTTTGAGCCCAACATCTTCAAACCGCAATAAATGGGTACAGGGTTTTTATTGATTTATCTTTATTTTGAACTAAAGAGAAAGAGACAACTACTCAAAATGGAATAACAATTAGGGAAGCAGGTAAATAAAATTTGTACTCCGGCTATGTCCTAAAAATAAAATTTGGGGCATTGCATGATAATTAGGCTGGTATGGTAGTCAAAAGATCAACGGTATAATGTAAATTTTACTATACTTACGCTCTCTAATAAAAATATGTCCTCAGTTTACACCGGAAGGGTGCCTAGAGATTTCTTTTTTGTTATGAAGTAATCGGACCAAAGATTACATATAATCGGTAACGTAACTAAAATAAAATAAAACGTTAGAAATAACTGTCTCTAGCAGTGGCGGATCGTGATATAGTTGTTAGGGACAGGCACAATAATTTATAGTAAATCTAGTATTTAAACCGATGCAATTAGGTGTAGATTCAGATACTAACTTGCCAGAAATTTAAACGATTTTCTGGATATAATTTAAAAAGAGGGACATTTTTACCTTAAGTTACAGAACAACAAAACAAAAATCAAAAGAGTCGGCGTTTGATTTTCTTGTTACTAAAATGAGGTCTCTTTGAAGAAGAACAAAAGTAATTTTTTTTCGAGAATAAACTCCCAAAGACAGGGTAGTGTCAGCTTCTACTCGCTAACCACTGGCAATTTTCACACTAGGCATTGACGAAACTGCAATTCGTTAATTATTGTTTTCTGGGCGTCCATAAATCTTTCACAAAAAACTCGTCCTCGTTGGAGTGTCTTACACTTTCCCGAACAAACCCTTCAGTGGATTCAATTTAACCTCGTTGGAGTTTCTTACACTTTCCCGAACAAACCCTTCAGTTAGTTCAATTTAAAAAAATAAGATTAATGAATAAATTTAATAAACTTCGTCACAACACTTTTTTTTATTTAAATTCACTACCAACTACAAGAATGTAATATGTAACGACGCTAATGGGTTTTTAAATTGGCTGTAATAGAAAGAAACATATTAACTACATGTTTAAAAACATTGCTTAGTTGTGAATTTATTCCAAAAACATCCGCTTGTTCTGGCGCGACATGCCTCCAAGGTTAAGCGGGAGCTAGACAAGGTACGATAAATTAATGAAACAAATAAGGACGGGGTGCACTGTTCCCAGACTCATTGCGTTGACATTATTAGAGCCGCTTTGCAAAATTCATATCGGAGAACTCTTATAGAGTTTTAGAGTTAATATTTAAAAGTATCTTTTAAATTGTGGTGCACCTTGACCACTGGTCTGCAGACAAGTTTTTAAAATTGAAAAAGGTATATATCTGCAGCGAATCACCGTTTTCTTAAGTTGATGTTTAACATGATTTATAACCTGATGATATATACAGGGTCATTCACGATGAGCGACCTATTAAAAGATCTCGAGGACTAAAAAAGATATTGTTTCAAATATTGGTACTCGCTTTAAAAGATGCCGATCTTTTTATGAAGATATTTTGACGTATATGCAAATTAGGCTTAAGATTTTATTTTAAATAGAATGCCCTGTATATTTTGGAATTTTTCAATTCTATGTAGAAATATAGAGTAACTTTTTTTAACAATTTCTTATACCTACCTATCTCCAACCATTTCTGGAATAAGATATATTAAAGATATTTATTTAAAATACCAAAGTTAAGACTAACTTCCGGTGTAGCCGGAAGTGATAGATACGCCAAAATATCTTCATCGAAAAGATCGGCACTTTTTGTAGCGAGTACCAATATTTGAAACAAATATCTTGTTCAGTTCCCGAGATCTTTTAATAGGCCAGTCACCGTCAGTGACCCTGTATACCATGATTTTAGCTTGCGGGAACGAAAAAAAAATGTTGACAAATTGTATTAAAAACCCGGCGTTTCATCAAACTATATGAATGATAGTCGAATCTATTCACATTTCAAATACGGATAATATCTCTAAATAGAACAGGACCGTATTACAATTATGAATCTCGCGAATATAATAAATGTTGAAATCTTAGTGCAATATTAATAAATCTTAAAATACTAATGACTTATTTTGTTGTATTATTGTGATTCTAACTGCTGTTTGAACCTCTATAATATTGTCCAATTCCAACATTCTTCGTTCTAACTTTTGACGGACAACGTTGCCATTTCTCTGGAAAAATTAATAATATCGCCTCGAAAAAGAATTACAATATAGGCAAATTTAAATGTTTGGTTTCTATCGGCCACTTAATTTTTCATATTTGCCCAAATTAATTCTATGCGGGTCAACTCACAGTGGTAGGGTGGGAGGCGCAATCCAGTTTTATTATGTTGTGTCACCATTTCGACTATTTTTAGTTTCTCATACGGCTTTTTATGCTGTTTAACAAGGGTTAGAAGTTCTATTTTAAGCATTTGGTTGTCGAATTCTATTTTCTTTGACAATAACCACTTTTTAATTTCTACTTTTTTACAAGCCATTGTGGGTATTTTCTCGAATGATAGGGTGCGTTATCCAATATCATGACGCAATTATCGTCTGGCTTAGGCAGTGTTGGAAAACCACATTTCAAATGACTGTGCAGTCATTTCATCGTGGTAATCACCAGACTTTTTAGACTCAAACACTCGTTTATTTTATTCGGGAGTCCAAATGTCACTTTTTTGGTCGTTTCTTAGGAGGTGTAAAAGGTATGTTTTCACCTTCATCCACGGTATCCATGGAGGACATAATTTAGTTTTATCTAATGAATAACAAATGCCAACAATCCAACAAGAAGAAATTGATAACGCCGCACCCATACACAGCAATAAAACTAACACTTGTTCAACCAAAACCAAGAATAACGCAAAAGTTTACACTCAAAAAAATTTACAATAAATACTTAGCCAAAACTCTAATTAAAAATACAATCAAATCATCACGTAGGTATGCACAAAACGCTGCAATACTGTTACATAACCAACTAGCTCAGGGGTCGGCAACCTGCGGCTCGCGAGCCACATGCGGCTCTTTGGATGTGAAGCTGCGATCTTTAGTTCCATACACAAATATTATTTATTTTATCGAAAAAAACATTAAAAATTCGTTCTAAATCGATTAACGAGGATTAGGCACCGATTTTATCTCTCAGCCACTTGTACTCGCTTTTCACCGCACCCCTCCCCCATGACACGCATCGTTACCGTCGTCAGTCCGTCGGAAGCTCTCGAATGACGCCGTCGTCGGATGTTTCTATGTAGGTCAGGGGTCGGCAACCTACGGCTCGCGAGCCGCATGCGGCTCTTTCGATGTCAAGTTGTGTCTCTTTCGATATCAAATTGCGGCCTTTAGTGGCTCTTTAAAAACTGAGAAATTATGTAAATTATAACTTTTGGCTCTTCCGTCTCAAAAGGTTGCCGACCCCTGAACTAGCTGAATACAACAGTGGTAAAATATTTCTTGTGCTCGTGTTCGACCCATGTTGACGGGAAGTATTTGTCTTATTTTTGGGTAAGGAATCAACGAGGCTAGCATGCCCTGATCACGCGTTGGTCTTTGTTTACAACCGGCGTATTTGGAATGTATTTGGTATAGTAATTGCTATTCAGCTAAAAAGTTTTTGTTGCTCAAGTGAACTATTTTTTTTTTCCAGAAAAACGAAAATATTCTTCCGGCAAAAGTATACAAGTGTGAGAAGTGCCATTATCAAACATCTTGGAGGAATAATTTCCGAAATCATCTACGTCTTCATACCATATGCCCCACAACATATAAGTGCGACTCTTGCCATTACACTACAGTTTCCAGGTATAAATTGAAATGCCATCAGGTTAGAGAGAAGCATATTCAACCGAAACCGCTCTTGCAGTGTAACTATTGCGAGTATCAATGCTTCAATCAGTCGAGACTGAACACGCACACTCTCTTGCATATGGATCGTGCGGATCTTGTCATGTACAGGTGTGATACGTGTTCATACGAAACGTTCCGGAAGCGCGACTTGAAGATTCACTATCGCATTCATCTCAATGCTGACGAAGTGCGTCAATATTTATGTGACAAGTGTGACTATGTGACGATTAACAGGGGCAATTTGACGAGACACCTGGTAAAGAAACATGGCATCGGTGAGCTAAGGAAACTGTTATGTCACAAGTGTGATTTTACTACGGCTAATAAAAGTAATTTAACTTACCATCTTTTTTCCCGACATGGATTCGGTGAGGCAGAAAATTATTATTGTGACAAGTGCGATTACGTGTCAAATAAAAAAGATAACTTACGACAGCATCTTAGGAAGAAACACGGGTGCGATCCGAGCTAGGGAAACTATTAAATACCTTATTATTGCTTACAAAATTTATATAGGAGAACTATTATAGAGTTTTAAAGTTTATATTTAAAAAATGTATTTTAAAGCTTTATTGTATATATAGTATTTATAGCGAATCCTCAAGCTTTTTCGACAGTTGACATCATTAATATGTCATCGATCAGCTGTTTGGGGACTTAACCAAATACCCCAGTTTTATAGGAACCGTATTGAGCTTGTTTGGTTTTTATATTTTTCGAGTTTGATTAGTGCTAATACGTTTAAAAGTGTATTTCCGTCGTTTTAGAAGTGTTTATTTTGTGTTGAAAACTTTGATTAATTACATATTGAGTTGTTTGTATATCTGGTAAACCACAGTAAGTACTTGTCACGTTATGAAAAATTTATAGGTTAATATTTTCATTTATCTGTTTTTAGGCGAAAATAATAATTATGGAGCATAATTATTGTCTGCCTTCTACCTCAGCTGATGCCACCGTTAGAGAAACTAAGGTGAATTTAATATTAATAAAAAAATTTCTAGATGTTTCATTTCTTTCTGATCGAGTTGAGATTTGTTTCAGTTAAATATCAGGTAATACTTTTGTGTGGCGACTTGAATGTAGACAGTAATGGGTAATAACGACCATGCTCATATTGTTCATTCCTTCATAAAATGCCATCTTGTGGAGGATGAAAAGTGGCAATGAGAAAGTTAAATTTATTTTTGGACATCTCTTCGAACAAAGTCAGAAAAAACTAAAAACCGAATCGCAAAATTGTCCCAATTTAACCGACTTCGTATCTCTTTACTCTTACCTTTCCCGAAATCCCAATGGGAAAGGCCGAAATACCCATTTTATTAGTTTTTTGCATATATGACTTACGTAACCTACATATTTGCAGTATACGTAGCCTACGTATACAAAAGAAGGGTGCATATAGAATTTGCTTGTTATGATACTATACGCTTATAAGTTACTAGTGAACATTAAAGTTAAAACAGAGGTAACAAGAGTGAACAATCTTTAAGCAAACCGTATATTTAGTCCATAGTTATTTTCAAAAATGTTTTTTTGTGCATCCGGTACAAAACATGGAAATTTTTCCAAGTGATTTGTATTTACATAACAGGGAAAAGAAATGATCAAGGATGACTTTTTCGAAAAATTGAAGATACAATTTATTACAGGTATAGTTAAGTCCATGTGTAGACACACTGTATACAGTTTACAGTAGGTAAAGATGGACATGCATGTAGATGCGTACTTCCTATCTTTTTGTGAAGATAGAGGTACCTACTAGACATGTAATTATAAAATAATGACTTTATTTTATATATTTGAATAAATAAATAACAAAAAATACAATGTGTTATGTTTTATTCCCTATAATAAATAATAAAAGATGTATTTAAAAATATAAATAGACTCGTTTCATTTTTAAAATAAACGTACGTACTATTGTAGTACGGTCCTGGAAAGTCCTGGAATGTCATACAAACCTAGGCAAAATAAATAACCAGAAATAAGCAGGCAAGTCATTATGTCACGTGACACTTGACATATCTGGCGCGAGGATTCGCTAGAACCACTATAGTAGTTTTTTCTTCAATAAAGACCAAAAATTACATAATTAAATGGAACCACGCAGCTTTCGTTAATTGTCAAATTTTACATTTTCTCCACAAAATACCAAAAAATATCATTTACTGATCGAACTTCAAAGACATTTATTTGGAAAAGTTGTTTGTATTGTAATTTTATGTTCACATACCAAATTTGATTCACTTATGATAATTTTTGTTTTCTATCTATTTTTGGCCAATATCTATTTTAATTGAAAACGGAAGTCGACCCTACCACCGTAATTATAAACAAATATAATTTTTGGTATAAAGAACGAATTTAGAGGATGAGTATTATTGTATAAATAAATACACTCGCCGGCACAAAATTCCGCCACCCTGAAATTTTGGTCAAGTTTGATATTTTATGACTTTTTTTATTTTTTATGCGATTTTCATGATTTTATTATCAATTTGAACAAACCCGAACAAACCCTTAATTATAAAGTACCATTTTTCGATTGGGCTATATTATACAGGAGTAAATCAAACTGTTGTTTTTTGTCGTAATTTCAAAACACCCTATAGGAAAATTGAGGTGGATAATTTTATTTACATACTGTTTCTTGTAATCTTTGATGTACTTATTCTAAACATTTCGTTTTTTAATTCATTCATTCCATTATCTCATTTCTGCTGCGAGCTGCAAGATTTTAAATGAAACGATCATATTTTTAGAAAATATATGTCAAGCGTTCGGTTAAAAATTATCGACGTTGGCTAAGTTCGCAATTATTGTGACAGAATGGCTGACAGTGACGATATTATAATTTGTTGTGTGTCAATATCCAAGCTATCCCTCAAGAACGGATAACCTTATTCATTCGATGCCACGAAGACTGCAAGCTGTCAATGCTGCACGATATTAAAATTGTTTTTGTTAATTAACTTTATGATATACCTAGTATTTGGCCCTGTGGAAAAATTGAGCGGTAGAATTTAACTTTATTATGTTTTGTTTTGAAGTGTGAAGAAGATACAAATTTTGAAAGAAAGTTTTTCAATTTTATTCACAATTCACAACATTACATGGTTTTATCGAGTAGCATGAACAAATATCCAAAAACTAATAGCGTGTGAACAACATTTCAATTAAGTTTGGAATTGCTTCTTCTGAAATATTTTCCCATTCTTGATGAATGGCTGTTGTATTTAATAATATTAAGCAAGTCTAGCGATTAAAACACCTTTCTAGTTTACGGGTTGTAACTGGGTATTTAGACGAGGTGCACATTCAGATTTAAATGCAATTGAACATATATGGGATATGCTATGTAGACGTGTCCGCAATCGACACCCATAAACCATTGCCAGGTCTGCGAACTGTCCTACGTGAAGAATGAGTAAAAATATTCCTCAAGAAGTAATTCAAAACTGCATTGAAAGCATGCCCCCACGTCGCATCGTAGAAGTAATAATAAAACGAGGTTGCAATACGCGCTATTAATTTTTGGATATTTGTTCATGCTACTCGATAAAATAATGCTATGTTGTGAATAAAATTGAAAAACTACAAGACTTTCTTTCAAAATTTGTATCTTCTTTTAAGAAGCATATAATGACGTGAACGAAAAAATATTGTGTTAAGGAAAGGTTATACTTTAAAACAAAATACAATGTACCATCGTGCCAATAAAATACGAGGACAGCAAAATTTCTTATTTCTCCTTGACTATTAGGAATTAATTATTTACTGTCGAGTCTAGTACCAGTAAATTGTTATATACAAATTTTACATGTCAACATAGATTGTCACTTTATCATTAACTTATCAAGCACTTTTTTTTAAAATATGCCACAATTAACCCCCCAACAAAAGGCTATTAACTATAGTCGGTTGCGAGATGGTGCTTTTATTAGGGATATTGCAGGCGAACTTGGAGTAAACAGAAATACCGTGTTGTTGGCAAAACAAAACATAGCAAGGCATCGAACTATTATTAGGAAAGCAGTTTCATGTTCCCCTAGAATGTTTGCTAAAGATGAAAATAGAAGAATACTAGAAGTAATAAACAGTTGAAGAGAATGTTCTATGACTACATATTAAAAAAAAGTTGTTGCTACGACAAATTCTGTGTTTGTATATTTTTTACTTTCTGTTAAATTTCTTTTATTATTCAGTTTTATTTTCATTTTTTGGCGCATTAATATAATAATAAAACAAGTAACACAATTTGATGCCACCTCGTATCGCAAAATACAAACCTTAAATTATGTAACCTAGGTTACTTTCTAGAAGTTAGGTGTTTTTTTTTACCTTTACGCTGTCGAGCACCTTTTATAGTCTATGAGATATGTATTTCCGTTCCCAGTTTTGAAACTTTGCTGTCCTAGTTTTTTATCGGCACGGTGGTACCTAACTAAATTTCATCGCTCAATTTTTCCGCAGGGCAATAAGAAATTAAGGGTAAAAAAAGTAACTTTTATTTCTGCCTGTATAATGATCATCAGTGTTTTTCGAAAACGTAGGTATTTATTTTTTATAATATATTTTTAAACCCGTTTCTCCTAAATATTGATTAGAGGTAAATAAAGTAGCAAGTAAGATTTTTTCTAGTGTTGTGATCGCTCGAGCGAAAAACCGCTTGAGTACTAGATTATTGAAATAACCGACATCGCTCGATTATTAAAAAAACTGCTCAAGTTATAAATTCAAGCGAAAATCGTCGCTTGTTACATAGCACCAATTCTGGTGCTATGTATTACGGCTTTCCAGTGACCTTGAGTTCGTCCGTTGTCGTCGTCGTCGTCGTCGTATCTTTTGACATTTTTGAGGTTGCGAATTTTTTGCGAGAAAACTGTCAGCGTTGAAACGACGAAACTTTTTGGTTTTAATTTTGGATAGTGCACCCGTGTTGTCTCAAAATTTAAAATATACAGGGTGAACAGTTTCGAAGTTATTAAGCGTCAAAGTCGACTTTTCGGCGATTCCCGTTGAAACACATTTCAAGTCGCAAAACTCAATTTTTCAGATTTAAATTTTCGGAGCGTAGAGTGGACCGGTCGCTACAGAACCCTATTGAAACTGGGTAACGTACGACGATTAGAAGTAATTTAAAAGAATTTTTGAAAGTCGAAATTTGACAAAAAATGGTCATTTTTAGTACCTAATAGCTCGAACTGGGTGCGTCCGAGCGTCTCGCGGTTTAATATTTTCGATTACTCATCTCAAAAACTAGCTGCCATCAATACATCTGTCTATACCTAAAGTTATTACAAAATGGGAAAAATTTGAAAATACTGAACAAGTTGATATTTCGGGGTAAAAATGGACGGTTTTTGATTTTTTTCAAGGTAAAAACGGCTTTTGATCGAAATGTAGTTTACTTTACCGGAAAGTTCGAGGTAAATCACATTCGATACGTATTTTTTGCTTTCTTCGATTTAAATACCGAAATTACTATTAAAGAATGAATTTTAGTTTTTTGGAAATGCAAAAATTTGTCACCGCTACACTTAATTTCGTCTATACGCTTTCCTATTTAACATTTTCCATATTTTTTTGCTTTTTCGTCACGCGGAATGATGGTACTTTAAGATTCATACCAAGAGCGCGTTTCGAATTACGATCTAAAGGGGTAAAAGAAATTAAATATAACCATTTTCACCCATTTTTCACTAAAAGTCGTGTTTAGTCACGAATAACTCCTACAAATATCATTTCGGAGAGTTCTCTATAAGCGTATTTTCATCGTCCATCATTTCGCACCACATTATTATTTTTCAAAATTTTCGAAATTTCCTTCCAATCGGGAGAAAAACGACAATTTACCGAGCTGGGACGGCCAAATTTTGCAAATCTGATGACTGGACTTGAACTTTACTCGGATTTGAACGGACGGACGGACGAAATTTTACTAAATATTTTGGCTGTCAAATTCGGTCGAAATAGGCCAAAAATAGCCATTTTCTTAGCGAGATGCTGAAGTTAATTGACCGATTTGAGAATGGAAATAGTATGGAAAAGATTCTATGAGATTTCGGCTTTCGATAATGACCCCTATCGTTGCCCAAAATGGAAAATTTCCTACCATTTTCACGATTTCCAAAATGGTCTGCAACGACCTATTTACATTGGGCTTATGGGAGCATGCAAAAATGGTGCATCTTGACACAATTTATTTCATTTCTTCTAAACGGCTCACGTTGGAGTAGTGAAACTATTGGGGTATAATTTGGTATATATGGCGTATCTTTTGCGGATGTACGTCATTTTACAGGGTGTTCCGTTCATAAGTTATTAAACGAAATAATCAGAAAATGTGAAAAAATTTAATATTTTTTTCCACGACTTGCCGGTCTCGTAAAACTTAAGCGATTCAGTTTATATTCTAGTATGTTATCAAGAAACTTATTTAGAAAAAGTCGTCGCGAGATTTTTTAAATAAAATGTCGGGAAGTCAATTTTTTGATTTTTTTTAAAGTTGGAAAGCATGGAAATGCAGGGTCATTTTCAATAATGAATTATTCGATTTCTGTCGCATAGATTGACAGCGGGTTGGAAACGCTGGGTAGGTCATCTCAAATACTAATATTTCACAATACATCATATCATGCTAAAAGGTCTACAAAATGGAGGAACTTGCAAAAAACTGAACTTGATGATTTCGTAAAAAATTTATTTTGCTTTTTATGGGGTAAAATATTATTTCGTCGAAATGTTATGTACGTCATCGGAAAGAGCACATCAGAATACAATTATAAACCATAGTTTAGTTTCTTAATTTCTTATACAAAAATAACTACAATCGATTAAGCAATAATCACTAATTTTGACATCCTCTTACTGAAAGCCGGCTGTACGCTAGTGTATGTAACTTTTTCGACCGTTCTTTAGCCTATCGTTTAAAGGAATAAATTATCTTTAAGTTCCACATCGATTGCGTGATCCAAAAATATCATTTGGCGGATAAAAAAAAATATTTTATAAACTTTCTCAAAATTTTTTTTATTAAAAGTCTAGTTTACTCTGCTATATCTTCTATAACTTTCCTTTTGGATATTTCTTTCTAGGTTTATCTGATTCCATCATCTTTTCCGAACATTTCGCTATATATAAAGTTATCATAAAGATATGCGAACTTGGAGAAAATTAAGAAAATTCGTAACGGTGACAGCAAAATTTCTAACTATCGCTCGAAATGCATGAAAGGCGTGTCTTTTACAGTATTTAGTGAAAATTAGACAAGGGCAAGTGTTTAAATTCATCAGATTTGAATAAATCATGCACACGGTCTGGAAAAATAGGCTTAATTTAAAAAATTCAACTAGTACGTTATGTTAATTTTGCTAAAAGGATTTAAAAAATATTTTAAATTTTTTGACAGTCCTGTCAAATTGACGTTTCCTTTGTTAGTAAAAAGTGCAAGATTAATGGAATTTCACAAAGTTGGTGTCGTTTTCGTATAATTCGAGGGGAAGGAATCCGAAAATTTAATTCATATTTTGACAGCTGTCATTTTTAACAATTCTTTGATTTCGGTAACTGTCGATCATAGGCGTAATGGTAAGAGAATTTCGCAAAGTTGGTGTCGATTTCGTTTAACTCGAATGCAGGCAATCCGAAAATTTGATTAATTTTTTGACAGCTGTCAAATTGACGTATATTACGTTGGTAATAGTTGCAATGTTAACAAAAATTCACGAGTTTGGTATCGCTTCTATATAATTTGAGTATGAGGAATTCGAAAATTTTATATATTTCTTGACAGCTGTCATATCTAGGTAATAATATCATAAACACATGTAGGCGAATCTGTCGCATACAGGTGAACGGCGGAGCCCCGCCGCGAAGCGTCTAGGTTAACAGAACTTCAAAGGTTTGGTATCTGTCGCATATAGGTGGACGGCGGAGCCCCGCAGCGGAGCGGCTATGTTAACAGAACTTCAACGGTTTGGTATCTGTCGCATATAGGTGGACGGCGGAGCGGTTTTGTTAACAGAACTTCAAAGGTTTGGTATCTGTCGCATATAGGTGGACGGCGGAGCTCCGCCGCGGAGCGGCTAGGTTAATAGCACTTCAAACGTTTGGTATCTGTCGCATATAGGTGGACGGCTGATCCCCGCCGCGGAGCGGCTAGGTTAACAGAACTTCAAATGTTTGGTATCTGTCGCATATAGGTGGACGGCGGAGCCCCGCCGCGGAGCGGCTATGTTAACAGAACTTCAGAAGTTTGGTATCTGTCGCATATAGGCGGACGGCTGGGCCCCGCCGCGGAGCGGCTAGGTTAACAGAACTTCAAAGGTTTGGTATCTGTCGCATATAGGTGGACGGTGGAGCTCCGCCGCGGAGCGGCTAGGTTAACAGAACTTCAAAAGTTTGGTATCTGTCGCATATAGGTGGACGGCTGAGTCCCGCCGCGGAGCGGCTAGGTTAACAGAACTTCAAATGTTTGGTATCTGTCGCATATAGGTGGACGGCGGAGCTCCGCCGCGGAGCGGCTAGGTTAACAGAACCTCAAAGGTTCGGTATCTGTCGCATATAGGTGGACGGCTGAGCTCCGCCGCGAAGCGGCTATGTTAACAGAACTTCAAAGGTATGGTATCTGTCGCATATAGGTGGACGGCGGAGCTCCGCCGCGGAGCGGCTATGTCAACTGACCTTCAAAGGTTTGGTATCTGTCGCATATAGGTGGACGGCGGATCCCCGCCGAGGAGCGGCTAGGTTAACAGAACGTCAAAAGTTTGGTATCTGTCGCATATAGGTGGACGGCTGAGCCCCGCCGCGTAGCGGCTAGGTTAACAGAACTTCAAATGTTTGGTATCTGTCGCATATAGATGGACGGCGGAGCCCCGCCGCGGAGCGGCTATGTTAACAGAACCTCAAAGGTTTGGTATCTGTCGCATATAGGTGGACGGCGGAGCCCCGCCGCGGATCGGCTAGGTTAACAGAACTTCAAACGTTTGGTATCTGTCGCATATAGGTGGACGGCGGAGCCCCGCCGCGGAGTGGCTAGGTTAACAGAACTTCAAAGGTTTGGTATCTGTCGCATATAGGTGGACGGCGGAGCCCCGCCGCGGATCGGCTAGGTTAACAGAACTTCAAAGGTTTGGTATCTGTCGCATATAGATGGACAGCGGAGCCCCGCCGCGGAGCGGCTAGGTTAACAGAACTTCAACAGTTTGGTATCGTTTCTATGTAATTCGATTGCAAGGAATCCGAAAATGTTGTTTATTTTTTTACAGCTGTCATTTTTGACATATTTTTTTCTATTCGATACGTAATATAGTACGCGAATCGTTCGCAATCGGGTATAGTTGGTCTCTTAAAATGTTAAACGGTCACATATGTTATAATGAACGAATTTGGGTGCTATGTACCCCCATCACAGTCCGCAGGAGTGTGGCCAACGAATTAAAGCATCAACCTGCATTCAAGCTTCTCGGTGCATCCACCCAAATCGGTGGTCAAATCTAGGTAATAATAATAAAAACACATGTAGGCGAATCTGTCGCATACAGGTGAACGGCGGAGCCCCGCCGCGAAGCGTCTAGGTTAACAGAACTTCAAAGGTTTGGTATCTGTCGCATATAGGTGGACGGCGGAGCTCCGCCGCGGAGCGGCTAGGTTAATAGAACTTCAAACGTTTGGTATCTGTCGCATATAGGTGGACGGCGGAGCCCCGCCGCGGAGCGGCTATGTTAACAGAACTTCAAAAGTTTGGTATCTGTCGCATATAGGCGGACGGCTGGGCCCCGCCGCGGAGCGGCTAGGTTAACAGAACTTCAAAGGTTTGGTATCTGTCGCATATAGGTGGACGGTGGAGCCCCGCCGCGGAGCGGCTAGGTTAACAGAACTTCAAAAGGTTTGGTATCTGTCGCATATAGGTGGACGGCTGAGCCCCGCCGCGGAGCGGCTAGGTTAACAGAACTTCAAATGTTTGGTATTTGTCGCATATAGGTGGACGGCGGAGCTCCGCCGCGGAGCGGCTATGTTAACAGAACCTCAAAGGTTCGGTATCTGTCGCATATAGGTGGACGGCTGAGCTCCGCCGCGAAGCGGCTATGTTAACAGAACTTCAAAGGTTTGGTATCTGTCGCATATAGGTGGACGGCGGAGCTCCGCCGCGGAGCGGCTATGTCAACAGACCTTCAAAGGTTTGGTATCTGTCGCATATAGGTGGACGGCGGATCCCCGCCGAGGAGCGGCTAGGTTAACAGAACGTCAAAAGTTTGGTATCTGTCGCATATAGGTGGACGGCTGAGCCCCGCCGCGGAGCGGCTAGGTTAACAGAACTTCAAATGTTTGGTATCTGTCGCATATAGATGGACGGCGGAGCACCGCCGCGGAGCGGCTATGTTAACAGAACCTCAAAGGTTTGGTATCTGTCGCATATAGGTGGACGGCGGAGCCCCGCCGCGGAGCGGCTAGGTTAACAGAACTTCAAACGTTTGGTATCTGTCGCATATAGGTGGACGGCGGAGCCCCGCCGCGGAGTGGCTAGGTTAACAGAACTTCAAAGGTTTGGTATCTGTCGCATATAGGTGGACGGCGGAGCCCCGCCGCGGATCGGCTAGGTTAACAGAACTTCAAAGGTTTGGTATCTGTCGCATATAGATGGACAGCGGAGCCCTGCCGCGGAGCGGCTAGGTTAACAGAACTTCAACAGTTTGGTATCGTTTCTATGTAATTCGATTGCAAGGAATCCGAAAATGTTGTTTATTTTTTTACAGCTGTCATTTTTGACATATTTTTTTCTATTCGATACGTAATATAGTAAGCGAATCGTTCGCAATCGGGTATAGTTGGTCTCTTAAAATGTTAAACGGTCACATATGTTATAATGAACGAATTTGGGTGCTATGTACCCCCATCACAGTCCGCAGGAGTGTGGCCAACGAATTAAAGCATCAACCTGCATTCAAGCTTCTCGGTGCATCCACCCAAATCGGTGGTCAAATCTAGGTAATAATAACAAAAACACATGTAGGCGAATCTGTCGCATACAGGTGAACGGCGGAGCCCTGCCGCGGAGCGGCTAGGTAATAACAAAAAACACACGTAGGTGGATGCCGGAGGCCCCTGCGCGGGTAGCGCCTAGGGGGGCTATGCCCCCCTAGTTACTTATTACCTTTCACTCGAACCCGAGCTTCGCTTGACACCGACCGAAATGTGCTGCTTGGTAGTGTGATCGCTCGAGGTAAAAAACTGCTCGGATATTCGAGCAGTTTTTCGCTCCATAGGAAATACTACTCTAGTTATAAATTCAAGCCAAAAATCGAATCATTGCCTTTCACTTGATACCCGATCTGCGCTCGACACCGCGCGTCACCCGAAATGTGCCGATTGGCAACGTTCGAGTTTGTTCGCGACATGGGTTTTGTTTTGACTGGGACTGGCTAGCTAGCCAGCGGCGATTGTAAATTCTTAAAAATTAAAGGATAAAATTCTTTTTAAAAATCAAAATCAACTGTTCTTCCTTAATAAAATCTCTAGACTAAACTTCTAAAACTTCCCCTGGTCTTCATCAACACATTCTTCTTAGTCATGAAAATTTCAAGTGATTAATCGCTCGAGCGATTTTCACTCGATTATTAAAATCGCTCGAGTATTAAAATCATCGGTTTTTCCCAACACTATTTATTCTCTGCATGTATTTAATAGCTCCAAAAGCAATAAGTGAACATTGGGTATCCAAATTTAAAAAATTATTATGATATACAGGCATTTACGTTGGTATTTTTAAATAGCCAAAACACTATCGAGTAGGCAGGCATGGTATAGGTGTCACTTTTCGCGATAGTCTTGGATTGTAAATCTGGTAAATTGTATTCTGGTGTCAGGTTCAGTACTTCTCCATTTAGACGTAGAGACCTAATAAATGAAAATATAATAATAATGGGCTTTACCAGCGTTCAGTCCAGTTTTGTAAAAATACACCCGTAACAGAAACAGAAATAAAAACCGCGCCTCCAACGCACATAGTGGATTAGTAAAAAGTACCGGAACGCTTAAATATTTTTGGGCATGCAGAATTAAACAATGATATCGACACTATTGCCACATTTCCAAGTTTTGCACTACACGTCGTTTTATTATCGTAAACGGAATACCCATACGGCAAGGAATTGAGTGTTCAAATTTAGTAAGATCCCAAAAATTTCGAAAATTCTAAATTTTGTATCTACTAGTTGCTGAGATAGCACCGGAACGCTTAAATATCCCGTTAAAGCTGCGCTTACAAAATTCGGCATTAAGGGTTTCTGGGCATTCGAAATTGAAGATTGATCTCCCACTCTTGCCACTTTGAGGCACCGCCAGATCAAAACACGGACATAGATCTCGGCCGAACGAGAACGTTGATCATTCGCTACGCGGAGCTGTTTCTTCAGTACGTGTCGGTCCGTCGAAGACGTATGTCGCGTCGCGTAAAAATTCCCACATGTTTATACGAATTTTAAACGTTTTTTTGTGAAATAATTTATAATAATAATTAATATGTGATTTCAAATTTGTGTGATACTATTGGTTGTGTTGCACATTTTGTGCTGTATAATGGAAAGAAATAATAATTCCGAAGAAGAAAACTTTCAATGCGCTTCAGACAAAATAATTAATAAAGCCAATGAAGCAACACAAAATGTATTTCCTGAAAAATCGAAAGAAGCTTACAAAAAGGAATATAATACGTTTATTAAATGGTATTTGGACCAAAAGAAAGTGAAAGGTATCAGCGAACGGGTATTGTTAACGTATTTTCAAGAAAGGTAAAACATTTTTACATCTTCACATTAATTCTGAATAATCAAGTCAATATAAGCAAATATCCCAAACATATTGTATTCCGAAGTGACAGTGAGTTGGTTATACACCAATATATATTTTTTAATGACAAAAAGAGAACTGATACTATCGTAGAAAAAATATTGTATGAAACTTATGCTTAAAGATTTTTTTTCACATACGAGACAACCGCACGAGCCGAAAGATTTCCCGTTCGTGAAAAAAAGTAATGCTTTATGCATTTGTTACATAAATAACTATTATTATTATAAGCTTCTATACTTACTGAGAATAAAGTGAACTTTCAGAAGTAAATTCGTATACATAAACGTCATTATCAGAATCGAAACCACCTATATTGACAGATCCAGCTGTGTCGTCAATGTTGATTCCAAACACTAAAAGATTTGTTAATGAGTATATAAATAATCTGATTTTATGTAGGGTATAAGTAAAAACCCGACGTTCCTAGGGAAAATTAGTTTTAACAAACATTCTCTGTTAATTCTAGTTTTGACTAAACATATTTTAATCAAATCTAGAGTTAACTAGTTATAGCTAGAATTAACAAGCATTTTCAGTTAATTCTGCCTTTTGACTAAATATATGTTAGTTTTGAATTTGATTTTTGGTTGAAATCCAAAAAAAAATTTAGCATGGTGAAACATACTCAAAAAACTGTTATTTATTATACAAGGGAAAATCTAATATTTTTCCCGTGTATAATACACTATTTTTTTCTGTGACGGGAAAAACTATTGAAAAACATATTATTACAATATGTCAAAGTTAGAAAAGTATCGATATAAAATTTGAATTTTTAAACTAGTAGGCTGTTTTACTTATATAGCGACAATAAAATTAGACCTGCGTTGCTAAGGGAACCTTTAAAATAATTAAATATCTGTCAATTTAATTCTGTGATTTAATTTAAAAATTAAGAACTTGGTTGTTTATTAGTTATTTTGAATATTATAAAGTTAAAAATGTCTGATTCCGAGTTTTCTCTGACTCCATGGGAATTGGTAGAAGCAGCGAAACTAGCGTCACAAAAATTATTGCCAGCTAAATCGCGCAAAATTTACGAAACCGCGTATTCAAGATTTATGGAATGGAAGATGAATAAGACATATAGTTCTTTGTCGGAGACGGTGTTATTAGCCGATTTTTCGGAATTGGCACAACAACAAAAGCCATCAACAGTGTGGTCGAATTAGTCAATGATTAAAAGTATGTTACAATCCAATAATAATGTAGCCATATCAAAATATTTCAAACTAATTACATTTCTGAAACAAAATGGGAAAGGTTACACGCCCAAGAAAGCTGCTATTTTTACGATTACAGATATTAGTGATTTTTTAAATAATGCTCCCGATAAAGTTTGTTTAATGGCCAAGGTTGTTGTTTTATTTGCGATTGCAGGAGCTTGTCGAATTTGTGAAATCAGCCAGGTAACATTAGATGATATTGAAGATTCGGTAACGGTATTAATTGTGAAAATTAAGCAAACAAAGAATGATGTAAACAGGACATTTGTAGTTGCTAAAAAATATATTAAATTTTACCGAATGTACATAGCCTTTTTATGCATATCACAATGGAAAATTTACTAATCAGGTTATGGGCAAAAATCAGTTTTATAAGGTTCCTCAAACAATAGCTAATTTTCTTCAACTTGAAAATGTTAACTCATACATTCATTTCGAAGATCGTTTGCTACACTTTTAGTTGAATCTAGGGGAGACTTGATGACACTAAAGAAACATAAAATGTCAAACATTTTTCCCGTCACAGAAAAACATCTTTTTTGTAATTTTTTCAAGTTTTTGCATAGGTAATTTATTTATTTTAACGACTTAATTTTCAGCTACAAAAGTTTAACTTGTAAAAAGTTTCCGCTTATGTATAATTTTTTTCCACTGAAATTAAGAATTAACTATTGTTTATTAAACTAGTGGAGCAGATTATGAGTTTCTTTTCCTCTTCATATTTTCACTCCACTACTTCAAAAAAAAAATAATTACTTACCAACTATTGCAGAATCGTCCCATAAGGAGTTTTTCTGAGCACAGTGGGCATAAAGCCTTATTTTTTCGGTGGTAGTTCCGTCATTATTAGTAGATATCACTGAAGAACCCACCAGTTTTTTATAGATAATGCTGAGCCACCAGTCCTGCAAATTATCGAAATTATTTTTACCTCGGAATACAGCTTCTTAAAAATTTGATCGCTCATACTATATGGTTTTAAAAACAAAGACAGGTAAATTCAACAATAGACCCTCCCAGTTCAGTCTAGGTTGGATGGCCCTGTACAGATCCTATACGTATACATACTTACAGGATTTGGATTGTAATTTTCGTCTAGTAAAGCATAATAATCGTAGAATATCGTCTGCCTTATAATCACATCTATTCCCATCTTGGCACCTAACCCTAATTTATCTATCCAGAGGAAGGTGGCTAGAAATTTGTTTGACATGTTCGCAGCACCTCCGTTATACGCTGAAGAGGTCTCACCTGGAAAAAAATTAGCGAGAATTTAAAAAAAATGCCTTAAAGGCCGTATAGGCAAAAAAATACCTACACACGACGGCTTGTTTAAATATTTTTATTGGCAATTTATAAAATAAGATTAAATTAATCGACAGTTTTTACGTCGAGATTTCTATTCGGCAATACCTACATGACCATTTTTAACCTTTCATAATAAGTATCATCTCCACGCTCTTTATCATTCTTGACAAACTAACTCAAGTATTTATTCCCAATATTTGAAAAGCCTTCGACAGGGTGAACCACCACATTCTTGTTGAGAACCTGAGATCTGAAGAATGTGGAATGTCACAGGGTTCAGTCCTTGGGCCTTTTCTGTACTCTTTGTATGTTCTAAGTTTAAGTTGTGCAAAGCTTAAAGCGCATTACTACGCCTTTGCCGATGACATGGTACTGCTGTAACCTTGGGCAAAGTATAAATTCTGATCTGAAAGGTGAGCTAATTGGTTACTATCTAACAAGCTTAAAATAAATTTATTTAAAACAAAATATATATTGTTCAAACAAAAAAGTGATATACTTAGTAGAAGCACCAATAATTCAATTAAATAATGTGAGTATTGAAAGAGTCACGCAGATCAAATATCTTGGTTTAATCATAGATGGAAACCTTAACTGGAAAGATCACATTTCTTATATTAGAAGTAAAATAGCTCAAATGGTCGGAGCAGTGTAGATACAGGAATTAACTAAGTCAAACAAGTAAAATGAAAATATACAATTCATACTTCCTGTCTCATTTTAGATACCTCATTCCTGTATGGGGCGCCTGTGGTGTGGTCGAGTTTGAAAAAATGCAAGTATTACAAAATAAAGTTATAACGATTTTATTTAATTATGACAGACTCACTCATACAAGTGATCTATACAGGGACCTGGCCGTCATGAAATTTAAAAAATTAGTTCCGATTCTGTGCACGGTCACTATACTATTTATTTACGATTTGGGGTAATGACAATTTCTAGACCCAAAAATGTACCCACTAATTTTCAGTTACGTGTACAAGTACGTTATAAGCTATGTCCTAACTAAATCTCAATATGAACAAATTATTCGTGACCACTCCCATACACCAACCACGGCGTCATGCGAAATCATTCAAAATTTAATAAATTATAAATTATAAAATCCAAAAAGCAATAGCCTATTCAAAACCAAAGGTCAGTAAATGTAAACCAGTAGACAACGTGTCATCGGCGATCGATACTAGTAGTCTTCCATTGCGATTGGTTAATCAGCCATAAAAAATCTAGTGGCGCGCGTGCGCTGTTTTCGACAGGATTGGATTTCATTTTGTTGTGTTTTTAATATTGTTTTATAACAGTAGTTCCTTTGGGACCTCAACTGAGACTTATTACTTTTAATCACCGTTGAATAAATATGTCTAGAACCTATCGCCCTTGATTTTCTCCCTTGTATGAATAAAATATTCATGGATAATATTACCATTTCTGAGTGCGCTCCTGGTGAATATTACGGATCATGTGTGTTTATTGACGTTGCGTATACTGACTCTCGGTTTTGAATAAAGTATAGATCGCACGACAACATAATATATGAAAGTAATGTTAGGACAAATAAAAGCTTATTTAACCCAAGGTGTCAAGCGTCCTGTACTTACAATAAACTACCAGAAAGTATTAGAAATATAAGAACTTTTGCAAAATTCAAGATAAGAATAAAAAAATATTTAGTTTTTTCATGAAGTGTATGTTGTGTTTATAAAATATATTATTGTTGTATAGTTGTGCTTGAGCACTGTTATTAGTTTGGAAGTTATTGTTCTTGTTACCAGTGTTTTAAACACTGTTTAAAGAACTATTTTGCGTTTCGGTTTTTATTTTTTCCTGGCTTTGTTCGAAGATGTCCAAAAATTAATTTCAATTTCTCATTGCTACTTTTTATTCCCCACAAGAGGACATCATCAGATCTTTAAGGCGACATTTTATCATTGGGTCATCTCACTCATCATCATGAACTCAATTTTTTTTAAATACGAGTCTGGTTTTTTTGTTTAAATTATGAAAGATGACCTAAAACTACGTTCAGTAGTATAACAATTACTGGTTTTCCGACACTTTGTTCCTTAAATTGACCAAAACTTCATTTAAATACCCCCAGTACGTTCCTGTAATTTACTTTTGTTTCGAAGAAACTGAAGATTTTAAAATTATTATTGCTATTTCTGTCCTCAATTATTATTATTATGTACTAATAGTTGTATCAAATTTCTACTTATAGTGTCAGTACAAGAATAATTTATACTATTAATACAAACATAATTTTACTCTTAAAGCCAGCACTTTCTTAAGAATTTTACAACAGGCATCGATTTTTACATTTTCGAATTATAACGAATTAAAAAAAAATTAAATTGCAGGAACGTACTAGGGCTATTGAAATGAAGATGATCAATTTAAGGAACAAGACGTCGGAAAACCAGTAAGTGTTATATATAGCTGAACGTAGATTTCGGTCCTCTTTCATAATTTAAACAAAAAGAGCCACTGCATTCATTTTTCATTTTTTTGCGGTATATTATTGGGCCCATAATTACGCAACTTTGCCCCAATTTAACCGACTTCGTATCTCTGACCGTTTCCGAAATCCCAATGGCGAAGGACAAATTTGTTACACCCTCTATACCTTCATTAATGTGGAGCAACTTACCCAACCAAATTTTGTTTTTGTTATTGACAACGTTCTTGACTACGTTGGTGCGTTGTTCCAAATAGGCAAATGTTGCTGGATTTAAAAACATCTCTTCTGTCGCAGTTTTTCCTGGGAAGTAATACCTAAACCAAACAATATAAATATAAAAATAATAACAATCGAGAGAAGTTTTGTATTTGGTACAAATCAAAATTATTTTTTTTTCTTGACCTACTTCTCCCCTCCATATAAAAGCCAATGTTCCTTGTAAGTACAAGTTGCCATACCTAAATATACATTGTGTTACTTAATGATATGTACTTATTTTCATGGGGGATTCCTCTTAATGATATGTACTTATTTTCATGGAGGATTCCTGTGTAGAAAAATGCATATACCCGTACGTCCCAAAATGCTTAGTTTTTGATATACAGGGTGTTAAAATTTTATTTTATTTTTTGGTTCCTATCAAAAATCTGGAAAACTGTTTGAGACTTGAATCTAGTTCTAGTGAGACTAAATTTTGGCTTAGCATGATATAAAACCACACATTTTTATCTAAAAAAGTTTTTTTTCTCAAGCCGGTGGCGTAGGCTACGCCTCCATGATGTATTAGCTTTATTAATATTATATTTATTAATATTATGATGCTATTTTTTAGTAAGGCTTCTGGTGCATATCGTGAATCTTATCTTCGAAAAGGGCATTTTTCCTGATATCTTTAAAAATGCTGTTATCTTGCCATTGCAAAGGGAAGCGAAAAAACTGATATGGATTCAGGGAAGGAATGGGCACGGATATGGCCTTGCATGAGGTTACAGACTATGTTATCAATTGTTTCGACCATAATTGTAAGCCACTTGCCATTTTTCTGGACCTCTCCAAGGCATTTGATACTGCGGATCACCGGATTCTACTACACAAATTGGAACTGATTGGGATAAGAGGAAAAGTTCTTCAATTGTCTAAGTCATATTTGAATAATAGAACTCAAACAGTTAAACTTAATTCAACATGTAGCTCCTTAAGTGGGGTAGAGTGTGGTGTTCCTCAGGGCACAGTACTTGGCCCGATTTTATTCTCTATATATATTAACAGTCTCGCGAAAGCAATACCTGGTGTTAAAACTCCTTGTTTTGCTGACGATGCAGTTCTGCTTATTAAGGGATCATCGTGGAATGATGTTTTTACGAAGGCTGAAAGGGCGGCTACCTATGTTAAAATATGGATGGATTATAACTTCTTAACGCTTAATGTTAATAAAACAAGTTTCATGTGTTTTTCAATGAATATAATTGGTCTGCCAAGTAAAAATGAAATTAAGGTCCATTTCATTAATTGTAATTTTTTCTGAGGATTGTGCATGTACTGGCATGGTCAAGTCGGCTGATAATATAAAATATTTGGGTGTGTATTTCGATCGGTTTTTAAAATGGAATTTTCATTCAGAATAAATTAAGAAAATTAGTTTACCAGTTCTATGAACTGCGTAATATTCTAAGCACAGAGGTTTTGCTTAATGTCTATAAATCGTTAGCAGAATATTGTCTTAACTATGGAATGACATGTTGGGGATCGGCTAACAAAAATATATTTTAAAGATAATTTTATTTAAGACAAGACGTTTTTCTTCAGAACTCTTGTTCTAGCAGTCTGCTATCTTTACGATTACTGAACTGTACATAAAGAATATGCTTAGATTTTTTCTTACCAGAAATATTTTTTACAATTACATAGATCATGAGATAATGACGAGAGCAAATGTCAATCGTAATTTGACTTTGCCGAACATGCACTTTAATGTGGCTCCCGAAATTTTAAACATATTACCAGAGCAATTGAAAAAATCCATAAAAAAGACTTAAACAAATGGATTAGAATTAATACCTTGTTAATTAATAGGATACTTAAGTTTTTTTGAATTAGTCTGTAATTGAGAATTTAACGTGATTGAATAAAAATAAGGAATATGGACTTATTGATACGTATATTGCATGTTTACTCTATGGTAGTGTGCACACACTGACTTTTCCATTGTGCATATATTTATCTGAATTTAAATAACTTCATAACATTCTTTGTAAGTGAATAAATAAATAAATTTTCTTCCAAATGATGTTTAGAATTGAATGATAATTAATAACAATAAAATAATTGTTTTGAAAATATCAGTGGCGTAACATATGTTTTGTTTAACATTCTATTGAGGCGTAGCTGTACCTGTACCACTGACTTGAGCTAAATACGTATGGTCTTAATAGTCTATACCAAACTGTAGTGTAGCATCTCACAACGGGATTCGAGATAAAAAAAACGTTAACACCCTGTATATCGACAACAAGGCTAGGGATCGACCGATACCGATATCGGTATCGGTATATCGGCCATATCGGCCTTCTTGGCCGATATCGGTATCGGCCGATATGTAACCACGATATCGGCCTATATCGGTATCGGCCTAAAAAAATTAAAATTGCTTAATATTTCAGTTGCTAAGGCTTTTTTTAAAGAAATTAAAACAGAAATACTAAATAAAAATCAAACAACAAACAAACAAATTTATTCTTATTGAAAATTTAACAAAAAAGTCATTAAAAATGTAGAAGTAAAGTAACACACTAAATTAAACAAATTAATATTTAAAGTTAAGTTTTGGCAAGTTGTAATGTAACAGAATTAGGCTTTCTGCTCTTTCCGGAGTTAGACGATTTCTTGCGCTTTCATAAACATTTCCGGCGACGACGCTAAATATATTATTGCAACTTTATACATCAATGGAAAAATGTTTTTTTTTTGCGCCCACCAAGTCAAAGGATCTTCATTTCTTGATATTTTTTCTAATTTCTTATACAATTCAATCTCATCATCAATTTTATTCATCATATCATCAGTACTTCTCTTATATGACACTGATTTACTTGTCGTCATACCAGTAAGTTCATCAAAAGTATTCCAAAATAAACTATGAGAAATTGAGCCCGGGACATTTTCCTGAATTTGTTGGTTTACCTCGTGTGATTTTTTGGCGATTTTCGCTAAAGGAACATCATCGTCGCTTACTTCAGATTCTCCTGCATTATCTTCCAGCAAGTTTGAATTTTGCCCATTAATTTTTAAAAATTCTTTTTTTAAATCTGTAAAGGTTCCTTGAGATAAATCATTATCAAAGAAAGATGTATTGAACCTTGGGTCCAATAAAGTGGCAAAAAGAAGGTTTCTATCAGTGAAGCATGCTTTGCATCTCTTAATCAAGGAGTCTTTAAGCTCATTTTTGGTACTCTGCACCCCTGAAAAGTCAGCTCCTTCAGCTTTCTCGAGATAATTTAAGAGAGTTTTAAGTAAGGGTATTACATCCGATACAGATGCACTATTCTTACTACAAATCTTCGTAATTTCTTCAAAAGGTTTTAATAGATTTAGTAAATTTTTTGCTAGTTCCCATTGGTGGTATGCTAGTGCCAATACTGGATTGTCCATTATATACAGTGTCACCATTAAAGTCCGCACCATATGGAACTTTTTTTTATTAATGAGGTTAGTTAAAATTAAATTTCGGCAATCGTTTTTGCTTCAAATTAGACTAAAAATTATATAATCAAATGTCACCATCTGTCATTCGGTATCTGTCAAAAATTACATTCTAATCAAAAAATGCTGAAAAATGGCATTGTTTTACCGAATTTCAAAAAATTTTATTAGAAAAAGTTGTTTCTAGTACAATTCTTGGCCTAAATACAAAGTTTCAGTTTTCTAGCTCAAAGTTGATTTTTTTGCCATTTTTTCTAATTAACTTTTTTTTATTTAATGTAAGTTCGCTTAATGGATATTAAACTATTTGCTTATACCATACTCAATATTTTATTTAGTTTGTATGAGCGTTTTTTTACTAGAATGCCATTTTTTTTCGAAATTTAAAATTAGAGGCAAAAAAATTTGACACAGGTGGTGCAAAGTTATCCTAATTTAAAAATTTTAACAGATAGACGTCAGATGTTTCGTTTTTCAAATGACAAATACATCTAAATATTTGATAAAAATTTTATTTTATACTTAAAACTATCATTATTATTAAAAGGAACAAAAAGGAACTTTAATCATTTTAAATAGGTAACACAAAAGCAATATAAATTTCACAATTCAGTGTGACGTCCTTCTCGCTCTATACAAACACCCGTCCGTCTATAAACGTCTTTGACAGCATTTTGTAAAAAGCTTGGTCTTATATCGGCACAACAATTTTAACAGATAGACGTCAGATATTCCATTTTTTTGATAGTACATACACCTAAGAAGTTTAAAAAACTTATAATAAAATTCCCAGATATCAGATTAGTTCAAAATTTAGACACATTTTCTTTTTATCCACAATAAAATATCAAGGCAATTTTGAATTTTATAAGTAGGCTATGGAAAAAAACGAATTAGAGTGCCGAATAAATAAAAGAAATGTCATAAATGTGAATATTTTCGCAAGTTATAGTTTTCAGTGTTATCACCAATGTTGTCCATTCAAGAAAAAATAGAAATTGTCTTAATTTGTGGAGGGAATATGCCTCACCGGCAAGTATCTGCCATTTTTAATGAGAGGCATCCAGAAAAAAATTTGCAGCATAGCACTGTTTCAAGAATAATGTCAAAATTTAGAGAAACTGGATCTGTTCGAAATAATTTTAAGAAACCTCACGCGGCAAGTAAATACGATGAAGCAGCACAACTTGATGTTTGTTTAACTGTTATTGACCACGGTCAAACTAGTGTAACCAAGATAAGTGATGCAACAGGGTGCAAGAGGGAAAGCGTTAGAAAAATTCTTCAGAAAAATCGATTTCGGGCATATAAACCCAAGTTTATAAACACATTAAAAGAACGCGATTTTGATATCCGACTTGATTTTTCATTTTGGTATCAGGGACACTATGAGGAGAATATTCTTTTTCCATACAAGATATTATGGACAGATGAAGCCACTTTCTCTTCGAATGGTACCGTGAGCTCACAAAATTGCCGATGGTGGTCCCAAGAAAATCCTAACTTCACAATTGAATGTCGCGACCAGTATCATTTTAAAACCAATGTTTGGTGTGGAATTTTGAAAGATGAGCTTATTGGACCATACTTCTTTAGAGCAAACTTAACTGGTGAAAGGTACCTGAATTTTCTTGATAACGAGATTACCGAACTTTTGGATAACATGCCCTTACACCATAGACATAACTTATGGTATCAGCTTGATGGTGCACCCATACATCAAACTGTAGCAGTGAAAGAACGCATAAACCAATTATTTCAAAACAGAGTTATAGGGCGTGATAGAGAATGTCACTGGCCACCCAGGTCGCCTGACATAACCCCACTAGACTTTTTTCTGTGGGGTTATCTTAAGCAGAAAGTTTATAAGAATCGACTGTTTAGAAATATCGAGCATTTGGAACAAACGATAGGACAGTGTTGTGCCGATATAAGACCAAGCTTTTTACAAAATGCTGTCAAAGACGTTTATAGACGGACGGGTGTTTGTATAGAGCGAGAAGGACGTCACACTGAAATGTGAAATTTATATTGCTTTTGTGTTACCTATTTAAAATGATTAAAGTTCCTTTTTGTTCCTTTTAATAATAATGATAGTTTTAAGTAAAAAATAAAATTTTTATCAAATATTTAGATGTATTTGTCATTTGAAAAACGAAACATCTGACGTCTATCTGTTAAAATTTTTAAATTAGGATAACTTTGCACCACCTGTGTCAAATTTTTTTGCCTCTAATTTTAAATTTCGAAAAAAAATGGCATTCTAGTAAAAAAAAGCTCATACAAACTAAATAAAATATTGAGTATGGTATAAGCAAATAGTTTAATATCCATTAAGCGAACTTACATTAAATAAAAAAAAAGTTAATTAGAAAAAAATGGCAAAAAAATCAACTTTGAGCTAGAAAACTGAAACTTTGTATTTAAGCCAAGAATTGTACTAGAAACAACTTTTTCTAATAAAATTTTTTGAAATTCGGTAAAACAATGCCATTTTTCAGCATTTTTTGATTAGAATGTAATTTTTGACAGATACCGAATGACAGATGGTGACATTTGATTATATAATTTTTAGTCTAATTTGAAGCAAAAACGATTGCCGAAATTTAATTTTAACTAACCTCATTAATAAAAAAAAGTTCCATATGGTGCGGACTTTAATGGTGACACTGTATATATTAAGAGCGTTTTTTTATTCTATCAAACGTTCCAACATATAAAAACTTGAGTTCCATCATGTTGGAACGTCCTGCACCAAAGCTTTCCCGGGCATATTAAGGGACTTGTGAATATTCTTCAGCCTATCACAAGCCAGTGACTAAAATGAGTTACTATACGTCTTGCTTTTGCCAGTAAATCTACAATTGATCGTTGACTTTCTATGGCGTCATGTATGGCTAATTGTATGGTATGTATGAAACAGGGTTGGTGTTTTAATTTAACCTCGTCAATGCCTTTTTTTATGTTGGCGGCATTATCAGCTAAAACCAAAAGAATTTCATTCTGATCTAACTCCCATATTTTCAGTATTTCAGATAACATCTGTGAGATGTTTAAAGCTGTATGTGACCCCCCAGAGGTGCGGTTTGGCTTCAGGGCTCAGAAGAAAAAGTACTTAACTGACTTAACGCCAAAACAAAAATAGAAATTTAATAAATTATCGATATTGCAGCCAAAATTACTAATTTCTAAAAGAAAATTTATTATATTACTTACTGCCATCAACATTTTTTTCTTTTGACTCCTCACTTAATTTTTCAATGTGAAACTTCGCCATATGATGCTTTAAATTGGTGGTATTTGCTGTTTTGCCTTTACCTCCCAAAGAAACAACAGCATTACATAATTTGCAGGTGGCATTTGCTTTGAAGATAATGAACCAGAACCAGACTCTTGTAAAGATGACGATGACGACTGTATGCATGGAGAACGCACTACAAAACGATCCATGTTTGTGAAAAATCAGAGCAATACTACGAGTTTTATTTACTTACTGTTTCCAACCGTATTCGGAAATTCTGGTATTCCCCGACCGAGCGAACGCCGCGCCGCCGAATTACGGTTGCTCTTCTCGGGCCGAATGGCCGGGCTTTGTTGAATTCGGGGAATTACCGTATTTATTTTTATTCCGTTAGGTGATTTCACAAAATATTGAATTTGCTCTGCATTTTTTTTAGTCATTTTATGGTTAATCCATGTAACGGTAACAGTATATCATTATAAATCACTTTTACCTCATTTATAAAGCAAACAAATTACGACAAAATTTTATGGCCGATATATCGGTATCGGCCGATATCGGCTATGAGTATATCGGTATCGGCCGATATCGGTATCGGCCACAAAAAATCATATCGGTCGCTCTCTAAACAAGGCATTTTAGGACATATGTGTATATGAAGTTTCCGATCTAAAATTGGTCCAGGAATCACCCATTAGAATATGTACATATAATTAAGTTTGTATGTCTGTATAATAAATATACAATACCGGACAGAAAGCATTATATGAAAAGATGTATATGGTAATGTAAAGAAAAGTGTTTCGTGTCCGCAAATTACATTAAATTACCAAACTCGAAAAAGTGTTTATGGTATAAGAGATACTTTATGTTTATGACATTTACTTACTGGTGCCAAGTTACAGCATGAATAACTTCAGATCCGTCTTGTAAAAATGCAGCTAAATATTGTTGGTTAGCAGTACTACCGCCTACATCAAACATGTCAGGTCCCACCAAATCAGAAGCATTGTAGCTATACTTGTTCAAAATAGCTCGCAACGTCTTGTAATCATTTCCTAGTTGAGTGGCGTCCACGTGGGCTTGATAGATGGCGTTATACAGATCTGGCTCTACAAAAAAAAATGTGGAGAACATTTCATAACGAAAATGAATTTAGTGAAATGGTGTATTGAAGATTCTGAAAGCAACCTGCAGTTGCACACATTATAAATCTGCGTGCTTTTATAATAAAAATTTTTTGTGTTTTTTAATATAGGGCCATTATCGAAGTGATCTACAGCTTAACGTGGGCTCCGAATCACGACCCTCAGTCATACGCTGCTCTCAACTCCCGGGCTATCAACCCTTGATTTCTCGCATTGCGGTATGAGCTACCGAGTGGGGAGTGCGTATTATCCCCCGCATCACACGAAATATCCGTTCTGATCCGGCCTGTTTACCGGCATTAATGGGGTAGTGATGGGGATGCTACATTTTTCACTTTCCTCTATTTTTTGCATGACGCCGGATAGTAGGCGATTATACAAGGGCGGTACGGGGGATAATCCCCCCCGTCCATTCCATGAAACCAATAAAACTTGACCAATCACTCCAAACTATTTGCCAAGTAGCATACGGAAAGCGAAACCATTGGGGCGAAGTGGGATGAGAGCTTTAGTTCGGTTTATTATTAATTTTTTTTAATCTTCTAACGTCTGACAATGAAGAATTGCATAACATGTATATTTATAAGTAGGTAGGAACTTGCTGTGATATCCGAGTTAAGAAAAAAAATTTCAAACTCTAAAAGCAAAAGTGGCAAATTTATGGCCTCGAGCATGTAAACAAAGCTGATCATCAGATATCATGCTCAATGCCGACCGATAAACTGATGAATGTACGGCAATATTTTGGCACATCAAGACCTTCGTTACTGGAAAATAAACAATCTAATTTCTTGCATAAAAGAAGGTCTTACGGCCATCACTGAAATGCCACTTTTAGAATTAATTTTGATATACATTGTCCACGTATCGATAGATTTTTACAATACAAATATAACATCTCTGAAATGTTCACATTCTACAACAAATCTCGTAATTAAAAGAAAAAGTGTATGGCAAACAATAATATAACAAACCTAATTTATTTTCCGCAAATTTCAAACAATAAAATATAATAATTGTAAGATCTTTGAATAATAACAATAATCTGGTAATAAATTACTTTTATTACGAGTATCATAATCATGTTTTACATCACAGTCATCAAAGAAATCCCTATTATCACACACGAACATCACAAAATCTAAAATATACATTTAAAATATTATTTTCAATAAAAATAGGATTACAACTTTTCTGCTGTCTCATTTTAAAAATACTTCGAATTTTGCATGACCATAATTCTGTGCATGTCAGAATAGTACACCCTATCTCAACCTGGACTGGATATAAGCATGAAAGGCGCTAATTGCAGCCTCAGTACTCGCTCGATCAGATACAAAACGTGCTGCATAAGTGCATAAGACGCAATAATTAACCTATTTTGCCGAGCCGGTGCCTTGCCGTTGCCGGGAACGTACCTTCCACAATAGTGAGAATCAGCATTTAATATGATAACTCGAATTTCGATGGTTTTCCTGATGATGCGGAAGGAACACCCTGCACTAATAAGAACAGAAGAAGAGTTCAAAACCGGTATGCAACTGTGGACATCAACGTTTAATCTGAATTAGCATTTTGACAACAAAACCCGAAAATTTTTAAACCTGTGATTCAACGCTCGACGGAGCCTATAGCCATGAGGCCATTTAGGATTATCCTTATTGCATCTCCACTATGAAATGATTGTCGGTACATATTCATGAAATACTGCCACCTGACGAGCAAGTAGAATATTATTACGATATTATGTAATATATCATATAAATCCCTCTTCACCAAATGGGGACCGCTAATTGGGTGAGCACTATATGTTTTCATTTTATATTTATAGTAAGATCTTGATTTACATACCGTTTCCCAATTCCCAGTCTGTTTCAATGGCGTTTTCTTGAGAGAACTTGATCATTTTCTCAGCATTTTCAGAATTCCAAGTTCCATCATCATTTCTAAGTAATGAGTTAAGGTCAAAAATCAATCTGACATTAGCACTTTTTGTAAATTGAGATAATTTTACCCAGTCTTCGGCTAAACGAAACAAACATAAAATTATAATGTGATTTTTTTGTACAGGGTGATCACGTATAATGTCCCCCTCCCCCTCTGAACTTTTTTATTTTTCATACTTGAGAAAAATTAAAAATACAAGGTACAGGGGATTTCAAGTTGTATTTGCAAGTTGATCAAATATCATTTTAAGTCAGTTGATTTAATGGGACATCCTATATATTTACTGATTTTCCAATTCTACGTCAAATTCTAAACGTAATTTATGTAATATACCATATACTCAAATTTAACCGTTTTCGATATTTTGACAATTGAATTGGTAACATATTATAATATTAAAAATATCTAAAAATGCAGGAATGAAAGATAATCGAGTTTGCTATGGAAAACAAAGAACCGATAACGGTCTAACTTTTGTTCTCCACAGCAATCTCGATTTTCTTTTATTCCTGCATTTTTAGATATTTTTAATATTGGATCTAGCCAATTTTCAATTGTTAAAGTATAATATTAAATAAAAATAAATAAATTACGGTCAGAATTTGACGTAGAATTAGAAAATCAGTTAATATACAGGATATTATATGTCGACTCCCAAAGTAGCATACAATTACTAATTGAAATTTTGAATATTAGCTCACTATACAGGGTGTTACAAATTCGGCCTTCACCATTGCGATCTCGAAAAAGGTAAGAGATACGAAGTCGGTTAAATTGGGGCAAAGTTGCGTAAATATGGGTTCAATAATATGCCACAAGAAAAAAATCAAAAATAAATAAAGGGGCTTTCAAAATCAAAAATTTTGCGTTTAGGTTTTTTGTTTTTCCTGACTTTGTTCTAAGAGATGTCCAAAAATAAATTCCACTTTATCATGGCATCAGTAGATCTTTCATGCGACGTTTCGCAACCATTATCAACTTAATTTTTTTAAATACGGGCCTGGATTTTTGGTTTAAATTATGAAAGAGGGCCGAAATCTACCCTCATACAACACTTACTGGTTTTCCGACGTTTTATTCCTTAAATTGACCATCTTTACTAGAATACTCCTAGTGCGTTCCTGTAATTTGCTTTTGTTTCGAAGAAACTAATGATTCTAAAATAATTATTGCTATTTCCATCTTTCATTGTTATTGCTATTACGTACTACTACTGTTTTTCAAATTTCAAACTAGTAAGCACAAGTAATTTATTTTATTAATACAAATGAAATTTTACTCTTAAAGTCAGCACTTTCTTAAGAAAAGGTATTGAGTTTTACATTTTCGAATTATTCCGAATTTAAAAAAGAAAGTAAACTAGAGGAACGTACCTAGGTACTAGGGTTATTTTAATGAAGATGGTCAATTTAAGGAACGAAACGTCGAAAAACCAGTCTTGTCTAATATGAATTATTCTTGTACTGACACTATAAGTAGAAATTTGAAACAACTATTAGTTTGAAATAAAAAAAAACAGCAGTACAAAGTACGTAATAATAATACTTAAGGACAGAAATAGCAATAATATAATAATTTTAAAATCTTCAGTTTCTTCGAAACAAATAGTACATCACGTATCAAGGGCCGAAAAGAGGCTTTTACGTACGAGTCCGTAAAAGTCTCCGACGGCCCGAGATATGTACCGTACTTTTTTTTACAAGTGCTCCGAGGCTTTGATGTCAAATAATTTTAAAAAAATTTCAGACAGTTTTCCTGTCTACATGACGTGAAAACACTCGCGCATGGAGAATGTAAATATCTATTTATTATCGTTGATATGTATGGCTCGGTGGCCTAGTGGCAGAGTGTACGCCTGGCGATCTGAGAGTCGCGGGTTCAAATCCCGCATTCGACATCTCTGGTTTTATTTATGTATCAGTTAAAAAAACTATGAGGAGCACATGGTGACTCGAAGCGGGCGGGAAAAATTTTTCCCGCCCGCTTCGATACTTTCCCACCCGCTCTCTCGGAGAGGTCTGGAAAGCGCCACTTTCAGTGAAGAGAACATGCATGAAAAGATGCACTTTCGGAGCACATGTAAAAAAAGTAAATTACAGGAACGTACTAGGGGTATTTTAAGAAGTTTTGGTCAATTTAAGGAACAAAACGTCGGAAAACCAGTAAGTACCATTGAACGTAGATTTCGGTCCTCTTTCATAATTTAAACAAAAAGATCCAGGCCCGTATTTGAAAAAATTAAGGTGATGATGGTGACCAATGAAAAATCTGATAATGCCATCTTGTGGAGAATGAAAATGACAAAGTGAAATTTATTTTTGGACATCTCTTCGAACAAAGTCAAGAAAAAGTAAAAAACCGAAACGCAAAATATTAGATTTTTTCAAATATTCTGTAATCCCCTGTTTTTATTTTTGATTTTTTTGCAACATATTGTTGGGCGCATAATTAAGCAACTTTGCCCCAATTTAACCAACTTCGTATCTCTTACAGCTTTCGAAATCCCAAGGGATGGAAGAGGATGAGAGAACATGGCATCCAATGTTACATATATTAGGAATGAATTTTAAAAAATAAGTAAACAAGAGTTATTTAATTATACAGGATGATTTACGACGAACTTACGTTAGAACTTTAGGGAGAACTCCTGAGAATATGTTTTTAAAAGGGGCGAGAGGGAATGAAACAGTGGTGTAGTAGGGGAGGCGTTTGGGGGCGGTGGGCGCCAATATTTTTAAATCCACATATTGTCATATTATTCTATTTTATTCCACATTTGTACTATTTATAAGTAAGTAAGCGTCAACTTACCATAAAAGGTAATATCTGCTAGTTCAATTCTTTCAGTATTTCCATCTTCAGAAAACACAATTCTGTCTGCAAACGTGCCACCTATTCTAAAATACATCGGCGATAGGTAACTAACTAATTTCGTAAGATTTGGATCCCTAAAATAAATTTAAAAAATGTAATTATATGGTACATTCAAAATCTTTTTTTTAAATTCAATAAAAAAAAAAACTTACGACAAGTTAAAGAGAGAAAACCTGTGCTCAATGATGCTGCAATCCAAGGCCACACTCAAAAATTTGTCGCTGACAACTGTTAGTGGTCCACTTTGGGTATCTACAGTATAGGTCAGACATGTCGCTAGGGTAATAAGGGATAGTACACAGGATGCTAAAAGAATATAAGGATATTTTTTTTAATCTTATTCTTTACTTAATGGAGGAAGTTCACTTAATAAAAGACAAATTATTTAACACATTTTCACTTAGTTTAAGGAACTTTCTGTCACGTGACCTTTTCCTTCCTGGAAGCATCTCCTAACTAAAGACACGATTCATTTAAACTTGAACCTATTTTGGAAACCCATCAATTTTTTTTTAAATCTTTACCTAAAATATTAACATAACCAAGAACTCAAAATTTTAAAACTCTAGGACTAAAAACATTTTTAATAACATAAATTTTTACTAGGTAGTGGGAATATATAAAAAGTATAAAATGCAAGGCAATCAGCTAAACGGATAAAAATAATCCTCTTTCTACTCAGACCGTCTCAAAAAACCCTCGTGGAGAAGAAAAGAGATACGCAACCTTACAAAATTTCGTTTTTTGATCAATACTTACCTAACTTTTAAAATTTCTGATAAAAAATTATAGCGACAATTAGACCTGCGTTGCTAAGGAAACATTATCATAATCAAAAGAATCAAATATCTGTCAATTTAATTCTGTGATTTAATTTAAAAATTAAGAACTTAGTTGTTGTTTATTAGTTATTTTGATTATTATAAAGTTTAAAATGTCTGATTCCGCGTTTTCTCTGACTCCACCGGAATTGGTAGAAGCAGCGAAAGTAGCGTCACAAAAATTTACGAAACCGCGTAGTCAAGATTTATGGAATGGAAGTGAAAAATACATTTGTCGAAAGGTGTTATTGGCCTATTTTTCGAAATTGGCACAATAACAAAAGATATCAAGAGTGTGGTCGAATTATTCAACGATTTATATCATTTATATTATTATGTTCCAATCCAATAATAATGTAGACATTTTAAAATATTTCAAACTAGTTAAATTTCTGAAACAAAATGGGAAAGGTTATACGCCCAAGAAAGCTGCTATTTTACGATTACAGATATTACTGATTTTTGTAAATAATGCTCCCGATGAAGTTTATTTAATGGCCAAGGTGGTTGTTTTATTTGCGATTGCAGGAGGTTGTCGGGAATGTCATTAATTGTGAAAATTAAGCAAACAAAGAATGATATAAACAGGAGATTTGTAGTTAGTGAAAAATATATAATTTCAACACCAGAATATTCGACTAGTGTACTGAATAGTAAAAGGAACATGTCATTCATGCAATGCACATTTAATAATTGTACTTTTGATATAAAGAAAATGCATGTATCAAAACATCTAAAAAATAATATATTATGATATTATTGGAGAGATTTAAACGACCTTTAATGATATGCCACTCCATTTAAGATCTTAAGGGTAACATCTACCTCTCCCAGGCGGTTAAAGCAAGAAAACTGCAAATATTCTTTAAAAGTGTCCCTCTACACAATAAAATTGACGTGTCTTTCCGATTTTTAATATTATTTACAGGAAGCGAGATATTGTGGGTGCGAAATTTTCAAATTTGCACCCTCTGCATTCTGTTAGAATTATCATACATAACAAATACTGATACGCTTACCTTGTATTATTATAAATTCCTTCATTGTTCTCAATATGTATATCCTTACCTGAAGTAGTTTATTTACAAAAACCAAAATCTAAGTGTTTCATCCAAAACTATTTAAACCTTTTTATATAAATATTTGCCGATTTCTCTCCTCATTAGATAAGGGTAATCAATTAGGATATCCATTTAATCACGTTGTTATGAAGTTAACACATTCCTGAATATCAGAAGCTTACAAAATATCATGATATACATTATTTTCGAATGCTATTCCTTAGTCGTCCTTAGCAAGTGTCTTAGTTGAATAGTAGCGTTTTTTTATATACAGCGTGTATCAGCCAAATGGAATGAATTATATAATAAATAAATGGGGGTGTGCGAAAAAACGCTCGGACACGTCGATTGGTATTTCTAGTTGCTCATTTTTTTCAATAAAAACTTTTTATATAGGGTGTGTCATGTGACAGTGGCCAATACCAACTTTCTTATTTTAAATGCAATGTTATTAAATTTTTGGATCCCCCAGAAAATTTTAGACATATTTAATGTACAATATCCTGTAAGTACCTATTTTCAACTGTTTCGGAAATTTTTAGTGTTTTCAGATTTATTGCATTTCAGCGTTCTTTTTACTGATATGAAATAAAAAAGGTATAAATAGTTTTATTTAATTATATTTAAACCTTAGCAAATTGTTGTCTTTCTGCATGACGTTAGTTGTCAGTGTTATAGTCGTTTGAATTTCGTTAACTGGATATCAGAAAAATGGTTTATTTAACAGAAATGCAAATAACAATTCTACAGATGATTGGTTACGGAGAGAAAATACGGACACAAATGGAAGCTCGCTTATTTCATGAAAAATTTCCAAATTTTCCGCCTATAACTCAAGGGCAAGGGAGAATTAGTAAAAATGAAAAGCAGGTTCGTCAGCTTGGACATATAAAGCAGATAAAAATATTAGCTGCCAATGCAATAAGTGATGATACAAAACTAGATAGTATGTTTGTGTTTGAGGAAAATCCACATACTTCTAGTCGAGAAGCAGCCCCAATATTCGATGTTAGCCATTCATCGATTATTCGAACATTACTTACAAGAAAATAAAATGTATCCCTATAAAATCATACCTACTCATGAGCTCATGGAAGGTGATAGGAGAATGTATTTTTGTGAACAATGATGGCATTTCATATTTTCTGTTCCTTAAGACATATTATAAATAAAAAATGCATTAGAAATAAATTCAATCAGTCACTAACACTTTAACGTACAAACTTCATGATCCCAGATGTCTTGGTCTCTTAATTACTGCTGAAGATGAGAGTTTTTACCTCCAAATACAAATATACATATAAGGGTGTTATGGAATCGGCTTATTATATAAATGGGTGGCTCATTGGGTATCCTAGAGACGTACTTTTTTTTACATCAACTGTCAACTCAGATAGAAAGCCCTAAAATCAACCCACATGCGACGATGTCGAAAATATTCGTGTTGCGACGTTGGCAAATCACTGCGCGGGCTCCGACCTTTGGTCGTTCGCTACTATGATCTGACCCAATCAAACTCTCCCCTGTCTCTTCCCGTTCGATACGATTTAATCCAGCAGCGACGTTTCAGTTTTCAATGCTATTCAAGACGTGAAAACGGCTGTACGTCGATTACGATTCCATTAAACTCGCAAGCGTTTTGACTTTGAACGGGTAAGGTGCTGTTATTCAATAAATCTGGTGTGAAATTATTATTTTGACAAGGCTCATAGAAAATCTAACCGTTTCGTCTCGTTCACCACAAAGGTATGTTGTGTTGTGAAATAATTTACTTCCATGTGCGTTGCTGTGCATGTTTTTCATCTCCTTTTGCAAACAAAATTTTTTTTCTGGTCATCTTTATGGAAATTGTTGAGGTAAGAACTTATGGACGAGACTGTGAGTTTCACTTGGGTTCCTAAACCTAATTAAAAGGCATAAATCCTAATTAACCAGGCGATTCACTAGCAATCGCCGACATATTCGTAATATTTATATCAGGCCGATAAATTATAAAATCAATTTTATTTGCAACTGGCCAATAACGGGCCTTTATTTTGGGCATTAACAAGTTTATTTATGTCACTTGGCTTTGGCAAGACTATACCAGTGTTTTTAGATCTAAAGCAGCTAAGTTAAATCATGATAAAAATTAAATTAAAAAATGTATGGAATTCTATAATATAAAAATTATTATTGATCGACATTTTATCGCGAATTATATAATTCTTTATCGGAAATTTAAGTGGTATATCTGCCGTTTCAGTCAGAAATTCCAAAGGAATTTAAAATTCAATTTGGTTTAAAAAAAAATGATTATGAATGCACTTTGATCTAAAAGTGAGATGTTACCAATCTTAAGAGTGTGAGCAGCAGGCAGAAAGCAGTTATAAATTAAATCCTCATTCGTTTCTTGTGTCAATACATAGTCCCAGAGCTGGTGACAAAAAAAGGTAACAGTTTTGCCATGGCCCATATTTTAGTATGATATAGTATTATGGGTGTACTTGAATCAGCACACACTCACAAGGTAGCGGACACCTAGCGACAGCGCGCTTTTTTAGTGGCAAAGTACAACAACTCGGTTACTATGTCAACTACATTAAAAATGTTAATACAGCAAAATTCAATCTGCTATACACAAAAGCATAATATGAAGCTACATATGATTTTGAATTTTTGAAATATCTTGCTTGCCTATTAATAAAAACCTAACATTGTCTTACAAACTAATGAATTAATATGGCTATCGAAGATCAGCTTACTGTCAAAACTTACTCCCAAATCCGTCACTTCAGAAACTCGATTCAGCTCAGAATTGCTGATCGAGTAAGTAAATGATATAGGGTCACGATTCCTAGTAAGAGATTATACAGCATTTTTTTTATATTGGGCTTACAATAGTTTTCAAGGCGGGTCAGATCTTCTTGAATAAGCACACAATCAAATCGCGTTCTAATTTATCTATAAAATTTGAGATCATCCGCATATAGTAAGAATTTACAATTAAGAAAACATTTATTGATATCGTTAATATATATCTATTATGAATATCAATGGTCCCAAATGGGAACCCTGCGGAACACCTGATGTGGCAGACATTGTGTTAGAAGTGAACCCATTTATGATAACATTAAATTTGCGGTTTCTGAGATAGGAATGAATCCCAGTTTAGAAACAACAAAGTGATAAAATGTCGCATTAATTATTTACGAAACGTTTTTTAGAAGAAATGGAAATTTCTTGATACCTAGAGTAGTACGGCGATACTTTTGGGCTAGACTCTAACCCAGGTATATATATTGTTTCTTTGAAGGTTAGAGACAATGCTGTATCATGAGTGATAGACGTGTTTTGGACTTCCATTGTCTTTATTTCATTTAAATCACAACGTTTCAACTGGTAAGTATCTCATCTCCAGTCGTCTTCAGGTGAATACTGAGCAAGTTACTAAACTACGAGAGTATTTATACTAATAAGGGGGGTGAGAAAGTTAGTCGAGTATGACCGAGGTGGGTGCAGTCATGCGTCAATACTAGAGGACGTACCTAAACTAAGATTACATTTGCTTAACAGGGGTTTCCAAATGTTCCTTATATCTAAAGAGGGTTTGCTAAAACAACCAGGATTCTGAATGATGACAGCTGCTTCTTTGAATTTCCTCTTTCGCCAATGTTCTTCTTTAAGTATGATTCTTGATTGTCCCCATTGTAAGTGGTGGCCGTGGGTCCACGCGTGATCTGCTGCTCCGGATCTGTTTATTTCTCCCTTTCGTGTGTGGCTCTGATGTTCCTTGATCCTTGTTTCCAATGGCCGTAGGGTTTCACCAACATAGGATTGTCAGCACTCGCAGGGTATTCTATATACACAATTCTTTGTGTCTTTGTGGTTGGTTGGTTTTGTCTTTGTCAGGTGGCTTCTTAAAGAGTCTTAGAGCCACCACTTACAATGAGGACAATCAAGAATCATACTTAAGGAAGAACATTGGCGAAAGAGGAAATTCAAAGAAGCAGCTGTCATCATTCAGAATCCTGGTTGTTTTAGCAAACCCTCTTTAGATATAAGGAACATTTGGAAACCCCTGTTAAGCAAATGTAATCTTAGTTTAGGTACGTCCTCTAGTATTGACGCATGACTGCACCCACCTCGGTCATAGTCGACTAACTTTCTCACCCCCCTTATTAGTATAAATACTCTCGTAGTTTAGTAACTTGCTCAGTATTCACCTGAAGACGACTGGAGATACTTACCAGTTGAAACGTTGTGATTTAAATGAAATAAAGACAATGGAAGTCCAAAACACGTCTATCACTCAGGTATATATATCTCTAATTGGTTTAGTTTAAAAAATATATAAAATTCAATTTTTATGTAAGATATGTCAATTTATACCATTCACCGCATTTTAGCAGCTATTTTAGTCAGTTTTCCGTTCTCCAAAAAAAGTTGCTATAGTACGCCACTGCACATAACATTAACAACTGAATCTCTAGTGGTCGAAGACCAACAATACTATTTACTTACAGGAATGAGAGATGTGGATTAGCCAAGTGCAAAAAAATTACCAATACTGCTGTTCATAGTGCAATAATCATTTTTATTAATTAACTAAAACAACATTGTTCTACAACTGGCATGCACTTACATTGGTGTGTGCAAATATCCAGAATCCTATTGAATAGGGAGACATTGTGTATGTTGTCGTTTTTTCGATTAGCTTCGGTTTTACATCTGGTAACTCCAAGTCTGGTGTAAGGTACAGGACTTCCCCGTTAAGCTGAACCAATCTAAAAAGTTAATTTACACGGTATTCGCCTTATTTAGGTTTAAATTTAGCCCATATAATATTTAGATATTATACACGGTGGGCCAAAAAAATGGCCAATATCATTCGAATCTTTTCTGAATTACTTTGTTACCGTAAAATAGGAGGAAGTTTGAAGTTTTTACACGTGATCAATTTGACAACAAGTTCAACAAGCAGTCAGACTATACCTCTAAATTGCCAAAACTGATCAAGTGTAATTGTCAAACTGATTAAGTGTAATTGCCAGACGAATATTTTTATATAATTAATCAGGGCCGGATTTACGTAGTCGCCTAGGCTGAACCTGTGGCGGGCCCTACTGTCTGTGAAATTACACGATTAGATGGGTTGTTGGGCTCTGATTTGAAAAAAAGGTCAACAAAAGTAAAAATTATGTGGCTCCGATTTATATTGCCCAAAAGAAAAAAAGGTCAACAAAACATTTAAAATAAGAATGTTTTTAATGGTTGAATTATTTCACAATGAATCTTGAATTGTGACCGCCCTGTACATTTTCTGCAGAATTTTAAATATTTTTGAGACTTGATGATCTTCTAGCTATTCGGTGAGAAAAAAATTTTAGTCCACGAGCTAAGGTAAAAAAATTATATGGATTATTTCATCGTCATGCATTTGCCAAATAATTACAAAAAGTCCAGATATCTCAAAAACTAACAGAGTCTGACAAGAACTCGTTCTATAAAATGTGCTTAGTATTTAACGCTTAATCGAAAAACATAATAAAAATTACCATGTTGTATTTAAAAAACTAAAGTTGGCAGCTACTTCCGGTATAACCGGAAATGACAAAAACATGTGAATATTTTAGTTAAAGAGAGCATATCGATAAACCTAAATTCCCAAAGTTTCAGAAACATATATTTAGTAGTTCTCCATAAAGTTCTAATGCAAGCTCGTCGTGAATCACACTGTATAAAATAAAAATATTAGAAATGTAAACAATAAATTTTTTTATTTTTTACAAGAAATAAGGGTAATTGTGGAGTACACGGTCTTCAGCCAATATTACAAATTTTTAAAAACTGACAACTACACTGCCCGACAATAAATCCCAGACAAAGATAATATTAGTCAAGTTTATAGCCCTGCAACTTTTTAAATTGTTGTCCGATCTTGGTAAAATTTTTAGCAAAGTGTAGACTTGTGTTTTGGGATAATATCCTGAATTTTAATTTTCAAAAATACTGATGTCTTGACCATTATACAGGCAGAAACAAGAAAGTATTGCAGTTTTTCAAAAATTAATAGTTCGTATTGCCACCTCATGTTCTTATCACTTGTACCATGTGGCGAGGCATGCTTCAATACTATAACAGTTATTAATTTTTGAATATTTGTTTATGCTACTCGATAAAACAACGTGATGTTCTGAATTGTGAATAAAATGAAAAACTGCAATATTTTGTTTTAAAAAATAGATAATGACGTGAACCGAAAACACTGTGTTAAGGAAAGGCCACACTTCAAAACACAATATAATGAAGCTAAATTATAACGCTCAATTTTTCCACAGGGCGTTCAGAAATTGAGGGTAAAAAGTTACTTTTGTTTCTGCCTGTATAATGATCAATACATGATTATTTTTTGAAAACTAAAATTCAGGACCCGTTATAATATAACTTACTGTGAGTAAAGTGAACTTTCTGAAGTGAATTCATAGAAATATACTTGATTATCAGCCTCGAACTCTCCCAGGTCAAATGATCCAGTTGCATTGTCAATATTTAGTCCAAACACTACAAAAAATAAATATAATAAAAAAAATAATACGAATATGTGAAGGCGCCTTAGATCGGGTGTCCCGCTAAGGTCGACAAGGGTCAACTTTAAAATTTTACCGCTAGATGGCGTATTTTTAATTCAAAATAAAAAAATCGTAATATGTCAAGTGGAAATGTTTTCGTCTTCCCAATTAACACTCTCCTTTATTTTACATTTTGATCCATCTCCTAAAATAACGGGTAGCGGGAGGTAACTCTTTAAAAAAAGTAATAACTTCCGAATACAATAACCGATTTTATTGAACTTATTCTTGTTTTAAATCTATTTGATAGTCGAAATATAGTCTATGATAATGCTTGCAACACAAGTGATGTTGGTACAACACAATAAGGCCGATTATGGCAAATGTAATAAATGTACTTCTAATGGTGCGCTGAGCGAAATCTCGAGTTGATATAACTCAAATATGAGTTGTCCTAGACCGAAGCGTGTTGCTAATAGGGGACAGCCCAGACCTCTGAATTACGGCAACCAAATCGAAGAAATTGCATCAACTCACTATTCATAAGTTATTATATGCGTTGGAATAACTCACGCCCCACCATCTTAAATTATTGATAGGCTACCGTAGCTACCAGTATGTGAATTGTAATGCTTTACTAGTCGGGCTAGATTAATTCATGATTCGAGCTATCAAAACTTGACATTTAAGTTGTTCTAGCTTGCGATGGTGGCTGGAATAACTCACTCTTTGGGCTACCAGAGTCCAAATTTTAGACTGCCATTACCTAAAATGTGGACTATCGGAACTCAAAATATTATATATATTATATAATATTGTATATATAACATACACTGGTTCTGAACAAAATAATATAAGAACAATGGTTTAATAAGTTTATTAATAAAATAAAAACAATTTGTAAGGGCTCCCAAAGACTCTACTTTAAGAATACACTTAAAAACGAAAAATAACATTTCATGTGTAACACATGGGAAAATCTTGAGTAAATACGTATTAATAATATTATAATATTAATATATACTTATAAATAATAAGGCTCCATTCCAATAATAACAGTTTGTATGCATCTCCCTCCTGTCCCTCCATTTTACGCCAACTGACCAAAATTATGCAAAACACAAATTTTCACGCACAGAGAGCAAAAATGGAAGATCCCGGAAACGACGCAACGGCAAACAGGTGCCTCTACGCGCGATCGAAGGAAAATGGACTAATAACAATGGAATGAACCGCGCCAAATCTGCACGAGCACGAATCCGGAATTTTCCGTGACCTTACGACCGGTAATTTACCCTCGATATGGGGTTTTGTAGCACGTTTTCTAGGTAATTTTAAATGAATCATCAATTATTCCAACCCAAAAACTGAGTTCAGGTAACTCATAAAATAGTTACAAGATGAGGGATTGTGGTAATCCCAAATATGTTTAAAATGTTGATAAAAAATCTCTTTCTGGGTTGAGGCGAACCAAAAGAACCTGAATTATTGTAGCGTTTTTAAATAATTTGTGATAATTCATAGGCTCAGTTAGAACATCATAGAGGGGTGCGTTACAGTAGCTCCAATTTTGTAACCCACGACATTGGTAAATGCATTTTTGTCAGTGTGTTACAACAAGTCAACCCCATGGGAATACATTTTAAACAAAAAGATGGGTTTAATTATTAGTAAAAGTTAAATACATACTAAAAAGTGATTTGTTTAAACTGTGATCACATCACGCTTTTTATTGCTGCTAAGGAACTGTGACTACCTGTGTTTTATTGATATCAGTGATTAAATCACAGTTCGTGAAATATCGCTCACCACTACTGAAATACCATAGGTTTTGAATTTTAACTAGGATTGATTATTTGGAAAATTATATTTACATTTTTACAATAAAATCTGCTTACCTACTACTGAAGCATTGTACCACAAAGGAGTCGGTTTAGCACAATGAGCATATAGCCTTATTTTCGATGTTTCAGTAGCATCATCGTTTGTAGATAAAACTTTATTGCCCACAAGATTCTTGTAAAAAACACTTATCCACCAATCCTAAGAAAATATTTCAAAATATTTAAGCGGTATAAAGTATTGGTTACATTATTGTAATTTCGATTTAGCATGTAGATTAAAGATTATTTCAAGAAAATGGATATAACTTAATGACTGCCGTAAAAGTACCTGGGCCATCCCATTATTTATGACCGTTTGTTATTATTATGTGGAAAGGACCGGATTGTAATAATTATAATTAAATATAAGCACATCAGGTAGGTTAGGTTGCTTAATTTATATTTAAATATCTTTTTGTGGTAAAATTTGTTAGTTTTTGAGGAATGGTTCAAGAATTGTCTTTTACCGATCATTCCTCAGAATAGCATGATAGTAATGGACAATGCGAGCTATCACAGTCGCCAATTACATAAAGCTCCAAGCTCAAATAATACAAAATTGGAGATTCAGAACTACATGGCGGCGAATGATATATATTTTGAAGAAAGTTATTAAAAAGTGATATGTTTGTGACACATTGGCAGAAGAAATTGGACATACAGTGCTACGGCTCCCACCCTATTATTGCATTTTTAACCCCATAGAGCATATGTGGCATTAGCTAAAATCACTGGTTAGGTCTGAAAATATTTCTCCGACTTTAAGTTCTAGTGTTGTAGAATTAATACGAAAATGTAGAATTAATACGAAAATGCTTTAATGATATTCCCCCAGGTAGTTGGAAAAATTCAGTCCGTCACATAATAACTGTAGAAAATTCGTATATTAGTCTGGATCGTATAATTAATTCAATTATAATTAATTTTGATGAGGATAGCGATAGCGAAACAGAACTATCTATAGAATGACATTATAAATGTAAATAAATATGACTAGTAATATTAAAAAAAAATGTTATTTCATTTGATTACATTAATATAATCATATCATTACGTGTTTTCCTTAGTCCGTCCCTTCCTACTTCACTTGTTTATTGCCAAGCTCTTGTGGACACAATGGGACCCACCCAGGAAATCATTAAGTCGTATCCAATTTTCGTGAAACGTACTTATTTTAAAAATATTAGGACACATATACAACGTGCCCAAGGATGTTCTACACAAATAGGAAAGTTTTTTTATTATGCGTTTTATGAAAAACAGTTTCTCTTCCTAAAAAGCTCTGTTTGGCAAGAAACTGAGATTTAAGGAAAAAAAAAAGGATTTTATTATACAGGGTTCTAAGAAAGTACAATAATGTATAAAGGTCCAAGGGAGAACTACCCCTATTTTTTATTTTTGAGCAAAACGACAAATAAAAAAAGTTGCTTCAAATCTTGTTGAGAGTACAAATACAAAATTTGATTTTGTAGTCCCAAGAAGATTTGAAACATCTTTTTATGTGTCGTTTTGCATAAATAAAAAGGGGTAGTTCTCCGCCTCCGCACAAAATTCGTGTTTAATGGGACATGAGCCTTAATACAAAACTTAATACAAAAATAACTGAAAGGTGAAGGAAAAGAACAAGGAATGTCACATTGCCGTTGTTTTGAGAAAATTGGATTTTTCACTTTTGCGGCCGAATTACTTCAAGAAGCCAAGACTTATAAAAAGTAAAATTCCTTTTTATTTAGCAACTAATACACTTCCCGACAATAAATTCCGGACGAAGATAATTTTAGTCAGTTTTATAGTCCTATAACTTTTTTAATTGTTGTCCGATCTTGGTGAAATTTTTTAGCAAATGTAGACTTGCGGGTTTGTCGGATATGTTCAAAAAATACTGATGTCTTCATCATTATACACGCATGAAGAAAATTTAGCTTTATTTTATTTTTATTTAGTGTTTTTTAGGTCACGTCATTATTTACTTTTTAAAAGAAGAAAATATTTTAAAGAAAGTATTGCAGTTTTTCAAATTTTATTTACAATTCAGAGTATTACATTATTTTATCCAGTAGTATAAACAAATATCCAAAAATTAATAGCGCGTATTGCCGCTTTTCGTGTTATTATCACTTCTACCGTGTAACATGGCATACTTTCAATGCAATTCGGCCTATTACTTTTTGGATATTAGTTTATGCAACTGAAAAAATTGAAAAATCGCAATACCTTTTTAAAAAGTAGTTAATGATGGGAACCAAAAACCATTGTGTTAGAAAAGGTCACACTTTAAAACAAAACATAATGAACCACAGGGCATTAAGAAAGGAGGAAAAGTAATATTACAAAAGACAATTACTCAACGTATGAATGATTTTTTTAAATGCAGTAAATTAAACATGTGTGTCGAAGACAAAAGTCCCTGTGTGAAGGTTACATGCCGGTTCTGGACTAAAACATATTATTTTGTGTATAAATAATTGTTTTTATACAAATTATTGTACTAGTTTTTAAATAACAAGGGAAGAGATTATGTATTTTAAATAAAATTGCATTTTTTCTCTAAACGAAGCCGAATCAATCAAAAGGTCATTCACTTTTGATATGTGTTTTCTAATCAATTAAAGACAAGAGTGCATAGAAATCTATGCGAGAATTATAAATTTTGGTAAAGGTAAGAGATCATGTGGCCTAAATAAAATTCCTTTTTTTATAAAGAACATCAAAAGGTCATTGACCTTCTAAAGAATTTACCATGAAAATATGACAACGCTGGTCAAAATTCACTGAGGTTTTTCGCCATAACCTATCCCAATGTTGCTTTGTTTACATGCTCGACATCTGTGGCTAGTTTGTTTACTTTTATGTCAGTGTCAGCACTTGCTTATTTTTGGTTTGACATCAGGTCATGTATAGGGCATATTAAATTAAGACGTCATTTATTGATATTTTCTTCAATTTGTTTTCGTCTGGGGAATTGCCGGTTTAAATATAATAAGTCATTTCCATAACACCCTCTATATTAAATCTTTGGCAAGGAGGAAAAAATATGAAAACATAGGCGAAGTTCTTGGACTGTTCCAATTTGTACCACTCGAATTAGAAATATAGAGTGCATAAATATCTATAAGATGACGCCATAAACTCGATTTATGAAAAATAGACATCCCTTATTCCTTTCCTTCACCCTTCAACTATTTGCATGGCTCCCATTAGATCTGTTCTGGTAAGGATGTACCATACCGGAACAATTTCTACGAAATGTGCTCTCGGATTAATGCTTAATTTGAGCTAATACTGTGTGTTCACTTACAGGATTAGGTTCGGTATTATTACCGACTAGGGCGTAATTGTAGCCATAAAAGGTTTGTCTAATAATCAGGTTAATGCCTAGTTTCGCACCAAGACCCAATTTATCTAACCAAAGGAAGGTGGCTAGAAATCTATCGGATTTTTTAGGAGCGCCCCCTTTATAAGCTGAAGAAGTTTCACCTAAAACGGGAGGTAAAGTGTATTTTATTAGATATTTTTTAACATCAGTAGAATATTTAAAAAAAGAAGCCTATAATAATTTTACGAACTCAATTCATCAATTATATAAATTTTAAGACCACAATAGTGAAATCTTACCTAGCCATATTATTTGTCCAAACTTATCTGCAATATTTTTGACAGCATTAGTGCGTTGTTTCAAATAGTTGAATGTGCTAGGATTCAAAAATAAGTCTTCTGTGGCAGTGTCTCCGGGAAAATAATATCTACAAACGAAATAACGTATTAAAGGCACAATTTGTTTCTCTAATAATAGAAGAGGTAAATAAAATAAAGGCCAGATTCGCAAAAATGACTTACATGGATTCTGAGAGGAATAACTTTCTTTCTAGTTGTTTTGCAGATGGAACTTTCGTTTTGATTAATTTTCGTTTATGAGTAGAGTAATAATAATAATAATAATAAATGCCTTTTAATAGTTGAAAATGTGATAAAAAAAATATATATAAAGATGATGGCGGTATCCAACAAGGCTGATCATACAACCACCCTTGTTGCAATAATATTTTTAAAATATAAAATTAAAAAGCACACTCATATACAGAAAAATAAACATTAAAAAACTAAAAATACTATTTAAAGAATTATAATGTATGACGATCGTGTATTTCGGTAGGCCCCTGATCAATTTCTCATGCAAGTAGACAGGCAGGTTATTCTCATCAATCGAAAAAACGATTTTGTCCATATGAAGTTTAAATCTTTCTGATAAATTTAACCAGCCCGAATCTCGAAATGCAGGGGAATATGGTAAAATTTGCGTACACCGTAAGTAAATCTCAAACATGCATTTTGCAGCTTCTGAAGACTGTCCTTGTGTACTTATAGTAGGGCAGGCCAATAAACTACGTCACAATAACATAAATGAAATTAGGGAGTTACATAATCTCAACTTCGTTGCCGAGTCAAAAATATCCTTTTGGATATATAGTAGTTTAAGTTTGCCATAAGTTTTTTGAATTAGGTTTGAGACATCCGCACTGAACCTCATATCGGAATCCAATGTTAATCCAAGATTTTTGCAGGATAGAATGGGTTCCAGCATAATGTTATTAACAGAAATTTTAAACAAAGGATCCTGGATTATAACGTTATAATAATAATAATAATAATAATAATAAATGAATTTATTGTAAAATATTACAAATGGCGAAGTTGAGGCCGAGCCTCTTAGCTTAACCTAGATATTAAGATTATTACTATAAGTTGATATACTTACTCTAACTGCCCACTATACGCATAAAATGCAGAATACAGCAAGCAGTCGGAGCATAATAAAAAAAGAAGGAATACAAAACAAAAAAAAATAAGAAAAATAAATAAGAAAATATAAGACAACAGGAAAATGGCAAATTAGTACAATTCATATTCTTCTGACCGATTCCTACATAGAAAATGAACCCAATAGAATTATATAAAGAGAGAGAAAAAAAACTAATAGATAAATTTATAATTTTTGACACGTTCACACAGTTATAAAACACTAAATTCTAAACCAGAGAGATCAGGATGAGTATCCCTACAAACTACATGAATCTATCTATCGAGGCTTTAATTAGCCTCCTAAATTTAAAATCTGAACACAATTTTAATTCTGAGTAGACTTTATTTAATGAGAAAGATCTTTGGAAATAATTTGTACGATAACCTGGTGGGGTAATAATGAGTTTATGACGCAGATCCAAATTATTCGAGTCATATCGAAATTTAATTTTGTTATAGAGATATTCTGGGCACTTTTTACAAATAATTTTATTATATAAAGTGAGTGCATGCAACACCCGTCTTTCATCCATTCTTAGCCATTCAAGTTCACGCAACTTAGCAGTAACACCACGATCGTACTTTCTAATACCACCTATCAGCCTCACACAACAATTCTGTACTAATTGAATACGACGAGCATCCTCACCTAAAAGACAAGGACCATATACAACATCTGCATAGTTAAAGTGTGACAAGACCAGGGACTCGCACAACATCTTTTTCAGCGAAGCATTAAGTAGTTTTTTCTGACCATAAATTAATTTCAGATTGCCAAATGCTTTTTTAATATAACTACTAATGTGAGAAGAGAATTTAAGGTCCTTATCTAACAATAAACCCAAAATCTTTGCAACGTCAGAGAGCTCCAACTGAATGTTATTCACACAAATCTTAACACGATCCGCGTATAACTCTCTACAATGACCTTTTCCAAAAAATAAAACTTGAGACTTAAACAATGGTCAAGGGAAACATTCAATAGAATATCCAGGTCAGCATTTATTTTCCGGTTAGCTTCATCAATGGCATCAGGTGAGAATGAAATGTAGATCTGCGTGTCATCCGCATAGAAGTGAACTGAACAGTGTTTTAGGTGCGTATAAAATTGGGACGTATACAGAGAAAACAACAATGGACCAAGTATCGAGCCCTGCGGAACACCACACGAGAGGCTTCTTGCTTCCGAGAAAGTTCCATTAAGGTTAACTATCTGCGTTCTATTTGTCAAATAGCTTCTAACTAATTCATTATATTTATGGAATACAATAAGCTGAGTCTTCGTCTCATTTAGAAAAAGTTTATGAGCTCTGGATATATCAGCAAATAGCTTCTAGGTCACTATTGATTCTCTGTATAGAAATAGCAAGTTAAATGAAAAAAAAAGAGAAATATATCTGACGGTCCCTAATTTCAGGTTTCGATTTTTTTATGCACGAAAGTCAGTGCCGTTTCAACGTCAAATTAAGCAGGTATCTATTTATGAACATAACCTTTATTTTACACTAAAATTCCTTTAAGTCACTCTGGGAGTGGTGCGTGTGCGAATAAAGCGATTCACGTTGGTTTGTTCGGTTTTGAATCGTTGGAATATATAAGGCTGTATTATAATACTTACTGATGCCAGGTCACAGCATTAATAGCGTCTGACCCAGTATTCAAAAACTCTGATAAATAATCTTGCGTCGCTGAGCTAGCACCAACATCAAACATATCGGGCCCCACTAGAGCTGATGTGTTGTAAAGTTTGTACTGGTTTAAAATCTCTCTTAAATTTTTATAGTCTGTTCCCAGTTGAGAAGCATCCACATGCTTGCCGAATAAAGCATTGTACAAGTCTGGTTCTAGAAAGATGAGGAACGTTTTCTATTAGATTTTCTTTCAACAAGAATGTTTGATAGTGCCTACAATTATCTTCGAACTTAGAAGAAAAACTGCTAATCGTGCTATATTGAATTTACTGCCCGAATAATCGAAAGATAACTAAATACCTATGGCACAGTACTAAATAAGTTAAATATAACATAAAAATGTATTCTTAAAATTATATCCAAAAAAATAAACAAATTTAGTGATACTATAAATATCAGAACTTTATAGCTTACTTTTTATTAGCTGTATATGTAATTTTGTTTATCGGTATAAGACCAAGCTAAACTATGTAATTAGTATGTTTACCGGAATACAGAAACGTTTTTAATACTTTTTCAGTAGCTCCCTAAATCATTAAGGATTGTGGGCATGTTTCAGTAATGTGTGTCACAGAAGTATATAATAGAGGTAATATAAATAAAATTACAAAATAATAATATACATACGTATAATTTTAGATTTCGACACATGCGGGTGTTTTGCACCCATGTTCTATTATTGGTTTTTGCTATTGATTATATTATATTATATATTAAAATAAAATGTTAAATGCAACATACAAAATGAAGCTTAACGACTGTGTAGTCGTAGAAAATAGTACATTACGTATCAAGGGCCGAAAAGAGGCTTTTACGGACGAGATGCGGAGATCGAGAACCGCACGAGTCCGGAAAAGCCTCCGACGGCCCGAGATATGTACCGTATTTTTTTTACAAGTGCTCCGAAGCTTTGATGCCAAATAAACAAAGAAATTCTTCAGACAGTTTTCCTATCTACATGACATGAAAACACTCGCGCATGGAGAATGTAAATATCTATTTATTATTTTTGACAAATAGGATCGGTGGCCTAGTGGTATAGCGTACGCCTTGTGAACTGAGAGTCGCGGGTTCAAATCCCTCACTCGGCATCTCTGGTTTTATTTTTTACAAGTGCCCGAGTCTTTGAGGCCATATGAATAAAGAAATTCTTCAGGCATTTTTCTAAAACATCTTTGAAAAATTAATTGCCAATTTAATTTCTATATAAGCCGCTATTTATTATCGCTTGTAGTATGGCTCGATGAGTAGAGTGTCCGCCTGGCGATCTGAGGGTCGCGGGTTCAAATCCCGCACCGACAATTCTGGTTTTATTTATTTATGAGCCCATGGTGACTCGAAGCGGGCGGGAAAAATCTTTCCCGCCCGCTCTCTTGGAAAACGCCACTTTCGATGAAGAGAGCATGCATGAAAAGAGGCAGTTTCGGGGCACGTGTAAAAAAAAGTATAGTGTTCAACTCGTGCGAAATGACTTCTAGTACTTTATACCATTTTAAGAACTAAGATAAATGTACTGTTTGTTTAACTTACCGTTCCCTATTTCCCAATCCAAGTCTAACAGATTTTTTTCGGAAAATTTAATCATTTCTTCCGCATTTTCAGAATTCCAAGAACCATCTGCATTTCTCAGTAATGAGTTCAGATCAAATAGTAATCTAACACCAGCACTTTGTGAAAAATCATACAGTTTTAACCAGTCATTACCTAAAGAGAAAAGAAAAAGCTGGTTCATGTCTTGTACACAAATTTTTGCAATTGGCAATTGCGCTCGATCTGAGTTTAGTAATTTAAGATTGGAGCCCAGCTAAACTGAAATCGTATTTGCCAAGCAAAAATTTTTGAATATTAGACACAGTGTCCCACAAATGCAAACAAGATTATATTTTCGTTATTTCTGAACTGTTTCAAATTTTGAGGTCGTATCTATTAGTGCTGGGCGATGTTCATCGATGTTTTTGAAACAGCGATGTTCTGTTACCGATGTTCGATGTTTTCGACATCGATGTTAGGTCATAAATATCGATGTCGATATCGATGTTACGTCATAAACATCGATGTCGATGTTTACCTTTCGATGTTCAATGTTATAACAAAACAAGAAAACTAGGTTGTTTAAACTCAATTCTAATTCAAAATCTAAACACAATTTTCCCAGCACAAGAAAATAAAAACGAAAGATTTTGATCATTTGCTATAAAGGTAGTTGAAATCTTTTTTTTCAAAGCCGGCGAAACTAATGGTCCAAAAACGAAATAGCTTGCAAGGAAAGAAACTTTCTAAGTTTAAGTTACTTTCCCTGCAATCTATTAATAAAAAATTCGGGGACGCTCATTAATAATTTTACAAAACAAAAAAAGTATATTTAAGTTGTTAGTGACTGGAATTAATGCAGTTATAAAATATGAAGTTTTAGTATTTGTTTTATTTTTTTGTCATATTATTTTTTTTTAATTTTGATATCGAGTTTTTTGACGTTTGATAATTTTACAATTGTTTCTAATAAAAATTTATCTTTATTTTTTATATCTAATTTATTCCTAATCGCAAATATACTTTTTTACATATCGATGTTTGAACATCGATGTTTTACAACCGATGTTTAGAAAACATCGATGTTTTACAACCGATGTTTTTAGGCCATCGATATTAGCTTTCGATGTTAACATCGATGGTCCAGATCGATGTTCCGTTTCGATGTCCCAGCACTAGTATTTATAATCCCAGGGCGCACCAAATAGAAAACTTCAATAAATTGACACAACCTGTGGCGTGCGTATGGCCAATTCTATTTTTATTTCTTTTTAAAAATATTTATTATTTTCATCTAAAATACTATAAGTACATTAAAAGCAGTCTGGCAGTCTTAAATTTTGTACATATAATTTATTCTTGCAATGTGACTTAAGCGCTGTTAAAAATAACCAGTTACTGTGTGATCGCTGTCACCGATAAACCGATGACTTAAGAGTCACGGCTAAGCTCATCTCTACCATGTACATAACATAAAAATAACTGTTAAAGCCATATTAGAGTCGGCAATTTTTTCTCTTGCGCCTGCAATGGCAATTATAATTGCACGTATTCATGCGTAGTAAACCGTTCTCGATCAGCTGGCATAACACTTCTTGCATTGCGAGCGCAATGCGAGATTGGAATCCGTATTACCGTCGGCAATTCTACTATTCCGGCAAATAAAATTACACGGAAACATGCGCAATGCACGGTTTTCGATCAGCTGGCGTAATTAATATTGCATTGCCAGAAATGGGTCGTGCGCCATCTAATTGCCAATGCCGCTGCAACTTTGTGTAGAGATGGATTATTCTGTTATTTTTAACTGTTTATTATTTGGTCGAAGCAGCTATAAACAGCTAATGGCTATTTAAACCAACTGGTACTAAAATTAACAGTTCACATTCTTTATTAAGCATATGTACTGCTAATTCGTCGCAACTTTTTTTGAGCTGCTGTTTATAAATAGCAGTAGCTGCTTTAACTGGTAATCAAAACGAACAGGTTTGCCTATCTCTAATTCCGGGGGTATTTTAGGGATTTCGACAGTACCGACTGCTATTCTGACTGTTGGCAATGCGCCAGCTAATCGAGAGCGGTTTACTGCGCATGAATACGTGCAATTATAATTGTCATTGCAGGCGCAAGAGAAGAATTGCCTACTCTAATACGGTTTTTATTCCATCCCCCTTAAAATATTTATGACTTCACCACTGTCTATATGGTTATCAATTCAACGTCAATAAAAACATACCAGTTAAAACAACGTCGGCGGTGGAATTATCATCTGCAGAAAAAACTACTGTATCAGCTGTGGTACCGCCTATTCTAAAGTACATAGGTGAGAGGTGATTCATCAATTTAATTAGTTTGTGGTCTCTAAAATTAAAATTATTATTAAATAGTGACAAAATAATTAAAATTAAATAGTATATTAATAACGAAGGTTTAGGAGTATGCTATTATTGCCCGACCGTCGAGTTTAAATCATGAGAAGCAAAGCCATGATTTGAAGTTTCACAGAATTTTTGCTGTCGGATTATTATAATCTGCAGGGTTGGTTGGTTGGTTAAAGGCGGGGGTCGGTTTAAAGGCCCGAACTTCAAATCACTGCAGCCTTTCGGCTTATTGTGTGCCCCGATCTTGTTAGAAGATGTTTGTTCCATCTATGAGGTCCAGTAACCTTCTGCCAAGCTTGTCATGTGGGAGGTTGTCACCACGTTGTATGTTCCCGAAGATATTTTGTCTTCTGCGGGACAGCGCTCCGCAGCTGTATATTATGTGTGAGGCGGTTTCATCCTCTTCGCCGCAGAGTCTACATTCAATGGATCCGTTGTTTAGCCCTATCCGTTGAAGGTGTTTTCGCAAGTGGCAGTGGCCTGTTAACAGACCCATCACTTGTTTCAACTGGGGCCGCGTCAGGGTTAGCATCCCATTCGATAGTATTCTCGATGGTTTTCCCATTACGGCCCGTGCGTGTATTAGACCAGGCAACTCTTGCCATCGAGACAGGTGTTGCTTTTTCGACCATCCATCTAATGTTGTTCTCGTTGCCTGTTTTGATATTCCAAAGGCCGGTTCAGGGCCCCTGAGACTTTGGGCAGATCCGGCTCTCGCTAGTTCATCCGCCTTTTCATTCCCTAATATCCCGGAGTGGCCAGGGACCCACAAGAGTTCCACCTTGTTCCCCCTGGCCGCCAGCACTTTTAGGTTGGTGTGACACTCCAGCGTGAGTTTTGAAGTAAACCTATTGGAGTTCAGAGCCTTAAGCGCAGCTTGGCTGTCCGAAAGGATGTAAATCTTTTGGTCGTGGTAGCCCTTTTCAAGATTTTGTAGTACACATACTTGTATGGCATGAACTTCCGCTTGGTATACTGTGGCGTAGGTCCCCAGAGGGATGCTTATGTCCATCCTGGGCCTTTCCCCAAATATACCTGCGCCCACACCGTTGGCGGTTTTTGATCCATCGGTGTACCAAACTAGACCCTTATCAAACGACGGGGGTGCACTGTTTGTCCATTTATCAAAGTTCCAGTCAATCTTGAAAGGCTTTGTGAAATCGTATGTTGCTTTCATACGATCAGATTGCATATCCAAGAGCTCATCGTTGATTAGATCCGTGGCTCTTGTGTGGCCAATTTTTGCGGGGTGTTGTGTCCATTCCCCATTTGTGATCATCCTTGAGGCGCTGCAAATAGCCTCCATTCTGATGTGGATGTCGAGGGGTATTAGTCCCAGTATGACTTCCATTGCTGCAGTGGGGGTACTTTTCATCGCCCCACTGGTACACAGGCAGGCCAGCCTCTGCAAACTGTTAAGTTTGTTTGCTGTCGTAATCTGCTGTGTTTTTGTCCACCAGACTACAGACCCATATGATATCAGGGGTCTGATGACTGTGACATAGAGCCATTGCATCATCTGGGGCTTGAGTCCCCAGGTTTTCCCAACCAAGCTTCTGCACCGCATTAGGCACATTTTTGCTTTGTTTAGGTTTTTGTTTAATTGTTGATTCCATGTCAGTTTGGCGTCCAGGGTTAATCCCAGATACTTTACCTCGCTGACTGTGTTTATCCGTTCACCAAAGATTTCCAGGTCGTTGTAGTTCCCTGTATGTCTTCGTTTGGTGAATGGTAGTATGGCGGTCTTTGCAGCGTTGACTTTGAGACCTGCCCTCATACACCAACGCTGCACGATATTCAGAGCTCTTTGCATGAGCTCTGCTAATATGGTGGGATGCGCTCCTACGATGAGTATTACTACATCATCTGCATAGCCTTGGGCGTAAAAGCCCTCAGCATTGAGATGTGCCAGTAGCTCATCTATCACCAAGTTCCATAGGAGAGGCGAGAGTACCCCTCCCTGTGGACATCCCTGTGTTACTGCGGCTTCTATGGAGTCGCCGTGTAAACTGGTTTTGACTTGCCGGTATTTTAACATGTTGTGAATCCACATACGTGTGGTTTCATCGATACCATGTTCACTGGCAGCTGATGTCATCGCGATGCAGGAGGCGTTGTCAAAAGCCCCCTCTATATCGATGAAAACGCTCAGGGCAATCTCTTTCTGATGTATGGCTGCTTCGACCCTTGATATTAGGTTGTGCAGCGCAGTCTCACAAGATTTTCCTGGTTGATAGGCATGTTGATGTTTATGGAGGGGTTTCTCCGTGAGTGCCCCGTCTCTTATATGCCTGTCAATGAGTTTCTCCAACGCTTTGAGGAGGAACGATGAAAGGCTTATCGGGCGAAACGCCTTGGCCTCGGTGTACGTTTTCCGTCCAGGCTTGGGGATGAAAATTACGTTTGCCGTTCTCCATGCCTCGGGAACATATCCCCAGGCGATACAAGCACGGTATATTCTGCAGAGGTGTGGCACTAAGTGTTCTATCCCTGCTTGCAGAAGAATGGGATAGATTCCGTCCAGCCCCGGAGATTTGTAGGGTTCGAACGTCTCTATTACCCATTTGACTTTTTCGTAGCTGACAGTATCAGCCGCTGTTTTCCAGTCCTCCTTCTTTGCTCTGTGAGCAAGGTTCACTGTTTCATGTCTGGCTTCCGGTTGTGTGATTTTCGAACCCGGAAAGTGCACTTGAAGAAGAGTTTCAAGAGTCTCTCTTTCATTTATAGTGTAATCCCCTGTTGGTTTTAATAGTGTGCCAACTGAGTTTGTTTTGTCCTTGGCGAGAATTCGGTGGATGCGTGCTGCTTGGGAAGTTGTTTCCACTTCCCCACAGAATTTCCTCCATGAATCTCGTTTGGCTTTCCTTAGAGCTTTGTTATACTCAGTAAGAGAGCGGGCGTATCTGTCCCAGTCTCCTGTGATTTTCGCTCTATTGAAAAGTTTTCTGGTATCTTTTCTTAGGTTTACCAAGTGTTGGTTCCACCATGGTACCTCTTTCTTTTTCCCCTGGATATGCAGGGGACAATTTTCTTCATATGCTGTGACAATAGCGTCCTGAAGTTGATCCACGGATAGGTCTATATCTATGGTGCTTTGCAGATTGGTTTTGACAGAGGTCAGACTCTGCTTCAGTTGACCTCTATATGATTCCCATTCTGTGTTACGGGGGTTACGGTAGGGCGTTACATCCCTGCCGCAATTCCGAAGTGCGAACTCAATGTGCCTGTGATCGGATGCAGATAGTTCGTTAGACACACGCCAGTCTATAACCGCGTCTAAAAGCCGCGTTGTAACTAGTGTTATGCTGCAGGGTTGCCTAGTTTCAAAAGTTTAATAGTTTGTTTTGCCAGATGCCTCTATTATTGACCTCCGTCAATAATGGAGGTAAATAATAAACTATATTTTAAGCAAATGAATGCATAAAATGGTAATTTTTAAACGAGTTAAGAAAGGTAATTTAGCGTTAAAAAAAGTGCCGGAACGTGTCATTTTTTCACTTCTCTCTGAATGCTTATAATATCAAGGTGCCATGAAAACAGCATCCTCGTTGTTCGTTGCTTGGGCAACTGTTATTGTCACCTTACAAATGTCAATAATATTGTTTGAAAACATCAAAAATGGAAAGAAATAATTCCGATTCCGAAGAAGAAAACAAATTTCGATGCGCTCCAGACGAAATAATTAATAAAGCCAATAAAGCAACACAAAATTTATTGCCTGAAAAATCGAAAGAAGCTTGCAAAAACTAATATAATACGTTTATTAAATGGCATTGGATAGAAAGTGAAGAGTTTCAGCCAACGGGTGTCGTTAACGTATTTTCAAGGAATGTAAAACATTTTTAAATCTGTCGACTTTATGGTCATGATATGCCAAGCTAAAATCACCATTCATTCTGAATAATCAAGTCGATGTAAGCAAATGTCCCAAACTTATTGTATTCCTAAGTGAGTTGGTTAGACACCAATATATAGGTATATTTTTTAATTTCGAAGAAACCCGGTACATCGCAGAGGAAATATTCTATGAAAACGGGAAATTTGAGCGCACGAGCAGAAGGCGTAATATTTTATGCATTTGTTACGTAAATAACTATTTACTTCTTTTATTGTAAAAATTTTGTTATCTTCGGATTTGTATGGGTTTATTTTTGAATTTGGTAAAGTATATATTAATTTTTGTCCATTTAATCTATGTTTTAATAGTATGTGTAGAGATATAATATTACCATAAATCTCTGCAATCAAACCTCTTATATAACGTAGTGTGGAGAATCACATGAAAAACTATACATCACATTCTCCATAAATAATAAACAAGATTAAATAATCTTCGTTTGTATAATTTAAGCGCCCCGGCATGATTATAAAAGCAGTCTTAGAGTCGGCAATTATTCTCTTGCGCCTACAATGGCAATTATAATTGCACGTACAATGGCAATTATAATTGCACGTATTCATGCGCAGTAAATCGTTCTCGATCAGCTGGCACATTGCCAACAGTCAGAACAGCAGTTGGTACTGCCGAAATCCCTAAAATACCCCCAGAAGTATAGATGGGCAAACCTGCTACTTATACATAGCAGCTCAAAAAAGTTGCGACGAATTAGCAGTACATATGCTTAATAAAGAATGTGAACTGCTTATTTAAGTACCAGTTAGTTTAGCCGCTCATAGCTGCTTCGACCAAATAATAAACAGTTAAAAATAACAGAATAATCCAAGACTTGTAGCGGCAATGGCAATTAAAATGGCGCACGACCTATTTCTGGCAATGCAATATTAATTGCGCCTGATCGAGAACGGTGTACTGCGCATGATTCCGTGTAATTTTAATAGCCACAAGAGTAGAATTGCCGACTGTAATACGGATTCAATTCTCGCATTACGCTCGCAATGCAAGAAGTAATTGTGCCAGCTGATCGAGGAAGGTTTACTGCGCATGAATACGTGCAATTGTACGTACAACTTGCCGAGTTGCCGACTCTAATACGGCTTATAGTAATTTTCAAATGGTAAGTGACAGCTTCTTACATTTCTTTAGCATTTCACTGTTTTTCAACGCCGTCATAGCCAACTAGGAGTAACTTTAAATCCGCAGCAAAATCCCCATATCAAAATATTAAATTGGCAATATTTCGAAAACTAAACATTTTCGGAATAGACAATCATATACAAACTTAACCTTATTTTTAATGCTAAATAGAAAATTTTTATAAAATTTGAGGGTCTTCATTTGGAAATGTAGACTTTTTGCAGTTTTCTCAATTTCATTTTTAATGGTATTGTTTTGAATATTATTGTATTAATAATAGGTACTGTATAAATAATTATCAAAATATTATAAAAAATCTATTAAGGCCGGTCATTTTCAACAAGGAATCCAACTAAAATTAAATAATAAAATCTTCCTGATAGGAAAAATTAATAATTATTTTAAGGTTTGAAAACGTCATTTTAGATATAAAACTTTAAATATGTCAAACACGTTTAGGCTTGGATATGGGACATGATATACGAAATCTGTCTAGAATCTTGCGTAGAATCCAAAAATGTAATATTATTACGGTGTTTCATTTAAGATAAGCAAGTTGACACCGACTTCCAGTATAACCGGAAGTTCCACCGTATTGTAAATATTTCAGCCGAACAAACCCCATCAACACTAGCATCCTTTCCACTTTTTAAATTTTCCTATGTATAGTTTCTCATAGAGGTCGAGGTGGTTCCCGGTGGGACACCCTGTATAAGCTTGCGAGAGGACGTACAATGTTTATTCCCTTAGTTCTTGTTCGGATTGTTTCCCGTTAAAGTTATAAGTTCGTTTATGCTTTGTCAGTTTGTTTCCTGTTTAGTTATAAGTTTGTAACTGTAACATTATAGTGGATTTTACATGAATTGCTTAGTGCAAATATCTCGGGGTTTCTTCGGGTTTGGATAAAAAAAAGTCATCGTAGCAAAAAATATAAAATCACCAGAAATGGGACCTTCTAAAAAGTTTTTCATCAATCACCAGATTATTCAAAAAATCATCAGATCTGGTGAAATATCGCCAGGCCTGACAACACTGATTTGTACTTACGACATATTAAACTCATTAAATCTGCTCGCAATATTACTACTATCCAATGTCACACTGATGAACTTCTCATCCACGACAAAAGGTGGGTCAGCTTGAGCATCAATGGAAAATGTCAAAGAATTTGCTAATGTTACAAGCGATAGAACCAGTAAAGCTAAAACAAAAAGTTTTACTTAAATAAATTCAAAATTAATAAATATACATCGAAGAAATGAGTACGAGCGATGACTCTAAAGTAGTCCAGCTTTTTCGAGCCTGTCAGCCTTGTAGTTTGGCTTCCTGATTCCCTTCATTTATACAGGGTGTTATGGAAATGACGTATTATATTTAAACCGCTAATTCATGAGATAAAGGCAAATTGAAGAAAAATAGCCATAAATGGCGCTTTCAATTCATTCAACGGTAAAAGTGACCTGACGTCAAACCAGAAAACACCTGTGTGACACTGCGATACATGTAAGCAATCAAGAAATTCTGGCCGGTGTTGTCATATGTACACCTTAAACTCTTTAGACAAAATAAAATAATTTAAACACTTTTCCATTCTGTAATATCTTTTTGTACAATTAATTGAAGAACATTTACGACGGACTATGTTTTAAACAACCCGAAAAACATATGGAATAGTAATAGCCACGTACGTCACTAGGTCAAATGCCAATGACCTCTTGACGCCTTACATCGGCTGAGCGAAGTAGTTTCATATAGCGCCGCAGGCTTGCGTGTGTTAGTTGAAGACCAACCAGCGGACGGATACGTTGTGTCTCGTCGATCACCAACACACTCTCCGCAATCCGCTCTGTTTTTTCGGTTTACGCGTGTATCTTGCCGGTCCATAAATAATTTTTGAATATAGTTTTTATTGACGCGTTTCTTCTGGACGTCAAATTTCGTCGCGTGTAATAAGATCTAATACCTAATCTGTAGTATAATCTGTATTATTGTATTTTCAAAAGCTAACTATCGGTTCTGATTCACTATTACTGTGTGTTCAGAAAGTGTTTCCAGGAGTGTTCCCATGAAAAAGAAAAACAACTCATTGTGTTTGTGCCTGGATTTCCTCGCTCTTTTAGGTATAAGGATAAATACAAGTAGGTAGAAAATAATTTTTAATTTCAGTTCTACATTAAGTTTGGCAACATTGCCATTGGTTCTGTGTGAAATGATGTACAGTAGCGCGGACTGACCTGTGACCACTTTTAAAACGATCGATTTAAAAAAAATTAAATATGTAGCGCTTCTCTAGGACACCCAAGGAGTCACCCATTTAAATATAATACGTCATTTCCATAACACCCTGTATAAACACTATTTGTATACTGTTCCCAAAGGTAATAGAATCTGCAAAAATCGATGATTCACGAATTCACCATAGAAATAAACTTGTATTCATGGGCGTATCGGCGAGCGATAATTAACGTTTTAAACTAAAGGTATAAATAAGTTATTTTTTATAATTGTTTTGAATACATTTTATATCTATTAATTCTAAAGTTCGGTTTCACCCACAAATTCTGAAAAACAGCTTATATCGCTGTTATATAAATAGTTATTTTATTATTATATAATATTATATACTATAAAACCTATAAACCACATGAAACCTACTAAAATAAAAAAAATTTAGACGATCCGCTGGAGGGTCACAAGTAGCCTATTCTGTCTTATTTCAGAAAATGTTAATTAAATCATCCAAATGAATTATTAATACCTAATATTATTACCCGAACAAACCCTGACGCGGCCCCAATTAAAAAAAGTGATGAGTCTGCTAACAGGCCACTGCCACTTGCGAAAACACCTTCAGCGGATAGGTATAAACAACGGATCCATTGAATGCAGACTCTGCGGCGAAGAGGATGAAACCGCCTCACACATAATATACCGTCGAGTAACACTGTCTCGTAGACGACAAAATATCTTCGGGAACATACAACGTGGTGACAACCTCCCACATGACAAGCTTAATAAAAGGTTACTGATGGACCTCATAGACGGAACAAACATTCGGGGTACACAATAAGCCGAAAGGCTGCAGTGATAGAAGTTCGGGCCTTTAAACCGACCCCCGTCTTTAACCAACCAACCAATATAATTATACAATATAACAAATAATAATAAATAGGTATTCAATAAAAAAATTAAATTTTTGTGCCAGTAACATTACTCTGGAAATAAATTGAATATTGAAAATTTTGACCGTGCACATGTGTCTAGAGGGGTGCGTTACACCTATTTCAGTCACATCCAGTACAAAAATGGAAAACACTTTAAGGCGAGGTTTCCTCGGAGCGGCCATGATCGCGAACCACCGCTTAAAGGCAAATCAATGCAAGCGTATCCCTCCACGCAGTTATGTTGAGCGATTTTCCTTTGAGCAGTAGTTCACAATCATCGCCGAGCGACGATCGCCTGGAGGAAACCGCACCTTTAGAAAGCTGTCAAATCGAGCGCAGAAATAAAGTACCTATAAGTTCAATCAAAACTTTTATAGACGCCCGTCTTAATCGAGCGTATAAATTATTAATTGATTGAGAAAAAGGGCTCTCTTCCCCCCACACCCTTTCCAATCCCATCATGTATAGAATGCTATACGTTGTAAAAACCGAAACTGAAGTTTGAAGTCTTGAAGATGTAGTTGTACTAAGAAGCGGCCATAACGCCAAAACCTTTTAATATAGTGACAAATAACAAAGTAAAATTTAGTTTCGTTTTATATAGGTACTTAAAATGTATTGTCACAAAGTAACGGATGAGTCAATCAACTCATTATAAAAACTTTTCCAATCGAAATCGCAAACGAAATAAAAACCACACACGGCACTGGTTAAAACTAGTGTTGGGAAAAATCGATGATTTTAATAATCGAGTACTTGATACTCAAGCGATTTTAATAATCGAGTGAGTGAATCGCCTGAAATTCTAATTTACCAAGCGATGACGTCACCGACTGCTTAACGGGCTGCCTAGCCCTTTACATGTGATCAGGTAGGGTATTTAACAGGCACGTAACTACGAGTGGGCACAGGTTTAGCTAAAAAATTATAGTGTCACCAAAAAAATTCCCGAAATTTATTTATTTGTGAATAATGAATTTTGACCACGTGTCTCGATACCCAACAAAAAAACTGCAAAAAATCAAATGACAAACCCGAAATATGTATTTATTGCTCTGGTTTATTCTTGTGCTTTTTTAAAACAAAAAGTATTACCAAGAGATATTTTTCTTCACATCTTTCTCAATCTACGAGCATAAAATAAATAGATATTTAAAATGGCCGTCAAATTCTTCCACTTTAAATTATCAGGTGCCCACTGTGTGCCCTTCACAAATTTAGGCTTAGTTTTTTGCGACTGGCAAAATAAGAAAGTAGGCTATTATTTTTTTAAATTCATGGTTATAGTTACCTAAAAGTTCCTGTTTAAATTTAAGAATGTTTACTTTTGGTTACCAAAAAATTTCTCGATACCGATGTTTTGTTAACTATTTTGCTCGTTTTCTTATTTTCCATTAACATTTTCTATAATGTATGTTATTTTTAAGAAGTCTTATTGAGTTTAATGATAAAAAGTTCCTGTTTCGATTTAAAAATGTTTACTATAACATAATCAACGAATTTTTCTATATATGTTGTTAACAATTTTGTTCGTTTTGTTATTTTTAATTAAGAATTTCTATTATTATGTTATTTTTGAGAAGTTTTCTCGAGTTTATAGTAAATAAAAATTTTCAAATTATATCCCTTAATTTTTTTATATTTACAATCGGAGACCTAAACTACGCCGCTGGCTAGCCAGCTTTCGGATCGCGCGTCGTGTAAAACGAAGGTCATTATAACAGTCGATATTTTTCGGTTTTTCGCCTGAATTTATAACTAGAGTATTTCCTATCGAGCGAAAAACTGTTTGAATATACGAGCAGTTTTCGCCTGAATAGATAATTCGAGCGGTTTTTTTAATAATCGAGCGATGTCGGTTATTTCAATAATCGAGTGATCAAGCGGTTTTTCGCTCGAGTGATCACAACACTAGTAAAAACCTAACTGTTTTAAATGAATTCTATTTTATATTTTGATGTCTCAATTAGTAGATACGATATTATATTTACCTCAACTGGAAAAGAGACATACCGCTTGGAAACATCGCGATGCGTCCGGCGAACCACGTATACCAGGACTATATAACTGAGAAGTGTTCCTAAAATCTGAGCGCTTGGCGTGTAGTAGAGACCAATCCTAGTGGTATTGCGGCGTTTCTTTGGACTTTATTTATTACCATTTTAAATACGAAGAAAATAAATTCTGGTTAGGATTAAAGTGTATATTTAACTAACAATGAAGCTTTGGTACTTTGTCGCATCAGACAGCCACCGCGTATATTGGTTGCGAGTTACACGCTACCTAAGTGTAAACTTCTTAACATGGTAGTCATTCTAATACACATGCTTTAATATTAGTAAAATAACAACATACCTTTATTCCGAATAAAGTTATTCATTTTCGTTTACTTTACTTCAACCAAGTCGGCTCGAAGGTCCTCACTAGATTAGAAACATCAAAGTATTTATTTTAGTAAGAACCAAATGCTTATATTCAATAAGTGTTTTATTAGATTAGATAAAAATAATACATCCTTTTGAAACTATGATCTATATCTATACATATCGTGCTTTCATATAAATATGTATGGGAAAATTATTTCCTAACCATCAGAGTTATACAATAAGAATACACAAATAATTGTAGACAGCAAAGATCTTACAGACGTATACAGCTATTCTTCGGACTATGGGCCCCTTTTCGAGTGCTGAATTACGTAAGCAAAACTTGTATTTTGCCTAAAACAGTTAGATATCAAAATTCGAGATTGAATTGTACTATGAAGGAAAGAAAGCTAGATTTGTACACCCACCCTGTGCCTACGAGAATAAAAGAATTCGAAGCCGTTCTGCAGGTGATGACATCATATACCACTAAAGGACTTCTTTTCTTGGTAGTCAACAACAAAAGATGATACTTTTGCAAAAAAATACTCTATTGAGGAAACCTCAATTTTTAGGTATATAGGGACATGATATTTGAAAGCAAATTTAACTTCTATTCTATTAAAAAAAAAACAGAAGTAACGGAAATCAACATAATTGTAACCTCCCCTGCTATCCTATGAACTTATCAGACTCCTATCTTATCTCAACAAATAAAAATCTAGTACAATGGCATAAATATAGAATAGACTGAAATACAAGACTGTCACTGTTCCATCCCCTTATCCTTACGACTTTCTTACATTCCAGCCTTAAGGATTCAAGAAGGTATATAACAAAGATCTTGTAAAACTCCAGATAGAAAAATTTACATTTCTAGCCCACGCAACGAATACAAACAGCCGTCCGCACCTCTTTCGGTCATTATTGCAGCGTTGCCAGATTGTCATATTTATGGCAAAGGTATCTTGCAAAATTCAAATTAAAAAGTGCCAATCCCGGGATCTCGATGAAAAATCAATCTCGAAAATCACGGGATTAAGCTGTCAAATCTCGGGATAAATTATATAAAAGGGTTCTTTAAAAATTAACTTTTTTTTTAAATATTTATTTTACAACTAACAATTTTATTGTAAATTATATTTTATTAATAAATCCCCCACTTGGCAACATGTTTCAATAGCCCATTATACAAAAAAATATACAATTTACAAAACAATGTAATTTTTTAGCGCCGATTTTCAGAGATCACTAAAAAAGAGAATTAAATGTCGCACCATTTTTCCCGAACTTTTAATAGTGCTAAACCTAGGGATTAAAAATACACTTTAGTCACGTGAATTATATACTATTTTATGCACTTTAGATATGAAAATTGAATCCAAAAATATATTTTTTTTAAATTAAATTTCATTTTATCATTACCTACGTTAACGTTTGATAGATTAAATTTTTTAAAATCCCTCAAGGATTAAATTTGTATCCCGCAACAAGTTACGATCAAGTCTAGGAGGCGACACACTGATTATTGTACGTTCTTTTTTTTTAGAAATTTTTATGTTCTTTTCATTTTGTTAACAGGGTGGAGCTATCGATATCGAACTATCGATAGTAATTGTTTTTTTTAAATATTTGTACATCTCTAGGACTATCGATAGTTTGATCCTTTTACTATCGATATATCGAACTTGAGCACTATCGATAGTTTTCTACCTCTAGTATTTAGTAAACACAATCTTTCTCATGTTAATTTTTTTTGGGATTAGTCCGGGATCCCAGGATTAGATATTCTTTATCCCGGAATTGGAACAAAGCCTAGGGACTGGCCCCCCTAGCCCGGGTGTAAAATAAAATAATTCGGAAACAAAAACTTTTAAGTAGAAAAAAATCCATTATTCGAAAAACCATTAATTTATTCAAATAGAAATCATAATATATGTTTATTAAATTATAATTAATTTATCTGTAATTAAAAATATGTAGGTATGTTGTTTTTTAATACTTAGTATAGAAAGCAACAAGCATCTCAGCCCTGATAAATATTGACGTATTTTATTGAATGCTTATTATATTATTTTGGAGGGAGCAGAAAATATTTATACAGTAAAATTTTAAAAATTGCACGTAAGGGTCGAAACACACGCACACAAGTATCTCCTTATTTCCGATATTTTACTGACCATAAAATTTAGTAAAATAATCACATTTTTATATTTCAGGAACGAGAGGTTTGTTATCATAATAAGGAAAAATGTGTGATTTGTAGTTATTTATTAAATATATACAGGGTTGATTCAAGACGAGCTTGCATTAGAACTACTGAACATATCTTCCCGAAACTTTGGAAATATCTATATGCTCTCTAAAATATTGATATGTTTCAGCCATTTCCGGTTATACCGGTCAATTTTCGTTTTTTAAATACGACATGGTAATTTCTATTAAATTTTTAGATTAACCATTAAATTCTAAGCAAATTTTATAGAACATGTTTCTGTCTGACTCTGTCAGTTTTTGAGATATCTGGACTCTTTGTAAATACTATTTTTTTACGTTTTTTTTATTAGCGAGTAGCTAGAGAACATGTCAAAACTGGCACAAAATGGACAGGGTGGTTAAAGTCGAGGTTCACTGTAAAAGTATTCAATCATTAAAAACTTTCTTATTTTAAATGGAACACCCTGTATATTTTTATTTAATTTGATGACAAATTAGTTATTCTTTATAAAGAATATTTACTGTTCTATACCTATATCAAAGCGTTTCCTCAAAAAATCAATATTCCGAAAATACTATTTTCTTCCAGTGCTGGATAGCCCACTAACTTTAATTTACTTTACTTTATACTTTATTTCCTTAGACATTACAATTTACAATGTATGGAAAACGTCAGAGGCAAATACATGAGTATATATAAAATGTATGATATACAAATACACAATATACAAAATTTAGAAAAAACAAACTTATCCTAAAATGAGAGTTATGTTATTGTTAAAAAAAAAGTAAATATAAAAAAATGTACAGGCATTATTGCACCCTTGTAAGATATTCATTAACTGAATAAAAAGCCTCAGACAACAAATATTGCTTTAGACGTTTTTTAAACAACATAAGACTATCAATAGCCTTCAGGTTTGGTGGTAGCTTGTTAAAGATTGCTGGCCCCAATGAGTTTGGTGATGTTCTACCAACATTCAGTCGGTTAAAAGGAACTCTAAATGAGCTGACTTGTCGTGTGTTATAGGTATGGACATCACTGTTAATGGCAAATCGACCTTTATTTTTAAAAATATATATACATAGTTCCAATAAGTATACACAAATTATGGTCAAAATCTTGTATTTCTTAAAGAGCCCTCTGCACGAGTAAGTCCTCGACACACCCACCAAAGTCCTCAATATTCTCTTCTGACACACGAGCACTAAGAGAGGACACCGGCTGTATCTCGGAAACCGTTCTTCGTACAGCTTCCGGAAAAAAATATTTATAGGAAAAGTTGCCACGAGAAAGTTTTGGAAATTATTTGCAAGATTGTAGGACGGCCGCTAGGGGGTATAACACTAATACTAATTTGTTAACAGGCGATTTCTCTACAATTTGCTTAGATAAGGTATATTGAAAATACTTACAAATAAATCTCTCATATATCATGAACAACTTTGCTTATATACTTTTTCTCTAACCCTACAAATAAAGTGGTGAAGGTATCGCAAACACGCAACCATTGAGTTGGAAAAAATTCAATATCTCAGGAAAGCCTTATCGGAAAATATTAAACTTGGTGTCAGATAGTCTAACTATGTAGCGTGGTGTAATTTTTGTATTTTTATTTTTAATTGTGACTGGTCCGCTATTTTTAAGGTCTGATGATGCTCACATGGAGCGAAACATGTAACCAGTAAAACAACATTTTATTTATTTTGAGTGTCTTTTTAATTACGCAACTTTCTCTTTGAGAAAAATGGACGATTTTTAAAAAATTAATGTACAGAGTTTCAAAGTTACACGTTAAATTATCACTTATTTTTCAATTTATGGAATTTTGGTGATTTAGTCACTCATAGCAATACAACTTTCGTTATTGAAATTGGAATTTGAATTGCTTTATTATACAAATACGATCAAAATAAAATTTCAAAATTTTCGAGAAAAATCTGTGTTATTTAAAATATGCACATCATAATACTTGTTAATGCAGTAGAATTCATAATAATTATTGATTTGATTAATTTTCAAGATATCAAACAGTAATAACAGAAACTATTTATTTTTCATCACCAAAATCTAATCTAATATAATTTATTACTGCGTCACTGAATTAATTGTCTCAATCGTTCTCGTGAACAAGTAGATGCAATCTTATATCAAACGATTTGTCGCTCTCAAAGTCACATTTACTGCACTTGTGAAACATTCTGATGTGGTTCAAAGTATGTCCATGAAAATTTTGCTGGTACCTAGTAGAATATGGACATAGAGTACATCTAAAGTTGGTAACTTCATGGATGGATTTATGCAGTAAGGAGTGCGATTTGAGTTTCCTTCGCGTATCTGTTTGATAATTGCATTTATCACAGATAAATGGCTTCATTCCGTGCTGTCGTATATGTGTTTCCCAGAGAGTTATATAGGCTGTTTTGTAGCCACACATACTACACTCGTTCTTAACTACCCCGTGTTTTTCGTGACGCCGACGATGCGACTTAATGGAACTTTCGCCATTGGATTGGAAGTTACACCAGTCGCACTTAAAGAGTTTGGTATGGTTCGCCATACTCGTCCTACAGTGACGGCGATGCAACTTTAACGACTTCTTGTTGGCAGTTTTGTAAGTACACTGATCGCATTCCATTAATGTATTTGTTTCTATAGCGTAATTTTCATGGTCCTTAAGTTTAATTTGGCCTAGGTACATTTCCGGTAAAAAACTAAAAATAAAATAAGAAAAACTAAGTATAGTTTCGTTCAAAATATACCGTTGATCTTTTGACTGCCATAAAATCCTAATTAGCCCTGTGATCATAAAATACCACAAAATTGACCTATTTTCGGCCAGAGCCGGAGTACAAAATTTATTTACCTGTATCCCCAAATACCATTGATAGTACATAGGTATAAATACCTAATAATATATAAATAGAAAAGTGATTTCTATTAATTTTAGTTCGGATTGATTTTCCGATTTATTTATTTATTAGATAATGAGGGTCTCTATGGGGATATCCTTAATAGTCGCCCATACACCAACATATAAGTTGGACCGATTTGATCCGTTCGGATTTGGCCTGCCAACTAGGCTCGGCACATACCAAAACTCTCGTCAATTTTGGGCAGGCGAGTCTAGCTCGCCGACCTAATCACCCGATTAGATTTGCCTGATTAAATCGTCTCGTTAATGGGACTTGATGCGCCGTCCGCTATTACCTACGGATCTACTGATGAGTTGCGACCTGCTGATTTCATCCGTGGCCGATAAGGCACGGCCCGATGAAGCTCGGCTCGCCACATACACACAAAGTTTTTTCCGCATATTTGGCTCGTGCCATATCAGATTTGTTGAGATATCCGCTGGTGTATGGCCCGCTAATGGTAACAGTTACAACTTTGCTTAAATGGGGAAAAACTATCGCAATAAAAGCACAAACAATATGACATACAATAAGTTTGGGCAAGAAGATTTTGGTTATTTTAAAAAAACTTAAAATTTGGAATTTTAATTTAATTTTTTTCCGGCGTTGATATTAAAGTTAGAGCACGACTGACAAAACATTCTCACAGGAACTTATAAGGAACCCAAAAATTACACAACAATTTTTTTCATGCGACGTTTCGTTTGCAAGCAATCATCATCAACTTAATTCTTCTAAAAACCTGATATTATAATCTAAAAATGTTAAGAGCCCTTTTTATTCTAAATTCAATGATATAGTACACATTATGGTTTAATCACGTTTCGAGCCTTTTAATCATCTTTATGAAATATTCAGGATAAGGACCTGTTTTTCCCAGAATTATGTAAAATCTGTTAAAATAAGAAAGTTGGTATTGGCCGCTGTAACATGACACACCCTGTATGAGAAGTTTTTATTGAAAAAAATGCTCAACTAGAAATAACGACGTGTCCGAGCGTTTTTTCGCACACTTATTTATTATAGAATTTATTCCATTTGGTTGATACAAGCTGTATAGGGTGTTCCATTTAAAATAAGTTGACACCTACTTCTGGTATAACCGGATGTGCCGAAGTGCGTCATTTCATATAAAGGGTGTTATGGAAATGACGTATTATATTTAAATGAGTGACTCCTTGGATGTCCTAGAGAAGAGCTATATATTTTTTTTTAAATCGACCGTTTTAAAAGTGGGGTAACAAACACTCTTACTCGCAGGTCAGTCCGCGCTACTGTACAACATTTCACCCAGACCCAATGGCAATGTTGCCAAACTTAATGTAAAACTGAAATTGCATATACATTATAAAAATTAATTACTTACTTGTATTTATCTTATAACTAAAGAGCGAGACATCCAGGCACATACATAATCAGTTGTTTATTATTTCTCATAAGAACACTTTATGCACGGGACACAGATTTTCACGGCAAGACTGAACAACACATAGTGGAAGAGAGCTAATAAGTTTTTTGTAAAGACACTATCAGATTATTAGATTTTATTACATGCGACGCGACGAAATTTGACTTGTTGACGTCAGCGCCATTCCATATTTTCTGTCAAATGGCGTTGCGTCCAGAAGAAACTACCGGTTTTAAACTGAGCAAATCGCTAGTACCACCTGAAAAACTCGGCGGATTGCAGCGTTTGTATTCGGTTATCAACAAGATCAAGCGTATTCAGACACGGTCGGCCTTAAACTGACAATCCCGCAACCGTATGGCGACATATACTAAATACTTCGGCTCAGCCGTTGTAAGCCGAATATGTGTCATTTTGAGATTTGAACTCAAGGTTGTTCCAGAGCGGACTTTTGTACCAGTATTGCACTGGATTCAGCAGAACCCATCAATTTATAAGCGGGTGACATCACGATGCGCATTGATTTGTACTGTTGAATACATTTTGTTGTGAGTTTTTTTTTGTTTGATTAATCTAAATATTTTCATAAAATTTTACATTTTATTCTGTGTGAATGCTCGTCTTCGCTAACGGAGATCGTGTATAATATGTTTGTATAATTTTAATTCACTTCTTTCATATATAAATTTTACTCCTCAACCTGACAAATAAAACCGATATAAATCGCTATCAAATCACAAATCGCTTTTTAAATTCGATGGAAAAAATGGCGTCCGATTTTCCATCGATTTGTGAAATCAATTTTTTTTTAGTGTATTTAGCAGATGATTACTAATCGCTTACAAATCGATGGGTTCTGCTGAATGCGCCTAATGACAAGTTGGTACCTCGTTCGAGTTTTTGGTATACTTTCCATCCAAGGATTTGTTTTGTTATGTAGGGCTGTTGAAAGTAACGACTTTTTTTAAGTTCACTTTCTTGGTGAAGGTAACTCTAAGTTTTCTTAAGTGTCCAGTGAAGTAGCGTCCTTTTTTTTTAAGCGCCGTGCTGGTACATTTCTATAAAATTCGGTACAATTTTGCCGATCCAGCCGGTACAATAATTTAACGCTTGGAACAACGCTGTTTGCAGTAGTTTGAAGGTTTCCTTCAGTTCGTTCGTCGTGTACGTCATTTTTAAATTGAAGGAATCGTATTTATTTTTAATTAGTTAAACAGAAAAAACTTAAATCTAAGCGAGAAAAAAAGGACCAAAATTAATTAAAACGACGTTCCCGTGTAACCTTTCATGTGAATAGCTGCTATTTGTGAGGTTATATGAAAGGTTTTTTTCTAAAACTTAGATTCTGTGTGGTTTTTTTTTATAGAAATTATGAAACGAGTAATTGTTTTTAAATAAGTGTCTTAAATAAAATTGCATTCTTTTAAAGATAACCGTTCAAAAGGTCATGACGTTTGATCTGTTAACTTTCCTGTGCTTGTGGCGAATTTGAAATTTATGTGTGATATTACTATTATTTGTTTTGCAAAACGTTTTTCGCCGTCGGTTTTATGGAATCATATTTGTTCATAATTGATAGAATGAAAAAATTGTTAAAATTATAATTTTTTGTTCTAACGAGTTTGCCGTGTAAATATTACAACACCGCCCGAAATGCGCCGAGGTCTTTTCACACTGCTGACCTTTTATTTTATTGATTGCGACCGTCGTCAGTAGCGGCCATGTAAATTTTCAGATTTCAATTAAAGTGTATAATTTCGCCGGTTTAAATATAATACGTCATTTCCATAACACCCTGTATAGATCGAGAAGGTTCCCGGTGGGACACCCTCTATATGAGAATCCTCGGAAATTAATCCAGTACCTTACCTATTTTTGTCTAGGCCTAAATTCTCCTCTTTCACTTCCGAAAATTCAATATTCATGTCCGCGTAAGCTTCCTCTTCATTTATTTCCGGAAATTGTAATATTACCGTATCATTTCCAATCTTGATACTTGTTGAAATTTGGCCAGCCAAAGAAAATTCAACTCTGAAAAAAATACAAAACTATCATTTTGTATGAGTTGCACAGCTAATATGAAATAATAAGATGCATGAGGGCATGACAGTCTCATTTGTGTAACTTTTAAAAGGTAGATTTATGATACCAGTCACATTTTTTAACAGTTGGGTATAACTTGACCTCGGTGGTCCCTGTTCTATTTTATATACCTGGTTACTTAATGGCACAATCTTACAGGCATAATTTTAAGAAAATAAATTGAAATCACAACCAGCAAATCTAACAAGTTTATGTGATGTACGAGGTGTGTCGAAAGTCAATGGTAATTTAGGGCCTTACCTATTTGTGTTTATGTCGGAACCCTCCTCTTTCACTTCCGCGAGTTCGAAATTCATATCCGCATTGGCTTCATTTTTAATTAAATTTTCGTTGACCTTTTCAATCTTGATGCTTGTTGGAAATTCGCCATTCACAGAAAATTCAGATCTAAAAAAAGTCAAAACTAAAATTTTCCATAAGAAGGAATTGTGTAGATAATATCAAATGATAAGGGGAATATATATATATCCCAACCCCCTCTTAACTAATACAGGGATTTTAAAGTATTTGCAAGGGGATCAAATATCATTTTAGGTCGGTTGATTTACAGGGGGGATCAAACATGCAAAAGTGCAATCAATTCAGAAATACTGAAAATATAAGCTTGTTTCCATTAGTGGGTATATTTGAATGGTTAATATTCATGATACAATGACACAAGGTAAAATACCACGTAGACGGAGGAGTGGCTTCGTTCTCCCCATCACGTCACAGACGGACGAAGAACCTTTTAATACCTTTAAAAATTTTATTAAAAACGGTACCAGCAATATAGATCTTTATAAGAAATTTTAAACTGACTCTCCACGTTACGTCACTGCGCGCGCCAGACGAAATTGGAACGGCTAGATATCTTACCTTGTGTCATTATATCATGCTTAATGTTGTCTCAAAGATCATTTTGAGACAGATTTTAGGCACAAACACAAGGTCCGAATATTTATCTTACTCTAGGCACCGACTGCATCTGAGTCAAAAGAACCCAGAGTCTATGTGCATAAAATTATTCAATAAACTACCCCTACAACTTAGACGAATTGAAAGTGCGACGATTGACGTATTTCAATTGTTATCCTTATGTATGTAACAAATATGAAATAAATATTATTATTATTATTATTATAGGCACAAGTACAGTACAAGATCATTAGATGTTAAGTTAGTTCGGTTCAGTGCAAGATTATTAGATGTTAGGTATATCATACATAGGCTAACACTAACAGATAAATATCCACATTGTATGTGTCTTAAGTTACTTATAATGCATTGCCAGAAATTTTGAAACGAATTGGTACACAAAAACTATTTGAATGAGAACTGAAAAATGTTTCATTAGATTTGGAACCTTATACACACATGCCGAAAATCTAGGGATATTAAATTTTTATCTCATTATTTTTATTTTAAACTTTTTGATGTATAATAAGTGTTTCACAGTATAATAAGTGTAACAAGGTAAATAATAAATAAATATAATACACTGACAAAGTAAGTGATGTACACTGTTGTGCAAAAAAGTAGGGCAGAGCTTTTTTTGGTTGTATGTTAGGCTTATATTACGTGGTATATTTATTGTTAGGTGGGCTCAAAATCGCACCAAAATTGCTTCCCCAAGATTCAAATAATTGCATATGTTCAAGAGTGTCTAAATATCAGACAAATCGCAGAAATGATGGGAAAAATAAAAATACCATACTCGTAGTTAAGAAACGATGGAGAGAAAATAACATCATCGAAAGTACTTTTTACTTCCTCATTGTTTTCTCTCTATACAAAGCCCAAATCAATAATATTTTTTTAGGTGGTATGCAATTAAAAATCATTTAAATTAAATAAATTAATGCTAATAAAGCACCTTCAGTTCTGGGTTAATTATTTACCAAAAACATTTAACTTAAAGATAAAAATTGCCGTTTCTTGTTCTTCGCTTTAAAAACATGTTTTGATAAAGAATATTCTAGCCTAACACCATATATAATTTTCTAACATAATCTTATTGTAATAAAAATTGTCCTATCTTATTTTGCACTATTTGAAACCAAAGGCACACTAACACAGCTAAAACTCTGTACTACTTTTTTTTGCACAGCAGTGTACATGAAAAATACAAATTATTTTAAAATACCAAAATTTTTAGAAAAATGTTTAAAAAGCGAGAAAATGTGTTTAATAAGGAATGTGGCCTCCTCGTGCATCTATGGTAGCCATGCAAGGCCTTTCCATACTCAGGATCCAGTTGTACATATCTTCTTAGGGAACTGCAATTCAGCACTGTCGAAGAGCTTGAAACAACTGATTTTGGTTCTGAAAATGATTCTAGTCCCGAAGAACTCTTCCTTGAAGCATGTCCCAAGCATACTAGATGGCACTGAGATATTGAGATTGTGCAAGCCAGTCTAAAAGGCGAATATTTTGTGGTTCCAGGCAATTTCTTGTGACTCTTGTTGTGTGTGGAGTAGCATTAGAGAAATTCCTGTCTACACCATGATTATAACTCATCTGTAGCTATGAACCGCCTGGGTATGTTGATTCGAATTTTTGTGCAGGTGTTCGCCAAACATGTACCCTTCGAGAACCTGGATACAAATCAATCATTTCCGATTCATCGGTAAATAAGAAGTTTCTGCATTGATTTTGTTCCCAGATAAGATCTTCTAGAGCCCATGCTAGTCGAATGGCGCGAATCTCGTTTGGCTTTTCTTAAGCTTTATTGTACTCAGTAAGGGATAGGGTGTATCGATCCCAGTCCCGTGTAATTTTTGATTTGTTCAAAAGCCTCCTGGTTTCCTTTCTTGGGTGTTCCAAGTGTTGATTCCACCTTGGTACTTCCTTTTTTTTCCCGTGAGTTTTCAGAGGGCAGTTTTCTTAATACGCTGTGATAATAGCATCGTGAAGTTGATCCACAAATAGGTCTATGTCTACGGTACTTTGCAGATTGGTTTCAACAGACGTCGGACCCTGTTTTAGTTGACACTTGTGTGTGGTGCGGGGATTACGATAGGGCGCAATTTCCCGGCCGCAATTTTGAAGTACAAACTCAACGTGTATATGGTCGGACGCAGTCAGTTCGTTACCCTGATTTAATAGACAAATTGTTACTCACCAGGGATTCTGCAGGGTGTTACCGCATGGGTTGTCATTAGTGCTCCCCCATGTGGTATTGCGCGAGTTAGCGTCGCAGTCTATCAGTAGCTGAAGGCGGTTTGCCTCGCAGTGTTCCACTAGTGGTGGTTCAACCGAGTCGTAAGGAAAGTAGGCAGAGGAGATTATTAGCTCCTTCACAATTCCATCCTCCTTGTACCTCAGTTTTGCGGTCGCTAAGTCCCTGGAACAGAAATTGAACAGAGGCAAACAGTCTACATCATTTCTGACGTAGATGCAAGCTCTCGCATTACCAGATGATAAGATTATAAATTAGCTTACCGCCTGATTGACTGAGTCCTCTCAAATGGCCTCCAATGAGCCAGGGCTCCTGGATTATTGCCACAGTTGTGGACTCGTTCATAAGTCTACAGCATAAGGCTGCAGACCCAGCCCTACTATGTTGTCAGCCCCGGATGTAAGATTTTTCGAGGCGGGGCAAAAACTTAAAACTCGCATATCCTCCATGCCTTTAAATTTCTCCGTCAAGTATTTGTATTTAAAAAAAAAATTCGCGCCGTGCTCCCGCGCATTTCGACCAGATTGGGCTATATACAGGGCGTCCCAAATCTAATAATACACAGTAAAACTGCAGGTTATTTGAGTAAAAATATTGGCGATTTGGTGAAACTTTGCTTAGTCCAAAAGTTGAGAATAACCAAGATGTGTCCAAATAAAGGTTCATTCTCTAATTTTGTGATTAACATACTGTTTAACCAATATTTTGTATAAAATTTTGTAATTGGGGATATTTTTTGGAGGGAGAAATTTGAATTTGTCAATAATTTTTATGTGGATTGTAGAGCGCGCTCGCTGCGGCAGGCCGAGTAGGTACATAGAACCAAATGCAACTTCTTTTCCAGTTTAGTGTACCTATTTATGTTTCTATTAAAAATATCAATTTTCTCACCATTTTTACCCAGAAATGGTGTACTTTGTCAATGACTCACCGAGCAACTGTTTTCGAGATTTTTTCATTTAAAAGTGCCCAGTGTTCTTTTTAAAATATTGAAATAACACATTATAATGTTAGATATTAATAATTATGACATAATAGGGAATATAATTTAACTACAAATAATTCAGATTACAACAGAAGTTCTAACTTATATTACTATACTTTTTAAAGTATTACTAATTTTTTAATATTTAAAAAATTGTGAAAAGTTCAGACTACAAAGAAATTATAAGAGTAGTAATATAAATATTAAGTTAAATTTTATTTTTACCTAAATAAACTATCAATAAAAGAAAAGATGTATTTTTGACAATAATTGACATTATAATATAAATGCAAAAATCTGGAAAATAGTTGCTCGGAGAGACATTGACAAGGTACACTATTTTTTAATAAAAGTGATAAGAAAATTGAGACTTTTAATAAAAACATAAATACACTAAAGCACAAAAGAGCTGCACTTGTTGATAATACAACGACAAGTATCAAGGTGAAGTCGTATAAATAATAGCTCTTGCGATTTTTGCCATTTTTATCGGGTTAAAATCGGAAAGTATTTGTGTAATTAGTATTGTTCTGTTGATTGGATAAATCTCTGTTGACTCGTGAAAGTGCCTTTATGAAAAGTGGTTCACAATCAATGAAAAATCTGAACAAAGTGCAAGATTTCCAGCATTGGTGGAATAAATTAAATATTTAACCTTATAGGATTCTCTTATCAGCTCTGTCTGTTTATGTTAGCGGGAATCATCTTTTTTGCCATTCTTAATTTCGATGAGGTCTTGAATGAACTTTGGACCGTAGCATAAATAGAACAGGTGTGGACTTGGGTTTGTTTGGTATATTTGAGAGGCAACCTTGGGAGATTATTTTATTTTTAAATTAAAATGGCTGGTGGTAAAAAAATCAAAAATAAACAATCTGTGAGAGTGTGCAATGCATGCCGTGGCAATATTACTAAAGCACAATACAAGATGCAGTGTGCTGGTGATTGTCAGGGCTTTTTCCACAAACATTGTACTGGGTTGACGGATGATGAATTTAGAGACTATGAGCTACGTAAGACGTCCGAAAAGTGGCTGTGCGATGGATGTATTGACAGTGAAAGCGATGGGGATGTGATTGGTGAGTCTGATAGGGAAGAGGATGTGGATAGAAGGCTGAGTAGAAGATCAATTAAAACCTCAGATAAACCTGTTCACATCTTCGATATCCCTGAGCCTACCAATAAAGAACTTCTGAATGCTCTGAAAAGTATGTTTAATGAACTGCAGAAGTCTGTTAGTTTTAACGGCACTATGATTGAAAATCTAAGGGAGGACGTAAAAAAGATAAAGGATGAAAATAAGTGCTTAAGAAAGGAACAAACATGTCTTAAAAATAGAGTATCGGAATTGGAACAAGAAATTATACATATGAAAAGGGCTGCAGTACCCTCCATGGACGTGTCTGAGAGGCAGAAGAATATCGTTGTGGTTGGTATTAAAGGTGACGATAATGTCAAGGGGGATGTAAGAAAAATCTTAAGTGCATTGAAGCTTGATGAAATTCCTGAGGATGATTATGAGGTGAAGGTTTTACCAAGCAGGGAGCCTTGCAAACCTGTCATGGTGATATTCAAGCAACAGGGTGTTAAGGATAAGGTGCTTGAAAAGAAGAAGTTGGTTGCTTTAAACACCTCGGTGTGTCATATTACGGCGGATCCTCCAAGGAGTATTTTTCTCAATACGGACCTACCTAAGCATACTCGTGATATCTTTAAAAAGGCCAGAGAATTGAAAAAACATGGGTATAAGTATGTATGGTGTAAGGAAGGCAATGTTTTTGTTAGAAAAACAGATCAGGGGGCTGTAATGAAAATATTGACCTCCAGTCAGATAGACAGTTTAATTGCTTAATGTGTTTCTGTTTGTCGTTTTTTTAAATTTTTAATTACATGCACTGTATATTCATTAGATTTTCGATGGCTAATAATCTTAATGTAGCTCATGTTAATATAAGATCATTGGTGCCTAAATTGTTTAAAGTAAGGTCCTATATCGAGTCAAATAAAATTGATATACTGGCCGTTACTGAAACTTGGCTTACTAGAGAGATATTGGATGAGGTTATTAGGATAGATGGTTATGTTTCTGTTAGGAGAGATCGTAATGGGGGTCGGGGAGGAGGAGTTCTATTTTATATAAAGAGTTCAATCAAATTTTCTATCTTAGATAATTTTAATGTAAATCAAGCTGAACAACTCTGGATCAAATTTAAATTAAATCAAATTAATAATACAATTGGTGTTGTGTACAGAGCTCCTCCTCTTGTCGGTTTTACAGATTTCTTGACGGAGTTTGAGGAAAATGTATGCCAAATTATGTCTGAGTGTGATAACTTTTTATGTTTGGGTGATTTTAATATTAATATGCTAGACTTCGAGTCGCACAATGTTGACCGTTTTTTATCCGTGCTTAATAATTTTGGATTAGAGCAGATCATTACTGAGCCAACGAGAGTTGCTTCTGATTCACTCTTGGATCTCATAATTTGTTCTGACAAAAGTCTAATTGGTGACTTCAGTGTAGATTCAAACGTTGTTTTGTCGGATCATCTTATTGTTAAGTGTGGCCTTAAGCTGTGTGTGATGAAACCTGAACCTTTCTATCATACATATAGGGACTATAAACACTTTGATAATGATCTTTTTATTACTGATTTAGAGAGAGTTCCATTTGATAATATATATTATCTGCACAATTTGAATGAGAAGGTTAGCTTACTCAATGGGTATCTGGAGAATATTTTTGATTGTCATGCGCCGAGACGTACTGTTAGAATTACCAAGCGGAGAGCTCCTTGGATGTCACCGAATTTAAAATATAATATTAAACTTAGAGATAGGGCATTGTCTAGGTGGAAAAAACGGAGAACGACGGAGAACAGAGAGTATTACAAACAATTAAGGAACTATGTTGTGACTGCTCGTGATGCTGAGAAGAGGGATTTCCTTGAAGAGAGGGTTAGGATGAATAATACGAGAGATAACTGGAAATTATTGAAAAATCTCAATTTATATGGGAAAGGCTCTCCTTCTATTCCGGAACATCTTGCTGATGTAAATAAAATTAATGATTATTTTGTAAATATTGATAAAACTAATCCAAACTCTGATACTTTAAATTTTTATTTGAATAATAGAAAGGAAAATGTTTTGGATTTTAATTTCAGGATGGCAACATTAGATGAAGTTAGATCGGCACTTTTCTCTGTGAAATCGAAAGCTGTTGGCAGCGATCAGTTGGGCATAGACATGTTACTTCGTTGCTGCTCTGTGATTATGCCTGTTATTGTGCATTTGGTAAACTTCTGCATCGAGACATCTGCGATTCCGGATTGCTGGAAGTCAGCTTCTGTTATTCCCTTACCAAAGATTGGCTCACCTGTTGAATTGAAGGATCTGCGTCCAATAAGTATATTACCTACATTATCAAAAGTCATTGAGCGGATTCTTTTTGACCAGATTAGGGATCATGTGACGCGCTGTGGGGTCTTGCCGTCAATACAATCGGGATTTCGGGCTAACTACAGCTGCTCTACAGCATTACTTAAGGTAACGGATGATATATTTTCGGCTACAGACCGTGGAGACCTAACAACGCTGGTCCTTTTGGATTATACCAAAGCCTTCGATAAACTGAATCATGCTCTTTTGATCGCCATTCTTGGTTATCTCGGTTTTCAGGATCATGCTTGTGAATTAGTTAGAAGCTATTTGACAAATAGAACGCAGATAGTTAACCTTAATGGAACTTTCTCGGAAGCAAGAAGCCTCTCGTGTGGTGTTCCGCAGGGCTCGATACTTGGTCCTTTGTTGTTTTCTCTGTATACATCCCAATTTTATACGCACCTAAAACACTGTTCAGTTCACTTCTATGCGGATGACACGCAGATCTATATTTCATTCTCACCTGATGCCATTGATGAAGCTAACCGGAAAATAAATGCTGACCTGGATATTCTTTTGAATATTTCCCATGCCCATTGTTTAAGTCTGAACCCCAGCAAGTCTCAAGTTTTATTTTTTGGAAAAGGTCATTGTAGAGAGTTATACGCGGATCGTGTTAAGATTTGTGTGAATAACATTCAGTTGAAGCTGTCTGATGTTGCAAAGAATTTGGGTTTATTGTTAGATAAGGACCTTAGATTCTCTTCGCACATTAGTAGTTGTATTAAAAAAGCATTTGGCAATCTGAAATTAATTTATGGTCAGAAAAAACTACTTAATGCTTCGCTGAAAAAGATGCTATGCGAGTCCCTGGTCTTGTCACACTTTAACTATGCAGATGTTGTATATGGTCCTTGTCTTTTAGGTGAGGATGCTCGTCGTATTCAATTAGTACAGAATTGTTGTGTAAGGCTGATAGGTGGTATTAGAAAGTACGATTGTGGTGTTACTGCTAAGTTGCGTGAACTTGAATGGCTAAGAATGGATGAAAGACGGGTGTTGCATGCACTCACTTTATATAATAAAATTATTTGTAAAAAGTGCCCAGACTATCTCTATAACAAAATTAAATTTCGATATGACTCGCATAATTTGGATCTGCGTCATAAACTCATTATTACCCCACCAGTTTATCGTACAAATTATTTTCAAAGATCTTTCTCATTTAATATAGCGAAATTATATAATAAAGTCGACTCAGAATTAAAATTGTGTTCAGATTATAAATTTAGGAGGCTAATTAAAGCCTCGATAGATAGATTCATGTAGTTTGTAGGGATTCTCATCCTGATCTCTCTGGTTTAGAATTTAGTGTGTTTTGTAAGGGTGTGAAAGTGTCAAAAATTATAAATTTATCTATTTGTTTTTCTGTTTTTCTATTTTTCTCTCTCTCTTTATATAATTCTATTGGGTTCATTTTCTATGTAGAAATCGGTCATAAGATTATGAATTGTAATAATTTACCATTTTTCTGTTGGCTTATATTTTCTTATTTTTTTGTTGTTTTGTATTCCTTCTTTTTTTATTATGCTCTGACTGCTTGCTGTATTCTGCATTTTATGCGTATAGTGGGCAGTTAGAGTATATCAACTTATAGGATCTGTATTAATCTTAATATCTAGGTTAAGCTAGGAGGCTCGGCCTCAACTTCGCCATTTGTAATATTTTACAATAAAGTCATTTATTATTATTATTATTATTATTATTATATGTACCCGGAGTGCCGCATCGAGCGCCCTCTACAATCTACAACAAAATTATTAACAGAATCAAATTTATCGACCCAAAACTACTCCCAAACCAAAAACTGTATGCTAAGATATTATAAGTGGAAGTAAAAGTAAGTTAGAAGGAAATTAGAAAATAAAATTTTTACTTGGACACCCTATATCTCGGTTATCTACTTTTGAACTAGTTTTGGGACATCCTGTATAAGATTTTTAATCAAAACAAATAGTTTCTAATTGATTAATGATAATCGGGCAAGACGCGACGCTCGCGTGCTAGTACTGCCACACTTGAATATGCCGCCCATCAAAGTTCCCGCCCGGTGCAGGGACCCTGGATGGCTCCCGTCTAGATCCGGGGCTGTATGTTGTAGGTTTACGTGCAGCAACTGCGGGTCTACGGATGGTGTTGGAGCCATCTTTCTTCCCGTTGGCTGTAGAAAGTACTCTGAATGAGGCCTTCCAAAGTCCAAGGCACGCCTTCATGTTGGACCCCGTTAGGCTCTTGAGAGATTGTTGGTCGATGTTCATGACCATCGTGACACCGTTGTCGTCTTTGGTATGGTTTAATACATACCAATCGTTTGTTTTTAATCCTGCATTCTGGGTTTTCACCAATTGCAGTATTTCTTTCGGCGTTTTCATTTTTAGGTTTTTGGGGGCCACCATGATTACTTTCACCATATGGATGAGGTCTTTTGCCATCCCTACTTTCAGCTTTGCATCCTTCCATAGCTTCAGCTTAGGGACCTCGGTTTGCACCCAGGTTTTTGTCCCTTCGCCTCGGCATGACAGGATAACAGCTCCGTTATCAAAATAGGAGCTATTGAATGAGGGCCCAGAACCTTCTGGTCCGGGTTTAATTAGATTCAATAGCGCCATTTGCACTAGATCCGCTTGTTCCTCTGTTAGGCAGGTCTCAGGGAAGTCCTCAGGAACAATGGCTAGCTTTAGGACTAGTAGGGCGTCTTTGAAAGCTGTTGTACTTTCGTTATCCCTCTTTTTCTTTGCAGTCTGATGGGCCTCAGGTGTGCTACCATCAGACATTTCTCTTTTACTTGTGTTGCCTCTGGAGGGAGCGTATGAGCTCCTTTCACGAGAGGTACCAACGGATTCGGAACCGGAGTAGGCGTGAGAGCCCTCTCTACGGGACGAATCCTTTTGTTTACGGACAGGTCTTCTGCTTCTATACCGAATTGGCTCGCCTCTTTTCAACGCGGCCTGAATTGCTATTTTCCGTCGCTGTGCTCCGGACAGTCGCGTCAGTATGCGTTGATTGAGGTCTAGATTCGGCTCAGGTTCTTTGGCCTTAGCTGCATCCCCCTCCGGTACTGCGATCAACGTTGTGTTGTTATCTTCCACATCCGTTGACACAGGATTATTTAGTAGGGCGTCTGAAAGTTCCCTGCTATCTGTTTGGTTTGTTTTTAATGTTGTGTTATCCATAAAATTCCCACGAGTATGGAGGAAGTAAAAGGTCAACACCTGCAGTGCCTCCTGTACAGGTGCAAGACAAAGTTACTCCGAGAGGTCGTCTGGTATCTCGGAGGCTCCGTTAAAGATGCTGATTTGTACAGGCTCAACATCATCCACCCCTTCGGCACGGTTCACATGACACCTTGGGGTTAGGCCTATGGGACTGTGTTGCTGTGTCTTAGTATGGATGAGTGCGTGTGTGTACATGTGTGTGGGCACCACTGTGCGTTTGTATTCCACTTTGTCTGGCTTCTACCCACAGAGACCTGTTCGGCTTGGGAGACCCTTCCGGTAGTTGCCTACCGCCGGCATAGCTCTCTGAGTCAATGAAGCTCACAAGCCCCTCCGGTGCGTCAAACCGGGAATACGTCGGGGGGAAGCTAGTATATAAATAAATATTTACGATTATTTGGGTTATTAATGATAATCGTATAACAACAATAGTTGCATTATTTCTGATTATGACCTCCTTATATAGGGTGTTTCTCAATATCATTCTAATATTTAAGGAGGTTATTCTTGGGTCCATTTTCAGGAAAAAAACTTCATATGAACATATGTCCTAAACGTCTTAATTTTTGAGATACAGGGTGTTAGAGATTTTCATGTTTTTTAAATAATTTGTTAAGGTTAATGACTTAAATACGTGACAACTAGACTAGGTAGACAAGGTCAAAACTGCTTATGTTTACAAAAGAAATCTGCTCCTTACCTACTAGATCCTTTTTAATCATTGTTAATACCTAATTTCATAACAGAGTGCAATTAAATGAATTTAATTTTTTTATACGAAAACTGTAAGTTACTCGAACATCATTTGCAAGGAATGAGAATTCAAAAATAATTTTTTCAAAAATGCCGAGGGCAATTCCCGCAAGAACGCTATTGGTCGAAAAAAACATGTTATACATCATAAAATGCCTCTTGATGAATAGAAAGTGTGTACCAAATTTCAAAAAATTATCTAGTGCATTATCACGGATATTATTTCAAAAACCTTAACACCCTGTATCTCAAAAGTTAAGACGTTTAGGACATATGAAGTTTTTTTCTGAAAATGGACCAAAGAATAACGTCTTTAAATATTAGCATGTTATTAAGAAACACCCTGTATAACTAAGAATTGTGTATACAATCTGAGCGTTTGGCGTGTGGTGGCGCGCAATCCTGGTATTAGCGGTATCTCTTTGTATTTTTTTACAATTTAAATGCTGAGAATTTATATTTAAATAAATTCTATTTGGTTTGGTCATCAATCAGATACGCATATTTTTTTCTGATAGAATCAAATTTAACATAACTAATGCAATCTGGTTTTGTGCTCCAAAAAGGGTTTTAAGGTCTCTGAAAATTACATTTTATTCCAACCCTACCTCACAATATACTATTTTAATTTATTTTTAAGCTTTAGTGTACACTCTCCAGCTGTCATTGGAGAAAGGAATTATGTCTTTTTTGTTAATAAGCGGCGCAAAAATAGCCAAATTTCACCTTCGATAATGATTGTCTAATTAACAAATTTTGATAATAACAATTTTTGTTATTTCAATCAAACGATCAACCATATAAAATATCTAGGGCAGTGGTACTCAAATAGTGGTCTGCGGACGCAGTGTATGTATATATATTGGGTGTCCACTATCCTATTACTCGTATAGTAGTACTAGAATAGAGAGAACACTTTTGTTGTTCTTAAGGGAAAGATGTTTTCTTGATAAAATACTGTTTAAATAAATTACAAAACAGTTGTGTTAGTACTTTTAAAGATGAACTGGTCTACAGGTGCAGGCTTTCAAGAAATTTGGGAACCACTGACCTATGTTGAGAAATATATTATACCTGTTTATTGCTGTATAATTCTCTTCCTTGTTAAAAGGAATTTCCTCAATTTTATTCAAATTAGGTAACTCATGAATCACAATTTCTTCTTCTATTTCATTTTTTATTACACTGTCCGGCAAGGCATTCTGTAAACTAAAAGAAGAGAAGTAAGAAAATATTTAGAAAAATAATTAAAGTTGATAGTTATAATACTTATAATTGTTTCTCGTTTTGTTATTTTATGCAGAATATTGGCAAAGTTAACATTGGTTTTAAAAAGTTGAGTTTATTAAAATATATAATTTTTTTTTTTTTGGGCAAAATATTTCTTTTAAATGTTCAATGACCGAAATAAAATTCCGGACACTTTTTTGAATCACTCTACTTGACAAGGCAAGGTCGATAACTTTATTTGAAGAAGGCATTAGTCTACGAAGAATACCTGAGGTTAGGAAACTAAAAAACCTCAATAAATGGTTAAATACCGGGTTGTTGGACAGAAAGGCTGGAAGTGATAGAAGAAAACTTTCAAATGAACAGCAGACAGGATAACAATTTTGTAAATTTTTTACAAAACAACCCATTTAAGACAGAGATGGAGGCACACTATGAAACAATATTCCTGGCATAGTAAGAACAATTATATGTTGTATAAGGAAAAACTCGAAACTAAGATACAGAGTAGCTGCAAAATATTTATCTTTCCCAGTCAATAAACGACCCAAAAAACTTACCCAAACCCATTTTCTTCATGGTGTATTAGAGATATTTTAGAATCTGGCGGATCAAAATCCAAACAAGAATATTGAGAACTCTCTTTAGTATTCATTGAGCAGTAAATATTAAACACTATCTGCTTAGTCTTCCCTGCTGTAAAAATAAACCCATTTGTATATTAACAATCGTTAATTTTTTGGGTTAGTTTAACTTTATTCAATTTTTGTAATAAAATTATTAAAGATGACACTATTAGATGTGTTGTTAGATGACATGTGTTCATCACATAATTACTTACTTTATATGTCTCAATTCAATAGGCGCTACACTAATATTATGGTATGATTATTTTAATATGGGTGTAAACTAATTAACTAAACCTGAAATTTAACAAAGGAGAAGTACAAATGTCATGCTTACCATCAAGTAAATTAGGGGAATTTTTCAGTTTGTTAATCTCCATAGACTCTAGTAAATTTAACTTCAATCCTTTTTATTCTACATGCAGAATCTTGAAATTGTTATTAAAAATGATTTTTTTCCAATTTTAAATGATCAGCGTATGTTGAATGTTTATTATTTTTGGTGAAAGAATCTTGGTACCTAGTCTTTAATTCTAGTGCGAAAGGAACCTATACATGAACTAGGACAAGAGCAAGAATTTAATCTATAAACTTCGCTTTTTTAATCCTTCTGGTTCTTATCTTTTTTTTTTAATAACTTCCCCAAACTGTTAGTTTTATAAGCTACTTTGATACCTTGTTTGTTTAGAAATCTTTTGACGTTATCACTCTTTTTTCCTATGTAGTTTTATAATTATATGATTCTTTCCTCATAGGATAAACGTTTCGTTTATTGCCCTATTATAAACCATTCTAGAATAAATACAGTTTTCTTTAGGCATTGGAGTGTTGATTAAGCGGTGGACCATACTATTATATGCAGATAGTTTATGTTATATAGGATGGTGTGATTTATAGCTGATAGTATGGTCATTATGTGACTGTGATTATAGGGTATATACTAGAGTTAATATATTCGAAAAACGATGAGAGGTGTCTAGTACTTAGTCACTGAAAAAGGAACAAAAATGTCATCAACATACCTATATCAGAAATCACAATATTTACACAGGTGATGTGTGTGAACTACATCTTCTATATCGAATATTTCAGCAAAAATTGGACTTAGTGGGTTACCCATGATCAATCCTTGTTTAGCAGTGTAAATTTTATTTTCAAACTGAAAGCAATTTTAGTTCAGACACATTTTTATCAAATCTGAAATTTCATTCATGACTACTATTCACTTTGTTAGCGGAAAGTAGTTTTTCAACTAACTTAATAACTTGAAGCGTGGTATAATTGGAAATAAGTTTGTGACATGAAATGATATTAATTTTGAGTTGGTAGCAACTTTAAGATTTTTAATTAATTCATAAAAAATGTGGTTAGGCTTGAAGTTACACTGTGTATTAATGAAAGTAATTCACAAACAGTCACATATTGACCATACTATCAACTAAAAATCACAACATCCTATACAACATAAATTAGCTGCTTATAATAGTATGATCTACTGCTTAATCAAGGTTCCAATGTCTAAAGAAAACTTTACAAAAGAATCTAATATAATAAAACAAATAGCTATCAATAATGGCCTTAATCATAAAACAATAGATTGTATTTATTATAGAATGATTCATAATATGGCAATAAAAGAAACATACCCTATGATAAAAGAAATATAATTAAAAACACTAACATACATAAAAGAGAGTGATAACGTCAAAAGAGTTCTAAACAAACGAGGTAACAAAGTACCTTATAAAACTAAAAACAGTTTGGCAAAGTTAATCAAAAATAATAAAGAAAAAAACATGAATGATCAAAAAAGGGGAGTTCATAAATTAAATTGTGGCTCTTGTCTTATAGTTCATATGCTGTTCCTTCCGCACTAGAAGAAAAGACCACCAAGATTCTTTAACCAAAAATAATAGACATTCAACATATCGCAGTTGAAGTACTAATACCTAGTAACCCACAAAAACTCGAAATTGCGTTTTTGGTGGCAATGGGTAGTGTAAGCCAAATTCTACAACTTCGCTAATATACTATTTTATACCACAAAAGATCACTTCACTGAATATATAAGATTTCTAATGCCTTGCAAATGCCCATATTATGTGTGAGACAATGTCAATTTTTATTTGTCGCTTACGAGGTATTAGTACTTCAACGACGATATGCTAATTATTTAAAATCTGAAAAACACATTTTTAATAACAGTTCAAAGATTCTTCATGTAGAACAAAAGGGAATGAATAATGATAAGCAGGACATTTGTACTTCTCCCTTGCTAAATTTAAGGTTTAGTTAATTTATCTCTTATACCAGTATTAAAATAATCATACCATAATATTAGTGTAGGGTTTATTGTATCGAGACATAAATTAAGCAATTATTATATTTCATACCCCTACATCTGTTAAAGCAGCTGTGTCATGTTGCAAATAAAGTGAAAATCAAACATCTAAGAGGTAGTGTTTTCTTTGATAATTTTATTATAAAAAATTTTGTAATATTAGAAATGTAAATAAAATATAAATACAGAAATAAAAAACACAACACCTTTGACAACTCTCTCAGCTCTACACAAAACATCTTTTAGTAATAGTTGACTCTCTAAACTTCTTTGAATAAAGAACAACCTTTATTCAAAGCTACACTTCCAAACTATCAAAGATGGAGACCAAACTACCAAACCGCTTGCCGTTGAGAGGCAAACACCAGTAACACCACACCAGAATCCAGATACCACCGCTTCTTAAGAAGTGCTTGTGCTCCTTGAACGAAAGAAATTGCCATTTCTCTGTGATTGAGCAGTATACGGTGAAGCTTGGTTATAACCGAAACAATGTGATTGGTTGTGCATTGAGCCAATCACATTCCATCCGCAGTCTGCACAGTCGATTATACTTTCTTGACCTTCTTACCATTTTTATTTTAAACAACGGGAATCGGAAAACTGCTCAGAAGATCAATTACGAATTAGATTGAGGGTAAATGCTGATCTTTATGATGAGAATTTGTACTGGCGCGGCTGGCGCCATATTTTGACTTAGGAGAACGATCATATCGAGAGGAAGCTTAGTATTCTTGTCTCTCTTTTTCTCCTCGGTCAAGAATAGACGTGCTGCCTTAGCCGAGAGGTGTATAGCTTTTTTTTATGGTCAAACACAAGCACTATAGGAAAAATTCTTTAGGGCACTCTGGGAGTGGTGCGTGTGACCTCGGGAAGGTCGTTCCATAAGGATGAAGTCCTCCAGATGAAAGAATTCTTAAATAATGAAGTTCGAGGAGTACTAAGCTTAACCACATATGGATGGGCGGCAGTGGTTCGTCGTGTATTTCTGATATTCGCCGCTCTCGGCGGAATTAAGAGGGCAATGTCAGCCGAGCACTTTCTATGAAAATATCTGTAAAAGAGAGTCAAATCCCCAACATGTCTTCGATGTTCTAGGTTGTCGAGGTTCTTCGTCAGTTCGTGGTCTCCGATTAGACGAATGGCCCTCCTTTCGATGGAATCCAGTAGCCGAAGAGTATGTTTGGGTGCAGAGCTCCAGACATGAGAGCAGTACCTACTCTAGTGATGGTCGAATCTGGGCTTTGTATAGTGTCAGAAGTTGTTGAGGTGTGTACAACTTTCTGGTTCGGAAGAGTACACCAAGTTCCTGAGAAGCTATCTTGGCGATTGCCACAACGTGGTTATGCCAAGATATATTTCCTCCCAGATTGACGCCCAGCAAATTAATAGATCAAGCCAGTGGGATTGTGTGTCCGGCCATGACTATATCCGGTTCTGTAATGTTAACCTTTTTAGAGAAAACTGCTTCCTGGGGTTTTTAGCGTTAAATTCGACTTGGTTACTGTCGCCACAAGTCAAAATTTCTTCCAGGTCTTTGTTGAGGCGTGATAGTTCATGCCATCTGCGAAGATGTGCGTCGGCAGCCGATGTTTGTGTATTCAAGGAGGAAGATGAGATAAGTGTAATATCGTCAGCAAAACTAAATATTGGATTTCTCGTTTTCACTAGAAGGTCGTTAATGTAGAGTAAGAAGAGAGTGGGAAACAATATGGACCCTTGAGGAACACCGGCATTGATGGTGAAGGTGTCTGAGAGAAATCCGTCAATCGCCACTTGCAGAGAGCGGTCCTTAAGAAAGCTAGACAACCATGCACAGAATCAACTGATGGGCACACCATAGGATCGCAGTTTACTTAGAAGCCCCTCATGCCAAACACGATCAAGGGCTTTAGAAATATCCAGTGCAACAGCCCGATACTCCCCATGATGTTATATTGCGTTGTTCCAAAGATGGGTGACATAGACTAGAAGATCTCCAGTTGGTCCGGACTTTCGAAAACCATATTGATGATCGCTGATAATGTGGAAGCCTTCCAGGTACTTTAAAAGATGTTAGCTTTCTCCATTACTTTTGATATAACTGAAAGCAATGCGACTCGTCGATAGTTGTTAGGCAGGGTTATCTTACCTGTCTTTGGTATAGGATGGACTCGCGTCGTCTTCCAGCACGATGAAAATATTACTTTTCTGTAGGATAAGCGCTGTCTTCCAGCACGATGGAAATATTCCTTGTCTGTAGGATAAGTTAGAAAGTCTACAAAATACTGGTGTTAGTTCATCGGCACATCTCTTGAGAACTATAACAGGAATTTCGTCTGGATCAGAAGCTAACGGAACACGTTTTCTGTCATTTCGGATTGAACTGCAAGAATATTGGGTGGTGTTCTTCCCTGGATATCTACAGCGGAATGCGAATATCGATAGATTATCGATTCGATATCGATAGTTCTCGACCCCTAGTCCAGCGACACACGAAACCTAGCATTCTGCTATGTCTAATCAAACCCTTTTTTCTGTGCCACCCATCGGCGTTTGGGACGGACACCAATCCTTGATTGGATGTTAGGTTAGATTATTGGATTCATTTTATTATTGTATGGATTTAAAAAGAGTTTTTCAGCTTCTTATTTCTATTTCTCCACCTTTGTGTTCGCCACAAATTTCAAATTACCGCAAATTGTTGTACCTTTTTAAATATTCTTTTTACATTTTACCTAGATAAAGTATTCTTAACAATTAGAACCAATTTAATTATATTATGGTGTATGTAATCTGATTATAGTCTACTGCTTAAAATATATAAAATGTCGCAAAATTTAATCAAATCGGATGTCGATCTGTGCAATTCTACGGTGGATCAACTTAACAATTATCAAGATATGCCTGATATAATTAACATCAAACAAGAACTTTGTGCTTCTGAAATAGAGTTTCCTCAACAAGAAGTAGACTCAGATGTAAATGAAGACAGTAAATTGAGGTAAGTCGTTTGTCTTCTAATGTCTAATTTTGCTATTAGGAGAAAGGAGGTGTAAGGTAAGTACTCTAAGAAAATAAAGCAGAATGTTCTGTTTAAAGAGACACACTGATGCTTCACATGAAATTCACCATGCATAATACAGAATAAATTACACAATTCCATATGTGTCAAAACTTGGGTGGAAAGTGTGTTTTAAAAGACCACACTAGTGGTGGAGTACTTTTTCAAAATATGAAAGGCACTAAGAAAGGATTTTTCTAACAATGAAATCTCCTCTTTTAATTGGTTATTCTGCAAAATGACAGGCTTTTTTATTCTAAATAAAAGGAAGTTGGACAGCTAGATCTGGACTATACTAAGGGGTGGACTGACTGAAGAATTTTAGTTGTCATTCTAGTGTCCTTCGGCATGCATTCAACAAAAATATTTCCTGCTTGCTTTCAATAGACTATGGCCATGAGTTTTTTAACTGACAATAAGCAAATGAAAGCAAACAGTAATGCACAGTGCCTTGAAGTTAAGGAAGATATGTTGGAAAATAAAAACTAAGACATTTACCTTTTTAGCACAATAAATCATTCAGATGGAATTAAGTGTAAACAAGAACTAGAACCAGACACTCTTATAATGACCGAAGAGATATACATTAAGACAGAGAAGGGACAAGAGAGGTATGTTTATTTATTTATTTTATTTATTTATTTTATTTATTTTATTTATTTATTTTATTTATTTATTTTATTTATTTATTTTATTTATTTATTTATTTTATTTATTTATTTTATTTATTTATTTTATTTATTTTATTTATTTTATTTATTTTATTTATTTTATTTATTTTATTTATTTTATTTATTTTATTTATTTTATTTATTTTATTTATTTTATTTATTTTATTTATTTTATTTATTTTATTTATTTTATTTATTTTATTTATTTTATTTATTTTATTTATTTTATTTATTTTATTTATTTTATTTATTTTATTTATTTTATTTATTTTATTTATTTATTTTATTTATTTATTTTATTTATTTATTTTATTTATTTATTTAATTATTATGATGTATCAGCAATTGGATATTACCAATAACAAACACACCAATAAGTATTATATTACTATATGCAGTTAACTAGGTACATTCAAATATACTAAATTTCAATCAACTTGCTGTCTACAAGTTTACTAAATTGTCTTAAACTTAAAAATAGTGAGCAAACATGTTTCAATCCTTCTCTTCTCTCCAATGAGGTTTTGTCGAGGGTTTTGTTTTTCACAATCATCAACTTTGTTTTTTTTTAAATAGTAGTAACACTTTAGTGAAGATATTTTCGTAATCAAATCTAGTTTCTATTTTATGGGTATGTACCAGGATTTATAAAATAATATATTATTATTGTTAACATTGTTATATATCTATTTTATGCTTTATGAACTCGAGGATAAGTTTTTAGTCCGAAACCCTTAATAAATAATAGGTGCAATGATATTGTTGGATTCAGAATATAAAGTATAGTTCATCAAGCATAAAATAAAATCTTACTACTATTTCAAAAAAGAAAACATTAAGATTTTAAAGGTTTTAAAAAATGAAAAAATTTCATAAAAAATATACATACTTGTACTTAGTGTTGTGATCACTCGAGCGAAAAACCGCTTGATCACTCGATTATTGAAATAACCGGCATCGCTCGATTATTAAAAAAACCGCTCGAATTATCTATTCAGGCGAAAACCGTCGCCCGTAACTTATTATCTTTCACTCGATACCCGCGCTTCGCTTGCCGCCGACGGAATTTACCGCTGTAGCGTGATCGAATTAAAAAACTGCTCGTATATTCAAACAGTTTTTCGCTCGATAGGAAATACTCTAGTTAAAAATCAGGCGAAAAACCGAAAAATATCGCCCGTTACCTGATAGACGACCTTCGATCTTCGCGCCGCGCGATCCGATTGGCGACGTTCGAGATTGACGCTGAGCAAGTACACGACATACGTCTTTCTTAAAGGCACATAAACGAGAAGGTGCATATAAAAAAGTATGCTGAATCCCTTAGCGGAGTCATCGCGACATGATTTGCGACAAAGTTGTGTTTTAACTGGCTGCCCAGCGGAGTAGTTTAGGTCTCCGATTGTAAATATTAAAAAATTAAAGGGTATAATTTTAAAATTTTTAATTACTATAAAGACGAGAAAACTTCTCAAAAATAACATAATAATAGAAATTATTAATGAAAAATAACCAAAACGAACAAAATGGTTAACAAAATATATAGAAAACTTCGTTGGTAATCTTATAGTAAACATTTTTAAATCTAAACAGGAACTTTTTATTATTAAACTCATCAGTACATGAATTTAAAAAAATAATAACCAATTTTCTTATTTTGCCAGTCGCGTAACTAAGCTTAAATTTTTGAAGTGCTTCACCTGATAATTTAAAGTGGAAGAATTTGACAAGCTATTTTAAATATCTACTTATTTTATGCTCGTAGATTGAGGAAGATGTGAAGAAAAATAACTCTTGGTAATACTTTTTGTTCAGGTTAAAAACGCACAATAATAAACCCGAACAATAAATACATATTTGGGTGATTTTTTGAAGTTTTTTTGTTTGGTATCGAGACACGTTGTAAAAATTCATTATTCACAAATAAATAAATTTCTGGAATTTTTTTGGGTGGCTACTACAATTTTTTAGCTAAACCTGTGCCCACCCATAGTTACGTGCCTGCTAAATACCCTACCTGATCACATGTAAACGGTTAGGCTGGCGGTCATGCAGTCGGTGACGTCATCGCTTGGTGAAGCGGAATTTCAGGCGATTCACTCGAGCGATTCACCCGATTATTATAATCGCTCGAGTATCAAGTACTCGATTATTAAAATCATCGGTTTTCCCCAACACTACTTATACTTATAGAAACCAGCAAATGTCAATTTTTTTCAGTCTTGAACTTCTTATTAAATCCGAAACAAGAAAACCTGAAAATAATGAACCTCTTATAAAATATGAATTGGAGCAGGATTCACTAGACTTGGATGAGCTATCATGCGAGAATAATATAGATATAAAATATGAGCTACCCGAGGGGGAAGGGAATGCATCTGTTAACAGGTTAGTACGACGCACTGCATTGTGTCAGGATAAGATCATATGGAAACATATGGTAAGCATGCGATCAATTGTGTTGTTACCAAACCACTGTGGAATCATTAGTTTTTGATATTATGTATAACATTATGTTCGGTGTTATGTAGTGATCGGCCGATATCAATATAAATATCAGTACATCGATATTTTATTGGCATATTGACAAATTTTGCCGATTATCGGTTTTGGCAAAATTTTACCAATATCGGAATTTTGAAGGTGTTTGAGGCTGTCATTTATCATTTGAAAATTATTAATAATCAATCATGCTAGGGCGCACAAACGAAGATTATTTAAACTTGTTTATTATTTATGGAATGTGACAAAGTAATAAGAACATGTGACAAATTTATTTCTTTGGCATTTGGCTGTTTTTGAACGTCATCACAGCTAACTAGGAGTAACTGAACTTAAAATATGCAGCAGAATCGCCATAAAATATTAAATTGGCAATATTTCAAATTTTTGAAATAGACAATGTTATAAAAACTTACCCGTATTTTTAATGCTAAATAGAAAATAGTTATACAATTTTGCGGTTACCGTATGTAGATTTATTGCAGTTTTCTCAATTTAATTTTTAATCCTAATGTTTGAACACCCTGCATTAATAGTTTAAAAATATTATAAAAAATCTATTAAAGCAAGGTCCTTTTCAACAAGAAATCCAACTCAAAATAAAATAATAATATAGGAAAAATTAGTAATTATTTTTTTAAGGATGCAAACGTCATTTTAGACATTAAATCTTAAATAATATGTCAAATATGCTTAGACTTAGGGATAAGGCCGATCCGTACTATGCTTACTCACCCTGCAATTTTGAATGATTTTTAACGCATATGCATCAAAAGTTCTTATATGTCCACATTTATGATTTTTTTTTATTTGAAATTTGATAATACAAAATCGGTTGATTTTGATACAGTTGTATAAGTGGAGTAACGGAACCTTTTTGCATCCATATTCAAATCCCCAAAAGCAGCAGGAAAACTGATGTATTTCTTGTTTATTCTGTTGTCAAATTGAGTTTGAGGATGAAAAACGCTGAAACTTTCACTCGCATTAACATGCATAAATGTGAATCTAAAATTGCATGCAATTTTAATGCAGAGTTAAACATAGGTGCGGATCGGCCGTAAAACATGATATATGAAATCTGCCTAGAATCTTGCACTTTACTCAAACGCAACGCTACTTCAGTATGCTGTCATATTCATTCCCACGTGTTTAAATGTAGGTATTTCTGGCTTAATACATAAGGTGTTAAATTTGCCTTTTTTTTGTTCTGTTGTGAAATAATTTATAATAATAAATGTTGTGGTTTCATTTTCAAATTTGGGTGTGTGTTACTATTGGTCGTGTTGCAAGACATTTAGCCGTCATCTCGAATTATCGAAAGAATTGTTCAGGAAGGTATGACAGAAGTGTTAAAATTATAGTATGTCTTATAAAGTGTTTGACGTGTAAATATGACAACACCGGCCAACATTCACTGGGGCCTTTTGAGGCTTTACATACCCTATTAGATTGTTCACATCTCTCGCCAGTGCCCATCACGTTGTTTTTCGGGTTTAAGATAATGCGCCTTTTATGGTTATTTTTTGTGTGTTTTCGTTGCGGGCTTAAATACAAGGTGTTATGGAAATGATGTATTATATTTAAATGGATGACTCCTTAGGTGTCCTAGAGAAGCGCTACATAAATTTTTTTTCAAATCGACCGTTTTAAAAGTGGGGTCCAGCCCCATAAACCCACCCCTCATCCGGCGTTTGTTCGGGTTTGTTCGTCATGTTACCCTGTGGTGGCATATCAGAAAACAGGTGTTACGTGCAATGTTGCCAAACTTTGTAAATATGTAAAACTTTAGTTTCTTATAAAAATAAATATTTAGCTTACTTAAGAAGTAAATCCAGATGCGATTAAAGAATCCAGGGCACAGACACCTTCAGTTCTTTTTTCTATGGGAAAAACTTTTTGCTCATCACGTGCCCTGATGATAGTGTGGGAGTGCATAATGAGCTTATCACTAAACCCCATTCGGCCTCTTATTTACAATCTCGGAACATAAGCGTCATATCGGCGAGAGAAAAAAACACAGTGAAACAGGACAACTAAATCACTTAAAGAAACACACAGACACCCACGAGTTTCAAATTAGTTTTTTTGAAGATATGCACCTATTATCAGATTGCACGAAAGCACTAAATTTCTATGGACTATTAACCCTTTACCCTTTACTAAAGATAAAATGAAACAATTATGTTCACATGAACTACCCTTTCAAATAATAATGGTCGAGTCCAAACTCCAAGATGCTTCCTTTCTTCGAAAACTGGTGCTAGCGCGGTTGCCATTTCCGAGACTATAATTATACAGGAAAGTTATATTATAGAAGGAAATTCCGCAATTTATGAATATAACCTTATAAAACATCGAAAGTGGCAACGCTGTATTTTTAGATAGACAACAGACACGTTACACGTGAAAATAGCACCAGGCCACTGCCTTCGAAAAAAGAACAGCCCGTCAGGTTAGCCCGATTGTCCAAAATCAGCTGTTTAAAGAAGCCGGGGGATTTGCACACGCCTTACCGGTTTCCTACTGTTTTTACAGAGTTTCAAGCAGATTTGTGTGTTAATACTGAAACCCGAGTTTAAATTATTAAGTTATTTGTGTACAGTGGTTGTGTAAATACTTAAGAGTGCATATTAACACAGATAAATAAAGAGTTTGTTCAAAATGCTAAGTAGTGCTGCATTAATGGATGCAAGTCAAATTATAATGACCAGCAGACCAGAGTCTGCATAAAACACTTTGAGGAATGATTTTTAGTAAGATAATTGAAGGCAACACGACCGAACGGTAGGACTTTGTTACATTATTTATATCTATAACAACAAGTCTTGTTTTAATTTTTATTGAGCTATAAACATAGATTAGATAATTTTGGATGCCTCTAAAACAAATAAGAGTATTTTACAGAGAAAGCATAAAATAAATTTTGTTGACGTTTACTTGCAGGTTATTGCATAGAAATATTAATTCATTTTCTTTAGCGTTAAGCTCATTATTACATTTAAAGCCAAACATGTTTGAATGAGTTTGAATGTAATAAACCATTTTTTTCTTCTAAAGGGTAAAGTGGCATTTCAGTTGTTTCAGTTATCCGACGGGTGTCGTTCGAATTGAACAAGTGAGAACATACCAGACCATTATAAACTCCGCGACGGTTTGTTCGAGTCAGTTCAAGTTTATAAATCGGAGATTGTTTCCCAGTGAACTGAACTAAACGTAAAAGTATATAATGATGTACTCTGAAAAATAAACAACTTGGAATCTGTCAAACGGTTAGACTTTCTAAAGAGTTTACCTTGTAGATATGACAACACTGTTCAAGATTCAGTGACGTTTTTCGCCATATGTTGCTTTGGTTACCTTCCTGGCAGGGGCACCACGTGATCATTTTTGGTTTGACATAAGGTCATGTACCGGACATATTAAATTAAAGCGCCATTTTTAGATATTTTTCTTCAATTTGTTTTTATCTCAGGAATTGCCGGTTTAAATATAATACGTCATTTCCATAACACCATGTATAATAGCAGGCATAAATCACGAACAAAACACAATAATTATAAACTTTAAAGTAGCAATAAAACTACATTTTAAAATTAGAAAATCAAGAATGTGACCGTCAATCTCAGTCATTCGAGATATTAAATTTGACCAAATGTTGTTTCATAAATTAAGATATTTATCATCACCTGACTTTAAAGAGTGAACTTTCATTTGCTGCAAGGCCCAATAGTTTCTAGTTTATATTTATACAGGGTGTTATCGAAATGGCTTATTATATATTATTTAAAAGGGTGTCCAAGAGAAACCCTACATGTTTTTTCTTAATCGGCCGTTTTAAAAGTGACCGCATGACCCGCACACTGTAAGCATATCACCCTGTGGGCATGATACAATAAACATAAGGTATGATATCGCGCACACGAGGTGTGGCTTAGTGACGTCATGGTGTGAAGAGCTTTTTCGACCATCGACTGGTTCCCATATGCTTTCACCGGATATTTTGAAAGCTTGCCGGATTTTTATTTTATTTTAGTGGTATTTGTGTATTTATTAAAAAAAGATTATAATTTTTATATGTGGTGCGCTGAGTTTAGTTTTCCAAAAAAAAATTTCGATATAAATATAAGGTATTTCTCCTTTCATATAGAGAAAAAAACAATTAGAATGAATACGCTTGTACAAACGGAAGATAAATTCAATGGAACTTTCGCACGAATATGCTCAGAACATTTAAAACACGAGTTACTTGGATATTTACCTAGAAAGTGTGTGCACTGAGAGAAGAAGCTATCTCTTTTAATCATTTGCCTTTACTAAGGAAATATAAACAGAATGGAAATATCGTCAAGACCAAAGAAGAAAATGCCAACTTGTGGAAGGCTTTGTTAAAGGACAGGTAATTAATAAATAAACAAATTTGTATTAAATAAATGTTAAAATATTGCAACATTAATTATTGAAGCTTTTATAGAACTCATATTTGTGATGTCGTATAAACTTTCATTATCTAACAACAATTTTTGTAAAGGAGTTTTTAATTTCTGGTGATTCGATTCATGGTGCTTTTTTGCAAAAGTCGTAGATCAGATCAATAATAGGTATAAAGTATTTCAGGTATGTACAAATATACGAAAATATTTTGCTTATCAGATAATCCGATCTTCGGAACCGAATTTCACTAAAAAGCTTGTAAAAAAAGAAGAGAGTGTCACTCGTATACAACATTCATTGTTAATTTTTGGTTTAGAAAAAAGTGAGGTTAAGAAACATACGACGTCGGGTTTGTTCGTGTCGATTGTTACAAATATTCGGACGGAATTTGGCACCAAAAGTTTATCAGGGCACCGTCGGATCATCATATCGTCAGTTTGATTGCAATATTTTTCCTAACTAACCAGTGAAAAATAAATAAATATAAATGAAAAGTTGAAATCCGGTCCGGTCCTGTCGAATGTTTATTTTCACAAGGAAATTTCCGAACTGCGCAAACTCACTATTACCCGTTCGATGCCCATAGCGGGGACATAATTTCAGATGGTATTTGCAATATAATGGTTATATATAATTATGTGGTCAGTACACGTAAATAAATGCACTTGAACCGTAATACTCACCAGGACCGCACTAAGAAATGATAATATTTTCCATGTATATTTTTTTCATACAAGGGAGACAAGTCAACGGCGATATTTATTTAACGGTGATTAAAAGCAGTAAGTATCTGTTTAGGCCCCAACGGTTCTACGCGGATCCAGGGGGGGGGAGGTCATTGGGGTCATGACCCCCCAACAAACGAACAATGGAACACGAAAAATAACATACAGTATACTCGTTTGACAAAGCGGCAGCGTTATACTTTTCCTTATGACTCCCCAAAACAAAGTTTGAACCCCCGCTCCTCCAAACCAAGTTCTGGATCCGCCCTTCCTTCGACCAGGGTTTTTATATTTTATGAAAATTTAAAAATTTTTATTTTAAATAATTTGCAAGTTTCGCAAATATTAGCTGCTTACGAACAATTATTCGTCTTATTTAAGTTCAAGTTAGTTTCTGACCTGGTCTAAGTTGTTTGTTTGTACGCGTCATTCGACATTTATTTTGAAATTAACTTTTTTTGCATTAATAATTATGATAATTTAAAAAATCGAAAATCAGAACTAGACAAAGCAATTTATGAAACATAACCATGATGGAACGTCAAATTTTGCTCAACATAGATATCTCAGTCGAAATCCGGGTGTCTTAGCAGGGGCAAGAGGGGAAGTCAGATTCTGACTTAGTTGTGACAAATCGTACGTACAACTAAGTTTCTTTTCTTGAAGTTAAGTCAGAATTTGTACTGTTCGTAAGCGGCTATTATGTTTGCAGCGAACCCTCTCACCAGATAATGACAGTCTGACACGACATTATTGACCTGCCTGTTTATTTCTGGTTATTTAATTTATATAGGTTGGTCTGTATTCCAGGACCGTACTTAAAAATAGTATTTTTATTTTGCAAAGTTCAACTTCGTTTTGCGCACGTTGTGGCGTCAAGGTGTGTATACTCGCGTGTATAATACGGGGCCGTTTCTAAGGGTAATATTTAAGTGTTTAGTCTTTACTCGTGGTAGCAACTTTGGAATTTGAAATAAATTACCCTATATATTATATTTTTTTTGGAATCTAGGTAAAAATCTAGAATAGTTTCCTGTATAATATCATATACCTATCTTTAAGACTTTTTGAATTATAAATAATCTTGTGATTTTTTAAAGCCGTATCGGGACCTGAAAAGAAATTCATATCTTTTTAGCGGTTACAGCTAGAAAGCTGAAATTTTGACAATTGTTTCACAAGACCATCAAAATTTTATAATTTTGAACGGTATTTAATTAGTTTTATACAGGGTGTCTCCATAACAATATTTCTGGGGGAGATGAATTATTGCAAAAATCTTCTTTTTTTTAAATGGGACACCCTGTATTTGATATGTTTTGCTAATCGAAGATCGAATTTTCTATCTAATGATATTAAGTGTTCCTATACCTACCTATCTTCAATATTTTCGGACTTATAGCGAAATTTAAAAATTATCTTATAAAAATATATTTTTTGGTAGTTGAATGGAATGGATTCAGAACAAAATAATGAAAAATCCATTTGACGTTATGTCTGTGTTGTTGTAAAAAAAAAGTTAACAATTAACAATTTATTAATAAATAAATAAACAAAAACGCATCAACACCAATAAAATAACTAATAACTAAATTGTTGGTTCTGAATGGCATGAATTGTGGTGATAACTTTTTCACCCCTTCTAGAGACCCCAGAGCTGTTCTTAGTCGATTTTCTAAATATTTCCTCCCAGGGACCTCCTCGGCCAATCAATTTTTTCTGAGTCATAGGATCATGCATCAGGATGAAGTTTATTTAATTTTCTGCAAATTCTAGATAAAACTCTACCACACTCCCTATTAATATAAAATAAACTCTAAGCTCGAATAATGTTAATTAGTTAATTTTTATTACAATAACACAGACATAACGTCAAATGGATTTTTCATTATTTTGTTTCTATGAACCCATTCCACAGCCTACTTACCAAAAAATATATTTTTTTAAGATAAGTTTTAAATTTCGCTATAAGTCCGAAAATATTGAAGATACGTATAGGAACACTTAATATCATTAGATAGAAAATTCGATCCTCCATTAGCAAAACATATCAAATACAGGGTGTCACATTTAAGAAGAAGAAGATTATTGCAATAATTCATCTCCCTCAGAAATATTGTTGTGGAGGCACCCTGTATAAAACTAACTAAATACCGTTCAAAATTATAAAATTTTGATTGTCTTGTGAAACTATTGTCAAAATTTCAGCTTTCTAGCTGTAAGTGCTAAAAAGATATGATTTTCTTTTCAGGTTCCGATACGGCGTTAAAAAATCACAAGATTATTTATAATTCAACAACTCTTAGAGATAGGTATATGATATTATACAGAAAACTGTTGTACATTTTTACCTAGATTCCAAAAAATATGTAATATATAGGGAAATTCATTTGAAATTCCGAAGTTGCTACCACTTTCGGTATGATCCGGCAATACCGCACCATCCAAAATATTTTAGAAACGTAGAAAACCATCTCTTATAGCTACAGCCATATTTTCAAAATTAAATCATTCAGTTCTCGAGATACTTCTAATAGGCCACTTTACTTGGTGCACAAATACCTGAGCAAATACCACTAAAATAAGAATGAACATTCCGGTAAACTTTCAAAAGATCCGTTGAAATCAAATGGGAACCGCAGAATCGTGCAAATAAAAATTGACGTCACTAAGCTTCTAACACACTATTATCACGTCACGTGAATTCACGTGTTGTCATATCGGCAGAATAGCACATGCTACCACGGCTTAGAAACAGACTACGTAAACTGCAGAACATTTTTATTACATATTTTGTGTTTGTCAAGATCGCAAGTGAATCATGTAGCCTTCTAGCGTTAAACTCTGACACAGTGTTATCACTCATGCCGAATATGTAACTTTCAAGATGTCAAGTATGACTTGCCGTGAGCTGCATGAGGTGACTATAGTGTACCTCTAAACCTATTTATAAGCACTCATAAGCCGCCTTGCAGATATTTCGGGTATGCCGTGACATTGCGTGATAGCATGTGATCTTACGTGACGTGATAATAGTGTGTTTGCAGCTTAAGCCACTCCTTTTCCTTGGCGATAGCGTACCTTGTGTTGATTGTATCATGATACATAATGAAATGTTCCTTTTTAGCACCAATACAGATTCAAAAGTTGATGATCGAGATAAAATTATAGCCAATCTTAGAAAAAAAATTGAATTTTTGGAAAAAAAGCAAGAATTTATTGGAAAACTATTCAGCACTGAACAATTGCAAAAGTTAGAGGGTATAAAATGTCGCCTACGATGGTCTGTTGAGGACATGTCTAAGGCAATGGTAATTTATTCAGCTGGACCAAGGAGCTATCGGAAGCTCTTGAAAAAAGGATATCCATTCCCTGCCGTATCTTCCCTAAGAGCTTGGATAAAAAAAATTAAAATAGCACCGGGAATTTTAAAAAATGTTTTCAATATTATGAAGTTTTCTGAAATGAGTGCCGTAGATAAAGTATGTGTAATATCGTTTGATGAAATGAAAGTGAAAAGAACCTATGCATACGATAAAATTAATGATGAAACCATGAGACCCTATGATTACGTGCAAGTGGTTATGCTTAGGGGATTATTTAAAAGCTGGAAACAACCAGTTTTTTATAATTTTGATTGCAAGATGACCAAAGAAAAATTATTTGGGATTATACAGTGTGCGGAATCTTCAGGTAATTTTTATTACTAAATATACAAAAATAATTAAATCTGTGGTACGCAAATATTAAACATTTTGTAATTTTATTGTAGGTTTTCAAATTGTGGCTATGGTCAGTGATCTGAGTGGGGCGAATAGGGCGTTGTACAATGAATTACATATTGATCATATTAGTACTTTTTTTAACAATCCTGCTAATAACGAAAAGATTTTTGTCTTGGCTGATGTCCCTCATTTAATAAAATTAATCAGAAATAATTTTGTTGATTATGGATTTATAATTAATAACCAGGAAATAAATAAATCTATAGTTGAAGAAGTTCTAGACCTATCAAGCTCATCCAATTTGACAATTACAAAAGATAATCTAAACGATAAGGGAGCTACTCGGCAAAAAGTTAAATGGGCTGCTAAATTATTCTCTCGTACAATTTCTAAGGCTATAATTAGATGTGGCACATTGGGATATTTAAAGCAAGAAAACTGGATCGAGTGTGCACATTTTTTCCAGCAAGTAAGCGCATCTTATATTCTAATATGAAATTACTGGTAGTTTTGACACACTGTTTATTAACTTTTAGGTAAATGATTGGTTTGATGTTATGAACGTGCCTATGAGTGATAGCATAAATAAGAGCATAACTTACGGATTAGCTCTAGAATTTCAAAATGGCATTATTGATGCAATGACTAGAACTGTCGAAAGCCTTAGAGTGAAGGGCAAAACATATTTATTTCCATTCCAGAAAGGTAAGATAATGTCACAGAAAGTTACAGCATTTAAATAGATGGGTACATATTAATAATAAATTTTAGGTATTATCATGACAAATAATTCCATAAAACTATTGCTTGAAGATGTACGAAGACGATTTTCTACAAAATATCTCGTAACATATAGATTGAACCAAGAAGTATTGGAAAATTTGTTTGGTGTCATTCGGGCGACAGGTGGTCACGATCAACCAGATCCCTTACAATTCAAATATGGGCTTAGATCTTACATTTTGGGTCGTAACAAAGGGTCATATTCAAGCTTAGGAAATATTGAAGATGACGAACTCAGTATAGCAATTAACGAAGTTAATTTATGTGCACCAGTTTTTTCTTCAGTTGGCGTGGATGAAGACGTTGACATTCCTTTGAATGACTTGGAATCTGAGTTATGTGATATTGAATATGATGGTTTAGAACAACTAGCAGGTTATATTTGCCACAAAATAAAGCAGAATGATGCCTCTAGATTGAAAACACAAGATTATTCGTGGACTTCTCACCATAGTGAAGGCGGATTATGTAAACCATCAGCAGAATTCGTGAGCCAAATGCAAGCGCTTGAAAAAGTATTTCAATCAATTAATTCGAATACTTTGTTAATTACAAAATGTTATTTGAAAAAGGTACTTCATGCTAGTTCTTCTATTACCTGCCCTGAAGAAACTAAAATACTTTTTTTTCGATCTAGAATGTACTTTAGAATAAAAGCACTGAACCAAGATTTGCACAACTTAAGTAAATCTAGGAAAAGAAAGATTACAGCAATTATTACGTAACATTTTAGCTAAATATCTAAAAATCTAAAACAAGGTAATAAAAAAAATTACATGAGGTATTAAGCATAAAGATAATGTTTCATGAACTTTCATGCTTTAAATTTGCTCGAGACTAATCCTTTCTCTCACTTATTTAGAATGTAAGATTTTCATACTTTTATTTATTTAACTAGGTGTTTTAGCTTTAATCTATGTTATATTTCTATGAAATATACTTCAATACTATGATATTAATCTTTCATTTCACTCACCTACTCACAAATGCATAAAACTTAATACTTTTAAAAGCTAATTAAAAACACTAACAACAATGTGCATCTCCATAAGCAAACAAACCAAACCGCCAAATGAAATTGAAACGGCTGGATATCATACCTTGTATTTATTGTATCGTGCCATGTGGGTATGTGTGTCTTAAGAGCTGTGTTTAATCACAGAGGTTGCCAAGCAGGCACTATTTCATGTGAACGTTTAGCCAAATATACTTAATTCTTTTCTAATCTAAAACTGGATTAAGAATTGTAAAACGGTATGAAAAAGAATAATAATAACAATTTCAAATATGAACAATTTTCACATTTTTGTCACAGATCTTCCTGAAACTTGTTGATACCCCAATCAACATGTCAGACAATCTAAATATCAATAAATTAACCAAAAACAAAATAAATATTGATCAGCTGATGACTCTAATCTCTTTCTAACCTGCTAACAAGCGGCATATTTTTTAATTGAATTGATGCTACTTAGATGGCTCCGATTGTTAATTTGGAATTGTTTGGGATCCTCATCTTAAAACATATGTTACTTTCAATGTTGTCAAACTTATTTTAAAACTGAAATTTTATATAAAATTATGAACATAATTATGATACCTAAAGAGCGAGGAAATCTAGGCACAGGCACAGTTTTTTCCTTTTTGATGGGAACACTTGATGCTCCGAATATTAGATCTTGACAGCAACAAAGAAGACGTAGTGAAACAACTAATTAGTTTTTTGAAGATAGGCATACACACATCAGATGTTAGATTTTATTACACGAGTTTCGCAAACAAACGCACATAGGAGATAGAACACAAATTATTTCATATTTCGCAATAGTATATACACAAAATTCACAAATAATAAAAACGCTGGATTCTGTACAATATGCCTCTCAGCAAATTTCTAGATTCAATTCAATTTATTATTCCTTTTCTTTTATAATGGAAGATATTCGTATACAAACATGTGGTAATTTAAGGAATACCCTTACGAACTATATGATACGCGAAGACATATAGTCCTTTTCACGTGTCAAACAAGACTGACACGTTCAACGGATTTGAACGATGAAAGCCGATGCATCGTTGCTAACCTATATCCAGTTCTTAAGTAAAAATATACGTGTTGTGCGTCCCAGCACATCGGGTATTTAGGGTTTTAGTATTTAGACAGTCGATTTTAAAAAATGTATCTAGGCTTCCTCTAAAACACCCAAGGAGTCATTCAGTTAAAAATAATAAACCATTTCCATACCACCCTGTATACATTTTTCAATATCAAAATAATGATGACTTAATGAATATAAACAATTTCTAAATAGGCTACTTGATTATCAATTGAAAGTAGATAATTACCACTCAGTATTTTTGTTTGACGTTAAAAAATAGTTGATAGATTTTGTGCGGGTGTGAATGCTACTTTTATGCTGTTTTTTGAGATTATGTTTGATATTGATATCAGGGATTGGGCCATATGTTACTTTAGTATATGTATATCTTTTTTTTTTCTTTTATGTGTGGGCATATTTGGTTTAGAATGTTTTGTCTTTTAAAGAATTAATTGTATTTGAGTTGAATTATTAGCTATTTTCATTATAGTATTTAGTTGATTAAATACGGTACCAAAATCTTTTTCGTCTGATAATACCAGCCTCATCTCCAAATAATACCTATCCTTCGAAACTTAATCAAATACCCCAGTTTTATGCGGATCGCATTGAGCATGTTGTGTTATTATATTTTTCCAGTTTGATTCGTGCTAATAAGTTTTAAAAGTGTATTTCCGTCGTTTTAGTATAGTTTATTTTGTTTTGAAAACTTTGATTAACTACATATTGAGTTGTTTATGTATCTGGTAAACCACAGTAAGTACTAGTCAGGTAACGATAAATGTATACGTTAATATTTTATTTATCTGTTTTTAGGCGAAAATAATAATTATGGAGCATACTTATTGTCTGTCTTTAAGCAAAGCGTATATTTAGTTTTTTAATACAATAACCTTTCCTTAGAAAAGGTCCATAGCTATTTTCAGAAATGTTTTTTTGTGCATCCGGTACAAAAACATGGCAAGTTTTCCAAGTGATTTGTATTTATATAACAGGGAAAAGAAATGATCAAAGATGACTTTTTCGGAAAATTGAAGATACAATTTTTTACAGGTATAGTTAAGTCCATGTATAGACACATGCAGATACATACTTCCTATCTTTTTGTGAAGATACAGGTAATTACTAGACATGTAATAATAGATAATGACTTTATTTTATATATTTGAATAAATAAATAACAAACAAATACAATGTGTTTGTATGTTTTATTCCCTATAATAAATAATAAAAAATGCACTTAAAAATATAAATAGACTCGTTTCATTTTTAAAATAAACGTACGTACTATTTTAGTACGGTCCTGGAATTTCATACAAACCTAGGCAAAATAAATAAGCAGGCAAGTCATTAAGGTCACGTGACACTTGACATATTTGGCGAGAGGGTTGGCTGCAACGACTATAGGTATGCGCCGAAAATTTTGGGTCGGATCTTGGTCTACCTAAACATTTTCTTCCGAGACACTTTCTCGCACGCTCTTGTCATTTGACGTAGATTAATAGGAACGCAAAAAAAGCCACAATTCGACGCAACGGAATTTTACCCTCAACTTGACAGGCGCGGTTGCCAAGTACGTCAAAATATTTCACAACAGAACAGAAAAATGATGGTGCCTACATACAATCTATATATTTTGTGGATATATATTCTTTTTTGCAGCGTACTAGAAAAAAATAAACCAGACAGGGAAGCGGGCACGATACTACATAAGACGGATACTGGAAAACAAGGTCCAGCGAATGATTCAAAGTCAAAATATCCTAGAAAAAAAATACATAACTGCCAGGATTGTAATTATAATACACCGTTTTCAACTAATTTGAAGAGACATAGTATGCGTCACAAGCTTCCAGAGCAACTCGAAATCTACAAGTGCCACGAATGTTTATATCAAACGGCCGACAAGTCTCATCTCAAAAGGCACAATCGGCAACATAAAAACCCCAATGAATTACAATGGTTTAAATGTCCTAAATGTAACTATAAGTCATCGGACAAATCCGTGTTAAAAAGGCATTTGGTACGCCACGAAATGATTCCCAAAGAACTGATCCAGTGTGATAAATGTAACTATAAAGCGTTCGATAAAAGCATTTTACGAAAGCATAAACTTCGTCATAAGGCTCGTATTGAACATGATATGAAAATCTGTTACGAATGTGGTTTCGAAACCCTTGACAAAGGTTCCATAAGAAGACATGTATTGCGTCATCGAAGACCGCAGTGCGAATTGTTTAAGTGTAGCGATTGTGAATATCGAACGTTCGATAAGTATAGTTTAAAATATCACAGCGTTTGTCATAAACCTCTGGATGAAGTTACCATGTATAAGTGCGCCGATTGTAATTATGAGTCCATGTATAAAAATCGTTTACAAAACCACGTTTTAAGTCACAGGAAAATTAAAAATATATATACTAGAAGAAAACAACGACCGGAAATTATAATAGGCCTATAAATAAATATACTGGGTGTTTCATTAAGGCCGACCGCCGACCATATCTCGGGAACTACTGGGCATAGAAAATCAGGATAAAAAATCATTAATAAGTGGCTACGAGAAAATTCCGCAAATTATTTTCAAGTTTCAGCACAATTCAAAAATTAATATTAAAATTCTAAATTTCTCCGAATATTCTCACATTAAGATATAACTTTGGCAACATCGTTGGAAAGTTTAGACAATTCTGTATCGTTTCTGTCTTTGGTTTCCGTCTAGCCTCTGATAGGAGCGGAGCTATTGAAAGTGTATCGTTTCAATTGTTGTAACTTATAAACGACTTATTCAATTTTAGTAAGCCTTAGCTTGTCTGGAAGAGAAATGTCAGTACTTACACTGTCATGTCCAGTGGTACACGATAGTTCCTAATAAAATTGCTAGAGCTATGATATCATAATCGGAAGGTAAATTAAATTTGCAAGAACAAACGTGAAGTCCGTAGTTCCACATCGTCTTTCGTTTCAAAGTTATGATGAGAAGAAATTTTTTTAACACTAATTGTTATTGTAAATAGAATGCCCTGTATATTTTGGCATTTTTCGATTCTATGTATAAATTCCGGTATCTTTTAACTATTTCATATACCCATTTTTTCTTATAAAAAAAAATCACAATCATCAAAGGTAATTTGGCCATACTTTGTAACTAATACAGTTAAATATTTAAGAATTTGAGAAAGGTTAGACCAGGTATGGGTCTTTTTATGACAAAAAAATTCTTACTTTCTGGTATAATATAATAAATACTCATATAGTATAGTCAAATATATGTATATTACTTTAAAAAAGAGAAGTAATTAAATGGTTTGCCGTTATTAAAATTGCTTCGCAGCAAAAATAGCCATTAAATCATTTGATCAGCATAAAAAGATTTTGCTTGCAATAAATAAAAATCAGGCTGCAACACTTGTTCTGTGTTCGCTTAATTAACAGTCGAGCTGCGAAATGATTACCTGGTCAGCAAGATTTTACAATTGGTCAGTAGAAAGAAACATGTCTAGAAGCAGTTTACTTCAGAGGTTTGCATATTAAAAGAATGGTTATCAATATAAATCATTGGATTGCGTTTGTTTTGAATAATCGGCAAAGTTCGTTATTGTGGGCGGAGCGAAAGCAGTCGCGTGATACGAGTAGCTAATTGCGTGCGTGTTTTCATTCGGTGTAGCAGTCAATAAGGCCCAAAAGGTGTAGTGGGGGCGGGTTTTCACTTGTTTTCCCAGGGCACTGTCAATTTATGTAACTTTCTTGTATTTTCTTTTGCCGAATACGGAAGGAAATCAAAAGGTGTAGCGGGGGCGGGATTCCACTTGTTTTCCCAGGGCACTGTCACTATTTCACGTTTTATTGCTTTTTTTATGACAAAGATTTAATATTTTGCTTACCCGCTGATTGCTTACTAATATCTGGTTAAAGTGGATCGCTCATAGCAGCTTATATATTTAATTTGCGTACCAAAATAATTTAGAGCACTCTAGTATGACATTTGGCCATTTTGGCTGACCGATTACATTTTTCTGTTCGCAAAAATAAGAATATATTGCTAACCCGAACAAACCCTAAAAAAATACCCTGTATAAAAAATGTCTAGTATGTTTATGAAATAAAAAGACCCATACATTTTCGAAATTTTCTCAGATTTTTAAATGCGAAAGCAAAGTGAAAGTACCTACGTTGACATGTTTTTTTTATAAAAAGTTGTTTTAATGAATTTTATCTAAGAAACGGTTGGAAATGGGTATATGAAATTGTTAACAAAAGTTAAATATACAGGGCATTCTATTTAAAATAACAAACTAGTGTTAAAAATTCTTCTTCTGGTAATATTAACATCTACCAGTACATATATTCTAGTCTAGTGTAGTTAACCAAGGGCCAACCAAAGTTTTAAAAGAAATACCAGCTACGTCGTAGGTACTAAATCGTTTCCTACCATCAGGGGGACAGATCACGTGATAATGGGGGAGATCTTTGTACATTGTAACGAATTTTATGTAATAAATAGTATATTACATACCATTGCATTACACACGATTTCGAAAGAGTGTGTATTAATTATATGTACTTATACTATAAAATGTAAAGTGTGCAGTTTGTAAAATAATGACCCCCCTAAGCGTATTTAAAATTAGTGTAAGTCTCGAAAACTTTTTAGATGGAATATCCTTTATGGGATTATCGTGTAGTATAAAAAAAATATGTACCATATCTATTATACACATAGAAGTTTTGCATCACTCTTGATTTTAGCATGTTGAGATAATTTCAGGAATGAATTTTTTTTCTAAATGTTTATTTATGTTTATCAGTTAAAACTACTTAAAACAATACCATTTTTTGTAGCAAAAAAAATATTATCAAGACATTCATTTTCAGTGTTGTATTTTGTTGGCGCTGGCCAGTTAAATTTATCGGTTCAGTGTGTAAAAATGAATCGCCGAGTAATATCTGAAATTGATCGTGCAAGAATAGTAGTTTTAGTTGAGGAAGGTCATTCCTCAAGATTTGTTGCTGAAAGAATAAAGATTTTTCAAAGTGATGTATCTCGCATATGGAATCGCTATCTAGAGACCAATTCTGTGCGAGACAGACCACGAGGTGGTAGAAGGCGTGTTACTAACGAACAGCAGAACCGCTATATTACGTTAACAATTCGGAGAAATCGTACTATGCCAGTCCCGCAACTTCAGAGAGATGTTACGCATGCAATTGGAGTTCGCGTATCAGTCTCTACCCTAAGAAGACGCATTCTTGATTCCGGTTTAAGATGTCGGCGGCCAGTAAGAGTTCCCCAACTACAATATGACCACCGAGTTCGTCGACTGCGGTGGGCTGAAACGCACGTTCGCGTACCCGAAGAATTTTGTTTGGAGAGAACCAACCAAAATTCCGCCCAACTTGCCCATGCTCGCCCCTTGCCTCCATTCGCGGGAGGAAGCGCCATGTTTTGGCCACATACAATACTATAAATATATTTTAGTTTTGTTAAGTTGTTTTTTTGGAAGGTTTAAAATGTTGTGGTAAAATAAAATTTTTTAAAACTCATTGATTTTTATTTTAAACTTATCAATGAACTAATATGTATATTTTCGCGATGACGTAATTACTTATTCGAGAATCAGAGTGATGCAAAACTTTTGAATCTATGTGTATACACGGTGTCCCATATAAGAATTCACCGTACAGGGATCTCGTAAACCACAGGAGATACAAAGATGGTTAAATTAGAGAAAAGTTGCGCTTTGCTAAACCCTTCAAAGTCACGATTCGAAATCTAAAAAAATCCGATTACTTCCGAAGATATTTGGGAAAAACCGAATTTTCCCGATTTCGTTTTTATTTTTTTGACTCTATTTAAAAATATATGACAAAATAAGTTCCACATTTTCATTGCCACTTTTTCTACTCTACAAGCCGGTGTTCTTAAATTTTCAATCCGACGTTTCGTTTTTCCGCAACCATCATCAACTTTGTTTTTTTAAATAGTCGGAAAATTGAATTTTATGCTTAGTAAATTCTACCTTATATTCTGAATTCAACGGTATATCACACTTAATATTTATAACATGTTTCGCACTTAAAACGCATCATCAATATTACAAAACAAAATATTTTAATTTTACGCAACAAAAAGTTCATTGAACAAGCATATTTAATCAAATGTTCAAAAAGTCCTCCCTCATTCTCTAAACAAACGTAGCAACGGTAAACAATTTCATTCATTACGTTTTCTAGCATCATTGGAGTTATCCTTGCAATAGCGGCTTGAACCTCGGCTCTAAGTGCTTCTACATTCTCCTACGTTTTCCAGTAGACTTCATCGTTGAGAAAGCCTCTTGCTGAAACCAAATACTGTTGTTTTCTGCCAACGGAATCTTATCAAGAAAATCTTCAATATCGTTATTCAAGAACTGGAAATATCTTTCTGCATTTAAAGTACCTTCATAAATTATTGGTCCGATAATTCATGTTCCTAACATACCACACCACACATTACAGCCAAAGCGTTGCTGGTGCCTCAATGGTCGTACACGATGTTCATTATGCTTTGCCCAATAATGTCGATTAAAAATTCCATTGTTACAAAAATAACTTTCGTCTGACCATAGAATAGTTCTTGGAAATTCAAGATTTTCATCACACATTCTAGTCAGCCACTCGCAGAAAATCATTCTGCGCTGTGGATCACCAGGTACTAAACTATGACAAATCCTGAATCTAAATGGAAGAAAACCTTCCTTGTGAAGTATTCTTTGAGCATTGGACTTAGGAACGTTGTGCTCTTTTTCGATTGATCTTAATCCCACAGTATCCTCTTCGTGCACAGCCAATAAAACGGTTAATGTTTGTTCTGGATCGTTCGTCTTTACTCTATGCGCCACTGGTTTTTGAAATGCGCCATATTCCCTTAGGTTTGTTAGAAGTCTTTTGAAAATTGATATATTAGGTTGGCGTCGCTCTGGATATTTGAGCAAATATTGCCTTTCAGTGTCGAAACAATTTTTATGGCTTTGAATATAACAACATAACATGTCCGATTTTTCTTCATTTGGAAAATGTGCCATAATTAAAAAACACTTCAAGAGACAAGAAAAACTTTAAATTTAATCGGTAATTTCCGAACTAAGTTTACTTCTTTACGTAAAAATTTCGATTTATCGGAAATACTGACAGATCGCCATGATTTATTTAGACAATGCGCTTCAAAGCCTACTATTTCAAGACGATATAAATGGAATAACTCGCAATTAATTATTTGGTGCTAACATTTTGCTTACTTGCCCTTATAATAGTTAAAACTTAAAATTTTTGATCCGACGTTTCGTTCCTTCGTAATAATCATCAAATAATATTGATGATGCGTTTTTAAGTCCGAAACATTTTTTATAAATATTAAGTGTGATATACCGTTGAATTCAGAATAAAAGGTAGAATTTACTAAGCATAAAATTAAATTTTCCGACTATTTAAAAAAACAAAGTTGATGATGGTTGCGGAAAAACGAAACGTCGGATTGAAAATTTAACAACATCGGCTTGTAGAGCAGAAAAAGTGGCAATGAGAATGTGAAATTTATTTTGTCATATCTTTTTAAATAGTCAGAAAAAAATAAAAACGAAATCGGGAAAATTCGGTTTTTCCCAAATATCTTCGGAAGTACCTAATCGGATTTTTTTAGATTTCGAATCGTAACTTTGAAGGGTTTAGCAAAGCGCAACTTTTTCTAATTTAACCATTTCTGTATCTCCTGTGGTTTACGAGATTCCTGTACTGTGCATTCTTATATGGGACACCGTGTATAAATTAAAATATTTATTTCCTATGCCTTAAATCTATCGTTTTATCTTATTTTTTAATTCTCCATGTTAAAACGCCCACGTTCGGGTAAACTAGTTTTACGTCAGAAGCTGACATTTTTTGGTAGAGGATGAAAACTATGATAGGTATGTGCCAGCCGCTTTTCTCCAAGTAAACCGTAAAGCTACAGCCTGTTAAATTGTCAATTTCTTAATTTGATCAGTCGATTTGGCCCTCAACATTAAAAAAGCCAGTAAAACTGACCCATTAAAGATAAAACTTTGGGGTAGACTTAAATTTTTATACATACCGTATCTTTTACACTAATTTAAAAATATGCATCTAAGGATGCTCTACAACTCTTTCTAATAAAATTTTCTTACACGACACACCTGTATATTTTTATTCCTCTATGTCTACTTAGAAATTAGGCCCATTAATAGGAGTGCACACGGCTGCAAGTTCAAAAAGACTAGACCAAAGGATAAAAAAACAGTTTTTATTAACAAATAACAGAAAATTAGGTACAAAAATTACACCAACAGCTAAAATTATTTTTATATTATACTAATTGATAATTCTGTTCCACCCGTTGCTCATGACTAAGAAGATGGGTTTTCAAATGACTCTGACAAATAGTTTTGTAGTTACATGTGGTACATTTAAATTTATGCGGCCGAAGTACGTGTTTTCTAATTGAACTCTTATCGATAGTTTCAAACTCACAGTGCACACACTTATGTTTGCGAACATCCTCCCCATCTTTGTGTCGAAGAAGATGTCTCCGCAAATGACTCCTATTAACAGTCTGGTAATCGCATTCAAAACAATTGTACATTTGCTCCTCTTCCAAATTGCCATGACGTATAATGTGTACTTTAAAATTAGTTTTATGAATCGTTTCGAATGAACATTGGAAACATCTATAAACTGTAATCTCGCCCGGATCCTTATGGCAAAGCATGTGCCTATTCAAGCAAAATTTATAGATCGTTTCAAATGGACATTGGGGACACTGGTGTAAAGTCACCTTCTCATTCTTGTGCGACAGAAGGTGAGTTTTCAAATTACTCTCGAAGATTGTCCTGTATTTACACTGGTCGCAGTTATATATACACAAGTCTTTTACACTCGGATGGGAAAATAGGTGCTTTTTAAATTCTATTTCACGTTTAGTTTTGTATTCGCATTCATTGCACTTGTACATTTTAACCTCCACCGATGTATTATGACTTTGGAGGTGGCGTTTCAAACTTCTATCGTACTTTGTTTGAAAGTCACACTGATCGCACAGGAGCATTGTGACCTGTTCATGATTTTTATGCCGTAGAGTGTGTACATTAAAGTTGCTTTTTCTGTGCGATTCGAAATTACAATCGGGACATTTGTATTTCTTTTCTTTTTTTAGATTTCTATTGTTCGGTTTATTTCGTTTGTTTTGTCCTTCCTTTTTCAATCGGAATTTTAATAAACTACAAAAAATATTTAAAAGTTACTATTAAATTATTAATTGTTAACTAATTGTTTCTAATAGATTGTATATCTTAAAATTAATTAAATCACAAATAAATCATTAGATTCTGAGATAATCATCTATTATCGCAACAACACAGCTGTCGGATACTAACTATTTAAACTATTGCCACAAGGCATTAAGTAGCCTAGATTTATTTAAATCCTCACATTTATAAATTTAATAATGGGGAATTATTCAAGTCTAGTTTATCATTTAACAATATCAAATTTTTAGTTTACTAATTTCTAAGGATTATAAAAGTTTTAGTTTACGGGTTTTGTTCCCTACCAAATCTCTATCAAAAACACCTTATTAAACCTTATAAAAAAAATAACATTCTCCCAACATTTATTTTTATAAACTGATAAAACTTTATAATGCATACCAGGCCGCACACCTAGCGTACAAATGCTACAAATGTGTCGGGCGACATATATCGCTCAGCCCACACACCTGACATACAAATGTGGCGCTACAATTGTTTTACAACACATGTGTCGCTCGACATCTTTTGCCGTACTTAACATAAAAGGTTCTAACGGCAAAATTAGGACGTCCTATCTACGGGTTAAGCATAACATTACATGCCTAAATGTTTGTCCTAAGTGCATAAAACATCACTCTTGTTAGCATAAATTTTCCGATACTGAATCAATATGTCTAATCTATTCGTAAAACTTACACTTAGGACATTTTTAAACCAGTAAGAACTAAGAAGTCCACTTTACATGAAGTTACCCCAGACACTGTTCCTTGCTTCTCAAGTATATTTAAAACCCATGGTATCTACGTATTTTAAAAGATGTAATAGTTTAAAAGCGGTCATCTTTTTTTTTCCTACAAAAAAAACTACTTTCTTGATTTAAACGATATTTTCATAATAAAATATATTAAAGGTGCAATAAGTACACCTGCCGTACAAATGTGTCGCTACATGTCGATACATGCATCGAATAACATTGTAAGTGACAAATCGTGTTTTTAGAGGCGAAGACACAATCCAGGTTCGGGTATATTACTTTACCATGATACTACAGACAAAATACGAAAATAATCAGATACAAATGGGATGAAAGAAGCATTTAAACAAAAAATTAAGCTAAAAAACCAAATTTTAGGTTTGAAACATTGAAATTTATTTTGAACTCTGAAATTGGTCAAAATGTCACTTGCAATGTTATTCGATGCATGTCTTTAAATATACTACATAAGCAATGTACATTGTCTGGGGTAACCTCATGTGAAGTGGACTTCTTACTAGTTTAAAATGTCCTAAGTGCAAGTTTTACAGACAGATAGGACATATTGATTTAGTATCGGACAAGAGTGGTGTTTTATGCACTTAGGACAAACCCCATTAGGCATAGATAGGACGTCCTAATTTTCAACACACATGAGTCAAATGTGGGCGAATTAAGAAGTCAAAGAAGTAAAAATGTCAACTTTTGCCGGTGCCGGCAGTAATGGGGCAGTATATGTCAAGCGACACATGTGTCTGCCACATAAAAAACTCATAATCGCATAGAATATAATAAAATTTTATTATAGTATTTTAATATATCTTTCTTATTTTTATGAATAAATACATTAAAAAAATATATTTTCCCAGAAACTAAAAGCAAGGACTCGGCCGATGGTTCTTGTATGTAAGAGAAGATTTTTCTCTAATATAACTGGTATCAAGTGATATCTGGAACGACCTAGATGTGTCACATTGGTGCCTCCATTTTTAATTACATTTATGAATACTCTAAAATAATGCTGCGGCATCCTGGGTCGTGGTGTTGTGTATGCAGACGACACTAATATTTTGTTCGGGTTATGGCTACCAAAACTATTTAAAGAATGCAGACGAAATATTGTCGATGTTGTCAAATTTCTTACCAAAAATCTAATAAGTTTTATGAAATTTATTATTTATACCTCCTTTGAATACAGAATTTAACCTAATCGGTAAAAAGTTAGAAAATATTATAATTCAGACTGAAAAACTGAGAGGTATTTTGAGTTTTAAGTAACACCTGTTCACACCTGACTAATTTTAATTACCGGACAAAATTAAAATATTAATTGCATTATCTATTTAGTAGCAAATTTGCCGTTAAAACCAAAATTGGATAGGGTTTCGATACAGCTGGTATTGGCGTGATTAAAAAATTCAAAAGCAAGGAAAGCAAATAATCCGGAAAAGTTGTTATCGTCTCCCGGCCAGTTTATCAGCTATAGACAAATTAAAAATTGTAGTGTAATAAGATGCATTATCGAAAAGTTCTATATAGAGTTAAAACAAGTGTGTAATTTTAATTAATAGATATACTAAAATACTTTGGTACTGCTTGCAAAAATAATATCATTCACGATTATCAAACTAAATCGGAATTAGGAAGAAAATACGAGTTTATTAAGGCATATCGTCAAATATATATATATAGTGTGTCCGCAGATGGAGTACCCAAGAGGGAAAAAATCTTTAATATTGATTTTACGACCAAAACTAATTCAATAAAAAATTCTGCTTGTTTAGACTTTATGTTAGTTTATAAACAACTTTTTTTATGCCATGGATTGCCCAGGTGACCTGTTGGCTTCCTTCCCACTTACGGATATCGCGTAGCCACAGATCCAAACGACACGCTATATATATATAGCCTCCGTTAGGATCTTCCAATCATAAACCGAGTTAAACTCTAAGCGAGCTACCAATTATTGCTGAACAACCTAAACCTCGCAAGATTTTGCACTACACATCAGCGAAGTGGGAAAACTTGAAGGACCATTTTCGTAGTTTTCCTTGGCCGAGCGTATGTTTTTCTTCTGATGATCCATCCGTCTGTCCTCTCATCCAAAAAAGCGCCCTTCCAACGGCAAGCCCTGGTTTAGCAAGAATTGTGAGCGTGCTGTCAGATTTAAAAATCTGGCTTACCGACAGTCGTGTAAAAACCCTCGAGAGTCGCACCATCTTTGTTACCGCTCGAAACCAGTGTAAGCAAACGATAGATCAAAGCAAAGAAACGCATAACGAGAAGATCAAGAACATACTACTTGCCAGTGCTAACGGATCAAGGTCCGTTTGTTAAGTCGCTAAGGCTGTCAGCCAAAATTTTTTTCACCAACTCAACTTCTCCACCTCTAACACGTTTCGATGGCACAATAGCATCCACAGCCGGGGACAAAGCAAACTTACTTGCTGAACTCTTCTTCGCATTCCACTATAAACTCCCAGGGAAAAACACCACCCTACATTCCCGCAGTTCAATCGGAAATGGCCGAAATTGTGTTCCGTCAGCGTACCATCAATAAAATACTGAAAGGGCTCGACGTCAAAAAAGTTGTGGCCAGACGAAATCCCTATGTTCCCCAGAGATGCGCAGATTAACTCACGTCAGTATTTTGTAGACTTTTCAACTTATCATACAAAAGAGGAATATTTCGATCCTGCTGGAAGACGGCGCTAGTCGAACCTAGGAAAGGTAAGAGAACCCTGCTAAACAACTATCGACCAGTTGCCCTGTCTTTAGTTATATCCAAAGTAATGGAGGAAGCTATTAACCCATAACTTCTAAAGTACCGGCAAGGCCTTAACATTATCTGTAACCATCAATATGGTTTCTGTAAGTCCAAATCAACAGGAGACCTTCTAGCCTATGTCACCCATCTTGTAGCGACGGGATCAAACATCATGGAGAGTCCTGGGCTTTTGCACTAGATATTTCTCCAGCCTTTGATCGTGTATGGAATGAGAAGCTCCTAAGTAAACTGCGATTTTATGGTATGCCTAGTCGATTCTGTGCATGTGGCGATTGACAGGTTTCTCTCAGACGCCATCACCATCTATGCCGGTGTTCCTCAAGGGTCCATATTGTCTCCCACCCTCTTACTGTATATTAACGACCTTTCAGTGAAAATCAAATATATTGCTTTGCTGACAACAGCACACTTGTCTCATCTTTCACTCTGACTTCTAAAACATCGGCTGCCGACGCACATCTTCGCAGACAGCATGAAGTATCACGGCTCCTTTGTTGAGCTGGAAGAAATTTCGTCTTGGAGTCACAGAAACCAAAACGAAGCAGCAGTTGTCTCTAAAAACGTGAACATTGGAGAACCGGATATAGTAATGACTGGACACGCAATTCCACTGACTCGGTCAATTAATTTGCTGGGCGTCAATCTGTCTTGACATAATCACGTTGTGGGAATCGCCAAGACGACAGCTTCGCAGAAACTTGGTGTACTTTTCTGGATCAAAAAGTTGTATACACCTCAACAACTTTTAATACTCGACAAAGCCCAGATTCGTACATTACTAGAACACTGCTCTCATTTCTGAAGCTCTGCAGACAAGCATACTCTTCAGCTACTGGATTCTATCAAAAGGAGACCACAAGCTGACCAAGAACCTCAACAGCCTTGATCATCGAAGACAGGTTCGTGCTTTGACTCTCTTTTACAGACATTTCCATGGTAAATGTAAACGAACGACGAATAGCAGATATACACGACGAACCGCTACCCATGTGGTTCAGCTTAGTACTCTTTGAATTTGATTGTTTAAGAATTCTTTCATTTGGAGGACGTCATCGATAAGTAAAATGGTCAGTCCCCTACCTTCACTAAACTGACATGGAACGCCACTGGCCCATTATTACATATCCATACCAAACAGTATTTATAATAAATATTTTGATTTATGTTACATGTTAGTCAGTCTGTTCCAAAACCTAATAGAATCTCCAAAAACGGTGTTTTACCATAAAAATAATTGTATTAACGTACAGTGGAACAATAATTCAGACTTTAAATTAATGGCGGAAATATGTTATTTTTATAATAATTGTTTTGAATACAGCGGTATCGCCCGCAGCTGCTGAAAATCAGCTTATTTCGCTGTAATGTAAATAGCTATTTTCATACAACATACCACAATATTAATTAGTTGCTAGGTTTCATCATATTTCTGTATGACACACCTTGTATGCTGTTACCCAAGGTAAAAAGTAACATATTATGTCCTGTTTTGGAGAAGGAATGATGTATTTGAAAATGTTAATTAAAGCATCCAAATTATTTAATATACAGGGTAGGGTTGCGCACGATGTATCGATGTTTTAAAAACATCGATTTTTTTATTTCGATGTCGATGTTTATATCGATGCTTATTTATTCGATATTATTAGGGAACATCGATGTTTTTTCGATGTGTTCTTCTATTTTTAAAAATGATTTTATTTAACTTTAAAGGCGGCGACTGACTTGTAACAAAACGGAGTAATGTAACATGTTACGAAGCTCTCTACGAATGTTACATTACAGCAACCCGTTCAGTTAATTTTTATATCGTAGCGAATGCTCGCGTTTGAATGCTCGGTTCGCGAGTGATCCACCATTCGTCTTCACGAGGATCCCAAAGATTTGCCTTTTCTCTATATTTCTGAATAAAAAAAAACAGGGGTTTCGTACGATCCCGATTCACACAAAATGCAAAACCTCAGAAAATGAATTTTATTTACATAATAAAATGAGAAAAAGCGCCACTTTCCCATACGCTCGCAACGAACAAACTAATTCAGCGACTGACTAGAGCCAAGCACTTGAAACGGAAAACCTACAATACGATGGAGCAGCGGCGAGCGCGAGCCGCGAGCCCCGAAAGCTCGGCTCGCCGTTTTGTTACAAGTCAGTCGCCGGCTTTTACGAAGCTCGCTACGAATGTTCATGTTACATTACGCCGTTTTGTTACAAGTCAGTCGCTGGCTTAAAGGGTCTGGCTGGCTTAAATTTGGTACACTACTTAAGTAAGTTCGGTGAAAATACAATATTATGAAAAAATTACCCCCTAAACCACCCCTTCACCTGACCTGGGATAGAAAATTGTTTAACTATCTTCATGTCTACCGATTTCGTTCAATTACGGAAATCTCATTGCCGTTCGTCAACAATGAAATATTATGAAAAAAATACAGCTGCTGACTAATGATGTTCCACTTATTAACAGTTTAATTTTTTCTTACCATAATAATACCATATTTTTAAAAACATCGATGTATATTTTTATAAACATAGATTGTGCATATTTGAGTGTCAACATCGATATTTTCAAGATTTTGCTCATCCCTAATACAGGGTGTAACAAATTTGTTCTTTACCATTGCAATTTCGGAAACGGTATGATATACGAAGTCGGTTATATTGGGGCAATTATACCGCCAAAAAATCAGAAATAATACTGGGTCTTTCAAAATCTTTGGAAAAATTTTAAACTTTGTGTTTTGGTTTTATTTTTCCCCGACTTTGTTTGAAGAGATGTCCAAAAATAAATTTCACTTTCTCATTGCTACTTTTCATTCTTCACAAGATGGCGTCATCAGATGTTTAATCCGACGTTTCGGCTTTGGGTCACCATCATCAACTTAATTTTTTTAAACACGGGCCTAGACTCTTTGTTTAAATTATGAAAGAGGACCTGAATCTACATTCATCAGTATGCAAGAATTACTGGTTTTCCGACGTTTTGCTCCTTAAATTGACCATCTTCATTAAAATACCCCTAGTAAGTTCCTGTAATTTACTTTTGTTCGGGTATGTGCGAAGAAATTGAATATTTTTAAATTATTATTGCTATTTCTGTCCTTAATTATTATTACATACTACTTTTTTTTTTAAATAATAAGTAGTTGTATCAAATTTCTAATTAGTGTAAATACAAGAGTAATTTATTTTATTAATACAAATAAAATTTAACACTTAAAGCTAGCTTTCTTAAGACTTTTAAAAAAGGGATCCAGATTTACAGTTTTGAATTATGCAAAATAAAAAAAAAGTAAATTACAGGACTATACTAGGGGTATGGGTAACGTGACCATTTATTTATTGACCCAAAAGGGGACAATTGCTTTTTGTTATTGATCCAAAAGGGGACAATGGCTTTTTGAAGGGACATTGGGACGGGGAACAGAATAAAGTGACGGTCCCCTTCAAAAGGGGACGTATGGTTACGTTAGGTATGGGTCCCCTCTCCCCTACAGCCTTTCCAATTCGATCCTTTATGAACAATGCTATAGATTGTAAAAACCTTTTAAGTTGAGTATCAAAAATAATAACTACACGCACTGGTAAAAATCATTTAACCATTTTAAATTGATCTTATTTTATATCTCACTTAATACATGCGATTATTAAGACCTAAAGTGGAAAAGAAACCGAGAAATATAAAAGAACTACATAGGTAACTGAGAAATGTACATAAAATCTGAGCACTTGGCTTGAATAGACAGCACATACCTGGTTTTAAGAGTAGGCGCTTCGGTTTTAAAGGGCAAGTCATGTTCATTATTTCCTTTCATAACTATCTCAGTGTCAGGTCCCTCTTCAATCTTTACTATTGGTATAAATGGACTAAAAATATGTTTAAATTAATGGTAGGTTGATGTGGCCTCAAGTCAGTGGTTTGAGAGTTAAAAGGTATGATTTTGATTTAAAGGCAGGAGTGCTGAGTATAGACTCTAAATATAGATTCACAACTGTGAATTGTTGCTTTCCGAAACACGATTCTAAGGTAGTTAACACTAAAAAATGTAATTGAAACTAGTGGTTGCTATAGAAGTAGAACAATCCTTTTGTTATCTATAATTCATGAATGTGTAGGTTTTACACCATATTAAATAGCATTTTTATTTTTTTAAATACATAAATATTTTAAAAATCAAGCTTTGAATTTTCCTACCCAAGATCGTCGTCCAGTTCAGTGTTTTGTTTTGGATCCAAAGCTTCAAATTTACACAGCTCTGTTCCAACAGTGGGAACTTCAGGTTCTTTTTTAATAGTGACGAGACTCTCCATATTTACCGAGTCAACGGAAAATCGATTCTTAGTTATACTTAAACATAATATGCCTATATTTGTTTTAAAACTAGTGTTGGAGTTAAAAGATGTTTATTTAAAATTATTTGTATTTTATTTTGTGCATGTGTCAATTTTATTAAAAACAGATCGTAACTCCGCACCCGTCTAGCGAAATGATAATCTAAAATAAAACTTCCGACATAGTTAATAAGTAGTATTGTATTTTGATTGGATGGATTTTTAAATAACGACGAGAGCATAGTAACCTTAGGAAAGATAGTAACTTAACAATAGAGCTCATTTCTAGTGCCTTTCACTGAAAAAAACTCGTGCTGCCTTTTGACCAATCTTATCGGTAGCGTTTCCACTTTTTGATTTTCTGCCTATGCGGATCCGGCATAGTGTGTTTGCATCTACACAGAGAAAGGATAGAAGCACAGCCAAATTTGTCTATAATTTATATGGCAAAAATAATGGGATAGGCGTTATCTCAAAACCACAGATTACTTCGCTTGTGACCAATCATGGACTTCTCTTTTATTTTTTGGAAGGAAAGAGGCAGGTTTCAAATTCCATAAATGGGGACGGAAAAGCTCTGAGAGTAATCTAAAACTACTGGTAAATATAGAGTTTTTTAAGTTAGAATACAAATAGGCAATACAAAAATTTGCGTGTATTATATAGTGTTAATCTTGATTAGTGTTGTGATTGTTCGAGCGAAAAACCGCTCGAGTACTCGATTATTCAAATAACCGACATCGCTCGATTATTAAAAAAACTGCTAGTTATAAATTCAAGCGAAAATCGTCGCCTTTCACTTGATACCCAATCTTCGGTCGACGCCGCTCCACCCGAAATGTTTCGATTGTCGACGTTAGAGTTCGACGCTCAGAAGGCTGACACGCCATTACGTCTTTGTTAAAGGCACATAAACGAGAAGGTGCATACAAAAAAAATCCTTAGTGGATTCATCGCGACATTGGTTTTGTTTTGAATGGCTAGCCAGGCGATCGGCGATTGTAAATTTTAAAAAAATTAGGATATATAATTTTTTTAACTGTTCTTCCTTAATAGGAACTCTAGACAAACTTCTAAAATTTACAAAAACAACCCCTGGTGTTTTATCAACACATTCTTCTTAGTCATAAAAATTTAAAGTAATTAATCGCTTGAGCGATTCACTCGATTATTAAAATCGCTCGAGTATCAAGTACTCGATTATTAAAATCATCGGTTTTTCCCAACACTAATCTTGATTGCATTATATTGAGACTAAAAATAGCGACTATCTAAAAATGATACATATTACAGCGAGAGAAGACGAGAAGTATCGTCCTTTAAGCCCGTCTCTGTAAGCAGTCTTGGCAGGTGAGGAAGATTACCAGATATGGGATGAAAAACCACAAGAAATCACCAGATTGAAAATTAAAAAAAGGATAAAGCTGATATATATAACCCCCACACTCTACCTCAGTTGAAATAGAAGGGTTTGTTCTGGCAAATCCTGAGATGAAAATAAATTGAAGAAAAATAGCCATAAATGGCCCTTTGAATTATTAAGCGAAATATACACTTTATATGAAATCTAAAAATTTACGTGGCCGCTACTGACGACGATCGAAATCAATAATTTATTCAGGCAGTCTCAAATCTCAAAAGAGGTCAGCGCATTGTAGGCGGTGTTGCCATATTGCAACACAGAATTGTAAAACGCAAACATAAATACGCGCGCGGCGGTTATCCAAGCAAGGGCAAGACACGCGGTGTTATCTGGCATCACTGTCGTAGACAAAAAGGGTTTTTACCTTAGTATTTAGATATGCGATTAAAAAAAAAAGTATGTAGACTTTCTCTAGGACATCCAAGGAGCCATCCTTTTAAATATAATAAGTCATGTCCATAACACCCTGTATATTGTGGATCGGCTATTTTATCGCATATGATACAATTTGGGCAATCTAATAAGCCAATTTTATGTTTAAAACTAGGGCAAAGGTTCATTCGTAGTCTTAACATAATTTTAGGTTTTTATTGTATGTTGACTTTAAAAAACCACGGTTTATTACTTATATTAGGTTGAATACTAAGAAGATTTCCTTTAGGAGTCGATTCATTAAGTTTGTCACTCTTGATGCATTTTTTCTTTTATTTTTCCAAAAAAATCAGTTCTTGGAGTTTTGTAGTTAACATCTTCCCATCCAGTGTCGGGTAATTTTTCAATCCAAGGCCATCGCGATTATAATAATTTTTGATCCCACTGTATTAGTATATAGGTATAACTTAATTGCAGGATTCATACATTTTTTTAAAAAATGTACAGTATAATTGTAATAAAAAAGATATTGTTGTATATCTACCATGTATTGCCATACTTTCAGGTGGGTATATAGTACATTTAGATGTCAAATGGAGATATTGGTATACATACATACATTTGGTATCAAATATATTATGAGTAAGTCAAGGTCCAGATACATCAGCGCGGCCACGACCCGACCAAAAAATATTCACAACAAATTCAATATGAGTACAGATAGTTACCACAAGCAGTGCCGGATTATAAAAATGGGCTTGCCGCCCACGTCTACGTTATCGATATATTGTCGAGGTTACCAAGGCCTTGGTATACCATGTCTGAATGTTCTCTTTCCGGATTGGATAATTTGAGGAACGGGAAAAGGTGTATTTCCATTGAAGAAACAAGATGTTTTATTATTGAATCTACTTATTTATTTATACATCAAATTTGCTTAGGCCCATGACTAATGATATTCTTTGGTTTTTGTTGTCTATGCTCGACTACCATCTTTTTTTATACTTACAACGAAAAACTCATAATCATTACATATATAAATGTCTAAAGATTTTTCTTTCGCGCTTTCTGTTCGGCAAACTATGTAATAATCTCATCACAATCTAGAGCTACTGTTACTTCCGCTTCAATACACAGAATCTAAAGCCTCGTCGTTGAGACGGTCTTGTTTTTGGGTTGATCGTAAATAATTTATCACTCTTCAGACAATATTTTTTTTCACATCAGTCCATGCATGCCGCTCTACCGCCGAATGCCGCCCTACGCTACAGCGTATAGGTTAATCCGGCACTGACCACAAGCATACAATCTGATTTGTATTAACTGCGGCCGTGTTCTGTGTCTGAACCTTTATGCGAGTTACTGTTATGCATTAACACAAGTATAAGACGCTTTAATCCTTCAACGTGCTAATATATACTACTGGAAACTTAGCCAATGTACAGGTGCGGCCAGAGAAGTGACATTGCCATTCGAAAATCGGCCAATAAGAGTTTAGACTGTGAAACGTTTTTGGTCGCAAAGGTACAAACGTGTTTTAAATATATTTAATTTACCCATTAAGGTCACTTATTTGCCCATTAGGTCTAAGTTTGCTATGGTACTACCTATCATAATAAACTATTTTAGAAAATGGATTCAATATCTTTCAAAATACATTTTAAAGAAATATTTTACTTAATTACTTTACTTCTTAATTAACTTCTTAATTATTCACTTGTTAAGTACCTAATGTATGAAATTACTCTCGTCAGATCAAAAATGAAAAAGCGTGTTATTGGAAGAATATGTTCTATTTCTATGGGTTCAATTTCGATGAGTTAAATGCCGAGTATCTTGCATGGTTAAAATAACTTCTACTACATATTATCTCTATACAGGGTCATTCACGGTAAGTGGCCTATTATAAGATTTCGGGAACTAAGAAAGATATTTGTTTCCAATATTGGTATATTGATATTGATATTTTGACGTCCGGTTATATCGGAAGTTAGGCTTAACATTTTATTTTAAATAATAATAATCATCATCTTTATTTCAACTTGTTACACTTCAACAGAGCAAACAATGAAATGACGTCACACTCAAAACAAACCCCCATTGCACTAATACCATGTCACAGTTCACAAGCTTCCACAAAACTCTCTAAGACTGTCTAAATCTATCAGAAATTTTCTTAGTTCTCTTTTAAATAGTTTTTCTGTATCAATTTGTTTAACATTTTCTGGCAAAGCATTATATAACTTAAGGCACATAATACTGTGGAGATTCCTCCGTTAGTGTTAGTCTATGTATGGGATACCAACATCTGCTGATCTCGTACCTTATTCATGCCCAGAAACTATATCAAAATAATCTCTGTGCCTGAAAAGCATCAAGCATTCAAATATATAGACCGCGTACGCTGTCATAACACCCATTCCCTTAAAAATACTTCTACAGCTCGAATACCATAACAGACTGATTTCAGTCTTCCAACTAAACTATCTATGTGATGTGAAAATAATGTCATACCAAATACAGGGTTATTCACGTTATTCGAGACGACATATTATAGCTAAGCTATTTGTTTTGGATAAAAACAAATATTCAGGGTGGATAGGGGCCTATTTGAGGTACATTTTAAAATTATTTTCATAATGTACAGGTTGTCCCAAAAACACGAAACGTATCAAAGTTGCATTTTTTTAAATGGAATGCCCAGTATATTATTTCATTTTCGGCTCCTACGATCAAAAATAAATATTACTTTCATTACGGTTTACCGTACTTAAACCTTACGGTTTGTGAAATATTTCATATTTTGTCAAAATGCAGTAACAATTTTAATGATTAAATTCTCAACATGTATTTTGTTTTTAAAACCCAATTTCTCAGTGGACTCTACTCACTGATTAAGTTTTGTGTATCAGTTATGAAAAATTCACTTATACACGGTGTCCAAAAAGTACTACTAAATCATTACAACTTTGAAATGGTAATAACTTGCTTAATTTAAATATAACACCCTGTATTTTATGTCACAAGCAGATGTAGAATTTAATTGTCTTTCAAAAAGTATTAACCTCTCCCATAGAAAATGCAAATATTCACAAAGCAGGCTAATAATAATAATCAATTTAATACTAATCAAGTCGCCTACATTTTGACAGATCAGATGTAGATTCTAGAGAAACAGAGGGTTTACAGTAAACGTCAGTTATTTCTAAAAGTATTTCGCTGCAAATCGTCATTTAGTTATAATAGTGGTAGTTTCTGTTTTTTATTTTATTAGTTACTTAACATGATAAGTTATCCAAAAGAAGAACGAATGGATATGATTTTTATTCTTGGAGAATATCTGCAAAACTGCTTACTTGCTTCCCGAGTTTACGCTCAAAAATTTCCTAACAGAAACCATTCAAATAAAGAGGTTTTGGAAAGATTGTTGACTCAATTTAAACAAACTGGGAGTGTCCAGTATAAAAAACCCCACTAAAAGGAAACTTGTGACAGGAAACGAAGAAAATGAATTTGATGTAATTGGTTCTGTAATCGAAAATCCTCATATCGGTCAAAACCAAATTGCGCAAAATATCAACATTAGCCAAGCAAGTGTCTCAAGGATTCTTCAGAAACATAGTTTCCATCCCTATAAAATTCAGCGTCACCAAGAACTTTCTGCAAACGATTGATAAACGAGTGGAATTTTTGTGTGTGGGTGTTACACAAAGGGGCAGATAATGAAAACTTTTTTAATTTTGTTATGTTTAGTGATGAAGGTACATTTCATAATAATGGATCTGTGAATAGACATAATTTTAATTATTATTCTGATTCCAATCCACATCAATTTAGAATAGTAAATAATCAACACAGATGGTCAGTGAATGTTTGGGGCGGAATAATGGGTCGATATTTAATCGGCCCTTACCTTTTCGAAAACAATTTAAATGGGGAATTGTTTTTAGATTTTTTGATAAATCAATTGCCAATATTGTTGCAAGACATTCCCATCGCCATCAGAGAAATGATGTGACTTCAAATGGATGGAGCACCAAGCACATTTCTATCTTAGGGTCCGTGAATTTTTAAATTTCTAATTTCAAAATCGATGGATTGGACCTCAGAATTGACCTCCAAGATCACCCGACTTGACTTCACCTGATTTCTTTTTACGGGGATATGTAAAAGGAATCGTTTATAACGCAGCTCCAACAACACCGGATAATATGAAGGAGCGTATTAGAGAAGCTTTCCGAAAGATCAGCCCAGAAATGCTGTCAAATGTTGCTGAATGTTTTAAAAAGAGGATACGTTTGTGTTTAAAGTCGGATGCTCGCCATTTTGAACACTTGTTATAAATATAAACAATTCTTTGTTGTAGGTATTATGTCCAGCAATATTTTCTGTCGTTACCTTTACTACTAAGTAATGCATTTTCCCTCTGTTTCTCTAGAATCTAGATCTGACCTGTCAAAATGTCATAGGCGACTTGATTAATATTAAATTGATTATAATTAGCATGCTTTGTGAATATTTGCATTTTTCATGAAAATGCGAGTAATTAGCTATGGGAGAGGTTAATACTTTTTGATAGACAATTAATTTCTACATCTGCTAGTGACATAAAATACAGGGTGTTATATTTAAATTAAGCAAGTTATTACCATTTCAAACTTGTAATTAAGTAGTACTTTTTGGACACCGTGTATAAGTTAGTGAATTTTTCATAACTGATGCACAAAACTTAATCAGTGAGTAGAGTCCACTGAGAAATTGGGTTTAAAAAACAAAATACATGTTGAGAATTTAAACATTAAAATTGTTACTGCATTTTGACAAAATATGAAATATTTCACAAACTGTAAGGTTTAAGTACGGTAAACCTTAATGAAAGTAATATTTATTTTGATCGTAGGAACCGAAAAAGAAATAATATACTGGGCATTCCATTTAAAAAAAAGCAACTTTGATACGTCTCGTGTTTTTGGGACAACCTGTACATTATGAAAATAATTTTAAAATGTAAGTACCTCAAATAGGCCCCTATCCATCCTGAATATTTGTTTTTATCCAAAACAAATAGCTTAGCTATAATATGTCGTCTCGAATAACCTGAATAAACCTATAGATATTTTGGCATTTTTCAATTCTATGTAAAAATGTAACTAATTTTTGTTAACAATTTATAATACTATCTCCAACAGTTTTTGAGATAAAATACATTAAAGTAGGGGTTTTCAAACTGCGCCGATGGGTCACTCTGGGTCACCTTTTTTTAGTTAGTTTGGCTTCCACTGAAAGTAGCAGCTTTTTTTTAGGGCGCCGTGACAAAATACTAAATCCCTAAGTGCGCCGCGAACTCAACAAATTGGGAACCCCTGCATTAAAGGAATGTTTTGTAAAAAACATGTCATATGTAATTAGACCTTACATTTTAACTAATGTGGTTAAAGATTTAAAAATTCCAAAAAAGGCATGGACATCTGAATTTCATAAAAATACTATACATGTTTTATACCTTCCTGTTATAATAAAAAAAATTTTTTAATGGAACATCCTGTATTTGAATTTATCATTTCGTGTAGAATTACATTTATGTTTCCAACTAAGTAAAAAAATTGGCAATGATTATTTATATTATATTATACCAGAAATATAATTTTTAAAATACCCAGTATAAAAAATTGTATATTATAGTTTTTTGAAATAAAAAGACCTATATATAGTATTTGCAGCGAACCCTCAAGCCTTTTCGACAGTTGACATCAGCAATATGTCATCGATCAGCTGTTTGGGGACATAATCAAATACCCCAGTTTTATACGAACCGCATTCAGCGTGTTGTGTTTTTATATTTTTCCAGTTTGATTGGTGCTAATAAGTTTTAAAAGTGTATTTCCGTCGTTTTAGTATAGTTTATTTTGTTTTGAAAACTTTGATTAACTATATATTGAGTTGTTTGTGTATCTGGTAAACCACAGTAAGTACGACTCTCGTAACGAAAAATTTATAGGTTAATATTTTATTTATCTGTTTTTAGGCGAAAATAATAATTATGGAGCATAGTTATTGTCTGCCTTCTACCTCAGCTGATGCCACCGTTAGAGAAACTAAGGTGAATTTTAATATAAAAAAATTTCAAGATGTTTTATTTCTTTCTGAGTGAGTTTAGATTTATTTCAGTTAAATATCAGGTAATACTTTTGTGTGGCGACTTGAATGTAGACAGTTTGCTTAGCTGGGAAAGTAGGAAATACCTGCATGATATTTTTGATAGTTTTGGTCAGAATTCAAGTGCAATTATTGATCATATAGTGTGTAATAATATATTTATCTAAGTTCACTATTTTTAGAACTTTGCAGAGAATATTAAATATATTGTTTATTAAAGTGGATGTTGAAATTTCATTTTTTTTGGCATGTAATTATAGATAATGACTTTATTTTATATATTTGAATAAATAAATAACAAAAAAATACAATGTGTTTGTGCGTTTTATTCCCTATAATAAATAATAAAAAATGTATTTAAAAATATAAAGTAGTACGGTCCTGGAATGTCATACAAACCTAGGCAAAATAAATAACCAGAAATAAGCAGGCAAGTCATTAATGTCACGTGACACTTGACATATCTGGGGCGAGGGTTCGCTGCAACGACTATACATCTTCTAAGTTTCCTAAAATTTTTAAAATCTTTAACTGCATTAGTTACAATGGAAGGTCAAATTACCTTTGACATGCTTATTTAGAAAAAGTTCCATCAATATATTTTATCTCAGAACCGGTTGGAGATACGTATTGGAAATTGTTAACAAAAATTACTTACATTTTTACATAGAATTGAAAAATGCTCAAATATATATGACATTCTATTTAAAATAAAATGTTAAGCCTAACTTCCGGTATAACCGGACGTCAAAATATTGTCATTAAGAAGATCGGCATCTTTTATAGCGAGTATTTGAAATAAATATCTTTTTTAGTCTTAGTTCCAGAGATCTTTTATTAGGCCACTCACCGTGAATAACCTTGTGTTTGTTTTTCCTTCTTGTGGCCACATAGTGCAGTAAGGGCGAGAAAGTATTGCTACGACTTGGTGTACTTTATCCAGAATGAACAGAAGTAATTAAAAAAGTGCATTCTGTAAAAATACTCCTGTTTTAATACTTTATCCTGGTTCGCATGTTTATAGTATGATCAACGTCATTAATTTGCCAGTTTAGATATTACTATTTGGTTATCCAGATTGAAGTCAATAAACAGCAAACCCCTTTACAAAGATCAAAGGCGATGACAACAAACCTTAAACTATGGTATATCCCAGTGGTCCCCAACCTTTTGTAGAGCGAAGAACCTTAGTACTTATCTTTTTGTCCTTTTGCAATAAAATATGAGATATTTACATTTGCCATCAAAATATCGATATCATAAACAGGACGGTGCGAGTGATATTCGGATTTTTCTCTTTATTGATCACCTCTCACAGGAGGAACTCTGGGGTTCCGCGTTACCAAGGTTGAGAATTACTGTTCTAGCCCAAAAGGAGGTACCTATCCAGGGCCGCGCCATAAGGGCTAGGTCGGCCGGTGCCCAGCGGAGCAACGCCTTACAGCGCGACGGCCTTTGGTTGACACATTGTAACCTGTTTTTTTATTTTTTTTTATACAGGGTGTCCCACATAAAAATTCTTCTGATTTACGGATATGATCAAATTAGACAAAAAATGCTCATTAGTGAGTCCTGCACGTTATGCACGAAGATATTTGTACAAACCCGAATATTTACGATTTCGTAAACATTCGGAATTTTTCAAATTTGAAAACATGACGTTGCAGAACTCATTAATGCGAAATTTTTGTCTAATTTGATCATTTCTGTATGCCTTATGGTTAACGAGATCCCTGTAGAGTGCATTTTTATTTGGGATACCTTGTATAAAAAAAACTTGTTCAATATAAAATGCAGCGATTGCTTTCTCATCAAATTTGGGAAGATTACGATATACAGGGTGTTATGGAAATGACTTACTATATTTAAATGGGTGACTCCTTGGGTGTCCTAGAGAAAGTCTACATACCTTTTTTTTTTAAATCGAATATCTAAATACTAAGGTAAAATCCGTTTTACCCACATACTGTCGCGTCGTTCCATCTGGATTCACTTAGCAATAATGTGGGTCACTACAGTATACTAACAGTGATGTCAGATCACGCCGCGTGTCTCGCCCTTGCTTGGATACCGGCCGCGCGCCACTATCGTTGCTTCACTATGTTTCGAGGCTCGGGAGTGGAATGAGGCTGCCGATGGTTCCACGTGCTTGACGTATACGAATCTTAAGCGTTTTGTTAGTTGTAGCATTACCCGATTTTTTTGTGAAATAATTCATAATAATAAATGTTGTGATGTGATTTCAAATTTGTGTGATATTATCTACTGTTGGTTCTGTTGAAAAACATACTTTTTCTGTTTTATTTTTTTATGGAATTTAATCATAAAACGGAATATTTGAAAATAAGATCGAAGGTAAGAGAGTATGTACCTACCTTAAAATTGTAGTTTTTTTTTTCTAAAAAGTTTAAAAAAGAAGTGATAACGCGCGTCAAAGACGTCTTGTTGTCAAACACTGAACACGTGCGTTTAGAATTCTGTGTTGCAATATGACAACATCGCCTATAATGCGCTAACCTCTTTTGAACCTCGAGACTGCCTCAATAAACTATTGATTGCGGAGGTCCTCAGGAGCGGCCACGTAAATTTTTAGATTTCATATAAAGTGTAATTTCGCTTAATAATTCAAAGCGCCATTTATGATTATTTCTCAATTTATTTTCATCTCAGGATTTGCCAGTTTAAATATAATAAGTCATTTCCATAACACCCTGTATACTTTTGAATTGTAAATCACGCATAATAGTGACTGTCCGAGGGCGACAGAAGGGCCTGGCGCGGCCCCGGAGATACCTACAACGTCTTTGATCTAGCCTCCCTATGAGTCGACAGTTTTCTATTCATTTAGATGATGTGCTTGTAAGAGGTTAAGTAAATATATTAAGAGTTGATATAAAAATATTAACCATTCTAGAAGGAATGAGTGATCATGCAGGATATTTCAACAGTTTCAAATGAATATTATAATTTATACTATACATCAGGGGTGGCAAACCCGAGGCAGGCGTGCCACGGTTTTAACAGTGGCACGCAAAGACAAAATTGAAAGATTTGAAAAAATAATAATGTCATCTTCAGGAACTTTCTCATAATCCATAAAATCCAACTAATACGCTACTTTGGAGAAAAACTATTTCACATTAATGCAGGAACTACCTACCACAGTCAATAATGATCCAAACTATGATTTAAAAATGTAATACCAATTTTGCAAGATTCATTCAGTGCCAGGTTTGTTATGTTCAAGATGATCTTTCAACAAATCCTTTTTCAATTTCTCTGTAAGACTTCAATTGTTACCCTCCCAAATTATTGACCTACAGCACCATACTTCGCGGAAAAAAATGTAAGGAACTTATTGCAACTGCAAGTGATCCAAATTATATTGAATTTTGGAAATTTGTACCAACCAGTAATTTTCCAAACTTACACGATATTGTCAGGTATTGTTGTAGGATTAGACCAATATATTTTTGTGAACAAAAAAAAATTCTACTCTTGTTTTATTTATTATATTATTTTTTAAATCTCTACATTTACACATGTAGATTACAGATTTACATGAGAAAAATGTGCTATTTGCGTAAAAATCCCTTAATCAGCTTATAAATAACATTTTTTCATTCCCCTTTTTATTGTTTTTAATATGTTAGAAAGCTGGAAGTGGCACGCATAATTTTATTTATTTAAATAGCCGCACTCTTAGCTTCCTAAAAAAGTTAGCCACCCCTGCTAATCCTACTATAGTTCTTATCAGCTAACTTTTTAATGATGACAATTCACATATGTCATTTCTAGTAATATTCTGTTTACACAACCTTCAAATTTTTGTTGCGAATGTCGCTTGCAGCACGAGCTACAGCCGCCAATGCCTTAAAGACGTGAAGAAGAACCATTACTTTTAAAACTTTGGTCAGTGCCGGAGTTCCCATTCTTTATCAAAAATTTATTACTTTTAATAGTAATAAAATATTTTCCTGAAATTGGCATACTGATGAAAAACTAATTATTTTAGTATAAATATAAACAAATTTAGGTGCATGATATTTTCCACCAATCCGTATGCTGGTTCTGGTATGATTTTTTTGATTCAATTACAGGTACACAAAGTCCAACAGTATACTACCAAAATGTCTAATAAACAGAAAATAATGAAAAAATCCTTCCTGAAAACACTAAAACTAAAAAACAAACTTTGATATCACCAATTATTAATCAAAATCGACAGACCCAGGTCTGTCAAATCAGCTGTAATCATTGTGATCAGAGAAATGAAATCCGAATGTAGAAAGAGATGCTGGTGCAAACGCGTAAGTCAAGGACGTCATCCACACGTCTTTTGATGTGCTGCACCTATCCACGTTCCGACACTTTTTCGGTTAAGATAATGGGAAGCGCATGTGCATCTTCGTCGCGTACATGTAAATATATGGACATTAATATATCTATCTTCTATCAATTCAGCGATTAACTGAGTTTAGTTACTTTTCAATTAGGTGTTGGAAACATATTTGACATTATGTGAATTGTCCTCATTAAAAAGTTAGTCGTACATACCGATTTTAAAAGTAAGGTTAATAAATATCACAGTTTCTCAACACGAATTTATGTTTTCTCCTCCAGTAGCGAGCACAACTGAGCACTCTCATGCCGTTGAAAGTGACGTCTAAAATAGGCTTTATTAACCGTTTGATATTGGCATATGTCACACTTAAAAATGTTCGTACCGTCGGGTGTTTGGTGAATTACAAGATGCTTTTTCAAATCTCTTTTACGGAACGTCTTGTAAGGACACAATTTGCACTTGTGCATATCGGCATCGTCCGGATCTTTATGAATAAAACTGTGATCCCTGAAACTTCTTTTATGAATAGTTTGGAAGTTGCATACATCACACTTATAAACTTCGGTGGCTTTATGGGTGGTGAAACGATGCCAATAAAGAGCCCCCTTGTTCCAAGCTTTGTAACCGCACTCTTTGCAAACATGATCTTTTATTTTTCCCGTATTTTGATGATTGACAGAGTGTCGTATTAACTTATTTTCCACGTGCGTTTGGAAATCGCAAATAGAACACAAAAAAATTTTCGTTTCTTGGTGCTGCAGCCGATGTTTCCTCAAATCGTCCGCGCGAGAAGTTTCGTAACTACAATCGGTACATTTAAACCTGAAGAATTCATTACGATCTTTGTGAATAAGGATGTGCTTCTGCAAAACTTTTTTGTGAATTGATTCAAAATTACATTCAGCACACATATGTTTTTCAACATTGTCTTTCATATGGATAATTGAGTGGCGTTTCAACTTAAACCTCTGATCGGTCTGGTATTCACATTCTGTACAGTTGAAAATGAACACCTCCTGCGGGTCTTTGTGTTGAAGTATGTGCCGTTTTAAATCATACCTACGACGAGTTTTATATTGGCATGTTTCACATTCGTAAATGGCGTTATGGCCCTTAATGTGTCTGGTTAAAAAGCCGCTATAGTTGGTCTGATATGAACATTGATCACATTTGTAGATACCTTGCTTTGAGCCTGCCATTCTTTTCCCTGAATTTTTGGTTTCTGCATCATCATCTTCTGTATCCCTACAAATATTTTTAAATACAATCATTTCGCTTCTACGCATGACATGGGTAGTAAACTTTAACACAGGTATGGGTAACCTTTGCAAAGGCGAGGGAGCATGCATTAAAAGGCACCGCGTGCGGACCATATATGTGGTGCGGACCAAATAGCATATTGTAGGCGTAGGCTTACGAGCGCCATTCCGCGCATTCACCAGAAAGTTTGAAATAAATACTAAGATCTATAATACAACACGAACAAATTAATTATTTATTGCATTCTATCACTCTTGTAGGTACCATCAGATTTAAAACACTTGTTAATTTCTGTTCAGGGGCGGATCCAAGGGAGAAGTTAAAGAATAAAAAACCGAAATACCCTATTTTATCGTCTTTATAATTTTACCAGCAAGCTGGTACACAACTATTATTGTTCTTGTTTCCCTATAATAAATATTATGTTAACATAGAAAGTTCACTGAAACGTGCCAAAACAAGGAACCAGTCAAGTCCACGAGATTACTCGAGTCTCCAAAATAGGTCTCGAAGCCCTTTATTTATGATTGGTCCACATGCCTTTTAACGTATGCTCGACGAAGGTCATATTCAAAATTTGCAGCATACATTAAACACACTACATGCGGACCAATCAGACAATGGGCTTCAAGACCCATCGTGGACTCGTGCGCTCTCGTTTAAGTAGAAACTTTCTAGGGATTTGGCTGTTTACTCGTTTTGGCTATTTGGAGTTTTGGCGCGCTTTAGTTCATCGCAGAATACGTTCTGGTGCCTGATTTGACTTGAGATTTTGTAGATAATGTAATATAATACGTATTTCGTCACACGATCTAAATCACACATATGAAATTTTATATTGTTTAGCTTAAGCAGTTACATTTATTGGTAGCATCTGATGATGAAACCCAAAACTGAAGATTCTGTGCAAAAACTTTTCAGGCTACCTACACGCTTTTACGATATTTGGTGTAATTTTTGAAAATATAATAATTAATAAAAATAATCATATTTTTTCTATTTAACGTAACTTCTACTTATATGGGTTTATATATTTTTATGGTTATTATAATAGTTTTGAATATATTTTTTAAATTTGTTCTGTATATGAGATACAAATAAATTAGTTTTTTATTAATACATAAGAATTTTTTGTTTTATTTTTGAATTGAATTGAATTCAAAGGTACCTAATACCCAGTACGAGTAGTAAAGTTTAAATACACCAATCATGGTCGCCCGTAGGAAACCCACATTCTTTGTTCGAATTTAAATAGAAATAAAAATGCTCTTCAAAAATAATATTTACAAAAATAATTTATTAATTATTTTCAGAATGATTTTCATTGCTTTTTAAGTCCCATCAAAGAATAAAAATTGAACCAATAGAGCTGACAATTTTTTTTAACCAAAATGACGGCGCTGTACCAAGTTTATACAATCTTATATAATTTTATGGATTTTTAAATAGTTTAGAAAGAGGTCAAAATCACCTAAAAATGTCAATTTTTTTGATTCCACCACAACTTTTAACACATGTGGAAGCAAAAAGTGAGAACATACAAGTTAATAAAACCATTTTAAAGGGTCGTGAAAATGCTTAATTATATATTTCTTTATATATTGGTAAATAATCATGCTATTAAATTATTAAAGACAACAAAAAAATGGATTGCTTATGTGTTATTTATGATTAAATTCTTTAGTTTAAACACAATTAAGGTTTTGGAAATAAAGTGCCCCAAAAAATTAATAACTATTTATTTTAGCAAAATAATACAAAAGAAACAAAGGATTTGTCTTTTAACATAATTACTTGCCTTACTCACCACAACACTCTTAACAGAACTAATAGGTAGTAGGTTAATAAGAATTTTCTATGTGTTCTCATTTTCTGGGTTTAATGTAGCATGTTCATATGCTTAGGCATTTATTTAATATAACAGACCATATAGGATGGGTCATTATTTAAATATTCATTCGATAAATTGCACACCCCTCGATAATCAAGATATTGACTTAAGTATGATACCAATTCTAAATTGTAGTTGAATAGGTAGTTCTTGTAATCAATCAGGTTATTAGAAACATTATACATGTTTTAAACCACACAGTACTAATATGACAAAATAATTAAATTTATATCATTCCAAGTATTCTAAACTTACCCTTGTTGATCTTCCATTTTATCAGTCCCCGCTAAAAATGAAAAATCTGAAGAAAAAATACTATGTTGTACATCAATATCTGGTTTCAACTCAGTGTTAGTGTCCATAGTAGAATTAGACTCGGGATAATCAAAACGAACCTCAACCTTAACACTTTCAAACATCAGGCTATTTGGATTTGAATCTTCCATGTTAGGTTCAGTATGTAAGTTCTATTATAAAATGTAAATAAAGTTTTTGATTTGGAGTCCGGGGGTCAAAGACCGGGACATATGTGATTCACTACAATATACTTTTATATTCTATGAAGCAATCTATTAAGTAGTGACCTACTTAAAATCCTGAAGAACACTTAAAATGTAAACATTATTTTCCACTGTATGTAGTGATGGAAAACTAATGGGTATAAATCACAGTCGTATTATTTCATAACAGTTCCGGGTGTCTTAACTACATTCCATAATTCATCACTGGTCACAGAATAAACCCATAAAATTATATATTGTGAAGTAAGCAAACATCAACTCATAGTTCTACTAATAAACTCGGACTCGCCAGAAGAAAACAGGTAAAAATGGGGCTATTTCAGCCCCTCTGGTTTATCTTCCTCGCCGTCACAGAAAAAATAAATGAATTGTATTTGGTGGAATCGTCACAGAATATGATTAGACGACTAGTATAGAGCTGGGCGATATTCATCGATGCGACTCAATAGCCCCCCATACACCAACATATAAGTTGGACCGATTTGATCCGTTGGGATTTGGCCTGCCAACTAGGCTCGGCACGTACCAAAACTCTCGTCAATTTTGGGCAGTCGAATTTAGCTCGCCGACTTAATCACCCGATTAGATTTTCCTGATTAAATCGTCTCGTTAATGGGACAGAATTCGATGTTTTATGACAGTTTTGGCTTGGCTCGCGATCTTTTGGAATTCCCAAAAGATTTAACCACGGTTTTAGACACTTTTAGACCGAATCAGCAATTTATTTGTACTAGTGAGTTTTAAAAATGTATAACATTCGTAGGAGACGCGCTATAGCTTGTGCCATGGCATATGTATTTATTGCCACTAAAAAAAATAGGAAAAAAACGAAGCAAGTGGGTAAAAAAATGGAGTTCTCGTAGAGATGAACACGGTACAGTTTTTTACTAAATTCAACGAATCTTTCATAATATGCCCTGCCTTGTTTTTCAAATTTTTGTTCATGTAATGTTTGCATTCAACTTTGGTAACTGTTAATAAATTTGGTTATAAATTCTTTCTACATGTAACGTGAATCGGCAGACATGATTTATAATTATTATTTTAAATTTACATTTCAAATTAGCATTGATAAACGCCAAGCTCAACCAATAGTGGTTGTACGCCCAGTGGACTTTCTAAAAATTTGCACTATAAACATTAAAGGGATTAAAGGCAAAAAACTCGAACTCATTAAATTCTCAGAAGAGCATAGCCTTGATGTGATTTTGATACAGGAAACATGGTTAAAAGAAACAAGATTCTCTTTTCCAAACTATAACATATTCAGAAATGATAGACCTATCAGAAAACAAGGCGGAACCATGGTTCTTGTGAAAAAGCACATCCAAGCGAGCTCAATGCCAAATCCGGATAGATGCAATAAAATAGAAGGTACATACGTCAAGATCAGGACGAGCAATGGGAGCGTAGTGATCGGCTCGGTCTACTGCGGTCCTGCTGTGACTTCTGATTTTAACAGGCACTGTATACAGGACATCTTCGACAATGACAACACCATGATAATCGGCGGAGATCTGAATGCTAAAAACCGTATCTGGAAATGCAGAGTAACTAATAGTAGAGGACAGCTGCTTTACAATAAGTCGGATGTTTTTGATTACCACATGTTACCCCCTGAGGACCACACTCATCTAGGACCAATCGGATTACCGGAAACACTGGACATATTCGTGATCAAAAACACTGATAGGATATCGCAGCCCATAATAAGTCACGATCTCACATCAGATCAACTGCCCGTGATAATAGAATACGGTGACCCTCGCAAGAGAGGGAAGCGCACCGTATCCTCAGCCAAGACTAACTGGAAAAAATTCAAAGATGAATTAAAAGGATACGATGCGATTCCTCCAATTGTGAGCAAACCAGATATTGACGAGGCAGTGAAGGTGCTAACCAACAACATACAGCAAGCACTTGCTAGATCAACAAGTACAGTGACTTCAACCTACACCAAATACGGCGTCATAAGCCAAGCAATAAAGGATGAAATAAGAGCGAAGAACCGACTCAAAAATCAAGCCTACAGAACTGGTGATCCGAGAATCAAAATACAGGCAAACCAGGCAACTCAGCGCATCAAAAGATTACTAAGGGATACCGAATCTGAAAATTGGGATAGAAAGATCGAAGGCCTTAATATTGTAGATAACAGCCTATACAGAATGACAAGGACACTGACAAAAGGCAGCAAACAGCAAATGCCTTACCTAGTAACACCCTACAACGTGACGATCACTGAGCCCCGAGAAAAAGCTGAAAAATTCGCTGAAGCCCTTTACGAGCAGTTCAGCGAAAACCCAACAACCAACCAAGCAGCAGAGGATCGGATCAACAGAACTGTGGAGATATTCAAAAGCATGGATCATCCGCCCGAGCCAAACCTGCAACACATCACAGCAGAAGAAGTAAAGGGTCTGATTGCCAAGACCAAAATCAAAAAAGCACCCGGTATAGATGGCATATCAAATAGATCTCTAAAAAATCTACCGGATAACACCATAAATGATATAGTCTGCATAACAGAAGCAATGCAGAAGCTTGGACACTTTCCTGTCGCCTGGAAGAAGGCAAAGATCATCATGATAGGAAAGGCAGGCCAGAATAAAAATCTGATAGGTAGTTATAGGCCGATCAGTCTACTGTCTAACGTGGGCAAATTAGCGGAAAGGTTAATCTCGGGTAGGCTTTCAGCCTTTGTCGAAATTAATCACTGTTTACCAGAGGAGCAGTTCGGCTTTAGAGCAAATCTGTGCACAGTTAGACAGGCGACAAGGTTCGCTTCTAACATACTTAAAGGATTTAACAAAAGGAAGCATACAGGAGCCGTGCTGTTTGACATCAGTAAAGCGTTTGACAAAGTATGGCACAACGGGCTAATATTAAAAATGATAAGACTAGGAGTGCCGAACTATCTGATAAAGCTAATAGCCTCTTATCTGGAAGATAGAACATTCCAAACTTGGATAGATGACGAACTGTCTACACTGAAAAACATAAGAGCTGGGGTTCCACAAGGTTCAGCAATAGCCCCCCTACTTTTCAACATTTACACAGCGGATATTCCTCAGCTTCCCCAGTGTGACAAATACATATATGCGGATGACACGGGCATCGCAGTAACAGGAAGGAGCCCTCGATTAATAATGATCAGGCTAAAAAGGAACATAGCCATTCTAGAAGAATGGCTGAACAAATGGAAGATAAAGTTAAACCCTGACAAGACACAGGCAATTTACTTTTCAAAATCGTGCCACAAATTTCCGGAGGGGAAAGTCAAAGTTGGAAACAAAGAAATAGACTGGCAACAAAGCGTTAAATATCTAGGTTTGCACTTTGACAGGAGGCTCAATTGGAAAGTAAATACAGCCAACACAATAAGGAAAGCCAATCAACAACTAGGCGCAATCTACTGTCTGCTGAACAAACGCAGCAAGATAAACATGAAAACGAAGGTCACCCTCTACAAAACATTCATCAGGTCAACGATGACATATGGAGCTCCAGCTTGGTGCACCATAAGTAAGAGTGACATCAAAAGAATTCAGGTTATGCAAAACAAGGTACTAAAGATCATAGTAAACGTGCCGCGATACACAAGAAATGACATCATACACAGAGATCTCGAAATTGACACAATTTCCGAGTTCTTTGACAAAACAATCGCAAAATACCACACTAAGGCTAATATAGCCAACAACAGTACGATACTTGCATCGCACATACACTCACAGCCTAACACTTGTTACAAGCTACCTAAAGACTGGATCACTCGAAACCGCGATTGATCCAAAAACAAATGTCTCATAAACACAAGAATATGGCCTTGATTGCAGAACCAAAATTCGCAAAAACCCAAATAGACAAACTACGCCTACTCTCTACCCTATACGTTTGGAGCTCTTGATTGTTTGTTCATTCGATTAAATTGGTTTGTAAATAGGATGTTAAAAAGTGAAAATAAAACAGAAATTCATTATTTCTATGAAAAAATTGCACTATTTTTTAGGCTCTCTATTGGTATAGTAACCGTATCGTGAAAATGGGTAGTAAAGTAACCTAATAAAATACGGAGCAATTCAATTTCTTTGAGCTCACATGTACTATACATGTATATCATGTCACAAAACGTTTCGATCGCTTTCCACATTATAGCGCCAGGACACGGAACAGCAATAAATTTTTTTCTAATTTCCATGCACTCACTTCTCACTTCTATTATTTATATGAAATATCATGTGTATCATTTATGTGTAAAAGTAGTTCTTTATGTTTGCTGAAAATGATAACATTACACATCGGCTGAACGCCCTTTTGGGATAGTGTGGTGCGTAGCCTAATTTAAAATAAAAATTATATTTATCTAGCAAAAATATTTTGAAATCTAAAAATAAATTTTATTTTTCAAAAATATATTTTGAGTCTCAACATAAAGTTTATTTTTCAAAAATATTTTAAAGTTTTACACAAATTTTATTTTTCAAAAATATTTTAAGTCATATAGTTTCCAATTGAAAAGTTTCTAAATAAATTAAATTTGTTGTACCTATCATAAGCAAAAATAAAATATTTTATTCAAAGTATCAAAATAAAATAAAGTAAGATTTTCTAAAAAGGTTTAAGACAATATTAAAAAAAAAATTATTTCAAAAATTAATTGCAAGATTTTATTTATTGTCAAATAAAATAAAAAAATAAATTAAATTAAACTCATATCTTTCAATGATAATAAAAAAATTTGTACCTTATTTTGGAATAAAAGTAAAGATGATTTTTCAAAATCATTTTCAAAACACAATAAGTGCTCATATACACCGACAACTTAAACTAAATTTTAAAATTTTTCCTTAGGATGTTTTGATGGGCGCATGCAGTGGCGTAACAATGCAGCCCCGGGCCTGTGTGCAAAAGTTTAGCCGGGCCCCTGCACATATTTAATAAAATATCCAGTACAAGGGTGGATCCAGGATTTAATTATTTGTGAGGGGGGAGGGGCTAAATATTTTGGGAACACGAGACAGCAGCGATGCGGAATCCAGTTAATATGGAATATGGGTCCAAGGGCCATGCCTTACTGATACAAAATGTAATTCTTGGGGATATGTGAGGTTCTTGGTTCTTGTTTAGAGAGTCTACATCAGCCACCCGCCCTAGCACAAAGCACAACATTTTTTTTTAAATTTATATTTTTACAAAACATAAAAAAAACCAGAAAATAAACTAGCCAAACAAAATATGTATAACATAATTAACATAAATCATAAAATAAAAACACAATATAAATAAATACATAATATTATGGATGTATCTAATGTAATAAAATAAACAAGAGCGTGGATAAAATCAATCAATCATCAAACATTAAAACTTTTTTTTCTTGCTTTAGAATGTGCAAAAGTTGACACTAAATTATCAATGTCCAATGATTGAGCAACTTCATTTTCAATAGAAATAATTGCCAATGCCGATAATCTTTCCTCACCCATAGTGCTTCTTAAATAATTTTTAATTAACTTTAATTTCGAAAATGATCTTTCAGTTGAGGCCACAGTAACAGGTATAGTAAGAAATATGTTGCATGCAGTCAAAATTTCGCTAAAACTACAGCAGGAAGAAAAATTTTTAATCAAAATGAATTCATTTAATTCAAAAATGGAACTAATTTTATCTAAATTAGTTCGAAAACATTCCCTAAAACAAAGTAATTGGGAAGAAATTGTATTTGAAATATCTTCGGGATAGTTCATGTATAGGGCCTGGCCCATTTCATATAATTCCTTATCAGTAAGAGAAGGATTACATAATACTTCTGGGGATAACACACGAAATTTTGAGTAAACCTCGTTTAGTCCAGAAGTTCGAGTTTTTAACTGAACTATAAGTAGGTATATCTAACGTTTTCAAAAATACGTTTATTTTAAACCAATCTTTATTTGTTTGTATTAGGTAATGGTTACTTATTTCATCAAAGAATATTTTTGGACGAAATATTCTTTTTTTTTGTAAATTCAGTGGTAGTACCCCATTCTTCCGCTAAATTAGTTGCTTCCGTGATAATTAAATTAAAATCATCACGCATTTTTTTTAAATTTTCGTACGAAGTTGTAAACAGTTTTGATGCCTGCTCAATATTTTGCTCTTTATTTTGCAAAACCTTAGACACAGTGTCAATATTTTTAAAAATTTTTGTTTGAAAAACAATCAGAAAAACCGTTTCAAATTTTTCTAATTGATTTTTTAAAGAAGTTGCATCATTAACTTCGGGCCTGTTGGTAGAAGTTAAAATAATTTTTGAAAGAGCTTTTAAAACATCTACATATCTAAAACGAATAGCTTCTAGAGCATCATGTCTTGACGACCAACGAGTGTGTAGGTTTTTTTAATGTTATTTTATTTTTGGTAAAACTTTGTAAGAGAGCCCATCGTTTAATACTATGTCCGAAAAATACATATATACTTTGAAGAAAGTCATAAAAATTTCTTACTTCTTCAACATTTTTAACGGAGTCGTTAAGAACTAAATTTAAATTATGAGCTGCGCAATGCACATATGGAGCATAAAGCGATACCTCCGATATCGCAGCTTGAACGCCTTTATAAATTCCGCTCATATTTGCAGCTCCGTCGTAGCCTTGTCCACGAAGCTTTTCTAAGGGTATTTCATTGTCTCTTAAAATGTCTAATATAGTAGTACTAAGAGCTGTACCAGTTTGGTTCTTGACTGAAACAAACCCCAAAAAAGATTCGTGGATTACAATTTTGGCTGGCTTATTTTCTATATAATCAACAATGAACAATGGCACTTAACTGGTCAACCCTTGCAACATCCTGGGTAGTATCGATTATAACCGAAATAAAGGGTGTACTTTTTATTTCTTTAATGATTTTTTGTTTAATAGCATTGCCTAGTATCTGAATTATTTCGTTTTGTACACTTGGGCTTAGGTAAGTGATTGAATTCTTTTTCTTATATTCTAGCAAATTTTTTAGTTCTTTGTCATATTTAGCAAGTAATTTAATTATCGATAAAAAAGCACCAGGATTTTTAGAGTTTTGGGTTTTATCATGTCCCCTTAATGGCATATTACAGAAAGCTAATGTTAGGGTGACGTCAATAACACGCTTCAAAATCTTCCTCCATACAGATATTTCTTGGCGAATTGTTGACTCCAGTTCTAGATCAATCGTTTTATTTAATCTCCACTGGTCATATATAGCACATGATTCATTATGCCTAAAGTTTCCTTCATGTCTGCTGATTGCCTGCTGAAGATGTCTCCAATCATTAAAACCATTTGCCATATTATCATTAGCTTCTCCAAGCAACCAACAAGGTAGACAATAACATTTGTCAAGGATTTGAGAGTAACAAAGCCATAAACGCTCAGTTTTAAGTCCTGATTTATTTGTTTGACTATAATAAAATATCGAAAAACTTCTATTATTACTGTTTTTAGGAAAGGGCCCCAGAGGTCTACAAGGCTCTTTATCAACTAGAAATCGTTTTTCGGAAGTTGATAACTCGCTACTATAATATCCTTTATCAGTTTTAACTTCGGTTTTATCAGAAATAACTTCTAAACTATAAAGTTTTTCAACTTGAAGCACTTCACTAATACTAGTAATATCTGTATCATTTGTTGCTTTATAAGAATCGTGGGATTCTGAGTTTTCACTGACAATCTCAGATTCAGATTCTAATTTTGGCTCATTAGGGCAATTTAAAGATGGAATATTTTCAACAGTTTTAACTAAAAAAAAATATATATATATTTTTAACGTTTTTAAATATACAGGGTGTTATGGAAATGACGTATTATATTTAAATCGGCAATTCCTGAGATGAAAACAAATTGAAGAAAAATATCCAAAAATGGCGCTTTAATTTAATATGCCCTGTACATGACCTTATGTCAAACCAAAAATAAGCACATTGTGCCCCTGTCAGGAAGGTAAACAAAGCAACATATATCAACAGTGTTGTCACATCTTCAGGGTAAACTCTTTAGAAAGTCAATAACCGTTTGACAGATTGCAAGTTGTTTATTTTTCAGGGTACATTATTATAAACTTTTACGTTCAGTTCAGTTCGCTGGGAAACAATCTCTGATTTATAAACTTGAACTGACTGAGTTTATAAATGCCACTTACCCTTTAAAATGCAATTTTATTTACCTTTTCGGACTTATTTAAAACCAACTTAATTTATAAAAAACACCAAGTACTCACACACAAAATCACATAGTTTTCGCGTCACACATCAAAGTACCGTTCAATCTGAATTAGTATTTTAAAGTGCTACTGTGTAGACAAAAGTACGCCCTTATTGTCTAAATAACACGTCGGTTTCGTCGGTCAATATTGAACTGCTTGACTGGGGCACTGCCGTCCAAATAACTTAATAATTTAAACTCCGATTTAAGTATTAACATACAATTTAACACACAAATCTACTTCAAACAGCATTATTAGAAAACCGGGGCCGGCTTATTATTAACAGCTGATCTGCATTCTGCAGAACGTATTAGTGCTGGGCGATGTTCATCGATGTTTTTGAAACATCGATGTTCTGTTACCGATGTTCGCTGTTTTCGACATCGATGTTAGTGGTCAAACATGGATGTCGACATCGATGTTTACCTTTCGATGTTCAATGTTATAACAAAACAAGAAAACTAGGTTGTAATCTTAAACTCAATTTTCCCAGCACAAGAAAATAAGAGCGAAAGCTTTTGATTTCATTTGCTAAAAGCCTTATTAGAGTCGACAATAAAAATTTCCGGTGCAATGGCAATTATAATTGCACGAATTCATGCACAGTAAACCGTTCTCGATCAACTGGCGCCTTGCTAACAGTCAGAATAGCAGTGGGTAGTGTCGAAATCTCTAAAATACCCCCAGAATTAGAGATGGACAAACCTATTCGTTTTGACTGTCAGTTAAAGCAGCTACTGCTACTTACAAATGGCAGTAGCCATTAGCTGTTCATAGGTGCTGCGACCAATTAATAAACATTTGAAAGTAACAGAATAATCCATCTCTACCCAGACTTGCACCGGCAATGGCAATGAAAGTGGCGCGTGTCCAATTTCTGGCAACGCGAGACAGCTGATCGAGAACGGTGTACTGCGCATGAATCCGTGCAATTTTAATTGCCAGAAGGCTAGAATTGCTGACCGTAATACGGATTCCATTCTAGCGGCGCAATTGCGAGAAATATTTGTCCAGCTTATCCAGAACGAAATCTTTTTTTTCCAAAGCCGGCGAAACTATGGCCCTAAAAACGAAATAGCTTGCAAGGAATCATCATTAATCTAGTTTTACAAAAAAAAAATAGTTTACAAGTTGTTAGTGGCTGGAATTCATGCAGTTATAAAATATTAGGTTTTAATATTTGCTTTATTTTTTTGTTTATATTATTTTTTAAAATTTTTGTTATTTTGTTTTTTGACGTTTCATAATTTTTCAATTCTTTCTAATAACAAGTTTATTTTTATTTTTTATATCTAATTTATTCCTAATCGCAAATATACTTTTTTAAATGTCGATGTTTAGAAAACATCCTTCCTTTCTGAAACACTTATAATGATAGTCTCGGTAATTGCAACCCGCGCTGCTTGGGCGAGACTATTTTTTTTTTTAAAGGGTTGGTTGGAAGCTTAGACTAGAAAGGAAAGTATGGAAGGGTCAACATAATTATTTCATCATTCTTCTTCAGTAAAGGTTTAATAAATTTGATTAGGCCATTAGAAATTAACGTTTTTATTATTTCTGAATTTCTATTGCGAAATAATTTGTATCCTATAGTGCTGTTGTTTTATGTGTACGGTAGGTTATTGTAAAGTGTAATTATGCGTTAGTATTTATTGCTTTTGTGTAATCTAATAAGTGCATATCTTCAAAAAAAAATAATTGGAAACTCGTGGGTGTCTGTGTGTTTCTTTAAGTGATTTAGTGCAAATGTTCCGAGAGATTGGAAATAAGAGGCCGAATGGGGTTTAGTGGGTATAAGCTTATTATGCAGTTCCACACTATCAAGTTACGTGATGAGCATAAAGCTTTTCCCATAGAAAAAGAAACAAAAACCTGAAGATGTCTCTGTGCCCTGGATTACTTGCTAGTGTACTGGCACCTGGATTCACTTCTATTTGGATACTAGGTAAACTAAATATTATTTTTATAAGAATCTATAGTTATTTTCTACACATTTGGCAACATTGGGCTTGAACATCTGTTGATTATACAGCTTGGCGATGTAATTTGATCATATATGAATGTGCTGAGGAGTAACCGGGTGGGTTTACGGGTGAATTACCCCACTTTTTAAACGTTCGATTTAAAAAAAAAAAATATGTAGCGCTTCTCTAGGACACCCCAGGAGTCACCAATTTAAATATAATACGTCATTTCCATAACACCCTGTATATTTGTTTATTTGTTATTTGTTTGTTTTGTTAGCTTACTCACTCTGGCTCTGGCTACTAGAACTACTAGTTGCAGAAAGCGCAGTAGTCACAGGAGACGATGTATTAAAAAAAGATGTAATTTTTGGCATCTTTCGCTTTTTTGCCTCCGCCTCTTCTAGCTCTTTTCGCTTTTGAACACCGGATTTATATTTATAAGTACTCATTCTAAAAAAAAATTCCACTTGAATGTCTTATTATAGATATTATATGAGTATTTTAGTAAGTATTATTATAAAATTATTATATATGTATTTTGACTTTAAAACTTAAGCATGTTTTATTTTTTAACCTTAACACAACTTACCTTATTTTTTAGTAATCAAATAATTGATTCAAAAATCAACTCGTAACGGCTTACGAAACACAAAAAATTCAGGAAACCGGAAACCCTGTAAAACTTATCTCTATATCACTACCTCTTAAACTCTTAACTTATTCTGTTCCTACTTCCTACAAGACTTTGACTAGAACTGCAGGAACAACATTTTTATTAACCCAATTGTTTTTACTGAGCGCCCTTATGGCATTTTTTATTGGCAATATATAGACGGCGGCCTATTCACATTCCACATCATCAAAAGCGGCAGCCGGCAGCGGCGCGTTTGGTGTAGCTTTGTTATTTGCCGAAACGGGGCAAAATTTAAATTCATACGTACGTTTTTACCGAAGTGCGATAATTATTGTGAAGTAGCCGTAATAAAAATCTTTGCAGTATCTATTCAAAACTTAATAAATAATTAGTAAAAGATGGTTGGCTTCAGTTTTTTTTTGGGTAATACCTACAATAAAATTATGTCTCCTCGCCGCCGGGCCCCTACGGGGCCCGGGCCCGTGTGCATCGCACACGTTGCACACCGCTAGTTACGCCACTGGGCGCATGTGATGTCACAAAACCTTTTCAATAATAATTCTCTGCGTATTTAATTCTATAGAAAATTTCTAGAACCAAGACTACATCTTCTTATGAATCATTTCTGAAAATGGGTCACTAATTATGGTAATTGATCATAAAATCATGACCATGGTGGTGAAGCTTTGCTATAGTGGTTCTAGCGAATCCTCGCGCCAGATATGTCAAGTGTCACGTGACATAATGACTTGCCTGCTTATTTCTGGTTATTTATTTTGCCTAGGTTTGTATGACATTCCAGGACTTTCCAGGACCGTACTACAATAGTACGTACGTTTATTTTAAAAATGAAACGAGTCTATTTATATTTTTAAATACATCTTTTATTATTTATTATAGGGAATAAAACATAACACATTGTATTTTTTGTTATTTATTTATTCAAATATATAAAATAAAGTCATTATTTTATAATTACATGTCTAGTAGGTACCTCTATCTTCACAAAAAGATAGGAAGTACGCATCTACATGCATGTCCATCTTTACCTACTGTAAACTGTATACAGTGTGTCTACACATGGACTTAACTATACCTGTAATAAATTGTATCTTCAATTTTTCGAAAAAGTCATCCTTGATCATTTCTTTTCCCTGTTATGTAAATACAAATCACTTGGAAAAATTTCCATGTTTTGTACCGGATGCACAAAAAAACATTTTTGAAAATAACTATGGACTAAATATACGGTTTGCTTAAAGATTGTTCACTCTTGTTACCTCTGTTTTAACTTTAATGTTCACTAGTAACTTATAAGCGTATACTGCAAATATGTAGGTTACGTAAGTCATATATGCAAAAAACTAATAAAATGGGTATTTCGGCCTTTCCCATTGGGATTTCGGGAAAGGTAAGAGTAAAGAGATACGAAGTCGGTTAAATTGGGACAATTTTGCGATTCGGTTTTTAGTTTTTTCTGACTTTGTTCGAAGAGATGTCCAAAAATAAATTTAACTTTCTCATTGCCACTTTTCATCCTCCCCAAGATGGCATTTTATGAAGGAATGAACAATATGAGCATGGTCGTTATTACCCATTACTGTCTACATTCAAGTCGCCACAAAAAAGTATTACCTGATATTTAACTGAAACAAATCTCAACTCGATCAGAAAGAAATGAAACATCTAGAAATTTTTTTATTAATATTAAAATTCACCTTAGTTTCTCTAACGGTGGCATCAGCTGAGGTAGAAGGCAGACAATAATTATGCTCCATAATTATTATTTTCGCCTAAAAACAGATAAATGAAAATATTAACCTATAAATTTTTCATAACGTGACAAGTACTTACTGTGGTTTACCAGATATACAAACAACTCAATATGTAATTAATCAAAGTTTTCAACACAAAATAAACACTTCTAAAACGACGGAAATACACTTTTAAACGTATTAGCACTAATCAAACTCGAAAAATATAAAAACCAAACAAGCTCAATACGGTTCCTATAAAACTGGGGTATTTGGTTAAGTCCCCAAACAGCTGATCGATGACATATTAATGATGTCAACTGTCGAAAAAGCTTGAGGATTCGCTATAAATACTATATGGCTTCTCGATAAACGACGCGACGGGTCGGTTGATACGACAAATTATTTTTTCACTAGTGATTAAAGTAAGGCTGATTTTATTGTTAATATATCAGTAATTAGAAGCGAGCTATTTGGATACCTGTATAGAGGCACTAAAGTAGCACAAAATTCTAAAGGAACCTAGTTAAAAATAGAATATACAAATACCACGTAATGGATATAACAAAAAAAACATGCACAATAGGACAACTCGCATCCTGAGTAAAATAATTTCGTGCCAGTCTATTAGTAAACCTTGTTCGGCCATGAAAAACGTTTCGTGGAAGAGCTGCTCTGCTGCTGCCTTGCATGCAGGAACCAGCAGCAGACCATTATATACTCCTTCATGTTGTTGAAAAGCTTATACAGGGTGTTATGGAATATTATATTTAAATGGGTGACTCCAGTGGCGTGTCCAGACTTTAACACAATGGGAAGCTGTAACGGAAAAATGAGAAATGCGCGGCAGGAAACGCGGAGCCACGCCCATATTTTGTCAAAATATTTAATTGGTCATATAAAATTTCTACAACTGAGCCCTTAAACATTGTATACCTACATATTTAAAAAAAAACTAAAGTCCTTTACTTAAATTAAAATAATAATCTGTTTGAAAACAGCGTACTTTTCCCACGTATTATGCACGGTTTTAAATTTCGCCTAGACACGCTCCACTATAATATTTTCAGTGCGCTAAAACAATATGCTGCAATACACTGGACGTTTTCCGCTTCCAATCTCAGGCGCTTCGAGATGTCTCGAATTCAATCGGGTATCACCGTGCAGTCGTCATCGCAGGAGATTCCGTCATCGAGTACCGAGGGTGCTTAGGATAATGTGATCGGATTCGTCCGATTAACAAATAAAATTTAGAACAATTTTAAAAATTAATTGTAAGTTTTAAACGCTGGACTATTATATTTAGTGGTTCGATTATTATTTTTTTAAGTTAATTTTTAAGTAAATCGTTTAGGGGAAGCTGTGCTTCCCTAGCTTCCATGGTAAACACGCCACTGGGTGACTCCTTGGGTGAGAAGTGCTATATATATTTTTTTTAAATCGACCGTTTTAAAAATGGGGTAACAATAAACCCTCTTACTCACAGGTCAGTCCGCGCTACTGTAAAAATATCACCCAGACCCAATGGCAATGTTGCCAAACTTAATGTAAAACTGAAATTGCATATAAATTATAAAAATTGTATTTGTCTTATAACTAAAGAGCGGGACATCTAGGCACATACTTAATTAGTTGTTTTTGTCTTTTTTTATAAACACTTTATTTATGCACGGGACATCTTAGATTTTCACGGCAACACCGAACAACACATAGTGAAAGAGAACTAATAAGTTGTTTATAGAGACACTATCAAATTATTAAATTTTTTTACAAACGTCACGGGCTTCGCGAACAACAGTACATTTCAACACGATATTTGGCAAACTTAGTAGATACACAAAATTTACAAATAATAAAAAACGCTGATTTCTGCTCAATATATAGACATCACAGCAATCCAAACGTATTCCTTTTCTTTTAGATGGAAGATATTGAAAATAAGACTTTCACTGATAGTGAAGTGGGCGCTCGAACTCTGTGAAAAATGTTCAGCAATTATTTTATCTGCTGCATCCAATATCTTATTTCGCAACTGATCCATATCTTCGATTGTGTCTTTATAAACTATTTCTTTATTCATCGTACCCAATAGAAAAAAAATTTACGGTGTAAGTCCCGGTGACCTTGCACATTGTCTCTTACTAAAGGAACATTTTCTAATATGCCTTCGACTTGATTTTTCTATATGTACTAAACATTTTCACACTTTCTCGCATGTTCTTGGCTATTGCAGTTGATTAAATATCCCGAAAAAAAAGCTGTTAAATTTGAAATCACGTGATGACGCGGAGGAATTCATCTTTTTGTCAAGAGAAACGTCAATTTCCAACCTTTCTCTTCCTTCGTCGAGTAGAGAGAATTTTTTTAAGCTTCTCGAATGAAAAAGAGCAGCAGAGCAGCGATTAACAAGTTTTTTAATCTTTATTGGTACCTAGAGCTGTGAAAGAAAACAAATAATGAGTTGTGTTCGTGCTGTAGGTTATTATTTATTTCAACCTTTTTGGTGAATTTAAGTGACCTTCGATCGTCACGAAGCTTCCAATACCGTGATCCGAACAAATGTAAAACGCCAATCGGTAGAATCACAGGTTTTTAGTATGGAAAAATCACAGACTGTGAAATATTGCTCATCTCTAGTTCCAGGTTCTGACAACTCGTTGGTTTTGAATTTGAATGTTTCCGTTTGATCCTTTGGTTTGATCAGATGTCATGAAATTTTTAATTCGAAGAAATCCTATTTAAAATGTCTTTTTGAGTCAATTAAAAACAAAAAACACAAATCTAGAGAGCAGCCAATATTAATAAAAACGACGTCGCCATGTGTATTTTTGCAGTGCGGCCAGTGTTTATGGGAATTTTTGCGATTATGTATGGTTATGTTCCGGTATTTTTACTAAAACGTTTTGATGTGTTATTATTTATATAAATTGTGACACTAGTTTTTAAATAACACCGACAAGGTAAGTGTGTGTGGCTTAAATAAAATTGCAATTTTTTTCTAGAGTAAAAAACAACGAGGATTCACTCAAAAGGTCATTGGCGTTTGACCTAGTTACGTAAGTTACATCCATGGAACCTGCCGACCTAGATGATTCTCACGACATCTTTCTTAGAAGCCTTATCTGGTGATGACACCAGCATATTTGAATTGTAATGCTTTATTTAATGAAATATTAAAATCACTCTCTGTTTTAAGCTCTTACAGTAAACATCTTCTCTGTATTGTAATAAAATTGTTTTTAAAAAGGAACTTTTCTTTTAACGGAACAAAATTCGTACATATTTCAAACTTATTTAATTCTTTATGTTCCAAAATATTTTCCGTCGTCATTTTTCTTAAATTAAATGTAATGTAAAAAAATGGAATGGAAAAATGTTTAAATTATTGTATTTTGTCTAAGGTGTAAATATGACAACAACGGTCAGAATTCACTGATTGTTTACATGTGTGCCAGGGCCCCACATGTGTTTTTCTGGTTTGGCATCAGGTCACCTTTACCGCTGAATGAATTGAAAGCGCCATTTATGGATATTTTTCTTCAATTTGTCTTCATCTCAGGAATTGCCAGTTTAAATATAATAAGTCATTTCCATAACACCCTGTATACGAGACAATCCGCACAACATGGCCGATACTTTATAACATCGAATCGGGGAAAAAAATGTTTGTATAGCAAGCAATTAATAAATTTTGTACCCTCTACATTCTTTTTATGGATAGCTAAAGGAGCCCAGATTACAGGACTGGACTTACTAGGAAATGGCTTTTACATCCAAGCATGTTCAAAGGTGGTTCAATCGCCTCGGCTGCGCCTCTTCTATTAATCTCCAGCCGAGGCATTAAATGTTCTTTTTCTGCCTAGTTAAGTAAATAATTATTTTTTAAATGTATTTATTTGTTATAGGTACTAAAATGTCGATATTTAAGAAATTTGTGTATAAAAATGTTGACCTGGTTTTGGACCATATCTGTCCCGTACTCTGATTCAGGTTCGTTTTCACCACGCAATAGGCTTTTGTTCGTTTATCAGTCACTTGAATTCCAATTAGAAAAGTTTTCCCGCGTGAAAATCTTCGCCGTTTCACTACTTACTATTGGAAGGAAAGTTAAATATAGGTACAGTTTCAGTCGTGATATAGTACCTGCTTTGTTCGCCGGAATGGTAAGTTTTTATTAGATTTTAAAAAATGTTAGTTGCATCGTGTTGAAAAAGTAAGCGTGTTTTTGAAATATTATGAATTTTAAATTCAACCCTTTTCTTGAAAATAACGATTGCATCTAAGCATATTAGGTACCTATGTATAATAATTTTTGGTATTTGGTCATAGTTAGAATTTTTAAAAAAATGTAACTACAATGTTTATGTCTATCGCATAACTTGTTTTTGTGTATATTGAAAAAGGGCTGCGCCATATTTAGCCGGAAACATTGTGTGGCTAGCGTCCCCTGTCGGATACGTTGATAATTGACCCAGATGGTGCCACATCACTTGTTCAGTAATTTAGTGACAATAAGTGACATATGTTATATTTTCTTTGCGTGACATTCATACATCACTTCTGTTGACATGAAATATCATTTTTATTTCTTTTCAAACGAAAAATGGGCATGTTGTTGATTGATAACTTTGAGCGTTGCAACAATAAGTTCGCATATTTTATAAATTTGGTACAGAAGCACACCATTACCCTCTTTAATTCAAAAATATATGCAGGTTATTGGGATATTATAGGAGTCTACATTTTCTTTAGTTTTTTGCCGACAATGGGGTTATATAGGGGGACATATTAGGGAAAACTGAAAGTGAAATTTAATAATAAATTTTATATGAAGTTTAAAAAAAAGTATTTACTGAAGAGAAGCATGGTATGACTATGGATTTCGCACATTCCCAAAGAAAAAACCTTTTCGATATTTTATCTGGTATATTATCGCATTATTGATGCTTTTATTTCCGTCATTAGCTATTGGGGCAAAAACTCAAAATTGTATGTGTTTTACAGTACACACCGACAGTGTTGCCGGAAATGAAAACAAAACAGAAACCCTTTGATATTTACCCGACGCGACTGGAAGACAAATGATAACCGAAACAAAACATAAAGGTTAATCAAATGTTTCCAATTTGTTGATAAATTGTCGAAAAACATTGTGTTGCTGTTTTGTTGTGGACTCTGCAGTAGGCTTGCTAAAAGTCTTTATTAAAGAGACTGGTTATATTCGCCATTTTATTTTTCACATATAGATACCGACGGGTGACAGTCGGTCATAATATACATTTTTGAGATATTATTTCAAAAACTAGTAATCATAGACATGGGGTAATAATATACATTTTTGAGATAATATTTCAAAAAGACCGACGAAGAATTAATTTTATTTCTCACACTGTCATCTCTCCATCTCTTTCACACAATCCACTGGGCGCCGGGGCAACGTAAGTCTAGGTGTACAAGCGTGCGCCTTGCAAGTGTCAGTATTAGAAGATACGCTTTAGAATACGGTCGGTTCTGTTGCTTACCATTTACACTCTCGGCTGTCCACTTTGTTTTCAGAAGGTACGCGTATAAGAATTGTTTTGTAATGAATTTCGGGCTACGCGTCCAAACTTTGTATATAATTTTACATTTAACCTAACGTGTAGTTTGTTTTGGATGTTTGACTTGATGGAATGTTTCGAGCATAAAGCATTTCCAGGAGTGTTCCCATGAAAAAGAAAAAAAACTTTGTGTTTGTGCGTGGATTTCCGCGCTCTTTAGGTATAAAGATAAATACAAGTAGGTAGATATATAATTTATTTTTATAATTTTATATGGAATTTCAGTTTTGCATTAAGTCTGGCAACATTCCACGTAACACCTGTTTTCTGACATGCCACCACAGGGTAACATATTACAGTGACGCGTGATGAGCTGTGGGTTTATGCTAGACCCCACTTTTAAAAAGGTCGATTAAAAAAAATATGTAGCGCTTCTCTAGAACACCCATTTAAATATAATACGTCATTTCCATAACACCCTGTATATTTCCTAATACTTTGCAGTGTTCTGTCTCTATTCCAATAATCTCTATACGTAATTTTGTAAAAAAACAACTATCAGAATTAGGGACATTGCATTTGGTTTAAATTAAAATCTGCTATTGCTGCATATACCAGTCTTGAAAAACATTTTTATCGCTAGCGCTATTTTAATGCATAATACTCGAAATTTGCTACCTCTCAACACCTGATTTTTGACTCTCTGGGACAAAAGAGTGTCCCTGACTACGAAATATGCATTTACAGAATTAGCGAAATGCGAGTTTCTGCGTTAATGGAATCGATGAGGTTTGCATATTAATGCGGAGAATTTCCCTAAAGCTCAGAATAAAATTAAACTTCTACCCCATTTTCAAGTCTTTGTCATAGCATGATATAACTTTTTTATATAATTTTTTTAGATTAGCTTATTTTTTATTACAGTTTCATATCCATTTCGATTTTGTTTAAAATCATGTGCTTGTGTATTTTTTCATAATTACGAAAGTCCCCATATGAGGTAGCAAATATATAGCTTTGGTAAAAAGTGGAAATACTTTTTAAAAATGTATTTTATTGTATTGCAATACGTATAAAGCTGAATATACAAAAATATTTTACCCTACGGGGTGATGATTAAGTAATATACTTAAACGGCCCCCTTGCATGAATGCTAAAATTTTGTGCGTTTTTGGTATTTTTTAAGTTATATTACTTTAAATAGCTTTTTTAGATGCAGTACAGCACGTATTTATTGGTACAAGAGATACAGAATTAGAAATGGTATTGAAAAATGAAGAGCGAAAGGTATGTGGTGAGTGAATGTACAATTTTAGTTGATTAACTTTGTACTTATACGGACCTTTGTGGTGCGGGCCCTCATAGGCTGTAGCCAAGTTTAAATCCGGCCCTGATAATTAACATCATAGAATGAGTAGAACGTCTGGACTTTTAAACCAATTAATTATAATCTGAATATGACCTTATGGCGATTCAAGGACGCCTTGAAGTCTTTCTCGTCCATATAAAATCACAGTGTAAGGAATCCTTCGGCGAGTCTCCTCACGCCACAACGGACATACAGGGTCATTGGATTCATTTAAGCAATGCTTCTTCTAAAACACTCTACAACCGATAAATTATTATTTTACAATATTGCACGATACAGTTGTTTACTGTCATAAGAATAATTATCTATTATCTCCATTTATTAAATTATTTTTGTCTGCCCTGTAAATAGCTCGTCAGCTACTAGCAATTCTTTGATGTATCAGTTAATCACTGATAATTTTACCACTTAATTACGTTGATTATGTCTTTTAAGTGTTGCAATATACCAGGTGTTTCAGGAGGAACGCCCACCCCTGTAACTTTCTTATTGGTTAAATTACAGAAATAAAATTTGGTGGGTTTGTATGTGATGTTATTTTGCATTTTATGACATGACGGACTCCATTTTGTCACTTCCGGTTTAATCGGAAATTACCTCAACTTTGGATTTCTAAATTGAATACACCGTATGTTTTTGTCTATATCGATTCAGAACACCATCCCAAATTCAACGAGACCCCACACGTCTCTTTTCGACAATTTAAATAATTTTTATTTTTATTTTTTCATCTAGATTGCCATGAACTCCCTAAAATGGTTTACTTCTGATTGGTGAAACTTACCTTTTGTAGCAGAAAAAGAAGAAAAATATTTTACCTGAAAGTTAAATAAATTAAATAATTTAATGAAAAAAGTAAAGTATTTGTTGTTTTTCTGCTACAAAAGGTAAGATTTTTACATTTTTTCTTCTACCTTATTATTTTGGTATTTCAGTAAACCTTTTTCTTAAATCCTAATTTTCTTCTTTTCTTAAAAAATGCTTAAATATTTTTCCCTCTTTTACAGTTTTTTGCCTTAACAATGTCAAAAGTTTGTGCTGATGTATAGTTTTTCCACTGAAGATGAGGGTATATAATATATAACCTCCTGGACAAAATTAATGCAACATCATAAATTTGCCATATTTTTTATGCTATTTTTTTTCTGAACTTCTTCCGATTTGAATATTTTTTTTGCATTATAGGTTAGTTCCTTGACAAAGTCATAGTTTTCGCTGTTTATGATAAAAAATTTAATTTTCCATTTATACTGGGTGTACTAAAAATGCTATGTTTTTTTTCCGAAAATTCGCATCACCACATGGAGTATATTAGCAACCGAAACATATTGCATTTGACATTAAACGGTAGGTCCATCTTTCCCTAACATTCTCTTTTTTAGTTTACTTAATTATCTCTGTTATTAAAGGAGATACACCGTTTTATAGCGTAACATGTTTTTATAGACTGTAATATTCAACACATTCATTGTTAAATGTTTTCAAGTAGACTATGGACTTTTTCTGATATTGCAAGCGATGTGTCAGCAGATGTTGTGTTTTAAAGTTACAAAGCTCAAATAAAATTCGCCATACCGATAAAAACTGTTCGGAAACTGCTTATTAAACGTTCGTTTCGTATGCCCAGTTGCCCGACGAGTATTTTAATCTTGAAACCTACTTGAAAACATTTAATGAATGTGTTGAATACTAAAGTCTATAAAAACATGTTACGCTATAAAACGGTGTATCTCCTTTAATAACAGTGATAATGAAGCAAACAAAAAAAGAAAATGTTGGGGAAAGATGGACCTACCGTTTAATGTCAACTACAATATGCTTCGGTTGCTAATATACACCACAGGGTGATACGAATTTTCGGAAAAAACATAGCATTTTTAGTAAACCCAGTATAAATCGAAAATTAAATTTTTACCATAAACAGCGAAAACTATGACATTGTCAAGGAACCAACCTACAATGCAAAAAAAATCATTCAAATCGGATCATAAATTCAGAAAAAAAAAATAGCATCAAAAATATGGGAAATTTATGATGTTGCGTTAATTTTGTCCAGGAGTTTATATGTGCCTTCGAAACTTGTATGGAAATTAAAAACTAAACTTTTTTCTATTAAACTAGTGGAGCAGTGAGTTTATTTCCCTCTTCATAATTTCACTCCACTGAGAGATGGATTACTTCAAAAACGACCGTAAAAAAAATCTTCCTCCCATGATAAGGGACTAAGTTTCTGATAAAAATTGTTTATTCAATAACCTAATTTGAACTATAGTTCATCCAAGATCAAAATGGCCACAAAGAGAACAAATGCTATTTTTAAAATTAATAATTAATTTGATTTTATTATTTATATTTAACGGTCGTCTCCAAGAGGCAAATCATTGTTGGCAATTCATATTAAATCTAAATTACCCCGCTCATTACAAAATTCCATAAGCTGGATTTACATAGAACGACTGGAGAGCGTGCGCAACAAAGGTAGTGGGAAGATAAATAAATAGTTTTTCAAAGCCATTCATTCAAATTACTATTAGAATTGTACTAAAATTAGTTTTCTGCAAATAACCCTTGTATTGGAAATTGTGTAGGGCTGTAATTAGGAAAAATGTTTAGTTTTTAGATCCGCAACGAATTACATAAAAATTTACAATAATTGATAAACAGAAAAATAAAGTGCTTCAAAATTTGCAGTTTGCCACTACATTTTGGACACCCCGTAGAATTCGTTCCAATCAAACTTGGTTAAAAAGACTATTAGACCTTATTAAATTAAGTTTGTATAATTTTATTTACGATGTACTATTTTTATTTTTTATTAATTTGCAAAACTGTTTTTTCTTTAGTTTTTTTCCCTGATACCACCGAATCAATTGCAATAAAATTTTAGAAGTAAGCATAAGATACCCCAAATAAACAAGCAACAAAATATATGGCAGTAATCTAAAAAAAGATATCATGACATCATCCTTTTTTTGGACTGTTGCTGTATATTCAAAAATATTTTCCTCAAATGCGCCCTATTGTACGGGTAGAGGCTACGAAATATCAATCCTAACCTAATTAATAACTGATCATTAGAAGACGCGAAGTGATATGTAGAACCTACTATGTATAAGGTAGGTATCTTAATTTCCTAAAAATATTTCAAAATAATTAATTTCAAAAACACAGCTACAACACGAATGAGCTATATTTTTGAATAACAAATGTGATTTGTTCTGTTTCGGGCCATTTTGATTTTTTTTTTTGATGAATCATAGAAATTAATAAAATATATTAAGAATACTAAAATGAATTAACAGATGTCAACGATAAATCAGGTACATTAGGTATCACAAAGGAGCCAAGTCATAAACATATGGCTTGCATGAAATTCTGATATTTCAACCCCAACTCCTTCATTTGGGAGTGAAAAACGATCTTTCAGATTCATTCTGGTGGTTACTCACAATTTTTTTAAAAACATATTTTCGTTCTTATATCATATCAACGACTATATTAGTTTCTCAAACTTTTGTTTCCTAGCACAATACAGGGTGTTATGGAAATGACTTATTATATTTAAACCGGCAATTCCTGAGATAAAGACAAATTGAAGAAAAATAACCATAAATGGCGCTTTCAATTCATTCAGCGGTAAAAGTGACCTGACGTCAAACCAGAAAAACACCTGTGTGGCACTGCGATACATGTAAGCAATCAAGGAATTCTGGCCGGTGTTGTCATATGAACCCCTTAAACTCTTTAGACAAAATAAAATAATTTAAACACTTTTCGATTCTGTAATCCACTCTGTTTTTTCGGTTTTCGCGTGTATCTTGCCCGTCCATAAATAATTTCTGAATATTGTTTTTATTGACGCGTTTCTTCTGGACGTCAAATTTTGTCGCGTGTAATAAAGTCTAGTATAATCTGTATTATTGTATTTTCAAAAGCTAACTATCGGTTCTGTTTCACTATTACTGTGTGTACATAAAGTGTTTCCAGGAGTGTTCCCATGAAAAAGAAAAAAAACTGATTGTGTTTGTGCCTGGATTTCCTCGCTCTTTAGGTATAAGGATAAATACAAGTAGGTAGAAAATAATTTATTTTTATAATTTTATATGGAATTTCAGTTTTACATTAAGTTTGGCAGTAGCGCGGACTGACCTGTGAGTAAGAGTGTTTGTTACCCCACTTTTAAAACGGTCGATTTAATAAAATATGTAGCGCTTCTCTAGGACACCCATTTAAATATAATACGTCATTTCCATAACACCCTGTATATAAAACGGAAGTTCTCTAAAGCCGCAAATACACTATTATCAAGTCACGTGAATTCACGTGTTGTCATATCGGCAAAATAGCACATGCTGTCACGGCTTAGAAACAGACTACGTACACTGCAGATCATTATTAGTACATATTATGTGTTTGTCAAGATCGCAAGTGAATCTTGTAGCCTTCTAGCGTTAAACTCTGACACAGTATTATCACGCGTGCCGAATATGTAAATTTGCAGAAATAAAATTGTGCTGTCAAGTATGACTTGCCGTGAGCTGCATGAGGCGACTATAGTGTACTTCTAAACCTATTTATAAACAAGCATAAACCGCCTTGCAGATATTTCGGGTATGCCGTGACATTGCGTGATAGCATGTGATCTCACGTGACGTGATAATAGTGTGCTTGCCCCTTAACTCTCTCTAAGATTCCTTAAGATAAAAATTAAAAGAGAATATAGTCATATTTTCTCCACTAAGTTCTTTAACAAGTTAAAACACCTTTGTCGAGGTGGGAATATTTTCTTTAGTCCCATGATTACCCTGCCTTTAGGGCTGATTGAGAAATTTGATTGCATCCCATGCCGGTACCAGAATTTAGTCCGCTTTTACGCTCGAGCGGCCTTACCAAAAGTAAAGATGATCAGCAGATTCTGAAAAAGCTGGAAGAAATATGATGATAAATTATTTTAACGACTGGGTTTAAATATGCGTAATTATACTTTTTTTTTACAAGAATTGACGTTGAAGTTCCCTAAAAAGGGTCAATTTTTCAAATTGATGCCATCGTTTACCACAAACCAGTGGTTTCTTCGAGGCACTGTGTAAATTTAAATAAAATTTGACGATATATCAATGGTTTCCTACATGTCTGATGATCTTAAAGCGGTATCTATACCGTGTAATGCATCTTGAGTTAAACATGGGAAATTCCATGCAAATTTTTGAGGTGGCTGGATATTGGTTTCCCTGTACATTTTATAGAAAAGCTGCATCATAACGACTTGAAGAAGCCGACATGGTAAACCCATGTATCGAGTTTGAATACATTTTGGTCAACCAATGCTAAGCTATTCAATTAAACGTGATGACGAAACTCTCGTAGTTCAGGTAATACAGCAAACACGAGCAAATAATTTCTATGACTCTACTGCCAAAAATTGACATAAAGCAGAACACAACGAATAATGAAAATATTGACACTGACACTAATTTTCGTTACCTTAAGGTGACTTTGAAATATCGACCCTAGGACGTAACCATGATTTGTTAAGGTATACGTGGTCGAAATGCGTGTTGGCAGTGTCTAATGTCTATTTGTTACATATGGGTACCCGTCTTTAGCCTTATGTCGCTCGAACGTGCAAAGAGACGCGTCCAGCGTTTACGTTACTTTCGCTACTGGCATGCAATGCGATCATTTTCTAGCGTATAATTTCCCCTAAAGTATTTTGCTAACTTCTGTTATGTATCGGATATAAAGTCCTTTCTGCCAGTAAACCTGCAAGATGGTGGTGATGAATTGAGACAAAAAGTGCCACCACAAATTATAAAAGTCTAATTCAATACATAAACAAAACTCACTTTTATATTGTCGGTTTAAAGGTAAAACTCATTAAGTGCAATTTTGAATAAAAGCGAGTTAAAAGTTTCGAATTGTTTAACAGTCATAATCCTATAACAAGAACAATTCATTAAATGTCTAAAGCTATTCGGAACGTACTAGAATACCTAGACATTAAAATGAATTTTTCTTGTTATAGGATTATGACTGTTAACACTTCGAAACTTTTAACTCGCTTTTATTCAAAATTGCACTTAATGAGTTTTACCTTTAAACCGATTAATATCTGTCATGTTCAGTTAAATATATGATAGAGAGAGCCATATACAGGGTGGCCCATCGAAAACAGTCCAGCAAGGTTTACGGCTGTGTACGTGAAAATTAAAAAAAAAACTCGGACCCGTAAACCTGCGTTTTCAGGGGGACACGTTTCACTATTAATTTCATCCCTGTAACCTCAACCCTTCTAGCGGGGGCGGCTACTGCCCTTATTTTTTCAAATGGCAATGGGTATGTTGTGATACATCTTTTTAAAGGGCATTAAATTCTCTTTAAAATGGCGCTTCGTTTTGTAAATTTGAGCTACGCGCCGCCGACCAACGGAATTTGAAACATTTCACTGGATTTTCCGGTAGAAGATTCAGCTTAACAAGTTTGGTTGCATCTGATATTTCTGGAGGGGTACGGGATAAATCATCTTCATTTTCGAGACTCTTCATTATTATCTTGTGTATATCAAGTACACAGGTTTGTGCGTAAACAATTTTGAATGTCAACAAATTACACCAGATGTTCTTCACAATGTCCGAGAACACTTTGAACAGTTGTGGAGGTGAATGGCGGACATTTTCAACATTTAATAAGATAACATGTTAAGTATTACTCAATAAGATTATATTTTTTAAAACGCAATTTCTCGGCGGCGCCTAGCTCAAATTTGCAAAACAAAGCGCCATTTTAAAGAAAATTTCATGCCCTTTAAAAAGATGTAGCACATTGTACCCATTCCCATTTGAAAAAACAAGGGCAGTAGCCGCCCCCGCTAGGGGGTTGAGGTTATAGGGATGAAATTAATAGTGAAACGTGTCCCCCTGAAAACACAAGTTTACGGCTCCGAGTTTTTTTTTTTAATTTTTACGTACAGAGCCATAAACCTTGCTTGACTGTTTTCGATTGGTCCTCAATGAAACGCCACATCAGGAATACAGGATAGGCACGCATCATTGCCATTTCAATAAATGGTTTTAATAGCGCTTGGCAAATCATACAAAAAGTAATTTTACGGTGTCGTTTTATTTATTTTAACCAAAAAAATAAGATTGCTACGCATACAGCGTGTGTGAAAATATTGACATCATATGGAAACCTTTTTTTATCTGTGATAAAAAAACTAAGAAAATTTACTAAAATACCTACTAAGAGTAAAGTAACATTAATTTAAATTATACAAAAAAAAAATATTAGAAAAAAGTGGTTGCCAAAATATACGAAAAACAATTATTTTTATCTATTTTTTCTTCCGAAAATATGGAAAACATAATTATTTCTAAAGGTAAAGTAATGTATTTTTTAATGTACAAGACATCCAATCAACCTATGAAACAATCAGATGTTAAAACAAACGTCAATATGATTCTTAAAGCTTAAAGTGGCATTTATAAACTTTCAAGTTCAGTTGAATTGAGTTCGGTTCCGCGGGCGTCGTTCCACTTGATCAAATGAAAACATACCAGACCATTTATAAACTCCGCGGCGGTTCGTTCGAGTCAGTTGAAGTTTATAAATTAAAAATTGTTTCCCAGCGAACTCAACTGCGTGCGCAGCGCAACTGAACTGAACTTAAAAGTTTATAATTGCTTAAAAATGCGACTTATTAACCAAGAAAAATAGAAATTGCGCTTATTGTGGAAAACCACTACCAATGAATTTAAAACCGAAATATATAAGAATGCAACAAAAGAAAACGATTTGAAATTAAAAACACGGTTCGAAGTTTTAGAAAAGCATTGAAAATTATGGTAGCTCAGCTGAAGCCTAATAATAGAAAAACCTGTTTTCCTTTTTAATAAATATATCTTGGGCAAGAATAAATAGATACACATTGGCTGTTATTTTATATTTCACATTAAATTTGATTCTTAACAACTTTTTTCTAATGAATTTTTTTGTACCTACCATGTAAATTCATGTTACTTTACTCTTAACATTTTAGCACATTTTCCTATTTTTTGACCACCCTGTATGTTATATTTGTGGAATTTCGGGGATTAGGAGTTTTTAAGGTAAGCAAAACTTTTTATGAAGATTATTGACAGTGTTATTGTTTTAGATGAATTACGAACATTGTTTTGGTTTGTCAACAACAATTCTTATTCATACATTTTTGTGCTTTATTTCATACATTTTTGTATTTTATTCCAAAGACAGTTCTTTCAAATTAGAGTACTATACTATATTCTATAAACTTTGGTACAGTGTACAATTAAACAGTAGAAACTTTTAATTGCTAAATTTAAATATATCGGTTGTTCACCCGATATATGGGTTACAGTAATGCGCAAGGCGATGTCTCATTCCTAATTGAACTTTTTAAATAGGGAAAATATTTTGCTACACATAAATTCATTTTTGAAAGGTCTTATTTTAAAAATTGTCATCTTTAACAAATTTTTTAAGCCCGACTCTGTCCCCAAACAGGCCGACGAAATTGCACGTCGGTCGTCTCGCAGGTTTACTGACTGAAAAGACCATACACACATGATAAAAATGTCCTGCATTTACTAGCAATGCCATACTGAGATCATTTTGAGTCACTCTCCTTTGTGATTACTAAATTACCTCCTAGACATTTTCATGTTTGCGGAGATGTTTTCTAAAACTACTTTTATGAATCGTCTGAAAACCACAATGAAGACACCTTTGCACTTCAGATTCCTGCGGCTTCTTATGAACACGAAGATGACTTCTTATGCCTCCCTTAGTATTCGTGTGAAAGTCGCATTCAGGACACTTCAGTTTCTCAGTGTTATGAATTCCCAAGTGGTCCTTTAAACTCTTTTTATGGATCGTTCGAAACCCGCATTGCTCACACATGTATGTGTGAACTTCCAGAGGGTTCTGATGAACTATCAAGTGCTTTTTTAGAGAAGAACTGTGAATGGTTTGAAAATCGCAATCGTTGCATTTGTGCAATTCGATCTCAAAAAGGCTTTTGTGGATAATCTGATGCTTTTTTAAGCGGCCCTTGTGGATTGTCTGAAACTCGCAATGATCGCATTTATATTTCACAACTTCCTCGGCAGTTCTATGAATAAGAAGGTGACCCGTTAAACTTCTTCTATGTATAGTTTGGAAAGGGCATTGGTCACACTGAAACTTATGAACTTCCTCCGGGTTTAAATGAAGAAGACGATGTCGCTTTAAACTTCCTTCACGCTTAGTTTTCCACCCGCACTGTTCACACGTGAATATCTGTATTTCTAAAGGGTTTTTGTGAACAAAGGAATGCTTCTTCAAATTATCCTTATGGATACTTTCATATGAACATTTATCACACTTGAACATTTCTATTTCCAGTGGATTTTTATGGAGAATACGATGTCGATCCAAAGCACTTCTATGTCTCGTCTGAAAGTCACATTCGGTGCAAGAGAATTTTTGAACTTCGTCCGGATGTTTATGGCGAATTAGATGTCTTGTCAAGTTGCCCTTTAACTTGGTTTCAAAGTTACATTCCGGACATTTGTGGCTTTTTGAGTTTTTCTCCTCCTGGTTGTTTCTAAAATTATGCAAAAATACACTACAGTAAATTAATATTATGTTATTTATTATAAAGAAACAGGCACATATCAGTTGCATATACCCAAAGCAACGTTATGAAGACATAATCTTAATAGTTTGGAGAATCATAAAGTTATTTTATATAAATTCTTGCATAATATGATGACCCAAACTTATTAACTTTGATTCATTTTTGTATACCACCATATACAGGGTGTGTCCTAACCTCTCTGAAAAAATGAAGGAGGTGAATCCTCACCTTATTTTAAGAAAATGTGGTATAAAAGTTTTTTGCATGTTACTTCGTTTTTGAAATACAGGGTGTTAAAAAATAATGTATTTTTCATTTTATTAGTTGCCAAACGATATTCTAATGATATTTGTTAAACATAAAGGATTAGGGAACTTTACTTTTGGTCAATTTTAAATTTTATAATTAATTCATTTGCGGGGACCTGGGTAAAAGAGTATCTTAATTTTTTAGTTATTTTCGTATTTTTATCGTCAAATTATACGAATAGGCCTCGCTTCGTTCCATGGCAACCACATTTGTTTTCTCCATGACATTTGTCTCCTGTTTAACATCTTTCAACTAATATATTTTTGAATTCATGGCCACTCCGTTCTCCGGATCTGAATCCATTCGATTTTTATTTCTGGGGTTACCTTAAACAACTCGTTTATACTACTCCTATTGAAGCTGAAGAAGACATTCGACTGCGTTTTATTAATGGTTTTAATACGATTCGCGCCAATTCCGAAATTTTCCAACACGTAAGAGACAATTTAGCATGTTGTGTACATGGGTATTTACTGGTTCATGGAGAACATTTGCAGCAATTTATTTGACTTTTGTTCATAGTATAGTATTCATAGTATTCAAAGTTTTTAAATCATCAAAGATTTCTATCAATAATCAAGATGTTAAAACTACAACACATACAAAATTTTTAGGTGTTATTATCGATGAGTTCTTGAAATGGTCTCCACATGTTGATCATTTATGCAGAAAATTAAATCAAGTATGTTTTGCATTCAGAATTTCAAGCAATTACTTAGATGAAATGTACTTAAAATAATTGTACTAATGTACTTACTATGCTAATTTCGAGTCTCTAATCAGATACGGTATTATTTTTTGGGGAGTCAGTGCGGCTGCAGTAACAGTATTCAAAATTCAAAAAAGATTTTTACAAATAATTTTTAAAAAGAACTTTAGACAAAGCTGCAGAGGTCTGTTCAGGGCAAGGGGGACTTCTAACGTTGTATGGTATATATACAGGGTGTTATGGAAATAACGTATTATATTTAAACCGGCAATTCCTGAGATAAAGACAAATTGAAGAAAAATAGCCATAAATGATTAATTTATTTATTAAGATTTATTAAGATTAAAGATGTTTAATTCATTCAGCGGTAAAAGTGACCCGACGTCAAACCAGAAAAACACCTGTGTGGCACTGCGTTAAATGTAAGTAATCAAGGAATTCGGGCCGGTGTTGTCATATGTACACCTTAAACTCTTTAGACAAAATAAAATAATTTAAACTCTTTTCCATTCTGTAATACCTTTTTGTACAATTAATTGAAGAACATTTACGAAACAACCCGAAAAAACATATGGAATAGTAATACGTCACTAGGTCAAATGCCAATGACCTCTTGACGCCATGCATCGGCTGAGCGAAGTAGTTTCATATAGCGCCGCACGCTTGCGTCTTTTAGTTGAAGACCAACCAGCGGCCGAATACGTTGTGTCTCGTCGATCACCAACACACTCTCAGCAATCCGCTCTGTTTTTTCGGTTTTGTTTCGTGTATCTTGCCTGTCCATAAATAATCTTTGAATATTGTTTTTATTGACGCCTTTCTTCTGGACGTCAAATTTCGTCGCGTGTAATAAAATCTAATAATCTGTAGTATAATCTGTATTATTGTATTTTCAAAAGCTAACTATCGGTTCTGTTTCACTATTACTGTGTGTACATAAAATGTTTCCAGGAGTGTTCCCATGAAAAAGAAAAAAAAACTGATTGTGTTTGTGCCTGGATTTCGTCGCTCTTTAGGTGTAAGGATAAATACAAGTAGGTAGAAAATAATTTATTTTTATAATTTTATATGGAATTTCAGTTTTACATTAAGTTTGGCAACATTGCCATTGGCTCTGGGTGAAATGTTGTACAGTAGCGCGGACTGACCTGTGAGTAAGAGTGTTTATTACCCCACTTTTAAAACGGTCGATTTAAAAAAAATAAAATATGTATCGCTTCTCTAGGACACCCAAGGAGTCACACATTTAAATATAATATGTTTCATAACACCATGTATACATGAGTGTTTAATGTATTTATTTAAGAATAAAGATACTTTTATAACTAATAACACAAATATGGCATTCAACACTAAATCATTAGATATAAATTACCCCATTCATAGACTTACGATCCATCATATATGTGCATCAAAATATTTAATAAGTTACCAAATAATCTTCTATTCAAAATATTATACAATTTAAGAGAAAAACCAAACAACTTCTAGTAAATTTAGAACCATATAGCTTAAGTGATTATTTCAGCATGTAGTATATTCATTAGTTATAAGTATATGCATTAGTTATTTTTGTGACGCATTTCATTTCATGTGTTTTTAACGCTCTGTATTTTGAAAACGAAGCGACAGGCGAAAAACTTTTTTTCACATTTTCGTCTTAAAATAAGGTGAGGATTCACATCCTTCATTTTCTTCAGAGGTTAGGAAACACCCTTTAGAACTAGAAATCAGCTTAACTTCTATGTTGACAGTGCTAGAACTAACTATTACAGTAATTCCCTCATTATGTGTAATTTATACAACCAAATTCGAGATCAATGTAATATTTTCAGCATAGACATCCAATCTTTTACAAGACTTCTAAATGTATATGTGTGATTAGTTAAGGCTGTTTTTAATTAAGATTAATTTATTCCTAGTCTATACTTGAATTTAAATCTGTAGAATTTGTAATAAATAAATAAATAAATAAATTACTTAGGGACTTTCTCATTCTGCTTTTTAATGAAATAAAACACCTGGTGTCATAAACATGAAACTGCATTACTGACAAGCATTGTTGGATGTCTATATGAGATAACTTGATCCGGTGGCGAAATTACTGCGGGTTGGTCCGGCCATAGGCCAGATTTTACTGTTCAGGTGGTCCAGCCAAATTTCTGATTCATTCCATCCCTAATTATGTTGATATTTAGACTACTAAGTAATTAAAAGACCAGTAATGCAAACCTTTATAAGATAAAAAAAAATTATTTTTACATAAATAAATATCAATGAAAGAACATGACAATAATTACAATTGCCATGAACTTCAATACATTTATTTGGGTTAAGTTATGACTCGTGTTTTGATCTCAATTTTTTTGTGGTTAAATTCTATTACCTATAGGTAATTTAAAAATTAATTTTTAAAAAGCGCACTCAAAAACAGTTGATTGGAGCAACATTGACAAAGCACCATTTTGGTCAAAAGTGATGGGAAAATTGATATTTTTAATAAAAACATAAATACATACACTAAAGCACAAAAAATTTGCATTTATTTCTATATATCCAGAGTGCTGCAGCGAGTGTCACAATTGAAACATCAAAATTATTAACAAATTAAAATTCCTGTCCCATTTAAATAAAGATAAAAAGCTTGTTACTTACTTTTGACCATCTTCTAGTTTAACTTCTATTTTAAGAAAATCTGAAGGAACAACACTGGGCATGGCATCAAAATCCTGTTGTTCCATTTCAGGCTCATTGTAATCTAACTGATTCTCAAATTTAACAATACTAAACGACTCCTTTTTGATTTCCAATCCTTCCATATTTTACTACAAAATTAAGCTAAACTTTATTATAGTTAAGTAGAGGAATATGTATCTAATACAAATACAGTGTCTTGTTATATTAAAAAAATAATAATAAATGATCATGAGCTGGTAAACAACGGAATTGGGCTAGGCCAGTGATTGCCAAACACACATCAAATGATGCAGCTCCATTACCTTTAAGGAATTTGGCTTTCAGAAGAAATCTTAGTCGTTGTACTGGTGATGTTTAAAATCTATTTAATCAGTTTGCCAGGAGACTAGGCTACTGTTTAAAATATTTTTGTATTTTATCATAATAATATTATGTCTTCTACACTTGAAACTATCATTCCTCAAGAGTTCCAGATTTATATATTTCAAAAGTTACCTTCTCTTATATCTGAATCTGTCTGGTGAAAGTCTTACATATTGTTAAGGATCCTTTCAAGACCCTGTTGTGTGATGTCAACAATTTTTATCTTATTGAGGTTTGAAATTTCATATTATCTACAATTCAATCTGCACAAACAATATCAAGGAGAGCTATGGTTCATTGCTGGGATTTTGAAAACTAATAATATACAATTAAATTTTGTATACTAATTCAAAGTTTTATGCACAAGACAATGAATTAGTTAATGGTATTTTTTTCCTTGTATTTGAAGGGAATAAATACATCTCTCTATTCTCTCTACTACTCTCAGTAGTCTCTCTTTATTCGAATTTCGAAAGCTCTTTATCAGCGAATACTTATAACCAGGCTCTTTATTATTACCACAGAGTGACTGAGCACCAATGCATTGTTACCACCATGCCCCGAATAGATGTTCTGTTCTGTTGAAAATTCCAATGACCTTCTGCTTTGCAGCATCCAGCCAAATATTTCTGCCGAATAAATAATTATCGTTTCAACTCATATTTCAACTAATCTAAAGTCGAGTACACACCGAATGAGCGAGCGAGAGCAAGGTCATGTTTATATGAGTGCTCACGCGGTGTAGACGGATTTTAAAGAGAGCGAATGCTTTCGATATTAGAAGTAGGGGCCCTAAGGTGCAACCAACCAAATTAACATGCAAATTTCTTTATAACACGTTTCATTAAAATCTCAGGGCCTCTTCGGTGATAATACTTTTAAACTGAGGAAAGATCACGCAACTTTTGGCCCTGAAATTGTATTTCGCTTCGTGGAATTCATGTAAAAATTTCTTGAAACGTCAGTTTTGACCATGAGTTTGCCATTGACCTTTTCGTGGGCATACCAAATTTGGTCCAAACAAAAATGACGTGCGATCAACGAAATACGTAACGATGAATAAATACTATCGCGTGTCCTATTGCAGCAGTAACAGTGAGAGACAGTGGAAAACAGTGAAAAGGACCGTCAGTAACACGCGCTTACTTACCTAAAAAGTAAGGGACGTTGGGGCAAAGTGGTTTTGTACAATATTTTCTGTATCGTAAGGGCATCTATGAGCGTATTCATGCAAGTAAGTACATCATTTCCCTTTCTAAGTGGTCATGGTTGTTTCAGAGCGTACTTCTGTACCGAATTCGGTATACTTTACAAAGTTTTTACACGTTGGTACCTCTTTCGAATTTTTGGTACACTTTTGATGCGAGCCCGTAACGATTGGAATGCCCTGTATATTATTTTATTTGGTTTATATGATCAACATACAGAAAATGCATTACTTAGCAGTTAAAGTAATCTAACGTTAATGAAATGAAAGAATGATGGGACATATAACAAACAATTGTTTATATTTATAACAAATGTTCAAAATGGCGACCATCCTACTCTTAACGGATTCTCTTCTTAAAGCCTTGAGCAACATTTGACAACATTGCTGGACTTGTGTTTCGGAAAACTACGCAACGCTCCAAGTTTGTCTAAATTGAGTCTTACGAAACCCACTTTGGTTTGGTTATATGATTTTCGTTAGGAAATTTTTTAGCGTAAACTCGTGAAGCAAGTAAGCAGTTTAGCAGACATTCTCCAAAAATAAAAATCGTATCAATTCGTTCTTCTTTTGGATACATTATCATTTTAAATAAAAAACAATAAAATAAACAGTAACTATCACTAAATGACGATTGGCAGCGGAACACTTTTAAAAATAACTGACATTTAATGTAAACCCTATTATGTATAACCATTTCTGGTCTGTCAAAATACCATAGATTAATATTTAACTGATTAAAATCAGCAGCTTTATGAATATTTGCATTTTTCATGAAAACGTGAGCAATTAGCAATGGGAAAGCTTAATACTTTTCGATAGAGAAAATTTTTTTACATCTGCTGCTGACATAAAATACAGAGTGTTTTATATTTAAATTAAACAAGTTATTATCATCAAACTTGTAATTATTTAGTCGTACGTTTTGGAAATTTGCATGTAAAAGTTAGTGAATTTTTCATAAGTGCGACATAAAACTTCAATCAGTTAGTAGACTCCAGTGTAAAATTGGTTTTAAAAAAGAAAATATATGTTGAGAATTAAATATCATTAAAATTGTTACTACATTTTCACAAAATATGAAATATTTCACAAACCATAAGGTTTAAGTACGGTAGACCTTAACAAAAGTAACTGTTATTTTGATGTAGAAACCGAAAATGAAATAATATACAGGGCATTCCATTTAAAAAAATGCAACCTTGAGTCGTTTCGTGTTTTTGGAACAACCTGTATTATGAAAATAATTTTAAAATGTACACTGAGCGAAATTTCAAGTTGATATAACTCAAATATGAGTTGTCCTAGAGCTAATAGGGGACAGCCCAGACCTCTGAATTACGGCAACCAAATCGAAGGAATTGCATCAACTCACTATTCATAAGTTATATGATAGAACAGAAGATGGGTCATTTTATGCGTTGGAATAGCTCACGCCCCACCGTCTCAAATTATTGATAGGCTACCGTAGCCACCAGTATGTGAATTGTGATGCGTTACTAGTCGGGCTAGATTAATTCATGATTCGAGCTATCAAAACTTGACATTTAAGTTGTTCTAGCTTACGATGGTGGCTGGAATAACTCACTCTTTGGGCTATCAGACTCCAAATTTTAGATTACCAGTACCTAAATTGGGGACTATCGGAACTCAAAATGTTCCTTTGATTTAACGCCTACATATTGTGGACTTCAATTGCCTTTTGTTTTTTCAAGAGATGACATTTTTGTTGTATGTTTAAAAAAAAATAATCAAATGAATTATAGACAGACGGCTAAGAAACAATAAATAATAAGGCTGCATTCCAATACTAACAATTTGTATGAATCTTTCTCCTCTGTACCTCCATTTTACTCCAACTGACCAAGATTATGCAAACATAAATTTTCACGCACAGAAATGGTCAACAGAGCTTTCAGGCAGGGAAAAGTTATAATATATGTATTTTAATTTAAATTAATTTTGCACAATAAACCAAAAATTTACCATTCCCTTAGTTTTATTATTATTTTTGACAAAGACTTTTCGATATATTTTTTGTTATTTTTAGTTGCTAACATTTGTTTCTAAAGTTTTTAATTTAACAATTGTTTTGTTTGTTTATGTTTCTTTTTTCACTAAGATTTTTTTCCATATTTCAACAGGAAGTATTCCTGCTCTTTTAAATAAAATTTTATTTATGAAAAGTGTTTTCTTGTATCTGATCATTGATGCTCACATCACCCACCGTCGCTCCGCCGGTCTAAGATTATAACCATTTGCCCCTGCGAGGCCGACCCTAAGAGGGGGCACCAGATAGCACAGCCTGGCGTGGCTCCTCCTCCCCGCAGTACCAGTTAGAACAGCAGTCATACTCTCTTGTATATTTGCCCCTCTCGTGCACTGGTCAGACGTCGAAGGATCAATCAAAGCGGCTCTCGGATATTCATGGATACTAGCCCAATTTACCTTGGGCCGACACCTTGGCATATAAGACATGCGCTGCGATTATCCGTGCGGCTCTGACGAAGGTTTGGTCACGCTAGCGCATTCGTTTCGAATACTAGATTGCGGTAAAACAATCCGACATCTCAAACAACGAGCGCAGGGCTTCCTCCTCCCCTCTACCTGGCTATGTCATCCACTCCGGGAAGCTTCAGACTTACTGAAGCGCTATTAAAGTCCTTTTCAACCACTCACCATGCAGCCGATCGAGACTTACTTTGTAGCTTGAATATGTTAAATGTGTTAAATGGGTGGCTCACAGTATAATAGATGATTTTAATGATTTTTTTTTTGAGTAAGTTAACAGTCTTGTGAAAAATAGAGATTGTTTTATGTTGATCCCCGCTGATAAACCTTACAAATGATTCTGATCTAAGTGAAACTAGCAAGGCATATTTTAGTGATTTTTTACTGCGTATCCATGTCTTTAGTGTATTTTTGCTGCTTATCCATGTCTCTTAAACAGCCCTATTTTTAAATATTTTTTCTGACTCTGATCATTTTAAAGCATTTTTAGGTATCAGTCATCACTGGTATCAGTTCAGTAGTTTTTAAATTACTAAGTAATTAAAAAATTTCTGGATCCATTTGTGTTTACTGGGTATCCAAATAAAAGGCCAGCGTATCCAAATGGATACTCAAAAGTACGTTAAAAGATGCCTTGGAAACTAGTGCAAATTTTGCCTTTAAACGAATTAATCCACTTTACCCATTTGTAATACAATATTTTTCAAATTTAAATCACGTAAAAACCACGTTTTACTGATAGATTAGTACTCCAGGACCGGCCCCCCCCCCCTTCTAAACTCTGGAGTGCTTCTGCTCTAATAGATTTACCAATATAAAGATATGAAGTGGGACAGGTCATTACAAATTTTTACATATCATATTATTATTATTATTTGATATATCATTTATTTAAAAAATAATAAAACATTAGATGAGCAAGTATCGTATTTTTAATAATCAAACTAGAACTCAGACACGAGCCAAAATTCACGCCTTTTCCAAACTTCCTAACATCAAATTGCGGGTAGTTCATAATAATACATAAGTTTATTTCTCCCATCATTGATTCGAATTGTAAAGCTGCATCTTCTATCAGTTTCGTCGTACACATGGGCAAAGAGTTATGTTTAAACTTTAAAAGATAATCGGAAGATTGTCTATGGGTTTTGGATACTACTTGATGGAGTTCATCAAGCAATTGACGGATTTGATGAGACCAAGATTTGCGACAATCTATAGAGTCGCCAGAACTTTCACATTCGTCATAAATTTTCATAAGTGCCTTCAGTGGAGAGTATTTTAAGTTAATATTTTTCTTTAATTCCGTTAGAAACGTTTCTATTTTTTTAACACGCTCATCGAGACATATTTCCATACGTTCACTTACATCTTCAGCAAGATCTTCTATAACGTATATTTTATCGCCAAAACAATCAGAAATATCAAGACCTAAAAAAAAATCCTACAAACATACGGAAAGTAGAACTTTTCACACGCATTTGTATGTATTAAACTAAATAAACCATCAAGTGTGCCATAAACCGGACGACAGATATTGAGATTTTAATGTATGTAATATGTGATAAAGAAAGGGAGTCTTAGTTTAATCTGCGGCTTATTGACGTGGCTTTCTTTAAGGGGTTTAAAGCTTGCCCAAGGATATCTAAGGCAGTGTCGGCTCGTGGGCGAAAATATAGAGGAAGAGCCAAACTGGATCTATTTCCCAATCCAATAATTATCCACGGAATAAATTAATAGTCTATTTGTTTTACCCAATCAGAAGAACAAAACAAATACACGCGATGAGCATGTGAACAGCACACAGGGACGCAATAAGAACAATATATCAGTATAATGTCGATCCAAGCATGAATAGACATGAAACATATACCGATACTGAACTGCGAGCCTGTTAGGCCCAATTTTATAAAGTGATCTTAATCTTGGATTTAAATTAATAATACTTAAACGGAACAATAATCAGGGGATTAACTTACAGGTAAATTATGACAATTTTATAATAGAGGGTTATTACTAGGAGGGTTACAACTAAATGTATTATATATTGTATATACTCATCGGTTTGTTGGACGCTCTTATGATTTAGGAGGCCTTTGAAATCCTGAACCTTCGTCAAAATCGATTAAGGTTTTTATGTAATAAGCATAATTAAGGAGGCTTAACAATTGTTCCACAGAATTTTTTGAAATCCTGAACCTTTGTAAAATTCGGTTAAGGTTCCATGTAATTGGGGCGTATCCGAAATATTCGGTCTCGCCTACGCTGCTCAAAAATATTTACAAAATCATCTTCGTCGTCCGTTAATAACTCATTAAAAATTTCAAAAATATCCATTAGCAGCCAGAAACAATAAAAAACAAACTCAAATATTATAGGTTATAATAGGTACTGTGTACTGTGTCTTAAATATATGTGGTCTTAAATCGTATTATTGAGTTTAAGCGGTACTCTTTCTACCGGTTAACTCCTAGTTTATAAAATCACAGTGTTCAATAGTCTGAGGTTTAAACCGTACAGGGCGATTTAAACCCACTTTATAAAATTGGCCCGCAGGAAATTTTATCGCCCATTGACCAATATAGTGATAAGTTTATGCATCGAAAATGTGGTTATCACGCGCTGATGTTTGTTTATTCGTCTGAATTGGTAAAATTAATGGAGTATAATAGTTAAAAATAACTAAGTAGCATAATATAAAGCAAATATATTCGTAAACACAAAGACTTTATAATAACAATATAATTCACGCCTAAGGCTACTTCCTCTGAATAACCGCCGCTGGTTTAAGGTAGATATAACTCCAATAATCAAAGAGTAACACCGCTACGTCATAAGCACCCAAGCGCCGCCCTCACTTAGTAACGGGCGCTTGCCTGACTACCGTGCCGTCTGACGTGACTTTTACCACAAACGCAGTCGCCGTTTGTTCTCTATACGGTTTATTTTATCGGTATTTTTATTTAAAAGAAATTTGTTAGGTATGTATGACTAAATAAATAATATTAACAAACCTTATTAACGTAACGTGTACATAGATAAATTGTTTCCTTATTTTAATATAACCAATTGGTTTTAGTTATTTTAGTTATATTTTTATTTCTATATTTATTAAGTAATTAAAAAATAATAATTTGGGAATGATTTATAGATAACAGAAGGCAAAATATTTAAATCAATGATATTAATATAGGTACATAGACATGCCACTGAGTAAACGTAGGCGGAGCCCGAGAACAACTGCAGTTGTAAATGGTGACGCAGATGTGTTACTCTTAAAATATTTCAGTTCTACAGTTTGATTAATTTTAAAAAGTTATTTTTAACCTTACGAACTTTTTACTAGATAATGAAACATACTGCATTTCTTACTAACATGCTAATATTTAAGGAGGTTATTCTTGCGTCTTACTCTTGAGACTGCAGATAAATAATTGAGGGAAAGATTAAGGGAAAAAGATCTGTAGGAAGAAGGCAAAACTTATGGTTGAAGGACCTTCGAAGATGGTTTGGGTGCATTTCAATTGAAATCTTTAGAGCTGCGGTGTTTAGAAAAATGTTAGCCATGTGGATCCCAACCTTCGTAATGAGAGGGCATCGTAAGAAGAAGATTCTTGGGTCCATTTTCGGAAAAAAAAACTTTATATGAACATAATATGTCCTAATTAATTTTTGAGATACAGGGTGTTAAAGATTTACAAAAAAATCTCCTTTTTTATTAATATCTGTTATACTGCTTTAGATATTTTTGTGAAATTTGGTAAACACTTTATCTTCATCAAGAGGCATTTTATGATGTATAACATGTTTTTTTATTCCGACCAGTGGCGTTCTTCTGCAAAATTTGGAAAAATAATTACAATATATACTTTTGTATATAATTGTAAATCATTGCGGGAGAAGGCTCATAATATTGAGTATATAGCCCGAGGGCGCCAGAAAGGCTTGTATATTTAGTTTTTAGAGTATTTCTTTTTTTACATAATTTTTTACCTTCTCGAGTTCCTTCTATTCGCATTCTATCCAATAATTGAAGTATTTCCTCTGCCTTCTCTTTTAGTAACTCCTTCTGTTTCCTTACATAATCCTTTAAAATCTCGTTGAGCATGCCAGATACTTCATTTAGATAAGCTCTTGTTCTTTTAACTTTTAAAGTCACCTTAGATTTTATCACGTCTCCGGTAGTCCATTTAAAATTATCATGAGTAATATAGTCTATAATTGAATAGAGGTTCTGTGTAGTGTGACCGAGATCCAGGTCCCAGCTTTTATTAGTTTCCGTAGTTTGACTCTAAAAGAGAAATGTTAAACTTAATACACGGAAAAATAATTTTATGTTACAAGAACATAGTTTTTCTTGCTATTTACTTAGTTTAAATACTACCATAGTAACGAGGATATTTCTCTAAGAGATCAAGCACGTTCTTGAAATAAGCTATTTGTCGTATTCGAACTAAGTACTTCTATTTTCAATGCAAGCTCGTAATTATACTTGAAACAAGAAAATTTTGCATGCTTAGTGTATAGATGGAAATATTGTAAAAGAAGGCAAGACGCCAGTGTTGCCAGGTGAGGAAAATAAAAATCAGAAGAAATCATCAGATATAGTAGAGGCATTTGGAAAGGAAAAATTGCATATTAGTAACAGTTTTGGAAAATACGAACGATATTCGGTATATGGAAATGACTTATTATATTTAAACCAGCAATTCCTGAGATGAAGATAAATTGAAGAAAAATAACCATAATTGGCGTTTTCAATTAATATGCGGTATAACTCACCTAACGTCAAACCAGAAAAGCCACATCTGTGGCACTGGCGATACGTGTAAACAATCAACATTGGTATAAGTAATGCCAAAATACGTCATCAGTGAATTCTGACCGGTGTTGTCATATTTACACCTTAAACTCTTTAGACAAAATACTATAATTAAAACAATTTGCCATTCTGTCATACCTTTTTGTACAATTAATTTAAGAAAAATTACGACGAAAAATGCTTTGTAGCACAAAGAATAGTAATTAAACAAGTTTGAAATACGCACGTACGTAAATAGGTCAAATGCCAATGACCTTTTCAGTGATTCGTCGTTGTTTTTTACTCTTTAGAAGAGAAAAAAGTGAAATTCAATTTCAAAAAGACACATTTTAAATAGGATTTCTTCGAATCAAAAATGAGATGACATCTAATCAAACGAATTGGAAGCTTGGCGATACGGGACGGACGAAGGTCGCTTGAATACGTGTTTTTCTTAGCATTCAGCATTAAGAGGGACTGACTGCGTTCCGACCTGTATAGATTTCCGCGCATTCACTAAAAAGTTTGAAATAAATAATAATCTACAGCACGAACACAACTAATTATGTATTGTATTCTTTCACCTCTTTCTCCTGTAGGTACCCATAAATATGAAAAAACTTGTTAATCGCTACTATGCAGCCAATTTTTATTCGAGAAGCTTAAAAAATTAAATCGATCATTTCACAGCGTACCTAATTTTAAAATCATAGTTTAGCTCATCTCTTTTCGGCATCGAAGGAAAAAGGAAGGTTGGAAGTTGACCTTTGGCTTGACAAAAAGATGAATTCCTCCGCGTCATTTCGAATTTAAAAGAGGTTTTTTTCGCGATATTAGTCTACTGTAATATGGCAAGAACGTGCGAGAAAGTGTGAAAATGTTTAGTACATACAGAAAAATCAAGTCGAAGGCATATTAGAAAATGTTCCTTTAGTAAAAGACATGGAAACGTCGCTTGGCCCCTCAAGTTTACCAGATCTTACACCGTGCAATTTTTCTGTGGGGTACGATGAATAAAGAAATAGTTTATAAAGAGTCAATCGAAAATATGGATCAGTTGCGAAATAAGATATTGGATGCAGCAGTTAAAATAGTTTCTGAACATTTTTCGTAGCGCCCAAGTAGTCGGTTATTTTCAATATCTTCCATTCTAAAAGAAAAGGGAAAACCGAATAATAGTTTGGAATGTACAAATTTGTTGTGATGCCTATTGTACAGAAATCAGCGTTTTTATTGTTTGTAAATCTACTAAATATTGCCAAATATCGTGTTGAAATGTGCTTTTGTTCGCAAAACCCGTGACCCGTGTAATAAAGTCTAATAATCTGATAGTGTCTCTATAAACAACTAATTATTAGTTCCCTTTCACTATGTGTTGTTCTATGTTGCCGTGAAAATCTGTGCATAAAGTGTTCTTATGGAAAAGAAAAAAAACTGGTTATGTATGAGCCTATATGTCCTCGCTCTAGGTATAAGATAAAGTTTGGCAACATTGCCATTGGGTTCGGGTGATATGTTTACAGCGACGCGGACTGACCTGTGAGTAAGAGGGTTTGTTACCCACTTTTAAAATGTTCGATTAAGAAATATATATATGTAGCGTTTCTCTAGGACACCCAATGAGTCACCCATTTAAATATAATAAGAAATTTCCATACAGCCCTGTATAGATTGATTTATAACATCCTGTATATATCATACTCTGTTCAAATATGTTCAGTCCAGATAGTTTAATAGAGTGTTGCTTGGCACCATGAGTACTGACCTTCTAAATCTAATTAACAATAAAGTTAAATTTTCAATCTTGATCGAATTTAAAAAGAACTAAACGAATTACGAAATATTAATATGTCCTTTAATGCTGGTATGTACCATTGATATGTTTCTATACATAGGAATTGTGCCAATTTGATTAACATTCACTGACATTTTTTGACGGCTCAAAAACTTATATAGCAAATTGTCATTGTAATTGATTTCAAGATTGTGATTTGAGTTCAGAACGCTGCTATATCGAGGAACATATCAAGGGTGTATACCAACATTAACATGATTAAAGTGTTAATATTTCGTAAACGGTTAAAGATGAGTATCTGGATTGATGAAAAATGTCTAGAACTGATTGTAGAATGCAAAAATCTGAAAATATATAATATGTTCCATTTAAAAAATAAAAGTTGATACAAGTAACATTTTTATGATCTTTTTTCCAAAATAAATTTGATGGATCCGAGCGATTCTGGATTAAGTGGACGATATTCTATATAAAAGCCTGATCCGTTTCTTTATCATAACCCCTAATTTTGGTAACCCTGTAGTATCGTTATTATGTTTTGTATATTTCCTGAGAAAGATAGATCCGGGTATGGAAAACAATGTTAATGTGAATAGCGTATTTATTAAAATTAAGCTGTTTGTAATGAAAAATTTACTATAATAATTATACAAGTAAAAGAAAGAACCGTAAAATTTTCAATAAATTCTAGATATAATTGTTGGGCTACGGTGTTATTTCCTGGAGTTCAAGCGGTTGTGCAATACTGTATGACATAGTGGATTCGCTGGTGCTTGTATGTATAGTACAAATCAAACACAAGTTTCGATGTAACAAATAACTCAATCTATTTTCTTTACGTAGGTATATGATTAGGGTACAAAACGGTTTATTTATTGCTATTAAACCTGCCTGTTTTGATGATTGTAATAATACGTTCCGATTGATAATAATTACTAATAGTCTGTGTAGGTTGTTATAGTCTGTAGTTTGTACGTAGTTCCCGGTTCCTTTGGATTACCGCGGTGTAAAAAGTTCAATTCGATAAGATTCATTCAAATCGAGGTTAAATCCCGGTTCCTTTCGTTTACCGTGGTTTTCTTGGTAGGTAAGAGCAGCTAATGCGTTGCTGACCCTTTAAAACTTGTGGGGTTTGATTACTCGCGAAATTCACTTATTTGCGTTCATGTACGTAATCTGCTATCACTATCACTTTTGGATTTCAACAGTAGGAGTAGGTACCCTGTCACAGGCGAACCAACAATGTATTTTTCTAGTATTAAAAACTCTCTCGAAGGGAAGCGAGACACCGTATGACCTTTACCCGGCCAATCACAGCCTAGACAGCCCGCCGCCGTTGTTACGCGCTCCTTGTTAGGTCGTTTTGCAAGTCTGTACTAATAGTTAATATTTTGCGACCTATGAGTGTGACAGAGAGGGAATGATGTTTTTGTCCGTTAGGTGAAAGTGCTATTCCTTTGTATAGCTAAGCAACAAGGAAAATGTTGTAATTGCCGGGTGACTTAGGTAGGTAATTAATATGTCGTCTGCAATGATCTGGTTAGGTGATTATGTTCTTTATTCGCTTGCTAATTAAGGCGGTAACTGGTTGGTTGCCCAACGGTGGCTTATTGATTACATAATTTAATATGTTTGGACTGACATTTTTATTCAAGTCGTGCAAACCAAGAATATTTTATGTCATGGCATTATAGTCTTTAATTGTATGACGAATTGATGTGGAAATCGCGTGAACGCAATTTGTAAAGTATTGATTTTTAATCTTATTGTCTATGCCAAATGTAGGCATCGGAAACAAGTTTGAACTGTTTATGCAGTACGGAATGCAAGGCGAAGTGGGTTTTGTATTGGAATTGTAAGATGATTTTCCGTAACTTGTCAAAATTTGTCGAGACATGTTTTATGGGTTCTTGAATGTAAATTTTATGAAAAATTAAGTATTTTATGAGGGGAACGGGTAGTGTTTCCCCAACAATAATAAAGACCAAATTTGACGTTGACGTACCTCTCTATTCGCTTTCCCAATTCAGACACGCATTAAGAACAGTATAATAGTACAATCTCGAACCACGCATGATAGACCTTAAATAATAGCCTACAATGAGCGACGGCCCTGTTAGAAATGCATCTCGTCAGCATAGAAAGTGTTATCGCCGATTGACCAATAGCAATAAGTTTATGCATCGAGCACTTGGCTATATAAGGCGCTGATGTCTGTTTGAAGGTCGTAGACAATGGTGTTTCTTGAATAATAGAAAAGTTTTGGACTTGCATTGTCTTTATTTGTTATATATCACAACGTTTCAACTGGTAAGTATCTCCAGTCGTCTTCAGGTGAATGATGTTTGATGTTTTTTCTCGAAAGTGCGTGCCATTTGATTGTGTCAAGATAATTTTAGATACTTACGTATTCAAATATTACAGGCGATAAAATCAAAATAATTAAATTCATCAAGAGGGTCATCACAATCGTATCTCGGACTTTAGCCAAAACTTTCTTGAAACTTGAATGCAGTTAGTCATGTTTATATACTCGTACTGCCAAAGTGACAATCTGCATTTCTTGGTTAGTAAAAACTGAATCCCTGTCAAAATAAAAAAGCTCGTGTTTGTTCGCGCTGGGCAGCTGAGAAATTTTGGTTTCTAGCTATTTTAATTTTAGACCATTGATCATTTTAGAAATTGAACCAATTACTAACTGAACTCGAACATCAAGTAACAGGGCTAATTCTGTATCATAATGACTAAAACGTGACGATAAGGGTTTTTTGTTTGATTTCCAGTACTTTATGGACTGATGTGTGGCAAATAGGACCATCTAACCCACTCTCTTCCATTGTCTTTATTTATTTTTACAACGTTTTAACCATAACATAGGCGTAACTAGGGGGGGGGGGGGCGCCGCAGGTGAGCTATGCCCACCCCAGTATTTCCGAAGTTCGAAACCATACATTCGTCATAGTGACACTTGCCATTAAAATCCTACTAGTATATGGAGTGTTGTACCTGCGGTACGATCTCGCAGCATGGCACAATAAACACAATGTATGATATTGCGAAACGAGGCGTGACTTAGTGTCGTCATAACCTTTCAGTCGTCGCACAGAGGGGCCAATAACGTCGAAAGTTGGCAAAAATTATTTGACATATCTAGTCGTGATAAATTGTATACTGGAAATATATATTTATGTTTTCAAATAAAAGGTAAGTTATAGGCCATAAATTTGCAGGTTTTTTTTAACGAAAAGTAGGAAAAAAAACAACATTACGAAAATGTACATTTAATAAAAAAAATAATATTTCTATTACTAATAAAGTAGATTTTAATTTATACTGTTAACTGGACTCCTCACTTTCGTCTGATAATTCTTGATCTGTTGAAGATGGACTCGAAATATTGATTTTAGGTTCTTCTAACAGTTGCATAACTGCTTGGTCCAAAGTGGATTTTTTCCTTGGTGGTTTTTGCATACTGGTGATTAGGGGATCAGATGAAACAAGGAGACGCTAAAGTATGTCCGCATTTGTTTTTTCACGAGAAAATTTACGAGAAAATCTTTCTCTGTACCTCTTAAACATCTTATTATTAGCTTCCTGAGCTTCCTCACTTAATTGCCCAATAGGCAATATTGCCTCTCGTATAATAATAGAACCATGAATTAATACCTTATGTATTGTGGGAGGCATAGGGTACCATGCATATTTTTGTACAAAGATATGTGCTGTCTCCAATGCATAAGCTTTAAACTACTCAACATTTATAGAATATCCACTGGCCATATTTTTAGTATCGTACGAAATCTGTTAATTATTTCCACATCAACCCCAGTAATAGCGCTTGACGTAGCAGCGTTCTCGAAAAAACGTCTAGCAGTATTTCCATCATTGCTATTGCCATAACCGGGTTTAGGTTTATCGACAATTAATCCTAGCCGTGATTTAAATTGTTCTTGAATTCTCTTCTTTATTGATGCAACAATATCTTTATCTTCTTGACCCCTAGCTTGCCATTTTTGTAATAATAACTTATATGCTAAATGTAACAAACATTCGAAGAAACGAATCCAGGCATGAATGATTGACATACCAAATTGTAAGTTCTCTTCGCATATTTCCGCTTCTATAGACTTTTGAATGTTATTAAAATCTTTTGAGGTTAATTTGCATAGAAAGCATTTCATTGTAGAAGAGGTATCTGTTAATGAATTGCATATTTTTCCATCGACCATGGTTAGTAACAATACATGATGAATGTTAATAATTCGGTCATTAATTTTATATGGTGTAGGTATCAATTCCTGTACCTGCCTTTCTATATGATCCCTTTCCGTTTTGGCAAGATCACTTGTTTCGTGCGCAAATTGAAATCTAATTGGACGACAAAATCGTGTCGAGGAAGATCGTGAATTATTCCATAATATTATCTTCTCCTGAACTGGTACTGCTGGATCACTAGATGTAAGTCTTAAAGGTACCAATGAAGACATAAATATACTTGCATCAATAGCTGATTCACTTACAAACTTTTGTTTGTATTCTGAGTGGCCAGATGAGCCATCCAATCCCCATTTACTGACTAAAAATAACCTCTCTAAGTTTGTTACCCCTTCAATTACGTCATGTTGAACCTTCATAATGCGCGAAGCTGTATGATCAAGCAGTCCTTGAAGATTTATTTCAGCCAATGTATCAGTTACTGTAAAATATTGTTTATCAGGGTAACATTCATTTTTAGCTTCTTGAATTTTTTTATACGACGGAAATCGAGCTTTATCCTTATTTCTTATAATGTTATATTGGTGTCTTGTTAGCTGAGCCTCCACAAACATAGACAATGCTTCTTCTTTAGAAAGCTGAGTCCATTCATAAGACCTTTGTTGGTATTTGGTATAAGCCACTTTATAACGAGTTGCACGTTTAGGTGATGCACTAGTAACTTCCTTCACCACATTTGCTGTATCAGTTGCACCCGAGGATTGTAGGCTCATTTGAGCCGCATAACACAATTCCTGGGTGGAGTATTCAGAGCGCAACTGTTCGGTTTTCAGACGCTTAGTTCTATCTGAAGTCTCCTCAAATGACATTCTAGGTCTTCCTGCTTTTATGTTTCTTGGAACTGCATAGTTTGGAAAGCCAATTGATGAATCTAACCAATTGGTGTTTTTATCCAAAAACCTTTGTTTCATTCTGTTAGAACTAGACCACCTTTTTTTGAAATCGGACATAAAATACGATACTTTGTTATACAGCTCCGAGACTTTAGACTCCGGGCAACTAGTTCGTTCTTTCAAATAGCTTCTCAAAAATAAAATTTGATCGTCCTGTTTAATATGACCTGACTCATTCATTTTGTTATAAAGAAATCGCCTCGATAAAAAAATGTCAGTACTTCCCGATCCTGTAACAATCAGAAACGTTTGTTAGATATTAAACTTTATTTAAAAAAAAGTCTAAGACTGCCTCAATTGAGATCAATTTGCACAAAATGGGGAAAATATGGGCAAACTTTTTGTGGTAGGCATGAAAGGCCATATTATAGTTAGCAATATAAAATAAATTTTAAAGCACCTATGGACACCTAGTTACACTAAATATCTACACTTCGAAAAAAATTAATAACAAAAGAGATCATTTCTAATAGCAATTCTTAAAAATTAAATATACCCATGTGTAAAATAAATATATAAATTACATTTAAACATATTAGAGCTTACCTGTTGCTGATAACGACATATTGATTTGGAATTTGTATACGTAATTAGCACAATATAAAAACAACAAAACCAACTATTCACTAACGCTGATAAATAATCAAAAGCATGTAACTAGCACGAAAGACAACTTTCGACAGACACGTTTGGGACTCATAGGCACCGACCCTTGAAACCAAACCCGGTTCTAAGTACCTGCTTTATTAACCTACTAATTATAAATATTACATTACAATAGGGAGTAATTTTAAGTTTGGGTTTTTTGCCAGGTTTGGAGGCTGATGGCCCCTATGTGCGTCGGCGGTCCCATATGTTTACGTGAATCGTGAATCCCCATAAGTAATTTAAAAATTGATCATCGGTGATGTTAATACATGCGCCAGACGAAATTGGAACGCTAGATATATCTTCTATTTAATGTATCGTGATCTCGCAAAGTGTGAGAAGATGAGAATCTATCGTGACCACATTTGTTAGGGCAGCGCTAGGCTTCGTCCTGTCATTCCTCTGTGGTAGGGATGATAATGACAAGACACTTGTCACTGTGACACACACATGACACAAGAGTCTGACACTGACACACAACTTACTTTAGTGCAAATGACGATGCTTACTGAAGTTTTCTTTAATAAATATGATTTTTAGGGCTATATAGTTAATTTAAATATAATTATAAAATATTTCTATAATGGCTCGACACCGGGATATTCGAAATATGGATTATACGGATGGTAAGAAACCGTATTTGCAATTCACAAACAAAAAGTTTAATGATTGCCTGCCTAATTTTTTGAGGCAGGTATATAATTTATTTATAAACAAGGTGATACAATTTTAAAAAAATAATAATTTGTAGATTATGACGGTTATGATGATGTATATGGACATTCTTTGGATGACGATTACTGTATTTCACCAAGCAACAGACAGTTTGTGTATAATCGAGAAGCATCAAGAGAGGGAAGATTTGATCCCGAGGATGATATTCAAGAAGTAGATGAAATAGATGAGCTATCAGATACAGATAAAGCTAAATTGCAGTCATGTATTGATCAGATTAAAGATACTCTTGGCCCTACAAGGGTACCCAGAAATGAATTGGTTAATTTGATATTGAAGTACAAATTCAATATTGAACTTGTATTGAATGCAATTCTTGAGGACCCCACATATGACAAAAATAGCACAGGAGTCAAAGACAAAGGTGAGTGATTATAGATTTTGATTATGTTTATTGTTTTCTTAACTTTTATTTTCTTTTTCATGTGCTGTTTTTTTTTCGGAAGGTAAGATGTTGCACAGTTTTCTAGTAGAAAATTTACCATTCCAGAATTAAAGTCAGTCAACTTGGATGTTCTTAAAAATAAACCTAAATCTAATTTTCATATACCAGAAATTAATAATTTTGGGCAAGGGAGACTTACAAAATTTAATGTATCCACACCAATTGCTAAAAATATTGTTCCTGAAGGTTCAAGTCCAAAAGCTTTTACCATACCTGATATATTTAGTTCAAAATTAGAAACAAATACTACTCCCAGTAATTCTAATCCCAAATCTTTTAATATTCCAAGTATATTTGGATCAAAACCGGGACTTTCTGGTACAGAAAGCTCTGTGGTTTCTAAAACAGAAAAGGATATTGGTGAATTTAATTCATTATCTGACTTAGTCAATAGTCATTTGAAAAACAGTTTGCCGATAAATACTACAATTCCAGGAATGTCAAATAAAATAGGCATAATTTCTACAAAATTGTCTTGTATTTCCTTATCAGAAAATAATGATGAGTTAAGATCTTCTCAAATTACTACTGGTGTAGCTATTGACCTTACTAAGGCCTTAAGAAATGTTAATAGCACGCCCAGTTTTTCAAAAAACAAGGAAAATGTTCCTGAGAAATTTGACATCCCTTTTATCGATTGTGATACTACAGTGAAAGCAGATAAAACTGTATTGGACAAGAGGAAAATTTATCCGTGCACTTTGGATGCCCGAAATATTTTAAATCTAAAGATTAAAAATAATAAAAAATCGTCGCAATTTGGAAAAGTAATTTGTCGGAGGTATAGAAATTTAATGATTAATATCATTTTGCCAGAACGTCCATTTATTTCACCAAAAGTTAAAGTTTTCTCTTTTACCTCTCAATCCCCAGATGAATTTATTAGTACCCACTTGAAAAAACAATAAAACTATAAAGGCATCCTGAGAGTTAATTATTTATCTATCATCATAAATTTTAAAGTTGACTACAGCCACATTTTTATTTTTGTGGTTATGTTTATGGGACACCTACATACATACCATGGGAACTCATTTTTAGAAAGTGAACAGTAATGGCTGATGCCCATTTACGATTATGATTATGATTATTGATACGGTCCGGGGTTTTAGTTTGAATTATTAGGGAAGTTTCCTCAAAACCCTAAGACTTATCAATGTGGTTTTTGTCTAATTCCACATTAATATTGACCATAAGGCAAACACAAATGGAATGGCAGCTGAACGGTTTCTAAACACTTTCCGCAACCGTCGCTACTTATACATATAGCTGTGACAATCATCTAGAGTCTAGACTTTGTCCTTTAAGGATTGTAATTTTTATAAATTCTTAATAAAGGCTTTTATCATTATTATTGTTATAGATGTGTAAATGCAATAGTTTACACACAATGACAGGTCTGCGGCAGTGGAACGTCTTCTGTCCGCATTAAAAATAGCGGCGAAGAGTCCGCACGGCGCTGCGTCCGTTCGTTTACTATGCGTTGCATTGTGCCTTATAAGCAATTTCACATGAGTGGACGCAGAACTGACAAAGACCGGCCGTTTTAACTTCACATCGTTGTTATAGTTGACAGTTTATCCTCGTGCTAGCGTGTTGCACCCTCGGTTTTACCATTAAACAAAATAAATATAATATAGTGACTGAGTCAGCTATTGAAAAATGTTATGTATTTTTGACCTTTGCTCTGAGGAATACGAAGACAGAAACAAAAAGGATTTTCGGCAAGGAATGAAATATTTATTATTTTTATAATTCAGGTTTTAATTTAAAAGAAAAAATTAGTAAATATGTATACAAAAATATCGATATTTACTAAAAAGTACAAAGTTCAATATTAAAAAATAATTGTTGTTCATTTTACTATTTATAATGGATAGTTATTTTATCCCCAACTTAACTGTAGGGTTTGTTTGTTATTTTAATAATTTTAAGTACATTTTGTCCATTTTTTTAAGTCACATTTTATGAAAGAAAGAATATGAAAGAAATATTATAGTTTTTATATGAAGGTAGTTAACAAATACCCCATATTTTAGGTTTAGGGTTTGTTCAAGTCTTATACAAACACCTAAATAAGCACATTTTAGTTTGGTTTGGTTATTATTCGGATTCTAGGGACGATATTAAAATCTTTAAGGACGTGGTAATTTTCCACTTAACACATCAATTGACCCTCAAATTAATTTAAAACATAGTTTTTAAGGTTTACCATAACGTAGACCGTAGCTACGGTCTCACTTCAGGTAACATTCAAATATCGGCCCTTAAAATATAGTTAGGTACTATGTAGAGGCAACAAAGGTGATGGATCCGTTTCAGTACTAAAAGTTACGTAATTTTAGTATAGCCAACGCCTTATCAGCCAGGCGGGTTCAAAGGCATCCATCAAAATATTTAATAGCATCTTTTTAGTTAGGATATGTAATAATTCGGAAAACTCTTTCTTATTCTCCGTTTTGAAATTGGAGATGTCAATGTAAATAAATTAAAGCGGGATTAATAGTTGCCGTAACGTAAGTCGTAGCCCATAAGACGCATAGTCATCTGTATCTTATACGATGACCGATTCCGTAACGTAAAAAATGGAATTGAACCAGTTCTTACTACATCTATGTTGTATTTTTTATGAAATAAACACAGAATGTTTATTATATTTCACCTATCAAATGCATAAAACCTCTTAATAACTTTATAAGAGGATTAAAAACGCTAGCAACTAGAGGTAAAATAATACCTAGTTAAATAAAAGTATGACAAAACTTAGATTGTGCAATACGGGGCCGTTTCTAAATAGGCGGGAGCAATTTTTGAAAGCTTGAAAGTTCATAAAACATATCCATTCTAATTGATTCTTTTTAGCTCTAGGAAAGGAGAGATCTCAAAATTATTTTTCTGGTTATCTATACGAAAGCTAAATTATTATGAATATTAGGATATTTATTTTAATAAATACACAAATACCTGAACAAATACGTACTACTAAAATTTAAAAAAAAATCCGGTAAAGTTTCAATACATCCGTTGAAATCATATGGAAACCGCAGAAGCGTGCACATAATGACGTAACTAAACCACGCCTCTTCTTGCGGGATATCGTTCCTATTGTATATTGTATAAATATTGGATATTGTATCATGAGTGTAGACTGTTACGGAAACTCTTTAAATACTTGAGTAAATACCCATAAAATCAGACCACATACGGCTTACACCGTAGGTACAGTTTTCCACGTGTTTTAATGGACAGTCGTATTTGTTAGGTCCCTTATATAACTTGATTTAACTTTGGAATCCATTACCTTTGTAAGTTTACTCTCTCATATTGCTTAGCAATAAGCATTTTAACACAGACAAATATTATACTTGTATAGTAGTAATTTTATTGTAGCTGAGACAATATATTGTTTTCTTTTACTAACAGTATTTTTTATTTGTTATTTTAAAAATGTATTACAATACAATATCTCATTTAATGGCAACGTAAAAAGTGCAAAGGGATAATACATATTATTATAAACTAGTTTGGTGAAATTATCCCCAGGCATTTAAACATAAAATTATCCAGAAGTAGATCAAGCCAGAGAAATAGTATAAGATGTCGGGAAGATTACGGAATTGGTTACTTTCTTATCTATTTTTGACCCCATTCTCTATCAAGACGAAAAAAATTCAGGAAAACCTATCATAAGGCTACTAATTGTCATACGACTTTGACCTTCCCAAAAGTAGTTTATACAGAGTCATTTATGGTTAGTGGCTTATTAAAAGATCTCGGGAACTAAAGAAGATATTTGTTTGAAATATTGATACTCGCTATAAAAGCTATAAAAATGCCGATTCTTTAAATGAAGATATTATCATGACGGATCTATCACATCCGGTTATACCAGAAGTTAGGCTTAACATTATGATTTTAAATAGAACGCCATATGTATTTTGGCATTTTTCGATTCTGATGTAATTATCTAAGTAACTTCTGGTAATCATTTCCCATACCCATCTCCAACCGTTTCTAAGATAAAATTCATTATAGGATTTTTTAATAAAAAAACATGTCAAAGGTAATTTGGCCTTACTTACTTAATGGAGTTAAAGATTTACAAATTTGAGAAAATTTAGAAAAGGTATGGGTCTTTCCATTTTATAAAAATACTACACATAATTTTTAATTAATTTTTATAATTTATAAAGGGACTTTTTCTTCTTCCTGCTTTGCTTAGGTAAGAAAGGGATCTTATACTTTTTACTCTCCTCTAATTATACTAAAGCATTTAGTCAATTTCATTACCTTCAACTCTCTTATTTTTACTTAAACTCAACTTATATAATCATTTTTTTTTTCCTTACAGTTAAACAATGTCATGAGTTTCTTCTAATGTCCTTGTATTTTCCACTGAAGATGAAGGTTTAAACCTTCGAAACATGTATGGTTTTTAATTTTGTCATTAAACTAGTGGAGCAACTTATGAGTGTCTTTATCTACTTATATCTTCACTTCGAGATGGACTACTTCAAAAAAAAAAAATTCAAAAAAACTGGATTTTCTTGTTTAAATTATGAAAGGGGACCTAAGTCTACGTTTAGCCGTATAAAACACTTACTGGTTTTGCGACGTTTTGTTCCTTAAATTGACCATCTGCATTAAAATACCCCTAGTACGTTCCTGTAATTTACTTTTATTTCATAGAATTCGGTTTAATTCGAAACTATAAAATTCAATGACTGTTTAAAAGTCTAAAAAAGTGCTGGCTTTAAGATCCAAATTTTATTTGTATTAAAAAATACATTGCTTGTAGGTATTTGATAAAACTATTAGCTTGAAATAAAAAAAAAACAGTAGTAGTACGTAATAATAATAATAATTAAGGACAGAAATAGCAACAATAATTTAAAAATCTATAATTCCTTCGAAACAAAAGTAAATCACAGGAACGTCGGAAAACCAGTAAGTGCTCTATACCGCTGAACGTAGATTTAGTTCCTCTTTCATAATTTAAACAAAAAAATCCAGGACCGTATTTAAAAAAATGAACTTGATGATGGTGACCCAAGACGAAACGTCGCATTAAAGATCTGATGATGCCAACTTGTGGAGAATAAAAAGTAGCCATCAGAAAGCGATAGACCAAAACGCTAAATTTTAGATTATTCCAAATATTTGGAAATCGCGCTTTCCAGACCTCTCCGCGAGAGCAGACGGGAAAGTTTTTTCCCGCCTCCCGCCCGCTCCGAGTTACTATGCTCTTCTTAATAGTGTTTTAAATGATAAATAAATAAGAAATATCGGTGCGGGATTTGAACCCGCGACTCTCAGATCGCCAGGCGTACACTCTGCCACTAGGCCACCGAGACATACATATCAACGATAATAAATAGATATTTACATTCTCCAAGCGAGATTGTTTTCATGTCATGTAGACAGGAAAACTGTCTGAAGAATTTCTTTAATTATTTGGCATCAAAGCCTCGGAGCACGTGTAAAAAAAAGTACGGTAATGTACGTTTCACGAAATTTAGATACGACTTAATGATTTCCTGGGTAGGTCCCATTGTGTCGACAAGAGCTTGGCAATAAACAAGTGAAGTATGAAGGGACGGACTAAGCAAAACAAGTAATGATATGATTATATTAATGTAATCAAATGAAATAACATTTTTTTAAAAATATTACTAGTCATATTTATTTACATTTATAATGTCATTATATAGATAGTTCTGTTTCGCTATCGCTATCCTCATCAACATTAATTATAATTGGATTAATTATACGATCCAGACTAATATACGAATTTTCTACAGTTATTACGTGACGGACTGAATTTTTCCAACTACCTGGGGGAATATCATTAAAGCATTTTCGTATTAATTCTACAACACTAGAACTTAAAGTCGGAGAAATATTTTCAGACCTAACCAGTGATTTTAACTGGTGCCACATATGCTCTATGGGGTTAAAAATACAATAATAGGGTGGGAGCCGTAGCACTGTATGTCCAATTTCTTCTGCCAATGTGTCACAAACATATACTTTTTTGATACAAAATGTCTTTAAAACTTCTAAAAGATCACTTTTTTATAACTTTCTTCAAAATATATATCATTCGCCGCCATGTAGTTCTGAATCTCTAATTTTATATTATTTGAGCTTGGAGCTTTATGTAATTGGCGACTGTGATAGCTCGCATTGTCCATTACTATCACGCTATTCTGAGGAATGTTTGGTAAAAGACAATTCTTGAACCATTCCTCAAAAGGTTCGGCCGTTATATCTTCATGGTAGTCCAGCAAGAAATAAAAACACATTTTACCACAAAAAGATACTAGACCGATTAAGTTATATACATTTTTCGAAATCATTCTCGTGCTAGAAATACAGGGTGTTCAATGTGAAAGTTTATTTTCGAAAATAAGTCATAATTTAGAAACGGTTCAATGTATCGGATTGAAAGTTGGCGTTAGATGTTTGTCTGAGTAGGAAATGGGAATTTGTAGAAATTTTTAAGTTTGCCATACGATGGCGCTACTTACATACACTGGCTTTAATAAATCTATGATATTTTTCTTACCTGCTATTAAGTATTTTTAAGATTTAAGATCTTAAAGCATGGTAATTTCTAAACTTACAAGGTATACTTGGCTCGATTATAATATCTCTAACCGTTTTCTAGATATTTCCATTTAAACAACACAATGAATCAAAAAAATCTAAGTAAAAATATAAATATTCGAAAACTGTAAGAAATTCAAGATCGACCAAATATACCTTTTTAGTTAAGAAATTGCCGTTCTTTGAGAATCTTGGATTAAAAATACTTAATAACAGTTAAGAAAAAAATCGAGGCGTTGTTGTCATATATTGCAACACCGAATTGTAAACGCACGTGTTCAGTTTTTGACAACAATATGTGTTTGACCCGCATTATCACTTCTTTTTCAAACTTTTTAGAAAAAAAATACTACAATTTTAAGGTACATATTCTCTTACCTTCGATCTTATATTCCGTTTTATAATTAAATTCCATAAAAAAATAAAACACAAAAGTATGTTTCGCAACGGGACTAACAATAGGTAATATCACACAAATTTGAAATCACATCACAATATTTCTTATTATGAATTATTTCACAACAGAAAATTAAATCGGGTAATGCTACAACTAACAAAACGTTTAAAATTCGTATACATCAAGCACGTGGAACCCTCGACAATGTCATTCCACCCCCCGAGTCTCGAAACATACCGAAGAAACGAAAGTCGCGCGCGGCAAGATCTAAGCAAGGGCGAAACATGCGGTGTGATCTGACAACACTGTTAGTATACTGTAGTGACCCACATTGTTGCTAACTGAATCCAGATGGACGGCACGACAGTATGTGGGTAAAAAGGGGTTTTACCTTAGTATTAAGATATTCGGTTAAAAAAAGTATGTAGATTTTCTCTAGGACACCCTAGGAGTCACCCATTTAAATATAATAAGTCATTTCCATGACACCCTGTATAATCGGAGTGAATATTTTCATTCCTTTGATGAACTTACTTTATATTTAAAGATTTCGTTCTACAAAAAAACACTATTTATTAACTAACCCGTGCCAACGGGGTTATTAATCGGTCTAAATTGATGTTGAATACATGCAGTTAAGGGTACTTAGTCATAATATCCAGAAAAAAATTTCTATAATTTCTTATTGTTATAAAAAACTAATTATTAACACCATCAAACTTTAACTTCCAATAACAGCCCCGTTCATTCCGCCGACTCTTATCGAGCCCACGGCCACACCGGCAGCTAGAGTGGTTGCGTCCACGGCAACGGCAACGAATGTAGTCAAAGGATTCGACTTACCACAAAAGGGCAACGATATATCACAGAAAAGTTTTGATTTATCACAGAAGTTCAGCGTGACTCCGAGGTCACAAAGTCCTGCGTCCGGCAGGGGTCAGAGCCCAGCTTCGGGAAGGGGCACGCCTATTTTGACATTGGCCGATGGTGAAGATTTAAGGGGTAAGTCATATGTAAAAATTGAAGTTCGTAGTTTTAATCATTTGAAACGGTATATCTGTCTCTGGTGTGGTAAAGTAATGTACTATTTTCCTTCTGGACTTAAATAATATACACTTCCCGACAATAAATCCCGGACAAAGATAATGTTAGTCTTTTTACAGTCCTGTAACTTTTTTACAAGCAGAAACAAATGTTTCTTTTTACCCTTAATTTCTTAACGCTCTGTGGAATAATTTAGCTACATTGTCTTTTGTTTTGAAGTATGACCTTTCCTTAACATAATGCTCTTTGGTTCGCGTCATTATCTGCTTTTTAAAAGAAGTTACAAGTTTTTAAAGAAAGTACTGCAGTTTTTCTATTTTAATCACAATTCATCCTGTAACTTTTTTAATTGTTGTCCGATCTTGGTGAAATTGTTAGCAGAGTGTAGACTTGTATCTTGGGATGATATCCTGAATTTTAGTTTTCAAAAAATGATCATGTAATGAAGTTTTTGCGTTGGGCACTACACGTTCAGCAAATCTTTCATGATAAATACGTCTTGCAGCAAAGAGTTTCCATGAGCCATTCTATAACAGAAATGCATATCTGCCATTTCACTATTAGTAAACTGAACCATATGGAATAAGAAATAATCACCAAAAATACTTTCTAAACACAACAAATTAATACCTTATAAATAGCTGACAACTGTCAAGTTAAATGCTGCAATTTCCAAAGCAAACCTTGATTAAAAAAGAAAATGTCCATGCATCTCCAGGGACATGCATCAAAGTGTCTTTTTTTTCTCGAAAACAAAGTAAGATACGAAAAAAATTCAAGAGGCAAAAGTGTTGTATTTTTACTTTAGTTTAATATAAAAATTCCAAAAAAGCCGGTGGCTTACTTTTTTTCCAATAATATTCATTAAGGACGCCACTGGACTCAATAAATGTAATCTACTTAGGGCTAAATTAGCCCCTTAACACTACAAATAGAACTGCCAATTTCAACAATATCGACCAAAGGATATTTACGAAAACCCGATAAAAAATTTTTTTAACGCCCTGTATATTGGAAACAAAGCATTTGCGGATCAATGTTTATATGAACTTTTCGTCTTAGAATCACCCAAAGAATGTGTCTTAAAATTACTGCACATACCCTGTATATTAAAATTGGTTAAATATTAACGAAATAACAGCATATTAATCAAGTCGTGAATTTTTGAATATTCGATACTTAATTGGCTTAGTAGATTTAAGTTCTGAGATTTGTTCCACTTCATTCAAATTAGATTTCCGTTTAATTTATCGTGTTTAGATTTTTTAGTAAATTTAGTTTCGTGTATTTAAAATCATATTTTTCAATGTTGTGCAATATTCGTTTTCCAGCTTTTACACAACATTGTTTTGCAGTTTTATCACTTTATCTTTGGTCGACCTGTTTATTAATATAAACTAAGAAAATATATGTTAGTCTCGTCCGGGTAAGACCCGCATCGATAACAAAAAAGACTGATCCCTTTGCTACATTTTTGGTTTAATTTTAGCATTTTAGTTTTAGCAAAAATTCATTTAGTACCTGAATCTTGTGTCTATATTTACCGTTGACTTAAATTATAATTATAAGCAACATTCTAGTTTTGGCCATCGTTAGTGCCCTTCTGTTATTTGTTATGCGATTTTTGTTATATTGTTTAGTGGGACGACGAGAACCGAAAATAGATCCAGAAACTCAGTACAAGAAGGAAAGGGGCAGTGGAAAAGAGCACCTTTATATGATTGTTATTGGTCATGTTGACGCTGGAAAAAGTACTTTAATGGGACGACTGTTGTGCGATATAGGACAGGTAAGACACTAATATATTTTTTAATTATTATAAGCCGGGTTTAAAATAGAAGTTCGAATACAGGGTGATTCACGACTACATGCATTCGAATTTTCGAGAGAACTACTGAATATATGTTTTTGAAACTTTGGAGATTTAGGTTTATCAATATGCTCTCTTTAACTAACATATTGACATGTTTTGTTCGTTTCCATACAGCTTCCGATTTTTAAATACAACATGGTAATTTTTATTATATTTTTCGATTAGTCATTAAATGCTAAGCATCTTTTATACAACATGTTTTTATCTGACTCTGCCAGTTTTTGAGATATCTGTTTTTTTTTGTAATTATTTGACAAATGCATGTTGATGAAATAATCCATATAACGTTGTTACCTTTGCTCTTGAACTAAATAATTTTTCTTACAGAATTGCAAATCTGAAAAAACAAATTCAAACTGGCATAAAATGTACAGGATGTTCACAATATTTACAGAGTGTCCTGATTGTTGAACAAATTAAAATAAGAATAATTGTACTTAGAGTTATATTTTAAAATGATTGTGAAATATACAAGGTGTTCACTAATTATGATCAAGGAAAAAGTTAATTTTGAAATAATACTTCTTATATGTTAGGGTATTTTTAAATTTAAGGATCAATCCAACTAAAGTTGCCATATATACGGTGTTGAAGAAAGGTCGGTACCCCAGAATAACTCCGGTGCATCGCATTGCAGCGGAAAATGTCTGGAGAAAAATTTGTTTGGTTTTGAAGGAGGAATAGTTTGCAATTTAAACCACCCTCAACCCCCGGGCGCGGGTGGGTAAGTTAAGATTTTCAAATGGAACCTCATATTTTTTATTGACGTATCGTGTTCTCCGACCAAAAATAAACATCTTTTGTCCGAAAAATCCACCCTCCCCCCCTCAACTCCCGGACGCGTGTGGGGGTAAGTTAAGATTTTCAAATGGAACCCCATATTTTTTATTGGCGTATCGTGTTCTCCGACCAAAAATAAACATCTTTTGTCCGAAATTTTTTTTTATTTGGGCCCATCCTTCACCAATAATCACACTTTAGTACAAGACAGAGAAAAAGAGTATTTCTGGGATAAAACTTGATTTTCGCACGGTTTAAATTGCAAACTATTCCTCCTTCAAAACCAAACAACTTTTTCCCCAGACATTTTCCGCTAGAATGCGATGCACCGGAGTTATTCCGGGGTACCGACCTTCTTTCAACACCGTGTATAATATGCTGTATTCTTGCATAATATCTGTTTTTGAGACAGGCACACACACCTCAAAAAATTGAAATATTTTTCCCTTTGACGGGCTACAGCAGCTTCTTAGTAGTAGGGAAAATGACTTGATAGTTACTTCTGGTTTAACCGGGACTGCGGCTATGGTTTTTTTTGGATAAATAGTAAGAAACCAACGAATGTGCAGCTCATTTTTTCAAGTTGTATTTATTTAAGACGTTAAAATTTAGTCAATCAAAGTATTTAGAAGTATACAGGCTGTAACAAATTCGTCTTTCACCATTGGCATTTCGCCGCAAAAAAATCAAAAATGAATACAGGGGCTCTCAAAATATTTGGAAATATGTAAAATTTAGCTTTTCGGGTTTTATCTTTTCCTGACTTTGTTCGAAGAGATGCCCAAAAATAAATTTCACTTCCTTATTGCTACTTTCTATTCCGCAAGAGGGCTTCATCAGATCTGTAATGCGACGTTTCGTCCTTGGGTCACCATCATCAACTTAATTTTTTATATACGGGATTATTTTGTTTAGATTTAGTTCCTCTTTCATAATTTAAACAAAAAAATCAAGGCCGGTTTTTAATTAAAAAAATCAAGTTGATGATGATGGTGACTTAAAGACGAAACGTTGCATTAAAGCAAAGTATTTTTGGCCATCTCAACAAACCCGAACTAACTAAATAGAAGATAAAAACCGAAACGCAAAACTTTGGATTTTTCCAAATATTTTGAAAGCCAATTTTTTTTAAAAGAATATTATTGGGACCATAATTACGCAACCTCAATTTAACCGACTTCGCATCTCTTACCGTTTCCGAAATCCCAATGGCGAAGGACGAATTTGTTACACACCGTATAGATAGTCATTATACTTTTTCCTTACCTAACATATAAAGAGTCATAATTTAAAAAGTTACAAAACATAATAGACATTAGTTAAAAACAAGTGACTAACCTAAGAACAAACCCTACTAAAATTCTTAGCTTAGTAAATTTTTTTTGAACTAATGTGAGATATAATATCGGTATCGGCACCACATTAAAAGATTTGTAACTATTCAATATATGTGCGTTTATATCAGTAAAAATTATTAAGAGTGGCAACGTTGTAAAGCATCTTTAAGGCAAATGGTATCGACGCGGACGTGACCTTAACAAATTTCGGTAATTCCCCGACCGCCCGACCAACCGAGTTCAAATACTAGCAATGATTGCTCATATTTTACTCACCGCCCGCACCATAGATACGGAGGGGACGGACCCCCCCCCCCAGAATCGGCATTTTGCCTCGAAATCGAAATAAAGCTGGAGATTATGGGAACAATAAAAACAAAAAAAGGCCAGAATGTCCTAATACCAATATTGTTTTAAAAATAATTCGAGATAAGTTATCCGAAATCATATATTTGAGCGCACCGAATTTGCTTAATGATATAATAAGGTGAAGGACGCCATCCCAGTATTATTCCCAAAATCGCTGGAGTCTTAAAAGTGGGTTTTCCCTTACAACTTAATAAAATATTTAATCTTAAATATGCAGATACCGATTATCGGCAAGTGCCGATATGCCAACGTACCGATATTTATATCAGTATCGGCCAATCACAACTTTTTTCTTTATAAATATGAAGGAAAACACAGAAATAACTATATAATCTTTTTTTAGGGTATAACTAAATACGAGTACATGAAATGTTATCAATAACTAACATAAAATCTGATGAGTTATATTAATTATATTATTAATAATAAATTGTGTCACATAGTGCAAATATTTTCAAGTACTTCAATCCAAACTAAAATTGCATTATACTTTTATTGTCTTAGGTTAACAAAAAGACGATGCACAAATATGAACAGGAAAGTAAAAAATTGGGAAAACAAAGTTTTATGTATGCCTGGGTGTTGGATGAAACGGGCGAAGAGCGGAATAGGGGAATTACTATGGATGTCGGAAGATCTCAATTTGATACTAAAAGTAAAGAGGTAAGTAAAATACTACAATGTCTATAATATTATGTTCTATACAGGGTGTTTCCTAACCTCTCGAAGGAGGAGAATCCTCACCTTATTCTAAGAAGAAAATGTGGTATAAAAGTTTTTCGCATGTCGCTTCGTTTTCGAAATACAGGGTGTTAAAAAAAATATTGTTTTTCATTTTATTAATTAATGCCAATGATTTGACAATGTATATGATTTAAAAACTTTTAATAATGAACTCATATGAACAAAAGTCAAATAAATTGCTGCAAATGCCCTTCATGAGCCAGTTAACACCCGTGTACACGAAGCAAAGCCTACTCGTATAATTTGAGGATAAAAATACGAAAATAACTCAAAAATTAAGTTACTCTTTTACCCAGATCCCCGCAAATGAATTAATTGTAAAATTTAAAATTGACCCAACGTAAAGTGCTCTAATCCTTTATGTTTAACAAATATTAGAATATCGTTTGGCATTAAGTAATAAAATGAAAAATACAATATTTTTTTTAACACCCTGTATTTCGAAAACGAAGCTACATGCAAAAACTTTTATACCACATTTTCGTCTCAAAATAAGGTGAGGATTCACCTACTTCATTTTTTCAGAGAGGTTAGGAAACACCCTGTATGTATGGTCGGACAAAGTTTTCTTAAATTTAAAAAGTTTTGGCGATGTAATAAAACAGTGATAAACAAATCGCACTACCGACGGACAAAATAGCTATGTATTAAAATAGCAATGTACAGGGTGTCTATTTTTCGATGGTTTTACGGGTTATTTCTGTTATTAGTAAATATAGGTTTTCGTAGCACTGTGGTACTTTTTTGTTCAAATAAAAAATGCCGTAATTAAAATTTTTCTAGGCCCCCCCCCCCCCATATTTCGGATACCCTGTAACTTATCAAAAAGAAATAAAATGTTCCCTTTGTAGTTTTTGACGTAGAATCCATTGACGTACTCAGATTTTTTCTACGTTCAGGTTTGTTTGGGTTTGTTCGGGTTTGTTCAACAACAAACCCTCTAATCCGGATTTTGCTTAATTTATTAATACGAATTTATTGAACAAGAAAATTTAATTCATACAGTAGGCTACAGGGAATGATATCCTTTAAAAGATATTATGATGCAATGAAATTACTTTTGAAAAACAAAAATCCATCACAGTAAAATCACCAACTTCGTCGGTGCAGGAAAATGTAAAAGAAGGTGGAGAAAGGCGATGAAAATAATGTAGTAGAAAGTGATGAAAATGTTTAGTTATTTTATTTGGTGCCTATATAAGATACGTTTTTTTTTTAATTTGTCTTGTTTTTTATATTAAATATATAATTTTGCTAAAATACATATATTTTTTTGCAATTTTAAAACCTGAATATAAATGTTTTGATAATCCGGATTGGTGTGGTTTCAAGTGATCCGGATTATCGCGATATTACTGTACTATTTAAAAAAACAAATTTGATGATGCTTGCGGAAAAACGAAACGTATGATTGATCATTCAATTAAATTATCTTATAGAATAGAATAACTGGCAACGAGAGTATAAAATTTATGTTCACATATCTCTTCAAGTAGAATCCAAAAACAAAAAGAACGAAATCGTAACAATTCAGTTGTGCTCAAATGTTCGGAATTTTTAAAATTTAAAAACATGAAGTTGCAGAACTCACTGTGTATAGTTTTTGCAGAATTATATCGTTGATCTCTTGACTGCAATAAAACCTCATTATCTATTCGACCATAAAATAAATAAGGAAATCCCAAATTTTAAAACCTTTTCGAGCAGAGCCGGACCAGGTATACAAATTCAATTTATACCTATGCCTGGTGCATATATAAATACAAAGTGATTTTTAATAATTTTAATCTTTAGTTGTTTTCCGGCGAGTAATTTTTAGTTAGGCTTATTAGTGGTAAAATGAAGAAAATCGTCCAATTATTTACCTTGACGAAACATGGTTCGATACCCATGACACTCCAAGAAAAGGTTGGTATGATTCTTCCAAAAAATGTCAAACCAAGGCACCATCAAATTAAGGCAAAAGAATCACAATATTACATGCTGGTTCAGAGAACGGGTTTGTTCCAAATTGTCTGTTGCTTTCAGCTAAAAACATAGCAGATTCTTCTTTAGATTACCATCAAGATACCGACGCACAACTTTTTGAAGATTGGTTTAAACATAAACTCCTTAAAAATATACCTGAAAATAGCGTCATTGTAATGGACAATGCTAGTTATCATAGTCGGCAAGCAAAAATCATTCCCAATTCTAATAATACAAAAGCAGAAATTCAAAATTTTATGATTGAAAATGATTTATATTTTGAAGAGACTTACAAAAAACGAGAACTGCTAGAGGTATTAAAAGTTTTAAAATAAATAAGGAATACGAGTGTGACAAACTTGCAGCAGAAAATGGATATACAGTGTTGCGTCTTCCTCCGTACTATTGTATATTCAATCCTATTGAGCTAATATGGCACTAATTAAAATCCAATATTAGGAGAAATAATATTTCTCCTACATTAAATGCATCTGTAGTAGAATTAATTAAAAACGAAGTAAGAAAAGTTTCTGCAGGCAGCTGGAAAAACTGTGTACAGCATGTACTTAAGGTGGAAAATTCTTACAATTGTATGATTACAAATGTTCAACCCTTAATTATAAGTTTAGGCTTAGATGAAGATAGTGATACAGAGTTAGATTTTGAATAAATTATCAATACTTTCTTAGAATTTAATTAATTTTTATTGTACTTGTTATCCTAATAGTTATACTTTTAAATTATATTATTTTCAATTACCATTAATTGTTATCATTATTTTACATTTATTATAGGTACCTAAAACTAAAAATACCTATCTATTTATTTTAAATTATAAAAATAAATCATGTGGTGTGGTATACATTTTCAAGCCTGCCCTGACCCATTTATTGAGCTTTGAAGAGGTTCAGGCGTATACAATAGGGTTTAATCAGGTAGTTTATTTATGGCAGTAAGAATCAACGGTATAATTCTGCAACAACTATATATCCAAGTTATTTTACTTTCCCTATTGGGACAAATGTGACAGAACATGCGCACTATAGAATTTTCTTATGTTTTTAGGTGACCCTGCTCGATGCCCCAGGTCATAAAGACTTCATTCCAAACATGATTTCCGGCGCAGGTCAAGCGGACGTGGGGCTCCTTGTAGTTGACGCCACGAGAGGCGAATTCGAGACGGGCTTTGACCTCGGAGGACAGACGAGGGAACACGCTCTCTTAGTTAGGTCTTTAGGTGTAGCTCAATTGGCTGTGGTTATTAACAAGTTGGATACGGTGTCCTGGTCGAAAGAAAGGTAAGTTTTTAAAATTCGTCTAGGATATCAAATTTTTAACAATATCATACAGTGACCGGCAAAAGTTGGCCGCATTTGGGGAATTTTTTTATTATTGAAATATTTAAAAAACTTTTTAGGCTAATTGCCCCTAAAACATATTTTGACATTTTTCACATTACTACTCGTTGGCTGGAAAATTAAAAAAAATATATATAGCGTGTGTGGTAGAAAGTATAACAAATAGGAAACTTTTTATCCTTCATTCTATCGAAAAAGTCGCTCTTGCTAAAAAGCTTTGCTTGGTTGAAAATCTCCTGGGCCATAGTCGAATGTCCGAAATATTGTACAGGGTGGCAAAAAATGTGAAATAGTATAAAATGCTACAAAAAAATGAGGGACTTTATAAAATCACCTAATAATATCTCATAGGTGGCTGTTCTCGTCAGTATGTTTAGAGAGAGAATATAATTCTAGAAAGAGCTTCAAAACGACGTTTTGATGTATTTTTAGAAAAATGGTATTTTATTCTTAGATCAATTTAACTTTTTTTGCCCACTCTGTATAATATTTAGAATATTCGACTATGGCCGTTAACTGTCGAGTGTTTTTCCTGCAACTGCTGGAATCCATCGATATTTAATTTTCCCCGTTGAGAAAAGCAGACGCACTGTGGTATCTGGGCATCTAAATAATAGTTTCTCGTATTTCTAAATTTTTATAATCCTTATCTTGATGGTCGTATAATTGATGAAATTTGCTGACTTCTGACTTCATAGACAACCGAATAACAAGATTAAAGGCTTTTAGAAAATTTAGATATAAAATTTACATGCAAGCAGTCGGGCAGTTACGACTGGTCTTGGAGCAGTAGCTACACAGCAGTCGACTGCCAACCGTTGAACCGTGACGTCTCGGACGTTCTAGGGGCACCACATATTTTATTTTCCTAAATACCAGTTCTCGACTGCCAGACGTCGCAGCCAGTTCTACCGAAACCATACATTAACACATTTTCATTTTATTCCTGGGAATATAAAACTACTCGATATTTTTCTGAAAAATATTTTTAGGAATTCTGGCTCCAAACTTTGCATAAGAGTAAAATCTAAACCCTTGTTTCAAAAACTGTATTCGATATCTTGTCATCTAATACCAGTTTTCCATGACAATATATTTTTAAAAAAATTTTCAGTCTAACGAGTAGTGACGTGAGAAACGTCAAAATAAGTTTTTAGATTACCAGTCATAGGCAATCGCGTAAAATTTTTTTTTAATATTTTAATAATAAAAACGTTTCCCTACAAACTTTTTGCCAGTCACTGTATATTGAAAAATCCAGGCGGTCACTGTACTTATCTGTTTTTATTTCAGATTTGACGAAATTGTTCAAAAACTGAAAGCATTCTTAAAGCAAGCAGGATTTAAGGAAAGTGACGTAACATTTGTACCATGTAGTGGACTGACTGGTCAAAATTTGGTAAAACCTCCTACTGAAAATGAGCTGCTGGTATGGTACAATGGTCCCTGTCTATTAGATGTTATAGGTATATATAACAAATAGATAAAGCAAGATTTTTTTTATATAGAAAAATTCAGTAATTTTTTGTCGTTAGATTGATTTAATAAACTACGTTGATGGGCATGATACAATAAACACAATATAATATATCGAGCCGGTCCAATTTCGCCTGGCGCTCGCAGTAACGTCAACGTGTGAGCTATTTTTAAATTGCTTATGGAGATGCACGTTGTTGTTAGCGTTTATAATTCTCTTAAAGGTATTAAAAGGTTTTACGCATTTGACAGTCGGTGAAATAAGCAAATAATATCATGGTATAATATTTAGGTATAGTATAATTTACATTATACCGTTGACCTTTACTGCAATAAATCTATTACCTGTTTAAACCCAATTGTGTGGTCCAAACATCTTCAAACCACAACAAATGGGTGCAGGGTCGGCTAGAAAATATAGCTATCTACATATTGATTTATTATTATTTTCAATTAAAGAGACATCTACTTAAAATGCAATACTAATTAGGGACGCAGGTAAATAAAATTGCAAATTTGGGATATTTTGGGAGATACTTTTAGGTTTTATGGCAGTCAAAAGATCAACGGTATAATGTAAATTTTACTATACAGGGTTTTTCTTAATAACATGCTAATATTTAAGGAGGTTATTCTGGGGTTCATTTTCAGAAAAAAATTCATATGAACCTATGTCCTAAACGTCTTTTGAGATACAGGGCGTTAAAGATTTTCAAAAAATTCCTGTTTTGTTAATATCTGTGATACTGCTTTAGATTTTTTTGTGAAATTTGGTGAACATTTTTTATTCATCACGAGGCATTTTATGATGTAAAACATGTTTTTTTATTCCGACGAGTGGCGTTCGTGCGGAAATTTCCCTCGGTATTTTTGAAGAAAAGAATGGTACGCCACTTCTTTTTTTAAATAAAAATTATTTTTGAAATTCTCATTCCTTGCTGAGCAAATGTTGTCTCTTGATTTTTTGTCGTGCGACGTACAGTTTTCGTATAAAAAATGAACATTTGCACTCTGTTATGAAATTAGGTATTAACAAAGATTAAAAACATATACAGTTTTGAGAGTTGTTTACCTAGTCTAGTTGTCACGTATTTCATTAACATTAACAAATTATTAAAAATACATGAAAATCTTTAACACCGTGTATTTCAAAAGTTAAGACGTTTAGGACATATGTTCATATGAAGTTTCTTTCTGAAAGTGGACCCAAGAATAACCTCCTTAAATATTAGTATCTTATGAAGAAACACCCTGTATTTTGATTTCATAAAAGTATTACACAGATTGCAGCATTAATAAAATAATAAAAAATGTAATTAAAACTTTTTTGCCGGAATTTTTTTAGTGGTATCTACTATATTTTTATGAAATAATATTTATAAATACCGTGATATTATCCTTTTATTTTACCTACTATCTAATGCTTAAAACGTTTTAATACCTTTAAAATAGAATGAAAAACGCCAACTGCTAACTCTCGCGGTGACGTCACTGTGCGCGCCAGACGGAATTGGAACGGATAGAAATCTTACCTATTGTTATTGTGTCAAGTGATTTGTTAGTAGCCACGCCTCTAACATTTTCGGAGCAATAGAAATAAAGTTAAGTTGAAATAAATTTTTACTTTTTCAGATAAATTCAGATCTCCAACGAGACCTGTTTCGAAGCCATTTAGATTCTCTGTCAACGATGTTTTTAAGGTGAGTGTCATATTACTTTTTTTTTATGACAGTCGAATTTTCATTGTTCCACATTTCATGTAACTTGACCATATACATAAATATACATATACATAAATATTATTTTACAAAATAGTGGATCTTTGAAATGGAAAGTGTTAAATTTCCTTTATATTACAATAATGTAAAATTTGTATTTAATCTAAAAATTTATTAAAAATCATTATATTTTAGGGTACAGGATCTGGGTTTTGCGTTGATGGCAAAATCGAGACGGGGGTTCTTAATATTGGAGATAAAGTTTTAGTGTGTCCTAATAAAGATTTGGCAGTTGTTAAGACGTTAGCTATAGAAGAGAGTCCAAAAGTTGTCGTTTTTGCAGGTAATTTAAAAAAAAAAGCCTCAGGCCGATATTTGAATGTTACCTTAAGTTAAACATTAGCTAAGATAGCCTTAACGTTAGGGTAGACCTTAAAAAACAATGTTTTAAATTAATTTTGAGGGTCAATTCACGCGTTAAGTGGAAGTTTACCACGTCCTTAAAGACCTATTCCTTTAGATGAGAGTTAAAATAGCTATTTGTGTATTAAGAGCGCAAAGTGATACATTGCCGCTCTGAGCAAGAAGTTTGACGGCTCGAGAGAGCGGTAATGTTACTTTGCGCTCGAATTACACACATGATTTTTTCTACAACCAGTGTTTTTATAAAAATGTTTGGTAAAAATTAATAATAAAAAGCTTTGTAATAAATTTAAATAATACAATTAACATTAATTAAGGTTATAGGTTTTTTTAATAACACTATATCTATAAACTATCATTTTTTCTATCATTTAAAATATTAAAGTTAAATGTACAATTTTCGCAATTTTTAATGATGATTTCAGAGGAAGTTTCTGATGGTAAATGTATCGGGATGTTTTCAGAATTTCTCGCTTCCACAAATATGGGTGATTTATTTATCCTTGGTGCCGGTCCCAAAATTTTTTCAGACGTAGCAATTTTCTGAGCAAGACATTCATCTATATAGCCTTCTGCTACGTTAGTACTCTTCCATCCTCCATGTTTTTTTAATTGAGTGATGTTGCCTCCTCCATTAACTAAAAGAGTGGCAGAAGTTCTCCTAAAGCAATGACCGGTATACTTGTATGGTTCTGGAAGTCCAAGGTACTGTGCTATGTCTTTTGGTACTTTTGCAATAGAATTCATTCATACTACTTGATTATGGCATGTACCATTCGAATATTTTAAAAATAATCTACGGTTCGTACAATTTTTGGGCCTGAGGCTAATATATTTTCGATAGATTGATAAATAGTCGAGTGTTGCGTTATTTGTCACTGTGAATGTTCTGCTATTGTAGGTCTTAGAATCAGGTATGTTGTCAATAAGGATTGACTCTTTATCCTCAATGTCGTCCACTACCATTTTGACAAGTTCGTCCCTCCTATATGCCCCGGCGATACCCACAATTAAGATCACTTTTTTCAGTAAATATATCTTATCAGGAGCTTCTTCTAAAAAGGTTTTCACTTCATCAAAATTTAAGTTTTTTGATTTTATAGGTTTTTGGCCAACAGCTTGACGTTTTAAAAAAGCTAAGAGTTTCTTGTATTCGCTGATGTTTATATCATATTTTGCTGATATCGTAGCTCTTAGCATTGAGTACATTGACCAAAGTGTAGAGGATTTCATTACCTTCGAATTTTCGGCAAAATATGCAAGTAAAATATTTTCTGATATCTTCTTGGCTTCTTTTGATTCGCACCATTTACTAAAAACTTCATACTGCTTTTCATATTTGCTTCTCGACTTCTCTGGCAGTAAATTAAGAGTAACTGATCTTTCAGCTTGCGCACCCGGCGGTGTGCACGAAACTTCACTAATTTCATCGATTTCCATTGAATTTTCACGGAAAGACATTTTTATTTTACGAGAATGATCGAAAATTACGCGTTGGTCACAATATTGTCGACATCTGTCAAATACCATCAACGCCTACTTTTGTGTCAGAAGTTCCAGGCACACTAGACGTTTTCTTTGATATGGTTTCCTTGGAAACCAAGCGAGTTTTTTGGCTACTTTGTCGCTCGCTCCTCGAAAAAGTGCAACTTTGCGCTTTCTTTTGAAAGCACAAATTTGTACTTTGCGCTCGGTTGTAGGAAAATAACTTTAATATACTGTCAAACTTGTGTTAGGCCGGTATTAGACTATAAAATATATTTGACGAAGATCTTTTATAAAATATTTTGTAGCCATTTCTTTGATAATATTTCTTTTATAAAAGTTTATGACCAGTATAAGTAGTATTACACTGTCAAAGAACTTTGTCAATTTTTGAAGGAACTTGCCTCGTGTTTACAATTAAAAATGAATGAAAGACGTGCAGTAGCTTGCGCAGCGATGAGCGCTGCCGTCATGACGATGTGTTTAGTGTTAAGAAAGAAAAATAAAGAACCGGGCGACTTTGGGCAAGGCCCTGGGTGGCAAGACGTAATTTAAGAGGTGTCCACCACAATCTTCTTCGGAAGTTACAATCTGAAGATATTAGGAGTTATAAAAACTATTTAAGAATGGACGAGGAAACATTTTAGTTTATTGTTTTAAAGATAGCACCATTTATATTCCGACAGAATACACATTTGAGGAATTTTATCAGCGTTGAGAAACGCCTTATTGTTACCCTTCGACCTTCGATTTATGTTATGAGTTATTATAACTTCGCAAATTTTTGTATATATATATCTAGTCTTTTACTTCGGTTTTTATAATCCGGATGTTGATAGTTGTACAACATTTCGTATTTTCATACTCCGAAATAAAAAAATTTTTGTTAAAATGCACCAGACAAACTTGCTTTCCGCCATAGTATTTTAATACCAGTTGCAGTCAAAGTCAAATATATGCCTTATTGTCAGAAAATAAGGTTACAACCAATCAACTATAAAATATTTTATCAAAGATAATCGTCTGTTGTTACTTTTATAAAATATTTTATATATATATTTTATAACTGTCAAATTTTTTATAAAATATCTTTTATAAAATATCTTTGTCAAATATATTTTATAGTCTAATGCCGGCCATAATGATGACTTATGTCATTCTGTACCTTAAGGTGATATATAATATTGGCCGTAAGAAGTAGTAATCTTCTGTTAGTTCTTTCTTCAGTTTCTTTGTGTTGAGAAAAGTGGAAAGTTTACTTTGCTGTGTAGAATATTTAAAAAAAAAGTATATTCAGAAATTTTGGTCTGAAAACGGTATGTTCTTTACTAATTTTAGTATGAATTGTCATCAAAAACTATATCCAATAAAACAAAGTATAGCTTTTTTAAAATAAATTAATAGGGGAACTGCGAAACAAAATGTTAAATTTGGCAACACAACTGTATAAGTATTAAAATTTAATGTCGACCGTACCTGTTTAATAGGGTATTTCAAATTCCACCAATGTTGTATGGCTATAATTTACCCCAAATTTCTGGTTCGCCACAAAATATACAAAAAATCCGAAAAAAAATAAAATTTAATTTTGAAAAAAAACTTTTAAACTCTGAGATATATCAATAAGGAAGCCAGATAGGAACAATAATTATATGAAGTACTGACATTATTTAGATGTTCCCTGTGTATCCTAAAAGAAAAAAATTCAGTCTTTACTTATTTTTCTACACTACACAAAATAAATATATTTAAAATAATAATAATCTAAATACTATACTGTTTTCCACGGAAGAGCATAGCAAAATTTTTTGGAAAAACTTTTAACAATTTTGATACATTAAATATTTATGGTGTACAACTATTTTATTTTCAATAATATCAGTTAAATTCATTGTGACATAATTTCACTATTATACTGGGCGAGTACAAGGCGATCTCAAAACCTGTTAAAAATATTTTCTTGGTGTTTTTTTTCTTACATTTACCCTCTATCTCTATTTTGCGATGGCTTTGTTCGGGTTGTATTAAAAAAAACTATGTATTTTAATTTTTTACTCCATCTTGTATCTCCAAAACTTTTTCGCAATAAAATCAATTTGTTAATATAAAATTGTCCAGCCTGTCATTACACACAGGGTGTTAAGGAAATGGCTTATGATATTTAAATATTCGTGAAGCTGGTACTCCGCGTCTAGGGGTGCCAGTCATGGAGCTTTGTTCCAATCCCGGGATTTTCGTGATAAAGAGAATCTAATTCGGGGATCCTGGAACTAATCCTAAAAAAAATTAACATGAGAAAGTTTGTGTTGTTTGTGAAAACTAAACTATCGATAGTCCTAGTGATGTACAAAAGGGTCATCACTTTCATTCGGGGCAAATATCTAAAAAAAGTCATCCAGGGAAAAATTTACATATTAGACATAATCGTCGATAGTGCGATAATACTATCGATAGTTCTCCACCTCTACTAAATACACTAAATAGAAATCTTACCCAATGTTAACAAAATAATAATAAAAAACATTAAAAATTTCTAAATAAAAATTCTAAAAATTAGTGCAACCAGTGTTTGGTCTCCTAAACTTGATCGTAACTTATTGCAAGTATAAACTGCTGACTAGAAGCAACGTTCTGTTTCTACACTTAAACCCTCAAAATAAGGGATTGGAAAAATATTTAATCCTTCAGGGATTAAAATAAATTTAATCCCTCAAAAGTAAATGAAATGAAATTTTTTTAAAAATTATTATTTTAGGACTCAATTTTCCCCGTCTTAAATTACATAAAATAGTATATGTATAAACAACGTGACTAAAGTGTCTTTTTAGTCCCTAGTTTTATAATGCACTATTAAGAGTCTGGAAAAATGGTGTGACGTTAATTAATTCTCATTTTTAGTGATCTCAGAAAATCGGCGCTAAAAATTACATTATTTTGTAAATTAGATATTTATATTATCTATCTATCGACTGTTGCCAAATTAGGGATTTATTAATAAAATATAATTTACAGTACAATTCTTAGTTTTGAAATAATTATTTAAAAAACAAGTTAATTTTCAAAGACCTATTTTATACAGGATGTTTCTTAATAACATTCTAATTTTCAGGAGGTTATTATTGGGTCTATTTTCAGCAAGAAACTTCAATGTTAAAGATCGTCATCATTTGGGCCAATTTCTTAAAGGTTAATGACTTAAATACGTGACTAGACTAGGTAGACAACTGTCAAAACTGTTGTGTGCTTCTTACCTACTAGATCCTTTTCATTTTTTGTTAATTCCTAATTTCATAACAGAGTGCAAAGGAATGAATTTTAATTTTTTTTATACGTCAAACGACAAAAAAGCAAGATACAACATTTGCTCAACAAGGAATGAGAATTTCAAAAATAATTTTTATTTAAGAAAATAAGAAGTTCTTCAAAAATACCGAGGGTAATTCCTGCACGAGCTCCACTGGTCGGAATAAAAAAACATGTTATATATCATAAAATGCCTCTTGATGAATATAAAGTGTGTACCAAATTTCACAAAAATATCTAGAGCAGTATCACAGATATTAATAAAAAATAAAAAAGGAGATTTTTTGAAAATCTTTAAGTTATCTTGTCTCAAAAGTTAAGACGTTTAGGACAAGAATAACCTCCTTAAATATTAACATGTTATTAGGAAACACGCTGTACATTGTTTTGAGGGCTTAATAATTAATTTTCGAGATTGATTTTTCCTCGATATCCTGGAATCCCGGGATTTCGGTTATCCACGGATTGGTACCTCTAGCCGCGTCCCATAGAATGAATGAAAAACAATGAACTTTTTCCTGTGGCACTTTTCCTTGTCAAATTTGCCTTCTGAGTCCTTTATCACCATTGTTTTTAGTTGTAAAGTCTTAAAATAACTTTTTTGTAGGAGACCAAGTCACCATAACTTTGTCCGGAATTGAAATGCAAAATGTCTCGATGGGTAACATCTTATGTGATCCTAACAATTTAGTTCAAGTATCGAACAAGTTTGAAGCTCGAATTGTGGTATTTAATATTGCTGTACCTATTACAAAAGGGTATTCGGTAAGTGTACGTTTTTAAAAATAAAAAATTATTTTAAGGATTTAAAATAACAAGCCGTTACTTGGACTTCCCAACTAGCAATTTTAGTCGCCGCTAATATTAGTGGCGAATACGTAGCGGCGACGAAAATTGGTAGTTGGGTTATTTTTTCAAGCGCCAAAGACACTTATAGTTCATATACAGGGTGATTCACGACGAGCTTGCATTAGAACTTTATGGAGAACTACTGAATATATGTTTCTGAAACTTTGGGGATTTAGGTTTATCGATATGCTCTCTTTAACTAAAATATTCATATGTTTTTGTCATTTCCGGTCATACCGGAAGTACCTGTCAACTTTCGTTTTTTAAATACAACATGGTAATTTTTATTACATTTTTCGATTAAGCGTTAAATACTAAGCATATTTTATAGAACATGTTTTTGTCAGACTCTGTTTGTTTTTGAGATATCTGGACTTTTTGTAATTATTTGGCAAATGCATGACGATGAAATAATCCATATAATTTTTTTACCTTAGCTCTTGGACTAAAAATTTTTCTCACCGAATAGCTAGAAGATCATCAAGTCTCAAAAACATTTCAAATTCGGCATAAAATGTACAGGGTGGTCACAATTCAAGTCTCATTGTGAAAGAATTCAACCATTAAAAACTTTCTTATTTTAAATGGATATTTTTGTTTAATTTGATGACAAATTAGCTGTTCTTTATAAATAGTATTTACTATCCTAGCGTTTTCTAAAAAATCCAATTTTATTCCGAAAATACTATTTGTTCAAGTGTGCTATGAAAACAATTATACAAATAGTATTTTTGGAATAAAATTGGATTTTTTGAGAAACCGCTTTGATATAGGTATAGGACAGTAAATACTATTTATAAGAACAACTAATTTGCAATCAAATTAAATAAAAATATACAGGGTGTTCCATTTAAAATAAAAAAGTTTTTAATGGTTGAATTCTTTCACAATGAACCTTTGTGTAACCACCCTGTACATTTTCTGCCGAATTTGAAATATTTTTGAGACTTGATAATCTTCTAGCTATTCGGTGAATTTTTAGTCGAAGAGCTAATGTAAAAAAATTATATGGATTATTTCATCGTCGTGCATTTGCCAAATAATTATACAAAGTCCAGATATCTCAAAAACTAACGAGAGTCTGACAAAAACATGTTCTATAAAATGTGCTTAGTATTTAACGCTTAATCGAAAAATATAATAAAAAGTACCATGTTGTATTTAAAAACGAAAGTTGGCAGCTACTTCCGGTATAATCCGGAAATAACAGAAACATGTGAATATTTTAGTTCAAGAGAGCATATCGATAAACCTAAATTCCCAAAGTTTCAGAAACATATTCAGTAGTTCTCCATAAAGTTCTAATGCAAGCTCGTCGTGAATCACCCTGTATAAGCCTCGATGAGGTTTCGTGCAAGAAAGCAATTTCTTATCCCAAGTTGCGTGAAATTACCTTTGTGAACACAGATTCTCGTCGTTACTTCAAATAAATAGTAAGAATATTTAATTTCTTTCTAGGTCATATTGCACCACCAATCGTTAGTTGAAACGGCGGTCATAAGCAAACTGACATCTCAGTTAAATAAAAGCACAGGAGAATTACAAAAGAAACACCCCAGGTTTTTAGGGAAAAACGCAAGCGCCATCGTAGAAATAACCGTCTCAAAACCGATAGCGCTGGAAGTTTACAGTGAATGCAAGGAACTCGGACGAGTTATGTTGCGAGTGGGGGGTGCCACGATCGCAGCTGGACTCATCACTAGGGTCATTTTGTAAATTATGTATGACATAATATTATACTCGGCAAAAAATTTAGGAAAATATTTATTAAATGGTTTTTGGACTTCTTGGAAAATAAATATGCTGTCTTAACGTTTTTTTTTTAATGTTAAATTTTATGTTATAACACACCAGCTTCGGGTAGTTCGTGGTTTAGGCGAGAGTCGCCGGTCGCTGTCCGGCGTCCTGTAGAAATATGGCGCATTGGTCGCCGGCTGTGATTTACAACCAAAACATTGGCGGCTCGTGGGCGAAAATATAGAGGAAGAGCTAAATATCGAAATAAAAATTTACTACTAAAAAATAAGGCCCAGTACACTTGCTGGTCGGCGCGTAATTAAAAGGTATTTTTTATATTCATCTTTCCAACGCAAAAATGGAGTTTCTAATAAACTACAAACTATGTCACTAACTAGTCCAAATAAATTTATTTCGTCTATGAATTATTCACAATTCAATAATTGTCCACGAAATAAAATTAATAAGCAAGAAAACGATGTAACACTAATAGCTAAATAATTAAAACAACACACTAAAGCAAAAATATTCTTAACCGTTAGGCGTCAATATGGTCAACTTTTCGTGAAGAGCCCTGTCTCGGCTCGTCAAACCTTCCGCACAGACATATTATCTAACACGTCACGGTTTCCATAGCAACCAACTATTTTAATAGGATCACGTTCTCATAACATTGGACGATTCTGTGACGAGCTCTTCCGCTATAGGTAGACACAAATAAGATTGCCGATATGTCGGCTTCAATATTATCAACCCTATTTGCAAATATAACTTATAAAACGCACAAATTACAAATATAATTTAAAAAATATACAGTGTCACCATTAAAGTCCGCACCATATGGAACTTTTTTTTATTAATGAGGTTAGTTAAAATTAAATTTCGGCACTCGTTTTTGCTTCAAATTAGACTAAAAATTATATAATCAAATGTCACCATCTGTCATTCGGTATCTGTCAAAAATTACATTCTAATCAAAAAATGCTGAAAAATGGCATTGTTTTACCGAATTTCAAAAAATTTTATTAGAAAAAGTTGTTTCTAGTACAATTCTTGGCCTAAATACAAAGTTTCAGTTTTCTAGCTCAAAGTTGATTTTTTTTGTCATTTTTTCTAATTAACTTTTTTTTATTTAATGTAAGTTCGCTTAATGGATATTAAACTATTTGCTTATACCATACTCAATATTTTATTTAGTTTGTATGAGCTTTTTTTTACTAGAATGCCATTTTTTTTCGAAATTTAAAATTAGAGGCAAAAAAATTTGACACAGGTGGTGCAAAGTTATCCTAATTTAAAAATTTTAACAGATAGACGTCAGATATTCCATTTTTTTGATAGTACATACACCTAAGAAGTTTAAAAAACTTATAATAAAATTCCCAGATATCAGATTAGTTCAAAATTTAGACACATTTTCTTTTTATCCACAATAAAATATCAAGGCAATTTTGAATTTTATAAGTAGGCTATGGAAAAAAACGAATTAGAGTGCCGAATAAATAAAAGAAATGTCATAAATGTGAATATTTTTGCAAGTTATAGTTTTCAGTGTTATCACCAATGTTGTCCATTCAAGAAAAAATAGAAATTGTCTTAATTTGTGGAGAGAATATGCCTCACCGGCAAGTATCTGCCATTTTTAATGAGAGGCATCCAGAAAAAAATTTGCAGCATAGCACTGTTTCAAGAATAATGTCAAAATTTAGAGAAACTGGATCTGTTCGAAATAATTTTAAGAAACCTCACGCGGCAAGTAAATACGATGAAGCAGCACAACTTGATGTTTGTTTAACTGTTATTGACCACGGTCAAACTAGTGTAACCAAGATAAGTGATGCAACAGGGTGCAAGAGGGAAAGCGTTAGAAAAATTCTTCAGAAAAATCGATTTCGGGCATATAAACCCAAGTTTATAAACACATTAAAAGAACGCGATTTTGATATCCGGCTTGATTTTTCGTTTTGGTATCAGGGACAATATGAGGAGAATATTCTTTTTCCATACAAGATATTATGGACAGATGAAGCCACTTTCTCTTCGAATGGTACCGTGAGCTCACAAAATTGCCGATGGTGGTCCCAAGAAAATCCTAACTTCACAATTGAATGTCGCGACCAGTATCATTTTAAAACCAATGTTTGGTGTGGAATTTTGAAAGATGAGCTTATTGGACCATACTTCTTTAGAGCAAACTTAACTGGTGAAAGGTACCTGAATTTTCTTGATAAAATAAAATAAAATAAATAAAATAAATAAAATAGCTTTAATTATCTAACAGTACAGAAACATACCATTTATAAGACAATTTAACTTAACCTAACTACAACAGCATACAGCTCAATTTAATTTTGTGTTGCTTAAATTAACATATACTCAACACAGCTCTTTTAATTTCATTTTTATTTGTAAAAAATAAATCTACTTTGTCATGCAAGGAGTCAAAGCTTGCACACATGCTGTATATTGGGGATTTATGTAGTATATTTGTATTTGGGGTATGCAGGTAGAAAAGATTGGTTTTTGGTCTTAAATGTAGTATCGGAGCATAAAAGTTAATTTGACCAAGTAAATATGATGACTCAACGTAGTTATTACATATTTTATATAATGTATGTATTTGGTGATATCTATGTCTGTCTTCAATGGTGTTTATTTTAAATCTTTGAAGTAGTACTTTGCTGTCATAACCCCTTGCAGGATAAATGTTGTCCACTTTATATGCAAGGTATTTTAATAATTTACGCTGCACTGACTCCAATTCAACCATGTATTTGTCATAGTAGGGAGTCCAGACAACACAGCAATACTCAAGCTTTGATCTCACATAAGCAAAATACAGAGTTCTAATGGCTTCCACATTGGTGAAATGTTTGCAAACACGAAATATAAATCCCAGCATCCTTATGGCAGAGTTACAGATATTCTCTATATGCTCCGCAAATGACAGTGTTGTGTCAAACATTACTCCCAGGTCCTTATAGCTATTGCAGGATGATATTGCGTTAGCATTTATATGATATTGATAAATAAGTTTTGTATGTTTTTTAGTAAAAGTCATTGTCTTACATTTGTCTATGTTAAGTTCTAGATGGTTGTTCAGGCACCACTCCACTATTCTGTCAATGTCACGTTGCAGCGCATAACAGTCATTAATGGTCGAGATTTTACGATATATTTTTGCATCATCTGCATATAACAGCATATTGCTTAGCACAACCTGCCATATGTCATTGACAAACAGAGCAAAGAGCAGTGGAGCCAGAACTCCCCCCTGTGGCACACCACTAGTTTGTACAAATGTTTTGGATTTATGCCCATTACACTCTACAAATAAATTTCTATTATATAGATATGATTTTAAGAGACTCAGTAATTGATTACTAAATCCCAACATTTGAAGTTTATGCAATAGTAATTGATGATCAACAGTGTCAAATGCCTTTGAGATGTCCATGTATATAATGTCAACTTGACCATGATCATCAAGTTCTTTACTTACAAATTCAGTAAGTTCTGACAGATTGGTTGTTGTGGATTTTCTACTGAGAAACCCGTGTTGATGCGGACTTATCAGCGATCGAGCAGAAAATATAATTTTGTCATAAACGCACATCTCAAAGACCTTTGCAAAGTTTGATATCTGTGCAATTGGCCTATAATTTTCTATTTTATTTTTTGACCCTTTTTTATGCACAGGACATATTTTAGTATGCTTCCATTTATCAGGAAATTGACATGTTTTTAAAACCAAATTAAATATTAAATACAGGGGATCTACAAAATTATGCCTGCAGTCCCTAAGAATATATGCAGGCACTCCATCTACGCCGCAAGATGCCTTTGGCTTTAGTCTTCCAAGTGCAGAGAGTATGTCAGTCTTTGTTATATGTGATACTGATATACAGTGATTGTTTGAATTAGTCTCCTTTTTTTCCTGAGTAGGCTTGGTGTCAGTGAAGGCATTACTAAATAATTTGGAAAATGAATTTACTATATCTTCTTTACTGTCCATTTCCTGATTATTGTAGGTTAGCAAAGCGGGCATCTTACTTGCTTCCTTTTTAGTTTTAACATAAGACCAAAATTTTTTTGGATCATTAGTTATTGAGTCTTGAACATGATTTGTATATACCCGGTGATAACGAGATTACCGAAGTTTTGGATAACATGCCCTTACACCATAGACATAACTTATGGTATCAGCTTGATGGTGCACCCATACATCAAACTGTAGTAGTGAAACAACGCATAAACCAATTATTTCAAAACAGAGTTATAGGGCGTGATAGAGAATGTCACTGGCCACCCAGGTCGCCTGACATAACCCCACTAGACTTTTTTCTGTGGGGTTATCTTAAGCAGAAAGTTTATAAGAATCGACCGTTTAGAAATATCGAGCATTTGGAACAAACGATAGGACAGTGTTGTGCCGATATAAGACCAAGCTTTTTACAAAATGCTGTCAAAGACGTTTATAGACGGACGGGTGTTTGTATAGAGCGAGAAGGACGTCACACTGAAATGTGAAATTTATATTGCTTTTGTGTTACCTATTTAAAATGATTAAAGTTCCTTTTTGTTCCTTTTAATAATAATGATAGTTTTAAGTATAAAATAAAATTTTTATCAAATATTTAGATGTATTTGTCATTTGAAAAACGAAACATCTGACGTCTATCTGTTAAAATTTTTAAATTAGGATTACTTTGCACCACCTGTGTCAAATTTTTTTGCCTCTAATTTTAAATTTCGAAAAAAAATGGCATTCTAGTAAAAAAAGCTCATACAAACTAAATAAAATATTGAGTATGGTATAAGCAAATAGTTTAATATCCATTAAGCGAACTTACATTAAATAAAAAAAAAGTTAATTAGAAAAAATGGCAAAAAAATCAACTTTGAGCTAGAAAACTGAAACTTTGTATTTAGGCCAAGAATTGTACTAGAAACAACTTTTTCTAATAAAATTTTTTGAAATTCGGTAAAACAATGCCATTTTTCAGCATTTTTTGATTAGAATGTAATTTTTGACAGATACCGAATGACAGATGGTGACATTTGATTATATAATTTTTAGTCTAATTTGAAGCAAAAACGATTGCCGAAATTTAATTTTAACTAACCTCATTAATAAAAAAAAGTTCCATATGGTGCGGACTTTAATGGTGACACTGTATATAAAGATAGAGTTAAAATGTGAATAAATAAAAAACGGGTGTGGCATATTTTTATTTTTTGAGGCGTCGATAAACTAAACTTCATAATTTTGCATGTGTCTTCCCATAGATGTTTAAATATAATTATATTAACTATGTCGTATTGTTTTAATTAGATCGTTTTGGCACTTGGTATAGGAATCAATGCAATTAATTACCGAATATTTAAAAAATCACGTCCTAATTGATAAGCTGTTATTTCGTTAATAATGAACCAATTTTAATAATTTTTTTTTAACTGGTAGAAAATAGATTCTAGAATTTAGGGCGGAGTAGTTTACGTGTAATTGTACGGGGTAACTTATTATTATTATTAAAATTAAATTTAATTGATTTTTTTAAACTAAATCAATTAGAGATATATCTGGGTTAGGCACTGACCCAAAATAATCACCATACGACTAGAGGTAAACAAAAATTACCATATCCAAAGTTGAGGTAATTTCAGGTTAAACCGGAAGTGACGAAATGGAGACCGTCTTGTCATAAAGTGCAAAATAATATTACATACAAACTCACCAAATTTTATTTCTGTAATTTAAACAATAAAAAAGTTATAGGGGTGGGCGTTCCTCCTGAAACACCCTGTATACCGTCAAATCATTTTGATATCGCTACGGGCCGCCGCATGAAGTCTGATATTTAAGACTGTCGATTAAAAAACGACGTAGTGTTTCTCTAGGATGCCCAAGGAGTTACCCATTTGAATATAATAACCTATTTCCATAACACCTTGCATATCCAAAAGTCTTTTTGTAATATTGTTTCTATTTAAAATATTGATATTCATTTCTCCAATCATCACACGCTGCTTCCAGTTCTTCTAATGCTTGGTTCGGAATTATCGGAACTTTGTACAGGATCATCCAACCAGGACCGCACAGGGATATATTTTTGAGTTTTCCTATATATTTATTGGATGGTTGTCTAACTTTCTTAAGGGCCGCTCTCTGCAAGTGGCAATTGACGGATTTCTCTCAGACAAATTCACCATCAATGCCGGTGTTTCTCCCTCTCTTCTTACTCTACATTAACGACCTTCTAGTTAGCACACTTATCTCATCTTTCTCTTTGAATGCACCAACATCGGCTGCCGACGCACATCTTCGCAGACAGCATGAAGTATCACGGCTCAACAAAGACCTGGAAGAAATTTTGGCTTGGGGTGACAGTAACCAAGTGGAATTTAACGCTCAAAAAACCCAGGCCGCAGTTTTGTCTAAAAAGGTTAACATTACTGAACCGGATATAGTCATGGACGGACACGCAAAGCCACTGGCTTCATCTAGCAATTTGCTGGGCGTCAATCTGGGAGGACATATGTCTTGGCATAACCACGTTGTGGCAATCGCCAAGATAGCTTCTCAGAAACTTACTCTTCAGAAGCAAAAAGTTGTACACACCTCAACAGCTTTTGACACTATACAAAGCCCAGATTCGACCATCACTGGAGTACTGCTCTCATGTCTGGAGCTCTGTACCCAAACATACTCTTCGGCTACTGGATTCCATCGAAAGGAGGGCCATTCGTCTGATTGGAGACCACGAGCTGACGAAGAGCCTCGACAGCCTAGAACATCGAAGACGGGTTGGGGATTTGACTCTCTTTTACAGATATTTTCATGGAAAGTGCTCGGCTGACCTTACCCTAGCAGAAATACGCGACGAATCACTGCCGCCCATCCATATGTGGTTAAGCTTAGTACTCCTCGAACTTCATTATTTAAGAATTCTTTCATCTGGAGGACTTCATCCTTATGGAACGACCTTCTCGAGGTCGTTTTTCCCAACGAATATAACCTCCAACGATTCAAAACCAACGTGAATCGCTTTTTGCGCACACACACCACTCCCAGAGTGTCCTAAAGGATTTTTCCTATAGTGCTTGTGTTAGATCATAAAAAAAAATCAATATATCCATTGCTATTTAAAAGGCGACTATAAATGAAGGAATTGTCCCGTAAAGTTGTTATCAATGGATCACCCTGTATAATTTTTCATATTACCGGTCTTTCTTTCTTTCTTGATTACAAAAATATATCGTTTGCCTATATTAGCTCAAACCGTTTTTAAGATATGAGCGGTCCAATTTTTAAAAAGCTGTATTCATTCTAATTTTTTCAAGGCATTTTAGACATATTAAAAAGTTTAATAAAATGTTTACTACAAATAAATTGCATTGAATTCCTTTAACTTGAGGTTTACAATGATTTTTTTGTTTTCCTATTTACCAATTTTCTTGGGTTTTACTATTTTTTAGCCACTTACGTCAATTCTTGAATAGTTCAAATTATACTTTTATTATATCATATAACTATCATGATACAATAAACACAAGGTATGATATCTAGCCGTTCCAATTTCGTTTGGCGAGCGCAGTGCACCGACCTATAACTATGGATATGTACAACTTATGGGGTGCGCAGTAAAAATATAAATTTTATAAGTAAAAAAATGGGTTGGTGCGCACAGTTTACCGGTCATATTTTAAAGGTTGCTCGTAATTTCTCTTGCGCACAATGTTATGACCGTCATATGGGCAACCCCGCCGGTTTGGTTGCCAACCAACCACGACGGTCCAGAACCGCAATTAGTCGTAGGGTTGTAACGATATTAAAAATCTATCGATACGTGGACAATACAAGGCATTCTTTTATGCGAGAAATAGATTGTTTATGGCCTAGTAAAGGTCTTGATGTTCTCAAAATATTACTGCGTACTCATTGTCATTAAGGGCGAAGTACGGTCCTGTTCGCCGGTTAAGGTCATGCATTGCGCATGATATCTGACGATCAGCTTTGTTTACATGCGCGAGGCCATAAATTTGCCACTTTTGCTTTTAGAGTTTGGCTATCCATAGATATAGGTCGGTGGCGCAGTGACGTCATTGTGCGAGTTATGATTAAATTGCTTATTGAGTTTTAGGTTGATGTTAGCGTTTTTAATTCTTATTAAATGGTTTTATGTGTTTGATAGTAGGCGAAATAGAACAATAATATTATGGTATTTAGGTATATTTATTTCATAAAAATACAACATAAATAGGGGTAATCTTTTCTAAATAAGTGAGAGCAATTTTTAAGTGAGCCATGTTCCAATTGATTTTTTTATCTCTACGAAAGCAGAAAAACCTTTTCTGGTTATCCACACCACAACGCACATCATATTATCAATATTAGGATATTTATTTTAATAAATATACAAATACCTGAGCAAATATCACTAAAATAAGAAAGAATCAGTGGCCGTACTTCCACAGGAGCACATGCGCACGTGCACCCCCAAAACGAATAAAAAAAATATTAATTTATATTCATTTAATATCATTTATCGTATAAAGTCCGACCCTCCCTTATATTTTATCGTACCGTCAAACCCAACTCTCACCCTGTCGCGTTCCGTCCGTCGCGCCAGTCGTCGTTGATGACGTTTGTTTTGTTTGTCCTATTTGTCTGGTCGCGGCGTTGCGGAGCCTGACAAAAAAATGGAATAGAAAATAATCTTCAGAGCATATTTTCTGCCACCTGTACACTTTTACAAATAATTGTTACCAAAATTGTTTTCAAAATTGAAATGAATAAGAACATTTTTGCGAAGTTTTATGAATCAAGAAAGGCTAACAGCCCTAGCAATGCTATCTATTGAAAAAAAATGTAGATGGTATTCCCAACTTTAATGACTGTTATTGATAAATGTTCAACAATTAAGAACCGAAGAATGGACTTTACGTTTAAGCATTATACACGGAAAAAACCTTTCTTATTTTCCAAAAATTTCCTTGTGTAAAATTAAAAAAATTAATAAAAATATATTTTACCTAACGCATTTTCTTATTGCTTTTTTTCTTCCTACGTTTAAAACCCCGAAGAATATAATGATTCGGTCGTTACAGAAAAATAAAATTATAAAAATAATTTCATGATACTTGTTAACCCCCTCTATCATAGGTCACGAGCCGCCACTGGAAAGAATTACGGTGAACTTTTAAAACACCCGTTGAAATCATACGGGAATCGCAGGAGCGTGCAACGTCACTAAGCTACGACTCTTCCTGCTCGATATCATACATTGTAATAAATCAATGGCGTGGACGTTCACGAATTACTTCGAGGCTAAAGGCCGTATTACAGTCGGGAATTTTTATGGCGCCAGCAATGGCAATTATAATTCAAGGATTCAGGCGCAGTACACCGTTCTCCGTTCTACTCTTCTGACAATTAAAATGACACGGATTCATGCGCAGTACACTGTTCCCGATCAGCTGTCTCTCATTACCAGAAATGGGGCAGGCGCCATTTTAATTGCCCTTGCCGGCGCAATTGGGTAGACATGGATTATTCTGTTATTTTTAACTGTTTATTATTTGGCCGAACCAGGTATGAACAGGAAATGGCCATTTAAACCCACTGATACTTAAATTAGCAGTTTACATTCTTTATTAAACTTATGGACTGATAATTCAGCAACTTTTTGCACCTCCTATTTGTAAATAGCAGTAGCTGCTTTAACTGGTAATCAAAACGAACAGGTTTGCACATCTCTAATTCTGGGGATATTTTAGGGATTTCGACAGTACCCACTGCTGTTCTGACCGTTGACAATGCTCCAGCTGATCGAAAACGGTTTACTGCGCATGAATACGTGCCATTATAATTGCCGGCGTAAGAGAAAAAATTCCCTAGTCTAATACGGCCTTAATAATATTTTCATGGAATCAGCTTGGGTTTAGGAAGGGAAGACGAAGCACGGTGTATCCTAAATAGTATAATGATCATCTATGAGAATTGTGCATACAGTGTGGCCTTGTTCTGGAACTCAGTAAGGCCTTCGACTATGTATCTCATGATTTCCTGTTCAGCAAGCCAAACATAATTTTAATTTACATAAACGATCTGCCACCCGGTGAGCGGCCTGCTCAATAAGCTGTTCTTGCTGACGGATATCCAACTACCATCAAAGTATAGGAACTGTGACTGATTTGACACTGCCACTATGACTGTAAAAACATGGTAATTGGCACCAAATTACTTACTATAAAGTTTAAATTTCTACTAAGTTAAAATAATTAGTAGAATTTATGTAACTCTTACTAACTCACTATAGTGACTTTATGGTTAGTACAAAGGGTACGGGAACCATAGCGCGCCAACATTTAGGGACTTACATAACACAAACACTTTAAAGTCAAAAGAAAACGTCGCCGTTACGACAGAAATATGACGTGTAAGTAGGCGCGACTACAGAGTAGCGACTTCTACTACAGAGTGACTATAAAAATTACCATACATTTTATGATATTATTCAATAAAATTTATATTAAATATATTTAATTCATATCGGTAAAATGGCACTTTTGTATTTACATTTGTACAATTCAGAACTAGTTTCTCATTGGATACACAAACACACACACACACATCAAAGCGGGAACATCAAAAAATAAATATAGGTAGATAAGGGTATTATATGGCCTTGACAATTTGATGGGCTTCGTTCTTCTCATCTTTGTCTCGCGTGGCACGGTAAACGTCACGTTCCATGTCGGGATATTTTGTGGGCAATATTGGAGAGTGGATATTAGCTTTGGCGTTGTATCTAAAAAATAAAATCGATTCTTATTGATTTAAAGAAAATTCGATTTTTTTATTGTTGAAAAATCTATTCGTATTAGTTGAAAGATGCAGAATTTAATTCTTGTATTTTCATTTTATTTATCTATCATAAATAGAAATTATCTCAATAATATTGAAATTATACATATAAAGAAAGCAAGAATGGACATCAGACAGCTATTTTCTTATAACATGTTAATATATACTGGGTGTCCCAGAAGTCCGGAATAAAATTAATATAGCCTTAACCTGTAACTTTTGGGGAAAACGCTCGGACACGTCAATTTAGTTTTATATATGCTCACATTTTGACGTTATTCATTTGTTTTTTATAGACATTTGTCAAAGATTTGACGACATCGATCTTTTTTTTTAAAGAGAAACATACAGCTTGTTATACATCATTTGAAAGCTAATATCTCGTACAGTATGCTCATCAATTTTAGCGCGATTCTGTCAAGCTATTTCAAAATGGCGACTGTTAATATATACTGGGTGTCCCAGAAGTCCGGAATAAAATTAATATAGCCTTAACCTGTAACTTTTGGGGAAAACGCTCGGACACGTCAATTTAGTTTTATATATGCTCACATTTTGACGTTATTGGTTTGTTTTTTATAGACATTTGTCAAAGATATGACGACATCGATCTTTTTTTTTAAATAGAAACATACAGCTTGTGATACATCATTTGAAAGCTAATATCTCGTACAGTATGCTCATCAATTTTAGCGCGATTCTGTCAAGCTATTTCAAAATGGCGACTGTTAATATATACTGGGTGTCCCAGAAGTCCGGAATAAAATTAATATAGCCTTAACCTGTAACTTTTGGGGAAAACGCTCGGACACGTCAATTTAGTTTTATATATGCTCACATTTTGACGTTATTGGTTTGTTTTTTATAGACATTTGTCAAAGATATGACGACATCGATCTTTTTTTTTAAATAGAAACATACAGCTTGTGATACATCATTTGAAAGCTAATATCTCGTACAGTATGCTCATCAATTTTAGCGCGATTCTGTCAAGCTATTTCAAAATGCCGACTAATAACATTTTTAAAAAATATCTATTTAAATAAGCGGAAATTATAAATCATCGATGGTTTTTTTTATCTTTCAAGGTAAGAAATCTTCATTGTGTCGGGTTCAGAAGATTTCTTACCTTGAAAGGTAAAAAACATCAATGATTTATAATTTCGGCTTATTTAATAGAGATTTTTTAAAAACTTTTAACAGTCGCCATTTTGAAATAGCTTGACAGAATCGCGCTAAAACTTATAAGCATACTGTACGAGATATTAGCTTTCAAATGATGTATCACAAGCTGCATGTTTCTATTTTAAAAAAAGATCGATGTCGTCATATCTTTGACATCTTTGAATAACGTCAAAATGTGAGCATATATGAAACTAAATTGACGTGTCCGAGCGTTTTCCCCAAAAGTTACAGGTTAAGGCTATATTAATTTTATTCCGGACTTCTGGGCAACCCTGTATTTTTAAAACTAGAAATTATATTAGCTATGTTCCCCAATGAAGAAACAGTAAATAAAACAATCAAAATAATTAAACAGACATAAAAATAAACTTGATATACAATACAAGAAAACAATCCATCCTTAATATATACAGGGTGTCTTTAAAAGGAATCTACAAAACGCTAGCACTAATTCTCGAAGCTAAAATATGGCATGATAGTTTTCGAAATACAATTATATAAATATAATTTTGTTTGTACGGCGGATTTAAATTTTTTATATCAGAAAATCCCCCAACACCAAATTTGATGCCATTACTAAAAGTATTAACGAAGTGAGTTAATAAAAACTGCCCATCAATTTTTGGACGAAGGTCTGTTGGGTTAGATCGCCATATTTTAGCTTCAAGAATTTGTGCCAGCATTTTATAGAACCTTAATTAACAATTTATAAAAGATAAATTATAATGTATAGTGTATAGACCCAGTGTCGTACATAAAGTCCGGATCATATGGAGAACTTTTCCCTAACTGACTATGAAAGTATACAGAACTTACTTTATCCCTCCAACATCTACTTCAAAATGGCCACTAGTAATAAAGTCATGAGTAACTTTCTGCTTTTGTCCTTTTTCATCTATATTTTCCAGAAATCCTAGACAAACCTAAAATGATTTTTTGGTCTCATTAAGATATTAACTATAGTAGAAATTATTTAAAAAGACAGAAACCCCAATAAAACGTGCAACAGAGAACGTTACAGGGTATTCTTTGTTTTCAAAGAATAAATTAAAGGGAATGTCCAGTTGACGCCCTTCAAAAACAGTAAAATAATAAATGACATAAGTCTTAGTGTTCTATCTTTTACCAGGTACCCAAGCGTGTAACTGAGGAAGAGAGACCTAATGTAATATGAGGCTGTATTTTGTATCGTGATGGGTATCTGTGGTCAGATCCGGAATTTATTATCTTACTACTATTTCTTTTCATTTTGAAAATACTCCGAAACGTTTAAAATAATTTTTTTTTACATGTGCCCGAAGCCCGAAAGTGCCTCTTTTCATGCATGTTCTCTTCACCGAAAGTGGCGTTTTCCAAGAGAGCGGGCGGGAAAGTATCGAAGCGGGCGGGAAAGATTTTTCCCGCCCGCTTCGAGTCACCATGTGTTCATAAATAAATAAAACCAGAGATGCCGAGTGCGGGATTTGAACCCGCGACTCTCAGATCACAAGGCGTACGCTATACCAGTAGGCCACCGAGCCTATTTGTCAAAAATAATAAATAGATATTTACATTCTCCATGCGCGAGTGTCTTCATGTCATGTAGACAGGAAAACTGTCTGAAGAATTTCTTTATTTATTTGGCATCAAAGCTTCGGAGCACTTGTAAAAAAAAATACGGTACATATCTCGGGCAGTCGGAGGCTTTTCCGGAATCGTGCGGTGGCCTCCCTCACCGCATCTCGTCCGTAAAAGCCTCTTTTCGACCCTTGATACGTAATGTACTATTACGTGCCTCAGTGTTAAACATTTTGCACCAAATATTCTAGTCTAATGTCGACTAAACCCCAAAATTCCTCGGCCGTACCTGCAATTTTGGGGTACCTGGAAAAGGTTCTTTGTTCCGCTTTAATTTCTCATACCTGATAAAGATAGGCAATTGAGGGTTGGTACTTGCTGATTTCATGTCTACGATTTGTTTAGAAGAAAGAAACATGATTAGACCCTGTAGCGTTCTCTGTTGCACGTTTTATTGGGGTTTCTGTCTTTTTAAATAATTTCTACTATAATTATTTTAAATTGGCACTTGGAAGTACAGTTGTATTCATTGAAAATTGGGACAAGTCTTATGACTAGTTTTTGCCACATTTGAATAAATTAGGCTTTTCTGATTGATTTATTGTTTTTAAGATTATGCGCAAAAAGCACTGGCATCGCTAAACAAAACAAAATAATCTAATTAAGTTGATAAATGAGTTAAATGTGTAAAAATATTTCTGTAATAACCCATATTTTTTAACTCAACATAACATAACTGATGATGGTATACCCGAATTTATTACCTACATAGTGAGATTTACTTAAATTTCCTAAGAACCGAAATATTTATATTTATTAACGGCTTGCCATTAAACTGACTGTTTGGTATCAGCATGATGGAGCTCCTTGTCATAGCGCAGCCAGGGTCAACGAATATTTGGATAGAACTTTTCCACATAGGACGCCGTTCAGAAGTACCCTGGCCACCTAGGTCACCGGACATTACACCCCTAGATTTTTTCTTGTGGGGTCATTTGAAGCAATTGGTGTACAAGCACAGACCATTCCGTGATATTGATCACCTAGAAGAAACTATAAGGCAGTGTATCCGGCTAGTTACTCCTCATATGATCAGAAACGCTGTGTCAGAGTTTTCTAGAAGAACAATCATTTGTATGCAAAAAGACGGGGGCCATGTGAAGACCTAGATTATTTTTGAAGTCATTTAGTTTTATTTGTTATTGGGAATTTAGAAATTGGCCACCTCATAGAAATTAGTGAACTAATTTTTATCCGTCATAAAAGTAGTTCTCTTAAGTAGAGTTTTTATTGTGTAATTGTTATAGTCTGTTAGCCTTTAAACATGCACTCTCCAAGTTTTTAGTATTGTAAACATAGCCGACGTCTTTTATAAATTTTAAACCCGGTACATACAAATATTCTTGTGCAAATTTATTTTCTCACCAAGCAGGACTTTTTAGGAAGAGGCACTTTTTTTCGTAGAGTTAATAATTAAAAAGTTTCCCATTTGGTAAGAACTTCCGAAGACATGCTGTATATTTAACTGAAAAACTTTTCCGTCAGTGAATACTGCCATGTTCCACAATTGATAGTCGCAGAATATATAATTTAAAGTGAAAATTATCGGAGACTGCCTACGTTCATCTGCGAGAATTATTTCTTTACGCAGCTACGCAGTTTTTTAGCTACGATTCTTTTGGATCGGAAATGGGTACCAGTTTTTCTTTTCAAAGACCCCAAAGTTGCTTAACTGTTAAAATTGTGTTCATCCCTTTCCGTAAAAATTTACTAGTGTCCGTATTGACGACCACCTAACTTCAATTCTCGCTACTATTTGAACTTTTTTGGTCTGTTAAATGGCGAGGCATTTTGAGAATGACAGTGACAGTCTTGTCAACCATAAACTTTTGAAAAAGTGGCTGCATTTAGCAGAAACCATCGATTTATAAGCAATTTTTAATGGCTGACGTCACGATGCGCATTGATTTGTAGTTCTGCTGAATGCATTGTGTTGTCAGTTTTTGTTTGGTTAGGATCCCTTCCAAATATTTTCATCAAATATGTTTTATGTACGAAACGGATCATTTTATTTTTAATGCTCCTCTTCGCTAGCGGATATATTTTGATAATTATAATTCACTTCTTTCGTCATTTTTTATAAATTTTACTCTTCAACCTGACAAACAAACTGACATAATCGGTGTCAAAACACAAATCGCTTTTTAAATTCGATGGGAGAAATGGCGTCCAGTCAAAATCAATTAAGACCGATTTACATTATAACAAAGTTTAGTGTACCCATTTTGCACGAATAAAACTGTACACACGTGCATAGCGATTAGTATTTCCGCTGAATGCGCATTTCTTATTGCTTGTTAGTTTTTTTGTTTGGTTAGGATCCGTCCATCAGAGGGTACAGTTCAATTTAACGAATCAAGATAATCTGGTTCTGTAAAATATTGGATTCATCCTTAATCAATTAAAACTTTAGTATGGGGAGTAGTATCGTTTATTTAAAGAGTTTGATGTTTATCCAGATCGTTATTTCCAATATTTTCGCATGACAAAAAAGCCAATTAATATGCTGTGAAATATTTTTCATATAAGCAGGTCTTCTCTCTATCTAAATAATTAGGCGATTCTTCCATCATGACAAAAAACTATTTAACGCTGATGTGCGAAGCTCAACTGATAGTGAAGTTAAAATACGCGTCAACGTGCCGTACTGAGTTTGACGTAACGCACTAGGTGTCCCTATATTCCAAGGAACATTTGTTGGTTTTAAACGCTGGTAAAACTAAAATAATAATATTCGGTAAACAAAAAGAGTTGTTAGTAAATAATGTTAATTTTCAAATAAAGATCGATGGTGAATTCCTTGAAGTTAAGGACAATGCTAGCAATCTGGGGGTGGTCATGGATAGCCAGTTAAGGTCTGGTAAATATACTTCCGGCCTTCTTCAGAATGGCTATGCCAAACTGGAAATATTATATTTGCACAAATACTATCTGCTTTCAGATATCAAAAGTAAACTATGTGATACTGTATGTCAGCTCTATCTTATGCAAATATTGTTTGGCCGGCTTTAGTGGCGAGGGATAGGGAGGCTTACGAAAGTTACAGAATAATTGCTTGAGGTTTTCCTATAGGACTCGCAAGTATAACCATTATATAATATCTCAACGCAACGCAACTCTGGTACGAGAGATTATAATTTCTGGGACCCCCCATTACCCTAGAGAAAAACTCGTTTATGGGTTTAATATTCATGAGAGAAACACTAGACATAATCAACAGCTAACAGTGCCTAGACATGTATCAGCCATGTTTCAGAGATCTTTCTCGTGTTATGAAACTAAAATATATAACAAATTACCTGCACAATTTAACGCGGTTCAAAAAATACCACTTTTTAAAAAAGCAGTTAAGCTTTTTATATCGGAAGATCAATAGCTGATCATTGGTAAATATTAAGGTAAAATTAATTGCATATGTTTATATTTTTAAATTTTATAGAGAGTAAGAAATAAGTTATAAAATTATACTTGATATAATGTATTATTTCATAATTTTGATAATATACAGGGTATCCGCTAAGTAATGGGACATGGAAAAACCACAGACTCCTTACGTAAAAATATTAGGATTTAATTATACTTACATATATCCGAAAGTTGATATTAACTGAGATACAGGGTGTTAAAGTTAAAACTTCATTTTTGTTTTTCTCTAATAACTTTGAAAGAAACCAACGGTTTTTTACAAAATTTGGCAATTATGTTTTTTTTTAGGATGAGGAACGGATTTTTTGGTGAAATTTTAATGTACAATGTAGGGGGCGGGGCGCTGCGGCATTTTTTGCACATTTATTAGCATGTCTTCTCTCTATCTAAACAACAACTTTTTTGTGACTCCGTGTATTTAAGTTTTTAATGAAAATAAAACTTTCCTCCTATTTATTACGTAAAAAAGGTACACTAATTTCAGGTCGCCCAGAGTTACCGTTTCGGAGATATATGCATTTATGTTTAGTGCCAACATCGCCATTCCAAGACACGACGAGCTGGCTGTCTGTATCGAGGGAGTAGGAGACGTTCTTCTTATTCTTCTGTCTTTGATCACCCGAAGCGTTGCCAAATCACTTTAGGTAGTTGCGATTTTAGATATTTTTCGTGAAAACCTTGGTGTGACATTTTTTGCATTAAAACTCAGCAATGAAATTAATTGGGATTATTGATAGTGAATGCAATACTTTCAAAAATGACTGCATAACCATATTTTTTCAATTTAAACGTTATTTACAGTTTTGAAAAAAATAAAACCCTTTTTCGAAAAATTCAAGATAATATAAGTCATGTAGTAAGTACCATATTTCAAAACTAAATAAAAAATTTTAACAAATTCTATTCAATAGTTTTCTTGTAGTTTGTCACACCTTTTTACCGTAATGGAGGTCACGGATAAGTGCTCTTAAGTAGTAAGTCACGTGGAAGGTTAGATTGAGTAGCCTGGCTAGATCTCGCCTCCATTCTGTAATTTTTTATGCAATTTTTGTTGAGAGTAATAAAATACATTTACTATTATTATTATTATTATTATTATTATGTTTACATGTAACATAAAATCCATGCGGCGTCGTATGTCAAACGCCGTTCCCGGTGTGTGTGTGTGAGACGTAAAAAAGTTAAAATACTACTACAATCATCTACTTACCTGTTTTTTAAAAGTAAATCCATATCCGGTAGTAGTACACATTCCTACTTGCTTCCCGTTCCGATAGATTGGCTCTCCGCCCCAAGGCCAAAGATCAGTTTCCAAATCGTGATCGTCCAATAAAAGCTGGATGTACATCCTTTTAACGCCTTCATCGCGTTGTTGTAACAGAGCGTCTCGACCAATGAAATCGACTTTTTTCTAAAATATTGTATTGGTAATTTACGTTACGTTACACGGAATTGCCAACGGGAACCATCACATTGGTCTAATTCATTTGTATCATAAAACATTAAAAGGTCTATGGTAGGTTAGACGCATATGGAAAATGAGTAATAGGCCTCTTATATCGGGTGATGCATCGTTAAGTCGAACATAGGCAATCCCAAGAACTTTTTGAGGTGGTTGAATATTGGCTTCCCTGTATATTTTATAGAAAAACTGCATTATAACTTCTTGAAGAGACTGACATGGTAAACCCATGTGCCGAATTTGAATACATTTTGGTGAGCCAATCCTAAGCTATTCAATTAAACGTGATGGCAAAGCCACGAAACTCTCATAGTTGAGGTAAAACAGCAAACACCAGCAAGTAATGAATATGACGCTATTGCCAAAAATTGACGGAAAGCTGAATATAACGAATAATGAAAATATTGACACTGGCACTAATTTTCGTGTTGTCAATGTCAAAATTTGTATTGTTTACTGTAGTACCTGAACTATGATAGTTTCGTGGTTTAGCCATCACGTTTAATTGAATAGCTTAGGATTGGCTTACCAAAATGTATTCAAACTCGGCACATGGGTTTACCATGTCAGCCTCTTCAAGAAGTTATAATGCAGTTGTTCTATAAAATGTACAGGGGAGACAATATTCAGCAACTTCAAAAATTACATGGGATTTCCTATTTATCCCATAATATTATTGTAGGTCCTATTTTTACGAGACATATAAATTAAGTTATCATTGTTTATACCTTACATCTGATAAAGCCGCTGTAACGTTGAAACACGTGTCACGTTGACAAAATATAGTGAAAATCAAAAACATCAAATAGTGTTTTCTTTAATAATTTTACATTTGTTTTCTCCGTAACATTTGTCTCTTGTTTAAGTTCATTACCTATTCAAAGTTTTCAAAATCATATGCATTATCAAATCATTGGTATTAATTAATGAAATGAAAAATACACTATTTTTTAAACACTCTGTATTTCGAAAACGAAGTGACATGCAAAAAGCTTCCATACCACATTTTCGTCTTAAAATAAGGTGAGGATTCACCTTCTTCATTTTTTCATTACCTACCATTTTAAGATCAAATCTCGCTCTAACATAAAACTTAAAGGGTTAACCATTTAGGAATAATTTTAATTTTCTACTTTTTGACTACCATGTCAAAATCGTATGTTTTAATAATATTTTCTCAGGAAGCAGAGATAATGAGTAACTTCGTTCTGTAAAATTATTAATAAAAGCTTTTCATTATGCTGCCAACTTAAGTAGATACACTGTATTATTTAAAAAATAATAATGTATACAAGGAGTATAAATTATAAAGCATGAAATGAAATAAATTTTACTTACGTCAAACTTAACACGCCATACCCTACCGCATTCCAGTGGTGTGGTAGTAGTGTCCAAATCTTGTCCCCAAAATGCGTAAAACTTTTCAACTCTCAATGCCCTTGTCGCATAGTAACCTGCATGAGTAATTCCATATTTTTCTCCTGCTGCTATTAGGCTGGAATATACGTGCAGAGCATACTAAAAAAAAATCATATAAGAAAAAGTTAGACCGTTTATAAGGTGAAGCTGTTAATCATTGGATTGGTGGAACTGAACATTCCCGATTAGATTTCTTTTTATAGGGGGCAATTGTTACTTTTGGTATACGTTTTCTTTAAAATCGTAGTTTCACATGTATTGTCTTCATATTAACTGGTACTGTATTGTATAGCCGAAGACATATACAGGGTGCCAAAAATAAGGATTAAATGGGGAAACAGTATCGGAATCAAAGCACGAACAATATGCTACACAAAAAGTTTTGGTAAGATTTTTAAGTTTTGAGTTATTTAAAAAAAAAATTGAAATTTTGTATTTTTAATTTAATTTTTTTCAGGTGTACATCGTTGAATTTAGAATAAAAAAGTCTTAAAATTTGATATTATAAAATCAGAGCCGTATTAGAAGAAATGAAGTTGATGATGATTGCCTGAAAACGGAACGTTGTATACAAAATTTTTCTTTTAGTTCACTAAAAGTTTCTGTGAGAATGTTTTATCAGTTGTGTTCTAACTTTAATATTAACGTCGAAAAAAAATTAAGTTAAAAATTCAAGATTTTATTTTAAATAATTCAAAACTTAAAAATCTTAACAAAACTTTTTGTACGGCATATTGCTTGATTGCGATACTTTTTACCAATTTAATCGAAGTTGTATCTGTTACCATTAACGAAATCACCATAGAGGTCGTCCTTATCTTGGGCACCCTGTATAGTGAGGACTCTTTTCACTAGTGAGTCGGTGTATTGGATATGTTACATTTATTGTTCTGGTGTTATATTGATGTGGTACTGGATGTTCAAATAAAAGCCTGTTCTTAAAAAAAACATTAAGCACTCTTAAATGTATAGACCATATATTATTAAAATTCCGGCATTTCTGAATACTGTCCTGCAAGATTCATAGTTTTTAATTTTTTTGATTATACATAACAACCGTTTTTGAATTACAAAAATGCTGTGTATTCCCCAGCAAATTATACCGTAAGTGCATTGTTGATTGAAAATTTGCATAATACGAAGTTTTTTTATTCATACACTTACTAGTGACTCTGATTCCGTAGCAGATTGAACCTAATTTTTTGCAAGGTGTTCCAATCCAGTTATTCCTTTAATATAAAGGTCTAAGAATTTAGTTTGTTATGTGAAAGTTATGAAATCTTTCTTATTTTCAAAAAACTGCGGTGTTTCTATTTTTGACTGCTTAGCTTTAAAGAGAATAACATTATCCAAAAACTGTTTACCACTAATTAAAATTTCGGTTGATTGACTACCGCCAATGAGTTAGTTCGTATCATCAGCGTACTTAAGTAAATGTTTTTCTAAGTCTATAAAATAATTTAAATAATTTATAAATATTACAAAAAGTATTGGACCCAACCCAAGTAGCATTTTTAGACACAAATTTGACACACATTCTTTGCTGAGAAACGTTTCGACACATTTTCGATTCGAATTAGAAACTTGTATCGAGACATGTGTTACGAAACTTTTGCGACACATTTTCGAATCCAGTTACTAGAAACACTTAAAGACGTGCTTGTTTCGAAATATTTTATAAATCGTGGTGTCGATATATTAACGACACGCGAAGATAAATATTTTTCGAAAAATTTTTAGTTAAAATTATAAAGTTTTGGTAAGACACAAGATTGCATTGAATTTCCCATAAGAGATTTTTTATAGCATCGGTGTACGTTTAATAGCGATAAATTAGCAACTTCTTGATATTATTTATATTTTAGGTGTTATTATTGATCCATTTTCAACCACAGATTGAAGTGTTTTAGGTACATTTTTAATCACCATCTAAACAAGTTTGAGGTTATGTTATTGTTTAGCGAGATTTAAATTGTTATTTCTCTGTAATAAAAAGCTTACTGTACTGGATTTATCAACATAAAGTATGGCTATAGGGTGGGTATACTCTATGTTGATGAATACAGTGCAATAAGCTGTTTTTAACAGAAAAATAACAATTTAAATCTCCCTATGCAAACAATAATAACATAACCTCAAACAAGATGTTGATTAAAAATCTTCAAAAAACACTTACGTCAATCTGTTTCTGAAAATGAATCAATAATAACATCTAATATACAAATAATACCAGGAAATTGCTTATTTATCCCTTATAATTTTAGTTTGGAAAGGTTTCTGCAACCACGTCTCTCGTGACGTCACACCGCGGCTGTCCATACCCAACCTTTCTTTTCTGTGCATGCAAGCAAACCTTTTTTTTTCTGTGGCATTCACCTTACAAACCTTTTATTCTTCTGTGCATCATGGAAACATTATAGAAGCCAAAGAGTAGAAATTGTGTGTCGAGTCCATTTTGGACCAGAATAATTTCTTGCTTTCTAGCGGCCATTTTAGGAAATTAATTTTTATTTTGTTAAAATGAGTTTTAATGAAATTCCTGCATCTCTTGCAAAGCCAAAATTTGTTAGATAAGTTCCATTTTCCTAGCTAAATCGATTTATAAAAGAAATAAATAAAATATTGATAATATTTTAATTTTTATTTTTTGACAAAGTATATTTTCTTCTGTAAATGAAAATAAATCGAGGGCACGTTTAAAATATTAAGCCAAATTACTAAACTGCACGATAAAATTTACTGCGACAATGATTTTTTGGTTCTACTGTGCAATAACTAGGTATATAAAATAAAATAACTTATAGGAAATGTACTTATAACGAATTCATCATGGCGAAATTATTGTTTCATATTGTTTTTCTTTTATTTTACAACAGTGAAGGTATCCTAATTGTTTTGCGCATGGTTTAACATAGCCCCACCCACATTAACTGCCATTTTTAAATACAAATAAGTAACATTTTCGATAAAAGTTTCGATTGTGCATCGAAACAGCGAAAGTCACAGCTAGTACCAACCACTTGGAAACACGTGTAAATGTCCCATTTAAAATGTATACGTTTCGAACACAATGTTGCCAACAGTTTCCAATTTTGATCGGAAACAGAAACGATAGTTACGATACATGTACCACAATGTGTCTAAAAATGCTACTTGGGAACACACTTTCCTGTGCTATACCAATATCATTCTTCAATAATTATATAACCTATTCATTCAGATAATCCAGTACTAAGTTAACAAATTGAAATATGGCCGTTTTCGCTTTGCTTGTCAGGTGGTAATATGCAACGTCAGCCCAGATTTGGTTCCCAAATGGAAAACTATTTTATTTTTGCTTTTACGAGAAAAAGTTATGGTTGATAAAAAGTTTGACTCTTGTTATACAAGTACGACTTATGGATTATGGAACAAATCTATTTATATTTTAAATAACATATCTTAGAAACAAATTTTAGGCTTCAGCAGAACCACCGTTATTTTCAATGGCACTTAATAAGGTTTTTTAAACCGGCGAACAGCATTTGTTACATGATCGACTGGGATTTTTTTATGCTTGCCGTATCCTGTTTTTTAATTGAATTAGATTTTGAAGTCTGTGTGTCTGTCGGTGTAAACAATTTCCTTTATTCTTCCCCACAGAAAGAAATTCAGTGGTGTTAGGTCGGGGGACCTATGTTATACAGGGAGTAACAAAAAAAGGTAGTAGTTAAGGTAAATAGCATATAATTGTCGCTAATAACATGTATTTCAAATGGAAATAAAACATTTTTAAAGAATATTTCATTTCACCTATTTCTTAATACTTCTTGTTAAACTTTTTTGTGTTATTTTTCTTATCATATCTGTGCTATAATAAATATCTTAAGTTATTTCAATTATATTACAAATTGTAAGATGACAAGTTTTTTCTTCCAAAAAAAGAACTTTTTGAAATAACTTGGCAACATTGCAAAATAATTAAAAACTATGTTTACCATGACACAAGGAATTTAAAAATGCAAAAGTCTACAGGGTGTTCTATTTAAAAAAAATATATTTTTCTTGTTTTGTCCGTTTCTGCCCATAGAGTCAAAAATAATTTTGCTCTACTACCCTTCAACTTTTATATTAACATTTTTCAAATTTTTTGAAATGACATTCCCATTGTTTTCCTAAAACCTTTAAAAAAGTGTTGAAAAAAAAAACAACCTATAATAGAAAGTTTTATCACTTACCTCATTAGGAATATATAAAACGTAACCCAACTCCCCCGTATGAGTAAGATTCATGGTTCGAATCCCATTCGCCAGCCCAATATCCAAATTTTTGTAAGTAAAAAATGGAAAATTCTTCGGATTTAAGTCTGTGTCTGTTAATTCGGAGAGTAGCGTTCGTGTAAACGGTCCGATGATACACAGGGCGGTAAACATGCTGGTTACATCTGAAATGGCTACAGTCGGAGGCAGGTGTTTTTGGAGCCAAACTTTACATCTCGTTTGTTGGATTGTTGGTGCAATCATCATGTAACTAAAACGTAGAAAGATGAAAATAACGAGATTCGGCCGATACCGATATAATATCGGTATCGGTACTACATTCTTAAAAGACCTGCAACTATTGAATATACGTTGATATAAGTGAAAATTGTTAATAGTGGCAACACTGTAAAGCATATTTAAGACAAATAGGTACCTTTACACTTACACTCTTTTCGCGCGATTTTAAACGTGCCAATTCCGCGTTCCAGCGACGCTCCAAGAGTGTGTCGCTAGAAATGCAACGTTCGAATCGCGAAGATTTGTTACAGTTACAAAGGAAAGGCGCGCGATATTTGAATGGCTTGTAGAAATACCACGGGAAAGAATATAAGTGTAAAGGTACCTATTCCGCATGCCCAGAAACCCCCAAATGCCGAAGTTTGTAAACGCAGCTTTAGCGGTTTTGAAGATATTTAAGCGTTTCGGTACTTTTTACTGAAAATGCGGTGTTGTCATATATCAGCAACTAGTTCAGATACATTTTTTAAAATTTGGGATCTTACTAAATTTGAGACGCCCAATAAATAGGGCATTCCGTTAACCATAACAAAACGACTACGTGTAGCGCAAAACTGGAAAGTGTGGCAACAGTGGCGATATTATTTTAATTCTGCATGCCCAGAAACCACCAAAAGCCGAATTTCGTAAGCGCAGGTTTAGCGATTTTGAAGATATTTAAGCGTTCCGGTACTGTTAAATAAACCAGTATGAGTTTTTTTTTAAATTCTTTAAAAAAACATCTCTGGGCAAAAAATCGGATTTATTACTATATATATTTTTTAAATGCGTGAGGCACTTAAGGTAAAACGACCAGTGATTGATACCCGTTCAGTGACTGATAGGTTGAACTTTGTACCTGTAAGGAAACTAACTAACTTTTATTTTTAATTTCCCGCCAAGTTTATTTAGGTAAAATATCTGGCAACAAGGTGTTACACCTTCCTATAATTATTTGGACCGTTTTGTCATATCAGACAAATTTCTATGTGATTGTGTATGTTTTCAATTTATAAATCATAAAAGAATCATTAAGGTAAGTGTATTTTTCGATAGCATTTTTAATAAAATAATAATGAACAAAATAATAAAATTCTGATAGGTAGTTATTCATAGAAACCTGAAGAACATATTCTGTATTCTTTTGATACCTAACTTTATAACAATAAATATCAAGGTATCAATTACTGGAATGCAAAAATGCTAGGTTTGCAAATGATTGATCCCCAATCAATCACTACTAAATTACAAATTTTTATCGTTTTATGTGCCATTGAAATCATGGTTGAATAGCGATGTTGCCAATATTTATTTTTAATTTAAAAATTATTTTGTCCTTGATATATCAATAACTGGAAATGAACAGATATCAATAACTGGTCCCAAAAAACAAAACAGTATACTCCCCATCAAATGTCGCAGGCTGTACAGGATGTGGAACGAGGAATATCAATTGCTGCAGTTTCAAGAGAAAATGTTAATGAAAATCAAATTCGTGGATGGTTCTTATGCCCGCATTAAAGTCGGCAACTCCTTCTGCAATTGCAACAAACTTGAACATTTAGAAGTCAGCCGATTTATTTTTGCAATAAGGAGACAAAGAGAGAGAACAAACTAGAAAAGGAGGCAAACATTTATTCAGTGGATGGGGATGAGGGAGAAAATGTAACTGTTCTTGTAACAGCTAATGCAAGTAAAAAATTTGCTGTTTATTTTATGTCTAATTAATATACTGAAAATCTATTTCGTTTCAAAGCAAAAGCTTTTTTTTGTTCTTTTTCATTAACTGATAAAACAAAAAGACAGGTCTTTAATATGACTGTAAAGTTATGACGCATGCTCATTCTTTTCCCGGCCCAACTGTACCTATTGTTGATGAAAAAGTAACACTGTGTTGTCCGCACGGTATATACAGCGTATCTCTTAATAGCATGCTAATATTTAAGGAGGTTATTCTTGGGTCCATTTTCAGAAAAAAACTTCATATAAACATATGTCCTAAACGTCTTAACTTTTGAGATACAGGGTAGACAACTGCCAAAACTGTTTCTGTTTACAAAACAAAATCTGCTCCTTGCCTACTAGATCCTTTTTAATCTTTGTTAATACCTAATTTCATAACAGAGTGCAAATAAATGAATTTAATTCTTTTATACGAAAACTGTACGTCAAACGACAAAAAATCAACAGACGACATTTGCTCAGCAAGGAATGAGAATTTCAAATATAATTTTTATTAAAAAAAAAAAAGTGGCGGAGCATTCTTTTCTTCAAAAATACCGCGGGCAATTCCCGCACGAACACCACTGGTCGGAATAAAAAAAAACATGTTAGACACCATAAAATGCATCTTGATGAATAGAAAGTGCGTACCAAATTTCACAAAAATATCTAGACCAGTATCATATATTAATAAAAAAAGGAATTTTTTTGAGAATCTTTAACACCCTGTATCTCAAAAGTTAAGACGCTTAGGACATATGTTCGTATGAAGTTTTATTCTGAAAATTAATCCAAGAATAACCTCTTTAAATACTAGCATGTTATTAAGAAACACTCTGTATAAATTGGAATGTATTACCTAAGGTTGATGTATATTTAAGGTGCAGATTTTAATATTATAAAGGGAGGGCACTTTCGTTTTGATATAACAGATTTTCCCCGCTAAATTTCACCTACTGCAACCTGCAACATCCTTATCTTTCACGCATCAACGTTGCCACTATTATGTCAAACTTAACTCAAACTTACTGATTTGGTGACAATCTGGCAAGTGAGCAATCGTTTTCATATCCTCCTCTTCGATTCTGCATACCTGTATGTATAATACTTCCAACAGGGACGTCCACATCATTTGAGCATACGTATTGAAGAGCTTCGACCACTTCGTTGCCTTTAGACTAAAAATGGAACAATATGTTGAAAGAAGCTCGCGGGGGCGAAAAATTTCGAGAACCACGCCCAAATTTTGCTAAATTTGGCCAATAATTTATAGTTAATACAGTAAAACCTCTGTAAGTGACTGCTCCTGTAATGCGAGCACATGCGTTAAACGACCCCGTAGTTACAAATGGAAATCTCATAATTTTATACTCCTCTTTACCGACCCATATGTGGGAATGGAAATAAATAAATGTCACTTAAAATGTCATTAAAACGACGGTAGCTCAATAAGTACAAATGGAAATCCCATTATTTTATACTTCTCTTTACCGACCCATATGTGGGAATGGAAATAAATAAATGTCTAACTAAACTAAGATAGTGTGAAAACCTCTCTTTGATAATAACTTTAATACCCCCAGAAAGGGTCGGAAATGCGACACCCTGCATCTCCAGGTTAAAATATGTTCAAATTCGCTAAAGGTATGCCAATAAGCTATTCACAAAATATACTTTTTTCTAGATGCAATAATTGTAAAATTGAAGAAAAATTTATAATAATTTATTTCCTTCATCCCGTCTAGGTATATCGAACCAAAAGTATATTTTATATATTTTCGAGTAGGGTCAATGCCACATTAAGTCACATAGAAAATTTGGTACTTCACCGTCAAGTAGTTTCTAAGCTTTTGGGCCAATAGACAATCCCTAAATTATCAAGATCTTGAAAAGCACTTTTTTCACCCTCACATTAGGTTCTTGAGAGGAAAGTAAAAATGTCCTATCTCGAGGATCTTAAAACAAGAGGGATACAGTTCTGGTTTACAATCTTTGAAGAATAAACAAGTCACATTCTTAGGTAGGTCGTAAACAACTTTCCAGAAAAACAATAGAGGAAATCTGAAAATTAGTAGCATTTTTCTTTGTCGTTTTGCGTTAATAGACAAACACATTACATCACCTCCGAGTGTTCGGAACGTGCTTTTTATAAAGCCCTTATTGGAACGGCCGTATTTCATACCTGCTTTCACGTTTTACAGTATTGGATTAACAACTGTAATATTCGTCATTCTTATTGAATAAAATTCTTTGTGGTTTTTCAGTGTTTGTGTGTTAAATTTAAGTATTGTTTCTGGAAAAAGTAAGAGCAATTCTTAACTCAATATGGCACGATCGTGCCAAGTCTGCCGTAAACTGGATAAAAATATAGACTCTTGTCACGTCCGTCGATTGTTTGTTTTTCCTAACCAAGACATATCAAACCGATCTGCTGTTAGAACGAGAGACTAAAGATTAAAAAGAAACGGATATTCTAGCTATAGCTTTTGTTGTGTTTATTTTCATAATAGCAGGCGTTACATTGACGTGTACAAAGCAGATATAAATACCAGGTCCACAAACATTCACTATCTACTATTAATGTTGGAACAAATCGTCCATTTTCAAAGAGGCTTCATATATTGATAATTGATTTAATAGATTACTACAAAATTATTTACTGTTCTTCTTTCGGTTACATGTTTCGCTCTATGCGAAAATCATCAGATCTATAAACAAACAATTGGTCATCATTAATACATATTACGCTATGCAGCTAAACTTAGTGACCGAGAGAAAAACAGGCAATCATTTAAAGTGTTTTTTAATCAATTATCGCTACTGTGTATTAATATTATGGAAATTTAAAATAGTTTGCTTACCCACAGATCAATCTTAGTAAAAGACGAATAATCACTGATACCAACACCTTCCCTACACGCAGCATATTCCCTTGCCACAAAATCAAACCAAGGCGGTTTTCCAAAAGTGTTTGTGTAGGCTATTCGATATGGTGTGGACCAATCAAAAGGCTCATGTTCTATAAAAAAATAGATAAACGAGGTAAGTATAGGTTGATTTCTTTTTTCTAAAATATTTTGTAAAATTTACTAAAATTTCTTGTAAAAATTTTCACATATGGTATTCCCAAGCGGTCATCCATCCGTGCCCAACGTCGCTTGACTTCAGTGATTGATGGTATGTTCCCTGTTCTCATATTATTTGTTACGAAAAATGAAATCTTAAGACACTTTGTTTAAACTGGGTAATTTTTACAATAAAAACGACTGGAGTTATAAATAAATTACGTTCACTATATTGTACAATTTATAATATATTTTAGTAATTACTTGATTTGACTAAATTTGTTAGAAATTCTAACTATACTTTTTTATAAGTTATGTGTGTCTACAATATGTGATTTTGGGATGGATTAATAATGAAAACTGTAATTAATACAAAATTTTATGGGAAATCGTACAATAATATCTTTACTATAATAATTTTACTATAGCGTTTGTTCCGTGCACATACACTCATGATAAAATTTATAATATATTTTAGTAGTTACTTGATTTTACTAAATTTATTAGAAATCGTAACTATAGTTTTTGTGTAAATTATGTTTACAATATTGTTTTCGTACGGATTACTAATAAAAAATGTAATTAATACTTTGTAAGATTTACAATATATTTTAGTAGTTACTTGATTTTACTAAATTTATTAGAAATCGTAACTATAGTTTTTGTGTAAATTATGTTTAGAATATTATTTTCGTATGGATTACTAATAAAAAATGTAATTATATAATACTATACAGGGTGATTCATGACGAGCGTGCATTAGAACTTTATGGAGAACTACTGAATATATGTTCCTGAAACTTTGGAGATTTGGGTTTATCGATATGCTCTCTTTAACTAAAATATTGACATGTTTCTGTCATTTCCGGTTATACCGGAAGTAGCTGCCAACTTTTGTTTTTTAAATACAACATGGTAATTTTTATTACATTTTTCGATTAAGCATTAAATACTAAGCACATTTTATAGAAAATGTTTTTGTCAGACTCTATTAGTTTTTGAGACATCTGGACTTTTTGTAATTATTTGGCAAATGCATGACGATGAAATAATCCATATAATTTTTTTACCTTAGCGCTTGGACTAAAATTTTTTTCTCACCGAATAGCTAGAAGATCATCAAGTCTGAAAAACATTTCAAATTCGGCATAAAATGTACAGGGTGGTCACAATTCAAGCCTCATTGTGAAAGAATTCAACCATTAAAAACTTTCTTATTTTAAATGGAACACCCTGTATATTTTTATTTAATTTGATAGCAAATTAGTTGTTCTTTATAAATAGTATTTACTGTCCTATACCTATATCAAAGCGTTTTCTCAAAAAATCCAATTTTATTCCGAAAATACTATTTGTTCAAGTGTGCTATGAAAACAATTGTTTTTAGGGACTGTATACTGATGTCCATACGGAGGAAAAGTTATTGATTGCTTGAAAATACAAAATTCTAAAGTGTTTCTTAATAATTTATAAATAAAATGCAGTTGATTGTTTTAATTTTAATGGTTTAAATATTATTTTTTTAAAAATAGCAAGGAAACAAGTTTATAAACTTTAAATTCTTTAATTAAAAATGTGTTTGAAAATTATACCTAATATCTTTTGATCATATTTTTAAAATATGTTCGAAATGATTGCCATTTACTTCCAAGCATTTATGTATTCTTTTCATCATGTTATTTCTTGTAGCATTCCTAATTTCTTGTGAGAGATTGAAATGCTGCCTTCACCCTTTCAATTAGATTTTCCTTCGTGGTGATGGGACGCGCGTAAACTTTATCTTTAATGGTTCTCCAGATGAAAAAGTCCAGTGGAGTTAAGTCTGGCGAACGAGCTGGCCAGTGGAAGGGACCTTGGTTTGCGATCCACTGGTCATGAAAAAGTATGTTTAGGGCAGTCTTAATAACTTGGACGTTGTGTGCTGGAGCCCCATCGTTTTGATACCAATCACTTTTCCTCCGTATAGACATCAGTATACATCCCCTAAATACAATTGTTTTCATAGCACACTTGAACAAATAGTATTTTCGGAATAAAATTGGATTTTTTGAGAAAACGCTTTGATATAGGTATAGGACAGTAAATACTATTTATAAAGAACAACTAATTTGCCATCAAATTAAATAAAAATATACAGGGTGTTCCATTTAAAATAAGAAAGTTTTTAATGGTTGAATTCTTTCACAATGAGGCTTGAATTGTGACCACCCTGGACATTTTATGCCGAATTTGAAATGTTTTTGAGACTTGATGATCTTCTAGCTATTCGGTGAGAAAAAAATTTTAGTCCAAGCGCTAAGGTAAAAAAATTATATGGATTATTTCATCGTCATGGATTTGCCAAATAATTACAAAAAGTCCAGATATCTCAAAAACTAATAGAGTCTGACAAAAACATTTTCTATAAAATGTGCTTAGTATTTAATGCTTAATCGAAAAATGTAATAAAAATTACCATGTTGTATTTAAAAAACAAAAGTTGGCAGCTACTTCCGGTATAACCGGAAATGACAGGAACATGTCAATATTTTAGTTAAAGAGAGCATATCGATAAACCCAAATCCCCAAAGTTTCAGGAACATATATTCAGTAGTTCTCCATAAAGTTCTAATGCACGCTCGTCGTGAGTCACCATGTATTTTATAGGAAATTTTACAATAAAATCTTTAATATCATAATTTTACTATAGTATTTTTTCCGTGTACCAGTCGTTAAGTCAAGAAGACTGTCATATTATTTATATATAAAATTTTCTTAAAAAAAGTCATTTTTGAAATTAAAATTTTTAAGACGTCAGCAAGTTCTTAATGTAGACTTAGTGGATTTGTTGTAGGTACTAAGTAACTACACATCAAAAAATCACAAAATAGCAATATTATAATTTAAAAGACGAAGGATGAGTTACCAAAAAATTTTTTTTCTATTTTTTTGATAATTTGAAAATACTCTACGCCAGCGTTTCTCAAACATTTTTGACCGTGGACCCCTTTAGATTATAGAATTTTGTTGTGGACATTACTACAGAATAATTAATTCTAGGAGAGTCATGCCTAACAATTACCTTTAGTTAAAAATAATTTTTATGCGAATCTTATTCTTTTTAACAAATCAAAAAGCATTAATAAGCAATAATCTGAATAATATCTCACTGGCTGTAGCAAATATTCTTAGCGAGATGGATAGTACTGCTTTCTTCTTCCACACTGCTATTTTATGTTGGGCTTGATTTGAAGAAAGGCATACTTATATATCTGGTTCGGCATTAAGTCGATTTCGATACTTTGTTTTTGTGACATTTTATTTCCACTTAGTTGTTCGCGGACTCCTAAGTAAGTACTCTCGGACTCCAGTTTGAGAAACGCTGCTCTACGCCAATTAATTATCGACTATTCAAAAATACACGTTCAAATTAATAAGCTGTCTTCATAACAATGAACCAAATTTAATATTTTTTTTTTTAACCGATAGAAATTAGATTCTAGAGTTCAGGGCAGATCAGTTTTCGTCCTGATACGTCTAATTGTACGGGGTAGCGTATAAAATCTAGATGCATGTAAATTTCCTAAAGCTTAAATTTGACATATCTAACATAAAAATTGAATTTAATTAATTTTTTAAACTAAACCAATTAGAGATATATCTGGGTTAGACATTGGCCCAAAATAATTGCCATGTCACTCGACATAACAAAGAAATACCATTTTTTCGAAATACGTTATATTGTCGAAAAAACGTTTTATAAATATACACTGCGAGATATTATCCCTTTCAGCTTTTGCTAAATTAAAAATAAAAATAATCTCATCAAATAAAATCTATAATACAGAGTGCTATGCATTTACCTATTCATTTACATTGAAAATAAAAATCATTTGTATTGGAGTTTGGATTTAAATCCTAAATCAATGAATTAAGAGGACGCCGGAGTGAGTCGAAATCTCCGATTTGACTCGTGTTCATTTCGCACTGTGTAGGCACGAGGCGGATCGGTCGAAGGTGCGTGGACGCTGCTATTGCCGTTAGAACACAAAATTCAGGCGTTGAGCCCACCCGTGACGGTCTGCCGAAAGAAACAGGGATAATCGGAAGAAAGAGACTGTACGTGATCGGGGTCTATACTTCAATGTTCTACGCTGAAAAACGGAGTTTTCGCTTCCTATGAAAATGGTACATTAAAATTTTTTTTAACGACTACAATTTTATTTGTTGACAACTCGAGGAAAGTCCATAATTTTTTTCTATATAGAGCAGTAAAAAAAATTAAATCTAAAAATCCTCCGAAACAACAAAATATAGACTTCCCGCGAGTTCTAGTTCTATTACAAAGTTTTTTTTCCTTTGACATTTTTTTTTCCTAAAACAGGAATAAACGCTTGGGAAGAAAACTCGTTTACAGGTACTTCGGAATCCTGTTAAATGAATAGATAATTGCGTAGCATTCTATATTACAGACTTTATTTGTTCAAATTATTTTTTTAATCTAGTAATAGTCAATATACCGTATTTAAAAGAAATGGTAATTTCTTTGTTACCTAGAGGGTCATGGCGATACTTTTAGGCCAGTATCTAACCCAGATCTATCTCTAATTATTGGTTTAGTTTAAAAAATGCATTAAATTCAATTTTTAAGTGAGATATGTCAATTTTAAATGTTAGGAAATTTACATGCATCTAGATTTTATTCACTACCCTGTACAATTAGATATGACGTAAACTACTCTGCCCTAAACTCTAGAATCAGTATTCTATTAGTTAAAACAAAAATTATTCAAATTGGTTCATTATTAACGATTTAGATATAGCTTATTAAGTTGGACGTGAATTTTTAAATATTCGATAATTAATTGGCGTAGTGCATATTTGAAGACTTCCAAGTTGAATAAAAAAATATTAACAAACCTCCCAATTGCTCCGGATCGAACCATGTGGGCCGTTCATAACCCATGACTTGACCGAAAACAGCACCAGCTTCTCTCAGTTTAGGATACACTGGGGACATTCTTAGATTTCTGCCCGTTTGGAACTCGTAGAACGGATAGTTCATGCCATAATGCAGTCCTGGCACTAAACGAAGTAATAAAAAATATAATAATTACTTTGAAATTAACATAACAATATAACTTCTATTTATTATAATGGGTGTCCCGTCAAGGTCGACGAGCGGCTGTACCTCGATAACTATTTGTCCTACAGCTTTCTGGAAAAAAATTATTACAAAAGTGACCCCTAGAAGTATACTATAATTATTTTCAACTTTGAAATTTTACCAATAGTTGGTGTATTCTTATTCCAAATCAACAACGCTCTCTAATAGTGAAGGCATATCACGTGGAACTGTGGGACTCTCCAATTAACACTTTACAAATTATTTATTTGACACTAAAATAAGTTGTGGGGGACGGTTTGACTAGTGTTGCAGAAAAAGTTCGATAACATTAACCGGCTATTTGATAGCCGAATTATAGTCTATGATTATAGTTAGGTGTAGTTTAAGCCTGAACCGCCAGATGACGTTGATTGATCACATTAGTAATTTGCTAAATTTTTTTTTCGAAAGCTGTTTTTTTTTATGATCAAACACAAGCACTATAGGATATTCCTTTAAGGCACCCATAAAGTGATTCACGTTGGTTTTGATCTTTGGAGGTTATACTCGTTGGGAAATACGACTCCGGGAAGGTCGTTTTTCTATAAGGATGACGTCCTCCAGATGAAAGACTTCTTAAATAATGAAATTCGAGGAGTACTAAGCTTAATCACAGATGGATGGGCGGCAGTGGTGTCTGTATTTCTGCTATTCACCGCTCTGTGTTAAGATTTTTAGAGAAAACTGCAACCGATTTTGCGCATTCAAAGAGAAAGATGAGAGAAATGTGCTATCATCAGCAAAGCTAAATATCGGATTTTTAGTTTCTACTAGAAGGTCGTTAATGTAGAGTAAGAAGGGGGTGGGGGACATTATGGACCCTTGAGGAACACCGGCATTGATGGTCACGGTGTCTGAGACAAATCCGTCAATCTGCACTTGCAGAGAGAAGCTAGACAACCATGCACAGAATCGACTGGGTTTACCATAAGATCGCAGTTTACTTAGAAGCCCCTCATGCCAAACACGATCAAAGGCTTTAGAAATATCCAGTGCAATAGCATATGATGTTCGATTGCGTTGGTCCAAACATGTGTGACATAGGCTAGAAGATCACCATATTGATGATCGCTGATAATGTTGAGGCCTTCCAGGAACTTTAGTAGTTGGTTAATAGCTTTCTCCATTACTTTTGATATAACTGAAAGCAATGCGACTGGTCGATAGTTGTTAGGCAGGGTTCTCTTACCTTTCTTTGGTATAGGCGGTCTTCCAGCACGATGGAAATATCTATGTTTTTTGTCGGATAAGTTGAAAAGTCTATAAAATACTGGTGTTAGTTCATCGGCGCATCTCTTGAGAACTATAACTGGAATTTTGTCTGCACCAGAAGCTTTTTTGACGTCGAGCTTCTTTATGATTCGTTTAACGGGACGCTGACGGAACACGATTTCGGTCATTTCCGATTGAACTGCAGGAATGTGGTGGTGTTATTCCCTGGAAATCTATAGTGGAATGCGAAGAAAATAGTTATCGAGATACAGCCGTCCGTGAAACTTATTGGGACACCCGGTATATAACCTAAGTTAGGCTTCCTCCATGGTATAGATAGGACCAGATAAGATGTGTGTGGCTTATATCTCCCCGTGACGTCACAGAAGCCAAGCGGCTCGGTTACTTCCCGTATGTTTTCAATGGATGTTTTAAAAGTTTGCCGGAATTTTGTCTTGTTTAAGTGGTATTTTACCTTTAATGTATATTTTTAATATTTTTATGAAATTAATACACCTAAATACCAGGATATTATTCTTTCAGTTCATATACTATTAAATGCGTAAAACACATTTTAATACCTTCAAAAGACAATTAAAAACGCTAACAGCAATATAAATATCCGTAAGAAATTAAAAATGGCTCTCCCTGTGACGTCATTGAGTGCGACCGACGAAATTGGAAAGGCTTACCTTGTGTCAATATACCATAGGACACCCAAGGAGTTACACATTTAATTATAATAAACCGTTTTCATAACGTCCTGTATTAAGTCATTCTTACCTTCTCTGCATCTGTCCCTTAAAAATTTTCTATTATTATGCAGTCCCAAAAACCTGGATACCTCTAGCTCGTACATATCGAAATCTGTCTCTCCGTTAATGATCAGTTCTGCCGTAGCTTTACCCACTCCTCCAGCTGCCGATATGCCAACGGTTTTCATTCCAGCAGCGATAAGATAATTTCTTATCTGAAGAAAAAATTCCTTTAATGCATCAAAAACCGTGAACGATTGCTGTGGTTGTGATCGGGTTTATTAGAAGCAAATCTTATTATTTTTAACCGACAATATGCAAAATACCTTAAATTACATAGGGCGCTCAGAAATTGATGGTCATAAATAATAGAATATGATATACAGTGTGTCCAAAAAAGTAGGTATGTAATTTTTTTTATTACAGATTTCTCAGACAATTGTATTCTTGATAAAAGTTGGTGCCTGCCTTAAAACTATACACGCGCATTTGATATTTCACCTGCGGCTAATAGTAAGGGAGCAAATGCCATTGCAAATCTTTTAAAACTTTTCAATGATACGAGTTGGTTTAGATACACTCCCCGAAAATAAATTTCGGACAACGATAATGTAAGTCTTTCTTATAGTTCTGTAACTTTTTTAATTGTTGTCCGATCTTGGTGAAATTTTTTGCAAAGTGTAGACTTGGGTCTTGGGATAATATCCTGAATTCTAGTTTTCTAAAAATACTGATTTGTTGATCATTATATAGGCAGAAACAAAAGTTACTTTTTTAACATTAATTTCTTAATGCCCCGTGGAAAAATTGAGCGGTAGAATTTAGCTTCATTATATTTTGTTTTGAAGTGTGACCTTTTCTTAACATAATGTTTTTTGGTTCACGTCATTATCTATCTTTTAAAAGAAAATATTGGAGTTTTTCAATTTTATTCACAATTCACATCATCACGTTGTTTTATCGAGTAGTATAAACAAATATATTCAAAAATTAACAGCCAGTACTGTATTAAGGCATGCCTTGTCACCATGGGCGTCGTTAGAAAGTTTTGTAGGGGGGGACAATGATAAATGAGTAATTTTATAAACTTAAAAACCAGGACACCAGCGGTAGTAACAAGGGGAAAAACCTCGCTGGGAACGAAAGCGCCACTGACGAAATTTTTTATGGACCACGCCCCACGAGCAAACCCAAAATACACATCTACCGAAGAAACCCGACATTCATTTTTACATTTTTACTTAAGTTACAGCAGACGAACAAAGTAATTTTTTTTTCAAGAGTTTTCCTTTTTCAGTATTAATACGGAATGATTAGTAAATAATCACAAAACCTAAATTTTCATGCTAAATAACTGTAATTGCAATTTGAATATAACTTTTAATTCAAAATAACTTTTCTTCATAACATTCTTCTGTATTGTCAAAAATAAAGGTACTTTACTTTTCAAAATTCGTAATTTCTGATATACCTCGTATATGACTGGGAAATTTTGGTAAATGAAGGTTGCATTTTGAGTTTTAGACCATGCAGAACTTCTTATGAAGAATAGCTTTTTTCATAAAACTAATAATAAAAAAGTTTTCCATATGGTTTCAACTTAAGTAGACACACTGCATAGCAGCTTCGGATCCGCTATATAGAATTTTTCTTCGTTTGGCTTAGCTTCGATTAAGAGAAATATTTTTAAAGGAACAATATCCGACTATGCACCGCCTCGAATGTCAAATTTTTAGACTTTAAAAATACGTACCAAATTTGAGAAAAAAATGGAAAAAACATACTATCTTTTCCGCTAACGAAATAAAACATTATTGATGTATAATTTTGACATTGGGCGACAACCACGCATGCTAAAAAAGCCGGCTATGTTTAGGACGAACCACATGATGTGGGACGAACGCCGACGAATTTTGATTAGAACACAAGTTGTGTAAAATGTGTTTAAATATGCGTGCAACTCGTCTCATTAATATCTAAACCCCTTGCAATTGTAAATTGCACAAATAATAAATCGACCAAAAGCGTACCATTTAGGGAAAAATATAGTTTAAGGAAAAAAAATAAAAATTGGGATACAGAACTCAAATTTCGTATTTGGAATAAGTTTTTAATTTGCAACAATATTTCCACGTAAATATTACGGTATTTTTAATAATTAAGGTACTTTATTCTTAGAATAATGAAGAAGAAAATGTAATTTTTTGAGAAATCGCTAATAAATTTCTCAGATATTGCATAATTTTTTGAACACACTGTATAGTATGCAAGTCAAAATAATGTCAGTATAAATATTTTTCCTATTCTAACTTTATTGGGGTTGTTCGGGTTACAAGTGAAATTCTGAAATTTTAATTTTTTGATCCTTTTTATTTTTTGAAGACCCTGAAATTTGAGTGATAGTATTAAGCCGTAGAAATACAACTTTCGATATTGAAATTGTTTATTATGCAGGTACGGTTGAAATAAAATTTTAAAATTTATACAATTTTGACAGCGTTTCGTATTTCCTTTACCCTATTAGGTAATTTGTTATAAAAAGCTATACAGGGAAAATGTGGAAAATCTCCCGGATATGGACAAAAAAACAAAGAGTACTACAAGTCCATATAAATTTTTTTCCCTTTCGAAGATAAGGGCTCCCAAAGAGCATCAATGGAATTAAGTTTTTTTACATATAATTATTGAATCACCACGCATATTTCAATATCTTTTTTAATATGATGTATACCAGGTAAGACCCTTCAAATTACTATCCAAGAAAGTGTTGTGAATTTCTCACAGCTGCAGGGACGGACTAGCTGTGACACTCATGATCCCTTTTTCTTAAGGCCCTTTAAGATAAATAAATAAATAAAATAGCTTCAATTATCTAACAGTACAGAAACATGCCATTTATAAGACAATTTAACTTAACCTAACTACAACAGCATACAGCTCAATTTAATTTTGTGTTGCTTATATTAACATATACTCCACACAGCTCTTTTAATTTCATGTTTATTTGTAAAAAATAAATCTACTTTGTCATGCAAGGAGTCAAAGCTTGCACACATGCTGTATATTGGGGATTTATGAAGTATATTTGTATTTGGGGTATGCAGGTAGAACAGATTGGTTTTTGGTCTTAGATGTAGTATCGGAGCATAAAAGTTAATTTGACCAAGTAAATATGATGACTCAACGTAGTTATTACATATTTTATATAATGTATGTATTTGGTGATATCTATGCCTGTCTTCAATGGTGTTTATTTTAAATCTTTGAAGTAGTATTTTGCTATCATAACCCCTTGCAGGATAAATGTTGTCCACTTTATATGCAAGGGAGGGATAAGACCTTTGGACAAAGTTTTTTACATACCTTTATCTATTGTCTAAAAATTAAGTACTCTTCATGCATGTCGCTAATCCTAACCGTTTTCGAATAAATCTCATTTTATTTACACTGTTAGGGCTGATATTTGAATGTTACCTTAAGTTAGATCTTAGTTAAGGTAGCTTTAACGTTTTGGTATACCTTAAAAAATGTTTTAAATTAATTTCAGGGTCAATTGATGCCGTGAGTGGAAGATTACCAGGTCCTTCCTGAAAGATCCATTCCTCTAGATGAGAGTTAAAAAGAGCTTTAATATACTGTCAAACTTGTGTTTCAGAATGACTTATGTTTTTCTGTACCTTAAGGTGTGTATCTTTTAGATACAAGGTGTTAAAGTTTAATTTCTAAATTAAGTTTCTTTTTACATAGCTTTGTTGTTTTTGAGATACGGACATGAAAATTTGTAATTGGGGTTTTTTGAGGACGAGTAACATGAATCTATTCATGTTTTTCAAATAACTTGTAGTATGCCACGCCCACTCTATTATGTTAGGCTATTATTTTGTGGGAAACTTTATTGGGTTAGAGGGTAATTTCTAAAAAAAAGTATAGTTCTTTTATTTTGTAAAGGCAATCAGTTTCCGAGATATTTACAGTTGCATAATTTGTTGCATAGTGAAATCCAACGTAATTCAAAATAAAGAAAGAACTTTATTTAAAGCAAGGCGCTATTTGGTAAAAGGTTTAAGGGAATATTTCACAATTGTTGATATGACGTTAATTCATAATTTTCATCGCATTCTTATTTATTTTTTTTGTCAAAACTGAATTATTTTTGCTGAAAATTTCACAACGGCCAATCAGATCATCATCACTTCTCTTTGTTTGGTTACCGTGGAACCCCAAAATATTTCCTGAAATATTCATCCTTCAGGGTCTATACCTGGACGATATTAATAAGTGGAAATATTTAGGAATGGACCTTGCCTTGGAATTTTCTTACTGAATCACCATATGCTTGAATAATCCAAGCACTAGGGAGATTACATGTGAAAATAAAAACTTCCATGCAATGGTGTTTAAAAATGCAAATATGTCGGAAATAGATTGATTTAACAAAATCAATGAAGAATACAAATTAGAAATGCCCATTCTATTATAAATTTGAATAAAAATCGCAATAAGGTTAGCCGCAAAAAATTTTGAACATCATATAGTGGCCTTGTAGGGTGAAACTAGCGCCATCTACAAGTTAGTTGAAAAACAGGAACATATTCAGGTCATCATCAAAAAATCCCAATTACAAATTTTCATGCGTATTTTTAAAAAACAGCTTGAGCTATGAAGAAAAATTTAATTTAGAAATTAAACGTTAGGCATGTGTATCTCAAACCTATTATTTTCATATTTAGAATATGTCTCTACTTTATGGCGTATTGATTACAGACCACCCTGTATACTTCGTTTAATTTAACATCTTTTTCCATTTTCGAGATAAATATGTTTTGGTTTTCAACTTTAATGAATATAAAAATTATTCAAGAAACCAGAAGTATTTGTGTATTCATCAGTTAGAACTGCATAAATATATGTTTTTAACACTTGTTTTACAATAGCGTAGTCAACCTTGTGCAAGCACCTTTGACGTAGCACCCTTGTTGGCAAAACTTCTTTATAAACCAGGCAAGGCGTAGAAAGCTATTTTTAATTCTTAGACAATCGGAAACGAATATCAAAGTCAACTTATACGTAAAAGAGTCATGGTGCCATTCTGCACCGGACCTTATGCCGTTATAAGCTTAAAATGATCTTAGAATGTTACATTTATTCGTCGATGTAAGCTTACAGTGGTGTAAAATTTGGTTTTAGAAACGCGCTATTACTAAAAAAAATACCATTTAATATTGTGTGGTATTGTATAATTTAATATACCAACCTCTGGTGATTCACCAACAATCCATTTACAATCGGGACTGAAGGCTTCGGGACCGTTGCAAAGTCGGTCCAAAACGGCGGATCCCAAACTTGGAACTCTATGGAGGAGCTGCTCTAGTAGGACGTGAAAATGATCCCAGTCTTCAGGAAGTTGTCGATCTTTTGAGCTAGCTATAAAATAAGAAGAAAGTGACCTATGTGAAGGTTACAGCGGAAAAAGGGGTGCCAGATTTCACGTTTATTCTGTATCGAATCTCACGATCTCAGGATACGTTTATAGAAACTCACGATTTTTGATACTCTAGAAATGCCCCCAGAGACTTCGTCTTCTGATTTTAGCGTTACTTAATATAAAGATTATTGAAATATGTGTACGATGTGGTCGGTAATAAATGCGGCATAGAGTAACCACATATTCTTCACATAATAATAGGTTTCAGCTAAACATGCCTGGGTGTGTGAAGATATAGGGTGTTGAAGTTCAATTTCTAAATTCATTTTTCCTTCATAACTCGAGTTGTTTTGGAGACATAAACATAAAAAGTTGTAATTTGGTATTTTCAGGATGACATGAATCTATTCGTTTTTTAAATAACTTACATTAGGCGTTAGTTATACCCTACACGCCCACTATATCACGCCCCATATTTTTTGCGAGTAACTTTATTGGGATTCTGATTAAAATTCATAATATAATCGTAATTTCTAAAGATGAAATGTATACTTTATTTGTTTTGTCAAATCAATCCGTTTCCATGATACTTGCATGTAAAAAAAGAACTTTATTAGCGCGCTACTTGGCCAATGGTTTTAAGGTAAATTCATAATTTTCATTACATTGTTATCTAATTTTTTTTGTCAAAACGATTTTTTTAAATAAATACTTCCATGCATAAAAATTCAAATATCTCAGAAAAACAAATTATGCTACAATTTTAATAAGCCCTTACCTCTACATTTCCTTCCACAATTTTCATAAACAAAATTACTCACATATCAAATTACATCACAAGCACATGAAAGCAAATTATTTCACAACAGAACAGAAAAACGATAGTGCTAAAACACGCGGGAACTCAAAGGAACCCCTTGTCGACATGCACTAACTTTCACACCTCAAACGACACCGGCTGGCTAGCATCTAGCTTTTTGATGAGGAGGCGGGGGAGGAAGATCAATTGTGCCGCATAGCTAACGAGGTCGAGGAACGCGTAGCGGTTTGATAACACATTGGCATGAGTTACCTACATTACAGTTGTTAATCTGGTTTAAATCCGACTGCAGCAGGGCCAGGGAAGAGTGTAAAATTGACAAACGGATATATTAGAACGGATGTCTTGTAGGATAAATCAAGTCACACGGCTGTAATAAATATAGAACAAAAGTTTACCTGGTATTTTTCCATCTTCGAATGCTGGTTTTGCAACAGGCTCAAATCCACCAGCTAGCAATCTTCCGTTATTTTCTCGAAAATAAATATGTCCATCTTGATCTCTAACAACTAAAAAAAGATATTTATATGTAGTACTTCCAAACTACTAATAAGTAACAAAAATTTGTAGAATTAGTCCGCAAAATATACTGCGAGTCAAAAATTACTTATCCCCCACCAAAGATTAACACCGCTACGTCATCATATACAACTGCTGTTCTTCTCGGTTTCCGCCGACTTTGACTCAGTATCTATATTAATATTACACCTATTCTGTATCAGAGGAGGGTAATATTAACAACGTTGTTAATAATTTCAAGTCCTTGATTACCAATTGTTTTTCCACACAAAGCAATTTTTTTTGAGGACATGTTGAAGAGCAATTAAAGTAGATAACTTAAATAAACTATAAATATAACAACCCAAAACGCATCTACTAAACTACCACGCTATTATAAATGACTAAAAAGTAACACATCGGCAACAATCCCATAAAAAATAAAGAGATTAGATAGATTTAGTCCCTCTTTCATAATTTAAACAAAAAAGACCCAGGCCCGGATTAAAAAAAAATTAAGTTGATGATGACCCAAAGACGAAATGTCGCATTAAAGATCTGATTATGCCATCCTGTAGTAAATAAAATGTAGCAATGAGAAAGTGAATTTATTTTTGGACATCTCTTCGAATAAAGTTAGGAAAACATAAAAAACGAAACGAAAAATTTTATATTTTTCCAAATATTTTGACAGCCCCTGTATTTATTTTAGATTTTTGCGGCATATTACTGGGCCTTCAATTACGCCACTTTACCCCCAATTCACCCGACTTCGTATCTCTTACCGTTCCCGAAATCCCCGTGGTGAATGACGAATTTGCTACACCCTATATAGACTGAACATAATCATGAACTAAAATTAGTCGTATTAGTACGAATGGCCAAAAAGTGCCGCTAACCTGGAATCATAGGATCCAATCCCGGTATATGCTTAGTATGCAGGTAGTAATGTTCTACAGCATGTAATGGCACCTTCACATATGGTTCTGACATTTGTCCTATACCTCGAGCCCAAAATCCAGCACAGTTAACAAAAAACTCGCATTCGACAGATCCTAGGTCAGTGTCAACTGATGATACTTTGCCGCTATTTTGTATTACTTTCTTCATGGAACAGTTTTCTATGACTTTGACTCCTAAAAATAGCTCTCAGTAATTAAAAAAAAACACACAATTTACACCAAAAAGTCTTTCCCAAGCTAATTGAAATATAATTAGACTAATTTCATAATAATATGCTCTATATTGCTTGCAGCAGGCCAGTAAAGGCATTATCAAGTTTGTGTTTTATGTGTTATTTATGGCATGTAGTTCAAAAAACTTTATTATTAGCGGCTAAAACTTTACGAAAAAAAAAATGGATAAGCTGATGACTCTCGTCTCTTTCTAACCTGCCAAGAAGCAGCATATTTTTCATTTGAATTGTTGCAACTTAGATGACTCTGCTCGCTAATTTCAGATTCTCATCTTAAAGGGCAATTTCCAAAATGGACACGTAAAGATTGTATCGTTTTCTCTAAATGTACTTTAAAGTTTAAAAAATAGATTTAACCAAATCCATATGAAAAATTAATTTTAATTAAATACCATATCATTTCACATTATGATTTAAAATTCAATTACATTATTTGTTGTTTCCTTACAGGGAGAACGTAAAGCTTGGAATAAATTCATTTAAAATTCATGTAGTTTTTTTTTCGAAAAAAAAACGCTTCAACCCGTTAATTTTTTACTTTGTTGCGCTTTTGTTAAGGTAATGTATTCGGCAGCACTTCCAAGCTCTGGATTGTATATTTTGAAATGGGGACTGTCATTAAGCATTTCATTGAAGCAGAAAGAAGCAGCAACTGTGATCTGCACCTCAAACCACACTCGACGAACAATAAAGAGACCCGAACGATTGGGGTGAAAAAAAAGAAGTGGTTTCGTGCCAGTGTTAACCACCTTGAACCTTGTAGCGGACTTGATACGCCGGCCGACACATTGCCTGTAAATATAAAAAAGGCTGCCAACGCAATTGTGGATGCAGGAAAGTAGGTTTCTCTTGTTACGCAGTCTGCACATGGTGATAAGGGCTGTGTGATAACGTCGAGCTCCCAAGACATCATTAACATAGATGAAGAAGAGACCGAAGGAAAACCGAGAACTGGCTAAAGAAAGACGCTTACACGATGCGACATACCTTGTCTAATCTCACAATCTATTTCGTAATCATTCATCTCTCTTGGAAATATGATCACGAGGAGTAGTTTCCTTACCATTTTCCAGATGAACAAGGCCCGACGCTGATGATAGAACAACCCGACCTTGTGCCATGGAATTTTAACTTTTGTAACTGAATTTGTATAATTTCGTAATTTATTAAATAACTTGAACATTATATCATTTTTGAAGAAATGTCCTGTACGTTTACATATACGATCAAATAAGGTATGTGCAGAGAACTGGGAAGAATTCATAAATTGACAGCCTTTAATAATAAATTAGAGTTTTGGAGTGTAAAATGTGAGTTTTTGCGGAGACAGCCGAAATACGCCAATTTTCACCTCGAGTCCGAAATAGTTCGTTCTTCAACAATAAAATTTAAAGGAAAATTTATGTGCTTTCGTTCTGAATAGGAAGGTTATTTACGAAAAGTTGATAGTTTCCGAGTTATAAGTAAAAAACCGCCAAAAAATTAGACTTTTTGGATTCTATTCAATGTTGCGTCACGATCAGATCTCTTTCTGGTTGGCGATTTAAATTATCAATTCAACATTTTATATTACCTGTTTTGGTTTGACCCTCTCTAACCTTATTACTCTTTAATAAAAATTTTAAAATGAAAATTTGAAACTCGTAGAATATAAAGTGTCAGTGGCGGCTCGTGACCTATGATAGAGGGGTTTGTTCGGGTTATTTTGTGTAACGACCAAACAATTACTTTCTAGGCGTTTAAATGTAGAAAGAAAAGAAGTAATAAGAAAATGCGTTAGGTAAGACATATTTTTATTTATTTTTTAATTCTACACAAGGAAATACAACTTTTGGAAAATAAGAAAGGTTTTCTTAGTGTGTATAGTGCTTAAACGTAAAGTCCGTTCCTCGGTTGTTAATTCTAGAAAATTGATCAATAACAGCCTCATTAAATTTTGGAATACCCTCTATAATTTTTTTTTCATATATTTAATTTTTAAACTTTCTAATAAAGTCCCAAGATTTACCCTTTGTGGTCTGCGTTAAATTAATTTCGGGTTTAGGTCTACCCGCATTTTTTACTTCAATTTTTTGCTCCAAACTCAAAGAGCTAAAGTTATTTTTTAAATAGTCCACCGTCAAACTATTAATTTTAACTTAATAAATATATAATATTAAAACATACATGCTCGAATTTCTAACTAGATGCACGAACAGACAACGGCGCGGAGCACACTAAAATTGTGCGCCTTTCCCAAGTTAAATCGCTATAGCCCCGCTGTCTCCCGCCACCTGTTACTACAGAGAAACTGCATTATGGCCCGCCTACTTAATCGCACATGCGAGCAAGTAGGCGTCATAAACCTCGATCGAGGCACGGTTGCCGGATCGAGATATATTCAATGAATATAAATTAATATTTTTTTATTCGTTTTGGGGGTGCACCTGCGCATGTGCTCCTGTGGAAGAACCGCCACTGTAAAGTGTTAATTGAGTAAGTAAAAATCATATTTTTTTATATAATGTTAGGTATTGTGTGGATTAAGTGAGGAAGCCTAGGCTTCAACTTCGCCCTTTGTACAACACAGACATAATTTATTTATTTATATTGTTTATTACTTTAACATTTTCATCAGGGTCATGTTACTGCTTTTCCTTTTCGAATTTTATGTCAGTCCAATCCTGCCTTAGGATGATATAACACCCCTAGGTGAGGAAATTGTAAATTTAATAGATACATTTTGCTTTCCTAAAAGTGGCTAAAATATTTTTAACGAATTACAAAAGAATATAATGACTTTACCTAAGGCACAGTCTTAGGCACAGTACGTCAAAGTCTAATAATACTAACCCATTCTCTTAGCTTCACTAACGAGGGATAAACAAGTCTCGTAGGGGTCAGCTACCCCATCGCCCGGAATCCAAAGACCACCATACAAGTCGTCTATATTTATTAGTGAACATTTCTCTTTACATTGTTGTGGTGTTAAAACTTGGCAGTCAATTTTCCATGCACTATAAATAGAATATAATATAAAGTGTCAGTTTTAAGTAGTAGTATGTCAAAAATTGTGCAAAATTAGTTCCCGAATAACTAAATAAATGTTAGAGTTTAAAACATAATTATTTTCAATCCTCTGCAAAATACTCCACAAAATAGATTAAAATATCCTTAACTTAACAACAACTCTATTTTCTCTCCCTCTTATAGTTGAACGCTCTTGCTATCTGAATAGCACTTGATATAGATATTCCAGCGAATCCTCTCGTTTTTCAACAGTTGACATCAGCAATATGTCATCGATCAGCTGCTTGGGAAATTGAATAAAATTCCCCAGTTTAGTGGTGAGCTGTATTAAGAACATGTGTTGTGATTTTAAAGTTTAATTGGCGCGAATAAGTTTTAAAAGTGTATTTCCATCGTTGTAGTATAGTTAATGTTGTTGTTGAAAAGTTTGATTAACTACATATCGAGTTGTTTGTGTATCTAGTAAATCGCAGCTGAAAAATTTATAGGTTAATATTTTATTAAACTCTGTAGGCGAAATAATAACTATGGAACATGCCTTCTATGCTTCTACCTCAGCTGATGCCACCGTCAGAAAAACTATGAAAGGTGATTTTTAGTATTAATTTAAAAAATTGTAGAAGTTTTATTTTTTGTGATGCCGAGTACTAAATAAAAAATTCAAAACAGATTCAACTGAAAGACAAATACATTTTTGTTTTAATTTCCAATAACTACAGTTCATTTTAAAATAAACTTGCAAATGCAAAAACATATCAACTTATACAAATTAAATAGCCAGAAATAAGCATCCATTAATGTGACGTTAGACTGTCATTAATCTAGCGAGAGGGCTCGTTGCAAACACTATACAAATAAAGTGTATAGGTACTATACTTTCTACTAAAGCAGACTCTACAGTCTACACTGCCAATATTAATGCCATTACTAAAGTAGTAAACAGTAGGTATTTATAGATTTATAAATGTATTTTTGAGAACTGTTTTAGCAAAAAGTTTTATTTGGTTATTACCTGTAATCTGTGACAGATTTAATTTATTGATATTAACAAATTTGAGAAAAATGTGGCTGTTATCCTGTTTTACGATAAAAATATGTCTGGATAAAGACAAGAAACACAAATATTAATTTTTTCATTTTTTTAAATGAACACTATTCTAAGGGTTTTAAAAATATTTTTGTGTGTTCAAGATGACCTTACATTTGAGTATTAGATCAGGTATATTTTAAAAGTAAAATAATTTTAATAAAAAATCTGGTACTTATTATACAATAGAGTGGGCCGAAAAATTTGAATATAAAATTTCAAAACATAATACCCGCCAAAATATGTCTTTTAATATACCTAAACTCTGTGCAGAAACAGAATATGATCAAAACCTTATCTTGAGCCCTATACAGGGCGTTAAATATTTCCAAAAATATCATATTTTAAATATTGTAAAATTTTTTGCAGTTTGTTAAAAAACGAAGAAGGTGCCCAGCACGTTTTTAAATTCATAGAGCCTTTACGCTATTTAAACGATGGTTTAAAATAAATAATAATTGATCCTGTAATATAACGTAATCCATAGTATTCTCATCGCAACAACATTTTGCTAAGCATGATATCCGATGATAGGGAAGTCATAAGAGAACTGGGATTAAGGCGCGTATTAAAAGCTAGGAGTAAACCAAGTTCTACAAGTGTTTGACACTTTAGTTTTCCAAAAATGAATTATGATGCAGCGAACTAGATAGAACTAATAAACTGATAGGAAGTTATGGATACACCACCTCCAGTTTTAGGCAATGTCACCGACGAGGAGCTTAAAATATTTATTGACAATTTTAATGACACTTTAATAGAGATTCCTCCTCTCCATGTCACAAACAGGCCGTGGAACGATATGTGAAACTTACTAGAGAGGCATCAAGTGTTGCGATAGGTGAAAAGACGCGAGATGAATTTATTCATGTATGAGAGAAATCACGTCGAATTATGACATGTCAAAAGTTAATATCGTCACCCTAATTGTAAAAATTGAAAACACCTAACTCCATATTTAGGAAGGAAAATAAGATTTGGCCACTATTGAACGTTTTAATCAAGCACATAATACACCTAAAAAAATTTGTAACTTCATAATAATCCTGGAAGCCTGGTGAAACGTAACCCTCTATCTTCATTTTTCTGCATTCAAGGTATACAAACAGTTTTTATACTATCCTGTAAGAAGGTTTTACAATTAAGATTCCGATATAACGTTGATTAAAGTGAATCAATCTCCATAAATATTTTTCCTTGTGTCTACTTAGTTTCAGAACATGTTTTATACACTTTTTATACATTATTGTATACTGATGAACGTAGGTTTAGATAATCTTTTATAATTTACACAAAAAAAATCCAGGGATGGTCCGCTCTGGTTCTCAACGCCTCAAAGCATCATTTTAAGTATATTTATGCTGTATGGTAGCTCAGTAACAGAACTATTGCCGCGGCGACCCGGGTTCGATTCCCGGTAGGTGAACGTCAGTACACAAATTTTAGTAGGCAAGAATGCAGCATATTGCTAGTTTTGTTCTGAATAAGACCCATTGACTGGAGCGGATAATCCTGCTCCTTTGGGGATTGATGGACAGACTGGGGATTTAGTCCTGAATAAGTCCGATCTGGCTGACATTTCCCAGACGTTAAACAAGGAGATACAACAAGCCGTTCGGCTGCAGTATAATGGCAACATGTCAGCCCTCCTTAAACCAACCAACCAAGTATATTTATATATGCAATGTTGTCACATTGACTATTCTGGCATGACAATTTTCACATCGTTTTTTTGAAACTGTCATAGAATCAATTAAGGCACTTGTGAATCAATAATAACATTAATCAACACAAAAATCCTCTTTATAAAAATATCGTGTATTTTGTAACATTTGGACTTAAACTAATATACAACTGACCCTCAAATGTTTATATTGGCCTCAGATTTCTTGGAAGGGTCGAATAGGCCCATTAATAGGTAATAAACGGTCGCCCCATTATTATTTGCAGCTTATTTGGATCTATGCTTGAAATATCCCTTTAGTCGTTACTACATAATCATTTAGTAAACATCTATTAATATTTTCGCTTAGATCTACGTGCGTGGTAAAACGGTACCAAAAATGTCGATGCGTGTTTGCGTTAATAAAGCCGATACCTTCTGTTATATTTGTGGCGAAGTTACCGCGAAAGCGTATCTTCATTAGTAAAAAAGGCTTATGAACTGTACTTTGGATGCAAAGTTGGCGATGAAGATAATAGGTCCTGATGGGCCCCAAAAATGTGTTGCAGTTCGTGCTTGAGAACATTGACTGGATGGCTGAAAGGTACTCATAAATCTATGCCATTCGCAGTTCCAATGGTTTGGAGGGAACCTCGTAATCACGTAGATGATTGTTATTTTTGCATGACGAATATTAAAGGAATTACTAGCAAAACCAAGCGTAGCATTCAGTACCCCAATATTCCTTCTGCAATGCGACCAGTGCCCCATGACAACTCATTACCTACCCATTCCCCAGCCACCCGAGAGTTACACGCTTGATTCCGAATCAGACTCCGGAAGTATTTCACCAGAAGCCGGACCAAGCTACATCCCTAGTTCTCATGATTTGCCTGATACACCTCATTTAATCACTCAAGGTGAATTTAATGACCTTGCTCGTGACTTGGACCTCCCGAAAACAAAAGCTTAACCGGATCCCGCCTGCAGCAGTGGAAGCTCTTGGGAAAAGGAGTGAAGGTGTCCATCTACAGGAAAAGGCAATCTACTCTCACAAATTTATTTTGCAGTCGAAGGTGATTTAGTATTTTGCCATGACATACCTGGCCTAATGACCGAACTGAACTTACCATATACTCCCGATAAATGGAGACTATTCATAGATTCGTCTAAAACAAGTCTAAAAGCTGTTTTAATTTTTAATGGAAACGAGCATCCATCGGTTTCTATAGGTCATTCGGTGGTGGCGTTACTGACAGGACTGCAAGCAGGCTATACAAAATACTGTTGCTTTTTGTGCGAATGGGACAGCCGTGCAAGAAACAAACATTATAAAATTAAGGTTTGGCCTTCACGTGACACAATACAAGTTGGCGTTAAAAATTTGACCCGAGAACCATTAGTTCAGAAAGAAAAAATATATTTACCTCCACTTCACATTAAGCTGGGTCTGATCAAAAATTTTGTTAAAGCACTGGATAGAGAAGGAAATGCTTTCAAGTATTTAAAAGACAAATTTCCACGTATCAGTGAGGCCAAAATTAAAAAAGGAATTTTTGTTGGTCCCCAAATTAGGCAATTGTTTAAAGATGCGAACTTCAGACAAATTTTAAGTGACAATGAAAGGCGGGCATGGAATGGTTTTTAATTGTTCAAAGCATATGTCCCTCCCTTATCATTGGAGGCTGATATCGAAAATCTGAGGCCAGATCCGGATTCAGCAGGCCAAAATATATAAAATCCAGCCAAAATCATTCCAGGGAGGAAAAAAACATTTTTTAAATGTTCGTCAGTGTAATCAGAAACCCCTAAGAAATATACATAAGAACCTAGTCAGTTTTCAAACATTTGTAATACTTATTGGCAGAAATAGTCATTCTGCAGAATTACCAAAGCATCTTCTAGAGAAGAAAAATTACGTAGTGGGTACTAGGGATGGGACGGAACTCCGGCAGTAGTACTGAGTCCGACCGATCCGGCCTTAACACCGGATCTACTGTTCCGGCCGGATCAAAGGTTAAGTCTGGCCGAATCGATTTTAAAATTTAAAAACCATCATTCTATCGATAAAAATAAGGCAAGAAACATCCAAAATTTGTGTAATTAGAAAGTAGTACTTAATTAAATAAAGAAAATTGAGGACCTTCTATCTTTCACCGAAAATGTAATTTCTTCTGATCAACCTTTATTTACAAAAGAAACAAAGCGATTTTATAAAATGCGCTCTTTCAAAAAAATATACCTCAACTGCTAAATTATCTGTAACTGTTGATACTTCCTCATCATCTTCCTTAATGTTTTTTACATGTTCAGAAGGATGATGTTATATTACATACATATTTTGCCGAACCAGTACCTTGCCTGTCCGGAGCACATGCCTTGCAGGATAGTGAGAATCGGTCTTTAGTCCTAAACTAATAAATAATTATACAGACACACCAGACCACACTGAAGTATCACTGAAGTATCACATCACAGAATATTACTTAGGGACTTCCCCGTTCTGGTTTTTAATGAACTACAACATCTAGCGTCATAAACGGGAACTTCATTACTGACGACCATTGTTGGATGTCTATAAGAGAGAACTCCGGTGGCCGGAATTCCGGCGGTTCGGTTCGGCCATAGGCAGGATATTACTGTTCCGGTGGTTCGGTCAAATTACCGGTTGGGTCCATTCCTAGTAAGTACCTATCAAACTTTGTTACCAAAATTAAGATTTATGTTATTTAAAAATTTGTTCTGTTATTAACTGGCTTCATAGTTCTTTCTGTCAGAGGTATCATTTGTTTAAAAGCCTTGTGTTATTTTTAATTATGGGTTAAACAATATCTTACACAGATTGAGCTTTCATTCTCCGGAAAACGGTAAGCCTGTCTCTTGTCCTAGCTAGATTTAAACTACCGCATTGTTTCCATCCAGTGGAGAGCCCTTTACTTTCTAATTCTTTATACAATTCAATACTTGATTTCGTAAGAGTAACTTGGGATATAGATGGTTTAAACACACCTATTAGACCCGAAGAATGCCACGTTGTTCCACCTCCAACCCTAAAATGAAGTGATGCTATTATATATCTATATTTTTCCTTGAATAACTTTAATTAATTAATAGTAATCAATACGAAAGCGCATTACAAAATAGTTCTTTAAACGATGACAACAAAAACAACTTAAAAACTAACAATAGTGCTCAAGCACAACTATAATACTAATAAACAGTAAGTACCTAAAAGTATTTTTTAAACACAACATACAATACAGGGTGTTTCTTAATAACATGCTAATATTTAAGGATGTTATTCGTGGGTTCATTTTCAGAAAAAAAACTTCATATGAACTTATGTCCTAAACGACTTAACTTTTGAGATACAGGGTGTTACTGATTTTCATGTTTTTAAAATAATTTGTTAAGATTATTTTATTTATTTATTTATTTACGGATGTAAACACCCAATAACAATATTGCAGTAGTACATAGTATACAATATGTTTATACAATAATAACTACATGTTTATTCTCCCCATGCGCCTCTTGAAGGACTCAAAGGAGTGTGAAAAGCAATTCACATCCAATTTATTCCCACTGGCTGCAATTCTCGCCATTGGTGAGTTGCATCTGTGAAAATACAGCGCAAATAAATTAGTTGCCCTAGTTTGCCTTCCAGGTGTTCTTAGGCCCACCTGACATAATAATTCAGGACAATCGAACAAGCCATTGAGTTTAAACAGAAAGAGGAAATCCGCTTTCATTTGTTTACACTCCAACTTTTCCAGTCCAAACCTATTTCTGGCCTCCTCAAGATTATAGAAGGTCAGGGGAAATTTTGTTCTAAAAGATGCCAATTTAATACAACGTGTCCAAGATAAGGAGGGCCAGTACAGGGATCTCGGAAACCGTAAGAGATACGAAGTCGGTTAAATGGAGGTAAAGTTGCGGATTTACGTGCCTAATAATATGCCGTTTAGAAAGTTTTACAATTCCGAGTAGTTCCGGAGATATCCGGAAAAATCTGAAATTCTGAAAAATCGTTTTATTGTTTTCCTGGGTTTTTTTGAGATCGAATTCTAAAGTAAATTGCACTTTTGCATTGCCACTTTTTCCTCTCTATCTAACAGCATTAATTGTTTTGTAATCCGACGAGTCGTCTTCGAATGGCCATTATCAACTTTCTTTTTTTAAATGCGGTCCTGTTTTCCTGATATTGGAATTTGAGAGCTTTTTTTCTCCCGAATGCAACGATGTATGACACATTGTAGTTTAATGACGTTTCGAGGGTTTTTTGAACAACATCAGGAAATATTGGGATACGGTCCTCTATTTCTCCTAATTTTATAAATAATATCTCATAAGTAAGCTCTAAATTTTTTACTTATGTTGGACTAGTTCAATAAATAACAAATAATTTAATAATAAACCACAAATAAGTGAACAAAAATCATTCCAAAACAGTAATAAAACGAACAACGAAAAAAGTAAGGAACTACATAATCAGGTGTTCAAAATGATTTCCGTTATTCTCTAAGCACAAATAACATCTTCTAACTGCCACATAACAGTTTTTTTTGAGATAAAATAAAACATGCGATAGAATATCAGCATTTGTAAATTTATGTTCCATACTTTTCTTTTAAATCCCGAATTAACAGAAGTTTGAAATAATGTTTCTGTATTTTGTTCACTTATTTGTGGTTTATTATTAAATTATGTGTTATTTATTGAACTAGTCCAACATAAGTAAAAATTTAGAGCTTACTTATGAGATATTATTTATAAAATTAGGAGAAATACAGGACCGTATCCTAAAATTTCCTGATGTTGTTCAGAAAATCCTCGAAACGTCATTAAACCACAATGTGTCATACATCGTTGCATTCGGAAGAAAAAAAGCTATCAAATTCCAATATCAGAAAAACAGGACCGTATTTAAAAAAAGAAAGTTGATAATGGCCCTTCGAAGACGACTCGATTACAAAACAATTAACGCTGTTAGATAGAGCGGAAAAAATAGCAATGCAAAAGTGCAATTTACTTTAGAATTCGATCTCAAAAAAACCCAGGAAAACATTAAAACGATTTTTCAGAATTTCGGATTTTTCCGGATATCTCCGGAACTACTCGGAATTGTAAAACTTTCTAAACGGCATATTATTAGGCACGTGAATGCGCAACTTTACCTCCATTTAACCGACTTTGTATCTCTTACGGTTTACGAGATCCCTGTACTCGCCCTCCTTATCTTGGACACGTTGTATATCTTGATCAATATTAATGACTTAAATACGTGACAAAGACTAGGTAGACAGCTGTCAAAACTGTTTATGTTTACAAAACAAAATCCGCCTGATTTCATAACAGAGTGCAAATAAATGAATTTCATTTTTTTTATATGAAAACTACGTTCAACAACAACAAATCAAGAGACGACATTTGCTTGGCAAGGAATGAGAATCTCAAAAATAATTTTTCTTCAAAAATACCAAGGGCAATTCCCGCATGAACGCCATTGGTCGGAATAAAAAACACTTTATACATCATGAAATCAAACAAGATCACAAGATTAAAGTGTGTACCAAATTTCACAAAAATACTTATATAGAGCTGTATCACAGATATTAATAAAAAAGGAGATTTTTTTGAAAATCTTTAAAACCCTGTATTTGAAAAGTTAAGACGTTAGGACATATGTTAATAATATGTTTACAAAATATAATAATAATAATAATAATAACGATGTCTTTATTTTTACATTACGTATTTACAACAAATATAATAAATTTACAATAGCTATTATTATGTAACGTAAAAAATGACGAAGTTCAGTAATGGGTTTTCTACGAATGGTAGCCCGCTCTGCTCTACTCAACCGTAATAGTATTTTAAGATATAAGAGTTTTTATTATGGCGCAAAATTCTGATGGATTTTAATATAACATCTAGTTTCAAGAGGTAATTACATAACTAAGAACTGTAATAACGTTTGCAGGTCCAATTTACTAGTACAAAAGCAGGAAAAAACACTATAATAGCTATTCTAGGGTCTTGATATATTTTTGTTTTGTTTGTTGAAATAATACTTAAAAATGTGACGGCGAAGCTTCTTAGGATGCATAGTCTTTGAACTGTTGCACATATTTGCTATATTGTAATTAAAATTTCTCTGAAACACCGTTGTCCTATGCAGAAGCGGCGTAATTAGGTTTCTTGAGCGGATGTTAATATTATGCACCTGAGAACAGAATACAATCTTTTCATACAGATAAGTGGGAGATTTATAGATGATAATCCTACTATAAAAACGAACCGAGTGGGCATTTCTTCTGCCCTCCATACTCAACCATTCCGCTTCATTTAGCTTATAAGATTCCTTCATACTTGTAAAAAAAACTAAACCTCTATGGTATTAGGGGAAATGCTCTAAAATGGTTACAATCATATTTAAATGATAGAATACAGTATGTAAGTGTTGAAAAAGAGGGGTTTACGTGTAGGTCAGAGCCGCTGGGATCACAATACGGAATTGCACAGGGAAGTATATTGGGGCCCCTCATTTTTGTAAGTGATTTAATTAATTTGGTGGATCCCTCGAAAAGGATTTTAAAGTATGCCGATGATACTTCTTTATTGACAGGAAAAACCAGAAAATTTTGAAGTTGGTGAAGTGACACTGCCCTTTTCCAAACAAACTAAGTTTCTGGGGGTTTACATTAATGAGTATTTGGACTGGTCATACCATATTAATACTGTTTCCGGGAAACTCAATTCCGTATGTTATGGCATAAGATTAACCAGCAACTACATGAATGAAAACACACTTAGAATACTGTATTTCGCCAATTTTCAGTCCCTTATGAGTTGCGGAATAATTTTTTGGGGGGCACACTCCCAAACTCAGAATTTATTTGTAATACAAAAAAGAGTAATTAGGATTATCAAAAAAATGAAGTACCTAGAGACTTATAGAACGACTTTTAAGAACAATGGGATCCTAACGGTGTATGGCCTATACATTTACGAATGCCTATTATTTTTCTTTAAAAACAGACAGCTATTTGGTATCTCATCTGAACATCAGTATAATACAATAATAATAATAATAATAATAATAATAATCTTTATTTCTAATCATGTCACATACATCCTCTGCACCAAGTACAAAAAAAACATAAACACAAAAAGAAATGGCGTCAATTTCAAGTCACAATATTAAATTTACCATTACTATCCAACTAAATAATCTCTAATCGAATAGGGTTCCAGGGTAATAAGTAACTGTTTAACTCTAATTTTAAATAACTTTATACTATTTATACTTTTAATATGATTAGGCAAATTGTTAAACAATTTTAGGCACATATAACATGGATTTTTTTCTGTTAGGGTTAACCTATGTATTGGATAATTTACGTTTAAACTCCTTGTGTTGTATTCATGAAATGTTTGAAGCTGAAACATACTCCTATTCTTCCAGAAAAACATCAAACATTCATAAATATATAATCCATATACCGTTAAAATCCCACAGTCTTTAAAAATATTCCTACAACTCTCAATAAAACCCATTTTCTTCCATACCCTTAATGCCCTTTTTTGAGCTACAAATACTTTTTCTGTTAAACTATTACTACCCCAGAAAATTATTCCATACTTCATAACCGATTCAAAATTTGCGTAATAAACTACTTTTAGACTTTTTTCATTGATATATCTCCCAACAACTCTCATTCCATAACAAATTGAATTTAGCCTCTGCACTAATAAAGTTATATGATTTGACCAATTTAAAAACTCGTCTAAATGAAGTCCCAAAAATTTTGTTTGTTCAACAAATTCTGCATCCGAATCCCCAAAAGAAATACTAGTTGGTTTATCCACATTTGATAACCTTGTCCTAAAAAGCAATACTTTAGTTTTGTTCTTGTTCAATATTAATTTGTTTTCTATAAACCATGTGTTAGTGTTTCTGAATAGCACTGTTCCCATTGTTTTTAATTCTTCAATATTTTTCCCACCTGTCACAAGATTGGTATCATCAGCATAGCACGTTATATTTTCATTGGGTGTCTTGGTTATGGAGTTTAAGTCATTGAGAAATATTATAAATAAAACTGGACCTGCAATACTACCCTGCGCAATTCCCAATTTATTCTTCCTCAAGTTTGAAAAATAAGTTTGTCCATTCTTTGTCATCTTAACCTTCTGTTGTCTATCTGTCAAATATGATCTAAATAAGTCGAGGGCATTTCCTCTGATACCATATAGTTCTAATTTTTTAAGTAACAATATTGGATCAACACAGTCATATGCTCTAGACAAATCCAAACATACCCCCATAGCCAGATCACCTTTCTCAATAAAATCTAATATTTTTTTAGTGAAATTAAAAATAGCAGTCTGTGTCGACTTGCCAGGCACATATCCGTGCTGTATGCCATTGAGCAAGTTACATTTATTCATAAAATCTAATAGACGATGACACATTGCTAGTTCAAACAATTTCGAAAAAGATGGCAAAAGGCTTATCGGTCTATAGTTTTCCATAAGTTCAGGATCTCCTTTTTTAAATATAGGTTTTATTAAAGCAATTTTGAGTAACTCTGGAAAAGTGCCCTGCCTAAAAGAGTTGTTAATAAGATGACACAGAACGTCTTTACTTATGGGAATTGCTGATTTTACAATACTAGTAGGTATTTCATCTATTCCAGAGCTGTTTGTTTTTTATTTTATTTGCAAGCTCACACAGTTCACTGGTTGTTACTGGTTTTAAAAACAATGACTGATTGTTTTCTTTGATTTTACAGTTTATTTGTCGATGTTCTAATTCTTTTAATAAGTCCGGAACTATGGACAGTAAATAGTCATTGTATTGATCCGCCATTTCGTCAGGATTACCCTTAAAACCAGTATCAAAGTTCTTGTCAGACAGGCCAGTTATTTCCTTACATATATTCCACATACATTTATTTTTATTATCCGCTGATCTTAGTCGTTTTTCATACTTTTCTGACCTTGCATCCCTTAGCAAATTATCATATTCTTTTTTGGTTATTTTATACTGTTCTTTAAAACTAATATCTGCTCTAGACAAAATTAACAATGTATCTAACCGGTTTTTGCACTCTCGAACATTTTCATCCACCACCACTGTTCGTTTCCTATCTGTTTTAATTAAGGTTACTGGGAAACAATGATTAAAAATGTTAGTAAAATTGGTTATAAAAATATTCCACTGTGCATCTATCCCCCGTCTCTCAGCGTCGTACACTTCAACCCAGTCCTGTTCTTTAAGTAAATTTAGGAACAACAATTTGTTTTCATCTGAAAAAATTCTTTTATAATAAAATTCATTTTTGTTGGGATTTTCTACCGTAAATGTGACTTTTTGTGCTGTATGGTCGGAAACAAATGTGTCTATAACTCTACCTTCTATATAATCTATGTTTAAAAAAATGTTATCGATACAGGAAGATGAGTCATGTGTGATTCTAGTATTTTCAAAAATTGATTGTTTCAAGTTGAATGACTTTAACAAAGATACCAAATTTGTTTTATTACTATTTTCTTTCAGCATTTCTATGTTAAAGTCACCTGCAATTATAATTTTTTTATTCTCGCTAATTAAAATTGATAGTAATCCTTCAATGCTTACTAAAAAATTGTTTATATTCCCAGAAGGTGGTCTATATACGGATATTACTATAATATGAGAATCATTTAGGTCACATTCTATTGCCGCATACTCAAATTCATTTTTTACTGAAAGTTTGTTTATTTTGTTTCTTGTTCTAAAGTTAATTTTTTTGTGTACATACACTGCACTTCCTCCATGTTCACCACTTTCTCGGCAGTAATAAGCCCCTAATTTAAAGTTTTTTATTGCTAAATATTTTAATTGTGCTGCAGACTTCCAGTGCTCAGTAATGCATAGAAATTTGCATTCCTCATTACTCTTTACTATCTCGTTGATTTGATTTACAGCATTTCCTAGTGACTGAGCATTTTGATGGATTACACTGATGAGGTCATTTTTCGGAGCACCTCCTTTAGCATTTTGGTTGGTAGGTTGCGTTTTACTATCTATAAAAAATTCTCATTATAGTTAATATTATTTCTAAATCTAATGAGTTTTTTGTTGTAAACTGGACAATTTATATCTCTGGCAGAGTGTTTATTATCTGCATATTTCATTTTCTGACAGTTTGGGCATTTGAGGTTTTCTTCTGTGCATTCTGTTGCTAAATGTTGCCCTCCACATTTATGGCAACACTCTTTTTCCTTGCAGTACTTTGCTACATGATCAAATCCTGAGCACTTAAAACATAAGGCTAGATTTATGCGTTCTTGCACGTAAACCGTTACTAGGTCAAAGTATACAGTTCTTCTTTTTATAAACCATTTCGTAATTTTTGCTGGTGCTTGTAGAATCCAATTTTCTTTTGCAGGATTTCTGCAGTTTTTCTTTGCAATTACTTTGATTTTGTCTTGAACACTTGTTTGTAGTTCCTCAACAATGTCATGATTTAATCTCTCTAATTCCTCAATAAACTCGCTATCTGAAAAACCTTTCTCAATCCCCGTTATCATGAACATGGGATCAGGGTTGTCATTTTCTTTGTAGTTAATGTTATCAACGCTGTTTATTGCAATTTTGAGTTTATCTTGCTGTTCTTTATCATAACTTTCTACGATTATTGCACCATTTTTTGTTTGTTTTATACTTTTAAACCCCTTACCAATGTCCTTAATCTTTATTTGTTGTTTGAGTGTCTTTATGGTTTCTTTTGGGTCGTTTATGTTGTTAATTTTAATTACTGTTTCATGTTTCTTTGTAGTTTTAGGCGTTGTCCATTTTTCTTCTAAGTTGTCATATTTCTTGCTTTCGATGTTTCCACTAGTATTTGCCACATTTGCGTATGTCTTATCAATTTTCCGTTGTATATGTAAGTTTTCCTTTTCATCTATATTGTGATTTTTTTGCTGTTGTATTCTGGTTATTTGTTGTTGGCTGTTTTTTAACATAACATTTTCTTTTTCTATTTCACCTAGTCTGAACACTAAAATAGTGAAGATCTTACAGATTTCAGATTGGGCTTCTTTCATCAATTTATGTTCTTTCCCAGAAACACATATATTGCCTTCTTCATTTTTCTCCTGATCCGTGGCTTTACTGATGATATCTATGCTTGCGAAGAAAGTTGATATTATATTCTCCGTCAGGGATTGCGTCTCATTTCGATCATTTTCTCCATTGTCTGTCGTTTCTTTTTCGTTTAAGCCAATTGTACACGTCTCGCATGGCCGTTTACACGAGTTATTTTCTGGACTTGTGTCTGATCTTTGTCTCTTATTGGTATTTTCATTATTTTCCATTCTTTCTCTATTTGGAGGTGTCCTCTCTAAAGTTTGAGCATTTTTGAACACGGATTCGTATGCGTCTTCCTTCTGATCTTGTAAAACTTTTTCATCGGTCTTTTCAAAACTCCCTGGTATTTCATGTTGACTGGTTTGTTTACCTGAAATTCTTATCACCTTGTTTTGGTCGTCCTTGACACCGATTATTTTATTTATTTCCGTTTTCGTGAAATTTAAAGATCCCAAAGAGTGACTTCTTGCTTTTTGCATCTTTTGAACATCCGAAAGGGTTTTTAGTTTCACTTTCGGTTTTTTATCGATAAAAATGCTCTCCATGCCAACTTTCGATATTTAAAACTTACAATATCCCACAAAAAACACAGTTTATAGTAAGACGATATAAAATACGTTGTGTTATAGTTCGACAGATACTACTACAAGAACCCAAAATGTAAATTACCCTAGGCATCGTCTAACATTAAGTGAAAGAAGCCCACATTATATGTGTTTGAGATCATTTAATAAGCTTCCCGATAATCTAAAGATAATACAGACTGAGAAGAAGTTGAAGCAAAAAATAAAAAAATTATTGATTAGCCTGGAACCATATAGTGTGGACGAGTTTCTGGACATTTAGGGTTTTGGTTTTAAATAGTTTTGAAATTAAATTTTGCGATTTATAACTTATTAATGTAGGAATTGTAACAAACAACATCTGCGTGGTCGAATACAGAGAGCACAAGAGAGTCGCACAGCATCCTCTTAACTTTCACTGATAAATCATGACGATTACGAGTAAATTAATTTTATTCTGACTTAAGCTTGTTATATGCAGTTCGAGACATGTTTGTTGAACCTTAGTGAACTGTCAAATATAAGCCCGAGATTGCATATACCATCACTCATCTCCAAAGTATTAGCGTCAATCCTGATGTTGATTTGATTATTTGTATTAGTGACATCATTTTTCGGACCGAATAGCATTAAGTAACATTTTTTAGGTTTAAAGAACAGTGAATGCTTTAGACAGAGAGATCTTAGTCTCTCCAAATCATTATTTAGCACCCGTGATTACGTATAAAACCCGATTGTGTCTCTGGAAAAATTCTGTTTTGCTCAACATGTTCGCAGAGTTGACTATTGATGATCTTTTCTAGAATTTTAGAGAGACATGTCTAAACACTTATTGGTCTTAAGTCTTTGAATTCTTGGTGGTTGTTTATTTTTGGTAATGGCGTCACCAAGGCTCTCTTCCAGTCGTCTGGGTAGACCGAATTTTCCAGACAAAAATTAACGATATGTGTCAGATATGGTAGGATAAAGGGACAACAGAGATTTATAATACACATGTTTAACCCGTCAATACCAGAGACATTCAATTTAATTTGAGTAATAACATTCAATACATCTATTTCAGTGATATTGAAAAATGTAACCGTATATTTAATATTCCTTGTATAATATTCAATCAGACCCCTTGAGTCAGCCGGAGCTTGAGGTATTGAGTTCATAAAGAAGTCATTAATTTCGTCTGATTTCCTCAAGGACTCTGGTATCTCCGGTATATTTTTTTATTCTGCCAGTGTCTTTTTAATTCGCCCCAAAAATTATTCGTTTCCGATAATTTAGTATTAAAATAGGCTGTCTTTTCATTTTTAATGGTTACCATTGTCAAATTGCGAAGTAACTTATAATGATTCCCTCAATGATTCCTATCTGCATATGTTTTGGTCTTTTAATACAGACTCCATGCCTTATGTCTGAGCTTAATCAAGTCCTTAACATTTTCTATCCACGGTTAGTCCTTTGTGATCCTCACCTTTTTTAATGGAGCATGTAAATCTATTAGGATATCAAGAACGTTACGCCACGGAATTGATATGTTAATTTCTGAAAATGGCCCCAAAAATATCCTCCTTACATATTAGCATGTTATTAAGAAACACCCTGTATATGTATTATTAAAATAAAGATGTAAAAAGTCCAAATCATATTTAACATTATTTTCATCTATGTATATCTTACCGATTTTGTTCTATAAGTACTGTTTCTGGACCCCATCCGAGTTTTCCCAAGTGGTAAGCAACGGAGGCCCCCATGATGCCACCACCACATATTACTACTTTGGCCTGATCAGGAGGTGGAAAAACACGATCAATATTTTCATTTTTATTGTCCAAGATCGTCGATAAGGCCCTAAAATAGTAAAGTCATGTTTAGCTAATAATAGTTCTATAGTACCAAGTCGCAGTTCCGGGTGGTGAAATTAAATTACCTGTTAAGGTAGTTAGTAATTTTGGAACTATGTCTGCAACTTGATAGCATTTTGTTTATACTGGAATTTAAGTTAGTTTGAAATTTCTACATTATTTACAAAAAATTTAGATTTTTAAAGTTATTCGACATTGACATTTTACAAATAGGGTTATGTCTAGTGCTGGGCGATGTTCATCGATGGTCAACATCGATGTTCCATTTCGATGTCACAGCACTAGTAGTGCTGGGCGATGTTCATCGATGTTTTGAAACATCGATGATATGTTACCGATGTTCGATGTTTTCGACATCGATGTTAAAGATCATAAACATCGATGTCGACATCGATGTTTACCTTTCGATGTTCAATGTTATAACAAAACAAAAAAAGGTTGTAATCTTAATCCTATTATTTGGTGGCAACGAAACTCTCTAAAGTATCCAAATTTAACACCAAAAGCATTAAAACTAATAAGTGTTTTAGAGATACTTATCTATTTTCCAAAGCCGGCAAAACTATGGCCCAAAAACGAAATAGCGTGCAAGGAAAGAAACCTAAATTAATTTTAAAAAATATAGTTTTGTTCTTCATCGTCATATCTGCAAAACCCATTTTACGAAAAAGTGGCACCTCTATTAGATCGGTAGTTATTAAATATTTCATGTCCGTGTCACTTGATGGTATCAGGTTCGCACCAGAGTGACCAGAGGCTCCAAGTAAAGACCAAGACCAATGTAAAGCTTCGGATCTGGGAGCTTCCAAAAATATGAAGGAGCTGTAGCCTATAGTGTAGGAAATATGGAATATGGAAATATTAGTCGACCTTTCGACAGTACAGATACAATCTTTCACCGACCATTTCGGGGAAGATATTTTTGTGGACCATTTTCCACCCAAGTGATCAAGTCATCCTTTACTTTCCTTTAAGGTAAGTTGTAAGCATAATTTCATTCACTTAACATTTGCGCTAGACTAAAGTTGCCAGGTTGAGACGGGCGGATTTGGGAGCGAGGAAGATCGAGGTTATTAGGGATCAGCGGAACCCTAAAAAAATTACAGTCCACTATCTCAGGGCGGCTAAGAACGCCCCATTAATTTGGTATATAAAATGAAATAGGATTTTTTCTTACCTCGATCATCAAAAATGCCTTAAAATTTTCGGTCCGCTTTTTTAAGCCTCACTGTAAGCTAAAAATAATTTTGCAGTGTAGACCTGTCAATCTACTGTAGGTACTTTAAATTTTAATTTTTATACAGGGTGATTCACGACGAGCTTGCACTAGTATAGAGGACTACTTAATATACGTTTCTGAAACTTTGGGGATTTAGGTTCATCAATATGCCCTCTTTAACTAAAATATTCACATGTTCCTGTCATTTCCAGTTATACCAGAAGTAGCTGAGAACTTTAATTTTTTAAATACAACATGGTAATTTTTATTATATTTTTCGATTAACCATTAAATTCTAAGAAAATTTTATAGGACATCTTTTTATCTGACTCTGCCACTTTTTGAGATATCTAAACTTTTTGTAATTATTTGGCAAATGCGTGGTGATGAAATAATCAATATAATTTTTCTACCTTAGCTCTTTGATACACATTTTTTCTTATCGAATAGCTAGAAGATCATCGTCTCAAAAATATTTCAAACTTGACAGAAAATGTACAGGGTGGTCACAATTCAAGGTTAATTGTGAAATAATTCAACCATTTAAAACTGTTTTATTTTAAATGGAGGAAAATTGATTGTTAGCTTGAAAAATAACTTTCTAAAGCGTAAATTGTTTTGAATTTAATGGTTTAAATATTATGTTTTAAAAAGTAACAAGGAAACAAGTTTATAAACTTTAATAAAAATTAAAAATGTGTTTGAAAAGTGACAGTTTGGAAAATACGCCACGAATATCAGTACAATTGTTTTTCATGTCAAAGCATACCAGAAAATATTGCCATCTAATAAGGGTGGGGGAAGCGTGAAAAATTTGTTTTTTAAGATTAGTCTTCCATACCGTTCATCCAAATTTAATCTTAGGCTTGTTTTAAAGATAATTTTACACTTACTAAAGATCCGACATTAGTCGTTATCGCTAGTTCACATTGCGTCTTCTAGAAGGTGCTGTTTACAAATGATTCTGTTTTTACATTTTCTTAATGAAATTAAATAGTATGATAAATTATTTTATTACTGTGTTAAAGAGCACAAAAATAGCTACATTTTGGCGAAAATCGCAATTCAATATCTTGATTTTTTCTCGAGTTATTTACAAATAACAATTTTATTTAAAAAAATAGTATTAGTTACCTTCTTATCATGATATCCATGGAAACAAAATGTAGACGAGGTGCTCTGGCAACTTTGATATTAATTTAATATTTGTGTATTTAAAACTTCGATCATTATTTAAAAAATAACAAAGTTAGTTTGATTGCCTTTGAGATTTTCAATTTATTTATTTTTTACCCGTTAGGCATAAATGTATTATTTTTTACTGTTAAACGAATACAATGTAAAGATTGTTTTACCATACTCTTTTTTATCTATTTAGTAGCAATATCTAGTAATGAAATATATATTATTAAAATGTTTAGCCTTTAGCTGCATTTATGTTGGTCTAATCTCGCACTATAGCGGTCCTTTTGGTAACGTGAAAATATTTTCAATTAATTTTTCTTGATCGATTTAGTCAATGAATTTTTTTTCTCAAAGACATATGATTTATGGCTTCCATAATATCGTACCTAGCCGACTTTACTGGGACACCCTGTATATAACTAATATGACACCTACTGTATATTAAATAAACATATATTATTGTTGGCCTCAAAGAACGATGTCTCAATAAAGCAACAAATATTCTTTATGGTTTGTATGATTCGTTGAGTATCATTACTCGTCATAACGTGGTAGGGATGGGATGATAAAATCAAATGATTACCTGATATTAACCACTGATAAATCATCTAAACATTATAAACCATTATTATATTAAACACGAGGGACTATTATGGGTCGTTCCCAGATAATACGAGGTTGGCATGTCTCCTTATTCTTTTGTTGCTATTGGATAAATCTTTTTCAATAAACCTCAAAACGATATAATCCTTGTTTCATACGAAAGCGGTATTAACGGCATAATAAGAACATGCACATGCAATGACAATATTTTTTTATAAAAAATAAATTACATTTGTTGCGCTATCAGAAGGGTCCTATGGTTTAAGCGAGCGTTAACAGAGTCAAATAACTCCTTTCTGTTTGAAGATTTTAAAAAAACATGCACATTTAAAAATCCATATAAAATAGTGGCTTATCCGGGATTTTAGTTTTAGGGTTTTTTCGGTCTTAACTATATTTTTTTTTATATTAGGCAGCTCCCACCGACCTATAACAATGGATATGGATACGTACAACTTATGGGCTGCGCAGTAAAAAGATAACTTTTATGAGTGAAAAAATGTTGTCGCCGTCATATATAGAACCTCGCCGATATTGGTGCCGGTTTGGTTGCCAATCAACGACGTGAACCAACAAACGATCTTCCAGAACCGAAATCAGTCGCAGGCACGTAACCAATGCATCTTTTAACGTACTTTTGAGTATCCATCAGTGACGGTTCTTCCACAGGAGCACATTCGCACGTGCACCCCCAAAACAAAACGAATAAAAAATATTAATTTATATTCATTGAATATTATTTATCGTATAAAGTCCGACTCTCCCTAATATTTTATCATCACGTCAAACCAAACTGTATAGATCCGGCAACCGTGCCTCGGTCGAGGTAAATGACGATTATGACGAGACTTGCTTGCACGTGCGATTAAGTAGTGCAGTTTCTCTGTAGTAACAGGTGCGTGGCGGGTGACAGCGGGGGCTAGCGGAGCCATGGCGATTTAACATGGAAAAGGCGCACAGTTTTTGTGTGCACCGTGTTGTTGTCTGTTCGTGCATCTAGTTAGAAATTCGAGCGTATATGTTTCAATATTTTAATATTATATATTTATTAATTTAAAATGAATAGTTGACGGTTTTAGAAATAACGGAGTTAAGAAATAACTTTAGCTCTTTGAGTTTGGAGCAAAAAATTGAAGTGAAGAATGCGGGAACACCTAAACGCATTTAATTTAACGCAGACCACAAAGGGTAAATCTAGGGACTATTAGAAAGTTTAAAAATGAAATATATGAAAAAAAAATTATAGAGGGTATTCCAAACTTAATGAGGCTGTTATTGATCAATTTTCTACAATTAAGAACCGAAGAATGAACTTTACGTTTAAGCACTATTGTGTAGGGTCGATAAATGTTGTGTATTTCGATAAATGATACTCGTATGATTTTAAACCATATTATTTAAGGATTTAAACTAAAAACACTGAAAATATGTCATAAAACAGTTAACTATTGTTCTCGTCTTGGTTGCGCCTAATGACGTAGCCGTAGACGGCGTAGTGGTATTAGATATCATTCGGTTTTCTTGACAACTCGTAGATGGCGGTAGTAGTATTGGACATCATTCGGTTTTCTTGATAGCTCGTAGATTGCTTTAGTAGTATTAGTAGTGGACTGTATAAATATTGTTACGAGGGTTGCATGCGACGACGTTAAGATCCAACAGCTATACACACTAAGAAAACCTTTCTTATTTTCTAAAAGTTGTATTTCCTTGTGTAAAATTAAACAATAAATAAAAATATGTTTTACCTAACGCATTTTCTTATTACTTTTTTTCTTTCTACATTTAAAACGCCTTGAAAAATTTCACCATACTTGTGAACCTCTTCTATCATATTGGATTTGGATACGCAGGCCTTTTATTTGGATAGCTAGTAAACATCAAATGGATCCAGCATTTTTTTAACTACTTAATAATTTAAAAACTACTGAACTGATACTTAAAAATGCTGTAAAATGATCAGAGTCGGAAAAAATATTAAAAAAATAGGGCTGTTTAAAAGACATGGATACGCAGCAAGAATTCACTAAAGACATGGATACGCAGTAAAAAATCACTAAAAGATGCCTTGACAGGGGTACAGTATATTTTTTATGATCGTGTTAGCCAAAAAAAGGGATACAGTATAATTATTTTTATGATTGTATTAGTAGCACCAAGCGCAAAATTACTATGCAAATCTATACAACCGCCGATTTTGATATGAAATCATCAGAAATCGGACCTTTTTAGAAAGTTTTTTTTATCGATCACCAGAATACTCAAAAAAATTACAACCTGTGATTGCTCATATTAATTCATTGTCATCGCATCTGTTCCGGGTTCTGTCGCTCGCAATACATGGCTTTTTATACCGGGTGTTTTAGGAGGAACTCTCATCCCTATAACTTTTTTATTGTTTAAATTACCGAAATAAAATTTGGTGGGTTTGTATGTGATATTATTTTGCATTTTGTAACATGACGGACTCCATTTTCTGACTTCCGGTTCAACCGAAAATGACCTCAACTGTGGATTTTTAAATTGAACACCCAGTATATTTCTGGCTATATCGATTCAGAATACCATGCCAAATTCAACGATACCCATATGTTACTTTTTGACACTAATAATTATTCTTCTTATTTTTATTTTTTCATCACTTCCTAAAATGGTTTACGTTTAATACAAATTATGACAGATTTTAAATTTGTAATTATATTAATTTTTTTCGGCATTATGGCGTCTCAACCGAGGAAAATCTGCTTACAGACGTGGCTGTAAGGTAGTGTCGGGATGACAATTCTCTGAAGGAGATATGGAGATATTGTCGATCAACTAAACTCCCCGTGTAAGTCAGGCTAGAGGCCTTTAACTTCTTTTCACTAGCGTGTGTCATTTATGGGTGCTTATTTTTAGCATTTAAGCTATACATTTATGTTTGATGCCAGCTCTTGAATCTTTCCCATTCAAAATTAATCGAATGAACAAAATTTAAGAGCTCCTAACGTATTGGAGTAGGCGTAGAGGGTAGGCTGTCTATATTTGGTGTCGTGTTTTCGCTTTTATACTTACAAAAACAAAAAAATTGGAATAGATACGGTTTTATTTATTTTATTAACATTATAACATAATGGCTCTGAGCATTATTATGATTACATAATGAATAAGGTTGAAATATGCAGAATAATTTTATTATTTATAGTAGTTTGTACAACAAGAGTGTATATGATGTCCACATCGCATGCTAACATAGTTTGAGTGTGATATGGACATTCCATTCGATTAAGAAGATTAAGAAGTAAATGTTAACATTTAGTACATTAAGTATTTTCCACTGAAGCTGATGAGGGTATATGCCTTCGAAGCATGTATGGAAATTAAAATATTGATTATTTAACTACTGAAACAGACTATGAGTTTCTTTACCTCTACATAATTTCACTCCACTGAGAGATGGGCTATTTAAAAAATAGTTTAATTTGTTTATAACTAGGTCATATTTTAGCTTTAATGTTATGTTTGTTGTATGTTCGTGAAATAAATATATATAAATACCATGATCTTATTCTTTAATTTAACATACCATTAAATGCGTCATGCGTAATCATCATGAGATTATTACCTTCCGAATCCTAGGATTAACGATCCTTGTAATTGGATTAGGTAATCGGCTCACCGGTTCCGTAAAAGCCTATTGTTTTGGCACAAATAAATTGTTTATTATTTAAACTTTTCTAGCCAAAAATTTCTTTCCTTAGCTCAGAATGACCCATAATAAACCTATCAATTGTTCTGCTGGGCAATGGAATGTTCGTGTGGTGTGTCGATTGATCAAATAATTATTTTAATACGTTGAATTATTTTTATGTATATTTGTCCCTCTACACCTTCCAATAATAAATATTTTATTTAAACAATACAATACGCTATAATTAATTTATATTATTATGTTGAAATCACACGTCAGTAGAGAATTCGTTCGCACGCGTAATCAGTTACTGTTGATAAAACAGAAAATATCTTAGACTAAAATGACTTTTTCGAAAATAAATTTAAGAATTAATTTTAAGCTATTGTTTTTAATTGGCTTGTTGGGCGCTTTGCTTTTAATATTGGGGGCTTATTTGGGATTTACATTAATTCCTAATAAAATTGAAGATAAGGTGTGGGAGGTAAGTAGAAAATGTGTGATGTATGTAGATACGTTATGTCTTTGCCGCTCTTGCATTGAAGAGGCAGATCTCTGTTTAATATACAGGGTCCTGCAATAGTTCGTCATGCTTCTATAGCTCCTATACCTCTTAAGAATTCCATTAATATGCTGACTTACACTGTATCATGGAATATATTTCAGGCAAATATTTTTCCATATACAGGGTGGCCCCAAAAAAAGTATTTTTTTAAAAAGGACACTCAGTATTTTATTGCATATTTACGTATTACGGTCCGCTAAAATACCTAAATATTATTTCATTTGCTTGAGTAGTTTAAAACTAAAAAAAATTGCAGTCCTGGAAAGGGGAATCAAAAAAACCTCAAAATAATTTTTTTAACCACGGGATTGGATGAGCTTTATCACAAAGGGTCTATAAATACGATGCATCTAATAGTGTTCATCTATTTTATACAGGGTGTTCATAATAAGGTTCCAAAAACGACACATTTCACAAAATCATTTCTCTCAAGATTCTCAAATGGAATACCCTGTATATTATTTGGGTATTGGATTTAGAATTCATAATCAATTTTTTTTGCAATACAAACATTTCAAGCTGTTTTCGAAATAATTCCAAATTTCATAAATTATGTTGTTGTATAATTGTAAACTACAGTAAATGTTCCAAATGTCTTCCATTTTGATCTGTGAACATGTAAACACGTTCTTGAGAAGATCTGTTTACATCAGTGGCGGTTCTTCCACAGGAGCACATGCGCACGTGCACCCCCAAAACAAAACGAATAAAAAATATTAATTTATATTCATTGAATATTATTTATCGTATAAAGTCCAACCCTCCCTAATATTTTATCATCCCGTCAAACCAAACTGCATAGATCCGGCAACCACACCTCGGTCGGGGTAAATGACGATTATGACGAGAGTTGCTCGCACGTACGATTAAGTAGTGCAATTTCCCTGTAGTAACAGGTGGCGGGTGGCAGCGGGGGATAGCGGGGCTATGGCGATTTAACATGGAAAAGGCGCACAGTTTCTGTGTGCACCGCGCTGTTGTCTATTAGTGCATCTAGTTAGAAATTCGAGCGTGTATGTTTTAATATTTTAATATTATATATTTATTAAGTTAAAATGAATAGTGAATATGACGGTGGACTATTTAAGAAATAACTTTAGCTCTTTGAGTTTGGAGCAAAAAATTGAAGTGAAGAATGCGGGAACACCTAAACCCGAAATTAATTTAACGCAGAACACAAAGGGTAAATCTAGGGACTTTATTAGAAAGTTTAAAAATGAAGTATATGAAAAAAAAATTATAGAGGGTATTCCAAACTTAATGAGGCTGTTATTGATTAATTTTCTACAATTAAGAACCGAAGAATGGACTTTACGTTTAAGCACTATTGTGTATGGTCGATAAATGTTGTGTAACTCGATATGATTTTAAACCATTTTATTTAAGGATTTAAACTAAAAAACACTGAAAATATGAAGAATGCCAACTTGTCAGTCTCGTGGCTCGATTCGTTCTCGTCATTCTCGAACTATTGTTCTCGTCTTGGTTGCGCCTAATGACATAGCCGTAGATGGCTTAGTGGTATTAGACATCATTCGGTTTTCTTGATAGCTCGTAGATGGCTTTAGTAGTATTAGTAGTGGACTGTATAAATATTGTTACGAGGGTTGCATGCGACGACGTTAAGATCCGACAGCTATGCACAATACGAAAACCCTTCTTATTTTCCAAAAGTTGTATTTCCTTGTGTAAAATTAAAAAATAAATAAGAATATGTTTTACCTAACGCATTTTCTTATTACTTTTTTCTTCGTTCTACATTTAAAACGTTTAGGAAGTAATTGTTTGGTCGTTACACAAAAATAAAATTTTAAAAATGATTTCACCATATTTCTAAACGCCCTCTATCATAGGTCACGAGCCGCCACTGATCCTTATCATTTGAGATGAAATACTAGACCAATGATTGATTAGAACCTAGTGGTCGAGTCTAAAAACCATGTCAGGCTGTGATATAAAATAGAGATTCATTTGTTAATTATAGTTTGACTCGTTCTTTAACTTATAAAAATGTTATTTAGGGGGAATAAATTATAATAAGAAATTAAATTGGAATTTATTGGTTATTTGATATAATCTTTGTACTCGGTGATAGCGAAAAAAATTGTTTGTTAGCAAGGAATCATTTTGCGTCACGTTATCCAGAACTTTTCTATGGGGATAAAAACCAAATTGTTCATGGATATTCAATTGCTATTAATATCAAAGCAAAAATAACAGGCGTGTTTGCTAGTTTTTCACCTGAAATGTATAAGTCAGAATATGAATGCCTAACTTGATAGGTATATGAGCTATAGAAGCCTGGCACTATTGCAGGACCCCGTATATGACGATAACTGGCCAGCTTGCGACGATAAATACGATATAAATAATGGAAATGCTAAATTTGATGCAGAATGGACAGGTAGTTACTCGGCGTCACCTTTCATAGAAACCACCAAGTTAATTATTATTAATGCTGCTATCAAGGTCAATCCCAGCGGAGGCAGGAAAGTGCATGACATGTGGGCGGCCAAATGTTGATTAACTGAAGTAAACGAGAAAAAAAAACAATCAAAACTCAATTTAACATAACATAACATTTATATATAGGGTGTTCCATTTAAAATAAGTAAGTTGACACCGACTTCTGGTATAGCCGGAATACATCAAAATATCTTCATTAAAACATTGACATCCTTTATAGCGAATAACAATATTTCAAACAAATATCTTTCTTAGTTCCCGATATATTTTAATAGGCCACTCACCGTGAATGACCCTGTATATAAAAAGTGTCCAAGATATACACAGCATCTCTCTAAAGTAAAAAATAATCTAAATATGAAAATTACATTTGCTCCGTTCATGAAATCTGAAATACTCGTTTATTGATTTAAGGCAAGCACCAATTTTTATAAGAATATAATTTTTTGAGGAACCAATAGTAAAGAAGTTTCCCATATGTTGCATAATGTTTTAGACAGACTTTATCTAGAATATAAATATTTTCATTAGTTTTATCCAAAATGCTATCGGATGCTTTTCGTGTAATTCATCACCTCAGAGTTGGTTAAAGCCGTATTAGAGTCGGCAATTTTTATTTCTTGCGCCGGCAATGGCAATTATAATTGCACGTATTCATGCGCAGTAAACCGTTCTCGATCAGCTGGACCAATACTGCTCGCATTTCCGGCGAAATGCGAGAATGGAATCCGCATTACAGTCGGCAATTCAAGTCTTCTGGCAATTAAAATTGCACGGATGCATGCGCACTACACCGTTCTCGATCAGCTGTCTCGCCTGGTCAGAAATGGGACACGTACCATTTTCATTGCCATTGCCGGTGCAAGTCTGGGTAGAGATAGATTATTTTGTTATTTTTAAATGCCGTATTAGAGTCGGCAATATTCCGGTGCAATGGCAATTATAATTGCACGAATTCATACGCAGTAAACCGTTCTCGATCAGCTGGCGCATTGCCAACTGTCAGAACAGCAGTTGGTAGTGTCGAAATCCCTAAAATACCCCCAGAATTAGAGATGGGCAAACCTGTTCGTTTTGATTAGCAGTTAAAGCAGCCACTGCTACTTACAAATGGTAGTTCAAAAAAATTGCTACGAATTAGCAATACATATGCTTAATAAAGAATGTGAACTGTTAATTTAAGTACCAGTTAGTTTAAATAGCCAGTAGCTGTTCATGGGTGCTTCGACCAACTAATAAACATTAAAAAATAGCAGAATAATCCATCTCTACCCAGACCAGCCCCGCAATGGCAATGAAAATAGCGCGTGCCCCATTTCTGGCAATGCGAGACAGCTGATCGAGAACGGTGTACCGCGCATGAATCCGTGCAATTTTAATTGCCAGAAGACTAGAATTGCCGACTGTAATACGGATTCCATTCTCGCATTGCGCCGGCAATGCGAGCAGTATTGGGCCAGCTGATCCAGAACGGTTTAGTGCGCATGAATACGTGCAATTATAATTGCCATTGCTGGCGTAAGAGACAAAAATTGCCGACTCTAATACGGCTTTTAAAATATAATCTCTATTGTGTCAGAATTCCGAAATCGGAGTAGCTACGGTTGAGACTAAAATTTAAAAAATGTGGCAATCCGGCCGTGTAACCTTGCGTCACGTTATCCAGAACTTTTCTATGGGGATAAAAACCAAATTGTTCATGGATATTCAATTGCTATTAATATCAAAGCAAAAATAACAGGCGTGTTTGCTAGTTTTTCACCTGAAATGTATAAGTCAGAATATGAATGCCTAACTTGATAGGTATATGAGCTATAGAAGCCTGGCACTATTGCAGGACCCCGTATATGACGATAACTGGCCAGCTTGCGACGATAAATACGATATAAATAATGGAAATGCTAAATTTGATGCAGAATGGACAGGTAGTTACTCGGCGTCACCTTTCATAGAAACCACCAAGTTAATTATTATTAATGCTGCTATCAAGGTCAATCCCAGCGGAGGCAGGAAAGTGCATGACATGTGGGCGGCCAAATGTTGATTAACTGAAGTAAACGAGAAAAAAAAACAATCAAAACTCAATTTAACATAACATAACATTTATATATAGGGTGTTCCATTTAAAATAAGTAAGTTGACACCGACTTCTGGTATAGCCGGAATACATCAAAATATCTTCATTAAAACATTGACATCCTTTATAGCGAATAACAATATTTCAAACAAATATCTTTCTTAGTTCCCGATATATTTTAATAGGCCACTCACCGTGAATGACCCTGTATATAAAAAGTGTCCAAGATATACACAGCATCTCTCTAAAGTAAAAAATAATCTAAATATGAAAATTACATTTGCTCCGTTCATGAAATCTGAAATACTCGTTTATTGATTTAAGGCAAGCACCAATTTTTATAAGAATATAATTTTTTGAGGAACCAATAGTAAAGAAGTTTCCCATATGTTGCATAATGTTTTAGACAGACTTTATCTAGAATATAAATATTTTCATTAGTTTTATCCAAAATGCTATCGGATGCTTTTCGTGTAATTCATCACCTCAGAGTTGGTTAAAGCCGTATTAGAGTCGGCAATTTTTATTTCTTGCGCCGGCAATGGCAATTATAATTGCACGTATTCATGCGCAGTAAACCGTTCTCGATCAGCTGGACCAATACTGCTCGCATTTCCGGCGAAATGCGAGAATGGAATCCGCATTACAGTCGGCAATTCAAGTCTTCTGGCAATTAAAATTGCACGGATGCATGCGCACTACACCGTTCTCGATCAGCTGTCTCGCCTGGTCAGAAATGGGACACGTACCATTTTCATTGCCATTGCCGGTGCAAGTCTGGGTAGAGATAGATTATTTTGTTATTTTTAAATGCCGTATTAGAGTCGGCAATATTCCGGTGCAATGGCAATTATAATTGCACGAATTCATACGCAGTAAACCGTTCTCGATCAGCTGGCGCATTGCCAACTGTCAGAACAGCAGTTGGTAGTGTCGAAATCCCTAAAATACCCCCAGAATTAGAGATGGGCAAACCTGTTCGTTTTGATTAGCAGTTAAAGCAGCCACTGCTACTTACAAATGGTAGTTCAAAAAAATTGCTACGAATTAGCAATACATATGCTTAATAAAGAATGTGAACTGTTAATTTAAGTACCAGTTAGTTTAAATAGCCAGTAGCTGTTCATGGGTGCTTCGACCAACTAATAAACATTAAAAAATAGCAGAATAATCCATCTCTACCCAGACCAGCCCCGCAATGGCAATGAAAATAGCGCGTGCCCCATTTCTGGCAATGCGAGACAGCTGATCGAGAACGGTGTACCGCGCATGAATCCGTGCAATTTTAATTGCCAGAAGACTAGAATTGCCGACTGTAATACGGATTCCATTCTCGCATTGCGCCGGCAATGCGAGCAGTATTGGGCCAGCTGATCCAGAACGGTTTAGTGCGCATGAATACGTGCAATTATAATTGCCATTGCTGGCGTAAGAGACAAAAATTGCCGACTCTAATACGGCTTTTAAAATATAATCTCTATTGTGTCAGAATTCCGAAATCGGAGTAGCTACGGTTGAGACTAAAATTTAAAAAATGTGGCAATCCGGCCGTGTAACCTTGTCTTAGCAAGTAGGAGTAGACCTTTCTGCATCCAAAATAATCCTTTTTATATAGTACCTACTTAGTACCTAATACATGAAATATATATTCCATTTTAGACGAAAATTCTAAGAGAAAATACAGATCAATGGGATATTTTCATGAAAATTCCTTTTCCGTTGGATTTTAAAGTTCATTTGTTTGATATTCAAAATCCAGAAGATATATTAATGGGAGCTAAGCCAGTTGTAAAAGAGAAAGGACCTTATGTGTATAAGTAAGCATACAAAGTTTTCTAATACATTTTTCAAATAGCATACTATATCATAAAAGCACTTCACTATATTGGTCAACAAGAAAATAACTTTTATATCATTTTAAACAGCTCTTAAGGCCGTATGAATTTCCCTATATTTAGCACAATCCTTCCATTCAGAATTGAGTCAAATTTGGTGTACCTTTATTGTTAAAATCACCAGCACCCACCGACTTCAAACTAACATGGACCCTGAATTTCTATCTGCTTTATATAAAACGACAAAGAATGTCTCAAATTTTTATTATATTTTACATTTTACAATTATATATTTTATTCCTAAAAACAGGGAAATTTACGAGGTCTTATTGCTTAATAAATGGCTGATTATTCGTAAAAAGACTGTTTTCTTATAAAAACTCAGCAATTTAGTTATTCTGTGTACAGAATTGTTATAAAACAAAATTTTATTTATTAACCTAAGAGCAGTAAGAAATATACAATTTAATAAGATGTAGTTGTAAAGTTTACAGGTATGTCAGCAGAGTATATAAAGGTCACATATTTCTATTCAGAGGAACCAAATAATTTTAATTAATTAACAAACAAAGGCTATTCTTCATTGCTTATAGTATATATGTCGAAGCCTTTTAGTGTAATCAGCCGTTACATGAAAAGTCTGCTCTTTTCATGAAACGCTGCCAAACATTGAAACAAATAACTATTACGCCAAAAGGAAATTGTAGACGTTACATGAAACATCTGCCTGTTTCGGCCTCTTGATGAAAACGAGCAAAATTACGTTAAGTGACTGACTTTACTGGACTTTTCATGTAACGCTCCGAATCTTTGCACTTGATGTAATAAAATGAGTATTGTATAACCTGAAAATCGCGACTGCAGGCAGTTCTAGTGTTATACAACAAACGCAATTCTACAAGAAATTGGAAGAGTTCTATTCCCATAAACCACTGGGAAAGCCTTACACAAAGCAGACAATTGAAGCAGTCATACAGGAAATTGTAGTAGCTAAGCAAAAACAGTAAGTGCTTTTTTAAACCCAACAAACAAATCGAGCGAACGAATATTGTTTACGTGTTGTTAACATTGCAGAAGTTTGTCAACAAGGATCTTCTGTACTGTGCAATTTATATTCCGTCAGTAAAAATATTTCTGAAGAACGCGACGAAGCTAGAAATAAAACTGACGAAGCAGCCAAAAAAACGTTAAGTAATTCGGCAAAAAAATGCCGACTTTTAATGTAGGCCAGGGATCGGCAACCTTTTGAGACGGAAGAGCCAAAAGTTATAGTTTACACAATTTCTCAGTTTTTAAAGAGCTACTAACGGCCGCAATTTGATATCGAAAGAGACACAACTTGACATCGAAAGAGCCGCGTGCGGCTCGCGAGCCGTAGGTTGCCGACCCCTGATGTAAGCGATTGTGTATTATTGAATATTTCCAAAGTCGTCAGAGGTCCAGGAGATTCCAGCAATATGGTTTGTTTGATAATAGATCAGAAAAATGGCGTAAATCAGATTACTGGTAAGCACGGTACTATAAAGGGATGGATGGTTTGGTCCTGAAAGTTTTACTGTTGCGGGTTCAGCATAATAGCGAGCTTAATAAAGAGGAAATCCCCATGGAAAAATCACTCAGCTTAAGAGAAGCTGTCTCATTGGAATCAGCTGGTCAAGGTATACTGAAATGTTCGTGTAAACTTAACAAACAACAGTGTACTAGGAATAAGTAAGTGTATCTGAAAGAAAATGCTTTAATAAGTAACATATCGTTTGTTTATTTTTTTTTAATAATTGAGGAGTTGACTTTCATTCGTATTTTTGTTGATCCTGTATTGTAGCTAGCCGCTATAATAAATTATTTGTAATAAAAGTTATTTTCTTTTGTAGTAAAAGTTCTTTCGTTGTTAATTCAGTAAGTGCAAAATAGATTCGGAGCGTTACATGAAAAGTCCAGTAGTCAGTTACTTAACGTAATTTTGTTCGTCTTCATCAAGAGGCCGAAACATGCAGACGTTTCATGTAACGCATTTATAGCCTTTTGGCGTAATAGGTATTTGTTTCAATATTTGGCAGCGTTTTATGAAAAGAGCGGACTTTCCATGAAACGGCTGATTAAACCAAAAGGCTGCGATATATACATAGAATATCTACCAAAGAGAATCTAGACTTGCACTGTAAAGTTAGTCGACCCAGAATGTATTTCTATTGATATAAAAATACATATATGTATATTGATATAAAATAATATAGACATATTAATTCAATTTAGGATTTATATTATTATCGCTTGTTTATTCCAAGTAAGCCGTAGTCATCAATAAAATACAATTGAATTGGAAATATGCATGAAAGAAATATACTATAGTTGATATTCTATTCTGCAATCGAATTAAAATACAAAATAAAAATTATGTAATAATATTTTATATTAATTTTTGCGACCAGATATAACGAAGCCGACGGCGCCTCCTGAACTAACTGGACCGATGCATGCTGGCCTATGTGGTGTCGGACTTGAAACAAGCCGGCGCCAGCAAAAAATAATATTTAAAATAAATAATTTAAGAGATAATTTTTATTTCCGTCGGAATTCGATCAGAGAATCAAATATCAACTATAATATTATAGTCTTCTTCTGAATAAGCTGTCACATTTTTTCATAATTGTTATAGTAAAATAAGTTTTTTTATGTAGATTTCTAGTAAGTATATGATTATGTTAAATAGGAGGTTGTTCGACACGACTTGTTTTAAGTTATTTATTACTATTTATTTATTATAATTATTATGCCATTTGCACCCTAATTCTTTCGGTTCCGTTCTTTAAGGACGCGTTACAGTTGGCAAGTATTTCTGCAATTGCAATAAACCTGAAGGATGGCATGCGCATTGCCAGCTGATTTCTTGTTGCAATATTATTGCAATTTCCAAGACTTGCCAAAAAACGGTTCTGCTCTAGTTTTGTTGCAGTTTTTGCTGCAACTCTGGTCTAAAACTTAGTGCTTTTTACATTACCAACCAAAACTAATAGTTACTAAATATTAACCTTAAAATACGCCTCGTGTGTTTATTGTTGCTCGTCTATTAGTGTTTATTTATTTCCTTATTCAGTTTCTAGTTGAGTTTCACGGTACTTTTATTTTGCTGTGTTGGTAGCCCTCGCCATTTAAACCGCAACTGCAATAAAATTGCTGACTCTAAAACGATTTGCATGACATTTATTGCTTGCATGCCAAAAATTAACTTGCAGCAACAAAATAGCAATCTTATTGCAGATCCCAATGCGACCTTTAGTCTATGTTTATATTTTTTAGGTTATACAGATGGAAAAACGAGGTTGTGTGGAATTATACGAGTGATGAAATTTCCTACTACGAGTATGAAAAATTCGAGTTTGATCAAAAGGCCTCAGGCACATTAAGCGAGGATGACATGGTTACTGTTTTAAATGTTCCTTACAATGTAAGAGTGGGTACACGAAAAAAAATACTATAAAAATTTAAAACAAAGCTTAAAATATAATACCAAAAGAATCTTTAATTTGATTCTAAAATATGGCCATAATTTGCGTAACATTCTTGTAAACAGTAGTATGTTACCATAAGAATTCGATTTATTAAATATACAAAGTGTTGCAAATAACCATAAATGGCGCACTGAGATAAGAAGCGAAAAAAATCATTGTCATTTTCATAGAAAGTCGTTGAAAACTTTTTAGCAGATTGAAAATAATCTCAAATGGTTGATTTGTGGCTGTCAATAAACGTCAGTGATCCTTTGATATAGGACATGTTCGGCTTTAGCCGGACATGTCCTCCTTTTTGTGAATTTGCTAACTCTTTGTTTTGAAAACATGACGTTGCGCAAGTTTTCTGTAATTTGATCGACCCGAGACGCGCCTGAGCCGCGTCAACAACGAGCCTTCGTCATATTGATATGGGCTGCGAGCTTCGGATGCCCATACCACGAGCCTACCACGAGCCCCTCGAGGAAGGCTAGTCAGAGGCCTCCATTTCCTGTCGATTTTTACCTCGAGCTCAAAGGAATTTGGAGCGTCTAGTGGAACGGGTTTGTGACTGGCTCGTACAGAAGTTCTGTTGGCAGCGAGACCGACCATTTTTTATATAATATAGAGTGGTCCAAAGAAAGCATAAACATCGCTAAGTTCATTTGAAACCAATAATTGTTCTTTTTCTTAAATAATAGAAACGTTCTTTATTATTATTATTATTTAGTGGAGACCTACAAATTATTCCGAGGGGTGAATCACTGGAGTACTTTATTGTACCAATGAAGGGTATTTTTTGGGAATTTATCTAAAAATGTTGTTTTAAGATTTAAGCACCACTGCACATAACAAATAAAGGCGCCGCCGTCTGTTCTTCGTCGTCAGACATGGTCTACTCCCTTTGGCTCACGGTGCACAACTAAAACTAAAATCTAAAATAGGTTCGTGGGAAACTCGTGGCGGGCCCGACTTGCCATGCGGAAAGGAAAAAATTTGAAAGAGGCTCGCGGCAGACTCGTGGTGGGTTCGTTAAAAAATGCTGGACCAAAGCGCGATTCAGGCGCGTCTCGGGCTCATCTTGCCATATTTATACGCACCCGAACAATTTTCGGCCTATACTTACGTAGTTGTTGATAGGGACTCGAATTATATTGAAAAAAACTGAATGAAATGTTTTCCTCTTTTTTCGGATTTTGCATTATAACTAAAGCTCAAATTATAGGCAAAATGCATTTTTTTTGCATATTTTGCATAATTTGTCATCGCTCGCTATTTTGCCAGTCGCTGCATTTTTTTGAATAAATGTCATATATTGGCATATTTGTTATAAAAATTGAATTTTATGTAAGGCAAGCGCGGATAAGTGCTTTGCTTATTAGTTAAATACTATTTTCTGTCTCTGACGCTGTGGTAATATTTTTAATTCCGTTTTTTTCTATATTATGCCTTAGTATCTGACAGTGTCGTAGATAGCGTTACTTCCTGGGGGGTTTGTTCGAGTTTGTTTGTGGGGGGGTACTGGTATGGCCACTTTCACCTTATTTCATTTTACAGTTCCCATAACCATTCCTGGGGATACTGCCCAAATAGCACAAACACGTCTCTAAGACGTCTTAAAGATATTGGCGAAAGATGTTTGGGACGTCTTTAAAACATCGGCTAATATCCTAAATACATCTTAAAGGTGTCTTAAAAACGTACATTGTTACAAAATTGTACGTCTTTAAAACATCGTTTTACGACATCTTAAAGACGTTCCCTTACGTCGTGTTTTCGGCATTATAGGTATGGTATACAGGTTGTGAATTTCTCTGAAACTTAAAAAAAATTGCAGTTCTTGGCGATCTCACTATATTTTTATTTTTATTCATTCCATTTTTTGTTTACATGAGTATATTATGTAAACCGCTTTTTCCCTATGGTTAGCCCATCGGAACCATGCCTGAATGGACACTTCTGTTTCCTTCTGGCTTGACGCTATATTAGCTACCTCAGCAGACCCTAAAAGTAAACGTTCACATTATTATAAATCTTACATCTTACAAAAGATTTAGCTGGTACATCACAAATAAAACCCTTAATTCACACGTCATACAAATGATTAACATAAAAACCATTATTTATTACACTTTTTCTGATTGTGTTGGTCAGGGATACTAACTTCTACCATTACTTTCTTCATCAGAGGACACCGAGGGGAACTTCACAACCTCCTCGAAGGCTGCTGAGCCCTCTTAGCCCGCATATAATATTTATGGATGTCCCTTACACTCATGTTTACTATAGCAAGTGTAGTAATTAATAAAAATTAACTTACCTGAATCTTTGTCAAACAGAATTATAAGCATCAAAGAAAATATAATAAACTCAATTCACAATCACAAGAGTAGTTTAGAAATCTCGCCGAAAGCCAATTCGCTAATGACGTTTACGTCTTTTTAATGGATAAGCACCGCACCATAATCCAGCATTGTCACATTTACTTAGTTCTTTATCGGCATAAAGATCGGAGTACTGCTGTTATTTGTATATTTTTTACTTCCAAATAAATAAGTATTTTATTTTTTAGAGAATTGATATAAACAAAAAATGTATTGTTCCCTTATATATACCTAATATAACCACCTCTAGTTAGTACATCTGGCAATACCGGTTCTTGTTGCGGCCTGTATAATAAATGTTTTATGAAATCCTTTTCATATTTATTGCAAGACAGGGCAATAATGTAGGAAAAAGTTCAAAACGATGGCCTCGCAAAAACACAAATTATATTAAATTTATGCTTCATAATTAAAGTTATATTTTTTATGAAAAAAACATAGGTTCTATCGTCGTTTTGACATCGTAAAGACGTCTAAACTAAGACGTCTTAAATACGCCGATGACAGGCTAAAGATAGGCATAATATGGACGTCTTTAAAACGTAATGTGCTATCTGGGTGGTATGACAACCTTCACTTTACGGTTCCCATTTCGAGATCAATCCCCTCTTCTGGGAGGGGGGGGTTATTGTCCCCTAGTACCCCCCTTATCTACGGCGGTGTCATCTGACTGCAACCTGTGGTCGCTTTGCGGAAATAAAATAAATATACCAACATTGTACTTTGTCTCACTCAATGTCCGCCCTCTATGATTAGGTCAGATACTCAACTTAATATCACCTCCTGTATACTGTCGTGTTAATTCAAATGGACGTATCTGCATATGTCGTCAAAAGTTACTTATACCGTTCAAGCAACGTGCCACGAAGGAGCATATCTAAATGTTTGTTAAATTCGAAAACAGTATATGCTACCAATACGCTGCTGTAATACGTTTGTCACTAAACATATGAGCGTAATTGAAATTTGAAAGCTAAACAGTCTATATATTTCACAATTAAGATATAAGTAGATACGCCCCTTTGAATTAACACGGCAGTATATACGTCCCGGCATGTTGCCTAAAGATACGTTTAATAAATTTATTATTTTCCTATTTTTAGAGCTTCCTCTTTACAGCTGAATCTATAAATCCAGGTTTGTTATCACTAATAAATTTAAATCTACCAGAAGTTTTTGGAGAAAACGATGGAATTTTTCTAAGAACCAAAGTAAAAGACTTTCTATTTGATGGAGTGAAATTTTGCGAAAATGGAGCTAAAGACGGTGGATTTGCCGCAAAAGCCATTTGTGACCAAATTAAGAAGAGAATAAGCGTAACAAAACAAATGAGAGTTGACGGAAATGATATAAAGTTTGCCAATTTCCGTTATGTAAGTTTATTATTAGGCAAATACAGGGTGTTATGGAAATGACGTATTATATTTAGATGGGTGGTACTCCTGGGGTCTCCTAGAGAAGCGCTACATATTTTTTTTTAAATCAAACGTTTAAAAAGTGGGATAATTCACCCCTAAACCCACACACAACTCCTCGGCACAATCATATATGAACATATTACATTGCCCAGCTGGGTACTCAACAGATCTTCGGGCACAATGTTGCTAAAATGTTTAAAAGTGTAAAACTTTAGTTTCTTATAAAAATAAATATTTAGCTTTAGGGCATAGACACTTTCAGTTCTTTTTTCTATGGGAAAAACTTTATGCTCATCACGTGTCCTGATGATAGTATGGGAGTGCATAATAAGCTTATCACTAAACCCCAACACTAACGCATAATTACACTTTACAATAACACACATAGAACAAGAGCACTTAATCATTTCGCAATAGAAATAATAAAAACGCTAATTTCTATGGGTCATTAACCTTTTACTAAAGATAAAATGAAACAATTATGTTAACAATTGACAGGAACTACCCTTTGAAATAATGGTCTAGTCCATCTTCGGACCAGTCGTCGAACTTTCTTTCCGAGAACTCTCCGCTACTAGAGCCAGCGCGGTTGCCATTTCCGAGACTATAATTATACAGGAAAGTAATATTATAGAAGGAAATTCGGCAATTTATGATAGTCGCTTATAAAACATCGAACGTGGCCACGCTGTATTTTTAAATATTAGCCCGATTGTCCATAATCAGCTGTTTAAAGAAGCCGGCCGATATCGATCGAGAGAACCAACGTGTTATTTATTTTAAAAATTTTTAGATGTTAAATACATTATTTCCCAGACAAGGGTGTATTTTATCTACACAGTAGCACTTTAAAATACTAATTCAGATTGAACCGTACTTAGATATGTTGTGACGCGAAAACTAATGTGATTTTGTGGTGTGAGTACTTGGTGTTTTTTATAAATTAAGTTGGTTTTAAATAAGTCCGAAAAGGTAAATAAAATTGCATTTTTTTTCTAACGGGTAAGTGGCATTTATAAACTTTTCAGTTGTCCAGATCTGCCGGGTGTCGTTCGAATTGAACAAATGAGAACATACCTGACTATTTATAAACTCCGCGGCGGTTCGTTCGAGTCAGTTCAAGTTTATAAATCGGAGATTGTTTCCCAGCGAACTGAACGTAAAAGTTTATAATAATGTACCCTGAAAAATAAACAACTTGAAATCTGTCAAACGGTTATTGACTTTCTAAAGAGTTTACCCTGAAGATATGACAACACTGTTCAAGATTTACTGCCATATGTTGCTGTGTTTACCTTCCGAACAGGGGCACCACGTAGTAATTTTTGGTTTGACATAAGGTCATGTACAGGGCATATTAAATTAAAGCACCATTTTTTGATATTTTTCTTTAATTTGTCCATCATTCATCTCAGGAATTGCCGGTTTAAATATAATACGTCATTTCCAACACCCTGTATATTATGGGTCAAAGATTCTATGTTATTAACTTAAATTCATTTAATTATACAGGGCATCCAAAATCTAGTGGTCGTAAATGATTGGATTTATTATAGGGTAGTTAAAATATATACATATAAATGGTTTTCCTCTCTGGCATTGATATACAGAGTGTTCATTTTTCGATGGTTTTACGGGGTATCTCCGTTGTTAGTAAAAATAGAAGGGTGCGGTTTTCGCAGCACTGTGAAACAAAGATGCCCCAATTATAATTTTTCTAGGCCTCCTCGTTTTGGGTATACGGGATGTTCTTGAGAATTATACATCTTGGGGACACCCACCATATTTTTGTTACCCTGTAACTTATCAAAAAGAAATAAAATGTTTTCTTTGTAGTTTTTTACGTAGTCCAGTGACAAACTCGGATTTTTTCTATGTATAATAGTTTTCAAGAAAAAAAATTCATTTGATTTTCTAAATGAGTTCCCCTATTTTTAATAATATAATGCAGTTTTTAATAGGCTTCTCAGAAATTATTTTTGTCTTAATATTTTAGTATTTACTTTGTTTCATTAAATTTATTAGAAATTCTAACTATACTTTTTTAGAAATTATGTTTACAATATTATTTTGGTATGGATTACTAATATAAAAACGGAATTAATACTACATTTTATAGGAAATTTTACAATAATAATTTTACAATAGTACTTTTCCCCGCTTCGAGTTTCTTTACCCCATATCGATAATAATAATTTTTAGAAAAATAATTCCCACCAAGGATATTTTTCAATCAAATCAGGAAGAGATGATAGGAACAACGTTGCGAAAGTGGCATACTTTGAAAATAAAACTTATATAGATGCGTGGCTTGGCGAAACATCTCATTGCAACCAGTTGGGTGGAATCACCACAGTCTTTCCAGCTAATGTAGATACCACTATGAATTTTAAATCTTTTGCAGAAGATATTTGCAGGTGAATAAATAAACTGTATAGGGTAGAAATACCAAATTATAAAATTTTAAGTGTTGTGTACGATCCAAACAATATACCATCATCCATTAAGTTATAAATATAAACATACTATATTATAAATGGGGATACCAAACATTCCATTCATAAAACACCATTTATTTACAATCATGCACAGTTCTACAGTTTCAAATAACTTAGAAGAAGATGGCTTTAAAAAATTGCAACGCTGTAATACGGTACGCGTTTAGATAATTTCGATCTATTATTAGTCATAAATAGGTAATCGTTTTAGGTATTTTTATAGAATTTCAGATAATATAAAGAAATAATTCACATTTTTGCAATATTTACTTAAAATATAGAATTAACTATACCTACCACTGCCTAACCTAAAAAAACATAATCTCATTATTCTCACTTACCGACGAAATATTAATCCGATGTTAGAATAGTCGAATTTCTTACACACCACGCACTGACGAACCATTGTAGATGGCTAATAAATAGCTCTAAATAGTTTGTTCGAAAAAACACTAAAAATTAATCCAAAAACACAATAGATTACAAACGATGCGAATAGCCCCTACCGCCGACGAAATGAATGAACGAAATGAACTAGTAAACTACAGGGTCGTTTTTACACTAGCAGGTAAAAATGACCATACAGCGTTTCCACAGTGATTTCCTTAAAACATTGCAAATTGATGTTCTTGATAATTAATATTATACTTTTCGGTTTCAAACGCAGTCCGTAGATTTAGGACCCTCGGTACAGACTTGGCATCATTGATTACTGTTTAAAACTTTATATGATTCTGACAGAATAAAAACAATTCTGTCTATTTATTAATTAAATGTTTTTGGTTATAAATGTTGCCGGTCCACCGCTTAGTTGTGCTCAAGGTACCATTAGCCGGATTCTTGACTTAGGAGACCGATCATATCGAGAGAAGTCAGTATCCTTGTCTCTCTTTTTCTCTGCGTTCCTTATAAAGAGGCATAATTACTTCTCTCGATCGATCTCCTAAGTCAAGAATAAAGCTCTCCTAGAATCAACTGTGAATATTCGATATGATTACCCTATTATTATATTACCCTGATATACCGGGTCTTTCAGTCATTTAGAAAAGTAAAACCCCTTCATATTTTTAAGGCTCTAAGATCGGCTAATGAATTTGTTTACCTATTTACTTCATAAAAACATATTGTATGTTATATATTTAGAAAAAAAATGCAATTTCTTGTTCAAAAATACACAGGGTATCCCATTTAAAATAAGAAAGTTAGATCCAATAACTTTTTGACCTGACCCGGTAGATGCGACTTTTCGGTGGCATCATACTCTATTTAACGCTGAAATTTTATTAGTAATAAAACATATAGAAGATAAATCTAATATCGACAATTTTTCAATTTACCCTCGTAACTTTTAAAACAATGAATATTTTTAACTTTGGCATTTATAATTTTTATTCTCTTCCAAATATATCTCATGACACGTACTAACAGTTGTATTCATTGAAAATGGGGACATTAAATTTGTTATAATGTAAATCGGTCTAAATTGATTTTGACTTCTTCAAAAATTTACGGTCGACAAAACTGTCACTGTGAGAATTCTCAAAATGATACGCCATTTAACAGAACTTGAAAAAGTTCATATAGTAGTCAGAATTATATATATAGTGAACACAATCGTAACAGTTAAGCAATTTTGGGGGCCAAGCCAACATTCCGACCCAAAAGCGTAAAAAATAAAGCTCACAGATGGACGTAAACAAGTCTCGAATAGCTTTCACCTTAAGTTATATATTCCGCGACTGGCAATTGTGGAACACGATAGTGTTCACTGAGGAAAAGGGTTTTCAATCTAAATACCGGGTCCTGCATTAGTGCGTCGGGCATCCATAGCGTTCTTATTTACAACAGTGGAAAAAAAAGTTTAATACAAAAGTTGTAGGATGTGGGTTGATGCATATTTTAAAAATATTTGTAAATAATATATAGCGTGGTCCAAGAAAGTGTGACGTCATAAAATATATATTTTTTTTAAATGACACACCTTATACTTTTCGGCACATTTAGGTTCCTTTTGGTGTTCTCTCATATGTGCGAAGATAAAAAGATCGTTTTGCACGCTTGGAAAAATTAGAATAAAAATCTTGTTAGATCTGTTTCGTTCCAGCTAAATAGTGTGAACAGTAATGCTAGAGGTCTAATAATACTCTGACAATAAACAGGTTTTTCTTATTTTATACAGGGTGTTCAAAATTTGGTTATAAAAATGGCACCTTTCAAATAAGTTTTTCTTCGTATTTTTAAATGGCACACTCTGTATTTTATTTCATTGTTTAATGTAGAATTTAATCCTCATTAAACTAGTGCAATGTATTGGGAAATTATCATAGACAGCCATGAATGCCCCAGAATTGAAATATTATCCCAGCAAGCTATGGAAAAACAATTGGTACTTTCCAACAACAAATAATTTTGATATGTCTAGTCCCTTGTAATAATTTTTTTATCTCATTTAGTTCTTTTCTGGAATATTAGTTTTTTAAAAATGAAGTTTTCAAGGGAAGAGTTAATTGATATGATATTTGTGTAGGGGAATTGTGACAAAAATTGTTTACTGGCCAGTAGAGTTTACGCGACTAAGTTTCCGGAAAGGCGTCATCCAGATCCCCTAAGCTTTACTAGATTGCTCGAGCGTTTTATCGAGACAGGGAGTGTGGACTATAAAAAGGAAAAAAGGAAGAAAGAACAAAACCGGCTACAAATGAGGAAAATCAACTAGCAGTTTTGTTAAGAGTTACTGAAAATCCAAACACAAGTCAGGCACGCGCGGGAGAAGAGGTTGAAATTAGTGAAAGGTCAGTTCAGCGAATTTTAAAAATGCATCGTTATCATGCATATCATATTCAGCTACACCAGGCTATGAGTGAAAATGACTTTCACTGCAGGGTACAATTTTGCGAGTGGGCTCGAACACGTCTTTAAGAAAATCCACGTTTTTTTTATGTCGGTGTTATTTATTGATCAGGCGACATTTCACAACAACGGATGCGTAAACAAACAGAATTTTCATTATTATGCCGCCGAAAATCGACGCATCTTTCGCGAAATGAACTACCAACATCGTTGGTCGATAAATGTTTGGGGAGGAGTGATTGGTGGTAATGTTATCGGTCTTCATTTTTGAGACGGCCACCTTACTGGTCAAATTTATCCTGAATTCTTCAGAAACGATTTACCTGTATTACTTACTAATTTACCACCAAATATGCTGACACATGTGGTTCCAACAAGATGGAGCTCCAGCCCATTATGCGCAACAGGTCAGAGCAGAGTTAGATAATACGCACGGAAATCGCTGGATTCGAAGAGGAGGGCCAGTTCGATGGCCTCCGAGGTCGCCCGACTTAACCAAATTAGATTTTTTTTCTGTGGGGGTATGTAAAAGATCTAGTTTATAAGGAACGGCCAACTACCGAGGAGAACATGCTACAGAGAATACTTAATTAACGCATTTGCGACAATTACACCAGCGATGCTGGACGATGTGGATAGGAGCTTACAAGTAAGAATAAACAAATGTTTGCAGTAAAATGGAAGACATTTTGAACATTTGTTAAAATGAATTGCCAATAGTCCCTGTTAAAGTTTGTAAAGTGATAATATGGCTGTCTATGATATTTTCCCAATATTTTTTTTAGTTTAATGAGGATATTTATGGTTTTTGGTAAATATCTCTAAAACCATTGAGAATTTTAATACATGACAAAATATGCTTGTAATTAAATTCTGCATTAAATAATGAAATAAAATGCAGGGTGTGCCATTTAAAAATACTAAGAAAGACTGATTTGAAAGTTGCCATTTTTGTAACAAAATTTTGAACACCCTGTATAAAATAAGAAAAATCTGTTTATTGTCAGAGTATTATTAGACCTCTAGCATTACTGTTCACAGATCTAACAATATTTTTATTCTAATTTTTCCAAGCGTGCAATACGATCTTTTTATCTTTTTTTATTTATTGCTCCCAAAATATCGAGGCAAATAAAAAAATATTTTTGTACATAAGAGAGAACACCAAACGGAACCTAAATGTGCCAAAAATACAGGGTGTGTAATTTAAAATAAAATATATTTTATGACGTCACACTTTCTTGGACCACCCTGTATATTTTACAAATATTTTTAAAATATGCATCAACCCACATCTTACAACTTTTGTATTCAACTTTTTTTTCTACTGTTGTAAATAAGGACGCTATGGAGGACCCGGTATAGGTAATAATTTCTGGTATACCGTTACTAGTTATGTTATTGAGTTAAAAAATGTGTGCTATTATAGAAATATTTTTATACATTTATCTCATTTATCACATTTAAGTAGATTATTTTGCTTCATTTAGCAACGCCAATGCTTTTTGCTCATAGCGTTAAAAACAACAAATCAATCAGAAAAGCCTGATTTAAGCAAATATGGCAAAACTAGTCACAATAATTATCGAGATGCAAAAGTGTTAAAAATGGATAACCCTTTACTTCGTTGCAGGATTGTGTAATTCTGTTTTTTAATTCACTGATAGTTACTGCTCACAATAGGCACACTTTCTACTTTTTCTTGGTTAATATGTCGTATCTTTGAATCATATTGACGTTTATTTTGACATCTGGTTGTTTCATAGGCGCCTTGATATAAAAATATAATAATAATTATGTTTTTCATATTTTCGGCAAGAAAAAAAGAGATGAAAATATTTTCTTTTCGTAGATGGCTGTTATTTTATACTTGGACATAAAATTTGATTCTTAACAACTTTTTTCTAATAAATTTTTTGTACCATGTAAATTGGCACATTTTCTCATTTTTTTGCCACACTGCACGTTATATTTCTGATTCATTTGATAAGCAAACATTTTCATAAGAATAGTTTTTTCCTAAAATCACAAATAAAAAAAGTTTTCCATTTGGTGCCAATATTTACACACACGCTGTATATTTATTTTATATTTCAGAACCGTAAAAATGGATTTCGATGCTGTCGAGACTGTAAAAAATATTAAAGGATATAGATTTGTAGCACAAAATACGACATTTAATAACACAGATACATTTAAGGAAAACGAATGCTATTGCATTAACAAAACAATGAATTTGGATGGAGATCTGGGATGCTTGTACGATGGGGTTTCAGATTTGACAACTTGCAAAGGTATCACATTGATTTAGTTAGGTTATGTTGGCCATCAGTCCATAAAAATTAACAAAAAGCTTTTATTCCGGTTTGTGCAGAACTTTGATTAGTCTAAGGTTTAGAACATCAGTATTTACTCAGTTGGGCTGGGGAAAGAATGAAAGTACGTCATAACTAGAGACCGGCTAAAAAACTAAAAAGAAATTTAAAAAAAGCGTCAAAATATTAAACAAGAAGTGCAATAAAACACAAAATTTATCAAAAAAGCATGAAATAAGCAAATTATGCAAAAATTAAATTTATACGACATTGAGAAAAAAAATTAAATTTATAAGCCAATGAGGAAAAAAATTAAAATAAGGTGTAATAATAATTATTTAATAATATTGTTATTTATTATTTTTTTCCATATATTTTTATTAATGCTTAAAAGAATGTATAACTAAAAAGTTATCCCTGATAATATTATATCTTCTGTCTGTTAGAATATCTTTTTGTACCTAGAAAAATTACGTTCTATATATACATTGAGTATTGGTGCATATTTAAAATTCGATATAATTGCTGGAGCTATTTAAAATCGGATTCTTGCCCACTTAAAGTAGAAGATATTTTTTGCAATCTTTGCAATCCTTTATTTATCCTTTGAGATAGTCTGATCCAATTTTTCTTCCATTGTTTGATCAATAAATCCTGCTGTGCTTTTGTTGCAGCTTCAAAATTGTTAATGCACTAACGGAAACTGCTGTTTTCTGAAAATTGAATACTCTGACTGTAAATTTAAAATAACTTTTAATGGAAACCAAATTGTGTGTAAGTTTGGGTATTTCTAATACTTCCTCATGCACATTCTTGAAATGATTTGATTCCTTCAAATTCAAGTACCAAGCTTCTAAATTCTCTAATTTTATCTGCATAGTACATGGCATCATTTAGCCAAGTTGTCCATCTTAAAATAGTTTCTGGGGGTAAATGAAGCTTTTATAAATATTTTCTTGTCATATTTTATTAATTTATTGACCAAGGGATAAATGCAATCTTATATAACTCGATAACAGAACACTTCCTAACTAACTAAACATTAGTACACATGGCATAGCTCAAGACGAAATACCGGGGAATTACATACGGATTCTTCGGAGAATCACGTGATGCCGTGCGCAGTTTCCAGATATAATAATATGATCTGTTTTCCTGTATAATGTTTTGTATTATTTTTAAATAATGTATTATTATTAATTATACCTAAAAAAGGTCAAATAAGCACGAAGGGAGAAAAAAAGCATAATACACCAAAAAAAAATTAAACATCGTTTTGCGTAATTCGCGCAGAAATGAAATAATCTCATGGTTGCTTATAAATAAGTAATAAGCATATTGCTTAACATTCGATCTCTAGTCATAACTTTACAGTAATATCAAAGACCTGTAATTTTTAACGAATTCTTGTTTTACAAGTTAACCCTTTGAGCGCTGCTTGACTACCTCCCCACCTGTCTTTTGATTTTTTTTTCTGGCTTCAAACTTGGAAAGCCTGTAATAATAGTGATTAAAAACTACTTTAATAACTTTAAAAAAATAATTTTGGAAATATTAAGTAAATAAAAAAAAAGTGAAGGAAAACATACAAATCAAAAGTTTATTCGACAAAAAGCATACTTACATCTTATGTTTTTCGAGGCTTTAAGAAAATTAAATAAATTTCATTATTTTACTAACAAAAAATATACAAACATTATAAAATAACAATAATAAACACAAAAATGAAAAATTAAAAAAAAAGTTTATTACAAACAAAAACCACATTATTCTTGGAAAAAAGCAAATTCCATTATTTTTATACCGAAAATTACAAAAAAAATATAAAATAACAAAAATGTACAAAAATTGTCGGAAACAGCAGTTCACGGTAGAAACAAAATACGTCTTTAGCACTGGGGGCATGGAACATTGGGGACAGCAATTAATATACGTCATTAGCAGTGAAATGATGAAACAAAACGTTTTGCTTGGGAAATGAAATACAATTTCAATGTAGGTATTAGAAGGAAATGGAAAAATTCAAATATATGACATTCACATACGACATATTTGGTGGTTCGTGGGGTTCACAAATTTTTAAAGTTTCTAAAAGAAAGTACTTTACTATATTGCATTTAATCATCAAAATTAGTTTATAAAAATCACTAGTTACAAATTTATCTCCTTTCCTGTAAGTAGTGTTCCATTTATTTATAAAAAATTGAATTTTCTTGTCATATCAATGCGAATATACTTACTTCTATTATTATTTGATTTTCTTGTCATGTTTTGTAAGCAATTGGTTACCTCTGTCAAGGAGTATTACAATTAATCATATTTGAATTAATTTATTTAATTAAAATTTAAATATGAGTTTATTTAATACATCAACTTTAATTTTAAAATTGAATTTTTGGCTTTCGTATAATAAACATATTTCTCATATTTACGACCGACATAATGTTAATCACGTCAATTAGCTGCTCACGTGGTTTTGGTCTTGTGACCGACAAGAAGTTGGCCATATATGGGAAACATTTTTATTATGGAAATATTAAAAAAACTTTTTACGCCGATTGTTAACCTAAAAATTTATTTTGATATTTGTCACGTGACTACCAGTTTGGATTCAAAATATATTTTGTCATGGAAAACTAGTATTAGATCACCAAATGTAAAAAATAGGTATTTCAAAAGTGTTTACTCTTTTGAAAAGTTTGGATCCAAGATTACAAAAAAATATTTGTTCAGACAAATATCTAGTGTTAGTTTCATAAGTTTCATATTCCCAATAATATAATCAAAATATTAAATTATCGAAAACCAAGAGACATTTTGTTGTTTTTAAAAAAAAATATTTTTTGTGTTTTTAGGTTACCAATCACAAACAAGCAATCGGCAAAAAAATTATTTTATTAAAAAAAACTCTCCTATATTTGGCCAACTTTTTACTGGTCACTATATAATTTCGTTTCAATTATATTGTACAAGGTATAAATGTGCGAGCTGAACGGTTCACGAGCCGCTCGTGAACCGCTCGTTAAAAATATTTTCACAACGAACGTACTGCAATCAATAGGAAAGAACTAACCGCGAACCACCACAATTAATTTGTAAAGTCATCATCGATTAGAGGTTCGCGACGTCAAGAAAACAACACACTAGACACGAAGCCCAATGTGAGCCGTGAACGCCTTCGTGTTCGTCGAAAAACCTACGGGATTTGGCTTTCAAATATACAGGGTGTCTTTTTAAAACCCGAACACCCTTTTTTCTCGCTCAGATTGCATGTTTTTGATTTCGACCTCCTCAGATGATTTTCATAGTTTTGAGGGGGAAATCGAATGGCGCAGGTATTTTTCACCTGCGGTGTTCAGGTGGTGCCCTGCGCAGGGCAATTTTTTTCTTTAAATGGGAACCCGTTTTTTTTTCTCGCAGGTTCCGAACCTTCATTAAAAAACAAGCAACTTTCGTCCTAAACATTTTTTTATTCGAATCGATCCTGAACCTTTCAACGACGAATTGTTACACTACCAACAAGATGAAGCCCCGGCTAATTTCACGGTACCTGTTCGCCAGTGGTTAAACGATCATTTTCCTGGACAGTGGATCGGGCGGCTCGGCCCCGTATTATGGCCAGCAAGATCACCCGACTTAACGTCGATGGATTTCTTTTTCTGGGGGTTCATCAAGTCGATTGTGAGTCGCACGAGGACGTAGAATCTTCAGGAGTTGAGACAAAAAATCACCGCTGCCTGTAGAGAAAATGTGACTCCCGAAATTATAGAACGAGTGCGAGAAGGGTTTCAGAGTCGTTTGTACTTTTGTATGGAAAGAAACGGGGAGCATTTTGAACATTTATTAAAATAAGAAAATTAGTTTCAACCTCAAAATTGTTTCTGATTTCATTTTGCCACTTACTTTGTCTGAGTCTGAGGATCGATTCGAATAAAAAAATGTTTAGGACGAAAGTTGCTTGTTTTTTAATGAAGGTTCGGAACCTGCGAGAAAAAAACGGGTTCCCATTTAAAAAAAAAAATGTCCTGCGCAGGGCACCACCTGAACACCGCAGGTGAAAAAAACCTGCGCCATTCGATTTCCCCCTCAAAACTACGAAAATCATCTAAGGAGGTCGAAATCAAAAAAATGCAATCTGAGCGAAAAAAAGGGTTTTCGGGTTTTAAAAAGACGTATACGCAACTTTTTAAAAGATATGACGCACGTTCATTCTTTCTCCGGTTCAACTGTAGGTTTCGCAACTTCACTTTTTTGATAGTAGGTTCCAATCTTTAATAGTAATGCCTTATCCTAAATTGGCTGTTCTTATATATTAACTTCTTGACCAGAATATTGTCCTGTGGAATTAAAACGAAAATAACGTTGAAAACGTACCAGTAACAAATTTATCACTCATACATTATGTTTTTGTTAAAATATGAAAAAATCGTTCAACGACGACACGAAATGTTTCTTGTAGGTTTCAAGGCTTCTTGTACATACATATTGAGTATTTAATTACCGTTTAGCCTATTATAATTATTTAATAAGAAGAGTACCTATTTTATAGAGTGGTTCTGCTAAATATAAGATGAATTATAGAATACCTTAGCGGGCTCATAAGAGACCGAAATACTTTTTCAATTTTATTGCTGCAAGTTATCTTTTGGCATGAGAGTTGCAAGCAATATGTCATGCAAATCCTTTTACACTCGGCAATTCTATTGCTGTTGCCGTTTCAACAACAGAGAGGGCTGCTAACTTAGCAAGAAAAAGTACCGTAAAATAGTGGCGTATATAGGAATTTATTTCGGGGGGTGGGGGAGCTAAGTGAAAAAAATATAGAGGCGCTTTCGCCATTTAGGTTTTTGATAAATATTTCGTTGCTTTTTAGGTTTATCCGACAATACCCGTTTTAGCGGATCAATTACCTAAAGTTTTAAAATTTCTGATTAAAAAATTAATTGAAGTAGGAAACAAAATAATATGTACAAATTGACAAAATTTCCGTCCTTGTTTCCATTAGTTTTATAAATTTAGAAAATTTCAACCCAAAACTCAAGGTAATTGGTCCCTAAAAACGAGTAATTAGGTAACCGCTTTTAGGATAAAACCAAAAAGTATCGAAATATTGATCAAAAAACAAAATAGTGAATGCGTCACTAGCTCTGACTTAATTATTAACTGAACAAGAAATATACTGAGCGATAACAACAACGAACAAAACAATCATCTACTAAAAACAAACATCTAGTAAAATCAAGATTTATATTTTCCTAGCGAATTCATCTTTGAATAAATTGGTTAAAATATCACATTTCGGGGGGGTTTGTTCGGGTTTGTTTGGGGGGGGGGGAAGGAGGGGTTCCCTATATACGCCGTGAAACTATCAAAATACGATTAAACATCCACAAAACACAACTAATATACCGAGAGTTAGTCGTCTGATCCATTAGTAGGGGATGCCTCACAATTATTATAATGATTATAATTTGTAGTGGTAGGTAAATGAAATCATAGGATATTCCTTTAAAAAAATGACTTATGAGTATTTATTACATTCATACACACATATTATCAGAAAGGTATCATTTTTAAAATACCCTGTATAACAGGTCTAGTATTTTTATGATATAAAAAGACCCATATCTCTAAATTATGTAAAATTTTTAAATTGTTAAATTCATTAGTAACCAAGTAAGATCAAATATCCTTCGACATGTTTTTTTTATAAAAAATTCCTTTGGTATATAAAATTACTGATATTATAAATTTATTTCGATTTTTTCACAGAATCGAAAAATGCCAAAATATACATGGAATTCTATTTAATATAACGATGTGTATGTATACTGGGTGTCCCAACTATTTATACACGTACTAGTAATATCTCTACTCTGTACATACAATGAATACAATAAATACAATGTTACTTTTTTAAATATAACATGTTGTGTCAAATATTGCTTCTTTAATTAAATTCTCTATTAAAAATATATAGTATATTTTATGATAGTGTAAACTATTTCTGAAATAACTGTAAAATAAAATAAAATTAGTACTGAAGAGGAAGGCATTAAATATTATTATTAGGCGAACAATAATAATTTTCATCTATTACTATGGTAAATTAGTAACATTGAAAACTAAAGTTTAAAATTTCTGACACCGTTATACTTTAACCAAAAGATCGGAAGTTAAAATAGTATTTTTTAATAAATTTAATTTATCATTATTTCAAAAACTAATAAGCATAGAACATAGTAGGTATTATATTCTTGATAAATAATTTAATGAATAAGCAATATTTTTTAAAAAACACACGGTGTTCTATTTAAAAAAGTAGGGTCGATATAAAAAATTGTACCTTGGAGACTTCCTATATACTTAAATGTACTCCCATTAAAAGCAGTTTTTTAAACCAGAACTATTGATCAGAAAACTTTTTTTATCATGTAGTTACAGGATAGAAAATATTATGTGTATAATTAGAGTTGGAACACCCAATGTACTAAATGCCTAAATTATTTTTCTTTAAATAAACCTACAATATTGTATACAAAAATAAGAACTATTTAAAAGAAAAGTCGTATTTCAGCGGTGAATTCAACAAAAATATAAAAATGTAATTTAAATGGCATTTGCAATACCTGATTGAAAGCGGTTTTCGGTTCGGCATCACGACTAAAAGTTCAAGCGAAAATAAAATATATCTAAACAGATTTCTTGCAACAAACCTGTATTATTAAATAATATTTACGAACTTAGTTATGATTATGATAAAGAAGAAACACGAGTTTTAATATTTCTACTGAATATAGCGAAAAATAAATACGTGTCAGTCAATTTGAATGTAGCAATACATTCATATAACATTTAAAGATATTTAAAAAAATAAAACAGCTGCAGCACATGTCAGATTTAAAGATGAGACCCTTCTAGTTTTAACGAGAAACTCAGTTGTCGATTGACGGTATTGCCAATATACAGGGTCCTGTACTCACCTCTCGTTTTCCATGGCTCGCTTACTTTAGGATTTTGATATTTTGCAAACTTTATCTGTATCCTAGAGTGCGTTTCAGGAAAATATTTTTGAATATACAGGGAGTTCCAAAAGAGTGTGACGTCACGATGGTATATTTTTTGAAATTATATGCTTATTTGGGTGTCTCTTATGGTCACGTACATACTACCAAAATTTGAATGCAATCGGTTTAGTGATATCAGCGAAAAAAAAATTAAAATAGAAAAAAATCAGTTTTGTACCGTTTGTTTTAAAACTAATAAAACAATAGGACTATCGCATAGTTAATAAAACTATGCAAGGTAGTTATTAAATACAGTCTAACAGTCTTGTTATCCAAGTTTGGTTGATACGAATTGTATAGGATGTCCAAAATTTAGTGTCAAATTTTTCGAATTTTAATACACTTTATTTTTCTTATTTTCAATTGGAGCCCTAAAAAATAGAACATTTTACTAACTAATTACAACTTTATCGTAAGTCCTACCCTTTAAGAGTTATTGTAAAAAAATTTTTTAGCAGCTAGTCGTAGTCCAATGGCAATTTTAATGAATAAATATTGAAAGGGGCTTTGAAAAACATATTCATTGAAATGGGTTTGTTCGGGTTTGTTTGTTGTAGGTTAATATATATATATATATTTTTTATTAGTTTCTAAAACAAATGGTGCAAAACTTATTTTTTTAGTTTTATTTCTTTTTCGCTAATATCACTAAACCGACACCCAAATGAGTAATAACATATATAGCATGTAATTAAAAAAATATGCCATCATGACGTCACACTTTTTTTTCTAATTAATAACCGAAGTATAGATGACGGGAGGTGAGAAGCAGGACCCTGTATGTAATAAATATATAATGTGATATATTTTGAATACTGTTCTGGAACAATGAAGAGACAGACTCTGTTGTTATTTAGTCAAATATTTTGAAAAAAAATGAAGAAGGAAAGTTAATCGAGAAATAACAGTTACTACGTTTCCTGTTATCAGTGAATAATCTCAGCCAAATAGACGATGGCTATATACGATCCATATTATTAAGTAGATGATTTGTGATATTGATATATTTTAAATACTGTTATGGAAGAATGAAGAGACAGACCCTGTTGCTATTTAGTCAACTATTTTGGAAAAACGAAGAAGGAAAGCTAATCGAGAAATAAACGTCATTACGTTTCCTGGTATCAATAAATAATCTGAGCCAAATAGAAGATGGCTGAACTAAAATCCTCTGTGAATAAATTTTGAAAAGTAATTCATTGGAGGCTTGGAGGTGATACGAGAAAATGTTTAAAGCATTTTTAAAAATCAGCATTTTAGTTTTTATGGCAGATATTTCAATGTTCACCTTTTCAGCTTTTATTAGAATTTTTAGGTATTTGGTTGGCCGGAAGACCTATTTGTATCAATTAATTTCCATTACTATGAACAAGAGCATTGCTACATCATAAAGTAAGTATTTTTTAAAATTATTACACTAATTTGGTGTTTAATTTCCATATTTATCGCTCATTGTGGATGGATGCAAATTAGGAAGTTCATATTTTACGAGCGTGCCGGCTGGTGTTGTGGAAATGCCAATTGGTATAATATAATACAATAATATATAAAATCAGGATTAGATTTAAAGCAAACAAATTAGTTAATTAAATATGTAAAAAATGCACTATCGCAATTAGAATATTCAAAAATGAAGCTTCAAATTAATAAGCTGTTATTTCGTTAATAATAAACCAATTTTAATAATTTTTATTTTAACTGACAGAAAACGGATTCTAGAGTTTAGGAGTTACGATAAGGGTAATTGTCGTGGGTAGCGAATAATATCTAGGGGCATGTAAATTTGACATATTTTACACAAAAAGGGAATTTATTTTATTTTTTCAACTAAACTAGATTAATAGTTGGGTTAGACGCTGGCCCCCATGCCACTCATGGAACTTTGTATTTGCGTCCAGGGGGGCAGCACATCTGTCAATCGCCTTAGATTTTAAGAATAACTTACTAGTAATATATTAATCTACAAACAAAATTAATTAAAAAGTTGTTCAATGGTTCAATTTACGGAAAATACGTTTACAGAAATGCATTCAACAAACCAGAGGTCATATTGAACAATTTTTCAAATAATTTTTTTTGTAGATTATTATTATTAGTAAGCTGAAATACATTTCTTTCATTCAAATATCATTTATGTTTCATTTTATACAATAATTGTTTCCATCGCTAACTGATGAGATGACTAAACATTGTGATATTCAGTTATTAACAGAAAAATATTTATTAGTTATAAATGGTTAATCGAGTGAAATATCAAAAAATCTCTTAATATATTTTTTGTTAAAGTAACTTCTAATTTTAACCTGCCCTGTATGATATTATTTTTACGAGAACTTATACTTTTGTAAATATTTCGTGGAAATTTGGTTTAAAATTGATTTAAAACAATAAAGTTATTCAGAAAAGAATAGTGTGGTCACTGTTTATGGGTTCTGGAATAATATTTTTATAATGATATTATATAATAAATGTGATTTTTAGTATAAGGGGGGGGGGGGGGGGGGATGCAGAGTTTGAAGTTCCGCCACTGGTTTTCCAATAAGAACGATATGATTTTAAAATGAAATAAAATTAAAATTATTTCACATACAACCACATTTTATATTATATTAAAGTACCGTCGATAACGTTTATGTTTTGAATAACACATCGTTTAAATGTTCATCTCGAGTTCATCCACACGAGCGAATTTGACGAACCCAATTTTCGTTGGTTTTGTACAATAAATCGGGTGTGATCTAACGAATACAGCGTTCAATGTTCAATCTTAATTTGTCAAGTGTTTGTGGTCTGTTTGCATATACCTTAGATTTCCAATAGCCCCATAAGAAGTAATCTAAAGGAGTTAGCTTAGTCAGCTTCTTGGGGGCCAGTGAACAGTTGCATTCCTTGATATTATCCTTTCATCAAATGTTTCTTGCAATATATACGTCGATAGTTTCATGAGCCGTGTGACATGTGACGTCATCTTGCTGGAACGACATATCCTCCAAATCAAGTGCTTCTAAATTTGACCACAAAAAATTTCTGTCGGTATCGTTCACAATTCACTGTAACTGAATCTCCTACCTCATTTTGGAAAAAAATGGTCCGATGATGCCACCATACCATAAACCACACCATACAGTTACTTTTAGCGGATACAAGGGCTTCTCGTGAATCTGTTGTGTGGGTTGTTTTCGCACCAAAAATGGCAATTTTGTTTATTGACATATCCACTTAACCAAATGTGAGCTTCATCTGAAAAGATAATTTTTTTTGCAAAATTTGAATCCCTTTCACGTTGTTCTAAACTCCAAGCAGCAAATTCTCGGTGCCTACGATGCCGCGATGGTCCACTGGCTTAAGTTCTTGAGTCAAAACAATTTTATACGGATGTAATTTCAAATCTTTTTGCAAAATCCGCCAAGTTGTCATGTTTTTAGGCCCTAACTATTGAGTGCGACAAGGAATTGACAAGTTTGGATCCTCTGCTCTTACAGCAGCAACATTTTCAACACTTCTGGCATATCGACGTCTTGCTGGCGTTCTAACATCGTGAAGAGTAAAATTATTTTCAAAATTTTCAACGATGCGACGAATGGCAAGCAAAGAAGGGCAATTATTTGGACCCACGTGTTCGCGAAGTGTGTGATAAGTGTTCACAAAAGGACGCCTATTTTCTTAAAATCTTTGAATAATAACCAAACGTTCTAGAAGTGCGTATTTAGCTATTATTAGAGTATACTGAACATAAATGAGAACTAATGATAGGTATAACTTTCTTACCATTGTTACCATATCGTTTCAAAATCATATCGTTCTTATTGGAAAACCCTTTAGATGAAGTAAATGAATAGATGATTACGCAGCACTCTGTATTATAGGCTTTATTTGTTGAAATTATTTTATTTTTCAGTTAGCAAAAGCCAAACAATGATAAACTGTCGCATTGATTGTTTACCAAGCGTTTTTCGACAACATAATGTATTTAACTAACCCAGATAGATCTCTAATTGACTTTGTTTAAAAAAACAAATTAAATTCAGTTTTTATGAGATATTTTAGGAAACATACATGCATTTAGCTAGAGAGAGACGTATCAAGAGGTAAACTAGTCTGCCCTAAACTCTAGAATCTATTTCCTCCCAGTTACGTTTTTCTTCATTAAAATTGATTCCTTAAACGAAATAACAGCTTATTAATTTGGAGGTACATTCTTGAATATTCAATAATTAATTGGAGTAGTGTATTTGTTGTATTAAAGTAGGGGTGCCAATCCGGGATACTGAAATCTCGGGATAAATTATATAAAAGAGTTGTTATTCTTTATAAAAAGTTCTGCATGGTCCAAAACATAAAAAGTACCCATCAGATGCAAAATTTTTTTAGTCGTATTTGAGGCTTGTCAAAAAATATAAATTTGGCTAAGAGTAAAGTACTTTTATTTGTTACAATATCGAAAACTGTAATTATTAAAAGTTGTTCGGCTACACTGAAACTTTTTTTTTATTTTTTAAATTTATCTCAAATTATGGACACTAAACATTTATGTTTTTATTTATTAAAAACATGATAATATTTCTGTTCCGTTGCGAAAATAATAAGTAAATACGTTCAAACACAACATAATCAGAAGCGCAACGGTAATTGGAGAAAAAATCAGTGTAGAAGGATGTAATTGAATATTAGAACATCTTTTTTCACAGCGAAAAACATTTCATAATTTCAGTTGTCGATTTTGTCACACATAAAAGTACTTTACTCTTGAGCCAAATTTATAATTTTGGACAAACCTCGTATAACATCTGATGGTTGCATTTTAGGGTTTGGATCATGCAGAACTTTTTAAAAAGAATAACTTTTTTTCGTAAAATTAATAATAAAAAGTTTCACATATACTAACTTAAGTATAGACATACTATTTTATATACTTTAGGATAGGGAACAAACATTGAGTTTTAGAATAATTATTTAAAAAATTAAATTGCTTTTAACGGTCAATAATTTTACTTTTGGGGGATTCAATTTTTTATAATCCCTCAAGGATTCAATTTTTTTTAATCCTTTGTTCTTTTAATTCATCATTTTGGGGGCTTAAGTGTAGAAACAGAACAGATTTAATTAAGTTCTTTTTTTAGAAATCTTTAATGTTTTTTTTTAACAGTAGCTAAGATTTCTATTTAGAGACAAATAAATTGATCTTTAACCTTCATGTTAATTTTGAGATTAGTCCCGGGATTATATAATCTATATCCCTAAAATCCCGGGATTGGAACAATGCTTCGGGACTGATAAACCTAATTGTTAGTTATTAAAAATTAGATTCATCCATTATCTCATTTGAGGTATTGAACTTATTAATAATCCTGGTATTAAAACATGGTATTTTTTGAATTAGGTTCCTTTCTTTCGAAAGCATTGCTAAGCCAGAATGTCGTCTTGAAGCACCTTCCTGGTTCCATGGAAGATCATCTGTAAAACGACTCTGTTATTAAACGTAAGTCTTTATTATTAAATTTAAATTCACCAAAATATGGACTAACAAACGTACAAAGGCGACAGCACTTGCCAAAATAGAAAATTTCGAAATACTCACAACGTGAATAAAACAGCATATTTCAATTTAAAACTAAATAAAGTGTACACTTGATTTGCAACATGCCGCCACTTGATCATTACAAATTGGAAATTTTTAAGTTTTATATTCCTTAAATTTAATGTAATAGAATGCGTCACTACGCACAGCTGTGGGTACCAGCTGTGCGACGGAAAAATATTTAAATTTCAATATAGATATCTGCTAATATATTTTTTTTAAATAAGCGTATTCTATTAAACGCGAGCACTAACAACCATTAGAGGGAATGGATACGCATATACATCACAATTTAAAAGTTCTTCCTATTTTATTTTGAGGTTTGAAAAATATTGTCGATAGTTATTTACGCACTAATTTTTAATGATAATTAAATATTATGCCTCAAGTGTGTTTGAAAAACTTATTCGTATTAAATAAACGAAACTGTAATAGATATCCTACAGAATGACTTTTATCCACTAAATTTGTAATTTTTTAAGACATCAACCATCAACTTTAAAAAATTTGCGAAAAATACGGTATACCCGGTGTTCCGCTAAGGTCGACGAGCGGTGGTATCCCGATAACTATTAGATCTACAGCTTCCGGGGGAAAAAATTATTACCCCTAGAAGTATACTAAAATTATTTTCAAATTTGAAATTTTACCGTCAGATGCCGCATTTTTAATTCAAAATCAAAAAATTATAATATCTCTTAAAATTAACAATGAAGGTATGTCACGTGACACTGTTTTGAACTCTCCAATTAAGACTCTACAAATTGTTTATTTGCCGTTTTGGTCTGTCTCCTGAAATAAGGGGTGGGGAAAGGTTTGATTGTGTTGAAGAAAATGTTTGATAACTTCCGAATATATTAGTAATTTATTTCTGCTAGTCTTACTACTCGTACAATTATTTAAAAAGTTGATATTGCTTTTCAAACTTAAGTTATGAGCAAAAATCTATTTTTAATATTTTTAAATGGCAAACAACAAATATTCGTTAATAATAAGTAACTAATAAGAAGAAAACCCAAAGTCACGGTCTCATGAAAATCCAAACAATAAAATTGACAATTAGCTGTCATTAGTATTACCGTAATTTGTAATTTTCAATTCTATAATTGTGCTTCTATTGTTAAAAACAGGTTAAATAATTTGAAAGTTGCCGCATTCTATTGCTAAAGCATATTATGACATACTGGGCGTGTATCTTCAATATTTTGAAAATACAGTTATTGCCTGTCAGGAGTATACTATAAGATATCCTGAGAGACAACATTTTTCAGTGATAGTTTGAGTTTGTATGGGTTACATTTTTCCAGGTTCTCGCAACCGTCTTGCTAAACGCTCCTTAAACCAATCGCCAAGAATGTTGTCTCTCCAGATATCTTAGAGTGAAGGCGAGAGACGTCGAAGATGGCACACTTAAGCAAAATGCTATATTACATATATGTAGAATATATTTACCAGGAAAAATTAAATTGCGCCAAGTTGTACCTTCATATGCATACTAACGATATAATCAAACAAATCTAATGAAACTTTAGAGAAAAAAAAATGTATTGCAATTATTTCATGAATATGCCTTTGTGCCATCTTTGCCCAACCCGCGGGAAACATGGCGCATAGAGTAGTCAAAGATGACGAATGGTAAATTTGAAGGAATAGTAGTATGCTTTAATACTTATAAATTTTATTTTAACCCTCTAAAAATGTAAAATACTTAGGATGAAAATAAACTTCAAAATTTGAACTAAAAAGGTTTTATGTAAGAAACAAATAAAAGATTAAACAAATTATTGAAAAATACATTAGTTTCTACAAAAATCAGAAATATAGTCTTTTGGAGTTGTTTCACCACTGCAGACTTTATGAGACCAATCACCACATGACACACATCGATACCATATTTCTCCAGATTTGACGAGCGAGATTTTTAACATCATCATCATCAAGATCGTCTAGTTCATCATCATAGCATAGGTTCTTTTCATTCAAGCTTCCTTCACTTTCACTGTCAGTTTCGATAAATACTTGTTTTTTTTAGTTTTCTTTTAGCTTTTAAGTTAACTTAAATTTTCTTCGGTTTCTTTTTCATTATTTTCAAAGGAGTAGCCGTCAATATTTCAGAATGCTGTTTAGCATAACTACTCTTTTGGTGAACACTTTGGTATAGGAGCCTCGCTGGGTCGTCCTTTTATATTTTCCCATTTAAAAGAGATAAAAAACAAATAAAAAATAACTCTACTTATTTAGGTGGCCAAGATGGCGCAGTGCGCCATCTTAGGCGCACATGACTTTAATTTAATAACGTCAGTTTATTTTCCATATTAACATTTTTTATATAAAAACGTACCTGTGATAAGATAAGTAATAGATATATAATTATGCATGCAGTGAGAGTTTTTTTATTTAGAAAAATAAAAGACTTTCTGCTTAATTGCTAACACGTAAAAATAGGATCACGAAAACGGAAAACACGTTTGTCATTATTGGGCGAACTAAACATGACGCTCGCGACATACAGTGTTACCAGCTATCTGTGGACATCGTAGTATTAGTGTAAAATTCGAAATAAACTTCTCAAACCTTTAAGCAGATGAGTTATTGAGGCGCGTCATCTTTCCCGCTGCGCCATCTTCGACATCTCTCCCCTATCCGGCCTATCCCTGATAGGCAATAATTCTATTTTAAAAACATCGAAATTATACGGCCAGCAATAGAATACGACAACTTTCAAATTGCTTATTTACTTTTAAAGAATATTTGGTGTTATCATCTAAAAATGTTAAGAAATAGATTTTTGCTCATAACTAAAGTTTGAAAAGCGATATCGACTTCCGGTTTGCGCCACTTTTTAAATAATTGTACGAGTAATAAAACTAGTAAGCTTACATTTATCAAGAAACGCTAGCTAGCGGATCAGTCTTAAACTAAAACTTAACTATTATTTTATACTATAATTCGGCTATCAAATAGCTTTAAACAAGACTAAGTTCGATTAAATCGGTTAATATATTCGGAAGTCATCAAACTTTTTCCTCAACACGAGTCAAACCTTCCCCCACCCCAAAATATTATAATTTTTTGATTTTAAATTAAAAATGGTCAAATTTCAAAGTTGAAAATAATTTTAATATACTACCGGGGGACACTTTTGTAATATTTATTTTTCCCGGAAGCTGTGTACGAAAAAGTTATTCTTCATAAAAAGTCCTGCATGGTCCAAAACCTAAAATGCAACTATCAGATATTAAATTATTCTAGGTGTATACGAGGCTTATCAAAAAATATGAATTTTGCCCAAGAGCAAAGTACCTTTTATTTTGACAATATCGAAAATTGTTATTAAAAAAAATTGATTAGAACTAAAAACCACGTTTAAATATGCAGGGATACCTATTTACGATGAAAAAATAGGTTTCGTTATTTTTTAATAATTTTTCTGCATTATTAATTACTTATCAATGAACATTTATCTCTTGTAATTATTAAAAACATGATAACGTTTCCGTTCCTTAATTTTATCTAACAATGTTGCAATTTAAACAGATCCGTAATGAATGCATATTGCATTTATATTGCAAATAAGAAAAAACATACAAATAATAAATTGTGTAACTAATGCAATAATGATACTAGAAATAAATAGAAATTTAATTTTCACTCATTCCACTAATGCCTCGATATATCGTTCTATTGCAAAATTTCCTTAATACTTTCCTTATCATTTCTGGAGCAATTTCCCGGCATGTCAAACATGCTATCAACAATCATTTGTATGTCAGAGCATCCTAGATTACATGTAACTACAGTTAAATTTTCGCTGTTATTATACACATACGTTTCAAAAAACAAATAGTATATTGTACAACAAGTGAGAAAAATGACATATTTCTCCCGAGCGCAGAAGTTTGTCGCAAATCAAGCGAGGGACAATTATGTCATAATCTCACGTGTCGTACACTGCACTTTTTCTACGGATGCTGACTTTTTACGTATTTAAAACGAGATTCAGAATTAATAGTATATTGTCCAACAAGTATAACACCCGTTTGGCACAACGAATACTTATAGCCAGGAAGAAGACGAACTGCCTTGTTAAAAAATCGAAGCAGGTATGATACGGCGGCATCCATTATGCCTGGCTGGCATCAGCTGACAGAGCAGAGCACACGTGCTTTTCAAATGTCACTTTTGTCCAAATTTTTATTACTATCAATATTTTAAAGTGACATTTAAGCAAAAAAACATTCAAAACCATTTCATTTGATTTTCTAAGTAGTGAAAATCAAATATTACGATTCTGACATAGGTTTTCAGTTGTAAATATCGCTTTAAAATTGTCCTTACATACTTTAATATTATTATTGAACTAGTAACGAAACTAGAAATGAAGAATTCAGAGATTGAAGGTTGTAATTAGTTTTTATTAAAAAATACGAAGTAAATCATAATTTACATAAAATATTTTACCATCTTCAACTTCAACTTCAAACAAATCAACGTAAATACAATACTATATGTACACCTACTAACCAAGTAAATATTCACCATCATTATGATTATCGGCTTTCATTTTGTTTGTTTCGAAGCATACTCCTGGCAACATTAGTGATCGAATTCCTTTGATGTTCAGTCATTATGGGATTCCCAATTAAACTATGGAAAGAAACAATTATTATAATAATATTGAATCGAACACACCCGAACAAACCCTCTTGTAAATCTTTTCAAATGCTAGTTGGTCCTCTTCATGAGGAAGGTCACAATATGATGATATATTGTGGCCTAGGCAATAAGAATTCTAATTTCTCTCTCGCCAAAATTTTGCATGTGTTTTTTATTGGAAATTAGCAAAGCAGCTTGCTGGGACCTTCCCATATGGCGGGTCCCTTAGCGCCGCCAGTGGACATATAAACCGAATTGTAAGGCCCCTCCGACTTTACAGTGTGATAAAATAATTTTTATTGCTCATAATAATCAACAATCAAAAATTATCTTACAATAGTAATTTATAATAAAATTTTGACTACGGGTTAATATAAGTAAGCTGTAAATATTATGTTGTAGCTTTTGACTTGTAGATTGTAAAATTTAAGTAAAATTCTTTAAAATGTGTTTGTTGCTAGTTTGCGCGACAAGTAAAAATTACTAAAAAAATATTTCAATAATAAATTACTTACCTGCAACAAAACGAAAAGGTCCGTTTTCGCGAAAAGAATAGAAAATTAAAAATTATTTTAGAATCTAATGACGCTTCCTCCACCATTTTCAATCACATTATAAATCAGATGTTGCTTGATTTTATTCCATTCCAGACGAAGGATGTTCGGTTGTGAAATAATTTAAGAACGTGTGCTGCTCGCATTCTATGCCTGTCTCTATCTGCATCAACCTTCCCCGCTTCATTAAAGGGAGACAAATATGGCCTATATCAAATCGAACAAACCTGAACAAATACACTCATGCTTTTGACTTTCAGATATAGCTACGTAAGTCTGATATTGACACAAAAGGATAAACGTATAGAGTAACCTGCCTGACTGTGACGTCAATTGCACGGCCTACTTATATGCTTCGATCCCAGCCATAAGCGGTCTCACAGGGCTGGTTTTTCAAGTTGACAGCAATAATAATTGTGCAGTGTTTAGGTTGTGTTGTTGTGGAAACGCCGGGAAATGTTTTCATGGGCTAAGGAGATATTGCGCGCTAATCGTCGATCTTGCGTCGTCAACATGGAAAACGTGCCGCATCAATTTGCCATGTAACAATTCATGGCTGCCTTGGGTTATCATAATAACAGTGAGAAATTATTTCTCACTCTAATGACGGATATATTTCCCTGCGTTTTGAACGTATGGAAGCGATGAGAAAAGTGGAACATTCCATAGCATCCGTAGGAAAAAATAATTTTTTCATCATAAATGGGTGTAACTGCACGCTTAAACGTAGTTTCTAGTTCTGATCAACTTTTTTTAATAACAATTTTCGATATTGTCAAAAATAAAGGTGCTTTGCTCTTGGGCAAAATTCATATTTAAAAACACTATCAAATATTAACAAGTGTCAACCTAATTATAAAGATTTTCATTTTAACCTGAATTAAAATTAAACAACATCGTACGTCAGATTTAAGCTAGTTTGAAGACAGAATTTTAATATTTTAAAGACGATATGTGTAAAGAGTTCAAATTTGGCTGACTTTTTATTCTCATTACTCTCTTTACAAGTCTTAATAAAAATTTCCTTCAAAATCAATACCGAAGCAAATATTTGACGACCTTGAAATTTACAAAGGATATCCCATATGTCTTTATAAAAGACTGTTACAATATAAAAATGCTTTTGTTTTGTGTTTTTTTTTTAAACTTGAAATAAACATTTAGTTTTCCGAAGATAATTTTTTTCTAAAAGGGGCCCGTCTTGATCCGGCACCGGTCCTGTTCGGACACACCACCCGGTATACATACTTACATCCATATACTGTTAACATGACCCCCCTTGGCGGTGAGCAGTCGGGTATAAAAATAGGCACTTACAATATCTTTCAGGGTTATTTAACAATTTTGACGTCTTCATTTCACTTTTCACTTAAATAATACCTTGATACATCCCAAACCTATTTATTACCAGAATAAATTTGAATTACTGAACTAATCACTAAATAAATAAAAAACTATATTTGTTTAATAAAAGGTCATGGTTCATAGAGGAAACGTTTTAAAGAACCGTTTGAATATATTCATTACGCATATTTGAACTTATATTAATAATTATACCTATTATGTAGTCATTAATAAAATATAGTTAAAATTAAAATAAAAACAATTTATTATTAATAAATTACCATAAAATATAGGTACCAGGGAGGCATTCTCATTTCATTATTTTTCAAATTGCTAAACATGTAAAAATATTTTTTTCATTATTTCTGTATAAATATAAAAAGTCTTTTTTACAAAAAAACATTAACATTAGCTCAATCAGAAAATTATTGCACATTCATATACAGTATGTCCACGGATGGGGTTTACAAGAGGACAAATGGACTAAAAATTGAAAGATACGAAAAAGAGTCACTATTAATGACTGTGTTTTCTACACAACAAACCGAAGAACAATTCATTAAAAGGTTTACCTATGTAAAAATTTTTTTGGACCTCAAAAAAAAGAAGAAATACGACCATGATGATGCTGCTATAGTCTTAGTTCTTCAATCTGTTGAAGAAAATCCTATGACGTCCCTTAGAAATCGTCCAACTCAGTTGTAAGTTGTGAAAAAAAGTCAAATTCAGAAGATCCTTAAAGCAAATAAATTGTGTCCGTATAAACCGCACTTTAATCAAAGATTGGATGAGCGAGACGATGCGAAACGATTTGATTTTTGCCTGTGGATAGGAGACAAAATTTTAAGTGGAAATGTTGATTTTTATAAATGAATCATGTTTTTTGATAAAAGTACATTTTCAACAAATGGAACCGTTGCAACCCAGCACGTTAAGTACTGGTCTTTAGATAATCCCGAATTCAGAATTATGACGAGAAGACAATATTTCACAAAAGTGAACGTGTGGTGTGCGATATCCATCCATGGCATTATAGGGCCATATTTTTTTGATAACACGTGCAATAGATTATCATATTTAGAAATGCTGGATAAATTTTTCAGTGATGAACTCGAAAATCTACCATTAAATTTTCGACAAAATATGTATTTTCAGCAAGATGGTTGTCCAGCCCATTTTGGTAGTGAGGTTAGAGAATGGCTTGACCGCAGATTTGGTCCAAGGTGGATTGGCAAGAGTGGCCCAGTTTCGTGGCCCCAAGAAGTTCCGAGTTAACCTTGGCCGATATGTTTTTATGGGGCCGTTGAAAACAAATTGTTTTTGCAACCGCAATATCAAATGATATTGAAGTGCTGAAGGGCAGAATTATCCAGGCTGTCCAATCGATATCTCAGGAAGAAATCAGAAATTCTTTCACTTATTTGAGAAAGCAATTAGAAAGATGTGTCGAGTATGGGGGTGGAGTTTTTGAATTATGAAATGGTTATCGTATTCTTTTCATGTTAATAAAAATGTTCGTATTATTATTATTATTATTATAATTACTTCATTAAATAAAGACATTGACAACAAGTATCACCTATTCATTATTCAAGTAAAAACGTTTATTAAGAGTGATTTTCTTTCAAAATAAAGTATGTTTACTCTTAAGCAAAATAACATTTTTGCAGTTTTTACCCACCCCTTAAGCAAAATAATATTTTTGTAGTTTTTACCCACCCTGTATAAAAAAATTGAAGTTTCTTATGATGAATCGTATTTTCTAGACAAGCAAAAACGTTTATTAAGAGTGACTTTTTTTCGTATCTTTCAATTTTTAGTCCATTTGTCCTCTTGTAAACCCCATCCGTGGACATACTGTATACTTGGTAAGTGCAATGACACACTTCGGCAATAGCAATTTCGCCTGGAAATTTATCATTGCCGTATTGGCGATGATGCATCTTCAGATTGGACGCGACGGTACATTTCCATTTCATGAACGCATGCGACAATAATGTGGCTTCTTAATTTGCAATATTGTCTATTCGGCAAGGTTAAATAATAAAATGATATTTTTTGTCATTTTTTTTGTAAGGTTAATTAAGTATGTGCATTTACATTTACTTCATTTCAAGATACAGGATGTTAAAAAATTTTTTTAAATCGGGTTTTCGTAAATGTCTGAAATATCGTTTTTTCGATATTATTGAAATTTGGAAGTTTTATTTGTAGTGTTAGGGGGCTAATTTAGCCCTAAGTAGATCAAATTTATTGAGCCCAGTGGCGTCCCGGGCGGTACCTTAACGAATATTACTGAAAAAAAAAGATTTTTAATTTTTTTTTCGGATTAAGCAACTAACAATACAACACTTTTGTCTCTTGCATTTTTTTCGTATCTTATTTTGTTTTCGAGAAAAAAAATAAAAACCACTTTGATGCATAATTCTGGAGATGCATGGACATTTTCCTTTTAAATCAAGGTTTGCTTTGGAAAATAATTGCAGCATTTAACTTGACAGCTGTCAGCTTATAAGGTATTAATTTGTTGTGTTTAGGAAGTATTTTTGTGATTATTTCTTGTTCCATATGGTTGTGATACCTAAGACAAGCAGGGAAAAATCTTTTTTTTTAACACCATGTATCTTGAAAACGAAGCATTTGCGGAATCATGTTTATATGAACTTCTCATCTTAGAGCTGCGAAATAATTTTTTCAAAAAAATTTTTTAAATCCGAAAGAGCTCGTCCAACTAGATAAACGTTAAAATACGATGGGGTAGGTATAAGTAACATATTAATAACATAGCATTCGAGAAATCGCCTCACCGTCTCTAAGGGTCACGAGTCGCCACTGACTCGATCGACTAGAGTAAAAGGAACGTGTTCCCACAATTGTAACAAATTAAGGATTTTTTTGAAAAACCTCCTAGAAGTGAGACAAATTAAAGTTAAAAAGACTTGATTAGAATAAATAATTATTTTGTGTCATAAATTCTTTATTTTTTTTGCTGTTGATTTAATTTTTTATTATGGATAAATTACAATAAGGTGATTGTTTTTTACCGTATCGGGGTATAATAATACCAATACCGCACATTCATCACTAAATTAAGGACATTGAATTTCTAGTAGATGGCCCTGTGGCATATTAAATAAGTGTCAATAATAAGTAGTATAAATTATAGTATTATATAGTGTTGGGAAAACCGGATGATTTTAATAATCGAGTACTTGATCCTCGAGCAATTTTAATAACCGAGTGAATCGCTCGAACGATTAATCACTTGAAATTCCGATTCACCATTGGTGAATCATTTTTATGGCTAAGAAGAATGTGTTGATAAAACACCAGGGGTTGTTTTTGTAAGTTTTAGAAGTTTAGTCTAGAGTTTTTATTAAGGAAGAATAGTTGCCTCTGATCTTATCCTTTAATTCTTTAAAAATTTACAATCGCCGTTGGCTAGCCAGTCCAAACAAAACCCATGTCGCGACGAATCCACTAAGGGTTTCGGCATACTTTTTTGTATGCACCTTCTCGTTTAAGTGCCTTTAACAAAGACGTATCTCGTGTCACATTTCGGGTGGAGCGCACCGAAGATCGGGTATCAAGTGAATGGAGACGGTTTTCGATTTTTCGCTTGAATATACAGGGTGTAACTAAATAAGTGTAAAACATTTAAGGGGTGATTCCTCATCGAAAAAAAGATAGGATCTTTCATATAAAGAAACTTCATTGGAGCATCCCTTGTTAAGATACAGCCCCTTAAAGGGGGTACATAAAATTTATAAATAAACAAAACTAATTTATTAATAACAAAACATACAACATCTAGAAATCATAGTAAATGTTCAATATGTCTACCTTCAGACATTACGCATGTGTCTAGACGTCGGCGCATTGAGCAACGTATTCGCGTGTTTTTATGTATCTTGTTCGTAAAATAATTTTTTGCTGCGAACTGGTTTATTTTGGGCAAAAAATTCAAGAGACATTTTTTGTTTAGAATGAAACAGGCTATCGGAAATAAATTTTTAGATGGTAAACAAATAATAAGACAAAAACTTACATTGGAAATAAATTTTAGGGGTTGCGTTTTCCACTCTTACAACCATGGGGTAAACCAAATAAATTACTGGCTAAGTGTCTTTTTGGTAGTAGAAAATGTCAGGTTAATTTCAATATTGTAACTTTTTTAGTGCTTGTGAAAAAAATTGTTAAACACATTTTATGTACCCCCTTTAAGGGGCTGTATCTTAACAAGGGATGCTCCAATAAAGTTTCTTCATATGAAAGACGCTATCTTTTTTTCGACGAAGAATCACCCCCTTAAATGTTTTACACTTATTTAGTTACACCCTGTATAACTAGAGTATTTCCTATCGAGCGAAAAACGGGCAGTTTTTCACTCGAGCGATTACACTACCTAGCAGCATATTTAATAAGTAACAAGCGACGATTTTCACTTAAATTCATAACTCGAGGAGTTTTTTTTTTAAATCGAGCGATGTTGGCTATTTTAATAATCGAGTACTCAAGCGGTCACAACACTATTATTATAGAATACAGTAAAACCCAGTCGAACTTGTAAATTTCCCATACATGACATGTTTCGCCAACACTGTAGCGTCGTCAGATGACAATAATATAATGATTTAATAAAAAGTAAAATTTATATTATTACATTTTTTTAAAGGCATATTTATCATCATTGCTTTGCATACATCTTCGTATATTGATTCGGGTTGCTGTTTCTAGCAGTTAGTGGTTGAAAGCAACTTTTTATTGCTTGCTGCGGTTTTCCGCCTTTATCTAATTTACTGACATGCTTAGCACTTTGGACATTTGTTCAACAATACATTTTTCTCAGCGTAAATCTAGAAAAAAGATTACAATAAATTTTAAATTTAAGGAATTTTTTAAAACGTTGACAACAGTTTACGTCGTGTTTAAGATAAAAACCCGGATATAGAAAAAAATTAATTTAGGGTTCCGCGAATCACTAAGTGGAAATAAAATGCCACAAAAACAAAATATCATAATTGACTTGACGAACAAATCCTAATAGCTGCGTGGAAGTACAAAGGAGTACCGTCCATCTCACTAAGGCCCTCTTTTATGCACGCGTTTTGTGTCGCGCGATAAAAATCGCGGCATTTTCTACAGACATTATTCTTAATGTGCGCTTTTATGCAATGATGTCGTTCAGCCGCTCGTCCAACATAACAACGGAACAATGTCTTGAGAAAACGCCGCGATTTTCATCGCGAGACACAAGACGCCTGCATAAAAGGTGCCTAAGAACATTTGCGGCAGCCAGTGATATATTATTCAGCTTATTGCGTATTAATGCTTTTTGAATTGTTAAAAACAATAACATTCGAATAAGAATTATTTTTAACTTAGGTAATTAATTAGGCATCCTGTTCTATAATTAAGTAATTCGATACTAAGTAGGGGGCGCGCGCTAGCGAGGTCCGTGGTCAAAACGTTTGAGGAGCGCTGATCTAGATAATGCAATAACAGGGATTAAAATTTCTGTCGACTTGATAAAATATGCAAATAAATGCATAGGATATTAAATATATGCAAATTTTTCCGAAGTTTCCGAATAATGCAGAATTTTGCTTCTCGTTTTACAAAATCGGCTACACTATCGCATTTATGATAATTAAACTTCTTCAGATAAAAATATGTACTTTCGGTAGCATCTTTGAAAAAAATAATTTGAAACGACATGAATTTGTTGTGAATACATTATAATTGATTATATAATTTGTTTATGGAAGTAATAATTGAAACGTAAAATAAAATATTTGACATTTAGTGATACCATGAAAACAACACTCTGCTGAATACCTTATTTGCATAAATGTCACTTATCATTTTATTACATATTCGGCCATATCCAAAAATAAACATTACTTAAATCAAACCTTATTAAGAATTCCCCAATATCGGTTTAATGTAAATCTTTTTATATAAAAAGATTATGATTGGGTATTTTGACGGATAAAACCTATGCCATGCTATTTTCTCTAAATGTAGTGGTATTTTACCTCCAGCAATTGGTAACAAATTTCAACTTTTTGTTCGTTTCCTGAACAAAACCTATTTTTTTTTATTCAACTACACCCAACTAACTAGAAATACCTATTAAAGATTTTAGTTGGCTTGCAACAAATAAAAATCTTAATTATTTTATTTATTTTAAACTCAACCCTTTGTCGCAAATTATACAACCCGAAAAATCGAAATATTTTCAGTCGGAAAAAGAGTATCTCCCCCCCCCCGTGTTCGAGGATGCTGAATACAATGGCGGCGTCAGAATTTCTCTTGCGCAACCCCTCAAAATGGCTAAAAACTACCCCCCAGAGAGGGGTTTAACGCGCTTCAAGAGGTTTCCCTACAGAGAACACACACTTTCCCTCCGTTTTCGAGGAGCACGGTGGTGGTATTGGATATCGCGTCCAACCCCTTCCAACCCCTCCACCGACCTATATTCGCTCCCATTATGGAACGACATTACCTTTTAATAAAAAGAAAATTACAAGTGTTTAAAATTTTTTTTAATTTACTCTTTCTGTTTTATTTAAAAAAAAAAATTTCACTTTAAAATAAAAAATTAACTGACCACGCCTTGGCGGTACTCTTGTTCCGGCTGAAAATATTTCGATGTTCGTCCGACTCACAGACGCCACTATTTTGTGATTTTCGCTGCTTGGATTTGTTGTTCTTGATTAACTTAATTTTTTTTCTCTCCACAAGCATTTATTGAGGTTTATAGAGATTGATTGCAACGCTTAAGTAGCTGTGATAGTTCTAAATATGGTAAATTCTAAAAATAAGCACATACAGGTATTTGATACCTAGGTGCCATATGTAACTGTTTCAAATTTTTATAAAACTATACGTTTATTTACTTTGTATTCTGTGTAAACGACTTTGAAATAAATAAATTTGAAAATTTCTTGCAATATAGGCATATACAATGAACATATAAAATACAGATAACAATATAGCGCTACTATAATGACGTAAAGCCGTATGTTCAAATAAGTAGTTTTGAGATAAAGGGACTTATAATATTGGAAAATTTCAAAATTTAATATTTTTTTGTTTTATGTGCAAAATATAACTATTTTGATTTTTGATTTATTTTATCAAGAGTTATATTTTTACATTACGCTTGTCAAAATTGTTTGATAAAGATTTTGAAAAAATAATGCACATACGACGTTTTATAAATAAAAGTGACGTTAGCTTGTTATTTACGACATGCAAAACATGTATTTTTTATAAAAGGCCTGTTTTTATTACAAAAATTACATAGAAATTGGACGTTAAAATGAGAAAAATAAATAAAATAATATCTTACATACCGAGGTGGAAAATGTTTGTTCGAGAGAAAATGATGGTTTATTCGGTTGAATCATTTCTCGAAGCAGGAATGAAACTTTTCACCGAGGATTGTATGCTATTTTATTTACGACCATACCTTTTAAATAAATGTGCTTTTTGTGACAAATATAACTATGTGAGAAATTAATAAAGTAAGACCCTGTACAACCAAGAGTATCGCCACCATCCACAAATTAAAAAAAAGTCACGTTGTCAAGTCACTTTGGTTATTCAATGAATGTTGACATTTATCTAGACGGAAAGTGACATTTACCCAGATGGAAAATGTTCACTTTCCACTCGAGTAAATATCACTTTCCACCTAGATATATGTCACAATTATATATGTTTCTTTAAAATTTTTCAAAAGTCTGAAATATCAACATTACATACATGGTTATAAATAAAAATATGAGCGAAACTTAGAGAGCATATACAGTATGTCCGCGGATGCAGTTAATAAGAGGACCAAAAATTGAAAGATACTAAAAAAAGTAATTCTTCATTAAAAAGTCTGCTTGTCGAAAAAATAGGAGTTACGACGAGAAAATTGATTCTTATTGTCTTGAAAATGTAAAAACATAAAATATAACAAAAGTAAACAGTGATTTTACTACATTTACTTGGTTATTACCTTTACATTACTAAATATTAATAAAAATAAATATTAAATCATAGTATAAATTTACAATGGACGAGGTATCATACACAATAGTCATAGTTCAAAAACATCTCCCCATATTCAACACATTTTTCCAACTGCTTCCTAATGTGATCAAAACTGGCTTGAATCTCTTCAACTGATAATGATTCCACTGCTCGCCTAATTCTTAGTTTTAAAATTTCGACATTAGTATTAATTGGTTGCGTAATGTCAGATCGAGGCTTCTTGGGGGCCATAAAACTGGCCCATTTCTTCCTATCCATCTCACACCGAATTTTCTGTTCAGCCATTCTTTGACCTCTCCAGCGTAATGTGCAGGGCACCCATCTTGTTGAAAATACATTGCGTTGCGATAATCCAGGGGCAGTTCTTCAAGATGATCGCTAAAGAATGTATCTAGTAATTGCAAATAGCTCGCTTTGTTACAAGTACCTTCGAAAAAATAAGGCCCAGTGATACCGTAATATGAAATTGCACACCACACATTGATTTTTTTAAAGTACTGATGTCTTGCGGGAATCCTAAATTCAGGATTCTCTTTACTCCAATATCTGACATGTTGAGAAGCAACAGTCCCGTTGGTTGAAAATGTTGATTCATCAGAAAACATTATAAGCTTGTGAAAATTTCTATTGACGTTTAAAATCTCATTTTCCAAACCATAAACAAAAATCTAGCCTCCAAGGTTTGGTTGAAATGAGGCTTGTAAGGGGGAATTTTATTTTTTTTTTAAACTGTTTGAATGGTAGTTTTTTGAACCACCTCTAAATGCTTAGCTCTGTTTCTCAAGAAAAGCAATGGATTTTCATTTATAGATTGCAATGTTAAAACTGTACAGGCATCTTTCTCACAATATTGCTTCTTCTCTTTTTTAATGTCAATAACTGATCCTGAACTTTGAAATGTTTTCACCAGTTTATGTACACCAATTTTCTAAACGTACACGCCAGGAAATTTGCGTTGGAATTCCTCCACTACATAGCGATAAGAGCACTGACCATTTCCATAACATTGCACTGTAAAAACTCTTTGTTCAACGGTCAGAATTTTCAAGAATGTTTATTTTGACACTAACACTAACAACTACAAAAACAGATAATAATGTACAGGTTTAAGTCATAATAATATGAAAGTAGTAAAATGCGGACTTGAAAAAATGTTTAATTTTTTTTTTTAAGTTCATAAATTCCAATTTCCCTCAGTAAGTTCGAAATCAGGCATAGGACTAAATTTGGCGCAAGTTTTTTATTTATCATTTCACGTTTAAAGGTCAAAAATCACTGTTTACTCTTGTTATATTTTGTTTTTGCATTTTTGTTCGGAACAAACCCGAACAAACCTCCAATAAGAATCAATTTTCTCATCGTAATTCCTATTTTTTCGACAAGCAGACTTTTTAATGAAGAATTACTTTTTTCGTATCTTTCAATTTTCGGTCCATTTGTCCTCTTGTTAACTGCATCCGCGGACATACTTTATAATATTTTCAATGTAAAAATGGAAGTTTATTTTAGCTTTAATTTCAATAATTCCTTTGCAGAGTCTGGAATAAACCTATGATAATAAGCTTTAAGTATTATTTTGACACAATGTTGTAAGTGGATACATACGACTTTGTCAATAATTTATTCAAATTATACAGGCGCAAGTGTAATATGAATGTACATGCGACTTTATGTGATGCTCATACTATTAATTTGTGCCTACTTATAGGATATTACCTTCAACTTGCCGTAAATATGACCTTTTTTTGGTATTGTAAAAATCATTCTAGCATATACGTCATTTGAATATTTGCAATCCTTATCTATTTCCATTAAAAATCATTTACAACCTTCTGTTATATTATGTAAAAGAGACACATTTTACATTCGATGATGTTAATATCTCAAAACATTAAAATTTTCACATACTACCTTATATAATTATGGTATTATTGGTGCAACAAAAGCAATTAAATAACAAATTTTTATCATTATAAATCTAAAGTTTAGACCCTCGTTTTATGCTTCTTAGCTTGCCCCTTTGAAATTAGCGTCTGGGGTATCTCCCGTAATAGTCCAACAGCAGTCGGCTCACAGTTTCATTTTCCCTAATACCTTCTTTGTATGTTTGAAATATCGGTACACAGAAACTTCATCTGAAAGTTAATTCCATTATTGTAATCGAGAAGTTAATAGTTCTGCTTTTTTCTTGGGCAATTCCAAATTCCTTATAAGGTGACTTAATTCACTTTAACTTATTTTGTGAGGCTTTTTACTGGCAAGTTCACAGATAAAATCGGAGTCTTGCGAGGTTGATGGACCGGGAACATTTTCCGGTACACTATCGTTTGAATCCGGGGGATCATCGTCAGAATTAAAGCTATATTCCAGAGGGTGAATTAGATTCAGAAATTTAGATACTGTATAGCAGACCTTTTTTTCCTCTAAAAGTATTTTTTTATGGGACATGTCAAACAAAAGTAATAGTCAGTAACGTGGTGTTTCGGTTCTCGCCAGATCTTAGGAACAGCGATGGGCATCTTAAGCTTTTTTCCACTTAGCCAGCCGCGAATGTTGGACGCATATTTGTAGCAGCAGATATGAGGAGCCCAATTTTTATCTTGGTATCCAACTTTGCAATCAAAATACAAGTGGTAAGCGATTCTTATGTTGTGTATGTTTTCTCCTTAATACTTTTTTTAATCAAAAATTTTTGTCATTTGGTTTTCTCCCATTCTGTCATAAACTACCGAATAGTTGAGGACTAAAATAATTTTTCTCGAATTTCTTATCATTTAAAAATAAATATTATACACTGATGTTTAATATCTACGCTACAGGGGTCTTCATGTTGATAAAACCATCAAATCTACCATTGATGATTTCTATCTTGCTCCAGAATTTAAAAATCCATTGAAACATATTGAGGTATAAATACTAACACACTAATGTAAGAACATGATTCTAAAGCATAAAGATATAACTTATATTATGAGAAGTAATTAAATGATTTGCCGTTATTAAAATTGGTTCGCAGCAAAAAATAGCCATTAAATCATTTGATCAGCATAAAAAGATTTTGCTTGCAATAAATAAAAATCGGGCTTGGACACTTGTTCTGCAAAAAATGCTACAAATTGTCAACAATTTGAACGATATCAGTCCGCGTGTAATATCATGTGTTCGCTTAATTAACAGTCGAGCTGCGAAATGATTACTTGGTCAGCAAGATTTTACAATTGGTCAGTAGAAAAAAAAACTGTCTAGAAGCAGTTTACTTCAGAGGATTGTATATTAAATGAATGGTTATCAATATAAATCATTGGATTGCGTTTGTTCTGAATAATCAGCAAAGTTCGTTATTGTGTTCGCTAATTGCGTGCGTGTGTTTTCAATCGGTGTAGCAGCCAAGGCCCAAAAAGTAGCGGGGGCGGGTTTTCACTTGTTCTCCCAGGGCACTGTCAATTTATGTAACTGTATGTCTTGTGTTTTCTTTTGCGGAATACAGAAGGAAATCGGCTACAAAAGGTGTAGCGGGGGCGGGTTTTCACTTGTTTTCCCAGGACACTGTCACTATTTCACGTTTTATTGCTTTTTTTTACAACAAAGATTAAATATTTTTCTTACCCGCTAATTGCTTACCAATATCTGATTAAAAGTGGATCGCTCATATCTGCTTATATATTTAATTTGCGTACCAAAATAATTTAAAGCACTCTAGTATGACATTAATTACTGACCGATACAGAAATGTTTGCTGTCTGCTGACCAACTAGCCATTTTGGCTGACCGATTACAATTTTCAGTTCGCAAAAATAAGAATATTTTGCTAACCATTTAAATGATACCCTTATATTATCAGTTCTAAAAAAATTAAAACAGCTTTTTATGTTAAGCCTGCAATAAATTTAAAAAGTAAATTCGTCATTAAAAAATTAAAATAATTAAATATCATTGTGAAGCCTTAAATAATTGAAAGAAGGAAATTATTTCCTCATGTATACAAACGTCAAGTTATCAGCCATGCTGTCTACCTCATCAACATACAATACAAGAAAGAAGTCTCCGCTGCAAGAAACAGGTATTTTAAATAACAATTTCTATAAGATATGCGTTAGGCTCTTATTCTAACCAGTTGAACGATGTTCTCGCCGATATCGATTATTTTATTGATCTTGAGTGTTACTTACGCGAAAATTTATGAGAGATGTGAGTTGGCACGCGAATTAAGAAACTTTGACCTCCCCGAGGTTGAGATTCCTACGTGGGTGTGCATCGCACAACATGAATCGAATTTTGACACTTCTGCTATGAACCCTGGCAGCGGAGACCATGGATTATTTCAGATATCGCAACTATATTGGTTAGTAATTATTTGCAATAAAATTTGAGTAGATAAGTGTTCCATATAGTGGAGATGCCCTCCATAATCAGGCCTTACCAGGTGTACATATATAGGGTGTAAATACGATGGGCCACTATTGCTATATCTGAAACGGTAAGAGTTACGAGATCGTTTAAATTAGAGAAAAGTTGCCTTTATTAGTGATCATTTATAATGTGGTTATAGTGTTGCCAAATAGTTTTTAGTTTTAGAGATATTTAAGGAAATGCAAAATTTTATCAAAGTTTTTTTTCAAAATTCCCGGAAAACCACTAATTTGATCAAAAATTGTTTCATATAAAAAAGTTATGGCGTTTCATTATCTACCAAACTCACTTAAGTTTTCTTTAAATGACTCTTGACGTTTAAGTTGTTACTACTAAATCGGATATTTTCAATACGGATCTGGATTTTTTTCCCATATCTCGAAAGACGATCGAATTTGCAATTCAACGGTATATCACACAAGTATATTTTCTGATGTATCGATTCCTAAATACATCTTCAACCTCTTTTTTCTAAATGCCCTTAATACGGTTCTGCCTTTAGTACTTATAGTCGGAACATTCTCACAAATCTCAACTATCGTCATTTAGTATATGCTATCGTATAACAATTGATAAGTAACTGAGAATGTTATTTAATAAAATTTAAAAAATATAAGATAAACGTTAAGAACGTTTGGTAGAGTGTCAAATCAGTGGTTTTCGAGCCATTTGGAGAAAACCTTTTGATAAATTTTCAGATTTCCTTTAATATCTCTAAAACCAAAACTATTTGGCAACACTGTAACTACATTTTAAATGATCACTAAAAAATGCACCTTTTCTCGAATTTAAACGACTTTGAACTCTCACCGTTTCGGATATGCCTTCTTTTAACGTACTTTTGAGTATCCATTTGGATACGCAGGCCTTTTATTCGGATACCCAGTAAACCTAGTACTACTTAATAATTTAAAAACTACTGAACTGATACCAGTGATGACTGATGCCTAAAAATGCTTTAAAATGATCAGTGTCAGAAAAAATATTTAATATTAATATTTAAAAAATAGGGCTATTTAAAAGATATGGATATGCAGCAAAAATTCACTAAAGACATGGATGCGCAGTAAAAAATCACTAAAAGATGCCTCTTGCCCAGTATAGGGCGTCTTCAACAAAATCAAGCAAAATTAAAGCCTTTCTTAGCATAAAAGCATTGCGTTTTAGTTCTATTTGCTTCTGTTAATTTTTCTTAAGGTTTCGATATGGCCTTTTGGCGTACATTTGAATTCGTATGTATGTAGAATGCGATTTAAAAGTTACAAATAATTTTGCTTGCATTAACTCTCGTACTAATTCAACCAAAAAGTTAGAATAATAGTTAATATAATTAATTTATGTTAAACAAAAATAGCATTAATTTATGTTTAAAAAATTATTTTGAACTTATTTAACTTTATATCGAACCATTGTTTCGTCGAGGCCCGATAGGCCAGAAAAAAGAAACAAAAAAAAAATCTTTTTGTAAGTTGCCGATATCCGTGTATATTAAATTTGATAAGAGCAAAGAAAAATTACAAACGAATTATTGTCGCTCTTAGGGATGTCTACAACGCCTCTCTCATCGGGAATTTAAATAGAAATAAAATTTTTCTTCAAAAAACAATGGTCCTGTCTTGGAATCTGCCGAGCCGGGTTCAATATAAAATAAAATAAGTTTAAAATTAATTCAAAAATAAAAAGTCTATACTTTTCAGGTGGTATTAATATCAAATACCAATGTATTAAAAAATTATTATTTTCCAGACCAAATACCCTTATTGTATTGTAAGATATCATCGGGTGGTCTGGAAAATAATAATTTTTCCATACATTGGTATTTGTTAAAATTAATTGTTAACATAAACTAATGATATTAAATATTATTCTAATTTTTTGGTTGAGGTTGTATAGGAACTAGGACGAGAGAGAAAATATGCGATTTTCTTTGATTCATTCAAATGTAGGTACGATGAAGCGCCATATTGAAACCATAACAGACACAAATAGAACTAAAACACAATATAAGATGCTTATATGTGATGAAATGTTTCAATAAGAACTAACATAAAAATCACAGAACTAATTAACTCATCCATTAACTACTTTGTGACAAAACATCGTTAAACAGAAACAAATAGAACTAAAACACAATATAAGATGCTTATATGTGATGAAATGTTTCAATAAGAACTAACATAAAAATCAAAGAACTAATTAACTCATCCATTAACTACTTTGTGACAATACATCGTTACATAAATTAAACGGAAGTATACCTTGTTAGTTGTCATTAATTTATTAAAAAGTTTTGACGCTACGGCAGTTCCGTAACTACAGAAGACGCTAACATGAAATTAAACCAAACTAAGGGTGTATAATATAAGATTTGCATAGTAAATATTAACTGGGTATAATAATGATTATACACAATGATGTACTCAAATTTAAATTAGGGGACAAGCGGGTCGCAATACATAGAATCTAAGAGTGCACATCCCAGATGGATTTTTTTACAATTGTAAATTATTCATTTATATTGGTATATTATACAGTGATACCTCGAGATACGAGTTTAATTCGTTCCGTAACCTTGCTCGTATGTCAATTTGCTCGTATCTCAAAGCAATTTTCCCCATTGAAATTAATTGAAATTCCATTAATCCGTTCCAGCCCCAAAAATGCTACCCCCAATTATTGTTGTTACGTGTTTTTGAATAAGAAAAATGTATTTATAAATGATAAATATTGTATAAAAATATAATAAAAGAGAATGTAAGGCAAAAAACTGGTTTTATGAAGTGTACATACATATTTGTATTTTGGTCACTTAAATGCAACTTACATGCTACTGTATGCTTAATTTTAGTCACTGCTTTTCTCTTCACTGGTCTTTGCTTTTTTCGCAGCATTAAAAAAACTGTCCAAGGAGGTTTGTTAGGCAAGTGTCACTAAATTGCTCCGATGTACGACCAGTTGCAACTTGTGTGCAGCGTCGTAGCTAACCGTTCCTCATATCTCAAATGTCGCTCGTATTTCAAAACAAAGCTTCGCTCGCTCGACAGCTCGTATTCCAAATAACTCGTATGTTAGGGCACTCGTATCTCGAGGTACCACTGTATTATTAAAATTTTGTTTAAATGCTCGTTACGAATAAAACAGTAGTAAATATGTAATTCTAAAACAATTCCGTTTTCTTCAGCATTGATTCATGTTAAGATATTAATGTAACGATAATTTTAAATCTGTTCTTTATCTATATCAGATCGCCGCGTTAGTCCACGTGATCAGTCAGATAGCGGCGCTGTTTTCGTGTATCGCAGCTCCCATATAAACACACCCTAACAAATAAGAAATATTGTGTGGTCAATTTCAGTGATCGAAAAAATCTGAAATACCTGCATGACCCGAATCCTGGGTGCAAATTTTATTTTTAATTAAATTAAATAAATTTAAACATTTTTAATGTTAAAAATAACTTTCGCATGGATACCATTTTCACATTGATCCAAATACTTTGCATATCTAGAGAAAATATTATTTATTTTAATCTTATAAGTAGATATTTTAAATCATAAATATAACAATGCAACAATCATATATTTTTATTGAGTATATCTTATCAAATGCAAATTTCTTTCCTTTTTTGCAAATTAAAATATATATATTAAGGGGGGGGGGGGGGGCTTTCACATTTATTTGCATTTATTTAATAATTAACTTAACAATTAAATGCAAGTAAATTTACTCCGCAGGAGAAATTAAAAAAATAAATTGTTGCCTATTATGCTCGGACCATCCCACACTGAGAAAAGCTCTAGCTAAAAAATCTTTGATAGATTATTTTATCTAGGATAGAATATTTTCTATCTGTAACAGCAAAATTGCTTGTGACAGTAGAAACCATTTTCCTGAATATGCTTTATACTTGTTAGAAGAAACTTTGCTATTTTAGAAATATTTATTTGATAGTAACAACTCTTTTAAAATATTATTTTCTGTCATGAATCTTTATATATACTGGGGAAAGAATGCACTTTACTATTTTTTGTAAATTTTTTTTTACTGGCACGGTAAATATTTTAAATTCAAAAATGACATTCGTCGCTTCTTGGGTTACTCTCAGCCACTTTCAGAGTTGTACGATGCTTTTTGCTGCTTGTGGGCCGTCACTGCCGTCCACACAAAACATAAGACCATATCGATGATGGATGACAGAGAAGCAGACACGGATTTCAATTCCATAGCGGCAGTTTACCAAAGGACTATAACTGTTTTCCTCCTAAGTTTTACATATCAAAAGCAAGCCTGTGTATCGTTTGAATTGAGTGTTCTGTGTTGAGCGCTATTTTGAGGAACAAAAAAAACTTTTAGAAAGTTGTTATACGTTTTATATTACTTTTACGTTATATTAACCTACGTTTGAGCTAGGGTTGATATGTGGTATATGAACTGTTAGAACTGTAACTAACCTATGATTTATATTGGTTGTATTACCACTTTTTTAGTCCTTAACTTTTAATAAATTTATTTTTAAAGATTTAAATGTAAAGGTATAAATAACCCTAAACAGGGAAACTGTATAAGAGTTATTTAATTGTCTCTATAATGTAAATATTTTTAAAATAGCAAAGTTTCTTCTAACAAGAATAAATAATATCCAGGAAAATGATTTCTACTGTCACAAGAAATCAATTTTGATATTAAAGGCAGAAAATATTTTATCTAGCTAATAGTCCTAGCAAAGATTTTTTATCTAGAGTTTTTCTCAGTGTTGCTTAGCTGCTGAGACATCATTCACAACAATTAATACGCTACTATCGCGAACTAAATTATTTGGCCCATTAATTACTTTTTAATAGGTTCGGTGCGATTTATTTTATTAGTTCGATAAATACTTTGTGTATAATAAATATAGGTTAATTGTTGTCTTTATTAACTATTATAAGTCGATTACTTAGACTATATTTTCCTAACAAAATTAATTTTTATATGGTAAAATAAATTAATACTTTATTTTATTGGACATTTTTATAAAAATATTAGTGATGCAACGATTATAATAATCGCAATTGTTGAAAAAAACACCCATTATTGGACTAATACGATCAATCGTAATTGTGAATATCAATACGATTATTTTAAGATTCATCATATTACAAAAAGAACACTTTATGACATTTTTTTATTCTTGTGTTTTAAATCGATTTAAAAATCAGCCATATAGAAACTAAATTTTTGCAATGTCTAAAAGTCTAAGTTTCTTGGAGTTGTGTCACTTTTGAAGTAAGGGCGAGATATATACAGGGTGCCACACTATATATAAAAATATATAAAAAAAATTGAAAATTCAATAGTTTTTTCTTTGCTTCTAATTCAAAAACTGATTTTATCGACGCGAATTATGAATATCTTTTTTATTAGGTATTCGTTTGTCTTTAAAATGACATATCATTTTTTCCAATAACTGCCAAAACAAGAAAGGTATACCAAAAATTGAATTTTAATTTCAGTTAATCGTATTTAGGAATTTAGTATTTTGGCAAGTACGGTCGCTTCTGTAATAATTGTTTGTGTACGTTTTCTAGGTTTTAAATTCAATAAAAGTAAAGTCCATTTAAAGTTTAATAGCCACCAAATCCGAAATATAACGACTTGAAAGTGAGATTGCTATGTTGTTGACACATAAACACAAGATATGATATCGTACAGGAGCGCTTGTGCGCGTTCCTATATAATTTTAACGGATGTTTCGAAAGTTTACCTGCATTATCTCTTGTTTTAGTGCTATATCCTCAGATATAAGCGCGGATCCAGGAGGGAGTCCTGACCCCCCTATTATAACTTGTGTTTATTGTATCATGGTTATTAACAATGAAATTGATAACATTTTTAAATCGTTTTATATTGTTTTAGTCTCGAAAGTATTCTTTTTGTAGGAAATTCAATGCACTTAACGCCTTTAAGCGCAGGGGTAAAGTGTAGGTATATAACGGCACATTATTTGGTAATATTTTTATATTCATTATTATGCCGACTTTCAATTTCCTAAATTTATTTATTAAACAATTAGGCCAGGGAGCTGGAAAGGGATACATTAGAAATATTCATTTCATCCAAATTTCTCCTTCATCCTTACTTCTTTCAGACTTAAGAACGTTTTACATGCTGCAAGAGAATTAGCAAGACTCTTGCAGCAAAACATTGCAAGAGCTGAATTTTCTGCAGGTCGTGCAAATCCAATGGATTTTTTTACCTTACTTCTCCTTTTTGCCCAGAGACAACATAGTTTTTCCCATTGACTGCAATTTACTTAAAATTATTATAGCTGAGTCTTTTATCGGGTCTTTGCTATAAGAAAATACTCAAAGAGTCTTGCCAAAACTAAAATTATTAAATTTTCCCCTGATTGGTCTTGCACGTGCAGAAATATCGAGTAAAACCTATAAGCTGCAAGTGCAAGAGTGCAAGACTAGATCAGCTGCGCATGCCTCTGGATAAGATCTCTTGCGTCTGGCAGGTAATCTTACAGCATGTAAAACGGCCTTAGTAATATTAAATATTTCTTATATTAAAAGTGGCACATATTTGAAATAATTCCATTACAATAATCGCGCAGTACACAGTATATTTTAAATATTATGCCACGTCCACGCCAAACCAACAAAACAAAAAAATTTAACAAAACAAAAACACAACAAACTAGCAACTTTCTGGAAACAAAACGAAAACTTGTAGTAACTACGTAGTTTTGGTTTTGTTTGGTCTTTCACCAACAAGACAAAAACGAAACACCAACAAAACATAAACAAAACACAAACGAAACACCAACAATATTTTTCAACAACTCAGCAACAAATCGGAAACATTTTGTAGACTTTTATGTTTCACGAAACAAAACCAAAACTACATAGTTGAAAGTGGCGTAGCCACAGGGGGGCGATCTGTAAATGCCGGTTTTTAAATTATTCTTCTTCTTTTATATTATATTAATACTACCTGACAAGCAAACAGATTTGTTTGTTTAATGTCGGGGGTTGTGGGGGCGAGTACTGATCTTTTTTGAGGAATTTATGAATTAAAAACTAGCGATTAAATATTGATAGTGGATCACTATCGATTAACAATCGATGGTGCGACTATCCATAGTTCTCAACCTCAACCTATCAGTGCTGCTGTGTTTAGTTTTGCTATTTGTTATTTTACAGTACGTATAGTTGATATTTGAATCTCTGATCGAATTCCCACGAAAATAAAAATTCTCTCTTAAATTATTTATTTTGAATATTATTTTTTGCTGGACGGCTTGTTTCAATCCCGACACCGCTAGGACGGCATCGGTCCAATTAGTTAAGGAGGTGCCGTCAGCTACGTTATATATCTGCTCGTAAAAATAATATTTATAAAATAAATAATTCAAGAGAGAATTTTTACTTCCGTGGGAATTCGATCACGGAATTGAATATCAACTATACACACCGCACCAGCAGTGTTGCCGAAAATAAGAACAAAACAGAAAAGTAGGTATGGGTATAGAATTCATACCTATTCAGAAACCCTTTGATGTTTACCGCTCCGCGACGGGAAGACAGTAAGTTACTAAAAATCGAAACAAAACATAAAAGTCGGTAAAATGTTGCACATTTTTTTTTTATGCACTATAGTAAAAATCCTTTAGGGCACTCTGGGAGTGGTGCGTGTGCCCAAAAAGCGATTCACGTTGATTTTGAATCGTTGGAGGCAGGGCCGTTTCTAGCCTGTTGGCTGCCTTTGTGCTACATATGAACTGGCCGCCTGTATATTTGAAAACTTTTTTTTCTGTCAAACTACTGGCGGCTTTCGCCGCTCTTGTGTGGGGGCACTCCCAGCACACCACTCAGTGACGGCCCTGGTTGGAGGTTATATTCGTTGGAAAAAACGACCTCGGGAAGGTCGTTCCATAAGGATGAAGTCCTCCAGATGAAAGAATTCTTAAATAATGAAGTTCGAGGAGTACTAAGCTTAACCACATATGGATGGGCGGCAGTGATTCGTCGTGTATTTGTGCTATTCGCCGCTCTGGGCGGAATTAAGAGGGCAAGGTTAGCCGAGTACTTTCCATGAAAATATCTGTAAAAGAGAGTCAAATACCCAACCCGTTTTCGATGTTCTAGGCTGTCGAGGTTCTTCGTCAGTATGCAACATTTGTTTCTAAATTGTTGAAAAACATTTTGTTACTGTTTGGTTCTTGTTTTGTTGGTTTGGTGTGATATTAGAGTTTATGACCAATTATCACATACATAAATAGTTCTAAAAATAAAAATCAGGTAATAGAATTCTATTAAAATATGCCAATAAATTATCATGGGTGAAATATAAATTATGATAATGAAACGCAAGCTGCCAAAGATTAAATCTTAAACAAAAAATTACCATACTAATATCATAAAAAGATACGGCTTGTGGTAGACAAAAATCAGTTAAAACATTATAAATCATGATTTAAATAAGTAGGTACTTCGATTATATGCAGGCATTTATTAGGAAAACTAAGCGGTAACTGCTGAGCCTTAAAATCTTGTTTTATAAAATAATTGCAACGAATAAAAGATAACGGAAGTAAAATTGAAAGAGAACACGCCTGAATTTGTTTTGCCCAATCAATGCTCGAATATTAATTTAAAAAAATAGCTGTTAGCGGATAGATCTGTGTGTACTGCCTTTTGCATTAAAGCACCCATAGAACGCCAAGAATACTGAACATTCCCCGAACCAGGTTGATAATGATGGAACCATTTCGTACTTGTTAGGACTGCCAACTTAATGCAACTCCAAAAATAGCGTAACTACACATTTATCACTAAATTGTCGATAATAATAAAAGTCCTGCATTTTTAGTACTTATTATCATCATCAATGCTGTAGCCACCATCAATTAGCAATCTACGCAATGCAAAAGACAACTTAGTTGAAAGATGAATAACGTTGCAGAAGGAAGTCACCGAAAGATACAATTAAACGTTCCACCACAACAGTATGTAATTTTGAAGATTTGGTGGTATCTTATTCACCTTTGGAGTGAACTGGAATTGCCTTCTGCATTGGAGTAGATTCCTACTAAATAGCCCTACCGTATGTTCAGCACTTATTATCATCATCGATAATTTAGTGATTTGCGGTTTCGATGTTTCTGTAGTTAGTAAATGCATCAGGTTATGCAGTCTGTAGAGTCTAGATAAGGACAAAACGGTTCCATCCACCTAGTCCATGGCTGTGTAATGCAAAAAGCAGGAAACACACAACAGTCCGCTAGCAGCCACTTATTTTATATTTTCCACAGGTGCTCCCCACCAGGTGATGGTTATGGATGCAATTCGCCATGTTCAAAATTTCGAGACGACGATATAGCCGACGATCTTCAATGCATCCGAAGAATCTACAACGAGCATACAAAAATATCTGGGGATGGTTTCAATGCTTGGGTAGTTTACCCCCTTTACTGTAAAAATGACAACTCTCCGTATGTGCAGGGTTGCTTCGATCAAGAGCTACCTATACCACCTGATATTCCCTTTAACGCAACTGAAAATGAAATACCGAATGAAGAAAACGGGGATGGGTATGAATTTCCACCTTTGCCAAATTTTTCTAAGAATTTACCAAGAACTGAGCAAAGAAATTCGACGGATCAATTTGACGTTGGGGACGGGTATGAATTTCCCAAACTTCCGTTTTCAAGGATATTAATCCAGGATTCCGTTCCCGTAAAAGAAAATACATATGACTTCCCAACGTTTCCTTCGTCTAAGCAATCCATACACGAATTTACAATAGTGCATAAATCACAAGAAGAAACAATATCCGGTAAAACTGATGTGATTAGAAAATTTGAAAATAACTTACCTGATGAACCAGCAAATGACAATATATATAATTTCCCAATTTTTCCTGCATCTAAGCAATCGATACACGAATTTAGAACCGTACATAAACCAATAGATGAAACATTATCTAGTCAAATTGATAGGACTGAACAAGATGAAAATATTCTAGCTGTTAAGTCAGTAAAAGAAAATAAGTATAATTTTCCAACTTTTCCGTCATCTAAGCAATCCATACACGAATTTATATCAGTAAATAAACCACAGGAAGGTACAGAATATAATAAAAGTTATCAGACTGAACAAGATGAAAGTAAATATCCTATGAGTACAGTATACGATCAACATAAAGAGCACTTAATGAAAATTGATAAAAATGAAGCAGCGTACAATTTTCCTCCATTGCCAAATATCTCGGACCACCCGTTGGAACAGCCTCCAGTATATAATCCGTCAAAAGAAATATTCGCTAGTATTAATGAAGCTACTAAACAACAAGTTTTGAATGATTATACTACTAGTCCAGTTTATACAAAACAATCAATACTTCATTTTATTCCTGTACCGAGAGAAGATAAAGACCATCTAACAGATATAAATAAGGAAACCGACAAGGAGTATTCTGAGTACATATTCCCATTATTAACAAAAGATTCCACAAAATCATTTGAGGATTCGAAACATATTCTAAGTTATGAAACAAGTTCAACTAGGGAAGATCTAATGAATTTAGATTCAAGCTCCAAGTTTTCAAAACCATCGAAATCATTTATAGAATTTAAACCTACAACTAAGTCCGATACCATAGAATTAAACCCAGCCATGGGCTCTACATCTGAAAGCAATTCCAAAATCATCAAACTTAAAGCAAGCACGACAAGAAAACCAAGTTCAAATGCATTTTCATCTGAACAAATTACGGAATCTTACCAAAAGATGTTGCCTATAACACAAAAATTATATACATCGGGCCTAAAACAATTAAACGTATCTACTAAATACTTTTCGAATAAGAAAGAATCGGATTCTTTTACTAGTAAATTATTTACCTCTACCCAGTCAACATCCACTACAAAATCAGCAGCGAGCCCAACTACCCCTAAGCCATCTTCAAGATTACAATTATTTACTTCTACTGCCACAGTCGCCACAATTATGTCAAAACGATTGACTGTATTAGCATCTTCCGATTTAGACTCAATAATTTATTCAAAGTCAACTGTATCTAATCCAAGACAACTTGAATCTCAATCTATAAAAGATAACTCAATTACTAAGCCATTTAAAGTTTTTAGATCACCTACTACAACCCTTAAACCATTTTCAACATCTGAGCATTTTACAACAACTACTCTCAAACCGTTTACAACTCCAAATAAATTGATCCAGCATCCACAAATAACTGATAAGGCAGTTATACCGTTCAAGTCCTTCCTAACAAAAACTGCTAAACATTTCACGACTCAACAGACATCGTTCGGAGAAAGTGTATCCCATACTACAGAGGTTACGCCATTTTCAAAATCTAATTTTTATACGACTTCCAAACGATTTACAAAAACGACTCTTAAACCATTCACAACTCACAAGGCCTCATTCCAATATTTCAATCCACAAACAACAACTCATAAACTACCTTCAATATTTAAATCGTTTATGACTACAACTTCTAAACCTTCTACAACTCGGACATCATTTGCCCATGTATCCCATACAACAAAGGCTAGGCCAGGATTCAATTCTTATCCAACAACGACTTCCAAATCGTTTACAAGAACTTCTCTTAAGCCATTTACAGATCAAAAGGTCTCTTTCCAATATTTAAATCCACAAACAACGACTCATAAACTACCTCCAACCATTACGTCGTTTATGACTACGACTTCCAGACGTCAGAATACATCATTTGGACATATTGTATCCCATACTACAGACTCCAGGCCATTTTCAAAATCTAATCCTTATACAACGACGACTTCTAAACCGTTTACGAAAACGACTTTTAAACCATTCATAACTCAGAAGCCATCATTCCATTTTTTCAATTCACAAGCGACAACGCATAAACTCCTACCAATAACTTTTAAGTCTTTTATGACTACAACTTCTATACCTTTTACAGCTCAAAATACATCACGTTTAACATCCAATACTACAAGGGATAAGCCACTTTTAACATTTAAACCAATTACTACAACTCCTACTACACTTACCACTCAAAAAATATTACTTAAATCTTTGGGCTCCCAAATAACCACAATTTTTAAACCTATTACGCCTGTAAAATCGTTTACAACTCAAAAAATACACTTTTTACCATTTGCTCAAAGTATTACAACCACTAGCAAACCGCTTACATCGCCTCCAAAATTACATCAGACATCTACTACAAAAAATGCATTCCTTTCTCGCTTAGTAACAACCGTAACACCATTACCTAATTTCACTTATAATACTACGCCATCAAAACAACGTTATATGAGTTCAACAACTTCTCATCCTTTAGCTAAACAAGTCACATTTGCCCCAGACTCATTCTTCAGTTGGATATTCGGTAGTCAGACTCTACCACCTCTCGTGCCACCTGGTAGACCCCCCAGACCGGGACGACCGCCCGGTTCAAGACCAGGAGGACAACCGTCACCGTCGTCACCTTCAAATCAAAGACCAGGTCCTCCTAGACCTGGCGGTTTGCCTCTACCTATAAATCAAAGACCAAGACCTGGTGGGTTACCTCGACCTCCCCGACCACAACGTCCCGGAAGAATACGTACATCTATGGTATTAGATGATTCATTGGAACCAGAAAACTTTTCCAGTGATAGATCGGAGTTTGAAAGACCATCTACAAGTTCGTTCGGTGAAAGACCAGCTAGTTCGTCGCGACCATCTTCATTTGGAGTCGTATATACTACTAGTAATTCACTGGTATCTCCTAACGAGAAATTAGGAGGAAGAATACCATCTACAACAACGTTGTTGGCTTCTTCTACTACAAGAAGCCCCAAAACGGTTCCTTCTAAAGAAGACGTATCTTTACAACTGCAACGAGTAACTTTGGGTAGTAATAGTAGACAGTTCCTTAGTGTTACTTCTATAAATAATTCATCTGTGACCAAGAAACCGCCAAATGTTTTGAGAAGATCTCAATTTAAACTAAATGATGATGACCACGCGGTAGAGGTTAAATTAGACGATAACTTTGTTTTCTTCAGAACTAGATATGGGTATCGATTATTTAGAAATAATAAAAATTAGTTCGCTTATTGTAAATGCCATTTAAAAAAAATTGGTTTAAGCTGTATATAAGACTGACACATATTTTTTAAATTGCTCAATAAAGGTTTTATTAGACGTTTTATACATATTAGTTAGGAAAAATTAGTTATAGTTATTTATTTTTTTATATAAATATATTTTTAAGGAGCTCCAGTTTTAGTATCTTTCCCTCATTTGCTACATGCTGATAGTCGATATGTACAGAGCGTTGAAGGATTACAGCCCGACAAAACGAAGCACGAAACATCTGTTGTTCTCGAACCAGTAAGTAAATTAAAACACAAGGTGGGTGTTTCATTTAGAAGCGCCTCATTGAAAAGCGAGGGTGAAATAATTTAAAATTATTAATTTCAATATTTATTTTACAAAATGATTTGGCTGTATCGCAAAATATTCTATAGAAACATAATAGTCACAGATCTACCCAAATGTATCAAATGAAACCTCCATCCAACTAAGAGTCTAAACACCTTATAGTAACTGTAGTTAGATGGAGTTTCGTTTGTCCCACCCGTACCTACCGTTAGTATTGTATTTAGTTATTCGATTAGTTCATATTAAATTAATTAAAGATAATAGCATTTGGCTTAATTTTTTAAAAACTTGTATCGTCGTATTTACTAAAGGGTATTTTATTTAAAGCCGTCCTAAATTGGCAGATGGTGATTTAAAATTATAACTATTACTTTAAGAATAAGTTAATCCAATTTTCTATTATAATTACATTTTTTGGAAATTTATGAAGGAAAATAGATTTGATGATGTCACTAAAAACTAAAATTATTTTGTAAAAAATATTAATGAATTAAAAACAAAACTATTACAATGAAAACGTTATATACTATATACAATGGACACGGCACATCAGGGCCATTATAAGATCTAAACATTTATTAAATAAGGCGGCATATGATGGTGTAAAATGCTGTATCTCATTGTAAGAGGGTTAATTTTTTTCCACTTCGTAATAATACCTATGCTATGCACGTAAATTATGATATGTTTACTGAATCTATCGGATAATTGGATGTATTAGAGATCTCCACTTCGTCTCGATCTCCACATCTAACCTCCACCACCAGTAAGAACACACATATTGGTTATCATATATAATTATTGCCAAATAAAATTTTGTCGTTGTCAACGACTTAAAACACTTGGGTAGTTTTTATGACAATGATAAGTAAAAACAACTTATACTTAAGTAAATAATTGTTATAATCGTCAAGGGTCTTTATATAAATAAAAATTCACTAAAAGTAATGCGTGTTGCTGGAAGATCTCTATGATCAAGTGCAAGACCCACTATAGACCAAAACATTCTTATTTTATCTATTTTAATTATTATTATGCCATTATGGGTCCAATACCAGAAATAGGAAAACTATGAAAAGGAGAACAAAGTTTAAGTACTGAAGCAACTGGTACTATTTCCAAATTAAAATACAGGAAATACTCATGATACAATAACTAAAGGTAAGATATCTAACCGTTCCAATTTCGTCAGGCGCGTGCAGTGACGTCACTGGGAGAGTGATGTTTATATTTGAAGAGTCAGGGGAAAGAACGATGAAAGTCAATGGACCATGATTTCGAGAAAACTCAAATTTGAGTTTAGGAACCCTTTGGTTCCATATTGAAAACTCATTGCGTAATTAGGTCACTCTCAGATAGTTATTTATAATGTTTAAATTGGCATAATGTTTAATTAGAACAAATTACGTGAAAAACTTCATTACTATTAGCAAAAACTTAGAGCGATGTCAAAAAATACTAGGAAAAAACGATGAGAGTCCAGTGACTTTCATCGATATTTCCCCTTATTTACGCTTCTTCACGTTAATCTCACTTTCTTCCATAATTAAACCAAAAAAAAAACGGAAATTCAGCCTGCACGTGGAAAAACAATAATATTATTATGCTTCCGACAAGTTCTAACGATAACTAAAAAAGCAACAGGAAATAAAAATGGCCGAAGCGCTTCAACGCAGAAGTGGACTTTCAGCGTTTTTTCCCCTGACGCGTGGACTTTCATCGTTCTTTCCAAGTGTAATGTATTTTCAAGCCATGGTAACTCGTGATTCTCAGCATTTTTTCCTCCTTTTGGTATGGTATAGTAAAATATACGTATGAATCTACATTTTACACTGATTACTTTATTTTCGACCTAAAATGGACTTTCATCGTTTTTTCCCCTGACTCTTCATTTCTTATGGAGATTTATAATTAGCGTTTCTAATTCTATTTTAAAGGTATTAAAAAATTTTACGTATTTAATGGTATGTGAAATGAAGAATGACAAGTATTTACTTATATTAATTTCATAGAAATATAACACATATTACAGCTAACATACCACTAAAATAAGAAAAGATTCAAACAAACTTTTAAAACAACCGCCCCGCCATCGGAACCGGTCGATGATAGCCGAAGCGTTGTCAGTCTTTTTCAATTGTAATATATCCATTACTATTTTAACAATTTGTTAGATGCTCATTCTTGTTGTGAGGCTTCCCATATGAAATTTATGTTCCTGGAGCTTGCCCATATCATAGGAAAGTAACGACCTTTTTCTCGTACTCTTCTTACTCTGACACCGTTTTTTATTAGTCTATCAGGTTTCCAACCGTCAACTTATTACTTTTGATCGAAGATTTCTGGCAACACTGATAGCCACAAAGTGCCATTTGCCGTATTTTTCCATGATGAGAAATTTGGAAGATCACCAGAATTTTTTGTTATTTAGTGTGTGTTTATTAGAATTGATACGGCTTTATTTATTTTGTTAACATTTACTTCTTGAGTATTTTCCACTGAATATGATGAGGATTTATCCTTCGAAACATGTATGGAAATTAAAATATTGTTTATTTAACTACTGAAGCATACTATCAGTTTCTTTACCTCTTCATAATTTCACACCACTGAGAGATGGACTATTTAAAAAAATAGTTTAATATGATTATAACAACGTCGTTTAGCTTTAATCTTCGTTGTATGTTCATGAAATAAATATACCTAAATACCATGATATTACTCTTTCATTTCACATACTATTAAATGCGTAATGCCTTTAAAAGAGAGTTAAAACCGCTGAAAGCAATATAAATCTCCATAAGAGGTTTAAAAATCACTCACCCCCTGATGTCACAAGCCACTCGGCGTGGAATCATACCTCTTAGTTATTTATACCATGGGAAACGACTAAATAGGAAAAAATTCCGGTGAACTTTCAAAATTTCCATGGAAAACTAGGGCAACATGGCGATCAGTGTTGCCAGAAATCTTCGATCAAAAGTAATAGGTTGACGGTTCGAAACCTAACAGAATAATAAAAAATCGTATCAGAGTATGAAGAGTACGAAAAAAAGGTAGTAACGTTCCTATGGTAGGGGGCAACCTCCAGATTGAACATAAATATATGGGGAGCCCACAATAGGACTGAACATCTAACAAAATTGTTAAAATATTAATGTATATGTTACAATTGTAAAAGACTGACAACGCTGGTGGGAACGAGGAAGGGTCACCGAGCAGCTTCGGCTATCGTCGGCCGCCTCCCATGGCGCGGCGGTTGTTTTAAAAATTTGCCGGAATCTTTTCTTATTTTAGTGGTATTTTAGCTACAATGTGCGATATATTTTTATGAAAGTAATATACGTAAATACTTGTCATATATTATTCTTTAATTTCACATGCCGTTAAATGCGTAAAACCTTTTCATACTTTTAAAATATAATTAAAAACGCTAACACCGTTTAAATCTCCATAAGACTTTTAAAATTACTCTCCGATGTCCTGAAATTGGAACGGTTAGATATCTTACCTTTAGTTATTATATCATGGGAAATACTTCACATTCACAATTTTTTGTCAGCTCAAAATTCATATGTACCCCAACACTATGTCCGGGTTTGTTTGTTTAGATGTAAAATGTGAATGTGAATTGTAATTATCGGTTTACAATTAAGAACCTTGTTTCATACCTTAAGCTTTCCTTCTCCTTCTCGTAGATTTTTCTAATCCCGATAATGGCCCCATGATGGACGAGACACGTTGGTAAGAAAATAATAATTAAAATCGATGAAAAGAAGATATTGTGCTTTGTTTGTCTACAATGACTCTTCTTAGCTTGATTTTGTTTGTTCGGGTAATACTAACTTTGTCTCATTCTGGTTAATTTAGGCTTCAAGGAAATTGATTTTGGTAACTCACATATTATAATCCACCACATTCATTCATTTTTTAAAATTACATTTATAAAAGTAATTCTATAAAGCTACCTGAATTAAAGATAGGTAATAATTATCTAAAAAAAAAATGCATCCCTATATATTGAAACTAGGTTTATAGGTTTTCAAGATAATTGATCGAATTTTAATCTCTACGTTATTATTTTGGTGTATTTATAGCTAATATTTAATAACAATAGAATCAAAAATTGTAGTTTCATGTAGACTTTTTGCAGCAACGCTATTTAATGTCTTAAACGCAAATTTCTAAAAAATTAGTAGCTTTTTAAATACGAGTTTCGGCTTTTTGGAATAGAGTGTGTTTAAGTTTCAATTTGGACTGTAAGATAACGAAATTATACAGGCAGTTTCAAAATTTTCTACGTTTAATGAATTAATTAACGACATTGCAAAGAGTTCCTTTAATGGAGGGAAAATCCGATAACTGTGTATTGTTATTTAATTTACTCACGAATATTTTTTGATGTAAGAGGGGTGAATAGGGAGAAACAGACCAAATTCCAGGAGCGCATTGTATGTACAGGGTTATCCATATTTGAGACTGTTGCTGGGTATCTCGGTCATTATTGAACTTACCAAAAAAACTGATATACATGTCTTGAGATATATTTAGGAGGGGAGGAACTAAAAATGATGAAAGCAGAACTTAAAAATATTCGCTGGTTTAAAAGATACGAGGGTAAATTGAAAAAGTGTCGATTTTAGAATTATCCTCTATATCTTTTAATATTAATAATATTAGAAAATGTTTTATATAAGAGTTGCATAGTGTGCTAACTAGAATAGGATGCCTCCTAAAAATCGCATCTACCGGGCAGGTCAAAAGTAGTTTCTTATTTTAAAGAACAAACCCAGTATATTTTTAGTCAAAAAAAATGCATTTGTATTTCTCTTTATAAATATATAGCACATATTTTATTATTGAAATAATTGAACAGTTTCAACCGAACTATTGAATCTTTACTAGGCAGTGCATTATGACGTAAGGAACCGAAATAAATATCCATATTTTTCACAGGTTGCTGCTTCTTAGAGTAGGAATAAGCAAATCACAATTTTAAAAATATTTTCTTAATTTTTCTGCATTCTCATAAGCATGTATAAGAATACTTATTTAAATAGTTTAGTTTACCTACTAGTAGGCTATGGATGAAATCCAGCCAATATGAAAGAAAAAGGATAATTAATTTTATTTAATGACTAATCGCAACGTGCTTGGAGTTTGACTGTTAGATAAGATGATTTACGAAAATTAAATATGATATGTTATGCGCATATTTTGATTGTTAAACGAAGAAAATGTCTTAAACTTCTATTTTAAGCGTTACCCTGAGAGGCAGCAATCCTTCAGTGATATTTTTAAAATATCACTTCAAAATACTAGAAACCAATCTGAAGAATTATAGTAGCTTTAGTAAACCAAAACTTCATGGATATTTTAAGGAAAATAAAGAAATCTATATAATAAACTTGTGATCTGCCTATTACTCTGAAGGTACGTTTCCACCCAAGGAGCAGGCAAGAGAAAATATTTGCTGCAAACTTAGTGTTGTGATCGATCGAGCGAAAAACCGCTTGATCACTCGATTATTGAAATAACCGACATCGCTCGTTTATTAAAAAAACCGGTCGAGTTATCTATTCAGGCGAAAACCATCGCTCGTCACTTATCTCTTCTATCTATCTTTCACTCGATATCCGAGCTTCACTTGACGCCGTCGGAAATATACCGCTGTAGTGTGATGGAGTTAAAAAACTGCTCGTATATTCGAACAGTTTTTCGCTCGATAGGAAATACTCTAGTTATAAATTCAGGCGAAAAACTGAAAAATGTCGCCTGTCACTTGATACACGACCTTCGGTCTACGCGCCGCGCCATCCGATTGGCGACGTTCGAGTTTGACGCTGAGTAGGTACACGACATACGTCTTTCTTAAAGGCACATAAACGAGAAGGTGCATATAATAAAGTATGCCAAATCCCTTAGCGGAGTAATCGCGACATGAATTTTGTAAAGTTTTGTTTTAACTGGCTAGCCAGCGGCGTAGTTTAGGTCTCCGATTGTAAATATTAAAAAATTAAAGGATATAATTTTAAAATTTTTAATTACTATAAACACGAGAAAACTTCTCAAAAATAACATAATAATAGAAATTGGTAATGAAAAATAACAAAACGAACGAAATGGTTAACAAAATATATAGAAAAATTCATTGGTAATCTTATAGTAAACATTTTTAAATCTAAACAGGAACTTTATATTATTAAACTCAAGAAGACTTCTTAAAAATGACATACATTATAGAAAATGTTAATAGAAAATAAAGAAACGAGCAATATAGTTAACAAAACATAGGTATCGACAAATTTTTTGGTAACCAAAAGTAAACATTCTTAAATTTAAACAGGAACTTTTAGGTAACTATGAATACATGAGTACATGAATTAAAAAAAATAATAACCAATTTTCTTATTTTGCCAGTAGCGTAACTAAGCCTAAATTTTTCAAGTGCACACAGTGGGCACCTGATAATTTAAAGTGGAAGAATTTGACAAGCTATTTTAAATATCTACTTATTTTATGCTCGTAGATTGATAAAGATGTGAAGAAAAATAACTCTTGGTAATACTTTTTATTCGGGTTGAAAACGTACAATAGTAAACCCGAAGAATAAATATATATTTGGGTGATTTTTTGCAGTTTTTTTGTTTGGTATCGAGACACGTGGTTAAAATTCATTCTTCACAAATAAATAAATGTCTGGATTTTTTTGGGTGGCTACTACAATTTTTTAGCTAAACTTCTGCCCATCCGTAGTTACGTGCCTGCTAGATACCCTACCTGATCACATGTAAACGGCTAGGCTGCCGATCGAGCAGTCGGTGACGTCATCGCTTGGTGAATCGGAATTTCAAGCGATTCACTCGAGCGATTCACTCGATTATTAAAATCGCTCGAGTATCAAGTACTCGACTATTAAAATCATCGGTTTTTCCGAACACTATGCAAACTTGTTTCAACCAAAAGACCTACGAGCAAAACTTCTTTTTGAAGTACCGACACCGTCCCGATCACATTCGTGGACGAGCGAGCACGTGTTTGCACACTCGTAAGTCGATTTCGACCAATCGAGCAAATATATAGAATGCGCTCTTGCCTGCTCCTTCGGCGGAAACTCGGCTTGAGACGCATAAACCCTTCAATGAAAAATAGGCATATTTATTTCGGATTCTTACGCCGGCTGAATTACCTATAACAAACAGAGCTGAGAACTGGGAGCATGCACAGGACAAACATTTCATCTTAAGAACTTGGTTTCTACGAAAATATTGTGAAAATCGCAATAACATTCATAAACGTGAAATTATCTTTCGAGGTGAATCGTGGATGTATTCCAAGGGTAACGGAACATTTTCTTGGCATGTTTTGTAATCATTACCTTTAACCCTTTGCGGACTGAATTCTTTTAAAAATGTTATTATTGTTTTTTTTTAATTGCGGGTGATTTTTCTATTTCAAGGTCAATAAAAGGTATACATTATAGAAAAAATAGTTTTTATTATGTAGAAAAAACAGAAAGATGTGGTTCCACTAGGGAATCACTACGAAAGTAGGTAGATATATTATTTTTTATGAAATTAGACTTATCAGTTAAACAAAGTCCGGCTTGACTGCAATGCCATCTAGAGCGATGCGGTTTTGAACGAGTACTCCATCGCGCACATCGAACTTTCGCCCCATGGATGGGCAAATGAGCAACTTTATCAAATTTTATTTCGGGGAGAACTGTCACTTTGAATTTATTTATAGGCGAATCAGAACGTTTTCGACCTCTTGGTGTGGTATCTGGATCAGCTCCTATAAGGCCGCAAGCAACAGCTAAACGAAATTCTTTCAAACTAATGGATTTGCCAATCCAGAGTACGATCCTTAAAAATAATAAAAGCGTTGACAATAGCAAGGTCTAAGAAGTGCCAAAAAGCCGATGCCACAATTTCCTAGATCTCCGGTCAATTCGGTACATTGCAGTATGCATATCTGATTTATCGACATAATTCATATGCATGTTATAATCTTTAACTAATTGCAGACAGGGATATTCCACTGTTGATCCATCTTTCTGTTTCCTTAAAATAGTTGTTATATCCTGAGGATTATGGCCATTACTTAGAAATCGAGCAGCTTTATTATCCATCCATTTGATATAGAGTATGCCTCCTTTTGTTATTCTCCAATCTGTATCCCCCTTTTCATTACTTTGTCTTCTTTTAAATCTTTAGGCTCTAATTTTCTTCCTTTTCTTGTGGTGCCACAAGCGTAAATTTTATCTTTGAAATAATTGTCAAAAAAACCCTGTGGTTATTCCCAACCAAAGGATGAGTTAAATCTTTGACAACTCTTGATCCGAGATTTCGTTCGACGCTTTCAATTTTTCCTGTATAAACTTGAAACTGTGATACAAAAGCAGATTGGTCTTCTCTTATCCAGATTTTATATCCACTTTAAGTGTAAGAACTATCGAAAACTAATTTGGCCTTTAAATTTTACCATCGATTCACCGACAGTTTGATTTTCTTGTGGCCTGTAAGAATTTAAAAATGTTTGCGATAATACGTGTAATTGCCTTATTTTATAGAGTTTGTCATATCCAGGTTCACCTTTTTTAGGTTGAATAGAATTATTGTTGACATGGAGGTGTCCAAGAAGCCAACTAAAACGATCGCGTGATATTGCAGATGAGATAAAGGGATCCCTCATTGTATTTTACCAATGGTCTTTATAACTTGGATTCTTTATCAATCCCATAATCATATTTATTCCGAGAAAACATTTCATTTCGTCAAATTTTGTGGGAATATAACGGTTAATAGTTCTTTGTATTGCATATAAATTTGTTTCAAACACAATTCTTTCTATAAGCTCTTTTATAAATAAACAGAGAAAAACATCAGTAGGCGATTCTGCATCTTCGGGTATGATTGGTCCACTAATTTCTTCAAAGGATTGTGGGATATTGATAGAGGTTGAATCAGTGGTCCACTTATGTATAAATGTCGATAACGGAAGATAATCTTCACTGTCATAGTCCAAAACGTCATTACAGGTTGGTAAGGGCAAATCGGATCTGTTTTCTGATAGTTCGTCCTGGCTAGGATTCATAATAAACTCATCTAATTTCATCTTCTGAAGGCGCCCCAGAGGAAACAGAGTCTATATCGGAGGATATCTCATCCAGCATAAAAAAAGCATTATCGGAAGTCATGTTTGCTAAATCCAAATATTTGTTGCCTGAAATTAATAAAAATTAACTAATTGGTCTGTATGGCCTAGTGGTCCCAAGTGGGATAATATCAATTTTTCTTAAAAATAAACCTTTTAAAACTTAAAAACTATAACTATTTTGTCATAAAAGTCTACTAGAATCCTTATTTAAAATAATAAACAATATAACTTACCAGACATGATGTTTTTTTTCTCTAAAAACACTGCATCTATAAACATGTGCAGACAACTACCGGCTAATATAATAAACACGCCGCGCGAGATTCAAAGTGAAGAGAGGGATGATGCGAACAAACCCGCTGTTCCAACAGCGTTTGAAAGGTGGTCCCAATAGGACACCACTAGTTCGCAAAGGGTTAAACAATAAATCATATTCGAATTGATCTAATTAAATAACATTTAAAATACGTATACTGACCAAATAACATTTTAAAATTATATTTTTGGCTTTAGTATAATAAAATTATATTTACGGCATTCATAATGTTAATCACATCTATTAATTAGGTGTGGACGTGGTTTTGTCTTTAGTAGAATAAAAAAAGTAAGTTAATAAGGTTGAATCATAGCTTTTCTATTTTCTAGATAAGTGGTACCCCTTTAAAAATGAATAAACGAATCCAATTGAATATGTTTATCAGACCAATAGAAGATATTACAGCGCTGGAGAATGTTACACACACACTATTACCATTTATATGGGTAGAAGAGGTATGTATAAAATCCAGAATTTAAACAGGTCCTTACCGAGTACAACAAAAATGGATGCCGGCTGTATCTTGATAACATTGTACAGGGTGTCCCATTTTCGATACTTCGTAACTGTTAGTGCTATCAAAAAGGTAATATAGGTGTCATGTACTTTTTTTGGGTTAAACTTAAAATGATAAAATCAAAATTTGAAAATTTTCGCTCGTTTAACAGATACGGGGGAAAATCAAAAAATTGACAATTTCAAAATGACCCTATATTTTCTTAGTTAAAAGAGATATGGATGTTTTATACAGAAGTTTCTTTATATTGATTGTTTAAATAGTCTGCCGTTTGCAGAAAGTATACGGGGTCAGATAAAAAAGTTATCGGACCTAACCTCATTTTTTTAAATATATTTTAATCTAAGAAGATAGCATTTTAACTTCTCTTTTCAAATATATAACACACCATGGATGATATTGGTTTCTTAGGCGATTTATTAAACTTTATTACTTTAAACCAAAGTAGGCCATGAAACAAAAACTAATATCCTAGATACAACTATGTTGACATTCTAGATTTTATTAACATTTAACGTTAATTTAATTTTTTACATATTCATTTGTGAAAAATACTTATCAACATTTTGAAAAATTTGATGATATCTATCCATGGTGTGTTATAAATTTAAAAAGAGAGTTTAAAATGCTATCTTTTTAGATTAAAATATACAGGGTGTTCCATTTAAAAAAATGAGGTTAGGTCCGATAACTTTCTTACCTGACCCCGAATACTTATTCTGAAAACGGTAGATTATTCAACAATCATTATAAATAAACTTACGTATTAAACATTTTTCTGTATCTCTTTTAACTAGGAGAATATAGGGTATTAGGAATTGTCAATTTGTTGATTTTCCCCCGTATCTCTTAAGCCAGCGAAAATGTTCAAATTTTGATTTTACCATTTTAAGTTTGATGCAAGAAGAGCACATGACACCTACATTACTTTTTTGATAGCACTAACAATAACGGAGATACCCTATAAAAGTGTCGAAAATGGGACACCCTGTACGTGAGGATTTTTTTTTAATTACAAAAGTACCGAAGAACAATCGTTGGAAATTATTTGTAAGCTTGGTTGGTGGATAGTGATGCATATTTTGATGACCAAAAAATAAAAGTCTTAAAATTGCATAACCTTTAAGCAATACAAATATAATTCTTATTTGCAGTTTTTTTTATTGTATGGTGTCTTTTGTCCTCTACTTGACTCAAAAATTTAAAAAAAATTGAAGCAACTATTTTTTAAATTTCGATTTGGAATACCGCCCAGAGCTTTGGATTTTACCCAACAAATATACATTTTATTTACCACCTTTTGATTCTGCTATGTCTTTTACACTCTACCATGACTTAAAGATACTGAATTTTAACGAGATAACCATTGTGGAGCAATTCTTCGCTTGTTTATTCAATTAACAGCCCAGAACTCACTATGGGGAGATAAACTATTCAGTCCACATCGAGTTCCATTCCGCCCACCCTCATCCATAATGCAAATGATTGTTGAAATCTTATTTGTTTTGGAATCGTGGCATTGATTTACGTGATGTTATTTTAACTTTGATAAAATCATGTCTTTTATCTACCAAGAGAAGACGTGTTTTTACATATATTGTGTTGATTTTGCAACAAAAACATTCGTCTGTTTAAACTTTTAAATTAATAGTTTTCTGTTTTCTGTTCTCAGCTGTAAAGCAAGTAAAATAAATTGAAATAGCAACATATAAACATACGCGATCGTCCCAGGACAATACTTTTTGTTTCCTTCGTGTTCTTCTTAAACAGAAAACTTAATTTTATTATACCTACAGAAATACAATTGAGAGATTAAAGAAGGAAAGGTTGTTTATAAATAATCAAAACATAATGTTAAAAATGTTTTTTAAATTTTTTTTAGGGCAAAAGGCGTATCGCAATTGAAAAATTCTAAACAAAATGTATCTTTGTAACCATTAATTCCAAAACATTGGGCCGTATTCGAAATCGAAATTTCGAAATTTCATTTTTCGAGGTTTTTCAAAATTGTTGAGCGGTAGAGGGCAGAAGACGTCACACAAGCAAAAACCCCACAATAAACTTTCGTTTCATAACTATAGCTATTCCAAAACCAATATTCCAAATTTTCAAAAAAATATGCGATTTCGGCCAACCCTACCTCAACAGCATATTAAAATCTCAATAAGAAAATGGCGACCTATAAAATCGAACGATTGTTCGTCGTACATTATACAACGTAGAGATACATCTATTATTAATAGGAGCCTACTTTCAAGGCATCTTTTAATAATAGATTTATGTACACAGAATTTTTCCGATAGTTCGATAAGTTTGAAATTCGGTCACCACTTGACCGACTTAGAATTAATTTTATTATTTTGGAAATCAGATACCCTAATATATTACAGTTAATGACGTATCCATATCACATGTCATAATGTGCGCTTGTTACTACCGTAGTTGTAAATATTCTAGATTCAAAGATATATTGAATAAAAGTCAAGATGTCTCGAGAAAGTGAATGGAAATTAAACGCGCTCCTGAAAAATTTGTAAAATTGCAAATCCTGGGTCTAATGCGACGGCGAAGCGATTACGTTTATACTGTTTTAATGCGTTCTGAACGCTCGAAGATGATGTAATATCTTTGTCTAGTTAACAGAAAATGACAAAGAAAAATTATAGTAATTTTCAGATTTGTTGTTTACAATCCACGTAAGAATGTGTGAATTGTTTATTCTTCAAAGACTGTGAACCAAAGCCGTATCCAGCGTATCCTCCTTGATGTAAGATCTTTGATATGAATGCATCTTTGAAGAAACTTTTAACATAAAAAGTACTTTGACATGGAAATTTAAAAATAAAGGTGCCAACCAAAATTAAGATTCGAAAGATATGATAGGGTTTGTTCGGGTTTGTTCGGGTTTGTTCGAGCAAAAATTAAAAAAAGAGCACATCATCTCTTTTTATAATTTGAATCTATGTAAAAATTACTAATATGTATAAAACAAATTTTCGATTTGCTCTCGGTTATGGAATTATAGGTAACTAAATTTTGATTGAATTTTAGCAATAAGCAAATTTAATAAGCCGAATTCATTTATTTCAGAATTATTATTTGTTTCCATGAAAATGCGATATTTTACTCAAATCATCGATAATTTTGACGTTTTACCGATTATTTCTCAATATATTGCTCAATTAAACATTAAATTTAATGTGCAAGTTGATATGTTGTTAATTTTGGCGGAGTGCAGAAAAACTCCGGATCAGACATATTACTGTGGGCCGACGGAGACCCGAAATCTTACATCTTACATTGGTTGGTTGGGTAAAGGCGGGGGTCAGTTTAAAGGCCCGAAATTCACTGCAGCCTACCGGCTTGTTGTGTACCCCGATCTTGTTAGAAGATGTTTGTTTCTTCTATGAGGTCCACTAACCTTCTTGTCATGTGGGAGGTTATCACCACGTTGTATGTTCCCGAAGATATTTTGCCTTCTACGAGACAGCGCCACGCAGCGGTATATTATGTGTGAGGCGGTTTCATCCTCTTCGCCGCAGAGTGAAGGTGTTTTCGCAGGTGGCAGACCCATCACCTGTTTCAACTGGGGCCGTACCAGTGTTAGCATCCCATTCCATAGTATTTTCGATGGTTGTCCAATTGCGGCCCTTGCGTGTATTTGACCAGGTAACCTCTGCCATCTTACATTAAAAAAATACAAGTTTATGTTATCACACGTTTTTGGGCCACAATGTATGATACTGTATAAATCAGCATATCAATGAATTTCTTGTAATTTGTATAGGAGATATGGAAGCGTGACGCACTATTGCAGGATCCTGTATATAAGTATCCAATATTAGGCTAGTACTATCTAAATACACAAAATCGATAATTTTTAAAATTATTTCCCAAAGGCACATCTTAAGTGATAATGAATGGATACACTATAACTTTACTAAAATAGCAATAATGTATAATGCATTTTTTATAATAAAATATCATTTAACAAAAATATATCCAATTGCTGTACCAAAATTGAAAATGATATCTCAAGTACTTTCGGAGATGTTAAAAAATTGCGATTAAAAACCATTCAACACCCTGCAGCTGATATTTCTTTATATGAACGTTTCTTCATGAAATGACCTAAGCAATCATATTCTGAAATATTAGAACGTCATTAAGGAACAACCTGTATAATATGGCGAACCCTATTATAATCAGTTTTTTTAACTATTACCACTTAATGAGAACAACATTTAAATAATTCCAACTGATTAAATTTTTACAACATATCGATCGTCATTGTATATTACGACAGTTGGAAATTGTTATCTATTATTAACTTGAAGAGAAATCAGGTGTTTACGTATGGTAGCCAGATAACACACAATAACAAAATGTCAATGACAATTTTATTATCTTGATATTTACACAAATTTTATGTGCATTGTGCAGATATAGATTTTTACAGTATAAAATGTAAATACATGTTCTCTTAATCCCAGATAATATTCTTTGTCGCCAATGAAAGTCGTCATGCTCTTAATTGGCTTACATTAATATAATTTTTCTTAATCAATTTTAATTATGATTGTAACATAATACAACCAAATTAACTACAAATAAGTTCTTACCTGTCTTATATCCATGAGTATACAGCAACCTATGCGCCGTGGAGAGTAAGCAGAGCGCCGTGAGGTGTTTTCTGGTGGATGCGCGGCCCCATAATAAGAGTAACGACCAAAGATAACGACCTATTTTTTGTCGGTCATCACTCACATGGTTGAATTCTTTCACAATAGACCTTGAATTGTGACCACCCTGCACATTTTCTGCCAAGTTTGAGATATTTTTGAGACTTGATGATCTTTGATCGATATACCGTATCGATTCTCGATTCAATAAGAATATTTTTTTCCTTAGAATTAAATGGTTAATCGAAAAATATAATACAACCAATAATAACATTACCGTGTATTTAAGAAACGAAAGTTTACAGTATAACCGGAAATAGCAGGAAAAGGTGAATATCTTAGTTAAAGAGATCATATCTCGTTCTCCATAAAGTTCTATTGCAAGCTAGTCCTGAATCACCCTGTACTTGCCACGGATGCCACTGACTGAGATCAAATAGTATCTATTCCTGCAAACGTTTGTTCGGGAAAACTTTTATCCTGCTTTGGATCTTTTAGAAGCAGGATCATATTGCAACAAATCTTCGATAAGAACTTCATCTGAATTATTATATAAAAATCAATGTACTTTCTTTGTTAAGTTTTATAATTTCTTTTTTATTTTAGTCAATGACTTTACCTCAACGTTACGTCGATCTTATAGAATACTCACTTCTACGAAGCCTGTTGATCTTAGATATAGTTAGATGGATTATTATAGCCGTAGCCTTAGCTGTAATTTGTTGTTGCATATTTTTGTTTATATTTACTAAGTAAGTCTATTTAAAGCTTAGATATTTAGTTTTAGTCATGATCGATGATGAAGAATTATATAGCACCACATGCATTCATATCAAGAAAATTTCTGCTGGCATTAAGATATGTTAAGCTAAGTATTAGAAGGTTAAAGGTTTTTCTGTGAGTGGTAGTTGATAGTTAGCAATTATTTATAATGCATCTTTGATAATTTATCAGAATTATGTATGGAATATAGTATACATGCTAACTGTTGACCCGCAAACTTTTTTTTACAAATTTTGGGTTTGTGGCCTATAAGGGAAGGGAAACTACATTTTGACGTAATAATTTTAACGTAATATTAAATAGGAAGGGAAGCCTTGCGGTACATCATTTTGAAGGTGCCATCGAGTACATTCCGATGCCAGAATACTACTCATCTTGTTGCACCTAAAACAAAATGGCGGCGCTTTAAAAATTGCATAGGTATTATTTTTTTCATTTACTGTCTTAGAAAAATAAATACAACCTGGCATAGTGTAGTAGGAATCAGATAGCTTGTGTGGTTCTCAAATTCAAAATGGAGGATGGGCGCTATCTTGATAAAAAATAGGAAGTGAAGTCTTGCGATACTAAGTAAACTAACCTAAAAAGCAAAAGAAAAAAATGGTAAATGATATTTTTTAAAAAGCCGCCATTTTGTTTTGTATACGAATAAGGACACTCTGGGATCGTAAAGTACTCGATAGCACCTTCAAAATAATGTATCGCAATACCCCTATTCCTATTTAATTTTCTTTACCAAGATGAACAAGCTAGAACTCTCTTTCTTACGCCAAAAGATAGTTTACCTTCCCCTATAGACCACCCCAACATTTTATAAGAAAGAGTTAGCGGGTCCAAAGTTAGCATGCGGGTGGGGGACATTAAAGAACCGTACTTGTATGTGATGCATAATTATTAGACTGACTCTATATTCTTGTTAAGAAACAAAATGCTCCATAATTTGTTGTATTGAGCTACCACAATGCATTATGTTGCGATTATGTATGAAAATTTACATCGCTATCAGTATTGCATATAAACATGCTGAGGAAGTTGTAACTTGGATTCATTCTAGCGGTGTAAAATTAACTACAAGATCACTTCAGTAACATTGTATTTAATGAATGAATATATATTTGATAAATGTTATGAATATGTTTTCATTCCTTTAAGGATTTCGTCAGTTTTTCAGAAGCCAATTGACTAATTATTACTCTTTCATTAAATAACTGTATAGCACGTTAGCACCATTTCTTGGGGTTTCTAGGGTATTTAGGTAAATGCGCAGATTTGATGGGTGATATGCCACAATATGCAGACTGTACCAAATCAAGTGCGCACTGTTGGTAACTCTTTATTATAATAGATAAGAGCAGAAAAACAATTGAGCATAGCGTTTTCGAATAAATGAGGAAAATCCAATTTTTTTAAACGGAATACCCTGTATATTTTTTACTGAAAGGTTTGCAAATCATTTATAGAACGTTCATAATCACTAGTGGTATAAAATTGAAAATAACCCAATTATTATCATATTTATTGTTCTGACATGTTGACTGAGTATTTTTTAAATCAATCTCAATTCTCTATTAATTTGAGCGAAAGAAATGTAAAACACAACCTACATTAAATGGGCAAAGACATCATCATTTTCAATACATTTTCGGGCATTCTTGAGACGCTTTGTGGCTTTTAAAACTGTTCTGTCATCAACGGATGCTATAATGCGTCTAATGCTATCGTGAAATTCAGCCAGGTTCGCATATTTACCTTCATAGACTTCATCTTTGATATAACCCCTAAAGTAAAAGTCTAATAGAGTTATGTTAGGAGATCTTGGTGGGCCAACATATCAGACTATTTGTTACTATTCACATATCTTGGGAAAGCTTTTCTAACAACATTATTATTATTATGCTTTAACACAGATCATTTTTATAAATGCTTGAACGCCATTTTATAATATTCATAACTAAAAATCTAAGACCACATTCAATATGTAAAATTACATAAAATGCTTGCTTTTGTTGACAGCAGAATAATCTACTCTGATTCATCGAATGAAGCTTTATTTTAAACGTACACAGCCAGCTTGTCTAAAAAATAAATATAGTAATAATTCAGTTATTTTCAATTTTAGGCCAATGTGCATATGAACTTTTTTGTTCTGTAAATGATTTGCAGGCCTTACAGTCAAAAGTATACAGGGAATTCCGATTAAAAAATGGAAATTTTCTCATTTATTCGAAAACGGTATGTTCAATTGTTTTTCGGTACTCGCCATCTTAACCGGCAGAAGAAATGCTACTACTATAGACTATAATGGTCGATGGATAATTTTCGTCTGATGGGAACTATAGTAATGCCTGTGGTATATAAAATACTATATTTTTCATCTATTTAAAATATGAATAGTTAAATTCCTGCTTTTTTTTAACTGTTTTAGTCAATTTTTAGGATTTAGTGAGCTTTGATCGGTTGTCATAGAATAAGTTGGGGTTGTTTATTTTAAGCGTTGTTTATTTTAAGCGTTTTTTACGTGTATAAACGAAAATTGTGGAAATTCCACAAAATATTTTAGAAAATTTTGAAAAAGCTAAGAAAACTTATTACCGGCAAAGTCTAACGATTAGGAATATTTTAGATATTTTAGTCGGAAAAATATACCCTAAATAGCCTTTGGACAAAATATTCCCAGGTGAAGTCTGAACTTATAGTAAAGGAAAACATTAATATTTCAAGTATTGTCAATTAATAGCATTTTTAAACTTAAATCAAAGGGATATGTTCATAATAAGTCAAAAGTTGTGGAAAGTGAACAAGTGAAGAACAACTTTTATCAAAAATGCACCAAATGATGTCTTCTGGAGTTTTTGGCGGCCTAAGACGAGATGAGATGGAAAAAATGATCATTGATGATATTGAGGATAAATGGCCTGCTATGCTTGTCAAGGTAACTAAAACTGCTACGCCAAAAAGTTTTACTATAATCGAAGGAGAGCAAACAGATTCCTGAAAATTGGTTAGACAGTACCTTGCATTAAGGCCAAAAGGAATTAAGGAACTCAGATTTTTCCTTACCTACCGAAATGGTGAATGCATAGCTATGCCTGTGGGTAAAAATACACTAGAACGTGTTCCTTCAGTCATAGCAAAATTTCTAAATTTAGGAAACGCCCAGGTATATACAGGATATTGGCTACGTCGGACCTCGTCCACACTATTTATCGATGGCGGTGCTTCCCTTGCAACATTTAAACTATAAACAAAGTGGAAGAGTACTAGCGTAGCGGAATGATAACTAACTCTGTTACCGAAAAGAAAATATGCTAATTAATGTTGAAATGGAGCAACATCGAGAAACTCAGCAATGGAGCAAAAGTGTACATTTAACATAAGAAAACTGCATAATATTTTGTGAAAATAACTACAAATAAGTACAAATTTTGTACAATATTTTCTTATAATTATCGGGCATTATGAACTTTATCACCTGCTAATATTTCCTATGATATTATGATGATGTTTAGAGCAACCGTTTCTAAGGTATTATAGGTAAATAAATGATAGATGAAAAATAAAATAATTTGCAACAGTGTGCAATTAATTTGGTATACCCTGTATAATATTTTTTATTGGTGAAATGAAAATTAAAAAAAAATAACAATAAACCATGTCTTGGGATAGCTTTTGCCCATGAAAATCGTGATGAGCATTCGATAGTACATGACAATTCGCCATTTTAGTTTTAGTCACTTCTAAATAGTTATTTTTTCAAATTTAAGTGTGCTTTTATATTTTTTTCAGATTACAATATTTCAAAGAAAGTAAACAAAAGTGTGCGTAACATAGAATCCAAGGATAGTATTATAAATATATAATTTTGTAGCGAATCGATCAACAGTGTGAAAATGAACAATATATCACAATCGTACTTTGTAGAAGGTAGCCAGACTTGTTTAGAAAGTTAGTAAATATGAAATACTATATTAAACATTTTTTTTTAATAACATCATTTGATAACCTTTTGAATACCTAATGATTAAGTCTGTTGTAGAATCAACATAAAAACATATACCTACAGTGCACAGGGTGTTGAAAACTTCTCACCCTTACTATTACGCTTTCAGTAAATAAAATATTAAAAATCCGAAACGCATATCAGTTTTAATGTGAAGGGGGACACGTTCAAAGAATAGTTGCAGGCTTCGTAGTTTAAAACCCCTGATAGGGGTAAATGTTACCATAAAAATTTTTAGTGGGAAAACGGGCCAAGTGTATTTCCAATAATGCCATAATTTATTATTTTTTGAGTAGTGGTTTCCAACAAATCTCGAAAACTTAGGACCGATGTTTGAATGTTAGCTTAAGTTAGACCTCAGCTAAGGTAGCCTTAACGTTATGATAAACCTTACACAAACTATGTTTTAAATTATTGTGAGGGTCAATTGATGCGCTAGGTGAAAGATTACCACGCCCTTAAAGATCTATTCCTTTAGATGAGAGTGAGAAAGCACTTTAACATACTGTCAAACTTGTGTTAAGGATGACTTATGTCATTCTGTACCTTACGATGACTTTAAAATATCGGCCCTTAAATACTAACTTGTTAGCAAATAGTTGATGCTACGACAGAATATTAAATTCTATACAACTTTATACAGAACGTTTAACCAGAGTCCCGATTAAATTATTACTAATGGGATTTTACATTTAAATCACCAGAATATATAGGAAAGGTTAAAAAAAATGAAATTATTAATTGACAGTAAATTAACACCCTTATTTTATTTACTACCACCAAAAAACAACTCAGGAATGTAAGAAAAATGTTTCTTGTACACCACAACAAATACAAAAATCCTCTGTCAATAACATTAACAATATTAACTTAAGTTATTAATTTAAATTAACCTAAACTAATAAATAAAAATGAGCTAATCTGCAGCCAAAAACTTCCTTTTATAGGATTTTCTCGCATGAGATTGAAAATGACAGTCTCGTTGAAGACTCCAGCAGTAATGATATCTCTCTTCCATATTTTTTATATCCTGGTGGAATCGTTCCAAGTGGCTGTGGAGATAATTATTCTTAATGCTCGTATTACACCCAAGTTTGTTAAAGTTGTTGAGCATATCTCACTATCTGTCGGTAATTTTCCGATTTATTGTTTCCGAGAAAATTTTACACAACTTTAACAAAAGAGCATCATGTATTAAATTCAGTTTCGGTCATCGAGTCTGTAAAATGTGATCTTTTATTAGCTCTCTGATCTGAGGTCCATCAAATATTCCGGCTTTTAATTTCTCCTCGCTGAGTGCAGGAAGGTTACTGGACAAGATTACCGACTGATGTTCATCATATTTAATTTTTGTAAGCACTAACGATACTATTTTATATTTTTTTCGCAACTACGCCTACTTGTAGAAGCCATGTTTAAATACGATTTTTCAAATGGCAATGAATCTCAAGTCTCAACTAAATTTTGCAAATGCATGCAGGCAATATCACGCATATGGGGATTATATAGGTACTAATACCCTAGGATACAAGTCAAGTTAACGAATTGCCTACTAATGTATATTTTGTGCTAATTGCAAATACGAAAATAAGAAATCTGCAGGTGCAAAAAAATTCAAGGAAAAATTATTTCTTATCTGTAATAATTATATGGCCTTTTGCCAATATAAGATTAGGTTTTCCAGTGATTTATGAATAAATAAGTAGAATTAAAAATACTTCTGATAAAATTTATGACCATTATAATTGTCAAATATATTAATATTACAATTTATTATGAGTAGACTCTATCTCAAAAACTAGAGCTGATACGAAGAAAAGCTAAGTGTTTTTGGAATCACCGCATTCAAAATAACTAAAATCAGTTGTTTTTTCTTCTTCGGCACCATTTTTTTTTGTTGGGCTGTGTAATTATTATATATAGTATAGTTAAAGATGAATACTATTTTGTAAAGATCCAGGGTGGTCAAAGCTTGAATATTTTTTTTTTGTTTTAGACATAATATCGATGAGAAAATTATTATTTCGTTAAACCTTATTATTTAGTAAAAAGAAAATAAGCGAGGAGAGAGGCGGGTAAAATTACTTGGCCGATATTTATTATTATTTTATCGAAAAATGTTCAATAAAAAAGTTGCGTGGAATTTGATCGTAATCATAATAAACAAACTACTTATTGAATTATGACATATTTACAATAAAATTCCTCGCACATTTTGTATTTAATATTTTATGACCAAACATAACAAAAAGATAAAGTCCAATCCCTTATGTCTGGATCACCCTGTAGATATAAGCAAGAACTTATCTATCAAGTGCTTTTAGTGAGCTTTTAAAAAATAATTAAATTTATCACTAATAATTACCTACGCGACTTTACATACAAATTAAAAACAAACGGTCCGTAACTAACTTCAAGTATTTTTTTTAGATTAGTAATGTATATTTTCCAAGTATATTACTGTGCAAATACAAATATACGTTTTGGGGAGCCCTATCTATACCGGGTGTTGTGAAAATAGTTTATTATATTTAAATAGGTGACTCTTGTTTGGGTTGTTCCTAGTGAAACACTAGATACTTTTTCATTAAATCGACGATCCAAAAACGTAGCTAAAATGGCCTAAAATCATCCTACATGCGCTGACTCCATAATCATATACAGGGTGATTGATGGTGGATGGTATATTAGACGTTTATGAAGAACAAGTCAACGGATCAGTTTAGAAATTTGGTAGCTTAGTTGACATGCGTTCTCTTTTAAACATATTTTCAGCCGTGCAGTGCTGCCGCTTCTACTAGAAAGTATTAGCTTTGATAACTTAAACGGAACATCCTGTGTATTATTTGTTTAAATTCCCAATTATTTCTTTATAACTTTCCTTAAACTTTTCCAATACATATCTGTTATCGTTCAGTTAATAATTAACTTCTTTTTTTGGAAAACATTTTCAAAGAGGGGACTAATATTTTTGAACTATGACAATTAACGCAATGAAATTTGGTTGAGAGTTAGATAATACCCGAAGGCCTTTCAATCTCTTCCAAAATATAGGTATAGCAATATTACACATAGAAAGATAGACAATTTCAAGAGTTTCTACAGGGTTCGGACTAATCAACAGCTGTAAAATTCCATGACTTTTCCAGGCAAATATTTGGTTATACTCCAGGTCTGTTAAAAATATTTCAGTATATTTTGATTTTAATTTTTCCTACTATTATGTAGATAGCCATATACACGGTTGGCAATAAGAATGGAACATCCCCAATGTTTTCATAACCGCGTCATTTTTCGAAAAACGTCGCACCCGTCGGTTTTATTTTTCACTTTTACATTACGTTTCCAATCTTTTTAATCATCTTCATGAATTTTCCAGGATACCGATCTGTATTTTCCATAATTTTGTTAAAACCGTTCAAATTAACGAGGTCCCCATAGAGGCCCTTCTTATCTTGGGCACCCTGTATAAGGTGTCCATTTAGTATGTAATTCTTCCATCACTCATATAAGATCATCGATAGAGGAAAATTTTAAATATAATAATTAGGGGACTATTGAAGATGTATATTTTTAAAATATTACAGTCTGTTTCACAAAATCGGGACCAGTAAAATTTAATTATTTTTACTCGATATTAGTGTCGCTCCTTTATGTAATCCCAATTATTTTGTTCCAATCTGTGTAGTACTCATATAATCTGGATGCAACTATTCTTAAAAAAAATTTATCAAAATGAAATCAATAAAGAAACTGTAATATATTTATTGGGACAGTACAAAATCAAAAAAATTATTAATATCTTGGCAACACTGCAACAGATTAAAAAAAACTATACATAAACAATAAGGAGAGGCACACATTCCGATTAAAAAATATAGGACATTCCATTTAAAAATTACGTTTTAATTACACACAATATTCTTAAAAATATTTTTAAAATATACATCTTCAACAGTCCCCTAAGATATTTAAAGTTTTCCCCTATCCATGATATAGGAGATATCGAAGAATTACACAATAAATGGACACCCCGTATAAGCTATCAAATTTTCAAAGCGATCCGTTGACTTCTTATAGCCCATCCACCTTAAATAACCCTGTGTGTTCACTGAACAACTGTAAAGTAGGATCAATCATGTATTGTGATGTTTCCAAAACACCAAACCAATTATTGATTTACTCTGCGGCTTAAAACATAAACCTTATAGCAGTCAAAGATTAACCAAGTTTTCAAGTTTTTTTTTGATTAGTGGCACTTATTACTTAAATTTTACAATAAATTATATAAAAAATATTAAAAATCTCTCTCTTATCATGTTTTTCAATTGGATTCGTCATAATTATCTATCTCGCAAAAAGCAGTGTCACCGAAGATCGTGCTTATTTCTTGCACATTCGTTGCTAAAAAGTAGTAGTTAAATTTGACCTAAATTTTGATAGATAGATTCGATATTATAAAGTTTTGGGCCTCCTTGTATACAGGGTGTCACAAATTCGTCTTTCACCATTGGGATTTCGGGAACGGTAACAGATACGAATTCGGTTAATCGGGGCGTAATTATGGGCCAAAAAAATCTAAAATAAATGCAGGGGCTTTCAAAATATTTGGAAAAATGTTAAATTTTGCGTTTTGGTTTTTATGTCCGAGCCAAATTTTACTTTCTCATTGCTACTTTTTACTTTCCACAAAATGCCAACATCAGATCGTTAATGCGACGTTTCGTCTTTGGGTCACCATCATCAACTTATTTTTTGTTTAAATTATGAAAGAGGACCGAAATCTACATCCAACAGTATACAACAATTTGATACCGTTTTCACATCGAACTTAGCTTACTTTAAAGGTTGTTAATGCGGTCATGTATTTTTGGTTGCAGAAACAATTCCTAAACTAACTTCATACTTGTCAAGTTAATTTTTTTTAAAGCCTATACTGTTTTACAAATATATCAATTTGCAATTTCGCTTAACTCAGGAGGAGTTAATATCATCTTGGTTCATAGTGTTTAATTATTTAAGAAAGTTTGCTATTCTCACGATAAAATGGCAGACATGGATAATTTATCAAAGGCTACTTTGATAAAATCATAATTTGATAGTTATTACGAACAAACCCGGAATAACTCCGGTGCCGCATAGTTTTTTTGGCGTATCGTGTTCTCCGACCAAAAATAAACATCTTTTGTCCGAAATTTTTTTAATTTGGGCCCATCCTTCACCCATAAACACACTTTAGTACAAGACAGAGAAAATAGTATTAGAACTTGATTTTCGCACGGTTTTGATTTTGTCTTTCTCATGGTGATTATTGGTGGTGGTTTAAATTGCAAACTATTCCTCCTTCAAAACCAAACAACTTTTTCCCTAGACATTTTCAATGCAATGCAATGCGATGCACCGGAGTTATTCCGGGGTAGGTACCAACCTTTATTCAACACCGTGTATATTTTTTTAAATATGGATTTTGTTTTATTAAAAAAGACGTAAAATAGGAAAGATAGACGATAAAACGACATGTCATATAAAGCTATTATAACACTTGTGCCCTTAGAAATCCAGCCACAGGCGGCCCGTTTCCTAACATGCATGTGCGCATATGCTGCGTAAATTCACTTTATTATTGTATCCATATAAACAATATCGAATCGTAAATATAATTGAGCCGAACTTGGAGTCAAACATTTAGCAAGTAAAACCCTATGGCCTCCTCTAAGAGAAATGCAATGTTGCTAGCATAACGTATGATTTGACCCCACTTATTGGTAAGCAAAATAAACCTCTTACCTCCGTGATATTACATCTAATTAATCAAATAATAACAAAAATAATCGACAATTTGATGATAAAACAATTAGGTATGTATTATCTCTGAAGAGGTTGATAAAAAAAATTTCTAAACTTAGTAAGATTTTTTAGTTACACACAAGATATTAGTGCGGGTTACTGTATTAAGCTCCCCAATAAATCAAATGTTAGTGATTCAATAAAAAAATCGAAGATCGGAGTCAATAAGTTTATGTTCGTGCAACTCGTTAAATAATAATATTAATCCAAATGTTTCTTAAATGTTGTACCACCCGCATGGTCATCATATGGACCATAATTGTGGGTTTATTATTAGGAGGATCACTACTTCTGGCATTTTGGGGAATCCCGAAAATTATTAAGGATCAAATTTATAAGGTAGGTATTTAAAGAAGATTTATTTTTCTTGTATTGAACTTTTGGACTGTACTTTATTTTATAGAAAGAATATTAGAAGCTTATATCAATAATCTTAGGTTTCTCAATATTATATGAAGATTATTTTAAGAAGATTTTTGCATTTAAATTGTTAAAATAGAATAATATAAACAATAACAATAATAATCAAAATCTACGATGTCATTTAACTAAAAATATCTGTGATATGTTTCTCCCAATCTGGGAATCGTCATACCTACAATAGAAAATATTCTTAATAGCATGTTATACAACTAGCCGAGCCATTACGATCAAACTAAACTACACTTGGTGAACAAACCCGAACAAACAATACAAATCTGTTTATATTTACCGTATATTTTGAGTATAGTGTGGTTCAAGATAAACCGTTGACCTATACTGCAATATAACAATAATGTGCCCCTATATGTAACCCTATTGTGCCTATCCCTAAATTTTGAAAACAAAATATATACATATTGAGTTCATTTTTATTTTGAATTAAGAGACATTTTAATAATATTTGAGACGTAGTAAGTTTAATAAAAATAAAAAATAAAGCAATGCTAAATTACTGATGTATTCGTTTCAATAAAAATTAAGTATTTATACAGGGTGCCCAAGATAAGGAGGGCCTCTATGGGGATGTCGTTAAAGGTAACAGATACAACTTCGACTAATGGGGAAAAGGTATCGCAAAAAGCACGTACAAAAAGTTGTGTTAAGATATTTTTAGTTTTGAGTTATTAAAGAAGAACTGAAATTTTGAATTTAATTTATTTTCAACGTTAATATTAAATGTAGCAAAACTGACAAAACATTTTTACAGCAACTTAGTAAGCTAAAAGAATATATACCAAAATTTTTTATTCGTTTTCAAGCAATTATCATCAACTTCATTTGTTCTAATACGGCTCTGATTTTATAATATCAAATTTTAAAACATTTTTTTATTCTAAATTCAATGATGTACCACACATTATCGTATAATTAGGTTTCGAGCCTTTTTAATCATCTTCATGAAATTTTCAGGATACCCACCTGTATTTTCCGTAATTTTGTAAAAACAGTTCAAAGCAGTAGGTACCAAAATGAATATTTTTAAAATAATTTATTAATAATGCACTACATAATAATCTTAAAACAAGATAATTTATTAACAAAAAAAAATCAGTAAGTATGGAAAAAAAAATAAACGACAAATCATTAGAAATTAATTTTCCAAAAGGTGTACGAAATGATTTCCGTCATTGTCCAGAGACCTTAGACGACTAGTAAAGTTATTGAAGCATTTCAAAGCGTAAGGCCACAAATGCTAACGAATGTTTTAAATTCTGTAATTTTAAAATGCTACTTGTTTGGAGACAGAAATCATTTCAACCACCTTTTGGAGAATTAATTTCTAATAATCTAGTGTTAGTTTTACTTTAATTAATGTTTTTTTACCGATGTATTTATTTGTTGTTTATTTTTTCATACTTACTGTTTTGTTATTGTTAGTGTTAATTATCTTGATTTATGATTATTATGTAGTGCATTATTATAAAATAATTTTAAAAATATTCATTTTAGTACCTACAGCAATGAACTGTTTTTAATGAATTAAGGAAAATACAGATCCGTAACTTGAAAATTTCATGAAGATGATCAAAAAGACTCGAAACGTAAATAAATGTGATCATTGAATTTAGAATAAAAAAGGTCTCAAAATTTGTTATTATAAAATCAGGGCCGTATTAGAAAAAATTAAGTTGATGATTATTACTTGAAAACGGAACCTCGTATAAAAAAGAATTTTTATGTATTCTTAGAGTTCACTAAAAGTTGCTCTGAGAATGTTTCATCAGTTTTGCTCTAACTTTAATATTCACGTCGAAAAAAAATTAAATTAAAAATTCAAAATTTCAGTTTTTCTTAAATAACTCAAAACTTAAAAATCTTAATAAAACTTTTTGTACGGCTATTATTCATCCTTTGATTGCGATACTTTTTTCCCATTTAATCAAAGTTGTATCTAGTGGCGGTTCTTTCACAGGAGCACATGCGCACTTGCACCCCCAAAACGAATAAAAAAATATTAATTTATATTCATTGAATATTATTTATCGTATAAAGTCCGACCCTCCCAAATATTTGATGGTACCGTCAACCAAATTGTATATTATAGGCTCTCGAACCGACAACCGTGCATCAGTCTAGATTAATGACGATTATGATGAGACTTGCTCGCATGTGCGATTAAGTAGGCGGGGCATAATGCAGTTTATCTGTAGTAACAAGTGGCGGGAGACAGCGGGAGATAGCGGGGCTAAGGCGATTTAACATGAGAAAGGCGCACAATTTTAGTGTGGGCCGCGCCGTTGTCTGTTCGTGCATCTAGTTAGAAATTCCAGCGTGTATCTTTTAGTATTATATATTTATTAAGTTAAAATGAATAATTGACGGTGGACTATTTAAAAAATAACTTTAGCTCTTTGAGATTGGAGCAAAAAATTGAAGTGAAGAATGCGGGAAGACCTAAACCCGAAATTTAACGCAGACCACAAAGGGTAAATCTAGTAACATTATTAGAAAAATATATGAAAAAATAATTATATAGGGTATTCCAAACTTTAATGAGGCGGTTATTGATCAATTTTCTACAATTAAGAACCGAGGAACGGACTTTTCGTTTAAGCACTATACACACTAAGGAAACCATTATTTTCCAAAAGTTGTATTTCCTTGTGTAAAATTAAAAAATAAATAAAAATATGTTTTACTTAACGCATTTTCTTATTACTTGTTTTCTTTCTACATTTAAAACGCCTAGAAAGTAATTATTTGGTCGTTACACAAAAAAAAAATTTTAAAAATAATTTTACCATACTTGTGAACCTATTTATCATAGGTCATGAGCCACCACTGGTTGTAGCTGTTGCCATTAACGATATCCCCATGGAGGCCCTCCTTATCTTGGGCTGTATACAGTCGTCAATAAAATTTATTTTTATATTTAAATTAAATGTTACGATTTAGACTACAGACTAATTAATACAAGACTAAAATTCTACTTTCTTCCGACAGTGACACTACAAGAGGCCGCACTCTCAGCATAAGCCCATGGACGCCACATTCTAACACTAATATAAAAGAAAGTACGCGTTGGAAACTAAACACTAATATATCAAAATTCACTCGTCGGAAAGCAAATTGAATATTAAATTTTACAAAAATCAATTTGCATTTATATATTATTAGATATTTATACCTACTCAAAGTGGTATAATAATTATGAATAGTGTTGTGATCGCTCGCGCGAAAAACCGCTTGATTACTCGAATATTGAAATAACCGACATCTCGATTATTAAAAAAGTTGCTCGAGTTATAACCCGAACAAACCCCAAGCGAAAATCGTCGCTTGTTATTACTTATTACCTTTCACTCGATACCCGAGCTTCGTTTGACGCCAACCAAAATGTTCTGCTTGGTAGTATGATCGTTCGAGATAAAAAACTGCTCGTATATTCGAGCAGTTTTTCGCTCGATAGGAAATACTATTAAAAATCGTTGCCTTTTACTTGAGACCCGATCTTCACTTGATGCCACGCGCCATCCGAAATGTGCCGATTGGCGCCGTCCGAGTTTGACGCTCGGAAGGTTGACAAGACATACGTCTTTGTTAAAGGCACATAAACGAGAAGGTGCATACAAAAAGGTATGCCAAATCCCTTAGTGGATTCATCGCGACATGGGTTTTGTTTTGACTGGGACTGGCTAGCCAGCGTCGATTGCAAATTTAAAAAAAATTAAAGGATATAATTTAAAAAAAAATCAGAATCAACTGTTCTTCCTTAATAAAAACTCTAGACTAGACTTCTCAAACTTACAAGAACAACCCCTGGTGTTCTATCAACACCTTCTTCTAGTAATAAAAATTTCAAGTGATGAATCGCTCAAGCTTAGGATTTTGTGGCAGTCAAAAGATCAACAATATTTGAAGCAAACTATAATATTGTCATTCGTCATCCCAGATCTTTGGGAAAATCAAATTAAAATTAATAATAAGTAAGAAGAACTTTAAAATTCGTAATTATTTTTTGTTATACAGGTTATAACTAAATGGTGTATTTTGCCCTAAATTTTTGAACACATTGTGCAGAAATTTGATTATCGTACGAGATGTTTTTTAAGTGTCATCTTTTCTCAACAGTTCTTGTTTTTATTCATATCAACATCTGTGTTATTAAAAAAAAACTATGCGATTCATAGATAACAGAATATGAGGAAAATCTCTCCAATTCAATGAGTGAAACAATGGGTTGGTGCTCACAAAATCGCCTTGTGCACAATGTTCATATCATATTTTAAAACTGTTATGTCTATTTGCACGGATTCCACTTAAGACGTTTTAGGTGGACCCTAACTTTAAGTGTCACTAAAACTGTTATTTTCCGTTGCATAGTCGTTGAACCGGCGCATAAGCTAGTTTTAAGTAGAGATAAGCCGATAGCCAATATAAGCCGAATATTTTTAAGGTTTAAACCGGACCTTAAGTGATTCTAACGTTATTTTGGCACTTTTCTGTTGAAACTGGATTTATTTCAAAGGAATATTTTAATGGATTGATGAAATAAATGTGGTGATATATCCTAGAAGGATATATAATGCAGTGAATATTTTCATTTTAGAACTTACTCTTTTTCAAACATTTTGATCATGTTACAAAAAACAACACTATTTATTTTAAATGAAATTGAAGGCGAAATGTATTATTATTCAATTAGCGAAGAGATTCCTTTATGATAGGATGATTCTCTAAAATCAAGTATCATCCTTGCCAAGTTACACTATCCATTTTTTGGCTCCTGATTACGCTTTTATTACGTGATTATAATGTTTAATAAAACTGATTTTTATCTACCCGAAAAATTAGTAGCTTATTTTTTCTTCTACCTTCACTAATTCCCCTTCTTAACCATAATAATTATAGCAACAATAATAAAACCCTCCACAAAAATAATCTTCCCTGTTCTTGACTTGACAATCTTGATATGCCATAGTAATCACCATGGAAATATACAATATACATTGTTATTTATACTATATTTTCCCTATTGCAACTGTTCCCTATCATTTAGCTAAACTTTAGTGGAAGTGGAACCTCAGCAAACAAAATGAACATGAAGTTACACCTTACAGTTAGGTTCCACTTACCTATGAATAAGATTTAAGTGTAACCCATGTAACCCATGCAACCGGCCATTAGTGGTATCTTTGTCACCCTTTTTTGTTTCTTTTTTTTATGTGGGCATTACATTTTTAAAATAAATCGAATACTTTGCCTCACGCGAGTACCTTATTTAGTACAGTCACCTACGACTGACAAATGATATGTGATGGCTCGCAGTTAGTTCCTATTTCCCATGGATCGTCGTTCGTTGTAAACATATTTTTAACGAAAGGTTCACGAACCGATCGCGAACCGTCCGTTGTTGACATTTTTAAGGAACAGTCCATGAACGACCCGTGAACCGTTTGGCTCTTATATTTATACGCGCCTTAATGGAAAAGGAAAAATACACACAAACTGGCCCGCTAGTTGTTATTATTACAAATTCGTTAAAATATATTTTTAATATTAATTCAATTTATTTTTAAGAAGTAAGCAAACACTAGAAATAATTGAATAACGCGGGATAAGGGCGTCCTTGTTACACGACAATCTTGCTTTATTTCTTTACGTCTATGTCAACAAATACAACTCGTCAACTACTTAATTTCATTTTATTTTGATTCTATCGTTGCAGGCAGGGTTGTTAATGTCGCTGAAAAATTGAATTTACTACATTGTTACACTTATTACGTCGCAAACGTAGTAAATGTAATTAGTGTATTGATTGGCTGAAAGTGTCAAAATCACAACATAACCTCAATTTTATTATTATTAATTTGTCAAAGTTGGAAATTCGAGTGAAAAAGTCAAAAATATTATTTTCGGTTATTGATCTAAACAAAAATATTCTAAAAATGAGAAGTAAAGCTGAATTTATATACACGACGTTGACGATTGACGGTGCTGTTTGACGGTGACGGTACAGCTTAAACATATTGAAATGCATAAGGCCATTTATATTTGACGATGACGGTGTAGTTTGACGGTGGGTGACGGCCGACATGAACCAATTTTATCTTTTGACGGTGGACGGCCGTAGCAACGTTCGTAGCAAGTTTACACAGCCAATCAAAAACGTGTTTGCCTGTCACGTGATATTTAGTAAATATTATTTTATTTTATACCATCTTATTAACCATTTTAAAGTGTACTGTTGATAAGTGTTGATAGTATCATTCAGATCACATAAACACCAAAATTAATATAATCACATAAAAATACAGAAAAGCCGAGAAAAACAGGTTAGGTTATCGTCGCCACCGTCAAGTTTATAAATCCAGCTTTTTACGGCACCGTCAAACAGCACCGTCAAACTGCACCGTCAATCGTCACCGTCGAGTTTATAAATTGGCCTTTAAAGTAGTGAATGTAGCAAATGTAATAAATGTAACAAAATCCGTAGTAAGTGCATGTAGTAAATTACATTTATTACAGTAGTAAATTACGTAGTAAATATTTCATTAACTACTTTAACAACTGATGGCATCGGAAACCGACGGGAACGGTAAAAATGACAGTCCTACTTCTGGGCAAACCTAATATATAGGGTGTTTCAAAAAATAAATGCCATCGCTCGTTACCCAAAATGAACAAAATTATTTCTACCAACCGCCGATGCTTTGTTTGGAAGATACAGGGTATTTAAAAATATTTCCGAAACAGCTTTAGTAATTTTAGTCAAAATTTGGGTTATATATTTTAAAGAACCTCGTAACGATATAATTCTGTATCTATAGAGAAAATTTAGCAAAATTTTGCACACTTTTTTTTATCTAAACCACTCAAAATTCTTGATTAGTATCACATTCATATCGTGTCATGCAAGTAAATACTTTTATTCCATATTACACACCACCTGCTGTTTTGCGCAACAAACAATAGCTAATGCATATTATCACTCATTATCTGATGATTGGTCCATCTGATTATAATTTGGGATGAATGAATGCATAACAAAAGAAAGTTTTAATTCCACTAACATTTCTATCACTATACACATACAGGGTCCTACAATAGTTCGTCAGGCTTCCATAGCTCCTATACGAATGAAGTTAAAAATTTCATTTATATGATTTATACTGATAATTATGATTTATACTGGATCATAGGGTGTATTTCAGGAGTTTTTCCATATACAGGGTGGCCTAAAAAAGTGTCATAATATAAAGTTCTATTTTTTTTTAAATGAGTATTTTATTAGATATATAGGTTCGTATTAGTGTCCTCTATCATTACGTAAAATGTTATTTGATTTGCTTGGGAAGAGCAATAAATTAAAAACTAAAAAAAAGTTTTGTAGTCCTCGAAAGAAAATTAAAAAAAAAACATTCTAACGCAAGCGATACCACGGATCGTAAAGTACTCGATAGGACCTTCAAAATGGCGTATCGCAAGATCCATCTTGCTATTTAATTTTCATTGCCAAGATAGCATTAAAGAACCGTACTGTATAGTGTGTAGACGCTTAAAATTCGTCTACATCAAGCACGTGGAACACTCGGCGACCTCGTTGCAACACCGACCATAGAAACATACTGAAGCAACGATACTGAAGGTTAAACATATCAATACGCTCGCGGCGGTTATCCAAGCAAGGGCGACACACGCGGTGTGATCTGGAATCACTGTAGTTTACTCTAGTGGCCAAAATACAGTTGCTAACTGAAATCAGATCGAGCGGCGCGACGATTAAAAAAAGTATGTAAGCTTTCTCTAGGACACCCAAGGAGTCACCCATTTAAATATAAAATAAGTAATTTCCATAACACCCTGTATATATGCTTTAGATATCGTTTGTATTGCAAAATACAACGTAGAGTGTAATAATAGAATACAAGTATCATTTGCATGACACGATATGAATGTGATATTGATTAAGAATTTTGAGTGGTTTAGCTAAAAAAATGGTACAAAATGTTGTTAAATTATCTCTATAGATATAGAATTATGCAGGTGTTCCTTAAAGACGTACTGATATTTCTGAGTGTGATTTCTTAGGTCATTTCGCGGAGAACAGTTCGTAGGAATATAATAAATGTATATCCGCAACGGCTTAATTTTTCTGCTATGGCTATGCTATGCATGCATTTTTATTTAATCGTTATTTCTTCCGACAGTACAGGGTGTCGACTTTTGAACGAACAAACCCGAACATTTTATTTATTTTTGATAAGTTACAGGGTAACCGAAATATGGGGGGTGTCCCAAAATGTTCGAAAACCGCATCCTTCTAATACCGGAGATACCTCGTATAACTATACCTAAAAGTGGACAGCATGTATTTTATTTTATACAATATATTATTTTCAATTTTGGTATAATATGATATAAAACCTATAAATAGGAAAGTAATTCCAACGATCCACCAGTAGCAACCTGTGATCTGATATTTTTTACAAGAAAAGTGGTACGCCATCAATATTTTTTCATGTGGATATACACTCGCCGGCACAAAATTCCGCCACCCTGAAAATTTGGTCAAGTTTGATATTTTATAACTTTTTTATTTTTTTGGATTTTGTTATCAGTTTGTAGGTCCGTTTATTTTGTTCTTCTTTAATTATTTTATAAAGTAACATTTTTCGATTAGGCTATATTATACAGGAGTAAATCAACCTGTTGTTTTTGTCGTCATTTCAAAACACACTGTAGGAAAATTGAGGTGGATAATTATATTTACATACTGTTTCTTGTAATCTTTGATGTATTCTAAACATTTCGTTTTCTGATTCATTCCATTATCTTTTTTTCACCAAAATTTCAGGATGGCCGAATTTTGTGTCGGCGAGCGTATCTTCTGATTATCCTAATCAAAACGTGAAAACGGACTCGTCGCGTTTTTCTTGTTAGACTTTTCTTCATTAAAACAATTAAATTCAAATTGAAACTCATTATGTTAACATTAGCAGAAATAATTCACTCACATTCAAAGTTCCCTCGTTAATCGTTAATTATTGACTAAATTCTTATTGTAACCCCGCTTCTTTTTCTTTTCTTTCTCTGGTAAAACCTTTGATTCGTCCCACTAATTGATTTATATAGTTCTGATAGTTCGGGTGAGGAGGAAAGGTTGAATAGGCTTATATAAATTTGCCGCGGGAGATTGATGTCCATGAAGTAGTTAATGCTTTTTCAAAATGAAGCCTCGTCATCCACGCAGAAACGATAAACTAGGATTAGCTGTGTTTTATCCCTCTTCCCTTTGATTATTTTATTGTTTGTGCTGTCATGTTTTAACCTATTATTCAGTCCTGCCGTATAATCTTGAAATAATGCAACCCAACATACAACGACTAATTTCACATTTATAATAATTAATCAAGGTTTATCGAACGCGGGAAATTTTGGTAGTAGGGGAAGTGCTACCTTTCGTGTGATTTATATTGACGCGTAACGATTCTGTGTGTTTACGAATATTTTTGCTTGGCTCTTCCTCTACATTCTTGCCCACGAGCCCCCACTGTAATTTAGTGTTAAAGTTACTTGATATAATGTAAATATCATCAACAATTTTGTTATTTATCTGAATTCTCACACCTTACCGTATCAGTTTTTCTACTAGAAATTATTTATAAAATTTAGCGATATGTGGGCGTGGTCCCAAAACTATTTCGCCTGCAGCGGGCTTTCCCTAGGCCCCCCCCCCCCTGCGTGAATCTAATCCTAGATCCGCCACTGCTCCTGGGTGTGCAATCGTACTGTCATATTTTTAATATTTAGATGAATTTCTTGTTACGCTATCTGCGATTTCGGTGAGTATTTTAATAAGAAAAAAAAATAGGTAGTTTCATATACGTCTTGATTATTTCTCCCTTATGAAGGAACAGAAAATTTTTCTATTAGTTATGTAAATATTTATATGTATGAATTTGTAACCAATATAAAACTTACAATTTCGCATCCTTCATAAACCAATTCATTATATTTTTTAGCAAACCCGATTGGAACAGGGTACAGATCAATGGAACAGATTTGAAGAACTTCCATTTCCGATCGACTTTACTATACGTTTTTTTAATGTGACTAATCCCGACGAGGTACTAAACAACGGTAACAGACCTCAGTTGCATGAAACGGACCCATATAACTACAAGTACGTATGTAACAGTCACCAAATTGTACTTTTATGTAAACTGTTCGGCAAAAAGATCACAACACATCACATAGTTGTAGGTCGAAATAGCTTAAAGTAAATTTTTGGTTCCTGCAAGCTTCTGCCAAACTTTAGCTACGGCGGCAATTGTTAATCTAACAAATGGTGGAAAGGAAAATCACATAAAAAATCAAATATTTTATTCCAGTAAACATGTTATTTCAATTTTCTACCAAAAGTAAATATTTCCTAATATTAAGGCCCTTTGTACACTTAACGGAGCCGCGAATTCGGTACCTGCTACCTGTCCTGTCCGGACAAGTGTGGAAGCTAAAATATACAGGTCGACGGGTTTATCTGTGGCTATGAACGGAATGCGAGCAATAACATTTCTGGGGTTAACAATGTTGTCACATATATTAAATTTCAATTTCATAATACCTCACCGAGAAAACGCTAAAGTTACAATTAAGCATTTAAAATAAATTGTAAAAGGTAGGTATATAAGAAACCCATATTCTATTTTAGTTTCAATATTATTAAAACTTTCTTTTCATGTTGTTTATTTTGATATTTAAATGTAAAATAACATATTTTTTTGATTAAAGTACTTTTAATCTAAAAATATGGCAACATCGTGCACTGTCAATGGTTACAGGTAGCTAGAGCTAATTTGATAGGTTATATCCCAGACAGTTGATAGCGTATGCGTCTATACCCGATGGGACATCGAGCTTGTTCGGCGATGTCCGATATTTGATGGATGCACCCACCCAGTTGCATAGAGATAGGAAGGGCAATAGTTATTGTATTGTGTTTTATAAATAAGTGTTCAGTGTGTCGTATTTTAGGGTGTTATCTTAAAATCTTGAACTTTGTGTGTGTGTGTGTGTGTGATGAATGAGTATATTTCTGGTAAAAACCTCCTCAGTCAGACCCGCGAAGCGATTGCAAATTTTTATAGGGTATGTGAAGAGGAATCACAAATCAATATATTTAAATTGTCACTTAAGCGAAAGCTAGAAAGGGACATTAATACGACCAAAACTGGAAAATCATCATTAATCAATTAATCATGTAACTGCTTTTTTCCCATGTTGAAAAATTTACATTTTTTAAACCTTTATAAAAAATAGCACCTTCAAACAAATGCAATTAGTAAAGAATGTCCTATTTTTATTGCATTTTTTAAAATAATAATAGTACGCCCATGACTAGACCACGTTTTAAACGATATTGTGTCCCCCTCACCGATACGTCGGAGACACAGATCCACTTGTCGACCTGTAATATATTATACCTCATGGCCGGTTACCCAATTCCGGTAAGTGTGCAGCGGGTCTTAGTGTGTGTAGAGATGTTAAATTCCCGGGAATTTAAAATCGTTACCGAACGTTCGCGAATGTTTGTTTTTAAAACAAATTATGTTATAGACTTTAAAGATCCCTTATATCAACCCTCACAAGCTATAGTTACGTAAAAAAGTCAGGCTTGTGGTATCTTCTTTTTATTAACACCGACAAACAAGAAATTGTTTAGTCTGTATTACCTCACTGTTATACACTGTCATTGCCGCTAATGCTATTTTCTTCTCTATCGGAGTTGCTGATGCTGCTGCATATGTCAACATTTACATCTGTCGTTTTTATATTTCGCTTTCCTGTTGATTGTTGAAGGTCCAGCCAGTTTTTTTTTGTTTGATTATGTTAACTTTGATATTCTAGCGATAGTATGAGTGAGTTTGCTTTGAGAGACCTTTCTATTGCAGTTAAGGATGCTGGTAAACTTAAAACAGATATAGCAACATCTAATATGTTTTGCACATATTCCTTGCCACGATGCTACTGAATTTACTTTGTTTGATGAGAACCAAATAAATTCTTTCGTCCAAAGATAGGTTTTTGCTATTTAATTTGTTTTTGAATGCTGAAAGAATTTATGCTTTATTGACTTCAAATATAGTAGGTACTCTTTTCAATTATTTCTGTAATACACTCTAGCACCAATATACTCTTGGGGAGATAAGTGCAGCATAATGTATAATTTTTATTGCCATCTTGCACCTTTGCTGTAAAAATCCAAAAGTATGTTTTTATTCACCACGCGAGCGTGGTAAGGCTGATACCGAATTAACAAACACAATGGGCAGTTGAAAAAAGCCTCCAAAACCTGACTCAGAGTGCTTTAGCAGCAACTACTTAATCTTTAAACTGTAACCCAAAATATTTCGTTGTCTAAAATATAGATTCTAACATTGTAATTAAGATTTGGGGAAACGTTTTCAGAAATAGCAAACATTTTGCAAATATTGCTTGCAATAAAGCCAATTTTTTAGAACCCTGCCCCACCATGTAGCTCATATCTGGGTAAAAATTACCATCTTTTCTATCCAATAAGTTCGTTATCTTTTATTCGGTTATTTTCGTTACTGCATCACATAACAATGAACTGGAAATGGATATTTTTAAATGAGCGAATTTCGAATATGTTGAGTTTAAAACTTTTTAAATCTTTTTAAGGCTTAATTTGAAGAAGAGGAATATCAAATTTGATGACGATGAAGAAGATAGTGTTACGTACGATAGAAAAATGACGTTTGAGTTTGACGAGTCTGGAACAACAAACGAAACTGACGTAGTTACCATAGTTAATGCTGTTCTATTGGTAAGTCACATAGATGAAGCACTTGGTGCGGGCAACTCTAAAGGTTAATTTATACCGGGTGATGCATCGTGAAGTTGAACATAGGAAATCCCATGTATTTTTTAAAGTGGCCGAATATTGGCTCCCGTGTACATTACTGCATTATAACTGGCTGAAGAAGCCGATATGATAAACCCATGCCCGTTTGAATACATATCCTAAGTTATTCAATTAAACGTGATGACAAAATCACGAAACTCTCATAGTTCAGGTAATACACCAACAAATCAAATTTTGACACATTGACAAAACAAAAATTAGTGTCAGTGACAATATTTTCATTATTCGTTATGTTCAACTTTACTTCAATTTTTGGCAATATCGTTAGAAATTATTTGGTGATGTTTGCTGTATTACTTGAGCTATGAGAGTTTCTTGGTTTTGCAATCACGTTTACCTGAATACCTTAGGATTGGCCCATCAAAATATATTCAAACTCGACACATATGTTTACTATATCGGCCCCTTTAAGAAGTTATAATTTAGTTTTTCTATAAAATGAAATAACCATAAATGGCGCTTAAGCGAGATATACTACACTTTATGCGAAATCTGAAAATTCACGTGGCCACCACTGGCGACATGCACAATCAATAATTTTTTGACGTACGTCAAGTCTCAAAAGTCGACGCTTGTTAGGCTGTATTATCATATTGCAACACTGAATTATAAACGCACGTGGTCAGTTTTCTCCAACAAGACGTCTTTGGCCCATTAGTTTTTCAAACTCTTTAGAAAAGAAGTGCAGTTTTGAGATACATGCTCTCTTGTAAGAGTATTATTTCAAAATTTCCATAAAAACACAGCACAAAATGTATGTTTTGCAACATTAACAAAACCAAGTGTTATATCACACAAATTTGAAATCATACCGCATTAATTATTATTATAATTATTTCAAAGAAAACGTTTAAAATTCGTATAAACATGTGGGAACTTTCACGCGACGCGACGCGACATACGCCTTCCACGGACGGGCAGGTACTGAAATAGCAGTGCCGGGTGGCGAATGATTAACGTTCTCGTTCTCCGAGGTCGGGGCCCTCGTTTCGGTCCGGCATCGCTGCTCGCGGGTGACCCAGTTATGCTTATTGGCTGAAAACGGACGTGTATGACGTTGCACTGGAAAGCACTTCGGGTAACACAAGGGTTTATACCCAAGTATTTAGACGATTTAAAGAAAAGTATTTAGTGTTTCTCTAGGACGCCCAAGCAGTCACCCATTTAAATATAATAAACCATTTAAGTATAAATAAGGCTAGTTTAGCTATAAAAATACCGATGCACATACATAATAGTTAAAATTTCTTTAAGTATTTGAAGTAACCACAGATCGTGTGCGGAAGTAAATATTGTAACCAAACTTTTTGCCATAACTGAAGAACATTCTCGTGGCGCATTCACAATTTAGTGGACACTATTTTCTTTAATAATGAAATAGTAATAATCGCTTCTAAAAATATTTCATATTGTCAATTTTATAGCTCAATTTATTTGTGTTAAATTGTTTTTTATAAAATAGAAACTTAGAAAAATTGTAATAAACATCAGTAAAGGAAGCAATTGCAAGATCTTTTGAGATTGAAATCAATGAATATTTGTCAAAAATGTTTCCTGTAGCGTATTATACAGGGTGTTATGGAAATGACGTATTATATTTAAATGGATGACTCCTGGGGTGTTCTAGAGAAGCGCTACATATTTTTTTTTAAATCGAACGTTTAAAAAGTAGGGTAATTCACCCATAAACCCACAGGTCACTCCGCGTCATAATATGATCATATTACATTGCCCAGCTGTGCAATCAACAGATGTTTAGGCACAATTTTGCCAAACTGTGTAAAAAATGTAAAATTTTAGATTCATATAAAAATAATATTTAGTTTACCTAGTATCCAAATAGAACTTAATCCAGGTGCCAGTACACTAGCAAGTAATCTAGGGCACAGACATCTTCAGGTTTTTGTTTTTTTTTCTATGGGAAAAGCTTTATGCTCGTCACGTGCCCAGAAGATAGTCTGGAACTGCATAATAAGCTTATACCCACTAAACACCATTCGGCCTCTTCTTTCGAATCTCTCGGAACAACCGGCATATCGTCGAGAGAAAAAACATATAGCAAAACACAACAAATTGCACTAAATCACTTAAAGAAACACACAGACACCCACGAGTTTGAAATTAGCTTTTTGAAGATAGGCACGCAAAATCACTACACACTAATGCATTAGATGCATTACAAATTGACCCTTGCTGGCAGGATATGTGCCTCCAGGCACAAACATATCAATTGTTTTAGAGACACTATCTGATTATTAGGTTTCATTATACAGGTCACAGGTTTCGCGAACAAAGGTAACAGGTTTCGCGAACAAAAGCACATTTCAACACGATATTTGACAATACTTAGTAGATACACATAATAAAAACGCTGATTGTGTACAATAGACATTTGACAAGCCAAACGACATAACTGTTGAATTTTAAAAGATTAAATTGAACACTTTTATAAACATTTTATTTAGTAAAAGCGTAAGTAACAACCTGGCCTTCTCTGCGTTTCGCATGGCGCCCTCTATTAAAACATATCTTAACTATACTACAGAAGCTAATATAAAATGATACATTTTTTTAAGCGTCTCAAATGAAAAAGAGCAGCGAAAAACAAGTTTTTTAATCTTTATTGGTACCTACAGCAGTGAAAGAGAATAATAAATTGTTACTGTAGATTGTTATTTATTTCAACCTTTTTGATGAATGCGCGAGTCACAGGTTAAAATGCAGGAAAAACACCTTCGTTCGTATCGACTATTAACCATTGCCTAACTATATCTCTTTAGTTCCACGTTAGTTCGTTCGATCAGATGGTCATGTAATGTAATTTTTAATTCGAAGAAATTCTATAAAAAAATGTGTCTTTTTAAGTCAGTTCAGAACAAAATGCATACAAATCTACGCGAGAAAAAAGATATTAATAAAAACGACGCCCCATCTCAATTCATGCAGCGCGGCCAGTGTTTTTGCGTTAAGTAGGTTATGTGCCGGTGTTGTTACTAAGACGTTTTGGTAATTTATAAACATTGTGACACTAATTTTTAAATAAAACCGACAAGGTAAGTGTGTGTTTGCTTAAATAAAATTGCATTAAAAAATACACAATGAGCAATATCTCAAATGTCAAAAGGTCATTGACATTTGACCTAGTTACGTACGTGCGCATTTTAAACTTATTTCAAACTATTATTTGTAATCTGTTTAATGTAAAAAGCATTGTATGTAGTAAGTTTCCTTAAAATAATTGTACGAAAAGGTATTACAGAATCGAAAATTGTTTAAATTATTGTATTTTGTCCAAAGAGTTTAAGGTGTACATATGACAACACTGGTTAGACTTCGTTCTTTGTTTACATATATCGCAGTGCAACACGGGTGTTTTTCTGGTTTAACGTAAGGTCATTTTTACCGCTGAATGAATTGAAAGCGCCATTTAAGGATATTTCTCTTCAATTTGTCTTCATCGTAGGAATTGCCGGTTTAAATATAATACGTCACTTCCATAACACCCTGTAATTATTTCTTTTAAATATTATGCATTCTATCATATTTACATTAAAAATATGTATACGCGTTTCAACGTTTGTGTTTACAGTGATAATTATCGTAAGTTCAATTTCTAAGTAAATTAATGTTCGAATCTAGTATTAAATTTATGGTTTTTTACATATTTGCCAGCCTATGTTTTTAAATTCACATTCAGCATGTTCTGATATGCTAAAGAGGTACTTCGCATCGCGCGCGCCTTTCCCTTCAATTCCCAGGTTAAAATATGCACCAATAAATAACCAGTATAGATATAGAACGTAATTTTAATAAGCACAAAAATATTCAGACAGAAGACATAATTTTATCATGGATAATTTTGAGAAACATTTAGTTATACATTCTTGTAAGCATAAATAAAAATATAGCAGAATATAAATAATAAATAACAATATTATTAAATTATTATCATTACAACTTAATTTAACTTTTTTTCTCATTGTTATAAATTTAATTTTTACTTAATTTGCTTATTTGATCCTTTCTTGATAAATTTTGTGATTTTTAAGAACTTTTTGTTTAATATTTTTATGCTTTTTTAAGTACTTTTATTTAATTTTCTTGCGCTTGTTTATCCAGTCTCTACTTACTTAACGATCCTACTACATAAGCGGATCCTACTACCTAAGCGGACGTGGTATCGCTGTGGCCTTATTACGCTTTATTTATCTCGATAAAAGGTGCGTAGAATAATCATAGTCATACTATAATATCGAATTCGGGTATATTGTTATTGTGTATTGTTGTTGTTGAGTATTGTTGTTTGCTGAGTATTGTTGCCGATTATTGTTGTTGCTGAGTATTGTTGTTGCGTATTGTTGTTGTTATTGTGGATAGTTGTTACTGTATATAATTATTGTTGTTGCTGTATTTCTATTATTGACTAATAGTGTTATTTGTGCTAGTGGTAAAAATGCAAACTACTGCATCAACTAGCGGTCCACCTTTAAAAAAAGACGACCTAATTTAACACAGAGGGAACAAGACATGATAATTTAAAATCTGTGTATGAAGGAGTTCGGACCCGAAATCCGGATTTATCTGTGCTAGATGCAACGGAACTACGTGCTTCTTTATAGAAAATATCAGCTAGTACAGGGGTAGGCAACCTGCGGCTCGCGAGCCACATGCGGCTCTTTGGATGTGAAGCTGCGGCTCTTTAGTTCCATACGCAAATATTATTTATTTTATCGAAAAAAAACTGTACTTTTCACCGCACCCCTCCCCCGTGACACGCATCGTTACTGTCGTGAGTCCGTCGAAAGCTCTCGAATGACAGCGTCGTCGGATGTTTCTATGTAGGTTTTAATTCGTTTTCGACGCAAGACAATTTGGCGTCTTCACCAGTGCTTTGGCTGTGACCAGGTGTCGGCAACCTACGGCTCGCGAGCCGCATGCGGCTCTTTCGATGTCAAATTGTGTCTCTTTCGATATCAAATTGCGGCCGTTAGTGGCTCTTTAAAAACTGAGCAATTGTGTAAATTATAACTTTTGGCTCTTCCGTCTCAAAAAGTTGCCGACCCCTGGGCTAGTACAGTACTCAGGACTTTAAAAAATAAGAAGAACAAGAATAACTCCAAAGTTCAGAATCATGTAGGCCGAAAAAAAATCGTACTTGATAATGCGACAAAATATGCAATTCGTCGAAAAGTACGGTTTTTGATTTTAAGAATTCAATTCCCACATACAAAAAAATTATGTCGGAAATAAAAAAAGGACGACTCATTGCCAAAAATATCGCTAAGTGAATTCAGTAATTACCTGAAATTTTGCTAATTTTCAATAATAAGTACTTATATAAATGTTTTATTTTACGCGCCACTGGAAGTCTATTTCCTTCTCGCTCAAATGCAGTTGTCGTTTCATTTTGTCATCGATGAATCACTGTCTACAATACAATTGTAGTCTCCGAGTATAGGTGTTTTTTAAAGATATTCAGATAATATAAACAAATAATCCATATTTTTATAGAATATAGAATTAGCTACACCACTGCTTTACCCAAAAAAAACATAACCTCATTACTCTTACTTACCGACGAAACTTAATCCGAGGTTAGAATAGTCGAATTTCTTACACACCACGCACTGAAGAACAGTTCTAAATGGTTCTAATTCGAAAAAACACTAAAAATTAATTCAAAAATACCATAGATCACAACCGCAGTAGAGAATAAACACAAACAACACTACGTCCGAAATCGAATGACAGGGTTACACGTAGGTACTATAATCGATAAGCACGTGCGTACAGCGTTGCCAAGGCGATTTCCCTAAAACATTGCAATTTGATGTTGTTGGGAAACTATAAATAAAATATAAAAATACACACATATTTAGTATACATAAGAAATGCATTCAATATAATTAATATTATACCTTTTAAACGCAGGCGCAGGCGGAAGATTTAGGACCCTCAGTACATACTTGAAATCATTGAATTCCGTTTAAAACTTTGTATGATTCTGACAGAATATAAACAATTCTGTCTCTTTATTATATTAAATGTTTTTGGGAATAATTCAACTGTAGATATTATTATGTTCATTTCGAAGCAATAAACCAATGTAATTGGGGTATAATCAGTGGCGGCTCGTGACCTATGATAGAGGGGGTTCACAAGTATGGTGAAATTTTTCTAGGCGTTTTAAATGTAGAAAGAAAAATATAATAAGAAAATTCGTTAGGTGAAACATATTTTTATTTAGTTTTTAATTTTACACAAGGAAATACAACTTTTAGAAAATAGAAAGGTTTTCTTAGTGTGTATAGCTGTCGGATCTTAATGTCGTCGCATGCAACCCTCGTAACAATATTTATACAGTCCACTACTAATACTACTAAAGCCATCTACGAGCTATCAAGAAAACCGAATGATGACCAATACTACTACCGCCATCTACGAATTATCAAGAAAACCGAATGATGTCTAATACGCCATCTACGGGCTACGTCATTAGGCGCAACCAAGACGAGAACAATAGTTAACTGTTTTATGGCGAGAACGAATCGAGTCACGAGACTGACAAATTGGCATTCTTCATATTTTCAGTGTTTTTTAGTTTAAATCCTTAAATAAAATGGATTAAAATCATATCGAGTATCGTTTATCGAAATACACAACATTTATCGACCCTACACAATAGTGCTTAAACGTAAAGTCCATTCTTCGTTTCTTAATTGTAGAAAATTGATCAATAACAGCCTCATTAAGTTTGGATACCGTATATAAATTTTTTTTATATATTTCATTTTTAAACTTTCTAATAAAGTCCCTAGATTTACCCTTTGTGGTCTGCGTAAAATTAATTTCGGGTTTAGGTGTTCCCGCATTCTTTACTTCAATTTCTTGCTCCAAACTCAAAGAGCTAAAGTTATTTCTTAAATAGTCCACCGTCAACTATTCATTTTTATTTAATAAATATATTGTGAAATAAAACTCTTTTTTGCTTTTAAATGTTTCAGTTTTAATAGAGTATTACTCTACATATGTTTCGCCTTCTTAGGGCTAGCTAGCAGCAAAAAAGAGTTTTATTTCACAATATTTAAAAATGTTTCATAAAAAACCTACTGCAGCATCCATACAGTGTAATAAATATATAATATTAAAACATACACGCTCGAATTTCTAACTAGATGCACTAACAGACAACAGCGCGGTGCACACAAAAACTGTGCGCCTTTTCCATGTTAAATCGCCATAGTTGTTTTGGGGGTGCACGTGCGCATGTGCTCCTGGGGAAGAACCGCCACTGGGTATAATGTGACCAAAATTCTTTATTTTTAGGCATCGCTGCAGCTCACGAGTACCATAGAAAGACTAGCATTAGCAGGATGCATAGAGAAGCTTATGACGCCATTTGGAATGGGCGAAATATTTATAACGGCTCCAGTACACCAAATTTTATTTGATGGCATTTTCTTTTCATATGCTAACCATTCAATAGGGTATGCTTGCAAATTAGTTCGCACTAAAATGATAAAACTTATTAGTGGAATAAGGGTTATTGAACATATAGAAGGAGAAGGAGAAGGCAACGATTATTTGAAATTCTCGGTGTTTAATTATGTAAGTATTTAAAAAAAAAAAATTCCAACATGTTCCTATGTGATTTTTAGGTATTACCTTTTTTATGGGTTTAGTAAGCAGTGTAAGAACTTCAAAAATTAATTTTTAGAAAACAGACTCTTATGCGAAAGACACCAATCCGGACGGTATTTATACAGTAAACAGAGGAATCAAAGACGTGTCGCAATTAGGAAATATTATGAGATGGAACGGCGAGTCTCATATAACCACATGGGGGAGCAGTATATCTACAAATAACGACACATGTAACAAAGTCGGTGGAACAGACTCGACAATTTATAAACCTCAGCTTGACAAAGATGAAGAACTGACAATTTTCAATACGGATATTTGTCGGTAAGTACAATAGTAGTAGTGAAAATAATATCTAAAGCACTATGGGAGATATTAAATGATTTTAAAATCATCAACCTGTAGCAAGAAATTTAAGTCGTTGCGGACATATGTTCCTGTGAACTTTTCTTCATAAAATGACCTAAGGAATCACACTTTGAAATAGTCATTAAAGAACACCCTGTATATTATGATAATAATTGGGTGCAACCCCTGCACTTCGAGAGACGAACAGCCATTGCACTGTCGGAAAAGGATTAAGTAAACAAAATGATAATTTAAGAATAGTTGTTGTAAACGTTTCCTCAAAATTCACAATATGGTGGCCAAATCACCTGCCATTTATGACAGCCTGTTGAATTTGGTCTATTTTACACCCTGACCTAAATCTACGGATAGCCAAACTCTAAAAGCAAAAGGTACGGTAATATTTTGGCAAATCAAAACCTTCTTTACTGGAAAATAAACAATCTATTTTCTCGCATATCACTGAAAAGCCACTTTTAGAATTAATTTTCATACGTATTGTAGATTTTTAATATCGTTACATCCCTACGACTGATTTCGGTTCTGATGGAAGGTCGTCGTTGGTTGGCAACCAAACCGGCGCCAATACGGCGGGGTTGCCTATATGACGGCGACAACATTATGCCCAAGAGAACCAATGAGCAACCTTTAAAAATATGACCGATAAACTGTGCGCGCCAACCCATTTTTTCACTCAAATTTTACTGCCCATCCCAATAAGTTGTACGTATCCATAGTTATACGTCGGTGAATTTATATTTGGAGGTTGGTTACCGATACAGGATAGGACTTTATTTATTCTTTCACATTCACCATTTTCTTTTACAATTAAATTTGTTATCACTATGTATTTTGTTTCACTGATTATATAAAGAATGATGACAAATAGATAGTCCATTATAGTCCTTGAAACTTACTTTCAGAATTTCATCTTTTCAATTCATCGTTCCAATCACACACAAATAATATGACGCGATCAGCCTTGTGAGCTTGTTACTGCCCACTACTGATTTAGGAACTTTTTGAATTAACCGATATCAGTTGTTGATGTCATATCTGTGGTTGTCAACCGTCAAACGCTAAATACGATAGTGGCACATTTTGCTACACTCCCCGACACAAAATTCAGCCACTTCAAAATTCCGGCTAAATTTGATGTTTTATATCTTTTTTTGTTTTTAAATCCGATTTTCATGATTTTTTAACCAATTTGTAAATAATTGGGATTATTTTGTCATCTTTTAATAATTAACGTTTTCCGCTGAGGCCAAGGGTTCCCAAACTTCTTCAGTTCGCGGCGCCATTTTCCCAAACTGTTTCAGTTCGCGTCACCCATACTGGTTTAGTACAGTAGAAGAGAAAACAGCAATAAACGCCCCTGTGTTTATTCTCCATGGCCCCCTAGGGCGCCGCATCGCATACGAAATTGGAGTAGCTAGATAGATACCTTACCTTTTGTTTATTTATCTTTACATATGGTTATGGGTACGGTAGTTTTTTAGAAAAATTTTGTTTAAATATCATCTAAATAAATACAAAAATAATGAAATTTGTATGCATGCAAATTGTACGTCTAAATGAAAAATACTACTTTTACAGAAAATATTACAGGAAAAAAATGCGCTTCAATGAGTTCGATCATTTAAGTTTTTCAATAGATTTTTTAGCAATCGCTTCACAGATTTGAAAGCGATTTGCAGTTTTTGAAACACTGTTATTCATAGATTAATTGCTACCTTGTCCTATGACGTATTCTTCGATGTTACACTGAGTGAGAAAGGAATTGTGAAAAATTAAAATTTCGGCCGAGTAAAGTTTATTACCTCCTTTTTTGACGTTTTGATATAACGCCGTTATATAGCCTAGATCAGGGGTCGGCAACCTGCCTCGTGGAGCCCCTGTTTATTCTCCATGGCCCCCTAGGGCGCCGCATCGCAGACTTTGGGATGTTGGTGATCACCATTTCAAAACACCCTGTGGAAAAATTGAGGCAGATAATTTTGTTTAAAATTTTTTTGCTATAATCGAAGACGTATTCGTAACATTATTTATTATTTTTTAATTATATCACTATCTCGTTTATTGTCAGAGATACAAAATTTTATAAGATAATTGCATTATTAAAATTTTAAACTAAGATATTTCGTATATTAATTAAAATGACAGTAAATCTCGCTCTAAAAAAGCATCATCACACCTCTCAGCTAAAGTATAAAACCTAATTAAAATCTACACTAGAAATATTAAATTAAATAAATTACATTGCAAAAATAAAAGTCAAAAAAATCTCGAACAAATCCGAAATATCGATTTAGGCCAGGGATCGGCAACCTTTTGAGACGGAAGAGCCAAAAGTTGTAATTTATACAATTTCTCAGTTTTTAAAGAGCCACTAACGGCCGACATTGAAAGAGCCGCATGGGGCTCGCGAGCCGCAGGTTGCCGACCCCTGGTCACAGCCAAAGCACCGGTGAAGACGCCAAATTGTCTTTCGTCGAAAACGAATTACATAGAAACATCCGACGACGGCGTCATTCGGTAGCTTTCGACGGACTGACGACGGGGGAGGGGTGCGGTGAAAAGCGAGTACAAGTGCCTTATCCTCGTTAATCGATTCAGAACGAATTTTTAATGTTTTTTTTTTCGATAAAATAAATAATATTTGCGTATGGTTGCCGACCCCTGATCTAGGCTATAAAACGGAGTTATATCAAAACGTCAAAAAAGGAGGTAATAAATTTTAATTTTTTCACAATTTCTTTCTCACTCAGTGTAACATCGAAGAATACGTCATAGGACAATGTAGCAATTAATCTACGAATAACAGTGTTTCAAAAACTGCAAATCGCTTTCAAATCTGTGAAGCGATTGCTAAAAAACTTAAATTTATCGAACTCATTGAAGCGCAGTTTTTTCCTGTAATATTTTCAGTAAAAGTAGTATTTTTCATTTAGACGTACCATCGTTATTTTTACATATCACATCTAGGAGTTGGAACAAAAAAAAATCACTACCTGCCTTCTACAATTTACATGCCAACAAATTTAATTATTTTTGTATTTATTTAGATATTTGAACAAAATTTTTCTAAAAAAACTATCGTACCCATAACCATATGTAAAGATGATGCAATAAATAGAAGGTAAGGTATCTATAGTCTATTCATTTCCAAGATAGACCGACCACAACAAATGCACGTGATCGGTGAAATTAACAGTGAACAGGGCAGTGCTTATATTATAATTATAAAAAATTATGATCGCAATACCTATTGTTGAATACAATTTTGAAATATCGGAATGTAAATAAGTATTCATGGTAAAATATAAAATAAATTAATAAATACAGGGTTTCCGGAAAATACGTGTCGATGTACATTTTGTCAAAATTGTCAATTTATTCGAAACGAATGAATCCGTAATCCAAATTGTCATTAAAAAAAATTCTGTTTACTGATGAACCGTGGCGTACAAGATCCGACCTGTATTGACCAACCTGCATATCTTATTGATTCTATTGTGATGAAATTATTCGGATAAGTTTGAGGAGTTATCATCGTCGCTTTAGTCTACAGTAATACCTAATTAGTCGTTCAACTTGTATCTCGATAATATTATCGAGTTCCCACATTCTGGTTTCTATACTTTTTGTTGCACTAATACATTTTTGACTCTTCTCAGGTGTAATAGTTGCTAATGCACGGTCAAGAAGCTCTTTCATATCAACAAACTTGTAGGTTGAATTATCTTTGGCAACAAAAGTCTTTAAAATGACTTCTTTCATTTCAAAACTAAAATGATTTTTCTTGTGACGTTTCTTAGATGGACTCAAATTAATATACACTTGGGCTTCGTCTGCAGTATTGGTGCTATACATTCCTTTAACAAATATACTAACGTAGACAACAACAACAAACAAACAAAAATTTAAAGGACAAAAATAAAAATGAAATAATCACAACCGACGAACCAACACGAAACTTGGCCTCAATGACCAACAGACCGACCAATTTCCTGATTTCAACTCTGTAAAAACTATAAGCCCCGCCCCGTCCCACGTTCGCGCCATATCGAACGGCCAATAAGAATACGCATGCGCGGAGGCTCCTCCTAATCACATGATGATCATGCGCAAACAGTGTTTATGTCTAGTCTACCTTGGAAATAAATAGACTTTAGCTACTCCAATTTGGCATGACGCGTGAGTTTACGTCAAAGTGACGTCACCGATCGGTGATCAATTTTTAAATTTCTTATGGAGATTTACGTAAACATATGGGAATAGGTCGACAGCTAAAAGCTGGCTTACCCTGCTGACCACCAGTTGACGTCACTTAAGCCGTAAACGCACTGTTATCACGTCACGTGAGATCACATGTTGTCACGCAATGTCACGGCACACCCGAAATATCTGCAAGACGGTTTATGCGTGCTTATAAATAGGTTTAGAAGTACACTATATTCACCTCATGCAGCTCATGGCAAGTCATACGTGACAGCACAATTTTTTTTCTGCAAATTTACATATTCGGCACCCGTGATAGCACGGTGTCAGAGTTCGACGCTAGAAGGCTGCAAGAATCACTAAACTTGTAATCTTCACAAACACAAAATATGTAATAAAAATGATCTGCAATGTACGTAGTCTGTTTCTGAACCCTGACAGCATGTGCTGTTCTACCGATATGACAACACGTGAATTCACGTGACGTGATAATAGTGCGTTTTCGGCTTAAGCCACGCTTCATTGACTGAAACAAACATGCACTCGGTATTTCTAACTGCTTTGCACACGTCAATCTGACGCCGGTTATTACGAAAATGAACACAAGAAAAAACAAATAGGGATTCTATGTGTAGAATCCCCATCTCTTTTAATCGTCGGTTTCTGCCTTGGTTAGGAAAAATAAACAATCGACGGACGTGACTCAAAAGTCTATACTATTTCTATTCAGTTTACGGCAGACTTGGCACTCTTTTACCATATGGAGTTAAGAATTACTATTTTTTCCACAAACAACATTTAAATTAATCACCCGAACACTGAAAAACAACAAAGAAGTTTATTTAACAATAAAGACATTTGTTAATCCGGTAGTATGAAACGTGAAAGCAGGTATGTACGAAGGCCGTTCCAATAAGAGCTTTATAAAAAGAACGTTCCGAACGCTCGAAGGCGACGTAATCTCTTTGCCTAATTAACAGACAATGACAAAGAAAAGTTATACTAATCAGAACTCTCCGTTTGCTTTTCTGGAAAGTTCTTACAACCCACCTAAGAATGTGAATTGTTTATTCTTCAAAGACTGTGAACCAAAGCCCTATCCTTCTTGATTTAAAAACCTTGACCCGCCTCATTGCTAAATATCATTGTGTTCATTGTACCATGACATTATATACCTAACATTCCATTCATAACTAACCAATAAATTATTTATAATTTTTGGCTTGAATAATTGAAATAAAAAAACAATTACTCCTTATTATTAATTTTATTCCAATATAATAAAGCTTGTGGTATAACAAATACATCTATAAAAAATATTTTTAATATATAAACGCATTTCAGTATATTTACTTATTTTTCAATTCATTTAAAATTATATACAGGGTTTGAATTATGAAGGGCTTGCGGTTGTGCACATAGTTGCCTGTCAAGCCGGTTATATAAGTAACAGTATATTTCTTGTCAATTTGATTTTGCTTATCATTCTGTCACTGAAATGCATTCATAAAGTGGTAAAATTATTTCTCTAAGCTACCATAGAAGAGTATATTGAGAAGTGGGAACTACATTTTTATACACAAATGTGAAATTTAAATGAGCATGAAGACAGGTTATTCAATCACATGTGTGTCCTAAAAACGTATTTTCCACATATATATTCTACAACTTTAGGTAATATGCAGCTCGTCACACTGTCAATATGGTATGGAAGATATAAAAGCATGACCATTTACTGTATGGCATCAGTACAGTCATCTCTTGAGGTATTTTTCGTTGGTATAATAGTAGGGGTATTCTTAGTACACTGAATCTCTATTAATTTCTTAAAATAACTAACAAATAGCAAATTTTATTGTCCTTCCAAGTTTGACTCCAACGCAACTAAAAACATTTCATTCACTTTCTAAGTATACCAAAGCCACACAAGCTCCTACACAACACTCGCAATAAATAGGTCAATATGAATTGAGCGAGTTGGCCAATGGAAAACGCTATTACCTACCAAATTAAAACGAGTGCGATAAAGTATAACATATTACGACGATGTTGTAAAAAGTAATTGTTTGCTATTTTCTGCTTACCAGCAACACGAACGTTGGTTAAAAATATTATATTGTATTTAATTTCGGCTGGAATATCTTAAATATGAATAATTACATAACCTTTAAATCACTAGAGGGACACTTCCGGCTATTTTCTTTTAAATGTACTTGGGACATTGAAATGTCAAACCAATAATATAATGAAATTCGAATTTGTTCCCAATTAATTAAAATGATTATTGAGCTGTTTTTGCATTGATAATAATTAAATAAATGCCTTTTTTGGATAAATAAAATTACATCATGTCAATAGGAAAACCCATTATTGGTATAATTTCAACCTTATTTCAAACTTGATAATGTGCTGCAAACCTGAACAGTTCTTTTATACTAACTTGTAACCGGAAAATAGCAAAAAATAAAATTATCACTAACCAACCTTAAAAAAACAAATAAGAGCACTACATAATAACCACTACCAATATTTCTCCAAAGACTTTACCATATCCTTTGGATTTGTGCTGGGTCCATGCCTTTCGACCGGCTGACCATTCTTGTCAATAATGAACTTCGTGAAGTTCCATTTGATGAAATCTCCCAAAATACCACCCTGCTTATACTTCAAGTATTTGTACAATGGATGGGTGTCATTACCGTTGACATTGATCTTGTCAAACATATCAAACTTCACATTTCTCTTAGCAACAAATTCGCAAATTTCGTCATTAGTACCAGATTCTTGGCCACCAAACTGATTGCAAGGAAAAGCTAAAAATAATTTATTTATTCTAATGAGTCACTATAAATACATCAACTGATAAGTATAATAAATCTTAAGAAAGGAACAACTAGTACCTATAAACATAAGTATATAATTATTTTTATAGTATTTATTATTGGATCTTTCAACTTGAAAACACTATAAAATTGGAACAAACCAAATTTATGGTGCCATTATATAACTGGTAGGTATTACAGCATTATAATTTACACTAATTTACAGTGTTTTTAGAATGAATGTACCGATAGGTACGTCCAGTGGTTATCACATTTCTAATTGTCATATTAAATTTATTGTTATTAACATTGATAACAATAAATGTTGTTCACTTAATTAATAGCATAATAACGAATGGTAATTTGAATTTAAATGTTTTAACAAGAACGGGAGCGTTTGACGAGAAAAACGAATAATGCCGTTTTTATGTAGAATTGACCAGGCCAATCAGAGAAAATATCGTTATGGAAAATGAATCTAGAAAATCAAGTGATCCAACAAAGTAAAACTATTTTAAGGTTTCTTAATAGAAAGATAAAGGTATTATTATATTACAGCATCTCTATTGGTTAAGATGGAATTAACTTTTCAGTTTATCAAAAAATCATATTCTCTAGTACCTTAAGCCTTTTTCTTTAGAATATGTGTAACCAACTTTGTATGTGTAGCCAACTTTTGAAAATATTCCTGGATGGATATAATAATACCATACTTTCTAAGTTTGTTAAGCAATGTAATGCAAGCATGTGTAAATTTTTTTCCAATAACCTTCTTGGTAAGTTTTCAGAATTTGATTTTAACGAAACATGGTTCTTTTTGGCTTTGTACAATTTATATATAGGTATTTTAAATGTACCCCTCAATGTATAATAAAATATTTTATATACAATCTTTTAATAGCTCATTTACTTTGTTATGGTACTTTGTACCTCTTCCCATCTTTCTAAGTATGGGTACTTAAGTAGTAGGTAGAGGTATAGGGTGAAAAGGCAAAGATCATTTATTTTTACACCTAAAAACAATAGAAACAATCAAATTGTATGTAAATTACCCTAGAAACAATTATTGTATAAATATTCTATTTAATTATTGGAAACATAGAGTAATACCAAATAAGATAAAACTGTGGAAAAAATATTATTTTTTATGTTTAATATAGGGTTATGGTTCGATGCGTAGTGTTAATTAATAATAAAATAACAGAACTTACCTAAAATTCGTAGCCCTTTAGTTTCGCCAAACTCATCAAACAATTCCACCAGCTCAGCATAATTATTTTTGGTATATCCACATTGGGATGCCACATTTACAATAATACAAACGTGATCTTTATACTTTTCAAGGGATACTTCGTTTCCTTTTATATCCTTAGCGGAATATTCGTAGATGGATTTTGCTTCTTTGTAATTGTCCGGGTTTGACATTGCAATAGACGTTGAAGCGGCCGTTGTCAGAAAACGAAACGATTTAACTGTATTGTTTACCAGTCGGAGAACCGGTGCGAACATTAATTATTTATCTCCACGTATTTATTTTGGTAAATCGATGATAACAATTTTGAAGTGTTTTATTGAGGTTAGGTTTACTGATAGGGTTGTCAGCCTACGAGCAATTGTACAGATTGTTGTACATGTGGTCATGTTCCGTTTTAAGCGCACTTTGGATAATTCATAATTAGACCGGCTCCGGTGGATATCGTTAGGAACTCCAGGATGATAGAAGATAGTTTGTAGTTAGAAGAGTAAAGGAACGAATAAAATGAAAAAATCAGTACTTAATAAATTTTCGCATTTCTACGGCATATTGATACATCCTTGGTTTCAAATTCAATCTTTTGTCCAGTATAAAGAAAGTCAGATGAAGACTGCCGAACGCTTCTTGATATTCTGTTTATTTTGATGAATGCACGATTTGATTCAATTCAAGTTTAACCTGAAGCTTGACTTAATAGCGGGGCCCCACTCCGTCGATTAAACCTGAATTTAGGCAAAAACTATACAAACCGGCTCGATGCATCGTTCGCGAACAATACCTGAATAGCGTGTAAGAACTGCGTGCTGCGTTTAAAATCGATTCGTAAAGCTAGTTCGCAGTAAATTGACGAACGAGACGAACCGCGCTTCACGAATCAACGCATAGTCTGTAGACGCCTTAAAAGGGTATCTAGTTAGGTCACGGATTAACCTATAATTTGCGACTAAAACTGATGGCAGTGAAGTAACAGTCGAAACCAATGCAAACCACCAATGACAACACAGCATTTTGGCACTTCCATGGTTTTGACTGTTACGTCACTGCCATCTGTTTTTGTCTCGAACTGGAATTATATACAATACAATTTTATGGCTGAAGTCACTTTCAGGGACATTAATTTGATATAGATCTCCATGGGTACTATTGGTACTACACAATTATTTTGTGTACAACTAACGGATATCTTAGACATCGGTAAAACAGTACTATATGAATGATAACCCCTTGATAAACCTATGTACATAGTCACTCAATATGACAAGTCAACAAGAGAAAACGGGTGACGGTGACTTTCATTTTTAGCGATTCTGTTGCGAAATATATTTACCAAAAATAAAATAAATGATCAATTCATTAGTATTATTGATAATTTACTGCCAAACAAATTTACAAAAAATATATATATATCTAGGTAGATAAAAATATGCCTGGTTGTAATCTGTAAAAGATAATCACAATCCTTCAATTTTGCCGTGTGCCCGACGACTACATACTAAAATAATACTCGATAAATAATATAATAGGTATTTGCAGTAAGTAGTAAGAAAAAAATGTATGGAAAAATTTATATTGCTTCTTCAATTATAAAAATATTCTTGATCTTACTGCATCTATATCTACATTTTGAAGATACTAGAACAGGGTTACATTTTGTTTAGACCAGTAGGCAAAACAAAAATTGGGTACGCGATTTATTTTTATATAAAGGTATAGGTATACCTATATACCTACATTCAAGACAAAAATATAATTATAATCGGAACTCATACTTGTTCATATTCTTCATAAAATGACCTATATTGTCACCAACTAATGTGGATTATATCAATATCCTGCAAACTATGGTAGAACAATTGCTTCTGTAGAAATTATGTTGGTGTTCACAAGAGGGGATTGATATGGCAGCACACATATATATTAGTCTAACATGTATTTAAAATCATGTGAGAAAAATGTTTATGCACCTGTAAGGACTTTGGTTTGTCGAGGACAAACCTGAACAAAAATAATTTTTAGTTGAATTTAAAACATTGTTTATTAACATAAGGATAAAATAACTAAACTTAGGTAAGTACCTACATATTATGTACTATATATCCTGAAAAATTGGTAGTAATATAATTCTGTTCACTAAGAATAAGCAGATGCTATGCAACTGCATAGGACTTGTTTGGATATTTGAGGAAGGATCAGAATAAATATGTCAATATACAACAAAAAAAAAAAAAAAACACTAAACATAACATTATTAAACAAAATGATTATATAATAGGATTTAACTTAAAATAACTGTGGTGTAGTTTTTAGGCTTAACTGAGCTTGACTCAAATTAACTTTTGAATTTGTATCATACATACTAAGTATATGTTGGTACTATAATTTAGACAAAATAAAGGTATCTTTTACTAACGGAAAATAGAGTATTTCCTAAAATATGTTAGTCAAGCACTTAGTCAATGATAAGAAACTAGTAACAAAAGTAATTATCAGTATAAAAATACAAAACACTAAACAGCTAGTAGGTACATGAGCAAAAATTTTTACCAAAGTTTCTCCAATTCCTTAACCAAAGCGGAGGGCTTAATCGTGGGTTTGAATCTTTCTACTACTTGACCCTCCTTGTTTATTAAAAATTTTGTAAAGTTCCAATCAATTCTGTTCCCCTTGGGGCCTCCTTTTTGGTAGGTAAGATATTTCCATAAAGGATGGGCATTTTTTCCATTTACCTCAATTTTTTCAAACATATCAAATTTAACATTTCTCTTATTGGCAAACTCACATATTTTTTCATTATCACCAGGTTCCTGTTTACCAAATTGGTTGCAAGGGAAGGCAAGAATTTTAAGGCCCTTAATTTCATTATATTTATCATAAATTTCCACAAACTCTTTGTAGTTGGATGAAGTATGTCCACATTTAGAGGCCACATTTACGATGATACTAACATGACCTTTATATTTATCCAGAGATACTAATTTGCCATTTATATCTTTGGCCGTAAAACCATAAATAGAAGTAGCATCTATAAGTTCATCATCTTCCTCAATAATATTAATCTTAACTTGCTTCTCTGCTGGTTCTCCCTCAATAGACTCTTTCTTACCACCTCGTTTGGATTTTGCTGGGGCTTTTAATGACTTCACACCATTTGCTTCCTTCCTTGCTATTTTTCCAGCTTTTGTTTTCATAGCTTTAGGTGGTGAATCTGCAGATGCTTCACGTGGCCGGGGCCTCAATGTTCTAGATGAAGCTTCTATATCTCTTTTGGCCACCTTAACAGATGCCTTGTCATCAACTACTTTCGTATTTTCTTCAGGTTTCAGTATCTTTCTTTTTGGCGGCATTTTCTTTTTGGTCTATATCTTTGGATCAAGCTTTTCAGCAAACCTTACCAATATAATATTAGATTTCTTTGTACTTTTTCTTTTAAAATCTAGGTACAAATAATTATTCCCGCGTTTTTAAACGGAGGACGATAAAAATTAGTTAATTAATTGGCAATGCACATTCGGCAGTGGAAATTCAATGGTGGAAATTTAACCATGATGATAAAAATCCGACCATTCAATGTACCGGAATGGTTGTCGACTCGCGGTTCAGCTATTTGCCGTTGCGCATGATATAGGATTCGTTCCAAAACAGACACTACTACAGGTAATGTTTGGAAAAAAGTATTTTATTAATTATTATATTACAGTCAAAGCGAAGTCTCCATAAAGGAGCACATAATAAGAACTGAACACAGTCACAAGTTTGCTCGTACAGAGGAATAATTGCTCGACGCTGTACCGCCTATAACTGAACAGAGAGGATAGTTTGATCTATCAGGATTTGTGCGATATTGCGGAACTCGCACCTAGTATAGGTCTTCCCATTGGCCCAATACTTACAAAATGAATCAAGGTAGTTTATCATCTATTTGAAATGTTTTTTTTTTTGAGAATATATGCACAGAGTTATCATAAAGAAACGATATACCGTATAACTTATCTAAAATCGCTAGAATCTGTCAATTTATTTATAAACTTAAGTGTTATTTGAGTTTGGTCCGGAAAATTTCGCCTACAGCGAGCTTTTCTTATCTTTATATATCACAATAAAATCTTAAACCTAATGACGTTCAGTAACTCTTCCTTAATGAAAGCGCGCTTATAATGGTCGTTTGATGTTTAGGCATTTTGTGTAAATGCTATATTAGGCATTAGGGGTGCAGCAGCGGAAACGGGGTTATATTCAATTATTTCCAAACAGCTACCCTAATTAACACGATGTAATTAAATCAATTAAACTTTTTATTTTGTTATTTAACCTTCAAGTTACATCTTTTCTTCTTAACATTTTCATTTTTCGTTTATTTCAATACTTTAAGGAACAAACTCGTTTAGGAAAATTGTATTAATTTCCAAACGTAATAAAAACTTAAACTTAAAATTATGACAATGGAGTGAATGAAATGAAAACCAACTTAAAAAATTACATAAACTTCAGTAGCAGGTGTTTCTCCCACGGACACCATGCAATGACAGGTGCAATAAGCCTTAAGCATATCTTCAGTGAGGTTTCGTATATAATTCTGGTAAATTTGCTGCCATCCTTCCACAAGAGCTGCACTGAGCTCATGTAAATTTGCAAGAGCAGGTCTCAGAGGACGTATTTTTTGCTCAGTATGTCCCAGACATATTCTATTGGGTTTAAGTCGGGACTGAGTCAGGACCAATTGGTATTTGGGATTTCAACATTGTCTAAATACTCATTAAAACAATTCTCGCAATATGAGGTCGAGCATTATCCTGCATCAGAATAAAATTTGCTCCGTTAAATCGCGTGAAAGGAACAACATGTGGCTCTAAAACATCTCTAATGTACCTATCAGCTGTCATAACTCCTCCATTGACAATTTCAAGTCCGTCCGCGGAAATTGTAATAAAGAAGAATGAGTCGTGTTTGCTAGTTTCTTACCTGAACAGATGTAAACAGATATTTTCAAGAACGTATTTACTTATACACAGATTAAAATATAAGACATGTTGAACAATTACCTAAGTTTACAATAATTATTAGTCAATTAATTTATTGCTTTCAAACCCCAACAAATTATAAAACATTGTAGGTAATTCCAGGGGACACTAATGCGAAGCTGAATATGAAATAAAATACCCGGTGTCCCATTAAAAAAAATACAATATGTTAGCACACTTTTTTGGGCCACCCTGTATATGGAAAAATATTTTCCTGAAATACACCCTATGCTTCAGTAAAAACTTAATTCGTATAGGAGCTATGGAAGCCTAACGCACTATTGCAGGACCCTGTATAATTTATTTACATATGAAATAGGTAGTATAGGCTATCATTTTATATAAATATTTTTGTAAACTTTTCTTTTATTTATGTAGAATTGCGCTAGCAATAATTGATGTAAAAATATGCAAATAAATATCTACTAGTAGAAGTGTAACGTCGAAAACGTAAGTTGTATTTTCTATAATTTCCCAGGTGGTTAAATTGTACTATATTTACTTTTCCACTGAAATGCATTTTGCGTCAGACTAAATTATTGCTGAATGTCATTATTGCATTGATTCAGTACCTACACTTAATGAATTTAGTAATGAATACCTAGGCATGCATCTTTAAGATCACAGACAAGAAAAGAAGTATACTTGTTGTGGTAGTAATTCATATAGATATAAATATATGCGAGGAAAAGTAATTTCCTAATCAGCCGCAAATTCCTTATACAATTCAATTCAATTCAATTCAATTCCTTTAATCATGTTAACAATTTGAAAAATAATTCAGTTAAGTCAGATGATATAACTGCATAAGGCAATATAAAGTTGATAGTTAAAGTAGAAACACGCTTCATAGACATACCTAGTTGACGAATTGAACTCAATTACTAAAATCAGGTTTAAAAACAGAGGAAATAGATAGTAGTAGAACAGTTTCAAACAAATTAAAATTTGCGCAGGCAATCAAGACGCAGGCAATCAAGACAAGGGAATATCAAAGGTATGGTCCAAGAACTCTCGAATAGTAGTAAATGTATGTGAGATTAGGTACTTTTTTACAGAATGTTTAAAAGTGATCTCTAGGTTTCTGATAGAATTTGGAAGCTTATTATTAAAAACGCATTTCTTAATCGCAAGCAATCAATTATCAATTATCTCGTATGTTGTAATCATAGCCATCACCAACTTGCTGGTGGTTACTCGAACTTTTAGTGTGCTATAAGCACTCATAAATATATCGAGAGGGAATGTAAGCATCGTTCCTGACATCAGCACGGTAATCGAGCCCAGCAAGAATCCTCACTGTTCTAAAGCGCAAACACTCTCCATATGGGCAGAATGATCCCACGTTAGTAAAGCAAAGCAATAGAGAGAATGCACGAGAGCATGGAAGGTTGGAAGGCCATTGACACTCACACCAAGGTCTGCCATACTTGAAAGTTGCTTCAGCAAATGGACCGCTCTCGGCACACTGGAAAAGACGGAGTCGATGTGGACATCATATTTCAGTGTGGGATCCATTTTAATTAAACTAATTAACGAATGTTGGTAAACATTGCTATAAATAGCTATTCTCCGGGCTATATGTCCTGTCGAGTGCTGAATTACAGAGCACAAATTTGCAATTTCAAAATCAACTATTGGTAGACTTAGACTTAGATCTTACGGTATATACAAGATATATATCAGAAAAATCTTAGAAGTTTAAATTATCATATTAACCGCACTGAACGAAATTTCGAGTTGATATAACTCAAATATGAGTTGTCCTAGACCAGGGGTGGCCAACCTTTTCAGCAGGCGGGCCAAATTTCAGATATAATATTTCCTGCCGGGCCAAACACACATAATTTTTTATTGTTAAGAATTATCCCCAGTGACGCTTTCGCCATTTCGTTTTTTGATCAATATTTCGTTGCTATTATTAGAAAAGTGGCCAATACCCGTTTTAGGAGATCAATTACCTAAAGTTGTGTGTGTGTGTGTGTGTGTGTTGATTGTTGATTAAAAAATTAATGGAAGTAGGAAGGAAACGAAATTGTTCTAAATTGACAAAATCTCGCTTCCCGATAGGTGAGATTGTGGTCAAACGCTTGCCTGATTTAATGTAAATAACAACAAGAAATAGGTATATTTATTTGTTTGCAGAAAATAGAACATAAGTGAGAAGATATTTATTATACAATTTAAAAATATTTAAAAGTGAGACATCTGACTTTTTTTCGAAGAACTGAGTGCATCAAAATTGATTTCGACTGATGTTGTCGCTACACGCAAACAGTTTTCTAAGTGAACATCAGTAATACGTGTTCTCACTTGTGATTTTATGTGCTTCATTCGACTAAAAAGCTGTTCACACGCATAAGTGTTTCCAAATAGCGAAACTATGCACAGAGCATGATTGTAAAATGCAGGATATTTATCCTTGTCCAAATAGGTCTTGTAGGACTCTTCCAAACCAACTTGATTGAATTGTTCCGTCAATTCTGTATCACAACACATTTCACAATGTTCCATTTGTAATATTCCTGGTAATAAATTCACGTCTACGGTGAATGGCGTTGCAAATGCACAAAAAAGCACGTGTTGTTATTTAAAATCCTGAAATCGGTTTTCAAATTCATGGTTTAAATCAGATATTAAAGAAGCATATTTATCCGCTGACCAAATTTCATTTGAAATGTAGAAATAAGATCATACATCTTATTAATTAATTGATCTTTCCCTTGTAGACCCAGTATTGACGTCATTTAGGTGGCTAGTAATATCGACCAGAAACGCAAAGTCGCAAATCCACTCTTTGTCTTCAAACTCTGGGATACTTTTTGACTTGCTTGCATAGAATGATTGTATTTCTTCTTGCAAATCAAATACTCTTTTCAACATTTTGGCACGGGTCAGCCATCTTACTTCTGCATAGAATGTAACGTCATTATAATCTGAGTCCAAAGACTTTAGAAATTCTTGAAACTGACGGTGATTTAACCCGTTTGACTTAATGAAGATAACTATTTTGACGACCACTTTCATGACATGGTCCATTTTGACGAACTTCGAACATAAATTCTCCTGATGAATGATGCAATGAAAGTTTAGCGTTGAAATATTACCGACTTTGGAGGCCTCATTTTCAATCAATTTTACTAAACCTTCGTGTTTGCCGACCATTGCTGGAGCACCATCCGTTGTTAAGCCTGATAAGTTGTTAAGTTGTAACGAAAAACGATTCAAAGTCGATGTAACTGCTTCTAAAAAATCTCGTGACTTAGTAGTATCTTTAAGTGGATACAGCGCCGCTAATTCTATTATCTTCTTAAAATGAACATCAACACCCCTGATACAAATTGCCAGTTGGGCAGTATCTGTCATATCTGTGCTTTCATCCAAAGCGAGAGCATAAAATACAAATTCGGATGCTCGACTTTTCAAATTAACTTCAATATGTTCTGCAATGTCATCCACACGCCTAGAAATGGTCTGACGAGACAAACTTAATTTTTGAAAAATCCTTTTTCTTGTCTGGACACAGAATTTCAACAACGCTCTCCAAACATTCCTTAACCATTTCACCATCTGAATATGGTTTCGATTTTTTTGCTAGTATCATTGCTACTGCATAACTAGCTTTAACATAGCAGGTTGACTCTAAACCCGCTCTAATAAATATATTTTGTTGTGCAAATTTGTTTTTTTTTAAATTGTTTACTTGGTCTTGGCGAAATTGTCCTATGTACTTATCGAACTTATTTGCATGTTTCGTCTCGTATTGTCGTTTGATATTATATTCTTTCAAAACAGAAACAGATTCGTTGCATATCAAGCATATGGGCTTTGTTTTAATTTGCACGAAAAAATAGTTTATAGTCCACCTGTCTTGAAAACTTCTTAATTCTTCTTTGCTCCTACATCTTTACTAGTTGACGCCATGATAGGTATTATATAAAATCATATTTATGTGCCCTAGCATTCTGCGGGCCGCAACAAACCCCTGGCGGGCCGCATGCGGCCCGCGGGCCGCGTGTTGGCCACCCCTGTCCTAGACCGAAGCGTGTTGGTAATAGGGGACAGCCCAGACCTCTGAATTACGGCAACCAAATCGAAGAAATTGCATCAACTGACGATTCATAAGTTATGATAGCACAGAAGATGGGTTATTTTATGCGTTGTAATAGCTCACGCCCCACCGTCTTAAATTATTGATGGGCTACCGTAGCTACCAGTATGTGAATTGTGATGCGTTACTAGTCGGGCTAGATTAATTCATGATTCGAGCTATCAAAACTTGACATTTAAGTTGTTCTAGCTTACGATGGTGGCTGGAATAACTCACTCTTTGGGCTACCAGACTCCAAATTTTGGACTACCAGTACCTAAATTGTGGACTATCGGAACTCAAAATATTTCTTTGATTTAACGCCTGCATATCTTCAATTGCCTTTTATTTTTTCAAGATATGACATTTTTGTTGTATATTTAAAAAAAATAATCAAATGAATTATAGACAGGAGAGGATACTACGGCTAAGAAACCATGCGGACGAAGTGATGACCATTGCTTATAAATAATAAGGCTCCATTCCAATAATAAAAATTTGTATGCATCTTCCTCCTGTCCCTCCATTTTACGTCAACTGACCAAATTTATGCAAAACACAAATTTTTAAGTACAGGGAATAAAGATGAAAATCCCGCAAACGGCGCAACGGCCAACAGGTGTCTATACACGCGATCGGAGGAGAATGGACGAATAACAATGGAATGAACCGCGCTAAACCGGCACGAGCACGAATTCGGAACTTTCCGTGACTTTACGATCTTGCGTCTTACCCTCGATATGGGGTTTTGCAGCACGTCTCCTGAATTATTCTACCTCAAAATAATTTACACATGGTAATGAGTTAAAATAATGCACGTCCGGGTTAAAACGACACTTTATAATCAATTAGAACGTTTTCCCAACCCAGAAACTGAGTTCAGGTAACTCATAAAATAGTTACAAGATGAGGAATTGTGGTGATCCCAAATATGTTTAAAATGTTGATAACAAATCTCTTTCTGCGTTGAGGCGAACCAAAAGAACCTGAATTACTGTAGCGTTTTTAAATAATTTGTGATAATTCGTAGGCTCAGTTAGAACAGCATAGAGAGGTGGGTTGAGGTAGCTCCAATTTTGTTACCCACGACATTGGTAAATGCATTTTTTTCAGTGTACGGTGATGAAAGTTGAATTAAATACTTTCCTAATAGTAAGGTATGAATATCCACTGATGAGAATACAAGAATTCGAAACCCGTCTTACTAATAGAAGCAGCTTCCTTTTCTAGGTAGTACAATTCAATCAAATTAGTATTTTTTATATCTAATTGTATTAGATAAAATACGGAAAAATTTTTGCTTTGTAATGCAGCGCTAGAAAAGTCATGTGAGCGCCTGGCGCATGACCCAGGGCTCTATATTTTTCGCTAGCCGGTATATTTCTTTTTTGATAAACATTTAATTTAACCTCTTTTCTTTTAGACCAGTTAGACTAGTTTTTAAAAACTCCGATGAATCTTATAAAGGGATTAAAACTTATCGATACGAAACCAGTCCAACAACGTTTAGATCATCGACCTCTAATGTAGAAAATGATTGCTTTTGTGCAAAAGCAACAAAAGATGTCAACGGAAGTGAAAATTGCTTTTTAGATGGAGTGTTTGATTTTAAACCTTGTTTAGGTAAGTGTACCAAAAAAAATATTATAATTATTATTATTAAAATTATTTTAATTACTTCTTCTCGAGACTGCCCTCTTTCGCGTTCTACTTCCTCGGCTACGGAGTCCGGTTGCATGAGTTTCGTTATGGTTATACTGATACTGACTGACTGACTGGCACTGACCTAATCATTTCCAGGACGTGCACAAGGGGTGAAAAGAGTGTTAAATCCTCAAGGGAAGGTAGCGATATATACTATATACGTGAGTTCATAATTAATTTTTTTTTAGGTGCCCCCGTTTTAGTTTCGCTGCCTCATTTTCTTCACGCAGACGACCATTACATAAATGCTGTGGATGGCTTATCTCCTGACGAATCCAAACATAATATTTATCTGTTACTAGAACCTGTAAGCGTTTACATTTGAATTACTACAATAATTAGCGTTTTTACGTTCTTTTATATACAGTATGTCCACGGATGGGGTTTACAAGAGGACAAATGGACTAAAAATTGGAAGATACGAAAAAAAGTCACTCTTAATGAATGTGTTTCCTACACAACAAACCGAAGTAGAACAATTCATTAAAAGGTTTACCAATATAAAAATTATTTCCCAAAAAGTATTCTCTGGCACACCTCTGACTGGTGAACCTAGTTAAAATAATAATAACATTTAAGGTGATAGGTACTTGTTGTCAATGTCTTTATTTAATGAAGTTATTATTTAAGTAGAAATGCTATCTACTGAACAAATAGTTTTTATAATACAATATTATGGGGATGGTCAAGTTTCATACCGCTACGTCATGGAACAATTTACCGAAAAATTTGTAGGAATCCCAATAACTAGGATGGCAATCTGCAAGTTAATAAAAAAGTTCAAGAGAACTGGTGCGGTTTTGGACCTAAAAAAAAGAAGAAATAGGGTCTAGTAAATTATAGGTATGACGGAATTTAACGATTTCTGATATTTTACTAGTAAAAGCATATTCAATAGAACAGTTTGCAAGAAAAAAACTATTGGATGAACCTTTATTTAGGAAAACGAGGTTATATTCAATGCAAAAACTCTCTAATTTTGTCTTAACCCTTTAACTCCCAGACTCAACAAAAAAAATGTAGCCCTTTAACTACCACCGGTACATGAGCGTACCGGCAGATTTGCGTGCTGTTAAAATTAAACCAATGCTATTTTAATCTACTTTTGCCAAAGGTACGTCTTTGTACCACTCATGACTACTTGCACAACACAATAAATCCGTTTGATCTGCACGCACTAGTGTGAACTAAGCATAATAATATTGACAGTCGCTGCGTTTAGAGGTTAACTTTTCTTGTTCCTTCTGAGACTGGTATCCCGCTGTTTTTTAAGTGTTTTTGATCCCGTTTTTGATAAAATTAAAGAGGTAAGTTAGTTTTCACAAGAAAATATATCTGATTGATTCTAATCTGTTATCTGGATTAAAAAAAAACTGTATTTAGGAAAGGTACCTACAAGTACCGTTGGGATTTTTTGCATATCATTTTATTTGATTTTACGTCACGTCTAAATAAAGTTTTTTTTTAAAGTTTATGCTATTAAATGTGTTTATTTAGATAAATTAGTATTTTTTTTTTAAATTTTAGTATGGCAAACCATAATAAGTGGAAAAATAAAATTCTGACAGATCAAGAACTACTTCAATTATTAGAAAATGATGACGATCTTGATGATTTCTTGCCGCCAATTGATAATAGTGAAGATACTGACCTAGAATCTGATGATGATGAACCATATATAGAAATACAAGTGACAGAACCTAACAGAATGCCTTTAAGTACAGCCCGTGAAACAGAAGAGCCAACTATTGAAATTGAGGAATCTGAAAATGCCGGACCAGTTCAAGAACAGAATGGTGGAGAATCAACAGGAGAACGTGAAAATCAAGAGATACCTGCCCAAACTGAAAAGCAGGAAAAAGTAGAGAGACGTTGGAGCAAGTGTGAAAAAATTACAGAGATACCTGATTATGTTGAACCAGATTGTGTTTGGGAGGAATCTCATTTTATGGATTGTGGAAGTTCAATCGATATATTTTTAAAGTTGTTGGGCAATATTTCCGAAGATATAACTTACCAGACAAATTTATACGCTACACAAAAAGGAAAAAACTTGGGTATGACAAAAGAAGAATTTCTTACTTTTATTGGCATTAATTTTTTGATGGGATACCACATTCTTCCTTCAGTTGCAAATTACTGGTCTACGCAAGATGATTTGTCAGTTCCTTTTGTGTCAGAAACCATGCCACGAAATAGATTTCAGGCAATTTTGTCGTTTTTACATATAAACGATAACACTCGTATACCCAAAAATAATACTGATCGTTTATATAAAGTAAGACCTTTATTAGATGCATTAAATAGTCAATTCATAAATTATTGTGGGGGACAAAATATGTCAGTTGATGAATCTATCATCAAGTTCAAAGGACGTTCTTCGCTAAAGCAATATAACCCTATGAAGCCTATCAAACGTGGGTTCAAGCTGTGGTGTTACAGTGATATGCATGGCTTTATTAAAAAGTTTGACATATATCAAGGTAAAAATGAGAAAATTGATGATAAATATAAGACATATGCTTTGGGAGAAAGAATTGTCTTATACCTGACAGAACAAGACTGGAATAAAAATAAAATAGTTTATTTTGACAATTTTTACACAACGGTGAACTTACTTGAAAAATTGAAAGCAGAAAATACTTTAGCTTGTGGGACAGTTAGGAGTAATAGAAAAAATTTACCGTTAAAAATGACAGATGACAAAAAACTTAGTAGGGGCGAATTTGATTATCGTGTTTCTAATACAGGAATATCTTTTTTCAAATGGAAAGATAATCGAGTTGTAAACATTGCATCAAATTTTCATGGAACCGAATCCACACAAGTGAAGCGAAAACAACGTGATGGCACATCTATTGAAATATCCGCACCCAAAATTATCAAAGATTACAATGAATCAATGGGTGGTGTAGACCATCACGACCAATTGCGCCAGTGCTATGGTTTAGACCGTAGGTCCAAAAAGTGGTGGCAGCGTATATTTTGGGGTTGCATAGAAATTACGTTAATAAATTCATTTGTAATTTCAAAAAAAGTGCTTGAGGAAACCCCTGATAACTTACTCAATTTTCGTAGAGATCTAACTAGAAGCCTTTGCTACCTCTCCCCCTTTAGAGTAAACAAAAGAAAATATACGCCAAGTCAAACTCCCCCAGGGAAAAAACGTCGATTTGATTATAGTGTCCCTTCAGGCATAAGGCTAACAAATTTAGGTAGCCATTGGCCACATTTTGTTGAAAGACGTGGAAGGTGCGAAGTATGCAGCTCAAAAGCCATTCAGTCAAAACCAGCATCAATCTGCTCACTTTGTAAAGTATTTTTATGTGTGAATGCCAACAAGAATTGTTTTTCAGAATATCATGGTATCGTTAACTAAAGCTAAGTCATATATATCAATATTTTGTACTTTTTTAGTAATAGTTAAATAAGTTAATAAATTTGAATTTGAATTTTTTAATCAAAACTAAATAAATTATAATTTTGGTAAAATATGCAGCTTTTTATTTTTATCAAACAATTTCATCCAACGGTACACCTAGGTACCGCCATTTTTTTTATATGAAAAAATATATATATATATTTTTCGGGGTTTTCCTGACAATTATGACAGTAAATTGATCCTAAAACCACAACAAAAATATTCAATTTCATGAGAAATGGTTTTATGGGATTTCAGTAGGGTACGGTATTCTGGTACCCTCATGTACCTGTGGTAGTGAAAGGGTTAAAGAGCGGAAGGGGCGGACAGTGTTGCCAAAGTTAAAAAGTTTCCAAACTATTTCGGGACACCTTTTGAAACATATTTTGATCCACTTACCTGTCAAAACAAAACAAATAATATTATTAAAGTAAAGAGAAACGTAAGAAAATAAAAGTAGTTTAAACCAAATCTATTAAAGTAACTAACTGAAAAATAATAATAATTTATTGGTAATAGTTACAAAAAATAATCACATGTAGGTACATATCACACAAAAATTTAACAAAACAATAAAATGACTGAAATGACAATGAATAAAACAGTACCTTCACCCCAATAGACTTTGTGATTTTTCACTGGTATATCGGTGATATATAAGTTGTATTCGACAAAAGAAAACATAAGAAAATTATATAAATTGAGTGCCCTGGGAAAACAGGCGCAAACCCGCCCCGGTACACCTTTTAGAGCCGACTTCCTTTTTTATTCAACAGAAGAAAATATAAGAAAGTTATATAAACTGACAGTGACCTGGGAAAACAGGCGTAAACCAGCCCCGGTACACCTTTTAGAGCCGACTTCCTTTTGTATTCAACAGAAGAAAATATAAGAAAGTTATATAAACTGACAGTGACCTGGGAAAACAGGTGCAAACCAAATGTTTACACCTTTTTTTAATTGTTTTTTTTGTGTTTCTTTGCCTCTACACTTTAAAAATTACCACTCTTTCTTAGAAACTTATTTTACATTAATAACAGCTAACTCGATGATTGTGGTTATAAATAATAGTGTTGGGAAAATCGATGATCTTAATAATCGAGTACTTGATATTCGAACGATTTTAATAATCGGGTGAATCGCTCGAGCGATTAATCGCTTGACATTTTTATGACTAAGAAGAATGTGTTGATAAAAATCCAGGGATTGTTCTTGTAAGTTGTAGAAGTTTAGAGAGTTTTTATTAAGGAAGAACAGTTGATAATGATTTAAAAAAAAATTATATCCTTTAATTTTTTAAAAATTCACAATCGCCGCGACTAGCCGTCAAAACAAAACGTCGCGATGAATCCACTAAGGGATTTGGCAGAATTGTCTTCTCGTTTATATATATCAAGTGAACGGCGACGATTTTCGATTTTTCGCTTGAATTTAAAACTAGAGTAGTATTTCCTATCGAGCGAAAAACTGCTCGAATATACGAACAATATTTTACCTCGAGCGATCACACTACCAAACAGCACATTTCGGGCGGCGTCATGAGAAGCTGGGGTATCGAGTGAAAGGTAATAAGTAACAAGCGACGATTTTCACTTCAAGAATTTTTTTTTAATAATCGAGCGATGTCGGTTATTTCAATAATCGAATACTCGAGCGGTGTTTCGCTCGAGCGATCACAACACTAATAAATAATATTAATATTTATGAAAACCATATACAGGGTGTTATGTTAATAACATATTATGTATATTTAAATAGGTAACTCCTTGGGTGTCCTAGACAAACAATTTACATACGTTTTTTTAAATCGATCGTTTAAAAACTTCGGTAAAGTCTCACTCAATGCCGTGGTTAAAAAATATTTTAGAATGTTTTTTTTTTCAGGACGCTAGAACTTTTGTTTCTAATTTATTGCTGTTAAACTACGGAAGCAAATTAAATAACATTTTAGGCAATTATAAAGAACACTAATGTGAACCTAAATATGCAATAAAATACTGGGAGTACCATTTAAAAAATACAACTTTATGTTATCACACTTTTTTGGGCGACCCTGTACATGGAATTTGTTTCCATCCTAGGATTTCCAGGATTACATATGATAAGGCAATTACCTAACACCCTGTATATTATGTATAAGGAGTTGTAAAACTGCTTCTTGAGTATGTTTTCTCGTTTTAATAAGGTATGTGTTATATTATATTTTAGAATACCGGCACTCCAATGGTTGGAATGAAAAGGATTCAACTAAATTCAGTTATGAGAAAAGAGGTATTTACTTCTATGGTTACCCCAAATACTATGTATGAAGCAGTTATGCCAATATTATGGCTGGAAGAGGTAGGAAATTATGCAATGTTTAAAATGGCGCAAATGTTGAGAGACCAAAATAATTCATATATTCTATAATATACAGAAAATAACGAGTAGGGAAGAACCGAATCCCCCTATTATTTTCATTATTATTATTAAAAGTCTCGCATAAGTTCCAATATTGCGGAATATTGTTGAGTGAATGATGCTTTCCATAAATATGATACTTTTCATTATTAATCTAAATCAATCTAAAGGAAGGAAGGCGTCAAAACAATATCACGTAAGTCATAAAAATCAGAATGTTTGTGCAGACTTGCACTAAGGGCTGACCGGAACTTTATTAAATTAAATTTTTGAAAATGTATAAACTGCAAAATTGTGTTAACTATATAACTTTTACGAATTTTTATAAAAATAAGAATATAAACGACTTGAAATTGAATTCGCTGATAAGAAAACAAACGACTTTTACGTCGGTAGAGTTAAATCTTGTCTAAATGCCGCTCCTGTAACCTTTCAGAAGATGTGCGGCTTGGCTGAATTCGGGGTATATATCGCTCATTGTTTTGACGCCTCCCGTTCCTTAGATGAATTTATTACGTATAGTACAGACTAATAATTATAACGATCGATCCCCAGCTAGGAGAGGCACATGACATTGACGTCAATATATGGTGATTCTAGTCAATGGACGACATAATAATGTCTCATACACTACCGAAAAATAACGAGTTTTTTATTACGTCATACTCATGTATTTTTTCGTGAATTTGGGCAGTGGCTGCCCTTGCGTTGGAATAAATTCTCATAGACGGCGTATAACACTTCTTTATTTCAAATTACAAGTTACTAGGTAATTACAAACTATAAATTTCTTTGTTCTTGAATATGAACATTAAATACTCATAAATGTAACGTGCATGTATTGTCATTATATTTAGCTCTACAGGTCTCGAGGTACTGTAATCCCTGCATCAACCTCACCACTCATTTATGCATTACAAATACTCTTTGTACTCCCAAACTACTTCCCCAAAAAAGTATACCGTATCTTAAAATCGACTCAAAATTTGCATGATACAAAGTTTTAATTGTTTGAAAATTCATATAAGATGACACAATCCTTATACCATATGCAACGGAGCCAAGCCTCAAACACAAAAATTAATTTATTATCACCCCCAAAAACTTGGTTTCTGTTTCCCTATGGAGCTCCGTTCCATGCAGTTTAAGACTATTTGGCAGATCTATTTTATTTTGTTAATTCTAAAAATTATTATGTTAATTTTATCCTTATTTAAGATCAATTTATTTATACTAAACCAATCGTTAATCTCCCCAAAGGCCACCTCAGCTTCATGAATCAGTTCTGCAAAATCTAAACCACCAACAAGCATGTTGGTATCATTACAATTAACATTATTTTCATTTACAGTTAGATAATTTATAAAAATTATAAACAATTAGGCCCCAATATGCTACCCTGAGCTATCCCAATCAAGTTTTCCCTGAAAGCCGATTTAACCGTCCGATTCCCTTCCTGAATTATGACCCGCTGATGTCTATCTGAAAGGTAGGACCGCATCCACCTCTGCGCATTTCCTCTGATGCCGTACTTATTTAATTTATAGAGGAGCAATTCTCTATCAATGCAGTCATATGCTTTATTAAGATCCAAGAACATCCCTACTGCTAGGTTTTTATTTTCAAGATATTCCAAAACTATTTTTGTAATCTGAAAAATCGCACCGTGGTCGACCTACCTCCCAGATATCCATGTTGCGTCTTAGCAAAGAGCTGACCCTCTTGGAAAAATTCCAACAGTCTCGAACATATCACCATCTCAAAAACCTTTGAGAAACTCGACAACAAGCTTATGAGTCTGTAATTGTTCAAATCTGTTCGACTGCCCTTTCTGTATAAAGGCTTAATTTTTGCAAATTTAAATTTATCTGGGAAAGTTCCAAACTTCCTAGAATTGTTAATAATATACGCAAGAATTCCAGCCACATCTTTAATAGACAATTTAACTATGCTAGTTGGGATCTCATCTTCACCACTGCTATATTTATTTTTTATTTTGCTGGATATTTCTAACAATTCTTTTATACAGGTAGGTTTGAGAAATATGGACTGATCATTTTCGGGAATGTTACACTGAAATTGTAAATGTGTTTTATCTTGAAAAGGCGTTGGAACTATATTTACTAAATGCTCATTAAAATAATCTGCTAGTTTTTGAAAATTTTCGGTAGATGGACCCTGACTAGTCTTGCTCCTGCCATTTATTTCGTTACATATTGCCCACATACTTTTGTTTTTAATGTCTGAAACTCTAATCTTATTTTCAAAATTATTTGATTTTTCTTTTCTTAATAGCATATCATAATGTTTTCCTTATATTCACCGTTATAATGGGCACAATGTTTTGACAGAACCAATAACTTATCCAATTTAATTTTACATTCTATAATTTCCCGGTTTTTCGATTTTATTTTCTTCTTCTTATTACTGTATGAGATAGTGAGTGGAAAACATTGGTCGAAAATATTTTTAAAAGTGTTGATAAATCTATCCCATTGTTTAAGATATGGAATATCCGTTTGTAGATTTGTCTCAGGAATCTCAGGATTCGACTGCCTGGGGGTTAAATTTCAACAATTAATCCCCTGATGCAGTGTTGCCAGGTTTAGTGAAATTTCACCATATCTGGTGATTTTTTGAGAAATCTGGCGATGTGTGAAAAATTTTAAAAGATTCCAATTTCGTTTTTTTTTAAGTTCTTTTCATGATTTTGTTAATATGATGAGATTCTTGGCGATGACATAATTATAGGCTTTAAACTTATTTTTCTAATATGGTCCTACAAATATGCGTTACAATCTTTTTTGAATAAAATATTTTAATTCTAGGGATTTAAAAAGAGGGGAATACGCTGCATAGTCTTCCTGGACCAAAGTTGTCCATATAAAGATTTCTGTGTATTTTAAATAATGCGAGTGAAATCAATCACACCTGTCCACGAAAACCGTTTATTTTTTCACGGCGGGACTAAAATATATCCTGAATAAAAGGTATCGTGATGAATAGACGTTAATTTTAAGTCATATACTGACGTTAATTAAACGTGAAATTAGGCACGTCATTCGACAAAACATCAGAAAGTCGTTTTCACGTGATATTTACGTCATCTCTCGTCAATGGTGACTATTTTTTGACGTCATTTTCACATGCCTCTGCTAGCTGAGTCATTAATCTATAGGCCCAACTACGAAACAGTCAGGCTCACATACCTGATGGATATATCTGCTCTATATCCCTTGTGTACCTACAATTTGAATATAGGTAATTTAACTGGGGTTTGCATACTCTGTCACTACCCTGCTTTGTGAATGTCGACCACACTGGTCAGGCAATGAATCAGCTTTGATCCAAGGATTAATCGTGTTTGTTTAAATTGATATTATCCCGACATCACAATTTGTATTTATCTACTACAATAATAACTGTAATCTAAACGAGCAGATCTACTACTAGGGACAAACGAACTTTTCAATTATTGGTTGCGATGTATGGGAAATTGATTTGTATTGTGTATACCGTCAGATCTAGTTATTTTTCATAAATATTTTTCAGGGAGTGAACCTACCTCAAGAATACGTCGATGAAGTAAATAGAAAGTATTTCCGAGCAGTAAAAATAACTGATGGAATAAAGTATGCTCTAATAGCTCTCTTTGCAGCTCTGTTCGTGGCGTGCTTGTTCTTCCTGTGGAGAAAGGAATATTTCCAGAGGAAAACTAACGCCTAATATTAACTATTATATAGTCTTTAAGTTTAACAATGTAAAAATGAACTGAGATGATCCTTCTAAACTTTGCTGAACGTTAATATATATAATGTCAAAAAGTGCGAAATATTGTAAATATTACAAAAAATACTGAATATATATATTTTTTTGAAAATTCATATACCTATATAGTTAAAGTGGCACACCTTGAAAGGATAAAATGTCGTCTAAATCGAAAAGAAAAATTTAATTAAATAGCTAGGCAATAAAACCAAGTCATTAGTATCAAAGTTCCTATGAGACGTCCAAAAGTAGGTACTCCATCGAATTTCATTATTTGATTTCTAATACGAGCTTCTAAATCTTCAATATTAACTGGCCTATATTTGTACCCGAATCCCCCACAAACCTCATTTTTTAAATCACCCTAAACATAAAAGTTCAAAGGGGTGAAGTTTGGCGACCGGGCAGGCTACTCACTCTCTTTTTCCTCTTCACTGAAAACGTGAAGGGGTGCCATATTTATTGTTGAAAAGATATTTCTACGGTCTGGATACAGGCTTTCTAATTGTGGAATAGTCAGTTCAAGTAATAATTCCAAGATCAATAAAGCAAGCTCGCACAAGCGAAATTATTTTGTTAAAAACCTTTTTTTTTTAAAGTAATCCTTAATTTTTTCAACTTATACTTCATAATATCTATTATAATTTGCTACAGAAATTTTGTAGCACGGACTCTGATTAAACATAATACTTTGTAGATGTCATGACAAGTACGACCAAAACACCTTTATACCGAAACAATTTTATGAGTTCAAATGATAGTAAGTGCATTATACCTACCCAAACACGAACTTTCTGGTCTTTAATTACCTATGTGTGTACTTCGGTCATGCATCCACCGGAATTAACTGCAGATTTCTATATCTACATTTATGTCTAGTGAAGGTGAAGTTAAGCATAAAGGTAGCTTCATCGGAAATACTAAAATTATGGCCAAAACAAGGATCACCATTACACCGGTCGATTAAAATTTCGCAAAACTAATCAGTTTGATCAGTTCCTGAATTGGAATGATCTTGTAATGGACAATATTGTAACTTTCAAATATATTTTCAACTCACCGATGACACCCATCGTGGTCTAAAAAATTTATGACTGATCAGAATGTGGGGGGCGGAATGGTGAACTTTTATTCTGTGGAAATAACGAATATTCTTTTTTTCTATTATTCGTAGTTTGTTAAAATTTGATATTATTTTAAGTTAGGCTTACGTTACGTGGTGTATTATATTCCTTTCTTGTAAATTGTTAAATAGACATAATTATCAAAAATGGTACCAAAATTGATTCACCAAGAAAAAGTAAAAATCATTTTATACACTACGCTAATTAATTATCGAATATTTGAAACATCTTACATAAATATTCAATTTTTTTAAACTAAAGCAATTAGAATATATGTGCGTTAGTGTGTGTCCACAACGGCGCACCGCCCCTCGCCTGTAGCATGGCACCAGCCTCGCTTGAGCTTCGCACAGTAGTCCCTTGACATCAAGATATAAACATGGACTGTGCGTTGTTCCGATGAAGAAGATATTGTTTTAGACTCTAATATAACAAAGTGGTACTTTACTTTAGGGTATATTACATAAATTATGTAAGCATTTGACGTAAAATTGGGAGATAAATTAATATACAGGACGTCACATGAAAAAAACCTTTAAACAGTGTCGGATTTATAACTATGAGCTAGCCTAGGGACTCGTATTTAAAGAGGCTTCGAAAAAACCCGAACAAAACCAAAAAATAACAAAGTTAAAAATAAAAAATACGATTTTAAATTGACAAATTACATTAGGCGTGCGGAGCCTCACACTGGCAACACGGCAAGAAAATCTACGGCAGAATAAAGAATCAACGCAACTAAACGCGCTCATTGGTTTTACCGACTTTATTATTTATAAATCGCATATTTCGCGTCTAAAATAATATCTTCTTCATCGGAAGAATGTGCCAACGCACATTCCATGTTTATATCTCGACGTAGAGACAAACTGATCGACAGGTAAGGCAATGAGCTAGGCTCGGTGCGAGATTGTGGACACTACTGTGTGGTGCTATGGTACAAGGCTATGGGCGAGGGCGATGTGCGGTGCTCCGTTATGGCCATACACTTAGGCACTGACCAAAAAGAATCGCCATGCAATTAGAGGTAATACAAAAATTATATATTTGTTCTAACCACGTTATATTGTCGAAAAAACGTTTTACAAACAATCAATGCGGCATTTTATAACTATTGGCTTCTGTTAAATTAAAAATTAAACTCATTTCAACCAATAAAGTCTATAATACAGAGTGCTCCGCATTAATTCATTTACTTAACAAAATAAAAACTTGGTATGGTTAATATATCTAATGATTTTGTATTTTTAATATTAAGTAAATTAATTAAATGAATAGATAATTAATTAACACTCTGTATTATAGACTTTAATTATTGAAATAATGTTTATTTTGAATTTGGTTGAAGCCTAAAGGGATAGAATGTCGCATTGCTTGTTTATAAAACGTTTTTTCGATAAAATTAATTGGAGAAGTGTATATAGTGGAGTTGTTCCGGTATTCGAAAATCCCTTAACGAAATCGAGTAATTGTTTTTTCCCCAATCGATACAGTAGGATCCCCTCGACATTCTGAAATGATTTGTGTAGGGCGCCGTATTGGGGGGGGAGGGGGGCACGCCCCGTAAATCTAACCTACAACGGGAAATTGAAAATAATTGAGCCGGTTTTGATGCTACAAAAAAATGTGAGAAGCAAAATTGAAGAGCTTGACAGAGCGCGTAAGCTGGAACAAACCCGATCCCGATATCTCAATGAGTTCGCGAATTAACGCGATTTTCAACTGCAAAAACAATAAAATTTAATTAATTATAACTCGAGAAGAGGCGGAGTTGGGGCATCATTTTTTCGCGAATTAACGGGTGATACCGAGTACTTTAATGGACCGGAGGCTGGGGTTGGTGGGGCAATTAGGAGGGCAGTAAGGGGGATTGGAAATTTTTTACATAAATGCTAATAAGTAGTTTATTAATCGAGCTACGGGGATCAGGCCAGATTCAATTTGTTCATTTTTTTATTAGCTGCGAGGTGGGATTGGCAAAGAAATTTTTTTTTTAAATGTTATCTCAAATGCGCGCTTGGCGCGGGCGGCATACAAGAAATGACCATCTCCGAAAATACTTTAGATATTATGTTTAATTTTGGTATGTGTTAATAGGATATAAAACCTCAAATTTTAGTTAGAAAAGTTATTCAATTGTTCCACCAGTGGCGTCCCTGCAAACATATCCTCTGATTTTTTTTACAAAGAAGATGGTCCGCCACTGACAGTTTTTCATGTGGATATTTTTTCTGAATAGCCTGTTCAATTCTACATGAAACCCGTCTCTTGAGTATTTCTCGTCAGACGCACCCTTCTTGATTAAAACCACTAAATTCATATTGACACTCATTATTTTTAACATTGATAAAATAATTAATTATAATTTTTTTTCGATGCCTTTTAATTTTTATTTTCGCAAATGAAATGAGGCGGAGTTATTTTCAATTTCCCGTTGTAGGTTAGATTTACGGGACGTGTCCCCCTCCCCCCGAATGCGGCGCCCTACACAAATCATTTCAGAATGTCGAGGGGATCCTACTGTATCGATTGGGGGAAAAAAATTACTCGATTTCGTCAAAGGATTTTCGAGCCGTTTATTTCGCCAGGACGACTCCACTAATAATAAACCTGATTATTTTATTGAAATATGACGTTTTGCTAGTATCATAAAATGACCACTAAAGTTTATTCATGCGAAAATGAATTCCAGTCACCTTCCTAAAGCTATAATTATCTGAGCTTGTCTATATAGACGCCATAGTAACCCAAAGATTTCCATACTATTTCTATCCGTCGTTGGAACAAGTTTGATTCCAATTTTCCAAAATAAGGTAACTAATGGAAACAACGTCTCATTGTCCGTCGAGTGCTAACCAAAACCAGGTTTATAAATAAAACACATATATGGTATGTATATCCAATACTGAGGAACAAAATAACTTTATTTTCCTTGTTTCTTTTGATTTTTTGTACAAGATATTTGTAAACTATACAAAAACTTATTTTTTTAACAATACAAAAATTTTTGGAAAATGTCATCATCTTATAATCTTATATTAATACGTTATTCTAGAATCCATATTCAAATTTTTATCGAGTGTTATACCTCCGCATAACAAATTTAATTTTAATGGAATAACATGTCGGCGTCTAAAAAGGAACGACAAAATGACATGACATGACATGACAAACTTTATTTATGGATTTATGAAAAAAAGTTTTTCTTCATAAAAACTCCTGCTTATGCTTAAACGACCCAAAGGCATATAATTTTTTCAAATTTATATACCGGGTGTTCAGAATTTCGAAAAATATGAAAGAGTACCCTTATGGGTAAAGATGCGATAGAAAGTAATTAGTAAAAGTTTTTGGGGGTTGAAAAGCTACGCCTCAATACAACATTTCAAGTCATTGCCTGAATGTACAGGGACTGACAGAAAGTTCCAACCTTACCAAATTCGATTTCCTTTAAATTAACAAAGGTACATTTTTGTAAATAAGTTAAAATCATTTATATTTGTTTAAGAATTTTTTTTACTCTTCATTCGTTTCTATTAGATTCATTTACTTATGAATCACGCTTGAATGTTATTTTATAATGTACATAATGCTTTTTTTATAATATGGGTGGTCACTTAGAAGTTTTCAAGAATTCCTCGTATACTATAAAGTTTTACAGAGTAATACCGTTTAGAGGCAAACGATTTTAACTTATTTACAAGAATGTAAGTTAATTTAACGGAAATAATATTTTATAACGGGCCGAACTTTTTGCTCGTTCCTGTACATTTAGGCAATTAGTATTGAACCATAACTTTTAAACCCAAACAAATTTTGCTAATTACTTTTTATCGTATCTTTACACAGTTAGGTCTGGTACTAAAATTATTTCATAGAATCATTTTGTCAAGACTATAATAGTCAGAACAGGATATGTATGGTTAACTTCTTGTTCTTAGATTGATTTGTGGTGATATCATTATTATTTGTGTCTAGTAAATATAACAGGAAGGTAAGAAATTGAAGTAACCGAAATAACAGTGCATGGTTATCGTTAAAAACGAAGAAATACCAAAACTGAGCTTCTATAAGAACAAACCCGAACAAGCCACCATATTCACTTGATGGTTTAATACCGTATTATCGAACAAGTCTTGAAAATGAGTCGTTCCAGAAGAGTGAGACGTGTGTGGACTCGTTGAGTGTTGGCCCAAGTCCAAAGCTATGAGTCGAACGAATGTGAAAAGGAATTTTCAAACGTGCTCGATAGGTACTATACTTTTCTTACAACTGCAGCAAATAACATTTTCTCGATATAAATGCATGAAAGATATATATTTGGTTGCACACTATTGATCCGATCGTTTGTAGCGTGCGTAAACATCGCACGGCACGAGTAAACGCATTCGCACGCTGTTTGAAATCATTAATTTCAGTTGTAGTTAGTAGTGGTGTTTTATAAGTAACAGTTGCAAGAGGAATCAGTACGGTAATCAATAAAACAAAAACTTTTGTTCGGGTTTGTTTTTCACTCATTTTCAGTTGTATTATTTCATTTTTGGTATTAATCTGTTTTATAAATTTGCTTGAAATTACTTTCTGTACCGAGATGTCCTTGCAAAAAGAACGTTATAAAATTATTATCATGGTAGTCAATACTACACATGTATCTACTTAAATATATTTGTATTATTTATCTAAAGGAAAATATTAAAACTGCCTTGGGGGTACAAAGTTTAGCTGTCTTATTCATACACTAGTCTTTTTAAATTATAGATTGTCAAATTAAAGCGGTTTGTTCGGCTGGAAGTGACCACATGTTTCTGTAGTACAAACGGAACATCCCGATAAGTAGTTTAATGAATTATCGTAAATTTAAGTGTGTATTTTTTAAGGAACATTTAATTAAATTCTCTGCTAGCAGCCTTTTCGGCCCAATCTGGAGGTTTAAAACTCCATTACGGAGAGGGAATTGTTATTGTTAGATAAGGCACCACGTCGTACATAGTTCCTTTGGAACTATAATTTGATTTCTTACTGTGTCTTAAATATTATTCTCAACGACCCACAATACCTTTTGCTTGGGTTAAATTTTAGAAAAAAAATTTCACACATACAAATACAGTTTTAATTTAATGGTATATTGAAATAAACGCATCAGTAATGACCGTATAACTTAAAGAATTTAAAGCTGTACTCTAACTTTCTTCTAGCGTGCGTAATTACGACAAGAAACAAAAGTACATAAAAAAGTAATTAGTGACGAGATAGATCTGAACAAACGTTTAAGAAAATATATTAATAAAGTGAAAAATATGGGAAGACACTAATATTTAAGACACTATAACTTGAGCTTATAAGGAATAAACTATATCTAAGACATCACAATCAATCATCAAAAATATAAATAAAATGGCCGATGATACTCTCACTAAAAACAGATGGCTAAATGAGGCTGTGGCAACATCGCCATGCCAAGAAAATAAGTAAGTGATATTATGTGTATTGAGATTATTATTTGTGGTATAATTCTTTTAGCAAACAACAGCAGATTTAATAATGTAATTAATAAAAATTAGATTTAGCGATCTGGGATTGTCAGCCAGTAAAGTTTAATGCATTATATATAAATGTCAACAGTATCGTCAATCAGAACCAATATTGATTGGTATTGATTATTTTAGGCGATGTTCATAAATTATAAAATAAAATACGGGCGACTGGTATGAATAGTCGCTGTCATTGGATGAATATAACTACATAAATTGTTCTACCTTACAAAAAATCACAGAATAAACTACGATTAGGTAGCATAAAACTATAATTAGCTTATGTTAGATGCATAGCGTATTCTTAACGTCCCTGCGGGTAAAGATTTTACCTACTACTAAAATTGTTGCTATGCCTTATTTTTAGTTTTCATAGTCAATTTAGAGCCAATCAAATTTGATATATTGCTTTGTGTATTTTTGAATTGTTTATCCTTAAAGGGTAAACATTGTACAAATCTGATCAGCCTGAAGAGACAGGGAGTCGTATTTTTGGTAATTTCGTCAGCAGTTTACTTTTCTGTTTCTGTCGTATGTTTTTTAGTTGTCTAATTCACTGGTCAATAATTAATGGGTTCTTTTAATTGTAAAGGTCGTACTTCACAGTTTTGGGATCAAATATTTATGATAAAGATTCACAGTAAAACCATTGTGAACATACGAAGATGCGATATTTGTGTAAAGTTTCAGATATCTTAATGATTGTAACTACATAATATTTTAGCAAGAAATTAAAAGTTGCGGTTTACATATTAATCTATTGAGGCAGGAAGTTATCAAAAATTATATCAGGTTTAATTTCCTGCTTTTTTCGTAGTGAAAAAAATCAGGTCTGCGATTAGAGAAATTTTAAAAGATTAGGTAAAAACCCATTAATCGTTGAGAATTTCAAATAATCTAAAATAAATAAACTAGTTACTTACTGAAGAAAAAGTACCCGGGTTCCAGCCGGGGCGCGAACCCTGTGGCTTCGAACTTAATTTTTTCCGACTCCCTGTTTGAGACGCTAGAACAACGCCACAATTTCGTCCCTTAAACTTGCGAGTACGACTCAATAATCTCTTTAATACTGACGTAGGTGCCCGTTACGAACCCTACCGTACCGAATAATATGAGGAATAGATTCTTATATAACCTCCAGTTGTATCTTCCTAGACCGGGTTCATGCCAGAATGTTATCAAATCAATGATAGCGGGGAAGATGAGCCCTAACATGGACAGACAAACTGCACCTACAAGAGATATAAATCCTCCAAGATTTGGGATCAATACGGCTAAGAAGACGGTGATTGTGACAAGGATAATTCTGATAGCGTAGTTAGCGAGATTTCTTTTGCTTTCGCTAAAGTTGTTCTTGAGGGCTTTCCAGATGATTTCCATTGGTACGTAGAATTGGAGAGCGTAAGTAAAGAAAATAGCAACGGCTATCATTAGTTTCACTGACTGAGCCAAGCTGAAATAAAAATATTAGTTAGAAATTTGAATAGAGCTCTTAAAAAATATATATTTTCTTGTATAGCCGGAGTCCACTGTATAACAAATTTTCTTGAAATTTGAAATCATTTTGGGACATATTATAATGACCTACTAAAAATGTAGAAATTCTTGTTTGCGTTTTTGAAGCGTTTTTAGAAATGTGGTAGGCGAAGTTGGGGCAAAGCGGTCCTTGGAGTCAAAGTGACTTGGTATATTTCTTGTATCGTAAGGACATATAATGGGCGTCTTGACGTACATCACTTTCCTTACGCACGTAAGCTAAGTAGTCTGCATTCAGTCGCCGGCGACACCACATCCATTTTTTTTTTGGCAAGTGAAAAGTTTTGAACCACGTGCTTGTGATATTTATCGGTAGGTAAAGTAATAATTTAGTTGAAAATATAAATTGTTTGTTCAATATTGTAAGTTTATATGATATACTTCATGGAAAAGTAAAAATCTTTTAATTTTAATAAACTTTACACAATAAACCATAAATTTACTGTTCCTTTAGTTTTCGGTATATTTTTTGTTCCAAAAATTTGTTTCTACAGTTTTTTAATGAAACAAATGCAGTGTTTCTTTTTCAATAAGACATTTTCCTTATTTCAACAGGAAGTATTCCTGCTCCTTTAAGTTAAATCTTGTTTATGGAAACTGTTTTCTTGTAGCTGATGTTCACTTTGCCCCTACATATATATCCTCTTTGTCCCTTATATAGGACAAAGCGGATATTTTGCAATAACTCACTTTTTTCTATATCATATCTATCATATTGGATCTTTCTATATCATATCATCATATTGTAAATTTACAGCCAAATCATGAATGAATAGATATCAATCATCCAAAATGCGTTAAATGAGTTATTAAAAAATATTTGTAATTTTTTTTTTGTTAAGGTAGCCCACTTTACTCCAACGCCCCTAAGAGATTGACGTTTTACTTATGAATTAAATTTTTTGACGCCAAAAATTCAAAATTGTATAATAGTACTTACATTTCTTTCTGAGGAAGATTCAAAGTGATACTGCCCTGTGTGTGATCACCGTATTTTAAAAATCCAAAGAATCCCGTTGAAGCATAGAGGCAAACTACGAAGAACATACCAATGTTAAGAACGCTTGGACATCCGATGAAATGCTTGGGATTTTTCATGTTGTTTTCGAGAGGCATAACTACACCAATACCTTCCAGAGCAAAGATGGCAGTTCCGAAGAACATTGGGAGTTTGGTTACGCTTGCAAAGGCCGGTTGGGAATCGAAGGATGGAAGATCGGAGAAAATATAGTAGAAAGTAATACTAATACCAGTAGCGACTAGGATATTGGCGCACATGGATAAGGGAGAGAGGAACTTAAGGTTTCTGATGAAGTTAACAATGATGAGGAAAGGAAGCATAGCCAGCATGTAAAGTCTCAGATCATAATGATAATCAGGATGTACATAGGCATCTACTACTTGTTTGACATTCTTTCCCACGAAAACAATATATACGCAACAGCATCCAAGAAGATCTATCACCAGGAACATATTAATCATGGCTTTGGCAAACTTCGCCCAAGGTTTGAAACCATCGGGTCCAGCGAGGAAGGCGGCTTCGGCGACTTCGGCAAAACCTAAACTAGGTACTCTGGTCCGCCGACTAAGTTCGTGGGCGCTCTTGACCAGTATGTGCACGCAGTATGTGCAGATAAGACCAATCGCGAACGTGCAAAAGAGTCCCAAGAAAAGGCCTGCGTTGGCAAATGCTAAGGGCATAGCCAGGATACCGCTTCCCAAGCTACCTTTAAGTAGATGGATGAGTGTGTCCATATCACTGAAAAGATAAATAAGGTTTAGTTTCTTAGTATCACATAATACATATACTATGTAGCTCAAGAATGTTCTTTTTCAGATCTGCATTTTTGGGTATTCAGGATACATCAACATTTTTTTAGCTGACCTATTGAAATACATTTTTCAAAAATTATTCTGGACTTTTTCCATTAGGTAAGAAATATAACGTTGAAACGAAAAATTTTTTCAATTAATTCGTTCATGATATTATAGCCGGCATAAAAGTGGAAAATAGAGTTTTACCTGTACCGTGTGTGGCACAACAGTTCGGTGCCTGCATGGATAAATTTTGCATTCGCTGGTTGCTGCGACGTTGTCAGATCTATCCCTTGTCAGGTATTGACACTAAATTTTGATTTTCTGTGTAACACCATGTAGGTATATATATTTTTTGATGAAAATATAATGTTTAGAACGCAGCAAGGTCTCAGGAAAAAGTAATTAAATTTTGTAAAGGAATTCTCTACCTGTGTATACCTTAATAGAAGTCACCAATAGATTGTAAAAATATGGCAATACGACAGCGTCAGTTAAATCGACAATGGCATTTTGTATTATTTAAAATTTACTGGTGACTTCTAATAAGGTATGCAGATTAATAACAAAATTAAGGGCCGATATTTCAAAGTTACCTTAGGTACAGAATGACATAAGTCATCCTTAACACAAGTTTGACAGTATATTAAAGTTCTTTTTAACTCTCATCTAAAGGAATAGATCTTTAAAGGCGTGGTAATTTTCCACTTAACGCATCAATTGATCGTAAAATTAATTTAAAACATAGTTTTTGAAGGTTTACCATAACGTAAAGGCTACCTTAGATAAGGTCTAACTTAAGGTAACATTCAAAAATCGGCCGTTAATTATCTTCACCCAGGAATGCAAAACCATTTTTTATGTCTCAAATTTGAAGCACTTTGATACAGTGGCTTACGAGAAAAATGGTCGTTGCCGAACTTTTGTGCTACACTGTATAGATATTTAGGTAAGTGTGACTTAGTTTAATTGTTTCTATTTACAGGTAATGACAAAATACTTACGATGTGGGATGACTGACTTTTCTATTCTGGAAAGGATCATAGTCTCCAGCCTCAAGATCACGTTTTTGGATGTCAAAAAGAGGTACAGTGGACCCATTTGCAGAAGCGGCCTGGACGGGCTCTCCGACTTTGTCAGCTTTATAACTGTAATTTGAACTTGAATTAGAAAATGTTATATTTCCTAAGGCCCCGTTTACACATTCAGCATTATGACAACGGCAATAAGACAAAATTACTATACAACATTGATTTTCTTTTACACTGCACTGCATAAATATAATTTTTAATAAATATATCAACTTATGAAATTTAAGATAGAGGAACGGTAATTACTTATAAGCAGAACATATTTTAAAACATTCTCGATAGTTTTTGGGCTAATTCGTTCCTCTGGAGGACTTCATCCTTATAGAACGACCTTCCCGAGGTCGTTTTTCCCAACGAATATAACCTCCAAGGATTCGAAACCAACGTGGATCGCTTTTTGCGCACACGCACCACTTCCAGAGTGCCCTAAAGGATTTTTCATATAGTGCTTGTGTTTGATCATAGGAAAAAAATATATTTATTTTCGTCATTTCATCTCTGGTGTAAACAGGACCTTTTTGATAAATAATGTTACAGACATGGGCAAGAAGTAGGTTAGCGAAAATTTGAAAAAAATATATTTAGGAAAAGAACCTATCTATATTTCTGTATGCGTTTTCAAAAAGTTCAATAGTTTTGAGTGCATGTGATAAAATGGTAATGCTTGTAATGGGAAATGAAGGGAATCTTTAGGATGTTTTATAGCATTTTTCTTAATATATCCTTTGAGTTTAGTTGCTTTTTGCAGCGCTTTAAATTAATATTAAGATCGATACGTGATATTTTTTTTATTATGATTGCAATGTGTTAAGTAGGTCACTATTTACAAATAAATTTCGTGTGAGTTCAATCGTTCTTGTTGCCACGCGACGGCCCATGTTGTTAAATTTTCGACAAAAGAGTAAAATCATAAAATAAGTGATATGTAGTTTCAACTACGTATACTATATGATGTATAATTTTAAGGAATAAGGAATTTACAATAGTCCAACATTTTAAACTACTAAATAAATCGGTTAAATTCATTTTGCGAATTAAGTCCGCGGATTTAATTTCAAAAGGATTATTTCTTAAATCAAAGGGATTTCAATTCAAACGTCAATTTTAAAAATTTCCACATTTTATATTCCGTTTCCAGTAAATAATATTAAAAATAGGAAACATAAGTGAATTTTATTGTGAAGGGGGATGCTTTTAAAGAATAGTTGCAGCCTTCGTGGAAGTTAATTCATAATTCAGATTAGAATACAGATGTAAAAGTGTAAAGTATGGGATATACAAATTTATTTTATTATGAAGTTTTTTTTTAACAATATGAAAAATTTTTAATATTCATAAAAAGTATTTAGCAAAAAATACAAAACGGAAAGTTATAATTGAAAAGTATTTCAGAAAGCAGCACATTATATAAACCAGAATTATTTCAGATTTGTTAACCCCAGATATTTAGATAGTCCTTTTATTTGTTTTAGGAATTAATGAGAGATATTAGTTTACTGTTTGGATTAAGAACGGTGAAAAATAATAATTGAAAAATATATTAACTATATACAGGGTGGCAACTATTTAATTGATCACTATAGAGTATGGGTATCTTTTAAACGGTTGCAGTTTTTAAAGCTTTTTAGGATCCAGTATCGACATTGCCGAATTGTTTTTGATTCATGAGATATAGGGCGATTTGTTAAAAACGTTTAAAACTACTTTCTTTAATAACTCGATGATTTTGAAAAAACGCATTATAACGCAAAGCTCAAATCAAATAAAAATGTCATGCATGTATTATTTTAAAAAATCAGGGCCATATTGAGAAAATTCTCACCTGATGATGTATACTATGTGCCAAAACTAAAGTAAATATAATTGAGTGATAAAAAAAATAAATTAAAAAACGCTGGTTCTTATTTAAAAAATTGAAACCATGATATCTAAGTTATAAAAAATTATATAAAAACGAATAACGCCATTTTATAGAGAAGAAAAACATAAAATTTTTATTTAATGGATGTTTTGTAAAATCAAACCTTTCGAGTTATTAAATAAATTAATTTTAGACGTGAATGAAAGACAAATCGGAACGTCGATACAGGATTCTAAAAAAGCTTTAAAAATTGCACATTTTCTCTAATTTAACAAACTTCGTAGAAATTACCGTTTAAAAGATACCCATAGTGATCAATTAAATAGTGCCACCGTGTATAAAAACACCTTTTTTAAATTTCCAAAGATAAAATGATTAGAGGTACGGTGTTTCTCAATAGGAGAGCAGTAAAACTATAAACCATTGACTATATTATTGCTATAAAACATAGGATGAGGTGTTAAAATAAATGGATATATGTAATATGTTGAATATAATGATAAACAGAAAATATATATTTACTGTTATACAGGGCTAACAATATATATGTTGAAGTTCTTGCAAAATATTTTTAAAAAAATTGTGCAGTTGTACCGTGGACAATCCAAAGATAGAATTTCCGCAGCTCCCCACACCAGCATAACATAGCTATGCCGCCTTCAGCACACACCACGAAGGGCCGTACTTCTTATGCGGGCTCCGAAAACTAGACTTGTGCCAATATGATTGACTAAACTTACAAAATATTATCAAAACAACACTATGCAACCATGTATAAACGCATTGGCATTCCTATAAGTCTTTCATCGCTCTCTCCATATGGGTAGTATCAATTTTTCTCTCAAGAAAAGCTTAGCAAAATAATTTGTATATTGATATTAGTAACACTTAAAATAGATAGTGTCGCAGCATTAAGGATTCTGTGTAACCAATAAGTATATTTTACTTAAAGAACAATATTTTTTAAGCAGAAAATATATGCCCAATCCAAATATAACGATCTAAAATCTGAATTTGTCAATATTATCACTTATATTGTGTTTAAAATTGTTTATAATTGAGACAAATCGAGAGTAAATGCAGTCGACCTCAAGCCACTAAAATGCACTTTGCAATAGCGGATAGGTGGTCAAATGTGTTTAAGGCCGCAGAAAACCTAGCACTGTCAGCAGGATTGTTGGATTGATGGATTTACGCTCCCCATGGTCGATGGACAAGAAGTATTTTCAAGGTGAAAATACGAGTCGAGTCGGGAAGAATGGACAAAACTCAAGGAGTGTATTATATAAGCGCAAAAAACTCATATTTATGAGGTTTGTTCGAACATATAACATATTTATGTTCTTATCCGATTTTTATTTGTTTTTAAGCCTTAGCATAATTACAAATAAAATAACTTTGATACATTAACAAAAATATCACCATTAACCTCAAACATTTTGTAAAAAAATTAAGTAATGGCTTCTCCATGAGGCCGTTCTCAGAAATGTAAGGGTGAATTAAGTATTTAAAGACCATACTACACCACACGTTTACCGAAAATTTGTTTTTCTAATTACGCTATAACTTGAAAACAAATGAAAATCGGATGAGTTTTTTAACATTATTTTCACGTATACAATACGCTTCTGGAATGCGGTCAGGTCCCTCCGACTCATCCTGTATAAAACTGCAAAACTTATACTAAACAAGAGATTGCGTTATATTATTTATACTATTAGGTCTGACTTATTTGTTAAAAATAAGCAAATACAAGACTTTATTGTAAGAAATTAGCCGCTGGACACACTGTCATAATCAAGAAGTTTGTAAGCAAATTTAACGTTGTACAGACATTTTCTTCTAAAAGGAAACAAACATAAACCCAAGACAAAACAAATCGATCCTAGCCAATAAAATTGTCACAATAATTCATAAAGCCATGCTGTGCCATGATAAAGATTAGCGTTCTTGAAAGACAAAACATAGTCGAAAATGCAATGGCTTGCGAAACAAGGCTTCTTTTTTTGAAGAAACTGTGTTCTGGTATTTGATGAATATATGGTGTTCTGTAAGAAAAAATACTTAAGGGTCGCACAAAAAGGGAAAAAGCGCCCTAACTAATTTTATATGCCTGCAGATATACATGGTTTTAAAAAAAATTACAAAATCAACAATTAATAAATATTTCCAAACACCAAATATAAAAATACTAATGATTTAATAAATATCAATTAATACACAATATAACTTTAAATTTGAACATATCAATTTTAATGTGTAAATTTATTTAATTAAATTTTATTTAATTAAATGTTATTTAAAACATTTGAGTTTTTTAAAATTAAATTAATTTTACTTTATACCTTTTAAAAAAGAAGCATTGTGATGTTCGATGGATGATTTTTTTTAGGATTTGTCCAGAAATCTGGAACTTTGGTTACTTACGTGGACATTATGACTGTGTTTACGCCGCCCCTTTTGTTGTCGACTTGGGCGATAAGTTGGGGCTGTAACAAAAAAGATAAAAGTGAGTAAAAAGCACTGATTAATAAATAGCTCGTTAAAATATTACCATTAAAAGCTATATACATACTACTTTTCGGAAATAGTCAGATTTAACGCAATTTTTTAGACTAACATCTGTCTGTATAGGGGTTTAGAATATAAAGACCCACAATCATTGTATATATCACAACATGCACATGTTATGAAGCTTAATTATTTGTTCATAAGCACAATTCATAGGAAGTAGCTTAACCATTATTGACCTCTGATAGCCATGCATAATATTACGAATTTAAAACATTATTGTTACTATTTTTAGTGGCTTGACGTATTATTAAAAAGAAATTAAAGTCGAGATTAAGTATTCCTGTGAAGGCGAATAAATTATTTTTTATTAATGTTCCGTATCAAACAAAATTGAAAAAAACCAAACATATGGAGTGAATTAAATCATAGGGAATGTTTGACGCAGAAAGCTGGATTTTTGGTTCAATTATAAGTGCGGTGTTACACTATCCCGCAAAACGGGTCCCGCAAATTGGGAGCCGCTCTGCGCGATGGTAAAATTACATTATATCTTATCGCCACGGCTGCGGCGCCGAACGGCTCTTGTTGCGGGAACCGTTAAACGCAATGGCAAAAACAGTGCATTTTTGCGGGAAAGATGTGACAATGGCGATAAGAAATAATGTAATTTTTACCATCCAGCCGAACGGCTCCGGTTTTGTTTCGGAATTTTAAGCTTAACCAAAAGGGCAGATAATATGCAAAGAAAAATTTGCATATTACTAATATCTGGTACCTTTATTTGCATATTTTGTCAAGTTGACGGAAATTCCAATCCATGCTACTCCTTTATCTAAATTAATATTATTTTTAGAACTATGTATTTAGAAACTACAATTCTCGTTAAGGAAGGTGCCTTATTTCGGCACCATTCTATAAGTAAGGATTTATACGCGGCTATAGTTGATATTTCATTCTGTGGTCGAATTCCAATACAAATAAAAATCATATCTTAATATTAAATATTATTTTTTGCGAGCAGAGAGGTCGAAGAATTACCCTCTAAATAGACACCCTGTATACTATTAATTATAATTAATTATACCTAAAAAAGTTCAAATAAGCACGAAGGGGCAAAAAAGGATAAAACCTAAACCTAAACCTAAAAACAACTATTCGAATAGATTTAGTTTTGCGTAATTCGTGTACAAGTTAAATAATTTCATTGTTGCTTTAAAATCCGCTATCTGATGATTTCATATAAAAAACTGGGTAGGGCGCCATTATGGATAGACGTAGGTGCACGTGGTATAACACACATTCCACTCTTTTAAAGGATGGCCAGCAAAAGAACAACTACTTATCTAAAAATGCAGTAAATACATGAAGTATCATGCCCAATACATCATCTAATATGTCAGATGTAGGTTAATTAGTGCAAAATACTTTCATCTCTGCAAAATAATTAAAATATACGAGTGTTCCTAGATTTAATTAAATTTTCTATTCTTGTATCGGGCAAGAGGTGAATAACCTATTGACGCACCTACGTGCATTTTCTATTGATGAACATACGAACAAAATGCATTAGGGTAAAATGGGCTGAATATGGTCCCTAAACACGGTTTACAGTAAGCAATTTTTCATTACAGCTGGGACCACATAGAATGCTGTTGACATTTAATGTTGTTTTCTCCATTTATAATATGTTGTAACTGCAAGTCAAATTGTATGCAAAAAAAATTACCGCTTGCCGTTGAAGCAATAATATGTGAAAATCTGCTATTGTAAGAATGTTATTTATTAGGTAAAAACGTTAAACGACAGCAAAGTAATTAATAATTTTATATTCTTTGGGTTAAAAGCTCATAAAAGTCTTTTAATCTTCTTGTTCGTTAACGAAACATCATTTGAACATGAAACTAACAACTAAATAAATAGTTACGGTCATAATTTCCGTATATAAAATAATTACGATAAAAGGAAATTTCTTGGATTATCCATCAAATAAAATTAGTTTTGCGATTTTGAAATTAGTCTGCATCCCGAGGCTCAGTTGCGGACCCTAGAGGGGGGGCGTCCTGGGTCGGACGCCCCTCAACTTACTTGTATTTATTTGTCCTAGACATTTTAAAGTACATGTAACGTGTAACTAATTCTCTTATAAACCATAAATTTAATAAACGTCCCTCCCCCCTCCTAACAATCTCTTTTGGAATAAATATTTTTACAATCTTTACAGATCTTTTAAGAATATCGTGCCGATACCGATATTATGTCGGTATCGGCAACTAAAATATCAGTATCAATATCAGCATCGGCAAAAAAATTCGTATCGGCCGATCACTAATTCTTCGGTATATGAGCGTAGCGAGCTATATACTCTTGATACATACTCCATTCTACTGGGTGTTCCGAAATTAAGGGGCAATACATTACGACCATATTCTTCGGCTAAAAATAATAGAATTTTGTCATATGGGCATAAGAGCAGAAATGGGGCTACGGCCCTTAGAATGGGGAACTCTGAAGACGTTTTTTTCTAAATATTTTCGAAACCGTTCATAATAAAATTTTGTAATTAGGCTGGTGTATAAACTTTTGACGCTAAATCAGTTCATGTATTCAGAATTTCAATATTTTAATCATAGACGTCACATACTGGGGTGGTTAAGGGTTAAAATAATCCCAGTTTTTTAATTAGTCACTCTTTTTTAAACTTTCTTAAAAATCTTGAAATATCAAAGTATTTTACGTAAAAATTGCTCTCTTAGTTCATATTGATATATTGACTTACAGTTTTTGAGTAAAATCGTGTTAAAAAAAAATTACGTTCATAAAAGAATTCATTAAAAAATAATAATCATAGGGAAATTTGTAAATAGACGGCCACGGATTAATATTTGTTTCATTTGACACTTCTGTATCAGATATTGTCTGCTGCTCTTATTGTTATAAAATTAGACTTAATAAAGAATTGCAAAACTTTTCAAACCACGAGTTTGCTGATGATATACATTTTGTTTTTGATATTGTAATGGACGTTCCTTCGCTGCGGTACAGGAATGTCGCAGACGTTATCCGCAATGGAGACTTCCTGGGCGAAAAGTATTTCAGATAATTTATAGAAATTAGTAACTTCGTTACAATTTTTTAATTTTATTAATGAACTCTTCTATGAACATAATTTCTTTTTTTTCAAAACGATTTTACTCAAATACTGTCCTATTAATATGAACTAAGAGAGCCATTTTTACGTAAAATACTTTGGCGTTTCATAATTTTTAAGAAAATTAAAAAAATAATGACTAATTAAAAAAGTGGGATTATTTTAACCCTTAACAACCCTAGTATGTGACGCCTATGATTAAGATTTGAAATTTTGAATACATGAACTGAATTAGCGTCAAAAGTTTATACAGCATACCTAATTTCAAAAATTTATTATGAACGGTTACGAAAATTAGAAAAAAACGTCTTCAGCATGCATTTCTGCACTTATTATATTATTTTTAGCCGGAGAATATGGTGGTAAAGTATTGCCCCTTAATTTCGGGACACCCTGTATACATTTTTGATAAGCCTCTATCTTTTGATTTTTGCGACAGAATATGTCAATATCGGAGTTGGGCATATTGTTAGATATACAAAGAATACTAATAAATTAAAGATCGGTTTATAATTGATAAAGTATCGATTTGATCTTCAAATCTCCAAAGAATGACAATGTTACTGTCAAATATTTAAAATTCAAGATAGATAAATGTCACGATTTGAGTGGTTCAAGGCTAACTTGATTGTTATACTATAGGCATCATAGCTCACAGATGTGCGTTTTGATTTTTTACGCACGGTTGTGCGTAAAAATCGATTTACTTATAGAGTGAACTGTACGTAAACCGCAGTGTTTACTATTATAGGAGTAGGAAAAATCTTTTAAGCAATAAGCAAATTGTTTACGAACATTATCATCATAGGTACTCAATTGAACTGCAAATAGAAGCCCTCATTTTATTTTCAGACCCGTAATTTAATGAATAGGTACGTCATGGGACCTAATAATTGGTAAATATATCCAGTATATCGTTATATCAATAAGCCTATATGATAAAAATAGCGGCATAGTCATTGCAAAATATAAATGCTATAATTTACGACAAACGTATTTTGTTCAATCTTTTAATAATCGTTAAGTCGTTATTGCGTATTTTAAAAACGTAGGAAATATTAGCTGAATGTATTAACATGTACAGTCTCCATTTAGGTAATTACGAATTAAGTTTTATGAAAATTTTAAATAGCATCAAATAAAAAAGTGTTGCAAAAGAAAATTTCTGGTTTGTTCGAATAAACCCGAACAAACCTGTGAGACTGAATTAAGAAATAAGTTATTTTTAAGTATTATATCGTTACTAAAGTTTTGCAAAAAAACATTTATTGCAGATCTCGCTCTACATATTGTGATAATATGTATTTACTTAGTTTTCAACAAATCTGTAACGGGTGCTTCAATTGAATAAGTTAACAGTCTTGAAATAAGAGCTCACAGCCAAACCGTTAAATCTGACTTTTTATCCCGAAAACACGCGTCCTTTTGAAATCAACTGAGAGATTATCATAACAAATTAAGATACCAGGTATGAAAAATTAGAAACCTAAAGGATAACCGCGGGAAACTCTAGTTTTAGTTTTTTTTTATTTACTTTGTAACATATATACAGGGTGTCCGCTAATTAAAGGGGCATGGAAAACCACAGACTCCTTACGTAAAAATATTAGGATTTAATTATACTTAGCTATATCCGAAAGTTGATATTAACTGAGATACAGGGTGTTAAAGTTAAAACTTCATTTTTATTCTTCTCTAATAACTTTGCGAGAAACTAACGTTTTTTTACAAAATTTGGCAATTGTGGTTTTTTAGGACGAGAAATTGATTTCTTTGTGAAATTTTAAGTACAATGTCGGGGCGCTGTCCTCGTCATTATTTGCACATTTATTAGGTCATAACTTTTTTGCGCCTCAGTGTATTTAAGTTTTTAATGAAAATAATACTTTTCTCATACTTTTTACGTAAAAAAGGTATACTAAGATCAGGTCGCCCGGAGTTACCGTTTCGTAGATATTTGCACTTAAATTGTATAGTGCACCCTGCCCAATTATTATTAATTTGCAAACAACATTTTTTTCTTAAAGTAACCTATGAGAAAACAAATAAAATTTAGAGATGCAGATGCTATGGAACAGAAAATATTTCATTTTTGAGTTTATCGAAAGTTTGTGTTTTTATTGCTGTTGGTTTCTTTCGACACGATATTTTCTAGGGTCAAAGTTATTTTAATTAAAGTAAGTAAAAGAACAATCCAATTGTTGTATTGATTATTCCCAATTACCATCACTAGAATATTAATTATCATATAAAAGTGAATTTGTAAGAAGTAACAAAATATTATTTGCTTGGGTGAGCTAACACACTAAACAATTTAAATGCAAATATCTCCGAAACGGTAACTCTGGGCGACCAGAACTTAGTACACCTTTTTTACGTAATAAATATGAGAAAAGTATTATTTTTATTAAAAATTTAAATACACGGAGGCATAAAAAAGTTATGACCGTATGAATGCGCGAAAAATGCCGCAGACAGCGCCCCCTACATTGTATCTTAATATTTCACAAATAAATCAAGTTCTCGTCCTAAAAAAACCATAATTGCCAAATTTTGTAAAAAAACGTTAGTTCCTCTCAAAGTTTTTAGAGATAAACAAAAAGGAAGTTTTAACTTTAACACCCTGAATCTCAGTTAATATTAACTGTCGGATATACGTAAGTATAATTAAATCATAATATTTTTACGTAAGGAGTCTGTGGTTTTTCCATGTCCATTTAATTAGCGGACACCCTGTATATTAAGTTGTAAAGTTGATCATAAAACTATATATTTTAATACATCCGTTTGTCGCCAGTTTTACCTTATTTAAAAAGTTCCTCGCCCACATCCCTAAACTTTCAAATTATTTTTACCATTATTTGTTTCAGTTCAACCTGGTTTTCTAGTTTTGATTCCAAACCAAACCCTTGCTTGCCCAAAAAATTCAAAAATATTTGCGTTCCGTTGGTGGCTACAACTAGTGAGTATTGTTTCGCCGAGTCGTCAGGACTTTTTTAGTTGGAATGTACTACTGTTTTTTAATATAGATACCTAAATATAATATATAGTATGGCTTGTATCAATATTAAGTAATTAAAATTGCAAAATCTAGGAATTATAAATTAAAAATATATATGTTAGAATTTCCAACAGTTTACACTCTAATTTTATATGAGAAAAATTAGTTGCAATATTGAGAAGTACAAGTAAATTTTGCCAGTTTGTTGTGAGCTGATGTAATAAAGTCGCTGCAATACATGGCGTAATTTAAAACATTTTCGCTTGGACACTTTTACTAAAATAAAATTTACCCTGATGCTCTATAATTACTAGTTTTTGAGATATGGCCAATTTCGTCTGCCGTTCGCAGTGACGTCACAGGGAAAGTGATTTCTAAATTTCTTATGGAGATTTATACGGTGTTAGCGTTTTTTCTATTTTAAATGTATTAAAAGGTTTTACGCATTTAATGGTATGTGAAATGAAAAAATAATATATTGCAAGTATTTACGTATATATTAATTTCATATAAATATAACACACATATAGCTAAAATACGAATAAAATAAGAAAAGATTCCGACAAACTTTTAAAAGAACCGATAGCCGAAACTGCTCGGCTACCCCTGCTCGTTGCCACAAGCGTTGTCAGTCTTTTTGAATATTGTAATATATCCATTATTACTTTAACAATTTTTTAGATGTTCATTGTATGGAAATTTTGACAGTTCACCAGAATTTTTCTTATTTAGGCGTGTGTGTTTATTAAAATAAATATCTGAATTTTCATAAAATGAGCTGCGCTGTGTTTCCGCTTTCCTAAGGATGAAAACAAAAAATTAGAATGGATACGGTTCTCTTTATTTTGTTAACATTTACTTCTTAAGTATTTTCCACTGAAGCTGATGAGGATATATGCTTTCAAAACATGTATGGAATTTAAAATATTATTTATTTAACTACTATCGAGTTTCTTTACCTCTTCATAATTTCACTCCACTCAGAGATGGACTATTTAATTTGTTTATAACTAGGTTGTATTTTAGCTTTATCTTTGTGTATGTATCTCCATAAGAAACTTAAAAATCACTCACCCGCTGACGTCACAAGCTACGCCTCCATCGGCGTGGATTCATACCTCTCTTAGTTATTTATACAATGTAATATATAACTGCGTGAGTAAAAATAAAAACGAAGAACTGATGCCTGGTATTGTTATACTATACTTGATTGAACTTGATTGTTATCAAATTAGCCTTGAACGGACTCAAGTCGTGAATTTTGAATATTTGATAGTGACATTGTCATCATTTGAAATTTGAAGTTCAGATCGATACTTTATCAATTATAAACAGATCTTATGTATGTAAAAGCGGTAGAAAAGGTATACTACACCACTAAAGTGGTAAGCCTATTACACACTCTTTCGAAGTACGTTAGTTTAACGTGTGACTAAAATATCAATATGTCAAAAATGACAAACTTAGGCATAGGGGACATACAGCAACTTGACATGGTTTATTTCCTATAATTTATAAATACCATAGGAATATAGGTTTGGAAATCGTAATTTTGTCTTGAATCTTAAGTAATTCTTGAACATCCTGTATATTTCACAGTAGTTTGGTGCACACGGTTTACTGGTCATATTTCTAAAGATTGTTCGTCGTTTGTCTTGCACACAATGTTGTGGCCGGCATGTAGGCAACCCCGTCGTATTGGTGCCGGTTTGGTTGCCAACCACCGACGTGGACCAACGATGACCGTTCAGAACGGAAATCAGTCGTAGGGATGTAACGATATTAAAATTCGATCGATATACGTGGACAATTAATTCTAAAAGTGGCTTTTCGATGATGTCCACAAAGCCATCTTGTATGCGAGAAAATAGATTGTTTATTGGCCAGTAAAGAAGGTATTGATGTGCCAAAATATTGCCGTGTAATCATTTTCATTAAGGGCGAAGTACGGTCCTGTTAGCCGGTTAAGGTCAATAGTTTCAGTAGGCATTGCATATGACATCTGACGATAAGCTTTGTTTACATGCGCGGGGCCATTCGTTTGCCACTTTTGCTTCTAGAGTTTGCCTATCCACAGATATAGGTCGGTGGTGGAATCTTAACTAGGCATGACATTAATATCACGAGACTTCACTATCATCATGCGAGGTCTTATATATAGCTCTACCTTTTTCAGCGCGTAAAATGAAACAAAAAATAAAAATGCAATAAATTAATATCGTATAGATAAACAACTAATTTAGATAATGCGTTGTTAATAACAAAAAATAAATAAATAACAATTCCATGTTACTTTAAAATATGCATTGAAGCAATTCAAAGAATGTTTGTTTCGATTGCTAAAATTAACCAGAATCAACTTCTAATTTGTTTTCGTCAAGTCAAATATGCCGAGTTAACAGCTTTTATCATTGTTTTGACTTAAATGATTCACAAATTTGTAGACAGTTTTAAATACATGTGTTTTACTAGGAAGTTGTATTAAAAATAAGATAACGGCCGTTATATACCTTTCCATGTAATCCGTAAGTCATAGGTAGTATTGCATTCTTGTATATTTAAAATTTTCCTCATGCAAACAAGTAAATCGGCACATATTTTCTTGAAACCAAACTTTAAATTAAAAAAAAATTGGAAACTAATTCAACTCTCATATTTTAGACAAGCATCACTTCATATATTTGCTTGAAACTAAGAATTCTATTTGCTGAACATATCTAATGGTAAATCTAAAATCACATAATCTGAAACTAAAGCTCAATATTTTACCCATGTCATAGTAATATAACTTGCTTCGAATAATTTCTCAAAATCATATTGAATCAAGTCAATATATTCTTCTGATTTTTGATTGATTGTATTTAGATAACCTAAGATTTCAAATAATTCCCTATGGGTTTTTATAGTCTGGAAAAGAGGTGGAAACCTGAAATTTCCGTACCCAGGACTAAAATTGAAGGGAACGAAATAACGAAATCTTCCCTCATTAAAATCATAACCAGGCTGGGATGCCAAAGACCTCTTTTATCAGGAAACTGAATGGCCCAGTCTGGCTGGGAGACTGACTAGGTAAGATCATCAGTATTTATATTATATTTTCACAATATTAAAAGTATAGAATTAAAGTCAGGTTTCAATAAACGAGTAGAATAGACCCTAAATTCTAGAACATTTAACTTAAAAAAGTCTTTCAAAATCACAAAAGTATAAATAAGAAAGCTAAAGAAATTATAATTTTAAAGTATGTCATTGCCTTTAGAAAAAGACTGATTGTATATAAACTCAAAATAGATGTGTAAGTATAAATAGAAATCAGTTTAAAGGCTCGTCCAGAGGTCACGCCGTAAATTTTCTGATTCTGTTCTGATTTTAGTAAATAGTTAAAAAAAGATATTACAGTTAACTACTTCACATGTAAATATAAAAATGTACTATATTGTATTGTATTTTATGCAAGTTATTATCATCGATCTACTGTGGGGCTATCTACTGATTCTTATTAGTGAATACTGGAAGGCCTTGACTAATCTAAATACAATGCAACAAGGAACTATACAGGCTGTAACAAATTAAGTGAGCACTGTTTGTAACTCTTTTATTATTATAGATACAAATTAGTTTTAATTAGGAAAGTAATAGCATTTTTTTGCCGATTAAGATGACGAGTGCAGAAAAACAATATAAGAAAAATAATATAAGAATAACCTCCTTAAATATTAGCATGTTATTTAGAAACACCCTGTATACTATATCTTCCATTTAAAAAAATTGAATTTTCCCCATTTATTCGAACACGCTATGCTCAATTGTTTTTTTTGCTCTGGCAATCTCAATCAGCAGAAAAAATGTTACTACTAATTTAAGCGACTCTGTATCTATAATAATAAAAGAGTTACAGCAGTGCGCACTTAATCTTGTACAGCCTGTATAGTTTATATTCTCGATTAACACAAAAACCTACTTTTTACCTTGGCAAGTTAAACACTTTGTATATGCTCTGTTAAAGACAATTTAATGGAAAATTATTAGGATAATGAACAGAATAAGAAAATACATAATTATTTATTAATTTTTATTTATTTTTTGAAATACATGATTATTTATTAATTTTATTGCAATATTTCAAAAATGATTTTTGCGAAAAAAAACCAGTGGAAATTGAAATTATCTTAAATCACACAAAGCTATATTTTAAAAAAGATCACTTTATTTTGAGTATTTTTATTTAGATTCGCAAAATCACAAAAAGTATGTCATAGAATAGTAGGTAATGAAAACAAACCGGACCTTGAAATACATAGATCAAACAAAATCGCTCAAAATCATCTTGAAGGTAAATAGCTGGCTATTTTGATCATTATTCTATTATTTTATTCAAAGATATTTCTATAGTTTCCTGCAATTTTCGTGACCTCCATTCTGCAAAATTTATGTGTGCATTTAATTTTAAAACCTTGTTCCAGATATGTTCGGAGCTTGGTTTGTTAGTAAGTTTTTCTAAAAGTATTTACTGGCGTTTGCCAATTTTTTTTTTTTTTAAGTAAAATTTTACAGTGTTCCATAAAGTAACTACGATTTTGGTGAAAGTCGTTGGTCAAAAGTATATAAATCCATTTTTCCAGTCAGCTATAGTACAATTAAGATACTCGTACACTAACGACCGGTATTAACTCACGGCAGCGTTTAAACTAATATTCAATTCATTCAATTCAAATTCATTCAATTCTCACGTTTTACACCTTTTGGTTAACTACAATTTTAAGCTAACGGACAGATTGGATATGGTTTAAGATGGTTTATCCCGATTTTAAGAGACAACTTGGCATTTCTTTTTTAATAACTTGCACAACTAACATATCTAAAGTCCGTTTTGTTGCAGTTGATAGCTCATATCGAGGGTTGAAGCCATAAAACAACCGTAAACCATAGGCGTTGCCAATAGTAATTACCTTATTTAATAAGAAAATTGGCCTCTGTCCATTGTTAAGTAGGATTAGGGTTAAAGTAGGTACAACAGGGGTAATTAATTTACCTATTTTTGCCTGCTTTAGGATGTTATTACGCCATTTGATGTGCGTTTGTCAAACTATGTATTTAGTTGTATTTAGATACTGCATTATCTCAAAGTTGAATTATTTCCTATACTTGTAACAATGGCTTCAAGTTTTTCGCCAACGTGTCTTCGTCAAATTAGCAAGAGTGCATATTCTCTCCGAGAAAAGACATTAATATTAAACGTGCATGATGCTCTAGTGTACCAGAAACCTGCAAGTGATGTTCGTAGCATCATTGCAGAGTGTGCCAATATGGTAGGAGTTAGAGAGGCTACTATATATAGGTTCTTGCGTGAAAGAAAATCTAAGAACCTCAGTGAGCCAAAACCACTCCCAGGAAAGAAACCGTTAGAAATTGACAATTTCATTAAAAATGGTATTAGAAGAAAAGTACATAGTTTTTATTTTGCCAAGGAAATACCAACTATAGACAAAATTTTACAAGCCATTAACTACGACGAGGACTTACCACAGCTATCACGAACGAAACTATGGAAAATACTTCATGATATGAACTTTCGATGGGAGAAGCAAAACAGAAAATCTTTTCTTATTGATAGAGCAGATATTATTTGCTGGAGACGTCAATACTTAAGGTCCATCCGAAAATACCGCAGCGAAGGCTAAAACATTTTCTATTTGGATGAAACTTGGCTGAACGAAGGGCACACCGTATCTAAAGTTTGGCAAGATAAAAATGTCCTAAGTTCTCGACAAGCTGTCATGGAAGGCTGGTCAACAGGACTTAGACCACCATCTGGAAAGGGACGCAGACTTATTATAACTCATATAGGAAGTTCAAATGGCTTTTTGGATCAAGGATTATTACAATTCCAGTCGAATTCTACTAAATACTATCATGAAGAAATGACTGCTGATGTTTTCGAGGAATATTTTAAGCAAATGATAGAATACATTCCCGCTAATTCTGTAATAGTGACGGATAATGCCAGCTATCACTCTAGGCTAAAAGAGAATCTTCCCACAACTTCATGGAAAAAGGCGGAAATCGTAAACTGGTTACAACGAAAGGAATTGAGTTACGATAATACCATGGTAAAAAAAGAACTTTTGGATATTGTTAGGCTACATAAATCACAGTATAAAAAGTATGTTATTGACGAGATGGCAAGAGATCGAGGTATTATAGTGCTCCGTTTACCACCTTACCATTGTGAGCTAAATCCTATCGAATTAATATGGGCTCAAGTAAAATGATATGTTGCTAGAAATAACAAAACTTTTAAAATGCAAGAAGTGCGACACCTCTTGCTTCATTCTTTAGCAAATGTGTCATCAGAAAATTGGCAAAACGCCATAAAACATGCTATAGTAGAGGAACAAAAAATGTGGGAACTTGACAACGTAATTGACACAACTATGGAAATTGAGCCTTTAGTAATAAGCGTAGGACATGATGACTCTTCAGATTCTTCTGAGGACCATTTTATCGAGTTATAATTATTGAAATTGTCAATATTTTTTGATCTGTAAATAAATTAGTTTTCTTGTAAATAAATTCATAAAATCATAAAATCTATTACATTTAAATAAAATAATAAGCGGTTACATTAAAAACCCAACTCTCCGACCATGATGGGCCGTTTTAATCATTATCCTTTCATTTCATTTTATGGCTCTATTGTTACTTTATCTGTTACCCGGTGGAATAGGTCAAAATTTCTTCATCTTTATGCTAGATGTACGTAAAAAGACCATTTTATAGGTAAAATATTTTAGGCCACCGGGCCCTTGTTTTGAATCTTTAATGAGGGTATCGAGCTATCAACGGCAACGAAACAGACTTTAGCAAACTTTGTATTTTATGTGATTTTTTTTCATTTCTTTGTCATATCACTCGCTTTGAAATCCTCATCTTGTGTATTTAGTAGACTGTAGAGTATACAATAATAATTGTATACTTACTAATAATTGTTCAGCTCAATCTAGGCCTTGTTGTCGATTTTAGTTAAAATAATTAAAAATAGGAACAATAGGACCACATTGTCGATTATCGGCACAGAAAGATAATCAATTAAAACCAAAGGAAATTTAATTAACTTCAATCTGTGAAGTTTTTTGGAATTGGAAATGATATTTGAATTATTGCAATGACGGTAGATTCACAAATAATTATTATACAACGCTTCTCTTTCAATACAAGATTAGAATTTAGTTTAGGCTTAAAAAATCGGATTTAAGCTCGACCTATAATTGTCATAACATTTTTAAAATGAGATCACAGTGGCAACTACATTTTTGTGACCTAGAGCAAATTTGGAATAATTTATCAACTCTAAGACGAGAGTTCAAATCCCACGGCCGGTAAACCAATTAGCATTAGGTGTATTTTACTGGTATAAGGCCTTACTATACGGAGTCATGCAAAAAAATAATGAAGAGTGAAGAATGTATCGTTCTCCATTCCTATCAGATTCGCGTCGGTAACTAGGCCGGATGCGGGAGACGGAACGATGATATAGCCCTTTGGGGAGCAGCGTATAACCGAGGAACGTGGTTTGAAGGAGTGGAACGAAGAGGGGGAATTGAGAAAAAAGAATACTTTAAAAATGCTGGAAAATAACCATTTATATAAAAATTAAATAAATAAATTTTTATTTATTGATGGTTATATGGATTTACTGAAATTGAAATAGACAAAGAGTAAGTAGTTTTTGGTAATAAAGCGCAAACTACGTAATATTTATTATATCAATAGAATATAATAAGATTAATACCCATAGACTTTTTGCAAAAGGTTTTACGATTTTTCGGACGCAAAAATCTCAGAAATCTCAGATAAAACGCTATTTTGGCATCATGTAGTTCTCAGCGAACTCAATACAGTGAAACCTCTCATAACGGACACCTGTAATAAGCGGACATCTCTATAAGCGGACATTTTTTCATAGTTCCATGAAAATCAACCTCTCTTGGGCGGACTCTCCTTTGGGCGGGCGCGGACCGGCTGTTTTCATACACAGAGTGCGAAAACCCTCCTTTAAACGGACAAATTTTTTTTTAAAGTATTTGGGATAAGTACGGTGTAAAAACTCTTTGAAGACAGACCGGTAACCAATCGTGTATGGGGCGTGGCAGCGCGAAAGGACTTCGCCGAATGAAAGTATGTGTGATTCCCCGACAGCAGTCCGCCGTTTATTTGTGAGTTGTAAGGTTAAAATCGTAAACAATGGCACAAAAATGTCGCGTTTTGAGTCTGAAGAGAATATTGATTAGAAGATGATAGTCCTACCGATTATGTAGTCCAAACTGAAACCACATCACTATCTGACGACTCTGATGAAGAAGTTGAATGCAGTAATCAAACAAATATCACCAATTATGAACAAGCCATTAGTATGGTAAAAGAATTATAAGAGTATGCAAAGAATAGAGGTGACTCTACAGCAATGGAATTGTTATCAGACTTGGAGTTACATTTTCTAGATTGCCAGTATAAAACGAAAACACGTCAAACTAACTACTATAACTAAATAAACTAAACTAGTATATTTTTGTTATGTTATCTTATTTGTACATACATATACATAGTAATAATTTTACATTTATATATTACCTAATAACAAATTTCCCATGGGCAGACACCTCTATTAGGCGGACACATTTAGACGGACCCGTAGTCCGCCTAAGAGAGGTTTCACTGTATTTTGTTTTAAGACCTGGTCGTTCCGAGTTTAGTTTATTTTTAACGAATTGGTGAAACGGTTTTCGAAAAATTTGAAATTACTAAGGAGATTTGCGTAGATTATCAGAAAAAATTAACCAAAATCTTATATTAGTTCAGATTAATCCCTAGGATGAAAGAAAATCAAGCATAATAGACTCCAAGATAATAAATCCCGGACAAAGAGAACATTAGTCAAATTTATAACTGTCACTTTTTAAATATTTTTCCGATCTTAGTGAAATATTTATCACAGTGCAGCCTTCCTGAATATTAGTTTTAAAAAAATACTGATATTTTGATCATTATACAGGCAGAAACAAAAGTTACTTTTTACCCATAATTTCTTAACGCCCTGTGGAAAAATTGAGTGTTACCTTTCTTTAACACAATGTTTTTTGGTTCACGTCACTATTTGCTTTTTAAAAGAAGATACAAATTTTGAAAGAAAGTCGTGCAGTTTTTCAAATTTATTCACAATTCGCAATATAACCTTATTTTATCGAGTAGCATGAACAACTAGCCAATTAACAGGGTGTATTACAACCTTGTGTTCTTATCACTTTTACCATACTACGCGACGTGCATGGGACATGCTAGAAAGGAGGTGTTTTAATTGCTAGACTTGTTATACAGGGTGTTATGGAAATTACGTATTATATTTAAACCGACAATTTCTGAGATGAAAACAAATTGAAGAAAAATATCCAAAAATGGTGCTTTAATTTAATATGCCCTGTACATGACCTTACGTCAAACCAAAAATTACCACACGGTGCCCCTGTTCGGAAGGTAAACACAGCAACATATGGCAGTGAATCTTGAACAGTGTTGTCATATCTTCAGGGTAAACTCTTTAGAAAGTCAATAACCGTTTGACAGATTGCAAGTTCTTTATTTTTCAGGGTACATTATTATAAACTTTTACGTTCAGTTCGCTGGGAAACAATCTCTGATTTATAAACTTGAACTGACTCGAACGAACCGCCGCGGAGTTTATAAATGGTCAGGTATGTTCTCATTTGTTCAATTCGAACGACACCCGTCAGATCTGGACAACTTAAAAGTTTATAAATGCCCTTACCCTTTAGAAGAAAAAAATGCAATTTTATTACCTTTTTTTAAAACCACATGACAAAATCACATTAGTTTTCGCGTCACAACACATCTAAGTACCGTTCAATCTAAATTAGTATTTTAAAGTGCTAGTGTGTAGACAAAAATACGCCCTTATTGTCTGGGAAATAATGTATTTAACATCTCAAAATTTTAAAAATAAATAACACGTTGGTTCTCTCGATCGATATCGGCCGGCTTCTTTAAACAGCTGATTTTGGACAATCGGGCTAATATTTAAAAATACAGCGTTGCCACTTTCGATGTTTTATAAGCGACTATCATAAATTGACGTGTTTCCTTCTATAATATTACTTTCCTGTATAATTATAGTCTCGGAAATGGCAACCGCGCTGGCTCTCGAGTTCTCGTGCCGTGTGCCGAGGAGTTGTGTGTGGGTTTAGGGGTAAATTACTCCACTTTTTAAACGTTCGATTTAAAAAAAAATATGTAGCGCTTGTCTAGGACACCCCAGGAGTCACCCATTTAAATATAATACGTCATTTCCATAACACCCTGTATATTATTAAATATAATAGCCATTCCTGAAGAATGGGAAAATACTCCTCAAGAAGCAATTCAAAACTTCATTGAGAATTGAAAAACTGCACTACTTTCTCTCAAAATTTGTATCTTCTTTTTAGGAAGCAGATAATGACGTGAACCAAAATACACTGTGTTAAGGAAACGCCACACTTCAAAACAAGACATAATGAAGCTAAATTCTACCGCTCAATTTCTCCACAGGGCAGCAATTAAGGGTAAAAAAGTTACTTTTGTCTCTGTCTGTATAATGATCATCAGGATTTCTTGAAAACTAAAATTCAGAATATCATTCCAAGACACAAGTCTACATTTTGCTAAAAAGTTCACCAAGATCGGAAAAATATTTAAAAATTTACAGGACTATAAAGTTGACTAAACGTTATCTTTGTCCGGAATCTATTGTAGGGGAGTGTAGTTTTAAATAACTACACGATCCATACAAAAAATAAACACAATCGCAGGCAGTCAAGCGCAGGATCTATTTTCATTATTGTCAAAGGGCCACTGAAAATAATTATCTTGGCAAAAATACATATTGAAAGGTGTAATTTGGTAACTACATAATATTATCAAGAAAGGGTGTAGACAGTTTTATATCCTAAACCAGTTATGCAATTATTTTAAAAAGCCTTTCACTTCAAGTTTTGCTAATTCGTCATTAGCATCATGAGCATTTATTAAAGGTACTATACAGTGGCGTAACAAAGCAGCCACGGGCCTGTGTGCGAAAATTTTGCCGGGTTTCAAATCAAATAAACTATTAAGAAGAAAAGAAACTCATAGTTTCTTCCACTAGTTTAATAAAAATTCAGAAGAAAAAATGTTATATATGAAAGTTACATTAATAAATTAAATAAATTACTGAAAAAACTTGAAAAAGAATCTAAGAAGAATTACAATAGTTTTAAATTTGATTTTTGGAAAATAGACAAAAATAATTTTCTAAATGGCAAAATTAAGCGGACCGAGCACAAAATAGAGGGGGTTCGTCCCTTTAATTTTGCCCTTTTTGAATATCATTTTTGCTTATTTTCCAAAAATCAAATTAAAAACTGTTTGTTTTTTAGTAATTTATTTAATTTATTAATGCAACTTTCATATATAAAATATGTTCTTGTCTTTCTGTTACAACAGGTAAGATAATAAAAAAATTCTTTAACTTAATTTTCTGAACTTTCAGTAAACCCTTTTAATTATAGTTTTGTTTTCTTGACCGTTTTTTCAAATTATAGATAGTTTGTTCTTGGGTTTGTTCGGTAAGTTTGAAATAAAATTCAATATTTGGTTAACGTTTCGGTTTATTGTATTAAACCATCTTCAGAACTATTTGATATGAAGAAGAAAGGCGTATAAATAAATTAGAAAGAAGCAATATTTTTTGACGGTATTAATGACAAATTTCATATTTCCTAACTAACTCTAGTTAGTTCAAGTCCATTCAAGAATGAGACAAAACGTTACTAGTTTAATGCGATTTTAGTGTAAGTGGGTGAGAATTGTGGAAGGTATGCTCATTCATTCATTTATATATTTTCTCATTTCATTCTAAGCATAACTAATACTAACATAACAATAGAAAATTTGTCATTAACACCGTCAAAAAATATTGCTTCTTTGTAATTTCTTTATACGCCTTTCAAATAGTTCTGAAGATGGTTTAATATAATAAACCGAAACGTTACCCAAATATTGAACTTTATTTCAAATTGACGGAAACCCAAGAACAAATTAACCTTTTTAATGTTTATAAAATTACAATTTTCTTCTATACATAAAAAATGCTAAATTATGTCAAAACTTTCTGCTTATGTATAATTTTTCCACTGAAGATGAGGAGGGTATGTGCCTTCGCAACATGGAAATTAAAAACTGAACTTTTATTAAATTAGTGGAGCAGACTATGAGTTTATTTTCCTATTCATAATTTCACTCTACTGAGAAAAAAAAATAATAATAATAAATAGAAAATTGTTATGGGCCGTGTTCTTCGCGCACATAGAACACCGGTAGATACGCCACTAATTCCGTCGATTTCATTTTGTTTTAGTAGGTTTTCATAAAGGTTGCAGATTTGACATACAATCCAGAAAATTATTAGAAATAAGTACTTATTTATCATGCATACATTGTATTAGTCTGGTAAAGTTAGTTCTGTAGCAATAATTTAGGACGATTTTACTGTAAAAAATGATTGAATTTACAATATTTATGTAGTAAAATCACCGGTCTATTAAGATTTTTTGTAAAATTTAAGTACCTGTCACATTTGTGTGACTTCCAACTACAACAACAACTTGGTACCTGTTTATTAAGAAAACTAACTAACTTTTATTTTTAATTTCCCGCCAAGCTTATTTAGGGAAAATATCTGGCAACAGCATGGCACTAACCTAATTTTATAAAAATCAAGGTATCAATTACTGGAATGCACAAATGCTAGGTTTGTTAATGATTGATACCATATCAATCACTAGTAAATTACAAATTTTTATCGTTTTATATGCCATCATGGTTGAATGGCGATATTGCCGATATTTATTTTTTAATTTAAATACAATTACTTTTCCAGCCTTTGATAGGGGATATCAATAACTGGGTTTTTAACTTCAGATCAGAAAAAATCAGAATACTCCCCACCAAATGTTGCAGGCTGTGGAACGAAGAATATCAATTGGTGCAGCAGTGAAAAATGCTGGTGTACTATTTACCACTCTAAACTACTTCGTTAGAGGAAAAGTACACCGAGGGTCTCTAATATGGGCCCTCCTAGTGTTTTGAAGCCAGAAGAGGAAACAATTTTATTTAAGGCGATAATAGAATAAGGAAAAATTAAATATTCAATTAAAACTAAACTAAAGTTCAACCCGTTGATAGTGTTGAACATATTATTAAAAAAATCTGGAAAAATTACTCCTTTTAAGAACAACAGGCAACTGGGTGAGAAATGGAACAGAGCCGAGAGACCCAGAAACGTCTGAGAGAATATTACAAACGTTAACAGTTTCAAGAGAAAATATTACTGCGAAACAAATTCGTGGATGGTTCTTATGCACAGTCGGCAAGTCTTTCTGCAATTGCAACAGAAGTGGACGAGAGCATGCGCATTAAGAAGTCAGCTGATTTATTTTTGCAATAAGGAGACAAAGTGTTAACTAAAAAAGGGAACAAACATGTTTCAGTGGGTGGGGATGAGGAAGAAAATGTAACTGTTCTTGTAACAGCTAATGTAAATGGAAAATTTGCTCCTCCTATGGTGCTGTTTAGTTACCACTTACACTTAAACCAGCAGCTGCTGCATTCCAAAGCAGTGAGCCATAAGGACCTACGAAAATGGATGTGTGGATCAACATTTTATAAATTTGTAACATATATTTGTGGCCTGGCTCGAAAAGTAACAAATCGAACGTCTCGTTCTTCTATTTGTTGACGGCCATGTATCACATATGGCCGTGCATCTATCTATCGATCTGTTTAAATCCTAATTTTAGTTTAATTTTTAAGTTATTGTAATTAATATTTGCTAATAAAGATTATCAATCACTGGGTTCAATTATTGTATTACTATATCAATTACTAGGTTCCAAAACCTTAATAATAAAAATATATTTTTTAGGTATTAAAAATACTTTTTTCATTAATCTCATGGCTAAATTTATTAAAGAGAAGCCCAAAAAATTGGTTAATTATTTTTTTTTTAATTGTCGGAGAAACATTATTATTTATCCAAAATTTGCTCTAGAGCTATCAATAACTGGTAGTTTTACCTTAAATATACGTTGATTCTTTCTTTTGGATTCTTTAAGTAAAATTGTGATCACTTACCAATTTGTACACGTAGGACGATGCATAATAACTACTAATTATTTATTTATTCAACACATGTCATAGTTTAATGTATGTATGTTAATCATACAAGAAGAAAATTAACATAATTTGTTTGGAGAAAATTATATAACGGCAATATTCGGCAAGTTTTACTTATGTGGTAGGCAGGGTGGTGTTCATCAGGGAAAAGGCCTTACTATTTTCGAAATATGTATATATCTTATAAACGGTAAGTGAAATAGCAAGGGTTAATTTGGAAGTTGCGTAATTCATAGCTGACCACTATGCCATGAGATATTAGGAAAATTTCGAGTACTTCCTAAGATAGTTGTAAAGAACTGAAAGTCGCCGTTTTGGTTTTAAATTTTTTCTGGTTTTATTTAAAGAGATAATGTAAAATAAATTTCACAGTTTCACCTTTTCTAAAGCAGCGTTGTTAGATTTCGTGTCGAACGTTTTATCTTTCAGATGACATCGTCAGGTTTGTTCTTTAAACAAGGACCTGTATTTTGCATATTACATTTATATCTTAATACAAAATTACTTTTATTAAATATCAACGTTTCATAGGAACATCTTCAGCAATATTTAATTTTTTGATTATTGCTGGATATTTAAAAAAAATTAACAATATTTTAGAAAAATTAATTAAGTAAATACAAGGAAAACTATAAATAAAGTAATAAAAATATTAGGTTCCATGACTAACTATGATACTTTATACAAAAGGGTGAATTCTCTAATTGAAACAAACTCGAAAGCTTTTAAAAAATAGTCTGTAACAACTGTCTCGACGAGCGTTTTTAGAAACAAGAAAATCGTTTTGTCTCTCTAACTCATTATCAAAAAATGTTTTGATCTGCAATAATAAAAGTTTAAACCGGAATATTTATGTTCCCACTTAAAAACGGAATTATTTGTAATCATTCCTTAACAGTATATACGACAAAAAGATACTTTTTAATTTTGACAACTGTAAAATTTATAATTTTGTATTTTTGTATCTGCACTGTTATTAAAAAAAAATAATAAAAGTTTTTAAATAAAATAAATAAACGTTGATATTTATTAAAAGTAATTTTGTATTAAGATTATATCGAATATCAAGTTCAATATCTAAATTCAATAATGCAAACCTGCCGATATTATAGGTAGGAGAAAACAAGGTACGCCCCTGACTGTCAAATACTAGGCTAAGTTCATTAATTCCTACTGATCTTGCCTTCCTTCGATCACGTGATTCAAGGCTGATCACATGTTAATTAATTTAATTATACAGAGTGATATATACAAATGGTTACTGGACTAGTTGCAATTGTAACTTCTGTCATCGGATTTAGTATGATATGCTTGTGTTATTTATATTTATGAACAGTATTACCCTATTATAAATAATTACAGTGGTGAATTCAGACACTGGCTTTATTCTTTATTCAGTTTCGATTTTGAGAGACTATGGAGACTAGGGAAATGAAATTTTAAGATAATGCAATTGAAACAAGATGTAAATGCATAAACAAATTGAAATTAAATGATTTCACCTGGCATCATAATTAAATGAATGTTATGACAATATATGGACAAGAAAGGATTTTTATTGCTTATTAGAAAGAACGATGCGAAACGAATTTCTGTGTTGACTATAACTAGCACTAGCACGGACTATATTTTTAAATGTACAGTATTTTTAAATATACATATATCTCTAATTGGTTTAATTATAAAAATAATTAAAATTAATTTATTTTTATATAAGTAATTTTAATTTTAGGGAATTTACATGTATCTAGATTTTATGCGCTGCCCCGTACAATTGAACGTATCAGGACCAGGGTTGTAAATGTCGCAGAAAAATTGAGTTTACTACATTGTTACATTTGCTACGTCGCAAACGTAGTAAATGAAGTGGATGTATTTATTGATTTGATTGACTGAAAATGTCAAAAATGCTACATAATCTCGACTTTATTATTATAAACTTGATGTTAAAGACCAATTTATAAACTTGACGTTACGATTGACGATGCAGTTTGATGGTGCAGTTTGACGGTGCCGTAAAAAGCTGGATTTATAAACTTGACGTTGGCGACAATAACATAACCTATTTTTCTCGGCTTTTCTATATTTTTAGTGATTATATTAATTTTAGTGTTTATGTGATCTGAATGATACTATCAACACTTATCACCAGTACACTTTAAAATGGTTAATAAGATGGTATAAAGTAAAATAATATTTACTAAATATCACGTGACAGGTAAACACGATTTTGATTGGCTGTGTAAACTTGCTACGAACGTTGCTACGACCCTCCACCGTCAAAAGATAAAATTGGTTTATGTCGGCCGTCAAACGGCACCGTCATTGTCAAATATAAATGGTCTTATGCATTTCAATATGTTTAAGCGGTAACGTCACCGTTAAACGGCATCGCCAATGGTAACGTCGAGTTTATAAATCCAGCTTAAAAGTTAGAAATTCGAGTGAAAAAGTAGAAAATAGTAGTTTTTGGTTAATGTTCTCTGTTGCTTTTTACTTTACGATTTGATCTAAATAAAAATGTTCTAAAAATGAAAGGCGAAAGTAATAAATGTAGCAAATGTAGTAAATAAAATACATAGTACGAGAGAGATGTAGCAAATTACATTTACTACGGTAGTAAACTACGTAGTAAATGTTACATTATCTACTTTAATAATCCTGATCAGGATGTAAACTGTCCTAAACTCTTAAATCTATTGTCTATCAGTTAAAACAAAAATCATTAAAATTGGTTCGTTATTAACGAAATAACAGCTTATTAATTCGGACGTGAAATTTTGAATAATCGATAATTAATTGGGGTAGTGCATAAATCATTAAAATATATTTTAATAACTTCTGGCAATACCAGGGATAAGATGCCAAAACGTTCTTCAATGGAAAAATGTCAAGCGACAGTAATTTTTGACGAAAAACTGGAAAATATCTCACAAAAAGCCCCGGTAATTATATTTAATTTATGTATGATATTTATGTGAAAATAAAAATACAAGAAATTAAATACAGCTTCACTCCATAAACCGATCCTGTGCGAGCCTGTGCTTAGTTTTATTTAATAATAGGTTCGTTCCAACACCATATTTTTGTATCGTTCAAGAACCGTCACGAAACTGTTGGGATCGATTTTGTGCGCATGCGTTAATTTTGCACTGTTTGTTGCCGATGCACAAGGGACGCAAGGTTGGTACGTTTTTATGACCATTCTCTGTATAAATCACAGCTGATCCTGATCGCCTGTCTGATTAGTTCTTAGACTAGGAAAGAAGATTAGTTAATTATCATAAATCATAACCCTACTATTGTTGCTTAATTTCTTCGTCTACGCTTGAGTATTATCTTTTATCGTTACGTTTTGTTGTATTTAATAATTATAGAAGAGAATAACGTGTTTAATGGTAAGAATAATTTGTAGGTTTGGGAATCGGATTATATAAATTTAATAAGAATAAATTAAATAATCAGTATATTAACGAGGGGATAAGCAACAACTCCTACAAAACACGGCTAAAAAAACTGCACGAATGCCAGGAATACATAAACAACTGTTAAAATTCTTATGCCGCAAGTCCGTAGAAACGGTTCCTGCTCTTGTCCATGTATCGCTTTCACCGTTTAGGAACTGGTTTGCGAACGATCACAAATTTGGTTGGAACACAAACGGGATCGCCGATTGTGTCGGTTGGAACGGCTTTCGACTACTACGCATGTGCGTGACGGTACATTGTACGATTTTTAGGGTGGTTGGAACAAACCTTATAAGTGATTTTCTATGGAAACGTACAATACCATAAGGTAACTCCCAAACAGTAAAAACCAGCTAAGCAAACAAACTATAACATGTTAAAATTAGTCATAACTATAGGTTGTGCAATATTGTAATAATGACTACCTAAATTACCACCGTCCACACACGAGAATAGTCTGTTTTATTTCAGGAAACAAAATTAGTACCAAGTTTATATGATTCCAAAAAGAAAAAAATTTAACTTATGTAACAGTGTAGGGCTTAAACCGGAATATTTATGTTCCCACTTAAAAACTGAATTATTTGTAATCATTTCTTAACAGTATATACGACAAAAAGATATACTTTTTAATTTTGACAACTATAAAATTTATAATTTTGTATTTTGTATCTGTAATGTCAATTTAAAAAAAAATATGTAATTTGTACATAGTACTGGAGTAAACTTAGGAAACGGGATGGTTTCTACCGTTTCTAGTATAGGCCGTCTTGTATATAACAAATGAAAAAAAAACTAGTTTAAGAATAGTCGGTCTTTCAACTTTTATTACATTTACCATACATTTGAAGGTCATTTCGAATTATTATTTTACCGCTTTAGGAAGTAAGAACACCGGTATACTCGTTCATATTTCTTTCATGGACGTTACACTCTGACAATGAGAGAGGATATTGTTAATATTTTTATATAAAAATTGCTCAAATATATATTAAGTAATATGGCTTTGAATCATTGTCATTATTGGAAAAAATATCACTTTCTAACAGGTTGTTAATGACTCTCGACAATTTAAAATAATGTAATATTCCCGAAAGTTTGCGAATTTATCTTCCTTACTGCATTTTTGAATAATTTACTTAACCCGTAACTGGTGACCCTAATTTAACGTTCGTCTTCCCAGGTGGGGTGCAAACGTGTCTTAGTAACAAGTTTTTCGGCGTATTTTCAACAAGAGTGCTTATTTTGTTTCACTAATTTTATTTTGTGTCAATAATCCCTTGTATTCCAATTAGACCATTCTCATAAATTTTTAGGAAAATTAAATTATAATTAACAAGGGGTGCATTTGTACCAATGTATTCCATGCACAGAAGAACTATTATAATAGTTTTTTTTTCCGCATAAGATTTTTTTAATATTCCATATTTTTAATTTGACAATTATTATTCTAATGTAAATTCCGCTTTCACGTAACAATTAAAAATATTTAATGTAATACTGTAATAATAAAATAGTAGTCATGTTATTTTTAACTTTATTGAAAAAGAAAAAATCAAATTGTAAGTGTAAAATAAAAACAATAAAAATATGTTAAAAATTGTTCCGTTGAGCCAATGAGCAAAATAAATATTTTTATTGGGAGAATCAGTGAAAAAGAAACTTGAATGTCACGCGAGCAACCCGGATTTTAAGGTCCATCATAGATTAGATTACAATAGGGGGGTTTTACGAAAGTGGTTGGGACAAGAACACTAATTTTAATAAAATAATACTTAAAATCACGAGTCAAATATTTTTCCTCCTATAGCGTATCGCAACATATGTACCTATATCAGTGTGTGTAAAAAAATCTAAAAATATAATTCTATATATACCTAAGTAACCTCCCACCGTATCGCTCATAGTCGTTACAATTTAAAAAAATCATTTGTTTAACACGTAGTTGCAAAATAAAAAGGTTAAAAAATATATGATAATACCTATTCTCATACAAATATAAATGTAGCATTGTTTCTATAGTAACAATAATACAAAAAGTTTTCAATTGTGATAAAAAATAATAATAAATGTTGAAAAATTACCTAAAATCCTTATAATTATTAAATCAAATATTCTTTGTATCAAGCGTGGATCCAAGGGGGGGTCGTGGGGGGTGGTCATGACCCCCCCCCCCCCCCCCAACCATCAATTTAACACGAAAAATACCATATATTCCGGTTTGACTAACGCGACAGGGTATTACTTTTCGTAACTTTTCCATGTATGAACCCCCCCCCCCCCCCCAACTAAAATTGCCTCCCTCCCCCAAACCGAAGTTCTGGAACCGCCTTTGCTTTGTATATTATATCTAAGCTTGGTATTATTAAGATTGGATCATAATTTTTGTAATATTAAAGCGTAATTGATGAAATCTGGTTATGAAGGGTTATTTTTATAATTTTTCCAGATATGTCGGTTTTGACCAGTGTTGCAAACCCGCGAGATATGTCCCATTTCGTGGGATTTTTCAGGTCTCTGTGGGTCAACGGGATACTTACATAGGTCAATTCGTGCGACATTTTAAAAGCGTAGAAATAATTTGTACCGTATTCCTTTACGTGACATTTTTTCAACTCAATTACCTTTTATTTTATTTTCTCTTTAAATTTACTATTTTTATGTGTACCCGGCAAACTGAACCGTGTTTCGTGTGGCTTTTTTTTTATATGGGACATTTAGTTCTCGCACTTGGGATATTATTCATGATAAGGTTGGCAACACAGGTTTTGATATTTTTTATCGGTAAAAGTGGTGTTGGCGCCATTGTGCAACATTGTAAAGATTATTACCATTCAATTCAAAAATTAAGTCATTTATCTAAAGTGGTTCAATAAGTAAATAGCAAAGAAAACATCAAAAAATTTAAATTCTTAAAATGTGTCATTTAAATCATATAGCTAAGAGCATCGATAAGACTATTGGTTATATAAATATATTTTGTTGATAAAAAATATATTTTATAAAGTTAAAAAACGTTTTCAACGGGGTTAGAGCATTCAAAAAATTATCAAGAATATTTAGTATATTCTCAAAACCAACACTGAAAAAATTAAATTGGAAATAAATTTCTTTTCAAAATCAGAAATAAGCTGAATAACTATTAAAAAATAGTTACTTATTAATTGTTAATTAATTGACACACTCGTCTTAAGCCGTACTTAGATGACTGTTGTACTTGACCAATATTTGTTAATGGCGTATACTTCCTAAGTCGAGTGAATGCTTTTGCTTGTAAGTACAATAATTGAAAATTGTACTATTCACGCGACACTTAGGGAATTTAAATAATTTGTAACTATGTTTTTGTTATTAGTTTTTTCTAAATAAATAGTTGGTTATATCACATCACTTTATTGAATAAAACTTTAGAAATAGAGCATAAACTGGAAGATATTTCTATTATTTTTAGGTTATGTTTTATAGTTGTGACTTGAAATTAGTTGACAGACACCGTCAGCATGTTATATATTTCCGAGTATAGGTATTTCAGACAAATATCTAGTCAAAATGATCTATTTGCAAGGTTAAAGGTTAGTATTTTAAAGTTTTCTATGAAAATTTTTGTTGAATCCATAATAACTAGGAAACTAATTTCAACGAAATCGAAGTAAGCCTAAAATTCGGGCCCTACTTGCTGTCAACATAAAAAAAATAAATTTCAGTTTCATAAAGTGGCAGGTTATTCAATTTTTTTGTATTTCATAATGTAGCCAATATGAAACCCAAATAGAAAAACTGTCATCTTGTTTACGTAATGAAGTTCTTATCATCAAACTATGGCATTTCATGTCCTTATACAATTGAGTGTCCGTTTACTTATATACATATTATAGAAAACTTAAATTTAAACTCGTTTCGGAACGCCACTGGCGATGGTTGGGTATTCGTCTGTTCAACGTCTACTTTGCCCAGTACTTTTCCACTGGATGACGTCAAGTGCCAATTCTTGGTAGGTCGTGAATGGGTGCATTGTTAAGAGTCGACGCGGTTACGGCCGTTATGGGTCTATCTTAAGGCGCCAACCGTTATTGATTTAGATACGTTTAATTATAATTATGGGATAAATTATTTAGGTGTAAAAAATGGGTTGTTTCGAATATTAGCATATGAGCTTGGTTATGGTCAATAATGGTAGGGTATTGCATCATGCAAAATTTAATAGAATATCTAGAATAATTCTGAAATTATACAATTTACATTATACAAGTTTGACTGATTAATGACGGTTTTCATTTTAGTCGTAATGTCATAATGTTTCGATTATACCCATTACCAGTTATATAGTAATCCTCTGGTGACTGATTATTTTTACGCAGAAAATTTGAGTGAATTATTAATTTTAGTAGTAGGTATTCATATCCTAAGCCGATATCTGAGATATCGCTAAATTTGATAACTACTTACTAGAAACTAATACCCAATAAAATAAATAATAATATTCCGGGATTACCAGACTTATTTTCTAAGGAAAACCTATTCTCTACTACTTTAATAATTTGTCAACATTTTTTTAAATATAAATCACGGAGGGGCATAGCCCCTCTAGCCCCCCCCCCCATAGATCCGCCACTGATTGGATTTACTGTCGCGATTCCGGATATTTACTGATAATACCGGCAGTGCCTGGTGTTACGCCTTTTTCATGTTATCTATTGCGTCATGATTAGAATGTGACATCTGTTTTAGAAGTACATATAGCTTTTAAAACCAGCCTAAAAAGTTTTATTGGACACTAAATATAAAATATTAAGAGTAAATTTTGATTCCAATTTATTTAATTAAAACTTGGTAATATATATTAAGATTTTGTTTAATTGTCTTCCAAATTTAATAATAAATATTTCAAATTCAATTCAATTAAATAAAACACAATACGACATGAGGTTTGAGTAATGATTTTTACACGAATTAATGAATTCAAAATATAAATCGAAATAATGATAACATAAATAACAAATAAACCAAAATCGATGCATTAGAAGTAAAAATTAAAAAATAAACAAACACACGTTTCAAGCTACCACGATGACCAAGTAAAAAGTACCAACGCAAAACTTTTGAAGCGACTGTACCAACCAGTTAGTTGAAAAGTTTGCCCAGTTGGCAGCAATTCGACTTGAAACTGCCATCGCACACTTGATGGCGCTGATTCAAATTCAAAAAAAGTAAATAGAAACAAAATTACCTTGTAAGCCCCATGTTGGGGGACAGTAGATCCGTTTTTCTTAACCATTTTTCCGGGAAAAAATAAAAATAAATAAATATCTATCACAAAATCACAGACTAAACCGGAAAACAGTGCTTCCCCCTTTAGTATCGGACTGAAAATGAAACCATAAAACGACTGGATGGACGCACCGGTTGAGCAGTGAAACACGAGCGAAACGTCGCGCGAAAAAGTAAAGAGGGGAGCCACCAATGAGCCAAACTTGCCAAAGCAGAAACTAAAATACCTACGATAAGTTGTTCAAGCCTGCCAATTATAAATATTTACTTAAATAGTTTTAGATTAAGATGACAGAGCTAATTTTTATGAATCAAACTCACTTATTCTCTAAGGATGTGACGATTTTTAAATTTAAGTGTATGGCTTACTTTTGGTGGCGCCACCTAAGTATTCCACGTAATTTTTTTTACTTGTTATTGTAAAAAATATATATGTATATACATAATTAAATTTGGAAAAGATATATTTTTTAAAATCTAGTTTAATATAAGTACCCTCTCCGGTACAAAATTTTGCCCCTTTTTCATTTTTAATGCGATTTTCATGATTTTTTTACCTATTGGTATTATTCCGTCTTCTTTTAATAATTGATATTTTTCTCTTAGGTTATATTATATCGGGTTAAATTAAAATATTCTGTTGTCACAATTTGAAAACACCCTGTGGAAAAATTGAGGATTATTTTGTTATACAGTGAAACCTCTCTTAGGCGGACACCTACGGGACCGTCTAAATGCGTCCGCCTAATAGAGGTGTCCGCCCATGGAAAAATTGTTATTAGGTAATATGTAAATGCAAAATTATTACTATATATATGTATGTACAAATAAACATAACAAAAATATACACTAGTTTTAGTTAGGATGTAGTACTAAAAAAATCTAATAATGTAGTTTGACGTGTTTGCGTTTTATACTTGCAATCTAGAAATATAATTCCAAGTCTGATAACAATTCCATTGCTGTAGAGTCATCTCTATTCTTTGCATACTCTTATAATTCCTTTACGATAATTGGTGACATTTGTCTTCAGATAGTGATGTGGTTTCAGTTTGGACTACATAATCGGTAGGAAATCTTCTAAGAGCAAATTGCTATCAATGTTAATGAACTCGCCCAAATCATTGTTATCAAATTACAAACTTCCACAACATCAATATTATCTTTTAGACTCAAAACGCGACATTTTTGTGCAATTGTTTACAATTTTAACCTGACAACTCACAAATAAATGGCGGACTGCTGTCGGGGAATCACACATACTTTCATTCGGCGAAGTCCTTTCGCTCAGCCACGCATACGCGATTGCTTGCCGGTCTGTCTTCAGAGAGATTTTGCACCGTACTTATTCGTCTCCCAAATACTTTAAAGAATGTTTGTCCGTTTAAAGGAGGGTTTTCGCACTTTTTGTATGAAAACCGCCTGTCCGCGTCCGCCCAAAGGAGAGTCCGCCCATGAGAGGTTGATTTTCATGGAATATCATATACCTAGTCTATGAAAAAATGTCCGCTTAATAGAGATGTCCGCTTATTAGAGGTGTTCGTTAGGAGAAGTTTCACTGTATTTTTTCTACAATCTTCGATGTGTTCCTAATATTTGGTTTCTGAATGATCCATCCCATTATATCATTTCTTGTAAGAGCTGCCTAATTTTAAATAAACACTGATTAGTGATTCTCTGGCCTGGCCCAGTATGTTTTTGGCTATGTACATATTTGTTGTTTATTCTTTCATACAACTGTTTTGTTATTGTTCATAAATTATGTATCTTGTGTTATGATTATTGCATTATAATAAAATAATTTTAAAAATATTCATTTTAGTGCCTACTGCATTGAACTGTTTTTAAAAAATTATGGGAAACCCGAACAAACCCGTAACCTGAAAATTTCATAAAGATGATTAAAAAGGCTCGAAACGGCATAAACCGATAAACTCATTGATTTTCGAATCAAAGAGGCTCTTAGAATTTGACATTATAAAATCAGGACCATATTAGAAAAAATGAAGTGGATGATGATTCCTTGAAAACGAAACGTCGTATAAAAATTTTTTGTTATATAATCTCATTAAAACTTATTGTTAGAATCGTCGGTTTTGCTCTAACGTTCATATTAACGCCAGCAAAAAAATAAAATAAAAAAACCAAAATTGAATTTTTTTAAAAATAATTTAAAATTTAAACATCTTATCAAAACTTTTTGTGTGGTATATCGTTAGTGCTTTGATTGCGATACTTTTCCTCGTTCAAAGTTGCATCTATTACCATCAACGAGATCCCCATAGAGGCCCTCCTTCACCCTTTTTGAATTTGTACTAATATTATACCACAAAATCATTTTAGAATTTAAAAAAAAAATAGATCTCTGTCACAAGATGCCATCGAAACTTAGACAATTATACTATATTTATGAAAATATGTGAAAATTTCTAGTAAAAATAAACTTCCTTTTTTATGCAAATTGTTGGTTGGAGTAAACTTCTGAATACCCACTTTAAAATTTGTTATTGCATGGTGCAGTTTCCTCAAAATCATATTTTAGAAACTATCTTGTCAGTGACCTATTCCTATTTTCAAGCCGTAAAAGTGTGACCTTTAAGAAAAGGTGTTAAGAAACAGAATGTTTTTTGGTTCACGTCATCATCTGTTTTTTAAAAGATGATACACATTTTTTAAGGCAGCATTGCAGTTTTTCAATTAAAAACAAACAAACCCGAAAAACCTAACCGTAAAGCAGTTTACTTTTTAATAAAGGACTCCCAAAATATATCCTGAATAAAAGGACGCGTGGTGAATAGTTGTTAATTTGAAGTAATATACAATGGCGGCTCGTGACCTATGTATGTTCACAAGTATGGTGAAATTATTTCATAAAATTTTATTTTTGTGTAAGGACCAAACAATTACTTTCTTGGCGTTTTAAATGTAGAAAGAAAAAAAGTAATAAGAAAATGCGTTAGGTAAAACATATTTTTATTTATTTTTTAATTTTACACAAGAAAATACAACTTTTGGAAAATAAGAAAGGTTTTCTTAGTGTGTATAGCTGTCGGATCTTAACGTCGTGACATGCAACCCCCGTAACAATATTTATACAGTCCACTACTAATACTACTAAAGCCATCTACGAGCTATCAAGAAAACCGAATAATGTCTAATAATACTACCGCCATCTACGAGTTATCAAGAAAACCGAATGATGTCTAATACCACTACGCCATCTACGGCTACGTCATTAGGCGCAACCAAGACGAAAATAATAGTTAACTGTTTTATGATGAGAACGAATCGAGCCACGAGACTGACAAGTTGGCATTTTTCATATTTTCAGTGTTTTTTAGTTTAAATCCTTAAATAAAATGGTTTAAAATCATATTGAGTATCATTTATCGAAATCCACAACATTTATCGACCCTACACAACATTGGTTAAACGTAAAGTATATTCTTCGGTTCTTAATTGTAGAAAATTGATCAATAAATCAATAACAGCCTCATTTAGTTTGGAATACCGTCTATAATTTTTTTTTCATATATTTCATTTTTAAACTTCCTAATAAAGTCCCTAGATGTACCCTTTGTGGTCTGCGTTAAATTAATTTCGGGTTTAGGTATTCCCGCATTCTTCACTTAAATTTTTTGCTCCAAACTCAAAGAACTAAAGTTATTTCTTAAATAGTCCACCGTCAACTATTCATTTTAACTTAATAAATATATAATATTAAAATATTAAAACATACACGCTCGAATTTCTAACTAGATGCACGAACAGACACAAAAACTGTGCGTCTTTTCCATGTTAAATCGCCATAGCCCCGCAATCCCCCGCTGCCACCCGCCACCTGTTACTACAGAGAAACTGCAGTACTTAATCGCACGTGCGAGCAAGTCTCGTCATAATCGTCATTTACCTCGACCTAGGAACGGTTGCCGGATCTATACAGTTTGGTTTGACGGGATGATAAAATATTAGGGAGGGTCGGACTTTTAATTTGACGGTACGATAAAATATTAGGGAGGGTCGGACTTTATAATAATATTCAATGAATATAAATTAATATTTTTTATTCGTTTTGTTTTGGGGGTACACATGCGCATGTGCTCCTGTGGATGAACCGCTACTGGTAATATACTGACGTTAATTAAACGTAATATAATGACGTGAAATTGATATTTCAGGAAGTAATTTTCACGTGATATTTTCATCCTGCTGGTCATCAGTCGTCATTAGATGACCATTTGTTGACGTAATTTTCACGTTCCTCTGCTAGCTGGGTTATTTATATAATAACCTCATTGAGCTTAATGGAGTATCTAGACATCTGGAGGACTAAAAATATTTACATTAATATTAATTAAGGTTCAATTTAGTTATGTTCATCAATCAGACAACCGATTAATGTTAGATTGAAGCTCCATGACAGAATGATCATTCATGGCCAAGAATATTTTTAGATCATCTGCAAGCAACTCAAATGTGGAGTTTTGAAAACAATTATAAATATATCGTTGATTATCTCGATCACCTGTCAAATATTCTGTTTTCTGTAATTATTTCGATAAATTTTTCATCTTCCTTACAAGTGATAAAACTGCGTCATTGGCCCAAAACATTTTTAACAAGCGTATCCAAGTAGGCCGAATACTAGAAAATTACTTTAAATAAATGACAAGTTTGAGTGACTTTTTCTTTAAATATATGAATATTTTTTTTAGATTTTCATTATTATTTACCCGTGAGAAACGAAAAACCCTTTGAAGGATTTAAGTAAAAAATATGTACTTATTGTTTATTTGTAATGTATTTTCCTATTTACGGACATTGTTGACTTGTTTTCTTTTGAAACTTTAGTCACATAACCTTAAACTTACGAAACATCAAAAGGTTTGAAGTTTAGAGTAGAGAATTTGAGCTAGTATCGATATCGACGACTATCGATATTGTATATATTAAAAGTAATTATCGAATTATTATAATATTTAATTTAGGTTCTGGAAATAATCTTATCAAATATAATTCGTGCGTGGTTTTATAAATTTATAAAAAAACGAGCTTTAGTTATAGGGGAGTTCTGTCTAAAATGACATACTCTGATAAAATGACATGGTTGCTGTTGAAGCCTTCTTACTCTTCCAAATGATGCGGCTCACTTCGCCTGGATTTACAATGGCAGACACGTGTCCGGTGAAAAACTAGCGCGGTGAAAGAAAAACTAAAAGTGAAGTGTCTGATATATGATCCAAGGTAAGTGGTATGTAGAACTATCATCAGGATTTCCATGATTTTATTGATGTTGTATTTCTTTGCCACTAACTGGCCAATAATCTATGCTATAGGGATTCTACTTTGCAGGATTTTAATAGTTAGAATTTAGTATTTTGGTAACATTGTTGAACATGCAATTTGGGTAAAACGACATACTATGGTCTCGGATAATATGACATACTATGTCGTTTTACCCGCAGCTAATTTTTGTATACATATTATGACCAAGAAATTTCCAAATGGTTGAAGGCAAACCCTGGAAGAGTTGTCACTCAGTTTCAGATTGCCTCGTTATTTTCAGCTGCATAGGGTAAAGCTGCACAAACTAGTGTTGCTCAAAATGGATTTACTAAAACTGGGATTTGGCCAGTGAACCCTGAAATATTTCCGGATTATCTTTTTGCTTCAGCAAAAACCACTAATGTACAAGAAACTGAAGTCCAACCTCCACAACAAAATTTAAATAAAGTCCAACCTCCGCAACAAAACCAAAATATCCCTGAAGCAATTCAATCAACTTCGAGAGCAATCCAGACAACATTAAAAGCTGTAGAGAGAGCGCCTAAAGTAAAACTTTCAGAAATATCACCAATACCTCATGTAACTTCAAGGGACGCAAGAAGAAAACAAAATCCACTGGTTCGCAAGTTTAACAACCACTCCTATTTGGAGGAACAAAAACAGAAAGCGGCCCCAAAACGGAACTTGAACGGCGCATATCAGCGAGATAAGCAAAAAAGGGTTTGGTAGTTTCTCCAGAGGATGCATACGAAGAACCAGAGTTATTTAGTAATGCTGATGATGACAATGACGTGGCATGCCTTTTTTGTAATGACGTCTATTCGAGGTCTAAGTCTCATGAATTTTGGTGAAAATGCCAAATCTGCTCGTCATGGGCACACGCAGAATGTGCTGGAAAGTCTGTGAAAACTAAATCGTTCATATGTGACCTATGTATATAAAAAGGATTTGGAAATTTGTACTTTTCCCACCTTTCCCGCTAAAACGACATAGTATGTCATTTTATACCATAGTTTCCGCCTAAAATAACACAGTCGACAATTTAAAAAAAAGGTGTAAATAATATATGGGTTGAATTTATGGCACTTCTATTATCTTTATTGAAAATGGCATATGTGTAGCTAAGTTTAAAAATGGAGAAGGTAATGCTTGAATCAAGCTGAGGCTAGATATAAGCCCCAATGTTTAGGGTATGTTATTTTAGGCAGAACTCCCCTATTACCTTCGGTAAATATTTTGAAATTATGAGGTGCAAGATGTGCATCCTTTAGTATATCTTCCTGAATTCTTTATTTGATAAGCTTATTCACACAACTCCCTTTCATCTTTTTTTATCTCTTTTTAGTCACTGAATGAATCAGATGAAAATTAGTATTAATTGCAAAAGCAAAATTTAATCAGTAATTCATTTTCAAAAATTAAGAATGGAAAAGTTTTGCATTTCTACGTAAAACAAGCAGTTTTTTTTTATCTGCACCTACAATAATCAGTAGGAGGAAGTCTTACATCATAAAAAATATAATACGCCTGCTCATTCTAATATATCAGCGAATATACCGGTTCGCATATGTACTTAGAATTTCTGCTATCACACCTATAAAAAATAATAATTGAAACGGTGATTGCAATAATGGTTCTAGGTATCAGAGTAGATAAGAAAATATAATCTTTATCATTTTATTTTACACCGGGTGTTAAAATTTACCGTTCTCTAGTAATTTTTGAAAACACACAAAATCGCAAGCAACTATACATTTTTTATTTTATATTTATACAGTGGTACCTCGAGATACGAGTGCCCTAACATACGAGTTATTTGAGATACGAGCTGTCGATCGAGCGAAGTTTTGTTGTGAAATACGGGCGACATTTGAGATATACGAGGAACGGCTCGGCGGCGACGCGATCTCTACAAGTGAGATATAAGAGATCTTGGGAATGTGGTAGAGAGTTTCACAGTTCGTGGAAAAGAAACACCCCGAAAAAGTTGCAACTGGTCGTGCATCGGAGCTATTTAATGCACTTGCCTAATTCATTTCCGTAGCATTCTGAAAGGGAGGAAGAAACAAACCTTCTTGTACAGTTTTTTTTTGAATTCGGCGAAAAAGGCAAAGACCAGTGAAGAGAAAAGCAGTGACTAAAATTAAGCATACAGTTGAATTTAATATACTCGACTGATTCCGCGGTTGGTTCTTTATGAAATATTTTTTAAATAATTTAATTTAAAAAAAGAAGAAATTTCCTTTGAAATGTTTCAATATATTGAGAGAATTACTCTACATGTTTCGGCTATTTAAGCCTTTGTCAAGAGCATTGCAAGTGTTCATCTTGTATCTCATATATTGAAACATTTAAAAGCAAATTTCTTCTTTCTTTACATTAAATTAGTAGCATTAAAGTTGTGTGTAAGTTATTATGATTTTATACAATATTTGTCATTTATAAATACATTATTCAAAAACATGTAACAAAAACAATTGGGGCTGTCATTTCTAGGGCTGGAACGGATTAATGGAATTTCAATTAATTTCAATGGGGAAAATTGCTTTGAGATACGAGCAAATTGACATACGAGCAAGGCGGCAGAACGAATTAAACGAGTATCTCGAGGTATCACTGTATTTGGTTCAAATTTCGATATATTAATGTTTTAAAGATCGATTGGCTATAGTCGATATTTCATTCTCTGACCGAACTTCAATCCAAAGTAAAATAAAATATAATTCTCTCTTAAAATAAAATCTATTTTACCACGAATATCATGGTATAAATAACTAAGAGATATGATTGCACGCCGATAGAGGCGTGGTTTGTGACGTAACCAGGAGAGTGATTTTTGAATCTCTTATGGAGATTTATTTTGCTGTCAGCGTTTTTAACTCTCTTTTAAAGGTATTAATAGTATATTACGTACCGAGGTGGAAAGTGTTTCATTCCTGTCGAGAGAGTCGGTAGTTAACCAAGACAGTAATGAAACTTTTCACCGAGGTTTGTATACTATTTTATTTACAACCACATCTAACATCCACTTCTTATTATTTTGAATTAAAATTATTAATAGAAGATAAATGTCATTTTGACTTTTCCATTGAAAAATTAGACAGAAATTTCAAATAACCGCAGGTGATAAAATAACGTAGGTAATAATACACATCAAGATGGCAAATATCATTTTTTAAATATGGTTTCCATGTCACTAAACAATATATTATTTTAACAACAGAAAAATGCTATCAGATGAGGAACTTGTATTGCTGCTATTCCACCAGAAATTCGAGAAGCAGCAAAAATAGTAGAATAAGATCTTCTGCCAACTAAAAGCCGCCCGACATATTATGACAAGGCATATAACTGTTTCAAAGAATGGTGTACGGGAAACAAAGTTCAAAATCCTGGTTCTGAGTCGGTGCTACTAGCGTATTTCAGTGAAAATACCAAGACAAAGAATTTATCAACGATTCGGTCACAATTAGGGAAAAAGTAGTTATATCTAAACACGCAAAGCTATTAGCATTTTTAAAAAAGCAAAACAAACGATACCTACAAGCCGAAAAAATCGATTTTAAAAAAAATTAGTAAAAGTAAAAAAATCTCAACTTTCCACCTTTCAAAGATAGATGAAATGTGATTATTACATGGATGGTTGTAAATATAGGGTTTTACGCATTTAATAGTATATGAAATAACGGAAATCATGGTATTTAGGTATATTTATTTCACGAACAAAGAGTTAAAGCTAAAATACGACCTAAGTAGTTATAAACAAATTAAACTACTTTTGTAATGGCCCATCTCTCAGTGGAGTGAAATTGTGAAGAGGTAAAGAAATAATATAGTATGGCCTCAAGATTTTTGATAAAAACAAAAAGTACACCGTGTTGTATCGAAAACAAAGCATTTTGGGACATATCTGTATAGTGCATATTAAATTTTCGACTTGAATCCGGGAATCACCCATTAAAATAAGTACATATCATTAAGTAACATGCTGTAAAATCTCACTTTAACCTTACCTCTAATGGGCCTTAAACGCTCGTTACGAAGCAAATAACAGTTAATAAGCTTAGGAACAATATTTTTTCTCTTTACGCTTTCTTAAGCATAAAGTAAAATATGATTAATGCTAAAATTAGTTTAAATCTGTATACATTTCAGTTGGCCTTATTTTTATTGTAGATCAGTCCATCGTACTATCCAGTCAGCACTTATCCATTTTCCTTTTTAAAGGCATCTGCGGCTTTTGCTATTTCAATTTGGTCGAAAGATACGCAAAGAGAATTTTTAATTTCATAGGAATTCGATCACAGGATAGAATATCACTATACTAGCATGATATCTCTCCGTTATAGATGGATTACACTTTTTAGGCTCCAAACCACAACTCTACATTTCCTCCAATTTTTACTTTTAGAAAATATCTAATATACCCATCTGAGAATTATAATTTTACAAATATTTAAAAACTTTATTTTTTTCTAACCTCATTTTAAAGTGTTTCAATTCGATATACAGGGTGTTTCTTAATTACATGTAAATATTTAAGGAGGTTATTCTTTTACCCATTTTTAGAAAAAAACTCTTAATAAACGTTTTTGCTTGTCTAGAAAATACGATTCATCATAAGAAACTTCAATTTTTTTTATACAGGGTGGGTAAAAACTGCAGAAATCTTATTTTATTATATTATTTATTATATATTATAAACATACTTTATTTTGAAAGATACGCCAATTACATAAAGCTCCAAGCTCAAATAATACAAAATTGGAGATTCAGAACTACATGGAGGCGAATGATATATATTTCGAAGAAAGTTATAAAAAAAGTGATCTTTTAGAAGTTTTAAAGACATTTTGTATAAATAAAGTATATGTTTGTGACACATTGGCAGAAGAAATTGGACATACAGTGCTACGGCTCCCACCCTATTATTGCATTTTTAACCCCATAGAGCATATGTGGCACCAGTTAAAATCACTGGTTAGGTCTGAAAATATTTCTCCGACTTTAAGTTCTAGTGTTGTAGAATTAATACGAAAATGCTTTAATGATATTCCCCAGGTAGTTGGAAAAATTCAGTCAGTCACGTAATAACTGTAGAAAATTCGTATATTAGTCTGGATCGTATAATTAATCCAATTATAATTAATTTTATTTAATTAAATTAAGTCGTATTTTCGTGAAACGTACTGTACATACATCATCTTTGAATAGTTTAATTTTATTTTCTCAGGAAGCAAACCTTTTTATAAAGAGTAACTATTTTTCTTAAAATAATAATAACAAATGTCCCGTATATACAGAACTTGAGCGGACACATATTATACAGATCCAACATCAACGCCTTGGCCATAAATTTCTAATGAGTTATTTATAGAAAAAATGTCATTCCATTCCTTAATAACACGTGCTTATGGTTCCTAATCTCTTATTGGACAATATTAGCACTCAAGTCATAAAACATGAAAACAATAGAATGGTATTTTTTATTAGTAAAAAATGTAGTGTGTGTTATTCTGACAGAAGCTTTTTTGCGCATTCATAAAAGAATAATAAGAAGATTAATATAATATAAGTTATTGTATATTTTATTATAAATCTGATAAGATTATGATTATATTAGCAACACTTGGAATTTAAAGCCGACATTAAATTTTATACTTTTATAACATTCTATAACCCTTTAGATAATTAATTAATTAATAATAAAATTTAATTACTATAGTTGTTATTAATTATTCGGACGATTAAAGAAGGCAATTGTCCCAAGTCATATGGTTATTCGTCATATTGTTTAGTAGAATATTTAATGTTAATAAATATTTAATATGCCCTATAACTTCTTTATGGTTAAAAATATAGAAATTAAAGTTGGTGGGCTTGTATGTGACATGATTTTTCATTTTACGAGATAACAAATTCCATTTTGTCTCTTCCGGTTTAACTGGAAATTATATATACAGTATATTTTTGGCTATATCGATTCAGAATACCATTCCAAATTCAACGACTACACATACGTCACTTTTTGATGCTTTAAACAAATTTTCTTTTTATTTGTATTTTTTCATCTTGATTGCCTGAACTCCCTAAAATGGTTTACTTCTAAGCCAAATTGTTGATAAATGCAGTTTTCAAGTTTTATTGTATAATTTTTTACTTTTTAAAAAGGCTTACTCCAAGAAAACTGTATTTTTTCATATGGAAACTTATTGGCTCACTCGGGCAAAAAGCACTTTTTTCACACATGCCCTTATGCCAAGTTTTAAAAAGGAGAGGTAATTTATTAAAAATACCAATTCATTCAAAAAATACATCAAGAAGCGCAAACGGCTTTGCATTTATCTAGGTACCCATGACGGCATAATGCTAACAAACAAAAGAACATAATTACAAATTTAAAATTCGCCATAATTTGGCTTAGAAGTAAGCCATTTTAGGAAGTTCATAGCAATCTAGATGAAAAAATAAAAGTAAAAAGAAAATTGATTTGAATGGTATAAGTCACTTCTTCAGTCATTCGGCATTATATGTGTATTTAATATCTATTATAATTAGAGTATACGGATATGTTGGTGACAAAAGGGACCAGCCGAGCTAGCATTATAAGAATATATTCGAGCTGCATCAGATATTGATCGTTTTAATTTCTTAAAATCTTTATAATTGTAGACAGTTTTATGCCTGTTTCTCAATATTTCTTCAAATTGACTAAGGTCTCTTTTAACAAAAAGTGAAGTAAAGGGTGTCGTTGAATTTGGAATGTTAATCGATATAGCGAAAAATATACTGGTTGTACCATTTAAAAATCCAAAATGGAGGTAGTTTCTGGTTAAACCGGAATTGGCAAAAAGTCTGTCATGCCATACAATGAAAATTAATGTCACATACAGCCCATCAAATTTTTATTACTGTCATTTAAACAATCAAAGAGTTATACGGGTTAGCGCTCCTCCTGAAACACCCGGTATATGTATAGGAGGGCCATTTTTCGGTGGTATCTCTGTTACTAGTAAAGATAGAACAATGCGGTTTTCACAGCACTGTGCTACTTTTTTGTGAAACAAACGATATCCCAATTAGAATTTTTCTAGACTTCCTCGCTTTTTGATATACGGGATGTTGTTGAGAATCTTATATTTTGGGACATCCCCTATATTTCGGTTACTCTGTAACTTATCAAAAAAATCAAAATAAAATGTTCTTGTTGTAGTCTTACCGAAAATTCAGTAACGTAATCAGATTGTTTCTACGTTAAATAGTTTTCAAGAAAAGAAACAAATTTTTTTTTAATGGGCTACCCTATACTATTTTTTAATAATGTAATTCAGTTTTTAACAAGCTTCTTAGAAATATACTATAATACTTTATATTTAGTCTTAATATTATGCACGAAATTAACGTTTTTAAAAAAATAAATATACAATTTTTTTGAGTAGGCCATGATGTATAATTAAAAAAAAAAAAAAAAGAACACAGTGAGTAGTGCCATAATGAAAAATTCTTCAGTTTCTGTGAGAATTTTCAGGTCATTTGTTGCATAATTTCTAACTAACAATAAACATCAGTTTGTCTTAATTATTACAGCCAATGCAGGGTGTTAATTAAGTATGTACAGTAATTCTTGGGGTGATTCTAAGACGAAAAGTTCCGATAAACAAGGGTCCGCAAATGCTTCGTTTTCAAGATACAGGGTGTTAAATTTTTTTTTTAAATCGAATTTTCGTAAACATCTTAAAATTGAAGATTGAATTTGGCAGTTCTATTTGTAGTGTTAAGTGGCTAATTTAGCCCAAAGTAGATTAAATTTATTGAATCCAGTGGCTTCACGAATATTATTGAAAAAAAAGTAAGCCACTGGCATTTGTGGCCTTTTAGTTTAAATTTTTTTCGTATCTTACTTTGTTTTCGAGAAAAAATATAAAAACCACTTTGATGTATGTCCCTGGATATGCATTTTCTTTTTTAATCAGGGTTTGCTTTGGAAATTAATTGCAGCATTTAACTTGACAGTTGTCAGCTATAAATAAAACTTCCAAATTTAAACAATATCGACAGAAGGATATTTAAGATATTTACGAAAACCCGATTAAAAATTTTTTTTTAACACCCTGTATCTTGAAAACGAAGCATTTGCGGTTTATATGAACTTTTCGTCTTAGAATAATCCAAAGTATCTTTAAAGTTACTGCACATACTTAATTAACACCCTGTATAAACTAAAATATGACAAGCTCGTTTGTTATATCCAGAATAACGAAATTGCAGATGGAGCATTAGGAGCCATTTCAATGGTAAATATTAGCCTTTTTGTAGTATGTAATTCTATGGAATTTCTAATATTTCTTAGATAACTACTCGGAAGATGACAGCCGGATAAAATAATTTTTCCAATGATAAAATATAATTTAATTGAACAAGGTCCATTTTCTAAATCTCGGCCTAAAATCAACCCTAAGGAAAGTTGCGAAACTAACGAAAAAAGTGTGCTTTTGTTTCAATTGAAAAAATCTTTATAATAATAAATAATAACTATGTGTGAACCATGTCTAATTATTGTATATTTTTTAAATAATGTAAATTTCGGGCATAATATTAAGACTAAAAATAAAGTATTATTTATTTCTGAGAAGTTTGTTAAAAACTAAATTACATTATTAAAAAATATATAGGGTTCCCATTTAAAAAAAAAATTCTTTCTTAAAAACTGTATAAAAAATCTGGAGTACGTCACTAGATTCTACGTAAAAAACTACAAAGAGAGAACATTTGATTTCTTTTTGGGTTTGTTTGGGTTTTTCAGGGTGACAGGAATATGGTAGGTTTCCCAAAATTTAAAATTCTCAAAAATATCCTATATATGAAAAATATGAAGGCACAAAAAAATTCTAATTGCAGCATCTTTTGTTACACAAGAAAGGAGCAAAGTGAAAACCGCATCGTTCTATCTTTGCTAATAACGGAGATAATAATAATATATAAATAATAAATAAATTTATTTACAAAAAGCAAAATTTTCTACATTTACCTGAAAAAAAAAAAATAAATATAGTGTTTCTACTTGCCCCTGTAAATAAATTTATAAAACGTTAAGTCCCTAGGACTTGTACGCAGTTTTAACACATTAACATAAGCAGAGAAAATTTTTAAAAAAGAAAATTGAAGAAGAAAAAAAATGTTAATAAAAATACATGAAATAGGTAGTTTCCTGTATCATCTAATCATCTAGAAGTACAATCCAATGTTCGACATTAATATAAACCTATATAAATTATTAAAAGTTCCCTATTAAGAAGGTATTTGCTTCCACAATTCCATATTTATTACGGTATTATTACATACAACATTATTATTTTTTTAAAGTATTTTTAGCATATTAAGTAATATTTATATTTCACAAAGTTATCTAGAGGTATAGTCATTTTTAAAGCCCACTAGGCTATGAATTTCCAGCCTTGGTTTAGTATTTATCCATAGTTTAAGTTTTTTCTTAAATACAGCTGAGGAATTTAGAGTGTTTATGTTATCAGGAAGACTGTTATATAATTTGGGGCCTAGGAAATGATTACTACGTTGTGTTATTGTCTTTTCTATCCTAGGAATATGCACCTGAACATACCTTCGACGAGTCGCGTGTTTATGATCTATGATCACCAATTCATGTTTATTTAAAAATTGTCGAATAAGTACTACCGAACAAAAAAGCTGTTGTAAATCAAATATTAGATACCCCGTAAAACCATAGAAAAATGGACACCATGTACACTGACTTACATACGCTATAATAATATTCAGTTAAATTACAGACTAAATCGTATCAAAAAATGATAATTACAAAATATTTTGCCAAACAAGAAAACTTAAATATCTGTCTCGTTGCAAGGTAAAATACAAAATTACAGTCAAAATAAGTTAAGTTAACTTATTTCGGTGTTGTTTCGTTTGTTTTGTTCGACCCTGTATGTTTTGAAATTTAATTTATTTTTATTTACCCCACATAGATTTTGGTTACGAGCTGCCCCTTGCATTACTCCCGCACGGAAAAACCAATAAAGTCAAATTATTATAGTAAAGATCTTATTGGACGATTTACTATAAAATATATAGCATTAATTACATTTGTCATTCCGTACAAAAATGATATGTAAACATAATTTGTGAAAAAATATAGTTAATAATTCTAGTCAATTAGTACAATCAAGTAAATGTAACTGCACTGCACTGGCAAAACACTATAGTAAAATTATTATAGTAAAGATTTTATTGTATGATTTCCTATAAAATATAGTATTAATTACATTTTTCATTAATTATCCACACCAAAATAATATTATATGTGCACATAAGTATAGTTAGTATTTCTAATCTCTAATAATCTCTAATAATAATAATAATAATCCATAATAATTTCTAATGAATTTAGTTTAATCAAGTAAATACTAAACTATATTTTAAATTTTACAACGAATGTAATTGAAAATAATTTATTTATAACTCCAGTAGTTAAATATTTTAAAATGTATCGTTTTATTGTACTTTCAGTATTTTTTATTGGTAAATTACCAACTTTAAATGAAGCGTTTGAAAAATGCTTTTTTACAAGAATAAAAGGTGTAAAGCAGATGTACCGGATCCCTGGAAGTTCGATTTTCGATGATAGGGTCAGTGGCGGATCTAAGCTAAGAAAGGCCCGGTACGGGCGAAATCCTCGGTGAAATTTTTTTTCGGATCACGCCCAAATATCGCCAAATTTTATAAATAATTTATAGTAATTAGTACTAGAAAAACTGATACTGTAAGGTATGAATTCAGATAAATAATAGAAATGTTGATGATTTTTACATTATGTCAAGTAACTTTGATACTTAAGTACAGTTGTGCTTCGTGGGCGAAATTATTGAGGAAGAGCCAAGGAAAAATATCCTTAAATACACAGACTATCGTTACGCGTCAACATAAGTCACGCCAAAGGTGAAGAAGTGGCACTTCCTTACTTCCCCTGAATAGCCGTCACAGCTTATTAATAATTTTTGGAAAATAGTCTGTATTTTAAAGAGATAATCTTTAAATAATCGAAAACAAATGGATCGCAAATGTCCGAAACTTCCCGCCTACGATAAACGTTAATTAATTATTATTTCTTGTATGTTTGGTTGCATTATTTTCAGGTACGACAGGACCTAGACTGGCCCCTTACAAATAATAAGTTAATAAAATACATATTTTTTTTGTTAAAATACATTACCCACATTCTACATACAATAAAACAATTAAAGGGAAGAACGATAAAATATATCTACTCCCAGTTTGACGTTTCTAGACGACGAGGCTGCATTTTGCAAAAAAGTATTAACCACTTCCTCTTCAATCTCTCGCGACGAATTTATGTTAGCGGGTGCTCAGCCATTCAATCTTACCTCACCCAATTTAAATATTAACCCCTCACGACCCTCCCCCTACCCCTTAGGTCCGCCACTAGATAGGATGATGATGATGTGAAGAACTCATATACAACGACTATATACTTAGATAGGTGATCGCTTGGGAATATGACGTGCATTCTTAAAAATATTTACAAATGATTTCAGTAAATTTTGCAAGAGATTTTAGTCAATTTTACAAAAACTTTTCCTAAATGGCATTACAATTAGGTACATATAAATGTTAGGTTTACTTCATCAAATTATTACTAAAAATTTAGGTTAAAGTTTTGCTATAATTTAATGTGATTTCTTAATAAATATTATTCCAGTCACGTATAGAGTCGTAAATTATGGTTAGTTTTATTATTTTTATAGTAAATTTATTTATATTTAAATTTTCTTTCCGTGCGACAAATTCCATGAACTTCCCTTCCTTTAAAAAAATGTTCCTTGCGTTACTTCCATTCGCAATACTATCGATTCTAAAGCACACATGTTCGATATATTATCAACTTTAACTACTACGGGCGTAGGTGTACGATGACGTCTCGATGCCAAAATTGTTTTGAAAAGGAAACCTGAAATGGCGACGTCGATTTGGCAAATATCCAGAGAGTTTGTTTATTGAAGTCCCGCGCTGATTAGATTAATGTATTAACTTAAGCTATGAAATATTGTTATTATTATGTTCAGTTGTAAGAAAGAAAACAACCGTTTTGCAAAAGAACACCTCCCTTCTATGTAGCTAGAACGAGGGAATTTCTACAACCCTAGTGCTAACCTTATTGCTATGCTATAACGTTTCTGTTTATGAAACGTAACAGCAATCTAGCTAACTTTATTTTCTAGTTAGCTGGAGGAACCAAATAAAGCCCGCCGCCTACTAAGGCCCTTTCTCTAAAAAACTTGTTAAAACAGCACGGTTTTAAATGCACACTTGTGTAGGGCAATTTACATACAAAACAAGCCCCTTCACAAGAAGAAAACATTGGTCGAATCGACATTTTCCTAGATGCCAGCAGCCACAAGACGCCAACAGGGTAGGGTGCAAAGCGGTCTTATTAAACAACCATTAGCAAATTGGTAAGTTTTTTTTAAAGTATTGTTGTATTGAACATTAAAAAACTAAAAACCCTAATTACACCAATCAACACAAAAATCCTCTTTATAAAAATATCGTGTATTTTGTAACCTTTGGACTTAAACTAATATACAACTGACCCTCAAATGTTGCCTCAGATTTCTTGGAAGGGTCGAATAGGCCCATTAATAGGTAATAAACGGTAGCCCCATTGTTATTTGCAGCTTATTTGGATCTATGCTTGAAATATCCCTTTAGTCGTTACTATATAATCATTTAGTAAACATCTATTAATATTTTCGCTTAGATCTACGTGCGTGGTAAAACGGTACCAAAAATGTCGATGCGTGTTTGCGTTAATAAAGCCGATACCTTCTGTTATATTTGTGGCGACGTTACCGCGAAAGCGTACCGAAAACCGATATCTTCATTAGTAAAAAAGGCTTATGAACTGTCCTTTGGATGCAAAGTTGGCGATGAAGATAGGTCCTGGGCCCCAAAAATGTGTTGCAGTTCGTGCTCGAGAACATTGACTGGATGGCTGAAAGGTACTCATAAATCTATGCCATTCGCAGTTCCAATGGTTTGGAGGGAACCTCGTAATCACGTAGATGATTGTTATTTTTGCATGACGAATATTAAAGGAATTACTAGCAAAACCAAGCGTAGCATTCAGTACCCCAATATTCCTTCTGCAATGCGACCAGTGCCCCATGAAAACTCATTACCCATTCCCCAGCCACCTGAGAGTTACACGCTTGATTCCGAATCAGACTAAGGAAGTATTTCACCAGAAGCCGGACCAAGCTACATCCCTAGTTCTCATGATTTGCCTGATACACCTCATTTAATCACTCAAGGTGAATTAAATGACCTTGTTCGTGACTAGGACCTCCCGAAAACAAAAGCTGAACTTCTCGGATCCCGCCTGCAGCAGTGGAAGCTCTTGGGAAAAGGAGTGAAGGTGTCCATCTACAGGAAAAGACAATCTACTCTCACAAATTTTTGCAGTGGAAGATGATTTAGTATTTTGCCATGACATACCTGGCCTAATGACCGAACTGAAATTTGACCCAAGAACCATTAGTTCAGAAAGAAAAAATATATTTACCTCCACTTCACATTAAGCTGGGTCTGATCAAAATTTTTGTTAAAGTACTGGATAGAGAAGGAAATGCTTTCAAGTATTTAAAAGACTTTCTTGGAAATAATAAATCAGAAAATTATCGTGAACTCGTGGAAGACCTACTCACGGCCGATCATATTTTAGAATGCAACATGTCACTAAAGCTTCACTTTCTCCATTCTCATTTGGACTTTTTTCCTGAAAATTTAGGGGCAGTATCAGATAAGCATGGAGAACGATTTCACCAAGATATTGCCTCCATAGAGAAAAGGTATATACAGGAAAGTGGAGCCCGAATATGTTTGCCGACTATTGCTGGACCCTAATACGAGACACATCCAGGAGTTCTTATAAAAGAAAGACGTTAGGGAAGTAAATATTAAATTTTAAATTATTTATAAATGTTTATAATGTACCTAAGCTAACTGTTAATAAAATATATTATAGGTTTTTAATTGTTCAAAGCGTATGTCCCTCCCTTATCATTGGAGGCTGATATCGAAAATCTGAGGCCAGATCCGGATTCAGAAGGCCAAAATATATAAAATCCAGCCAAAATCATTCCAGGGAGGAAAAATTTTTTTAAAAATGTTCATCAGTGTTATCACTGTGATCTTAAAATACCATAAAATTTACCTCTTTTCGGGTAGAGCCGAGTCTGAATCAAAGTCGTCACATTGTAAATTTTAATGACTGCATATAAAAACTTAATTTTTATGGAAACAAATAAATCTGTATCATAATACAGTGAAACCTCTCATAACGGACACCACTAATAAGCGGATATCTCTATTAAGCGAACAATTTTTCATAGTCCGAATGCGAAACCCCTCCTTTAAACGGACAAAAATTTTTGAAAAGTATTTGGGAGATGAATAAGTACGGTGCAAAAACTCTCTGAAGACAGACCGGGAACCAATCGCGTATGCGTGGCAGCGCGAAAGGACTTCGCCGAATGATAGTATATGTGATTCCCCGACAGCAGTCCGCCGTTTATTTTTGAGTTGTAAGGTTAAAATCGTAAACAATGGCAGAAAAATGTCGCGTTTTGAGCCTGAAAGAGAATATTGATGTTGTGGAAGTTTGTAATTTGATAACAATGATTTGGGCGATTTCATTAACATTGATAGTAATATGCTATTAGAAGATGACAGTGACCCCATTCCCAATTATCAACAAGCCATTAGTATGGTGAAGGAATTATGAGAGTATGCAAAGAATAGAGATGACTCTACAGCAATGGAATTGTTATCATACTTGGAATAACAGTTCCTAGATTGCAAGTATAAAACGCAAACACGTCAAACTACGTTATTAGATTTTTTTAGTACTACATCCTAACTAAAACTAGTGTATTTTTGTTATGTTATGTTTATTTGTATATAGTAATAATTTTGCATTTTGCTGTACCCATTTATTAGGGTTTAAAACAAACCCGAACAAACCCAAAATAATTACTTATTTATACCTGTCTTGAAAAAGATACTTTCCGATTAGCATCCGGCAACCATCCAACACTGAAAATGACCTTTTGAGTCGAAACCAGGCAAATCTTGCTGCAACGTTGCAACGTAGTTATAAATTTCTTGTTCATTTGTAATAATTAAACTATACAGGGTCGTAACTATTTAATTAATGACTATAGGTATCTTTTGAGCTGTAATATTTACGAAGTTGGTTAAATTATAGAAAATGTGCAGTTTTTGAAGGTTTTTTAGAATCTAGTATCCACGTTGCCGAATTGTTTTTGATTCGAAATGTCTAAAATTAGTTTCTTTAGTAATTCGAAAGGTTTTGATTTTAGGAAAACGCCCTTTAAATAAAAGTTTCATATTTTCCTCTTTTCTATAAAATGGCGTTATCAGTTTTTTATGCCATTTTTTTATAACTTAGATATTTAATTTTTTAAATACGTAATTTAGTACTTTATTAAATAACTTGAACATGATGTAATTTTTGAAGAAATGTCCTGTACTTTCGCATATACGATCTAAATAATGTATGTGCAAAGAAGTGAGAAGAATTAATAAATTGACAGCCTTTAATAACAAATTAGAGTTTTAAAGTGTAAAAAGTGGGTTTTGGCGGGAACATCCAAAATACGTCAATTTTGAACTATCGCTTGAGCCCGAACGGTTCGTCGGAGAAACAATTTTAATAATAAAATTTCTAAGAAATTTTATGTACTTTCATTCTGAATAGGAAGTCTATTTACGAAAAGCTTTTCAGTTATAAAGAAGAAAAAGTAAGAAAATTCGTTTTTTTTCACTGTTTCGTCACGAAATTTTGTTAATAAACTTCAGATTCAACACCCAAAAAACATATAAAATTGAAAAAATCAAAACTACCCTAGAACTTTCCCGCAAGGGGCTCTTGTGAGCACAAATTGACTGTATTAAATATAAAATTCCACGATTTTCTGTGTATCGTCAGGAAAGCTGATTATTTATGAATTAATTAATACAGGAAGTGGATAACTACAGTATTATGGGATAATACTATGATTATTATTTATAAGAGGTATAATTTGTCATAACTAAATATGTTCTCATTCAAAATATTGCTCCAAAATCTGGGCACGGGTTGTGTTTATGTCTGACTTGTATACATAGGCATGCGTTTGTATGTTTTAACATCAATGCGATAATAATACTGTTAAAAAAATTATTTAAAGCAATTGAGTTTAGTTGTTGTAACAACAGCGTAACATTAGATCTTAAATGGGTTACAAGCGAGCCAACGGTCAACCTAACTATACTTTTTGTAAAGAAAACTATCTACTAGCGGCAATTGTTCCACAGGGATATGTTCTTGGATTTGGTAATTTATTACCTATACTATCACTCATTATGGTTAAGATTTTAGATGGATCTTCTCCATTATCTACTATTCATATATTCATTATCAATCAAAATAACATATTTACACATGATTGAGAAAGCAACTGAAAATTATAAATATATATAGTATACTTCTTGTATATGTACACGTTACCGTAAAAACCCGATTTCAGTTAAAACCCGATTTTCCTAGGGAAAACTAGTTTTATCTATCCTTCCTAGTTAATTCTAGATTTGACTAGTGAAAACTAGAATTTACAAACAGTTAAGTCTAGTTTTGATTAACCCCATTTTAGTTAATTTTAGATTTAACTAGTTAAAACTAGAACTAACAAATATTCTCAGTTAATTCATATTTTGACTAAACATAAGTTAGTTCTTACTAGCGCGATAAAATCGTGAACAAACTCGAGCAAGCGAAACCGTAACATTGAATCTCTTCTCCAATGAGAGAAGATTTTTATTACAGTAATTTTAAATACCAATGTATGGAAAATTATTATTTCCCAGACAACCCGATGATCCTTATACAATAAGGGCCAATTTTGTCTACACAGTAGCACTTTAAATACTATTCCAGATTGAATGGTACTACCATGAAAAGGAAGTCTTTTCCATTGATAGGATGCAACCACCTGCAGACCGGTTTTGAACTCATTTGTTCTCGTCAGTACAGGGTAGGTGTACATACCTATCATCACAGAGGACTCTAACTTCACGCTGTATTATCAACGGTAGTCGAGAAAATACAGCGCGCAGCGCCATCTCTTAGCAGTTCCACACAATCTGAACAGACGTTACTTGATTAAATCAAATTTTAAAAATCTATTTGAAAAATAAATTATTTCTTAAATAGATAAAAATTTTAACTACGACAGCAGAAAAAAAATTCTTGCCTATTGGCCAATAAAAAAATACCTGAGACAGTAAAATTGATTTTGGTGGGTATATCATTGCGGTTGTATTGTATTTTCCATTATTGCCGCTTACGACAAATAACATAATCTAATTTGTCAGATTTCGGATCTCGTCGTTTCCTTTGATTTTAAAGTTCTATTTCCAACAACCCATCTTCGTTCTCAGATGCTGACGAGGATGGACTAGATGATTCCATGATATTTATCAAAATTCATACTAATTATTTGAAAAAACAACAACTATGAACCCTAAAATACACTCCTCCAAGATTGCATACCGTGTATATGTCACAATTCCAAAATCGATGAAAGATAATAAGTGTATGCGAATGTATAACAAATAATCCGAAAACGGTACTTGTTCCGTAGCAGGGATCGATTCTGACTGGTCTCTGACTGTTCCAAAACAGTTCTGATATTAACCCGAACGCCAAACTTCTGATTCTATTACCGTCCTAAATTAGAACTGTAACACCCGAATAGATATATTTAAACTGCGCATACTCCCGCCAGTCCTAGAACAGTTATTGCATGAACCCAAATAAAGTTAACAATAGAAAAAATTGTCGATGATCATCAGTTGCTTGAGCGGCCTAATAAGATGTATCATCATAATTTTCAATGTGATCTAAGAAAATTATTAAAAACTTACTAAGAATCATGGATGTGAACGCACATCATCACACTGAAGTCTAATTTGTAAATATATTAGGCATAAAGAAATTTCAGATAAGTTTTGAAACAATGTTAACATTATAAGCAGTATTATAAAGGTCTAGCCTAATGTCTATTTGTATATGTCGATTAAAATTAAGTAATAGTAATATTTAAAGAATAGATATTATTAAAATTAAGTATTATTAGGGGAAAATGTGCGTATGCTTAGTAATAATAATAATAATAATAATATAAGACAGACCAACAGTGTTTCAAGCAAGACAAAATGATTTATTATAATTTTAAATATTTAATAATAAAATTATTATGTACAGGTCGACAAGTGGATCTGTGTCTCCGACGTATGGTAAGGGGAAAGCAATATCGTTTAAAACATGATCTAGTCATGGGCGTGCTATTATATTTTTAAATAAAATAATGATAATAGGAAATTCTTCAGTAATTGCATTTTTTTATGTTTGAAGGTAGGTAACTATTTTATCAAGGCCATGTTGCCATATTTTTAGATTGAAAGTACTTTAGTCAAAAAAATATATATTATTTTACATCTAAATATCAAAATAAATAGTTTGACAAGAAGGTTTTAATAATATTGAAACTATAATCGAACATTGGTTCCTTCCTATTACAATTTATTTTAAATGCGTAAATGTACATTTAGGTTTTTCTTGGTAAGAGATTATTAAATTAAAATGCGCGCGGTGCCGGCGTCGCTTTTTTAATTTGACAGTTTTATGGGAATGTCGTGGGCATAATAATTTTTAATGTAAAAATATTAATTTTTATTGTGATTTTTATAGAGTACCCATTTTTTGTCGCTAGAGGGTTATTTAAGGGTTATTTATACCCATGGGTGTCATTTGGGAGGGGAAAGACGGGGCACTTGCCCCTGCTTAATCATATTCAAAATTGTTTCCGCAAGAACCATTTGACAGTTTATTGAAGCAATATAAAATATTTGATTCTGTTTAACTGAAAAATGAACTTAATTCAAACATTACTTCCGCCTTAGTCGAGAGAAGCTTTTTTTTTGGTGTAAAATGAATCAAAACTTATACGGGAAATACGAAATACAACTGGCAAGGACACAGGAGATCTCGTTGTCGTATTAACAAATAATGAACTTTTTACGATAAAATAATTAAATTACAAATAAGCATACTAATCATTGTTCCTTAAAATAAATAGGGAGTTTTTTTGGTTTGTTTTCGGGTATCTATTCAAACTTGAAAACTATCGCCCAATTAGTTTGCTCCCGTAATTTTCAAAGATCTTAGAAAGAGTGATGTGTGACCGACTCATGGAGTATCTGCTGAGCCATGGCATTCTCAATAAGGTCCAACATGCCTATTTGAAAGGTAGGTCAACACAAACGGCCATTTTTCAGTTTACTGAAGAACTATTGAAATCCATTGATAACGGTGTGATCCCCTTGGGGCTGTTTCGTGATCTGTCAAAGGCATATGACACTTTAGGTTATTAGGTTATTATACGGTATAAGGGAGGCAGTCTTGGGATGGATTACATCATACCTATCAAAGGAAGCTGAAATCAAGTTAGGAATACCGCAAGGCAGTGTTATAGGACCCCTATTATTTATTATCTACATAAATGACATCACTGATCTGTACTCAATCAACAAGGAATGTATCATTATCAAATATGCTGATGACACTAACCTCTTGGTTAAAGCATGTAGTTTACCTGATTTGATTGAAAGATCTACATTGTTAATGATGGAGGCATCTAAATGGTTTACAAAAAATAAAAAACAAGCGTTATTGTTTTCAAGACCAAGAGGTCAAGTATAGAAGAACCAGAAACTATAAGTTTAAATAGCACTAATACAAAATTGGAGCAAGATACTAAGTTTTTGGGGATGGTACTGGACTGTAATCTTTCATGGAAGAAACACGTTGATTATATTTCCAACAAGTTAAATAAGACATGTTATACCTTTCGTGTATTATCCAAATATATAGACACCGGGACAAAGAAAATAATTTATCATGCAAACTTTGAGACACAAATAAGATATGGCATCATTATGTATGGAGGATGCGGTGAGGTGGAAAGACTGTTTATCTGTCAGAAGAGGGCAATAAGAACACTCTTTAATATTAACCCAAGATAAACCTGCAGAGGTAAATTTAGAGAAAACAAGCTTCTCACACTCACCGCTATTTATGTGCAAGAAAGTGTGATATTTTTATGTAAGAATAGAGGGTTATTTAAGAGTAGTGAATCACAAGTAGCTTATCCAACAAGAATATTAAATTACACTTTTCCTCGACATAGGTCAATAATGTATGAGAAAGGAGCATACTACAATTGTATTCGATTTTATAACAGTTTGCCTACCCATATTCGATTGTTAAATAATACTCAAAAAATTAAAAAAATTCTATATACGGTGCTTCTTGATATAGAACCATATAGCATAAATGAATACCTTGAAAAAATTGTAAATTATTAGATCTTGTCTATACTTTCCTATTGCCTTTGTTATTGACACTATTTCTTTTTATGTATTTTATGTAATTTTGAAATAAAGAGTATTTATTATTATTATTTATTATCTCTTTTTGTATATAGGTCGTAAAACCGGGATCGTTTTAAAAATCCTGAAAAATCTCCAGAAAATAGAAAACTCTCCTCGAAAAAAAAATTACTTTTGTTAGTCTGCTGTGACTTAAGTAAAGATGTCGAGCTTTTTAAATTTCCGTCAAGTTATCTGAATTCACACCTTACCTCATCTGTGTTTTTAGTATTGCCTATAAATTATTGACCAAATTTAGGTGTGTATTTTGGATTTTTTCGTGGGGCGTGGTCCATAAAAAATTTTGCCTGCGGCGCTTTCGCGTACGTAGAGCCTTTTCCCATTTTTGCTACCACTAGCGTCCTGGTTTTTAGTTTATAAAATTACTGATTTTATCATTGCCACCCCCTACAAAACTTTCAAACGACGCCCATGTTGATAACCGTAATCCACTGTATTTCTAAATGACAAATTATAACAGAATACAAAAGTTACTTCAAGCTTCTGCTGAAAAACATAAATATATCCTTTTCGAGCAGCGACGCTAATACTTTTTTGGAATTTTTTTGCTAAAAACGATATTGCAAGATTTACAATAATTTTTTTGTTTGCTTAATTGCCCGCAATTATTTAAAAACCCGTTGCAAAGTCCAAAATGATTAGATAACTACATAAGTCACGATAACCCAGAAATGTTAATTTTGTCGTCTAATTGAAAAAATGCCACGTTACTTAAACTATCAAAAATATTTTCACAAACCTTTGATCAGTGCCAATTCCAAAATCTTCAAATTTTGTTGACTCCAGCGATCTTATGATTTTCACAAATTTGTCACCGATCTGCTGACTAGCAAATACTTCACATTGATCATATGACTGCTATTAGGTAGAGACTAACCATTTTTATATAATTTACATTTGTTTTGGGTGTAACGATTATATCAACACTTAATTTTAAGAGCACTTAAACATTTTGTATATGTAAATATACTGCCATAGGGCGATATAATCAAATTCTTATACAATCTAATATCAGCATTAGTATAATTTTCTCATACTAACCTAGTGATACCCAGGACGACAAACATCATTGATTTTATTGTAGTATTCTAACTTATTTCAATAATTAATAGCAACAAATCGATTTTTTCCGAAATAGTTGATTTTTTTCAAATATGATGCCAAGAAACAAATGACAAGAAATGCCAAAAGTATTTAAAATAATATTCTTTAATTTATTCAAACTGACTACCTATAAAATATTGACCCTACGAGTGGGGTGTCAAGTACATTCTTGGTTTCTCTGGCTGTGTACAGGGTGTTCGACACTTTCTGAAGTTATTAGAGTTATATATCGAACTTCATTATTTAAGAGTTCTTTCATCTGGAGGACGTCATCCTTATGGAACGACCTTCCCGAAGTCGTGTTTCCCAAAGAGTATAACCTCCAACGATTCAAAACCAACGTGAATCGTTTTATGTGCACACGCACAACTCCCAGAGGGCCTTAAAGGAATTTCCTATAGTGCTTGTGTTTGATCATAAGAAAAAAATTAAAGATATAATGTTGCTGGTTCCCCGTTCCTACCTTTTAACGAAACGAAAGATTAATTTGTCATGGCCCTCTTGATGTTTAATTTACAGAGTGTTTTTGAAAATTTTCGCTTCTTAGACACCCCATGTATTTCCGTTACGCATTAACTTAAAGGTAAAAACTGAACTTATCAGATATCTTTACGCAAAGTTCAGCGGCGTAGCCAGTTTTTCTCTAAAATGTTTATTTTTTGCGAAAGTAACAAAAGTAAACGTTTTTAAATAGGACACCCTATTTTTTAAATTAATTGAGCAAGGCTTTACAAGAATGTATAGTAGTTTATATTTATCATCAAAAAGGAGTTAAAAATGCGATGTTTTTAATAATTTACGTTACTTATAGCAGTAGGCCATGGTCAGTTTATTCGAAACAAATTCAAAATTTTGACAGCTATTCTAAATATTAAAATGGGTTATATAAAACATGTCCACAAATCATACTTTTAATAATTATTATCATAGTTGACAAAATTTTATCCTCATCTTCTTCTCGCTCTGGTGGACTGCTAGCAATTTCCAGATAGCGGGGTGAAAGGTGGTGGGACTACGGCAATCGTGCCTGACATCTCTGACAATCGTAATGGAAATCGTGGCCAAGAAAAATAGAAAAAAGGTAATATTTTAGGGACTTGCCCAAATACTAACTTTTCTAAATTCAAGAATTCGCAAGCTACTTTCTTCTTATAAAGTTGATATAAGGTCAGTAAAAAACCCCCAGGTGAGGAAGCCGATAAACCGGGACATCAATTAAGAAAGCACAGAGTAGTTCGATTCAACAAGAGTACAAAATTGGGATAAACGGGTATCACCAACCGACGAGCTATGTGAGTCGAATGTGCGTGATAATTAGTCTCGCACAATAATAGAATGCGCCGCTGGCGATCGCGAGCGGAAAAGGGCTTGGGCATGCCAGGAGAATCTGCTTACAGGCACGATGCACCCGGAGAGCAAAGTAGTGTCAGAATGGCTTTGTTTCTCTGAGAGAGAAACCTGTCCCTCTGAAGGAGAGACACCGACCGACTAAACTCCCCGCGGTATTGTGTTAGTGCTGTTAGGCACTCTTATACGCTTATGGTTGGGTGTTGAGGTCACCTAGAAGCCATTTCTGGCCTTTGGATACCAGGGGTTTTGTGTGTGTTTGTTTATGTTGTGTGTGTGTGAGATGAGTTTAGGGGTGCCGTGTTATGTGGGGGTTGGGTTGGGGTTTTTGGGTTTTTGGGGTAGTTGTCTCAGATTAATGGATTAGGATGGAATCGCAGTTTCCTATGAAACTCAGTATGTCTTTCATTGAGGAATTCGTGCATGGGCTGTACTTTAAGGTCGCGGTGTATGGCCGCTCCCCTGACTTATCATGGATCACGTGTGATAGCCCTTAGGATCTTGTTTTGGACAGTTTGGAGGCGATATGGGACTTTGCCGCTTGACACCATGCTATATTTCCACATAGCCGGATTACCTGTTTGTATAGCAGAACCTTGTTCCTGAGGTACAGCGGGATTGAATTGATGACAATCCTTATATATTTAAATTACTTTAATTTCATTACACCGAATATCTTTCTAAATAAATTCTGATGTTGCAAAAAATATATACCATCCTCTTAGGCAGTTTATTTAATTAGGGAATGATAAATACTTTTACCATACCGATAAATATAAATCTTTTTATTCTTTATCTATCTCGTACATTTTATATGCATGTATTGTAATTTAAAACGTCAATGAATTCTATTTTTTATGGGACATTTAAAATAAATGATAATGTAATCACAAACAAATGAATTGTTTGGGCGATAGTTACAAAATTAAATGGGCAACCATAATGGGCTTTTAAAGTTTAATAGCCGTTTGATACTTGCAAGGGAATTTATTTAATTTAATTCGTTTTGTATTTCTAGTTTGATTTTCATTAGGTTTTATACTTTAGGTCTGATAATGCTCTCCTAGAACGAACATGTACCAGCAAAGTACAAGATTTTTTTTCGAGATCGAGACGTAATATATTCTTTAACCATTATTTTAATTTTCTAAATATTCCAGAGGTTATAATTTTAGGGTAAAGTACCGTTTCATCCGTTCCCGCTGCATCTGTGGATGGCAATCTTGGATGAAACGACTTTCCTGAGGTCGTATTTCCCCACGAATTTTACCTGCTATTTAACGATAGAAAACCAACGTGCAGCCACCGACCTAAATCTATGCATAGTCAAACTCTTGACCTTAACCGGCGAAAAGAACCGTACTTAAAATTTATTTTACTTACATTTCTTTTATTAAACAGTCCTAAGTGGACAATAAACAATTTATTTTCTCGCATAAAGGAGGGCCTAGTGGTCATTACTGAAAAATCACTTTTCGAATTAATTTTCATATTCCATTGTCGATATATCGATAGATTTTTAATATCGTTACATTCCTACGGCTGATTTCGGTTCTGCACGATGGTCTTTGGTTGACCGGCAAGGAGCACGCGGAGTTGCCTAAGGCACAGCATATGATAGTGACAACATTGTGCGCAAGACGAGAGGCGAACAAACTCACCTTTAAAAATATTAGTGGTGAACCATGCGCACCAACTCATTTTTTCAGTCATGAAATTTAACTCTTTTCTGTGCATACCATACGCGCTGTACGCTGTACGTATGCATAGTTATAAGTCGCTGCTTGCATCGCTTTATTCCTATGAAAGCCAGAGTGGTCTAAGTCAAAAATAGTTGTTTTGAGATATTAAAGCTGGAAGTTAAACAAGAATACAAAAAAAAAACAAATAGCAAATGGGATTAAAAAGTTTTTCTTGGGAAAACCTAAACTTAGATCTTGTGATACTCGGTTTTACACAATATATATTTTTGTCCTTTTTTGCATATTGTGTGACTTAGACCACTATGACTTTCATTGTTTTTGTGTTAACATAATATTTCTTAAAAAATATCTTCTCGTTATTCTTTATTGTCTTATTTTAAATCATCAAAAACTTAGATATTATAACTTATATTAATTATTTCTTCATCATTATCGGATAAATAGTATTCTAGAGGACCAACGTCTTCTGAAAGTTCTGGACTATTGCTATTTTCTCCATCAACCTTCAATGATCGAAAATAGTCTTGGTGGACAGGTGGTATGAACTGAAACAATTCCTCCATGTGTTTTTTCTTGCTCGTAGTTACCGGGACGCAGATTCATAAAGAAGGGGCAGGTCAATATTCTTGAAATCCGTCAATTTACCCTTCTTTTTTGGAGCCAAATCCATGACTTTGAAAGAAATGTTTTAGTTTAAGGTTTCTTTATAAAAAAATGTTGTATGGTTGCCTCTTCTCAAAATGAAGCCACTGTATCTTCAGCCATGATATTTGGTTATTGTCTGTGTTCTTCTTCCTGCGAGTAACTGTTTTTTCTAAAGCTGAGGTAGAATAGAAATCAGCTCTATTCGTTTTATTAACGTCAAATGGCCTTTTGGTCTTGCATTTTTTTATATGGAATACCAATCCTCAGGGACAAACTTGAGTCTATTTATTGCATACTGCTCCACCATACCAAAGTCTCTATCATTCGGTAAAAATGAATGACCGGAAACTATAAATTTGTGGTATATGGTTTCTAAATTTAGTTGATTGTCAGCTAGTAATTTCAACCATAACAAGCATTGTTTGAAGTTTCGATTTTGCCCTCCACAGGCATCGCTAAATGCGACTACATGCGTTGCTCCTGGAGTATTGTTTACCAGATGTTTGCGAATTTAAGATCACATTTCCTGTGCTCTACGAGAAGCTGTTTGGTCCCATACGTACATAAACGCTTTGTATTTTTCATCCAAATGATGTATTCTAAAGTTATAAACATACATATTCCGTTTATAGTAGGCAATAGAACAAGTCAGCGTTGGGAAAGGCAAGGTCTTTTCCAGATCAGAAGTGAAGCCAATCAATATTCATTTTTTAGGAGGTAAACAAAGCAGCGGGTTACAGTTGACACGTAAATATTTACCGCCATAGTGGTCTAAGTCAGACTTGGCCCACTATACCGTTCATCGATACATCTGAATTCGTTTTACAGTCATGTTAGTAGCGACATTTGTAAGTGTTGTACTGAAGATAGGAAATTCATATTCTGTCTAGAGGTAGATTACTACGTAAATAATACGATAGTGTCAAAAAACGAAATACGGATAAAATTGACTTAGACCACTATGGCTTTCATAGGCTCATATATAAACAGTATATTGCCAATACGAACGTTCCAAAATTCAAAATGTGTCCCCGTTATGGGACATGGCGCGGGCCCAATTGAGTATGCGCAGTAGGGTGGAAATTTTATCGATCGCGTCAGAGCCGGCCCGACATTATTTGTTTGTTGTTATTCGTCGCCATCTTTGGTTCTGGATTCTTTTTCAAATTACAGAATGAAAAGTGGTTCATCCACATTGTTGTCGATATATTATAAACTTTCATTACCTAACAACAATTTTTGTAACGGAGTTTTTAATTTGTCTGTTTGATAGGTTAGTGTTAGTAGTAGTTAGGACACAAGTGCATGGTGCTTTTTTGCAAAAGTCGTGGATCAAATAAACCAATTTTAGTTCAACGATCAAAGTTTACAGTTTTTGTAGAACAGAAAGTTTTCATTATCACGATGTTCACATTAGAATTTGTAAAACCCATGTCGCAAAAGGTTACAATCTGCTCGCCCTTTCCTCGATGCAGAAGTTCAGGCTCCTGCTTGCATATGTGGGTTAAATTTAGAAACTTATTCTAAAAATTATTAGAAAATAAAATAAAATAATGGTTTTTTAAGATATCTTCTAAAACAGATATTTCTAAACAATTCTCATTTTTGTCCGACCCTCCCTATACATTGTCAATACGCCGAGATTTTATAAGCTTTAGACAACATGTGATGTGATACCTGAAAAATACTTTTCTCTTCTCATTCAGAATCTAAAACATGCTGACGTAACAGCACGTGGCGCCATAAAGTCCTCATTTCCGACCAGACGGAGTGACCTAGACATTTTGAAATAATAGGTGTATTTTTTTCTTTCGCCAAGATTTAACATTGGCGTCGCACAGTCTAAATATTTTAAACAAATTGGGAACTTTTTCTTAATATTTTTAATTGATTTAAATAATTAAAAGTATGTTCAATTTGTGTGAAATTTGATTCTTGTCTAATAAATAAATTAAACGGCTTCTAGTTTAGTTGTGTGTAATTCATTTTGCCATCTCATAATAATATATAAAATATGAAACATATTTAAAATTGGCATCTCTGACCAATAACCCCGAAAACAATATTTTAGAAAAATGTACCTTACCCCTTATTTACACATTTACTACAACTAATAAGTAATAAGTAAAATTTGATTCGCTGACCTTGGTAATCTCAATCCAATAATATATTATCCGACATTTAAAAAAACAGAATTTGGTCTACTCATGACCATACTACTATTTTCTTAACATAGGTATCTATATTTGATATAAATAATTTGTTTGATAAACAAATCCTCGAGGCTGGGATAACTAAACAACTGCAATAATTTTATTATTTTATAAAATCCGTATCTGTTAGCAACATTGTTGTTCTGACCTAAATAATTTTAAAAATACATCATACTAAATATCAAAAAATCTAATATAAATACCCCTTACCCCACCTACAATTTCTTTAAATATTAAAAAAAAAAATATATTCAAATATTATTTCACCTATATCTCTCTTTTTCAGCTTTTCTGAAATCTATCAACCCAAATCGATCAATTAGGTACCAAGAAAATTACATAATTTTCTACCTTTTGAATATGAATAACTTTTGTTCCTTTCCTTATTAATCTACAGTCGGTTAAATTGGGGCAAAGTTGCAGAATTATGCCCTTAATTAAATTAAAAAAAGATATAGGTTATATTTTAAAAAATAATAGTTTCCTACAACTAAAAATTGGCTTAATTCGAAGCTTTAAAACATTTTTAAAAAAGTGATTGCTTTATGCGTGACGTTTTATTTACTTGTAGTATGCGAAACAAAAGTAAATTACAGGGGTATTTTAATTAAGATTCTCAATTTCAGGAAAAAAACGTGGGAAAACCAGTATGTAATTGTAATATACTGCTGAATGTAGATTTAGGTCCTCTTCCATAATTTAACCAAAAAATACAGCCCTGTATTTAAAAAAATTAAGTTGATGATGGTGACCCAAATATGAAACATCGCATTAAAGATCTAATAATGCCATCTTGTTAAGAATGAAAAGTAGCAAGTGAAATTTATTTTCTGAAAAAATGGAAACCGAAACACAAAATTTTAGATTTTTCCAAATATTTTGGAACCTTTTGTATTTATTTTTGATTTTTTTTTGATGGCATATTATTAGCCCATAATTACGCAACTTTTTCCCAATTTAATCGACTTCGGATTTCTTCCCGAAATCCCAATGGCGAAGGACAAATTTGTAACGTTCGTCTTTGGGTCACAATCAGTAACTTAATTTTTTAAAATATTAGCTTGGATTTTTTTTGTTTAAATTGTGAAAGAGAAACTAAATCTACGTTCAGCGGTATAGAGTACTTACTGGTTGTCCGTTTTGTTCCTTAAGTCCACTATATTTATTAAAATACCCCTAGTAAAGATTGTTCCACGAAAAATGGATATAACATATAGGCACATCAGGTAGGTTAGGTTGCTTAATTTATATTTAAATATCTTTAAGCTCCAAGCTCAAATAATACAAAATTGGAGATTCAGAACTACATGGCGGTGAGTGATATATATTTTGAAGAAAGTTATAAAAAAAGTGATCTTTTAGAAGTTTTAAAGACATTTTGTATAAAAAAGTATATGTTTGTGACACATTGGCAGAAGAAATTGGACATAACAGTGCTATGGCTCCCACCCTATTATTGCATTTTTAACCCCATAGAGCATATGTGGCACCAGTTAAAATCACTGGTTAGGTCTGAAAATATTTCTCCGACTTTAAGTTCTAGTGTTGTAGAATTAATACGAAAATGCTTTAATGATATTCCCCCACGTAGTTAAAAAATTCAGTCCGTCACGTAATTACTGTAGAAAATTCGTGTATTAGTCTGGATCGTATAATTAATCCAATTATAATTAATTTTGATGAGGATAGCGATAGCGAAACAGAACTATCTATAGAATGACATTATAAATGTAAATAAATATGACTAGTAATATTAAAAAAAAATGTTATTTCATTTGATTACATTAATATAATCATATCATTACTGGTTTTCCTTAGTCCGTCCCTTCATACTTCACTTGTTTATTGCCAAGCTCTTGTCGACACAATGAGACCGACCCAGGAAATCATTAAGTCGTATCCAAATTTCGTGAAACGTACTTTACATTTCTGTAATTTACTTTTATTTCGAAGGAACTGAAAATTTTGAAATTATTATTGCTACTTCTGTCATTCATTATTATTATTACGCACTACTACTGTTTTTATTTTAAATTAATACTTGTACCAAATTTCTACTTAGTGTAAGTACAAGTTTTATTTTATTAATACAACACTTTCGTAAGTACATACTTTTAAAAAAGTCATTGAGTTAACGTACTAGGGGTATTTTAATGAAGATGGTCAAATTAAGGAACAAAACGTCTACAAACTACTAAGTGTTGTATACCGCTGAACGTAGATTTAGTTCCTCTTTTATCATTTAAACAAAAAAATCCAGGCCCGTATTAAATAAATTAAGTGGAGAAACGTTGCATTAAAGATCCGATGATATCATTTTGAGGAGAATACAAAGTAGCAATCAAGTGAAATTAATTTTCGGACATCTCTTCGAACAAAGCCAGGAAAAAATACCAACCGAAACGCAAAATTTTAGATTTTGCCAAATATTTTTAAATCCCCTGTATTTATTTTGGATTTTTTGGTGCATATTATTGCCACCATCATTACGCAACTTTTCCGTAATTTAGCCGACTTCGTATCTCTTACCGTTTCCGAACTCCCAATGGTGAAGGACGAATTGGTTACACCTTGTATAATGGAATATTATATATAATAATTTACCACAAAAAAAATTAAGGAAATTGAATGTTTAATTTAAGTTATTAATAAGATTCCCTGTAATGAATTTTATAGTTGGTTGGGAAATCAAGAAATAAAAAGTAATTGTTTATGAGTCACCGACACTTAAAAATTCTCCGGGCTAATATAACGTTTTACACGGGCTGTAAAATAATTCCCCATCATTTTCAGGAGGTCGCCACGTCTAGGGTGCTTACACAACCTTTGACGGCACGTAACGATAGCCCATTTTCTGGCTTCGTGGTCATTCTAGGTTTAGGGTAAACTGTCCCACAGTGAACCTCTTGCCATACACAATAGTTTTATTTCAAATACCAACAAAACCAACACAGTAGTTGAAGTATAAGTTGTTGCAGAATTATACCGTTGACTCTTACTGCCATAAATAAACTACCTGATTAAACCCTATTCTATACGCCTCAACCTCTTCAAAACCCAATAAATGGGATCAGGGCCGGCTTGAAAATGTATACCACACCACATGATTTATTTTCATAATTTAAAATAAATAGATAGGTATTTTTAGTTTTAGGTACCTACCTATAATAAATGTAAAATAATGATAACAATTAATGATAATTGAAAATAATATAATTTAACAGTATAACTATTAGGATAACAAGTTGAATAAAAATGAATTAAATTCTAAGAACCTATTGATAATTTATTCAAAATTTAACTCTGTATCACTATCACTATCTTCATCTAATCCTAAACTTATAATTAAGGGTTGAACATTTGTAATCATACAATTGTAATGATTTTCCACCTTAAGTACATGCTGTACACAGTTTTTCCAGCTGTCTGCAGAATTTTTTTTTAAACCCAGAACTCTCAACTTCCTAAAAATGCTCACGTAGTACATCAAAATTTATCAAACTATTTTGTGTTTTCCTTAGCAGTTTCCTCAGCCTCATATTATTATTTCGTTTCAATCGGTCTATTTTTTTGTATTACGCATTTCTACTATTTGGAACCATAGACTACATTTAATTTAAAATGTTTTTAAAAGTTTGCACTTTTTGTTTAAATAAACAATAATTAGCAAAATAAATATCAATTATTGTTTACCAAGGTTAGAACGTAGAAGCATATACTGGATAATAGATCAACGTATGCTTATATTTTATTTTATTTTCCATTAATTGTTTGAACTAATAGACAAAGTAGGATTATGAAGCACCGACAATACTGAGGATTATTGAGGCTTCTCTTTCATTAACAACAACCTGGTTTCAGCATAGTATTTAAAATAACACTTTTTCTTCAAACATTCTGCAGACATTTTCAGCAGTTCAGTAGCCGTAAATTTTATCTTCACTGCAAATGCTAGGATTTGTGTGCTCTTAAATAATTTTATTATGGATTTTCATCAAGTTGAAGTTAAAACTAACAAGACGAAAACAGATTTATCGCGAAAATGGTAAAATATATCGAACAAAACGAAATATACCTTTTTTTAGTAAATTAACAAGGAAATAAATGGAACTGTGAAGGCAAAATGTCAAATTTGCCAACACAGTCAAAATTGTATAAATTTTAAATTCGACCGTACAGGTAGAATAAAGGATTTCACATTCCAACTTTAATAACGAAACTTGTATTGTTATGTTATGAGTAACTCAAATTACTGGGTCGCTAGAAATAACAATAATAATTCAAGAAAATAAAATTTCATTATTTAACTTATAACTACATCAATCAGAAAGCCAAATAAAAATATTTAAATGAACTACAGACATTATTTCGGCTTCCCCTAATAATAATAATAAATCGTCTTTATTTATTAGTACCTACACACACACACACACACACACACAGAAAAGGCGAAGTTTGGCTTCAATAGCTACTCCCAGAACTTAATCTAATCTGCATGGGGCAATTTATAAAGGGTATCATTCAACTGGTTAGCAAAATATTCCTATTTTTGCGAACAGAAAAATGTAATCGGTCGGCCAAAATGGCTAGTTGGTCAACAACTTATGGACAGCAAACATTTCTGAATCGTGTTTGTAATCATTTCGCAGCTCGACTGTTAATAACGGCAAACCATTTAACTACTTCTTATTAATAAATCATATTTCAATAATTGCAACTAATTACATGAACTGAAAAAGGGAAGAAAAATAATTGGTGAACCAATACAATATAGATATTAAATACATTAAACAATCCAAAACACTAACTCGATTACTAACAGACTAGAATAACGATCTCGGGTTTATATTTAATTTCTTATATGACATTTAAGTTCTTGCTTAAAATAACTTTGTGATAAGACTAACGGCTTTGTATTAAAATTATTATTCCATTTTGGAACACGATAGGAGAAAGATTTTTGAAAAAATGCGGATCTGTGACGTGGAATGTGCATGAAATATCTTGATCTAACTTGAGTATTGTGGAAGTAGCTGCGCTGTAGCTTGTTGTATAAAGTTGAAGCTATTTTTGTTCGACGCAACAAAAATATACATGTTCCATCGATGATCGTATTTCCGAAAGCCGACGACGAAACGAGCGCAATAATTTTGAATCTATTGAATTCGATTTTGTTGCAATTTATCTAGGAAAGATCCATATACAGAGCCACAATTATTAAATTGAGAAGAACCAACGATTCGGCGAGCAGTTTTCTTAGCGGACTACATCATGCGCGGATATGGGGGGGGGGGAGAGGTGGAGGTGAATGGAAGCAATTGCTCCAACCCGACTCACGACCGAAGCACTTTATTTTGAGCATAACTCGGTTAAGATCTCTGATACACCTTACCGCATCGGATTTTTAGTATTTACTATAAATTATTGACCAAATTTAGCAATATTTGGACGTGGTTCTAAAAAAACTCGCCTCCTGCCAAGGGCTTTGTTCTCAACTTTACCCCCTCCTGAATTAAATCTTGTATCCGCGCCTGGACTATATAGAGCATGTCTGTGGGAATACTATATTTTAAGAACTGAAAATGATTGTTTCACTAAATGGTGATGTAAGTGAAACTTTAAATTGGAGTTAAAAACAACTCCAATAATCCTATCATGAATGATAATATACGTGAAGTATTCAAATAAATAATTGCAATGACAATGACGATTTTCAAATTTATTTCTATTAACTCTATAAAATGACCTCCAAGGAGAAACTTGCAAAATTTAGATCCAGAGAAGGATGCAGGATGCAAAAAATTACTTTATTAGAATAATTGATTTATTTACAACGAATTTTGAATTGCAAGCATTTTTTAGATGTTAAAAACAAATTAGAATTGTGAATGTGGAATAGGAGGTGGCGTTAATTTATGAGGCTTGCAGGTTTCGTGTTAATAAAACAATACTTAAGTAAATGAATTTCAATTGTTTAATAACAAGAAAACAACTGAATGAAACTATTATGTTACCAACATTTTACTTATTTAGTGGTTATTAACGAAGTGTACATTTAGGAAAAATATCAATTAGTCCCAGTTTGTAGTGGCGTACAAAAAGGCTGATTGAGGGGTGTGGGGTTGTTGTTGGAGCAAATACTTTTTGCTGTACTTTTGGGCTCGATAATACTAGTTATCTTGAATTATGCACCGCCTGCAAAAATTTGACCCAAAACAGGTATATGCGAGATTTATAGAGCTACGTCCGAGTCAGAAGGAAGGTAGAGGTGGGTACAAGCAGTGGCGGATCAAGGCATTATCGGGCATGAGGCGTTAACAATTTTCGGCCCCCGTTTAGGAAAAAATATGTGTTCGGATATCAGTCCTAAGACTTTCAACGACCCCTCTAGGGGTCCAGGCCCTGAGGCGCGAGCTTCTTGCGCCTAATGGTTAATCCGCCACTGGGTACAAGAATTGTTGTTAAAGACTGGCTTGACAATAATACAGTGTCACTGAAAGTCTCAAAGCCTGTATGCCATTCGCAATATATAGAACTAACCTGCCTGGTTTCAATCAGATTAGCCTAAAAGATTCCAATCAACTTATTAAATTAACTAATAAAATTAAGTATTTAGGTTAATTATTGATGAAAATTGAAAATAGCATAATCATATAAATTATATTAGTGACGCGCCGCGCCACCCGAAATGTGCCGATTGGCGACGTTCGAATTTGATGCTCAGAAGGCTGACACGACATATGTCTTTGTGAAAGGCACATAAACGAGAAGGTGCATGCAAAAAAGTATGCCAAATACCTTAGTGGATTCATCGCGATATGGGTTTTGTTTTGAGTGGCTAGTCAGTGGCGATTGTAAATTTTTTAAAAATGAAAGGATATAATTTTTTAAAAAATCACAATCAACTGTTCTTCCTTAATAAGAACTCTAGACTAAAGCTTACAAAACAACTCCTGGTGTTTTATCAATACACATTCTTCTTAGTCACAAAAGTTTAAAGTGATTAATCGCTCGAGCGATTCACTCGATTATTAAAAATAAAATTTAATAATCGAGTGAACCGCTTGAGTATCAAGTACTCGATTATTAAAATCATCGGTTTTTTCAACCCTAGTAGAATTGTAACAAATGGGAATATTTATTATCCTTCATTTTATCGAAAAAGTCACTCTGGCTAAAAAAGTTTTGCTTGCTTGAAAACCTTCCTGGCCATAGTCAAGTCTCCGAAATATTGTACACAGTGGCCAAGAAAATGTGAAATTGATCTAAGAATAAAATTATGTTTTGAATCTCTTCCTAGAATTCTGTTCTCTATCTATACAAGCTGACGAGAAACAGCCAGGTCAGTTTTTTCCATTGGCTGGATACTAACTAATTTCACGGCCAGATAGATATGACGTGGTACTCATAGAGACAGACAATTTATAAAGTGCCTGCGAGAGTACCTGATTTGATATCCATAGACTAGTGCTGAAATTCTACAAAACATAATAATGCAAACCTGCAATGAGTTGCCAAGGACCGAAATAGGAAGAACAGTAAAAAAAACTGAACGATGTATCGAAAATGATGGTGGCTCAGCAGAAATTTAACAGTTGTTTTATACAGTTTAGGGCTTTTTACGTTAAGTTATCTATTTAATTTCTAAGGTCCCAGCTTTAAGCTTCATGCTGTTTTGCTTTGCCGTGGGTTAAACTTACATGAATAACTCCATTTTTGGAACGGGATTTCGTGGAAAGTGCTACTTGAAAAATAATAAATTAATTATGGTATTATTGGAAAGAAAGCTAAACAACCTTTAAAATGATATGCTACTTCCCGTTGAAGATTTTCAGGGTTTCAGAATAAAATTGAGGCGTCTTTCTGATTCTTAATTTCATTTATTTGCAGCGAAATATTAAGTGTCGGAAGTCAAATTCTGTATGTAAATAAAAATTTTTAAAAATATTTTTAACAAAACGAAATTGCTTAATGTGTGCTTAACATCAATTAAATTACATCTAGGTGTTAAAATCATTTCGGAAAAAAAATATCTTTAGAGTTAAACTGCGCTAAATTTTCAAAGTACCTACCATTTATAGCACTAGTAGGTAAAAATAGATTGAATGTAAATATTACTTAGTTATTGATAACCTAACTTATTGTTATATATTAAATATATATATACAGGGTGATTCACGACGAGCTTGCATTAGAACTTTATGGAGAACTACTGAATATATGTTTCTGTCATTTCCGGTTATACCGGAAGTACCTGTCAACTTTCGTTTTTTAAGTACAACATGGTAATTATTTTTATTACATTTTTCGATTAAGTGTTAAATACTAAGCACATTTTATACAACATCTTTTTGTGAAACTCTGTTAGTTTTTGAGATATCTGGACTTTTTGTAATTATTTGACAAATGCATGACGATGAAATAATCCATATAATTTTTTTACCTTAGCTCTTGGACTAAAAATGTATTCCCACCGAATAGCTAGAAGATCATCACGTCTCAAAAAGATTTCAAATTCGGCATGTCTATACGGATGAAAAGTGATTGATTGCTTGAAAATACAACTTTCTAAAGCGTTTCTTAATTGAATTTATAAATAAAATGCAGTTGATTGTTTTAAATTGTTTGAAATTTAATTGTTTAAATGTATTTTTTTTAAATAGCAAGGAAACAAGTTTATACACATTAAATTCTTTAATTAAAAATGTATTTGAAAATTATACCTAATATCTTTTGATTATATGTTTAAAATATGTTCGAAATGATTGTTATTTACTTCCAAGCATGCATGTATTCTTCTCATCATACTATTTCTTGTAGCTTTCCTAATTTCTTATGCAGTGAGAGATTGAAATGCTGCCCTCATCCTTTCTTGAGCGTGATATTTTTTAGTAACAGAATAATTGACAGTTTAAAAATACGCCATGAATATAGGTACAACTATTTCTCTTGTCATAGCAGCTAGAAAATATTGCCGTCATTATTAATTTTCCTCCGTATAGACATCAGTATACAGCCCCTAAGTACAATTGTTTTCATAGCACACTTGAACAAATAGTATTTTCGGAATAAAATTGGATTTTTTGAGAAAACGCTTTGATATAGGTATAGGACAGTAAATACTATTTATAAAGAACAAATAATTTGCCATCAAATTAAATAAAAATATACATGGTGTTCTATTTAAAATAAGAAAGTTTTTAATTGTTGAATTCTTTCCCAATGAACCTTGAATTGTGACCGCCCTGTAAATTTTCTACCGAATTTGAAATATTTTTGAGACTTGATGATCTTATAACTATTGGGTGAGAAAACATTTTTAGTCCAAAAGCTAAGGTAAAAAAAAATATGGATTATTCCATCGTCATGCATTTGCCAAATAAGTTTTTGTTAAGTTTGACAAAAAGATGTTCTATAAAATATGTTTAGTATTTAATGCTTAATCGAAAAATGTAATAAAAGTTGCCATGTTGTATTTAAAAAACGAAAGTTGATAGCTACTTCCGGCATAACCGGAAGTCACAAAAACATGTGAATATTTTAGTTAAAGAGAGCATATCGATCAACCTAATTTCCCAAAGTTTCAGAAACATATATTCAATAGTTCTCCATAAAGTTCTAATGCAAGCTCTTCGTGAATCATCCTGTACAGTATTATATATTAAATAAAATAACAAAACCATTATTTTTAAGATGCCATAATTTTAAATTTTAAATAATACATTATTTATAGTTTTAAGAAATGAAAAGCAACATGAAGGGGATGTAAATAAAGAAACTAACTGTACTCTTCTTGTAAATGGCATGCATATTTCCATTACAGAGAGTACAAAAAATACAAATTCACTAGAAGTACGCATGAAATCTCTTCTGTCGATCGTTGTCAAGAAGTTATTGGATAGTAAATAATGCACTAAATACTTGGCAAGGTTTTAGTAAATAAAATTATGTAATACACAACATCAAAAACACATTTTGAAGAAAGACTCACATGTTCAAACGGTGTTATAAAAATTCCCCACACACTATTCTGTCTATTACCTTATCTCTTGGAATTTCTAGTAGTTCCATTGTGGGATAAGCACGAATTCGATCACAGAGAATAGATTCAAAAAATAATTGCACTGTATCCTATTGTTTTGGTATCACAGGATCACATTAAACAACAAATATACATCGGCAACTAGATGTTCGGGCGAAAAGAAAAGAAAACAAACGCGAAAAACAGTTGAATGGAAACTCTGCGCCCACTGTTCGAAAGTTTCGGCAATCACGCAATTCGTACGATAGTTTTAAGTTTTCACAGGAAAGACCATTGCCAGGGGACTAAATTTAAATGTCCTGCGGCGTGATTATTTTGAATTCTGACCCGATCTAATTTGGGATACGATTTTTATCTGCAATGGCGTTTAGGCGTTTATGCAATACCACCGAGCTTGTTTGTGACTTTTGCGAGTGTGTGCGTTCATTCTGTTTCAACCAACGTTGAATCAATTAAATCAAATTAAATTTGGGATTTGTGCTATTTAATATCCAGTGTGATAAATCGTTATTATGGACAATTTCGATTAGTTTGGTGTCTAGCTTTTCTACGTAAATAGTTAAGAAATAGTCTGTCTACTATGTGTTAACTTTAGTTGATTACAAGTTACCCAAAAAGAAATCGCCTACTACCAAAAAAAGTGGAGATACTAATATTTTTACATTCTTATTGTCATTAAATTTGTTGCTTATGTTCAAATTTTTTCGAATAAATATAAGTATTAAAAATTAAACAATAACGTCCGATTCATCCCATGATACAATAACTAAAGGTAAGATATCTAACCGTCCCAATTTCGTCTGCCGCGCGCACTAACATCAAAGGAAGAGCGATTTTTAAATTTCTTCTGTTAGTGTTTTTAATTCTATTTTAAAGGTATTAAAAGGTTTTATGCATTATAATGGTATATGAAATGAAAGAATAATATATGAAATGAAAGAATAATATATGACAAGTATTTACGTATATTAATTTCATAGAAATATAACACACATTACACCTAAAATTCCACTAAAATATGAAAACATTCCGACAAACTTTTAAAACATCCGCCGCGTCATTCGAACCCGTCGACGATAACCGAAGCTGCTCGGGCACACCTGCTTGTTGCCACCATTTTATGTTCTATCTGGAGGTGGCCTCCATGTCATAGAAAAGTATAGTTGTTGCAGAATTATACCGTTGACTCTTACTGCCATAAATAAACTACCTGATTAAACCCTATTGTATATGCCTGAATCTCTTCAAAGCTCAATAAATGGGATCAGGGCCGGCTTGAAAATGTATACCACACCACATGATTTATTTTTATAATTTAAAATAAATAGATAGGTATTATTAGTTTTAGGTACCTATAATAAATGTAAATTAATGATAAAAATTAATGATAATTGAAAATAATATAATTTAAAAGTATAACTATTATGATGACAAGTACAATAAAAATTAATTCAATTCTAAGAAACTATTGATAATTTATTCAAAATTTAACTCTGTATCACTATCACTATCTTCATCTAGGCCTAAACTTATAATTAAGGGTTGAACATTTGTAATCATACAATTGTCAGAATTTTCCACCTTCAGTACAAGCTGTACACAGTTTTTCCAGCTGTCTGCAGAAATTTTTCTTACTTCGTTTTTAATTAATTCTACTACAGATGCATTTAATGTAGGAGAAATATTATTTCTCCTAATATTGGATTTTAATTGGTGCCATATTAGCTCAATAGGATTGAATATACAATAGTACGGAGGAAGACGCAACACTGTATGTCCATTTTCTGCTGCAAGTTTGTCACACTCGTATTCCTTATTTATTTTAAAAGATTTTAATACTTCTAGCAGTTCTCGTTTTTTGTAAGTTTCTTCAAAATATAAATCATTTTCAATCATAAAATTTTAAATTTCTGTTTTTGTATTATTATAATTGGGAATGATTTTTGCTTGCCGACTATGATAACTGGCATTGTCCATTACAATGACGCTATTTTCAGGTATATTTCTGGTCATTTTCGTCAATGCTTCTAAATGTGTCAGAATCACTCCGAAAATAAAGGAGTTTGTCAAAGTAGACGTCTCTGCTAAAGCATCCATCGAATTATTAGTTTGGCATCGGTAGATAAATGCTTTCTTTTAAAAAAGACACTTGAAGATGCCCCCCCCTATCAGCACAATTCCAAGGACGCCATATTCTACCACTAATAAGCCTAACTAAAAATTACTCGTCGGAAAACCACTAAAAATTAAAATTATTAAAAATCACTTTGTATTTATATATGCATCAGGGATAGGTATAAATTGAATTTGTATACCTGGTCCGGCCCTGCTCGAAAATGTTTAAAAATTTGGGATTTCCTTATTTATTTTATGGTCGAAGGGATAATGAGGTTTTATTGCAGTCAAAAGATCAACGGTATAATTCTGCCAATACTATAACGACCTTTTTTCGTACTCTTCTTACTCTGACACCGTTTTTTACTATTCTATTAGGTTTCGAACCGTCAACCTATTACTTTTGATCAAAGATTACTGGTCGCCACGTAGTGAGTGCCGTTTGCCGTAGTTTTCCATGGAAATATTGAGATTGGCCCAAAATGATTCCCTCCCCCCCTCATTATCTTTAGTATCGATGGTGCCATCTATGGTTTTCGTATGTTACTATAACCGGCTTAGTTGTCCGACTGGTCATACAAGTCGGTTAAATCTAAAAGTTTGAGCAGTGGATACGTTACAAATAAAATAGTGATTTTTGTTCATTCTGCTCTAATGTAAGTACCCACAGATCTTTATAACAGCTTCGAAAAGATAACAGGAATGCTAATTTTCTTAAAGGCATATTATTTTGCCTATATTTTAATATACTTGTAAAGTGTTCAACAAGAGCAAGAGTAATCAACAAACATGGTCGTTAGTGAATTTTACACATTCGGGCAAAATTATCCTCCATGCGGTAGGGTAAAACGATTCTGGGGTCTTTTTACCCGCATTGTGTTCTTCCTTATCTGCTAATATTACCTACCTATTATAAAAATGTTCCTATTTTTTTATATACGAACAAACCCAACCAGGTAGTGTAAAATGATCCTTGACACCTTGCACAAGTTCATATCTCCGTAAATAACATTATTACGCTTTAATATTAACTACTGTGTACATCTTAGTATAAAACATGACTTAGGGAATTCCATAAAACAGATTATTATTCTCCCCAAATAATATACTAGGTTTCCGAGTGACTTTTTCCTGAAGGGAATCCTTTTGGACCATTCCCCCTATTATCTTCCATTCAGAGTTGCAGACTTCTTCTTGCGAGGCCTGGGCATTCGCCTAGCAAATACGGAATAATCTCCTCCTCCTCTTCCTCATCTCTGAAGGAGTTGCTTGCTGATAATTTAATGCGTTTAGTGTATCAACCGATTTATCCGGTATGCACGGAGGTGATATTTCTTAAGCCTTTTCTAGGGCAGGGTTCTATACAAGTTGTTAGTTCTGTCGATCAGTTTAGTACAATATTTTTGGAGGTTCATTTAATTTTGGATTGGACCAAGTTGTCTGGCCACTATCATTACGCTGGTGTGATTGATATGCCTGCACCTTCTTTGAGATACGAATCTGCATCATGCTCATTTTCCTCCATGTTGCGGCGACTTGTAACCTAGCATAATATAACTCGATGATCACCGAGAGAATTCGGAGATTATTGTAGCAGCGTCTCATGAGTATAGGATTCACCCTGTTGGAGCTGATTCAGGTTCGATATAATAAGATTAGATCATTGTTCTTAATATCTCAGTAGTGGACATATTTTTCTTTATAAAGGAAAATGCTGTTTGAGCAACTTTTGACTATGTTAACACAAAATCACTGATTTTATTTGTTTGAAAGCTTAAAATAGTATATTAAAATACAAGTTTCATAAGTCATTATCTTAGAGCACGCGTTTATAATTTAGAAAACGACTCGCGAAACGGGGAGTTTTCTAAAGGACAAGTGCTCTAATTGTCGTACGAACCGTATATTTTATAATACTTTTTCTATTTGTGTCTATAAAGTCTTTAAAGTCTGAAAAACTTTAAAAAATATAATAGATTTTTTCCATTTAAATTAATATTTTCTTTTTGGGTTGGTAATACTTTTACAATTTCATAAAATTTTACAAGTATCAAATATGCCATGATAGAAACAATTGAACACAGCAATGCTTCTTTCCATCCGTCATAATTAAAAATAAGTATATTATTAAAGTTAATAAAATTGAGTCACGATGAAAGTTGTACTCCGTCAGAAATACGAGAAATTGCTGAAAAACTTTTAAAAATAATATGCAAAACTTTGAGTTATGGTGCGAGCAGAACAAAGTTCAAAATATTGAACAAAATAATATTAATACTATTGTACAAAATAAACTAATGCCCAGGAAATGTTTACAGTAACTATAAATATGTATATATAAATTAATATGTATATATTGAATTAAAAATAAAAATAGTACTATATTGAATAAAATTTTAGAAATAAAGCATAAACTGGAAGATATTTCTATTATTTTTAGGTTATGTTGTTTTATAGTTTTGACTAGAAATTAGTTGAAGGATACCGTCAACATGTTATATATTTCTGAGTATAGGTATTTCAGATAGATATCTAGTAAAAATGAACTATTTGCAAGGTTAAAGGTTAGTATTTTAAAGTTTTCTATAAAATCTTTTTGTCGAATCCATAAAACTAATTTCAACGAAATCAAAGTAAGCCCAAAATTCGAACCCTACTTGCTGTCAATATAAAAAAAATAAAATTTCAGTTTGATAAAGTGGCAGGTTTTTTTGCACTTCATAATGTAGCCATTATGAAACCCATATAGAAAAAATAATAATAAATATATGCAGTGCTTTCATATAATAAAATTATATCACAATTATCTTGATTTCGGAGATTAAAGGGTCAGTGACTGCAATTTTTTTTTTAAATTAGCTGTGAAATTGTCATTGTTTGTATTTATTTGGCCCTGGGCCATATAATCGCCTCCCAAAAATGTTGTTGTAGTTCAAACTTGACACATTTCATCACGTGTCTCATTCTTTTTATGAATTCTGCCTTATATTTGTTAAAAATATACAAATTTGGAAAGCCTTTGATTACCGATTTACGAGACGGCTTCAGAAAAATTAGGTTGGATGCAGAGCTGAGCACTATGTGTACTCACAAATACTTTTATTTACTATTTATTTAAATACTTTTTTATAATAGATATTTGTATTTATTGTCACAAATACGTTACAAGGTATTTAGTATTTAAATATTTTTTTGGAGTATTTAAATACTTTTTTGGGATATTTAAATACTATTTACTATTCAACTATTGTTTTCTATTTAAGAGTATTTATCAGTGGACCGCGTGGTTCGATTTGGGATATCGCCACGGAACAGCGTAACTCATTTTTATTGAACAATTTGGCAACATTGCCATTCCAAGACACGACGAGCCAGTACCCTGGTCGGCTGTATCAAGGGAGTAGGAGACGTTTTTCTTATTCCTCTGCCTTTGATCACCCGAAGAGTTGCCAAATCACTTTAGATAGTTGCGATTTTAAATATTTTTCTGAAAACCTCGGTTCTGAAAACCTCGGTGTGACATTTCTTTCCATTAAAACTAAGATACGAAATTAATTGAGATACAATACTTTGAAAAAATATGGTTATACAGTCATTTTTTTAATTTACACGTTATTTACCGGTAGGAAATACAGCAATTGGGCAAAGTTGCGCATTTATAACATTACCACCTGATGAGCAAAATAGTCATGTGTTCTTACGGTATATAGGTAAATTATAAACAAATAAAATTAAATTACAATGGAGCTATAACTATTATTATAAAAGTTCTATAAATTTTAGTCGATCGATTTGATCGTAATGTTGAAAGGTGTAAAATGCCCGTAACTTTTTATGGAAGAAACTGTTGTTTTAACGTCATTGATTTGACTTAATGTTGATCTGTTGAGTGTTTTAAATAACATGAAATATATTTTTAGTAAGTTTGATTCTGGACGAGAGGTCATGGACAGCATTGTAAAAAAAAATACTGTAAACAATGTGAGCATAGACTTTTCTGGCCCTGAGCCACATAATCATCGCCCAAATAATACGTTCTAATATATCAAATTGATCCAGTTTTTTAAATTTTTTAATAGAGGTGGTTTCTAATCCTTAATATTGAATTTAAAAAAAAACTTTATGATTGGAAGTTGGTTGGAAAGACAGGAAAACTAATTTATTATTGCTAATTTTGATAATATATTTGGCCATCTTAAGGTTTGAGGAATTAGTTGTTTTTCTTTGTCAAAATAGTGTTGTTATTATCGGCCATTATAACACGAACAAATATAACATACAATAAATTAGAATTGATACTTGTTGGACTTTACTACTTGAAGTAGCGCCATTTATTTATTAAACTTATATTGTGGCTGTCTATAAATAGAACCCAGCCCTGTACTGATGGGAACAAAATAGTTCGAAACCGGTATGCAAATGGTGAGGCCCTACCAATAAAAAGCATCCTTTTCTTGGTAGTATCCGATTCAACCTGAATTAGTATTTGAATATCTAACTGTGTTAATGGCAATTTTTTTAATGTAATTCAGCGCTCCGCATGGGCTATAGTCCAGGAAATAAATGTTTACCATTATACAGTGTGTGTGTATATAGTCTGGAAACGGCTTAATAACTAATGATCCGCCATTTTTTTTACACAATTTGGGTGTGGCTTATAGGAGAAGGTAAAATACTTTTTGATGGAAGAATGACAGCACTAACTGTCAAAATGGCGGATGGGCGCCATCTTGGAACATATTTTTATATAGGAAGAGGGGTCTCGCGATACATCATTTTGAAGGTACTATCGCGTACTTTACGATTCCAGAATATTACTTGTGTATGTCGGATCTTGATTAAAAAAAAATAGAATATGAAGTCCAGTCCTGCGATACTTCAATTTAAAATTCCTATCTTGTACTTTGCGATCCCTGAATATTGTATCCCTATTCGTACCCAAAACAAGTGGACGGCTTTTTAAAAAATAATATTTCCCTTCCGCCATTTTGGATTTAAGAACCATTAAGTATGCAAGTAGTGTAGCTCTCTGATTCCTACTATACTATGCCAAGTTGTTCTTATTTTTCTAAGACGATAAATGAATAAAGGATAATAAATAAAAAATTTGTCAGCCAATTTGTTTCCGTTGCGAATAGAGAAGTAAAATTCTGGCATCATAAAGTAATTGCTATTTTTAATCCACTCGAAATCCCTCTCTTAAATACAGTGGTACCTCGAGATACGAGTGCCCTAACATACGAGTTATTTGAGATAAGAGCTGCCGAGCGAGCGAAGTTTTGTTTTGAAATACGAGCGACATTTGAGATACGAGGAACTGTCAGCTGCGACGCGATCTCTACAAGTGAGATAGAAGAGATCTGGGGAATGTGGGAGAGAGTTTCACAGTTCGTGGAGAAGAAACCCCCGAAAAAGTTGCAACTGGTCGTGCATCGGAGCTATTTAATGACACACCTAACTCATTTCCGTAGCATTCTGAAAGGGAGGAAGAAACAAACCTATTTGGACAGTTCTTTTTTGAATCCGGCGAAAAAGGCAATGACCAGTGAACAGAAAAGCAGTGACTAAAATTAAGAATACAGTAGCATTTAAGTTGTGTGTAAGTTATTATGTTTTATACAATATTTGTCATTTATAAATACATTTTTCTTATTCATAAACACGTAAAATGGGTAGCATTTTTGGGGCTGGCACGAGTTAATGGCATTTCAATTAATTTCAATGGGGAAAATTGCTTTGAGATACGAGCAAATTGACATACGAGCAAGGTTACGGAACGAACTAAACTCATATCTCGAGGTATCACTGTACTTCAATTTTCCGGTTTAAGCGTAAATGACCTCAACTTTCGATTTTTAAATGGTACACCCAGTATATTCAGAATACCATTCCAAATTCAATTCACGTCACTTTTTGACATTTTAAATCATTTTTCCTTTTATTTTTTCATCTAGATTGCTATGAATGGTTTATTTCTAAGCCAAATTATGGCGGATTTTAGATTTGTAATTATGTCCATTTGTTTGTTAACATTATGGCGTCATGGGTACCTATGTATATAAATGCAAGTTTCTCGACGTATTATACTTGGTCTCCTTAGACGTATTTTCTGACTACGCCACAGGCCTTAACGGAAATCCGTTCCTTTCTCGGCAAGTTGAAACATGTCAAATATCAAGGCAGGTAAAACAAGTATTTCGTCTTTACTCCTAGCATACTAATGCAAATGACCCATTGAAGGACCCCGAAAGGTAGATTTAATGGGTTTAGCACTAGATTAGCTAACACAATGGTTCTAGTGTTAATGGGTTTCGAGGTAAAAAATGATTCATGTTTTTCTATTATAATATAGTTCGACACACATTTTTGTTTATTACATCATAATATGATCTATGCTATTCTATATTATGGCAAAAAAAGATATAAAAATTTAACAGAAGGAGATTTTTTTTTATTTTTTCAACAAGACCTTCATTTGGCACACTATCGCGTCCTGTGTTCCTATTTTCTGCCCAGCGGCATTTGAACGGAAAATAAATATGTTTGTATATACCCTATGTTGATTCCGCCGGTGCGACGTTGGATTCTTCCTGTTTTTTTCTCAAATGTCCTTCTGATGAATATTATTGTTTAACTGCTAGTCCCCTTTCCTTTATATAGTACGTTGTAAGCATTTGCCACGATTTATTTTGCTTGACTCTTCAAAGGTTTATTTCTAATTATGGTCTGATTCATCACGTAATTCAAAAAAAAAATATTAGCAAAACACCAACGCCGGCATAATAAACAAACACAACATTTTCTCCCCTCGTATTGGCAAATTTCTATGCGGCGCTACGAAGAGCGGAAGTGCATAAGAAATTAAATTAATGAAGTTTTTGTTTTTGCGTATATATAGCGTCAAATTTAATAAAATACATTGAATGATATACGTTATGGAACCTAGAACGAGTCGGTATAAGAATTATCTTGAATCTGTTTACATTTTAGTCAATTTAGACCTAATTATAAGGAAAATTACCATCATACATTAAGCTAGAGGTGTTGTTTTCGATTGTTACATCCCCTAGCTATTGAACACAAAACCATAGTAACCTTCTTACAACGCCTTTATTGGAATAATATATGTTTGACATTCTCATTGTTTAGTTTCAAAAATGTCACATTTTGGAAAGGAATTAGTCGATGTAATTCAAGAAGAGATCGCAAAGAGTGTCCCAAAAAAACACTAAAAATAGCAAGCAATATGTCTGGCGTCAATTTATGATGTTTTGTGAAGAGGGAAGGTATATTTTTAGCAAGGAGACTCAGATTAAAAAGCTTGAGGGCATACTTCAAGACTGGGCTTACAACCTGAAAAACAAAACGGTGAGGAATAGAAAGATTTTACAATACGGAAAAACAATATCGAATTTAACAGTGAAGATGCTTCAGCAAATGTATTATGACTACCAAATCAGGTTTGATCCATTTACGAATATCGAGTTTAAAATGGCTCGTGAGACGAAGAGCGCAAAACGCAAGCAAATGCAGTAGCTATCAGAAATCAGAAAAGTTCAGCTTTTTTAAAATATGATGAATTTAAAAGAATTGTTGTTAGTTGCGATGAAAGTATTCCCGATGGCATAGAAAATGTTTTTTTTATACTATCCTATGGGCTGGCTTGGAGAGGAGGTGAAGGAGCTCGCTGTCAATTAAGATATTTTAAAAGGGAAACTAATAGTAGTGGGGACAACACAGGGCATATAGGGAGGAGATAAATCCTGTACAAGCTCTAAATGGTTAATTTGAAACACGAGGTATTCAGATATTTGTCCTATATGTCTATTTGATAAATTTATACAAGAAAGAAGTCAGATTAATCATGAACGATTATTTTGAACAGAAAGCCCATTCTGGAAAACATCAGAAAACTAGTACCTATAAGAACACTCCACTTAGTAAAAATACCATAGGTCAATGGACCATCAGCCAGGCCAAGAAAATGGATGTAGATACAAAACACGTAAAAATGACCGATCATTCTTTACGCGCAACAGCTGTTTCAAAACTAGCCAAGCAGGGAGTTGGCGAGCAGCAGCTTATAAAAATCACGGGACATTCAACGAACACAAAATTAATTTCGTCATATCTACAAATGGATGAGGAACACCATAAGCTAGTTATTTAACAAATGAGAACGAATGAAATAAACCAACCTCAAGAGATTCTTGAAATTCCAAGTCAAATTCTAATATTGATTATTACAACTGCGTTATTAATAATAATTAAAGTAAAATATATAATACATTATTGCATTTAACTTGTTAATTCGAGTAATTTTCTCCATAAATTACACTAAATTTTTAAGCAATTACCCCCGAAGAATCTTGTATGGTTTCGCCTATCAGCAAAAGACAGACCGCGGTTACAGCGTTACCTATATCTGAAAATAATGATTATAGACCTATTTTATTAATTTAAATATTGTGGAAACTCATCCTTTTAACACATCTTCACTTGTCTAGGTGGCTTTGAGAACACTATGCATAACATTATATTAAAATTTATTATATTACTGGTAAGTTTAGTTATTCTAATTGGAAATTACATTTCTTCTGTTAACGATTTTTACAACACAACTAGCGGCATCATAACCCATTTTTTTGCTCGCATTCCTGCCAACGCTCAGAAACGGCTGAGCATACAATAGTTTAATTCATGCTACTAGACCGTATAGTTCTACGACAGTATACTCTGAACGTGTTATGTGTTATTGAGTTGGAACACCCCCCATATAGACCGGATTTGCCCGCCTCTGATTTCTTTTTATTCAGAAATTAGAATAAGCACCTAAAGAGAGAAACTAATTGGAAGATGCAATTGATCATTCTATTTTGAATTGGAAGTCAAGTTGGCATAATTTCTTCTCCAATGGAATAAAGTTGGCGCAGAGCTGGCGGGACATAAATGCGAGTGAGAAATTAAATTTAAAAAAAAATCGTTTCATTTTAAAACTTTTCTTGTGCATTTTCTATTAATTTTAAAACATACAACATGTGCTAAATATTAATTATTTAAATTTTGCTTTCTAAAAATAGACCTAAATTACCTTGTAAAACCCTTTTTAATGAATTTCAATACCCGGATTATAATAATCTGTTTAAATTACAGAAGGTGTTAGGAAGGAAGTCGTTTATAATAGAAATTCAGTGGATTTCCTTGCTGCGACAGCTTGTCATAATTTAAATATAATATGTACTTATGAGTTGTTCGCAAAAATACTACAGTAATCAGGGCCGCGCCAAGACTTTCTGGTGTCCTCGGGCGAGTCACTAAAGTAAAATAATGAAGAGATATATGAAATTAAATTTTACATTCTCCCCCACAAGATAATTTAATTAAATTTTGAATCTGACGTTTCGCTTTTCGCAACTTTTGTTTCTTTTAGATAATAGCCACATTTTATTTGATGCGTTCTGAATTGTAGACTTTTTTTTTGTTGTCAAACACAAGCACTATAGGAAAAATCCTTTAGGGCACTCTGGGAGTGGTGTGTTTTGCGCAAAAAGCGATTCACGTTGGTTTTGAATCGTTGGAGGTTATATTCGTTGGGAAAAATGACCTCGGGAAGGACGTTCCAAAAGGATTAAGTCCTCCAGATGAAAGAATTCTTAAATACTGAACTCCGAGGAGTACTAAGCTTAACCACATATGGATGGGCGGAGGTGGTTCATCTGTGGTTCATCTGTTATTCGTCGTTCTGGGCGGAATTAAGAGGGCAAGGTCAGCCGAACACTTTCTATGAAAATATCTGTAAAAGAGAGTCAAATGCACAACCTGTCTTCGATGTTCTAGGCTGTCGGGGTCTCCAATCAGTCGAATGGCCCGCCTTTCGATGGAATCCAGTAACCGAAGAGTATGTTTGGGTGCTTAGCTCCAGACATGAGAGCAGTACTCTAGTGATGGTCGAATCTGGGCTTTGTATAGTGTCAAAAGTTGTTGAGGTGTGTACAACTTTTTGGTTCAGAAGAGTACACCAAGTTTATGAGAAACCCAGATTAACGCCCAGCAAATTAATAGATGAAGCCAGTGGGATTGCGTGTCCGGCCATGACTCTATAGTCTATCCGCTTCTGTAATGTTAACCTTTTTAGAGAAAACTGCTGCCTGTTTTTTTTAGTGTTAAATTCGACTTGGTTACTGTCACGCCAAGCCAAAATTTCTTCCAGGTCTTTGTTGAGGCGTGACACTTCATGCTGTCTGCGAAGATGTGCATCGGCAGCCGATGTTTGTGCATTCAAATGAAAGATGAGATAAGTGTGCTATCGTCAGCAAAACTAAATATCGGATTTTGTTTAGCATTTAGTATTCTTATCTGCGACACTCTGTATACAAAAAAGTAAAAAATATATGTTACAATGTTGCAATGAAAGGCCGTCGCGCCCTTTGGAGCGTTGCGTCGTGGGCACCGTCCGATCTCGCCCTTATGCAAGAGTCATTGTTATTGTCTCTTATTTTCCGTTTCACAAACAAAATTGGTTTAAGAGTCATTTTAAAATAAATTGTGAAAATCTAAATTAGGACTGTGCATGCTTTTTTTCCAAATACACCATAAATTTTCGGTTTCCAGGTTCATTCAGTCTACACGGACTTCTCCAAGGCGTTTGATAGGGTCAATCATGCAGTTCTTCTATCCAAGCTTGAGGGTCTGGGCGTTGGGGGTGCATTGCTGTCCTGGTTACGTAGCTACCTAACAAGTCGATCCCAAATTGTTCGATTCAACAATTTTCAATCCAGGAGTATACTGGTTCCGTCTGGAGTTCCCCAAGGGTCCCATTTGGGCCCCCTTCTCTTTAATTTGTTTATTAACGACCTGGGGATGCAATTCGATTACTGTCAGTTCCTCCTGTTCGCTGATGATCTGAAACTGTTCTTAAAAATCTCGTCATTTGAGGATTGCTTAAGGCTCCAATCGGACTTGAATAAATTGGTAGCATGGTGTAAGATCAACGGTATGGAGCTTAACGCCTCAAAGTGTCATACGATAAATTTCCATAGGTCTAGGTCGGAGTTTGATCAGCATTATTTAATTGAGGGCAATATGCTTACCATTGTTCCCGAAATTAAGGATTTGGGTCTGACTATAGATGCTAAGCTTACTTTCATTCCTCACATTCAGAACACCATATCCAAATCTCTCCAACTCCTAGGATTTATTAAGCGCATAACCAGTGAATTTACTAATACCAAAGCTGTAAAACAATTATATTGCTCATTAATTAGAACCCATCTGGAATACTCCTCCTGTGTCTGGAATCCTTGCTATAATATACATATCTTGAATATTGAAAGGGTTCAACATAAATTTTTGAATTACATGGCCTATAAACTTAATACACCGCAACTAGATTATTCTCAGCTTGAAGCAAGTATCCAGATCAGAACCCTCAGGCTACGTCGGGATCATAGGGATCTTATAATGCTGTATAATCTATTACATAACAAATATAACTGTCCTTTGTTACTTGACAGAATAGGATTGCACGTGCCATCTAGGGAAACACGTCAGAGGAATACCTTCTCTGTAGTACCTCATAGAACTAACTATGGCCAAAATAGCTTCATATCGCGATCATGCAGACTAGCTAATGAGTGTCCCACTCTTGATTTCTTTTTAGGTCGATCAGATTTTAAGGGGCAACTACGGACTATTGATTGACTTCTCTATTATAGTATTTAAACATTATAAACGTTCAATTCATTATAATCTTTTTATTTTTATTTTACACTTATATATTTTATATTTTACTCTTGTAATTTGTGTAAAATTGGGCATTGCCCGTTAATAAATAATAAATAAATAAATAAATAAATAAAGGCCTCTAAAACTATACGACATATTTTTTAAAATTTCAATATCTCAGGAAAGGCACGAGAAACATTATTGTAACTTTTCGGTTTGATCCCTAAAACTTAAAAAGTCATAATAATATAAATTGAGACCTCTTATGAGTTAAGAAGGAAAATTAAATATTCGGAAAGTAGAAAAGTACCGAAGTCCTATCCTGTTCAAGCGATAAAACGAAACCTAGAACAATGCATCAACATTGTGTCGATAAAGTGAGTGGAAATTTCCACCAGATCTTTGGCAGACGTACTGTTACAGCACACCAGTGGCGTACCATTGTTAATTTATTTATGGAACATTAAGGCATTAATTTTGTACCCTGCGTGAATAAGTGGATAAGTCAAGGTTTGTTAAAAATGAGATATATTCACCATGACCATGAGTGATGTCAAAGTTCCACAGTGAATAAATTGGTAACGTAAATTATTAATAAGGTTATAGTCGCTAGGATTCTGTGAATATATAGACTTGCAGAGGTCAATGATTTTGAAAAATACCCACAATATTAAAACTGCTCTCTAATGGGGTATTTTAGATTTAGCCACTTATTCACTGATTGCACAGAATTTCTTCTACTGAAAAGTAAGTGAAAGTGGTTTCTTTTCCTTTAGAAGAATTTCGGTAATTTTCAGTAGTGCAAATGCTCGTTTTTCATCCTTATACACGGTGTTGAAAAAAGGTCGGTACCCCGGAATAACTCCGGTGGATCGCATTGCAGCGGGGGAAAAAGTTGTTTGGTTTGTGAAGGAGGAATAGTTTGCAATTTAAACCACCCCCCACCCCCTCAACACCCGGGCGTGGGTGGGGGTAAGTTAAGATTTTCAAATGGAACCCCATATTTTTTATTGGCGTATCGTATTCTCCGACCAAAAATACACCAATAATCACCATGATAAAGACAAATTCAGAACCATGGGAAAATCAAGTTTTATCCCGGAAATACTCTTTTTCTCTGTCTTGTACTAAAAATGCCCGTGGAATATAAAAAAAAAATTCCACCCCCGCGCCCGGTGGTTGAGGGGGTGTGGGGTGATTTAAATTGCAAACTATTCCTAATTCAAAACCAAACAACTTTTTCCCCAGACTTTTTCCAGTGCAATGCGATGCACCGGAGTTATTCCGGGATACCGACCTTTTTTCAACACCCTATATGTATGCTAACTTAAATTTACCTTAAGTAGAACTTAAGCTAGTTATAATTCTAATAGATAATATCTCTTGTTAGGAGAAATATCTTATACTTCTTCCAAATTAAATACAGCTAAGTGTTGGGATACTGGTTTATTTGCAAAAACTGTCACTAGTAAGTCGTATTGTCGTTAAGATGTTTATTTCATGTCTATTTATAATTAACAAGAATAAGAACAAAAAAAATAGACAAGAGACGTTTGAGTATAGAGTCGAACTAAGTGAAAAAGAATAAATGATTAATCCTGCGTTGGGCCAATCAGTTTTATTAAGAAGCTTGAACGTGTGAATGGGACATTCATACGTGACAAATAAACTGTTTATTTTGAATAAGAGTCGTTAAAACAAAACTTTAGAAAGTATACTATTAGGGAAAAATGCATCATGGAATTAATAATGAGATCCTCATCTTATTGATTATTCAAGATAGAAAAATAGTAATTTGAAAGAAGGTAATTATTGGAAAACGTGAGCTTCCTGAGATTTAAGTTTTAAGCTTTTAGTTGTGTTGCATGATTATTAATTTAGGAAAATACAGGGTGTATGGTGGATACAACAATCCTCCCTCGTTAAGTGTTTTGATAAGGGTGCAATCACGCTATCAAAACATAAAACTGTTTGTTCCAATAAGTTAAGTAAAAGTTGACATATGAATATTAATTTGCAAATTGTCTCTGTCTTTTCTCTTAAATATTTAACCCTTAAGATATATTATATCTGTAAAATTAATACAGTTTCGCATATTATAATACAATAATAACTTAAATATTTGGAAATATTTATCCTAGGTATTTAAATATAGATAGATGAAATAATCGTTGTTAGCGATCTAGATTCTAAACGTAAGATATTTTGTTCCTAATTATTCAATATTAATTAAAATATGATAAAATTATATTTTATAAAGTATAGTGTAAATATATATAGAGTATGTATGATATAAAATACAAAAGCATTGTAATAATAATAATTAACCAAAGTTATTCATATTAATAAAATAAATCGGATAAGATAGAAAAGTTTTTTAAATTTTGAACATTTTCCGTTCTTTGCGTCTGTCCTTTGAAGTTTTTGGATCGCCGTTTTGTGAATCTGGTTCATTCAGCGATACAACGTCCATTTGAAGGTTGGAGAATACATCATTGGAGGTGAGTCTGCGTAAAGTTTGCTGAGGCTCCCAATCCATGGAGTGTACGTCATTGTTACTTATGGTGTTATGACTGTTTATACAAACTAGGTATTGGCATCGATCAGAGTTGAAAAGTCGTCTCAACCATGGGAAACGTCTCCAGTGACAACATCGACAGCATCCGCAACAGAATAAGATAATTAGGATGGCGGTTGCTATTATTCCCAAGAATACATTGTACCATTTAGAGTGATGAACTATAAAGGGTTGATTAATGTTTTGTCGAAGCTGGTCGTCGAATTGTTGTAATTTATGTTGTGCATGACGAAGTTCGTTTAGATTAAGATTGTTAAGCTTGATGGTGTCCATTTTTTCACTTTGTAAAAACTTTTGTTCCTGGACGCAACAGTCGTCGTTAGTTATATCGACTGATGGGATGAAATTGCTATAATTGGCAGACAAATTTGATGTGGCTACCAATAACGTAGACAGAGTATAACATTTGCATTTTGCTTTTAAGGTGAAAAGTCCGGTGCCGTGTAGTACGAAATCCAGCACAGGCGTGGAATCATCGCAGCTAACTGTACCCGCCACTGGTTCAGTTAGGATATACAACCATTGATTTGGCGACAATGGGTGCCATATTTCAATTTCGGATTTGATTGTCTTCGTCGTACAGCTTTTAGGTATACTTTGCGGTTGTCGTAATTTCAAATCGGTCTCGCAGGTAGGTCTCTCCTTGACTAGGTGAATGGTCACGTGCGAGCAGATATAATCGGAGGGCGGTGACTTCTTACAGGATGATAGGTCTTTAAGGTGCCCATAAAATGTTCGTGTCGTACTTAACAAGAGGTAAGGAAAAGAAGGATTTATATATGAGTATATGGTAGTGTTAAAGGACTGTATAGGAAGTGGAATAAGATTATACAGTTGATAAAGTTCATTTGTAACTAAAGGAATTTTTATTGCATAAATTAAAATTTTGTTCACGTAAATTACTGAAAGTTCACAAATTTCGAAATATTTATAAGCATTTTCAATGTTGTTATTGTTTATTGGAAATTCGAAATTGGCATTAATTCTAATTTTTGAAAGTTCATTTAATAAATGTCTAGGCGTAATAATAGATGGGTGCAAAACATTTTGTTTTGAAAATAATATAGATGATATAATTACGTCAAATTCTTCATTTAGTTCATTTATGAGATGAGATAATAAATTAAAATGATCGACAATAGTTTGTAAATAAGTAAGAGAATTTATAGTGGTTACTGTACCTTCAGAAAATTTATTAAATTTAATTATGTTATCGTTCAACTTTTGTTCGTTTAAACGAAGAGCTTGTGCGCTTTTGTTATAGTCTGAAATTGCATCGGAGATTATATGAATTTGTTGTTTAACTAATATTTGCATATCGCGGTTTTGTTGTGCAATAGATTCGATTGCATCATTATAATATTTCGCGTCTTCTGCGTCAGGTGTGCCAAAAAGCCATTTAAATGCATATGAAACTCCGTCGAATAACCCTCTTTTAGAGCGCTTAGCATCTAATTGTATTCCGTGTCCTGTTAAGTGACTTAAAGAATCAAATTTTTCGTTTAAAGTGTTCTGTGAATTTTGAAATAATCAACGCGTTCTTTACATAAAAATTTACTTTGAAAAGTTAAATTTTTATTGTTACATAAAGGAGTAGATTTTTTATAGATATTATGAATGAGTTTTAGTTTTGTTTCGTAGATACTAATATTAGTATAAGATAAAAGTGTAAAATAATCGTGTGATATTTTTACTTGTCCAATGTGATGGAAGAAAATACCTGTTTTGCTATCGATGGGATTAATGTGGTATGGTAAATCATTTGCATAGGTAGAGGTCAATAGGTTAGTCAAGAGTATGATGGTTGTCAGTATCATCGTCATCTGAAAAGAACGGCTTAAGTAAGTTATGATGATAAACTGCGGATTTATTTCTTTTTATTTGCAATTTAACAGTTTGATTTGGAAAAACTTTTAATATTTTATAAGGTCCTTTATAGGTTGGTTGCAACTTTTTGCTAATGCCTGGTTTAAGATTTTTATTTTGAATTAAAACTTGATCGCCTACTTTATATTTATAAATGTTTATTTTCTTATCGTAATTAACCTTTGAGGTTTCTTTTGATTTAAGAATATTGTCCCTTGCAATTTCAAAGGATTTTTGTAACTTTAGTTTTAAATTGGAGTGATAATCGTCATAAGTGTATTTGAATTCTGGTTTAGCGTTTAAAGTATTAGGTATAACAATTTTGTGTCCGAATAAGAGCTCATGAGGTTTGAAATTTGTAGATTTGTGAAAATGTGTATTATAGGTAAACATGGCTAATGGAACGTATTCGTCCCAATCGGTATGTTTTTCGTTAATGTAGTGTTTTAGGTATTCTTTTAAAGTAAGATGTGATCTTTCTAATGCTCCATTAGTTTGTGGATGATAAGGACTTGAGAGAATGTGTTTTATTTTGAAAAGTTTATTTACTTCTTTTATTGTGTTTGATGTAAAATCTGTGCCCTGATCTGATAAGATGCTTTCTGGAATTCCAAATATAGTAATAAATTTCACTAATTCATTTGCGATTGTTTTCGCTTCATGGTTAGGGACGGGAACTGCATAAGAATATTTTGTAAGATCGTCTTGCATAGTAATTATAAATTTATTACCGTTTTCTGTTAGATCTAAAGGACCTACTACATCTAATGCTAACCTTTGGAAGGGGCGTTCGCTTGTAGTAGTAATCTCCATAGGTGCGCGTGCGGCTTTATTTTCGTGTTTATTTCTTTGACACGATTGACATAGTTTTAAAAAATATTTTATGTCGCCTTTCATGTTAGGCCATTTATAGTTTTCTTTTATGCGTTTATAAGTTCGTAAGAAGCCTGCATGACCGGCTAGAGAAGATTCGTGGTTATCTCTAAAAATTTGTTTTATTTCTTCGCGAGTTTTGGGCATAAAACGTGGTCTATTTACTAATATAATTGTTATATTTGTTTTCGAGAACAAAAATTCTAACATTTCATTAAACATGTTTTGTTTTAGATGCGGAATTTCTTCCACTGGGTTTTTTAGATATATCTCGGTTATTTTATTTTGTTGTAAAGAATTTCTTAGATTTAACAAAGAATGGAATAAATCATTATATGTTAATTTGTCGAAATGGTTTAATTTTGCAATCAAAAGGAAAGTAGTTTTATTCTCAAAGTTTAATAGGAGAGAATCATACTGTTCTATTTGATCACCTTGTAGACTAGTGAAGTCATAAAGTACTGATAGATTTTCAGAATACGTATTATTATCGTCAAGATCTTTCGAATAAATTAAAGCGTTAGGAAATTTAGAAAATAAGTTATCTTTGATTATTTTTATGTCGGGAATACTTTGATTCTCGTAATGATACTTAATAAATTCGCTATATCGTTCTGAATATTTTTCATTTTTTATTAACGAGTTTAATTGTATTGGGTTTCTAGAAAGAGCATCAACGTTTGAATTAATTCTACCCGGTTTGTAACGAATCTCATAGGAATATTCCTCGAGCTTTAGTCTCCAACGAATAAGACGACTACTGGGATCTTTGCAATTGAAGAGCCAGGTTAACGGTCGATGGTCAGTAAGAATAGTGAATTTTCTACCATAAAGATATGGGCGGAAGTGTTGGACAGCCCACACAATGGCTAGTAGCTCTCGTTCAATTGTGGAGTAATTACATTCAGCTTTATTCAGGGTGCGTGATGCGTATGCAATAGGGAGGTCTTTGCCAATTTCTCCCTGTGAAAGGATTGCGCCGATTGCATAGTTAGATGCGTCGGTCGTCAGCAGAAAATCTTCAGAAAAAACAGGATATTGAAGGATGGGCTCCTTCGTAAGGATGTCTTTAAAATAGTCAAGAGAAGAGTCTTGTTCTTTATTCCAAATAAAAGGTACATCCTTTTTTAATAGGGAAGTAAGTGGTTTTGCAAATTTCGAGAAGTCTTTTATAAAACGACGATAGTAGCCAATGAGGCCAAGAAATTGTTTGATTTGTTTTGGATTTTGAGGAGTTGGGTAATTTTTAATTGCCTTTATTTTATCAGGGTTAGGCGATATTCCTTTATCGCTAATGACATGACCCAAGTAAGCAACTTCTTGATGCATAAATTCGCACTTATCAGGTTGAAGGAGGAGAGAATTTGTTCTCAAACGATCAAAGACATTACGGAGTTTATCGGAGTGTTCCTCCAAAGAACTAGCAAAAATAACAACATCGTCCAAATAGGTGAAGCATTGAAGACCCTGAAGACCAGAAAGGGCGATTGTCATCAACCTTTGGAAAGTACTAGGGGCATTCTTTAATCCGAAAGGCATTCTTAAATATTCGTAATGCCCTGAAGGAGTGGAGAAAGCCGTTTTGCAAACATCATCCTTGTGCATTTGGAGTTGGTGAAAACCTGATGCTAAATCTAAGGTGGTGAAATATTTTGAGTGCCCTAGTTGATCGAGGATATCCTCAATGTTTGGAAGGGGGAATGAGTCACCTACCGTCACGTTATTTAATTTGCGAAAATCTACTACAATGCGCCATTTTTGTTCTCCAGATGCATCCCGTTTCTTCGGAACAATCCAGAGAGGGCTATTGTATGGGGAAACCGAGTTTCTGATAATACCCTGTTTAAGCATTTTATTAATTTGTTTATCTAGTTCTTTTTTATGAACTTCTGGGAATCGATATATTTTAGAAGAGATCGGTGTGTTATCAGTTACTCTAATTTCGTGTTTAAGGACTTCTGTACATGTTAATTTATCATGCGGTAACAAAAATATATCATTATATTCGTCACATATATTAAGGACTGACCGTTTTTCCTCAGAATTTAAATGAGTCAGGCGTAAGTTCTCGTGTAAGAGTTTAAGCCTGTCTTGAATATTAATTGAATTATTTTCATTATAATTTAAAATTCGAGAAGTATTCTCTAGAAATGGTTCGAGCTCTAATTGTATTTTATTAATTCTTAATTTTCTATTTGCAGTATTTAAGATGGTCGTTAAAGCTTTACCATTATTTACTTTTACAAGAGACTTTGCTAAATATACGCCTTCCGCGATATTTATTTGAGGACAGATGCCTTCGGTTATATTTTGGTTTAAAATATCAACTTCAATGACAGTTTCTGATCGGGGCTCTAATGTAAAAGCTTTAGAACTATTTTCATTTTTACAAAATAGTTTAATCGGTGTTTCGAGAGATGCAAGAAACAATTGTGACTTATTTAAATTTATCACGGCTCCGTTTGATAAAAGAAAATCGTTACCTAAGATACCATCGTGTGGCAAATTATGATTTTCGGTCACTAAATGAAATTTAGCGGAGAGTTTTTGAGAGGAGAAATTTAAATTTAAAATACAGCTACCTGATGTCTCGACAGGTGCGTTGGCACTTAGGCCTGTTAAAGTAATTTTATCGTTTGTATTCAGATTATAAACGAGATTATTTAATTTTTCTTGGTTTTTTAGGAGAGATACTGATGCTCCAGTATCAATTAGAAATTTAAACGAATTATTTTGACAATGACATTCCAGATAAGGATTTTTATCATTATTATTTAGATATATTTTATATTCTTTTAAAGAGTTTAGATTCGCAAAATTTTGACAAGTTTCTTTAGAGAATTTATTTGAAACCTTTGCATTAGATCCACGCGGTGAATAAACAGAGCGAGAGTCGTATTTACTATTAAGGTCACGCTTGTGGAGTGTAAAGATATTTTTATTTCGCGAATTTTGTGATTGAACGTCGGATTCGTTTATTCCCAGTCCGTGGAAACGACGCTGTTCCCGGACGTTACTTCGTTTAAATTTACGCGATTTAACCCCTCGTGTAGAGTGTTACCAGAATTATTAGAATTATTTTTATTTTCGTTGTTTCGTTTCCTTTTAAAACATTCTGAAATAATATGCCCTTGTTTCTTACAATAATTACAAACTTTATGACCTTTGGTGTCATTCGAAAATGGTTTATTAAAATGAACTTCCTTTGGTACATTTCTTTTCTTAAAACAATCTTTCGTAAAGTGGCTTTTCGTTTTGCAGTGATTACAATATTTGTGTGTATAAGAAGAAGAAGAAGATGAGCTAGATTTTGAAATTTGAAGTGCTCTTTCTTCTTCAATAGCAGAATTAAAAGCATCGGATAAGGTTTTTAGTTCTTTGGCTCGTAAAAATCTAGAGATATCGGGATTGCTATGCAAAATAAATCTTTGTAATGACAATTCTTTAATAGTTTCGACTCGTCCTACACGTTCGTTTTCGTTTTGACATGTTAGACAATTCAATAAACGTGTGCAAAGTTTATCTACTCTATTATAAAAAGAATTTACTGTCTCGTTAGTGTTCTGTCTAATGGTGTTAAGTTCTTCCATTAATTGAGTATAGTGTTTTTTGTCTGAATATAATTGTAACAACAACCCTTTTAATTGAGCCCAACTTTGAATAGTTTTATCCCTTAATTGTGCTTTAGCGCTACCCGTGATTTTAGAAATTACAAATGCTATTAATGCATCCTTTTGTTGATCATTTGCAAATCGAAACGCATTATTACAATTTGAAATAAATTCGTGTAACTCTGTGCGAGTGCCATCAAAAGATTTTGAAATTAGTGAACACAAAAATGATAATTTGTAAATAACTTCTGCTGGAGTAGCAGGGGTACGGTCATTATTATCAGTTAATATATTAGTTGTACTATTTGCAGTACTGGTTGACGAAGTTGCCATTTTTCTTTTATAATTATGTATATATAAAAATTAAAGTACAAAGTAGAGGTACAAGTGTCGAAACGAAAAAGAAAAAATATCAAAAAGAGAAACAAAAATAAGATATAAAAATATGTAGAGAACTTTATCAGCAAAAATTATAAATGGTGGGATAGGAAAAAGAAAGGAAAAGTACGACTTACTCTAGTGGTCCTTGCAAATTGTTCGTCTTCTCGGATTATTGATCTGCTTGCCTTGGCTGAAGATCTTCCCCGTGTTGCGAACTGGTCCCGAAGTCTAAGGAGTTGAGACTCGCCGATTTGTTTGGTTATCAGTTGCCTTTCCCGACACAAACCGTGACTTGTTGCAGAATTGTGGATTTCTGCACACCCTTACCGAACTGCGCCAATTTTATGTTGGGATACTGGTTTATTTGCAAAAACTGTCACTAGTAAGTCGTATTGTCGTTAAGATGTTTATTTCATGTCTATTTATAATTAACAAGAATAAGAACAAAAAAAATAGACAAGAGACGTTTGAGTATAGAGTCGAACTAAGTGAAAAAGAATAAATGATTAATCCTGCGTTGGGCCAATCAGTTTTATTAAGAAGCTTGAACGTGTGAATGGGACATTCATACGTGACAAATAAACTGTTTATTTTGAATAAGAGTCGTTAAAACAAAACTTTAGAAAGTATACTATTAGGGAAAAATGCATCATGGAATTAATAATGAGATCCTCATCTTATTGATTATTCAAGATAGAAAAATAGTAATTTGAAAGAAGGTAATTATTGGAAAACGTGAGCTTCCTGAGATTTAAGTTTTAAGCTTTTAGTTGTGTTGCATGATTATTAATTTAGGAAAATACAGGGTGTATGGTGGATACAACATAAGGTTGCACGCACAGTTGCAATTTGACTGTAATTAATGTATATTGCTATTTACGTGAAAAGGCTTAACCTCAGTCACAGTCTTATTAAGGTTGGTTTAGGATGGCTATCTCTAGGCTAACGATAACCTGGTATACTAATTAAGCCCTTTGAAGTGTATTTGTTACCTTAAAAACCCGATCTCCCTAGGGAAAACTAGTTATAACACAATCCTCCTTAGTCATTCTAGATTTAACTAAATAAAATTTGGAACTTATAATTTTACTTACATCGTATATATAACTGAAACTTTCCTATTCGTTTAATTGAAAACAGCTTTTACTAGTTATAACTATTTCTTATTAAGATCAGTTAAAACTGTTCTAGACGGGCTGGCGCGGGTTTGTTCAGATTTTTATCCAGACTAGTAAAAACTAAATATGACTAAAATATGTTTAGTCAAAACTATAATTAACTCAATATGCTCCTTAGTTCCAGTTTTAACTAATTAAATCTACAATTCACTAAAATGTGTTCAGTCAAAACTAAAATTAACTGGGAATATTTGCAAATTCCAGTTGGAACTAGTTAAAACCAGTTTTCCCTAGGAAAATCGAATTTTTACTGAAATCTGCTTTCTAAGGTAACATATACAACACTCTTTATATCACACCTATCAATTTAAGATTATATTTTTCCCAAAATTATTCCGTAGTCAAATCATTACGATTCTGGTGCCTTCTCAGAATCTTGGAATATTTATTAACATAATTATCATTTAGTCGATGGGCAACGAAAGAGAATAGAACAAACTGTTCACAGTATTCTATACCAATATGATTAGGCAAAATGATTAATCATTTTGTGCAGGGTGCAAGAATGTGAAAAATATATGCAGGTATATATGTATACTGGGTGTTTCAGGAGGAACGCTCATCGCTATATCTTTTTTATTATATAGAAAAAAAATTTGGTGATATTATTTTGCATTTTATGGCATCACGGACTAAAACATATGTCAAGTTTAAACAGGAGACATAATTTGTTAAAACTATCAATTTATCACAAAAGTGTAAAACGGCTTTGCAACAAACAAATGAACATAATTGCAAATCTGAAATCCGTCATCATTTGGCTTACCATTACAATAAACCATTTTAGGGAGTCCATAGCAATCTTGATGAAGAAATCAAAATCAAAATAGAAACGATTTAAAGTGTCAAAAAGTGAGGTATGGGGGTGTTGTTGAATTTTGAATGGTGTTCTGAATCGATATAGCAGAAAATATAGTGGGGGTTCTATTTAAAAATTCAAAGCTGAGGCCATTTCCGGTTAAACCGGAAGTAACAAAATGAAGTCCATCATGACATAAAATATCACATACAATTTTATTTCTGTATTTTTCAATAATAGTTATAGGGGTGAGCGTTGTTTTTCAGAAACACCCGGTATGGCGTTACGGAAATTATTTATTATATTTAAATCCGCAAATCTTGAGACGAAAACAAGTTGAAGAAAAATAACCAAAAATAGCGTGTTCAATTAAAAAGCGAGATAAGCCACCTTATGTCAAACCCGAAAAACCACGTAGCAGGCACTGGCGAGAGATGTGAAAGGACGTCAGTGACTGTTGGCCGGTGTTGTCATATTAACACGTCAAACACTCTAGAAAATAGTATAATTTTAACAGTTTCTCGTTCTGTCATACTTTCATGAACAATTCTTTCCGAAATTGGAAATGACATCGAAAAATATATATTTTCCAACAAGAGAAATTTAATAGTAATATCACACAAATTTGCAATCATATCACAACATATATTACTAATTATTTCATAACAAAATGTGTGGCAATCGCCAAGATAGCTTCTCAGAAACATGGTGTACTCTTCCGAACCAGAAAGTTGTACACACCTCAACAACTTTTGACACTATACAAAGCCCAGATTCGACCATCACTAGAGTACTGCTCTCATGTCTTGAGCTCCACATCCAAACATACTCTTCGGCTACTGGATTCGATGGAAAGGATGGCCATTCATCTGATTGGAGACCACGAGCTGACGAAGAACCTCGACAGCCTGCGGGGGTCGGCAACCTGCGGCTCTTTGTATGTGAAGCTGCGGCTCTTTAGTTCCATACGCAAATATTATTTACTTTATCGAAAAAAAACATTAAAAATTCGTTCTGAATCGATTAACGAGGATTATTCACCGATTCTATCTCTCAGCTACTTGTACTCGCTTTTCACCTCACCCCTCCCCCGTAACATGCGTCATTACTACGTCAGTCCGTCGAAAGCTCTCGACTGACGCCGTCGTCGGATGTTTCTATGTAGGTTTTAATTCGTTTTCGACGCAAGACAATGTGGCGTCTTCACCAGTGCTTTGGCTGTGACCAGGGGTCGGCAACCTACGGCTCGCGAGCCGCATGCGGCTCTTTCGATATCAAATTGCGGCCGTTAGTGGCTCTTTAAAAACTGCGAAATTTTGTAAATTATAACTTTTGGCTCTTCCGTCTCAAAAGGTTGCTGACCCCTGGCCTAGAACATCGAAGACAGGTTGGGGATTTGACTATTTTTTACAGATATTTTCATGGATAGTGCTCGGCTAACCTTGCCCTCTTAATTCCGCCCAGAGCGGCGAACAGCAAAACTATACGATGAACCACTGCCGCTTATCCATACGTGGTTAAGCTTAGTACTCCTCCCACTTCATTATTTAAGAATTCTTTCATTTGGAGGACTTCATCCTTATGGAGCGACCTTCCTGAGGTAGTTTTTCTCAACGAATATAACCTCCAACGATTCAAAACCAACGTGAATCACTTTTTGCGCACACGTACCACTCCTAGAGTACCCTAAAGGATTTTTCCTATAGTGGTTGTGTTTGACCATAAAAAAAAGAACAAAAATCTGTTAATGCTACAACTGGTAAATTTAACACCTTATTTATTAAGCCAGAAATATCTTAACGGAAAGAATTGAAGGGAAAGGTGCGCGGGAAGCGACGTATCTCTTTCCCATATTAATACATACTGAAGTAGCCGTGCCGCGTCCCATTTGAGTAACGTTTTCCAACGCCAAGATCGAGGTTCACATTGTGATCTGGCATCACTGCTCGCCTACTGACATACATACACTTAATAACTAATATTCGATTTAAAAAAAAGTATGTAGGCTTTTCTAGGATATTCCATTTAAATATAAAAAGCCATTTCCATAACACCTTATTCTTTTAATTATAATTATGCGTTTAATTATTTTTTGTTTTACTTATAAACCTATAATAAACATCCCAACAATCAAAATGAGCATTTTTATAATATTTAATAAAAGCATAAATATAAGCGCATGTTTTCTTATATTTAGATTACTTATTTCTACTCCCACAAAACCATCGATAACAAAACACAATCTAAAACCATCCTATTAAAGCCAATAATTTTTAGTTTAGCCAAAAATAAAAATAGATCCAGTTACGAGACGCTATAACGTTTTAATGGATCCTCATTATTTGCTACTAAAAAACAATTTATATTAATTTGCACCAATCAGTATTGCCACTTAAAATGATTGACCGAGTGCAAATTTTGGAACAGGAAACTATGATAACACCGTGTTAATATGGTGTGTAATGTGTACGTATGTGTGTGTTCGATTATGAAAAATAAACGTTTAAATAAATGCATGCTTATATTGTGTCCACTGTTTGAAATAGGTTTTACGTTTAAGTTTACTTTTCATTTGAGGATTTTTTTTAAATAAGCGTGATCATGAAATACCTTTGAATTATATTGGTTCTACTCAAGGATCCTACATCAAGGAGGATACGACTTTGGTTCACAGTCTTTGAAAAATAAACAATTCACATTCTTAGGTGGATTGTAAGCAACTTTCCAGAAAAGCAATTGGGGATTGGGAATTTTTCTTCCTCGTTTTTTGTTAATTAGGCAAAGACATTACGTAGGATTCGAGTGCTCGGAAAATAAATTTTTTCTATTTGGGTTTCATAATGGCTACATTATGAAATGCAAAAAAATTTAATAACCTGAAACTTTATGAAACTGAAATTTTATTTTTTTATGTTGGCAGTAAGTAGGTTTCGAATTTTAGGCTTACTTCGATTTCGTTGAAATTAGTTTTCTTGGCATTATGGATTCGAAAAATTTTTTTATAAAAAACTTTAAAATACTAACCTTTAACCATGCAAATAAATCATTTTCACTAGATATTTATCTGAAATACCTATACTCGGAAATATATAACATGCTGACGGTGTCCGTCAACTAATTTCTAGTCGCAACTATAAAACAACATAACCTAAAAATAATAGAAATATCTTCCAGTTTATGCACCATGACTCAGAGTTTTGCATATTCTTTCTAAAAGTTTTTCTAGATTATTTTCTGCAATTTCTCGTATTTCTGCCGGAGTAGGTACCTACAACTTTCTTCCTGACTCATTTTTATTAACTTTAATAATATATTTATTTTTAATTATGACGGATGGGAAGAAGCTTTGTTGTATTCAATTGTTTCTATCATGGCATATTTGATACTTGTAACATTTTATTAAATTGTAAAAGTATTGCCAACCCAAAAAGAAAATATTAATTCAAATGGAAAAAATCTACTATATTTTTTTAAAAAGTTTTTTAGACTTTAAAGACCCAAATAGAAAAAGTATTATAAAATACACGGTTCATAAGGCAATTAGAGCAACGCGTGCTCTAAGATAATGTCTTATGAAACTTGTATCTTAATATACTATTATAAAATCCTTATTGGAACCTGCTTCCACTTTTGACACTACCAGATTAATAACTGTCATATTTGACATTATTGTTAAATAAAATTCTTGGTTGTTTTTCCGCGTTATGGAGTTAAATTTAAGTATTGTTTGTGGAAAAAAATAGTAATTCTTAACTCAATATGGTAAAACTGTGCCAAGTCTGCCGTAAATTGGATATAAATATAGACTTTTGAAGCACGTTAGTTGTTTGTTCGGGGTTTTCCTAACAAAGACATATCAAACTGGTTAACTGTATGAAAAATAGAAACATAAAAATAGAAACAGACAGAAGATAAAAAGAGATGGGGTTTACAGATAGAATCCCCATATATGTTCTGATGTGTTTGTTTTTGTAATAACAGGCATCACATTGACGTGTACAAATTAGATAGAAATATCCGGTCCATTTTTGTTTCAAGTCTACTACTGATAGACAGTTAAACAGTTTAAAATGTGTAAATAGAATAATAGAAGACTCATAAACGCTATAAGAACTCTAAGCTAATGTGCGACTATCGTTCATTTTCTCAATTATACTCAACTTGTAAACCGTTCTTGGTAGAGTCTAATGCCGCTTTTATTGCCTTTACGAAAAACTCTTTAACTACTGATCCAAAGCAATTTTGGAACTACGTAAATTCAAAACGAAAAAATCGCGATATCCCTAGCGAGTTTCAATTCAAAGAAAATCGTAGTGCTTCCGGTTCTGAAATTGCTGATATGTTTGCTGACCATTTCCCACAAGTTTATAGTAGTAGACCCTGCCCTATTTACCAACATCCCCTTGTAGTAGTACAATAATACAAATGTCACCGATTATAGCATCCCCATATCATAGATTTACTCACATTTAGCCTCCTTTATTAAGCGCATAACCAGTAACTTTACTAATACCAAAGCTATAAAACAATTATATTTTCCATTAATAAGAACCGATCTGGTATACTCCTCCTGTGTCTCATATATACTCATATCAGAACCCTCAGCAGCCCGGTGAGACTGCTTATGGGGGGGATCGAAACACGTAAGAAGGCCTTGGAAGTGATACTAAGCCTACTCTGCTCCATACGCTCACAAATAACCTACTTTTATCTGTTTCACTCTCTCATTTAAGCGTCAATATCAGACTTACGTAGAGTTAATATGAAATGCCAGAAAGTGATTGTTTATGCAGGCGACTTGATCCTGGTCATATTTGTCTCACTTTACTGAATTAGGGAAGGTTGCTGCAGACAGAGACAGGCATAGAATGCGAACAGCACGAATTGTTAAACAAGCTAACTTCCTTCGTCTGGCGGGAATGAAAATCAAGCAACATCTGATGTGATTTAAGATGGTGGAGAAGACGCAATATCTTTAAATTTTAAAATAATTTTTAATTTTCTAATCTTTTCACGAAAAACGTCGTTTCCTTTTTGGCGCAAGTGAGTTATTTGTAATTGAAATATTCATCTTTACTGAGAGTAAGCATCAATAATAATTTCTTTTCCTAAATCATATGGGGCTCAAAAATAAGCTTGAAATATTTGCTAGGACCTAGAGCCCAGTTGAAGATGGTAAAATATTTTATGTAAATTATGATTTACTTCCTATTTTTTAATAAAACTACTTACAAGGTTATTTCTGAAGTTTAATTTTTCATTTTTAGTTACGTTACTAGTTCATTCAACCTATTTTTCTTAAAGTATTGTGTACCTACATATTATTCTAAAATTTGTAAATTTTATTGTATGTATATGCTGGGTTAAGCAAACAGCAATGCTGCCCCTTCGCCGAGTTAAAAATAAAGACGTTTCTATCTATCTATCTATCTATCTATATAAGAGTGTGTAAGGATTATTTTAAAGTGATATTTACAGCTTAAAACATGTCAGAATCCTAATATTGATTTTCACCACTTAGCAAATCAAATAAAAGGGGTTTGAATGTTTTTTGTTGGTTAAATGTCATTTTAAAATAGTGACAGTAATAAAAATTTGGAGAAAAGTGACATTTGAAAAGCACGTGCGTTTGTCAGCTGACGTAATGGATGCCTGGTTTGTTCGTTTGTTCATACTTGCTTCGATGTGTTAACACGGCTGTTTGTCTTCTTCCTGTTTATAAGTATTCGTTGACCCTCAGTCTACGTCGGGATCTTAGGGATCTTATAATATTGTATAACATATTACATAACAAATATAACTCTCCTTTGTTACTTGATAGAATAGGCTTGCACGTGCCATCTAGGGAAATATGTCAGAGGAATATCTTTTCTGTACCACCTCATAGAACTAACTATGGCCAAAATAGCTTTATATCACAATCATGCAGACTAGCTAATTAGTATCCCACGCTTGATTTCTTTTTAGGTAGATCAGATTTTATGAGGCAACTATTGACTATAGATTGACTTCTCTATTATAGCATTAACAACTGAATTAGCATTATAAACTTTCAATTCATTATAATTTTTTATATTTTATTTTACAACTTATAAATTTGATAGTTTACTCTAGTAATTTTTGTAAAATTGGGCTTTTCCCATTAATAAATAAATACATAATTTTCAAGTTGTCAATCTGTATATTAAAACTATATTGTACATGTCCGGCAATAAGAAATCTAGGAATACTTTTATGAATAGGAGTAGATTTAATGAACAAATATTGCTCTATGCCCAGTTTTCGACACGCGTGCTGAATTATATGCAGTAATATATTTACATTGCATAGTTGTTTTTTTATGGTATTTATTCGTAAATAAAAATAACAATTATATTATGCAAATGAACAAAGACAGGATACTATCAATGTGGCGGAGAAATACACGGGCTGGTCCTATAGAAAAAAAAACATCAAGTTTTACTGCACAAGGGACACAATTTTTAAGTTTTTTTACATTAAAATGCCATGTTGAATTTCGGAATTCCGAGTTGCATCTCGGGATTCCAAGCTCTAACTCGGAATTATGTAAATTTAAATTTATGTGGCCTTGTTTAGTAGGGGGGGGTTTGTTCGGGTTTGTTCGGGTGATCCGCTGATCCGCTATAATGGCATGATGAACTTTGAGGCTCTGTAACGTAAATATTTGCGGATGCAAAATTTAATATTTTCAATATTTATAAGACAGTAAAGCAAAATACTCTGCCCTTAGAATATTATGCAATCTATGGTAAATTGCCATTTTTCGACAATTATTGGACGACAGACAAGTGACAGCTAATATTGTCAGGTGACAGGAAGTTGGTGCTCGCTTGAACAAGACACTAGAGCAACAGGACGTTGTTCGAGAACTGGCATCTGTACCGATCCAAAAGGAAACACCAGGCGATAGATCTACAAGTGGACGTCATTTATGTACAGGGTGTCCATTTTTGGGTAGTTTTACGGGGTATCTCCGTTATTAGTAAAGATAGAAGGCAGCACTGTGCTACTTTTTTGTCAAACAGAAGATGCCGTAATCAGAATTTTTCTAGGCCGCCTTGTTTTTGATATACGGGATGTTTTTGAGAATTGTGCATTTTGGGACACCCCCCATATCTCGGTTACCCCGTAACGTATCAAAAAGAAATAAAATATTCTGTTTGTAGTTTGTTACGTAGAATCCAGTGACGTACTCAGATTTTTTCTACATTCAATAGTTTTCAAGGAAAATAAACAAATTAAACAAATTTGCTTTTTTTAAATGGGTCACCCTATATATTTTTTAATAATATAATTTAGTTTGTAACAAGCTTCTCAAAAATATATAACACTTTATTTTTAGTCTTAGTATTAGGCCCGAAATATACGTTTTTCAAAAATATGGAGAAAAAGTAGCAATGAGAAAGTGAAATTTATTTTTGGCCATCTCTTCGAACAAAGTCAGAAAAAAACAAAAACCGAGACGCAAAATTTAAGATTTTTCCAAATATTTTGAAAGGTCCTGTATTTATTTGTAATTTTTTTGCATCATATTATTGGGCACATAATTACGCAACTTTGCTTCAATTTAACCGACTATATCTATATATTACCGATACGATAGAAGGTAAGATACCGTTTTCAAAATCCCAATGGTGCAAGTCGAATTTGTAACACCCTGTATACATAAAGTGAACCCTCATACATATTATTAATAAACCTACCTTGCAGATATAGTAGAATCACCCAGCAGCTGTCCCTTGTGCACGACGTAACCTGCAAGGAAGGAAAAGTTATTAAATTACATTTTTTCTACCTCATGTAGAGGAAGTTAAAGTTTCCACCCTCATTGTAGGGAGGAAAATACGACTTTCGTTAGGAAGGGAGCTTTTTCTTCTTAAATATTTTCATTCCTCAATATTAGATATGAAAATAGAAATAAGAACTATTTATATTGGTTTAAACACATATTTTTAGTGGCGATTATTAATTTTTAAACAAAATACATATATTATCAATATAGAAAATTGTAAATTATCAACAGAAAAAAAATTAGGAAAATTACTGACATTGTGCGTTGCTCGTTATATTGCTAGATACGGGATTTATAGTTATTAATGAGTTAAAAATTGTGACAAGTGAAAATAATTGAAAGAACTCATAATAGTGTCCTTCTCCGATTATGATTATTGTTTTCAAGTTATCCCGTAATTACAATTACAAAATTTGAGTGTGGACTATAAGGGATGGTAAACTACTTTCTGACGGAAGAATGATAAATCTCTAGTAGCCAAAACATAATGGCAGCTTTTTAAAAGATAATATTTACTATTTTTCTTCTTTTGCTATTTTAGTTTAGATTTTATAACTTGGCATAAAACAGTGTGCAGTAAATTACACAGGAAATGATGGTCATTTAAACAAACGAGAAACAGCGTATCATTTAAAATATTTGTTAATTTTCTTAATATCCTCAACCACACCAGGATCACATGATCCTGGGTTTGTTGTCAACTTATGTACAATCAATTTCGGTTCACCTATCTCTTCTAGTTGACTTCGGCCGATGAAGCGAACCCAAGTAAACAACATCGTTTGATGGGTGTATGGAAATCCTGGAAACCTGGCGTTGTAAATTCAAAGATTGAAAAGAATCTTTTTTCCTTCCAATTCTCAAAAAAATATAACGCCAATTCGCAATGCATATCTACGCCTCTGGTATTTTTGTGCAAATTCTACTGCGTAGTTATGGTATTAATGGGTGTACCGAATTCGTTGAGCCGACTAGGGAACATCAATATCAAAAATTTCACCTTACATAAAAAATGCTGATAGGTATTTTACTATGCCATGTACTCGTATATCTATTTCCTGAGGCGCTTCTTTTATAATCTTTTGATAGAGATAATACATATATTATATTCCGAAACGGAACAATTTTGTCAAATTCATACTATGTAGTTATATAGTATGTCCACGGATGGGGTTTACAAGAGGACAAATGGACTAAAAATTGAAAGATACGAAAAAAAGTCACTCTTAATAAACGTTTTTGCTTGTCTAGAAAATACGATTCATCATTCAATTTTTTTATACAGGGTGGGTAAAAACTGCAAAAATGTTATTTTGCTTAAGAGTAAACATACTTTATTTTGAAAGATACGGAAAAAAGTCACTCTTAATGAATGTGTTTTCTACACAACAAACCGAAGTAGAACAATTCATTAAAAGGTTTACATATGTAAAAACTATTTCCTAAAGAGTATTATCTGGCATACCTCTGGCTACCCAGTTAAAATAATAATGACACTAAGAGTTACGGTGATAGGTACTTGTTGTCAATGTCTTTATTTAATGAAGTTATTATTTAAGTAGAAATGCTATCTACTGAACAAAGAGTTTCTATGGTACAATGTTATGGGAATGGTCAAGTTTCATACCGCTACGTCATGGAACAATTTACAGAGAAATTTGTAGGAATCCCAATAACTAGAATGGCAATCCGCAAGTTAATAAAAAAGTTCAAGAGAACTGGTTCGGTTTTGGACCTCAAAAAAAAAAGAAGAAATACGACCATGATGATGCTGCTACAGTCTTAGCTATTTATTCTGTTGAAGAAAATCCTATGACGTCCCTTAGAAACCGTGTTACTCAGTTGGAAGTTGTGAAAAAAAGTCAAATTCAGAAGATCCTTAAAGCAAATAAATTGTATCCATATAAACCGCACTTTAATCAAAGATTGGAATAGGGAGACGACGCGAAACGACTTGATTCTTGTCTGTGGATAGGAGACAAATTTTTTAGTGGAAATGTTGATTTTTATAAATGTATCATATTTTCTGATGAAAGTACATTTTCAACAAATGGAACCGTTGCAACCCAGCACGTTAGGTACTGGTCTTTAGGAAATCCCGAACTCAGAATTATGACGAGAAGACAATATTTCACAAAGTGAACGTGTGGGATATCCATCCATGGCATTATAGGGCCATATTTTTTTGATAACACGTGCAAGAGATTATCATATTTAGCTGGGTATATTTTTCAATGATGAACTCGAAAATCTACCATTAAAGTTTCGACAAAATATGTATTTTCAGCAAGATTGTTGTCCAGCCCATTTCGCTCGTGAGGTTAGAGAATGGCTTGACCGCAGATTTGGTCCAAGGTGGATTGGCAGGAATGGCCCAGTTTTGTGGACCTCAAGAAGTCCCGACTGAACCTTGGCCGATATGTTTTTATGGGGCCGTTTAAAACAAATTGTTTTTGCAACCGCAATACCAAATGATATTGAAGTGCTGAAGGGCAGAATATCTCAGGAAGAAATCTGAAATTCTTTCACTTATTTGAGAAACCAATTATAAAAATGTGTCGAGTATGGGGGTGGAGTTTTTGAATTATGAAATCGTTATCGTATTCTTTTCATGTTAATAAAAATGTTCGTACTATTATTTATATTATAATTACTTCACTAAATAAAGACATTGATAACAAGTAGCACCTATTCATTATTCAAGTAAAAACGTTTATTAAGAGTGACTTTTTTTCGTATATTTCAAAATAAAGTATGTTTACTCTTAAGCAAAATAACATTTTTGCACTTTTTACCCACCTGTATAAAAAATTTCATATGATGAATCGTATTTTCTAGACAAGCAAAAACGTTTATTAAGAGTGACTTTTTTTCGTATCTTTCAATTTTTAGTCCATTTGTCCTCTTGTAAACCCCATCCGTTGACATACTGTATACTCACGGACAAAAATATTGCATGCATATTACCACGTTCTTACGGATCTATCCATTAGATGAGAGTTAAAAAGAACTTTAATATACTGTCAAACTTGTGTTAAGGATGACTTATATCGTTCTGTACCTTAATGTGAGTTCGAAATATTGGCCCAAGCATCAGAAATTAGTACCTTATGAACATAGGAAGTCCGTAAACTATTGATTTTATGATAACTTTTCTTTCCCATAAAATTCTTAATGGTCACTTTGGCTATTTCTGAAAAGTGAAAAGTAGGTAACTAAATTATAACCTGTTTAAATTTAAGGTATTACAGTTATTATTAAATATATAATAATAATAATAATAATTCATTTATTTCTTCAATTTAACTGTAAAAAGAGAACTATATACAATAATTGAAGAAAACGTTAAGGGTTTTCTATATCTAAGTCTAAACAATATAATAATTGTAGGATAATTAAGCTAATAATATAAACGAACAAAGGTAATAATTACTAATTAGCATTGAAACTGCCAACGATACAATACGACGACAATCATTGATAGAATTCTTGAATGGTATAGCAAGTTTTTTGTATTAATAAATGCTTGAGGCTATTCTTAAAAATATTTATATTAGGAGAATTTCTTATCTCAGGACTCAACGCATTGAAGAACTTGCACCCGTTAGATGACACTGACCTGTGAAACAAAGCAGTACTATGAATAAATGGCAGCAGAAGTTCTCTTGTTCTGGTATTGTATCAGTGATCCATTCTAGTGCTCAAAAAATGAGTTCTATTTTTAAATACAAAAACACAACACTCAAAAATGTGAATACCAGCCACAGTTAAAATGTTTAAGTCCTTGAACGCCACTCGACAAGATTCCCTGTAACCGAATGATGACAAGATACGTACCGCATATTTCTGTAACAAGAACACTCTATTCACTTGTGAGCTCGAACCCCAATTTATTATAGCATAACGAATATGAGTGTGAACATGTGAGTAGTATAGTGTTAGTAAAACAGGTCGACTACACTGCTTCGAGAGAAAATTAAGAGCATAACACCCACTGCGAAGCCTGGCACATAATAATTCTATATGACGATTCCACTTTACGCCCTGGTCAAAAACAACCCCCAACATTTTAGCATCCGAAGACGACATCAAACAATCGACACTGTTCTCAAACAGGATCTCTGGCATTCGGCCTTAAAGAAAAAAGAATAGACTTGGTCTTGGACGTATTTAGGTTAAGTTGATTTTTTCTAGCCCAGAGAACCAGATTTTTATATATGGCCTCTGCTTCTTCTTTTAGAGAACTTTCATCATTTTCAATTATCAAGACATTTGTGTCGTCTGCATAGCAGACTACAAGAATATAATAAGACTTTTTTACAAAAAAAAAACAATCAAATCATTAGCAAAAATTAAGTATAAGAATGGTCCTAAAATTTAACCCTGTGGAACGCCTCTTTCAACAGTACGTAGATTGATCTGCATGCCATTAACTTTTACAAACCGAGATCGATTATGTAGGTATGATTGGCGAAGTTGAAATGGCTTTCCCCTGACATCGTATCTATGTAATTTAGCAAGCAACAAATCATGATTGACTACATCAAATGCACGAGAAAAATCGAAAAACATACCCATCACGGAGTACTTCTTATCCAAGGAATCGACTATCTTAGAGTGAAACTCATATAGGGCGGTCTCAGTACTTTTATCAACCGTAAATCCATGTTGTGAGGGAGAGAGAATCTTATTTTTCATAAAGAAAGAAATCTACAAGTTGGTTTTTTATTACCAATTCAAAAATTATAATGTTGCGGCATTCACTTTAGTTTCCCATTTTATAATGAAACGGAAGATTCCGGTGCCAAGTTTGTTATGGCTCTATGAGTATTTAATCTAAAGGAAAAACTTTGTTCTTTAACACCCTACATCAATATTTCTGTCATTTGTTAACCTATCAAAAAGGTAAATACTGAACTTGTTTTTTACGTATAGTTCAGTGCCGTGGCCAGATTTTCTTTAAAAAGTTTCATTTTTGAGCATTTTTCATACTTTGGGCTTAACACAAATTGTTTATATTTCTATTCAAAAAGAACCTAAAAATGCAGTATTTTAAAAAATTTACGTACTTATAAGGGTGATCAATTTATCAAAAACAAATGCAAATGGTAAAAACTTGACAGATTTTTCATATTTTAATTATATAATATGTAAAACATATTAAGTAAGAGTTTTTATAATATGTTTTAATTTAATTATTATTTACAATGATCATTTATGATAGTAATTATGAAAACTATGATATGTTCGTATATTTCATATAATCCAATCTAAAATTTAGAATAACTGTCAAAATTTTGAATTTGTTTCTAATAAATTGACCATGGCCTACTGTTATAAATAACGAAACTTATTAAAAATATTGTATTTTTAGGTTCTTTTTGAATATAAATATAAAAAAAATGTTTTTGTAAAGCTCCAAGTATGCTTAATTCAAATAATAATATATAGGGTGTCCCCTTTATATTTTTAATTTTTGTTAATATGTCAAAAACGAAACTGAACGCCACTGAACGGTTTAGGAAAATATCGAACAAGATAAGGTTTTATCTTTTTGATAATTTAACGCATAAAGGATATACGAGAGATGTCTAAAACGCGAAGATCTTCAAAATTACCATGTAGAATAAAAACTAAGAAAGGCATGACAAATTTGACACAGGAATCTTTCGGTTTGTTAAAAAGTAGGATACTAAAGTAAACGTCGCAACATTCTATCTTTGATAATAACCCTAATACCCTCCAAATGGTGTCGAAAATGGGACACAGTGTTCACGAATTATCAATAAATTATGATTGCAGTTATTTCCCCAAAATATCATGTTAGATTATTTTAGTAGTCGTAGAGAACAAATATTATAGCGTTATGAAAGTTACTTACACTAATTTTTATAAACTTTTCACTTGCTTCCTTGCCCAAATTAAAACTCATATCATATTGTCAGTCGGTTGATGCATGTTTGCTGATGTCAGTGGGAATGGGGAAATACCAAAATTACCCTAAATTATTACAAAGTAAGTAAGAGGGTGGCGAATTTATAGCAGGAATACACGCGATTGTATGAAGTAGAGAATGGGGTCTATCTATGCATATGGAGGTATTTTTATTCGTATAAAACACTATGACGCAAAAAGAAATTGGATTTTTGTGGGCGGCATTACTTTTCTGTTGGTATACTCTTTTATTAAAAACCTCACTGGAAATCATCTTTGGGTGTCAATATGTTGCCAATGAAAAAAATATACTTCTACTGACTAACATGAATTTAAGATCATTTAAGCCTCGCCCTAGAGTTATAAAGTATCGCTGTTACAATGATTTCAACCACCAACATTTTTTAGAAGACTTATATAACCTTGATTGGGGTGTGATTTTTACAAACCCTAACGTTGATTCAAAAATCGGTTTGTTTAATGAAATGATATTGGGTTTGTTTGACAGGCATGCTCCAGTCAGGGAAATGCGAATCACAAAGCCCAAAGCGCCTTGGCTAACTGATGAAATTAAACGTATTAAAAAATTAAGATCAAGAGCTTTACAAAGATATAAGATAAATCGTACTGATGAAGACAGACATACATATAAACAATTGCGTAATCAAACTGTATCACTTGTAAGAAGAGCTAAAAAACAGTATCTTGAAAACATCTGTGCCGAGAACAATAGTTTTAGGACTTGGAATACACTGAGAGATCTTAATATAAGAACTCGCAAAGATTATAGTTTACCCCTTAATTTGTCTAACCCAGATAACATAAATAATTTTTTAGGCTCCTTTTTAAAAAACATATCTAACAAAGGAAATCATAAGATAGACTATTATAATAATAATAAGCGGAACGATCACGTTGATTTTAATTTCAGACTTACTTCCCTTGAGGATATTAACAAAACTATCAACTTTATTAAGTCTTATTGTTGCGGTACTGATAATATTTCAATTAATATGATAAAACTCTGTAGTCCTTTTATAGACATTTATATTCTTCATATTATTAATAGTTGTTTAGGGCAAAATTATTTTCCTGATGCCTGGAAGATCGCTATAGGTAAGCCTCTTGCTAAAATTAATAACCCCAAAACTTTTTCAGATTTAAGAGTCATTAGTATACTGCCAGGCATTGTCTAAAATAATGGAAAAAATTTTACATGATCAAATGTACTCCTTTTTTATAGATAATCAACTCCTTCCTGACAATCAATGTGGTTTTCGTAGAAATTTCAATACAGCCATGGCACTGACTACAGTCATATATGATATCATGACAGCCTACGACAAAGGTCAGGCTAGTTTGTTGGTTTTGTTAGATTTTTCTAAAGCTTTTGATACGTTAGATCACAGAGTATTATCTTCTAAATTACATTATTATGGCTTTAATGAAGATTCAGTCAACCTAATTTCATCTTTTTTAAACAATCGAAAGCAAAAAGTCATAGTTGATAATATTCAATCTGATCCTCTCAGGTGTTCCACAAGGCTCTTCTGTCAGTCTGCTGCATATGCGGACGATTTTCAACTTTACTTCAGTTTTAATACATCAAATCATTTACAAGCTGCTTAACACGTTAATACAGATTTAGAAACCATTAGGTCCTTATCTGAAATCCACAATCTTAAATTAAACTCGGAAAAATTAAAACTAGTTTGCATTGCCAATAAGTCTAATATGAACATAATTAAAAACAATGTTAGTATTTCTGTGAACAACGCTCATCTCCCATATGTGAACTCAGCAAAAAATCTAGGAATATTGTTAGATGAGGAACTACGCTTTAAAGAACACGTAAAAAATATCAACAGAAAAGCTTTTTATTCCTTAAAGTTAATTTACAATAACAGACATATTCTTGACCTAAGACTTAATAGAATGCTTTGTGATAGCTTGGTCCTCTCGCATTACTCCTATTGTGATTTCGTTTATATGCCCTGTCTTCATGAAACTGAAAAAAATGGGATTCAGAAAATGCAAAACTCCTGTTGTAGGTTGATATATGGAGTGAGGAGGCATGATCATATATCTCACAAAATAATTGAGTATAGATGGCTTAATATGAGGAACAGATGTAGAAACCACTTTGTTCATAAACTTCTCACTTTGCCAAATAGCTCTAAGAAGCTTAAAAATAAATTGGTTTCTAGGGCTGATATTCATCAAAGGAATATTAGATATAGGAACAGGTTTACCTTGCCTCATTATAAAACCTCTTTGTTTCAAAGAAGTTTTACTTATATAACTCTATTCCTGACGAATTTAAGACATATAATATTGACACGTTCAAGCACAAGTTTCGTTCTTATCTGCAGTGAAGCTGCTGGTAGATGTTGCTTTTGTTTACTGATGTTGTTTTGTATTTATTTTATGTTGATTAATATATGAGGCAGATCAAACTCAGAATGTGGTTGAGTAAGAGTAGCCTTTTTGGCTAGACTTCGCCACTTATGGGTTTATCTCGTCCTCAGTTGAACTATTTTCTACAGTTTTTGTTAATTAATCTTGTTTCATATTTGTAACGCTGTAACTATACTAATAAAAGTAGTTATTATTATTATTATTATTACTGCAGGTGATGACATTCTACTAATAGGGAAGGCTTACTTTGGTTAGTAGCATCGCTCAATCTGAAATTAGTGGCTTATTGTCTATTCGCAACTATTTTCTTAATCGGTAAGTAATGTTAATACAATTTCTAATTCTTAATCCCTATCGAGACTACTAGACATTTATTTATGCCATTAATGTCAGCAAAACGTAATCCGTTTTTTTTGTGTTTTCTCGGTTTATCTTTACACATTTTAATATTTTATTTTATTCGAAAAATTACACTTAATAGAACTTCATTTACAGCAATGGCCACCTAGCCTAGTATTGGGACAATTATAAAAATGCGACACAAAAGAGTTACGCGATCCCATAGTCAAAGACATGTTAACATTAGAATGCGATGGGAAACATCTCTTTAAATATATCAGAATGACTGAGGAACAATTCATATAGTTACACAAATTAGTTAATAGCTGCATTTAATCACAGGTTGTCAAGCAGGCAGTATATTTTGTGAATATTTAGCCAAATATACTTAATTTTTCTATAATCTAAAAATGGATTTGTAAGGTTAAAGGATTTTAAAAGGGTATCAGAAAATTGTGTTAAAAAAATATAATTTTATAAGAATAATAATGCTAATTTCAAATTTGACCAATTTTCAAATTTTTGCCACAGATATTCCCGAAACTTGCTTTATACCCCAATCAACATGTCAGATAATCTAAATATCAATAAATGAACTAAAAAACTTTATTACTAACTGCTAAAACTTAACGAAAATAAGTATTGATCAGCTGATGACTCTCATCGCTTTCTAACCGGCCAAGAAGCGGCCTATTTTTTAATTGAATTGTTGCACCTTAGATGACTCTGATTGTTAATTTGGAATTGTTCGGGATCCTCATCTTAAACCCATAATTAAGAAGGATCCTCAAATCGTACAATAAGACACCCAGTGATGAACTATACAAGAGCGCACGAGTCTTCATAATGGGTCTCGAAGACTGTTGCTTATGATTGGTCGGCTTCAAGTAACAAGTAATTCGTAATAGTTAATCCTTAAAAAGTTGAAAATTGAGAACTTTCAAGGTCGTTTATAAAATGTAATAATTAAGGAATTGTGATGCGAAGCCAATGTTTCCAACTTCTTAATTTTTACGAATAAAGAATAATAGTTAGAGAGACGGTGACAATAGGGGGTCCGTTAAGTAGAATATCAGTAATTTGGTTTTTCGTGGAGTTTTGGTCCCCCTCTACAACTTTTTTATCTGATGAAATGCCGTAGAGCGTTATTCAAACCTGATGAATTTAAACATTTCACTAATTACAGTAAAAGCCACCCCTTTCATGCATTTCGAGCGAAGTTTAGAAATTTTGCCATCACCGTTACGAATTCTCTTAATTTTCTCCAAGATAGAACATGTTTCTGATAACTTTATATATCAAAATGTTCGGAAAAGATGAGGGAATCAGATAAACCTAGAAATAATTCTCCAAGAGGAATATTTTAGAAAATATAGCAGAATAAACCAGACTTTTAATAAAAAAAATTTTGAGAAAAAATACCGCATTTTCCCAATATTCTTTTTATCAGAGAATTGTGTACGACTCATCTCCATGGGAATATAAATCGATTAAGCCCACTTGGACCCATGTCACTTGAGACTTTATAATTTTTCCATTATTTTTTCTTGACATGCTCGGAAAAGTATATGCAAGGGTTGACTTGTCAGAAAATATATTTCCCGTGACTTTGGGGGTCACGCAGATGCTGTAAATTCATTTTCAGACATTGCTCGATATAATTTTGAATTTATTGAGAATTTCCTATCTAAAGCGGTACAGTGCCTCTCAGCAATGCTATACGGCATTTCATCAGATAAAAAAGTTGTAGAGGGGGACCTAAACTCCACGAGAAACTAAATTACTGATATTCCACTTCACGGACGCCCTATTGTCCCCGTCTCTCCAACTATAAGGAATTAGGGCTGTAACCCGAACAAAACCCCCTCCCGTAGATCGGCCTGTGGTACCTGCCTATATGATTAAATTGGCGATGAAAGGGCATATACAGTAATGTGGATCCCGTCCTGTGTGTATTACAGGATAGCAATTAACTAATCGCTAACCAGATGGAAACCAATTTTCCAGTATTCAACAAACTTGTGTCATTAATACAGCATTGCCATTCTCAATACAGGATCATCATTAATAAAACTAATACAATGAACAATTATTGCGGATTGCAGGACGATGAAATACAAGCATCGATGTTCCTATACATCGATGTAATTTCAGGGAAGTTATATTTACTTCGATGTACACATCGATGTTCCAAACTGAAGTAAGAAACTACATTGACTGTTAAAATCTATTTTTACATAGCGCCTTCCTTATCGAGTACTGTCACTTCACTTAAGCAATCCATACACGTTTCAATTTTCCGTGATCTGAAATTATTGGATGCGAAGTGAATTCACATCATTCTCTCAGCCAGTGGCGACTCGGGACTCTTAGAGGTAGTGAGGCGATTTCCACGGCGGTTTCCATGTTATTTATACCTGCCCCATACCATTTTTTCTTCTATCTGGTAGGACTTTTTGTACTCAGATCTCATAATAAAGTATATTTTGCAATTCATTAAAGTACGAGCTTTTTCGGTTCTTACAAATTTTTGCTTTAAAAAATTATTTGATAGCTCTATGAAAAATCCCAATAGCAAGCACAGCCAACAATATAAACGATGTTTAAGAATGCTTTCGCAAATCTAGGCAGATATGGGGTTTCATACCAAGAACTTTGAAATCTGCGAGTGTTGCCGTCAGTAATTATAAATTTTTTAAGGAGGTAAAGAACCTCACAGTCTGCTCAACTAGTTTAATAACAATGAATAAAAACATACATGTTTCGAAGGCTTACGCCTTCATCCTCAGTGAAAAATACAGCATCAAAGGGAACCTATGACATTGTTAAACTAACAAAGCAGGAAAAGAAAAACTTTTATAATTATGCAAAAATAAAGAAAAAACTAAAAAAGTAAAAAACTAAGGGTTTCTTCTTAAAAAAACCAGATTCATGATTAAATTTTTAAAAATTTTTTTTGATTTTGAATTTTATATAAAATTTGTTAATTTTTTTACTTTTTTCTTTATTTTTGCATAATTACAAAAGTTTTTCTTCTCCTGCTTTGTTAGTTTAACAATGCCATAGGTTCCCTTTGATGCTGTATTTTTCACTGAGGATGAAGGCTTAGGCCCTCGAAACATGTATGTTTTTATTCATTGTTATTAAACTAGTGGAGCAGACTGTGAGTCTCTTTACCTCCTTATAAATTCACTCCACTTTGAGATGGACTACTTCAAGAAAAAAATAAAAAAATTTTTGAGAGTACTTATCTCAGGGGTAGATGTTCCGCAACAAATAATTTCCCGTTCTTATTCATCATTGTGCATTGAAAAGGGTTTTTCACAAGGCGCGTCACAATATCATGTTACGGATTCATCAGCGTGTCGAAAGAAAAATCGCGAAAGTAATCAATTCATTACTAAAATCGATAATATTATAAAATTAACCACCAGACCAAACATTAACCACAACTAAACTGTGAACTTTACTCTCACTGACCCTTCTTCTTTCAACAATCCACCCAAAGCGGTCAATCGCTCGAAATGTTCGATGTAACCATATTTCCAATTTTCACGACTAGTAAAAGAAGAGTACTAGTACTATTATGTAAAACTTAAATATAATATGTTCAAAATATATATATGATTTTCAATACATTCCAAAAAATTTACATATTTATCACATTTTAATATTTCTTTACCTAGACTCATAGACAACTGTGTAAATTATCGAAATTATCTTTGCCTCTGCGAAGAAATAAAATGAGTGCATGAGATGAAAATGTAGCGCCGCGCCCGGTGCAAAAATGCATCATCGGCAATGATATTTGTAGGCGAAATGGCAATCGCCGAAGTGTGTCATTGCACTTACAACGTTAATTACACAAATAACGATTTTATAACGCTAACCAAGTATATTATGTGCAATAGTTTTCTGATAATGCGCTAATATATTTTTTTTTTGTAATGAAAAAATATTTTTTGATTATTTAAATATCTCATTTTATAAAATACGTAGTGAGGCGCCGCCTCACTTACCTCACCTGACGAGGAGCCGGCACTGCTCTTAGCAGTGTCACAATGTTTTGCAAATGGTACATACATACATCTGAACTGTAATTAAATACCTACTGCATTTTTCCTCTCTTTACAGCGTTTTTTAAACCAAAATTCAGTGATCAAAGAAGCTGTTGCAATAAAACATATTTTGTTCGAAAGTTTGCTGTTGTAAAGAGGTATCACCGAAAAACTATACTGTGATCGGCTAACCATTTTATCATGGCTGCTGCACTGGATATTTCTAAAGTCTTTTATCGTGTTTGGCATGAGGGACTTCTAATTAAACTGCGATCCTATGGTATGCCCAGTCGATTCTGTGCATGGTTGTCTAGCTTTCTTAAGGACCGCTCTCTGCAAGTGGCGATTGACGGATTTCTCTCAGACACCTTCACCATCAATGCCGGTATTCCTCAAGGGTCCATATTGTCTCCCACTCCCTTCTTACTCTATATTAACCTTCTAGTGCAAATGAAAAATCGTTCTCTTTGAATGCACAAACATCGGCTGCCAACGCACATATTCGCAGACAGCATGAAGCCTCAACAAAGACCTGGAAGAAATTATGGCTTGGGGTGACAGTAACCAAGTCGAATGTAACGCTAAAAACCTAGGCAGCAGTTCTCTCTAAAAAGGTTAACATTACAGAACCGGATATAGTCATGGACGGATACGCAATCCCACTGGCTTCATCAATTAATTTGATGGGCGTCAATCTGGGAGAAAATATGTCTTGACATAACCACGTTGTGGCAATCGCCAAGATAGCTTCTCAGAAACTTGGTGTACTCTTCCGAACCAGAAAGTTGTACACACCGCAACAACTTTTGACACTATACAAAGCCCAGATTCGACCATCACTAGAGTACTGCTCTCATGTCTGGAGCTCTGCACCAAAACATACTCTTCGGCTACTAGATTCCATCGAAAGGAGGGCCATTCGTCTGATTGGAGACCACGAGCTGACGAAGAACTTTTACATATATTTTCATGGAAAGTGCTCGGCTGACCTTGCACTCTTAATTCCGCCCAGAGCGGCGAATAGCAGAAATACACGACGAACCACTGCCGCCCATCCTATGTGGTTAAGCTTAGTACTCCTCGAACTTCATTATTTAAGAATTCTTTCATCTGGAGGACTTCATCCTTATGGAACGATCTTCCCGAGGTAATTTTCCCAACGAATATAACCTCCAACGATTCAAAACCAACGTGAATCGCTTTTTGTGCACACGCACCACTCTCAGAGTGCCCTAAAGGATTTTTCCTATAGTGCTTGTATTTGATCATAAAAAAAAATTAAAAAAATAGACACAATTGTCACAATGGCAATTGCTTAATAAAGACCTCAAGAAACGGTACAAATAAGTTTAACTATTCAAGAGGGCCTAAATATGAGGCAACTAGACGAAATTATGGGAAAAATATTAAACAAATCACTATCGATAGAAAACGTGGACGTAGAAGGAAAACAGTGTCAACTGAAAAAAATGATATACGTAAAGCCGTTGTGCGAAATCTTTGCTATTCAATTCGACTCAATGAAGTTCTTGTAAGCAATGATAAAGATTGTTCCACGAAAAGTGGATATAACTTAATGACTGCAGTAAAATTACCTGGGGAGATCCCATTATTTGTGACCGTTTGTTATTATTATGTGGAAAGGACCGGATTGTAATAATTAGAATTAAATATAGGTACATCAGGTAGGTTAGGTTTGCTTAATTTATATTTAAATATCTTTTTGTGGTAAAATTTGTTAGTTTTTATTTCTTGCTGGAAGAGTTTAGTTGTATTACCGATATTATTTTACCAAACGTATAAAAAAACAGTATGTGGCGTCCATGGAAAAACATTGATGGTGCTTCTTCTAGTGAAGAAAATGCATTTATCTTTCGATGCTAGGGAAATTGTAAAAAGAATGTATACTTTTTTACTAAACAGAGGACTTTATTCTAGTGCTGCTGCGACTGAAACGTCTGATTTGACTAAGATACCTCTGACTACAGTGAAAAGAATCGCGTCAAATCCCATTAAATCTAGAAAGAAGCGTAAAGAAGCCGGTTTCACCAAATGTTTCGACGAAAGCGACAAGGACTTGATAAGGCGAAAAATCTACACCATGTACGAAGAGCAACGCGTACCTACATTAGATTCTCTCTTCTTTAAGTTCTAGTGTTGTAGAATTAATACGAAAATGCTTTAATGATATTCCCCCAGGTAGTTGGAAAATTCAATCCGTCACGTAATAACTGTAGAAAATTCGTATATTAGTCTGGATCGTATAATTAATCCAATTATAATTAATTTTGATGAGGATAGCGATAGCGAAACAGAACTATCTATAGAATGACATTATAAATGTAAATAAATATGACTAGTAATATTTAAAAAAAATGTTATTTCATTTGATTACATTAATATAATCATATCATTACTTGTTTTCCTTAGTCCGCCCCTTCATACTTCTCTTGTTTATTGCCAAGCTCTTGTCGACACAATGGGACCGACCCAGGAAATCATTAATTCGTATCAAAATTTCGTGGAACATACTTTACAACAACAAATCTGTTGAATTGGAATACTGCTCGTTTTAAATATTGAATTTTTAATGAAATAATGTTTTTTTATTTAGACCAGAACTTTTTATTTCCTCATTGTTTGTTCTCAACACAAAGCTTCTTTCTAATAGATTTTTTTTTGCTCTTAACTTAAATAGATTAATTCTGATTAAGCACTTTTAATTCTGGATGAATTTTTTACCATAAACATTAAACCTACAAGAAAAGAAGGTGAAGATAAAAAATCATTTCTAGTTCTTCGTCTTAATAATATGGTATGCAAAAGAATGTTCTAGTCTATCACACATAAACACTATATTGCCAACACGAACGTTTCAAAATACAGAATGTCCCCGCTATAGGAGATGGCGCGGGCCTATTGAGTTTGCGTAGTAAGGTAGAAATTTTATCGATCGCGTCAGGGCCGGCCCGACATTATTTGTATGTTATTCGTCGCCATCTTTGGTTCTGGATGCTTCTACAGAATAAAAAACGGTTCATCCACATTGTTGTCGGTATATTAGTGACTATAAACTTTCAGTACCTAACAACAATTTTTGTGAAGGAATTTTTAATTTGTGGTGATTCGATCGCTGTTTGGTAGGTTAGTGACTTCTTTTGTTTAAGATGAAAGGACACAAGTGCATGGTGCTTTTTTGCAAAAGTCCTGGATCAATACCAGGTATAAAATATTTCAGGTATGACATATATAGGCAAATATTTTGCTTATCACATTATCCGATCTTCGGAACAGAATTTGTTGAGAGCTTGTTAAAAAGAAGAGAGTATCACTCGTATACAATATAATATATATGTGGTAACTACCTAATCTTAAAATTAATGTATTATTAATTTGGTGCATTAGTAGCTGATAATAATTCCCAAAATAGTCAATATAGTCATTCAGTCTTAATTTTTGGTTTAGAAAAAAAGTGAGGTGAGAAACATACGACGTCGGATGAAAGTTAAAATAAAGCTCATCGTGTCGATTGTTAGAAATATTCGGACGGAATTTGGCACCAAAAGTTTACACCAATCAGGGCACCATCGGCATGGAACCCGTCTTAATTCGAACTAATCGAAATTTTGAATGCAATATTTTTCCTAACTAACCAGTATAATTTACATTAAAAAAGTTGAAATCCGGTCCTGTCGAACTCACAACGCCCCCTTCGATGCCCATATTATCAATATACTGTTTATATGTGGTTCTAGCACAATAGTATTGTTTTGTTATTACAGAGTAATAGCGCCCCCTAGCGGTCATATTGGAAACGTGAAAATATTTTAAATCATTTTCCTTGGCCGATTTAGTCAATGAATTTTTTTCCCGAAAGACATAGTTGAGTGGTGTCACCTTGTACAAAACCCATTTAACTTTACTTATATAAAATTCATGTGTAAACAAGTTTTATTGTCTACGACCACCATTATTGGGTGCTCATAAAACCTAATGAACTGTTTCACAAGAACTAATTTCACCGGCGGCAGTTCAATCAGATAAAATTCTTGTAACCGGTTAACACCGGTTCTATTCGTTTCTGTCTAATCTAAAAATAATTTTTATATTCACTTAATCAGTATTAATTATTTTAAACAATCGATCAATATAATCCACTCCTTGTCACAGAACGGCGCTACTATAACAGTCGTACTAATTAAGGAAAGTACAGGGTGATGTAAATAAGACTAAAATGGAGAGGTTCCGAGAGGGCATATTTTTAATTGAAGACATCATTTTCACTATTATAAAAGAGAAGTAATTAAATGGTTTGCCGTTATTAAAATTGGTTCGCAGCAAAAAATAGATATTAAATCATTTGATCAACATAAAAAGATTTTGCTTGCAATAAATAAAAATCGGGCTGCAACACTTGTTCTGCAAAAAATACTACAAACTGTCAACAATTTAACCGAGATCAGTCCTCTTGTAATATCATGTGTTCGCTTAATTAACAGTCGAGCTGCGAAATGATTACTTGGTCAGCAAGATTTTGCAATTGGTCAGTAGAAAAAAACATGTCTAGAAGCAGTTTACTTCAGAGGTCCCAGGGCACTGTCAATTTATGTAACTTTCTTGTGTTTTCTTTTGCCGAATACAGAAGGAAATCGGCTGCAAAAGGTGTAGCGGGGGCGGGTTTTTACTTGTTTTCCCAGGGCACTATCACTATTTCACGTTTTATTGCATTTTTTTTGATGACCAAGATTAAATATTTTGCTTACCAGCTGATTGCTTATCAATATCTGATTAAAAGTGGATCGGTCATAGCAGAGCGATTACATTTTTCTGTTCGCAAAAATAAAAATATTTTGCTAACGAGTTAAATGATATCTTTATTAAAATGATACCTCAAGTTTGTTTGTTTGCCCAGGGGTATTTGAACGTTCCCATATGAAGAACGAGGGGAGAAAAATTTATAAAAACCATGGTAGAAAGCGCCTTACCATAGGCGTACCAAACAGTAATTTCTTAAGTGGAAAATAAATAAATAAATACACTGTGTTAATTCCGCAGTTCTTCATGAAAATTCAAAACTATAGTTTTCTTTCCTCAAAATGTCCTTCGGACTGATATTATTATTTAATTATTAGTCAGTCCTCTTCTTTACATACGTTATAAATATTTGCCACGAAAGTATTGAACGTTATAACTGGCGTTAAAATCAATATGACAAAGAGTATTTTGGTTGGGACCAATTAAATACGTACTTAATAACCGTAAGTACTTTATACAGAGGGTGTTCATTTGAAAACTTCCCACCACGGATTTATCGAAAACCACTGATTAAAAGAAAAAACGCCGAGACACGTCAAAAGATTTGCCAAAGGGGACAACTTTTTAACCAAAACCTACTTCACCCCCTTTTACCCTCTGGCCCCCGGGGTCATCCCCTTAAAAATTTTAAATGACAAGGGGTAGCAAGTAATAGCTGGTTTGAAAGGTCTTTCAAAGTGCTTTATTTTGACGTTTGATTTTTTAAAATTGGTCGATTCGTTTTCGAGAAAATTAGAAAATTTTTTATTTATCTTAATTTGTAAAGATAGAAAAAAAGCACACGAAAATATCACTTTTTATTTCAATAAGTGTTCAAAATGTTGCCCGTTATTGGCCAAACAATGATATAGGCGATTTTCAAATTCCTGACGGACATTTTCAAACACATGTTGTGAGAGATCATGGCAGCTTTCGGTGATGCGTTGACGAAGTTCATCCAAACTGTTAGGTTGGGGAGTGAACACAATAGTTTTCAAATGGCCCCATAGAAAAAAGTCTAATGGAGTCAAGTCAGGCGATCTAGCAGGCCATTCTATAGGCCCTCTTCGCCCTATCTATTTATCTGGAAACTCGTCGTCTAGCCATTGCCGAACCGGAAGAACATAGTGAGGAGGAGCGCCGTCTTGCTGGAAATATATTTCAGCCTCATCAAGTATAGGGTTTCCATCGTCTTCGATTTGGTTTTCAATGGTTTCAGTGATAAGCGGATTGATGGGATTTTCCAACATATCTAAATAAATGCCTCCATTTAAATTCGCATTAATAAACAATTGCCCAATCACTTTGTTTCCTAAAATATGCCTGCCCATACATTAATTTTTTGGGATTACTGAGTATGCCCTTCTACAAAAGCACGAGGATTTTCATTGCTCCAATACCTGCAGTTATGCTTATTAACAAATCCATTTAGATAAAATGTGCATTCATCACTGAAGCAGATATTCTTTACATGAATGCTGCAGTCATTTGTTCACAAAACTCAACTCGCCTATCGAAATCATCTTCGGTTAACTCTTGCAATATTTTCATTTTGAATGGATGAAATTTATGCAATTTAGTAACTGTGTGTACAGAGCCTAATGAAATACCAGTCGCATCAACAATTTTGCGTAATGAAGTATTAGGATTTATGGCAAAATGACCCAACACTTCAACTTGAGCGGCTTCATCCAAAACTCTACGATGATTATGATTATTTGCAACAGATCCAGTTTGAGTAAATTTAGTAACAAGATCCAAAACATACCTATGCGAAGTTATCTTTTCCGGATGTCTGGCGTTAAATGTAACGGCAGTTTTTCGAGCACATTGATTTTGGGCACCATAAATTAGAATCATTTCCACTCTTTCCGCTAGTGTGTAAACCATTTTGTAAGTAAAATCTGAATCAATAAATTAATTTTCACTATCCCAAGATTGTCACAAAGGTAACTGACAGCAAATTAAATTGTTTCTGTCCCAGGTATAAGAATAAAAACAGTTCGCCCATGTTATCTGTGTTGATAAAAAGAAGGCGGTAAATTTTTTTCTAATTTTCTCGAAAACGAATCGACCGATTTAAAAAAATCAAACGTCAAAATAAAGCACTTTGAAAGACCTTTCAACAAGCTATTACTTGCTACCCCTTGTCTTTTAAAATTTTTAAGGGGATGACCCCAGGGGCCAGAGGGTAAAAGGGGGTGAAGTAGTTTTTGGTTAAAAAGTTGTCCCCTTTGGCAAATCCTTTGACGTGTCTCGGCGTTTTTTCTTTTAATCAGTGGTTTTCGATAAATGCGTGGTGGGAAGTTTTCAGATGAACACCCTGTATATCCCATGCATGTATACATTATATCCGAAGTAGATGTAGTCTACAATATTTCGTAATAACAGAATGAGTACATATGTATTTAAAAATTATATTTCAAATATCCTATTTCAAAAACATGAATTTTAAAATCCAAATTTCATGGTAACCAAGAAAATTAAAAAAATTGAAATAGCCTCCCCGTAGATCAATAAGGAAGCCAGATAGGGAAATATTTATATCCACTGAAGAATTACAAATCTTAATACAGCACCGCTACCTAGCGGACAAGTGTAATACTACTACGTACTGCGTACTGGCCCAGGCGGATTAATTCCTGCTGAAATATAGTTGTTTTACGTACAGATGTCGTACTGTGTGTGTTACGAAGTTTAGTGTCTTGATACAGAGAGTGATGACGATTAACAGATGCCAGTAAAAATTAAAATAGAATGAGGAACATGGTTATAAATTTAATGCAGAATATACAGATGTCGCTAGTAATTGCTAAGAAAATATTACAAAACGTGACAAAATTTATTCAGTTACAATTATACGAATTTGGTTTAACAAAGGATTTGTTATTCGACAGTCTACAAACACTGTTACTGCCGTGCAATACAAGAACCTAGAAGTCGACTTACTATAAAATAGAGTAGTAAGTTTTTAGTATTTATTTAACTGCTTATTTGTTAATAAAAATCAATGATTTTTTGGAAAATGAAACTATGTAACAAGAGCTTACTGTGTATAAAATTTTAGAACAATAAATGAACTATTTAAAAAGTGCAATTTTTAAATGGAATGTCTTAAAATGTACTTTTACGACTTACTAGGTTCTTGTATTGCACGACAGTGTATCTGTGCGAAAATTACTATGAAATTATCCACCGAACAAACTCTTATATTTATATAATAATAATATGTAAAACAAAATCATCTCAAGTATACAGGGTAATGCGACTTACCTCAACTCAATAACGAATTTTTAATTTTCATGCACGCGCGCGCTAATTCTGCAATTCTTAGGTAATGTATATCTGTTACCGTAAAAACCTAATTTTCCTAGATAAACTAGTTTTAACTATCCTGCTTAGTCAATTCTAGATTTAATTAGAGAAAACTAGAATTTACAGACATGCTCAGTTAATTCTAGTTCTGATCAAACACATTTTAGTTAATTCTAGATTTAACTGGTTATAGTATTTGTAAACATTCTTTTTCTAGTTTTGACTAAAAATAGTTTAGTTATAATAATTTTGACTACGACAGCAAAAAAATACTTCGGTACATATAGGAGCCAATAACAAAAATAACTGTGACTGCAAAATCGATTTTGCTGCGTATATTATTGCTGTAGTGTGAGAGTAGCTTTATAAGCATTATCCTGTATTTATAGCAAAGAAAGATTATTATGCTCGCAAAACCATGCACTTATCACCGATTGAAAAATAGTTTGCTGGAACAATAAAGATACGCACAGACAAACGGTAGGTTATATTTGTTTGGTAACTTTTTAGGTGTATTATTCAAAATGTGTTCTATAATACAATACACAAAATTCAGCACAATATACCTTTTCCCCATTTAAGGTCAATTAAATCTTTACATGTAAATCTTTGAAAATAAATTTATTACAAATTAAGATGAGGATCCCAAACAATCCCAAATTAGCAATCAGAGCCATCTATGTTGCATCAATTTAATTTAAAAATATGCCGCTTTTTGGCAGGTTAGAAAGAGACGAGAGTCATCAGCTGATCAATATTTCTTTTCGTGAAGTTTTAGCCGTTAATAATAAAGTCTTTTAGTTAATTTATTGATATTTAGATAGTATGTTATGTTGATTGGGGTATCAACAAGTTTCGGGAAGATCTGTGACAAAAATTTGAAAATTGTTCATATTTGAAATTGTTATTATTATTATTCTTATAACATTATATTTTTTAACGCTATGTTTTCATAGCGTTTTCCAATCCTTTAGCTTTACGAATCCAATTTTATATTAGAAAAAAACTAAGTATATTTGGCAAGGTTCGCCTAAAATAGTGCCTGCATGGCAACCTGTGATTAAAGGCAGCTCTTAGGCAATACATCCAAAAAGTATATGTACTAACTTTAAATTAATTAAGTGGTTAAATCCAACCAATAAAAATTTTGGTCATCAGTTCATATTACCATTTATCAAACCGTTTTTTTTGCTTTTCTCAGTTTAAGGCATTTTTAACTGATTCACCTCAGTAAAAACTAATTTTAACTAGTAAAACCCGTTTGTCAATTAAACGAGTTTGAACTTTTCAGTTTTAACTAAAATTATAAGACAATTCTAGTTTTAACTAGTTACATCTGACTAAGAAGGACAGTTAATTTTTCCTATGAAGATCCGGTTGTAACTGAAATCGGGTTTTTACATCCTTATTTCGAACAAACATTTTAATGTCTGATTGTGTGTGTATTGGGGGCTGTCCATAAATTGTAAAACATTTTTCGGCGATTCTCGATCACCTCCCTTCCTCCATCCTCGCGCAACCACGAACAAACCCGAACAACCGCCCACCCCCCCCCCAACCACTTTTTTTTTAATCTGGCTTACTTTATTTTTTAATGATTTACGCTTATTAATCGCATAAGTTAAAAATTAATATATTATTAAAAAAATTATACGTTATAATAAATATTTTGTTATATTAAATCGCTGTATTTTAAACTCATTAACTAATTGGATATTATAATACGCTTTTTATTGTAAAAGGAAATTTAAGAGCTTCTACAATACGCAGATATACTTGTAAAAAAAATTTTACGTAAAATCGATTTTACCAGACTGTTACAGACCTTCGTCAAATTCTGTTTCGGATGTAATAGTAAATCATAAATTAATTACTACAAAACGAACGCAATAAGTGAACGTGTTAAATAAATACATAGGTACATGGAAACTTACCCAATTTAAAGGAACACAAGATAACGAATTTTATATCACTGACAGGTAGGAATATTTACAGACACCTAGTAATTTAAAATACTGATTAAGCCTTCTATAAACAGTTGTTATTGGCCTTTTTACAGTTTTTTGAAATAATTTTATTGATTAAACAGGTAAACCGAAGGTAAATAATATATCATAACTGATTAGATTTTAATTTGTAACCCGCAATCAACTTCAGTTTACACCGACTAAGAAATTTCCCAACAATTAATAACTGTGATTTCATTAATCAGTAACCGGCGAAAAGATCCTTGCTGTAATTCGTCCAAGGTTCTAAAGCGGACTATCAAGATGAAAAGAATTGTTTGTAGTTTTTATACCTGACTTTTATTAATTTTTAAACAGTGATGTCCTCACTTGCCAAACCATCTCTTTTATGCATATGTGTTTATTATGACGAGTGACCGAGAAAGAAGGCTATGTCCATAATTTGACAATTTAGCAGGAAAGGAAATTTAGTGTAAAAAAAGGCATGCCAATAAATTTCGACTGACATAGTAGGTAAAGGTGCATAAGTGATCTTGTTTACTATAAGTAGCATGTTTAGAATCAATTCATTTTAAGTTTCAGCTCAGCATATGAATCATATTGTTTTTATTTTTTGCCACTTGCTGGTAAAAAGGGAAAGTTCAGAAAGCAGTTATCCAGTGGTGGCTCGCGACCTATGATAGAGGGGGTTCACAAGTATGGTGACATTATTTTTAAAATTTTATTTTTGTGTAACGACCAAACAATTACTTTCTATGCGTTTTAAATGTAGAAAGAAAACAGTAATAAGAAAATGCGTTAGGTAAAACATATTTTTATTTATTTTTTAATTTTACACAAGGAAATATAACTTTTGGAAAATAAGAAAGGTTTCCTTAGTGTGTATAGCTGTCGGATGTTAACGTCGCCGCATGCAACCCTCGTAACAATATTTATACAGCCCACTACTAATACACTACGAGCTATCCAAAAACCCGAATGATGTCCAATACTACTACCGCCATCTACGAGTTATCAAGGAAACGGAATGATGTCTAATATCACTACGTCAACTACGGCTACGTCATTAGGTGCAACCAAGACGAGAACAATAGTTAACTGTTTTATGACGAGAACGAATCGAGCCACGAGACTGACAAGTTTGCATTCTTCATATTTTCAGTGTTTTTTAGTTTAAATTCTTAAATAAAATGGTCTAAAATCATATCGAGTGTCATTTATCGAAATACACAACATTTGTCGACCTTACACAATAGTGCTTAAACGTAAATTCCATTCTTCGGTTCTTAATTGTAGAAAATTGATCAATAACAGCCTCATTAAGTTCGGAATACCCCATATAAATTTTTTTTCATATATTTCATTTTTAAACTTTCTAATAAAGATTTACCCTTTGTGGTCTGCGTTAAATTAATTTCGGGTTTAGGTGCTCCCGCATTCTTCAGTTCAATTTTTTGCTCCAAACTCAAAGAGCTAAAGTTATTTCTTAAATAGTCCACCGTCAACTATTCATTTTAACTATAATATTAAAATCTTAAAACATACACGCTCGAATTTCTAACTAGATGCACGAACAGACAACAGCAGCGCGCTGCACACAACAACTGTGCGCCTTTTCCATGTTAAATCGCCATAGCCCCGGTAACCCCCTGCTTCCACCCACCACCTGTTACTACAGAGAAACTCCACTACTTAATCGCACGTGCGAGCAAGTGTCGGTCTTTTTTAGTTTGACGTTACGATAAAATATTAGGGATGGTCGACTTTATACGATAAATAAAATTCAATGAATATAAATTAATATTTTTTATTCGTTTTGTTTTGGGGGTGCACGTGCGCATGTGCTCCTGTGGAAGAACCACCACTGCATTTATCGATAATTAAGTACTGGATGGCCCAGTAAAAGAGGACGCCGCGTCACGTCGGCTGTATCTGTGAAACAGATAATCGCACAGCTTCGGAAAGTAAACAAGAGAAGTAGTTGAAAATAATTTTTAAGTTGCTTGTTTACCATTAGAGGGCGTGACACTAATTACAAATCAAAAAGACGTATTTGCACTAGTTTAGATATATTAAAAACATTTCCATCGAAATCTTTAGAAAATATAACAAATATTTTATCTCTAGCCGAATATACTGACAAGATATTTAGGATGTTCATAAATTGGTAGTAGGTACCTAATATTGATAATACTCATCCTGAACCTGAACTAACTGAAATTTAAAACTATTAAGAGACTTCAAATAATAAAAATATTCTAATGATTTATTTGCAATTTTTTAAATAAAATTCACCACGGAGGGAATAATCTAAATAGTTTACTAAGAATTATTCAAATTAAGTTGGTTTGGAAAAAATCAAATATTTAAGTTTAATTTGGAAAAACTAGCCATAGCGTAATAGTTTAGATAGCATCAACATTACTCAGACAAACCGATTCAATGCAGTTATAATAATAATAATATTATATAGTATTGTCTGTTTGAAGGTTGTAGACAATGGTGTTTCTTGAATCACAGAAAAGTTTTGGACTTGCATTGTCTTTATTTGTTATACATCACAACGTTTCAACTGGTAAGTATCTCCAGTCGTCTTCAGGTGAATACTCAGAAGACGACTGGAGATACTTACCAGTTGAAACGTTGTGATATATAACAAATAAAGACAATGCAAGTCCAAAACTTTTCTGTTATTCATTATATAGTATATTATCTCAAACCGGAGTTACCAACATTTAAAAAATAAATGTTTGTCCTCTCCACATCACTATTTGGTGATCTAGAGAAAAACATTCACATCTAAAATTATGTAAAATTTTTAAGGATTTTAATAGAAATATTTTTAATACCTACCTACTTATCTACATTAGTGAAATTAAGGAGATACTTTGTTTTTCTAATTTGTATTTAATGGTACGCCCTGTAGCGGTCAAGCAGCAACTTAAAAATAATTACCTCTTTAGTGAATTTATTTAACCTGTGTACATACCGTAACATATTTTTCGCTTACTTCTTGGGCGCAACAAGGTAATTTGTTCCTAAATTGTCATCAATATTTGTAGTTGGTAAACATCAAGGAATAAATATTAGTCAAAATTTCATAATACACTTTCAGCAAAACAGCTACGACTCTGCGTGTAATACTGCTTGAGGTATAGAGCATGTTAAATTATGTATTTTAGTGCCGTAACTCAAAATTTTCAGTTTTGGCAGTTACGCCACTACGTTAGGAGACCGACGGTACGGCTGACCCTACTGCACATTCGGTTACGTGTTCAATTTAGATGGTCGATAAAATTATCGAAAAGCGCTTTCTTCGTGGACGGTCAATGACGTGTTAGATAAAATTAACTAACACGTCATTGACCGTCCACGAAGAAAGCGCTTTTCGATAATTATCGACCATCTAAATTGAACACGTAACCGAATGTGCAGTAGGGTCAGCCGTACCGTCGGTCTCCTAACGTAGTGGCGTAACTGCCAAAACTGAAAATTTTGAGTTACGGCACTAAAATACATAATTTAACATGCTCTATACCTCAAGCAGTATTACACGCAGAGTCGTAGCTGTTTTGCTGAAAGTGTATTATGAAATTTTGACTTATCTGTAATTTAACATAATATAATTTTCACGTCTTACGCCCCTATATGAGATTCAAAATATTTTGATTAACTAATTTATTGATTTGGCGTAACTGCTCGGGTTTGTTCGTAATGCTTTCTTTCCACAAATTTTAGAGAAGGAAATGACGAAACTAAAAATTTATTAAAAGAGAAATACAAAAACCACATTTTAGAAAAAAAAATGGTGAGGCAAAAAAAAGACCACGACACAATGAAAAGTAAAGTCTGAGTATGCGTGCGCAGTTTTCGTCTTTCAACAGGTTATATATCTTCCTATTTGTAACGAAAGTGCAATATTTTACAAATCTAGATTATCTGTATTTAATTTTACTGTTTACAATATTGTGAGAAAACAGTGTCGTTTTTTACGTGGGATGAAACGAATAGTAAACGTAGATAAGCTGAAATTGCTACCTGTCTATTTAAAGTTATTCCGGAATATGCTGAAAAAGGAATAGAAAATGTTTCTCTTTATGCTGATGACTGTTATGGCCAAAACAAAAATTCAATAGTGGCATCTATGTTACTTTACTCGTTGGAAAAACACAGAGGTATTAAAGAAATTACATTAAATTTTCTTGAAACTAACCACGGTCAGAACGAGGGCTATATCACTCCTAGTGCCATAGGTTATAACTTGAAGCATTCAGGAAATCTTTATGTTCCATCGCAACTATACCTTGTCATATGATGCTCTAGAACCAAAAACCTTATGATGTAATACCGATAAGAACAGGCACTAAACTGTTCTCATCAAAGCAACTGGCAACTGCAACGCAACATCAATGCGACTCAGCACTAATGTTTAAATATGCGTGTTCCCACTGACTTAAGGCAACTCAACTAGTTGCTTATGAGTTGCCTGTCATACCGCGTCGCCGTTGTCAGTTGCTTCCATTCGCGGTGTCATGGCTGACGAGACACCAAAATATTCGGTAAAACCCATGGAATTTAACCGGATCATTATTTAATTCCTGTGCCACTATATACGAACTATGTCTCTTTATGGTATAAAAAGGGTTAACACAAAATTGTCGCTCAGTTTTTTTTTTAGCTTTTTAACGAGCAAGTATGTTGCGGCTATATCTTCATCTGACGAAGATGACATTTTGCTCACGTCAAAAGAGTCCCGAACAAACCAGTTGATCCCAGTGGGAACGCAAGAGTAACTCATCTGAAGTTGCGGTCGCATTGCAGTTGCGTTGCTTGCCAGTTGCTTTGGTGAGAACCAGCGAGTAACTCAACTGATGTTGCGGTCGTGTTGCGGTTGCGTCGCGGTTGCCAGTTGCTTGGTGAGAACAGGCACTTAGAGACTTTTTGAATTTCAAATCATTTTCCAGAGAGCTGAGGATTTGATCGGGCTAGAGAAAACGACTCCAATAAACCTATGAAATGGACGGATATAATGAGTTTGATGGTTAAAAAAGAGGAACCAATGTCAATTTTCTTCAAATAATAGACATAACTACACTTTTTATGATAAAATTGTTCTGAAACAACGTGTAGCTCGTTCGAATGTTACTCTGAAACCCTTAAACTATGAACGAATCCCAATTTCAGAACAGAAATATGGCGATTTAACATCTCTTTGTAAGGGAAAAACTCCTGTTGTTCGCATGCCCGAATTGCAGAAGTTCTTTTTCTCTTTGCCTCATGAAAATTAAGTTTACCAATGATTTTTGTTTTAGCTTTTAAGACAAATTTGGTTAATTTTTATTATATTTGTGTACCTATTATTTTTGTATTAAGAGTATAAAATGTCACTGTTCAAATAAAAGCAATTATTTTTGTACACATAATTACGTTTTTTACAAATATTTTTGAAAAATCTATTTCGGCGTAACAGAAAATCTGAAAAAGCGCGTAACTGAATAAAACTTTTTTTTTTCTGCAAAACGTGAAAAAATTACACATTCTTAACAGTGCCTATATAAAGCTGAACTACTGAGCAATTAACTATCAAAACATCTTTACCACAACTCGAATGTATTTTACTGGACAACTAATTAATTTGCTGCAGCCGAACAAACCCGAGCAAACCCGACATTAGGCGTCGATGTGTTTTTTTAAAAGTTTTTTACTCCAAAAATTTTTTTCTCAAGTCAGTAGCGTAGGTACAGCTACGCCTCAATACAATTTTAATCAGAAAATGTGCTACGACGTTGATATTTTCGAAACAATTATTTTATTATTAATTATCATTTAATTCTGAACAAAAAGTTTCTTTTTCACCTTCCTCTTAAATCTCAATATTTGGACGAAATGAACATGATAATAATAGTTATTAGTAAGTCCACGTTATTAGGTAAATATATTTTTTTATTTAAAATTATATTGAGGCGTAGCTATTTCTACGCCATTGGATTCAGAAAAAAAATATGTGGGTCTATATCATAATAGAAGTTCTGGTAGGGCTATGTGCGCTTCACAAGGTAGAATAGTATCCAGGAATTCTCCGTCTTTTAAAAAATTATACAGAAGCACGTAGCATGTTGTAAGTAAACATTTACAATTCTCAAAACTCAGTGAGAGGCTTCTTTTGTGAAAAATAAAATAAGCTTAAAACAAATGTCACAACATTGTAAAATATCTTTTAAAAAATTAAAATTAAAACATAAAATTCACATGGTAGACGGCTTCTTTATTAGTAAAAATTTTACGAACAAACCCGAACATGCTACATGCTTCTGTATAATTTTTTAAACGACGGAGAATTCCTGGATTCCTGACAATGAGGCATTGAAGATGACCGGAAGGTCGGACGCGTTCTGCTAACAAAATTTTGTTCAAATCATGCACTTACATACAAAGTTGTTGTTTTACTATTCTATATCATAACAGTTTATACCATAATTTAGTGTAATATATCAAATTGTTATCGAGACTTTTGATAAAAACAAAAAAAAACTTTAGCAGCCTGTATATGAAAAGGAATCAAGTAAAGGACATACGTGCATATAACTACTTGTCGACTTAAAATTGATCCGGGAATCGAACAATCCCAATAAAATAAGTACATATATATCATTAAGTACCACCCGGTATACGGTATTAAGTAGTGCATTATTATAAAAGTATTTTAAAAATATTCATTTTAGTCCTTACTGCATTGAACTGTTTTTATAAAATTATGGAAAATACAGGTCCGCATCCTGAGAATTTCATGAAAATGATTAAAAGGACGAAACGTAATTAAACGATAATGTGTGGTACATCATTGAATTTAGATTGCTTGAAAACGAAACGTCGTATAAAAGTATTTGTAATGTATTTTTAAGACTCCACTCAAAGTTGCTGTGAAAATATTTTGTCAGTTTTGCTCTAAATTTAATATTAACATCGAAAAAAAATTAAATTCAAAATAACAGTTTTTCTCAAATAACTCAAAACTTTAAAAATCTTACCAAAACTTTTTGTACGGCATATTGTTCGTGCTTTGATGCCGATACTTTTCTTCATTTAATCGAAGTTGTCTCTGTTACCATTAACGGGGGATCTCGTTAATGGTAACAGATTATAGTGACCCTCCTTATCTTGGGCACCATGTATACCCGATAAGATTATCAGCAGCGCTATAGCATTTTCTAGTTTATTTAAAAAAAAACTGTATCAGGCTTTGGAAAACCAAACTAGTCCCAAGGCAGAGTGATTTTCAAAATTTCAATTTTCAATTTCAATTCCATTTTGTATCCTGAACTAACCCCAACAAATTCTATAAATATTAAATATTAATCTCTAAAAAATGTACATACCACGTCAAATTTTCAGCACGGCTACTTATAACATTTTCTTATTTCGTGTTCAAAAAACAGGTCCACGCGCGGTGTTAAAAATTTCTAATTTTATAAAAATGTCACTTTTATACGAAGTGTAATCTTTTATTGTTAATTTTGTAACTAATGGTACTCGTAAATGTATTTAAATTATTGTTTCAGTTAATAACCGCTATAGATGTTTGGCTAATTATTATATACGGCACGTAGGGAAACCGGGGTAACTGTATACCACCGGTTAATATATTATATTATGTTTTTATATTTCTTATACAATTCTCATAAAACTCTCATACCCACCACTATTTAAAGTTCCTTTGGTAATTGTTTTATATAGGGGATAGTGGGTAGACAATGGACATAGGGAGACAGTGGACACATCATATATTTCTTATCGAAATAATCTAAATCGATTGACAGTGCAACGTAAAAATCTACAGTTGTACGTGTTTTTCTTAGTAGTGAGTTACTATATTTTACGCAAAAATTTTTAAAATATATTTTCCTAATTTTGGTAAGTACAGTATAATATTTCTCATCAATTCTGTAGATTCTGTAGAATTTTTTTTCTGCGGGAATTTTCTTAGAAATACTGATTTTTTATTCATATAGTGAGGTTGTGTTATTAGTTTGCATGCAGAATGAAAGGTAGATAAGTCTTCAAAAGTAAAACTCATATTAATAAAACCGGAGATAGATAAAATAATAATTTTTTAGGAAAATACACTATTTTCGTGACAATATAATTTATTTTAATGTAGATTTAAATTTATTTTTGGTGTACAGTAGTAATAAACTTTTACAAAAATGATATGATCTACTCAATATATATATTTTTTTGACAATATGAAAATAAGGAATAACTGCCTCTCAGACAAGGGGAGAGTATGGACAACTTGGACAACTACATAATATCAAATGTCAACTAAATCCTATGATAGACCTTCCCCAAATTGCATATTGATGCAATATATATATTGATAATAATACAATATGTTAACTATCATTTATAATAAGAATCAATTTTTCATTTAAAAAAAGAAAAAGTCTGTTCCATTTTTATCAAAACTGTCCATTGTCTACCCAGTCTCCCCTACGGTTTTCTGCTAATTTTCAGATTTTCGAAAAACTGCTTCTCCTAAACTGTTACGGCGTTAATTAGTAACACAAAACCAGTGGCGCTAATTGGAAATAATGTATCTTTAATTTATTAATATGTAAATAACAAATATTCTAGACCAGTCCGGTGAATTAGGGTACTCGGTGGGGTATAAGACAAAGTTAGTAACTATAATCCCAGAAGGTAGGAAAAGTGAACGTTTCTACTTGAAATTTCCTAGATTTAAATAATTTTTCACACAAAAACCGAAAAAATTTAAATCCAATTTTAATAACCCCAATTTAAGAAGACGTAGAATGGTTGCCGAAAACATCAATTCACCTCGGAAACAAACCTGAACACAACCAGGACTCTAGTTGGGGTGGGGGGGGGGGGGGGCATACAAGGAAAAGTTACGAAAAGTATGTTATTCTTCGTGTTCTATTGTTTGTTTGGGGGTAGAGGGGTCATGACTCCCAAGACCCCCCCCTGGATCCGCGTTTGATATAGGGGCGGGTTTCCGCTCATTTTCCCAGGGCATGTTTTTTAATTTTGTGAGAAATGAACAAACCCAAACAAACCAGGCGAAAATCCGCCTCGATACAACTTTTTATTACATACTGACTCAGTATTACCGGATGGGATGTCCATATTATTACCTGTTAATTACATAAATACGTAATTAAATTTATTATTAATAAATTAGCGCCACTGGTTTTGTGTTCATAATTAACATCAAACAGGTTAGGAAAAGCCGTTTCTAAAATATTTACCTCAAAATTGGCAGAAAGCCGCATATGAAACAATTACCGTTCTTCTTGAGAAGCTTTGCTGGAATTGGTTACTCTGGCCTCAAAGCCCTAAAATCTATATATCTTCTATTTACAAACTTAACATTTTTAAAATTATTTCTCTTTACTTAAATAACTTTAATGACATACCTACCACTCAATACTTTTGATATAATGGTACTATTTATCCTCTTTAGAGCTTGGGTTTTTTTGAAAAATTGCACGCGAAATAATTTTTTTCGCAATTCAATAATCTGCACATATTATCAAACATTTTTTCCCCTATATCTTTACGCGAGTCTGTAGTAGTTACTTAGTAAAACACATCCCGGTGACCCCGTTTAACATTTATTAATTTTCGAATGAATTACTTTTTCAATTGGAGATAGATTCCCACTAGATGGCGATAAGGTAGCACTGATTATTGTCCGCTAGCTGCTGTCCCTCTTCTACCTTTAACTAAATTTTCTTCCTTCCTTTAATTTAATAATTATTCATTATTTTGCACCACTCGCCTCTATATTGTAGCCATCATGTTTGAAGTTTGTTTGCTTAATTACTTTGCATAATTTCATATACAATTAAACTTAAAAAACACTGATTAGAAGATATTTTAAAACTCTCAGCACAGTTCGAAGCAAATTTTACTGACATGAACCCGGAACAACTTTTGTTGGCATTTACATATTTTTCTGGCACAATAGTCTATCGACTTAAAACAAACATGGACCCGGTATTTCTATCTGACATGTACACGTCAATGTGATGCCTGTTATTACGAAAATAAAGACCCGAATAAACCCGAACAAAAAAGAAACGGGGATTCTCTCTGTAGAATCCCTATCTCTTTTTATCTTCTGTCTGTTTCTGTTTTCATTCTAACAGGTAACCAGTTTGTATAATAATGACTCAAAAGGCTATATTTTCGTCCAGTTTACGACAGACATGGCACAGTCTTACCATATTGAGTTAAGAATTACTATTTTCCATAAACAATACTTACATTTAACACACAAACCCTGGAAAACAACATAGGATTATTTTTATGATCAAACACAAACACTATAGGAGAAATCCTTTAGAGCACTCTGAGAGTGGTGCGTGTGCGCAAAAAGCGATTCACGTTGGTTTTGAATCGTTGAAGGTTATTCTTAGTTGGGAAAAACGACCTCGAGAAGGCCGTTCCATAAGGATGACGTCCTCCAGATGAAAGAAATCTTAAATAAGGAAGTTCGAGGAGTACTAAGCTTAACCACATATGGATGGGCGGCAGTGGTTCGTCGTGTATTTCTGCTATTCGCCACTCTGGGCGGAATTAAGATGGCAAGGACAGCCGAGCACTTTCCATGAAAATATCTGTGAGAGAGTCAAATCCCCAACCTGTCTTCGATGATCTAGGCTGTAAAGGTTCTTCGTCAGCTCGTGGTCTCCTTTCGATAGAATCTAGTAGCCGAAGAGTATGTTTGGGTGCAGAACTCCAGACATCAGTACTCTAGTGATGGTCGAATCTGGGCTTTGTATAGTGTCAAAAGTTGTTGAGGTGTGTACAACTTTCTGATTCGGAAGAGTACACAAAGTTTGTGAGAAGCTATCTTGACGATTGCCACAACATGGTTATGCCAAGACATATTTCCTCCCAGATTGACTCCCAGCAAATTAATATATGAATCCAGTGGGATTGCGTGTCCGTCCATGACTATATCCGGTTCTCTCATGTTAACTGCTTTAGAAAAAACTGCTGCCTGAATTTTTTCACCGTTAAATTTGACTTGGTTTTTATTTTACTTTTTTACTTTATTTTACTTCTTTAATTTTATTTTACAAACCACAAATATGACAGTTGTTAATCTGGTAGTGTCAAACGTGAAACCAGGTATGAAAGATGACTGTTCCAATAAGGACTGGAAAGTTATGTACAATCCACCTAAGAATGTGAATTGATTATTCTTCAAAGACTGTGATCCAAAGCCGAATCCTCCTTGATTTACGATCCTTGCATAAACCTGACAATGTAATGTGGCTTTTCCCATACACATTTTATTTTTTCGCCAATCATTCAAAAATTGAAATATTGTTTAATTTTGAAAAAACATGACTAATTATTTTATTAAATTCTTCATCAAAAGTGGCTGTGTTCCCATGGAAACTTAATTTTTGCATTGAAAATATGATGTTTTTGTAGAAATTTACTGATGTTCAAATCAATTCTCTCAAAAATTTGGTTTAGTATTTAGTAACTGATTTGTGCCGGACCATATGGGATGCACATTTTAAATGGCTTGATAATATTTACATCGAAAATTCAAATCGACAACAAAGTCAAATCGTTTTTAAATAGAGAAGAACAATTTTTTTTTAAACAAATTTATTTCATTAAATAACTACATAAATATACATTTCATAATCTCTAATCAGTGTTTGAAACACTGGCCTCGAGAATAACATATGCACTTATTAAATCTAGCCGAATGGATTCTTTTAGCAGTTCATTAAATTCAATAACAAAAAATGTCTACATTGATTATGATCTGGCAATTAAACTTTGATTAGCCCCTTTAACTTTTTCACAAATAAATTATTGGATTTTATATCTTTGATGTATTTGTTCTTGTAGCAAATTGATTTATGTTGCATCGTCCTCTAGTTTCATGATTATGAATGTTACTTGAATAAACCAAATTAGTATTGCACTTTTGCCTTTTATTCACCGCTTTATAAATTAATTTACACTGTTCAAGTCTTAGCAGCTCATTCAGTCTGTCACATCCTAGCCCCCTACACACGTCGTCTGTACTGGCAAGTCTGTTGTAGTTAAATAGAACCTTTAGAAATTTGTTTTGTAATGTTTTTACTATTTTCAATGTAGTTTTTTCACATTTGCCCCATACCGGCAGCAAATACCTTAAGCGCGACACAAAGAATGCGTTGAATACATTTTGCTTTGATTTTTCTGTAAGATAGTCCCTACATTTGTATAGTAGTGTTATAATTGGTAACACTTTTGTTATTTACATGTTCACGCCAGTTCAAATTATTATCTATAATTAGACCCAAATATTTTATTTTTGATACCTGTTCAATTGGTTGATTATTAATTCAATATCATTCACTCATTTTTGTTTAATCAACATATATTTCTCTTGTCACCATTGATTTTTAGTTTATTTGACAGCAGCCATTCCTCATAGCGCTCGAGATCAGCGTTTACAACGTCACTAAGCTCTTCTTCATTTTCTCCGGTGTATACCAACACTGTGTCCTCGGCAAATGTAAAATAGCGTGCATTAAGTGCTGCATATTTTAAATTTAATACGTAGAGTGAGTACATCAACGGACCAAGAACTGAACCCTGTGGCACTCCATATTCATTGGTACATTCTTCGCTGGAGTTATCACCCAGTTTCACATATTGTTTCCTTCCAGTCAGGTATCATTCAATTAACTTGTTTATATCTCCCCTAATTCCCATCATTTTTTCAGTAGTATATCATGGCTGACAACATCAAACGCCTTACGTAAATCCACAAAAATTACTGCCACTAGTTTACCTCTATCCAATGCATTTGAAATGTAGCTCATATTTTCGCGTTTAAAATAATTCTGAGAATTGAACAAAGTTACATGTTTTATGTTATTTTTCTAAATATTGATGTTTAATAACTAAACATATTCTTTTATAACAGACTAGACAGCATCTTCGTCGTAAAACTTCACCATCAAATCAACGATATTTTGCGACTTTTCAGAAAGGAAACAAGATGAAAAATATGATTCTCTGTCATTGCCCGTAACACGTTATTCAATGTATACCCACCATTTATAAATCCATATTCGATGGTCCATCGCTGATGGGATTAAAAACGACCCTGCGTGGCTATTTTATATCAACTCGTTGCCATGCATTTATTGCTGAAAAGATGTCGAAAATAATTGTATTTTTAATATACAGGGTGTGACAATGACACGAGAACAGAAATTAATACGACATTTTTTTAATTTATACATAATACAGTGCAACCTCGATAATCCGAACCTTCGTTACCCGGATTATTCAATAATCCGGAAAAACATTTCAAATGCATTGTATACTTTATGATCAGGATTTGCTAGTACTCGGTAATTCAAGCAAACAAACATTACAAATTATTTCACAAAATAATATAAAATTTATTATGTATGCTTCTGTTTTAAATAATTTTTGTTTATGTACTATTTTCAAGTTGTTTTGTATTAAATGTTTCGTTTTTTTTTTAAAAAAAAACTGTCTCGTTTCAATAATCCGGATTATTTACTAACCAACCCAGAATTAACAACTTCAAAATTGATTTCTGCAATATTAGAGGGCTTAACACGAACAAAGGTCAGATCGTCAACTAACTTTTCATTTCCGATTCCGACGCAACTTCGGGGTATGTCTTTTTATTCGAGATGATCTCTACAATGGAACCGAAAGACTTTGATGTAATGTGCTTTAAAAATACCCACTCAGAAAATCGTCAAGTTTATCTGCTGCTTTACCGTCCTCCAAGTGATACCCATTACAGAGACCTTTTCTCATCACTAGCCAATACAATCGACTTCTTGCAAACCAACAACCAACCATCCAAATGCCGAGATTGCTATCTTTGGCGACTTTAACGTCCAGAATATCAACTGGCTTAAATATTCAAATACTGATGATCAGCAAGGCCACGAGGCCGAATCCCTTGCGATCAGTTCTGGTCTAACTCAATTCGTAGAAGAACCAACGAGCATTCCAGACCGAGCTGGAGATTTTGCTAGTATTTTTAATCTTTTCTTTACATCAAATCCAGATCTACATACCGGCACCGTACATCCTCCGTTAGGATCTTCCGATCACAATCTTATTTTAACTCTAAGCGAACTACCAATTATTTCGGAACAACCTCCTAAACCTCGCAAGATATGGCATTACACATCGGCCAAGTGGGAAGACCTGAAAGACCATTTTCGCACTTTTCCTTGGATGAGAGTATGCTGATGATCCATCCATCTGTGCTGGGGAGGTCTCCGACGTCATTCTAACTAGCATGGAAGCATTTATCCCATCCTCAAAAAACGCCTTTCCAACGGCAAGCCCTGGCTTAGCAAGGATTGTGAGTATGCTGTCAGATCAAAAAATCTGGCTTACCGATAGTGGCGTAAAAACCCTACCACTGAGAATCGTACCATATTTATTACGGCTCGAAACCAATGTAAGCTAACACTAGATCAAAGCAAAGAATCCCATAACGTGAGGATCAAAAACAAACTTCTTGACTGTCCAAACGGATCAAGGTCCTTTTGGTCAGTCGCTAAGGCTGTCAGCCAAAATTTTACCAAATCAACTATTATACCTCGAACACGTTCCGATGGTACAATAGCATCCACAGCCGGAGACAAAGCAAACTTACTTGCTGAACTATTTTCTTCGAATTCCACTGTAGATTTCTAAGGAAGAATACCACCCAACATTCCTGCAGTTCAATCCGAAATGACCGAAATCGTGTTCCGTCAGCGTCAAACGAATCCTTAAATGGCTCGACGTCAAGAAAGCTTCTGCTCCAGACGAAATTCCTGTTATAGTTCTCAAGAGATGCGCCGATTAACTAACACCAGTATTTTGTGGACTTTTTAACTTATCCTACAAACAATAAATATATACATCATGCTGGAAGGCGGCGCGAGTCCAGCCTATACCAAAGAAAGGTAAGATAACCCTGCCTAGTAACTATCGACCAGTCGTATTGCTTTCAGTTATATCAAAAGTAATGGAGAAAGCTATTAACCAACATCTCCTAAAGTACCTGGAAGGCTTCAACATTATCAGCGATCATCAATACGATTTTGGGAAGTCCAGATCAACTGGAGAACTTCTAGCCTATGTCACCCATCTTTGGAACAACGCAATCGAACATCATGAGGAGTCTCAGGCTGTTGCACTGGATATGTCTAAAGCCTTTGATCGTGTTTGGCATGAGTGACTTCTAAGTAAACTGCGATTCTAGCTTTCTTAAGGACCGCTCTCTGCAAGTGGCGATTGACGGATTTTTCTCAGACACCTTCACCATCAATGCCAGTGTTTCTTAAGGGTCCATATTATCTCCCACTCTCTTCTTACTCTACATTAACGACCTTCTAGTGGAAACAAAAAATCCGAGATTTACTTTTGCTGATGATAGCACACTTATCTCATCTTTCTCTTTGAATGCACAAATATTGGCTGCCGACGAAGCATGAAGTATCACGCCTCAACAAAGACCTGGAAGTAGTGGCTTGTAGTGACTGTAACCAAGTCGAATTTAACGCTAAAAAAACCCAGGCAGCAGTTTTCTCTAAAAAGGTTAATATTACAGAACCGGATATAGTTATGGACGGACACGCAATCCCACTGGCTTCATCTATTAATTTGCTGGGCGTCAATCTGGGAGGAAATATGTCTTGGCATAACCACGTTGTGGCAATCGCCAAGATAGCTTCTCAGAAACTTGGTGTTCTCTTCCGAACAAGAAAGTTCTACCTACACACCTCAACAACTTTTGACACTATAAAGCCCAGATTCGACCATCACTAGAGTACTGCTCTCATGTCTGGAGCTCTACATCCAAACATACTCTTCGGCTACTGGAGTCCATCGAAAGGAGGGCCATTCGTCTGATTGGAGACCACGAGCTGACGAAGAAACTCGACAGCCTAGAACATCGAAGACAGGTTGAGGATTTAACTCTCTTTTACAGATATTTTTATGGAAAGTGCTCAGCTGACCTTGCCCTCTTAATTCCGCCCAGAGTGGCGAATATCAGAAATACTTGACGAACCACTGCCGCCATCCATATGTGGTTAAGCTTAGTACTCCTCGAACTTCATTATTTAAGAATTCTTTCATCTGGAGGACTTCATCCTTGTGGAACGACCTTCCCGAGGTCGTTTTTCCCAACGAATATAACCTCCAACGATTTAAAACCAACGTGAATCGCTTTTTGTGCATAGGCACCAGGCACCACTCCCAGAGTGCCCTAAAGGATTTTTCCTATAGTGCTTGTGTTTGATCATAAAAGAAAAAGATATTACTAATTCTGTAATGCACAATAAGATTTTATATTTTTAACAACAAATTATTGTTTCGCACATTAGTCTGAAATAGTGGAAAGATTGAGGGCAAAAAATAAAAAAATAAAAGCGAGATTGTCTCATTAAATTTATTAAAAAATGGTCATTTGTATTTATTAGTGAAATACGAATTACCTTATAACTGGAGACTAGGATCACAATATATATTTTATATTTATGTTAATTTTTTTATTGTAAAATTATTTAGATAATGAATATTTGGTAGAATTAAATTCCTCATATACACTCGCCGACACAAAATTCCGCCACCCTGATATTTTGGTTTTTTTTGCGATTTTCATGATTTTGTTATCAGTTTGTTTATTGTGTTTTTCCATAATTATTTTATAAAGTAACATTTTTCGATTAGGCTATATTATACAGCAGTAAATCAAACTGTTGTTTTTTATTGCAATTTTAAAATACCCTGTAGGAAAATTGAGGTGGATAATTTTATTTACATACTGTTTCTTGTCATCTTTGATGTATTCTAAATATTTTGTTTCTTGATTCATTCCATTATCTCATTTCTACTGCGAGCTGCAAAATTTTAAATGAAATGCTGATTTGAAGCCTATTTTCATTAAGAAAAACACTAGGTATATCATAAAGTTAATGAACAAAACCAATTTTAATAAAGTGCATTTCCTCGTCTCGCAGCAATGACACCTTCGTGATATCGAACGAACAAGGTTACTTATATTTTCTTGAGGGATAGCCTGATATTCTTCGGTCAGCTCCAGTCGTAAGTCTTGCAAGGTTTATGGTTGTACAGGACGACGACAAACGGCTCTTTTAAGTTGATACCAAAAATGTTCGATTGGGTTGAGATCCGACCTACATACGGACCATTCCAATCTTGGAAGTCCAACTTCATCCAGATATTCGCTCACTAGGCACATGTGGAACGTGAGGTCTAGAATTATCATGCATTAATGTAAATTGGTTCCCAATGAAAGGAACAAATGGAACAACAACTTCTTGGAAGATTTCCTCTATGTAACGGTGGGCGATTAGAGCTCAACAAATACAAGATTGGTGCTTCGGTAGAAATACCCATGACATACAATTTATAAAAATTACATCGTTTCATTTAAAATTTTGTAGCTCGCAGCAGAAGTGAGATAATGGAATGAATCAAGGAACGAAATGTTTAGAATACATTAAAGATGACAAGAAATAGTATGTAAGATTATCCACCTCAATTTTCGTACAAGGTGTTTTGAAATTACGTTAAAAAGTAACAGTATGATTTACTCCTGTATAATATAGCCTAATCGAAAAATGTTACTTTATAAAATAATTAAGGCAAAACACAATAAACGGATCTACAAACTGGTAGCAAAATCATGAAAATCGCATAAAAAATAACAAAGTTATAAAATATCAAACTTGACGAAAATTTCAGGGGGGCGTAATTCTGTGCCGGCGAGTATATATTTGAAACATTTTATTAAATTGTAAATCTGATACCAGAACGACAGTTAGCTGTCGAAAGTGCACAATGTAGCTGGGGGTGCGCCGGCACCGGCCAGCCACCAATGCCGGAGCGAAAACCTTTTATTGTTTTAATACTGTGTCTTGCTGTTAGTATATGATGGGGAACGACGCCGACGATTCAAAATTAGTTTTATGAATTCTAGTACGCCTATGCTTGGAAGAACATTATTTGATTTATTTTTTACTTTGCGTTCCCTTCCGTCGCTGTTTCAGACTACTGTGTCGTACAATGAAGTCACTCTTAATTGAAAATAAAGGATCCATAAACAGACAGAATAAAAGCGCAAAATAATACTGACAAAAAGAAGTTAATTGCGTTGATGCTTGTCAAACTGATGTGGTCGATCACGTGTCACATTATTTTCAAACTTATTAACGTATACCTTCAATTGAAATGATGAGAACTCTTACGTCCATCATTCGGATCACTAAGTACAAGTGTGATTTACCACACTTTTTTGGATCATCCTGTATAAAATGAAATATTTTTAAAATAAATGCAGCTTTTAATTCCCCAACTAATATCGATATAACATTACTTAAAAATCCTCGAATAAAGACGTAATTTTCTATCCCCATCGTTGACGGACCCTGTAGGTTATATCTGATGTTTAAAAAATGTATTTGTATTAATGTCTACATTAATTTTTGCCAATTTATCTATATAAATGCTGATTGAAGATTCCAAATTTCAACAACTCTCCCCTTGCATTCTTATTTACTTTGTTCTTCACTTTAGTGTGGAAATTTTACTTGCAACCTTTATGGCGTGAGTGTTTTTGATCTGATTTTATTTTATAATCGATAATCATTAATAAATCACAAAACAATGAAAAATTACTTCATCAAAATTGTTTGTTCTTCACCGATTCAATGTTTATTCCGCGATAATATAAAAATTCTTGGTATGTGGTTACAGGAAAACATAAACTATTTGCTTAAATATTTACTTATTTTATCTAAACATATTGTTTTTAGAGGTGGGTTACGATTTCACAGACTGCTACTTTGTCACTGCTTCGCCCTTGTCACAGTCACGTTCTATTTCGCTTTCATCGCAGTGATATCGGAGCAGTTACTTGATACGTCGGCGTTGCTGCGACTGCGAATAGCAGAAGCAATCGTAGGCCGTTGCGGCCTTACGTTTCTTTTAAGCAGCGACTGCCCCAAGCAGTTTAAGTCGCATGCAAAGAAGCAGAAGCACTCGCGACGGCGAGGGCTGGATGTAGGATCTATGGGCCCCTAGACTGAACCTGTAGCACGGGCCTTATTTTGAATACACGATAGGTGGACGTGTTTTTGGGCTGATTTGCAAAAAAGCCAGCAAAAATGACTGACACACTTCATGTGGGATCCGATTTATTTTGCCAAAGAAGCAACAAAATTTAATAGTAAGTTAGTAAGTGTTAGAGATTGCATTAGTCAAGTGAGTTTAATTCAACTGACTTGAAAGCGAATTGAACATTTAAACCCCTTCATTCATTTCACTCGATCGCATGAATTGAACGGCTTCCCAGTGGGAACTGTTTTACTTTTTGTATTGAAGTGTATTAAAATACGTTTGTTAAAATGGCGGCAAGATAGTCGGAGGAGAAATCTTGAAAGTCTATTGACATTTACGTGAAATATGGATGTCTATGGAATGCGAAAAATAAGGAACATGAATAGATATACTATAATACATAATCTTTGATTACCACTTGGCTAGTTATTTCTAAAAAAAGTTACAAAACAGTGTTTATATGTTAGAAAAGTTCTAAACCCTACTCTACATGTCATTCAAATACTGAAACAATTATCTTTTAAAATCACTTAATTCATTTCATAATTAAGCCGGGAGATCACTAAAAATGCGAACTCCTTAAAAAAATAACGGTTTTTGTAGTATTAACTGACTCATTAATATAGTGGTGCCCAGAGTGAATGTTAAAATCATGAGAATTTGCTGCTCATGTTCAATTTTATATATTAGAACTAAGTGCTGGACTGCAATTCCAAAAGCAATACAAGATTTGCTAGAATTGAGTATAAGAATGACAGAAGATAATGTTAGGACTAGAAAGAAAATATTCTTTTTATTGATTTTGGGTATAACTTTTACCAGTAAATATTTGATTTGCAGCTCATTTAGCAGTTAAGTTCACCTAGAAGGTTATTTCAAGAACTTTGTTTCCCTTTTCGAGTAATCCACTCTCTATCCCATATCGTTTCCTTCCGTTGCTTTTTCTTTGTATGTTTTCTGCTAATACGATAGCTAAACTTAAAATTGTTTGCAGAATAGCTTCCTTTATCACTCACCTCGCAGTTTTAAATCAACTGGTATGAATTCACTTAGAATTTGATGTGTAAACAGAAAATTATTGAATGCAAGTCACTTGAATTCAGCTGACTTGATCAACTCACTTGACTAATGCAAACGCGCCATTGCGCATTAAATTGAATGCATGCCAGTTGATTTAAAATGGCGAAGTGAGTGGTAAAGGAAGCAATTCTGAACATAATTTTAAGTCTAGCACTTTACAGCACAAAGCATGAAAAAAAAACAACAGAAGAAGAGGACATGAGTTAGAGAGTGGATTACTCGAAGAGAAAAGCAAGGTACCTCCAATAACCTACGTGAACTTAAATTGGAGGGTTCAAGACAGAAATTTTCTACGACTAAATAAGCAGTACTTAGAATACTTACTGGAAACAGCTCACACAAAATCATTAAAAGGTATACTGCAATGCGTGAAGCTCTTTCATCCCGGATAAAGCTGGAAATAATTTTATGATATCTGGCAACAGGAGATTCATTTAACAATTTAGAATATCTTTACACAATACCGAAATCTACAATTTCTTCGTTTTGTAGAGATGTTGGAAACAAATTTCCCCTCCGACAATCTTGCCGCCATTTTAACATACTTTTTTAAGTCACTTGAATGCGAAAAGTAGAACAGTTTCAACCGAGAAAATGAATGCGGGGCAGGATATTCAATTCACTTGAGTTCAACTAAGTTGATCAACTCATTTGCATAATATCTAAACCTTTCCATTCATTTCAAACGATCGCTTGCATTGATTGGCTTCTCAGTTGAAATACGTTCAACTTTTTTAATGGAAGGTGTTAAAAACCTGTGCTAAACGGCAAGATTGCAAGTCTTTTAACATTTATGAGAAATATGAATTCCTATGGGATACTAAAAGTAAGGAATATAGAAATATATACTAGAGGGGCTGCAATTAGAAATGTAAGAAAATATATGCAGGAATTGGGTATGAGAAAGAATATCAAAAGATGATGTTAGGATTAGAATAAACCTCCCTTCCCATTTAACATTTTAATCGTAACATCTATCCCTCCCAGGGGAGTATACCAACGAAGGCTACAATTATTCTTTATGAGAGCCCCCCTAAAATTGTTGAATTTGATTGATTCTTAACATTATTTACAGGAAGCGACATAAAGGGTGGGAGTTTTCAAATTGATACCCTAGCCCATGATGCAAACTCATTTTTAGCCGTTTTCTTGACCCAAGTTACAAATTATGATTATTATTTTAAAAAAAATAATTAAAATTTATAATAATTATAATATTATTTAAAAAAAAAATAATTAAAATTGTTTTTTTTACCACTTAAAATAAATTTATTTAAATATTTCTAAATTAACTAAATCTTAAAAATATCGTATTAGCATGAAACGACCCAGCGGCTGTGCTTGCGAAATGATAAATTAACTTCAATTAACCTCAATGACGTAAATCGCAAAACGTTTTCCAGTTATTTTTATCTGCACCTTAATTTTTGACTCTCTACTGTAATTCCCCCAGATATAATAAGTAGGGTGTTATTGATAATGTTGGAATTTATGTCGAATTAAGTATTTAAATTTATTCTATATTTTATATTATGCAGGGTCGAATTCAGGGAGGTGGCAAGAGCATATACCAGTGGTCGGTAAACTCATTAGTCAACAATGCAAATTGAGAGATCAGCATGCCACGCTATGGTAGCTCAGATCCGGGTTCGAATCCCAGAGTAGGTGTACGGTCAGTACACAATATCTTAGTAGGTAGAATGTAATATGTTACTAGTTTAGTCCTGAATACGACCCACTGACTGGGGCGGATAATCCTGCTCCGTTGAGGACTGATGGATAGACGTGGTTCGGATCCCACGTCAAAAACTGTAGTTACCCAGACATTAAACAAAAGGGATACAACACGCCGTTCGGCTGTAGTATAATGACATGCTAGCCCTGCTTCAACCAACCAATTAACCAACTATTCCACGATATGTTTCCTCCCAGATTGACGCGCAGCAAATTAATATATGAAGCCAGTGGGATTGCGTATCCTGCCATGACTATATCTTGTGGAGACAACTGCTGCCTGGATTTTATTAGCAATAAATAAGACCTTGTTCGTGTCATCTCAAGACAAAAGTGAACATATTAATATTAGAATTCCCGAAATTTCTAGAGCATTTACCTACCGCTTTACGAACCACCATTTTTAATAGGATGTATGTTGCCCCAATGATATAATTGATACATACATACATAAGATATCTCTAATTATCGTTTAAGCACTGTTGTCACCAACTTGATGTACTTACTTATGTGAAATAAAATACATAGATTATTATTATTATTATTATTATTAGCATATCCTAGAGATACTTTATTATAACTTTATTATGATTTGTCAAGGATCTTAAAATAAGAAGGATACGGCTCTGGTTCACAGTTTTTGAAGAATAAACAATTCACATTCTTAGGTAGGTCCAGAAAAACAACCGGGGAATTTTTATTTGTCGTTTTAATTAGCCTATGACATTACGTAGCCTTCGAGCGTTCGGAGCGTTCTTTTTATAAAACCCTTATTGGAACGGCCGTATTTCATGCCTGCTGTCACGTTTGACAGTCATATTTGTCATTATTGTTAAATAAAATTATTTGTGGTTTTTCAGTATGTAGATTGTTTATTTTTCCTAACCAAGAGACATCAAACGGATTAGCTGAGAAAGAAAACAGGTACATAAATTGAAAGGAAACGGAGATTCTAGCTATGGTATTTTGTTGTGTTTATTTTCGTAATAACAGGCGTCATATTGACGTGTACAATGCAGATATAAATACCGGGTCTATGTTTGGTTCGACACGATGTATTTTGGTCAGGTTTGCTCAATAATTTTTATTTGTCATATATAATTAAATTCTATTTTATACCTGTTGATAACTGAGAAACTGTAAAGAATGTACCAAATAAATAAATACAAAGAGGTCATACACCTGTGGTACAACCTGTATGATCAATGAATTTACCTCGATAAGAATATGTATATCGTCATGCTGATTGGACATATTTTATCGATAACAAGTAACAAGTAACAAACCCGAATAATCCCAAATTTAAATTTTATTTAAGCATATCTAAAAATTCCCTTTTTTTGCTTTTAATAATCTAACATAATTGTATCGATGTTTAAAACAGTTGTCATGACTAGAGCAGGTTTATTTTAGAAAAACAATTCTAGTTATAAAGAAAAAATCATATGGCACATGCGAAAATATTTCGGAAAAATTCTAGAATTCGTTATCAACTTGCAAGTGATCTAATTTTTGTAAATTATAATAATTATTTATTAATAATAATTATTATAATAATGGATGATTAATTGTAGAGGTACAACGGGAGAAATTGAGGCCAGAGGTAGCATTGAGCTACATCAATTATTTGCCTCTTATACTCCAGGCCGTGAAGAGACCAGCGATGCGCTGTTGCCAAATGTTATTTAATGGGAATTTGGAAATTGAATGAATGAAATTTAAAATGCAAAACATGTATGATCAGTATTTTTTTGTTACAAAGTTTTTTTCTGGTTATCGACAATGCGTGCGTTACGTCGTACCTCGCCCATGGGTCGCCCGCGATGGTATAGGGTTTGTCGTCTTACTTTAATAGTTAGATGTTATTGTGTTAGTTTTTTTGTGGTTTTTGGAGGCTTGTTTTGTGTTAGAGTATTTGTATGTGCAGGTTATTATTTTGTGCCCTCACGTAAGCCATTCACCCACTTACCGATGTTTCATAGAGAGAACAAAGCATGATCTGGAGTGTTTTTTTGGGTTAGTAAACATAAACATAAACAATATTTATTTTCAAATTTGTTACTTTAACAAAGTGAAATTACGTCAAATGATAATTCTCAAAAACTCTCAAGTTATAGTTACATAATTTAAATAAATAATAATTAATCTACTACATATTTAAGTAATCGTTTAATAAGGACTGAAAATTATAGCATAGTTTTTACAAGAATTTTTAGTAAAAATTACAAAAATATTTAGTAAACCATTTATTTTTGTAAAATTTACCAAAGTAAAGAATTTAACACATGGTAGATATTCCTAAGCGGTCACGCATTCAAGTACTAACCGTGCCAACCGTCGCTTGACTTCACTGATCGATGTATGTTTCCTATTAAGTTGTCGTCCTATTATTTCTCAGGAGGAACGATGTCCCAGAAATGAGTTGCATCTGATTTATGCTTCTTATTTTACAACGTTTATTCTCGTTTACATTCGTTGTAAAATTTACAATATATTTTAGTAATTACTTGATATTACTAAATTTATTAGAAATCCTAACTATTGTTTCTTGTAAATTATGTTTACAATGTTGTTTTGGTACGGATTACTATGTAATTAAATGTAATTAATAATAATATATTTTATATGGCATTTTACAATAAAGTCTTTACAATAATAATTTTAATATGGTATATTTTCCGTATAGATAGGAGGAATATTCGGCAGGCGAAATAAATCTAAAAATCAGAAATATTTAATATTTAAAAATATTTATAAATAAACAAAAATTATATTAAATTTTAAAGATTATGTAAATAGTCAATTTATTAGCAGAAGAGCTTGTATAAGCTCAGATATCAACTTGATTATTTTCTCTTGACCTGCCACGTTCCAGTCAGCAAACCTTTTTTTGATATATTTCCTATGTACCAAAAGCACTGCCAAAATATATAGTATATATACCTAGACTAAGCAGCCTGTTACATTTAAAAGAAACGGATTATTTAACTTTGACTTACACTATTAGTGTTAGTATTGGGAAAAATCGATGATTTTAATAATCGAGTACTTGATACTCGAGCGATTTTAATATTGAGTAAATCGCTCGAGCGATTAATCACTTGTAGTTTTTATGACTAAGAAGAATGTGTTGATAAAACACCGGCGGTTGTTTTTGTAAGTTTTAGAAGTTTAGTCTAGAGTTTTTATTAAGGAAGAACAGATGATTCTGATTTGAAAAAAATATATGCTTTAATTTTTTAAAAATCGCCGCTGGCTAGCCAATCAAAACAAACCCCATGTTGCGATGAATCCACTAAGGGATTTGGCACATTTTTTTGTATGCACCTTCTCGTTTATGTGACTTTAACAAAGACTTATGTCGTGTCAGTCTTCTGAGTATCAAACTCGAATGTCGAAAATCGGCACATTTCGGGTGGCGCCCGACGTCGAGCGAAAATCAGATATCAAGTGATTTTCGATTTTTCTCTTGAATAGCTAGAGTAGTATTTACTATCGAGCTCGTATATTCGAGCAGTTATTACCTCGAGCGATCATACGACCAAGCAGCACATTTCGGTCGGCGTCAAGCGAAGCTCGGGTATCGAGTGAAAGGTAATAAATCACAAGCGACAATTTTCGCTTGAATTTATAACTCGAGCAGTTTTTTTAATAATTGACCCATGTTGGTTATTCCAATAATCGAGTACTCAAGCGGTTTTTCGCTCGAGCGATCACAACACTAATTATTAGTGTCCCTATTGGGCCAAGTGACACAATTATTTGAAAATAAAGTTTTTAAAAGTGTCAATAAATTTTTAAATATTATTTTTAGACCAGTAACTTAATAAAGCAATAAATATAAAATATCGATGAATAAATCTAATATTTTCTGTGGAAGTGCAAATCTTAACTATATAGTATAGCAAATTATCGTTAGGTGCCCTATGTTCCCTACCTTAGAATATATTCTATAATAGGATACTGCTATTTTTTGTTTGTCATGATTATGGTTAAAAATGTCACCTAACTGATAATATTTAGCAACATAATATGATATGGCTACTGATAATTTTGCAATTTCTTAAAAACATATTTCCACTTGCAATTATAAACTTAAAGATTATTTACTTAATTCATTATTTATTGCATAAGATAAGAAATACAGTCTTTTTTTAAATTTTAGAAATATGCGAACTGCAAATTTTCATGTTTCTTCGATATAGTTAACCAGGATATTTCGAATCATCGCGAACGACCACAGGTTAACGTTTTATTATGTGGTTAAAACTGACAAATTTCACGGAAAATTAAAAATATGTTTTGTTTGGAGATACCTTAGGTTTTATGAATCTGATAAAATAATGTATTACAAATATTACAAAATAATCCTTTTAACATTAAATTTTATAAACATCAGGTCAAAGTTGTAATTATCATAACCATAGAAAGGAGAATTATCATAAAAAATTAAAACTACCTTTAACATATGTCTAAACAGGTCACTTATTGCTTTGAGTCTTCTTCATTTATTTTATGGCGTCGGCTGCTGTAGTCATCATTCGCCAAGCTTTGATTCTTTCATCAACAAAATATTTACAATATCAGATTCTCAAGCGCTGTCCACACATAAAGTTTTACCTGACGTTCCTAGTTGTTAAAGTAAGACGTACCAGTTAAAACATTAGGTGTGGACAGCGTCTAACATAAGGTTGTCCCTTCGACCAGAAAATAAATAAGGAAATCCCAAATTTTAAAACGATTTCGAGCAGAGCCGGACCAGGTATACAAATTCAATTTATACCTATGCCTGATGCATATACAGGGTGCTGATAAAGTCTGGAATAATCGATTTTTCTTGAAAACGCAAAACTTTTTCGAAAAACGCTCGTACCCGTCTATTTTATTTTATTCTTTGACATTTTTTGGCGTTCTTCAATATTATACCGGATGCGCCAAAAACGCTAGGCAAGTGTCAACTTCACTTTTTCAAATAGAACACCCCTTTTTTTCTCCAATATTCAGATTCCTCTCTAAACTCTAGACAAGTTTCATATAACATATTGTATGGCTAAAGTCAACAGTAATTGAAATACAGGGCCCACAATAAAAATCAAGGTATAATTTTAAAGCTTGTTTTCCATGACAAATACTTAGGCTAGAAAAAAAATTCTAACAGGAAATTGGTAATACAGTGAACAATCTAAAAAATTATTTGAGTAAGTGTTGAAAATGGTGTCCATTTACGGCTCTACAATGTCCCAATCTCTCAACAAATTCTAACTGTACATTATGTACAATTTCTGGGGTAATTTGTCTTATGGTTGTTGTTATACGCGTTTTGAGAACATCAATATCTTCTGGTTTATTTTTGTAAACCCTTTCCTTAATATAGCCCCACAGAAAGAAGTCCAATGGCGTTAAGTCGGGGGACCTCGCAGGCCACTCTATTTCACCCCGTCGATCTATCCAATGATGATGAAATAACTCATTCAGGTATCTACGGACTTCGACCGAATAGTGGGCTGGTGCACCATCCTGCTGAAACCACATAGTTGTATCATGTGAGTCAGGAATGTTCCGATCGGGAAATAGGGCAATCAACGCTGGAGCGAGGTCTTCTTCAAGAAACTGCAAATATCTTTGGCCAGTCAAATTTTCCTCAAAAAAATAGGGTCCTATAACAGTATCCCGAATTATTCCTGCCCATACATTAATTTTTCTCGGCCGCTGGGTATGAATTTCTCGGAACCAATGGGGATTTTCGCTGGACCAATACCGGCAATTTTGACGATTTACCATGCCATCCAAGAAAAAAGTAGCCTCATCGGAAAAAATTATGTTACTCGGAAATAATGCATCGTTAATCAAGTAATTATCCATGAGAATTTCGCAGAACTCATTCCTTCTGTCAGGGTCGCCTTCCAAAAGTTCCTGTACTCCTTGACATGCATGCCATTTTTCCTTTTTCAGGAACTTTGCCACCGTTGAATCGTGGATATTTTGAACATTTTGAGAAATGCTTCTTGTGCTCGAATGTGGTCTCTCTTCCAACGAAACTAGAATATCAAGTTTGACATCGTCGGAAATTTTAGGTCGTCCACTTCTAGGTTTATCCTTAACGTGACCAACTTCATTATACTTCTTAACAATTTTGGAAACAGTTGCCTGATTTATGTGTTCTCTATTTGGATATTTATCATTAAAATACTCACAAACTTCTATTTGTGTTCTCTTTCGATCTCCACATCCTACTATTATTAATATTTCGATTCTCTCAGCTTCCGTTAGAAACATTTTTATGGGTAAAAGTGACAACTTTGGAGTAAATATTAAATGTTTTGACATTTACGTAACTAAGTTATTATGTAGAAACCGGTAAGAAGGTAAATACCTAGACCTTAAAATTATACCTTGATTTTTATTGTGGGCCCTGTATTTCAATTACTGTTGACTTTAGCCATACAATATGTTATATGAAACTTGTCTAGAGTTTAGAGAGGAATCTGAATATTGGAGAAAAAAAGGGGTGTTCTATTTGAAAAAGTGAAGTTGACACTTGCCTAGCGTTTTTGGCGCATCCGGTATAATATTGAAGAACGCCAAAAAATTTCAAAGAATAAAATAAAATCGACGGGTAGGAGCGTTTTTCGAAAAAGTTTTGCGTTTTCAAGAAAAATCGATTATTCCAGACTTTATCAGCACCCTGTATAAATACAAAGTGATTTTTAATAATTTTAATCTTTAGTGGTTTTCCGGCGAGTAATTTTTAGAATGTGGCGTCCTTTTTTAAAAGGAAGCATTTATCTACCGATGCCAAACTAATAATTAAAAATGTGTATCAATCGTTGTTGAGTAGAAATTTTAATTCGATGGATGCTTTAGCAGAGACGTCTACTTTGACAAAAACTCCTTTATCTTCGGTAAGAGACTACTTAAACCTGTTAATACTAGAAAAAAAATCGGAGTGATTTTGGCACATTTTGAAGCATTGACGAAAATGACATGGATTGATTAAGAAGAAAGATTTACCAAATGTATGAGGCACAAACTGTACCCACTTTGATTTTCCCTCAAATAGCGGCTGATTAAAGACGAAACAAATATCTCTTGTAGCCTTTCGAGCCTTAGGAAAATATTGCGTAAAATGGGTTTTAAATACCGAAGCATTGATAAAAGACAAACATTAATAGAATCTCAACGTTTACGGGAATGGAGACTTAAATATTTAACAGATGTTAAACAATTTAGAGAAGAAAATCGTCCAATTATTATATACCCATGATACTCCAAGAAAAGGTTGGGATGATTTTTCCAAAAAATGTCAAACCAAGGCACCATCAAATAAAGGCAAAAGAATTACAATATTACATGCTGGTTCAGAGAACGGGTTTGTTCCAAATTGTCGGTTGCTTTCAGCTAAAAACATAGCAGATTCTTCTTTAGATTACCATCAAGATACCAACGCACAACTTTTTGAAGATTGGTTTAAACATAAACTCCTTAAACATATACCTGAAAATAGCGTAATTGTAATGGACAATGCTAGTTATTATCATAGTCGGCAAGTATAAATCATTCCCAATTCTAATAATACAAAAGCAGAAATTCAAAATTTTTTGATTGAAAAAGATTTATATTTTGAAGAAACTTACAAAAAACCAGAACTGTAACGAAAAAGTATTAAAAGCTTAAAATAAATAAGGATTACGCGTGTGACAAACTTGCAGAAGAAAATGGACATACAGTGTTGCGTCTTCCTCCGTACTATTGTATATTCAATCATATTGAGCTAATATGGCACCAATTAAAATCCAATATTAGGAGAAATAATATTTCTCCTACATTAAATGCATCTGTAGTAGAATTAATTAAAAACGAAGTAAGAAAAATTTCTGCAGACAGCTGGAAAAACTGCATGTACTTAAGGTGGAAAATTCTTACAATTGTATGATTACAAATATTCAACCCTTAATTATAAGTTTTGGGCTTAGATGAAGATAGTGATAGTGATACAGAGTTAAATTTTGAATAAATTATCAATAGTTTCTTAGAATTTAAGTAATTTTTATTGTACTTGTTAACCTAATAGTTATACTTTTAAATTATATTATTTTCAATTATCATTAATTGTTATCTATTTATTTTAAATTATAAAAATAAATCATGTGATGTGGTATACATTTTCAAGCCGGCTCTAATCCCATTTATTGAGCTTTGAATTGGTTGAGGCGTATACAATAGGGTTTAATCAGGTAGTTTATTTATGGCAGTAAAAGTCAACGGTATAATTCTGCCACAACTATACAATTTGTCACAACTAATTCAGAATCTGACTTTCCACCTTCCCCTGCTAAAATATCCGGATTCTCGACTGAGATATCTAAGTCGAGCAAAATTTGACGTTCCGTCATATTACAAACAGGTTATGTTTCATAAATTGCTTTGTTTGCTTTTAATATTCGATTCTCTAAAATGTCATAAGTACTAATAAATTATAAAATGGGTGGTTAAAAGTTAATTTAAAAATAAATACCTGATGACACGTACGAACAAACAACTGAGATCAGTCAACTAATTTGAACTTAGGAAGGAAAGTGGTTGTTCGTATGCAGCTACTGTGTGGACACTACCGACCTATATCTGTGGAGGACCGCAGTAAAAAGTTAAATTTTATGAATATAAAAATGGGTTGGTGCACAAGGTTCATCGGTAATATTCTTAAAGGTTGTTTAGTAAAGAAGGTCTTGATGTGCAAAAATATTGCTGTGTAATCATTTTCATTAAGGTCGAAGTACGGTCCTGTTCGTAGATATAGGTAGGTGGTGGATACTCCTTGAGAGATGAAATGCGGATACCCCACCAGAACTGATAAAAGTGGCATTGTTCTGATTTATTTGTTTATCCTTTACAATATATAATGACTTCAGATAGTTCGGAAATTACACTAATCAACACAAAAATCCTCTTTATAAAAATATCGTGAATTTTGTAACATTTGGACTTAAACTAATATACAACTGACCCTCAAATGTTTATATTGGCCTCAGATTTCTTGGAAAGGTCGAATAGGCCCAATAATAGGTAATAAACGGTCGCCCCATTGTTATTTGCAGCTTATTTGGATCTATGCTTGAAATATCCCTTTAGTCGTTACTATATAATCAATTAGTAAACATCTATTAATATTTTCGCTTAGATCTACGTGCATGGTAAAACGGTACCAAAAATGTCGATGCGTGTTTGCGGTAATAAAGCCGATACCTTCTGTTATATTTGTGGCGAAGTTACCGCGAAAGCGTACCAAAAACCGATATCTTCATTAGTAAAAAAGACTTATGAACTGTACTTTGGATGCAAAGTTGGCGATGAAGATAGGTCCTGGGCCCCAAAAATGTATTGCAGTTCGTGCTCGAAAACATTGATTGGATGGCTGAAAGGTACTCATAAATCTATGCCATTCGCAGTTCCAATGGTTTGGAGGGAACCTCGTAATCACGTAGATGATTGTTATTTTTGCATGACGAATATTAAAGGAATTACTAGCAAAACCAAGCGTAGCATTCAGTACCCCAATATTCCTTCTGCAATGCGACCAGTGCCCCATGCCAACTCATTACCCATTCCCCAGCTACCTGAGAGTTACACGCTTGATTCCCAATCAGACTCCGGAAGTATTTCACCAGAAGCCGGACGAAGCTACATCCCTAGTTCTCATGATTTGCCTGATACACCTCATTTAATCACTCAAGGTGAATTAAATGACCTTGTTCGTGACTTGGACCTCCCGAAAGCAAAAGCTGAACTTCTCGGATCCCGCCTGCAGCAGTGGAAGCTCTTGGGAAAAGGAGTGAAGGTGTCCATCTATAGGAAAAGGCAATCTACTCTCACAAATTTTTTTGCAGTGGAAGTTGATGTAGTATTTTGCCATGACATACCTGGCCTAATGACCGAACTGAACTTACTATATACTCCCGATAAATGGAGACTATTCATAGATTCGTCTAAAACAAGTCTAAAAGCTTTTTTACTTTTTAATGGAAACGAGCATCCATCGGTTCCTATAGGTCATTCGGTAAATATGAAAGAAACATATGACAATCTTAAGATGTTACTAAGATGTGTAAAGTACGAAGATCACAAATTGAACATATGTGCAGGTTTAAAAGTGGTGGCGTTACTGACAGGACTGCAAGCAGGCTATACAAAATACTGTTGCTTTTTGTGTGAATGGGACAGCCGTGCAAGAGACAAACATTATAAAATGAAGGTTTGGTCTCAACGTGACACAATACAAGTTGGCGTTAAAAATTTTACCCGAGAACCATTAGTTCAGAAAGAAACAATATATATTTACCTCCACTTCACATTATGCTGGGTCTGATCAAAAATTTTGTTAAAGCATTGGATAGAGAAGGAAATGCTTTTAAGTATTTAAGAGACAAATTTCCACGTATCAGTGAGGCCAAAATTAAAGAAGGAATTTTTGTTGGTCCCCAAATTAGGCAATTGTTTAAAGATGCGAACTTCAAGCAAATTTTAAGTGACAATGAAAGGCGGGCATGGAATGCATTTGAAAGTGTTTGCAACAATTTTCTTGGAAATAATAAATCAGAAAATTATCGTGAACTCGTGGAAGAACTACTCACGGCCTATCATATTTTAGAATGCAACATGTCACTAAAACTTTACTTTCTCCATTCTCATTTGGACTTTTTTCCTGAAAATTTAGGAGCAGTATCAGATGAGCATGGAGAACGATTTCACCAAGATATTGCCTCCATAGAGAAAAGGTATACAGGAAAGTGGAGCCCGAATATGATAGCCGACTATTGCTGGACCCTAATACGAGACACATCCAGGAGTTCTTATAAAAGAAAGACGTTAGGGAAGTAAATATTAAATTTTAAATTATTTATAAATGTTTATAATGTACCTAAGCTAACTGTTAATAAAATATATTATAGGTTTTTAATTGTTCAAAGAATATGTCCCTCCCTTATCATTGGAGGCTGATATCGAAAATCTGAGGCCAGATCCGGATTCAGCAGGCCAAAATATATAAAATCCTGGCAAAATCATTCTAGGGAGGAATTTTTTTTTTTTAATGTTCGTCAGTGTTATTTTTCATACATATTCATAAGATATAACAACGCTGTATATTTTAATCAGGTTTTGTAATTTTGCACAGATCGTATGGATAAACACACTCATATAAGAATGATTCGTGCACATAGCCAGGGTATTGAGGAACGAACTTGGCAACGCACTCGTAGGGTGAAATTTTTGATCGGTGTCAATTTTGGAAAATTAAAAAATATTTTTTTAAATACTCTTGGCATTTCTTCTTAAAAAAGGTACTCTTTATTTGTTTAAAAAATATCAACCATCTTCTGAAATGATTTATTTGTTGCCAGTCAGTTTTGGCGCTCCCACAGATTTATTTAAAATATGAACAGAAATGTATGCCATTAATTTAGAGTATAATTTATTAATAGGTAAAGTCCAAGCACAGTCCCGCAAAACGGGAGCCGTTAGGCGGGATGCTAAAAATTCATTAGATCTTGTCGCGACTGTCACATCTTTCCCGCAACAACGCATTATTTTTACCATTTTGCGCTGAACGGCTCCTGCAAAACGTGGCCTGCAAAGCGGGACAGTGTGACTCCGCATTTATGCGCATTCTCTCGCAATGATTCATAATTCAACAGTATTTATATGCATATTGTAATTTTTCAAAGTTTTCCAGAAAAGCTGTAAATATGAAGCCCTTGGAAGCGTTGCACCGGCCGCTCGACCGCGGCCAGTCGTGGACCATACATTGCGTTTTAGACGCAGCATTTTAGCTACTGCGGTTTAGCCGTATAAAAGGACGCATGTGCATCTAAAACGCAGTAGCACACATAGCACCGGTCATATAGGTGCTTTTATAATTTTTTCCTTAGTACTTTAATCCCATTTTTCACCCATCAGCTCCCCTATTGCATTCCAACCTCCCATATTGAGGAATGATTTTCCATCTATTGAATAAATTTGTCTGTCGTATCATCATAAAATCGCATCAAAATAACCGCATTGTGTTAACGCTCTGATTTAACTGAATGTGTTTATCATAGGGATCTGCGGTACGATACGATATTTTTGGGTACCGGTATTCTTTGTAACACTACTAGATATTTTGTACCGGTATTTTACAGTACGATACTGTCCGATATACAAAGTTTTTACCCAGTAGCTATCCTATACGTGCGTATGTGCTTTTTGGCACACAATTTAATTCATAAAAATTATTGTGCATTCAACTATTTTCCAGGCAAGATCACGCTCAAAATGTCTACCAAAATATTCATTTGTTGATTGATATTTACGAATATTTTATTAGGTTTATCAGGCAAACCTAACATACAAATCGTTTATGTTGTATATTTAAAACAAAACTGTTTTATATTTATTGTTTATATTTTTTGTATTGAACGATAATTGGGTAATTCATTTTGTTATACTAAGAAGAGTGGCAACTAGAGGAAGTAGGGGAAGTTGCCTTAGGCGTAAACTATATTGAAACCGTAACGATAATCTGATGTCTATTTAAGAATATTTTTGCGTTATAGTGTGTTATTTAATTACTTAATTATTAGTGTTGTGATCACTCGAGCGAAAAACCGCTTGATCACTCGATTATTGAAATAACCGACATCGCTCGATTATTAAAAAAACCGCAAGAATTATCTATTCAGGCGAAAACCGTCGTCCGTAACTTATTATCTTTCACTCAATACCCGCGCTTGGCTTGCCGCCGACGGAATTGTTCCGCTGTAGCGTGATCGAATTAAAAAACTGCTCGTATATTCAAACAGTTTTTCGCTCGATAGGAAATACTCTAGTTATAAATTCAGGCGGAAGACCGAAAAATATCAACTGTTATAATGACCTTCGTTTTACACGCCGCGCGATCCGAAAGCTAGCTAGCCAGCGGCGTAGTTTAGGTCTACGATTGTAAATATTAAAAAATTAATTGATACAATTTGAAAATTTTTATTTACTATAAATTTGAGAAAACTTCTCAAAAATAACATAATAATAGAAATTCTTAATGAAAAATAACAAAACGAACAAAATTGTTAACAACATATAGAAAAATTCGTTGGTTATGTTAAAGTAAACATTTATAAATCTAAACAGGAACTGTTTATTATTAAACTTCACGAAGACTTCTTAAAAATAACACACATTATAGAAAATGTTAATGGAAAATAAGAAAACGAGCAAAATAGTTAACAAAACAGAGGTATCGAGAAATTTTTTGGTAACCAAAAGTAAACATTCTTAAATTTAAACAGGAACATTTAGGTAACTATATAACCATGAATTTAAAAAAAATAATCACCTACTTTCTTATTTTACCAGTCGCGTAACTAAGCCTAAATTTTTGAAGGGCACAGTGTGCACCTGATAATTTAAAGTGGAAGAATTTGACGGCCATTTTAAATATCTATTTATTTTATGCTCGTAGATTGAGAAAGATGTGAAGAAAAATAACTCTTGGTAATACTTTTTGTTTTAAAAAAGAACAAGAATAAACACTAGCAATAAATACATATTTGGGTGATTTTTTGCAGTTTTTTTGTTTGGTATCGAGACACGTGGTAAAAATTCATTATTCACAAATAACTAAATGTCTGGAATTTTTTTGGTGACACTATAATTTTTTAGCTAAACCTGTGCGCACCCGTAGTTACTTGCCTGCTAAATAATCTACATTATCACATGTAAAGGGCTAGGCAGCCCGTTAAGCAGTCGGTGACGTCATCGCTTGGTAAATTGGAATTTCAGGCGATTCACTAGAGCTATTAACTCGATTATTAAAATCATCGGTTTTTCCCAACACTATTAATTATTAGTGTTAATTTGTTTTAATTATTAATTATTTTATCTCGGGGACAATTATTTGAATAGTAAATTGGACTAGTTTAGCCCTACTTCTATATTTTCGCCCACGGACCGCCACTAATTAGAAATTATCAGTCGTTTTTCATAAATTATCTCCAAAGCAATTTCAAAAATATTTTTGTTCATTTTTGATATCCTCTATCATTTAATATAAAACAATGTACCGGTACTCACAATATCGGCACTTTACTTAAGACCAGCGAAAAAGTGCGGGAATATCCCGGCTACCTGGCATCCCTCGATATAATACCTGTAAACGTAATCGCTTGATGAATATGAATTTCGAGTAAAATCGCTGCGCAATCCCGACTGATAAACGCTCGACCTTAACCGGCGAACAGGACCGTACTTCGCCCTTAATCAAAATGATTATACGTCAATATTTTGGCACATTTGACACCTTCTTTACTGGGAAATAAACAATCTATCTGCTAGCATAAACGAAGGCCTTGTGGCTACCTTTATAATTAATTTTGATATCTATTGTCCACGTATCGATATATTCTTAATATCGTTACATCCTTACGACTGATTTCGGTCCTGTATGATGATGGTCTTTGGTTGACCGGTATGGGTGCAGGCAGATGACTAAGGAACAGCATATGACACAGAGAACATTGTGCGACAACTGATTACCAGCCTTTAAAAATATGACTCGTGAATTGTGCGCACCAACCCATTTGTTCACTCATAAAATTAAACTTTTTACTGCCCATCCCATAAGCTGTACGTATCCATAGATCCGGGTCAATGGTGCCAATACTTCAAACAAATACCTTTTTCAATTCTTTAGATCTTTTAATAGGCCACTTCATCGTGGCGACTGACGCAGCCGTGTTTCCACATTTAATCCTGGATTAGTATCGATTACTGTTTGTTTGCAATTTACAACGTCGCGCATCGGAAAGAACAAAGTGTGCTTTAATAAAATAAATTTCCTTCCTTCACACGATTTAAATAAAAACTATGATGAAAACTTATACTGTATAATCTATTTACTTTTATTGTTCTATATTTCTTAGTAAAAGCTGCCAAAGCATTTTCAAACATAACACTGGTCCACACATAATTTGGTGCCGGCGGCAATTTTGTTACTGTTTCTAGGTAATGTGGGTCTGCTAAACCTTAAAAATAACCTCAGATTTGCGCTATCAGATCGTTTTCAAAAACTAGGACCATAAGCTATATTGCCGAGATTAAGGGTATTTTATATCGCATAATTATATATTTTATGTATTACTGCTACCATTAAAAAAACAACTCAGGAATGGAAGAAAAATGTTTATTGTACACCACACCACAACAAATACAAAAATTATCTGTCAATAACATTAACAATATTAACTTAAGTTATTAATTTAAATTAACCTAAACTTTTGGTGCCTGGATAAAGAAGATTATTTTCATTTAGTCTGGAGGCAAGTGTAATATAATTTTAATTAATTATCATTTATTGTATTGAACAGAGTGAACAGACTATATTAGATGATTTGTAAAACAAACTATATTACGTTACTAAGATCTGAACAGTCAGGTTCCTTTTTAAATATCCTATTTCAAGAGGCTATTCATTTAATGGTGTTAATATAAACACATGGATGTTTGAAAAATAAAAAGGGACCAGTCTGGTGGAGGGTATCGAGAAGGCCTCTCGATAAGTTGCACGGTTCATCATTGCGTTGAATATAATGAATGTTATTAACTAATTGTTAATATAATATCCCAAATATATACACTATTATTCGTCTTACACAAGTAACTCGGCAGACTCTTTTGGGAGGAGGTCACTTAGCTCCTCCTGAATAAAGCGTTCGGGACTTTAATCTCCTTCAAAATCGCTGTCTTCTTTTTCAAATCGGTCACTCTGCAACTCGTCAGATGACGTTTCGACTGTATCCTCTGATAACATTGACAGGCTGCTATAGTATATGAGTATGTTGGTTAATATTTCTTCAGAATGCCCAACAGCTGACTCCAGGTTAGGATAGTTCCACTTTGTCGATTGTTACGATTAATGACTTTTATCTTCACAAGACAAAAATAACAATCGTTAAAATGGCTTTTTTGTTCCCTCCATACCATCGGAACACCAAACTTTAAACACTTTCTTTGTCCTTTTATCCATTGTCGCAGGTGTTGGACAAAGGTTTTGCATACAACATGTGGAGCCCAGAGTTTATCTTGGTCTCCTAAGTGAACACCAAAATAGGCGAAATAAGCTTTTTCACAAAGTCGCAAATCACTATTCTACTTTCTTCTAAAATGTACTCGCCAGATATGAAGCAAAAAACGTCCGGATAGTTTACGCAATTTCGCCTACTTGTAGAAGCCATGTTTAAATGTTTAAATACGATTTTTCCAAAAACACACTCTTGCAATGAAACTCAAGTTTCAACAAGATTTTGCATATGCATGCAGGCAATATTCCGTATATGGGGATTATATACAGTGAGGACGTAAAGTAAGGAATAAATTCATTATCTCGCAAACTACAATTTTTTTAAAAAATCGCTCGGACCCTTCGATTTTCTTTTTCGAACGCGCATATTCTGACATAAAATGTAGATATACAGGGTGTTGCAAATAAGAGTGACACAAAATTTTTTTTTAAATAGAACCCACTGTATATTATTGCATGTACGGATTCTTCGGAAAATCCTAAACATTTTTCATGTAGCATGTGCTATACCTTAGCCCAAGTGTTTTGGAGTTATTCTCATTAAAAATTTGAAAACCAGATATTTCGCAATCAATCAAGACTTGCATTGATTCATGCACGCTGAGGAAAACCTGTAGTCAGCATGCGTGAAGCGCAAGAAAAGTCAAGTAGGCTTTGGAGTTACGATGCAAGAACCAAAAGAATTAATGTCAATAGTTACTGTTATTGTCAGTTTTATGTGTATTTTCCTAACGTTTTACTAGTTTTCAAAAGACTCATTTCGTTTTTTCATAAATAAATTAAATTAAAATGCGGCTCACTGAGAAACAGCGCATAGAGGTTTTGATGATGATGGGCTAGGGTGATAGGGTTAGAACACAGCAAGAAACTTGTGAGTTATTTAATCAAAAATACCCCAATCGTCCGCCAATATCACAATCAACAGTAAGCAAAATTGAGTACAAGTTTAGGCAATTCGGTCATGTAAGAGATGTCCCTAGATTTGGCCGTCCTCAAGTTGATGAAAATCAACAATTAGAAGTCTTACTGGCAGTTCAAGATAACCAGCATGTGGTGTCTAGGCAGGTAGCAAGTGACGTGGATATTGGAAAAACAACAGTTCTTAAAATACTGCATACAAATAAATACCATCCTTATAAAATGCAAGTTCTACAAGAACTTTTGGAAAGGGACTTTGAGAGGCGCCTTGAATTTTGTGAGCGTTTACAGGATATGTGTTTCGTAAACAGAAATTTTGTAAAAAATATAATTTTTTCCGATGAGTCCACATTTTGCTGAATGGTGACGTAAATACCCAAAATTATCGATATTGGCCCGATGTAAATCCACACTGGATGAGGGAAGGACACACAATTTAATCAAAAGATCAATGTGTGGGCTGGCGTTGTCGATGACATTGTTATAGGGCCTTTCTTTTTTGACGGAAATTTAACAGGTGAGAGATACTTGAGTTTTTTAGAACAAGAACTTGTTCCAGGCCTGGCCACCCTTTTTCCTGAGTTAGAACGTCCCGATTTGCCACATCATAATATCTGGTTGCAACAAGATGGTGCTTCCCCACATTTCGCTGTGGGAGTTACTTTTCCAAACAGGTGGATTGGAAGAGGTGGTGGTTTTATTGAGTGGCCGCCAAGGTCACCCGATTTAACACCACTCGACTTTTTTATGGGGATACCTTAAGGGAAAAGTATTCAAAAGCCAGCCTGCAAATTTAGATGATTTAAAAGATCGCATCCGGCAAGAAATTCGGCAAATTACACCCCACATGGTTCGAAATGTTCAGAGAAATTTGTCGATCGGTTAGGCTATTGTCAGTTGACCACCGGAAGACACTTCGAACATTTACTTTAGAAAAATTATTTTTAAGTTCACCTAACTGTTTTTTCAATAAATAAGACATTTTTAAAATAATTTTATTCTTTGTTTTCTCCATGACTTTTTCCACTTTTCAAATTTTGAATGAGAATAACTCCAAAACGCTTGGGCTAAGGTATAGCACATGCTACATGAAAAATGTTTAGGATTTTCCGAAGAATCCGTACATGCAATAATATACAGTGGGTTCTATTTAAGAAAAATTTTTTTTTTGTGTCACTCTTATTTGCAACACCCTGTATATCTACATTTTATGTCAGAATATGCGCGTTCGAAAAACAAAATCGAAGGGTCCGAGCGATTTTTTTTTTAAATTGTAGTTTGCGAGATAATGAATTTATTCCTTACTCCACGTCCTCACTGTAGGTACTAATGCCCTAGGACACAAGCCAAGTTAACGAATTAATTTATTAGGCTTACGGTATACAATTTCATTCTCTTTTATTGCCTTCTAATGTATATTTTATGCTAATTGCAAATACGAAAATAAGAAATTTGCAGTTGCAAAAAAATTCAAGGAAAAATTATTTCTTATCTGTAATAATTATATGGCCTTTTGCCAATATAAGATTAAGTATTTCCATTTATGAATAAATAGGCATAATTACGAATGCATTAGTCCTGGAATTAGTGACATTTTTGATAAAATTTAAGACCATTATAATTGTCAAATATATTGTTACTACAATTTATTATAAGTAGGTTCTATATCTAAAAAACTCGAGCTGATACGAAGAAAAGCTAAGTGATTTTGAAATCACCGCATTCAAAATAACTAAATTGTTGTTTTTTCTACCCGCACCAAAACACAATTTTTTAATAGAATAAAATTTAAAAATATAAGCTTGTGATTTATTCTATTATTTTTTTTGTTAATTGTTGATACACCCGCCTATCTTAGTATTTCTTACACCATAGACATTCTGATTTTAACGATTCAAATAAAGCCTCAATACCTTTACATGGACCAGCTTGCTCCTATAACAATTCACTTAAGCATGAAATACGTACATATACAATAATTATGGAAATTCGTTTTTCTATTCTTCTAACCTTCCAACAATGAACTCACATCTCCAAGAGCTTCGAAATTAATTATCCAAGGATTTTAAATCAAGGAGAATACTGCTTTGGTTCACAGTCTTTGAAGAATAAACAATTCACATTCTTGGGTAGGTTCTAAACAACTTTCCAGAAAAGCTATCGGGGAGCTCTGAAAATTAGTATAATTTTCCTTTGTCATTTTCTGCCAATTAGACAAAGACCTTACCTCTCCTTCGATCGGACTTTTTATAAAAGCCTTATAGGAATCACCGTCTTTAATACCTGCTTTCACGTTTGACACTACCAAATTAACATCTGTTATATTTGTCGTTATTGTTAAATAAGATAGAAATATCGGGTCGATGTTTGTTTTAAGTCGGTGGAGTAACCCGATAAAATGCAGGAGCAGAACTTTTCTTAAATAATATTATCTAGGGTCAAACTAATCGTATATTTACGCAAAAGTGAACCTAGATCCATGTTGCAGTTATGGAATTAAATATGAAAAAATAAAAATATTACATCGTTTCTTATACAGGGTGTTATGGAAATGACGTATTATATTTAAACCCTGATATAAAGACAAATTTGAAGAAAAATAGCCATAGCTCAATTCATTCAGCGGTAAAAGTGACCTGACGTCAAACCAGAAAACACCTGTGTGGCACTGCGATACATGTAAACAATCAAGAAATTCTGGCCGGTGTGTCATATTGTACACCTTAAACTCTTTAGACAAAATAAAATAATTTAAACAATTTTCCATTCTGTAATACCTTTTTGTACAATTAATTGAAGAACATTTACGACGGACTATGTTTTAAACAACACGAAAAAACATATGGAATAGTAATAGCCACGTACGTCACTAGGTCAAATGCCAATGACCTCTTGACGCCTTACATCGGCTGAGCGAAATAGTTTCATATAGCGCCGCACGCTTGCTTCTGTTAGTTGAAGACCAACCAGCGGCCGGATACGTTGTGTCTCGTCGATCACCAAAACACTCTCAGCAATTCGCTCTGTTTTTTCGGTTTACGCGTGTATCTTGCCCGTCCATAAATAATAGAATATTGTTTTTATTGACGCGTTTCTTCTTGACGTCAAACTTCGTCGCGTGTAATAAAATCTAATAATCTGTAGTATAATCTGTATTATTGTATTTTCAAAAGCTAACTATCGGTTCTGTTTCACTATTACTGTTTGTACATAAAGTGTTTCCAGGAGTGTTCCCATGAAAAAGAAAAAAAAACTGATTGTGTTTGTGCCTGGATTTCCTCGCTCTTTAGGTATAAGGATAAATACAAGTAGGTAGAAAATAATTTATTTTTATAATTTTATATTAAGTTTGGCAACATTGCCATTGGCTCTGGGTGAAATGTTGTACAGTAGCGCGGACTGACCTGTGAGTAAGAGTGTTTATTACCTTACCTTACCTTACTTTAAAACGGTCGATTTAAAAAAATTAAATATGTAGCGCTTCTCTAGGACACCCAAGGAGCCATCCATTCAAATATAATACGTCATTTCCATAACACCCTGTATAACTATTTTTTTGTTTTAATAGGAATGTAGTCACTTATTAGTTATTTTATTGGTGTTGACGCGTAATTTTAATTTTTTTTATTTATTTATTAATAAATTGCTCATTTGTTAACTATTTTTTTTACAACAACTCAGACATAACGTCAAATGGATTTTTCATTATTTTGTTTCTGAATCCATTCCACAGCCAACTACCAACAAATATATTTTTATAAGATAATTTCGCTATAAGTCCGAAAATATTGAAGATAGGTATAGGAACACTTAATATCATTAGATAGAAAATTCGATCCTCCATTAGCAAAACCTATCAAATACAGGGTGTCCTATTTAAAAAAAGAGAAGATTTTTGCAATAATTCATCTCCCTCAGAAATATTGTTATGTAGACGCCCTGTATAAAACTAATTAAATACCGTTCAAAATTATAAAATTTCGATGGTCTTGTGAAACTATTGTCAAAATTTCAGCTTTCTAGTTATAACCGCTAAAAAGATATGATTTTCTTTTCAGGTCCCGATACGGCGTCAAAAAACCACAAGATTATTTATAATTCAAAAAGTCTTAAAGATAGGTACATAATATTATACAGAAAACTGTTCTACATTTTTACCTTTTTTTTAAGAAAATATAATATATAGGGTAATTCATTTAAAATTCCAAAGTTGCTACCGCTTTCGGTATGATCCGGCAACACCGCATCATCCAAAATATTTTAGAAACGTAGAAAACCATCTCTTATAGCTACAACCAAATTTTCAAAATAAAATCTCATTCAGTTCTCGAGATACTTCTAATAGGCCACTTTACTTGGTGCACCCTGTATAGTATATGTACGTTTCGAAAATATTTGCATTTTTGTTGCCAACAGTTTACAATTTTGATCGGAAACAGAAACGATAGATACATTTACCATAATGTGTCTAAAAATGCTAGTTGGGTGCTTGCTAGCAGTTAAAATAAAAACTATTAAAATTGGTTCATTATTAACGAAATAATAGCTTAATAATTTGGACGTGCATTTATGAATATTGGATAATTAATTACGGTAGTGCATGTATTATTTATTTACTTACAACATGAGTTTTGCGTTAACATGGAAAATTTACTATTACACATTTATTTGTTTGAGTTCGTATAGTATAAACGAGTCACTTTTTTTAGAATTTTTCCTTAACCATATTTGTCATTTTCTTGTTAGTAAATTTTAGCACTTTCGTAATTTGCCAATAAACGTGTCTTATCTTCGGAATAATTTACAGCTCTTAAACGCTAAAAGATTTAGGATTTTGTAAACCTTTAGTCGACTCACCATTGTTCTCCTAAAAAGATCGGTATTTAAAAACGTGTAGTGCAATATGGGTAAACAGAATAATCGTTCGTATAGCTATCGGGCAGTGCCGCAAAATGAAACTGGAAGTTGTCAAAAGTAAGTAAAAAAATGCTTAAATCAAATTAATCTACATAAAAGCGTCTACTTGTTTATTTTCCTGTCAAATGTACTCACGGCTAGTGGTGAGCCATATTTCACGAACTGTGATTTAATCGCTGATATCAACAAATCACAGGTAGTCACAGTTCCTTAGCAGCAATAAAAAGCGTGATGTGATCACAGTTTAAACAAATCACCTTTGCGTACGCATTTTACTTTTACTGATCATTAAACCTATCTTTTTGTTTAAAATTTATTCCCATGGGGTTGAATTCTTGTAACACGATACAAATACATTTATTACATTTGCCATAATCGGCCTTATTGTGTTGAAATAATAAAGGCCATTTTCGTATATCATCGTTAGAATAACATGGGCGATACGGGACTTCGTGCCTTATTGTTAAAGAGTAAGCAATAAAAGTCATTTTAGCTTATGATCATAAGAATAACATGAAGGGTACTGGACTTGCCTTATTGCTTTCTGGTGGATTTTCTCAAATCACATCTCATATAGAGCTATTGTTTAAAATGTGATTCCGTGAAGTTGTCAGGTCGTTACTCGATACTTGACTGTGACTTCTGAATCTTGAACATGAAACCGTGAAATGAAAATGAGTAGTAATATTTGAAAGACTAGCGAGCTCTGGATATTCTTCAATGAAACAAACTAAGTAATAAGAAGACTAAAATGATTAATGAATATATTCTTAAATGATAATATACAATATGCACAAAATGATTAAGAGACCATGCGTGAATAAATGCATGAACAAATTGTTAAGTACACAGCGTTTAGTTCATCATAGTTTTTTAAAAGGTATAATTCTACTTTAATCTAGGTAGAAATAACGTTTCCTTCCGTTTGTTATCAATGTTGTGTAATATTTTTTACAGATTTTCGTTTCCTTCTGTTACAGTAATTCTTTTAGTATTAAAGTAGTATATACAATAAATAATTTAAATCCATCGACCATCACCCAATAATTATTTTACGATGAGCGCACTATTCTCTTATGTTATCTAGTTAATATCACGCTTAGCAGTGATAAAAATTTATAAACCGTGATTACGTCACGCTTTAATTTCACTGATATCAAAAAATAACAATCACGTTTCACAACGTGAATGAAAAATCACGATTTCACTGCCGCGTCCAACGGTGCAGCGCTCTAAGGCTTTAATGACGGCCTATGATTGAAACATTGTAACATTTTTTTTGTATATAGCGTGTCCAAAAAAGAATGCAACATTTAGCAAATTGCTTTATTATTGCTTTCTCAGAAAATGTTATTCTTGTTTAAAGTCGGAGCTTATCTTTCGAGCTCACCGTGAAGCCATTAAATCTGGCGTTTTATCCTGAAAACATACGTCTTTTGGAATTAACTGAGGGATTACCACAACAAATTAAGATCCCTTGTATGACAAATTAGAAACCTAAAGGATCACCTCGGGGATTTTTTTAAAATTACTTCGTAAGATATATTTTAAGGTGTAAAGTTGGTCATAAAATGCTACATTTTAATACGTCCGTATATCGCTAGTTTTAATTAATTTAAAAAATTAGAACTAGAATTCCCCGCCCACAAATCAAAACTTTCAAATTCTTTTTACTATTTGTTCCAATTCAAACTGGATTTCCAGTTCTTGATTCCAAACCAAACGCTTGCGTGCCCAGGTGGTGGCGACAAACTAGTGAATACTGTTTCGCCGAACAAACTCGAGACGTCAGGGCTGTTTTAGTTGGAATGCACACCGTTTTTAATATAGATACCTAAATATAATATATATTATGGATTGTATCAAAATTAAGTAATATGAATTGGAAAATCAAGGAATACTGTAACTAGTCTTAAAGATATTGTTTGTGAACGACTAAGCATTTCTGGATTTTAAGCAATGTATACATATTTCTTATAGATAATAAATCCATACTTTTTGGATAGAGAATAAAAAACGAATGTGTAACCGATTTTACAATTTAACCAATACGTCGCGTAGTCGTTACTTCCGTACATCGCTTATCTTAGGGTGGTATAAATCTAGCTATCTAAATGGTTTATAATATAGAAATGTGCAAGTTGTTTTCCATCAAGTTGTATATGAAGATACTGCCAACGGGGAAAAAAAACTTTCTTAAACATTAATATATCAAAAACGACAAACTTAGGCATATCGAACAATAGAGCGACTTGACATATCAGAATCAGAATTTATAAATACCATAAACTATAGGATCTAACTTTGAAAACGTAATTTTGTCTTGAATCTTAATTAATTCTTGAACATAGGTACTGTATTTCACGATAGTTTAAAAATATGCCTCTTTAGGTTATATATGTCGTAGTCTTATAGTAAAATCCGTCTTTTCATGAAGAACCTAGTCATATCATGAAGCGTCGGTATATTGTGTAAAAACATGAAACAACACAATCTGCTTTTCAAGAAGAGCCCGTAGCACTTCGGCGAATTGTGGGTACTACAACCTGCCTAAGTTTAAATATTGCGGTTTCGTGAAATTTCCACAAAGACAAGGCATATTGTGTTTAAATAATCTTTTCGAGCTTGTAATTGAGACATCGCATTATATAGAGTGGACCAACATATCCTAGTAAATCCTGTTGAACTGTTGTATGGTCTTTTATTCGGACAGGAGTCACAGGACTCATAATATTTATTGTAGTGTGCATTAAAAAACTTGTCATTATTTTCTTCCATAATATAATTACAAAATTAATAACAGTTTCAATACAATAAACACGTTACATAATCCGACGAGTGATAGGTACTTCACAAAGTGCCGCTCTTTAAATTTTCTTGAAAAGCCTAGGCAGATTGTGTAGTTTCACGTTTTTACACAATATACCGACGCTTCATGATATGACTAGGATCTTCATGAAAAGACGGATTTCACTATAATATTACGACATATGCATATCTTTGCTATAAGTAAGTAATTTTGCTAACAGTAAGTAAATTTTTTCTACTTTTTATAAGATATCCCTTCTCCCAGAGCTACTTCATTAAGCAGAATAATTGATATATATTTACTGTTTCTATTTCCATGTCAATTGTACCTTCAATCTATGCCGTCGTATTCTAAAGTAGCGGCGTCATCCTCTGTCATACCCGAACAAACCCGAACATTTGATAGCACTAACAATTACGGAAATATCCTATAAAATTGTCGAAAATGAGACACTCTGTACTAGGGGTGTTTTAATGAAGGTGGTCAATTTTAAGAAGAAAACGTCTAAAAACCAGTAAGTATTGTATACTACTGAACGTATTTTAGTTCCTCTTTCATAATTTAAACAAAAAAAATCCAGGCCCGTATTAAAGAAATTAAGTTGATGACGGTGACCCAATAAAAAGTAGCAATGAGAAAGTGAAATTTATTTTTGGACATCTCTTCAAACAAGGCCAGGCAGAAATAAAAACCGCAAATTTTTAGATTTTTCAACAAATTTTGAAAGGCCCTGTATTTATTTTCGCGGCATATTATTGTCCCCGAAATTACGCAACTTCGCCTCAATTTCACCGGCTTCGCTTCTCTTGCCGTTTCCGAAATCCCAATGGTGAAGGTATAATTTGTTCCACCCTGTATAATGGAATATTATATACATTAATTTCCAAAAAAAAAAATTAAGCAGTGCATAAATAATTTTAGAAAAGCTTTAATTTAAATTATTAATAAGATTCCCTGTAATTATATAGTCGGTTTGTTCGGGATTGTTCGATTTGACTAGATGATCAATGTAGAATACTTAAGTTATCATAAAGCAATAAGTTATTAATTGTTGCCAATATGACTCTAATTTGCCAATTTAAGTAGGTCAAACATATCCATCTTACATGTAAATATAAATATCGCTGTTTGTTCTGTAATTAACTTACAATTTGAGTACAATATGAAAATATATATTTAGGGAAAACCCCAATAAAAAATGTCAAAACATATTAGATGACAAGAGATGGTAACAATTATGAATGATTGCTTTTATTAATTAAACCAAATGAAATATAGAGCAAACACATAGTGTGGTGATAAAAATAGATAAATCTTATATTAACGATTTAAATCAATTTTAAAAATGAAAAAAAATGTATTTCTGATTGAATTATGCGTCTACCAATACAATTAGTTACTAACAATTTGTCTGACGTAAATCAGTGTATGAAAATATATGGGGTGCGCAGTAAAAAATATGTTGTTAAATTTATTAACCAATTGAATATTTACGTTTCCAAAATTAACTGACGATTGTTTGTCTTAAAGCTTATACGTCAATGTAAAAAGTTTGAAGGAGATGAAGCAATTATATGATTTAGTTTATTGGCTACTGCATAAATCTGCGCCAGCGGCGTTTGTATAACGCTACTATTAATATTTTACAGTGAGATTTATCGAACTGAAGTTTTTCATGTCACAAAAATTATACTAATTTCTGTTAAGATTCATGTTTCAATTTTATTAATGAATCCTAAAGGTATCAAATAAACATAAAATTTTAAAATGTTCCTTAAAATTCCTTAAAATTCCAGACGAATCAAAAATATAATCTTAAAAAAATATTCTGCTTCAATAATAAATGTTTCAATGGCAAATACCTCATAATCTCTATTGAGGATACAGAGGAAGTCAAAAGAATCCTAATCTATCATAGAAAAAAATTCCCCATTAACGGAGATATAGAGCCGTAAATGGGTACCCAGCGATTTACCTTTTGAGTCTAACTTTTGAACCGACCGGTATAATTTAATGACATTTTAATAGTTTATAGAAGCAATAAAGAGTCATTAAACCACACTCCAGTAGAAATTTTACATCATCACAGAAGCCATTAACAGACTTTCCACCACACTCATCGGGTAAAAATTTTTACCGGTGTCATTTAACAGAGCTGAAAACTAATTTTTTTAATACTTTGGTCATTCCTCTTCAAAAAGGGAATCTTAATTTATACGATTAAATTTGCGGTTTTCAAGCGAAAAACTCAATAGTTACTAGTGCTAAACACAAATAGGGAAAAATAAAATTTAGCATTAGGTTAATTTAAAATTCTAAATTTGTCATTAAATTATACCTGTCGGTTCAAAAGTTAGAGCCACAATAGTAAATTGATGGATTCCCCTTTGGAGTTCTGTATCTCCGGTAAGGGGTACTTTAGCAATTTTCTTTATGATAAATTAGGTTTATTTTGACCTCCTCTATATGCCCCCTAGACATTAGGGGGTACTTATCGGACATCCTGTATACACGGTGTTATAGAAATGACGTATTATATTTAAATGTGTGACTCCTGGGGTTTCCTAGAGAAGCGCTACATATATTTTTTTTTAAATCGAACATTTAAAAAGTGGGGTAATTCACCCCTAAACCCACCCGGTTACTCCTCGGCACATTCATATATGATCATATTGCATTGCCAAGCTATGTAATCAACAGATGTTCAAGCCCAATGTTGCCAACTGTGTAGGAAATAACTTTAGATTCTTATAAAAATAATATTTAGTTTACCTAGTATCCAAATAGAAGTGAATCCAGGTGCCAGTACACTAGCAAGTAATCCAGGGCACAGAGACATCTTCAGGTTTTCGTTTCTTTTTCTATGGGAAAAGCTTATGCTAATCAAATTTATTTATCCTTTACTAAAGAAGAATGATGAAATAATTATGTTTATAGACCCTTCCATCCCTTTAAAATAAATAGTCTCGTCCAACCAGCGCGGTTGCCATTTCCGAGACTATCTTTATAAAGAAAAGTATTACAGAAGGAAATTCTTCATTTTATTAATATAACCTTATAAAATATCGAAAGTGGCAACGCCGTATTTTTAAGTATCAACCCCAGTCGAGTAAAAAATAATATGCAACCATTTCTGCAAGATCACTTGTTCCTCCAAAATTAGCCGGCCGGTTTAATACTGCTGTTTCAAGCAGATTCGTGTGTTAAATTGTATGTTAATACTTAAACCCGAGTTTCAATTATTAAGTTATTTGTTCTTTTCGCGATGGCAGTGCCCCAGTCCAGTCCAGCAGTACCAACGTGTTATTTAGACAATAAGGGCGTACTTTTGTCTACATAGTAGCACTTTAAAATACTAATTCAGATTGAACGGTACTTAGATGTGTTGTGACGCGAAAACTATGCGATTTTGTGATGTGAGGACTTGGGGTTTTTTTATAAATTAAGTTGGTTTTAAATAAGTCCGAAAAGGTAAATATAATTCCATTTTTTATTTTAAAGGGTAAGTGGCATTTATAAACTTTTAAGTTGTCCAGATCTGACGGGTGTCGTTCGAATTGAACAACTGAGAACATACCTGACCATTTAAAAACTCCGCGGCGGTTCGTTCGAGTCAGTTCAGGTTTATGAATTCCTAGCGAACTGAACTGAACTTAAAAGTTTATTATAATGTACCCTGAAAAATAAACAACTTGCAATCTGTCAAACGGTTATTGACTTTCTAAAGAGTTTACCCTGAAGATATGACAACACTGTGGACATATGTTGCTTTGTTTACCTTCCTGATAGGGGCATCATATGGTCATTTTTGGTTTGACATAAGGTCATGTACAGGGCATATTAAATTAAAGCGCCATTTTTGGATATTTTTCTTCAATTTGTTTTCATCTCAGAAATTGCCGATTTAAATATAATACGTCATTTCCATAACACCCTGTATATACGGGAATCATCACATGAGGCACAGAATGATCAGAATATAAAAAAATCGTTGTAGGTACTTATTTTTTTTAGTAATTTTATCCAATTTTTTAAAATCGAGAAGCAAAGAATAAAAAAAAAATTTCCAAAAAAATTATTGCAAGTTTATAATCATCCAAAAAATTTTACAGGAAAAGTATATTTTATTTAAAAAAAACCGTTGAAATATTGCATTATTAACAAAGATTAAAATGCGCTGACGGCCGTTCCTATATTTCGTCATCCCGGTGTTCGACTAGCATCAGCAAAACAGGACGTAACCGACAATGGAAGAGTTATTTGAAGTTGGTACTTTTTCGTCAATGGTTAGTCGATTTTCGGTTCTTAAAACCTTTCCGTGGCCATGCTACAAAAGTTACGTTTCCGATCATGATCTTTTGTATATGATGCATGATGGTGTGCAAAGAGGTACAATAAAACAGTAATAATAAACAGTTTGTTTATTAAAAAACATTTTAATTTTTACAATAAATTATTATTTACGCTTCCTCGTTATTTTTACAATCGAGACATAACATTTGTTTACTTTTTTTTCTGTGTTGCAAATGGTTTTTTTGCATGTACTACATGATATTTTAGTCTTTCTAAAGTCGGTACGGTGTATGAAGTCCGCTAAGCAATAAAACCTCTGGAGCAGGGTAGTCGGTGGCTCTCAAACAATAAATTATATTTGAGGTATTTTCTAAATAAAATAATTTAAAGTAAATAAAAAATTAGTATAGGTCAAGAAAAATAATTTTTTTTAACTCTTATAGTATTTAGGCAAATTAGTTTTACGAATTCCTTTTTATAACGTTTTGGTTCTAAAAAGAAAAACAACTTGCCTTGACAAATCCGATTTTTTGTTCCTTAAATATTCCCTTAAAAATTGCCATCTTTTTGAAACATTATTGGACATCTCGCAAAGCACTTTTCTGTTGTTCGTTTTTTCGTATTTGAAGCCCAGGTCGTTTAAAATGATGGACAAACTGGTAGTTCCAATATCGCAAAGTTCTTTCTTATTTATCTTTTCAAGAATAGCTTTGAGGGTAACATATTCCTTGGCTTTATACATATCATAAACAATATTTATCCCGTGATCTGGCACAATAGCTGCATCTTCTGTTAGTATAATTTTGAATCTCTCTGGCCGGATTTTCTGGAACTGTGGCATTGCTGTTCGAAATATATTGCAGTTTTTAGAGTTTAGTGAAAATTATTGCTATTTTGTTTCCTGTTTAGAACGTTTGGTAGTGCAAGTTCTTGTACCAAGTTTTGTAAAAAAATCCTGCGCCTACTTTGGTCATTACATTTCCAATTGAGAAACTTTCTAGTAAATATAATATAGGCATTGAGTGCAGCCATATCAATAATTTCCATAAAAACCCTGAATGGCCATCTCCTAATTGAACGAGCACATGTATATTCTATGGTCATTTTATCACCGGTGTCAACTGCCCCTTCCGCTTTATTGTAGTGTAAAATAATTTCAGGCTTACGTTTTGCTTTTTCATCACGATAAGACACAGAAATTGTGCGCTAATGATTTCGATACGCTCTTCAAGCCGTTCGGGGTAACGGAAGTACCGACGTAATTAATTCCAGTTTTTTGTGTAAAATTGAAGTTAAATTTAGTATTTAAAAAAAGGATTGGTAATACATTTTTCTAGGATTACCTGGAGGGGAAAAAAATAGTTTGGAATATAATTGAAAAAAACCGCATCTGAGGTATAGTTGTTGCAGAATTATACCGTTGACCCTTACTGCCATAAATAAGCTACCTGATTAAACCCTATTATATACGCCTCAACCTCTTCAAAGCTCAATAAATGGGATCAGGGCCGGCTTGAAAATGTTTACCACACCACATGATTTATTTTTATAATTTAAAATAAATAGATAAGTATTATTAGTTTTAGGTACCTATAATAAATGTAAAATAATGATAACAATTAATGTTAATTGAAAATAATATAATTTAAAAGTATAACTATTAGGATAACAAGTACAATAAAAATTAATTAAATTCTAAGAAACTATTGATAATTTATTCAAAATTTAACTCTGTATCACTATCACTATCACTATCTTCATCTAAGCCTAAACTTATAATTAACAAACCCGAATATTTGTAATCATACAGTTGTAAGAATTTTCCACCTTAAGTACATGCTGTACACAGTTTTTCCAGCTGTCTGCAGAAATTTTTCTTACTTCGGTTTTAATTAATTCTACTACAGATACATTTAATGTAGGAGAAATATTATTTCTCCTAATATTGGATTTTAATTGGTGCCATATTAGCTCAATAGGATTGAATATACAATAGTACGGAGGAAGACGCAACACTGTATGTCCATTTTCTGCTGCAAGTTTGTCACACTCGTATTCCTCATTTATTTTTAAAGCTTCTAATATTTCTAGCAGTTCTTGTTTTCTGTAAGTTTGTTTGTTTGGTAAATCCTTCTTAATAAATCCATGTAATTTTCGTGAATGCTTCTAAATGCGCCAGAATCACTCCGATTTTTTCTAGGATTTAAGGTTTAAGTACTATATCTCTTACCGAAAATAAAGGACTTTTTGTCAAAGTAGACGTCTCTTCTAAAGTATCCATCGAATTTAAATTTCTACTCAACAACGATTGATACACAATTTTAATTATTAGTTTGGTATCGGTAGATAAATGCTTTCTTTTAAATATGACACTTGAAGATGCCCCCCTATCAGCACAATTCCAAGGATGCCACATTCTACCACTAATAAGCCTAACTAAAAATTACTCGCCGGAAAACCACTAAAGATTAAAATTATTAAAAATCATTTTGTATTTATATATGCATCAGACATAGGTATAAATTGAATTTGTATACCTGCTCCGGCTCTGCTCGAAAGGGTTTTAAAATTTGTAATTTTCTTATTTATTTTATGGTCGAAGGGAAAATGAGGTTTTATTGCAGTCAAATATCAACGGTATAATTCTGCAAATACTATATCTAAAATACTCCGCTCGGCCCCGGAAAGGTTAACGGAGCAGCGCTACACTCTGCTAGGGCGCTACGCTCTGCGAGGCTGTTTTCAGAGTTTTACGAAATCGGTCTCATCAGTGGAAAATTCCATGTCTCACGTAGAAAGAAATTTCGTTAATTTGTCAGTTAAAATATGTTAAGCTAATCTTAGTCTGCGGAATATTATCTTTATAATCTCCAGGTTAGATAATATCTCTTTGTTGAGATTTTTTGCTAGCTTGGGTTTGATTTTTATTGGGAATAAAAGTTAAACAGCCCGATCGCGAGACTCAACAGACGAAAGGACTTACCCCAAAAAATCAGCCGAGATCAAATATAACATTTGCATCGTGTTACATTACATTGGAGTTACCCGTACCAATAAAAATAAGTATAGTTTTATGCTTCGTCCTACGTACAAAAATAATTCCAACAAATTAAATTCATTCATTAATTCTCATAGCCAAAATTTTGCCCTCATCTTCTTCCGCATCTGGTGGACTGCTAGCACTCTTCAGTTAGCGGGGTTAAGGTGGTGGGACCACACAAGACCGACTGACAAGTGCGTGTCAGTTCGGCATCGGCAATCATGCCTGGCACCCCCAACAATCGAATAATGGCAAATCGTAGCCATTTAGAAAATAGAGGAAAGGTAATATTTTAAGGAACTTCTCCAAACACAAACTTTTTGGAAATTCAATAATTCTGGAGCTACTTTTCTTTTTTAAACTAGATTTATAAGCTTGACGTTACGATTGACGATGCCGTTTGATGGTGCCGTTACAAATTAAAAACATTGAAATGCATAAGACCATTTATATTTGACACTGACGGTGCCGTTTGACGGCCAACATAAACCAATTTTATATTTTTCCGATGGCCGGTCGTAGTAACGTTCGTAGCACGTTTACAAAGCCAATCAAAATCGTGTTTGCCTGTCACGTGATATCTAGTACATATTATTTTACTTCATACCATCTTATTAGCCATTTTAAAGTGTACTGTTGATTATAGTGGATAGTATCATTCAGATAACATAAACACTAAAATTAATATAATCACATAAAAATATAGGAAAGCCGAGAAATTCAGGTTATGTTATTATCGCCAACGTCAAGTTTATAAATGGTCGAATTTTGTACCTACGAACGGTGAACGAAAACGGCAGACTGCAACGGCGACCGCCAAATTTATATATTGGCCTTAAAGCCGGCTATAACGTCAGTAAAAATCTAGGTGAGGTCTGAGCCCTCTGGAGGAAGGGACATCAAATAAGAAAAAACTCACAGTAGTTCGAGGACTCAACAAGAGTAAAGAATTTGGAGCAACGGGTCTCACCGACGAGCTGCGCGAGTCGAACGGGCGTGATAATTATTCTCGCATATTCGATGAATGCACCGCAGGCGATAGCGCTCTGAAAAAGGCTTGAATCATACATCCTGTACATTAATGTAAATAATAATATAAAGTAAATGGAGTAATACTGCGCTGTTTATTATTCCCGAATGTAATAAAAGTTGATAAATGAGAGTTGAGTGTGCAATTTTATTGCATAGCTCATTTGAGCATAATTTATAACTGGTATATATAACAAAAAAGCAGTTAAACGAAGATTAAAATAACCGTAGGAAAATTTTTTCTTGCTAGAATAAGCAATGTCGTTTTTCTGTTGACACAGATTTCAGTTAATGATCCATTATTTTATTTATGGAGATCGAGTATATGCAATTTTCCATCGTGTAATATGAAATCGTAAAAAAACATTTGAAGGTCAGGTAAAACAGGGCTAATTTTACACTTACATATTAATTTGGGCGATTAGTGTCTTGGAACTAAGTAATTTTTTTTGCCTTGGCCATTTCAGGAGTTTGTATCCAAAGATGGTTGCAAGCCTTTGCTTTGGGTTTTTTTTTATGATTAAACACAAGCACTATAGAAAAATTCCTTTAGGGCATCCTGGGAGTGGTGCGTGTGCGCAAAAAGTGATTCACGTTGGTTTTGAATCGTTGGAGGTTATATTCGTTGGGAAAAACGACCTCCAGATGAAAAAATTCTGAAATAATGAAGTTCGAGGAGTACTAAGCTTAACTACATATGGATGGGCGGAAGTGGTTCGTCGTGTATTTCTGTTATTCGCCGCTCTGGACGGAATTAAGAGGGAAAAGTCACCCGAGGACTTTCCATGAAAATATCTGTAAAAGAGAGTCAAACCCCAACCTCTCTTCGATGTTCTAGGCAGTCGAGGTTCTTCCTCAGCTCGTGGTCTTCGATCAGACGAATGGCCCTCCTAATACTCAATCGCGGTGTGAAAATAAGAGATCCGTCACTTTTGTACTCATACTCGGTACTCGGATAAATACTCGATTCTTGATAGTTCTCGATTATGGTGTACTTGATTCTGAAAATAACGATTCTTTCCCATTACTAATTCAGTTCAAAAAATGGAAATGAATATCTCTCAACCAAAATGGAACAAAAAATTCAATTTGAAAATAAGTGACCGTGACGTAAACGCTTCTTAACACTGCACAATATTTATTAGTATTAGCCATGGGCCATCTCTTAAATTATAGATTTTCTACAAATAGGGAACTTAATTTTTTTCATTATTCAAAAATCTTCGGAAACGCAAATGCAATTTAGATCTCCTAGAAAATTCTAGTTTCTTGTTTAAATAAACAAGAGAAGAAATATTAATACTGTCAATTAAGTAATAAAGCCATGTATTTTGACCGATCGAAACTGGCTATCGAAGATGGAGAATTCCACAACATCTGCAAAACAACGTCACAAAATTTCCACTCTCAAAACCTTACCTGTTTTATTTTCGTAGGTTCTAATTTTATCGCAAACATGAATAATTTAAACAACTTTAAAATTACAATGGCTTACGATAAAGGCGGATTCACAGTAACATAAGCTTGAATGAAATAAACATATTATCAGTATCACATACATTTAGAGTCCATAAAAATTTAAGCGGTAAGCACAGGATTATCAATTTAGTTTGTCCTACTTTTAAGAGCCTGTAACTTTTTTGTATTTTGAGTTAGCCCGTTCATTCAAAAAACAAGATGTAGCATTTTTAGCCAAGTTTTTATAAGTGTTGTCAAAAATGACAGTTGGTGTCATATGTGACACCGAAAAGCAATTATTATTCTTTTTTAAATGGGACACTCTATATATATCAGAAGCACATTAGATGGCGCCTTTTCTTCCGATCTCAAAAATATAACACACATATGCATTATTTTCTTCATTCCATCAAACATTGACAAAAATATGTAAAAATATATTATTGTTAAGAAGCATCAAGATAGCTATGCAATTGTTTTGGTTGCTATGGATTTTATCTTTATTTATATTTCAGTCTGTCATTCTCAGAATTTTGTATGTAAAAACCAGCCAATATGAGATATTATTATTCAGTGGGGGAAAGGTGTTTTATGTTTCATATTGTATCATGTCCAATGGATTGGAAAATCCGGTACTATAAAATGGCCGCCGAACAGCCCAGACCTAACACCCTGTGATTTCTTCTTTTGGGGTTATATTAAAAATATTGTTTATAATACACCGTGTTATTCGTTGAATGAACTGTATATTAGAATTGAAAACGCCATCCTTCAGATTCAAACTAATAGAGAAGTATTATTAAAAATTAATAGTCACATTGTAAAAGTGTTTCGTAAATATATCGACAATGGAGGTGGTCATGTAGAGCAATATAGATTATGAAATAATTATTATATAATTCTAGTTATTAAATTAATGTTATAAACTTTTGTTATTTTCTAGTTATGCCAATATTAATAAAATTGTTTTTCTACTACTCACTTGAAGAAAATAATGCATATAATATGTGTTATATTTTTGAGATCGGAAGAAAAGCGCCATCTAATGCGCTTCTAATATACAGGGTGTCTTTTTAAAACCCCAACACCCTTTTTTCTCGCTCAGATTGCATTTTTTTGATTTCGACCTCCTCAGATGATTTTCGTAGTCTTGAGGGGGAACTCGAATGGCGAAGGTATTTTTCACCTGCGGTGTTCAGGTGGTGCCCTGCGCTTTTTTTTTAAATAGGAACCCGTTTTTTTCTCGCAAGTTCCGAACTTTCATTAAAAAAACAAGCAACTTTCGTCCCAAACATTTTTTTATTCGAATCGATCCTGAACTTTTCAAGGATGAATTGTTACACTACCAACAAGATGGAGCCCCGGCTCATTTCACGGTACCTGTTCGCCAATGAGTAGGTATACTGATAGTATAGACCGACAGCCGCCCCCGACTAGCCGCCCCCGATGCGCAGCCGCCCCCTGTGTCCTTGAACACACACGTGTGCAGGTGTGTTTTTTTTTCGCGGCGGTTCTTTGAGTCACTCACCTGTCTGACCCTAATTTATTACCGATGTGATTGAAATGTAATGAAACGTGTGTGATTCCGCGAATAGCCCACGTGTGCAAGGCCCTTTTTGCGGCGGTTCTTTGTCTGTCGCTCACCTGTCTGACATTAATTTATTGCCGAGGTGTTCCCGACTAGCCGCCCCCGATGCACAGCCGCCCCCCTGTGTCCTTGAACGCACACACGTGTGCAGGTGTGTTTTACCTTTTCGCGGCGATTCTTTGACTGTCTGTTATTGCCGATGTGTTCGATATTTATGACATCACATGTTTGGCTCTTCTATGTTCTTCTTTGTGCGGAGATTCGTAGGTCTGCGCGAACGTCGACGCCTGGGGTCTCACCAAGTCACATCGCGTGGGCCCAGTACTACCCAGTCCTTTGCGTCATCATTTAAAATTTAAGATTGAAGTATTGTTTTAAAAAGAACTACCTTCTCATGTTTTCATTAAAAACCATAATTATTGTCCACGTGGATGCTATGTATTTAAGGACATCACACGTACGAGTTTAAAACCTTAATTATTGTCTATGTGGGCGATATGTATTTAAGGACATCACACGTTTGCGTTAAAAACCTTAATTATTATCTACGTGGACAAAATGTATTAATGTCATCATACGTTCTTCGTTAAAAACCTTATTGTCTACGTGGAGAATATTTAATGACATGTTCTCGTTAGAAACCTTATTGTTCACGTGGGTGATTTTAAGACATACCGTCTGTCCCTATGTCCGTATATTCGTATACTCGTATATCCTATGTTCGTATAGCCGTATGACCGCTTGTTCATAATATGTCCGGATCTCTGTATGTCAGAAAGTATATCAGAAAAATAGGATAGGAAAAGAGAGCAGCAATAAGATTTCATTTAGATATATAAACTATTTTCACACAAATCAAATTTTACAAATTAGAATAATAGCTGTAAATCCCTTCACTTTAGTCGGTCACTATCATTATACTACTAGAAAACGTCATTTATAGAGTATACACATAAAAACACAATTTTCGGAAAAATTTCGGGGCAGAACCAAAATATTTCGTTGTTGTCCTCTTCAGTCTACACGAAACAATTTCTGATATAATTATAATATCTCTTTATAATATGATAAAAAATTGTATTTACTGACATCACACATTGGAGATAAAAACCTTAATTGTTATCTCTATATCTATATATCCGTATATCCGTATATCTGTATACCCGTATACCCGTGCACTTAAATCTATTAACAATTTTTGCGCAAAATACAGGGTACATGAAGCAAATTGGATTATTTTGACGCAGTACTTGGTCAATAATATGAGAAAAAAAATATGACAATTTCTAGTGTTGGGGAAGAACCGATGATTTTAATAATCGAGTGAATCGTTTGAAATTCCAATTCACCAAGCGATGACGTCACCGACTGCTCGACTGCCAGTCTAGTCGTTTACATGTGATCAGGTAGGGTATTTAGTAGGCACGTAACTATGGGCGGGCATAGGTTTAGCTAAAAAATTATAGTAGCCACCAAAAAATTTTTATTTTTTTTGTGTTTTGTAAATTGTAATTTTTACCATGTGTCTCGATACCAAAAAACTGCAAAAAATCACCCAAATATGTAATTATTGTTCGGGTTTATTCTTTTGCTTTTTAAAACAAAAAGTACTACCAAGACTTATTTTTCTTCACATCTTTCTCAATCTACGAGCATAAAATATGTAGATATTTAAAATGGCTTGTAAAATTCTTCCACATTAAATTATCAGGTGCCCACTGTGTGCCCTTCAAAAATGTAGGCTTAGTTACGTGACTGGCAAAATACGAAAATAGGTGATTTTTTTTTAAATTCATGTTTATAGTTACCTAAAAGTTCCTGTTTAAATTTACTTTTGGTTACCAAACAATTTGTCGATACCTATGTTTTGTTAACTATTTTGCGCGTTTTCTTATTTACCATTAACATTTTCTATAATGTATGTTATTTTAAAGAAATCTTCTTGAGTTTAATAATAAAAAGTTCCTGTTTAGATTTAAAAATTGTTTACTATAAGATTACCAACGAATTTTTCTATATATTTTGTTAACCATTTGGTTCGTTTTGTTATCTTTATTTACAATTTCTATTATTATGTTATTTTTGAGAAGGTTCCTCGGAATGAGCAGTTTTTTAACTCGATCACACTACAGCGGTACATTTCCGCCGGCGTCAAGCGAAGCTCGGGTATCGAGTGAAAGATAATAAGTGACGAGCGACGGTTTTCGCCTGAATAGATAACTCGAGCGGTTTTTTCGCTCGAGCGATCACAACACTAACAATTTCTATTACCAGTGGACATTTCATTTCTATTCTCCAATATCAGTACTATAGTGCAAGTATAGATGAGCATTTTGATACATATTTAGGTCAAATGCTATATATTTAAGTTAAACTATAGTCAGTTATTTTATGCTAACTATTTCATGTGTGTAAGTTTAGTGTGGCGTACGTGATACGATATGATATACTGGTAGACTTCACTAGCGAAGTTTTATTTATTACTGTCACCGATAAAGATAAAGTAAAAGTAGTAAAAAGTCCAAATTATTCTTCTTATTTTTATTTTTTAAATTATTTTCAAGACTCAAGTAAACGAATATTTTCTATTTCTTTGAAATACCCTACATAAGTTATTTTCCCACAATATTTAATTTTCAAATATTGCAGGCCTTGTACTTATACTGTATCGCATTTTGGTTTATATTGAGTTGAATACTACCTACTAATATTTGTTCTAAAGCAGAATTTTTATTCGGTTATTTAATAATAATTGGGGTAAAATAGATGAAATCCTATCGCTATGTTTAATAGAAGTTATACACAAGAAGCCATGGGCAAACAATTTATATACAAAATCTTAATGAGTCTGCCAGAAACATGAAATGACCGTTTTTATTTATTTTTTTGAGGTAAAAACGATATTTTAAAAGCAAAAACCATTAAAACAAAAATATATTCAGTATTTTCTTTTATTGTACAAAATACTTATTACATGATCCAAAAGTACATATTCTACATATTTTATTCTATTCTTTTTTTTTTCCTGAAAGGTATATAGAAAACTTCCATCTATAGTTTAACCGCAGTACATGTCGTTACTTCATGTTCGTCTATTCCTCGAATATTCTTCGATATTTCACACATATTTAACGTTTGACGGTCTGCGATAGTCTACTCATAGAACAAACATCAATTTATTACGTCACAAATTTCGTCTACACCAGTCCCTTCTTCGAGTTTCAGCAGAAGTGATCGTATACGAACGACATCCTTGTAAATTGGTGTACACTTGAAGATCTACAAAGCGTATTGGATCAGAATAAACTTGAATTTTTGATATTAATGAATCAAGTATATCTTTCTCAAACCAATGTATCAAATCAACATGTAATAGGTCCATTTCCTCGGTTTCGATTCGTATTTTATTTGTTCCAGAATGAAATCTGACCGAAAAAATGATCTTTGCCATATCTGGTGTGCCGCTTCGTGCGAATTTTATTTGATTTAATGATGCATGAAAACAGCAACGAAGACGCGCCCTGATTTCTTCAACAGTCTGGGGTTCTAAGCACTTATATACAGGAGGATTTTTTATTTGATCATTGACTATAGACTTAAATAATACAAATTTTGCTTGCTCATTTTGTCCGATAGCAGCATGATAACACTCATTGCAAAATGTTTTAGAATCGTAATAAGTCATTCCTTTACTATCTTTTCTTTGAATACTCCCTACGCGAATTCCATCATTGTCTAAGCATATCTCGCACTTTTCACTCAAACATTCGTGAGAGAAGCAAGATTTCTCCAAAAAACACTCTTTAGGCATGTTGTGATTTGTAACAAGTCTTTACACCTCAACTGATCAACAGAGACTGAACTTTCTACGTAAATATATTTGAATATATTGTAGATTAAACATGGTAAGCGTAAAGGTGCTGGTAATATGACCTGTAGAGTGTACACTAAGATAAAACCAGACCGCGAAACATTTTCTTATAAAATCTGCAAATACACTCACTGTGCGACTATGAAGGTGCATGGTTTACACAGCGAGATAATTATACGTACGGGTATAACTAAATAAAAAATAGTAATAACATATTTCGTTAAAATCCATAAATTTGCGATTCTTGATAAAAATTACTCTAGTCAATCACCCCTTGTAAAAGATTAGAAAAATACACCTTATATTTGTTTAATTTCATAAAAAGTTGCGATTCTACATAAAATTATACTCTATTAGTGAGAAAAAGGAAAAGATCAAAACGACCGTTGGGGCATTTATTTCGCTATTTTAAAAATAATATGGGTAAAATAGAACATATATAGGAGTATTTTTATTCTTTAAACCCTACGTCCCTGTTTAAGTTCGATTGTTACCACGTAATATCTGCACGATAGGGTATACTAGAAGTATAGCATGCTTTTTGATACTATCTATTTCATTTAAGTATAAGTGGAATCACGTATGTGAAAAGTTTTTGTGTTTTGATATAAATTAGGATAGATTTCACTAGCAAAATTTTATTTTTTATCAATGCACTTAGACGAGAATTTATTCGGAAAAACCGCTTCTGTTCATGTAAAGTAGCAATATAATTTCAAAATTATTTCCCTTGAAAAGGAACTAGAACTAATGTAAGAGAGAGCGAGAGAGAAAATATGACTATTCGTAAATAGGTTTAAATTAATCTAAGAATATATTTGACAGAATTTTACTTCCTTGTAGTCTTTGTTTGCTGTTACATTCAAGCATACAGAACATCTGATTTTAAGGACAAGCGAAGAAGCGAACACGTAATCTCGATATTGGTATATCAAGGATAACAGTAACTCTCTCAATTGTGTCGAGGAAAAGGGGTAAAAAAAACACCTGCATCGAACCAAGGTTACCTAAGCTAACGAATGAATATTGAATTATTTTTGAAGGTCGACGTAACTATTGACCACCTGACTTCATGGCTAAAGCTTACCTACGATCGTACTCGGTCAATGTCGTATTTGTATCCCTGAGAAGGGGTGTAAAATAACGCAGCACACAAAGGATATGTAACAAAAACACCTGCATCGATTCAAGGTTACATCTTCTCATATATAAGGTTAAAAAACACTCCTGGTATTCTGAAAATTGAATTGTTTCAAGGTTTATGTAACGAACACCTGCCTTCAAGGCTAAAGCATACCTATGTTCGTACGCGATCAATGTCGTTTGCAGTGAACATTAGGGTGTATATTTATTAACCAAGTATATTTTCATAAGAAGGAATAAATTATTTTCACTCGATATTATATTAAAAGAAATTTTAAAAGATGCACTGAAATATGTTGTTTGTTTCATATATTAGACCTCTACACTGCTTGCGTGTGAGTATTGCGCTATTTACACTGGTAGAAACCAAATTGCCAGCTTCCTCACAGCTTACACATATATTTTCGAGATCTATTTAAAATGTTTATGTTAATTTAGTTACATACTCTACTTCTGTTGAGTGTAGAAGATCGAAAACTACTTAAGCCTGTAGAATAGACTGAAATTTAAAGGTATATTAGCCATTAATGTAGATTGAAAATTTTCAATAAATATATTTCTTTGACGATTAGCTAGAATATATGTTTTATCTAGGGGGATATTGTTGCGCTAAAAAAGAACTGGTTTATATATTTAATAATGTCTTTTGTAATTCTATCGTGAAATGAGAAATAGCTGCAACGTTAATCATCAACCCTATGTATGAAAGAAGATTTAAATTAATCATATTTTATGCACAAAACTACAAGTTCGTATCTAAGTTGAATGCGATGTGCTTTGCATAATGCAAGAATCAAATTAATTATGTGTGTTATGTAGTCAATAAAATATGAAATTATGTAAGAATACCACAAGTAGATATTTAATAGTACCTATATACCTATTTTCGTGTATTATTATTATTTGTGCAAAAACTACAATGAATGATCAAAACTTACTATAGCATGCTAACCAGATAAAAGGATTTTTGCTAAAAACGTGAAAATTCTTTACAAATGCAAAGGCTAAGTTTCGCTAGATAATAATGGGGAGGGCAAAAATATCATTTAGAGTGCGTTCGAATTGTATTTGAGAGAATTTACATATTTGTCGAAGTAAATTTTAAAAATTTTAGATTATAAGGTTTATTTAGTTTAAATTTATTTCAATGTCACTATTTCTCGTTTATTATAACAGTATCCTTAATATAAATTGAGAAAATCCTAGTAAAATCTTGTTCAGGAATATAGCCCCCATAAGGGGAATTGTGCCCGAACTAGAGTAGTGAGGGGTGTATTCACAGATTGTACACCTGTATATTACAAGGACACGAGCATGTGTGATATCTTATAAAAGAGCAGAAGACAGAACAAAAAAAAACCTTTATATTCTCCAAGCGACGGTGAATGAATAGTGTGGCTTACAGTGTAGATTTGAGGTAAATAGTTAGTTTTTATATATATTTTTGTTCTAGTTTAAAAATTTTTCCCTAACATTATATAATTGTAATGTTATCAGACCCTTTTAAATGTGTATTTTAATGAAAATATGAATAATCTGAACAATTTTAATAAAAAAGTTAACTATGGAAATACCAGAATTTATAGATAAAAGTGTTACTAATGTTTTTTATGGCAAATTTTCAATATTCCTAAACTAAGTAGGTAATAAGATTTTATTCATTTTAAATCAAAGGCATCTATTATTTTATTCCACTGCATTGCTCAGACATTTTACTTCGTTATGGTAATTAAAAAATCTCTAAAATAAGAAGCTTTTTCAGAATATAACTTTTTCTGAAAAATAAAATTGACGTAGTATTCAATTATTATTAAAAGAGACTAATCGTATTTTAAAATATAGTAAGTATGTAAATTAATCAAATATTAAATTATAAATGACGAACCGAATGACCTGTGTCATCGATAGTGAGTTTATATAATTTTAATCAATTTTTCTCAAAATTAAATTTTGATTATAGGTTAAAAATGTCTAGAATATTATAAAATATATTTTTTAATATTCACATTAATTAATTTCTAGGAATCCATGAATATAGGATAATTTAAATTTAAATTTAATAATGAGTATAAGGTTTTTTATAGTTATCACAATTTTAAAACAATGATGGTAATGGTGAAAGGGAGTGTGTAAATTTTCCAGAATTTATAGGGAAGAATGTAAGTAAGGAAATATTGTGAATTTTTCAAATTTCCGAGCTAAGTAGGTACCGTAGGTACAGAAATTTCGATGATTTAAGAGTTTTTAATCACTATTTTTACATTTGTTAGAAGCTTGAATCAATGATTCCGAATCCTTACTACGCATGTCACATAAGAAACATTGAAAAGATGCAATCGATTTTTAAAATATTTAAAGTTTAAATTGGAACGTGTATATCCCGAAACGGGAAACAATTATACTATTTTATTAACAGATCTAACTCAATACCTTAAAAAGAAGAATAATTGCATCTCTCGTTTTTTTTTAAGTTGCTCCGTGATGGAATTGATTGTTCTGACCTGTTATACCAAATAAATTTCTTTGTCCCTAGATTAAATACCAGGCATTTTAACTTTTTTATGTGAGAGAGCAAGAACAAACATAATTGTACAAACACCTATAAATTTTATGTGATCTAATTTTAACGCAATGTGTAGAAACTGTGATATCATTATTTGCAGTTTAGGTTAACTTAAAAAATGAACGGAGATAGGCCTTGTATTATGTTTTCTTTTATATTCTTTCTTATATATATATTTTGTATACTATTTTGCTCAATTATTGCTATTTAAGTTCTCGAAGATAATTTAAATGTGCTGTGATGTACTGTAACGTAGTTTTTGAATGGAATGTGTTTTGTTTCTCTTATAAATTATATTACTTTTTATATTGTTCTGTAAATGGGTTCTTGTTGGGTAATAAAGCTAATACAATTACTACTGTTACTACCTATTATTAATTTTTATAAGATTTAATAATTTTTTAAGCCAGACTGTATTGGGGTTTAGGAATAACCTATTAATCAGTTCCTATTATCAACTATGTCTAGCTATGATTTTTACTTTAGGAAAAAGTTGAATGAATCCATTATTCTCTTATTAATTTTTACATAGAACAAGGCCTTACAGAAAAGTAAATATGGTAATGTACAGTGGAAACCTTATTACAATAAATGACACTAAGTAAAGAAATTATTATTTGATACTGTCGTTTTCCAAAAAGTTATATTATTTAAATAATTAGAAACATACAAAATATACTTCTTACCTTGACACTTTCAGGCCTCTTGCCTAGCTCAATTTTTTTTAAATAATTTGATATTCCTAAGTGATCTTAACACACCATAAAAATCGTTTTTTTCCTTCAACAATTTTGCTTAATATATTGGAAGAGGTCTTGTACGTATACATAGTGAGGGGTCATTACCGTGGTGAATAATAAGAGCACTGTTTTTCAATGTTTTACTGCCTCACTATTTTCACATTTCTCTATTCATTTTTAACACATTTCTAGGTCATTACTATATGTTTCCTTACTCACACTACATAACTCAGACAATCCCGCGAATGTTTTCAAAAATATCTTTTTCGACATGTATGCTATCTGAATGACCAGCATGAACAAACTAAATTCTAAACAAGTTACCTAAAAATATTTCTTTCACAAAAGATTGTCGGGACCATATAATTACTTTGAGTGGACAATGTAATTTCGAAATTTCATAGAATACATCCGTCAACAACTTGGAGAAAAGGCATCTCTGACCCTTTTTATGGGACATTTACAAGAGTCCATTTACAAGGGAGTTTCTCGAAATATATTTATGTTCATAATAAGCGTTTAAAATTATGGTCATTGCATTTACTAAATAAATGTTTTACATATATATTTACACAGGTACAGACGTAGTACGCGAAATGTATTCTCTAAATAGTAACTATTTAGCATATTTTAATAAAATTTTTAACATGCTCTCGCTTAATTTCCTACTCTTTTTGAAAGGTGAAGTAAATGTGAGGATAACGAAAAAATTAAAAATACATAGCGTTCTCTCCTAAAATACATGTTGTCATGAATTTTTAATAATACAATTTACCTATAATTTGCTCTTAAAAATTTAAAATATGGGTTAAGTTATACTTCCCCACCGAAAATTTCTACTTTGAGCTAATTACTTCACTGCATAGACGCCGTGACATTCACTCCGAGTAATAAAAAGTTTATACTTCTTCCTAATTTTAGTCTTGAGCTAAGAGGACCAATAAAAATAAAAAGGTAAAAAACTTTATGGAAATATACCTTCCTGTCTGTATTAATTTTGTGATTTACCCCCGTAAAAATTTAATCCATCCTAGGACCCTCTGAAAGATTCTCGACGGTATCGAGAATCTTTCAAGCTTGATGGTATCGGACCTTCCTGAAAAGTACCACTTATACCTGACTACGAAGGAAGGTTATCAATTGCTTAAATCACTTGTATTAAATAATTTTGTCAAAGTGGAATCATAGTCGCTTTTCAAAGATAACCCTGTGAATATTAGGGCCGGCATCATTTGTGGATATGAGTTCGAACGGGTCTATTGAACATTTGCAAGTAAACGAAATGCCTGAATATGAAAAGAGAGAAGATATTAAATAATTATTGGGAGAGCTGGAGAATGAAGAACGCTGGTAAGCCAGTCAACGCGGTACGGCCTCAACCTAGGCCTCCTTCACCTGTGTCTGAACCTACATCTGCACCGGTTTTGGAGGTATTGATTGAGGCTGTAGACGAACCTCAGCGGATTCTTGAGCCGCAAGAACTTAATGATTTGCAGACGGAGATGGAGCGGCGTCGCGTGGCTCGAGCTGCTCAACGAGCGGATTCGCTTTTAGAGGCGTTGCAAGAGCGGCTGCAACGGCGCCCTATACTACGACGGCGCGTTGCAAGAGGTTACAAATTCGGTTAATTTACACCTCTCTTTTTTATTTCTCTAGAAAGTACTAATTATCGACAAATGTATTCTCAGTTAGATATTTTCACAGCTGTATAGGTTAGGTTATTATTAAAATTTTTTACTAACCAAGGTAGGACTAAAAATAAGAAGAGTAATGTAATACAATTTTGTAGATTACTGATGCTGACAGCAGTCAACATTTTCAAGGAATTTTCAAGAACCGCTCACATGATACACAAAATGTATTGGGGAATCAATAAGTTGGATTAATCTAATCGTAAACCTATAAAAACTAAAAGTTCGACAGAGTTTCGTATGGGTGACGCGTAAATTGACAAAATTAATATACCTAAGTGTAGAGCGCATGCTTAATTATTGACTCAAAATAGCTAGTATAAAAGTGAATATTTCACTAGAAAAACTTTAGTTTTACTTCGACATTAGTTCGTAGAAGACGTTTACTAGAACTAACCGATAAATTAAAGTAATTTGATAATATTGTTGCTTTTATTATATTTATTGTAAGGTGTAAAAAATCGTTAAATATATTCAATCAAACATTATTGAAATCAAGATCAATTAAGAAGTGTACGATATCTTAAAGAAGAAAAAATGGAGAAATTCATTGTTGTAAAGGATATAATAAAGCACGTTAGAAGGTATCGGTTAAGTGGCCGAACCATAGACTTTAGAATAAAGGATGTTCCGGTGAATATGGAACCTGTTTCCTGGATTAAATCCGCCATAACAGAAATTGTTGATCTTACAACTGTAGGACTAAACCCTAGAGATAAAATTGGTTTTAGCTTCTGTTCGAAAAATTTTTCAAGAGGCGAAGGTTGGATACCATTCAAAGACGTCGGCAATGTGGAAATTGAAGATATTTGGAAAATTATACAGAGTGTTTATCAATCAAACTCTACAGGCTTTAATACGGATACATTTTGTCTGGGAGTAACATCTGTCCAGATGCCAAACGGTGTATCAAGAAAAAGTGGAGATAAAACATTTACAGAAGAATCAGCAAGACGGAAAGGTATAATTCAAATAAAAAATAACGACAACCTATGTTTACCTAGAGCGTTGGTAGTAGCTATAGCACACGTGACGTCAGACTCTGAGTACGTCAAAGTTCGGCGAGACATAGGTAAAATTCAAAGAATCAGAGCTTTGAAATTGGTGAATGAGGCGAACGTTACTATTCCTGAAGAAGGTGCAGGTATTTTGGAGATACGGAAGTTTCAAGAACATTTTTGTGAGAAGTATAAAATTGTTGCATATCAATATGGAACTAAAGGTCGAGATATAATTTTTGAAGGCTCTGGTAATGGAAAACGCTTAAATCTTATATACCATAAAGGACACTATAATGTTATTACCTCTTTCACTGCTGCTTTTTGTTGCGGATACTACTGCGAAAGCTGTCATGTACCCTACTATGTTAAAAACGAGCATCGATGTGGTGGAAGTTGTGCAGCTTGCCTTCAGTCTCCGGCATGTGTTTTCGAATCAAAAATTAAATGTAACGACTGTCTTCGCTCCTTCAGAAGTATTCATTGTTTCGAAAAACATAAAAAACTTGGTAATACAATTGAAAAAAATAAATCAGTTTGCGAACAGTTACGACAATGTCATTTATGCCTCCGATTAATAAAATCCAATAGAAAACACATATGTGGAGAAATTTTCTGTAATATATGTAAGAAACATCAACCTCAGGGTCATCTTTGCTTTATTCCGTCTGATACGAAGAAACCAAAATCTGAAAATATATTGTTCATATTTTTCGATCTGGAGACTAGACAAGAAAAATTGATAGAAGATGGCTCATTACTACATGAAGTCAATTTATGTGTATTTAAACAATTTTGTGACTATTGTATTAATACTTCACCATGGTTATGTGAAAAGTGTGGAGTGACTCGTCAAGTCCTAAAAGTCAATCCACTAGACAGATTTGTGGAATATGTCTTAAATCAGAGAACTCTTTTTAAAAATGTAATAGTGCTAAGTCATAATGGTGGAGGATTTGACAATCAGTTTATCCTAAATAAGCTCATAACAGAAACAGATATCGCACCAGAAGTAATTATGAGAGGAACTAAAATAATTTTAATGCAGATATTAAACGTGAAATTTCTAGATTCCCTTAACTACTTTCCTATGGCTTTATCTAAACTACCTAAGGCTTTTGGGCTAGGCGATAAATTTAAAAAGGGTTATTTTCCTCACCTCTTTAATAGAAAGAAAAACGAAACATATGTTGGACCTCTACCTATGCTTGAATACTATGCGCCAGATAATATGATGCCTGAAGATCGTAGTACATTTTTAGAATGGTATGAACAACATAAACACGAAGAATTTGATTTTCAAAAAGAACTTGTAGAGTATTGCGTATCTGACGTAGAAATACTTTATGAAACTTGCAAGAAATTTAGAGAACAAATGATAGAGAGTATAAATGTCTGTCCGTTTACTGAGGCCACAACTATAGCTTCAGTTTGTAATAAGGCATTCAGACGTAATTTCTTAAAACCCAACAGTATTGGTATTATCCCGAAAAATGGATATAGGTTTAAAGATAACCAATCTCGTATTGCTATAAAGTGGCTGATTTGGGAGGAACATCAACGTAAGATAGAAATACAACATGCTGGAAAACAGAATGAGGCGATTATTAACGGAGTCAAAGTGGATGGATACTGCGCAGATACCAAGCAAGCCTTTGAATTTTACGGATGTTATTTCCATGGCCATCCAGAGTGCTTTAAGCATCAGAGAGACAGTCTTCTTCACGAAAACCCTACCGAAACGCTAAATGTGCGATACGAAAATACTATTACGAAAGCTCAAAGACTAAGAATGCTAGGCTATGAGGTTATCGAAGTATGGGAGTGTCAATTTAGAAGAATGATGGAAGAAAATTCTGATATAAATGAATATACCGAAAATCACCCACTACTTTTCTATACCCCCCTTAACCCTAGGGAGGCATTTTATGGAGGGCGAACAGGAAACTGTAAAGCATATTTTAAAGCCGCGAAGGGAGAAAAAATAAAATATCTAGATGTGTGCTCTCTTTACCCATGGGTTTGCAAATATGGAGAGTTCCCTATTGGACACCCTAAAATTTTTATCGGAGATGAGTGTAAAGAAATCAATTTATTTCAAACTTCTGGTATTATAAAATGTAAAATTTTACCTCCAATATCCCTATATCATCCAATTCTTCCTTTAAAAATGAATGGAAAATTGATGTTTGTTTTATGTAGAACATGTGGAGAGTCTATGAATTATACAGAGTGTAATCACAATGAAGATAGTCGTGCCCTTGAGGGGACGTGGGTAATAGAGGAAGTGAAAAAAGCTATGGAAAAGGGTTACAAGATTCTAAATATTCAAGAAATATGGCAGTATCAGACTGAAATATATAATCCTCAACAGAAGACAGATGGTTTATTTGTAGACATGATGAACAAATTCATTAAAATTAAGCAGGAAGCTTCAGGATGGCCCGTAGATTGTAATACTTTAGAACGTAAGACAAAATACATACAAGATTTTTTCAATCAGGAAGGTGTAAAATTGGAGTTTGATAAAATTTCGAAAAATCCAGGTCTACGAGCGCAGGCAAAATTAATGCTAAACAGTTTTTGGGGAAAGTTTGGCCAATCAGAGTGCCAAGCAAAATGTAAAATAATAAATACACCCGAAGAGTTTTATTACATGATATCGAACCCGTGCTTGGAAATTAATAGCATTTTACCTATAAACGAAGACACACTTCTCGTAAATTATCAGTTTACCGAGGAAAGTTATAACTCCTTATCTACTGTTAGTGTATCAATAGCTGCTTATGTTACTGCGCAAGCCCGTTTAAAACTTTATTCATATCTTGAACAGTTGGGTGATCAAGTTTTATATTACGATACAGATTCTGTAATATTTTCCCATAAGGAGGGCGAATTTGAGCTTCCAACAGGGGAGTTCATAGGCGACTTAACCGATGAGTTGGAATGTTATGGAGAAGGTAGTTATATAACCGAGTTTGTAAGCGGTGGGCCAAAGAACTACGCATATAAGTTATACTCTACTACCGACAACGCTGAAAGAGTGGTATGTAAAGTTAAAGGTATATGCCTTAATTACCAGTCTAGTCGGCTTATTAATTTCACCTCAATAAAAGAAATGATTTTAAATGAAGACAAGGAACCCATTACAATAAGATCTAGGAATATTAGAAGAACCAAGAGACATGAAGTGATTACTAGGGAAGAAAGTAAAATATATAAACCGAATTCAACTAAACGGATATTTCTGGATAATTATGACTCTATACCATATGGATTTAAGAAGCCTAAATTAGAAATGTAAAATACCATCTCAGTCTAGTATATATCCCGCTAACATCTGATAGACAAGTGAGATTAGACTCAATATTAGCGTATCTGAACAGCAGCCGTCAAAGGTAAAATATGTGTGAAATATCGAAGAATATTCGCAGAACAGACGAATATGGAGTAGCGACTTTAACTTTAACAAGGTAGATTTCTTACGATACGGAAGCTCTATATACCCTTCAGATACAAAAAAAACAAGAATAGAATAAAATATGTATTCTCTACTCATGGAAAATATAATTGGTGCAAAATAAAGAGATTACTGAATATATTTTTGTTTTAATGGTTTTTGCTTTAAAATTTCGTTTTTATCCAAAAAAAAACGAAAAAGGGGCGCGCTTAAGAGCTCAGTTCACGATTCTGGCAGCCTCGTTAAGATTATGTCTAGTAAGTGTTTGCCCAAGGTGGCTTGTGTATAACATTTATTAAACATATCCGACCGGAAGCTCTTAACTGTATTTTACCCTTTATTATTAAATAACCGTATAAAAATTCTGCTTTAGAACAAATATTAGTAGGTAGTATTCAACTCAATATAAACCAAAATGCGATACAGTATAAGTACAAGGCCTGCAATATTTGAAAATTAAATATTGTGGGAAAATAACTTATGTAGGGTATTTCAAAGAAATAGAAAATATTCGTTTACTTGAGTCTTGAAAATAATTTAAAAAATAAAAATAAGAAGAATAATTTGGACTTTTTACTACTTTTACTTTATCTTTATCGGTGACAGTAATAAATAAAACTTCGCTAGTGAAGTCTACCAGTATATCATATCGTATCACGTACGCCACACTAAACTTACACACATGAAATAGTTAGCATAAAATAACTGACTATAGTTTAACTTAAATATATAGCATTTGACCTAAATATGTATCAAAATGCTCATCTATACTTGCACTATAGTACTGATATTGGAGAATAGAAATGAAATGTCCACTGGTAATAGAAATTGTTAGTGTTGTGATCGCTCGAGCGAAAAAACCGCTCGAGTTATCTATTCAGGCGAAAACCGTCGCTCGTCACTTATTATCTTTCACTCGATACCCGAGCTTCGCTTGACGCCGGCGGAAATGTACCGCTGTAGTGTGATCGAGTTAAAAAACTGCTCATCCCGAGGAACCTTCTCAAAAATAACATAATAATAGAAATTGTAAATAAAGATAACAAAACGAACCAAATGGTTAACAAAATATATAGAAAAATTCGTTGGTAATCTTATAGTAAACAATTTTTAAATCTAAACAGGAACTTTTTATTATTAAACTCAAGAAGATTTCTTTAAAATAACATACATTATAGAAAATGTTAATGGTAAATAAGAAAACGCGCAAAATAGTTAACAAAACATAGGTATCGACAAATTGTTTGGTAACCAAAAGTAAATTTAAACAGGAACTTTTAGGTAACTATAAACATGAATTTAAAAAAAAATCACCTATTTTCGTATTTTGCCAGTCACGTAACTAAGCCTACATTTTTGAAGGGCACACAGTGGGCACCTGATAATTTAATGTGGAAGAATTTGACAAGCCATTTTAAATATCTACATATTTTATGCTCGTAGATTGAGAAAGATGTGAAGAAAAATAAGTCTTGGTAGTACTTTTTGTTTTAAAAAGCAAAAGAATAAACCCGAACAATAATTACATATTTGGGTGATTTTTTGCAGTTTTTTGGTATCGAGACACATGGTAAAAATTACAATTTACAAAACACAAAAAAAATAAAAATTTTTTGGTGGCTACTATAATTTTTTAGCTAAACCTATGCCCGCCCATAGTTACGTGCCTACTAAATACCCTACCTGATCACATGTAAACGACTAGACTGGCAGTCGAGCAGTCGGTGACGTCATCGCTTGGTGAATTGGAATTTCAAACGATTCACTCGATTATTAAAATCATCGGTTCTTCCCCAACACTAGAAATTGTCATATTTTTTTTCTCATATTATTGACCAAGTACTGCGTCAAAATAATCCAATTTGCTTCATGTACCCTGTATTTTGCGCAAAAATTGTTAATAGATTTAAGTGCACGGGTATACGGGTATACAGATATACGGATATACGGATATATAGATATAGAGATAACAATTAAGGTTTTTATCTCCAATGTGTGATGTCAGTAAATACAATTTTTTATCATATTATAAAGAGATATTATAATTATATCAGAAATTGTTTCGTGTAGACTGAAGAGGACAACAACGAAATATTTTGGTTCTGCCCCGAAATTTTTCCGAAAATTGTGTTTTTATGTGTATACTCTATAAATGACGTTTTCTAGTAGTATAATGATAGTGACCGACTAAAGTGAAGGGATTTACAGCTATTATTCTAATTTGTAAAATTTGATTTGTGTGAAAATAGTTTATATATCTAAATGAAATCTTATTGCTGCTCTCTTTTCCTATCCTATTTTTCTGATATACTTTCTGACATACAGAGATCCGGACATATTATGAACAAGCGGTCATACGGCTATACGAACATAGGATATACGAGTATACGAATATACGGACATAGGGACAGACGGTATGTCTTAAAATCACCCACGTGAACAATAAGGTTTCTAACGAGAACATGTCATTAAATATTCTCCACGTAGACAATAAGGTTTTTAACGAAGAACGTATGATGACATTAATACATTTTGTCCACGTAGATAATAATTAAGGTTTTTAACGCAAACGTGTGATGTCCTTAAATACATATCGCCCACATAGACAATAATTAAGGTTTTAAACTCGTACGTGTGATGTCCTTAAATACATAGCATCCACGTGGACAATAATTATGGTTTTTAATGAAAACATGAGAAGGTAGTTCTTTTTAAAACAATACTTCAATCTTAAATTTTAAATGATGACGCAAAGGACTGGGTAGTACTGGGCCCACGCGATGTGACTTGGTGAGACCCCAGGCGTCGACGTTCGCGCAGACCTACGAATCTCCGCACAAAGAAGAACATAGAAGAGCCAAACATGTGATGTCATAAATATCGAACACATCGGCAATAACAGACAGTCAAAGAATCGCCGCGAAAAGGTAAAACACACCTGCACACGTGTGTGCGTTCAAGGACACAGGGGGGCGGCTGTGCATCGGGGGCGGCTAGTCGGGAACACCTCGGCAATAAATTAATGTCAGACAGGTGAGCGACAGACAAAGAACCGCCGCAAAAAGGGCCTTGCACACGTGGGCTATTCGCGGAATCACACACGTTTCATTACATTTCAATCACATCGGTAATAAATTAGGGTCAGACAGGTGAGTGACTCAAAGAACCGCCGCGAAAAAAAAACACACCTGCACACGTGTGTGTTCAAGGACACAGGGGGCGGCTGCGCATCGGGGGCGGCTAGTCGGGGGCGGCTGTCGGTCTATACTATCAGTATACCTACTCCAATGGTTAAAATATCATTTTCCTGGACAGTGGATCGGGCGGCTCGGCCCCGTATCATGGCCAGCAAGATCACCAGACTTAACGCCGATGGATTTCTTTTTTTCGGGGTTCATCAAGTCGATTGTGAGTCCTACGAGGACGTAGAATCTTCAGGAGTTGAGACAAAAAATCACCGCTGTCTGTAGAGAAAATGTGACTCCCGAAATTTTAGAACGAGTGCTAGAAGGGTTTCAGAGTCGTTTGTACTTTTGTATGGAAAGAAACGGGGAGCATTTTGAACATTTATTAAAATAAGAAAATTAGTTTCAACCTCAAAATTGTTACTGATTTCATTTTGCCACTTACTTTGTCTGAGTTCAGGATCGATTTGAATAAAAAAATGTTTGGGACGAAAGTTGCTTGTTTTTTAATGAAGGTTCTGAACCTGCGATGAAAAAAGCGGGTTTCAATTTTTTTTAAAAAGTTGTCCTGCGCAGGGCTCCACCTAAACACCGCAGGTGAAGAAAACCTGCGCCATTCGATTTCCCCCTCAAAACTACGAAAATCATCTGAGGAGGTCGAAATCAAAAAAATGCAATCTGAGCGAGAAAAAAGGATGTTCGGGTTTTAAAAAGACACCCTGTATACAGTGTCCTATTTAAAAAATAATAATAATAGCTTTTGGTGTGACATACAATACATAACAATACACTGCGATACGCTGAGCTGCTAAGCTATTTTTTACTATGACCACTCTAATTAAGTTTCATGTGTTTGAAAAATTTTTTGTCGCTCTGTCGTCCGCGATTCGTCGCGAGAGACAAATCGCGTCCGGCAAAGTAACGGGCGACATGAGAACAAGCTGGCCACTGTAAAAGCGATAAATAACCAAGGACGATTAGTTTTCGTCATGCCTGTCACGAACGCGCCAACTTATTCTTCAGCAGAGGCAAGTCCAACTTCTGTCCACAGCTTGTTGGTTTCACTTTTATTTTTAAATTATTTGTTAGCATCCAGCCATAGGGCTACTTTGAATTTCTGATATAAAAATTTCCTTTTGACAAGACATCGTGATAGGATATTTTTGACAAAATAGGTGCTACTGGTGGCAACATAAAACTAAATAAAAATCGCTAAAGAAATCAAACAATAAAAAGCGACATGCTTACTAAGAGACAAATCGCGGACAACTGAGCGACAAAAAAGTTTTTCAAACACATCGAACTTAATTAGAGTGGCCACAGTAGAAAAACGGTTAGCAATAAATCGCTTAGCAGCTGAGCGTATCGCTTTGTATTGTTTGATTTCTTGAGCGATTTTTATTTAGTTTTGTGTTGCCACCAGTACCGCCTATTCTATCGAAAGGATCATATCACGATGTCTTTTTGATATCAGAAGTTCAAAGTAGACCTATGGCAGGAGGCTAACTGTGTAACCTCCAAGCTGTGAACAGAAATTGAACTTGTTTCTGCTGATGAATAATTCGACTCGTTCGTGACAGAGGCATGACAGAACTGATGTCTTCCAGTGGTGTTTTACAGTGGCCAGCTTGTCGTTTGTCGCCCGCGACAAATCGCTCTCAAGCGTGGCGGCACCCTCAGGGATGCACTACACCCACGAAAAATAAAGTTTTATTACATATGCAAAACTTATGTAAATTTTTTGCCAATTCTAACAATCATCAATTTCAGAAGTTAGATTGCGTAGATTTTATAAACAGTCAAAAAAATAAGCTTCAAGTCATGTTGTGGGTGCATTCCTAGCTTATCGATCTAACAAACATTAAGGCCATATAGTAATTTGTCCTTTAGTTTCATATATGATTATCTCAAAAGTAGTTCAAGTACATGCTATACGAACTTGTACAAACAAACGGAACTCATTCAATAAGCGAAACAAAAATAGAAAATTCTCATTATTCTATTAAGCAAAACGATTTAAGTTGATTTTATTTAAATTTTATTGGTTAATGACCAAGCACTGACTTTTTTTCTTAAATAAGAGATACATTTTAATTCACTAGCGATCCAGTTTCTGTATCAGTTGGTCCTGACTATTGTGCATCTGTTGAGGTACTTTCTACTATTCTTTAGAAAATATTATTAAATCACATGTAATTTTTGAGGTGGCTGAATATTGGTTCCCCTTTACATTTTATAGAAAACCTGCATTTTAACTTCTTGAAGAGGCCGACATGGTAAACCCATGTGCCGCATTTGAATAGATTTTGGTGAGCCAATCCTAGAGCTATTCACTTAAACTTAATGGCGAAACCATGAAACTCACGTTCATTCATTCACGTAATACAGCAAACACCACCAAATTAAATTGTGACAATGACAACACGAGAATTAACGTCAGTGACAATATTTTCATTATTCGTTATTGTCAGCTTTACGTAAAATTTTGGCAGATTATTTGCAGCTCAAGATTGGCTCACTAAAATATATTCCAGCTCAAAAATTACATGGAATTTCCTATGTTCAACTCAACAATGCATCTATTGCATATCTTCTCTGAAACATTGTTTTTGGATATTTTTAAATAATAAAGACATATAAAAAACGTATTAAAACAGCCTATTGCTGCGCATGACCCAGTTAATGGAAAATATTTTTCCGGTTCCAACATAGGAAGAAATCAGTTACCGTCTAAGTTTTATACGAGTCATTTAAACTGTTTCACCTTAAAGGCACATTTTCTACAACGTGTGTTTAATAAAGCAATATGCAATCGTATGACCCCGTTGCTAAATATCATAATATTTAACATTTCATACTTGAGAAAACACATTAAATTTATAATTTATCACTCCAATTGAACAGAAAAATATTTATATTAGTTTCACTATGAGGACAAAGTTTACATACAGGGTGTTATGGAAATTACTTCTTATATTTAAATCGGCAAATCCTGAGATGAAAATTAATTGAAGAAAAATCATCATAAATGGCGCTTTGAATTGTTAAGCGAAATATACACTTTATATGAAACCTGAAAATTTACGTGGCCGCTACTGACGACGTTCAGAATCTATAATTTATTGAGGCAGTCTGAAGTCTCAAAAGGGGTCAGCACATTGTAGGCGGTGTTGTCATATTGCAACACAGAATTGTAAACGCAAGTGTTCAGTTCTTGATAATAAGACGTCTTTGATCCGCGTTATCACTTCTTTTTCAAACTCTTTAGAAAAAAAAGACTATAATTTTAAGGTACATACTCTCTTACCTTTCTAATTAAATTCCGTAAAAAAATAAAACACAAAAGTATGTTTTACAACAGAACCAACAGTAGGTGAATATCATACAAATTTGAAAGCACATCACAACATTTATTATTATGAAATATTTGACAGGAGAAAAAAAATCCGGCAATGCTACAACTAACAAAACGTTTAAAATTCGTATACATCAAGCACGTGCCACGTTCGGCAACATCGTTCCAGTACCGAGTATCGAAACGTACTAAAGCAACGATACTGAAGGTTAAACATATCAATACGCACGCGGTGGTTATCCAAGCAAGGGCGAAGATATGCGATATGATCTGGCATCACTGTAGTTTACTCTAGTGACCTACATTGTTGCTAACTGAAATCGGATTAAGCGGCGCGACAGCATGTAGAAAAAAGGGTTTTTACGTTAGTATTTAGATATTCGACGTAAAAAAAAGTATTGTAGACTTCAACCCTGTCTCTGTTGCTCCTGTACTTTAGAGAAGAGCCGCACATGTGCTGTGCATTACATGTATCGAGCTAGGTAAATAATGGTTAGGAATCGAGGTTAAGAAAAATGATTTTACAGTGATCGGTTAATAATACGTGATTAAATCGTTAGTAGCGGAAAAACAAAGTTTCATACATTAACATTTTCTATCTACAACCGTCAAGAAATGACAATGTTTACGCATTAACGTCAGTGTCAAAAATAAGACTTTTTTCAATGACATTATTTTTTTGTGTTACCATAACCCCGTGCGCAAAATTCACATTAAGAGTTGACTTCAATATAGAATATATTGACCATAACGAGGACGACTTAACTACTTTCGATCGTTCTTCAAGACATACCAGTAAATTATTTTCGGATCCTTTTTTTATATGTTTTCTCAAACAACATGTTTTAAATTGTTGATACTGCCGTCTGGATTCTTCCGGTAGAAGATGCAGTGTAACAAGTTTGGCTGTATCTGATATTTTGGGAAAATTGGGAAATCGTCTTTCAAGACTCTCCATTATTCTCTTATGTATTATTTTACTTTAAAAAACTCGCAATATTCAACACTTACAATATCGAAAACGTCAGTGAAAGATTAATGTTCTCAAAGTTTCTTTAATTTTTTTTCACGTATGCTCCTATAATGTGGTCCGTTCCTTCCGACTCTACTACTTTCTTTCCATTTTACTCCAATTGGCCAAATTAATAAATTTAGAGATATTGAGATGCTAGAAGAACAGAAGGTAAACACCATACGCTTGTAATTTAAGCGAACAAAGAAAAATACATACTGCCTATGTTAATCGTACCAAAACCTGAACAAATCCAAATGAATCCAATCCAAATAAACCCAAAAACTAAAATTAATAACTCTTACGTATAACATCGACTACCTATTTGAAAATATTTGTTAACTTATTGTAATCTCTTAAAGTCATGGTCACAGAAAAGCACAAACCAGTTCTGGTTCACCTTGTACCCTTTGCAGTCTACTGCTTGAACAAATTTAATATAAAAAAAAACTTTTCACTTATTGACGTTTCTTCCAGTAGATGTATTCGGCCAATTGTCTTCGGTCAATTGACGTTATACACTTACTGGCATTACTAACCTTACTTAGATCCAGACACAGTTGTGTAATTATGGGCCCAATAATATGCCCCAAAGAAATGTAAAATAAATACAGAGGCTTTCAAAATATTTTTTGTTTGGATTTGTTCGGGTTTAAATAAACCATCTTCATTAAACTATCTCTAGTAGATAGCTATTGTCTGATTTTGATTAAAAAAAAAAGGTTAATAATTAAATTCGATTACTTTTGCCACCATGAATTCAACAGGAAACTACTGCCAAATTTGTTTTGCGATATTTACCTAAGCTTCAAAATGTTGCCTTACTTTTACGTGAATTTTTTTTAACAAGAGACCAACGAGTCAAATTTTTTGTTCTTCTTCCATCGCTTCCTTTCTTGCCCTGTATATTATGGAAAAGTCATCCATGGTCAAAAGCGTTCCCTGTAGCTGAATTCGCACAAAACCATGTTTAAAATTTGAAAATTTTATTCAAATCCTCTTTCAAGCAAAGGTAAAATAAAGAGGTTGCCGATCTTATTGTTGTCCAGTTTATTATAACACAATAAACGTTTTATTTTATATTAATCTTTAACAATCAAGGTAAGAAATGTTGCCTGTGGTAACGCTATAACTAGTTATGAATTTAATAATTAGGATTGGTCCATAAAGATACCTTCTAATGGTTGCTAATTTGTTTAGTATTATTATGTATTAGCATAGGTACGTATTTAGTCAACTCGGCAAACAACAAATGATTAAGAACTAATTCTCGCATAGATTTTTGCTCTTTTGCAGCAAACTTCTTCCAATACCTAAACTCTAAAATTATTTATCCCTCTGCCTAGAAATTGACCGACTAATTATAGAAACTGAGTTTCTCCTCTACTCGAGGTAAATTTAAAATGGCCGTGCCTTTCAGGTAAAATTACACTTTAGATACTTTTCCGGAATATGATTCATGGAAATTATTATCATTATCTTTTTATATGGATATGTTATACCATTCCAGAAGATTGATTCTAGGTGTCCGAAAAACAGTTTCGTTCGAACACCAAGTTCGAAAGAAACGTTTTTGAAACGAACTTAAGTGGATTCCGGCGTACCTCTAAACGAGTTTTGTCCCCAAGCGTTTATTTCCATTTTAATAAGAAAATGTTCAAGGAAAAAAAACTTTATAATGCAACTAAAATAGGAGGAAAGTATATATTTTTTGTTTTGGAAGATTTTTAGATTTAATATTGTTCCATATACAAAGAAATTATGGACTTTCCTCCAATTATTAATCAAATTTAAACATCTTTTGTTCATCATTTTTTTTTTAAATGCAGCGTTTTTCATTAAAACAGCAAACTCCGTTTTTCATGCTAAAAATTGAAGTCTAGACCTCCGATCACGTTCAGTCTCTTTCTTCCGATTATCGTTGTTTCTGTCGGCGTACGTATTAATGTAACGGCAAGGGAAGATCCAATTCGCCTCGTGCCTACAAAGTGCGAAATGAATAGCGGTCAAATCGGAGATTTCTACTGACTCTGGCATCAACTTCAAAAGAGCATAAGTTCGAATCATAGAGATTTATACAGGGTGCCCAAGATAAGAATGCTATGTGGATCTCGTTAATGGTAACAGATACAACTTCGATTAAATGGGGGAAAAGTATCGCAATCAAAGCACGAACAATATGCCGTGCACGAAAGTTTGGTAAGATTTTTAAATTTTGAATTATTTAAAAAAAAAATGAAACTTTGAATTTTTGATTTAAATTGTTTTCGACGTTAATATTAAATTTATAACAAAACTGATAAAATATTCTTACAACAACTTTTAGTGAACTCAAAGAATACAAACCAAATTTTCTTATACGGCGTTTCGTTGTCAAGCAATAATCATTAACTTAATTTTTTCTAATACGGCCCTGATCTTATAGTGTCAAATTTTAAGCTCTTTTTTTATTCTAAATTCAATGATGTACCACACATTATCGTTTAATTACGTTTCGAGTCTTTTTAATCATCGTCATGAAATTTTCGGGATACTTACTTGTATTTTCCATAACTTTGTAAATACAGTTCAATGCAGTATTGAAATTAATATTTTTAAAATTCTTTTATAATAATGCACTGCATAATAATCATAAAATAAATAATTTATTAACAATAACAAAGAAGTAAGTGTGAAAAATAACAACAAATAGGTACATTGGCAAAAAAACATTAATTAATGTCAAACTAACCGTAGATTATTAGAAATTTGGGAGACTGGCGGAAATCAATTCGACCACCATTTGGAAAATTAATTTCCAATAATCTACTGTTAATGTTTTTTTGACGATGTACCTATTTGTTGATTATTTTTCATATTTACTGTGTTGTTATTGTTAGTGTTAATTATCTTGTTTTATGATTATTATGTACCTAGTGAATTCTTATAAAATAATTTTATAAATATTCATTTTAGTACTTATTGCATTGAACTGTTTTTACAAAATTATGAAAAATACAGGTCCGTATCCTGAAAATTTCATGAGGACGATTAAAAGGACTCGAAACATAATTAAACGATAAAGAGTGGTACATAATTGAATTTAGAATAAAAAAGGTCTTAAAATTTGATACTATAAAATCAGGCTCGTATTAAAAAAAATTAAGTTGATGATTTCTTGAAAACGGAACGTCGCGTCGTTTAAAAAAAATTATTATGTAATCTAAGTTAAGTTCACTAAAAGTTGCTGTGAGAATGTTTTGTTAGTTTTCCTCTAACTTGAATTTTTACTTTTTAATTATTCCATTAATAATTTAATTTTATACATTTGTACGAATATCGTTTTTTTTTATTAACGTCGAAAAAAAAAATTTTATTCAAAATTCAAAATTTCAGATTTTCTTAGTCAACTCAAAACTTAAAAATCTTACCAAAACTTTTTGGTGGGCCTATTGTTTGGGGCATATTGGGTTCAGGCTATCGGCCCTTATTATTCTCGCATAGTAAAAAGTTCCATACCTTTCCACCGCTTTCAGTAAATAGTATTCAAACTCGGAAAGATATGTCGAAAGGGAGACGCTTTTAAATAATATTTGTAGCATTTGTGGTTTAACCCCCAGGGAGGGGTAGATGCACTGGCGGCTCGTGACCAATGATAGAGGGTTTTCACAAGTGTCGTGAAATTATTTTAAACAACAGCTGTATCTCCAACTGAGCATTGAGCAATGATTGAGAGTTTTCAGATTTAAAAATTTTCTGTGTTAAGTGCCCCAAGTCGGGTATTCCATTTTTTGTCGGTTCCGCAACGTCGCCACCAAACAATAAACAGGAAAAAAAAAACGGTTAGTTGTGCTGCATCCACAAGTCCAGTTATTTTTTTAATATATATTTCATTTTTAAACTTTCTAATAAAGTCCCTAGATTTACGCTTTGTGGTCTGAGTTAAATTAATTTCGGGTTTAGGTCTTCCCGCATTCTTCACTTAAATTTTTTTCTCCAAACTCAAAGAGCTAAAGTTATTTTTTAAATAGCCCATTAAAATATGAAAACATACACAGTCGAATTTCTAAATACATGCACGAACAGACGAAAGCGCGACGCACCCTAAAATTGTGCACCTTTTCCATGTTAAGTCGCCATAGCTCCGCTATCCCCCGCTACCCCGCTACCTGTTACTACAGAGAAACTGCATTATGCCCCGCCCACTTATTCGCATATGCGAGTGTATCGCATCATTCGCCTCATTATCCTTGCTAAGTTGCCGATGAATCGAGAGCTTATAATATACAGCTTGGTTTGACGATACGATATATTAGGGAGGGTCGGACTTTATACGATAAATAATATTCAATGAATATAAATTAATATTTTTTTATTCGTTTTGTGGGTGCACGTGCGCATGTGCTCCTGTGGAAGATCCGCCACTGGGTAGATGTTACTTTTAAAATCTTAAATGGGAAGGCGCTCAACTGGTACTCAATTTAAAGGTAGCTTAAATCTCTTTCAACTAATACCCTAATTTATTAGTATTTTAGTAATAATAGTAGTACATCCGGAGTGACTACCGATGGATCCCTAATCATTATACTAAAAGATTAATCAATATAATAATGTTTTTTTAAGAATAGCCTAAAAACCATAAATCTCGTGCAAGCATGTTCTAATTAAGTACGTCCATACAAGGAACGCGACTTGTTGGAAACTACTAGTCAAAAATAATTAATTATTAAAAATTTACACATCGTTTCGATTTTTCGACCCCCTTCCCATCTATGATTTGAAGGGTAACATCTACCCCCTCCCAGTAGGAAAGCTGCAAATATTCTTTAAAAGTGTCTCCCTTTGCAATAAATTTGACGAGCTTCCTGATTTTTAATCTTATTTACTATGAGATATAAAGTGGGGAAAGCTTTTAAATTGACAACCTGTATAACGGCGAATTTTCTCTCGATTCCATTGTTCGCAATAAAATAGATTTGCCAGATTTAAATTTTGAAATCACAGGACACAAGTTTGAAAATGGAAGGACATATTCAAATTAGGAAGGAAATTTTTAAAACACAATTTATTTTATATAAAAATAATCAGAAAAGTTATTTTCTAACATAAGTGTAATAGTTATTTAAAATACCTTTAAAATGCTTTAAGAAAATGAATTATTTGGTTGAAAAAGAATATTTCTTACCACTCTTGACGGCTTCCAAAAGCTTATTGTTTTTAACCGTAATATTATAAAATTCTTTGCAAGTTAAACCAAAATTTGTTTTGATCTAAAGCTCTGCTTTCAACTAAGAGCTTATTGCGGCTCTTGCTCTAGGCCACATTGCACAAAGAAAAACTCTTTCAGAGCCAGCATTTGAATGATATATTGAAAGAACAAATTGTATTATTTTCAAAAAATTATTCATTGTGGGATTAGTTATTCCATGTGTGAAGAGAGCCTTCAGGTAAAGTGCAAGCTTTCTCAAAGGGGGGTTCCATTATACAAAATTCTTCATATGAATTATTAAGGTTTATTTCAATTGACAAGTTAGTAACAATTTCCATGACTGAATCAAACTTAAACCATATTTTTAGAGAAACAATAGATAATAAATTTATAATTTGAGTATTTATGAAATCCACATCCTCCGCAGGACACTTATATTCGAGCCTCAAATCCAACACATCCTGCGTAATCCAGGACACCTGGCAACCCTAAATAAAATCCCTAAATTACTTTAAAACACTAAAAGTATTACAGTAGACACTCGATAGTGTGAACCGATAAAAACAACGTCCGTTCACATTATCGATTTATTCATGTTAACGGAGGTTATATTTAATATGTTAGAACTTGTTATAACCAACATAATAAACATATAAATTAGTAACATGCATTAAAACAAACAGTAACAAATTTTAAAAAAAGGTATAAAGAAATATTTTTTGTTAAGAAAGTTTTTTTTTTTTTCGGGAATTTTTAATTTTCTACATAATTGCTTATTATTTTCTTTAATTTGGAAATGGATTTGCTTCAGGAACAACTTATATAATTTTTTTTCCATTCTGTCAAATTCCCTCTTTAATGTTTGTCTTTTACCTGGGCCCACATACAGGGTGACAATTTAAAAACTTGAAATGGCCATATATTAGAAACGAAAAACTGAAGGAAAAACGTAAAAAACAGTTTCTATAAAACGAAGGGGGAACAAAAACAAGCGTATTAGCCCACCCCTATCTGCAACCCCTTGGACAGGGTGAGATAAACCCTTAAAATCTTAAATAGAAAGGGGGTCGAGTGATACATCTGTTTATTAAGGAAAACAATAAATGAAAAGACAATTTTGAAATTTGTTATTATTAGTTAATTAAATGTTCAATATGATTTCCGTTGTTTTGAAGACAATATTAAAGCCTACTTTCAAATTCTTCACGTACATTTGCAAAGGTTTCTCTGGATATAGCACGGTATTCCTGAACTATTCTATGCTGAAGTTGCTCTAGTGACTCAGGTTGAGTTTTAAAAACCACAGATTTTAGGTGACCCCACAAAAAGAAGTCAAGAGGTGTTAGGTCCGGGAATCTAGGTGGCTATTCAACAGGACCCCTTCTTCCAATCCACTGGTTGGGATAATTATCATCCAACCACTGCCTAACGGGAACTACATAATGCGGAGGTGCTCCATCCTGTTGGAAATGTAGTAAGCGTTCTTCTAAAGATAAATTTCCGAGTATGTCCCTCTGATTTTCTAATTCTCACACTATTAGTGGTTCGATAGACCTCTGTAGCATTTCAGCATACCTGTCGCCATTTAAATTTCCTTGTATAAATATTGGGCCGATAATACTATATCTCCCAATATACCAGCCCAAACATTAATTTTCTGGGGGTACTGGGTATGCCCTTCTCTAAATACGTGGGGGTTCTCGTCATTCCAGTAACGACAGTTTTGCTTATTAATATGCCCATTTAAATAAAAGGTACACTCATCACTGAAGCAAATATTTTTAACTAGTCGAGGTTCTGCCGTAATTCTATCTGTCATTATTTCACAAAACTGTATTCTTCTGTCAGGGTCGTCGTCACCAAGTTCTTGCAGTAGGTATGTGCAGTTTATAGGGATAAAACTTATGAATTTTAAGTACTTTTCTTATTGATTCACGAGATAATCCAGTTGCTACAGCTGCTTGACGAGTTGATAAAGTTGAATTCATTGCAAACTGCCCCAGAATTTCAATTTGCGCTGCTTCGTCGGCTAGTCTCGGTTGATTTCTCTTTATATTCGCGACAGAACCAGTTTCTTTAAATTTGGCTACTAGTTGGCGAACATACTCCGGGATTTCATTTTGACCTGGATGCCTTTCGTTAAAACGTTGAGCTGTTCTTAAAAAACATTGATCCTGGGAACCATAAATGAAAATAATTTCTACCCGTTCAGCTGTGCTGTACACCATTGTTAAAGATAAGAAGTGCTGCTTTTCGTTTAAACTGAACCGAAAGTTAACTATTCTTAAAATAATAATAGTAGTAGAAGTTACCTTTAAAGTAAATTCTGTGATAATAAAATGCGAATATTTATAAACAAATTTTTTTTTCGACAAAAAAAAAATAGCAAATAAACCAAAACGAAATACCGAGGCTTAAACTGTTTAGAATTCTTAAGAGATATCTCTTAGTATGCCAGGATATTGGTAGCAATCATTTTGAACATTTAATTAACTAATAATAAAAAATTTCAAAATTGTCTTTTCATTTATTGTTTTCCTTAATAAACAGAGAAGAATTTCCTGAAATGTGCCTTTCTATGGTACCATTGGAAAGCATTTTTCAAGAGCTTCAAAATGATGTATCACTCGACCCCCCCTTTCTATTTAAGATTTTAAGGGTTTATCTCACCCTGTCCAAGGGGTTGCAGATAGGGGTGGGCTAATACGCTTGTTTTTGTTCCCCCTTCGTTTTATAGAAACTGTTTTTTGCGTTTTTTTCTTCAGTTTTTCGTTTCTAATATATGGCCATTTCAAGTTTTTAAATTGTCACCCTGTATATATCTTTCACAGCTTTAGAAATCAGTTCCTTTTTTTGTTTTATTTTACAAATTGTGGATTTTGCAACACCATATTTTCTTGCTAAATACGTAACACTTTGCCCTTCATTTAATCCTTGGATCACTAGCGATTTTTCATAAAGAGTAAGACACTTTGGTTTTCTAAGCGACATTTCACTGATATTTACCGAAATTACGTGACAAAAATACGCATTAACATCGAATAACTGGCACAAAATGTATGCATTCCTAGCTAACACAGCGCCCGCGGTAGGGAAGTACCGCATATATCGGGGATTTACAGCACCGCGGAACAATGACTGCCACACTGTAAATTTTTAGGGTCAATGACTTTGTTTCCATTAGCGAAGGTTTAGTTTGTTCACGGTATATGGTGGTCTTGTATAATTTAACATCTTGTTCATGCTATGCGAGGTTTCCGTTAGATGATGTTCACACTATCGAACATCTACTGTAATTTAAAAAGATTTATTTAAGAGAAAATATGATTGTATTATAATGTCGCCCGCTTCCTAGCTCAAAGCCAAGTATTCTCCGTTGCCTTTAATGTTAGGAAAAACTGATGATTTATAATGGAGTTTCGATACTCGAGCAATTTTAATAATCGAGTGAATGAAATTTTTATGACTAAGAAGAATGTATTGATAAAACACCAGGGGTTGTTTTTGTAAGTCTTAGACGTTTAGTCTAGAGTTTTTATTAAGTAAGAACAGTTGATTCTAATTTTAAAAAAAAATGATATTCTTTAATTTTTTCTAAATTTACAATCGCCGCTGGCTAGCCATTCCCAGTCAAAACAAAACCCATGTCGCGACTAAGGAATTTGGCATACTTTCTTGTATGTACCTTCTCGTTTATGTACTGACGTATGTCGTGTCAGCCTTCTGAGCGCCAATCTCGAACGTCGCCAATCAGCACATTTCGGGAGGCGCGCGGCATCGAGCGAAAATCGGGTATCAAGTGAAAAGCAACGATTATCAATTTTTTGCATTTAAAACTAGAGTATTATTTCCTATCGAGCGAGAAATTGCTCGAAGATACGAACAGTTTTTTCACCTCGAGCGATCACACTACCAAGCAGCACATTTCGGTCGGCGTCAAGCGAAGCTCGGGTATCGAGTGAAAGGTAATAAGTAACAAGCGACGATTTTCGCTTGAATTTATAACTCGAGCAGTTTTTTTAATAATAGAGCGATGTGTATAATAGACTACCAGTAGGTATTAGAAATGTAAGGATTTTTACAAAATTTAAGATAAGGTTAAAAAAATATTTAGATCTGACATGAGGTTTTGGTTTTGATTTTGTTTTTGTTTGTTTTTATTTCTATTTATTTCAATTTATTTTTAAAATATATTACGGCTGATTATATTAGATGGATAGAGTTGTGCTCGAGCACTATTGTTAACATTTTTAAGAGTTGTTCTGGTTACCAGTGTTTAAAACACTGTTTAAAGAACGTAACGTTTGTCTAATAATGTTTATATTATGTACTCATTATTATTAATAAAGAAGTATTCAAAAAAAAATGTCGGATATTTCAATAATCGAGTGCTCAAGCGGTTTTTCGCTCGAACGGTCATAACACTAGATGCCTTCACTTCTCTCCGCCTAGCCGGGCCCTCGTCAGCGTAAAATGAGCACCCATATTGTTCATAACACCATAGAAATGTAATCTTTTTCGTCCTTTCACACGTCTTCTTCAAATTCCCAGGTACATAATAATATACAGGGTGACAATTTAAAAACTTGAAATGGCCATATATTAGAAACGAAAAACTGAAGAAAAAAACGCAAAAAACAGTTTCTATAAAACGAAGGGGGAACAAAAACAAGCGTATTAGCCCACCCCTATCTGCAACCCCTTGGACAGGGTGAGATAAACCCTTAAAATCTTAAATAGAAAGGGGGGGTCGAGTGATACATCATTTTGAAGCTCTTGAAAAATGCTTTCCAATAGTACCATAGAAAGGTACATTTCAGGAAATTCTTCTCTGTTTATTAAGGAAAACAATAAATGAAAAGACAATTTTGAAATTTTTTATTATTCGTTAATTAAATGTTCAAAATGATTTCCGTTGTTTTGAAGACAATAATCAAGCCTACTTTCAAATTCTTCACGTACATTTGCAAAGGTTTCTCTGGATATAGCACGGCATTCCTGAACTATTCTATGCTGAAGTTGCTCTAGTGACTCAGGTTGCGTTTTAAACACCACAGATTTTAGGTGACCCCACAAAAAGAAGTCAAGAGGTGTTAGGTCCGGGGATCTAGGTGGCCATTCAACAGGACCTCTTCTTCCAATCCACTGGTTGGGATAATTATCATCCAACCACTGCCTAACGGGAACTACATAATGCGGAGGTGCTCCATCCTGTTGGAAATGTAGTAAGCGTTCTTCTAAAGATAAATTTCCGAGTATATCCCTCTGATTTTCTAATTCTCGCACTATTAGTGGTTCGATAGACCTCTGTAGCATTTCAGCATACCTGTCGCCATTTAAATTTCCTTGTATAAATATTGGGCCGATAATATCATCTCCCAATATACCAGCCCAAACATTAATTTTCTGGGGGTACTGGGTATGCCCTTCTCTAAATACGTGGGGGTTCTCGTCATTCCAGTAACGACAGTTTTGCTTATTAATATGCCCATTTAAATAAAAGGTACACTCATCACTGAAGCAAATATTTTTAACTAGTCAAGGTTCTGCCGTAATTATATCTGTCATTATTTCACAAAACTGTATTCTTCTGTCAGGGTCGTCGTCACCAAGTTCTTGCAGTATGTGCAGTTTATAGGGACAAAACTTATGAATTTTAAGTACCTTTCTTATGGATTCACGAGATAATCCAGTTGCTACAGCTGCTTGACGAGTTGATAAAGTTGAATTCATTGCAAACTGCCCCAGAATTTCAATTTGCGCTGCTTCGTCGGCTAGTCTCGGTTGATTTCTTTTTATATTCGCGACAGAACCAGTTTCTTTAAATTTGGCTACTAGTTGGCGAACATACTCCGGGCATACATTTTGACCTGATGCCTTTCGTTAAAACGTTGAGCTGTTCTTAAAAAATATTTATCCTGGGAACCATAAATGAAAATAATTTCTACCCGTTCAGCTGTGCTGTACACCATTGTTAAAGATAAGAAGTGCTGCTTTTCGTTTAAACTGAACCGAAAGTTAACTGTTCTTAAAATAATAATACAAGTAGAAGTTACCTTTAAGGTAAATTCTGTGATAATAAAATGCGAATATTTATAAACAAATTTTTTTTTTCGACAAAAAAAAATAGCAAATAAACCAAAACGAAATACCGAGGCTTAAACTGTTTAGAATTCTTAAGAGATATCTCTTAATATGCCAGGATATTGGTAGCAATCATTTTGAAGATTTAATTAACTAATAATAAAAAATTTCAAAATTGTCTTTTCATTTATTGTTTTCCTTAATAAACAGAGAATAATTTCCTGAAATGTACCTTTCTCTGGTACTATTGGAAAGCATTTTTCAAGAGCTTCAAAATGATGTAGCACTCGACCCCCTTTCTATTTAAGATTTTAAGGGTTTCTCTCGCCCTGTCCAAGGGGTTGCAGATAGGGGTGGGCTAATACGCTTGTTTTTGTTCCCTCTTCGTTTTATAGAAACTGTTTTTTGCGTTTTTTTCTTCAGTTTTTCGTTTCTAATATATGGCCATTTCAAGTTTTTAAATTGTCACCCTGTATATAATACCTAAGTATCGTTAGTTACCCTTGACAATTTGACCTCTATTGTGATCAAAATATTAATATAAATAAACAAAATTCATATGTTAATTTAAATAAATTTCATTGATATTTTTTCAACAAACAAGAAAATTATACGGCTTGTAAAAACTGTATTTAGGAAGTTTAAGGTATGAAAGTTAAGGCGAATAATAATGTGCGAAATTTAGGTGGGATATACCTGTTCCACGTAAAAAATAACAAACAGGTAAATAAAAAACATTCTATTGTAAATATTACCACAGAAATATTTACATACAGGTCATAATTAATTTCCTATGAATACGCCACACCTTATAGCTTCATATTTTTCGAATTAAATACACTTTGTGGTTATAGGTAGGAATAAATTAATAAAATTCCAGTTATATAATTTATATTTTTTACTGTAATTCGAATATAAAAATTTAAGTATAATTGTTTTATTATTGTAAACAAATAATACCAGATTTGTGTGAATATATTAAGATCGAATTCACATAGATTAGATGATCGGTTTGTGTTTATCTTTTAAACATAACCAAAATTAACTGTTAAGGTAAGCGTACCGTATAAATTAATTTTCATTCTTTTGTTATTATCTCTGTTTTGAGACTTCATAGCAATCTAGATGAAAAAATAGAAATAAGAAGAAAAATTATTTAAAGTGTTAGAAAGTGACGTATGGGATGTCGTTGAATTTGGAATGGTATTTTGAATCGATAGAGCCAAAAATATATTGGGTGTTCCATTGAGATCATTTCCGGTTAAACCAGAAGTGACAAAATGGAGTGCATCATGTCATATGTTTCAAATTAATATCACATACAAACCCAAAAAAATTTATTTCGGTAATTTAAACAATAAAAAATTTATCGAGGTGAGCGCTCCTCCTTCTTCTCAGCCTATGTTTGTCCACTCCTTGGCGTAGGCCTCTTCCATGTCCTTCCATGCTCTTCTGTCCCTGCAGTTGGGATCCAGTTTCTTCCCGCAAAGCGCCGGATGTCAGTTCGCCACCGTTTCTGGGGTCCAGTTAAGGCCATATGTATCCACCAGACAAGGAGACACCATATCGCCAAAACTGTTTACTCTTGCTTTGGAAGATGTTTTCAAAAAACTCGACTGGCATGAAAACTTGCGTTTTGCAGACGATGTTGTGACCATTGCCAACACAGGTGAAGAGCTTAAAAACATGCTTGAGGAACTTGATCTAGAATCGATGGAAATTGGACTTGAAATGAATTTAACCGAAACAAAGCTCATGAGTACCGAAGACATCCAGGTAACTGTTAACGACTAACCCATAGAAGCGGTCGCTGAATATATTTACCTAGCCCACAAAATTCAACTTAGGAAAGAAAACCAATTCTCCGAAATATCTAGAAGAATAGGCCTCTCCTGGGCGACTTTTGGAAAACTAGGATTTATCCTTAAATCCTGCGAATTACCTATAAACTTAAAAAGGAAAGTGCTTAAGTCGGACTAGAGACAATCTGCCAATAAACTGTAGACCACTCAGCGAGCGATGGAAAGGGCTATGATTGGAATCACTTTAAGGGACAATATTCGCAACGAGGAAATTCGCGGAAGACCTAAAGCTCCTCCTTAAACACCCAGTATATGGCAGGTGGCCGATCTTAATGAAACGCCCTGGAGGTAATAGTTTACACTTTTTTTGTTGGTCCAATAATATGTTTTAAATCCGGATCTCAGTAAAGGCACCAAGCTCATTTCGCACAACCTTAGATGATTTCATTACTTTTATCTTGCGAAAAAAAAAACAAATAGAACAAACATTTCTTTTAATGTTTCGAAAATTGATTACAAGTTATTACTTTATAAAGAGCGCAGCCATCCAAATCTAAACAAAATCCGCTTGAATCCAGTTCTACAAATAAATGCTACACTTTATGGATACAATGTTGTGATCTATTATCAATCAATTAACATTTATTTCGCTGTAATAAAAAATAAGCGATAAAATGCGTAACCTGTTGCGTTGGTGAATTTATTTATTAATTAATTTTGTAAATACTTTTGTTTATTTTGGTTTTATATCAAAGCTAGTTCGATACCGTTTTCAGTATCGAGCCGAGCTTATTGTAAAATCATCTTTTTCTATTTCAAAGTTCAAGTTTACTTTCGTTTCAAAACTGAACACATGACTAATATTTTAGAAATACAGAGTGTTTGCCCCACTATTCCCACAAATAGATCTGGAATTATTTTAAGGCATTTTTTATTTTCGAATGGAAAGAAATGAACAACTAGCTAATACTAAGAACAAATAGGAACGTGCATTTAGGGTCTCAGCTCTTCCCGGGCCTTCCTCGGGTATAAAAATCATTAATAATAATTTTAAAATTCAGAAAGAACCTACAACGAAACATCAAGAAAATCCCAGTTGATCTTGCATTCAAACATATGTTGAGGAAAATGAGCAAGAAGATCTTCCTGTTCCTATAAAATCATCGAATCTCATCCAAAAGACTGATGATAATAGTACATCTCTCACTAGTCTACATAAGATCACCTGCCAGATATAATCGTCCGATTAAATCTAGAAAAGGAGTCAAGCAAAGAGCCTCTGTTATCACCTCGACTCCAAATAAAAAAGAAGAAGAGAAAATAATGAAAAATTGAAAAAGAAAGTAAAAAAAAAAGGTTGATGTTCCAAAAGTAAAGAAGAAGATGTCAGGAAACCATACAATGAACCTCCAACAGAAGATTGGATCCAATGTAGAACATGTGGTGTTGTTGGCACGAATCATGTACAGCGTACGAGAAGAAAGGCAGATTTACTTGCGACCTGTGTTTGTAATCGTTAGCTTGCCCCAGTATTGAACGAAATTGCAGTTTTTTATTCTCTTTTTTAAAATTAACCTGTGTATCGTTTTTTAAATTTTAATTAGTGGCCAAATAATTGCGCTACTTCATAAAAATAAATATGCTTTTAAAAACGAAATTTTCTTTTGCAGCATTATTCTCTTAACATCGTCAACTTGCCACGTTATTCCCTACAATATTTCTTAGTCTAAATATAATATTTCATACGGTAACTTCTGAATTAAAATTAAGTTATGCTTTATTGTTTTTAAAATAACAAATGAATTCCACCACTTTATTATATTGATTAATCTTATTTAGTGCCTGTTTTATATTTAAAAGTAATGGACACTTGCGATAATTCCAGCTATTCAGGTTTTTTAGTGCTTTCAAAACAGACATATACATAGACATAGACGAATCAACCCGAACAAACCCGATAGGATAAGAAATTTATTGTGCTCCGAGGTAATGCAAGAATTGATAGATTCCAGGATAGATTGCTTCGCAAATGAAATTTGAGGAACTGGAATTTAATTCAAATTTATTTCCTTAGTTGATTTTGGGGATATAAAAGGCCCCACCGCATCCAGGTTCAGATTTTGAAACTAAACGGACTATATTGAACTACCTTAATCTAAATAGTTGAACTAACGAATTAAAAACTCATAGCCGAATGACCTGCCAAAACCAAAAAAAATAAATAACAAATAGGGTTTTAGTTAGGTTCGCCAGACCTTCAACTTTAACCGGACATGTCTTCCTTTTGTGGGAATTTGCTAACTCCGCTCGGTCTTTTCTAGCAACTCGTTTAGGTCAACAAAATAAGTTTAACAAAGGATAACCATTTAAATCTAATTGATCATTAAGCATATGACAGGTCCGTATTTTTAAGTTTATTAATTTCCATAGACTCCAACAGATTAAGTTTAAATCCTTTATTTTCGAAATAAAGGACTACTTAATGATCAATTAGATTTAAATGGTTCTCCTTTGTTAAACTTATTTTGTTGATCTAACTATTTTGAAATCCCATCAGGTACTCTATTTAACCATAATTTTGGGTTTTCCCGACATTATAACCCTCCCTCCTTCCTTCTTTATAACTTTAAGAATGTGATTTTATTGCATATTATTTCTTAGATCTTTATTATATCACTTTCATCTGACGACGCTATAGTATAGCGAAACATGTGTTATGTTCCTTTTTGTAATATAGTGGAAAATTTCAAGTTCAACTCTCAACAATAATATTAATTTATTTTTGTTTTATAAATTTGTTTGAATGCATTCCTTTGTTAAAGTGTCCAGCTTTTTTAAAAAAAATCAGGCTTTTTTCGACAATTGTCCTACTTTTACACATTATCCACCTGGCAACCGTAGATTGAGTTACTTTTTTTTAGTAATAAAAATAAGTTTATTATAGGGTACAAAGTATAATTATGCAGTGAGTTATTGGAACTACCTAACTCTGGAAACGCAACAAGTTACCATTAAAAAAATCTTTGTGTTAATTTATTTTATTTAACTTCTTGGAATTATTGTTTTGGTATGAGGTCATTCAGATGTTCCATGGAATAAAAGTAAATTTTATAAAGAAAAATAATTAAATGGTTTGCCGTAATTAAAATTGGTTTGCAGCAAAAATTAGCCATTAAAGAATTTGATCAGCATAAAAAGATTTTGCTTGCAATAAATAAAAATCAGGCTGCACCATTTGTTCTGCAAAAAATGCTACAAACTGTCAACAATTTAACCGATATCAGTCCGCTTGTAATATCATGAATTGGCTTAATTAACAGTCGAGCTGCGAAATGATGACTTGGTCAGCAAGATTTTACAATTGGTCTGTAGAAAAAAAAAATCTAGCAGCAGTTTACTTCAGAGGTTTGCATATTAAAAGAATGGTTATCAATATAAATCATTGGATTGCGTTTGTTTTGAATAATCGGCAAAGTTCGTTATTGTGGGTAGAGCGAAAGCAGTCGCGTGATACGAGTAGCTAATTGCGTGCGTGTGTTTTCATTCGGTGTAGCAGTCAAGAGCCAAAAGGTGTAGCGGGGACGGGTTTTCACTTGTTTCCTCAGGGCACTGTCACTATTTCACGTTTTATTGCTTTGATTGACTTTGATGACCAAGATTAAATATTTTGCTTTCCCTCGGCGATTGCTTACTAATATTTGATTAAAAGTGGATCGCTCATAGCAGCTTATATATTGAATTTGCGGACCAAAATAATTTAGAGCACTCTAATATGACATTAATTACTGACCGATTCAGAAATGTTTGCTGTCCATAAGTTGCTGGCCAACTAGCCATTTTGGCTGACTGATTACATTTTTCAGTTCGCAAAATAAGAATATTTTGCTAACCAGTTAAATGATACCCTTTTATAAATTCCAAGCTAAAATCTTTTTCTACATGGTACACTAGGGTAGATATGAAAAATATTTATATTTTTGTGTGTTTAAAAAATTTAGTGATTGGTATTGGGTAAAGAATTGTTAACTATATTAATTTAAGTGGTTTCCTAATATTCTAAAAAAAATTTAAATTTAATGATTCAAAGAATGCTAATCACGTCAAGGGTTTACCTTTTTCGATGGATGGTAAATAGTATACAGGGTGGCCCATCGAAAACGAAACAGAGACATTTACTGGCAGCTCAGTTCATTTTTGGAAAAACGCTCAGACCCCCGTCGATTTTGTTTTCGAGGGGGACACAAAATTGGAAAAAAATCACGTCAACAAGTGCAGCCCCCTGGACGGGGGTGGCACCACCCCTAAAATCTTAAATGGAAAGGGGGGTCGAGTGATACCTTATTTTAAAGGTCTTTCAATTCCCTTTATAATGATGTAAAATTCACAATACTTCAGTAGTTTTGGAGATTTATTGATTTTAAGCTTACAGTACACTTTAATAGGTACATCTGATTAGTTTGTACTACTTTCAGAAGAAATTTGAGTAAAGGCAGTTACTTATTAATTTAATGCTTTTCTTCACTACGCCCATGGTTTGTTTATCATTTTGGTGTTCAAAATAGCGATTGGAGCGGTTTTTGTCGCGAAAAAAGTGGTTTATTGAAGAAAGATAAGCAGGGAATGTCTCGTACTTATTTTAAATAGGAATTTGTACATAGTTTGCGATTGATTCGACCAAACTTTGTTGTTAAAATACCTTTTACCGCTTTATTTATAAACTAACCATGGTATATTCCACGGCAGAAAGGATTGAAATTATCGAAATATTTTTCGGAAATAATCAGTGCGCTAATAGAACAGCACACATATTTAATGAGCGACATGAGAACAGTAACGTGCATCGAAAATATGTCCTAGAACTTATAGCTAAATTTTGGGACACTGGATCAGTCGCCAATAAAAAACGCAACATTGAAAATCCCATAAGGAACGAAGCAATAGAAGTGGGGGTTTTAGGGCAAGTTTATGTAGATCCTACGTTAAGTACCCGCAAATTGGATACTGTGTGTGGTGTTAGTCGATGTATTATCCAACGGATTCTGAAGGCCCATAGTTTTCATCCGTATAAAATTCACCTTGTACAAGAACTTAATGAAGACGCTTTTGATCGGCGATTACAATTTTGTGAAGATATGAGTGAACGAATTATAAACGATGAACATTTTCTATTCAACACTTGCTTTTCCGACGAATGTTCCTTTTTCTTACATGGCCTAGTAAACCGTCATAACTGCCGATATTGGTCAGATTCTAATCCCAGAGTTTATCATGAGGTACACACACAGCAGCCACAAAAATTAAATGTTTGGGCTGGTATTTTTGGCGATCATTTAGTTGGTCCTTTTTTCTTGCCTAGAAATTTAACCGGTGAAATGTATTTGGAATTACTGCAAGACGCCATAGATCCTGCATTAACAGCCATAATTGAAAATGGGAATAATCGGCGGTACATTGCGAATAGGTTGATGTTCCAACAGGATGGTGCCCCACCATATTACGCATTACGTGTTCGACAATATTTAGATCAGACGTTTCCAGGTCGATGGATTGGTAGAAGAGGTGCCATTGAATGGCCCCCAAAATCGCCAGACTTATCACCTTTGGATTTCTTTCTGTGGGGTCACTTAAAAAGCAAAATCTATGCTACTCAACCGACATCGTTAGAAGATTTGCGATAAAGAATTGTGAATGAGTGCCTTCAAGTTACTCCTCAAATATTGCAAAATGTGCGGCAACGTTTTGAGCAAAATCTTTATTACTGCATGAAGAGTCATGGTGGTCATTTCCAACATTTACTTGGCTGACGGGTTAGTTCATTCTTAATTTTTAAAGTACTTTGCTACCAAATGTATTGATTTCCACTAATGATGTATTAAAGTTTCATTTAAGTTTAAAATCAATAAATCTCCAAAACTACTGAACTGAAGTATTATGAATTTTATATCATTATAAAGGGAATTGAAAGACCTTTAAAATAAGGTATCACTCGACCCCCCTTTCCATTTAAGATTTTAGGGGTGGTGCCACCCCCGCCCAGGGGGCTGCACTTGTTGACATGATTTTGTTCCGATTTTGTGTCCCCCTCGAAAACAAAATCGACGGGTCTGAGCGTTTTTCCAAAAAAGAACTGAGCTGCCAGTAAATGTCTCTGTTTCGTTTTCGATGGGCCACCCTGTATATTATATTTGAAAATAACATCTATTGAGGGTGCTGCAATTGATCCACTTGCCCCTATCCAGGAGCATATTAAAAGAATCACGTGGTGAAAGGAAAATCTTTATTGTTGTGGGTGGATCTTTTAGTATAGCGGCGCGTTTGATCTAGACTTTTCCACAAAACTATTTATTTTAAGTCGTCATTGTTTTGTTTGTATTTTTGACGAATGAAGTAAGTAATGAACCATTAAAAAAAACGGATGTTTAAAACATTTCGGTTTAATTATCTAAACGTTTTAGATTAATTTGAGAATAGGGGAGCATTGGGTACCTGAGGTACTCATGCTCCGGGCGGAAACTTTAGTGGGCGGAAAATTCAAGTGTGCTAGTTGTAGCACCAGCACCCCGGGGCACCGCGCCGTACCAGATTATTAATCAATTAGAAACTTTTATCAGTGTCCAGCTATTCATAATATCGCCCAAATTGCGGTTTTGTTAAACATGATTTACAGAGTGTCCCAAAAATACAACAAACACTAACAAATCACTAAACAGCCGTTTAAAAAAGGCAAGAACACCACTAATGCAGGAAATCACGATGCATGATACAAACTAAATAAAAGTACACCGCGAAGAGTTTGTTAACTCGGAACTTAAATTATTATTACGCCCTTCGTATATTGTATACTAAATAAACACTTACAGAAAATGTTCACTACCATTTAACGCTGGGGGTTTTATTTATCCTTAGATATTGGCGATTTTCACTAGACCACGTCATCAACACAAATTCTTCTGGTGTTTAACACAGGCTGTAAAATAATTCCGCATCATTTTCTGGATGCCACGTCTCGGGTCCTTAAACAAACTTTGACGGCACATAACGATAGCTAATTTTTTCGCTCGGTGGTCATTCTAGTGTCGCCGAATTTGAGAAAGATTGTTGATTAATGTACGTGAATTAAGTGGAGTATGTAACCCGTAACGTCCGTCCGTTTTGGGCATAATTATTAATGGTAGGTAACTCTAAGCGTTCTCCTACGGCGCATTTTACGGAAGATGTTTTTTGATAAACCCCGTATAACCAATTTACCCCTTGAATTTTATTTGAATTTATTTTGAATTGATTATTAGCTAGATCGCAATTTGTTAAATTTCGCAGTTTGTCCCATTTTCGTTTCGTCCAGAAGGTTCAGATTCGCCACCTAGGAATTGTTTATTAATGCCAATCTAACTTTTGAATCATTGAATTTGGACTGTATAACAACTGGTCGACACTATCTGTAATGTCGCCAATCTTAGTTAGTAATGAAAATGTCATCGCAAACCTAAGATGTTCCTACTTAATTAATTTTTTCGGACGCTAGTTCTGGTTTCGATTTTTTTTCGTTTCGATGTGAAGAGATGAGGGTAAAAAATTGAGTATTAGAATTAAATGACTGATTTTAATGTTACAAGTATAGTTATTGGAACGTAGGACGAAGCCTAACTTTTGTTCGACCTATAGTTTTGAGTTAATTGGCACGGGCGCATCCAATTGAATATAACAAGGCAAGCTTGCTATATTGAACACGGAGGGCTTCTTGTTTGTTTAATTTTAAAGTCCTTGTCAATGAGGGTTATTTAAGGGTAAGTCCTTTCATCTGTTGAGTAACGCGACCCGAAGTACTCGTTAGTTAACTATTTACATTTTTATATACAATAAGAATTAATCTATCAACATTGTTTTTTCTCTAAGAGCAACAAACCATCCTATCATTCATCTGTCGCGTACTCTCAATTTAAAATTTTTGTATTTACATTATATACGGTAGAAAATAAACCTAAGCTAATCTTTTATTTTCTTAACTAAAGAGATCTCAGCTATCCTATAATTTCCAAAAACTTAGAAACGCGGTAGAGGCTACTAATATTAACTTAGGATATTTTATTTTGGACTGGAAATATTTTCAGTGACCATTACTTCTCGCGCTGGACTTTTGGAAATTCCAGTAACTTTTTTCATTCCGGACTAAGAATGTTTTTTGGCATAATCAGTTAAACTTAGAACTCGAAAATTATTCTAAGATTTGGGCGCAAAGTCTTTTTAGAATAAATTTTCTCAATATGTCGATTTTTTTATTAGATAGCGAATTTTAACGTCATGCCGGCCGGACGTCGCCCTCAGTGCAGGGACAACGCTGCCTTTATGACCGAACTATGGCTATTCTGCTTACTTCTCTACCTATAGCATCGTCAATACGGTCGCTATTTTTACGAGCGCTTGAGAAGTAAGCTAGCCTGACACCGACGAGATTTAAATGATTTTTATAACTTCTTCATTGATGTCTGTTTGAAGGTTGTAGACAATGGTGTTTCTTGAATGATAGAAAAGTTTTGGACTTGCATTGTCTTTATTTGTTATAAATCACAACGTTTCAACTGGTAAGTATCTCCAGTCGTCTTCAGGTGAATACTAAATAAGAGAAGTAACTACAGCTCTCTTTATACTAGCTATGCTTCATTGATGTCTTCTTCCTTGGCCTTTTCACTTGATAACTGCTAGCGACAGTTATAAAGGCTGGCGACAAAATAATATTTCCTTAGGAGTTATCGACGCGATGGAAGGATGCCCCAATAAGAAATACTATCCTGCCTATTTATATGGATGATACCTTGTCAGCTCAATTTATTAAGCCTATACTGAAATCGCCATTTTACCCGTTACTAGGGTACGCACTAGTCTGTGTGCTGCTGTCCCTGGAAACATGTAACATGCAACATGCAAGCGATGTTGTTTAGACTCGGTATTGCGTTAACGAATTTCTCAATTTGGAATTATTTAAAGTCGCATCCAAAACGAGTGTTCGAAGATATTTAGTTTTTTTTATACTCGCACCAAATTCACGAGTGTTTGAAGACGAGTCAGCGTTATTTATACTCGCACTGAAACATACGAGTGTTCGAAAATAAATTTTACTGAGGAAGAGATCCGCGGTTGACTATTCTCGGAATCTTCGCTGATCAACACTCTAAAACCTGCAGCCAAATAGCGGATCCCCTGTTGAGCAAAAATGTTATCATGGTTGAGAACGATTTTGGGAACCCTAATCGGCGGTCGACCTACTTCTTTTTCTCAGGGAAAGATCCGCGGTTTGACTATTCTCGGAATTTTCGTTGATGAACACTCTAAAACCTGTAGCCAAAATGACGAACCCCCCTTTTTGAAAATATAATAGCTGGTGAGCGCGATTTTAGGGATCCCTATCGGTGGTCGAGAACCCAAACATCGACTGCCGTCTCTACCTCCTGCCCGAAAAGCCGTTCTCATGATTTCGGCCGATGATGCATGTTTTCCGATAAGAGAGAGCAGGAAGCAACTAGTTGACATTGCATAATTATGAAAAGCCAGTTTGATTTTATATCCAAAAATCACATCCGTCAAAAACATTATTGCTTATTTCTTAATTGAAAAAATATAATTTTACAACAATTGGAAAAAGCTAGTTCTACAACACTAGGTTTACTTATTTCTATTCTTGCGTGTAATATTGCTAAGTATTTAAAATAAATCGCAAATATTTGGAATGTTAGATAGGTAGGGATAACCCGAGTTAATATTTTCGATTTAAGTTCCAAAAAAAATTCAGAAATATGTTTCTTTTAAAAATATAATAATTTTATTTCAAATTTAAAAAAGAAAGATATTTTTAAATGAAATAAGTATAAAAAAGGCATAGAACAAGTATTCATTTAAAGATACATATTAAAGGTTGATAGTTCTCAAGAATTTAAACGTAAATTTATGGTTTGGTATCAAATAGCAAATAGTTCTAACTCTGACCAAGTTTTTAAGTTATTCAAAATAAAAATATTTATTCGAACTAAAACAAAAATATGAGTATTTTAAATATTACTGATGAAAAAATGGTTCTACTCAAACGGAATATTTTTTATAGAAACATGTATCCATATTTTCAAATTCAGTAAAAAAATCTGAGAGGAGCAAAATACATAAAAGGAGTATTTCTTTTTGTGTGTGTAGTGTTTGCAAACAAATTATTTTTATAAACTTCAGAAATAATTGATGTGCTCAATGCTCCCTAGTCCCTATAGCCGAAAGTTTATTACAAAAATATGCGCACTTTTAACAACTTTATTATAAATCCTACCGTTGTTTTTGATTGTTTAAGATTTTATGAGTTCCTTTTACTGTTAAAGGAATAATTTCATTATTCATCATTCATCTCATTATCTTGCAATGTTAAGGCATCTGCATTGTCAATAAAAATGTTAATTTTATTGGAAAATTAATCCACTTTTTATTTAAAAATTAATGTGTATTAAGTAAAGGGAGTGTTAACCCTTAGTAACAAGGTTATTTAAAGTTATTCTTCATAGAAGGTCACTATAGGGAGAAGTAATGGGCTATCCCTCTAAATTGGTATCTAACTAATTATTGTATTAGTTACCTCAACTTTCTATAATTTTTCTTAAAATTATTCTGAAAACAGCGAAATGCGACAAGAGATTTGAGGTTCTAACTCTAATTTCATTTATTTATGTTTCTATTCCTGCTTAACATAATAAATAATTTAGACCACTTTTTTATGTAGGATTTTCGGGAGGAAAGAGAAACATTTTATTGAGGTATTCTAGAGGTCAATATAACGAAGAGATATCATATTAATGGAACCCACAATAAATGCTTCCTTTTCGAGGTACAGGGTATCAATAAAAAGTTAAATTTTTTCTTTAATACCTCCAAAACTATTTTTGATATTACACAGAGGTATCTCTTTTTAAGAGTAACAGTTTAAAAATATAGCACTCAAATAGAATAAATCATACGCAAAGAAATATACTTTCAAAACAAGTATTTCCAAGTGTGAATTGGGCACTTAATCTCGTAGCAAGGAATTAATTTTTCAAAATAATAATTAATATCTATTTATGTATTTAAATACTTATTTTGAGGATATATTTCTTTTCGTAAGATTTATTCCATTTTAGTATTATATTTTTAGACTAAGTATTTCTTTTTCTTGTGTGCAAATTTATAAAGGAGAGGTATACAATATCGTGAACTGGCTGTGTCACCCTCTGATAATAATTGTAATTGGATTTGTGTACAGTGGCGAGAAGGATCTTAAAATTAGTGTGTATTATAAACCTCCATCATACAACCACGATCAACAACTGGAAAATATTATCCCTCGGTATCCCAAAAGAGGATTTTATTGGTAACAAGAACTTTAAACATAGTTTTGCGAATAAACGGAATTTTTGAATTTTTGAAGAAATTTTGGCTTGAAGTGACAGTAACCAAGTCGAATTTAACGCTAGAAAACCCCGGGCAGCAGTTTTCTCTAAAAAGGTTAACATTACAGAACCGGATATAGTCATGGACGGACACGCAATCCCACTGGCTTCATCCATTAATTTGCTGGGCGTCAATCTGGGAGGAAATATGTCTTGGCATAACCACGTTGTGTCAATCGCCAAGATGGCTTCTCAGAAACTTGGTGTACTATTCCGAACCAGAAAGTTGTACACACCTCAACAACTTTTGACACTGTAGAAAGCCCAGATTCGACCATCACTAGAGTACTACCCTCATGTCTGGAGCTCTGCACCCAAACATACTCTTCTGCTACTGGATTCCATCGAAAGGAGTGCTATTCGTCTGATTGGAGACCACCAGCTGACGAACAACCTCGACAGCCTAGAACATCGAAGACAAGTTGGGGATTTGACTCTCTATATTTTCATGGAAAGTGCTCGGCTGACCTTGCCCTCTTAATTCCGCCCAGAGCGGCGAATGGCAGAAAAGCACGACGAACCACTGCCGCCCATCCATATGTCGTTAAGCTTAGTACTCCTCGAACTTCATTATTTAAGAATTTTTTTATCTGGAGGACTTCATCCTTATGGAACGACCGTCTCGAGGTCGTTTCTCCCAACGAATATAACCTTCAACGATTCAAAACCAACGTGAATCGCTTTTTGCGCACACGCACCACTTCCAGAGTGCCCTACAGGATTTTTCCTATAGTGCTTGTATTTGATCAAAAAAAAAAGGTACTGTTTATCGATTCGGATAAAGAGTACTTTTTTTATTAGGTAGCCTCCGGTCTTTAAAATTATGTGTTAATTTTCCCAATAACTGTCAAAACAAAAAGATATCAGAAATTAAATTTACTTTTCAGGTAAAGTAGCCTTTGGTGGCACAGTAGGGAAGCATTTTCTTAACAGAAATATAGAAAATGTTAAGCATAATCACTTTATATCAACTTGATATTAAAAACATAGAAAATAATATGAAAAAAAAACTTTGACAAACAAATAAACTCGAAAAAGTATTGAGTGTCCGACGTTTTGTGATATGATTTATTACATTTTAACCTAGAGAATCACCAGTCCAAGTATGCTGATGAATTAGACGAACACCATGTATATATGTAAACTCCTAAAGCGTAATACTTGAAAATAATGTGAAAAACTCATACTACTCATACTTATCCGATTTTCATTTGTTTTTATGACACCCTCGACGAATTAGAAATATATTACTACAGTCGATATTAAAGGAAGGCATGAAACCACCAGGAGAGCAACAGGCACCCTTTGGAAACGAAGCAGAAAATGTTTAGAGGTCAATTATGATATTTTTAAACTTTTATTAAAAGAACGTTAATATATGAAACTTTGTGATTTTTTGTACTACCCTACAGAGTCCTAAAAATCAAGCAACGAATATAACAGCTTTTACTTAACTTTGTTATAAATTTCATGAGTGATAATTATGGGGATACTTTATTGAAAAAATATTTTTTTTAGGATAACGTCCTCGTGGCATATAGACTTATAAATTAATAATATTTTACGGCTCCACTTATTATAATCAGCTGCAAAGTTAAAAAAATATTTGTCATACAAAGTTATTTAAATAAACGTAAATTATTTTATTGCAGATCTTAACATCGAATAAGCCTCCTCAATTAGCGTCAGGTGATGACAGTACTATTTTGTGCTATATGACCTATCCTTAAACAGAAAATAATTTTCTGGTTTAAAATAAAAATAGCACATTAGAATCCAAGTACGAGGCGTCTAATTTTCAGACGAGTTCAAGTTTTTCTATTTAGGTTTCATTTTCATTCATTCGCAAAATTAAATATAAACAAAATTCAAAAATCCAGATAGGGAATTTTGAATTTTAATGCATTGCGGATTCAAATATCAAAAGATGTCAAGTCAAAAACATCAATTCCATAGTAGCTGCAAATTGTATTTTTGAGAACAAAAAATTAAGTTATATAATTTTTTTTTTCAATTTTGACCTTCCTGTATACAAAAACTAAATTTTTTTTTTTTTTTATGACAAATATTAATTCTTTTTATAACAAAATTGTTGTTGTTTATAAGAAATGACTTTTTATCGAGAAATTAAAAATTGGGTTCTTTTGTGATATACAGGATGTAACAAATTCGTCCTTCACCATTGGGATTTCGGAAATGGTAAGAAATTGGAGCATAGTTGCGGAGCCCCATAATATGCCGCAAAAGAAATCTAAAATAAATAAAGAGGCTTTCAAAATATTTAAAAGAAGAAAGAAATTTCACTTTCTCGTTCCTACTGTTTATTCTCCACAAGATGGCATAATCGGATCTTTAATGCGACGTTTCGTTTTTGAGTCACCATCATCAACTTAATTTTTTTAAATACGAGCCTGGATCTTTTTGTTTAAATTATGAAAGAGAAACTAAGTCTTCGTTCAGCGGTATACAGCACATACTGGTTTTCCGACGTGTTGTTCCTTAAATTGACCATCTTTATTAAAATACCCCTAGTACGTTGCTGTAATTTACTTTCGTTTCAAAACATTCGGTTTAATTCGAAACTGTAAAACTCAATGCATTTTTCAGTAAAGTGTAATATTAATAGTACAACTATTTGTTTATTTGTGTTCATGTTATTTAATGTTTAACTTAAATCCGAGCCTAAAACCTAAAATATGGTTACACGGAAAGAAGTCTGTAGTAAAATTATTATTGTAGAATTTCCTATAAATCTTATTAATTACATTTTTTATTAGTAATACGTACCAAAATAATATTGTAAACATAATGTACCAAAGACTATAGTTAGGATTTCTAATAAATTTAGTAAAATCAAGTAATTACTTACATATATTGTAAATTTTACAACGAATGTATGTAGTCGGAACAAATACTATAGTAAAAATAGCAAAATTATTGTAGTAACAATTTTATTGTACGATTTTTTATAAAATATTATATTAATTACAGTTTTCATTATTAATTCGTACTAAAATAATATTGTAGATACACACATTTCTAAAAAAGTATAGTAGAATTTCTAATAAATTTAGTAAAATCAAACAACAATATATTGTAAATTTTACAACGAATGTACATATGTATATGCTCGGAACAAACACTATAGCAAAAATAGTAAAAATATTATAGTAACAATTTTGTTGAACGATTTCCTATAAAATATTGTAGTATTTACAACTTTCATTATTAATCCGTACCAAAATAATATTGTAGATACACATAATTTCTAAAAAGGTAGAGTAGAATTTCTAATAAATTTAGTCAAATCAAGTAGGTAACTTTTAAAATGTATTGTAAATTTTACAACGAATGTATGTGCTCGGAATAAACACTCTGGTAAAAATAGTGAAATTGTTATAGTAATGATTTTATTGAACGATTTCCTATAAAATATTGTATTAATTAGAATTTTCATTATTAATCCGTAGAAAATTAATATTATAAATATAATTTACGAAAAAACAAAAGTTCGGATTTCTATGAATGTAAATTTTACAACGTATGATAGTGAACATAATTTATTTATAAATTCAGTAGTTAAATAGTTTTACATGTATATAACATTATTATTGGACTATTTTTTATTGTAAAAATTACCAAGTTAAATAAAGTGTTGTAAAAATGCCTTTTTACAAGAATTTAAGGCTTAAATCAGATGAAACGGATCATTCGGATTTCGGTCTTCGAAATAAATAATAGTAGAAGAACTTAACAGAAACATACCATCCATCACTGAAGTCGAGTGACGTTGAGCACGGCTAGTACTTGGATGGGTGACCGCTTCTGAATACCATGTGTCCAAATTATTATGAAAGTTTTGAGTAAATTTTACAAAATATTTTATTACATTTTACAAAAGATTTTAGTAAATTTAGTAAATTTTACAGAAGATTTTTAGTAAATTCTACAAAAATATTTTTGTAACTAAAAATTTAGGTTAAAATTTCGTTAATCATATTATTGAGCCATTAATTATTATGATTAGTTTTACTAGTTTTATGGTAAATTTAGCTAAGTTTTTCTGTCCATGTATGGTTTGATGACACCTTTTGACATTGAATCAGTAATATCAATGCTCCAATCCAAAAAGTAATGTCTTAAGAGTCTATTCATTCACCAATTTCAACTATGCACACTCTGTATAGCAGAAAGTTATGTTTTGGGATTAAGTCTTTGTATGGCTATATTTCTAATAAAACTGGTAAATAAAATAATGGCTACTTCTTCCATTTATATCCCGTAGAGGCCATTTATCGATTTACATTTGTAAAGAAAAATTTATTTGAACCGTCCTTGGTTAGTCCTGCTTGCTTCCCATCCATTTTTTGTATTCAAGCTGAAAATCTAATTTTATTGAGGATTTGTTAGATGCCATGTTATTATTCTGTTATTTATCATTACTCAGGAACAATTTCGTATTCATTCTACCATAATTTTTTAGTCCAGTGTATATTTATATATCAATTAAAAAAAATTCCATTTATGAATAACAAGAAATAACAATAAAAAAGAAGAGAATTTTAATATGATGAATTTTATTACGTTAAAACAAACATATAATTAAAAAATATCTAATCTTATTAGCTAACAATTACAATTATTATCATACTTATTTATCTAGTGTACCTCTAGTCTAAATGGAAGCAATTCCTGCGGACAACTATTTTTGAATGATATTTTAACAACATACTTTTATCACTCGATGATATTGTATTCTCAGAATATTTTATTCTTGATTATTTCCTTTACCTATCAAATATACTGTTTCGACCAATCAGATTGTTTCATTTACACAAATCACATGTGTTTATACTGATAATATATGCATGTTTCTTATAAATAATAAAATTGTCAAATTGGTACACAACATTTTAAAAAAAATTATTTATTCACCAATCGGAAAACTACTTTAAAGGTAGGATTTAAGTAAAAAATAGTACAGGGTGGCCAATTAGTGCGACAAAGCCCAATATCTCTTTTACCGCTAGGGATAGCGGAACACTTTTTTCACGAAAGTTCGTAATGTTGGAATATCCAAAAAATAGGAGACTTCTGTCAACATTCCTCTTTCCGACATAAAAATATTTTGTTTCAAATTATTATAAGTTAAGAAATATTACACATTTCATTGAACCATTGCACAAACTTTAGGAATTTTCCAATCTATTTGGCAACGTTGCAAAAATATGTACAAATAATTATGATGCTATGCACAGAATTTTACGGTGAATTCAAATATGTTAAAATATACATGGTGTCCCATTTAAAAAATATGAAATTTTTATCACACCGCCCGTTTGGATTACCCTGTATGGTAGAAAATAATTTCAGAAGATGCACCTCTTAACGGTTAATAGCTTTCGTGAAAAAAGTTTTCCGCTATCCCAAGCGGTAAAAGAGATATTGAGCTTTGTCGCACTAATTGGCCACCCTGTATGTACTTATATATTTGCCATGTATTTCCCTATTTATATTGATGACTTGCTTCCTTTTTCGATTTTTCTAGTATCGATATCGATATTGTATATATTAAAAGTAGGTATTTCTCTAATTATTCTAATATTTAATTTAGGTTCTGGAAATAATCTTATCAAATACAGGGTGCCCAAGATGGTAACAGATAGAACTTCGATTAAATAGGAAAAAAGTATCGCAATTAAAGCACAAACAATATGACGTATAAAAAGTTTTGGTAAGATTTTTAAGTTTTGAGTTATTAAAAAATTTTTGTATTTTTGATTTAATTCTTTTTCGACGTTAATATTAAAGTTAACGCAAAACTGACTAAACATTTTCACAGTAACTTTTAATGAACTCAAAGAGTACATATCACATTTCGTTTTATAATGTAAATTTCTAAGACCTTCCTTCATTCTAAATTTAATGATATACCACACATTATAGTTTAATTACGTTTCGAGTCTTTTCAATCATCTTCACGAAATTTTCACTATACGAACCTGTTTTCTCCATAATTTTCTAAAAACAGTTCAATGCAATCGGTATTAAAATTAATATTTTTAAAATTCTTTAATCCTAAAACAAGATAATTTTATTTATTAACAATAATAAAACAGTATGAAAAAATAAACAACAAATATATGTACATCGCCAAAAAAATATTAATTAGAGTAAAAATAACAGTAGGTAGCTTAATAACATTCATTTTCCAAAAGGTGTTCCAAATGATTTCCGTTATTTTCCAGAGACCTTAAACTACTAGTAAAGTTAATTAAGCCATTCAAAGCACAAGGCCACAAATTTCTAATAAATGTTTTAATTTCTGCAATTTTAGATGCTATTTGTTTGGAGACTAAAGGAAATCATTTTGACACTTTGAAAATTAATTTCTAATCACCTACTGTTAGTTTTACATTAATAAATGTTTTTTTTATTGATGTACCTATTTGTTGTTTATTTTTTCATACATACTGTTATGTTATTGTTAAAAAATTATCTTGTTTTATGATTATTATATAGTGCATTATTGTAAAAGAATTTTAAAAATATTAATTTTATACTTACTGCATTGAACTATTTTTACAAAATTATGAAAAATGCAGTCCGTATCCTGAAAATGTCATGTTAACTAAAAGTTGCTGTGGGAATGATTTGTCAGTTTTGCTCTAAATTTAATACTAACGTAGGAAAAAAATAAGTTAAAAATTCCAAATTTCAGTTTTTTTAACTTAAAATTTAAAAATTTTAGCAAAATTTTTTATAATGCATATTGTTGGTGCCTTGATGCCGATACTTTTTCCCTATTTAATCGAAGTTGTATCTATTACCGTTTTATCTATTACCATTAACGAGATCCCCAAACAGGCCCTCCTTATCTTGGGCTGTATAACTCGATCGTCATAATTATCGATACAATTTTTCATTGTAACACTCAAAGTTTTTTTTTTTTTTTAATTTGACTCAATGATCGTGTGAGCATGTATATTCTAGATTAAATCACTCGAGCTTCGCTCTCGGAATTTCGTAAATTTTCCAACACAACACTTGTCGTGAGCATGCAAAAATTTTATCGACAGAAATACGAGCTCTAGTTATATTCGATAAAGGTTGGTATATGTAATAGTAAAAAATGTGATTTACTCGTAATTGATTAAAATTATTTTTCTGAGCTTAACCCTAGTTAGGCCATACCCACTGTACATTTTTGACAACAATGGTATTTTATCCTTACCCCCACCACTCCCATTATTTTTATTTTTTAATTCCTTACAATCGATTACGACGGACAAAGGTTGTGCGTGAACAATTAATGTTAAAGAAGCTAATTGAAGGTGCTTAAAACGCGGTATATTATGTGTGAGGCGGTTTCATACTCTTTGCCGCATTCAATGGATCCGTAGTTTATACCCATCCGTTGAAGGTGTTTTCGCAGGTGGCAGTAGCCTGTTAGCAGACCCATCACCTGTTTCAGTTGGGGCCGCGTCAGGGTTCGCATCCCATTCGATAGTATTTTCGATGGTTTTCCAATTACGGCCCGTGCGTGTATTTGATCAGGTAACATGCCATCGAGATAGGTGTTGTTTTTTCGACCATGTATCTAATATTGATTTTGTTGCCTGTTTTGATATCCCTAAAGTCGGGTTTGTTCGGGAGACTTTGAGCGAATCCGGCTCTCGCTAGCTCATCCGCTTTCTCATTACCTAATATCCCAGAGTAACTAGGGACCCACAAGAGCTCTAGCTTATTCCCCCTGGCAGCCAGTTCTTTCAAGTTGATATGGCACTCCAGTGTAAGTTTAGAAGTAAATCGATTGGAGCTCAGAGTTAAGAGCAACTTGGCACCCCGACAGGATGTATATCTTTTGGTTGTGGTAGCCCTTTTCAAGATTTTGTAGTACGCATGCTTGTATGGCATGAACTTCCGCTTAGTGGCGTGGGTCCCCAGAGGAATGCTTATGCCCATCCTGGGCCTTTCCCCAAATATATGTACCTGCGCCCACACCGTTGGCGGTTTTTGATCCATCCGGGTACCAAACGAGACCGTTGTCAAACGACAGGGGTGCACTGTTCGTCCATTTATCAAAGTTCCAGTCAAGGCTTTGTGAAATCGTATGTTGCTCTCATACGATTAGTTTGAATAATCAAGAGCTCATCGTTGATTAGGTCCGTGGCTTTTGTGTGTCCAATTTTTGCGGGGTGATGTGTCCATTCCCCACTTGTGATCATCCTTGAGGCGCTACAGTTAGCCTCAATTCTGATGTGAATGTCTAGGGGTGTTAGTCCCAGTATGACTTCCATTCTTCTACCATAGTTTTGAGATAAAAGCCTTTAAAGTTTTTTCGGTTCAAGAATTAATTAAGATTTTTAAGATTAAGTTTGAGAACTCATTATTATTTATAGTGTTAAAAAATAAGAGAATTAGAAATAAAAAATCATGTTAGATATCCAGTAAGATGCTTAAGTCATTTTAAACCGAAAGTGCACTTCCCATTCAATTCAGGTCAAGTTGATACCCTCTACATTGTCGGTAAAATTATACAGGGTTAGCAAATCAAATCGAAACAAGCCCGATTTTTTATAGTTATCGTCGCTTAACTTTAAGCTTTGACACGTTAATTTCATAAAATGCAATATAATATTAAATACAAGCCCACCAAATTTTATTTCTGTAATTTAAACAATAAAAAAGTTATAGAGGTGAGCGTTCCTCCTGAAACACCCGGTTTACAGGGTGTAACTAAATAAGTGTAAAACATTTAAGGGGGTGATTCCTCATCGAAAAAAAGATAGGATCTTTCGTATAAAGAAACTTAATTGGAGCATCCCTTGTTAAGATACAGCCCCTTAAAGGGGGTACATAAAATTTGTTTAACAATTTTTTTCACAAGCACTAAAAAAGTTACAATATTGAAATTAACCTGACATTATCTACTACCAAAAAGACACTTAGCCAGTAATTTATTTGGTTTACCCCATGGTTGTAATTGGTGGAAAACGCAACCCCTAAAATTTATTTCCAATGTAAGTTTTTGTCTTATTATTTGTTTACCATCTATTTCCGATAGCCTGTTTCATTCTAAACAAAAAATGTCTCTTGAATTTTTTGCCCAAAATAAACCAGTTCGCAGCAAAAAATTATTTTACGAACAAGATACATATCGCCATAAAACGAAAATACGAAACTAATTTATCCAGTAGGCCGCTATTAGCGATAGTGACAATTAAATTGGTATCAAGCTGTCAGTTTGTAAATTTTTGAAATTGAAGTAATACTAAATGTGTATTGTTGTTCTGTTCTTAATTTGTTGTTACTTTAATAATTCACTTGTTATTAAAATGGCATACACAAATGAGGAAATGGCTGATATGCATTACGTTTACGGTCTGTCGCAGGGGAATGGGTTAGAAGCTTCTAGAAGATATGTTGAAATGTATCCTCAACGGCAGCATCCTTCACATAGAATATTTGCCCGACTTCATCAACGATTACGAGAATATGGTTCATTCGACAAAAGAACGCAGGATTGTGGTCGCCATCGAGAAGTAAGAACACCACAGCTTGAGGAAGCAGTACTTAATTTGCTTGAAGAACAACCTACTACCAGTACTAGAAAGATTGCTTTCCAGCTAAATGTTGATCATATGACGGAACAACTCTTATACCCTTACCATCTGCAACGAGTACAGGCACTGTTACCGCGAGACTTTCCGAACCGTCTTAAATTTTGTAATTGGATGCTGGAAATGATTAGAAGAAATCGTGACTTTCTGAAGACGATCGAATTCACAGACGAATGTAGTTTTTCTCGGGACAAGATTATTAATTTTCATAATTACCACATATGGGCTGATGAAAACCCTCACGCTATTGTCGAAACTAACCATCAAGAACAGTTTTCTCTTAACGTGTGGGTCGGAGTTATTGGGGATTATTTAATTGGGCCTCATTTTCTACCTCCTCGATTAAATGGTGAGGCATACATACGTTCAATTTTTAAGAGCAGTGCATCCCGTACTGCTGGAGGAAGTTCCTTTGGGCGTCAGAAGGGATATTTTTTTTATGCATGATGGGGCTCCCGCCCATTTTAGTCAAGTAGCACGTCAGCATTTAACTGAAACATATGCAAATCAGTGGATAGGTCGAGGAGGACCTCAGAATTGGCCCGCTCGATCCCCGGATCTCAATCCTCTCGATTTCTCTACTTGGGGACATTTGCAGAATTTGGTTTATCGTACTCCTGTTCGCGATGTAGAGGACTTAAGAAACCGCATCATCGATGCTTGCAGGGTAATTAGAGAGACTCCAGGAATATTTGCGCGAATACGTGGCTCAATGCGCCGACGTCTAGACGCATGCGTAATGTCTGAAGGTAGACATATTGAACATTTACTATGATTTCTAGATGTTGTATGTTTTGTTATTAATAAATTAGTTTTGTTTATGTATAAATTTTATGTACCCCCTTTAAGGTGCTGTATCTTAACAAGGGATGCTCCAATGAAGTTTCTTTATATGAAAGATCCTATCGTTTTTTCGATGAGGAATCACCCCCTTAAATGTTTTACACTTATTTAGTTACACCCTGTATAATACTTTAGTATACGTAAAATAGTTGAAATAAGCATGAAGGGAGAAAAAAGCATAAACCTAAAAAAACTCAATATACCTACTTAGTTTGGCGTAATTCGTGTAGAAATTAAATAATCTCGTGGTTGCTTATAAAATTCAGCAATAAGCATAATGCTTAAGCCGGTCTCTAAAAATAAATAAAAGCTTACAAAATAGAACACGGGGGTCTGGCATTTTTCGTTTTAAAAATTATTAACGACGTACAAAACACCACAGTTCAGTAACTTAAATAGCATCAATAATAATTATTGAAATACAAATGTATACATGTGGTACTATAACTAGGCAATTCTTGAAAAAATATTTTTGGTAATATTACTTTAAAACTTAAAAAGAAAGGAATTTGGATGAGTGAAAAATAGTTGTAAAAAAATCTTCTTCAATTCATTTCTTAGGGGATGTGAATATAATATTTTCTACTAATGCAGTAAATGAATAACAACATTTACTTATTTGATTCATTATCTTTGGACAACAATAATTCTAGTTTGAGTATGAACAAAGAAAAGTACCAGTGATAGCAAATAAAAGAGATCTATACTAACTATCCTTCATAACAAGTTAAGCTTACCTTAAAAACTCATAATCCGCGAAAAAATCACAAATATACCGTACAGAGTGGTCAAAAATTAAGAAAATGTGCTAAAATGTTAAGGGTAAAGTTGGTTGGTTGGTTAAAAGCGTGAGTCGGGTGTGTAGTTAAAGTAGTTAATTTACTACGTAATTTACTACCGTAGTAAATGTAATTTGTTACATTACTACTTTCCCTTTTAATTTTTGGATTATTTTTATTTAGGTCAAATCTTAAAGCAAAAAGCAACATAAGAACAATAACCAAAAACTACTATTTTCTACTTTTCCACTCGAATTTTCAACTTTTAACATCAAATTTATAACAAAGTTGAGGTTATGTAGTATTTTTAACACTTTCAGCCAATCAAAACAATAATTATATTTACTACTAGTGGAGTCGTCCTAGCGAAATAAACGGCTCGAAAATCCCTTGACGAAATCGAGTAATTTTTTGTTTATAATCGATACAGTAGGATCCTTTCGACATTCTGAAATGATTTGTGTAGGGCGCCGCATGGGGGGGGGGGGGGATGCTCACGTGGTGTTTTAAAATCCGTCTACACCACGTGAGCATTCATATAAACATGATCTTGATCTCGCTCGCACTTGCTCGCTCATTTGGTATGGGATTCAACTTACACTGCAGCCTTCTGTCTTATTGTCCATTGATTTATACTGTATGATGGTGTATTTCAGGAAAATATTTTTTCATATATAAGGTGGCTTAAAAAATTGTGAGAACATAAAGTTGTATTTTTAATTGGGAAACCCAGTATTTTGTTGCAGATTTAGGTCATACTAGTATCCTCTATAATTACCTGAAATGTTATTTTATTCGCTTGGGTAGTTTAAAAGCAATAAATTGTAAACTAAAAAAAATAGTTTTGTAGCCATGGAAAAGAAAATCAAGAAACATTCTAAAATTATTTGTTTAGTATAGGATTGGGTGACCTTTATAACAAAGGTATAACAAAGGGTCTATGAATCAAATAGTGTTTATCTATTTTTATACAGGTTGTTCATAATATGGTTCGAAAAACGACATATTTCAAAATCATTTTTCTCAAGATAATCAAATGGAACAATGGAACGGTATAGGTATTATTTGGCGATTGAAAGTAGACTTTCTAATCGATTCTTTTCTGTTATACAAACTATAAGTTATTTCGAGCCGTTTTCGAAATAATTCCAAATTTAATAAATTATGTTGTTTAAATACCATAGGCGCCATGACTAAATAATTTAGTTACGTATCCTCATAAAAAAGTCAAGTTCTGAATAACGTGATGCAAAATGACTCCATGCTAACAAACAAGTCTTTTTCGGAACATTATTATGAACACGCTATATAAAATATATAAACATTATTAGATGCATAGTATCTTTAGACCCCTCGTGATAAGGCTCAACCAATTTCGTGCTCAAAGAGATTAATTTAGAATGTTTTTATGATTTTTCTTCCCAGGATTACAAGACTTTTTTTTAGTTTTTAATTAAGTAATGGGCGTCCTATTTTGAAAAATTTAACATTATGTTGTCCCACTTTTTTGGGACACCCTGTATATGGAAAAATATTTTCCTTAAATATACCCAATGATACGGTACAAGTCAGCATATGAATGAAATTTCTAACTTACTTCGTATATGGGTTATGGAAGCCTTACCCTGAGGACCCTGTATAAAATATGCCAACATACTTTCATAATTCTAATCATACACGGTCATTGTTAAGAATAATTAAATTCAAAGCATATTATAAAAACTTACGTAGTAGATATTTCATAAGTAATAAAAATATGAGAGGTGTCTCAAGTTTTGACTATTTGACCATTGTTTCTAATAAATTGACCATGGCCTATTATCATAAGTAACGTAAATTATTAAAAATATCGTATTTTTAGGTTATTTTTGAAGATAAATATAAACAACTACTTTTTTTAAAGCCCAATGGATGCTTAATTGATTAAAATAATAATATATAGGGTGTCCCATTTCAAATTTATAATTTTCTTTTAATATCTCAAAAATTACACCGTATACGGTATAACTGAGATTTTTTCGCGGATTTGTAAGAAAACAAAATTTTTTATGAAGAATAGTTTTTTCCAGTTCCCAATACTTTCACATATGACATGGTAAAAAAATTAAGCAGTTTTTAACCGTTTTTTTTTTGTCACAAATTACAAAAAAACTGAGCAAAATATAACGCGAACTGAAACTGAAGCCAAAAAAATCTGTAAAAATGCCAATTTCGCATTGTCTTGTAAATAATATTTATAATTACTTTATTTTTTTTTAATAAAAATCACTCACGTCAATAGGTTACAATATTTTCATATTATTGATCATTCAAATCGTAAAGCGTAATGTATTAAGGCATGTCTTGCCGCTCCTGCATTAAAGAGGAATACCGCCAACGAGATCTGGTCTGCATGCGACGATAAATTCTGTATTTCTCTCTGCATCGCTGGTGATACTAACAAACGTTAGAGACGATGTCAGAAATATTGCAAGAACCCACTTAAAATAGCAAATATTATATAAAAATTGAAATCAGTTATAATGCGCTATTCAAAATAATCCTAGATATAATGCACGCACTCTACTTTCCACTACACTTTTGTCTGTTGTCACCTTCGTCAATTTAGATAAAGAAAAAAAAGTGGCGGTATATAATAATATGCAGCCATCTCAATCAGATAGTATCGTCCTAGATTGAAAGCGTTTTCGCTAATAATAAATCCTAGTCCTGACAACATTTTTTTCAAGGGAACTTATACGAATTCACCAGTCCGCGATAGCCAGTCTTTGTGAAAGGTCATAGAAATAACAAGTAAACATACCAAGTGTTTTTGAATTTGCCGCCAGTCGCGCGAAATTTCAACACGTAATTTTGAATAAAGTGTCACTGAATTTTTTGTGAATTTTTGAAAATTGAAAATGAGTGAGAAAATTAAATATTTACAGGCCGAAGACAGAAATGACAGTTATAATAGGTAAATATTTTTTTATATGAAAATACTAAACAAAAAAACATTGCTAGTGAATAGAAAATAATTTAAAAAAATAAATAAGAATCCTAATAATTTTCTAAAATTTAATAATTTGTCGTTATTATAATTCGACGTATTCTTTACATGAAAATGAAAGTATTGTTGGAAAATTATAATGTTTTAAAAATATATCAAGCTTAAAAGCGCAATATACAAATTTCAAAAATAAAAATCAAATTAAAAAATTAATAAATTAAAATTCTACATCGTATGCTTTAAAATATCGTCTAAATAAACCAGGGAATCTTTGGATGGTTAGAAAAAGAATAAAATAAACATATTAAAATAAAAACAAGTTAATATTAGAATTATGAAGATACATATAATATTAAAAATAAAACAAACATTGTTTTGTAAGACATTTTTGTATAAAAAGGGTATGTTTTTATTTTCCTGTTTAATGTCCTAAAAAATAACTTAGTTTGATTGTCATTAGGCCTGGTACTAGTTTTAGACAATGATGCAGGAAATTAAAGTGTGAGAACTGAAAAAACGAACTAAGAAGGAAAATCGGAAAATAATTATACAGGGTGTCCTTTTGGTGAATAATTCTTTTATATGTTGTATAATATAATCGATAAAAGAAAACTTTAAATGTAAATTAAGGAGACTATTGAAAACGTATATTTTAAAAGTATTTTTAAATATACAGCATGTTTCATAAAAGCGGGACGGGGCCATTAAAATTTAAATATTTTTCAATGGAACACTGTATATTTTTTTCTCGTTATTAGTATTCCTCCTTATTGCTTATGGTCTCAATTATTTTTTTCCAATCTGTTACAGTGTTACCAAGATGTTAATTATTTTCCTTTTTTTTTTTGATATCGTACCGTCCCAATAAATATATTACAGTTTCTTTATTGATTTTAATTTGTTAATTTTTTTTTTAGATAGTTGCATCTAGTTTATATGAGCACAATTTATAAGGTTTTACGAGATTTTTTTTACAGGGTATTTTAATTTTACGCCCTACATATTTTATCAAGAATTAATATTTCTACTAAGTCCCCTTAAAACTGTAATTTTTTAAATTTTTATCTGCGACGTTGCCAAATTGTATGATTTGCTCAAAATTTCCGTTATTTATTTTTTATTTGTTATTTTTATTGTCGAAATTATTATAATAATCGTATCTATTTTTTGATACATATTTTCTAGGCTTTATAATAGAATACCTTATATTATACCGATTTAATAATTTTCATCATCAGTAATTAAGTTTCGGTGATTTCCATCTTTTAAAATTACAGTCAATTAACAATAACTTAATTTTTGGCATGTTATTATTAAACTATTTTGTATGTAATTACACTTAAATAAAATGAATTATTAGAGAGGCATTACAATTCATAACACCTCATACCTACTTTATCTATCTATGTACAGACAAAACTTGCATTAATGAAAATAGACGACAACTTGCACAATTTATTTAACTAAGCAAATTATTTTTGATATATTAATAATAAAATTATTATGACTGGAAAGCCGCATAATGTTCATATGTTATGATACAGAAATAAATTAAGTTTTTATTTTAGAGTATTAATTTTTAACTTATTTTGACGTTATAAAATTTAGTATATTGTTTAAAGGTATGAACATTCAATAAATACAGGTTAACACAATAATTCAGACCATCTATACTTAACATAAAAATTACAAATACCGAAAATTTTGAGAAAATCATTACAATTTACATTACAAACGCTGCAGACAATAATAAAAAAAATATTTTGGAGTTACTTAGAGACGTAGTAATAGTCTCAATTCTTGATAAAATATACATGATGTTCCATTTGAAAATATAGAGTAAATTTAATTCAAACTTCCCGAAAGTGGAAGTAAAATTGCACCCTGTATAAAAAATCTTGTAAAATTTTATAAATAGTACTCATATAACCCTGATGTAAATGCCTGTAAAATTCGTTTATCAAATTAAAATCAATAAAGAATATGTAAAGAAAATAGGAAAACATTAATATCTTGACACTGAAACATATCGGGATAAAAAATTGGGATTAAATAAACTATAAGGGGGGGGGGGGCATAATTTCAACTAAAAAATATAGGGCATTTCATTTAAAAAGAAAAGTTTTAACGGTCCCGGTTTTATGAAACACACCGTATATTTAACAATATTTTTAGAATATATATTTTCACTACAGTTCACTAATATTTATATTTAAAGTTTTCCTCTATTCATGATATTATTGGAGATATCGAAGAGTTACACACTAAATGGATACGCTGTATATTTATTACAAAATCGTGCCGTTGGCTTTATATACTGATCCTCACCGTTAATAAAATTTTTTTAATTAAATATTGCTTATCAAAATATTTAGACCTTATAGTTGGCCAATTGTATTTCCACTATATCATTGTCATCTTTACAGTGTGTCAGGTGCCAATCCTGGGATCTCGAGGAAAAATCAATCTCGAAAATCCCGGGATTAAACTCGCAAATGTCGGGATAAATTAGATAAAAGTGTCCTTTAAAAATTAACTTGTTCTCTAAATATTTAGTTTAAAACTAACAATTTTATTGTAAATTATAATTCATTAATATATTCCTAACTTGGCAACATGTTTCGATAGTCCCTAATACAAATATATAATTTACAAAATAATAGAAATTTTTCAGAACCGGGGGGAAGCGACATATCGTTTTAAGGGTCGTTGAAATTAGTGTTAGTTTTAATAATCGAGTACTTGATACTCGAGCGATTTTATATTGTAGTGAATCGCTCGAGCGATTAATCACTTAGAATATTTATGACTGCGAAGAATGCGATAAAACACCAGGAGTTGTTTTTGAAGTTTAGTCTAGAGTTTTTATTAAGGAAGAACAGTTGATTCTGATTTAAAAAAAAATTATATTCTTCAATTTTTTAATAATTGATGAATCCATTAAGGAATTTAGGCATACTTTTTTATATGCACCTTCTCGTTAATGTGTCTTTAAGAACGACGTATGTCGTGTCAGCCTTCTGAGCGTCAAACTCGAACGTCACCAATCGGCATATTTCGGGTGGAGCACGAATCAAGTGAAAGACAATCATTCGATTTTTCGCCTGAATTTATAACTAGAGTATATCCTATCGCGAGAAAAACTGCTCGAATATACGTCGGCGTCAAGCGAAGCACGAGTATCGAGTGAAAGGTAATAAGTAACAAGCGACGATTTTCGCTTGAATTTATAACTCGAGCGGTTTTTTAATAATCGAGCGATGTCGGTTATTTTAATAATCGAGTACTTAAGCAGTTTTCGCTTCAGTGATCAGAACACTAGTTTAAATCTCTTTCCAATAATATCATAATTTTTTAATTTTTTAGTAGTTTTAAAGGTCTTATTCAAAGAAAATTTTAAGCGGTGACTGTGCCACTGGTAAATAATTGGAAAAATGTCAGTCGCAGTGACTATCCGCTGACCCTTAGTCATTTTACAAAAAGACACAACACAATAATGTTTTTTAAATGATTCCATCATAAAAACCATAAATCTCAGTATAAGTAAATTTTATTTTAATTACATTCATTTTTGGAACGCGATTCCTTAAAAACTATTGCTAAAAAATAATAAATTATGGCAATAGTGGGCTGGGAAGAGATTTAAGCTGCCTCTAAAATAATGTGCCACTTGATTTCACCTCCAGAGGGTTAAACCGCATAGTATGCTTAAAAAACGTCCTCCTCATAATAAAATTGACGTATGTTTCCTATTTTGAATATTATTTACTAAAAGAGAGATTCCAAATTGATACCCCGTATACATGCCTATTGTTTGTTTGCATTCAGTTCTTTCGAAATAAAACATTAAATGACTACTTGAAAAATATACAAGATAAATAATTGAATCTCAGGGAATAAACAACAACAAGATTTTCTATACAAGCTTTTTATACTTTGTGTTGACTTTTAATGTATTTTTAATAAATAAAATAAAACATCAGCCGGACCGTTCTATTCGTCTCGCCATTCTTTATTTAACTTTTCAGTATATTTCGTAGCTCCGGAATAGAGGTGCCAGTCCCGAAGCTTTATGCCGATCCCGGGATTTTCGAGATAAAGGGTATCTAATCCCGGGATTTTGGGACTAAAAGAAAAATTAACATGAGAAAGATTGTGTTTTCTAAATACACTAAATAGAGACTTCATAAATACACTAAATAGAAAATTGGAATATTAGAGGGATTAACACGAACATCAATTCAGTCCACCAGCACTTAAAATCTTCCAAGGCTCACGTGCTCGCACTGACCGAGACAAAGGTCAGATCGTCAACAAATACCGTCAGCTATTTATACCCTGAATACAATTCCGATTTCGACACGGGACTTCGGGGTATATCTTTTCCTTCTTTTCAAACTTATTTCAACTCTAAGCAAACTACCAATTAATTTTGGACAACCTCCTAAACCTCACAAGATATGGCATTACACATCGCCCAAGTGGGAAGACCTCAAAGACAATTCTCGCACTTTTCTTTGAATGAGCGTATGCTAGAGGCCATCTGTCTGTGCTGGGGAGATCTTCAACGTCATTCTAACTAGCATGGAAGCATTTATCTCCTCCATATAGCGCCCTTCCAACGGCAAGCCCTAGTTTGGCAAGGATTGTGAGCGTGCTGTCAGCTCTGCACCCAAACATACTGGATACTGGATTCCATCGACAAGAGGGCAATTCGTCTGATCGGACACCACGAGCTATCAAAGAGACCTTCCCGAGGTCGTGTTTCCCAACGAATATAATCTCCACCGATTCAAAACCAGCGTGAATCGCTTTATTCACACAAGCACCATTCCCAGAATGACTTAAAGAATTTTTCCTATAGTGACTGTTCTTGATAATAAAAAAAATAAAAATAATCACCACAATTTAGTTTTAATGGAATTTTCGTGGTTTGTACATGATTGTTTAATAGTACATTTTATCGCGCTATAAAAATTTACAATGAATTCAAACTATTCGTGAACTCCTACACTCCAGCAATAATTATACAGTCTACAATTAGTCGATATTATGTATATATGCATGGAAGTGATTATTTTTATAATTATGACGTTCTGCTTTGTAAAGAACCTTAAAAATAAAATATACGTTGTAAATTACTGCAATTATATAAATCACTTGCGTCCGTTTAATGATTTCATGAAATTAAAATAACGTGTTCCCAACGTGCCTTTGACGAATTATTTTTTTGGTTTTTGGAGAGATTAAATTTTTAAGGGTTTAAAGTACAAGTACAGTTAGATTAAAACTATTAGGTTTATTCGCAGAGCAGTCAGAAATAGTCACAAACTGCCCGAAGCATGCGCAGTTAGTTTAAAGCATCGACTTGAATCAAACATGGACTCTGTATTTCTATCTGCTTTGTACACGTCAATGTGATGCCTTTTATTACGCAAATAGACATATAAAAAAGACACGGAGATTCTAACTCTAGAATCTATTTCTTCTCATCTTCTGTCTGTTTCTGTTTTCATTCTAACAGCTGATCGGTGTGATATGTCTTGGTTAGGGAAAACAAACAATAGACGGACTTAACCCCAAAGTACCGTTATTTTTATCCAGTTTACGGCAGACCTGGCACAGTCTTATCATATTGACTTAAGAATTACTCATTTTTCCAAACAAACCTGTCGGACAGCCAAGAAGCTCTTAAGGCTCTGAACTCCAATCGGTTTACTTCCAAACTTACACCGGAGTGCCATACCAACCTAAAAGTACTGGCGGCCAGGGGGAACAAGGTAGAGCTCTTGTGGGTCCCTGGTCACTCTGGGATATTAGGAAATTAAAAAGCGGATGAACGGATCTGCTCAAAGTCTCAGAGGACCCGAACCGGCCTTTGGAATATCAAAGCAGGCAATAAAAACAACATTCGATAGATGGTCGAAGAAACTATCTCGATGGCAAGGGTTACCTGGCCAAATACAAGCACGGGCAATAATTGAAAAACCATCGAAAATACTATCGAATGGGATGCTAACCCTGACGCGGCCCCAGTTGAAACAAGTGGTGGGTCTGCTAACAGGCCACTGCCACCTGCGAAAACACCTTCATCGGATAGGTATAAACAACGGATCCATTGAATGCAGACTCTGCGGCGAAGAGGATGAAACCGGCTCACACATAATATACCACTGCGTAGCACTGTCTCGTAGAAAATAAAATATCTAGAAGGTACAAACATCTTCTAACAAGATCGAGGTACACAATAAGCCAAAAGGCTGCAATGATAGAAGTTCGTGCCTTTAAACCGACCCCCGCATTTAACCAACCAACCAAACAAGTCATACTTAAATTTAACACACACACGCTGAAAAACAACAAAGAATTTAATTTAACAATATCTACAATACAGTTGTTAATCCGGTATTGTCAAACGTGGAAGCAAGTATGAAAGACGGCCATTCCAATATGGGTTTTATAAAAGTACGTTCCGAACGCTCCAACGTGAGGTAATGTTTTTGTCATTAGCAGAAAACGACAATGAAAAACTATACAAATTTTCAATCGTCAATTCTTTTTCTGGAAAGTTGTTTACAACCTATCTAAGGAGGATACTCAAGGACTGTGAATCAAAACTGTATCCTCCATGATTAAAATATTTTTGTTTAAAGTGTTCCCAGGAAGAAAATTCGGTGTCCGTAGAACAAAATGTATCAATTTCCAAGTGATTTGCAACCATCGGAATAATCCGTGTACCGGTACGGAATTGTTGGTTTGAATTCTGCGTATTTGAACGATTGGCTGTTCGTTTCTTCCGTCCTTCTTTCCAATTCCAAAACGAAAGGCTAGCCATAAATAAAATTGAAATGAGCAAGAATAAGAATATGTACTTGTAGGTTAAGTTTATACGTCAATTCTCAGATTTGACAGTTGACGGTTTGGAATTTGTACCCGTTCGCAGAGACAAAGACTAGCAACTAGTTAGAAACTCGTCTACGACCTAACATGTGCAAAACGAAATTTGCAACCGCTTGGAAATTTCGGTTTATGAATGAATCTATTATTAATACTATACTCTATTCGTTTTACCAATTCAGGAGCATAAACAAACATCAGTGCGCAATAACCACGTGCTCGATGCATAAACTTATTGCTATTGGTCAATCGCCGATAAAACTTCACTTACCGTCGCGCTGCATTTCTTAACAAGGTCGTAGTTCTGTGTAGGCTATTATTTCAGTTCTGTTCATGCGTGGTTCAAGATTGTACTGTTATATTATTCTTAATACTGCCCTTTGTGCTATTGACGTGTGTTTGTTTTGGTACTGAATTGGGCAAATGAATAGAATATAGAGGGATAGAAAGTACAACTTTAGTTCATCAAATTAGAAACCGGATTGCAAAAAATAATTAAATTCATCACGTTAAGAACACTACGAACACTATCAACAAACATTTGATAATTTATAAAATTTTTAAAAACCCTTTAAGTCTTCAAATGAGTGGTTTATTTGTGACTATAAAAACAATTATCTATCTAATCTTTAAAAGTTACTAATAACCCAAATCTTTACACGGTACGAATTTTTTTTTATGATCAAACACAAGCACTATAGGAAAAATCCTCAAGGGTACTCTGGGAGTGGTGCGTGTGCGCAAAAAGCGATTCACGTTGGTTTTGAATCGTTGGAGGTTATATTTGTTGGGAAAAACGACCTCGGGAAGGTCGTTCCACAAGAATCAAGTCCTCCATATGAAAGAATTCTTAAATAATGAAGTTCGAGGAGTACTAAGCTTAACCACATATGGATGGGCGGCAGTGGTTCGTCGTGTATTTCTGCTATTCATCGCTCTGGGCGGAATTAAGAGGGCAAGGTCAGCCGAGCACCTTCCATGAAAATATCTGTAAAAGCGAGTCAAATCCCCAACCTGTCTTCGATGTTCTAGGCTGTCGAGGTTCTTCGTCAACTCGTGGTCTCCGATCAGACGAATAGCCCTCCTTTCGATGGAATCCAGTAGCCGAAGAATATGTTTGGGTGCGGAGCTCCAGACATGAGAGCAGTATTCTAGTGATGGTCGAATCGGGGCTTTGTATAGTGTCAAAAGTTGTTGAGGTGTGTACAACTTTCTGGTTCGGAAGAGTACCCCAAGCTTCTGAGAAGCTATCTTGGCGATTGCCACAACGTGGTTATGCCAAGACATATTTCCTCCCAGATTGACGCCCAGCAAATTGATAGATGAAGCCAGTCGGATTGCGTGTCCGGCCATGACTATTTCCGGTTCTGTAATGTTAGCCTTTTTAGAGAAAACTGCTGCCTGGGTTTTTTTAGCGTTAAGAGAAAGATGAGATAAGTGTGCTATCGTCAGCAAAACTAAATATCGGATTTTTAGTTTTCACTAGAAGGTCGTTAATGTAAATTAAGAAGACAGTGGGAGACAATATGGACCCTTGAGGAACACCGGCATTGATGGTGAAGGTGTCTGAGAGAAATCCGTCAATCGCCACTTGCAGAGAGCGGTCCTTAAGAAAGCTAGACAACCATGCACAGAATCGACTGGGCATACCATAGGATCGCAGTTTACTTAGAAGCCCCTCATGCCAAACACGATCAAAAGCTTTAGAAATATCCAGTGCAACAACCCGAGACTCCCCACGATGTTCGATTGCGTTGTTCCAAATATGGGTGACATAGGCTAAAAGATCTTCAGTTGATCTGGACTTCCGAAAACCACATTGATGATCGCTGATGATGTTGAAGCCTTCCAGGTACTTTAGAAGATGTTGGTTTTTCCTTTCTCCGTTACTTTTGATATAACTGAAAGCAATGCGACTGGTCGATAGTTGTTACGCAGGGTTCTCTTACCTTTCTTTGGGATAGGCTGGACTCCGCCGTCTTCCAGCAAGATGGAAATATTCCTTTTTTGTAGGATAAGTTGAAAAGTTTACAAAATACTGGTGTACGAATAAATGAATAGATCTTTTAATTAAGGACTTTTTAAAGAAAAGCAATAATGCCAATATACCGAGTGTTTTCGAAGGAACCCTCATCCCTATATACATATTTTTTCTATTGTTGTTTAAATTACAGATATAAAATTCAGTGCGTTTGTATTTCATTTTATTTTGTATTTTATGACATGACTCCATTTTGAAACTTCTGGTTTAACCGAAAATGACCTCATCTTTGGATTTTTTAATGGTACACCCTGTATGTTTTTGTTTTATATCGATTCAGACACCATTCCAAATCCAACAGTCACTGTTTGACACTTAATGCAAAGCCGTTTGAGCTTAATGTTGTATTTTTTGTTATGAATTGGTAGTTTTAATAAATTATTTCTCCTTTTTTAACTTGCCATACGGGTGTGTGATATCAAATTGTTGGAAAGGAGTGCTCTATCTTTTTGTCCGAGTGAGCCAATATGCCTATAAAAAAAATTGTGTAAAAAATTTAAAACACAATAAAACTTCAAAATTTGATTTTTATCAAGAATTTAGCTAGAAATAAACCATTTTAGGAAGCTTATCAATCTAGGTGAAAAAATAAAAATAAGAAGAAAAATTATTTGAACTGTCAAAAAGTGACGTATGGGGTATCATTGAATTTGGACTGGTATTCTGAATCGAGGCTGAGGCAAAAATCTACTGGGTTTCTTCGGGTTTGTTCGGGTTTGTTCGGGTTTGTTCGTTCATCGTTCAGATCATTTTCGGTGAAACCGGAAGTGACAAAATCGAGTCCGTCATCTCACAAAATCTAAATTAATATCACATACAAACCTACCAAATTTTATTTGTGTAATTTAAACAATAAAAAATAAGGTGAGTGTTCTTCCTGAATATATAAAAAATTAAATATATTATATTAAGAATGTACTTAAACGTAAAATATTAATTTTGTGATTTTATGTTTTAATAACTGATGTAACTTATTGTTAGTTATATATATTCAATCAAAGGAAAAATATTTGATCATAAGCTCGGTCAATATTTGAACTCGTAATTTTTATGAACTTTCGAAAACGTTTAGTTAGGTACGTGTTGTATCCACCATACACCCTGTATTTTCCTAAATTAATAATCATGCAACACAACTAAAAGCTTAAAACTTAAATCTCAGGAAGCTCACGTTTTCCAATAATTACCTTCTTTCAAATTACTATTTTTCTATCTTGAATAATCAATAAGATGAGGATCTCATTATTAATTCCATGATGCATTTTTCCCTAATAGTATACTTTCTAAAGTTTTGTTTTAACGACTCTTATTCAAAATAAACAGTTTATTTGTCACGTATGAATGTCCCATTCACACGTTCAAGCTTCTTAATAAAACTGATTGGCCCAACGCAGGATTAATCATTATTCTTTTTCACTTAGTTCGACTCTATACTCAAACGTCTCTTGTCTATTTTTTTGTTCTTATTTTTGTTAATTATAAATAGACATGAAATAAACATCTTAACGACAATACGACTTACTAGTGACAGTTTTTTGCAAATAAACCAGTATCCCAACATAAAATTGGCGCAGTTCGGTAAGGGTGTGCAGAAATCCACAATTCTGCAACAAGTCACGGTTTGTGTCGGGAAAGGCAACTGATAACCAAACAAATCGGCGAGTCTCAACTCCTTAGACTTCGGGACCAGTTCGCAACACGGGGAAGATCTTCAGCCAAGGCAAGCAGATCAATAATCCGAGAAGACGAACAATTTGCAAGGACCACTAGAGTAAGTCGTACTTTTCCTTTCTTTTTCCTATCCCACCATTTATAATTTTTGCTGATAAAGTTCTCTACATATTTTTATATCTTATTTTTGTTTCTCTTTTTGATATTTTTTCTTTTTCGTTTCGACACTTGTACCTCTACTTTGTACTTTAATTTTTATATATACATAATTATAAAAGAAAAATGGCAACTTCGTCAACCAGTACTGCAAATAGTACAACTAATATATTAACTGATAATAATGACCGTACCCCTGCTACTCCAGCAGAAGTTATTTACAAATTATCATTTTTGTGTTCACTAATTTCAAAATCTTTTGATGGCACTCGCACAGAGTTACACGAATTTATTTCAAATTGTAATAATGCGTTTCGATTTGCAAATGATCAACAAAAGGATGCATTAATAGCATTTGTAATTTCTAAAATCACGGGTAGCGCTAAAGCACAATTAAGGGATAAAACTATTCAAAGTTGGGCTCAATTAAAAGGGTTGTTGTTACAATTATATTCAGACAAAAAACACTATACTCAATTAATGGAAGAACTTAACACCATTAGACAGAACACTAACGAGACAGTAAATTCTTTTTATAATAGAGTAGATAAACTTTGCACACGTTTATTGAATTGTCTAACATGTCAAAACGAAAACGAACGTGTAGGACGAGTCGAAACTATTAAAGAATTGTCATTACAAAGATTTATTTTGCATAGCAATCCCGATATCTCTAGATTTTTACGAGCCAAAGAACTAAAAACCTTATCCGATGCTTTTAATTCTGCTATTGAAGAAGAAAGAGCACTTCAAATTTCAAAATCTAGCTCTTCTTCTTCTTCTTCTTATACACACAAATATTGTAATCACTGCAAAACGAAAAGCCACTTTACGAAAGATTGTTTTAAGAAAAGAAATGTACCAAAGGAAGTTCATTTTAATAAACCATTTTCGAATGACACCAAAGGTCATAAAGTTTGTAATTATTGTAAGAAACAAGGGCATATTATTTCAGAATGTTTTAAAAGGAAACGAAACAACGAAAATAAAAATAATTCTAATAATTCTGGTAACACTCTACACGAGGGGTTAAATCGCGTAAATTTAAACGAAGTAACGTCCGGGAACAGCGTCGTTTCCACGGACTGGGAATAAACGAATCCGACGTTCAATCACAAAATTCGCGAAATAAAAATATCTTTACACTCCACAAGCGTGACCTTAATAGTAAATACGACTCTCGCTCTGTTTATTCACCGCGTGGATCTAATGCAAAGGTTTCAAATAAATTCTCTAAAGAAACTTGTCAAAATTTTGCGAATCTAAACTCTTTAAAAGAATATAAAATATATCTAAATAATAATGATAAAAATCCTTATCTGGAATGTCATTGTCAAAATAATTCGTTTAAATTTCTAATTGATACTGGAGCATCAGTATCTCTCCTAAAAAATCAAGAAAAATTAAATAATCTCGTTTATAATCTGAATACAAACGATAAAATTACTTTAACAGGCCTAAGTGCCAACGCACCTGTCGAGACATCAGGTAGCTGTATTTTAAATTTAAATTTCTCCTCTCAAAAACTCTCCGCTAAATTTCATTTAGTAACCGAAAATCATAATTTGCCACACGATGGTATCTTAGGTAACGATTTTCTTTTATCAAACGGAGCCGTGATAAATTTAAATAAGTCACAATTGTTTCTTGCATCTCTCGAAACACCGATTAAACTATTTTGTAAAAATGAAAATAGTTCTAAAGCTTTTACATTAGAGCCCCGATCAGAAACTGTCATTGAAGTTGATATTTTAAACCAAAATATAACCGAAGGTATCTGTCCTCAAATAAATATCGCGGAAGGCGTATATTTAGCAAAGTCTCTTGTAAAAGTAAATAATGGTAAAGCTTTAACGACCATCTTAAATACTGCAAATAGAAAATTAAGAATTAATAAAATACAATTAGAGCTCGAACCATTTCTAGAGAATACTTCTCGAATTTTAAATTATAATGAAAATAATTCAATTAATATTCAAGACAGGCTTAAACTCTTACACGAGAACTTACGCCTGACTCATTTAAATTCTGAGGAAAAACGGTCAGTCCTTAATATATGTGACGAATATAATGATATATTTTTGTTACCGCATGATAAATTAACATGTACAGAAGTCCTTAAACACGAAATTAGAGTAACTGATAACACACCGATCTCTTCTAAAATATATCGATTCCCAGAAGTTCATAAAAAAGAACTAGATAAACAAATTAATAAAATGCTTAAACAGGGTATTATCAGAAACTCGGTTTCCCCATACAATAGCCCTCTCTGGATTGTTCCGAAGAAACGGGATGCATCTGGAGAACAAAAATGGCGCATTGTAGTAGATTTTCGCAAATTAAATAACGTGACGGTAGGTGACTCATTCCCCCTTCCAAACATTGAGGATATCCTCGATCAACTAGGGCACTCAAAATATTTCACCACCTTAGATTTAGCATCAGGTTTTCACCAACTCCAAATGCACAAGGATGATGTTTGCAAAACGGCTTTCTCCACTCCTTCAGGGCATTACGAATATTTAAGAATGCCTTTCGGATTAAAGAATGCCCCTAGTACTTTCCAAAGGTTGATGACAATCGCCCTTTCTGGTCTTCAGGGTCTTCAATGCTTCACCTATTTGGACGATGTTGTTATTTTTGCTAGTTCTTTGGAGGAACACTCCGATAAACTCCGTAATGTCTTTGATCGTTTGAGAACAAATTCTCTCCTCCTTCAACCTGATAAGTGCGAATTTATGCATCAAGAAGTTGCTTACTTGGGTCATGTCATTAGCGATAAAGGAATATCGCCTAACCCTGATAAAATAAAGGCAATTAAAAATTACCCAACTCCTCAAAATCCAAAACAAATCAAACAATTTCTTGGCCTCATTGGCTACTATCGTCGTTTTATAAAAGACTTCTCGAAATTTGCAAAACCACTTACTTCCCTATTAAAAAAGGATGTACCTTTTATTTGGAATAAAGAACAAGACTCTTCTCTTGACTATTTTAAAGACATCCTTACGAAGGAGCCCATCCTTCAATATCCTGTTTTTTCTGAAGATTTTCTGCTGACGACCGACGCATCTAACTATGCAATCGGCGCAATCCTTTCACAGGGAGAAATTGGCAAAGACCTCCCTATTGCATACGCATCACGCACCCTGAATAAAGCTGAATGTAATTACTCCACAATTGAACGAGAGCTACTAGCCATTGTGTGGGCTGTCCAACACTTCCGCCCATATCTTTATGGTAGAAAATTCACTATTCTTACTGACCATCGACCGTTAACCTGGCTCTTCAATTGCAAAGATCCCAGTAGTCGTCTTATTCGTTGGAGACTAAAGCTCGAGGAATATTCCTATGAGATTCGTTACAAACCGGGTAGAATTAATTCAAACGTTGATGCTCTTTCTAGAAACCCAATACAATTAAACTCGTTAATAAAAAATGAAAAATATTCAGAACGATATAGCGAATTTATTAAGTATCATTACGAGAATCAAAGTATTCCCGACATAAAAATAATCAAAGATAACTTATTTTCTAAATTTCCTAACGCTTTAATTTATTCGAAAGATCTTGACGATAATAATACGTATTCTGAAAATCTATCAGTGCTTTATGACTTCACTAGTCTACAAGGTGATCAAATAGAACAGTATGATTCTCTTCTATTAAACTTTGAGAATAAAACTACTTTCCTTTTGATTGCAAAATTAAACCATTTCGACAAATTAACATATAATGATTTATTCCATTCTTTGTTAAATCTAAGAAATTCTTTACAACAAAATAAAATAACCGAGATATATCTAAAAAACCCAGTGGAAGAAATTCCGCATCTAAAACAAAATATGTTTAATGAAATGTTAGAATTTTTGTTCTCGAAAACAAATATAACAATTATATTAGTAAATAGACCACGTTTTATGCCCAAAACTCGCGAAGAAATAAAACAAATTTTTAGAGATAACCACGAATCTTCTCTAGCCGGTCATGCAGGCTTCTTACGAACTTATAAACGCATAAAAGAAAACTATAAATGGCCTAACATGAAAGGCGACATAAAATATTTTTTAAAACTATGTCAATCGTGTCAAAGAAATAAACACGAAAATAAAGCCGCACGCGCACCTATGGAGATTACTACTACAAGCGAACGCCCCTTCCAAAGGTTAGCATTAGATGTAGTAGGTCCTTTAGATCTAACAGAAAACGGTAATAAATTTATAATTACTATGCAAGACGATCTTACAAAATATTCTTATGCAGTTCCCGTCCCTAACCATGAAGCGAAAACAATCGCAAATGAATTAGTGAAATTTATTACTATATTTGGAATTCCAGAAAGCATCTTATCAGATCAGGGCACAGATTTTACATCAAACACAATAAAAGAAGTAAATAAACTTTTCAAAATAAAACACATTCTCTCAAGTCCTTATCATCCACAAACTAATGGAGCATTAGAAAGATCACATCTTACTTTAAAAGAATACCTAAAACACTACATTAACGAAAAACATACCGATTGGGACGAATACGTTCCATTAGCCATGTTTACCTATAATACACATTTTCACAAATCTACAAATTTCAAACCTCATGAGCTCTTATTCGGACACAAAATTGTTATACCTAATACTTTAAACGCTAAACCAGAATTCAAATACACTTATGACGATTATCACTCCAATTTAAAACTAAAGTTACAAAAATCCTTTGAAATTGCAAGGGACAATATTCTTAAATCAAAAGAAACCTCAAAGGTTAATTACGATAAGAAAATAAACATTTATAAATATAAAGTAGGCGATCAAGTTTTAATTCAAAATAAAAATCTTAAACCAGGCATTAGCAAAAAGTTGCAACCAACCTATAAAGGACCTTATAAAATATTAAAAGTTTTTCCAAATCAAACTGTTAAATTGCAAATAAAAAGAAATAAATCCGCAGTTTATCATCATAACTTACTTAAGCCGTTCTTTTCAGATGACGATGATACTGACAACCATCATACTCTTGACTAACCTATTGACCTCTACCTATGCAAATGATTTACCATACCACATTAATCCCATCGATAGCAAAACAGGTATTTTCTTCCATCACATTGGACAAGTAAAAATATCACACGATTATTTTACACTTTTATCTTATACTAATATTAGTATCTACGAAACAAAACTAAAACTCATTCATAATATCTATAAAAAATCTACTCCTTTATGTAACAATAAAAATTTAACTTTTCAAAGTAAATTTTTATGTAAAGAACGCGTTGAATTATTTCAAAATTCACAGAACACTTTAAACGAAAAATTTGATTCTTTAAGTCACTTAACAGGACACGGAATACAATTAGATGCTAAGCGCTCCAAAAGAGGGTTATTCGACGGAGTTTCATATGCATTTAAATGGCTTTTTGGCACACCTGACGCAGAAGACGCGAAATATTATAATGATGCAATCGAATCTATTGCACAACAAAACCGCGATATGCAAATATTAGTTAAACAACAAATTCATATAATCTCCGATGCAATTTCAGACTATAACAAAAGCGCACAAGCTCTTCGTTTAAACGAACAAAAGTTGAACGATAACATAATTAAATTTAATAAATTTTCTGAAGGTACAGTAACCACTATAAATTCTCTTACTTATTTACAAACTATTGTCGATCATTTTAATTTATTATCTCATCTCATAAATGAACTAAATGAAGAATTTGACGTAATTATATCATCTATATTATTTTCAAAACAAAATGTTTTGCACCCATCTATTATTACGCCTAGACATTTATTAAATGAACTTTCAAAAATTAGAATTAATGCCAATTTCGAATTTCCAATAAACAATAACAACATTGAAAATGCTTATAAATATTTCGAAATTTGTGAACTTTCAGTAATTTACGTGAACAAAATTTTAATTTATGCAATAAAAATTCCTTTAGTTACAAATGAACTTTATCAACTGTATAATCTTATTCCACTTCCTATACAGTCCTTTAACACTACCATATACTCATATATAAATCCTTCTTTTCCTTACCTCTTGTTAAGTACGACACGAACATTTTATGGACACCTTAAAGACCTATCATCCTGTAAGAAGTCACCGCCCTCCGATTATATCTGCTCGCACGTGACCATTCACCTAGTCAAGGAGAGACCTACCTGCGAGACCGATTTGAAATTACGACAACCGCAAAGTATACCTAAAAGCTGTACGACGAAGACAATCAAATCCGAAATTGAAATATGGCACCCATTGTCGCCAAATCAATGGTTGTATATCCTAACTGAACCAGTGGCGGGTACAGTTAGCTGCGATGATTCCACGCCTGTGCTGGATTTCGTACTACACGGCACCGGACTTTTCACCTTAAAAGCAAAATGCAAATGTTATACTCTGTCTACGTTATTGGTAGCCACATCAAATTTGTCTGCCAATTATAGCAATTTCATCCCATCAGTCGATATAACTAACGACGACTGTTGCGTCCAGGAACAAAAGTTTTTACAAAGTGAAAAAATGGACACCATCAAGCTTAACAATCTTAATCTAAACGAACTTCGTCATGCACAACATAAATTACAACAATTCGACGACCAGCTTCGACAAAACATTAATCAACCCTTTATAGTTCATCACTCTAAATGGTACAATGTATTCTTGGGAATAATAGCAACCGCCATCCTAATTATCTTATTCTGTTGCGGATGCTGTCGATGTTGTCACTGGAGACGTTTCCCATGGTTGAGACGACTTTTCAACTCTGATCGATGCCAATACCTAGTTTGTATAAACAGTCATAACACCATAAGTAACAATGACGTACACTCCATGGATTGGGAGCCTCAGCAAACTTTACGCAGACTCACCTCCAATGATGTATTCTCCAACCTTCAAATGGACGTTGTATCGCTGAATGAACCAGATTCACAAAACGGCGATCCAAAAACTTCAAAGGACAGACGCAAAGAACGGAAAATGTTCAAAATTTAAAAAACTTTTCTATCTTATCCGATTTATTTTATTAATATGAATAACTTTGGTTAATTATTATTATTACAATGCTTTTGTATTTTATATCATACATACTCTATATATATTTACACTATACTTTATAAAATATAATTTTATCATATTTTAATTAATATTGAATAATTAGGAACAAAATATCTTACGTTTAGAATCTAGATCGCTAACAACGATTATTTCATCTATCTATATTTAAATACCTAGGATAAATATTTCCAAATATTTAAGTTATTATTGTATTATAATATGCGAAACTGTATTAATTTTACAGATATAATATATCTTAAGGGTTAAATATTTAAGAGAAAAGACAGAGACAATTTGCAAATTAATATTCATATGTCAACTTTTACTTAACCTATTGGAACAAACAGTTTTATGTTTTGATAGCGTGATTGCACCCTTATCAAAACACTTAACGAGGGAGGATTGTTGTATCCACCATACACCCTGTATTTTCCTAAATTAATAATCATGCAACACAACTAAAAGCTTAAAACTTAAATCTCAGGAAGCTCACGTTTTCCAATAATTACCTTCTTTCAAATTACTATTTTTCTATCTTGAATAATCAATAAGATGAGGATCTCATTATTAATTCCATGATGCATTTTTCCCTAATAGTATACTTTCTAAAGTTTTGTTTTAACGACTCTTATTCAAAATAAACAGTTTATTTGTCACGTATGAATGTCCCATTCACACGTTCAAGCTTCTTAATAAAACTGATTGGCCCAACGCAGGATTAATCATTATTCTTTTTCACTTAGTTCGACTCTATACTCAAACGTCTCTTGTCTATTTTTTTGTTCTTATTTTTGTTAATTATAAATAGACATGAAATAAACATCTTAACGACAATACGACTTACTAGTGACAGTTTTTTGCAAATAAACCAGTATCCCAACATACGTTATAATTTAATTAATTTTAAAATTTGTTCTAAACTTGTATTTAAAAACATAACAAAGACAAGATAATTTAATACACACATATTAAATTATTCAAAACATGATAAAGGTACTTACAGTTGATCTTATTCTCTGATCGAATTCTAATAGAAATAAAAATTAACTTTTAAATTATTTGTTTTAAATACAATTTTTTGTCGGCGACGCGACGGCTTCTTTACAGTTCGACACCGCCAGGGCGGCATCGGTCCAATTATCTTACGAGGTGCCGTGACGCGTCGGATTCATTATATCTGCTCGCAAAAAAGAATATGTATTATTAAGAGAGGATTTTTATTTGTATTGGAATTCGAAGAAGTAAAAGTTAGTGATGCCACCAGATCCACTTTTTCAAAATGCCGGAGATTTAATTAACAAGACATTCTGAAAAAAAGTCCATTCGATTGGTGGAAAAAACTTATAAATACTTATTTGCTCCTGCATCAAGTGTTTATAGCGAAAGATTTTTTTCGAAGGCTGACGATGTTTACGAAAAATAAAAAGAAATATACTCTGCTCAAGCAACATGGAAAAACTTAATTTTTCTTGATCACATAATCTGCCCATTATTAATTACAAAATTTATATATTAAATATGTCGTTTGTTCCAGAGTTTAGGTTTTGTTTTTCTTAGTTCCGGTCAATAAAACAGCTCTGTGTGTCACTATGGTTCTCTTTAGTGTTGGGAAAAACCGATGATTTTAATAATCGGGTACTTCTACTCGAGCGATTTCAATAATGGAACCAATCGCTCGAGCGATTTTACTGGAAATTCATATTAATCAAGCGATTACGTTTACAGGTATTATAGCTAGTGTTACATGTGGCCGGCATATTACCGTATTTTTTCGCGAGTCCCCGAATTGCTATGTATAATCCCGGAATTTATTACCTTTTTATTTAATTATAATTTTTTTTTGCTAAATTATAATAATCTAGCAGTAATCGTGGAGATCATCCTCAATTCCCGATGGAAACAAAGTCCCCGAAAACTTTGAGGACAATTTGGCAATCATAATTATCGGGCGCGTTTGGCGATGATTTTCGCTTGGATTTATAACTCGAGTAATCACCCGAGCAGTTTTTAAAATCCCTGGAAATTCCGATTCATTTAGCGATGATGTCATCGAGTGCTCGAACGGCAGCGCTCGAGTGAAAAGTTATAAGTGACGATTATCGGTTAAATTTATAACTCGAGCAGTTTTTTTTCAATAATCGAGCGATGTCGGTTATTTCGATAATCGAGTACTCGAGCGGTTTTTCGCTCTAGCGATCCCAACACTGGTTTTGTTCATAATTTCTAAAACACAGTTCCGGCCGGATCACTGGTAAAATGATTTAGATTTCTCTTGAGAAATATTTTTTAAGTACTTTTTCTATAGTTTATGTTAAACAGTTAATTTGAATCGTGCTACTTATATCGAAATTTCAATACATTTCAATCCATCCATACATTCATCCACTTGACTGGAAGTACAGTGGAACCTCTCATAACGGACACCTCTAAGAGGCAGGCTGTTTTCATACAAAGAGTGCGAAAACCCTCCTTTAAACGGACAAAAATTTTTAAAAGTATTTGGGAGACGAATAAGTACGGTGCAAAAACTCTCTGAAGACAGACCGGCAACCAATCGCATATGAGTGGCAGCGCGAAAGGACTTCGAAGAATGAAAGTATGTGTGATTTCCCGACAGCAGCCTTTTGAGTCTGAAAGAGAATATTGATGTTGTGGAAGTTTGTAAGTTGATAACAATGATTTGGGCCAGTTCATTATCACTGATAGCAATGTGCTATTAGAAGATGATATTGACCCCATTCCTACCGATTATGTAGCCCAAATTGAAACCACATCACTATCTGACGACTCTGATGAAGAAGTTGAATGCAGTAATAAAACAAATGTCACCAATTATCACCAGCCATTAATATGGTAAAGGAATTATAAGAGTATGCAAAGAATAGAGGTGACTCTACAGCAATGGAATTGTTATCAGACAGAGAATTACATTTTCTTGATTGAAAGTATAAAACGCAAAGACATCAAACTACGTTATTTGATTTTTTTAGTACTGCATCCTAACTAAAACTAGTGTATTTTTGTTATGTTATGTTTATTTGTACATACATATACATAGTAATAATTTTGCATTTACATATTATCTAATAACAAATTTCGCAAGGGAGGACACCCCTATTAGGCGGACACATTTAGACGGCCACGTAGGTGTCCGCCCAAGAGAGGTTTCACTGTAAATGACTATTGAGTTTTTTTTAATTTACAATAAAACGACGAATACGCCTTGGTAGTTATTCACATAATGAAAAATTGTTTGTCATTGTGGACGACCAATACTATTTTAAAAATATCGGTTTTACTAAATTTGTTATTTATCTTTTATACGCACTTGGAAATAGGGAATAGCCATATACGTCATGACACACCCTGTAAACATTTTTCATGAACATCGTCAAAGCGTTTTCTGAATGTGATGCCAATTTTTAATATGGCGATATGACTTAAAAATAACGTAACCTACACGACATGTGTCTGATAAAAGTGGTTGCTAAATCTTGTTTTTTAAAAATATTGTCTTTCTATTTTTGTAAATTTTCTGACGTAACGGTTTTAGAAATATATTTTTTTGAACTTCAAATTTATTTATATCGCCACCATCTGAATAGCCATAATCCTGCATCCACACTCCTCTTTAGTTTAGTTGGGAAACCAGTATAAATTCCTACTTTATCCGGGGTATGCAGTAGTGATCCTATTAGTACGAATTTTCCCCAGTCACATTTCTGATCCGCCCTGTATTTAACTAGGTGGATATTGTTTGTCCAGTTTTATTTGAACGTTTCTGCATGAAGAGCGAGGGGAGAAAAACGTATAAAACTATGCTAGCAAGCGTCTTACCATAGACGTGCCGAAACAATAATTTATTAAGTCGAAAATAAATAAATACAGTTGGATTCTTCCTGACAATCAATTTTCTCTCAAAACGTCATTCTCTCCGGTATTATTATTTAGTTACTTGTCCCCTCTACTATTTTTATTGAAACTCTAGCGACATTTTGAAATATTGTTAATTGGTCTGTTACGGTATTAAATATTATTTAAACTATTTTTAAATGATTTTAACCTTTTATAATTGTTAAATGACCGGACTAATTTATTTAATTCAATCCATTTTTATAACATAGTGATTTATTTTTATTATGTTCTGTAAAAAAGAATTATGAAAAAAGTATTGTTGTTCATGTTAAATAATTATGATTCATAGATATATAAAATACCACAGGGGAATAATTAATTTGTCACGATTTTTTTCAATATAGCAGAAATCTCATTTAGAATGGGGTTTCCCAATGGTCTGATGAAATTTTGATAACATATACAGGGTCACTTTTATGTATGGAAACGGTCGATTATTTGCTAAAGTAAGATAGCTAGCGAAGAATGTTAAATACAAAACTTTAGGGTTTTTAGAAATCTATTATATTACACATAAACTAAGTATACAGGATCAGTCAAAAAGCCATGGAAGAACAAAGTTACTTTATTTTAAATGGAACCCCCTGTATATTATTCAATATTTCAATTATTTACAAGATTCTAAAAAAAAATGTTAAACAAACCCAATCTTAACCGTTTTTGAGATATCGAGTTTCGAATTTCGTTTCCAAATAAATTATTAAATTCATTAATTCTACGCCATCAAGTTACCTTACAAAATATTTATCTTCATAACAATGTTGTTTTGTCCTCTTGACAACAGATATGCCAAAAATGCTTACATTTACAATTTGTGAACAATTTTCGCGTAAATATGGTACGTTTAAGTGATACCGAGCGCATTGAAATTTTAATGATGATATGGTACGGCGATAGGACACAGAGTTTTACCCACGTGGTGAATATTTTTAATGAATTGCATCCGGGAACCTATAACTAAATCAACTGCTTTCAAAACATTGCAGCGTTTTCATGAAACTGGAAGTGTGAAAGATCGACCAAAAGTGGAAGACCGGTAAGCGTTACTAATGAAGAAAATTCTCTAAATCTCATGTTAGATGTGGTAGAAAATCCAATAAATTCGACGCAACAGCGGGCTTCAAATCATAATATGAGTCAATATTCCATTCAAAAAATTACCAAAAGAGAAAAATTCAAACCATATAAAATTAATTTGTTACAAGAATTGAATGAAGATGATTTTGATCGCAGAATTCAGTTTTGCGAAATCATTATGGATAAATTGAATCAAAATGTCAACTTTGTCAACCACATTTTATTTTCTGATGAATCAATGTTGTGTTTAAACGGGCACGTAAATCGACACAACTGTAGATATTTGTCAGACCAAAATCCACATTGGATGAAACAAGTTCATACCCAACGACCACAAAAAACCAATGTTTGGTGTGGCATTATTGGTGGAAACGTCATAGGACCCTATTTTATACATGAAAATTTGAACTCTGAACGATATTTATTAGTTTTACAAGAGAATATTGTTCCACAGCTCAGACGATTATTCCCGAACCATAATAATCCCAATTTACCAGCTGAACAAATATGGTTTCAACAAGATGGGGCTCCACCACATTTTAGACGGATGGTGAGGGAATATCTAGAGGAAACTTTTCCTGGTAAATTGATTGGGCGCAGAGATGCAATTGAATGGCCTGCTAGGTCTCCTGATATGACCCTTCTTGTGGGGGCCATATCAAAAATTTAGTCTCAAAAATAAGCCACAAAATATCGAAGATTTGCAACAAAGAATAATGCATGAAATTTCCAGTATTGCTCCCAATATCTTTTTAGATTCGCTACAAAATTTTGTTCACCTAATTCATTACTGCCAGGAGGTAAACGGTGGACACTTTATAAAATAGGATTTTAAATTGTTGTTTACTAAAACTCAGTTTGTCTTTTTTATTATTGTTATTAGATTTATTTGAAAACGAAATATATCTCGAATACGGTTAAGATTGGGTATGTAGTGTGCTTAACATTTTTTTTTAGAATCTTGTAAATAATTGAATAATATACAGGGAGTTCCATTTAAAATAAAGTAACTTTGTTCTTCAATGGCTTTTTGACTTATCCTGTATACTTAGTTTATGTGTAGAATAATAGATTTCTAAAAACCCTAAAAGTTTTGTATTTAACATTCTTCGATAGCTATCTTACTTTAGCAAATAATCGACCGATTCCAAACATAAAAGTATATTTTTTGCTAAAATTTTAATATTTTGCTTATTTCATGGCTTTATTTGCTTTTCCACGACTTAAAGGTTGGCAATGGTTAAAGGTTGATTATAAAGCAGTTCAAAAATCTTTAAAATTAATTGACAGCAAAATTATATTCGTTAGACGTTTATTTTCAAGGTTTTAAATTAAACTATTTATTTATTTATTCTATTTATTTACGGATGCAAAAACCCAATAACAATATTATAATAGTACATAGTATATAAACAAAACCTTATGTTTATGCTTACAGCATATACAATAATATTTACAAGTTTATTCTCCCCACGCGTCTCTTGAAGGACTCAAGGGAGGGCGAGAAGACATCAACATGCAATTTATTCCCACTGGCAATGCACCAATGCAATTCTTGCCATTGGCGAGAATGCGCCATAGTTGCATCGGTGAAATTCCAGTCCAAACCTATTTCTGGCCTCCTCATCATTATAGAAGGTCAGAAGAAATTATTTCTAGAAGATGCCAATTTAATATATTTGTTTTGGACTCTTTCAATATTCCACATGTGAACTAGGTAGGAAGGAGACTAAATGCCGTGAACGAATTAAGCTATTGTGCATTGAGGCATTTTATTTCTGTTTCTTACATCTATTAAGAAAACCCAGAAGTTTAAAAGATCTGTTGATAACATGGCCATAATGAAGATTAAATGTCATTTTGTTGTCCAAAATAACGCCCAGGTCGGAAATTGAAGTTACCCTTTCGAGCATGTTACCGTCAATAGAATAGTCAAAATCTATGTGTTAAAGATCTATGAAAATTTATATATTTACATTTCCCAACTAGGTCTTAATACAATGTGGTCCATTAAGTATACAACAAATGGTATTTTTTATTAGCACACTCAAAATATAAATGTCGCCAAATGTAAATCCATGTTCAATAACCATATTGAATGTAATAAGAATGAGTAAAAGTCAATCAACATAGAGGGGAAGGCACTCAACAGTTCAACAGGATCATCGCTCACGGCATTTGGTCTCCTTCTTATCTAGTTCACATGTGGAATATTGAAAGAGTCCGAAACAAATATATTAAATTGGCATCTTTTAGAACAAAATTACCATCCCCCCCCCCCCCCCTCTCCCCCTTATTCCGAAAAATACTGGAAAAAAATTGAAGAATATGCCATAGAGCGAACTACCCTATTATTCTAAAAAAAAAAATCAAGCATATAAAGGAAGAATAAAAGGCTGTCGGAACCGCACACATCTTTAATAATGAAATAAAAGGGTGAATAATGCACAACATTAAAGTAGGTGAAATGTTGATGAAGGACATATTTCGACCTTAGTAAAGGGCATCATCATCGTCAATCAACAAACGTGATATAAAAGAATATTATATAAAAATAATAACCAAGTCCCAAAACATAGGTACTACACCGACAAAGTGTAGAGGAAAACGACTTCTACAGGGGGCCAGAATTAACAATTTGAAACGTTTATAAAATTTAAAACATTAAAACTAAAAAAATTAAAAATATAAAAAGCGTTAGATAGCAGCAAAGCAATATGAAACCTCCATAAAGGTCACAAGAGAAGGGGCGGTGGGAGGAAAATAGTAAAATACATACTTTATATAAATTATTGGAGAGGGTGTAATTAGTTAGCCCAACATAGGGCGGAAGTAAAGTGGGTAGACACGAAACAGAAAGACTATTTGAGAGTATAGTATCTGAATGTAATAAACAAGCATATTTGTAGAATTTGCTAGATTTATAATTTTTAGTGGTTTCATGGTCGTTGCAATGATATAATATTATATTTTATTTAAAACCATACATTTTAAATGTAAATCATGTTTTTTGTGGCAACTATGTAAAAAATTAACAAAGTAAGACCCCTGTATAGCCAAAAACTTCGCCACCATCCACAAATAAACAAAACAAGTTTTCAAGTCATTTTGGTTTCTCAATGAATGTTGATACAGTAAAACTTTTCATTTCGGCCACCCGTCAAAAGCGGTCACCCCTCTTAACGGTCAGTTTGGCTTTTTAAAATAAATCTTACATGACTTTTATAATAAGAAATCCCTCGAATACCGTAACTCTTTCAAAACGGCCACGGTCACATGAATCCGTAAATTTTAAGAAAATGACCTGGAAATTTTACCCTTAATTGCGGTCTTCTCGACCCTTCTGGGAATGGTTGCGCACAGCCGGTACTTTATTACACTGGTACTTTTGGAAATACCCATGATTGGTAAAACCCAATTTTGTGAATAGATTTAAAGTATAACAATATAATTTGTTTATATTCATATTTATGATGATTTCATAAAAGCCGAGATAAATACCCAAATTTGATTCAGTTAAATTTTAACAGTAGAAAAGCCGATCATGTCTTTAAAACGTAAACGTTTATCTCTTAAAGAAAAGTTCGAAATTATCGCGGAAAATGAAAAATTTGGTATCAGTGCTCGAAAGATAGCGGAAAAGTTTGGTGTTGGAAGAACGCAAGTAAATGATATTTTAAAAAGTAAAATTGAACTAAAAAACTTTACGAAGAAGGAGGAGTTAATGCTAATCAAAAACGAAAATTTCCAAAAACAGACGGACTGGCGATTGACCAAATAGTCTATGATTGGTTTTGCAAAGCAAGAAACAAAAACGTTCCAATATCCGGACCACTAATAAAGGAAAAAGCTCTGGAAGTGTCGGAAAATTTGAAAATTTGTGATTTTAAGGCATCAAATGGCTGGTTAGATAGATTCTGCAAAAGACATGACATTAATTTTAAAACGATTTCTGGTGAGTCTGCTGATGTGGATGAAGTGAGTGTTCAAGATTGGTTTACCAAGTTAAAATTGATTATCAAGGATTATGATGTTAAAGATATTTTTAATGCAGGCGAAACCGGACTTTATTACCTGGCAATGCCAAACAAAACTTTTACCTTAAAGAGTGACAAATGTGCTGGAAGAAAATCAGCTAAGCAACGAGTGACAATTCTTTTTGCAGTAGCATGAATGGTGAGAAGGAGACTCCATTAGTTATAGGAAAAAGCAAAAATCAGCGATGCTTCAAAGGAGCCCATATAGACAAGTTACCATTAGAATGGGTCTCCAATAAAAAAGCATGGATGACAACAGAGATAATGATGTCCTGGCTCAAAAACTTTGACAGAAAAATAAAAAAACAGAATAGAAAAGTACTTTTATTTTTGGATAACGCAACTTCTCACCCGAAAATACAACTAGAAAATGTTAGAATTGTTTTTCTGCCTCCAAACACTACATCTCACTGCCAGCCATTAGATCAAGGGATCATACAAAATTTTAAAATGATATACAGAAAATATTTAATAAGAAGAATTTTAACTTTTACACACACCGCTACCGAGGATGCGTTTGAAAAAGCAGAAAAATCCATAAATTTGTCAAGTGCCATGGTATGGATTGTTGCAGCATGGAAAAATATTTCCTCCACAACAGTTAAAAAATGTTTTCAAAAAGCTGGCTTTATAGAAACTCTCCAAGAGAACGAGACTTTTGAAGAAGAAGACGATATTCCACTCAGTCAGTTATTTTCCGGCATTCCAGGAAATCCACACCTGGAAAACTATCTTCATATCGACTCAAACATTCCAACAGAAAATCCCAGTATTGATATGCAGGAAATAATTCAGGAGTTTACTAGCCATACTGAAACTACCGAAGATCAAAAAGATGAAAGAAAGGAGGTTTTTAGTTCGTCTATAAAAAGTGTGAGCGAAGTATGTGAAAAATTAAGAGACCTGCAAAATTTTTTCCTAGCTAAAGAAAATGGCGATTTGGCCATCGATATTTCAAACATCTTAATGAAATGCGAATGTGAAGTAGCAATAATTAAAATTAAAAATATGAAGCAGACTTTCATTAAAACATTTTTTCATAAAGCATAGTTTTTTTTTGTATATACAGTAGTGCACATTTTTACAATATTATATACCTCTTACCAGCTTTATTTAGGGGATATGAAAAAAAACAGTTTATATTTAAATGTTTGTAATTAGTCTTTAATTAATTAATAAAGTTGTATTGACCTCAATCCCAAAAAATAGTTTTTATTATTTTATCTCCTTATTTCTTTGGTGCAAATAATACCTACATTTTAATTAATACTGATTTTTATTCACATCACAGATTATATATGTAGATAATTTTTTTGTTCGTTCCCCTCAAAGACGGTCACCCCCCTATACGGCCAATTTGTAATGAAATTTTTAGTGGCCGCTAATGAGAAGTTTTACTGTATTTGTCTGGATGGAAAGTGACAGTACCCCGGTGGAAAGTGATCGCTTTCCACCCTCGTAAATATCACTTTCTACCTGGATAAATGTCATAGGTAAAAAGATATTTCTTTCAAACTTTTAAAAAGTCGAAAAAGTCGACATTAGACACATTGTTGTATATAAAAAAATATATTTCTTTCAAACTTGTAAAAAGTCTGACGTCCTCTATTCATAATCCTTTTAGGAAATTCGGGTTCAAATATAAGTACGGCTTTACATATTAAATTTACTAATTGTCAACGTTACATACATGATTGATAAAATTCAATAAAAGATAAAAATATTAAAAATTTTTAAAATTATCCCGAATATCCATAAAAAAAAATTACTCCACAATAATTTTATTTTATTATTTACGATTTGAATATGTATTAAAGCTGAATATTTAAAGAACCATTATTATTATACGGTGTTTGTTCGTGTCAAAGTTCTAAAAAATGTTATCTTTAAGGAATTTAATTTTTTTTTATTTCTCCCGTTAATTTGAAGCCGGTACACCTAATATGGTTATTAAATATGCACCAACCTTGACTGCAATTTTATTTCGATTATGCAAAAAATTTCCATTTGTTACAAACTTAATCAACAACATATACCTACACATACAGTGTGGTCAAAGAAGTATGCAACATATGGGAAACATATTTGTTTTGAAGAATTGTACTCGTGATATAAGTTGGTGTTTGTCTTGAATATTTCAGATTTCATATACGGCTTTTAGTGCGGGAGCAAATAGAAAAAGTCTTCCAAAATAAAAAAAATTAACTAAACATAAAATTTGAGTTAAGCACCTCAACTTTTAAACTCTAAACGATTTATCACCCGCCAACAGGAAGAACTAATTCTGTCCGTTCTTGCATATTTATCTTTTCTGATATAATTTTTCACAAGAATTACAAAATACAATTGAAATGACTGACTGCACAATGATTAATTTCATAAATATTTCAAAGTGAAATGACGATATTGTTATTTTTATTTCAAATGCACGGTCTGCTCTTCAAACAAAATATTTTATACCGCTTTTTAGGATACTTTTTATTCAATGAAGGAAAGAAAATACAACTTTTAAACATGTTTAGTTTCGTTAGTAGTATTGGAAAAAAACGATGATTTTAATTATCGAGTACGTACTTGATACTCGAGCGATTTTAATAATCGAGTTAATCGCTCGAGTGATTCGCTTGAAATTCCAATTCACCAAACGATGACATCACCGACTGCTCGATCGGCAGCCTAGCCGTTTTCATGTGATCAGGTAGGGTATTTAGCAGGCACGTAACTACGAGTGGGCACAGGTTTAGCTAAAAAATTATAGTAGCCACCAAAAAAATTCCAGAAATTTATTTATTTGTGAATAATGAATTTTTACCACGTGTCTCGATACCAAACAAATAAACTGCGAAAATCACCCAAATAAGTATTTATTGTTCGGGTTTATTCTTGTGCTTTTTTAAAACAAAAAGTATTACCAAAAGTTATTTTTCTTCACATCTTTCTCAATCTACGAGCATAAAATAAGTAGATATTTAAAATGGCTTGTCAAATTCTTCGACTTTAAATTATCAGGTGCCCGCCCACTGTGTGCCCTGTAGAATGGCAAAATAAGAAAATAAGTGATTTTTTAAATTCATGTTTATAGTTACCTAAAAGTTCTTATTTAAATTTAAGAATGTTTACTTTTGGTTACCAAAAAATTTGTCGTTACCTATGTTTTGTTAACTATTTTGCTTGTTTTCTTATTTTTCATTAACATTTTCTATAATGTATGTTATTTTTAAGAAGTCTTCTTGAGTTTAATAATAAAAAGTTCTTGTTTAGATTTAAAAATGTTTACTATAACATTACCAACGAATTTTTCTATATATTTTGTTAAGCATTTTGTTCGTTTTGTTATTTTTCATTAACAATTTATATTATTATGTTATTTTTGAAAAGTTTTCTCGAGTTTATAGTAAATAAAAATTTAAAAATTATATCCTTTAATTTTTTAATATTTACAATCGGAGACCTAAACTACGCTGCTGGCTAGCCAGTTAAAACAAAACTTTCCATGTCGCGATGACTCCGCTAAGGGATTTGGCATACTTTTTTATATGCACCTTCTCGTTTATGTGCCTTTAAGAAAGACGTATGTCGTGTTACATGTTCAGCGTCAAACTCCAGCGTCGCCAATCGGATGGCGCGGCGCGTAGACCGAAGGCCGTGTATCAAGTAACAGGCGATATTTTTCGGTTTTTCGCCTGAATTTATAACTAGAGTATTTCCCATCGAGCGAAAACTGTTCGGACACGCCATCCCACTGGTTTCATCTATTAATTTGCTGGGTGTCAATCTGGGAGGAAATATGTCTTGGCATAACCACGTTGTAGCAATCGCCAAGATAGCTTCTCAGAAGCTTGGGGAACTCTTCCGAACCAGAAAGTTGTACACACCTCAACAACTTTTAACACTATACAAAGCCCAGATTCGACCATCACTAGAGTACTGCTCTCATGTATGGAGCTCTGCACCCAAACATACTCTTCGGCTACTGGATTCCATCGAAAGGATAGCTATTCATCTGATCGGAGACCACGAGCTGACGAAGAACCTCGACAGCCTAGAACATCGAAGACAGGTTGGGGATTTGACTCTCTTTTGCAGATATTTTCATGGAAGGTGCTCGGCTGACCTTGCCCTCTTAATTCCACCCAGAGCGACGAATAGCAGAAATACACGACGAACCACTGCCGCCCATCCATATGTGGTTAAGCTTAGTACTCCTCGAACTTCATTATTTAAGAATTCTTTCATCTGGAGGACTTCATCCTTGTGGAACGACCTTCCCGAGGTCGTTTTTCCCAGCAAATATAACCTCCAACGATTCAAAACCAACGTGAATCGCTTTTTGCGCACACGCACCACTCCCAGAGTGCCCTAAGTGATTTTTCCTATATTGCTTGTTTTGATCATAAAAAGAAAAAAAGAATATACGAGAAGTTCTTAAGTCAATCCCACTACAGCGGTACATTTCCGCCGGCGTCAAGCGAAGCTCGGGTATCGAGTGAAAGATAATAAGTAACGAGCGACGGTTTTCGCCTGAATAGATAACTCGAGCGGTTTTTTTAATAATCGAGCGATGTCGGTTATTTCAATAATCGAATGATCAAGCGGTTTTTCGCTCGAGCGATCACAACACTATTCTTTAGTAGACATTTATGTATTCTGAATTTGAGCATGGTTAGTTCATTCGTTAAAATTATGACATTAGCACGAACGGACGAACCGATTGGTTGGCGCAAAAGTAACTAGCAACGCTAACCGTTCCAAAAATATTTAATTTTATTGTTTCTTACTATATTTATTTAATGATATGTTGTTACTTTAAAAAAAGATTATATAATTGAAATTCTCGGTAGAAATGATCGCTAACAAATAAACAATAACTAAATGCAGTGCTGCGGATTATTTCTTAACTCAAACCGTTAAACCGTAAGTTATAAATCAGTTTTAAAACAAATAAAATTATGTAATTTATAGTGCCTTAAAAATATTTTAAAAGTTTTTGAATAAAAGTTTATTTTTGGAGAATGAATGTCCTTGAATCATTTATTAATGATAGTTGACAAAAATGTCGAAAATTTCCGTCGATTTATTCTAACTAATTTGACCGTTTTATCCGGTATTATATATTGTATACAGATTCTTTTATAAGAAGTTTTATATTGATCTTTGGGGAATATAAAGGAATATTTTGCAAACGAATTGATTATAAGATTCTCAGAAATTATTTTTACTGTTTTATAAGCCCAAATTTCGTATTCGTATTCCCATTCACCTCAAACGATTCAAAACCAACGTGAATCGCTTTTCGCGCATACGCGCCACTCCCAGAGTGCCCTAAAGGATTTTTTCCATAGTGCTGGGGTTTGTTCATCAAAAAAAAAGACCATCGCTTCATATCACAGCGGGTCAAAAATCTTGTTTAAGTACACATCCAATTCCGATTGAATGACAGTCGTGTTCCATTATCTTACAAAAAAAGCTGTAAATTACTTGTCTTTAAGTATATATCCAAATTAATTTTTTTATGGAAATAAATTGAAATAAAATTAATTTTATCTTCAATTATTAATAATTATTATATCTATTACTACGCTAGATGTTGTTTTAATTTAATATGACGTAAATGCGACGTAAAAACGAAGAAGAATAGGGGCTTTCTAACAATAATTTAATATACAGGGTGTAACAAATTGGTTCTTTTCCATTGGGATTTCGGAAACGGTAAGAGATACGAAGTCCGTTAAATTAGGGCCAATTTGCGTAACTGTGGGCCAAATAAGGCTAAGGTGCTTTAAAAAAATATTTGGACAAATCTAAAATATTGCGGTTCGGTTTTTATATTTTCTTGATTTTGTGATGTGACCAAAAGTAAATTTTAGTTACTCGTAGCTATTTTTCATTCTAAACATCGAACATCGCCTTTGGGTTTGTTCGGGTTTGTTCATGAGTTGAATGTGAATTTATTTTTTATTATTTGTGGCATATTATTGGGCGCATAATTACGCAGCTTTGCCCCAATTGAACCTAATTCTTATCTCTCACCGTTTCGGAGATCCCAATGGTGTAGGACGAATTAGTTATAGCCTGTATACGATGTAAAGAAATTAGTTCTTATAAAATTACAGTGTGTACAGAGTGTGGTCTTTAATAATTATTTTATTATGGATTTTCATCCACTTAAGGTTGAAACCATAAGACTACAACAAATTTACTTCCAAAATGGTAAAAGGTATCGAACTAAACAAAGTATATTTTATTTTTAAATTAAACTAATAGTCCAATGGAACTGAGGAAGCAATATGTCCAATTTGGATTAGTTCGGGTTTGTTACAACACCGTCAAAATTTAATTTCAACAATAATAAAACATTTCGAATTTCATGTCATAAAGAAAGTTGTTTCCAGTGAAATAGTCGTTCCGATTTTTAACATTATTATACAGGGTGTCCGCTAATTAAAGGTACATGAAAAAGCCAGAAACTCCTTACGTAAAAATATTAGAATTTAATTATACTTACCTACATCCGAAAGTTCATATTAACTGAGATACAGGGTGTTAAAGTTTGAACTTCATTTTTGTCTCTCGCTAATAACTTTGCGAAATTTGGCAGTTATGGTTTTTTAGGACGAAAAATTGATTTTTTTATGAAATTTTAATTCACAATGTAATGTCATAACTTTGTTATGACTCGGTGTAGTTAAGTTTTTAATTAAAATAAGACTTTTCCCATATTTATTACGCAAAAAAGGTATAGGTACTAAGTTCTGGTCGCCCAGAGTTAGCTTTTCGGAGATATTTGCATTTAAATTCAATTTCAAATTGACACCCTATATATCAAATAAACTACAACTCTAGGTAAACGAATTAAAGCAGAAATTTCTATGGAGCAGTTTAACTCATTGAAAAGTTCTTATTCTTATACATACATTCATGATATTTTCGGTAATGCCAAAAAATTTTATTTTTATTTTTATTCCATACAATTTGAAGATTATTTTTTATCAGAAACAACCTTTTTTAAACTATTTGTTAAAATAGAAGTCGGTTTCTGTCCCCAATATCTCACCTCCGTCTAATTTTTGGAAATAATAATAATATAGTTCATTATAATTAATTGTACTTGGTAGGAAGCTCTTATAGTTTCTAAAGAAAATAATTTAAATAAAATTTGGCAACATTTTAAGTTGTTCATTCGCTGTTAATACGGTACGTGATTTCTACCACAGTCATAATGAATTAAAAATATGTTTGTATGAGGAATATTTTTAAATCATTCTAATTTTATTCATAAATAAAAATAATTTTAATAATTTTTGCACCATTGCCATAAGTGTGGACACGCTTACGTAAATAAATTGTTAATGAGTTTAGTTTACAAAAAAAAAACAGGTTTAAGACATGTGGATTATCAAGGTTTTTCAGATACTATCCCATAAGAAATCGTCAAGAATTGTATAAAAAAATAACAAAAACATTTTTTAAAAGTTGATATTTTAATAATAAGTAATAAGACTCTCATAAAACGGACACCTCTAATAAGCGGACATCTCTAGAAAGCGGACATTTTTTCATTGTCCGGAACTAGGTATATGAAATTCCATGAAAATCAACCTCTCTTGGGCGGACTCTCCTTTGGGCGGACGCGGACAGGCTGTTTTCATACAAAGAGTGCGAAAATCCTCCTTTAAACGGACAACAATTTTTTAAAAGTATTTGGAAGACGAATAAGTACGGTGCAAAAACTTTCTGAAGACAGACAAGCAACCAATCGCGTATACGTGGCTGCGCGAATGGACTTCGCCGAATGAAAGTATGTGTGATTCCCCGACAGCACTCCGCCGTTTATTTGTGAGTTGTATGGTAGACAATCGCAATAAAATGTCGCGTTTTGAGGCTGAAAGAGAATTTTGATGTTGTGGAAGTTTGTAATTTGATAACAATGATTTGGGTGAGTTCATTAACATTGATAGCAATATGCTATTAGAAGATGATAGTGACCCCATTCCTACCGATTATGTAGTCCAAACTAAACCCACATCACTATCTGACGACTCTGATGAAGAAGTTGAATGCAGTAATCAAACAAATGTCACCAATTATCACCAAGCCATCACATCACAAGTATGGTAAAGGAATTATAAGAGTATGCAAAGAATAGAGGTGACTATTCAGCAATGGAATTGTTATCAGACTTGGAATTACATTTTCTAGATTGCAAGTTTAAAACGCAAAACACGTCAAACTACGTTATTAGACTTTTTTAGTACTACATCCTAACTAAATCTAGTGTATTTTTGTTATGTTATGTTTATTTGCACATACATAATAATTTTGAATTTACATATTACCTAATAACAAATTTCCCATGTGCGGACACATTTAGACGGTCCCTTAGGTGTCTGCCTAAGGGAGGTTTCACGGTATATAGTTTTGTACGAGAGTCACTTTTGTAATTTAGGTGAAGAATACTGCCATATTTAAAAAAACATATTAAACCTAAATATTTCTAAAAGTAAAAAGATAGAAACGATAATAAAATTATAATTTAGTATATTTCTTGAATGTAATACTAATAAAACTATTTTTTGCGGTATCGCTTTGTTTCGTTATTTTTGCGAGTAAGAGAGTTTTTTTGCAAATTCATGAAAACAGTGCATAGATACCGAAGATTTGTTTATACGTTTAACAAAAAACTTCTACAATTTTTATTATACAATAATTAGTTGACTTATCCGTACAAAACCCATTAATTTAAACTATTTGACAAGACAATTATTCGTTATTGTTCCGAACACACCCGACGTTCTGGTCGGCATAATATCATTTAGTGTAATTATTTTCCACTTATTGTATTCTGTCCACAATATCGTATTACTAAGAATTAGGAGAAATGCAATATTAGGAATCAAGTTTAAAAATTATAGCAAAATTCTATCCCAAATTTTTAGTAAAAATTACAAAAATATTTAGTAAACCATAATACAGTGTGTCTACGTAAGTTGGCGGCATATGGGAAACTTTTTTATTATTAATTTTACGAAAAAAAATTATTCTTCATAAAAAGTTCTGCATGTGCAAATGTGATTTTTGCTCTAGAATAAAGTACCTTTATTTTTGACAATATCGAAAATTGTTATAAAGAAAAGATGTTTAGAATTAAAAATAGCTTTCAAATATTCAACATTGTTTATTTACATTAAAAAAATATTTTTTTCTACATTTTCTCTGCGATTACGTTGGAAATTTAACTTTGCACATTGATACGTTACATTTAATAATTATAAATTTGATAAAACAATTTCAAAATAAACTTTTAAAAACAATTATCTCTTAATATTTATTGAACACTGATAACCTTTAAGTTGCTTAATCACTAGTTTGTAACGTTCTAACGATGCATTTAAATGAACAACTAGTTTATTGTATAATTTACTTTGTTACAATAAATACTAATGAACAATCTCTATCTTCAATTTACTAATGCCTGCACATATCCTCCATTTCTGTTCATACATGTAACAGTTCTATTACAAAATTCTCTTAAGGCATTGCTAACCATATGGGGAGTTACATTACGAACCGCTTCTGCAATTATTCTCTCTAAATGGTCAACATATTGAAATAGCACTTTATGAAATTTAAAATTGTTGACGTTTTTTCGAATTTTCAATATTTAGACAGTTCGCAAAGCCTACTTTGAATATCAGTTTTAAAAAATGCCAGTGCATCCTAGATTAATTATGCATTAATGTGCAAACTTACATTTCCAACGTAATCGCAGAGAAAATGTAGGAAAAAATATTTTTTTAATGTAAATAAACAATGTTGAATATTTGAAAGCTATTTTTAATTCTAAACATCTTTTCTTTATAACAATTTTCGATATTTTCAAAAATAAAGGTACCTACTTTACTCTAGAGCAAAAATCACATTTTTTGATAAACCTCGTATACGACTGAAAAAACTTAACATCTTTTGGTTGCATTTTAGGTTTTGGACCATGCAGAACTTTTTATGAAGAATAATGTTTTTCGTAAAATTAATAATAAAAAAGTTTCCCATATGCCGCCAACTTACGTAAACACACTGTATATGAAAAGTTTTTGTAAAATGTACTAAAATAATTTACGAAAATCTGTTGTAACGTTTAATCAATTTTTTTGTGAAATTTAGGGAAGAATGGCTCAAAATGATCCCAAAATCACTCGGAGACATCTAGTATAATATAATTTATGGAGAAAAATAATCGGGTACCGATATACATATAAAGTTTTCAATAAGAAAACTTTCTTTTTCAAACTAAAAGCTGTTTTATATAATGCCATTTCTTGTCCTAGAAATTGTACAATTTCTTGTACAACTTAAATTGTATAGGTTCATACAGTAAATTCTATCGTAAATTATATAGAGTTATAAAATTTTATGAAAAATAGAACGGGTCCTATTTTTCATCCAATTTACGAAATAATTTTCAATTGCGCTTGGGCCAATTTGATACTTGTCGTCATTTTCACGTTTTGAAACCCAAAGTTCGGAAATATCAGATTATCTGAATAAATATCGATAAATAATACGAACATTAAAAACCTTAGTTAAAATTAACAAAACATTTAGGTAGGTTATAAGCCTTACCTACATTTTTGACGTAACCAACATAAAAACAAGCATTTCTCTAAAACTACTGACTTGCAGAGAATCCTAGGACATTTATTGTATACAATAAATTTGATACGCTGAAAACAGTCAACACTACAAATTGTTTACCATCCCAACAACATTGTCTATTTATCGCACAAGAAATTGTACAATTTCTTGGACAATTTAAATTGTATAGTTTCATACAGCAAATTGCGTCATAAGTTGTATTGGGTTATAAAATTGTATGAAAAATAGAACAGGTCCTATTTATCATACAATTTTCAATTGCGCTTGCGCCAATTTGACACTTGTTGTATTTATCGCCAGTCGCCATTTCCACGTTTTAAAAACAAAGTTCTTAAATATCAGATTATCTGATTAAAAATAGATAAATAATACAAACCTTAAAAACCTTATGTAAAACTAAAAACACATTTATTTAGGTTATAAGTCTTACCAACATTTTTGTTGTTACCAACATAAAAACAAACATTACTCTAAAATCACTGACTTAAAGCGCAGAATCCTAGGACATTTATTGTACAATAAATTTGATAAGTTTAAAACAGACAATATTACAAACTATTTACCATCCCAATAATATTGTGTCTATTTATTGCACAAGAAATTGTACAATTTCTTGGACAATAAATGGGATAATGTAAAACAGCTTTAAGATACTTGAACAATAATTGCATATGCTAACCTTCAGCTAAAAATCATGTGTGCTAGTTTGACCGATGATCTATTTTGTTGTACTTCGTTGAGTTGTAAGCATTATTTATGTGCTAGTGGACAAGTAAGATTTACACAGCATTTTATTTTTTTTCAGTTTTTCGGCTGCGATTAACTCGACGGAACAGCTGACACCAAGAGCCAATGCGCAAACCTATGCTATCGAACTAGGTGAACTTAAAAGGAAAGAAGCCGGTGACCATTATGATCCATATGACCACAGCGATATTGAACACCCCACCACGTAAGCATTCGATTTACTTTAGAGAAGTAATTAAATGGTTTGCCGTTATTAACAGTCGAGCTGCGAAATGATTACTTGGTCAGCAAGCAAAACATTTTTGTTCGGAAAGTTTCGCTGTAAATTTTTGGTAAAAACCAGAAATAACCTTTATAAAAAAATATAGAAGCAAATGTACAAAGCAGGCAGCTGTATGATTTTTATTAAATACAGCTTTCCTATATATCATACAAAAAGTTATAGGCGTTGTCCTAAATTGCTGAATTTTCTGTCTATTAATTTCTGCTGATGTCGCCACAAAATTCCATTCATATAATGTTACTTGCATGCTATCGTAGCATACAATAACTGCATATTTAGTGAATAATGACTTCCGTGAAAATCGACATTAAACTTATGAAGCCGTCAAATTTTCATTATCATACTGGCATTGGCCTTGACTTAATAAACCTTAAGTTTAAATTAATTATGCTTTATACAGCGTCATCGGCACTTTTAATATTAAATTACCTCAAACAATGCCTAATTATCGCTTATGTTTTAAGTGGCATGGATTCTCGCACAGATATATTAAATCTCTGACCGCTAAAAAATATATTAAATAGATAAAATATAAATCAAGAATAAAAAATAAAAGTTTATTAAATTCCTAGTGATATAACAAATTATTATAGTGAATCTGAAAATTTAATCAAATTAATACAGTTACTAGAGTTCCACTGAGCCTTGAATGTCGAACTATAAGAAAGACGGATAGATATCCAACGCGGTATGTCTGACACAGTGACAGTTTTTCCACTGGAGCACATGCGCACGTGCACCCCCAAAACAAAACGAATAAAACATATTAATTTATATTCATTGAATATTATTTATCGTAAGTCCGACCTTCCCTAATATTTTATCGTACCGTCAAACTAAAAAAGTCCGACCCTCCCTAATATTTTATCATCCGGTCAAACCAAGCTGTATAGATCCGGCAACAGTGCCTCGGTCGAGGTAAATGACGATTATGACCAGACTTGCTCGCACGTGCGATTAAGTAGTGCAGTTTCTCTGTAGTAACAGCGGGGCTATGGCGATTTAACATGGAAAAAGCGCACAGTTTTTGAGTGCACCGCGCTTGTTGTTTGTTCGTGCTTCTAGTTAGAAATTCGAGCGTGTATGTTTTAATATTTTAATATTATAGATTTATTAAGTTAAAATGAATAGTTGACGGTGGACTATTTAAGAAATAACTTTAGCTCTTTGAGTTTGGAGCGAAAAATTGAAGTGAAGAATGCGGGAACACCTAAACCCGAAATTAATTTAACGCAGATCACAAAGAGTAAATCTAGGGACTTTATTAGAAAGTTTAAAAATGAAATATATGAAAAAAAAATTATAGAGGGTATTCAAAATTTAATGAGGCTGTTATTGATCAATTTTCTACAATTAAGAACCGAAGAATGGACTTAACGTTTAAGCACTATTGTGTAGGGTCGATAAATGTTGTGTATTTCGATAAATGATACTCGATATGATTTTAAACCATTTTATTTAAGGATTTAAACTAAAAAACACTGAAAATATGAAGAATGTCAATTTGTCAGTCTCGTGGCTCGATTCGTTCTCGTCATAAAACTATTGTTCTCGTCTTGGTTGTGCCTAATGACGTAGCCGTAGATGGCATAGTGGTATTAGATATCATTCGGTTTTCTTGATAACTTGTAGATGGCGGTAGTAGTATTGGACATCATTCGGTTTTATTGATAGCTCGTAGATGAATTTAGTAGTATTAGTAGTGGACTGTATAAATATTGTTACGAAGGTTGCATGTGACGACGTTAATGTTCGACATCCTATATACACTAAGAAAACCTTTCTTATTTTCCAAAGGTTGTATTTCCTTGTGTAAAATTAAAAAATAAATAAAAATATGTTTTACCTAACGCATTTTCTTCTTACTTTTTTCTTTCCACATTTAAACCGCCTAGAAAAATTTCACCATACTTGTGAACCCCCTCTATCATAGGTTACGAGCCGCCACTGGTCTGAGATAGACCGAAATCCGTATCAACCAGGCATATAAGTTGTTAGATTTTTACATTGATCCGTTTTTCTTTAACCTTCGATATTCTTAAATGACTTTATTATGGTTCATATGCATTTTGGACTAGAAACATATTAGAGAGATGAATTTCTACAACTAGAGATAGATTTTTGAAAAAAATAATATATTTGTTAGGTACTTGGACAAGACTATTGTCATTAACTTCTGTATAAATCCTATGGTACATCTTTAAAAAAACTTTACTTTTTAAAAGTTACATAAACGTGGTATGCTTTTTCTTTTCAATATCTTTTTTATTTATTTAGACAACATCATCCATCTTTTTACAACCTTAATACAATAATTTTACAGTACGCATACATTATTCGGATAATTATAAATAATTATAGTAATAAATAATATAAATAATTATAATAATAGATAAAATAGAGTGCCCTGAACAAATAAATTATCAGGCCGGGAATTCCTAATTCTGACACCAACTTCTAGCAAGGAGTTAAATCGCTACTTTTCTTGCCCCGGTCTGCAGGTGGTTACATCCTATCAATGGAAAAGGCTTCCGGTTCTTGGTAGTACCATTCAATCTGAAATAGTATTTTAAAGTGCTACTGTGTAGACTAAATACGCCCTTATTGTATAAGGTATCATAAGGTGGTCTGGGAAATAATAATTTTCCCATACATTGGTATTTGATATTAATACGTAGTATAGACTTCTTATTTTTGATATATCTAAAATATTGCTTTTCGGTTTTTATTTTTTCCTGCCTTGTTCGAAGAGATGTTCAAAAATAAATTTCACTTCCTCATTGCTACTTTTTATCCTCCACAAGATGGCATCCTCAGATCTTTACTGCGACGTTCCGTCTTTGGGTTATCATTATCAATTTAATTTTTTTCCATACGGGCTTGAATTTTTTCCTTAAATTATGAAAGAGAAACTCAATCTACATTCAGCAACACTCAACACTTACTGGTTTTCCTAGATTTTGTTCCTTACATTGATCATCTCCATTAAAATACCCTTAGTACGTTATGTAATTAACTTTTTTTAAAATTCGGCATAATTCGAAAATGTAAAACTCGGTACCTTATTCAAAAGTCTTAAGAAAATACTATCTTTTAAAGTTAAATTTTATTAAACCCGAAGCCGAACAAGCACGAAGTAGAAATTTGATACAACTATAATTTGTAAATAAAAAAACCAATAGTATTACTTCATAATTAAATGACAAAATAAAAAGTTTCACATCTTCATCACTCCACAGAGTGTTTTAAAGTTTGAGCAAAGAAACAGTTCTTATTTCAACCTGTATATTATGGACATATTCTTAACTTTCTTTAAATCACACATCGAGATTTTCGATGAATTTGCCTACAATATAAAAAAAAGATTAATACAAATTGGACATAAAACAAGGCAATTATTCACGATGAAAGTCCATCGAACCAATTTTGATCAATACAACTGGAAATTCAATATAAAAAAGTTCAGCAATTAGCATAAGAAGCTAATAACTTAAATATTTTTAATGAGATTTTTTTGAATATCCTTTAAAAATAAATATTAAAAAAAAAATGGGAAATTATAATGGAGAACTCGAAAAATTGTATTTCATGATAGTTTTATTTTCCTTGCAACATAATAATTTTTTGATGAAGCCCTCTTAAAGTGTCGACAATTAAATTTTGCGTGTTTGTCTGAGAATTTTGGCGCCCAATACGAAAATTATTGCACACTGGAAGAAATAAACGTAAATAGAAACATGTGAGTGGTGTGTGTGTGATCTACGTAACCAATAAATTTTGCTTTCGTGCCAAATTAAGGAATGAGAATATTCTCTGCGGTCAAAAATAGATATTTAATTATTGTGTTATTCTTAAATAAATAGGAAATTTTTTATACAGAAAGTAATGATGTCGAATAACGTTTTCTAGAGTTAGAAAGTTATTATAATTTGGAAAAAGCGGATGTTTTTGCTCAAAATTATGGTTATATCTGTAACATAGAATGTTAGATAGATGTACTACTCTTAGATAGAGGTAAAATTAAGTCGATCGATCAATGTACAGGGTCTGTGACACTGTCACACTAATTATTGAACTATCAAACACCTGATGAAGATGATATCATAAGATGTATTTGAGAGGAACTAAAAATGATAAAAGTAGAACTTAAAAGTATTCTCTGGCTTAACAGATACGAGGGTAAATTGAAAAATTGTCGATTTTAGAATTATCCTCTATATTTTTTATTACTCATAATAGAAGAAAATGTTTTAAATGCAAGTTTCATAATGCGGTAAGTACCGGGTGAGCTTAAGAAGTTATCGAATCAAACTTTCTTATTTTAAATGGAACAATGTGACACCCTGTGTATTTTTTGCCAGAAATAAAAATGCTATTTTTTGGGTTTAAAAATACACAATACAACTTTTTGACCTGACCCGGTAATGCGATTTTTAGGTGGCACTATATTCCATTTAGCGCCCTATAAAACTTTTATTTCAAACATTTTCTCTATTATTGTGTAAAATCAAAATTTGAAAATGTTCGCTTGCTTAAGAGATACGGGGGAAAATCAAAAAATTGACAATTTCTAAATTACCGTATATTTTCTTAGTTAAAGGAGATACAAAAAAATGAGTTACACAAAAGTTACTTTATAATGATTTTTTAATAATCTGGCGTATTTAGAATAAGTATACGCGGTCAGGTAAAAAAGTTATCGGATCTAACCCCATTTTAATCCAAAAAGATAGCATTTTAAATTCTCTTCTCCAATATATAACACACCATGGATAATATTGGTTTCCTAGGCGATTTATTTAAACTTAATTACTTTAAACCACAGTAGGCCATGAAACAAAAGCTAATATCCTAGAGACAACTATGTTGACATTCTAGTTGTTATTAACATTTAACGTCAATTTCATTTTTACATATTCATTTGTGAAAAGGGCTTCTTGATCAACATTTTGAAAAATTTGATATGATATCTATATGATATGGTGTGTTATAAACTTGAAAAGAGAGTTTAAAATGCTATCTTTTTAGATTAAAATTTAGAGGTGTGTTCCATTTAAAAAAATGAGGTTAGGTCCGATAACTTTCTAACCTGACCCCGTATACTTATTCTGAAAACGGCAGACTATTCAACAATTATTATAAATAAACTTCTGTATACAACATTTTTCTGTATGTCTTTTATCTTAGAAAATATAGGGTAATTTAGAAATTGTCAATTTGTTGCTTTTCCCCCGTATCTCTTAAGCCAGTGAAAATTTTCGAATATTGATTTTACCATTTTAAGTTTGACCCAAAAAGAGCACATGATACCTACATTATTTTTTTGATAGCACCAACAATAACGGAGATACCCTATAAAAGTATCGAAAATGGGACACCCTGTACATGTCAATATGACGGCGTCTTATTACGAAATTAAACACAACAAAAAAGGGACGATCTGTAGAATTCCCATCTCTTTTTATCTTCTGTCCGTTTCTGTTTTTATTCAAACGGGTAACCGGTTTGATATGTCTTGGTTAGGAAAAATAAACAATCGACGGACGTGACTCAAAAGTCTATATTTCTATCCAGTTTACGGCAGACTTGGCACTCTTTTACCATATGGAGTTAAGAATTACTATTTTTTTCACAAACAATATTTAGATTTAACACACGAACACTGAAAAATAAAAATAGCAAAGAATTTTATTTAACAATAACGACAAATATGACAGTTATTAATACTACAGTGCCAAACGTGAAAGGAGGTGTGAATGACGAAGACAAATTATATTAAGTTTCAGAGCTTGTCGATTGTTTATCTGGAAAGTTGTTTACAACCTACCTAAGAACGTGAATAGTTTATTCTTCAAAGACTGTACCAAAGCAGGATCCTCATTGATTTAAGATCCTTGGTTTTAGCTATAAAACTCTTTACTGAAGACGACTGTTTTCGATTTCTCTATATTTTTTTCGAAATAAAATGTACAATATAATAATTTAAAATATTTATACTCAGACGAGATCAAATAAAAATTTATATTTTTTAATATTTTTGAGAAATTGATTGTGTCTAAAATGAAAACAATTTCTATTTACTGCTAGTTCAGCGTGTTGTCCGTATCTTAATCATTAAATTAATATACAGGATGTCCGAGAAATATGGGAAATCTACCGGATATGAAAAAAAAACAAGTGAAAAGGGTACTACAAGTCCACTTCAGAGATATGGGCTCCCAAAGAGCTCCAATGCAATCAAGTTTTTTACCCATAATTACTGAACCACCGGTATATTTAAATTTTCTTTTAAAATGATGCATACCAGGTAATACCCTTCAAATAACTATCCAAGAAAGTGTTGTGAATTACTTACAGCTACAAGGACGGACTAGCCGTGACATTCCCCAAGTAACACCAAAGGCTTCAAATAGGCTGTGGCAACGTTATTCCAGCTAAATTTAGAGCATTTGCCTAGACACTCTTATGACGTCCTTAAAACGCTGTGACACCCGAAATGGTACAACATTTTCTGGCTTTTAAATGGATTTTACAGCCATATGAATGCAGAATTTTTTTAGGTTGGGGCACGCCAATATTTAGATTACTATATAGATTTGGATGGTTCACGAAGCATAATGGCGATATAGTATTAGTTATTTACAGGCGGTATTATTTATGGATGTTATTCGAACTTCTCGGACAACAAAATGAATGTGGGAAGGTAGTTTTATCGTTAAATATGGGTACGGTAGCTCTTCTCTGTTCCCTGGCTTCATTTATTTCCTATATTTTAGAAAATTTAATAAATTTTGTAATAATTTAAAATGATATATTTGAAATAAAAATGCATTAAAAATATTCCTGAACATAGTTTGTCTAATTAAAAGTTAGATGTGCTAATTTTTATTCGTTAATATTGTTGTTTTTAGAAGCAAAAATAAAAATTATCAATTTTCTTAAAATGGCCGATGTTCTCTTTTATTCTCCTGTCCCAATGTTGTACGAAATAAATGGCCGTCAACATAAGACATGATGGTCAATTATCCAGTTATTTTGAAGGAATATTTACCACTTTTTGGCCTATACCTAACCTTATTGTATGGTGTTGTTGGATTTCCATTTGTTAGCAGTAAAGTCAACTTTACAGATAAATATTATGACCTAATGGCATTGTCCATAAAACAGCTTTCATTTGGCAAAATAATGGTATTATCCAACAAAAAATTATGACTATTACTTCCAGCTGTAGTTTGGCAATAAAAATGGCATTTAAATATAATATTTATCAAAGTTTGAAAGCAAACTAGTAACGTTGGAAAATTTAGTTGTAAAATTATGCCGCTTTAATGTTATTACAGATTCAAATGAAAATCAAAGAGCTGCAGATTTTAAAAGCCGGATTACAGCAATGTGGGGGTTGTCGCAACGTTATCCCTGCCAATGATTAGCTTTAAAAGTTTTTTTGGACAATCCATGTTACTTGGGTCATGTACCCTTTTTTTAACTCCCTGTATGATAACAACTTTGGACAACGTTTTTACACACCGTAACTATTAACTAAAAATTAAATACTCTACATTCATGTCGCTAATCCAAACCGTTTTCGAAAAACGACATTTTAATTACATCATGTATTTCGCGTATCTCGGTAAGAGATACATTTTGTTCCTATCAAATGTTGAACCTCAAAATTCCGCTTCCTCATATTAAACCCGTGAGAAGTTAGGAGACTCAGTGTAAATCAAGTGACGTTTTCTCGAAAACGGTTAGGATTAGTGACATGAATGAAAAGTACTTAATTTTTAGTCAATAGTTAAAGGTATATAAAAACCGTGGTCCAAAGTTCTTATCATACAGGGCGTTACAAGAACGGGATCATGAGTGTCACTAGTCCGTCCTTTGAGCTGTGAGTAATTAAAGACAATTTCTTGGATATTATTTTGAAGGGTTTTACCTGGTATACATCATATTAAAAAAAAATATGCCTGGTGTTTCAATAATTATGGCAAAAAACTTGATTCCATAGCAGCTTTTTGGAAGCCCATATCTCCGAAGAGGAGGCCTATGCGAAAAAAGTTTATTTGAACTTGTAGTATTGTTCTCACTTGATTCTTTCATATCCGGGAGATTTCCCATATTTTCCCGGACACCCTGTATGTTAGGGTATCCTAGTAGCTCTATCGGCATATAATTGATGCATGTGATAAATTAAAAAAGTTAATGAAACGTGTTTATTCGTATTTTTTTCATTTTCTCAGTTAGATACATTGAACCATTATTATCGTAATTTGTTTTAGTTTCCAGAATTTGTAGGTATAAAACGGACTAATCACTATTATAGTGTTGTTGCTGTTGTGCATTATTATTGTAATCTCGGGTATTAAATTGTTTGAATTGACGTTTTTTAAATAATAAAATATTTAAACTTGCATTGAATAATATCAGATGTCAAACAGAACAAACGAGATAGTAATGTTTCCATTTTTCTACGAGCTAAGTAGCTTATTTCGTTTGATTGGATCTCGTTGGATATGTTTATAAAGAGAAACGTCAGCTTTAAATATTAAAATAATTATTATTCATTAAATATGTCACTGCCCGAGGTGTAAAACTTAAAATCATGTAAATTTCAGACGTAATCAGTTTATCTTACGAAGAATTTTTAAAACAATAATAATATTATTATATTCAACAATGAAAACATTAAGTAGTTGTCTAGATACTAGAAAATTCGTTGACGTCAAGCTCGTTCATATTGAGTATTATCAAGAATATAGGATAAGGCCATTATTTAATTTTTTTTTGTTTATATTAATTATCTAGATACGTACGTCTCAAACTCTCTTATCAAAGTGCAGGTTATCCAAAATTCTCATGCTCATACTCAACGTAGGGATCCGAAACTATAAAATATACATTGAGGTTAAATTATGGCAAAGTTGCATTATTTGGAGCTTAAGTGTCAGTGGTATATAAAGAAAAACCCGACTAATTCCGGAAATATCTGAAAATAATCGAAAATTTAATTTTCCGTTTTTGTTTTTTGTTACGGTATTTATAGTTAGAGGGACGGTGACAATAGGGGATCCGTGAAGTGGAATATCAGTGATTTGGTTGATCGTAAAGTTTAGGTCCCCCTCTACAACTTTTATATCTGCTGAAATGCCGTAGAGCGTTGCTGAGAGGCGCTGTACCGCATTAGATAGGAAATTCTCAATAAATTCAAAATTATATCGAGCCATGTCTGATAATGAATTTACAGCATCTGCGTGACCCCAAAGTCACGGGAAACACATTTTCTAATAAGCCAACCCTTGCATATACTTTTACGAGCGTGTCAAAAAAAAAATGAATGGAAAAATTATAAAGTCTCAAGTGACATGGATCCAATCGATTTGTATTCACATGGAGATGACTCGTAAATAATTTTCTGATAAAAATAATATTGCGAAAGTGCGATATTTCTTCGAAAAGTCCGCGCTTGCGCTCCAGCCCAGGCAAATTTTCAAAGAACCGTTTCACTTCCCATACTATGAAAGCGATATATTTCCCGATGTAATCTCGGTCGCAACTCCCCAAACTAGTGAATCATTTACGTCGCAGTGATTTTATTTTCTGTTATCTCGATCGCAACATGTCGTGCATCATTTGCAACAAATCTACTGACCAGAAATTAAAAACTTTGGTGAGTCGTGTCTTGTTTGTCTTAATCACCAGTTATCATTTTGTCCGTCATAGAACTGAACGATACCTGCCTTCCGGTATCTCTGCATAATATTGTCAGAATTCCGTCTAGCTAGGTGCGATTTTTCTGAAATTTTTTTCCCACAATATTTGGGTTTCAAGGTTTCAAGAAAATTCCAATAATGAAATGGTGAGACATAAGTTTAATTTATAATGTTCCATTCTAGAAAGTTTCAACTTCAAATTCGCTTTTTTTCTTTTTTTTTAATTTTTCTTTTTTTTTTGACACGCTCGGAAGAGTATATGCAAGGGTTGACTTGTCAGAAAATGTATTTCCCGTGACTTTGGGGCCACGCAGCATCTGTAGATTCATTTTCAGACATGGCTCGATATAATTTTGATTTATTGAGAATTTCCTATCTAAAGCGATACAACGCCTCTCAGCAACGCTTATGGCATTTCATCAGATATACCTAAACTCCACGAAAAACCAAATTACTGATATATTCCACTTCACGGACCCCCTATTATCACCGTCTAAACTATTATAAACATATATCCGTTACATGTTAACTTATCAAGAACTGATCTGGATAGAGATTGGTACGTAAAGTTCAGCGGCGGATCCAGTTTTTCTCTAAAGAATTTAATTTTTGATATATTACTAAAAGAATAAAAAAATTAAAGCCGACAACCTGTATATTATTTTTATAATTAATTGGGCATACGAATAAGAACCTAAAAATGCAATAGCTATTCTAAATGTTAAATTGAATAATATAAAACATGCCAACATTTCATACTTTTCATAATTATTATTATTATAAACGGCCATTATTAAGAATAGTTGAATAAGAATCATATTATAAAAGCTCGTATTTCATAAATGATAAAAATATACGAGATCTCTCAAGTTTTGATCATTTACATTGGTTTCTAATAAATTGATCAGGATCTACTGTTATAAGTAACGTAAATTATAAAAATATCGCATTTTTACGTTATTTTTTAATACAAATATAAACAAACAATACATTTTTCTAAACCCAAGGTTTGCTTAATTAATTGACAAAATATGTAATATATTGATAGAGTCCCATTTAAATTATTTTATTTTTGTAAATATCTTAAAAGCGAAACTTTTTAGTTTTTACCTCTTAGATAAGTACCTACAATAAATACAAGGGGGTGTCTAAAGAGCGAAGATTTTCAAAATGACCATGTAGATTAAAAACTAAAAGAGCCCTGATAAATTTGAGACCTGAATCCATTTAAAAAATAGGACTAAAGTGGAAACTGCAACATTCAATCTTCGATAATAACACTAATACCCCTAGAAAGTGTCGAAAATGGGACATCCGCGAGCAAATCATAGAAATAATTGCGAAGTTAAGGACTGAGGTTTATGCAGTAAGAAGTCACATTGATCACTGAAAATATTAATAAGAAAATTGAGAGCATCTAGTCTGTTCTACACTCTATTCTAATAACGTTGATCTGCCATTAATAAATTTTGACATTTCTTTATTATACTAAAATATTTCAACCACCATCAATCACCATAACTTATGACTTCAAAATTTAAAAATAACTTAGGGGAAGGGGGGAACAGTGGTACACGGGGTACAGTGTTATAATGGGAATTATAGCCTTACGCGAAGCAGCATTGCGCTGGAATAATTGCGACTTTCAGTTAAGACTATAATATAGCTTTAATTATCCGAACGCGTGGTGAAATGTGAATTGTTTATACCTTTCAACTAAGTTTTTCGTATTTTTTAAGTGAAAAAGTAAATTATTTATGCAGATTTACAGTTGTCTTGTACTTTTTGACAATAATATATCGTAAACTTTATGGTTGAAGGCTTTAGGGACATATTTATAGATTAGCATGCCATGTGAAACATAACCTAGAAAAATTTTGTTTCTTTAGAAACTGGCGTATTTTTAGTAAAAACGCGGTTTGGGGCAGAGTGTTACACTGTTAATATAAACCACAAATTTAATAACCTACCCTCCGATTCTTTTTATAAAACCCCCCGAAAAAAATTCAGGCTGCACCACTGAATGTGTACACTTTCTGGTTTATTTTATCTCTCTCTCACCTAAAGATTCTGAATAATATATTTGAGTCTTTTTAAATTCTTTTATATTTTGACGTTTTTGTCTGATTTTGACTTGTTTTTGGAGTTATGTTTACGTTGTTACTTGTGTTTCCTGTATTTACCAATGGTTTGAATAAATATAGCACTGCTAATCGAGCTAATATTAATTTATTTGAAACGTAACATTGGTGTAACTGAGTATCCCGCTCGAGGAGTACAGTGTTGCATTCGACATGCGTAGAGATAATAATTTCATATGAAACAATATATAAATTTAATGCAATAGAAATCTGTTGCTAAGGCATCAATAAATATATGCAAAATAAAAAATATATTTTGACTTAATATATAAATAAAATATAAGGCTAAATGTTTTTTGTGTAACTCTGTGCCCCTCTTTCCCCTATACTGTGATCAGGCACTTAATATCACTGCGTCTCACCTCCCGCCTTCTATATCTCAGTTAGTTATTAATTAAGTTAATATTTTGATAAGTTGCAGACTTTACTCGTATACTAAGACGTGTTTCAAGAAAATATTGTTCAATATACAAGGTATCCAAAAAAGAGTAAGGTCATCTGCGACGCTGCTTATGGTTACTTACATAATCCTAAAATTTGATTGCGTAGGTTCAGTGATATTAAAATTAAAAATTCAAGTTTTTCACGACTTGTGTTAAATACTAAAGAAAAATAGTTCCTCGTTAATAAAATTAGACAAGATGTTTAGTAAATAAGATCTAGAAGTCTCATTAATAGAGAATAAGATTGATACAGACTATACAGGGTATTCAAAATGTACTATTTTTTTTTTATAATCAAACACAAGCACTATAGGAAAAATCCTTTAGGGCACTCTGGGAGTGGTGCGTGTGCGCAAAAAGCGATTCACGTTGGTTTTGAATCGCTGGAGGTTATATTCGTTGGGAAAAACGACATCGGGAAGGTCGTTCCACAAGGATGTAGTCCTCCAGATGAAAGAATTCTTAAATAATGCAGTTCGAGGAGTATTCAGCTTAACCACATATGGATAAGCGGCAGTGGTTCGTCGTGTATTTCTGCTATTCGTCGCTCTGGGCGGAATTAAGAGGGCATGGTCAGCCGAGCACCTTCCATGAAAATATCTGTAAAAGAGAGTCAAATCCCCAACCTGTCTTCGATGTTCTAGGCTGTCGAGGTTTTTCGTCAGCTCGTGGTCTCCGATCAGACGAATCGCCCTCCTTCGATGGAATCCAGTAACCGAAGAGTATGTTTGGGTGCAGAGCTCCAGACATGAGAGCAGTATTCTAGTGATGGTCGAATCTGGGCTTTGTATAGTTTCAAAAGTTGTTGAGGTGTGTACAACTTTCTGGTTCGGAAGAGTACCCCAAGCTTCTGAGAAGCTATCTTGGCGATTGCCACACCGTGGTTATGCCAAGACATATTTCCTCCCAGATTGACGCCCAGTAAATTAATAGATGAAGCCAGTGGGATTGCGTGTCCAGTCATGATTATTTCCGGTTCTGTAACGTTAACCTTTTTAGAGAAAACTGCTGCCTGGGTTTTTTTAGCGTTAAATTCGACTTGGTTACTGTCACCCCAAGCCAAAATTTCTTCCAGGTCTTTGTTGAGGCGTGATACTTCATGCTGTCTGCGAAGATGTGCGTCGGCAGTCGATGTTTGCTCATTCAAAGAGAAAGATGAGATAAGTGTGCTATCGTCAGCAAAACTAAGTATCGGATTTTTAGTTTTCACTAAAAGGTCGTTAATGTAGAGTAAGAAGAGAGTGGAAGACAATATGGACCCTTGAGGAACACCGGCATTGATGGTGAAGGTGTCTGAGAGAAATCCGTCAATCGCCACTTGCAGAGAGCGGTCCTTAAGAAAGCTAGACAACCATGCACAGAATCGACTGGGCATACCATAGGATCGCAGTTTACTTAGAAGCCCCTCATGCCAAACACGATCAAAAGCTTTAGAAATATCCAGTGCAACAAACCAAGACTCCCCATGATGTTCGATTGCGTTGTTCCAAATATGGGTGATATAGGCTAGAAGATCTCCAGTTGATCTGGACTTCCGAAAACCATATTGATGATCGCTGATAATGTTGAAGCCTTCCAGGTATTTTAGAAGATGTTGGTTAATAGCTTTCTCCATTACTTTCGATATAACTGAAAGCAATGCGACTGGTCGATAGTTGTTAGGCAGGGTTCTCTTACCTTTCTTTGGAATAGGCTGGACTCGCGCCGTCTTCCAGCAAGATGGAAATATTCCTTTTTTGTAGGATAAGTTGAAAAGTCTACAAAATACTGGTGTTAGTTCATCGGCATCTCTTGAGAACTATAATAGGAATTTCATCTGAACCAGTAGCGACGAGTCCTTTCCGGATTCGTTTGACGGGACGCTGACGGAATACGTGTACTGTCGGTATTCAAATATTGAAGCACTCTATTTTAATTATTTTCAATTGAAACTCATGTATATTATTATGTCATTCGATGCAGAGTTAAAAATCAAACATATTTCCTTATTAGAAGCATAGATAAATATATTAAAAAGTTGCTTATAAAAAACTCATTTTATCAACTACTATTCCAATGCCATTTCGATGGATAAATGGTTTATAACTCGTTATATTAATTAAAATCACTATTGGAATAGTTGTTAAAATTAATGTTCTGCAAATAACAAATAATGTGTTAGGAATTGCGATAAGGTTGTAATTAGGAATAATGGTTGATTAAAGAAATAGTTCATTTTCTCCAAGAGCACTGTCTAATTTTAATCGTTTGATAATATATCGTCGGTGAAGTACTAATACCTCGTAAGCCCAAAAATTAAAATTGATATTGTCTTAAAACAATATGGGCATTTGCAATACAAGGCATTAGAAATCTTAAGAATTCAGTGAAGTGATCTTTTGTGGTATAAAATATATTAGCAAAGTTGTAGAATTTGGCTTACACAACCCAATGCCACCAAAAACGTAATATCGATTTTTTGTGGGTACGAGGTATTCGTACTTCACCGATGATATATATTATAATCGTGAGACCGTGCGTTTGAGATTTAATTCCGTATCGAATGAGATAAAAATATTTAGTCCAATTATTGAAAATAAGATAAACAAAGTAAGTACTTTAAAATTTGAAAGTTTGACTGTAGAAATTTTTTGTAAAATTAGTTTTTTGCTCTTACTTCTCTAATTCTTAATGGATTATACTCCGATTGAAAATAGGATAAATAAAATGCTTTCAAATTCGAAAGAAGGGGTAAGAGAAAACCTGAAACACCATTTTCGCACATTTCCTTGGATCCGCGTATGCTTCTCTTCTGATGATCCGTCTGTGTTGGGGAGGTCTCCGACGTCATTTTAAATAGCATGGAAGTATTTATCCCCTCCTCCAAAGAACGCCCTTCCAATGCAAGCCCTGGTTTAGCAAGGATTGTGAGTGTGCTGTCATATCAAAAAATTTGACTTACCGACAGTGGCTGCTGAGAATCGTACCATCTTTGTTATCGCTCAAATCAGTGTAAGCTAACAATAGATCAAAGCGAAGAAGCTCATAACGAGAAGATCAAAGATAAACTTCGTGACTGTCCAAACGGATCAAGGTCCTTTTGGTCAGTCGCTAAGACTGTCAGCCAAAATTTTACCAAATCAACTATTCCACCTTTAACACGTTCCGATGGTACAATAGCATCCACAGTCGGAGATAAAGCAAACTTATTTGCTGAACTATTTTCCTCGCATTCCATTGTAGATTTCCAGGGAAGAATACACCCAAGATTCCTGCAGTTCAATCGGAAATTATGTTCCGTAAGCGTAGCCCTCTTCCTACTCTACATTTACGACATTCTAGGGCAAACTAAAAGTCCGATATTTAGCTTTGCTGACGATAGCACACTTGTCTCATCTTTCTCTTTGAATGCATAAACATCGGCTGCCGACGCACATGTTCGCAGACAGCACGACGTATCCCGTCCCAACAAAGACATGGAAAAAATTTTGGCTTGGGGTGACAGTAACCACGTCGATTGCGTCAAGTTTTCTCTAAAAAGGTTAACATTACAGAACCGGATAAAGTCATGGACGGACACGCAATCCCACTAGCTTCATCTATTAATTTGCTGGGCAACAATCTGGGAGGAAATATGTCTTGCCATAACAACGTTGTGACAATCACCAAGATGGCTTCGCAGAAGCTTGGTGTAGTCTTCCGAACAAAAAAGTTGTACACATCTCAAAAACTCTTGATACTGTACAAAGACCAGATTCGACCATCACTAGACTAGAATTCTTTCATCTGGAGGACTTCATCCTTATGAACCGTGGATCGACCTTCCCGAGGTCGTGTTTTCCAACGATTCAAAACCAACGTGAATCACTTTATTCCCATATGCACCACTCCCAGAGTGCCTTAAATGATTTTTCCTATAGTGCTTGTGTTTGATCATAAAAAAAAGAAAAGTTTGAGATTTTCAACATGAAACGGTTTTTCAAAGCCACCATCGATTTTTTATTCAATTATTGGAATAGTTGCTAAAATTTGTTTTCTTTAAATAAATCTTAATGTGAATGACATAAAAATATATAAAGACAATCGAAAATAATATAAATTTAAATTTACAATTCGGAAAGTTGTATACAAAATTTTAGACGTCCTGTACAATTCGTATCATTAAATTATAGCTACTAAGTTAATTTATTAATGAGATACTGTTCTTATTTTTGCTTAATTTTTAAAACGAGTATTGCCAAACGATTTTTTTTAGTTTTTATATTTTTCCTCTGATATCACCGAACCGGTAAGTAACCATGAAAGACACCCAAATGAGATGAGTATGTAATCTAAAAAACTCACACTGTTTGTTACTTCCTGTATATTCAAAAACATTTTTCTGAAATGCCTAGGATAAGGATTTAGAGTCTGCAAAAGATCAAAATCCTACCCTATATTAATGTATATTATTATCATATTATGGTAAATGACAAAAAATTAATCAACATGAAAACGTTTTTTATGTACCTCCAACTTGACTCCTTGACTATACTATGTAATTATACTGTGTGACGCAGGATATTCTTAATCAAGCTTATTTCTCTCTCCTTCACTGCTGTTATTGTGTGGGAATATTGTAAGGGGGTCAATGGGGCCTTTAGGATGCAGAGACGAGTGTTAGAAATCACTGCATGATTGCCGTATAGAGCGGACTGTAGGTACCTTTATAAACCTAAAAGTATTAACGCGGCCATCGGTATCGATTTTGAAAAATTTTGTATTATAAATGGCGCATATGGCATTACATGAGGTTCCAAAATGTCTGTAATATATTGAGCCGTCATTCTCCCCTAATTTACAGCAATTAGTTCCGTTCATGCCTCCTCATACCATAACCTTCCATTTGCCTAATGTTACATTTAAAAAAACGTTCACTTGGCCGTCTGTATACAGGTATACGTCTATCTATCTGATGTATACAACAAAATCTTGATTCGTCCATAAACATTATGTTGGACCATTCTTTAAGATCAAAGTTCTTTACGAAATTATAAGCGGGCAACTCGGTGTTCTCTAGTAAGACGAGGACCTCTGGCTGGAACCATGGGACGGATGTTTTCTTCCATAACATGATTTCTAACTGCTTGTAAGATTTGTACATTTCGAGGTGCTACAAGTTCAGTTTCAGCAATGCAGTGCCGAGTTCTCAAAGCAGTAAGACGTAAAAACGATCATCAACAGCTGTCGTAATTTTTCTACGTCTTTGTCCCTCTCTTCTTAATTACTGCACAGCTCCTTGGAATTAGCTACATACCTTCTTCGTCCATCTTCAATTAGAGCAATACCTCGGACCGCCACTCCATTGCTCAAATTACGTGTTAAACATTGAGGAACATTCATACATTAAAATTTTGTATGATTCTGACATCATAAAAACAATTCTGTCTATTTATTAATTAAATGTTTTTGATTGTTACCGATTATGAGTTGCATATTACTATTATCCAATAAAGTAGTTTCACTGCAAAAGTGCGTGAAGGTTAACGGACTATTTTTTTTTAGGAATTTTGAAACGCTCATTCATCTTCTTAAAAGCAGTTTTGGCACTGGTATCCTGGCTATGCCCTTAGCCTTTTACCACTCAGGATATATCCTGGGCGTGATAGGAACTGCACTCATAGGCCTCTTGTGCACATATTGCATGCATATGCTCGTAAGGACCGAATATGAACTTTGCAAGCGGAAAAAGATACCTAGTTTGACTTATCCCGGGACAGCGGAAGCTGCACTTTCTGAAGGGCCACCATTTTTGGCGAGGTTGGCACCATACTCAGGGTAAGTAATATAGTTTGTTATATTATATTCAAAAATGTACTGTCATAAAAATGTATTCACGTATATTTGTATGCCATATACTGTAAGAGTACAGTGGTTTCCTTAAATACATTACATTTTTCTTACTGGTCTTTTATTAAATCTAAGAGTCTTAGCTGATAATAGTCTGGTGTGGCTTTAATTCACAAGTTTAAATATTCCTAGCAACAGCTATCCTCTTATCTGCAATGTTATATTATTTATGTTATTGGGTTAAAATGAATTATCCTTAATAGTTTTGTTGGGTTTGCCTATCTATTTAATTTAGAAATATTGCTAACATTAAGGTGAAGATAAAGCAATGGTAAAGTGTAGTCTAAGCATGGATTTCACATACCACTTGTTATTTCTGGCAATTTTTATGTGGTTATGCATAATTTAAAATCATATATGAAATGTCAGTCTGGTTCTAAAGGGTTGTTTGACACAAATGAGTAAAAAACTACTCAAATTATTGCGTTCTTTTATACAAGTTGAAACATGGTGATATCGGTGTGGAAAATATATTTTTATGCAAGAAAAAGGTCTTCTTCGTGTTTTGATACCGCCTGAAAAACAAATATAATAATTTTTATAGTATGATCAAAAATATAACCCAATGGACATCTGTAAAAATGCGTCAATTTCATTGTCTTGTAAAGTAAAAATGCTTAAAAATATATTTTTTTACGTATTCCACATTTCCTATAGAGTCTAAATCAAAAAAGATTTTAAATATCGCATAATCAACATGGTAGGGATTCGGGTCAGGAGGTAGTAATGTTTCTAGGTTTTTTGATCCTCTACAAAATGGGCTAAAGATTATGTAATATGTTACTAGTGGCATAGCCATGGTTTGGGAGCGGGTATTGTGCTTTTTTATTCCACATTCGGTCAAAAATTAATAAATTAAAAAGAACTACATGCTCTATTTTAAAACCGGCATTTGCTGATATGATTTTTTTGTATTCTGTGCTGTGTTATTTGTACTTAAGTAGAAAAGGGGCAAATGGGCAAAAGGTCAATGGGGCGCCAAGGAAAGGTGGATTGGGATGCCTTCCCTCTGGTTACGCCACTATACAGTGTGGTTCTTTAATGTCACCTCCCCATGCTAACTTTTGACCCGCTAATTTTTTTTTACCATATGAGGGTGTGGCCAATAGGGGAAGGTGAACTACCTTTTGACGCAAGAATAAGAGTTTTAACTATCAAAATAGAGAATGGGCGCCATCTTCTTAAAAAAATTGACTAGGAAGTGGGGCCTTGATACATGATTTTAAAGATCATATCGAGTACTTTACGATCCCAGAATATTGTATCCCTATTCGTACCCAAAACAAAATTGCGACTCTTTAAAAAATAATATTTACTATTTTTTTGTTATCTTAATTTGGATTTTTTTACAACTTGGCATAAAACAGCATAACAACTGGTTGATACTCACTGCTTTATACTAAGTTGTAAAATCTAAACTAAAATAACAAAAGAAAAAAATTGTAAATATTATTTTTTAAGAAGCCGCCATTTTGTTGTGGTTATGAAGAGGGACACAGTATTCTGGGATCGTAAAGGACTCTATGGCAACTTTAAAACTTCCTATTCAACTTTTTTAATGAGATGGCGCCCCTCCGCCATTTTGAATTTCGGCACTATGAAATGTGCAAGAAAGTGTCGCCCTGTGATTCCTACTCCACTATGCCAAGTTATATTTATTTTTCGATAAATGAAATAAAGCATAATAATAACTATGCAGTTTTTAAAACGCCGCCATCTTGTTTGTGGTGCGAATAGAGAAGTAATATTCTGGCATCGTAAAGTACTCGATATGACTTTCAAAATTATTTATTGCAAGACTCTCTCTTCCCATTTAATTTTCTTTGCCAAGATGGCGCCCATCGCCATTTTGACAGTTAGAACTGTCGTTCTTGCGTCAAAGGGTAGTTTACCTTCCCCTATTGGACCAAATTTTATAAAAAGATAGCAGACACATTAAGGAACCGCGCTGTATGTCTAGCCGCTCGTGCATTGCAGACTCTCTCTCAATGCCTATGCCTAAATGGGTCCAAGAGTAGGTACCTAACCGCGAAAACTGGCTGGCATGGGACTAAAAATCTGGATATTTCTCAAAAATCGCTGGTTATTTTAGAAATATCATATGAAAAGCCATGAAATAGAAAACTCTAATGATAAATAGGGGCTGTTAAATTTTATAAATAAACACAAAATTTAAACCGCCTTATTTTAAACCAGTTCATTTTAGAGTTCATAACTTTTAACTCATAAAAATGTAAATATTGTTTATTAAAAATAACACAAAATATTCTTAGAATCTGATATTCAAAATTTCAAACAGGATTTATCCAGTTAGCCGGACAGTATATTTTAAACTTGGCAGTCGTACATTATTAACCGATTAGAGGCTGTTTTATTTTAGTGTACATTCCATAAGGTGTGTTACATTCCTTAAATCATTAACATATTTTTTTAGAGATATGAAAAATATTTTTCTCGAAATAGAAATCAATGTAGGATTTAAGTGAGCTTTAAATCATTTTAAAAATAAATATTCAGTTGAAATAATACGAGTTAACTCATAAGTTACTTCGGTTATTTCTGTCGACAGTATGTTTATTTAATTAGCCAACAAAAATATGTTTCTCATTTTAATTAGTGTAATTAGAATAATAAAAACGTATCGAACCGACTTAAAAGCATACATTTATCGATTCTTCAAATATTTAACACTGTGAAGCGAAACAGTTTTTTGAACCCCCCACACACTCTCGTCTTAAACCGGTAAATTATTCATCGCCAATTTTAAATCTGACATCAGCAGCCGGGCATCAAAGTGGAAATTTTTCGACTGAATCTGATTTAGTATTTGGATAGCTTAAACAAAGCACAAGTTATTGTTAATCATTCAGCCGTCGACGGGGCTCATAGCCCGGTAGGGATGGGAATTCTAGTTCATTTACGTGAACTCGTTCATTCGTTCTAATTCACTCGTTCACAAATTTGTTAAGCAAAAGATCATAATTACTCTATCGTAAAAAGTAAAACATTGTAGAATAAATGGGATTAGTTTTATATAGCAAATATTGAAAAGTCGAGAAAGCAGACAAAAATAAAAATAGAGGTACCTTATAAAAGCTCTAGTAACAAAAAATAAGGTAAAACATCAAAATTTACTGTTCAAAGATAATAGGTATTTGCGATGCTTTCTTAGATTTTAATCATATTTATATTTCACAAATAGAAATATACAGGGTCCGCAAACGAAGCGGGGACGGAAGATTATATCGTTATCGAAAAACTTATCAATAATACTAAAACAGCTTGAGATATTGGATTAAAAGCGGCATGTTATAAAAATATTTTACATTATACAGGGTGGGACAAAAAAGTGTGACAGCATAAAGTTATATTTTTTTAAATGGGACACCTAGTATTTTATTGCACATTTAGGTTCGTATTAGTATCCTTTATAAGTGCCTCAAATTTTATTTAATTTGGTTTTGTAGTTTCGGAGAAATAAATTAAAAACTAAAATAAAAAATTTTGCAGTCCTGAATAAAAAAAGCAAAAAAAAACAATCCAGAACTATTTTTTTAACCTCGGCATTGGGTGAAATGTATGACAAGAGATCTAGAGATACTATGAATCTAATTGCGTTTATCTGTTTTATACAGGGTGTTCATAATAAGCTTTCAAAAACGCCACATTTTAAAATAATTTTTCTCAAGATTTTCAAATGGAACAGCCTGTATGTGCAATAAAATACTGGGTGTCCAATTTAAAAAAATATAACTTTATGTCACACTTTTTTGGGCCACCCTGTATAATGTCAAATATTTTTAAAACATGCCGCAAAAAATATAAATATACTCTTAATACTTTACTTTATCAAAGGACATAATAAAAGAAATATGCCGATGCCGCGCGGCTTACCTACGTACCCGGGATCCCGAAACTCGGTCCTCGCCTTGGATGCATAAGCCGGGAGGAACTAAAGGAACGAGAATAAAGAACTCTCGGTTTCCCAATCTCTCGGTCACCTGAGTCACCGTGTCTCCGTCATCGATCGGTGGGGCGTGTTATCGAATCAGAATAGGTCTAGTTCACCCGTGAACTAGTCTTTTGCGAAGTCGTGAACTAGTTCATGTAGTTTACTATTGGGAACAGTTCATCTGAACTAGTTCTCTCATGAACTACAAACCTCTATAGCCCGGAGGATCGTCATATTATTTCGCTTTTACGTCGATCGATAAAGAGCAGCCGATTGGCATTTTACGACTTAATAGGCTTAATGAAAACTAGTAAAATTTCTACTCAACTTGTTTGAATCAACAACATAATAAAATAAAGGAAAATCAGGAGAAAAATTAACTATTTTTAAAATAATTCTTCTCGCCGGAAAAGTTCCTGACTTTTAAGGTTATGTTGTTCATTGACAAGATATAGTAGTAGCTGCGTCTACTTGTCAGCAGGGTTATTAATGTCGCAGAATTATTTACCAGCGGCACAGTGACCACCTAAAAATTGGCATGAAGAAGTTCATTTTCGGAACGCGATTTTTGGAAAACTGCTACGGAAAAAATAATAAATTTTAAAATTTTTGAAACGATTTAAAATGACGCATAAGCCTAAAAATCTCACAAAACCGTATTTCGGTAACATCGCGTTAAAAAAATCCGACTCGAAATGTCACTAATTTATTGATTTTTATCATCGCTACTCGGGCTTTATTTGGACAATAAATGTGCACTACTTGGGGTTCATTAAACATTAATTTAATCGTTTTAATGATATGGGGAGGATACGCGTTTATTTTCTTATTAAATATTATATACCAGAAACGTATGTCAATAAATATTTTAGCAAGAAAGTAACTGTAACGGTTTATAGTAGGGTGTATGTATAATAAGTATTCGAAGAGAGCTAGGACGACAAGCGGTTGGTATTTTTTGATTCATTTTTTGGTTTAAATTGTATTAGTCCTCAACGTGCATATATTTTTGTACAGGGTGTCCCACTAAGGTCGGTGAGGTATGATATTATGAAAGCCATAACGAAAGATAAATATTTCTTCGACTAAATCGACCGAGAAAAATTTATATTTTGTGAACGCTAGCGGGCGCAATTAGTCTGTTCTAACTAAAAATTCTTTTTTTTTCGAAGTTTCTGTGTTATTGAATTTTACCGAAGGTTTGCTCGTAGAACTTTTTTCGTATTGCCGATAAAAGGGGTGGGGGAAACGTGAAAAAATATTTTTAAAATTGCTGTATCTTCCATACCCTTAAATCAAATTTGATCAATTTAAAGATAATTTTACACTGATTAAATATCGGACTATGGTCGGGATTGTTAATTCATCGTCTTCTAGAGGGTATTGTTTACCCATGATTCTGTTTTTTAAGTTTTGTTAATAGAATTAAATAGCGTGATATATTATTTTATGCTTAAAGAGCAGAAAATGATCCATTTTGGCGTAGGCCGTAATTCGATAACTTTATTTCTTCTCGAGTTATTAAAGGATAAAAAAATTTTATTCAAAAAATTTTCTCTGACATACCTACTTATAAGGATATCCACGAAAATAAAACGTTGAAAATCTTGCTAAATGCTAGGCAACTTTAATATTAAGTTAATTTGAGATTTATAGATTTAAAACCATTTATTATTTAAGAACTAACAAAATTAGTTTGGTTGTCTTTGAGAGTTTCATTTTTTTTTAACCGTAAAAATGTCTTATTTTTTATTATTAAAGGAAAGCGATGTAAAGATTTGCCATACTTGTCATTTATTTAGTAAAAATATCCAATAATAACAAAATGTTTATTTTTAAAATGTGTAGCCTTTTGTTGGATTTTTATTGATATCTATTCTCACACGTTGTCCAGAAGAAATAAGTTGATACAAAGCCAACATCAAAAGCAAAAAGTAAAACTTGTTATAACAACTAAACTTCAAAAAAAATAAATCGAAAACAAAGGTAAACAAACTAACCTAGATATTTCCTAAATAAGAAATGAAGTTTTAATTATACATAAGTCAATGGATATGGATATCTCGATAAGTACGTACGTTACAGAAAATATGTAGCTATTCTTTTCCTCTTTAAGCATAGTAATAAAATAACGTAAGTATTTAATTTTATTAAGAAAATTTAAAAACAACTGGATTATGGTTGAAAACCACTCTCCAGGAAACGCAGAGTAAATTAGCGATCACGATCACCGGCCGGATATTTAAAACGAGACTACGTGATTAAATTTGGATGGGTATGGAAGATACAGCAATTTTAAAAATATTTTATTATAAGCTTCCCTTGCCCTTATTATCGATGACACGAAAAAAGTCTAATGAACAAACCATAGCAAAAATTAATTATCTCTTCATATGTGTTATAATAAAAACCGCGCGTTATAGGCGATGTTGTCATATTGCAACACAGAATTCTAAACGCATGTGTTCAGTTTTTGACAACAAGACGTCTTTGACACGCGTTATCACTTCTTTTTCAAACTTTTTAGAAAAAAAAACTACAATTTTAAGGTACATACTCTCTTACATTCGATCTTATTTTTAAATAATCCGTTTTATAATTAATAAAAAAATAAAACACAAAAAGTATGTTTTTCAACAGAACCAACAGTAGATAATATCACAAATTTGAAATCACATCACAACATTTATTATTATGAATTATTTCACAACAGAAAAAAAATCGGATAATGCTATAATTAACAGAACGTTTAAAATTCGTATATTATTATGTCAACCACGTGGAACCCTCAACAGCGTCATTCCACCCCTGAGTCTCGAAACATACTGTAGCAACGATACTGGCGCGCGGCCTGTATCCAAGCAAGGGCGAGACACGCGGTGAGATCTGACATCACTGTTGGTATACTAGTGTAATAGTGACCCCCATTGTTGCTAAGTGAATCCAGATGGATTCGCGCGGCAGTATGTGGGTAAAAAGGGTTTTACCTTAGTATTTAGATATTCGATTTAAAAAAAAAGTATGTAGACTTTGTCTAGGACACTCAAGGAGTGACCCATTTAAATATAACTCATTTCATCCTGTATAACAGACTAATTGCGCCCCTTTATTTTGGAGATGTGAAAATATTTCCCAACAATTTTTCTTAGTTTATGGCTTCCATAATATCGTATCTCGGCGACCTTAGTAAGACACCCTATATGTGAGATACAACACATCGTATTGCACAGCGACGCATCGCACGGCATAGCATCCTTATCGCAGTACAACATAATAAAATTTGATAATATATAAAATGTATTTAATTCGAGAAATGGCTTATTTGCACATTTTATGGTAGCAGGAAATTGGTACATACACTACCAATTTGGAAGGAAATTGCTTTAGCCAGTTAATATTAAATGTTTAATTATTTTCAATTAAATATGACTGCTTTGGTTGGGAAAAATCAACGTTCTTCCGCTTTTTTTTCGGCAAAGGTTGTGGTTCGGTATACTCATTTTTTCTTGTTAAATTGCTAGCTTTAATGGATATTAGATATATCTTTTAATTGCATATGTGTTATTTCCCTTGATAGTATATTTATTAGCCATTCAGGTTTTAAATATTTTCAGCAGCAAAATATGATAATTATCATATTTTAACATTGTGTGACATTAAAATAATAATCACGAAAATTTATAAATATCCTAAAATAAAATAAGCAGTTAACACCCTAATGCAGACATATTTAATAGATCCCTTAAATGGCAATTTAATAAATTTTGGGTGCGGACAAATAAGTTTTTGTGCATTATGTTAAAATTTACAAAATAAATGTGCCTCTATGTAAGGTAAGTGTGCTTGCTGGTATTAAATATGCTTTTAGCTTAGAACAAAATAGTATTGAGTCAATAATTTTCTAAAAGGTTACGCAAACTCTCAGAATATCCCCCCTCCCCCCCACAGACTCGGTTTTTTCATAAATATTGTATCAACTAAAGAAACTATTGATGGTTTTGTGATTCTTCATATCAATAAATAGCTTTTTTGAAACAATTTTTTTTTATCCTCCTCCCCAAGGTTCGTGTCTATTTATTAATAAATTAAAGAAACATCATTTGCAATTAGCTCCACCGGTGTTCATAATTAACGTCTTAACAGGTTAGTAAAAGGAAATTTTTAAAATGCTCAAAATTGGGAGAAAACCTTTAACGGTACAATTACCGTAATTACTTCTAACAACTCTAAAACTCTAGATCTGGTTGGGACCTCGAAAAGTAACGACCTTTTTTAGATGTTTGTATATTTGTAGGGCTATCGATAATTCTATCGATACTATCAATAGTTTAGCACTTTTACTATCGATATATCAAACTTGAGTATTACCGATAGTTTTCCACCTCTAAAAAACAACATGTATTACTAGTTTGTTAATAAGAATAAGTATTAAATATGCCATATGCCAGTTCATAGGAGTCTACTCTAATGCAGAAGTGCATGAGTGCGTTCTGATCCGTTCTTCAAAGCCTCGAATCGAATATTTTCTGAGAGATTGTTTGACTTTTTAAACTTTTGTTAGGTACCAATGAAAAATATTTTCTAGTTTTTCCCCATTAGAAAATTACACTAATGAATATCTAATATAGTACACTTACTTTCAGCAAAGCTTCTTGTGCTTCATTGGTGGCGACAAATAGGATCATTTTGCTTCTTGCTTACATTATAGTAATTTGTCAATTACCAGAATGAAGCTGGTTGGACCTATTTGGGATAAATCAAAATTTAATCAAATATTTGTCCAAACAATTGAAACGGGTATTGTATCACTGATGAAAAAAATGATTCCATCATATAACAGGAGCCCACATTTAGTGGTAGCAGTACAGTGCGCATCTTCTTGCATACGAGAGCCATGGTTAGCTAAAAACATAATGACATAGTAAACACGAGTTAGCAATAAAATAATTTAACAATTTGTTATTAAAATATGTAAAGGAAAGATTATTGTAGGCGAGAAGATGCGCATGGTACTTTTGTTTGTTCTCAAAATTCGAAATACGGTCACTAAAGGCTCGATACTGGAATGCAATGTGATAACTTTTCTCGCAGATTATGTCCCTTTGGTTAAACAGTATTCTGACTTTTTCTATATTAGTTATTAGAAAATTGAACTGTAATTTTCTATGTGTGTTCTTTTCCAAAGTAATTAGAGAATGCACTATTTTCTTTCAAATCTTTAATCTTTTGCATGCATAGAGAAGCATATTATACGTTATTATTACCTTATATTTCTTTTATGTTTTAGGATCGTTAGTAATACGTTTCTGCTAATGTACCAATTGGGGTCTTGCTGTGTATACATTGTTTTCGTAGGTCAAAATATATCGAAAGTTATAAATATGTATTATGAAATTAACGAGAGATTTGTGATGCTTATGACTCTACTGCCACTTATTGCTATAAACTTTATAAGAAATCTGAAGTTCCTGGCACCCTTGGCATCTCTGGCTAATGCCATAACTGTAATATCATTTGGAATTATTTACTACTACATATTTAACGAGAATATAACGTTTGAAGATAGATTGCCTATAGGAGATGTACAAAATTGGCCCCTCTTTTTTGGTACGGTATTGTTTGCTTTGGAATCAATTGGAATGGTAAGGAAAAATTAAATAATTTGCCCCCTACAGGTATAAATAAGAATAAAAAGTTATAGTTATTTATATGAAAAATTTACTTATCAAATATAAAAAGCGAGAGGAAGGAAAAAACATGTTCTGCAACAAAGAATTAGCAAGTCAATCCGAACGCAGAACTACTGGAAAGAGATGTTGGAGCAAACGCGTAAGACAAGGATGTAGTTCACACGTCTTTCGATGTGATGTCCTATCCACGTTTTGATGTTTTTTCGGTTAATATCTAAAAATCTTTTATCAATTCAGTGATTAACCGAATTCGAGGATTTTAGTTACTTTTGAAACAACATTAAAAACTAAGGTGAAATCGTGTATACAAAACACAAACAGCATCAGCAATATCCCTGTCCAACTGTTTAAATATCAGGTCCGGGCTGGTAATACGAACATAAGCGATAGCCAGGAACAACGTAACCCGGCATGCTGTTAAATAATGCACGTGCCACGACCGTATCACTCAGATTCCGTTTCCCCGATGACTGCTCGTGGAACCCTAGGACTTCAGTGGCTTGCCCCATCTCCATTTCTCGGGAATCACATTATTTTCCTAATATTGTGTCAGTTCTTTTATAAGTATAAATGATACCGATAAAACGGAATATCAAGATTTCAGGGGTCGACACACAAGGGATAAGTGGACTTCTACGACCCTTATAATAAAATAAAGATGTTACTGGAAAAATACGTCCTATGTTTGTAAAATATGTGAGTTTTGGTAAAGGTTCTGAATATGACAAACATGTTAATTATGAAGAAACTATGATTGGAAAATGTTTAACATACAATAAAAATGCGTATATTTGATTAAAATGTATTCTAACACGCATTCTTGGATTTGTTCCATGGGAGATAAACATTTTAGCGGATAAATAAGGGTTTTTTAGTGGGTTAAAGAAAATAAAAACAAAATGCTCTGAATTCGTTCTGTTCTTTTAATATTAGTCGAAAAATGGGGTTTCGAAGGAATCCACTCAATAAAACTAGAGGAATTAAATTTTCAAGTATAGGAAATGTTGACCCTCTGTACCGCTACTGAATTTTCAGGTATAGTTAATTTTGACCCTTTGTAGCGCTACTGAATAACGCTCCGAACGTTGGCAATTCTGGGTCACGTAAATTGCATTGTTTGACAATGCAAAACACTGAAAACGCTGAAAGATTAATAGAGCCATTTTAATTTTTGATAACCGTAAGATAACCCTCTTCGACATATAAATATATCGTTATCAGACATGAGAAGGATATATTTATAGTATAATATAGTTTCCTACAATTTCCTACATATAACAAAGTCTCTATTACAAGATTGAAAGTCGCTCAGAATTAAAATTCTACAAATCTAATTTTGCGGTTACCGAAACAAATTACCCTTACCAACCGTTGAATTTTTTAGAAATAATAAAAATTTGATATCAAAATTTAGCTATTTTATTGCAGCTACTTCCCATTTACAATGAAATGAAAACACCAGCAGATTTTAGACGTCCTTGTGGAGTGATGAACATTGGAATGACATCAGTAGTCGTCATGTACATATCGACAGGATTTTTAGGATATCTTGCTTATGGCAACACTGTCGGAGGATCTATCTCGTACACCATCGATGAAAACGAAAAGTTAGTAGGGATATTTTTAAAAATTTACAAAGATTTCCCAAAATCTATAGTATTAGAAGGTTAGAAGATATAAATTTAATTATATTCTTTTTTAGGGCAGCCCAAGCATGTAAAATAATGTTGGCTTGCGCCATTTACGTATCATATTCGCTCTTCATGTACGTCTCCATTGATATAATTTGGACTCAAAATTTAAAGGAGAAATTAAAGAACAGTAATCATGTAGGTCTATGGGAGTATTCTGTTAGAATTTCACTTGTATGTGCTACTTGTAAGTATTATATTATTTTTCTCTACAACTCTTCTCTCATCGTTATACTAATATAATACAACGTGTCCAACTGTCTAAGGATATTCTACACAAACGGGAAACTTGTTTATTATGCGTTTTATGGAAAAAAGTGTCTGCCTCTTCCTAAAAACCTCTTCTTGGGAAGAAACTAAGATTTACGAAGAAAAAAATGTATTATATTATAAAGTGTTTTCAAAAAGTACAAGAATGTAAAAATAGTCCAAGGGAGAACTGTCCCTATTTTTAATTTTTGGGAAAATCGACAAATAAAAAAGTTTTCAAATCTTGTTGGGAGTACAGGGTGTAATATTTTCGACACTTTTATAGGGTATCTCCGTTATTGTTAGTATTATCAAAAAAGTAATGTAGGTGTCAGTGCTCTTTTTGGGTCAAACTTAAAATGGTAAAATCAAAATTTGAAAATTCTCGCTCGCTTAAGAGGTACGGGGGAAAATCAACAAATTGACAATTCCTAAATTACCTACCCTATATTTTCTTAGTTAAAAGAGATCTAGAAAAATGTTTAATACATAAGTTTATTTATAATGATTGTTGAATAATCTACCGTTTTCAGAATAAGTATACGAGGTCAGGTAAAAAAGTTATCGGACTTAACCTAATTTTTTAAATGGAACACCCTGTATATTTTAATCTGAAAAGATAGCATTTTAAACTCTCTTTTCAAATTTATAACACACCATGGATGATAGATATCATCAAATTTTTCAAAATGTTGATAAGTATTTTTCACCAATGAATTTATATAAAAAAATGAAATTGACGTTAAATGTATGTTAATAACAATTAGAATATCAACATAGTTGTCTCTAGGATATTAGTTTTTGTTTCATGGCCTACTTTGGTTTAAAGTAATAAAGTTTAATAAATCACCTAGGAAACCAATATCACCCATTATGTGTTATATATTTGCAAGGAGAATTTAAAATAGTATATTTTTAGATTAAAATATACAGGGTGTTCCATTTAAAAAAAATGAGAATAGATAACTTTTTACTTGACCCCATACACTTATTCTGAAAACGGCAAATTATTCAACAATCAATATAAAGAAACTTCTGTATTAAACATTTTTCCATATCTCTTTTAACTAAGAACATATAGAGTAATTTCGAAATTGTCAATTTTTAATTTTAATTTTCTCCCATATCTCTTAAACGAGCGAAAATTTTTTAATTTTGATTTTATCATTTTAAGTTTGGCCCAAAAAGACTACATGACACCTAGGTACATTACTGTTTTGATAGCACTAATAGTTACGGAGATACCCTATAAAAGTATCGAAAATGGGACACCCTGTACAAATACAAAACTAAAACACTTCACGATTTGAGCAATCACCATTTTTCAGGACCTCCCCTCGCCAATCAAATCAAAAATCAAAATCAAAAATATCTTTATTAACAAGGCTCTGGCACAAATTTGATAAATTGTCCGTTTGACTTTCTTAATTTTTAGAACTTGCGTTTTTAATAGCAGCAAAAATGGTTGACGACGGTAGAACAAACTTTCTACATTTTACATTTAAAATGGGGTAAAATAATAACATCCAGGTGTTTTTGCCAAGCAGATCTTCTTATGAAGAGACACTTTCTTTCATAATGAGCATACTTAGAAAGGTTCCCATTGATGTAGAACTTCCTTGGATACGTCGTATAGAAAATCAATATTGGAATTCCTTAAAATAAATTAGTCTCCCCTCCTTTTGCCCACGAAAATTCTTCTAAAATGTAAATCAAAATGGCGCATTTTTTATTTCACTTATTCTACAATCAACATACTTCTCAAATATTTTTGGTATATAATAATTACCAATTAATGAGAATGTAACCAGTCGCGTTACAGTTTCTTATGATACCTCTTATATTCTCTGTGACCTCTACAAGAAACCAGTCACATATAATATCGCCGCTTTATCTTAACTTTTATCTGAACTTATGTGATTATAACAACTACGCCTAGATTCGTGCATGTTGGCAAAAAACACAAATGTTTTCGGAAAAGGTGCATATCATAATAGAAAAGATTGTGCAAGTTATTTTCATAAAAATGTATATCATAATCTGAAATATTATGAATGGAATATCTCTAATGCCCGGTCTTTAATTGTGCTAATAAAGTATCAAGCAGATGAGTAATAAAATTTATGAAAATAAAGATTATGATTATGAGAGAGATTATGCTAAGAGTACTTTTTATCTCATTGTGCAAATTTGAAAATCATCTAACTATTATACAATAGAGTATAACACATAGTTCGATGCATAGTGTGAAATATAACGTTACAAAGCATTAAGTAACTGTTTTTACGTTCTCAACTTGGCAAATGGCTGGTATATTGGCGTTTGGATATAAAAATAATTTTTAACGTCAGCTGCTGAACAAACTTTGTTGGCTCTATAAATTTATATCAAAGGAAATAATTTACATAATGATTCTACTGCTTTATAAGAAAATATACAGGCTGTTTCTTAATAAGATCCTAATATTTCAGGGGGTTATTATTGGCTCCGTTTTCAGAATAAACTTCCCATGAACATAATATGTCCTAAACGTCGTAACTTTTGAGATACATGGTGTTAAAGAGTTTCAAAAATCTCCTTTTTTTATTAAAATCTGTGATACTGCTCTAGATATTTTTGTGAAATTTGGTAAACACTTTCTATGTATCAAGAGGCATTTTATGATGTATAACATGGTTTTTATTCCGATCAGTGGCGTTCGTACGGGAATTACCCTCAGTATTTTTGAAGAAAAGAATGGTACACCTTTTTTTTTAAATAAAAATTATTTTTGAAATTCTCATTCTTTGCTCAGCAAATGTCGTTTCTTGATTTTCTGTCGTTTGACGTACAGTGTTCGTATAAAAAAATTAAATTCATTCATTTGCTCTGTTATGAAATTAGTTATTTAAATAGATTAAAAAGGATCTTGTAGGTTAGAGGCTGATTTTGTTTTGTAAACATACACAGTTTCAACAGTTGTCTATCTAGTCTAGGTGTCACGTATTTAAATCATTAATCTTAACGAATTATTGAAAAAACATGAAAATCACCAAAGTCAAGACGTTTAGGACATATGCTCATATTATGAAGTTTTTTCTGAAAATTGACCCAAGAATAACCTCCTTAAATATTAGCATGTTATTAAGAAACACCCTGTATATTTATTCCAAATACATTCGCATTGACTCTTAACTCGGTATTATATGGTACGTGAGGTGTTTCAAAAAATATGTGCCATCGTTCGTGCCCAAAAATAAGACCAAATGTTTCTATCAACCAATGGCGGTTCTTCCAAAAGAGCATATACGCACATCCCCAAAACGAATAAAAAAATATTAATTTTTATTCATTGAATATTATTTATCGTATAAAGTCCGACCCTCCCTAATACTTTATCGCACCGTCAATTATGGTATAAAGTCCGACCCTCCCTAATATTTTATCGTACCGTCAACCAAACTGTATATTATAGGTGGCAGGAGACAGCGGGGAATAGCGGGCCTACGGCGATTTAACATGGGAAAAGCGCACAATTTTAGTGTGCGTCGCACCGTTGTCTGTTCATGCATCTAGTTAGAAATTCGAGCGTGTATGTTTTAATATTTTAATATTCTACATTTATTAAGTTAAAATGAATAGTTTGACTGTGGACTATTTAAAAAATAACTTTAGCTCTTTGAGTTTGGAGCAAAAAATTGAAATGAAGAATGCGGGAAGACCTAAACCCGAAATTAATTTAACGCAGACCACAAAGGGTAAATCTAGAGACTTTATTAGAAAGTTTAAAAATTAAACATATGAAAAAAAATTTATAGAGGGTATTCCAGACTTTAATGAGGCTGTTATTGATCAGTTTTCTACAATTAAGAACGGACTTTACGTTTAAGCACTATACACACTAAGAAAACTTTTCTTATTTTTCAAAAGTTGTATTTCCTTGTGTAAAATTAAAAAATAAATAAAAACATGTTTTACCTAACGCATTTTCTTATTACTTCTTTTCTTTCTGCATTTAAAACGCCTAGAAAGTAATTGTTTGGTCGTTACACTAAAATAAAATTTTAAAAATAATTTCATCATACTTGTGAACCCCCCCCCCCCCCCCCCCCCCCCCCCTATCATAGGTCACGAGCCGCCACTGCTATCAACCTGGGTCCGTTGACACGTTATTCGAGAGATACAGGGTATGAAATCTTTTAAAACTTCTCGATACTTAGTTATTTCCGAAGCGGATTTAGTAATTTTAATGAATTTTGGCTTATGGAAAGTACCTAAAATAGCACATATTTTCGCGATATTTACTATAATTTAATAAATTACTTGACATTTTATCTAGGTGAATATGTTTTCATCGCAAACAAACCCGAACAAACCCGAACAAACCTAATTTGTTAAAATCGCATTACGCTGCTTACATATGCTACCTAATAAAATTGCATTTATTAAGGCTGACTTCAAATAAATATTGAGATATGTTTTTGTTAGTCATTTAAATGTCAACACAACGAAAATATTTTCAAATTTTAACTTGTAACCTGTATCTTTGAAGCAAAGCATCTGCTGACCCATATTGATAGGAACTCTTTTGAAACATTGTGTATTAGAGATGTCAACAATAATTATTTTCTTTTTTTTTAGTTGGATTAGCTATAGCCATTCCATATATTGACCTGTTTATCTCCTTGGTTGGTGCACTCTGTATATCAATGTTAGGAGTTGCATTCCCAGCCATCTTCGACTCCAGTTACCAATGGTACCAACTAAAGGGTACCAAAAAAGTTTTGGTGCACACCAAGAATTTATTTATTGTTCTATTTGCTTTCCTTGGACTTGTTGTTGGTACTTTTACAAGTTTAAAGGAAATAGTCGAGAAGTTTAGTCCAAGTAATAATGCGACTTCTTAATTTACAACCAAAACTTATGAATAATCCTAACTTATGCTTTAAGTGAAACTTTAGGCTACGGAAGTTTTACTTGAATGATCATAAACAATGAAGACTGTTGATAAAGATTTTTGAGATTAGGCTCAAAGTTTGAGTTTCAAAACAGAGGCGTATGCAGAATTTTTTCTGGAAATTATAGTCAGATAAAACCGATTGCCCTTTAACTAATTTTCTTTACTGATTGGACAAGTAAAGATATGAATAAATTTGAGGATTTTTTGGTCAAATGTAGGAACCTTGAAATATGAAATCAATAATATTACGAGAAAATTCAAATTGGCTGTTAACTGATGAAATCAGATGTGGTTTTTAAAACTGCCTTGATTTTAGTTGCATAAATAAATTATGGGCATTATTTTAGCCATTTTGGAAAAGTTCCTAAAATCCGCTCCCTCTGCATATGCTCCTGGATGATAGTTTGTGGTATAAATGATCTCATTAGTATTACTTCTTAAAACTTGTGATGTTTGTAAATATTTTAATAAATTTAATGTTATTATTACAATATGTCTGTTATTTTATTAATTTTTCAGGTTCCCTGTGCGATGATCTTGGGTATAGTATTAAAATCATTAATGCTATTTTATATAGTATACGTATGTTTTAAGGGATTCAGTTTCATATTGGTATAATTTTTCTCGCTAAAACCAAATAACAGGAACCTTGTCATTACACTAACAACCTTTTTCATTTGGACGGAGCCGGAGCATATACATAAATGAAAATAATGTAAATAAACTGTCATCCAATTTTCATTTGTTTTCAAGTTATAGTAAAACAAATTTTCAGTAAATGTATGGTATGGTACATAGTTTTTTAATTGGCCGTTTGGAGAATCTTTGGAGAATCACCTAACGGAAGAGCGATACTTAAATTGTTTACAAAATGAATTAGAAGGACTTCTAACATGTTCATGACATGAAGGACTTCTTCTTCTAACATGTTCCTATAAACATCAGGATGCAACTGTATTATCAGCACGATGGATGGAAACACGTTCCGCACAGCAGGTCAAGCAACATTTTGATGAACAATTTCCAGGGCCTCCAAAATCTCCAGATCTCACACTACTAGACTTTTGTTTATGATGCTGGTTCAAAAATTAAGTTTACACAGTAAAATTGGAGAAATCAGTGATGCACTAATCCGACTTATTAGAACTAGGTACTGCATATTTTTGAACATTTTTTAAAAGAACGCTATGACTAAAAAAATTATAATGTATGAAACTTTGTTTACTTGTAATTACGCTATAACTTGAAAACAAATGAATATTCGATAAGAACATATGAGTTTTTTTTATATTATTTTCAATATACAGGGTTGGGCAAATGCTCCGGAACGGCTTAACTATAGGAGAACGAAAAGTGATATAAGATCCGGGTTTTCGACAATCGATAGGGCTAACATTATACTTTTTGACTTTGCAATCCATATGCCAGTAAATACATTTACTGTTTTAAATGGAACACTCTGTATATTATTAGTTATTCTAAATTCTCAATAAATTTAAAACATTTCTTCTAAAACATATCTAAATTCAATTGTTTCGGAAATATTGACAAATAAATGAAGAAAACATTACATGTTTGAACATTTTATTTTAAGAAATGAATAACGATTTTTACATGAAGGACAATTTAAAGTAATATTTATTTAACTAAATGTTCAAAATGTTGTCTTTCAGTCACCTGACAGTGTCCAAGCCTCTCTGAAAACTGGGAAAGTACGTTTTGCAAATATTAATGAGAAATAGCTTGAATAGAATGTTAAACTATATTTTCAAGATCCTCCAAAGGGTTCTCATACGATATACGACAGTCTTTAAATGACCACAAGGGTAGAAATCTAAAGGTGTTAGATCTGGAGATCTAGGAAGCCATTCAATACCCCCTCGCCTTCCTATCCAAATGCCAGGAAACGTTCATCCAAATAGTTTCGGATATGTATACCAAACTTCGGTGGCGCTCCATCTTGCTGAAACCAAATGCCATTCCATAATATTTGATAGTTATATCGATCATGAGATAAAGTAACTAAATTTGGTATAATCCTATTTCGAGGTAAATGAATGTAAGAATTAGCAAAAAGAAAAATTTTACATGCTCAACAACATTTGTAAAACATGCTTTTCCAGTTTTCAAAGAGGCTTGGAGGATATTGTTAAGAGGCTGAAGGACGACATTTGTTAGTTAAATAAATTTTATTTTAAATTGTCGTTCAAGTAAAAATCGTTAATTATTTTTTTAAAATAAAATGCATTGGTTTTCTTCATTTATTTGACAATATTTCCGAAATAATTGAATTTAGACATATCGTTATAGAAAAAAGGTTTTAAATATATTGATAATTTAAAACAACGAAAATGTGGGATGTGGGAAATCTTCCGAATATAAAAAAAAAACCACGAAGAGCTCCAACGGAATCAAGTTTTTTACAAATAATTTATTATTGAACCACCAGGTATATTTTTTAATATGATGAATACCAGGTAAGACCCTTCAAATTACTATCCAAGAATGTGTTGTGAATTACTCATAGCTGTGACACTCATGGCCCCTTTTTTAACGCCTTGTATGATAAGAACTTTGGACAACGTTTTTTACATATCTAACTATTGAATAAAAATTAAATACTCTTCATTCATTTCGCTAATCCTAACCGTTTTAATTAATTAATTAATTTACATCATGTATTTGGCATATCTCGGTGAGAGATACATCTTTGTTCCTATAAAAAGTTGAACCTCAAAATTCCGCTTTTTCATATTTAACCCGTCAGAAGTTAGGACACTCAGTGTAAATAAAATGACGTTTTCTCGAAAACGGTTAGGATTAGCAACATTACTTAATTTTTAGCCAATAGTTAGAAAAAGGGGCCATTAGTGTCACAACTGTGAGTAATTCACAACACTTCCTTGGATAATAATTTGAAGGGTCTTACCTGGTATAAGTACATCATATTAAAAAAAAAATTGAAATATATCTGGTAGTTCAATATTATGTGTTAAAAACATGATTCGGTTGGAGCTCTTTGGGAGCACATACCTCCAAAGAGGAGGCCTATATGAAAAATGTTTATATGTTGACTTCTTACTTGTTTTCTTCATATCCGGAAGATTTCCCATATTTTCCCGGACATCCTTATATAATAATGATATGCTTATTTTCAGTATATTGAAAAATGCATCTCTGTTTTTCAGTACATGAACTTAGGTTAAAATTTAGCATTGCTTTATCCAAATATTTAATAGTAACCTCGGAATTTTTATTTTTTATCGAATATCAAAATTTTTTAATTTCAAGTATAAATTTCAACCTTGAGTTTTCAAAGTCGTCCTTCTTAGTCCCTTGCAAGGCTACTGAAAAATTAAACATATTTTTTTTATTTTTAGAGCTATTAGCAACGCTTTCCTGCTTTTTTACCAGCTTGGAATTTGCTGCGTTTACACCGTATTCGTTGCCGAGAATATTCAGAATGTTTTAAATCAATACATGACAAATCCACTCGATGAAAGAATCATTATGTTGATCACCCTTCTACCATTGATCTTTATTAACTACATAAGAAATTTGAAATTTCTGGCTCCATTGGCAACCTTAGCGAACGTGCTGACTATTGTGTCGTTTGCTATCATTTTCTACTATATCATATCGACCGATCACATCTCGGTCGAGGATAGAGACCCCGTGGGAGACTACAGGGATTGGCCGCTGTATTTTGGAACTGTGCTTTTTGCATTGGAAGCTATTGGAGTGGTAAGTCTCATTTTAAAAATCACTCGAAGAATATGAATCTCCTAATACAGAGAAATACGAAATTTTAAGGAGTGTTTTCACTCTAATAAATAAATAAAAAACTTTCATTTTATTTTTCAATAAAATTGGCCCATTGTTAACGAAACATTCTCGATAATTAATTGGCCTAGTTTTTGTTCCTGCACTGGGCGTTTCGAATATTAATGGGCTTTTCCACAACATATGGTACCGATGGACCGATGAAAAATCACGAGGTCTGTCGAGGGCTTTATTATGAGGTTTTTGCTCCGTCTCTCAGTCTTTATTATGAGGTTTTTGCTCCGTTTGTTAGTCTTTATATTCAAAAATTTAAGATCACACTTCAGAAGTTAAACGAGATTATGTTGGAAAGTCTTTAATTTCATTGTTTAGAAAAAGCTTTAGTATTTTGTATTTTTTTTTAAGTCGTTTATATTAGCGGAGTCAAATTATGAAGAAGTAAAGAAACTCATAGTCGGTTTCACTAGTTTAATAAAAAAATATTTAAATCTTAATTTCCATACATGTTTCGAAGGCACATACCCTCATCTTCAGTGGAAAATACATAGGAAGTAAAACTTATTACATTTTGACTTTGGAATCTTAATTTTAAACTTTATCTTTTTAAGTAGTCCATCTCTCAGTGGTGTGAAATTGTGGAGAGGTAAAAAAACCCATGGTATGCTGCACTAATTTTATATAGCATTATTTAAATCTTAATTTCCATACATGTCTCGAAGGCACACACCCTCATGTTCAGTGGAAAATATATAAGAAATAAAACTTATGACATTTTTAAGCTGAACTTCTTGAAGCAAAAAAAAAAAACATTTTGGTGTAAAGTAAAACTAGTAGTATTTTTCTTTTTCTATTTCAATGTTTTTAAATTTTCTTAAACTTTTTTGTCATAATTTATTGCCAAGAAATTATTCTTTCTTCAGCTGCAAGAAGTTCACCTTATGTCATAACTTTTACTTCTCATGTATTTTCCACTGAAGATGAAGGTATGTGCCTTCGAAACATGTTAACAAATTAAGATTTAAGTAATATTTTAATTTTATTACTAGTGGAGCAGACTAGTTTCTTTATCTCTTTTGTATTTTGGTCTTAAATTCATGTTCTACATGGTGTTTTAAGAAATCAGGGAAACATTTTTTTAACTAGAAAGCTTTTGACACATTATTAATATTATTTGATGCAATGTCTTCGATTAATGTTTCTTAAGAAGGTTAAGTGAATTTATATGTTTATATATATATTTATATGTATTTATATATATATTACAAGAACGTAAAAATTTGAACAAATTCATTAAGTATTCGAAAAAATGCTAGGAAACGTAATTTCTTTATTTTTGTTCGGATTTGTTCGCTTTGTGCTTTTTTAATATATGCAAATATGTTAACTCACCTAATTTTTAGAAAAGGATAACTTTATTTATTTACTTGCGAGAAAATTAATATTTTTTGGATTGTGAATCGATAAGTTTTTTAATATAACCTAAATCATGAACATTACTACAAATAAAGCTTTTGGTTAAGTCACGCTGACAGTAATGATTTAGTTCAGCCTCAAGTCATTGGGAGCGTTTAGCGAACGTCAGCGGTCATCAGCAGGGGACAACAGTCAGCGAAGATATTTCGCCTATCGGCTGGAAGTAAGCGCTTTTGAAAGCTGTCGGTTAGGGGATTTTGATTAAATAATCAATTCAGCTGCTGACGATCATTGTCGTTCGCTAAACGCATTAAACTAGTTGTCAGAACCTGGTAGTTGTCAGAACCTGGTTTGTTCGGCTTTGATCGTTCTCGCTGCATACATTAAATAATGTCCACAAATTTATTTGAATAACTATTTAAGAAATAAAGCCCATATTGTCGTTACAAGAGAAAAATGTACCCACTTGCAAAAATCGTTCAGACGATGGTCTCATAGGAAAAACGATATTTAAATTTCTTCATATTAGTTGTTATTTTATATCCAAAAATAACAATTTCTGGTTTTGGTCTGGAACTTGCATAATAATTTTTTCATGTTTAACAGTTAAATCGGAGTTAAAATTTTTTGTGGCTAATATTTTTCCGGGATTTTGTAAATTCTGAGAATAAAACCTTCCGGTCGCCATATTGACTCGCGAATAGTAAAAATTATGTTTTATATTAATTGTTGCTCAAAAATGAAAATAAATAGTAATATTTCTTATTTATATAATAATAATTATATTATTTCTATTTATTTTTCAGATAATGCCTCTTAAAAACGAAATGAGAAACCCTGAGAACTTCCGTAGCGGTTGTGGTGTATTAAATATTGGAATGTTCTCCGTGGTATTTTTGTACATGCTAACTGGACTCTTTGGATATCTAGCTTACGGAAAAGATGTCGGAGGTTCGATATCATATACCATTGAACCTTCTGATATGTAAGTATTTAAAAATAGCTTGACAGAATAGGCAAGATATAATTAGATCTCTAAATATGTTTTTAAATCCTCAAAATGAATTATAAGGGAACACCCGTATCCGACCCTTCTGATACCAGCAATCCCATGAATTAGGTGAATTTTTTTTTTCAAACTATACCTGGGATTTTGCTTCTCATTATCTGTCACGAATTATTTTGGAGAGTGTCAGTAATTTTGATACTGCACCATTTACCCGAATCTTATTTTACGATAAATTACTCAAATCGAATTTTATATTATAAATATTATAATATCATAAAATAATTTATTTTGAATCAGACGTGTTTACTTGACAAGTGTTTCAATCTCGAAACATATGATAGCATGCATTGTTATCAAACTCAAATTTCAGATTAGAAGTTATAATGAAAAAAAAGATATCCAGTTAATTGTATTTGTACTACCTAAATAGCAAACAAATCGCACAATCAGGTTTTTCTCCCAATATTATTAGAACTTAATTATCAAATTAGATACAGATTACACAAAATGTTGTATATTACATAATTCACGTTAAAGCACTATAGAAAATCGTGCCTTTCCTACCGCGGATAGTTTGATGCCCGAAGAATGAGTTTTAAATGAATCTTATAAAAGAAGCATTAGGTATCTGTTAATTAGCAATCGACACTAAACTGGCGAGCGAATGGAAAATATAGTAATTTGACTTAATAGGTTTTTGCTCTGTTTAAACCTAACAGACTTACAATCTTGAAATCTATTTCCTGCTAATTTTTATTTTATTTAAGACTTATTAAATTAAATAATAAAAAAATTTAGTAAATATACTTGTCTATGAATATATATATATTTATTAACTCGATCCATTTATGAATTTTTATGATAATACAGGGTGTTATGGAATGACGTATTATATTTAAATCGGCAATTCCTGAGATAAAGACAAATTGAAGAAAAATATCCATAAATGGCGCTTTCAAGTCATTCAGCGATAAAGGTAACCTGACATCAAACCAGAAAAACACCTGTGTGGCGCTGCGATATATGCAAGCAATAAAGGAATTCTGGCCGGTGTTGTCATATGTACACCTTAAACTCTTTAGACAAAATAAAATAATTTAAACACTTTTCCATTCTGTATACCTTTTTGTACAATTAATTGAAGAACATTTACGACGGACTATGTTTTAAACAGCCCGAAAAAACATATGGAATAGTAATAGCCACCTACGTCACAAATGTCAATGACGCCATGGACGTGTCATTGACGCCTTACATCGGCTGAGCGAAGTAGTTTCATATAGCGCCGCACGCTTGCGGTTTGTTAGTTGAAAACCAACCAGCGGCCGGATACGTTGTGCCTCGTCGATCAGCAACACACTCTCAGCAATCCGCTCTGTTTTTTCGGGTTACGCGTGTATCTTGCCTGTCCATAAATAATCTTTGAATATTGTTCTCATTGACGCGTTTGTTCTGGACGTCAAATTTCGTCGCGTGTAATAAAATCTAATAATCTGTAGTATAATCTGTATTATTGTATTTTCAAAAGCTAACTATCGGTTCTGTTTCACTATTACTGTGTGTACATAAAGTATTTCCAGGAGTGATCCCACGAAAAAAACTGATTGTGTTTGTGCTTGGATTTCCTTGCTATTTAATTATAAAGAGAAAAACAAGTAGGGTGAAAATAATTTATTTTTATAATGTTATACCTATGGAATTTCAGTTTTACATTAAGTTTGGCAACATTGCGATTGGATCTGGGTGAAATGTTGTACAGTAGCACGGACTGACCTGTGAGTAAGAGTGTTTGTTATCCCACTTTTAAAACGGTCGATTTAAAAAAAAATAATATGTAGCGCTTCTCTAGGACACCCAAGGAGTCACCAATTTGAATATAATACTTCATTTCCATAAAACCCTGTATATTAATAATTTAAATAGTATGATATTCTAATTCGAACTTATTACTTTTAAATTTAATAAAATTTCATAGCTTGTCTATTTTTCGGTGGTATGGTTTTACGGGGTATTTCAGCTATTAGTAAAGATAGAAGGTAGGGGTTTGCGCAGCACTATGCTACTTTTTTCTGAAACAAAAGATGCCCCAATATTTCTAGGTCTCCTCGTTTTTGTATATACGGGATGTTTGATAATTTTATATTTTGGGACACCCCCCACCCCCCCCCATATTTTGGTTATCCTGTAACTTATCAAAAAGAAATAAAATATTCATTTTTTAGTTTTTTATATAGAATCTAGTGACGTACTCAGATTCTAGTTCTTATAGTTTTCAACAAAAAAAAATTGTTTTTAAAGGGACACCCTATTTATTTTTAATAATGTAATTTAGTTCCTGACAAGCTTCTCAGAAATATATAATACTGTACTTTTAGTCTTACTATTATGCCCGAAATTTACGGTTTCTTTACAATTTTTTTGGAGGCCATGACGGATATTAAAAAAAACAATTTCTGGTGCGATTAAATATAAGAAACAAACATTGAACGTTTATGGAGTTTTCTCAAATTGTTCTCCATTATGCCTCAGACATGTTTCACACATAATTATTATTTATTATTATAATAAGTAGTATATTTGTTTCAATTAAAGCGAAATAACATTTATTTCAATAGTCTTGCGATTTTCCTTATGGTAGGAACAGAAAAATTTTTCATTATGACACAACTGACTGTGTTTTTCTTTTTTTTTAATATCCGTCATGGCCTACTTATAAAAAAATTGTAAATATATATTCATGAGAAGCTTGTCAAAAACTAAATTACAATATTAAGAAATATATAGGGTGACCTGTTGAGAAAAATGAAATTTTTTTTGAGGTAGAAAAAATCTGAGTACGTCATTGGATTCTACGTAAAAAACTACAAAGAAAATATTTTATTTCTTTTTGATAGGTTAAATAAATGGTAACCGAACTATGGAAGGGGCTATCCCAATATGTAAAATTTTTAAAAACATCCCGTATATCACAAACAAGGAGGTCTAGAAAAATTCTAATTAGAACTTCTTTTGTATCATAAAAAAGTAGCATTGTGCTGCGCCGCATCCTTCTATCTTTACTAATAGCAGAGATATACCGTAAAACCCCCGAAAAGTGGAACCCTGTACCTATTGGAAAACGTGCGTTCCTGGTCTCGGAGCATTTTTCACTTGAAAATCGATAAACTGTTTGCTGAAACTATCTATTATGTAGACACGGGGATATAAATTATTGAAGTAAAGACTTGCCATCAGCGATTCTTGTCCAACAAATTTCATAGAAGGATAATTCACGTTAATATATCATTGACTTTTATTTCTAGCGCTGCACAGGTATGCAAGCTAATGTTGGCGTTTGCTATATTCACAACACATGCCCTCTCCATGTATGTCGCCATTGATATTGTGTGGACACAGACTCTTCTTCGTAGGTTCGAGAAAAGTAATCACCAATTGTTTTGGGAATATTTCATAAGGACCTGTCTCGTCATTCTGACACGTAAGTATTTATTTCCTTATAATACAAACAAACCTAACACTGTAAAGTCTGATAATATTGCACACCTGTAATCCGAGGGACAAACAATAATACAAATATTTTTGTATCATTTTAATTTTAAATATAACCTTGCTTAACTTTAGCGCATTTGCGCTACCTGTGTCCAACCAAAGACATTTAATATAAAAGAGAACCAAAAAATTCCGTTCATAAAACACCATTTGGTTACAGCCATACCCAGCTAGCAGAGGCACGTCATATTGACGTCAATATATGGTGGTTCTGGTCAGTATACTAGAGTGAACCAAATCGACGACGTAATAACGTCTCATAAATTACCGCAAAATAACGAGATGAAATAACCACTTTATTGAACCGTACAAATACTTGGGATTCATAATTACAGAAAAATTAACATAATCAGCACATATATAGAATATTGCTGAAAAAATTATTTCAGTTCTAAGAGCAATTAGAAGAATACAAAATATGTATTATATAAGAGTTTTATTGAATCACATTTAAGATACCTTATATACACCGTGTCCACGATAAGGAGGGCCAGTACAGGGATCTTGTAAACCGTAAGAGATATGAAGTAGCTTAAATGGAGGTAAAGTTGCGGATTGACGTGCCTAATAATATGACGTTTAGAAAGTTTTATAATTCCAAGTAGTTCCGGAGATATCCGGGAAAAACCGAAATTCTGAAAAATCGTTCTATTTTTTTCCTGGGTTGTTCGAGATCGAAGTTTAAAGTAAATTGCACTTTTACATTGCCACTTTTTCCGCTCTATCTAACAGCGTTAATTGTTTTGTAATACGACGAGTCGTCTTCGAAGGGCCATTATCAACTTTCTTTTTTTAAATACGGTCCTGTTTTCCTGATATTGGAATTTGAGAGCTCTTTTTCTTCCGAATGGATGATGTACGATGTATGACACATTGTGGTTTAATGACGTTTCGAAGGTTTTTTGAACAACATCAGGAGATTTTGGGATATAATCCTGTATTTTTCCTAATTCTAAGAATATCTCATGGTAAGCTCTAAATTTTTACTTATGTTGGACTAGTTCAATAAATAACAAAAAATTTAATAATAAACTACAAATAAGTGAACAAAAAATAATTCAATAATAAACACCAATAAGTGAACAAAAACATACCAAAACAGTAATAAAACGAACAACGAAAAAAGTAAGGAACTACATAATCAGGTGTTCAAAATGATTTCTGTTATTTTCTAAGTACAAATAACATCTTCTAACTGTCGATTCTAAAACATTTGACAACATTTCTGGCGGAATACTTTGAAAAGCTTCAAGCATGAACCTGTTTCGAAGTTGTGTTTATAAACATAATTTTCGACATACTCTCAGAGGAAAAAATCTAACAGTGTCAAATCAGGTGAACGTGCTGGCCATGGTGTTTCAGAACACCTGATTTGTAGTTCCTTACTTTTTTCGTTGTTCGTTTTATTTCTGTTTTGGTATGTTTTCTTCTGTTCACTTATTTGTGGTTTATTATTAAATTATTTGTTATTTATTGAACTAGTCCAACATAAGTAAAAATTTAGAGCTTACTTATGAGATATTATTTATAAAATTGGGAAAAATACAGGGCCGTATCCCAAAATCTCCTGGTGTTGTTCAAAAAACCCTCGAAACGTGATTAAACCACAATGTGTCATACATCGTACATTCGGAAGAAAAAAGCTCTAAAATTCCAATATCAGGAAAACAGGACCGTATTTAAAAAAATAATTGATAATGGCCTTCGAAGACGACTCGTCGGATTACAAAACAATTCAGTACAGCGCTTATTGAAGAATGACAGCAAATTTACCTGATTTAGGTAGTCCAGGGCGTATTGTAGCTATCATTCGTGCTCGTGGGGGAAACACCCGTTACTGAGATCTATGTTATTTTTAAATTTTTAAGTTGATTTTCATTGAATTCAGGCCCCATTTTCGTAATTTTAGTTTTAAGTTTTTGTTATATTTGGAAATTAATACAATTTTCTTAAACAAGTTTGCTTCTTTAAAAAATCGTATCTCCTACAAAAGTATTGAAATGAACCAAAATTGAGAATGTTAAGAAAAGATGACAATTAAATGACAAAATAAACATCTGACATCTCTATCACTCTACAGAGTGTTTTTAAACCATTAAAAACAGTTATTGTTTCAACCTGTATAATATGATGGACATATCTTAACATTCTAAATATCTCTCCTAACATAACATTTTCGATAAATTTACCTACAATATAAAAAAATAAAAATAATAATCGGAACCAAAATACATAATGAATTTATTGAATTAAAATAATATGACGAAAACATTGAAGTAATTTTTATTTTACAGTTGGTCTGGCAGTCGCAGTGCCCTACATCGATCTGTTCATCTCCCTAGTAGGTGCTTTCTGCATCTCGTTCATTGGAATAGCGTTCCCTGCTATAATGGACTCTTGTATCAAGTGGCAAGAGCTCAGAGGAACAAGAATGATACTGATCCACGGCAAGAACTTAGCCATAGTGGTGTTTGCTTTCATTGGTCTAATTGTCGGAACTGCCACTAGTATACAGAAAATTGTAGAAAAGTTTTCCCCAATAGAAGTCAGCACCAATAGTACCGGTACATGATTTGTGATAATATGTATTTGTACTACTCTATGGAAATGTGATATTTATAGTTAAAAGATAGTAGAAATGAGAGAAATACCGTATGTATAATAAATTGTTATACGTGAACGAGAACTGAATGGAATATTTCATTATTTATGGTAATGTGGTCGGTTCGGTATTTATGTTCTGATATCTGGTTAGCGAAAATCATGGACGGATGGATATTCCACTATCTTTATTTGTTCCTGCCTTTAGATAAATTATAGTTTACATTACATTTTTTTTAAATGAGAATGATACTAAATGTTTAAAAAAATACCCTGTATGATATTTTTGAATAATTTCGAATATTTATATTATATGAACTTTGCCGCTTTTATATACTGTGGAGTAAATTAAATTGAGCACTTCTTAAAATTTAATAACTCCATACGTATAGTAATTGTTGGATAAAGTTGGAGGGCAATATTTCTACAGATGATATTGCTGCATGTTTGTAGATTATAGAGGGTAGACTAAATTTACCTTCACTGTGAATCACTGCATAAATAACAGTCTTATTAACTTCTGCAACTAAAACATGAATTCTTATTAAACTTAACTGCGATTTCTGTTATAGTTTCTGTTTGCAATGAATTATTTTTACATCACTTAAGCATATGCTTTTTATTAGTTTGCTTTAAATAAAGATATAGGTATAGTATTATAATTAATTTTGAAAATAAGTGTCATCCTGCATAAATTTATATTTTAAATTTACTGAGCTGGAAAATACAATTAATTGCAAGTACGATTTTTGCTAATGCATTTTATTTTCTGCAAATGTCTTGCAATACAGAGGGCCCAAATAATATCAAAATCTAATGCATGTATATGAAAATTACTTTTGATGTACTTTATATAATATAATCTGCTCAAGATTTTCTGTAGAAATGTTGAGACCCCACCTTATTCCAAAAGTATTATATTCCAAAAAAAAATTAACAAGTTTTCAAACTTAAAATAGGGTAATTGTTAATTTTCCCCCAGTCTATTTTAAAAAGAAACACATTCTCACAGACGAAAAAATGCAACACCTGATTATAAAATACACTCCTATATAAACAATAGGGTGGTCCGAAAATATATATTTTTCAAATTTTGATTCGCTATACGGAGGAAAACTTGCCCCTCGGACAGATAAGTAAAATGAAACAAAGAAATCAGAAATCGGTTAATATGTTCCGCTTGCGTATCATCCCCGAAAATCCTAAAAAGATCAAAATAAAGTTTTCTCGTAATTAACTAAAAAAAGTATGGTCATGTTAAGTGAAACGCTACAGCTTCAGATAACTAAAAATAGCACAGAAGTGATAATTAAATTAGGAAACCATAAATATTTCAATATTTATTGGTCGCGCATTGGGTTTGAAAAATGATTAACCCTAGTTGTAGCATCAAAATTACCAAATCAGAAATGTCAATAGTAATAGTCTTTTACTCATTCTTTTTGGTACCGTGTACTTGTGCGAACAAACCACAGGGTCTACTAATTCAAGTGTATTTTCAAGTAGGAACCATGAGGCATATAGGTTGAAAGAAACTAACACATTATGTTCATCTAATGGATTTATCATACCTATGTACAATCTGAGAACTCTGCCATTGTGAACCATGTAAAGTATGAAATTACCTGAGTTTATTACAGTACTAATGTCCAACAGCTGTTGCTGATCTTTGCTTAACACTTTTCGATATATTTCAGGAATCACTTACTGAACACTATAAAAATTTATCACAGGAAGTTTTTCACCATTAAAATGGATTGCAGTCTGTACCTGTTATCTTTTGCAACCATCATTGCTGCGAACAGTAAGCAATGAGGAAATTTTATCCTTAATAAAATCAGAAACAGCAGCTGAACGGAATTTCGACACATATAGCGGTGTGTGAACAGTTGGTGTTAGAAGCGTCACAAAAGTTGTTAGTGCCGAGTATAGGGATAGGTTCATCAAAAAAAAGCTTCTTTCTCGATCTATCATGCCAAATTTTCCACACAAATCGGAGTTTAAAAGTAGTACCGAAAAGAATGAGTAAAAAGACTATTATAATGACATAATGCGATAGTTTGTAACATTTCTTATTTTATAATTTTGTTGTTATAAACACATAATGACATAATGCGATAGTTTGTAACATTTCTTATTTTAGGGTTTTGTTGTTATAAACACGGTTATCAGTTTGATATATTTTAAATAATCACGAAAGTTCACGAGCGGAAGATATTAATCAATTTTTGATTTCTTTATTTCATTTTACTTATCTGTCCGTGGGGAAAGTTTTCCGCGATATTGCAAATCAAAATTAAAAAAGGAATGTCGGCCCACCTTAATAAACAATACTGCATAATACGTTTCCTGTAAAAAATATGAGATAACTATGTAAATATGTAGAAATAGTATTTTTTAAACCTAATTTAAATCTAGTTACAGTATTTTGTTTAATATTAGTTCCGGTGAGTTTTGTGATACTTTAGCGATAGAATAGCAAGAAAATATCTGTTGTTAAAATATTTTATTATATGTACATAATAAATTATATTTTGTAAAGTTATATAAGATTATTAGAAAATAAAATAAGATTGGCTCAACAAAACAACCTAAATCGTTTCTATTTGATAAAGTCCTGTATACATTGTCGTCGCCATAAAAGTTGGATCCATATGGGGAAAATGTTTATTTTTCGAATGGTAAAATTTGACTTCACCATAAGTTTTTGCTTCAATAAAGACCAAAAATTACATAATTAAATGGGACCATGCGGCTTTAGTTAACTGTAAAATTTCACATTTTCTCCACAAAATATCGAAAAATGGCATTAATTGATCGAGTTTTAAAAAAATTATTTGGAAAAGTTTTTGAATTGTAATTTTATGCCCACATACCGAATTTGAATTACTTATGATAATTTTTGTGTGTTATCTATTTTTGACCAATATCTATTTTCATTGAAAACGGAGATTGACGCTACCACCGTAAATCTATTTATTTACACTTTATACCAAAAATTCTACCAAAATGTTTTTTCCTTAAAAAATTTAATTGACGTTGTTGCCATCTTTGGAGCAAGCTCCTCAAAACTTTAAAGATTTAGCCAACGAAGAGGAGAGTGTTGTTTTTTAAATAATAACTACGTTGAAAAATATTAGAACAATACGTTGTTTATAATTACGCCGGTAGCGTCGATTTCCATTTTCAATGAAAATAGATGATGGCCAAAAATAGATATGGAACAGAAATTATCATAAATGATTCAAATTTTATGCGTGGGCATCAAATTATAAACAAACAACTTTTTGAAATATTCAAACCCGCCCCAGTACACCTCTCAAAAGAAAATACAAGGAAGCTACATAGATAGCCAGTCTCCTGGGAAAACAAGTGCAAACCCTTCCTGGTACTTTCCTCTTTTATTCAGCAAAAGAAAATACAAGAATGTTACATAAGTTGACTTCATATAAGAAAACTACATATATAGATAGTGTCTTGGGAAAACAAGTGCAAACCCGCCCTGACATGTGATTGTGCCAAACCATATGGCCAAGGGTCATATCAATTGATGGTTTGGGGGTCCCCCCCCCCCCAAACCATCAATTTAAGTCGAAAAATACGGTTTCTAACGCAGAAGGGTATTACTTCTCGTAACTTTTCCATGTATGACCCTCCAAAACAAAATTTCCCCCCAAACCGAAGTTCTGGATCCGCCCTTGCATATGGCCAGCCAGCCAGGTCTCCTGATCTTTCCCCAAACAACTTTTTCCTATGGGGACACATAACTGATAAAATTTATAAAAATGTCCGGCTCGAAAATCTGGAACAACTGAAAAACTCAATTTCAGCAGTTTGCGATAGAATTTCGCTATACCAACTAGCCAATGTAAGAAGGAAGTTTTAAAATCGTTTAGGATATTGTTTGGCTGCTAACAGAGGGTTTAAGCATCATCTTAAACATTAATCAAAATAATTCCTACCACTGTAAATATTACTAATTTTGTTTTAAAGTTTATAAAAATTTATCATTAGATTTTTGGTTTTTTATTGTGTAATGTAAAATAAAAAGTTAATTTGCTATCTGTTGATATTTTTTTACTGGAAGGTTATTACAGTTATTGAAATAATATTAAAACCTATTAGTACCTAAATTTAACATTGACATAAAATGACTTTGACAAGATTTTAAATAATTTATGTGTTGGTTTACTGTCAGAAATGTGTCAGGTCCGTATTTCCTAGTTTATCATTTTAAAAATACATTTTGTTCAATAACTCCTAAATTACTAGAAAAATACATTTTAAGTTGAACAAACATTATTCTTATTGTAGTCTTTAAAATGTTTAAGTGGTACATTTTTGAGCTAAAATAAATCGGGGAGCGCATATTTGAATACCTCATGGAATTTACATGGTAAATGGTATGGTATAAAGATAAACGACAGAAAATAATATTTTTAAAGAGTTATTTAATTGTCACTACAAAGTAAATATTTATAAAATAGCAAAGTTTCTTCTATCATAAGAAATCAATTTTGCTAGTACAGGTAGAAAATATTCTATCCCAGCTAAAATAATCCCAGCAAAATTTCTTTAGAGCTTTTCTCAGTGCACATTGTACGTGCTCGCAGTATTTGAGAAAATAATAAAATAAAATATATTTATCAACGAACGAGGTAAAATTTAAAAAAAGGGTAAATTAGAAGTTAACTGTTTATATTGTTTAGAAATCACGATTAAAAATAACAACGTTCGTTATGATGAATACAGGGTGTTTCTTTATAACATGCTAATATTTAAGGAGGTTATTCTTGAGTCCATTTTCAGAAAAAAACTTAATATGAACATATGTCGTAAACGTCTTAACTTTTGAGACGTTAAAGATTTTCAAAAACCTTCTTTTTTTTAATATCTGTGATACCTACTGCTCTAAATAGTTATATAAAATCTGGTACACACTTTTTATTCATCAAGAGGCATTTTATGATGTATAACATATTTTTTTAATTCCGACCAGTGGTGTTCGTGCGGGAATTGCCCTCAGTATATTTGAAGAAAATAATGGTACGCCACTTCTTTTTTAAATAAAAATTATTTATGAAATTCCCATTTCTTGCTGATCAAATGTCGTCTCTTGATCTGTGTCATTTGACGTACAGTTTTCGTATAAAAAAAATGAAATTGATGCATATGCACTCTAGTTATGAAATTAGGTATTAACAGAGATTAAAAAGGATCTAGTAGGCAAGAAGTAAGAAACAGATTTTGGTTTGTAAACATAAACATTTTTGACAGTTGTCAACAGCCCGATGAGACTTCTTATGGGGGGGGGGGGGATCGAAACACGTAAGAAGGTCATACAAGTGACGTCACGCCATGCCTATCGCCGCTAGGACCTACATTTTCAATGTATGTCAAACCTCCCTATGGGCCAATATCAGACTTACGTAATTATATCTGAAAGCCATAAAGCGGGCGTGTTTAATGAAGGGGACTTGATCTTTGCCATATTTGTCTCATTTTACCGAATCGAGAAAGGTTGATGCAGGCAGAGACAGACATAAAATTCGAACAGGTCGAGTTGTTAAATAATTTTACAAGCCAATTTCCTTCGTCTGGCATAGAATATAATCAAGCAACATATGAATGATATGTAAAGTGAATGAAAATGGCAAAAGCGAAGCGTCATTAAATTATAATATTATTTTTAATTGTCTAATCTTTTCACGAGAAAGGCCGTTTTCTTTTTATTGCAGGTAAGTAATTTGTAATTGCAATATTTATTTAGTCATCTTTATTTGTTATTTTATATTATAAAATGGTCCCAGTTAAAAAAAATTGATGCGTAGGTATTTCTGAGTAGCAGAAATTTTCGTAAATTTTAGTTCATAATTTATCAATCTAGATATGAAAAGCTAAACATGCAACATATTTACAGCTTTATCATATCAACTTGTGGTCAGAATTCTTTTAAATAATATTTTTGGTGCTTTTCGAGGTCCCCTTTTTGATTATTGGATGAGTATCTAAAATAATTTTAGACCGCAAAGTCAGAGGAGCCCAGAACTTACAACACCAAAATAAAAAAAATGCAATGATATAGGTACTATATATTTAAACTTAAGTAAAAAAAATGACAAAAATAATATTTTTAACCAAAAATTGAATAAAGTGTACTGGGAGTAAGCATCAATAATAATTTCGTTTCAGAAATCATAATGTGGGGCCCAAGAATATGCTCGGACTTGAAGCTTGAAATATTTGCTAGGACCTAGAGCCCAGTTGAAGATGATAAAATATTTTATGTAAATTATGATTTACTTCCTATTTTTTAATAAAACATATTTTGTAGTTGCATTAGTTCAATAAATTATATAAGAGTGTGTTAGGATTATTTTAAAATAATATTTACAGCTTAAAATATATCAGAATCCTAATATTTGATTTTCACTACTTAGTAAATCAAATAAAAGGGGTTTGAATGTTTTTTGTTGGTTAAATGTCACTTTAAAAGTAATAAAACTGTCGCCAAAGGTGACATTTGAGAAGCACGTGCGTTTGTCAGCTGATGCCATACATAATGGATGACGGGTTTGTTCGTTTGTTCATGCCTGTCACGATTTTTTAACACGGCTTTTTGTCTTCTTCCTGTATCCTGTTTATAAGTATTCGTTGGTTGTCAACCTAGTCCAGTTGTCACGTATTTAAGTCATTAACCTTAACATATTCATTTAAAAAAAAAACCTTAAAATCTTTAAGTCTAAAAATCTCAAAAGTTTTTTCCTGAAAATTGACCCAAAAATACCCTCTTTAAATTTTAGCATGTTATTAAGAAACACCCTGTCTAATGATGAACAATATGGACATATTTACATAGTTCTTCTATCTAATACGTTACAAAATTAATATATCTAGACTAGATTATGATTTATTTGATAAGATATTGTAAATTTGTAGACTATTGACAATCCTACTGAAAGTTGCTTGAAGAATTTAAGTTCCTTGAAGATATCGATTGCTATGTGCATTTAAAAGGCGCAAGATTAATATTTCAACCATATTCATTTTCCATGCACAATCATTTCAACGATTCCCAATATAGCACTATAGCCGCCAGAAAATAACGCAAATATTCCAACTACAATAAGTAATATGTCCTTCCAGAAACCGACAGTCCCTGGACGTGTAACTTTCTCCTCCCAGTTGGCAGCAATATCGATGAAGGCTGGGAAAATAACACCCAGGCACGAGAGAAACAACGATCCAATGAGTGAAATAAATAGTCCTAGGTATGGAATACTTGTGGCTAAGAAAACTAAAATCAAGAAAAAAATTTAGTATATCGTACCAAAAAAGATATCCTCACGGTATTTACCAAACATATTACAAACTACAGATAGAAAAATATACATTTCTAGCCTACGCAACGAATACAAACAGTCTTTCCCACTTCTTTCGGTAATTATTATTGCAGCATAGCCAGATTGACATATTTATCGTAAAGGTATCTTACAAAATCTCAGTTCAAAATTTGTTAACTTGACAATTACAACTGATTTAAGGTTAATCCGCAATGGCTCTTAACATAAGTATCAAACGAATCTTGAACTAATCCAACTGCACTCTGGCAATTTCTATTTCTACTTTACTACTGAATGAATAGATACTAATGAATATTGGTGAACAATCGTATTTATTATAAACAATCATGGTGTATTCATGTGTAGTTTGTAAAAGAGTGCATGGATCATTTAAATAAGGATTTATCTTTTCATCCGTAAGTATGGCTATGTTTTAATTTTTAACCATCAGATATAACCAGACTTCAGCATTGTTGCCATTCAGCCAACAAACATTCAAGTTCTCTCTTCCACCCATTACTGATTTTCAATAACATAACAAAAAGGTATGACAAACTACCTATTGGATAGAATTGGTTAAAATTTTAAATTTTGCTTCGAAGTATAGTACTACATGACGACTGCTATATTATCTTGAATTTTCGAAAAAAATTTTTAATTTTTTTCAAAGCGATAAATAATGTTTAAATGGAAAAAATATGGATATGTATATAGTTATTTTGAAAGTATTGCATGCACTATCAGTAAACTCAACTCATTTCATAGCTTAGTTTTAATCAAAAAATGTCATATCGAGATTTCCAAAAAAATATCTAAAATCGCAACTATCTAAAGTGATTTGGTAACGGTTCGGGTGATCATAGGCTGAAGAATAAGAAAAACCTCTCCTACTCCCCCGATACTGCAGGCCAGCGCGCTGGCTCGTCGTGTCATGGAATGGCGATGATGTCTCATTGTTCAATAACAATGCTGTTTGGCGGCGAAATCCCAAATCGGACCACGCGGTCCACTGATAAATACTCTATTTTAGAGTAGCGCAAAATATATGATCCAGTTGAGCACGGGAAAAAATGAACATTCGTCATCACCTGTAATTCACTCAGTACGATTCAGATCGTGATTATGTAGATCAAATAAAATAAGATGAAAGCATGTCAACAGCTAATGCATGTGATAAACATTATCAATGCTGTAGATACAAAAAGCATCGTTATTGGACTGAAAACAAAAATTTAATTTTAAAACTGTAATTTCTATTGTACTTATGTTCTATTTAATTATATCAATTCAAATTTAAATATGATTTATTATTGATAATATATTTTTCGTTACCCTTGGAATAAATCCATGTTTCATCTGGAAAAATTATTTCACTATGAATACTACTTTTAAATTAAATAAATAAAAATATTTAAAAAAATATGTCAATAACCCTGTATGTAATAAAAATAAAGCCTAGTGGCCAATCTAAAATTAGATTTAGCACGTGGGGCAAAGGTAAGCCAGCCGCAGGCAAAATCGCCGAAGTCGTTAAATTTTCGGACCACAACCAAATATCGCTCAATTTGATAACTAAACAGTACTAGAAAAACTGATTGGTACGGTATAAGGTGTGAGTTCAGATTAATAACAGAAATGTTTATGATTTTTACATTATGTCACTTAATTACAGTGACGGGTCACGGGTAAAAATATAGAGAAAGAGTCAAGGAGAAATATTCTTAATTACACAGGCTATCGTTACGCGTCAATATAATGCACGCCGAAGGCGAGGAAGTGGGACTTCCTTTACTTCCCCTGAATAGCCGCCAGTTGTACTTGTATGTGGGGTTGTATAATTCCAAGGTTATGCGGCAGTCCGGAGACTGGTCCCTGGGCTTCATTTTGCAAAAAGTATTAACTTAAGTTCTAAGCCATTTAACCTTACCTTACCCATTTTAAAGGTTCGTCATGGGGCTATAACCTCTCTAGACCTCCCCCCCCCCTAGATCTAACTCTGGTTTCGGACCTACTTTTACACATTGTCTTAAAATTGAGTAAAAAATGCGCGGATTAAAAAGATTAAATTTGTTGTCGCAATAAATATAAACCACCTCGGCGAATAAAGAGATTACGATTTAACTTACATGTTATCACGGCAAAAAGAGATCTTAATCCATACTCATAGATAGCTTTCTTTTTATCACTAGCTTCTTGTTTTTCAAGACTTACAAAAATATATAGGTCCAGTATTATACTTAGCGGTACATACGCATTCAGTCCATACGATATATAAAGTGCAAAGCAGTAAGAAGCCACAATCACTTGAGCAAATCTGAAATAAAATTGTTAAAAGCTGTGTTATGGTTTCCACAAGTAAACAAATTGACAAAGATAACTAGTATGCAGAATGTTATGGAAATGGTTTATTATCTTTATATGGGTGACTCTGAACTGCCATACTATATATCATCCCACATGAGAAAACGCGGCGCCGTAAACATTAATGATGCGATGTTACCAAAGAACTACGCGGGATCTGAACTTCTGTTGTTCGCTACCATGATCACGCGTAATCAAATCGTATGTGTCTTCCCGCTCGATATTCCCGCAGTTCTGATCGAAATATGAACGTGGCTGTATGTCACTTACGGTTCCCTTAGAGTCGCTCGTATTGATTTTAAATGGGTTGGTTCTGTTTCTCAATAAATATGTTGTACAATTTACCAGTAATTTCGTTAACTGCCGTTCTAAGTTTTGTTTTGTTGTGAAATATTTTGCTGCCATGTGCAATGCATAGTGTTATTTTCCAAAAAGACTTGTTTGTTGTAATTTTTATGGAAATTGTGGAGAGAAGTTAAGAATTTACGGGTCTCTAGAGTAACAATTATAAAATGTATGTTTGTTTACAAAATATTGCGTTATTATTAAGTGCACGTGACTTTTTATGACAATGGAGGTGGATGGTTTCCTTTCTTCGGTTAATAACTCAAAGCACCATTTATGGTTGTGTTCTGTAATTTGTTTTCATGTTAGGATTTGATGGTTTAAATAAGACAATGAGTCATTTCCATAACACTCTGCATATACAGGGTTTCCCAGAAGTCCGGAATAATATTAATATAGCCTTAACCTGTAACGTTTGGGGAAAACGCTCGGACACGTCCATTTAGTATTATACTTTTCTTACCTTGAAAGGAAAAGAAACCATCAATGATTTATCATTTCCGCTTATTTAAATAAAGATTTTTTTAAAAGTTTTAACAATCGCCATTTTGAAATAGCTTGACAAAATCGCACTAAAATTTATGAGTAAACTGTACTAGATATTAGCTTTCAATTGATGTATTACAAGCTGCATGTTTCTGTTTAAAGAAAAGATCGATGTCTTTGACAAATGTCTATAAAAAAATGTGAGCATACATAAAACTAAATTGACGTGTACGACCGTTTCCCCAAAAGTTACAGGTTAAGGCTGTATTCATTTTTCGAAGTTCGGTCGGGTGTGCTGCAGTGTCGGATCACTATTATTTTTAATTTATATTAATGACCTAGCAGCTATTCAGATAAACGGTAAGTTTACCATATTTGCAGATGATACTACGCTTCTTTGGATAAACAACAATTTAATTACTCTCCAGGACAATGTAAAATCTAACTAAAATCAAACAATGGTTTGGCTCAAATTGCCTATCAGAAAATATTTCAAAAAGTAATATTGTTACTTTTAAATGTGTTCTCTATAATACATTGCTCGATGATCAGCCCTTATAAAATCGAAGTGAAATAAAATTCTTGGGGTTATTTATATACAATAGGTTGCAGTTTGAAGGTCACTTAGTTACTTTAAATAGCAAGATTGCATCATGTTGTTAGGCAATTAGAATTATTGCTTATGAACTGGATGAAGCTACTGTCAGGAGTCCGTATTTTTCCCTTGTGGAATCACGGTTGCGCTACGGCATATGTATTTGGGGTACGTGCTCAAGGTATCTTTTGAATGCAATATTTCTAGTTCAAAAGAGGACTGTTCGGTTCATGTACAGGGTTAAGAGTCGCGAATCTTGTAAACCATTATTTTTGTCAAATAAGATTCTTACCATTGTTTGTCTGTTTATAATCGAGGCTTGTCTTATGTATAAAAAATACAGAAATATGCTGTCTGTTGAGTCAGTACACAACACTCGACGATCGTTCATTATTGATCTTCCAATACCATCCTCATCTCAACCAAGAAACTCAATTATGTTTAACACTTGCCTTAAACCTTAAGACAAATTCAAGGTGAAAAAAATTTTAAAATCAAGTCAGGAAATTGATATTGAGTAAGGCTTATTCTGCGTTGGACGAGTTTTTTGCTGATTCTTTGCTTGTGCATAGCGTTTGGTTGCATTCAGGTTGCTTCTTGTTTCTGCATGGTGTACTTTCTGTTTTGTTCGTATTGATTCAACTTGTCTGTATTGTATCATTATTATTTATAGTATTACTTATTTATTTATTTATTTCTTATTACTTGTTTATTTTATTTTCAATTTAATAGCTTTGTTAACGAGAGGCAACTCTTATAACAATAAAGCATATTTTGAATTTGAATTTGAATTAATTCTATTCCGGACTTCTGGGCAACCCTGTATAGCGCTGTAAGTGTGTTGAAAAAAGTTTGAATCGAACCCAGAACCTCTCGTTTGGGCGATCACTCTACAAATATCCGTAAAGCCATCTATTACATAATACAGGCAACAAAAACGAATCCTCCTAGCTAGCAGAGGCACGTCATATTAACGTCGATAATATAGTGATTCTAGTCAGTAGACGACAGTGACCAAATATCGACGACACAATAACGTCTAATAAATGACCGAAAAATATTATTTTTTTAATATTATTTCTTCAAACTTTTGAGGCGTTTAACTTTTCAAAGACCATAATAGTAGAGTTGAAACCCCGGTGGAACTCCCCCCTGTCCCCTTCCCCCGCACCCCCCGCAACCTTGAAACAGTGCAGGTGTTCAAGCGCACGTGTGCTACGTTATTTGACCTTGTTCGCCGAGTACGTGGACGCAGGTGTTAATTTTTATCTTACAGATGTGTATTTTTGTACTCCCGTGCCCCTTTCCCTCCACAACCCTTTGACATTGAACCTGTGCAGTTGTATTTTTTTCAATAATCTTTACTAGCTCACGTGTGCTACGATATTTTTACTCCCCTTTCCACATTTAATTGATACTTATTGTCCTTGAATATTTGCATAAAAGTGTCCAAATTTTGTTGTTACCTTCAAAGTCACACTAGCATTGAACCAATCATTATCTGCTTCCTTCAACAGTAAACAGTATATAGAAATATTTTGTTTGTGCTGTGTTGTGTTCCGAAAGTGTTTATAGAGGTAAATTATTGTTTTATTACATATTTCAACAATAACAACAACAATGAGTATTTCACAGCAGATCTTGGGTGAAATTAATAGTATGATAAATAAAGATTTCGAATTTCCTGAGCGCAGGAAGCTTTCAACCTTGGGTGTGGGAATGGGTTATATTATTAAAAAACTTACTCCGACAACAACGCGCTTTGGGAAAACTATTGTTGCTACCTTATACGATCAATGGAATGATACAACATTTCAAACTTTCCTACCAAAACGTGTATGTGATGCGTTTACTCAAATTTTTATCGATGATATGAATATGTCAGGCGAGAAATATACTTTGACATATATGGGGCAGAGTACAAATGCATCAGCAGGGGGCAATACACGATCTTTAATAAATTTTGGTTGTTTGGAATAAACATTTCTTTTCTTTTCAAACTAAAATTTAAATCTTTATATTGTTTATCATGCTATTTAAGTATTAGTTGGATATGTAATAGAATAGTTTTTTATAGCACGTGAAAGGAATCATATACATAAGCAATAAAAATATTCTCTATTATTTAAGATGTGTGACGAGGAGGCTATTTCTAGAGAAAATCAAGATGCATATGTACATAATTTAATACTAAATCTGCGACAAATGGCTCAAGATATTTTAAATTTTGCAAAAAGTGATGAATTCCATATGGGTTCGCAGCCAAAATACATTATTGATGCAATGAATTTTCTATCTGGGGCACACAGTTGTGAGCGGTTTCTATATGGATCCATGCACGAGAATGATTTTTTTGTTGAAATGGTCGAACAAGGACTCGGAAATTTCTTAGTCGAAATGCCACATATAAACATTAATTTATTGGTATATTATGGCTTGATTCCACCCCAACACGACAACGACGATGGAACTGATTCAGGCAATTGTAGTAATGATGATGATGATGATGTTGACAAAATGGATGACAACATTGGAGAAAAAGACAATGCAAATGGTGACAATGCTGCCATATCATGCACTTCCAATAATGACATAGATGAGCGTACTCTTGTGTTTAAAAATATGAAATTGTAAATAAATTATACAATGTATTACAACAACAAAAATTTTTTTTAATTTGTAATAAATTATGTTTAGCTCTACATATTGTTTTATTTCCCCACATATATATGCGTATGTAAAATTAATTTAATATAAGTAGATGATGATTAAAAAACTGATTAGTTGGAAATCAACATGGGTCGTGTTAACAGCAACAACACAATTGATAAATTTGGTCGTCAGAGGGTAAATACATCAGTGCAATTATTACGGGGTTTACCTGGACTTGGTTTTAAACTCACATCTGACGGCCAATATGACATCGAAGGGAAATGTTTGTGTAATGTAGCAAAACCCACCAAAAATGATGATGCCGCCACTCGCCTATATGTGCTTGAAGAAATTTCCGACGTACGAAAGCAGATATATAAAACAATCAATGACGAAATGTCGACACATTTTAATAAACTAAAAGTCGAATTTGAAGAAAGCTATAATAAACGTTTATTAGCCACTCTTGATCGAATAATCAATAATGAATTTGTGCCGCATATAAATAAACTACAAAATGAGTTTGAAGAACGCTATAATAATCGCTTGACCAAGTTTGATAGGCGACTTGTTGACCTTGAGAACCAACCTCAGCTATCAGATATTCCATTGTATTCTGGTGGTACAATCGCATCATCTTAGATATACTTCACTCAAAGGCCACACACGACGAATAAACACAGGGGTGAATTGCGTAAATTTAATTTCAACCCTTAAGTTGTATAATACAAGTATAAAATAAAAAACAATTTATCTTGTATCAGTGTTTTATTTTAATTGTCCCCATATTTCACATATAACAAAACGTGGCTTTATGATGTTACATGACCTTGAATATGTGCAGGTGGTCGATGATGTGTGACCTTGAGTGCTTAACAACCCTCCTCGGTTCTATAGACGACGTGGCCCTGACTACCTTATTCTGTATTTGGTTTCTAAGAGGTCAAAATAAAAGTCATATCGTTTTGTTTTATGATTTTATTTCTACAAATACTGATTTAGCACTAATACAATTTATTGCTTACTGAACCCGTTAATACATTATAAGTAAAGAATGAATCGTGAATTATTAGTGCATACACTTTAATGTCTTTTGGAAATTTGTTCTTGCGTGTTTCAAACTCCAACTTCACGTCCACAGTAGATGATTTAATCGCTTCTGGCTGATGGCTACAATCAATTACGAATACAGGATTATTCAGGTAGTCGCCAAAACTCAACATTGGATCGTTTAGTTCGCGTTGGTAGTAACTAACCTGAAAATTTTCGTAATTGTAGTAGGCTGGTGCATACAGTTTCTTCGTAAAATCCAAATTCCATCGCTCATAGGGAAATTTAGTGGCGTTTAGGTACAGGGTGATGTCACTGATATCGGCCGTAGTAAATTGTGTGGCATCCTTTACTCTATTGTCCGAATGACTGTTTGCCTGGAATCCCAGGATCAAATACCGAGGTTTTTCGAGACTCGTGCTAGTTCTTAAAGACCAAACGTCTGATGATGTTTGACGCAAAGCTGGCAGTTCATAAAGATCCCATTTACGGTAGGCCATAGGAATGTTTGATGAACTACTGCCACCTTTATTGATGCGAGATAATATTTTCAATTTTTGCCTGTCGTCGGGGATAATGTGTCGGATTTTCCATTCAATCTTGTCAATAGTAACGGCTGCATCAACTTCTCCGATATAGGAATTATTAAACGTACGGGCAATTATTAAAATTAGCTCTTGTTTAACATTGAATATCCCTTTTGCATAATCCTCAGCAAATCCCATTAGATATTTTAGAGGTAGCTTTCCGGAAAATACGTTACTAGTAGCATCGAAAATGTCTTGGTTCGTCTCATTCAGTCCCCATCCACATCCCATAAGGGTTCTTTTTTGGGACGCACCTAAAGATGCCATTGTTTTTAATGTTGACGTAATTCCGGGTTTTCGAACAACAGCTACTTGCTCACCTCCCATTTCATAGCGGATTTCATCGAAAAGGAAAGCGAGTGCATTATTTGATAGGTAACATTTTTTGGTAGCATCACTGGGTTTAAAAGTTCCCTCAATATAGATGTAGCTATCGGATATATCCAAAATTATATCTTGAAAGTGTACTGGAATACGAATTTCATCAGAATTGTTAAATGCTGGAGATCCATATGGTTTGTATGTGTGTTCTTGTAAACTGATAATGGAATTATCGAATATTGGTTCGGTAAAAACTTCAATTTTGTCACTGGTGGTGGCCATTTTTCACTATTTTCTTCGCCGTCGTACTTCTAAACCAATCGATTGTAGAAATTTGCAATCTTTTGCTGAGAGCTGTTTACGACTCGAACGTCTTTCCAATCTAGTGTCTGAATTGTGAATGATTCTCGGATGTGCAATATGTTTACTTTTATGTTTTGTTGTTGTTATACCTCGAGCAGTTGACAGCATATTCAATTGACGATTGAAGCAGAAACCCATAATTATATAATTTTTTTCAGTTCTAATTTCACAATAATTTTTTCACCTCCAAAGTCTATTAAATCACCGCGATCGTCCAAGATGCGTAGAGTAATGTTATCTATTGACTGCCGCCCCTCCGGCATTATCGGCATATAAATATTATTTTGTGGTTCTTTTGAAATTTTGTAACCAGGTTCAACATCAATATCAAATTCAAATAATGTGTGACTTTCTCTAGAGTTTAGATATGCTCCAGAAATTATATTACAATCCACTCTTATAATGCGCACTTTCATTATGTCTACATTATTGCTTGATTCGTGTCGTTTTCCACTTTTTAGCATTACCCGCCCAAAACCCAATAGTCCACCAATACTGTTCGAAAATCGAAAATCAATATCGTATGTCGACTTGAGCTCACATTTTAATGTATTATTATTGGCCACTAATGAAAATAATCCATCACATTCTTCTTTACTGCAGGATTCCTTTAAACTTGTGTATATTGCTTTACCGATTTCATCAATTTCGTAAGCTCCAGGTGGAATCCTTAAATGATGCGTTGTCTTTGGTTCGTCTTTCTTTTTGTATGCAAACCCATTGTTACTTTCGTCGACATTAAAAATTGAATTATATGTGTAAAATCCCAACAGTGCAAGACCATACTTACACGATGATTTCAATTCAACAGGGGGATAAAAATTTGCACTCAAGACACTGGAGTGTCCCGATAATGTGAACGTGTACGACATGACTGGCAACAAAACAATTTATGTATGTGTTTTATTGCTGTTTGCAACAGTTCAGAAGGTTTGGTAAGCTTCCGTCTCGTCTCACTTCTTTCGCTGCTTCAGCTGTTATTTTGACATCACTGATTTTACAATAACAACAAAATAGTTTTTTTGGTATGGGTCCATCTCCTTCATCCTCATCGGAATTACATTTTTTATAATGTTCGCTGCAGTACTGATATTTTAGCATGTCGATGTCACTCCGTATATGATCAGGTAACCTGTCCCAAACTAGTGCGATTTCATTTGGTGCTAAAGCGATCATTACTTCCTTAGGCATGTTTTCCAGCTGTTTTACAGTCATTTTTCTCAATTCACAGCCGACTTGACGATACGCTTTAAGCGACAACAACATTTTCGTGTAGTTATCACGATCCATTTGTGGTGTCATAGCCCTCATGATTTTTTTGAAAGAAACGTCAAACACAAATGTCCACACCAAACTGTACCAAAATCTTGTTGACGATCGTATGTATAGAAAATTTTCTTCGATGCTTCAGAACCCTTTTGCAGATAATGTACCAATTCAATGGGTGGGGGTAAATCACCAAAACTATCATAATATGTCACATTCGATTTGTTTTTTCTATATGCTACCCAATGAGTCCCACCTCCCACCATACCATCCAAATTAATAATTGCAGCTTCATTACGTTGGGGTCCGCGCACTGGCAGCGAGTCTCTCATATAGACCCCTCTAAAATGTGGTATTTTCATCTTTAAAGCATACTTTTGTAAATCAATATTGGATAGTGGACGTTGAGGCAGGGATTTTAATAGTTTTTTGATTTTGCACTATTCAGAAATAACCCCATACCTGCACGGTATGGTTTAAGAAACAATCCATTTCCTTTTTTTGAGTGCAGATGTATGGTAGCACCTGTCTTCTCAGCATTCGCATTTTTTACCGTCTTTATAGCACGCACAATACTAGCTGCACCGCCAGCTAAGGATCCCAACGCTGACAGTCCTGCAAATATTGGTATCAGTGGTAGTATTCCACCAGTTTTAGGGATCGGTATAATTCGGGGAAGTCGAATTTTACGTCTGCCACCGGCTGTTTTTAAAGATTTTCGGGCAGCGATAATGGCTATTTTTGATGCTTTCATTACATTCTTTTCAAGACCCTTTTTTCCTCCAGCTTTTAATAATTGTAATCGAATTGGTTGTCTAATAGCTGAACCAAACGCTTTTTTCTGTTGACGCCGTCTATTGACCCCATTTCTTTTCGAAACCTTCCTACCTCGACGACGACGAGGGGACCGCTTGTTTTGTCCAGTCGACATACCCATACCGAAACGTTGTTTTGTTTTCATGATGTTGGTTACTAGCCAAGCTGCAGCTCTTTCTTTTGCACTAGCTTCCTTGGATTTTACTATTTTCCAAGCGCTTTGCTCGAGCTCGTAATCGGCTTTGTGGCGTGCACTTAAATCTTCACTATTATGTAAATAAGCTAAATCGTGTTTTTTGCAAGCAGCATCCAACGGATTTATTCCTTGATCACCTCTTTTAACACGTTTTATTACTTTTGTACCGGGCCCACAATACTGGTAACCGGGAATATGTACCTCAAACGGTAGTCTATTAATTAATGTATTAACAATACCAGTGCCAGTCTTACTCGATAAACCAGACCGTCCACTTCGTTTGACGTGTGACATCTGAATGACTACGATCAATGTAAAACAGCTATAAAATATAGATAAAATGAGAATTGTGGAGCTCAAACAAAAATTACCAGTCGATAATCTTGATGGGAAAATTGGATCCGGACAAGATCAGAAAATATTAAGGAGACATGGTCCACTGCTTCCGTCATCTATTCGCGGGCTGTTAATTGGCCCCTCGAACTGCGGGAAAACCAACGTAATGATATCACTGCTTACACATCCATTGGGACTGCGTTTTGAAAATGTATACATTTACTCAAAGTCGCTATATCAACCAAAATATGAATATTTAAGAAAAATCTTATTACCAATTAAAGGTCTTGGTTACTATACATTTAGTGATGGAAATAATATAGTGGAACCGTCAGATGCAAAACCAAATTCTGTGTTTATTTTTGATGATGTTATGTGTGAGAAACAGGATGTCATAAGATCATATTTTAGTATGGGACGACATAAAAATGTGGATGTTTTTTACTTAGCCCAAACATATTCACGTGTTCCTAAACAACTTGTGCGAGATAATGCCAACTTCATTGTTATGTTTAAACAGGATGAGATGAATATGCGACACATATTTTCCGACCATGTTTCACCTGATCTGACGTTTCCGCAATTTCAACAAATGTGCTCTAAATGTTGGGACAGCAAGTATGGTTTTTTAGTTATCGATAAAGATAGTAATGTAAATTCGGGAAGATATCGGAAGGGTTTCGATAGCTATATATATTTATAGAAGTAACCATAGCAGCTCATTTCGCCATTGTCCGGTAATTTGAAAACATCATGAATGAAGAAATCGATTTAAAGCGTAAGCTGTTGGAAACGACCAGTGCTGTGAGAAAAAAATTTAAGCAAATTAAAGCAGATAAAACACAAGATAATATTGATTTGGAACAGTTTTACGAACCTATTACTAAACCGCTAAAATCAATATCCAATGTAGTAGTGAAGCAGCAGCAGAATCAGCCAATATTGAAACAAAGAACAATTACTAAAACTAAACCACAAAGTCGTAGTTCGAGCACAAGTATGGAATTAACAGCAGCAGATCCATTGACATTAATGGATCCGTTTGAATTAGCAGGGGAGTCATCTACACCGAAACATAGAATATACGATGAGTCATTGTTTGCAACACCACCCCCATCAAACAAATCTGACTTATCTAGTTCACCTTCTACGCCATCTTTGAAAAACGTTAATATCTATCTGAAGGGGTTACAAAAGCAACCATCGAAGTATGATACAGTTTATGGTGTCCATTATGATAATGTAAATAAAAAAAAATCATTTATTGGTAATGTAGAAGTTCGTTTTCCTAACGGACAGGTGTCATTATATAAAAACAACAGAAATGTTGCTATATTCAATGGAACAAATGAACTTTATGACCTGATTTTCCTAAAAAATCCTCCAATCCTTAACGAAGAAAGTGAATGGAACAAAGACATTCTTCAAGAATATAAAGATATTTTGGAATTAACAAATGCTGCATATACTAATTATAATAAAACTATGGGTTTAAGGGAAACCCGATGGTTAAAATATAGACAAATTATAAAACCACTAATGGAGGGAACTAAGCTTGGTGCTGGTATGCGAGAAAATAGGAAATCCAAAACTCGGTTACCTATAAAGAAGACTTTATCATCTAAATTATCTCAATATGTCTACTGGAATAAACCCAGCGAGTTGGTGGATCGATTACGATTATTGTGGAGTTCAAAAGTAGCCGGACATACTGGACACGATAATGAAATTATGTCAATTATTGAAGAGCTTCGAGAGGAGGGTATAATATATTAAGAATTACAATTCATTACTCTCATCAGTGTTGAATAAGACGTCATGTATACTATGGATCCTAGCCCCGAAAAACTTAAAATAGTTAATGAACTACATAGAAGTGCAAGAAAAAATTTCACTAGAAGACATACTATAATAAAAGGTTATAAAGATTTGTGGCAAATCGATTTGGCGGAAATGCAACAATATGCTGATGAAAACGATGGCTATCGTTACATTGTCGTATGTATAAACTGTTATTCCAAGTACGTTTATACAAGAGCAGTTAAAAATAAGAGCGGCGTTGAAGTAACGAATGCGATGAAAAGCATCATTGAAGAGGCCTCATACACACCAACGAACTTGCAAAGTGACCAAGGAAAAGAATTTTATAATAGCAACTTTCAAGCTCTTATAAGAAAATACAACATAAACCATTATTCCACGTATAGTACGAAGAAAGCGGCAATTGTTGAACGTGTTATAAGAACTTTAAAAAATAGTCTATATAAGCAATTCTCGGCTAGGGGTTCGTATAGATGGTTGCAAATATTAACATCTATAACGAAAGCCTATAATAACACTAAACACCGTACCATTGGAATGAAACCGAAAGATGTGAAAGAAGCTACAAAAATTAATGCATACAACCATTTGAAAATTGTTCCGAAGAAAATAAAGTATCGTTTAGGTAATATTGTTCGCATCAGCAAGTATAAGAGTATATTTGACAAGGGATATACACCTTCATGGTCAACAGAGCTATTTAAAATATCAAAAGTTAATGTAACTAATCCACCTACATACCTATTGAAATCATTAGAAGGTCAGGCGATTAAAGGATGTTTTTATGAACCCGAGCTACAAAGAACTAATAGTCCAGATATATATTTAGTGGAAAAAATTCTCAAAAAACGTAAGAAAAATCACATTGACCAATTATTTGTAAAATGGTTAGGATTTCCAATCAATTTTAACTCTTGGATAGATAAGTCTGATATTGTATAAATATCATTACAGATATATCAATTTTGTTAAATTAAGCATTTAATAAGTTATATCTATAATGTAAATAAATATAACTAAACATGTAAAACAATTTTATTTGTATAGTAACCATGAAGAAAGTAAGATTTAATGAAAAGAAAAATACAATACAACAAACATGTGTTTGGAGTTTTGCATACAGACAAGCGCGACAAAGTAACTTAAAACAGCTAATGGCCGATAGATATCGGTTCCAAAGAAGAATAAAAGAACTGGAAACCATTCTGGCAAGCGTTTTGGCATGGGCCTATAGAAATAGAATGTATCAAGAACGATTTGTTAATATTTGAAATAAAACACAAATATAATATAAATTTCATACAATGAACAATGTTTTATTTATCCTTATTTTTAAAAATATACATAAATCATCACAACTAAAAACAAAATATACATAAATTAAAACTATGACTAAATGTTTGTTTCGTATGGGTGTTAATAAAACATTTTATTTTAATACTAAATTTAACCTATAATTAAATGTTATTTTGGTATGGATTTCCCGATTATTTTTTATTTTTTTTAATTATCTGTATTGGAATTAAAAGACTCGATGACTTGTAGCAAAATTTTTAAATTTTCTTCAGGTCCGCGTTGGTAGAACTCAATATCTGGATGACCCCAAGGTAGAGTTTTCGTTGACGATGGAATAATGAAACGTTTATCGTCTTTATGTGAAAGAGCTACTTTATTTACCACCTCCGTGTATATATCATGTTTTAAACTTCGAAAGGTTTTCATTTTTCGAAATATTAGACCACCGCGTTCTACAATTTTTTGGTAATCTTCCAGATGAAGATGGTTCTCGACAACACATTTTTTAATACCCTTGGCCTTTTTCAACTCCTTATTTAATGAATTGACATAGTAAGCTTTCGCCCCAGTACCATAAAAACATGTTATCGGATCACCTGGAAATTCATCTTTCATTCTACCCAAAACCGATGTACTCTTTTTAATATTGAATAAATTTTTCTCTGGATAATTTGATGTATCAAATTTATCTGGGTTCTCCAACATAACGCGATAGAAATCGTCGGTAAAAATTTTTAGTATAAGAGAATCGGTGTCAGTGTATAGCAAGGAAGCATTATTGCCAAACTTTGCCTTGATAAAGTTATAAAAAAAATCGTAAATAACTGTTTTCGACATGTCCAATATGGAAAATCCTATATAAATTGGTTTGTTGTAAATTATTTTCGTTTTACCCATATGAATTGCTACTAAATCTTCTGAAAATATCGAGCAGCTTTTAAAATTAGGGCGGGCGATTAAAGCTCTAGCTCCAACTTTACCTATTGTGTTATCCCAGGAAGTTATTAACTTTATATCTTTACGATTTTCCACATTTTCCATTGTTTTGCCGAAATTAGCATTTATCATTAATTTAAATAAATCTTTACCAAATTTTGTTGTCGATTTATTTCGCAACTCAGTATTAAAATCTATGTATTTTTTTAACCATTTAGATTGATCAAATTTTAAAATTCTATGCGTCTGCATTACCATTAGGCCGTTACTGATGGCTTGTTTCAATGTTCTATAATGCACGATGTAGCGCTTTTTGTCATTCAGATTTGGTATTAATTTTGATAATTTTGCTGTTTCCGTAGGAGGAACAATGTTTTCCACTAAGAATGGAAGGTCAGCATGAGCATTATGTAGATATTCTGGATAATGCACATCCACCTCTAGAACATATCCCTGGGGACTGTTATCGTCAACCGCCATAATATTTAGATCGATAATTTCACGTTCTGACAGCCACCTGAAACCGCCAAATGGCAATGCCTGCGACATGCTATGACCATATAGGTTTGTGGCATCAAGATAGGTGATAAATGACGATGGTTTTGTGGTATCGTAATTTGGTAGATATGAATTATTGGCAATATGCTTCCTTTCCGTACACTGACTTATACCACCTCGAATCCCTTTTTTAAAAAAATGAATTGTGTTTATGTCAGTCAGTAGCTCTAACTCTACCTTGGTCATGCGCAACATACAATCGAAAGATAAACTTGGAAGGGTATAGTACTGCACAGGATCGAGCTTATAAACATTCAAACACATATCTCGAAACTGCTCAAAAACATCTGCTAATAATAAGACGTCTGATTTGAGATACAAATCCGAGTATTCACCCAAATTCTTACACCCAAACATAGACCATACTTCTTTAGCACGATCATAACTCTCGTCGCTAATGTGTTCTTCCCGCAAATTATCGTAAAACTCACTTTTTAGTGGAAGTGTTGTATTATCCATTTTTTCAATGGAATCTACGAAACTATAGGGAAAAACACCTTTTCTGCGCATCATATTAAATTGATTAGTATTGGGAAAATGTTTTCTTGTTTCTGTAAATTCGGTAATATCTAACCCGTTGCCCAAATTTTCCAATGATGATGATAAGAATTTAAAGCTATCAATAAATCGTAACTTTAAATATTTACGTTTAGTGATACCACTTTGTTTCTCAACATAATCATGCACGTAAATGCTCTTTGTGAACGACACATACTTTTCTTTACTTTGGGCTATTACATCAATTTTATCCCCATGTTTACACAATTCTTTTATGAAAAGATGACTATCGTAACCACTCAAATTGTGAAAAATTATTGGAATAAAATTGGGTAATTTATAATTTAAATTACAAATAGAATGTGCGGCACCAAATCTTTTTTCACCCGTTATGTGACAGTGGTCTCTTACTTTCACATCTGTATCAGTTATAGAACCTTCACATATGCCACAAATATTTGCATTTGCGAAGTCTTTCTTCTGTTGATCCGTTAAGCTTTTCATTTTTTTTATATCCTTTAAATATGTATTATAGAGAAACCTTAAATCGCTTTCAATACGGGAAACAAAAACTTGGGCCGCATCAGCTCCCCGATATAATTCAAACTTAGAAATTGAATCGTCAAAAGAGCATTTAATTAAATACGAAAAAGAGTATGGTTCATGCTTAAAGCTTTGCATTGTGTAAGAATTTTGAGAGTTCGGTTCCACATTTACAACTGGCTTTAAAACAGACTCAAAGTCTGCATACACTACAAAAGGGACTCGCATTTGTTTCTCAATATTTTCAAATTTTAAAATGTTTTCAGGTACACTATTTCCAAATTTATCTATTTTGAAATCAGATGAGGGAGTCAGTGAATATGTATGGTTGCAATCATATTGTTGATGCGCTACTAATTTATCCATTGAACTAAAATAGGTTAAACAACCATCACAAAAGAATATTTTATCTTCATTTCGCGATATTTGACTAGACACTAAACGCGATAAATCCTTAATCCAACAATAATGACTTTTTGAGCAACTTGAATCACAATTATGTCTATTATTGTCTTTTACATTGCAATCTTCTGTTATGAGCAATAAATTAACGTGATTTATACGTTTTCTTCCTGAATAATATAGCGGACCAACAACTTGATATTTTAATTTGTTAACCTCAAATGAGGATTCCAAACCATACACATTCACTGAAATATTATTTATTTGTTCAAATTTATTTATATCACGTAACTTAACTGGAAAATCCATACCTGCTAAATTAAGAACACTAGAGTAATGCGGATAGGATGATATCTGTGATGATATTCTATCAGTAGGAAACAATGCTGACACTATAGCCCATGCAAAACAACACTCATCTTGATTGATTACATTTATGACAGCTCTCTTGACCTGAATTGGTTGCGGCAATTTGATGTACGATGACCCCCCAAACGGTTGATACTTGTTGATATTTAATTCTAGGTAGAGAATTCTCTCTAATGCCCATCCTATAAAGAAAGATATTACAAAATTAATTCTCTCTCTCTTTCTCGCCAACAATACATTAAAGCATTACAAAATTAATACTCTCTTCAATAATACATTAACACATGTGCTTAACATACCTGAATCTTTCTCTTGAAATTCAGTTGACTGGGTTTTCATTGCTTCAGTAAATATTCCGTACACCATATTTAAATCACTGCCAGCAGCAACTACCTCATTTGATGTATTAAACGATTTTTCACTCACAATATCTTGTGATGGTAATATATATCGTCCGACCACAACAACGTTTATTTTCAATGATTGGTGCACTGCCAACAATTCACTTATTAAATCTAATACTTTCGTTCTTATTTCGTCGAAGAATGCTGTAAAGTCTATATGTCCCTTATCACTAGTTATGCGGTAGGTCATTATTCTGTTTCTAAATGCACAGTCAATAATCTGAACCCCTTGAGCCAATGGTCTGCAAGTATTACTCCTATGTTGTAATGTTCTTTGATGGGCTGCCATCTGATTTGCTGCTAAAGTAATATTACATGCAGCACAAGTTTGCATACTTGATTGTGAAGCACTACCATCTAGTCTACACCGCTTCCCTCCACCCACATTAGCCAATTTTAATGCACACGCTTCTCTCTTGTGTCGCACCATATTGTAACTCCGTGTAAATGTCATACCACAATTTTCACACACGTACTTATTCATGATAACAGATGGGAACGATTGATATGTGAATACTGAAATATCCAACTCCTCCTCCCACCTTTTTATAACAGTCACAATTCAATGTCAGGTCAGAAAAACTACCCCACTCAAGCGGGTATGGTTAAGGTCATAAAAACACCTGCCTCCACCTAAGCACTCGAGGACATATTATTTATATTATCGACCACCTACACATATTCAAGGCCGTGTAACATCATATCTGCCTGGTGGGAAGTTCGGGGACGTTGCAATGGCTTACTTCTATTACTAGGTACTACTATTTTAAATTTTACTAAATATTCAATATTTTAAGGTTAAAATGCGTATCAGGGGTAAATTATAGTTTTAAATCATGTACAGGGTGGCGCATCCGAAAAAGACACATACCTATACAAATTTTTCGAGGTGGTCAAATATTCGCTTCCCTATTCATCTTAAAGAAAACTTTAATTAAGACTTGTTACAGAGAGTAAGAAATTAGAACTTTTCAACACATACCGTTCTTATTTTATCTGTCATAATCATTTTTAAATAGCACCCAATCTGGCAACAACGCATTTATTTTTGTAACTGATACTTTTTGCCATTACCGAAATTTGCCCTTTTTATCTTCAGTTTAGCTATTATTTCAAGTAGTGGTGAGCGATATCGTGATTTTCCAATCACGTTGTTCTGTAAAAAATATTACACAACATTGATAACAAACAAAAGAGAAACGTTATTTCTACCTATATTAAAGTAGAATTATTCCTTTCAAAAAACTATCATGAACTAAACGCTGTGTACTTTACAACAAACTATTTGTTGGTGCAAATACGCTTGGTTTCTTAATCATTTTGTGCCTATTGTATATTATCATTTAAGAAAATAATCGTTAAATCATTTTGAAATCCTTATCACTTAGTCTATTTCTTTAAAGAATGCCCAGAGCTAGCTAGTCTTTCGAATATTACCACTCATTTTCATTTCACGGTTTCAAGTTCAAGATTCAAAAGTCACACACGGTTTCAAGTTCAAGATTCAAAAGTCACAGTCAAGTATCAAGTAACGACTTAACAACTTCACGGAATCACATTTTAAATAATAGGTCTACATGAGATGTGAAATACATACTAAAAAGTGATTTGTTTAAACTATGATCACATCATGCTTATTATTGCTGCTAAGGAACTGTTACTACCTGTGATTTGTTGATATCAGTGATTAAATCACAGTTCGTGAAATATCTCTAACCACTAATTTTGAAGTAAATACCGTACCTATCTTTTGTTCTTTTGTATCTCCCGTTGATCTTGGTAGACACTGCAATGTATAGATCTATTTTTTTGCTGTTCGGTTTAATAACTAAATAATTTTACGAATAACTTTCTTATCAATATTCAATTTTACCTATTATCCAAATTCTAGTGGGCATTACCGAGGCAACAGTTTGCTCCCTCATTCAGAGTTAGTATCACTTTGTTTTTACCTTGTAGGACTACTCGTAACAAAATTTACCATTTGAAATAAGCTTATTATTCCGGACTCTCTGTCGGAATAGAGAAGGCCTGAACAGTACTACCTCATTGTCATCAACTGAGGATCTTTTCTTGGGTATTTAAACGGTTTCCTTGCATTTATTCGGTTCGACATTGAAGATTTCACCTCGCTGTTTACCATTTAAAAAGGTCGATCAAATAAAATTGAAGTCCTTCCTACAATTAATGTTTTGCCCAGATTAATATTTAGGGGGTGATTGTTTTTAATACCTTCACAGGTAGTTAGTTCTCTTACTTCTTTCTTCTCCTCTCCATTTGATTCAATTTTTTTCGTTTGGAGGTTAGTAAGTCTATGACTGGGCTGTCATAATTTTTGCGGACGAGACTGAAAGCTTGTATCGATTATTTCGGAGCCAGTGACTGGGCTGTCATAATTTTTGCGCTCAACGGTGGAGACTACTGGAAGCTTGTATCGATTATTTCGGTGCCAGTGTGTGGCATAAATTAATATGGGAGTCGGAATCGTGCAATTCAAGATGTCGCTGGAGTGCTTGCATCCGACGTAATGCTGGTCACGGCGATTCACGTGCCGACGGACACCCACGTCGAATTTCAAAGTACGCTTTGAAAATCAAGTTTTATTTAACGGGGCTCCGCCGGCCGAATTGGTACGAACCAATGCTGACTGCAGTGGGCTTCTTCCCACTGGTAGCGCGTTGGTTTTAGCCCATGGTGCTGCGCGTCCCCTAACTTTTTGAAAATTTAATAATTTTTTTTTTCAAGAATTTCATGTAATAATAATAAGAATCATGTAAATAAAATGTTTAAAATGATATCTGGCAACGTTAGATCTATATAGAACAGTATAAATCTTTTGTGGACAACAAGAGATCCATTTTCTAAAATAATTTCGCAGTAGATGCTCATGCCAATGTTAGGTTAGTATAATCTTTTGTGGAATAATTTACAAACGCACTTACATTACTTTATCATGATATTGTTACATACATACAGATAAATCAATGATACAAAATTGTAATGGTGCATGCGCCAGTTAAATAGATTTCGTCCATGAACACCTAAAATGCCTTCGTGTTTTACAAGTTGCAAAGCTATATTTGTTATGTGCACGCTTAAAATCTCTTCGTTTTTACAACGTGCAAAGCTATATTATATGTACGGTATGTAAAGCTTGCCGAGTTGGCTGATTGGTTGGAACCCTTTTTTATAGGTTGGCTTTCCATTACATTATATTAAATGTAATACAATAATACCCATTGGTTATTCAAAATCACACAAATATATCTAAGATTGTTATTACTTTTTACGCCATAATTGTGAACTGAGTTATGATATATGCTAACTCACCTAATATAAAAACAAACTGAACTTACACTATAGTAGGTAGGTAGGTACCCAAATTTTAAATCACGCTTTGATGTAAATGGTATTTCAGTTAAAATTTTGCAAAACGGGAAGGTGTTTGTCCGTCCAAATTTATTGTGTGTGTGTGTGTGTATTTCGTTTATTGGATGCAATTAGGAATACTCTAAAAGGTAATGGTTTTAATTAAATATTGTCATAATGGTATGAAATGATTTTCATACTAAAAGATTAACGATACAAGGGTTTAACGTGGCTCCACCAAACATAGTTCTATCGGAGATATAGGTTGCAGGTACAATGTAATTGACCCTAGAAGTTTTAAATACACAAATGCAAAAGTTATTTAATATTTCTATCTATCAGCTTGGTAAAATTTTATTTTCATGGATATCTTGATATGTATAGGGGTACCTAACATTATTATAATCATTTTTTTTTTCATAAAATTAGTTATTATTTGTCAATAACTCCAGAACTTATGTCAGTTGAACCAAATAAAAAAAACACAATATACTGTAAGATATAATTTTTATTTTTTTAAAATACGCAATACATACATTTACATTTTTTTTTTCAAATAGGTACATAAAATACTTATATATTATTTTGTTTACAAATAATAATTTTGTTTAAAAAATACAATATTTTCTTTTTTATTTACGTTTTTTTACTTTCTTTATGCCGTGTAAGATGGTTTTCTACTTGAACCTATACGAAACTATTAAAAAAGTCTATTTTTCGCTTAATTTTTTTAAAATACACATATTACATACATTTACTTTTTTTCAAATAGGTACATAAAATATATATATATTTTTTTTTAATACATACAATAATTTTGTTTAAAAACTACAATATTTTCTTGTTTATTTACGTTTTTATGATAGACACACACGCACACTCACCACTTAGTGGTTTCCTATACTTTACACGAAACTGTTAAAAAAGTCTATTTTTCGCTTAAATTTAGAAATGTTGTTCTGGGCAATGTTTAATTTATCTTGCAGATCTTTTAACTTACGTTTTATGCTACAAGCTTCACTCTCGTTTTCGATAAGTTGAGCTTTCCACGTGTCGCGAATCTTGAAGCTTTGCCTTATGACTTCTCTTTCGTCTGGTTGGCTACAATTAATCTCCCAATCCTGTCCTGGTGGTGTTAAATTTTCATAAATGTTTTTTTTTTAAGCGGTTTTTCTCTTGACGACTGGTTCCCTCTTCACAGAAGCTCTGGACTCCTGTTCTGCCGGCAGCTGAGATGTTGTTTTTTCCAATTTTACACTAAGTTTGATAGCTGATGGTTTCGTAAATTGGAATGACTTTTTCGATGATGACGTCGATGGCTGGCTTGACTCTACGATAGAAGAGCTGGACTCCTGCTGTTCTGCTGGCAGCTGAGATGGTGTTTTTTCTGATTTGACACCACATTTAGCTGTTGGTTTGATCAATTGGAATGGCTTTTTCGCTGATGTCGTTCGTGCTGGACTAATCTCCCTCGCTTTCCGTTTTTTCGAATTCGCGTTTTTTTTCGCATAAAAATCGCACTTAGTTGGCTTTGATGATGATGATGATGTCAGTAATGTTTCCAATTTTGACGATGTACTAGTAGTAGGAGGTACCAAGATAACATCACTGATCACGTTGACTTTTTTTTCTGTTCCCGGTACTGGGTCCCTGAATCCAGAGTCTAAGAAAGCATCCATTGCAGCGTCGATAAAGGGGTCGTCGCCCCAAGATATCCCCATGCTGTCTGTTGTCAAGACGTCTTGTGTTTGGCTACCAACCACCAACAGATCCGTTTCTTCTTGCAAAAATGAATTCATTTTTTTTTTAAAAGACTCGGCACTCACAAATAATAATAGAAAGTCAGTCCAATGCTGAAAAGTTTTAAACTGAAGAGAAACGTTCTCTAAACTGTATTTTATGCATCACATCCCCCACTCCCACACTCATACCTCGCGGCTATACTTTTTTAAGCCCTATAGTAAGAAAGGGTTAAAATTTATTCTCGATTCATGGTCAAGGTTGCAAAGCGCTCTTATAAAAAATACGTTGTACTGTTATAAGATTAAAAAATAACATCAACATTATGTTACCAGAGGATCAACATCCTGATTTCTGTATTAATACTGATGGATTAAGAGGTGCAGGAATCCACAGTAAATGTTTTACATATGGAACAGTGCAATTAGAGTGGAGTCATAGCAATTCAGTTCCATATGTGGATTTATCACGAGTTAAACTCATGACTTGTAACAGCTGCGGGGTAGACATGTACCAAAGAAATCGTCCTGTTACCCAGCAGGACTTACTACGGAGGAAATGGGTGTTAAATAAAGTTTACCATAAATTAGTATAGTTAAATAACAATGTTTAGTTGAATAGTTGTGTGTTTTTTTTTATAACAATCTATGATGTCTTAAACGATAATAAATTTAAATGTTTTTTTTAAATAGTGTTTAATTTATGAAAAAAAACACATTTTTAATATTAAATTAAATGTCTGATAATTTAACAATAGAACGACCTGTATCACCCCTTTAAAATATGATGATGATGGTTTTAGGTATACGGAGTGTTGCAAATTCCATGCTCACCATTGGGATCTCGGAAACTATAAAATATATATTTTTTCTTGTGAGGTTATTTATCAACAAATTGAAAAATGAAGGGCATTTTCTACACTCACTTCTTTACAATGAAAGATTGTACAACTTTATAATAATTTAACCTTTCATAGTTTCCGCGGTCTCAATGGCGAGTATCGACTGAGGAACACCCTATATAGAAATACCGTTATTTTGTAAACAAAAGAAGCTATTTAAAAAACCAAATAGTGGTTTAATTCATTCACATTCCTTTAAAAATGACGGGGTAGTTTTAGATGTTCATATAACAAACATTATTTTGTGTTTTTTATCTTTTCCACCTGACGCAATCTTGTAAAATAGACCTATTGTTGTTTTAAAAGCATTTCATGGTCAGGTAAAAGCACCCTTGATCTAATCTAATACCAGCGCTAAATAAAAATATTGTGTGGACTGCAGGGAATATGTAATTTTGAAAATAAAATTCATTTGAGGGAGTATAAAAAGAACGAAGGTTTTAGCAAATTCCATGCTCACCGTTGGGATCTCGAAAACTATAAAATATTCCTCGATCTCAATGGCGAGTATCGAACTTAGAACACCCTATATACGAATACAGTTATTCTGTAAACAAAAGAAGCTATTTAAAAAACCAAATAGCGGTCTAATTCATTCACATTCCTTTAAAAAATAATGGGGTAGTTTTTGATTTTCACATAACAAAGGTTCTTTGTGTTTTTTATCCTTTCCACCTGACACAAGAATTAAAAGAGAGCGGCGACTGCTCGATCTTCCAACACGGCGGGAGCTCTAGATTGAAAGATTAAAAAACCCTTTACCTGTCTTAATTTCTAACCATATCAACATATTATTTAAAACCACAATAGCATGTCTTAAGGGATTGAACACGTGCAGTGTTTCAAAGAAGTAATCTTTCTTCCTTTTTTTAATAGGTGCATCCATTTACCCTTTTTATGCGTGGGATATAGTCAATTAAAATAAAACACCTGATGTTTATGGGGGATGTGTAACACCAAGTACGCGAACAAGGTTGAATAACATAGCACACGTGGGTATGTGGGATATACAGAACCAATTAAAATAAAACACAGCAGATTTATTTATGGGGGGTTCGGGAGCGGGAGTACAAAAGAAACACTTAAAATAAAAAATACAGCGCGCGAACAAGGACAAATAACGTAAGCACACGTGTGCTGCACACGTGCAAGGTTCACGGTCGCAGGTAAAGGGGTGTGCTGCACACGTGCAAGGGGGGGTGCGGGGGAAGGGGACAGGGGGGAGTTCCACCGGGGTTTCAACTCTACTCATAATATCTACTCGCAAATAAGGTCACGTGGCGAATAGATGTTAATTTGAAGTAATATACTGACGATAATTAAACGTAATGTAATGAAGTAAAATTAGTTGAGTCATTCGACGAGACATTATGAAGTAATTGTCACGTAATATTCACGTTATCCTGCTGGTCACCACTCGTCATAGACAACCATTTCTTGACGTAATTTTCACGTGCCTCTGCTAGCTGGTCTATTATAACTATTATATTTTATTGTCGTTGTTGTTAATCTATTTTGATAAATAGTTATTTTAAAAATATTTTTTATACAACCTTCCCCCATACCTATGATCGACTCATACGAAAAAATGTTTTAAGTACAAAGTCTCGCAAAAATTAATGATAGTCTTATATCCGTTAGGAAGCGTTAACAGCGATTATTCGACAACATTTTAATTTTTGCTTATATTACAGTAATTGCACCCCCTAGCATTTTTCTTGATCGTTGAGTCGACAAAAATTTTTTCTCAAGGACATATCGTACCTCGCTGACCTTAGTGGGCATACACACACACCCTGTATAATAAACGCATTAAGAAAATATGGATATGGGACCAGGTATATGCACCAGGTAACCAAAAGGTTGAAAATTAAAAATTTGTAATCTTGATTTAACAAAATATTAATTAGCTGATGACTTCCTGCTCACCTTACATGCATCGGGTCATTTTTAAATTGCTTTACAATATAAGATAGCTATGTGCTAAATTCTTGACGAAGTCTGAATATGTTTAAGGTTCACATTCTAACTTAACATAAACTCACTTCTCTTTTATCGGGAAATTCATGGTAATAGTAGATGCGATTTCCTCTCCGTATCGCCAATAACCCAGGACGGCTGTAAGAATATAGAAGAAAGTCAAGGAAATGAAAGCTATATTCAGGGGACCAAAGGTCTTTCTCATAGCTACAGGCGTTGCCATATTATTTTCAATTGCTATAACCTGAAAACCAAATTGTAGTTGAGTCACGCAAAGGTCGATTCATAGTTGCAGTAACGTTAGCTTTAAGCAGTAATACAGTAACCGGCAACACATCCATTCAATAGTCTATAAATACTTAAGCAGTAAAAATTCGTGTCAAAAATTTAGCGGTAACAAATGGTTTATTTTTATTTATTAAGTTACTGCTTACTGATTCGGGCGGCATCGATCATAATCGAACATAACCATCATGTTTACAACAATACACCACCACCTTACTTTTTATTTTTTATGGTATTTGTCAACTTCTCTGTTTTTGTGGTTGTATAATATACAAATTCTTGACGAAACTATGAAAGGGTATGTCCTTAGTGCTTACGACTTACATCTTTCTGCTTACGGCTTACTTCTTACGGCAAACGTTACTGCAACTCTAAGCGTACCTTAAGGATAAAGCAAAATATTAAAAATGTAAAATTTTAACTCTCAAGCATTATTAGGTATTCATAATGGGGTGGGGTGTTAGTGCATTTGTATCACAATAAAAGCACTAACAATATGCCAAACAAAATGTTCTAGTAAGATTTTTAACTTTGAAGTTATTTAAAAAAAAAATTGAAATTTTGAATTTTCAATTTTTTTTTTTTTCGGGCGTTAATATTAACGTTAGAGCAAAACTAACATTATCACAGCAACTTTTAATGAACCCCACGATTACACGTCAACGTTAATGTCAAACTTTAAGATCCCTTTTCATTCTAAATTCAATGATGTACCACACATTATCGTTTAATTACGATTTTAGCTTTTTAAATCATCTTTATGAAATTTTCAGGAAACGGACCTGTATTTGCTATAAATTTGGGAAAACAGTTCAATGCAGTATGCACTAAAACGAATATTTTTAAAATTATTTAATAATAATCCACTACATAATAACTACACTCGCCGGCACAAAATTCCGCCACCCTGAAATTTTGATCAAGTTTGATATTTTATAACTTTCTTAATTTTTATGCCATTTTGATGATTTTGTTATCTGTTTGTAGATCCATTTATTCTGTTTTTCCTTAATTATTTTATAAAGTAACATTTTTCGATTAGGCTATATTTTACAGGAGTAAATCAAACTGTTGTTTTTTGTCGTAATTTCTAAACACCCTTTAGGAAAATTGAGGTGGATAATTTTATTTGCATACTGTTTCTTGTAATCTTTGATATATTCTAAACATTTTTTGATTCATTCCATTATCTCATTTCTGCTGCGAGCTGCAATATTTTAAATGAAACGTTGATTTGAAGCCTATTTTTATTAAGAAAAACAAACACTAGGTATATCATAAAGTTAATTAACAGAAACAATTTTAATATCATGTATTTCCTCCTCTGGCAGCAACGATAGCTTGCAGTCTTCGTGGCATCGAATAAATAAGGTTACTTATCCTTTCTTGAGGGATAGCCTGATATTCTTCAATCAGCGCCAGTCGTAAGTCTTGCAAGGTTTGTGGTTGTGCAGGACGACGATGAACGACCCTTTTAAGTTGATCTCAAGGATGTTCGATTTGGTTGAGATCGGGACCATTCCAATCTTGGAAGTCCAACTTTATCTATAGATATTCGATCACTATATTTGCAACGTGAGGTCCAGCATTATCAGGCATTAATGTAAATTGGTTCCCGATGAAAGGAGCAAATGGAACAACAACTTCTTGGAGGATTTCCTCAATGTAACGGTGGGCGGTTAGAGCTCCATTTTCAACAAATACCAGATTGGTGCGTGCTTCGGTAGAAATACCCGCCCAAATCATGACTGAACCGCCATGATATGAGATTCGTTCTTATGGTGCAGTCAAGCATATATTTCATTTCTACGTCTGTATACCCGCACACGACCATCCGGCGACCTTAAACAATTCCTGGATTCATCAGTGAATAGTACGTTTCCCCACTGTTCTAGAGTCCAGTCCAAATGCGATCCTGCAAATCTCAGTCGGTGTTGTAGATGCCGAGGAAGTAATTTTGGACGTATTGCTGGCTTCCGTGAATAAAGCCCAGCTTCCGCCAATCTTCTACGTTTTGTTCTTTCACTTATGTTTACTTAACGAATCATTTGCAAGTAATTTTTTAGACACACAGCAGTAGATATTCGATCTCTTAAAGATCTGATGGTGACAAAGTTATTTAAAATTTTGCAGCTTGCAGCAGAAATGAGATAATGGAATGAATCAGTCTAATCGAAAAATGTTAGTTTATAAAATAATGAAAAATGAAAGTCGTATAGAAAATAAAATGTTATGAAATATCAAACTTGACCAAATTTTCAGGGTGGCGGAATTTTGTGTTGAAAATTAAGTTGATGATGATTGATTGGTAACGAACGTCGTATAAATATGTATAATGATTCATCAAAAGTGGCTGTTATTTTGTCAATTTTGCTCTAACATTAATATTGCGGCATTAGGGCATCTTTTGATTCACAAAAAAGTAGTGCAGTACTACGAAAACCGCATCCTTATATCTTTACTAAGAACGGAGATACCTAGTAAAACCACCGAAAAATGAACACATTGTACTCTCCCTAAAAGTAGTTATTAAACTAAGAACTATGTGTCTTAAAGAACGTTTTATATCATCTAGTGGGTAGACGCTATTAGGTACGTATATAAATAGAGTTAGGACACCCAGTATTGTAATTCTGAAAAAAAATTATTTTAAGAAAAATAATTTGAAAAAAATTATTAAGATTTTATGTTCTAAGAGCATGTTTTTGAAATAAGTAATTTGTAGTCGAATTAAGTAATTATATTTTCAAAGGAAGCCTAAAATTACAGGTACTTGAAAAAGGAATGTTAAACACACTATTATCACGTCACGTGAATTCACATGTTGTCGTATCGACAAAATAGCACATGCTCTCACGGCTTAGAAACAGACTACGTACACTGCAGATTTTTATTACATATTTTGTGTACCGAATATGTAAATGTAATAAATGAGCTGCATGAGGTGACTATAGTATTCTTCTAAACCTATTTATAAGCACGCATAAACCGTCTTGCAGATATTTCGGGTGTGCCATGACATTGCGTGATAGCATGTGATCTCACGTGATGTGATTGTAGTGTGTTTGCGGCTTTATGTATTTGGTATTAAGTAAGGTGGTATTTATTCTAATAATATTAGGTTGGTACTTAAATTAGTACTTTAATTATGCTAAATACTTGTTTATACTTACTGCGTTAACTATTTTATAATAAATCTTTCATGTTTAGTATATAAATTGTAATGCAAATATTTTATACGAAAGCAGATACGATTTTGTTTTTATATGGCTCTTTTATAGCCAGTTGGTAGGTAGTCCAAACAAATTAGGTAACCTAATTAGCTCAAAAAATTTTCATTTTTAAAACAAAATGGCAAATGTTTAGCAGACATTAATACGGTCTTAGTATCAGTATACAGGGTGTCCTAAAATATATGGTCGATAATTAGACATTAAGTATATTGGTCCGAACAAGATTTGAACTTAATTTCCAAATGTCATATTTTTATCATTGATAGTTTCTAAAATATTTAGTTAAAACCATCTCAAGAGCTCGATAATTAGGGAACATATAAGACCAAATTTTATATGAAATTCTAACCTTGAATATTCTTTATTTTTCGTGTTACATACTAAATTTGGAAAAAATATATTATACAGTACTCAAGATTTGTCGAAACTGTAAAGTAATTCTAACTGTGGTTTTAGTCTAGCATGAGGATGGCTCTGTTTCATAATCATTACTAGAATCGCATGGTGGCCAACAAAAAATAAGCCCAGTAAAAAAGTGATACGAAATTTAAATAAATTTCGAAAGATGACAGCAGAGGAAATGCAAATATATTTGTAATTTTTACCAAGGAGATTTATATATCTAGTTTATACAGGGTGTTGTGGAAATGATTTACTATATTTAAACCGGCAAATCCTGAGATGAAAATAAATTGAAGAAAAATAACCATAAATGGCGCTTTGAATTATTAGCGAAATATACACTTTATATGAAATCTCAAAATTTACGCGCCCGCTCCTGAGGACCTTCGGAATAAATAGCTTATTGAGGTAGTCGCGAGGTTCAAAAGAGGTTAGCGCATTATAGGCGATATTGTCATATTGCAACACAGAATTCTAAACGAACGTCTTCAGTTTTTGACAATAAGACGTCTTTGACACGCGTTATCACTTCTTTTTCAAATTTTCTAGAAAAAAAACTACACTTAAGGTACATACTCTCTTACCTTCGACCTTATTTTAAAATAATCCATTTTACAATTAAATTCCATAAAAAAAATAAAACACAAAAAGCATATTTTTCAACAGCTCAACAGTAGATAATATCACACAAATTTGAAATCATATCACAACATTTATTATTATGAATTATTTCACAACAGAAAAAAAATCGAGTACTGCTACAACTAACAAAACGTTTAAAATTCGTATACGTCAAGCACGTGGAATCCTCGACATCGTCAGTTCAACCCGGAGTCTTGAAACATACTGAAGCAACGATGGTGGCGCGCGGCCGGTATACAAGCAAGGGCGAGACAAGCGGTGTGAGCTGACAACACGGTTAGTATACTCTAGTGATCCACATTGTTGCTAAGTGAATACAAATGGAACGGTGCGACAGTACGTGGTTAAAAAAGGTTTCTACCTTAGTATTTAGATATTCGATTTAAAAAAAAAGTGTGTAGGCTTTCTCTAAGATACCCAAGGAGTCACCCATTTAAATAGAATACGTCATTTCCATAACACCCTGTATTTCTGCATTTCAATCAATTTGTAAAATTCATATATTTTTTACTTACTATAGGAACGGATTGCAGAGAAAATAAAACTGTCCCAAAAAGTAACGGATAATCCACCAGTTTTCCTATGTGTTTTCTGTCTGTGAATTTCGCATCAAGACCAACGAAAATATAATAATATACAACTCCAAACGTCAGCGCCGTTGCTAAATTAGCTACAAGCGAGAATGGTGCTAATATCTTTAAGTTTTTACTGATAATTAGTAGCCCAAGAAACGGTATGAAGAGTATCAACATGTATATATAGAGTGGTACTTCCTTTTCTGTATAAACTTCCACTATTTGCTTTGTGCTTGTTCCACAGAATACTACGTAGATGCAGCAGGTACCTGTTTGGTAGAATACGATGATGAAATCTGTAAATTTCCTGAAACAAAAATAATGATCAAGATATCCGCCATACCATCCTAGGACTCTAGGAAAGTTATTCCTCACTTACAAAAATATTTTATGTCCCATGGGCGAATAATGCACTCGGTTGTAATCGGGGGGCTGACCACTCGTCAAGAAAATGTGTATTTACTGCGGAAATCCTATGATTGCATGTGATTGCGGGTGATAAGATTTCGAGACTAAATGGAAATTTTCTTGGGGTTTTATTCGAGTTAAAAAAAGGTTGAAGGTCCCAATTCAATTCATTTGTAACTGTGATTGTATACATGGTGCTAAAATTCGTGAAATCTCGAAATCGTTCAGATATAGGAAGATAGTTAAATTGAATCGAAGTTGCGTATTTTGAGGCTTAATAATTTGGTGGAAGTAAATCTTAAGTATTTCGAATACTTGCAGAAATGTCCAAAAAAAAACGAAATATTCAGTTTTCTGATATTCAATTTTTGATTTGGGGAGAAAAAAAAAATTTTCATAGCCGATTTTTATTTTCTATAACATAGCGTTATTAGTTTCAAAATTAGACGTTCAGTTCTTTAGTTACGACCGTCTAGTCAAATTTTTTTAATACGTACCTGGAATAGCGTAAGAATTTATCTTATTAAGATAGTCAATTCAAGTCGATTTAAAGGTGAAACAGAATGTATCGAGATTTTAGTGGATTAGGAATCAAGCGCCAATTCCGAAACCAAGCGTCAACAGACTTTTCTTCTTCACAAATTACAAATTCACAGAAACACAATCACAAATTACACTGATAGAGCCTAATAGGTTGAATTTGAACAAGAATTGAACAAACCCGAACAAACCCGATTGCGAGAATGATTACCGGATTGTGAGAAGGATTGCGGGATTGCGAGAAGAATTTCAAGATATCCGTGTTATTGCGAATGATTTCGTAGGAGATGTACATGTATTGCGGCGAGTAGTCACCCCCCGGTTGTCATATTACTTATAAACCCTTTCCTGTGGAACTAATGGCACGTGACCATGAGCATTTAAAATATTTTTTACTATTTAATAAACTATGCCTACAGCACAACGTATTTAACGCCCAACCAACAGTTTATGTATTTTCGAAATTTATTGGCCGCTTTGATTGGTTGTTTTCTTAAGAATATCAATGCCTATATTGTTTTGGTTGAAAAGGTAACTTTAGTATTATACCGGGTTTTATGTTGTGTTTTTTTACGAAAATTCAAAACATCCTGTGGCGTATACTAGGCATTGCAAGTTATTGTGTATAGGTACAGCAAAATGAAAGTCTCATGTTTTCTTCACATTTTTTTTGATTTATTTTTGTTTATCTCTGGTACTTAATGAACTATGCAATTTTTATTAAATGCGCCTACATTTTGTAGTTAAAAAATAACAACACCGTAAAATGAACGAATTGTTTTGTTCAACAACAATAAATAACATAACAAAAATACCCAAAATTGAAAGTTAATAAATAATCAGTACCTGTTGGTTCTACCCCTGCTCCGAATGACCTCCCGACATCTGTGATTCATACTTAAAATTAAGGTTCTTTTCATTCTGATCTAAGCCATTCCATAATGTGATGAACCGTTCGCTCAATTCTTGTAAGTTTTGAGATTGTCGTTCTTGATTTTGTAACAGCCTACCAATAAAATTCCAAATATGTTCCAGGGGATATAAGTCGGGGCTTTTAAGTAAAAAAGCATATTTAATATAAATTTTATATTTCGTGAAGTAACGAAGATAAACAAATGAATCAAAAAAACCAAATGTAAAGGAAACATGAGACTTTCATTTGGCTCTGTATCTACAATAACATGCAATGTCTAGTATAACTACAGAGGATTTTAAATTTTCGAACTTTCGAAACGACTGGCATTTTCGCCCCCGGCCAGTTCGCCGCCAAAGTACATTTTTTTGTACTTGGTTGTGTTACATTAGGTTAGTTTTGCATCCATATAATTAGAAATGGCCTGCATAGGTTTTCATTTATAAATTAATATGTTTTGTAGAATTAAATATGCCCTGAGGGCGACAGTCTTACAAAGCCGAGGGCCTATGGCCCGAGGGTTCGTAAGTCGCCCGAGGGTATATATCTATTAGTACCCGTGGCGCATAAAAACTTAATGTCATACAAGTTCGTTTTAAATAATAAATATTTTTTTAAAATTTAATTTTATTTACCAATTTTTTATTTTTACCTGCGACATTACCTTGACATTATTATAGGCTGCGTTTTTGTTGCTAGGGAGATAAGTATTCAAATGTTTAATGTATCAAAGTCAAAAATCAAAAAGGGAACAAGGTTTTGAAATTCCCGACGAAATTGAAAAAAAAAGCTGAAAAGGCAACGCAAAACGCAAGAGAAAACCCAAAGACTCATACGACAAAGAATATGACCAATTTTTGACGTGGATGTTAGAAAATGCTGTAGAAAACATTAACGAAACTGTGCTGTTGGGGTACTTTTATGATCTATCTGAAGAACTTTCCTCGAGCTCTCTGTGGGGTAAATATTCTATGATAAAGAATATTTTAATGGTAAATAAGAATGTTACAAATTTTCGCAAATTATGCGAGTATTTAAAGCAAAAGTCAAAAGGGTACCAACCAAAAAATTCTATGTGTTATCTAGAGAAAATGTCCTAAAATTTATTCATGAGGCACCAAATGAAACGTTTTTAATGAACAAGGTCGCATTATTATTTGGTATATTTGGTGGATGTCGTCGGCAAGAACTTGTAAATATGTTAGTCGCACATGTAGAAAATAGAAAAATCAGTCTTTGTTGTAACGGTGCCAGAAACCAAAACTGACAAGGAACGAGTTTTCACCATTATTGATGAAGACGAAATGAATAGTTATAACTTATAAGAGATTATATATCTTTGCGGCCACATGGCTACTATTTTTAAGCTACAGACAAGGCCGCTGTACTGTACAATCTGTTGGGAAAAACACATTTGAGAAAATACCCTGTATTATTGCAAAATATTTGGGTTTGAACAACCCCGAAAAGTACACTGGTTATTGTTTACGTCGATCGTCGGCAACTCTTTTAGCAGAAGCTGGAGCAAGTATGACTACGCTGAAGCGCAATGGTGGATGGAAGAGTTCCACAATTGCTGAAGGATATTTAGAGGATAGCATATCCTCAAAAATTGAGGTTTCAAGGATGTTGGCAATCGCACCATCTGGATATCGCATTTCCTTACAGAAACTAAAGACCCAGACAATGAATCATGAGTCAACCTTTGCTGCAGGAAATTTAGCTATCAGGGGAACCTGAATTGCCAGTTCTATGTAAATACAACCAAATAATATATAAACGTAAATTTATATTTTGTTATTTTGTTAATAAAGAATAAGTTAATCGAAAACTGTTTTTTGGTTCTTAATGCCATCGCGGGCCATAATGTGTACTTTATTCCTGCACGGGTATAAAGTAATCCATTATGTAGATGGTATAGGTATAAGGTATAAAAACACAACAATGCACTGGTATGACATAAAAATAATTATTAAAGAATTAGTATACTATATAATGCAACGGATAAATATATGCTTTAGCCTTGGAGGCCTCATATTATAATATTTAGAATACTAATTGGTACTTACGATGCAAAATTTCCCCAATCTCTAAATGCTTCTGGACCTACTTCGCATGCGGCCCTCATAGACTCTCCATAACGCAGTAAACCTACTTGGCGTTTTTTACACAACACATACTGCCCTTTCAACTAAAATTTGAAATGGGTGAATATTTATGTAACATGAATAATATTTTTTTTCTACGACCGTGCGTGAAATACGGATCACGTGAAGTACAACTTCATACATTACATGGATGCACGAAGTAGAATGTATTCCTAATGGGATTTATTTCACTCATACTTCCGTAAATCTGATGCCGCTCTGCAAGTTGGTGGTAGGTAGCTTAGTGGGTAGAGCGTGTGAAGGCTAATGGGTAAGGGGGAGATAAACCCTAGCCGCACTCAAGCGCGGATCCAGGGAGGGGATCATAACCTCCAAACCACCAATTTAATACGAAAATATCATATATACCGGGATTACGTTTCGTAACTTCCTTTCCTTGTATGACCCCCCCCCCCCCCCCCCGCACGACAATTTGAAAGTACAGGCATGTACATCAGCTTCAGTGGAAAATACTTAAGAAGTAAATGTTAACAAAATAAATAAACCCGTATATATTCTTATTTTTATCCTTAGGAAAGCACCTTATATTTTGTTTGCCTGGTTTATCCATATCACAACCGAACACAGGGCACCTCATTTTATATTTATTTTAATAAACACACACGAGTAAATAAGAAAAAATTCTGGTGAAGTATCAAAATTTCCATGGAAAACTACGTGGCGACCCGTGTTACCAGAAATCTTTGATCAAAAGTAATAGGTTGATGGTCCGAAACCTAATAGAATAATATAAAACGGTGCATAGTAAGAAGAGTACGAGAAAAAGGTAGTTACTTTCGTATGATATGGGGGCCACCTCCAGATTGAACATAAATATTATATGGCGACCTCAACGACAAAAATGAATATCTCAAAAATTGTTAAAATAGTAATGGATATATTACAACTGTGAAAGACTGACAACGCTGGTGGCAACGAGGAGAGGTCTCCGAGAAGCTTCGGCTATTGTCGACCTGTTCCAATGACGTGGCGGAATCTTTTCTTATTTTAGTGGTATTTTAGCTGTAATTTGCGTTAAATTTCTATGAAATTAATGTACGTAAATACTTGTCATATATTATTCTTTCATTTCAAATACCATTAAATGTGAAGAACCTTTTAATACCTTTAAAATAGAATTAAAAACGCTAACACCGTATAAATCTCCATAAGAAATTTGACAATCACTCTCCATATGACGTCACTGCGCGCGGTAGACGAAATTGGAACAGTTAGATATCTTACCTTTAGTTATTTGTATCATGGCAGCTACCCCCGAGGTAAACCGCTTGCAGTGTGTCCGCAGCTTAATAGCCCATGTATTCAATATGAATAGGTGGCTATATGCTTGTTCTATTTTTATTCAAGCCAAAAGGAGACTAAAGCGGGTAATTTAATTTTATCCCGCGGGACTAAAGTGCATTCTAGCAACATATAATTAAAAAAAAGTTTTAATTTATCAAATTTTATTCATTCATTTATATTCAGAATTTTAGTAATACTATTCCCGAAAGTATTAAAAATAATGTATACAGGGTGTAACAAATGGGTCTTTCACCATTGGTATTTCGGAAACGGTAAGATATACGAAGTCGGTTAAATTGTGGCAAAGTGTTATGGGCCACATAATATTCCACACAATTTAATATTTGGAAAAATCTAAAATCTTGCGTCACGGTCTTTATTTTTTCCTTCCAAAAATAAATTTCATTTGGTCAATTGGGATAAGTAAGTATGAAGAAGTGCTTATTTTGGTATGGATTATTAATTATAAATTTGATTAATGGATACTATATTTTATAGGAAATGGTACAATCAACTCTCTACTATAAGAATTTTACTATAGTTTTCCGTATAATTAGCTCGAAATCACAGACACAGACAGGGATATCCGGTATATCCGGTATAATAATAATAATACTTACCAAAACGTGGAGTAAATATGTGCACAATAATCCTATAAAGAACGTTGATATTATTCCATTTGTCATTCCAGCCAATTTAAAAGCTTCTGGTAAAGCTAATAGACCTGTTCCCAAACAGCCTTTAAATAAATGATATAACGTCTCAATGTTGCTAAAATAGAAAAAAAATGTTATGTACTTAAAACGTATACAGCTTCTCTGAGCGTCCGGACGCCAGTAATAATGTTTTTCCCCACACTTGTTTAGTTTTTAAATTTATTTGAAAAAACTTCTGGAAATACTTCTCACAACCTAAGGTATTTAAATTATGTTGTGAAGGTGATCCTAAAAAGACCTAGACTGGGGGCTTTAGGAATGCAGGATACCCACCCAACCAGCAATTTTAATCGCCGCTACATATTCGCCACTAATAATGGCGTCGTTTTTTCAGTATGTTGTTACCAAAATGGAGAATAATTTTGTGATAACGATTACGTGCCTGCATGGTCGCTGGAACTAACATTCTTACATTGCACTACCATTCCTAGAACGTGCTAAAACCGTAAATGTTTGGTAAGTACAACCAAAATGGGACGTACTCACATCATGCCTTAAACATATCTTGATATCTGTCTCCTTCAACTAAAATAATGTATATTTATTCCAACTCAAATGGACCTCTATCCAAACAATATGTTAGTTCATATTTTATGATCTCGGTATACCCCACAGATATATAAATAGTATATTGCCGATACGAAGGTTCTAAAATACAAAAAGTATCCCCGCTATTGAAGATGGCGCGGGCCTATTGAGTTTGCGCAGTAGGGTAAAAATTGTATTGATCGCGTCAGAGCCGGCCCGACATTATTTGTTTGTTGTTATTCGTCGCCATCTTTGGTTCTGGATGCTTTTTAAACTTACAGAATAAAAAGTGGATCATCCGCATTGTTTTCGGTATATTGGTGCTTATAAACTTTCATTACCTAACAACAATTTTTGTGAAGGAGTTTTCAATTTGTGGTGGTTTCGATTCGCTTTTTGGTAGGTTAGTGGCTTGTTTTGTTTATGACGAAAGGACACAAGTGCATTGTGGTTTTTTGCAAAAGTTGTGGATCAATACCAGGTATACGAAAATATTTTGCTTATCACATTATCCGATTTTCAGAACCGAATTTCACTAAAAAGTTTGTAAAAAAGAAGAGAGTGTCACTCGTATACAATATAATATATATGTGGTCACTACCTAACCTTAAAATTAATGTATTTTTAATTTGGTGCATTAGTAGCTGATAATTCCCAAAGTAGTCAATATAGTCGTTCATTCTTAATGTTTGGTTTAGAAAAATGGGAGGATAAGAAATATAGGACGTCGGATGGAAGTTAAAATAAGCTCATCGTATCGATTATTACAAATATTCGGATTGGCGACCATGGGTTTTGTGTATGTTTGTGTTGTGTGTGTGATTGTGAAGTGAGTTTAGGGGTGCCGTGTTATGTGGGCAGAGCGTTTAGGCTACTGTGTCGTTTCTTGTTGGGGTGTGGGTTGGGGTTTTTGGGGAAGTTGTCTCGGTTTATTGGATTAGAATGGAATCGCAGTTTCCTATGAAACTCAGCATGTCTTTCATTGAGGATGTTCCTATTTTATTACTCCCATTGGCCTACCTGTTTGTTTCTCAATGTTCTGAACGACCCAGAACGGGAAGAGTGTGACCTTGTCTACTTTCCTTTTCTAGATGTCGATAAATTAGAACTATTTTAGGCCTGCTTCAGAAACTTTTAGGCACAAGACGCATTATAGAATATAGCTGCTTATAAGTAACTGGTTGAATAGTTCAAGCAAAAAAAAAATTCTTTCTGAATACTTTCTTAATAAACTTTACTAGTGGGAAAAACCTTTTATAAATTTCAAAGGGAGTCTTGATTTTCTACTGGAGAATATGGCGGTAATGGTAAATGGTTTAACTGTAAGTTGTTATTTCATTGCGGTGGGAATGGCCATTATTGAACACTTTAAGGCACCACAGCTGAAAAATTGTATGGGTTATATTTAAAAGCTAATATATTCCTGATTTTACGCAATAAATCGATGATTCGAAAAACGTATCCTAGAATAAATCAGAAATTATATCACCAAATTTTGTAGCACATAAAAGATTTTTGAAATTTGCATGCTTCCTACAATACCCCGTATAACATCGAAACATAGCCTTTTTTAATAATAAATTAGGACCATATCAAAATCGACAAAATTCTCTATCTGACTCAGGAAGATTTATCCCCCTCACTGCTTTCTGCTATAAAATATTTATCGTTAAAATGATGTAAAAAATTTTCAGTTAGGTAACTAATTTTTTAGTAGTTTATTGTAAATTGGAAACACGGCTTATCTTTTTATATACATATTCCTGCTTAGTGTCTTCTTTAAAATATTATGTTCCATTCACATAATACGGAGGAATATCTGAAAAATCGAGCATTTGCGCCAAAAATAGTTTCCAGGTTCTACGACCCCAAAATACAACATTCCGAAAAAAGCAAGTTTTGTCGTGGTAGGCGTAGTAATACAGTAAATTTGTGCTCACAAGTGTGTAGTGGGGTAGTTGAGTGACTCTTTCAATTTTATAAGTTTTATTGGGTGTTGAATCCGAATCGTGTGTTAACAAAATTTCGTTAGGCAACATTGGAAAAAATCCGAAAAAAGGTAAAAAACCAAATTTTTTTCCTTCTTTGCTTATAACTTTGAAATTTTTGGTAAAGAAACTTCCTATTCAAAATGAAAGTACATAAGATTTTCTATAAATATTATTATTTAAGTTTTTTTTCTCCGACCGACCGTTCGGGTTTGTTCGGGTTTGTTCGTTGTAACGTTGTTTTAAGTTGAATACAATGTGGACTTGTTTCAACTGTTTTTCAATATGTGTCATAAGTCTCGGTCGATTGTTTACGGATGGAGACTCATAGGGACAATTGGTTACATTATACAAGTGGATTGACTGAACTATTCCAACAAACCCGAACTCAAATGAAAAAATAATTTATGGCCACGCCTAAGCATGCCTAGGCAACGAGCTCAGATGTCGGCGCACCCAACCTTAGCTAAAATAGTGATTCATCAATGACTCTATCGCCAAAAATGTTGGATCAATTGGAGAACTTGTTTAACAGATGGACAGAAGAATAATTATTTCTAATGATGTGTAAGATGAATTCAAAGCTAAGCTCCAATTGTTGACACAACTTCCACGCTTTGGATTGTATATTTTGAAATGGTGACTGTGCATTTCAATGAGGCAGAAAGAAGCAGCAACTGGGATCTGCATCTTAAATTATACTTAAATAGGTAGCTACTTTCCTATGATATGAGGGCCACCTCCAGATTGAACATAAATTTTATATTGGGAGCCCCACAACAATAATGAACATATCCAAAAAATTGTTAAAATAGTAACGGATATATTACAATTGTAAAAGACTGACAACGCTGGTGGCAACCAAGAGTCTCTTATTTTAGCGGTATTTTAGCTGTAATTTGTGTTATATTTCTATGAAACTAATATAAGTAAATACTTGTTATATATTATTCTTTCATTTCACATACCATTAAATGAGTATAACCTTTTAATACCTTTGAAATAGAATTAAAAACGCTAACACCGTATCAATCTCCATAAGAAATCTAAAAATCACTCTCCTTGTGAAGGCACGGCAGACGGAATTAGAACGCTTAGATATCTTACCTTTAGTTATTCTGTATCATAGTCTCCACTGTTATACAATTTGCACAACGTGCTAAGGCCTGTATGATAACGTCGAGCTCGGGAAATACATCATTAACATAGATGAAGAAGATATCGAAAGAAGACCAAGACTTGGATAAAGAAAGACGCTTACGCGATTCCTTTTCTAATCTCACAATCTATTTGGTAATTATTCATCTCTCCTTGAGATATGGTCACAAGGAAGTTGTTTCCTCACCATTTTCCCGAGGAACAAGGCCCGACGTTGATGATAGAACAATCCAATCTTTTGCCATGGAATTTTAACTTTTTTGTAACTGAATTTGTACAATTTCGTACTTGATTAAATAACTTGAACATTCTATAATTTAACTATATACTTCTATAATTAACGAAATATCATGTACAGTTACATATAGAATCTAAATAAGGTATATGCAGAGAACTAGGAAAAATTCATAAATTGACAGCCTTTAATAATAAATTAGAGTTTTGGAGTGTAAAATGTGGGTTTTTGCGGAGACAGCCGAATTACGCCAATTCTCAACTATCTCTTGAGGGTAAGGTAATTTACAAAAAGTTGATAGTTTCAGAGTTATAAGCAAGAAAACTGCAAAAAAATTAGATTTTTGACCTTTCTTGAATTTTTTCAATGTTGCATTACGAAATTTTGTTAGCAAACCTAAAATTCGGATTCAGCACCCCAAAAGCACACATAACGGAAGAAATTAAAACCACCCCAAAACTTTCCTGGTAAAAACACAATTTAATTTGAGTATAAAATAAGATTTTAACTTTACTTCTTACAATATTCGATTAGTAAAGAAAGTGTCCAATAAATATCATGCGAGAAAGAAAGGTTTACAAAAACTCTTAGATTCTTTAGGAATATGTACTAACCTTGTTGGAGCTTTAAGCATCTCGGCTCTATGTAAATATGGGTCATAGTCGTCGGCCATTCTTCTAAGAATTCAAGGTTGAAGCGGAAAAGTCTAATATAGCCCTCAAGATTTGAGAATTAATAGTTTATTAAGGTTATATTTTCTGAAACGTCGTGATGTCTCAGACTATAAACCGATGTGTGTCAAAAAATGGCTGGTATTCAGTTTCATCTGTGGGCTATTTGTGTCGGTCCAATAATAATGTGTATACAGGGTGTTTCAAAAAATATGTGCCATCGCTCGTGTGATTCTTTAACGCAAGATTAAGACAAAAGAGTGCGTATGAAAACATGGGTCCGCAGATGATTTGTTTGGAAGATACAGGGGTGTTAAAATTTTGTAATTTTTTCGTTTTTTTTCTCAAGATATTTCCGAAACGGATTTAGTAAATTCAGTGAAACTTTGGTTACGAAAACGAACCTAACATAGCGCATATTTAGGCATTAAAAATGTTTGACCAGGTTTGCTAGGAGAGAGCGTGGTATTAGGCGCTCTAATAATGTCAGGGGTAAAAAGGTGGTAAAATCCTCATATTTATAACAGACTGAGAAGATCTTTATGTAGACAGTTGAATCCTAGTAATGAACGTGATATGGTGGCCACTTTCAACATTTACTGTAATTAAATTTAGATAGATATATTTATACTTATCTCCTAATGCTTGGATTAGTACGTATCATCTTGGACTAAGGGATAATTTTAACATTCGTGAACTTTACGGTGATTTATTCAAGCACGTGGGGAACTCAGTAAGGTACGCCGGATTCATAGTTTTCGCAACGTAAGCAGTAAGACGTAACGGCAGGCGCGGAACTACTATGCAGCAAGACCACGCAATGCGGGCGGCCCAGGCGTCCAGGGGGCGAACAAACACACTTTAAAAATTTTTTTTTTCTTACCCAACACTAATTTATTACGATTTAATACTATCATCAAGAAAAGGAGTTCCTACACATCTGTCGGTCGTCTTAGATTTTAAAAACTTTTATAATTTTTTTTTGTAATAAATAAGCATACCTATTCATTTTGCAATAGGGTAAGTTCATGTCTTGTTTGTGTTGAATAAGTATAGTGTCGCGCAAGCCAAGTGCTGAGCTCCTCTGAAAGGGGGGCCCCAGGCCCAGACCCACGTGGCCTAGTAGGAAAATAGGTCCTGGATCATGTTTATAGTAACAAGGAATTAACAACCATAACGTCTTAAAGTTTTTACGTCACCGTAGGTATTTTTTATTGAATGCAATACTCTATATCTATAATTTACCAATTTACGTTATTCTATTAACTAAATATATCATTTTATAGGGCCTAATAAATAATTTTGCGGGGGGGGGGGCAAATTTTGAAGTTCCGCCACTGCGTAATGGAAAGATATATTATTAGATTGTAAATATGTGATTTGCAACAGATCAATTTATAGTGCATAAAAATTAAGCAGTAAGACGTAAGAAATTGTTCAATTCCATTTCTTACGTTACGGCTTACAGAATCGGTTGGGATCGTTCATACTGGTGAATAACCGTCATGTTGACATCACCAAATTATATGTTTTTTAAATAGTTTCTTGGCTAATAGCAGCATAACATTACTCCCGCTATTATAACGATGTCTTCATCGCTTGTAATCATCTTTACATTATAAAGAACGATGTGTCATGTGAGGAGAAGAAACCCTATCCTACAAGTTCGTAATCTAGAAATTCTCAACGAAACTATATGAACGGGCATGTCCTACGGCTTACGTTACCGCAACTATAAATCCAGCTAAAAAAAATTTCACACCTAAAAAATCAATGGGCACATTCAACAGAACTCATCGATTTGTAAGCGTAATCATCTGCTGAATGCACTAAAAAAAAAATCGATTTCACAAATCGATGGGAAATCGCACGCCATTTTTTCCATTGAATTTAAATAGCGACTTGTGATTTGACAGCGAATTATGTCAGTTTTGCTCCGCTAGTGAATAGGAGCATAAAAAATAAAATTATCCATTTCGTAGAGATAAAAACGTAATATTTGATGAAAATATTTCGAAGGGATCCTAACCAAACAAAAATCTGACAGCAACATGCATTGAGCAGATCTACAAATCGCTTATAAATCGATGGGGCTCTGGTGAATGAAGCCAATTTTTATTTGACAATTTGACATAAATAGTTCGATTAAAAAGTAAAGGAAGTAAGGAAAAACGCGCATATTCTGACATAAAATGTAGATATACAGGGTGTTGCAAATAAGAGTGACACAATTTTTTTTTTTCTTAAATAGAACCCACTGTATATTATTGCATGTACGGAAAAAACAGTTAGGTGAACTTAAAAATAATTTTTTTAAAGTAAATGTTCGAAGTGTCTTCCGTTGGTCAACTGACAATAGCCTAACCGATCTACAAATTCTCGCTGAACATTTCGAACCATTTGGGGTGTAATTCGCCGAATTTCTTGCCGGATGCGATCTTTTAAATCATCTAAATTTGCAGGCTGTCTTTTGAATACTTTTCCCTTAAGGTATCCCCATAAAAAAAAGTCGAGTGGTGTTAAATCGGATGACCTTGGCGGCCACTCAATAAAACCACCTCTTCCAATCCACCTGTTTGGAAAAGTATCGTCCAAATATATACGAACTCCCACAGCGAAATGTGGGGGAGCACCATCTTGTTGCAACCAGATATTATGATGTGACAAATCGGGACGTTCTAACTCAGGAAAAAGGGTGGCCAGGGCTGGAACAAGTTCTTGTTCTAAAAAACGCAAGTATCTCTCGCCTGTTAAATTTCCGTCAAAAAAGAAAGACCGTATAACAATGTCATCGACAACGCCAGCCCACACATTGATCTTTTGATTCCCTCATCCAGTGTGGATTTACATCGGACCAATATTGATAATTTTCTGTATTTACGTCACCATTCAAGCAAAATGTGGACTCATCGGAAAAAATTATATTTTTTATAAAATTTCTGTTTACGAAACACATATTGTGAATGCTCACAAAATTCAAGGCGCCTCTCAAAGTCCCTTTCCAAAAGTTCTTGGAGAACTTGCATTTTATAAGGATGGTATTTATTTGTATGCAGTATTTTAAGAACTGTTGTTTTTCCAATATCCACGTCACTTGCTACCTGCCTAGATACCACATGCTGGTTATCTTGAACTGCCAGTAAGACTTCTAATTGTTGATTTTCATCAACTTGAGGACGACCAAATTAGGGACATCTCTTACATGACCGCATTGCCTAAACTTGTACTCAATTTTGCTTACTGTTGATTGTGATATTGGCGGACGATTGGGGTATTTTTGATTAAATAACTCACAAGTTTCTTGCTGTGTTCTAACCCTATCACCGTAGCCCATCATCATCAAAACCTCTATGCGCTGTTTCTCAGTGAGCCGCATTTTTATTTAATTTAGTTATGAAAAAACGAAATGAGTCTTTTGAAAACTAGTAAAACGTTAGGAAAATACACATAAAACTGACAATAACAGTAACTATTGACATTAATTCTTTTGGTTCTTGCATCAAACTCCAAAGCCTACTTGACTTTTCTTGCGCTTCACGCATGCTGACTACAGGTTTTCCTCAGCGTGCATGAATCAATGCAAGTCTTGATTGATTGCGAAATATCTGATTTTCAAATTTTGAATGAGAATAACTCCAAAACGCTTGGGCTAAGGTATAGCATATGCTACATGAAAAATGTTTAGGATTTTCCGAAGAATCCGTACATGCAATAATATACAGTGGGTTCTATTTAAGAAAAAAAAATTTGTGTCACTCTTATTTGCAACACCCTGTATATCTACATTTTATGTCAGAATATGCGCGTTCGAAAAACAAAATCGGAGGGTCCGAGCGATTTTTTTAAAAAATTGTAGTTTGCGAGATAATGAATTTATTCCTTACTTTACGTCCTCACTGTATGCCCTATTTTAGATGCTTCTGATAATCCAAATTTCACTAAAATTACTAAAGCCATTTCGGAATATCTGAAAACACCAAAAAAATTTTTCAAATTTTAACACCCCTGTATCCTTCAAACAAAAGATCTGCGAATCAATGTTGATAGGACTCTTTATCTTATTTTTGGGTAAAGAATTAACTTACGAGTGATGACACCTGTTTTTTGAAACAGGACGCTTCATCGGCGTTTTGTATACTTGAAAATAATGTAAAAAACTATATATATGTGATATCTAGCGACAAATTGGTATAATACGTACCTATTCCTATTAGTGTTCTGAAATATTAATTGAATATTCGAAAAAACTTTCTATTCTTTTTCAGGATTATCTAAAGAGATGCTAGTCTCTCATTTTTGTTCTATGCAAGACAATATCATTGGGTAATTTTATATGTGTATCTTGTTCAGATTAGCTGCTGCTTACAGCTCTAGCCCTTTACGGAAGGACCTCGATGCTGTTGATTTTGCAAAGTTCAAAGAACATATTTATAAGCTAACACGCCTCAAAACCCTATTTAGGCAGGACTTCATATCCAATAGAATTCACATCAGAGATGGAATAATCTACCTAACGATTTTGTCGGGCCATATACTACAAGCCACTTTAAAAATCGCTACGATTCGTACAAAAAAATAAAGCTTTTAATAAAATAAACATAAATCAGCGATCACTAATTCAATAGGCATAATATTAAATCAAACGATCTGATCATATTTTCGAATATCCAAAATAAATATGATGGAAAATGCTTTCGTCTATCGCAAATAATTTCGTCAACAAAAAAAAAATCTTTGCTAAAAGACGTTTATTTGAAAACCAAGAGTTTTAACAAATAATATAATTTATTTATTAATCAAAAGTATTAACATTTTCGAGGTTTTAATTACAGCTTTATTTACCCATGAAGTAAATAATGTAAATTAGTTTTATTAGTCTCTTAAAGATTAAATCCTAAAAAATACAAATTTTATTCCTACTTTGTATTTTTTTAGATAAAATTAAATAATAAATACCTACTTAATAAAATAATATTATTAAAATTTGGTATAATTTTATTAACTTAATGTATATTTAAAAACAAATTAAAAATTCATTACTATTATTATTAAAAAAAACTTATGTTCTAGGTAAATCGTTATAAAAATTTAGACATTTTCTTGTTTAAATAATTTTGAGCTACAAGTGTATGAAGGTGTTAATTCGCCCTATTAAATTTTGATATATTGAAATCTCCAGGACTGATTTTATTTAAAAAATATTTTATCCAATATAGTTTTATTACTTATTAAAGTATTATAAGTATATTAAATGCATACAAGGGAAGGTGCATAATTGTGTTAACTAAAATTTAAGTTAACACCCATTGTTATTTAATGAAACGGCATCTCTAAATATGATTCTCTAAATCTCTTACATAATTATATACAGGGTGTTATGGAAATGGCTTATTATATTTAAATCGACGACTCATATTTTTTTTAAATCGATAGGCAAAAAAATGGGAGAACGACCCATAAAGTCTGACTAAAGATGGGCTTATCAGTGCCTGGCTATCTACTTTAGCTGTTGGTGAAGTATTAGCTGCTCGTCATCTTAACGTCGAACTGTTTATTCGGTCGCCATCAAATCCAAACTGTAGACTAAAGTCACGGCCATTTTAACTGGAGCTTTTCCGCCTATTAAGGACATAGCTGGAAGCTACAAATATATAGCAACCCAGACAGAAGAAAATAGGGCTATTATCGTTTGTCCTGGTCTTGGCTATTAATCGTTTTCTTAAATAAAAGCATTATGAATTACAAAGAATAGGAAAGAAGGAGTTATATAGTTAAGGAAAGACTAAACCATTTTGCAGAATTAGATGACGAAATACCGTGTTAATGGTTCTCAAACAAATTGAGCACATTCATGAACGGCATGCATTGAATTCATTTTCAATTCTATTCCATTATTCTCCCTTTTGACGCCATATTATGGCATCTGTTTTTTTATTTTCCAACACTGCTTTCCTTTTTACAGCTAATTTAATTAAAATATTTCGTTCAAAAAATTAAAATTTGACGATCGCTCTTTAATTTCAACCGCGTTTTGGCATTTTTAAAAATATCACCAATAAATAATTGAAAGACAGGAAACCACCATCAAGGTATACTTAATAACATATTATGTCAATCACATCAAAATCATGGCTTATTTATCGTCTCTGCGTTGTTGCCTATTCTCAAATATAGTTTATTCCTTTCGACGGTTTATCACACCTATATTTAATTGGTCTCCTGTTATGTGAATTCAATAAAGTATCTACTTACACAATATTTTTTCGGAATATTTTTGAAATAAATTTCTTGGAAAAAAAGCAAATGAGAATGGGCATAATAAATAAATTTGCTTGAAAAAGAGTCATTCCGGCTGCATTGTCTACAACTCATCTGACTGGAGTTCTGTTGTCAAATTGGTGTTTTACTTAGCTTACGGTTTTGTAACTGCCGGCATAATAAACACTTTTTAATTTAATACCAATGTATGGAAAAATTATTATTTCCCAGACCACCCACTGATACCTTATACAATAAGGGCCTATTTAGTCTACACAGTAGCACTTAAAATACTATTTTAGATTGAATGATACTACCAAGAAAAGAAAGCTTTTCCACTGATAGGATGTCACCACCTGTAGACCGGTTGCGAACTCTTTTGTTCTCGTCAGTACAGGCTAGGTGTACATACCTATCACCAGAGAAGCCTCTAATACTTAACTCTGTATTATCCTCGGTAGTCGAGAAGATACAGCGCATCGCGCCATTTCTTAGTAGTCCCACACAATCTGAACAGACGTTATTTGAATAAATCAAAAGTAAAAAGCCTATACTTTTCAGGTGGTATTAATATCAAATACCAATGTATGGAAAAATTATTATTTCCCAGTCTACACAGTAGCACTTAAAATACTATTTCAGATTGAATTGTACTACCAAGAAAAGAAAGCTTTTCCATTGAAGTATAGACTTCTTACTTTTACGTCATTAGGACGGGTTTATTAGTGAATCGCTAAAAGTTACGGTTCCATGACTGCCAGCCAATTATAACTGACAGCTAAATTCCCGGCTAACCTAACAAGTGTTTATTGTGCCGACAGTTACAAAGCTGTAAGCTAAGTATAATGCCAGTGTGACAACAGAGCTTCAGGTTTGTTGTCTGCATATTTTTTAAGAAAAATAAAGAATATTTGATTTAAATTAAATTGAATTCCTCGTAAAAATGTTGTCTGTTGTGGGGGAAGGAAAAAATAAACCGCATAGAGCAAGTGTCGGAAAGGAATTTGTGGTGACGAAAACAAGCACTAAAGATAATCCCGTATTTTAAAGTACCCGATCCCAATTTGATCGTAAAATAGAATCGTCAAATAAGATTCGATCGTAATTTCAAGCGAGTACGACATCGAGTTACTCAATGATTTCGTATCGTGGAATCAGATCAACCATGTATCAGCTAATTTTCTTCGAAGCCTTTTGGTTACTTTCAGGAATTTGGTATCATCTCAGGATATGCGAGTTTAAATATACCGGGTGTTTCAGGAAGAACGCTCACCTCTATAACTTTTTTATTATTAAATTACAGGAATAAAGTTTGGGTTTGTATGTGACATTTTGCATTTTGTGAAAATACGGACTCCATTTTGTCACTTACGGTTTAATCGGAAATTACCTCAACTTTGGATTTTTAAATAGTACACCCATTATATTTTTGGCTATATCGATTAAGAACACCATTCCAAATTCAACGACACCCCATACATCGCTTTTTGATACTGAAAATCATTTTTCTTCTTATTATTTTTTTGTTCATCTAGATTGCTATGAACTCCCTGAAATGGTTTACTTCTAAGCCAAATTATGGCGGATTTTAAATTTGTATTCATGTTCATATTTGTTTGTTAGCCTTAGCGTCATGGGTACCTAGATAAATGCAAAGCCGATTGCGCTTCTTGTATTTTTTATTATGAATTGATATTTCTAATAAATTATCTCTGCTTTCCAACTTGACATAAGGGTGTGTGATATCAAATTATTGGAGAAAATGTGTTCTTTTCGCCTGAGTGAGCAAATATGCGGCTATTTGAAAAAATTAAGTTTTCTGGGAAAAAGTGTTTAAAAGTGTGTAAAAAATTTAATATACAATAAAACTTGAAAATTGCATTTTTATCAAGAATTTGGCTTAGAAATAAACCATGTTAGGGAGTTCATAGCAATCTAGATCAACAAAATAAATAGAAAAATTATTCAAAGTGTGAAAAAGTGACGTATGTGATGTCGTTGAATTTGGAATGGTATTCTGGATCCATATAGCTAAAAATATACTGGGAGTTCCATTTAAAAATACAAAGTTGAGGTCATTTAGTCAGTTAAACCGGAAGTGACTAAATGGAGTCCGTCATCTTATAAAATGCAAAGCAAAATAGTATCACATACAAACCCACCAAATTTTATTTCTGTATTTTAAATAGTAAATAAGTTATATGTGTGAGCATTCCTCCTGAAACACCCGGGGAAAAACCATTTCTATAATACCATCCAGATTACGATTTAATTATACTTTGGTCATCTAACTCTCAATTTAAAATATCATCTAGATTTTACCGAATTTTTGACACTTAAGGATAGGTTCCTAAAACCAAAAATATGCCTTTAAATTTGTATTAGGTCGGGGTTATCCAACTTCTTAATTACAAATCGCTACTTCCTTGTTCTTTATTCATAAAAATTAATAATATTGAAGCATTGACTTTCGCATCACCATCCATTCAAGTCCTTAATCTTTAATTCTTAATGATTACGTTTTACAAACGACCTTGAAGGTTCTCAATTTTCAACTTTTTAAGGATTAACGATTACAAATTACGAAAAGAATGACCCAGGCATGCGCGGTTCTTGTTACTTGAGGCCGACCAATCATAAGCAACGGACTTCAAAGCCCATCGTGGAGACTCGTACCTACGCTCTCGTATAGTTCATCGGGCAAACCACATCTGTCTTAAAGTGCATCTGTCCTACTCACGAACGTCACTTCGTGTTGAACCGGGAATCTTCGTTTCTGCAATTGCCCTACCCACCCTTGCGACACGGAGGGAGCGGAAGTCGACAAACAAGGATGGAATATGCATAGTTTCTTTGCTGTTTCGAGTGTGTTTCGTTATGGAAAAATTATTTGGTATAGTGTGTAAGTTTCGGGTTCGAGCATGATTCGAGGTTTGTTCGGGTTTGTTCTTTGCAATAGACATGTTGGCCAATGAGATCGTGTAGGACAGATGACCATTAGGATAGAAATAATAAATACTTGTTATAGTTCTCTAATTTTCTTTAAATTAAAATACAATAGGAAATCGTCTCCAAAAGGTGTATCGGGGCGGGCTTGCACTTGTTTCCACAGGGCATCTATAAATATTATATGTATAATAATTAATTTTCTTCTTATGTAAGAATAAAATTTCGATAATAAAACAACGACTACTAATGACGTAGTTAGGTAGGGTGCAGAAAATCCCAAAAATATTACAGTTCTAATATGAAAATAAATATGACATAACCATTCACTCGTTCGACGCTAAGAGCAATATTTTAAGTCTATATCCAATAATAATTCACAGCATGTCAGTAAACATGCATGTAAACAGGGGGAAAAGGCGTTCCCAACGGATTAGGTCATACGAGCTTAAGCGAACATTATCCGAATACACTTGGGTTGTAGGACAGATGAATATTAGGGTAGTTGAACAGTAGGACAGATGAAGCCATCTCGTTCGTCGCAGAGTGCCTTATAGTACGATTTGCGAAATTTGATTACTTTTTCATTAAGATGAGAATCCCAAACAAGACCAGACCTACGTTGCATCCATTTAATTAAAAAATATGCTGCCTTTTGGCAGGTTAGAAAGAGACGAGAGTCATCAGCTGATCAATATTTCTTTTCGTAAAGTTTTAGCCGTTAATAATAAAGTTTTTTAGTTAATTTATTGATATTTAGATTGACTGACATGTCGATTGGGGTATCAACAACTTTCAGGGAGATCTGTGACAAAAATTTGAAAATTGTTCACATTTGAAATTGTTATTATTATCCTTATAACATTATATAGCATATTTTTCATAGCGTTTTCCAATCCTTTAACTTTAAGAAACCAGTTTTAGATTAGAAAAAAAACTAAGTATATTTGGCTAAACGTTCGCATAAAATAATGCCCGCTTGGCATTCTGTGATTAAACGCAGTTCTTAATATTACAAAGCGTTACGAGTGTTAATTGCCTACAGAACAGCAATCTTTATTGCTATAACGATACGTTCTCCAATTTATTTTTCTATCAATAAAGCATTCAAATAAGTTTTTAGTGCCCAAAATAATTAATTTGTGGAGCCATATGAACTGTTTTTTGGTCATTCTGGTATATTTAAATAATTGTTTCCAATCCCAGTCTAATATTAACATGTCTCTGACTAGGGTAGTGTAATTACCCTTGAAATCTCTTTATCTGTTCATTTGGCGCAAGCCGAGTCGCCTAACTCTTTTGTGTCGCATTTTTGCAATTGTCTCAATACAGGTTGCCATTGTTGCAAACAAATATGTACCAATTGTAGCAAATTTAGTTTTACTAAGTTTCACTTTTAAAATAAAATATTAAAATTATATACAAATAAACGCAAGAAACACACAAGGAAAAATGGATGACGTTTGGCCGATGTTAATACAATAAATAAATTAAGGATTATGAATTAAGGATTTATATAAACATTACGTACCGATTAAGATAATAGTAACGAATTAAGAAATAAACACTAAGGAATGAGAATTAACGGCTAGCGATTAAGAAGTTGGGTAACTCAGGCCTAAACTATAAAGTTATAAATAATAGAGAGGCATTGTAAATCTGTTTCAAGCATTAGTTATAGCTACAAATAATTATCTTTGTCCTATTGTAAAGATGCTCTTTTGCATTACATTTGAAAAATATCAAAACAAACACCTAACTAAAGTCACCTTAACAATATACATGTATTTTACACTTAAAACTCTCTAAGTGCAGTATACTCAAATTTTAAATTACAAATATATACAGGGTGCCCAAAAAAATAGTGCCCAAAAAAACAGTAAGTATGAGTTAATAACTAACAAATCATTGGCAAAAACATACTACCATTAAATTTTATCAGAAATTAATTAATTATGCATAAGGTGTTCAAAATGATTTTCATCATTCTCCAAACAATATATAGCATCTTTAAACTATAGAATTTGAAACATTCACTAGCATTTGTGGCGTATGCTTTGAAAGGCTACAATAACTAGTCGTCTAAAGGTCTCCGTCTGTTTCAAAGTTCTGCTTATAAATACAATTCTTGAGACATCAGCAAAGGAAACCTAATTGTTATTAAATTGAATGTTTTTACAAAATTATGAGAAAGATAAGTCCATAGCCTGAAAATTCATTACATCGTTGAATTTAGGATAAAAAGGCTCTTTAAATTTGATATTACGAAAACAAAGCCGCATTAAAAAAAAAAAATGAAGTTCATGATGATTGCTTAAAAACGATATGTCGTAGGTATAATAAAAATTGTTGGGTAATCGTTGTGTTAATTAAAAGTTGCTGTGAAAATGTTTTGCCAGTTTTGCTCCAATTTTAATATTAACACCAGAAAAAAATAATTCAAAAATCCAAAATATCAGTTTTTATAAATAACTGAACACTTTTTACCAAAATTTTTTGTATGGCGTATTGTTAGTGCTTTGATGGTAAAACTTTTTCCCCATCTAATCGAAATTTTATCTGTTACCATTAACGAGATCTCCATAGAGGCCCTCCTTATCTTGGACACCCTGAAGACAGTCGTTTATATTCAAGAATATCTTCACTCAATATCCATATATGAGGTAACATTTTTAAATTGGCTTAATAAAATAAGATATAGGATTTTATAATAATTGAAAACAAAATTCTCACAACAACTTCTGACCTCTGTGCAATCCAAAAATAAGGAACCCTTGATAAAACTTATGGGAGTCCCACTGGAAACCGCCGCGGTCCATATAAGGAAAACTATAAACTAACTAAAAATTTGGACATTAAGCTAATGTTGAATGGGGACAACTCGGCTAAAATATTTTCAATATGGCGGCACTTCTGGTTATACCGGAAGTCGGTTTCAACGTGCTTATTTTAAACGAAACACGCTATATATTATTACGTTTTTTGATTCTAGGCAGATTTCACATATTATGTCCTATAAGTCTAAACGATCCAAGATCAGTTTTTGCCTTTTTCAGTTGAGTTAATGCATTACGGAAATACGAGTGGTTTCTAAAGAGCGAGAATTTTTTAAATCACCATGTAGATTAAGAACTAAGATAGCCATAATAAATTGGACTCCGGAATCTTCCTATTCGCTAAAAAGTGGGACACTAAAGTGAAAACCGCAATTTTCTATCTTTCATAACCCCAGAAAGTGTCGAAAATGGACACCCTATGCATATAGTTAATAATCGTATCATTATCGACCACACATTTCAGAAATTTATTAGAACAAAAAAAAATACGATGATGATGATAAATTCCACACAAGTCGAATAACGAATTGACTTGAGACCTTATTCCTCTTAAAGCTAAATCATAGTCGTTCGCCATCAGTCAGTAATATGTCTTCATTCTATTTTTTAACAATTTAATAAACACCGGAAGCTAGCGTTTCAACGATGGCATATATGGCGCTATAGCTTCCAGCTGATAAACCGATGATACCAACTATAATCAGTAATACATCTTTCCAGAAGATTAGTGTCCTTGGATTCGATTTTTCGGGCCAGTAGGCACATAATTCGATGATTGCTGGAAAAGCGATGCCGAGCGCTGAGAGGCAGAACGATCCTACCAGTGAGATAAACAGGCCGAGAAGGGGTACTGTCATTGCGAGCACAACTACAAAGAGGAAAAATATTTAATTTAGAACCATATATTTTATGTAATGTTGTCATTTCACACTTCTTAACAGGAACAAGGCCACCCGGTCAGAGCAGAACCCAACGATTTGTAAAGCGATTAGTAATCATCTGCTGAATGCGCTAAAAAAAAAATGATTTCACAAATCGATGGGAAATCGGACGCCCTTTTTTCCCATCGAATTGTGATTTGACTGATTTGACAGCGACTTATGTCAGTTTGGTTTGTCAGGTTGAGGATAAAATTTATAAAAAATGACGAGTGTGAATTATAACAATAAAAATATATGTGATAGTGAAGAGGAGCATTAGAAGTAAAATTATCCATTTCGTATAGAAAAAATGTAATATTTGATGGAAACATTTAGAAGGGATCCTAACCAAACAAAAAACTTGCAACAAAATGCACTCAGCAGAACTACAAATCGATGCGCATCGTGACGTCACCCATTAAAAATCGCTTATAAATCGATTGGCTCTGCTGAATGCAGCCTATGACACTTTCCATTCAGATAAATGTCAATATTCATTGAATAACCAAACTAACTTGACTTTTTCTTATTGGTGGATAGTTGGGGAGCTTTTGGTTATACAGGGGTCTTACTGTGTTAATTTCTCACATAGTTATATTTGTCACAAGAAACATTTGTATTTAAAAGGTATGGTTGTAAATACAATAGCATACAAACCTAGGTGAAAAGTTTCATTCCTATTTCGAGAAATGGTTCACCTCAGCGTTAAGCGCCTCTATAAATTATATATAATTATTGAACTACCAGGTAGGTATATTTAATTTTTTTAATGTTTGGCATGGCATTACGGATGAGCGTATGCTTCTCTTCCGATGATCCATCCATCTGTGCTGGGGAGGTCTCCGACGTCATTCTAACTAGCCTGGAAGCATTTATTCCCTCCTCCAAAAAACGCCCTTCCAACGGCAAGCCCTGGTGTAGCAAGGATTGTGAGCATGCTGTCAGATCTAAAAATCTGGCTTACCAACAGTTGCGTAAAAACCCTACCACTGAGAATCGTACCATTTTTATTACCGCTCGAAACCTATGTAAGCTAACAATAGATCAAAGCAAAGAAGCCCATAACGTGAGGATCAAAATAAACTTGACTGTCCAAACAGATCAAGGTCCTTTTGGTCAGTCGCTAAGGTCGTCACCCAAAATTTTACCAAATGAACTATTCCACCTCTAACACGTTCCGATGATACAATAGCATCCACAGCCGGAGACAAAGCAAACTTACTTGCTGAACTATTTTCTTCCACTGTAGATTTCCAAGGAAGAACACCACCCAACATTCCTGCAATTCAATCCGAAATGACCGAAATCGTGTTCCGTCAGCGTCCTGTCAAACGAATCCTGAAAGGGCTCGACGTCAAGAAAGCTTCTGGTCCAGACGAAGTTCCTGTTATAGTTCTCAAGAGATGCGCCGATGAACTAACACCAGTATTTTCTAGACTTTTTAACTTATCCTACAAACAGGGAATATATCCATCGTGCTGGAAGACGGCGCGAGTCCAGCCTATACCAAAGAAAGGTAAGATAACCCTGCCTAGTAACTATCGACCAGTTGCATTGCTTTCAGTTATATCAAAAGTAATGGAGAAAGCTATTAACCAACATCTCCTAAAGTACCTTGAAGGCTTCAACATTATCAGCGATCATCAATACGGTTTTCGGAAGTCCAGATCAACTAGAAATTTTCTAGCCTATGTCACCCATCTTTGGAACAACGAATCGAACATCATGGGGAAACGAAAAACCGGATATTTAGTTTTGCTGACGATAGCACACTTATATCATCTTTCTCTTTGAATGCACAAACATCGGCTGCCGACGCACATCTTCGCGGACAGCATGAAGTATCGCGCCTCAACAAGGACCTGGAAGAAATTTTGGCTTGGGGTGAAAGTAACCAAGTCGAATTTAGCGCTAAAAAAACCCAGGCAGCGGTTTTCTCTAAAAAGGTTAACATTGCAGAACCGGATATAGTCATGGACGGACAAACAATCCCACTGGCTTCTTCTATTAATTTGCTGGGCGTCAATCTGGGAGGAAATATGTCTTTGCATAACCACGTTGTGGTAATCGCCAAGATAGCTGCTCAGAAACTTGGTGTACTCTTCCGAACCAGAAAGTTGTATACATCTCAACAACTCTTGACACTATACAAAGCCCAGATTCGACCATCACTAGAGTACTGCTCTCATGTCTGGAGCTCTGCACCCCAAACATACTCTTCGGCTACTGGATTACATGGACAGGAGGACCACTCATCTGATTGGAGACCAGGAGCTGACGAAGAACCTCGACAGACTGGAACATCGAAGACAGGTTGGGGATTTGTGTCTCTTTTACAGATATTTTCATGGAAGGTGCTCGGCTGACTTTGCCCTCTTAATTCCGCCCAGAGCGGCGAATGTCCGAAATACACGACGAGCCACTGCCGCCCATCGATATGTGGTTAAGCTTAGTACTCCTCGAACTTCATTATTTAATAATTCTTTCATCTGGAGGACTTCATCCTTATGGAACGACCTTCCCGAGGTCGTTTTTCCCAACGAATATAACATCCAACGTGAATCGCTTTTTACGCACACGCACCACTCCCAGAGTGCCCTAAAGGATTTTTCCTATAGTCCTTGTGTTTGACCATAAAAAAAAATAATAATACCGTTTTCGAAAAAACATCATTTTATTGACACTGAGTCCCCTAACTTCTCACGGGTTAAATATGGAAAAGCGGAGTTTGAAGGTTGGACATTTGATCGGAACAAAGATGTTTCTTTTATTGAAATACGCCAAATATATGTTGTATAGGAAATACCTTTCTTCCGAAAACGGAGGATTAGCGACATGAATGAAGAACATTTAATTTTTAGTCAATATGAGAAACCGTTGTTCAAAGTTCTTATTATACAGGGCGTTAAAAAAAGGGACCATGAGTGTCACAGCAGCTGTGAATAATTCACAATATTGTGTATTACCGTATACATCATTAAAAAAAGTTCAAATATACCTGGTCGTTCAATAATTATGTGTAAAAAACTTGATTCCATTGGAGCTCTTTGAGAGCCATATCTCCGAAGAGGAGGCCTATACGAAAAAAGTTTATATTAACTTCTAGTACTCTTCCCACTTGTTTTCTTCATATCCGGGAGATTTCCCACATTTTCCCGGATACCGTGTATAAGACAAAGTTATCAGTGTGTAACTTGTAAAAAGTTAGATGATTTAGATATTGAAGTTTTGCTTACATGTAATCACGACGCAAAGTACTCTAAGTAAATAATCGTAAAAGATTTTCTTCTTTGCACCAACATTTTCCAAGTTTTTTTCAATATAGTTGCTCCAAATTATTTGAACGGGAACATATCCTTGGAGACCGTATGATATATATATTGCTATTGCGTATAATATAATAATAACTTGAGCTAACCTAAAAGAAAGAAAATTATTTATATATTATGTAAATTGACAGTAAACTAATTTCTATATGACATCATCAGTATTTTCTTTCTTTTTCAAATTAGGTAAATTTTAATACTAACATATAGAAACATTTTTTCCAATCACGATGTGCTCATTTAATTTTCTTGGAACCAAATAACGGAAGCACAGAAGAAATGGTACCCAGCCGAAATCAAATTACAAAATCTATCAAATATATTTTTTTTTTAACACGGTTTCCCCTGAAGTTTTACGTTTGCTCAAAGAGCCCTTACATTTATAGAAGCTTATCAGATACCGATGAAGATTAGATAAGTACATATGTATTTATAGTCCTGTATTATATTTTATAGTAATAACGAATATATCTCCCTATAAATATAATATTATGTTTAACATATTGTTTTATTATAATTCATCCCAGTGGCGCACTCAGAAATTTTTTTCTCAGGGGAGGTATTAAATTTTTGATGTAGGTATATAATTAAATATTAAGTTTACTTTAAAATGTATAGGACAAATACAACTGATTTATCCTTGAATTACTTGAATTAATACAAAACATATCCTATATCAATATTACTTCATATGTAGGTACTTAATTTGTAATCAAATTTTTTAAATATAATTATTGAACCACCAGGCATTATACATTTTTTATTTAATGTAAGACCCTTCAAATTATTATTCAAGGAAGTGTTGTGAATTACTCATAGCTGCAGGGATGGACTAGCTGTGACACTCATTGCCCCTTTTTTAACGCCTTGTATGATAAGAACTTTGGACAACAGTTTTTACTTACCTTTAACTATTGACTAATAATTAAGTACTCTTCATTCATGTCGCTAATCCTAACCGTTTTCGAGAAGACGTCATTTTATTTAAACTGAGTCCCCTTTTCTGTTCAATATTTGATAGGAACAAAGATGTATCTCTTACCGAGATACGCCAAATACATGATGTAATTAAAATGTCGTTTTCTCGAAAACGGTTAGAATTAGCAACATGAATAAAGAGTATTTAATTTTTAGTCAATAGTTAAAGGTATGTAAAAAATTCTTATTATACAGTCAGTTAAAAAAGGGACAATGAGTGTCATAGCTAGTCCGTCCCTGCAGCTGCGAGTAATTCACAACACTTTCTTAGATACCAATTTGAAGGGTATTACCTGGTATACGTCATATTAAAGAATAATTGAATTATACCTGGTGGTTCAATAATTATGTGTAAAAACTATATTCCATTGAAGCTCGGGGATAATCACCCTAGCGCTTAAAAATTGTCTGAAAATTTTTATGCAGGAGTGTAATTTATGGAGAAAACTACTCGAATTAACAAAAGTTAAATGAAATAATGTATTATATATTTTAATATAATAATTATTAATAACGCAGTTGTAATAATTAATATTAGAATTTTACTCGGAATTTAAAGAATCTCTTGAGGTTGGTTTCGACATTGTCGAGCAACTAGATTGGGCATCTGTTTCATTCGTTTTCATTTGTTGAATAACAAGCTCATGGTATTCCTCATCCATTTGTAGATATGACGAAATTGATTTTGTGTTCGAATGTCCCGTGGTTTTTATAAGCTGCTGCTCGCCAACTCCCTGCTTGGCTAGTTTTGAAACAGTGCGTAAAGAATGGTTGGTTATTTTTACGTTTTTCGTATCTACACCCATTTTCTTTGCCTGGCTGGTGATTCAGTGACCTATGGTATTTTTGCCAACTGGATTGTTCTTATACCAGTTTCCTGAGGTTTTACAGAATGGGCTTTCTGTTAAAAATAATCGTTCATGATTAAACTGGTTTCATTTTTGTATATATTTGTCAAAAAGACGTAGAGGACAAATATTAGAATTCCTCGTGTGCGTTTTTAGAGTTTGCACAGGGTGTACCTCCTCCCTGTGCGGTTTTCGAAAAAATAGGATTGTACTGTATACGCCCTGTGTTATCCCCCACTACGGTTAGTCTCCCTCCTCCTCCTCCTCCTCCTCCTCTCCAAGCCAGCTCATAGGATAGTATAATATAATAAAAATTTTGTATGCCATCTGGAGTACTTTCATCGCAAATATCAACAATTCTTTTAAATTCATCCTCTTTTAAAAAAGCTGAACTTACTTTTCTTTTTTCTGGCAGATACCGCACATGCTTCCGTATTGCGCTCTTCGCCTCACGAACCATTTTAAACTCGATATTCGTAAATGGATCAAACCTGATTAGGTTCCCGTTTTAATACATTTTTGCAGCATCTTCGCTGTTAAATTCCATATTGTTTTTATTGTAAAATCTTTGTATGTTCGCAAGCTTTTTAATCTGAGCCTCCTTGCTAAAAACATACCTTCTCTGTTCACAAAACATCATAAATTGAAGCCATGCTTGCTAATTCTAGTGTTTGTTAGGACACTCTGTGCGATCTTTTCTTGAATTATTTTGATTGATACCTTTCCAAAACGTGTTATTTTTTAAACTAAACTCGAAACAATGAAAATGTCCGTCACATTATTCCAATAATGGCGTTGTAAGAAGGTTACTATGGTTTTGTGTTCAATAACTAGAGGGGTTGTTTTCGATAGCTAGGGGTATTGTTTTCGATGTAATCAATCGAAAACAACACCTCTAGCTTAATGTATGAGGGTAATTTTCATAGACTAGTGATGGGTAATCAAATAACTTTTTGTGAACAATACGTAATTTTCTAATTACATAAATTTTATTATATTGTGAGGTAGTGAAATGCAAGCATATTATTAATTTTTTTATTAAAATAAATTTACTTACACTTCTAATATAGGGAAATTCATTGTTATACTGGACTCAATTCCTTCTCCATACCGCCAGTAACCCATCATGCCCATACCAACGTATATTACAGTAACAAAGGCCATTCCGATATTAAGAACACCCATTGGCTGTCTGAAGTTTTTTGGCGTCGCCATATTATTTTCCAAGGCTATTACCTAAAAGTTATCATGTGAGACTATAATAAAGTACGAAATCACAAATAAGCAATATTTCAACACACAGACACAACAAAATAGAAAAGGAATCAAGTTATAGTTCTCATAAGAATTAATTTTCATTATTACATTCTATATACAGGGTGTCCAAGATAAGGAGGGCCTCTGTGGGGATCTCGTTAATGGTAACATATACGATTAAATAGGAAAAAAGTATCGCAATCAAAGCACGAACAATATGCCCTACAAAAAGTCTTGGTAGGATTTTTAAGTTTTGCGTTATTTAAGAAAAACTGAAATTTTGAATTTTTTATTTAATTTTTTTTCCACGTTAATATTAAAGTTAGAGGAAAACTAACAAAACATTCTCACAGCAACGTTTAGTGAACTCTAAGAATACATAACAAATTTTTTTATACGACGTTCCGTTTTCAAGCAATCATCAGCAACTTCATTTTTTCTAATGCGGTCCTGATTTTATAATATCAAATTTTAATTTCGTTTAATTACGTTTCGCGTCTTTTCAATCATCTTCATGAAATTTTCTGGATGCGGACCTGTACTTTCCATAATTTTGTAAAATCAGTAGGTAGTAAAATGAATATTTTTAAAATTACATTTTAATAATGCACTAAATAATAATCATAAAACAAGATAATGAACACTAACAATAACAAATCAGTAGTATGAAAAAATAAACAACAAATAGGTACATCGACAAAAAACATTAATTAAAGTAAAAGTAACAGTAGATTATTAGAAATTAATTTTCCAAAAGGTGGTCTCCAACTCCAAACAAATAGCATCTTAAAATTCTCTCTCTCTCTCTCTCTCTCTCTAGCCTACAACCCAGGGTGGGTCTTCGCTGACTTTACAATTTGCCTCCACTTGCTGCGGTCCATCATAAGTTCCTCTGGTCGCTGGATATTTAGGCTTCGTAGATCCGCCGCAATATTGTCTTTCCACCGCATCCTTGGTCTTCCCAGCGGCCGCTTTCCTACCGGGGTCTCTTCCCATACCATCTTGACGACACGTTGATCTTGTCTTTTAACATGGCCGGCCCATCTCAATCTCTCTGACTTTATTATTTTCACTATATCTGGCTGGTTATATAGTTCTTGTAATTCCCTGTTAGTTCTAATTCTGTATTGCTGTGTGGCGTTGTCCTTGACTGGTCCATATATCCTTCTAAGAATTCTTCATTCATTTTCAGTCGGTTCTCATTTTGTTTCGTCATCGTCCATGTTTCACATGCATATGTCATTATAGGTCTTATGACTGCATGGTAGATTGCTATTTTTGTACGGCGGGTTACATTTTTCGATTTCATTATTTTTTGTAGCGCAAAACAGTAGCGATTGGCTCCTTGTATTCTGTTGTTAATCTCTTGTGTTATATTGTTATCAGAGGTGATCGTAGCTCCCAAGTATTTAAACTGATGGACCCTTTCAAAGTTATAGTTGTCCATTATCACGTTCTGTCCTATCCTGTCTCGTCGTTCTGTTCTTGTTGTAGTCATGTATTTTGTTTTATCTTCGTTTATTCGTAGACCAACTTCTTTTGCAGCATTTTCCAGTTTGATGAACTCCTCCTTGACGTTGATAGTCGTATTTCCCACTATATCTATATCATCAGCGAAGGCCACCACAATGCGAGGACCCTGGTTTCTAAATAAGAGCGTTTCTATGTTTGCCTTTCGCACTGCGCTCTCCAAAGCGATGTTAAAGAGTAGTGGGGATAACGCATCCCCCTGTTTGAGACCACTGATTGAGAAAAAGGTTGACAGTCTTCCCTCAAGTCTTACTGCACTTGTAGATCCCTCTACACAAGATTTTGTGAGTCTAATTAACTTTCTCGGTACGCCCAGTTCTGCCATGGCATTCCACAGTTCCACCCTTAGGATGCTATCATATGCCTGTTTGAAATCTATAAAAAGCTGGTGCAATGTTTTGTTGTATTCCCAGCACTTCTCCATTAACTGGTATATACCCCTATAGTTTGTGCAGCACATTTTATCGCCCTTTTTATGTATGGGTATTATAACGCTTTCTTTCCAGGGGGTTGGTATTTGCTCTTCTTTCCATATTTGGCAGATGAGTTGGTAGAAAGCAAGTTCCAAAGTCTCTCTTCCCTGTTTTATACACTCTGCCGATATAGTGTCGTTTCCTGGGGCTTTGTTGTTTTTTAGTTTGTGGATAGCTCGTGATACTTCTCCCATTGTAGGTTCTTCCACTAAGGGCTCGGCGGTAAGATATGTATACTCACGCCCGACTTCATCTGTCTGTACAGTCAGTAATTCATCAAAGTATCTTCTCCAGGTCTCTATCACTTCAGCTTCACTTGCAATAAGGTTACCTTCGTCATTTTTTATGACAGTTTCAACTCTGGGTCTAAAGCCGTTTTTTATATTATTTACCTCCTGGAAGAAATGTCTAGTTCTGTTGTTCACTCTATTTAACTCTAGCTCTTCAAGAATATTTTCCTCGTGTGCCCTTTTCTTGGTTTTTATTGTCTTTTTTGCCCTTTTTCTGATCTCTCTGTATTTCTGGGTGTTTTGCTCGTTTGGATTTTGCAGCATTCGTTGTCGGACCTGGCTCCTCCACTTCAGGATCATCTCGCATTCGTCGTCAAACCAGTTCTTCTTTCTAGTATTCTTTGCTGTTCCTACGGTGATCTGGGCACTATGAGTAATTGACTTTTTCATTGTTTCCCACATTGCGTCTGCATTATTTTGATTTGCTACGGACTCTAGTGCATTCTTTAGAGATGTTTGATAATCAATTATCTTATTTGTGTCTTTAAACGCCTCGGTGTTCCACCTCGGAGATAGTTCTGGCCTATTGTTCTTTTGCTTAGAAATTCTTTCTCTAAATTTAGCTCTAACCAGAAAGTGGTCACTGTCCGCATCAAGACCTCGCTGGCTCCTAACGTCGACAATACTACTACCACGTCTTGCATTTATCAGCACATGATCAATCTGATTTCTCGTTATTCCGTCATTAGAAACCCAGGTCTGTTTCTGTATGTTTTTATGGTCAAACATCGTTGATTTAATGAGGAGGTTATTTGACGTTGCGAAATCCACTAGTCTGAATCCGTTATCATTGCAGTGTTCATATAGGCTGTGTCTACCGATGTTGGGTTTAAAAGCTTCTTCTCTTCCTATCTTCGCATTAAAATCTCCTATAAGAATCGTCGCATCCTGTTTAGGCAAAGCTACCAGAAATGTCTCCAGCTGGTCATAAAAGGCATCCTTAGTTACATCCTCCTTCTCTTCGGTTGGTGCATGAACTGATATCATCGAAATATTGTGGAGTTTTCCTCTAAGCCTCATGTAACAGATTCGTTCATTTACTGGTTTAAACTCCATGACAGAGTCTAACACGCATTCTCGTACAACAAAGCCTGTTCCAAATTCATGTTGATTGTTGGGGCTACCACTGTAGAATACTACCGATTTGCTGGTTTTTTGGCTTCCGGTACCTGTCCACCTAATTTCCTGAACAGCTGTGATATCCATGCCAAACTTTTCAAGTTGCTCCACTGTTTTTATCGCTGCCGCAGGTCTATACCAGCTTAACACATTCAGGGTTCCAATATTCAAGTCCTGTTTTCTTTGCCGTGGGCGTCGTCGTATATCTGTCCTATTCCGAGGCATCTCGTTAGTTTTCATAACATGGTCGTTTTTTACAAGGTAGGGTTGTTAGCCCTACGCTTAACCCTCCTCCTTTATCCGGGCTTGGGACCGGCAGTGATGACTCAGAGCTACTCAGTTCACTCGTCATCATCCCAGGCGGAGGCATCTTAAAATTGCAGAATTTAAAACATTCATCGGCATTTGTGGCCTTACGCTTTGAAAGGCTTCAATAACTTTATTAGTCCTCTAAGGCCTCTGGAAATCATTTCGTAGATACACTTTTTGAAAATGAATTTCTAATAATCTATGGTTAGTTTTACTTTAATTAATGTTTCTGTGTTTGTTTTTTCTTTGAGGCCGTCCTTATCTTTGGCACCGTATAAGATCAGTACATTCGTTTAGAAAGAAAAATTTGTGAACCAGACAATACACCAATTAAAACAGTAATGTCAATATTTTTTCTGCACCCGTCTCGAAAATAAAATATTCGGTATGATTTAATAAATCGAAAGTATCACTTAACACAAATGGTACCGAAAGTAGTTATTTTCGGGACGATTTTTTTTCACTTTGGAAACAATTTCTGCGGGCGATTCTTGTTACTTTCGGTAGATTGGTAGGCGGCTTCGCCAAGAACATGAACTTTGTATTTTATTATGACAGCGCTTGTCATGTAACATTTGTGTGTGTTTCTTCGCATTTTAAATCCAAAATATGGAAATAAGTAGTGGCAGTGTCCACACGAGATTATTGAATCTGCTAAAGCGGCTATTTATGAATTATTGCCGGTAAAGTCAAAAGTATGAATTGGGCTATAATATATTTCAAAAATGGAGTAATTATAAAAATGTGCGTAGTACTATAAATGAACAAGCGATTCTTGCATATTTATTGGAAAAATTTAAATCTTAAAGCCATCAAGCCTCTGAAGCAATTACTCGATGCTTAAGTCCACAATTAATATTAAAAATAATATAGATATAAGAGTCATTATTATATGTAACCGGCTACAGAAAAATTTTTGTACGTAAAACGATCCAAAAGTGATTTTACGGGACTCTCTCTGGATTCTAGGTTACTACTCATTCCATAAAATATCACTTTCGGAACTTGTTACGTAAATTAGTATAGTTTTGCCATTACCATCTAATTGACTAGAATTATATTTCCACTCTATACACAAACTGTCTGTTTTATGCTTTTTCATTAACTGATAAACCAAAAATAGTATATTAAGATACAAGTTTCATAAGACATTATCTTAGAGCACGCGTTTAATTTAGAAAACGACCCGCGAAACGGGGAGTTTTCTAAAGTACAAGTGCTCTAATTGTCTTATGAACCGTGTATTTTATAATATTCTTTCTATTTAGGTCTTTAAAGTCTGAAAAACTTTAAAAAATATAGTAGATTTTTTCCATTTGAATTAATATTTTCTTGGGTTTGTTCGGGTTTGTAATGGCAATTCTTTTACAATTTAATAAAATGTTACAAGTATCAAATATGCCATGATAGAAACAATTGAACACAATAAAGCTTCTTCTCATCCGTCGTAATTAAAAATAAATATATTATTAAAGTTAATAAAAATGAGTCAGGAAGAAAGTTGTATACGAGAAATTGCAGAAAATAATCTAGAAAAACTTTTTAAAAGAATATACAAAACTTTGAGTTATGGTACGAGCAGAACAAAGTTCAAAATATTGAACCAAATAATAAATAATACTATTGAACAAAATATTGTGTCGACACAGAATCTGACAGGAATAACAATTAATGCCCAGGAAACGTCTACAGTAACTATAAATATGAATATATAAAGTAATATGTGTAATACTATATTGAATTAAAAATAAAAATAGTACTTTATTGAATAAAACTTTAGAAATAGAGCATAAACTGGAAGATATTTCTATTATTTTTAGGTTATGTTGTTTTATAGTTGTGACTAGAAATTAGTTGACGGGCACCGTTAGCATGTTATATAATATTTCCGAGTGTAGGTATTTCAGATAAATATCTAATAAAAATAAACTATTTGCAAGGCTAAGGTTAATATTTTAAAGATTTTTTATAAAAATTTTTTGTCGAATTCATAATGCCTAGAAAACTAATTTCAACGAAATCGAAGTAAGCCTAAAATTCGAACCCTACTTGCTGCCAACATGAAAAAAATTAAATTTCAGTTTCATAAAGTGGCAGGTTATTCAATTTTTTTGCATTTCATTATGTAGCCATTATGAAACCCAAATAGAAAAAAGACGTTAAGCTAGTTCTTTCCCCGGCTCAAATGTATGTATAAACTTTTTGGGAGTATTAAAATCTCAATAATGACATTTAATTGTTTTGATAGGTTTTAGTTGGCTATAATAGTGTAATCAATTTAAATTTATAGGTCGATTGATATACGCCTAGATGATTTCCTGAATAACTTTAGTTAGTTAGTTAGTTTAAAGTCAACAACAAAGAATATTTTTACAATAACATTTGACAATTTGACATTTAATTGCGGTTTAAAGAGTTTATTGATTTAATCACTTAATCTAAACAGAATGTATCCAAAAAATGTTGGTGTCTAATTGGTCTATTTAATGATGATAATCATTATTATATCCAGTAATTAGGCTTTACAAGACAAAAACTTTATTGCATGGTAACGAGGTTCCTACAGTTAATTACGGATTCTTTTTCACTATTTAAGATATCAAAGTTAACATATACGTATTCCCAGCATACCAAAGTACTTAAGTACTTAAAAGAAAAATTCAAATTTATTCTAAGCTAGGTGTGAAACCTCAGACGAAAAAATGAAGCAATACAAGAATTTAACTCTACATAGTATCACAAAGTTTGTTGTGATCGCACTCCTAAGCTCTTTCCGCTACATAGCTTGAACTAAGCAATCCAGTGATGTGTATGGTAATACACAATATACAAGAAATCTGCATGGAAATGGAAATCTCCAAACTTTATAATTATTTTCTATTTAGCATTGAAAATAGGTGTAAGTTTGTACTTATAAGGTTGTCTTTTCCGAAAATTTGTAGTTTTTGAAATATTGCCAATTAAATATTTTTCTATGGCGATTTTCCTGGGATTTTAAGTTTTGCTACTCCTACTTCGCTATGACGGCGTTGTAAAACTGTCAAATAATATTTGGAAGTCATTAATAATCATGCCGGGTGTTTAAATTATATCAACGAAGATAAACGAAGATTAATTGAACTTTCAAAAGTATAGATTTCCATATAGATTTGAATTTTAGTTAGGAAGATTATTCTATCGATATTCGATCCCCAAGTGAAGTCTATGCAAACAAGTCTTCTGATATTTTTTAGAAAAAATATGTACTCCAAAGGACTTTTTTCCATGTGAATGATTTTTCTGATTAGCCCGGTCTACATGAAACTTGCTTCACTTAATCAATCAACATGCTAATGATTGGATTTAATTGTTTAATCAGAAGCCTGTCTAAGCCGTTTCAATGTGAAATTTTCCAAGGTAATCAGAAAAGTATTCATATGAAAAAATCAGTGGCGTACCACTTTGCATTGGAAGCCAGGGCCGCCACTTGTGGTTCGATATAATAACTTTTCTAAGTAAAGTTGATGTTTTTGTATCCTATTAACACATACCAAATTTGAAAATAATACCTGTAGTATTTTCGGAGATATTCAAAAATAACAATTAAAAAAACACCTTGCTTGCGGATAAATTACGGTTTTTATATGAATTGACTTTATAAAATGACCTATCATACTCTAAAATGTTCGGACGTCATTAAGTAACACCCAGTACGATATTACATATAAAAAACACTTTTCAAATGAAAGTATTTCGAATTAATTTTTCCAATGTTTATTGATTTATTTATTTATACCGTGCGAATGATCAAAAGAGCTTGCAACGTAAACTTCTTCCATTTCTACATAGTTAGAAATTTTATTTTCCTTTAACTCTAGCAGGTTTTTTTTTTAATTTAAAAATTAAATTTATTTTCACACTGTTAATTCGTTTTCTAACCAAACCATAACTAAGAAAAGAACAAACTATACTAGTAAAGGTTTCGATAGCGTGATGAACCATGGCTAGCTGTAGTATTTTTTTATTATCGTGTAGCTTTCGCAATTTCGTTTCTTAAAAATCACTATTTTGTTTCTTCCTAAAAGTAGCAAGATAAACCCGTTTTGGAGGCTATTATCTAAGCCACCTACCAAATCTCTCGACTCCCGAAATCGGATGCTAGTAGCATGTAGAATCCCATTACAAGTAAATCCTTAAAAATTAGGGGATGTTCAGGCAAAGCGGTTCCTAGGGGCAAAGTGGTTTTGTACAGTATATACTGTATCGTAAGAACATCTATGTCATCTAAGTAGTCTGTCAGTCATTTTTTCCATGGTAAAAATCTCAAATTTTGAAATTTTAATAAATTTTACACAATAAACAAAAAACTTAGATACTTTTCCTTTATTTTTGTTAGGATTATTTTTGATCGTGCATTTTGGATATATTTTTTATTATTTTTAGTTACTAAAATTTGTTTGCAAAGTTTTTTAATGAAACAAATGTCCAATACGAAATTTTTCCTTATTTCAACAGTATAAGCCACAATATTCCAGCTCTCTTAAATAAAATCTTGTTCATAGAAAGTGTTTTCTTGCATCTGATCATTGATGTTCACTTTGTCATCACATACATATCCTCTTTGCCCACTATATGAGACAAAGCGGATATTTCGCAATAACTAATTTTTTTTATATTATGTCATAGTTCTGGCGTAGAATCGCTAGATATGTTGGAAATTTACAGCCAAATCATGAAATAATAGATATCAATCATCCATTTTCTGAGTTATTAAAAAATATTTGTAGATTTTTTTGTTAAGGTAGCCACTTTACCGTAACTTCCCCTACTAAAATACTAAACTAATCGTTTTGTAATTTACCTAATTAAGCAGCATTTTACTTTTAACTGAAAATTATTTCCCTTAAAAACAAAAATAAATTTAACAAAACAAAATTATTCGCGGATTCCGAAGAAATACATCCACATGGGTCAGACTTTTATTTGTTTCCTTGTAAATTTTAATTAGTAAAATTTCATTAATTTTTTAAACTTCTATCGCTAGGTAACTGAGCCCCGAAAAACGGTTATTTCACCCCTTTGAGGATGAAACAAAAAAGTAATTACATATTGATTTAATAAGGAAATGACTAATGCGTGGTTGCCTATGGTGATGGCATAAAAGAACAATTTTTTAAAATAAAATTTTGTACGGTAAAAAGTTTCAATGTAGTAGATAAAAGATTGTTGTAAGTTGCAAACATTTTTGGACGCGCTGTAGACGCCTTACCACTCCGACAGCCTGAAGAGAGAACAACGTAGTACCAAAATACAAAGGGTAGTTCATTGCCGTCCCAACTGCAGGTCTATCGCCAAAGTTTTCCAAATTTTGAAAAATGTAGTAACAGACGACACCGAAAGTCACTAAAGTTATAATATTGGCAACCACTGAGAAGGGTGCGAGTAATTTTAAATTCTTTATACATAAAATCAGGACGAATGGTATGAAGACGGCAACCATATAAATCATTAGACTCAGCTTCTCGGAGGTGTATACGTCTCCAACGTATTTAAGATTCTTGCCAACGAAGACCACGTAGACACAGCATATTCCCACTTGGTAGAAAATAAGGAAAAAGTTCGTTAAGGCTCTAAAAAGGAAATAAAGAAAATAATAACATAACGGAAATTCGCAATAAGCTAATGGTTATGATTTGGAAATATCAACAGCATAAGAAAACCATAATTTTAGGTATGCATGACCAATAATTGTTTTGTACTTTCATACGCCATATTACATGGCAATAGTTGGTTTTCAATAGTGATGCGGTAAAAGAATCGACGAAGAACTCGATTCTTTAATGTTCCTGCTGTACTCGGATACCAACTCGTCTCGAGAATCGAGTACGGTGTTTGAGTACGGAGCTAATGTAGAAGCGAATCACTACTTTCCGCTTTTAACACCGACACTCTCGGTCGATTCGATTTGCAACTAAGTTACTTACAAAAACAAAACTGTTTTTGCGTCTTAAAAAATTTTTTAATATTTATATTTATTTTTTATTAATTTTTAATAGTAAAAAACGAAAAAATATTGACATAAGCAACAAATTTAATGACAATAAGAATCTAAAAATATTATTATATTTTTTTGGTAGTAGACGATTTCTTTTTCGGTTATTATTGTACTCGGTTCTCGAATAAGTACTCAATTCTTGAAAGTTCTCGATTCTTGTGTATTCGATTCTGAAAATAGCGATTCTTTTCTAACTACTTAACTACGCCCCTGTGATAGACAGGTACGTATCATGGATTTTGATCGGTGGGGTGAGGGTTTATTTGGGGAGGTGGAACTTTAAAATAAATTTTTTTTTGTGATGTTTGTTGTTATATTAAGGTAGGTAGTTAAATATGAATTTTGAATACAAATCAAATACAGTGTGTAAAGCGATAGAAGGACAACCAGTGAAATCAGAAAGTAATGGCTTCCATTTTAAATGTTCCAATGGCGGCCAGTACCCAGTTTTCTAATAAACAGTTGTAAAAAGAGTAGCAAATTCTTAGTTACAGTGCAGAAATGTGCATATCTTTAAGGGGCTGCCACTCTCAATATCTATACTAGGTATCCAAAAAAGAGGTGATTAGACAAAAATTACATTTCCTATATTATAAATATTATTATTAAATGTAATATCGATTATAATAATTGTCAGGTAATGTCAAATCAATGTAAATTTCCGTATAGCGCTAGAAAATAGAAAAAGTAGTTTTCCGTCAACAGAGTCTGGGGCTGCACTCATGATACAATTACTAATGGTAAGATATCTAGCCGCTCCAATTTCGTTTTTTTTTCGTGTGCAGCGTGCAGTGACGTTACAGGGAGAGCGATTTTTAAATTTATTATGGAGATTTATATGGTGTTAGCGTTTTTAATTCTATTTTAAAGATAAAAGGTTTTTTTCGCAATTAATGGTATGTGAAATGAAAGAATAATATATGACAAGTATTTACGTATATTAATTTCATAGAAATATAACACACATTACAGTTAAAATACCACTAAAATAAGAAAAGATTCCGAGAAACTTTTAAAAAACAGTCGCACCATCGGAACCGGTCGACGATAGCCGAAGCTGCTCGACAACCCCTGCTGGTTGCCACCAGCGTTGTCAGTCTTTTACAATTATAATATATCCATTACTATTTTAACAATATTTTAGATGTTCATTCTTGTTGTGGGGGCTCACCATACCTGGAGGTGCCCCCATATCATAAGGAAGTAACCACCTTTTTCTCGTAATCTTCTTAATCTGACACCGTATTTTACTATTCAATTAGGTTTCGAACCGTTAACCTATTACTTGATCAACGATTTCTGGCAAAACTGGCCGCCACGTTGAGCTGTTCATCAGAATATTTTCTTATTTAGTCGTGTGTGTTTATTAAAATAAATATATAAATTTTCATAAAATGAGGTGGTCGGTTGTGATATGTATAACCAGGCAAAGAAATTTGATAGAGATATAAGGTATTTCCGCTTTCCTAAGGATGAAAACAAAAAAATAGAATGGATACGGTTTTATATATTTTGTTAACATTTACTTCTTAAGTATTTTCCACTGAAGCTGATGAGGATATATGCCTTCGAAACATGTATAGAAATAAAAACTTGTTAAATATTGTTTATATAACTACTGAAGCAGACTATGAGTTTCCTTACCTCTTCATAATTTCACTCCACTGAGAGATTTAGGAAAAATAGTTTAATTTGTTTATAACTAATTTATATTTTAGCTTTAATCTTTGTTGTATGTTCATGAAATAAATACACCTAAATACCATAATATTATTCTTTCATTTCGCATATCATTAAATGCGTTAAACCTTTTAATACCTTTAAAAGAGAGCGCTGACAGCAATATAAATCCCCATAAGAGATTTAAAAATCACAAGCCACGCCTTCATCGGCGTGGAATCATACCTCTTAGATCTTTATACCATGGGCTGTACTAGCCAGCGAATATTCAAAAATGCTTGAGTTTGGTGGCTGCCAATGACCAACTGGACGTTAAAGCGGAAGTGTCCAAGCTCCAAGTACACGGGGACAGTATCGGGATAATTACTAGCAGACATTACTGGCTAGTACTACTGGCCGCCACTACTGTCCCCGTGTGCAAGGGGCTTAAGGGAGCTGGCGCAAGAGGCACCCCGAAGATGAATTTTTTTCCAAATATCTCCGAAACGCATCAACATAAAATTACGATAATACGGTCTTATATAATTTAGAAGAATAGTGAATTTATTCGTTGTATTTTTTTTTTAGATACGTCACGTGTAAGTGGCGTTACTTGCTATAATATGTTCCTAGAAAACTAACAGGATGGTTCTTGTGAGTCTTTGTGACAACTAGATCCAGTCGCGCTTCCTGCTATGATTGTTGCAGGAAGAATTTCATTTACTACTTATATCTACTTGTTCTAACACGTCTCAGTCTGGATACCTGCTATGAAGGAAGAATTCCATTTATTACTTATCCTAACAAATAAAAATTTCATATTAAAAGTAAAAATACTTACGGTGCATATGGTGCGAAGCCTCTAAGGCACGGTGGACCCATTTCGCAAGCTACCTTCATCGACTCTGGATATGTTAGTAAAGCTACTTTAAGTCTTTTGCACATAACATACTGAGCTCTAACCTAAAACCAACCCAGAAAACCATTTAGTTTCTTCGTATATATTTAACACTTTTGAAATATTTTGATTAGGTATATTCCTTGCTGCTTGGGCATCAATAGGCCGAAAGCTTTAACAAATCCTAATTAAAAAATGTATACCAAATACTTACAAATTTCATTTAGTTCTATTAGTTAGTAACTTCTTTATTAGCAGTTAACAGCAGTAAACAGTAAATATACAGGCTCAATGTAAATTAACAGACGAAAAACAATCACAGTCAAAGATATATTTGAATGGATTTTGATAATGAATAATTTTTTCATTTTGTCCGATGTTTATTATTTTTTATATTGTATGTTGATTTATCGAAAATCTCGCACATGTGTGAGATTATAAGAAAGTTAAGGATATGCCAATAACATACAGGTTGAAACAAGAACCATTTTTGACTCAAACACTCTGAAGAGTGATGGAGTTGTCATTTAATTATCAAGTGACATCTATACTTACCATTTTCGTTTTTGGTTCATTTCAATACATTAATTTTTGTAGCACATACGATTTTTTTTTAGAAGGAAACTCGTATTAAGAAAATTGTATTAATTTGCGAAAGGAACAACATGTGGCTCTAAAACATCTCTAATGTATAGCTCGACAAGGGAGTAATAATATATATTATTTCATGGCATGAATATATTTGTATCACCAGTGCAATATATTAATCCTTTCCATTAATATTTTTCGCTTTTTTTGGCATTTACGACAATAAAATCCATTTGATTTCAACATGCACCTCAAAGTTTCACGGGAAAACAGAAAGTTTATGTCACTTCTCAGCTGTTGTAGCAACTTTTTTAAGGTTGGAACCACTTTTAGTTCCAAATAAAACTTTTGTATTGTTCCCCTAACATGCCAAAGTCGAAGTTTGACAGGAGATGACAACAATTGATCCGGGTTATTTTCTTTCCTTTCAGTATCTTCTTTGTGAATGTTTTACTGCACCCACGCTTACTCGTGTAAATTAAATGTATTAATTTATATTTCGTCTTTTTACACATTGGCAATCACTTCACGGTTTTACCAGGGTATATTAATTTATTATCACAGTTTTAAAACAGACCCTATCACTACGCAACTAGATGAAGCATATTGGACATCACCGAACAACCACGCCGGCACAATGGGCGTGTCACCAGACGCGTGTCGTCATCCTCTGTCTGGGATATAACCTATCAAATTAGCTCTAGTCACCGGTTACCCATGATTACCGTTGATATTGCACCATGTTGCAATATTTCTAGATTAGAAGTAGGTACTTTAATAAAAAAATATTTTATTTTGCATTTAAATATTAAAATAAATAGTATGATAAGAAAGTTTTAAGAACATTGAAACTATAATAGAATATTAGTTTCTTATATACTTGACAATGACAATTTAGTTTAAATGGGTAAATTTAATTTTAGGGTTGTTTACTTGGTAACATGTTATTAAATTAAAATATAATATATGTGACAACATTGTTAATCCAAGAAATTTTCTTGTCCGCATTCCTTTTGTAGCTACAGATAAAGTTATCGACCTGTATATATTCGCTGTCATGGTTCCTCTATTGGCCATAACCAAGTCCGTTCATGGAAATTGTAATATTTCATTAAAAAAATCATATTTGTTACAAAAATTAAACCATTAAAAGGGACCAAAAATGGAAATGATAAGAATAAGATTTCACTTGATAACTGAGTGATAAAATAAGAAGTTCACATCACCATCACTCCGCAGAGTGTTTTAAAGTTTGAGTCAAAACATAATTCTTGATTCAACCTGTATATTATGGACATATTATTAACTCTCAATTTTTTTTGCTGTGAGTGTATTATATAAAGTAGTTGCACTAATGTTATGTTGTAGAAAGATTTGAAATATTATACACCAGCCAATTTTGATGGTGATATTAATGACATCAGCAGAAACGATTTATCCAGAGTCAAACGTCCATCGTTATAATATAGATCAAGAATTAAGCTAGAATGATTTTGAAGAAGTCATTCCTGCTAAACTAATTATTTTACTCATACTCATAGTCTTAAGTTGTATGGTTACTTAATTATTTAACAAACCCGATATGCTAGCAAGCGAAGCTTACAAATTAACAAGAAATGAAAAAAATTGAATGTGTAGAGATGTGGGAATTTTACAACTTTTGAGATTAGTCATATTTTGCCCAATGCGCCTAAGAACAGGGACATTGTAGGTACAATTACAGGGTGCCAGAAAATGATGAGCAAGAAATTTAAGGGATAAGTGTAGAACAAACACAAATGCTACCTCTTCCTATAACATTTTTTCGAAAATTGATTATTAACGGAGTTACAGGGTGTTAAAATTAAATTTTATTTGCAGTTTTTTTGCAATACCTTCTTCTGCCTCGCTCATAACATTTTGACGAAATCTCGTATATGGGGCTTTCTCGATATGAGGAATATAAATTTGCCAACCGTATTTTCGCATTTTGTAGAGGGCATCACATACATAGGTTTGATTGGTCCCAACTTTTTGTGCTACTTTGTATGAGCACTTTGACTGAATATTTTTATTCTCCTAACCTTTTGACATAAAAAAGGTATACTACTTGTGCTTTTGTATTCCTTATCCCGATAAAGCCCCATATATGAGATTTCGTCAAAATATGATGAGCGTGGCAAAACGTATTGCAAAAAACTACAAATAAAATTTAACTTTAACAACCCTGTATTTCCGTTAATAATCAATTTTCGGAAAAATGTTATAGGAAGAGGTACCATTTATTTTCGGTCTACAATTATCCCCTAAATTGTTTGCTTATCATTTCCGGACATCCTGTATATCGAATGAAATAAATGAACTATGTTTCACCATTATTTAATTCAATAAGAATTTATTTTTAAATGCAAATGCGTGAAAAGTACTGTACCTCTGTGGTAATTTTCGAAATTTGGATGGAAACGAATTAAATTGGCATTTAAACCTCCTCTTTTGCGAAGTCATCCATTTAGTAAACAGCTAGCAAATTATTATTTATATAAAAATCAATCGAGCATTTTCGAGTCAATTAGTTCATATTTTTAAATATAGGATACTTACTAAAACGTGAAGACAATATGTACAGAGAGCTCCAATAAGAAATGTGGAAATTATACCATTTATCATGCCAGAAAGTTTAAAAGCTTCCGGCATTGCTAAAATTCCAGTTCCGAGACATCCTTTAAGTAAATGAATAAGGGTTTCGGCATTTCTAAAAACATATCATAATTATTATTTGGTTAAAAAGTTGTCAAAAGTCAATTAGTAATTTTGTGCTCACAAGGGCCCCTAGCGGGGTACCTAGTTCTGATTTTTTTCTATTTTATTATTTGGGTGCTGAATCCGAATCTGGGGTCTGCTAACAAAATTTCGTGACGCAAAATTGAAAAAAATCCAAAAGAAGGTAAAAAAACCTAATTTTTTGGCTTTGTGTTTTTTATAGTTCCTTATTGTGTATTACATTCCTTTTTAACGGTATATCACAAAAAGTGCTGATTTTTTTAAATTGGTTGTTTTGGTTAGGTCCGGTAAAAAGTTTTGGTAAATTTACTTTTATTCTTTTAAAGACCTAGTATCGCTTAGACTGGTGGCTCCTGGAGCGCAATACAAAATCTTTCGGGTCGCGATGATGAGCATCCTAGGTCGTTCCCTGTAGTGATGGAACTAAATGTTTGAGAAAAATTTAGGGAAACCGAACGAAATGATCTTTCGGACATTTCAAATGTCACAGTTTTGTTTGCTTACTCAGGTAAGACTAAAAAAGTTGTCCATTCTTTCTCTAAGAGACCTAATCAATATTTACTAATAGAAAACACAAAGTCACGGTCTCCAAAAACAAATTTCAATGTAAAGCGAATACATGTTTCGCCCTTACGTAGGAATAATCACACCTAAAAATACTTTAATTTATATTTCATTTCATGGAAGAAATCGAACAATAATTACTTTACCCAATAACTTAATGACAAAATACATAAAATATTGATACAACTCAAAAACAACAACCTCTACATTTTATTCTTTGTACTGTCTAAAATGTAGATGAAGTTTTTGAATTGCATGTTGTCATTATGTTTTATGCAATAACCCGGAAAGGCTTTGTATCCTTTACTTTGCTTATCAAATTGCGACGTGCAATTACACAGAAATTTATGATATCTTCGGTGATTTTGGGACGTAGTTTACGAATCCGATGTTATCACATATATATAAACAGTATATTGCCAATACGAACGTTCCTAAATACAAAAAGTGTCCCCGCTATGGGAGATGGTGCGGGCCTATTGAGTTTGCGCAGTAGGGTGGAAATTTTATCGATGGCGTCAGAGCCGGCTCGACATTATTTGTTTGTTGTTGTTCGTCGCCATCTTTGGTTCTGGATGGTTTTTCAAATTACAGAATTAAAAGTGGTTCATCCACATTGTTGTCGGTATATTAGTGCATAAACTTTCAGTACCTAACAACAATTTTTGTAAAGGAGTTTTTAATTTGTAGTGATTCGATTCGCTGTCTGGTAGGTTAGTGGCTTGATTTGTTTAAGATGAAAGGACACAAGTGCATGGTGCTTTGTTGGAAAAGTCGTATAAAGTATTTCAGGTATGTACATATACACGAAAATATTTTGCGTATTACATTATCCGATCTTCGGAACCGAATTTCAATAAAAAGCTTGTAAGAAAAGAAGAGAGTGTCACTCGTATATAATATAATATATATGTGGTCACTACCTAACTTTAAATTAATATATATTTAATTTGGTGCATTTGTAGATGATAATAATTCCCAAAATAGTTAATATAGTCATTCTTTCTTAATTTTTGGTTAAGAAAAAAGTGAGGTTAAAAAACATACGACGTCGGATGAAAGTTAAAATAAAGCTCATGGTGTCGATTGTTACAAATATTCGGATGGAATTTGGCACCAAAAGTTTACACCAATCAGGGCACCGTCGGATCATCATATCGTCAGAAATCGTATGCATGGAACGCTGTCTTAAATCGAACTAATCGAAATTTTTATTGCAATATTTTTTCTAACTAACCAGTGAAATTTACATTAAAAAAGTTGAAATCCGGTCATGTCGAATATTTACTTTCACAAGGAAATTTCCAAACTGCACTTCACAACGCCCCCTTCGATGCCCATAGCGGGGACATAATTGCAGATGGTATTAGCAATATACTGTTTATATATATGTGGATGGTACAAAGATTAGTTTTTTTCCATTCCTTCAAGGTTAAGTTTTTAATGCTTTTCGAATTTATTATTTTCTGATAAAAGTATTAAGGAATAATTACTAAAATGGTTCATGTTCGATTGAGGTCGTTAATTTAAGGCAAAATTACTAAAAGAAGGCCACGTTCCATGCAGAATTAAGTCCTAATTATTACAGTACCTATTATAGTAGGAATTAATATTAAATACTACTTATATTCCTTCTACTTACGTAGTTGGAGTATCAACTTCTCTATGCAAGTGAGGGTCATACTCCTCTATAACCCCATTTTCGGTTCTATTGGGATCCCTAAAATGAATTTACTTTAAGATAGTTCAAAGATTTTAGGCTCAACAGTAACAGTTATACATTTGATTTAAGTATGTGTTTAAATAAGTGTATAAGGATATTGCCGTAAAAAATCAACTAGTTTTTATAATATGTTAAGTTGAACAGCTACTAGATCGTAAGTATACTGGAACTGATTCGGCCTAGAGATAGCTGGACTTTATGCAACGTAAATCGAACTATTAGTACGGATAATCAGTGCTAACTTGGCTGTATATTCCGTAATTGTATAGTTTTTAGAACTATAGAATACGCGTATGGGGATTATTTGCGTCAGTTAGAAAAGTGCTAGTTCTCAATGGAACAAATACAAATTTGAAATGATTGATTTAAAAACAAATAAAAAAAAATTCTTCCATGACATAACGTTCCATAGTCCATAACAACGTAGTGTAGTAGAATATCGCTATCCATCATCATCGATTGCAAGTAGTTTTTGGATTATAAAAAATGCTGGATTAATGGAAAATTTCATATACTAATTACATAATATGTAATTTTTAACACATATGTATATGTAGTTTTTAACACATATATGTAATGTTTTTCCAAGTAACTTTTATTATATACAGGGTGATCACGTATAATCTCTTAACTTTTTTTATTTTTTATACTTACTAGGAAAATTGAAGATTGTTAACAGGATTCTTCAAGTAGTAGATATTTACAAGGGGATCAAATATTATTTTAGGTCTGTTGATTTAGAGTGGGGATTAAACGTTTTTTATTTTAATGGGACATTCCGCATATGAACTAATTCTCCAATTCTACGTCAAATTCTGAGCGTAATTTATGTAATTATAGGTACCCTCTATCCTAATTCAACAATCTTCGGTATATTGACAATTACTGCAAATTGACAAGATCTAATATTAAAAATATCTAAAAATGCAAGAATGAAAGAAAATCGAAATTGCTATGGAGAAAAGTGAGACGCGTTATCGGTTCTTTGTTTTCAATAGCAATCTCGATTATCTTTCATTCCTGCATTTTTAGGTATTTTTAATTTTTAGAACAAGACCTGAAAGTACTCGAGCTTAACAAGGCAAGGAGGTCTAATATCAAATTATATTACATGGCGCCCTCTTAACGATGAATTGTACTACAAAAGTGCAAAACTTGGAACCCCAAGACAATCTTTAATAAGAATGATGATATATACCGAAAAGTCGAAGTACCTGATTAATTACGAAGGATACTATTCACAGATAAGGCTGGCTTTACCCGAAATGGATGAAATCATGGAAAACCCTCATGAATATCGAGGGATCAATAGCCAGATAAGGATATTTAGCCTCCTGCAAGACGACCGGCGACCTCCCGGAACTATCAGAAAATATTTCTTTAGCTAGGGCAAGAGAATGTGACTTTTGCACAATGGCGCTCCTTGCCAATTTTTCTCAAAGATAAATTGGACGAAATCGTGGCCCCCCAAGGTCATCTGATCTTACACCGTGTGATTTTTTCTATGTCATGAAAGAAATAGTTTATAAAGGGCCAATTTATGTCCTATCGCAGAGGTCCCATTAGAAAAATCTTTTTGATCCACCCCTGTAAATCAAAAGACCTAAAATGATATTTGGTCCCCTTGCAAATACTACTTTAAAACCCTGCAATCTTTTTAATTTTTGTCAAGTATGAAATCTAAGAAAGTTACTAGGGGGGGGGGGGGGGGGGGGCATTATACGTGATCACCCGTATATACTACTATTGATATTAAGTAAGCACATACAAACATACATATTAAGTATGTGTAATAAATGCACACACCCAATATTCAAATGCATTTTTTTGTGATAGCACTACATAATACATATTATGTTGGTCTTAATTCATTCATGAAATAATAAGTCATCTGTTTGTGTTTCTTATAGTAAAGGAATTACAAAATACACGTTTATTGCGTTTTCTTAGTTAGTTAAAGAATGCATCGTCGTCCATAACGACAAATGCCGGGTTGTCAAATATGCCAAAAATGCCTCTTACAGACAGATAAGTTTGGATCATGACAATCAGCATCATTAAAATAAATCGCCAGATTATTGGCAATGTCGGCCAACTAGAAGGCTCAATTAGCGAGATTCCATTGTATTTCCAAACTTAGTGGTCGTATCTAGTGTGTGATCTTCTATTTCCGGTCTTGCTACAGATACTTTGTTTAAAAATCGCGTATGAAATAAGTCGGTTATTTTTGTAATGATACTTTTAATGAGGAACGAGATTCGATACGACGTACGGTTCCATTTAAAAACAAAGTTGGGAGTGGCTTTAACCAACATCCCTTGAAACATAAGACCTCGCATAGATCTCTGTAAAATGAAAGTGACGCAATACAATGCAGGACGAATGAGGCCTATAAAAGAGATGTATTGATAGGTTCGTCAATTAATTGATGACGGACTTTTACCGATCTAGTAGACATCCACCCTTATCATGTCAGTCTAAATAATTGCCCAATAATATTTAAAATGTTTAAAACACAAAAGCCAGTGTGTGCCAAAGTATGTGCATTCGTGCAATATTGCATTTCTTAAGTATTCGTAATCTAATTTTGGCCCCGGTTGACGCGTAAAGAAATTGAATAAACATACTAAAGTAACCGATAAACCTTTGCCATATGCAGAGTATAACGTGAAAATTTTTTGATGTGTATAATTGTTTATTGTATCATAAAACAGTTATTGTATTTTAACATTAAACAAATTTTATGGTTTTCTTCTGCAAGCTAATTTGCTTAATTCAAGCAACATTTTATTTTGATAAGGAACGTAAAAGTCAAATCATTAGTAAAATTTAACATAAAAAATTATTAAAAAAATACCCTGCTTGATTTTCAGAACAATATCGTGAAATTTTTTTATGAAAATGGCTCTTAGTCACTTCAGTTAAGAACAGAATAATCTTTACTTGGTAATTGATATTTTTGGGTCCCTTTACAGCAGCCTTCAAAATATACTTTAAATCATTTGACTGCATAGAATTACCTTTTTACCACCATATTATAATTCACCACTGAAATCTACAATCTCCACCTCAAAAATAGATCTAGGTGTTACACCACTTAAGTATTAGAAGCTATTATAACTACTTTACGGGTCGATGTTATCTTTAGACATTATTGTTGATTATATAAGTATTTTTTAATTGAAATATAATGTATTGATTAACTGCATGCCAAAATCACACAATCTTTCCTCATAAATAACTTTAATAATGGTTCTTGCTATACTATGTTATACAGGGTGTTATGGAAATGACTTATTATATTTAAGCCGGCAAATTCTGATATGAAAATAAATTGAAGAAAAATTATTCTCATACTCTCTTACCTTCGATGTTATTTTAAAATAATCAATTTTATAATTAATTAAATAAAAAAACATAAAACACAAAGAGTATGTTTTGCAACAGAACAGTAGATAATATCACACAAATTTGAAATCACATCACAACATTTATTTTTATGAATTATTTCACAATAAAAAAAAAATTGGGCTATGCTATAACTAACAAAACGTTTAAAATTCGTATACATCAAGCACGTGGAACCCTCGGCGACGTCGTTCCGACACCGAAACATACTGAAGCAACGGTACTGAAGGATAAACATATCAATACAATACGCGTGGTTATCCAAGCAAGGGCGAGACACGCGGTGTGATATGGCATCACTGAAGTTTACTCTAGTGACCTACATATAGCTAACTGTAACCAGATGCAACGGCGCGACAGCATGTAGACAAAAAGGGTTTTTACCTTAGTATGTAGATATTAGATTTAAAAAAAAAGTATGTAGGCTTTCTCTAGGACGCCCGAGGAGTCACCCATTTAAACATAATAAGTCATTTCCATAACACCTTTTATACACGACGTCCCACAAAATAATTTACGCAATGGGGATACCTTAATATATATAAGAGAAGTGGAATGTGAGTTAAATTAGAAAAAGCTCGTTGTATAAGGAGTAATCAATTGTATGTACCTAGTTATATGTGATATTTTTACTAATCACAAACATAGTTCCTACACTATTACAAATGTATCAAAAATTGCAATGGGAATGAATTCTGCATACTAAGAACTACCACCAAACTCACGCAGCCCCGTATCTAGGGGGGGGAGCCGCCGGTGCCCATGCCCCCCGGTAACTTCAGTTGGTGGAAAATTTAAGTGTCGCGGTTGTAGCACCCCGGGGCGTCGCGCCTTTCCTGATTATTAATCAATTAGAAACCTTTTATCAGTGTCCAATTATTCATAATATCGCCCAAATTGCGGTTCTGTTAAAAATCTTATATATAGTGTCCAAAAGTTGATAATAACCGAGATACTGTGTGTCCAAGTGAAAATGTTATTTTCTAATTTCCTAATTAACTTACTTTTAACTAATATTTTAGCATAAAGTTTCTGGTTTGGGGGTTTTTTATGGGGGAGAAATTTCAATTTGTTAATTATTCTATTTTTATGCAGCACTCTGGGTACATAGGAACAAGTGCAACTCTTTTGCGCTTTAGTGTATTTATGTCTTTATTAAAAATATCAATTTTCTCATGGCATTTACCCAGAAATGGTGTGTGTATCTTGTCAAAATCGCTCCGAGCAATAAAATTGTTTTCGATATTTTTGCATTTATTGTGCCCAGTGCGCTTTTAAAAATGTTACAACAATTATTGTCAAAAACTGGACACTATAAATGCTAGAATCTCGAAGGCAGTTAGTTGCTCGGAGCGACATTGACAAGGTCTGAAACACCCAGGATTATTAAATAATACAAGTTTGAGATAAATTAGTTATTATTACTTTCAGAACCAAACACAGTCTCTAGACAATGTTCCACGTATCAATAAAAGGTTCCTATGAGTCGATTGGTGGGACAGATCTTGCGACAGCGAGAACAGTCTCATATGCTGCAGGAGGAATATATGGAGCTGGTAAAAACATCGTGTAAAAGCCAAATTGCAATATACCCAAGTTAAATCAGGCCCACGCCCTACCAACATAAGAGTCCATGTTGAACAACTGAAGCAAAAATTCATCCAGTTGGTGGAGGATATCGTAAACGTAGCTTTTAGGTCGCTTCGCAGAATCCAATTCCAGCCCTATTTCTGATAGATGTGTAATAGTTTAAGAATTATGACGTCAGTGTGTGGTTGGTTAACATATCCTCTATAGCTACTGGACTTCGAAAAATTTAGCAGATATCCAATTGCTTGCGAAACTTTCTTGCTATACCATTTTTTTTACTAGCAGAAATTTTTTGAGCAAACCCGACTATCATCAATTTAATATTTTTAAACAGTTTGACAATTCTATTTTATTATAAGATTTTCCATCCCTTCCCTTAAGTATTTATGAGACCTTTTGTATTAAGAAACTCATTATCAATTCTTTTAAGACTACCATTTATTTTCAATATTTCATTTCATAGGCAGTAATTAAATTTAGATTTGATATAAAAACAAAATTGCTACGTAGATAGGCAATGGCGTAGATAAAGGGGGGGGGGTACTGCACAGGACAGTACAACCCCCTCCCCCTCCTCCTCCTACGAAGCGTGAATTTACCTCGAAATGGGAATCGTAAAGTGAAGGTTGCCATACCAATACACCCTCAGGCAAGTTTATGGGAACCGAAACATGAAATAAGGTGAAAGTGGCCATACCAGTCAGTACCCCTAGCCCAGAAAATAAAGCTATCTACGGCACTGGACCTAGGTAGGCTATAAAATAAAATCAATAAAATTAAAATTTATGTTCGCTATTGTTTTTATTAATATTATTAAATTTAAATGTACTTAAAGCAGACCATGAAAAATTTATGTTGATCATTGGCTTGCAATTTCAACTTAATTTATGTTATTGACGAAATTAATAATATTACCACAACCATATAATTATGTCAAATGACTATATTCTACATTTATATTACACTTTTAATGATAAAAAAATAATATCTTGATGTTGTACTCTTTTGATTTTAAGATGTAAATTTTATTAGTGCATCATCCAATGACAATTTTAAATTTTCATATGAAATATCAAGCTTCCCATCTCTTGAAATTTTGTTGTCTCAAAAAAAAACAATGTACTCTAGAAAAAGTGTAACAAAAATTTAAAATTCAACAGAACACAACGAAGTTTTTACCATGTAAATCCAAAGTACAATACTAAAGACATGCACTGATTTGATGTAATTATCTTATAATATCGCCCCTCATTAAGGAAATTAGTGTGGAAAGTGCTAATTTTCTATGAAAGTGTAAACGAGTTAAAAAATACTTTGCAAACATATATTTTTTCCACAAAAACGGAGGAACGTATTTTATACTGTAAAAACCTCCTATGTCCATATTCGATTTTCATTTGTTTTCAAGCTATAGCGTTATAGAAATAAACAAAGTTTTATACATTAACATTTTAAAAAAAATATAATAATTAATAATTGTTCAAAAATATCGGAATCGCCTCTAAACATTTTGTGCTTCGTCTGGACGCCTGTAAGTTGCTCTCCTGATTGCTTCATGCCTTTCTTTAATGTCAGCTGCAGTACAACTAATACGATTAGTGTGCTTTCGTAGGCTCGGGATTATTTACAGATTTTATTTAGGGTAGATACTAAGAGTAATTCTTCCTAAACAAGATTCCTTAAGTCCCTTATGGTGGATTATACACTCGCCGGCACAAAATTCCGCCACCCTGAAAATTTGGTCAAGTTTGATATTTTATAACTTGTTTATTTTTTATGAGATTTTCATGATTTTGTTATCAGTCTGTAGATAGATGTTAATTATTTTATAAACTAACATTTTTCGATTAGGCTATATTATACAGGAGTAAATAAAACTGTTGTTTTTTATTGTAAATTCAAAATACCTTATAGGAAAATTATTGAGGTGGATAATTTTATTTACATACTGTTTCTCGTCATTTTTGATGTATTCTAAACTTTTCGCTTTTTGATTCATTCCATTATCTCATATCTGCTGCGAGCTGCAATATTTTAAATGAGACGCACAAACACTAGATATATCATAAAGTTACTTAACAAAAACAATTTTAATATCGTGTATTTCCTCCTCTCGCAGCAATGACAGCATGCAGTCTTCGTGCTATAGAACGAATAGAGTTATTTATCCTTTCTTGAGGGATAGCCTGAAATTCTTCGGTCAGCTCCAGTCGTAAGTCTTGCACGGTTTATGGTTGTATAGGACGACGACAAACGGCCCTTTTAAGTTGATACCAAAGATGTTCGATTGGGTTGAGATCCGGGCTACATGCGGGCCATTCTAATCTTGGAAGTCCAACTTCATCCAGATATTCACTCACCACATGTGCAACGTGAGGTCTAGCATTATCATGCATTAATGTAAATTGGTTCCCAATGGAGGGAACAAATGGAACAACAACTTCTTGGAGGATTTCCTCAATGTAACGGTGGGCGATTAGAGCTCAAAAAATACATGATTGGTGCGTGCTTCGGTAGATATGCCCATGACATACATTTTCTAAAAATTACATCGTTTCATTTAAAATTTTGTAGCTCGCAGCAGAAATGAGATAATGGAATGAATCAAGTAACGAAATATTTAGAATACATCAAAGATGACAAGAAATAGTAAATAAGATTATCCACCTCAATTTTCCTAGAGGGTGTTTTGAAATTACGACAAAAAACAACAGTTTCATTTACTCCTGTATAATATTGCCTAATCGAAAAATATTACGTTATAATATAATTAAGGAAAAATAAAATAAACGTAACTACAAACTTATAACAAAATCATGAAAATCGCATAAAAAATAAAAAAGTTATACAATATCAAACTTGACCAAAATTTCAGGGTGGCGGAATTTTGTGCCGGCGAGTATAGTTTTCAAAATAACTTTAGTTATACTAAAAACAAATTGATTTACTATATTCGTTAATTATGTTTCTTTCTTTTGTTGCCAGTTGCCCCGCAATGGACAATTGAGCCGCAAGATATTTCAGCATTACTAGGAAACCCAATACTCATCCAATGTCGTGCAATAGGTTTTCCGGAAAAAACGATATCGTGGTTAAAAGAACCATAATATAAGAAATATTTTGTCTCAAACTTTTTTTCTTAATATCAGGTATCTATCCCTATGCTCTTCAATTTTCAACGCCTCGTCTATTAAGAATGCTTTTACGGAAATATCTCTAAATACAGGGTGTTCCTTAATGACGTGCTAATATTTCAAGGTGTGATTCCTTAGGTCATTTTACAAAGAAAAGTTCATATGAACATAGGTCCGCAACGGCTTAAATTCTTTGCTACAGGGTGTTGAATTTTTATTTTTTAAATGGATATTTTTTAATATCTCCGAAAGTACTTTAGATATTCTTTTCAATTTTGGTATATCTTAATAGGATATAGAACCACAAATTTTAGTTAGAAAAGTTATTCAATTGTTCCACCAGTGTCGTCCCTGCTAATAATAATATGTCCTCTGGTATTTCTTATAAAGAAGATGGTACGCCACTGACATTTTTCCATGTGGATATTTTTGCTGATTAGCCTGGTCAATTCTACATGAAAATAGTCTCTTAAGTTTTGCTCGCCTTGATTAAAACCACTAAATTCATATTGAAACTCATTATTATTAACATGGATAAAATAATTAATGATAAATTTTGTTTTATAAAAATTGTTGGAGCGGGCAATTCGATACGAAGATGGGCGGAATGCCTTCTACGTGAAGATAGCCATTTACAAAAATTTTTAGGGAACAAAATTTCTCATTAATTATTTTATCAATGTTAATAATGAGTGTGATTGTGAATTTAGTGGTTTAATCAAGAACTGACGAGAAAAACTCAAGGAATCGTTTTCATGTAGAAGTGACCAGGCTAATCAGAAAAAAATATCCACATGAAAAAATGTCAGTGGCGTAGGTACCTACCATCTTTTTTGTAAAAAATATCAGAGGACATGTTTGCAGGGACAATTGAATAACTTTTCTAACAAAAATTTGTGGTTCTACATCCTATTACCACATACCAAAATTGAAAATAATATCTAAAGTACTTTCGGAGATATTAAAAAATAACCATTTAAAAAATAAAAATTCAACACCCTGTAGTAAAGAATTTAAGCCGTTGCGGACATATGTTCACATTAACTTTTCTATATAAAATGACCTAAGGAATCACACCCTGAAATATTAGCACGTCATTAAGGAACACCCTGTATATTTGTTCCTATTTACCCCGAGGAAATATATATAAGGATTAACATACGGATATTTTCGACATCTCTCAAATAGTGAAAACACTAAGAAAAACTTCATTTTTAAATTTGGTCATGACTGTTACGGATATTTTATAAAGTCAAAAATAATTTCCAGCATTTTTTCTTGGGTACCTTTACTTTAAAAAAATATACCAGGATGCTCTATGATTACTAGTTTTGGAGATATAGCCATTCTTAGTTGACCACCTGGTGCTTGTAATTCATCTTGGAAAAGAAAATGTTTCGAGGTCATGGCGATATTCTTGAACATTTATTAAAATAACGCTATATTTAAAGAAATGTTAATGTATGAAATTTTGTTTATTTGTAATTAAGCTATAACTTGAAAACAAAAGAAAATCGTACAGTCCTGGAGTTTGGTTCGTGTGAAAAGAGACTGTTTTCTGAAATTTTTGACATAAGCTGTCCCATCACCCAAAGCAGTGAAAATATAAAAAATAATACGTTTACCGCTTTTCCAAAAGTTCTGAAACTTCGGTAGGATCTCTGAAAAAGTGTTTAAACAATTATTTAAGTAAAACCTTAAGCCTATTTGTAAATTATAATTACTGTATGCACAACAATACCTTTTTTGCAAATTACCAAATGTTAAATTCAGCCTAATATTAACCGCAAAGACGAGTAAATTTAAGTTATTTATTTCCTTCATCATCAAACAGAAATTAAGACTTTCTCACGGGTCAAGTTAAATTAAACAATAAGTACTGATATGATTCAAATTAACTGGGACCCGAAAGGAAGTTAAGATCAAAGTTGATTAAATTATAAAATAAGTTTTCACCTTTTTGTTGTAGTACTGGTGTACGCGGCGAACAAGCCCGAACAATTAATGAAATATGTACAGGATGGTCCACGTAAAATGACGCACTACCCGATCTTATACAGGGTTATTTTTTTTTAACTTTTTATTTGAAAAATATTATACCTATAGTTCCTGAAGCAAAGTTTTAGGAATTGGTAAAATGTGTGCAAAAAATAAAAGAGTTGTTGGGTGCTATTTTAAAAAAAAACTTAGATTCTTAAATGGCAACACCGCATTTTTTCAACAAATTTTGATACATCTTGAGACTCTAGACAAAACAAGAAGAGTGCAAGTTGTTGTTTAGAGTGGCGGTTTACGAGCTAATAGTGTCTAAACTTAAATTTATTTTCAACATTAAAAGATTAGCAATAGTGACAAAAATTAATTACCTAACATTATTTTTTTTTAAAAATGTCCGAACTGATTTCCTTCTTGGGTTCTGCAGTAACAAATACCTTCATTGAGGGGTTATGTTTTGAATTTCCCGTTGTATGTCTCGTTTTAATTCATCAATTGATGCAGGAGCGTTAACATAATCAAAAGCTTGCGCTCTTCTCGTTTTGTCTAGAATCTCAAGATGTATCAAAATTTGTTAAAAAAATGCGGTGTTACTATTTAAGAACATAGTTTTTCAATACCGCCCAATCTGGCAACAACGCGTTTTTCTCCACACATTTTACTTAGTTCAACTAATTCCTAAAACTTCGATTCAAGAACTATATTTCTATCTTTTCAAATAAAAAAGTTAACCTATGTCAAGTTCTAAAAAAAATACCCTGTATAATAGACCTACCCTGTAAATAGACCTACAAGTTTGATTTGAGTTAAGCTTCTAAATAATTTATTTTCATGTAGAGAGTGTTTAGTTTCTCCATTCCGTTTCATCTCGACGATAAGCTACTGTTTAAATACAGGGTGTCACGTAACTTATGGCCATTGAGCAACTGGAGATACTAAACATCAAGGTAGGCCGATTAAGATGAGGATCCCAAACAATCCCAAATTAGCAATCGGAGCCCTCTATGTTGCATCAATTTAATTAAAAAATATGCCGCTTCTTTGGCTGGTTAGAAAGAGACGAGAGTCATCAGCTGATCAATATTTCTTTTCGTGAAGTTTTAGCCGTTAATAATAATGTTTTTTAGTTAATTTATTGATATTTAGATTGTCTGACATATCGATTGGGATATCAACAAGTTTTAGGAAGATCTGTGCCAAAAATTTGAAAATTGTTCATATTTCAAATTGTTATTATTGTTCTTATAACATTATATTTTTTAAAGCAATTTTTTCATACCGTTTTCCAATCCTTTAACTTTACGAATAGAGTTTTAGATTAGAAAAAAATTAAGTATATTTGGCTAAACGTTTGCATAAAATAGTGCCTGGTTGGCAACCTGTGATTAAACGCAGCTCTTAAGTATAAGTTTTTTCGACATGGTATTTTTACGAGTAAGAAACGAGAATGTGTAGAACTTTTTTAATTTTACATTGGACGGCGCTAGTTACATACACTGGGTTTAATAACAAAGTATTTTTAAACCAATATTCTCAAAGAAGGGTATAATTTCTTAACTAAAAAGGTATACTTAGATCGATCTTAATATCTGTAACAGTTCTCGAGATATTTCCATTTAAACATGGATCAAAAAAATCAAAGTTAAAGAGGAAATATCTCGAAAACGGTTAGATATTTAATATCGAGCAATATATCTTTTTATTTCAGAAATTTCCTTCCTTTGATAATCTTATTAAAGATTAAAAATACTTCATAACAGGTAAGAATAAAAGTCATAGATTTATTAAACCCAGTGTATATACTAGCGCCCTCTAATGAGAAACATAACAAAAATTTCTACAAATTCTTATTTCTTACTCATAGAAACATCATACCGCTCACTTTCAATCCGATACATTCAGCGGTTTTCAAATTATGGCTTATTTTTGAAAATAAATTTTCACTTTCAACTTTCACTAGAGCCAGAAACATTTCGAAAAAGCTTGTTTAACTTAACCGGTCTAGTTCAGGGGTCGGCAACCTTTTGAGACGGAAGAGCCAAAAGTGATCATTTACACAATTTCTCAGTTTTTAAAGAGCCACTGACGGCCGCAATTTGATACCGAAAGAGACACAACTTGACATCGAAAGAGCCGCAAGTTGCCGACCCTTGGTCTAGTTCGATTCAGTATCTCCACTTGTTCTATGGCCCATAAGTTATGGATCACCCTATATTTTATAGAAGCGACAAGCAGCAGTGATGATGTTGTACGATAAGTATGAGACGATTGAGAAAATAAAATGGCCAGTCATTGCTTCAAAGTTACTTATATTTTAAATATCTATACAATAGATAATATTACAATACATTAATTCTAACTAGCTTACCTCAATTTCAACAGAATTGGTAAGGTATAGAATGAGATTTCTTATTTCCAAAATTGTGGTTATTTCTGGAAATCTAGACCAAGACCGTAATTTGATATTGCAGCAGATTGTTTATACTCAACTTTGTTCATAATCTATTCAAAGACAGATACATTCAAGACAAGAGTAGAGGAATAAGCTTTACATTTTGAGTTTTTAAAATAACAAACTCAACTTTATCGTTTCAGAAATGTAATTAGTAGACACTATTTGGGAAATGGCGCTATTATATCGCTACCATAATGACATAAGGTCGTATGTTCAAATAAATAGTATGAGATAAAGATACTTTTAATAATATTGGAAAATTTCAAAATATAATATTTTTTGTTTCATGTGCAACATATATCTATTTTGATTTTCGATCTATTATCAAGAGTTATATTTTTCATATTACGCTTGTCAAAAAAAAATTATTTGATAAAGATATTTAGCTTGTTATTTACGACTTTGTGCAAAACATGTATTTTTATAAAAGGCGCGTTTTTATTACAAAAGGTTATAGAAATTGGATGTTAAAATGAGAAAAATAAATAAAATACTAAGTATATTATGTACCGAGGTGGAAAGTAAGAGTCATTTCTCGAGATAAAAATGAAACGTTTCAACGAGGTTTGTGTGTTATTTTATTTACAAACATAACTTTTAAATGCAAATGATCTTTTTGGTGAAAATATAACTACGTTAGAAATTAACAAAGTAAGACCCTTGTATTACAAGAGCTTCGACACCATCAACAAATAAGTAAAAATTCCGTTGTCAAGGCACTTTGGTTACTCAATGAATGTTGACATTTATCTAGGTGGAATCCACCTGGGCAAATGTCACTTTCCATACAGATAAATGTCAAAGTTAAGAATATGTTTCGTTCAAACTTCTAAAAAGTCTGAAATATCAACATTACATATATGGTTGTCCATAAAAATGCGAGCGAACATTACATTAAAGAAAAGAAATACATTTAGAACCTTTGGTGGTGTTGTAAAAGAGACAAATTTTACATATGATGATGTTAATATCTCAAAACATAAAAAATTTCACATACGACCTTAAATAATTATGGTAACAATATAATATCTGGAATATCTTAAAAAATACGTTGTGGTTCATCACTAAGAAAACAATTGAAATAATAATTGGCAGTCTAACTGATGGTATTCCATGTATAAAAAATAATCAGAAACAAATTTTTCTTACTGAGAAAGGCTTTTTACATTCTGCAGTAACTGCATGGTTTGTATTCTGAAGCTAAATTTTTGATCAAAATTTAGACTTCTAACTGTAGGCATCAGTGAATGAAAAAACGCCAGGTCTTCATCATCCTGGAAAGAATCTTCTTTCTTCGGCTGATGGGCCTCCATATTTGATATTTCGTCCTCTATCTTTATTTTGGCGGGCGTTATTTTCATTGATGTGAGCTTCTTGGAATCCGTGGACGTTGTCTGTTGGTGGAGTAAGTCGGTACCGTTGTCGCTTCCGGAATAGCTATATTCCTCGACACTGTTATCCATGTAGCTACTACTATGTTCCTTTTTGACTCTTTTAGCTCGTGGTTTAATATTTTTCTCTAAAAATAGTAACTGTTTCTCATAACAATATCGCTTCACTCGTTTGGTGTTAGTGCCGCTTGCTGTGGAAGCTTCGCTTTGCTTCCTACAGCTGCGAACGTAGTTGTCGCGTATGCTTCTCCATTTTGCTGTGACATCTTGCACTGTAAAAAAATATGTTTACTGCTTATTATATTTAACTTTGAATGTTGAAGGTTAAAGAAAAACGCATGAATGTAAAAATCTAACAACTTATATTGGGAGATAAATGCACGAAACGCCAGACGAAATCACGTCGATTTAGGGATTCATCGCATTATGAATTGATGATTTTTATCCGTCTTTCTTATAGTTCGAAATTCATAGAGAAGAAATGATGAACTGTGATTTCTTTTTAAGTGGATATGATGGCTAGACAGCTAAAAAAAATCCGAAATCATTATCTTCTTCTAAAGGCGACTTAATACTTTCGTTAAAAGTCAATATATTTCTAAATAGGAACGTTACAATAGACTAGATATTTAATTAGTCAAATAATTTCAAAATAATAACGCCATTGACCAAACGACGCAATTAGCTTTTTTCAATTTTTCAACAAGCTGTAAAATATACAGGAAAAATATATATATTTTTTTTCAATTAAGTTAACACCCGGTCGAGTAATTTTGCAATCTTAGCTCTAATACTTTTTTGCGAAGTTTAATCCGTTCTTCACAGTTTACTTTTTTACTTGTCTGGATATCTTTCTCGCACATTTCGAAAAATGTTATTTTTAACATTTTTTGCAATATATGTTTATTTTTAAAAAAATACTATAGCGGTAACGATGGAAACAATATTAAAAAACATCAATAACGGGTATTATGCCTGAACACGAACAGCTGCATTCATATGCCTTGTCATTCATTGAATGAAGTGTCTAATCTGATGTTATTTAATTTAATCCCAATCTTCAGTTAGTGCTTCTTTTAATTGTTCTAATAAGTTACACTGAGCTGGAACTCGTTTTCGAATCTTTCTGCTGATGATGCTCTATGGAGAAAGAATGAGTTACCACTCGCAGTAATAGTAACTTAGTACAATTAAAAGCACCACCTGGAGAACTGGGATCAAATTGATCAAAATTAGATTAGACACATCATAGGAAAGCCAAGGCAGCTGTTCGTGGTCGGGGTGGTACTATCCATCATTGATATTTTTTAATATTGTTTTGTTTTTACCGCTATAGTATTATTCTAAAGTAAAAATATTTTGCAAAAAAGTGTTAAAATTAAAATATTTCGATGAAATGTGGAGTGTTTTCTTAAAAAACCTATCTTTTGAACCCAGAAAGATATCGAGATAAGTAAGAAGTAAACTGTTAAGAATGGACTATATTTCACAAAAAAGTTTCCTTATTAGAGCTGAGATTGCAAAATTACTACACAGGGTGTTACAAACTTAAGGGAAAAAACATAATATACATATTTTTCTTTTCCTGTACATTTCAAAACGTATACAGCTTTTTGAAAAATTGAAAAAAGTTAATTGAGATCAAAACATTTATCTACAGTCTAAAAGAAAACTCATTTAAATCGGACTACGGGGAAAAAGTTACCATATACTTGTTAAACTTGAACAACATTTTGGATGAATCGAATTTATAGTCGGTGACTGTAGGTGTAGTGTATGTAGGTGGTAGCTATAGAACGTGTCCAAGATAAGGAGGGCCAGTACAGGGATCTCGAAAACCGTAATAGATACGAAGTCGGTTAAATGGAGGTAAAGTTGCGCTGTTACGTGTCTAATAATATGCCGTTTAGAAAGTTTTAATATTCCGAGTAGTTCCGGAGATATCCGGAAAAAACATAAATTCGTTTTATTATTTTTCTGGGTTTTTGAGATCGAATTCTAAAGTAAATTGCACTTTTACATTGCCACTTTTTCCGCCCTATCTAACAGCGTTAATTGTTTTGTAATCCGACGAGTCGTCTTCGAATGGCCATTATCAACTTTCTTTTTTTAAATACAGTTCTGTTTTTCTGATATTAGAATTTAATAGCTTTTTTTATTCCGAATGCAACGATGTATGACACATTGTGGTTTAATGACGTTGCGAGGGTTTTTTGAACAACATCAGGAGATTTGGGGATACGGTCCTGTATTTCTCCTAATTTTATAAATAATATCTCATAAGTAAGCTCTAAATTTTTTACTTATGTTGGACTAGTTCAATAAATAACAAATAATTTAATAATAAACCACAAATAAGTGAACAAACATCGTTCCAAAATAGTAATAAAACGAACAACGAAAAAAATAAGGAACTACATAATCAGGTGTTCAAAATGATTTCCGTTATTCTCTAAGCACAAATAACATATTCTAACTGCCACATAACATTTTTTTGAGATAAAATAAAACATGCGATAGAATATCAAACTTTTCAGCATTTGTAAATTTATGTTCCATATTTTCGGGAAAATAGAAAACCTCTTAAAACGCTCTTAAACGATCACAATGGGAATGTCAAGTGAAACAAATCACGCGTCACATCTGAATTTTTTTGTTTCAAGCGCCTACATTTCTTTTAAACCCCAAATCAACAGAAGTTTGAAATAATGTTTCTATATTTTGATCACTTAAGTATTTGTGGTTTATTATTAAATTATTTATTATACTAGTCCAATATAAGTAAAAATTTAGAGCTTACTTATGAGATATTATTTATAAAATTAAGAGAAATACAGGACCGTATCCCCCAATTTCCTGATGTTGTTCAAAAAACCGTCGAAACGTCATTATACCACAATGTGTCATACATCGTTGCATTCGGAAGAAAAAAAGCTCTCAAATTCCAATATCAGAGAAACAGAACCGTATTTAAAAAAAGAAAGTTGATAATGGCCCTTCGAAGACAACTCGTCAGATTACAAAACAATTAACGCTGTTAGAAAGTGGTAATGTAAACGTGCAATTTACTTTAGAATTCGATCTTAAAAAAAACCAGGAAAACAATAAAACGATTTTTCAGAAATTCGGTCTTATCCGGATATCTCCGGAACTACTCGGAATTTTAAAACTTTCTAAACGGCATATTATTAGGAACGTAAATGCGTAACTTTACCTCCATTTAACCGACTTCGGATTTCTGACGGTTTCCGAGATCCCTGTACTGGCCCTCCTTATCTTGTATTATTTTTTGTTAATAGCAGAAGAAATAAAATAATTTAAATTTTACTTACCGATTACTTTCTGTTCCGCCTCTGATGTCGGCATATTATCTTCAAATAGGCATGCACTTACTTCAATCCAAGCAGCAAACTTTTTATCTTTATCTTTAAAATTTCCATCGGTAATATCCCACAGAATTGGCCGCTTTTCAACTTCCATTATTATTACTTCTGCATCATTCATGATTGAATTGTATAATTATTGGATGAAAGAATTAAAATGGACGTAGAAAATACGCTCGTATAAACGTTGAACGGTTCTTTTACCAGTACATAATGCTTCAACCTTCAAACGGACGTGGATAAAAATTAACGTGCCGCTAGCTCGACTGATCATGATTTCCAGCGTTGCCAATATTCCACTAAAAAGCTTCCCTATTTTGTATCTTTTTTTTATGATCAAACACAAAAACTATATGAGAAATCTTTTAGGGCACTCTGGGAGTGGTGCGTGTGAGAATATAGCGATTCACGTTGGTTTTGAATCTTTGAAGGTTATATTCGTTGGGAAAAATGACCTCGTTCCATAAGGATGATATCCTCCAGATGAAAGAATTCTTAAATAATGAAGTTCGAGGAGTACTAAGCTTAATCACCTATGGATGGGCGACAGTGGTTCGTCGTGTATTTCTGCTAATCGCCGCCGAGCACTACACACGCATCTGCTAGGGTCTGGAAAAGTTGTTTGTAGATATTGTAATTCTATTCCCGTAAGCCAAATTTGAATCACTATTTTTGATTGATCTATTTTTGACAATATCTATTTTCATTGAAAACGGAAGTCGACCCTACCACCGTAATAATAAAAAATGGCAATATTTTCTTATATAAACTCCTGGACAAAATTAACGCAATATCATAAATTTTCCATATTTTTGATGCTATTTTTTTTTTTTGAATTTATGATCCGATTTGAATAATTTGTTTTTGCACTGTAGGTTGGTTCCTTGACAATGTCATAGTTTTCGCTGTTTATGATAAAAATTTAATTTTTGATTATACTGGGTTTACTAAAAATGCTGTTTTTTTTTCGAAAATTCGTATCACCCTGTAGAGTATATTAGCAACCGAAGCATATTGCAGTTGACACTAAACGGTAGGTCCATCTTTCCCCAACATTTCCTTTTTTGGTTTACTTCATTATCTCTGTTATTAAAGGAGATACACTGTTTTATAGCGTAACATGTTTTTATAGACTTTAACATTCAACACATTCATTGTTGTAATGTCAACTGCAATATGTTTCGGTTGCTAATATACTCCACAGGGTGATGCAAATTTTCGGGAAAAACATAGCATTTTAGTACACCAAGTATAAATCGAAAATTACATTTTTATCATAAACAGCGAAAACTATTACATTGTCAAGGAACCAAGCTACAATGTAAAAAAAATCATTCAAATCGGATCATAAATTCAGAAAAAAAATAGCATCAAAAATATGTCAAATTTATGATGTTGCGTTAATTTTGGCCAGGAGTTTATATTATTATACAGGGTGCTGATAAAGTCTGGAATAATTGACTTTTCTTGAAAACGCAAAACTTTTTCGAAAAACGCTCGTACCCGTCGATTTTATTTTATTCTTTGAAATTTTTTGGCGTTCTTCAATATTATACCTGGTCCGTCCACACAAGCGTGTGTCGTCCAAGTTAATTTAGTTTGTGTGTTAATTACTTTTCTCTAATTGCATTTAAGTTTACTTTATATTTTTCATTTATTAATTCACATTTTCTTTCTAATTCAACATTCAATACTTCAATACCTACAAATTTTGTTTCATATCTCCGCGTGCATGGACGCCTTTAAGGTTCCGTACTACACTACGGCGATGCATGCAGAGAGTCGAGTTAATTCCGTGAATCCGACCGGACTGTTTTCGGGAGTGAACGAATATAATTTTCTTTTTATCACCCGCATCCGCAACTAACGAAACCAGGAGATACCCCAAGCAGGCCTGCTGAAACCCTTCTCCGAGTATACAAGGTAAGGAATTTTAAAGGCCCGTTTTTAACATCATTATAATTTGGAGAGTCCATTTTTCTCTCCAGCTGAGAATCGAAGGTATTTATTTTTATTACATCCGCACAAGTCATTTTGGTCCTTCGAGCCGGATATAGACTAAATATTTTCTGGTTTTAAAAGTTATTTTTATAAATTAATAATTTTCATCAATCAATAATTATTTCATTACGCTTTTTAAAAAATTAAACTAATACAGTTCCGTTTCCACGCATTGGAATTAGATTTGCTTGGCGACGAACGTACCGGTTTTTTTTATCAAATTCCTTAATACATTTTTTAGGTTTGTAGGAGACAGAGTTTAAAGGTGTTCAGATACGTACAAATTTGTTGCACGTGAACTAGTTTGCATTGTTAATTATAAGTAAATACGGTTTTATTGGAGTAAAAATGTCCGATAAACTTAAAAAATATCAAGCGTTACGCAAACTAGAACTTTCTCAATTACGAGAAATGTATGAGGTCGCAAAGCAGGTTGAAGGAGGTGATACCACTCAGGTTGCGAGGTTTAAATGTATGCTGGAGAATATAGAAAAAAGGCATTCAGGCTTCTATGAAAGCCACCAGTGTATTATTTGTTTAGTGGCCGATGAGGGGGAGAAGTTTGAGGCTGAAGATGCGATTCGAAAAGAATTTGATTTGTTGTATTATGGTATTAAAGCAATTAAATTTAAATTACCGTCTGATTCAGCATCAGCTTCTCAGTCGTCAGCGGGTACTTCGCACCCTAGTGGAAATATAACTTCAAATCAATTACCCAAAATTAGTTTGCCTAGTTTTACAGGTGATATTACTTTATTTCAATCCTTTATTGACATGTATGATGCTTTAATTCATAATAATGCCACTTTGGCTAATTGTGAGAAATTTACTTATTTGCTTTCTACACTTAAAGGTTCAGCTTTATCTGTTATTCAACATCTTCCTGTAACTTCTACAAATTATACTATTGCGTATGATACACTTTGCAAACGTTACAAAAACGTTCGGTTAATGGCTGCCACACTGTGGAATAATTTAGAAAATGCTCCAAAAGTAGCTTGTGATAATTCAAATGACCTTCGAAATTTGTTAAATATTTTTGCTGAAAATATAGCAGCGTTAAAAAACTTAGGACTACCAACTGATCATTGGGACTTTATTTTAGTCCAAATGATACTGAAACGGGTCGATATTGCAATTGTTACAAGATTTGAGCTATTCTATGATAATTCCCTGGCGTTACCTACGTATAAAATATTATCAGATTTTTTGATGAAGAATTGTATGGCTCTGGATAATGTTAATTTTCCTCTTAAAAAATACAAGCCTACATTTCGAAAGCCTGTGCATCCTAAATCTCAATCGCCTTATCATACTGCCTTACTAGTTCAAACGCAAAATTCCGATCCTCAATGCCCAGTGTGCAATAAAGCGGATCATACAATTTTTAAATGTTCGAATTTTTTGGGTAAAACAGCCTATGATCGTTATCAATTCGCAAAAACACATAAATTTTGTATTAATTGCTTAAGCCATACCCATCGCTTTGCTACTTGTCGTTCCGAAAGTAGTTGTCATACATGTGGTCAGAGACATCACACGTTATTACATTTTTCAAAAAATACCTCTCCACCGCACCCAACAGCTTTATCGCCAATACCGGTTACTGTTCAAACCACTCATCAAGGAAATTCTACACCCGCATCACATTCTACACAAAGTTGTTTTACTTCCTCAAAATCTAGTGTTTTACTTTCCACCGCCCGCATCGAACTCTTAGATAACCGAGGTACTTATCAACCCGTCCGATGTCTTTTGGATTCTGGAAGCATGACCTCGTTTATAACTTCAAAATGTGTTAAACGCCTCGGACTTCACCCTGTACAAAGTTCAGTCAATTTAAATGGCTTAGGACCCATGAATACATTGGTAAATCAAGGAGTAACTATTTCATTTCGTCCATTTCAACAAACGAATCCTATATTCTCTATTGATGCGCTTATCCTTAATAAAATATGTGGTAATTTACCAACTTATAAACTTCCAATTGAAACTTGGCCCCATGTTTCAAACATTCGCCTGGCCGATAATCAAGTTCATGTTCCTGGTTCTGTCGACTTATTACTAGGCGCTGATGTATTTTCTAAGGTTTTACTAGATGGGCGTATCCCAGGACGCGTAGGAGCCCCTGATGCTCTAAATACAATTTTTGGATATATCTTAATGGGAACCGTTCAAAAGCCCTCTCCCACTACCTCGATTACTACGATGTTTTGTCATATTGAAGATTCTGCCTCTTTGGAGAATCAAGTTAAATTATTTTGGGAGTTAGAGGAAGTTCCACAGGTTAAATGCTTATCTCCTGACGAAATTCAATGCGAAAAATTATTCATGGACACTTATAGGCGTGATAAGTCCGGACGATTTATATTAAATCTTCCTTTTAAAGACGATAATCCCTCTTTTCCAGAAATTCGTCCTCTTGCCCTTAACCGCTTTTATTCATTAGAGCGCAGGCTCCTTAAAAACCCGCACACTTATGATCAGTATCGTAATTTTATTCAAGAATATCTTGATCTTGGCCATATGGAACCCGCCTCTGGTTTTTCTCACAATTCATTTTATCTTCCGCACCATTGTGTTATCAAACCAGATAGTTTGACTACTAAATTGAGGGTGGTTTTCAATGGTTCAGCTCATTTACCAAATCAACCCTCTCTCAATGATCAACTTTATATTGGTCCAAAACTTCAATATGACATTTTTACAATTTTGCTTAATTTCCGCATCCACAAAATTGTTTTAACTGCGGACATTACCAAAATGTACCGTCAGATTGTTATCACTCCTGAGCATCAGGACTATCAACGCATTTTATGGCGTTTTTCTCCCACTGACCCCGTGCAGTAATTTCGCATCAACCGCCTTGTTTATGGCCTTACTTGTTCACCTTATCTTGCCATCCGCACTCTTCTGCAATTAGCGGAGGAAGATGGAACGTCTTATCCATTAGCTGCTGAAGCTTTACGCACTAGCACCTACGTTGACGATATAGTCACAGGTGACTCCTCGCTTGAGCGTGCTTTAATTCTCCAAAACGAACTAACTTCGTTGCTACATAAGGGAGGTTTTGAACTTCAGAAATGGTCAAGCAACCATCCTAAACTTTTAAGTCACTTACCCTCTTCCCTTGTAGCAATAGATCCAGTAAGTTTTGACTCTTCTCCTTCAAATGAAACTTCCTTAAAGGTGTTGGGCTTAGAATGGAATGCTTCTTCTGATAGTTTTCGCTTCTGTGTGAAGTTTCCAGATCGACCTTGCACTAAAAGGAACCTTTTATCTAACCTTGCTCGAATATTTGATCCTTTAGGCCTAGCCTCGCCGATAACTTTTCTCCTCAAACATCTTATTCAACGACTTTGGACTTTAAAGTTAGATTGGGATCAAACACCCCCCGAAGAAATTGTAAGGCTTTGGGACCGTTACCTGAACGATGTGTCCTGTTTAAGTTCGTTTAATTTGCCCCGTCTGCTCTTTCCGGAGGGAACATCTCATTATGAACTACATTGTTTTGGAGATGCAAGTGAAAAGGGATTTTGTAGTTGTTTATATATTCGATGCTTTTCACCTTCCAATAATATTTCAGTGCATTTTGTTTGTTCTAAAACAAAGATTGCACCACTCAAACGAGTCTCATTGCCTAGACTTGAGCTTTGTGCTTCGGTTCTAGCTGCTCGATTGGTTTCTTTCGTTTTAACCGCTTTTGAAGGAAAATTACACTTTCAAAAGGTTTACTGTTATTCTGATTCCACTGTTGCTCTCAGTTGGATCAAATCCTCACCGCACAAATGGCGTACCTTTGTCGGGAATAGAGTTTCTGCTATTCACGAGAAGGTATCTCCTTCGAATTGGTTTTATATTTCGTCTTCGGATAATCCTGCTGATGTGGGTTCCCGGGGAATGCTACCATCCGAGTTACTTGATTGTTCCTTATGGTGGGCGGCACCCGTTCTTTCTAATCATAACTTCCCCACTATGGATTATCCTGACATTCCGCTTACTCCAGAAGTTACTGTGGAAGAGCGTCCTTTAGTTTGCGCTGCCTTTATTTCACCTAACTTTCTTGATTCCTTAGTTGAATCCCATTCTTCGGTTAATACTTTATCCCGCATCTTAGCATATGTACTACGATTTATTCATAATTGCCAAATTAAAATCCGCAACCATCCCCCCCTTACAGGTGCTCTTACTCCCCTTGAAATTCACAAGGCACTGTTGTTATTTGTCAAACGCACTCAGGAATTAAAATTTTCACTTGAAATTCACGCTCTTGGTCAAGGGCAACCACTTCCTAAAGTTTTACGTAAACTTTCACCCTTTCTGGATGACCAAGGAATTTTGAGAGTGGGAGGTCGACTAAGACACGCTCCCATTGACTATGATCGTAAATTTCCCGCACTTCTTCCTAGTCGCAGTATTCTAACTGACTTGATTATTGAATCTATTCATCTGCAGTATCTCCATGCGGGGATACAAACTGTTCATTTTTTACTTTTACAAAAGTTTTGGATATTATCCGCTAAACGTTCCATCAGACGTGTTTTGTCACGCTGTGTAAGATGCTTTAAGACTCACCCTACTGCTACGGCTCCTCCAATGGGCGATTTGCCTTTAGCAAGGGTTTCCCGTTTTAAACCCTTTCTTCACGTTGGTATTGATTACGCAGGCCCATTTACTATCACCATGTCTAAAACTCGTGGTGCCAAAACATTAAAAGCTTATCTTTGTCTGTTTATTTGTTTATCCGTTAAGGCTGTTCATCTAGAACTCGTTTCCGAGTTATCGGCCGACGCCTTTCTTGCTGCATTTAAGCGTTTTATTGGTCGTCGTGGTCGATGTTCGCATGTCTATTCCGATAACGGAACAAATTTTGTCAAGGCTCGTAAACTGCTGGATCAATACGCCGAGGCAGCTGCGGTGAAGGAGACTATTAGTTGGCATTTTAATCCACCTTCGTCTCCCCATTTTGGAGGCCTTTGGGAGGCCAATATCAAATCTATCAAAACCCATTTACTCCGGGTTGTTGGAGATTTGATTCTTACTTTTGAAGAGCTGTCAACAGTTTTTATTCAGGTTGAGGCTATCATGAATTCGCGACCGCTCACTCCAGTTAGTAATGACCCCAACGATTTAAGTGCCCTTACCCCGGGTCATTTTTTGACCTTAGAGCCTCTCACCGCCCCCCCGGAACCTGACCTTCTCGATCTTCCCCTAAATAGGCTTTCGAGATGGCAAGTTGTTACCCGCATCCATCAGCATATTTGGGCTCGATGGTCTAATGAATATTTGCACACGTTACATCAACGAGCCAAGTGGACCTCACCTTCCTTCAATCTTCAACCAGGTACACTTGTTATTATTAAACAGGATACTACTTCACCACTTAAATGGCCTCTGGGGCGTATAGTGGAGACCTATCCTGGCCCCGACGGTATTGTCAGAGTCGCTAAGGTTCAGACGGCCAATGGTAGTTTTAAACGACCGGCGCTAAAACTCTGTCCTCTACCTACCTAATTAAAATACTACGTATTTTGGTGGGCGGAAATGGTCCGTCCACACAAGCGTGTGTCGTCCAAGTTAATTTAGTTTGTGTGTTAATTACTTTTCTCTAATTGCATTTAAGTTTACTTTATATTTTTCATTTATTAATTCACATTTTCTTTCTAATTCAACATTCAATACTTCAATACCTACAAATTTTGTTTCATATCTCCGCGTGCATGGACGCCTTTAAGGTTCCGTACTACACTACGGCGATGCATGCAGAGAGTCGAGTTAATTCCGTGAATCCGACCGGACTGTTTTCGGGAGTGAACGAATATAATTTTCTTTTTATCACCCGCATCCGCAACTAACGAAACCAGGAGATACCCCAAGCAGGCCTGCTGAAACCCTTCTCCGAGTATACAAGGTAAGGAATTTTAAAGGCCCGTTTTTAACATCATTATAATTTGGAGAGTCCATTTTTCTCTCCAGCTGAGAATCGAAGGTATTTATTTTTATTACATCCGCACAAGTCAATACCGGATGCGCAAAAAACGCTAGGCAAGTGTCAACTTCACTTTTTCAAATAGAACACCCCTTTTTTTCTCCAATATTCAGATTCCTCTCTAAACTCTAGACAAGTTTCATATAACATATTGTATGGCTAAAGTCAACAGTAATTGAAATACAGGGCCCACAATAAAAATCAAGGTATAATTTTAAAGCTTGTTTTCCATGACAAATACTTAGGCTAGAAAAAAAATTCTAACAGGAAATTGGTAATACAGTGAACAATCTAAAAAATTATTTGAGTAAGTGTTGAAAATGGTGTCCATTTACGGCTCTACAATGTCCCAATCTCTCAACAAATTCTAACTGTACATTATGTACAATTTCTGGGGTAATTTGTCTTATGGTTGTTGTTATACGCGTTTTGAGAACATCAATATCTTCTGGTTTATTTTTGTAAACCCTTTCCTTAATATAGCCCCACAGACAGAAGTCCAATGGCGTTAAGTCGGGGGACCTCGCAGGCCACTCTATTTCACCCCGTCGACCTACCCAATGATGATGAAATAACTCATTCAGGTATCTACGGACTTCGACCGAATAGTGGGCTGGTGCACCATCCTGCTGAAACCACATAGTTGTATCATGTGAGTCAGGAATGTTCCGATCGGGAAATAGGGCAATGAACGCTGGAGCGAGGTCTTCTAGAATATCAAGTTTGACATCGTCGGAAATTTTAGGTCGTCCACTTCTAGGTTTATCCTTAATGTGACCAACTTCATTATACTTCTTAACAATTTTGGAAACAGTTGCCTGATTTATGTGTTCTCTATTTGGATATTTATCATTAAAATACTCACAAACTTCTATTTGTGTTCTCTTTCGATCTCCACATCCTACTATTATTAATATTTCGATTCTCTCAGCTTCCGTTAGAAACATTTTTATGGGTAAAAGTGACAACTTTGGAGTAAATATTAAATGTTTTGACATTTACGTAACTAAGTTATTATGTAGAAACCGGTAAGAAGGTAAATACCTAGACCTTAAAATTATACCTTGATTTTTATTGTGGGCCCTGTATTTCAATTACTGTTGACTTTAGCCATACAATATGTTATATGAAACTTGTCTAGAGTTTAGAGAGGAATCTGAATATTGGAGAAAAAAAGGGGTGTTCTATTTGAAAAAGTGAAGTTGACACTTGCCTAGCGTTTTTGGCGCATCCGGTATAATATTGAAAAACGCCAAAAAATTTCAAAGAATAAAATAAAATCGACGGGTACGAGCGTTTTTCGAATGAAGTCCAATACCTAAATCGAACAATACATTTATTCCTCATATGGTTTCAACTTTTATGTTTAATTAATATACAATTTGTAATAAAATATTTAATTATAGGATAAAGGAAAATTAATGTTTCTATCATTCTCTTATCGAAAATTGGGTGTGCGGTTTTTCAATTAGTTGATTTCGTTACCGTCGTTAATTTAATCGGCATATTTAATTTTTTAAAGCTTAATAGGTGCTTAGAGAAATGTAAATTCATGAAAAATTTCTATGCACTTGCTGAATATTTAAAAAAAAGTAAGCAAGCCCGTACCAAACGCGGATCCAGGAGGGGGGTCATGACCTCCCCAAACAGACAATGTAACACGAAAAATAATATATATTCCTGTTTGACGAACGTGGTAGCGTATTACTTTCGTAACTTTTTCTTGTATGACCCCCACCAAAACGAAGTTTAACCACCCAGCCAAAGTTCTTGGTCCGCTCTTGGTCCGTACACAACAAATATTACAGAAAGTCGAGATATTATCACTTTCTGTAACTTTTTAGTTAACATCACAACGAGACAGATATAGTTATTAAATGTTATACAGGGTGTTTTTTAATTGAGTGCCGATACTTAAGGTTGTGAATCCTTGGGTGATTTTAAAAATTAATATTAACATATGTGCTAGAGCTGTTCATTTTTGAGCTACAGAATGTTAAAATATAAACAATAATTTCTTTATCATTATTATAATCACTCTTAGATATTTTTATGAAATTTTGTACACACCACACCCTTTAATCATTAAGGAGCATTATTTGACTTAAAGTTTTTCTTTAAATTTTTACCAATGACGTCCGTACGAGATCTGAACTGAATATTTTTAAAGAAAAAATGGTACACCACTGATTTTTCTTAAAACCAAACTAATTTTTAAAATCCTCATTTATTCTTGAGCAAATTTAGCCCATATGCATTTCTGTCTGCAAGCCCATAAGTAAAATGCATGTCAGTCAATTCACTGTTTGTAAAATTTACCATTTTTTTATCAGATTTTACATCTTACTCTAATAATAATAATTTAATAATGAAAAATCAATGCCACCCCTATTGTCTTTATGAAAAGAAACGTCAAAATTGATGAAGCCTTTCCCAGCCTACTAATTTTTAGTTTTATAATATGCTTACCGTTTTTTTCTATTGAATATCAAAAATGCTCCTTAATGATTATTATTGAATGTAGAACAAATCTGAGTGCGTCACTGGATTCTACGTAAAAAAAGAAACATTTTATTTCTGTTTAATAATGGTGTGCACAAAATTTCATAAGAATATCTAAGAATGATTATAATTATGATAAAAAGTTATTATTTAAATTTTAACATTCTGTATCTCAAAAATTAAGAGCTTTATGGGATATATGTAAATATTAACTTTCCTTCTTAAAATCACCCAAGGATTCACAACCTTAAGTATCGGCGCTCAATTAAAAAACACCCTGTATGTGTAAGAAAATAAACAGCTAAAGTTCTCTAAAATGCATCTCAGGCTTTAGGTGTATTCTGCTTTTAAATAAAAAATAGTAATTTCATTTACATAGTAGTAATATAATTTTGGACTTTTTCAGATTTAAATGCTAACTATCTCATGAACTGAGGAACTTTGTTGTCTTTTCAGAGAGAAGCGGTCACTGTTGCAAACCGAACAAACCCGAACAAATCAAAACGTAGTGTTTGTGAAAAAAACATACATTTTGATCTACATCATAATTTTGTTGAAGTGACCTTACTACATTAACAATTAAGAGATAACAAAAACTGAATGATGAGTTGTTTCTTATTTTTTATATGGTTAATAATTATTAGCAATAAGATATCTAAAAAATAATGGATAAATTATTGATGATCGATTTTATTAATGCCTAATGCTTTTAAATTTTGAAAAATGTTAATAACGTATGTTATTATTATTTAAATTAAAAAAATTAACAAATTAATATTATCTTTGTTCGAATTTTAAAAATATAATTTTAGTAGCAAGAAATATCAGACGCAGACTGCCCAGCATCTATTGCATAAATGAGAGATAAATTCGGTATTCTTGGCAACACTGTCATGTCTCAGTTTAGGAGCGCGCACGTTATGAAGGACGTTCAACGAAACGTGCGTCGATCGCTTGGCCTTTTGCATTCCTGCATAGTGCTGGGACATCGAAACGGAACATCGATGTTGACCATCGATGTTAACATCGAAAGCTAACATCGATGGCGTAGAAACATCGGTTGTAAAACATCGATGTTTTCTAAACATCGATGTTCAAACATCGACATTTAAAAAAGTATATTTGCGATTAGGAATAAATTAGATATACAAAATAAAAATAAACTTGTTATTAGAAAGAATTGAAAAATTATGAAACGTCAAAAAACAAAATAACAAAAATTTTAAAAAATAATATAAACAAAAAAATAAAGCAAATATTAAAACATAATATTTTATAACTGCATGAATTTCAGTCACTAACAACTTGTAAACTATTTTTTTTTTGTAAAACTAGATTAATGATGATTTCTTGCAAGCTATTTCGTTTTTAGGGCCATAGTTTCGCCGGCTTTGGAAAAAAAAAGATTTCAACTACCTTTTAAGCACGTATTAATGCGCACTAAACCGTTCTGGATTAGCTGGCCAAATACTTTTCGCATTGCGGGCGCAATGCGAGAATGGAATCCGTATTACAGTCGGCCATTCTAGCCTTCTGGCAATTAAAATTGCACGCATTGCCAGAAATGGGGCACGCGCCACTTTCATTGCCATTGCCGGTGCAAGTCTGGGTAGAGATGGATTATTCTGTTACTTTTAAATGTTTATTAATTGGTCGAAGCACCTATGAACAGCTAATGGCTACTGCCATTTGTAAGTAGCAGAAGCTGCTTTAACTGCCAGTCAAAACGAATAGGTTTGCCCATCTCTAATTCTGGGGGTATTTTAGAGATTTCGACACTACCAACTGCTGTTCCGACTGTTAGCAAGGCGCCAGTTGATCGAGAACGATTTACTGCGCATGAATTCGTGCAATTATAATTGCCATTGGATCGGAAATTTTTATTGTCGACTCTAATAAGGCTTTTAGCAAATGAAATCAAAAGCTTTCGCTCTTATTTTCTTGTGCTGGGAAAATTGAGTTTAAAATTACAATTTAGTTTTTTTGTTTTGTTATAACATCGAACATCGAAAGGTAAACATCGATGTCGACATCGATGTTTGACCTCTAACATCGATGTCGAAAACATCGAACATCGGTAACAGAACATCGATGTTTCAAAAACATCGATGAACATCGCCCAGCACTATTCCTGCATACAGAGTGTAACGAACAAACCAGCCAGGTTTTGGGACAGATGTGGCAAAAGGTGGCTTTGACATTAGAGCAACGGGCAACTACAGTGTCATCATTAAAGCTGGAACCATATGAGGAAAAAAATTTATTGTTCGATTTAGACACAGGCCCAATAATCCATTCATGAAACTCTTGGAAAGTAAAGCTGTGGTTGTGTGAAATGTTATTGAAAATCAGTAATGGGTGGAAGAGAGAACTACATGTGTGTGCGCTGAATGGCAACAATGTTGAAGTCTGGTTATATCAAATGATTAACTATTGAAACATAACCAAACCATACTTACCGATGAAAAGATAAATCCTTATTTAAATGATCCACTCTTTTACAAACTAGACATGAATGCACCAATGATTGTTTATAATAAAGACGATTTTTCACCAATAATCACAAAAAATACACAAAACAACCAAAATATATAAATACTCCGTTAGGACACAGCACGAACGCTGTAATTTTTACTAGATTTTTAGTCATTCATAGTATGGCTCTCGAGTCCTAGCGCATATTAAAATAAAAATAGATGTTGCCAGAGTGCAGTCGGATTAGTTCAAGATACGTTTGATAATGGGTTATAACTTTATGCTTGAGGCTATGTAAAATTGAAAATGTAGTGTGCAAAATTGTGTAATTCAACGTTTCAGAGGGTAGGGCGTCAAGTTAGCACCCCATGTAAATAAGAACTTCAATCTCTCGTATAGAGTGTGCGTGCAAATTTCCATACTAGGTGTGCAAAATGACTATGTATTTTGTTTCAAGTAAGGCAATATTAAGGGGAAAAACTTCTCTGAACCGATTTGCTCGGTGAAAATGTCGAGAAAAATGGTAAATAATTAATATTAAATGCTTTACATCTTTGTAAAGTAGTTAAATAAGAAGGGCGTTTATTATCTAATGGCGCATATCCAAGAGATTTAGCCGGGCTTCGATGGAGTAATTAGCTATTCTTAGGATGAATAACAACAAATATTATAATAGGAACAGAAACTCATAGTCTGCTCAAGTAGTTTAATAAAAGTTCACTTTTTAGTTTTCCGTATATGTTTCGAAAGCAGTGGAAAAATTATACATAAGCAGAAACGTCTGATATTGTTAATGCAAACTGTAAAAGATTAAAAACATATTTTAGCATTTTTAAAAGAAGAAAATTATGACTTGAAAACATTTAAAAGGTTTACTGAATGTTCATAAAATTAATGTAGAAGAAAAAATCTTACCTTTTGTAGCAGAAAAAGAAGAAAAAATTTTATTAATGAAAGTTACATTAATAAATTTAATAAATCACTGAAAAAACTTGAAGAAAAAATCTAAGAGAAATAACATCATAGTTTATATGTACTTTAAATTTTGTAAAATACGGACATGGCGAACCGAGCCCAAAATGGATAGGGCTCGTCCCTTTAATTTTACCCTTTTTGGAAATTATTTTTGGCTATTTTCCAAATATCAAATTAAAAACTATGATGTTTTTTCGCCTAGATTCTCTTCTACCTTAATTTTCTGAACTTTCATAAACCTTCTCCTCCGTCTTCAAATCACAATTATCTTCTTTACATTAAAAATGCTTAAATATGTTTTTCGTCGTTTATACTGTCAAAAGTTCTGGTTATATATATAATTTCTCCACTGACGATGAGGATATGCGCCTTCGAAACATGTATGGAAATTAAAAACTGAAATTTTTATTAAACTAGTGGAGCAAACTACGAGTTTCTTCGTCTCCTCACTCCACTGAGAGATTGAGAAAAAAAAATAGAATATTTTTAATTTGCATGAGGTTATGCAACGGCGCCCCCGGGCCCCTTTCGGGCCGGGACCTTGGTTACTTGGTTACACATGGAACACCGGTAGATACGCCAATGGATCTCATTTATGGATGCTCTACATATTTCATTTAAACTTCTTACGATACCGGTATATGACTGAATTTAACATTTGATATATAAAGACTTTGCTTAAAGCTTAAGTAAGTAAAAGCTTGTACAACGGTAGCTAAGATACTTACTTGTTTGGCTCGATGGGTTCCAATTTAAGAGTTTCCTGTGTCATTATGTAGACCGTGTATACTTCTCTAATAATTTCACTTTGTACTTCGTATTTTCTTATTGCTATGATTCAGACTTGATACATTTTGATAGAGCTATCTAAAAAAAAAAATCAAATTTCTAAAACAATTTTTTTTTAATTTCAAAAATATATACTTTTCTTAGTAAAAAGAAAAGTCTTCTAAAACGACAAGTTTAATGACATATTTATAATAATAATTTTAACCCACGCACTATGAGGTATTTATCTCTGGGGACAACAATTTTTTATACTGTTAAGCTGTTTAAGATGATTAAACACTAAATATTGACGTTTTTAGTGAATTCGAATAGGAAAAAGTCTTATTTATGCATGTATTACAATATATTGTTTCATGCAACATTACTCTAACTCAGAGGATGATGACCAAGAGTCTTCGTCGTTAGAAGATTCATTTGAGTGTAAAGGACTATGGTCTATGATGCAGGATCTAATAAAATTAGCACAATAATTTTGTTCTGGTTTAGGTACAAATTACTTGATCTGCGTTTTGCCTTCCTACATTTTTTTGTAAGCTTGTCTGTATCTTGTCACTTTCTTTGGAACAAACCCGAACAAACCCGTCTTTCGCCTTTTATCTATAGGTATCACATAAATCATGAAATAGTAATTATTTTTAAGAAAAACATTTTTTTATGCGCAGAAGCCCATCTTTACCGAAACTCTTATTTCACGTGGTATGCTTTCTCTTTGACCGCTCTTTGTTTATCGAGCCATTATTTTGATTCCTAATGAACAAGAAACCGACATCGCTCGATTATTAAAAAAACTGCTCGATTTATAAATTCAAGCGAAAATCGTCGTTTGTCACTTAGGGCCAATTTTATAAAGTAGGTTTAAATCGCAGATTATTGAAAACGGTGATTTTATAAACTAGGATTGACAGCGAGGCTCGATTTAAGAGCAACCATCCTGGTAATAAGTTAATCGGTAGAAAGGGTACCGCTTAAACTCAACAATACGATTTAAGACAAGTATTATAATCCTAATATTTGAGTTTGTTTTTTTATTGTTTCTGGCTGCACCAAATGGATATTTTTGAAATTTTTAATGATTTATTAACGGACGACGAAGATGATTTTGTAAATATTATTGAGCAGCCTAGGCGGGACAAAATATTTCAGATACGCCCCCATTACATAAATACCTTAACCGATTTTCAGTTTTTACAAAGGTTTAGGATTTCAAAAAATTCTGTGGAACAATTGTTAGGCCTCCTAAATCATGTTTTAGAGCGTCCGACAAACCGGTGAGTATATTATACAATATATTATAATACATTTAGTTATAAGTGCCAATTTCTTCATCCTCGATTAAATTTAACATTTATAACATGCTTTATGTGTAACAAATCAAATTTAACCAAGCAATAAAAATAACCGAGCTCCGAGGATGAAGAAACCGGCACATTAGTATACAGTGTGTCCCCAGATCGAGGCATCAATAGGTGCGAGATGAGACTGAAAATTTTTTAGTTCAAAATTCGTCTTCTGGGGTTCAGCCCTGCTTGAATTGAAACTAATTTGAGTCATAATTTTAGTTTCGAACAATCAAGTAAGTATGCCTTGGAAATTTACAAAAACTTATTTTTTTGCTATTGCTTATTCTTTTCTAGGAGATACAACAAAATGTTATTAAGAAAAGTTCTTCGGAAAGAAAAACTGAGTAAGAATACAAAATTTGAAAGTGCCTACTTTGATAATTTGCATTATTTTCATTCCACCCTCCCTTGAAGAAATTTAAAATAATCCAAAATATCAAAGTAGGCATATAATTTTCAAATTTTGTATTCTTACTTAGTTTTATTATTTTATGGTCATAGTATCAGCGAAAAGAGCCTTTTATTCAAAAAGAAGCAGAATACAATCTCGCAGAACTTAGCAGCCTACTCTTACTCTGTGAAAAATATAAGCCTCTATTATAAAATTGTCATAATTTACCTGTAAGTTAATCCCCTGATTATTCTTCCGTTTAAGTATTAATTTAAATCCAAGACTTAAGATCACTTTATAAAATTGGCCCTTATTACCTTTGACTCGATACCGCTTCGCTTGATGCCGACCGAAATATGCTGTTTGATGGTGTGATCGCTCGAAGTAAAAAACTGCTCGTATATAAGAGCGGTTTTTCGCTCTTCGCTAGATAGGAAATACTAGGTATTCTAGTTATAAATTCAAGCGTTAAAAACGAAAATCGTTGCCTGTCAATTGATAGCCCATTTTCGAAATTGCATACTAAAAAATTAGGCAAATCCTTTAGTGGATTCATCGCGACACGGGTTTTGACTGGCTAGCCAGCGGCGATTGTCAATTTTTAAAAAATTAAAGGATATAATTTTTTTTAAATGAGAATCAACTGTCACCTTCCTTACAGAAACAACCCCTGGTGTCTCATTTTCTTAGTTATAAAAATTTCAAGTGACTAATCGCTCGAGCGATTCACTCGAATATTAAAATTGCTCGAGTATCAAGTACTCGATTATTAAAATCATCGGATCTTCCCAACATTAGTAAAAAGGAACGCTAAGGAAATTTACGTGCATTAACGAAACGTTCGATTTCTAACTAAAGCTGCAAGCGGATCGATAGTAGCACGGAGAAAAAAAGGAACATTGCCTTAACATTGTCCGTTTATTTAACTATCGTTTGCAACTTTTTACTTACCGTTTATTTTGACAAAGTAGACTTTATCCGGATTTTAAAGTTAAATACCCCATAGTGCAACGCTCAAACGTCTATATTCCTATTTGGTTATTTACATTTACCAAGTTGCATTTTTGATAGATTGGCCTATAGAGTGAATCGTATGTCTATTATACCTATAGGGTGTCAATTTAAAAATGTACAATCAAATATCCTGCTTCCAGTAAATAATATTAAAACAGATCAACTTTATTGTTTTGGGGGACGCTTTTAAACACATGATTTGACAAAAAAGTACAAATCGTACATGCTTAGCAGATTCATTTGAATGTGATGCTACCAGTGGCGGCTCGTGACCATAATAGAGGGGGTTCACAAGTATGGTGAAATTATTTTTCGGATCTTAACGTCGTCGCATGCAACCCTCGTAACAATATTTATACAGTCCACTACTAATACTACTAAAGCCATCTATGAGCTATCAAGAAAACCGAATGATGTCTAATACTACTACCGCCATCTACGAGTTATCAAGAAAACCGAATGATGTCGAATACCACCACGGCATCTACGGCTACGTCATTAGGCGCAACCAAGACGAGAACAATAGTTAACTGTTTTATGGCGAGAACGAATCGAGCCACGAGACTGACAAGTTGGCATTTTTCATATTTTCAGTGTTTTTTAGTTTAAATCCTTAAATAAAATGGTTTAAAATCATATCGAGTATCATTTATCGAAATACACAACATTTTTCGACCCTACACAATAGTGCTTAAACGTAAAGTTCCTTCTTCGGTTCTTAATTGTAGAAAATTGATCAATAGCCTCATTAAGATTGGAATACCCTCTATAAATTTTTTTTATATATTTCATTTTTAAACTTTCTAATAAAGTCCCTAGATTTACCCTTTGTGGTCTGCGTTAAATTAATTTCGGGTTTAGGTGTTGTGCATTCTTCACTTCACTTTTGCTCCAAACTCAAAGAGATAAAGTTATTTCTTAAATAATCCACCGTCAACTATTCATTTTAACTTAATAAATATATAATATTAAAATATTAAAACATACACGCTCGAATTTCTAACTAGATGCACACAAAAACTGTGCACCTGTTCCATGTTAAAGGAAGAACCGCCAATAAATGCTACATTATTATATACATATACATATTTGTTTCAATTATTAACTTAATAACCCACTTTTATTTAAATAAATAACTATTTGTATTTGGCAGAAATATAGGATTAAATTGGCTCAAATAATTATAAAGTTGCTATGCCCATTATATATTTTCCTTAAACAAATCCTTTGAACTAAACAAACACATTGTAAAATTATCTTAAATACACATGTAGTGGCCCTATAGCAAACACATATTTACTTGACGCAACCAAATAATTATTTAACTTGATAGATTTTTTTTTGTGTACTCCCAGAATGATTCGATATCGGTCTTATTAAAACTTTGATGTAAATAATTTTCTAGTTAGTAGGCATGGCTTACCTTGGGATAATATACTATTTTTAAATAATTTATTTGAAAGAAAATAAATATTCTAATTTTACAATGAAAATGTAATGTTTTTTAAACTATTCAAATAGAAATATAAACGGAGGTTCGCCGGCCGCTTAGGGGAAAACGATATTGACACAGCAAAGTAAACTTTTACATGATCTAATTTGAAATTCTTTTGATGCGCATGGTCCAATGAATGAATCGCGAATAACCGAACCTAGAGCACCCTGGTTAACCGTCACTATAAGGTTACATATGAAACAAGGGGATATTGCTTTGCAAAACTTTAAAAGGACCAAACTGGATGAAGACTGGTCTATTATAAATATTTAACAAATTTTACACTGGCTGCACAGGCGAGAAAAGGAAAGTATATTGATGGTTTGTGTGCTGAGAAAATTTTAAAAAAGATGTGGTCTGCTTTAAAAGATAATATATGCACTAATGAAAATAATTTAATACCAAAAGCATTATCTGACCCTAACGACATTAATAACTTTCATGCCACCTGTTCAAAAAACCACCGAAAAAATTCATTTTTATGAAAATAATGTTTTGCGATTTTCACTTAGACTAGCTGAAATGCCTGTTGCAAATAAATTTTTAAACAGTATTAAAACAAATGCTGTAATAATGTAGCCCACATATCTATAAATATATTACCCATATAATCAATTGCTGCCTGGAGTTATTTTTCAGGCACAATGTGAATTTAGAAAATACTTTGCTACAGTGATTTTAACAAACGTAATAGATGATTTTATTCGTGCTAGTGATGAAAAAAATTAACGGTATACTAACACTTTTAGGCTTTTCGAAAGATACCATTAACCATGCATGCACTTCTTGTTTGTAACAGTTTTGGTAATGATTCCTATCTCCTTCTAAAGTCATAATTATTTAATCGGTTGCAAAAATACTTTCTAATAATAACTATTCTGAACAAGTCAACATACTTTCTGGTGTACATCAAGGCCCAATTTTGGGTCCCTCGCTCTTTCTGATATATACTTCGGATATACTTAAGCCATCTGCATGCTCTTGTTGATGATACTCAAATATATTTTTGTTTTGATGCGGAATGTTATAAGGAGACTGAGTTCTACATAAATCAAGATTTGGAAACATTAAATGAGTATCCTCAGAGCCCCAATTTTACATCTAAATCCTTCTAAGTCCTTTATGCTAATTATCGGTAATAAGAATAAGGTTGCCACCCTGAAAGATACTTTAAATATATCCATAAATAGCTCAAGGTTGGAGTTTGTTGATGGTGTAAAGAATTTGGGTTTATTTTTCGACACTGAATTAAGGTTTAAAGAACATCTTAAGAAAATATTTCAGCATTACGTCCTTTCTTTAAAAATATTATATATAAATAGGTTAAGTTTTAAGGTAAGAAAGGATCTGTGTGAGTCCCTTGTTTTATCCAAGTTTAATTATTGTGACTTCGTTTATGGTTTTTGCCTGGATACTGAAAGTAGATCTCGAATATAGAATGTAAAGGTTTGATTATAGTTCAAGTTATATAGGGTTATTAATTTTAGGGAGATTAATTTAAGAAATTTAGTTGATGATGGTGACCCAAAGACGAAACCTCGCATTAAAGATCTGATGATGCCATCTTGTGGAGAATAAAAAGTAGGAATGAGAAAGTGAAATTCTATTTTGAACATCTCCTCGAAAAAAGTCAGAAAAAACTGGAAACCAAAACGCAAGATTTTAGATTTTTCCAAATATTTTAAAAGCCACTGCATTTATTTTAAAATTTTTTGGGGCATATTATTGGGCCCATAATTACGCAACTTTGTCCCAATCTAACCGACTTCGTATCCCTTACCGTTTCCGAAATGGCAATAGGAAAGGCTGAATTTTATTACAACCTGTATATTATATTGACTGGCTATATCAGTTTTATAATGCATATAATGCAACTGAAAGCTGTCACGCAACAGCTTGACGAAGTCAATAATATTTTAATAAATAAACCCTTGAAAATCATAACTAAACCCGATGATAATATGTAATATTAAAAACATGTGTGTTTTCTCTTGGGTTATTTTAGGTATTGTCAACTAACAGTTATCTAACTCTATATTGATATAGGTAATCATTTATAAAGACTACAAAATAATATGACACTTCTAGAACGTTCACAGTTTAAAATTATTGTTATATATTTAACTTTAAACGATTTCATTAATGTTTACGGATTATTTTTTTCTACCATGCAATAATTTAAGCATTTACAAGCAGATAACATAAAACATACCAAACCTTATAATAACACACACGATTATGAAAATGATGGGCACTAGTCAGTTCAAAAAAAGTTTGATAAACCACCTCCCACAATAACTACTGTCTCTTACAAATTACAATTACATAAATTGCCTTAATTCCTCGACAGAATCCCGCGCTATTTTTATCGTAACATTCATGTAACGTTAATACAAACAACATCGCTTCTTGATCGCGTTTGGTTACATCAGGGTTTTGTCTGACATCGGACCCAGACTCAAATAATGTATTCTGGTTTTAGGGGAACAGAGTCCTTTGTGGGACATAAGTTGCAGTTGCAGGGGCGCTGTTGCGTGTTCGTTAATTGGGAATTTTTGCTTTGGATGAGGGCAGTTTTCAATTTAACTATATTAGCACTGTCTAGACAATCAAATATCATTATTCCAATTTGGGAAAAAATTGTTTTGAATGGAAAAAATAATATATTTCCAGATGTGCCGAATTGCCACACAAAGACACATCTCACTACTTAAGGTACTAATTATTATTTTCTTGAATTAAGTTCATGTATTTGAAACAAACGCTTAAGAAAATAAATTTGGAACTTTCTTATTGAATACAAATATTTTGTAAAATAGTCATGCATGTGAACTTTTTTCAAATCTACAATGAGAAAACCTGTAGCTGAAAAAATCTTTGATATGATTATTTTAGCTTTTAGAATATTTTCTATTTACAGTCAAATTGATTTTTTGTGACAGTAGAAACAATTTTCCTGGATATAATTTATTCTTGTTAGAAGAAACATTGCTGTTTTTAAAAATATGTTTTTTTCTGTCATTAATATTTACATATGCTGGGGAAGGAATGCACTTTACTGTTATTAAAAAAAATTCTTTATACTATTCTTACTAGAACTGTACATATTTTGATTGAGAAGCAACCTTCGGTTCCCTTGGCCACTTTCTGAGTTACCTCGTTTCAGCAAACCAATTTTCTTAATACGGTGCACAGCAGTGGCGGTTCTTCCACAGGAGCACATGCGCACGTGCACCCCCAAAACGAATAAAAAAATTTAAATTATATTCATTGAATATTATTAATCGTATAAAGTCCGACCCTCCCTAATATTTTATCGTTCCGTCAATTATTGTATAAAGTCCGACCCTCCCTAATATTTCATCGTACCGTCAACCAAACTGTATATTATGGGCTCTCGATCCGGCAACCGTGCCTCGGTCGAGGTTAATGACGATTATGACGAGACTTGCTCGCATGTGCGATTAAGTAGGCGGGGCATAATGCAGTTTCTCTGTAGTAACAGGTGGCGGGAGACAACGGGGCATAGCGGGCCTACGGCGATTTAACATGGGAATGGCGCACAATTTTAGTGTGCGCCGCGCCATTGTCTGTTCATGCATCTAGTTAGAATTTCGATCGTGTATGTTTTAATATTTTAATATTATACATTTATTAAATTAAAATGAATAGTTTCACGGTGGACTATTTCAAAAATAACTTTAGCTCTTTGAGTTTGGAGCAAAAAATTGAAGTGAAAAATGCGGGATGACCTAAACCTGAAATTAATTTAACGCAGTTAGAAAGTTTAAAAATTAAATATATGAAAAAAATTTATAGAGGGTATTCCAAACTTTAATGAGGCTGTTATTGATCAATTTTCTACAATTAAGAACCGAAGAACGGATTTTACGTTTAAGCACTATACACACTAAGTACTATACACACTAAGAAAACTTATTTCCCAAAAGTTGTATTTCCTTGTGTAAAATTAAAAAATTAATAAAAATATGTTTTACCTAATACATTTTCTTATTACATCTTTTCTTTCTACATTTAAAACGCCTAGAAAGTAATTATTTGGTCGTTACAAAAAATAAAATTTTAAAAATAATTTCACCATACTTGTGTGTATCATAGGTCACGAGTATTTTGTATTGTGCCCTATTTTGAGAAACTTTTACCAAGTTGTTTCATATGTGGTATATGAACTGTTAGAACTATATCAAACCTATGATTTATAATGGTTGTATTACCACTTAATTTAAACTTCGTTCTCTATGTAGGTATTTTTTTGCTATCGTAGTTAAAATTTTTATATCGGTAGTACAAATCTTCTCTCAGTCATTACCTCCTATAGTCGTATTCTCAAAAGTACCATTGTCATCAGTATCTAAAGTACTACGCTCAGTAACAGCAATAGTTTCAGTGGTACTTTGTATGTTTCGTTTCCAGTATTAGTAATATTGATTATATCAGGATAATTTGTTGTCATAATTTTATCAGTACCTACAGTCCAGATAGTCATATCACTTTTAAGTACAGTATTTTGTTGACGAGAAAATACGATACTAGTTTTAAATAGAGTAAAAGATGAATTTTCTGTATTGGTGTTTTCAGATTCAGCGCTTAGTAAACTATCTGATGATTGATCTTCTGGTATATCGCTTGAATTAGAGGTAAAAACTACTGTGGCTGAGTCAGTTTGAACGGAATTATTTTTTATTAAAATTAAAACCATGCTTCGCGGAATCATATTCAACGTACTTATTTACACCAAGTTCCTCTAAAAGTTTAGTAAATTTACCTACTTATGAATCCCGGAATTTGCACCGGATGCCTCCTTTTATCAGCAAAACGAAGATGCCTTTTGTTGACCATATTTCTAGTAAGGAACCAGCCACATTGATTGATTGGTAGTTTTTGGGGTTGGTCAAAACGGAAACCTTATTAGCGTCATGATATATGTCCGTCTGTATGCAAGGCAACTTAAACATGTTTTTAATACTAAGACGTTAAGTTTTATAAAATATATTTTTATTAATTTTCCTAAAACTTCTAATCGACTATTGTCATGAAATACCCTGAATTGAAGAGACATACCACTATTCAATAATCACGAAGGTAACAATGACATCGTCGACATGCGACGGTAAATCTGGAATTTCTCTTTACATACTGAGACCACCTTGGGGAAGATTTCAGAAACATTATACGAATCCACTTAATAAATTAGGAAATAATTACTACGTTAACAATATTGGAACATTATTTTTATGACTTATGAAGTTAACTATAGGTCATTAAAATACTCTGATAAGAGTGTGTATTTATGTTTACTTGTTTTGTAAATCTGAGGAATGTGATTATAACTACTGACATAATTCACTTTGTTGTTCTTTCATAGTCGCCCAAAATAAGAAAATAATATAAGCATAGCAATGGAATACCCTTATATATATTTTTTAGGTATTTCTTTCCTGATTCCAAAATTATATAATTTCTCTACATTAGATCAAAGCTCAAAAAGCTGTATTTATTCAAGGATTCCAAAGATATTCTAGACATACCTGTCAATTCAACTAGAATGGATACAGCTTCTTAAAATTCTTATCGCTCATATCTTAAAAACGGTTAGAGCTAATATATGCAAACTACATATTTTTGTAACTAAACTGTTGCCCTAAATTGTAACTTCTATTAAATTCTTTAAACAGACGCGATTCATCAACGTTTAGCTTAAAATTTACCATCGTCCGGAGAATTCTGGAAAATGGCCTATAATAAAAAGTAGTACCTCTAATTCCAAAGTGCAATTTTGCCATAAAATTATTAAGAACTTTTTTTATTAGCTATATCGTAATGAGATATTACTTTAAACTGAAACGGTCCAAAACTGTGCCGCCGTCCTGAATCGGCAGTTAAGTAGAAACATACACAACACAACACATTTAAATCAAGTTTAACAATATTTACAACCAGCAAATGGAAACTTGCCATTTGACCTTTTAGTGTAATTAAAAACCTTGCCAGAATTTGTTTTCAACATTATATCCAGTGCACTTCGAACTTTGAAATTTAGATGCTTTCCTAAAGTAACAAGTTTAAATCGATATAATTTTCATTACATACCTGGTTTTGTATCCGCAGCATAAATAATTAAATTGTGGATTTTTTAAAGAAATTAAAGAACAAGGTATAAAGAAATTTAAAAATAGTAATCACAATATTTGAATGATTCTGAAACGTTAATAAGAAAATAAATCGATTTTTTTAGAATCAAACTTTCTATTGTCGATTTCATCAGAAAAAAAAAATAATTAGAATTTGAATTAGCCCTTAACCACCGTAGTGGTGTCTAAGTGACCGCAGCAGATATTTATTCCTATGTATCTTATCCCCACTTTAATGTAACTCAGCCATATTTTCGGTATAGTTGTTGCAGAATTATACCGTTGACTCTTACTGCCATAAATAAACCACCTGACTAAACCCTATTGTATACGTCTGAACCTCTTTAAAGCTCGATAAATGGGATCAGGGCCGGCTTGAAAATGTATACCACACCACATGATTTATTTTTATAATTTAAAATAAATAGATAGATAGTTTTAGGTACTACTTATAATAAATGTAAAATAATGATAACAATTAATGATAATTGAAAATAATACAATTTAAAAGTATAACTATTAGGATAACAAGTACAATAAAAATTAATTAAATTCTAAGAAACTATTGATAATTAAATTATTCAAAATTTAACTCTGTATCACTATCACTATCTTCATCTAAGCCTAAACTTATAATTAAGTGTTACAATACAATTGTAAGAATTTTCCACCTTAAGTACATGCTGTACACAGTTTTTCCAGCTGTGTGCAGAAATTCTTCTTACTTCATTTTTAAATAATTCTACTACAGATGCATTTAATGTAGGAGAAATATTATTTCTCCTAATATTGGATTTTAATTGGTGCCATATTAGCTCAATAGGATTGAATATACAATAGTACGGAGGAAGACGCAACACTGTATGTCCATTTTCTGCTGCAAGTTTGTCACACTCGTATTCCTTATTTATTTTAAAAGCTTTTAATACTTCTAGCAGTTCTCGTTTTTTGTAAGTTTCTTCAAAATATAAATCATTTTCAATCATCCCGAACAAACCCATTTTACGCAATATTTTCCTAAGGCTTGAAAGGCTGCAAGAGATATTTGTTTCGTCTTTAATCAGCCGCTCTTTAAGGGAAATCAAAGTGGGTACAGTTTGCGCTTCATACATTTGGTAAATCTTTCTTCTTAATAAATCCATGTCATTTTCGTCAATGCTTCTAAATGTGCCAGAATCACTCCGATTTTTTCAAGGTTTAAGTACTATGTCTCTTACCGAAAATAAAGGAGTTTTTGTCAAAGTAGACGTCTCTGCTAAAGCATCCATCGAATTAAAATTTCTACTCAACAACGATTGATACACATTTTTAATTATTAGTTTGGCATCGGTAGATAAATGCTTTCTTTTAAAAATGACAGTTGAAGATGCCCCCCTATCAGCACAATTCCAAGGACGCCACATTCTACCACTAATAAGTCTAACTAAAAATTACTCGCCGAAGAACCACTAAAGATTAAAATTATTAAAAATCACTTTGTATTTATATATGCATCAGGCATAGGTATAAATTGAATTTGTATACCTGGTCCGGCTCTGCTCGAAAAGGTTTTAAAATTTGGTATTTCCTTATTTATTTTATGGTCCAAGGGATAATAAGGAGGGTTTTATTGCAGTCAAAAGGTCAACGGTATAATTCTGCAAATACTATACTTGTATTGGCTTGCAATTAAAAAACGGCTCAAATTATGAAGCGGTTACAGGTATCGCACTACGGTGCCGGTGTTAGTATTTCGGTTGTATGTTCTAAATAGATAGTGACTTCTATTTGGGATTTTTCTGACTGTATTTTAATTGACTATTAACGATGAGTGAGGATCCACATCCAAAAGAGTTCGGTATGGTGTTCCAGACATTGAAAGTACTTCACTACAACAACAATAACAACAACTATGACTATGGTGTCTAATGTGCCAAAAAACAGGGCAGTGATACTAATATCATGGATATTAGATATTAGATTCACAATGTTTCGATGAGGATGTGGGCAAACCAGAAATTACCTTCTTCTATAATGAGACAAAGGGAGGAGTTGACGCACTTGATGAAAGTGCGCTAAACATTCAACAGGTCGGCGCACTCGAAGATGGCAACTGCCAATTTTTTTCCGGCTAGTTGATATTAGTGGTGTCAATACACATGTCCTTCATCAGTTGTTTAAAGCCAATCCAAAAAGGGAAAAGGCAGATTGTCTTAAAATACTTGCTGATGAGTTAGTAAGGCCTAATCTTTACAAACGTGCTGAAGCGTGAGCTCCGCGCTACAATTCGTAGAATTCTATCTCTTCCTGGCACTGACGAAGAGGAAATTTTAGAGGAGAAGCTAGAAAAATTAAAAAAGGTGTAATACTTGTCCACCAAAACTTAAAAGATAACCTTTTTATCTGTCCAAAACGTGGCGTAAATCTACTTGTTTGGAATGCGCATCTAAGATTTGTAAAAGTTCTAGTCATAATATTTGACTATTTTGCCCATTGCAGTTTTTTACCTCTTTGATTTTAAAACACAATTTTTTTTTGAAGAATAACATGTTTATTTTTAGAATTTGTTACCAATTTCAGTTCAAATAATGTGTTTTATAAAAAAAAATTGCCGTTCGTATACAATATTTAATAAATTATGATACTCATTGTATTTTTTAAAGTTTTTTATTTGAAAAAAAGATTAACTGGAGTCAAATTTACATCTTGAGTTTTATTTTGGGGTACCCTAATCCCATAAAATTGTTTACAGGGAGTTAAACACTTCTTTTTTTAAAATTAAGGTTCTTATAGATGAGACCGCAAGACGGCGATGACGTTAGAGTTTCTGCACTACGACGGTTAACGGTTAATTCAAATATACGCCAGTCCGTGGGTAAAGATTATTTCACGAAAAATGGATATAACTTAATGACTGCAGTAAAAGTACCTGGGGCCATCCCATTATTTATGACCGTTTGTTATTAGGTATTATGTGGAAAGGACCGGATTGTAATAATTATAATTAAATATAGGCACATCAGGTAGGTTAGGTTGCTTAATTTATATTTAAATATCTTTTTGTGGTAAAATTTGTTAGTTTTTGAGGAATGGTTCAAGAATTCCTCAGAATAGCGTGATAGTAATGAACAATGCGAGCTATCACAGTCGCCAATTACATAAAGCTCCAAGCTCAAATAATACAAAATTGGAGATTCAGAACTGCATGGCGGCGAATGATATATATTTTGAAGAAAGTTATAAAAAAAGTGATCTTTTGGAAGTTTTAAAGACATTTTGTATAAAAAAAGTATATGTTTGTGACATATTGGTAGAAGAAATTGGACATACAGTGCTACGGCTCCCACCCTATTATTGCATTTTTAACCCCATAGAGCATATGTGGCAGCAGTTAAAATCACTGGTTAGGTCTGAAAATATTTCTCCGACTCTAAGTTCTAGTGTTGTAGAATTAATACGAAAATGCTTTAATGATATTCCCCCAGGTAGTTGGAAAAATTCAGTCCGTCGCGTAATAACTGTAGAAAATTCGTATAATTGTCTGGATCGTATAATTAATCCAATTATAATTAATTTTGATGAGGATAGCGATAGCGAAACAGAACTATCTATAGAATGACATTATAAATGTAAATAAATAGGACTAGTAATATTTTTAAAAAATGTTATTCCATTTGATTACATTAATATAATCATATCATTACGTGTTTTCCTTAGTCCGACCCTTCATACTTCACTTGTTTATTGCCAAGCTCTTGTCGACACAATGGGACCGACCCAGGAAATCATTAAGTCGTATCCAAATTTCATGAAACATACATTACAAAAAAATGTTGTTGGCTTACAAATAGTGCCCCTGTATATACCTCGGGTTTATTATCTCTAGAAGTGCTAACTTCGTGTTGGGCGGGTAAAAGTTCGTTATTTTGGGTGGGTGTCATTCAAAGAAAAGTAATGCGCTGCCGCGTTATTCAATACAGTATAGTCATATGTTATTTTTTGTGTTTCATTGTTTATTGGGGAGGGTCATGACCCCCTATCCCGGATCCGCGCTTGAGGGCAACCATTAAATTCGGTGCCCTAGTAATGATGAAGAAATGAAATTTCAAAATAAATTGAGGCGATACGTTACAAAGATCCTGTGATTGTATGGATCATGGTACTAAAGAGATTAAAAAATAGATACTGAAATGGATAAATATGCCCATAGAACGAAAACATGATGATACCAAATATTCTTTCTAAAATAAACTCCTGGACAAAATTAACGCAACATCAAAAATTTGACATATTTTTGATGTTATTTTTTTTCTGAATTTATGATCCGATTTGAATTATTTTTTTTTGCATTGTAGGTTGGTTCCTTGACAATGTCATAGTTTTCGCTGTTTTTGATAAAAATTTAATTTTCTATTTTCGATTCGATTTATATTTTATGTACTAAAAATGCTATGTTTTTTCCGAAAATTCGTATCGCCCTGTGGAGTAATTAGCAACCGAAGCATATTGCAGTTGACATTAAACGGTAGGTCCATCTTTCCCCAACATTTTTTTTTTGTTGACTTCATTATCTCTGTTATTAAAGGAGATACACCGTTTTATAGCGTAACATGTTTTTATAGACTTTAATATTCAACACATTCATTGTTAAATGTCTTCAAGAAGGTTTCAGGAGTAAAATACTCGTCGGGCAACTAGGCATACAAAACGAACGTTTAATAAGCAGTTTCCGAATAGTTTTTATCAGTATGGCGAATTTTATGTGACCTTTGTAACTTTAAAATACAACATCTGCTGACACATCGCTTGCAATGTCAGAAAAAGTCCATAGTCTACTTGAAAACATTTAACAATGAATGTGTTGAATATTAAAGTATATAAAGACATGTTACACTATAAAACGGTGTATCTCCTTTAATAACAAAGATAATGAAGTAAACCAAAAGAAGAAAATGTTGGGGAAATATTGACCTACCGTTCAATGTCAACTGCAATATGTTTCGGTTGCTAATATACTCCACAGGGTGAAGCGATATTTTGGAAAAAACAAAGCATTTTTAGTACACCCAGTATAAATCGAAAATTAAATTTTTATCATAAACATGACATTGTCAAGGAACCAACCTACAATGTAAAAAAAAATCATTCAAATCAGATCATAAATTCAAAAAAAAATAGCATAAAAAATATGACAAATTTATGATGTTGCGTTAATTTTTTCCAGGAGTTTAGATAACTTTGGAAGGCCAGAGTACCAAAACTTTTTGTACGGCATATTATTCGTGCTTTGATTGCGATACTTTTTCCGAATTTAATCGAAGTTGTATCTGTTACCATTAACCAGTCCTCATAGAGGACCTCCTTATCTTGGACACCCTATATAGCCAAATGAGACTACCACTTGAAATATCCATCTAAAACAAAAAGACTAAACACAAATCTCGATTTTTAAATCCACGACTTTTGTACTGAGAAAGACAAGAACACGTTTTTTTTAGTTCTATTTATCTTATTCAATTCTCTTTCTCTTGGTATATGATTTATTGCAAATACTTTGTAAATAATATAAGAAAAATAGCAATGTTTAAAAAAAGACAAAAAAAAGAGATAATCAATATTTTTTTACTCGAAATTAAAGGGCTTTATTTTGAGTCGATTAATATTGGGTTCACTCTTTTATAATAAACCCGGTTTTCGGTTTTAATTAAAATATGTTATGTTTAAGGCTTTTGTGTGTGTGTGTGTGAGTTGTTTTGTTTAGTATGTTTAGTAGCGTATCTAACTGCATTTTTATAACAATTTTAATATTATTCGATACCTAATACATATAGCAGCAAGGGCAGCAATCAGTGCCTTATACAGGGTGTTATAAATTCGCCATTCACCATTGGGGTTTCGGAAACGGTAAGAGATACGAAGTCGGTTAAATTGGGGCAAAGTTGCGTAAATATGGGGCTGGATTTTTTTGTTTAAATACACTTAGGTACTGGTTTTACGACGTTTCGTTCCTTAAAGTTACCATCTTTATTAAAATACCCCTAATACGCGCATGTAATTTACTTTTCCTTCGAAGAAATTGAAGATTTTTAAATTATTATTGCTATTTCTGTCTATAGCTGTTATTGTTATTAGGTACGTACTACGTATTTCGAACTAATAGTTGTAGCAAATATCTACTTAGCGCGAGTACAAGTAATTTATTTTATATACAAATAAAACTTGACTCTTATAAAGCCAGCACTTTCTTAAGAACTTAAAACAAATTTCATTACAGGAACGTACTAGGGATATTTTAATGAAGATGATCAATTTAAGGAACAGATCGTCGGAAAACCAGCAAGTGTTACTGAACGTAGATTTCATTCCTATTTCAGAATTTAAACAAAAAGTATCAGGCCCATATTTAAAAAAATTAAGTTGATGATGGTGACCCAAAGTCAAAACGTCGCAAGAAAAATCTGATAATGTCATCGTGTAGAGAATAAAAAGTAGCAAAGAGCAAATATAATTTATTTTTGGAAATCTCTTCGAACAAAGTTAGAAGAAAGTAAAACCCGAAACGCTAAATTTTAGATTTTTCGAAATATTTTGAAAGCCCTATTTATTTTTGATTTTTTTGAGGCATACCTATTATTAGGCCCATAATTACACAACTTTGCCCCATTTTAAATATTCACTTGTTATGCAGTGGTACTTCTGTTATTAAATTCATACTCAACAAAGTCTAATGTTAAGATATAACCAGCACATATATGCGAAGAGCAAACAAGATTTATTTTTATATCGAAGTATGTATTTAGCAATTAATTTGAATTAAACTGGGATTATGTAATTTATTGACATCCATAACTGTTAATAGCGATCATATCAATTTAGAAAATAATTTCCTTATTGAACGAATGTATTTAACAATGAATGGTTTATGTAATTTTTTTCCATTGTATATTTTCTCGCCACTTATTGTACTATTGGAATATATTGGCCACTTGTCATTTCCAGCGTTCACCCAGTATGGTAGTTAATCTACGGGGTTATGATAAAGAAACGTATGAGGTTTTCATATAAGAATATCACTTAATCAAGAATCGCGTGGACCCGTCAAATTAATTTTTTTGAAACACTTTTTTTAGATAAAAGATATTTATACAGATGTATTATACAGGGTGGATCATAAAAATGCTACTTCTATCAACTTAAATTTTTTAGTGGAACATATTGCAATATTTTTACATTTGTACATTCTATCATCAAATCTAGACATTTTTGATAGATCATTCTCTATACCTAGATTCAACCGTTTACGAAATATTAATGATTTAATACTGGGGTACACCATTGATATGTTTCTAAGCATAGCAACTGAACTCTGAACTGAAATCACAAGCATTTATCAATAGTGTACCTATATCAGCCTTAAAGTACAAATTAATATTTCGTAACGGTTGAAGATAGGTATAGGACATGATTTATAAAAAATGTCTAGAATTGTTTGTAGAATGTGAAAATGTAAAAATATATATGTTTCATTAAAAAAACTGAAGTTGATACAAGTAGCACTTTTATGATCCATACGGTACAGGGTGTCCCAAGTAAATTGGCCTATTAGAAGTATCTCGAGAACTAAATGAGATTTTATTTTGAAAATTTGGTGTGGCTATAAGAGATGGTTTTCTAGGTTTATAAAATATTTTCGATGGTGCGGTGTTGCCGGATCATACCGAAAGTGGTAGCAACTTCGGAATTTTAAATTAATTACCCTATATATTATATTTTTTTTGGAATCTAGGTAAAAATCTTGAACAGTTTTCTGTATAATAACATATACCTATCTTTAAGAGTTTTTGAATTATAAATAATTTTGTGATTTTTTTAACGCCGTATCGGGACCTGAAAAGAAAATCGTATCTTTTTAGCGGTTATAGCTAGAAAGCTGAAAATTTGACAATAGTTTCACAAGACCATCGCAATTTTATAATTTTGAACAGTATTTAATTAGTTTTATACAGGGCGTCTGCATAACAATATTTCTGAGGCAGATGAATTATTGCAAAAATTTTCTTTCTTTTTTTAAATGGAACACCCTATATTTGATATGTTTTGCTAATGGAGGATCAAATTTTATATCTAATGATATTAAGTGTTCCTATACCTATCTTCAGCATTTTCGGACTTATAGCTAAATTTAAAAATTATCTTATAAAAATATATTTTTTGGTAATTGGCTGTGGATTCATAGAAACAAAATAATGAAAAATCCATGCGACGTTATGTCTGTGTTGTTGTAATAAAAATGGCTAATTCACATTATTCGAGCTTAGATATTTTAAGTTTATTTTATATTCATGGGAGTGTGGTAGAGTTTTATCTAGAAGTTGCAGAAAATTTAATGAACTGCATCCTGATGCAGTTCCTATGACTCCAAAAAAGTTGATTGGCCGCCGCGGTCCATGAAAATGGCCCCAAGGTCTCCGGATCTTACCCAAGATTTATATCTATGGGGTAGGATTAAAGAAATAGTATACAAGACACCCGTCACTACAAGGGAAGATTTAGAAAATCGGGTACGAGCAGCTTTTGGGTCTCTAGAAGGGAAAGAAATGAAAAAGGTGACAAATGAACATGTTATAACCACAATTTATGAATGTTTAAGAGCCAACTATTTTAAACAATTTAGTTATTAGTTATTTTATTGGTGTTGTTGCGTAATTTTAATTTTGTTTATTTATTTATTAATAAATTCCTTATTGGTTAACAATTTTTTTTACAACAACACAGACATAACGTCACATGGATTTTTCATTATTTTGTTTCTATGAATCCACAGCCAACTACCAAAAAATATATATTTATAAGATAATTTATAAATTTCGCTATAACTCCGAAAATACTGAAGATAGGTATAGGAATACTTGATATCATTAGATAGAAAATTCGATCCTCTATTAGCAAAACATATCAAATACAGGGTGTCCCATTTAAAAAAAAAAGATGTTTGCAATAATTCATCTGCCTCAGAAATATTGTTATGGAGACGCCCTGTATAAAACTAATTAAATACTGTTCAAAATTATAAAATTTTGATGGTCTTGTGAAACTATTGTCAAATTTTCAGCTTTCTAGCTGTAGCCGCTAAAAAGATACGATTTTCTTTTCAAGTCCCGATACGGCGTTAAAAAATCACAAAATTATTTGTACTTATATGATATTATACAGAAAATTGTTCTAGATTTTTACCTAGATTTCAAAAAAATATAATATATAGGGTAATTCATTTAAAATTCCGAAGTTGCTACCACTTTCGGTATGATCCGGCAACACCGCACCAAATATTTTATAAACGTAGAAAACCACCTCTTATAGCCACAGCCAAATTTTCAAAATAAAATCTCATTTAAATCTCGAGATACTTCTAATAGGCCACTTTACTTTTAAAAAAAAAATGCATTTCAAAAAAAGTAATTTGACGGGTCCGAGCGATTTTTGATTAAGTGGGCGTGTTCTATACAGGGTGTGACAAATTCGTCCCCAATAATATGCCGTAAGTAAATCAAAGGCTTCCAGAATATTTGGAAAAATCTAAAATTCAGCGTTTTTTTTTTATTTTTTTTTTAAGACTTTGTTCAAAGAGATGTCGAAAAATAAATTCAGATCTTTAATGCGACGTTTCGTCTTCATCATCACCATCATCAGTTTGTTTTTTTTAAATGAGGGCCTGGATTATTTTGTTTAAATTATGAAAGAGGAGCTAAATTCTGTTCCTTAAATTGACCGTCTTCATTAAAACAACCTAGTAGGTTCTTGTAAGTTACTTTGTTTTAAAAAAGTTCCTTATATTTCGAAAATGTAAAACTAAATGCATTCTTTAACATTCTTAACAAAGTGCTGGCTTTAAGAGTGAATTATTACTTATATCAATAAAATAAATTACTGGTACTTAAACTAAGTATAAATTTGATACAACTATTAGTTTGAAATAAATATAAACAGTAGTAATACGTAATAATAATTGAGGACAAATATATCCAATAATATCCAGGTCCGTATTTTTAAAAATTAAGTAATAAAAATTAAGTACATGATTCTGACCCAAAAACGAAACGTCGCATTAAAGATCTGATAATGTCATCTCATGAGGAATAAAAAGTAGCAATGAGGAAGCGAAATTTATTTTTGGACATCTCTTGCCATTATTGATCTCTTACCGTTTCAGAAATCATAGTGGTGAAGGATAAATTTGGTAGTCCCTACATAAAAGCCTGATCCGTTTCTTTATCATAACCCTGTATATAGTTTAAGATAAATCTTGTGTAATGAATATATCCCTGCATTAACTTGGATGGTTTGCCACATTGAGAGAACATTCTTACGACCGTTGTAAAAGTTTTAACTATGATAGCAGAAAAAAAATACCTAAATAAGAGACAATAAAAAGAATAGCTGTGACAGAAAAACTGATTTTGCTGGGTATATCATTGAATCATTGTTGTAGTAGTAAAAAGCCGCTGTATAAATGTTATCCTGCCGTTACAACAAACTTACTTACTCTACATTAACGACATTCTAGTGAAAACTAAAAATCTGATATTTAGCTTTGCTGACGATAGTACACTAAACTCATCTTTCTCTTCAAATGCACAAACATTGGCTGCCAACGCAGATCTTCGCAGGCAGCATAAAGTATCATGCCTCAACAAAGATCTGGAAGAAATTTTGGCTTGAGACCAGTCGAATTTAATGATAAGAAAACGCAGGCAGCAGTTTTCTCTAAAAAGGTTAACATTATAGAACCGGATATAGTCATCTCAAGACACGCAATCCCACTGGCTTCATCAATTAATTTGCTGGGCGTCAATCTGGGATGAAATATGTCTTGGCATAACCACGTTGTGGCCTTCGCCAAGATAGCGTGTCAGAAACTTGGTGTACTCCTCCGAACCAAAAAGTTGTACACACCTCAACAACTTTTGATACTATACAAAACCCAGATTCGATCATCACTAGAGTACTGACTGCTTTTATGTCTGGAGCTCTGCACCCAAACATACTCTTCGGCCACTGGATTCCATCGAAAGGACATCGAAAAGAGGAACATTCGTCTGATCGGAGACTACGAGCTGATAAAGAGCTTCGACAGCCTGGAACATCGATGACAGGTTGGTGATTTGACTCTCTTTTTTTTAGCCCAGAGCGGTGAATAGCAGAAATACACGACGAATCACTGCCGCTCATCCATATGTGGTTAAGCTTAGTAGTCCTTGAACTTCACTATTTAACAATTCTTTCATTCATATGGAGGACGCCATCCTTATGGAACGACCTTCCCGAGGTCGTGTTTCCCAACGAGTATAACCTCCAACGATTCAAAACCATAAGAATCGCATGATGCGCACACGCACCACTCCCAGAGTGCCTTAAAGGATTTTCCTATAGTGCTTGTTGACTATAAAAAAAAGAAGAAGAAAATTGTTTAATTCTGGCCTGTACTCCATTTATAACGAAATATTTTTATGACTTGTGCATCTAGACTCTTAAATCAATTTATTATTAATAAAAGGACATGTCTTTGTTTATTAATGCAACTTTGCACTTAAATTTTTTATATGCCCATGTCCTGCATAAATTTTGTCTTTTACTGCACAGGGCAGGGCGCCCACTTTTCGATGGTTTTACGGGGTAAGATGCCACAATTAGAATTTTTCTCATTGACATACGGGATATTTTTGAGAATTCTACATTTTGAGACATCCCCACATTTCGGTTACCCTGTAACTTATGAAAAAGAAATAAAATGTTCTCTTTGTAGTTTTTTACGTAAAATCCAATGACGTAGGTACTTATATTTTTTCTACGTTCAATAGTTTTCCAGAAAAAACGAATTAGCTTTTTTTTAACACACACACACAACATTATGCCCTTAATTTATATTTTTTTTAAAATATAGAATTTTTTTTAGTCGGCCATGTTGGGTACTGAAAAAACTACAAGAGAACACAGTGAGTCATGCCATAGTGAAAAATTCTTATGTTTCTGTCAGGGTATTCAGGTTCTCTAAATTGATGTCAAATTAATAGTAAAAAAGCAGTTTCTTCTAATTATGACTGCCAATGTAAACGTTGAAAAATACGACATGCTCGTTTACTATATTCAGTGGAACGAAAATGCTGAAGTAACATCGGAAGTGATGTATAATGGTAAATATAAACCTTTTTGTAGTATGTAATTTTTAAATTACTTGTAGTTATCTCGAAAGACGATAGCCGGACAAACTCATTTTTCCAAGGGTAAAATCAAATTTAATTGAACAAGGTTCATTTTTTAAAACTTGGCCTAAAATCTAGACCACATGGAAAACCGAAACTGATGAAATAAATGTGCTTCTGCATCAATTAAAACAAATAATATTATAATAATAAATAATAAGGCCTAATGGAAAACAATTGAGCAATATTTATGAGAAAGTTCCATACACCAATATTTAATCGCACCAGTAATTGTTTTTTTAAATATTGTAATAAATTTTTTAATTTCAAAACTTTGTGACAAACGGTTCCTGAAATATGGCGGCGTCCATTCTTATTTGGCCACAAATGCAGTACTGTTGTAAAATGAAATGTTTCCAATTAAAGAAAATTAATGAGGATTTTACGTTAGATTATTTCTTAAATAATTTAACAAATAAATAGATCGAAGGTTAACATAATCTTTCAACATGCATCAGCAAAAATCATGAGAACGGCTTTGCGGGCAGTCAGGAGGCAGAGGCGGTAGTCGATATATTTTGATCTCGGCGCGGTCGGCCCCAAATCGGTCTCACCAGCGATTATTTTTTCCAAAAAGGGGGGGCCGTAAAATTTGGCTGTAGGATTCAGAGTGCTTGACACTAAATATTCCAAGAATAGTCAACAGCGGACCTTTCCCTTAGGAAATTTTATTCCAAATACTCGTGTGTTTCAGGCGAGTTTAAATAACACTGAAATGTCTTCAAACAGTCGTGTATTTTGGGGCGAGTATAAATAAAACCTAAAATTGATCTTCGAAAACTCGTAGCTGTCCGTACGAGTATAAATAATACTGCGATATCTTCGAACACTCGTTTTGGTGCGAGTATAAATAATTTCAAATAAATTCGTTAACGCAACGTGGGAGATAAACTCGTATTTTTTAATACAGAGCAAAGAGCACCATCGATTGTAGTTCAACATTTTCCAGATACTATAAACTTCGTAGTCCACTAGAAGTGACGGTAATAGGAAAGTAATGAAATATCTTAAGTTACTATTAATAAGCATCTACCGCGTCTTCTAAATATTTTTGAAATGACAGGATAGTTGGGAAAATATTAGCTTAGGATAATTTTCTACTGTAAATAATGTAAAAACCTCAAATTAAAAAAAAGTACGTGATAGAAGAAAGATAGGTTGGGTTGAAAGAACAGAATGTTAGCATAGGTTAATTCTTCATTGTAAATATTTAACTTTCGAATATTCCGGTTTCGCGTTACTCGACAGATGAAATGACTAACCCATTAAAGCAACCCTCAAAGACAAAAGACTTAAAATTAAATAATAAAAGCCCCTCCGTGTTCAATATAACAAAATAACATTGTTGTTTTATTTTAATTGGACATGTCCGTGCCAATACAAAAATAAGTATAGTCTGAACAACAGTTTGGCCTCGTCCTACGTTCAACTAACTATACTTTTAAAATTGAAGTCAAGTCAATTTACTTCTTCTACAAAATTTTTGGCCTCATTACTTCAATTGCGCTCTGGTGGACTGCTGACAGCTTCCAGTTAGCGGGGAAAGAATAGTGGGCCCACTTATGGACACATAGTTGCCTAGTTGCCCCTCGGCTGGCATCCCTGACAAACGAACAACCGAAAAAAGCGTAATCGAAAGAAAAATGTCCGAAAAATAATTAAGTAGGAGCGGAGCGTCTTCGGCTTACGATGCATTTTTCATTACTTATTAAGATCGGCGACATTACTGATAGTGTCGACCGGTTCTTAAATATTCAAATCAAAGGATTCAAAAGTTAGATTGGTACTAATAAATAATTCTTGGGTGGAGGAATACACCTTCTGGATAGAAGCCAAATTGGGACAAAATTAAAATTACTAAATTACCATCTAACTAATAATCAAGTCCTATTAAATTCAAATCAAATTAAAGGGGTAAATTGGTTATACGGGGGTTATCAAAAAACTTACGTAAAACGCGCCGTAGGAGAACGCTTAAAGTTACCTACCTTTGATTAAGCGCAAAACAGACGGACGTTACAGGTTACATACGTCGCTTAGATCACGTACTGTAATTTCGTACTTTTTCAAATAGGGCGCCAGTACAATCAAAATGAGTAATTATCAGTGGACCGCATGGTCGACATTCCTTTGCAAAGCGTTGCCAAATCACTTTAGAATAAAGTTGCAATTTTAAATATTTTTCCTGAAAACCTCGGTTTGACATTTTTTGCATTAAAACTAAACTATGAAATTAATTGAGACTATTGTTATAGTGCATGCAATACTTTCAAAAATGAATGTATGTATGTATAATAATAATTTCGAAGCTAGTGGATAGAATTTGTTGAAATTTAAAATTTAGTTTTCTTGTAGTTTGTCACACCTTCTTACCTTAATGGAGGTTACTGTCCACTGATATAAGCCTCTTAATGAAAATACAAAGAGAGTTCGGCAATTTTTTCATGGAGACACAAGGTAATTGTCAAATACTTGTTCTTTTATCGGTTAGATATAGGTATATTTTATTCTATATAGGTACTGAAGAGAATATACAGTGAGTCCCAGAAGAAATGTCTAAATTCATTTAAAATTCAGCGGTAAGTTTTTTCAAAAAACGCTCGTACCCGTCGATTTTGATTTTTTAATTTTTTTTTTGTGGTAATTTCATGTATACAGGGTAGCTCAAAAATAAGTTACGACCATCAACTTCATTGTTTCAAATGAAAACATATATTTTTTATTTCATTTTTGAATTTTGCATTGAATTCTAAGCATGTTTCATGTACCATGTCCTATACATAAACTCAACAGTTATTAAAAAAATTAGGATTGAACATATCATTTAGGGAATCCAACGATCTATCAAATCTTCTGGCAATATGGCATTTTGGGCTCCATAATAAGTAAAAGTGTACTGTCTCACTGTCACCGTTTATTTCCATAGAAACTGTATGACAATTTTATTTCAAATAAGTATAATTATTGTCAAGCGTAGTTTCAAAGTTGCGGTTTTCACAATAATGGTGAAGTTAACGGAACGGAAAAAAATTGAAATTCTATGCATGGTTGGGTTTGGTCATAAAACACGTACTCAAATAGAAACAGCCCAATTATTTAATGAAATCCATCCTGATCGTCCTCCCATATGTCAAAAGATGGTGAGTAGAATAGAGGCTAAGTTTAGAGAATTCGGTTATGTTAGAGATTTGCCTAAATCTGGTCGTCCTACTCGAGATGAAAATGAACAACTTGACGTTTTGCTTTCCTTGGAAGAAAATCCATGTACTCCCCTGTCGCACATTGGGGCCGATTTACACATGCCAAAATCTGTTGTTCACCGAGTAGTTCAAAAGCACAAATATCACCCATACAAAGTTATTCCAGTGCATGAGTTATTTGAAGATGATTTCGATAGGCGAAGTGAGTTTTGCGGACGCATGCAAAATATGTGCAATCTAGATAATAATTTAATAAAAAATTATTTTTTCGGATGAAGCTACATTCTATTTGAATGGTAATGTGAACAGACAAAATTGTCGATATTGGGCAACAGAAAATCCGCATTGAATGATAGAGGTTCACAGCCAGTATCCTAAGAAAATAAATGTTTGATGTGGAATCGTACGCGAAAGAGTAATTGGTCCATTTTTCTTTGAACAGTCTTTAACTGGAGGACAAGTATATCTCGAATTTCTCCAACTAGAATTAATTCCAGCATTAGTGGCTTTATTTCCGAATCCATTGGATCCAGACTCCCCTGACGAAGAACTGATATTCAAACAAGATGGTGCTCCTCCGCACTATGCGGCCACTGTGCGCACATTTTTGGATGAAACCTTTCCCAATCGGTGGATTCGAAGGAGAGGACCTATCGAATGGCCTGCTAGGTCGCCAGACCTAACTCCGCTGGACTTTTTTTTTGTGGGGTTACCTCAAATTAAAAGTATTTGTTAACAGGCCAAACAATATGCAGGAGTTGAAAGAAAGGATCCGAAGAGAAGTGCGTGTCATAACTCCGGAAATGGTTGGAAACGTGCAAAGAGAGTTTATTGATCGTCTTGGATATTGTCAAGCCGTAAATGACACACATTTTCAACATTTAATTTGATTTTGTTGTGTTTTTTTTAATTAACAGGTCTTACTTATAGATATGTTCAATCCTAATTTTTTCAATAACTATTGAGTTTATGTATAGGACATGGTACATGAAACATGCTTAGAATTCAATGCAAAATTCAAAAATGAAATAAAAAATATATGTTTTCATTTGAAAAAATGAAGTTGATGGTCGTACCTTATTTTTGAGCTACCCTGTATACATCAAATTACCACAAAAAAAAATTTAAAAAATCAAAATCGACGGGTACGAGCGTTTTTTGAAAAAACTTACCGCTGAATTTTAAATGAATTTAGACATTTCTTCTGGGACTCACTCAAGGTAAAAACGTTAATTATTAAATAATGACCTCGTTTTTTACTTAGGTAATGACTAATTGCACGGTTTGCCTTATGTAAAAACAATAATACACGTGTAAAATTAAAATGCTTTAAAGTCCCCATCAGCCATCGATTAAACTCGAGTTCACCGACCATGTTACGTCGTATCGTGACGACGCTGTAATAAATTTAATTTTCCTAATTATTTTCAATAATATCTATTTACATTTAGTCTATTTATAAAAAATAAATTACTGGTATAGTATTTTACCATGCGGTTATATTAAAAAAACTCATATGAATGACAAAGTTGATACAAACACGAGCATATTATTTACTTACCGATTATCTATGACTGTGACATTTAAGAATAATTATTAACACGGAACTTATTGCGTTTATTTTAGACACTCCTCAGAGGACGAAAATAGACGACGCGTGTTTGACGTCGAGACGTTGAGACGTCGCCATATTTCAGGACTCTGGGACGTCCCGCCATCCCCGTACGTAATTAAACCGGCACGTGGTCTTGTTCTTCTTGCTGTGTAAAATCCATAGCGCCATCTATGTGCGGATAACAGAGATTATGAACTATAAATTTCTTTATTTTTTTAAATCAATAACATTAGTTTAATGATTTTTATATCAACGCATTCAACCGCAACCTACCTCGGTTTATTCGAGTTCATGGTATAAGTAACTATAGGTATGATTGCACGCAGATGATCACGTGGCTTGGCGAGTAAGTTTTAAATCTCTTATGGAAGTTTACATTGCTGTCATCTTTTTTAACTCTTTTTTGAATGTATTAAAACGTTTTAAGCATGTAATGATATATGAAATGAAAGAATAATATATGACGAGTATTTACGTATATTAATTTCATAGAAATATAACCCACAAATACCACTAAAAAAAGAAAAGATATTAGACAAATTCTTCGCGCCATTTAAGCCGGCCATATGGCCGGCCATGGTACCGGCGACGATAGCCGAAGCATGCCGAAAGCTGCTCGCCGACCACTGCTGGCTTTGAAACAGTGTTGCCAGACTTTTACAATTGTAATAGATCCACTACTATTTAAGATTCTTGTTGTGGGGCTCCCCCCCATATGAAATTTATGTTCAATCTGGAGGGACCACCTCCAGATTGAACATAAATTTCATCTAATAGGAAAGTAACGACCCTTTTTTTTCGTACTCTTTTTACTCTGACACCGTTTTTTACTATTCCTAGGTTTCGAACCGGCACTCTATTTCTTTCGATCACGGATTTCTGGCAACACTGCTGCATGGTTGCCGTAGTTTTTGGTGGACATTTTGTAAGTTTACCAGAACGTTTTCTTATAGTCTTGTGTTTATTAAAAAAAATATCTGAATTTTCATAAAATGAGGTGCGCTATGTTCGGTTGTGATATGGATAACCAGGCAAAGACATTTAATAGAAATATAAGGTTTTTCCGCTTTCCTAAAGATAAAAACAAACAATTAAAATGGATACAGTTGTGTAAGCGGAAAGATAATTAGGTCGTATTTTAGCTTTAATCTTTGTTGTATGTTCATGAAATAAATATTCCTAAATACCATGATATTATTCTTTCATTTCACATACCACTAAACGTAAAAACTTTTAATTAAAACGGCGTCAGAGTAATAATAGTACGAAAAAAAGGTCGTTACTTTCCTATTAGATGGGGGACCACCTCCAGATTGAACATAAATTTCATATGGGGAGCCCCACAACAAGAATGTTAAATAGTAGTGGATCTATTACAATTGTAAAAGTCTGGCAACACGCTTCGGCTATCGTCGCCGGCTTAAATGGCGCGAAGAATTTGTCTAATATCTTTTCTTTTTTTAGTGGTATTTGTGGGTTATATTTCTATAAAATTAATATACGTAAATACTCGTCATATATTATTCTTTCATTTCATATATCATTACATGCTTAAAACGTTTTAATACATTCAAAAAAGAGTTAAAAAAGATGACAGCAATGTAAACTTCCATAAGAGATTTAAAACTTACTCTCCATGCGCACGGCAGACGAAATTGGGACGGTTAGATATCCTACCTTTAGTTTATTGTATCTCATGATTCGAGTTGCTTTGATTGCACCACTGCCACTGATGGTTTATTGTTGCTCAGAGCCTCAGCCAGTGCGCTCAGATAAACAAGGGTTTTGTGGCGTTTTATTCCGTGAATTCATAAAATTACCTTCGTGGAGAACGGAATAATCACTGAACCTTGGCTACGGAATATGTATATCTATAGAATAACTATGAATATATAGGAAAGTTAAATTAATGGTACCAATAGGCATATTTCTAAAAATATTCCATTAATCTTCTATGAATATTGATATACACAGACAAAGAATATTCAGATATAATATTTCAGGAATAATTTAAATCTTCTATAAGGATGTCCTATGAATATTCTGTGACTGGAAAGTATATAATGTATAGAAATATTCTATATTCCAATCACATCAATAATTGTTTCTACGAACATTCATAAAAATACAGGGTGGCCAATATTGGCCACACTCTATATGTTGCTTCGGAAGAACAAAACAGTCATTATAAGAATATGTTAGGATCTGTATATTCATGTCCTGTTCTTGCTATTTCTCTAGCGTACTCTAGCGTAAAGTTATTCTCTTATCAAATGTTATTTGACCTTACTAATTTTAATAGATTAACCTTTAATATCTTTGTTCCCAATTTCGCACTTTATAGTTTTTCGTTACGGTTCAACACCGGACTTGCGTAATTGGAAACCCTATTTTTCGCTCGAGTCACACGTAGGCTCCAAACCGAATGATAACGACTTAAACCGGGTGATATGATAACGAACCATATAAATAGCAAGGAGAACAGAATAGGATAGTCACTCAAAACCTAACTTTCTCTCAACAAACTTCTCTTCGTTATTTACTTAGTAGTTACTTTTTTGTACCAAATACAATAATCTTTTTTGCTTTATACAGGGTGTAACATAAAGGTTGGGAATAAATTAAACGGTTAATTTCTTAGTCAAAAATAATAAAAATTTTTCATATAAGGATATGCTCTACGGGATTTCGTTTCCAAGTTACAGGGTGTTGAATTTTTCTTAAAAATTTAGTTTTTGTTTAATATCTTTTGAACGCTGGCAGATAACAAAACGAAATATTAGCAGTAACTTCACTTGATAATGCCCTAGGAGAAGTAAAAAAGTTGTCTTCCTGGGATACTCAGTGGCGTGCATACGGATATTGCCGTAGGGTTTTTTAATTAAAAATGTGGTACGCCACTGGCAGAATTATTTCTTGTTAAAATTTATGAATTTTCCTTTTATTCTAAACAAAATTCCCTCTTGCGTTTTCTTTGTATCTCTTGCCATTTTCCCGTAATTAAACATTTTGCAATTTTAATAAAGCATGTAAACCAACACAACAAACAAAATTACAAAAGGTGCTGACAATGTTGCCCCTCAACTTCAATACATTTTTCAATGTAGGATTCGTTGGACTGTCATATGGCTTACTCTTTCCATTCTTCTAGTACTAGATTCAGGATTCGCCTCGACAATCTGAAGGATTCGTTCCTCACGCTGTACTGTTCTTACGTATTGTGGTCTTCCACTGGAGGTGCAAGGCTTTAATGATCCGGTTTCACGTAAGCGAGCGTGAATCCTTGAAAAAGTCTTCCTATTCGGAATACGTCGATTTGGAAAACGTTCAACATACAGACGTACAGCTAACACAGTATTCCCGTTGGCACGGCCATAACTAAAATGCATATATGCTAATTCTTCAACTGAGTAATCCATTTTTAATAGGTTTATTACTAAAATTAAAAAGCCTAAGCAAAATTAAATAACTTAACTGACAATGACATTATCAGAAAATATCGTGGTCCAAGGCATGCTCGATTTTGTTCCTATTACCCTCAATTTCCTCTGTAACCTGTGGAAAAACTGATATTTGCAAAATGTTTAATTACGGGAAAATGGCAAGAGATACAAAGAAAACGCAAGAGGGGAATTTTGTTTAGAATAAAAGGAAAATTCATAAATTTTAACAAAAAATAATTCTACCAGTGGCGTACCACATTTTTCATTAAAAAAACCCTACGGCAATATCCGTATGCACGCCACTGAGTATCCCAGGAAGACAATTTTTTTTCTTCTCCTAGGGCATTATCAAGTGAAGTTACTGCTAATATTTCGTTTTGTTATCCGCCAGCGTTCAAAAGATATTAAACAAAAACTAAATTTTTAAGAAAAATTCAACACCCTGTAACTTGGAAACGAAATCCCGTATAGCATATCCTTATATGAAAATTTTTTATTATTTTTGACTAAGAAATCCACCATTTAATTTATTCCCAACCTTTATGTTACACCCTGTATTTTATTCTAAATACAATTTTCAGTGATTAAGTTTCATTGCTGCAAATAAGTATTTTTTGCTTCAACCACCATCATTAACAACCCTTCCGCTCGGGGTTACGACAATAATGCTAAAACTATACCCACTAAGCAAAAAAACATCCCAATTTCGTCACATATATGTTTTTAGGTTACATGTTACGTTGTACAAAAAGGATTTGTTACGGCACTATTACGTAACGTACTGGTCGTAATGTCCGCCAACATAACAAAATCGCATTTACATTTATGAATTAACGTGTTTGATTCGAAAACTATAACGAACTGGTTTCGTTCTTAAGATGTTTATTTTAAGGACGTGTCAAAACATTATAATTATGTTGTACATAAAACGTTCTCGTTTCGAAACTATAACGAACCAATTTCGTTTTTAAAAAGGAATAAATGCAGGCATAATTTCGTTATATTGATGACGGATTAGATTCATCCCTCGACAATATAATATTTAAACACTTAAATGTAATTTTTTCTTATTCTAAATTAGGTACACAACAATTAGTACCGAGATAACAAAAATTATATGGATCAAGATAGCTTTAAAATGTTAGTTTTGATAGTTTGCATAGAAATGTGAATGTGAAAATTAATATTTTGAGCCAGAAAACTTTTTGATCATTAATTTTATGAGAAAAGTTGTTCTTCATAAAAAAAAAAGGTCTCCATGGTCTAGAACATAAAATGCAACCATCAGGCATTCATTTTTTTCAGTTTTCTGAAGGTTTCTAAAAAAATATGAATTTGGCTCAAGAGTAGGTACCTACCTATATAAAGTAGATACTTATTTGTGACAATATCGAAAACTGTAATTATAAAAAGTTGTTCAGTATAAAAAACTTAGTTCTAATATGCAACTACATATTAAACCCATGATAATCTTCGCCTGTAAATTCTCTCAAAAGATAATTTATTTCTAAAAATTTGTAGAAGGATGTAATTGCATATTAAAACATAGTTTTTTATACCAAACAACTTTTCATAATTACAGTTTTCAGTATTGTCACAAAATAAAAGTACAAAGTATTTCATATTTATTGACAAACCTGCATGGTTGCTTTTTAGGTTTTGGACGATGACTTTTTTATAAAGAATACGGAAGAAGTTGAGAATATCAATCATTTCTATGAAACTATCAAAATTGACATTTTAGAGCTACCTTGATCTATATAATTCTTGTTATCTTGGTACTAATTGTTACGTACCTAATTTAGACTAAGAAAAAATGACATTTAAGGGTTAACAAAAATATTACATTGAGAATAAGTTTTTTTTTTCAAAATAAAAATCGTTCAGTTTGAGGTATTTTTTTATTCCACTAACAAACCTGAACAATAAAGTTTAAGAAAATTGGTCGACTTTAATTTCACCTTGGCAACTTTCACCAGCTCTGATGGCGACTTGTAAAAATTGTATCTAGCAACGCTGCTGCTTACTGAAAATGTAGATATTCTGAAAAAAAAAATTGTTTGAGGTATCTATCTTGAAAACGGTAAGCGATACCGTTCCATATTTTGGGGCGTATTAATTTGGTGAGAAGAATTTTTGTAAATGTTCTGAATAAGTACCCGAGAGATTTTAAAAAATGGAATTTTCAGTTTTGGTCTCTAATTTGTTGCGCCTTAATTTTTTTTATTTGGAAGAAATTTAAAACTATTCAAGGGTGTTTCTAAATTTGAACATTCTTCGTAGAATCCAGAAAATTGAGGGGCGAACTAAAAAAGGAAGATTTGTGTTGATTGGTAATATTTGTGTATTATATTAAGATGTTATTGGATTCAGTAATTACGAAAATGTTTTTTGTGTAAGTTTATGTTTTCAAAATATTTGTCCTTCTTACTTTGGAGCTACTACAAAACGTAGCTAGATGATTATTTTTAAAAGGGAAGCACTCATCTTCTAACAATTGATCTATGATTAAAAATTTTCTGTCAAAATAAGCCATATTGTAGAAATAAATACATATTTGAATGTTATCCGCAGCTTTGCTTGTATAGCGAATTGAATAATTGGATTGCGCAAGAGGAAGCTGCGGGTACCTGCTAGTTTTTAACTTAAACTAATTTAATAACTTACCAATTGTTTACTTCTTTTCGTTTAAGCCTCTGATTGGAGTTCCTAAACCACTCCATTATCTCTCTCCAGCCTTTATTGATAATGTTGTGCACCGTTTGAGCTGCATCTGTTTGAGAAAACGCAATACATTTAGATTTGATTGTATAGGTATTAATTTAAAAACAAACCTCTTAAGAGATAGATGATTTTGCAATCTTTCAGTTTTGTTTCTGGCCTGTCCACGAATAATTGACTGCTTATTTGCGAATACGCTAATCAAGCCCCTGCGTATAAACTCGGCCTCATTCTCTCCTGCCACTTGAAGATACTTGTACTAAAATATTTAAAATACTTATTAATAATATTCACTAAAAGATTACAATCATATTTGACTGGTTTTTGTTAATTTAATTTAACCATACCTATAAATAAATCTTAATTTTAAATAAAAAAAGTGAATATTTTTCCCAAGATTCTCGGCCTCAAATTTTATGGTTGTATGCAAAATGGCCGCGACCGACCGACCGACCTGTAATAATCTATTACATGGGCCTATGAAAATTTACAAAATATCGAGATTTCCAAATTAGTATACTGATTTAATAGGTACTTACCTTACTCTTTATCTTGTTTTTTTTAAATAAAAAGCTCTTAATATAATTTTATGACGGCTAAACAAACTGCCCGAACTGCCGTCAACCAACACACCATACGACATGAAGAAGAAGGAAGGAAGTAGTAAAGTTAGGTTATATTTGGCCAGTCGGCGTTGTCCAGCACTGGCAAAGTAAACGACACCGGAACGTTAATGGGAACGTTAGAAGCATTGATCGAAACCCGTTTCAGTAACGTTAAGAAAATTACATTATTTGACGAAACAAGTTTGTTGTTTAAAACGTTTATTCATAACATAACAAAGAAATTGAAATAAAAACATGTCTGTGATGGTAGAAATAAAACGTATATTCAACTAACATGATTTCTACGTTACTAACAAGTTCCGTTAATAATATTATAATTACATATTAAAATTAACATATGAATCACGTTATTTTTTAAAATGTTAAATAAAATCATCATTGATACATCAATGGTCTGTTTGAGAAAAAACGTTTTCTAAGTTCCTTTAAAATAACGTTATCAAACGTTAGAAAGATGTTTCTTGCTTAGTGGGTAGTCTAAGAAAATACTCCTAAACTGTAGATAAATACCTAGGTATAGGCACTTATTATTTTAGGCAAATATAATAGATTAAATTATTATAATGGGTTTAAAAAATATCTATTCATTAAACCACTTCAATTTGATAAAACCTAGTTATAGAATGTCTTCAAGAATATCCTCTAGATGACTTGAATGTTCAAACAGAATATTTCAATAATCCCAATCGTCGTACATAACGTATACTTTCTGAACGAGCAAGAATATCTACGTAACAACCCAGTAAACATGCGATGTCCACTGGACAAGTGTTTTAGGTCCATACTAGGTCCGAGGTGTCCATGGACACGAAACGGATATCCACTGGATGTCCGCATCTACATGTCTAATGGATGGATAGAGATCGTAATCCTATGGATGTCCATTTCAAGTACTTTTAAATGAATATTATACTGGACACGAAATGGATATCCATTAGATGTCCGCATACATATATCCACTGGATACAATAGATATGATAATCCTATGTATGTCCATTTCATGTCCTTTAAAATGAATATAATGTTAGGCAAAAACCAAAAATAGTGCGCCCGGAAACAAATTTTATTGTTTTCTTACTTATTCCATGGTCCGTGCTGTCAAAACCTATCAATTTTTTTCATGTTTGTAAAAAAGATAAATTCCATTTTTCTCCCCGAGTTTTAAAAGATCTTTGTTATCGGCAGTGGTATTGGCAACAGCCTCTCTCTTTGTTCAACATTAAATGAAGGACAAGGATCCAAATATTAGACAACCCCCCGCCGGTTGTCTCGAAATGTCACAAGCATTTCCCATTTACTTAAGACAAGGCAAGTTTCTAAACGCATAAAATATTATTGAATACATTCAGATTTCTTGACTAGGTATTTCGATGTTGTAATTATACAAATATGATCGGAAAACAATCATTTGCTATCAGTTTTGTATTAAAATATTACAAAATATATCGTCGAATTTATTTAATTTTATATTGATGAAATTCGAAACTTGTCCTAGATCTGTTTTATACACGCCATTTTCTTCTACCACCTAAAACGAGAACGTCGCTTGTTTCATAGTTTATTTTATCATCAGTTTATTTTGTTTGTTTTGTGAGTTTAAGTTTTTATAGTGACCCACAAAAGTAAGTACCTAATTTGTTTAAATAATATAAGTATTATTTAGGTAATTCTATTACACGTGTTTTCTATTTATAAAATGGTGTTTGGATTGCACGTTTTATAAGAAAATTATTTGTTTTTACATGCTGGGTAACATATCTGCTTATTTAAAAGGGTTACAACGAAAATTTTTCATATTTTAGGGGTATAGACAATGAGTACAAGTTCGCATCGAAAAAAGGCACTCAATAAATACTATAAAAAGTACTATATTATACTATACATAGTAAGGTTTATTAGTGAAGATTCCGTCGAAGCAATACCAACCACATGGATAACTTCCAGCAATATGTGCTATTGGCCCAATTTTATTCAAGACAAAATAATTGCAGCGATTAAGAAGCATGAACCTCCTAACACTGATTGGCCTCGGCATCAGATAACCTTATTTAAAAATGGTACATATGGTAAGGATATGCAATAAACAAAAATATCATACATTTTATGCTTGATGACTAAACAATTCAGAAAAGTAAATGGATTATCTTTAATGCAAAATATCTCATTATTGTTCTTAAAATTTTGTGAGAAGTTCGACTTCATGTTTCTTTTGGTTTTAGATAATTACACAATAGCTAGAGCAAAGGCAAAGAAAGCAGAGTATAAAAGTGATCTAAATGATGCAGAGGACGATATTAATAGCAGGAAGATGCGTCATTTTAGAAAGCTTTCAAGCTCTGAAAGTGATGAAGGCGACATGAGTATATTTCCACCGCCACCACCTATTCCAATATTAAAAAATAAGAAAAAAGGTAATAATTGAGGGGCGCTTTTTTATTTATTTAGGGCTTTATATACATGATTTTTAAAAAATTGATACATATAGGTTACCAGCTCAACCTAAATGTGTTTTATAACTGGAATATTTATTTATGTTAACAGGAGAATTATCTGACCAGCTTGACCAGACATCTGAAAAAGTGAATAACCCAGTGTGTGTATAAAGGAAAAAACAGGGAGCACATCTGCATCATTAGTCAATGGTACATACTAAACTAATCTATTATGTAAAAAAAGTTATCTGCAATGAAGTTTTCATCTTTTGCACTGGAATATTTTTGAAATAGCACATTTAAAATAACCCTTATTTTTGATTGGTATATTTGATATTTTTTAAAGAAAATTAGTCACTTTAAAAAATTTTAAAATAATTTAGATCGTTTGTTTTATTATTTATTTAGTGCAACTATATTTTAGATGATTTAAAAAAAGAGCTGACTTTGCTAAGAACAGAAATTGAGCTGTTTAAAACTTCTGTGATGGAAAATATAAGGTCTCTTAAAAAGAAAACGGATTTGTTGACCAGCGTTGTCACTGAGGCAATGGCAGATATAAAACGAGTATCCTTAAAAATTAATACCGAGGAGAAGGTTCAAGCAGAAGATAGAATCTTTACAAAATTTAATATGCCAATAGATACTGTAGAAGAACTGATGGATTTTGAAGAGTTCTTGAAGGATGAATCGAACATGAAGTCAGCAGTAAGTACATAATTTTTTGCAAATGGTTTTGTCCTAATCCAATCAACAATCCTAGATTTGACATTTTTAAATTTATTTTAGGTTTTACAAATATCGAACATTGGTGGTGATAGTACCTACAATTTTGTTAAACGAGTCTTGAGTATGTTACTCAATGATAATTTGTCCCAAAAATATACTTGGTATGGAACCAAAAACAAAAAGGCCTTGCAAAAATTTAAATTAGCAGAATTGCTGTTCGGTAAGTTAATTTATTTATCTCTGTGTATCCAAACAATACTACATAATAATATAGTATGTTATATATATACCTATACTGATTTACAACTTTATTAAACATGCATCTTTCAAATAAAAACAAAATCGTTGATCCTGGCCTTGCTTAAACATATTTTTGCTCAGTTCTGCGAACACATATTTAAATCACTGCAGAATCTTTGATTCTATTTCTAGTTAGGTACATGTGTTAAAAAAATTAGATTCTTTAAATAATCATGCAATATAAACTAAAGTTATATTTATTGTCTATTATAGCGGCTGGTGAGAATATAAAAGTGGATAGGAAATCTATAGAAAATGCGGTAAGAAAATACCTACGTAGGGGGAAGGAAAGGTGGGATGCAAGGGAAAGAAAACCACAGACCACTGCCTCCACCAGCTCTGGAGGAGTCCCAGAAATGGGAAATTAATCATCACGCCCATGATTTATGTCAGTTTCGAATGTTTTATTTTGCATTAAATGTATAAATTTATAAATTATAGTTTTTTTTTGAAAATACCCCTTAAGAAGTGTAATATCTATCTAGATACTAGGGAAGGCTGTTATTTAGACAGTATGGATGTCCATTGGACATTTGATCAGTGAAAAAAGGATGTCCATTGGACATTTGACCGGTGAAAAAAGGATGTCCATTGGACATTTGACCGGTCAAAAAAGGATGTCCATTGGACATTTGACCGGTCAAAAAAGGATGTCCATTTGGAGTACAAATTTAAACGTTCGTCAGATGTCCATTTTGTCAGCCAAGGTGATGCCCAATGGACATCCATTGGACTAATCACTGCCAAATCCGGATGTCCATTGGACATTTGAACGGTCCAAAACTCCGGTCCAGTGGATGTCCATTGGAGGAGGGGATGTTATCAGGGAAAGCTGGAATATTTAGGTTTTATTGAATTTAATTTTTAATAATTATTCTACTCCCATGCAGGAGAGTTCCACCAAGTCCACTATCGATGGCGATTAGATTTCATCTCTATCCAAAGATACCTATATTAGAACATTAAAACTATTTTTATTTTGTAAACCAAGGAGGTACCTTTACCGGAGGAAGAAATAAAAACTAGGATAGAAATGTACGCCTTTTTATCCCCACCAAAGGATCACCATACTTTTAAATCTAGCTGCATTTAAAATAATGTTCCTAAAATATTTAACCTACCACATAAAATTAACGAAAAAGTTATTTCTGGTTCCTAGACCCATGATATGGAGCCAACATAATTTGTAACCTCTGTAATGCATGATATAATCTCTTAAACATCTCTCACAAATCGCTTTTTAAATTCGATGGCAAAAAAATGGCGTCTGATTGATCAACAATTTCTGAAATAGATTTTTTTTTAGTGCATTCAGCAGACGATTAATCACTTACAAATCGAAAGGCTTGCTGAATGCGCCCATTATTCAATTATTTTGTTAAAATATTCGCTGAAATGCACTTTAAATAGAACAGTGATAAATATTTAATAACTGTATAAAAACAATATTTTTCTTCAGCATTGACTCATGTTAAAATGTTAATGCCGTACAGAGCCGCTCTTTTCGTTCATCGCCGCTTCAAAATAAATGCATTCTTACGTATGACGTGTAAGTGTGTGTCCACAACGGCGCACCGCCCCTCGCACTTAGCCTGGCACCATAGCACCGCACAGCCTCGCTCGAGCTTCGCACAGTAGTTCCTCAACATCGAGATATAAACACGGACTTTGTGTACCTATATGAGAATGCATATTTTTGATTATATCATTACTTGAATTTTATGTAGGACAACACTGTTTAAAATAACAATTAAAATGTAAAAATTTATTCCAGTATACCTTATTTTTTCTAATTAATTAAGACCCTGTTTAAACATATTTTTTAATGTGACATCCTGTATATTAACTGATTTTCCAATTTCACGTCAAATTTTGAACATACCACTTTGTTATATTAGCGTCTAAAATAATATCTTCTTCATCGGAAGAAGATGACAACGCACAGTCTATGTTTATATCTCGATGTCGAGAAGCAAACTGATCGACAGGCAAGGCAATGAGCTAGGCTCGGTGCGCCGTTGTGGACACTACTGTGCGGTGCTGTGGTACCAGGCTATGGTCGAGGGCGATGTGCGGTGCTCCGTTGTGGCCATACACTAATTACCTGACCGATATTCTGGGCCGTTGGTCTCTATAGGAAGCCTGGGTTCCACCGCGTTACGTCCTTTTGCTGTATATTAGTAATATCCGCACCTGCCCGATATAATACAATTCTTTTAAAATATGCGCTATGTGGAGGCTGCAAATAGACAATTATGGTTGACATACGGCAGTAAAAGATTTCACATATGCGCCGCATGTGTTAAACGGAACTTGATCGAAGAGCCGTTCTTGAACGCCTTCACGTCACCTTCAGTAAGCTGTGTCGCATAAAACAGTTAACTATTCTGTGTCGTTAGCTTTGATTAGGATAGAGGTCGTCTGACACTCCTGTCCAGCAGCGTTGCCAGTCGATTACAATTTACAATTGTAATAGATATATTATTGTTTTAACAATTCTATTACCTTACTCACCAAATCTTTCATTTTTACATTTAAGTAATTACACTATATCGAGCGCTAGAGACAAACTAATTGACATTTTTTTTAGACATTCAGTCTTGTGGGGAGTGTGGGGACTCATATCAATCCCTGGTAGTGGCCCCCATATGAAAGTTGCGACCTTTTTTTGGTACTCTTCTTACTCAGACACCTGTTTTTACTATTCTATTACCTTTCGCATCATGAACCTATTACTTTTAACCAAAGATTTCTGGCAACACTGGTGTCCAGTATGTTCCTAACCTAAATTATTTTCTTTGCTGATAATTAGTTTCCTTATTAGAAAAACTATAATTGCCAGACAATATTACGTAAAAGTATGTAGTTATAGCTAGAATTTGCCTAAATAATCCGATATGGCATTGTCATTAGCCTTAAGAACTTGTAGAATTAGTTTAAAATTAACTAGGACTGCGCCCTCAATATTATGTCCGAGGTAAGTACAGTAGGTGATGTGAAAAGTAAATTACAATTAAAATCCATTTCTGTAAACCAACATAACCCACTAGTTTATTTCTAAAGATCCTAGATGGTGCAGAACAGACTAGGGTAACTGCATGTTGAGCTCTTCGTTTTCTTTTAAGTTTTAAAGTTCAGCCAATTTTATACTGATATAAATTTCATTACAGAATGAGCACACTAGTATTATGTTTTATTAATCTCCTGTTAACACTAACAGCAAAACAATTTTCCTGTTAAGTACTGTTAACAGAAGTTTGATAATCTGTGTGATGCCAACTTACCTACATTAAATTTTATTTTCCTGTATCACAAATCCTAATTTAAGTAGGTACTATCCTTAATAACTTCCTAAAAAGTGAACTTTTTCATCTAAGTGTGTGTAGTTCCATACAGATGAACAACTATAAATTCTTATGCATATTCCCTTAATTATTTCTCTTATTAGAATATCATTTTGTACAGTACCTACAAACAAACAATGGACAAACCAAATAACCCTTTTATATATAGTGAAAGGTATATTTACATATATCGTACCCCAATCAACATGTTCGCCTGAGAGTTTACTATTTAAACCAATTTTTCTCTTAATTTTTTAGTAATAGAAAATTATCCGATGGCGGAAAGTCAGTATATAAAACCAAAGAGGCTAAGAAAATACGATTTTACATTTTAAACCGATTTATAGAATATCTCAAGAATTATGATAAAATTCTAGAGAAAAATTTTCCCACCACCATGAAAACTTATAAGGTTTTTATGGATGGAATCAAAGGGTTTAGTGCAGATACCAAAACTTATTTTAAAATAATGCTGTAAGTATAAAAGTAAATTTTTTTATTTATGTGGTTTTATGACTTCTTGAATTTCACTTATATTACCTTTACAATAATGATATTTGGTAGTGGATCTAGTTGTAGATCTTCATTTCTTTATATGTATGTATAATGCTGTGTTCTGGATTCCCATTTTTTTCCTTTACTTTGGTAGCTTATGAAGTTTATAAATGTGTTAACAATAAAAGAGGTAATGATTGTTTTACAGCTTGGAACACTGGAACTGGTTACAGCTTATAGTAAAACGTTTTTTGTCCAATGAATATAGTTGAAAATTACTCACAAAGAATAATCGGTTTTATTTGAGTTTGTTTATATTACATTTTTGTGGTACAACACAAGTTCGGTAACATTTCTGTCAGTTAATTTGAGAGCTGAAAGATCATCTTATAAATAAAATTAATATATTTAATTAAATACAGGGTGTTTCAAAAAACATGTACCATCGCTCGTGTGGTCATTCCTTACCCAAATCTACGACAGATAGTTAATATACAGGGTGATTCACGACGAGCGTGCATTAGAACTTTATGTTCCTGAAACTTTGGGGATTTGGGTTTATCGATATGCTCTCTTTAACTAAAATATTGACATGTGTCTGTCATTTCCGGTTATACCGGAAGTAACTGCCAACTTTCGTTTTTTAAATACAACATGGTAATTTTTATTACATTTTTCGATTAAGCATTAAATACTAAGCACATTTTATAGAAAATGTTTTTGTCAGACTCTATTAGTTTTTGAGATATCTGGACTTTTTGTACTTATTTGGCAAATGCATGACGATGAAATAATCTATATAATTTTTTTACCTTAGCGCTTGGACTAAAAATTTTTTCTCACCGAATAGCTAGAAGATTATCAAGTCTCAAAAACATTTCAAATTCGGCATAAAATGTACAGGGTGGTCACAATTCAAGCCTCATTGTGAAAGAATTCAACCATTAAAAACTTTCTTATTTTAAATGGAACACCCTGTATATTTTTATTTAATTTGATGGCAAATTAGTTGTTCTTTATAAATAGTATTTACTGTCCTATACCTATATCAAAGCGTTTTCTCAAAAAATCCAATTTTATTCCGAAAATACTATTTGTTCAAGTGTGTTATGAAAACAATTGTACTTAGAGGCTGTATACTGATGTCTATACGGAGGAAAAGTGATTGATTGCTGGAAAATACAATATTCTAAAGTGTTTTTTAATAATTTATAAATAAAATGCAGTTGATTGTTTTAAATTTAATGGTTTAAATATTATTTTTTTTTAAATCTCAAGGAAACAAGTTTATAAACTTTAAATTCTTTAATTAAAAATGTGTTTGAAAATTATACCTAATATCTTTTGATTATAATTTTAAAATATGTTCGAAATGATTGCCATTTACTTCCAAGCATTTATGTATTCTTTTCATCATGCTATTTCTTGTAGCATTTCTAATTTATTGTGCAGTGAGAGATTGAAATGCTGCCTTCACCCTTTCAATTAGGTTTTCCTTCGTGGTGATGGGACGCGCGTAAACTTTACCTTTAATGGTTCCCCAGATGAAAAGTCCAGTGGAGTTAAGTCTGGCGAACGAGCTGGCCAGTGGAAGGGACCTTGGTTTGCGATCCACTGGTCATGAAAAAGTCTGTTTAGGGCAGTCTTAACAACTTGGGCGTTGTGTGCTGGAGCCCCATCGTTTTGATACCAATCACTTTTCCTCCGTATAGACATCAGTATACAGCCCCTAAGTACAATTGTTTTCATAGCACCCTTGAACAAATAGTATTTTCGGAATAAAATTGGATTTTTTGAGAAAACGCTTTGATATAGGTATAGGACAGTAAATACTATTTATAAAGAACAACTAATTTGCCATCAAATTAAATAAAAATATACAGGGTGTTCCATTTAAAATAAGAAAGTTTTTAATGGTTGAATTCTTTCACAATGAGGCTTGAATTGTGACCACCCTGTACATTTTATGCCGAATTTGAAATGTTTTAGAGACTTGATGATCTTCTAGCTATTCGGTGAGAAAATTTTTTTAGTCCAAGCGCTAAGGTAAAAAAATTATATGGATTATTTCATCGTCATGCATTTGCCAAATAATTACAAAAAGTCCAGATATCTCAAAAACTAATAGAGTCTGACAAAAACATTTTCTATAAAATGTGCTTAATATTTAATGCTTAATCGAAAAATGTAATAAAAATTACCATGTTGTATTTAAAAAACGAAAGTTGGCAGCTACTTCCGGTATAACCGGAAATGACAGGAACATGTCAATATTTTAGTTAAAGAGAGCATATTGATAAACCCAAATCCCCAAAGTTTCAGGAACATATATTCAGTAGTTCTCCATAAAGTTCTAATGCACGCTCGTCGTGAATCACCCTGTATGCTTTGATGGTTTATTTTAAAAATACATACGTGCTGTTAAAATTGTATTGGTGTTTTCAAGATATTTCCGAAACGGCTTTAGCAATTTTAGTGAAATTTGGGTTACGAAATCTATCTAAATCAGCACATATAAAAATGTGTGAATAGACGTGCATGCAATCAGGTTAATAATTAAAAAAAAGATAGGTATGACACTGAGTTTTTCAAATTTGTTAGAAATTTATATTAAAAAAAATCTTTAAAAAGTTTATTTGAAGTCAGCTTCGTTTACAAGATAAATGTAATTTTATCAAACTCTGTTATATATCAAGCTTAAAATAAATAAGTAAAACAATTAATATATTATGACCGATTCTAAGAACAAAACTAATGAATAACATTGGTTTTATTTATTTTATAACCCAAATTTCACCAAAATTACTGAAACCGTTTCGTTGTTGTTGTTAGTTGAATACACCGAAAAAATAACAGAAATTCAACACCCAGTATATTTCAAAGAACGCATATGTGGACTCGTGTTGATTGATTAACTATTTGTCTTATTTTTGTGCAATGAATCATCACATGAGCGATGGCACATGCCTTTTGAAACACCCTATATATTATGTCACAGAACTGAGCACTGACTTAATTCTATATTTTTTTTTAAGAATTTTAAACAGTCCAGGCGGGAGTCACACAAAACTTCTCAGAAGAGAACTTGAACTGTACTACCAAATGCCTAAGGATATGCTGAAAGTAGCACCTGTCCTACTTTTCTCTTCTTTACCTTTTGCTTTTTATATATTGCTACCATGCGTTTATGCTTTTCCTAAACAAATTTTAACTTCACATTTTTGGACATTGGAACAAAAATCAAAATATGGAATTGAGTACTTACATGACCGACTTGTACATAACAAACCAGTGTTTAGGTAAGTTAATTAATAAAGAGAAGTAATTAAATGGTTTGCCTTTATTAACAGTCGGAGCTGCGAAATGATTACTTGGTCAGCAAGGGTTTACAATTGGTCAGTAGAGAAACATGTCTAGAAGCAGTTTACTTCAGAGGTCCTAGGGCACAGTCAATTTATGTAACTTTCTTGTGTTTTCTTTTGCCGAATACAGAAGGAAATCGGCTACAAAAGGAGTAGCGGGGGCGGGTTTTCACTTGTTTTCCCAGGGCACTGTCGCGATGCAGAAATGCTTGCTGTCCATAAGTTGCTGACCAACTAGCCATTTTGGCTGACCGATTACATTTTTCTGTTCGCAAAAATAAGAATATTTTCCTAACCAGTTAAATGATACCCATTAACAAATGGTACTTTGACACTATAAATTAATATAACATAACACATAATAACATCCACCTTATATCACATCTGGAAAACCACCCAATACGGGGTGTTATGGAATTATATTTAAATGGGTGGCTGGAGTCCTTGAGAAAGTCTACATACTTTTTTTTAAATCGAATATCTAAGTATATACTAAGGTGGAAACCGTTTTTGCCTACATGCTTTCGGGCCGCTTCATCTGGTTTCAGTTAACAACAATGTAGGCCACTAGAGTAAACTACAGTGATGTCAGATCACACCGCGTGTCTCGCTCTTGCTTGGATAACAGCCGCGCGCGTTTTGATATGTTTAACCTTCAGTATCATTGCTTTAGTATGTTTCGATAATCGGTGTTGGAACAACGTTGTTGAGGGTCCCGCATGCTTGATGTATACGAATTTTAAACGTTTTGTTAGTTGTAGCATTACTGTTGTGAAATAATGCATAATAATAAATTGTGATTTAAAATCTTACATTTGCTAAATTTTTGATGAATTTACCTAGATATAGGGTGTCCCAAAATGTTTTCCTTTTTTCAATACGGTATAACTCGGCCAATGAAAAAGTTATTCATTTGAAATATATTTTATTTTACAACTAGAAAGAAGGAAAATTATTTATGGAAGATAACATTATCGAGATGTCTTCCTTCGTGCCGGTCAAGACAGGACCGGAAATGTCCAACGACTCGCTGAGTGATCTCTAAACGGGGGATATTAACTGGCCACCCATAAGTCCCGATCTAACCCCCATGGATTTTTTCCTGTGGGGCTATCTTAAAGGAAGGGTATACAGTACGACACCAAGAGAAATTTAAATCAGTTGAGACACAGAATCCGTGAAGAAATCCAGAATATCACTCCAGATCTCTGTCGGCGACGTTGGACATTTCCGGTTTCAGTGACCTATTATTATTGTTAGGTTTTATTATTTCTTTTTATAGTGTTTATTATTTATTTAATAAATGCTACGTTACCGAGTAGTTAACGAATTTAAATATTTTAGGCATCTACAGTCTCAATTATCTTTTATAAAACATCACAAAAGGAATAAGAAATTATACGACAAATGGGAAAAAGTGTTAGGATTGCTTGGTAGTGGTGCACAGCCACTTGTAGAAGATATTTTAGCTTGTAAGGAATTGTTTATGGACGAACCTTATCATTTATATTATATAAGTAGAAATCATGCAGTAAGTTATAACAAGGCGTAATGCGGCCCACTGACTCCCACATTTGCTCGCGAGCATGCTTGAATAGCAAAACTTGCATGCAAATGTGAAATGCAATATGATCCACTGACTATTCAGATAGACTGAGCTATCATGTCAGTTTTTGACCACACAATGTAAAATTTGCATGCATGTCTCGATGTGTTCAATATGTATGCATGAGTAAATGTGACCGTCAGGGATGCAGCAAAAGGACTACTTTGAAGGTCTTCTTCACACAAATTTTTAAGAAATGGTATTTAGGCAATCTTCCCTTACTTTAGAGGTATTACTTAGTGCTTTCAAAGTGTTCCTTTTTGGTAATCGTTAAACATAGACAATACATACTTTTATAAAAATAATGCTTCATTGTTTTACTGGCAGATTCATCTCCTTAAAGTACACAGAATTCACTCCGGTTGGTTCCGAAGGACCCGTTTAGCTGATAAAGCATGGATTTTAATGGAAATGGACAAGGCTATTTTAAGGGAAGGAGGGGTGCATAATATGCCAGTGGATGCCTTAAGAGACGCTTGCTATTTTAGAGGTAAACATCAAAATTATAATTAAATACCACTAATCATTGATCCTCCGTGTATGAGTGCTTCTGAGGTTTTCAGTTCTTAGCTCATCTCTAGTATAATTTTACATAGTTGTGACAATAAATAGCATTAAAAATCTTGGTCGCGATGTTTCGCGCTACACTGAGAAAAGGTCCAGCTAAAAATCTTTGCTAGGAGTATTTTAGCCGAGATAGAATATTTGCTACCTGTAACAGCAAAAGTGATTTATTGTGACAGTAGAAACCATTTTCCTGGATTTACTTTATTATTGTTAGAAGAAACTTTGCTATTTTAGAAATATTTACTTTATATACAATTAAATAACTCTTTATAAATATTATTTCTTCATTAATATTTATATATGCTGGGAAATGAATACACTTTACCATGAGTAAAAAAAACTTTATAAAAATTTCTTTATAATTTTTTTTTGCTGGGACGGTAAATATTTTGATTGAGAAACGACCTTCGTCGCTTCTTCGGTTACTCTCGCCACTCACACCGGAGGTACCTCTTGGCTACGGCTTGCGTGCCGTCACCCTGTCGCCCGTCACTTTCGTCTACACAAGACAGAAGGCCGTATCGATGATGATGATTGCGTCGGTGACCTATAACAGACATGCACGGATTTCAATTCCATAGTGTCAGTTTACTAAAGAACTTCCATTGGTTTTCTCTTCAGGTTTACATATCAAAATCAAGCCTGTTTTACCGGTTGATATATAGTTTGAATTGAGTGTTTCTGCGTTGTGCGCTATTTTGAGAAACTTTTAAAAGTTGTTATAAATATTATATATTAGTTTTATGTTATAATAACCTACATTTGAGCGCGGTTTTAGGGATGTTACAAAATACCTGCGGTATTTGGTAACAGGTATGAGCCTGGAACTGTCAATAACAGGTACAAGATTTGAAATTTAACTGTTACGCTGTGTCAACCTAGTATTTAGCTTTACGAATATTATTCTGGACGAATACCAACCGACTGTTATTAAAGTATTTAATAAAGTTCAAGCGCGGATCCAGGGGGGTTTGTTCAACAACAACAAACCCCCCCAAACCATCAATGTAACATGAAAAATACTATATATACCGGTTTGACTAAAGCGGCAGGGTATTACTTTTCGTAACTTTACCATGTATGAATGACCCCCCCCCCCCCCCCCAACGAAATTGGACCCTCCCCACCGAAGTTCTGGATCACTTGCAGATATTATTCGGGTTTTATTAGTATTTAAAAGAAGGAAGAGTATTTTTACTTGTACATACGTACTATTATATTATAGAACAGATTCTACGGGTGTCTAACCGAAAATAAGTATTATTTTAGGCAGCCCTTTATACCGTATGTTGTGGTTGAATAAATATAATCTTATTTAGTATGTGACAAAATTGTGACATAGTGAATAATCAGATTAGAACACGAAGAAGAGTTATTTTACTATTTATAGTAATAATCACTCAACGTAAAATGGTTGTTTAATAGATAATAAATACAAACTGCAACCACATCAATGATACACCCAACAAAATGAATTTTACTGTCACAGCTATTTTATTTTTATTGTGCCCTATACAGGGTGTCCGCTAATTAATGGGATATGGAAAAACCACAGACTCCTTACGGAAAAATATTAGGATTTAATTATACTTAGCTATATCTCAAAGTTGATATTAACTGAGATACAGGGTGTTAAAGTTAAAACTTCATTTTTGTTTTTCTCTAATAACTTTGACAGAAACCAACTATTCTTTACAAAAGTTGACAATTATTTTTTTTTTATGACGAGAAACTGATTTTTTGGTGAATTTTTAATGTAAAATGTAGGGGGCGCTGTCTGCGGCATTTTTTGCACATTTATTATGTCATAACTTTTTGTACCTCAGTGTATTTAAGTTTTTAATGAAAATAATACTTTGCTCATATTTATTACGTAAAAAACGTATACTAATTTCAGTTCGCCTAGAGTTACCGTTTCAGAGATATTTACATTTAAATTGTAATTAGGCATGAGAAAAGTATTATTTTCAATAAAAACTTAAATACACTGAGGCACAAAAAAGTTATGATCTAATAAATGTGCAAAAAATCCCGCAGACATTAAAATTTCACCAAAAAATCAGTTTTTTGTCCTAAAAAAAACGTAATTGCCAAATTTTGTAAAAAACCGTTGGTTTCTGTCAAAATTATTAGAGAAAATCAAAAATGAAGTTTTAACTTTAACACCCTGTTTCTCAGTTAATATCAACACGTTCGGATGTAGCTAAGTATAATTAATTCCTAATATTTTTACGTAATGAGTATGTGGTTTTTCCATGTCCCATTAATTAGCGGAAACACTGTATAGGTTTTTTTTGCATTGTAGTTAAAATGTTTCTCTTAGTGCAGCTAGGTTGGAATGTAAATCCATTTTTCCCTTTCAGGTCTTAATCCCACAAATGTTGATACAGATCATCTGGTAAAATGGATGACCGATTGGATAAAAGTTTCATGTCAAGTAGATAAGGATTCCTTATCATTTCTATTGCATTGTCCAATTCTTTTAGCTTACAATGAACCGTCGAACTGGAGCCTTATTCATCCTGCTAAAAAATGTTAGATTGATCAAGACATTGATAGAAATATTTGACAAAGAACATAACAAACTCAGTTTTCATTCTGAGAAGTCATAATCGATTATTTCGATTAACTCGATTTTTCCTATTAATCGATATTTCGATTAATTGTTATTGGCTTAAGCCCTGGATCAACTCAATATTTTAAAATTAAATACATTTTGAAGTCCAAATACTAAAGTGCCAACAAAATTACAAAAGAAATATAAAAACAGACATATCTGAATAAAACTATAAATTACAGATATTAATCAATTAAATTGACGCCTTGTTTTAAGCGTACGAAGTGATAAATAATTAATCAAATAATTCACTTTGTTTCAGAACATTGGCGATTTGTTTTTTCCATTAATAGGAAAGTCGATATAGCGTTAGTCAATTTTTAAATCGATTATGTTTTACCCGTTTTAAGGTATGGCAGTTGACGATCGTCCCTTATTTAATGTCAGTTTTTAAGTTCAGTTCTATTTTAGTTGCAAAATATATAAGCACATCCCATTAAAATATCAATAGGGGAGGTTGGGGCAAAGCGGTTCCTCGGGGGAAAGTGGTTTTGTACAATTTTAATTTAATCGTAGATATTCGAAAATGTTGAATCGACAACGGCAAAATTTGAACCATTTACAAGAACGCTAGATATTTTTTTCTAAATTTCAGTATAATTTGAAAACAAATTGCAAAATTTAGCTCGGAATTCCGAGTTCTAACTCGGAATTATGTAAATTTCAACCTGTGTGCGTGTCACCGACAAACTTTCTGTGGTCTTGATGTGGACAGGCGAAGTACTGTCCACTTTCGACCTTCAATGTGCATGCTCACTGAGTCGACAATGTCGATCAATGTGAGGACGCGACGAGGACCCAGTAAGTATCTTAAAAGTGTTCTACGCGATGCCATACCGGGCCATCGGCAATATTTTGCTTAGCGCCCACAAGTATATCATTATGTTTTGGCCTAATACTGCATTAATTGCATATACAGGGTGTTATGGAATGACTTATTATATTTAAATAAATTGAAGAAAAATAACCATAAATGGCTCTTTCAATATATTAAGGGGATGTATCCACCGGCCACGCGAGAGACGTACACAATCACTAATTTGCGTAGGTCAACTCTCAACAGACGTCAGGGACTCTTAGCCGGTGTTGTCATATTTACACATTAAACACTTTAGAAAACAATAATATAATTTTAACTCTTATTCATTTTGTCATACGCGGTCATACCTGTTTGAACAATTATTTTCATACAATGACGAAATATTTGCAACACAAAGATTGTTGCACTTTTTGTCAACATCGCAGTGTCAGTTATTTTTCTAACTTTGGATAAAATATGCTTTCTTACTTTCGGTCTTATTTAAAAACAAATCATTAATACAAATTATAAATACTAATAATTATTTTCCTATTTTTATTGCTTGTGTACAGTATCAATAAATATGTTAGTTTATTTATTGATTTTAATTTGATCAAAATATTTTACTCACATTTACATCTGTGTTATATGAGTACTAGGTATTTATAATATTTTACAATATACAGGGTGCTTTAATTTTACTACAAGATTTTGATAAGTTTGGATTAAATTTACTCAATATTTTCAAAAATTTGCGGTATTTTTTTTTTATTTGGTATTTTCATTTTAAGTGTAGATGGTCTGGGTTATTTTATTATAAAGTCCCTCCCTACCCTTAAATGAAATGCTACATTTTATATCGTCCAAATAAGTCAAAAATTAATAAAATAAAACGAAAACTTAATTTATTTCTATATCATAATATTTATATACAAGGTGATTCACGACAAGCTTGCATTAGAACTTTATGGAGAACTACTGAATATATGTTTCTGAAACTTTGTAAATTTAGGTTTATATATATGCTCCCTTTAACTAAAATATTCACATGTTTTTGTCATTTCCGGTTATACCAGAAGTAGCTGCCAACTTTCGTTTTTTAAATACAACATGGTAATTTTTATTGCATTTTTCGATTAAGCGTTAAATACTAAGCACATTTTATAGAACATGTTTTTGTCAGACTCTGTTAGTTTTTGAGATATCTGGACTTTTTGTAATTATTTGGCAAATGCATGACGATGAAATAATCCATATAATTTTTTTACCTTTGCTCTTGGACTACATTTTTTTCTCACCGAATAGCTAGAAGATCATCAAGTCTCAAAAATATTTCAAATTCGACAGAAAATGTATATGGTGGTCACAATTCAAGCTTCATTGTGAAATAATTCAACCATTAAATACATTCTTATTTTAAGTGGAAAATCCTGTATATTTTTGTTTAATTTGATGACGACGTTAAATAAGTTTTAAAATTTTGATTAATGCAAGTGTTAATTAGATTGCAAAAAAGGTCTCTTTCATGCATTAGATAAAGTCTGGGGTGTTATGCATTGAAATGTCTATGTAATAATTCCTTTTATTTAAGTGTAATTACACACAAAATAGTTTAACAATAAAATGTCAAAAATTAAGTAAATGGAAATTGTCAATTGTTAATTTCCATGGCTAATTTAGATGTAAAGATTTCAAATAATTTTTAAAATAAGAAAATAACCGAAACCGAACGAACCTAACCGAAAAAAGAATTATTGGATTGGTATAAGATTAGATATTATGTTATAACGCCGTAGAAGATATGTAAAGTAAAATCAATAAAGAAACTGTAATCTATTTATTGGGACCATACAAGAACAAAAAAAAAATAGGATACTAATTTCTTTGCTATACCCTGCAACATTTTGCAAAAAAATAGTTGGGAGTACATAACCAATAAAGAAGGACAGTAATATCGAGTGAAAAATATAGGGTGTTCATTTATTTAAATTTTAGTGGTCCCGCTTTTGTGAAATACGCTGTATATTTATAAATTTCTAAAATATACATCATCAATAGTTTATATTTAAAGTTTTCCTCTATCGATGATATTATATGAGATCGAATAATTACACACTAAAATGGACACCGTGTACTATACACGTGAAAGCCCATCGAGTAATGCAATGAGTTTTTATTTAAACATTCGATTAAAAAATGAGAAGTAATTAAATGGTTTGCCGTTATTAACAGTCGAGCTACAAAATGATTACTTGGTCAGCAAGAGTTTACAATTGGTCAGTAGAAACAAACATGTCTAGAAGCAGTTTACTTCAGAGGTCCCAGGGCACTGTCAATTTATGTAACTTTCTTGTGTTTTCTTCTGCCGAATACAGAAGGAAATCTGTTACAAAAGGTGTAGCGGGGGCGGGTTTTCACTTGTTTTTCCAGGGGACTGTCACGATTCAGAAATGTTTGCTGTTCATAAGTTGCTGACCAACTAGCCATTTTGGCTGACCGATTACATTTTTCTGTTCGCAAAAATAAGAATATTTTGCTAACCAGTAAAATGAAACCCTTAAAAAATATATGTAGGGTTTCTCTTGGACACCCAATGAGTCACCCATTTAAATATAATAAACCATGTCCATAACATCCTGTATAGCTAACTGCCATGTGCAACGGTTTCGTTGGAACGGGCCCGGTTTACACAACCTAGTTAGTGCGCTGCTTGGAGAATGTGACTTGTATCTCGTCGGTTGAAAGGTAAAACTCATTAAGTGCGATTTTGAATAAAAGCGAGTGAAAAGTGTTTAACAGTCATAATCCTATAATAAGAAAAATTCATTAAATGTCTAAAGCTATTCGGAACGTACTAGAATAGCTTTAGACATTAAAATGATTTTTTTGTTATAGGATTATGACTGTTTAACATTTCGAAACTTTTAACTCGCTTTTATTCAAAATTGTGCTTAATGAGTTTTACCTTTAACCGACGAATTTTTATTCCAAGTTAGGACTGAAATTTTGAACTGAACCACAGGGATCACTCTTATTATTGTGAACATACAATTAAAACAAAATATCTTTATGTGATCAGTTCTTATTATATACTTATTGTTTCTTGTTCCCTTTGTGCACTTGTGTTTTGTTTGTGATAATATTATAATACCTATATCAAATTATTAGGGAACTACGTGCATATTCATTTGTAAAGTGGAAATGGTAATTAACAGATTGATGATAATTGCAAAATTAGATCGTTTCTGCATTTCCATTTTGACATGTGCCTTTCTACAGAAAGTACTGGATAACTATTATTTGTGCATGAGTATAAGAAGAACACATTTTTTTTTAGGTAGATCTTAAGTCAATTAGCATTTCCATTCTTTATTTATTTAAATATTAGAGCATAAAAATTCTTGTTTTATCTTTAAATTAACTACACGTTAAAATTGTTACATGACCAATAAAAAATATTTTATTAAAAAAAATGTTTATTTTATTTATTTTAGAATAATATATGCTTCGTGGTTCCAAGGGTCTTATGATTTCTCACCTTTATGTTAAATTATTTTGTTTGTACAAAATCTAGGAAGTTGAAAATAAAAAAAAATATATATTTTTTCGAAATAACATTTGCTAGGTTCTCAAAACTTTGATGAATACAACAGGTATGCACAGTTGTATTCATAGAAAATGGGGACAAGTCTTATGACTAGTTTTTGTAATATTTGCGTAAATCAGGCTTTTCTGAATTAATATACCTGGTCCTGCATTAGTGCGTCGGGCATCCATAGCGTCCTTATTTACATCAGTAGAGAAAAAGTTTAATACAAAAGTTGTAGGATGTGGGTTGATGCATATTTTAAAAATATTTGTAAATATACAGGGTGGTCCAAAAAAGTGTGACGTCATAAAATATATTTTTCTTAAATGACACACCCTGTATTTTTTGGCACATTTAGGTTCCTTTTGGTGTTCTCTCTTGTGTGCAAAAATATTTTTTTATTTGCTTCGATATTTTAGGAGCAATAAATAAAAAAAGATAAAAATTTCGTTTTGCACGCTTGGAAAAATTAGAATGAAAATCTTGTTAGATCTGTTTTGTTCCAGCTAAATATTGTGCTAGAGGTCTAATAATACTCTGACAATAAACAGGTTTGTCTTATTTTATACAGAGTGTTCAAAATTTGGTTACAAAAATGGCAACTTTCAAATCAGTTTTTCTTAGTATTTTTAAATGGCACACCCTGTATTCATTATTTAATGCAGAATTTAATTACAAGCATATTTTGTTATAACGAATGTATTAAAATTCTCAATGGTTTTAGAGATATTTACCAAAAACCATATCATCAATGGTATTTAGGTATATTTATTTCATGAACATACAACAAAGATTAAAGCTAAAATACGACCTAAGTAGCTATAAACAAATTGAACTATCTTTTAAATAGTCCATCTCTCAGTGGAGTGAAATTATCAAGACGTAAAGAAACTCATAGTCTACTTCAGTAGTTAAATAAACAATATTTTAATTTCCATACATGTTTCGAATGCATATACCCTCATTAGCTTCAGTGAATACTTAAGAAGTAAAGGTTAATGAAATAAATAAAACCGTATTCATTATAATTTTTTTGTTTTTATCCTTAGGAAAGCGGTGACATCTTATATTTCTGTCAAATTTCTTTGACTGGTTATCCATATCACAACGCACGTCATATTATGAAAATTCAGATATTTATTTTAATAAACACACACGACTAAATAAGAAACCGTTCTGGTGGACTTTCAAAATTTCCTTGGAAAACTACGGCAAACGACACTCACTACGTGGCGACCAGTGTTCAAAAGTAATCGGTTTACGGTTCGAAACTTAATAGAATATTAAAAAACGGTGTCAGAGTAAGAAGAGTACCTACGAAAAAAAAAGGTCGTTACGTTCCTACGATATGGGGGCGACCTACAGATTGATCATAAATCTCATATGGGGAGTCTCACAGCAAGAATGAATATCTCAAAAATTGTTAAAATAGTAATGGATATATTACAATTGTAAGAGACTGACAACGCTGGTGGCAACAAGCAGGGGTGGCCAAGCAGCTTCGGCTATCGTCGACCGGTTCGAATGACGTTGACTGTCACTGCTATTAAATTAATATGGCGGAAAACAAGTTCGGTGCATTTCAACAACAAAATTGTCGATTTCGGAGTATGAAAGTTACAAAATATTGTGAGAAATCGAAGGGTAACCATAAGGCGTTCCTCAACGCTGATCGAATTTCTCAAATTTGTATTCTGTCGGGATATCAATGGTGCTCTCTATAAAACAATAAACTTAAAATTTAAGTTTAACATTAATTAATTACATTTAATGTTTCCTCTTCCATTCTTAAATAGTTTTTATAAGTTCTAACATCAGCTTGTAACTCCCGAAGGAGAACACACGTCCTTCGTTCATTTTTAATTGTAAACAGGTGGCAAATTTCTTCAAAAATTGACAAAGTTCCTTGACAGTGTAATACTTATACTCCTCATCAACTTTTATAAAAGAAATATCAAAGAAATTGCTACAAAATACTTGTGAAAGATGAAAGATCTTTGTCAAATATGTGTTATAGTCTAATACCGGCCTGGAAAAGTTTGCTAGTTTGGTACTAAACATCTAATACGCAAGTTCGTCTCACACTTTATAATAATTGCGGTTATAATTTCTGAATTAGCATCCTGACAGAATGGCGGAGGACAATAATTTCAAAATTTTTTAAATATTATTTTATCGTATTTTTAATTCTTTTTAACGGTCCAATTTATATTCTTTAGGGGGTTGTCGGGAAGGGATCAATAAATTAAAGAGTATTTCCTTATACTACTCGTTTATTTCATAAACTTCAGGATAATTTTAGGCTGGTTTTGCTTCGTCCTAAATACGAATTTCTTCTGTAAGTATAAGTATATTTAAAAATTTTTTACATGCACTTAGTTATAGTTCATATTTTATTCTCTGATGGAATTCCAATACAAATAAAAATCCTCTTTTAAATGATTTATTTTAAATATATTTTTTTGCAGGCGATGGCTTCCTTACAGCCCGATTAATTCCGACACCGCCAGGGTGCCTCCCAGTGGCGGTTCTTCCACAGGAGCATATGCGCACGTGCACCCCCAATACGATAAAAAAATATTAATTTATATTAATTGAATATTATGTATCGTATAAAGTTCGACCCTCCCTAATATTTTACCGTACCGTCAATTATCGTATGAAGTCCGACCCTCCCTAATATTTTATCGTACCGTCAACCAAACTGTATATTATAGGCCCTCGATCCGGCAACCGTGCCTCGCTCGAGGTTAATGACGATTATGACGACACTTGCACGCATGTGCGATTAAGTAGGCGGGGCATAATGCAGTTTCCCTGTAGTAACAGGTGGCGGGGGATAACGGGGCTATGGCGATTTAACATGGGAAAGTTTGTAGAAGTTTGTAGAAGTTTGTATATATCTAAATTGGGGCAATAGTCATGTTTTATTTGCGAAGAATACGGAAAATGGGGTGAGCTTTGGTATCGCTGTACGATGTGTGGCCCTGGGATTCATTAATTATGCAGCGGGAGGGACACTCCTGAAAACTCTAAACGCGATATTTGTTTAAGAGAGTAAGACTCTTCTTACTGTACCCTTCTTTTTCTATTTCTTTCAGTTTATTATCATTTAGATGAACTAGTAAAAGGGTTAATGATATATTACTTTATTATAAATGTATGTGCTTTATTTCTTTCTTATTTATAAAAAAATCTAAAGTAATTTCTGCTATATAAAAATCATAAAAATTACTTGACTGTAATTACCCGCAAGGTGGGGGAATACTGGTCAATGACACTTCATTGGCGAGGTCCTAATATCTCCTTTAAGGTCAATTATTTTAATTTGAATGGAAAACTATGATCTAGTGGATGAGTCAGGCTCTCCTCTACTCTATTTACGTATAGCAAAAGACTAATATTTTATCAGCTATACATAATCTAGCTTGTGACCGCCATTCCCTCATTCTCCCCTACCGCATCACTAATTATCTATGATGTAGGTAATTAGATTGATTAAAGGGTTGTATTTAGTGTTGTGATCGCTCGAGCGAAAAACCGCTTGAGTACCTACTCGATTATTGAAATAACCGATATCGCTCGATTATAAAAAAAAACTACGCGAGTTATAAATTCAAGCGAAAATCGTCGCTTGTTACTTATTAGCTTTGACTCGATGCCCGAGATTCACTTGACGCCAACCGAAATGTGCTGCTTGATAGTGTGAGGTAAAAAACTGCTCGTATATCCGAGCACTTTTTCGCTTGATAGGAAGTATTACTCTAGATATAAATTCAAGCGAAAAATCGAAAATCGTTTCCTTTCACTTAATACCCTATCTTCGCTCAACGCCCCGCCCGAAATGTACCGAATGGCGTTTGAATTTGACGCTCGAAGGCTGATACGACGTACGTTTTTGTTAAAGGCATATAAATTAGAAAGTATATACAAAAAAGTATGCCAAACCCCTATATGGATTCATCGCGACATGGGTTTTGTTTTGGCTAGCCAGCGGCGATTGTAAATTTTTAAGAAATTAAAGCATATAATTTTTTTAAAAATCATAATCAATTCCTTAATAAAAACTCTAGACTAAACTTCTGAAACGGACAAAAATAACCCCTGGTGTTTTATCAACACATTCTTCGTAGTCATAAAAATTTCGAGTGATTAATCGATCCAGCGATTCACTCGATTATTAAAATCGCTCTAGTATCAAGTCCTCGATTATTAAAATCATCAGTTTTTCCCAACACTAGTTGTATTGCATCAAGATTCTCTCAGACACAAGATTTACGAAACTCCAAAAAATACAGGTTTCTATATTTTCCAAAACATAATGGCTCTCTATAACGAGAAGTCGGATTCAACAATCTGGTAGGATCTGGAAATAAACAGTAGAAATGGAAATATTAAATTTAAATATAAATATAAAGACGAGAAAAATTAAAACAAAACGATTTTCATGTTATTACGAAATTATTTTTAATTTATAGGTTGGCACGATTTTGACATAAATTCCAGGACCGGAGTTAGAAACTACACCATTTCTAATTTGTCACGTTAATTTGAATCTATATACTTTAAGACATTTAACACGTCCCCATTAAAGTATAAAGGTAAAAAAAGACTGATAAGATGGGTGTTTCTTCTACAGTAAAATTAAATATTTGGCTGAGTTAAAGGATTTGAAATTATGTGAAGTTACAAACATGGTTAGAGAGGTAACCGTATAAGTGCATAATTAATATCATCATATCACAGCCGGAGACAACGCAAACTTACTTGCCGAACTATTTTCTTCGCCTTCCACTGTAGATTTCCAAAGAAGAACACCACCCAACACTCCTGCAGTTCAATCCGAAATGACCGAAATCGTGTTCCGACAGCGTCCCGTCAAACGAATCCTGAAAGGGCTCGACGTCAAGAATGCTTCTGGTCCAGACGAAATTCCTGTTATTGTTCTCAAGAGATGCGCCGATGAATTAACACCAGTATTTTGTAGACTTTTTAACTTATCCTACAAACAAGGAATTTTTCCATCGCGCTTAAAGACAGCGCGTGTTCACCCTATAACAAAGAAAGGTAAGAGAGCCCTGCCTAACAACTATCGTCCAGTCGCATTGCTTTCAGTTATATCAAAAGTAATGGAGAAAGCTATTAACCAACATCTTCTAAAGTACCTGGAACGCTTCAACATTATCAGCGATCATCAATATGGTTTTCGGAAGTCCAGATCAACTGGAGATCTTCTAGTCAATGTCACCCATATTTGGAACAACGCAATCGAACAACATGGGGAGTCTCGGGCTGTTGCACTGGATATTTCTAAAGCCTTTGATCATGTTCGGCATGAGGGGCTTCTAAGTAAACTGCGATCCTATGGTATGCCCAGTCTATTGTGTGCATGGTTGTCTAGCTTTCTTAGGGACCGCTTCTTAGGGACCGCTCTCGGCAAGTGGCGATTGACGGATTTCTCTCGGACACCTTCACCATCAATGCCGGTGTTCCTCAAGGGACAATTGTCTCCCACTCTCTTCTTACTCTACATCAACGACCTTCTAGTGAAAACTAAAAATCCGATATTTAGTTTTTATCTCATCTTTCTCTTTGAATGCACAAAGATCGGCTGCCGACGCACATCCTCGCAGACAGCATGAAGTATAACGCCTCAACAAAGACCTGGAAGAAATTTTGGCTTAGGGTGACAGTAACTAAGTCGAATTTAACGCTAAAAAACCCAGGCAGCAGTTTTCTATAAAAAGGTTAACATGACAGAACCGGATGTAGTCATGGACGGACACGCAATCCCACTGGCTTCATCTATTAATTTGCTGGGCGTCAATCTGGGAAGAAATATGTCTTGGCATAACCACGTTGTGGCAATCGCCAAGATAGCTTCTCAGAAACTTGGTGTACTCTTCCGAACCAGAAAGTTGTACACACCTCAACAACTTTTGACACTATACAAAGCCCAGATTCGACCATCTCTAGAGTACTGCTCTCATGTCTGGAGCTCTGCACCTAAACATACTCTTCGGCTACTGGATTCCATCGAAAGGAGGGCCATTCGTCTGATTGGAGACCACGAACTGACGAATAACCTCGACAGCCTAGAACATCGGAGACAGGTTGGGGATTTGTCTCTCTTTTACAGATATTTTCATGAAAAGTGCTTGGCTGACCTTGCCCTCTTAATTCCGCCCAGAGCGGCGAATAGCAGAAGTACACGACGAACCACTGCCGCCCATCCATATGTGGTTAAGCTTAGTACTCCTCGACCTTCACTATTTAAGAATACTTTCATCTGAAGGACTGCATCCTTATGGAACGGCCTTCCCGAGGTCGTTTTTCCCAACGAATATAATCTCCAACTATTCAAAACCAACGTGAATCGCTTCTTGCGCACACGCACCACTCGCAGAGTGTCCTAACGGATTTTTCCTATAGTGCTTGTGTTTGATCATAAAAAAAAATGTGAGTAGTGAGTTGATATCGTGACTGTTGTCGCACTATAATATTGATTTCAGCTGAAGTACTGGACAAACAATAATTATTATCTATAATTAAAGTCTAAAATATAGAACATCCTCAAACATTTTTTGTCAAAATTAATTTCACTTTCCGCCAATTTAGTAACAATACCATAAAAAAATATTTAATAAAACCCCAAAATTATAGATTAAAAGGTTAGCTAAGCATTAGAAACGTCAGAAAAACAGTTGAAAACTGCAATACAACGGGCTGAAATCGGCATAGTCCGGGCCGTTACTATTCTTTACAAACCTGTGTAATTTCGGAATTGTCAACTGTCGAAAATCCGAGCACATTCATAATTCAGAGTCTACTCGAAATTTTCCAAATTTCTCGACACCATCTAATCGCCTTCAAAATTTGTAACACGCTGTATATTCCATAATTTTTATGGGATGTGTAGATGTATTTTCCATGCCAACTACCATTCTATCCTACAACGCATTATGATATACTCAGACCCCTGTATTGTTTGATAACAAAAGCAAGGACCCTTTATGTCTTCTTATGATATTATCAATCATAATGTTTCAGTATTCAAGTGATTCAAGTGGATTTAAATTTGGCTACATCCGAAATGGGGCTTGTCAATGATGGATTGTTTTTTAATACTTAAATGGATGGTTACATAAAAAAACTTTTTAATAATTTTGATTCGTGAAAAGAAATTTAAGACGATTCGACCGCCCTAGAAATAATGTCCGTTTCTAGCCATTTCTTGCCCCAAATCACAAAAAACACAGCACTATATAGGTATTAAGTTATATTTTTTTGTTACATAGAGTGCCTATGTGGATGCGGAAAAGTTATTTTCATACAGAAAAATAAGTCAAAGACAAAAATATAAGCCAATGACAGTGCGAAGGTTATTGCTATTATACAATATACAGGGTGTTTCCTAATAACATGCTAATATTTAAGGGGTTTGGATCAATTTTCAGAAAAAACTTCATATTTCCTAAACGCCTTAACCTTTGAGATACAGTGTGTTAAATTTTTTCAAAAATCTTTCTATATCATGAGGCATTTTATGATGTATAACAATTTTTTTTACTCCCCTGTGTGTTTTTGAAGAAAAGAATGGTATGTCACTTCTTTTTTGAATAAAAATTATTTTTCATATTCTCATTCCTTGCTGAGCAAATGTCGTCTCTTGATTTTTTGTCGTTTGAGGTACAGTTTTCGTATAAAAAAAATAAACATCATTCATTTGCACTTATGAAATTAGGAATTAAGAAAGATTAAAAACGATCCAGTAGGTAAGAAGCAAAAAACATAAACAGTTTTAACAGTTGTCTACCTAGTTTAGTTGTTACGTATTTAAGTCAAAAACCTTAACAAATTATTAAAAAATAAAAAAACATGAAAAAGTTTGGGACATATTATATTCATATGAAGTTTTTTTTTGAAAATGGACCCAAGAAACACCATGTATACTTGAAATATATATTGTTTAATAATAATAATAACTCGCATTATTTTCTATAAACTAGGTACAAATCTGAAAGTTTTTAAATATCGAATAATAATCATAACCAGGATTCGGATCAAGGTGTCGCAATGATTTCAGATTTTTTAATTAATGTCGAATTAGCGTAATGTACAGGGTGTCCCATTTTGGACACTTTATAGAGTATCTCCGTAATTGTTAACGCTGTCAAAAAAGTGTGCTCGCTTAAGAGATACGGGGGAAAATCAAAAAATTGACAATTTCAAAATTTTCCTAGATTTTCTTAGTTAAAAGAGATACAGAAAAATGTTTTATACAGAAGTTTCTTTATATTGATTGTTAAATAATCTGCCGTTTTCAGAATAAGTATACGGGGTCAGGTAAAAAAGTTATTGGAACTAACCTCAATTCTTTAAATAGAACTGTATATTTTAATCTAAAAAGATACTATTTTAAATTCTTCATCCAGATATATAACACACCATGGATGATATTGGTTTCCTAGGCGATTTATTTAAACTTTATTACTTTGAAACGAAATAAAAAATTCAGATTAGGTAAAAAATAACGGGAATCATCGCAAATATTCGGAATATGTCTTTAAATGGTTCCCGTCTTTCCGGATAGTTTTTTCCACTTTAAATATAAAGTGATATCATATAAAATTTTTCAAAATGTTGATAGGCCATTTTCGCAAATGAATATGTAAAAATTAAATTGACGTTAAATGTTAATAGTCAACGTAGTTGTTTCTAGGATATTAGCTTTTATAGTATATTTTTTTTTAAATATACAGGGTGTTCCATGTAAAAAAATGAGGTTAGGTCCGATAACTTTTTTATCTGACCCCGTATATTTGTTCTGAAAACGGCAGATTATTCAACAATCAATATAACGAAACTTCTGAATAAAACATTTGTCTGTATCTCTTTTAACTAAGAAAATATAAAAAATTTTCAATTTTTTGATTTTTCCCCTACCTCTTAGCGAGCGAAAATTTTCAAATTTTGATTTTACCATTTTAAGTTTGACCAAAAAAGAGCACATGACACCTACATTACTTTTTTGATAGCACTAACCATTACGGAGATACCCTATAAAAGTATCAAAACCCTGTACCCTGTACCCTGTACAGGGTGCTATGGCGATGGTTCATTATTTTTAAATTGGTGACTACTTGGGTGTCCTAGAATAAGACAAGATACTTCTTTTTCTTAAACCGAATGTCCAAATGCTTAGGTAAAAATCCACAACACTACCTCACGTGCTGCCACGCCATACACATCTATTTTTTTACGTTCCTTCGAACTTAGGGTTAACATTGTTATTTTAAATATAATGTAAAAAGAATGTGAATTGTTTATTTTTTAAAGACTTCCAACCAAAGCCGTATCCTTCTTGATTTAAAATCCTTATACACACCACTGTAAAGGAGACTAACAATACAAGCCATCTTAATATTACATTATATAGATTTATTATCCCCAATCCATTGGAAATACAAAAATGATGAATATATAATTGAAAAATCAAAAAATTTTGAATCAACTGAAAAGAACGCCTACTTATGTCATATTAAATTATATTATAAAATAATCTTCAAGAATAAAACAAGGAAGAGATCCCGAAGGCTAGAAATATATATTTTTGATTGTCAGATGAATTGTTCCCGTTGCTTCGCAGTAACCATGCCTACCTATCGGTAACGGTGACAAAATTAAAAATGACAAAGCTTTAAAAATATAAATGTTATATTACATCTTTTTGTTACAAATAAGAGAGTTTTCGTGTGCAAATATTTAAGAAATGAGAAACGAAATATAACATGTCATAAATCCATTAGCTATTTCTGGCATTTTTCTTCAAAAAATGTTTTAAATATGACATGTGATTGGCACCTGCAATACAATTATCGTTGTAATTCTTATGACTTCTATGACTTTTTTATTCACGAAGGAAATATACATATTTAATACATGCAAACACTTATATATTATTATATTATATGAGTTTTATATAAATTCAAGTGGCTTAGTGTTTTTCTGTAAGGAAGAGCCACCATTTTTTTTTTAATTTCCCAAACCGGTCCTACTGAATTCCGCTCATAGTACCAAAGGTCTTTTCCTCCAACACTGGAATTGCATTTACTTTTTTGTGTACCTACGAAAGATCCTAGAAAAAGACTCGAATTGCGCTAGGGATGATTATTTATATAACACATCTTTACCAAATTTATATAAAATACATTTTACAAAATTGCTTCGTGATATTTCCACATATATAAACAGTATACATATTGCCAATACGAACGTTCCAAAATACAAAAAGTGTCCCCGCTATGGATGATTGCGCGGGCCTATTGAGTTTCCGCAGTAGGGTGGAAATTTTATCGATCGCGTCAGAGCCTGCCCGACATTCTTTTTTTTGTTGTTATTCGTCGCCATCTTTGGTTCTGGATGCTTTTTTAAATTACAGAATAAAAAGTGGTTTATTCACATTGTTGTCGGTATATTAGTGCTTATAAACTTTCATTACCTAACAACAATTTTTGTAAAGGAGTTTTTAATTTGTGGTGATTCGATTCGCTGTTTGGCTTGTATAACACAAGTATATGGTGCTCTTTTGCAAAAGTCGTGGATCAATACCAGGTATAAAATATTTCAGGTATGTGCATATATACGAAAATATTTTGCTTATCACATTATCCGATCTTCGGAATCGAATTTCACTAAAAAGCTTTTAAAAAAAGAAGAGAGTGTCACTTGTATACATATAATATATGTCACTACCTAACCTTAAAATTAATGTATTTTTAATTTGGTGCATTAGTAGCCGATAATAATTCCCAAAATAGTCAATATAATCATTCTTAATTTTTTGTTTAGAAAAAAGTGAGGTTAAGAAACATACTACGTCGGATGAAAGTTAAAATACACACACATCTTGTCGATTGTTACAAATACTCGGACGGAATTTGACACCAAAAGTTGACACCAATCAGGGCACCGTCAGATCATCATATCGTCAGAAATCATATGCATGGAACGCTGTCTTAAATCGAACTAATCGAAATTTTGATTACAATATTTTTCCTAACTAACCAGTGAAATTTACATTAATAAAGTTCAAATCTTTATTTAACAAGGAAATTTTCGAACTTCGCAGACTCACAACGCTCACTTCGATGCCCATAGCGGGGGCATAATTGCAGATGGTATTAGCAATGTACTGTTTATATACAGGGTCCGCAAACGAAGCGTGGACGGAAGATTAAATCGTTATCCAAGAACTTATCAACAATACTAAAACAGCTTGAGATATTGGATTAAAAGCGGCATGTTTTAAAAGTATTTTACATTATACAGGATGGCCCAAAAAAGTGTGACAGCATAGAGTTATATTTTTTTAAATGGCACACCCAGTATTTTATTGCATATTTAGGTTCGTATTACTATCGTTTATAAGTGCCTCAAATTTTATTTAATTTGGTTTAGTAGTTTCGGAGAAATAAATTAAAAACTAAAAAAAAAAGTTTTGCAGTCCTGAATAAAAAAATCAAAAAAAACAATCCAGAACTATTTTTTTAACCTCGGCATTGAGTGAAATTGATGACAAGAGGTCTAGAGATACTATGAATGTAATTGCGTTTATTTATTTTATACAGGGTGTTCATAATAAGCTTTCAAAAACCCCACATTTTAAAATAATTTTTCTCAAGTTTTTTAAATGAAACACCCTGTATATTATTTAGCTATTTGACGTAGAATTCATAAACAATTTTTTTTTGTAATACAAGCATAGAAGTTATATCCAGCCGTTTTCGAAATAATTATTAATATCATAAATTATGTTGTTTAAATAGAGTTTTTATTGGGAAATTTTCTTATAGGCGACTAGACTAATAATTGTAAACTAAAGTAAATGTTCAAAATATTATTTTAAAATGTGGGGTTTTTTAAAGCTTATTATGAAGACCCTGTATAAAATAAATAAACGCAATTACATTCATAGTATCTCTAGACCTCTTGTCATCAATTTCACTCAATGCCGAGGTTAAAAAAATAGTTCTGGATTGTTTTTTTTTGATTTTTTTATTCATGATTGCAAAACTTTTTTTTTTAGTTTTTAATTTATTTCTCCGAAACTACGAAACCAGATTAAATAAAATTAGAGGCACTTATAAACGATAGTAATACGGACCTAAATATGCAATAAAATACTTGGTGTCCCATTTAAAAAAATATAACTTTATGCTGTCACACTGTTTTGGGCCACCCTGTATAATGTAAAATATTTTTAAAACATGCCGCTTTTAATCCACTATCTCAAGCTGTTTTTGTATTGTTGATAAGTTCTTCGATAACGATTTAATCTTCCGTCCACGCTTCGTTTGCGGATCCTGTATATGTGGATATTTAACGTTTCCTAACTGTACAATTATTTTACCATCTATAAATTATTGCTTTCATAAAATTTCTGTTCTAACTATTTTAACAGTTAATGAAGAAGGATAAAACAGACAACGCTGTTCTTTGGAAGCGAAATACAATTCCAGTGTATTAGACGTAAATGACAAAATTAAAATATTTATATGTCATTATTTATCATAATTGACATTTATATTTTATGTTTCGTGTGTCACAAATTTTTGAAAGTTTTTTTTATTCAAGTTATTCCCAACCAAATCGTCTTGTGGTTCGTCGGCAACAAAATATTCAATGAAAATACTGGAAGAAATTGGAGTAGAAAAAACTATAGCTAGGCCATATTCCATTGTTATATTCTAGGCTTTCTCCCAGTTCTTGTATCTTCCGTAATAGTGACTGTTCAAGATGGAAGCGGCAACCAATAATTTTCAGTTCTTGTGAAAACTTCTTGAATGCTGGAGCGAATGGCAACTGCAAAACTATTATTATTTGATTGGGATTTAAGACATAATGCCTCGCATAATGCAAAAACACGCATTTTTCTATTAATAATTTTAAAACTTTCCCTTAGCTTTTTCCTAGCCTTCTAATAAATAGAACAGGTACGTAAATATTCATATTCATTGAATATGCCTGTATTGTGAGCAACCAAAAAACTTGATACAATATTCAAATGTTCCGTGTATACAGGGTGGTCCAGCGAAAACTTAACACCTCGATTTTCCTGCTTTAAAATGAAAATGTAGAAAATCGCTCGGACCCGTCGATTTCTGATTCGAGGGGGAATAACTTTTCCGCTTTTTTCATCTCCGTAACTTCAACCCCCTAACGGGGGTGAACACAACCCCCTGATTTTGAATAGGGTTGAGGGGTGTTGTGATACCTCATTTTGAAGATCTTATCGAGTACTATCTGACCCTAAAATTTCGCTTCAAAATTTTCATCTTTAACGAAATGACAGCTAAAATAGTGGAAGACTACTTACTTACTTTTGTGATTAGTTTATTAAATGCTGAAAATGGCCACCATTCACTTCCATGCAGTAAAGAACGCTGGTGTATGAGTAGAGAATGTGGAATTTACCTCGAGGATATTACTCTTATCAGACGCAGTTGAATTTATTTAGTTAATTTTTTGTCCAAAAAAGTAGACGGACCATGTTTTTGATTTACCTTAGTATATCGTGAATTTTTAAAAACGTTAAAACTGTGTCAATTCGATTGTACCTTTGTAGTAGAATTAAAATGGTGTATTCCGTAGAAGAAAGGGTGGAAATTATAAAATTATTTTTTAGAAATAACGACTCTGCGCGAGTAACAGCGGCTTTATTTAACGAACGGAATCTTGAAAAAAAATGTATCCGCTGCTTACGTTGTGCAACTGGTTCATTTGCCGTTGTTGTCACATTTGGAGAATACAAAAATCTTGCACTTCATTGGTTTATTTTTGTTGTTTTGGCATTAACTGAAGTCGCGCATGGTAAATATTGTTACGAATGCACTTCGAGTCCGCAACAGATAATGATTCTAACTGGTCTTTTTGTTTATTCATTTCGTGCCGAATTAATTTCGAAAACTTCATGGCTTTTATTTATACGGTATTATTTACATCTTGTCTGGCCACCAATTCTCCGTTGGCTTCATGGTCGTGCTTTACATCTTCCCTGTTCTCCACATTTTCTTAAACTGAATTGAACTAAACTATACGCACTATATACATATTAAACATATTTCATTTAAATATAGAAAATGTTTGATAATTATGGTCCGATAACACAAGTCGACATAATTTTTGTAACATCGATGGGAATGCTTATTTTGCGTCTCATTTAGGAAGTTATTAAAACACTTTTTCCCAGAAATGGCCTAGTACGTCTCATTTTCAAGTACCTGCTTCTCTTTTATACAGTGTCACCATTAAAGTCCGCACCATATGGAACTTTTTTTTATTAATGAGGTTAGTTAAAATTAAATTTCGGCAATCGTTTTTGCTTCAAATTAGACTAAAAATTATATAATCAAATGTCACCATCTGTCATTCGGTATCTGTCAAAAATTACATTCTAATCAAAAAATGCTGAAAAATGGCATTGTTTTACCGAATTTCAAAAAATTTTATTAGAAAAAGTTGTTTCTAGTACAATTCTTGGCCTAAATACAAAGTTTCAGTTTTCTAGCTCAAAGTTGATTTTTTTGCCATTTTTTCTAATTAACTTTTTTTTATTTAATGTAAGTTCGCTTAATGGATATTAAACTATTTGCTTATACCATACTCAATATTTTATTTAGTTTGTATGAGCTTTTTTTTACTAGAATGCCATTTTTTTTCGAAATTTAAAATTAGAGGCAAAAAAATTTGACACAGGTGGTGCAAAGTTATCCTAATTTAAAAATTTTAACAGATAGACGTCAGATATTCCATTTTTTTGATAGTACATACACCTAAGAAGTTTAAAAAACTTATAATAAAATTCCCAGATATCAGATTAGTTCAAAATTTAGACACATTTTCTTTTTATCCACAATAAAATATCAAGGCAATTTTGAATTTTATAAGTAGGCTATGGAAAAAAACGAATTAGAGTGCCGAATAAATAAAAGAAATGTCATAAATGTGAATATTTTCGCAAGTTATAGTTTTCAGTGTTATCACCAATGTTGTCCATTCAAGAAAAAATAGAAATTGTCTTAATTTGTGGAGAGAATATGCCTCACCGGCAAGTATCTGCCATTTTTAATGAGAGGCATCCAGAAAAAAATTTGCAGCATAGCACTGTTTCAAGAATAATGTCAAAATTTAGAGAAACTGGATCTGTTCGAAATAATTTTAAGAAACCTCACGCGGCAAGTAAATACGATGAAGCAGCACAACTTGATGTTTGTTTAACTGTTATTGACCACGGTCAAACTAGTGTAACCAAGATAAGTGAGAATAATATAGAATAAGAGGGAAAGCGTTAGAAAAATTCTTCAGAAAAATCGATTTCGGGCATATAAACCCAAGTTTATAAACACATTAAAAGAACGCGATTTTGATATCCGACTTGATTTTTCGTTTTGGTATCAGGGACAATATGAGGAGAATATTCTTTTTCCATACAAGATATTATGGACAGATGAAGCCACTTTCTCTTCGAATGGTACTGTGAGCTCACAAAATTGCAGATGGTGGTCCCAAGAAAATCCTAACTTCACAATTGAATGTCGCGACCAGTATCATTTTAAAACCAATGTTTGGTGTGGAATTTTGAAAGACCATACCTCTTTACCATACCATACTTCTTTAGAGCAAACTTAACTGGTGAAAGGTACCTGAATTTTCTTGATAACGAGATTACCGAAGTTTTGGATAACATGCCCTTACACCATAGACATAACTTATGGTATCAGCTTGATGGTGCACCCATACATCAAACTGTAGCAGTGAAAGAACGCATAAACCAATTATTATTTCAAAACAGAGTTATAGGGCGTGATAGAGAATATCACTGGCCACCCAGGTCGCCTGATATAACCCCACTAGACTTTTTTCTGTGGGGTTATCTTAAGCAGAAAGTTTATAAGAATCGACCGTTTAGAAATATCGAGCATTTGGAACAAACGATAGGACAGTGTTGTGCCGATATAAGACCAAGCTTTTTACAAAATGCTGTCAAAGACGTTTATAGACGGACGGGTGTTTGTATAGAGCGAGAAGGACGTCACACTGAAATGTGAAATTTATATTGCTTTTGTGTTACCTATTTAAAATGATTAAAGTTCCTTTTTGTTCCTTTTAATAATAATGATAGTTTTAAGTATAAAATAAAATTTTTATCAAATATTTAGATGTATTTGTCATTTGAAAAACGAAACATCTGACGTCTATCTGTTAAAATTTTTAAATTAGGATAACTTTGCACCACCTGTGTCAAATTTTTTTGCCTCTAATTTTAAATTTCGAAAAAAAATGGCATTCTAGTAAAAAAAAGCTCATACAAACTAAATAAAATATTGAGTATGGTATAAGCAAATAGTTTAATATCCATTAAGCGAACTTACATTAAATAAAAAAAAAGTTAATTAGAAAAAATGGCAAAAAAATCAACTTTGAGCTAGAAAACTGAAACTTTGTATTTAGGCCAAGAATTGTACTAGAAACAACTTTTTCTAATAAAATTTTTTGAAATTCGGTGAAACAATGCCATTTTTTAGCATTTTTTGATTAGAATGTAATTTTTGACAGATACCGAATGACAGATGGTGACATTTGATTATATAATTTTTAGTCTAATTTGAAGCAAAAACGATTGCCGAAATTTAATTTTAACTAACCTCATTAATAAAAAAAAGTTCCATATGGTGCGGACTTTAATGGTGACACTGTATAATGCGACCTTTGAAATCATTTTTACCTGCCGTAGGATCGGAAAGTACACCAAGACCGCAGAGGGGTTATTTTCACAGTATTGTACGAACCTTTAAGAGTTTTATTGTTTCCTGCAGTTTAGTTGGTTTCTGTCTCGTTTACAGTACAGTCAAGTGTTTAAGTCGATTTTGATATAAAATGGCAAGTTCGAGTCGTCCATGTTGCAAAAATCCAGCCGATAAGTTCTGTTATATATGTGGACGATTTATTATAAAGTCCCAAGCTAGATCTATATCTGAGGAAGTCAAAAAAGCCTATTTTTTATATTTTAAGTGCCAAATTGGGGATCAAGTTAAAAGTTGGGCTCCTCATGTTTGTTGTGTGAGTTGTCACGTAAATTGAGTACATTGGATGTATCGCAAGAAAAATTCTATGCCGTTTGCTGTTCCTATGGCGTGGAGAGAACCTACTGACCATGTAAGTGATTGCTACTTATGCATAACTAAAGCAGAAGGGATTCAAAGAAGTATAGAGACAAAATAGAGTATCCAAATTTGCCTTCTGCACTAAGGCCAGGAACTACCGGTACCGATAGCGCCTTTAAACCTGGACATCGTGTTTCCCGATTATATTCTTCATTCGAGTCCTGAAAACACCAGTTGTGACCCAACATTTTTACCAACTACCAGTGAACCTCACTTAATAACTCAGAATGAATTAAATGGCTTGGTACGTTACCTAGGATTGTCAAAACAAAAAACGGAACTTCTTGGTTCCAGACTTCAACAGTTAAACTTGTTTGATAAAAAAGCAAGTGTTTCACTTTACCGAAAACGGAATGAAACATTATCAAGTTTTTTTTAAATGGAAGGGTCGCTATGTGTCTGTTGTGACATTGATAGTTTAATGAATGAGCTTAATATGGAACATGATCCTAGCGAGTGGCGTTTATTCATAGATTCGTTGAAAATTTCGACTCGAAATACAGCCTAAAAGTAGTCCTGCTTCATAATGGAAACAAAAAACCATCCATTCCATTAGCCCATTCAGTGACAATGATGGAAATTTAGGACAACTGAGCAACCATATTAAATCGTGTTATAACTATGAACAGTATCAGTGTATTGCTAGGACTTCAAGGGGGTTTTACAAAGTATTGCTGGTTTTTGTGTCTGTGGGACAGTAGGGCAATAAAAGAACACTACAGTAAAAAGGATTGGCCTTATAGAACTTCTTTTGAACCTGGTACTTCAAATATTAAATATGCCCTCCTTGTTAACCCAAAAAATGTGCTGCTACCGCCTCTCTATATTAAGCTTGGACTAATGACAAACTTTGTCAAAGCCATGTACAAAGAAGGTAGTCGTTTCCAGTACCTAAGAGAAGTATTTCCTCACCTAAGTGATGCAAAATTAAAAGAAGGTATATTTATTGGACCTCAGATAAGGAAGCGCCTAGATAATCTCCGTTTTCAAGAACAATTAAATGAAAAGGAATTGTCAGCGTGGACGTGTTTTGTACGTGTAGTGAAAGGATTTATGGGAAACAAAAAAGATGAAGACTACAAAAGACTCATAGATGAACTGTTGAAAACCTATGAATTACTAGAGTGTCGCATATCTCTAAAAATACCAAAAGGAAAAAGTGAACGTTTTTGTCGCTGTATCATATCTTGTGCAATATATTTTTTATTAACATAACAACCAATCCTCATATCATATCTTGTGCAATATATTTTTTATTAACATAACAACCAATCCTCAGTAATGTTTTTGCATAGATGCCACATGCTTTATATGTTTATATTATATGATTGTAAAAATATTTCTTCTCATCTTTTTTCTCCACCACCAACCCCTTATAACAAAAAAACTGTACGTGTTACAGTAATTAGTTTATCATTTTCGGATTTAGGACTCTAAAATACTTCAGATAAACCTATTTTCATCAATGTTACCTTACAAAAATTTAAATTTATCGACTTGTGAAATTAGATATTATTATGAGCCCATTTTTAATATTAATTATTTATATCGATATATTCAGCAGGTGATAAAATGACATATTTTACAGGAAGTTGCTTATTTATCCCTTATAAACGTGTACCGATGCTTTAAAATATCTCTTATTTTCAATGTAATTTTAGTTTGTTTCGAAAATTTTTGAAACCACGCCCCTCGTGGCGTCAGACTTAGGCTGTCTATTGATAGTATTGACAGCAGCCGGTGTTCCGAAAATCTGACGATGGGCGCTCTCGTTCTAATTCTTGTACGACATTTTTTATGAATACACTGTACTTCTTCCGGAAATGTATACTTTATTTATATATAGGGTGTTGAAAAAAGGTATGTACCCCGGAATAACTCCGGTGGATCGCATTGCATCGGAAAATGTCTAGAGAAAAAGCTGTTTGGCTTTGAAGGAGGAATAGTTTGCAATTTAAACCACGCCCCACCCCCTCAACCCCCGGGCGCGGGTGGGAGTTTGGAATACAAACAACTTTTTCCACGCGCATTTTTTAGTACAAGACAGAGAAAAAGAGTATTTCCGGGATAAAACTTGATTTTCGCACGGTTCTGATTTTGTCTTTCTCATGGTGATTATTGGTGAAGGATGGGCCCGAATAAAAAATTTTTTTCGGGCAAAAGATGTTTATTTTTGGTCGGAGAACACGATACGCCAATAACAAATATGGGGTTCCATTTGAAAATCTTAACTTACCCCACCCGCGCCTGGGGGTTGAGGGGGTGGGGGATGGTTTAAATTGCAAACTATTCCTCCTTCAAAACCACACAACTTTTTCTCTAGATATTTTCCGCTGCCATGCGATGCACCCGAGTTATTCCGGGGTACAGACCTTTTTCAACACCGTGTATATCTACTTAGTTAATTAATGTTGATGTTTACATTTCAGATTTTCCATTCAAACAATTTTCCGTTTTAGTGTCTTCTCTGTTCGATCAATCGGTTTTTGTTCAACATTATTATTTTCCAGTTTTTCAGAGCTAAAGTATGTAAATGACAGGTTTATTGGCGGCCAAAATAAATGTTTTTCATAAACACTTCTGTTACCTATATCCGGTCAACAATAAATTGTCGCCTGCCATTGTATCCATAGGACCGATATTCTTTACAGATTGGGGTGCAAAAAATAAATAAGCCATATTGTTCCCAATAACAATAGATTTCCTTCCCCTAAAAGATCACTCATGGCGGTCCAGTGGTGTTGAAGTATATTTAAATTTGGCAACATACACGAAGTATGGCACTGGTGTACGGTTGCTTCTATTCCCCAAACATCCATTAATATCTTGTGATTAATGCCCTTGTTAAATGTCGAATAACTTATGTTTAATAGGCAGTGGTTGCGCAAAGGATTCACAGTTTGCTGCTACTTGATTGTAGGGGAACACGGGGCAATCTAGAGGCACATTTTATACAGAGTTTCTGGAAACAATTGAATAGTCAGATTCATCGACTTGTGAAACACTAACATTTCTGAAACCACAAACGCAATAAACTGTTTATTATTAGGGAGGTGAATAGTAGCACTACTCCTTTTAGCGACAACAAATTTTGTTTCGAGGCCTAATGCCTACCGAGTATTTTGTGACTAGGTGACCCGGTGAACGGTGAAAGTGTTTGCAAAAACACTCGATTGTTTAAGAATTCTTAACACAAACACAAAAATATTTATTCTACCTTAGTTAATCAAGAATCGTTCGGACAAATAATTTTTTTTATATAAAAAGATGTTATACAAGGTGGCTCATAAAAATGTTAACTGTATCAACTTAAATTTTAATGAAATATCTATAATATATTCTCATATCTAGACATGTTTCATAAATCATGCCCTATACCAGGGGTCGGCAACCTGCGGCTCGCGAGCCACATGCGGCTCTTTGGATGTGAAGCTGCGGCTCTTTAGTTCCATACGCAAATATTATTTATTTTATCGAAAAAAAAACATTAAAAATTCGTTCTGAATCGATTAACGCGAATTAGGCACCGATTCTATCTCTCAGCCACTTCTACTAGCTTTTCACCGCACCCCTCCCCCGTGACACGCGTCGTTACCGTTTTCAGTCCGTTGAAAGCTCTCGAATGACGCCGTCGTCGGATGTTTCCATGTTGGTTTTAATTCGTTTTCGACGCAAGAAAATTTGGCGTCTTCACCAGTGCTTTGGTTGTGACCAGGGGTCAGCAACCTACGGCTCACGAGCCGCATGCGGCTCTGTCGATGTCAAGTTGTGTCTCTTTCGATATCAAATTGCGGCCGTTAGTGGCTCTTTAAAAACTAAGAAATTGTGTAAATTATAACTTTTGGCTCTTCCGTCTCAAAAGGTTGCCGACCCCTGCCCTATACCTATCTTGAACGGAATTACGACACATACGCGACATACCTACCTACTAATGTTCTGAACTCAAGTTACAATCTTTAAGGCATCGACAACTTGCTATAAAAGTTTTAGACCAATTTAAAATGACGAGTTTCGTATCTACAAGCCAGTAATTTACAGGAGTTATTGGAGAATAATCCTGATATGCGAGATCAATCTTATGAATTCAGCGAGCTAACAGATATTCAAGGACGAATTGTCCAAATAATTTGTTTTTCACATGAAGCTATATTTTCTTTAAATGGCCAGGTTAATAGGCAAAATTACAGATACTGGGCACAAGAAAATTCTCACTGGTTCATAGAAAATCACATCCTGTATAATGACATTTTAATGTCTGGACTGGCATTATTGAAAATAATCGGGTAATCGGGCCATTTTTCTTTGATGAGAGCATTATTGGACAAATTTATAATTTTCCTTCGAAATTTTCCGACTTCAGGTCTTGCAACTCTATTTTCAGATTGAAGATAGGTACAGGTCATTATTTATGAAAAAAGTCTAGAATTGATTGTAAAATGTAAAAATATACAATATGTTCCATTACAGAAATTATTGTTGATACAAGTAGCATTTTTATGACCTGTATAATGTCTTTTTCTAGAAAATGAATTTGCCTGGTCCGATCGATTCTTGATTCTATATAAACTGTAAATCCGTTTCTTTATCATAGCATTTGTTATATGGCGCAAAAAAATACAGACATCCCGTATTCCATATTCTTTGGCATTTGACCAGATACATTTGTTGAGAAATGAAAAATCTTTAGCCATCCACCTAGCATGGTGACAAGCTTCTGTGACTCTAAAAGATATACCTACCTTTAGGTGGAATACTACCAAGAAAAGTAATAGTTAGTTCAGGAAGTTCTCGATAATCCACTCTGTGAAGATCTTATTATACACTTTCCAGAGCAAAATTAATTTAATCTTCTACAGTTTGTCCTGTCCTGTAGTTTTGGTTTAACGGGTTGATCCTTAATATTTACTTGAAAATTCTTAAATGCTCTCAGACCACGCTCCTGAAAACGCTTGAAAATTTGGACATTCGGATCAGTAGACGTTTCTTCAAGTTTTAAGGTTCCATTCCTGCAAGGCATGATATATGATAAGGCTTGATCCCTTCTAATGCCGATGGGTAATTGAGGAACGCACTAAATATATGTCTCGAAAAAAAATTTTTTTAAAGTCAGTTGAAAATCTCGCTTATAGAAGGACTGTTCAGTATTAGCGCGATCGCCAGAATATAATAAACGATAATTGACCCTGTAACATTTCGAATAACTGAGCAAAAGAGGCCGAAGAAAAAGATAAAAATGTGTACAGCGGCCCAAACATAAATATTTACTATATATACAGGGTGTTATGGAAATTACGTATTATATTTAACCGGCAACTCCTGAGATGAAAATAAATTTAAAAAAAAAAACCATAAATGGCGTTTTGAATTTTTAAAAGAAATTATACACTTTATATCAAATCTGAAAATTTACATAACCGCTACTGACGACGGTGGTCGGTGTTGTCATATCTACACGGCAAACTCTTTAGAAAACAAATTATAATTTTAACAATTTTTCATTCTATCATTTATGAACAATGATTCCAGAAAACCGACGGCGAAAGATGTTTTGCAAAACAAATAATGGTAATGTTACACACATATTTCAAATTCGTGTTTGTTATTTTTTTCAAATTCTTTAAAAAAATGCAATTTTATTAAGACCCGTGCTTTCTTACCTTTACTTATTTAAATACAATTATTAGTTTCATTTGTTTCACAGAACCCACACAGAATCTAAGTTTTAGGAAAAACCTCTCACAAAACCTCACAAATAGCAGCTATTCACATTCATTTTGGTAATTTTTTTCTCGCTTAGATTTATAAAAACACACACTTTAAATACAATTCTTTCAATTTAAGAATGACATTTTATTTACGAACGGAATGGTACGTGCAAAACTCGGAATAGAGAGGGGCAATATTTGACAGTTTGATATTTCACGGTCACGGTAATTGAATCCTAATAATAGGCGTTACGGGACGGACTAAGATCGCTTAAATGCATTTCTTATAGTGATAAACGAGATTCTTCCCTGAATTGAATAAAATGATAGTAGTGATATATCCATCAATTAAGGTAAGGGATAATACCGCGACTGTACTTGAGAAGCTCAAAAAATTAAATTAGCTCAGCTCTACTCCAAATGACAAGACCGACGAAGATTTAATTTTCTTTCTCACACTGTCATCTCTCCATCTCTTTCACACAATTCACTGGACACCGGGGCAACGTAAGTCTAGGCGTACAAGCGTGCGTTTTACAAGTGTCAGTATTAGAAGATCAGTCAGCGTTAGAATACGGTCGGTTCTGTTGCTTACTATTTACACTCTGGGCTATCCGCTTTGTTTTCAGAAGGTACGCGTATAAGAATTGTTTTGTAATGAATTTCGGGCTACGCGTCCAAACTTTGTATATAATTTTACATTGTTTTTATTGACGAACCTAAAACGAGTAGATTGTTTTGGACGTTTGACTTGATGGAATGTTTCGAGTTTAAAGTGTTCCCATGAAAACGAAAAAAAACTGATTGTGTTTGTGCGTGGATTTCCTCGCTCTTTAGGTATAAAGGTAAATACAAGTAGGTAGATAAAAAATTAATTTTTATAATTTTATATGGAATTTCAGTTTTGCATTAAGTTTGGCAGCATTCCACGTAATACCTGTTTTCTGACATGCCACCACAGGGTGACGTATTACAGTGACGCAGGATGAGCTGTGGGTTTATGGGGCTGGACACCACTTTTAAAACGGTCGTTTTATAAAGAAAAAAATATGTAGCGCATCTCTAGGACACCCAAGGAGTCACCCATTTAAATATAGTACGTCATTTCCATAATACCCTGTATACATATAAAATACTTAAGTTGTTGAAACTAGTATAAGTCAATGTTATTGATTTTCTAAAAGTCAATGTGTCAGCGACGGCGCTAATTATTTCTCAATTTCAATATCCGTTTGTTAAATAATTCGATGTTATTATTAGTTTACTAAAGTTTACTTATTTATGAAAATTATTTTTTTTAACACCGTTATTTTATAGTAGCATATAGTATGGCCTTTTGGAGATCATTTGAAGATAACTCTGAAGATAAGGACAATATTAATAATGGAATGAATTTTACAAATAATAGTCTAGAATTTAAAAACAAAGACTTAAATGTGCAGTGTCAACGTATTATTTTAATTATATAATATATAATGACTAACTAAAAACCGAGCATGGACAAAATTCAGACACAAATATTATTACAGTAGAACCCCGATTATCCGTGCGCGGATTATCCGGGCTGCGGATTATCCGTGTTATGATTTCCCATCATCGAAATTTTGAAGTTCTCTATTATAACCAGCAAGCTGCTTGGATAACTTGATATATTTCAAGATTGGTTTCATAAAAAGTTCATTCCTGAGGTAAAGTCTTATTTGAAGCAGGAAAAGTTGCCACAAAAGGCACTTTTTCTTCTGGATAATGCTCGTTCTCATCCCAATGAGACAGTCCTAAGATCTGACGATGGAAACTTTTTTGTTGTTTTTTTCCCATCCAATGTCACTTCCATTGCCATGGATCAAGGCGTTATTGAGACAATGAAACGCCTCTACCGGAAAGAAGTTATGATGAATTTGTTGAATGAAGTTGATCTAATGAAGTTTTGGAAATCGTTTACGATCAAAGACGCAATTTTTACAGTGGCAAATGCATGGAATGGAGTGAAAGAAACAAATTTTAAAAGAGCTTTTTACAAAATAATGACGCTAGAGGAAGATGAAACCATCGTGGAATCTGAGGAGGAAGAAGCGACCTCAACTGAATTAACTGCATTAGTGCGCAGCGCCGATGAGTTCAAAGAAGTTGGCGAAACCGCAGTTGAAAGATGGATTCAGTGTGACAAAAATGAGCCAGGTTATCAACTCTTCAATGACGACGATATTGTCGTACAAGTTTTGAATCAGCCCGGTACGTCACAACCTGATTCATCCTAAAATGATAGTCAAGACGAAGAAAATGATGGGACGGTATCAATCAAAAGAGTTTCTAACCGAGAGGCTGAAGAAGCTGCCAACGTTCTACTAGATTATTTTGAGCAACGAAAATCTTTGGACCTTATCGACATTTTGAACTTGCGCAGAATACGTCAGACAATTAAAAAAGATCGACAAATTTTAACACAGACCAAAGTGACTGACTTTTTTTCAAACGTATAGCTACATAAAATACCATATCCGCTTTATTTAAACGCAAATTAACATTATGTACCTATGATGTAGAGTTTTTATTTTTCTTATTTTGTATAGTTTACTTTTTACCTTATGTAGAATTATATTTTTTGTTCTGTTATCTTTTTATGCAATACATACATATAAACTTAGTTTGAAATTATGAGATCTTTTTTTCTGTCATATTTTGAGTATACTATATACATAATATGTACATATGTATGTATGTAACATGTAATAAATGAATGTTCGGATTATCCGTGCTTTTCACTTATCCGTGCCTCGTCCGGTCCCGTGGAGCACGGATAATCGGGGTTCTACTGTACAAGAATTAAAAAACTTCAAAAAATCAATCACCGACTTCAAGTGGAGCAGTTGTAGATAATATATGGCAAGTGGTAAATGAACTAGATAATGACGTATGAAAAACTGTGTAGCTCATGTCCTTCAAAAAGAAAATAATTAACCCATCCCACCGCGTGTCGCTTCAATCATTTCTTATCCGATAGTGACTCTCGTTTTGGCGATGACGATTGCATATGAATTATAATAAAACATTTTGTTTGTTGTAAATATTACCTGTTAAAGATATTAAGGTGAACCCAAAGCTATTACAAACTACAGATGGAAAAATGTACATTTCTAGACGACGCAACGACCGCAAAAGTATTTTCCACCTGCTTCTGTCATTATTGCAGCATAGCCAGAGATTGACATATTTATCGCAAAGGTATCTTTTAAAATCCCAATTAAAAATTTATTAATTTGACAAATACAACTGGTTTAAGATTAATCATTAATTGCTCTTAAAATAAATTTATTTCCCAATAATTTTACTATAAACTGTGAAAAGAGGATGAGAGATTCTTTAAAAAAAATACGATTATACTTAAAAGTATCAAATTAATCTTGAACTAATCCAACTGCACTCTGGCAACATCTATTTTTATTTTACAAATGCGCTGCGATTCGGACCCAAAAGATGAATGAATTATTAATCTCGTAAACATTGTTACGTTTGTCTTTTGATCTAACGGATTGTTATATATTTTGGTTTATTTGTGTTTTTTGTGATTATTGGTGAAAAATCGTCTTTGTTATAAACAATCATGGTGCATTCATGTATAGTTTGCAAGATAGTGGATCATTTAAATAAGGATTTATCTTTCCATCGGTAAGTATGATTATGTTTTAAACCCGTCTGATATAACCAGACTTCAACATTGTTGCCATTCAACAAAAAATTGATAAGGTCACGCGTTTTAAACATAAGTAAATAAAACTATTTATACCTTTTTTTATTTCATGTCAGTAAAAAGAAACGCTGAAATGCAATACATTTGAAAACACTTAATATTTCCGAAACACTTGAAGATAGGTATAGGATATTGTACATTAAATATGTCTTATATTTTCTGGGGGATCCAAAACTTGAAGAATATACAGGGTATTGCATTTAAAATAAGAAAGTTGGTATTGGCTACTGTTTCATTTGTATGAAAAGCTTTTATTGAAAAAAATGCGCAACTAGAAATACCAATCGACGTGTCCTAGCGTATTTTCGCACACGCCCCCATTTATTTATTATAGAATTTATTCCATTTGGCTGATACACGCTTTATAATCGAGTGAATCGCTCGAGCGATTAATCACTTGAAATTATTTATGATTAAGAAGAATGTGTTGATAAAACACCAGGGGCTGTTTTGCGAGTTCTAGAAGTTTAGTCTAGAGTTATTATTATGGAAGAACAAGTTGATTCTGATTTAAAAAAAATTAAATTTTTTAAAAATTTACAATCGCCGCTGGCTAGCCAGTCCCAGTCAAAACAAAACCCATGTCGCGATGAATCCACTAAGGGATTCTATGCACCTTCTCTTTTATGTGCCTTTAACAAAGACGTATATCGTGTCAGCCTTCTGAGCTTCAAACTCGAACGTCGCCAATCGGCACATTTCGGGTGGAGCGCGGCGTCGGACAAAGATCGGGTATTAAGTTAAAGGCAACGATTTTTGATTTTTCGCTTGAATTTATAACTAAAGTAATATTTCTTATCGAGCGAAAAACTGTTCGAATATACGAGCAATTTTTTTTACCTCGAGCGATCACACTACCAAGCGGCACATTTCGATCGGCGTCAAGCAAAGCTCGGGTATCCAGTGAAAGGTAACAAGTAAAAAGCGACGATTTTCGCTTGAAATTATAACTCGAGCAGTTTTTTTATAATCCAGCGATGTCGGTTATTTCAATAACCGAGTACTCGATCGGTTTTTGGCTCCAGCGATTGTCGCCGAATTGTGGACAAAAAACACGAAGGAATTTTTTCAAGCGGAACGTACGTACATTATACCATGATATGAGTAGAGTACGTAGCCCGAAACGTCCATCCGTTGTTCGCTTAATAAGTGATAGGTAACTCTAAACGTTCTCTTTATCTGCGCGTTTCACGTAAGACGTTTTTTGATAACCCCCGTATAACCAAGTTTCCCCTTAAGTTTTATTTGAATTTAATTTAATCAGATTATTAAGTAGACGGCTATTTTTGGAAATTTAATTTTGTCCCCATTTTTGAATTCTATCCAGAGGTGAATTCCCCTACTTTCTTAATCTTTTTAAATTTTGAAAATGTATGATTGCTGGTCGACACTATCAGTTATGTCGCCAGTCTTGATAATTAATGAAAAAGTCATCGCAACCGAAGACGTTCTTACGTAATTAGTTTTACGGACGCTTATCTTGGTGGTCGATTACGATTTCTCGTTGTTTATTGGTCAGGGAAATAATGCCATTGCCGACTTGACACGCACGTGTCAGTCGGTCTTTGGTGGGCCCACCATCCTTTCCCCGCCAACTGGAAGCTGTCAGCAGTCCACCAGAGCGCATGAAGAAATGAGGGCAAATTTGTCATAAGAAAGAATGAATGATTTTAATTTAAAAGCATAGTTTGTTGAACGTAGGACGAGGCCTAACTGATGTTCAGACTATTCTTTTGATTGTATTGGCTCGGGCGCTTCCAATTAAATATAACAACAATGCAAGTTTGTTATATTGGAACACGGAGGGCTATTTTATTTATTTAATTTTATGTCCTTGGTGAATTTAAGGGGCTGTCCTTGCGTATGTCGAGTAACGTGACCCGAAGTACTCGTAGTCAATTATGTACAATTTATATACAATCAGAATTAACCTGAACTATCATTCAATTGTTTCAACCAACCTATCATTCATCTGTCACGTACTCCGTTTAATTTAGATTTATTTTCATTATTTACAATATAAAATAAACCTAAGCTAGCATTTTGTTCCCAGCTAAAGGGATCTCAACTACCCTAATAATTTCCAAAAGAAAATTGTAACTCGCGGTAGTGAATGCTAATACTAACTTAAGATATTTTAGCAATTACTTTTGATGTCACGATTGGGTATTTTCTTTTATTTCGAAAATTATTCTAGGCTTTTGGCACAAAGTCTTTATAGAATAATTCTCCTCGCACTTAAGATTTTATACTCGTACCAAAAACGAGTGTTTGAAGACGAGTCAGCGTTATTTATACTCCCACTGAAACATACGAGTGTTTAAAAATAAAATTTACTGAGCTAAAGATCCGCGGTTTTTCGGTGATAAACACTCTAAAACCTGTAGCCGAAAATACGGACTCCCCTTCTTACCTAAAAATTAATAAAAAAACTAAATCGCGTTTGAGTTCGACTCTGGGAATCCCCCAATCGACGGTATACCGCGTAGTTGAGAATCCAAAGCCGACTGACTACCATTACTGCCTCCTGCAGAATTTCTTTATCCGTCTGTTTTAACGTTACATTGCGCCATCCTGACCGATTTAATCTCTTGCCGTCGATGCCCGTAAACCCGTTCTCATAATTTTTGCGGATCAAGCATATTGAAAGATATCGTTAACCTTCGATCCAACTTCCTTATTAAATTATTTAGAATAATTTTACGGAAAATAAAATTCATTAATTTTCTGGAATTGGAAAAGCCAGTTTTAGAACACTAAAAATAATCTCTACATAAAATTGTAAACATGCTCACTTTGCATAAATGGAAAGGAAAGTATATCCGGTATCGTGCAGTGCTAATCAACATACAAAATTGTGTCCTTTCTCGTCAAGTAGTTGTTGAGGTTTAGAGGCAACATAGAGACAGATAGAACAACGAACCGATGAAAATAGGAAACCAGATTGAATAATCTTGCGATTGTTGAGTTCAGAGGATTTTTTGTAATTATTTTCTCATTTAATGCCCAGAACTATAAACTCGCTTCAAAATTACTAAAGTTTAATATTTGGTTTTAATAATACTAAAATATGACATAAGAAAATGTTTAAGAAAATCTTTGACTTTCAATTGTGGTTTATGATTTTGATACTGGGTCGTTAGCGACCCCTTGGGTACTTATAGAAATAAAAATAAAACATAATATTATTTTTTTTATATAAATTTAAAGTGGAAAAAATTTGAAATATTCTCAATCATGAAATTCGTCAAAATATTTATCATGTATGCTTGGTGATATCTTGAGATAAAGACATTGTACCATCCTAAGTAGAAAATATACAATATTTAACACTAGCTACGTACATAAATGGAAACAAATTTTGATGACTAAATTCAAATAGGAAAGTACTTAGAAACTTGAAAATTTGTAATGCACACGAAACATAAAATATAAATGTCAGTAATGACAAATAATAACATGTTTTAATTTTACCATTTCCGTCTAATACACTGGAATTGTATTTCGTTCCTAAAGAAAATAGTTATCTGTTTTATCCTCTGTAGACTTCAAACCTTTGACGTTACGTTAGTTTAAGGTTATGTGACTAAAATTTCAAGAAACAAGAACTAAACAAGTATACATTGCAAATAAACCGCAAGCATTGCAAATAAACCGTTAGTATATATTTTTTTACTTAAATCCAACCTTGAAAGTAGTTTTCCAGTTGTCTTGGGTAAATAATAATGAAAATATAAAAAAACTGCATGTATTAAAAGAAAAAGTCATTCAAACTTGACATTTATTAGAACTCTTTCTCTAGTAGGTACTCGGCCTACTCGGCTTTTTAAAAATGATATGGGCCAGTTAGACAATTCGACCACGTAAAAGGAAGAATACTTGTAAGTATAATCATATGTGAATGGGGTAAATGAAACAATTTGATTTGTCGAAATATTATAAATGACAGAGGTAATGGAAATAATCAGAGTAAAAAACTACACTGCTTTGCTAATTGAATCGAATTCGTAGCTTATATAATAAGAAAGTTAGCAATAGTGCCCACTTCATTTCGAACACGCTGTATAATGCAAAAGATGGCAACTTTCTCCATGATCGTAGAGAAATAAAATTTTGAAATTGTTAATTTACCAAAGTTAATCGACATATTTGACCGAATAATAAGATGCATTATTGTAAGGACGGTTGCATACATCATCGTTAAGGGGAAACCGCAAAGAATAGCGGGAAGGGACCACTTTATCTTTTGCCGGGTGGGACTTTAGGGCGTTGGACCGATAACCGGATGAGGAATGTTTTTTCCCGTCTGGGGGAGTATTTTATGAGCCCTTAGTAAGGGTTATAAAGTTTGTCGGTTTGGGTGAAAACGAAAAATAAATTGCCCCTTTTCCTGAAAATTATATATGTGGGTTAAAAAGAAGTGGGGGCTCTTTCTTTTGTTGTGGCAAATTCTTTATGTGATGGTTAATTCTGATTCTCACTATCGCGCAAGGCACGTGCTCGGTAACGGCAAGGCACTGGCTCGGAAAAATAGGTTAACCATTGCGTCTTATGAATTTTGACCAGCCGTCGCTTGCCGACCCGTTGCGCGATTATTGGGAATTTACACCAGCAATATCTATAAGATTCAATGATCCATATAATTTGTCGAGCCGGTGCCTTGCCGTTGCCGACCACGTGTCTTGCACGATAGTATTTTTTATACAACTTTTTTTGACGATTTTGAATTATTGAAGAATTCATGATTTGGTTTAACGATCATAAGTTGATTACTGACCTAAAAATACGAGTTGATACAGGACGATTTGCTAAAAATATCTAAAACTAATTTCTTTAATAACTCGAATGCTTTATATTTTTTTCTTTCCTATAAAATGGCGTTATCAGTTTCTTTATGTCATTTTTTATAACAGATATCATGGTCAACCATTTTTTTAAATACGGACCTGGATTTTTTATTTAATTTTTTGATTGTATTTTTTATCTCAAATACTCAATGGCATTTATTTTAGTTTCGGCACAAATTAAACATCAAGAAAATTATGAGAATTTTCTCAGTACGGGCCTGATTTTTTGATTTGATTTAGCTATAATTGAGATAAAATTATAACTAGTAAAAATCTTTCCTTCTTAAAACTAATATTGACCAGATTTCACTTAAGATCGACGAAACTAAAAATAGGTACAAATTCAAATATTCAACCGCTTATGAACAATAACTAAATTTTACTATTAATATCATTTCATTAAATGGTCGAAATGGCCTCCTTGATTTTATGATTTGCAAAATGAACGAAAATATTTTTATTTATTTTAAATCAAGTTGCCACAGTCGGAAGTAAAACAAATTTTCATTTCTGTCAAACCCCTAGCTCGGCTTTCAACTAAACCTAATTTAAATTTTATTTAATTGTGACAACAGTTGAGGAAAACGTGATATGTACGAAGTTTACATTAGAAATTTTCGAAATTCGTTCTTACCGCAGAGAAACTATTCTATTTCATATCCCGAGAGAATTCAACTTTCGAGACTGATATTTCAACGAATTAGCAAGTGCATGGTAGAAGAAGGTAGTATTTAGAAATAAATATCATTTAGAACCGAATACAAACGAGACTAATATGCTGGCTCAAATTAATATTAATCCTGAAAACTCGACGGTACCTATAGCAAGAGAATGTTGTATAACTTCTGCAGGAGTAAAGAAAATCCTGAAAAACACAAGGTCCATGAGTATAAATTTCATCCTGTACAACAGCTTCGTGCAGGGGACCCCGAAAGGCGACTTAGATTTTGCGAGTGATTTCGGACTCAAAATGCTAATCCAGAATTGTATCAATCAATTCTATGGAGTGACGAGACTACATTCACCAACTGAGGTATATTTAATCGAAAAAATAAGCATTTTTGGGGGACCTTAAAATCCCCATTTGGTTCAAGAAATTAGACCTCAGGTGCGATTGAAAATAAATCTATGGTGTAGGCTAGTTGGAGAAAATAACTAACCGTTGTATTGAAAATCAAGGAAGTTATTTCGAGCATTTAATGAAATGATATTAATAAAGTAAAATTTAGTTATTGTTCATAAGCGGTTGAATATTTGAATTTGTACCTATTTTTAGATGCGTCGATCTTAGGTGAAATCTGGTCAATATTAGATAATTTTATCTCAATTATAAAAAAAATCAGGTCCGTACCTACTGAGAAAGTTCTCACTATTTTCCTGATGATGTATAATTTGTGCCGAAACTAAGGTAAATGCCATTGAGTAATACATCATTGTATTTGGGGTAAAAAATATAATTAAAAAAAGAAACAAAAAGTCCAGGTCCGTATTTCAAAAAATGAAGTTGACCATGATATCTAAGTTATAAAAAATGACATAAAGAAACTGATAACGCTATTTTATAGGAAAGAAAAAAATATAAAGCTTTTATTTAAAGAGCGTTTTTCTAAAATCCAAATCTTTCGAGTTATTAAAGAAATTAGTTTTAGACGTTTTTAACAATCAAAAACAATTCGGCAACGTCGATACGGGATTCTAAAAAAACTTTAAAAACTCCACATTATCTGTTATTTAACCAACTTCGTAAATATTGCCGTTTAAAAGATACCCATAGGGTTCAATTAAATAGTTACCACCCTACCCATTGTGTAACAAGACCATCAAGAAATTAAATTTTGCTGTTCATTGTTTGGATTCCTGATGGTTGCAGCGAAAGTTGCAAATTTTATCCTTTGAACAAAATACAGGGTTTAATATACTGCTTCCAGTAAATAATATTAAAATCGGAAAGATATGTCAATTTTATTGTAAAGGAAGATACTCTTAAAGAATATTTGCAGCCATAGTGGTTTAACCCCCTGGGATAGTGGCGTACTTACCCATGGGGATATAGGGGATATATCCCCATGGACTCGTTTTTTAAAATATATAATTAAATATTGTATCAACTGGGTGATGGTTTTGTGATTCTTCATATCAATAACTGTAACTTTTTCTAAATAATTTTTATCCCCCCCCCCCCCTTCCCCAAGGTTCATGCTTGGATAAGCCACTGCCCTGGAACGGGTACATATTACGTTTAAAATCTTAAATGGAAAGTGGGTCAACTGGCACATCATTTTAAAGATAGTTGAAATCTCTTTCCACAATAATTTTTTACTTTTTGAGTTGTAATATGTACAAATTTCAGTTTGATAATACCATTATTTTAAACTTAAACGACATAATATCATGTTGACAACATATTTATGCTTTCATTAAAGTATCATACTTTTATTAAATCTATTTTATATATCATTAGTTAAAATTTGTATATTGGTCGCCTTGGTCACCCGGTATTCGTCACCCCATTAATGGCCAGTTTATTGTCAGAGTCTTCGTCACTATTCATGGCCATAAAACAACAAAGTTTCAAAATTTTGTTTTAATTCAACCACATAGAGAGCAAAAGAAAAAATTTTTGACGCTTTTTGGTGCTGTAAGGCTTGCACATTTCTCATGCATCCAACATTTACATGTATCATGGCAATCTACTTCACATATTTTGTAATACCAATGCTTATTCACTTTATGCGTGACTTCAGACAATTTCCTTTGTTTATGGCCGCTTTTTCTTCTCTCCATCTTCTTTCGTTTCCTATTTTCCTTCTCTTCTAAAGCTTTTATTTCCCTTTCCTCTTTTTTGCGAAAGTACTCCTGCCACTGCCCTGAAGTAGCAACTGCAGGAACTTTTACTTTTTATACAACTTTCGAAATCTTAAGCGAACCAGGCCAAAACAGAGCAGCTAAGCAAACTATCCACTATTCCAACAGTATTTCCACCTCTATTGTTAATATTGATTTAGGACCCATTGTTCTTGGAATTTGTGTTTTTCCATGAACTCTATCAGCTAATGTGGTTGGGGGAACGTTGACATTTTTGGTGATCCTTTAATGAATGAACCATTTTTCGCTTTTATCATATTTTCTTCGGAATACTTTAAATTCCTGACCATTTCTGGAAACTACCAGAAATCGTCACGTATATACAGGGTGTTATGGAAATGACGTATTATATTTAAGCCGGCAATTCCTGAGATGAATACAAATTGAAGAAAAATATCCGACGTCAAACCAGGAAAACTTCTGTACGGCACTGCGACACGAATTTTCACCGGTGTTATCAGAATTACACCTTACACTCTTTAAGTTTGAAATACGCAACTACATAACTAGGTCAAATGTCAATGACTCTTTGACTTTTGATTGGCTGACTTATTTTTTAATGTAATTTTATTTAGTCCACACACATATACTTACCTCGTCGGTCTTATTTAAAAATTAATGTCAAGTTCTATAAAAACTAAATCGCTGTATGTTTTAGTAAAGAAACCGGCACATCACATAACCCATAACCATAATCGCAAAACTTCACACGAACACTGGCCAAAACACACACAAAATTCACTTGAAGACATCGTTTTTATTAACATTGGGTTGTCTCGCCTAGATTTGTATGAACTTTTGTTCTTAATTAAAAAACACATTGTAAAATGTAAATAACATTTCTTCAAGTTAAAAATGACATCTGAACTGAAACATTTAAAACACGAACTGTCAAAAACTAGAAATGTACTAATGCAATGCATGTTTTCCGGTATATTCCAGCGTATTTACCAAAAAAGGTTGAAATAAATAATTATAATAATCTACAGCACTTATTTATTGTTTTCCTTCACTGCTGTAGATACCAATAAAGATTCAAAAACTTGTTAATCGCTGCTCTGGTGCTCTATTTCATTCGAAAAGCTTAAACAAATTAAATCGATCGTTCCACAGCGGGATTTTAAAACCAAAGCTTAGCCATCTCTAGTATAAATCGATACAAGTTTAGAAGTTGACATTTGCTTGACAACAAGATATTCCTCTGCGGCTTCGCGCGAAAGAATTTTTTTGGGATATTTAATCAACTGTACAGTGCGAATAAGTGTGAAAATGTTTAGTACATACAGAAAAATCAATTCCAAGCCATATTAGAAGTAAGGTCCTTTCTGTAGTAAGAGACTGGAAATCGCAAGGTCACCGGATCTTACATCATGCAATTTTTTTCTATGGGGTACGATGAATAAAGAAATAGTTTATAAAGTCGAACAAACCCGAACAAACCCGATATAAGATATTTGATGCAGCAGATAAAATAATTGCTGAACGTTTTAGTTTATAAAGTGCCAATTTGTGTCCTATCTCATATTTGTGTGTTTGTTAAAGAATGCATTAGTGTGTAGCGATTTTGTGTGATAAGGGCCTATCTTCAAAAAACTAATTTGAGACATGTGTGTGTTTCTTTAAGTGACTTATGGTAATTTGTTCAGTGTTTCACTATGCGTTCTGTGTCTCTGACGATATACAGGATCATGCTCTGAGATTGGAAGAAAATCGCCGAAGGGGTTTTAGTGGGGTATAAGCTTTACCCACTGAAACCAAAAAAACTGAAGATTTATGTGCCCTGGATTACTTGCTAGTGTACTGGCACCTGGATTCACTTCTATTTGGATACTAGGTAGCTAAATATTTATTTTTATAAGAATCTAAAGTTTTACACGAACAATTTGGCAACATTGCAGCAGAATATCTGTTTATTACACAGCTGCTCCGTGTAATATGATTGTGCCAAGGAGTTGTGTGTGGGTTTATGTGTGAATTACCCCACTTTTTAAAAGTTCGATTTAAAAAAAAAATATATGTACTGCTTCTCTACGACACCCCAGGAGTCACCCATTTAAATATAATACGTCATTTCTATAACACCCTGTATACCACATATATTTGGCCTTTTTTAGGTGCAAATAATATTTTTATTTAGAAGAAAATGGTATGAAGAATATTGGGCCATAAAAACAATACTATTTCGTGAGTTAAGTCGTCAATAAAGGTGTGAAAACATAAAATTAAAATAAAAATAATAGCATTTTTTCGTTAAAACCCTAAGATTTATTAAAAATCCTAAGAACATGCTTTTTACGGTTTCATGTATTAATCTAAAAAATATAACTCTAACGCCGAGGCAACTTTCCTTTGTCACCGTACTGGTTATTTTATCTTTATATATGAAATTTTCTTTTTGTCTTTGCAAAGAAAAAGCCAAAAAACTCTTCGTTTGAAACTTTTCAGCTGTTGCAACTTTAACAAAAGTTGCAGCAAATCGATATAAACCCGGCAACTAAATAAAGAAACTTTTTTGTTGGACTATCGGATAAATCTGTGGACAGAACATCCCCTCTGTTAGAGTTTTTGCACGAATAGAATTGATATTTAATAAATGGATACAATTTATTTATACTGAACATTGACGAAAAAGCATAGACCAGCTGTATTTATTCTCTTTATATTGTACTCGTCACCGTAAGGTTTCTTATTTAGTGTTGAAATTAATATCACCAACTTTTTCCTTAGTATTTCTGTGCCTTCTTATATTGGTTCGGTTTAAACCCTTTTGTAGATGCGATTTAATAAAATATATAGGGTAAGTCACCGATAGAGTAAAGTCCATTTTCTCCTTTACGTTAAGTATTAGATAAAAATTTGACTTAGACAAGTTTGAGAGTTCATTAGGGTGCACATTATAAAAGTTTATTGGAGTACACAGGGTGGCCCACCAACACGTGGCGAATATAACTTAGGATCTTGTAAATGGAACACCCTCTATTTATATTAATTTTTGGATTATGCATAAAATTCTGAATATTTTCTGTATTTAATAATATATCTAAATCTTATAGTTTTTCCAATATGTTAATTTTTTCAGATAAATGCCAGTTTGCAGCGGTGGATTTAAGTGTGAATACCTACAATACCTTTGCGAATTAGAGATTCATATTTGGAATGGAGATTACATGGATATTCGCCGCGTGTTTGTGGACCACCCTGTATACTCTAATATAATTTTATAATGTGTAACTGAATGATCTCTACAACTTTTGTATATCGAATTTTTATCTAATTCTTAACGTAAACGAGAAAATAAACTTTACTCCATCGTTGACTTGCCCTGTACATGGCTTATTGGTGGTTGTATTAAAATATATGATGTAAAGGTCGATAAGTTTATCTATAGCTACAAAACGAATGCGGGCAATCAGTCCTTTTTTTTGTTAAACATTGTTTCCGAGTAGAAAAAAACATTCGTCGAAAAATCCAAACCATTTTGTTAATTTTCCTGGTGTTTGGTCTGTCCAGTGGGTATGTCGATCAAATCTGTAGGAGTAGGAGAGTAAAGTGATTTCAGATCACCCCATACCCGGGATCTCTGGCCTCTAGGACGCAGGTTTAAAGATATTGTCAGATGTCACCATAGTTTACGTAAGCTATCAATTATCATTTTTATTATTAAACTGGTGAAATAGCTTCCACAACCCCTATTTTTGCTTTAAGGTGCAGTGTGATTCAAGAGGTATCTTACTTAAATTACTTAAACAGCTAAAATAACCCTGTTTTTGCGGTTTTTCTGTTTAAGTATAATACTTACAATTTTATATGGTATCTCCGTTATTGTTAGTGCTATCAAAAAAGTAATGTAGGTGTCATGTGCTCTTTTTGGGTCAAACTTAAAATGATAAAATCAAAATTTGAAAATTTTCGCTGGCTTAGAGATACGGGGGAAACAAATTGATAATTTTTAAATATATATTTTCCTAGTTAAAAGAGACCCAGAAAAATGTTTTATACAGAAGAATATTTATAATGATTGTTGAATAATCTTCCGTTTTCAGAATAAGTATACGGGGAGAGGTAGGAAAGTTATCTGACCTAACCACATTTTTTAAAATGCATTTTAAATATTTTAATCTAAAAAGATAGCATTTTAAACTCTCTTTTCAAATTTATAACACACCATGGATAGATATCATATCAAATTTTTCAAAATGTTGAGTCAAGTCATTTTCACAAATGAATAAAAGGAAATTGACGTTAAATGTTAATAACAATTAGAATGTCAACATAGTTCTCTCTAGAACATTAGCTTTTTTTTCATGGCCTACTGTGGTTTAAAGTGATAGGAAACCAATATTATCCATGGTGTGTTATATATTTAAAAATATAATTTAAAATGCAATCTTCCTAGTTTAAAATATACAGGGTGCTCCAGTTAAAAAAACATGGGGTTAGGTCCGATAACTATTTTAACTGACCGCATATACTTATTCTAAATACGGAAGATTATTCAAAAATTATTATAAAGAAACTTTTGTATAAAACATTTTTCTGTATCTCTTTTAACTAAGAAAATATAGGGTAATTTTGAAATTGTAAATTTTTTTATTTATTTATATTTTTGATTTTTTCATTTTAAGTTTGACCCAAAAAGAGTATACGACACCAACATTATTTTTTTGATGGCACTAGCACTTATGGAAATACCCTATATAAAAGTGTAGAAAATGGGACACCCTGTACTGATCATTAATATATTTTACGTATTTTTTTACTGTTTTTAGTAGGTACATAATAAAATAATAGCCCGAACTATTTTCAACCGTTTTGAATTTCTCATTAAATGATATTGGGGATATCATTTAATCATATCTTAAGGAATTATCTTGCCCAACCAGGTAGAGTAAAATAATCATTTTGCACAAGTTCATATTTCCATAGATACCATCAATATTAAACACTCTGTACATCGTAGCATGGAAACATATGAATTGGGGAATTCCATAAAAACGATTATTATTCTCGCCAAGTGATTTTTGTTATGTTCTAACACAAGCACTATAGGAAAAATCCTTTAGGGCACTCTGGGAGTGGTGCGTGTGCACAAAAAGCGATTCACGTTGGTTTTGAATCGTTGGAGGTTATATTCGTTGGAAAAAACGACCTCGGGAAGGTCGTTCCACAAGGGTGAAGTCCTCCAGATGAAAGAATTCTTAAATAATGAAGTTCGAGGAGTACTAAGCTTAACCACATATGGATGGGCGGCAGTGGTTTGTCGTGTATTTCTGCTATTCGTTGCTCTGGGCGGAATTAAGAGGGCAAGGTGAGCCGAGCACCTTCCATGAAAATATCTGTAAAAGAGAGTCAAATCCCCAACCTATCTTCGATGTTCTAGGCTGTCGAGGTTCTTCGTCAGCTCGTGGTCTCCGATCAGACGAATAGCCCTTCTTTCGATGGAATCCAGTAGCCGAAGAGTATGTTTGGGTGCAGAGCTCCAGACATGAGAGCAGTATTCTAGTGATGGTCGAATCTGGGCTTTGTAAAGTGTCAGAAGTTGTTGAGGTGTGTACAACTTTCTGGTTCGGAAGAGTACCCCAAGCTTCTGAGAAGCTATCTTGGCGATTGCCACAACGTGGTTATGCCAAGACATATTCCCTCCCAGATTGACTCCCAGCAAATTAATAGATGAAGCCAGTGGGATTGCGTACCCGTCCATGACTATATCCGATTCTGTAATGTTAACCTTTTTAGAGAAAACTGCTGCCTGGGTTTTTTAGCGATAAATTCGACTTGGTTACTGTTACCCCAAGCCAAAATTTCTTCCAGGTCTTTGTTGAGGCGTGATACTTCATGCTGTCTGTTAAGATGTGCGTCGGCAGCCGATGTTTGCGCATTCAAAGAGAAAGATGAGATAAGTGTGCTATCGTCAGCAACACTAAATATCGGATTTTTAGTTTTCACCAGAAGATCGTTAATGTAGAGTAAGAAGAGAGTGGGAGACAATATGGACCCTTGAGGAACACCAGCATTGAAGGTGTCTGAGAGAAATATGTCAATCGACACTTGCAGAGAGCGGTCCTTAAGAAAGCTAGACAACCATGCACAGAATCGACTGGCTAAACCATAGAATCGCAGTTTACTTAGAAGCCCCTCATTGCAAGCACGATCAAAAGCTTTAGAAATATCCAGTGCAACAGCCCGAGACATACATACATACTAGGTTTACGAGTGATTTTTTAATTAATGGGATCATTTCAGGCCGTTCTCCCCTAATAGTGCAATGTTGCAAAAATATATCAGTTGTCCCAAATGTACTAAACTAATATTAAAAAGTTATGTATCATATTCTTCAGCCCAGAAAATTTTATTTATTATAAGGTTCAATATCGTTAAGTTTCGACTATTGAGTGAATGAACCGAAATAAGAAAAATATACGTAATATTATATCCTTTTAAGCAACCCTCTAAAAATATAAAAATAATACTGACGCACTTTCCCGTCAATAAAATTATCATAAAAACACCTACCGATCATTCAAACCATCAAACGGGAAATTCGGTGTCGAATCTCATTTCTTATTTCTGGCTTTTTCGACTAGAAGGGACGCTTCTTTGATAGGAACTCACTTTCTAAGCTGGTGAATAGGAAAAAGACAGAATGACGGTCTAGCCATCACAAGATCGTTTTCCGGAATCGCCTGTGGCATTGAAAATAGAATCCAGTTGAGGGTTGAGGGTGCATATCACAGTATCTAGAGCATACAGTACTGTCAATCTGATTTCGTATAATAAGGTAATTTTGAAGTAATTGTACCTACTTAGTTATAATTTATATCTGCTTTGTACTCGTCAAGTGACGCCTGTTATTACGAAAATAAACACAACAAAAATTAGACGGGGATTCTATGTGTAGAATCCCCATCCCTTTTCTTATTATGTCTGTTCTGTCTTAGTTAGGAAAAACAAACAATCGACGGACGTGACTCAAAAGTCTATATCTTTATCCAGTTTACGGCAGACTTGTTGTCACAGTCTTGCCATATTGAGTTAAGAATTGCTATTTTTTCCACAAACAATACTTAAATTTAACACTCAAACACTGAAAAACAACAATGAATTTTATATAACAATAACGACAAATATGACAGTCGTTAATCCGGTAGTGTCTAACGTGAAAGTAGGTACGAAAGACGCCCGTTCCAATAAGGGCTTTATAAAAAGTAAATTCCGAATGGTCGAATGCGGCATACCTAATGTCGTTGTCTAATTAACAGATAACGACAAAGAAAAATTATAATAATTTTCAGAACACCCCGATTGTTTTTCTGGGAATTTGAAAAACCGTGAACCAAAGCCATATCCTCCTTAATTTAATATCCTGGAGCCGATTCAACTTTACAGTTGTCGTGGCAACGCGACTTTGAGGTTACCTCAAAAAATTCTAGTATCTTGAATGCTTGGTTAACATATCTTTTGTAACATGAAGTTTGATAAATAAATCCATTCCATTAAGTTTTGCTGTTATAGGAGTGGAGACCCCTCTACGGACAGGGGGATTATTGCTAGATTGGCATACTTTTAAAATACAGGTGTTATGGAAATAGTGGCGTGTGTGAGTCGGACGAACATCGAAATATTTTCAGCCGGAACAAGAGCACCCCCCCCCGGTTTTCGAGGATGCTGAACATGATGGTGGCATCAGAATTTCTCTTTGGGGTTGCGCAACTCCTCAAAACGGCCCAAAACCCCAGAGGTGTTAAACGTTCTTCAAGAGGTTTCCCTGCAGAGAAACACACTTTCCCCCCTATCGGGGTCGAGTATTGGCAGGTGGAGGGGTTGGAAGGGGTCGGACGCGATAACCAACACCACCACCGGGCTCAGCGTCCTCGAAAATGGGGGGAAAGTGTGTTTCTCTTGAAGCGCGTTTAACCCCTCTGGGGGGTGGGTTTTGGCCGTTTTGAGGGGTTGCGCAACCCATAGGGAGTTATTCTGACGCAGCCATCGTGTTCAGCATCCTCGAAAACGAATATTTCGATTTTTCGGGCTTTTTTCCGACTCACACACGCCACTAAAATGGCTTATTATATTTAAATGGGTGTCCTAGAGAAACATTTGGCAGCATATATTGTTGCCAAGTTCAAATTTCAGATTAGAAGTTAATGAAAATTAAGTTGCACACTAATATAATTGTATTTATCATACGTATATAACAAGAAAAATGTATGCTCTATCAGGTTTCTGTTTCAATTATTATTAGAACTTTATTGGACATTTCGATCCGATAATATAAAATATGTGATAATTATACTAAATCATTGTAAAGGCAAAATTGATTTCATGAAGATGTAATTCGTTCAGCAGCACTGTATCCGTTAAAACTAATCCAAACATTTAAAGGACCTATAAAAGTGTGAATGGCAATATCGCTTGCCGTTTACCAACTGCTGCAATGCGCAATTTAATACGCCTATATACCGCTACCAAATTCAATCGAATGAAACAGACGCTTCAACGCGCGTTAAGCCAGATGAATATCTACGCAAATCCTAGCGTCTTGTTTCTCGTGTCCTTGAGTATACAGTACGTTTCACGAAAATTGGATACGACTTAATGATTTCCTGGGTCGGTCCCATTGTGTAGACAAGAGCTTGGCAATAAACAAGTGAAGTATGAAGGGACGGACTAAGGAAAACAAGTAATGATATGATTATATTAATGTAATCAAATGAAATAACATTTTTTAAAAATATTACTAGTCATATTTATTTACATTTATAATGTCATTCTATAGATAGTTCTGTTTCGCTATCGCTATCCTCATCAAAATTAATCATAATTGGATTAATTATACGATCCAGACTAATATACGAATTTTCTACAGTTAGTACGTGACGGAGTGAATTTTTCCAACTACGTGGGGGAATATCATTAAAGCATTTTCGTATTAATTCTACAACACTAGAACTTAAAATCGGAGAAATATTTTCAGACCTAACCAGTGATTTTAACTGGTTTCACATATGCTCTATGGGGTTAAAAATGCAATAATAGGGTGGGAGCCGTAGCACTGTATGTCCAATTTCTTCTGCCAATGTGTCACAAACATACTTTTTTTATACAAAATGTCTTTAAAACTTCTAAAAGATCACTTTTTTTATAACTTTCTTCAAAATATATATCATTCGCCGCCATGTAGTTCTGAATCTCCAATTTTGTATTATTTGAGCTTGGAGCTTTATGTAATTGGCGAATGTGATAGCTCGCATTGTCCATTACTATCACGCTATTCTGAGGAATGTTTGGTAAAAGACAATTCTTGAACCATTCCTCAAAAACTAACAAATTTTACCACAAAAAGATATTTAAATATAATTTAAGCAACCTAACCTACCTGATGTGCCTATATTTAATTATAATTATTACAATCCGGTCCTTTCCACATAATAATAACAAAGAGTCATAAATAATGTGATGACTCAGGTACTTTTACGACAGTCATTAAGTTATATCTATTTTTCTTGAAACAATCTTTACTTATTTTTTGATGTGAAATAATTTGTTACCATGTGCTTTTGATTTGAAACTAGTATACCTAGTCGTTTTCACATTTTTCTGGAAATTGTGAAATAATTGTTGAGGTAAAAATTCTTTACTATCTACGTGAATAAGTGGAATAAGGCTAAGTCAGTAGATCACTTGAATACTGGGGGTATTTTCCAAAATCAGTTTTAATCTCGACTCAACTTTTTGATAATTTGCGTTACCAATTTATCCACGGTGGAAATTTAATATCATTCATGGTCATGGTGAGCCATCTTATTTTTCAGAAAACTTCACTTATCCACTTACTCACGGTACAGAATTATAGAACAGGATTTTTCTACAGATTCAACTTACGTTGGGTACAATTATTATCAACATCGCTGACGATTTTTGGCTGAAAATATGTGTTTGTGTACGAATCTAGCAGTGCTCCCCGCGTGTTTCTATGAAGATGACATAAGGTGAAATTTTTCACTTATTAACTCAACGAGGTGCCAGTGGGATTGCGTGTCCTGCCATGACTATATCCGGTTCTGTAATGTTAACCATTTTAGAGGAAACTGCTGCCTGGGTTTTTAGCGTTAAATTCGACTTGGTTACAGTCACCCCAAGCCAAAATTGCTTCCAAGTCTTTGTTAAGATGTGATACTTCATGCTGTCTGCGAAGATGTGCGTCGGCAGTCGATGTTTGTGCATTCAAAGAGAAAAATGAGATAAGTGTGCTATCGTCAGCAAAGCTAAATATCGAATTTTAGTTTTCACTTTCTTTTGACATTTAGTGGAGAAAAGGATGTCATTTTAACCGTTAAGTATTAAATTCTCGACTTTTTGTTATACGTCTTTATTTTAACACGTAGAATAACCTCTTCAAGTATCCAAATGTATTTTCCGAACATCCTGTATTAATTATAATTAAATTTAAGGTTTCTCTTATATTTTGTATAAAACTTATATTATCATGACTTAGAATCCTGCATTACGAGCCATGTTAAACGTTTAAATTAACGTTGGTTAACTTTCTGATTTCTCACTTTACTGTGGAGGGTATTTCGTTGAGGTAGAAAAAGCGTCTGCACACCCCTCCGTCGATTCAATGGCGTTTCTATAGTAACAGACGCATCTTTTCACTACATTTGCTACTCGCGGAAACATTACAACGGGGCCGTGTATTTAGGTTCGGATTATAGACATTCAATAATAATTTTAATGCATTTTTACGACGAAGAAATTGGAAATTCTAATGGCAGATTATTTAAATTTTCAGGGGGTTTGAAGTTTAATGTACGGTGTAAACAATAGGATATAAAATTGCGAATAAATTGAGCACCATTATAAAAATTACTTCACTTTTGACTGCTTATTTTATTCTTCGGTATTCAGTAGAGATGGACTTATAATATATTTTCAAAGTAATAAGAAAACGGTTAAGTTAAAGGAAACTTTCGTTTCTTAGACTTAATGATCTAAATAAAACTAACCATAATTCATGACTGTATACAGGGTACACCAAGTAAAGTGGCCTATTAGAAGTCTCCCGAGAACTAAATGAGATTTTATTTTAAAAGTTTTTCAGTGGCTATAAGAAATGGTTTTCTACCTTCATAAAATATTTTGTATGGTGCGGTGTTGCCGGTTCATACAGAAAATGGTAGCAACTTCGGAATTTTAAATGAATTAGGTACTTTATATATTATATATTTTTTGGAATCTAGGTAAAAATCTAGAACAGACTGTAAGAAGAGTTTTTGAATTATAAATCATCTTGTGATTTTTTTAACGCCGTATCAGGATCTGAAAAGAAAATCATATGTTTTTAGCGGTTATAGCTAGAAAGCTGAAATTTTGAGAATAGTTTCACAAGACCATCAAAATTTTATAATTTTGAACAGTATTTAATAGTTTTATACAGGGCATCTCCATAACAATATTTCTCAGGATGAATTATTCCAAAAATCTTCTTTTTTTTTAAATTTGATATATGTTCCTATACCTATCTTCAATATTTTCGGACTTATGGCGAAATTTAAAAATATATTTTTGATAGTTAGCTGTGGAATGGATTCATACTACCACGATCGGTATGATCCGGTAGCACTGCACCATCCAAAATATTTTATAAATGTAGAAAGCCATCTCTTATAGCCACAACCAAATTTTCAAAATAAAATCTCATTTAGTTCTCGAGATACTTCTAATAGGCCACTTTACTTGGTGGACCCTGTATATGATTGGAATAACTTTTATTAAGAAATGCCATTAAACTAAAGCAAAATTCTAAACCAGGTAGTAGGTACCTAATAATTACAAAAATTTTTTTAAAATTGAATAAAAATTTTTTGTAATATTTACAAATGTCTTTTGTAAAAAATTTGAAGATGCATATTATACTCCCAGGCGGCCATCCATCCAAGTGGTAACCTCATCTTGTCTCGCTTGACTTCTTTGAACAAGGGTATATTTGATGTATGAGTTCTCCACCTATCATCTGTTACGAAGATCGAAATTCCAGGATCCATTTGATCCGTTTCATCCGTTGCATCTGATTTAAGCCTGTTATTCTTGTAAATAGCATTTTTAAAATTCTTCTTTAAACTTGTTAATTTTTAAAATAAAAATACTTAACAATAGTAAGTGAAATGTACAATACATTTTAAAATGGTTAATACTGAGTTATAAATAATTATTTTCAGTTCACATTCGTTGTAAAATTTAAAATACTTATATTTTAGTATTTACTTGATTGTAATACATTTATTAGAGATACTTTTTATAAATTATGAGATACGGATTATTAATGAAAGATGTAATTAATACTATATTTCATAGTGCTTAAAAATTTTCTGAAAATTTTTATGCAGGAGTGTAATTTATGGAGAAAATTACTCGAATTAACAAAAATTAAATGCAATAATGTATTATATATTTTACTTTAATAATTATTAATAACGATGTTGTTATAATAATTAATATTAGAATTTGACTCGAAAGTTAATTAACCTCTTAAAGTTGGTTTCGACACTTTCGAGCAACTAGGTTGGGCATCTATTTCATTGTTTCACATTTGTTGAATAACAAGCTTATGGTGTTCCTCATACATTTGTAGATATGACGAAATTGAATTTGTGTTCGAACGTCGTGATTTTTATAAGCTGCTGCTCACCAACTTCCTATTTGGCTAGTTATGAAATAGCTGTTGCGCGTAAAGAATGGTTGGTTGTTTTTACATTTCTTGTATCTATACCCATTTTCTTGGCCTGGCTGGTGGTCCATTGACCAATGGTATTTTTGTCAACTGGAGCGTTCTTATACCAGTTTCCTGATGTTTTCCAGAATGTGTTTTCTGTTAAAAATAATCGTTTATGATTAATCTGGATTCTTTTTTGTATAAACTTGTCAAAAAGACATATAGGACCAATATCAGAATTCTTCATTAACCATTTAGAGCGTGTGCAGGGTTTATCTCCTCCCTGTGCGGTTTTCGAAAAAATAGGATGGTACTGTATACGCCCTGTGTTTTCACTACTACTGTTACTTTTCCTTTTAAAATATCTTAATTGACAGGGAGCTCCTTCACCTTCTCTCCAAGCTAGCTCATAGGATAGTATAAAAAAATTTTTTTGCTAGGCTACTATCAACAATTCTTTTAAATTCGTCATATGGAAAAAAAGCTGAACTTACTTTCTTTTTTTCTAGTAGATACTGTACTTGCTTGCGTTTTGCGCTCTTCGCCTCATGAGCAATTTTAAACTCAAGAGTCGTAAATGGATCAAACCCTGACTTGGTACTCATTATAATGCATTTGCTGAAGCATCTTCGCTGTTAAATTCCATATTGTTTTGATTGTAAAATCTTTGTATTCCTCACCGTTTTTTCATGTTATAAGCCCAGTCTTGAAATATGTCCGCAAGCTTTTTAATCTCAGTCTTCTTGCTAAAAACATACCTTCCCTCTTCACAAAACATCATAAATTGACGCCAGACACTGCTATTTTTAGTGTTTTTTGGGACACTTTGTACGATCTTTTCTTGAATACTTCGATTGATTTCTTTCCAAAGCGTGACATTTTTTACTAAACTCGGAACAATGAAAATGTCAGACTGACATATTATTCCAATAATGTTTAGTGTTTGTAAGAATATTACTATGGTTTTATGTTCAATAGCTAGAGGGGTTGTTTTCGATAGCTACGGGTATTGTTTTCGATGTAATCAATCGAAAACAATACCTCTAGCTTAATGTATGAGGGTAATTTTCACTATAATAATTTTAGTGTTTTTCCATACCATACATTTATTTTCGTTATAAATTTGACAATTTTTCTCATTTACTTTTATATTTATCAATAAATGTATCTAGTTTACAATAAGAAACCCGAACAAATCCTAAAAAATCATCGAAATCAATCAACAATAATATTGTGATAATGTTACATTGTAATTGTAAATTTACCTTCTGCAAGACGGCTGGAATGTTGAAACTATTTCACAGCCAAATTTTACACAAAAATTATCACTTTCCCTTTATTACGTTGTATAATGTTGAAGAGCCTAGAGAACGATGTTTTGAAATCCGCGAAACCGTTTCCAAACTATATCTGTCGAAATCGTATTACAAAATCAATTTATCGAACATTTTGGAGTGCAGTTTTAAAGAATTATTAATTGGCTTCCTTAAAAAACAAACTTATAATAATACTACTTCTAGAACACGCGAGTAGCAAATTGCCAACCCTTCAGTAAAAATTAAACCATATTAAACAAAGTCAATAGTTATTCCCTTAAAAACGGTTGTTATACAAATTAGTTAAGTGCCATTTGATTTCTTACGTGATTTCAAGCGACACGCAAATGGACTTCACCTATTTCGACATTGGATCTTGAAGCGGGGCCTATTTTATATTAGAAACGTTTACCAATGGCGTACCAAAAACTTCCACGATTTATATCTTAAACTGAGAAGCATCAAACATAGAGGTATACAGGGTGAATAACGAAGAGTTTACATTAGATCTTTATTGAGAACTACTGAACATATCTTTCTGAAAAATTGGCGATTTAGGTTTATCTAAAATATGGACATGTTTGTTTTTATTTAATTTGAAGATAATTGAATTCCTTTAAAATAAGTATTAACTGTTCTATACCTAAATTAATTCCAAAAATAGGTACAATTTTTTTCAAGTGTGCTATTAAAACAATTATAGGCACTGTATATTGATGTCTATACCTAGGAAAATTAATTGCGGTAATTTGAAAATTCTTGAGTTTTAAGTTCACGAACGCTTACAACTGATTTCCCCCTTCTTGTCAACATAATATTTAACCCATTAACAATCTAAAATAAATCAACTGCATATGATTTACAGATTCGATTGAGAAACGCTTTAGAAAGTAGTTTTTTAGAAAATATTGCCGCCGTTAATTTTTATTCCGTATAGACATCAGTGTATAGTAATTAATGTACAATTATTTTCATAGCACACTTGAAAAAAATAATATTTTCGTAATAAAATTGATTTTTTGAGGAAATATTTTGATATAGGCATAGAACAGTAAATGCTCGTTATACAGAACAACTAATTTGTCATCAAATTGACCAGAAATATGCAGGGTGTTCCATTCAGTTATTCATCGATTTCAAAAATGATAATATCTTTTCAATCACTAATTTAATCGATCTTCTCTATTATATATGTATACAGGGTGTTATGGAAATGACGTATTATATTTAAATGGGTGACTCCTGGGGTGTCCTAGAGAAGCGCTACATATTTTTTTTAAATCGAACGTTTAAAAAGTGGGGTAATTCACCCCTCAACCCACCCGGTTACTCCTCGGCACATTAATATATTATGATCATATTACATTGCCAAGCTGTGTAATCAACAGATGTTCAGGCCCAATGTTGCCAACTGTGTAAAAAATTTAAAACTTTAGATTCCTATAAAAATAATATTTAGTTTATCTAGTATCCAAATAGAAGTGAATCCAGGTGCCAGTACACTAGCAAGTAATCCAGGGCACAGACATCTTCAGGTTTTTGTTTTTTTTTTCTATGGGAAAAGCTTCATGCTCATCACGTACCTTGATGATAATGTGAAACCGCATAATAAGCTTATACCCACTAAAACCCACTCGGCCTCTTATTTGCAATCTCTCGGAACATTTGCACTAAATCACTTAAAGAAACACACAGACACCCATGAGTTCCCAACTATTTTTTTGAAGATATGCACTTATTATTAGATTACACAAAAGCAATAAATACTAACGCATAATTACACTTTATAATAACCTACAGTGCACATAAAACAACTACAAATTATTTCGCAATAGAAATTCAGAAATAATAAAAACGCTAATTTCTAATGGGCTAATCAAATTTATTAATCCTTTACTGAAGAAAAATGATGAAATAATTATGTTGATAGACCCTTCCATCCCTTTAAAATAAATAGTCTCGTCTAACTAGCCGATAGTCCGAGACTATCATTATACAGAAAAGTATTACAGAAGGAAATTCTGTATTTTATGAATATAACCTTATAAAACATCGAAAGTAGTAACGCTGTATTAACCCCAGCCGCTGCAGTCGCGTGAAGAATAGGCAACCCGTTTGTCCAAGATCAGCTGTTTAAAATTAGCCGGCCGGTTTCCTACTGTTTTTGCAAGCAGATTTGTGTGTTAAATTGTATGTTAATACTTAAACCCGAGTTTAAATCATTAAGTTATTTGTCCTTTTCGCGACGGCAGTGCCCCAGCCCAGCAGTTCAATATCGATCAACGGAACCAACGTGTTATTTTGACAATAAGGGCGTACTTTTGTCTGCACAGTAGAACTTTAAAATACTAATTCAGATTGAACGGTACTTAGATGAGTTGTGACGCGAAAGTGATGTGAGTACTTGGTGTTTTTTATAAATTAAGTTGGTTTTAAATAAGTCCGGAAAGGTAAATAAAATTGCATTTTTTTTTCTAAAGGGTAAGTGGCATTTATAAACTTTTAAGTTGTCCAGATCTGACGGGTGTCGTTCGAATTGAACAAATGAGAACATACCTGACCATTTATAAACTCCACGGCGGTTCGTTCAAGTCAGTTCAAGTTTATAAATCAGAGATTGTTTCCCAGCGAACTGAACTGAACGTAAAAGTTTATAATAATTTACCCTGAAAAATAAACAACTTGCAATCTCTCAAACGGTTATTGACTTTGTAAAGAGTTTATCCTGAAGATATGACAACACTGTTGACATATGTTGCTTTGTTTACCTTCCTGACAGGGGCATCACGTGGTCAGTTTTGGTGTGACATAAGGTCATGTACAGGGCATATTAAATTAAAGCGCCATTTTTGGATATTTTTCTACAATTTGTATTCATCTCAGGAATTGCCGATTTAAATATAATACGTCATTTCCATAACACCCTGTAGACAGCACACCAATCTTAATACATCGTTCTGTTCACTGCTTCCACGGGTTCTTATGTACATAGATATCCATTTTTGCCTCTTTTGCTTGGTATCTCGGTAATTATTGAACTTATCAAAAAACTGATGTATATGTCATGAGATGTATTTGGGAGGAACTAAAAATGATAAGAACAGAATTTCAAAATATTCGCTTTGCTTGTTTAAGAGGGTAAATTCAAAAATTGTCGATGTTGGACTTGTCCTCTATCTCTTTTATTACTAATAATACAAAAAAATGTTTCATATAAAAGTTTCATGATGAGCCAAGTAGAATAGGATGCCACCTAAAAATCGCATCTACTGGGTCAGATTAAAAAGTTATCGGATCTAATACATTTATTTTAAATGCATTTTTATTTATAAATATATAGCACACAATATATTTTATTATTCAAATAATTGAACAATTTCAATTTTTCTATTAAATCTGTAATAGGCCGTGCATTATGACGGAAAAACTGAAATAAATATTCCTATTTCTCACTGAAGGATTTCTTTCTCAAAGATTAATAGGCAAATCACAAATTTAAAGCATTTTCTTGATGTTTCTGCATTATCATACGCATGCATAAGAATACCTATTTAAATAGTATAGTTTAATAGTAGGATATGGATGAAATTTAGCTCACATAAGTAAGGATAATTAATTTTACCCGACCTGAAACCCGAAGAAATCGCAACGTATCACGACCTCTCTGTTTAACTATTAGAAAAGATGGTTAATCAAAATTATGAAAAATATGATATGTTTATGCGCATATTTTGATTGTCAAAGAAACGAAGAAAGTGCCTTAAACATGTATTTTAAACGTTACCCTTAGAGGCAGCAATCTTTCAGTGACGTTTTCAAAATACTAGAAATCAATCTGAAGAATTATGGCAGCTTTAGTAAATCAAAACCTCATCAATATATTAAGGAAAATAAAGAAAACTGGAAGGCATAAACCCTTCAGTAAAAAATGGGCATATTTCTTTCAGTTTCTTATGTCTTAATGCACGGCATACTACAGATTTAATATAAAAATCGAAATTCTTCAATTATATGAATAATAACATAATATACTGTGTGTAATATATTTATAAAGAGAAATACAAATGCATCTTTTTTGCCTAAAAATATGCAGGATGTTCCAATTAAAATAAGAAAGTTAGACTCGAACTTATTGACCTGGATAGGTAGATGCGATTTTTAGGTGGGATCCAATTCTACTTAGCGCACTATGAAACTTTTATATGAAACATTTTCTTGTATTATAAGTAATAAAGATACAGCTCGTCCGAAGAGACTAAAACCCTGAGAAGCGTCCATCAGGGATGCATTTTGTCGCTATTGTTATTTAATTTGTATTCCAATAGGATATTTCAGGAGGCTTTGGACGAGTGCGACGAGGGGATCACTGCCAATGGGATAAAAATCAGCAATCTGAGGTACGCGGACCACACTGTTCTGGTTGCCCACTCACTCGAGGGGCTGCAGGAGCTGGTTAGCCGAGTGACGGCCGTGAGCTCGGAGGCCGGCCTAGGCCTGAACGTGAAGAAGACAAAGTGGCTAACAGTTAGCAAGTCAAACAAAGTAGATGGACGGTTGGAAATCAACCTATTAAACGAGTGGAAACTTTTCAATATCTCGGGTGTCAGCTGAACGAAAAATGGGACCATATGCAGGAGATTAGAGCAAGAATAGAACAAGCCCGTGCTTCGTTCCTGAGAATGCGTAATGTACTTTGCAGTAGAGATATAAGCATGCCTCTGCGCATCCGAAAGCTTCGCTATTATGTGTTCAGCCTAATGTTGGAAGCTTGGACCTTGACGGACACGATGTGCAAAAAATTGGAGGCCTTTGAAATGTGGACATACAGAAGGATTATGAGAATTTCCTGGGTAGAAAGAGTGTGTAACACAGAGATACTTTAACGTCTCGATAATAACTGGAGGTTCTGTTCCCATTGAAAAAGCGCAAACTAGCGTGTTTTGGTCACATTTTAAGGAATGACAAGGATCGACTCTAAAACTCATTATAGAAGGGAAGATCGAAGGACGGAGAGGACCACCACATTGTTCCGTCGAGCTGCAGACAAGGTTCAGATAGCGCTGATGATTGCCAACGTCCGAGATGGACAAGGCACCTGAAGAAGAAGAAGAAAGATATGAAGGACGAGTCTAAAATCAACCATGGAAGAAATGCTATTTTCAGTTCGATTACTACAAATGTTTGTATAAAATTTATATTTTAATTATGTTATATCACTACCAACCCGCACTAGCCAGCGAGGTAGTGATACGGCTAAAATACCCTTATATTTTTAAACCATGACAGACACATCTAGAACAAGGCCCTTAGTCCCCGGAGGCTCCAATATCCCCGACCAAGGTGGCGGTCGGAACAGAGTTGGAGCAGAGGGTGCTAAGAATCACCGGAAGAGATTAGGCTACCACGGAAAACGACAAATGCATATCGCTTGTTATAACGTCCGAACCCTCCTATCGGAAACAAGGCTTTTGGAAATGGAAGAAGAACTTAAGGAGATAAAATGGGATATAGTCGGCATTAGCGAGGTGAGACGTAGAGGAGAAGGCCAAATAATACTTAAATCTGGTCATATGCTCCATTATAGAGGAGAGGAAAACTCATCAAATGGCGGAGTCGGCTTCCTTGTACACAAAAAACACATACCAGATATAATAAAGATAGAAAGCATATGTCCGAGAGTTATATATTTAGTTCTGAGGCTAAACTCAAGATATAAACTAACAATTATACAGGTATATGCACCAACAACAAGTCACTCAGAGGAGGAAACCTAGGAATTCTATGAAGACGTCAGAACTGCCCTACGAAAAACACGAACACACTACATAATGATGATGGGTGACTTAAATGCCAAACTAGGATTTAAGCGAGATCCCGCAGAGCTAGCTATGGGAAATTTCGGCCATGGCGAAAGAAATGAAAAAGGAGATCAACTTATCGATTTCTTGCACCAAGAAGGTCTCTATGCAATGAATTCATTCTTCGATAAAAAACCTCAGCGCAAGTGGACTTGGACAAGCCCAAACGGAACAACAAAAAATGAGATAGACTTTATAACGACAAATAAGAAAGATACTATCCAAGATATAGCAGTACTAAATAAATTTTCGATTGGGAGCGATCATAGAATGGTTCGAGCGAGAGTATATTTTGATATCAAGAAAGAAAGAACAAGACTGATGCATAAGAACAGAAACATGAAATGGCACCCCCCAGAAAACATTAAACTATACACAGACTCCATAAATAAAAATTTAAATACCCACGATGATATGGATGTAGAACAAATTAACACCAACATAGTAACCGCTCTGAAAGAAGCCGAGAAAGTATGTCCAATGAACAATAGAAATAGTGAGAAACTGAGCCAAAATACAAAAAACCTTTTGGATGAAAGAAGAAAGCTGAGGGACAAATACGATACAAATCTGCCAGTATTGAGAAACTTAAACAAGGAAATCCAGAAAGAAATTCGAAAGGACATCAGACAGCACAACACACGGGAGATATCCAGAGTGATTGAAGAAAACAAAAGCTTAAAAGTCCTGAGACAAAACATGGCAACGGGGAAAAAGAACATACATAAACTGAAGGACAAACAGGGACAGATTGTCAATGACAGGGAAAAGATTTTGGAGGTAGTGGAGAGTTTTTATCGGGAACTGTATAAAAAATCAGAACAACAAGACGATAACCGACCATTAACTAAGGTAATAAACAAAGGTTCCGAAGAGATTCCAGACATAACACTACATGAAATAAGAGGTGCCATAAGGGAAATGAAAAACAATAAATCCCCCGGAAATGACGGAATAGTGATCGAAGCTATAAAGTTTGCTGGGAGAGAAACTCTGCGAGCCCTGGCTAGACTCTTTAATAAATGTCTAAGAGAAGCGATAACGCCAACTCAGTGGAACAACGCAGAGGTAATCCTGTTACACAAAAAAGGAGATATCACTGATCTTTCAAACTATCGTCCTATAAGCCTACTCTCCCATGTGTACAAACTATTCACAAATATCATTACAAAGAGACTAGCAAATAAATTAGAACTTTACCAACCACGAGAACAGGCAGGTTTCAGGTCTGGTTATGGTACAAACGATCATCTACTTGTAATAAAAAACCTAATTGAGAAATGTGCCGAATACAACAACCCCTTGGTATTGATATTTGTGGACTAAGAGAAAGCTTTTGACACAATAAACCAACAAAAAATGTTAGAAGCTTTAACAGAATGTCGAATAGATCACCGTTACACAAATATAATCAAACACATATATAAGAATGCTACAGCGAGTGTGAAAATCGGAGACCAACAAACAAATAAATTCCCCATAGGACGTGGTGTACGACAGGGAGACACTATATCGCCCAAGTTGTTTACTACACTGCTGGAACATATATGCAAAAAGGCAAACCTGGACGAGAAGGGTATAAATATAAATGGAGAAAGGCTTAGCCACTTTAGATTCGCTGATGATATGGTATTGATAGCTGACCAAATGGACGAAGCCAAAGATCTATTAGACAGGCTCTACCTTTCTTCCCTGGAAGTCGGACTGAGGATAAATATGGCCAATCCGTGCTAAACGAAAATATATCTGTCGCTGGAGATGAAATAGACCAAACTACGACATACAAATATTTGGGACAAGAGATTTGCATAGGAAAAGACAACAAAACTACAGAACTTAATCGCCGCATAAGACTAACCTGGGTAGCCTTCGGAAAATTGAAGCATGTGTTCAAATCAGACCTTCCAATATGCCTTAAAAGAAAGACTTTTAATCAATGCATATTGCCCGTGTTGACCTACGGAGCAGAGACATTAACGCTGACGAGAAAAACAATACACAAAATCCGCGTGGCACAGAGGGCAATGGAACGGTTGGGCATTTCTCTCAGAGATAGAATCCCAAACCGTGAAATACGACAACGGACAAAAGTAGTAGATGCGATAGAGAGAACAACAACTCTTAAATGGAACTGGGCAGGACATGTCGCCAGATTAACGGACAACAGATGGACCAGGCGAATATTGGAGTGGAGGCCGAGACAGGAAGCCTATCGAAATAGGGGCCGCTCTCCGACAAGATGGACCGATGACTTGAAGCGTTGTCAGGGAAACTGGATGCAGGCAGCTCAAGATCGGAACACATGGAGAGAATTAAGGGAGACCTACATCCAGCAGTGGATACAGGAAGGGGTTGGTTGATGATGATGATGATGATGATATTATTTAATATAATTTTAAAAAAATTCCACCCTTAATATAATATAAATAAGGAGGGAAAGAAACTCACAGTCTGCTCCACTAGTTTAATAACAATTAATAAAACCATACATGTTTCGAAGGCTTAAGCCTTCATCTTCAGTGAAAAATACAGCATCAAAGTGAACCTATGACATTGTGAAACTGTAAATAAGAAAAAAGAAGTTTAAATAAGTTAAGTTTAAGCAAAAATGATTTGATTGAGTCAATTCCATTTCTTTCAATCATTTTTGCTTAAACTTAACTTATTTAAACTTCTTTGATGCTGTATTTTTCACTGAAGATGAAGGCTTAAGCCTTCGAAACATGTATGGTTTTATTAATTGTTATTAAACTAGTGGAGCAGACTGTGAGTTTCTTTACCTCCTTATAACTTCACTCTACTTTGAGATGGACTACTTCAAGAAAATTAATATAAATAATGTTAAATATCGGAAAGACATGTCATTTCTATTATGAAGGGTACCCATTTAAAGAATATTTGCTGCCTCCGTGGTTTAACCCCCTGGGTGGGGTAGATGTTACCCTTCAAATCTGAAATGAGAAGGGGGTCATTTTAAAGGTCGTTTAAATATCTTTCCAATAATATCATAATTTATTATTTTTTGAATAGAATATTCTGTACTTCAAAAATGGACATACCAAATTAGCAGTACCTGCATTGATTAGTTCCAACCCTTGAATAGGAACAAAGCTTAGTGTAGACGTTTGATTTTGGGTTTGGTGGTTATTTTACTTTCCCCAAAATAACTTTTATTTTACGAGGAAGAATTTTCAAAAATAAACATTCCTCCCTAATTTGCTTGTTCATCATAAACACTGCTATACTGCTTTAAATATTTTAAAATTAAAGAAATAATAAAACAATGATTTCTTTAACATATCCAATGGTATTATTCTCTTATTTCCTGTAATTATAATATTTTATTTGTAATTTTTACCCGCCACTGCTCGCTCGTACTAAAAAAAAATTGACACGAGAAAAATTGTTCCCTTAACGGAAGCCGTTAGACAACAGACAAATTGCGTGGCGGTGTTAAAGTTAAGGATAACTAATTTGTAACATTTTGTTAATGGTTGCGTTGCAGGCGCGTTTTTTGCATATTAATTGAGTTTTTCTGAAGACTGCGGGAACATCGTTAGAAATAAAATTCCCTGCAATGGAAAATGGCCATTTAAATATCAATTGGTCTAAATATAAATGCCTAAAGGTGAAAATATTGAAATATTTAAAAATGGTTGACGTTAAAGGCTAGAAACTAAGAGGATTATTATATTATACAGGGTCTTATGGAATTGTCTTATTAAATTTTAAACCTGAAAATCCTCACAAACAGAAAAACCACGTGTCATACTGAAAATTTGTAGACAAACCCATATGATTAGTAAGCCACGTCCATCATCAGCGATGTTATTATTTTTCCAGTAAGTTCAAACTCTAGAAAGAAAATAAGATACAATTTTAATAAGCTTTTACCTCAACAATTCCTTACGCAATTTCAGTAAAGATGACAACAAATAATTAATTTTCTTGCAAATAAGTTAAACAAATATATAACACAAATGGTAAGCATATCTCTTCTTCTTCACGTGCCTATCTGTTCCATACGTTGGCTATCATATTTGCTAATCTAGTTTTGTTCACAGCTGCTCGGAATAATTCGGTGGTTGTCAGGGAGAACCAAGTTCTCAAATTTTTTAGCCATGAAATTCTTCTCCTTCCGGCGCGCTTCTCATTCCTTTCACTTCCCCTGCAACATGCACTGCAAGAGATTATATGTTTTTTCGTTTCTCATGATGTGACCTAGATATTGTAGTTTTCTTATCTTAATTGTACTCATGATTTATTTTTGCTTTGTCATTCTTCTAGGTATTTCAATGTTAGTTACGTGCTCTGTCCATGATACCCTTCTGTAGAGCCACATCTCGAATGCTTCGATCTTTTTCGTCATTGCTTATGTCAGTGTCCATGACTCCACTCTGTATAGCAACACGGAAAACACATAGCAGCATAACATTCTTAGTTTCGTGTTCTTGGTTAGGTCTCGGCTCTTAAAAACTGCTGACATTTTAACGAATACATTTATGCTCTTTTCAATTCTGGTCCCATTGATCATTTCGAGGTATGTGCATTTTTCAACTCTTTCAATTGTTCCACCCTCCAACTTTAGTTGTCGAATGGGAAGGTTGTTCTTGCTAATGATCATATATTTAGTCTTATCCATGTTGATATCCAATCCATATTGGTGGCTACTTGTTACTAGTCTATCCATTAGTTGTTTCAGATCTTTCATATTATCGATAAATATTACTGTATCATCAGCGTATCTGATGTTATTTAAACGCTGTCCATTTACCAAAATTCCTTCTCGTGCAGTATCTAAATATATGTTCTGAGTAAATGTTAAATAGTAATGGCGACAATACACATCCCTGTCTTACCCCATTAAGCATATGGAAGCTAATTATTTCAAAAAATAACTTTACGAAAGTGATCAGGATGAGGCGGTTAGATTTTGTATTTGCGTTGTTGAAATTTTAACAACTGATAAATTTTACACCATATTTATTGACTATGGCCCTTTGAACTTCAAAAAGTAATACATTCGCGATTTCAAGAAAATTGGTCCTGCGTCGCTTGCTCTTCCTATTACGTAGTTTCTTGAGGCACTATTCTTCTCATATTATTATTATTAGGTAGATTAAAAAAAAACAGTATGTATATATAATATATCATTTCCATAACACCCTGTATATTTTAATACTTTTAACTTCGAATATATTTTTTTGTATTCAATTTTTTTTTTAATTAATTTTAATCTGTAATACTGGGTCTCTCTCATTTCTCATTTATTGTAATCAGAAAATTTCCAGTTAAAATACATTTTTTATTATATCGGGTGTCCCGCTAAGGTCGGCGAGCGGCGGTACCTCGCTAACTGATTGTTCTACAGCTTTCGCGAAAAAACAAATAACAACAAACAAAAGTAACTTCTAGAAGAATACTAAAATTACTTTAAACTTTTACTACATTTGATACATTTACTACTTTCGCCTTTCATTTTTAGAATATTTTTATTTAGATCAAATCTTAAAGCAAACAGCAAGAAAAGAACAATAACTAGAAGCTACTATTTTTAATAATAATAAAGTTGAGGTTATGTAGTATTTCTGACACTTTCAGCCAATCAAAACAACAATTACAGTTATTACATTTAATACAATTCCTACGTAGCCAATGTAACAAAGTAGCAAATTAAATTTTTCTGCGATATTAACAACCCTGATAATAAGTAAGCCCTAATAATAAGTAAGCCATGAAAATCACGAAAACAATAAAATTGACAAATAGCTGTCATTAGTGTTGGGGAGAACCGATGATCTTAATAATCGAGTACTTGATACTCGAGCGATTTTAATAATCGAGTGAATCGCTCGAGCGATTAATCACTTGAAATTTTTATGACTAAGAAGACTGTGTTGATAAAACACCAGGGGTTGTTTTTGTAAGCTTTAGAAGTTTAGTCTAAAGTTTTCATTAAGGAAGTTGATTCTGATTTAAAAAAAAATGATATCCTTTAATTTTCTAAAAATTTACAATCGCCGCTGGCTAGCCAGTCAAAACAAAACCCATGTTGCGATGAATCCACTAAGGGATTTGGCATACTTTTGTGTATGCGCCTTCTCGTTTCTGTGCATTTAACAAAGACGTATGTCGTGTCAGCCTTCTGAGCGTCAAACTCGAACGTCAACAATCGGCACATCTCCGGTGGTGCGCGGCGTCGGGTATCAAGTGAAAGGCAACGATTTCTCGCTCGAATATACCAGCATTTTTTTACCTCGAGCGATCACACTACGAAGCAGCACATTTCCGTCGGCGCCAAACGAAGCTCGGGTATCGAGTGAAAGGTAATAAGTAACAAGCGACGATTTCGCTTGAATTTATAACTCGAACAGTATTTTTAATAATCGAGCGATGTCGGTTATTTCAATAATCGAGTACTCAAGCGGTTTTTCGCTCGAGCGATCACAACACTAGTCATTAGTTTCATTTTAATTTGTTATTTTGACTTCTAAAATTGTGCTTTTGCTGATAAAATCAGATTAAACAATTTGAAAGTTGCTATTCTATTGCTAATAAACCTTAGGACATACTGGTCGTGTATTTTCAATATTTTGAAAATACTTAAGTTAAGTATTTTCATTGTCTGCTTAGTGAATTTCAACGACCCAATTACAGAATATGCGTTTGCAATATTCTTATTTTAACATAATTAAAAGATTTTCGATATGTCTGTAATGACTGTAATGACTGTAATGAGTAAAATTGCAGGACTAAATCTATGAAAGGGCATCTTCTAATTAAAAAAAAAAATTGGCGCAGTTAATTCTTAAACGAAAAAATTTTCAAATTATTATCCAATATTATCTCCAAAATTGAAAATAATTCGGCAACCCTGTCCACAAATTTCTAACTCGCCTCAACTGATTAACCTGAATAACCAGACAGTAATAATAGCCAAAGCAGCCAATTTACTTGACGCATGGAGACAAACCGGATCAGGTTTGGTCATGTGCAATGTCTGTCTAATGACAAATTAGTAAACTAAAAGAATGGACAGAACCGTACTTAAAATTTATTTTCCTTTTACCTAGATAACACAAATTTCTTAAATACCAATATGGAAAATTATTTTTTCCCAGGCCACCCAATGATCCTTATAAAATACTATTTCAGATTGAATGGAACTACCAAGGAAAGGAAGCCCTCTCCATTGATAGGATGCAACCACATGCAGACCGGTTTCGAACTCATTTGTTCTTGTCAGTACAGTCAGTACAGGGTAGGTGTACATACCTATCATCAGGACTTTAACTTAACGCTGTATTATCATCGGTAGTCGAGAAAATACAGCGCGCACACAATCTGAACAGACGTTATTTGATTAAATGAAATTTTAAAAATCTATTTAAGAAATAAACGTCTATGCCTTTCAGGTGGTATTAATATCAAATACCAAATCCTATCAATAGAGAGGGCTTCCTTTTCTTGGTAGTACCATTTAATCTGAAATAGTATTTTAAAATGCTACTGTGTAGACAAAAATACGCCCTTATTGTATAAGGATCATCGAGTGGTCTGGGAAATAATAATTTTCCATATTGGTATTTGATATTAATACCACCTGAAAGGCATGGATTTTTTTATTTCTTAAATACAAATTTCTTAAGGTTTTGCAGCTGTATGAAACTACAAATATATTTTTAATTTCTCGCGTATCCAAGATTTTCAAATAACCTGCCAACAAATGCAAACTAATATACTTCAAAGATAAGTGCGATTGCTTATAAATCTATCAATCTATCTATCAATTTTGATATATCCATTTTCTATATATTAATAAATTTTCAATATCTTGCATTCCTATGACTTAGGGCCGATAATTGAATATTACCTTAAGTTAGGCCTTAACTAAGGTAGCCTTAACATTAGATGAACCCTAAAAAACTATGTTTTAAATTAATTTGAGGATCAATTGATGTGTTAAATGGACGATTATCATGTCTTTAAACATCTATTCCTTTAGATGAAAGATAAAGAGAAATTTAATATATGGTCTGTGTTAAGGATGACTTATGTTATTCTGCACCTATTTCGGTTCTGGCGATCCCTCTTGCTGAGGCAATGAATAAAATATAGGGTGTTTCATTAAGACCGGCCACCGGCCATATCTCGGTAACTACTGGACATAGAAATTCAGGGTAAAAAATTAATTATTAAGTGGAAAATCTTGTAAATTATTTTTAAGTGGCTCATTTCGCCGCAAAGGTCATAACTAAAAAATAAATATTTAATAAATATAATTAGTTGTATCTCAGGAACGGTTCGAGATGGGTATAGGAAATTGTTAAAAAAAGGTACTTGATTTTGACATAGAATCGAAAAAATGCAACATATATGAGTCATTTTTAAAAAAATAACAATTAAAGTGTTTAAAATTATTCTTGTGGCAATAAACGAAAGAAGATATAGAACTGCGACGTTTACGTTTTTCCTTGAACATTTAATGTATTTAATATATACGATTATGATATCATAATTATACCGTATTATTAAATCAAAAAAACTGTTACTATTGCAAATGACGCCCTCTAGCAATTTTATTAGTATCGTAGTATCGTATACCACTTGACACGACACTTAAAAGTACTTACATTTGTTCCTCCACTCTTATCGAAGTCGATAAGACAATGATCTTTAGATGAAAATAATACAAAATTGTCCGAACTTTCGAATGATGTTACCAAGGGTATCCCTTAATGTGGGAACATTCGGAAAAATTTAGAATTTTAATATTTATTTTTCAATTATTGTGCCCCTTTATGGCAAAATGTGGAACTGAAAAATAATTTTCAGGATTTTCTCATAACCACATTAATAATGAATTTGTTTCCCATAAATTTCTATGCCCTATAGTTTTCGAGATATGGCCGTCGGCGGTCCCTAATGAAACACCCTGTATATTAATATGATTGAAGTCGGGAAAGTCCTTCTTACTTATGAAAATAAAATATGACTAAGAATTTCGATAATTGACTGCCAAATATGTTAAAAAAGGGTGACATCATATTAACCAGCCAATAAAATTCATTTTAATTTCTTATTAAAATTTATTCGCCATAAATAACAATTTCTTTGAGTTAAATAACCAGTTAAACTTTATTAACAAATTAATCCCCATTTTATTTTAATGCCTGAATATGGTTTTTAGGCTCAACCACTACTAATCAACCGTTGTGATAGTATTTCACGTCAAATGATAAGGGATCCAAACAGATCTTTTCAATAACTTGTTAAATTGTGCACAGTTGAAAATGGAAGACATTTTGAACATTTATTGTTTATAATTATTAGTCAAGGCGCCTATGGTATTTAAACAATATAATTGATGAAATTTGAAATTGTTTCAAAAACGGCCCGAAATGACTTATATATTTATATTACAAAAGTAATTGCTATAAAGTTTGAATCAAATGCCCAAATAATATACAGGGTTATCTATTTGAAAATCTAGAGAAAAATGATTTTGAAATGTATCGTTTTTGGAACCTTATTATAAATACCTTGTAAAAAATAGATAAACACATTCATAGTATCTTTAGACGGTTTGTTATAAAGCCCATCCAATCCCATGGATAACAAAATAATTTTAGATTTTTAGATTTATTTTTTAGGACTCCAAAACAATTTTTCATAGTTTTTAATTTATTGCTCTTAAACTAATTATAAAGGACGAACCGATACGAACCTAAATATGCAATAAAATACTGGATTTCCCATTTAAAAAATACAACTTTATGTTATCACACTTTTTTGGGCCACCATGTATATGGGAAAATATTTTCCCTAAGTTAGCATATTATTGAAATTTCTAATTTATTTCGTATAGGGGCTATATAGGGGCGAAGTATGACGCACTATTGCACGACTCTGTATATAACAACAACTATTGTGCATTTGTAAAAAATTAAAATAATTGTTTTCCATACTGAACTTATCCGTTTTATGAGGAACTTATATGATAAGCTGCTAAGCAAATAAAATTAAATAAATTAAGAAACATATCCATTCTGGTGGAACTTTGCAATAAACTTTGCAAAAATCAACAACTCTTGGCACTCTATATAAAGCCCAGATTCGACCATCACTAGAGTACTGCTCTCATGTCTGGAGCTCTGCACCCAAACATACTCTTCGGCAAGGCATCTTTTAGTTATTTTTTACTGCCTATCCATATCTTTTAAAACGCCCTATTTTCTAATATTTTTCTGACTAATCTGATACTTTTATCACCGTATCAAATACCAGAACTAGAAATGTATATACTCATCACATCAAACATGTCGACATAACAATTATATTATATATTATTATCATTATTGTCGCAAAATGTTACTTTTAATTATTTCTTACAATTTGGCATCCCTGCTAGGCCGCTATGCAGTGTTTTGTTGTTTTTAGTTCATTGCTATCAGCTGGCTGTCTTTCTGTGTAAATTTTAAAGCATTTTTAGTCATCACTGATATCAGTTCAGTAGTTTTTAAATTACTAAGTAATTAAAAAAATTCTAGATCCATTTGATGTTTAATGGGTATCCAAATAAAAGGCCTGCGTATCCAAATGGATACTCAAAAGTACGGTAAAAGATGCTTTGCTTTTCGGGTACTGGATTCCATCGAAAGGAGAGCCATTCATCTGATAGGAGACCACGAGCTGACAAAGAGCCTCGACTGCTTGGAACATCGAACACAGGTTGGTGACTTGACTCTCTTTTACAGATATTTGCATGGAAAATGCTCGGCTGACCTTACCCTCTTAATTCCGCCCAGAGCGGCGAATAGCGGAAATACACGACGAGCCACTGCCACCCATCCATATGTGGTTAAGCTTAGTACTCCTCGAACTTCATTATTTAAGAATTCTTTCATCTGGAGGACGTCATCCTTATGGAACGATCTTCCCGAGATCGTGTTTCCCAACGAGTATTACCTCCAACGATTGAAAACCAACGCGAATCGCTTTATGCGCACACGCACCACTCCTAGAGTGCCTTAACAGATTTTCCTATAGTGCTTGTGTTTGATCATAAAAAAAATGTATAATTCCCCTTCCAAAAAGAATAATAATTTACATTTCTTCATAAATTTCCAAATCTTCCTCGGAATTTAACAGAGTGTATTTTGAGAAAGTCGCCGCGGCTACCAATTAAAAGAACCCCTGTTAAAATTATTGTGGTAAAACTTTACGGTTAACCCTTATCGTATTTTCTGCAGACATTCCAACTTTACCACTCTTAGTAATTGGGGAATGAATACAGAAAACAAACAAAATTAACTTTGGGTATTTTGTAAAAGAAAAAATACGTAATTTACCCGCAAACAATTTATTGCAAGTGAAGTGGTTTTTGGGATGGACCAAATCTCATAGATAAACAGCGCAGAAAAAGAGGTATAATAATAACTAAATCCTAAATGAATAAGCATACAGTGTGTTTGTTCATTGATCAACATATATTGGTTCTTATCGGTCGAAGTTTGAATCGAAGAACTTTTGCGAAATTTATAACTGATTTTAAAAAAGTTTTCCCGACATCCGGACACAAACATCGGCTGCCGATGCACAGCTTCGCAGACAGCATATTGGTTCTTATCGGTCAAAGTTTGAGTTCGAGTTCGAATCGAAAAAGTTTTGCGAAATTTATAACTGATTTTCAAAAAGTTTTCCGGACGTCCCGGCAAAAACATTGGCTGTGCTCGACAGACAGCATGAAGTATCACGCCTCAATAAAGACCTGGAAGAAACTTTGGCTTGGAGTGATAGTAACCAAGTCGAATTTAACGCTAAGAAAACCCAGGCAGCAGTTTTCTCTAAAAAGGTTAACATCACCGAACCGGATATAGTCAAGGCACTGGCTTCATATATTAATTTGCTGGGCGTCAATCTGGGAGGGAATATGTCTTGACATAACCACGTTGTGCAATCGCCAAGATAGCTACTCAGAAACTTGGTGTACTCTTCCGAACCAAAAAGTTGTGCACACCTCAGCAACTTATGATACTATACAAATTCCAGATTCGACCATGTTCTCATGTCTGGAGTTCTGCACCCAAACATACTCTTCGGCTACTGGATTCCATGGAAAGGAGGGCCATGATGAAGAGCCTCGACAGCCTAGAACATTGAAGACAGGTTGGGGATTTGACTTTCTTTTACAGATATCTCCATGGCAAGTGCTTGGCTGACCTAGCCCTCTTAATTCCGCCCAGAGCGGCGAACAGCAGAAATACACGACGAACCACTGCTGCCCATCCCATCCCATATGTGATTAACCATAGTATTTCTCAAACTTCATTATTTAAGAATTCTTTCATTTGGAGGACTTCATCCTTATGAAACGAACTTCCCGAGGTCGTTTTTCCATACGAATATAACCTCCAATGATTCAAAACTAACGTGAATCGTTTTATTCGCACACGCACCACTCCCAGAGTGCCCTAAAGGAATTTTCTATAGTGCTTGTATTTGATCATAAAAAAAAAATTTAATTTTAATATATTTGAGGAAAACAGATACGTTCTATTTTCTTCATGCCTGAAAGCGTCTTGCCATAGACGTGCTCAAGCAATAATTTATGAAGTGGGAAATAAATAAATACAGTGTGTTAATTCCGCAGCTGGATTCTTCCTGAAAGTTCAAAACTATAGATTCCTTTTCTCAAAATGTCCTTCTGACTGGTATTATTATTTAATTACTAGTCTCCCTCTTCTTTCCATACGTTATAAATATTTGCCATGATTTATTTTGCTCTTCGAACTCTTCCAATGTTTATTTCTAATTAATGTCTGATTCGTTACGTAATTGATAGAAAAAACTAATTATTTATTGTTAGCTTAATGAAAGATTATGGAAAAATCTTGCATGATTTCGCAGCATAGCAAAAAACAGACCGTTACTATAGATCTAAAGACAATGAATAGATATTTATTTTATTAATTGAAATATTGTGGAAAGTGATCATTTTTACACGTCTTCACGTTTATCCAGGTGCATTTTATAACACTATGCATAATATTATATTAAAATTTATTATATTACTGGTAAGTTAAGTTGTTTTAATTGGAAATGACATCATTCTTTTCTGTTAACGATTTTTACAACACAACTGACGCGATGGCAGCATAGCATACTTTTTTGATCACATTCCATCCGATGTTCAAAAACGACTGGGCATACATTACTTTTTATTTTATTTTTTTTTAAATAAAAAATATTGAAATGTCGGTTTTAAAGCAAATATTATACGTACATGTCCAGGAATGTCTTATACATAGCTAACAAAATCTCAGGCTGTCTGCTTTATCCAGTAAAATAATATTTCTCAGTTTTTTAACGTGAATACTATTCTTAAAGCAACAATAATTCGTTATTTCCAATTTTATCGGACTTACTTTCCCGAAGTCTCTTTTACTTTATAAATAGTAGAAGCCATCATCATCTAAAAATCTTTCCAAATTGCCCATATTGTATTCCACAAACAAGCCAATCTTCATTGATAGTCTGTCTGTTCTCTTAAAAATCTTTTGCCGTGTCGCGAAATCAAGAAACATCTTGATTGCACTGTCCGACCGAGGATTTCCAATCTTTGAGCAAGATGTCAACGAGTTACCGACGCCAATTTCAGGAGCTTTTGTTAAAAAACTTTCAGATGAGACTACAACATTTATGAGAATTTTGAACGGGGCATCGTACTTGTTTGTGAAAGTTAAAAAAATATTATTGTCCTTTTTCGATCGAAAATTCAACCACCATACATGGACAGAGAAGTTGAGGTCGGCGTCACCTACTTTTCGTGAATATTCGATATGCAATAATTAATATTTGCATGTAAATAACAACTTGGAGTCAACACGATTATTTTCCTAAATAGCTTTATTTATGATATTTTACTTATCCGTCTCTTGTACATGGTGACCCAAATTCGATGCTCACCATTGGGATCTCTGATCTCTGAGGAATTAAGGAAATTCCGACTACTTCCAGAGATATCCGAAACAATGTTTTTTTATTACATTATTCATAAACATATTGAACAAATTAAAGCACTTCCAGAGGCACTTTGTTACGCTGGCATTTAGAGATAATTTCTAATAGTTTTCAGATATCACCATTGGTCAAAATTCTGAAATACTGATCTGAAAATAAATATTATTTTTAAATTATTTCTTTCCCCCAAAACACAAACCAGTAACTTTTTGTCAAAATTCCACCGGTTAGAACCGAAGATACATCGTCAATAGCTTAATATCGTTGCCATTACGTTCCTGATAATTATTATGTTTGAAAAATGCTACTATATTCACAAGGAAAGACGTTTAATAAGCGACATTGTGGGTAAAAAGGAATTACAATAAATATAATTAAAATATATTGTGGTTAACAAGGAATTACAAATAACAGAATAAAGTTTCTAAAATATTTATTCTAACTTAGAAGTAATATTTTTAAAAAGTGAGATTTTGGTAACAAAGAAAGTTATATTACTTATTCAAAATGCAATCTTTCTGCTTAAATACATTTTTTTGTTAACTGTCTACTTTTATAAATTGCACGTTGAATAATTAATTGTTCTCACATGAACTGAATAGCCCTGCTCTCTCCAATTTAATTTACGGTATAACGTCTATATTTTCTGGCATATTGCGATGAAAATTTTGAAGAAGTCCTCAAAGGAAATAATCAAGGAATCATATAAGGGCTTTCCGCTGGCAATCGTACAACTCCTTGGTCTCCAATCCACCTATTCTGGAACATGTTGTTCAGCAGGTCTATGATTTATCTTCCTTTGTGGGGTGGGGCGCCATTTTGCTGCCTCCAGATTTCCCGTAATACAGCTAACGGTTGTTCAGGGGTATCCGATAGGGATGAAGGTGAAACGTCACTACAAGATTCTTATCCGGGACCAAATGATAGACGACATTAAAGGATGGAATCCATAAAATGAAATACAAGAATAATCTGATTGATGGTTAATAGTTTTCTCCATTACTGCTGATACAACTGAAAGCAACGCGACTGGTCGATAGTTGTTAGTCATGGTTCTCTTACTTTTTGTTATAGGCTTAACTCGCGCCGTCTTTCAGCACGATAGAAATATTCTTTTTTTGTACGATAAGTTGAAAAGTCTACAAAACACTGGTGTGAGTTCGTTGACGCATCTCTTGAGAACAATAATACGAATTTCGTTTGATGGAACGCTGACAGAGCTGCAGGAATGTTGGGTTGTGTGAAATATTTTAAACAATACATAATTAACTAACCAGACAATGTTGATAGAAATATTAATGACAATGGCAGAAATGATTACTCATAATCAAAGTTGTTATTAAATAAAGAATTATACTAACCTGCTTACCTTGATTGTTAAAATATACTTTATGCTGATTTATGTCACAATCAAACCTCTCTGGTTAGTTAATTTATAACTTTTTGTAACTCGACATCAATCTTCCAGCTGATTATGATTTCAGGAGTAACGATCATGTTGTAGCGGACTCATTATATCTATAGATACTAAAAAAATAGACATTTTTACGGATATTTTTTTTTACAATATCACAGGAAGTTCAATATGTTATTGTCTTAAATTTGAACCAACCATCCATCTTCCTTATATTTGTTATTCTTCTTTATAAACGTGTTATTAGCGTTTATTTATAAATATGTTACTATGTCAATTGAAGCATTATATTTTGAATATTGTTACATTATTTCACTACTCTGACATAATAACCTTACCACTGATTGACGCTATTCCAACAATCAATCAACATTATTTATTTTCAGCAGATTTCTTTATTTTTTAATTTAAATTCTCATTTGTGGATGTATTCAGGGTGCACATTGATACATTTTTTAGGAATATACTGAAAATTGTACTTTTTCACTATTAGCCACGTGCAACTTTTTTTAGTCCACTACGTCTTTATCGGTGCACCAGTAGGGGAATTTCGGGCAAAGTGTCTACCTTAACAAATTAAATCTACAAATATATTTTAATAACTCAGAAAGCATTAGGGATGATTGATATCTATTCTCTCATGATTTGTCTGCAAATTTCCAACATATCTAGTGATTCTAGAGCAGACCTTTGATATAATATAGACAAAAGTGAGATATTGCAAAACATTCGCTTTGCCACATATAAGGGACAAAGTGGAGACGTATGCGAGGCAAGGTAAACATCAATGTTCAAATACAAGAAAACACTTTCCATAAACAACATGAAAGAAGGAAAAATTCTAAAAAGTCTAAAAAGAACAACGACACTCTTTAAAAACCTTACAAATTGGAGCAACTAAAACTAACAAGAAATACACCGGAAACTCTCGATCAAAGGTAATCCTGAAACTAAAGGTTTGGTTGGTTTATTGTCTAAATTGAAAAAAATTATTTTTACATTTCCATGGCTTAAAACTATGATGACCACTTTGGCCCGTTGTGAAAAATCCTTGCCCCAATATACACCGACAAATTATATTAAAAGTCATAAGTTAATATGTGTTTTCCGTTCAATAGCTTGTATGTACACCTCAACTACATATATAAAATATCATTCAAAACTTGTACAATATTGAACAAACAATTTATATTTTCAACTAAACTACTACTTTAAGTACCGATAAATATTACAAGCACGTGGTTCAAAACTGACTACGATTAAATGTAGACTACATAGCTCTACACAGCGTTGTTCCAAAGTTAGAATTTTTGTACCATCTGGATCATAACAATTGTACCAAATATGGTAAAAATGTACCAACATGCACCAAGGCAGTGAACAACTAAAAAAGAAAGCCGCCAGTAGTAGACAGAGTACAAAAGAAAGTGTACCAAAAACTAGAAAGAGGTACCAACGTGTAAAGTGTATCGAATTCGTTACAAACCCTGGGCTCTACATGCATAAGGAAAATGATGTACGTGAATACGCCCATAGATGTCCTTACGATAGAGGAAATATTGTACAAAATTTGCCCCTCTCATGTTAACAATTCTTATTTTTCCCATTAGTTAGGTATAAATAACTGTTCTTCTAATGATATTGAATAAAATTATATGGAATCATCAGTATTACAGTACTTCTTTTGTTATACTTTTTTTATTGCAGTTCCGTTTTATCCCTTGTAACTTTTTCCCCTTAAAATGAGAAAAAGTCTAAAATATACAATTACTAACAACTTGGAAACTTTTATTTTGACATTCATTCGGGTCTAAATTAAAATTCATTAACTTTTACTTTAGCGCTTAATTTATCCAGGCTATAATTAAAAAAGTAATTTCGAGGAAGCTAGCCGTTGGTAATTAAAAGAACCAGCCATCCCTTAGGGTAAAATTATTGTGGTTAAAGTTTATTGTTGACCCTTCTTGTATTTCGGGAATTTCCCGGCTCTGCCTATTCCAGTTAATCGAGGTTAAACCCACTATAGTTATTTATTTTTCATCTATTTTCATCTATTCAATTATTTACTTATAATACCTTAGAAATGGTTGCTATAAATAATATCATAGGAAATATGAGCGGGCGACAGTTCATAATACCCGATGATTTTCATAATGTCCGGTTATTATTATTACAGAAAATAATGAACAAAATTTGTATTTATTTTTATAGACATTTTTAAATAATATTATTCTCTCTTTTCCCTATGTTAAATGTACAATTTTTCAATTTTCCTGACCAAGAAGCTGGACCAACTATGAAATTTTACGACTCTATTGCTGAGATTCTCGATGTGCATGCGGATTCCTGTTCCATGTCAACATTAATTAACATATTTTCTTTTTCGGTAACAGCTAGCTATCATTTTTGCTCTGCGGTTTTTCGGCGTAATACTTTCCTCTATATAACCCTCCGCTACGCTAGTACTCATCCACTTTCCGTGTAGCTTAAGGGTTTGTTCAAGGGAAGCACCACCCTTGATAAGAAGTGTGGACGAGGTTCGACGTAGGCAATGTTCTGTATATTCCTTGGCGTTTCCTAAATAAAGAAATGATAGTCCGTTGACATATTTATCGCAAGTAATAATAAATAACCCCAATTAAATATTTATTAATTTGGCAATTATAACTGATTTAATAAAATATTAATGCTCAATTGCTGTTATAATAAATTTATTTAAATTTTACTATATATTGTAAAAATGCTCTACTAGATTCTTTAAAAAATGTTATTATAAAACTAATTCAACAGTTTAGCAACATATGTTTTTATATTACAAATTTATCACTCAAAAGCCGAAAACTACCGCCCTATTACACTTTTACCGGTAATGGGAAAAAACTTTGAAAAAATTATACGCAATAGAATAATCAAAGAAGTAGGACATAAAATACCTAAACATCAATTTGGTTTTAAGTCTGGCCACTCTACTATCCATCCACTCACCATTCTGACATCAAACATTCAATCAGCAAACATAATGGGACTTAGCAGTGCAGCAGTTTTTTTGGATATTAAAAAGGCATTTGACAGCGTCTGGCATAAAGGTATTCTATTTAAATTACATCAACTTCAGTGCTCAGCCAATTTAATCTGGATAGTCAAGCATTTCTTGGAAAACCGCAAAAATGTTGTTAAAATAAATGGAGTTTTTTCAATACCTTTTTCTTATGAGCAGGGAACACCACAGGGCTCACCACTATCACCACTGTTATATAACGTGTTTTGTTTCGACATTTTTCCAGAAATGAATCAAGTTTTGCCGAGAATACCATATTATAATACAGTTCGCTAATGATACGTCAATGATAGTTCACCACAAAAATGCAGCTGAAACAGTACAAGCACTACAATTGCACTTAATGTCGTTATTTTGTGGTTTCAAAAATGGGAATTAAAAGTACACCCCGAGAAAACACAGTTTATAATTTTCCATCATAAACTAAAAAATTCTTCACCAACTTTAGAAGTACTGAACCACCAAATAAACCCACAGACCGAAATTAAATACCTTGGCATCTTTTTTGATCATAAACTGAATTTTAAACATCACCTAACAATTATAAAGAAGAAGATGAGAACAAGAAGTAAACATTTTAGATGTCTGACTTATAAAAGTGAAGGGATTAGTTTAAAAACCGCTTCACATATATATAAAATGTTGGCTCGACCAATGGTGGAGTATGGTCAGATAATTTTCAGTTCTTGCAGAAGACCAGCTGTGAATATTATAGAAATAGCTGAAAGAACAAGTCTACGCAAAATTACAAAGATGAGACACCCTGCCAACCAATTGCACAATCCATCCAATGAATACCTGTATGAAAAAACCGAAGTTGAACTAATTATCCAACGATTTCATAAACTTACCACAAAATTCACCAGCAAGGCAACGAACTTAAATATCATGGAACCCTTCATTATGAATTTACCCAATTATTACACAAGAAAAAGACAATACCCTGAAAGGACAGTTTTTGAATTGATAACAAATTAGTTTTTTTTTTTTTTTTCTCTTTCCTACATGATTCTTTTGTAACGTTTTGTTGTATATAAGATTTGATATTGTGATTTATACTAGTTTCTTAATGTAGATTAAAGGCTGAAAGACCTAGGTCGATAGCCTGTTAGACTTGTCTAATAAAAATGTGTTAATAATATTACGGTTCCGAACTCAGAGATGACTCAATTATAAATCGATATTTATTATAAGAAATCATAGTTCATGCATGGGTAAATGAATTCACCGCCATTCAACAACACCGAGAAAAATCATGAACAACTAAAATATGTTAAATCTATAGGAAGCGTCATCTAGCGACTCCCGTAAAAATGACAGAGACATACCTTATAGTGTAACTGAACTGAGCAAGAATAACTCTTTTAAATGACACTAATTTTAATATTTTCCGATAAGGCGTTCCTGAGATATTGCATTTTTTCCAAATTAACGTTTGCGTTACAATCACCACTTTATTTGAATGGTTAGAGAAAAAAGTATGTAAGCAAAGTTGTTCATAATATATGAGAGATTTATTTGTAAGTATTTTCAATATACCTTATCTAAGCAAATTGTAGAGAAATCGACTGTTAACAAATTCCTATTAGTATTACGACCCCTAGCGACAAAACTTGTAAATAATTTCCAGCACTTTCTCTTGGCAACTTTTTCTATAAATATTTTCATTCGGAAGCTGTACGATGCACAGCGTACGTACCTAGCTTAGTTGGCCAGCCTGTATACTACACGCGAAACTACTGCCTTTTTGCAAGGAAAGATTCCCTATCATGTCGACTCACGTAATGGATATCAGAACTGGCCAGCAAGATCGTGCGACTTAACGCCTAGCGATTTATTTCTTTGATGTTTTTTTCAAATCCATCGTATACGTTAATAAACCAAGAACAATTCCAGAGCTCAAGAATGAACAGAACCTAATAGCGATCAACCACAAATTTAAACCACAATAATATCCCAGAAAGGAACAGTTTTCTTTAATTTCGTGGAACTGAATTTTGTTTCATTATTTTTGCTAATTAAACCCAGTAAAAGAAGTTAATGAATTTTAACGTCGGTCTAAAGTATAAATTAATGTTTAAAAACTTCCCCAGTTGTTTGTTTATGCAAATTTAAAGTATGGCCGTAGTCTTATGCAAAAATTTGTTGCCACAGAACTTACAGGAGTTAAATAATACATTTTACCTGGAATTATAAACGTTTCTTGGATTCTCGTTTTAAGCGGGGAATATATATTTAAATAAATCCGCATTAAGTGGGTAAATTTGTTCTTGTTCTATATAAGTACTCTAGTCAGTGTTATTTTTAATACACGGAAAAAAGCTGGAGTAAATTATTATAATAGAGATTTTATTGCAAAATTTCCTATAGAATATAGTATTAATTCAATTTTCTATTAGTAATCCATACCAAAATAATATTGCAATCATAATTTAGAGAAACCTGTAGTTATGATTTCTAAATTTAGTACAATCAAATAAATACTAAATTATATGTAATTTTTACAACGAATGTATGTGCACGGAACAAACACTATAGTAAAATTATTTAGTAAAGATTTTTTGTACGATGTTCTATTTAATATTGTATTAATTATTGCAATTTTTATTATGAATCCATACTAAAATACTATTGTAGATATAGGGTTTGTTCGGGTTTGGGTATTAGCGCAAACTGGGCAACAGCGCAGATTTGATTTACAACCAATCGGCAATAAGTTGAAGCCCGCTGACAAATAAGAATGTGTGTTTGTTAAGGCCGTATTAGACTAGGCAATTTTTTCTCTTGCGCCGGCAATTATAATGGCACGTATTCATGCGAAGTAAACCGTTTTCGATCAGCTGGAGCATTGTCAACGGTCAGAACAGCAGTGGGTACTGTCGAAATCCCTAAAATATCCCCAGAATTAGAGATGTGCAAACCTGTTCGTTTTGATTACCAGTTAAAGCAACTACTGCTATTTACAAATAGGAGGTGCAAAAAGTTGCTGAATTAGCAGTCCATAAGTTTAATAAAGAATGTAAACTGCTAATTTAAGTACCAGTGGGTTCAAATGGCCATTACCTGTTCATACCTGGTTCGGCCAAATAATAAACAGTTAAAAATAACAGAATAATCCATGTCTACCCAATTGCGCCGGCAAGGGCAATTAAAATGGCGCCTGTCCCATTTCTGGTAATGAGAGACAGCTGATCGGGAACAGCGTACTGCGCATGAATCCGTGTCATTTTAATTGTCAGAAGAGTAGAATTTCTGACTGTAGTACGGAGAATGATGTACTGCGCCTGAATCCTTGAATTATAATTGCCATTGCTGGCGCCATAAAAATTCCCGAGTGTAATACGGCCTTTAGAAAAACGACCGTTGCCTCATTAGAATTCGGAAAGATCGCACGTGTTTCTCGACTAAAATTTTAAGTACGAAATTTAACCAAAAAAGTTTTATGTTCATTGATATTTATACAAGCTGGTAAACGTAAGTATTCACTTAAAAATATTTGCGTTTGACGTATATGATAGTTTTACAGTTCTTCTTTTTATTTGGGTTAGTTTTAACTGAGAATTGTATAAAATAATGTTTTGATTACGTTAGAAAAGTTAACGGTTCTTAGGGGCAACAGCGCACTTTCAATGTAGGGGTAATAGCATAGCTGTGCTGTTACCTCGAAAATTTCAAATTATTGGTATAAACTCAGGACTCAGATTCCACGTTCTTACAAAGGCAATGTTAGAGCAAAGTGGAGCATTGATAATTTAAACAGTGCCGTTCGTGATGTCACGTTAAAACAATTAAATATAAATCAAGCCAGTAAAAAACACGGGATTCCATATACCACAATAAAGGATCACGTGAACCATAGGTGCCGATATGCCAGCAACGCTGAGTTGGTTCCAAAAGTAGTAGGTAGACGACCAATTTTTATCGAGGAACAAGGAACTAAACTTGCTGAATATTGCGTCAAACTGTCACAACGTTATTAGGGATTGAGCATTCAGCTTCGGCAACTTGCATATCAGTTTGATGAAAAACATGGTGTTGAGGATAGAAAAACTAAAAATAGTGAAAAACTTGCTGGTTGGGACTTTTATTGGTGCTTCATGAAAACACATCCTCATATATCTCCTGAAGCGACAAGCCTAAGTAGAATTGTAGTCTTTAATAAAGTTGAGATAGATAGTTTTTTTTTCTAATCTGGCTGTATTATATTAGAAAAATAAATACACAGCTAATGACATCTATAATGTGGATGAAAGTGGATTGCAAACGGTTCACAAACCTTCTAAAATAATAGCACCAAAAGGAGTAAAACAGATAGGCAAGATCACGAGTGCTCAAAGGGGTGAGACTGTTACCATTATTTGCTGTTTTAATGCGGCTGGAAGTTACGTGGCGCCATTTATTGTCTTTCCCAGAAAGAATATGAACAACATTCTAATGCAAGCGTCTCCTCCAGGGTCAAAAGGCTATGCAAGTTCAAATGGTTGGAGCAACGGTTGCACGGAAAAAGAAACGTCAACAAGCATTTCTTTCATTTGGGGTCTGGTTTAAAAATTTCATCGTAACTTAAGTTTCGTTGCAAAATTTATCTCTTATTTTTATATAATATATTGTTTGTTATTATGTTAATATTGTTACCAAAATGTAAACTGTTGCAGTGTCAAATTTTTTCATAGAAATAAAGGCATTGATTGTATTTTGTTACTTCAGTTCAGTTAAGTTTCCCTCTGACCATAAGTGTGGGAAATAGCGTTAATGGTATACGCTATTAAACAACAAGGTGGGGTAATAGCGTGATCTACAATTTTTTTAAAAATTGAAGTGATTTTAAAAGTTTCAAGATAATTGAAATTTTGGAAAAAATATCATATTGTACATAAGTCAAGGTACCTCTGTACAAGAAATAAATTGATATATATGTATATTTTTCAATTTAGGGTTGTTTAAAATTTTTACTGCTAATACCCCAACATCCCCTACGTCATTTCTAAAAAAGTATAGTTAGAATTTCTAATAAATTTAGTAAAATCAAGTTAAATCATTGTAAATTTTACAACGAATGTGTATTGAAAATATTATAACTACAGAACTACAGTAGTTAAATATTTAAAGATTTTTGGTATGTTTCAATGGCTATTATTTAAGTATATTTTATTGGAGAAATAACCAAGTTTAATTGCAGTGTTATTTTTATTTTAAAGAAGGCATACATGAGATGCAACGGATTACTGGGAAATAGATTTTCGTAACCAATAATTGGTGGAGAACTTAACAGGAAACATACCATCGATCTATGAAGTCAAGCGACGTTGGTCATGGTTAGTACTTGGATGGGTAATCGCTTGGAAATACTATGTGTCAAAATTTTTGTAAAAGATTTTAGTAAATTTTACAAAAAGCTTTAGTAAATTTTACAAAAGATTTTAGTAAATTTTGCAAAAAACCTTTCATATAAATGGTTTACTAAATATTTTTGTAACTTCTACTAAAATTATAGGTTAAAAATTGGTATAATTTTATGACAGTAATAAAAGTTCAGTAACATATAGAGCCATAAACTGAGGCCAGTTTTACCATTTTTATAGTACATTTAACTAAGTATTTCTTTCCGTATAATAGAGAGCTTTAAATAGCTATACCTAAATGTATAGTAAAATAATTGAATGAGATGAGCTGCTGAATATTTGAGTATGACTAATCAGTTCAGTTTAAAGACTATAGAATTTAAAGTTTTATATCTAGATATAGTATTTTCGGTTTAAATATAAACGGAAAGGATAAAATATATACTCTAGTATGGAGTATCTACTACTTTGCTAGTAAAGTAAGTCTGTGGTATTACTCGTAAAACCTTTATATCCTAAATTATTTTTCTCATTACCTTCGGATAAAGAGAATTGTATATTATTTTCTTAATGTTTTATTTTATAGGGGAGAAGGGTCCAAACTGATCGCCTTAAGGAAAAAATCACTCGGAAACCTAGTATAGGATTTATGGAGAATAATAATCGGTTTTATGGAATTCCCTAAGTCATATGTTTTCATACCAAGATGCATAGAGTGTTTAATAATAAAGCATAATAATGTTATTTATCGGAATATGAACGTGTGTAAGAAGATCATATTACCCTACCTGGTTGGGCAAAATGATCCCTTAAGGTAGGTTTAAAGAAAAATTCAGAATTGTTGAAAAGTTGAGCCTTATTTGATTATATACCTAACTAAAAACAGTAAAAAAACAAACCCTACCCACGGGTTTGTTCATTTTGCCAGAATGTGAAAAATTCACTAGCGGCCATGTTTGTGGATTACTGTTAGAGTTTAAACACTTTATAAATATATTGAAATATAAGCAAAAGGATGTCCTTTTAAGAATTTAGCATTCCTATTGTATTTTAATTTTGCCCGCTGCGATCATTTTCGGCTCTTCTCCCCTACAGGTGTAATAATTATAACATTCTTCTTCCACAAAACCTTTGGAGTTTAATAGCAGCAGCGTAATGTTAAAAATCAAGTCTATCTTTAGCCTTAATAACATCTTGTTGTATGGTTTTCTATATTACCCTTGCCATTATCAGTGTTTCACAATTTTATAGCATGGCATATTTTTTATGCGAATACAACGCGAACATTCTCCAACAAGAATTATGATATTCTTTCAGAATTACCGCTGAAGATGTTGGAAAATATAAAAATTTTCATCTCCTCAGTCTCACCTCCATTACTATCATTATTAATTTTATTATAAAAAAACTTTTTGTATAGCCAACCATACCTCTGAAAATAGTGGTTAATTAAATAATCTCAATATTTTTTGTTGTGTTGAGTTTCAATCTAGTTTTAGTTTCATTTTAATGTAATTGAAATAGACCAACACCGTTGCAATAATTAATAATTAATTGTTGCTGTACCTTGAAATTAAATTTTCAAACATCAGTACGCGGCGAGTGTCCTATTAAAAGATCTCGGAAACTAAAAAAGATATTTTTGTGAAATATTGGTAATCGCTATAAAAGATGCTGATATTTTTAATGAAGATAATTTGATTATCTATCACTTCCGGTTATACCGGAGGTCGGTATCAACTTGCTTATTTTAAATGGAATACACTATATATTATTATTTTTTTGGATTCTACGTGAGATTCCAGGTAGATTTCGTATTTCATGTCGGGTCATGTCCTATAGGTCCCTAAGTCTAAACATGTTTTTATGTACTTTTGGGATTTAAAATACCCTTTAAATCCCTATTCTCAGGGAAAAAAGTGGTACTTTAAATCCCTAGGGATTTAAAGTAAAAAAGTAAAAATACTTTTTTGGTTTGTAGCCCTCATTTTGTCGTTTCAAAAAAGCGGTTAGTTTGCAGAATGTCGCGCCCATGTCTATTGCAATTGTGGCCTTTGTCATCGAATATACACTCCACAGTGACGATGCTTTAAGTTTTTTTGAGTTTTCTAAGAAATATGCCAATAGTACCTTTTTTTCTGTAAATTGTTCTACGTTCCGTTCTTTGCACCATTTGATAAACTCAGATAACTGTTTCTTATATTGTTTTCCAGATTTTCTTGGTAATAATTGGCCTACAGCCTCTTGAGCTGCCTTTTCGATTTGTTCCATCGCGATAAACGTCTTTCAGTGGATGTAGCGTGTTTGACTAATATTTATCGAGTGACTTTTGTTTTACCTAGTTACTTGTCATAACTTGTCATAATGGTCGTTGATATGGTAACATCAACCGCTTCGATGATGGCATTTAATTTTTTTTAACGTTTTACCTATCCTAAAGTACATAAAATAAGTAGTATATACACCTCCCTTGGCAAATTATAGCCCTCCCGTTGGTCGGGATATAAACTTTTTGTCTCGGGATTTAATATACCACTTTAGTCCCTAGGTGTATAATATACTATTACATATTTAAGTTTTCATGTCTAAAATTACGTTCGTGGACCTTAAATTAATTATTATTTTTTCCTATACAGAAACCTTTATTATTTAATTTGGCTTGGATTCCTGGTTGCTTGTTGCTTTAATAAATTTTTTATAATATCTTGATAACTACTAATACAGGGTGTTCAAAAAAATAAGATAACAAATGAAATTGAGAAAACTGCAAAAATTTACATTTTCTAATGCAAACTTCCAAATTTTATAATTTATTTTCTATTAAAAATAGAGTAAGTTTATTCAAGGCTGTTTATTCCGAAAACTTGTAGTTTTCGAAATATGGCCAATTTAATATTTTTATGTGGCGATATTTTTTGGGGATTTTAAGTTCAGTTACTTATAGGTGGTTATGACGGTGCTGAAGAAATAAATATATATCACATGGTTGATATTACTTTATCACATTCTCCATAAATAATAAATAAGTTTAAATAATCTTCTTTTGTATAATTTAAGCGTCCCGGCATGATTATTAATAATTTTCAAATGGTAAGTGACAATATCATAGATTTTGTTAGCATTTAACTGTTTCGACGCCAACTATGAGTAACTGAACTTAAAATCCGCAGCAAAATATCCATATAAAAATACTACATTGGCAATATTTCGAAAACTACAAATTTTCGTAACAGACAACCATACACAAACTTACATTTATTTTTAATGATAACTAGAAAATAAGTGTGGAACGTGGGAGTTTCCATTTGAAAAGTTAGATTTTCGGCAGTTTCTTCTATTTCATGTCTAATCTTCTTTTTGAACACTCTGTGTCAGATCTAGCTTATGCATAGGTGCTGTGGTAATCGTAAGGACTTTTCGAAATTGACATAATAAATATACCTCCCACCTGTGACACCCTATATTCAAACGTTTTACCTTAAAAAATATGCAACTAAAAATACTAATAATTGACGTCCGTTTCAAATCAACTTGTGCAAAACTTTATATACAGTGTGTACATAAAGTAATGAACAAATTCATTATCTAGGAATCTAAAAATATTTCGGAAAAATCCTCGGACACGTGTATAATAATTTTTAATGGCGCAATTTTTTTTCCATACAAACTTAATATACAAGGTGGCTCATGTAGTAGATATGACATTATCGACGATTTTTTTTAAATGGGAACCCCTATATTTTAGTTCAGATCTGTAATCCCCAAGAACAGCTGATTTCAAAAACATAATACAATTAGGGCCTAAAATTCATAGTTTCGTTACTACAGGGTAAAACAAATAATTTTATTTAAGATATTTTTAATTTAAAAAAATGTAAAAAAATTAAATAAGCTATTTAATTAAGTGTTGAAATTGTCTTCCTTCTGCTGCCTGACAGTACCCCAAGCGATCAATAAATTCTTGTTGGACTTTTCTTATGGTTTCTTCTGAAATGTTCCTGCATTCTGTTGTTATTCGATTTTTTAAATCTTCAATATTGGCAGGTCTGACTTTATAAACAACATTTTTCAGGTGACCCCACAAGAAAAAGTACAGTGGTGTAAGGTCTGGAGACCTAGGCGGCCATTCAACAGGCCCACGTCTTCCAATCCACTTGTTCGGAAAAACTTGGTTTATGTAATGGCGCACTACTGCTGCATAATGTGGAGGTGCGCCGTCTTGTTGGTACCACAAATTTTCATCTAGAATTCCTGGATTATTTCTACTAGGGTATAAGTTAACTAGCGTAGGGATAAGAAAGTTCTGAAGAAAATGAAGATATTTAGCCCGTTTACAATGTTGTCAAAAAAATATGGCCCAATAATTTTGTTTTTCACAATACCAGCCCAAACATTAATTTTTTGAGGATATTGAGTATGATGCTCACGCATCCACCTGGGATTTTCTTGCCCAGTATCTACAGTTTTGCCGGTTCACTTCTCCATTTAATTTAAAGGTAGATTCATCCGAAAATAGGATATTTTCAACAAACAAAGGATATAAGTTACATCTTTCCATTAATATTTGACAAAACTCCATCCTACGATCTGGATCATCTTCATTCAACTCATGAACCAATCGGATTTTAAACGGGTGCCATTTTTCTACCGTCAATAGGTTATAAACGGTCATAGCAGCCGCCCCATGATCAATGCTAATCTGGCGGACGCTGTTGTGGGGATCTTCTTCCATAGCCAATAAAATATCTAATTTCTTATCATCCGGAATAGCGAATAGTTGGACGGCCTTTTCTGGGAATATCTTCCACTGAACCCGTTTCCCGAAATTTTATTTCAAGTTTAATCACAGTTGATCTAGTAATTGGTCTTGCTGGATACTTAGTGTTAAACAAAATGCAAACTTCTTGTTGAGTACGGATCCTATCACCATATCCAATCATCATAAGAATTTCTATTCTTTGTGTTAAAGATAAACCCATAGTAACTCAATATGTTTTAAAATAAAATTTATTACTTCTAATAAACTTGCTAGAAAAATACAATGTAATGACAATGACATTATCTAAATACCATAGTTACATAACAGCAAATAAGCCTACTTGAGAAAAAACATAAGTAACAGCAAATGATGGTCCGTCCATTAATTACGTAAGGCTTTTAGGTAAAATTGGGTGATGGCGGAAGGGATTGAGCCAAATTTCACGAAATCTTTTATTGGGGGAAGGGGGGTTGAAAAATCGCTAAAAACGCCTCACGTAATTAATTGATGCCTCCCAAGCCAAAAAAAAATTTCTTAAATAAAATTATTTGTTTTACCCTGTAGTAACGAAACTATGAATTTTAGGCCCTAAGTGTGTTATGTTTTTGAAATCAGCTGTTCTTGGAGATTACAGATCTGAACTAAAATATAGGGGTTCCCATTTAAAAAAATCGTCGATAATGTCATATCTACTACATGAGCCACCTTGTATATTAAGTTTGTATGGAAAAAAAATGCGCCATTAAAAATTATTATATACACGTGTCCGAGGATTTTTCCGAAATATTTTTAGATTTCTAGATAATGAATTTGTTCCTTACTTTATGTACACACTGTAGATACTGTATAATAGTGTGTTTTTTTTCATGATAGACTAATTTAAACCTTTAAGTAAATGTCTCAGTTATTCTAAACCTTCCTTATACGATTTATCATTACTTTTTATCGGATTTATTCAGCTTGACGAGATGAGTACAATGCGAGCACAGCGCATTCTTAAAAATTCTACAGTTAGAATTAAAAATAATATTCTCAAAACAAGACCAATAAATTATGCATAGATTGTCGGGTTTCGAAGATATCTAAAATAGCCAATTTAAGGTTGAAAAACTGGTAACATTAAGCCTCATTCAATATTTCTTAATTCTCCGCTACCTCAGTGGGAATAAGAACGTTATTCCTGAATACAAAAGCTGTCGATGTATTGCAACAAGAATCATGCCCAAGAGCATTTCGAGACTAAGCGTCGCACACAAGCGAATTTCAGGTAAAAGCTGATAATAATACATAAAACCAAAGTTATAATTATGTCGTAAAATCATTAGCACTTAATTAAGAAATAACCAGGGTGTCATAAATCACCCCTGTTATATTTATATTATGGCCAACCTTCAAATTATTTCAGTTCAAAGTTTGTTTTTCTAGCGTGGTGTGGCAATTAAATTAGAGTGGTTGAAAAAAAATCAGTGTATTTTGTTCTATTATTTTTGTAAAAATTAAAAAAAAAAACATCATGGAGCATATTGCTGGTGGTAAGTACAATCCTATAAATTTTTCAAATTAAAAATATTTTCATACAGTACTTTGATTTCATACATTTTGTTAACATAAGTTAAAATAAATTAAACAATTTTTAAAAAAAATTTGTATCAAGCAAAATGTAAAAAAGGGCGCGTTGGAATTCGACTAAACTATTTATTTACTATTGTTTGAAGGGTCCTGAATAAGGTCCAACTGAAAGTTGCTGCGACAATTTGCGACCTTGCCGAAAATTGAATTTAAAAAAAAAATTGTTAGGTACATTTTTACAAATATGTGTTAAAACATCGAACCAATTTTGAATAATTTAATTATTACTAAACCGATTCCGATAAAACGTACATAGTTTCATGGAGAGTTAAACATACTTTTAACAAACAAAAAAAAATTCCGATATTTTTCAAAATGGTGGCTATTTTTTTCTGAGTATATCAATTTTTACAAAAAATCATACGGTTTGTCAATTTATTGTTGTTCTTGCAGGATCCACAGCAAAATCAGTATCTTTCACAAGGATTCAGCTCGTGGAATGGTTAAGAGACTGTCGATCCAAAAGCGCTAAAGAACAACATGAATATTTGGGAAAAAGTCTCTTACATCTGATGACTCAGAACTCGAGTAAATCAAAATTTCTATTTATCAAGAAATAATATTTTTTTGAAAAAATCAGAATGTATTTTGGGTTATCGTTGAAATGAAATGGTATAATTGGAGAAGGCGGTTGGAGTTTAGGGTTTAAAACTTATTTATAAGAATTTTATGATGCACATTTCTCTACATTCCAATTTTATTGTTCAACGGGGGTGTGGGGGGGGGGGGGTGTGGGGGGGGGTTGTTGTTCGGGTCTCGAGGGTGCTGGGGAAATATTAAAAAACATAAAATAAATGTGTCTCCAATGATAATAGCGTAAAAATAAACCACCTTTTTTTATTCCAATTTCTATAATTTAATAACCATAAAAAGGGGTGTGGAGGGGCAAAGATGTAAGATTCATTAAAAACAAAATGCAATGTTACCATATTTATAACGGTTTCTTACAATTAAAAACATTTTTGTCTCATGTTACCACGATTCCGTCGAAATTTTGCCTGTGTGCGTCGCGTCGTTTTATGAAACATAATTTTTCTCATGTTGTTTGTTTCTATTCTTGACTAGATTTCTATTCATTTGTTATTTTAGATTGACAAGAAAATAAATTGGTTATGTTGCATTATTATTCGAAAAAAGAAACTTTAAAACTATATCAGGAAATTTTAATATTTGGCATCATAGCATTTCTCTTATTTCTCCGCTACATCAGCCAGTCAGCTTTAAAACAGCAACAGCGCTCCTGCAGGCGACAGCTTTCGCTGGATCAGGACATCAGTCCGACCGAGCATCCCACGACGTCGGGACGCTAAGCGCCGCTTCATATAACGTCCTTTTTCTCACGCGGTCTGTCGTTGTTTTTGTTTACATTTAGGGACCGGTAAAGGTTTTAAAGCTTTTTGTGGGGTTGTTGTGTGTGAACAATCGGATTAATATTGGATTGGAACTCGGGAGTGCTGTTATGTATGTATGTTTTTGGTCATTTATAATGTTTTATTGCAAATTTTTCGGATATTATGTGTGAAATAGCAGAAAGTTTTGTAAATTAATATTTACTGCATTCCTACCCAGAAGTTGGCATTTATAAGATACATAATATTGTACAAACTGAACTTGAATAAATTCCATTGAGTGGAATTTGCAAAACGGTTAAAGTGCAAAATAAGCAGGAAAACGTGCCTGAATTATATTTGATATACAATTATAACGATTACAGTCTTCAGTTGGCCATACCAAAAATGGAAAGGGAGAAAGAACACTTACCTTAGCGAGCTTTATCCTCTGTCTTATCTTACGTCTATCTATAGATATGTCCGAATTGTCACATATTATAGTTAAATAATTTTTATGAGTTATAGTTATTACAGTTAGAACGAGTGACCAAAAACTAAGTCATAACGGGTATCCAAAATGACTTTGCCTTTGGTGATCGAAACTATGCTGCATAAGGAATGAAAATCTGTATCCTGTAAAATAACAGTAAAAAATGAGGAAGAAAACTTCGGCAGAACATTTTTATTTAATTTCTGAAACTTTTAAAAATTGACTAAAATTTTTCTCTTATAATAAACTTTCCCAATCGGTTAAGAGAAGTTTATTCAACATACCCATCTTACTTCTTAGTTATTGATGTATTTATTTTACTTTACATATTAGAATTTTTGCAAATGCCCAATGGATCTTTGGCAGAAGCAACAACGATCTTTAGACTATCTAGAAGAAAAGGAGCGGTTAGATTTGATTTATTAAAAATATATCAATAAAACATTAATACTGCATTAGTAGAAAATATTTTACACAAAAAATGGTTTCATCAGACTTTGCTATTTTATTAATACTAATAATTTTGAAAATTAAGAGGCTAAAGTGCAAAAGTAAATAAGTAAATTTATTGGCAATTCCACAATTTTTCATAATAATTCTGTAAAAGATCAATCATTTTATCGGGTTTTGCGAAACAACAGTCAATGTTGAAAAAATTACATTAGTTAATTGATTTTGAAATAAAGAATTTTAATATTTTGTTGAGGGTAAAAGACCGTAAAAGGGCTTTTACATTAAACTTTTTTAAGGAATTTTTCACTTTAAATGAGCAAAATGCCAAACTCAGGAGCTAGAGCTAGTGATTTTTTAAATTATTTTATGTCATGTCCCGTTTGAAAACACAGATAAGTTAATAGGAAGGTGTATTGAAGTGTATTCTTCGTTCGCTTGTAAAATAGATTAAAAAAAAAATTGGAAACAGCTTTTATTTGCATTAATACTAATTTTAATCATCGGCGATAGTATGTTTTCTAAATAATCACATTTTTACTAATATTCACATTATTCAAGTAGTATAATTATCATGACAACGCTGTAAACGACAATTCAATACGCTAGCGTGACCGCGACGAAATAGGACGACTATAACTAATATCATTTTGTATGTTTTCTGTTTTTATTTGCCCATTCGCCTTACCAATCATTCAAAATAGAAGATTTCCTAGGGTTTTCAATTTTTATTATACCTATGTATATTATAATAAATCCGAAAATGGTTCGGGTTCGAAAGAAATGCCAGAAATACCTAAAATTCGTCACAAAATGGAAATAAATATAATGACAAGCTTGTATCAATTTTTGAAACGTAACAACGTCACCTTACGTTAATTGTCATAGAATACCGTTAAAGTGTAATCATCTGTAATCATTCTCAAGTAAAAACGATCTGAGTATAAGCGTTAATAATAATAATAATAATAATAATAATAAACGTCTTTTTTATTCAATCATAAATATATACAAATAGGCGATTTTTAGCCAACAGGGCTATTCTTACATAATAACCTATATGCATATATGCATATCTAAACATAAAGATACAATACCTAAAAAATTGTGAATTACACTAATAAAAAATTTTCTTAGATATTATAACCAATTCTAATGAATAAGGCTCTTGTTAAAAGAGCACCATATTAAAATATATCAATGCAGTAGGCACAAACGAGGATTATTCCCATGAATAATCACAATCGAGAAAATAATAATAAAAAGGTTAATATTTATGTTACACCATTATACCAGTAAAGAATAAACAAAATTAGTGTTCATTTATGAGTTTTAGTGACTTAGGACTATTGACACTTATAGACGCGTAGCGTTACTTGTCTTTCAGTCTTTTTTGGGTCTGTCTTGTCGTTCTTAGTGTGCTTGGACTGTTTACTATCTTCCGTTTCACACTACCATCCTCATCGTAATTGCCTGTTGTTCCCTTGTTTGTGTTTGATTTAATTTCTTGATTGTTATCATTTCCGTTGTCATAAACGCTTTCCAACTCACTCTCGTCCGCTTGATCAGTATCTGATTCCTTTGCTTTCAAAGATTCATAGGTAAACTTAGTTCCATCAATAAATAGATTTTTCCCAACAATCCTTGTTGTTTTATTTTGGGTTCTTGCTTGACCTGATTTTTTCCTTAAATATGATTGTATTTGCCTATCTTCCTTCGAAAGGTCATGAGTAATCCAAACTTTAGCTTCTCTCAGTTTCATTGAGTTAGGCTTAATTGCCGATAGTATTTTTGATTTCGTAATATTTCTGGTCAACTCTAGTATTATCGGGCCTTTCCCTTGCACTCTGGGTCGATAAACATTTGAAACATCAGTTTCCTCTAGATTGATATTAAGCAGAGAATCTAAAGAGCTGATGGTATTTACGAGCAGATCATTATCTTCATATTCTAAACCAAATATCGCAATATTGTTTTTACGTAATCTCTTTTCAAGAACCTCGATCCTCTCATTTTGTTTCTGGTTCTCGTTCCTTAATATTGTTATAACGGAGGTTGCTTCACGTAACTCCTCCCTGAGGTTATTGTTATTTTGTACGATTTTTCCAAGAAGGATATCAAATTTTTCGACAAATTTTTTTTCTATTTGTTTAAGAACTTCTTGAATGACGTTGACGTCACCATTTGTTTCCTCCATAGTCCAAGGTTTTCCACGTGATATTCCTAAGATTCAAGCGATTCGATATAGCCTTCTCAATGGTAGAGAAATTACTCATCTTATCATCTTACATATCGAGGAACCGACGATTATGGATATTATAAGGAAAAATTTTGCAATATAATAATAACATATAATAAATTAGGGCCATAAGTTAAAAACTCGAGCGGTAATAACATGGAAGATAAAAATATAATATTTTCCCAGTAACACTTATGGCCGACACTAATTTAAACAATTAGAAGAACGAAATAAATGGTTATCAAATACATATTATACGCTATAACCCTACTATAATGAGATAAGGTCGCATGTTCAAATAAGTAGTTTCGAGATAAAGGGACTTATAATATTGGAAAATTTCAATGTATAATATTTTTTGTTTAGGTGCAATACTATGCATAACTATTTTGATTTTCGATTTATTATCAAGAGTTATATTTTTATGTCATACCAGTTCATAATTGTATTTTTATACCTTAGATAGATGTACATAGTAGATTAATTCATACCCGTGCGGGCATTAAGACGCGAAAAACAGTTTTCGATTCATTTATTCTTTATTAACAAAATATAAATTTACGTTTATACAGGGTGTCCCATAACTAATGGTATACAGGAAAACTGCAGATTCCTTGGGTAAAAATACTGCGATTTGGCCATATTTAGTTTAGTTCAATAGCTGGTAATAACCGAGATACAGGGTGTCCAAGTAAACATTTAATTTTCAATTTTTCTTAATAACTTATTTCTGAATCAATATTTTTGCACAAAATTTTGTGACTAGGGTTTTTTTGGGGAAAGGAATTTGAATTTGTTAATAATTTTTATGTTGATTATAGGGGGCGCTCTCTGCGGTACTCTGGATACATAAAAGGAAATGTAACTTTTTTGTGCCTTAGTATAATTATATTTTTATTAAAAATATCAGTTTTTCCGTCATTTTTAAGCAATAAAGGTATACGTTGTAAATGTCGCTCCGACTAACCGTTTTCGAGATATGTTCAATTACAATTTCTAATGCGCCCGTTTAAATTTTGATTTGTAAATGTGAAATTTGTCACAGTAGGCTTTGGTAAAAACAAATACAATGAAAGCACTTTGAAACCTCATATTTGTCAAAGTTTATTTTCATTTGTCAGCATTGTGGGTGTTTTTTAGGAGTATTTGAAGATACTGTTATCAAAAATTAAACTAAAAATGCCGCGACATAACTGTTTTCTAACGGAGAAATGCGAGATATGGTATGTTTATACGCACAAGAAAATTTTAACGGGGCACATCGGCGGTATTTGGAAATGTATCCAAAAAGAAGGCAGCCAGATTTTAAAATTTTTAGAAGCCTATACGACAGACTGGGAGAAACAGGATCCTTGCGTCCAAAACGTAATAGTGGAGCATCCTGATTCTCCCAGTCTGTCGTATAGGCTTCTAAGAATTTTAAAATCTGGCTGCCTTCTATTTGGATATATTTCCACCGATGTGCCCCGCATCTGTTAAAATTTTCTTGTGCATATAAACATACCATGTCTCGCATTTCTCCGTTAGAAAACAATTATGTCGTGGCATTTTTAGTTTAATTTTTGATAACAATATCTTCAAAAATTCCGTAAAAATACCCACAATGCTGACAAATCAAAATAAACTTTGACAAAAATGAGGTTTCAAAGTGCTTTCATTGTATTTGTTTTTACCAAAGCCTACTATGACAAATTTCACATTTACAAATCAAAATTTAAACGGGCGCATTAGAAATTGTAATTGAAAATATCTCGAAAACGGTTAGTCGGAGCGACATTTGCAAAGTATACCTTTATTGCTTAAAAATGACGGAGAAACTGATATTTTTAATAAAAATATAATTATACTAAGGCACAAAAAAGTTACATTTCGTTTTATGTATCCAGAGTACCGCAGAGAGCGCCCTCTATAATCTACATCAAAATTATTAACAAATTCAAATTCCTTTCCCCAAAAAACCCCTTGTCACAAAATTTTGTGCAAAAATATTGATTCAGAAATAAGTTATTTAGGAAAATTGAAAATTAAATTTTTACTTGGACACCCTGTATCTCGGTTATTACCAGCTATTGAACTAAACTAAGTATGGCCAAATCGCAGTATTCTTACCCAAGGAATCTGCAGTTTTCCTGTGTACCATTAGTTATGGGACACCCTGTATATTGTTTTTTTTTTACATAGAACTGGCAATTCTGGAAGGTTCCGTTGATAGCTAAATTACCTGCAGCAAAGGTTGACTTATGATTCATTGTCTGGGTCTCTAGTTTGTGTAAGGAAATGCGAGATTCAGAGGGTACGCCTGCTGACATCCTTGGAACCTCATTTTTTGAGGATATGCTATCTTCTAAATATCCTTCAGCAACTGTGGTACTCTTCCGTCCACCATGGCGCTTCAGCGTAGTCTTACTTGCTCCAGCTTCTGCTAAAAGAGTTGCCGACGTTCGACGTAAACAATGACCAGTGTACTTTTCGGCGTTGTTGAAACCCAAATATTTTGCATAATACAGGGAATTTTCCCAAATTTGTTTTTTCCAACAGGTTGTACAGTACAGTGGCATGGTCTGTAGCTTTTTCTGAGCAGCCATGTGGCCTGAAAGACATATAATTTCTTATAAGTTTCAAACTATTAATTTCGTCTTCATCAATAATTGTGAAAACTCGTTTTTTGTCAGTTTTGGTTCCTGGCATCGTTACAACAAAGACTGATTTTGTATCTGCTACATGTGTGACTAACATATTTACAAGTTCTTGCCTCCGACATCCACTAAATGCAACAAATAATAATGCGACCTTGTTCATTAAAAACGTTTATTTTGGTGACTCATGAATAAATTTTATGACATATTCTCTTTTTTTTTTACACAAGCACTATAGGAAAAATCCTTTAGGGTACTCTGGGAATGGTGCGTGTGCGCAAAAAGCGATTCACGTTGGTTTTGAATCGTTGGAGGTTATATTCGTTGGGAAAAACGACCTCGGGAAGGTCGTTCCATAAGGATGAAGTCCTCCAAATGAAAGAATTCTTAAATAATAAAGTTCGAGGAGTACTAAGCTTAACCACATATGGATGGGCGGCAGTGGTTCGTCGTGTATTTCTGCTATTCGTCGCCCTGGGCGAAATTAAGAGGGCAAGGTCAGCCGAGCACCTTCCATGAAAATATCTGTAAAAGAGAGTCAAATCCCCAACCTGTCTTCGAAGTTCTAGGCTATCGAGGTTCTTCGTCAGCTCGTGGTCTCCGATCAGACGAATAGCCCTCCTTTCGATGGAATCCAGTAGCCGAAGAGTATGTTTGGGTGCAGAGCTCCAGACTCTAGTACCAGTACTCTAGTGATGGTCGAATCTGGGCTTTGTATAGTGTCAAAAGTTGTTGAGGTGTGTACAACTTTCTGGTTCGGAAGAGTACCCCAAGCTTATGAAAAGCTATCTTGGCGATTGCCACAACGTGGTTATGCCAACAAATATTTCCTCCCAGATTGACGCCCAGCAAATTAATAGATGAAGCCAGTGAAATTGCGTGCCCGTCCATGACTATATCCGGTTCTGTAATGTTAACCTTTTTAGAGAAAACTGCTGCCTGCGTTTTTTTAGCGTTAAATTCGACTTGGTTACTGTCACCCCGAGCCTCTACACTGTATTTTTTTGATTGGTACCCTTTTGACCTTTGCTTTAAATGCTCGCATAATTTGTGAAAATTACATATATTAATATTCTTATTTACCATTAAAGTCTTCTTTATCATCAAATATTTAGCCCACAGAGATCTCAGGGAAAAATTTTCAGATAGATCATTAAAGTACCCCAACAGCACAGTTTCGTTAATGTTTTCTACAGCATTTTCTGACATCCACTTCAAAAATTGGTCATATTCTTTGTCGTATGAGTCTCCGTAACAGGTTTTGCGTTGCCTTTTCAGTCTTTTTTCAATTTCGTCGGGAATTTCAAAACCTTGTTCTATGTTTGATTTTTGACTTTGTCACATTAAACATACTTATCTCCCAACAGAAACGCAGGCTATAATAATGTCAAGGTAAAAATAAAAAATTGGTAAATCCAATTAAATTTTAAAAAAATATTTATTATTTAAAAGAATTGGTAAGTATGACATAAAAGTTTGTATGCACCACGGGAACTAATAGATATATACCCTCGGACGACTTACGATCCCTCGGGTCGGGAGCCCTCGGCTTTGGAAGACTATCGCCCTCAGGGCATAATCATCTACTTAGTACCCTTGAAACATCAATAACTATAACGTTACTCTTGTCAAATGATGATTTCATAATCATAGAAATTAAATGTTAAAATAAGAAAAATAATTAAAAAAATAGTAACGAATCTTAGAGAACGTAAATAATATTTTGAATGTAAAAATGGAAGTTTACTTTAGCATTGATTTCAATAATTCCCTTGCAGGGCCTGCAATAAACCTATTAGGATAAGCTTAAGTATTATTTTGACACAAGGCTGTAAGTGGATACATACGACTATGTCAATAATTTATTTCAATTATAAAAGCGTAGTGTAATATGAATGCATATGCGACTTTGTGTCATGGTCATATTGTTAATTTGTGCCTAATTATACGATATTATCTTCAACTTGCCGTACATACGATCTTTTTTGGTATTGTAAAAATCATTTTGTCGCATACGTCATTTGAATATTTGCCATCTTAGATATTTCCTTTAAAAATCATTTACAACCTTCTGTTATATTGTAAAAAAAGCATTAAAAATTTCACATACGACCTTACGTAATTATGGTAACGATATAATGTGGATTATTACAATATACTATATGCACAGTATCGCAGTTTTACTATTAAAAGCTTGACTAAGCGACGAATTCTTATCTTGTGTTGATTATGATTATGATTATTAAATTTGTGTAAATTTTTCGTGCTAATTTTGTTTTTTGTTTGTGCTTATATGTTAGTAAAACTTATTTATAGTTTAAGTTCGTAAGTGATTTCGACTGCCCCAAACACTTAATCGCTTTTCGCAGTTCAAATTTATAATTAGGTTAAAAATAGTAGTATAATATTAGGAAGTAGAAGCTCTCGAGGAATAAAAAATATATGAATAGTCAAAATCAGTCCCATCGTGCGGATTCCAAGGTTACTAATGATATACGGAAAAAATACTATAGTAGGATTATTATAGCAAACAATTTATTGTAAAATTTCCTATAAAATATAGTGTTAATATAATTTTTTATTATTAATCAGTGCTATAATAATATTGTAAATATAATTTACACAACACTATAGTTAGGATTTTTAAGAACTTTAGTAAAACCAAGTAATTACTAAAATACAGGGTGTTATGGAAATGACGTAAGTATTATATTTAAACCGGCAATTCCTGAGATGGAAACAAATTGAAGAAAATATCCAAAAATGGTGCTTTAATTTAATATGCCCTGTACATGACCTTAAAACCAACTTAATTTATAAAAAAACACCAAGTACTCATATCACAAAATCACATTAGTTTTCGCGTCAAAACGCACCTAAGTACCGTTCAATCTGAATTAGTATTTTAAAGTGCTACTGTGTAGACAAAAATACACCCTTATTCTCTGGGAAATAATGTATTTAACATCTAAAAATTGGTTGGTTCTCTCGATCGATATCGGCCGGCTTCTTTATTGTGGAAAATCGGGCTAATATTTAAAAATACAGCGTTGCCACTTTTGATGCTTTATAAGCGACTATCATAAATCGCCGAATTTCCTTCTATAATATTATTTTCCGGTATAATATTATAGTCGCGGAAATGGCAACCGCGCTGGCTCTACTAGCGGTGAGTTCTCGGAAAGAAAGTTCGACAACTAGTCCGAAGATGGACTAGACCATTATTTCAAAGGGTAGTTCCTGTCAATTCTTAACATAATTGTTTCATTTTATCTTTAGTAAAGGGTTAATGGCCCACAGAAATTATCGTTTTTATTATTTCTATTGCGAAATGATTAAGTGGTCTTATTCTATGTGTGTTATTGTAAAGTGTAATTATGCGTTAGTATTGGGGTTTAGTGATAAGCTTACTATGCACTCCCACACGATCATCAGGACACGTGATGAGCATAAAGTTTTTCCCATAGAAAAAAGAACTGAAAGTGTCTGTGCCTGGATTCTTTAGTCGCGTCGTGGATTTACTTTCTAAGTAAGCTAAATATTTATTTTTATAAGAAACTAAAGTTTTACACTTTTAAACATTTTGGCAACATTGTACCCGAACATCTGTTGATTACCCAGCTGAGTAATGTAATATGTTCATATATGAATTTGCCGATGAGTTGTGTGTGGGTTTAAGGGTGAATTACCCCACTTTTTAAACGTTCGATTAAAAAAAAAAATATGTAGCGCTTCTCTAGGACACCCCAGGAGGCACCCATTTAAATATAATACGTCATTTCCATACCACCCTGTATATTGTAACGGAACACACACTTAGTAAAATTATTATAGTAAAGATTTTATTGTACGATTTGCTATAAAATATAGCCGTAATTACAAAATATTATTGTAAATGCCCATAATTTATAAAATAGGAGAGTTAGTATTTCTAATAAATTTAATAAAATCCAGTAAAATAAAGTGTAAATAATTTATTTATTACTCCAATAATTAAATACTTTGAAATGTATGGTACATTTTATTGACAACTAATCATAGACTACATTTTCCATCATTTTAAGATTTTACCTCAGCCCATATACAGGATATCCCATAACTTATGAGCCATAGAGCAACTGGAAATACTAATCATCAAACTTGAACGATTAAGTGATATCAGTTTCTCCAAATGTTTCGCGTTCTAGAAATACAGGGTGTCGAAAGTGAAAGTTTATTATCAAAAATAAGTCATAACTTCAAAACAGTTCAATGTATCGTATTAAATGTTGGCGATATAACGTTTTATGACTAAGAAATGAGAATTTGTAGAAATTTTTAAGTTTCTCATTAGAGAGCGCTAGTTACATACACTGGGTTTAGTAAATCTATGATTTTCTTTTATCAGATATTAAGTATTTTTAATCAAAGATTATCAAAGAAGGGCAATTTCTAAAAATAAAATGGTATACTTGACTCAATCTTAATATCTCTAACGGTTTTCGAGATATTTCCTTTAAAGTGTAACAATAATTATATAAATTCTGTTTTCGCCCATCCGGCTAAACTGCAAAATTAATCAAGAAAATATTAAGGAAATTATACAAAAATCTGCACCTATTATCCGAAATAATGCATTTTTTTGCTACCCACCCTCAAAAATTTTCCGCCGGATGTCACAACTAGAAGAAAGCTGCTAGCGCCGCCACTGGATAGAACCCACTTATTACGTATCATAATATATACTTTGCAGACTTTCAAAGGAATAATATGAAAAACACACTTTTTTATTAACTTTATAATGTCATTACTTAATTCTAGGGTTATTTAACTAACAATATTACATATGTCTGCAAAGAAGTTATAGCAATTTGCAGTAGATTACGTCAGTAAAACTAAAGGCTTTACGTCCCACGGGTCGAAAGGGTGTGTCCTACATGGGTTGCGTTCCCACGGGAGAACAATACAAAGTAGGTAATAAGGTCAAAGAAACATTTTTAAGTATGTTTTATTTATCTGTGTAAGATATTTCCAATTTTGAAGGGGAAAATGGACTAACATTTTAATAATCACAAAGGACAATAATTATGAAGGACGCATACAAACTTCTAAGGATAGTAAATTCAAGGTTAATAATACCATATACCATTACATTTCATTTATTATTGAAATTATCAAGAACATAAGACAGTGGAAGGAAAAAATTAAATTTTTCAAATTGCACTAGAAGTAAACCAATAGCAACAAAGTTTACTAACCTTAGAACACAAATAAATAATAATATTTCTTAACTAAAATCTGCAGCCATATTTACACGTTAACTGTTTAGGTTTAGAAAAAGATTACAATAATTTTAACACTTTTTCATTCTGTCATACCTTTTTGAACAATCCTTTCCAGCATTTGAAATGACAGCGAAAATTGTATGTTTTGCAATACAACTAATAGAAGTATTACACAAATTTGAAATTACGTTACAACTTTTATTACTACAAATTATTTCACAACAATTCAAAAACGGTAAATTTGAAACTTTATTATTATTATTTAAACCTTATTATCATTTATTATGTCAGAAATACTTTAACGTTTAAAATTTGTATACGAAGAAACCACAAAAATCAAAACATAATGAAGCTGCGTTTGAGAAACTGTTTCCAACGACCAAAGTCGATGCAAGTGTTGTGATCACTTGTTCTTCTTCAGGTGTCTATCTGTTCCATACGTTGGCTATCATATTGGCTGATCTAAATTTGTTTACAGCTTCTCGGAATACTTCGATGGCTGTCAAGGAGAACCAAGTTCTCAAATTTTCTAGCCATGAAATTCTTCTCCTTCCGGCGCTTCTCTTTGTTTAACTTTCCCTTGGAATATGCATTGCAAGAGATTGTATATTTTTTCATTTCTCATGATGTGACCGATATTTGAGTTTTCTTGTCTTTATTGTACTCATGACATCACTGCTAGCCTACTATACTATGTACAGGGTAGGGTGATCATGTTCCCCCTCTTAATTTTTTTATTTTTAAAACTTGAGAAAAATTAAGAAGATCGATACAGGGGTTCTCAAGTAGTATTTGCAAGGGGATCATATATCATTGTTGGTCTATTGATTTACAGTAGGGATCAAAAAGTTTTTGTTCCTAAATGGAACGTCCTGTATAATACCTATTAACTGATTTTCCAATTCTACATCAAATTCTGAACGTAATATATGTAATATATCCAATACCCAAATTCAATCGTTTTCGATATATTGACACTTCAAAATTAGCAAGATCAAATATTGAAAATATCTAAAAATGCGTCAATATATAGAAAACGGTTGAATTTGAGTATATTACATAAATTACGTTCAAAATTTGACGTACAATTGGAAAATCAGTTAATATACAAAATGTCCCATTATACGTGATCACCCTGTACATGCACTTATTAATTGAAAACAGATCTGTATGACATGGGACATGGCAGCACGTTGGGTAATATTAGGGGTTTTTACTTAAGTGTTTAGGCAATAGATTTAAAAAATAAAGTATGTATGCTCGGGCCTCGGGGACACCTAAGAAGTCACCCCTTTAAATATAAAAAGTCATTTCCATAACACCCTGTATAATTTATAAGGTTATATGATTCTAGGCTTATTTACCAAAAAAATCTATTACGCTATCCTGCGATTTACGTGCAGAATAGCATGTTAATTTTTCAGCGGCTATGCAAAGGAAATAATTTTGACTTTAATTTATTTTAATTAAATGACCAATTATTAACGTTTTAAATATAAATGTTTAAATATTATTTAAAAAAAAAATATTGTCATGGTCCACCAATAAGCAGTCGGCACTGTTGGTGCCTCTTCTAATTTTCTTACATTCGAACCAATATTTTTGCAAAGAATTTTGTTATTGGTGGTTTCTTGAGGCCATAAATTTTAATTATTTCGAAGAAGACATTAGAATAATTTCGCTGCGTCACTCCGCGATAGAAAAAAGTGCAACTTCTTTGGGCTTTAGTGCATTTATAATTTTATTGAAATTAACAATTTTCTCATCACTTGAACCCAAAAATGGTGTACCTTATCAATGTCGCGTCGAGCAACAGTTTTCAAGATTTTTGCATTTACAATTTCTAATGCATCCATTTAATTAATTAAGAAATTATTGTTAATAACATATCTTTTCTTTTATTTATAGGTTTTGTATTTATTTATATAAAAATAACATTTTTATGGAGTGTAGAAATATTTTCGTTACTGGTCTTTTAAATTTGAATATTCTGGATTTCCCATAATTTTTAAAATATTAATAAATTAGTTTTAAGAAATATAGCTCTTGAATCGGAATTATTTGTACGTAAATTGTACTACCTATAATGTAATAATTAATATCTTTATAATTATTATCTAACATAATAATTTGTTATACCTATCAATATTTTAAAAAGAGAACTGGGCGCTTTAACTGCAAAAATCTCAAAAACAGTTGCTCGGAGCGACATTCACAAGATACACACACTATTTTTAATATAAACATAAATACACTAAAGCGCAAAAAAGTTGCACTTGTTTCTATGTACCTGGAGTTCCGCAGCGAGCGTCCTCTACATCCACATCAAAATGATTAACAAATTCAAAATATCAGATCCCAGAAAAACCTAATCACCAAATTTTGTGCAAAAATATTGATTAAAAAGTGAGTTAATTAGGAAATTAGAAAATTAGAAATTTTCGCTTGAACACCCTGTACCTCACTTATAAACTTTTGAACTAAGCAATATTTTTACCAAAATGGTCTCCAGTTTTACTATATACTATTAATTATGGAACACCTTGTATAAATCTAAAGGAAAACAATACGATGGAATTTTGATTACTTTCTGTAAAAATTAAAACATAAGTTTTTATTGATCTGTGGATAACACAGTAACTGCACACTACTGCCAAATTTATTGTTCTGATTATTCGTTTTTGAAGTTTAAATATACCTTGACCTCCAAAACTATTTCCCCGTAGAACCACTACGTAGCATAACCGGGAGTGAAATAGAGTAAAATAACTCATCCTCAACCCCTCAAAGTGTTTTTAAATATACACAATAAGAAACATCATCCCTGCTAGCTTACCGCCAAACATAGCAACGTTGCAAGTCCAGTTTAATTTATCATCGATTATCATCAAATTTACGAAGTTGCCTTTACCCCGCAGTTATGTGTTGAAACCAATAAAGACTGCGTTTTATGTTAACCTTAAACTTTGCATCATCTGTTTGGTACTGCATAATACTCGGGCGGAGCAATAATTAACTTTGTACAAATTTTATTTCCCTGGGTATGGATTAGTTTGTATTTTTATGATATATTTAACTTTAAAAAAAATCTGCATGTGCGATGACATCTTGAGGTTTCTTTTTCAATGTGAAATTTGAAAAGTTAAAAAAAGCCCAAATTTTGAAACTTTATTTGTCCCTGGGTGCACAATAGGTACAAACTGAAATTCAAATTCACATAAAAAAGTCAATTCTGCATGAAGATAGCTTCAGGTTCATTTTTTGATGTAAAATTGTAATAAAAAACCACCGTTTCCGGATATATTTCCAATTTACTTTTAATTGTATTTGAAATTGAAAAAAATTTAAGAACCGTGTGAAATGTGAAATATTTCGTATTCTGATGCTATAAAATTGTATTTGCGACATAATGAAATTTTCAAGGGTAAAAGCGATAAAGACGAAAGTGTTTTGGACATTCTTAAAGGTTATTGTTGATATTAAATCAGTTTTGTAAGAAGCTTCCCTTCCTATTATTTCAGATAAAGGAATAATTCAGAAAATACACGGTTACAATGAAAACTATAAGGTGATAAAGAAAATAAACAATTTTTTAGACTTAACTATTACCAGACAATAAACTTGATATTGCTATTTGTCACAAACAGTTACATACTGACCATAACTTCAGCTATAAATCACGCCATCCTATACAACGTAAACTAGCTGCATAAAATAGTATAATCCACCGCTTAATCAACGTACCAAGATCTAAAGAAACTTTACAAAATAATTTAATATAATAAAACAATAAGCTAAAAATAATGATTTTAATCATAAAACAATAGATCGTATTTATTCTAGAATGACTCATAATATGGCAATAAAAGAAACATATCCTATAACGAGAGAATTATATAATTATAAAACTTTAACACACATAGGAAAAGCGAGTGATAACGTCAACATTTTTTAAACAAACAAGGTATAAGGTGCAGGTACAAAGTTATAAAATTAACAACAGTTTGGGGAAGTTAATCTTCTTCTTCATGTACCATCTCCATGTCGGAGGTTGGCTATCATCATTGCTATTCTCACTTTGGAAGCCGCGGCCCTGAATAGATTGGAGGACGAACCACTCTCGTAAGTTCCTAAGCCAGGATATTATTCTCCTTCCAACAGACCTTTTTCCCACGATCTTTCCCTGGATTATGAGTTGCAGAATCTCATACCTTTGATTTCTAATAACGTGTCCGAGATACTGTAGTTTTCTCTTTTTCACCTCGTGCAGGATCTCCACGCCTTTCCCCATTCGTCTTAAGACTTCCACGTTTCTTCCACTTTCACATGTTTCGTCCATGGTATTCTCAACATCCTACGGTATGACCACATCTCGAACGCTTCCAATTTTTGCTCGCAATATACGTTCAGGGTCCAAGTCTCTACACCATACAGAAGGACCGGGAATACATAGCATATGAGCATCCGGGTTCTTAGGTCCAGGCTCAGATCACGACTACAGAGCAGCTTCCTGATCCTCATGAAGGATGTACGGGCCTTCTCAATGCGAATCTTTATCTCCGAACAATAGTCCACAGAACAGCTGAAACTTGTCCCCAGGTAATCATACTTCTCGACTCTCTTCAGCCTTTCGTCTTCCACATACAGATCTTCATTTGGCGCTTCCGTTTTGGTGACATATTTGACCGTCCTAACATTGAGTGTCAAAGCATATTCTCGACTAACCGTGATGACGTTATTCAATATATTCTGACGGTCAGACATGTTTTCCGCGAGTAGTACTGTGTCGTCCGCATAGCGCAGATTGTTTAGTGGGATGCCGTTTACTCGTATTCCACCCTCCTCATTTCCGTGGGCTTTAGTGAAGATTTCCTCTGAATACAGATTGAAGAGGAGTGGCGAAAGAACACAACCCTGGAAGTTAATCAAAAATAATAAACATAAAATCCAGAAAGATCAAAAGAGCGAAGTTTATAAATTAAATTGTGGCTCTTGTCCATAGATGAGACCTATAATTTATTATTATTATTATTATTCCCTCCGCACTAGAATTAAAGTCCACTAAGATTTTTGCAACGAAAATAATAAACATTCAACATACGCTGATCATTTAAAATCTGAAAAACACCTTTTTAATAACAAATTCAAGATTCTGCATGTAGAACAAAAGGGGTTCAAGTTATATTTAGTAGACTCTATGAAGATTAACAAACTGAAAAATTTCCCTGATTTAATTAATAATAAGCAGCACATTTGTACTTTATCTCTGTTAAATTTAAGGTTTAGTTGATTAGTTCATCCCTTATACCCATATTAAAATAATCATACCATAATATTAATGTGGGGCCTATTGTATTGAGACGTATAAATTAAGTAATTATATTTCAGCCTCGTCTCGAAAATAAGTTAAGATGTAGTAGTGCACTCTAAAAAATGCATTGATATCTAGACTAATTTTATCTTGCTGTTAAAGTTTTAGCTTATGTAAAAGTAATTCTTAGTTAGCAAAACAAATTTTCGTTTTAACTGAATTACAATTAATAAGATGATCTAGTTAACAGAACTAATTCTTATTTTTAACTACTTCTTAGTTAACATAACTACATTATCATGTTGAAACCAACACTTTATTTTATTAATTAGCTCCCGATACTAATTTACTTAGTTATTGTTATTGGCCAGATATGGTAGTACTATGTAGGTACCATGTGAGACGTCTTCCTTTATATGCGAACATTAATAAACCTATAACGGAATATAAGTGGATGATTGTCACAACAATATTTACTTTAAATATCTACATCTTAACATATTTTCGAGACGATGCTGAAATATAGTCATAAGATCAAACGAACTTATCTTAAGTGAAGTTCGATCTTGATTAATTATATGAAGACCTCGTCGTAGAAAATAAGGATCAAACCCTAACCCGAATATAGTTGCAACAATTCATGGACTTTCAATATGACTAAGCGTATAATCGATATTCGGGATAAGGAAAGACAGAGAGGGGTTTGATTACTTTACTATTTACTATATCTTAACTTATTTTCTTCGAAGAGGCCTTCATATAATCAAGATCGAACATCACTTAAGGTAAGTTCATTTGATCTTATGATTATATTTCATACCGTACATCTGATGAAGCCCGATGTGATAGTGAAACACGGCCATGACTAGAGTCCGGATTAGAAAGCATAAAAAAACTTAAAATAAGCGCTTAAAAACCATAAAGTTTCACTTAAAAAATGCATGAAATATGCACAAAAAAGGCATAAAAAATATAAAAAGCATAAATTAAAAACAGAATTTATTCTATCTTAGCATAAATAAAATCTCGAAATAAACACAATCTTAAAATAGAATAAAGTTATATGTATAACAAAATTAACTTTTGTAAAAACAAGCAATAACCAAATGTTGATTTATGTGTTCCATTTTGAAGTTTTGTCTTGTATCACTTAAAATGTTTTTATAGTCCGAAAAAATCCTTTCTACGTCAACACTTGTTATGAGCACATATTTAAATTTTGCAATCATATTGCAAGTCTGGATTAGGATTTCTTGCCAATAACAAAGCAATTTTTTTAAATTAAAATGTATCCTTTAATTTTTTTGTACAATTTGGCCAGTTTCTCTAGGTTAATGGCCTCTTCAAAATCATTAATTTTTTTAATGGAGGCATTTCTTATTTCTCGACAGATTTTATTGTGTCAGTCACAACATTAAAATTACACTTTAAATAGGCCAAATGGTCCTTAATTTCTTCTTGATTTAGGTCCATTTGATAATCTTTAATTGCCTTGCTGGCTGATTCGGGTAGCTCAAATATAACTTTTTAAAAATTTTCGAAATTATCTATATAATATATTGCAACATCTAACCAAGTACCCCACCCTATCAAAACGGGTTCAGGTGGTAATGGGGTGTTAGGTAATCATTCTTTGAAGTGTACCCGTAAAGGCGCCTTAACAGAAACTTTTTTTCCATTTTTAATAAGTTCATTAAGAAGAGGAAATTGTTGCCTTCAGCAACTCTATTTAAGCCATGTGCTAAGCAAGTACAATGGATTAAATTTGGGTGAAACACTTTTAAATTTGAAGTCGTCTTGACCATATACAGGGAACTGGTCCTGGCAAGTAAAAGCTTGTTATTGCTTCAACCTTGATACTATGTTACTATTTGTACTTTCCAGCTCTTTGGAGCATATTAAATATAGTGTGGTTGGAATTTCTTCATCAAGAACTCCGAAATTCAATTTACAACATATCTTCCACAAGCAAATGCTTTAACTACTAAAAAATTATCAAATATTTCAACAAAAGGCAAAAATAGGTATAAATAGGCATAAAAATTAAAATAAGCATAAGTTAAAAAAAAAGCAAAATATCAACATTGCCTTTTTGGCAAATTTATCGTTCAATTCATCAATATCTTGAGCTATCTACTATTTGCTTTTAATATTTACAATAAGCATAATGCCTGAAAATCCGGACTCTAGTCATGACAAATTAAAGTGAAATCAAACATCTAATAGTGCCAGAGGGATGAAGCAAAGATGATTATTTATCACCAAAAGAAGTGGAAGCAAAAAAAACGGAATGACTATTACTACCAAATAGAAAACAAGGATGTTACCGATTGTAGTGAGACTGATATGTCACAAGCATCTACGTCTTCAAGAATGCCTGAAATTACAAGATTTAAATTTTGTACGTGACGAGATTATTTTTTAATAATAAGAAAAATAAGAAGACGAAGGGAAAATCTAATTAATATGACAAACAAACAAAACAAAAACAAAAGAATTTTGTGGAATCTACTTCGACGATAGACGGTAGACAAGAAACAGGCAGCAAATTGGATCTTCTTACTACAATAAGAAAATTACTGAGGTACACATAGTTCTTGTTATAGAACCAAGTTATACTTACTTAGGTCATGCGACACATTCTTCTGGAAGTACTAGTAGTATTAAGGCAAGTCTTTTTAACTTCATTCAAAATTATTTGCTTAAAAACTTAAACCAAATTGCGACAGTGGGCTGGGAAGGCAGTGATATAAATCCAGGCTTCAAAACTGGTGTTATAAAATAATTAGAAGATTCCCTAGGAAAATCTGTTCATTGCTTTATTTGCCTATTGCTAATGATTCAAGAGACTTTGCCGAGTTTCTAGGAAAGCTGCTAAGTTATTGTGACAATATGCCTGTTGTGCCATTTCAGATAATTAAACCTTACGTTGAATTGTCTCCAATAAATTTTAGCGACTTACGTATAGGCCGAAAGTATATTAACGGAGTATGTCATTAAGGTATATGCCAGAACATAGTTCCTTGTAAACTAGAATTTAGCTTATAAGTATAGGCCCCACCATTTAATCCGTTTAATCTAAGCTGCAACAATAATTGCAATTTTTTACATTTTTTCTCCATTTCAAAATCAGAAGGAACCTGAAGATCTAGGTAAATATTTTTCAAAGAAAATTTACAGGTACATATATTTAATTACCTGAAAAGCACCGATCTCGCACCAAGGCTCAGTGTTGTTAAATTATTTAATGAAACATTTACTACATAATTTACTATCGTAGTAAATGTAATTTCCTACATGCTCTTACTACGTATTTTGTTATATTTACTACATTCATGTTTTATTTTTAGAATATTTTTTAGATCAAATCATAAAGCAAAAAGGAACAGAAGAACAATAACCAAAAACTACTATTTTCTATTTTTACACTCGAATTTCCAACTTTTAACATCAAATTTATAATAATAAAGTTGATAATAAATTATATTTTTGACACTTTCAGCCAATCAATGCAGGTGTTCCTCAAGGGTCCATATTGTCTCCCATCCTCTTTTTACATTAACCACCTTCTAGTGAAAACTAAAAATCCGATATTTAGCTTTGTGACGATAGCTCATCTTTCTCTTTAAATGTACAAACATCGACTGCCGACAAACATCTTCGCAGACAGCATGAATTATCACGGCTCAATAAAGATCTGGAAGAAATTTTGGCTCAGTGTGACAGTAACCAAGAAGAATCTAATGCTAAAAAACCCAGGCAGCAGTTTTCTCTAAAAAGATTAACATTACAGAACCGGATATAGTCATGGCAGGACACGCAATTCCACTGGCTTCATCTATTAATTTGCTGGGCGTCAATCTGGGAGGAAATATGCCTTGGCATAACCACGTTGTGGCAATCGCCAAGGTAGCTTTTCAGAAACTTGGTGTACTCTTCCGAATCAAAAGTTGTACACACCTCAATAACTTTCGGCACTATACAAAGCCCAAATTCGACCATAACTAGGGTACTGCTCTCATGTCTGGAGCTCTGCACCCAAACATACTCTTCGGCTACTGGACTCCATCGAAAGGAGGGACATTCGTCTGATTGGAGACCACGAGCTAACGAAGAGCCTCGACAGCCTAGAACATCGAAGACAGGTTGGGGATTTGACTCTTTTTCAGATATTTTGATGGAAATTGCTCGGCTGACCTGGCCTGTTAATTCCACCCAGAGCGCCGAATAGCAGAAATACACGACGAACCACTACCGCCCATCCATATGTGATTAAACCTAGTACTCCTCGAACTTCATTATTTAAGAATTCTTTCACCTGGGTGACTTCATCCTTATAGAACGACTTTCCCGAGGTCGTTTTTCCCAACGAATATAACCCTCAAAGATTCAGAACCAACGTGAATCGCTTTCTGCGCACCCACACCACGGCCCTGAAGGATTTTTCCAATAGTGCTTGTGTTTGATCATAAAAAGAAATCAAAATAATAATTACATTTACTACGTTTGCGACGTAACAACAATTCTTCTGCGACATTACCAACCTTGCCCAGGCTAAACAAAAAAAAAGTTTATTTTTCACACCTATTACCATCGCTCCGCCCTAATGAATACGTCATGCTAATAATATGAATGATAAAAAGCAATATACCTTGGTGTATGATTCCTCTTAAGAATAATTTTTATTAATACTTTTCTTGGGTATCATTAACATTACAGTTACAGTTCTAAAACTTTGTCTTTTATTAAGTTAATTTGTATTCTCATCCAGCACAATACTCTTTAAATAACTCTATTAAACTTAATTCTTATGTATATTAGTGACAGCCAAAACTTTTATGTCATAGATCACTTTCAATTAAGGAACTTTATATTAATGATGTTTTTCTGGAGCGCCCGTATAAATAATGTATGTGTCACATATTGAGTGCTCTATACAAATATTTTGTTACTATTTTCTCTACTTAAATTCAAATTGGTATAATGGGTGAAAGAAGATTTACCGACAACAATAAAAATTCTATTGTTAGAAATGCACTAACAGCAATGTTTTTAGTTTAATATTTGACATAAAAAGGTAATAAATAAAATAACGATATATAGGTACAACAATGTACAAAATCGTCCCTCATCATTGGGATTTCGCAAACAGTAAGAGATACGAAATCGGTTAAATTGGGGGAAAGTTGCATAGGTATGGGCCCAATAATATTTGGAAAAATCAAAAATTTTGTGTTTCGGTTTTTATCCTTTCCTGACTTTGTTCGAAGAGATGTCCAAAAATAAATTTCACTTTCTCATTGCTACTTTTTATTCTCCATAAGATGGCGTCATCATATCTTTAATGCAACGTTTCGTCTTTGGGTCACTATCATCAACTTAATATTTTTAAATTCGAGCCTAAATTGTATTCTTTAAATTATAAAATTGGGACTAAATCTACTTTAAGCGGTATATAACAGTAACTGGTTTTCTGACGTTTTGTTCCTTAAATTGACCATCTTCATTAAGATACGGAAAATTACCTAATGAAGTCCGTCATGTCATAAAATGCAAAATAATATCACATAGAACCCCTCCAAATTTTATTTCTGTAATTAAATCAATAAAAAAGTTATGGGGGTGAGCATTCCTCCTCAAACACCCGGTATATAATTCATGAAGGTTTGTTAACCAAATGCCTCAATCAGATAGCTTGATCTTGTAATACATTAATATAGATAGAACATTGAATTAGTGACCACCTAACTTTAAAAATATGCATTGTAATATACCCAGAAGACATGGAAAGTATACTGACCTAACAATTCGAAAATATAGTCAATTATATTGAAGCCATGGAAGTTTACTGACAATACTGCCCCATGCTTCGAAATAAATATAAGACATGAAAATATGTTAACTCTATTCCTTAAAACCAATATAATGATTGAATGCTCCTCCATTCTTCTTAATAAATAGATATATAGAAGACTGTAGGTATTAGACTCCACGCTCCAAAATAAAGACACATAATATGTACATTAAAAGCATACAGAGTCCATGCTCTGAAATAAACACTGCTCGCTGCTCTGAAGAAATCATGAAAGTGCCGTCATGCCATGCTCCAAAATAAATGCAAAGAAGATATGGTAGTATGCTAACTATACATATACTTCAAAACAAATACAGGAAAGACATGCAAATATACTGACTCCATGCTCCAAAAGAATATCTACGATAACATGGTATGTTGCTTCTATGCCTTAAAATAAATACAGAATAACCAACTAATCGATGTAGGTACCAACCTAGGGTATATATGTCACGAATTATCTACGGTAGTTCTAGTGACAGATACACCGATATATAGATACTGTAACGACAGAAACTAGATAATGAAATATTAGTGAATAAGCATAATAAAATTTATACTAATTAAATGTTAAAATTTTAAGTATTGCCTGGGGAAAAAGTCTTACTATGTTACAAGTCTAATTTTTAAAAGTTTGATATCTTGTTTTAAGCATGATTTGTTAGAGAAAGACATTGGCGTTGTGGTGTACAATATCACCATATTTATAGCAACTTAAATTAATTAATTACTTATGTAATTTATGCACTTCTTTTGATGGAACGATTGTCATATATTTGTTGGTAATTTTAATGTATGCCTCATTGCTATTTTCCCATTTCACCCGTATAAAAAAACTGCTGCCCTGTGACACATGTCGCTACATTCGACCTGTACCTAAAGAGTTTTTGTGGTATTATTAACCAAAAAATAATCAATATTTCCATTATATTATATTGTTATGAATTAATAAATTCTTGACCAAAAAATTTCAATTAATTAACATACTTTTAGAAGTTAGGAACAATTCTCTTCTTACAACGATTTATTATCCGCAATGTTCTTGTTCATGCCAGCCCTCGTCACCCTGACTGACCCTCTTCCTTTACATCTGCCAAATTCGTTGGGGGTTGGTTATATATTTTCACCCCGTCGCGTCACTTATTTACTTACCAACAATCGTAATATTTTACAGAAAGAAATTACATTCGTAAATAAATTTCAGATTTCGTCAGTCAAATTTATATGTTAGTGGTCTATTCGAAAAGGTTCAACTATCGATTCCTTTGGATGTCAGTTTTAGATTATTCAGAGATATGATATATAAATTAATATATTTGGCAACATTTGCACGCTTTAAGACTGGAAGCAATTTACAGCCAGTAGCGCACCCAGGACTCAATCCTGGGAAGGGCACAATATAGTTTGATCTTAATAAAAGAGAGGGATTGGGGCGCAAGATCCACAACTAGGTTATTAATAGAGGTATTCCCAAAAATAAATGTTACAGTGTCGCAAATACATGTCAGCTTTGACAAATGTGACTGGAAATAAGAATCTATCGTACAAGGTTTGTTCGGGTTTGCCGCATATTTTTTAAAATTTGAAAACGTTAAATAAAATCATTGAAATCTGGAATTAGTCCTATAAATCGTTAAAAATCTAGTTTTCGGTGAATCGGTTTTCATATCGATAGAATTACCGAAAAATCGAGAGAAACGGGCAACACCTAGTTTAAAACAGTGGCGACGATAGTTTGTTAGACGGATTGGGGTTGACACGTGCCCCCCCCCCCCCCCCCCCATTTTATGTGCGCCACTATTTACAGCACACTAAAAACACTGGACAACAACTAAAATGTATCTAAAATAAAATCTACTAAATCTTACTATTTTAGGTGTGCTAAAACCGAAAATAAACTTTTTTTAAAAATATTAGTTCATGTTTAAGAGATACGTGTTGTCATGCGCCCCTAATATATTAACACTGTAACCGCAAGAATGCTCGTGGTATATTTGTATTGTAATAACAATATATGGATCTTACATTTCAAAATTAACAAGAAAAATGCATTTTGATACAAGATACAACCATTAACCTAAAACTTGTTGTCCAGTGAAATGAGAGGAAACGAATATTTTTAGGCCAGTAAGATCAATGCACTGGGTATTGAGTACTGGTAATTTTATCAATCATACAAGATATGACAGAATGCTTCAAATAATACCAGTCAAATTATATTTGATTGGTAATATAAACGAACAGATAATATAAAAATGCTCAATTTGAGTATGTCAAATAGCCAAAACTGAAAAATATTATTCTGTAATTCCAATGCTTTACAATGAAAATGTAATGTTTTTTAAACTATTCAAATAGAAATATAAACCAACATCTTCTAAAGTACCTGGAAGGCTTCAACATTATCAGCGATCATCAATATGGTTTTCGGAAGTCCAGATCAACTGGAGATCTTCTAGCCTATGTAACCCATATTTGGAACAACGCAATCGAACATCATGGGGGGTCTCGGGCTGTTGCACTGGATATTTCTAAAGCTTTTGATCGTGTTTGGCATGAGGGGCTTCTAAGTAAACTGCGATCCTATGGTATGCCCAGTCGATTCTGTACATGGTTGTCTAGCTTTCTTAAGGACCGCTCTCTGCAAGTGACGATTGACGGATTTCTCTCAGACACCTTCACCATCAATGCCGGTGTTCCTCAAGGGTCCATATTGTCTCCCACTCTCTTCTTACTCTACATTAACGACCTTCTAGTGAAAACGAAAAACCCGATAGTTAGTTTTGCTGATGATAGCACACTTTTATCATCTTTCTCTTTGAATGCACAAACATCGGCTGCCGACGCACATCTTCGCAGACAGCATGAAGTATCACGCCTCAACAAAGACCTGGAAGAAATTTTGTCTTGGGGTGACAGTAACCAAGTCGAATTTAACGCTAAAAAAACCCAGGCAGCAGTTTTCTCTAAAAAGGTTAACATTACAGAACCGGATATAGTCATGGACGGACACGAAATCCCGCTGGCTTCATCTATTAGTTTGCTGGGCGTCAATCTGGGACGAAATATGTCTTGGCATAACCACGTTGTGGCAATCGCCAAGATAGCCTCTCAGAAGCTTGGTGTACTCTTCCGAACCAGAAAGTTGTACACACCTCAACAACTTTTGACACTATACAAAGCCCAGATTCGACCGTCTGGAGCTCTGCACCCAAACATACTCTTCGGCTACTGGATTCCATCGAAAGGAGGGCCATTCGTCTGATTGGAGACCACGAGCTGACGAAGAACCTCGACAGCCTAGAACATCGAAGGCAAGTTGGTGATTTGACTCTCTTTTACAGATATTTTCATGGAAAGTGCTCGGCTGACCTTGCCCTCTAAATTCCGCCCAGAGCGGCGAATATCAGAAATACACGACGAACCACTGCCGCCCATCCATATATGGTTAAGCTTAGTACTCCTCGAACTTCATTATTTAAGAACTCTTTCATCTGGAGGACTTCATCATTGTGGAACGATCTTCCCGAGGTCGTTTTTCCCAACGAATATAACCTCCAACGATTCAAAACCAACGTGAATCGCTTTTTGCGCACACGCACCACTCCCAGAGTGACCTAAAGGATTTTTCCTATAGTGCTTGTGTTTGATCATAAAAAAAAAAAAAAAATGCGATATGATCACTGAACTAGGGTCATAAGCAATTCATAACGCCCTATGGAGAAATTAAATAGTAGAATGTAGCTTCAGTACATTTTGTTTTGAAGTGTGACCTTTTCTTAATACAATGTTTTTTGGTTCACGCCATTATCTGCTTTTTAAAAGAAGATACAAATTTGTATTGCAGTTTCATCCAATATTATTTGCGTAGGAAACGGAAATCGACCCTACCACCGTAAATCTATTTATTTTTATAATTCTCATCGTCTAAATTAAGGCTCTAAACTCCAATCGGTTTACTTCAAAACTTACACTGGAGTGCCATACCAACCTAAAAGCACTGGCGGCCAGGGGGAACAAGATAGAGCTCTTGTGGGTCCCTGGTCACTCTGGGATATTAGGAAATGAAAAAGCGGATGAACTACCGAGAGTCGGATTCGCTTAGTCGAAAAAACAACACCTATCTCGATGGCAAGGGTTACCTGGTCAAATACATGTACGGGCCGTAATTGAAAAACCATCGAAAATACTATCGAATGGGATGCTAGCCCTAACACGGCCCCAGTTAAAGCAAGTGATGGGTCTGCTAACAGGCCACTGCCACTTGCGAAAACACCTTTAACGGATAGGTATAAACAACGGATCCATTGAATGCAGACTCTGCGGCGAAGAGGATGAAACCGCCACACACATAATATACCGCTGCGTAGCACTGTCTCGTAGAAGACAAAATATCTTCGGGAACATACAACGTAGTGACAACCTCCCAGATGACACGCTTGGTAGAAGATTACTGGACCTCATAGAAGGAACAAACATCTTCTAACAAAATCGGGGTACACAATAAGCCGAAAGGCTGCAGTGATAGAAGTTCGGACCTTTGAACCGACTCCCGCCTTTAACTAACCAATCAACCAACCACCGTCTAAATTTATTCTTTATATCAAAAATTCTAACAAAATATTCATTTTCCTCAAAATATTAAAGTGCAGTTTAAAGATGTTGCCATCTGTGGAACAAACTCCTCATAACTTTTAAAGATTTAATCAATGAAGAGGATTGTCTTACTTTTTAAATAAGAATGGCAAATCTTGAAATAAAACGGCCGTTGTTTATACTTTCGTTTTCAATGAAAATAGATATTGGCCAAAAATCGATTATCATAAGTGATTCAAATTTGGTATGTTGGCATAAAATTACAACACAAACAACTTTAGCAAAATTTTTTTTGTGAATCCTATCAATGCCATATTTCGACATTTTCTAGAGAAAAAAAATTTGACAGTTAATAAAAGCCGCAAGGTCCCATTTAATTATACCATTTTTTGACTTTATTGAAGCAAAAAAATATGTTAAATTTAAATTTTACCTAAATCGGAAACTAAATATTTTTCCCATATGGTTCCAACTTTAATGGTAACACTGTATTTTCGATTTAAGTTTTAGTATTTCCATTATTAAATTTTTTTAAATTATTGAAATCTGACTTCTTCATATCCCGTTTTTCTATACTCCGTTGGTGTAGTATTATTTTTATGTAATTTATATATTACATTATTTGTTGATTGATGATCATAACCTTTACTAAGATCGGAACAAGTCCACCAACTTTGATATAGAGTACAGCCCAACTTTGTTCTGTAAGCATTTTTGTGGGTCAGACAGTCTCTTATTCTTCCCTTAATATACAAGGTTAATCAAACTAAAAACAAAAAACTAATGTACATGCCATGAGATGTATTTGGGAGAAACTAAAAATGATAAATGCAGAATTTAAGAATATTACCTGGTTAAACAAATACGAGGGTAAATTAAAAAATTGTCGATTTTAGATTTGTCCTATATATTTTTAATAATAGAAGAAAATGTTTTAAATTAAAGTTGCATAATGCGCTAAGTAAAATATAATGCCACCTAAAAACCGTTTCTACCGTCAAAAAGTAACTTTCTTATTTTAAATGGGACACCCTGTGTAAAACATGATCTAGTCATGGGCGTGCTATTATTATTATTTTAAATCATGTAATAAAAATAGGAAATTCTTCAGTAATTGCATTTTATGTTTGAAGGTAGGTATTTATTCTTTCTAGCTTCTGCTTAAGTGGCAATTTAAATATATTGATTTGTGATTCCTGTTCACCTAGCAAACCCGCACAAACCCTATAAACATTTGCAATCATTTCGCGGGTCTGCCTGTGAAGGTTTTTATCAGGAGTATATTCATTCAGTATCACAAAGTTCAAAATTTTAAAACCACCCTAACACACGACACAATGAACTTACAATACAATAACTGTTGCCTCTTCTATCACTACGCAACTGGGTGGGCGCATCTTTCAAATATTGGATATCGCCGAACAAGCCCGATGGCCCATCGGGTGTCTCACGAGACGCATGCGCTCAACTATCTGGGATATAACCAATCAAATTAGCGCTGGCTACCTGTAACCATTGAGAACGCACTATGTTGCCATATTATTAGATTAAAAGTACTTTAATCAGAAAAATATATTATTTTGCATTTCAATATCGAGATAAATAGTATGAAAAGAAAATTTTAATAATATTGACACTATAATAGAATATTGGTTCCTTATATACCTACCTATTACAATTTATTTTAAATGCGTAAATGTAATTTTATGTTTTTCTCGGTAAGAGTATATTAAATTAAAATTTAATATATGTGACAACATTGTTAAGCCCAGAATTTTTTTTGCCCGCATTCCTTTCGTAGCTACAGATAAACTTATCGACCTGTACAGGGTGTCCCATTTTCGACACTTTCATAGGGGATCTCCGTAATTGTTAGTGCTATCAAAAAAGTGCTCTTTTGAGGTCAAACTTAGAATGGTAAAATCAAAATTTGAAAATTTTCGCTCGCTTCAGAGATACGGGGGAAAATCAAAAAATTGACAATTTCAAAATCACCCTATATTTTCTTACTTAAAAGAGATACAGATAAATGTTTTATACCGAAGTTTCTTTATATTGTTTGGTGAATAATCTGCCGTGGTCAGGTAAGAAAGTTATCTTACCTAACCTATTTTTTTTTAAATGGAACACTGTATATTTTAATCTAAGAAGATACTATTTTAAATTCTCCTTTCAAATATATATAATTCACCATGAATGAATAATATTGGTTTCTTAGACGATTTATTAAACTTTATTACTTTAAACCACAGTAGACCATGAAACAGAAGCTAATATCCTAGAAACAACTATGTTGACTATTAGCATTTCACGTCAATTTCATTTTTACATATTCATTTGCGAAAATGACCTATCAACATTTTGAAAAATTTGATATGATATCAGTTTATATTGAAAGTGGAAAATACGAAGAAATGGCGCAAAATGTATATTTTGTTCGCTATCCGCAAAGACGGTAACCATTTAAGGACATATTCCGAACATTTGCGATGGTTCCCGTTATTCCTTACCTCTGAATCTGAATCTTTTATTTCGTTTCAAAGTAATAAAATTTAAATAAATCGCCTAGGAAACTAATATCTTCCATGGTGTTATTTGAAAGGATAATTTAAAGTAGTATCTTTTTAGATTAAAATATAAAGGGTGTTCCATTTAAAAAAATGAGGTTAAGTCCGAAAACTTTTTTACCTGACCCCGTATACTTATTCTGAGAACGGCACATTATTCAACAGTCCATATAAAGAAACTTCTGTATAAAACATTTTTTTGTATCTCTTTTAACTAAGAAAATATCGGGGAATTTTGAAATTGTCAATTTTTTGATTTTCCCCCGTATCTTTTAAGGGAGCGAAAATTTTCAAATTTTGATTTTACCATTTTAAGTTTGACCCAAAAAGAACACATGACACCTACATTACTTTTTTGATAGCACTAACAATTACGGAGATACCCTATAAAAGTGTAGAAAATGGGACATTCTGTACTTCTTGTACCTTAAATTTGGTTGTTTTATAGAATAATAAAATCCAGTAGCTCTTGTCGAAAACAGCTTTAAACCCGTATATTCATATACGAAATGGTCCTTTGTTATAACTTATGAAGGGAATGATGATCTATCTCCTTTAAATTACAAGCCTCTATTCACGGATTATTTCCGATCGATAAGGACACTAACTTTCTATACCTCATTTATAATGAAAAGGGGGTTGTGCCGGGGAAGTAAGTGGTTTCGTTTTATTTTAATGTGAGATATGGTCACGATATGGCATGTAGTTGATGGTTTGACGGTTCGTCTATGTTTATTTTGAAATAATAATAAATATTAGATTGAAAGAATTTCGGGGAAGTAAATATGAAAGTGCTATATAATTTATATATTGAGTTGCGGGAGGATATTTATTGAAAAATAAACAGCTTTTAGGCTGATATATTTTAATTTTTAATGCCTACTAAAAGCGTGACGTTATGGGCCAATAACCTTATAGTACAAATTCAACCAAAACAGGACAAGCTAATATGGAATTGGTTTATTATATTTAAATTTATTATATTATAATAAATTTATTATATTTAAATGGGAGACTCCTTGGTTGTTCTAAAGGAATACTATGTATGCAGTGTGTTATAAATTAGGCCTTCACTATTAAATAAGAGATACGAAGTCGGTTAAATTGTGGCAAAGTTGCGCAATTATGGGGTCAATAATATGTCGCAAAAAAATCAAAAATAAATACAGGGGATTTCAAAATATTTGGAAATATCTAAAATTTTGCGTTGCAGTTTTTAGTTTTTTCTGACTTTGTTCGAAGAGATGTCCAAAATCAATTTCACTTTCTCATTGCTGCTTTTTATTCTCCATAAGATGGCATTGTTAGATCTTTAATGAGACTTTTCGTCTTTGGGTCACCATCATCAACTTATTTTTTTTACATATGGGCCTGGATCTTTTTGTTTAAACAATGAAAGAGGACCGTAATATACGTTCAGTAGTATAAACATTTACTGGTTTTCCGACTTTTTGTTGCTTAAATTGACCATCTTCATTAAAATACTCTTAGTACTTTCCTGTAATTAACTTTTTTTTAAATCGGTATAATTCGAAAATGTGAAACCCAATGCCTATTTTAAGTGTCTTAAGAAAGTGCTGGCTTTAAGAGTTAAATTTTATTTGTATTAATAAAATACATTACTTGTAGTTACGCTACTAAGTAGAAATTCGATACAACTATTAGTTTGAAATAAAAAAAAAACAGTAGTAAGTACATACTAACAATAAAGACAGAAATAGCAATAATAATTTTAAAATTTTCAGTTTCTTCAACACAAACGATAATTACAGGAACGTACTAGGGGTATTTTAATGAAGATGGTCAATTTAAGGAACAAAAAGTCGGAAAAAGAAAGTGTTGTATATTACTGAATTCGGTCCTTTTTCATAATTTAAACAAAAAAATCCAGGTCCCTATTTAAAAAAATTAAGTTGATGATGGTTACCTAAAGACGAAACGTCGCTTCTTGCGGCATATTATTGGGCAAATAATTAGACAACTTTACCCCAATTTAACCGACTTCATATCTCTTACCGTTTCCGAAATCCTAATGGTGAAAGCCGAACTTGTAACACCCTGTATAGGGTGGCTCGGATCAGCACTATTACTCTGTTATTATGAAAGGTAGGACAGGTTAAATTACTAAACTAGTAGCATTTTTTCAGCTGATTAAAATGCAAAAAAACCAATTGAATATCGCATTTTTGCGCTATTACCGACGTCATAGATATGGCCTTGTTGTGTTTTGTGTAGACGCAAGACTCAACGTATAACGGATAACTTTGAAAGTGGCCGTAAAAAAATGTCACCAAAAATTTTTGTTAAGTCTTTTTTTTAATCACAGTAAAGTCCATTCTTTCCCCATCATTTATACAGAGTAATGACAGGAAATAATATTTTTAAAGATTTATTTAATTGTCAATAAATATTTATCAATAAAATAGCAAAGTTTCTTCTAGCCAGAATAAGGAATATCCAGGAAAATCATTTCTACTGCCACAAGAAATCAATTTTGCTGTTACAGGTAAAAAATATTCTTAGATAAGACAAGAAAAGATTTGAACGCAAGGGCTTTTTTCAGTGTATGGTCATAACTTCCGTTGTTTTTAACTTTATGTTTATAGTGCATAGAACCATTTTTGTTCACAAGTTTATTTGCGACCAATGTATATAAGTATACAGAGTGTCCCATTTCCCATCTGGGAGGAAATATATCTTGGCAAAACCACGTTGTGGCAATCGCCAAGATAGCTTCTCAGAAACTTGATGCATTCTTTCGAACCAAAAAGTTCTACACACCTCAACAACTTTTCATATTGTACAAAGCTTAGATTCGACCATCAATAGAGTGCTGCTCTTATGTCTGGAGCTGTGTACCCAAACATACTCTTCGGCTACTGGATTCCATCGAAAGGAGAGCCATTCGTCTTCAGAGACCACGAGCTGACGAAGAGCCTCGACAGCCTAGAACATCGAAGACAGGTTGTGGATTTGACTCTCTTTTACAGATATTTCCATGGAAAGTGCTCGGCTGAACTTGCCCTCTTAATTTTGCCCAAAGCGGCGAATAGCAGAAATGCACGATGAACCACTGTCGCCCATCCATATGTGGTTAAGCTTGGTACTCTTCGAACTTAATTATTTAAGAACTCTTTCATCTGGAAGACTTCATCCTTATGGAACGACCTTCCCGAGGTCGTTTCTCCCAACGAATTTAACCTCCAACGATTCAAAACCAACGTGAATCGCTTTATTCGCACACGCACCACTCCCAGAGTGCCTTAAAGGATTTTTCCTATAGTGTTTATGTTTGATCATAAAAAGAAAAAAAAGAAAAAAAATTTATAAGAAAAGTGAATTTTTTGAAATAATGTAAACGGCAATTTATTCTCTACTTAACATAAAGGTGTCTTAAAAGTATCTTCTTTCAAGTGTGGTGCAAGCCGGCATAAACAGTCCCTAACCGTTAGAATTTTGCGAAATAATTTTAAAAAATTTGCAACCTTTCGATGACAGGTTTGGTCCAACAAATTTCTCTGATAGGTTTGTTGTAACTGACAATTCAATCTGCGGATTGTCTGCAAGTAAATTGTCAAGATCATTTTTTTTTATCCAACTGGGAGTGGTGCGTGTGCGAATAAAATATTTTACGTTGGTTTTGAATCGTTGGAGGTAATATTCGTTGTGTTTGTTGCGCTAGGTGCAATTAAGCACACAAAGTCAGTCGAACATTTGTCATGGAAATATCTGTAAAAGAGAGTCAAATCACGATCTTCGATGTTCTTGGTCAGCTCGTGATCACCGATCAGGCTCTCCTTTCGATAGAATCCAGTAGCCGAATAGTATACTTGGGTGCAGAGCTCCAGACATGAAAGACTAGTAATGGACGATTTTGGACCTTGTAGAGCATCAAAAGTTGTTGATGTGTATAGAACTTTTTAGTCCGGATGGGACAAGATCAAGTTTCCGTGAACGATTTGCACAACGTGGTTTGTGCCAAGACATATTTCCACCCAGATTAACGTCCAGTAAATTAGTAGAGGAAGCCAGTGGAATTGCGGGTCCAGCAATGGTCCGGTTCTACAATATTAACTTTTTTGAGAAAACTGCTGCCAGCATTAAATTTAACTTGGTTACTATCGCTCCAAGACAACCAAGTCTTTGTTGAGGCATGATACTTCATGCCGCTTGCGAAGATATGCATAGGCAGCCAATGTTTTGGATGGATTTCACTAGAAGGTTTCTAATGTACAGTAACAAGAGGATGGGAGACAATATATACCCCTAAGAATTTTTAGAGGTTATTTGTGTGTGATTTTACGACACCTGAAGACTCGGAGGTATAGGAGATGTTGATATCAGATTGGGAGATCACACAATTTTGTCCTTCATTATATTTTCACCATCGGCGAGTTATGTCAAGATTTTTTTTTCTATAGTCCCTCGTTCTAATAATAGTTTGAAGTTTATCAGTAACTCAAAACTTTTGAGATATGTGCAGTGATATCGATTTGCGAGATTTGCTGTGGAAATGAACCTTACGTTATGCGGCAAATAATACTACACGATGTTATGGTATGATATAATACTGATTATCTATACGTTTGTCACTACTGCTAACCCTCGTTTCTCGATTTACATCCGCCAAATACGCTAGGGTGATCGGTTAAATACATATTTGCACCCTGTCAATGTAATAGTGTGTATAGGGCACCGATATACCAAAATCAATAGCTTTAAAATTGCATAAAGACAATCAGCATACTACATAAGACTCTTTTAATATAATTTGACAGATTTAGGGCGATAATAAAATTTAAACTAATTCGCAAAGTTTATTAAAGTGACCAGTGGTGGATTTACAGGTGAAGTAAGTGAGGCACCTCAACTCAACTGTTGATTACTTTTCTTATCTATTGACGTATATTTTCAACTAAAAACTGAACAAAATGGAAGAAATTATATTCCAAACTACAAATAATTTACCAATATGAAATACACTCAAAAACAAACGCATAATTTATGAAAAGTATAGTTAGTATTTCTAATCAATTTAGTACAATCAAGAAATAATACTAAAATATATTTTAAATTTTAGAACAAATGTAAGTTAAAATAATTTATTTATAACTTCAGAAGTTAACTATTTTAAAGCGTATAACACATTTTATTGACTATTATTGTACTTTTGGTATCTTTTAGGGTAAAAATAACCAAGTTTAACCGAAATAAAAATTGAATTAAAGGTTTAAAGCAGATGTAACGGATCACTTTTGATCCTCGTAGCAAATGAAAGCTACAGCGAATATACCATCGTTCGAAGAAGTTTATCGAGGCAATGCGAGGTTACCACTTCGATGGGTTACCACGTGTCAAAATCTTTACAAAATATTTTAGTACATTTTACAAAATTCTTCTTAGTAAATTTTATAAATTTTTTTGTAATTATTACTAAAAGTTCAGGTTAAAATTTTGCAATAATTTAATGGCATTTCTTAATAAAGGTTATTCTACTTACATACAGCCATTAATTATGGTTAGTTTTATTATTTTTATAGTAAATTTGCAAAAGAAACTAATACAGGCACAAGACACACAATCAAATACGGAACATTCAAAATTTCCGGAAGTGGAATTAGGGGACAAAACAACCACCACGGAGATTTTTTCCGATACTATTGCGTGGAACATTTCGAATAAAAAAATAATATAAAATTTTAAAATTTACTTCTGCACTGTCAGCTATTTGCCGTGATGTTACCAATAACGAAGCCCATTAATTCACACGCGCCTAAATATTTTCACGATTTGGCACCACCGCTTCTTAATCGACAATACCCATACTTGCGGGAAATGTCCCCAAGCTTTTCCACTCTCTTTTTTGTGCCATCTTAGCGGAATGGAGAAATCCTTCTGCTCTTTTTCCATTGTTGTTCCATAAAAGTTTTTGCCTTATACATGCTAGGGAATGAATTTATCAACGATTTGACATTTTGACACTTTATCTGATACTCTTTCGTACACGTTTTACGGTGTTGTTTTTTGTCGTGACAGTTTTGATGGCAATGCGTCCGGCGACAACGCCTGAAGCGGCCTAATGGAAGGTAACAGAACGAGGGAATTTTTGTTTAAAGTTTTTACATAGAATCTTATTATCTATTGCTATTAAGTGATATACAGGGCCATTCACGGTCATTGACATATTAAAACATCTCGAGAATTAAAGAAGATATTTGTTAGAAATATTGGCAGTCGCTAGAAACAATTGATCTTTTTAGTGCAAATACTTTGGTGTATCTATCGCTTCTGGTTATACCGGAAGTAGGAGGCAATTTGCTTATGTTGCTGATGAGAACAAAATAGTTCGAAACCGGTCTGTAGGTGGTAACATCCTATCAATGGAAACGCTTCCTTTTCTTGGTAGTACTATTCAATCTGAAATAGTATTTTAAAGTGCTACTGTGTAGACCAAATACGCCCTTATTGCATAAGGTATCATCGGGTGGTCTGGAATAATAATTTTTCCATACATTGATATTTGATATTAATACCACCTGATAAGTATAGACTTCTTATTTTTTAAATGGATTATATATTATTCCATTTTTGGATTCTATCAAGATTCTAGACAGATTTCGTATATCATGATATATACCTAAGTCTAAGTGTGTTTGACATATTTAAGGTTTTACGTCTAAAATGACGTTTACGGACTTTAAACTAATTATTTTTCCTATAAGGAAATTTTTATTATTTAATTTGGCTTGTATTCTTTGTTAAAAAGGACATATTTTAATAGATTTTTTATAATATTTTGATAACTATTTATACACGGTGTTCAAAAACTACAATTAAAAATGAAATTGAAAAAACTGCAAAAATCTCCATTTTCAAATGGAAACCCCCAAATTTTATAAATATTTTCTATTTAGAATAAAGGTGCGTAAGGTTGTCTATTCTGAAAATTTATAGTTTTCGAAATATTGCCAATTTAATATTTTTGCGAATTGATGCGAATTTTAAGTTCAGTTACTCATAGTTGGCTATGCCGGTGTTAAAGAAGAACAGTCAAATGCTAAAGAAATAAATATGTCACATATTCTTGATATTACTTTATCACATTTTCCATAAATACCAAATAAGTTTAAATAATCTTCGTTTGTATAATTTATGCGCTCCGGCATGATTACTGATAATTTGCAAATGTTAAGTGACAGATTCATAGATTTCATTAGCATTTGACTGTTTTCGGCGTCGCTATAACCAACTATGAGTAATTGCACTTAAAATCTGTATCAAAATCGCCATATAAAAATATCAAATTGGCAATATTTCGAAAACTACAAAGACAACCTTACCAAACTCACCCTTATTTTTAATACAAGGTAGAAAATAATGATACAATTTGGGGGTTTCCATTTTGAAAAAGTATATTTCTTGCAGTTTATTCAATTTAATTTTTAATCTTATTTTTTGAACACCCTGTATTAATAGTTATCAATATATTATAAAAATCTATTAAAGCAGGTCCATTTCACTGGAATCCAACCCAAATTAAATAAATAGTTTTACGTATAGAAATTAATAATTATTATTTATTCTATCTGTCCCCCATCTCATTTATCTGTATGTTTCTTGTTTCATTCTAACACGTAACCGGATTGATGTGTCTTTGTTCGAAAAAACAAACAATCGACGGACGTGACTCAAAGTCTATATTTTTAACTAGTTTTCGGCAGACTTGACACATTCTTACCATATTGAATAAAGAATTACTATTTTTTCCACCAACAATTTTCTGGTAGTGTATGGATACAATATTTAAAATATACGAATGTTTAAAATTTCCCTATTTTTTAAACCCAATAATTCAGATATATAAAGTAAGAGTATTGTTGCCAGGAATGGTAAGTTATTTGTTTCTTTTAACCTGACAGTATTAAAGAATAGAGCGATGTGAAGAAATCTAATTATGAGATACGTTTACCTACTAACCCAAAAGAAAAAAATGCGGTAGTTCCCTTCTAATTGGTCAGGGACTAAAACCTCCCTAACCAATTATTGTATACATAACCAAGTTTGTATATTAAAAATACCAAAATCTAAAGTTTTTATTATCTAGTAAACAAAGAAATAGAACATAACTTTGGTTTGTATTTACGTACCCCCGAATATATCCTTTATAACTTACGCACTTTATAAAATATTTACATATTTTCAAATATAAGCCAACAATTTACCCTTAAAAGAAAATTACTTTCTCGAGGGAAAAATAAATTTGTATTTAAGATGTTCACACCACCGAAAAGGGCTCCATCATGAACGAAATATATTCAAACATAAATACCGCAACGCTAACGACGTTTTTACGTCCCTTCGACGAGAAATGTTCTAGGGGAAGGGTGAGCAAAGGAATTAAATCTGGATATAGTAGAAGGGTTTTCCATAAGAACATGTAGAGGGCGATTCGATGATTGTGCGGAATAAATGTATCCCTTAAAGATACGATTTGTCGATAATGAGCATTTGTGTTGAGGTATGGTTGTACATTCTGCACATTTAAATAATATGTTCAATTATGCAGGGTGCGTTCAAAAAGTCGGGTTGCAGAAAGTTAATTTTTTTTTTAAATTTGCAAAATTAGGTTCATATTAGTCTCCTTTATATATATCTATTAAGAGAAATAAATTAAAACTTAAAAAAATAAGTTTTTAGTACAGGTGTCCCATTTTCGACACTTTTATAGGGTATCTTCGTAATTGTTAATGCTATCAAAAAAGTAATGTAGGTAGCATGTGCTCTTTTTGAGTCAAACTTAAAATGGTAAAATCAAAATTTGAAAATTTTTGCTCGCTTATGAGATACGGAAATCAAAAAATTGACAATTTCAAAATTACTATATATTTTCTTAGTTAATAGAAAAATATTTTATACATAAGTTTCTTTATATTGATTGTTGAATAATCTGCCGTTTTCTGAATAAGTATACGGGGTCAGGTAAAAAAGTTATCGGACATAACCTCATTTTTTAAAATTGAACACCCTGTATATTTTAATCTAAGAAGATACTATTTTAATTTATAACACACCATGGATTATATTGATTTCCTAGGCGATTTATTTAAACTTTATTACTTTGCAAAGAAATAAAAGATACAGATTAAGGTAAAACATAACGAGAATCATCTCAAATGTTTGGAATACATCCTTAAATGGTTATCGTCTTTCCGGATAGCGAACAAAATATAAATTTTGAGCCATTTCTTCGTTTTTTTCACTTTCAATATAAACTGATATCATCTCAAATTTTTAAAAAGGTTGATAGGTCATTTTCGCAAATGAATATTAAATGTTAATAGTCAAGATAGTTGTTTCTGAGATACTAGCTTTTGTTTTATTGTCTACTGTGGTTTAAAATAATAAAGTTTAAAAAATCGCCTAAGAAACTAATATCATCCATGGTGTGATATATATTTGAAAGGGGAATTAAAAATAGTATCTTTTTTAGATTAAAATATACAGGGTGTTCCATTTAAAAAAATGAGGTTAGGTCCGGCAACTTTTTTACCTGACCCCGTATACTTATTCTGAAAAAGAGGCAGATTATTCAACAATCAATATAAAGAAACTTCTGTATGAAACATTTATCTGTATCTCTTTTAACTAAGAAAATGTAGGGTAATTTTGAAATTGTAAATTTTTTGATTTTCCCCCGTATCTCTTAAGCGAGCGAAAATTTTCTCAAATTTTGTTTTAACCATTTTAAGTTTGACCCAAAAAGAGCACATGACACCTACATTATTTTTTTGATAGCACTAACAATTACGGAGATACCTTATAAAAATGTCGAAAATGGGACACCCTGTACATGAAGGAAAAATCAAAAAACATTCTAAAATTATTTTTTGAACCACTGAATTGGGGTGAGCTTTATAACAAGGGGTCCAATTGTGTTTATCTATTTCATACAGATTGTTCATAACAAGGTTCCAAGAACCACAAATTTCAAAATCTTGTTCTCAATATTAACAAGTGGAATAAATACCCCGTATATTATTTATTGGATGTAGGCATGCGTAAGCATTTTTTAATACAAATATATAAGATATTTCCAGCCGTTTTCGAAATAATTTCAAATTTTATAAATTATGTTGTTGAAATACCATAGGCGCCTTGACTAATAGTTGTAAACTACAGTAAATGTTCAAACTGTCTCCCTTTTTGATCAGTCCATAAGTAAATGCTCCTAGAGATCTGTTTGCAAACCACTAATAGGTGGTTTATGTGAAACTTCCCCATAAGTTTTTTTTTTAAACGTTTGTTAAAAAGTATTTCTTGCTGTATCACGAAACTAACCAGCGTTTGAGCTATTTTTACAGAAAATTTGTAAATATCTATTTACATCATTTACATTTGCTTCTTACAGTGTTGGAAAAATCCACTGTCTATTGTTTTTGTATAGATAATCCATACAAGATTAAGGATATATTGAGGTGTATGTCAAATACGTCAATTGACCCAATATGTAAGTTGAATTGGCCGAATAAGTCAATTGGTCTAATACATCAATTGGCCTAATACGTAAATTGATCGAATACGTCAATTTTACGAATACGTTAATTGACCGAATACGTCAATGGAACGAATTCATAAATTTAGAGATTTTGACATTCACAATACATAAAAATATCTGTTGAATTATTTAAATAACTTAAACCCAGGATTATCATAGAAAAACCACAATCTGGTTTCGGTTCCTATTTGATGTTCTTAAAGTCATTTAATAAGGAAAAAAAAATATTTATTCGCCACTTTCACGCCTAATTTCTTTTGGAGCAATTAACGCGATGACTTCTATATCCTGCAAGGAAATCTAATAATATCCGGAAAAATGTGTAGGATATAAATAATTTGAATATTGACTAGAATTATGAGGACGAAAATTTTCAATTAAACTTGAACTCGAATTATATTCTATATTTTAAAAATAAATGAAAAACTTTTATGTCGATATACCAGTTTAACTTTTGGCCCATCTCTCCCCTACAAATGACGCCCTAGCAAACATTTTTCGATAATATCTGCTTTGATAGTCCTGCCGAACATAATGCGTACAAGATGGAAAATAAATGTTTGTTCGGATCCTTAATTTTCCTGATTAAACATTTATACGTGTTCTTTGCAGCGTTTTCAAATGCTTGTTTGAGAGGCAAATAGCAAAAAGAAATTTGTCGAAATGCCATGATGCGCAATAGGTCTGTTTCACTCAATTCATATTAAATAAATTTTATAAGCGCGCGTTTTGTTCCACTAATAAATTCACGCTCGCCTCAATAGTAGATTAATAATTTTTACAGTAACAACTCCAATGACTAAACCTTTAAAATAAACAAAATAATGTATCCTTTATTATAAGACAGTTTGAAATGTCAAAATTTAAAACAAAAAACTTGCGGAAATTTATACAAATATACTACGGAATTGCCCTGTCAACAATTAATTTCTAGTTCGCACCATTTTAGTGCCGATGTTCGGAATATTCTATTTCTGTTTTGAAATTATAACATAATAACTTATTAAAATACTATAAAATCGTAATTTTCGGGTATAACACCACAACTGCTAATAAATTGCCGAAAATATTGAAGAAAAGGTATTACTTAAAATCAGCAGTTGCTAGAAAATAGCTCGACCCTGTAGTAGGAAGGCTCATTTTTGGAAATTGGAATTGATAATAAGTGTACTCCATTAGAGCCATTAAAGGCAAATTAAAATAAGATCATTTACCTTCATTAAAACCTACTAAGGAATTTGTATAAACCTAAAGGTCATTTAGATATTCAAACATTAAATATGTACATTAATAAACTCTATAAAGATTCAGGCAAAATATTCAAATATTACTCTTTAGTTATCTTATCTGGAAATGGTGACTACACGTCTTTATACAGTATTCAAAGCGTACTCATCGTACATTGTAAAGTATCGTACATTGGAGTAATTTGATGCCCGAGTGAGGTGAGGTTGCTTGAGTTGCGTAAATTTTACTCCAAATACTACCAAACTGGCCGATCATAGTAGCGCAACGGCTTACTCGAATTGTGGCGATTTACAGTTAGAGTTATTCCACCCCTAACACGTTCCGATGGTACAATAGCATCCACAGCCGGAGACAAAGCAAGCTTACTTGTTGAACTATTTTCTTCACATTCCACTGTACATTTCCAGGGAAGAACACCACCCAATATTCCTGCAGTTCAATCCGAAATAACCGAAATCGTGTTCCGTCAGCATCCCGTCAAATGAATCCTGAAAGGGCTCGACGTCAAGAAAGCTTCTGGTTCAGACGAAATTAATGTTATAGTTCTCAAGCGATGCGCCGATGAACTAACAGTAGTATTTTGTAGACTATTTAACTTATCCTACAAACAAGGAATATTTCCATCGTGCTGGCAGACGGCGCGAGTTCTGCCTATACCAAAGAAAGGTAAGAGAACCCTGCCTAACAACTATCGACCAGTCGCATTGCTTTCAGTTATATCAAAAGTTATGGAGGAAGCTATTAACCAACATTTTCTAAAGTACCTGGAAGGCTTCAACATTATCAGTGATCATCAATATGGTTTCCGGAAGTCCAGATCAACTGGAGATCTTCTAGCCTATGTCACCCATCTTTGGAACAACGCAATCGAACATCATGGGGCGTCTCGGACTGTTGCACTGAATATTTATATAGCCTTTGATCGTGTTTGACAAGAGGATCTTCTAAGTAAACTGCGATCTTATGGTATGCCCAATCGATTCTGTGTATGGTTGTCTAGCTTTCTTAAGGACCGCTCTCTACAAGTGGCGATTGGCGGATTTCTCTCAGGTACCATCACCATGAGTGCCGGTGTTCCTCAAAGGTCCATATTGTCTCCCACTCTCTTCTTCTTACTCTACATTAAAGACCTTCTAGTAAAAACGAAAAATCCGATATTTAGTTTTGCTGACGATAGCACACTGATCTTATCTTTCTCTTCGAATGCACAAACATCTTGGCAGACAGACCTGGAAGAAATTTTGCCTTGCTTCATCTATTAATTTGCTGGGCGTCAATCTGAGAGGAAATATGTCTTGGCATAACCACGTTGTGGCAATCGCTATGATAACTTATCAGAAACTTGGTGTACTCTTCCGAACCAGAAAGTTGTACTCACCTCAACAAGTTTTGACACTATACAAAGCCCAGATTCGACCATCACTAGAGTACTGCTCTCATGTTTGGAGTTCTGCACCCAAATATACTCTTCTGTTACTAGATTCCATCGAAATGAGGGACATTCGTCTGATTGGAGACAACGAGCTGACGAAGAACCTCGACAACCTAGAACATCGAAGACAGGTTGGGATTTGACTCCCTTTTACAGATATTTTCATGGAAATTGCTCGACTGACCTTGCCCTCTTAATTCCGCCCAGAGTGGCGAATAGCAGAAATACACAATGAACCACTGCCGCTCATCCATATGTGGTTAAGCTTAGTACTCCTCGAACTTAATTATTTAAGAACTCTTTCATCTGGAAGACTTCATCCTTATGGAACGACCTTCCCGAGGTCGTTTTTCCCAACAAATATAACCTTCAACGATTTAAAAGCAACGTGAATCGCTTTTTGCGCACACGCACCACTTCCAGAGTGTCCTAAAGGATTTTTCCTATAGTGCTTGTGTTTGATCATAAAAAAAAAGAGAAACAGAAATAATTAAATTTTAATTAATTATTGCCCATTCATTCACTCATGGTCTTACAAAACTGAAGACGCTTCATCGATCAGAGTATGTTTTTTAGAACTATCAGAATTCTGCTCCGTTTAATAAAAGATACCATACCGATAAAACCGATATTTCAGTGACTTCACACAAACCGGTTTCTCATTAATTGGTGTTTCGTTAGCCACATATCGGATCTCTCGAAATGTTTGCATTAATTCCAGAACATTATCCTGATGCCATAGTTTAAAAAGCTATGTTACACATGGATTGTTTGGAAAATATTAAATCATTTCCGGCCTCACGGGAATGGAGAAACCCATTGTTTCCACTTTTAAAAGAACTGAAATCGAAAGAAGTTAAATAATGGAAAGTAGTATATTCAATAGCGCTAACCAAATACTGAGTTGGAATATACAATAAATTCCTGTTCTTATTCTATCGTTGTAAACGAACAATAATCAACCATATAAACTTTTATTATTATTGCTTATTTTAGCGTTATAATGTAATTATTCGGTAACTGTTTCAGACAATTATAAAGTATTGGGTTTGCTGTAAATTAAATGCGCTTTACAGTGAGGTACAACTTGGCTTCTCTTGCCATTTAAAATTATAGGTGTTATTCTCCTGCTCAGGGGGTTAGAGGTTGAAATAACTATATAATAGAAGCTCCATCCATAACTTTGTATTCGTGTTCGAGCATTTTTTTTAAATAATGGACCAAAAACAGCACTGTCTCGTTGTGGTTTGGCCATCATGTATATTCATTTACCAAGAATAATTAGGAAAATTAATGCAAATATAAATTTCTGAAAACTTTTTCTAGGGAAGAAACAATATAATACCTAACTAAGTATTTTAATTAGATATTTCGTATCTTCATATTTTACTTCAAAAATTATTTTCAATATTTCTGGTAATATGGTTCATAATTAGTTGGGAATAAAGGAACTTAATCATTTTTTATATAAACGGTAGGCAAAAAAATTAAATACTGGAAATTTTATTCCATTTTTGAATTCTAGTTGAAATTCTAAATAGTTTCCATGTAATGTATCCTATTTCGATCTTCAGCTATTTTCGACATATCACAATCTAAACCAGAGGGCATTCCATGTTCATGGAATTAATTAATAGGGAAGAAAATACGAAAAATTATTAGCTTTATTGTAGAAGCCTGGTAACAAAATACAGTATTGTACTTATTTAGATACTGTAATTTTAATTTAAATAACATTTATTTATTTCTATGAACATTGGCATCTAATTTAGATTGTGATGTCGAAAACAGCTGAAGATTGAAATCGGGTATGTTACATGAAAAATATTCAGAAGTTCCATTAGAATTAAAAAATCGAATAAAATTTCGAGTATTCCTTTTGAAAAACTAAAGTTGGCAGACTTTTTGAGCATTTCAGTGAAACTCAGTTACATTTAATTAGCAGAGCGATTTAAACCTTTCGGTTATCCTAAGTGCTTCATTGTCAGAAATCTAGGAATTATTCATTCTCATAACAGGAACAACAGAAATGCATGTAAGCTCTAAGTACAGTGTTCACATTTACAAATCTCAGAAAGTCTCAAAGAAGAGTCGAAACTAAAATAAAATAAAATTCACATATTTTGTTCGGATTTGTTCGAAAGGTTCGAATATATCCATTTAAAATTCAATCTATAATTTTTCGAAAAAATGTTTCGTGGAGTTTAGTTTTTAGATTTTCATTTATTAAACGTATTTTCATTTCATCAATATTTTAAATTGTAACCCTTATTTTTTATTTTATTTTTGGATTCTACGGAAAATTTTTATCAAATTTTATGTATCACAACCTACGTCTAAATTAATTTGTTTCTTTAAGAACAACTTAATTTTACTTAGAAAAAAATAAAATTAATTTTAAGTAATAAACTAATTTTTTTTTAAATATTTTTTTTAATGCAATTTAATAGGATATAATACGTTAAATGTGATCAAAATTTTCGAATTCGAATCCGGTTTCAATTTCAAAATTGATTAAATATTTTTGAGTCTCTGTATAAATGAAAATAAGTTTAAAATGCAAATCTAATGCCTATGGATTGAAGATCAATTTTTATGAAAATTTTCAAAAAAAAGTGTCATTATCCATGTAAATTTTCTAAAAAAAAGGCTTGGTTCAGGAAAAAGAGTTCAATAATACATAACGTCATTAAATAGTAATCTCTAACACAACGAAACTTTATTGTTGTTTGGCTTAATGGCTTCAGAACAAACATTTATTTTGCCCCTCTTTTATTTTTAAACGTGTGTCGTATCCAGCTCGTTAGGTATTTATAAAAGCGTATTGAAGGATCTCTTTGTCACCCTTTTCGCAAAGTGTGGCTTACTAGTGAATTGTACTTTTAAAAATGGGGTGGATTATTGCAAGATAAAGGGGCGCTTATTGTGTTTGGCTTTTGCTTGTCTGGATAGTTAAAGGAATAGATCAGTATATTAAAATATATTTTAAAAAGTTGCACCCTTTGTTCGGGTAAGTTTTAAACTATAGGTTGGCTTTATACCTTCGTACACAAACAATGGTCTGTTGTTCTAGCTTCTGTCTCTGTGGATCTATCCGAGAGAATATTGGCTAAACAAAATTTAATATTAATTATTTCTAAACGGTATTTATTAGATTACATTTTGATCATTGCTGAACAATGAGTAATTTTGTTCAAACTTAATTTATTCAGGTTGAATATCTTAGAACTGAGGTTTTTTTTCCTCAGGTTATTTACACTTAAAATTAACGTGTAGACTAGCACTAGGTTTTGGGTTTTTCACAAGCTCTATCAGCTTAAAGCGTTTTATCCTCTTAGTTTTCTTGTCAGAATGGTGTTGTCTAGGAGCTGGATGGTATCGATATTCACATTTTGGAGCAGTTATTGTTCGTGACACTTGGCAAATTTGGCGATGGTCTGGTTAACGATGTCCATTTCGAGGTCTCGATGGAGGTCACTTTCTCTGAAGTAACAAAAAGTATCCTTAGGACTTTGGCTTGATGATGCTGAATTATTTGGATGTTCCTTCTGCTGGTACAATCTGTGAGTTGACTTCCATATGTCCAAACTGGTTTCAGAATCTGTTTATACAGGGTGTTTCCTAACCTCTCAAAAAAAATGAAGTAGGTGAATCCTCATCTTATTTTAAGTCGAAAATGTATTATAAAAGTTCTTCGCATATCGCTTCATTCTCGAAATGCAGAAGAAAATATAATATTTTTCATTTTATTAATTAATGCCAATGATTTGATAATGCATATGATTTAAAAACTTTGAATAATTAACTCATATGAACAAAAGTCAAACAAATTGCTGCAAATGTCCCCCATAAGCCAGTAAACACCCATGTACAGGACGTCCAAAATGTCTCTACGTGTTGGAAAATTTCGGTACTGGAGCGAATCGTATTAAAACCATCAATAATACGCAGTCGAAGGTCTTCGTCAGTTTCAATAGGAGTAGTATAAACGAGTTGTTTATGGTGACCCCAGAAATAAAAATCCAATGGATTCAGATCCGGCGGATGGGGTGGCCATGGGTGAGGTCCTCCTCTACGTATCCACCGAGCAGGATATTGTTGATCTAAATAGTTTCTAACACGTACTGCAAAGTGAGGGGGAGCGACGTCATGCATGAACCACATTAAAGTTCTCGTAAAAGGCACTGCTTCCATCAATTCTGGCAATTCATCTCTAAGGAAGTTGTACTAAACATCAGCAGTAAGTCGATTTGGAAAAAATACGGTCCAACTAAGCTATCTCTAAAATATGGTTGTGGTGAAAATTCATGATGCCTTGTCTGGAAAAATTCGCTTCATCTGTAAATAGTATGTTCACATTAAACTCGTTCCCAATTTTCCTCGTACTCGTGCGTGGAGATTTTTCCACCATGTTTAAAACCTCTTCATCAAGTTGTACGGTTCTAACTGTAAGTGGTCAGGCGTTCATTTTGCTTCTTGTAAAGTTACCTTACCTCTTTCCTCTAAGCTGAGGTGCAATCTTGTAAATGTTTCCGAACACGGTACTCATCTATTAGAAAAACATTCTGAATATAAACGTCTTATTTTTAGGACATTTCCATTTGTAAAAACGTACATAAAATGAATTTGGACCATTTCTTGATTGGTAAACTCAGCCATTGTGAAAAGTATTTCCTAGTACAAATAAATTCAAAAACAATTCAAACGGATATTATTTGAAAGATGTTAAATAGGAGACAAATGTCACGGAGAAAACAAATGTGGTTGCCATGGAACGAAGCAAAGCCTACTCCTATAATTTGACGATAAAAATACGAAAATACATAAAAAAAACTAAGATAATCTTTTACCCATATATCTGCAAATGAATTAATTGTTAAATTTAGACTGGATTGCCTACTACCGTTTCCGATAAATACTATCAATTAAATAAATTCAAGTTTTCTTTTATTTTAACATTCATTCTGAATCTATAGATAAAGATAAACAATTTATATGTATTTTATAACTGTTAATATATTTTAAAAATATTTAGTTAGAACAAAGGATAGGACAGAACAATTTCCCAAGTCGGGGCTGTATTCTTTGGGTTGTGACGATTGTCTCGCTGTGTACGTTGGCCAGTCGGGAAGAACGATATCTACCACGGTACATGAACATCTTAGCCTATTTAATAAATATTCAGACATTACTGAGACCAATTCTACTTTTAGCATTAACTAACCTCAGGATACAGGTTTATCACACCTAAAAATGTTATAATATTACATCAATGTCCGAAAGGTAGAGAAGGCTAGATTTGTGTGAAAAAATGGAAGTTACTAAAATAAAGAGAAGCCCGGTATTTACGTGGGTCAACCATATTTTCAATTTTGAGTCCCATTTAATTTTAAAATGGTTAAACAAAGTAATGCAAGAAAATCTATGTTTTTGACACATGGCCGTTCTCTTTTTCCGTGCATCTGAATTGAGCAACAGCAACAGAAAAAATGACCGAATGCCCTACATTCGAGAACAAAATGTACGTTATTAGATTCAGAAAGCAAATACCCGTCAATCAGTTTTAATCGAACAAAAATACGAACAACACGAAATCACAATCGAGATTTCCTTTCTGTCGAAGGTATTTTCAATTTTGTGAAAACCGGAAATTTCTCATTCTGGTTTAATTACGGCACAGTTCGACCGTTAAACGCAATATCGATGTATGTCTAGATATTATTTAATATTCTGCTACTACTACGTCATAATTATACAAAATGAAATGATTTACGACAAGAATCAGTTAGAACTTTGTAGAAAACTATTTAAATTGTGTCCATTTAAGATATAAGGAAAAACAGGATTTAATTTTTAACCTAGCCGTTTATTATGGATAAACTTCATCGGTGCATAAAAAAACAATTAAAAGATTAAGTCGTGCTATTGTATCAGTTTTGGTAAGAGATGAAGTTAATACACTACGCCCATTAATTATCGAATATTCAAAAATTCACGATCACATTAATAAGGTGTATTTCGTTGATAATTTTGTTTTAACTGGTAGAAAACAGATTCTAGAGTTTAGGGCATATGGGTAGCCCCGCCGTATTGGTGCCAGTTTTTTTGCCAACCAACGACGTGAACCAACGGCGACCGTCCAGAACCAAAAACAGTCATAGGGATGTAACGATATTAAAAATCTATCGATCGGACAATAGATATCAAAATTAAGTCTAGAAGTTTATTTTCAGTGATGGCCACATCGCCCTCTTTTATGTCAGAAAATAGATTGTGTATTTCCAAGTAAAGAAGGTCTTAATGTGCCAAAATATTGCCGTGTAATCATTATCATTAAGGGCGAAGTACGGATTTGTTCGCCGGTTAAGGTAAATAGTTTATCAGTCGGGATTGCGGATGACATCGGACGATCAGCTTTATTTACATCCGCGAGGCCATAAATATGCCACTTTTGTTATTAGGCCTTCTGCACATGGAGCGTCTCGTCATAGACGCGTATAAGATTCGTCATGCAGCGACGATTTGTCTACGCCTTAACTTCTGCACACGGAGCGTCTCATCATAGATATCTTGATACGTCTAGTTTTATGGGGTAACCACCGACCTATAACTATGGATAACTTATATCGTGCGCAGGAAAAAGGTAAATTTTATGAATGAAAAAATGGGTTGGTGCGCATGGTTTACTGGTCATATTTTTAAAGGTTGCTCGTCGGTTGTTTTGTGCACAATCTTATCGCCGTCATATAGGTAACCCCGCCGTATTGGTGCAAGTTTGGATACATCGACAATGGATATATCAAAATTAATTCTAAAAGTGACTTTTCAGTGATGGCCACAAGGCTCTTTTTTTATTCGACATATTATCTTACATAACAATTTAATTTTATTTATTTTTTAAACTAAACCAACTAGAGATATATCTAGATTAGGCACTGAAACGAAAGAATCGCCATGCGACTCGAGGAAAAAAAAATTACCATTTCTTCCTAATACGTTATACAACGTGTCCAAGATAAGGAGGGCCAGTACAGGGATCTCGGAAACCGTAAGAGATACGAAGTCGGTTAAATGGAGGTAAAGTTGCGCATTTACGTGCCTAATAATATGCCGTTTAGAAAGTTTTAATATTCCGAGTAGTTCCGGAGATATCCGGAAAAAACCGAAATTCTGAAAAAACGTTTTATTGTTTTCCTGGGTTTTTTCGAATTCTCAAGTAAATTGCATTTTTGCATCGCCACCTTTTCCCTCTATCTAATAGCGTTAACTATTTTGAAATCCGGCGAGTCGTCTTCGAAGGGCCATTATCAACTTTATTTTTTTATATACGGTCCTGCTTTTCTGATATCGGAATTTGAGAGCTTTTTCTCCCGAATACAATGATGTATGACACATTGTGGTGTAATAAATAATATCTCATAAGTAAGCTCTAAAAATTTTACTTATGTTAGACTAGTTCAATAAATAACAAATAATTTAATAATAAACCACCAATAAGTGAACAAAAATCATTCCACAGTAATAAAACGAAAAAAGTAACGAACTACATAATCAGGTGTTCAAAATGATTCCGTTATTCTTTAAGCACAAATAACATCTTCTAACTGCCACATAACAGTTTTTTTGAGATAAAATAAAACATTTGTAAAACGCTCTCAAACGATCACAATGGGAATGTCGAGTGAAACAAATCCAACATAAGTAAAAATTTAGAGCTTACTTATGAGATATTATTTATAAAATTAGGAGAAATACAGGACCGAATCCCAAAATTTCCTGATGTTGTTCAAAAAACCCTCGAAACGTTATTAAACCACAATGTGTCATACATCGTTGCATTCGGAAGAAAAAATTTTATCAAATCCCGATATCAGAAAAACAGGACCGTATTTTAAAAAAGAAAGCTGGTAATGGTCCTTCGAAGACGACTCGTCGGATTACAAAACAATTAACGCTCTTAGATAGAGCGGAAAAAGTGGCAATGCAAAAGTGCAATTTACTTTAGAATTCGATCTTAAAAAAACCAAGGAAAACAATAAAACGATTTATCACAATTTCGTTTTTTTCCGGTGATCTCCGGAACTACTCAGAATTTTAAAACTTTCTAAACGGCATATTATTAGGCACGTAAATGCACAACTTTACCTTCATTTAACCGACTTCGTATCTCTTACGGTTTCCGAGATCCCTGTACTGGCCCTCCTTATCTTGGACCCGTTGTAGTGTCGAGAAAATGTTTCTTAAACAAATTTTATGACTTTTGCATTTTGTTACATTAAAAATAAAAAGCATTTCATCAAATAAAACCTATAATACAGAGTACTACGATATTATCTATTAATTTAATTTATGTTCAAAAATTCGAAAATAACGATATAAATACATGAAACAAAATTCATACAAGCAGCATAAGAACTTTGTTCTGGTGATAAAAACCGATTAGCATTCATCACTTTCAGAATTTTTGATGTCAAATAGATAGATATTATTTACAAACCCGCCCAGAGCGGCGAATATCAGAAATACACGACGAACCACTGCCGCCCATCCATATGTGGTTAAGCTTAGTACTCCTCGAACTTCATTATTTAAGAACTCTTTCATCTGGAGGACTTCATCATTGTGGAACGATCTTCCCGAGGTCGTTTTTCCCAACGAATATAACCTCCAACGATTCAAAACCAACGTGAATCGCTTTTTGCGCACACGCACCACTCCCAGAGTGCCCTAAAGGATTTTTCCTATAGTGCTTGTGTTTGATCTAAAAAAAAAAAAAAAAAAAAAAACTTAACTCACAATGGTTACTTATTTAATTCTAGCTGAACTTTGTATTTGTATCATTCATTTCGAATTTCAAATGTTAAGTAAATGAATTAGATGAGAAGATAATTACGTAGCACTCTGTATTATAGACCTTATTTGTTGGAACTGACATTTACTTTTAATTTATCAAAAGCCAAAAGGACTAAAATGTTGCATTGTTTGTTTACGAAACGTTTTTTCGACAATATAACGTATTTAGAAGAAAAGTGCTTTTTTGTTACATCTCGTGTCATTGCGATTCCTTTGGGTCAGTGCCTAATGCCAGATATATTAGTTCAGTTTAAAAAATATATTAAAGCAAATTTTTATGAAAGATAGGGTTCAAGTTTAAATTTAACGAACTTCACATGCATCTACCCAAGTAACACCAAGGCTTCAAATAGGCTATGGCAACGTTATTCCAGCTAAATTTAGAGCATTTTAGCTTTTACAGGAAGCTGCCTAGACACTCTTATGACGTCCTTAAAATGCTGCGACAGCCGAAATGCTACACCATTTTCCGGCTTTTAAATTGATTTTACAGCCAAATGGCTGCAGAATTTTTTTAGTTGAAAGTGCGCCAAATTTAGATTACTAGATTTATAGATTTTGATGGTTGATGAAGCATAATGGCGGTATATTAGTTATTTATAGGCCGTATTATTTATGGATGTTATTCGAACTTCTCGGACGACAAAATGAATGTGGGAAGGTAGGTATCGTTAAATATGGTCACGGTAGCTCTTCTCTCTTCACTGGCTTCATTTATTTCCTATATTTTAGAAAATTCAATAAATTTTGTAATAATTTAAAATTATATATTTGAAATAAAAGTGCATTAAAAATGTTCCTGAACATAGATTGTCTAATTAAAAGTTAGATGTGCTAATTTTTATTCGTTAATATTGTTGTTTTTAAAAGCAAAAATAAAAATGATCAATTTTCTTAAAATGGCCGATGTTCTCTTTTATTCTCCTGTCCCAATGTTGTACGAAATAAATGGCCGTCAACATAAGACATTTTTCCTATCGTTTTGTATAAAAAAAGTGCCAAATAACAGCATTATGGACAAGGAGGTCTATTAGTTATTTTGAAGGAATATTTACCACTTTTTGGCCTATAATTTACTACATTATTGTATGGTGTTGTTGGATTTCTATTTGTTAGCAGTAAAGTCAACTTTCCAGCTAAATATTATGACCTAATGGCATTGTCCATAAAACAGCTTTTTTGCAAAATAATGGTACTATCCAACAAAAAATTATGATTATTACTTCCAGCTGTAGTTTGGCAATAAAAATGGCATTTAAATATAATATTTAGCAAAGTTTGAAAGCAAACTAGTAACGTTGGAAAATTTTGTTGTAAAATTATGCCGCTTTAAGGTTATTACAGATGCAAATGACAATCAAAGAGCTGCATATTTGAAAATCCGGATTACAGCAATGTGGGGGTTGTCGCAACGTTATCCCTGCCAATGATTAGCTTTAAAATATTTTTTGGACAATCCGTGTTACTTGGGTAGAGGCCGTAAACTGCTTTGCCCTAAATTCCAGAATCTATTTTCTATCAGCTAAAAGGAAAACATTAAAATTGGTCCGTTGTTAACGAAATAACAGCATATTAATAAAATTAGGCGGTGAATTTTTTAAAATATTCGATAATTAATTGGTGTAGTGTATCTCTGAATTTTGGTTAAACCATATACGGAGATTGGGGTTTGTACTGGTATTAAAATAAATTAAATATCTGCTGTGGCTTCGTGTTACTTTCCGGAAATTAACCTTCTACCATACAAACCGGACTTTACTCCCAGTGACTTATTTTTGTTTTCGAATCTGAAAAAGGACATTCGTGGAATACATTTGGAATCGAAATGCTGTTGCAAGTTGCCGCAAACAAGCATTTTAAATGCGAATTAAAATTAATATTTTAAATGACAAAAAAATCAATACAGAAACAAACGCCTTTTAAAACGGCAAATTGCAATGGCTCCGTTGTTATTTTAGTGTCCTTTGGCATCTATTCAACAAAAATTACTCCTGATTCTTCCCAACGACGGTGGCGATAAGATGCCCAGCACAGGTGGTGCAAATGTACTGAACTTAAAGGAAATTATGAAAAATAATAATTTTTAAAAATTTCTTGTTTTTTGTTAGATTATTGCGGGAAAAGCTATTCTATACAATCGTAACATAGGTACGTGCTTAAAATAAGAAGATGATCATTTCACAAAAATTCGCCTTTCTCAACGTTGTATAAATAGCTATTATTGATCCAACTAACAGTGTTTATGACGAATAAAAGTATTTATAATTTCAATTATTCTTCTTCGGTGAGTAGCCTATGAAAATATCTCGGGAACTAAAAAATATATTTGTTTGAAATATTGGTACTCGCTATAAAAGATGCCGATCTTTTTAATGAAGAGATTTGATGAGAATCTATCGTTTCCGCTTATACCGGAAGTTAGGCTTAACATTGATATTTTAAACAGAATTCGGCGTTTTTCGATTTTACGTAAAAATCTAAATAACTTTTGTTAACAATTTCCTATACGTATATCCGTATCTCCAACTATTTCTGAGATAAAATACATTAAAGGATTTTTTTATAAAAAGCATGTCAAAGGTAATTTGGCCGACCTTACTTTATCAGTAAATGAGTTAAATATTTAAAAAATTGAGAAAATATTGGAAAGGTATTGGTATTTTTATATCATCAAAGTACTAGACATTTCTTGTACAAGGTGTTTTAAAAATTATACGTTTCTGGTATAATGTCATAAAGACTCATAAGTCATTTTTTAAAAATGAAACACCCTATATTTCAATTTACCATTACGTGTAGAATTACATTCGTTATCTAATTGCTCCGTATACACATGTTTCTATCTTATATAGTTGTTAGCTTTGATATATTTTTTTAGAAAAAATTACATTAATGCATTTTTTTGTCAGAAAAACTTGGAGATGGGTATAGGAAATTTTACAAAAGTTACTTGGATTTTACATAAAATTGAATAATAATATATAGTGCATTCTATTTAAAATAACAATGTTGGCCCTGACTTCCGGTATAACCTGAAGTGAAAGTTACATCAAAATATCTTCATAAAATGGGTCGGCATCATGTATAGCGAGTACCAATCTTTCAAACAAATATCTTTTTTAGCTCCACTCACCCTGAATCACTTTGTATAATTGGGAACAATGCACAAAAAATAAATAAATGTCTATCACTGCAATCGAAAGTATGATCCAGGAAATTTGTATCAGGGAAACTATTGAAAGCTTTGTTTCCCATTTTATACATTGGAAATTGTTTGTCAAATGGAAATATCAAATTGCATAGATTTTATGAATAAAATATGTTTTTCAACTTTCGTCAAAAATATCACTTTACATCTACTAACAATTTTCCTCCTTATTATTATACGAACATAAAATGATTATGTATGAAATGTAGAGTATTAATTATGTTCTTTTCTGTGATATTAAAGTCACTTCTTTTGCAAAACACAGAGTCACTGTTAACCATATGGGGAAAAATTTTATTGTTTGATTTATTTAATATTTGACTTCACCATAAGTTTTTGCTTCATTGAAGATCAAAAATGACATAATTAAATGGAACCATGCGGCTGTCAAATTTGACATTTTCTCCACAAAATTTCGACAAATCGCTGCCTTAAAATTATCAGGTTCTATGTTACATAAGGCACATTCCGAGAAAAATAGGGTTAAAGTTTTGGGTATCATAAATGTGAAGATAAGAATTAAATATTGATTTGTTGGTATAAGAAAACATTTTAGAACCCTATTTGGTTCAAAAATATGTCAATCTATAGTTGATTTCTGTTAGGCCAATTAAGTTATTCTTAGTTAAAAAAAAACATACAACTTATTTTTAGAAAAATATATTTATTTAAGTAAATACTCATAACATAGGACCCTTTGATTGATTAAACATAGATAAAAACAGTAAGAAACTAACGTTTTACCCGTAAAAACTAATAAAAGTAAATACTAATGTATAAGTTAAATAATCCTGAGTAAACGGAGCTAACTACCTACGTAATTGAACGTAAGTAAACCATAACTTAAAACAAGAAGTTATTTATTTTTTGTTAAATTTGCTCTTTTTTTGGTTACATTTTTTTGCATGGGCAAGACAGTTTCGTAGTACTGTCTATCTTGTTGAGGCATATAGGGTAGCATACTTAAAATTGCATCGCGTTTTGATAAAGGTATTTCTGGCTTTACTTGAAATAATTTTGGATCTGGAAAAACCTCGTGCCTGGTTTCTTGACTTTTCCTTGTGGAGCGTTTTAAATTAGTCACAGTAAAGTTTTCAGATTCGTGTGAAGTTTTAAAACCTATTGTTAACTGATCTTTTATGATTTCCAGTGAGGTAACTTTTTTATAGGGAACTTCGTTATAATTGTAAGAATCAGCTAGTGTTTTATAATTGAAAAAATCAGATTTTTTCATTTGAATGATTTTGTACGGCTTCTTTGAATTATTTTTTGTCAGAATACGCATAAGTGACACAGGTGAGTAATATTCTACTTTGTTTAAAACCCTTTCAATAACACTGTGTACAGAATCAATTTCCTGTACACAGGAATGTCCAGGAGTGGAGTATTTCAAAACAATTCTTTTTAGAGTGTTCTGATTTCTTAAAAAATTAGCCAGTGCATAGGATATATTTGAGTTTCGATTCTGCGGCACACAGCTGTCACTCCATAAAGTGATTTCATTTAAATCTGGATGTTGAACAATAACATGGCTTAAAATGTTGACAACTGCGCTTGCAATGTCGTTACCTTTGCGCCCCATTAACACTTCTGGCCAAATGCAACAATAAACTTGACCATTAATTGACAGATGTGCGGTTAGATTATAAACTGCCAATTTGCTTTTATAAAAGAACTGGGAAACTTCTGCCTTTGGACAGGTAAGTACATTTTCCAGGTCAAAAGTTAGTACTGGATCTCCACTGTCACGGTCTCTTTTCCTACTAATTCTGGCTGCTTGTTTCTCTTGAATATGCTTTAGGTACTCTTCAGAATCACCCTTTTCTAAATTTTCAGCAGTTTGAAGGTGATTTAATTCACATACAGAGCAACGGTCCTTTTTAGGCTTATTAAAACGAATATTAAAGTTATTAGAAAAAATGTATCTGTATTGGGAAAGTTTGACTATAGGCAATCCAGCTGTTTCCATGTATTTTTGATATAACTCGTACATTTTTGTTATTGTTAAGCTGCCTTCTAAATATTCACATTTGCTATCACGTCTACAATAGTGAGACTCAACTCGTGGGAATGAAGCAATATGCCGTTTTACCTCTTCAACAACATCGTCAGGAATGCGTTTTTTAATATGTTTTCCATGTTTGATGGGAAGAGGTATATTTGTAGTGGAATTTCTGTTCTGCATCGCTCTGTATATAAATTTTTGGCTTACAGCAAGTGTTGCAAGAAAATACTTTTTGCACACTTGTACTTTGCGTTCTTTAACTTTAAAAAAATATTTATAGGTCTGCTTCTTCCTGGAGTTTTCACTGTGTTTTCCCTTTCTTCTTCTATCTGGCACACAAATCTCACAACTGGACGTTATAAAAGTTATTTTGGCCTGTTTGTCTAATGAATAAAAGTCTTTAAATATCTGCTGTTGTTCTTCTAGCGTTATCGCTTTGGAACATTTATATATACACTTTGAACAGTCTTTTAATTCTTTCACACATTTTGCAGGCGTGATCTTGTTTTTTGAAGAAACATACTCTTCACCCCGTTGTCTTTTCTCTTTTCTTATATTCTGCTTCCATTCCTTCGGACTAAGTAACCGCTTTCGAACTTTTTTCCTATCTAAAAAAAAATAACCGTTTAGCTTAGCATAACAGCAATAGATCGGCTACTTACAAACCTTCGGGCCAGAGGCCCTTGGGTTTTGTAAAATTGTCGCCCTCAGGGCATCTAATTAATACCCTTGGTACATAAGTAATTATTAAATAAAACAATGTTACATACCTGGAGCATGTAGTTGTCCCTCTTCCCTATTTTCAGATTCTAATTGTACAATGGCGTTGGTGGAACAGGTAGAGGGTGGTACAAAACAGTTATTTTGTGGAGTATTAATGGTATTATTAATAATTTCAACGTTCGGTTCTATTGGATTGTGGTTATTTTCTTCTAAATCTTTCGTAAAGTCAAGAAACCTACAAAATTCAGGGTGTTTACTTTTTCTTGAATTATTCTAACCTCAAAATTTTAATACCTTGTTTTTTCCTTAGTTTTTGATGGTAACCACTCTTTATCTTTATCAGAATCGTAGCCACCTTGACTAAATATGTCTTCTTCTTCACTATCACTCATTTTTTCGCAATATAACTGACTTTTTCAGGAAAAATTTCGGAGTAGTTCGTAGTTGATTATTGCCTTATTCAACACTAACAAAGTTCTATCAGCACTGCTTTTAACAGGTTATCCGTAAAAACTATAACACAAAGTTCTATGTGTAACATAGAACTTTTTATCAAGTAATATTTTTTAGGAGTCTAGTTGAAAGGTTCTATGTCAGACATAGAACTTTGTTTTAGTAGAGTAATGATTTCAAACAAAATCCTATGTTTCTTCTGTAAATAGAACTTTTATTTATAGGCCGAAAATTATGATTTGTGGATAGAAATGTTGTATGTATCACATACACCCTCGTAATGTTAATAACTCACATAGTGTCAAAATTGTAACATAGAACCTGATAATTTTAAGGCAGCGAAATGGAATTTTTTAATCTTAAAAGAATGTATTTGGAAAAATAGTTTGTAATTTAATTTTATGCCCACATACCAAATTTGAATCAATTATGAAAATTTTTGTTCTCTCTCTATTTTCGGCCAATATCTATTTTCATTGAAGTCGACTCTACTACCGTAATCTACTTATTTATACAATACTAATTGTCTAAATTCATTCTTTATACCAAAATATTCATTTTCCTCAAAAAATTAAATTACAGTTTAATAATATTGCCATCTGTGAAGTAATCTCGTCATAAGTTTAAAGAGTTAACCAACGAAGAAAGTCTTAGTTTTTAAATAATAAATATGTCGAAAAAATGGACATATTACAATAATAGCGTCATTGTTTATAGTTACGGTGGTAGGATCGACTTCCGTTTTCAATAAAAATAGATATTGGACAAGAAAACAAAAATTTTCATAAGTGGTTCAAATTTGGTATGTGCGAAATTTTTTCCCCATTTAATCGAACTTGTATCTGTTACCATTAATGAGATCCCCATACATGCCCTCCTTATCTTGGGCACCCTGTATAATTCTAAAATTACCACTCAAGAGTTTTAAAAATAATTTCTCAAAATGCTTGTTGAAATAACACAAGTAAAAATGTCGCCAGACCTCCGTTTAAAAGCAGCTTAAAGAGTAGTTTTTCATAACATAAAGTAGCCTAATGGTTGGAAATACAGTTAATTAAAGAGACTTTACGAGAAAAGCGCCTGCAAAGAAACGCGATATTTTTAATGTATAGTGCTGCAAGGCAGCCTTTGTACTTCATTTCTAAATTTTCCCCATTTATTTCGCTGACAAATCTTTTATTTTGTTCGAGAAATTAAATCAACAATACAATTAAGTCAGCACTGTACTAATTCATATTTTAACGTCTTGGATAAATTTTAAATAGTGAACAATAGTGAAACAAGCTATAAGCTAGTATCGTAGATCCACCGAGTAAATAGTAATCATTATTGCGAGTGCAATATCATACTTTTGGACAAAACCACAGCAGATTATGACAGCGAACAAACTTAACAGTTTGCAGAGGCTGCCCTACCTGTGTATCAGTGGGGCGATGAGAAGCACCCCCACTACAGCAATGGAAGTCATACTGAGACTAATACCTCTAGACATACACATCAGAATGGAGGCTAACTGTAGCGCCTCAAGGATGATCGCCAATGGGGAATGGACACAACACCCCGTAAAGCCACGGATCTAATCAACGATGAATATGCAAACCGATCGTATGAGAGCAACATACGATTTCAAAAAGCCTTTCAAGATTGACTGGAACTTTGACAAATGGATGAACAGTGCACCCCCGTCATTTGAAAAGGGTCTAGTTTGGTACACCGATGGATCAAAAATCGCCAACGGTGTGGGCGCAGGTATATTTGGGGAAAGACCCAGGTTGGACATAAGCATTCCTCTGGGAAAGTACGCCACAGTATACCAAGCGGAAGTTCATGTCATACAAGCATGCGTTCTACAAAATCTTGAAAAGGGCTACCACAACCAAAAGATTTACATCCTGTCGGACAGCCAAGCTGCTCTTAAAGCCCTGAACTCCAATCGGTTTACTTCAAAACTTACACTGGAGTGCCATACCAACATAAAAGTATTGGCGGCCAGTGGGAACAAAATAGAGCTTTTGTGGGTCCCTGGTCACTCTGGCAGCCTTTGGAATATCAAAACAGGCAACAAAAACAACATTAGATAGATGGTCGACATTACATATCTCGATGGCAAGGGTTACCTGGTCAAATACACGCACGGGCCGTAATTGAAAAATCATCGAAAATACTATCGAATGGGATGCTAGCCCTAACACGGCCCCAGTTGAAACAAGTGATGGGTCTGCTAACAGGCCACTGCCACTTGCGAAAACACCTTCAACGGATAGGTATAAACAACGGATCCATTGAATGCAGACTCTGCATACCAACATACAACGTGGTGACAACCTCCCACATGACAAGCTTGGTAGAAGGTTACTGGACCTCATAGAAGGAACAAACATCGTCTAACAAGATCGGAGTACACAATAAGCCGAAAGGCTGCTGTGATAGAAGTTTGGGCCTTTAAACTGACCCCCGCCTTTAACCAATCATCGTAGATCCACCAAGTAAATAGTAATCATTATTGCGAGTAAAATATCATACTTTTTCTACGACTATTTCATCAAATACAGGGTGATTGATGGCGGATGGCCTATTAGACGTTCATGAAGAATCAGTCAACAGATCACTTTGAAAAGTTATCAGCGTATACAGTGCGGTTCCCCCCCCCCCCCCCCCCCCCATGCGCTATCTTTTGCCCGCTAGTTTTTTTTTACAAAATTTGGGTGTGACCAATAGGAGAAGGTAAATTACATTTTAACGAAAGAATGACAGTTCTATTTCTATTCTATCTATAATAAGGTATTAAATTTATGATGTGTCACCGGCTTCCGATCTAACCTGAAGTGTCACCATATTGAAAATATTTCAAACGAGTTGTCTCCATCAACATTATCATACAGTTCAATTATCGAACCTTTCCTATGCATAACTATGAAACTTCAGATATACACCGTGTCCAAGATAAGGAGGGCCAGTACATGGATCTCGGAAACTGTAAGAGATACGAAGTCGGTTCAATGGAGGTAAAGTTGCGCATTTATGTGCCTAATAATATGCCGTTTAGAACGTTTTAAATTTTAAATTTCCGAGTAGTTCTGAAGAATCGTATTATTTTTTCCTGTTTTTTTTTAGATCGAAGTAAATAGCACTTTTACATTGCCACTTTTTCCGCTCTATCTAACAGCGTTAATTGTTTTGTAATCCGACGAGTCGTCTTCGAAGGGCCATTATCAACTTTATTTTTTTCAATACGTCTCTGTTTTCCTGATATTGGAGTTAAAGAGCTTTTTTTCTTCCGAATGCAACGATGTACGACACATTGTGGTTTAATGACGTTTCGAGGGTTTCTTGGACAACATCAGGATATTTTGGGATACGGTCCTTTATGTCTTCTAATTTTATAAATAATATCTCATAAGTAAGTTCTAAATTTTTACTTATGTTGAACTAGTTCAATAAATAATAAATAATTTAATAATAAACCACAAATAACTGAACAAAAAATAATTCAATAATAAACAACAATAAGTGAACAAAAAATATACTAAAGCATTAATAAAACGAACAACGAAAAAAGTAAGGAACTAGACAATCAGGTGCTAAAAATTATTTCCGTTATTTTCTAAGCACAAATAACATCTTCTAACTGTCGATTCTAAAACATTTGACAACATTTCTGGCGTAATACTTTGAAGGGCTTGAAACACCAACCTCCTAAGTTCGTATTCTGTTTCGAAGTTGTGTTTATAAACATAATTTTCGACATACCCCCAGAGGAAAAATCTAACGGTGTCATATCAGGCGAACTGCTGGTCATGTTGTTTCAGAATAGGTGCCAATCAGTTTTCGAGTAAATCCCGAATCAGCAGAAGTTTGAAATAATGTTCCTGTATTTTGTTCACTTATTTGTGGTTTATTATTAAATTATTTGTGATTTATTGAACTAGTCCAACATAAGGAAAATTTTAGAGCTTACTTATGAGATATTATTTATAAAATTAGGAGAAATACAGGACCGTATCCCAAAATATCCTGACCCTCGAAACGTCATTAAACCACAATGTGTCATACATCTTTGCATTCGGAAGACTCTAATTCCAATATCAGGAAAACAGGACCATATTTAAAAAATAAAGTTGATAATGGCCCTTCGAAGACGACTAGTCGGATTACAAAACGATTAACGCTGTTAGATAGAGCGGAAAAAGTGTCAATGTAAAAGTGCAATTTACTTTAGAATTCGATCTCAAAAAAACCCAGGAAAAAAATAAAACCATTTTTTAGAATTTCGTTTTTTAAGACGTTCTAAACGGCATATTATTAGGCACGTAAATGCGCAACTTTAGCTCCATTTAAGCGACTTCGTATCTCTTACGGTTTCCTTCTTATCTTGGACACAGAACTATTTTATCTTATCAATCAGTAAAAGATGAAATGTATTAAAAATGGAGAAAGTAATTCTCTGTTATTATATTTTAACAACCCGAACAAGTTTGCATACGATTTTAAATTATTATATTATTTATTCAATTAATTTTGATTTATGTAACAGTTCAGAATAATTAATACCCATACTAATTCATAATAAATCAGTAACGTTCATTTTCCCTTTTTGTTTATTCGACTATTAGTCAAAAACTATATTTTGTCAATTTTAATAAAAGTTTAGGTTACGCCCTAGAATAATAACCATAGAGTATTTATACATGGATGAATGTACTCTTGTAAAGAATTTTTCTTCTGTTTTAGTTTTGAACGCTATAAATTTGGAGATGTTTGGGATTCAGTACATATTGCTGCAAATTAAAAAAAAATTTGCGCCTTCATTTTAAATGGCGATAACTATTGTTAAATACATTTCTTATATTAGCGAAAAATTCCCAAACTAATTGCTCAAACTATGCGCTTTCACTTTAAATGGCGATAACTATTGTTAAATGCATGCTCCGCGCGCATTCCTGTTTAATTGCATTATCTAATTTTGTTTATTTAAATTGTACCTAATATTAATGCAATTTTATTAGGTAGCATAATGCGATTTAGATATTTATTGTTATGAAAAGATATCTACCTAAATAAAATTTTAGTAAATTTTAAAAATCTCCAACATTATTATTCTATAGTCTATTAATTTTTGCAATTCAGTAGACCAAAATAAATACACGTGACGAGCATGTGAACAGTACACAGGATCACATTAAGGACAAGAAAACAGTACAATTACGAACCATACATGAATAGACCTGAAGGAATAGTATATACTGAACAACGACCCTGTTCTCGCCAGCACGGAAGTTTTATCGTCATTTGATCAATAGCAATGAGTTTATGCATCGAGCATGTGGCGTCACTCGCTGATGTTTATTTATGCTGCTGAATTGGTAAAATGAATTAGTATAGAAAATATCTTCTCACTCTGACAAAAATATGATCATTTTGCAACACTCTGGCATTATTAGGGCGCCTGATCGGACGCACCCACCTGGTAAATCTATTCACACTTTAGAAATAAAGCATTTGCGGTTGTTGTTGTTGATAGGCACTATTTCTCTTATTTTTGAATACGGAATCACCACACGAGCGTTGAGACATATTTTTTAAAGCACCCTGTAGTACTTGAATTAACTAAAAATATAAAAATGGTTCTTAAGTGCTGTATTTTTGTTTCGTTCCATCCATAAATAGACTTTATGTTAAATTTTAAATAATCTATTTCCACATTTCTGCGAATCCGCAATTAACCTAAAAACAGAAATTTCCGGTAGCTACAAAATGCAAATAGCCTGAAAACAAATGAAAATCCCAATGATTTTTCCCTATGAACGTTTACAGGATTGTATTTTCGAAATGATTGGCATGCACTTTCGGTCAGGATCTAATAGCTCGATTGTTTGTTTGCCTAAATGTAGAACAGGGGGCTAATTTTTTACAATAGCACTGGAAATACAACAATAATAAAAAATTTAATTCAGTCGGCCGATACTTGGTAGAAATACATCTCTAATGTTTGAAGGTTAGAAACAATGCTGTATCATGAGTGATAGACGTATTTTGGATTTCCATTGTCTTTATTTATTTATAACACAACGTTTCAAGTGGTAATCATCTCCAGGAGATGTTTATTTATTTAAAACGATGTGATATAAATAAACAAAGACAATGGAAGAAGTCCAAAATATATCATACATCTGTAATATTATGGATTACAAAGAAAAAAAGTTTAACTTAGCACTTTAAAACTATATTGACAATACTTTGTCATGTTTCCCTACAGTAGCTGCCCATAATACCGTGCGATCAAAAATTATTATAATCGGGTGGAAGGTCGTCGTTATATATATAACACATTTATGTTAAATAATGACATAAAATAATTAACTTTGCTAATCAAACAAATATTCCATTTTCTCCAAGAGACCTGTTTAGTAACTATTAAGAAGTAAATTCAAAGTCACGGTCTCACGAATTACATATAAGTATATTAACGGTGTTCAAAAGAAGTTACATCAACAGACCTTAGATTAAAATCGATATCACAATACAAACAACTGCACAAACACAAACAGCTACATTTTGAATTTGTGCAGTTGTTTGTATTGTGGCGTCGAATTTATTCTAAGGTCTGATGATGCCCAGCTGGGCGAAACATGTAACCTCTTTTGAACATCGTTAATATACTTGTATGTAATTCATGAGACCGTGACTTTGAGTTTACTTCTTAATAGTTAACTGTGTAAGGCAAAATGCGATGTTATTGTATAAAGATTTTCGGGTGGTTATATATTTAGATGATTATCACATGATAACCTGTGTATACGTCTGTGTTTTTACGATACATAAGACCTAGGCGGGATTCTGCTTAGATTGTATTGGACTACTATGAGATGACACTGCAGGTTATATTTTGCCTACTAGGATTGTGATATCGCTTGAAGTACAAGTCTTTTCTGATGGTTAGGTAAGAATAATTACCCTGTACTGACGATAAGAAAAAAGTAGGAAGACGGTCTACAAATCGTAACACTACAGGTGGTAATATTCTAGCAATTTAGAAGGCTTCTTTTCCTTGGTAGTGCCATTTAATGTGCATGAATATTTTAATATTTAACTAGGTTAGATAAATTGAAATGTTCTTTATAATCCAGTATTTCACGGGGTCCATAGCCCAGAGAATAGCGGTTTAGCATTATCTTTATTGTATAAGGTGTCGTCGGGTAGTTAAGAAATTATCTTTCTAGACATATTTATTTTGTTTAGTGTCATATTACGACTTTCATTTTATCTATCTCTTTTATAGATGTCGTATTCTTTTATTAGACTGATTAACGTAAGTTTCAAAAGTTATGGCAAAAATTATTTTTAATACATTTTATACGAAATCTCATTTAAAGTAAATTTTGATTAACTAACAATATTACAAATAATAAAATTAACAAAGCAAATTAATTGAAGGGGCCTCCTCAACTAGTCGCAATTTTCTGCTGGCCATTTTGGACGGCCATGATATTTAGCTCTCTAATTTTATTATAGATTCTACGACCTAACTGCTCTCCATTTGCAGTTCCCCATCCTTCATCGTAAACCTTTTTAGATAAAAGTGAGCAAAAATCTTTAATTATACTTATAGGGTTATCGTTTCTTGGTACAAATGGTATATTTTGAGCGTTTAGCATATTTTTAGTCGTATAACCCCTTATCTTACGTTACTGTGTAAGATAAGGGATGTCCAGGCTAACTTATCGTTCATCGTGGCATATGGGGGCGCTTTGCTTCATGGTAGATTCGCAACACTTACCCTCTAGATACTTACAGATTCCAGATTACCAGTAGAGATATTGGTTATGGCGCTACTTACAGTTCAAGCAAGACCTTAAATCCACAATGGGTGTGCCTGAACCTAGAGGGCTAGCATCTATGGGGATAAATTAACCATAGTATTGGTTAAACGTTAGTTTAATAAAAAAAACTAAACAAATATCCAAACAATATAAAATCACTTTGGCGATACGATAAAAATATAATTATGATGAAATAAGTTTTATAAATCAAGTGATCATAGAAATTACAATTTCCTTACAACGATATAAATGAATAGAAATAAATTAATATTAGGGTTGTTCAAAAAACTAATGGTAAAATCAGCTTAGCTCAACAAAAAATATTCACTCTCAGGTGGCTGAAGGGCAATACGTAGAACATTTAGTTAAATAAATTTTATTTTATGAAAATATCGTTACTTATTTTTTAAAATAAAATTTATTGGTTTCCTTCACTTATTTGTAAATATATCCAAAACTATTGAATTTATACATATGATATGCTATAGAAAAAACGTTTTAAATTTAGTGGGAATCTAGAATAAGTAATACAGTTGACAGTTGGTGACGTTACTGAGATGTAGAATGCAGAGTCAAATATTAAAATTTTAGTCCTATCGATTGTCGAAAACTCGTATCGGATATCACTTTTCGTTCCCTGTAATTTGCTCAACCCTGTATGTGATTTAGAACGTATTTTCAAAATGAAGAAATAACACATTTGAGTGTAAATCTTCAATGTATTTAATAATTCATTTGTGAAACTCATGAAAATATAAAAATTTCTAAATTCTAACCGAACATGAAAAATATTAGTACATAACTTTTGGGATGCATACAGTAGATGGAAATACAATTATTTTTAGTATAAAGTGTGTTACCATTATTTCCATCTCCACGTATAAAATCGTGACCCCTGTTTCGCAACACCTAATCCACCATTACACCTTTTATATGTTCTACTTATTCCCTATTTTCCGTTATTTTCACGTCGAATACGAAAAGGTATTTTGGTTAAAACGAAATTTTATATGAAAAGGCTTTATCATATTTCTCATTCAAGTGTCATAGAGCTTTGTGTATTTTAGCCCGAAGGACTTTATTCAAAGTGTATAATGATGTGGTATAAGGCTGGCGGAGAAAATTTTCAAAATAAACACACCGAAAGGTAAATACTGGGAAAGGATAATACGAAAAGTTGGGCACTAGGTAAATTTAATTAATAATAAAACTTAGTTTGCGGTGTTCGTGTATATTTAATATTAGCATGCCAAATTAGTACTGGATTTATAAGAAATTTTCCATTAACAAGTTTTTTAAGTAGGTATACTACAATAATTAAAAGTTGCGTTTAGAAACAAATAAAAGACGGAAAAATGCACGAAATGTAATATATAAAAAATCAATTTTGATTGCATCCATTGCATAAAATATTTAAGAATATGCATATTATTTTGATTCGATATACAGAATTATTCTATATCTGTACCTTAAAACTATGTTTGAAAATTGAAAATCTTATTAAATATTAAAAAAGATAAATAAGCTATAAAATACTCATTCCTAAGTATGAACTTATTCTACAAGAAAAACAGGATTGGATGTCGGTAAAGGACCCCGGACGGAACATATGGGAATCAGCCCTCGGTTAAAAATTTTAATACTCGGGGATATTATCCAAAAATCGATGCTGATCAAAAGTCTTCATGGGCCGGAGGTCCGAAAATGCGATCCCAGGGAGCTACCTTCATCGCAATCGAAATAGTAAAAATGTGCAAATGCACTGGCAATAGTGTGTCAGGCTTCCATAGCTCCTATACTAATTAACTTAGGAATTTCATTCATATGCCGATTTATACTGTATTATATGATGCATTTCAGGAAAATATTTTCCAATATACAGGGTGGCCCAAAAAAGTGTGGTAACATAATGCTGTCTTTTTTTAAATGGGACACCCAGTGTTTTATTGCATATTTAGGTTCGTATTAGTGTCTTCTATAATTCGGAGGTAAAGAAACTCATAATCTGCTCCACTAGTTTAATGAAAAATTAAACTTAACAACCATACATGTTTCGAAGGTTTAAACCTTCATCTTCAGTGGAAAAAAAACGAGAACATTAGAAGGCACTCATGACATTGTTTAAACTAAGCAAAGCAGGAAAAAGGCTTTCCTTTATATTATTTGGCTATTGGATGTAGAATTCATAAGCATTCTTTGTTTTATAATGGAAGCATATAAGTTATTTCTAGAATTCATTTATTTAATATATGAATTCTTATTTTATTTCAAAGCCTACCATGGTTTTTAGGCATAACCATCACTAATGAGTTGTCTTGCTAGTATTTCATCTGAAATGTTAAGGAATGAAAATTGATCATTTGAAGAGCGTATTAACTTGTGCTCAGATCAACATGGTAGGCATTTTGAACACTTACTGTAGTTAATAATTATTAATCCAGTCGCCTATGCATAATTTTCATAATGAAAACTGTACTTAAACAACATAATTTATGAAACCAATTATTTCGAGAACGACTAGAAATAACTTATATGCTTCCATTACAAAACAAAGAATGCTTATGAATTCTACATCCAATAGTCAAATAATATACAGGGCGTTCCATTTGAAAATCTGGAGAAAAATTATTTTGAAATGTGTCGTGTTTGAAACCTAATTATGAACACCCTGTATAAATAAACGTTATTATATTCACAGTATCTCTAGACCTCTTGTCTTAAATTCTACTTAACGCCTTGGTTAAAAAAGTTATTTTAGGTAGTTTTTTTTTAAATTTTTCTCTAAGACTCCAAAACTTTTTTTTTAATTTTTAATTTATTACTCTTAAACTACCAAATGAAATAAAACTTTAGCTAATTATAAAGGACACTAATAAAAATCTAAATACCCAATACAATACTGGGTGTCCCATTTAAAAAAGACAGCATTATTACCACACTTTTTTGGGCCACCCTGTATATTGGAAAATGCACCATATAATACAGTATAAATCGGTATATGAATGAAATTCCTAAGTTAATTAGTATATGAGCTATGGAAGCCTGATAAACTATTGCCAGTGCATTTGCTCATTTTTACTATGGGATCGCATTTTCGGGCCTCGGGCCCATGGAGACTCTTGATCAGCATCGATTTTTGGATAATATCCCCGAGTATCAAAGTTTTTAATCGAGGGCCGATTCCCATATGTTCCGTGCGGGGGTCATTTATGAATAAAATAGGTAGTTGAAGTTAAAAATAACGAAGTCATGATCATATCTACAGATGTAATTTCGTCGGTAAATGATAAAAAAGGCCAGGAGTAGATTATCAGCTGAAAGCAAGGCATTCTAGTACTTATCTTCCCGCACTTCAGTAGCTCTAATAAAACAAGTTGATTTTTTTTCTTACTTTCTATGCAGCGGAAAAATGCTAGACACAGAAGATAGAAATTTCAAGAGCTTTTATGACCGGAGATAAAATATCTGGTGTTTTATTTAAAAAAACATACTTGCTATCATTTTTCCATACAACCAAAATATTTATATTTTTAACCACCCTATACTATAATTTCGAAAAGAACGAGCTGGGTATTACCTGACTATCAAATTTCAGTGTCCTAATATGTCAGGGTTTAAAAATATCAGCCCGTTCTGCAGAATATGTTTTATAAAAAAGATATTTACTTTTGTATACAGGGAGGTCAAAATATTAAAAAAAATATTTTATATTAGAGTAAAATACCTTAAGTTCTCGTTTTTTTCGTCATAATTCAAGATCAAGAAAATTTATTTTTTGTCTAATAAATCAAAAGAGATAGAATAACAACTTCTTAAATTAAATTCTTGTAATACTACATAGAAGTTATGTATTTTAAAAACAGAAAATGATATTGACCTATTGTACCACTATATAGAAAAAAATAATTTTCTTAAATCTTGAATTATGACGAAAATGATAATTCTAACGAACATTTCCTAATGGTATTTTTCCAAAAACGAGAAATTAGATAAAATATTTTTTAAGATTTTACCTGTCTATACGCAAAACTAAATTTTCTAATGACTAATCTAAATTTCCTTACAAGCAAAAGTTTTTATAAGGAATGACTTTTTATCGATAAATTAAAGATTAGGTCCATTTGTTGTGTATTGTGTTTGGCAACCCCATTAAGGATGACCTCCTCCTTGTAAACAAAATGAATTATATAATGTTATGTTGTTCTCACTACCCAAATGTCGAATATATGCCGGCCTCGTTTAGGTTGGTTCGTATCTGAGATACGACCCGCTTTGATAATTAGTATTTAAGCAATTCAATTAGTTTTGGAAATACTATATAACATTTCCTATTTGGTCATTTTTATTTTCTTCATTGTTCGAAAACGAATAAGAACTACAATAAATATAATCCTATTACTTAGTATAATTACATGAAGGCAATAAAAACCTAACTCGATTTTCTGAACTTCTTGACAGGTCGCCGAAGGATGTAATCCTCTAAAGTGCTCGGCAGTGTCAATTGGATGCTCTTAACTCAGTGAATGTGCTTTTCAATTCAACCGGTGAAAAACAGACATGGTATTGTTGCCGACATGAAATCTAGGATAATTGGGGTAGTAAAATGGATAAAGCTCACCGTCCTGTTTGTTTTACTGGCTTCTGCACTAGGTAAGTTTAGACTAGGTGTTTGTTTTCTACTTCAAAGTTATACAGTGTTGCATGTTAGTAAAGTATCGCGGTTAGTTCAACTTGGCAGGAATGTTTTTGAGCAATTCGAATCATTAGTGCTACTGGGAAGTGAAGAATACTTAACTGTTATGCAGGATGTTCTTTAATGAGGTGCTAATATTTTTAAGTCTGATTCCTTAGGCCATTTTATGAAATCTTCCTATATGAACCGCAACGGTTAAGTTATTTACTACTTTTACTGAAAAAAAGTGGCACCAACGTCATTGGCATTTTACCATGTGGTTATTTTTTTTTCTTAGCCTGGACAATTATTTAATAAATTAAATTTTAAATATATAAAATGAAACAGAAGTTTACTTTGTTATTTGTCACTATATTAAAAGAGATTTGGCGTTACAACTACATCTTCAAGACGTTCACACGAGAGTGATCCCGAACTAAGTGTATATAATACAGGGTGGCCCATCGAAAATGAAACAGAGACATTTACTGGCAGCTCAGTTCATTTTTGGAAAAACGCTCAGACCCGTCGATTTTGTTTTCGAGGGGGACACAAAATCGGAACAAAATCACGTCAACAAGTGCAGCTCCCTGGACGGGGGTGGCACCACCCCTAAAATCTTAAATGGAAAGGGGGGGGGTCGAGTGATACCTTATTTTAAAGGTCTTTCAATTCCCTTTATAATGATGTAAAATTCACAATACTTCAGTTCAGTAGTTTTGGAGATTTATTGATTTTAAGCTTACAGTACACTTTAATAGGTACATCTGATTAGTTTGTACTACTTTCAGAAGAAATTTGAGTAAAGGCAGTTACTTATTAATTTAATGCTTTTCTTCACTACGCCCATGGTTTGTTTATCATTTTGGTGTTCAAAATAGCGATTGGAGCGGTTTTTGTCACGAAAAAAGTGGTTTATTGAAGAAAGATAAGCAGGGAATGTCTCGTACTTATTTTAAATAGGAATTTGTACATAGTTTGCGATTGATTCGACCAAACTTTGATGTTAAAATACCTTTTACCGCTTTATTCATAAATTAACCATGGTATATTCCACGGCAGAAAGGATTGAAATTATCGAAATATTTTTCGGAAATAATCAGTGCGCTAATAGAACAGCACACATATTTAATGAGCGACATGAGAACAGTAACGTGCATCGAAAATATGTCCTAGAACTTATAGCTAAATTTCGGGACACTGGATCAGTCGCCAATAAAACACGAAACATTGAAAATCCCATAAGGAACGAAGCAATAGAAGTGGGGGTTTTAGGGCAAGTTTATGTAGATCCTACGTTAAGTACCCGCAAATTGGATACTGTGTGTGGTGTTAGTCGATGTAGTATCCAACGGATTCTGAAGGCCCATAGTTTTCATCCGTATAAAATTCACCTTGTACAAGAACTTAATGAAGACGATTTTGATCGGCGATTACAATTTTGTGAAGATATGAGTGAACGAATTATAAACGATGAACATTTTCTATTCAACACTTGCTTTTCCGACGAATGTTCCTTTTTCTTACATGGCCTAGTAAACCGTCATAACTGCCGATATTGGTCAGATTCTAATCCCAGAGTTTATCATGAGGTACACACACAGCAGCCACAAAAATTAAATGTTTGGGCTGGTATTTTTGGCGATCATTTAGTTGGTCCTTTTTTCTTGCCTGGAAATTTAACCGGTGAAATGTATTTGGAATTACTGCAAGACGCCATAGATCCTGCATTAACAGCAATAATTGAAAATGGGAATGATCGGCGGTACATTGCGAATAGGTTGATGTTCCAACAGGATGGTGCCCCACCACATTACGCATTACGTGTTCGACAATATTTAGATCAGACGTTTTCAGGTCGATGGATTGGTAGAAGAGGTGTCATTGAATGGCCCCCAAGATCGTCAGACTTATCACCTTTGGATTTCTTTCTGTGGGGTCACTTAAAAAGCAAAATCTATGCTACTCAACCAACATCGTTAGAAGATTTGCGACAAAGAATTGTGAATGAGTGCCTTCAAATTACTCCTCAAATATTGCAAAATGTGCGGCAACGTTTTGAGCAAAATCTTTATTACTGCATGGAGAGTCATGGTGGTCATTTCCAACATTTACTTGGCTGACGGGTCAGTTCATTCTTAATTCTTAAAGTACTTTGCTACCAAATGTATTGATTTCCACTAATGATGTATTAAAGTTTTATTTAAGTTTAAAATCAATAAATCTCCAGAACTGAACTGAAGTATTATGAATTTTAGATCATTATAAAGGGAATTGAAAGACCTTTAAAATAAGGTATCACTCGACCCCCCTTTCCATTTACGATTTTAGGGGTGGTGCCACCCACGCCCAGGGGGCTGCACTTGTTGACGTGATTTTGTTCCGATTTTGTGTCCCCCTCGAAAACAAAATCGACGGGTCTGAGCGTTTTTCCAAAAAAGAACTGAACTGCCAGTAAATGTCTCTGTTTCGTTTTCGATGGGCCACCCTGTATAGGTAGTAGTAAAAATTATAGGTAGTAGTAAAAAATAAAAAATATTAATTTCGTATAATAAATAATGTTTGGCATAGTAGTGTAATAAACTTAAATTAGGGACAAACGGGTCAGTATTCAGAGAATTCACATGTCAGATGGGATTTTTATAATAGTTTTAATAGCGGGGAGTTGCCGAGATCTAATTGCGTGTTTAAAAGGTTAATATTACTGTCTTTTTTATGTTTATAAATTTCAATGTTTTCTAGTAAATTCAATTTAGGGCCTTTTTGTTCAGTGTATAAGATTTGTAGGTTACTTATATCTGGAAATGTGTGGTTTGTATCTAAAAAGTGATTCGCAAAATTAGATTATCTTCTATCAAGTCTAAAGCATGCACTGTGTTCTTTAAATCTCGTTTCAAAGTTTCGTCCCGTTTGTCCTATATAGCATATATTGCATTCATTACACTTTAACTTATGAACTCCTGATTTTTTATATTTTTCGCGCTTATCTTTGACATTAAAAAGTAATTTGGATAAATTATTTGAGGGTTTGAATGCTATTGTTACCTGATCAGATGATAAAATATTTGCAATTTTGTCTGAGGTCATGTCACAAAGTAACGGACGAGTCACGAAAAATATAAAAAAATCAGGAGTTTATAAGTTAAAGTGTAATGAATGCAATAGCTGCTATATAGGACAAATGAGACGAAACTTTGAAACGCTATTTAAAGAACACAATGCATGCTTTAGACTTAATAAAAGTTCATCTAATTTTGCGAATCACTTTTTAGATACAAGCCACACATTTCCAGAAATAAGTGACCTACAAATCTTACACACTGAACAAAAAGGCCATAATTTGAATTTACTAGAAAACATTGAAATTTATAAACATAAAAAAGACAGTAATATTAACCCTTTAAACACGCAATTAGATCTCGGCAACTCCCCGCTATTAAAACTATTGTAAAAATCCCATCTGGCATGTGGATTCTCTGAATACTGACCCGTTTGTTCCTAATTTAAGTTTATTACACTACTGTGCCAAACATTATTTATTACACCAAATTAATATTTTTTATTTTTTACTACTACCTATAATTTTTACTACTACCTATATTATATACATTTAGTTTGGGATCACTCTCGTGTGAGCGTCTTGAAGATGTAGTTGTACTACGAAACGGCCGTAACGCCAAATCTCTTTTAATATAGTGACAAATAACAAAGTAAACTTTTGTTTCATTTAATATATGTAAAATGTATTGTCACAAAGTAACGGACGAGTCAATCAATTCTTTGAAATTAAATTTTGTTTATTAAAAATTGTTGAAAACAAGTGGCTCCGTGGTTAAAGCGGCAGTGATTGAGAACTCCAGGACGAGAGTTCGCAGGTTCAAACAAAACCGATTCGCACTCGGTGGATTTTTTGTGTATAAGTTATTGTCCGGCGGGGAAGAGTGAAAAATGTCATCATCCACCATTTACGCCGGTAACCAGGCCGGATGAGATCTGAAATCTCGGGGGCATGGAGGACGGTACACATTCTCCAATCGGTAGGTCATACCTCAATGCGAGAAACCAAGGATTGATAGCCCTTGGGGGCGCAGCGTATGACCGAGGGCCGTGGTTGGGATCCCACGTTAAGCTGTAGGTCCCCTTGGGAATTGCCCTGGCAGCGAACAAATAAGATAAAATTGAATAAAAATGTTGAAAATACACTACGCTATTAATTATCGAATATTAATAAGCTGATATTTCCTTAATAATTAACCAATTTTATTTTTTAACAGAGAGAAAATATGTACTAAAGTTTAAAAATTTACATCCTGACACATCTAATTGTACGTAATGTAGATGCATGTAAATTTATTATGCATGTTAATTCATATTATACTTTTGGTTGTATTTGAAATAGTAACGGCTCTATTTTACTTTGCCACACTAAACGGCCACCCTATGCATTTTAACCTGATCTTGTGAGTGGATGCTGACTCATGTACACTCATAATACAATACCATGTTAAAATATGGGCCAAGAAAAACCCTTGCCGTTTTTGTCACCAGCTCTCCGGCTAACACATCTCGTGTAAGTCAAGTCCTAATTGAAAAATTAATTTTCACAGCAGAAGCTCAAACGTTGGGAACATTATTATATACATGTGTCAGTTTAGAGTGCAAAGAATCGTTCTCTAATGTCAATCCGAATTAAGAAAACTCAGAGTTAAATGTTTTAATATTCGAAGTCTTTGCGGCATTGAAAAATAATTTAATAATTTATGCAATAGTATTATCGTTTAAAAACATTTTAATATTAACATTTTATTAATAAAATATTAGCATTATTCAGTTAACAACATTTTTTCTCTACGTGGTTTCAACATTTATATCATTATTTTCAAGAAATGAAAGTTATTTGGATTATTTTATTTTTGGGAAATACAGAATCAATCAAATATTTTACGTTATTTTTTTTTTTGTAAATAATCCATTTCCCTTGTCAAAATTATTACAACAGATATTTTACCTTACAAAAACTTGAAGATAAGGCTATAATACCCATTCCCAGGCGAGGTAAAGTTGCCCGTCTGAAGCAAAACATGATCTAAGCTCAATTTTAAAACGTGTTCCAAAATGTTCTGTTTTAGCTGAAAATACAATGATTTTTGGTAAACGTACGTTACCAAAAAAGCTTATCTAAGGAATAACACTGAATCCTTTGCATTAATTATAAATTCAACTAGAAGCTTTCGGTTTAAGTAAAAGTCTGAAAATAATGCCTTTAAACTTTTAAAAAATATGTTTAATGCCTATTTTATACAACATATGCTTAAACAACCTTGTCCCTTAACAAAATCAAGTAATTTAGAGCCTCAAAACTTGATTAGAATCTCGGGAACGGCCATGTTCTTAAACATAAATTATTCATGGAAACCATCTTTTCCGTTTATCTACAAATTCTTACTTTTAAAATTGTGACGAATTTAGTAGAGTGATCTATCATAATATTTTACTTAAGAATAATGTTTAACCAGAATATTAACAATAATGAATATCCAAATTACCGATCTTCGGAATTATTGATAAAAGGTCTTAAATATTCTGGATCATTTAATAGCCTAAAGCGCCTTAAATTATTCTCGCTTAAAACAAAATATAACAGATTTGTATATGATACACATATTTTTACACTTTTCCAATTTTCAGATATACGATATACTCTTACATATTTTTATGGTACAACTTTTAGGTATACGATACATCATTTAATTTTAAAATTAATTAACATAATTTAATCTGCATGGTGCCATAATAAAATTGAATTAAATTATCTATAAAGCTATATTTTCTGACTAACAAATATATAGGTTGTCCCATTAGCTTGTCAAATACGATGTCAATATTTGCAAAATAAAATGTTCTAGCTATTAGAATTCGTAGAACTTTAAAGCCAATTAAATAAATATGCAGTGTTATGTAAATCTGAAGTAGATTAAGATGATTGATAACCTAAAAATCTTACTTTATAACAATTATGTTCAACGCCTATAGTTCAATTCAAGGTTGCAAAGTTGAAGGTTTTTACGAAAAAGTGGAACCCCTATTGCTCGTATATTTTATCAAATATTTTCCATCGATTTGTCTGTAAAAGAATGACCCATATACGTGCAGATGCGAGTGATTATTGACATTTTTCTCTGTGACAACTCCGATATTATTTATCTGACTAAAACTTAAAAAGGGAACTGCTTAAAATTTTATGTTTATTTTATCCTCCTAATATTTCTTTTAGGTTCTTTTTGATAAAAAGTCCAATACTAAGACCCATAGCAGAAATAAGGGAAAATCTGAAATCGGAACGACGTCTCATACATTTTTAAACAGTTTGGCTAGACCCTTCGTATATTCTGTCATTTTAAATAAACTAAGCTACAACAAGTGTTCTATTTAATCTTTTAATATAAGAGATGTACATTCTATCTAAAATTAAATTTAAACTCTCTGAAGTCTCCAAACAAGGCGGAATATTGTGGGAAAATGTAATTAAGCTTGAATGTGAATGTAGTAACTTAAAATAAATTTGAAAATTTGAACCGGATTTTTTACACTCGAGCAAAAAATCATAATTTAACGGATATGCAAATTATCAATAACAAAATATTTTATTCAATAATCGAATTATTATTTATTAAGAAAACATAATTTTAAGACCTCCCGGCACGACGATTTACTACATATTTACATCATAAAACCCTTTTTTGAGTTCACTTCCACCCATTTTTTCGTGATGATATATAGGACTTATTGTCGTCTTGTACACTCGCGTTTCGTACACATCAAAAATTTACCTGAAATATTCTCGTGTCGTACATTGAATTAATTAACCCATTTTCGGCTTCTCGATTCATATACCGACCATTGTGATGATCTGGTTATCGCGCACCTGAAAAGGTAAGTAGGATATTTTATAACTAAATGCAACACCGGATCTTGATTTCATTCGAGACGGGACAAAAGCTTAAAACTTAAAAATATCAATTTTATCATCACTTCTACCCAGATACAGTGTACCTCTGTGTACTCAATGTCGCTGTGATCGATCAACTGTTTTCGAGATTCTTGCATTTATAGTGCCCGGTGCGCTGTTTAAAATATTACAAAAATTATTGTCAAAAGCAGATCTTCGGTGTCGCAGTAATTCGTAATATGATCAGATGAATCAGCTTTCACAATACTATTAGAAACAAATTCAACACTTTATATATTCACCATACCGACGCGAGTGTACAAAACAAGAAAACACAATAAATATAAAGTATGTCTGGCGATGTTGTAGACAAAAGGACAAACGGACAAAAAATATTTGCTTGTTGAAACAATACCATTTTCAATGAAAAACAATTATACATTGTACCCAAAAAGTTAAAAATCCATTTTTTTTAGAAGATAAACTACCCTTCTTCTAAAGTTTTTAGTTAAATGCTAATTAATATAATTAATTGTTTCCAATCATCACATCTAATATTGGTTTCCATTTGTTCGTATCGCATTAATTTTTTTCCTTTAAATTTGAATTTCACTAAAAGTTTGGTAGGTGTACCTTTGTTTTATGTAAATTTAAGTATCACCTTTGATACCTAAGAAATAAATTATTAGTGTCAAATAAGCACATTCATTCTGGGTACTTGATAGCATTGCAAAGATCCTTCTCCTTTTGTAAGACTCTAGCCTTACTGGCGAAACGCATCTAACGATGAGTTTTACAAAAAAGAAGGGCAAAAATTCTATATTTGTATTTTAAACACCTTTATTTCCTTTATTTTATGTTATTCACTGTGAAAATGAATTACTTTGAATGAATATTAGGGTTTTATAGTATTTATATATGTTGTTATAGCCTTAAAAACTATACCTGAAATATAAATTTGTCTGTATTACGAATTTAATGTTCTCAAATTGGCATAAAAAATAGACTGAATCAGAAATTACTTATCCAAGGGCCGTAGATATTTTCGGTTATTTTTTTGCAATTTTTTCTGGACAAATCCTATTTCACTAAATTTCACAAACTGACTTAAAACGTCGGAAAAATGTTATTTACATTCAGGTTACATTGAATGATGTCACTGTCAGGATCTTTTTTTCATTTGTGAAAACAATGAAATAAACAATGTTTCATTAATTAATTAATTCATTATACATCTCATTGAGTTGAAACAAACATGGACTAGGTATTTATATCTGCTTTGTACACGCCAATGTAATGCCTGATATTACGAAAATAAATACAACAAAAAAGAGACAGGTATTCTATCTGTAGAATTCCCGATCTCTTGTTATCTCCTGTCTGTTTCTGTCTTCATTCTAAACTCTGATCGGTTTGATGTGTATTGGCTACGAAAAACAAACAATTGACGTACGTGACTCAAACTAGTTTTATCCAGGTACAGTCTCACCATATCGAGTTTTGTTTCCTACAAATAATAAAAACAACAAAGAATTTTATTTAACAATAACGACAAATATGACCATTAATAATTCATTCGTATCAAACGTGAAAGCAGGTATGTAAGACGGCCGTTCCAATAAGGGTTTTATAAAAAGCACGTTCCGAACGCTCGAAGGTGACGTTATGTCTTTATCTTATTAACAGAAAACGACAAAAAAGAATTGACTAATTTTCAAAGGTCCTCGATTGTTTTTCTGAGAAGTTGTTTACAACCTACCTAGAAGAATGTGGATTGTTAATTCTTCAAAGACTGTGAACAAAAGCCGTATCCTCCTTGATTTAAAATCCTTGACACATTTATATTTAAACCCGAAACGAAACGAATAAAAAGTTACATTCACTATTAAAAATATAAAACAAGCAAATTCATTTAATATACAGGTTGCCCAAATTATGAAAATTGCCCCACTGCAAACCCGAGCAAAACAAAAATAAGAAGCTACATTCTCTATAAAAAATATAAAACGAGCAAATTCATTTAATATACAGGTTGTCTAAATGATGAAAATTGCCCTATAGCAAATTTTAATATTACAAAAAAAATCTTTCTTTATACCCTTCAATTACTATTTGGTTATTTTTGCATATTACTTCTGCGAAGTTTCAATACCACATCATTATACCCTAAAAGTTTCCACGCCACTACATTGTTCAAAATGGCGCGATACATATCCTAAATTTATTTTTCCACTGCAACACGGGAACATTATGATACCGTGAATATGAAAACGAAAAAGAAGAATATATGCTTAAAGCCGTCTTCAAGATCGTTTCGGAAACAAATAAGAACAGCAAACTGTTACATATGTGTTACGATGCAAAATGTTTTATAGAGAAGCGGTAAAATATCTCATAAAACTAAAGTAACTAGAAAATTAAGGAGATGTAAGCAATCCTATAAAAAAATCTTGCAATTTTAATTATGATACATTTTACTAAATGTAATTACATACAGGCAAGGGCGGATCCAGAACTACCGTTGGGGGGTTTGTTGGGGGGCGGGAGGTGTTTGTTCGAGTTTGTTCGGGTTCGGGGTAAAATTTGTGACGAAAAGTAACACTCCGCCGCGTTAGTCAAATCGGAATATATGGTATTTCTCGTGTTAAATCGATGGTTGGGGGAAGGGGGGGGGGGGGGGGGGGGGGGGGGGGGGGGAGGGGGAGGGGGGGGGAGGGGGTGTCATGACCCCGCGTTTGCATTCAGGGTGTTATGGAAATGGTTATGTAAATATTTAAACCCGCAAATGAAAATAAATTGCAAAACCATAAATGGTGCTTTTAAATTACCGAGAAAAATCGCCTTATCTCACGCTTTTAACTGAACCGTAGAAGACGTACAGTCGCCCTCTCGTCTCGAATAGAACTGAAGCCTCGTCGCTGAATTAAACCATGTCGAGTGGGAAGAAATATTGGGGAAGTTTCATCGCGCCAGATCATGATAGCCAATGACCGATGGTAATGGCAAAGTTGTGGACAATACAGTGAAAAATGTAATTATCGTTTACGACTATTATGCAAGACATGCCAAATCATAGAGCGCGTGGTGGAAGTAGCTAATTACGTCTAAAAATTTGAAATCATTCTAATTTAGTGGAGTGGCTTGAGACAATAAGTAGATACATTCCATTTAAATTAGTTCTCTGTATTTACGCGATGCCAATATTGTATTGGCTTGGTATTATGTCTTCCTAATTGTCCACGAGGCCAATTGGAAAGATATTCATTCAACTAAGCCAATCCAATATTGACATCCTGTGTATAGAGACAATCCATTTGAATGGAATGTATCCAGTCATAAATACTATAGTAAAATTTGTATAGTAAAGATTTTATTGTCAGATTTCATATAAAATATCCATATCAAAATAATATTGTTGATACACATAATTTATACAAAGGTATTGTTTTAGTACAATCAAGTAAATACTAAAATATATTTTATATTTTACAACGATTGTAAGTGAAAATAATTATTTATAAGTCCGTCCAGTAGTCAAATATTTTAAAATGTATGGTACATGGTACAAGTGTTGTAAGAACGTTTTTTTACGAGAATAAAAGAGTTAAATCAGATGCAACGAATCCCTCGAATTTCGATTTTCGTATCAGATGTAACGTGGAGAACTCATACAGCAAATATACCATCGTTCGAAGAAGCCAAGCGATACGAGGCGAGGTTACCACTTGGATGGGTGACCGCTTGAGAATATAACGTGATTTTAGTAAATTTTATAAAAAAATTTTTAGTAAATTTTATAAATCTTTTTTTTTTTTAATTTTTAATTTAATTATAATTTTGCTATAATTTAATGGCATTTCTTAACAAAAATTATTCCAGTCACATATACAGTTATAAATTATGATTAGCTTTATTATTTTTACAGTAAATTTAACTAGGGTTTTATTTCCGTGTTTTAAAGCTTAGAGAAAAATGAAAAATTAAATAATGAAAAATCCCAAGTTTAGTAGGTACTTTGTTTTATTTTTAAAGAGATAACTTTCCTAGTGCTCTTCGTAAATTATAAAACATTCGTATATTAAAGATTGCTTTTATGCTCTTAATATAGTAAAACACAAAATTCGTATTTTAAAATGGAATAACTGATTGTACTTTATGTTTGTGATCTCGTCGTATAGTGTCATTTTCTATATAGCGAAACTAGATCAAAAAATTTCGGAGTAAGGTATTTCAGAGTTCAACACAATTTTATTTCTATTATATCCCATATAAAGTTCCTATACTGCGTATGAAGTGCTTTGTTATCAATTTTGTGAAACTGCAAACCCTTTTAGAAAACTTTTCCTTACTTGTCTGTTATATTCTTTTTAAAGTGTATAAACTCCTTTGAGGTATACGTGTCTGCGGCATGTCTTGATTTTCAACGAAATACGTTATTTCTGAACGATCTTATTTTTTTTATTGTATTGTTGATGTTGGAAAATGGAAAAAATATTTTGTTAATTTCAAAACAAAACAGTAAGTGGATTGGTCGGGAAGTTGTTAATCAGGAAAATATAATCTTAAAGGATTTACAAATAATTGCAATGGCATACAGTATGAGCACAAAATACGATAAATGCACAAATTTAGTATTTGGAGGCGCAATTTTTCAATTTGTGTATTATTAGCCGCCGGCCTGTGTCGCCGGCTTGAGTTGCTCGGGCAGCTCCGAGGAAATATTCGAACTTGTGGTAACTAAATGGCGATGGCACATGTACATAATGTTGACATTTCAGAATTTTTAAAAATTTGAAAGAAACATAAATAGTGGCGTCTGTGAGTCGGACGAATATCGAAATATTTTCAGCCGGAACAAGAGTACCCCCCCCCCCCCCGCTTTCGAGGAGGATGCTCAACACGATGGCGGCGTCAAAATTTTTCTTTGGGGTTGCGCAACCCCTCAAAACGGTCAAAAACTACCCCCCAGAGAGGTTAAACGCGCTTCAAGAGATTTCCCTGCAGAGAAACACACTTTCCCCCCCTTTTCGAGGATACTGAGCACGATGGTGGTGTTGGATATCGCGTCCGACCCCCTCTCCCCCCATTTTCGAGGATGTTGAGAATGAGGAAAATAGTTGTACTTCTCTTTTTGGTTAATGGTCTCTCATTCCGGTCCAACTGAAAAAATATAATCAAATAGTTTGCGCGAAAAACGCTAAGGCGTGGTCAGATATTTTTAATTTTTTAGAAAAATTTTTTAAATTTTTTTTTAAAGAGTAATTTAAAAAGAAAACATTTTTTCGAAATTTTTTTTATTAAAAGGTAATGTTGTTCCATAATGGGGGTGAGTATTGGTCGGTGGAGGGGTTGGAAGGGGTCGGACGCGATATCCAACACCACCACCGTGCTCAGCATCCTCGAAAATGGTGGGAAAGTGTGTTTCTCTGCAGGGAAACCTCTTGAAGGGCGTTTAACCCCTCTGGGGGGTGGTTTCTGGCAGTTTTGAGGGGTTGTGCAAAGAGAAATTCTGACGCCGCCATCGTGTTCAGCATCCTCGAAAACGGGGGGAATATATATTTGCCGCAGATACTTGAAAAAAAAATTGACCACCTCCAGGGGTGAGTATTGGCCGGTGGAGGGGTTGGAAGAGGCCGGACGCGATATCCAACACCACCACCGTGCTCGGCATCCTCAAAAACTGGGGGAAAGTGTGGTTCTCTGCAGGGAAACCTCTTGGAGCGCGTTTAACCCCTCTGGGGGTGGTTTTTGGCCGTTTTGAGGGCTTACGCAACCCCAAAGAGAAATTATGACGCCGCCATCGTGTTCAGCATCCTCGAAAACGGGGAGAGGGAGGTACTCTTGTTTCGGCTGAAAATATTTCGATTTTTCGGGGTTTTTTCCGACTCACAGACGCCACTAATATTTTTAACTAGATGGAAAGTGAATTTTACAATCACCTTCCATCAGGGTAAATGTCACTTTCCATTCAGGTATCAACATTCATTGAATGGGCGTGGTGGCGAAGCTTATATACAGGGTATATAGTTATATTTGTCAGAAAAAACATCATTTACAGTACGGTTGTAAATAAAATAGCATACAAACCTCGGTGAAAACTTTCATTTCTGCCTCGAGATATTCTTCATCTAGGCGCTTTGCGCTTAGGTAAATCATCATTTTCTCTCGACAAAAGTGAAACACTTTCTACCTCGATGTGTAATACACTACTTTTTTTCACTTTTCTGAACAGAATATTATTTTTATTACTTTTTTGACTGTAAAAGCAAGTCGGTAATAGTAACGGTGGCCTCTCGATAATGGTATACATGCATATTTTATTATTTTTTCAAGCAATTGTGAGAAGGCGATAAGCCAAAACTTAATAATGATTTATTACTTTTAAGCACAATCCATGTACGAAAACCATTTTTTAACTACAATCTCGCCTACAAAAACAAGTCTGTCGCCTTTTCAGAGTCAGCAAAGGAGCTCCATTCATCTTGTCAAATTGTTTAGCTTTTTCCCGCTGTATAATGCTTGTGTTGCAATTTTAAAGATGTGAGAAGCTAACTTCTTGCCATTTTATTTATTGGCTAGAATTTCCAAGTTTGCCAAATATTTTTTCTGTTAAAACTTGAATTGTGGATTTAATCAAAATTTGATTTATTATTCAATACGTGGATTTTCGTTTATCAAATCTGGGTATCACAACAATGCAGTAAAATCAATTACCTAAATGGTTAAAGCTAGAAAAGATATTTGTATGAAAAATTATGCATTGCATACCTACTTTAATTTGTTGACAAGGTTATTGATGGAAGCAAATTATTTCACACAACGACATTGTAACGTTACGACGTGATCAAAACGCGGGTGGATTTTGTATCTGCATTGTTCAAATCATAGGAATTAGTACATTTTATATTATATTTATTGAGTAAGTGAACCTAAAACATTTAAAACAAATACATTCACGATTGCAAGGAAAAGGAAAGTTTACCGAGTCGACATGCAGTTGCTACCATGAACTTTCTAGCGGCACTCTATATCTTTCGGTCTGACGGCTGTTGTTTATCGGGATATTCCTTTCAGGGAGTCAGTCATACTTCCATCGGCTGGGATGGTATATGGAGACGATTACATCTCTAAGTAAATATCAAAAATGTAGAGGCATGATTGCACCTTGGTGAGATATTCATTAAATGAATAAAAAGCCTCAGACAACACATATAGCTTTAAACGTTTTTTAAACATAAGACAACAACATATCAACAACCGTTAGGTTTGGCGGTAGCTTGTTAAAGATTGGCTAGCCCCAATGAGTTTGGTGATGTTCTACCCACAGTCAGTCCGTTAAAAGGAACTCTAAATGAGCTGACTTATCCTGTATTGTAGATATGGACATCATTGTTAATAGCAAATCGACATTTATTTTTAAAAACATATATACTTAGTTTAAATAAGTATACACAAATTACGGTCAAAATCTTGTATTTTCTAAAGAGCCCTCTGCACGAGTAAGTCCTCGACACACCCACCAAAGTTATCAATATTCTCTTCTGACATACAAGCAATTCCCAAACCATACATGACGAATCCCAGAAGATCACTCCGTAACACAGACGACAATCAACTTGTGCATTATACACCATGAGGAGCTCCGTCATAAAAATCGCAGTCTTGAGTGAATGAACAAGAAAACAACATGAATTTAATTTTGATTTGAGCAGATTACAATATTTTCCCAATTCAGATGCTCATCAATTTGCACTCCAGAAATTTTATAGTATTGATTTTTAATATTTTTTCATTATTTATAAGCAGTTCCATATCCAAATTATTATGATCCTGGTAATTGTGAAATCGGATCTAATTAGTTTCAGTATTATTGAGAAATAGTTAATTTTGACAGAACCAATTACAAAGACTGTTCAAATTTTGATTATTGGAATTAAAATACTATCGTCACCATGAGAAAATAAATAGGAATAGTCGTCGCTATACTTTGCGAAGGAGCATTTCTCATCCAGCTCGTCATCTGTGTCATCAATATAAAGATTAAAAAGAATCGGAGCAAGAACCGCCCCCTGCAGAACGCTCATATCAATTTCCAAAAGTCCAGAAAGGCTTTCACCATTCGATGCATTATCAGCATTATTGATCGCTATGAACTGTTTTCTTCCTTTCAGAAATTGCGACAGCCAACCCAGTGCTTAACCGCGGAATCCGGATCTTTCAAGCTTCTCTAAAAGTAAACCAATGTTAACACATGTTAAATAATAGCAAGGTAGATTCAAAATTATTTCAATAAATCAATTTTATTTTTTTATATTATTGAATATCTAAGTGGGCTTTGATATTCGTCAGGAGTATTTTAAATTTAAAATAGCTTAAAGTCTTATGCGCACGGAGCTTATCGTCATAGACGCATAAAATATTCGCCTTGCTGCGACGATTCGTCTACGCATTAACTTCTGCGCACGTAGCTTATTGACATAAACTCGTAAAAGATTTATCTTGCAGCGACGATTAATGTCGCGTTTAAGAATCCACAAATGAATAGATTTTCTTCTATTCTAGTAGTGGTGTTTACACTGTGAAGATGTCAAGTGATGAAGATGACCTACTTTTTGTTAAATTATCTGCATAACCGTAAGAACAAGAAGAAACGTGGGAAATTTTAGGTGCATCCCTATATGTACAAAAATGGTAGCAAAAGATTATATATTGTCGCTAAAGAGTTTTCAGAAGATGACTCTAAATTTTAGACATTTTACAGAATGTTACAGTTTCATCCGCCATTCTGCAAAGAAACCGTGTTCGGCTACGCTTACGTCTCATATGCAGTTAGCTATTAAAACCCAAAGGAGCAGCTCCAAAGCGCACACCTTCCGTATTTCCTGTATGTACGAGTCTATGACGATAACCTCCGTATGCAGAAGGCCTAAAACATTCAATCGCGTCACAACTTTTTTTAAAACTTGACCATCTTGACGTGAGTAATAACAGCGCTTCCACTATCCTGTATCCCAATCTTGGTGCGGAACATAAAAAATCATGAATTTCATAATAATTTTTAAGTCTTTGACAAATAATAAATAATGCAGGCGCCCCCGCATTAAATTTTCACCCCTCTGCACGTGCTTGTATCACCGAGGCGGACAGTCTCGCTTTATTGTAATCACGTCACGTTCTGATGTTGAAATATCACTGTAACGAATATCAATTTCATTAAAAATAGCGGTATACTTCCCTATATTTTTAAATATAGGTAATTCGCCAGTTCCTAGTTTTATAACTACAAAATTTAGAGATAATTCTGTGTATCTCAAATTATTTAAAATTTTTTTTTTAAAACTGTTAATGACCTGTCATGGTTGGTACCCCGGAATAACTCCGGTGCATCGCATTGCAGGGAAAAATGTCTGGGGAAAAAGTTGTTTGGTTTTGAAGAAGGAATAGTTTGCAATTTAAACCACCCCCCCCCCCCCCTCAACCCCCGGGCGCGGGTGGGGGTAAGTTAAGATTTTATTGACGTATCGTATTCTCCGACCAAACATGTTTTGTCCAAAACATTATTTATTCGGGCCCATCCTTCACCAATAATCTGAGAAAGATAAAATCAGAACCGTGCGAAAATCAAGTTTTATCCCGGAAATATTCTTTTTCTCTGTCTTGAACTAAAAAATGCCCGTGGAATACAAACACTTTTGTTGAGGGGGTGGGGGGTGGTTTAAATTGCAAACTATTCCTCCTTCAAAACAAAACAACTTCTTCCCTATACTTTTTCCGCTGCAATGCGATGCACTGGAGTTATTCCGGGGTGCCGACCTTTTTTCAACATCGTGTATATTGAGTGCAGACCTATTATTGGAGGAAAAAGAAATTTCAATAAAAATACGTAATATAATTTTGACTATAACTGTACCATAGATGTTCTGCACTCTTTCTTTCCGGTGCTCTATCGGCATTTTTGTTCGAGAATGATGAATGTTTATTATGCAAAATTTCGAGAGTACACGATGTTGTCAATTAACGATCATATATTACATTTCAAGGGAAATAATCTTGTGAATAGAATAATTATTAAGTGGTATCAAAGTAGATGATGTGCATGTGATTCATCGATGTTTTAAAATTGCGAATTCACAGTAAAAAAACCTCTATTATTATTTTACTTAAATATACTTTAATCATTGACATATGCGTGATACTTTCGTATGCTGAGACTATATTATCCTTTTATGCTAATAGCACATGTAATAACAATCAAAAATTTTCATTGCCATTTTTACCGATTTTAAAAATATAAATTTGTCACTCGATAACATACAAACGGCTTCCACGATTCCAGATAATATATTTGATAAGTTTACTGAATATGTTATGACATATGTAAGTTATATTTATAAATATTGGTCCTAGATTATTTAAATTTTATTAAACTTTTACAAAATTAGGTTTGTTCCTTGGTTTTTATAATAATTGATACAAAGAATTAAGAAAAGGGACAACTTTTACTGTGACGATTTTATGTATGATCCTGTATACCAATTTATAAGCTCTATGAACTTTTGGACTTTAAATTTGTTCTCTGTGAAGCATAAAATTATAAATAATCTTTTCATGTTGCTTAAATATTTTTTTATATATATTTTTACTAACGCAATTATTTTAGTACAACTTGCGAAGATATACACTTCACGAAAGGCTGTTGTATTTAATAATATAAAGCAAGTCTAGTAACTAAAACACCTTCTTTCTACTTTACTGGTTGTAACTGGGTATTAGACGAGGTGAACATTCAGATTTAGATGCAATTGAACATGTAAGGGATATGCTATGTAGGAATCGCTCCACGTCGCATGGTAGAAGTGATAAGAACACGAGGTTGCTATACATGCTATTAATTTTTCGATATTTGTTCATGCTACTCGATAAAATAATATTATGTTTTGAATTGTGAATAAAATTGAAAAACTGCACGACTTTCTTTAAAATTTTTTTTTAAAGCAGATTATGACGAATGACGAACCCCAAAAAATATGTTGTTTAAGGAAAGGCCACGCTTTGAATTAAAATACTATATAGCTAAATTCTACAGCTGCATTTTTATAGGGACATTAAGAAATTAAGGGTAAAAACTTTTGTTCCTGCCTGTATAATGATCAAAGACATAAGTATTTTGTAACTAAAATTCAGGATATGATTCCAAGACACAAATCTACACTTACTACACCAAGATCGGAAAAATATTTAAAAAGTTACACGTCTATAAACTTGACTATCATTATCTTTGTCCGGAATTTATTGTCGGGGAGTGTAGAAAGTAACAAATATTTTGAATTTAAATTTTATTCACGCAACAACTCTTCCGTATAAATCTTTAGAAAATTCAATTTTGTTTCCATAAGTCCGCCATTTACTTCACTTTGTATTTTAAGCCAACACTAATTATTTTGTATCCGGAAAAACAATTTAATACTCTTCATGTGCCCGATCCATCACAAAAAAGGGAAAAAAACGTGAAAAAATGTCCCATAATAAATAACACGTTAATTTTGCGGCTTAAGACACAGGGGAGTTTAAGCGTGGCATTTTGTAATTTATGAAATTGACCCACTTATAAGGTTTTAATAATACAACGTTTATTATTTTATTATGGAGAATACCTGGGGGGATTTAAGATCTCTGATGGGAGTAATTAAATTATTTGTTTTAATAAATTGACTCGTATTTAAGGGTGTTAAGGTATTTTGTAATTTTTATTTTTTAGTAATATAATATGGATTTATAAAGGTGGCTACAGACTAATCGTCGATTCGTCATTCATTTATAAGCGATTTTGAATCGGTGACGTCACGATGCGCATCGATTTGTAGTTCTGCTGAATGCATTTTGTTGTCAGTTTTTTGTTTGGTTAGGATCCCTCCTAAATATTTGAATGAAATATTCCTTTTTTTGTACGAAATGGCTGATTTTATTTTTAATGTTCGTTTTCACTAGCGGAGATCGTGTGTGATATGTTTTTATAATTATAATTCACTTCTATCGTCATTTCCTATAGTTCACTTTTTAAATTGGATGGAAAAATGGCGTCCGATTTCTCATCGATTGTGAAGTCGATTTTTTTTAGTGCATGTTTTATACAACGGCAATCGGGCTCTATACTTCATTTTTCTACGCTGAAAAATGGAGTTTTCGCTTCCTACGAAAACGGTACATTTAAAAAAAAAATTTTAACGAAAGTTGTCTAAATTTTGTTAACAACTCGAGAAAAGTCCATCATTTTTTTCTATATGGAGCAGTAAAAAAAATTAAATCTAAAAATCTTCCGAAACAAAAAAATTACTTTCGGCGAGTTTTAGTTCTATTACAAAGTTATTTTTCCTTCGAGATTTTTTCCTAATACAGGAATAAATGCTTAGGAAGGAAACTTGTTTACAGGTACTCCGGAATCCTGTTAAACGCACAAATTCCTATACACTAATCACGAATTATCCACGAACCAGGCATTACGAACGACGAATCAACGCATAGTCAGTTTCCACCTTAAGAATAGGTAGACATAGAAAATGAGGACTCAACAATTATTTGTGTAGTGACATGGGACAATAGTAAACGGGAGCGTACCAATCCTTTGCTATAGGCAGACGAAAGCATCGCCGATGAAAATTTTTTGGCACCACGCTCAAAATTTACCGTTAGGTTTTATCAATAATTTATAGTAAATATTAGGATAACCGATGCGGTAAGTGTCATGATACAATGAACACAAGGTATGACATCGCGTAAGGAGGCGTGGCTGCTTAACGTCAAGTGGAGAGCAGTTTCTGTAGTCGTCGACCAGTTCCTATATGTTTTCAACAGGTTTTAAAAGTTTACCGGTATTTTTTCTTATTTTAGTGATATTTTAGATGTAATCTGTGTTATAATTTTATGAAATGAATCCATCTAAATCCTATGATAACTTTTTTATTTCATCTACAATCGAATGCGTAGAACTTTTTAATATCTTTAAAAGAGAATTAAAACGCAACAACGTGAATCTCCATAAACAATTTAAAAATAGATACCCAGCCACTTGACGTAACTGCGCGCGCTAGACGAAATTGGAACGGCTAGATATTTTACATTGTGTTTATTGTACTCATTATGGTAAAGTGTGAATTCAATAACTTGACAGACATATTGACCACCTAAAATTTTTGACCAAAAAAATTTTGACCGAAAAAATTTTTGATGAGAATTTCACAGACACCCTATAAGGGTTTGTTCGGGTTTGTTCGTAAGTGATTCTTACTGACTATCCCCCAAACCGCCAGAAATATTTCGGCTCTCCGCGACAATGCGTACTTTGATATTAATTACATTAATGGTTTATTTTGATTTTTAAGTTTATTTGCGCTTCCCGTTTGAATGGCACCAAGGGCAGTGGAGCCTCGTGGCCGTAGAGACACTGAGGCGATTTTTTGGAGGCCATGTTATCAACCTGTTATTTATACCTACCCCATGACATTTTTAATCTACTAGGAGTTTTTGGGGCAGATATCATAATAAATCAGTGTTATTTTGTAATTCTTCATAAGATGAGCTTATTCGGTTTTTAAAATTAATTGTTTTGAAAAAATAATTTCATAGCTCTAAAAAAAAATTTTAAATCAACGTAATCATCGAAAGTTTATACGTATTTTCCCAACAGTAAGCACGGCCAACAATATAAATTCTATTTAAGATCGCTACCGCAAATCCAGGTCGAGATATGGGTTTCATACCAAGAACTTGTACATACTTGTACATTGTACATTGAAAAAGACTTTTCTACATTATCGTGTACCCAACGGATTCATCAGCGTGTCGATTGAAGAGTATCAATTTACGACTAAAATCGATAATATTATAAAATTAACCGCCAAACAAACACTAACCTCAACTTTACTAAACTGTTAACTTTTCTCTCACTGACTCCTTCTTCTTCTTACTACACAAGCTAGGCGGTCCATCGTTTCAATCAAAATGCTCGATGTCGCCAAGTTTTCAATTATTAATGAAGAACAGTATTATTATGAAATGTTCTTTAAAACGAGTAAAATTTAAATATATGTTCAAAATATACATATACATATTTTTCAATACATTAGAAAAAGATTGACATAAATTATCATTTTATTATTGAACCTGGCTGAGTAGAGAATAATGCAAATTAACAGGCGACGTTATCGTCGCGTTCATGAAATGGAAATGTCGCGCGCGGTCTAAAATGCATCCATCGGCAATGAAATTTGGAGGATTCGAGGCCAAATGACTATCAAGTGTGTTATTGCACTTACGACCTTAATTATACGAATAACATTTTAATAACCAAAACTAAGTAGATGTACATATTATATGAATGTGCAATAATTTTCTGATTGAGCTAATGTTAATATTTTTCTTGTAAAGAAGATTGAATTTAATTATTTTATAGAGGAACGAAAAATAGTATATTATGTACCGAGGTGGAAAGTGTTTCATTCCTGCCAAAAGAGTCGGTAGTTAACCAATGCGCGAAGCGGCGAGGTTAACTAAATCTCGAAATAGAATGAAACTTTTCACCGAGGTTTGTATACTATTTTATTTACAACCATATCTAACATCCACTTCTTATTATTTTGAATTAAAATTATTAATAGAAGATAAATGTCATTTTGACTTTTCCATTGAAAAATTAGACAGAAATGTCAAATATCCGCAGGTGATAAAATAACGTAGGTAATAATACACAATAATATAATTTTTTGAATATGGTTTCCATGTCACTAAACAATATATTATTTTAACAACAGAAAAATCAGATGAGGAATTTGATTTTGCTGCTAATCCACCAGAAATGCGAGAAGCAGCAAAAATAGTAGAAGATCTTCTGCCAACTAAAATCCGCCCGAGATGTGATAAGGCATATAACTGTTTCAAAGATTGGTGTACGGGAAAGCAAGTTCAAAATCCTGGTTCTGAGTCGCACTCCTAGCTTATTTCAGTGAAGATGCCAAGACAAAGAAGATATCAACGATTTGGTCACAATATTCAATGATGAGGACCATTCTATCAATTAGGGAAAAAGTAGACACACCCGGGTGGAAAGTAAAAGTAAAAAAACCTCAACTTTCCACCTTTCAAAGATAGATGAAATGTCATTATTACATGCATGGTTGTAAATAAAATATTTTATTTTATAAAACATACACATAAAATATAAGCATGAACAAATCCGAACAAATCAAACAAAAAAATGGTTAAATTTAACGAATTAAAAGTTACTAGAAACTGCTTCTCTAATATGTTATTTAGAAGATAACTATCAAATAATAGTGTTAAATATATAGTACTCATTCACACTACATAGGCCTAAAATATGGAACCTATAAGGGACAGAGGAAATATGTAACCCGAAAGAGACTATAGATACGGACGTATGGCAACTTAACTATTATAATATTCAGTAATTTCATTACCTATGAAAATCTTTTAATTTTTTTATATAACTTTTTGCGGTGGGCTATATTCTTTGTGAAATAAGATTTCCATTATACGGGACTAAAAATAAATAGTTTTATATTTCACAAGCAGATGAGGAGACCGACTACTCTCTATGGAAAGCGACTCGGAAAATTAAGAGACCCATCACCACTATACCGCCGATTAGGAGAGACAGGGAACCATGGGCTAAAGACAATAAACAAAAATCAGATCTCTTTGCTGAACATCTTGTCGAAATCTTTACACCTAATCAATCACAAGTAGAACATAATTTACCCTTACTCAACAACCTAATTTCGGAGAACATCACCCCGGTTAGTTGGAAAGAAGTAGCTAAGGAGATTAAAAATAATCTGAATCCTAAGAAAGCACCTGGTTTCGACTTGATAACAGGTGAAATATTAAAGCAATTACCTAGAAAAGTAATTGTAATGCTCACTTACCTCTTTAATGCAGCATTCAGACTAAAACATGTCCCTAATTGCTGGAAGGTTGCAGAAGTGATTATGATTCCGAAACCAGGGAAACCACCAAACGATATCAAATCTTATAGACCTATATCACTTCTACCAATAGTATCAAAATTATTCGAAAAGCTTCTGCTTAAGAGGTTAAGGCCCCTGATTGAAAGAAACAGATTAATTCCGGACTATCAGTTTGGGTTTAGACAGAAACATTCAACAATTGACCAGGTCCATAGAATAACAGATGTTATTGAGCGTGCCCTCGAAGAGAAAATGAATTGCTCTGCAGTGTTCCTGGATGTGGCCCAAGCCTTCGATAAGGTCTGGCATGAAGGCTTGGTGTATAAATTGAATAAAATGCTTCCAAAGCAATTTGCAGATATACTAACCTCATATATTTCAAATAGGCTCTTTAGAGTAAAACAGGAGGATGAATATTCTGACCTAAAAGAAATAAGAGCTGGGGTACCTCAAGGAAGTGTCCTAGGGCCCATTCTCTACTTATTATATACTAGTGATCTTCGAATCCAAGAAAATATAACCCTGGCTACATTTGCTGATGACACTGCTCTTCTTGCAACTGATCATGAGCAGGAAAGAGCCACCAGAAGATTACAAGTAGCTAGCAATTCTGTAGTAGAGTGGACAAAAAAATGGAAGATTAGGCTTAACGAATCGAAATCTGTACATATTAATTTTACTAACAAAAATATAACTCAGCCTCTTCCACTGGACATCAACGAAAAAATTGTCCCTTATGATCTTAAAGTAAAGTATCTAGGTATAACTCTTGATGCCAAGCTACGATGGAAAGAGCACGTTAAAAGAAAAAGGGCAGAACTTGACTTGAAATATAAAGAGTATTATTGGCTTATTGGTAGAAATTCTAAATTGTCGATATGTAATAAATTATTAATATATTGTAATAGATGTTGCTGGTTCGAAATAAAACATCAGCGGACATTAGCCATGCTAAAGGTATATTTTTAGAACTACATTTTAGATCAGTCTTAATATCAACAACCTACTCAAAAAAGGGTTGAGTATTGATTCTTCTCTCTCCTGTTACAATCATCCTTATATTATCTTATTATAACCTTAACTACTTAATCTACAACCTTAACCCATAAGGTTCATGTCCTTGTTATTGTTATATTATTATAACTAATAACATCATTAGCACGTCTGACCATCGATCGTGATATTGAAATCAGAACCAATGTCAAATAATATTATAACAATAATAAACCAAACTGTTTTACAAGATATGAGTAAAAATAGAATATGCCTCTATTTTTACCTCACACCTCCCTTGGGAAAGGAAAAAAAAAATCAAAGGTCTAGAATTTTGATTTTTTTTTTTTTAGACCTATGTATATTATATATATACATATTTACGCTGCACTAACTAAATATGTGCGCTAAACTTAATTCTATAATTACACTTTTATAACTAAAATTTCTATAAATATCGACTATAACTTCTATATCAACTATAACTTCTATAAATATCGACTATAACTTCTAAAAATATCGACTATAACTTCTAAACCTACATTTCCACAATTACAATATATTATTACTCTTTTACTTTCTTGATGCCATTAAGTTATTATTCACGTTACAAATTACTCGCTGAATATGCATTTTTAATTCTAAAGAATCAACTTCCTTTGAAAAAAATAATAACAATAAATTCAATTGTTTCGTCTTCTATTGCAATTAATTTGCAAATATGTATATGTATAATATACATAAGTGATGAATCATCATCACATACGGATATCAGTTCTCTCAACGATGCACTTAAGGCTAACTTCATTCAAGAATCCTGGTTCATAGAAAAATAAAAAAAATATATTAAATATTTCTTATTAAAGACGAAAATTTTTATATGGAGTCCTATTTTATCACAGTTCAATAAAATTTTAATTACATAAAATCACTTCTTTCGGTTTACTTTTACTAAAAAAAACAATCGGTAACTCAATGCCATCAATTAGTCGCTGTCACATCCTCGGTGCCATACTCGAGAAGCCAAAAATGCGCCCAGTATCAAATAAATTAAAAAATTTCGAGTCATCTTTAAAATAAAATTTAAAAAAACAAACACGATATAAATACAAGGTATCATCTAACTTACAGTCCTTTAACACTTTCAAAATTTTTAACAGATGCTTTGGGTCTCCCTTAACCATAACGTCATGTGCCATTAGTCCCACGTTGAGTACGAGCGGCTTTTTGCCTCACCTTTCTTCAACAAAGGCCTCACACGTACATTCGCCTTCGTGGACATGGTCTGGCCATTTGAAATCTGCTTTCTATCAAACTTTGGACGTATAGATGTATTAAAAGGTTTACCATTGAAGGGCTTGTGGTATGACCCCTTCATAAATAACTGCCTTACACTTTTCATTTTTCACTAATTTCACTGAACTAAACTTTTTATTCACTAATATTGGACTTGCATGACTAAGTCCACTGGCAGGATCGCCATGTAATAGATGTTGCTGGTTCGAAATAAAACATCAGCGGACATTAGCCATGCTAAAGGTATATTTTTAGAACTACATTTTAGATCAGTCTTAATATCAACAACCTACTCAAAAAAGGGTTGAGTATTGATTCTTCTCTCTCCTGTTACAATCATCCTTATATTATCTTATTATAACCTTAACTACTTAATCTACAACCTTAACCCTTAAGGTTCATGTCCTTGTTATTGTTATATTATTATAACTAATAACATCATTAGCACGTCTGACCATCGATCGTGATATTGAAATCAGAACCAATGTCAAATAATATTATAACAATAATAAACCAAACTGTTTTACAAGATATGAGTAAAAATAGAATATGCCTCTATTTTTACCTCACAATATAACCAGATATTTAAACCAGTATGGCTTTATGGCATTCAGCTATGGGGCTGTACCAAAGTCAGTAATATAAAAACAATACAGACGTTCCAGAATAAAGTGCTGCGCAACATTGTAAATGCCCCTTGGTATGTGCGCAATGCGGATATTCATCGTGATTTAGAAATGTTCACTATTAAAGAAGAGATTAAGAGGTATGCTCTCAAACATGAGGCAAGACTACATCTTCACGACAACGTGGAAGCCATACAATTACTGGACAACCAACACCATGTCCGGAGGTTAAAGAGGACAAAACCATTTGACCTAGTATAGCGTGTCAGACAGGACAGTGATTGAGTGTAAATAGTTAATAGATAAACCTAAGGGATATCATTGGATTGACTTTAGATAAGTACCTAGTTTTAAGCCTTATTAGATTAAAATTAATGGTTAGTCTTCTAGACTAGTTTTAATATGTAAGCACAAGCGGTGCTGATTAAAAAAAAAAAAAAAAAAAAAAAAAAAAAAAATATTTCACAAACTTTTAATTCAGTTGCCTAACGCGTGTTTCGACCTTTTTAAGTCATTATCAAAGGTGTGCAAAAAGATACTAAATTCTACGTGTTGTTATAATGGTATTTATATCCCATTTGTAAATATGTAATAAGATTAAAATTATGGTAAAAGTGTTGGGATTCGATTCATTCTTGTTTCGTACACTCGCGTTTCGTACACGTCAAAAATTTACCTGTATTCTTGTTTCATACGCTGAATTAATTAACCCATTTTCGGTTTCTCGTTTCATAATTAATGAATTTTTGAAGTGTACGAAACGCGAGTATACTGCGTATTCCAAATTCGATGCTCGTCGTTGGGATCTCGGAATCTTTGAAAGGTACATGAAAGGTTAAATTGTGGTAAAGTGGTACAATTTGGAGCTTAAGTTAATGCCGGTGAAAATTTCCGACTATTTCCGGAGATATTGGAAAAAAACCGAACATTTAATTTTCCCGTTTTTAATGACGTTATTTATAAACATATTGAAGAACGGAAAACACTTTCTTACGTAACATTAAAAAATGGATTTTAATTTATATCACCATCAGGTCAAAATTTTGAATTATGAACCTGAAATTTAAAGATTACTTTCTGAATTATTTCGTTCTTCCAAAACATGAACCAAAATAAATATCACCTTTCTAAACCCAAAATACATCATCAGAAGCTTAATTTTTTTTGAACTACTGTTCTGGTTATTATTATGTTCACTCAAACCAGAAAGATATTTAATAAACAATATTTTTTGTAACAAGGGATTATTATTAAAATAAAGTTTCTAAAATATTTAGTTTAAAAAGAAAAAATATTTTTTTAAAATTGGATATTTTGGTAAGAAAAAATTTATATTAAGTATACCAACAACAATCCATCTGATTTAATACATTTTTGTGTTAACTATCTAGTTTTATAAATTGCACTTTGAATAATTAATTGTTTTTGCAGGAAGAGCACTGACCTCTCTAATTAAATTTTGCAGGAAAACGTCTATCTTTACTGGTATATTGCGATAAACACGATTTTGAAGAATTCTTTAAAAAAATAGTCAAGGGATTTAGTGCTTTTCGTCGGTCAACGTAGAACTCCTTAGTTTCCAATCCACCTATTGTTAAACATATCATAACATCTTGCCGCCATCATATTTCTCGTAATGCAGCTAATGTTTCTTCAGATAATACTTCTAGAATTTCGTCCCTAAATAACTCTGAACTGAAAGTAGCATATGTTTCAAAAATATAACTAGGACCGTATTTCAAAAAAAATAAGTTGCTGATGGTGAATCTTCAGTTCAGAATGGTGAAATTTTGATAAAATGTTATTGGTCTATGTTTTGAGGGAACGAAATAATTTAAAAAGTAATATTTAAATATCAGGTCCGCATTTAAAAATGTTGGAATAATGGTGATATCTGAAAACCGAAACGTTTCTTAAATTAGAAAATATTTTTAAATGCAGCGTTAAAAAGTGCCTGTACAAGCTGCTTTTCGTTTCTTAATATGTTGATAAATAACGCCATAAAAAAAACAAGAACCAAAAATGATAGTTTCGGTTTTATTCAGATATCTCCGGAAGTAGTCGGAATTTTCTTAATTTCTCACCGGCATTCACTTAAGCTCCAAATTATGCAACTTTGCTACAATTTAACATTTCGTGTATCTTTTAGAGTTTCCGGGATTCCAATGGTGAGCATCGAATTTGGGATACCCTGTACGAAATAAGGAAATACCTTCAGAATGGTCAAACAGAGCTTAATAAAGCTCTATAATCTCTATAAGTTTAACAAACTTATTTTATTGATAATGTTATAAAAACTCCATACCTCCTACTCTTAGTAGTTTTCGTATTCACTCATTCTTGATAAAGCTACCATGTAGCAAAATATGTCGATAATTATATTGTCCAAATAAAGTAGAATTATGCACAAAATTAATATTTTACACATTTAAATTAAAATTTTGATATCTGGTTCTTTATATATTGATCTGCAATAATATTTTTGTGGCCAAATGCATTTATTGTAACTCAACGAACTTTCCGGTATACCATCTATCATTGGCATTTGAAAACTTCAGCTTAGTATTCTTAAGAAATATCTCGATTTTTACGACTTCTTTTCAGCATAATACCGTCAGTTTTATGATTTATTTCCGAACTGCATTACTGTTGAATTATCGAAAATATACGAGCAATTTATCCTACTCCATTTCAGTTGAATTTAAATTACCCATGAAATAAATTATTAATTGAAAATTAGGTTTTCATTAGTTGCATCGCTCATTTCAAAAACCATATAAGTCAATATTTGCCCAAAATGGTGTTTTGATATTAGATGACCTTTTCAGGGGTATCTACGTGTTATGCGTAAAAAAACAGAAGTCCCATAAACCGTTAGAGAAATAAACCTCTTTAAAATTTCGCTTTCGTTACAAAAATCAAATAAGTCGCCGTAATTTAACTTTGTTGACTTATGTAGTTTTTGAAATGAGCCATTCAGTTGGAAAATCATAATTTTTGAAAAAGGCAGTTTATAGAGCAGTGGTCTCCAACCCTTTATGGCTATTTCCACCAATAGGGGACAGTTATTTGTGAATAGTCAAAATAAAATTTATTTTGGTTAAAAAATTACTTATTACAAATTTATTTAATTGAATACATATTCAGTAATACTACTAGAAGGGTAGCAGAGATCATTTGGAATTATTTCTTAAAAATTTAAAATGTCAGTAGCTTCGGAGTTGACTAATGATATTAAATCTTGAAAAAATATGTTTTAATAATTAATAATTTAATATTAATAATTGTTAAATAATTTTCTTCAACATTTTTGTCTAAGTTGATGTTTTATGAATAAACATTAGTCGAAATATATAATTTTACAGGATTTCCTTAAAATTCAGAATGCATCCGAGTTGATCTGATTTGGCAAATGTAACCACGTATCAACTCCGAGGGACAACCTTGGCGTCGGAGTTGATTGCTTCGGAGTTGATATTTTGGACATTTGACAAAATATATAAAAACAAGATACATTTTTAAGATATTGTCTAATAAAAAGGGATTATGCTTGATAATACATGCACCTAACAAACAAAAATATCTAAATAATAAATAAAACTTATCGAAATATGGGAGTCGGAGTTGATTATATAAAAACATACGCTTTCCTTGACAACAAGAAACCACGTCACTCCTGCTTTATGAGAAAATAGACTTTCTAGAAATTCTTTGTCAACTCAACAAAATTGGTTCATTCCTTATAGCGTATAAAGTAGGGGATGTGCCATGTTGCTAATTTTTAAGGATCTATCGAGCACCTCGGAGTTGATCGTGATATAGAGTTGCAAAATAAGAAGCTAATTTTTTTCTTTATTTTGAATGTAAGGCTAAATTAGATCATCCGTAGTACTAGTATAATGACTAGTTTAATTAAATTGCATGTTTTTATTGGTATAATCCAAATAGTATCCTAAAACCAGTGTGTCATCGTATTAAAATCATGCCTAGTGACAGCGTCGGAGTTGATATTTTGGGTATTTAAATGAACTTATAACATAATAATTGGATATTAATGACATAATATAATGATGGTTCAGGAGGAGAACATCTTCATGTACTTAAAATAAATAAACACTGTAATTAATTTCCAATAGTTACCTAGTTTTTCGACAGTTACCCAAATTGTCCCGTATCTGTGGAACCACCCATATGCCGACGGACCGGTATATAATTTATACTTTTATGCGGAGCGCTTACGCTAAATGAGAAAATTAAAACTTTATTCTACATTGAAGGACATACGAAACGACTCACTATAATTTTAAGTACTTTTTTTGACATCACATCTTTTGATCCGCTTAATGGATGTTGAGAACCTTTTCACTGACGCGTAACCCCACTATTTTTGTTTTCATTTAATTTAATATACGTGATCAAATAAAAACTGATATTCTTCAACTAAAATCTAAACTGCGACAGGGTTGATTCTTTTACTAAAATCTAAACTGCGACAGGGTTGTTTTCAGGTATATCTAAGTACTTACATACTCACGCGATTAAACGTTATCGTTTTCCCTACATATTTCTTTATTCGAGAACATTATATTTTAAAAATCTTATATTTTCAGCCTTAACTTGATGAAAATCCATAATAAAATTATTAAAGAAAACACTATTTGATGTTTTTTGATTTTCACTGTATTTTGTCAACATGACACGTGTTTTACCGTCACAGGGGCTTCATCAGATGTAAGGTATAAACAATGATAACTTAATTTATATGTCTCGTAAAAATAGGACCTACATTAATATGGGATAATTATTTTAATTATTTAATAATATAAGAATTTATTATTTAATGACGGTAGAAGAAATAAACACATTAACTAACACCTTAAATTTAACAAAGGCGAAGAACATATATCAAGCTTGTCATTAAGTAAATTGGGGAAATTTTTCATTTTGTTAATCTCCATAGACTCTAGTAAATTTAACTTCAAGCCCTTTTGTTCTATATGCAAAATCTTGAAATTGTTATAAAAATATGATTTTCTGATTTTAAATGTTCTGCGTATGTGGAATGTTTATTATTTTTGGTGAAAGAATCTTGGTGGTCTTTAATTCTAGTGCGAAAAGAACGGCCTATTTGGCCTATATATGAACTGGGACAAGAGCCGCAAGTTAATTTATATACTCCGCTATTTTGATCTTTCTGAATTTTATCTTTATTATTTTTTATTAACTTCCCTAAACTGACACCTTGTTTATTTAAAAAGGTTTTGACGTTTTCACCAGTTTTACCTAGGTAAAACTGAATACCTAGGTAAAACTAGTGAAAACGTCAAAACCTTTTTAAATAAACAAGGTATCAAAGTAGCTTATAAAACTAACAAAAGTTTAGGGAAGTTAATAAAAAATAATAAAAATAAAATTCAGAAAGATCAAAATAGCGGAGTATATAAATTAACTTGCGGCTCTTGTCTCAGCTCATATATAGGCCAAACAGGCCGTTCGCACTAGAATTAAAGACCACCAAGATTCTTTCACCAAAAATAATAAACATTCCACATACGCAGAACATTTAAAATCAGAAAATCATATTTTTAATAACAATTTCAAGATTTTGCATATAGAACAAAAGGGCTTGAAGTTAAATTTACTAGAGTCTATGGAGATTAACAAAATGAAAAATTTCCCTAATTTACTTAATGACAAGCTTGATATATGTTCTTCGTCTTTGTTAAATTTAAGGTGTTAGTTAATGTGTTTATTTCTTCTACCGTCATTAAATAATAAATTCTTATATTATTAAATAATTAAAATAATTATCCCATATTAATGTAGGTCCTATTTTTACGAGACATATAAATTAAGTTATCATTGGTTATACCTTACATCTGATGAAGCCGCTGTGACGGTGAAACACGTGTCATGTTGACAAAATACAGTGAAAATCAAAAAACATCAAATAGTGTTTTCATTAATAATTTCCTTATATTTTATGTATACCTACTACATACGTAGGTATACATGATGTGACAACTTACATTTTTGTCTTACCATTGTATCATAGAAGGTTTATTAATGAAGTTACGATTTAGCAATATCTCAAACGATATAATCTAAAAACTAACAACAAAGATACATATTAAATTAAACAATGCAAAAGTTAATAAAAAAACCAAAATGGAATTAATAAATAATCATAAACCATTCAATAGTGTGTTGGTTCCTCTCTAATCTTAATTTTGAAGCGGCCGCATATCACCTGTCCATAGTTGGGATTCAGTTATTTATTTTTTCTTTCACGCGAGAAAAATTTAAGTAATGTTCTATAAAAAGCGGTATAACTTTAAAGCTGTTAAAGATAAGAAGACAAATAATGGAATAAAATTAGAAAATAAACCAGCCTTTACTTTCATTAGGATGGAAGTGCTTAGATGGACCTGAAACCCCCTATCGCAATTTTAATTTTAGTAAAAAGATACCACTGTTTATTTTATCCCGCATATTGAATTAAATGAACCGGAAATTTGCTACGTCAATGTATAGCTAAATAGTGGGGCTACCCGCCAGTGGAAAGTTTATCAAAATCCATTAAGCGGATCAAAAAATATGATGTCGCAAAAAGTTGGAAATTATAGTCGTTTCCTATGTCCATCAGTGTATTTGTATGGATATGTTAAAAAACATATTTTCGCGATTGGACATCGCTATTATAGAGGACATATTTTTAAGATAACTTACTCATTTTAGTTAAGCATCCCTTCTCGCTCTGAAGAATTAGTGAAATGCAATGTCGCCGAGGAGAGGCCTTTATGGCTGTTTTTTCAGATTGCAAAAATATTGTTAAATATTTGATTTACGCGAGATTGTTTGCGATATATTATTAAATTTATATTATTAATAAATGCTTCATACTTTGTTTTTGAACAACGAAAAAATTATTTAAATAAATCGACCCCTTTACCTGCTACAGAAATAACTGTTAAATATATACCAATATCAGTACAAAAAGCCGGCTACATTCGTACAAAATTTTGTCCAGGCATTTCTTATAAAGTCTAGACTTTTATTATTTCTCATATATAAAAAATTTAACATTTCCCGAGTACATATTCTATTTCTTAGTTATTGGATCGTGTTTGGAATTCCTTCAACAAATACACATTTAATTTGACATCAAAATTTATATTAGTTCTCTGTTCCTATCCAAAACAAAATGGAAGCGTTTGAATTATTGCATAATTATTATTTTTTATTATACTTTATTTTATTTACCGTCTTAGAAAAATAAATAGAACTTGTCATCGTATAGTAGGAATCACAGAGGTACCCTTTTTGCATATTTCATGGTGCTCACATTTAAAATGGCGGATGGGTATCATGATAAAAAATGAATAGGAAGTTTGGTTCTGCGATACATCATGTTAAAGGTTCTATCGAACTTTAGATTTTACAACTTGGCATAAAGCATCTGTTTTGGCTGCTTTATGCAGATTTGTAAAATCTAAACTAAAATATGAAATGAAAAAAATAGTAAATATACACTACCACACCCCCCCGAATTATGTTAAAAAGAAAGCGATCTAAAAGGTATCATGGAGGGGGGGGGGATATTAAATAACCGCACGGTATAAAGTAGGAAACCCAACTGGCCAAATTAATTTTTTAAATAACTTGTGGTTAATTTTCAAGCTACTATTTACTTTATTTTAATTAAATTGTGGCACATATATATTATATTAATGTAAATGGCTGATGGGACCTAATTAGTTTAGTAAATATAATAATATTTAATTTGAAACGATGCATATATATATTTAAATGTATATGTAATTTGTAACTTTATAATGAAATAAGCAAACACAAATAATATTTTATTAAATAAAATAACATCATTTAAAGTTTTTTGCATAGAATACATTGACGTACTCAGATTTTTTCTACGTTCAATAGTTTTCAAGAAAAAAAAAGACCAAATTGCTTTTTTTAAATGGGGCACCCTATATATTTTTCAAAAATGTAATTTCGTTTCTAATAAGCTTCTTAGAAGTATATAATACTTTATTTTTAGTCTTAACATTATACCCCAAATTTACGTTTATTAAAAAATATAGATTTTTTTTGTAGGCTATGACGGGTATTGAAAAAATAATAGAAGTTATGTCATAATCAATAAATTTTCTGTTCCTGTTCTATTCAGGTTCTCTGAGTTGTCTCAATCAGTTGTTCCTAATTATTATGACAGTCAAATTATAATAATTGTTATATCCAATATCATGAAAATGCATTGGAGCATTAGAAGTGTATTTCAATGGTAAATATAAACCGTTTTGTACTGTGTAGTTTTATGAAATTTATAAAACTTCTTAAGTTACTTTAATCAAATTGCACGAAGACTGCGTCTCATCAATTTGTGCAATTTGATTTTTTGTTACAAAAGTCAGGTTTCTTAGAGAAATGTACTGCGTCTTTGAAAAGCTGTTATAATAATAAATAATAACTATGTGTAAAATATGTCTAACGCATAATGGAGAACAATTTGAGAAATATTTATAAGAAAGTTCCATAATCGTTCAATTTTTGTTTCTATTATTCAATCGCACCAGAAATATTTTTTTAAATATTCGTCATGGCCTACTAAAAAAATTGTATATTTTAAAAAAAATAGAAATTTCGGACATAATATTAAGATTAAAAATAAAGTATAATATATTTCGGAGAAGCATGTAAAAACTAAATTACATTATTAAAAAACATATACTAATATCTGAGACACCCGTAAAAGCATCGAAAAATAGACACCTTGTACAAGCTTATATCTTTTTTATATCATTTAGATGGATAAAACTGAATTTATACCAACGTTTTCAATTTCTACTAAGATTAGCCTTTTTAATTCAGAGAAAATATTGGAATTTTAAATCTTGCTTAATATCAGAACGAATCCTCTCGACAAAACATAGTAAAATTTAAAATTTAGTTACAAAGCAAACTTTAAACTAGAATATAAGATCAGAAAGGTTTCTTCGGTTAGGGATTTCGCGACCTAGAGACTTAAATAAATTCCCAGCAAAACGTCCCTTAGGAACGCAAACTTATCCAAAGTTAGACATTTAAATTCGTTTCGTATAAATTGGTTTCCTTTCTTTTTCTCTGATTTAAATAAAGAACACCCTGCTTAAGTTACTATTATTTGAATTGTAACATATCTTTTTCAATGATCCTTTAGTAATAATTTAAAATATTAAGTAAATAATGGGAAAACCACGACGGTTATAGTTCTTTTTAAGTTAATTTATTATGTCAAATAAGTACAACATAAAAACACTAGGAGGCAAATAAAAAAAATAATACTTTTATGCAAATACATTCTCCTTGTTGAAATATCCCTAACTTTAACTTTTTATACTTTGTGGTCTTATGCTTAAAATACATTTTCGAATAACTGTCTCTAAATAATCGGCATCTCGGAAAGATCTTTGTTTATACACTTTCTTTTTTAAAAAACCTCGTATATAAAAAAAATTCTCCTCCAAATGTTCGAAAAATAATGTCGTAGCTTATAAATTTGCAAGAATGTAAGTAAAGTCTCACTTCTATTCAGCGTGATTTCTTAAAATTAAAAAAAAAAGTTCATTTGAGACAAATAATCTCTTTTTCCAGGGGGAAAAACAATTTTCCTCTCCGGTAGGAAATGAATCATTTTCCTCGCTTGTTTCGGGGTAGAAAATTACGTTTTCCAGTAAGGTAGTAGATAAAAATATATATATTGATCTCACCCTGTAAAATGGGCACGAGCCGTTATTTTTATCAGTCAGAAACAAACCCGAACAAACCGACCCAAACGTGGTTTTTAAATCACACTGAACAATTTTTTATGTATAGGAACACGGGGGCAAGAAAAATATCGAAAATATAATTAATTATACCGAAGCATATTTTAATATTATGCGCCGTAAACCTTTTTATAATCAAGCTCATCATGCCTTCCAAAATTAAAACAGCGTGTCATTTTCTTATGTAAAATTTGTCATTTTCGCTGCTTGATTAATTTATGTTGTAATTAATTTTTTCTCGTAACTTTTAAGGTTCAATTAGACGTTTTTTTGGAATGGTCTTGTTTGTCGGTTCTATAATTGCTCGGAAGTTATTGTTAATTTTTTTGCTACAATATGTGCAAAAAATATCGTTTTGGTGAAAATCACGTAAGACAAATAAATGACATCGATTTTTAAGAAATCTCGGGTACAGTAAATTTAGTGTAGGTCCCTATGATGAAGCCACGATGCCATGGCCCTACTCTATACCCTAATCAAAACTAAGAGTCAGTAAATGTAAACAGTGCCTTCGGGGCCTAAACTGAGGCTACTCTTAATTGCCATTAAATATGCATATCTAACGGCACAGCATATGAACCATCGTTATTGATTGTCTCCTTGGAATGAACAAAATATACAGGGAAAATATCACCATTTCTTAGTGCGATCCTTAGTTGGTATTAAAGATCACTTGGATTTATTTACGTGTATTTATATATCGTTTAAAAATATATTTGTATAAATTTTTTTATGTTGAAGCTTCAACGAAAAATAAGTAAATAACCCCAAACAAATTATTATTAAATTAAGTTCCTCCCTATCGCATTTCTGCTTATAGTACTCAAGGAAAATCATTTAATTTCACCGCCTTCCATCTTCCCCTGCTCAGCAAGAACTAGATCTGTTATTCCTCATTCGTGCTGGTTACCAACCGGTTACATTAGGTACATGTGTGTTAGCTTATTCGGACGTCCTGTTTAATTACGATCCATCAAGCAGCAGGTTGCAGGTCAAGTGCAAACTTTGTTTAGTTTAAACAGAAATTAGCTATTTCGCTCACGGTATGTATCCAAAATTAAATCTAGTTATATTTCTTCTATTAAATAGGAGTTTTATATCTTTTTTGGTATTTTTAGAAAATAATAATGTACCGGGTGGTCATATAAGCGAGGAAGCCGGCTATATCTCGGTAACCATAAATCGTACAGCTTTCAAAAAAGTTTTTTTTATAGGAAAAGTGGTCAAGAGAAATCGCTGGAAATAATTTTTAAGTTTACCAGTTGGCCGCTAGAGGGCGTAATACCAATACCCAACTGGGAAATCGAGGTTTTCTCTTTAATACGCCCACTTATGCCTTATTAAAAATATATGTGTAGTAATCCGGGGGAAAGTATGAGCAACTTCGGTTTTATACTTATTGCTATATCTCGGTAACCATAAATCGTACAGCTTTCAAAAAAGTTTTTTTATAGGAAAAGTGGTCAAGAGAAATCGCTGGAAATAATTTTTAAGTTTACCAGTTGGCCGCTAGAGGGCGTAATACCAATACCCAACTGGGAAATCGAGGTTTTCTCTTTAATACGCCCACTTATGCCTTATTAAAAATATATGTGTAGTAATCCGGGGGAAAGTATGAGCAACTTCGGTTTTATACTTATTGCTTCAACTCATCAAATAAAGTGGTGGGGGAAGGACAAACATGTATTTGCAAAAAACTAAGTAACTCCGGTTAAGGTAAACGAAATTTATCAAACATAGTCTCGTTAGAAAGAGATTTTATTGCTTTATCAATTGCATTATAAATTACACCCTTTTAGTTTTAGCGGTAACCGCTAGAGAGCGCTTTTGGGAATGTCAACGAAATTTGCTGTTTTTCTTCAAAATTGTAAATGGAAGCATATGTTGGTTTTCACATAGTTAAAAGGAGAACTAAATTTTCAAGAACTCAGCGAAAACCGCTAGTTGCTATATCTTCTCGAACTAAAGATATCAACAAAACATTGTGAAAAAAAATTATTCAGATTACTATCATGTCGGATAAAAATAATGGGTAGGCTTTGATACAGAAATATTCTAAAACTAGTAGGCTTTGAAACAAAAATATTCTAAAACTAGTAGGCTTTGAAGCAAAAATTGTATTGTAAAATTTTAAAATTGTTTTACTAATGTCTCCCTGGATGTTCAAATTGTTTTCCATCATTTTCAGTGCAGGATTTGAGTCTATCCCGAGTTGAAAATACGGCCATCTCTACTTCTGCCATGGAAAGTCCTCGAATCGCACTTCTAATTCTATTAATCATGGCTTCTCGTGTAGTTGGTCTACTTTGAAAAACAATGTCTTTTAACCTTCCCCATAAATAAAAATCTAAACATGTGAGATCAGGTGATCTGGCTGGCCACGGAAATAAACTTCCCCGCCCGATCCATCTAGCAGGGAATATTAAATGTAGGTGTTCTCGGATAGATGCAGAAAAATGGGCTGGACATCCATCGTGCTGAAACATCATATTCAATTTTGTTTCTATTGGGACATTTTCTAGGAGAAGTGGTAATTCATTTCTTAAAAAATGTAGGTATGTGCGGCCATTAAGTTTTTCATTAAATATAAACGGACCTATAATTCTCTCTCCTAGTATTCCACACCAGACGTTCACACTCCACCGACCTTGATGCTGGACTTCTTGCATCCAATGTGGGTTAGTTCTCGACCAGTAGTGCATATTATGCGAATTTAACCCCCTCTCCCCCCCCCCAAATTACTATTTAAGGTTGCCTCATCGGTCCACAGAATATTTGGACATTAGTCTATGATCTTCCGCCAACATATGTAATAGCCAGTAGCAATAGTCCAATCTTCGGTCAAAGTCAATTAAAGCTTGACGAAGAACAACGTGAAATAGATGCAGCCTAACAAAAATAAAATCAAAAGTTAGATAACGGTTTTAAATTTTACGAAATTCAACTCACTACATGGCATATCTGCCCAAGGTAAAAGCAGGAAACACCAATAACATAATTAATAAATTAAAACACAAAATCATAGACCAAACCGTAAATGAAAGATTGTTTTACCAGAATATGAGCCATTGACTATATATGTGATATAATTATTATTATTAATAATAATAATAAACTTCTTTATTTCAAATCACGAACTTTTTTAAATAGATCACAAAAATAAATGACGTCAAACATTATTTACTTACCTTTGCTCTTTTAAAGTAATTATAACGGTAGTCCTTGCTATTACCAATGCTTTGGAGATTACTCTAGTGCTAACACAAGGCTTGAATTCAATATAACCTAATACATTGATCACATTTTCTTCCGAGCGGCCCGTACCTCGTCTTCGATATACAGGACGGTGAATATTTTCTGTAGTGCGCAATCGTTGCGCCAAATTAATGAAAGCCTTTGGCTTATATCGATGTCTTCTCGGGTACCGTATAGCATATACTCTTGAGGCAATGGTTGCATTCTGCATACACTCAAAGAAAACAGCAAGCATATCAAAAGCTTCTTCGTTGGAAATCAACATTTTAAAAAGCAATCTAATTAAAAGTGACGCATGTTTTGCGCACTTTTTGCTTCAAAGCCTACTTGTTTTAGAATATTTTTGTTTCAAAGCCTACTAGTTTTAGAATATTTCTGTATCAAAGCCTACCCATTATTTTTATCCGACATAATAGTAGTCTGAATAATTTTTTTCACAATGTTTTGTTGATATCTTTAGTTCGAGAAGACATAGCAACTAGCGGTTTTCACTGAGTTCTTGAAAATTTAGTTCTCCTTTTAACTATGTGAAAACCAACATATGCTTCCATTTACAATTTTGAAGAAAAACAGCAAATTTCGTTGACATTCCCAAAAGCGCTCTCTAGCGGTTACCGCTAAAACTAAAAGGGTGTAATTTATAATGCAATTGATAAAGCAATAAAATCTCTTTCTAACGAGACTATGTTTGATAAATTTCGTTTACCTTAACCGGAGTTACTTAGTTTTTTGCAAATACATGTTTGTCCTTCCCCCACCACTTTATTTGATGAGTTGAAGCAATAAGTATAAAACCGAAGTTGCTCATACTTTCCCCCGGATTACTACACATATATTTTTAATAAGGCATAAGTGGGCGTATTAAAGAGAAAACCTCGATTTCCCAGTTGGGTATTGGTATTACGCCCTCTAGCGGCCAACTGGTAAACTTAAAAATTATTTCCAGCGATTTCTCTTGACCACTTTTCCTATAAAAAAAATTTTTGAAAGCTGTACGATTGATGGTTACCGAGATATGGCCGGCTTCCTCGCTTATGTGACCACCCGGTACAGACAATAATAAATAGGAATAAATTAGTAAAGGAAAACATAGAATTATAATTATCTCAATTTAAAATAATTTCATGCATTATATATCTACTGCATAGATAAATCATATGACATATGATTTATGTGTTGTACAGTTTAACATTTTAATGTTTTATATTATGTTACAATTGTTCGAGTAGAATAATGAAACATGTACCTAGTGTTGTTTCTGTAATCTATGAAAGTCAATCTAAAACTAACTTGATTATGTTCCATTGAAATCCTAAAAACAATTCTTGGTTTATGTCTCAAAGTTTGCAGGCGGAGAAGTTGTGTAAATTCATTAATATTAATAGCAGTATCGTCGACTTCCATTTAACTAGGCGGGTTGTGGCCTACGAATCAATTAATAGAAACCCAGACATAATTCCAAAAGTAAAAAAACAATATGGCGGTACTTAAACAGCTGATGTGCCATAAAAGTTAATGATAATGCCTGCATTCAGCAGATCCTATCGATTTTTAATAGGTGACGTCACGATGCGCATCGATTTGTAGCTCTGCTAAATGCATTTTGTTGTCAGGTTTTAAATTGGTGGGCAATGTAGGTGGATGGATATTAAACTATTATATTCAATAACGATGATGTCCTCCAGATGAGCGAATTCTTAATGAAGCTCGAAAAGTACTAAACTTAACCCCATACGGATGGACGGCAGTGGTTCGTCGTGTATTTCTGCTATTCGCCGCTCTAGGCGGAATTAAGAGGGCAAGGTCAGCCGAACATTTTCCATGGAAATATCTGTAAAAGAGAGTCAAATCACCAACATGTCTTCGTTGTTCCAGGCTGTCGAGGCTCTCTGTCAGCTCGTGGTCTCCGATCAGACAAATGACTCCCATTTCGATGAAATCCAGTAGCCGAAAAGGATGTTTGGTTGTAGAGCTCCAGACATGAGAGCAGTACTCTTCTGGGCTTTGTATAGTGTCAAAAGTTGCTGAGCTGTGTACAACTTTTTGGTCCGGAAGAGTAAATCAAGTTTCTGTGAAGCTACCTTGGCGATTGCCACAACGTGGTTATGCCAAGACATATTTCCTCCTAGATTGACGCCCAGCAAATTAATAAATGAAACCAATGGAATTGTGTGTCCTGCCATGACTATATCCGGTTCTGGAATGTTAAACTTTATAGAAAACAGCTGCCTGGGTTTTCTTAGCGTTAAATTCAACTTGGTTACTGTCATACACTAATGGGATACACTCATAGGTCTATATTAAAAGTAAAAAAAGTGAAAAATTTTGAAATTAAAATGTTGAATTTTTGTTGAGTCATTTTTTTTACCTTCCGGTAAAGTCTCAGTCTTCTTCTTTTTCCTTGATCGTCGTTGCATTTGCTTTATTGGTACAAATAATTTTGAATTCTTCCGAGACATTTTCTTTAATAGACCTGGGAATTGATAACTAGACGATTTGAGTTGCCTTCTTTTGTTCATTTTCGAAGTAATCTATTGGATTGAGATCAATTTCTTTAGCCTGAGGATGCAAAAAACCAATAATATTTTTAATAAATGACACATTTGTATTATGTATTATGAGAGGCATTTTTTCGTTCACTATACGGTATACGCTATTGGGTGCTCTACCCGCATAGGAAATGGAAATCAGATTTTTGCATTTCATTTGCAAAACGATCATAGCTACCAGATTTAATTTTCAACACCGAAGTAGCGTTAATCACATAGCAAACGTTACAGCACTAATGCGACTATATTTCCTATGAGAACACGCCAAATGAACTGTTGCATTCGAATCTGAATAATATATTTATGTTGAAGAAGAATTGCAGGTAAATTTTTAGTTTTTGCATACCAAGGCGATTCTCTTCGTGTAAAGTGCCTTCTCCATTGAAAATACAACAAAATGTCGGAAAGTTACCTTCCTGATTGCCATGATTTTCAAAAACTAAAAATTTGGCTATAATTCTTCTTAGACGAAACAAAGCAGTATTTCAAAAAATTTAATTCAAATTAAAAAATTTGTAACCAAAAATATTTGTTGTAACACGTGGTTTACCCCTGTATATACTATATATCTAGTTAAAAACTTATACCTAGTACAATAATGGTAGGTAATAACAGTTATTAGAATTATCGTGCGTGCAAACAAGTACATTCATTGGATATTAATAATGACCATTGCCATGAGTTATGGCGTTTATTGTATTTGAATGAATATTTGCTGCTACAGCTCTCTTTTTTCTTGGCCTTATCTTCCTTACTCCTTCAATTTTGGAAGGTCGACTTGCTTGTATAGCCCTTGTAAGAGTTTAGTCGTCGCGCAATTGAAGTTGGTTGTACTTTAATCCGGCTAGATTTCTTAATATTTGTCATAGCAGAACAAAGTAAGTAAAAAGATTCATTATTATCAATACCTACCATCTATTTTATGGTTGAAATTTCAACAAAATTGTAAAGTTTGTTGGAACTTTCCATATTGAAAACTCACTTTATCGCTTTATAATACTTCCTACTTCAGAAGTAGACATTCATGCCTACTAAAAAATCACGATATCGCTCATCACTACATTTATTTTTTAATTTATGAAACATCTCTATTGGCATTTACTGAAATTACAATATGATCATAACTTAGATCAATGAGCAATATTTTTCAAACCTAATTTACTACAGCTACGAAACTTATACCTAAGAACTTACTCACTAGATTTCCCTATTTTTTTCTAATATCCTAATTACACTAATGTTGATATGTACCCAAGCACTGATCTCTGCCTTTGTACCAACACAATTACACCATCTCGAAGGGTTTGATCCTTTTGAGTCTTCTGGTCTGGCCGTATTGTCAAGGAGCTGGATAGCCTCGACATTGACGTGATGAAGATGTCGCTGTTCATAACTCTTGGCGAATTCGCTAATGGCATGGCTAACGGTATCTATGGCCTTGTCCTTATGAAGGTCGCAGTACCAAAGGGCATTAACCATGCTCGTTAATACTTGGAATCGCTGGATTATTGCTAAATAATTGCTCTTACTGGCACAACCCCACAGCTGGATGCCATATGTCCATGCTGGCTTGAGAATTTGTTTGTACAGAAGTATTTTGTTATATATTGACAGAGTAGAATTTCGTCCAAGCAGCCAATACATTTTCTTAAATTTGATGTCTAATTCTTCTTATTTCTTTGTGATATGAACTCTCCAGCGTAGCTTAGCATCCAAACATTTTGCTGTATCAGTCATCACTACATGACGAAACAAATAACAGTATTGCACACGGAACCTTTAATTTTGTTGAATTACCATGGGAAATGGAGCAAACGTATCAGGATACCAACATTCCGTTTGCAATATGATTAACGGTACATCGGTGCGAATCAAATCTGGTAGCGATGATCGTCTAGCGAATGAAATGAAAGAATCTGATTTCCATTTCCTTTGCGGGTAGAGCACCCATCAGTAGCGCATACATTATAGTGAACGGAAAAATGCTTACGGAAGAGTTGTTGTACACATTTTGATAATCACTGAAAATTATTATTATTCATGGACGACCTATTTATCGCGTTTATTTTAACTAAATATTTATAATGCTGCTTAAACCTTGACCTGAGCAACACTATACAGGTTTCTCTGTAATAAGTTCATAACCCGCCTAGTTAAATGGAAGTCGGCTATACATAACTGCTTCGTAATAACGCTTAAATATTTATTATTTGCAATAAAAATAAACAAGAAGGTTTGCTCATATTTCATGTCAATTTTATAACATTTAGTCACAGGTCACACCTTTCGTCATTATGGAAAGAAATAGATACGCCAAAAGCCGGATTTTACAAATAAAGCATACTAAATAATTAATTACCACAAGATGAAGTGATAAAGGAACCGTAACGAATATAATTAAGTTAAGGCTTTTAAGTTTTCTTTATACGATTGGTAAAATATTTTGTTAGAAAACAAGGTAACAATGTTTAGATGTCTTTTTCCTAAAGTAGAATTTAATGTATAAAAGGGATAAACAAGGATACCACTTTCCTTCAAAAGCACTTAAAGGCAAACTTAAAACGTAGAAAAATGTTCGGAAAGAACGTTGATCCAGGGATTCCGACATTTCTCTGTCCTTCGAAGTTATCCAGATTCAGGCTTTAATACACTACAGATGAAGAACAAAAGTAACAGACAAAAACTAGAAACCCAGATTTACTTCAAACGGAAGTCAAGCTTGATGTTGCCATCAGAATTTAGAGAATTACGCTGCTTTATTTACAGTTTTGAAAGATTCGATTTTTTCATTTTAATTACTTCTGAAATTTTTATTTTCTTTACTATCTAGCACATTAGCCTCAAAATAATGTTAGTATTATATTCTAAGGTGGTAGCGTAATAAAAATGATTAATAACTATGAAACTATGTTGTATACAAGCTGCATATTATTTTGTTGTTGGAAAGTAATAACTATTACAAAGTAGAGGTACATTTCTTTCCACCAACAACACCAGTAATCAGTGTTGTTAATAAGCATGTAATTACACAATTCGCGTGTATTTTCATTGCTTTTTGTGTACTCTGCGTGCAGTCACAACATGTGTATAATGTGCGTGTAATTAGAAATTCATCACCAGCAAGTGTTTTTTTTTAGAAATCAGAGCCCAATGATCCCTGTGCACTTACTTTTTTCAGTTCCGAACTAATTTCAGTTGTTGACCTTTTATTTTTTTAAATCAGTGCCCAATAACCCCTGTACACTTACCTTTTTTAGTCAGAGCCCCAACTAATTTCCGTGGTAACCATTTTTTTAGAAATCAGAGCCCAATAACTCATGTACACTTACTATTTTTAAAAATATTAATGGTGTGTAAAAGTCGTGTATTTGTGTGAGTGAATGTATGCAAAAGCGTGTAATTTTTCCAGTTAATTGTGTAATGGGCTTGTTACCGATAATTTAATTTTATAATTTTTTTTGGTATCTAATACAATTAATATAATAATATATATCATTATTTAGCAATTGGCGAATCACATATGTATATACACAATATTCACAATACATATTATTAACCGTCACTTAAATAACCAAACAGTCTTCGTTTAAAAACATTCAAACTAGGTGCACCCTTGACATCGACAGGCAAAGCATTGTATAGGCAAATGCCCTCATAAAAAATGTTTTTGTAAGCTCGTTATTTTAACGGAAGATCCATGAGAATTCTGTCTGGAACGAATATTATGTTCATGAAACTCTGATTCAAATATTCAGGTAACTGATTATGTTCTATTTTGTATATTAATATTAAATTTTCCTATCTAATGCATTGCTCAACGGATAGCCAATTTAATGCTGCTAACATGTCTCTTATTGGAGTATACCTATCATAGTTTAACACAATTATCATTGCTTTATTTTCTTGTACTGGTTGCCTATTCAAATTTTCCCTGGTACATGAAATCATCAAAGAAGAGCAGTAATTAAAATGTGGCAAGACAATTGTGTCAAATACACGCATTTTTGTTCCCTGAGACCAGCAAGGAGACACGACGGAAAAAAACCTATTTTTACCTAATTCTTTACATAAAATCTACATGATTATTAAAATTTAGTTGTGGATCCAAATATACTCCTAACTATTTAATTTCAGTTACAAAATCAATAGGTGGATGTTTAAAAATTCATTCAAAGCTAACAATTTGGTACTATTACCATACATTTGGTTTTTGATGACAGGCGCGGAACAGCAAGACCATGCAACGCAGGGGGCCCAATCGTCCAGGGAGCCCACGGCCCAATATGGCCTCCCGTTGCGCAATGCGAGGCCCCTCGCCACTTCAAGAAGTGTTTTTTACTTAAGCAACACTAATTTATTATGATTTAATACTATCATCAAGAAAAGTAGTTCCTACACATCTGTCGATTGCCTTAGATTTTAAGAACTTTTACAATTTTTTTTTGTAACAAAAAAGTTTGCAAATAAGGTAAGTTTTCGTCTTGTTTGTGTTGAATAAGTATAGTGTCGCGCAATCCAAGTACTGAGCTACTCTGAAAGTGTTTACAAAGGTTTTCGTAAAATGAATTTAAAGGAAAAGGCCCATAATAAGATCGAATTAGAATATAATACAAGGCAGGTTAAAATAACAAGTCGCAAAAATAAGTTATTTCTTTTTTCAAATTACGGACAATATACGTGTACAGAAATGCAGTGAACAAACCATAGGTCATATTGAACAATTTTTCAAATAATTTTTTTTGTAGATTATTATTATTAGTAAGCTGAAATACATTTCTTTCATTTAAATATCATTTATGTTTCATTTTATACAATAATTGTTTCCATGGCTAACTGATGACTAAACATTGTGATATTCAATTATTAACTGCTTAGAAACATTTGGTCAGAAAATTAGTTATAGACGGTTAATCGAGTGAAATATGAAAAAATCTCTTAAAACATTTTTTGTTCAGAATATAAGAAGATTTAACATGTAAGTCTAAATTTCTCGATTTTTTTTGTGCGATTTGCTTAAAGTAACTTCTAATTTTAACCTGCCCTGTATGATATTCTAATAATTATTCGATATTATTATGTATTTTAAATTAATTTTACGAGAACTTATGCCTTTGTAAATATTTCCTGGAAATTTTGTTTAAAAGTGATTTTAAACAATAAAGTTATTCAGAAAAGAATAGTGTGATCAGTTTTTATTGGCTTTGGAATAATATTGTTATAATAATAGTGTGATGTTTAGTATAACCTTAGCTCCTAAAGAACATTAAAAAATTTTCTCTCATAGTAATCATCAGTTTTTTATTTTAAATTCTTGTGGATTAACATCTATATTTATAATTTACCAATTTACGCTATTCTAGCGTAACTAACTAAATAAAATCATTTTATAGGTCCTAATAAATGGTTTAGCGGGGGGGGGGGGGGGGCTAACCAATCGTATAATATGGCCAGTTGTTAAAATTTTCTAGCTCGATACGTATATCCAATCCATAGATATCAAATGTTAAAGATAAAGATTAGGTTACGGTAAAAAGCGCCTCGCCGCTTCATGACGTTACTCTCTATAAACGCCGCCGCGAGAGACTGGGTTTCCCATACTGCCGTGCTAAAACTAGTTGTCCTATCTGTAAAATTTCACTTTTTCAGATGTGTTTATATCTATGTATTTTTATAATATATTAAAGCATTAGTGTATATTTTCAAACACAATGCGATATTTCTCAAAACCACTTTTAAGCAGTTAGCTGGACAGTAGGTATGGTAATAGAGGTATTGATTTTCGTTATTTTCGAGTATTCGTTACTAATTGTTACTCTGATATAATTTACCTAATACCTAATTTATAACTTTCGTTACTTTGATTACTGTATGCACTGAATACTATAACTTCATTAATTTATGAGCTTTACTTGCAATGCGAGTAACGGGTAACCTGAGCCGAAAAGTGATTAATAAGCATTGTTATTTAACTCTCTGAATTTGTCTTAAATTTCATAAACTGATTGCATATAGACAGAAATACAGACTTGAATTAACTAATATACAGTCCCTGGATGGGGTTACATATACCACAAATAGACCCAATTTTTGATTTCTCGATAAAAAGTCATTCTTTATAAAAAGTTGTGTTTGTAAACATATTATTAAGCTTTTTATTAATTTTTGTAGACAGGGAGGTCCAAATCTTTAAAAATATTAATTTTTACCAAAAAGTGAACTACCTTAATTTTTCGTTTTCAAGAAAAAAAACCGCGGCCGATAAACCGATTCGCACTCGGTAGATTTTAGTGGTATAAATCGTGGCGTTGCTATCCGGCGTCATGCAATAAATAGGAAAGAATGAAAAATGTTCCACCCATCTCTACCCCATTCACGCCGGTATCCATGACAGGACGGATCAGATCGAATATCATGTAGGTACACCGGACGGTACTAACTTTATTTCTTGCTTTTTTAAAATATAAATTTTAAGAGATTTAAATATTATAATTAAAATAACGTTTTATTTAAAAATGTAAATTTTCTTTACATCTTGAATTATGACAAATATTTCCTTATGACATTTTTTTAAAAATGAATATATTTTAAACCAGCAAGTAGATAATAATGATTTTATTTTAACAATTAACCCACCATCGCTTTCGAACCAGCATGTAGGAAGTGACGTCATGCGAATCCCGCCCCTTTTTCGTGCTATCCAACTTTGGTGATTTATTTAAGGGCTTAAAAGTCCCAATAAAAACCTAAATATTTGAAAATTTCCTTAAAAAGTATTGTTCAGTTCAGAATGGCAACACTGCCCGCAATACAAAATCGAGATTTTCAAGATCGGAACGACCATGGCCAAGATAATTAATTATTAAAAAAAAATCATTAATTTTTGAATTTGGAAAATTTCTTTAAGGCGAAGTAAACGTTTTCTAAAAACTCACAATGTAGTGGCCAAATAACCTGTCTTTAATGGTAGCCTGTTGCATTTGGTTTTTTTTACATTTGGATGTTGGTTACAGATACAGGATAGGACTTTATTTATTTTATATTCGCCATCATCTTTTTATTTTACACTTAATTTTGTTATGACTATGTATTTTGTTCCACTGAAATTTGAAATTATGTGAAGAATGTGACAAGTAGATAGGTCATTAGTCCTAGAAGCTTACTTTCATAATTTCATCGCTAGAAAAAGCCGGACGGAAAGAAAAAGCCGAACGGAGTTAGCAAATTCCCAAAAAAGGATCACATGTCCGGATAAAATGGGATATCTGGCAACCCACAGTGTTGTTAAAGTAGTTAATGTAACATTTACTACCATAGTAAACGCAATTTGCTACATGCTATTACTAAGTATTTTTTACATTTGGTACTTTCTCCTTTCATTTTTAGATTATTTTTATTTAAATTAAATCGTAAAGTAAAAAGCAACAGAAGAACAAAAACCAAAATCTACTTCTCGACTCGAATTTCCAACTTTTAACACAAATTTATAATAAAGTTGGGTATGTAGTATTTTTGATACTGTCAGCCAATAAAAATAATAATTACATTTATTACATTTACTCCATTTACTATGTTTGCGACGTTACGATGCGACCCAGCGAATACTTATAACCAGGAAGAAGACAAACAGCCGTGTTAAAAAATCAAAGCAGGTTATGGCATCCATTATGCATGGCATCAGCTGACAAAGCGCACGTGCTTTTCAAATGTCGCTTATGTCCAACTTTTTATTACTATCAATATTTTAAAGTGACATTTAAGCAAAAAAACATTCAAAACCCTTTTATTTGATTTACTAAGTAGTGAAAATCAAATATTAGGATTCTGACATGTTTTAAGCTGTAAATATCACTTTAAAATAATCCTTACACACTTTTCTATCATTTATTGAACTAATGTAACTACAAATGAGAAATTAAACAGAAATAAGCTTGTAAGTAGTTTTGTTAAAAAATAGGAAGTAAATCATAATTTACATCTTGGGCCAAATATGATTTCTGAAAAGAAATTATTATTGATGCTTACTCTCAATACACTTTATTGAATTTTTGGTTAAAAATATTATTTTTGTAATTTTTTTACTTAGGTTTAAAAGTTATTTTTAAATTTGCTTAATTTACTTAATTTAATTTAAGCAAGTTCTGGGCCCCATTCCCCCCATTCCTCGGATCTTACGGTGTAAAATTATTTTAGATACTCATCTAATAATCAAAAAGAGAACCTCGACAAGGAACAAAAATATTATTTTAAAAATATTTAAGAGAATTCTGACTACAAGTTAATATGATAAAGCTGTAAATATGTTCCATGTTTAACTTTTCATATCTAAATTAATAAATTATTAACTAAAATTTACGAAAAATTCTTTAAAAAGGTGTTCGCTACTCAGAAATATGCAACAGATTTTTTTAACTGTGACCATTATATAACATAAAATAACAAATAAAGATGACTATATTTCAACTACAAATTTCTTACCTGCAACAAAGAGGAAACCAACTTTCTCGTGATCAGATTAGAAAATTGAAAATTATTTTATAATTTAATGACGCTCTGCTTTCTCCATTTTCATTCGCTTTACAAATCATTCATATGCTGCTTGATTATATTCCATATCAGACGAAGGAAATTGACTTGTAAAATTATTTAACAACTCGACCTGTTCGCATTTTATGTCTGTCCCTATCTGCATCAACCTTTCCCTATTCGGTAAAGTGAGACAAATAAGGCAAGATCAAATCGTCTTCATTAAACACGCCCACTTTATGGCTTCCAGATATAACTACGTAAGTCTGATATTGACACATAGGGATATTTGACACACATGGAAAACGTAGATCTTAGCGGCGATAGGCATAGCGTGACGTCACTGGCATAACCTTCTTACGTGTTTCGATATATATTATACCAAAAGTTGTTCCAAATTGTTCATTTTCATCTAAAAATTAAATCGCAGTTTAAAAATGTTCGACATCTGTGGGGAATACTTCTCTTAACTTTAAAGATTTAACTAATGAAAAGGAGAGTCTTGTTTCTTAAATAATAAATACGTCGGAAAAATGGGCATATTAGAATAACAGCACTGTTGGTTATAATTACAATAGTAAAGTGGACTTTCATTTTCACTTCAAATAGATATTGGCCAAAAATAGGTAGAACACAAGAATTATCATAAGTGAATAAAATTCGGTATCTGGGCATAAAATTATAATACAAATAGGGCTGTGAAAAAGCGTGATTTTCCTGTCACAGTTCTGACCTGTGACTTATCCATGTGTATCACTGTGACTAATACCTGTGACTGTGATTTTGTCACACACCAAGAAATTATCCACAACTTGGTTCGGTACAACAGCTTGCACCTAGGGTTGCCAGGTTTAAATTTTGAAATCACTGGACATAAGTTTGATAATGGAAGGACATATTATTCAAATAAGAACGGAAATTTTTAACTAAACTAAAACACAATTTATTTTATATAAAAATAATCAAACAAGTTTTTTTCTAATCTAAGTGTATTGTTTGTTTTTAATGTTTATTCGTTTTTGTTTAATATACAGGGTGCCCCAAGTAAAGTGGCCTATTAGAAGTATCTCGAGAACTAAATGAGATTTTATTTTGTGGCTGTGGCTATAAGAGATGGTTTTCTACGTTGCTAAAATATTTTGGATGATTCGGTGTTGCCGAATCATACCGAAAGTGGTAGCAACTTCGGAATTTTAAATGAATTACCCTATATATTATATTATTTTTGGAATCTAGGTAAAAATCTAGAACAGTTTTCTGTATAATATCATATACCTATCTTTAAGACTTTTTGAATTATAAATAATTTTGTGATTTTTTAACGCCGTATCGTTACCTGAAAAGAAAATCGTACCTTTTTAGCGGTTACAGCTAGAAAGCTGAAAATTTTACAATAGTTTCACAAGACCATCGCAATTTTATAATTCTGAACAGTATTGAATTCGTTTTATACAGGGCGTCTCCATAACAATATTTCTGAGGCAGATGAATTATTGCAAAAATCTTATTTTTTTTTAAATGGGACATCCTGTATTTGATATGTTTTGCTAATAGAGGATCAAATTTTCTATCTAATGATATTATATGTTCCTATACCTCTCTTCTAAAAATATATTTTTTGGTAGTTGGCTGTGGATTCATAGAAACAAAATAATGAAAAATCCATGTGACGTTATGTCTGTGTTGTTGTAAAAAAAAATAGTTAACCAATAAGGAATTTATTAATAAATAAATAAACAAAATGAAAATTACATCAATAAAATAACTAATAACTAAATTGTTTAAAATGCCCTCCGTTCGCTCTTAAACATTCATAAATTGTGGTTATAACATGTTCATTTGTCACCTCTTTCATTTCTTTCTCTTCTAGAGACCCCAAAGCTGTTCGTACTCAATTTTCTAAATCTTCGCTTGTTGTGACGGTTGTCTTGTATACTATTTTTTTAATCCTATCTCATAGATATAATTCTAGGGGGTAAGATCCGGAGACCTTGGGGCCATTTCCATGGACCGCCTCGGCCAATCAACTTTTAGGGAGTCATAGGAGCTGCATCAGGATGCAGTTTATTAAATTTTCTGCAAGTTCTAGATAAAACTCTACCACACTCCCCATGAATATAAAATAAACTTAAAATATCTAAGCTCGAATAATGTGAATTAGCCATTTTTATTACAATAACTCAGACATAACGTCAAATGGATTTTTCATTATTTTGTTTCTATGAATCCATTCCACAGCCAACCACACTATCAAAAAATATATTTTTATAAGATAATTTATAAATTTCGCTATAAGTCCGAAAATAGTGAAGATAGGCATAGGAACACATAATATCATTAGATAGAAAATTTGATCCTCTATTAGCAAAACATATCAAATACAGGGTGTCCCATTTAAAAAAAATAAGATTTTTGCAATAATTCATCTGCCTCAGAAATATTGTTATGGAGACGCCCTGTATGAAACGAATTCAATACTGTTCAAAATTATAAAATTGCGATGGTCTTGTGAAACTATTGGAAAATTTTCAGCTTTCTAGCTGTAACCGCTAAAAAGATACGATTTTCTTTTCAGGTAACGATACGGCGTAAAAAAATCACAAAATTATTTATAATACAAAAAGTCTTAAAGATAGGTATATGATATTGTACAGAAAGCTGTTCTAGATTTTTACCTAGATTCCAAAAAAAATATAATATATAGGGTAATTCATTTAAAATTCCGAAGTTACTACCACTTTCGGTATGATCCGGCAACACCGCATCATCCAAAATATTTTAGAACCGTAGAAAACCATCTCTTATAGCTACAGCCAAATTTTCAAAATAAAATCTCATTTAGTTCTCGAGATACTTCTAATAGGCCACTTTACTTGGGGCACCCTGTATAAGTGTGTTTCCTAATTCATATGCAAAAATTGTTTATTGCAAAGAATATTTCCAACAATTAGTTGCCCTAAAAAACTATGACTTGACGGATCTGAATCCGGTTGCTCTCGATTATCCTCGAACCTGTGATTGCGCATATATTTGTTGTCATAGCGCCTGTTCCGTCGCCCGCAATACGTGGCGTCGTTACACTGTGACCAGACCCAAGAGCAGTTTTTAACCGAACCTGTTGCCAGCGGAGTGGAGTCCACGTAGTCACTCAGGTCAGTCGTCACACTGTCACAGTTTCTTAAGTCGAAGCAGAACAGGTCGTGACTGTGACAGCCTCGGAACTGTGACAAAATCACAGGTTGTGAAATCACACCACAGCCCTGAATGCAAACAAGTTTTTCAAATAAATTTTTTTAAGTTCGATCATAAATGCTATTTTTCGACATTCCTTGTCCCATTTAATTTCGTTATTTTTGGTATTTATTGAAGATAAAACTTATGGTGAAAATTTTATCTAAATCGAACAATACATTATACATTTTCTCCCCATATGGTTCCGACTTTAATGGTGACACTGTATAATCATTATTTATACAATTCATTATTTGCAGGAATCCGAACAAGCCCGAACTCCCAAACCTTAATTCTTTGCAAACATGAGCTTCTTTCTTACAAATAACCATGTAATTCCACCCGAAGCAGTGAACAATACTAACAGCTTAAACTCAGGCTTCAAACATAATGACTGACAAATTATATTCAGCCTTAATTTAAGTATAATGCCCGATAAATCTTTTTATGGTTAAGCTTCAGCATTTTCATTGTAAATTAAATTGAAGAGTAAACATTTTTTCATTAAGCATTTTGCACTTTCCGGTTGTTATATAGTTTCTGGCTAAGTAGGTTAACTGATTTGTTTAATAATTAAATCATAAGAAAATCAATTTAGCAGAGTTTAAAATGCATTGTTAAAACCAATTTAGGGAAATCTCGTACTTTTCTCTCGTCGAGTCGTAGACATCTAGTGTAGTTTACAAGTTTCTAGAAGCTTCTCTCAATATTATCTATACAAACTCGGTCGTTTACATCTAGTTTGCTAAGAATGAAGGAAAACGTCCTCCCCGTAGCATAAAGAAGGAAACAATTGACAACGCAGCAGCACTCTTGATTTAATTTACGGCCGGCTTATACGATCTCTTTTCTGCCCGTTAGAGGCCTGATCATAATTCCTTGCCAATATTTGTATACAGGGTGGTCCATCGAAAACAGTCCAGCAAATTTTACGGCTGTGTACCAGAAAATAAAAAAAAAACCTCGGACCCGTAAACTTGTGTTTTCATCCCTGTAACCTCAACCCCCCTAGCGGGGGCGGCTACTGCCCTTGCTTTTTCAAATGGGAATGGGTATGTTGTGATACATCTTTTTAAAGGGCATTAAATTCTCTTTAAAATGGCGCTTTGTTTTGTAAATTTGAGATATACTTACTATTATCTTATTAAATGTCCGCAATTCACCTCCATACAATAGTACAACAACTGTTAAAAGTGGATCAACCACTTTACTGAAGATAAAGTTGAATTGACTAATACTTATTACTTTAAAGAAAAATTGTTTACGCACAAACCTGTTTACTTGATAAGAGGTGCAGTGAAATGTTTCAAATTCCGTTGCTCGGCGGCGTATACCTCAAATTTACAAAACGAAGCGACACTTTAAAGAGAATTTAATGCTCTTCAAAAAGATGTACCACAACATAGCCATCCCCATTTGAAAAACAAGGTCAGTAGCCGCCCCCGCTAAGGGGGTTGAGGTTACATGGATGAAATTAATAGTGAAACGTGTCCCCCCTGAAAACACAAGTTTACGGGTCCGAGTTTTTGCTGGACTGTTTTCGATGGGCCACCCTGTATATAAGTAGTAAACGAAATTGTCCAAATCAACATATCACAGATATTTTTAGTTATATATTTCTTGAATCTAATGAAGGTTTACTGAAACAACCTGGGTTCTGGTGTATGGTAGCAGCTTCCTTAGTTTTCCTCCAGCGTGGTTCTTTGAGGAGAGGATCTGCTAGTTTTTCTTATCTTTTTGGCTAGTTGGTTTCGTCTTCGTTAGATGGCTTCTTAAGGTGTCTCTCGAGCTGAATATCGTTTAACAATATCAGAACGGTACTGTTCAGAACTGTGTATACCTGTTCCCCTGCGAATGTGGCCGATCGTATATTGGGGAAACACTACGGCCACTGGAAACAAGGATTAAAGAACACAGAAACAACACTCAAAAAGGAGAGACTGAAAAATCAGGTGCAGCCGACCATGCTTGGACACACGGCCATCACATCAGGTGGACAGAATCCGAGATCCTGCTCAAAGAACCACACTGGAGGAAGACTAAGTTCAAGCAAGCTGCTACCATACACCAAAACCCAGGTTGTTTTAGCAAACATTCATTCGATTTAAGAAATGTCTGGAAACCTTTGTTAAGTAGATGTAAGCTTAGAATTACTAATATTGCGCAAAACTGAACGCATGACTGCACCCATCTCAGTTATGCTTCAGTGCACATAGCTAGTATAAATAGAGCTGTAGTTACTTCTCTTATTTAGTAAGAAATCTTTTTTAGTTCTAGAAATCTGTTAATAGCCGAGTCACCGTTATTGACCCTGTATAATTAAAAATATCTGTGATATGTTGATTTGGACAATTTCGTTTACTACTTATATTTCACCTGAAGACGACTGGAGATACTTACCAGTTGAAATGTTGTGATTTATAACAAATAAAGACAATGCAAGTCAAAAACTCTTCTATCATTCAAGAAGCACCATTGTCTTCAAACAGACACCATATTGGTCCTTGTTATCCTTTCAGTGATCGCGCACTAGATTTTTAAATATTTAGTGGCGTCTGTCGTTGAGACCGCTTTAAAAGGTAAAAAAGATTTTATTAAATTTTACAGAAGATTTTAGTAAAATTACAAATATTCTCATATACTAATTTACTGAATTTTTTTTTTATTTTCACTAAAAATTTTGCTTAAAATTTTGTTATAATTTAATGGCACTTCTTAATAAAAGTTATATTTTAACTAAATTTTTCTTTCCGTGTAGCATTGTTATTTTAAATAGAATGCCCTGTGTGTTGTTTTTTTTTTATTCTATGTAAGAACCTTTTTGTGAATCAGTTAATATATCAATCCAGTTGTTTGTGAGGTAAAATCCATTAAAGGAATTTCTTGTACAAAAATATTTGATTTTAGATATTTTTTATTAATTTGATGTTGTCTCATAAATTAAGATCTCTATCACCTAAATGAACAAATAAATATTTCTTTTTCTCTTACCGCCGTGTCCTGAGCGGCAACCGCCATTATTCATTTTCTCACAAGTATGAATAAATATTTAAACAAACCAAATAAAATAATTCTTAAGGGGTGTCCATACATAAGATTTTACCTGATGTTAAGACTGTCAGGCCAAACGGTTATAATAGCCCCCCTTTCACACATGAGATTTTACCCGACGTTTTAGGTCTTCAAGTAAGACTCTCAGACTGTTTAAAACCCATATCTACACTCACAGTTTAATGCCACTATGGACGAAACAGTAAAACGTCAAGTAAAACCTTGGGTATGGTCAACGCTTTAAATACACAACACTGATAAATTACAGTTCGAATCTCATCTAGGTATACAATAATAAGACCTATATACATATTGTACATATGCTATACATAAATTATAGAATTATTGATTATGTAATAAATATAATTTTGGTCCAAATCAGGAAATATTTTATCTACTTAATTTTTCGGAGCGCTCAATTATTTATAGACAGGCACAACGTTACACGTTTAATATTAAAATGATAGTTAAAACATTGATGAAATATTAGTTTCGTCTGTAAATAAAAAATAGTTTCAAATTTTCAAATAAAAGTTGATCACGTAAATATTAGTATAGCGTAAATAAGACCAGTTAAACAAATGTTAAATAAACTAATCAAAAATGATTTAAATTATTTTATTAGGAAAAGTGCTACTTTATTGTATCGGTTATGGGCGATATTGCTTGCACAGCTTCATTTGCACATTTCCATATGAAGAGCGAGGGGAGCAAAATGTATAAAAACCATGCTTCTTACCACCATAGGCGTGCTCAGAAATACAACGTGTTGATTCTGCAGTTGGATTCTTCTTAAACATTAGAAACTATAGTTTATTTTGTCAAAATGTCTTTCTGACGGGTTAATTATTTAATTAGTCCCTTTTTCTGTTGTAAATATTGCCAAGACTTATTTTGCTTGAGTCTTCAATTGTTAGTTTCTAATTATTATGATCCATTACCTAATTGATAGAAGAAAATTAGCAGAACGCCAACACCGGTATAACAAACAAACACAGAATTTCATCCCCGCGTTTCACGTCTCTCTAGAAACCAATTTCTGTGCATTTTAACGGCGCTACGAAGAGCGGAACTACATAAGAAATAAAATTTAAGTTATGAAGTTTTTCTTTAATTTTACGATGTCAAATTTGATAATAAAACTCATTTAATGATATATTTTATGAAACCTATATTGAGCCAGTATTACAAATTATCTTGAATTAATTTACTTTAAGTCAATTTTGACCTAATTATTCCTTGTTAGCTTAATGAAGCATATGGAAAAATCTGCATGGTTTCGCCCCTTATCAAAAAACAGACCGCGACTACAGCGTTGCCATATATCTGAAGTCAATCATTGCTAGGTTGTCCAATGAAAAAGATTAGTTTAAATTTATTTGTGGAAGGTTTGATATTAGGATAAACTAGGTCAATAGTTTTTTGTAAGATTTCTTCTTTTAAATATGGTCGATAAGATTTGAGTTTTATTTACCGCTATTTGTTTTATGATGTTGAGTTCTTTTTGAAAGTTGATTTTGTGTAGAGGAGAGTTACTAATCTGTGAATCATACTATGAAAAGATGTTAATTTTTGTTGTATCGGGTGGCAAGAAGAGTTGTGGATGACAGTATCAGTGGGTTACCCATGATAAGATCATTTCTGCTAGATCGTTAAACTCTAAACAATTTTGTTCAAGGCAAACTCTCAGTGAATTAATTATTTCTTGTTTTTTGATAACATTGACCTTGTTTAGGGTGAGAAGTTGGATGACTAAATTGATAGTTTCGTCAATAGGTACGCTGGGGAATAAATTAGTTACATCAAAAAATGGAAATTAATAAACTTAAAAATACGGACCTAACCAGTGATTTTAACTGGTACCACATATGCTCCATGGGCTTAAAAATGCAATAATAGGGTGGGAACCGTATCACTGTATGTCCAATTTCTTCTGCCAATGTGTCACAAACATATATGAGTACTTGCCTTTTATAAATTTTGCGGTATCTGAATCCCATTTCCGACAAAACTCTCCAAAGGCTAGTGCGGCTACAACTTATTTGGGTTTCATCATTGGTGAGCCATTGCTTCAGAGAATCTAATGTAGGTACGCGTTGCTCTTCGTACATGGTGTAGATTTTTCGCCTTATCAAGTCTTTGTCGCTTTCGTCGAAACATTTGGTGAAACCGGCATCTTTACGCTTCTTTCTAGATTTAATGGGATTTGACGCGATTCTTTTCACTTTAGTCAGAGGTATCTTAGTCAAATCAGACGTTTCAGTCGCAGCAGCACTAGCATAAAGTTGAGTAAAGAAGTATATACTTTTTTACAATTTCCCTAGCATCGAGAGATAAATGCATTTTCTTCACTGCAACACTAGAAGAAGCACCATCAATGTTTTTCCATGGACGCCACGCCACATACTGTTTTTTTATACGTTTGGTAAAATAATATCGGTAATACAACTAAACTCTTCCAGCAAGAAATAAAAACTAACAAATTTTACCACAAAAAGATATTTAAATATAAATTAAGCAACCTAACCTACCTGATGTTCCTATATTTAATTATAATTATTACAATCCGGTCATTTCCACATAATAATAACAAACGGTCATAAATAATGGGATCACCCTAGGTACTTTTACTGCAGTCATTAAGTTATATCCATTTTTCGTGGAACAATCTTTACTCTATTCAATCACAGTGACCATAATTTTGGGTTTTCCCGACATTACTGGTTTGGTTTAGTTTAGTTGTTCTAATTGGAAATTATATGATTCTTTTCTGTTAACGATTTTTACAACACAAATCCGCCGGTTCAAATCAATAGAAGGGAACATAATTATATATTCAGTTATGCTTCCTACATTATTTTAGAATAATTTACACTACATTACCTTAACGTACAGAGACCTACATGGATCCAAATCACGTTTAAATGCTAAAATTAAATTATAACCCAAATCAAAACTTTTATTTCTTAGACGGCAAAAGTCAAGCTGTCTGTTATTTTTATCCCTCGGCCATACTGTGTTTTAATGTTATCTAGAATGTTGGAATCCCCGGCTTTATACTTCTAAAAGATTCTTAAATGTTTAATATAAACTGCCTAAGGAATAATAAAGTTTCTTCTCGGGTTCTACCCCCAACAGAGCGAAGCAGCTATATGCGTTTGGGGCTTAAACTTGTTTCTTTGTTTATTTTTGCTCGTGTAACTCCATAAAATTACAAGTCAGGGCTGGGGACTCATTCGCCATTTCGTTTTTTCATCAATATTTCGTTATTTTTCGTTTTATCCTTAAACGTATACTAAGTCTTCTTATAACTCTAAAATATTTTTATTATTGCCTGCAGCGTTGCCAAATCGTAATGGGTTTTTCAATATTTTCCGTATTATTTTTTTATTTGTTATGTTTATTTTAAGTGTAGATGGTCTGGATTATTGTGTCATCCTGTATTTTATTGTACTAACATATGTCCCATAAGTTTTAGCACAAATTTCAGATGCCATAAAATTGGAAATAAGAAGAGAATATCAAGTTGCCCTGGTAAAACTTGTTTGACACCTTCACCTAAAGTTGACAATTCAGTTTTTAAATTGATTAAATCGATATGGCTTACAAGTATTACAAGTATTTGTAATTTAGTTGGACGGGTCCCTAAATCCGAAATAATACGCATTTTTGAAAATCAAAAAATATCGCGTAGAACCATTTATCGGATAATTGCTGAATGCGAGCAAGGTATTCCTTATATGAACCTTCCAAAAAGTGGAAGGCCTAGAATTTTTACCAGGGTAAGATCAGAAATACTGGTAAGAAGGGCAAAAAACACACTTGGTACATCGATAAGAAAACTAGCACGACAATATTGAACATCTAAGAACACCATAGCGCGGGAACTATCGCAGAATGGCCAGAAATACCGAAGAAGCCAAAATTCCGAGATGCTGCCGTGCAATAAGAAGACTATATTTTGCTAACAACCGCGTGATAATTATGACCTTATATGAGCCGAGTAAGAGATGAAGCCCTGTATAGTCAAAGGTATATCGATAATTGTCTTACGAAACTGGTAAATTTTCTTGAGGAAGACCTTGAGTCCTGTCACTGAGCAAGAAAAACTCAAAATTGGTTAGCAGACCAAAACGTACCATTTGTTCAGCGAAACGACAACCCTCCTAACCTTCCCTAGGCTCGACCCATAGAAGATTTTTGGGCTCTTTTATTTCGAAAAGTTTACGATGGAGGATGGGAAGCATAAAATGAGGAGGAACTTCGATGCAGAATATATAAAAAAATCCGAGAACTCGATCAAATGCCGTCCAAAACCTAATGCTAGGTGTCCACAGAAAGTTGCGTTTAGTGACCATGGTCTTCTATATTTAATTTAAGTTCATAATTTTGTTGCTTATGAAACAATTAATTGCTATGTATTACAAAACTTTATTTCAATATAAGCAAAATACTAAATTTTTTATCATCCAAATAACTACAAAATTAATAAAATAAAATGATAACTTAAGATTTCTGTATCATAATATTTATGCAGCAGTCATAATAATCATTAATAAACAAAAAATAATTTACTTAGTTAAATAAGTTGTACAAAATTTTTATTAATGAAAGTTTGAATTAGTTTGAAAATTGTCTCTTACATTAAATAAAGTCTGAGGTGTTATGCATTGATATACCTTCCTAATATTCCTTTCATTTAAGTGTAATTACATACAAAATAGTTTAACAACAAAATACCAAAAATTAAGTACCGAAATGACAATTGTTAATAGTTAATTTTCATGGCTAGACGTAAAAATTTTGAATAATTTTTTAAATATTTATCGAATCGGTTAAAGTATCGGGGCGCTTGCATTCCCATTTCGCTACTGCAGTGCCGTTGCGGTAATTAGGGAATGAACCGAATTGGTCAATTTACCCATGCATATAATATATTGACGACTTCACATCCTGACACGTTCCGTGTGTATTTCCGAACGACAATATAAAATTTGTGGTGCAATGGAGAAAATGAATACGGAGCTACTCATAAGTTTAGTGGAATTGAGGCCCGTTTTATGGAATAAAACGCTTGATATAATTATATGAAGATAAAAATTTTACGTCGTCAGTTTGGAGAGAGATATGGGCGCAATTCGGGGGTGGCACTTGCCAACCCAAAATTGTCTACGTTAGTATTTTGCCATCTCAAAATTTATGACGTCGTGGCAACACTGACAATCCAACAATATGCAGAGCGTAGAATTGACAGGATAACACTAATTGTAAGACAAAACTGTAGTTCAACCAAATTCTTTTGGGCGTGGCCCCGAAAAATTTACTTTTTTACTCCCAGTTAGTATCTCGCAAACATATTGCCACTCCAATTTAAAAATTACGCCACTGGAGAGATGTGTTCTCCACTATCAATCCATTTAGCAGCTTCTCAAAAGTATAGATTGACATTCGAAAATAATTGAAAAATTTCATTTCATCTCTCCTCAATTGGCACATAAGATTACGGAAAGACCCCAAATCGTTCTTTAACAATAGAATGTTCCCATTATGTACTAATTACTTGTGTTTCCTGTACGAGTACATAAGAATAAACATACATACCTACATCAATTTTGTCTATAAGGAAACTACCAAAACTATCAATAAACACCAGCAAAAACGTTACGCACCTCACTCGATTCGGTATAAATATCGTTTCGATTAAATACCGTATCGTGTGAACGTACTTTAACACCATGCATAAATAATAAAAACTATCAATATTTACTAATCAAAAATTTGCAAATTTTTACTAAACAAAAATCTGGCAACCCCGGAGCCACTATGTTTCAAACGACTCTTAATTCATGGTTCATTATTTCAACGTCATTTAGTGTTTAATGAACTTTCGAAGTCCGATGTTTAATATTATTACATAAGGATAAATTGTTCATTAAAACTTTTAAAGAAATATTAAAATTCTTTATTTTTAAAAGAATCATAGGGATAAGTGCATTATGTAAGTTATTTTATGGAACGTAAAGTCGGAGCAATTAAGCTGCAAAATTGTATAAAATTCAGGATACAGATGCCCTGCAGAAACGGAATTCTGCTTCGAATAGGAAATTAAATTAATAGAATTTGTGACTGCATTGAAGCAAAATTGCGGATTCTTTATTAAAATGTTAATAATCAAGTGAAAACGAAATGAATTTTGCTACAACATAAATTTGTAGGCAAAGTCTTAAGATTGAATTTGTGCTTGAAATATGCTTGAATTTATTTAAATTTATTTTTTTTATTTAAATACTTTAATATATTTGTATTATTTGAACGAATTTTTCTGATAGGGGTTCAAAAATTTATTGTATAACTGAAATTACTGACATATAAAATATTCAACTGCAGCAAATGGTGATTCCATAGTTTTGAGCCGGGTTTATTCATGACCCTTACTTTATTTTAAACTAACTATTGTGTTACTTTTTTAAAAAATGGATTTCTGTTTTTACAACATGATTTACTAATTTCTGTCATCGAGACTAGTAGGTACCTTCATCTTGGTAACTTTGTAAATTTAAGAGAAACCCCAATAATTTCTTCATATATCACTAGTTATGGCGCTGGAGGAGGCAAGGAAGGCTGAACCTCCTTAACATTTTTCCTCCAGACGTTTTCTTGGTGTATTACTCGAATAATAAATTTTAATTTACAGCAAATAGTTTTCAAATTGATTTTAAGCCTTGAGGCTTTTATCTGTCCTAATGCAACTGCGCAAAAAGCCTGGTTTAAAGTACCGGGAAACAAAATCGTTGATTTAGAAGAGACTCTTAATTATCAAAAACATTTATGGCTAACTGGGTCTGAGCCAAGAAATAAATTGTTTTGCTGGTATTGTTTGCTATTTTCTTGTGAAGTCATCTTGCTGGAGAAAATGAGGGTACCCATAACTGTTAAAAACTTTACCGCCCGGATTAGGAACGAAAATTGACAAGAACATTTATCATTTACTGTAAATTACTGGCGAGGTCAAATAATTTACAGTAAATGATAAATTAATAATTAGAATTCATACAAACGGTACCAGAAGAGTTTCCTCCCTAGATCTGGACCATCCTCCATATCGAGCGGATATCCGTCTGATATCCGCGTATGGCTTTATTTTATTCAATAATTTGGAAAGGGCATCATTTTGCACAATATAACCAATTAAAAGGCGATATTGATATTTTAAAGACAGAAGTAATTTTTTTCTGAGAGTACAGTGTCCCATTTTCGACACTTATATAGGGTTTGTTCGTAATTGGCAGTGTTATCAAAAAAGTAATGTAGGTGTCATGTGGTCTTTTTAGGTCAATCTTAAAATAGTAAAATCAAAATTTGAAAATTTTCGCTGGCTTCGCTGGTCAAAAAATTGACAATTTCAAAATTACCCTATATTTTCTTAGTTAAAAGTGATACAGAAAAACCTTTTATACAGATGTTTCTTTATATTGATTGTTGAATAATATACCATTTTCAGAATAAGTATACTGGGTCAGGTAAAAAAGTTATTGGACCTAACCTCATTTTTTTAAATGGAACCCCCTATATATTTTTATCTAAAAAGATACTATTTTAAATTCTCCTTTCAAATATATAACACGCCATTGATGAAATTGGTTTTCTAGGTGATTTATTAAATTTTATTACTTTGAATCACAATAGACCATGGAACAAAAGCTAATATTCTAGAAACAACTATGTTGACTATTAACATTTAACGTCAGTTTCATTTTTACATTATTCATTTGCAAAAATGACTTATCAACATTTTGAAAAATTTGATATGATATCAGTATATATTGAAAGTGGAAAAATGAAGAAATGGCGCAAAATGTATATTTTGTTCGCTATTCGGACAGACGGTAACCATTTTAAGAACATATTCCGAATTTTTGCGATGATTCCCGTTATTTTTTACCTTAATCTGAATCTTTTATTTCGTTTCAAAGTAATAAAGTTTAAATAAATCGCCTAGGACCAATATCAGCCATGGTGTGTTATACAGTGAGTCCCAGAAGAAATGTCTAAATTCATTTAAAATTCAGCGGTAAGTTTTTTCAAAAAACGCTCGTACCCGTCGATTTTGATTTTTGAATTTTTTTTGTGGTTATTTCATGTATACAGGGTAGCTCAAAAATAAGTTACGACCATCAACTTCATTTTTTCAAATGAAAACATATATTTTTTATTTCATTTTTGAATTTTGCATTGAATTCTAAGCATGTTTCATGTACCATGTCCTATACATAAACTCAACAGTTATTGAAAAAATTAGGATTGAACATATCTATAAGTAAGACCTGTTTATTAAAAAAAAACACAACAAAATCAAATTAAATGTTGAAAATGTGCGTCATTTACGGCTTGACAATATCCAAGATGATCAATAAACTCTCTTTGCACGTTTCCAACCATTTCCGGAGTTATGACACGCACTTCTCTTCGGATCCTTTCTTTCAACTCCTGCATATTGTTTGGCCTGTTAACAAATACTTTTGATTTGAGGTAACCCCACAAAAAAAAGTCCAGCGGAGTTAGGTTAATTCGATAGGTCCTCTCCTTCCAATCCACCGACTGGGAAAGGTTTCATCCAAAAATGTGCGCACAGTGGCCGCATAGTGCGGAGGAGCACCATCTTGTTGGAATATCAGTTCTTCGTCAGGGGAGTCTGGATCCAATGGATTCGAAAATAAAGCCACTAATGCTGGAATTAATTCTAGTTGGAGAAATTCGAGATATACTTGTCCAGTTAAAGACTGTTCATAGAAAAATGGACCAATTACTCTTTCGCGTACGATTCCACACCAAACATTTATTTTCTTAGGGTACTGGCTGTGAACCTCTATCATCCAATGCGGATTTTCTGTTGCCCAATATCGACAATTTTGTCTGTTCACATTACCATTCAAATAGAACGTAGCTTCATCCGAAAAAATAATATTTTTTACTAAATTATTATCTAGATTGCACATATTTTGCATGCGTCCGTAAAACTCACTTCGCCTATCGAAATCATCTTCAAATAACTCATGCACTGGAATAACTTTGTATGGGTGATATTTGTGCTTTTGAACTACTCGGTGAACAACAGATTTCGGCATGTGTAAATCGGCCCCAATGTGCGACAGGGGAGTACATGGATTTTCTTCCAAGGAAAGCAAAACGTCAAGTTGTTCATTTTCATCTCGAGTAGGACGACCAGATTTAGGCAAATCTCTAACATGACCGAATTCTCTAAACTTAGCCTCTATTCTACTCACCATCTTTTGAAATATGGGAGGACGATCAGGATGGATTTCATTAAATAATTGGGCTGTTTCTATTTGAGTACGTGTTTTATCACCAAACCCAACCATGCATAGAATTTCAATTTTTTCCCGTTCCGTTAACTTCACCATTATTGTGAAAACCGCAACTTTGAAACTACGCTTGACAATAATTATACTTATTTGAAATAAAATTGTCATACAGTTTCTATGGAAATAAACGGTGACAGTGAGACAGTACACTCTTAGTTATTATGGAGCCCAAAATGACATATTGCCAGAAGATTTGATAGATCGTTGGATTCCCTAAATGATATGTTCAATCCTAATTTTTTCAATAACTGTTGAGTTTATGTATAGGACATGGTACATGAAACATGCTTAGAATTCAATGCAAATTTCAAAAATGAAATAAAAAATATATGTTTTCATTTGAAAAAATGAAGTTGATGGTCGTAACTTATTTTTGAGCTACCCTGTATACATGAAATTACCACAAAAAAAAAATTAAAAAATCAAAATCGATGGATACGAGCGTTTTTTGAAAAAACTTACCGCTGAATTTTAAATGAATTTAGACATTTCTTCTGGGACTCTCTGTATATTTGAAAGGAGAATTTAAAATAGTATATTTTTGGATTAAAATATACAGGGTGTTCTATTTTAAAAAATGAGGTTAGGTCTGACCCCGTATACTTATTCAGAAAACGACAGATTGTTCAACAATCAATATAAAGAAACTTCTGTATAAAACATTTTTCTATGTCTCTTTTAACTAAGAAAATATAGGGTAATTTTGAAATTGTAAATTTTTTGATTTTTTCCCGTATCTCTTAAGCGAGCGAAAATTTTCAAATTTTGCTTTTACCATTTTAAGTTTGCCCCAAAAAGTGCACATTACACCTATATTACTTTTTTGATAGCACTAACAATTAATTACGGGGGTTGCCTATAAAAGTGTCGACAATGGGACACCCTGTACAGCACAAGTGGTCTAAGCGCATCAAAATTATAACATATTATACGTAAAAATAAAATTACCAAGAAATCGTCAATCAAACGTAATAATTGTAGAAATATTTATTAGAAAAATCGACCTTCTCTAATATTTGACGATTCATATCCACCGATTTTCCTCATGGTGGTGTTAAAAGAACAAAATTTACTGACCAAACTATAAACCCACCGACTGCTTTGACCTTTTATCTGAAAGGATTTATTGAACCGAAAATGTCGGCTGCAGATCTTTTTTGTTTCAATTTTTCATTTTAAATTTACAGACCATTTGTTTTCGCGGAGGAGCAGACTTGCAACTGTAATAATATGTTACTATGTATGTTAGTTAGTTAGACTTTGTTTATAATACGCCATTAGATTTCTTCAGATTTGGTCTTAGTTATATGAGCTATACAGGGTGTTTCAAAAAACATGTGCTATCGTTCGTGCCGTGATTCCTCACCAAAATATAAGACAAATAGTCCTTATCAACTTGGGTCCGCAGATGCTGTGTTTGAAAGATACAGATTTTTGTTTCTTCGGATTTGTTCGGAAACGGCTTTAGAGATTTCAGTGAAATTTGGGTCATGAAAAGAACCTACAATAGCATATATTTTAAAAATAAAAATGCGCGAATTTTTTTACCAGAGACGTGCATTCGATCAGGCACTTTAATAATTTTTAACAAAAATAGGTACACCACTATATATTATTTGATTTTATTAAATTTATTAGAAATCCTAAGTAGTTTTTTGTAAACAATATTATTTTGGTACTGATTAATGATGAAAATTGTAATTAATATTATATTTTATAGGGAATTTTACAATAAAATATTTACTATAATTATTTTACTATACTGCCATGTTAATGCAAAGGGGACTATCTACTGAAAATTTAATTGTGAAATATATAGATTATGTAGCTTTCATATTTCAATTACGCCCATATTTGTAGTTAAATATAAATAGGTATTGATAGCATATACTGCTTTCGAATTTAACAGACATTGCACCCCTTTGAATTAACACGGCAGTAGAGTGTTTGTTAAAATTTACTATACAGGTTGTTCCAGAGTGGACAATCTCCCGGGTTCAGATATCCCCCGGGTCCAGATAGAATACTTAAAAATTACAGGAGAAGTACCTAATAAATTTTTCTTCCTACAGCCTCGCTTACGGAGATACGGGCCCATAACGGACGTCCCTGGAAATCGTTGTTTTTTAAGTAATTTTTTAAGTACTAGTTGTAATTTAATAATTTTTTAGTATAATGGTTAGTAGAAGAGTGTCCTTAAAATTCGCCATTTTAAACACATTTGGCTTATTTAGTTTGCCAGGGACGTACTAGACGTAACACAAAAATGCTTTTGTACACCTAGTATGATGAAGGAACGACAATAATATTTCTGGATACTCTAAACCTTAAGCTAAAAAAGGTATTGTTTATCAATGTCGATAAAATGAACTGTTTTGGAAAAAAAAAATATTTTTGTTCAATATGATTTATATTCAGTATACGTAAATTTCATTACTAAGTTAGTAACTAATAAGACAAGGAGAAAAACCGCAAATTTCAAGACACTACCATAAACTGACACTGACATAAATATTCTTAATTAAATCAGTACAAGTAAAAAAACCATAGCAACAAACTTTATGAACATAAAACAACAACTAATGCAAAAAACCATATTAAACAAAAATTTTTTTTTCAAAAACAGTTCACTTTATCTACATTGATCAACAGTATTTTTTTGTTTTCAGCTTAAGGTTTACAGTATCCAAAAATATTATTGTCGTTCCTTCATCATACATGGTGTATAAAAAAAAACGTTTTTGTGTTATGTCTAATCCGTCCCTGGCAAACTAAATAAGCCAAATGTATTTAAAAGGGTGAATTTTAAGGAGACTCATCTACTACCATTATACTAAAAAATTATTAAATTACACCTAGTACTTAATAAATTATTTAAAAAACAACGATTTCCAGGGACGACTGTTATATGCCCGTATCTCCGTAGGGGAGGCCATAGGAAGAAAAATTTATAAGAACTTCTCCTGTTATTTTTAAGTGTTCTATCTGAACCCGGGAGTTTGCCCACATATTCTGGGACACCCTGTATATTTTAGTATTTACTTCATTTTACTAAATTTATTAGAAATTTTAATTATACTTTTTTAGAAATTATGTTTACAATATTATTTTGGTTTTGGGAAAAGAACATTTAATTAATATTATATTTTATAGGATTGTTACAATAAAATATTTACTAATTTTACTATAGCCTTTTTGGTGTAAAATGTTACTCTTATCTTCTCATTATCTTAAAATCCTACCGGTATCTTATAAATGGTAAATGGAGTCATATTTATTATATTCCTAAAAATTGCTAACATGTTTGCCCAACACATCCGGAAAAAAATTAAATAATAAACGGCCACCCTGTATAAACTATATAGCACCCATTTCTCACCACAGCACAAATCTGTTCTTTTGTTAAGTGCATTCGAGTGAACCGCAAATGAGGCATGCGATGACATTATTCATGTGAGTGCACAGTCATACACAATTCTTGTTCATTGCGAATGCTTTTTAACTTTGACATGTTCCGCGTTGTGTATCTATTTTTATGAGCGATTGATGTCGGCTGAATCATTTTGAGCATTGATTCGTGAAACGACTGCCATATAAAGAGAAAAATAGAATCTTGGACAATAACGTTGAATGATTTTTAATACATGTCCAGTATTTCCCAGCAGGATGAGAAATTAAATTATTTTTAAATTATACATTGTATGTATCTACACAATACAGGCTGTAACAAATTCGTTGTTTACCATTGAAATTTCGGAAATCGTAAGACATTCAACGTCAGTTAAATTGTTGCAAACTTGCTTAATTACGGATCCAATAATATTCCGCAAAAAAATTTAAAATAAATACAGTGGTTTTCAAGGTATTTGGAAAAATTTTAAATTTTGCTTTTCGGTCTTTATTTTTTCCTGATTGTACAAAAATAATTTTCTCATTGCTACTTTTTATGCTCCATACGATGGTATCATCAGTTTTTTAATAATGCGACGTTTCGTCTTCAGGCCACCATCATCAACTTAAGTTTTTTAAATATAGTACTGAATTTTCTTGTTTAAATTATGGAGGAGGAACTAAATCTACATACAGGGGTATATAACAATTATTTACTTTCCGACGTTTCGTTTTTTAAATTGGCCAACTTCATTAAAATACACCTAATACGTTCCTGTAATTTTCGTTTATTTAAAAAAATTAGGTTATAAGTTATAATTAGTAACATTAATTATTCTTTAAGTTTTTTAGTTCACAAATTTATACAGAAATATGTTTATTAAGGTTGAAATGAAGTAAATACAAAATCTAAAATAAATCAAATTTGACTTTGACGCCAGCACTTTTTAAGACTTTTAAAAAGATGCATTGAGTTTTACAGTATCGAATTGAACCGCATTTTTTTAAACAAAAGTAAATTACAGTTACGTACAGGGGGTATTTTAATTAAGATGGTAAATTTAAGGAACAAAACGTCTAAAAACAAAGTTGTATACACCTAAACGTAGATTTAGTTGTTCTCTCATAATTAAAAAAAAATAAAGCGGGCTCATATTTAAAAAAATTAAGTTGATGATCGTGGCCTAAAAACGAAACGTCGCAGTATTAAAGAAGCGGCAGTGGTTCATCGCGTATTTCTGCTGTTCGCCGCTCTGGGCAGAATTAACAGGGCTAAGTTAGCAGATCACTTTCCATGGAAATATCTGTAAAAAGAGTGAAATCCCCAACCTGTCTTCGAAGTTCTAGGCTGTCGAGGCTCTTCGTCAGCTCGTGGTCTCCGATCAGACGAATGGCCCTCCTTTCGATGGAATCCAATTGCTGATGAGTATGTTTTGGTGCAGAGCTCCAGATAAATTTCTTCGAGGTCTTTGTTGAAGCCCGATACTTCATGCTGTCTGCGAAGACGTGCGTTGGCAGGCGAAGTAAGTGCATTCAAAAAGAAAGATGTGACAAGTGTACTATCATCAGCAAATCTAAATATCTGATTTTTAGTTTTCACTAGGAGGTCGTTAATGTAGAGTAAGAAGAGGGTGGGAGACAATATGGACCCTTGAGGAACACCGGCATTACTGGCGAAGGTGTCTGAGAGAAATCCGTCAATCGAAACTTGCAGAGAGCGGTCTTTAAGAAAGCTAGACAACCATGCACAGAATCGACTGGGCATACCATAGGATCGCAGTTTACTTAGAAGCCCCTCATGCTAAACACGATCCAAGGCTTTAGAAATATCCAGTGCAACAGCCCGAGACTCACTAAATTTTGTTGCTAATTAATTTTTTGATAATACCATTAAATGGTGCTTGTATCTTTCTTGTTTATAACGGATGTAGCAAAGTCGGCAAGGCTAAAAAGTATAGTTCATTACCTAGTACTGCCCTTAATACAATTTTCCATAGTCTTGTATTGAGGCTCTTCATTGCGAATTAAATTTAGTACGTATTTAAGGTCTGGCACATGGCCTATTTTTAAAAGTGAGGGTGATATTATTTATTAAAATTTATGAACGGAAGTGTAATATCTAAAGTTTTATTTCTATGACAGTTAAGACATATTTTTAGGTCTTGATAATATTTACGTTTCAAAGCTGAGAAGTTTTAAAACTAATTTGGTGGTTGAAAACAGTTTAGGTCGTTAAAATTGCCTTTGAATTAATTTGGACCGATAGGAATTAAGTCGGAAATGCACCAATTAATTCACTATAATTATGATTAAAGATTGCAATTTAGATTACAAATGCTAAATAAACTTTGGTAAACTGACGACGAATTAAAAAAAAGATCTGACATGTTGATAAAGCGTAACAATTTTACATGTCTGCAAGCGAGATTGTTCAGGTTGTCTTATTAAATTTTTTAAAAAATTTTCATTCGTATTCATTAGTAAAATAACGAATTTAAATGATACGTATTTGTAACATTTTCTTAAAATTTAAATCTGACACCACAGCGACAGTTCGCCGTCGAAAGTGACGATACCCGTGCCTGATTGGTGAACGCCAGAAGGAAAATATATCAAATACACACTGTATTTAGGCGTGTGCGGGCACCAAACAAAACTTGTGTCAACCACCAGTGGTGGAGCGAAACCTTTTATTGTTAATACTGTGTTTTGCTGTTAATATTGGATAGGGAATGGTGATTCGAAATTAATTTTCATGAATTTTAGCTTTGGAGAAATTTTACTTTTTGACCTTGATTTCCGTTCCGTCCTTGTTGCAGATTTCTGTATCGTACTGTAGGTCAAAAACAACATAACCGATTCAACAGCAGTTTCCAATATTTGAACTTTGCTGCCTAATGTCAGGACTATGAACAAATCATTTGGACCAAATGTAGTTTTTTAGTATTAATTAACACAGCGAGAAATAGTATATTGTACAACAAGTGAGAAAAATTACATAAATTTCTCCCGAGCGCAAATCAAGCGAGGGACAAATATGTTATATACTTACATGTCGTACACTGTACTTTTTCTACGGATGCGTTATTTTTACGTGCTTTTATTCTCGTTTCAAAAATGCGCGTATTTTTACGTATTTTGATATATCAACACAGTTTTTAATAATTATGGCACTCTTCAGCATCGAGTACTGGGACCATAATATGAATGGTTTTAATTTTCTTGATAATTCTTGAAAATAAACTAACAAAAAAAGAATTCACCTTGGCTTGCATTCTTCAGTCAATAAAGTTACTGTAAGCGATTTCATATTTTTGTCTTGATGTGCTTGTTATTACAAGCATCGGATGCTTTTTGAACAATATCTGGAGGTGTACTTTCAAACTCTAAATCTTCATATTCCATTATAATTAATATTTAACAAATCTGACCTGTTTTAGTATAAAAATAAACAATATTAGTATATTGTCCAACAAGTACAACACCCGTTTGGCAAGTTGACAGCCATAATAATTGTGCAATGTTTCGGTTGTGTTGTTATGGAAACGACGGCAAATGTTTTCATGGCCGAAGGAGATATTGCGCGCTAATGGTCGATGTTGCGTCGTCAACATGGAAACGTACCGTATCAATTTGCCATGTAACAATTCATGGCTGCCTATTATTTCTCACTATAATGGCGGATATTCTCCGTTTTGAACATATGGAAGCGATGAGAGAAGTGGAACATTCCATAGCATCTGTAGAAAAAAAATATATAATTCCAAGTAAATGTTATTTTTTAAACATATTTATATGTATTTGCATTAAGGGAAAATATATTTTTACTGTTTTGTAAAACATATAGAGAGTTTTATACTCTTTTCGTGAAGAAATAATACAAATTAAATTGTAGATATTATTCACGACTAAATTCTCTTTCTTCTTTTCAGCCAACCGAATTGGTTGTTGGAGTTTGTTTATCGTTACTGCGGATGAAAGGGTTTATAAATAGTCTTATTTATGGGAAATACCTACTTACTATAGTCTGAATTTTGAGGGAACCCGCAAGATCGTGGGCAAGTCGTGTGAATTAATGTCATGCATATTAATTTTAAGTTTATAGGTTGGTATGAGATTGACTTAAATTCCAGGACCGAACTTAGATATTACACATTTTTAATACGTAACGTTTATTTAAACAATATACTTTAAGGCATTGATAATATAAACGTCCCCATTAAATGGAAGTAAAGTAGCAGAAGAATATAGGATACCTAAACAAAAAGCTGATAAAAAGGGTGTTTCTTTTACAGTAAAATTAAATACCTGCTGAATTCAAGTAGCTATTTGTGTGAACCTACTAACCTGGTTAGAGAAGTAACTGTATAAGTGAATAGTATCATAGCGAACAAAATCTAGATGCGTCTACGTAGACTACGTAAGTCAAATATGATAATAACGAAAATTTATAACCTCCAATATTCGGGGAAAATGAATTTTATGTACCGCCAGTTCACATAATAATAAAATATTCAATAATTGAAGTTCAATCATGTCTGGGTGCACAAGTGCTAGTAGACATCACTCTAAGAAAAAATGTTGTGACGAGAGGAGAACGGTATTGACAACCGCCGTAGATATTCATCTCTGGGTTTGTTCGGGAGGAGTAGTGATACGGCGAAATGCATCTAAGGATGAGTCCACTGCATCTTATCTTTTCTTTGGCTGGCAAGTGTCGCGACGAATTTTATATCGCCATAGACATTCGTTGTTGGTACTTGATAGCATTGCCAATACCGTTCTCCTTTCGACGGACTCTAGCGTTACTCTGACGAGCCGTGATATGGCAAAATGCTTTAAGGATGAGCCTGACGAAAGGAAAACGGTAAAAATTCTACTGGGTGTTATGGAAATGACGTATTATATTTAAATGGGTGACTCCTGGGGTGTCCTAGAGAAGCGCTACATATTTTTTTTTTAATCGAACGTTTAAAAAGTTGGGTAATTCACCCCTAAACCCACTGGTCACTACACGGCTCAACAAATGTTCAGGAACAATGTTGCCAACTGTGTAAAAAATGTAAAACTTTAGATTCTTATAAAAATAATATTTAGTTTACCTAGTATCCAAATAGAAGTGAATCCAGGTGCCAGTACACTAGCAAGTAATCCAGGGCACAGACATTTTCAGGTTTTTTTTTCTATGGGAAAAACTTTATGCTCATCACGTACCCTGATGATAATGTGGAACTGCATAATAAGCTTATACATACTAAACCCCATTCGGCCTCTTATTTCCAATCTCTCGGAACATTTTCACTAAATCACTTAAAGAAACACACAGACAACCACGAGTTTCAAATTAGTTTTTTTGAAGATATGCACCTATTATCAGATTAAACGTAAACACTAAACAGCACTTAATTATTTCGCAATAGAAATAATAAAAACGCTAATTTCTATGGGCCATTAATCCTTTACTAAAGATAAAATGAAGCAATTATGTTGACAGGAACTACCGTTTGAAATAAATGGTGCTTTCTTTGTGCACATTCAGAGAACTAACTTGAGCTAGCGCGCTTGCCATTTCCGAGACTATAATTATACAGAAAAGTAATATTATAGAAGGAAATTTCGCAATTTAGGTTAGGCAACATCGCTTTATCGGTTTCCTACTGTTTTTACCAAGATTCAAGCAGATTTGTGTGTTAATATTTGAACCCGAGTTTAAATTATTAAGTTATTTGTTCTTTTCGCGACGGCAGTGCCCCATCCCAGCAGTTCGATATCGATCGACGGAACGAACGTGTTATTTATTTTTAAAATTTTTAGATGTTAAATACATTATTTCCCAGACCACTCAGACAATAAGGGCGTATTTTGTCTACACAGTAACACTTTAAAATACTAATTCAGATTGAATGGTACTTAGATGTATTATGTGATTTTATTGTGCCGGTTTGCTTTTGTTCAAGTCACCTAGGTACTTGGTGTTTTTTATAAATTAAGTTGGTTTTAAATAAGTCCGAAAAGCTAAATAAAATTGCATTTTTTTTCTAAGGGGTAAGTGGCATTTATAAACTTTTAGGTTGTCCAGATCTGACGGGTGTCGTTCGAATTGAATAAATGAGAACATAGCTGACCATTTAAAGACTCCGCGGCGGTTCGTTCGAGTCAGTTCAGGTTTATAAATCAGAGATTGTTTCCTAGCAAACGTAAAAGTATATAATAATGTACCCTGAAAAATAAACAACTTGCAATCTGTCAAACGGTTATTGACTTTCTAAAGAATTTACCCTAAAGATATGACAACAATGTTCAAGATTCAGTGACGTTTTGCGCCATATGTTGCTTTGTTTCCCTTCCTGACAGGGGCAGCACGTGGTCATTTTTGGTTTGACATAAGGTCATGTGGTCATGTACAGGGCATATTAAATTAAAGCGCCATTTTTGGATATTTTTCTTCAATTTGTTTTCATCTCAGGAATTGCCGGTTTAAATATAATACGTCTTTCCATAACACCCTGTATATTTGTGGTTTAAAAGACATTTATTTTTCAATTTAAATAATCGTTATGAAACACCTCCGTAATTTGTGCCATTAACCAGAAAAATGATACTAAAAATATAAATTTATTTACGATTCAATGACTCAATTACTACGAACTTCCTGTTATAGTATTGTTTTACCGATTTTTTACTCCAGGCTTGAATGTAATTCTTTGTTCGAGTATCAAAGGAAGTTTTTCCCTTTTTCCGAATTTTCGTTAAAAGGCTTTTGATCTAATAACTGTTTGTTTACCTACCGTCCGTTCGTTCTTATAAAAGAAATAAGGCGCTCATTATTATTTGAGCTCCGACGTTCTTTGCGCCTTCCCAAGGGGCGCTTGTGTTTTTTATAAATTAGTTTCTTATTTTTAGATCTAATTTAAAGTATCTAGGTACCGAATACAACGTGACTTCGAGAAAAACAACAGTTAACATTTTAATGCTTCTAAAAAATTTGCATCCCTCGTGGTTTAACCCACTAAATGGGGGATAATGGGAATAGATGTTACCCTTAAAATCTTAAGTGGAAAGAGGGGTCAAATAGCACATGATTCTAAAGCTAAAAGTAGTTTAAATCTCTGTGGATTAATATCGTAATTTATTATTTTTTGAGTAGTAGTTTCCAAGAAATCACATTGCAAAAACCGACGTATTAGAACTTACCTGATGCAATGAAATTTATGATTTTAGGACAGTATTTAAAAAACCTTATTAATTTTGTTGACTGCTCTTTTAGTAGAACGTCCGCAGGTAATCACTCCGGGTGACATCCTTTCCAGTTTTTTACAAACTCAAGGGCAAGTCACCGTCTAATAATTTACATGAAAAAGTCCATTTTTGGAACTTGATTGCTTGGTAAGCACTTACTCGATACGATATAGTGTGAGTTATTTTCGTATGGTGCGTGCAAACTGGTTAGTTATTTGGAGTTACTAAGCCTCGCTTCCTTGCGCAATATCATACCTTGTGTTTACCATCATGTAATTGCTGTAGGAAGAATTTAAGAATTAGATTAAAGTTTAAATTATAACGTTAATCTTTGACTGCCTTGAAACCCTAATTAGCCTTCTGATAAAATGTCCCAAAGTTGCATCTGGTCGGGGAGAACGAGGATAAAAATTTTATTTACCTTCCCTAATTGTTATATCATCTTAAGTAGGTAGGTGTCTCTTTAATTCGAATTAAAAATAATTCATATGTAGATAGATATATTTTCAAGCCGACAATACATCTATTTATTGCGGTTTGAAGATGTAGGGACCACACAATGCACTATACAGCGTGTGTGGTAGAAAGTGTAACACAAGTTTTGCTTGATTGAAATATTCCTTAGGAATAGTCGAGTATCCGAAATATTATATAGGGTGGCCAAAAAATGTGAAATTGATCTACGAGAAAATATCCTACCTAATAACACTGATCAACACATAATTTGATGCCTGCAATTTTGTTATTGTTTTTGGTAATTTAGGTCTGCTGAACCTAAAAATATATTTTTATATGTTTTCTTTAGAAACTCAGATTTGCTCCATCAGATCGTTTATAAAAACTAGGGCCATAAGCTATATTTTCGAGATTAAGGGTATTTTATATCGCATAATTATATGTATTACTGCTACCACCAAAAAAAAAATCAGGAATGGAAGAAAAATGTTTATTGTACACCACAACAAATACAAGAATCATCTGTGAATAACATTAATAATATTAACTTAAGTTATTAATTTAAATTAACTCAAACTAATACATAAAAATGAGCTAATCTGCATTAGCCAAAAACTTCTTTTATAAGATTTTCTCGCATGAGATTGAAAAGGACAGTCTCGTTGAAGACTCCATCATTAATCGGCCATTATGTAAATGTCCCATCTACCCTGATATCTCTCTTCCATAGTTTTTATATCCTGGTGGAATCATTCCCCCTGTTTTTCACTAAGGTCTCCCAAATTTTCTGGGAATCGTTCCAAGAGGTTGTGGAGATGATGAATCCTAAGCTCATATGTTGGTTAAAGTTGTTGAGTATATTTTCGACTATCTTTAGGTAATTTTTCGATTTATTATTTCCGGGAAAATTTTGCACAACTTTCAAAAAAGAGCACCATGTATTAAATTCAGTTCCGGTCATCGATTCTGTCAAATGTGAATCTTTTATGAACTCTATATTCCGACTTTCAATTTCTCCTTGCTGAGATTAGGTATTTCCAGTGATTTATGAATAAATAGGTATAATTAAAAAAGCATTAGTCTTGGAATTAGTTAAATTTTATTGTTGACCATTATAGTTGTCAAATAGTTAGTATTACAATTTATTATGAGTAGGCTTTATCTCCAAAACTAGAGCTGATATGAAGAAAAGTTAAGTATTTTTGGAATCACCACATTCAAAATAACTAAAATCAGTTGTTTTTTCTTCAGCACCAAGAGGACATTTTTTTTGTTGGGCTGTGTAATTTAGGGGATAGACTAAAAGACAGAAAAGACAGAAATAGGAAAGTCAATAAAAGAACTAGAACGATGTATCGAAAATGATGATGGTTTAGCAGAAATTTGACAGTTGTTTTATTCAGTTAGGACTTTTACGGTCAGTATTTAACTTCTTGGGTAATTTAACTCATTCTTATTATGTTTTATTTTGAAACAGAATTTTATTTCGTTTCATAAAATAAATTTATATTAAACATTAAATAGTTTTATATCTTATAGGTTGCCGTATCTTGTCAGCATGTTTAGAGATATATAATTCTAGAAGGAGTTTCAAAACAGCATTTTGATGTATTGTTAGAAATAAAGGTATTTTGTTCTTAGATCAATTTCACATTTTTTGCCCACTCTATACAATATTTCGGATATTCGACTATGGCAAGGAAGGTTTTTAACCAAGCAAAACTTTTTAGCAATAGTGACTTGAGTGACAATGAATGATAAAAAAGTTTCTCATTTGTTACACTTTCTACCATACTTGATGTATAATGTAAACACTAGGTATAATATTTTGTTTTAATCTATGATTTCTGTAAACACATTTAAGAAAATTAATAAAACTAGATAAGTAAGGCAAATCAACATTTTTTATAATTTCTCGGCATCGTGGGTTTTTAACAGATTGCCATCAAAACATCGTATGGCGTTTATTGCAAATAAACTTTCCCAAAATAGGAATCGCCCACGAGACGTTGGATTACCCGGTTCTTCTTCGTTACGAACAAGTTGATGTTATTTCAAAAAAGCGGCGTAGGTCTGTTATACATGACGATCTTTTCGATGTGATTAATTTATATTTCCACCATAAATTTTATTTAGAGATAGACCCAAGCCATTAGTTATAAAAAAATAAATATACTATTTTGGCTGCGTCAACGCAATAAGTATTATCGTCTGAATTTTGACAGAACTCTCAAGGTCGTGGTCAAGTCATGTGATATTAATGTCATGCCTGGTTATTTTAACTTTATAGGTTGGCATCGGTTTGACATAAATTCAAGGACCGGACTAAGAAATTACACATTTTTAATTTGTAACGTTTAATTTAAACAATATACTTTAAAGCACTGATCATACACTCTCCGACAATAACTTGCGGACAAAGATAATGTTACTCAGGATTATAGTCCTATATATATGGAAAACGATTTCTTATTTTTACGTACAGGGTGTCCCACTTTCGACACTTTTATAGGGTATCTCCGTTATTGTTAGTGCTATCAAAAATTTAATGTAGGTACCATGTGCTCTTTTTGGGTCAAACTTAAAATGATAAAATCAAAATTCGAATATTTTAGCTCGCTTATGAGATACGGGGGAAAATCAAAAAATTCACAATTTCTAAATTACCCTATATTTTCTTAGTTAAAAGTGATACAGAAAAATGTTTTATACAGAAGTATATTTATAATGATTGTTGCTGCCATTTTCAAAATAAGTATACGGGGTCAGGTAAGAAAGTTATCGTACCTAACCTCACTGTTTTAAATGGAACACCCCGTATATTTTAATCTAAAAAGATAGCATTTTAAACTCTTTTCAAATTTATAATACACCATGGATGATAGATATCATATCAAATTTTTTAAAATGTGATAAGTCATTTTCACAAATGAATATGTAAAAATGAAATTGACGTTAAATGTTAATAACAACTAGAATGTCAAGATAGTTGTCTCTAGGATATTATCTTTTGTTTCATGGCCTACTGTGGTTTAAAGTAATAAAGTTTAAATAAATCGCCTAGGAAACCAATATCATGCATGGTGTGTATATTATATTTGTAAGGAGAATTTAAAATGCTATTTTTTATATTAAAATATACAGGATATTCCATTTTAAAAAATGAGGTTATTTCCGATAACTTTCTTACCTGACCCCGTATACTTATTCTGAAAACGGCAGATAATGAAATAGACTTCTGTATTAAACATTTTTCTGTATCTCTTTTAACTAAGAAAATATAGGGTAATTTTGAAATTGTAAATTTTTTGATTTTTCCCCGTATCTCTTAAGCGAGCGAAAATTTTCAAATTTTGATTTTGTTATTTTAAGCTTGATCCAAAAACAGTACATGACACCTATATTATTTTTTTGATAGCACTAACAATTACGGAGATACCCTATAAAAGTGTCGAAAATGGGACTTCTTCTTCTCTTCATGGAAACTTCTATTTGTATAATTAGGTAAAACCGAAATTTTGTATTTGGTCCTGAGTAACGGGTAAACGACAGAAAGAATGTTCATTTCATAATTAATTTACATATAAAAATCGATTTATTAACAGCACATTTAACTAATAATCAAAACAATAACCTAAATAACATACACATATTTAAAAGTTCAAACACAGAAGCTAAATGAAAAAGATTATTTTCTTTTACAAACGTTTCCATCACTGTGCACTGATACATCACGTAAACCAGAACCAGCCATATTAAGAACAGCGCCTTCGTTCGATATCTCCCTTCACTTACCTGTTTATTTGCCGTTAGTTAAATAACCAATTTCTGCTCTATTGACGCGAGCAATACCGCATTGTTTTAAATGACTATACTCGTGAAGGTTAGAAACACGTATTTAGCTGAATATTTTGACACCGTAAAGTATATGGCGACTTTAATGTTCACAACGTCAACTCGCTTAAATATTCAAATACGATATGACGAGAGCAAGGCCGCGAGGCCGAATCATTTGCGATCAGATCTGGTCTAACTCAACTCGTAGAAGAACCAACGAGGATTCCAGACCGAGCTGGAGATTTTGCTAGTCTTTTGGATCTTTTCTTGACATGAAATCCAGATCTACATACAGTTACCGTACATCCTCCGTTAGGATCTTCCGATCACAAACTTATTTCAACTCTAAGCAAACCAATCGCCAATCGCCAAGATAGCCTCTCAGAAGCTTGGTGTACTCTTCCGAACCAGAAAGTTGTACACACCTCAACAACTTTTGACACTATACAAAGCCCAGATTCGACCATCACTAGAGTACTGCTCTCATGTCTGGAGCTCTGCACCCAAACATACTCTTCGGCTACTGGATTCCATCGAAAGGAGGGCCATTCGTCTGATTGGAGACCACGAGCTGACGAAGAACCTCGACAGCCTAGAACATCGAAGGCAAGTTGGTGATTTGACTCTCTTTTACAGATATTTTCATGGAAAGTGCTCGGCTGAACTTGCCCTCTTAATTCCGCCCAGAGCGGCGAATATCAGAAATACACGACGAACCACTGCCGCCCATCCATATGTGGTTAAGCTTAGTACTCCTCGAACTTCATTATTTAAGAACTCTTTCATCTGGAAGACTTCATCATTGTGGAACGATCTTCCCGAGGTCGTTTTTCCCAACGAATATAACCTCCAACGATTCAAAACCAACGTGAATCGCTTTTTGCGCACACGCACCACTCCCAGAGTGCCCTAAAGGATTTTTCCTATAGTGCTTGTGTTTGATCATAAAAAAAAAAAAAAAAAACTACCAATTAATTCGGAACAACCTCCTAAACCTCGCAAGATATGGCATTACACATCGACCAAGTGGGAAGACCTGAAAGATCATTTTCGCACTTTTCCTTGGATGAGCGTATGCCTCTCTTCTGATGGTTCATACATCTGTGCTGGGGAGTTCTCCGACGTCATTCTAACCAGCATGGAAGCAAATATTCCCTTCTCCAAAAACGCCCTTCCAACGGCAAACCCTGGTTTAACAAGGATTGCTGTCAGATAAAAAAATCTGGCTTACCGACATTGGCGTAAAAGCCCTACCACTTAGAATCGTACCATCTTTATTACCGCTCGAAACCAATGTAAGCTAACAATAGATCAGCAAAGAAGCCCGTAACGTAAGGATCAAAACGAACTTCTTGACAGTCCAAACGGATGAAGGTCCTTTTGGTTTGTCGCTAAGGCCGCCAGCCAAAATTTTAGCAAATCAACTATTCCACCTCTAACACGTTCCGATGGTACAATAGCATTCACAGCCGGAGGCAAAGCAAACTTACTTGTTGAACTATTTTCTTAGCATTCCACTGTAGATTTCCAGGGAAGAACACCACCCAACATTCCTGCAGGTCAATCCGAAATTACCGAAATCCTGAAAGGGCTCGACGTCAAGAAAGCTTCTGGTCCAGACGAAATTCCTGGAAGGCTTCAACATTATCAGCGATCATCAATATGGTTTTCTGAAGTCCAGATCAGCTGGAGATCTTCTAGCCAGTGTCACCCATCTTTGGAACAACGCAATCGAACATCATGGGGAGTCTCGGGCTGTTGCATTGAATATTTCTAAAGCCTTTGATCGTGTTTGACATGAGGGACTTCTAAGTAAACTGCGATCATATGGTATGCCTAGTCGATTCTGTGCATGGGGTTGTCTAGCTTTCTTAAGGACCGTTCTCTGCAAGTGGCGATTGACGGATTTATCTCAGACACCATGTTCCTCAATGGTTCATATTGTCTTCCACTCTCTTCTTACTCCACATTAACGATCGAAGACAGGTTGGGATTTGACTCTCTTTTACAGATATTTTCATGGAAAGTGCTCGGCTGACCTAGCCCTCTTAATTCCGCCCAGAGCCGCGAATAGCAAAAATACACGACGAACCACTGCCGCCCAAACATATGTGGTTAAGCTTAGTACCCTCGAACTTCATTATTTAAGAATTCTTTCATCTGGAGGACTTCATCCTTATGGAACGACCTTTCCGAGGTCGTTTTTCCCAACGACTATAACCTACAACGATTCGAAACCAACGTGAATCGCTTTTTGCGCACATGCACTATTCCCAGAGTGCCCTAAATGATTTTTTCTATAGTGCCACGTATAAAAAAATACTTTTATAATTAATTTAATATAAATGATTATTCATTTAAGGCACTTGAATATATTTAAATGTATTTTCATTTATTCATTATCTGCTTACTAATTCAGTAAATGTACAAACGTTTTTGCATCGTCAACTGGTTTGAGAGAAATAGGGTGATAGATATGATATTATTTTAATGGGCGATTCCGGGATGGATATTAAGTTGAAAAGTTCATACGTGTGTCCTAAAGTGCTTTGTTTTCGTTATAGATATCATTAGGTAACCTAATTATTAAAAATTTAAAATTCAATAAAATTCACAGAGAACACAGTTAAAATTGTCATTCAATGTCATGCAATTCATCAACGTTAAGATTTTTGTTGTCATAATTATCATATCCTACTTTGCCACAGATTTTTGGTTTGTTGCCACCAGTACCCCCCTCCTGTATACGCGTCTGACCCCTGGTTTAATTAATTATTTCCTTCCTGGTGGGTGGCCACTCAATATGTCCCCTTCTTCCAATCCAGGCCTGAGGAAAATTTTCATCTAAGAACTGACGCACAGGTTGAGCGAAATGAGATGGTGCGCCATCTTGTTGAAAAATGATCGTTACATGGTCTTCTTCATTCTCCAATACTTGAACGAGGGCTGGATAAATAGCGTTCTCTAATAGTTCTAAATATATTTGGCCAGTAAGATGGATGGAACTTATGTTGTCTAAGGATTCTCATGATTATTGTGTGTGAAACACCATATACATCGGACAATTTTCTAGTACTAAGAGTCGGATCCATTGCTACTTGACCTAAGACAGCCACTTCCCTCGCTTCGTCTCTGTCATACACCCACTTTTTGTTTCCGACTGGACCAGTAGCGTCAAATTTGGCAACCAGTCGCACAACATAAGCAGCGGATACATTTTTTTAAGGATGACGTTCGTTAAATAAAGCCGCTGTTACTCGCGCAGAGTCGTTACTTCTAAAAAATAATTTTATAATTTCCACCCTTTCTTCTACGGAATACACCATTTTAATTCTACTACAAAGGTACAATCGAATTGACACAGTTTTAACGTTCTTAAAAATTCACGATAAACTAAGGTAAATCAAAAATATGGTCCGTCTACTTTTTTGGACAAACAATTAACAAATAAATAAATAAATTCAAATGCGTCTGATAAGAGTAATATTCTCGAGGTAAATTCCATATTTTCTACTCATACACCAGCGTTCTTTACTGCATGGAAGTGAATGGTGGCCATTTTCAGCATTTAATAAACTAATCACAAAAGTAAGTAGTCTTCCACTATTTTAGCTGTCATTTCGTTACAGATGAAAATTTTGAAGCGAAATTTTAGGGTCAGATAGTACTCGATAAGATCTTCAAATGAGGTATCGCAACACCCCTCATCCCTATTCAAAATCAGGGGGTTGTGTTCACCCCCGTTAGGGGGTTCAAGTTACGGAGATGAAAAAAGCGGAAAAGTTCTTCACCCTCGAATCAGTAATCGACGGGTCCGAGCGGTTTTCTACATTTTCATTTTAAAGCAGGAAAATCGAGGTGTTAAGTTTTCGCTGGACTACCCTGTATATTTAGGTTTATTAGGTTGTAACGTAGCGAGTTTTAAGACTTAAAACTGAATGTAATATTTTTAAAGTAATCAGGACTATAAAATTTTACGTTTAAAACTTTATATTCAATCTCTATTATTTATTCTCAACTGCCGGAAAATGGAGCGTTAACTTTTGGATGAAAGTGCAGTTGTTGGCCGAAGTAAAATGACAAGTTTAGCTTGAATGGTTTAAACTTTAGGATTTAACGATTGGAAGGTGTTAGTTCCAAATATTTTGAGTTCCATATTTCACAAATAATGCGTTGTTTAAAAATCTCGCTATACAGGTCCGATTAAGTATTTCACTATTACTAACTCCGTTATTATTAGAATTACGATATAGGTTATATTAGTAAACTACTAGCATTTTTCCCGTTGATTAAAATGGCAGAACGGACAGACACACAAAAATCGCGTTTCTTATTTCAAATAGTGCACTTTTTTAAAAATGACTCTAATACCCACCACTTCTAGATAAACTTACGCATTACGACCCTCCTCGTCAGTTGGCATTGCTACTGAAGTGGCTGGTAACAAAATCTCTTCTTTGCTGGGTCCGGAGAGAATCTGTGTTCCCAGTTAATCACTTTCTGACGATTAAATATGGCTTATGTAAGAGCTCGGTTCTTAAGCTTGATTAAGTATTAAAATTTAACTGCATGGTTGTGGTAGTATTTGAAGTTTAATTTTTAAGTTTAATCTTAAACTATTTAAGTAGCTAAACAATTATTATTTCCAAATATTGTTTAATATTTTTTTTTTGATATACAAAAATTACAAAAATAATATGGAGCCACCCACAATAATTCTTTTAAAAATATTTAACAATTTATCAAGTAAGGAAAAATATTATTTTTACGCACAGCCAAAGCCTTCTGAATTAATTCAGAATGCTTTGGTAAAGTACGTTTCACGAAATTTGGATACGACTTAATGATTTCCTGGGTCGGTCCCATTGTGTCGACAAGAGCTTGGCAATAAATAAGTGAAGTATGAAGCGGCGGACTAAGGAAAATAAGTAATGATATCATTATATTAATGTAATCAAATGAAATAACATTTTTTTTAAATATTACTAGTCATATTTATTTACATTTATAATGTCATTCTATAGATAGTTCTGTTTCGCTATCGCTATCCTCCTCAAAATTAATTGTAATTGGATTAATTATACGATCCAGACTAATATACGAATTTTCTACAGTTATTACGTTTTTCCATGGACGCCACATACTATTTTTTTATACGTTTGGTAAAATAATATCGGTAATACAACTAAACTCTTCCAGCAAGAAGTAAAAACGAACAAATTTTATCACAAAAAGATATTCAAATATAAATTAAACAACCTAACCTACCTGATGTGCCTATATTTAATTATAATTATTACAATCCGGTCCTTTCCACATAATAATAACAAACGGTCATAAATAATGGGATCGCACTGGTACTTCTAGTGCAGTCATTAAGTTATATCTATTTTCGTGGAACAATCTTTACAGCACTTACTTTTGCGAGGTTGTTGACCGTACCGATTCCTGATAGAAGGTAACTCCTTAGTATAAAGAGACTGACTGGTCTTTTCGCATATAACAATTAAAATAAAATAACTTGCACCCAAAGATATTGTAAACTACAGATCCCATAATCCATTCATAAAACTCTTGGAAAGTGAAGATGTGATTGTTTGAAATGTTATTGATAATCAGTTATAGGTGGAAGAGAGAGTTTGTTGACTGAATGGCAACAATGTTGAAGTCTGGTTATATCAGATGGTTAAATATTTAAACATCCAAACTTACTGATGAAAATATAAATCCTTATTTAAATAATCTACTCTTTTACAAACTACACATGAATGCACCATGATTATTTATACAAATTAAGATATTTCACCAATAATCACAAACAAAAAACACAAATCAACCAAAATATATAACAATCCGTTAGATCAAAGGACAAACACCGCAATGTTGACGAGATAAGTATTCGTTCATCTCTTGCTTATCGTATTTGTAAAATAGAAATAGATGTTGCCAGAGTGCAGTTTGATTAGTTCAAGGTTCGTTTGATATTTTTAAGTATAATAATATTTTTGAAAGAATCTTATTTTCTTAAAGAATTTTATTTATCTTTAAAGTAAATTTGGAACGACTTAAAAAAAATTATAGAACATAACCTGGTCACTACGGGACACCCTGTATACGTCTCTATATATGTCGGTCGTAAATAAATTTGCGAACAAAAAATTTCTATGTACGCTACTCAAAAATGAATCAGCAACTGAAATTTTTTACATAATTTTGAGGATAAATGGATGGAGAATTTTGTCAACTTTGACATGACCATAATTTATCATTAAAAACGTTATGTTTCTGAGTTATACAGGGTGTTTAGAAAGCATTACAAATTTCAAAGATCTGTGTGCTTATTTCCACTATAAAATATTTATCCTTAAGATGCAAATGGGTTTCCGTTGATTTTTTATTCATTTTTTAGAAGTTTACTATAGGCGTAAAATTAAAAAAGTTATGACCATATTTACAAATGTAATTTCGAGGGTAGGTAAAAAAATGCGAGGAGTAAATCACATAAAACATGGATTATTTGGCTACGTCTTCCCATTCCACTATCCTACTACTTATCTACCTGCACTTCAGTAGCTTAATAAAACAATTAAATTTACTATAAAATGTGAAATTGAGCGAATATATTTGTATTCGGTTTTCATTATGTAAATACAGTTACTTCAAACCATATAGATAACATACCTATACACGCAACACTTGTGATAGAAGTGTTCTAACCACCAACACACCGCTACATGCGGTATGGTAACCACACTTATATAGTAATATATTTTTAAAGTAAACGAATTATAATTAAATTTTTGTCTACCTAAATGGTAAAAATTTTAATTAATTTCCTACCTTGATTAGGGTATTGTATAAATAACTATCGTGTCTACCCAAAGTTTAACTTCCAATCGCAAGCAGTTGGAAACTAATTACCGGTTTAACTTCGAAATTTCCTGCTCTCAGTGACCTGTACTTTGACCGAAAATTTGTGGTTTCCATCGACCATTGTCGATTTAATAAACATTTTCATTTGACATTTAATTTAAGCGATTTATTATTTTTAGTTTAAATATTTTCTATGACTTTATAGTCAAGAAATCAATATTATGGCATTTTAAAATAGATAGTCATTATTCACCGATAGTTAGTACCCGTGAATATTGATGAATTACTTACTTAGTATGTATTCTTATTACGTAAGTTTCAGTTATGCCAATCAAGTAGTCATTCTAATACAAAAAGCCATAGCGCACTACTAAATATAATTGCCAAATTAAATTGTGTCAAAATTACATTTGACTTAGGTAGCTGGTATAGAGGGCGATTCACGATCTGTGGTAGTTTATACGTATATGGAAAACGGGTGATAGTTTTACAAATATGGCGTCTTATAAAAATGCATATGCTGCATCGATCTAAAATATTTTCAGTATTACGGTATTGCCGCTTCTACCGCAAAATGGTTGCAACTTTGTTATTTTCAATAATGCATATGCTGCATATTATTTGGAATTATAATAATAATTTCTTATAACTTTCCTATAATTATCTACCTATATTCTTACTGTTTCGGAGATAAAATATTATTGTTTTCTAATATTGCGCAAAAGACCATAATTAGGTACACTTGTTGGAATTCATGAAAAGTAGAACTTTTGGTGATAGCTTAAGGAAATCCAATGTATTCAATCTCCATAGAAAAATCGATTGCATATCATGTAGGGGAGGTTAAAATTATGTTTTTCGGTTACTTTTAAAAAATGGTTAATGTCTGTTTTTTTTATTGGAATCCCGTATATTATTAGTAAAATTAAGAGCAAGTTAAATTTACTTGTAGAAAAATAATATCCCCATACCTAAACCTTCAGGTTTCCTTAATAGAGTCCATTTTTTTAAAATTACCAAAAATAATATATTTTAAAATTATCCATCAACTCTCAAATATACTATTTCGACCAATTAAATAATTATTTCATTTACATCATTCACATGTGATACTGATAAATCCACTCATGTAATAATATGTCTATTTAAACATGTATTTTTTTTTCACTTTTACATCTATAAAAAAGGTGCACCTTTTTTCAGCCATAAAAATGTATCTTCCTAAAAATTAGGTGGTAAAAATGTCCCCAGCTGAAAAGTAGCCTTTCTTTTCAGTATCCCAGCAACGTGACATATTGTTATACAGGGTGTCCGGAAAAATGTGGAAAATCTCTTGGATTCAGGTTGAACATAAAAAAATAAGATAAGTTCCTATAATGTTTTTCTCTAGAGGTCCTCCCTACGTAGATATGGTCCCCTAAAGAACACTGCTGATTTATAATTTAATAAAAATTTTTATGATGGACACTACTAAGGACCTCTTAAAGTAGTGTACTTAAAATACATTTATAGTATTTGCAGAATTATACCGTTGATCTTCTGACTGCAATAAAACCTCATTATCCCTTAGTCCATAAAATAAATAAGGAAATCCCAAATTTTAAAACTTTTCGAGCAGAGCCGGACCAGGTATACAAATTCAATTTATACGTATGCCTGATGCATATATAAATACAAAGTGATTTTTAATAATTTTAATCTTTAGCGGCGAGTAATTTTTAGTTAGGCTTATTAGTGGTAAAATGTGGCGTCCTTGGAATTGTGCTGATAGGGGGGCATCTTCAAGTGTCATTTTTAAAAGAAAGCCTTTATCTACCGATGCCAAACTAATAATTAAAAATGTGTATCAATCGTTGTTGAGTAGAAATTTTAATTCGATGTATGCTTTAGCAGAGACGTCTACTTTGACAAAAACTCATTTATCTTCGGTAAGAGACATAGTACTTAAACTTATTAATCATAGAAAAAATCGGAGTGATTCTGGCACATTTAGAAGCATTGACGAAAATGACATGGATTTATTAAGAAGAAAGATTTACCAAATGTATGAGGCACAAACTGTACCCACTTTGATTTCCCTCAAAGAGCGGCTGATTAAAGACGGAACAAATGTCTCTTGTAGCCTTTCAAGCCTTAGGAAAATATTGCGTAAAATGGGTTTTAAATACCGAAGCATTGATAAAAGACAAACATGAATGATTACAAATGTTCAACCGTTAATTATAAGTTTAGGCTTAGATGAAGATAGTGATAGTGATGAGTTAAATTTTGAATAAATTATCAATAGTTTCTTAGAATTTAATTATTATTTAATTAATAATTATTAATTAATTTTTATTTTACTTGTTATCCTAATAGTTATACTTTTAAATTATATTATTTTCAATTATCATTAATTGTTATCATTATTTTACATTTATTATAGGTACCTAAAACTAAAAATACCTATCTATTTATTTTAAATTATAAAAATAAATCGTATGGTGTGGTATACATTTTCAAGCCGGCCCTGATCCCATTTATTGAGCTTTGAAGAGGTTGAGGCGTATACAATAGGGTTTAATCAGGTAGTTTATTTATGGCAGTAAGAGTGAACGGTATAATTCTGCAACAACTATACCTTATTTCTTTTACCAGGTGCGGACTCGGTTGTACAGTTGTATTCATTGAAAATGGGGACAAGTCTTATGACTAGTTTTGCCATATTTGCGTAAGTCAGGCTTTTCTGATTGATTTATTATTTTTAAGGTTATGAGCAAGAAGCATTGGCGTCGCTAAACAAAATAAAATAATCTGAAATTTATAAAAATATTTCTGTAATAACACATATTCAACGTCACATAACTAATAACGGTATAGGTACCCGAATTTATTACCTATATTTAGATTGGAAAACCTTTTCGCCAGTGAACACTGCCGCGTTCCACAATTGACGATCGCTGAATATATAATTTAAGGTGGAAACTATCCGAGATTGTCTATGTTCATCTGTGAGCATTATTTTTTTACGCAGCTACCCAGTTTTCTAGCTCCAATTCTTTTGGTTAGGAAATACGGGCATGATCAGTACCAGTTTTTTCTTTTCAAATACCCCTCTTGCTCTCAAAGTTGGTTAACTGTTAAAATTGTGTTCTTGCCTTTTCCGTATAAATTTGCTAGTGCCATATTGCCCACCCATCTTCAATTCTGGCTACTATTTCAACTTTTTCAAGTACTGTTAAATGGCGAGGCATTTTGAGAATTCTGACACAAGCTAAAATCAATGAAGATCGATTTATATTATAACAAATTTAATACCCCATTTTCAATGAATACAACTGTACATTTTAATGTTTAAATTTTTAATACCCTGTATGAAAAATACTTTAAAAAAATAAACATCCAGAGCCAGCCAGAACCTTAAACTAAAGGACAGGTTCATTATCGATAAAATTGCCCTTTTTGGGGAAAAAAAGAATAAACGAATTAATGATTTATTTTTATTGAAAAGAACCATGACATTTATCCTTTTTCTGTACACCAAAGTGCGATACGTCAATCATTCGCACAACAGAGAAGTTACACTTAAAGTTTAATAAATACCTACATATTTTTAAAAATGCATGTTAATTCTGATTAAATCCCGAGAGGGAATCTTGAGTGATTTAATCTGTGGAAACAAAACTTATCGTGAACACGAAAAAATGTATCAATAAGAAACGAGCTCTATATTATTCAATGAAAACATCTGAAAGTTACCCATGAAAAATTTGCTAGAAAATTTCACATATACAGGGTGTTATCGAAATCACGTATTATATTTAAATGGGTGATTCCTTGGGTGTCCTAGAGAAGCACTACATATTTTATTTTTTTTAAATCGACCGTTTTAAAAGTGGGGTAACAAACCCTCTTGCTCACAGGTGACTCCGCGGTAATGCATCACAGCACCCTGTGGCAGTGTATCACAAACACCTGTTACGCGCAATGCTGCCAAACTGTGTAAAATGTAAAACTTAGATAGATTAGATTAGATTAGATTCTTATAAAAATAAATAGGTATTTAGCTTACTTAGAAAGTAAATCCAGGACGGAATCCAGGGTACAGACACCAAGCTATTATGCTCATCACGTGCCCTGATGATAGTGTGGGACTGCATAATAAGCTTATACCCACTAAACTCCATTCGGCCTCTTCTTTCCAATCTCGGAAGATGCCGAACCGGCATATCGTCGAGAGAAAAAAACACATAGTGAAATAGAACAAATTACACTAAATCACTTAAAGAAATACACAGACACCCTCGAGTTTCAAATTAGTTTTTTTGAAGATAGGCACGTATTATCAGATTATACAAAATCACTAAACAGTAAACACTAACACATAATTATACTTTACAATAACACTAGTGTACACATAGAACAACAGCACAAGATAGGATACAAATTATATCGCAAATAAAAATTCAGAAATAATAAGAACGCTAATTTCTAATGGGCCTAAATTAATTAATCCTTTACTAAAGATAAAATGAAACAATTATGGTGACATAGGAACTTCCCTTCCCTTTCAAATGGTCCCGTCCAAGGCGCGAGTGTTTCGTGCACATTCGGAAAAACTAGCGCGGTTGCCATTTCCGATACTAATTATACAGGAAAGTAATATTACATAAGGAAATTCCCCAATTTATGAATATAATCTAATTAAACATCGAAAGTGGCAACGCTGTAGTTTTAGATATCAACCCAAATAGCTAAATATCGATTGACCGGGTTTGTTCGAGTAAACCCGAACATCAAAGGGAGGAAAAGTGCAAACGTTATTTACTTTCAAAATTTGAATGCATACAAATGTAAACGAAAATCAATGTGAAGTACCTATATGATTTTATTAAGTTATTGTGCCGGTGTTTGGGTTACTTGGTGTGTATACCTTTTTATAAATTAAGTTTGTTTTAAATAAGACCGAAAAGGTAAGCTTAAATAAAATTGCATTATTTTTTTTTAAGAGTAAAGTGGCATTATAAACTTTTAAGTTATTCAGATCCGACGGGTTCGTTCGAATTGAACAAATGAGAACATACCCGACCATTTATAAACTCCGTGGCGGTTCGTTCGAGTCAGTTCAAGTTTACAAATCAGAGATTGTTGCCCAGCACTGAACTGAACGTAAAAGTTTATAAATCTTCCCTGAAAAATAAACTTCGAATCTGTCAAAAACGGTTATTGACTTTCTAAAGAGTTTACCCTGAAGATATGACAACACTGTTCAAAATTCACTGACGTTTTTCGCCATATGTGCTTTGTTTACCTTTCTCCCAGTGTCACCACGTGCTTAATTTTGGTTTGACAGAAGGTTATGTACAGGGCATATTAAATTAAAGCGCCATTTTTAGATATTTTTCTTCAAATTGTTTTCATCTCAAGAATTGCCGGTTGAAATATAATACGTCATTTCCATAAAACCCTATATATTTTATATTTTGCTATTATATTAAGTAATTTTTATGAAAATGAAAAAAAAATTATACAAAGGTACCCTAGGCATATTTTCCATGAAAAATATCTTAACACTAACACCTAAATAATACGAACTAAAAAAAGTTTAAATTGACATATACAAGAATGAATTAACAAGGAACTTGATAATTTAACGAAGGTGGCATGAACATTTCCAACATATCTAAACTAATTTATAGCGGACGCTTAGAGTCTTAGATAGAAATCTTAACTATTTAAATTAGATTTGTCGCTTCATTGTAACTGGCCTCACTTTGAAAGTTCATTTTACATTCCCGAACAGTTTAGAACTAATTACCGGTTCAACTTTAAAGTTTCCTGTTTACAATGACCCGAAAGCCGTACATGCAGCTAGTGGAGAGGCAATCCACCTTGCATAATTTGTTTTACTTGCTTATAGTTGCTCAGGTACTTACTTGACTAATCTCTTCTTACCACACGAAAAGAAAAAATTGATTAAATTTACGATAAAAACAATAAAACTAACCATAATTTATGGCTATATGTGACCGGAATAACTTTTCGTAAGAACTGCCATAAAATTATGGCTACATTTTACCAAAAATATTTAATAAACAATTTATTTATTTTTGTAAAATTACTAATTTTATTTTTTTAAATTTACTATAATTTTTGTAAAATCTATTTAAATTTTTTATAAAATTTAATAAAATTTTTTGTAAAATTTACTAAAATATTTTGTAAAATTGCCCAACGTCGCTCGACTTCCAGTGATCAAGGAAACGCTTTTTCCTGTTGTTCCCACCTGTTCTCCTAACCAGGAGCGCTTTCTGTTTGAACCGTTGCATCTGATTTAAGCTCTTCATTCTTATAAAAAAACATTTTTGCGCTTTATTTAAACTTGGTCATTTTTAAAATAAAAAATACTTACAGTACAATAATAGTCATCAGTAAGATGTACCATAATTTTAAAAATATTTACCTCCTGGATTATGAATAAATTATTTTCATTTCAATTCGTTGTAAAATATTACAATATGCTTTAGTTGATTTTGCTAAATTTATTAAAAATTCTAACAAACTTTTTTCGTAAATTATGTTTACAATATTATTTTGGTACGGATTTACAATAAAAATTGTAATTGTAATTACAATATTTTATAGAAAATCGTACAATAAAATATTTACTATAATAATTTTACTATAGTGTTTCTTAAAAATTGCTATACCTATATTTTAGTATTTACTTGATTCTGCTAAATTTCTTAGAAATTCTAACTATACTTTTTTAGAAATTATGTTTGCAATATCATTTAGGTATGGTTTACTAATAGAAAATGTAACTAATACAATGATGTACCACACATTATCGTTTAATTACGTTTCGAGTCTTCGAGAAAGGATACGGATCTGTATTTTTTATAATTTTGTAAAAACAGTTCAATGCAGTAGTTACTAAAATGAAAATTTTTAAAATTATTTTATAATAATACACTACATAATAATCTTAAAACAAGATAATTTATTAACGATTATAAAATAGTATGTATGAAACAAAACAACAAATAGGATTTTAATTAAAGTAAAACTAATAATAGATTATTAGAAATTAATTTTCTAAAAAGTATACGAAACAACTTTCATTATTTTCCAGAGACCTTAGGCGACTTTCAAAGCGTAAGGCCACAAATGCTAATGAATATTTTAAATTCTGCAATTTTAAAATGCTACTTGTTTGGAACTTGACGGAAATCATTTCGACAACCTTTGGGAAAATTAATTTCTAATAATATACTGTTTTAATTTAGTTAATGTTTTTTACCGATGTACCTATTTGTTGTTAATTTTTTCAAACTTACTGTTTTTTTATTGTTAATTATTATTAGTGTTACTTATCTTGTTTTATGATTATTATGTAGTGTATTATTATAAAATAATTTTAAAAATATTCATTTTAGTACATACTGCATGGAACTGTTTTTACCAAATTATGGAAAATACATGTCCAAATCCTGAAAATTTCATGAAGATAATTAAAAGACTCGAAACGGAATTAAACGATAATATATGGTACATGATTGAATTTAGAATAAAAAAGGTATTAAAATTGAAGATTATTAAGTCAGGGTCGTATTAGAAAAAAGGAAGTTGATGGTGATTGCTTGAAAACGGAACGTCGTATACAAAATTTTTTTATGTATTCTTTGAGTTCACTAATAGTTGCTGTGAGAATGTTCTGTCGGATTTGCTCTAACTTTAATATTAACGTTGAAAAGAAAATAAAATAAAAATTCAAAATTTAAGTTTTTCTTAAATAACTCAAAACTTAAAAATCTTACCCAATCTTTTTGTAGGAGATATTGGTCGTGCTTTGATTGCGATACTTTTTTCCCATTTAAGTTGTATCTATTACCATTAACGAGATCCCCATAGAATCCCCCCTTATCTTAGGCAACGCTGTATATGGGGTTGCTCGAGACCAAATTTCAGTTTTGAAGCACCGGCGTCAACATCGAGTAAGACAATTATAAGAACGTCAAAAATAATTCTGTAAAGAGTTTATAAGTATTTATCGCCAGTTACCCTAGTTGTGGAAGGTAAGCGAGGAATAAGTATAAAAACAGCGTGTTGAAAAATAATGGTTATGAACGTCTCGTCGAAAAATTGGTTGAATTCGAACCAAGCCCAGACAATTCGCCATTCTTTCATCCAAATTATTTGCTTTTTTTCCTCTTAACAGGATCAATGTCTAAAGCACGAGCAATAATTACAGTTACTAAACAAACAGTTCTAGTTGATATTGGGTATCACCACGACGCGACGTCAGTATCAACAGCACCGAATAACAAACTGATATTTGCGTAAAATTATGTACAGTATATGGATAACGCGTTATGGAACTATATAGTTATGCAATGCGACTTTGCGTAACCAGTTGCATAATGTGGCCACTTTTTTAAGACAAGACCGGTGGAAATGTTGTAGGAGGTGATTTTATATCTGAACCGTCCTGTATCCAACCTTTTCTTCGATAGGTACTGTGTTTTAAAATTAACTGATTTTTTGTGCAATATCAAGAAATAGGCATTATTTTAACAGAAATTGGTTAAATTTCTTGACCTCAAAAAGTGGCTTGTCGATATTTTTTGTTTTTTACCACTGCCAAAGCATATTCTTGTTTGATTTTCGTTATGTTTGATACTGCTTGTTCTTTTAAACAGAATATCTGGAAGAACGTCAATCCCTTAACCATAGTTAACCTTTCGGGACTAACGTGTGGACTATGAGTCCACACCGTTGAGAATTGATCGATATCTACCGAATCATTCCGATTAGTCAATATCGCCGCTAAGTATCTGTTGTCTCTGGCATCGCAAAGTCAGTGTTAATAAGTGAACGATAAGAAGTGGTTTATTTTGGAGCTGGGCGTAAATGTGGACTGACACTCCACAGGTTAGTCTTATTTTGACATTTTTGGAGGTAAATATTTCTATCAACTTTGCATTTTTACAAATTACTGAAGATAAATATTTGATTATATGATTAAATATGAACTACGAAGAGGAGCAGAAATATCACGCCAACTGTTCGATGAAGTTGAGGCAGATATTGGTCTGATGTTTATCTTAATGTTGAGCCGGAGGACGACGACATTAGTTTGGAATACGATAATGAGGAAATTCAAAATCACAACACCGATGATGAGCAAGATATTAATCACAACGTAAATTTAGATTTTTATCTAGGAAGGACTATAACAGCACAATAAAGGGTTGCCTATTATGTTGGAAAAGACTTGTGTAATGACTGTTTGGCTGATGAAATTGACGAACTTTAAAAGTTCAATAATCGACTTTTAAATTTAAGTTAGGCGTTGCTTCTTAAGTTTGTTAAAAATATTTTTTAACAGAATGTTCTATTTTTTTGTTATTTATTAATTTTTTTGATATTGAAATACTATTAATAAGTTAGTTTCTTTTATTTTTTTAATAAACTTTTTTTTACATTTTGTAAGCCTTTTTGAATTAATTGATTTACTAAAAAAGTAAGCATCCACTGACGTTGGATTTCTAATACATTTTTTTATCAAAACTGATTTAGTTTCCATAATTTAAAAAAAAAATTTAATTAAAACAAGAATTACGGGCTGTGAGTCCGACGTTAACCTTTATGACACAAGGAATCACGTTATCCCTGAAAGGTTAAAGCAAAAATAATATGAACCTGCTAATGCCATATTTAATTTCGTTATGTGTTACATAATTAATTATACATATTATGTCAAAGTTTCAATCTTAAAATTTTTTTTTTAAATAAATTCAATGCCTATTTAAGAAGATATTAATTTCGAACTTGATCCATCTCTGGTGGTAACCTGTTTCTTATTACCAGCAGTGCCAGTAGTTTCATCCCTTTTGGTATAAATATTTATTTTGCACTATTTTTGTCTTTTATCACTAATATGATTCGCGTTTATTATTATTTTATGTTTTCTAAATGCAAATTATTTTATTAATCGCAAAAATTTAATGCATTAGAACAAGATTTGAAAACATTTGTAGGTTGGTCGCGTTTACAAATGCTATCAATAATATAACCATTTTAATCAAATCAAAACAGTCCTTATCAACGTTTTAAATATTCCCTCTAAGCTTACAAACGACCACTAAGTATTACCGAAAATCTATAGGAAATTGCACAATTTCCCCCGAGGCGTTGAAGTGAAGCTCAATCTTGAAAGAAAATATTTTTTAGACCTTAATGTCAATTTAATTGCTAGAAACTAATGGTTCTTGTCGAAAGGGTCTTTTTTAGTCCTTGTTGCAATTTATCTTGCTTAACATCTTTAGAGTATTTGCTTTCGGACATTTTTTTTTTGAGATTTCGCCACCAATCAATCGATAGAAAAATAAAACATCTTACTTTTTCTCCATTTTTGTAGTTGGAACTGTCAAACTACCAAAATTGATATGAATTAATAATTAAAATGACAGATACATTTATATGTGCGGTTGAGGGCGACTGAAAATTAATAATTATAAATAAATGAATAATAATAAATTAATTAATAACCTATATTATTATTTTCATTATGTTTATATAGTTATGTTCAAAATATTCCTTGACCTTATATAGTTATGCTCAAAATATTCCTTGACCTTTACTGCAATAAATAAATTACCTGATTAATCCCCATTTTGTATACACCTAAATCTTTAAACTGTAATAAATGGGTGCAGGGTCGGCTTGAAAATATAGCTATATATATGTCGGCGTCAATTAGTGAAATCCGTCATTCCCAGAAATGGCTAGTCTTGCCGGCAAATAGTGTAACTCTGTCGAAAACCGTTTGCCTAAGAGTATCAGGCATTCCCTGTAATGACGGAATTCTTTCAGTCAAACGCTGTACTTAACTAAATGATTTAAGTTAACATCTGTGTAGTGATTTTTTTTTTTGAAAACGAAATGTCGAAGCATTCAGACTTGTTTTATCAGAAGCTAGATGACTATTACTCCAATCAAAGTAAGAAAAAACCTTGGAATATTACGGAATTGACGGAGGTAAGAAAATTATTTTCAATTTTAAGGAAATTCCTGATAATAATCAGTTTTTTACAAACCATTTAATGTAACACACCTTATTTTCATGTACTACTGGCAACACTGTCCTAGTTACAATGATTGACTAAAATCGGCAAACAGGATAACTTAAATCATTTAGTTAAGTACAGCGTTTGCCTGAAAGAATTCCGTCATTAGAGGGAATGCCTGATACTCTTAGGCAAACGGTGTACCAAACGTAGATTTACACTATTTGCCGGCAATACGTGAAATAAGGCATTTCTGGGAATGACGGATTTCACTACTTGACGCCGACATATACAGTGTGTTTACTTAAGTTCGACTAATATGGAAAACTTTTTTATTGTTGGTTTTAAAAAAATTATTCTTGATAAAAAGTTCTGCATGGTCCAAACCTTAAAATGCCACCATCAGATATCAATTTTTTTAAACCGTATACGAGGTTTGTCAAAAAATATCAATTTTACTCAAGTGTAAAGTACCTTTATTTTTTCAATACAGGAGAGTGTTATAAAGTAAAGTTATTTTGAATTATAAGTTAAATTCGAATATGCAATTACAGCCATTTAGCATAAAAATGAAGGTTTTGTGATTATTTACTAATCATTCCATATTAATTATTCTAGCTTGATAAAATTTAACGTAATCTAGGATGCACTGACATGAAATATTTGACAGTGAATGTCAGAGTGAGTTGGTATTTATAAAATGACATCAGTAAAAATGGCAAATTTACTAAATCGTGAAGAAAAAATTGAAATTGTATTAATTGTTGGAGAAAATTACAAAACACGTAGAAAGGCAGCAAATATTTTTAATAATAGACATCCCCATAGAATTTCTATGTTTTCTTCACGATTTAGTAAATTTGCCATTTTTACTGATGTAATATTAAAAATACCAACTCACTCTGGCATTCATTGTATCAAACTAGAATAATTAATATGGAATGATTAATAAATAATCACCAAACCTTCATTTTTATGCTAAATGGCTATAATTGCATATCTGAATATAACTTATAATTCAAAATAACTTTACTTTAAAACATTCTCCTGTATTGTAAAAAATAATGGTACTTTACTCTTGAGTAAAATTTATATTTTTTGACAAACCTCGTATACTGTTTAAAAAAATTGATATCTGGTGGCATTTTAAGTTTTGGACCATGCAGAACTTTTTATGAAGAATAACTTTTTTTCATAAAACCAACAATAAAAAAGTTTTCCATATGAGTCGAACTTAAGATGACACACATTGATTTATATTTATTTTGAATTAAGAAACATTTTAACCCAAACGAAAATAAAGATCAATTATAATAATAATATTTGAAGACATGTAAGTAAAATAAAAATTAATGAAATACTGAAATACAGATTTATTCGCAATAAAAATTAAGTTTTTATAATAATATACAGCCATTACATTAAAATTTCGAATATTACGATTCCCTCCCGCCGGACTGCCCAAACAAATAAAAATATACCTTATTAAAAAGGAAAAAATTAAATAAGGACTGTTTCTCCCCCCTCTAGGGGGAAGAGCAAAGAGCTTACTATCTTAAATGTTTATGTTACTTACTTACGCTTCCATAAACTTCCATGTATATTATTTCCTGTTTATTCTAGACAAACAAGTGTTGCTGCTGATCTCAACTTGATCATCTTAAAATATATTTCATAGCTAAAAAAAAACTTCATTAGTTGTCAATCTTAGAACATTCTGCAAATACAAAATTATATGATGAAACCAATTTTGAATTCTGGATCAATCGTATTTAATTTTAGAACATTAATTTTCTATTAATTTACTAGAAAGCTCTGTTTGGACTGTGATCAGAACGAACTTCCCATAAAAGCCACACAGAACATAATATACAATTTTCTTGTTACTAGGAAGTTTTGCCCTTCTAACGATTTAATTAATTGCAAGCAAGTATCCAGAAATATCCAGAAAATGCCACCGGGCTAACTCCAATTAAATTCCTGTGTATCTTTACCTTATTTGTCAGCAGGAACTTCCATAAACTTCCATGTAATTTATTATTCCTTGTTTATTCGAGAGGAAGAAACGTTGCAGTTGTGCGAAACTTTTGTTTTAGTTTTGTACTACTTATAAATTAGACGAATCTGTTACTTCGAGAGCTGTTGTCAAAAACAAAATCTTTACTTCAAGTATATTTCAGAAATGTTTTGTTTGATGTTTTCTAATTGGATGTTGTATATTATTTACCTTTTGTCTTTCGAGAAAAGTATAACAAATGAATGACATTTTCATGTTAATTAATATTATTTCATAAATTCTTGCACAAATTGATTTAAAATACAGGGATTTGTTTTTCTAAACTATCGAAGACGTCAATTAGTATTTTTAAAAAAAACTTTATTAATTTTTTTACGAAGAAATGTATTTAAAGTTCAAATTTCTGAATTTTATGAAGTCATTTCACCTATTAATGTCGCTACAGACCATGCGTCAATAGCCTGCGAACCATGCATCGCGAATAACGAATGGCGAATCGACTCATAGTATATAGTAGGGATCGTTGAAGCTGAGTAAGTAACAGGTATAACCTATTCAGGTTTTAAAAAATACCTATTTCAAGAAACCTATTTCAGTTCCTAACTGTTCGCTGCTATTCTATTCGTTCGCCTTTAAGGACTTTCCCCAGTTCTATTTTTGTTCGGGTCAACACGAAATAAAAGTAACCCGCTTTGGAACTTTTTACAATAATATAAACTTTATCTTTATACATTGCAAAAGAGTTAATATTTCATATATTTTTGATTTATTTTTGTTTATAAAAGTATTTTTGATAAATATTTAGTTTTGTTTCTTACCGTATTTCTGAAAAATATTAAACATCGACAACACTGCACAATCCACTCCATATCTCCTTTCGATGCTGCTTAACTTGCACCTGCTTCAGAACCAGGCAGTGTCTGAGCCTTCGCTACTGATTCATCGATACAGGCTATTATCGTTTTAAAAACCTTCGCTGTCCGAGTTTTAAAATAATATTTCTATGTAAATGGAAGAAAATTTGAGTTTGGTAGCATTTAAATAGGTTATTATGTTAGTTGTATTACTTTAAACACAAATTAAATAATGTTGGTTTTGCCGTTTTCGAATTTCGGGATCCTGAATTTTAGCCTGGAATTTAAAATCTTATTCTTTTTTTTTAAATATCCATCATGGCCTAACCAAGAAAATTGCATATCTCTTAAAAAACGTAAATTTCGGGCATAATATGGGGTGACCCATTTAAAAAACCAAGTTTGTTTTTTTCTTGAAAACTATTGAACATAGCGTAGAGAAAACTACAAAGAGAACATTTTATTTATTTTTGATAAGTTATAGTGTAACCGAAATATGGGGATGCCTCAAAATATATATAATGTATATCAATAACGAGGGGCCTAGAAAAATTATTGCAACATCTTTTCTTTCACCAAAAAGTAGCATAGTGTTGCTGAAACCGCATCCTTCAATCTTTACTAATAACGGAGATACCCGTAAAACCACCCGAAAGTGGACACCCTATACAATTAATATTATTAAATATTAAAGAAAGTAGCAATGGAAAGCTTTGTTAAGAGATAATACTTTTATATTATTATTTTCATAGAAAATTAAATTTAAAAAGCTTTTTAACTTAAGTCTCTTTTTAACCGGATAGATTTTTATAGTTAACTGGCTTTAGCCTCGGTTGAAATCACCGTCGATGCCTAACTAATCAATTTAAGCTCTGTTTTACCTACTTTAGTTTAAGTTTAATCCAATTAAACCAGTGTGATCAAAGTTCTTCATCGTTCTGATCTTTGGTAAATAATTGGATAGATTTTAGGGATTTAATGGTTGAATATTGCAAGGGATTTAACGGAAAATTTTGTACAGGATAGGATTAGGTTGGCTGGATTCAAGGACTTATAGTTCCGTTACAATTTGTTCCTTGATAAGTAATTCTCCAACATTTGCTACCCCGGCACCATCAGACATAAATTTAAAAAATTTTTTAGATCTCTAAATAGAAAAAAAATTCTACATGGTATTAAATACATATTTCGGAAATAACATTTGATGACCAAATTAATGTCATTTTCTAGGCTAATATGACAATCGATGAGGAAATTGAAAAAATTAGAAAACATTATATAAAATAAAAAAAAAATCAATAGAGGTTATTAAATTCTGTAAATCTGCATGATTTTGCATTTCGAGCAACTTTTTTAATAAAATTATTCGACATTTTGCGAAAAAGAGGCACTTTACTTAGACATAAAATAAAAATAGGTTAGGTTATGCCCTGCTTGATTTCATAAAAATAAAATATGTTAAATGTTCTAATCAAGCAGGCCTAGATTCCAAATGGTCAAATTTCAATTAGAAAATTTTTGTCAGTTACACCTAAAGGTTCGCTCATCCTGGAACACACAAGTTACTCTTGGATTTCTTTTCATATTGTTGCCGATCCTTCTTTCCCATATAAAGATTTCTTACAATTTCACATGCACGTATACTTATAGCGTTTTCAAGCTCTTTCTAGAATTTCATGTTCTCTCTGTAAACGTAATGATAAGAAACATCCAGCTATGAGATATAATTATGACGTTTTCAAGCTCTTTCTAGAATTTCATGTTCTCTATCTAAACATGATGACAAGAAACATCCAGCTATGAGATATAAGTATGACGTTTTGAAGCTTTTTCTAGAATTTCATGTTCTCTCTCTAAACATGATAACAAGAAACATCCAGCTCTGAGATATTAGGTATTATGCCATTTTCAAGCTCTTTCTAGAATTGTATGTGCTCTCTCTAAACATGATGACAAGGAACATCCAGCTATCAGATATAATTATAACGTTTTGAAGCTCTTGCTATAATTTCATGTTCTTTGTCTAAACATGATGACAAGAAATATCCAGCTATGAGATATAAGTATGACGTTTTGAAGCTCTTTCCAATGGTCTCTCTCTAAACATGATGACAAGAACATCCAGCTATGGGATATAATTATGACGTTTTGAAGCTCTTGCTATAATTTCATGTGCTCTGTCTAAACATGATGACAAGAAATATCCAGCTATGAGATATAAGTATGACGTTTTGAAGCTCTTCCTAGAATTGTATGGTCTCTCTCTAAACATGATGACAAGGAACATCCACTTATTAGATAGAATTAGGTCATTTAATTCCGTCTGTTCTGTATTATTTTTAAAGCCTTGAAACAATTAACAAACCCGAACAAACCCGACCTGTGAGAGCACCAGACCTATTATTTATGGGATAGATTAAAACCAACTGTTTACCAACATAGGCCTGCAAGTTCGATTTATAAAATGGCATAAATATATCTCAGCATGGTGTATTTTTAGAAATAAGGGTATTTTCTTCTTCGATCTAGTTCACATTTTTTGGCAACTCTGACAATATTTCGGATACTCGGCTATGGCTGAGGTTTTCAACCAAGTAAAACTTTTTAGCAAAATTGACTATTTTTAATAAAATGAGGGATAAAAATGTTCAACATTTGTTACACTTTCTACCACACACGCTGTATAGAAATCGAAATAATCTTTGTATAATCCGGATGGACCTTGTACTGCAGCTGGATATTGTTAAATTGCTTAGAGTACGTGGGATTTTAGAACTTTATCGTCTCAGAAGGCCGACGGTAAACCTCAATTTCAAAATAAATTGAGTTTGCTCGGGATGAAAAGTAAGCGGAATGGAAACGTTGGAAATATAACCGGAAGCATTTTTAGGGCCAAAAGTTGGACGGAATATATAAGAACGGCCACAAAACTGACCATTTCTAACAAAGACTTTCTAATACAGGGTGTTACAAATTTTATGTTTACCATTGTGATATAAAAGGTACGACCTATAGTAAAGGTTAAATTGGAAGTGACACATAAGTTTGTTGTTACCTAAAAAATATAAATCTAAGTAAACTTGCACAAATAAAAAGGTATGCTGTATTGATTTTATTGTAGTTAATTTGAATATATATTAAAAATGACTATTAAAAAAATACGGTGGTAATTTAATATTTTCAATTTTAAGTGATGTTCATACTTTTTTATTGCTTTGTACAGTGGTGTTCACTTAATCTGGTTATTGAACTCTTGGTGGGGCATCCTCATTTCTAAACTAATACAAAACTCCCATTTGTTGCATTTTTGGATTCCTTTATACAGGGTGTTCAGAAACCAGTGGTCATAAATGATAAGACATATAATATGGGAAGTCGACATAATGTCAATATTATGAATATTTTTCTATCTGGCATCCTTATTGACATACAGGGTCCCAATTTTGCAAGTGAAATAATGAAATTTTAATTTACTTTACTTTGTTTCATTCGTATATTTTACAATTCTCGAAGCCGAATAAACCATCGTGATGCCAATCAACTTAGTAGACAAAGCAGAAGTCAATGTTCATCAAATAATTCAATAAACCAAACTCATTATAGAAATACTTGTTTTCCTTAATAATTTTATTATGTATTTTCATCAAGTTAAGTGGAAAGTATGAGACTGAAATAGATTTAACTCAAAAACGCTAAAATATATATAGAATAAAGCAAAGCTTTTTTCACTAAATGAATAGGGAAATCTTCTTCTTATAGTGCACCTCCTATCGGAGGATTGCTATCTACATAGCAATCCGGACCTTGTTGACTGCAGCTCTGAATAGTTGAACATTGCTACAATTAAACTTAAACCAATTCCTTAGGTTCCTTAGCCAGGACTCACGACGTCTGCCAATATTCCGCCTTCCACTAATCTTTCCCTGAACTACCAGTTGTAGAAGTGTATAGTTCTGACCTTTCATTCTATGACCTAGATATTGAAGCTCTCTCTTTCTTATGGTGTTAACTATTTAGCACTCCTTCTGCATCTGGTTCAGCACTTGGGCATTAGTAATTCTATCGGTCCAGAAAATCCGCCACATCCTACGTTGGCACCATATTTCAAAGGCCTGCAGTTTGTCCATGTGGTTTTTCTTGAGGGTTCAAGCCTCAACTCCACAAAAAAGCGCGGAAAAAAGTAACAACAGGGAAATGGAACTGAGAAAATAAAATTTGGCAAAACGTGTAAATTTTAAAATTTAATGACGACCATACCTGGATAATTAAGAATTTAAAATTCCAATTTCAACAAGAAAAGCTGTAATACAATGAGTTCAGCCTTAATTTAATTATCTAACTTTGTAACCCTGCATATCAATAAGGTAGCTCGTTTAGAAAAATATTTATATGAAATACTTACTGACGTTACTTCGACGTTCCCTGTATTTATCCTATTATTTATGACCACTAGGTCGGACATGCTGTATAAAATTAATTTTATTTGAAATTTTAAATGCCATTTTGAAATATTTTTAATTATCCCACTTCAATTATAAGTTCTTTTCAGAATATTTTAAATAATTTAAGATTCTTTAATTTCTAATTAAATTTATAATTTAATTTATTAAAATAATGAATAAAGAACTCCACAAACCAACAGACGTTTTGACACGTAATATGTCTAATACCTATTTTTTTTTTAAATAATCTTTTGTTTATTATATAGTGAAAGAAAATATTATTCATAATAAAAGCAATTTCATATATTTCATCCTTTCTGTGCGCTTAGTTCTTAGGCAATTTTTTTATAGGTCAATTTATGTGAAAATTGAATCTTTCCTCTTTTCCACCAAGTCGATAGACTTACCAAATATCACGTACACTATTCTACCGAGCTACATTCAAATGGAAAATGAGGTTCATCTTGTTCAGACCTATATGTTTTTATTTGGGTTTCGTGCTGTTGTTACCAGGAAACAAAATAAAGGGAATTAAATATTATACAATTTTTCCATAAAAAACGTGTCGGAATTTATCAATTTAGTATCCACAATAATAAAATCTTTATAATTATCTGAAAGTTCAACAATTCGTTCGGCAATTAATAATCAATTTAACCAGGTAAGTTATAACATTATGAAAATATAAAATTTTTATTTATTTATGTATTTAATTATGCTTTATTTTCTTAGACATTACAATTGACAATGTGTAGAAAACGTTAAAGTCTAATTCATGAGAATACAGGGTGTTATGGAAATTACGTATTATATTTAAATGGGTGACTCCTGGGGTGTCCTAGAGAAGCGCTACATATTTTTCTTTTAAATCGAACGTTTCGGCGTAATTCACCCCTAAACCCACCAGGTTACTCCTCGGTACATTCATATATGATCATATTACATTGCCAAGCTGTGTAATCAACAGATGTTCGAGTCCAATGTTGCCAACTGTGTAGAAAATAATATAACTTTAGATTCTTATAAAAATAATATTTAGTTTACCTAGTATCCAAATAGAAGTGAATCCTGGTGCCAGTACACTAGCAAGTAATCCAGAGCACAGACATCTTCAGGTTTTTATTTCTTTTTCTATGGGAAAAGCTTTATGCTCATCACGTACCCTGATGATAATGTGGAACTGCATAATAAGCTTATACCCACTAAACCCTATTCGGCCTCTTATTTCCAATCTTTCGGAACATTTGCACTAAATCACTTAAAGAATCACACAGACACCCACGAGTTTCCAATTATTTTTTTTTGGAGATATGCACTTATTATTAGATTACACAAAAGCAATAAATACTAATGCATAATTACACTTTACAATAACCTACCGTACACATAAAACAACAGCACTATAGGATACAAATTATTTCGCAATAGACATTCAGAAATAATAAAAACGATAATTTGTAATGGGCTGATCAAATTTATTAATCATTTACTGAAGAAGAATGATGAAATAATTATGTTGATAGATCCTTCCATCCCTTTAAAATAAATAGTCTCGTCTAACCAGCGCGGTTGCCATTTCCGATCATTATAAAGAAAAGTATTACAAAAGGAAATTCTTCATTTTATGAATATAACCTAATAAAACATCGAAAGTGGCAACGCTGTATTTTTAAGTATCAACCCCAGTCGCGTAAATATGCAACCCATTTCTCCAGACATCAGCTGTTCCTCCAAAATGAGCCGGACGGTTTTCTACTGCTGTTTCAAGCAGATTTGTGTGTTAAATTGTATGTTAATACTTAAACCCGAGTTTAAATTATTAAGTTATTTGCTCTTTTCGCGACGGCAGTGCCCCAGTCCAGCAGTTCAATATTGATCGACGGAACCAACGTGTTATTTAGACAATAAGGGCGTACTTTTGTCTACACAGTAGCACTTTAAAATACTAATTCAGATTGAACAGTACTTAGGTGTGTTGTGACGCGAAAACGATGTGATTTTGTGTGTGAGTACTTGATGTTTTTTATAAATTAAGTTGGTTTTAAATAAGTCCGAAAAGGTAAATAAAGAACTTGCAATCTGTCAAACGGTTATTGACTTTCTAGAGAGATTACCCAGAAGATAAGACAACACTGTTGGCATATGTTGCTTTGTTTACTTTCCTGACGGGGGCATCACATGGTCATTTTTGGTTTGATATAAGGTCATGGAGAGGGCATATTAAATTAAAGCGCCATTTTTGGATATTTTTCTTCAATTTGTTTTCATCTCAGGAATTGCCGATTTAAATATAATACGTCATTTCCATAACACCATGTATATAAAATGTATGATATTCAAATACACAATATATAAAATTTAGTAAAAATAAACTTATACTAAAATAAAAGTTATGTTATTGTTAAACAAAAGTAAACATAAAAAATGTAGCATTACACCCTGGTGAGATATTCATTAACTGAATAAAAAGCACCAGACAACAAATATTGCTTTAAACGTTTTTTAAACAACACAAGACTATCCACAGCTTTCAGGTTTGGTGGTAGCTTGTTAAAGATTTCTGGCGCCAATGAGTTTGGTGATGTTCTACCCACATTCAGTCGGTTAAAAGGAACTCTAAATGAGCTGACTTGTCGTGTGTTATAGGTATGAACATCACTGTTAATAGCAAATCGACATATCGCATATATTCATGGGTCAAATAAGTATACACAAAGTAAGGTCAAAATCTTGTAGTTCTTAAATTTAATTGTTTGTATTAGACTTCAGACATAGTTATTTATACCAAGGGAGTTAAGTAGACTAAAATAGCCGGGGGGATAGTTTTTGTCTGATGGGCATTATAGTCTAGTAACCCATGTGGTGTATATTTTTTATCTATTTAAAATGTAAATAGTTAAATTCCAGCATTTTTTTAAACTATTTTCGCCACTTTTTAGTATTTAGTGAGCTTTGATCGGTTGTTATAGAACAAGTTTGAGGGTTGCTAAGGGTTGCTTATTTTAAGCGTCCTTTACGTTTTATAAACGAAAATATGGAAATTCCACAAAATATTTTAGAAAATGCTGAAAAAGCTAGGGAAAATTTATTACCGGCACAGTCTAAAGTCCTGTATGAAAATTTCCTACAATGGAAAGTAAAAAAACAAATTACGGTGATTACTGAAACAGTAATGACGGCTTTCTTTCAGGAATTGGTAACCCTTTTGCTCATTGCTAATAACAATTTTTATTTATTTTACTTTATTTTAGTCGGAAAAATATACCCCAAATAGCGCTTGGACAAAATATTCCCAAGTGAAGTCTGAACTTATAGTAAAGGTAAACATTAATATTTTAAGATATTACATTTTTATAAGTTAAATTAAAGAGATAACTTCCTAAATAGTCAAAAGTTTTGGAAGGTGAACAAGTTTTAACTTTTATCAAAAATGCGCGGAATGATACCTTCCTGCTGCAAAAAGTGGTACTCGTAATGGGAGGCTTTCCACACTCTGTATTTCTAGAACGAGAAACATTTCGGAAAACTTGACTTAATCGGTCTAGTTTGATGTTCTGTATCTCCAGTTGCTCGATGGCCCATAACTTATGGGACATCCTGTATGCTGTGTTTGAATCTAGGTCGATCATTTCAATTTTACTGTTCCAATGCAATCTTTTAAAATATGCTAAGAGCTTTCAGGCCATTTCCTTACTACAGCAATGTAAAAATGGTAGTTTGTAATATACATTTTTATATACCGCACTCACAACCGTTTATTTTTCTTCATAGGCGATAATTTTAGAATAAATGAATCTGAATCTACCAATATTGGCGATTTACATCAGAAAAGATCTGACCAGAAACTAAAAATAAAAAAGCCGCATTAGAGCAGTAAATTTTTTTTCTTGTGGCAATATAAATTGCACGGAGGCATGCGCAGGACACCATTCTCGATCAGCTGGCGCAATACGTCTTGCATTGCGAGAAATGGATCTTGCGCCATTTTAATTGCCATTGCGGCTGCAATTCTGGGTAGACATGGATTGCTACTTCCCTAGCTGTTATTTTCAACCGTTTATTTGATCGAAGCAGCTATGAACTGCTAGTGGCTTTTTTAAATCACTGGTACTTAAATTAGCAGTTTATATCCTTCATTAAGCATCTGTACTTGATAATTCGTAGCAGCTTTTTTAATATATTATTTCTACCTAGCAGTAGCTGCTTTAACGGCTAGTCAAATTGAGCAGGTTAACCCATCTTTCATTCTGGGGGTATTTTAGGGATTTCGACATTATTCATTGCTGTGCTGACTTTTGGAATACGCCAGCTGATCGCGAACGATCTACTGCGCATGCTTTCTTGCAATTTTTTCGTGAATTGCTGACTATAAAGTTAACTTTACATTACATAGAGATGAATTGCCTACTATAAAGTTAACTTTACATTTCAGATATAGGGTGTTAAAGATTTTCAAAAAATCTCCTTTTTTATTAATATATGTGATACTGTTCTAGATATTTTTGTGAAATTTTTGGTACACACTTCCTATTCATCAAGAGGCATTTTATGATATATAACATGTTATTCAATTCCGACCAGTGGCGTTCGTGGGAGAATTGCCCTCGATATTTTTGAAAAACAGAATGATATCCTGAGTCCTTTTTTTTAAATATAAATTATTTTTGAAATTTTCATATCTTGCCGAGCAAATGTCATCTCTTTATTTTTTGTCGTTTTCGTACAGTTTTCGTATAAAAAATGAAATTTATTCACTCTTTTTTGCACTCTGTTATGAAATTAGGTATTAACAAGATTTAAAAGGATCTAATAGGTAAGAAGCAGATCTTGTTTCGTAAACATAAACAGTTTTGATAGTTGTCTACCTAGACCAGTTGTCACGTATTTAAGTCATGATTGAAAATATCATGTTATAAATATTGTAAATAATATTAAGCCTTGGATGGTCCTTGAGGCATACTACAGTTTACCATCCCGAGATTACTTACCTGTTCACCTATTTTTAGATATTATTTTCTATTTTCAAGTAAGATTATTACTCATTGAATATGCACGTAGCTTCAGTTACTAGTAGCTGTGAAGTGGCTGATAGTATCAAATGCCTTGGTCGGGCCTTAATGTGTGTAAAAAGCCACACATTAAGGGGCTTGATCTATTATTTAACAGCTTCTCAAAAATTTTGCTAAAGTTTGTTACTCCGTATTCTTCTGATTGTCTGTATGTATGTGTCTGTTCCTATAATAGAGTTACAGATGTAATATAACGGTTTTGTTAATAAAGGGACAAAACAAATATTTAATTATATTGGATTTAATATTGTCTTAGCCTGGGATCTTATTATTTTTTGCTGACTTGATTTTTTCTTAATTTCTTGTCCATTAATTTGTGCTTTCTAAAAATATAGAAATTCCACTCTAATGTATTTAATAAATCTGGAATGTCTGGAAATTTTTCCGCTAGGTTTTTCGCTATAGATGAATAAGAACCGTCAACTATGTTAGCAATAGCCTATATCACTCAGTTTGCGCCTTTTTTTTCTTTGTTCCAGATTAATTTTGTATTTCTAGCGATGTTTTCTGTATTAATCTCATGTATTATTTTTTAAGACCTTATATAGAGTGTATTTTTTTTATAATATTTATATTTATTTTGGTAAGATCTAATTTTTCATTTATTTCGTTTATTGGAAGGGATTTATAGAAAATGTTAATAAAAGATGATAATTTTCCAAAAAATTGGCTCCATTAAGGAAGGGTTATGTATAGGAATATGATGTATGATAATGTTTGAAGGAAATTTAATTTTCTTTCAATTTTAAAAATAATATACCGTGGTTCCATTAAAAATAACAAATATTGAACGCTTTTTAGAAGTAATGGGAATAAACATAATTTTAATCTCCCCTGTATGATAATGAATCGATTTTTCTATGGAGATTGAACATACCCGAACAAACTATTACCAGAATTTCAACTTTGCATGAATTCAGACCACAAATTTACAAATGTTTATTTAAGGTAATATTTTGCCCAATATTAAACAAAAATAATTTTTTGTCTCGACCACAGTAAGATATAGGTATATGAAAGTTTAAGAAAATGTTATTAGAAGTAAAAGGTTTCTAGAAACTTAATAATATGCGGGACGTTCCATATAAAGTAACAAAGTTACAATTTTTCGGTAGAAGCGGTAATGTGAATTTTTCAAATCGTTACTTATTTTCGATAATATAGGGTATTATGGGTGTCCTAGAGAATGCCTATATACTTTTTTTTTAATCGAATATCTAAATAAATAATAGTTTAAAAAGGAAGTGATAACGCTGGTAAAAACGTCTTGTCAAAAACTGAACACTTGTGTTTACAATTCTGTGTTGCACTATGACAACACCGCCTACAATGCGCTGACCTCTTTTGAGGCTTTAGACTGCCTCAATAAATCATTGAATATCTACGTCGCCAGTGAAGTGTATATTTCGCTTATTAATTCAAAGCGCCATTTATGGTTATTTTTCTCAGGATTTCCCGGTAATAAGTAATTTCCATAACATCCCGGAATACATCTAACCCACCATTGACCGAGAATAACCATGTATATATTATATTTTTAAAGTCTAGTCTAATACTAATCAAACAAATTCAGGGCATGGACGTAATATATTTTTTTAAATTTAGAAATGGGACAATTTGATTTTTAGCAGAGCGAGGTTCACCGTAATATCTTTAAAAGGTAATATTTGCAAAAAACAAGGACCTTTATTATAATTCATATGCCATCATCAGAACTAGCTTCACTATCGGATTGAATAATGATAGAAGCGACACACGGTGGGATGACTCATTTTCCTTTTGAAGCACATAAGCTACCCAGTTTTCCACACCATTGTCTAGTTCATTAACCACTTGCCGTATATTATCTATAACTGCTCCACTTATTGTCGGTGATTGATTAATATTTCGTAGTTGTTTTTTTATGATTGGTGAAATAATTGGATGGAAAATACAATAATATTTTTAGTAGCTCATTTTCTTTTTATACTATGGTCTATTGCATTTCTTATTATTGATAATGACAATTTGGTAAGTTTTTTAATTCTTGTAATAATATTTGTGGCTGAATTTTGTTCTTGGGTCCGCAAATGATTCGTTTTCAAGATATAGGGTGTTAAAAAAAATTTTTTTAATCGGATTTTCGTAAATATCCTTTTGTTGATATTGTTGAAATTTAGCAGTTTTATAAGTAGTGTTAAGGGGCTAATTTAGACCTAAGTAGATTAAATTATATTAAATCCAGTGGCGTCCCGGGCGGCACCAACATTGGAAAAAAAATTAGCCACTCGCTTTTTTGGAATTATTTTTCTCGGATTAAGCAACTAAAAATACAACACTTTTGTCTCTTGAATCTTTTTCGTATCTTACTTTGTTTTCGAGAAAAAAAATAAAAACCACTATGATGCATGTCCTTGGATCAAGGTTTGCTTTGGAAAATTATTGTATCATTTAACTTGACAGTTGTCAGCTACAAATAAAACTGCCAAATTTCAACAATATCGACAAAAATAAAAATATTTAAGATATTGACGAAAACTCGAATAAAATTTTTTAACATCCTATATCTTGAAAACGAAGCATTTATATGAACTTTTTGTCTTAGAATCACCTAAAGAATCCTCTCTTAAAATTACTGCACATACTTAATTAACACCCTGTATATTTAAAATTAGACGTTGACACTGCACATTTATGTCTTTGTTTCTAAATTCTAGACTATTCTCTGTAAAAATCATTCCAGGATTAACATTGTCGTTATCTTTAGAGTGGTCATCAAATATTCTCCAAAAATCCATACTACTATATTATATTTATGCTACAATAGAATAACGGTTTAATACAATAAGTAGGTACTTTATTAAATTACTAATAACATCAAATTACTTAGCAAACCGATATTGAATGATAAATAATTGGGTTGCTGATACCTACGCACGCCGTCACTGACACATTAAGTTTTAAAAAATTAATGACATTGACCGATACTAGTTTCAGCTTGCTCTTGCAAGCTGCCGCGCCTGTCTAAAAAGGAAGCACATCTTCAGTATTATCAATGTTTCGCGGGCTAAGCCACGCCGACTTTATGGTTGATCCGCTGTACACATTTTTCTCTATTTCTTCGGACTCTCTTGCTCAATCATTCGAAATATTATAGGGTCCAGTCAAGCATAATAGACAAAGATTATCTCTTATTATTTTATGGCGATCGACCTAATACTGAAAAGTCCTTCTATAAGCGAGATTTTCTTTTGACTTTAACAATACAATATATGCAATACTGCATTATAATCTTGTACTGACCTGGAATATGGCCGAGTCCAGTTATCCATTCATGCATATCATACTCTGATATGAACGTGTAATGTAAAATTTCTTGCTTAAAAACGTTACTAAATAGTGATACTTCCGAATCCTTATATTCCGAACCGACTAAACGGTTATATGAAAATTCTTTTTTATTTTCACCTAGCATTCTCTTGTCTCCCACTCTCTTCTTACTCTACATTAACGACTTACTAGTGGAAACTAAAAATCCGATATTTAGCTTTGCTGACGACAGCACAGTTATCTTTCTCTTTGAATGCACAAACATCGGCTGACGAGGCACATCTTCGCAGACAGCATGAAGCATCACGCCTTAACAAAGACCTGGAAGAAATTTTGGTTTCGGGTGACAGTTACCAAGTCGAATTTAATGCTAAAAAACCTAGGCAGCAATTTTCTCTAAAAAGGTTAACATTACAGAACCGGATATAGTGATACTAGATACGCAATACCACTGGCTTCATCCATTAATTTGCTGGGCGTTAGTCTGGGAGGAAATATGTCTTGACATAACCACGTTGTCGGAATCGCCAAGATAGCCTTCTCAGAAACTTGGTGTACTCTTTCGAACTAAAAAGTTGTACACATCTCAACAACTTTTGGCACTATATAAAGCATAAATTCGACCATCACTCCTCGGCTACTGGATTCTATTGAAAGGAGGGCCATTTGTCTGATCGGAGACTACGAGCTGACGAAGAACCTCGACAGCCTAGTACATCGAAGACAGGTTGGGGATTTGAATCTCTTTTACAGATATTTTCATGGAGAGTGCTCGGCTGACCTTGCCCTCTTAATTCCGCCCAGAGCAGCGAATAGCAGAAATACATGACGAACCACTGCCGCCCATCCATATGTGGTTACGCTTAGTACCCCTCGAACTTTATTATTTAAGAATTCTTTCATCTGGAGGACTTCATCCTTATGGAACGACCTTCCCGAGGTCGCTTATTCCAACGAATATAACCTCCAACGATTCAAAACCAACGTGAATCGCTTTATTCGTACACGCGCCACTCCCAGAGTGCCCTAAAGGATTTTTTCTGTAGTGCTTGTGTTTGATCATAAAAAATATAAATTCACAGAAATTTTGATATTGGAACCAACTTAGGTGTAGGTACCAGAAAAGTTCATCAGCCATCCTACTATCAGTTCACATATTTTCTACTAAAATAACAAACGTGCACGATTTTGCTAGTATACGCTTATACAGAATATTCTCCATTGTCTTAACTTTATATAAAACAACCCCAGGTTATGCTTTATCTTGCCAAGACCATTATTTTCAGTAAACAGAATGAATCGTTTATAAAGTTTAAATCTTTTCCGCAAAACAGTTTATGCAAAAGATTTAGCCGAAAGCTAGAAACCAACGATTTTATGCAAGTTTCTTTCACAAGCGCGTGTGAAATTCGCACTAATTTATAGTTAATTTTCTCCCGGCGATTAACTTCTAAAACTTTTAGCTATAAGCTCAAAAGTTTATATATGGAAGGAAGTGTTTTAATTTAATTTATGCACCGCTTAACAGGAAGTTTAATTTTGCTGTTGTTTTGTTTTCGTTAGTTGGATATTTGTAATCAAAATTGGAAATTGGTTTCTAAAGTAATAAGGGATTGTACAAATACTTCCTGCTATTACTTTTTTACATGAAGTAATCGTCTCTAGATACCATATTCATGTGCCTATTATCAATATTAGTAATATATATGTCAGCGTCAATTAGTGAAATCCGTCATTCCCAGAAATGGCTAGTCATTTAACGTATTGCCGGCAAATAGTGTAACTCTACGTTTGGTACACCATTTGCCTAAGAGTATCAGATATTCCCTGTAATGACGGAATTCTCTCAGTGAAACGCTGTACTTAACTAAATGATTTAAGTTACACTGTTTGCTGGTTTTAGTGGAACGTTGTAATTGATGTTAACATCTGTGTGGCGATTTTTTTTTAAATTGAAATGTCGAGGGATTCATAATTGTTTTATAAGAAGTTAGATGACTATTACTCCAATCAAAGTAAGAAAAAACCTTGAAATATTACGGAATTGACGAAGGTAAGAAAATTCTTTAGGATTTCAAACATAACCTCAAACTACTCAACCTATAAAATCACTTCAAACTCGTACACTGTTGTCACGTTTAACACGGTTTTATAATTCGTATGCGTGAAGGAGTGATTTTATTGTGTGCTTTTTTATTGGCTTTTGAGCATGTAGGTAGATTTTAATTAACCGACTTCAAAAAAGGAGGGGATTTCAATTTGGTTGTATTTTTTTTTAAGTTGTGACCTCAGAACTCCGCCATTTATGACACAATTTAGAATTTTTTTTTTTGTTGGAGAGGGAATATTTTCAATTAGGTCCCATTTTAATTGTACTACAAAATTCTCAAAGGGTGGGGGTAAAAAGGGGAGTATTAATTGCCAAAAATTAAGGTTTTTTAAATATAAGAAAAAAAACATATATCACTATAATGGTATTTAGTTGCGCAATTTTTGCGTTTTATGATTTGTTGTCTTAGAAAAAAAATGGAGGGATGAAAAAGTGAGAGGGGGTGAAAGAGACATCCAATTTTAAGGAAATTCCTGATAAAAATTAGTTATTTACCAACCTTTTAATGTAAAATACCTTATTTTCATGCACTACTGGCAACACTGTCCTAATTACAATAATCGACTAACCCTGTCAAACAGGGTAACTTAAATCATTTAGTTAAGTACAGCGTTTGACTGAAAGAATTCCGTCATTACAGGGAATTCCTGGCACTCTTAGGCAAACGGTGTACCAAACGTAGAGTTACACTATTTGCCGGCAATACGTGAAATGACTTTTCAGGGAATGACGGATTTCACTAATTGACGAATATATACCAAAGTTGGAAATTATGTCGAAAGTACTTCAAAGGTATTAAGAGAAGAATGATTTACAAAACAAATTTCAACACCCTTTAGAAAAAAAATTAGATGGATAACTCGTAAAACTTGCAAAAATTAATTTATTTAAACAAAATCATAATGAGAGGAAGTGGCACTAGTTGTAAATAAAATAGTACACAAACCTCGGTAAGTTTAGTTGATCTCGGTACTTTGCACCATATCTCAATGATGTAATAAAACACTTTCTATCTAGGTTTGTATGTAATATAATATTTTGGGAGAATGTGCAATAATATGTAGCGAAATTTGTCCCAGCGAGTAACTTCCCGTAGAACTTTAAGCTCTAAGCTCAGAAGTTGGTATACCGAATTAGAAAAATTAAATTTTTGCATAGTAAAGGGAAGCCTAGAAGGGATTTCAATTATTTTTTCTACTACTGTAGTAGTAAGAACCTACTTATGCACTGTCTACTATTACGTAACAGTTCCATAAATCACATTACTCGTGATATGCCAGAACCGTGGCTGTTTCCAATCGATTTTATATAAAATTAGCTTTGAAATCAATCGCGTCGCTTTGACAACGCAAATGTCAGTCAATTTTAAACGTCAACATTTTTAATTTGGACATTATTTTTGGGTATATCGGTAAGTATACATATATCGGATACACTGGAATTAGCTAGCAGTGTCGCTGATGCCCGACTGTGATTTTTCTTAAAATTTTTATCGTCATCTTCAACATTGAGAACTTTGACCACGTGGTCGACAGTTACTAGGGTTTGGATAACTTCAAAAAATAGGAATAAAATACCTCTTCTTCGATACATTTAACTTCCTTTGTATCTTTCCTCAAACATTTTATATTCGTATTTTCTTATATTTCTTTTGATTTAACAGTCGTCAACTCCAGATTAGCGCCCTTGGCATTTTATAAATTTGTTTGTGGAATTTCCGGTGACAGTTTAACTAATCTAAATCATCACTGGAGATGGAAAAATAGCTCTGTAGGTGAGGGCTATAATGAGGAATTTCTGGAAAACAAAAAGAACTGGATACCTATATTTTTCAACCAACAAATCTCCCGCAAAAATGTTGCAATCTCCGATATTCAAAATCAAACCTTATCCATCATCACCACCGATAAGACCGAATGCCAAAGTTCCATTTTGTCTATCAACCTACAGTATCAGCTAAGAGTCAAGCAATACCAAATTATAAACTACAGCAAAACGAACTAAAGTCTGATCTAAATTTAACTACACAAAAAAAGGCTATACTAAAATTATTATAGTAAAGATTTTATTGTAAAATTTCCTATAAAATGTAGTATTAATAAAATTTTGTATTAGCAATCCATGCCAAAATATGATTGTAAATATACTTTCTAAAAAAGTAGTACATTTTTCATTAATAATCCGTAACAAAATAATATTGTAGATACATCTAATTCATAAAAAAATATAGTTAGTATTTCTAACAAATTTAGTAAAATCGAATAAATACTAAAATATATTATAAATTTTACAACGAATGTACATATACTTAAATACTATTATAGTAATGATTCTATTGTACGATTTCCTATAAAATATTGTATTAATTAAAATTTTTATTAATAATTCGAACCAAAATAATATTGTTAATACACATAATTTCTAAAAAAGTATACTTAGAATTTCTAATAAATTTAGTAAAATCAAGCAATTACTAAAATATATTGTAAAGTTTACATCGAATGTATAGTGAAAATAATTTATTTATAACTCAAGTAGTCAAATATTTTTAAATGTATGGTACATATTACGGACATCGATTATTGTATTTTAAGTATCTTTATTGTAAAAATGACGCAGTTTAAATAAAATGTTGTAAAAATGCTTTTTAACAAGAATGAAAGGATTAAATCCGATGCAACGGATCAGTTGGATTTCCATCTTTGTAATAAATAATAGGTAGAGAACAATAGGAAATATATCAGTGAGTGCTTGGGAATACCATGTGTCAAAACTATTACAAAAGATTTTGGTAAATTTTACAAAATATTTTAGAAAATTTTACAAAGATATTTCATTTAAATGGTTTACTAAATATTTTTGTAATTTTTACTAAAAATTTAGTTTAAAATTTTGCTATAATTGTGTCAGTTCTTACTAAAAGTTATTCACATATAGAGCCATAAGTTATGGTTAGTTTACTATTTTTATACTACGTTTTACTTTCCGTGTAATGTAGCAAGCAACTTAATATTCAACAACATTACCATAGACAGTAATATTTTTTGTTTCTTCATTTAAATAAAATACACATTTTTAAACCTTTTGTATTTTTTGGAAAAGGAAGATTTGGTTATTGTTTCCGCCCGCTGCGCTCATAGAAAAATTATGGTACCTACCTAAGAAATGCGAAAAGTATCGTTTCCGCACTTACCAACCTCCACGAATAATTCCGTTGCGTGCGGGAAAGTACCTCTTTCCTTAAATAACTATTACAGATTTCAATAATCAAAAAAAATTATCAAAATTGGGTCAGGCAATAACAGTTGTATGTCAGTTTTTATTGTAATTGTAAACCGTTTTTCTACCAAAAACGGGAAGCAATATTTTTAAAGTTTACTTTACGTTTACTTCTTATCGTCGGCCTTATCGCAGAGTCAATTTGTTTTGAAATTGAGGTTACGTTTAAGTCGATGAACTTATGGAGTATCACGTATGCTATACTATGCCCGTTTATCTAGCAAGGTATATCTTGTTACTGTAAAATAACTTGGAGTGGATATTACTTTACAAAATTGTTGGTTGTGCACTGGATTAACAAGAACTTAGCACTGTTATTTTAAAATGTCCATTGGAAGAGGAAATATTGGAATTGTTACAATATACGACCTAAACGTAATATTTTAATTCCGGCCAAATCGGTTATGTTGATATACAGGGTGTGTCTGGCTTCGATAGCACCTAAACTCCTAAAGATAGATAAAAACGTTTCATACAAAAGATAAATGGTTTACTAAGATGCATAACCTGAAAATATTTTGCAATCTACAGGGTGGCCCCAAAAAGTGGCACGGAATATTTTATAATTTTTTAAAATGAGACACTTGGTATCTTTTTCCACATTTTGATTTAGCAGCCCAAGGGCGTTACAACCGTATTTAATTTTTTGAACTGAAATGCAGCGTTGTCAAGTAATTACTTTTTTTCTGAAATTTTAGTACTTTTTAATGGTACGATATAGAAATCATAGCAACCCATTGGTACAACCTGAACAAATGCGATTTATATTGTGAATACCCTGAAGTTCTTTATATCGATTTATGTTAGTAATTCTTAATTCTCTTATACAAAGCGTTCGTTAGATCTTGGACAATTTCGGGATTTTAAATATGCTTTAATTAAATTTTTTTAAATGGACACCCTATATATTTTTAGGCATATGGATTTATCTTGCGAATACCGTTATTTTTTGTTAAATATGTCCTATACCTAAATCTTATAATTTTTTAAATATTTTAAGATTTGTTTTAATTCAGGTAAAAATTCGAAGTTTTGATTACCAGAATTTAGTCAAGATAGCCTTGGAATAAAAACAAAGTCATTTCTTTTCAAATAAACTGACTGTGAAACTGATAAAACAAGAAGTGCACCTAGGATGCTGGGATACGCTAAAGCTAAGAAATTAAATTAATTAATCAAATTTAACAATATTTACAAGACCTTGTCAGCATTTCGCTGACAAGAAACAAATAAGAATAATAATAAAAATTTATAAATTATATTCAATATGACCTCCTGAATTCAAGATGCAAGCCCGAATTCTTTTTCAAAAGATTCGCCTACATTTCTCAACATATTCGGAGTAATTGTAGGAAAAACTTCCCTAATTCGTGCTTGCATGTTTTCTCTTGTTGTGGGAGCAGTTTGGTACACTTTCTCTTTTGCGTATCCCCATAAGAAAAAATCAAGCTTGGTCAGATCGGGAGATCTTGAAGGGCCACGATATTGGTCCTCCTCTACCTATCCAATAATTAGTAAATCGTTCATTTAAAAAAATTCTTACGAGCATACTGTAATGAGGTGGTGGTCCATCTTGTTGAAACCAGATTCTTCCACGAGTGTGTACTGCCAGTGTCCTGTAGCTACTGACAAAAAATAACTCTCCTCTCATAATCTTGTTCTCCTAATCCTTGTAACAACTGTATGTGATAGGGATGTAACTTTTCACATTTAAAAGTTCGGGTAAATAATTTTGTAAAAAATCAAGGTAAATCTGACCTGTAACGTTTCCGTCAAAAAAATGTGGTCCAATAACATGATTACCCGGCCCACACATTAACACTCCATATATGTTGATTCTTAACTTCCCTAGTGAAAAAAGGATTGCTTGTATAAGGAAATTGGTGGCCAAGCTGTCTCGTACTTTTGTGGGGATCTTCAACCAAATTTAACACAACCATAAATTTATTTTCATAGTTAGTAGCTGGCTTAACTCTTTCATGTTTCTCGTAATCAACACTCCCTGTTCTTTCAAATCTCTCTTTTAACCTTTCAAACGATTTTCGATCAGGATGAGTTATATGAGGATATTGTTCTACGTATACTCTGGAAGCCAGAAATGCATTTCTATCGCTTGCGCCCAAAACAGATCATGTTAACCAGTTCTTTTTTGGAAAAATTCATATTTCTATTATCTCGATGAAGTTAACTAAAGGAATTCAAGTCTTAAGCAGTAATGAACCATAAACTTAAGGAAACTAACTTTATAATGACAGCTACGTTAAAAAAAATTATTTATTTTTTGTTCCAAGGCTATCTGACTAAATTCTGTAATCATAACTTCCAATTTTTACCTGAATTAAGACAAATCTTAAAATATTTCAGAAATTATAAGATTTAGGTGGATGACATATTGAATAAAAACTAACAGTATTCGCAAGATAAATCCATATGCCTAAAAATATATAGGGTGTCCTATTTAAAAAAATTAAATTGATGCATATTTAAAATCCCTAAATTGTTCAAGATCTACGAACGCTTTGTATAAGATAATTAAAAATTACTAACATAAATCGATATAAAGCACTTTAGGGTATTCACAATGTAAATCGCATTTGTTCAGGTTGTACCAATGGGTTGCTATGATTTCTATATCGTGCCATTAAAAAGCACTAAAATTTCAGAAAAAAATTAATTAAAAATTGACAAAAACTGCATTTGTTACCAAAGAGCTCAAGAAAGAGCTAAAGCTAGAACTCAGTATATATAGCCATCAACAAACTTATCCAAGGCCGCCTCATTACATAGTGCATTGGTTCTACATATAAATGCTCAAGGACTGACATCGCACATCTTGGAAGTAAAACAGTTGCTGCAGGATAGAAACCCATCTATTGTTTGTGTAAGTGAAACACATATCACACCCGAAATAGATGTTAAAGAAGTAGACATACCTGGTTATCAGACAGTGATCTGCTACTCGAACAGCAGACACACGGGTGGCACACTTATATACATAAGAAATTTCCTGAATTTCACAGTGATCATTGATGAGGCAGTTGATTACAATTTTTGGATAATGGTTATAAAGGTACAGGTTGGAAAACAGCCGCTTATGGTGGGAGCTATTTATAGATCCCCAAATGCAAACTGTAGGGAATTCCTGAATTACTTGGAAGAAAAACTTAGTGATGAAATTATGCATCAGCAAAAAACAGTCTTCTTGGGAGATCTGAACATAGATCTAATAAATAAAAACAATGATGCTAAGAAATTAAGTCTAATTATACAAGCAGCGGGTTTTTCACAAATCGTCACAAAAGAAACAAGAACTACTAATTTGTCATCCACACTGATTGATCACATTATTACTAATGACTTTAATACCAAAGAAGTTCCAAGGGATTTTCCATCATTAAGCGACCACGAAATTATTGGTGTGAACTTTGAATTTGAGGATACTACCGATAAAGCCAGGTTTATGGTCACGAGAAAATTGAATGCTGAGGCAATTTACAGCATAATTCAAGAACTAATTGGAGCTGATTGGAATTATACCTCTACAGATGTAAATATGATTTACTTAGATTTTCTTGATATTATTCAAAAGGCAGTGGATAAAATAGCACCTAGACAAAAATACAATATAGTAACAAAATATCCATGGATTACAAAATTAGTGAAGCAGGCACAATGTAATAGAGATAGAGCGTACAACAAGTTTATACTGACTAAGAAGGAGGAAGATTGGAAAGACTATCAAACTAAACGTAATGTAGTTACTTCCTTATTGCGTACTGAAAAAACAAAGTATTATGATCATAACATAGATAAGTGCAAAGGAGATGGAAAAAAGATGTGGAGAACACTAAAAGATCTGGTGGGGAATAATAATAAACAAATAGTCTTCGAAGATATTGATTATGGAACTTATGATGGGCCAGTAGAGGAGAATTTTAATAATTTCTATGCGGACAGTATAGATGAAATTTCAAATAGCATAGAAAAGAAACATTGGAAGAGCAACATAGATGGAAATGATAAACATAAGTTTGCCAATTTTAAACCTGTAAGTTTCTCGGAACTTAAGAAAATTGTTTTTGGATTTAAAAATAAAAGTACCAATGATGAATCATTAAATATTAAGTTGGTTAAGGACCTCTTCGGTGTAATAGGATATGCTCTTCTTTATTTAGTTAACACCTCGTTACAGACTGGGAGAATCCCCGATGAAATAAAAAACAGTGTTATAATTCCTATACCAAAAGTTACTGCACCTAAAAGTCCATCAGAATTCAGGCCAATTAATTTATTGCCCATGGTAGATAAGATCATTGAAACGATAGTCTGTCGACAACTAAGGAACTATTTTGAAACTAATCAGTTATTGTTTGTGGGGCAATCTGGATTTAGGAGTAACCATTCGTGCGAGTCGGCGCTGCAATATGTTTGTGCAACATGGCGAAAAGCTCTGAATGAGGAGAAAGTGGTGCTTAGTGTATTTGTTGACTTGCAGCGAGCGTTTGAAACAATCGATCGTGGAATTCTTATTAAAAAATTAAGACTATATGGTGTAGAAGGTAGTGCATTGCATTGGATTAATGATTTCTTAAGTGACAGGTATCAAATGACTAGAGTGGACGACAAACTATCAACTAAAAGGGAAAATAAAGTGGGTGTTCCGTAGGGAAGTGTGCTGGGTCCATTACTGTTTATTATTTATGTTAACGATATTCATATAGCTTTAAAAAACTCGTTTGTGAATTTATTTGCGGATGATACCCTTATTTGTGTATCAGGAAAAAACTTTAGGGATATAACTGATCTTTTGAATAGCGAACTTAAAATAATGTATCACTGGCTTTGCCAAAATAAATTAAAACTGAACACATCAAAGACAAAGTGTATGATAATAGGTTCAAAAGTAAATTGTAAGAAGTATGCCGAATTAGGATTAACCCTTAACATAAATGAGTCTGAAATTAGTTTAGTGTCGGAAATAAAATATTTGGGAGTCTTTTTGGATCCTCAGCTTGTTTTTACGAATCACGTTGATTACCTTTGTAAGAAATTAGGGAAAAAAATTGGTTTTTTCTGTCGCGTTTCGGATTGTTTGTCCCAGTGGGCCAAGACACTGGTTTATAATACAATCATCTTGCCTCACTTTAATTACTGTTGTTCTTTATTAATATCTTGTACTCAGGAAAATATACACAGGCTGCAGGTTCAGCAAAATAAGGTTATGCGAATTATTCTTAAATGCAACAGGTATATCCCGGTAAGAACTATGTTACAGAGGTTGAATTGGCTGTCTGTGGAACAGAACATTAGAAAGGCGAACTTGGTTTTAATATATAAAATTGAACATGAGCAGCTACCAATATATTTTAATGCTTTTCTTAAAAAAAGATCAAATTTTCATAGTTATGACATTCGCTCTGGGCAACATTATAACATTGAGTCAGTTAAAACCACATCTCTACAAAAATCGCTATTTTTCGAGGGAGTTCGTCTTTTTAATGACCTCCCTGAGGGCATTAAGGAGGCAAATGGGTTAAATGTTTTTAAAAGAAGATTGTTTCTTTATTTGAAGGATATGTAGAGTAGAGTGGGATTTATCATTTTTGTAACTGACATATAAACACTGTTTTGTAACTTGTATTTTTTAGTAATAACTAGCCAAGTGCTAAATAAAGATTATTATTATTATTATTATTAATTAGCAAGGCTGCATTCCAGTTCAAAAAATTAAATACGGTTGTAGCGCTCTTGGTCTGCTAAATCAAAATGTGGAAAAAGATACCTTAGTGTTTCATTTTAAAAAATTATAAAATATTCCGTGCCAGTTTTTGGGGCCACCCTGTAGGTTGTAAAATATTTTCAGGTTATGCATCTTAGTAAACCATTTATCTTTTGTATGGAACGTTTCTATCTATCTTTAAGAGTTTAGGCGCTATCGAAGCCAGACACCTTACTGACACACCCTGTATATGATTCCAATTTGGAAACTTACAGTAAACACTAATAAAAATCGGACAGATATGTGAATTTTATTGTGATGGGTGACGCTTTTAATAGTATATTACTAAGTAGACTATTATTGCCCGACCGTCGATATTATAAATCATGAGACGCGAAGCGCCGATGGCGATTGATTTAAGACGTGAGGCTGATAGTTTACTAAACCGTATATTATTTTTTCTACTACTAATACATTTACAAAATCTTGCTGTAGTTATTAATTTATTAATTTTACTCCCTTTGCCTTATCGGCTCTAGTAATCATTTCAGTCAAGTTACCTATGATTTGGCGTTTCATCGAATTTTTGCTGTCAGTTTATCATAATTTGCAGTAATCGGGTTGCCTGCTTTCAAGAGTTTGGCAGTTTCTTTTGCCAGATGCCTCTATTATTGACGTAGATCCAGTTGCGGCTCGTGGGGGAGGACTGTGAGACTTCGCCCTTCCCCAGGACTTTTTACCAATTCAGCCTAAAACAATTTCTTTTCTCGTACTTAAAACATCGAATTAATATCAATTTTAATTATTCTACTTAATGAACTGAACTATACAATATGCTCGAACCAACCAATATTGTTGATAAAAATGATTAAACTATAGAGTCAGCTCCAATCAATATCCACTCGATAGAACGGACGAGAGTAGCAAGCGGTTTCAACTTTGTGCCACAGTGGGTTTTGGACTCGAAGCGTATTCGCAGGCTTCTGGTTTTGTCTCCTTGGCGCATGAATTTAATATGACGCCAAGTGTTATTAGGAAGTTTTATTTTTACGATGAGGGTTTATGACTTAAAAGAAATTGTAATAGATATACCTACATGTAAGTTAGGTAATAATTACTTCCATTTTTCGAACGCAATTACTACTGAAAAAATAATAAATTAGGGTATTATAAACAATAATAAATTATGGTAGGTATTATAAAAAATAACAAATTAGGAGGGTATTATTGGAAAAATATTTAAACCGCCTTTAAAATACACTGTAAGTACTATTGCGATATTAAAGTTAGTAGTTATTTTTTCAAATATCTGTTCCTGTTACCTTACTACATTCAACAACTTATTTTAATATGTATTATAGCAAAGGTTGATAGTTAGGTAGGTAGTTAGGTAGGTAGGTGCCTTTTGCCTCTATAGAATATGCAACAATCGGGTATAACTGTTACTATTGCCGTTGAAAATAGTTAAAACATTAAAAAAATAAATTAAATTATCCAATGGATAGTTCTATATACAGTGAGTCCCAGAAGAAATGTCTAAATTCATTTAAAATTCAGCGGTAAGTTTTCTCAAAAAACGCTCGTACCCGTCGATTTTGATTTTTAAATTTTTTTTTGTGGTAATTTCAGGTCAAATAAGTTACGACCATCAACTTCATTTTTCAAATGAAAACATATATTTTTTATTTCATTTTTGAATTTTGCATTGAATTCTAAGCATGTTTCATGTACCATGTCCTATACATAAACTCAACAGTTATTGAAAAAATTATATCTATAAGTAAGACCTGTTTATTAAAAAAAAAAACACAACAAAATCAAATTAAATGTTGAAAATGTGCGCCATTTACGGCTTGACAATATCCAAGACGATCAATAAACTCTCTTTGCACGTTTCCAACAATTTCCGGAGTTATGACACACACTTCTCTTCGGATCCTTTCTTCCAACTCCTGCATATTGTTTGGCCTGTTAACAAATACTTTTGATTTTTAGGTAACCCCACAAAAAAAAGTCCAGCGGAGTTAGGTCTGGCGACCTAGCAGGCCATTCGATAGGTCCTCTCCTTCTAATCCACCGATTGGGAAAGGTTTCATCCAAAAATGTGCGCACAGTGGCCGCATAGTGCGGAGGAGCACCATCTTATTGGAATATCAGTTCTTCGTCAGGGGAGTCTGGATCCAATGGATTCGGAAATAAAGCCACTAATGCTGGAATTAATTCTAGTTGGAGAAATTCGAGATATACTTGTCCAGTTAAAGACTGTTCAAAGAAAACTGGACCAATTACTCTTTCGCGTACGATTCCACACCAAACATTTATTTTCTTAGTGTACTGGCTGTGAACCTCTATCATCCAATGCGGATTTTCTGTTGCCCAATATCGACAATTTTGTCTGTTCACATTACCATTCAAATAGAATGTATAGCTTCATCCGAAAAAATAATATTTTTTACTAAATTATTATCTAGATTGCACATATTTTGCATGCGTCCGCAAAACTCACTTTGCCTATCGAAATTATCTTCAAATAACTCATGCACTGGAATAACTTTGTATGGGTGATATTTGTGCTTTTGAACTACTCGGTGAACAACATATTTCGGCATGTGTAAATCGGCCCCAATGTGCGACAGGGGAGTACATGGATTTTCTTCCAAGGAAAGCAAAACGTCAAGTTATTCATTTTCATCTCGTGTAGGACGACCAGATTTAGGCAAATCTCTAACATGGCCGAATTCTCTAAACTTAGACTCTATTCTACTCACCATCTTTTGACATATGGGAGGACGATCAGGATGGATTTCATTAAATAATTGGGCTGTTTTTATTTGAGTACGTGTTTTATCACCAAACCCAACCATGCATAGAATTTCAATTTTTTCCCGTTCCGTTAACTTCACCATTATTGTGAAAACCGCAACTTTGAAACTACGCTTGACAATAATTATACTTATTTGAAATAAAATTGTCATACAGTTTCTATGGAAATAAACGGTGACAGTGAGGCAGTACACTCTTACTTATTATGGAGCCCAAAATGCCATACTGCCAGAAGATTTGATAGATCGTTGGATTCCCTAAATGATATGTTCAATCCTAATTTTTTCAATAACTGTTGAGTTTATGTATAGGACATGGTACATGAAACATGCTTAGAATTCAATGCAAAATTCAAAAATGAAATAAAAAATATATGTTTTCATTTGAAAAAAATGAAGTTGATGGTCGTAACTTATTTTTGAGCTACCCTGTATACATGAAATTACCACAAAAAAAAATTAAAAATCGAAATCGACGGGTACGAGCGTTTTTTGAAAAAACTTACCGCTGAATTTTAAATGAATTTAGACATTTCTTCTGGGACTCACTGTATACGGTAACTAATGGGAGTTTGTTATTTAAACAAATTTGTTCACTTATCACCGCGAGTACCCGAAACCGTTCGGGACTTTAGGTTCCATTATTTTTAAAAGAAGTAAGGACGAAAATGACCTGAATATGATATCTGAATAGAGCCACTATACTATGTCAGATACAGAAGAGTCTGTAAGACTGTTAAATCAGAAGATCCATATGGAACAGCCTACACCGCAAGAAAAACTTGTTAAATTGACTATAAAAATAATAAAACTAACCATAATTTAGGGTTGGAATAACTTTTATTTTAACTTAAATTTTTAGTAATGATTACAAAAGATTTTGTAAAATCTTTTGTCATAATTTTGACACATCGCGTCTTATTCCTAAGCGGTTAAGTAACCCATCCAAGTGGCAACTTTGCCTTTTCTCGCTTAACTTCTTCGATCGATGCTATATTCACTTTATGAGTTCTCCACCTATCATCTGTTACGAGCATCGAAAGTCCAGTGATCCGTTGCATCTGATTTAAGCCTGTAATGGCCGATATTTGACTGTTACTTTAAGTTCAACATCTAAGGTAGCCTTAACGTTAAGGTAAATCTTAACAAAGTATGTTTTCAATTAATTTTAAGGTCAATTGACGCATTACGCTGAAGATTACCATGTCCTTTCAGATCTATTCCTTTAGATGAGAGTTGAGAGAACTTTAATATAATTATGTGTAACATGTGTTAAGGATTGCTTACGCCATTCTATATTTTAAGGTAACTTTAAAATATCTTCCCTTATTCTTGTAAAAAGGCATTTTTTTATTTCATTTATACTTGGTCATTTTTACATTAAAAAATACTTAAAGTACAATAATAGTACAATAAATTTAATTTTTTTATTTTAATTAAAAGTCATTTTAAAATATTACTGTAGTTATAAATAAATTATTTTCAAGTGCATTCGTTGTAAAATTTAAATTACAGTGAAAGTTCACTTAGGCGGACACCTATTGGACAGTCTAAATATGGCCGCCTATAAGGTAATATGTAAATGCAAAATTATTACTATGTATATGTATGTACAAATACACATAACATAACAAACATACACTAGTTTTAGTTAGAATGTACCATAGTACTAACTAACTAATAACGTAGTTTGACGTGTTTGCGTTTTACTCTTGCAATCTAGAAAATGTAATTTCAAGTCTGATAACAATTCTATTGCAGTGGAGTCACCTCTATTCTTTGCATACTGTTGTAATTCCTTTACCATACTAAAGGCTTGTTGATATTTGTTGACATTTGTTGGATTACTGCATTCAACTTCTTCATCAGAGTCGTCAGATATTGATGTGGTTTCAGTTTGGGCTACATAATCGGTAGGAATGCGGTCACTATCATCTTCTAATAGCATATTACTATCAATGTTAATGAACTCGCCCAAATCATTGTTATCAAATAAAAAACTTAAACCACATCAATATTCTCTTTCAGACTCAAAACACGACATTATTCTGTCATTGTTTACGATTTTAACCTTACAACTCACAAATAAACGGCGGACTGCTGTCGAGGACTCACACATACTTTCTTTCGGCGAAGTCGTTTCGCGCTGCCACGCATACGCGATTGGTTGCCGGTCTGTAGTTTTTGCACTGTACTTATTCGTCTCCCAAATATTTTTCGGACTCTTTGTATTGAAACAGCCTGTCCGCGTCCGCCCAAAGTAGAGTCCGCCCAAGAGAGGTTTATGGAATTTCAATACCTAGTTCCGAACTATGAAAAAATATCCGCTTAATAGAGATGTTCGTTATGAGAGGTTTCACTGTATATTTTAGTATTTGCTTGAATGTACTAAATTGATTAGAAATACTAACTATACTTTTTTTATGAATTATGTGTACAATATTATTTTGGTACAGATTATCAATGAAAAATTAATTAATACTATATTTTAAAGGAAATCGTACAATAAAATCTTTACTATAATAACTTTACCATAGAGTTTTTCCGTGTACATGCGCTTTGAAAAACGCTGCAATGTAAAGCATCTTCCTGAAAATCTTTTACCAGCATGAACTCCTGGACAAAATTAACGCAATATTTTTTATGCAATTTTTTTCTGAATTTATGATCCGATTTGAATAATTTTTTTTTATATGTAGGTTGGTTCCTTGACAATGTCATAGTTTTCGCTGTTTATGATAAAATTTTGATTTTCGATTTATACTGGGTGTACTAAAAATGTTATGTTCTTTTCCGAAAATTCGCATAACATATTAGCAAGCGAAACATATTGCAGTTGCAAACCCAACATTTTCTTTTTTGGTTTACTTCATTATCTCTGTTATTAAATGAGATACACCGTTTTATAGCGTAACATGTTTTTATAGACTTTAATATTCAATACATTCATTGTTAAATGTTTTCAAGTAGACTATGGACTTTTTCTGACATTGCAAGCGATGTGTCAGCAGATGTTGTATTTTAAAGTTACAAAGGTCAAATAAAATTCGCCACACTGATAGAAACTGTTCGGAACTGCTTATTAAACGTTCGTTTCGTATGCATAGTTGCCCGACGAGTATTTTAATCTTGAAACCTACTTGAAAACATTTAACAATGAATGTGTTGAATATTAAAGTCAATAAAAACATGTTACACTATAAAACGGTGTATCTCCTTTAATAACAGAGATAATGAAGTATACCAAAAAGGAAAATGTTGGGGAAAGATACCGTTTAATGTCAACTGCAATATGCTTCGGTTGCTAATATACTCCACAGGGTGATACGAATTTTCGGAAAAAACATAGCATTTTTAGTAAACCCAGTATAAATCGAAAATTAAATTTTTATCATAAACAGCGAAAACTATGACATTGTCAAGGAACCAACCTACAATGCAAAAAAAAATTATTCAAATCGGATTATAAATTCAGAAAAAAAAATAGCATCAAAAATATGGCAAATTTATGATGTTGCGTTAATTTTGTGGAGGAGTTTATTTCCAGCAAAAATTTAATTTCAAAGTTTTTATTCATAATAATATTTAAAGAGATCAGTTTTGTTTAATAAAGGAATAATTGTTGAAAAATATAATAAAAACGACTTGCCCTTTATTTTAATTATTATTTTCCATGCTTCTAAAAACAATATCTTCTTTTTGCACTAGTGCGAAAAATCAATTACTTATCGCAGTAGTGCTTTAAAGTGAAACATTCACACCCACATTAGTGTGAGAAGTTTAATTTTTCAGTTATGAATAACAAAAATACTGGTATTTTGTTATTCTCGAAATTTGAAAAGTATTTAATATTACTCTCAATCTGGTAAACTTTTCCATACTATTCGGAATCCGATTCCGATTTCTTTTCATCAATAAATCTACAGCGAATAAGGCGGAGCAAGAAAGTAAAAAACTCTCACAGCGATACGGTTCAACAACTGCTATACGCCTGTATACATAGGAGAAATAACAGGTTGTTTAATATTTATGCAGCCACAATATACATATACCACCGTCTGCCGTTATGCATTATTCATTTATGCATGTCAAATATTCCGGTAATAACTGCTCGTGACAGACACCAATAAGAAGATCGAATCTAATTTATATGGACACATCGCTTCGTTCACATATTGAATACCGGTACGTCTAGATTAGATGTTTCTCAACACGTATTAAATTAAGAGTGGGATTTCAGAATAATAAGAAAAATATGCTATTGTGATGATAACCTAGCATTTCTTTTAGAGGTTGGACGAAATATCCTTCGACGAAGGGGCCTCCCTTGGTCCATTTGCTACTTAAATACCTAACAAAGCACATGCTACCAAAAAAAAATCAAATTACAAAGCATGTAAAATGCTGGTTTTAAAATGAAAATATACTTTATTTTTTATTTTTATATTTATATTTATATTAAACTACAGGTTTGATTAAGCATCATAGTGTAGGAGGCATCCCTTTTAGGAAACGAGCGAGTTTTCTCTACGGAAAGGATTACTTAGTTAAGCTTACGATAAATATAGTAAAACTAACTAAAATTTATGACTGAAAAAATATATGTGACTGGAATAACTTTTATTAACAACTGCAATAAAATTATAGCAAAATTTTTAGTAAAAACTAGCAAAATATTTAACCATTTATATTTTTGTAAAAGTTACTAAAATATAGTACTTATACTAAAGTACAGGTTTGATAATGCATCATATTTTTGTAATAGATGTTGATGGTTCGTAATAAAACATCAGCGGACATTAGCGATGCTAAAGGTATATTTTTAGAACTACATTTTAGATCAGTCTTAATATCAACAACCTACTCAAAAAAGGGTTGAGTATTGATTATTCTCTCTCCTGTTACAATCATCCTTATATTATCTTATTATAACCTTAACTACTTAATCTACAACCTTAACCCATAAGGTTCATGTCCTTGTTATTGTTATACTATTATAACTAATAACATCATTAGCACGTCTGACCATCGATCGTGATATTGAAATCAGAACCAATGTCAAATAATATTATAACAATAATAAACCAAACTGTTTTACAAGATATGAGTAAAAATAGAATATGCCTCTATTTTTACCTCACATTTTAGCAGACATCCCTGTTAGGAAACGAGCGAGTTTTCTCCACGGAAAGAATTACTTAGTTAAACTTACGATAAATATAGTAAAACTAGCCATAATTTATGACACTATATGTGACTAATAAATTTTTTAAAGAACGGCGATAAAATTATAGCAAAATTTTAAACAAAATTTGTAGTAAAAATTAAGAAAATTTTTAACCGTCTATATTTTTGTAAAACTTACTAAAATCTTTTGTAAAATGTACTAAAACCTTCAGTAAAATTTATTGGAACCTTCTGTAAAATTTATTGAAATCTTTTGTAAATTTACTATAATCTTGTGTACAAATTTCAACATATTATGGTATTCTCAAGCGATCACCCGTTCAAGTACCAACCGTGCCCAACGTCGCTTGACTTCGGTGATCGATTTCCTAGCTTCCTCTTATATTCCCTACCTACTCTCCTAACGAAAAACGAGTTCTGATTGATCAATTTCATCGGATTTAGGCTCTGTATTCTTGTTGTAAAACGCATTTTTACAACTACTTATTTAAATTTAGTCATTTTTACAATAAAAATACTTAAAATATAATAATACCGGTCTGTAAAATGTACCATGCATTTAAAAATATTTAACTTAAATTATTTATACTTAGATTCGTTGTAAAATTTACAATATAATTTACTTTAGAATATTTTATAGTAGAAATATTGACGAACAAACACAGAAATCTAGTTCTAAATCTTGGAATAAATGACGTTTTCGAAACATCATTTTCAACACATTATTTGTTGATATAAAGTTAGCTGACGGTGTTCGTATGTAATAATGCCATTAACTTATAGCAAAATTTATCCCTAAATGTTTAATAATAATTACAAAAAATTTTGTAAAATTTACTAAGTGTTTTTGTAAAATTTACAAAAATCTTGTAAACATTTTAAAGATTCCATGTTATATTCGGTCATCCACCCAAGTAGTAACCTCTCCTAGTTTGCTTAAGTTCTTCGAACGCTGGTATATTTGCTGTATGAGTTCTCCACCATCATCTGTTTCAAAGACGTAAATTCCAGAAAATACTAGGCAATGAAATGTATCATTCATTTGAAAATTTTTGAACTATTATAATTATTTTAATATAATTATAATATAATATAATAATTATAATATAATATAATTATTTTTAGTATTTTGTAAAATTTAATTTATCTTTTAGTATTTACTTGATTGTACTAAATTTATTATAAATACTAACTAGTTATAAATTAAGTGTATCTACAATATTATCTTGGTACGGATTATTAATAAAGAATGTAATTAATACTACATTTTATAGGAAACCGTACAATATTTGTACTATAATAATTTTAATACTAGTATTTTACCCGTGCATTCGTGCATTCAAAATTATCTGTAATCTGATAGAATAAACCCTGATTTTAGTAGATTTAATAGAATTAATAAAGAGAAGAAAACGTAAATTATTTATTTGATTCGATTGCATACCTGCTGATTGCATTGAACATAGATCCAAGAAAATCTTGGAAAGTAGTTCCAATAAGCATGCTTGGTGTCGAAATCTGTTGTAAACGTTCACAAATTTTGCTTCAGTATAATATTCTTTGCAGTTAACCCAGAAATTAAAACTCTATCCTCTATACAGCCTGTACAAATTCGATTAAATTAGTAAAGTAGTGTAGTTTTTTACGCTCATTATTATGATGATGTCAAGGAAACAATTAAACGTCAGAATCAAATGTCATTACAAAAATATATTTGTTTTAATTGGAATGGTCTATATCTGCTATAACCGTTTGATAGAGAGTGAAATTCTAAACAAAATTTATCATTTACTATATGCCGCTAAAATTAAGAATAAGGGAAATATTTTGTTTTAATGAAATTATACATTTCTTATCGCAGGCGCCTGTGAAATACGTATTATAAACTTAAATCAACTTCTTCTACATCTATACATTTCTGAACACATTTCAAAACGTTGGTTGTATTGTTTTTAAAAAGACACAAAAATGAAAATCGAGGGGAGTTATGTCTGCCGAACCCGAAGGACATAAAATTGGCCCGCTTGTTTTTGTCAGTAAGCCGCCTGCGATAGGAAATGGATAGTTTCATTAAATCAAAAAATATCCGTTATATTATCAAAGATATTGCAAACTACAGAAACAAAAATGGATATTTCTAGCCTACGCAACGAATACAAACACCTCTTTCGGTCATTATTGCAACATATTTATCGCAAAGGTATCTTGCAAAATCCCAATTAAAAATTTGTTAATTTGACAATTACAACTGATTTAAGGTTAATCCGCAATTGCTCTTAAAATAAATTGATTTCTCAATGATTTTACTATAAACTGTGAAAAGGCGATGAGAGATTCTTTAAAGAAATATTATTATACTTAAAAGTATCAAACGAATCTTGAACTGAACTGATTTAATATTTAACCATCTGATATAACCAGACTTCAGCATTATTGCCATTCAGCCAACAAACATTCTCATTCTGACGTTCTCTCTTCCACCAATCACCGATTTTCAATAACATTTCACACAATCACAGCTTCACTTTCCAAGAGTTTTATGAATGGAATATGGGATCTTCGGTAATTATCAATTTTAGCGATATGTATGTAGTAAGGATAAATTTTGTTTCGAATTTCACTCTCTATCAAATGGTTATAGATATAAGGCTTTGCATTTAAAATACTTTTTTGTTAATATCGCATGATTCTGGTGTTCAATTGTTTTTTTGACATCATCATAACAATCAGCATAAGAAACTACCCTGCTTTGCCAATTTAATCACATTTCTTAGCTTCTATAATATGAATGTTAGCAATAGTGCCGCCGACTTCATTGTGAACAGGCTGTACACCCCAAAAACTACAGAAATTCAGAAATTAGAAAGTCCCTCTAGGATTACCCACCCTACATATAAAGCGTTTTCATTCCGGATTCAGGTCTACTTTCTTATTTTACCCTCTGTTGAATAGGCCACCTTAAGGGATCTGCACCAATATAAAGAATGACTAAGTTAATCCGAAAGAGATGCTGGGAAAGCTGTTTAGTTAATAATGTATGATATTGGCGATCCCATGTTGGCACTACATCTCGCTTGTTTAAGAAGATTTCAGGGTATAAAAGTTTCTTGGGATGTAGTATGTTCTATACTTAAGTGGTGAACATAGTAAGGAGCATGAAAATAAATGAGAATAAAGGAAGAAATACAAATTAATAATTCTATTAGCTCGCTTTCATTGCTTATGTGAAGGGAAGGTTAGGAAAATTAATTGAATCATGAATCAGCAGATACTTGGTGGACATCTTGATCTAATGTTATGAGAAACAGTGAAACAACGTTAAGCTGGTTAAATATCCACTATAGTTTATAAAAGTACGATATGTTTCGCTGCCCTGTGGCCTCGTCAGATGTGAATGACGGAATAAATATCAGACAAAATGTTGAATAATAAAAGATTTTTAAAGGTATGATTGAATAGTAATAATATTTATGTTATATATTCTTCAATATCTCCTGCTATGGACTTTAAAAGTTCGTTGAAAGTTATTTAGAAATATCAGCATTATTAAATTATATTATATGTAAAAGATAAACACAAAAATACAAACTAAGCCCACTCAGGCGCAAACCTGTGTTTGTTCATTTACTTTTTAAAAAATGTGATGTGACCAGCGTTGCCAGCGTCATTACGTTCGTAATAGAAGTGTTACGGAACATGATGATTTATTATGTTATTAAGCGGCTTCTATTATGTTATGTAATTACTTGCTAAATCGATAGTCCATTACAAAATGTGAATTATTTTTAAAATCAATAAGAATGGATACCTTTAATCTTTACTTTAATTAATTCCTGGACCCCACCAGAACTACAGAGTTAAAGTTCATACTAACTAACTCGAGTTTCGCATTTTTTAACATAAACTGTCAACCCTCGATTTAAAATTATAACACGCGAAAAATCTTAACTTTTCTTCAATTATTCTGTCAAATATTGTGTCGATAAACATAACCTCATATTTAATAAAATCTAGATTTTCTTATGGTAGATTATTCTATTTACCACTGTATTTTCATCTGAATTTTCCGTCTTCAACCAATTAAACTTACAAAAACAATATGTGAAAGAATAACCATAACTTGAACAACAAATACAGCCTAACAAAACCTAAATCTCAAAAAAGTTAAAATAGCTTTAATTTTTTTATCGAATATTCGCCGACTAAATTTCGGGTATGAACCAAAATTTTCTTTCGCGCGAAACATTGACAACAAAAAAAGGTGAAATTCGCGGTAGTGTATATGAACTTTAAGCCCTAAGGAAAAATATACAATCGACACCTAAAGAAAAAGGTCTTACCTGCTCCGTCAACCTATTTATTACGAAATTTGAATCCAATTTATTACGATAAAAGGCACACTGCTGACAACCCTGGATGTGTATTGTAATAATATGTAATGTAAAATTGTGAATGAAAGTATGATGTCTTTATTTTCAGGTAAGGCGTTAGGTAAAACCTTATGTCTAGACGGCGCTTGTAAGACGTCAGGTAAAACCAAAGATATTATACAAACTACAGATAGAAAAATGTACATTTCTAGCATACGCAACGAATACAAACAGTCTTTCCCACCTCTTCCGGTCATTATTGCAGCATAGCCAGATTGACATATTTATCGCGAAGGTATCTTGCAAAATCCTAATTAAATATTTGTTAATTTGACAATTACAACTGGTTTAAGGTTAATCCGCAATTGCTCTAAAAATAAATTTATTTCCCAATAATTTGGGAAAAGACTATGAGAGATTTATCTTCTCATCGGTAAGTATGGTTATGTTTTAATAATTAACAATCTGATATAACCAGACTTCAGCAATATTGCCATTCAGCCAACAAACATGTAGTTCTCTCTTCCACCCATTACTGATTTTCAATAACATTTCACACAATCACAGCTTCACTTTCCAAGAGTTTTATGAATGGATTATGGGATTTGTAGTTTACAATACCTTTGGGTAAAACCTTATGTGTTGACGTCGCTTAAAGGAATAACGGAATTCTATGGATTTTGTGTTCCGTCCAAAATTCGTTTATTTTTGGGGCAATTAGGTTTAAACCAAGGGTTATTTTTCCACAATATATTCAGGATCTTCTTAAATTACTTAAAAAATATCTTCTCTGCCCAATTTTGAGGATCTACATTCAGGGACATATTGTTTAATTGCTCCAAAAATAAACGAATTTTGGCAAAATTTATTTCGATGGTTTAAGAAAAATTAAAAATAACGAGAAATTTAACGAGAATATTAAAATAAATATTAAAAAGAACTTTTAAAAATAATATGATCTCTTGTTTTTTACAGGGTAACACAAAAAAATAAGTATGCAAGCATGCGTTTTTTTAATAGAAAGCCGTGACTTTATATTCGGACACAACTTTTACAAATGAAAATTATACCTAAAATGAGAAACAATAGCAGAAGAAGAATATTATTTATTTATTAAAATGTGGCATCATTTTAGCATCAGTTTGTTCTATTAGGAATGTAGGTCAACGCACTTAACGAAAAGATAGTCAAATGCTTCAAGAAACTGGAGAAAGCTTATCAAAATTTATAGTATGTAGGGGTAAGGGTGAATTTAGGGATAAGCTGATAAGGCAGGATATAAAAAGCCCTACAGGGTCTAATGTTCTCCCTAACGTGAAAAGCATCTAAGAAATGTCCTAAAAGGTTCGTCCGAAATTGTTAGGAAAGCGAAATCTCTTTTTATGGGCTTCTTGGCATTCCTGGTTTCGAAAATTAGGAGCAATAATAATTTCCTGTAGTAATTATTTTTCTTCTATTCCAGGTAAGGTTCAATCCTTCTTGGGATTCAACTTCATTCGATACGATTTTGGTAAGTACATGTGAAACTCTATACATTTCAAGGACTTTAAATCAAGGATGATACTGCTTTGGTGCATAGTCTTTGAAGAATAAACAAATTACATTATTAGGTTCGTTCTAAACAACTTCCCAGAAAAATAATCGGGAAGTTCTGAAAATTAGTATAATTTTTCTTTGTCGTTTTCTGTTAATTAAACAAAAATATTACGTCGCCTTCGAGCGTTTGGAACATACTTTTTATAAAGCCGGCCGTCTTAATATATCTGCTTTCACGTTTAACCCTACTGGATTAATAACTCCCATATTTGTCGCTATTGTTAAATAAAATCCTTTGTTGTCTTTCAGTGTTTGGGTGTTAACTTTCAGTATTGTTTGTGGAAAAAATAGTAATTTTTAACTGAATATGGTAAGGCTGTGAAAAGTCTGCCGTAAACTGGATAAAAATATAGATTCTTGAGTCACGTCCGTGGATTGTTTATTTTTACTAACCAAAACATATCAAACCGATCAGAAGTTAGAATAAAGACACGGATAATTTATCAGAGGCTGCTTTGATAAAATAATAATTTATATTATCAACAAAGAAATAAAATATATTAAAACTTATATTAGAACTTATATGGCATACATTTTTCTTTTAAGTAAATATGGATTGTTTTTATTAAAAAACTCGTAAAATAGAAAAAATATTATAAAATACACAGTTTATAAAGATATTATAGCACTGGTCTCCTGAGAAAATTTGCTCGAAAACATTGGCGCGTGCTAAAGTATGATACTTTATATATACTTTAATATACTATTTATACAGTTAATTATTATACAGAGTTGGCCAAAATCTCCGGATGGGCTTAATTACAGGAGAACGAAAAGTGATATCGGATCTAAGTTTGTTCGTGTTGACTGTGCATTAATTATATCAGTAACGTAATAAACTGTCAAAGGGTGACGTTACATTTAATTTTTTAAATAGAACATCCCCTTAAATTATTAGTTATTCTAAATTTTCAATAAATTTAAAATATTTTTCCTTAACATACCATATGTCTAAATTCAATAATTTTTGTAAATATTGATAAATAAATGAAGAAAATTAATTAAAAAAATAAGTAAGTAACGATTTTTACACATAAACAACAAAAATTTAAAATAAAAGTTATTTAACTAAATGTTTAAAATGCCGTCCTTCAGCCACCTCATATTGCCCAAGCCTCTCTGAAAGCTGAGAACGAAGGGGGAGGGGGGCTCCCCCTCTGTACGCCACTTGCTTGAACAGAATATAAAATTTTATTTTCAAGATCCACCGAAAAGTTTTCGTACGATATACGACAGTCTTTAAATGACCCCAAAGATAGAAATCTGAAGATGTTAGATCTGAAGATCTAGGAGTCCATTCAATGCCCTCTCGCCTTCCTATCCACCTTCCAGCAAACGTTTCATCCAAATGTTCCATGGAAAAAATAGTAATTTTTAATTCAATATGGTAAGACTGTGAAAAGTCTGCCGTAAACTGGATAACAATATAGATTCTTGACTCACCTCCGTGGTTTGTTTGTTTTTACTAACCAAAACATATCAAACCGATCAGAAGTTAGAATAAAGACAGAAACAAACAGAAGATGAGAAGAGGTGCGGATTCTATAGATAGAATTGTCATCTGTTTTTGTTTTCGTGAACAAGAGCTAAATCTATAATAAAAAACTAACACATATAATATCTGACCAGGTCTCCGCGTGCAGTAGATAGTATAAATTCAGTAGATTGGAGTACTATCAAATTCTAAAGTTTTTGGCCACCTACTAGAGTAGAACTGACATACAAATCCTTATACAACATTACAAAAATTTTAATTTAGTGAAGTCCATCTTGCTGAAATCAAATGTCATTGTGTAATATTTAATCGGTGGTATGGTATAAAGTAGTGGATGGCATAAGATAATTAAATTTGGTATAATTCTATTTCGAGGTAAAAGTAAGTAAGAATTGGCAAAAAGAAAAATTTTACATGCTCATCAACATTTGTAAAACATCCTTTCCCAGTTTTCAAAGAGGGTTGGACACTCTCAGGTGACTGAATGACGACTTTTGTTTTAAATTTTCGTTTATGTAAAAATCGTTATTTATTTTTTAAAATAAAATGTATTGGTTTCCTTCATTTATTTGTCAATATCTCCGAAACAATGACAGCTGACATATGGAATGTACAGCCAGATAGCAAAATTTTAGCACTATCGATTGTCAAAATCCCGGACCCGATATCAGTTTCTGTTCTTCTGTAATTAAGCCGTCTGAACCGCATAAATAATAAATATATTTGGCAGATCTCTGTATAAATTACGGCCATCATTTAATTTAATGCACCAATTAATAAAATGAATAATTATCATTCAATATTCTATTCGAAAATAAAACATACATGTTTGATATTGTAATAAATATTGGCTTCCATCATATTATAATTAAGATAACAGTATATTATTTATCGATCGGTAATGACAATTATAATTTATAACGATTAGGAAATATGGGACTCGAGCTGCAATCGAGTATCGTTAATCATCCTAGTAAATAATAATTGTTACCTCCGGTAGAATATTATACAATACACGGAAAGAAAAACCTAGATAAATTTTCTATAAATATAATAATACTAACCATAATTTATTGCTGCATATTTGACTGGAATAACTTTTATTAGGAAATGCCATTATATTATTGCAAAATTTTAACCCAAATTCTTAGTAATAATTACAAAAAAATTTGTCAAATTTGTTAAGATTTACGAAATTCGTTTGAAAATTTTTTTTAAAAGTGCACGCTTTATTCCCAAGCGGTCACCCATCCAAGTGGTACCTCGCATTGTGTCGTTTTTCTTCGAACGATGATATATTTGCTGTGTAAGTTCTCCACCTATCATCTGTTATGAGTGTCAAAATTCCAAGGATCCGTTGCCTCAAACTTGAGTAGGTATATTCTCTTTGTGAGTTTTAAAATATAATTGACCACTTGAAAGCTGTCATAAAATATTTATATGGCAAAGTAATAAAGAGAGAGAAAAACAAAATTGTAAGTAAAATATTGATAACCTATAACACATGATATAATTTGAAAGGAATATTTTATAAGTTATAAACTTTTCCACTGAAAGACTTGTTAAGATTCTTAATATAAAATTCAAAACATATCATTCCTATAAAATTATTCAACTTTGGGGGGATACCTGTTTGTGTAATTGAAACTGTTGAGCAAATAAAATAAGTTTACTTTCTTTTTAATAAAAAATATACACTTTACAGGTACGAAAAGTCCAACAATATACTACCAAAATATCCAGTAAATAGAACGTAATGAAAAATCCTTCCTGAAACACTAAAGCCAGTAAAATACAATGTTTGATATCACATAGGTGGAGTCAGCTGTACAACCAACGTGATTCAATCGAACAAATCCGAACGAGGATCTACCGGAAAATGGTGCTGGTGCAAAGGCTTAAGAAAAATAAATCATCCACATGTCTTTCAATGTGATGTGCTGCAACGATTCTACGTCTTGACGCTTTTTCGGTTAAGACGATTGGAAGCGTATATGCATCGTCATCGCGTAGATATGACCATTAACATATCTCTATCTTTTATCAATTCAGCGATTAAGTGAGTTCGAGGATCTAGTTACTTTTCAATTAGCAATTGGTAAATATATTTGACATTATGACATATTATAAAACTAAGATGATATATACTAAACCCAACGAAAGAATAGAGGGCCTTTAAACGTGTCTAAATGCCGCTCCAGTAAAGCATAGAGGATGTGCGGCGCGCGCGACTTTTATCTACAGTACAGGAGCGGCATTTAGATAGGGTTGAAAGCTACCGACGTAAAAATCGTTTGTTTTCTTATTCGTGACTCAAATTTTACATACTTGCATGCCGGTTATGTTCCTATTTTTATAAAAGTTAATAAAAGTTCAACAACTATGCAATCTATCCATTTTAAAACTTTAATCAAGTTTCGGCCGTCCCTTAATGCAACTCTGCACAAACATGCACAATTCTTACAGGTTATGTGTTATTGTTATGACGTCTTCCGCTCGTTCGTTGGTTATAGTATAGACTATAGCAGAGACGCGCACGGCATTCACTCGCAAAGTCATAATGTGGTAAATTCTCTCGATTATTATCTCTAAGCGGCATTTTTCTGTAGTTTGTTTCTATATCAAGATTTGCAAGTTTAAATAATACCTAAACCGTTTCTATAACCCCGTGTATGTGGCGGCACACAAATTCAATATATCGAGGAAATACTGGACATAAATTCTTAAAATATAAAACGTTGCTTAGCTCTAAAAGGGTTGAAAAAGCAACTCTAAAACCTATCCATCATTTAAAACTTATTGACAGCTTAAGTGTCTCGTATATGGACACACATTTTTACTCTGTGCTGAATTTTGCTAAAAATCGAGAGCTAAAGTACAGCGGCTATTTTATAATGGATTGGCCAGGCATGACGGAAATTCGAGTGATAGATTAACAGTTTATCGATTTAGACCAATCAATTAGAACAGAATACATCAGCTTAAAGTTTTTGATATCTTACTTTTATACATGAAATAAAGTTAAAAATGATTCCTAAAACGTATAACCAAACTTATGACCAGCCGTTTCAGAACATCGGAAGGCATGCTAGCTTCCAGTTGTATCAAAAGTAATGGAGAAAGCTATTAACCAACATCTGCTAAAGTACCTGGAAGGCTTAAACATTATTAGTTATCATCAATATGATTTTCGGAAGTCCAGATCAACTGGAGATTTTCTATCCTATGTCACCCATCTTTGGAACAACGCAATCGAACATCATGAGGAGTCTCGGGCTGTTGCGCTGGATATTTCTAAAGCCTTTGATCGTCGTTAGCATGAGGGGCTTCTAAGTGAACTGCGATCCTATGGTATACCCAGTCGATTCTATGCATGGTTGTCTAGCTTCCTTAAGGACCGCTCTTTGCAAGTGGCGATTGATGGCTTTGCTTGATTAGTATAATTTTTCTTGTCGTTTTCTGTTAATTAAACAACGATATTACGTCGCCTTCGAGCGTTTGGAACATACTTTTTATAAAGCCGGCCGTCTTAATATATCTGCTTTCACGTTTAACCCTACTGGATTAATAACTCTCATATTTGTCGCAATTGTTAAATAAAATCCTTTGTTGTCTTTCAGTGTTTGGGTGTTAACTTTCAGTATTGTTTGTCTATGGTATGCCCAGTCGATTCTATGCATGGTTGTCTAGCTTCCTTAAGGACCGCTCTTTGCAAGTGGCGATTGATGGCTTTGCTTGATTATCGGGATGAGTGGTGTGATAAAATTTGTAACCTCTTATTTTTACGTAAGACTGATTTGTAAGGTGTGTCTCTGAAATGAGACACACATCAATATGGTGTGAATTTAAAAATACCTCTAATTCATCTTTCTTGTTTAGAATGCCATTGACATTGCAGGTAGCTATTCGTAAGTCGTCATTATTCATAACTTATTTTTTCTTAGGGATAGTTCCAGTATTCTTGGATTCAAGTCTGTCGAGTCTGTCAGTGACATAACTTAGTATAACCAGCTGTCTTGCATCATTTGCTTCATTGTTGGTTCTACCTTCAATGTGGGCGGAATAGAATATGTGGATCTGTTCTGAGTTGCATGGGCGTAAGATGTTCCAGTTCTTACATTATTAGGTACTGTATTTTTTTGTTTCGGATTCTTGCCTTTGTTTGCGATTTCCCTTCTCCTTGGTAAATCTTTTGCAATTATGCATCCCTTATAATTTGCTGGGTGCGCTTCCCCACAGTTAAAACATTTAGCTGGTGTATCTTCTAATTTTGTACATTCAGCCGTTAAGTGATTACCAGCACATTTGACACATGATGGGCTTCTTTGACTTATTAAAAATCAAGTAGTGTTTAAAATCGAAGACATCGTTAATACAGGTAAGGATATAACTCTTTCTTGCTTTAGTCAAGGAATTTATCAAATAGTTGCGAGCCGTTTATAAAAGTGGTGTTTAATTTTTTCAATAGGAAATTGAATGGAATTATGGAATGCATGGAATTTTCTATTTTAATTATATTAAAGACAATTCGTTTCGCCTGTGGATTATCAACCAATAAGAAATAAAACGCTTTTTGGTAAATCATTTTATTATGTTTGTAATAAAATTTCATTGCCCACATGTTTAAATACAGAGTGATTGTTCATCACTGCAAAAAAATTGTCGCTGCTCATTTTGATTAAATGTGTTAACAAAATTTAAAAACATTCCTCTCTGTGCTCCCCAAACAAGTGGTTCAGCAGAGCATGGAGTACAATCAATTAAATACGTGATCAAATCCTCTTTATTTCAAAATATAACAATTGCTGGTTTCAAATAAAATTGTATTAAACTACTATCGAAATACGTCACATTCTGTAACAAGTTTTCCCTTCTAAAATTATTATTTATTTGTAGGAACTAGGCTTGATTCAGTTAGGGCCTATACAGGGTGTTTCGGGAGGAAAGGGAAATATTTTGGGAATATGTTCAGAAAGTCAAAATAAGAGAAATTAACCCATAATGTTTTAATCCGATTCTTAACCGTATCTGAAATAATCGGTTCTAAAGTTTTTTTTGTAACTATTTTTTATTTCAAAAGCAACACCAATAGATACTAGTAAAACAACAAAATTCCACTAATTTAGAATGTTTTCGAAAATACCCCCACCAACTTCAATACAAGCTGCACCACGTTTGTTAATCGCTCGTATTGCGCGTTGAATTGCTTGGGGATTGTTTATAATGATATTTGCAGCATTAAAAATTCGATTGTGGAGTCCTTCCACGGTTTCTACACGTGTTTCGTATACTAGTGATTTCATCCACCCCCAGAGGCAATAATCCAGTGGGTTTAGGTCTGGTGATCTCGGTGGCCAAGCTTGAGGTCAGGAAAACGATTATTCAAGAAATTACGCACCCGGCGACTAAAATGAGGTGGGGCTCCATCGTGCTGAAAGAACATTCGGTGTCGAACAATTAGCGGAACATCATCCAACATGTATGTTAAATGGTCTTCCAGGAACCGTAAATATCCATCTCCAGTAAGACGCTCATTCAATACAAAAGAACCAAACAACTGGTCGTTGAGCATTCCACACCACACATTAATACTGAATCAATGTTGAAAGTTTCGTTCAAACGTGGCATGAAGATTTTCATCTGACCACCGATGTTCATTGTGACAGTTATTAATTCCATCGCGGATGAACTGAGCTTCATCGCTAAATAAAATGTATTTATGTAGGCTTCGATTTTGTTGGATCCATTCACAAAATTAAACCTTTAAGCCATAATCACCTTCTTGAAGATGTTGGACCGGTTGAACATGGAAAGGATTTAAACCGTTTTTTCTAAGTGTCTTTCAAACGCCCACATGTGATTCTAATCGAAGTTCTTTCGTAATCCGCCTCGTACTAACACCTGGGTTCTCTTCAGCCATATCCAGAACATTCTCTTCATTTTCCACATTTAGACCCGCCGCTCGTTCAGAATCAATCCTTACGCTTGGAAACATTCCTGTTTCCTGAGCATTCGCAAAATCTTTTTGAAACACTTTTCGATTAGGAACTCTTCGATTTGGAAAACGACGTCGGTATTCATCAACAGCCCGTAATGCGCCACCATTACAGAAACCATACACGAATATCATGTCAGCATACTCCCTATGGGTGAATGTGGCATTACGTATGGAACCTTTTCTCTTTTCGAGTCGAAACGCTCAGAATAAATCAAACTGACAACCATGCTTGTCAATTTAATTAGGTATTGACAAGCAATGAAATACCTACAAACTGGAGTTAGAAATACAAAACTTCTTAAGTACTCCAAAACTTACAAAAACAACTTTAGAAACGATTATTTCAGAGACGGTTAAGAATCGGATTAAAACATATGGGTTAATTTCTCTTATTTTGACCTTCTGAACATGTTTCCAAAATATTTCCCTTTCCACCCGAGACACACTGTATTTGAATGTTACCTTAAGTTTATCCCTTAGCTAAGATAGCCATAACGTTAGCGTAAACCATAAAAAAAATTTTAATTTAAATTTCACGATCAATTGAGGCGTTAATTTGAAGATGACCACGTTCTTAAATGTCTATTCCTTTAGGTGAGTGTTAAGGTTCACTTTAGGTTAAGGAAATTTTGATATACGGTCAAACTTGCGTTAAGGATGACTTAACGTTATTCTTCACCTTAAGGTAATTTTGAAATACCGGCTCTTAGACCTAGAACTATTAAAATACCGGAAGTTGATATCAAATCAAATATGTTATGGTTGGAACGGGATCTGTTGTTTTCGAAACAGACTTTTATGAGGAGCAGGTTGGAACAGGCAAGGGTTGAGTTTGCTAAACGACTCTGCTTCTGCTTCATGAATAAAATCATGAAAATCGCATAAAAAATAAAAGAGTCATTAAATATCAAACTTTAATTTTGTGCCAGCGAGTATCAGTATCATCCAAATAAAGGAAGATCGTCCTCTTTGCACAATCGGGTGTTTTCTTTCAAATCGTATTTTTAAGTTTGTTATAGGATATGTATACGACATTTCTAACTTGCATATATTACACTTTGGGTTTGTTTGGTCTATATTATGGCATAAAGCTCCAAACCGGTTACTTTTATTTCGCGTTGACAAACTTTTCATTAAAAGGGAAAGTCCCTAAAAGCAAACTATTCTCTTAGTGGAACAACCGGCAGCCCTGCTTTATCAGAATGCAAAGCCGACGCGACGTTGTGATGTAACAAAAGGGCAGCGAACTTTTTGAAATAGTTTGGATCTGGAAAAGGTTTCTTGAAACAGGTATTTTTTAAAACCGAAACAGGTTGCATCTGTTATTTAAAATACCTTATTTTAACTATCCCTATTATAACATCCAATAATATTTTTCAAACGTCATTTACTCACTTTCCAGTAATAATATTTAATTTTTGAGTAATAATTTCCAAGAAATCGCGTTCAAATAATGAAGATAATTAGAATGAGATTTATACTCCTGAGGATATAATTAAGAAAACATCATTGTGTTGACCCCTCTTCTAGTAGAATGGTCAGGGGTTCGTAGCATGCTACAATAACTAAAGGTAAGATATCTAATCGTCCCAATTTCGTCTTCCACGCGCAGTGACGTCAAAGGGAGAGCCATTTTTAAATTTCTTATGGGGATTTATATTGCTGTCAGCATTTTTAATTCTAATTTAAAGGTATTAAAAGGTTTTATGCATGTAATGGTATATGAATGAATAATATATGACAAGTATTTACGTATATTAATTTCATAGAAATATAACACATATTACACCTAAAATACCACTAAAATAAGGAAAGATTCCGACAAACTTTTAAAACACCGTCGCGCCATTCGAATCGGTTGACGATAGCCGAAGCTGCTCGGGCACCCATGCTTATTGCCACCAGCGTTGTCAGTCTTTTACAATTGTAATATATCCATTACTATTTTAACAATTTTTAAGATGTTCGTTCTGTGTGGGGCACCACATATGAAACTTATGTTAAATCTGGAGGTGGCCCCCATATCACAGGAAAGTAACGACCTTCCTTTCCTACTCTTCTTACTTTTACACCGTTTTATACTATTATAGGTTTCGAATCGTCCACCCATTACTTTTGATCAAATATTTCTGGCAACACTGGTAGAAACGTAGTGCCGTTTGCCGTAGTTTTCCATGGAAATTTTGAAAATTCACCAGAACTGTTTCTTATTTAGTCGTGTGTATTTCTTAAAATAAATATCAAACTTTTCATAATATGACGTGCGCTGATTCGGTTGTGATATGGATAACCAAAAAAAGAAATTTGACAGAAATATAAGGTGTTTCCGCTTTCCTAAGGATAAAAAGAAAAAATTAGAATGGATTAATTACTTTATATTATAACATTTACTTCTTAAGTATTTTTCACTGAAGCTGATGAGGGTATATGCCTTCGAAACATGTATGGAACTTCAAATATTGTTTATTTAACTACTGAAGCAGACTACAAGTTTCTTTTCCTCTTCATAATTTCACTCCACTGAGAGATGGACTATTTAAAAAATAGTTTAATTTGTTTATAACTAGGTCGTATTTTAGCTTTAATCTTTGTTGTATGTTCATGAAATAAATATACCTAAATGCCATGATATTAGTCTTTCGTTTCACATACCATTAAATGTGTAAAACCTTTTAATACCTTTAAAGAGAGTTAAAAACGCTGACAGCAGTATAAATCTCCATAAGAGGTTTAAAAATCACTGGCCCGTTGATGTCACAAGCCACGGCTCTATCGGCGTAGAATCATACCTCTTAGATCTTTATACCATTGGTTCGTAGTCAATTACTCCAGGTAACACTTATTCTCATTCTTTGCCAAGTATAAAGTCACCGCATAAAGAAAGTTCCTATTTTGGAAATCAGGGTATTATTGGAAAGAGATTGAAAGGCCCTTTAAAATATTGACCTGACTTGACACCCTTCCAATTTAAGATTTTAACGATTCCACGGGGTTGCAAATATTCCTTGACAACAAAAATTCCCCCTTCACAATAAAATTGACGTATCGTTCCGATTTTTAACATTATTTACTAGATCCGACATATTATTGGTGGGATATTTTCAAATTGAAACCCTGTATTATTTAGATAAAGTAGTAAACTGCGAGTTAATTTATTATATAGCTGTACCTATTTGTATACTTAACTTATAGATATAGATATTTATTGCAGTTATATTCTAAAATAATATCTGAGGTAAAATAAAGACATGATAGAAAACTTCTAACTATTATTGAGAAACAAAAAATCTCGAGCGTGAGTTGCGTTGGTTGTTTAGAAAGTTTCCGGAATGTAATACCGAAGGGAATTCAAGATGTTCTAAGTATTTCGGAAATTCAGAAGGTGTTCAGGAATTTTATGAAATTATCCCTACAAAACATCTTGGTAACTTTGCGTTCGGTGTATTAGCACTTATTTTTCTTTAAACAGTATAGTCTGCTTTAAATTTAGTCGCATATACAAAATATGTACAATCAAAATAAATCTATCGTTATTAACCATCGTTACTCGTTATTATCATTATTAACCAACAACTTCTAAAGTGCCTAGAAGGCTTCAACAATATCAGCGATCATCAATATGGTTTACTGAAGTCCAAATCAACGGGAGACCTTTAAGCCTATGTCACCCATCTTTGGAACAACTTAATCGAACATCATGGGGAGTCTCGGGCTGTGCTCTGGATATTTCTAGAGCCTTTGATCGTGTTTGATATGATATCTTATGCCCAGTCGATTCTGTGCATGGTTGTCTAGCTTCCTTAAGGACCGTCCTCTGCAAGTGGCGATTGACGGATTTCTCTCAGACACCTTCATCATCAATGCTGTTCCTTCAGGGTCCATATTGTCTCCAACCCTCTTCTTACTCTACATTAATGACATTCTAGTGAAAACCAAAAATCCGATATTTAGCTTTGCTGACGATGGCACACTTGTCTCGTCTTTCTCTTTGAATGCACAAACATTAGCTGCCGATACACTTTTTCCCAGGCAGCATGAAGTGACAGTAACCCGAACAAACCCGAATTTAACGATTTGAAACCCCAGGCAGCAGTTTTCTCTAAAAAGGTTAACATTACAGAACCAGCAGAACCGGGTTCATCTATTAGATTCCCGGGCGTCAATCTGGGAGGAAATATGCCTTGGCATAACCTCATTGTGACAATCGCAAGGATAGCAGAAACTTGGTGTATTCTTCCGAATCAAAAGTTGTACACACCTCAACAACTTTTGATACTATATGAAGCCCAGATTCGACCATCACTAGAGTACTACTCTCATGTCTGGGGCTCTGCTCCCAAACATACTGTTTGGCTACTGGATTCCATCGAAAGGATCGGAGACCACGAGCTGAAAATCAACCTCGGCAGCCTAAAATATCGGACAGGTTGGTGATTTGACTTTCCTTTACAGATATTTCCATGGAAAATACTCGGCTGACTTTGCCCTATTAATTCCGCCCAGAGCGGCGAATAGCCGAAATACATAATATACATAAATACGATGGTGATTAGTACTCCTTGAACTTCATTATTTAAGAATTCTTTCATCTTGATGACTTCATCCTTATGGAACGACCTTCCCGAGGCCGTGTTTCCCAACGAACCTTTAACGATGCCATAAACTGAATCAAAATATAAACTTTTGAGTCACGTCCGTCGATTGTTTGTTTTTCCTAACCAAGACAGAAATAGACAGAAGAGAAAAAGAGATGGGGAATCTACACATGCGTCACATTGACGTGTACCAAACAGGTAGAAATACCAGGTATATGTTTTTTCAAGTCAATGCGCAATGAACTTAACGTGTAAAATGTCTGATAACTGATATCTCTTAACTAGTCATATGAGTTTACTTACGAAATGTCAGTAGCGCACACGGCTTTTTATGACAAAAATATAAGGTGAGATTCCTCGCTTATTTACTCGATTCGCCATTTATGATTATTATTCTCCTATTTGTTCTCATCTTAGGATTAGCAAGTTTAAATATGAAGTAACCAAGTCATTTCCATAAAATCCTGCATTTATTGATTAATGAATATTATCTTTTTCATTATGAGAATAATATAATATAATATCAAAGAAATATTAGATATAGGTGCAGATTTACCTTGCCTCGTTATAAAATGTCTTTGTTTCAAAGAAGTTTTACTTATAATGCTATAAAAATATATAACTCTATTTCTGACGAATTTAAGACATATAATATCCACACGTTCAAGCACAAGTTTCGTTCTTATCTTTTCAGTAACCAGTGAAGCTGCTGGTAGATGTTGCTTTTGTTTACCGATGTTGTTTTGTATTTATTTTATGTTTGCTTAATATATCTTGAGGCAGACCATACTCAGAATGTGGTTGAGTAAGAGTAGCCTTCTTGGCTACACTTCGCCATTTATGGGTTTATCTCGTAGTTAAACTATTTCCTACAGTTTTTGTTAATTCTTATTATTATTATCATAAATTTATTTTTAGATTCCGCATGTAATAACCCAGAAAAACTCTTTCTTATTCTCCAGTTTTAAATTAAAATTAATAAAAGTGACAGGCAATTATTAGAGTATATTTGTAAGTTGAGAGTCACAGACAATAATTTTTTTTCCTAAATTTTTTCCTCTTCGTTTAGCTGATATAGCCATTCACGAAAGGGCCTATAGCTTAACCTTGGCTCCGAACCTGGATCCTCGGTCCTATGCTGCTCACCCAAGGGTTACCAACTCTTTGTATGATCTACCAATTGAGGACTCCCATACCCCACGAGATATCAGATATCATCCGTCCTGGGTACCGGCGTGAAAGGGATAGAGATGGGGGATGATACATTTTTCACTCTTCCCTATTGTTTTTGCGTGATGCCGGACAGTAGCGCCATGAGTCGTACCACTGGAATCCACCGAGTGCGAATCCGTATACCTATAGTGGGATTTGAACATACGAGCTGTCATCCAAGGTTGCCAGTCCCAGTGACTGCCGGTTTAACCACGGAGTGACCAGAGTCACCAGAAACCTTCGGAAAATTATTATTACACGCCCCGATAATAAATTCCGGACAAAGATAATATTACTCAAGTTTATAGTCCTCTAACTTATTTAATATCTTTCCGATGTTGTACGATCATTCTACAGGCAGAACCAAAAGTAACTTTTTTACCCTTACTTTCTTGACGCCCTGTGGAAAAATTGAGCAGTAGAATTTAGCTTCAATACATTTGGTTTTAAAGTGTAACCTTTTCTTATCGCAATGTTTTTTGGTTCACGTCATTATCTGCTTTTTAAGAGAAGATACAAATTTTGGAAGATAGTGGTGGTGTTTTTCAATTTTATTCACAACTCAGAACTTTACATGTTTTCATATAATAGCATAAACAAATATCAAAAAATTAGTAACGTGTATTGCAACTTCGTATTTTTATCTCTTCTGCCATGTGACGTGGCATTTCAATTTTGAATTGATTCTTGAGGAATATTTTCCCATTCTTCAGTAATGGCTATTATATTTAATAATATAAAGCAAGTCTAGCAATTGAAACACATTCTTCCTAGTTTACGGGTTATAACTGGGTACTTAGATTAGGTGAATATTCAGTATGAGGAGCCCGTAATCGACACCCCGAAACATTGTCTGATCTGCGAAGAGCCATTCCTGAAGAATGAGAAAATATTCCTCAAGAAACAATTCAAAACTGCATTGAAAGCATTCCCCCACGTCGCATGATAGAAGAACAACATAAGATTACAATACACGCTATTAATTTTTGGATATTTGTTCATGCTACTCGATAAAATTATGTAATGTTGTGAATTGTAAATAAAATTGAAGAACTGCACGACTTTTTATATATTAATTTTAAATATTTAAAAATCAGATAATGACATGAACCAAAAAATATTGGGTTAACAAAAGGTCAGACTTAAAAATGAAACAATTCTACCGCTCAACTTTTCCACAGGGCGCTAAGAAATTATGGGATAAAAAGTAACTTTTGTTCCTACCTGTATAATGATCAAAACATCAGTCTTTCTGAATACTAGGTTATCATTTCAAGACACAAGTCTACACTTTGCTGAATATTTCACCAAGATCGGAAAAATATCTAAAAAGTTACAGGACTACAAAGTTGACTAAAATTATCTTTGTCCAGAACTTATTGTTGGAGTGTATAACCTTATTAGTTATATACAATACAATTAGTACATTTCAAGGATCTGATATTTGGCATTTACGGGATATTGGGCAAAGGCAATTTGGCTTCACAGCAGGATCCGTCACTGACTCTTGTTGCAGTTTGTTATTAATGCAGTGTCCTGCATCTAACTTCCGGTCTTCTATAGCTCGATTACTAATTAATCTAGGATTTTGATATTTTGCACACTTTACCCGTACTCTTGTGCGCGTTTCATGAAAGTATTTTTACAGGGAGTCAAAAAATTGGACATCATGATGGTATAATTTTTAAAATGATATGCCATATATTCTATTGCTTGTTGGGGGTGTCCTCTTATCTCTACTTATACAGGGTATTATAGAAATGACGTATTATATTTAAACCAGCAATTCCTGAGATGAAAACAAATTGGAGAAAAATATCCAAAAATGGCGCTTTAATTTAATATGCCCTGTACATGACTTGACGTCAAACCAAAATTAAGCGCGTGGTGACACTGGGAGAAAGATAAACAAAACAACATATGGTAGAAAACGTCAGTGAATTTTGAGCAGTGTTGTCACTCTTTAGAAAGTCAATAACCGTTTGACAGATTGGAAGTTGTTTATTTTTCACGGTGCATTATTATAAACTTTTACGTTCAGTTCAGTTCACTGGAAAACAATCTCTGATTTATAAACTGGAACTGACTCGAACCAAACGCCGCGGCGTTTATAAATGGTCAGGTATGTTCTCATTTGTTCAATTCGAACTACATCCGTAGGAACTGAACAACTTAAATGCCACTTTATCCTTCAGAAAAAAAACTGCAATTTTATTTACATTTTCGGCATTTTTTAAAACCAACTTAATTTATAAAAAACACAAAGTAGGTAATCCAAACAAAAACCGGCACAATACCCTCACATAACACAAAACCAAAAGCACAAATTCACATTAGTTTTCGCGTAAATTTGTATGCATTTCATGGACACATCTAAGTACCATTCAATCTGAATTAGTATTTTAAAGTGCTACTGTGTAGACAAAAATATGCCCTTATTGTATAAAGTTTCATCCGGTGGTCTGGGAAATAATATAATTTTTTCATAAATTGGTTTTTAACATCTAAAAAGTTCTAGTAACTACACGTTTTAGTCTGTTTCGGGTTTATTCGGTCGATCGATATTGCGTTATTTGGAAATATCTAAAAATACAGCGTTGCTACTTCCATGTTTTATAAGATTATATCATAAATTGCGGAATTTCCTTCTGTAATATTACTTTCCTGTAAAATTATTGTCTCGGAAATGGCAACCGCGCTATTTTTCCGAATATGTACGAAGCACTCGACCCTTGGTTGGACTCGTCTATATTAAGACTGAAGGGGATGTCCTGTTGTTGTCAACATAATTATTTCATCATTCTTCATTAAAGGATTCAAAATTCTTTTAGACCCATTACACAGCTGGGTAGTGTAATATGTAGCGCTTCTCTAGGTCACCCCAGGAGTCACCTATTTAAATATAATACGTAATTTTCATAACACCTTGTATACCTCCAAAGTTTGATTGAAATCGGTTTAGTGATATTAGCGGAAAAATATATAACAAATCAGTTTTGCACTATTTGTTTTAAAAACTAATAAAAAAATAGAGATAGTGCATCGTTAATAAAATTACACCAGGTATCATTTTTTAAAATGGTATTACCCTGTATAATTTATTCTAAAAAGATAGCATTTTAAACTCTCTTTTCAAATTTATAACGCACCATGAATGATAGATATCATCAAAGTTTTTAAAATGTTGATAAGTATTTTTCACAAATGAATATGTAAAAAATGAAATTGATGTTAAATGTTAATAACAACTAGAATGTCAACATAGTTGTCTCTAGGATATTAGCGTTTGTTTCATGGCCTACTGTGTGTATCGCCTAGGAAACCAATATTATCCATAGTGTGTTATATATTTGAAAAGAGAATTTGAAATGCTATCCCTCTAGATTAAAATATACAGGGTGTTCTATTTAAAAAATGAGGTTAGGTCCGATAAGTGTTTTACCTAACTCCGTATACTTATTCTGAAACCGGCAGATTATTCAACGATCATTATAAAGAAACTTTTGTATAAAACATTTTTCTGTATCTCTTTTAACTAAGAAAATATGGGGTAATTTTGAAATTGTCAATTTTTTGATTTTCCCCCGTATCTCTTAAGCGAGCAAAAATTTTGAAATTTTGATTTTATCATTTTAAGTTTTACCCAAAAGAGTACATGACACCTACATTACCTTTTGATAGCACTAACAGTTACGGAGATATACTATAAAAGTGTCGAAAATTAGACACCTTGTACATCATCACTACGTGCTATTTTTTGATAATATTATATTTGGTTTAAATTATCAAAGAAATATCGTAATTCTTTTTTATCTGTTAGGCAAAAACTTTTCTTCCTAATATCCCCCCAACTACCTTAGTAGCAAACATCGAAATATCACTTTAACTTCGTACAATCTAACATCCATTCTTTTTTGGTTGTCTGTTTTTATACATTTCATTAGCTCGAGTTTCTTCTCATTTTGTTTCACGAAATCGTTTTCACCTTTAATTATTTTTATTTTCAGCTAGAATTGCTATATTCTTTACAACTTTAATCAGTAAATATTTTTTTCCATGTTATTTAGCTTAGCTTCGTTAAAAACCGAACTTCTATTGGAGAAGAAATTTGATCTATCCGTCGGTATGTTTGCCTGATAATTTATCTTCTAATCCGATTTAGACGAAATTTGGGTAGATGTAAAATGTAATTATTCAATATTTGCTTATAATAATATACAGGGTGAACCATACCTTAGGGCCCATAGAGCAACTAACTGGAGGAACTAAACATCAAACAAGACCGATTAAGTCCTATAAGTGTTTTCGAAGTTTCTCGTTCTATAAAAACAATGTGTTGGAAGTCAAAGTTTGTTTTCCAGAATATGCCGTAATATGAAAACGCTTCAATGTATCGGATTGAAAGTTGACTGGATGATCATTTTTTGAGTAAGAACTGAGGATTTCTAGAAATATTTAAGTTCCACATTAATTTACATAAATTACATAATAATAAATGTATTTTATTACTGTCAACAAGAATTAATTAAAAAAAAAACAAGAATTAAATACAAAATAACAGAATGGAGACGAGATTTAGGCAATGCTAATCAATCTATCCTCCCACGTTAGTTACTACTTAACCTACTATATTAATATTGAATACTCGCTGTAATAGATCCTTAGAACTACTTATACTTTAATAATTATAGTTTCAAGGCAATCTATCTGTAGATTATTCAAACAAAACATGGAATAATACATTATACCAAATATAATTTTATAGCTTATTTCTTACTCTAAATAAAAATAAAATTTAAAAAAATAATTAATTCCAACTAATTTTACTCTAATATGATCTTCCGATATAAAGAGTTTAACTGCTTTTTTAAAATGTGGTATTTTATTAATCGCTTTAAGTTGTGCAGGTAATTTGTTATATATTTTAGTCGCATTATGCGGGAAAAATCTCTGATACATGGCTGATTACATGTCTAGGCAGTATTAGCTGTCGACTATGTTTAGTATCTCTTCCGTAAACACATAAACGAGTTTTTCTCTAAGGGAATAAGGGGTCCCAAAAATTAAAATCTTCTGTACCAGAGTTGCAAAATGAAGTTTGAATCGCTCATTTAGTTCAAGCCACTTCGAGATATTATTCAAGGGTGTAATATGGTCATACTTGCGAGCTCCATAGGAAAACCTCAAACAATTATTCTGTAACTTTTATAAGCTCTTCCTATCTCTGGCCACTAAAGCTGGCCAATAAATGATATTTGCATAAGATAAAGCTGACAGAACTTATTTTCGAAAATAAATTTTCACTTTAAACCCGAATGAGAAACATTTCGAAGAAACTTTTATGCCTTATCCGGTAGCCCGGAAGTATGTTTATCAAACCTTAACTGACTATCCATGACCACCGTCAGTTTTCTAGCACTGTCCGTAGCTTCAAGGAATTCACCATCGACCTTTATTTGACAATTAGCGTTATTTACTAACAACCCTTTTTGTTTACCTACCGAATATTATCATTTTAGTTTCACCAACATTTAAGGCCAATCGATGTACCTTCCAATAACTAGAAGCAATCTTAAGATCCTCATTAATAGCTTAAGAGGCCTCACATACGTCATTAAGGGAAAAAAATAGTAAACCTGTGTGTCGTCTGCGTACTGGAGTTTACTACATTTTTAAAAAAATGTACTAAAGTCGGACGTACACTGGGTTTGATAAATCTATGATTTTCTTCTTACCTGTTATTAACTATTTTTAATCCAAGATTCTAAAAGAAGGGCAATTTCTATACTAAATAGGTATACTTTTCTCGATCTTAATATGATGATATGTTTTTATGAGTTATAAATAAGAATTTTGAATTTTTTTTTTAAGTTTTACATTAGAAGGCGCTAGTTACTTATACAGGGTTTAATAAATGTTGCTTTCTTTCTTACCTATTATTAAGTATTTTTAATTCAAGATTCTCAAAGAAGGATAATTTCTGAACTAAACAGGTATATTTGAAGGTTAGAGAAAATGATGTATATCGAGCAAGTACCTATACCTTTTTATGAGTGATAGAAGTATTTTGGACCTCCATTGTCTTTATTTATTTGTAACACAACGTTTCAACTGGTAAACATCTCGTCATCAGATGAATACTGTCAAACGAAGACGACTGGAGATGTTTACCAGTTGAAACGTTGTGTTACAAATAAATAAAGACAATGGAAGTCAAAAATACTAAAGGTATAGGTACTTGCTCGATATTAAATCTCTAACCGTTTTCGAAATATTTCAAGTTAAACATCACAATCCATCCACATCCACATCAACATCCACATCCACCCGAACAAACCCATCAAAAAAATAAAAATAGAAATATCTTGAAAACGGTTAGAGATCTAAGATCGAGCAAATACCTAAACCTTTTTAGTTTGGGAATTGCCCTTCTTTGAGAATCTTAGATTAAAAAAACTTAATAATAGGTAACCCAGTGTATGTAACTAGCGAATTCTAATGTAAAACTTAAAAAAAACTGATGAAAACATCATATCACCACCTTTCAATCCGATACATTCAACCGTTTTCAAATTATGGCTTATTTTCGAAAATAAACTTTCACTTTTAACCAGAATGAGAAACATTTCGAAAAATCTTATATGCCTTAATCGGCCTAGTTTAATGTTCACTTGAGTATCTCTAGTTGCTCTATAACACATAAGTTACAGAACACCCTGTATACTTGGGTACAATATGTATACTTTACATAAGCGATATTTTTAATATTTAATTTGAAAAGTATAAGCGTAATAATGATCATTACCTCAATCCCTCTATTGTACTAACTGCTGACTTTACGTGAAATGAACTTAAAATAACCACAGACATTGCACGCTGTATTAGTTTAACGCGGCATGTTAATTTAATTGATCCATATTTATGAGTGCACTGGCAAGAAGCATGAGAGCAGACTGCTCACTGCTCACTTAGCGAAATATACATAATTGTCTGGGAAACTAAGGCCAGGTTTGTTTAAGAGAAACTTTTGAGTTTGTTCGGGTTTAGAAACCAAGATAATCTCTGAAAAATCAATAATTTTTGCCCTTAATAAAATTCCATCACATAGATTTTAGTGTCTGGGTGTAAAAAGTACAGTAATTCCCGTTTCTCATAATATTCTCTTTGAGGGTCGTAGTTCCTAAATTTCTTTTTTGTCCAAGAATATATTACGAATTCCATGCCGCATGATACAATACTACAATGTTAATTACATAGTTTCTGCCTATAATAAATAAATAATTTGTGCGCATAATAATTTAAAAATATACTTATAAAGGCCTGAAGGAGATAATTCCTGGATTTTTGATTCTCTAGTCGCTTTTTTAAATGGTGCCATCAGAAACGCACCTCTGCAAAGTTTTAGAAACGCACCTCTGTCTGCAGAGTTTTAGGAAAAATGAAAAAAAAATTCTAACACGACAAATAAAAAGTTTAATTATTTAATATTAGTGCATTTTAGGAACGTTTCGATTACATTCCCAGTTAATTTGTATACTTTATATTCGGAATAGCATCAACACTGGATTTCGGGTTCTTACTAGAATCTTCTTTTATTTTATCAACTATTCCTATAGACATTCCAATGAATAAATGGGTTTTCAAAGAAGCCTTCGACTTTTATTCATTAAAATTAGCATTGGAATAGCTGCTAAAATTAGTTTTTTGCAATAACTCTTAATGGTTTACGAATTACGATTGGGTTATAATTAATTAGGAAAATATTTAATTTTTAATTTCGCATCGAATGACATAAAAATATACAGGGGCTCGAATTGAAAATAAGGATTATAAAGTGCTTTAAATCTCGAAAAGTTTCATACTCAATACAATTTGTACATACCCTGTACAATTTGTATCAATCGACATTGGTTAACAAGGCTGCTGGAACTTATTTAATAACTACCTGGTGTAATTTTATTAACGATGCACTATCTCTATTTTTTTATTTGTTTTAAAAACTAATAAAAAAATAGAGATAGTGCATCGTTAATAAAATTACACCAGGTAGTTATTAAATAAGTTCCAGCAGCCTTGTTAACCAATGTCGATTGATACAAATTGTACAGGGTATGTACAAATTGTATTGAGTATGAAACTTTTCGAGATTTAAAGCACTTTATAATCCTTATTTTCAATTCGAGCCCCTGTATATTTTTATGTCATTCGATGCGAAATTAAAAATTAAATATTTTCCTAATTAATTATAACCCAATCGTAATTCGTAAACCATTAAGAGTTATTGCAAAAAACTAATTTTAGCAGCTATTCCAATGCTAATTTTAATGAATAAAAGTCGAAGGCTTCTTTGAAAACCCATTTATTCATTGGAATGTCTATAGGAATAGTTGATAAAATAAAAGAAGATTCTAGTAAGAACCCGAAATCCAGTGTTGATGCTATTCCGAATATAAAGTATACAAATTAACTGGGAATGTAATCGAAACGTTCCTAAAATGCACTAATATTAAATAATTAAACTTTTTATTTGTCGTGTTAGAATTTTTTTTTCATTTTTCCTAAAACTCTGCAGACAGAGGTGCGTTTCTAAAACTTTGCAGAGGTGCGTTTCTGATGGCACCATTTAAAAAAGCGACTAGAGAATCAAAAATCCAGGAATTATCTCCTTCAGGCCTTTATAAGTATATTTTTAAATTATTATGCGCACAAATTATTTATTTATTATAGGCAGAAACTATGTAATTAACATTGTAGTATTGTATCATGCGGCATGGAATTCGTAATATATTCTTGGACAAAAAAGAAATTTAGGAACTACGACCCTCAAAGAGAATATTATGAGAAACGGGAATTACTGTACTTTTTACACCCAGACACTAAAATCTATGTGATGGAATTTTATTAAGGGCAAAAATTATTGATTTTTCAGAGATTATCTTGGTTTCTAAACCCGAACAAACTCAAAAGTTTCTCTTAAACAAACCTGGCCTTAGTTTCCCAGACAATTATGTATATTTCGCTAAGTGAGCAGTGAGCAGTCTGCTCTCATGCTTCTTGCCAGTGCACTCATAAATATGGATCAATTAAATTAACATGCCGCGTTAAACTAATACAGCGTGCAATGTCTGTGGTTATTTTAAGTTCATTTCACGTAAAGTCAGCAGTTAGTACAATAGAGGGATTGAGGTAATGATCATTATTACGCTTATACTTTTCAAATTAAATATTAAAAATATCGCTTATGTAAAGTATACATATTGTACCCAAGTATACAGGGTGTTCTGTAACTTATGTGTTATAGAGCAACTAGAGATACTCAAGTGAACATTAAACTAGGCCGATTAAGGCATATAAGATTTTTCGAAATGTTTCTCATTCTGGTTAAAAGTGAAAGTTTATTTTCGAAAATAAGCCATAATTTGAAAACGGTTGAATGTATCGGATTGAAAGGTGGTGATATGATGTTTTCATCAGTTTTTTTTAAGTTTTACATTAGAATTCGCTAGTTACATACACTGGGTTACCTATTATTAAGTTTTTTTAATCTAAGATTCTCAAAGAAGGGCAATTCCCAAACTAAAAAGGTTTAGGTATTTGCTCGATCTTAGATCTCTAACCGTTTTCAAGATATTTCTATTTTTATTTTTTTGATGGGTTTGTTCGGGTGGATGTGGATGTTGATGTGGATGTGGATGGATTGTGATGTTTAACTTGAAATATTTCGAAAACGGTTAGAGATTTAATATCGAGCAAGTACCTATACCTTTAGTATTTTTGACTTCCATTGTCTTTATTTATTTGTAACACAACGTTTCAACTGGTAAACATCTCCAGTCGTCTTCGTTTGACAGTATTCATCTGATGACGAGATGTTTACCAGTTGAAACGTTGTGTTACAAATAAATAAAGACAATGGAGGTCCAAAATACTTCTATCACTCATAAAAAGGTATAGGTACTTGCTCGATATACATCATTTTCTCTAACCTTCAAATATACCTGTTTAGTTCAGAAATTATCCTTCTTTGAGAATCTTGAATTAAAAATACTTAATAATAGGTAAGAAAGAAAGCAACATTTATTAAACCCTGTATAAGTAACTAGCGCCTTCTAATGTAAAACTTAAAAAAAAAATTCAAAATTCTTATTTATAACTCATAAAAACATATCATCATATTAAGATCGAGAAAAGTATACCTATTTAGTATAGAAATTGCCCTTCTTTTAGAATCTTGGATTAAAAATAGTTAATAACAGGTAAGAAGAAAATCATAGATTTATCAAACCCAGTGTACGTCCGACTTTAGTACATTTTTTTAAAAATGTAGTAAACTCCAGTACGCAGACGACACACAGGTTTACTATTTTTTTCCCTTAATGACGTATGTGAGGCCTCTTAAGCTATTAATGAGGATCTTAAGATTGCTTCTAGTTATTGGAAGGTACATCGATTGGCCTTAAATGTTGGTAAAACTAAAATGATAATATTCGGTAGGTAAACAAAAAGGGTTGTTAGTAAATAACGCTAATTGTCAAATAAAGGTCGATGGTGAATTCCTTGAAGCTACGGACAGTGCTAGAAAACTGACGGTGGTCATGGATAGTCAGTTAAGGTTTGATAAACATACTTCCGGGCTACCGGATAAGGCATAAAAGTTTCTTCGAAATGTTTCTCATTCGGGTTTAAAGTGAAAATTTATTTTCGAAAATAAGTTCTGTCAGCTTTATCTTATGCAAATATCATTTATTGGCCAGCTTTAGTGGCCAGAGATAGGAAGAGCTTATAAAAGTTACAGAATAATTGTTTGAGGTTTTCCTATGGAGCTCGCAAGTATGACCATATTACACCCTTGAATAATATCTCGAAGTGGCTTGAACTAAATGAGCGATTCAAACTTCATTTTGCAACTCTGGTACAGAAGATTTTAATTTTTGGGACCCCTTATTCCCTTAGAGAAAAACTCGTTTATGTGTTTACGGAAGAGATACTAAACATAGTCGACAGCTAATACTGCCTAGACATGTAATCAGCCATGTATCAGAGATTTTTCCCGCATAATGCGACTAAAATATATAACAAATTACCTGCACAACTTAAAGCGATTAATAAAATACCACATTTTAAAAAAGCAGTTAAACTCTTTATATCGGAAGATCATATTAGAGTAAAATTAGTTGGAATTAATTATTTTTTTAAATTTTATTTTTATTTAGAGTAAGAAATAAGCTATAAAATTATATTTGGTATAATGTATTATTCCATGTTTTGTTTGAATAATCTACAGATAGATTGCCTTGAAACTATAATTATTAAAGTATAAGTAGTTCTAAGGATCTATTACAGCGAGTATTCAATATTAATATAGTAGGTTAAGTAGTAACTAACGTGGGAGGATAGATTGATTAGCATTGCCTAAATCTCGTCTCCATTCTGTTATTTTGTATTTAATTCTTGTTTTTTTTTTAATTAATTCTTGTTGACAGTAATAAAATACATTTATTATTATGTAATTTATGTAAATTAATGTGGAACTTAAATATTTCTAGAAATCCTCAGTTCTTACTCAAAAAATGATCATCCAGTCAACTTTCAATCCGATACATTGAAGCGTTTTCATATTACGGCATATTCTGGAAAACAAACTTTGACTTCCAACACATTGTTTTTATAGAACGAGAAACTTCGAAAACACTTATAGGACTTAATCGGTCTTGTTTGATGTTTAGTTCCTCCAGTTAGTTGCTCTATGGGCCCTAAGGTATGGTTCACCCTGTATATTATTATAAGCAAATATTGAATAATTACATTTTACATCTACCCAAATTTCGTCTAAATCGGATTAGAAGATAAATTATCAGGCAAACATACCGACGGATAGATCAAATTTCTTCTCCAATAGAAGTTCGGTTTTTAACGAAGCTAAGCTAAATAACATGGAAAAAAATATTTACTGATTAAAGTTGTAAAGAATATAGCAATTCTAGCTGAAAATAAAAATAATTAAAGGTGAAAACGATTTCGTGAAACAAAATGAGAAGAAACTCGAGCTAATGAAATGTATAAAAACAGACAACCAAAAAAGAATGGATGTTAGATTGTACGAAGTTAAAGTGATATTTCGATGTTTGCTACTAAGGTAGTTGGGGGGATATTAGGAAGAAAAGTTTTTGCCTAACAGATAAAAAAGAATTACGATATTTCTTTGATAATTTAAACCAAATATAATATTATCAAAAAATAGCACGTAGTGATGATGTACAAGGTGTCTAATTTTCGACACTTTTATAGTATATCTCCGTAACTGTTAGTGCTATCAAAAGGTAATGTAGGTGTCATGTACTCTTTTGGGTAAAACTTAAAATGATAAAATCAAAATTTCAAAATTTTTGCTCGCTTAAGAGATACGGGGGAAAATCAAAAAATTGACAATTTCAAAATTACCCCATATTTTCTTAGTTAAAAGAGATACAGAAAAATGTTTTATACAAAAGTTTCTTTATAATGATCGTTGAATAATCTGCCGGTTTCAGAATAAGTATACGGAGTTAGGTAAAACACTTATCGGACCTAACCTCATTTTTTAAATAGAACACCCTGTATATTTTAATCTAGAGGGATAGCATTTCAAATTCTCTTTTCAAATATATAACACACTATGGATAATATTGGTTTCCTAGGCGATACACACAGTAGGCCATGAAACAAACGCTAATATCCTAGAGACAACTATGTTGACATTCTAGTTGTTATTAACATTTAACATCAATTTCATTTTTTACATATTCATTTGTGAAAAATACTTATCAACATTTTAAAAACTTTGATGATATCTATCATTCATGGTGCGTTATAAATTTGAAAAGAGAGTTTAAAATGCTATCTTTTTAGAATAAATTATACAGGGTAATACCATTTTAAAAAATGAGGTTAGGCCCGATAAATTTCTTACCTGACCCCGTATACTTATTCTGAAAACGGCAGATTATCCAACAATCACTATAAATAAACTTCTGTATGAAAATATAAGGTAATTTATAAATTGGCAATTTGTTGATTTTCCCCCGTATCTCTTAAGCGAGCGATAATTTTCGAATTTTGATTTTACCATTTTAAGTTTGACCCAAAAAGAGCACATGACACCTACATTACGTTTTTGATAGGACTAACAATAACAGAGATACCCTATAAAAGTGTCGAAAATGGGACACGCTGTACTTTTTAATATACTCGCTGTACTCCGATAGCCGTCTCGGGAACAGAGTACGGTATTTGAGTAAGAAGTTAAATTACTACTTTCCGCTTTTAACTCCGATTTGAAGCTAGTTTACCTGCAAGACAAAAAACTGGTTCTGCGTCTGCATAAGAAGCTGAGGGAAAAGACGGATGGATCAGACGTTGTTGTTTAATCTTTAACTCTTACATTTAATTTTTATGTAGTAAAAACGAAACAATTTCAATATAATCAACAAATTTAATGACAATAAGAATTTTAAAATATTATCATATCCAATTGTTTACGTAGTAGGCGATTTCTTTTCCTGTACTTGTACTCCGTACTCGAATAAGTACTCGATTATTGTCTATTAGATTCTGAAAATAACGATTCTTTCCCAACTTCATACCAAACAGAAACGATAAAAATAAAATCGTTAAAGTTCCATCCACCTACAAATATATTTTATGATGCGGGATGCCGAATAGGAATAATATCATTTCCGACAAACACCGAATAGGCTCGAAGGTAGTGCTCGATCTCGTTGTGATATTGTCAAATCGAATTAATCCTATCGAAATATAAAATAAGAGAATCGGTCACTCTTGCAATCGGTACTCGGATAAGTACTAGATTCTTAAAAGTTCTCGATTCTTGTGTAATACATTCTGAGAATAACAATTCTTTTCCAACGCTAATCGCAATTATATTGTTCAAATATTACATAGAAAACGTTTTCCTATGAGCATGTTTAATATATTATTTTGAATAACTTTTAACGAAATTCTTTAAGACGTCCGTACAATGATCCTAAATTAATAGTCGATTAACTACCGATGCGAATTATAATGAATTTATTTTATATCGTCCTCATAGCAAACACATGTATACTTTTTAACTCAGCAGTTTGTGGTAACACTATCCCTCATAATGTACTTATTCCAAGCTCGTGTAGTGTCTAGCAATAGATGGCGCAACGTAATTATTTTATTTTGATCGGCGAAAGCTTGGGTTTTTATTTTATTATATAAGCCCACACTGGAGAAATTACAGTGTTTATTTTTTTAAATCAAAAGAGACAATTAACAATATTTCTAACAAATTCTAATAATTTCTGATAAATCGGGAACCCACGTTAAAAACTTTAGTCAAAAATACATTAGATTTATAAAATGCAGACAAATATCCCTACATTGAGGAATGTAGGGGAGACAAATATCCCTACATTGAGGAATGTAGGGGACTCTGAACACTGTTGCCACAAAAATTCTTTTCGTAGTATTTTATTCGGCTAGCCCATTATATTACAGGTATCTCTTATTCTGCTAGGCTGTATGTTACAGGTATCTTTTATGAAAACTAATAATGCATTCTGAAAGAGAATGTCAAAACATTAGACGTCCTTTGATAATGACACAATTACGTCTCTAACGAAGTTATCATTGGAAGTTTATGTAAACAGCTGATCAATATTTATTATATTATTATTTATTGGGGTTTTAGCCGTTAATAATAAATGTATTTAGTTAATTGGTTAATATTTAGTTTGTCTGACATATTAGTTAGGCGTTAAGCAAGTTTCGGGAATATCTGTGACAATAAGTTGGAAATTATTCTTATTTTAAATTGTTATTAATATTCTTATTACATTATATATTTTTACGCAATTTTCTCAATTCTTTCTCCAATTCTTTAACTATACAAATAATGTTTTAGATTAAAATAAAAACAAGTATATTGGACTAAAACTCAGAAAAAAGTAGTACCTGCTTAACGAACTTTAATTAAACGGCCGTCTTAATGTCTTCAATATGGAGGTGGTATGAAAATAATCGAAAATATCCGAATGGGCATAGAATTGTAAAATTATAAATTATTACTCAGTTTTTTTTCTGAACATATTTTCTTAATAACATTTTTTCGTATCTCCTAAATAAATTAACTTTACTTGCGGGAACAAAAACTTTTTGTAAATTTCCAAAACATAAATGATTTTTCAAAATTAACATAACGACACAAATTAGTTTCTATCCAAGCAGGGCTGAACCCCGAGTAGTTGAAGTTTCAGCTCAAAAAATTATATTATTATATTATCTACCCAGTAGTAATAAATTTGCTATGTATAGCATATACAACATATTACTTGAGTAACATGGGAATATTTCTGTACCATGTTACTTTTAGACTTGAATGTAAAATAGTGGCGGATTAATAAATTTGCCGCCTCTAAAGCATTTCAATAATTGACGCCCGAAAACAGTGCAGGATCTAAAAAAAAGTCATCAACATAAATTGCCACCCCAGAAAAGTATGCCACCCAGGCCCTTGCAGCCCGAAACTTGGTAAGAATGCCAGATTTATAACTGGACACTTGGGCAGCAACATTAATCGACATCTAAAACAAAAAAAAAGTCATGAACGTAAATTTTCCGCCCCAGGCCCTGGCCTTGTTGGTCTAAACGGCGGCACTAATGTAAAACCTTCACTTTTCGATAAGAAGAAATATGAGGAACACAGAACAATATTCAAGATCAGGAAAAAATCTGACTATCTATTATATGCTATATTCCAAAGAAAGGAATTCTTATAGACTCTTATAGGCGTTTCAATGTAGGAATCCGTAGGAGTTAGCGGGAAAATTAAATAGGAGCTTATTCAAAAATCTTTGAACTTTGAACTAAGAATGTACAAAATATATTTCTACATTATCGCGATTATTTCAAAAATCTGAAAATTGGGACTTTATTTTTTTTAATAATAATAACAAGACTCTAACTAAAAAAAAACTGTTTGTAGCAACTGTAAAAAATACTTATTTTAAATATACACCTTAATGTATAAAAAAGGCTAGTTTCAAAACTATTATATCTATCTAGTGGTTCCTATAAGTAGACGAAAGCATCACCTAGTAAGGTTCCAAATATTAATTTCTAAAGAAACGGATTATACAATTTTCTTAATTTTAATAAGTTTTTATTCCCTGCTAGTAGTGATAGATGACCTGTTTCATGCCACCTCTTATCCGGATGAATATATCTGATGCATGTCGTCGTAATCAAATTCTCTTAATGTACCTTGATCATGAGAAATTATATTTTATAAAGCCATGGGTAATGCACTGTCTCCGTTCAGTCAAGACAAATGGAAATTGAAGACAAGTCAGTTTCCTGATAATTACTGTGGGTCATTACCAAAATCATTCAGACAGGCAAAACCAGCAGGCTTCAATAGCATCATTAGTTATTTACCAAGAAGCCAATCAAACACAATATAAATACTGTGCAATCCAATATACGAGAACTAACCAAAGATATAAAAAAAATTTAAAGAACTGAACATCAAACAAATTCAAATAACTGAAGATAACATAGGTAGACTAAATGAGGAAATAGAGTGGGGTTTGTTCATCTAATAAATTAATTGCTGTAAATGAAATGTACTTTATAGTTAAAGATTGTTTCACGAAAAATGGATACGACTTAATGATTTCCTTGGTCGGTCCCATTGTGTCGACAAGAGCTTGGCAATAAACAAGTGAAGAATGAAGGGACGGACTAAGGAAAACAAGTAATGATGTGATTATATTAATGTACCTAATCAAATGAAATAAAAAAATTTTTAAATATTACTAGTCATATTTATTTACATTTATAATGTCATTCTGTTCTGTTTCGCTATCGCTATCCTCATCAAAATTAATTATAATTGGATTAATTATACGATCCAGACTAATATACGAATTTTCTACAGTTATTATGTGACGGAGTGAATTTTTCCAACTAAATGGGGGAATATCATTAAAGCATTTTCGTATTAATTCTACAACACTAGAACTTAAAGTCGGAGAAATATTTTCAGACCTAACCAGTGATTTTAATTGGTGCCACATATTATTATGTTCTATGGGGTTAAAAATGCAATAATAGGGTGGGAGCCGTAGCACTGTATGTCCAATTTCTTCTGCCAATGTGTCACAAACATATACTCTTTTTATACAAAATGTCTTTAAAACTTCTAAAAGATCACTTTTTTATAACTTTCTTCAAAATATATATCATTAGCCGCAATGTAGTTCTGAATCTTCAATTTTGTACTATTTGAGCTTGGAGCTTTATGTAATTGGCGACTGTGATAGCTCGCATTGTCCATTACTATCAAGCTATTCTGAGGAATGTTTGGTAAAAGACAATTCTTGAACCATTCCTCAAAAACTAACAAATTTTACCACAAAACGATATTTAAATATAAATTAAGCAACCTAACCTACCTGATGTGCCTATATTTAATTATAATTATTACATTTCCACATAATAATAACAAACGGTCATAAATAATGGGATGGCCACAGGTACTTTTACTGCAGTCATTAAGTTATATCCATTTTTCGTGAAATAATCTTTACATTAACAAGATTAAGTAATATGCTACCGGCATCGCAATGAATACTAAAAATTTATAGGATAAAGTAATCATGAGGGACGAGGCTAGACTTCTAACTTTTAAAAATGCCACTGCTGATACAAGTGTCCTGTCCCGATGAGAACAGAAGAATTGTAAACAAATATTTATTTTCTGAAAGTATCCGATCGCCATCCCAAAAATATTGATTAAATATAAGTTACTGTCGATTATTCTATGAGCCATTATTGCTCTAGGTCACGTCTGTTATCTCTCGAAGCATCTTGGGATCTAATACCTGAAGGATTTTAAGATCCGTCAGGTATTACTAAAATTTAAGGAATCTTGCGGATATAAAACAAATCGTTTGAAAGGCGATTTTGTTGAGTTTATTAAAATTCTTGACTAAACTGAATGGTATTTTTTTGGTGATAACTAATTTGTCATTTAAACCGACTTATAAAGTCTCCCAGTTGTGTGTACACTTTGCCATTGTTTCTAAAGGTCAATTAGAACTCTCATTTCATATTATTGCGTATATTTTATCGGGATATTGATGCAAAACTAGTTTCGGTTTGTCTCATTCAACGTCGATCAAAAATTGTGTTATAACGTATGTCCCATAAGTTTTGGCGCACATTTCAGATGCCATGAAATTGGTAATAATAATATATATAATAACAAGGACTTGTTTGACACATGCACTTGTTGACAGTTCAGTTTTTAAATTGATTAAGTCGATATGTTTGGGTACATGATATGGTGATATTTATGGATTACGAAATGTATTTCATACTAAGCATCTCCGAAATGAAGGGAAACGATGGTTTTTATACTGACAATATCGCAGAGGTCCCTGCTTATGTCAAATTTAAACAAAAGGCCAAATTCGCTGATAAGGTGTTAGTATGGTGCGCTATTTCCACCAGGGGTGTATCCACGCCTTATGTGGGTCGAGTACGAGGTAATGCCCTGGATAGTCAAAGGAATATCGATAATTGTCTTACGAAACTGGTTAATTTTATTGAAGAAGAACATGCTGGAGACGATATTATGTTCTGACCAGGCCTTGCGTCCTGTCACTATGCAAGACAAAACCAAAATTGGTTAGTAGACCAAAACATACCATTTGTTCAGTGAAACGACAACCCTACTAACCTTCTCCAGGCTCAGCCAATAGAAGATTTAGATAGACTCTTTTATCTCGAGAAGTTTACGATGGAGGATGGGAAACACAAAATCAGGAGGAACCTCGACGCAGGTTATACAGGGTCCGCAAACGAAGCGTGGACGGAAGATTAAATCGTTATCGAAGAACTTATCAACAATACGAAAACAGCTTGAGATATTGGATTAAAAGCGGCATGTTTTAAAAATATTTTACATTATACAGGGTGGCCCACAAAAATGTGACAGCATAAAGTTATATTTTTTTAAATGTAGTATTTTATTGCATATTTAGGTTCGTATTACTATCGTTTATAAGTGCCTCAAATTTTATTTAATTTGGTTTCGTAGTTTCGCAGAAATAAATTAATTAGAAACTAAAAAAAAAAGTTTTGCAGTCCTGAATAAAAAAATCAAAAAAAAACAATCCAGAACTATTTTTTTAACCTCGGCATTGAGTGAAATTTATGACAAGAGGTCTAGAGATACTATAAATGTAATTGTGTGTATTTATTTTATACAGGGTGTTCATAATAAGCTTTCAAGAACCCCACATTTTAAAATAATTTTTCTCAAATTTTTCAAATGGAACACCCTGTATATTATTTGGCTATTTGACGTAGAATTCATAGACAATTTTTTTTTGTAATACAAGCATATAAGTTATATCCAGCCGTTTTCGAAATAATTATAAATATTAGAAGAAATTTCCTCCTCGCGAGCCGAGTGTATGCTGAAAGATATCCAGATATTGAGAAAAAGCCGAGACCAGAAACCTTCGCGAAGTTGTTGCAAAGATTTGTAGCAACAGAAGCACTGCGTACACAAAAAGGATGTTAATCAATAAACCCGTTATTAATGAAGCAAATGAATTAAGAGTTCTGTTGGCAGTAGAGGAAAATCATTAAATTAACTAAAAGGAAGCATATTTACTTTAGTTTACAATTATTAGTCTAGTTGCCTATAACAAAATTTCCCAATAAACCCTCTATTTAAACAACATAATTTATGATATTTACAATTATTTCGAAAACGGCTGGATATAACTTATATGCATGTATTACAAAAAAAAATTGTCTATGAATTGTAAGTCAAATAGACAAATAATATACCCTGTATCCATTTGAAAAACTTGAAAAATTATTTTAAAATGTGGGGTTTTTGAAAGCTTATTATGAACACCCTACCCTGTATAAAATAAATAAACGCAATTACATTCATAGTATCTTTAGATCTCTTGTCATAAATTTCTCTCAATGCCGAGGTTAAAAAAATAGTTCTGGATTATTTTTTTTTTAAATTTTTTTATTCAGGACTGCACAACTTGTTTTTTTAGTTTTTAATTTATTTCTCCGAAACTACAAAACCAAATTAATAATAATAATAATTATAAACGATAGTAATACGAACCTAAATATGCAATAAAATACTGGGGGTCCCATTTAAAAAAATATAACTTTATGCTGTCACACTTTTTTGAGCCACCCTGTATAATGTAAAATATTTTTAAAACATGCCGCTTTTAATCTAATATCTCAAGATATTTTAGTATTGTTGATAAGTTCTTCGATAACGATTTAATCTTCCGTCCACGCTTCGTTTACGGACCCTGTATAGAAAACTTCGAGAAATCGATATAAATCGTCCAAAACCTAATGCTAGGTTTCCACAGAAAGTTGCGTCTAGTGGAAGACCATGGTCCTGTATATTTAATTTTGTTGCTTATGAAACAATTACGTACTATGTATTACAAAACTTTATTTAAATATATTTTATTATAAAAAAACAATTGGTTGAAATTTGTGTCAAAACTTATGGGATATATGTTATATGAAAAGAATTGATTATTTCATTATAATTAATTTTCCTCGCAATATACAATATTTGGGAAGGCATAAAAACAAAATTATGGAGAAAATTTATATTGATATATTTCCAAAGAGGATCACATTAGACATTGGTTCCTGCCAAAACTTTTACCAATTCTGTAAATGCAAATTACGCGGAAGTCACTAGGTCCACGGTATAAGATTTTTGGTTCTCTGAATGTAGAACTGTTTAGATCTGCATAAGAAATGTATAGGGAATTTTTCGTTTATGCTTCCGGCTACTGGGCTTATTGCATTCTTTAATTCTTCTTTAAATCTATTCAGATTTAGGTTAACCATTACTTTCAGAGATATAGAGGTTGCGCCACGACTTTCATTACTTCTTACAAAATTTTTTTCCTATGCTTTTTTGTTTCTTTTTAAACTATTCATTTCGGATTCGGTTAAAAATAAGACACTTTCCTACAATCAAAATGAACTTTATTTACTAGTTTCTACCCTTAACCACAAAACTTTCATGTGAAATCTATTTCGAATGGACCATGCTCTTCGTGCGGTTTATCCGACACTACTCAGACCTATTCTCAATACTTCGGTTTAGCTTTCAACCTAATTTCATTAAACTTATTCCCCAACTATCAATATTAAGCCCATTGCCAGTGCCTTTCAAGGGAAGCAAAGGGATTGACTGGCAGTGGCAATGAACCAAACTTAGATTAATTTAGCGGAGGGATTCAGCTAGTTTTGTCATTATTCTTAGACGATAGGTAGTTACGAGATTAGGTCATAACTCCCGATGAGATTTGATCTTAAACGACGCAATTAAAAATGAAAATTTAAGTGATCAAGTCTATACATTCTATTGATGTGGCCTTTATTTGATGAAAATCCGTGTTAACAACATACCTAAATAAAAGAACGTGTGTCTTAAATTTTCATTTAATTTTTTTAGGATAAAGCACAACAGTTGTTCCGTATACTACTGGGTGATGCATCGCTAAGTTAAACATAGGAAATCCCAGGTATTATTTCAGCTGGTTGGATATTGGTTCCCCTGGACATTTTATGGAAGATATGACAAACCCCTGTGCCGAGTTTGAATACATTTTATTGAGCCAATCTTAAGCATGATGACAAAACCATAAAACTCTCAAAGTTCAGTTAATACAGAAAATACCAGCAGATGAAATTTTGACATTGACAAAAGAAAATTTGTGTTAATGACAATATTTTCTTTCATTAATTGTTTATCAATAATAACACTGGGGAACAGCAAAAATGTTTCCGAGACCAAAATAGCAAAATCTTACTTATTTTATTATACTAATTAACAATCTGTCTTGCAAAAGGCTCAGTTGGCTCCGGTTTTATAGATCCATCCCAATTATGATAATTTACCTACCTGCCCTTAATATATGGGAAAATTTCACCATTAAATGAGAAATACCTGGATTTATTATAACAGGTGTACTTTATAAGGGGTTTAAATACATATAATATAAATCCTAAATTGTTAGTTAGTTGTATTTCAACCACCAGTTGATCGAGAGCTGTTCGTATTTGAGAAATTAGAGAGTTTTGAGCAACATGTCGCGAGTTTGTGTAAATAAGCCGGATCATTTTTGTTATATATGTGGTGAAATGACTTTTGTGAAACAAAAACGTACGCTTAGCCCTTTAATAAAAAAGGCTTACCACTTGTATTTTGGCTGCAAAGTTGGAGACCAGGATAAAAATTGGGCTCCCCATATCTGCTGCTACAAATGTGCGTCCAACATTCGCGGCTGGCTAAGTGGAAAAAACCGTAAGATGCCCTTCGCTGTTCCTATGATCTGGCGAGAACCGAAAGACCACGTTACTGACTGTTACTTTTGTTTGACACCTCCCATCAAAAAAGGCTTTTCAGAGAAAAAAAGGTCTGCGATACAGTATCCAAATTTACAATCCGCCATACGCCCGGTGCCTCATAGTGACGAGTTGCCTATACCTAATCCACCTCAGGAATATACCCTTCATTCTGATGATGATCAAGAGGATTCAAACGGTAGTGTACCGGAAAATGTCGCCGGCCCATCAACCTCGCAAGACTCCGATTTTGTCTGTGAACTTCCAAGTAAAAAGCCTCACAAAATAAGTCAAAGTGAATTAAGTGACCTTATAAGGGATTTGGAACTGCCCAAGACAAAAGCAGAACTATTGGCCTCTCGATTGCAACAATGGAATTGACTTGAAGATGAAGTAAAAGTTTCTGTGTACCGAAGCCGTCAGAAAAACCTAACACCATTTTTTAACATGGATAACAATTTGGTAGCCTGTAGGGACATTGAGGGATTAATGGCAGCTTTAAATCTGGACTATGATCCAAAAGACTGGAGACTTTTCATTGATTCCTCAAAAGTAAGTCTTAAAGCTGTGTTACTCCATAATGGAAACAAATTGCCTTCAGTCCCAATTGGTCATGCAGTCCATATGAAAGAAACATATAGCAATTTGAAATTGTTACTTGAGACCATACAATATGAAAGATATAAATGGCAAATTTGTGGGGATTTAAAAGTTGTGGCGATCTTGCTTGGAATGCAGCTAGGTTATACCAAATACTGCTGCTTCCTCTGCGAATGGGACAGTCGAGCACGATCGGATCATTACAGAAAGAAAATTTGGCCACCGAGAGAGTATTTTGAGCCAGGAAAGAAAAATGTGACCAGCGCGCCATTAGTTGCCCCAGAAAAGATTTTACTACCGCCACTTCATATAAAATTGAGACTTATGAAAAATTTTGTGAAGGCAATGGACAAAGAAGGCCGTGCTTTTAGTTATTTAAAAGAAAAGTTCCCTAGAATCAGTGACGCTAAAATTAAAGAGGGAATATTTGTGGGTCCCCAGATTAGGAAACTTTTCGGAGATGCGCAATTCGATTCCATACTTGAAGGCAAGGAAAAAGACGCTTGGGATGCCTTTAAAATGGTTGCAAAAAATTTCTTGGGAAACATAAAAGCAGAAAATTATAAAGACCTGGTTGCCCAACTTCTTTTGTGTTACCAAAACCTAGGGTGTAATATGTCGTTGAAAATTCATTTCCTGGATTCTCATCTGGATTACTTTCCGGAAAATTGTGGTGCTGTAAGTGACGAACACGGTGAGAGGTTCCACCAGGATATTTCGAACATGGAAAGAAGATATCAGGGAAAATGGAACTGTGAGATGTTAGCCGACTACTGCTGGGCTATTACGAGAGATGCCCCAGAGGCTGCTTTCAAAAGGCAAGCTAAGAAGCGCAAAATGAGTGTCTAAACTTTGGATTCAATGATAAAAATGTGCTATTTAGTTGCTTTTGTTGAACCAACAATATATTGTTATCTGTATTTTGTATGTCCATTGTATATGCCTATGAATTAAAATTTTGTAACAAATAATTGAGATTTTTTTTTTGCGAGCCAACTAAAATCTTTAATAGGTATTTTTTAGTTACTTGGGTACAGTTGAATCCAAAAAAATAGGTTTTGTTCAGGAAACAAAAAAAAAGTTGAAATTTGTTTCCCAGTGTAATTATTAGATGGGTATGATATTTTATTTTGGATGTGTGATTGCCGGTTTGCTGATACGAAAATGTTTATAATGTGAAACAATCTTTATTTAAGTTCAGTTAGAATATTAAGAATAATTCTTTCATCTGGAGGACTTCATCCTTATGGAACGACCTTCCCGAGGTCGTTTTTTCCAACGAATATAACCTCCAACGATTCAAAACCAACGTGAATCGCTTCATGCGCACAAGCACCACTCCCAGAGTGCCCTAAAGGATTTTTCCTGTTTGTTCATAAAAAAATTTTAATTTAAAATTTTATTGCATAAGGATCAGCGGGTGGTCTGGGAATAATAATATAATGTATCCATAATAAACCAATAGAATGGAAAATGAGATCACGTGATAATTGACAGTTAAGAGCCAAGCGTGACATGTGATACCATTTTCTAGTCTTTTTAGGGTTAAAAATTCCTTGTGCAGAGAATATAGTTGATTTTATACTAATTTAATAATGGCAATGTGTCATTTCTTTTGTGGAGTGGAGAGCGGGAACATGCTGCGTGAAGTTAAAATTTCCAACACGCTATTGTCCATGACGGGTTAACCAATGAGATGCACAACGACCGCGGATGACCTGCATAGTATATAAGTCAGAAACTGTGTCCCAGCGAACGCCAATGAACTGCAACCGCGTGTGCAGCGTAACTGAACTTAAAACCTTATAATCCACCTTGTATCCAATGCACCTGCACCACCTGTGCTGCGGCCTCAACTTTATTCTATTAGAGGAAAGTTATTCCAAAATTGCCATTAATATTCTATTTCAACTAGTTATCGCCTGGAATGTCGCGTATCATGAGGTTCTTCTTCAAATTTCTGAATAAGAAAAGTCGTAGGAAGCTAAATGAGGACTACATAGTTGGTCCAGTATTAACAAATTGTATTCACGGAGGATGAGTTGGATTTTGGCTGCCGTGTTAATTCACGCATTGTCGGGAAAAAGTAGGACATTTTGTGGAGCAAACCCGGAAGATTTTTGTCCTGGGTACTTATTAGTCTCAGTCTTAGTCGATTTTGTTAACTTATTATCGTAGACAACTGCTCTTACGCATGTGTTCAATAAAAATAAGTTTCGTTAGAAAGAAAACTTTCCTAGTGGCATTATACCTAAGAATTATAAATTTACCTGCATATATTCACATTACGTCAGTAGAAAACTGTTTTTTATGAATTAAAGGAAGGTAATAGAAATTTCCGCTTTCATCGCAGCGAAAATAAGTGAATTATTTTTAATTAAATACGGCTCTAGCATTTAGTTGCTAAGTTACATTTTGTTGCAACGACATCATTCAGGTGAAAAATTACTTTAGACGTTACTTTTATTAATTTTCTTTTAAAAACGGTAGTGATATAAATAATACGTGGCAACAAGACCTTAATCCTCTGAATTATTTTCATTGAGGAGCCTGCAAATACCGTGATACGACACGCGACATTCGCCGGAATTTAATTAGAGAAGTTAAAGCTCTTCCCGCAAGGGTTATTCAATGGGAGATATTTATTTTGCGAAGAATTAAGCAAAAGTACAATCAAGCGGAAGGACACGAGGTTGAATACATTCCACAATTGGAAATTTTTCTGTTGATATTATTTTTATTGTTTTATGTTGTTACCTCCCGGATTTATACTACAACTCAATCTCCAGTACTATCCATATGACCTATTGCTTAAAGAAAATATTGGAGATAATGACAAAACGTTATTTGATTATATTATTAGACATTGTCACTATTAACGTTGGAAAACATATTGTTGAAATATTTAGTATTCGATTTAGGTAAAATTTAAATTTAGTTTTTGTTTCAATAAAGACAAAGAATACATAATTAAGTGGGACGATGCGACTTTTGTTAACTATTTGACATTTTCTCCTCAAAATGCCGAAAAATGGCGTTTATTGACTGAATTGTAAAAAAATTCGTTTGGAAAAGTGATTACTTAAATGAATTATTATTTATGATAATTTTTGATTTTCTATTTATTTCTTACCAATATCTGTTTTCACTGAAAATGAAAGTCGACCCTACCACCATGAACAACGGCACTTTTATTCTTTTATAATATAATGGGAAGAAGTAAAATAGAGTTGAACTTGTAAATTGCCACTATATTATAAAAAGTAACATAACATGTTTTCGCTATACTATACTTCGTCAGTGATCACTTACATCTGACGAAGCTATAATATAGCTAAACATGTTATGTTACTTTTTATAATATAGTGGAAATTTACAAGTTCAACTCTGTTTTACTTCTTCCCAAAATATTATAGTTATGGATTTCCACCTAGTATCGGCTGAATCAATTAATTTTATCCCTTTATCTAATATTTCCATTTTTTCAACCTATTTCTTATTGAAGAGCACTTATCAATGACCTCCATTAAGGTAAAAAGGAGTGACAAACTACAAGAAAACTACTGGATAAAATTTGTTAAAATTTTAAATTTATATTCGAAATATGACCTATCTTGACTTTAAACAGTAAATAACGTTTAAATTAAAAAAATATGGTTATACAGTCATTTTTGAAAATATTGCATGCATTATCAATAATCTCAATAGATTTCAGCTTAGTTTTAATGCAAAAATCTAACACCGAGGTTTTCCGAAAAAATATCTATAACCGCAACTATCTAAAGTGATTAGGCAACGCTTCGGGTGATCTAAGGCCGAAAAATAAGAAAAAGGTGTCCTACTCCCTCGATACTGCCGGCCAGAGCGCTGACTCGTCGTGTCATGGAATGGCGATGTTGTCTCATTGTTCAATAACAATGACTTATGCTGTTTCGCGCCGAAATCCCAAATCGAACCACTGATAAATACCACTAAAACACAAAATTATGCGTATATTAAATCTTTAAAGTTCTGAGGAATTTGCTCACATGGTGTAAAAAATCTTTAAATTTCTGAGGAATTTGCTCACATGATGTAAAATATTTAAATAACAATTTAATTTTTTGAGCAAAATTAATATTTTCGTAAAATGGCCAAAAATAGATAGAAAACAATAAGTATCATACGTCATTCAAATTGGGTTTTTGAGCTTTATATATATATATATATATAATAAAATAACGCAACACTACTCCTCCTTCGGAGTCGTAGTGTTGTTGCCGGGTAACGCGTTTCGTGTCAGGTAAAAGTATTATTCGGTAATCCCGACACATCTTGTGGTATTACATTCGATAATTCGTTTACGGCTAAAATACGTTAAGCAAATTTAAGAAGCCAAACACGTTTTTTACAATATTATTAGGTTCTATTTCCGCAACTTAGCCACCCTTCAAAGGTGTATCAATCGTGAATGATTCGATTATAAAGATCGAATCATTACAAAGTAACGAATGACCGAATATCACTCAATCAATCATATTTATTTAAATCGTAATATCCAGGCTCTCGATAGACGATGACTAGGGGGAGTGCGGGACGGTTGACAATAGAGGAGACTTGAACCAGTCGCCACATTTGATTTATATTTCGCGCCAAGCGAAATCTACCGATCCTGAACGATAACTATTCATTGGTGTATTGTAACGACATCTTAGCGATGGCCAGTACGGCTTAGAAGTTAGAGAAGGTTACATGTTTTACCGTATAAAAAGTAAAATCCTAAAATTTTGTATTTTCCTCTGCTAACTTTATATAAGGTAAGTGTTCAATATGATTTTCAGGAAATTATTTTCAGTCATTAGTGCAGTTATTACTTTCGGAAGCAAAACCTTTAAAATAAATTTGCTAGTTAAAAAAATACAAAAAAATAAGGCGGATACCGACCGGTTGGGAGACTTGAACCAGGTGCCGGGTGGGAGACTTAAACTATGGGTCAAGTCTCACTCTCAAATAATATGTATTTAGTATAATATTATTACGGATGACAAACAAAAGTTTCCTAAAATATCTTATTCATTTTGTAAAATATTCTCACTCAACCTAAGAAAATCGAAGTCTCCTAATCCTAGACAACTATGAGAGTCACGTATCCATCGATGCAATAAAATACGCCAAGGATAATGGAATTACCTTATTAACACTACCACCACATTGCAGCAACTTGATGTTGCTTTTTTTTCATCATTTAAATCTAGATATAATACAGTGATGAATAACTGGATGTTAACAAATCCAGGCAGAACCATTTCAATTCGTAAAAGAATCAATGCAGTTTTCACTGAATCAGTCTAATATTTTAAGTGGTTTCAAAAAAGTAGATATTTCCAGAAATTTTCTCGGAGGATGATTTTATGTTGTCGGCCGTTACAGAAAGATCTGTGAATAATAAATACCATGGAAACTGAGCAAGGTGCTAATCACGAAATTCCTCGACATCTAAAGACTTTGGTGGGCCACATTCAACTTGAACCAGAAGCTGTCGCTTCTACATCATGCAGCATTGCGCAAAAAAACAAACGTCGACAACCTCGAACAACAAAAATTTTGACGCGAACACCAGAAAAATTCGATTTCCCATTAGGGAACATTGCACACCGGAAAAAGCAAAAGATCCAAAATATATGACCAAAGCAAGGTTGTAAAACACAAAAGAAATGCAAGATGACTGAAAATAAAGCACAATATAAAATCAGGAAAATTACGAAAAATTTTTTTCAAAGTTCAAGTGAAAGTGAGTTAGACAAGTGAGTTAGACGAAGATGTTTTCTGTGATCACAACTAGGACTATTCATTAAAGCATGAAAAAGGAAGCTGGTATTGCTTTTTATGTAAAACCGATGAAATATTGTACATGCGTTTGTGCATATTATGGAAAATATATGTGCATGAAGATTGTGTTGGATTGTCAAAAGAAGATATTGACAATTTCATTTGTCCAAATTGCAATACCAGACAGTAGCATAAAAATGTATTTGTTGGTGTTTAGGTTACGACTTTTATTTATATTATATTAAGATTCTTATTTCGTTTTGATAAATACTTAAAACATTTGATTGCATAGAAAACTTTTTAAAAAAATTGTTAATACAAAGTTCTTTTCATTTTTTTGCAATTTACTCAATTACTACATAGAAGTTTCCGATAACAATTATTACAAAATATGATTTTTAGTTATACGACTTATTATGGTCAAGTCTCCTTACTATCCGGTTCATGTCTTACAGTGGTTGAGGACACTTGATCCAAAAACCCCTTATCATATTCTTTTTTATAAAAAATTTATCTCATGACTTAAAAGCTTGATACATCACTGTTTAAAAAAATAATGGCACAGCTTCTTATTAATACCCATAGTTTTTGATTCGACCCATAATTAAAGATGCAATAATTATTTAAGTAATAATTGGTTCAACTATTTCGCACTTCCCCTACTGAGTACCGAGCGACTCAAACCAATCAATCTTTAATGGAGAACAAAGAATAGGAAATATTGGAATGAATAAAAGCAACAGAGACAAACAATGCAGTCTCCGACTTTTGCTATGCTGTGGGTATCGAAATACTTAGCAGTCTCGAAGTAAATTAAACATAATGTATATTTTATGTATTGAATAAGGTCGATTGTATTCTTCCAATAAAGGGCATGGATGAACGGACCGATAAATATTGACACCGGTGTGCATGAATAATACAAATATTCGATGGAATGATTGAAATCGGTAAGTGACTGATTAAGTCCCCTCTAAATGATTGATTTGCACACCACTATCATCCATCGACCAACATTATTTATCTTATTTAATAATGATAGAATAAATTAGCGATGCGCTTAGTTAGATTGACAAAGCGCATACCTATTATACTGATTTTCTAACATATTTAGTTCAAGATCTGTCCACAGAATTATCTAACCCTTGCTATACGAGGTAAGTTAAATCGTATATCATCCGATCGGGAAACACTGACCAAACTGCCCTTAATGCAACAATCGAACTTAGGAAAAGTCAACAACGTTGAATCCTCGAAGCTAAATATATCTAACCCCCTGTTTATCTTTGACTTGCGAAACTAATAGATTTGAAGATTGCAAATAGCTGAATAGTTCGAATGGTTTGATTTCACTGCCATTCCATATTCATAAAGTTTGCTAAAGTTAGTAGATATAGGAAGTTACAAACTTTGTTTAAACTTTAAACAAATACTCATATTATTTACAGTACTAAAGTGGCAGGCTAGCTGAAGTGATAGTATTCTCGCATTTCCAACGTCTCTGAGTCGATTTCGGGCTGTTTTACAGACTTATTATTAAGTTTGCTGAGACAGGTCATTATACTACGTGTATCACATGCAGAGTTGTTAATGTCGCAGAATTGAATTTACTACATTGTTACATTTGTTTTGTCGCAAACGTAGTAAACGTAATAAATGTAATTAATGGTTTAATTGGCTGAAAGTATCAAAAACCCAACATAACCTATCTTTATTATTATAAATTTGATATTAAAAGATGAAAATTCGAGTGGAAAAGTAGAAAATAGTAGTTTTGGTTATTGTTCATCTCTTGCTTTATAATTTGATCTAAATAAAAATATTCTAAAAATTAAAAGTGAAAGTAGTAAATGTAGTAAATGTAACAAAATACGTAGTAAGAGCATGTAGCAAACTATATTTACTACGATAGTAAATTACGTAGTAAATGTTACATTAACTACTTTAACAACCCTAATCACATGCAAGACATACTAGCTAGTTTCGACATTTCATTTGGACGGTGACATTGATATTTTATGTCCAGCCGTTACTAAACATCGGAGGGAATTAGGCCATGCTGTCGTTAATTGTGACTCAAAAATCGCTAACATTAAAGAATAATCTAACTTCCAATTAGAACAACTAAAGTTATCAGTAATATAATTAATTTTAATATAATGCTATGCATAGTGTTATCAAATAAACCTACATAAAGATGTTGAAAAATTATAATTTTCAACAAGATATAAATTAATAAAATAAATCTCTATTCATTTTCTTCAGATATATGGCAACGCTGTAGCCGCGGTTTGTTTTTTGTTAAGGGACGAAACCATTCAAGATTTTTTCATAGTATTTTTATTAAGCTAAAAATAAATAACTAGACTCAAATGTAAATGAATCCCAGATAATACTGATCATAAAATATATCATTAAATGTGCTTCATCAAATTTGACATCTGATTCTGCTATTAGTACCGCCGTTAAAACGCACAGAACTTTGTCTCAATAGTGGCTTGAAACGTGAGGAGGAAATAATAAGTTCGTTTATAATACCAACGCGGAGCGAGGCGTGTTTGTTTCGCTACTATTTTCTTTCTATCAATTACCTGATGATGGATCAGACAATAATCAGAAATAATCATTTGAAGTGACAAATATTTACAACGTATGAAAAAAAGAGGAGACTAGTAATATTGAGAAAAAAATGTAGTTTTGAATTTTTTGGAAGAACCCAACTGCGGAATAAATACTGTTTATTTATTATCCATTTAATAAATGCTGGTTTCAGCACGCCTATAGTAAAACGCTTTCTAACATGATTTTAATAAATTTTTCTCCGGTCGCTCTTCATACGGAAACGTTTAAATAAAATCGACCAAAGAATACGGTACGACCATAGAGTTACATCGGTGCGATGTCATTCTTCCATATAATCGAATAGATTGAAGGACACCAAGTTATTGATCCATAAAGTTTAACTTTTAACTACGCACTCCATATACTGAAATTTTCCAGAATGAGGTACGTGATGTGTTCCGTGGAGTAGCACGTCTGATACATAATACGATGGATTAAAATTTTCACTGTTTTTCTATGTCAGTTTTAAGCCGAAGTCAATTAAAATTAATTTTTACTTTTAACGAAAAGTTTTTAGTTTTATTTTACAAAGTATTTTATCACTCGAATTTAACAATATATTTTAAAGAAATAATAATATAACTATTCAGATACCAACGCATTAGAAAAATCAAAAATATCCTATAATTTTATGTCCACAAGGATGAAATTAAGTATAGTTTAATTTCTAGGAGCATGGAGAATATTATGTCTAACATTTTTTTTAAATATTTTTTAAATAATTATATAAATACTAGCTTCTGTGGTATTTCAAAAATGTTGTTAAAATGACTAGTTTATGATTGAACGTAATTCATTCAAGTAATAAGCCAATGAATAATAATTCATTTAATTTTCCCAAAAAGTGCATGATAATGATTATTTTAATGTAAGTCAACACTATTGTTGCTAATCTTCTTTTAATTTGCGATTAATACAATACAAAGTTATATTAATTTACATGTGCCTGACAGGCATAGGTGCAACATTAGGCAAATTTTTTTTTATTATTAGATTTCAATAACAACCGAAGTGTGTTTAAAAATTAAATTGACAATTACTTCTAGCATGCAGGTACACGACAGATGACATTTTTGTGCGTTATGTAAATTTTATGTCTGTGGTTCTATGTTCTATTTTTCTTGCGTTCGTTATTGACTTTTCTCTTCTCCGTGAATGTATTTTTTAAACTTAATTATTGTACTGTTTTAATTAATTTTACACGTCATATTCCAAACAGAATTCTAAACATTATCTTGAAATTACAATATTTTTTAATAGACACCAATCAAAATATTGTTTAATAAAATCAAAAATCGTCAACTCCGTGATCTTGGCTCCGTTACCATACTAAGCTAAAATGTCCATTTAAAACTAAACATGGTCAAAATTTCTTTCTGTTGCTCAAGATATAAAATCTAAATCTAATCTTCCTATTTGCTACACTGTATAGGGTGTCCCAAATCCGAATTGGGATCTCGAAAACTATAAAAAATACATGAATGGTTAAATTATGGCAAAGTTGCATAATTTGGAGCTTAAGTTAATGCCGGTGAAAAATTAATAATATTCCGACTACTTTATGACGTTATTCATAAACATATTGAAGAGTGGAAAGCACTTTCTGCGGGCAATTTTTACGCTACATTTAAAAAGGGTTCCTAATTTAGAACGACGTTTCGGTTTTCAGATATTACCGTCAGATCAGAATTTTTAAATACGGACCTGAACTTTAAATAATTTTGGATCATTTCGTTCCCTCAAAAGATAAACCAAAAATATTTTAACAAAATTTCACCGTTTCGAACCCAAGACACTTCATCAGCAGATTAAGCCTTTTTTGAAATACGGTTCATCATAACATCTTGCAGCCACGATATTTCCCGTCATGGCTCTTCAGATAATGCTTCTAGAATTTCGTCCCTAAATAACTCTAAACCCAAATTAGCCTATTTTTCAAATATAATCAGAACCGTATTGCAAAAAAAATTAAGTTACTGATGGTGAATCTTCGATTCAAAACATTGAAATTTTGGTAAAATGTTATTGGTTTATGTTTTGGGAAACAAAATAATTCAAAAAGTAATATTTCAAATTCAGGTCCGTATTTAAAAATTTTTACCTGATGATGATATCTGGAAACCGAAACGTGCGTTTTTTAAATTAGAAAATATTCTTAAATGCAGTGTAAGAAAGTGTCTGTAGAAAGTGCTTTCCGTTTTTCAATATGTTGATAAAATAAATGATGTCATAAAAGAACAAAAACGGAAAATTAAATTTTCGGACATTTCCGGAAGTAGTTGGAATTTTCTTAATTTCTCTCCAGCTAAAAATTATGCAACTTTGCCATAATTTAACCTTTCGTGTATCTCCTATGGCCGCCGAGATAACAATATTAAGCATCGAATTTGGGACACCCTGTATACCGTAGAAAATAGCAATATTTAGTACAATATAAGAATTATTATTTCTCTATATTCCTTAATTTTATAGTTAATAGTTAATAAAATTTTGGCAGAGAATATTACTTTTTACTTCAGTACGGTGTTTCAATTCTATGAAGCACAGTTTTTATTTAAAAAAAATTTTTTTTGCTCAAATAATCATTTTAATGTATAACCGTTCCCTATGTATTACCGACAGAATGCAAATGAACTAAACATATAAAAAATGATTTAAAACAGAAACAAATAAAATATAAAAATTAAAAATTTGATTTTTCTTTACTTGAGTAAATGGACAAATATCTGTTATACGACAGGTGTATGGGGACTACGTATTTTATGTATGTATTTAAGTATATAATGCAAAATACGATAAAATGAATATTCCCAGGTCCAGATAAACAATGACAGAATCATTTTGTCCTTATAAAGACTCTCCACAAAATTATAATCTGATGCAATACCCGTAACAGCATAACCTCACATTCATCACTAAATCATCGATAATGAAAATGATGAATATGCCTTAGCGCAATCCAATGCAAAACGCAATTGAGAATTCGAGACAGGTTAATAGCAAAGTCATCAAATTGATAAACAGTAACACTTAAGATAGAGAACGAGGTTTTGCGATCCATCGCACCCAAATCGCATTACAGAGCGTGATAATTCGTTTTTCGAAGTCGTGAATTAAATTTAAAAATTGTTCATTATGCTCAATTATTTAAAACTTATTAAAATATATTTGTGCGCTAGCAAGACGATGGTGTCTAAACCGATTGTGATCGATTTAATCCCGTTCTCCAGTTAGTGCTTCTTTTAATTATTCTAAGTGATTCGGAGCCAGAAATCGTTTGCGAATCTTTCTACTCATAATGTTCTAGACGTGCTCTATGGGATTTAGGTATGGGTTACGTGATGGATAGTCCATTATGCATACTTCTACGTCGTTTAAGTATTGGATAACATTTGTAGTATGATGACTTGGGGCTTGAACAGAATTTTGTATGGATCAAATATAGTGTCGGTGAGTATATAAATATAACCCGTATTACAATTTTCTGGACATCCAGTGTCTTCTATAAAAGTACAATCTTAACAAATCTTGTGTTGGAATCTTATATTAAACACAATTTTTAGAAAATATTTACTAGATAAGCACTTTCAATCAATCATAAACCTTGTCGACTTAAGTTTTTGGATTCCCATCCGGTTCTAAGCGAAAATGTCCGGTTAAAAAACTGCTTCGACATTAAACCGATACTAGGGAACCTAAGATAATATATGGATCTTCAATTCTTATAATTCATTTTAGTTGTAAATTTATTTTTTGTTGATGAACTCCTTGGAGAGAATCGTATAATACAATAATATAATATGTGATTTGCCATTTTTTAAATTTTCCTTGTTATGATCTGCCAATCCTTACTAGGTTTCCTTGTTGTATTACTACGATTTATTGGCAATAATGGCTAATAAGAAACATTTATAAAAAAAAGCTATTAGATATTACATAGAGTACATTCTAAGAAAATGTTTTTCCTTGGAAAGAAAATGCGAATAGAACCCTCTGTACACAATCTGCACTCGTCTAGAAGATATTTTCTGATAAAATCAAATCTACGAAAATTTCGGTATCTCGTTAATTTAACTCAAAAATGCTACACTCAGCAAACGACAAGAACACGCAGCAATCCGTCTCAAACCGCAACCAGGTGTAGTCGGAAACATTTGTCACACAAAAGTGCCGCAAATCAAACCACCCTGCCGCCAAATGTGTGTTGCGTTAAACTTTAACAGAGTTAAACCTAGTTTAATCAGGAACGGGGAACTTGCAACCGCAGAAGTCAACTCTAGTTCCGGGTTTCGTTAGACTGTCGACTGCAACTATACACACTAATTAATGGGAAGAGGAGCGTAGCTGAGAGAAGCTCAAACGTAAAGTGAACTCGTTTGGTTGAATGGGCGTTATCAAAACAATTTCCTCTAAAGTCTTGGTTTTCATGAAAATTAAAGGTGTATATCGTTACTTCTTTCTACAACTGACAGTTCGTATTTCTATCAACATATAAGAGCTTCTTATGTCCCCAAAGAAGGAATGTAAGCTTTCTCTTATACTGTTATCTATGTAGTAACACACTATTTTTTTATCAATTTTTCTTACTTTAAGCAATTTTTACCAATACCTCGCAGTAATCCAACAAGGAAACCTAATAATGATGTGCAGATCATAACAAGGAAAATTGAGAAATAGATGGCGAATCACATATTGTATTATTGTGTAATAGGACTCTCTCAAATGAGTCAGTGATAAAAAATAAATTTGCAACTAAAGGAATTATTAGAATTGAAGATAAATATTCTATCTCAGGTTTCTCAGTATCGGTTTAAAGTGGAAGCAGTTTTTTAATAGTATACCACTATACCTATATTTTCGTAAAGGAAGGAAGATATCGAGATAAATAAGAAAGTAAACTGTTAAGAATAGATTAAACTTCGCAAAACATTTTTTGTGTTACAACAGTACTTCTATAATATTGACATTTTATTTATTAATCTTATTTCTTGAACACAAAACCACATCGACCTCATTTTTTTTTCCTTTTTATGATCAAACACAAAAACTATATGAAAAATCGTTTCTGGGAGTGGTGCGAATAAAGCGATTCACGTTGGTTTTGAATCGTTGGAGGTTATATTCGTTGGGGAAAACGACCTCGGGAAGGTCGTTCCATAAGGATGAAGTCCTCCAGATGAAGGAATTATTAAATAATGAAGTTCGAGGAGTACTAAGATTAACAACATATGGATGAGCGGCAGTGAATCGTCGTCTATTTCTGCTATTCGCCGCTCTGGGCGGAATTAAGAGGGCGAGGTCACCCGAGCACTTTCCATGAAAATATCTGTAAAAGAGAGTCAAATCCCCAACCTGTCTTCGATGTTCAAGGCTGTCGAGGTTCTTCGTCAGCTCGTGGTCTCCGATCAGACAAATGACCCTCCTTTCGATGGAATCCAGTAGCCGAAGAGCATGTTTGGGTGCAGAGCTCCATACATGAGAGCAGTACTCTAGTGATGGTCGAATCTGGGCTTTGCATAGTGTCAAAAGTTGTTGAGGTGCTTGGTTGGTTGGTTGGTTGGTTAAAGGCGGGGGTCGGTTTAAAGGCCCGAACTTCAAATCACTGCAGCCTTTCGGCTTATTGTGTGCCCCGATCTTGTTAGAAGTTGTTCCATCTATGAGGTCCAGTAACCTTCTACCAAGCTTGTCATGTGGGAGGTTGTCACCACGTTGTATGTTCCCGAAGATATTTTGTCTTCTGCGGGACAGCGCTCCGCAGCGGTATATTATGTGTGAGGCGGTTTCATCCTCTTCGCCGCAGAGTCTACATTCAATGGATCCGTTGTTTAGCCCTATCCGTTGAAGGTGTTTTCGTAAGTGGCAGTGGCCTGTTAACAGACCCATTACTTGTTTCAACTGGGGCCGCGTCAGGGTTAGCATCCCATTCGATAGTATTTACGGCCCTTACGGTGCTTACAACTTTTTAGATCGGAAGAGTACATCAAGTTTCTGAGAAGCTATCTTGGCGATTGCCACAACGTGGTTATGCCAAGATACGTTTCCTCCCAGGTTGACGCCAATTGAATTATCAGCACAGTTGTTACATTAGGATTTACTATATTTATATATAAATGTACCTTATAGATCACAGTGTAAATAATATATCACATATTTTTTTAAAAATATTTAATAGTTGGTTAGCACCAGGCACAAATTAATTGCTAGTTTGTATTATTGTCACAAACCCGAACATTGAGCAGTCCATTAACATATGTTATTTGTCCTTATTAGTCTCGTCCAAGGATCTTACATCAAGGAGTACAGTCTTTGCAGAATAAACAATTTTTAAGTGGATTGAATAATAATATCTTTCCAGAAAACGATCTGATAGTTCTGAAAATTAGTTTACTTTTTCTTTCTCGTTTTTCTCTTAATTAGACAAGCACGTTATGTTGACGTAGGGCGTTCGGAAGATATTTTTTATAAAACCCTTATTGGATCGGCCATCTTCCATACCTGTTTCCACGTTTAACACTACTGGATTAACAACTGTCATATTTTTACTTATTGTTAAATAAAATTCTTTGTTGTTTTTCAGTGTTTGTGTGTTAAATTTAAGTATTGTTTGTGGAAAAAATAGTAATTCTTTGCTCAATATGGAAGACTGTGCCAAGTCTGGATAACTGGCTAAAAATATAGACGATTACTTCGACAGTTAGCTAATTGCGCCCAGAGTTCTGTTACTGTTTTTATGTTACCTAGCTTCGATCTTTTAACTGGAACGATCGTTGGGTTTATGTCCGTAATCTCACTTTTAACAGCTACGTCTGCAATTTGATTCCCTGGAATTTCAACGTGGGAAAGTACCCAGAGTAACTGCTTCTTGTTTATGTGACTAAAAATGGGTCAATGTGTATTAAAATTTCTATTGGAATTAGTGTGGGGGTAAATGTGTATTGTTGAGGTACTGGAATTTTATTTCTCCATGCAAACTTCAGCGCCTGCTTTAAATATAGTGTAATTATAAAAGCTGAAGATGATAATTTTGATATTTCGAATTTTGGAATGGTTGCATACTAAAATAACTATTGCTGCAGTAGCATCGATTACAGTTTTGGATGCGTCGGTATATTAGATTATGTAAATGGTTAGAAATAGTATTAAGAAGATACTGGCACTTCTAGAAGGATTCTCGGATTTGTTTCTGTTTTATTATATTTAGTAAAGGATGATATAATGCATTTTATAGTTTTAACTAACCAAGGAGCACGTAGAGTGTACTTTTGGGAAAAGGTCTGAAAATGTTTCTGGGATCTTATCTAACTATCCTTTCATAGAAAGTACTAAAGATGATATATATTGTATGTGAGTTGTGTTTTAATGGATAAACGGTCTGACTATAAGTTTAGGTATATGCTGTTGGTCATACAGCAAGTTATATTTCATCTTGTGAGGACCTTATATACTCGTAACCGTATTTATCAGCTTCAGCTGTTGTATCAGATGGCCAGCACTTTTAGCATATTAATAATAATTCAGAGTGAAAAACAAGCAGATATTTTACATGTTTAACCTAGTTAGTTAATAAAATTATCGAAAGTCGTTTCGAGAAATCTTACATATATTACTGATTGTATTTGTGTCGTGAAGTATCAAATTCTGTTTAATAATCCAATTGCTCCCTGTGAAAACTATTAGAATGGTATGGAATGGTATTTATAATAATAATGATTTAATGAAAAATAGAGTTATGCTTACTACTAGATCCTGCGTTTGACCTGATTTCTTTGCGAGGTAGACATTTACTCTTTGTATTGTTGACATTTTTTATAATCTAATCCGTCATAAGATGGCATTTTAAGAGTTGGTTCAAGATATTGTGTTTTCATGCCATGCCGTATGCTCTATTAATTGATGTTGTTGAAGAATACTCCACTGATTTTAGAATCGAGGTCGATGATATTGTCGTAGGTTTCGGAATACAATTTCTTCGGGTTTGTTCTGTCAATAAACAGTTTGCTAAGTTGATTAATCAGTTACCAATTCAGCAGCCAGCGAACAAACCAGAATCGGAAGAATCGTGGAATGGTATTTACAGAACAGTAAGAAATATAATTGAGACCAAAGAGAAAGAAAGTAGGACCTAATATCTAGAAGGGAGCAAAGACTGCAGGCCCTCGTATTGAAGTAATGCGAAAGCGGTTTCCGGTACGAAGGGTCAGAATGGGAGGAGGGGTTTTTTAGTGAGTAGGAATCTCACACTACCCACCATAGTCATCTTGTGGGTGTCTTATGCAAGATTTTTCCCCTCCCCCTTAACAAAAAAAAAATTCAGCAGCTATAATTTTTCGTCGATTGACACTTCGAAGACAGGTATTCCAATGCCGTTTCATCGTTTAAAAATATTATAAATTGCGCAATAACTGTGTGGTTTTAGTTCATATTTATTTTCATTACGCAATGATAGTTCGTGAAAAGCATATACATGGCCATTCACGGTGAGTGGCCTAATAAAAGACATCGGGAACAAAAAAAGATATTTGATCTTTTTAATGAAGATACTTTGATGTATCCGTTTATACCGAAACTCGGTATCAGCTTGCATATTTTAAATGGAACACTATATATTATTACATTTTTGAATTTTATGCAAGATTCTAGGAAGATTTTATATATTAGCGTGTTTGGCATATTTAAGGCTTTATGTCTAAAATAACGTTTGTAGATCTTAAAATATTTCCTATAATGAAACTTTAATTATTTAATTTGGGTCCCATTCCTTTTTGAAAGGGACCTGCTTTAATGGATGTTTTATAATATTTTTAACCTATTAATATGGGGTGTTTAAAAAATAAGATTACAAATGAAATTGAGAAAACTTCAAAAAATTAATATTTTTAAAGGAAACCAACAAATTTTATAATTATTTTCTATTATATATAAGAGCAAATTTGTATAAGTGTGTCAATTCCGAAAATTTGTAGTTTTCGAAATCTTGCTAATTTAATATTTGTATATGGTGATTTTGTCGCCGATTTTAAGTTCAGTACTCCTAGTTTGGCTGTGACGGCGTTGATAAACAGTCAAATGCGGAAGAAATAAATTTGTCACATGTTTCTGTTATTACTTTATCACATTCTAAATAAATTATCAATAAGTTAATAGTATATTACATACTAAAAGTGTTAATATGCCTATTACGTACTTCGAAAGAGCGTGTACTAAGCTTACTATTCGAGTTGTGTACTCTACTTTTTCTGCTACTTCATATTTACTTTTATGCTAAATTATTGAAATATGCAAATAAAACATATTGAGTCGATACTCACATGGTTATCAGTGGTACACCAGCCAATACATTTTTGATACACTTTTTCATGCAACTATTAGTAAGGAAGTTCGCAGCAAAATCGCCATATAAAAATATTAAATTGGCAATATTTTCTGAATATACAACCTTACACAAACTTTGTCTTATTTTTAATGATAAATTGAACATAATTATAAAATTTCGAGGTGTCCATTGGAAAATGTAGATTTCTTCTTATTTTTGGAATACCCTGAATTAATAGTTTAAATATTATTATAAATCAGGATACCCATATTAGAAAAGTTAATAATAATTTTAAGGTCTGCAAACGTAATTTTAGACATAAAACCTTAAATATGTCAACCACGTTTAGACTGAGGTATAGTAGAATCCAAAAATATAATAATTAATAGGGTGTTCCATCTAAAATAAGCACGTTGATAACGACTTCCGGTGTAACAGGAAGTGATTGATACGTCAAAATATCTTCATTAAGAAGATCAGCATCTTTTATAGCGAGGGCCAATATTTCAGACAAATATCTTTTTTAGTTCTAGAGATCTTTTAATAGGCCACTGACCGAGAATGACCATGTATTATAGTTGCTCCATAGTCCACTATGAATTTTTCTGGTTGAAAGTCAGGAACATTGACCTTTAGCATATGAATTTAAATAAGCTGCACCAAAGACTATTAAGCAGTGGATAATGAGTTGGACGACAACACACTGCGATAACTGAACTTTGTATTCAACTGAAATGACAGGATGCAAAATTAATAAATTTGAATACTGACTAACTAGGACAAATACAGGTAGATTTCCGTCAACGGACGAAACGGGATCGGATGAAATGGCACGTTACCGCTAAGTTATCTAACAATATTTTACCAGCTCTGGATAATATAATAACTAACTAACCGTAGAACAATGGATGAAAACTCGAGGATGCATGGCTAGTACGTACAGTATAACAGGACCTGAAAATCTTAATTGGAATGGCTTCTGAAAACAAGACGAGAGCTCTGAATTCAGTGGTAGCGATTGTAATAAGACATTGCCCTCGACTAAGACACTAATAAGTGCCCACACAAGAGCGTACATGCGTTAATACCTTAGTACAGTTGGGCCCAGTCTGTGATTTTCGAAAACTTTTTGTGTCGAAAGAAATGCGTTAAGCACACACACGGTCAAACATGAGTGTATAGGGTCTCCCATTTTTGACAAATTTTAATTTTTTTGTAACTACCAAATAATTATATTCTTCGGCGTTGGAAACGTGGAAAGAAAAAAGTTGAAAGAAAAAAGCAATAAGATAATTCGTAAAACATATTTTTATTAATTTTTTTTAATCTTACACAAGGAAATACAATTTTTGGAAAATAAGGAAGGTTTTTTAGGGTATAGTGCTTAAACGTAAAATCCATTCTTCGGTTCTTAATTGTAGAAAATTTCGCAAAAATGTTTTTATTCGTTTTAATGTTGAAAAACATCGTTCACCTTCGGCCGTGGTCATTGGTATTAAGATTATTTTCTATTCCATTTTTGTCCAGGCAGGCTCCGCAACGCCGCGACCAAACAACAAACAGGAAAAACGGAAGAAACGGTTAGTTGTGCTGCATACGCAACTTTCTAATAAAGTCCCTATATTTACCCTTTGTGGTCTGCGTTAAATTAATTTCGGGTTTAGGTCTTCACTTCAATTCTTGCTCTAAACTCAAAAGTTGTTTTTAAATAATCCCCCCCCCCCCCCCCCCCGTCAAATTATTAAGTTTAACTTAATAAATATGTAATATTAAAATATTGAAATATCCACGCTCGAACTACTACATACATACGCGAGCAAAATTGTGCGACTTTTCCATGTAAATCGCCATATCCCCGCTATCCCCCGCCACCTAATACTATAGAGAAATTGCATTATGTCCCGCCTATTTGAGCGCATATGCGAGCATATCTCGTCATCAATCAACGACTGGCGCGCAGGCCGGATCGCGCCAAGTTGAGAGCCGCCTATATACAGTTTGGTTTGACGGTATGATAAAATATTAGGGAGGGTCGATACGATAAATAATTTTAAATGAATATAAATTAATATTTTTTATTCTTTTTGGGAGTGCACATGCGCATGGGCTCCTGTGGAAGAACGCTACTCGACCGTTTTAGAGTTATTATCAAAAATAGAATGTTGTGGTTTTCATTTTAGTTTCGATGTCAAATTTGGCATTGCTCTCTTAGTTCTTAATCTATAGGGTGATTTTGAAATCTTCTTAATAGCATACAAAAAAATTTCACGTACCAGAACAGATATAGAGATGAATCAAAGCGATATTCAGTTCATAAATAAACTGACTCTATGTCGTACACGTAGTTCCTAAGATAACTAACTGATTGCTGTTTTGTTTTCATTTTGTTGGCTTGGTGTTGACCTGGCAGAAAACAATAAGTTGCTAAAAACGGAAACCAAACTTAAAAGTTGGTAAAATGTTGCCTGCTTATTACTAAATTGTTGAAAAATATGGTGTTGCTGTTTAACAAAACAGCAGGTTTGGTTTGAAAAATTAGGAATAATCAAATTAATTAAATTTTATTAAATCTACTAAACCATAGATGCATTATCGCGCTATCATACGTATATGAAATTAATATGTTGGCCTATAAATTACTCTAATTGTTCCCTCGTACCCATTAATTTCAAGCACCTGCACTAAATCTTCGTGGTATAAAAACAACGTTCGTCGGTTTTATTGTCAAACGTATAAAATTGCATTATGCTTTCGTGTGAGAGCGGCATAATTTATCCGCCAAGTCGTCGCCTCATATGCAAATTGCGCCAGGTGAACTGCTTAACCATATTTTGTAAGTTAAATATGCAGTACTTATACATATTTATAAGAAAAATAACCAGAGCATCGAGATATAGCTATGTTAACACATTGTAAAGTAACTTTATAGTAAATAAAACCGATTTTTTAATAAGTAGTAAGTGGTGCTAAATTAAGTGGTTTGAGTAACGGAAGCGTCTCTATTTTAATTGAGATATTGCATGGGTGTGTTAACTACGTACATTTGCGTAATATAAAATGTATATGCTAGAAAGTGTAGCTCTGTGACTCATACTATACTTTACCAAGTTATTTTTATTTTTCTAAGACGGTAAATGAAATAAAGGATAATTGGATGGATAATAAAAGTATTGTTTTCGTTGTGAATAGAGAAGTAATATTCTGGCATCGTAAAGTACACGATAGTACCTTCAAAATGATGTATCGCAAGACCCCTCTTCTTATTAAATTTTCTTTACCAAGGTGTCATTCATCCACAATTTTGACAGTTAGAACTGTTATTTTTCTGTCAAAAAGTAGTTTACCTTTTCCTATAAGCCGCAGCCAACTTTTATGAAAAACAAATGAGCGGATCATAAGTTATTAAGCCGTTTCCAGACTATATAGGGTGCACCAAGTAAAGCGGCCTATTAGATGTATCTCGAGAACTGAATGAGATCTTATTTTGAAAATTTGGTTGTAGCTATAAGAGATGGTTTTCTACGTTTCTAAAATATTTTGGATGATGCAGTGATACCGGTATACCGATAGTGGTAGCAACTTCGGAATTTTAAATGAACTACCCTGTATATTATTTTTTTTTTTGGAATCTAGGTAAAAATCTAGAACAGTTTCCTGTATAAATCTATCTTTAAGACTTTTTGAAATATAAATAATCTTGTGATTTTTTAACGCCGTATCGGGACCTGAAAAGAAAATCAAATCTTTTTTAGCGGTTACAGCTAGAAAGCTGAAATTTTGACAATAGTTTCACAAGACCATCAAAATTATTTTGACAGTATTTAATTAGCTTTATGCAGGGCATCTCCATAACAATATTTCTGAGGGAGATGAATTATTACAAAAATCTTTTTTTAAAAATGGAACACCCTGTATTTGATATGTTTTGCTAATGGAGGATCGAGTTTCCTATTTAATAATATTAAGTGTTCCTATACCTATCTTCAATATTTTCGGTCTAATAGCGAAATTTAAAAATATATTTTTGGCTGTGGAATGGATTCAGAAACAAAATAATCAAAAATTCATTTGACGTTATGTCTGTGTTGTTGTAAAAAAAATAGTTGACAAATGAGCAATTTATTAATAAATAAATAAACAAAATTAAAATTACGCATCAACACCAATAAAATAACTAATATTTAAATTGTTGGCTCTTAAACATTCATGAATTGTGGTGATAACATGTTCATTTGTCACCTTTTTCATTTCTTCCCCTTCTAGAGACCCAGAGCTGTTCTTTGTCGATTTTCTAAATCTTTCCTTGTTGTGACTGGTGTCTTGTATAGTATTTCTTTAATCCTACCTCATAGATAGGGATGTATGATCCGGAGAACTTTTTCTGAGTCATAGAAGCTGCATCAGGATGAAGTTCATTAAATTTTCTGCAAGTTCTAGATAAAACTTTACCACACTCCCCATGAATATAAAATAAACTCTAAGCTCGAATAATGTGAATTAGTTAATTTTTTATTACAATACCACAGACATAACGTTATGTGGATTTTTCATTATTTTGTTACTATGAATCCATTTCACAGTCTACTACCAAAAAATATATTTTTTTTAAGATAAGTTTTAAATTTCGCTATAAGTCCGAAAATATTGAAGATAGGTATAGGAACATTTAATATTATTATATACAAAATTCGATCCTCAATTAGCAAAACGTATCAAATACAGGGTGTCCCTTTAAAAAAAAAGAAGATTTTTGCAATAATTCATCTTCCTCAGAAATATTGGTATGGAGACGCCCTGTATAAAACTATTAAATACCGTTCAAAATTATAAAATTTCGATCGTCTTGTGAAACTATTGTTAAAATTTCAGCTTTCTAGCTGTAACCGCTAAAAAGATATGATTTTCTTTTCAGGTCCCGATACGACGTTAAAATATCACAAGATTATTTATAATTCAAAAACTCTTAATGATAGGGTATATGATATTATACAGGGTGAGTTTTTTAAAGTGTTACAAGGCGATATCTCGCAAACGGTTTAAAATATTTTCTTGAAATTTTAATGAGGTAATAGTGAGATGGGGGGATATATTTAAACATATTTTTGTTATCTACCCCCTTTCACCATTTTGAGGGGTGGGGGGTAACTTTGAAATTTTAAATGGGAATATGTACTTTTGTTTATTAAATTCGGATCTACGTAAAAAACTACGTATTTGTACAAAAAAAATTTTTGGTTAGCTCCACTGGTTACCGAATTATAATTAATTTATTATTAAATTTCTATTGGATTTAAAAAATAACTAAATTTAAAATAAAGCAAGTTCACTTATTTCAAAATTATTATTCGTTTACATGGAAATGCGTTGTTTTGAGTTGAGAATTTTTACATATCAACGATTATTTCTCACCTTGGTCAATTGAACATGGAAGCGAATTTTAGTGTGCAAGTTGATATGTTGTTAATGTTGGGGGAGTGCAGAAGAAACTACAGACAAGCTTCACTAAGGTGGGCGGAAAGGTTTCCTAACAACCTGAAATCTCACATGGCATTTAAAAGGCTGGAAACTAGATGTCGCACTACTGGCAGCCTGAAGTCAAAACAACGATTTCGGAAGTGAACGAAAACAGATGCAGATAGGGCAGTTGGAGTTTTAGGAATGGTAGCTATTAACCCGCATGTAGGTTCCAGACGGCTTGCTGCAGATGCTGGAATAAGCCAAAAATCGGTTGTGACCATATTGCATATGTACAAATTTCATCCATACCACATTACACTCCACCAAGAGCTTTATGGGCAAGACTTTGAAAATCGCGTTACATTTTGCAATTGGGTAACAGGGCAAATGCAAGGAAATAACAGGTTTCTAAAGAATATTGTTTTTTCTGATGAAGCTAGTTTCCAGAATTGTGGCCAGGTAGGATTTTAAGTTATCCCTTGTCGTTAGAAATTAATTTATTTTTATTGTTTGTTTTCTTAAAGGTAAATAGACACAATATGCACTACTGGGCATCGGAAAATCCCCACTGGATGAGAACTGTGCCAAATCAACATCCTTGGTCAGTTAATGTCTGGTGTGGTATAATTGGAAATAGGGTTATTGATCCGCATTTCTTTGAACGCCATTTAAATGGAGAAATGTATACAGATTTTTTAAGGAACGAATTACCACTATTATTAAACCAAAACATAAATCCTGACATGTGGTTTCAACAGGATGGAGCTCCACCGCATTATGCAATACAGGCCCGTAATCATTTAAACGAATTATTTGAAAACAGGTGGATTGGTCCGGTCAACTGGCCTGCTAGGTCTCCGGATTTGACCCCTCTTGACTTTTTCTTCTGGGGATTTATAAAAGACAAAGTGATGGCGACTGCACCTACAACTATAGACAATATGAAAGACCGAATCCGTTTTGCCTGCTTATTAGTGACACCTGAAATGTTAGAGCGGGTACGAAATTCGTTTAAAAAAAGAGCGAGAAAGTGTTTGGAAGTTGAAGGGAGACATTTCGAACATCTTCTGAAACATGACAGGCGATAAAGGGTAAATAATATTTTTTAAATTTTTATAACCTAATTAATTATAATTCGGTAACCAGTGGAGCTAACTAAAAATTTTTTTTGGACAAATACGTAGTTTTTTACGTAGATCCGAATTTAATAAACAAAAGTACATATTCCCATTTAAAATTTCAAAGTTACCCCCCACCCCTCAAAATGGGGAAAGGGGGTAGATAACAAAAATATGTTTAAATATGTCCCCCCATCTCACTATTACCTCATTAAAATTTCAAGAAAATATTTTAAACCGTTTGCGAGATATCGCCTTGTAACACTTTAAAAAACTCACCCTGTATAGAAAACTGTTCTACATTTTTACCTAGATTCCAAACAAAATATAATATATAGGGTAATTCATTTAAAATTCTGAAGTTGCTACCACTTTCGGTATGATCCGGCAATACCGCACCATCCAAAATATTTTAGAAACGTAGAAAACCATCTCTTATAGCTACAACCAAATTTTCAAAATTAAATCTCATTCAGTTCTCGAGATACTTCTAATAGGCCACTTTACTTGGTGCACCCTGTATATACACACTGTATAATCTGGATGTGATTCATATTGTTACAGATGATGAAGCACGTTAATTTTTTCTTCGATAAATCACTGCACATCTTCCTTAGCAAAATAAAATTTTATAACAAATTAAATATAATCTGTCTTAACATATGTTTTGCTATCTTTAAGGAGCTTTATTTTCAAGTGTATGTGAAACCCCTGACAAGAAAAATACAGAAAATTTCATTCGAGCGATATTCCGTAAGTGATTTTCCTAGTAATTGCGCTATTATCGTCTGTACTATTCAATCAGAATTCAATTATAAAAGTTGACTTTTATCGTAAAAAAATAATCATTACTTTATATTCTAGGAACATTTTGCCATACAGATTGTAATTAAAAACTATTTCAATCTTACAAGCGATTAGTCTGTTATTAATTTATTACTTAGACAGTTTTATTCTTTCATGAATATGTATACGCTCAGTTCGACATGCTGCATTTAACTATTTTAGTGGGAAGATATTGCAGCGGTAAGTCACCTTCGTTGGTTTCCGATTTATATGTTACGCCGGTATAGTGAATGCTTTAATAATTTCTTGTAAAGATTCTTTCACGAAAAATGGATACGACTTAATGATTTCCTGGGTCGATCCCATTGTGTCGACAAGAGCTTGGCAATAAACAAGTGAAGTATGAAGGGACGGACTAAGAAAAACAAGTAATGATATGATTATATTAATGTCATCAAATGAAATAAAAAATTTTTTAAATATTACTAGTCATATTTATTTACATTTATAATGTCATTCTATAGATAGTTCTGTTTTGCTATCGCTATCCTCATCAAAATTAATTATTATTGGATTTATTATACGATCCAGACTAATATACAAGTTTTCTACAGTTATTACGCGACGGACTGAATTTTTCCAACTACCTGGTGGAATATCATTAAAGCATTTTCGTATTAATTCTACAACACTAGAACTTAAAGTCGGAGAAATATTTTCAGACCTAACCAGTGATTTAAACTGGTGCCACATATGCTCTATGGGGTTAAATATGCAATAATAGGATGGGAGCCGTAGCACTGTATGTCCAATTTCTTCTGCCAATGTGTCTCAAACATATACTTTTTTTATACAAAATGTCTTTAAAACTTCTAAAAGATCACTTTTTTTATAACTTTCTTCAAAATATATATCATTCGCCGCCATGTAGTTCTGAATCTTCAATTTTGTATTATTTGAGCTTGGAGCTTTATGTAATTGGCGACTGTGATAGCTCGCATTGTCCATTACTATCACGCTATTCTGAGGAATGTTTGGTAAAAGACAATTCTTGAAGCATTCCTCAAAAACTAACAAATTTTACCACAAAAAGATATTTAAATATAAATTAAGCAACCTCACCTACCTGATGTGCCTATATTTAATTATAATTATTACAATCCGGTCCTTTCCACATAATAATAACAAACGGTCATAAATAATGGGATGGCCACAGGTACTTTTACTGCAGTCATTAAGTTATATCCATTTTTCGTGAAACAATCTTTACCTACTTTATTAGAAAAGATCATTTTAGATCCCGAAACAAGAGAGGAAAATGGTTCTTTTCCTCCTGGGAGGAAAAATTTTGCCCCATATCAGTTCCTTAAAACTATTAATTATCAAGACTTTTGTTTACCTGGTCTATACCATTTTTAAGGAAGAAGATTTAAGGAACTTACATACAGCGGTGGCTCTATCCAAGAAAGGGAAGCCTCTCCATTGATAGCATGTCAACTGCCGATCGATTTCGAACTCTCGTCAGTACAAGGTAGTTGTCTATACCTATCATCAGAGAAGACTTATTGCTTCCAGCTGTATTATCAACCTAAGTCGGGAAAATATAACAAGTAGTAACATCTTTTTCTAGTCCCCTATAACCTGAGCAAATACCCGTTGGAGCCTTAGAATCAATCCAAAGAACGAGCCTGCTTGCTTTTCATGGGTACCCTTTCTGGGTAGTACCATTCAATCTGAATTCGTATTTTAAGTGCTGTAGTGTTAAGTGTTAGACAAAATGAATAGTATCAGATTCTCCTGGAGGCGAGGAAATGATTTTTCCACACATTAGTATTTATATTAATACTACCTAAAAGACCAGCAGATTTTTGTCCTTTTGATTAAATCTGTATATCAATTTTGACATATTATATTTCCTAGAATTTGCAATACTTTTACGTATTGAGCACCAAGTGACTAAATAAAATCGGTATTGATAGATTAAATTGAAAATCGACTTTTTCAACATTGGCGGCCTGTAAAATCGCTTCGCGTAGGTTATCAAACTATCCGCGAGAGGAAAAGCATTATTTTTCTACAACCGTCAAAAAATGATAATGTGTGCGGATTAACATCACTATCAGAAATAAGACATTTGTTGCGTTATCATGACACCCGCGTGCAAAATGGTGTTTAAAATATTTTGCATCAATCACAAAAATTAAACAAAAAATTTGAAAAATATTTATTGTTTTATCAATATATATTATATAAACTGAAAGTACAGTTTTTTTAAATATTTGTATTTGTTTTTTTCTCAAACACCATGTTTTAAATCGTTCATACTGACCTTCATACTACCATCTGAATATTTACGGTAGAAGATTCATTGAAACGAGTTTGGCTGCACCTCATATTTCTGAAGGGGTACAGGATAAATATTTTCACTTTCGAGACTCTTCATTATTTTATTATGTATTATGTATTATGTATGCAATATATTAGTGGCGTGAATGGCGTCACGAGTAGTTGCAGGACGATAGAAATGGGAGTTCCGCAGGGCTCCATTCTTGGACCTTTTTTTTGTTTCTGGGGTTTGCCAACGATCTGATAAGTTTTATTACCAAAAGTGTAGAAAATATATAATTGGTTATGTATGCTGATGATAGGAATATTCTGATTGTCAGGGATAATATTATTTCTCTGATACCTGTTGCAGGAATGGTATATAGAAGAATTAGTTTTTGGTCTGAAAAAAATAAGCTAAATCTGAATAGGGATAAGACTACAGTTGTGAATTTTTCATTGAGGTCGACTGACATTGATTTTGCTCTTCGTGACGAATCTGGATTGACTGTGAGATTGTCTGAAACGGCAAAGTTGCTGGGTGTAACTTTTGATAGCAATCTTAAATGGCTACCACAAACCGAGGGACTTCGCTCACGATTGCGCAGCTGTTGCTACGCCCTTAATTTCTTGCGACTGCACTGTAGTCAAAAAGTGTTCTTAACCCTTTATTTTGCCAATGTTCAGTCGCGAATTAGGTATGGAATTCTCAATTGGGGGAGAAGTGCTAGTGTATGTAAAGTCTTCGTTTTACGAAAATATATATTATTAAATTACCATTAGTTTGAAATAAAAAAAACAGTAATAGTATCGAATAATAATAATAATAAAGAACAGAAATAGCAATAATGATTTAAAAATATTCAGTTCCTTCGAAACACAAGTAAATTACAGTAAGGTACTAGGGGTATTTTAAGAAGATGGTCGGTCCATTTAAGGTACAAAACGTCGGAGAACCAGTAATTGTTGTATACTACTGTAGATTTAGGTTCTCTTTTATAATTTAAACAAAAAAAATCCAGGTCCGTATTTAAAAAAAATAATTTGATGATGGTGACCCAAGGACGAAACGTCGCATTAAAGATCTCATAATGCCATCTTATGGAGAATAAAAAGTAGCAATGAGAAAATTAAATTTATTTTTGGAATTCTCTTCGAACAAAGTCAGGAAAAAATAAAAACCGAAACGCAAAATTTGAAATTTTTCCAAATATTTTGAAAGCATTACACATTATTTTTGATATTTTTCGTCATATTATTCTCTTCTTTTCCGAAATTCCGAAAACCCAATGGTGAAGGCCGAATTTGTAACACCTCGTATAAGTAGACATGGTCAATTTTTTTAACAAAATTTCCACGCCCTATGGTGCTGCCGCGTCTACTAGAAAGTATTAGCAACTTTGATAATTTAAATGGGATATCTTGTGTATAGTTTTTTTAGAAGACCTTCCCTAAAAATGTTTCCATACCTATCTGTTATTGTTCTCGAGATAATAATTAATTTAACTTTTTTTTGGAAAACATGTCTTCAAAAGGGCTGATAATAATCTTTAACTCTAACCAATTAGCGCACTGAAATTTGGTTGGTAGTCAGATAATACCCAGAAGCCTTCCACTCTGTTCAAAAATATAGTACAGGGCTTTTCCAAATACAAATATTTTGATTGTTTGAAGAAACAATAAAAAGTATGTCTGTTTAACCGACTTTATATCCATTACCATTCCCGAAATCCCACTGGTTAAGGTCGAATTTGTTACACCCTGTAGAGAATTAAAATCAGATTTTATAAGAATTATTAGTTACAGATTTGTTTTCTTTTCTGTAAGTAGTGTTAAATATTGTATATTTAGTAATAACATTTTTTATTTTATTTGAGTAACATAATCAACAACCAGTGCTGGGAACCGGGAGTATCTAATGTCCCATCGATATGGACGGTTTTATAATATATTTAGTCATAATTCTATTTATAATAATACGAAATGCAACGTGTAAAATACCAGTCCAGTATTAATCTTTACACAAAAATAATTTCCCGTATCTGCAAAGAGTTCTTTGAAATCATATAACATATATCATATTCTTCAACAATATAGGGGTTTCTGGTATTCTTTGCCAAACGTATATCTGGCGTTCATTGAGATGGGATATAAAGAGGACCCTAAAACCCTTTTTGTCTCCCCGAATTTTGCCATGCCATTTTCCCACGTCCCAGAATTATAATGTTCACTCGAAATATAATATATACTTAGAGAAACTTCAGGTGGTGATAAGTGAAACCTTCTACCGGGTGATGCATAATTGAGTTGAACATAGGAAATTAAATGTAATTTTTTAAGTGACTGAATATTGATTCCCTGACAGGAAACTGCTTTATAACTTCGTGAAGACGCAGGCATGATAAACTCATATGTCAAGCTTGCTTGCTTGCTATTCAATTAAATGTGATGGCAAAACCACAAAACTCTCATAGTGCAGGAAATATAGCAAACACCAGCAAATAATTTCTATGACGCTATTGTCAAATAACGTAAGCTGAACATAACGAATAATGAAAATATTGTCACTGATACTAATTTTCGTTTCATCAATGTCAAAATTTAATTTGTTGGTGTTTGCTGTATTTCCTGAACTATGAGAGTTTCGTTTCTTGCCATAACGTTTAATTGAATAGCTTAGATTTGGCTCATCAAAATGCATTTAAATTCGTCACATGAGTTTACCAGATCCGGCCTCTTCAAGAAGTTATAATGCAGTTTTTCTAATATGTACAGGGGAGCAAATTCAGCCACCTCGAAAATTAGATGGGATGACCTATATTCAACTTAACAATTCATCACCCGGTATACTATATGCCATTTGAGTTATACATTTTGCTCTATACGCGAAAGAAAGAATAATTGCCAGTAGGCAAAAATTCTTAACCGAAATAAAAATTTTGATTTGTATACACTCAAGGATATATCAGTTTTAACCAAGAACTTAATTTATTTAATATACCGGGTGACCACGAAATCATTTTGCATCCCTTTTTCCGTTATTACTGCTGGTAAAAATTAGTTGGACAGCTCCCTAAATTCCTTTCTAACGATGTACCACAAGTCGTCTTTATTTTCAAAATGGCGGCGCAGGAAGCCTTTAGCCATTTTGAAGTTAGTAAGTAAAATTTTTAGAAAATAATTCAACAGATATGTCAAAGATATTTTTTCTCCTTAATTTCTTAACTGAATTTTGTAAAATTTCACATATGTCGATTTTACCTTCTACTAAAATCACCACTTTGGAAACAAATTTTAACCAATACTTCAAATGAACGTAATATATATAAATTAAATATCTATAAGAAAGAAAATCTATTTTACTAAAACATATATAGAAAAAGTTAAATTACAAAAATGTAACTTACTTCAAAATGTCGGAATGCTGAAATTAGTAAATCCCCTCATGAGCCGCCATCTTGATAGCAGCAGACTACTTGTGATACATCGTTTGAAAGGCAGCTATCGAATCGTGGAAAAAAATTTGTAGGTGCCTATTTAAATTAAAAAATTATTTTCATTTCCGATAAAACCGGAAGCTGCAGGCAATTCTTTCTATGTCATTATTGGATGATGTATCGCAAGACCCCTAAGTCTATTTAATTTTCTTCTAAGATGGCACCCATAAGCCATTTTCACCTAGTATAACCTAAATTGGAGTAGGTTACACGTGTGTTAATGCCAGGCTAAGCAAAGGGTGAATTTGGGTCGTGGATATAACTTTCTCTTACCTATATATGATTTGGGCGCCAACCAAGTCTTCGTGTTCATTAATTAATTATATTTATTAAAGTGGTGGTGGTCGTTTCCAGCAGACTCAGTAAATCTGGACTAAATGAAATAAAGTGTAACACAACAATCTCGAGTCTGATCAGATTTATTTTAAATTCGAAAAAAAGAAACAATTTTCTATTTTTTTATAAATACACATATTCTTACTAACTAAAGTCTCACTGTTAATTGTGAAATTAATTAAATTTTAACGTTGATTATATTATTTGAAGTTATTTAAAATGTTATAAAAAAATTATAATATGTATGGGGTCACATAAGTAGCCTTAAATATCGCAATGGATATATAAAAAGTTATAGCAGACTATAGGGGTAACCTAGGATAAATGTATTTATTCAGGAGTGACCTATTGCTGAAAAGAAGGGATATTACACTGGGTCATGATGTGACTTAACATGGTAACATATATGACATCTAATAAAAAGGGAATTTATATAGAATTGCTCAATAATATTGAAAATAAAACACTTACTACAATGGATAAAGGAATAGATTAATGAAAAAAAGCACTTTATAGTTACCGCTGAGATTTCCTTACCTCATGCCAAGTATAGTGCTTGATACTCGTACTAGCTGCAGCCAACCTTGCAGGATATGGTCCTGGGCTTCTACGTAGAGTTTAAAAGTAGTTTTTGCAGGAGACGGGCGTCAAATTAAGGCAGCACACATCACTGGAACAGCTATATATTGAGGAAATGATGATGATGATGATGATCATCTACCTAACATGTATAGAAGATGTGAGGTGGTGAGGCCTGCAATTGGGAGAGAAACGATTCTCAGTGCCTGTACTCCTTAATGTTCACAAAACTTGTGAGATATAGCTTCATAACAGGAAGTAATGAAATGAAAAAAATCAATTTCCATTACCTTGGTTGTTGAGTGGCCTCATGTTTCTTATTGCCGAGTGAGGTTCAGATAAGGAACGATACTGGTTTTTTGTTCGGTATTAATTTCTTGAACACTTTCAGCAAAAGGGAGTAAAAGTTTCGATTCACTTGCTTATGTAGTCAGACGGGTTTGTTGGCGAGCTGGAACTTTGTTAGAAAGATGAGGGTAGACAGAAGAGTACGAAACATTTCTATGAAACACCAACTAACATCGAACATGCCTTTACTTTCGAAAATCTAATCTGAAGATAATAAACACAATCGAGAAATATTATTACAGACCAAAATAACTTGGGAATGTCAGCAGCGGAGGTTTAGTACCATTCCTTCTGGGATTCGATAATCGGATCAATATGTACTCGACTGACGTTGGCGCCTTCATCTGCCTCACTGAGAAACAAAAGCGTGCGAAGGTTTCTTATGTTTGCTGCTCATCACTAAACCTGGTTGCACGTAAGATATATTCATCTAGCGCCAACTTTTAACAAACGATTTAAGTCAATGACCTCCTCGACTTTTAATTCTTAATCTTAATAAAAGATTTTGTGTTTTATATAATGAATTTGTTCTAATTTTTCTTATTTAATTAGCAATTGTTTTCAGGGATTCTGTGACAAATATGGTAATCTATTTTGAATAATTTTTTTAAGTATTCGCGGAATTACTGAAAATATTAAGAAAAAATAAGTAAAGTGATTTTCAAGTTCGACTATAAGGCAAAGTTCTATTTTTTTTTCAAACTTCAAAACTCTTCAACATAATTTGCGACATTTACAATTATATCGACAGTTTGATATTTTTGTATTACAAAAAAAAATGGCTATAAACTCTACATCAATTAGCTAAATAATATACAGAGTATTCCATTTGAAGAACTATATTTTAAAATATGTCGTTTTTGAAACCATATTATGAACACACTGCATATAATAAGCAATTTTAAATCCATAGTATATCTGGACCCCTTGCCATAAATCTCACCCAATGTTGTGGTTTAATTGATTTTTTCCCTGAATTCCAATACTTTTTATCAATGGTGATTTTGTCTATGAGCTGCCGACGGTAACTGCTGTTATTGTAACTGTAAGACATGCATGTTCGTTATTTTCAGATATGTTTTTACGATGGAACATGCACAAGCAAAGGAGGAACATTTCCGGTAATTTCCCTTATCTCTGAATATGTTTTAGAAAATACCACGACCTCTCAACACGATTCTCGATAGTCTGGAAACGCGACAGACAAATCAGCAATTTCTACTCGAAAACGTTCTTTTTGGAAGGGTTGATGCTATCAATATATTGCAGTCTTTATACGTTCAAGTACTAATTACAATTTTGCATAATTAGGCATGCATAGGTATGTTTGATTTACAAATCGAATTATTTACAGTCACGCACAGTTCTACTGTTTGAAATAAGGTAGAAGAAGATGGCTTTAAACATGGCAATGCAGTAATAAGGTACACGTTTAGATAATTTTGATTTAACATTAGTCATAAATAGGTAAGCGTTGTAGGCATTTTTTGCAGAAATTCAGATAACATAAAGAAATAATCCATATTTTTGCAATAATTACTCAGAATATAGAAATAGGTACACCAACCTAAAAAAAACAGAACCCCATTAATCTCATTTACCGACGAAATATTAATCCGGGGTTAGAAAAGTCTTACACACCACGCACTGATAAACCATTGTAGATGGCTAATAAATAGCTCTAAATAGTTTTAGTTCGAAAAACACTAAAAATGAATCAAAAACACAAACCAATACAAACGCTGCAGCGATAAAATGGTAACCACACCCCCGGCGAAAATGAATGAAATTTGTAAACTTCAGGGTCATTTTTACACTAGCACGTAAAAATAAGCAAACAGCGTTGCCACTATGATTTCCTTAAAACATTGCAATTTGATGTTTGGATAATATTATACTTTTCGGTTTCAAACGCAGGCGGTAGATTTAGAACTCTCAGTACAGACTTGGCATCATTGATTAGGTACTGTTTAAATTTTGTATGATTCTTATTGAATAAAAACAATTAATTAAATGTTTTTGGTTGGAACCAATTTTTCTTTCATTGTTTGACCAATAGATCCTGGAGTGCTATTTGCTGCAGCGTCAAAATTTGTATTGATATTCAAGGATTGGACTAAGGGTAGCTGCTGTTCCTCTAAAAAAAAATTAACTTTCTGACTTTAAATTTAAAATAACTTTTAATGAAAGCCGAATTGGGTGCAAGTCGGATACTTCTAAAACTTCCTGATATTCTTGAATTAATTTGCTTCTTGTATCTTCAAATTGAAGTATCAAGCTTCTAAAACTTCTAAATTTATCGGCATAGTACATGGCCATCTTTTAGCCAAGTTTCTCATCTTAAAATAGATTCTGAGTTTTTTCGGGATTATAAACGTTTTCTTCTCATATTTTATTAATTTATTGACCAACGGGTAAATGCAATCTTATATTATAACTCGATAACAGAACACCTCATAACTAACTAAACATTAGTAAGCTTTTTTTTTTTTTGACACACGATGAGCTTACAGACACCTTGCATACGCGGATGCAAGGTAGTGTCGGGTTAACAACATTGCGGGGAAAAACCTGTCCAATGTCAACTTTCAGAGTGAAAGTTCCGCCTACGAGGTAGACGAGCCGATCGACTAAAACTCACCGTCTGAGTCAGGCCTCTGCCTTTTGACTCGCTTTCACTAGGATGTATTAGGTTATCTGCATGTTCTGATTAGATTTAGCTTTTGCTTTACTTTTGTTGGGTGCCAGTTCTTGAAATTTTCCCATTCGAACTTAATCGAATGGGCAAATTTCAAGAGCTCCAAACATTTAGGGTAGTGGTAGGCGTAGGTTATCTGTTATACCTGGATCATATTTGGTTATACAAAACAAGGTCAAACCTTAGTTTTTGTGTAGTGCTTGTTTTTTGGATCAAACACGGTTGCGAGTGCTCCAGTCTTTTGGTAATTTGTAACATTGGTTAGGCTGTGAATGTACGTGCGACGCAAGTATCGTACTGTTGTTGGCTATGTTAGCCTTAGTGTGATATTTTGTTATGGTTTTGTCGAAAAACTCAGAAATTGTGTCTATTTCGAGATCTCTGTGTATGATGTCGTTTCTTGTGTATCGTGGGGTGTTGACTATTATTTTTAATACCTTGTTTTGCATTACCTGTATTCTCTTACGGTCACACTTACTTATGGTGCACCAGGCTGGTGCTCCATACGTTATCGCTGATCTGAGGAACGTCTTGTAGAGGGTGACCTTCGTTCTTGTATTGAGTTTGCTCCTTCTGTTGAGCAAACAATATATGGCGCCGAGTTGTTTGTTGGCTTTTCTTATGGTGTTGGCTGTGTTTATTTTCCAGTTCAGTCTTTTGTCAAAGTGCAAACCGAGATATTTGATACTCTGTTTCCAGTCTACGTCTCGGTTCCCTACTCTGACTTTCCCGGTTGGGAATTTAGTGCGTGCCCTGGAAAAGTAAATTGCTTGTGTCTTGTCCGGGTTTATTTTGATTTTCCACTTGCTTAGCCATTCTTCTAAAATGGCTATGTTCTTGTTTAGCCTGTGCGTTATTAATCTAGGGATTTTTCCTGACACTGCGATGGCCGTATCATCAGCATATATATATTCGTCACACACAGGAGACCGGGGAATGTCCGCCGTGTAAATGTTGAAACGTAGAGGGACTATTACTGAACCTTGCGGAACGCCTGCTCTTATATTCTATCCATGTTTGGAATGTCCTATCTTCTAGATAAGAGGCTATTAGCTTTATCAGATAGTTAGGTATTCCCATCCTTATCATCTTTAGGAATATCAAACGCTTTACTTACGTCAAACAGCACGGCTCCTGTATGTCTTCTTGTGTTGAATCCTTTAAGTATATTAGAAGCGAACCTTGTCGCCTGTCTAACAGTGCACAGATTTGCTCTGAAGCCGTACTGCTCCTCTGGTAAACAGTGATTAATTTCGACAAATGCTGCAAGCCTACCCGAGATTAACCTTTCCGCTAATTTGCCCACGTTAGACAGTAGACTGATCGGCCTATAACTATCAGATTTTTCTTCTGGCCAGCCTTCCCTATCATGATGATCTTTGCCTTCTTCCAGGCAATAGGGGATTAGTAAGCATGGCATAGCTCCAGACGAAACATAGGGGAATTGCATACGAATATTCGGAATCATCCGATAATATATATTATTAATAATAATTAATTATACGTAAAAGTTCAAATAAGCACGAAGAGAAAAAAAAACACAAAACCTAAAAGAATGCAAAAAAATTCATAAAAACAACAATCTCAATATACTTAGTTTTGCGTAATTCGTGTAGAAATTAAATAATATTATGGTTGCCTTTACAAAATTCAGAACTTAGCATAAAGCTTATTGTTCGGTTTCTATTAATAAGAGTCACAAAATTTGAAACAAATTTAAATTTTTTATTATAAAAAATACAACATTGTTTGAATTAGTTAACTCTCTTTAAGATAGAAGAATGAAAAAGTAATTTCTAAATTTTCTTCTAAAGTCAAAAATAACGTCGATAGTTACAATTTCTAAATATTTACCATAATACAAAAATAGTAATCACATAACTCGAGATAAATGTATCCAGAATGATTTGGAAAATAATAATAACCTATCAAATGAATGTTAAATATTTTATAATGGGCTCATTCAGCAGAGCCCATCGATTTGTAAGCGATTAATAATCATCTGCTGAACGCACTAAAAAAAAAAGATAACACTTGATGAAAATATTTAGGAGAGATCCTAGTCAAACAAAATACTGACAACAAAATGCATTCGACAGAAGTACAAATCGATGCGCATCGTAGCCTCACCGATTAAAAATCGCTTATAAATCGATCGACTCTGCTGAATGCAGTTTATTTGACATTAGCGATATTAGAAGATATTTAACAATATTTTTAAAAATAATATCATTAGAAATTTGGGATTTTCCTACTAGCAATATTTTTTGTGCTCTAAAGATATGTTTTAATGACATTGGATTAACCTCATCTCATTGACCTACTTCTCCAAGAAAACTAAAAATGTATAGTTTGTCTATTCAAAAAAAATAAATACTTAGCAAAATTCCTAGGGAGTCGTAATAATAATAATAAGGATCAAATAATAATCAGTTTCTTACCGTTCTTCGTTTCTTCTGGTTTATTTTCTATTTCTATATTACTTGAAAAAGAAACGATTGGGACAAAAAAATTAATTCATTTGCCGTATTTGCATTCAGCGCAAATTTAGTCGACTTAAAATATTCACTCTTGGGATAAAAACACATCCATTCTTTGGATTAATTCATCGTTCTTTTAACCATCGATTCATTTAACGCAAGTTAAATACATCCATCTATTTCGTGCGTTTATCAAATTGTCCATCACTTGCGCTAGAAGCAGTAGCTTAGTAGATATGAAACTTAAATTCTAGCTTATTGTGTTTGAAAACGTGTAAATACACGAAGAATGTACAAGAATTGCTAATTTCGTGGCGATAGAACCACTACTTATGGAAATAATTTGAAAGTAAGTGACCTATATTTAAGTGTAACTTATTTTTATGCATTGCTAACTTCTTCTTCTAAACTCTTTTAATTTATTACAGGTAAAAATTCACAGCTGTAGGTTAGGCAAATTGATGGCTATACTTTTGTTTTTTAGTATCTTAATTTGAAAATGAAAATGGCGGTGTCTTTCCTCGAGACTAAGGGACTTGCCATAAGAGAACGAAATCTTACTACAAGTTATAAAGATTCTAGCTCAAGATCGTGGAGTTTGCCCTAAAGGTCTGAGATTTTGTGATAAACTCATATTCTTTGAACCAATGAATTATTTTTAATGTGAAGTAAGGAAATAGTGTCCTTAAATCAAATGCACCATTGATTTGACCTTGCTCGCGTACATGGGTATTTTTTTTTATGTAAATATCAAATTTATTTAATAAAATTTTATTGACCTATTTTTCTGCAATTGATCTATTTTTCAGTGCTGCCATGGAAAACATTTCTAGCAATATACAGCGTGTGTGAAAATATTGCCGCCATATTAAGAGCTTTTTTATCTGAGATTTTAAGAAAAAAACTGTTCTTCAAAAAAAGTTTGTTTACCTTAAAAAATCCTAATCCCCGAAAAAAATACAAATATAATATATATGGTTGTCAAAAGATAAGAAAATATGCAAAAATGCTAAGAAAGTAACATTAATTTACATGAAATTTATTGAAAAAAGTTGTAAAGAATCAAATTTAATGTTAAAATATAAAATAACAGCGATCTACGAGGAAACATCTATTTTTTCTCGAAAATATGGAAATCATCATTATATCTAAATGTAAAGTAATATGAAAGGTATCAAAATAAACTTAATAAAAAATTCTTAAAACTTAACTCCTCAATGATGCGATTGATTAACCAAGAAAAAGTAGGAATTGTGCTTATTGGGAACAATAATGAATTAAAAAACATAATTACACAAGCCTGCAATGAAATACAACAATATGAAGTTTACAAAAACATTCGTAAATGCTTTAAAAATGGTGGTGGCTTAGCTGAAGCCTTATAATTAAAAAACCATTTTTCTTTCCTTTTAAATAAAATATTTTCCATATCTGGGAGAAGAAAAAATAAATGAAAAAATTTTTTTTTTCGTAGATAGAATTTTATATTCATTAAACATTAAATTCGATTCTTAACAACTTTTTCGAATAAATACTTTGTACCATAAATTAATGTTACTTCTTTACTTTTAACATTTTAGCACATTTTATTATTTTCTGACCACTCTGTACGTTATATGTCTTATTTTTTTAGGGATTAGGAGTTCTTAAGAATAGTTCTTTTTTGCTTAAATACCAGATCAAAAAGTTTTCCTATGAGGCCAATATTTTCACACACGCTGTATTATTTTCATAAGTTTTTCTTAATAATATTCTTTTTATTACTAGCTCCAAAATTTTGTACATATTTTTTTTGATGTCCCTTGATAAAACCCATCCTTGCCGTTTTCGTCATAAAAAAACCTTTTTATCTTTAGAATTATTACGCTTTTACCAACAGGATATACCGAAATCACAAATCTTCTTCACGGTATTTTATAGTTTCTCTCCACTCTTTCCAGGGCAATCGACTTTTCGAGATAACACCGTCACGCAATAGTTGGCTGTGATTGAGGACCATCAAAAACTGCCAATTTCCCAAGATCCTTTCCTCTTTTTACGAGGGCACAGCGGGCTTTGCGCCCAAAAGACATATTGAGTGAGGAACTTTGGTCATTTTACTAGTGGAAATACAGACGAAATTAATTATTCTTTTTTATTGTTTTTGCGTGTTCTCTTCCTAGTGTTATAGGTCCAGACGTTTATTCGGGTTTCCTTTTAATACCATGAACAGATTTATTAGATAGCTATAGCAAGCCTCTGACGTTCAGTCACTTCAATTTTTCCCTTTTATGTTCAGAGAGCCTCCCTCAATAACGCTTTATTTAAGACCTTGTGTTTTGAAGGTTTGATTCGTCACTAAGTTTTCAGAAACCGCTTATATTTAAGATCAATTACATCAGTCTTAAGTGGTTTAGCCTTAAAACTATCCTAAACTGATGGGGGAGGGTTAAAATGACTTACCCAACCATTGAGTTAAACCTGAATAAACCCGAATAAACATTGGAAATCAACAATAGTACCTTATTTGCCGAGTAGGAAATGCCTAACATTCCTGGACGACTGTGAAGATTGCTGTCGAGGCGTAAGCCGAGACTTAGCAACACAGAGTCCAGGAATGTGGCTCTTTACGAGGTAAACATACTAATTTTCCGAAAATCGTTTAAAAATCGACAGATATTGATTAATTTTGAAAAAATCGCGAATAATTTTATTGGAAAAAAAATGGTCTTTTAAAATTCGCAATAAAATTGGTTGCTTTACAATGGAAACGTATTAATGTTGAATTGTCAAACTTGACGCATATAAATTTAATTGCTGGTGTTTCCGGAAGCAAAACAGTATAAAATAATAAGTGATGATGAATTTTCCATTTTTGGGACTCCTCCAGAGCTAGCTGAGATAGTGAATACTGCATCATTAGAATTATTGCCAAAGAAATCAAGATAAAAGTACGAATATGCATAAAAATGTTTTAAGGACTATCGGAAGAGTAAAAACACGATTTTTTTCTCGGAAATGTCGTAATGGCATACTTCCTAGACCTTTGTTTAAAGATGAAATCTTCAACATTATGTGCCAATTATTCAATGTTGAAGTCAACCCTTGCAATGAATTAGTTGGTCCGAATGACTCTACACGATGTAGAAGACCTAGAATTTAAGCTTTTAATTAGCATACCTGATTCGAAGACCAGCAAACCAAGATCATTTGTAGTTAATGAGAAGCACTTCAATGTTTATCGAAAGTATGTTTCGTTAAGACCAGAACATAACATATGTTCCTCCAATTTTTAATAATTGTTCTAACTGTCAAATAACTGTGAATATAACAAACTAATTTCAAATGTATTCTGCAATGCATTGAGGTTTTCAAAACATAATTTAGTTCCTTATGAACAACATGTTTTCTATCATTTATGTAGAATACTAACAACTGTAAAGAAATATAATTTCCTTAGAGTAAGGTAATGAATATTTCCTAACAGTTATTTTCCGTTGCCTAGTAACGGCTAAGTGTAGGGAAATATTGACTTTTTCTTTAAAAAATGTTATCAAAAATGTCAGTATTTCCGAACGAGTTTCGGAAATAGTACATTATACACCTAGGGACTAAAGTGGTATTTTAAATCCCGAGACAAAAAGTTTATAGCCCGACCAACGGGAGGGCTATAATTTGTCAAGGGATTTAAAAACACTTTGGTCCTGAGGTGTATATACTATTTTATGTACTTTGGGATAGGTAAAACGTAAAAAAAAATTTAATGCCATCATCGAAGCGGCTGATGTTACCATATCAACGACCAAATGACAAGTTATGACAAATAACTAAGTAAAACGAAAGTCACTCGATAAATATTAGTCAAACACGCTACATCCACTGAAAGACGTTTATCGCGATGGAACAAATCGAAAAGGCAGCTCAAAAGGCTGTAGGCCAATTATTACCAAGAAAATCTGGAGAATAATATAAAAAACAGTTAACTGAGTTTATCAAATGGTGCAAAGAACGGAACGTAGAAGAATTTACAGAAGAAAAGGTACTATTAGCATATTTCTTAAAAAAATCAAAAAAGCTTAAAGCATCGTCACTGTGGAGTGTATATTCGATGATAAAGGCCACAATTGCAAGAGAAGTTATTTTTTATAGTTTAATATATTTCTAAACACGTTACACTTTTGTTGCATCTATGTCATGTTATATTTTCTAATAAAATTATTGGAAATAAATTTCCAAAATTTATATTTTTTTGCAAAGAAATTTACTTTAAATCCCTAGGGAGTTAGGCAACTGCCATATGTTACGAGATTGAAATACTTCTCAAGTGAATACGAACAAACCCGAACATACCTACAGGGTACACCACTGTGGTCTAATTTTATTGGTTTGTTAGAGTTTGTTCGGGTTTATTTAGTACGTTAGCACTTGAACAAACTCAACTTGTGAGTCATAGGGATTTCATAATTTTTTACCAGACTTTAATATTTCTGTTCCCCATAACTGTAAAGAACCTTTTATTCCAAATTTACTAATTTTTAAATAAATTTAATTACCTAAGCTGATAGCAGCGAAATAGCAATTAACGAAACTTTAATTAATTTAATTGAATGAAGTAAAGAGGCTAATGAAGGCAATCAGACCGAGTATGGTCATTATTCCTGAGAGTTTACTTTTTGCAGGATTTAGTGTCCTTAATGACAAAGCTTAAGCATTATTTTTGCGGGTATTTTATTTCCCGTGTAATGATCTTTATCGCAGTTATTTAAGTAGATAATAAATAACTACGAGGGCACTAAAAAAGTTTTCTTCCTAACATTGACACCAAATAGTTAAAAGACTGAGAAGCAACTAGTTTATTGCATCAGAAAAAAAATTATTATTAATAGTTAAGGTTAAATTTATAGCATATTATTAACCAAACTTTAGAAGTAAGCTATTATTGCCCGACCGTCGAGTTTGAATCATGAGGCACGAAGAACCTAGGGATTTAAGACGTGAGGATAATATTAGCTTCCGAAACCGTGGTTAATATACTATTTTTTCCGCTATTAAGCGAAATTTTGCTATAGTTATTAATTTATTAATTTTACTCCCTTGCATTGTCAGCTCTATTAATCATTTCAGTCAAGATATCGATTTGTTTCATGAATTTTTGATTTTTTTTATGATCAAACACAAGCACTATAGGAAATATCCTTTAGGGTACTCTGGGAGTGGTGCATGTGCGCAAAAAACGATTCACGTTGGTTTTGAATCGTTGGAAGTTATATTCGTTGGGAAAACGACCTCGGGAAGGTCGTTCCATAAGGATGAAGTCCTCCAGATGAAAGAATTCTTAAATAATGAAGTTCGAGGAGTACTAAGCTTAGCCACATACGGATGGACGGCAGTTGTTCGTCGTGTATTTCTGCTATTCGCCGCTCTGGGCGGAATTAAGAGGGCAAGGTCAGCCGAGCAATTTCAAAGAAAATATCTGTAAAATCGAGTCAAATCCCCAACCTGTCGTCGATGTTCTAGGCTGTCGAGATTCCTCGTCAGCTCTCGTGGTCTCCAATCAAATGAATGGCCCTCCTTTCGATGGAGTCCAGTAGCCGAAGAGTATGTTTGGGTGCAGAGCTCCAAACATGAGAGCAGTACTCTAGTGATGGTCGAATCTGGGCTTTGAATAGTGTCAAAAGTTGTTGAGGTGTGTAGAACTCTCTGGTTCGGAAGAGTACATCAAGTTTCTGAGAAGCTACAACGTGGTTATGCCAAAACATATTTCCTCCCAGATTGACGCCCAGGAAATTAATAGATGAAGCCAGTGGGATTGCGTGTCCGTCTATGACTATATCCGGTTCTGTAATGTTAACCTTTTTAGAGAAAACTGCCGCCTGGGTTTTTTAGCGTTAAATTCGACTTGGTTACTGTCATCCCAAGCCAACAATTCTTTCAGGTCTTTGTTAAGGCGTGATACTTTATGCTGTCTAGGAGGATGTGCATGGACAGCCGATGTTTGTACATTTAAAGAGAAAGATGAGATGAGTGTGATATCATCAGCAAAACTAAATATCGGATTTTTCGTTTTCACTAGAAGGTCGTTAATGTAGAGTAAGAAGAGAGTGGGAGACAATATGGACCCTTGAGAAACACCGGCATTGATAGTGAAGATGTCTGAGAGAAATCCGTCAATCGCCACTTGCAAAGAGCGGTCCTCAAGAAAGCTAGACAACCATGCACATAATCGACTGGGCATACAGACAGGATCGCAGTTTACTTAGAAGTCCCTTATGCCAAACACGACCAAAGGCTTTAGAAATATCCAGTGCAACAGCCCGAGACTCCAGGAGACTCCCGAGCTTTGCAGTAATCGGGTTGCCTGGTTTCAAAAGTTTGATAATATGTTTTGCCAGATGATTCTATTATTGACTTAGGTGAACAATGGGGGTAAATAATGATAATATCTGACAGGAGGTTAAGAAAATTGATTTCTTAAGCTGAAAATCGGTTAAGAATACGTGATTAAATGGTTAGTACCAACAATAATGTTAACATTTCAGACCTTCTAAAAGTTTAAAAGGAACACATTTTTCACTTTAACATTTATCTAGGTAGAAAGTCACATTTAACCGGGTGGAAAGCCGGTCAGTTTCCACCCTGGAAAATGTCATTTTTTATCCAGGTAAATATCAACTTTCGTTGAATAATCAAAATGACGTTTGACGTTGACATTTTTTTATTTGTGGATTATGGCGAAGCTACAGCGGTCTCACGTTCTTAATTTCTCAAATAATTATATTTGTCACAAAAAACATCGTCACATTACATTTAAAAGATATGCAAACCTCAGTAAAAATTTCATTTTTAAAAATGAAATGAATTAGACACTTTCCACTTCGGTGTGTAATATACTAAATTTGTGATTAGTCAGTATGACTATAGTTTATTCATTTTCCCAATTCAGTAGACCAAAACAAATGCACGCGACGAGCACGTGAACAATACACAGGGTCACATTAAGAACAATATAACAATGCAATCTCGAACCACGCATCAATAGACCTAAAATAATAGCCTACATTGAACAACAAACCTGTTAGCAGTGTTGCCAGGTCTGGTGAAATTTCACCAGATCTGGTTATGTTATGAGAAATCTGGCGATTGATGAAAAATTTTTTAAGAAAGGCCGATTTCTGGTGATTTTTCATATTTTTTGTCAATGGATGACCTAAACTAATATACTTTAGGCATTATTTTCCCTCTTTTTCTTGTTGATCTAATTACTTTTGGGTACGTTGAGAACCTTTCTTTCTTGCTCAATCTGGTGATTTCTTGTGGTTTTTCTTCGCCCGTCTGATAATTATAGTTTATTCATTTTCCCAATTCAGTAGACCAAAACAAATGCACGCGACGAGCACGTGAACAATACACAGGGTCGCATTAAGAACAATATAACAATGCAATCTCGAACCACGCATCAATTGACCTAAAATAATAGCCCACATTGAACAACAACCCTGTTAGCAGTGTTGCCAGGTCTGGTGAAATTTCACCAGATCTGGATATGTTATGAGAAATCTGGCGATTGATGAAAAACTTTTTAAGAAAGGCCGATTTCTGGTGATTTTTCATGTTTTTTGTCAATGGATGACCTAAAATAATATACTTTAGGCATTATTTTCCCTCTTTTTCTTGTTGTTCATCTAATTACTTTTGGGTACGGTGAGAACCTTTCTTTCTTGCTCAATCTGGTGATTTCTTGTGGTTTTTCATCACCCGTCTGATAATTTTCTAACGCCATCACCTGTTACAAAGGCTGCGCGCCGGCATTGGAAGTTTTATCGCCGATTGACCAACAGCAATAAGGTTATGCATCTATCACGTGGCTATGACGCGCTGATCTTTGTTTATTCTCCTGAATTGGTAAAACAAATAAAGTCTAGATTATAATTGTAAAACACAGGTGTCATAAATAAAACCTAAAAAAGTACTGCACATTTAGCAAAATTTTTCGTTTCTTTTTAAAATTTTAGCTCCTAATGAAAACTCTGTCATAACGACTTGTTGTTAATTAAGTTTCCTCCGAAAAGTTAATTGCAGGTTTTAAAAATGGCGCTACGGGAAAAATGATGATTCATTACCTAATAACTCTAATAAGTAAAATGAACTATTATTTTATATTAGTAGGGAGTTTGCTGTAGAGAGCATATTATTTGCACTTTGCGTGACACGGTAAGATTACTGAATTATAGATCGCGATAAAATTAAATTATAGTGGTATTTTAAGAACAAAATTGTTTCAATTGCCAGTAGTTTTAAGTAATATGTTATATTTTTATGGTTTATGTGCTTTTCATACAGGGTGTCAATGGGAAACCTTCGTTTTGTAATGTTACAAATCGAAAAGACATGTCATTTTTATTGTGTCCTACGTTTTTAATAGTTATTTATGTATCAAGGGTACTAAGTAGATGATTATGCCCTGAGGGCGTCAGTCTTACAAAGCCGAGGACCTCTGGCACGAGGGTTCGTAAGTCGCCCTAGGGTATATATCTATATATAGTACCAGTGGTGCATACAAACTTTTATGTCATACCAGTTTTAAATAATAAATATTTTTTTTAAATTTAATTTGATTTACCAATTTTTTATTTTTACCTGCGACATTACCTTGACATTATTATAGCCTGCAAAGGTTTGAAATTCCCAACGAAATTGAAAAAAAGCCTGAAAACGCTCGAACAACCCCGAACGAAACCTGTTGCCGAGAGAATCCAGAGACTCATACGACAAAGAATATGACCAATTTTTGAAGTGGATGTCAGAAAATGCTGTAGAAAACACTAACGAAACTGTGCTGTTGGGGTACTTTAATGATCTATCTTATAAATTTTCCCCAAGCTCTCTGGGGGCTAAATATTCGATGATAAAGAAGACTTTAATGGTAAATAAGAATATTAATATATGTAATTTTCACAAATTATGCGAGTATTTAAAGCAAAGGTCAAATGGGTGAGAAAATGTCCTAAAATTTATTCCAGAGGCACCGAATGAAACGTTTTTAATGAACAAGGTCGCATTATTATTTGGTGTATTTGGTGGCTGTCGGCGACAAGAACTTGTAAATATGTTAGTCACATATGTAGAAGATAGAAAATCAGTCTTTGTTGTAACGGTGTCAGAAACCAAAACTGACAAAAACGAGTTTTCACCATTATTGATGAATGCGAAGTGAATAGCTTGAAACTTATAAGAGATTATATGTCTTTGTGGCCACATGGCTGCTCAGAAAAAGTACTATTTTTAAGCTACAGACAAGGTACAACCAGTTGGAAAAAACACATTTTGGAAAATTCCCTGTATTATTGCAAAATATTAGAGTTTGAACAACCCCGAAAAGTATACTGGTCAATGTTTACGTCGAACGTCGGAAACTATTTCAGCAGAAGCTGGAACAATTATGACTACGCTGAAGCGCCATGGTGGATGGAAGAGTACCACAGTTACTGAAAGATATTTAGAGGATAGCATATCCTCAAAAAATGAGGTTTCAATGATGTTGGCAGGCGTACCATCTGAATCTAACATTTTGTTACAAAAACTAGAGACCCAGACAATGAATCATGAGTCAACCTTTGCTGCAGGAAATTTAGCTATTAGCGGAACCTTGCAGAATTGCCCGTTCTATGTAAATACAACCAAATAATATATAAACGTAATTTTATATTTTGTTATGTTGTTAATAAAGAATAAGTTAATCGAAAACTGTTTTTACGTCTTAATGCCAGCGCGGGCCCTAATGTCCATGCGGGCATAAAGTAATCAATTATGTAGATGGTATCTAAGTTATAAAAACACAATACTGCACTGGTATGACATAATAGTTATTTATGTACCAAGGGCGTTAAGTAGACTATAATGCCCGGAAGGAGAAAGCAACTAGCCCTTTGGCCCGAAAGATAGATTTCTCCTGATGTTGTCAAAGTCTAAAGTGCTGTAGGTACGACAAGGAGTATGAAAGTTTTCTACAATGGAAACTAAAAAATCAAATTACGGTGTGCTGAAATAATAATGATGGCTTACTTTAAGGAATTGGTATGTAACCCTTTTGCTCATTGATAATAACAATATTTAATTAATTTTACTTATTTTAGCCTGAAAAATATACCCAAAATAGCCTTGGGGAAATATTCCCAGGTGAATTGTGAACTTATTGTAACGGAACACATTAATATTTGAAGGTATATTCAATTAATAGCATTTTTAAAAGTTAAATCAAAGGGAAAGCTTCCTAAAAAGTTTAAAGTTTTGGAAGGTGAATAACTTGTATCAAAAATATCGCGAATAAGTTTCACCTTCCTGCTGCATAAAGTGGTACTCGTAATGGGAGTTTTTGGCGGCCTGAGAAGAGAGAAGGCGGGATGAGATGGTAAAAATGACCATTGATGATAATATACCTGTCATGAATATCAAGGTATCTACCAGACACTATCACTGCTACGCCAAGAAGTTTTACTATAATCAAAGGAAACCCAACATATGCCTTAAAATTGGTTACACAATACCTTGCATTAGGGCCAAAAGGAATTAAGGAACGCCGATTTTTCCTTACCAACCGAAATGGTATGACTGTGGGTAAAAAACACTAGGACGTGTTCCTTCAATTATAACAAAATTTCTTAATTTAGAAAACGCCAAGAAATATATAGGACATTGCCTGCGTAGGATTTTATTCACACTTCTTATCATATGTGTTGCTTCCATTGCAAACCTTAAGCTAATGAAATGTACTGCGAAAAGTGGAAGAGTACTAGCGTAGCGGAGGTTTATATACAGGAAAGCATCATGTCGAAAAACCGAATATCAAAAATGATACCGAAAAAGACAATATGTTAATTAATGTTGCAATGGAGCAGGAATCCGAATGCACATCGAGAAACTTATCAATGGAGTCGGAAAAGTTCATAGTTGGTCCAGCTTCTTCTTCAGGAAAATTCACAAATTCTACATTTAACATAGGAAAAACAGAATAATATTATGTAAAAATAACTATAAACAAATTTTGTTCCATATTTTCTTTAATAATAATTACCGGGTATTATGAACTTTATCACCCGCTAATATTTCCTATGATATTATGATGATGTTTATAGCGACCGTTTCTAAGGTATTATAAGTAAATAATTGATAGATGATAAATAAATAATATTTGCAGGCTTCGTGTATTAACTCCTGGGAGAGCTAGATGTTACCTTAAAAAATCTGGAAAAGGAAATCAAGTGGCATATCATTTAAAAAGTCGTTTAAATCTGAATAAAGCGATTCACGTTGGTTTCGAATCGTTGGAGGTTATATTCGTTGGGAAAAACGACCTCGAGAATTGTTTCCAATACCACCATAATTTATTATTTTTTGAGTAGTAGTTTCCAAGAAATCTCTTTTTAAAGAAATATTTATCACCATATTCTATTTTTAAATTTGGATTTTCTTGGGTCAACCATCTACAGGTTTTGTGAACTTATCAAGCTGTTTGATGTAAAGGAATAGCCTCCTCATCTATAATATAAGGAAAATCAATAAATTATAAATAATATTCTTCCCTTTCAAACCACAAAGAAAATGCCCAGCAAATCAAAATTCCACCACAATTCCTTTATAGTATCTTTAAATTTAGGTTCAGAGACTTTTAATTTCTTTTAATATAAAATACCTCTTATACTCTCTCGATTAATCCTTGTTTCGTCTGTATCATCTTCAGTACTTCGATTGACAGATATCTCTCAGACACCTTTATCATCAATGCCGGTGTTCCTCAAGGGTCCATATTGTCTCCCATCCTCTTCTTACTCCTTACTCTACATTAACGACATTTCAGTGGAAATTAAAAATCCGATATTTAGTTTGGCTGGCGAAAGCATACGTGTCTCATATTTCTCTTTGAATGCACAAACATCTGCTGTTCATGTACATCCTCCCAGACAACATAAAGTATCACGCCTTAACAAAGACCTGAACGAATTGTTGGCTTAGGGTGACAGTAACCAAGTCGAATTTAACGCTAAGAAAACCCAGGCAGCAGTTTTCTCTAAGAAGGTTCAAATTATAGAACCGGATATAGTCATGGCGGGACAATTCCACTGACTTCATCTATTAATTTGCTGGGCGTCAATCTGGGAGGAAATATATCTTGGCATAACCACGTTGTGGCGATCGCCAAGATAGCTTCGAAGAAACTTGGGGTGTACTCTTCCGAACCAAAAAGTAGTACACACCTCAACAACTTTTGATACTATATAAAGCCCAGATTCGACCATAACTAGAGTACTGCTCTCATATCTGGAGCTCTGCACCCAAGCATACTCTTCGGCTACTGGATTCCATCAAAAGGAGAACCATTCGTCTGATCGGAGACCACGAGCTGACAAATAGCCTGGACAGCCTAGAAAATCGAAGACAGGTTAGGGATTTGACTCTCTTTTACAGATATTTCCATTGAAAATGCTCGGCTGACTTTGCCCTCTTAATGCCGAACAGCCGCTGTCGCCCATCCATATACGGTTTAGCTTAGTATTCCTCGAACATTTCATTATTAAAGGATTTTTCCTATAGTGCTTTAGTTTCATCATAAAAAAAATAACTAAATATACATTTAGATTGTACCTTTTAGAAGTTTTGTGTGGTTTTATAAAAGTTTTGTCTACCGAGCCAGTAGATTTAAAGCCATTATCCGTCTAACCGTTGACTGATGAATATTTCTTTATCTGGTGTTGGTTGGTTGGTTTGTTGGTTAAAGGCGGGGGTCGGTTTAAAGGCCCGAACTTCAAATCACTGCAGCCGTTCGGCTTATTGTGTACCCCGATCTTGTTAGAAGATGTTTGTTCCTTCTATGAGGCCCAGTAATCTTCTACCAAGCTTGTCATGTGGGAGGTTGTCATCACATTGTATGTTCCCGAAGATATTTTGTCTTCTACGGGACAGCGCTACGCAGCGGTATATTATGTGTGAGGCGGTTTCATCCTCTTCGCCGCAGAATCTGCATTCAATGGATCCGTTGTTTATCCCTATCCGTTGAAGGTGTTTTCGCAAGTGGCAGTGGCCTGTTAGCATACCCATCACTTGTTTCAACTGGGGCCGCGTCAGGGTTAGCATCCCATTCGATAGTATTTCCGATGGTTTTCCCATTACGGCCCGTGCGTGTATTAGACCAGGTAACTCTTGCTATCGAGATAGGTGTTTGTTTTTTCGACCATCTATCTAATCTTGTTTTTGTTGCCTGTTTTGATATTCCAAAGGCCGGTTCAGGGCCCCTGAGACTTTGGGCAGATCCGGCTCTCGCTAGTTCATCCGCTTTTTCATTTCCTAATATCCCGGAGTGACCAGGGACCCACAAGAGTTCCACCTTGTTCCCCCTGGCCGCCAGTACTTTTAGGATGGTATGACACTCCAGTGTAAGTTTTGAAGTAAACCGATTGGAGTTCAGAGCCTTAAGAGCAGCTTGGCTGTCCGAAAGGATGTAAATCTTTTGGTCGTGGCAGCCCTTTTCAAGATTTTGTAGTACACATGCTTGTATGGCGTGAACTTCCGCTTGATATACTGTGGCGTAGGTCCCCAGAGGAATGCTTATGTCCATCCTGGGCCTTTCCCCAAATATACCTGCGCCCACACCGTTGGTGGATTTGGATCCATCGGTATACCAAACTAGACCCTTGTCAAACGACGGGGATGCACTGTTTGTCCATTTATCAAAGTTCCAGTCAATCTTGAAAGGCTTTGTGAAATCGTATGTTGCTTTCATACGATCAGATTGCATATCCAAGAGCTTATCGTTGATTAGATCCGTGGCTCTTGTGTGTCCAATTTTTACGGAGTGTTGTGTCCATTCCCCATTTGTGATGTGGATGTCTAGGGGTATTAGTCCCCGTATGACTTATGGTGTTAAGCATATAAGCTATTTATCGATGAGTTGTATGCTCATAGTCATTCGACGGACATTAAATAAATATATTTCGATGTTTGTGACTTTTTTTTTTAATTTGAACACAAATAATATTCAAATAATTCGGGCAAAATTGTTCAAAATATTTTTATCGTGAACATAAAAATATTTATCTCATTTTTATATTCAAAAATACAAAGTATAATAAATATGTATCTAGGTTATTTACAATTTTTAAATATACATAAGTGCATATTTTAGCAGTTTTAAATAATGGATCGTTATTTCATAAATTAGTAGGTACATATATTTTTTATATTCTACAGATAAAATAATAAACTAAAAACCATTATAAATCTGCGTGTAATTTTATTTTCTTCTTCTATTAAGTTCAATTCTATCAATACGACAAAAGATAAGAATGGAAGTGCTTAATACAAAATATGTTAAATACATTCTTATTATTCATTATAAACATTGGCTTTAATTATTTAAGTTATGTTGGGGTCGAGAGAAATCATTCGCATTACTTCAGCGTAATTGGTAACATGGTCATCTGGATTGCAAGAGAATTCGAATCTCGACGGAGATATGAAAGCTATTTTAATTTTAAAAATTGGTCCAAATGCCACCTATCACATTACCAGTTAATATAGGATTCCATGATTTTATAATATTCTCAAACGTGCCACACAAGTCGAAAAATAATACTCCCTAGTAAAAAACTCTCAACATCCGTATGTTCACGAAAAGTTTTGTTTGGAAAATTTGAATCTATGAGTAAACATGCCCAAACGATCACTGAGTAAAATTTCCAAAAAGACAAAACTTTGAGTGTTACAATTAAAAATTCAACATTCAACACATTCAAAATTCAATTCAGAGATTTTTTTAAAAACTTTTAACAATCGCCATTTTGAAATGGCTTGACAGAATCGCGCTAAAATTTATGAGCATACTGTACGAGATATTAGCTTTCAAATGATGTATCACAAGCTGTATGTTTCTATTTAAAAAAAGATCGATGTCGTTATATCTTTGACAAATATAAAAAAAAACGAATAACGTCAACATGTTAACATATATAAAACTAAATTGACGTGTCCGAGCGTTAATTTCATTCGGACTTCTGGGCAACCCTGTATATAAACAGTATATTGCTAATACCATCTGCAATTATGTCCCTGCTATGGGCATCGAAGGGGGCGTTGTGCGTTTGCCCAGTTCGGAAATTTCCTTGTGAAAGTAAACATTCGACAGGACCGTATTTCAATTTTTTTAACGTAAATTTCACTGGTTAGTTAGGAAAAATATTGCAATCGAAATTTCGATTAGTTCGATTTAAGACGGCGTTCCATTCATACGATTTGTAACGATATGATGATCCCCTGAGTGGTGTAAACTTTTGGTGTCAAATTCCGTCCGAATATTTGTCACAATCGACACGATGAGCTTTATTTTAACTTTCATCCGACTTCGTATGTTCCTTAAACTCACTTTTTTCTGAACCAAAAATTAAGAATGAATGACTATATTGACTATTTTGGGAATTATTATCAGCTACTAAAGCACCAAATGAAAAATACATTAATTTTAAGGTTATGTAGTGACCACATATATATTATATTGTATGCGAGTGACACTCTCTTCTTTTTTTATAAGCTTTTTAGTTAAATTCGGTTCCGAAGATCGGATAATGCGATAAGCAAAATATTTTCCTGGTATTGATCCACGTCTTTTGCAAAAAGTACGATGCATTTGTGTCTTTTCATCTTAAACAAAACAAGTCACGAACCTACCAAACAGCGAATCGAATCACCACAAATTAAAAACTCCTTTACAAAAATTGTTGTTAGGTAATGAAAGTTTATAACTAATACCAATATACCGACAACAATGTGGATGAACCACTTTTTATTTAGTAATTTGAAAAAGCATCCAGAACCAAAGATGGCGACGAATAACAATAAACAAATAATGTCGGGCCGGCTCTCGATAAAATTTCCACCATACTGCGCAAACTCAATATGCCCATGCCATCTCCCATAGCGGGGACACTTTTTGTATTTTGGAACGTTCGTATTGGCAATATACTGTTTATATATTATGTGACCTTAACTGGCGAACAGGACCGTACTTCGCCCTTAATGAAAATGATTATACATCAACATTTTGATACATCAAGGCCTTCTTTACTGAGAAATAAATAATCTATATTTTCTCGCATAAAATAAGGTTATGTGGCCATCACTGAAAAGCCACTTTTAGAATTAATTTTGATATCTATTTGTCCACGTATAGATTTTTAATATCGCTACATCCTTACGACTGATTTCGGTTCTGGGCGGTCGTCGTTGGTTCACGTTGTTGGTTGGCAACCAAACTAATACGGTTGGGTTGCCTATATGACGGCGACAACATTGTGCGCAAGACAACCGACGAGCAAGCTTTAAAAATATGACCGATAAACCGTGTGCACCAACACTTTTTTCACCCATAAAATTTAACTTTTTACTGCGCACCCCATAAGTTGTAGGTATCCATAGTTATAGGTCGGTGGGCTTGGACAACAAATTTATTAAATAGTTGATTTGTTGAATATTATTGGAATTATATTATAGTAAATAATAAAAATATAAATAGCCTTTATTCATTAATTATTTATTTGCCAGCTAGCCAGGGCTGGCACTGTCGACTCTGCCGATTCACATGAGCCGCCACTGCGTTTTCTGCTGACATTTATATTATAAAATAAACAAACCAATAAAAATGTCTGGTTTAATAACCAACCCGATCTTTCATATTACATTTTTCTTTTTTCATTACCTACTCTATTATTGAGCATACCCATCCATTTTAAAAAAGGCTTGCCAATAAAATTTTAAATCAACAGTAAACCACATTTAATGACGGTTAGTTTTATGAAATTAGTTTGGATAAATAACCCAGTTTTAAAAGTCCGTAAATTATAGATAATTTGATGTCGTGATAGATAATCACAATGTTTTTTAAAATGCAAATAATTTTATACTATACCTATATTAGGTTAGTTAGTTAAAGGTTTTTTTATCTTTGAATATCGTTTAAAAATACTTAAGAATTTACTTTGAAGGATCGCCCGCCTGCAGCCCGCGATTGGTTATCGTATTTGATATTTATCAGGCACTAACGATAGTCGTGCATGAGCGACGTAAGCAAAGACAACAACGGGTCAGATAGAACATGCGGTAGACGACTAAGATATTGCCCGAAATTTATTTAGTCGTGACGTTGAAGAAGGAAACAGTGTGAGAAAACGTTTAAACAAATGGTTTCTAAAATATACAACGAAGAAAATATTGTATAAAGCCATATTAGTTCATTTTTTACCTTAATAACTGTTTAAGATATAAATATGTAAGGATTGAGCAACTAGATACAGAATGTACTATAGTGTTGTAATCGCTCGAGTCAAAAACCGCTTGAATACTCGATTATTGAAATAACCGACATCGCTCGATTATTAAAAGAACTGATCGAGTTATAAATTCAAGCAAAAATCGTCGCTTGTTATTTATTATCGTTCACTCGATACCCGCGTTTCGCTTGGCGCCGACCGAAATGTACTGTTTGGTAGTGTGATCGCGCGAGGTAAATAACTGGTCGTATATTCCAGCAGTTTTTCGCTCGATGGGAAATACTATTCTAGTTATAAATTCAAGCGAAAAATCGAAAATTGTTACCTTCCACTTGATACCCGATCGCTCGACGCCTCGCGCTACCCGAAATGTGCCGATTGGCGACGTTCGAGTTTGACGTTCAGAAGGCTGACACGACATACATCTTTGCTAAAGGCACATAAACGAGAAGGTGAATGCAAAAATCCTTAGTGGATCCATCGCGACATGGGTTTTGTTTTGACTGGCTAGCCAGCGGCGATGGTAAATTTTAAAAAAATTCATGGATGGATAATTTTTTATCAAATCAGATACAACTGTTCTTCCTTAATAAAAACACTCTAGATAATTCTAAAACTTACAAAAACAACCCCTGGTGTTTTATCAACACATTCTTCTTAGTCATAAAAATTTAAAGTGATTAATGGCTCGAGCGACTAACTTAATTATTAAAATCGCTCGAGTATCAAGTACTCGATTATTAACATTATTCGTTTTTCCTAACACTAATGTACAGGGTGTTCTAAATTCGATGCTCACTATTGGGATCGCAGAAACTATAACAGATACACAAAATCTTAAATTGCAGCAAAGCCGCAATGTCGGAAAATTAAATTAGCTTCTAATTTTAAAAAAATGTTTAGGTTTTCAAATATCATCATCAGATCAACATTTTAGATATTACTTTTTGAATTGTTTCATTCTCCCAGAACATAAATCAATAATATTTTGTAAAAAATTCACAGTTTTGAACACAAATCAGCAACTTAATTTTTTTCTGCAATATGATCCGAATAATTATTATTATGTTTGGAAAATAGACTACTTTCAGTTCAGAGTTATTTAGAGATGAAATTCGGAAGGATTATTTGAATAAGCGTTAACAGTGCTACGGGAAATATATATGGTTGCAGCAAAATGGCGCCCCACTCCACAATGGAAGAGAAATCATAGACTTGCAGAACAATATGTTACCCAATCGGTGGATTGGAAACAAAGGAGTTGTACGATGGCCAGCGAAAAACTTTATCTGAATTGTGATAAGTGGGTCTGAGCTTAAAAGTAGCCTGTTAATGACGTCTCAGTTGCATGACTAGAAAAGTTTTGGCGGTATAACCGGAAGTGCCTCTAATGTCGTCAGCTGTGTCTTATTTTGTCATATAGTCTTGAATGCTCTCTTGTATACTCTCTAGACCTTTCCTGCCCGCGTTGATGTACTAGTAATTTCTTTCAGTACTTGAGAAGCATTTCTGTTCCCAGAAGTTAATAATTTTATCTGCGCAGCATGCATTAGTACGTCTTCATTAGAAGCATTGCGCAGGCTTCCTGTCTGTCTTCTTTTAGTCCTCTCACTCGACTCACTAAATGTCTTATGTGGTCTACCTGAACGCTGCTGCACTACTTTCGGTGTTTCGAATGTTCCTTGGAGCCTTTCAGATTTTTTAAAATGAAAACGTCTTCCTTTTTGTATGCTTTCACCCACCTTTCCTTGAATTATGATTTATTATATGAAAACTGGCGCTTTATGTCTTTCATTGGGTCTTCTGAGTAGTCTTCACATGATAAAAGGTAATTTTCGAGGTACTTCAACTTTTGTCAAAACTATGCAAATTTTGCTGTTTCATTTCATAAAACAACAAGATAAATTATAATCTATTTGTAACCCAAATAATATCAAACTAAAATTTTCATTATTTAGTACTATTTTATTTGAGGACTAAAAATTATCATCTTTATATTATAGCAAAAGAAATAACCGGGAAGCACCCTGAAGTACAACAAATACCTTTATGATTGTCAAAAAAGGGTTTTCGAAATGACAAAAAAATACCATTACTTTCAAACAGCTAAAATATTATTACAAATATAATAAACAAATCAAAAATACTTAAAATATATGTGTTCTTACCTGCATTTTCAAGATCCGTTACACTTTTTTAAAAAGTTTAATCGGAACAGAAAATATTCACTATTGAACTTTGTTCGTTTACACAAAGAATTCAGAGATATACGTACACTTGCAAAAACGATCAAGTTTAGAGTGACGCCACGGCTCGAAGATTCAGGGTAGAAAAAGGGAAAGGATTACTTGTGGTTCCCTGGTTATTCAACCCTTTCAGACACTGTATTTTTTCTACCAGAAGGGATTTCTACGAAATCTACTTTTGGCCGCTTATATCAGTCAAATACCCGTATGTGCGACCACTGTAAAAGTATATTGTTGGACGAACTGGAAGATTTTGGGTTTTCTGTCAATTCATGTATGTTTATCCAAGTCGTATTTTATTAGGTAAGTAGAATAAAAGTTCTATTTTCATTGAGAACTAAATATTTTTATACAGGGTGTCCCAAGTAAAGTGGCCTATTAGAATTATCTCGAGAACTAAATGAGATTTTATTTTGAAAGTTTGGCTGTGGCTATAAGAGATGGTTTTCTACGTTCATAAAATATTTTCGATGGTGCGGTGTTACCGGATCATACCGAAAGTGGTAGCAACTTCGGAATTTTAAATGAATAACCCTATATATTATATTTTTTTTGGAATCTAGGTAAAAATCTAGAACAGTTTGCTGTATAATATCATATACCTATCTTCAAGAGTTTTTGAATTATAAATAATTTTGTAATTTTTTAACGCCGTATCGGGATCTGAAAAGAAAATCGTATCTTTTTAGGGGTTACAGCTAAAGCTGAAAATTTGGCAATAGTTTTACAAGACCATCGCAATTTTATAATTTAATTAGTTTTAATTTAATTTTAATTTAATTAATTTTATTGCAAAAATCTTCTCTTTTTAAATGGGACACCCTATATTTGATATGTTTTGCAAATGGAGGATCGAATTTTCTATCTAATGATATTAAGTGTTCCTATACCTTCAGTATTTTCAGACTTATAGTGAAATTTAAAAATTATCATATAAAAATATATTTTTTGGTAGTTGGCTGTGGATTCATAGGAACAAAATAATGAAAAATCCATGTGACGTTTTATCTGTGTTGTGGTAAAAAAAATGGTTAACCAATAAGGAATTTATTAATAAATAAATAAATAAAATGAAAATTACACAACAACACCAATAAAATAACTAATAACGAAATTATTTAAAATGCCCTGAAATTGTTTAAAATGCCCTCCGTTGGCTCTTAAACATTCATAGATTGTGGTTATAACATGTTCCTTTGTCACCTTTTTCATTTCTTTCCCTTCTAGAGACCCCAAAGCTGTTCGTACTCGATTTTCTAAATCTTCCCTTGTTGTGACGGGTGTCTTGTATAGGTACTATTTCTTTAATCCTACCCCATAGATATAAATCTAGGGGGGTAAGATCCGGAGACCTTGAGGCCATTTCCATGGACCGCCTCGGCCAATCAACTTTTTGGGAGTCATAGGGGCTGTATCAGGATGCAGTTCATTGAAATTTCTGCAAGTTCTAGATAAAACTCTACCACACTCCCCATGAATATAAAATAAACTTAAAATATCTAAGCTCGAATAATGTGAATTAGTAATTTTTATTACAATAACTCAGACATAACGTCAAATGGATTTTTCATTATTTTGTTTCTATAAATCCATTCCACAGCCAACCACACTATCAAAAAATATATTTTTATAAGATAATTTTTATATTTCGCTATAAGTCCGAAAATACTGAAGATAGGCATAGGAATACTTAATATGATTAGATAGAAAATTCGATCCTCCATTAGCAAAACATATCAAACTATTGTCAAATTTTCGGCTTTCTAGCTGTAACCGTTAAAAAGACATTGGATTTTTACCTAGATATAATATATAGGGTAATTCATTTAAAAGTCCGAAGTTGCTACCACTTTCGGTATGATCCGGCAACATCGCACCATCGAAAATATTTTAAAAACGTAGAAAACCATCTCTTACAGCCACAGCCAAATTTCCAAAATAAAATGTCATTTAGGCACCCTGTAGAATGGTCCGGGACCCCAGTTTTTTATTTGTAGAAAATAACAATAATATAAATTACAGTTCGCTCTGTTAATAACAGTTCCCGAAATTCAATTAATATTTTTTTTGAATTTCCTAAGGCTAACCTTAACAAAGCAATTGAGAAGCCCTGCAAAAACTTGGTATTCGATAGCCAGGTAAAAAGGAATTTATTTGAGGAAAAGCGGGCTTTGTTTCGTCTTTTACCTTTTGAGGCAAATAATTGCTTTCCTAATATGTTCAACTTCGTGAGATTTTATTAGTTTTCTGGGGCGTGAACAGTATTTGGCTCCAGATATATTTTTTAGGCATTGGAAACTTTGTAGACTTCTCATTTTATAATATTTTTTTGTTGCAGTGACGAAATAAATACGTAATATAATTAGCTTAATTTGTGATCAATTATACAAAATAGGCAATTAAATGGCTGTAAAAAGCCAAAAAATAATATCATAGAATTTAGAAAAAAAGGAAACATTTTTACTATATAGGGTGTCCTGGATAAGAATACACTCTACAGGGATCGTTAATATACAGGGTTTCCTTTAATGACGTGCAAATATTTCAGGATGTGATTCCTTAGGTCATTTTATAAAGAAAAGTTCACATGAACATAATATGTCCGCAACATCTTAAATTTGTTTCTACAGGGTGGTTTTTATTTTTTAAATGGTTATTTTTTAATATCTCCGAAAGTTCTATAGATATTATTTTCAATTTTGGTATGTGTTAATCGGATAAGGAACCACAAATTTTAGTTAAAAAAGTTATTCAAATCTTCCACCAGTGGCGTCTCTGCAAACATGGCCTCTGGTATTTTTTACAAAAAAGATGGTACGCCACTGATATTTCTTCATGTGGATATTTTTTTCTAATTAGCCTGGTCAATCCTACATGAAAACGGGTTTGTTCTAAAAACAATTATTACCGTTTATCCTAATCGTTGGATTGGTCGGGGAGGACCGCAGCAATGGCCAGCAAGATCCCCGATCTCAATATTTTCTTTTGTGGGGTTATTTTACAACAAAATTTATCATTAATTATTTTATGAATGTTAATAATAATGAGCTTCAGTATTAATTTAGTGGTTTTAATCAAGAACGGTGCGTCTGACGAGAAAAACTTCATGTAGAATTGACCAGGCTAATAAGAAAAATATCCACATGGAGAAATGTCAGTGGCGTACCATCTTTTTTGTAAAAAATATCAGAGGACATGTTTGCAGGGACGCTACTGGTGGAACAATTAAATAAGTTTTCCAACTAAAATTTGTGGTTCTAAATCCTATTAACACATACCAAAATTGAAAATAATATCTAAAGTATCGGATATATTAAAAACTAACCATTTAAAAAATAAAAATTCAACACCATGTAGCAAAAATATGAACTTTTCCTTATAAATTACCTCATGAATCACACCCTGAAATATTAATACGTCATTAAGGAACACCCTGTATATAATATAGAGAAAACATCAAATTAGACAAAAGTTGCACATTAAAGCCGTAAAGCCGTAATCACGTCACGTGAATTGACGTGTTGTCATATCGTCAAAATAGCACATACTGTCACGGCTTAGAAACAGACTAAGTACACTGCAGATAATTTTTTTACATATTTTGTGTTTGTCAAGATCGTAATTGAATCTTGTAGCCGTCTAGCGTCAAACTCTGACAGCATGATATCACGCGTGCCGAATATGTGAATTTGCAGGAAAAAAATTGTGCTGTCACGTATGACTTGCCGTGAGCTGCATGAGGTGACTATAGTGTACTTCTAAAGCTATTTATAAGCAGGCATAAACCATCTTACAGATATTTCGGGTGTGCCGTAACATTGCGTGATAGCATGTGATCTCACGTGACGTGATAATAGTGTGTTGACGGCTTACTTCTAAACCTATATATAAGTTAAAAATTCCGTAACGTCATGTTTTTAAATTTTAAAAACTATTTAAATAAAAATATATTTTACTTGTCACTTTTCGCCTCGATAAGACAATTTAATTAATTTTCAATTCAACGTTTCGTTTCTTCGCAACCATCATCAACTTTGCTTTTGTAAATAGTGGTAATCTATCTTATGAACTGCACTTTATATTTATTATATTTAGATTCCGAATCCAACGGTATATCAGATCTGTTATTTATTACGTATTTTGAACTACAGAACTTATCTTCAATGCAAATAAACATCTTATTGAAAATATTTTTTATTTTTATTGTTGTATACAGGGTGCACCATGTGGCCTATTAGAAGCATCTCGAGAACTGAATGAGATTTTATTTTGAAAAATTGGTTGTAGCTTGTAGCGTTTTCTACGTTTCTAAAATATTTTGGATGATGCGGTGTTGCCGGATCATACCGAAAGTGGTAGCAACTTAGGAATTTTAAATGAATTACCCTATATATTATATTTTTTTGGAATCTAGGTAAAAATCTAGAACAGTTTTCTGTATAATATCTTTAAGTGTTTTTGAATTATAAATAATTTTGTGATTTTTTAACGCCTTATCGGGAGCTGAATAGAAAATCGTATCGTTTTAGCGGTTACAGCTAGAAAGCTGAAATTTTGACAATAGTTTCACAAGACCATCAGAATTTTATTATTTTGAACAGTATTTAATTAGCTTCATACAGGGCGTCTCCATAACAATATTTCTGAGGGAGATGAATTATTGCAAAAATCTGTTTTGCTAATGGAGGATCGAATTTTCTATCTAATGATATTAAGTGTTCCTATACCTATCTTCAATATTTTCGGACTTATAGCGGAATTTAAAAATTATCTTATAAAAATATATTTTTTGGAAGTTGGCTGTGGAATGGATTCAGAAACAAAATAATGAAAAATCCATTTAACGTTATGTCTGTGTTGTTGTAAAAAAAAATAGTTAACAAATGAGCAATTTATTAATAAATAAATGAACAAAATTAAAATTACGCATCAACACCAATAAAATAAATAATAACTAAATTGTTTGCTCTTAAACATTCATGAATTATCGCGTGATAACATGTTCATTTGTCACCTTTTTCATTTCCTCCCCTTCTAGAGACCCCAAAGCTGTTCTTAGTCGATTTTCTAAATCTTTCCTTGTTATGACTGGTGTCTTGTATACTATGTCCCTAATCCTACCCCATAGATGGGGGCGGGGTAAGATCCGGAGACCTTAGGGCCATTTCCAGGGACCTCCTCGGCCAATCAACTTTAGGAGTCATAGGAGCTGCATCAGGATGAAGTTCATTAAATTTTCTGCAAGTTCTAGATAAAATTCTACCACACTCCCCATGAATATAAAATAAACGCAAATGGATTTTTCATTATTTTGTTTGCCTACTACCAAAAAACATATTTTTTTAAGATAAGTGTCCGAAAATATTGAAGATAGGTATAGGAACAGTTAATATCACTAGATAGAAAATTCGATCCTCCATTAGCAAAACGTATCAAATCCCATTTGAGAACAAACCCGAACAAACCCATTTGAGAAAAAAGAAGATTTTTGCAATAATTCATCATCCCACAGAAATATTGTTATGGAGACGCCATGTATAAAACTAATTAAATACTGTTCAAAGTAATAAAATTTTGATGGTCTTGTGAAACTATTGTCAAAATTTCAGCTTTCTAGCTGTAACCGCTAAAAAGATATGATTTTCTTTTAGGTAGATATATGATATTATACATAAAACTGTTCTAGATTTTTACCTAGATTCCAAAAAAATATAATATATAGGGTAATTCATTTAAAATTCCGAAGTTGCTACCACTTTCGGTATGATCCGGCAACACCGCATCATCCAAAATATTTTAGAAACGTAGAAAACCATCTTTTATAGCTGCAACCAAATTTTCAAAATAAAATCTCAGTCAGTTCTCGAGATACTTCTAATAGGCCACTTTACTTGGTGCACCCTGTATATACACGGTAGTTGGCATTAAAACCTATTTTTTTTTATTTAACATAATTTAGTAATAATAATAATGCAACATCAATTATTACTTACTACTATTTAAAAATTTAAAATTGATTTAAAGTGTCAAGAAGTGACGTATGGGGTGTCGTTGAATTTGGAATCGATGTAGCTAAAAATATACTGGGATTGCGTTTAAAAATTCAAAGTTGAGGTATTTTTCGGTTAAACCGGAAGTGACATAATGAAATCCGCGATGTCATAAAATGCAAAATAATATCACATAAAAAGCCACCAAATTGTATTTGTAACTTATATGGGTTAGCTTCCATCCTGAAATATCCCGTATGTGTTTAATAAATTAAAATTAAATTAAATTAAGGAAATCTATAAAATAAAATTAATTAAGATATTCCAGGAACAATTCATAAGATTTTACCACATATGAAATACAAGCACACATTAAAACTGTGTATTTAAAAAACTATTTGTATTCCCGCATGTGTCATAAAATAGAATTTCCCATTAAAGTAAAATAGAACAAACATCGATTTTGTTTTTACTGATGTTTTGTTTATACGATTAATCAATTGAAGTTTATTCACAAACCACTTTCAGGACAAGCGCGTAATATTTGTTCGGATCAAAAAAATATATTTTAATCGAAAAAGGACTGAAAATGGAACATTGTTTGTAAAACATGTTAACAAAGCAGGACATGGAAGCGATGTATCAGATATTTTAATAGAAAACAGAACATATTATTTATCGTTTTTCCAACAGTAAAATTTGTATAAAGTATGTTGTGACTAAAATTACCTATCGGGGTACCTCCAATTAAGTCGACACTCCGTTATTGTTAGAGGAATGATATTTATATTAACTAGTAGCAAATAATGCCGGTGTTCCTTAAGGGTCCATATTATCTCCCATCCTCGTCTTACTCTACATTAACGACCTTCTAATGGAAACTAAAAATCCGAATTTAGCTTTGCTGACAATAACACACTTGTCTCATTTTTCTTTTTGAGTGCACAAACATCGGCTGCCGACGCACATCTTCGCCAACAGCATGAAGTATCACGCCTCAACAAAGACCTGGAAGAAATTTGGGCTTGGGGTGACAGTAACCAAGTCGAATTTAACGCTAAGAAAATCCAGGCAGTAGTGTCCTCTAACAAGATTAACATTACAGAGCCGGATATAGTCATGGCAGGACACGCAGTCCTACAGACTTCATCTATTTGCTGGGCCTCAAACTGGGAGGAAATATGTCTTGGCATAACTACGTTGTGGCAATCGCCAAGATAGCTTGACAGAAACTTGGTGTACTCTTCCGGACCAAAAAGTTGTACACACCTCAACAACTTTTGACACTATACAAAGCCCAGATTCGACCATCAATAGAGCGCTGCTCTCATGTCTGGAGCTATGCACCCAAACATACTCTTCGGCTACCGGATTGCATCGAAAGGAGAGCCATTCGTCTGATCGGAGACCACGAGCTGACAAAGAGCCTCTACAACCTGGAACATTGAAGACAGGTTGGTGATTTGACTCTCTTTTACAGATATTTCCATGGAAAATGCTCAGCTGACCTTGACCTCTTAATTCCGCGCAGAGCAGTGCTAAGCTAAGTACTCCTCGAACTTCATTATTTAAGAATTCTTTAATCTCGAGGACGTCATCCATATGGTACGACCTTCCCGAGGTCGTGTTTCCCAACGAGTACAACCTCCAACGATTCAAAACCAATTTGAATCGCTTTTTGCACACACGCACCACTCCCAGAGTGCCTTAAAGGGTTTTCCTATAGTGCTTGTGTTTGATCATAAAAAAAAATAATAACTAGTAAACTAGTAACAATTTTTCGCTTGATTAAATTGGCAAAGCGAAAAAACAATTGCACATCGCGTTTGTACATGTAAATATTGTCGTAACTTTGTTATTCTCAACTTTAGGCCGATAGTGCTTAGATTCTTTTTTGTTCACAAATTTATTTGCGACCAACAAATAGAGAAATAAATATACACGGTGTATATTTTTAAGAATATGTATGCTGAGAAATTAGATAAAGACTTAACGGTACATTAATATACAGGGATTTAAAAAATTTACTTATGAATATTTAATATATTATACCAGGAAAGTATAATTTTTAAAATATCCTATATAAACAATATCTAATATTTTTATGAAATATAAGGAACGTTTTCTAACTTTTCTGAATTTTTTAAGTCTTTAGCTGTATTAGCTACAAAGTAAGGTCAAATTACCCTTATTTTTATTAAAGTCTTATATTTTCAACCTTAACTTGATGACAATCCATAATAAAATTATGAAAGATAACACTATAAGATGTTTGGGTTTCACTTTAATTTGTCAGCATGACACGTGTGTCGCGGTCGAAGCTGCTTCATCAGATCTACGATATGAAATATAATTAGGTATTCCTTAATTTGTATCTGTCAATAGAATAGGCCGTACGCTAATATTACGGTATGAGTATTTAACTTTAACGATGAAATATCAAGGAAATTTTATGTACTTACTTATTTTGAATATTATTTTCAATGTTGCGAAATTCTAATTCTAAATTAGGATTGAGCACCACAAAAAAACATATAGAATGGAAGAAATCAAAACTATCCTAAGATTTTCTTGGTGAAATTTGTATCAATAATTTTTTTTTATTTTTTAGGTATGTAGCTAGACCACAAGTACGTACACAAGTATGATGGATAATGTAGTAAGTATGGACTGCACAGTCATTAGAAATTATGTTTTTATAACGAATAACAAGTTTAATTAAAATAAATCTACTTAGTCGGTGACTTCTAACTTGTGGACCTTATTTTAGTCAATATTTCTTATATACGAGTTGGTCAATTGTCCCCAATAAATCGGTAAATAAATTTTTTCCAAATTAATCGATTTCTTACATCAACCGATATATTATTCCATATACAGGGTGTATCAGAAAATGTGGACAATCTGTCGGATTCATATATAAGGTGATTGTTATGTGTTGAACGTTAGATGATCTTGACTCATACTTTTGTTTCGAAAATTTGAATTTCCCAATAACCAGGATCTATCGTTTTAAAATAATTCTGTCCAATAATAATTGTGTGTAGGCTAATTCTCAAAATCTAAAAACTTTAAAATTATTTTTTAAATAGGGCACCCTATACAGGCTGTTATGGAAATGACGTATTATATTTAAATCGGCAATTCCTGAGATGAAAATAAATTGAAGAAAAATATCCAAAAATGGCGCTTTAATTTAATATGCCCTGTACATGACCTTATGTCAAACCAAAAATGACCATGTGATGCCCCTGTCAAGAAGGTAAACAAAGCAACATATGTCAACAATGTTGTCATATCTTCAGAGTAAACTCTTTAGAAAGTCAATAACCGTTTGACAGATTGCAAGTTGTTTATTTTTCAGGGTACATTATTATAAACTTTTACGTTCAGTTCAGTTCCCTAGGAAACAATCTCTGATGTATAAACTTGAACTCGAACGAACCGCCGCGGAGTTTTTAAATGGTCAGGTATGTTCTCATTTGTTCAATTCAAACGACACCCGTCAGATTTGGACAACTTAAAAGTTTATAAATGCCACTTACCCTTTAAAAAAAAATGCAATTTTATTTACCTTTTCGGACTTATTTAAAACCAACTTAATTTATAAAAAACACCAAGTACTCACATCACAAAATCACATAGTTTTCGTGTCACAATACATCTAAGTACCGTTCAGTCTAAATTAGTATTTTAAAGTGCTACTGTGTAGACAAAAGTACGCCCTTATTGTCTAAATAACACGTTGGTTCCGTCGATCAATATTGAACTGCTGGACTGGGGCACCGCTGTCGCTAAAAGAACAAATAACTTAATAATTTAAACTCTGGTTTAAGTATTAACATACAATTTAACACACAAATCTGCTTGAAACAGCAGTATGAAACCCCAGCCGGCTAATCTTGGAGGAACAGCTGATCTTGCAAAAACGATTGCATATTCTTTTTTACTCGACTGGGATTGATACTTAAAAATACAGCGTTGCCACTCTTTCGATGTTTTGTAAGGTTATATTCATAAAATGAAGAATTTCCTTCTGTAATACTTTTCTTTATAAAGATAGTCTCGGAAATGGCAACCGCGCTGGTTGGACGAGACTATTTATTTTAAAGGGATGGAAGGGTCTATCAACATAATTATTTCATCATTCTTCTGCAGTAAAGGATTAATAAATTTGATTAGCCCATTAGAAATTAGTGTTTTTATTATTTCTGAATTTCTATTGCGAAATAATTATAATAATTTATGTGTACGATAGGTTATTGTAAAGTGTAACTATGCGTTAGTATTTATTGCTTTTGTGTAATAAAATAAGTACATATCTTCAAAAAAAAAATTGGAAACTCGTGGGTGCCTGTGTGTTTCTTTAAGTGATTTAGTGCAAATGTTCCGAGAGATTGAAAATAAGAGGACGAATAGGGTTTAGTGGGTATAAGCTTATTATGCAGTGCAGTTCCACATTATCATCAGGGTACGTGATGAGCATAAAGCTTTTCCCTTAGAAAAAGAAACAAAAACCTGAAGATGTCTCTGTGCCCTGGATTACTTGCTAGTATACTGGCACCTGGATTCACTTCTATTTGGATACTAGGTAAACTAAATATTATTTTTATAAGAATCTAAAGTTATTTTCTACACAGTTGGCAACATTGGGCTTGAACATCTGTTGATTACACAGCTTGGCAATTGTAATATGATCATATATGAATGTGCCGAGGAGTAACCGGGTGGGTTTAAGGGTAAATTATCCCACTTTTTCGATTTAAAAAAAAATATATGTAACGCTTCTCTAGGACATCCCAGGAGTCACCCATTTAAATATAATACGTCATTTCCATAACACCGTGTATATCAATACTAATTTGGAAAGCCGTTAAAAGTAGCTTTTTAATCATGTATGTTGCTTATATTTAACTCTTCAAGTTGTCGATTTATTAGCATTTCTTTGGCAAATTTCGTAAATCTTATACATTCAATAGAAGTGTTCCTTCGTTTGTGATTTTAAGTTCGCGGTACAATGACAGATAGAAAATTTAATATAATGTGTCCAGATTTATTAAAAATAAATATCAAGAAATTTAATCGAATCCAGAATAACATTAAAATCACGATCAATTAATGCTGATCGTATATAATCCATAGTTGTATGACGCACGTTTATTAAAACTTATTTAGATATTATGATAACCTTTATACAGCGTGTATCAGCCAAATGAAATAAACTCTATAATAAATAAATGGGGGCGGTTTGTGAAAAAACGCCGGGACCCGTCGATTGGTATTACTAGCTGAGCATTTTTTTCAATAAGGTGTGTCATGTAACAGTGGCCAATACCAACTTTCTTAGTTTAAATGTAACACCCTGTATATTATTCAATTTTGGATCCCTCAGAAAATTTTAGACATATTTAATGTACAATATCCTGTACACTGTACCTATCTTCAACTGTTTCGGAAATATTAAGTGTTTTCAGATTTATTGCATTTCTGCGTTTCTTTTGAGCGTTTGCGTTGCGTTTGAATTTAAGTATAGTATTTGCAGAATTATACCGTTGATCTTTTGGCTGCAATAAAATCTCATTATCCCTTGGACCATAAAATAAATAAGATAATACCAAATTTTAAAACCTTTTCGAGCAGAGCCGGACCAGGTATACAAATTCAATTTATACCTATGGCTGATGCATATATAAATACAAAGTGATTTTTAATAATTTTAATCTTTAGTGGTTTTCCGGAGAGTAATTTTTAGTTAGGCTTATTAGTGGTAGAATGTGGCGTCCTTGGAATTGTGCTGATAGGGGGGCATCTTCAAGTGTGATTTTTAAAAGAAAGCATTTATCTACCGATGTGTATGTGTATCAGTTGTTGTTGAGTAGAAAATTTAATTAGATTGATGCTTTAGCAGAGACGTCTACTTTGACAAAAACTCCTTTATCTTCGGTAAGAGCGGCTGATTAAAGACGAAACAAATCTCTTGTAGCCTTTCAAGCCTTAGGAAAATATTGCGTAAAATGGGATTTATATACCGAAGCATTGATAAAAGACAAACATTAATGGAATCTCAACGTTTACGGGAATGTTAGAAGAAATAATATTTCTCCTACATTAAATGCATCTGTAGTAGATTTAATTGAAAACGAAATAAGAAAAATTTCTGCAGACCGCTGGAAAAACTGTATACAGCATGTACTTAAGGTGGAGAATTCTTACAATTGTATGATTACAAATGTTCAATCCTTAATTAGGTTTCTAAGTTTAGGCTTAGATGAAGATAGTGATAGTGATACAGAGTTAAATTTTGAATAAATTATCAATAGTTTCTTAGAATTTAATTAATTTTTATTGTACTTGTTATCCTAATAATTATACTTACCGAGGTTTAGGCGTATACAATAGTGTTTAATCAGGTAGTTTATTTATGGTAGTAAGAGTCAACGGTATAATTCTGCAACAACTATACCTGCATATCAGAAAAATGTATTATTTAACAGAAATGCACAAAATAACAATTCTACAGATTATTGATTATGGAGATAAAATACGGACACAAATGGAAGTTGCTCGCTTATTTATTATTATTATTACAAGAAAATAAAATGTATCCCTATAAAATGATTGATTGATACTCATACTCATGAGCTCATGGAGGATCATTTTGATGGGAGAATGTATTTTTGTGAACAAATGATGGCAATGTTAGATAACAATGTGATCTAATTAGAACATGTTTTGTTTTCTGATGAGTGCACCTTAACACTTCACGGTCATGCTAATCGTAAGAATTGCCGATATTGGTCTTGGGAAAATCCTCATTGGATTAGAGAAGAACATACGCAATATCCCGAAAAGGTTAATATTTGGGCAGGAATTGTTGGAGATCATATCATACCATATATAGTCCCTTTTTCATTAATGGCCAATTTAAATGGCGATAATTATTTAGCACTGCTCCAAAATAATGTCTTGCCAACTTTAACAAACTTATATTCTGATCCAGCAAACCCACAACTTCCAGCGAATATGATATGGTTTCAGCAAGATGGAGCACCGCCCCATTACGAAATCAATGTCCGACACTACCTCAACCGAGTATTTCCAAGTCGATGGATAGGGAGGCATGGATCGATGGAATGGCCAGCACGATCCCCTGATCTGACGCCATTAGACTTCGTCTTATGGGGTTATGTCAAAAATATTCTATACAAGAAGACGAATACGCTTGCAATTAGATCGGTCACGCCTGAGATGTTCAGTAACGTTAGAAGAAATTATTTAAGATTAGGATGTTGCCAAGACGTTCACGGCGATCAGTTTCAACATGTCCTACATTAATATATTTTTTTTTTGTTATTTACATTATCAAGAAATAAACAGTATTACTTATTAGTTTTTGAGTGTGTTGTTAATTTTTGCAATACATCTGAAAATATTTCCGAAACAGTTGAAGATAGGTATATGATATTGTACACTAAATATGTCTAAAATTTTCTGAGGGATCCAAAAATTGAATAATATGTGTATTGGGTGTTGTATTTAAAATATGAAAGTTGGTATTCGCCACTGGTACATGACACACCCTGTATGAAAAGTTTTTATTGAAAAACATGAGCAACTAGTACTATCAATCGACGTATCCGAGCGTTTTTTCGCACACGCCTCCATTTTTTATTATATAATCTATTCCATTTGGCTGATACACGCTGTATAGAACCCACAATGAATAGTTAAATTCGACGGATTTATTTAATTCAATTATTATAGAAAATTTTTTAAAATTTAGATTTAGAAATAAGCTTTTAAAGTTCCATGGTAATAAATTTGAAACCACTGAAGATATTACAATTTTTTCAAATTTGTTAAGTGACTACGGAAAAATGTGAGAATACGGAAGAAAAATCGATCTTATAAGCATTCTATTTTAACTATGTTCCAAATTTATCATTGAGAAAATGGTCTTTTCCATTAACTGAGATCTTTTTTATTTATCTTTCCTTGTGTATTTATCTAAAGTGATTGAATTTTCTCTTAGGCATGTTTCTTTTTCGACATAAGCTAAAATAGAATAAAATTTTATTTTGTAGTGGCTATATCCGCTCAGAAACACGTACGAAACTCGTCAATACTTTTTCAAACCTTTCAAAAGTAAATAAGAAAACGAACAGCGTGAAAATAAATAGAACTTCCACCGATGATGGAAAAGGAGGCTTTGGTCAGAAAAATGATATATATACGATTTTTATTGGGTTTTGCAAAAAAACTAATATATCGGGTGATTCATCGTTAAGTTGAACATTAGAAATCTCATGTAATTTTGAGGTGGCTGAATATTGGCTCCCTTGTGCCTTGTTTCTTGAAGAGGTCGACATGGAAAAGCCATGTGCCGAATTTGAGTATATTTTGGTGAGCGAATTCCTACCAGCTTCAATTAAACGTGATGACAAAACCACGGAACTCTCATAGTTCACTCTCATTGACAAAACGAAAATTATTGTTAGTGACAATAATTTCATTATTTGTTATGTTCAGCTTTACGTTAATTTTTGGCAATAGTGTCATAGAAATTATTTACTGGTGTTTGCTGTATTATCTAAACTACGAGAGTTTTGTGGTTTTGTCATTACGTTTAATTGAATAGCGTAGCATTGGTTTACCAAAATGTAGTCAAACTCGACACATAGGTTCACCATATCGGCCTCTTCAAGACATTATGATGCAGCTTTTCTATATAATCTACAGGTGAACCAATAATTAGCCACCTCAAAAATTACACGGGATTACTTATGTTCAACTTAAAGTGCTCAGTATCCCTAATCGTAAATAAATAAATAAAAAAACACCCTGTATGCTCTGAATGTATTCAGGCAAAAAAAATATTTTGGTGAGTATTAACCAGAGCAGTTAGTTATTTCATATTTTATGTTAAAAGGGATATAAAAGTAACCTTTACAAGAACATTCCATTTAATTCTGGTCGGACTATTCACTTAAATTAGCGGAAGCACATTTTCACAAATTTCCACCGTTTTAGGATACGTTGTTATTGGTACTAATAATATTATACTAGCCTGTTACCACACCGCAATAGTTTATAATTCTATAACATATACAGGGTATTCTCTAACGCCTCTGAAAAAATGAAGGAAATTAACACGGAAATGTAGTATAAAAATGTTCCGCATGTCGCTTTGTTTTCGAAATACAGGATGTTAAAAAATATTATATTTTTAATTTTATTAATTAATGCCAAACGATATTCGAATGATATTTGTTAAACATGAAGGATTAGAGCACTTTACTTTGGGTTAATTTTAAATTTTAGAATTAATTCATTTGCGGGAATCTGGGTGAAAGAGTACCTTAATTTTTTAGGTATTTTCGTATTTTTATCGTCAAATTATACGAGTAGGTTTAGCTTCGTTCCATGGTAACTATGTTTGTTTCCTCCATGACATTTGTCTCCTATTTAACATCTTTCAAATAATATCCTTTTGAATTTATTTGTACTCCATTACATACTTTTCTTAATGGCCGAAAATTTTCAACACATAAAATACAATTTAGCACGTCGTGTACATGGGTGTTTACTGGCTCATGGAGGGCATTTGCAGCAATTTATTTGACTTTTGTTCATAGGAGTTCATTATTCAAAGTTTTTAAATCATATGCATTACCAAATCATTGGCATTAATTAATAAAATGAAAAATACAATATTTTTTTAACACCCTGTATTCCAAAAACGAAGCGACATGCGAAAAACTTTTATACCACATTTTCGTCTTAAAGTAAGGTGAGGATTCACCTTCTTCATTTTTTCAGAGAAGTTAAGAAACACCCTGTATAAGGAATAATATGCCTTCAAAGGTTCTAGGATTTACGATAGAAAACAATTTAAAGATTATTAAACTTATTACGGTTTATCTGCTGCTTACTATAACAATTCAATTCGAAAATCCGAGCGAAAACTTTGTATTCAATAGCGATGCCTATAAATATTTATTAGAGCGAAACACTACCTTTTCTCGATTTTTCACCTTTTGGGGCAAATAATATCATGGATATACGGTTTTTCCAGGACGTAAGCTGATATTGGTTTTGCGGATAGAAAATGTATAGGCCTTTGCAGCTGAACCAAAAAAATAGGATCAGGTACTAAACAATTTATGTCTTTGCTTAGCACAACCAGCAAGCAGTCGTCTCTAATCAACTTTAAGAAATACAACTTGTATTAGATTTATTTTTTTATTGGCATAGTACTTTTTTCAGGTTAACCTATAATAGTTAAATGAGGTAGAGTAGATTCCCGAGGTTGTCGCGTTGTGAATGTGGTTAGAAATTTTCATCAAAAAATACAGGGTATCCAGAAACTCGTAATGATTGAAGCTCAGATTAAAATAAATTTCGTGTGTATAAATTTATTCTAAACTGTAAATTGAGGCGACCTTTCAGGTAGTTTGGGGCAAAACTGAAACTGTCTTTACCCACAATAAAATAGTTACATTTATAGGCGTCGGTAGAAGGAGTATTCCATTATTATAGGAAAAGTAATGGAATTTGTAACAAATTTAACGATCTTTTGGAAAAAATTTAAGGATTAAACTACTTTAACCAGCATCCAAGGCTCTATTTGGTATTCGCCCATTTCGAATGAGTTGAATTTTGAGCCCGTAATAATTTCATGTTTGAAATTAGCTCATGCGAGTTGACGTAGAACGAAACCTTTCTCACTATAAGCATTTTTATCTGGTAGACGACAGCAGTATTTTCTAGTCGATAATTTTGAAAAACCATTTACTTTTATCTTTTAATCAAAATTTGTTAAATACTTTGTAAAGTGTAAATTTTAAGTGCGCATTCAGTATATTAAACATTAACTTTGACCGTTTCCTTAAAAATGTCCTTAAAATTAAATATCCTTTGTTTCTATTATTCCGAACCACAAAAGGCACTTTGCATAAAGTCATATTTCTACATATATACAGTGCGGTTCTTTAATATCCCCCCCTCCCCCCTCCTTCAATTGTAACTTGACCATATACCTAATATTTTTTTACAAATATCGACAGATAGTTTTAAAGGAAGCATACTTCTAATTTTTGATGCGAACTCCAAATCGTATAAATTTTAGCTACATAACGAATATCTGTATATTCTTGATTTTACTTTTATTTTGTTTATATGGAACAAAAAGTGATTGCTTTCTCCCCGATCTAGCCATTTGGCATTATGTCACTCTTACTAATACAAAATCGGTTCAGTATAGTTTCTTGTCAATTATGTTAATGGTTTTCTGTCTGAATTATGTTTACAACCATATTTTAGCAATGAGTTATTCTAGACAGACCCTTTCCATATTTATAAGACTGATGTCTAGGGATAACGAGTTCTATTTTCCTAGACTTCCATTGGTTTCGTATATCGTCTGTTAAGAAATTGCTTTTTTATTGCCGATGAATCGAAGGTAATAAAGAAAAGGTTAACAAATAAAGAAAAAAAGTTATGTTTTGTAAATTGTCTAGTGTTAGGACTTAACTAACTAGCAAAATTTGTCAAACATTTTTATCCTTTGTATTGGTTGGTAGGTTATTACACTGAGAGAAAATTGTTATTACCCGTTTAGCTACGATAGCAAAAACAAAAAAAAATAGCTTAGTGGCATCTGTGAGTCGGACGAACAATCGCGTCCGACCCCTTCCAACTCCTACACCGGCCAATACTCGCCCATGAAAGGGGTGAATTTTTTTTTTCAATTATTAGCGGCAAATATATATTCCCCCCCCCCCCCCCATTTTCGAGGATGCTGAGCACGTTGGTGGTGTTGGAAATCGCGTCCGACCCCATCCCCCTCTCTCCCCCATTTTCGATGATGTTGAGAATGGAGAAAATAGTTGTACTTCTCTTTTTGGTTGTAATCGTCTCTCATTCCGGTCCAACTGAAAAAATATAATAGTTTGCACGAAAAAACGCCAAAGCGTGGTCACTTTATTTTTATCTATTTATTTTTAAATTTCAATTAAATTAAAAAATCATAAAACAGGAAGAGTAATTTAAAAAAAAATTTAAAAACTTTTTCTTAAAAGGGAAAATTGGAAGGGGTCGGACGCGATATCAAAGACGAAAATGGGTTTGTTCGGGTTTGTTCGTTTAACCCCTCTAGGCGGTGGTTTTTTGCCGTTTCGAGGGGTTGCGCAACCCTAAAGAGAAATTCTAACGCCGCCATCGTGTTCAGCATCATCAGCATTTCGATTTTTCGAGGTTTTTTCCGATTCACAGACGCCACTAGCTGTGACAGTAAAATTGATCTTGATGGGTATATCACTGCTGTGGTAGTAAAGTCGCTTTATTTTTTTTATTTCATGATTAAACACAAGCACACAGACTTAAATACGTGACAACCAGACTAGGTAGCCAACTACCATAAGTGTTTATCTATCTGCTACTTACCTACTAGGTCGTGTTAATCATTGTTAATACCTAATTTCATAACATAGTGCAAAGGAATGAATTAAATTTTTTTATACGAAAGCTGTACGTCAAACGACAAAAAATCAAGTGATGACATTTGCTCAGCAAGCAATGGGAATTTCAGAAATAATTTTTATTTAAAAAAAAAGAAGTGGATGGTACGCCACCTCTTTTCTTCAAAAATACCGAGATCAATAATAATTCCCACACGAAATAAAAAAACATCCTAAAATGCCTCTTGATGAATAGAAAGTGTATACCAAATTTCACAAAAATATCTAGACCAGTATCATAGATAATAATAAAAAAGGAGATTTTTGAAAATCTTAATCCTTAAATATTAACATGTTATTAATAAACACCCTGTATAGTTGCTATAACAAGTAGGAAAAAATTAAGTAACTCGTTTTATTTACTGTTTTGCAAAAACTATACCCTAAACACTTAAAATGACTGATTTCCTTTGACTACAAATCACGACGAGAATAATTGGTATTTTACATTTCGTTGAGAAAATAAATAAAGGAAATTTATTTTTATTATTTACTGTATTTATTTTATGGCATCTGTGTTTTCTGAAATTGAGGTAATATATAAAATATCACAGTTAGATTCTAAAATATAACTAGAAATACTTTTATCTTCCTGATTTCCACAGGTTAAATGGAAAAATACAGTTTCACTTAAGATTTATTAAATCAAGTAATTTTCACAAAATTTTCAAAACGCCACAGGAAGCTAATAATATCCGATTGCGAGTCAAACGGTTGGGCCAAAATTATTTATGACGTTTCTTTAAATAGGTTAGTTATTTGTATTTTCTCTCTTATCAAAATTATCTTTAAAATATCAAGCTCCGAGGGTAAAATAAAATTCGAATATTCCACCAAAAGTGTCCAAAAAAACCGCGATATGTATATTATCCAAAAAAATCAAAGAAGATGTATCAGATTAAGATTAGTTTCGAAGAGTTTATGAGCAAAAAGAGGTTACAAATATTCGCCATGCTTTATACAATTTGTCCACGATAAGGAGGGCCAGTACAGGGATCTCGGAAACTGTAAGAGATACGAAGTCGGTTAAATATAGGTAAAGTTGCGCATTTACGTGCCTAATAATACGCCGTTTAGAAAGTTTTAAAATTCCGAGTAGTTCCGGAGATATTGGAAAAAAAAACGAAATTCTGAAAAATCGTTTTATTGTTTCCTGGGTTTTTTTGAGATCGAATTCTAAAGTAAATTACACTTTTGCATTGCCACTTTTTGCGCTCTATTTAACAGCGTTAATTGTTTTGTAATCCGACGAGTCGTCCTCGAAGGGCCATTATCAACTTTCTTTTTTTAAATACGGTCCTGTTTTTCTGATATTAGAATTTGATAGCTTTTCTTCTTCCGAATGCAACGATGTATGACACATTGTGGTTTAATGACGTTTCGAGGGTTGTTTGAACAACATCAGGAAATTTTTGGATACGGTCCTGTATTTCTCCTAATTTTATAAATAATATCTCATAAGTAAGCTCTAAATTTTTACTTATGTTGGACTAGTTCAATAAATAACAAATAATTTAGTAATAAACCACAAATAAGTGAACAGTATACAGAAACATTATTTCAAACTTCTGTTGATTCGGGATTTGAAAGAAAAGTAGGCGCTTGAATCAAAAAAATTAAAATGGTGACGTGTGATTTGTTTCACTTGACATTCCCATTGTGATCGTTTGAGAGCATTTTAAGAGGTTTTCTATTTTCCAGAAAATATGGAACATAAATTTACAAATGCTGGAAAGTTTGATATTCTATCGCATTATTTATTTTATCTCAAAAAAACTGTTATGTGGCAGATGTTATTTGTGCTTACAGAATAACGGAAATCATTTTGAACACCTGATTATGTAGTTCCTTACTTTTTTCGTTGTTAGATTTATTACTGTTTTGGAATGATTTTTGTTCACTTATTTGTGGTTTATTATTAAATTATTAGTTATTTATTGAACTAGTCCAACATAAGTAAAAAATTTAGAGCCTACTTATGAGATATTATTTATATAATTAGGAAAAATACAGGACCGTTTCCCAAAATTTCTTGATGTTCAAAAAAACCCTCGAAACGTCATTAAACCACAATGTGTCGTCATACATCGTTGCATTCGGGAGAAAAAGCTCTCAAATTCTAATATCAGAAAAACAGAACCGTATTTAAAAAAAGAAAGTTGATAATGGCCTTTCGAAGACGACTCGTCGGATTACGTAACAATTAACGCTGTTAGATAGAGCGGAAAAAGTGACAATACAAGAGTGCAATTTACTTTAGAATTCGATCTCAAAAAAACCCAGGAAAACAATAAAACGATTTTTCAGAATTTCGGGTTTTTCTGGATATCTACGGAACAAACTCGCTGAACGGCGTATTATTAGGCACGTAAATGCACAACTTTACCTCCATTTAACCGACTTCGTATCTCTTACGGTTTCCGAGATCCCTGTACTTTGACACGTTGTATACTGGGTGTCCCAACTCTATTTATACGCGTAATATATTCTACCCTGAATATGAATAAAACAAGTTTTAAGACAAATACTTTTAATGTGAGCAAGTACATTAAATACAGTGTTATAATTTTCGTACTAGAAGATCGGATGTCCAAATAATATTTATTGATAAATATTCCTGCACTTTTACCCCCAATGAATAAGATACATTGGCGGGATGGAGAACAGTTAAGGTCCATTTATAAACTTTTACGTTCAGTTGCAGTTCGCTGGGAAATAATTTCTGATTTATAAACTTGAACTGATTGAACGAACCGCCGCGGAGTTTATAAACGATCTGGTATATTTTCATTTGTTCAAATCGGTTGAGCGCCGACATAAGTAAACTGCATAAAACTGAACTGCAGCGACAAAGTTTATAAATTCAACTTCATACAGAGAGCGACTTTTCGTAAAAAAATTCCAACACTCTCAGAAATGTGAAATTTTAGTTTACAATGTTACTAACTTATTACCATTGTAATAGAAAATATTAATAATTATTGTTCGCCTAAGAATAATATTTAAGGCCTTCGGCCTTTAATATTAATATTATTTTAATTTATCGTTATTTCAAAAATAATTTATGATAAACATTAAACATACTATACATTTTTAATAGACCATTTTATGAAGAAGCAATATTTGTCAGAAAATACACAAAGTACACTTTAAGAAAGTTAATTAAAAATTGCACGAAACGAAAAGTTTCCAGGGTCAAATTTGTTATGCCTCTCTTAGTTTCAATCAACAAGGTGATTTTGCAAATCTTCGCATTTTAGAGATCCGTTACGCGTTAACTTATCGAAAAGGTAAGAACTGATCTTGTTAGAAATTTTCACGAAAAGTTCAGTGGTGTAGCAGGTTTTCCCTAAAAAGTCTTATTTTTGAGATAGCAACAAAAAATAAAATTTTTGAAATGGCACACCCTATTTTTTATATTTTTTAGTTAATTAAGCATACTTTGGACTTTACAAAAATGTATAGTTGTATATATTCATATTGAAAAATAATCTAAAAATGCGATATTTTTAATAATTTACGATATTTATAACAGTAGGCCAGGGTCAATTTATTAGGAACAAATGCAAATGGTCAAAACTTGACAGATCTGTCATATTTTTATTATTTATGAAATATCTATTATGTAAGAGTTTTTTTCTATTTTGGTTTCATATGAAAGCTTTTTCGATACCGTTTTCAGCATCGTAATAAGCTTTTAAATGGTTGGTTGTACTGCTGTGTATGTTTGGTTGCATAATAAACAGTTTTGTTCAGGATTAATCCTTATTTGTGGATCCAATAATCCACTTTTATTAAGAACTGGTTGTAAAAAATTAATGTATAAGTATAGTATTTGCAGAATTATACCGTTGATCTTTTGACTGCAATAAAATCTCATTATCCCTTCGACCATAAAATAAATAAGGAAATCCCAAATTTTAAAACCTTTTCGAGCAGAGCCGGACCAGGTATACAAATTCAATTTATACCTATGCCTGATGCATATATAAATACAAAGTGATTTTTAATAATTTTAATCTTTAGTAGTTTTCCGGCGAGTAATTTTTAGTTAGGCCTATTAGTGGTAGAATGTGGCGTCCTTGGAATTGTGCTGATAGGGGGGCATCTTCAAGTGTCATTTTTAAATGAAAGCATTTATCTACCGATGCCAAACTAATAATTAAAAATGTGTATCAATCGTTGTTGAGTAGAAATTTTAATTCATCAAATAAAGGCAAAAGAATCACAATATTACATGCTGGTTCAGAGAACGGGTTTGTTCCAAATTGTCTGTTGCTTTCAGCTAAAAACATAGCAGATTCTTCTTTAGATTACCATCAAGATACGGACGAACAACTTTTTGAAGATTGGTTTAAACATAAACTCCTTAAAAATATACCTGAAAATATCGACATTGTAATGGACAATGCTAGTAATCATAGTCGGCAAGCAAAAATCATTCCCAATTCTAATAATACAAAAGCAGAAATTCAAAATTTTATGATTGAAAATGATTTATATTTTGAAGAAACTTACAAAAAACGAGAATTGCTAGAAGTATTAAAAGCTTTTAAAATAAATAAGGAATACGAGTGTGACAAACTTGCAACAGAAAATGGACATACAGTGTTGCGTCTTCCTCCGTACTATTGAATATTCAATCCTATTGAGCTAATATGGCACCAATTAAAATCCCATATTAGGAGAAATATTATTTCTCCTAATATTGGATCCTAACATTCGATGTAGGAGAAATATTATTGGTGTGGTATACATTTTCAAGCCGGCCCTGATCCCATTTATTGAGCTTTGAAGAGGTTGAGGCGTATACAATAGGGTTTAATCAGGTATGGCTGTAAGAGTCAACGGTATAATTCTGCAACAACTATACCACCTGTTACTATACTGGGTAAGGGGAAGATTATCAACGAAATTTTCAACAAATGTAGTTAAAATTTTGAAGTATTTTCTGGATATTAAATTTTCATCATATATCAAATATCGAATTTTGTCATCCATCATTAAGCAAAAAATATTAAAACTTTTCTTGGAATGTAGAATCTCTCGTAACTTGGGGATTTTCTTGCGCCCAATAATGAATATTTTTCTATTAAAAATTCCTTCGCGTAAAAATTTCGACTCGTCAGTCCAAATAATATTTTGTAAAAATTGTGGATCTTCCTGTATAATTCTGCAACAACTATACTATACACCGAAGTAAATGCTATTTTCAGCCTCAGTTATAAACTTATTGATATCCTCTAAATCTAAAATGGAAGATTTTTTGGGCTTGTAGTTCTCAGATTGCCTTTTTAAAAAGGCTTGAAGTCTTGCATAATTTCTTATATCTGTGTTTTCATAAATGTTAATGCAAGCTCTTAATTTTCAGTATAAGGACCACAGAGTCGACGACTTCTTAGTTTTACTTTCCTTCTCAAAATAAGCGATTAGAACATTTTCACTACTTCTAGAAACACCTTTCACAGTACACCAGGTTGTGAAGGTCTTGTAGTCTTTTTCGTATACTTTCTTGGACTTTTTTGGTAAAAGTTGATCCAATGTATTATTTGCAATTTCCCTTAACTCAGGAGGAGTTAAATTAATAATATCTTCTTGATCCATTATTGATTAATTTTAAGAAAGCTTTCAATATTCGCGACAAAATGGCTTACACATATAATTTATCAAAGCTCACTTAATAACTAATTTGACTATTACCAACATATGTAAACATACAAATTTACAAAATTTTTATGGCATTTATTAGTTTTAATTATGTGTTTTTTTATTAAAAAATACACAAAATAGAAAAAATAGTATACAGTACATGTTTTATAAAGCTATTAAATCACTTATCCACTTAGCAAACGAGCCTCTTGCGGCTTGCGGTAACATAGACGCGTGCTAAAATATCATACCTTATAAAACTTGTACTTTAATATACTATTATAATATTAAAAGTATCGAGAGATCGAGAGTGGGAGACCCTGTACATGATATAAAAAAAGCTTTAAGGTTTAATTAACAAATAGTTCATTGTTTAAAATATTACTTTTAGTGGGAGTAGATTGAATTATATCGAAAGTACAATTTTTATTTATTTATTTATTTATTGACGGGCAACGCCCAATTTTAGAAAAATGACGAGATTAAACTATAATATCAAATTTATAAGTGTAAAATAAAAAATAAAAAAATATAATGAATTGAAAGTTTATAATATTTATGCAGTGATAAATACTATAATAGAGAAGGCAATATATAGTCAGTAATTCCTTCATAAAATCTGATCTACTTAAAAAAAATCAAGCGTGGGATACTCATTAGCTAGTCTGCATGATCGTGATATAAAAGCTATTTTGGCCATAGTTAGTTCTGTGAGGTGGTACAGAACTGACGTGTTTCACTAGATGGTACGTGCAATCCTATTCTGTCAAGTCACAAAGGATAGTTATATGTGTTATGTAATAGGTTTAACAACATTATAAAATCCCAATGATCGCGATGTAGCCTGAGGGTTCTGATCTGGGTCCTTGCTTCAAGTTGAGAATAATCTAGTTGCGGTGTATTAAGTTTATAGGGCATGTAATTCAAAAATTTATGTTGAACCCTATCAATATTCAAGATATGTACATTGTACATTATAGCAATGATTCCAGACACAGGAGGAGTATTCCAGGTGGGTTCATATTAATGAACAATATAATTGTTTTACAGTTTTGAAATAAATAAAGTCATTGGTTATGCGCTTAATAAATCCTAGAAGTTGGAGAGATTTCGGTGTGATAATATCAATTATCTTTTTTAAAGTGTACACCCTGTATTTTGTGCCAAATATTGTTTCTTCATAAAATTGTGTATTATAAATGTATACTATGTTTATTGTAAACTATTTGTGAAATACTGATAAAATAAAATAATATTAACATTAAAGGAGGACGGCCTTAATATTATATTACAATACAAGTAAGGTAGCTACGTCAAAACGAGCTGAAGGCGAGTTTGGTAAATCACGCAAATGCGGTAAAGACACATTCCGTGATTGTATTGTACGATAATTTATTTACAAGCGTATTTTAGGGCACCAATATTAAAAACTAAAAGAGCATTATTTTAATTTACCCCGTAGGTGCCTCGTAAGACATTATCAATAATGCATTAATATCAGGTTGCTAAGGAAATAAATTATAAAAATTTAATAGTTGGATTTTAAACTTGCTTTTATAGTATGTAATTACTTACGGCATTAGTGCTGTAAAGTGCTACTTACCGCACTCAAATCAGTACGGTAAGTAGTTACTTACTGCACGCGAATAGATAAATATGATTATTAGCTGAACCATAATTATTATTATCTATTACTATGATAATAAGTTAATAACATTGTGTTATAAGTAACGTAAATTATTTAAAATATCGCAACTTATGTTGTTTTTGAATATAAATATAAACAACAATAATATATAATTTAAGTTTAAATAGCAACTTACTCACACAAAGTCTCAAAGCTTACGAAAAAAAAGTTATCTTTTATGGATCAAAATTTTCGTATAGGTTTAGTTGTCAATTATGATAATGGATTTGTGTCTGAATTATGTTCACGGCGATATTTCGAGGAGCCGTTTTTTCCGACCTTTTCAATATTTATTAGGCCGTAAACGAGATTTTATTTTGGCACGTATTGGCTTCTTGTCTCGTCTCTTTGACGGCCGATTCTTTGTAATCTTAATATTATTTTAGGTATAAAAAAAAGTTTTTACTTTTTCAAGGTTGATTTATTGTATTAATAAAAAAATAGAATAATGAAAGTTATCAAATTTAGATTAAAATATTTTCAAGAATTTTACAGGCTGAACACAAAAACATAGAGCCAGTTACTGCGATTATCGCGATGAATTAATAAGTATAATGAGATGCAAATTACATTGGAATTCCTGAAAGTTCTATAACTCTTATTTTTCATTCAAATTTAATAAGACATATTTGGTTATATGTCCAATAGTAATGAACCAACGCTACAAAAAATTGTGTTAACAACAATTATCAATTATACAGGGTGTCAATTTGGAATGTCTCACCCCAAATATCTTGCTTGCAGTAAATAAGATTAAAAATCGAAGACACGTTAATTTTATTGTGAAGGGGGGCGCTTTTAAATAATATGTGCAGCCTGCATAATTTAACTCTATGGGAGGAGTAGATATGGCCCAAAAAATCTTAAATGGGAGGGGACGTGTCAAGTATCACGTCATTTTAACGTCTTCTAAATCTCTTTCCAATAATGTCCTGGGTTATTATTTTTTGAGTAGTATTTTCCAAGCAATCGCGTTCAAAAACGGAAATTAGTGGAACTCTTTAGACCGTGCTTTTCCCCCGGTAAAGAATTGGAAAGGGTGTAACCCGGACTGACTACTCACGGACGCCTAATCATCACAATAATGTTTTTTTAAATAATAACTTAAAAACCATAAATCTCCATGCAGGTGTGTTCTAATTGTGCCCATTTTGGAAAAGCGATTTCTTCGAAATAACTACTCAAAAAAATAATAAGTTATCTTTTTTTAATTAGGTACAATCTACATGTATATTTAGATACTTTTTTTATGATAGAACACAAGCACTAGAGAAAAAATCCTTTGGGGCACTCTGGGAGTGGTGCGTGTAGCGATTCACGTTGGTTTTGAATCTTTGGAGGTTCTATTCGTTGGGAAAAACGACCTCGGGAAGCTTGACCACATATGCATGAACGGCAGTAGTTTCTCGTATATTTCTGCTATTCGCCGCTCTTGGCGGAATAAAGAGGGCACGTTCAGCCGAGCACTTTCAATGAAAATATCTGTAGTTCGATATTCTAGGCTGTCGAGGTTCTTCGTCAGCTCGTGGTCTCCGACCAGACGAATGGCCCTCCTTTCGATGGAATCCAGTAGCCGAAGAGTATGTTTGGGTGCAGAGCTCCAGACATGAGAGCAGTACTCTATTGATGGTCGAATCTGGGCATTGTGTAGTATCAAAAGTTGTTGAGGTGCGTACAACTTTTGGTTTGGAAAAGTACACCAAGTTTCTGAGAAGCTATCTTGGCGATTGCCACAACGTGGTTATGTCAAGACATATTTCCTCCGAGATTGACGCCCAGCAAATTAATAGGTGAAGCCAGTGGAATTGCGTGTCCTGCCATGACTATATCCGATTCTGTAATGTTAACCTTTTTAGAGAAAACTGCTGCCTGGATTTTTTTAACGTTAAATTCGATTTAGGTACTGTTACCCCAAGCCAAAATTTCTTCCAGGTTTTTCTTAAGGCATAATACTTCATGTTGTCTGCGAAGATGTGCCTCGACAACCGATGTTTATGAATTCAAAGAGAAAGATGAGATGTGAGAAGTGTGCTATCGTCAGCAAAACAAGATATCGGATTTTTCGTTTTCACTAGAATGTCGTTAGTGTAGAGTAAGAAGAGAGTGGGAGACAATATGGACCCTTGAGGAACACCGGTATTGATTGTGAAGGTCGAACAAATCCGTGAATCGCCACTTGCAGTGAGCAGTCGTTAAGAAAGCTAGACAACTGTGCACAGAATCGACTGGGCATACCATAAGATCGCAGTTTACTTAGAAGTCCCTCATGCCAAACACGATCAATGGCCTGAGAAATATCCAGGGCAACAGCCCGAGACTCCCCATGATGTTCGATTGCGTTATTCCAAAGATGGGTGACATAGGCTAGAAGATCTCCAGTTAATCTGGACTTCCGAAAACCATATTGATGATCGCTGATAATGTTGAGGCCTTCCAGGTAGTTTAGAAGATGTTGGTTTGGTTGGCATTCTTCATTACTTTTGACATAACTGAAAGCAATGCGACTGGTCGATAGTAGGCAGGATTCTCTTACCTTTCTTTGTTATAGGCTGGGCTCGCGCAGTCTTCCAGCACGATGGGAATATTCCTTGTTTGTAGGATAAGTTACGAAGTCTACAAAATACTGGTGTTAGGTCATCGGCGCATCTCTTGAGAACTATAACAGGAATTTCGTCAGGACCAAAAGCTTTTTTGACGGTGAGTCCTCTCAGGATTCGGACGGAACACGATTTCGGTTATTTTAATGTGTTATTGGAAATTACATTAAACGACTTTTAAAATTATGTATCCCTTTATCCTTCTCATTGAAAATTTTAGGTGTAACATTTACCACTCCAGGGGTTAAACCACGAAGCAAGTGTTTTTTAAGAGCGTCCCCATTTATAATGGGAAGTTTGCGAATTGACACCACGTATTTATTAATATTATTATACTCTCATCTCTCATACTTGCATTTAATTATTTTCTCTAGTTCCACAAGTTAAAAATTGTATTTAACTAAATTATCTACAATCTTCTAAAATCTCAAGAATCCAAGATCTAGACCCTAAATTTTTATTATAATCATGAAGAGAATTACAATATTATTGATAATAAAGATGACCAAATTTATAATGTTTTTAAAATCATTTTTAAAATTAAAAATAATGTATAAAGTACTTTTGGGTATACAAAAAAAATAAATTTCAGAAATTTTATCATTTTGTTTCAAAAAAATTAGGTTTTGCTACTATTTCCTTTTATAATTATGCCGTTTATATTTGTGGGAGATATTGTAGATGCACATTTGCATGTCTCGAGATTCGCGAATTACCACCAGATATAAAAATATACACTGTAACCATATGGGGAAAAAATGGATTTTTCCATTTAGGTAAAATGTAAATTTAGCATAATTTTTTGGTTTAATAAAAAAATATAAAATTATAATAAAATGGGACACTGCGACTTTTGTTAATTGGCAAATTTTGACATTTTCTCCACGAAATGTCGAAAAATTACATTTATTTAAAAAAAGTTATTTGGAAAAGATGTTTGTGTTATAATTTTATTCCCACATACCAAATTAAATCATTTATGATAATTTTTTATTTCTTATCAATTTGTGGCTAATATCTATTTTCATTGAATATGGAAGTCGACTCACGTTAATGTACAAAACTCATCGTCTAAATTCATCCTTTATACCAAAAATTCTGAACAAATGTTCAATTTCCTCAAATAATTAAATTGCAGTTTAAAAATGTTGTCATATGTGCAGCAAACTCTTCATAACTTTAAAGATTCAACCAACGGAACGGAGAGTCTTGTTTGTTAAATAATAGATAGGTTGAAAAAAATTGACATAGAATAATTTTTATAATTACCATAGTAGAGTGAATTTCTGTTTTCAATGTAAATACATATTAGGCAAAAATAGATAAAAAACAAAAACTATCACAAGTGATTCAGTGGTTATGAAAGTACAACAATACAAACTACTTTTCCAACTGATTTTTTTTTAAAATTCTAACAATAAATGGCACATGTAATGATAACAAACATTTTATTTCACTATTCTTACGAATTAAGTTAACTTATATTGTAAAACTTGTAAGTTCATTCTGGTTTAAAAATAAGGAAAATGTTCTTATTATAATATCTACCCTTATAAAATTGGTTAACTTAATATTTTTAAAACAGAAATTATAAAAATATTTTTAGATATCAGAGTCGAGATACTGTCGAATTTAGTTAGTAGCATTTGAAATAAGAGATCATTTTTTGCTGCCTGCAATTTATATTCTCTTTTGTTAGAACTGAATTTCGTTATTTGCGCGAAGCTTACGATATAATGCTTATAGTATTATTTAATAATATTAGTACTAATCATGTTTAATCCAAGGTTCCCTTTTGTTTAATACTAAAACCTATTCTGTTGCTCTTAAAGCCTATTAATATTATTGTTGTATCTTCCGTATAATATGGATCTTTTAAATGTAACCCTTAACCCGTATACAAAATCCACCGTTAAAGTTTATCCATTTAAAGGGTACGATATTGGGTTATTTTGGACTCTGTCGTCGTTTTGTTTATGACAGTACAGTTTCAGGAAATACTTAATACGATTACAATTTTGGCGAATTAAGGGAAGTTTTAAATGGTTTCGTTATGAAATTACTTTTGGTTATAACATTAAAGTGTCTTGTCTTATGCAAATATTTATTTAATATAATTTACTTAGACAGTTATTAATGAAAATTAGTCGTTCAAATTCTTTAAGTTTTAAAATTTGATGAATTAAATTTAATATTCTGTCCCTGGATAAGCGAACTTATAATGAAAAAAAAATGTCGAATTGAAATTTGACCATGGCCTGCTTGATTAGACAATATAATTTAACATATTTTGATTTTTAATAAATCAAGCAGGCCTTGGCCGCAGCATTATTTTTATTTTCTGTCAAGGTAAGGTTTAACAATCAACATACATTTATATTTATTGAATATTATTTATAGTATAAAGTCCGACCCTCATTAATATTTTATCGTACCTTCAAACCAAACTGTATATTATAAGCTCTCGATTCGTCCGGCAACTCAGCAAGGATAATGACGCGAATGACGCGATATACTCGCATATGCGAATAAGTGGGCGGGGCATAATACAGTTTCACTGTAGTAACAGGTGGAGGGGGGCAGCGGGGGATAGCGGGAGATTTAACATGGAAAGGCATGTCTGTTCGTGCATGTATTTAAAAATTCGAACGTGTATGTTTTAATATTATATATTTATTAAGTTGAAATGAATAGGTTGACGGTGGACTATTTAAAAAATAACTTTAGCTCTTTGAGTTTGGAGCAAAAAATTGAAGTGAAGAATGCGGGAAGACCTAAACCCGAAATTAATTTAACGCAGACCATAAACGGTAAATCTAGGGACTTTATTAGAAAGTTTAAAAATGAAATATACGAAAAAAATAACTGGATTTGTAGCTGCAACACAACTAACCGTTTTTTTTTCCTATTTGTTGTTTGGTCGCGGCGTTGCGGAACCTTCCTGGAGAAAAAATGGAATAGCCGACTTGGGGCACTTAACACAAAAAATTTTAAAGAAAACATTCAAACTCATATCAACGCTCAGTTAGAGATACAGCTGTAGTTTAAAATAATTTCACGATACTTGTGAACCCCCTCTATCATAGGTCATGAGCCGCCACTGGTAATACTTGCATGATTTTGAACACAGAGAGTTAACAACTCGAAAGACGAGAGTTTGTTTTAAAAATAACTTTATTTCAATCTAATGACGGTACAATAAGAATGATAATTATAACTTTGTTACTTATATTTATAATATTCGAAATGCTGACATTGCATGGGAACATCTAAAGGATCTAAGAAAATCTAGGAAATGTAATAATAGTTTTTGATAATTCCACACAACAGCGCAAAACGACCATTCTCACGGGAATGTAACTTAACTTTTTTTCATAAAACATTTCAATATTTTGTAAAAAAAGAGGCACTTTATCTAGACCAAAAGTAAAAAAGTTCGATTTATTATTAATTAAAGTAAAAATATGTTAAACTTTATTATTTACTCAGGCAGGCCTAGATCCCAAATTTGAAAATTTCAATTCCAAAATTTATTGTCATAAGTTAGCTTATCCTGGGACATACTCTAGACTATAATATTTAACAAAATATTAACAACTGTTAGAAAATACAATAATCTACGTGGACCATATATATCGCAGCGGTAACAAAATGTTTTAACTTAATAATTCACCTTTTACGTATGTGAATTGTTGAAGCGGATATATCTCGTTCTAAAGAGTTCACAACGATTACAACGTTAAACACGGAGCCACTAAATAAAATAGGGGCATAATTATACAGTGTGAGTATGTAGTCTGGAAATAGCTTAATAACTTTTGACACGTATTTTTTTTTACAAAATTTGCGGCGAATAGACGAGCACTTTTCATGGAGCCATCTATAAAAGAGATTCAATTCCCCAACCTGTCTTCGATGTTCTAGGCTGTCGAGGCTCTTCGTCAGCTCCTGATCTCCGATCAGACGAATGTCATTCCTTCCGATGGAATCCAGTAGCCGAAGAGTATGTATGGTGTAGAGTTCCAGAAATCACAGCAGTACTCTAGTGATGGTCTGATGGTGATGATTTGTATACTATCAAAAGTTGTTGAGGCTTGTACAGCTTCTTGGTTCGGAAGAGTACACCAAGTTTCTGAGAAGCTATCTTGGCGATTGCCACAACGTGGTTATGCCAAGACATATTTCGACCCAGACTGGCGCCTAGCAAATTAATAGATGAACCAGTGGAATTGCGTGTCCTGCCATGACTATATCCTGTTCTGTAGTGTTAACCTTTTTAGAGAAAACTGCTGCCTGGGTTTCCTTAGCGTTAAATTCGACTTGGTTACTGTCACGCCAAGCCAACATTTCTTGCGGGTCTTCGTTGAGGCGTGATACTTCATGCTGTCTACGAAGATGTACGTCAGCAACCGATGTTTATGCATTCAAAGAGAAAGTTGAGACAAGTGTGCTATCGTCAGCAAAGCTAAATATCGGATTTTTAGTTTTCACTAGAAGGTCGTTAATGTAGAGTAATAAGAGGGTGGGAGACAATATGGATCCTTGAGGAATACCGGCATTGATGGTGAAGGTGTCTAACAGAAATCCGCCAATCGCCACTTGCAGAGAGCGGTCCTTAAGAAAACTAGACAACTATTCACAGAATCGATTGGGCATACCATAATATCGCAGTTTAGTTAGAAACCCCTCATGCCAAACAGGCAAATGCCTTATAAATATCCAGTGCAGCAGCCCGATACTCCCCAAGATGTTCGATTGCGTTGTTCCAAAGATGGGTGATTTAGGCTAGACGATCTCTAGTTGATATGGACTTCCAAAAATCATATTGATGATTGCTGATAATGTTGAAGCCTTCCAGGTACTTTAGAAGTTGTTGGTTAATAGCTTCCTCTACTACTTTTGATATAACTGAAAGCAATGCGACTGGTTGATAGTTGTTAGGCAGGGTTCTCTTACCTTTCTTTGGTATAGGCTGAACTAAAATAGCCAAGGAAAAAAAATAGCAAATATTATTTTTTAAAGCGTCGCCATTTTATTTTGGGTGCGAATAGGGTCACATATTCTGGGATCGTAAACTACTCGATAGGATCTTTATCAAGATGTCGCTAATCTGGCATTTTTAGCTTGAGTACCATGAAATATGTAAGGAAGGGTAGCTCTCTGATTCCTACCACAATATGCCAAGTTGTATTTATTTTTCTCAGACGGCATGAAATAAAGGATAAGAAAAAGACAATAGCTATGAAGTTTTTAAAACGCAGCCATTTTGATTTCATTGCGAGCAGAGTATGACATCGTTAAGAACTCGATAGTACCTTCAAAATGATTGATCGCAAGACGCCTCTTCCTACTTAATTTTCTTTATCGGCACATCCGCCATTTTGATAATACTGTTATTCTTCCATCAAACCTTCCACTATTAGACACACCTAAATTTTGTTGAAAGAAAAATTAGCAAGTTAGAAGTTATTAAGCCGTTTCCAGATTATAACACACACTGTCTATTAATTGTATAGTACAGTATTAATTATAGCTTCGCTCAAATAACTATATTTAAGCGAGTCTTTTTTGACCCAATTTGCAGGAAAAATTAACAAAATATTAAACTTTCTTTATCACCAATGTAAAGAAGGCATGGATGGCATGCATGGTGAATAGTTTGTACATATTTGCGGATGACTTTTTCAACTATTCAAACTAATATTAATTATAACTTGAAAATTATACTTTAACGTCCGTAATCTTCCATTCAACTTTCAACAGTCATATTTATTTCTAAATATACAATAATTAGAAACCATATTTCGCCAATAATTTTTAAATCTTTATTTAAAATATAGAAATATAATTAATTAAAAACCACCAATTCGAAAATTTTTTTTTTTAAATTTACATTAATTATTTGTTCTGCCATAATATTGATGTTATATATTATTCAATATTCTCTGTACTGAGCTTTAAAAGTCACTCGGGAATTAATTAAAAATCAAAAAAATTTAATATTTATGCGGAAAAAAAACTTAACGAACAAACATAATTTAACAAAGTAAAAATCAGAAAGTTTTTAAAATGGAATAATTAACGTGACCTTGATGCGGGTCATGAAAGCACAATGGGTTAAGACTCTTTGGATCTTCTAAAAGATCAACAAAATACGATCTCTCCTCCAATATTTTTTGATGAAATATGGATATAAATCCATAATGTTGTAAATGATAGATTTTTGATCAGAATTTACGCTATGCAGGAAACGGGACAAAATACAGGGTGTTATGGAAATGACGAATTATATTTAAATGGGCGACTCCTGGGGTGTCCTAGAGAAGCGCTACATATTTTTTTAAATCGAACGGTCACTCCTCGGCACATTCATATAATAATAATAAACAATCTTTATTTCAGAATTACATTTACAACATAAAATGAAATAGTGTCAAAAAAACATCATAATAGTGCAATAAACTATAATGGATTTGAGGTCTTTGTGAAATATTCTTCAATATTATAGGGTTCAATGTCTTTAAGTACCTTAAATACACTTTTTTTAACTTTTTTAATATTACTACAGTTTTTAATATGATGTGGGAGACTATTGTATAGCTTTACACAGTTGTAATACGCACCACTTTCGTACAATGTCAGCCTGTGTTTAGGAAACGTATAGTTCATGGTTCTTGTGGAATACACATTTTGTGGTTCACTGCTTCTAAACAAATCTCTATTTTTGAAAAAGAACAATATGCATTCTTGTATGTAAATTGCAGGGACAGTAAGAAGCCCATTCGCTTTAAATTTACCTCTACAACTTTCTCTACATTTGTAACCAAATATAGTTCTCACCACTCTTTTTTGGCATATGAACAACTGTTCTACATCCCTGCACTTTCCATACAGAATAATTCCATATCTAATATGTGATTCGAAGTTTGCATAATACACCATCTTACACGTTTGCCTATCCAAGTATTTGGATAAGATGCGCAAAGTGTAGCATACCCTATTCAATTTACCCAGAACACTCTGTACCTGGTGATCCCATGATAGAGTATTGTCTACGACCATTCCCAAAAATTTTGTCGTTAGTGATATTTTCAACTGATCGGCATTAAGAGAGATATATTCCATTTCTTCTAGTGTAGACCTTGTTGTTTTGAATATTATAGCATTTGTTTTTGATGAATTTAATATCAGCCTATTTTTGGCAAACCAATCATCCGCTTCCATCATGACTGTTTTAGTACTTATGCCAAGAATAATCTGACTTGGAGCCGTAATGAGAAAGTTGGTATCATCTGCGTAATTTGTTAGTGAGAGATTATTTTCGATGGAAAGCAGCTCGGTAATATCGTTCACATAAATTATAAATAATAGTGGTCCCAATACACTTCCTTGTGGTATTCCCAATTTTATATCCGCTCTACTGGATGTTACTCGGTCCTTTCCCCTACCAATTATTACTTTTTGACACCTTTCATCTAGATACGACCTGATCCACCCCAAGGTAGGTTCCCGAATTCCATACAGTTCTAACTTATCAAGTAAGATACTATAGTTTATCGTATCATAGGCCTTAGAGAGATCGAGAAACACCCCCAAAGGGATCAGTCCGTTATCCAAGGACACTAAAATCTGTTCAATAAACTGAAACAAAGCTGTTTGCGTCGATCTACCTCTCAAGTATCCGTGTTGAAATCCACTAAAAAGGTCATGTGTTACCATGAATTCTATAATACGGTTAGCCATTACACGTTCAAAAACTTTAGAAAAAGATGGAAGCAAGCTAATTGGACGATAGTTTTCAATCTTTGTATCATCACCTTTTTTAAATACTGGGACTACCAAGGCTAATTTTAATTGATCGGGAAATATTCCATACTTTAAAGAATTGTTTATTATGTGGACTAGGGGTTCCAACATTGGTTGGATACAATACTTGATTAAAGAAGTTGATATTTCGTCATGTCCGCTACTAAGTTTGTTTTTAAGATGACTAACTATATCTAAAATTTCCTGTGGGTTTGACAATTTTATGGGAATCGTCTCGGAACAGCGCTCTATCCTGGTTGAAAATGGTATATTTTTTATATGATTTAAGAGATTAGGGCCTGTCGTGGATAAGTAGTTATTGAAATTATCTGCTATTTGTAACAAGTCTCCCTCAATTTTTATATCGCGGTTCTTACTTTTCCCTTGTATTTCATCAACTACTTCCCAGGCACTTCTTGATTTATTATCAGATCTACTTAACTTATTCACGTAGTGTATTTTTTTGGATTCTTTTAATAAATTATCATACTCCTTCTTCTTATCCATATAAAGATTCTTATATGCCTTGTTATGATTTTTTAATATGTACAAGATGTCTAACCTATTTTTACATTCTCTAATATCTGGATCATTCTGCTTATGTTTACTTTTGTTAAAATTTTTATGCGGTTTTTTTTGTATCGGAAAGCAACTGTTAAAGTGACCTAAAACTAGTCTTAAAAACTCATTCCACTGTTCATTTATTAACGGCGATTTAAACGCATAAATTGTATCCCACCTTTGAGTTTCTAATTTGTTTAGAAACTTCTTTTTATTGGAGTCGCTGAAACTCCTCTGTTCCAAAATTGTACTTGTTTCATTTGTGATGTACAAAGTTAACCTTTGTGCAGTATGATCCGAAATATGAGAATGCAGAACTTCAGCAACCAATTCGTCATGAAAGTTTGTCAGTATATTATCAATACATGTCCGACTATTAGATGATATTCTGGTGTATTCATGTATGACATGTTTTACATTGTAAGAGCTTAATAATGATAAAAATTCTAGCATTTTTTTATTTATAGATAAGAAGTCCAAATTAAAATCGCCAGCCAAAATAACTACCTCTTTCCCAGTCAAACACAAGGACAATAATACTTCGAACTTTTCTAGAAATATATTCAAATCACCCGATGGTGGTCTATAAACCGAGACTACAACTATTCTTTTGTTTTTTAATTTAAACTCACAACCGCAGCATTCAAACTGGCCTTCAGCACTTACAGCATATATATCAGGTCTGGCTTTACAGGATAACTTTTTGTCAACATAAATGGCACTACCCCCATGTCTATTTTCTTCCCTTCGGCAAAAACTGCTTATTAGATTGAATCCTCGTATACCATAGTTTATTAGTTGGTCCCTGGTTTTCCAGTGTTCCGTAACACACAACACTTTACAGTCTACATTATCTTTAAGCAGATCTTCAATTAAGTCTACAGAGTTTCCAATTGATTGCAGATTTTGATGAATGACTGTCAGTCTATCTTTTTGTGTTTGGGAGTGATTATTAGTCTTTGAATTTATGCTAAAAAATTGCGATTCTCTCCGTAGTTAATATTTTGTCTGGTCCTCTCTATTTTTTTCTTATAGGTTGGGCAATTTCTGTCTCGGGCTAAGTGACATCGCTCGTTATGTCCCATTAGCCTACAGTTTGGACAGTCAAATATCGTTCTCATACACTCTTTTCCCATGTGTTCTTCCCCACACTTATGGCAGCAGTCCACTCTTTTACAATATTTCATCACGTGACCAAAACCACAGCATTTAAAACACATAGTTAGCGGTAGATATTCTTGAACGTGGGTAGCTACTAAGTCAAAGTTAATGATTTCTCGTTTTAAAAACCATTTTGCAACTTCTGGTTGGGCTCGTAATATCCAGTTTTCTTTAAGTGGGTTTCTGCATACTTTTTTAGTTACTACATCAATCTTTTGTGAGGCCTGGTTAGTCATTACACTTTGAACATCGGGGTTTTGACGTAAGAGTTCTGTGACAAAGTCTTCCTGGCTGTATCCCCTATCTACTCCAGTTATCATAAACATAGGGTCGGATTTATTGAAATCTTTTATTGAACCGTCTGCGTCTCCTTGACTTTCTAGAGCTTTCCTTAACTTTTCTTGTTGTGCACGTGTGTGGCTTTCTATAATAACAGCTCCACTTTTTATAGGTCTTAAACTTTTGAAACTCCCATCAACGTCCTTATTCTTTACATCTTCTTTTATTCTTTGAATAGTTTTCTTCGAATCGTTATTATCTGGTAATCTTATTATAGTTTCAAGTCTATTATTTGTAGGTGGTGTTTTCCATGGTGCATTTTTTGTTTCGGTTTGATTTGAATTGCTTTTATTTGTGTCCATTAGAATGGAAGCATATGTCAAATTCGGGGTTATATTTTTCTGCTGTAATATAATGTTTTCCTTCTCCAATTTACCTATCTGGTGTACCATTATAGTTAAGTTTTTTAGTAAGGTTAATGTTGATTGCCTAACTATATTTTGTTCTTCCGTTGTAAATATAATATCACCATTTTTATTAATGTTAGTTGCCTGTTCTATATCATCTAGTGCTTTCATTATTATATCTAGTTTTGTGCTTTCTATATCGGGTACCTCTATGTTGTTTGTTGATATACTATCATGATCGTTGTGGCTCTGTTTTTGAGGGGTTGCCTCACACTGTCGTTTGTTTGCTCTATTTGCTTCTGGACTGCTTTCTTCAGACCTTACTCGTTTCCCATTTTTATCAAAAATATCTTCTTTTTGTGTACTGTTTGGCTGGTCAATATTGTCATCTGTTCTTGGTGGCGTTCGTCCAATTAGCGATTTACGCTTAAAGGCGCCATTGTAGTCCTCGAACACACCATCTTTTAGTTCATCATTAAGGTTTTGTGGCACCTTACAGTCTTTTGCCAAATTCATGTTGATTGGTTCCTGTATAAGTTCCACACTAGCTTGTTTTATTAAACTGCGGTCTTTATTTATCTTGCTAACATCCGTTTTTATCTGATTTGCAGTCTGTTTATCTTCCAAATTTATAGACGATACTGAAAAACTTCTCAATTTTTTTTGTATTTATATTATCCAATGTATCTTTTTCCGGGTATTATGTTTACGTCCATCACTTTTATCACCCATGGACACTTCTCGCACTTTATCCGACTATTTAAATAAGAATAACAAACAATAATTTGCAGATCGACTATCGATACGTGTTCACACGACGACAGCACACACACAATATATGATCATATTACATTGCCAAGCTGTGTAAAAAATGTGTGTGTGTTCAGGCACAATGTTGCTAACTGTGTAAAAAATGTAAAACTTTAGATTCTTATAAAAATAATATTTAGTTAGTTAGCAAGTAATCCAGGGCACAGACATCTTCAGGTTTTTGTTTTTTTTTCTATGGGAAAAGCTTTATGCTCATCACGTAAACTGCATAATAAGCTTATACCCACTAAACCCCATTCGGCCCCTTATTTCCAATCTCTCGGAACATTTGCACTAAATCACTTAAAGAAACACACAGACACCCACGAGTTTCACATTAGTTTTTTGAAGATATGCACTTATTATTAGATTACACAAGAGCGATAAATACTAACGCATAATTACACTTTACAATAACCTACCGTACACATAAAACAACAGCACTATAGGATACAAATTACTTCGCAATAGAAATTCAAAAATAAAAAAAACGCTAATCAAACTAAAGAAGAATGATGAAATAATTATGTTGATAGACAGGACAACCCCTTCAAAATAAATAGTTTCGTCCAACTAGCGCGCTTGCCATTTCCGAAACTATCATTATACAGAAAAGTATTACAGAAGGAAATTCTGCAATTTATGAATATAACCTTATAAAACATCGACAGTGGCAACGCTGTATTTTTAAATATTAACCCCAGCCGCTCCCATCGCGAAAAGAATAGGCAACCCGCTCGATTGTCAAAAATCAGCTGTTTAAAGAAGCCGGCCTGTTTCCTACTGTTTTACCAAGTTTGAAGCAGATTTGTGTGTTAACACTTAAACCCGAGTTTAAATTATTAAGTTATTTGTTCTTTTCGCGACGGCAGTACCCCAGTCCAGCAGTTCAATATCGATCGACGGAACCAACGTGTTATTTATTTTTAAAATTTTCAGATGTTAAATACATTATTATGATATGACAACACTGTTCAAGATTCACTGCCATATGTTGCTGTCTTTACCTTCCGAACAGGGGCACCACGTGGTAATTTTTGGTTTGACATAAGGTCATGTACAGGGCATATTAAATTAAAGCACCATTTTTGGATATTTTTCTTCAATTTGTTTTCATCTCAGGAATTGCCGGTTTAAATATAATACGTCATTTCCATAACACCCTGTATAGTGGAAATTTACAAGTTTACCTTCATCCCTTAATATTATACCTCTAAGGGTCTTGAATTTTATTTTGATCGTAATATCTTAAACTTTGACATAGTTTCTACTATCTTAAAATTAAACAATAGCTACCTATACGAGTTCATTTCGAGGACAAATTATTACTGTAGCTCTCGAATAATGATGAGGTCATGTTTATTATTTTAGTGCTATCTAAAAATATACATTTCAATTCGATCTCAATCATGACTATTCTTATTACTTACTACGTACTTCTATTTATACATAAACTCTTTGTTCAATGTGGAAATATCAAAATCTTTTAAATTTAATCTTTACTTAAGCCGGGAATTTGATTTTCTTTCCCTTTCCATTTCGAGCGAACAATATTGGACCATTTTGTAGCTGGGAATTACTTATATTTAAGGGACCAGACAATTTCAGGATATTGTTAGCTTTATTACATTTTCAGCCACCCAAAAGGAATACTAAGTTGGGTATTGTTATAAGATTACTTTCCATAATAGCGACTGTAGAATTACGTTTTTCCAGAATCTTTTAATAATTTAATGAACCGGAAATAAAGCTGTTAAAAAAAAGAAGATAAAATTGAGTAGATAACTGGTTACTGCTAGGTAAAAATAATTTGCTATAGTATTAACATTAACAGACAGAATAGAACATTTAAATTGTTTGTTGTATAATGATGCTATGGGTAAAGCTGGATTTATAATCTCGACGTTGGCATCGGCGCTTGCGCTGGCATTGGCGCTAGGAATTAAAATAATAGAATTAGAACACAACGGTTTATAAACTTTTATTGCGTTCATGTTGGCGTCGGCAGCCATTCGATATAAACCAACCACACGAAATCCAAAATATAAATGTCAAATAATGACAAATAATTATTCCATCTAAGAAATAAAAAGTCTATGCTTGTCAGGTGGTATTAATATCAAATGCCAATATGGAAAATTATTATTTCCAGACCACCCGATGATCCTTATACAATAAGGGCGTATTTTTGTCTATACAGTAGCACTTTAAAATACTATTTCAGATTGAATGGTACTACCAAGAAAAGGAAGCCCTCTCCATTGATAGGGTGCAAGTTAAAAGTCCTGTCTGATGATGGGTATGTACACCTATCCTGTACTGACGAGAACAAATAAGTTCGAAACCGGTCTATAGGTGGTTGCATCCTATCAATGAAGAGGGCTTCCTTTTCTTGGTAGTACCATTCAATCTGAAATAGTATTTTAAAGTACTACTGTGTAGACAAAAATACGCCCTTATTGTATAAGGATCATCGGGTGGTCTGGAAATAATAATTTTCCATATTGGTATTTGACAAATAATTAAGGCCAATTTATAAACTGGGCGGTCGCCGTTTCCGTCCATCGTTCGTAGATACAAAATTCGACCATTTATGAACTTGACGTTGGCGATAATAACATAACCTGTTCTTCTGGGCTTCTCTATATTTCCATGTGATTATATTAATTTTAGTGTTTATCTTATCTGAATTATACTATTAGAGTATAGTTAAATGGTTAATAAGATGGTATAAGGTAAAATAATATTTACTAAATATCACGTGACAGGCAAACAAGATTTTGATTGGCCATGTAAACTTGCTACGAACGTTGCTATGGAAGGGCCACCGGAAAAAGATAAAATTGGTTTATGTTGGCCATCAAATATAACGTTTTTTAATTTGTAACGGCCAACGTCAAACGGCACCGGCAAACGGAACATTAAGTTTATAAATTGTATATTTGTCAATATTTTAATGTTGTCATTTCCGTCTAATGCACTGGAATTCTAATTCGTTTTCAAAGATAAATGTCTGTTTAATTATCTGATAAAACAGAAAGACATTATAAATGACATTATTTGTATATTTCTTCATATTGTTGTTAACAATATGAAATAAAGTATTTAGTAGCATAAAATTGTAGTTCTTGTAACTAAATTATATTACGTAAAGTACGCCTTTACGGAACTAAAATAATTTCTATTATATTTTACCTTATGCAGTTTAAAGAATCTATAATTTATAAGAAATATTTAATTTATAATTTACTAACATTTTATTTTTAAAATAATAATGTAATGTAAATATGTATATTAGCCTAAAAACAACATTACTTATAAAGCGATATAAAATTGAAATTTTTAATGACAAAAGTAATAATTGAAAATCCTTATTTTCTTATGAAATCATTTTTTATAAAGACGTATTCATTTCAAGCAAGTTGTTTATTTTTCAGGGTACATTATTATAAACTTTTACGTTCAGTTCACTGGGAAACAATCTCTGATTTATATACTTGAACTGACTCGAACGAACCGTTGCGGAGTTTATAAATGGTCAGGTATGTTATTATTTGTTCAATTCGAACGACACCTGTCAGATCTGGACAACTTAAAAGTTTATAAATGACATTTACCCTTTAGAAAAAAAAATGCAATTTTATTTACCTTTTCGGACTTATTTAAAACCAACTTAATTTATAAAAAACACCAAGTACTCACATCACAAAATCACATTAGTTTTCGCGTCACAACACATCTAAGTGCCGTTCAACCTGAATTAGTATTTTAAAGTGCTACTGTGTAGACAAAAATACACCCTTATTGTCTGGGAAATAATGTACTTAACATCTAAAAATTTTTAAAATAAATAACACGGTGATTCTCTCGATAGATATCAGCCGGCTTCTTTAAACAGATGATTGTGGACAATCGAGCTAATATTTAAAAATACAGCGTTGCCACTTTCGATGTTTTATAAGCCGCTATCATAAATTGCCCAATTTCTTTCTATTATATTACTTTCCTGTAAAATTATAGTCTCGGAAATGGCAACCGCGCTGGCTCTAGTAGCGGAGAGTTCTCGGAAAGAAAGTTCGACGACTGGTCCAAAGATGGGACTATACCATTATTTCAAAGGGTAGTTCCTGTCAATTGTTAACATAATTGTTTCATTTTATCCTTAGTAAAGGGTTAATGGCCCATAGAAATTAGCGTTTTTATTATTTCTATTGCGAAATGATTAAGAGGTCTTGTTGTATGTATGTTATTGTAAATTGTAATTATGCGTTAGTGTTGGGGTTTAGTGATAAGCTTATTATGCACTCCCACACTATCTTCAGGACACGTGATGAGCATAAAGTTTTTCCCATAGAAAAAAGAACTGAAAGTGTCTGTGAACTGGATTCCTTAATCGCGTCCTGGAATTACTTTCTAAGAAAGATAAATATTTATTTTGATAAGAAATTAAAGTTTTACACTTTTAAACATTTTGTCAACATTGTTCCTGAACATCTGTTTATTACCCAGCTGGGCAATGTAATATGTTCATATATGAATGTATCGAGGAGTTGTGTGAGGGGGTTAGGGAATTACCCCACTTTTTAAACGTACGATTTAAAAAAAAATATGTAGCGCTTCTCTAGGACACCCCAGGAGTCACCCATTTAAATATAATACGTCATTTCCATAACACCCTGTATTACCAAAAGGAACATAACATGTCTCACTATACTATAGCTTCGTCAGATGAGAGTGATGTATATAAGATTTAATGAAAAAATGTACAATATATTCAAATTATTAGAATTATAAAGATCTAGAGGGAAGGTTATAATGTCGGGGAAAACCAAAATTATGGTCACTGTGATTGAATAGAGTAACCTGTTGGGATTTTACAATGTGTAGGTCAACAAAATAAGTTTAACAACGCTGATGTCAGACTATCATTTTGAACTGAATAATAGATATCATTGATAGCTGTGCTAGGGTTACAACATAATAGAAGCTCTGGCAATGGTAACATAAGTCACGTAAACTTTTTGACGTAACGGTTATGATAGTTTTTGTTAATTACTGGGGCCTATACTGTCACCAAAATAAATAGTAAGTGGCAATAACAGTCAACTAGGAGTAACTGAATTTAAAATCCGCATTTAAATCGCCATATAACAATATTAAAAGGAAATATTTCAAAAACTACAAATTTTCGGGCTAAATAAAAAAGAATTATAAAATTTTGGGGGTTTCCATTTGAACATTTGATTTTTTGGGGTTTTCTCGAGTTCATTTTTAATCTTATTTTATTGAACCCAAATTAAATAATAAAGGCATCCTCATAGGAAAAATTAATAATTATTTTAAGATCTGCAAACGTCATGTTAGACATAACACCATAAATATGGCAAAACCCGTTTAGATTTAGGGATAGGACAAAAGCTGCTTACGAACAGCACAAATTCGGACCTAACTTCAAGAAAAGTAACTTAGTTGCATGTACGATTTGTCACAACTCAGTCAGAATCTGACTTCCCCCTTGCCCCAGCTAGGACACACGGATTTTCGACGAGATATCTTAAAAACAAGATTTTACATATCATCATTTTCAAATATCTTATAGCTTCATAAATTCCTTTGTTTACTTTGATCATCGATTTTTAAAATATCATAGGTAGTAATTATGTAAAATGGATGATTAAAAGTTCATTTCAAAATAAATTGTATGATGCGTACGAACAAATAACTTAGATCAGGTCAGGAACTAATTCGTAAGCAGCTATAATATATGAGATCTCTAGAATCTTACGTAGAAGCCAAAAATGTAATAAAATATAGGGTATACATTCAAAATAAGCATTTCAACTACCCGTATAAGCGGAAGTGCCACCATATTGAAAATATTTTATCCGAGTTGCCCCGATAAATATTAGCATACTTTCCAATTTGCAAAATTTTCCTATCAATAGTTTTTCATATATAGATCGAGGATTTTTCCGGTGGGACACCCTGTATAGTTATTGTATTCTTTACGCTTCTTTTAGGTATTTTCATGATAAATATAAAAAAATAAGTAACAGAAAAATTTTAGGCCACCCATTAAACATAATAACTGCTTGGGTAAAGTAGAAATCAGAAAATGCCAATATAATTTGGATTTTTCCAATTATCAAGGATGTAATATAGGTACTAGGTAAGTAAACGTTATTTAAGTAATTATATATATTTTAATAATAATTTTGATATTCGTAATTAACAAATTAACGATATATAATTTAATCTCTATAAATATTGAGGTTAGGTTATGAGTTTTATTATTTTCTTTGAACGATGTAGTTATTCAAAGTTACGATTAGTTCAATTACATTTTTCTTTAGGTATTACTAATTAAAAAAATCATAAACTAATTTTATGCCCAGTACAGGGTGTCCTATTTTCGATACTTTTATAGGGTATCTCCGTAACTATTAGTGCTATCAAAAAACTAATGTAGGTGTCATGTATTCTTTTTGGGCCAATGATAAAATCAAAATTTGAAAATTTTCGCTCGGAAAATTTGATGATATCTATCATCCATGGTGTGTTATAAATTTGAAAAGAGAGTTTAAAATATTATCTTTTTCAATTAAAATATACAGGGTGTTCCATTTAAAAAAAATGAGGTTAGGTCCGATAACTTTCTTACCTGACCCCGTATACTTATTCTGAAAACGGTAGATTAGTCAACAATGATTATAAAGAAGCTTCTGTACAGAACATTTTTCTGTGTCTCTTTTAACTAAGAAAATATAGGGTAATTTTGAAATTGTCAAAATTTTTTATTTTCCCCCGTATCGCATAAGCGATCGAAAATTTTAAAATTTTGATTTTACCATTTTAAGTTTGACCCAAAAAGAGCACTTGGTACCTACATTACTTTTTTGATAGCACTAACAAGAACGGAACCCTATAAAAGTGTCGAAAATTGGACACCCTGTACATAATCATCAGCGTAAAGAAATAAGAGGAAAACTATTATTTTTCATTTAGAACCAAGTAAGTAAGTTAAAATTTAACAATAATTGGGCATTATATTATGGTCAGAGGGAAAATTGTGCACAATTAATACTTATGTGAAAATCGATCACTTTCAACACTTGTTATATAATATACTATTATTAGTAAGCTCCGGTTAAGAATTTAACAATCTGTCCTGACGTGGTTCCATTCAGCGGCTCTTTTCTGTTTCCGAACCTGAAATATGGGCTTCGTAGAAGACGCTTAAGAAATAAGTGTCAGTGTAAGATGCCATAAACGAGCATTTGAAAACAAGTTTAAAAAAAAATCTTGAATATTCACACATTTTAATGGGCATTATGTAATAATTGGAGATTATGTTACGAATGTATAATTAATAATATTCTGTATATCGTTCATATTATAAACATCTTTCATCTTTGGTATATCGAATTCAAACATGTATCAATTTTAAGAAAATATAGACAGGACCATATTTCATAAATCGTGTGTGATGATATTTGAAAATAATTGTAACTGAAAGAATAAATGAAATAAATTGCAATTTCGTTGATAAGCAGACCAAAAAATGAAAAAAAGTTGTACGTACAACATACCGCTTTGATTTAATTTATTGCAGGATTTATCACCACCCTACGTAAAAGCTAACAAGACATATAACATTATTATCATTTTAATTTAGCAAAATAAATGTTGTGTCATAGCAACATTGTGTACTGAAAATATGATGTCGCGCCATCAGATTTAACAATTTCACATGGTTTGTTAGATGTTACAAATTTTTTTAACTGTACGAGGGCACATAACAGGGCTAGTTAATCATATGGGCGCATTGGGCGCCACCTCAACGGTTTGAGTTAACAAGAGGAAAAACTTTTTTATTTTGCACTGTTCGACAAAATTTTATGCTTGTTTGAAAACATGAATGAATGAATGACGTTGTCTAATTTGAGTTTCAAACTTTCATACAGAGTGTCTCAGAAAAGAAAAAAAGAAAAATTGTAGAAATAAACACAAAGGAGGAAACGTAAAATAATATTTCTTTAATACGCTTTTAACAATTAAAGAGAAACCTTATTCCAAAAGATCGCCATCAACTTCGACACATTTTTCGAGAACGATATCTAAGTTCAATGAAACTGTCTCGTACTCCTTCAACTATAATCGATTGAATGGATTCTCGAATACGAATTTTTAGTAGGTCAATATCATTATTTAAAGGGTATCATTTAACTGGTTAGCAAAATATTCTTATTTTTGCGAACAGAAAAATCTAATCGGTCAGCCAAAATGTCTAGTTGGCCAGCAACTTATGGACAGCAAACATTTCTGAATCGTTCAGTAATTAATGTCATACTAGAGTGCTCTAAATTAATTTGGTAAGCAAATTAAATATATAAGCTGCTATGAGCGATCCGCTTTTAATCAGATATTGCTAAGCAATCAGCGGGTAAGCAAAATATTTAATCTTGGTAATCAAAAAAAAGCAATAAAACGTAAAATAGTGAAAGTGCCCTGGGAAAACAAGTGAAAACCCGCCCCCGCTACCTTTTGGGCCTTGACTGCTACACAGTGGCGGTTCTTCTACAGAAGTACATGCGCACATGCACCCCCAAAACAAAACGAATATAAATATTAATTTATATTCATTGAATATTATTTATCGTATAAAGTCCGATCCTCCCTAATATTTTATCATCCCGTCAAAGCAAACTGTATAGATCGAGCAACCGTGCCTCTGTCGAGGTAAATGACGATTATGACGAGATTTGCTCGCACGTGCGATTAAGTAGTGCAGTTTCTCTGTAGTAATAGGTGGCGGGTGGCAGCGGGGGATAGCGGGGCTATGGCGATTTAACATGGAAAAGGCGCACAGTTTTTGTGTGCACCGCACTGTTGTCTGTTCGTGCATCTAGTTAGAAATTCGAGCGTGTATTAAAATGAATAGTTGACAGTGGACTCTTTATGAAATAACTTTAGCTCTTTGAGTTTGGAGCGCAAAATTGAAGTGAAGAATTGCGGGAACACCTAAACCCGAAATTAATTTAACGCAGACCACAAAGGGTAAATCTAGGGACTTTATTAGAAAGTTTAAAAATGAAACATATGAAAAATAATTTATAGGGGGTATTCCAAACTTAATGAGGTTGTTATTGATCAAATTTCTATAATTAAGAACCGAAGGATGGACTTTACGTTTAAGCACTATTGTGTAGGGTCGATAAATGTTGTGTATTTCGATAAATGATACTCGATATGATTTTAAACCATTTTATTTAAGGATTTCAACTAAAAAACACTGAAAATATGAAAAATGCCAACTTGTCAGTCTCGTGGCTCGATTCGTTCTCATCATAAAACAGTTAAGTATTGTTCTCGTCTTGGTTGCGCCTAATGACGTAGCCGTAGATGGCGTAGTGGTATTAGACATCATTCGGTTTTCTTGATAACTCGTAGATGGCAGTAGTAGTATTGACACATCATTTGGTTTTCGTGATAGCTCGTAGATGGCTTTAGTGGTATTAGTAGTGGACTGTATAAATATTGTTGCGAGGGTTGCATATGACGACGTTAAGATCCGACAGCTATACACACTAAGAAAACCTTTCTTATTTTCCAAAAGTTATATTTCCTTGTGTAAAATTTAAAAATAAATAAAAATATGATTTACCTAACCAATTCTCTTATTACTTTTTTTCTTTCTAAATTTAAAACGCCTAGAAAGTAATTGTTTGGTTGTTACACAAAAATAAAATTTTAAAAATAATTTCACCATACTTGTGAACCCCCTCTATCATAGGCCACGAGCCGCTACTGCTGCTACATCGAATGAAAGCAAACGCACGTAATTAGCTATATCGTATCACGCGACTGCTTTCGCTCCGGCCACAATAACGAACCTTGCCGATTATTCAAAACAAACGCAATCTAATGATTTATATTGATAACCATTCTTTTAATATGCAAATCTCTGAAGTAAACTGCTTCTAGACATGTTTTTTTCTACTGACCAATTGTAAAATCTTGCTGACCGAGTAATCATTTCACAGCGCGCCTGTTAATTAAGCAAACACATGATATTACAAGCGGGCTGATATCGGTTAAATTACTGATAGTGTGTAGCATTTTTTGCAGAACAAGTGTTGCAGCCCGATTTTTATTTATTTCAAGAAAAATCCTTTTATGCTGATCAAATGATTTAATGGCTATTTTTTGCTGCGAACCAATTTTAATAACGGCAAACCATTTAATTACTTCTCTGATTTAAAGGTGTTTTATTCAGTGTTTTTAATGCGCTGGATACCCATACATCTTGTTGAAAATAAGCGTTTCTCTAATCTAAAGGGAATGCTTGCAATTGATTGATATAAATCCATTAAGCATCTCTAAGTAGGTGGTTACATAGATGGGTAGCCAGTATTTTCAAAAAAATATGGCCATATTATTCCATTAAATATGAAACGGCCACACAAACAGTTTTTCTCTAAAACTATCATTTTTGGATTTGTGCATCTTTAAGACATTCTGTATAATTAAACTCAAACTAGTTGATTCCATTCATATTTTTATTATAAGCAAGAGATTTTCTGAAGAATAACATTTTATTGAAAATTGCGAAATAAGAAAGTTTTTTCTCGTGTTAACTCAATCCGTGAACATACTATATATTTGTTATTTTTTCTTATATTGTATTTATTATATTATGAATTACGAGGTAGGAGTGCTTCGGCATAGGGCAATAGGACGTACCTGCAGAAAAATTAATTGTAAAATTCATCGATTATTTAGCTTCAATTTTGTCTCTATTTGTAGTTACAAACGTATTAATAGGTATTGGTAGCGTATACTTTTTTCGAACTTAACAGACATTTAGATGAGCTCGTTCATATCATGTTGCTTGAACGGTATAAGTAACTCCTGACGACATTTGCAGATACGTCCCTTTGAATTATCACAGCAGTTTTATATCGTATTAGAAATTCCAATGTAGTTTACGATTTTTTAGATTTGTATTGCAGATCGGGCTGTTGCACTGGATATTTCTAAAGCTTTTGATCGTGTTTGGAATGAGGGGCTACTAAGTAAACTGCGATTCTATGGTATGCCATTCTGTACCATGGTTTCCTAGCTTTCTTAAGGACCGTTCTCTGCAAGTGGCGATTGACGTATTTCTCTCAGTCAACTTCACTATCAATGCCGGTGTTCCTCAAGGGGCCTTATTGGCTCCCACTCTCTTCTTACTCTACATTAAAGACCTTCTAGTGAAATTTAAAAATTCGATATTTAGCTTTGCTGACGATAGCACACTTGTATCATATTTTTCTTTAAATGGACAAACATCGGCTGCCGACGCACATCTACGCAGATAGGATGAAGTATCACGGCTCAACAAAGACCTGGAAGAAATTTTGGCTTGGGGTGACAGTAACCAAGTCCAATCTATTAATTTCCTGGGCGTTAATCTGGGAGGAAATATGTCTTGGCATATCCACGTTATGGCAATTGCCAAGATAGCTTCTCAGAAACTTGGTGTACCTACTCTTCCGAACCAAAAAGTTGTACACACCTCAACAACTTTTGATACCATACAAAGCCCAGATTTGACTATCACTGGAGTACTGCTCTCATGTCTGGAGTTCTGCACCCAAACATACTCTTCGGCTACTGGATTCCATCGAAAAGAGGGACATTCGTCTGATCGGAGACCATGAGCTGACGAAGAACCTCGACAACCTAGAACATCGAAGACAGGTTGGGTCCTAAAGGATTTTTCCTATAGTGCTTTTGTTTGATCATAAAAAAACAGATTTTCTATCGTATCAACTTATGAGAATTGGACATTATATATTATTGGACATGTACATTCATTTCGTAACAACTCTAAAGGCAAACATTTTTAATTTTCTCGTTGAAAATAAAATCAGTGACTAATGACTCACATTCTGCTAAGATGTATAAATTTTAAGATTGATTTGACTCGACAAAATTAAATTTGTTCGCCAGCAGGAAACAATTTTCTTAGCCAATTTATTACATCTGCCAAAAAAACAGCATATCAAAAAGGAGGGTGAATGCTGACTCTGATCCGGAAAGCGTTTTTAATTTAATATTTAAAGACTTAATGCATAAAAAAGACATAAAATTAAATTAGAAAATGCTTTTGTAAAAGGGAATATGAAAAATCTAATTTAGTTCGTAGAAAATGAGTTAAACATATTATTGAAAAGTCGATTTATGAACTTGGTTAAAATAGATAGAAATAAATTTAGGGCCGATATTTAAATCTTACCTTGAGTTAGACCTTAACTAAGGTAGCCTTAACGTTAAGGTAAACCTTTAAAAACTATGTTTCAAATTAATTTGAGGGTCAATTGACGCGTTAAATGGAAGATTACCACGCCCTTAAAGAGCTAAACCTTTAAATAAGAGTTAAAAATAATTTCAATATGCTGTCAATGCCCATTTCAAAGTTATCAATATAAGCCATCCTTTGAATAAGTTTGACACTACATTAAAATTCATTTTAACTTTCATCGGAAGGAATAGATCTGTAAGAACTTGGTAATCTTCCACTTAACGCGTCAATTGACACTCAAATTAAATTAAGGCGTAGTTTTTTAAGGTTTACCATATCGTTACGGCTACCTTAGATAAGGTCTAACTTATGGTAACATTCAAATATCGGCTCAGTCTCAAAAAACACATATATTTTAAGACCGAGACTTGTATTTTTTATTACGCACTTATCAGTATCAGGTCTCTCTTTGAGAAAAATGGACGCTTTTCCAATTGTCATCTAATGCCAGTTTTCCATGATAATTAGATGACAAGATATCGATAAAAGTAATTCGAGAAAGTTATTAGATTTTAATATTATGCACTTTTGTACTGTTTGGAGCTACAATTCCAAAAATTATATTTGTCAGAAAAATATCCTGATGTTTCTAAAAATAATTTTTTAATATTATAATGTATTAGGGCACCGTTTCTCAAACATTTTTGACCTCAGTCCCCTTCTGATCATAGAATTTCTTGGTGGACCCCCCACCCGCTCCCTGTATTACTACAGAATTAATTCTAGGCGAGGAAGTCATGCCTAACTAATTACCTTCCCTTAAAAATAATTTTTATTGGAATCTTATACTTTTTAATAAATCAAAAAGCATTAATAAACAATAATCTGAATAATATATCACTTCTTCTTCTTCAAGTGCCTATCCGTTCCGGATGTTGGCTATCAGCATGGCCATTCTTACTTTGTTGATGGCGATTCGGAAGAGCTCTGCTGATGATTTGTCAAACCATGTTCTAAGATTTGCCACCCAAGATATTTTCCTTCGGCCAGGTGCTCTCCTGCTGTTAATTTTGCCTTATAGGATTTGTTGTAATAGCCCGTATCTATCTGGATTCCTCATTATGTGTCCGAAATACAGAAGTTTCCGGCATTTTACGGTATTTAATAGTTCTGGTTCTTTATTCATTCGTCGCATTACTTCTGTGTTGGTAATCCTTTGTGTCCAAGATATTTTCAGTATATCCAGAGTTCAAACGTCTCCTCGCAGTTTCCTTAGTGAGTGTCTAGGTTTCTACTCGATACAGCAGGATTGAGAAAACGTAACAACGTAAGAGTCTAAGCTTCATTGCCAAAGATAGATTGTGGTTTATATATCACTGGCAGCAGAAAATCTTCTTAATGAGACAGGTAGTACTGCTTTCTTCTTCCACACGGATATTTTATATTGGGCTTGATTTGAAGAAAGCTGCAGTGTTATATATCTGGTTCGGCATTAAGTCGATTTCGATATTTTGTTTTTGCGACATTTTATTTCCACTTAGTGATTCGCGGACCCCTAAGTAATTGCTCGCGGACCCCAGTTTGAGGACGCTGTATTAGGGTATTGGAACGGATGGCAAAGGTCGCGGCGTGCGCGAGCATGCGACGGGAGCAAGGGTCTGGCGAAAGGCTGGCAGTACAGTACGGCACCAACGGAATGTTGGGGTGCTACGTGGCGATCGTGGCCTTCGTTCGCACGTTGATAGTGGCGTTCATTCGCACGTTAATAGTGGCGATACCTGTAATGATCACCGAAGTAACACACATTGTAATCGTGTCATTCTACTTTACAAATATATTACACTGAATATGAAATACGGTTATTTCATTCCTTAACTAGTTCCCGATATGAAAGATTTTTGATTTTCTTATGGTATTTATTAAATTAAGTATTTTTGAAAATATGCAGATACTTAATTGTCAAGGTTTACTTTGAGAAATGGGACCAGACCAGGTTCAAAAGAATTGGACTAGAACTTTTTTTTATTTATTAGATGTAAGCAAAGACAAATACTAGGGGCGTTTGGGGCAAAGGGGGCTATCTTAATAAAAAAATCTTCAAATAGCTGACTGATACTCATTGCTTTATACCAAGTTGTAAAATTTAAACTAAAATAACAAAAGAAATAGTAAATATTATTTTTTCGAAAGCCGCCATTTTCTAGAATCGTAAAGTACTCAATATGACCCTTAAAATGATATATCGGAAGGTCCTACTTCCTCATTAAATATGCAAGAAAGTGCAGCTTCCTGATTCCTACTACACTAAGCCAACTTCTCTTCTCATGGGGACGACAGTATTTTAATTCAAAATTGTAATCAAAATCTCTACAGTATGTGTAATTGGTTATGTCAAAATTCACTATTTCTCAATAATACTAAAACTAATTAGATCCGTTTTCACTATTACCAGGAAAATAATAATTTGGATATGGAAGAATAATGAAGAAATATTTAAAATTAATACTATAAAATTTCTAGGAGTGCAAATTGATGAGCATCTGAATTGGAAAAATCATTGTGATCGGCTGCAATCAAAATTAAATTCATGTTGATTTCTTGTTCGTTCACTCAAGACTGCGATTTCTATGAGGGAACTCCTCATAGTGTATAACGCACAAGTTTTTTCTCGTCTGCGTTACGGGGTGATCTTCTGGGGTTCATCCAGTATGGTTGGGGAATTGCTTGTATGTCAGAAGAGAATAGGACTTTGGTGGGTGTAACGAGGACTTACTCGTGCAGAGAGCTCTTTAGGAAATACAAGATTTGTGTATACTTCTTCGAACTATATATATATGTTTTTAAAAATAAATGTCGATTTGCTATTAACAGTGATGTTCATACTTATAATACACGACAAGTCAGCTCATTTAGAGTTCCTTTTAACCGACTGAATGTGGGAGAACATCACCAAACTCATTGTGGTCAGGAATCTTTAACAAGCTACCACCAAACCTGAAGGTTGTGGATAGTTGTATGTTGTTTAAAAACGTTTAAAGCAATATTTGTTGTCTGAGGCTTTTTACTCAGTTAATGAATATCTCACCAGGGTGCAATAATGCCTCTATATTTTTTATATTTACTTTTTTTAACAATAACATAACTTTTATTTTAGTATACGTTTGTTTTTTCTAAATTTTATATATTGTATATCATTCATTTTATATACAGGGTGTTATGGAAATGACGTATTATATTTAAATCGGCAATTCCCGAGATGAAATCAAATTGAAGAAAAATATCCAAAAATGGCGCTCTAATTTAATATGCCCTGTACATGACCTTATGTCAAACCAAAAATTACCACGTGCTGCCCCTGTCAGGAAGGTAAACAAAGCAACATATGTCAACAGTGTTGTCATATCTTTAGGGTAAACACTCTTTACAAAGTCAATAACCGTTTGAGAGCTTGCAAGTTGTTTATTTTTCCGGGAACATTATTATAAACTTTTACGTTCAGTTCGGTTCACTGAGAAACAATCTCTAACTTATAAACTTGAACTGACTCGAACCAACCGCCGCGGAGTTTGTAAATGGTCAGGTATGTTCTCATTTGTTCAATTCGAACGACGCCCGTCAGATCTGGACAACTTAAAAGTTTATAAATGCCACTTACCCTTTAGAAAAAAAATGCAATTTTATTTAGCTTTTCGAACAACACCAACTGAATTTATAAAAAACACCAAGTACCTAGGTAACTTGAACAAAAACAAACCGGCACAATAAAATCACATAACACATCTATTCAATCTGAATTAGTATTTTAAAGTGCTACTATGTAGACCAAAATACGCCCTTATTGTCTGAGCGGTCTGGGAAATAATGTATTTACATCTAAAAATTTTAAAAATAAATAACACGTTTCTCTTTTCTTTAAACAGCTGATTGTAGACATCGGGTAATATTTAAAAATACAGCGTTGTCACTTTCGATGTTTTATAAGCGACTATCATAAATTGCCGAATTTCCTTATTATATTACATTCCTGTATAATTAAAGTCTCGGAAATGGCAACCGCGCTCTAGACAGCGGAGATTTCTCGGAACGGTTTGATGTCCGAAGTCAGACTAGCCCATTATTTCAGAGGGTAGTTCCTGTCAATTGTTAACATAATTGTTTCATTTTATCTTTAGTAAAGGGTTAATGGCCCATAGAAATTAGCGTTTTTATTATTTCTATTGCGAAATGATTAAGTGCTCTTTTTCTATGTGTGTTATTGTAAAGTGTAATTATGCGTTAGTGTTGGGGTTTAGTGATAAGCTTATTATGCACTCCCACATTATCATCAGGACACGTGATGAGCATAAAGTTTTTCCTATAGAAAAAAGAACTGAAAGTGTCTGTGTCCTGGATTCCTTAATCGCGTCCTGGATTTACTTTCTAAGTAAGCTAAATATTTATTTTTATAAGAAACTAAAGTTTCACACTTTTAAACATTTTGGCAACATTCTGCTCGAACATCTGTTTATTAATCAGCTGGGCAATGTAATATCTTCATATATGAATGTGCCGAGGAGTTGTGTGTGGGATTAGTGGTGAATTACCCCACTTTTTAAACGTTCGATTTAAAAAAAAAAATATGTAGCGCTTCTCTAGGACACCCCAGGACTCACCGATTTAAATATAATACGTCATTTCCATAACACCCTGTATACTCATGTATTTGACTTTGACGTGTTCCATACATTATAAATTGTAATGTCTAAGGAAATAAAGCATAAATAGAAATAGAAAATAGAACTAATAACTATGCAGTTTTGTGCGAAGAAAGAAGTAATATTCGGGCATCGTACCTACAAAATGGTGTATCGCAAGACCCCTCATTCTATTTAATTTGCTTCACCAAGATGGCGCCCATCTGCCATTTTGACAGTTAGAACTGTCATTCTTGTGTCAAAAGATATCTAGTTTACCTTCCTCTATTGGACATACCCAAATTTTGCAAAAAAAATTTCGGTTCAAAAGGTACTATGGGGGGATGACCTTATAGAATCGCAATGTACATGAAACTCATATTTAGTGCGGAAAATCTAACACTCTATCTTATTAGTAAATTAATAAAATTGCTCCTCATAATTCTAATTTATTTTTTTTATCGCTCAAAATTACACAAACACTGTTTTAAATTTATTTAAGGAAGGAATTTTAAGCCTAAATAACTGAACAATTCCAGGAAACTGTTTATTTTATTACAGTTTTCACTCGAGGGGAATATCTAATGGATTCAGTACAAAAATTAGCGAAATTGCTTAAAAGATGCCATGCAAATGTAAACTTTTGTTTAGAAATATTTTATTAATTTAATTATCAAGTCTTGTTTCGAGGCGGAAATAACTAAGTAGCCTAATTAGACGTTTACAAGTAAAAATACGACCGCGGAGCCATTTTAAGGTTTAGCTAAGATGCTTGTTGAACCCCTAAATTTGAATTGCTCAACAATTGAAAGTTAACAGATGACCAGTTAACTATTTGACACGGACAGGATTTAAGAAAATTTAAATTTCAGTATCTAGAACCTCAATTTTTAAACCCCTGGCAGCGACCGCGGAGCCATTTTAAGGCTTAAGCTTAGATGCTTGTTGAACCCCTAAATTTGAGTTGCTCAACAATTCAAAGTTAACAGATGGCCAGTTAACTATTTGACACGGACAGGATTTAAGAAAATTTAAATTTCAGTATCTAGAACCTCAATTTTTAAACCCCTGGCAGCAACCGCGGATCCATTTTATGGCTTAAGCTTAGATGCTTGTTGAACCCCTAAATTTGAATTACTCAACAATTGAAAGTTATCAGATGGCCAGTTAACTATTTGACACGGACAGGATGTAAGAAAATTTAGATTTCAGTCTCTAGAACCTCAATTTTTAAACCCCTGGCAAATATTTTTTCTGAAGATGTTGATTTTCGTCAATACATACATTTATTAAACAGGTGACCTATATCGCAATTTGATAATTTTTTAAAGAGTTTATCAAAATTTCATAAATAGATAAGCGTCATTATCTAATTGACAGAAGGATGCAATGAGGAATCAATAATGATAGCTATTATTCCCAAGGAGTTATCGATGAGGGAGTAATATTCTGAGGGAAGAATAGCTATCATTATTATAGCAGTATACACTACTTTATCGACGATTATTTCCATCACCTGTCAAATTTACTGTTTCGACCAATCAAACTCTTTCATTTACATCAATTACAAGAAATTATTTTGATTAATTTTTCATCTTCCTTGCAAGTGATAGATAAAACGGCCTCATTGGTCCAAAGCATTTTTAAGAAGCGTTTTTAAGTAGATCGAGTATTAGTGAATGACTTTTAATAAATGTCAAGGTTTTCTTTAAATATATGCATATGTTTTCAGGTTTTCATTATTATTTACCCGTGACAAACGAAAAACTACTTTAAAGGTAGGATTAAAAAAAAATTATTGTTTATTTACCTTGCTAATATATATTTATTATCTATTTATTTTGCTAAATTGCTTTATTTTGCAATTTTTGTCACATAACCTTAAACTTACGAAACGTCAAATGGTTTGAGGTTTAGAGTAGAGAGTATAAGTTAGTATCAATATCGATATTGTATACAGGGTGAGTTTTTTAAAGTGTTACAAGGCGATATCTCGCACACGGTTTAAAATATTTTCTTGAAATTTTAATGAGATAATAGTGAGATGGGGGGACATATTTAAACATATTTTTGTTATCTACCCCCTTTCCCCATTTTGAGGGGTGGGGGGTAACTTTGAAATTTTAAATGGGAATATGTACTTTTGTTTATTAAATTCGGATCTACGTAAAAAACTACATATTTGTACAAAAAAAAATTTCGGTTAGCTCCACTGGTTACCGAATTATAATTAATTTATTATTAAATTTCTATTGGATTTAAAAAATAACTAAATTTAAAATAAATCAAGGTCACTTATTTCAAAATTATTATTCGTTTACATGGAAATGCGTTGTTTTGACTTCAGTCAGTTGAGAATTTTTACATATCAACGATTATTTCTCAGCTTGGTCAATTGAACATGCAAGCGAATTTTAGTGTGCAAGTTGATATGTTGTTAATGTTGGGGAAGTGCAGAAGAAACTACAGACAAGCTTCACTAAGGTGGGCGGAAAGGTTTCCTAACAACCTGAAATCTCACATGGCATTTAAAAGGCTGGAAACTAGATGTCGCACTACTGGCAGCCTGAAGTCAAAACCACGATTTCGGAAGCGAACTAAAACAGATGAAGAGGGCAGTTGGAGTTTTAGGAATGGTAGCTATTAACCCGCATGTAGGTTGCAGACGGCTTGCTGCAGATGCTGGAATAAGCCAAAAATCAGTTGTGACCATATTGCATATGTACAAATTTCATCCATACCACATTACACTCCTTTATGGGCAAGACTTTGAAAATCGCGTTATATTTTGCAATTGGGTAACAGGGCAAATGCAACGAAATAACAGGTTTCTAAAGAATGTTGTTTTTTCTGATGAAGATAGTTTCCAGAATTGTGGCCAGGTAGGATTTTAAGTTATCCCTTGTCGGTAGAAATTAATTTTTTTATTGTTTGTTTTCTTAAAGGTAAATAGACACAATATGCACTACTGGGCATCGGAAAATCCCCACTGGATGAGAACTGTGCCAAATCAACATTCTTGGTCAGTTAATGTCTGGTGTGGTATAATAACAGTAAAACAACCGTACAAGATAAGATTGTTTATAGTGTAGTGCAGCATTTAAATTTAAATTTCTTCATAATTACCAGCGATAAAAATTGGTGGTTACTATGGCGGATGAAAGCAGTGGCAAGGAAGATGATGAGCGAAGAAAAACGCAAAAAAGAACTGCAAAAGGCCCAAAAACACGAAGTTTTTCGGTAGGCTCTAGGCATGATATTGAAGTGGACATAAATAAGGTTATCGGTGTACCGAGCAAGAAAAGTGTAAACAAACTAATAAAAACGAACACTGATAAGAAACCTGCAAATGCAAAAAGAATAGGTGATATACAAGGTACGTTCAATAATAAACAGAATGAAACTACAGATGATCCGTTTAAACCAAGAACGCCTATAATTACCCGTACTCCACCAAAACAAGTTACAAATATAATTGAAAATGAAAATGGAAAAAGAATTCGATCAGACACTACTCCAGAATTAGAGAAATATATTAAAATGCCTTGTGACAGAGACAATTTAGAAGAGATTCAAAATAACTTTACTGAAGATAAAGCACAAACAGAAAGTAAAGATAATACAGATGAACCAAAATCCTTTAGTACAGAAAGATTAATGTTTGAAGTGTTCTCAGCTCTGGATGAAATCCAAGACACAGCGGACAAACCTGAAGGACACTCTTTATTAAAGCAAGAACAGCTAAATCTTAGAAAATCAACAAATACCATTCACAAATGTCTAACGCAGTTAATACACAAGATTGGAACGCTGGAACAACAAAATCTACATTTAATATACAAAGGAAACATTGGTAATAAAAAGCAAATGCAAGGACTGGACACACAAGAAAATACGGTAAGGCCAACATATGCAACAGTTAGTTCTTTACACATAAAAAACACAGATGGAATAAAAAAGTCAGAGAAAGAAACATGGACAACGCCAAAAATAAACAAGAAACTAGAAACAATTGTCACAATAGAAAATATTACTGAAGCAAAGAAAGCCAATGAACAACTTAAAAAGGAAATATCGCCTGAAGCAACTGACGGAGGTTTCAAGAGTATTCGTCATCTTAGAAATGGAGGTTTGGTTCTGGAAAGCCATACCAAGGAACAACAAGAGAAACTAAGAGCAGCACTTAAAGATAAATCTCATATTCAAATTAAAGATATACAAGACAGTAATCCAATGTTCCTAGTTTCAGGTATAGAAAAAGGAATACCCAATGATGAATTTTTAACTGAAATTGTCAGATTAAATAAAGAAATTGAAGGTGAATTGGGATACAAAGTCAAGGATAAAATCACTGTTGTTGCAAAAAAACAATGTAGAAATCCAGATAAGGAGAATTGGATTTTGCAGGCACCTCCCGAGATTTCTAAATGGTTTCTGAAAAAAGAGAAGGTAAACTTTGACCTTCTGAAAGTATATGTAGAGGAATACATTAATCTGGCTATGTGTTTTAAATGCTCAGGTTTTGGACATGTGGCTAAATATTGCAAGGAAAGGCAATGTTGCCACAAGTGTGGTGAAGAACATCCCAGTAAAGATTGTGACAAGGAAGTGTTCAAATGTCCAAACTGCACGAAAATGAAATACGAGCAAGAACTAAACCACCATAGTGCACGGGATACAAAATGTCCAGTTTACCGAAGGAAACTTAGGCTATACCAAAATAATATTAATTATTCAGAATCTTTTTTATAAAAAAAACCCCAAGAAAATAGTCGTGTCATATTAAATATAAATACAGATAATCTGGAAAACAAAAAGAGTCAAAGCAACCGATTATCAATTGTACATCAGAATCTGCAGTCTATAGGAAACTCTGTGGATCTTATAGAGGACTTCTTAAGAGGGCAAACTGACTGTAGTGTATTTTGTGTGACGGAGCATTGGAAAACACACGACCAACTAAGAAATTTTGGAATCGAGGGATTTACATTAGCAAGTAGCTTCTGTAGAGAAATGGAAAACAGGCATGGTGGCAGTGCACTATATGTTAAAAAAGGTATCCAATATCAATCCAGACTAGACATTAATAACATAAGTGAGGAATCAAACATTGAATGCTGCGGCTGTGAAATAAAACTGAAAGAAAAAAATATCGTAATAGTATCACTGTATCGGCCTCCAAGTGGTGACTTTGAAATGTTTTTAAATAAAATGGAGGAACTGTTGTTAATTTGTGTCAATAAGCCTGCTAATATAATTTTCATTTGCGGAGATTTTAATTTAAACTTTTTATCGAACTCAAAAAATAAAATGGACTTAATTTCAGTCATAAACTCATTTAACATTGTTCATACAATTTTTGAAAATACCAGGATTGTTGGCACAAGTGCAACATGTATTGATAATATACTTACTAATTTTGAAGGTAAAATGACTACCCAGATACTACACCCGTGTATTTCAGATCATACCGCACAAAAGTTAGTAGCAGATTTTGAAGTGAATAACCAAACTTTCGTTAAAAAAAGAATGTTTAATGAGAACAATAAAACTAAATTCAGAGATGCTCTTAAAACTGTAGACTGGCAAATACTTTATAATATTGATAGACAACTAGTTGATGATCAGTGGGCAGCGTTTATGAGGATATTCTTGTGTAAATTTAATGAAAGCTTTCCGCTTCGAAAGCTTCCCTCTAGAAATGTAAACAAACCAAAGTATTTGCGGAATGATCCAGAGATAAGAGAGTGTAAAAAAGAACTAGATATGTTGTATGTACTGAAAAATGTAAATAATAATTGTAAGTATTTATACACAGAAAAAAAGAAAAGTTATGAACATCTATTAAGGGAATGTAAGAAAAAACAAATATCTGATAGGTTAAGAAATTCAGACAATAAAAGTAAATCCGCTTGGGCAATAGTCAATGAAATTAAAGGGAAACCACATTTTAATGAAATTAACATTGAGGGTGATAAACAAACTATTGCCAACGCGTTTAATGCATTTCTAGTTAACATCGCCCCAAAATTATTGGCTGAATTAGAAACCTTACCCTTCAGTGCAAATATCGAAAATAACCCCGTAAATATTGAAGTAGAATTGGCTGATGAACAGGAAATATTTGAAATAGTAAAAAAATTAAAAAATAAGTTTAGCTGTGGATATGATGAGATATCTAATAATATAATAAAATATGTAATATCGGAAATATTAAATCCTCTCTTGTACATAGTTAACAATTCGATATATTTTGGAATATTTCCTGATCGGCTGAAGCAAGCATTGGTAGTACCTGTTTTTAAGAAGGGTGATGAAACGAGCATCGAAAATTATCGTCCAATTAGTTTACTTCCGTCCTTTTCCAAGATATTTGAGCGAGTAATGTGCAATCGAATCATTAAATTTATGACGGATAATAATATATTAAACAATAATCAACATGGGTATATTCAAGGAAAATCAACGCAAACGGCACTATTTGAATTTACGACAAGTATCTTGGAAACACTGGAAAATGGTGATATCCCTTTGGGCCTATTCCTCGATCTTTCAAAGGCATATGACACTCTAAACTATGAAATACTCTTCAAGAAAGTAGACCTTTATGGCATAAGAGGACCAGCCTTAGAATGGATAAAATCATACTTATCAAGAAGAGAGCAAAGGGTTGTAATAGGTAAAGGTAGTAACAAAGTGTTTTCAACGAGTGAAAGTATTACTATAGGAGTACCACAAGGAAGTGTGATAGGTCCATTACTATTTGTGTTATATGTAAATAATATTGATGAATTATATGGAATACAACAAATGTGTAAAATCATAAATTATGCAGATGGTACTAATATTTTACTAGCATACAGAGACTGGGGCTCTCTTGAAAGTATCCAATTATTTATGATAGAAGTAAACAGGTGGTTTGTTAAAAATAAATTAATTTTAAATAACTCGAAGACAGGTATTACTCTATTCAAGACTAGCCGATCAATAGTAGATGAACCGGAAACTGTAAATATAAACAACTGTGATATTAGGCTGAACGAAAGCAATAAGTTTTTGGGCATGTTTTTAGATAATAAGTTATCCTATGAAACTCATGTTCAATATGTTGTAAATAAACTAAATGCAGTGTCCTATACCATAAGAATTTTAAGTAGATATGTAAATTTGGAAACTAGAAGAGTCATGTATTATTCTAATTTTGAATCTAGAATTAGATATGGAATATTGATGTATGGGAGTTGCAAGGACGTATTGAGGGTCTTTGTCTGTCAAAAGAGAGCAATAAGGATAATTCTTAATATGGCTCCAAAAGAAACATGTAGAGGTAAATTTAAACAGCAAGGACTCTTGACCGTTTTTGGAATTTACATACAGGAATGGATATTGTTCTTTTTTAAATATAGACACATTTTTAAAGATAGTGAAGCGCAACAAAAATATTCCACTCGAACATATAATTACACCTACCCTAAACATAGATTGGCTTTGTATGAAAAGGGTGCCTATTACCAGTGCATTAAATTTTACAATACTCTACCAAATTATATAAAGGAAATTACAAATTTAAAAAACTTATTTGAGCTGCGAGCTACTAATTTAAAAAAGTTGAAAAAATCAATATTTAGGTTAATTGTAGACATAGAGCCATATACAGTTGATGAATACTATAGATATTTAAATAGAAACATTTAGAAGTAATTCAGTGTCATCTATGATGTAATTTACTTTCTTTTCTTTTGACACTATTTTATTGTATGCTTGCGTACTTTTAAAATAAAGAGTTTATTTATTTATTTATTTATAATTGGAGATAGGGTTATTGGTCCGCATTTCTTTGAACGCCATTTAAAGGGAGAAATGTATACAGATTTTTTAAGGAACGAATTACCACTATTATTAAACCAAAACATAAATCCTGACATGTGGTTTCAACAGGATGGAGCTCCACCGCATTATGCAATACAGGCCCGTAATCATTTAAACGAATTGTTTGAAAACAGGTGGATTGGTCGAGCTGGTCCGCTCAATTGGCCTGCTAGGTCTCCGGATTTGACCCCTCTTGAGTTTTTCTTCTGGGGATTTATAAAAGACAAAGTGATGGCGACTGCAACTACAACTATAGACAATATGAAAGACCGAATTCGCTTTGCCTGCTTATTAGTGACACCTGAAATGTTAGAGCGGGTACGAAATTTGTTTAAAAAAAGAGTGAGAAAGTGTTTGGAAGTTGATGGGAGACCTTTCGAACATCTTCTGAAACATGACAGGCGATAAAGGGTAAATAACATTCTTTAAATTTTTATAACCTAATTAATTATAATTCGGTAACCAGTGGAGCTAACCAAAAATTTTTTTTGTACAAATACGTAGTTTTTTACGTAGATCCGAATTTAATAAACAAAAGTACATATTCCCATTTAAAATTTCAAAGTTACCCCCCACCCCTCAAAATGGGGAAAGGGGGTAGATAACAAAAATATGTTTAAATATGTCCCCCCATCTCACTATTACCTCATTAAAATTTGAAGAAAATATTTTAAACCGTTTGCGAGATATCGCCTTGTAACTCTTTAAAAAACTCACCCTGTATACAGGGTATATTAAAAGTATTTCTCGAATTATTATAATATTTAATTTAGGTTTAGATTAAATCATACCAAATGACATTTCGTAAAATTTCCAAAACAAAACTTTTCGTGAAAAATTTTATCGATAAATAATCGAGTTCTAGTTATCTTCGATTAATTTATTAATTTAAGATTTTTAATGAACAAGTGAATAGGTAAATAACACTAAAATGGGTAATAGTACAATTAATAAACTCAATTGTTCGTGAACTATCATTAATTTTGGAAGAGTTTTCAATACCAATATTTGGAATTTCTGGTGATGTAAAGGAAGAAGATGTTTCATTACTATATAGCAATAGTATTTGCAGTAGTTGTTTCTCATAGAATGATCAAAGTATTGCTCAGCTACCTGTGTCGATCTCCAGCCCTCTGATGCTTTAATAGAGTTATGTCATTTCCTCCATCAATGTACATTGTACAGAGTGGTAGATGATCTGCGATAACAGCCGATATAACTTTGAGGATTTGACAAGTTTAAATATTTGGCAATTTATCCACCAATATCTGCAAATTTGCTTTTTCCTGTACGTTGTATTGTTCATGTGAATTTCTGATAATTTAGAAAGAATGCATTGATTTTTAAATGCGACAGACGGAGATCGATATACTTATTTACAATATTGTGAAACGTACTGTAGTATTGGGTATTGTTATTAATAATTCTGTTTGGAAATCCATATGCATTTAATAAAGCTCGATTGAGCGGCATGCGTTCATAATTATAATAAATGATATAACCAACTGATCAACCATCATAGATAGCTAATAAATAGCTCTAAATAATTTTAGTTCGAAAAAACACGAAAAATTAATCAAAAAACATATTAGATCATAAATAATCACACGATCAGCAGCAAATAAGCGTGAACAACGCCGCCGCCGAGACATGAATGAGAATCCTAAACTTCAGGGCCATGTGTACTATAAACCGTAAAAAAGGTAATACAGCGTTGCCACAGTGATTTCCTTAAAACATTGCAATTTGATGTTGTTGGGAAACTATAAATAACTCTACTAATAGAAAATTTAAAAAATCCACACATATTTAGTATAATATTTTTACCTAATGAGAAATGCATTCAATATAATTAATATTATACCTTTCGGTTTCAAACGCGGGCGGTAGATTTAGGACCCTCAGTACCGACTTGGCATCACTGATTTCGTTTTAAAACTTTGTATGACTGACAGAACATAAGCAATGTTTTGAGTCGAAACTACAGGGAAACATAGAAAAGCGGTTCCTACCAGAGGCCGGGGTATCGCAAGCCACAGAGCATTCTATTATGATTAATGTTTTCAAGAATGATTTAATTATCTCAAGCGCGTGACCTACTTCGTGCAACAGTGGGTTAGTATCTAAGAAATCTCTGTAGAATTTTCAGTTATGTTGAAGAAAACAAGTTTGGTTTTACTGAAACCGACCGAGCATGCCCCTAGAAATAAATAATACTTATTTTAATGTGCATAATCACCTTTAAGGTTAAGTTCTTCAGGTTTTTCTTCAGGCATTACTATTGAAATAGCTAATAAAAATATTATTTAAAATGAAAGAGAACAAAATAATTTAATTCCTTGCTTAATGTTAATACAAGAATTTAATATTAATTTAACAGAGTAACATTTTTTTGTGATAAACTTACAATAGAGTAGCATTACGAGTAGTAGTAGAATAGAAGCAGATGCTTAACGTTTGATGTGTAGGCTAGAGTGGCCCTTCAAGCGATCACAATATTACGGAAATTGTCAATCACAATTATCTACCTGTCGGTCTTATTCCCAGCAGAGTACTTTGCAATCTTGATCATCTCTCTTGTCCACCACAGATCTTAACGAAGAGGATAGAGATAGACTAACTTAATTGAGGAACAATATCCGTTAATATTCTCAGTTAATTAGAAAACACGCTGTGTAATACAAAGTTATTTTGATGAAGCCGAGAAACTGTAGAAGGGCGAGGCGAGTAATGGCAAAAGGAAAAGCGTAATTAGCAAAGAGTTTGCCCAACTTCGCGAACTCAAAGAGAATATTTAGTTACGGCACGTTGTTTTCGCGAATTTTATCGCCCTTCCCGAGGGCGTTTGCTTTGTAAAGGAAAAATATTGATTACAATTGTCAAATAAATTAGTTAATTGCCAGCACTGTCTTATACACACCAAAGCAATCGCGGAAAAAGCCACAAACATATGTATAATGCCAAAAATTAATTATTAAGAATAAAAATTGATATACCTATACATTAAAAAATTTATTGTATCATAAATTGGAATAATTTTTAAAACATAACGGATTGTTAGATTTTCTATTATATTTCTGCAATTCATTCATACTAGTTTTCCCCATTAAATATCGTTAAAATCCAAAAAAAAAATTTAAACAGTTAAAATGTATATTGAAAGCGAGATATCCAGGTGTTTGGATTAATCTCTAATTTAATCCAAGTATGCTATTTAATTTGGGAAAGAAAGGGTTTCAAACATTGATCTGTTCCATCAACAAATATCAAATATGTAGAGAAGAGTCAGAATTCTCGTTACAGATTTGTCTGCAAATGTATTCAATGCCATGCGTGACATGGGTTTGTTCGCATGTATATTGAAAGGATAAAGCGAGATATCCAAGTATCTGGATTAATCTTTAATTTAATCCAATCATGTAATTTAATTTGGGAAAGAATTCTTTCAAACATTGATCAGTTCTATCAACAAATATCAAAAATACAGAAGAGTCAGAATTCTCGTTGCAGATTTATCTGCAAATAAATTAAATGCCATGCGTGACCTGGGTTTGTTCGCTTAAAATGGACAACTGGCCAGCATTAAACGTTATTTTTTAATTTCACATACAGTAAAATTACCGTTAGAATCTGTAGTAACTACACACTACAGTCCTTTTCTTCAAAATAGACTACACCAATTAATTATCTAATCTTCAAAAATGCAAGTCAAAACTAATAGGCTGTTATTTCATTAGTAATGAACCATTTTTGACTGATAGAGCACATATCCTAATTCAAGAACTGGTTCTTTTCACAGTGTTTAGGGTAAAATGAAAGAAATAAAGGTCTTTATAAACCACAAATATAGAATTTTCTCTTCTCCGTTTGTCAAACTCATCTTTAGATGTGTTTCTCCGTATCACGGCTCATCAGTAATTCAAGAGCCCTGACAAAATAAGAAGGTTTTGAAACGTTATTTAGTGAATTAGAATGAATGTCTACGGCAGTAGAATATTCATCGTGGGTAGTTGCTACTAAATTAGCGGACCAAATATGAAAAACTGATGAATTAAAGGTTCAAGAAGTGGTCCATTTTCACAGTGGTTAAGGTACAATGAATGTCTAAACCACAAATATAAAATGTTTGCCCTTCATCTTTTGTCGAACTCATCCTTAGACGGGTTTCGCGGTATTACGGCTCATTAGTAAGGCTAGAGTCTGACAAAAGTCAAGAGTCGCGATACAGTGAAATACGCCTAAGAATAAGCTTGACAAAAGGAGACGGGCCATATTTTTGATTGCGAATTTCTTTCATTTTACCTTAATCACTGTTAAAAGGACCACTTCTAGATCTTTTAATTGGCCAGTCTGACATATTTGGTCCGCCAATTTAGTAAGAACCAACCACTGTATCTGATCTTTCCTAAGACATTTCTTTGCGTTGGTAAGTACACCGAGAGATGTCAGGGCGAGTATTATACTGGCGTAGGCATTGACGCTGGGCCCTTGATAGTTTTCCAAAGACCCAGATTTAGACTTACTGATGAGCCGTGATACGGCGAAACACATCTTAGGATTAGTTTGACAAAATGAGAAGGGAATAAATTCTATATTTGTGATTTAGATAGAAAGCAGAGTAATTTGTATCCTGAATATCTAATCGTACGGTATGTAAATTTCCTAAAATTGTAATTTGACATATTATCACACATAAATTAAATTTATTTTTTAAACTTAACAAATTTGAGATATATCACTGGCCATGCCTACCACTCGAGATAACAATAAACTTACCATTTCTTCTGAATACCTTGTATTGTCGCAAAAACGCTTCATAAGCTATCCATGTGGCGACAGTTTATAATTTTGGCTTCTTCTAAATTAAACATTGAAACCATTTTATCAAATAAAGTATCTAATACAGAGTTTTGCGCAATTCTATATTCATATGACTCATTTACTTACATTTTTATTTTACATTAAAATCCTAAAGTAGCGAAAATAATCGAGGGATAAAATCATTTTTGGCTTAGTGGAAAAATATTTGGAGGTTAAACAAACGGGATGAAAACAATCGAAAGTTAAAAAGAAATATTTTTTTATTTATTTTCCATGCTTCTATTTTCCTTTATATCTTCCTTGCCCACTATTAATAAATAATAATTGGCTTTACCGTTTAGATATACGAACATCAAAGATTTTTGAGGTGAGTTCGTCCATGGAAATTTAATCGAATATAGTATTTTTTTATTATTTCACATTATGCTAATGCATTAGAGAATATATGTCCGAATAAAATAAAATAACTTTGAGTCACTGAACTGGCAGAAAATATTGTGTGTAATTTTTTTTTTCTTTAATAGATAAATTGCATTGCATGTTATATAAAAGGACATTGAGTTTCAATGCCTATAGGTCTATGATGGTCTGTCAGAATATCTGACTGACTATACAATATACAGGGCATTATACAGGTTGTTGTGGAAATGACTTATTATATTTAAATGGGTGACCCCTAGGGTATCCTAGACAAAGTCTATATACTTTATTTTTTTTAATCGAATATTTAAATACTAAGGTAAAAACCCTTTTTACCCACGTACTGTCACGCCGTTCCATCTGGATTCAGTTAGCAACAATGTGGGTCACTAGAGTATACTAACAGTATTGTCAGATCACACCGCATATTTCGCCCTCGCTTGTATACCTGCCGCGCGCGACTATCATTGCTTCAGTATGTTGCGAGACTCGTGGGCGGAATGACGCTATCAAGGTGGACGCTTGATGCATACGAATTTTAAACATTTTGTTAGTAGTAGAAATACCCTTTTTTTCAGTTGTGAAATAATTCATAATAAGAAATATTGTGACGTCATTTCAACGGATTATAAGATCGAAAGTAAGAGAGTATGTACCTTAAAGATTTTTTTTCTAAAAAGTTTGAAAAAGAAGTGATAACGCGGGTCAAAAACTGAACAGGTGCATTTACAATTCTGTGTTGCAATATATGACAACACCGCCTCAATAAACTATTGATTGCGAATGTCCTCAGTAGCAGCCACGTAAATTTTTAGATTTCATATAGACTGTATATTTCGTACAATAATTCAAAACGCCATTTAAGGTTATTTTTCTTCAATTTATTTTCATCTCAGGATTTGCCGATTTAAATATAATAAGTCATTTCCATAACACCTTGTATTATGCATAATATGGTTTATTATTTATACTTCCTGGATGTCCTACTGAAAGTCTATATACTTTTTTTTAATTTAAATTCTACTTAAATACTAAACAAATGGGCCCACTTAACTACTGCAATGTAGGTCCTTCTACCAAAGTTCTTTAGTGTTATCAAATCACTACTCTTATCTCGACCTTCCGTCGTTCGCTACCATTATCTGATATCGAACCCCCCAGTAGTCGTCTTCAGTACTATTCGATATGTCATCGTTGACTGTACTGTACGTTAACTTCCATTAAAATCGCGATCGTGTAAGGTGCGTTTTTCAATAAATATGGTGTAAAATTTATCAGTTGTTATTTTTTTTTTTACAAACGTGGATACAATATCTAACAGCGTCGTCTTGTTCACTACCGTAAAGTTCTGTTGTGTTGTGAAATAATTTGCTTGCATGTGCGTTGTTGTGCAAATGTATCTCGTTTGCAAAAAAATATTTTTTGTTGTCATCAATAGTGAAAGTAAACTTGTAAAATAATTTCTTTTCTGGTGTTTGAACTTACGGGTCAAATTGACAACATCGCTGACGTCTGACGTCTGCATAATGAGTTTAAAAATGTCGACACTTCATAGTTGGTCCAGTTCCTTTCTCAGGAAAATTCAAAAATTGTACATTTAACATAGGAAAACCAGAATAATATTATGTAAAAATAACCATAATATTTATTTATGTATCAAGGGTACTTAGTAGATGATTATACCCTGAGGGCGACAGTCTTACAAAGCCGAGGGCCTCTGGCACGATGGTGCGTATTTCGCCGGAGGGTATATATCTATTAGTACCCGTGGTGCATACAAACTTTTATGTCATACCAGTTCGTTTTAAATAATAAATATTTTTTTTAAATTTAATTTGATTTACCAATTTTTTATTTTTACCTGCGACATTACCTTGGCATTATTGTAACCTGCGTTTTTGTTGCTAGGTAGATAAGTATTCAAATGCTTAATGTCTCAAAGTCAAAAATCAAAAATGAAACAAGGTTTTGAAATTCCCGACGAAATTGAAAAAAATGCTGAAATGGCAACGCAAAACCTGTTACCGAGAACAAGGTCGCATTATTATTTGGTGTATTTGGTGGATGTCGGCGGCAAGAACTTGTAAATATGTTAGTCATACATATAGAAGATAGAAAATCAGTCTTTGTTGTAACGGTGCCAGAAACCAAAATTGATAAAAAACGAGTTTTACCATGAAGACGAAATGAATATTTTACTTATAAGAGATTTTATGTCTTTGCGGTCACATGGCTGCTCGAAAAAAATACTATTTTTAAGCTACAGACAAGGCCGCAGTACTGTACAACCTTTTGGAAAAACACATTTGGGAAAATTCCCTGTATTATTGCAAAATATTTGGATTTGAACAACCCCGAAAAGTACACTGGTCATTGTTTACGTCGATCGTCAGCAACTCTTTTAGCAGATGCTGGAGCAAGTATGACTACGATGAAGCGCCATGGTGGATGGAAGCCTACCACAGTTGCTGAAGGATATTTAAAGCATACCATATCCTCAAAAAAAGAGGTTTCAAGGATGTTGGCACGCATACCATGTGGATTTCGCATTTCCTTACAGAAACTAGAGACCCAGACAATGACTCATGAGTCAAGCTTTGCTGCAGGAAATCTTGCTCGTCAGCTGAACCTTCCAGAATTGCCATTTCTATGTAAATACAACCAAATAATATATAAACTTAAATTTATATTTTGTTATTTTGTTAATAAAGAATAAGTTAATTGAAAACTGTTTTTTTGCATCTTACTGCCAGCGCGGGCCATTATGGGTACTTTATGCCCGCACGGGCATAAAGTAATCCATTATGTAGATGGTATTTAAGATATAAAAACGCAATAATGCACTTGTATGACATAAAGATAAATACAAATTTTGTTCAATATTTTCTTTAATACTAATTACTTTACTAATTAATTATAATATTTCCGATGATATTATGATGATGTTTATAGCAACCGTTTAAGGTACTATAAGTAATTAATTGATAGATGAAAAATAAATATGCAAAAGCAAGTTTTTGAGATAATAACTCTAGCACATCTGATACTTCTACTCTTCAATTATTAAAATGAAACTACTAAAAATTGGCTCACACGATAATAGCGCAGCGGTTATTGATATGCCGGGAATTGAATCTTATTAATTGGTGGAAATATTTTCTATTGTTCCCTTAATTTGAAGGGAGATATTTTGTTGGTAGGAACATTTTTAAATACGTGTAACCACGTTTACAAAATTACCAACGATAGTTATATTTGTGATTCACATGAATAGAAACTGATCGGAGAAGCTGCCCAGCTCATAATTTCCAGATTATACTTAGAGAAATAGCAACTCATTAATTTATACAGAACCTTCAACAAGCATACTATATTTTGATAAACTTGTTGTTGTTAAAGAGCTTGTGCATTTACGAAGAATTCCCACTTAAAATTTCTTAACTGTCTTTAGTAGAATTACTTGATATTTTTTTTCATTAGACACGGAAATTTATATGTTGTTAAAACTTTATGTTAAAGCTACGAACTATTCTCGACATAGGGTATCCATCAGGTCTATCTCAAGTGTCAGAAAGTTTTATGTTTCAAAATCCAGCTTTAAGACCCAAAGACGGTTTCACAAAATTAACATAACTCCTCCTAAGATGGCTAAATTAAACAATTTATCACTACTAGCTGGCTCTGCTAAATCAAGAATTTAATTTAATCGGGCGGGCAAATTGATTTTCTACCTCTTAAAAGGCGAATTTTGGGACGATTAATTATAAAGGTTTTCTTGTTTTAGAAGTAGGCTGTGTGAGAGCTAGTCTGTCTCTTATAAACCGAAATTTATAGTGTGTATATATTACCTGACGCAGCAGAAAACTTTGTGGCAACGATTTAATCTTGTCCTACATGGAGGCTTCTTTATATACATTGTAATTTATTACTTACTGCTTATCTCAAAAATAAACTAGTTTTTGTCTAGCACCATGGCATAAATAACTAAACAGGTAAGATTCCACGCTGATGGTGGCGTGGCTTGTGACGTCGCCGGATGAGTTATTTTTAAATCTCTTATGGAGATTTATATTGCTGTCAGCGTTTTTTAAAAATATTAAAAGGTTTTACGCATTTAATAGTATGTGAAATGAAAGAATAATATCATTAAAGTTTTCTTGTACATGGTAGCCAATTTCGCGTCACTAGCGTTTAATATATAACTTATTTGAGCTGGGCTGCATTCTTGGTGAAACGTAATTTCCATTGTGCGGAAGGTAAAAAAGAAGTTGTTATGTTTCACAGTATTTTTTTTTTTTTCTGTGAAACATAACAAGTAGTTCTTCTTTGAATAATATCATGTTATTTAGGTATATTCATTTCATGAACATATAACAACGCTGCCGTGCAATACAAGAACCTATTACGTCGTAAAAGTAAATTTTAAGACATTCCATTTAAAAATTGAACAACTTCTTTAATATTTAATTTATTGTTCTAAAATTTTATACACAGTAAGCCCTTGTTACATAGTTTAATTTTCCAAAACTCATTGATTTTTATTAACAAATAAACAGTTAAATAAATATTAAAAACTTACTACTCTATTTTATAGTAAATCGGCTTATTAGGTCCTTGTATTGCACGGCAAAACGGTTGAAGCTAAAATACGAACTAAGAAGTTATAAATCACATATATATATAAACAGTACATTGCCAATACGAACGTTCCAAAATACAAAAAGTGTCCCCGCTATGGGAGATGGCGCGGGCCTATTGAGTTTGCGTAGTAGGGTGGAAATTTTATCGATCACATCAGAGCCGGCTCGACCTTATTTGTTTGTTGTTATTCGTCGCCATCTTTGGTTCTGGATGCTTTTTCAAACTTTCATTACCTAACAACAATTTTTGTAAAAATCAGAAACTAATTTGTGGTGATTCGATTCGCTGTTTCGGTGATGTGAAATTATGAAGAGATAAAAAAACTTATAGTCTGCTTCAGAAGTTGAATAAACAATATTTTTATTTCCATACAGATTTCGATGGCATATACCCTCATCAGCTTCAGTGGAAAATACTTAAGAAGTAAATGTTAACAAAATTAATAAAACCGTATCCAATCTATATTTTTTGTTGTTATCCTTAGGAAAGCGGAAACACCTTATATTTCTATCAAATTTCTTTGCCTGGTTATCCATATCACAACTGAACACAGCGCCCCTCATTTAATGAAAATTCAGGTATTTATTTTAATAAACACACACGAATAAATAAGAAAATATTCTGGTAAACGTTCAAAATTTCCATGGTACAATACGGCAAACGGCACTCACTACGTGGCGACCAGTGTTGCCAATCTTTGATCAAAGTTAATAGGCTGACGGTTCAAAACGTAATAGAATAATTAAAAATAGTGTCAGAGTAAGAGGAGTACGAAACAAAAAGATGGATACTTTCCTATGATATGGGGGCCACCTCCAGATTGAACAGGGAGCCCCATAATAAGAATGAGCATCTGAAAATTGTTAAAATAGTAAAATATATTACAATTGTAAAAGACTGACAACGCTGGTGACAACGAGGAGGGGTCGCCGAAGAAGCTTCGGCTATCGTCGACCGGTTCCAATGGCGCGGCGGATGTTTTAAAAGTTTGTCGGAATCTTTTCTTATTTTAGTATTTTAGTTGTAATGTGTGTTATAATTTCTATGAAATTAATATACGTAAATACTTGTCATATGTTATTCTTTCATTTCACATACCAGTAAATGCATACAACCTCTTAATACTTTTAAAATAGAATTTAAAACGATAACACCGTATCAATCTCCATAAGAAATTAAAAATCACTCTCCCTGTGACGTCACTACACACGACAGATGAAATTGGAACGGTTAGATATATTACCTTTTGTTATTTGTATCATGGTCTAGTACTACTAGGCGATCATCAAAACACTATGAAGATGGAAACCATTAAGGGGCAAAATCGAGTAATAAAACTAAATTATTTCTCAAAGACGCGGTCGCGGAAGCGATTGGAGTGGTATGGCGGTCTGAGATAACATGTAAAGTCACTGATACAGATATAGAAATGCATTGCCCGCCAATATCCTAGTAATAAGTTAGAAGACTTAAAATATTAAGTATCACAAAGCACAGAAATAGGTAGATTATGTTTCCTGACTCCATCGCATCGGAACTCGCTCATTATTCTGATGTGCTGCGTTCCGCCTCTCTACGACTGAATGTTCATTATTGAAATTTACAACAAAAAAAATTGTAAAATTAATATAAACGAACTTTTCCTTGTAGACGGATGTAATTACATTTTTGGGTGTAGTTTTCAATTCTGATAAACTTTTATTCTAACAATTTTCGATATTATCAAAAATAAAGGTAAATTTTGTTCGTGATAAACCCGTAAAACTTCAAGGAGCTGCGATCATATAGTTTTTTTACAAGTGCCTCGAAAGTGCCTCTTCTCATGCATGTTCTCTCCACCGAAATTGGTGCTTTCCATACCTCTCCGAGAGGGCGAGCGGGAAAGTATCGAAGCGGGCGGGAAAAATCTTTCCCGCCCGCTCCGAGTCACCATGTACTGCCCGCTCCTCATAATTGTTTTAACTGATAAATGAATAAAATCATAGATGTCGAGTGCGGGGTTTGAACCCGCGACTCTCAGATCGCCAGGCGTACACTCTGCCACTAGGCCACCGAGCCATACATACAAGCGTTAATAAATAGCGGATTTTATATAAATTGAATTTGCAATTAATTTTTCAAAGATGTTTTAGAAAAATGTCTGAAGAATTTGTTTATTTATTTGGCCTCGGAGCACTTGCACGTAGTACCGTACATATCTCGGGCCGTCGGAGGCTTTATGGACTCGTGCGGGGGTCCGCATCTCGTCCGTAAAAGCCTCTTTTCGGCCCTTGATACGTAATGTACTATTTTCATGTGTCATGTCACCTCTCCTTTACTACTTGTACAGGTTTTTTATGAATTGCACATTACTTCCTAGCAAAATTCATATTATTTAATAAACCTTGTATACGACTGCAAAAATTTGAGGTCTGAATATTTCACTTCAGGTTTTAGACGGAGCAGAACTTTGAGGGAGGAATAACTTTTTCCTTAAATTAAAAATAGAAAAGTTTCCCATATGCTGCGAACTTAAGTACATATTGTTTCAAAAAGTTTTTTCAAAAAAATCTCTATTTTATGATTTTGACACTTAGCATTTCTGATTCATCCACTATTCAATTATATTAACACTCAAAAATAATTGTTTATCACCAATAATAACAAAATACGGGAAATATAAAAACTTTAGGCAAAATGTGAAAAAATATTTTGCAAATCGAACATTTAAAAAACAATAGAAGTAAACGAGATGATTTATTAATAGAGCTGCAAAGCGTTGCCACCCATAGGCGTGCGCGAGATATTACAATACTATATTTCAACTAAATTAAATTACTTACTTTTACAAATAACTATAGGTTGGTGTGAGGTAGAGCTGGTGGTAATCGCGTACCGCTATATAACGTCGCGTAGCGGTACGCAAGCTCCAAGTTGTGGATATTTTCGAAAGATATTTTCTTTCACGGTAAACCCGTTTCCAAGCGCCTCGCGCCGTGCCGAAATAATGGGTATTTTTCTAGGACGGTTCGAAGTAGTGGGTATTTTTCTAAGGGTATTTCTTAGAGGGTATTTGCTTTGTTGAAGGTATACACTATTGAGATGATCGATTACCCGCCACGTACCGGAGCGAATGGTGTCGTGGATCAAGAAGCCATACTGGTATGTGTGCTCTGTACCGTTTTAATCGTGCAGCGCCTAATGAACTTTGTCACGGTACTATAATTATTCCTTATTTATTACTGACTATATTAAGGTTAAAAAAAATAATATTGCTTTCCTAGTTAACGATTTCAATTTTTAAATTTCCAGGAACAAATTTATAACAAAAAAACATTGTCGTATCGCAATGGTAAAAATTGCATAGTGTTTAATCGGGATTTTTTTTTATCCTTGACTGATATCGATAAATATAAAATCTATTTAACTAATAAAAAAACTTACATTTAAAAAACTGACTTAAACAAAATAACATTTTAAAGAGAATAATATTCTGCGGACTTTTGCAGAACTAAGCCTTGTTCTCCTACCGTTGGACTTCAATACCTAATCGCTTTTGATAGGACGATCATTTTAGGTCAAAACGTACTTAGACCTGATTCTTACATGAGGATAATTTGACAGTTTACGGTATCAAACAGCGGTATTTAGTAGCGGTATTTTTGTGTAGCGCGCCGGTATGTACCGCGACAAGCGATTAACGGTATGTCCCATCTCTGGTGTGATGTATAACTAATAATATTAAAACTGTTATAAAAATGCAGTTAGATACTTAATTGTCCATCACCAAATATTAAAATTATTTCTAGTACAACCACCAAAAAACAAAACAACACACAACTTTCTATAAAAGACATAAACATAACCTTTTTTAATTAAAACCGACAACAAACTGCAAATTATGAATATTGTGATTTGTAGACGGAAAGAAAAACTCAAATTTACTATAAAAATAGCAAAATTAACCATCACTTATGGCTCTATGTCTGACTGAAGTAACTTTTAATTACAACTGCCATTAAATTATAGGAACATTTTAACTTTAGTAAAAATTACAAAAATATCTAGTAAAAAAGAAAAGATTTTGTTAAATTTACTAAAATCTTTCTTTTCTAAAATTTACTAAAATCAATTTTGACACATGATATTCCCAAGCAGTCTAGTACTAACCGTGCCCAACGTCGCTTGACTTCATCGATCGATGGTATGTTCTCATCATTTTTTCCTTCTATTTTTTGTTACGAAACACGAAATCCATGGAATCGGTTGCAGCTCATTTATGCATTTTATTCTTGTAACAATATTTTTACAACTGTTCATTTAAACTTGGTTATTTTTACAATAAAAAATACTGAAATAATAGCCAGTGAAATGTACCATGCATTTTAAAATATTTAACTAATGAAGTTATAAATAAAATATTTTCACCATACAGTTGTTGTAAAATTTACAATATATTTTAGTAATTACTGGAGTTTACTAAATTTATTAGAAATTCTAACTATACATTTTTTTAGAAATTATGTGTATCTACAATATTATTTTGGTACGGATTAATAATGAAAATTATAATTATTACAATATTTTATAGGAAATCGTACAATAAAATCTTTACTAAAATAATTTTATTTTAGTGTTTGTTTCGTGTAGATACATGCGTATTCGTAAAATTTATAATATACTTTAGTATTTACTTGATGTTGTTGCCTATATCTGTGTATATGCCGTCGGTCTCGACCAATGGAGAATATCCTCAGTTTTATGTCATATAAAAAGGATACTATTTCAAGAGATGGTTTCTTTCGTTATATCTCGTTTTTTATCTCGAGAACTAGAAGACTTTTCGCGCTCCATCCAACGGACTAATACACCAATAAAGCTGTTAGCCTTGGAAAAAATTTAAATCCCCAGAAAAAGTTTCCAAATTCAATAAAAAATCCCCAGATCCTCTTTTCAATAAATTTTTTTATAAAAAGGGGAGCGGGAGTATAAAAAAATGTTTATGAACAGTATTATTTAAATTAACTGCACTGCACTCAAAGGTAAAATTAAAATTAATGAATTTGGAGATCTACGGAAAAGCATAATTACCATCGGGTCTCTAACAATCGCATACATGTTTCAAAAACTAAATGTTTTGAAGTGGCGCTACAATTAAAAATTATTTATTGACATTTTGTTACGATTTCACTATTACGGGTTTCCCCAAATCCACAGCATTGTCAAAAAATCGTCAGATCGGGACAATTTTCCCCAGACCTGGCAATGCTGCTTGAATGCGACTGAGAGTCGGCACGGGTTTGTGCCACCTAATCTTCTAATCATTTGTACTACAAGGAGACCCAATGCAGTAATTTTTTTGTAAACACTAATCTGAAAACCAAAATCTCAATGCAGGCAAGTTTAATTGTTTCTGCAACTTTGAAACGCGATTATTCGGAAACCTGTGGACAAAACGCAACAAAGTAGGATACCACTGAAACGAGAATTGAACGCCCTTTCAAACGATGTGCCACTTGACCCCCATTCCCATTTCAGATTCTAAGGGTGATATCTACCCCTCCTAGGGGCTTGAAACAACAAGGCTAAAAATATTCATTTGAAGTGCCCCCCTTACAAATAAAATTGACGTGTCTTTCCGATTTTTCATATTTTTAACTGCAAGAAAGATATTAAGGGTGGGAAGTTTTCAAATTGACACCCGGTATATTACGTAACAGTTCCACAAATTACATTACCCGTGATATTGCAAAACCCACCATGTTTCCTATAGATGTTATGCAAAGTGCTATGATATCCATCCATACCTTATTGACAAAGTAAATGACAGGAAATTTTAAACGCCAACATTTTGAATTTAGATATTATTTTTGGGTATATTTGTAAAGTATGAGTGACTATGGTATTCAGATTTCCCGAACGCCATGGAATATTACATTACAAGCTGCTTCCGCCTCAGATAATTTATTACTAGAAAATTTCAAGAGCGGTATGAAAAAATGCATCAAAAATGTAGTGACTTAGCATATTTGGATAATTTAACATAAAAGTAAATACAAAGTGACAGAAAAAGTATAGTACACAATTGGAGTGGTAAGTCTATTATACTCTCGTTACACTCGCGCCCCTCTTGGTATGTAATATAGTATTTAGCTGGATTGAGACTATCGATGAAATATAATACATTTTCCTCTCGATATGCTAAATATATCGTTAAGGTAAAGTAATTAAAAAAAATCGCGAACAATATTGCAATGCAACATGTTTATTTAGGCGTATTAACACTTACAAAGTAAATAGTAATATTTTAGGAGACTTCTTTGTCAGATATGTAAATAACAATTATTTTAAATAATTCATTTTATATAACATTTTTAACATTATTATATTTGAGCTCTTTGTCACTTAGGTGTTTTAATAAAATCATTTTATTTATGTTGGTAAACGATTTCCTACCGTCAATAAATATTTTGTCGCTCTCGATGCATTTATTTGACAGTATTCATTTGAAAAATATATTTTGTTACAGATTTTAAACATATTAATAACAATACTTTGTTTATGGAGTACCGGCTTTTATAATCAAAATAATGGAACAAATTTGTAAAATATTATCAGGCGTTTACCAGAAATTTTATACAATAGTTATTAAACATTTTGTAGAAGATTTCAAAGTCTATAATATTAAATTAGAAGAGGAGATAGCTGCCTGTGAATCAATATGTGTGTACTGCTTTGTGAATTAAATCAGATATCTCCATTGACATGAATCAAACATGGACCATATCTCTTTCTTTCTTCTGTCTGTTGCTGTTTCCATTGTAATAGTTGGTCGGATTGATAAGTCTATATTTTTAGCCAGTTTACCGCAGACTTGGCACAGTCTTACCATTTTTTTCCACAAACAATATTTGAATTTAACATACAAACACGAACAAACACTGAAAACAACAAACAATTTTATTTAACAATAATGACAAATATGACAGTTGTTAATCGGGCAGTGTCAAACGTAAAAGCAGTTATGAAAGACGGCCATTTCAATAAGGGTTTTATAAAAAGTTCTTTCCGAACGCTCGAAGGCGACATAATGTCTTTGTTAAATTAACATAAAACGACAAAGAAAAATTACAATAATTTTCCCAGACCATTATAGCATAAGAGTTGAAAATTGCTAAGATTGCGCGTATTGACCACAGAATCAGGAGATGTCAGTGGAGCATAATCTAGAAATCTATTCGTTTTTCGAGAAAAACACCCAAACAATCCCGTGAATAAATAGACATCTCTCGAAAATGAACACTTTTATAGCATAGGAGTTGAATTTTGCTAAGACTGCGCGTATTGACCAATTACAAAATCAGGAGATGTCAGTGGAGCACAATCTAGAAGGCGACTAATTTTTCGAGAAGAACAAACAAGCACACGCGTGAATAAATCAGACATATCTCTAAAATGAACAACTTTATTGCATAGGAGTTCAAAATTGATCAGGATATAGAAGTTGACTAATTATGAAATCAGCTGATACCAATGAAGTGGTGTACTCACATCTCGAAAAAAATATATTTGTTAACATCAATTAGGTGTGCCTTAGAAAGATGCTATTCCTTGAAGCATTAGCTAATTATGCCTATTCCTGACGGATTAATCATTTGAACAATAGTCCAAGCGCTTCCGCAAAGTATTTTTGCTAGTCTAAAAATTAATATCAACCTGTATATACAATGTTATAAAAGTTGATAACTGATTATTGTTGAAATTAAACTAAATAGTATGGTGTATGTCACGCGAAACAGGAATAGATCGTACATTTCGTGTTATTTTTAAAGTAAATAATTGTTAACGAAATTATGGCGTGTAGAAAATTGGCTTGGTGATTGTGTATTCCATTATACCTACTATTCAAGAAAACTGAACATTTTTTGGAGGAGCAGTTTTTAATTTATAATAAATTTATTATGTCGTGACTACAAAAATAATACGCAGAATGATCCAAGTAAAATGGTAGAAGAAATTTATTTATATAAAACAAAACCAACAAACAATTATTAATTATAACGTAGGTGGTATCCACAACACGTAAACCAAACCACTGTTGACAGTAACATACCAGTTGTCCCAAGGATTTTGATGAATTTGTTTTTTTCGAATACTTTTTAAAAACAGTCATAAGGTAGTTTCTTCATATAAGATTGTATAATATTGTTATACATTATTGAGAATATTTGAGAGAAATTTTATAGTTTTCTTTATGATGTACTCATATATCCAAATTATTTTAATTTCTAGGATTTATATTATGGCTCATATTAGATTCGATTTTTACATTTAAATAATCTTTTTTCTTAGCAATTAAAATTATCATCCCCAGTAAAATGATTTTCATAAGCGAGGTTTACCATTATATTCTCTAAAGGTAGTAACATAATATAAACAGGGTGATTCACGACGAGCTTGCATTAGAACTTTATGAAGAACTATTGAACATGTTTTCCTGAAGATTTTGGTTTATCGATATGTTCTTTTTAACTAAAATATCTTGACATATTTCTGTAATTTCCGGTTATATCGGAAGTAGCTGCCAACTTTCATTTTTTAAATACAACATTGAAATTTTTATTATATTTTTTGGTTATCAATTAAATTCTATGAAAATTTTATAGAACATGCTTTCTTCTGACTCTGCCAGTTTTTTATATATCTGGAACTTTTTGTAATTATTTGGCAATCGCATGGCAATGAAATAATCCATATAATTTTTTTACCTAGATAATTTTTGTTACCAAATAGTTAGAAGATCAGCAAATCTAAGAAGAATTTCAAACTTGAAATAAAATGAACAGAGTGGTTACAATTCAAGGTTCATTGTGAAAAAATTCAACCATTAAAAACTTTCTTATTTCGAATGGAACACACTGTATGTTTTTATTTAATTCGATGACAAAAATGTTGTTCTTTAAAAGGAGTATTTACTGTACTATATACCTATATCAAAACGTTTCCCAAAAAATCAAATTTATTACGAAAATACAATTTTTTCCAAGTGTGCTATGAAAACAATTGTATATAGGTATTGTATACCTATAATTGAAGAAAATTGATAGCGGGAATTTGAAAATTCTTGAGTACCCTGTTTTCTTTCTAATCCAGTCGCTACATCTATACGACGCTTTTGGAATTTCGTCAAAACACAGGTGTCCATCCTCTCTCATACGATTAAGGGCCACAGTTGCTACCGAACTGTTATATCGAGCACATGTGCGTTTTTAGTATACAAAGGTATAATATTTCTACAGATTAAGTACAGAGTAAGTAGTATTAAATCATTTATTATGAAATAATATTATTACTAACCAAAAGTGTATAGTTTTTAACATCTTTCTTTGTTTTTGTATTAAAAAAAACAAATTTTTAAATAAAAAATAAGCGCCAACCACAAAATTTGTTTATCGGGCAAAATGGGGTACCGTAAAACGGGGATATATGGAATCCACGGGGTTATATGGAATATTGTGCATATCATTCAAATTTCGCGCCCTGCGAGCATATGTTTGACATTTAGTAACTTGTCGTTCTGGTGCACTGTTGCTAACATCTCAGCCGACCAACAGGTTATCATTGTTGTGACTAAATATTTCAGTTAAGCTATTAAGAGAGTTATTAATATTTGGTAGAAAATAAAAAAATTTTTCGATGTCCTGAGAGTCTCATCTGCACCTCAGAAACTATTGAAGTTACGAAATTCTCCAAGATAAATTAATTGTAGTATATAACCTCAACTATTAGGCGGGATCCTTTTCATTGTCAAATTTTTATTCTACGACCTTGATACATGCATATTTATAAAAAATCGTCATTTGTAGGGGTTATATGGAACGATGCCTCGCAAGCACAATTTAAACTCTCTGAGCCGGTAATATTCCGAGGAATTCACACGTTTAACGACAACGTCTTTTAAGTGCCATTTATGCCTTTTTTAATTTTTAAATTTATTTGAAGAGATTTTTCGTTTTTTTTTTAATTTAAACAATTTGTTGCTTTGTTTTTAAGTTCATATTATTTTATTTTATAAAATCCTACTTTTTGTCTGTGTTTATATATTTTTTATGATTAAACTTTTTATTTTTTATACATTATTTATTAACCCTCTTTTTGAATGCCTCCTGGGGCCTACAGATGCAGAAAAAAATGGCGCTGCGTGTTTTTTCGGTGTCCGCATGTTTCATAAACCCCCATATGCAAGCAAATATCGAAAATTGTCATTCATAACGGAGATAAAGAGGTAATTCCATATATCCCCGACTACGGGGTTATATGGAACGACAAAAAACCAAAAAAAAAAACATGATGGCGGCTCAAAAAACAATTTTACATATCGGAACTCGTTAGCCTAAACATGAAGCTACTGATAATAAAAAAGTGTAGTGCTAATATATTTCATTTAAAGAAGATATCAAAGAAAATGCGTAAAATTCGTTCCATATATCCCCGTTTTACGGTACCTTATGGTCAGGCAAAATGGGGTACCCTATTTATATGTACCTAACTTGATCAAAGTAAAATCAGTAAAAATGCTCAAAGACAACTAAAAAATGTAAATTAAGCAAAATTAAAAAGGTAGAATCGGATTCGGATGATGAAGTTAGTAATACTGACTGTTTGTACTGTGGAGATTTTTATTCAAGTTCCACGGAGGGTTGGATATGTTGTTTCAGTTGCCACAATTGGGAACATAATTCATGTGCAGGAGTAGAAGATCAAGACGACGAAGCACTCCTTGTTTGTGAGCGTTGTCAGTAAATTTTTATTTAACTACCCCATCTTGCCCTATACGACGGGCATAACGGGGAAATTTACATATTGGTGTTATTTTCTAATTTTTTTAAGCATGTTTACGTTTCTGTCAGTTAAAATATTATCAATACATAGTTAAGACTACAATAAATGCGTCGCCTCATTAGGACTTAAGTTCCCCATTTACCCGTCGCTCCCCTACGTGGTGTCAAAAAAGGTAATATCCATTTTCCTTTCAATAACTCGAAATCGATTAAGATATTGCATATGCTGATAAGCACTATAAAGAATGAATATATGTTTTCTCTATTTAACAATTTGCGAGCCGATTATTTTACAAACGTCATGAAATAAAAAATAAATACATCAGTAATGTATTAAAAGAATATTTTACTTATTACTTGAAATCGGATTGTCCTACTAAAAAATGCAAGAAACTTTTAAGAAAAGACTGCCGAACAAGGAAAAAATACCTATTTTGTAAAATACCAACGGCGTAATATTTCACCTAAATATATTTATTTTTACTGCCACGCACGCCTCTGTTGGAATGGTCAAAACTTATATCAGCTGAGTACTTATTATTCAAACTTATTGAAGAGAAATTTTCATTCTTAGTTCCTTATTATCACTTAATACGGCAAACTCTAATAGTAGTTCCGTATGCCGCTCTCCCCAACGCGTCAAGTTGATCTTTTTTTTGGAAGATGACCCATTTGTAGAGTTGGCGCCGATCATATAAAATACAATGACGTAGGTGCGGGCGGAGAGATTATCTCTCGAATAGAACACGACTTATACGTCAATTGTGTGCAATTAATAGACATTTGGCCAATTAAATTCCGTCGTGACACAGCTCTTTAATACTTAATCAATAATAAATTACCTAACAACAAATCACAACTTCACAAACATGTCGCATTATTTACTTTTAATTAAAATTTCATCCTGCAAATTGCTACGTAATCAATCCCACAAAGCTTCAGTGTAAACACGGTAACTTTTATAACTTTCCGAAAGTACGACACTGAAACGTCTGACCCTAATGCGGGTTAACCCAACGTTTGTGTAACCTTTTCCAAAAGGATTTCGCGTTTAATTAGATTTATAATTATTTCGTTATTGTGATTTACCTTGAAAAAAAGTTTAGTCGAACAGTTTCGACACTGAAGATACTGTATAGGTAAAGGGCGGATAATATGCAAATTAATATGCAAATTGCATTTTAAGAAATTTCTGCATTTTTTGATAAGATTCGAAAAATTTGCATATTTTTAATAGCTTTTAATAGCTTATTTCCGCTAAGTACATTTTCCCATTTTAAGTCCCGCAATAAACAGTTATTTGTTTGCTTCAGTGCACAAATTAAAATCTTAGATAACTTTACTATAAAAACAGAAAAATAATAATTAATAATAGTGGAGTCGTGTATTCGAAAATCCTTTGACGAAGTCGAGTAATTTTTTTTACCAATCGATAAATCGATACAGTATGATCCCCTCGACATTCTGAAATGATTTGTGTAGGGCGTCGTATGGGGGGAGGGGGACGCCCCGTAAATCTAACCTACAACGGGAAATTGAAAATAACTCAGCCGGTTTTGATGCTACAAAAAAAATGGAAGCAACAAAATTGAAGAGCTTGATAGAGCGCGTAAGCTTGAATAAACCCGATCTCGAGAAGGGGAGGAGTTAGGGCATCATTTTTTGGTAAACTAACGGGTGATACCGAGTACTTTGATGGGCCGGAGGCTGGGTTGGTGGGACAATTAGGAGGGGAGTAAGGGGGATTGGAATTTTTTTACATAAATGCTAATAAGTAGTTTATTAATCGAGCTACGGGGATCAGGACGGAAAAAATTTGTTCATTTTTTTATCAGCTATGAGGTGGGATTGCCGAAAAATTTTTATTTTCCCAAATGCGCGCTGGGTGCGGCATACAAGAAATTTCTATCTCCGAAAATACATTATGTTTAATTTTGGTATGTGTTAATAGGATATAGAACCTCAAATTTTACTTAGAAAAGTTATTCAATTGTTCCACCAGTGGCGTCGCTGCAAACATGTTAATTGATATTTTTTACAAAAGAGATGGTACGCCACTGATATTTTTCCATGTGGATATTTTTTCTGATTGGCCTGTTCAATTCTCCATGAAAACGGTCTCTTTAGTTTTTCTCGTCAGACAACCACTAAATTCATATTGAAAGTCATTATTTTTAACATTGATAATTTTTTTTCATTTCATTTGCGAAAATAAAAATTAAAGGCATTTTTCCGACCGTCTTCGCATCGAATTACCTACTATAACAATTTTTATAAAAAAAAATTATCATTAATTATTTTATCAATGTTAAAAATTATGGGTTTCAATATGAATTTAGTGCTTTTAATCAAGAACGGTGCGTCTGACGAGAAAACTCAAGAAACCGTTTTCATGGAGAATTGAACAAGCCAATCCGAAAAATATCCACATGGAAAAATATCAGTGGCGTACCATCTTTTTTGTAAAAAATATCAAAGGACATGTTCGCAGCGACGCCACTGGTGGAACAATTAAATAACTTTTCTAACTAAAATTTAAAGTTCTATATCCTATTAACACATACCAAAATTAAACATAATATCTAAAGTGTTTTCGGAGATGGCCATTTCTTCTATGCCGCGCCCAGCGCGCATTTGGGAAAATAAAAATTTTTCGCCAATCCCACCTCGTAGCTGATAAAAAAATGAACAAATTGAATCTAGCCTGATCCCCGTAGCTCGATTAATAAACAACATATTAGCATTTATGTAAAAAAAATTCCAATTCCCCTTACTCCCCTCCTAATTGCTTCACCAACCCCAGCCTCTGACCCATCAAAGTACTCGGTGTCACCCGTTAATTCGCGAAAAAATGATGCCCAACAAAGTACAAAACTGTTAAATGTGATCAACTTTTATGTATTTGTTTCGGATTACTATTCAAATGTTCAAGTTTATACACAAATTAACATAACAGTTAATATTATAAAGGAAAATCGGAACCCAAGTTTTATGTTGTTTTAAAGAAATCCATTATTAAATTCCATTTATCTCAAGTTCCGATTTTTATAAAATTGAATTTTTACCGAAAAACAAACACTATTTTAGAACGATAAACCTGAAAGCCAAGCGAATGCGTATTTTTCTAAAATTAAGTTGTTATTGACTGCTTTCTGAAATAAACAACAAATATAGCAGTTCCTTCAATATATACAATGGGTTTGTAAAACTTTTTTTGTAAAACTTGAATAGATAAATTATATAGAATGTCTCCGATCAGCACTATGGCTAACTCCGTTATTATTAGTGCCTGTTCTCACCGAAGCAACTGACAACCGCAACGCAACTGCAACGCGACCGCAACTTCAGTTGAGTTGCTCATTCGTTCCCACTGGAATCAAAGCAACCGCAATGCAACTGCAACGCGACCTCAACTTCAGTTGAGTTGCTCTTGCGTTTACTCTGGAATCAAGTGGTTTGAAGTCTCTTTTGACATGAGCAAAATGTCGTCTTCGTCGGATAACGATATAGCCGCAACATACTTGCTCGTTAAAAAGCTTAAAAAAAAACTAAGCGACAATTTTGGGTTAACCATTTTATACCATAAATTTGAGACATAGTTCGTATATAGTGGCACAGGAATTAAATAATGATCCGGTTAAATGCCATAGGTTTTACCGAATGAACTACAAAAGTGAAATATTTTGCTGTCTCGTCCGATATGACACTGCGATCGAAAGCAACTGACAACCGCGATGCGGTATGCCGGGCAACTGATAAGCAACCAGTTGCGTTTCAGTTGAGTTGCCTTAAGTCAGTGGAAACACGCGTATTTACACATTAGAACAGGTACTAAGAGCTACGATGTTGGTTAAATATTAAACTATTAGTATTTTCCCCATTGATTACAATGGCAAACTGGAAAAACAATTGAGTATCGTATTTATTCGTTTTATTTCGAAAAATGCACCCTTCATATTTCTCTATATGTAGGTCGAAAATAAATTTGCGAAGAACTAGGTTTATATGCACTATCGGTCTATACATAAGGTTTTACCTGACGTTTCATTTGTTCAAGTAAAATGGATAGTTAAAACATTAGATGTGGACAGGGCTTAACATAAGGCTGTTGACTTGTCAAGTAAGACGTATCAGTTAAAACATCAGGTGTGGACTGCGTCTAACAAAAGGTTTTACCTAACGTTTTACTTGTTCAGTCAATACGTCTTATTACGAATCCGTCTTGATAGAGAGAATGCGGGCAAAATGCAATATTTCCTACATAGCGGCCTTCCAAATCTCATTTGAAATATGAACACTAAACTATGAGTTTAATGACAGTTAAGCTGTAACTGTTGATGATGAAGGTTATTGCCTTCGAAACATGTCCCGTTTATTGATATGTTATTGATATCCGATTAAATTAGTGGAGTAGAGAGAGAGGGAGCAGTGGAGTTTTATTTCCTTTCTATAATTTCACTCCACTGTGATTTGGTCTACTTCCTTAAAATTAATATATTTATTTCAATTAAAATTAATTTCTATCTTGTTAAATATGAGGCCTACCACCAAGTAAGAATTCCGTTTCTTGCCAAATACTTAGAAAAGCGCCTGTATCTGCCGGTTATGATATATTCTAATTACAGTTATAGATGAATAAATTAAATAGATAGGTAAAATGAAAACTATTGTGCAAGTATTCAAACATTAAAACGCGATTTAATCAGACGGTATAATAATCGCCCTTGCGGTGATTTTGATTGGGACGTTATATACTATCGTATTATATAAATGAAAATATTTAATTAATAATATCTGTTGAACTTACGAAACAAAATACCATGACCATAACCAGGTTTAAATTCCAAAGGGGTTCGTTTTTAAATACTACAATGAGAAAAAAAGTTCTTGTTTAATTTAAAATGTACTTATTTAACAAAATGTATTTTTAAAATGATAAGCTGAAATTCTCGGACCTGATACATTTATGTCAGTACACCTGCAAATAAATGATAAATGATTTGTCACAGCAATTTTATGTCGATATTAATTCTATTTTATGATATAGATTCTATTTCCGTAGTACCATTTAATCATTATAACTTTATTTATTTATTTATTTATTTTTTATTAAGGAATACAAAACGGGACTAACCCAGAGACAGTATTCACTAACAAATTTTAACATAAGTATAATGTTAACTAAGTAATGTTTTAAAAAAGTATGCTATTTATTATTTATTTACTTTTATTTTAAATTATAAACAAAAAAAGCGCATGTATAATGTTAGACTAAGTGGTTTACGTATAAAAGTCTTAGCGCACTACCAAGAATCGTCAGGGAAAAGAAACAAATAACCAGATCTATCATATTTGAAATTGAATTGTAAGATTTTAGGCAGCGCTGCAAAGGCGCGTTTTAATGATAATTAGTGGTGCTTGGTTTGATATGAAAAAAATTGCTATTTCTTGTATTGTAGGATGTAATGTTTATACCTATTAAGTGAGTAATTGCCATTGAATCGATCATGTTATTGATGATTTTGTGTGTAAACTTTATGTCATACATTTGTCTTCTATCTTGAAGTGATAGTAATGCTAATCTTTTTTTAATTAAAGCAGAGTTGTCAAGAAGAGGGTCAAAGAACTTATTGTTTAAATATTTTATAAATTTATTTTTTCATTAATATATACGTCGTATTGAGGGTTCCAGATGACCGATCCAAAACAAAGCGTACTATTAACATAGGACATATATAATGCACGTATCGATTCTATATGCTTAAAACCTTTACAGGTTCTGATAATAAAACCCAGATACATTCTTGCCCTTGTTGTTATGTATTGGATGTAGTGATCAAACAACATTTTACCACTATATCCTTATTAAGCTACGTTTCAGTTTAAGTCATTATCACAATTTAAGGAGTTTTTATAAATAGTGTTTAGTTTTTTCTTTAGTCCACGAACATTTTGGTATAGAAAAGAGAATGTCATGAAACTAGTCTTGAATAAATGGAACTTACATTTTTTATTGACATCATCCTCAGAAAACAATCTAATAATGCGAGACTGGTCATCCTTTCGGACAGAAATACAACCATGACGAACCCAAACGTATTGCTGCATCTTTAGCGAGTCTTAAAAGTGTTTTGGTTAGATTTGTCAGGTGCTCATTGATAAATAATCGGTTCGAAATGTTTTCGACCAATAGTCCGGGAGTCTGTGAACCAGCACCCCGCCGTTTGGCTTTGGCTGCCGCAAGGATATCGTCTCTCTTCTTTTTATGAAGTAGTTTGACGATTATGGGTCTGGGGTTAGCTGGATTGCGTGACTTGGCTATGAAAATTTGTGTTGAACTGAATAGCTCATGGCGATTAGAAATATTCAAAGCGAAAATTATTTGAAAAAATTAAAAACGCTGTCAAATATTGACAAGTGTAAACCTAATTATAAAGGTAATTACTGGTATTTTCATTTTAACCTGAATTGAAGTTAAACAGCATCGTACTACAGAATTTAGCTAAAAGACTGAATTTTCTAACTACCTTAAAAACGGTATGTATAAAAAGTTCAAATTTGGTTGTCCCTTTATTATCATTATTATCTTTATTATCTTTAAAAGGTCTTACTAAAAGTTTTCTTTAAAATCAATACGGAAGCGAATTTAGACCATCTCTAATTAAAAATCCCATATCTCCTGTTAGGACGCACCACCCGGTATAAGGCTTTTGAAATTTTGAGAGTCTTAGCCCTCACCTGGTTACGAACCTGTAATATACCCTCCAAAAATCAGTTATTGACTTTGAACAATGGATTAACACTGGTTTACAATTAAGTGGCTCATTAATATAGTGTTTTATTACCACCATGTTTAACCGAACTGTTGCTAGTATCTAATTTCGTTTTCCAGACATGTCTGACTCACTTTTACATGGAATTCTATAGTTGCAAGTTACTGTTTAACAATGGACTACAGAAGCTAATTGCCAACTTTCCAACTTTTGCACAACTTACTGAAAGCTCATCGCTTAAATGTCTGGCTCTGATGTGGATTAACTTAAATCTAAAAAGCTTTTTGACACAAAATAATTTATTTAGGCGACAAGAATTGTATAATCTCTTCATAATATTGCACGTCTGATATTCTTGGATTTGTCCGAATAATTGTATCATGCGGAGCGATTGATTATGCACCCAACTAGCAATTTTAATCGCCGCTACGTATCCGCCACTAATAAATATCTTTAGAAGTTCCCGCTACTAGTATCGAAAATTTTCAGGCACCGTTTCTCCACCCCGTTGTTACCAAAATGGTAAATAATTTTGTGGTATCGGTTACGTGCCTGCATGATCGCCTATCACATTCCAAAACCGTAAATGTGAGGCAATTACAACCAAAATGTGGATTACTCCCATCGTGCCGTAAACATATTTTGATATCTCTCTTTCAACGAAAATAATGTATATTTATTCCTTTTATTCCGTATCATATGGACCTCTATCCAAACAATATGTCAGTTCATATTTTATGCACTTAACCATAAAATAATATGAGGTATACAAAAATATTTTAGATTTTGATTTCGGTGTACCCAAGATGCGAACAAACCCAAACTCGTTTAATTTTTCTGTGAAGAATCAGGAGGTTAGATCTAAAACTAACAATGCGCCCTTAACATAAAGCCTTTAGATCTAAAAATAACAATGCGCTCTTAAAATAAAGGCTTTAAATAATAAAATATTAGAAATTTGAAAAATAATAAAATATAAATATATTTGCTTTAAGAGGTAAGCAATTTTGTAAATATCCTAATGCTTAAAAATACGAAAGAAACAAGTCCTTTATTATCAAATAATTAATAATAAAGCGAAATTTCGTATTTTACAAAAGTTAAGATGTTTTTCTAAAATATGGCGTATCGGTTCAAGAACAGCGTCGAGACTGAAACATCCTTGGTCCGTCCGTAAGATAACATAGAACGCTTACGAATAAGTTACTGTATGATAATTTTTATAGTCACTCTGTAGTAGTGGGTATACCTTTAACAATACTCTGTAGTCGCGCCTAGTTACAAGTTATATTTCTGGCGTAACGGCGACGTGTTTCTTGACTTTAAAGTTTTGTTGTTATATAATAGCTAAATGTTGACGCGTTGTAACTCCAGTAACATTTATACTGACCATAAAGTAATGACACCATAAAGTCACTATAGCAAGTAAGTGTTACGTAAACTCTACTAATTATTTTAACTAGTAGTATAAATTCTATAGTAATTAATTTGGTGCGAATTACCAGATTTTGAACAAATCATAGAAGCAGTGTCAATCAGTTACAGTTCCTATAACTTTAATGCTAGTTGGCCATTCTGTTTTGATATTTTTATAACTTAATGCGGATCGGTTGGGATTATTTTATAACATAGTCGGGTACCATATTCAATACAAAAACGTATGCATTATAATATCTTTTGAGTGTGCCTAGTGTTTCGACGCCGCCCGACAGCATAGGAAGCAATGAAATGTTTGTATCTGTTGCTCTTATTGTTGATGTTAAGCCGCGTCCACACCAAACCAACAAAACAAAAACAACATGATGTTTATCAACAACTTAGAAACAAATCGGCAACATTTCACCAACGTTTATGTTTTGTTTTGGTTTTTGGTAACTTATTGTCTTCACGTCGCGTACCGGTAAACATCAAAGGATTTCTGTTTTATTGCCATCTCCGATAACACCATCCGAGCGGTGTGTTCGTACTGTAAAACAAATACAGGAACGAAACATAGCAGCAGTGACTGGTAGAGGATAGTCGCACCATCGATAGTGATCCACTGACTATCAATATGTAATGAATAGTTTTTAATTCATAAAACCCCCAAAGAAAGGTTATTATTTGCCCCACACCACTGGAAATTAAACGAGCACGTCTGTTTGCTTGTCAGGTGAGTATTAATATTATTTAATATGAAAGAAAAATTATTAGTAGCTTACGGACTGGTATGATTACCTGCTCTATCATGCCGTGTGGAGTCTTTTGGGGCGCCTATACTTTTAAATACACATTTTGCCATATTAAGTATCATTTAATTATTAAAAAACAACATTTGTAGATCGCCCTCATTCACCACCATGGCTACGATACTGTCATCTATGTATTTTCGATTTTGTTTCGTTGAACATAAAAGTTAAAAAAATAGATTCCGACTTGTTTTGAAAATGTTGAAAAACATTGTGTTGATATTTTGTTTTTGATTTGTTGGTGAAATACGAAACAAAACCAAAACTACATAGTTCCTACCACATAGACTTTTGTTGACAATTTGTCTCCCCAGTGTGGACGCAAGTTTTCGTTTTGTTCCGTTTCCAGAAAATTGCTAGGTTGCTGTGTTCCTGTTTTGTTGTATGTTTTTGTTTTGTTGATTTGGCGTGGGTACGGCATAATTATTTGTTTCATTTCAATACTTTCCATCGATCGTTCTTCGTTAAACCATAATTAGTTTTCGGCGTTCGGTCTTCAGTCTTGTCAATCGCGAGTCTGGATATGTGTATTACGATTGATATGATTTTTGTTATCAAATCATTCACGATTGCGCACCTCTAGTTTGGATAAAGTCTCATCTCAATAAAAAATGACATTAGTTTAGGGCCCTTTGAGCCCTGCTCTACTAATTCAGTTTCTGCTGTCGTCTAGCGATATTAAATTTAGGCTACATGAGGCATAATACAGGGTGTTATGGAAATGACGTATTATATTTAAATTGGCAATTCCTGAAATGAAAACAAATTGAAGAAAAATTTCCAAAACTAGCGATATTAAATTTAGGCTACATGAGGCATAATACAGGGTGTTATGGAAATGACGTATTATATTTAAATCGGCAATTCCTGAAATGAAAACAAATTGAAGAAAAATATCCAAAAATGGCGCTTTAATTTAATATACCCTGTACATGACCTTATGTCTAACCAAAAATTACCACGTGGTGCCCCTGCCAGGAAGGTAAACAAAAGAACATATGGCGAAAAACGTGAGTGAATCTTGAAAAGCGTTGTCATATGTTCAGGATAAACTCTTTAGAAAATCAATAACCGTTTGACAGATTTCAAGTTGTTTATTTTTCAGGGTACATTATTATAAACTTTTACGTTCAGTTCATTTCACTGGGAAACAATCTCTGATTTATGAATTTGAACTGACTCGGAAAAATCGCCGCGGAGTTTATAATGGTCAGGTATGTTCTCACTTGTTCAATTCGAAGGACACTAGTCGGATCTGAAGAACTAAAATGCCACTTTACCCTTAAAATGGAATTTTATTTACCTTTTTGGCCTTATTTAAAACCAACTTAATTTATAAACAAACCCGAACAGAAACCGTCACAAAACACTAAAACAAAGTCACATAAATTCACATCGCGCATCTCATGAACACATCTACGTACCATTCAATCTGAATTAATATTTTAAAGTGCTACCGTGTAGACAAAAATACGCCCTTATTGTATAAGAGTTTATCAGCATCAGCTGGTAGTCTGGGAAATAATATAATTCTTTCATACATTGATATTCCACATGTAAAAATGTTGAAGCTAACCTTTGAACCTGTTCCTGTCTTCACGTATCTGTTGTCTATCTAAAAATACAGCGTTGTCACTTTCGATGTTTTATAAGATATATTCATAAACTGCCTAATTTGCTTCTATAATATTACTTTCCTGTATAATTATAGTCTCGGATATGGCAACCGCGCTGGCGCTAGTAGCGGAAGCGGAGTTCTCGGAAAGAAAGTCCAAGGTGGACTAGACCATTTATTTCAAAGGGTAGTTCCTGTCAATTGTTAACATAACTGTTTCATTTTATTCTTAGTAAAGGGTTAATGACCAATAGAAATTAGCATTTTTATTATTTCTATAGCGAAATGATTGTTCTATGTGTGCGGTAGTGTTATTTTATAAAGTGTAATTATGCGTTAGTGTTTAGTGCTTTGGTGTAATCTGATAATAGGTGCATATCTTCAAGAAAACTAATTTGAAACTCGTGGATGTCTGTGTGTTTCTTTAAGTGATTTAGTGCAATTTGTTCTGTTTCACAACACTTCACAAATAAGAGACCGAATGAGGTTTAGTGATAAGCTTATTATGCACTCCCAGACTATCATCAGGACACGTGAGGAGCATAAAGTTTTTCCCATAGAAAAAAGAACTGAAGGTGTCTGTGCCCTGGATTCCTTAATCGCGTTCTGGATTTACTTTCTAAGTAAGCTAAATATTTATTTTTATAAGAAACTAAAGTTTTACGCTTTTAAACAGTTTGGCAAGATTGTGCCTGAACATCTGTTGAACACAGCTTGGTAATGTAATATGATCGTATATTAATCTGCCGAAGAGTGACTGGTGGGTTTAGAGGTGAATTGTCCCAGTTTTTAAACGTTCGATTCAAAAAAAATATATATGTAGCGCTCCTCTAGGGCACCCCAGGAGTCACCCATTTAAATATAATACGTCATTTCCATAACACCCTGTATGTGTAAAGTAAGAGATACTCGATATGTTAAGATACCAGACCCTTCATTGATAATACAAAATCGGATTGAAACACCGACGCGAAATAAGCATTGAGCCGGTATTTCTCTCGACTTTGTATACGTTAGTGTGACGCCTGTTATTACAAAAATAAACACAACAAAAAAAGATACGGGGAATCTACTTGTAGAATCCCCATCACTTTTTATCTCCTGTATGTTTTCATTCTAACAGTTTATCGGTTTGATATGTCTTGATTAGGAAAAACAAACAATCAACGGACGAGACCCAAAAGGCTATATTTTTTATGCAGTTTACGGCAGACTTGGCACAGTCTTACCATATTGAGTTAAGAATTACTATTTTTATACAAACAATGTTTAGATTTACACAACACAAACACAGCAAAACAACAAAGAATTTTATTTGACATTATCGACAAATATTACACTTGTTACTGTCAATAGTGAAGTGTGCATAGTGTCAAACATGAAAGTAGGTACGAAAGACGCCCATTCCAATAAGGGATTTATAAAAAGTTCGTTCCGAACGCTCGAGGGCGACGTAATGTCTTTGTCTAATTAACGCAAAATGACGAAGAAGAATAATTATAATAATTTTCAGAGCTTCCCGATTGTTTTTCAGGAAAGTTGTTTACAACCTACCTAAGAATGTGAATTGTCTATTCATCAAAGACGGGGAACCAAAACCGTATCCTCCTTGATTTAAGTCTTGGATTGTAATTTAATTAAATTATCTTATAGAGGAGAAAAAGTCGCAATGAAAATGTAAATTTAGTTACACACATCTCTTCGAATAGAACCAGGAAACAAAAATAACGAAATCGTAAAAATTCGGTTTTGCAGAAATATCTTCGGAAATATTGGGAATTTTTTTAAATTTTAAAACATTACGTTAAAGAACTCGCTAATTCGTAACTTTTGTCTAATATCATCGTTTCTGTTTGTCCCCCTACGGTTAGCGAGATCCCTGTAGAATGCACTCTCATCTGGGACACCCTGTATATCAGTGGTTCTCAAGTGGTGGTCCGCGGACCACAGGTGGTCTGTGACTCATTTCCGGGTGGTCCGCATGAAGACACTTCGTACATCCCGACCGACTGGGCAGATCCGCAAATCCCAAATATGCTTTTATCCAGAGAGTTAATTGAAATCAATTCAACGTTAAAGCTAGGGGACCTACCTGAGGATACCTACCACGAGGTCACCGAATTAGAGAATGATGGCACATGCAAAGACATTTTAGTTCATATATATGCCTCGAGAAGTTTTGGTGCAAAAAAGCACCATCTTATCCGAAATTGCCTGAAATTGATTTTCAAATATCTAGCGATATTTTTCACAACTTTTCACAACTTATCTTTGTGAACAATAATTCTCGGCCTTACTTATTATTCAGCCGATGATATGCGCATAGCTTTAAGTGCAACATCAATCATATAATAAATGAAGCAGATGCAGGCTCATTAGAAAACTTTTTTAGATACAGTTTTGCTTATGTTTTTGGTCATTTGGTTCCTTAACAAAAGTCAGTCAAAAAAATTAGGTTTTGTATTTTTATAATAACATAATACTTGAAGCAACGGTTTTTCATCCCAAAAAAACTTTCGTCTGCGGCACTTTCGCTTCCGGCTTTTGTACGTTTTCCCAACACTATCCCATTATACGTGGTTCCTGAAGAGTTCAAGTTTTACTTTAATGGTCCGCAATCTCGTAAATGTTGAGAACCACTGCTGTATATGGAAGGAAAATCTAAATATATGTTGTACTACGGTGGCTTAAAAAAAAATTTTAAATTATAAACTCCTACATTAGATTTGTGCAATTTATTGCATTAAGTTATTTATAAAAAGTATTCCGAAAAACCAGAGTGGTAATGGCGTGCTTACGAATAATTAGACAAGTTTGCTGCTGATTCAGCAACATCAGTCATTAAACTGTAACTGCAAAGCTTAGAAATTAGAGCTGATTTATTTCTGGCGTAGAAGAGGGCACGCAATAAATTTCGATTGTTTTGTATCTTAAGTTCCAGCTGCTATATTATAGTAAATAATATGAACTTCGGAAGTAACAATATTACATGCAATAATGTCTCCTTTTTATTCTAATAAGCCTTTAAAGTTACGAAAACAGTAGTTATTAGCAATATTTACACATACGGTGCGGTTCTTTACTGTCTTGCGGTACATTATTTTGAAGGTACCATCGTGCCGATAAAAAACTATGAGAGCGATATTTCTTATTTTCTCCTTGACTATTAGAAATTATTTACTATCGAGTTTGGTACCAGTAAAATGTCAAATACAAATTTTACATGTCAACATAGATTGTCACTTTATCATTAATTATATTTTTTTTTAAATATGCCACAATTAACCCCCCAGCAATAGGCTACTATCTACAGTTTGTTGCAAGATAGTGCTTTTATTAGGGATATTGCTGGCAAACTGGGAGTAAACAGAAATACCGTGTTGTTGGCAAAACAATAATAGCAAGGCATCCAACTATTATTAGGAGCAGTTTCAGGTTCCGTTAGAATGTTTGCTAAAGATGAAAATAGAAGAATGCTAATTGTCAAGAAGTATAAAAAGAATGTTCATGACTACATATTAAAAAAATTTGTTGCTACGACTAATTTTGTGTTTGTATATTTTTTTACTTTCTGTTAAATTTCTTTTATTATTCAGTTGTATTTTCATCTTTTGGCGACATTAAATTTACCTACTTTAAATGAAACTTTTTCTTAATAAAAAATGCATAATACATTTAGTTCCTCCATATAAACTTCCGCTCAACTTTATAAAACAAGTAACATATTTTGATGCCACCTCGTATCGCAAAATACAAACCTTAAATTATGTAACCTAGGCTACTTCCTAAAAGTTAGGTGCTTTTACCTTTACAGCTGTCGAGCACGTATTCTAGTCTATGAAAAATGTATTTCCGCTCCAAGTTTTGAGATTTTGCTGTCCTAGTTTTTTATCGGCACGATGGTACTATCGAGTCCTTTACGATGCCAGAATATTACTTCTCTATTCGCAACAAAAACAAAATGATTGCATAATTATTATACAATCTTAGAAAAATAAATTGGCATAGTGTAGTAGAAGTCAGAAAGCTAGACTTTCTTGCATATTTCATGGTGCTCAAATTCAAAATGGCCGATGGTATAATAATACAATAATATAATAATGGTATGATAAAAAAATGAATAGGATATGGGATCTTGCGCTACATCATTTTAAAGCTTCTATCGAGTACTTTACAATCCCACAGTTTTCTGTCCTTATTCGTACCCAATTTTACTATTTTTTTTATTTTTAGTTTAGATTTTACAACTTAGCTTAAAATAGTGAGAATCAGCCAATTGATAAATTGACTTTCTATAAGTTGTGAAATCTAAACTAAAATAGCAGAAGAAAAAAATAACTATTATCTTTCAAAAAAACGCTATTTTGTTTTTGGTGCGAATAGGGATACAATATTCCTGGATCGTAAAGTACTAGAGAGTACCTTTAAAACAATGTATCGCAAGATCCCACTTCCTATTCAATTTTTTTTATCGAGATGGCGCCCATCAACCATTTTGAATTTGAACACCATGAAATATGTAGGAAAGTGTAGCTCTCTGATTCCTATCACGCCATGCCAAGTTGTATTTTTTTTTTAAGACGTAAATTAAATAAAAGATAACAAGAAGATAATAAGTGTGCAATTTCTAAAACGCCGACATTTTGCTTGCGTTGTGAATAGAGAATGAAAGGAATATTCTGACATCGTAAAGTACTCGATAGAAACTTTAAAATTATTTATCGCAAGACCCCACTTCTTTAATGTTCTTTACTAAGATGGCGCCCATCGGCCATTTTCACAGTTCGATCTGTCATTCTTCCGTCAAAAATTAGTTTACCGTCCATAAACACATCCAAATTTTGTAACAAAAAAATAGCACTGTATAAAACTTGTATGCTTGTTGTGACAGTACCTACACAAAACTCTCATACAGAAACATTAGAATTCCTAAAGTTTATGAATTGTAAATTTAAAATAATTATTTTTTAATATACAAAACAGCGAAAATTAAACTTAACAACTAAACAATAATAGTAACAGTAGGTAGATAGGTAGTTAATTAACTGATGATGGATAACTAATAAAATTTCGAACAGGCACAAAGGCAGGTAGATTTCCAGCAACTTACGAAACGGAACGTTACTAATTATAGATTTAACTTTAATAATGCGGAACTGGTTATCTAATAAAATATTTAGTTTTTGTGTTTGTTTATCCCCTGTACATTTTAAATCTATATTATATCATAAGACCTATAAATTTAATCGATTAAACTATCCAATATATTTTGAGCATGATTTGGCATGGAAAATAGTTGAATGCACAATAATTTAATATTATTAATATATAATTAATTTTAGAATTATTGTGCCTGACACTATTTGCCAAAAAGCACAATCATGCAAATATATTTGAATCCATCCATTTAAATTAATAGGTCGAATGGTAACTTGTGTTTCTTTCTTCTTGGTTAAGCATCCCAACAATGCAGTGAAGAAGTCTTATATTAGTTTGCATGTAAACATTTCAAAATTCTGACGTGCTTTTTTCGCCGTGTGTCAAAATATTTATATATAAAATTCTATGGAAAATGGAGTTTTTACTGATAAAAGTCAATATTAGGTCATTCAAACGATTATATATTTTATGAACTGTTGGCAAGAATTTTAAGAATTACCGATAAACCACAAAATGAAAAGCAATAAGGACGACAAAAATGTAATAGCTGTTAAACGGGTCTTGGGGTTTATCACTCATTTAAACAAATTTATTCAAAAAATGGTGGTGTCTTGATTGGTGTTGCTCAATGAAGGACATAATAACAAAAACTCTCTGTCGCTTGATACTTCATATTTTTAATTAAAACATAAAAACACTATTTTATCATGAGACAGAAAAGCTTCCTGTCATAGAATTATTATCTTCTTCCATCCACTGACTGTATTGTTTTTAAATAACTTCTTACTACAGCTTAACGTGTAAAATACTATTTATATCACGAATGTGTATACCATTTTACACGCGTGTGTTTGTACAAATAACAATTCACACGAACACTCATCCACTGTTTAATTGTCATAAGATAAGAAACTCGGCCAGCGCTTCGTGACATTTTTAAGTTAATTTAACTGATAAAATCTTAGCGTGTTTAAAGTATTGGATCAATGGTGTTTACCGGTTTCATATGTGGACAATAGAAGAATAAGTACATTATTTTCATAAAATTATTTGAAATTACTTTTTCCTTTGTTTTAATGAGCAATTACCTTCATACATCCGTACATACAAGGTACAACTCAAATTACTTATTATATTTAAACCCGCAAATCCTGAGATGAAAACAAACTGAAGAAAAATATCCATAAATGGCGCTTTGAATGAATACACTGAGAAAAATTTCCAATACCTGGTATAAAAAATATTATATCAGTTATTGGATTTCCACATACGTATTTGGACAGCGCGACAGTTGGCTACTGTAATAATCTCGCTTTTCTAAACTGTGGTTATAGTGGCAATAACTTACTTCGAATAGTAGTTATAATCTATAATAGTTGGAGGTACTAATTATATTACAGCAGCGGTTATTCGTTTTATACCCAATATAAAGATATTTTAATAACAGTTAGTGGCTGGATTGTAAGTATTATAATACCGATACTAGTGACCAATATACACTCGGTATACCGTTTATGAGAATTTCTAATACCAGTAATAATATAGAATAATACTGAATATCATACTGTTTCTTTCCACATAAAATATAGCTTATACCCAATATATGAAAGATTCTAATACCTATTACAAGAATCTTCTAATAGTGTATATTACACTATATCTGATATACTAAGTGGTCCACATCAACAAGAATATATTGCATATATATGCTTATATAAGCATCGTGTACTTTTTACACTAATATTAATATTCTATATTATAACAAAAAACTATATATTGTATATATTTATATATTACGAACATTTTTTATTAAAGCTTAGAACATTTATATAACCATATTTTTCTTAAATTAAAAAAATAACATAATGCCTCTTATAATAGTATATATTTTTAATGATACGTATAAAATATACATAATTCTCTCACTTATTATAAATATCGAACAAACCCGAACAAACCTAATCCCAGAGAAAGCAACTTACTTAAATTATTGATGTGATCAAGGGTCCCATTTTCGACACTTTTATAGGGTATCTTCGTAATTGTTAGTGCTATCAAAAAAGTATTGTAGGTGTCATGTGCTCTTTTTGGGTCAAACTTAAAATAGTAAAATCAAAATTTAAAGATTTTCGCTTGCTTAAGAGATACGGGGGAAAATCAAAAAATTATCAATTTCAAAATTACCCTATATTTTCTTAGTTAAAAGAGATACAGAAAAATGTTTTATACAGAGAAGTTTCTTTATGATGATTGTTGAATAATCTGCAGTTTTCAGAATAAGTATACGGGGCCAGGTAAAGAAGTTATCGGAGTTAACCTCAATTTTTTAAATGGATCTACTAAAATGATTGAAAATAATACAGTATTATATTATTCTACTTTATTATAGATTATATTGTATAGAATGCATACTTACTATGAATAATACACAGCCTGAGCCTTGAATGTCTTTAATTTTCACTTTATTCAATACACAATTACACATCAATAGAAACACTTACGACCACGGCGAATAGTCTTCGATATTAAAATGGTGGACGTGATTCGGACTAGCTCGGAGAAAGAATGTCATTCGGCTAATTTCGCAATAAAGATTACTAATAACACCTTATCCACAGAGCGCTGCGAGTATTAAGCTGAATTTTAAATATGCCTGTATTATAAGCGCGGGGGACTGATTTGCTAAACGTCTAAACATGGCCAATTCCGAATATAAGAAATGTTTAAATAAGCGAGATTGTTACCGATAGAAAATATTTTTATAATGATTATGATTACTCTAAAAGTGTTAAGCGACAATTTTGCTGCCGATGCGATTTAGGGATTTACAAACTTTTTAATGGTTTAATTATTCTCAGTGTAAGCGATATAAGTGACATTATGTCAAATTAGTACAAAGACATTGGCGATTCTGCGAGATATATAGGGTATACCATAACTTATGGGCCATAGAGTAACTGGAGATACTAAATATCAAAGTAGATCGATTGAGTCATATAAGGTTTTTTGAAATGTTTCTCTATTTAGAAATACAACATGTTGAAAGTGAGAGTTTATTTTCGAAAATAATCCATCATTTGAAAACTGTTGAAAGGTACCCGTGTGATGTTATTATGACTAAGATTTTTAAATAAGAATTTCTAACCTACAAAGGTATACTTGTTCGATCTTAAATCTTTAACTGGAGATTTCTCCATTTTTATTTTGATTTTTTTGATGTATTATGTATAAACGGTTAGGTGTATTAATATCGAACGAAGTATACCTTTGTAGCTTAGAAATGGTCTTTCTTTCAGAATCATTGATTAAAAATAATTAATAACAAAGAAAAAAAATCATATATTTATTGAACCCATCGTAAGTAACTAGCGCCCTCTAATGTGAAACTTAAAAAGGTGTACAAATTTTCTTTACTTACTCGTAGAAACATCATGCCGCCAACTTTCAATCCGATACATTATACCGTTTTCAAATTATGGCCTATTTTGGAAAATACACTTTCACTTTCAACACCCTGTATTTCTGAAAGAGCAACATCGATGTAGTGTGTTGTTTAGTATCTCCAGTTGTTCTATGGCCCTTAAGTTATGAGATATCCTGTATAAATAAATCAATATGATAGGCCAGTTAGCTCTCGACACATCTATCACTTTTATACTTCAATCTCTTAAGAAATACTGTTTTTTAAACGCATTTTCATTTTGTTATACCATATTGAACAATTGTTTCCATACTTTGCATAAAAATGTTTTGTATGTATGTTTTGCAACTCAACGAATAGTAATAACTAATGAATTTGAAATCACTTACAAGCACCTGAAAGTAGTAGTTACTAAAATATGTTTAATATTGTGGTTATCAATATAAAATTGAATAATAATCTGAATATTCACTGAATATAGTAGTTGGTGGGCCACTAAATATATTTTTTGAGATAACCGCTATAAATTATTGGTTACGGATCTAATTTTCTTCTATAATAATATATTAATTAAATAATCTTTTTTGGTAGAATACATTTTAAAAAATCAATACAGTTTATTAGAAGCAATGGGAAGGAAAGACGCGAAGCAAAGGAGAATCATATTATTATTAATTATGTTCAACCATCTTACATGATACTGGTGTGAGTCGTAATATAAAATATAGTTAGGAATGGCATAGGTATTATGACAAATTTTAACATAATTTAAAAACACTTTTATATTACGTACCGAGGTGGAAAGTGTTTCATTGCTGTCGAAAGAGTCGCGCCTCGGTTAACTAAATCTCGAGACAGTAATGAAACTTGTCACTGAGGTTTGTATACTATTTTATTTACAACCACATCTAACATCCTCTTCTTATTATTTTGAATTAAAATTATTAATAGACGATAAATGTCATTTTGACTTTTCATTGAAAAATTAGACATAAATTTCAAATAACCGCAGGTGGTAAAATAACGTAGGTAATAAAACACATCAAGATGGTAAATAACATTTTTTGAATATGGTTTCCATGTCACTAAACAATATATTATTTTAACAACTGAAAAATTCTATCAGAAGAGGAATTCGATTTTTCTGCTTCTCCACCAGAAATTTGAGAAACGGCAAAAATAGTAGAACAAGATCTTCTTGCAACTAAAAGCCGCCCGAGATATGACGAGGCATATAACTGTTTCAAAGAATGGTGTACGGGAAACAAAGTTCAAAATCCTGATTCAGCACTACTAGCTTATTTCAGTAAAAATGCCAAGACAAAGAAGATATCAATGATTTGGTCACAATATTCAATGCTTTAACATATTAGTGACTACCTTCTCATAATATTAAACAATTTTAACATAAAATTAAAACATCTCAAATTTTTAAAATCAAAGTTTATGTTTAAACTCAACTGTAGGTAGGCGTAAACACAAGAGTTTAATTAAAGATTGTTTTTTATTTTAAATGAAATCATCATACATCAAATATTATTATACCGAAAACATTAACAGCAATACAGCGCTGCCAACATGCCACTCTGTGAGTTAATTAAACATGTTTTAATGAAAATGTATTTGAAATTATACACGGAACCTTAAAATAAAACATTTAACGAAACAAAAACAAGCATTAAAATGAGTCCCAACAATCATCATTAAAATTATGTGCTAGATTTTAAACAAAGCGAATGAGCAAACCTAGTGAACTACAACAAAACTTGATTTATTATTATTTAGTATTGTAAAAACACTAACTAGAATGAATATATTTATGTACCGGATGAGCCACCGATTGCGCGGAGTAATTGTATGCCTTCAAGATAAGATTTGTTGATAATGAGCTTTTATTGTATATTCTGCACATTTAAAAAATATTTTGAATTATACATGGCGCGTCCAAAAAGTCGGGTGGCGATAAGTTATATAAGACAAATAGTATTTTGTTGAATATTTAGGTTCGTATTAGTGTCCTCTATATACATATATACTATAATATTATTTAATTTGTTCGGGTAGTTTAAGAAAAATAAATTAAAAACTAGATAAAAGTTTTGTAGTCCTGTAAAGAAAAATTAAAAACATTCTAAAATTATTTTTTCAACCACAGGATTGGGTAAGTTTTATAACAAGGGCTAGAGATACTATGAATCTAATAGGGTTTATCTATTTTATACAGGTTTTATAAGGTTCCAAAAACGACACATTTCAAAATCATTTTCTCAAGATTTTCAAATAGGAACACCCTGTATAGTATTTGTTTATTCGATGTAGAATTCATAAGCAACTTTTATGTAATAGAAGCAAACATATAAGTCATTTCCAGCCGATTTCGAAATAATTCCAAATTTTATGAATCATGTTGTTTGAAAACTACAGTAAATGTTTAAAATGTATTCCATTTTGATCTGTGTATAAGTAAATACGTTCTTGAAAAGATCTGTTTACATTCCTCAACATTTCAGGTGAAAAACGAGCAAACACGTCTTTTATTATTTGCTGCATATTAATAGCAGTTGTAGTTAGTGATAACGTCAAGCAAAATGACTCTTTGCTAACAAACAATTGTTTTTGCTCCCACCTAGTACAAAGATCATATCAACCAACCAATATAATAAATGTTTAAATGTTATCCTGTGAACAGATCAAAATGATTTAATTTAATTAGTTAATGCGCTTATGGTATTTAAACATCATAATTTATAAAATACGGAACTATTTTGAAAAGGCTGAAAATAAGTTATATGCTTGTATTACAAAAAAATTGCTTATAAATTGTACATCCACTCAACAAATAATATACAGTATGTTCCATTTGAAGAAGAATGATTTTGAAATGTATCGTTTTTTGAAGCTTATTGTAATTACCCTGTATAAAACAGATAAACATTCATAGTATCTCTAGAACCTTGTTATGAAGGTCAGCCAATCCTGTGTTTAAAAAAATCATTTTAAATTATTGATTTTTCTATCCTGGACTACAAAACTTTCTTTTAGTTTTTAATTTATTGCTGTTGAACTACCCCAGCAAATTAAATAACATTTTAGATATTGATAGAATACACTAATACAAACCTAATAAGTAATAAACTACTGGGTGTTTTAATAAAATATAACTTTCCACCACCCTACCTTTTAAACTCGTCCTGCATAGTTCAAAATAATTTTAAAATGTGCAGAATATACAACCATACCTCAAAACAAAAGCTCATTATCGACAAATTGAATCTTCAAAGCATAAGATTATTCCGCGCAATCGTTAACTCACCCGGTACATTTTTTTTATAATACTCAAGGCTTTTAAACCTTTATCCCTGTAAACGAGATCTTCATAACAGCCGTACTTACCCTGGACACCCTGTATAAAGAGCATTATATTTAAAATAACAATGCTTATCCTAATTTCCAGTATAACCGGTAAGTCAAAGATACGTCAACATCTCTTTACTAAAAAGATCTTTTATAGAGTACTAACATTTAAAATAAATATATTTTTTTTAGTTACCGAAATCTTATAATTGGCCATTCACCGTGAATGACCCGGTGTAGGGACGTTGAAGAAAAAAACTATTACCTAAATGTCAATTCTAGAGAAAGGTGATTTTTTGTTTACATCCTAAGATGGATCGTATTTTGTATTATCCCAATCTCCCTAGTGAGAAGCCTGGCTGACAGAATCCTATCGCATTTTTCGCTTTTCCCAAACAAAGCAACATCTGCCTTGATGAAATGCCTCATTTCAGTTTCAAAATTCGAATTCACAAAAAGCCGAGATCCTATTTCAAGGCTCACTCTTAAACCACAAATTTCATGTAACTTTCCCAAATTCATTCAACAGACCCTTTACCTACTTAATTAGACAATACTGTTTTAAGCTTCCTACTAGGTATTAATTTAGATCCTGCCATATATTAGGAAGTTCTCTGCAGGAAGCTCTTTTAGATATTTTGATATTTGGAAATACAAAAGCACGTAATTTCCCGACTTGCTTGAATGTTTTCCAATTTACTTGGCTGTGTAATACTTAAATTAAACATTGTGAAGTTCATTATTGTATAAAGTTATAGTTTTAATCAAGTTTGCTTGGTTCTCTGTCTATATTTATATACACATAGTTATTATAAAGAACGGATTACCCTTATATAGGGTATTCCATAACTTATTGGCTATAGAGCAACTGGAAATACGAAACATTAAACTACACCAATTAAATCATATTTATTTTATAACATTTTTGGATTGGGCTATATTATACAGGAGTATACAAACTGTTGCTTTTTGTCGAAATTTCAAAACACCCTGTAGTAATTAAGGTGGATAATTTTATTTATACACTGTTTCTTGTAATCTTTGATGTATTCTAAACATTTTGTTTCATTCATTCCATTATCTCATGTCTGCTGCGAGCTGCAAAATTTTAAATGAAACGCTGCTGATTTGAAACCTATTTCTATTAAGAAAAACAAACACCAGGTATATCATAAAGTTAATTAACAGAAACAATTTTAATATAGTGTATTTCCTTCTGCAGCAATAACAGCTTGCAGTCTTCCTGGCAACGAATGAATAAGGTTACTTATCCTTTCTCGAGGGATAGCCTGATATTCTTTGGTCAGCGCCAGTCGTAAGTCTTACAAGGTTTGTGGTTGCACAAGACGAAGACGAATGACCCTTTTAAGTTGATCCCAAAGATGTTCGATTGGGTTAAGATCCGGGCTATTCCAATCTTGGAGGTCCAACTTCATCCATATATTCGCTCACTACATGTGCAACGTGAGCTCTAGCATTAATATAAATTGCTTCCCAATGAAAGGAGCAAATGGAACAACTTCTTGGAGGATTGTAACGGTAGGCCGGTTAGAGCTATATTTTCAACAAATACAAGCTTCTGTAGAAATAGCCGCCCAAATCATGACTGAAACGCCATGATATCAGATTCGTTTGTGTGGTGCAGTCAGCATATCTTTCATTTCTACGTCTGTATACCCGCTTACGACCATCCGGCTTAAACAAATGCTGGATTCATCAGTGAATAACACGTTTTCCCACTGTTCTAGAGTCCAGTCAAAATTCAATCTTGCAAACCTCAGACGGTGTTGTAGATGCCGACGAAATAATTGTGGACATATGGCTGTCCTTCGTGAATGTAGCTCTGCTGCTGCCAATAATAATCTACGTATTGTTCTTTAACTTACATTTACTCGACGAATCATTTGCAAGTAATTTTTTAAACACACAGCACTAGATCTTTGATCTCTTAAAGAACCAACGGTGACAAGGTCATTTAAAATTTTGCAGCTCACAGCAGAAATGAGATAATGGAATGAATCAAAAAACGACATGTTTTAGAATACATCAAAGATGACAAGAAACAGTATGTAAATAAAATTATCCACCTCAATTTTCCTACAGAGTAATTTGAAATGACGACAAAAACACCAGTTTGATTTACTCCTGTATAATATAGCCTAATCGAAAAATGTTACTTTAGAAAATCATTAAGGTAAAACACAATAAATGGATCCATAAACTGATAACAAAATCATGAAAATCGCATAAAAAATAAAAAGTTATTAAAATATCCAACTTGAACAAAATTTCAGGGTGGCGGAATTTTGTGCCGGCGAGTGTATAATAATATATTTTATTCACGTTATATATGCAATGAAATATTCATATCTGTGTGAAATGTATGAACAAAAGTAGAGTGATCTAATAAAATTAATAAATAATAATTATTTAATATTTAGGGCTTTGTAATAGCTATACTATACCGCTTCGTTTAATATTTCCCTGAAATGTTTTACTGCTCTATTCCATAAAATATCTCTATGCGACTCCATTAAAGTAGGAACCATATGGAAAAAAAATCTATTTGGAACCATGCGACTTTTGTTAACTGACAAATTTTACATTATCTCCACAAAATGTCGAAAAATGCATTTATGATCGAATTTTTAAAAATTTTAATTGGAAAAGTTGTTCGCATTTTAATTTTATGTTCAAATTCCAAATAAATCTATGACGTTTAAGGCGCATGTTGTTTGCCACAGCCTACCTATAAATTTGTAAACATTTTAGGACTCCTAACTAACTTCATACATGTCATTGTATCCTCCTTATTATTTTAATTATGTCTTTAAGGTAAGATGAGATAAAATAAACACTTAATTATAAACAATTGCACTGTTATTCTAATATTTCCATTTCTCTAACGTATATATTATTTAAAAACAAGACTCTCCTCTTCGTTGGTTAAATCTTTAAAGTTATGAGGAGTTTTCTCAAGAGATATTGTATAAATAAAAATATTTACGGTGGTAAGGACGACTTCCGTTTCCAATGAAAATAGATATTGCGTCAGCTTAATTAGTAAATCACATAAGTCCACTTTTTCATGAAATGATGTTTTGATGTCATCTGTTAGAATGTGTTAATAGCTATGCACTGCGAAATTTACGTAAACCTCGCAATTATAGTTTCCTGTAAAAATGCAGTTGAAAATATCACACAACTCCCAAACCGTTTTATTATCAATCGAAAGTCATATGTCCCGTAGAGGGTAGAGTGTAGTCGTTGTACCGTGCCGTCAATATTTTCCAAATGCCCAGCTGGGATTTAGATAGTGAAGAAGTGGAAGAGAAAACGCAAGATGAAATTGGGGAGAACGATGATATTCAGGTTTCTAAGGAGAATGATCAGGAAATATCTAAGAGAAAACGACGTAATCGAAGGCATGTTAACGAGAAAAATTGGTCGGAGAGGAAAATTAAGAAAATAAGGTAGTTGGAAATACGATAGAAAGAACCATCCATGCAAAGCATTACAAGAGACATGCAAATGCTCAAGAAGTTAACGAAGCTAAAGTGTGCCATGTTTTCTGAAGAAGACCGCAAAGCAATTTTTACAAATTTTTGGAAAATGTCGTGGTAAGGAAAATATGTATATATAACTACTCTTGTCGAAAAAGTATCTACGAAAAGAAGTAGGAATAGAAAAGTTAAAGGTGCTAGTAGAAGATTCTGTACGTATATATTTTATTGTCCCAATCTAGTATGAATTAAGTTGAGGGTGTGTGAAACAATGTTCGCCAATACAATAGCTATCAAGCCTTGGAAGAAAATTTAAGGTCAATTAGAAAACAACATTTAAAACAATTTTTTGACTCGCTACCGAAAATGGAAATCCATTACTGTAGAAGCTCAAGCAACAAGTTGTATTTGGAGCCAATATTGAAATCCAACCATGAACTATACAATGTGTATAGAAGTTGGTGCTCCACCAATTACCCAACTGATCATCCCCTTTCAATAGCTAGTTGTCATTATATGTTTTCCCATTTGAATTTAAGTATATTTCTTCCTAAAAGAGATTAATGTGACCTATATGTCTAGTGATGGTGGTACCAGAAAAAATAGGAACATGATTATATCAAACGCACTTCTGAATTTGGCGGTACTTAAGAATGTTATAATAATTCAAAGATATCTAGAATGGGGATTTACACAAATGGAATGTGATTCGATGCATTCGACCATTGAAAGGCAAATTCGAAAAACAACAATGAAGATCCCAGCTGATTACATCAGAATATGTACAGACGCTTGAAAAAATCCGACACCATTTCAAGTTCAATATTTATACCATACCTTCTTTAAAAATTACATTACAATATTACAATTCTATTAGACCCAGTACAAATGAACAAACCTGCAACCGTAAATTTAATAAGACAGCTTAAATATAAAATGGAATAATTGACTATAAATTGAATCATGTAGACGTCTGGAATGCTATTCCGGTACGTAGGCGTCCTCAAGATAAGAAAAAAACAAAAAATTTGGAAGATATGCCAAGTTTATGCACAAGACCGAAACCAATCAACCGATAAGCTTAAAGTCTACACTACTTAAGGATTACCACGCCTTGTATAACCAATTACCGCACCATTAATGTCAACTGTTAGTTTCCCACCATGTGCGCAAATAGAATTTATACATTTTAAATCATGCGTAATTTATTTAAGAAAATCCCTTAAGTCCATGATTGAGAATCGCAATCCCGGGTAAAATCACATAACTCCTATTTTTTTTCCAAAAAAATAATTTTTATTCTTCGAGTTTGTTTTCCCGTCTTGGCCTTATATCTCCAGATTTAGTTTTGAGCCTCCGTTTAAAGTAATATTATACTGTTTTTATTTTCTAATGTAAAGTTTTGCTATGTGGACTTATGTGATTTACTAATTAAGCTGACAGTTGGCCAAAAATAAATAGGAAACAAACATTATGATAAGATCTTCAAATTTGGTATGTGGGCATAAAATTGCAGTGCGAACAACTTTTCCAAATAAAATTATATAAATTCGATCAATAAATGCCATTTTTCGATATTTCGTAGAGAAAATGTCAAATTTGACAGTTAACAGCCGCATGGTCCAATTTAATTAAGTCATTTTTGTTCTTTATTCAAGCAGAAACTTATGGTGAAGTCAAATTTTGCCTAAATCGAACAATACATTTCTCCCCATATTTTTCCAACTTTTTGGTGGCACTGTATAAAAAAAATTGCGAATTTGAATTTATTTATTATTTATTATTGGCAAAACTTTAACCATCCCCATTTTATAATTTGCTAAAAGGTTAAATTTAACAAATTAATTTCGCCATCCATGCGTAGAGAAAATGTACAAATGTCGACATAATTTAATATTCTTGGCAAAAACCAAACTTCTACCATCCCCATTTCATTTCTGTAAATGGTGTAAAGGTTAAATTTAATAAATTCAATTTATTATACATTTAGGGCCATAAAATCCTAGTTTGCAGCACCACTGAGCGCCAGTTGGCACTGGAGCCATGCAATTTTAATATTATGTATTTACTTTAGACGCCGGCGGATTTAAATCGATTTTACTGGCTGGGAAATAAGTTTCCACGTTTTCTAGGGGGTGCAATTACTATTATATAAAAATTCAAATTTTTTCGAAATATCATTTTTCAGGTTTTCAGTTAATAACGGATGTAAAACGATCATTAATTTTTGCGAAAGTTTGTTTCGTAAAGCTTTTTTATTTTTAAATAATAAATGAACTTTTAAATACACAAATAAGGTCACGTTAACTTAATATCAATCTTGCCTAGCATCTAGCAGGGTTGGCAAAATTTTGTTTCTGTGGTTATCATGATAAGCAGATGTACCTAACATTGATTTTTTTAATAAAATGGTTATATAAGTTTATTAAAATCGATTAAGCCAAACAGGAGTAATCGTAATTTATTTTTTGAAAAATTAAATTAATTTCCCTTCCATGTATTTTACTAGATTGGAAAATTTGTATAAGACAAGAAGTATTAGGGAAGATGTTAGAACTAAAATATATTTTTTTTACATGTGCCCCGAAAGTGCCTCTTTTCATGCATGTTCTCTTCACCGAAAGTGGCGTTTTCCAAGAGAGCAGGCGGGAAAGTATCAAAGAGGGGGGGGGGGAAGATTTTTCCCGCCCGCTTCGAGTCACCATGTGCTCATAAATAAATAAAACCAGAATTGTCGGTGAGGATTTGAACCCGCGACCCTCAGATCGCCAGGCGGACACTCTACCCACCGAGCCATACTACAAGCGATAATAAATAGCGGATTATATATAAATTAAATTGGCAGTTAATTTTTCAAAGATGTTTTAGAAAAATATCTGAAGAATTTCTTTATTTATATAGCCTCAAAGACTCGGGCACTTGTAAAAAAATAAATAAAACCATAGATGCCGAGTGCGGGATTTGAACCCGCGACTCTCAGATCACAAGGCGTACGCTATACCACTAGGCCACCGAGCCTATTTGTCAAAAATAATAAATATATATTTACATTCTCCATGCGCGAGTGTTTTCATGTCATGTAGACAGAAAAACTATCTCAAAAATGTCTTTATTTATTTGGCATCAAAGCTTCGGAGCACTTGTAAAAAGATACGGTACATATCTCGGGTCGTCGGAGGCTTTTCCGGACTTGTGCGGTGGCCTCTCTTACCTTCGGGTTCGCATAATGACATTTCATCTATCTTTGAAAGGTGGAAAGTTTACGTTTTTTTACTTTTACTTGGGGGAAAGTGAATTATTTTTTTGTAATTTTAAAAAAAATCGATATCTCAAAATAATATACGAACACACTTTTTTAAAAATGCTAATAGCTTTGCGTGTTTAGATATGTCTACTTTTTTTCTAATTGATAGAGTGGTCCTCAGCATTGAATATTGTGACCAAATATTGATATCTTCTTTGTCTTGGCATTTTCACTGAAATAAGCTAGTAGCGCCGACTCAGAACCAGGATTTTGAACTTTGTTTCCCGTACACCATTCTTTGAAACAGATAATAATAATAATAATAATAATAATAATAATCTTTATTTAGCACTTGGCTAGTTATTACTAAAAAATACAAGTTACAAAACAGTGTTTATATGTCAGTTACAAAAATGATAAATCCTACTCTACTCTACATATCCTTCAAATAAAGAAACAATCTTCTTTTAAAAACATTTAACCCATTTGCCTCCTTAATGCCCTCAGGGAGGTCATTAAAAAGACGAACTCCCTCGAAAAATAGCGATTTTTGTAGAGATGTGGTTTTAACTGACTCAATGTTATAATGTTGCCCAGAGCGAATGTCATAACTATGAAAATTTGATCTTTTTTTAAGAAAAGCATTAAAATATATTGGTAGCTGCTCATGTTCAATTTTATATATTAAAACCAAGTTCGCCTTTCTAATGTTCTGTTCCACAGACAGCCAATTCAACCTCTGTAACATAGTTCTTACCGGGATATACCTGTTACATTTAAGAATAATTCGCATAACCTTATTTTGCTGAACCTGCAGCCTGTGTATATTTTCCTGAGTACAAGATATTAATAAAGAACAACAGTAATTAAAGTGAGGCAAGATGATTGTATTATAAACCAGTGTCTTGGCCCATATATGCCTTCTTATATCTCGGGCGGCTTTTAGTTGGCAGAAGATTCTGCTATTTTTGCTGCTTCTCGAATTTCTGGTGAAGTAGCAGCAAAATCAAATTCCTCATCTGATGAATGATCATTTTTCTCTTGTTAAAATAACATATTGTTAGTGACATGGAAACCATATTCAAAAAATGATATTTGCCATCTTGATATGTATTATTACCTACGTTATTTTACTACCTGCGGTTATTTGAAATTTCTGTCTAATTTTTCAATGGAAAAGTCAAAATGACATTTATCGTTTATTAATAATTTTAATTCAAAATAATAAGAAATGAATGTTCGATATGGTTGTAAATAAAATAGTATACAAACCTCGGTGAAAAGTTTCATTACGGTTCGAGATTTAGTTAACTACCGACTCTCTCGACAGGAATGAAACACTTTCCACCTCGGTACGTAATATACTATTGATACCTCTCAATTAGTCAAAACATGAAGAAAATCTGAATTTTAACCTTGATCATGGCTGTTAGGCTCATTTCATATCTAGTAATTTAATAATAATCAAAATTCACTTTGTTCAATGATATACGAGTACTGTCAATAAAGCACTTCCCCTACTAATAACGCGCTATCACCGTAATATAATACCTGTAGGTTTTATGGCTATCGTAACAATAGTTCGTAATAGAAAGTTTGCATGTCTGTGGAAATAACAAATTACTTAGATCTTCCCCCTTCTTGAATGGCCACGGAACGGTATTTACCATCAGGAGTGGTTAGAATCATTTATATTTAGTCTAGCGTGTACTTACACTTTAATACATTTATACAATATATGTTGAGAGACATGTACACTAGTGTGTGAATGACTGGCGCTTGTATGCCTTTGATTCAAATAGTTAAAAAAAAAACTAGGATGATTATACAGATAATTATAAGTAATCATGAGATTATGTAGAAAATGACTCTGGTGCTAGACTAGAACATTTCTTATCAAAACATATTTTTAAGACGAAAACAAGAACTGCTAATTTTTTATCTTAGCATGTTTCTTGTTAGTTTAGTGTTTTTGATAAATAATATAATTAATTCAGAACTAATGGTGCATAATAAGCATTAGTATACATGGTGTCTCGCCGAAAACCTCCTCAGTCTATACATGACAAACTATACATAGGAAAATTTTGAAAATCGGACAGTGTATTAATTATTAAGGGGTACAACGCGGCTGAAATATTTTCAATATGGTGGCACTTCCGATTATACCGGAAGTCGGTGTCAACTTCCTTATTTTAAATATATTATTACATTTTTGGATTCTACGTAAGTTTCTAAGAAGATTTCGTCCTATACCTAATTATAAGAATGTTCGACATATTTAAGGATTTATGTCTAAAATTACGTTAACAGTAGAACGTTTTAGTACAGGTTGTTCAAAAAGTAATATTAAAAATAAAACCGAGAAAACTGCAAAAATCCACATTTTCAAATGGAAACCCATAAAATTTATAATTATTTTCTATTTACTATTAAAAAATAGATTGTATAAGGTTGTCTATTTCTAAAATTTGGAGTTTTTGAAATATTGTCAATTTAATATTTTTTATGGAGATTTTGCTGCAGAATTTAAGTTCATTTACTCATAGTTGGCTATGACAGTAAAATTCTAAAGAATTGTATGAAGCTGTCAAGGACCATTTGAAAATAATTAATAATCGTGCCGATGCTCCTAAACACGATGATTATTTAAATTAGTTTATTATTTATGGAGAATGTGTAAAATAATAACATGTAACATAACATTATTATATTGGCATTTGACTGTTTTTCTACCTCGTCATAGCTAACTAGGAGTAACTTAACATCAAATCTGCAAAATTGCCATAAAAATATTGAATTGGCAATATTTCAAAACCTAAAAATTTTCGGAATAGACAACCTGATACAAAATTCGGGGTTCCCCTCTGAAAATGTAGATTTCTTGCAGTTCACTCAATTTCATTTTAATCTTATTTTTTGAACACCCTCTATTAATAGTTTAAAAATATTATGAAAAATCTGTTAAAGTAGGCCCTCCTCAACAAGGAATCTAAATCAAATTAAATATTAAAATCTTCCTAATAGGAGAAATTAATATTTAATTTAAGGTCTGCAAACGGCATTTTAGACATAAAACCTTAAATATGTCAAACATGCCTTGACTTAAGTATAGGACATGATATACGAAATCTACCTAGAATTTTGCGTAGAATCCGAAAATGTAATAATATATAGTGTGCTTCGTTTAAAATAAGCAAGTTGACACCGACTTCCGATATAACCGGTAGTGTCACCATATTGGCAATAGTCGAGTTGCCCGCATAAAAATGACCATACTGTATTTTCATAAGTAGATCGAGGCGGTTCGCTGTGGAGCACCCTGTATTTAACGATTTTTGCTTGCATACAACCTAAAAAAATATAATTGATTAAGAGCCTTGAGTTCTGCGCTATTTGTATTGAGGTAAAAAGTTCTGGTTTATAGAAGACATCATTTTATTTATGAATATTTAAGAAGATCATTATGCCTGTTCAAAAATTTAATAGATATGTCCTGCGCCATTCTTAAAAGGACGTCCATTGAGTCGTCAAAGCATTAAATCGTATACACGGTGTTGAAGAAAGGTCGGTACCCCGGAATAACTCCGGTGCATCGCATTGCAGCGGAAAATGTCTGGGGAAAAAGTTGTTTGGTTTTGAAGGAGGAATAGTTTGCAATTTAAACCACCCCCTCAACCCCCGGGCGCGGGTGGGGGTAAGTTAAGATTTTCAAACGGAACCCCATATATTTTATTGGTGTATCGTGTTCTCCGACCAAAAATAAACATCCAAAAAATTTTTTTATTCGGGCCCATTCTTCACCAATAATCACCATGAGGAAGACAAAATCAGAACCGTGTGATAATCAAGTTTTATCCAGGAAATACTCTTTTTCTCCAGACATTTTCCGCTGCAATGCAATGCACCGGAGTTATTCCTGGGTACCGACCTTTTTTCAACACCGTATATAAAGATTTCGCACAACGGCTTCACGTAAATCATTGTTTTCAAGCGACGCTATTTGTCTATTTAGGTCCTCTTGAAGATATAATATGTACCTTTTCTTGGGGAAGCTATTTTGGTGCCATTTTGAAAACTTGGCCTATTTGACAATTTACAATAAAGGGGAATTTACCACATCACATAAACCTAGCTTAGAAACATAAAGTGCGCTGTCCTGCTTTATTGCACATAAATGTGTACCTATACCGGGTGATGCATCGTTAAGTTGAACATAGCGAATATGGCGACTTTGAATACTATAATCTGTACAGCTGTATGTCAATTTTTGTCAATAGCGTCATAGAAATTATTTGGCGGTGTTACCTAAACTGTGAGATTATCGTTGTTTTAACATCACGTGTAATTGAATAGCTTAGGATTGGTTCATCAAAATGTATTCAAACTAGGCACATGGGTTTACCATGTACGCCTCTTCAAGAAGTTATAATGCAGTTTTTCTATAAAATGTACAGGGGAGCCAATATTCAGCCTCCTCAAAAATTACATGGGATTTCCTATGTTCAAGTCAACGATGCCCTACCCGGTATATGCCATTTTCCAATAATTATTTTTTTTAATATAAAATAAATAAAGCGAATGTGAAGCAAAACTCATAGTCGGCTTCACTCGTTTCATAAGAGCTGAGAGCAGTGTTCGGAGTTAAAAAAAAACATCTTCAGCTGTCAAGACAAGAAGAAGAATATTGTTAACAAAGTGAAGACTTAATAAGAGTGAAAATCTAAACTAATTAAAGTCCTAAACCGACTTTGACAACAAAGACCTATGGCTTCAGTAATTTAGTAAGTTCAAATTTTAGTGACTTTGTAAAAATATTAATTATACATGTAAATGGAATTTAATAAGACTTATTTGAAATTTGAACAAAAATATGGTAAATTATATGATTAATGAAATATAACTTACAGGAAAGATAAGGAAACTTTTATTTATTCTCAAGTGTAGACTTTATCTGCGAGTATTTCATCTAGTGGTGTGTAAGTCAATCATTTAGAGGCAATCGAATCAGTCACTGACCGATTTCAAAAATGATCCAATCATCTCAATAAATCATTCAATCGATCTTTTCTATTATGCATACATAGCAAACCACTATACGGTCTGTTCACCGCTGCCATTTGGCGAATGATTGTATCATGCCAAACGATTGATTACGCATTCTGTTTTGATATTTTCATAATATAATATAATGCGGATCGGTGGGAATTATTTCATAATATACCTAGCCGTTTTTATTCAATACACAAACGTATGCATTATATTTCTTCGAGAGTGAATCGACGTCGTCCGACAGCATACACAGCAACGAATTTTTAGTCTCTATTACCTTTCAGTTGGGTTGTTATTTTTTTTTTCGTTCCAATATTTCCCATCGGTCGTTCTCCGTTAAACTTTTAAATTTTCTTAGAACGACAACTGATGGACTTTAGACAATAATAAGTATTAATGATTTAAGGGGGTCATCTACCCAATAGGTCGCGTTTCAAGCGCTATATTCTACAGTTCGTTGTGTGGAGAGAAAGCGAGATACAAAGTTGCCGTTCGGTACACGTCTTTATTCATATATCATAAATATGAGTGTCTTTTTCTTTTTCCTGAGACGGTGGATACGAAAAATCGGCAACGCTGCAGAACTCCGGTGATTGAAGGCGACTAAGGTGTCTGAAAGGAAGCAACAAAAAAATCAGTATCTGCAGTAGCTGCAGCTATGTCCCCTACCAAAATCAAGAGAAAAGAACAAAAAATCAGACTTTGGCGTAATTTTGAAAAAAAATGGATTTCTTCGTTGTTTGTGAAAGGTTTTTGTTTGTAAACAAAAAAATTATTTTTTTAAGACAATATTGAGGTACCGGTTATGCATGCATGCACTAAAGGTCTGTGCCAAATTTCAGCCGAATCCGTTGGGAACTTTCCGAGATATCGCCGGAGTTTCCCGGAAAAACGAGATTGAAATTCCGAGGATCGAAAATTGTGAACTTGTCGATTATCCATTTTTTATATAAATAAATTGGAGCACGTGGAGAGAAAGATGGAGAATAGTCGACTGCCGAGAAGAAACTAACCGTTTACAATATAGGAATCTCCGTCAGTCGGTCAGGTCAATCGGACAATAGAAGTGGGCGGAGCAGAAGCAGCCGGCCGCTCGGTAGGTACCTGAGAGCGCTCGCTCGCTTGGGACCACGCTTGCCTTTTCATCTGTATCTCCGTTAATTACGGAAGAAAAAAAAATCCCCTGGCACAAATGCTCTTGAAACCCTAGACATCAAATTTATGTAAAAAACCGAAATTTTCAAAACTAACAGTGAATAATGATAAGTTCAAATATTTAAAAATGGCATTAGAAATATTATTTTACTATAGAGTCCCAAAAAATTTATTTATTTAGGGAAATTTGCATACAGGTTGTTATAGAAATGGTTTATTATATTTAAATGGGTGACTTATTGACTGTACTACATACTTTTTTTAAAATTAATCTTCTAGGATCCCCTAAAATCATCCCATATGGATCGACGCCGTAAACATTCGTGTTGGGTTTATGTTTTCAAACCACTCCGTGGATCGTTCGCTAATATGATCTGGCGCATTATATGCTTCAATCTAGCGACCAGGATCCGAGCTGCTCAAGACGTGCAGGCGGTTGTATATTGTGTTGTGAAATAATTTGTTTACATGTGCGTATGATCGCGGCTTTTTATGTCATTAACAAGATGGTTTTCATCGGTAAGAAACTCAAAGCGCAATTCATGGTTATTTTTCTGCAATTTGTTTTCATCTCGGTCTTAAATATACTACGTAATTTCCCTTCAACCTGTAAGATTATCATATTTTTCTGAATTAAAAACCGTCTTGTATGATTGACTGAACTGGACGGTCTCGACAAACAATTCTTGTTCTTCGTTAATTTTCATCCAAGGAAAAGAGTTTTATGTTTAAAATTTTAAATTTCTAGAGAGAAAATATACTATGAAGGGTTTTCTCTAACAAAAATAATATTTTACTCAAGAACCTCTTCCTTTCATAAAAAATAGTTACTTAAAACTAAAAAATACACTTATTAAATATCAAGTTGTTAATTTTTATTCATATGACAATTTATGAAAATCGAAATAGCTAAATTTGATTATTTTTTTTGAAATTAATAATAACTACAGAAAAAAACATTCTTGGCTAGTATATAAAATTCATCAGAAAAACCGAAATAGTTTAGGTAAGTGGTATTTTATATTATCGATGTCTAAAAATATTTACTGTAGATATCAAAGAGCGTACAAAAAAATCCGTATGTTATATATGTATAGCTAATAAAACTCAAACATGGGGAAACGATAAAACAAAGAAATTACACGATAAAGGAGACAATCAGCCTTCGAATTCCAATTCCTATTTTGATTTAACAAAGCCCCAAGCTACATACATCCCATGATAAACATACACATGGGAGACATAGAGAAAAAAAATTTAAGAAGCACATAAAAGATTTCAACTTTTTTCGGTATTTGAAACAAATATAAATTCACCCCGCTTTCGATTTGCATCAATCTAAACCACGCCGCAGCTTAGACATACAGGGGTTGACTGATAAGTTATTTGAATTAACATAAAGACCGTAAAGTCCAACATACACCGAGTTAAATCCGTTGAATGTACGACATGCTTTATGTAACCTGTAACCCATTGTACTATGTTATTATGAAGACGTATCTTTGAATATTTTGACTGCAATTTGGAAGCATCAGTAAATAGAGAATCATTCGTGGTGTGTGGCCGATTAAAAGATCTCTGGGATTAAAATAGATATTTGTTGTACTATAAAAGATTACAATTTTCTTAACGAAGCTACTTTGACTTCCTGTTATATCGGAAGTTAGGCTTAACATCTTTGTTGTAAACATAATGCCGTGTATATTTTAGCATTTTTCGATTCTAAGTAATAATTAAAGTAACTTATGTTAATAATTTGAGAAAATTTATAAATGTTATTTTTATTTTTATTTCATAAAAATATTAGACACTTTAATATATTTTTACATATTTTAAAAATGATACCTTCTTTTAGATATGGACAATAAATACGCATAAGTAATTGCCAAATTTTGTAAGAAACCGTTGGTTTCTGTCAAATTTATTAGAGAAAAACAAAAATGAAGTTTTAACTTTAACACCCTGTATCTCAGTTAATATCAACTTTCGGATATAGGTAAGTATAATTAAATCATAATATTTTTATGTAAGGAGTCTGTGGTTTTTCCATGTCCCATTACTTAGCGGACATATGTCAAAATACCTTCATTAAAAGTCTCCTCATCTTTTATAGCGAGTGCCAATATTTAAAACAAATCTCTACTTTAGTTCTCTTTTAAGAGACCAATTACCGTAAATGATCCTGCATATTTCAACAGTGTCCTAATTTTCTTTGGTAATTTCTATTCTATGAAATAAAGCTTCTTTTTTCTAGGTTTGTTCCGGTCTGTTAATTTTATGGAAGATTTTTAAAATCCACGATTAAAGACAGTTGAAACTGTCTATATTTTGAACAATAAAATTATAACCTAAATAGCCCTTATTAGAAGCCCCCATCTTCAATAAAAGCTATTAATAATTATTTATTAATTTATTAATTATTTATTCCTTTTTGAACTGACGTAAAGTTTGAACACGCCTACAAATGGCCTACCCTGGCTTAAAAAATCTTTATTATTATTAAATAATTCAACTGAAACCATTTTTTTGGATATAGGTAGTATTCGTGTTATTATTATAAATAAACAGTATAATTAATTAGGATAGGTGCATATTTGTCATATAATATGGAATATTCACCGTTCGATTCACATTATAGAATTCCCGAAAAAACGTAAATGTCCATCAATCTGTCCACTTGAAAGGAATATATTTCTGGTTTTACAAAATCTACACCTCATATGAATGATGTAATAATTTTTTTTCGATTTAGGCTCGAAAATTTCACTTTCATATAAAGTTTCACTATCTGATAAATAACATAATTTGCTTGATATATTTTCAAGTAACGATATCGGATAGATAACAATTTAAAGGTTGTGGCAGTAGTCAAACACAAAATTTTTATTGACATTGTCATAATCAGATGACGAATTAAATCTCTCAACAGCTGTAAAGTAGAAAATTTAATATTACGGCGGTAACCTTTTGGAAAAAATACAATGCAAACAAAGTATTTAAATAAAAATTGTGGCACTTATGACGTTAGGCTTTATCCGTCAAATAAATCACTATTATCGACGAATAAATTAACTGTAATTTATTTAAGGAATAGCACTGTCCATAAGTGATAAGATATCATTTTAACTTATCTTGTAGGTAAAATTTACTCTGCAGAATAAATCCTGCTATTTGCACGTGAAAGTACCGGGCCTTATGCGCAAGAAAAACCTAATCGCGTACTCTTGGAAATAAATACTATCTATTTATAGTATACAAGTTTGAAAAAGCACAATCCATATAATTTCTAGGCTTCCTCGTAAATTTTTCTTACTTTTTTATTTCCTTCTAAAACACACGGCCGCTCAGATCTAGAAAGTCTTTGAAATCGCAAATTTGTAAAAAAACATAAAACGGCGAATGCCAAAAGGAAGTTTAAAGGGAATCGCTTTTTTATATTCAAAGGATCAGGTCAGAAATATGGCTTGCTTGTTTTTTTAAAATGAAAAGGAGAAGTTGAAGTAGCGCTCGCCTGAGAATTTTAATTTTATCTTTTTAAGGTAAAAATAAATGTTTCGTCATAATTTAAATCAGAAAAGAAATAAGCCACTGTTGGGATTTTAACTCGTTTTTCAGTTATATTGTATATTATGTACTGCCGAGTTTAATATTTTTAATATGATTAATTAGTACATATTATAGTAAGATAGCACGATCTAACGAATGAACTGTATTTTCTAGAGACTTTTCATCTTATGTAGGACAACACTTCCGAAATTATCTTATATTTGTTTTAATTAAGAAGACATTAAAGAACATTTAAAATCAAGCTCGTTGTAACAGATTTATTCAATTTAAATTTTATGTCTGGAAATATTCACGAATTGAATATCTACCATACAGATCTAATGTTAAGTACATTCTATTTCCTAATAACAAAACGCTTCGAACAAACCCGGCTGTCGACTATGCCTTACTTGCTGCCGACTATTGCTTTCTTGTGCAATTGATATATATTGTATAGTTTTATATATTTATATATATATATATGTAACTCAATTAAGGGCCGATATTTCAAAGTCAACTTAAGGTAAAAAATGACATAAGTCCCTTTTAACTCTCATCATAAGTAATAGATCTTTAAGAACGTGGTACTTAGACTTAACGCTTCACTTGACCCTGAAATTAATTAAAAAACTATGTTTTAAGGCTACCTTAGCTAAGGTCTAACTTAAGGTAACATTCAAATATCGACTCTGAGATATAAAACTGTTTATAGTGTCAACAGAGTAAATCTGCAGTACCCTCTCCATGAATCTAATAAAAAGTTTCCATACAGTACAGTTCACATCCAGGTTGCAGTGTTGTGAATCTTCTCTGTATCAAACAAAATTTCATTAAAGTATGGAGGACCAGTTGCCATCGGAAGTATATTTTATTAAATAGTAATAAAAAACGTTTCCTTAGAAAACAACTAAAAACCTGTAGCTAAAAACAGGAAACTAAGACCCTGAAACCTAACGAATGCAGACAAAGGGAAATTTATATAATAATTTGGATCCTCAAGCTTCATACGCGCCGATGACCATGCTAATTGAAATTAAACTTAGAACTCGTTTCAAACCGGAAACGACATGTTTTCAGGGTCCTTTGAACGATTATTACTATTACACAGTTAACATTATACGCTGTTGCTTTATTTTGTGTCCAGTAATAAAATTATCATTCGTAAAATGTTGGTTAGTTATTAAAAGTAATAGCTATTTCCATACCAAGGGATGAAAATAATGCTTTTCCTCCCACGGATAGTTTGATATTAATATCCAAGGAAGGAAACGCATTTTCTTGCGTTATGTGTATAGTTCTTGCGTTATGTGTATAGTTTTTCTACTACTACTAGTTCAAGTATCTCGATTTTTACATGGCGCCAATGTTGAAAAAGTCTATTTTCAACTATTCATAGATCAATAACAACGAATCCGTTTGGTTATATTGTGCTCAATACGAAAAAGTATTGCAAATTCAAGGAAATTTCAAATATGTAAAAATGGACATACAGACTCAGAAACAAGTGAGCTTGCTTTTCAGGTCAGAAATACTAATGCATAGAAAAAACATTTCATAAAAACCCGAAGGACCTGATACTATAAGGGCATCTTTTTGACTAACACTGTTGTACTTAAAATACGAATTCAGGTTGAATGGTACTACCAAGAAAAAGAAGCCCTCTCCATGAAAAGCAAGCAGAATTGTTTTTTTGATTGATTCTAAAGGTCCAGAGGCTGAGGTTTTGTGAGACTACTAAAAGATGCCGCGATTTGATATATTTTCTCGACTAAGGCTGATAATACAGCTTGAAGTAGTAGTCTTCTCTGATAGTAGATATGGACAACTACCCTGTGCTCATGAAAGTTCGAAATTGGTCTGCGGATAGTGATATCCTATCAATGAAGAGGCTTCCCTCTCTTGGTAGTACCATTCAATCTGAATTCGTATTTTAAGAGGTAGCACACCATGTACATTTATATGTCAAGCTTGCCATAAATTTTCTTTCTTCAAAATTATATAGACGAGGTAAAAAAAAGTCTTACTTATTAAAAGTTTTAAGAAACTCAGGAGGTAAACCTTTTCCTCCCTGGGAGGAAAAGAACCATTTTCCTCCATTGTGTCGGGATCAAAAGTGATGTTCTCTAATAATGTAGTAGAAAAAATAATTTTTTTTAGTAGATATGCGAGGTACAGTAATAGGTACCCGATCTCATTTGAAACGTGAAAGTAAGTACACGTCGTCGATGCGAAGTTCTCTAGAGTTTGCAATTCGATTAGTACCAGTTTGACACGTTTAAGGTATTTTCTGTTTAATTAATCATGTGTAAAATATAATAATTTTAGCACTATCGTTTTTCTGTTCTGTTGTAAATGAAATAATGTAATGCTTTGGGTGTGATTTAATATGTGAATAATTTTTTTGGCGCGAAAGAAACTTGTTATCATTATCTTTATTGAAATCGGGGACGAATCTCTTAAGGTAAGAAGTTGTAACTTGTAGCATCAATTTATTTTCTATAGTTTTAACTGACGGGACTGAACGGGAAAAATAACTGATAATATTGATAACGTCGATTGACGTCTCTGAACTAATCAGATAGGATCGGTTTACATATTTTCAGTAGTGCGCCCGGATTTTCATGACAATGAGAAAAGGTGATTTTTCTTGGTAATTTACTCAAAAAGCCCTTAGTTTTTCTCTGTAATTACTTTCATCTCAGGATTTGCGAGTTTATATTCATATATATCGGTAAAACAATGACTGAACTGCTAAACTATTAATTATATTGTTTAGGAGGGACAGTATGTCGCCGAATCGACGCATGAATATGCGAAAAAGGTTAACATTTTTTGAATTGAAACTTCATTTTCTAGGCTGAGAGTTGGATAGAAACTAATTTGTGTCATTACTTTAATTTCAAAAAAATCAAGTGTGCCTTGGAAATTTCTTCAAATTTTTTTTCTATCACTAGTAAACTTTATTTTATCTAGAGGATACGACAAAATGTTATTAAGGAAAGATATTCAGAGGGAAGAACTGAGTATGAGTACAAATTTTTAAAGTCCTATGCCTTCTTTGATATTTTTGATTATTTCCATCCCACCCTTCCCCTATTGAAGATATTTTTAAAAAAGTCTGCATGGAAAGTTGTCCAGCATAATAAATTAAACACGGTCGGGATATTTTCATGCGCCTATTGGACATCTAGATAATTTAAAACTTTTTAATATCTTTAATAGGGATGGTGGAATCAAAATAATGCAAAACATCAAAGTAGACGTAAGACATTAAAATTTTTTATTGAACATCTTTTTTTAATATCATTTTGTCGTATCTTCTAGAGAAAATGCACTTTACTAGTTTTTTTTACATACTTGATTTTTCGAAATTAAAATTATGATTCAAATTAGTTTCTATCCAAGCGGGACTGAACCTCAGATGATGAAGTTTCAACTCAACAAATTTCAGTCTATTTCCCTATTCATGCGTCGATTCGGGGACACACTGTATATTGACGTAACTTATACTTATATCATATAAAATATTCATTCAAACATTTAGTACTTTTTTTTTTGTAACAATGACGAAATACAAAAGATCCACCCTATATATTTATTTATCGACATTTTTGTTTAAGATTGCCTAACCATGTAATAAATTTCAGTATTTACAGTCCCAAAATATATTTAAGGATTATGCTTTAGTTGCTATAAATCCGGCAAGGGAAAATTAATAAATTGTATTGGAAGCCGACAGCTGTATACGGTTCAATAAACATTAAATTTTTAATTTAAACCTGTTTTAGTCAGAAAGAGCACATGCAAAACATTTTTTTTCAATTTTATACCGCGTATTTTTTTTTTCGATTCTATACAGCGTCACAATTAAAGTTGGAACCATATGAAAAGAAATGTATTTTTCGATTTATAGATAATTTTGCTTCAATGAAGATCAAAAATTTCAAAAATAAATTGGACCATGCGGCTTTTGTTAACTGTCAAATTTGATATTTTCTCAATAAAATGTCGAAAAATTTCATTTATTGATCGAATTAAAAAAAAATGATTTAGAAAAGTTGTTCGTATTATAATTTTATGCCCACGTACCAATTTGCAATCACTTATTAATTTGTTAACATTTTAGGACTCCATATTATTTTAATTTTGTCTTTAAGGTAAGATGAGATAAAATAAAGACTTAATTATAAACATTATTCTAGTATTTCCATTTTTGCAACGTATTTATTATTTAAAAACTAAACTCTCCTCTTCATTAGATATAAATCCTTAAAGTATGAGGAGTTTTCTCCACAGATGGCAATATTTTTAACCTGCAATTTAATTTTTCGCAGAAAATTAACATTTTGATGGACTTTTTGGTATAAATTTCTACGATGAGTATTACATAAATAAATAGATCTATTATGGTGGGGTCGACTTCCGTTGTCAATGAAAACCACAATGGCTAATAATAGATAGAAAACAAAAAATACCATTAGTGATTTAAATATTTGGTATCTGGGAAAATTACAATACAAACAACTTCTACAAATAAACTTGACCATTAACAATAGACGCATAAATCGATTTTAATATTTATTATTTTTAACAATTATTATTTGAATATTTTTTATTTTATTATTTCATATTTTTTATTCTCATATTTATTATTTATTATTTATTATTTTTTATTCTAATATTAATTATTAATTATTTTTAATATTTATTATTTACTATTTTAATATTTATTATTTATTATTTTAATATTTATTATTTTTTTATTCTAATATTTCTTATTTATTATTTTCTATTTTCTATTCTAATATTTACTATTTATTATTTGAATATTTATTATTTTTTATTCTAATATTTATTATGTTTTATTCTTATACAGGTTGATTCAGGACGAGCTTGCATTAGAACTTTATGGAGAACTGCTGAATATATGTTTCTCAAACTTTGGGGATTTAGGTTTATCGATATGCTCTCTTTAACTAAAATATTCACATGTTTCTGTCATTTCTGGTTATACCGGTAGTAGCGGCCAACTTTCGTTTTTTAAATACAACATGGTAATTTTTATTATATTTTTCGATTAAGCGTTAAATACTAAGCACATTTTATAGAACATGTTCTGGTCAGACTCTGTTAGTTTTTGAGATATCTGGACGTTTTGTAATTATTTGGCAAATGCATGACGATGAAATAATCCATATAATTTTCTAACCTTAGCTCTTGGACTAAAATTTTTTTCTCACCGAATAGCTAGAAGATCATCAAGTCTCAAATATATTTCAAATTCGGCAGAAAGTGTACAGGGTGGTCACAATTCAAGGTTCATTGTGGTAGAATTCAACCATTAAGAACTTTCTTATTTTAAATGGAACACCCTGTATAATTTTATTTAATTTGATGGCAAATTAGTTGTTCTTTATAAATAGTATTTACTGTCCTAGACCTATATCAAAGCGTTTTCTCAAAAAATCCAATTTTATTCCGAAAATACTATATGTTCAAGTGTGCTATGAAAATAATTGTACTTAGGGGCTGTATACTGACGTCTATACGGATTTTCAAGTGAACATTTTTTAAATTTATTTACGGTTTACATGAATGTGGCAAAATTAAGTTAAGAGCATGTCGAATATATCGGGATAAATATCCGAATAGGCCGATTCCCACACCTGATATTATTAGAAGACTAAATAATAATTCTTTAATATTAGGATCATTTGAAGCCAAGTAGGAAGAATTAAACCAATACTTTACAATGAGGTATTTGAAGTTACCATTTTATCCTGAGAATTTAAAGTTTATAAACTTGTTTCCTTGCTATTTTTAAAAAAAATAATATTTAAACCATTAAATTTAAAACAATCAACTACATTTTATTTATAAACTCAATTAAGAAATGCTTTAGAACGTTGTATTTTCAAGCAATCAATCACTTTTCCTCCGTATAGACATCAGTATACAGCCCCTAAGTACAATTGATTTCATAGCACACTTGAACAAATAGTATTTACACATGTTTCTGTGAACCTTGAATTGTGACCACACTGTACATTTTCTGCCGAATTTGAAATATTTTTGAGACTTGATGATCTTCTAGCTATTCGGTGAGAAAAAAAATTTTAGTCCAAGAGCTAAGGTAAAAAATAATATGGATTATTTCAGCGCCATGCATTTGCCAAATAATTACAACTAACAACTAACATAGTCTGACCAGATAATGTTCTATAAAATGTGCTTAGTATTTAACGCTTAATCGAGAATTATAATAAAAATTACCATGTTGTATTTAAAAAACCAAAGTTGGCAGCTACTTCCGGTATAACCTAAAATGACAGAAACATGTGAATATTTTAGTTCAAGAGAGCATATCGGGATACGATACTTCTAATATCTCACAGTTCCATTTTCCCTCATACCTTTTTTCGTTCTTTGAAATATCCTGGTGGCAAGTCATTTTTATTAAAGGGCTAAGAGTACGTTTTTGGTTCACAAAAGTCACCTCATCACATATATAACAAAAATGATCCGGTTTATTTAAACAAACTAGCGATATGTTGCTCAAAACTCTCTAACTACTCAAATACGAACAGCTCTCGATCAACTGGCGATGAGAAATACAACTAACTAACAATTTAGGATTTATAGTATATGTATTTAAACCCTATTATAGTAGTACACATGGTATAATAAATCGACGTATTTCTCATTTATTGGTCGAGTTTTCCCATACATTAAGTAGGTTATTATCATAATTAATCTGGATCTATAAAACCGGAGCCAACTGAGACTTTTGCAAGACACATTGTTAATTAGTATAATAAAATAAGTAAGATTTTGTTATTTTAGTCTCGGAAACATTTTTGCTGTTTCCCAGTGTTATTCTTGTTTGAACCTCAACAGACTTGTTTCTCGTTACATCAGGTTGTCTAATTATTAATCACGGGACTTCGACTATCGATTTGATATGTTGAAAGAGTATTAGTCAGTAAATAATATCACGCCCTTTTAGTTGCTCGCCTTATCCATTTATTATTTGATATGTCTATGTCTATACATTGCTTGAGAAATGGAAAAATGAGACTGCACGGAAAAAAAGACTATAATTAAATTATTATAGTAAAGATTGTATTATACGATTTCCTATAAAATATAGTATTAATTATATTTTTTATTAATAATCCGTGCCAAAATAATTTTGAAGTTACACATAATTTATAAAAAGGTAAAGTTAGTATTTCTAATCAATTTAGTACAACCAAGTATATACTAATTTAAATTTACAACGAATGTCAGTGCACGGAACAAATACTATAACAAAATTATTATATTAAAGATTTTATTGTACGATATCCTATAATATTTAGTATTAATTACATTTTTTATTAATAATCCATAACAAAATAATATTTTAGATAAATATAATTTATAAAAAAATATATAGTTACAATTTCTAATGAATTCAGCACAATCAAGTATAAATACTAAAATATATTTTAGATCTTGCAACGAATGTAAATGATAATAATTTATCATCATTTATTTAACTTCAGCAGTAAAGTATTTTTAAATGCATGGTACATTTTACTGACGACTATTATTGTACTTTTGTTATTGTAGAAACGTTTTGTTTATACGAAGTTTTGTAAAATGCCTATTTATAATAATAAAAAGCTTAAACCAGATGAAACGGATGGGATGGGGCAATAGGATTTTTATCTTCGTAACAAATAATGAATGGAAACTTATACAGGGAACATACCATTTAACAATGAAGTCAAGCGACGCAACGCGATATTATTAGTAGTCAAAATTTTTTGTAAATTTTACAAAATTTTAAATAAATTTTATAAACTTTTGATATAAATTGCTAAATATTTTTATAGTTATTACTATAATTGGGTTAAAACTTTGCTATAATCTAATGGCATTGCTTAATAAAAATTATTTCAGTCACATATAAAGCCATGAATTAGGGTTAGTTTTATTATTTTTGTAGTAAATTTAAGTTTTTCTTCCTGGAGAGGATCTATGTATATTATATATATTTTTACGACATCAGTCCGAAAATGGTAATACTTATTTTCTGTTTCAGGTAAGATGCATCACCAGCTGAATTTTAAATAGTATTTGAGGTGGTTTTGGTAAGTAGGTACAACACCCGCATATTCTTGCTTTAGTGAGAAGCCTAGATATTGTTTTGGTGCGTTGTGCTTCAAAAAAAAACACAATTAAAAATAGCACCACAGGCAAAAGTTTTCATCAAGACGAAATAGTTATTTATGCGCAAAGTATTACTTATATTACGAACGGGAAATTTAAGCGCTCGAGCCGAAGACGATGGCGTATGTGCTATAAGTTTTGTCTACCTATTTGCTTTTATCGATTTGATTATTCAGAATTAATGTTGATTTTAGCTTGGAATATCATGACCATAAAGTCGAAGGTTTAAAAATGTTTTATGTTTCTTGAAAATACGTTAAGAATTCTTGGTCGCTGAAACTCTTCACTTGCGTTTGGTCCAATGCAATTTAATAAACTTATTATGTTCCTCTTGCCTATGTCGATTTTTCAGGAAATAAATTTTGTGTTGCTTCATTGGCTTTATTAATAATTTCATCTGAAGCGCATTGAAATTAAGTTTTCTTCTTCGGACTCGGAATTATTTCTTTCCATTTTTGATGCTTTCAAATATTATTGACATTTGTATGGTAACAATTACAATATGGCGCCTAGACTACGAAGAACGCCGATGCTGTTTTCAATGCAACTTGATATTAAATGCATTTAGAGATAAGTGAAAAATTGACACGTTACGGCACTTTTTTTAACTCTAAACTACTTTTTTTAAATTGTTAAGAAATTTAGAATTTTATGCATTCATTGCTTATAAAATATAGTATTTATCCCGATCATAGAAAAAGTGATTTTTTTACAGAATATAGAACATGGGCTATCGATGCCATTAAAAAAGTTTTTATAAAAAATGGGTACAAAGAATTAAATTTTTAAAGTATACAGGGTGTTTCCTATCCTCTCTGAAAAAATGAAGGAGGTGAATTCTCACCTTATTTTAAGACGAAAATGTTCTATAAAACTTTTTTGCATGTCGCTTTTTTTCGAACTACAGGGTGATCAAATTTTTTTTGTATTTTTCGTTTTATTTATTAATGCCAAACAACATTCTAATGATATTTGTTAAACATAAAGGAACACTTTACGTTGGGTCAATTTTAAATTTTATAATTAATTCATTTGCGCGGATCTAGGTGAAAGAGTACTTACCTTAGTTGTTTAGTTATTTTCGAAATTTTCCAACACGTAAGAGACAATTTAGCACGTCGTGTCATGGGTATTTAATGACTCATGGAGGACATTTGAAGTCATTTATTTGCCTTTTGTTCATATGAGTTCATTATTCAAAGTATTTAAATCATATGCAACATGCGAAAAACTTTTATACCACATTTTTGTCTCAAAATAAGGCGAGTCCTTTATTTTTTCAGAGAGGTTATGAGACACACTGTATACAGGGTGCCGCTAATGGAACATGAAAAAACCACAGACTCCTTACGAAAAAATATTGGGATTTCATTATACTTACCTATATCCGAAAGTTTATATTAAATGAGATACAGGGTGTTAAAGTTAAAACTTCATTTTTGCTTCTCTCTAATAACTTTGACAGAAATCAACGGTTTTTTACAAGATGAGAAACTGATTTTTTGTACAATGTAGCTGTCTGCGGCATTTTTTGCACATTTATTAGGTCATAACTTTTTTGTGCCTCAGTGTATTTAAGTTTGTAATGAAAATAATACTTTTCTCATTTTTTATTGCGTAAAAAGGTATACTAATTTCAGGTCGCCCAGAGTTACCGTTTCGGAGATATTTGCATAAGAAACATAGTGTGCAACATGATAAGCGAACCTATAGGTACTTGTAAATAACAAAAAAATTTCAAATTGAAATTTGATCATTGGGAGACCTGTTTGATTAGAAAATAATTAATCAATTAATTTATTTGATTTTTATGAAATCAAGTAGGCCTTGAACGGAGCATTACTTTTATTTTTTGTCGAAAAATTTTATTAAGAAAAGTTGCTCGGAATTCAAAACCATGCATGTGCATCGAATTTGATAACCATCAGTCTACGTTTTTTCCATTTTATACAATATTTTCTCTAGTTAGAAATTTATAATTTCTTCAATTACTTCATCTTTTGTCATATTAGCCTACGAAATGAAAATTAGTCATCAAATATTATTTCCGAATTAATTTTTTCTAATAAATGTATTTAATACTATGATGATTTTTTTTCTTTTAGAGGTTTAAAAAAAATGCAAAAAAATAAATTCGGTACGCTTGCATAATTTTCAATTCTGAGCAACTTTCCTTAATGAAATTTTTTGATATTTTGCGAGACCTAGACAGAAAATAAAAATAATGCTCCGGTCATATATTAAATTTTAAATACCAATATGGAAAATTATTATTTCCCAGACCACCCGATGATCCTTATGCAATAAGGGCGTATTTTTGTCTACACAGTAGCACTTTAAAATACTATTTCAGATTGAATGGCTCTACCAAGAAAAAGAAGCCCTCTCCATGGATTGGATGCAACACCTGCAGACAGGTTTCGAGCTCATTTGTTCTCGTCAGTACAGGGTAGATGTACATACCCATCATTATAGAGGACTTTAACTTAACGCCGTATTATTATCATCGGTAGTCGAGAAAACACAGCGCGCAGCGCCATCTCTTAGTAGTCCCACAAAAACTGAACAGACGTTATTTGATTAAATCAAATTTTAAAAATCTATTTAAGAAATAAAAAAGTCTATGCCTTTCAGGTGGTATTAATATCAAATACCAATATGGAAAATTATTATTTTCCAGACCACCCGATGATCCTTATACAATAAGGGCGTATTTTTGTCGACACAGTAGCACTTTAAAATACTATTTCAGATTGAATTGCACTACCAAGAAAAGGAAGCCCTCTCCATTGATAGAATGCAACCTTAAATAGATTTTTAAAATTTGATTTAATCAAATAACGTTTGTTCAGATTGTGTGGGACTACTAAGAGATAGCGGTGCTCGCTGTGTTTTCTCCACTACCCTGTACTGACGAGAACAAATGAGTTCGAAACAGGTCTGCAGGTGGTTGCATCCTATCAATGGAGAGGGTTCGCTTTCTTGGTAGTGCCATTCAATCTGAAATAGTATTTTAAAGTGCTACTGTGTAGACAAAAATACGCCCTTATTATATAAGGATAATCGGGTGGTCTGGAAAATAATAATTTTCCATATTGGTATTTGATATTAATACCAACTGAAAGGCATAGACTTTTTATTTCTCAATATATTAAATTTTATTTTCTAGTCAAGCAGGCTTAGATCCCAAATAGTCAAATTTCAATTCGAAATTTTATTGCAATAGGTTCGTTTATCCAGGGACACACTGTATATTTTCTTTCAAATGTTTCGTAATTTTTCATAATAACTTGCTTGGAAGCCCCGCTCACCCGTCTTTCAAATGTTTCGTAATTTTCCATAATAACTTGCTTGGAAGCCCCGCTCACCCGTCTATTCAAATGAGACTTGTATGTTATAATACATCGTCACACTTGTAATGCAATTATTGATTTTAGGAAAATACGAATAAACGTTCTTGAAACATGAGTACACCGTTTCTATTTGTAGGGTTCCTGTAAACAGCTAAGTTTGTGGCAAAATAATTAAAACTTTAAATTGATTGAGGACGAAATGGCATTCTGTGGTTTTAATTAAAGTTTGGAACTTAGTTTAACCCCTGAAAAAGCCAATATTGCAAAATTATAGGAACAGTTGCTATTATAAATTTAACCGAACATGTAATTATATACAGTGTCTCAATTTATATACTTACCACCCTTAACAGCTCGCTTTTAGTAAATATAAATTGGGACGACAAATACATTTTATTATGAAGGTTGACGCTTCTGATGAATACAGAGTGTAACAAATTCTTTTTTTTTTTTGTTTGGACATACGAGGAGAATCTGCTTACAGACACGATGCACCCGGAGGGCAAAGTAGTGTCGGGATGGCTCTGTTTCTCTGTGGGAGAAACCTGTCCCTCTGAGGGAGAGACATATCACTCTGAAGGAGAAATGCCAACCGACTAAACTCCCCGCGGTATCGTGTTAGTGCCGTTAGGCATGTTTGGGTGTTGAGGTCACCACGGTTTTTATTTTTTCCTGACTTGTTCGATGCGATCTAAAAAAATAAATTTCACTTTCTCATTGCTAATTTTTCTTCTCCACAAGACGGCATCATCAGATCTTTAATGCGACTTTTCTTCTTTGGGTCACCATCGTCAACTTAATTTTTTTCAAATACGAGTCTGGTATTTTCTTTAATTATGAAAGAGTAACCAAATCTGGGTTCACGGGGTATACAACAGTCACCAGTTTTCCGACGTTTTGTTCCTTAAATTGACCATCTTCAATAAAATACCCCTAGTAAGTTCATGTAATTTGTTTTTTTTTAATTCGTTTTAATTCGAAACTGTAAAACTTTATTTTTTTATTTTTAAAAAAATGCTGACTTTAAAAGTCAAATTTTATTTGTGTTAATAATATAAATTATTTGTATGAATTTACACTAAGTAGAAATTTTATTAAAATATTAGTTTGAAATAAAAAAAAAACAGTAGTGGTACAGTACGTTTCACGAAAATTGGATACGACTTAATAATTTCCTGGGTAGGTCCCATTGTGTCGACAGGAGCTTGATAACAAACAAGTGAAGTATGAAGGGACGGACTAAGGAAAACAAGTAATGATATGATTATATTAATGTAATGAAATGAAATAACATTTTTTAAAAATATTACTAGTCATATTTATTTACATTTATAATGTCGTTCTATAGATAGTTCTGTTTCGCTATCGCTATCCTCATCAAAATTGATCATAATTGGATTAATTATACGATCCAGACTAATATACGAATTTTCTATAGTTATTACTTGACGGACTGAATTTTTTCAACTATCTGGGGGAATATCATTAAAGCATTTTCGTATTAATTCTACAACACTAGAACTTAAAGTCGGAGTAATATTTTCAGACCTAACCAGTGATTTTAACTGGTGCCACATATGCTCTATGGGGTTAAAAATGCAATAATAGGGTAGGCACTGTAGCACTGTATGTCCAATGTCTTCTGAAAATGTGTCACAAACATATACTTTTTTTTATACAAAATGTCTTTAAAACTTCTAAAAGATCACTTTTTTATAACTTTCTTCAAAATATATATCATTCGCCGCCATGTAGTTCTGACTCTCCAATTTTGTATTATTTGAGCTTGGAGCTTTATGTAATTGGCGACTGTGATAGCTCGCATTGTCCATTACTATCACGCTATTCTGAGGAATGTTTGGTAAAAGATAATTCTTGAAGCATTAATCAAAAACTAACAAATTTTACCACAAAAAGATATTTAAATATAAATTAAGCAACCTAACCTACCTGGTGTGCCTATATTTAATTATAATTATTACAATCCGGTCCTTTCCACATAATAATAACAAACGCTCATAAATAATGGAATGGCCCAGGTACTTGTACTGCAGTCATTAAGTTATATCCATTTTTCGTGAAACAATCTTTTTTAATTGATTAGTAATAATAATAATTTAAGATAGAAACAGCAATAATAATTTTAAAATATTCAGTTTCTTCGAAACAAGAGTAAATTACAAGAACCTACTGGAGGTATTTTAATGAAAATGGTCAATTTAAGGAACAAAACGTCAGAAAACCAATAAGTGTTGCATACTGAAAGTAGATTTAGTTCCTGTTTCATAATTTAGAAAAAAAAAATCCAGGCCCGTATTTAAAAAAATTAAGTTGATTGTGGCGACCCAAAGACGAAACGTCGCATTAATAATCTGATGATGCCATCTTGTACAGAATAAAAAGTAGCAATGAGAAAGTGAAATTTATTTTTGGACATCTCTTCGAACAAAGCCAGGAAAAAATAAATACCGAAAGACAAAATTTTACATTTTTCCAAATATTTTGGAAGTCCCTGAATTAATTTTTGATATTTTTGCGGTATATTATTGAGCTAATAGTTACCCAACTTTGCCCCTATTTAACCTACTTCGTATCTCTCTCTTACTTCTAATCATTCTACAAGAAGAGAAGTCAACACAATAATGTTTTTTTTAATAATAACCTAAAAATCACAAATCTCCGTGCCGGTAAATTCAAATTACGTCCATTTTTGTAACGCGATTTCGAGGAAACTGCTACTAAAAAATAATAATAAGGACTTGTTGGTGTTGTTAGGATTATGTGGCATATTCCTTTGTTGTAACAGTTTAATTCATTATCACAGCACGATAATTCTTTATTTTATTCAAGTCATGGTCAACTTTTTGAATTTCAGGATGTTTTACCATATAACATTCGAGTTCGAGTAGTTCTAAAGTGTATGGAAAAGTAAAATTTTATTTTTTAGGTTAGGTTAGTAAATTATAAAATTAATTTTTCCATTTAATGCTTATCTTGAAAATATTAAAAAATTAAATACTCTGGCAACGTCGTGTATATGTAAAATTTTATGCGCAATTCGATGATGCTAAAAATTATAGTACTGTTTCAAAATGATAATATTATGCAGCCGGGGCGGCTTTCTGGCGCAAACTGTATATTGAAAATTATTTTTAAAATATACACCTCTATCAAGCCTATAACTTTTATATTTAAACATTCTTCATACTTCCTCGCACTAGTCAGCCATCCTGTATAAATATGCGTTACTTACAGGAGTGTATGAATCAATCATTTAGAAGCGATCGAATCAGTCTATCTCCGATTTCAAGAATAATCGAATCTTCTCGCTTCTTCACTCTTCCCTATTTTTTGCATGATGCCGGACGGTATCGTCGTAACTTATACCCCTAAAATCAACCGAGTGCGAATTGGCTTACCGGCTGCGGGATTGAACCTCGTCCTAGAGTTCCCAATAACTGCCGCTTTAAGCAGGGAGCCACCAGAGCCGTTTAATAAATAGTTTTTCGGTAACAAATGACTAAAGTATTAATTTTAATCACGAACGAGAAATTTAAGCACACGAGCCGAAGGCGACTACCGCAATCCCGTATGTGTAGCTATACATAAGTTTCAACAATATTTTTTCTACGATCGTATCAGTTTTGCTTTAAGAAATTAAAAAATCTGTGTTGATGTATAACCAAAAACTGTCACTTAGGAATGCAATAAGTATGAAATATTTGTTTATATTAATGTTGATTTTAGTTGGAATAGCATTACCATAAAGTCTTGGATTTAAAATTGATTTACCTTCCTTGCAAATACGTTAATACCCGTTCGCTGAAACTCTTCACTTGCTTTTGGTCCAATGATTTAATAAGGTATTTTGTTCCTTTTTGTAAGCTTCTTCAGATTTTTCAGGCAATAAATTTTGTGTTGCGTCATTGACTGTACTAAGTATATCATCTGGAGCGCATTAAAATGAAATTTCTTTTTCAGAATCGGAATTATTTCGTGCCATTTTTGATATTTATTGACATGGTAGGTAACAATGATAATGGGGCGCCCAGGCAAAGAACGGCACGGATGCTTATTTCGTGGTAACTTGATATAATAAACATTCAGAGGGAAGTGACAAAATTACACGTTACGGCACTTTTTTTAACGCTTAGTTCCTTTTTTGAACTTCAAAAATGACGAATTTCTGCATTTATTTCGGTAAAAAAAACTTTTCTACGGTCGTTAGAAAAATTAAGATTTTTCTAACGACCGTAGAAAAAATTATTTACAATTGATTAATAATACTGAAAGGAATAATTCACCGACATTTCCAAACGTTAACGAACAATGCCGGCTGTTAAAAATAAACCCTTTGCAAACTAAATTCTTAATTACAGAAAAAGGAATGGGTTGTTTTACTTAACCGCAGCCATTGACAACTGACATACACTGTGAACAATATTCTCTGATTGCCCAGAAAGGGGAAAATTAATAAATAATTGAGAACCCCAAGTTTTTCACGCACCGACGACCATGCTGATTGAAAATGAACTTTGGGCCCATTTTGTTCCGGAAATGGAAGGTTTTCGGCCTCCTTTGAGTCATTCTGTAGTCATTAACAGGTCGTTGTGTCACTTTACACTTGGTAGATTGTTGTTGGTTTCTTTGACAAAAGTGATTTTATTAGAGATAGAGTACAGGTGCGTGTGTAAAGTAGATAAAATATTGTATATAGGGTATCCCACCAGGTACCGCCTCGATTTATACAGGGTGTTCCTTAATGACGTGATCATATTTCAGAGTGTGATTCCTTAGGTCATTTTATAAAGAAAAGTTCATGTGAACATATGTCCGCAACGGCTTAAATTTTTTGCTACAGGGTGTTGAATTCTTATTTTTTAAATGGTTATTTTTTAATATCTCCGAAAGTACTTTAGATATTATTCTCAATTTTGGTATGTGTGAATAGGATATTGAACATAAATTTTAGTTAGAAAAGTTATTCAATTGTTCCACCCGTGGCGGCCGTGCAAACATGTCCTCTTATATTTTTCACAAAAAAGATGGTACGCCACTGACATTTTTCCATGTGGATATTTTTCTGATTAGCCTGGTGAATTCTACATGAAAACGGTATCTTGAGTTTTTGTCGTCAGACGTACCGTTCTTGATTAAAACCACTAAATTCATATTGAAATTCATTATTATTAACATGGATAAAATAATTAATGATAAATTTTGTTTTATAAAAAATTGTCGGAACACTTAAAAGGCATGCTTCCGCCCGTTTTCGCATCGAATTGCCCACTCCAACAATGTTTATGGAACAAAATTTATCATTAATTATTTTATCAATGTTAATAATAATGAGTTTCAATATGAATTTAGTGGTTTTAATCAAGAACGAGAAACGTCTGACGAGAAAAACTCAAAAGATCGTTTTCATGTAGAATTGACCAGGCAATCAGAAAAAATCCACATGAAAAAATGTCAGTGGCGTACCATCTTTTTTGTAAAAAATATCGGAGGAAATGTCTACAGGGACGCTACTGGTGGAACAATTGAATAACTTTTCTAACTAAAATTTATGTTCAATATCCTATTCACACATACCAAAATTGAAAATAATATCTAAAGTGCTTTCGGAGATATTAAAAAATAACAATTTAAAAAATAAAAATTCAACACCCTGTAGCAAAAAATTTAAGCCGCTGCGGACATATGTTCATATGAACTTTTCTTTATAAAAAGGAATCATACCCTGAAATATTGCACGTCATTAAGGAACACCCTATATATGAAAAGCTATAAATTGGAAAATTTTGAATATTTTCAATATGGTGGCACTTCCGGTTATAACGGATGTCGGTGTCACCTTGCTTATTTTAAATGGAATGTCCTATGTATTATTATATTTTTGGATTTTGCACAAGATTCACATATCTATGACATGATATACATGTTTGACATATTTAAGGTATTATGTCTAAAATGACGTTTGCAGACCTTAAAATAATTATTAATAGTTCCTATACGGAAAAGCCTTCATTATTTAATTTACTTTTCATTCCTTTTTTAAAAGGATCTGCTTTAATTGATTTTTTATAATGTTTTTAAACTATTATAACAGGGTGTTCAAAAAATAAGATTAACAATAAAATTGGGAAAACTACAAAAATCTAAATTTTCAAATGGAACCCCTAAATTTAATAATTATTTTCTATTTAGGATTAAAAATAAGGGTAAGTTTTATATGGGTATCATTTGTAGTTTTCGAAATATTGTCAATTTCACTTTTAATATGGCGAATTTGCTGTGGATTTTAAGTTCACTTACTCTTAGTTGGCTATGACTGCGTTGATAACAGTCAAATTAAAGAAATAATTTTTTCACACATTCTTGTTATTACTGTATCACACTTTCCATAAATATTAAAGTTTAAATAATCTTCATTTGTTTAATTTAACCGCACCGACATGATTATTAATAATCTTCAAATGGTAAGTGAGAGCAAAATAAGCAAAAATATACCTCCTCTTCAATAGCGGCTCCTCCATTAGGTCATTGGGTCAATGACCTCCCAATAAATATTTAAAACATAAACTTTTTTATTTTTAGAATTTACTAAAAGTAAGCGCTTTCTCGATCTACCTAACATCCTTATAAAGGGTGCAGTGCAATTGAAAATCAGGCTGAGACCCGTGAATATCCTCAATGCGTTACACGCATACGAATTTAACCCTGACGATTTGCGGAAAGCGGAAAAAAGAAGCCCGAAGGTCCACAGCCGGCTTTAATGAAAATCTGAATAAGATGTATGTCGTCTCATCATTATCGTAATGGAAAAAGAAATTACAGGTTCCAGGTTGGACTTGGGTCGCGCAACATGGACCATATTTTAAAAACAGTAAAAGAATACTTTCCAAGTGTAACTTATTTAAACATAAAACTGAATTAAAAGTTATTTATGAACGGGATGGTTTCGATAAATGTTCTGGGGCCTTACCAATTTTGCAATTATTAATTAATAATAATCTTAGTGCAACTTTTTTGGGAACTGTCAAATTGTTGATTATACTTTGTACGTTATCGAAGACATCTGTAGAAAGTAAGCTGATTTTAATGAGCGTCTTATAACTCATTTTTCAATTGTTAAAAACCGAAGGGTTGATTGATAAAATGTAAAACAGTTTTAAAAAGAGTTTTTCTATTTGGGATTCATAATGGCTATATTATGAAATGCAAAAAAATTTAATAAATTGCCACTTTCTGAAACTGAAATTTTATTTTTTCATGTTGGCAACAAGTAGGGTTCGAATTTTAGGCCTACTTCGATTTCGTTGAAATTAGTTTTCTAGGCATTATGGATTCGACACAAAGTTTTTACTTTAAAATACTAACCTTTAATCTTGCAAATAGATCATTTTTAAAAGATATTTATCCGAAATAACTATACTCGGAAATATATAACATACTGATGGCGTTCATCAACTAGTTTTTAGTAACAACTATAAAACAACATAACCTAAAAATAATAAAAATATCTTCCAATTTATGCTCTATTTCTAAAGTTTTATTCAATAAAGTACTATTTTTATTTTTAATTCAATATAAACTGCTGGCCATTTGCTTTCGAGCAAGAAAAATTTCGCCTAAATTTAAAAGTTAATATTTTCTGAACCACATATGACATCGATCTCCATTTTTTAATGGTTGATAGATTTGTCCCTTAGGAAACAATTGCCAAAGTTGGATTGTCTTAAACTGTCAGAAAATTTTATATACAGGGTGTTAAAGAGGACGATGATTTTTGCTCCAATTTCAATAGCATGTAACTTTCACAATAATATTTTTAAATTTTATCACTATACGTCAATTGAATCACTGGTTCATAGCAAAGAAAGTAATCTGTCAAATTTTTTATATCTGGTATATTTTAAGAGATACCGATTTTTTTGAAAAACTTTGCTTTTTTTCAACTTTTTGTTAGCTAGATCCCACTGTGCGTTGTATCGTGCAAACTTTGCAAGTGATTATTATACCTTCTGAAAAGCTTGTTTATGTTCAGTAACAACAATAGTACCTAAATATTGTGATGTGCAGTGGCGTACTTATAATCACTTATATGTCTATGCTTTATGAGTATCTCACAATTTTTTTGTATTGGAAAGTACTCGCCCCTAGATTAGGCAAGTATATATACAGTGTCTACAAAATTTTAAAAAAGATAATTTTTTATTTAATTGTTTGGTTTGACGGCAGCTAGCGTTATTTAATATTAAAGTGCCTTTCAATGTAAGTTTAATTTTAGGAATAGTGTCGTGTTAGAAAGTTAGAAATTAATAAATACATTTTTTCACACAATTAAATAAAAAAATTATCTTTTTTAAAATTTTGTAGACACTGTATAATATACCTGTAGCGCGATATGAAAAACTAAAAAATAAGGACACACTTGCCTAATCTAGGGGCGAGTACTTTCCAATACAAAAAAATTGTGAGATATTCATAAAGCATAGACATATAAGTGATTATAAGTACGCCACTGCATATCACAACATTTAGGTACAATTGTTGTTACTGAACATAAACAAGCTTTTCATAAGGTATAATAATCACTTGCAAAGTTTTCACGATACAACGCACAGTGGGATCTAGCTAACAAAAAGTTGAAAAAAAGCAAAGTTTTTCAAAAAAATCGGTATCTCTTAAAATATAGCAGATATCAAAAATTTGCCAGATTACTTTCGTTGCTATGAACCAGTGATTCAATTGACGTACAGTGATAAAATTTAAAAATATTATTGTGAAAGTTACATGCTATTGAAATTGGTGCAAAAATCATCGTCCTCTTTAACAGCCTGTATATAAAATTTTCTGACAGTTTAAGACAATCCAACTTTGGCAATTGTTTCCTAAGGGACAAATCTATCAACCATTAAAAACCGGAGATCGAGGTCATATCTGGTTCAGAAAATATTAACTTTTAAATTGAGGCGAAATTTTTCTTGCTCGAAAGCAATTGGCCAGCAGTTTAGTATGGCACATATTACTTTATACAGGGTCCGCAAACGAAGCGTTGACGGAAGATTAAATCGTAATCGAAGAACTTATCAACAATACTAAAACAGCTTGAGATATTGGATTAAAAGCGGCATGTTTTAAAAATATTTTACATTATACAGGGTGGCCCAAAAAAGTGTGACAGCATAAAGTTATATTTTTTAAATGGGACACCCAGTATTTTATTGCATATTTAGGTTCGTATTACTATCGTTTATAAGTGCCTCAAATTTTATTTAATTTGGTTTAGTAGTTTCGCAGAAATAAATTAAAAACTTAAAAAAAAACGTTTTGCAGTCCTGAATAAAAAAATGAAAAAAAACAATCCAGAACTATTTTTTTAATCTCGGCATTGAGTGAAATTTATGACAAGAGGTCTAGAGATACTATGAATGTAATTGCGTTTATTTATTTTATACAGGGTGTTGATAATAAGCTATCAAAAACACGACATTTTAAAATAATTTTTCTCAAGTTTTTCAAATGGAACACCCTGTATATTATTTGGCTATTTGACGTAGAATTCATAGACAATTTTTTTTGTAATACAAGCAAATAAGTTATATCCAGCCGTTTTCGAAATAATTATAAATATCATAAATTATGTTGTTTAAATAGACTTTTATTGGGAAATTTTGTTATAGGCGACTAGACTAATAATTGTAAACTAAAGTAAATATTCAAAATAGCTTTCTTTTACTCTTAGAGATTACACTATTTTAGTTATTTCGATATAAATTTTAAAAGCCTACATTTTTGCTACTTTTATTTATTTAATTTTATTTTTTATTCTTAATCGAGTTGCAATGATTTTTTTTTGTTTAGATTGTCACTATGACAGCCAAATAAAATTATTTACATTTGTTCAGTCGTCGAAATTAAGTACTAACTTACACAAAATGTCGAGTTTTACAACTTTAGAAATGGTAAATATGATGGGTGAATGTGCAAGAAATTGCCTCCTCGCGAGCCGAGTGTATGCTGAAAGATATCCAGATATTGAGAGAAAGCCGAGACCAAAAACCTTAGAGAAGTTGTTGCAAAGATTTGTAGCAACATGAAGCACTCGTACACAAAAAGGATGATAATCAATAAACCCGTTATTAATGAAGAAAATGAATTAAGAGTTCTGTTGGCAGTAGAGGAAAGTCATTAAATTAAGTAAAAGGAAGCTATTTTGAATATTTACTTTAGTTTACAATTATTAGTCTAGTCGCCTATAACAAGATTTCCCAATAAAAACTCTATTTAAACTAAATAATTTATGATATTTACAATTATTTCAAAAAACGGCCGGATATAACTTATTTGCTTGTATTACAAAAAAAATTTGTCTATGAATTCTACGTCAAATAGGCAAATAATATACAGGGTGTTCCATTTGAAAAACTTGAGAAAAATTATTTTAAAATGTGGTGTTTTTGAAAGCTTATTATGAACACCCTGTATAAAATTAATAAACGCAATTACATTCATAGTATCTCTAGACCTCTTGTCATAAATTTCACTTAATGCCGAGGTTAAAAAAATAGTTCTGGATTGTTTTTTTTGATTTTTTTATTCAGGACTGCAAAACTTTTTTTTTTAGTTTTTAATTTTTTTCTCCGAAACTACAGAACCAAATTAAATAAAATTTGAGGCACTTATACACGATAGTAATACGAACCTAAATATGCAATAAAATACTGGGTGTCCCATTTAAAAAAATATAACTTTATGCTGTCAAACTTTTTTGGGCCACCCTGTATAATGTAAAATATTTTTAAAACATGCCGCTTTTAATCTAATATCTCGAGATGTTTTAGTAATGTTGATAAGTTCTTCGATAACGATTTAATCTTCCGTCCACGCTTCGTTTGCGGACCCTGTATATACATATTTATTTTTACTGTAGACATTTCCTGGGCATTAATTGTTATCCCTGTCAGATATAGTATTATTTATTATTTTGTTCAATATTTTGAACTTTGTTCTGCTCGCACCATAACTCAAAGTTGTGCATATTCTTTTAAAAAAAAATTTCTAGATTATTTTCTACAATTTCTCGTATTTCTGACGGAGTATAACTTTCTTCCTGACTCATTTTTATTAACTTTAATAATATATTTATTTTTAATTATGACGGATGGGAAGAAGCTCTGTTGTGTTCAATTGTTTCTATCATGGCAGTAAAAGTATTACCAACCCAAAAAGAAAAGAAAAATTCAAATGGAAATAATCTACTATATTTTTTTAAGTTTTTCTGGCTTTAAAGACCCAAATAGAAAACGTATGATAAAATACACGGTTCATAAGACAATTAGAGCACTTGTACTTTAGAAAACTCCACGCTTCGCGGATCCTCTTCTAAATTAAACGCGTGCTCTAAGATGATGTCTTATGAAAGTTGTATCTTAATATACTATTCTTGTATCGTATTTAGGGTTCGTTTCGAACAAACCAGAAATAAAACAAAATTAGGGCGTGACCCCAGAAAAATTCCTTGTGGCGATTTTCAAAATGACCCCCCCCCCCCCCCCCTGCCATTAGATTCACCACAAGACTTTCTTTAATTTAACAGGCATCAATTATAGATTAGTGCCATTGGCATCCTCCAATATTTCTTGTGGAATTTCAAAATAGTTGGTTTTCATCGATTTTACATAATAAACTTGCAATGAAGATTAAATCCCTAAGTATTTTAATCTTCCAACTGACGTAAAACTAAGAAATTATGTTATGTTCTTTACTGATTTGTAAGGTGACATTAGGATAAGGTAACTTATCAAAAAAAATAAAAAATATTTTTTGACGTATGGGTGAATGGGTGAATGAAAATTTCAAGCACTAGTGTGCGGATAGTGTCACTTTCCATGCGTGCGGAAAATATAATTTTGTTAATGCTTTGTTGTTGTTTTTTAAACACTTTGAAGGTTGTTGCTCTGTATTTTTAAAGGACACGCATAAGAAAGACCCCGTCAAATACATATTAAAGTGAACCCATCCACTCAGTTGTCTATATAGCGTCATAAAAGTACATCGATAAAACTGACATGAATATACTCGCTGACTAACATAAAACGAGATCATATCTCAACCAATTCTGCTCATATACCCATCAGCCTGACTCAAGTCTATTACAGTCTGGTTCGTGACTGTCACAAATTTACTACGGTGCCAAGGGCGATGCTACGTTGCAGCTCCTTAAGGTGCCCACACACGAGACTACATGCGTTAATACATGCAATGCACTGAAGAGGCATAGGAAAAATATGCACAAAAATATATTTCTGAGAGTATAGTCATAGACTTGCGAAGTTGTTTTTACTCTTAAAAAAATAAATAAAAGGTTGAAATAATATACAGGGTGTTATGGGAATTACTTATTATATTTCAATTGGTGACTCCTTGGGTGTTCTAGAGAATATTTAAATACTAAGTAAAAACTCTGTTTGCCTACGTGTTATTGTGCCGCTCCATCTGATTTCCCTTAGGGACTGTTAGGGACTGTATATAGGTCACTACATTAAACTACAGTGATACCATATCACACCGCGTCTCCCGCCATATCTTGGATAACCGCCGCGCGCGTATTCAAATTAGCTTTAACCTTTAGTATGTTTCGACACTCGATGCTGATACGATGCGACGTCGGCGAGAGGTTCACGTGCTTGATGTATATGAATTTTAAACATTTCGTTAGTTGTAGCATTACCCGATTTTTTTTTGTTGTGAAATAATTCGTGATAATAAATGTTGTGTAGTGGTTTCAAATTTGTGTAATATTATCTACTATTGGTTCTATTGCAAAACATACTTTTTGTGGTTTATTTTTTTAAACACTTTAATTATAAAACGGATTATTTTAAAATAAGATCGAAAGTAAGAGTATGTACCTTAAAACTGTAGTTTATAATTTGCCTATATCGATTATGGAGTTTTCTACCTTTTCAATAGGGATTTCTCTCGATATCCATGATCCATCATCCATGATTTTTCAGCTTATTAAAAAAACGACAATTGTAGTACTCGTATACTGCCATCCTGACCAAAACTACCACCAAGTGCCAAAAATTGAAAATTGAGTTAAATGTTGTAACCAAGAGGGCCCTAAGTACATTAACTATTTAAATAGAAAAAACACCGTATTTATTAGTTAATTAAAATTAAGCTCCTAGTTTCTGTTATATGAGGTTATACTAAGTAAGAAACCCGTCTCTTGACAAATACTTAGGGAAATGTTAATATACAGGGTGTTATGGAAATGACGCATTATATTTAAACCGGCAATTCCTGAGATGAAAACAAATTGAAGAAAAATATCCAAAAATGGTGCTTTAATTTAATATGCCCTGTACATGACCTTATGTCAAACCAAAAATTACCACATGGTGCCCTTGTTTGGAAGGTAAACACAGCAAGATATGGCAGTGAATCTTGAACAGTGTTGTCATATCTTCAGGGTAAACTCTTTAGCAAGTCAATAACCGTTTGACAGATTTCAAGTTGTTTATTTTTCAGGGTACATTATTATAAACTTTTACGTTCAGTTCACTGGGAAACAATCTCTGATTTATAAGCTTCAGTTCAAACTCGAACGAACCGCCGCGGAGTTTATAAATGGTCAGGTATGTTCTCATTTGTTCTATTCGAACAACACCGGTCGGAACTGAACAACTTAAAAGGTTATAAATGCCACTTACGCTTTAGAAAAAAAAAGTACAATTTTATTTACCTTTTCGGACTTATTTAAAACCAACTTAATTTATAAAAAACACTCTCATCACAAAATCACATTAGTTTTCTCGTCACAACACATCTAAGTACAAGTCAATCTGAATTAGTTTTTTAAAGTGCTACCGTGTAGACAAAAATACACCCTTATTGTCTGGGAAATAATGTATTTAACATCTAATAATTTTAAAAATAAATAACACGTTGGCTCTCTCGATCGATATCGGCCGGCTTCTTTAAACAGCTGATTGTGGACAATCGGGCTAATATTTAAAAATATAGCGTTGCCACTTTTGATGTTTTATAAGCGACTATCATAAATTGCCGAATTTCCTTCTATAATATTACTTTCCTGTATAATTTTAATCTCGGAAATGGCAACCACGCTGACTCTAGTAGCGGAGAGTTCTCGGAAAGAAAGTTTGACGACTGGTCCGAAGATGGAATAGACCATTATTTCAAAGGGTAGTTCCTGTCAATTGTTAACATAATTATCTTTAGTAAAGGGTTAATGGCCCATAAAAATTAGCGATTAAGTGCTCTTGTTCTATGTGTGTTATTGTAAAGTGTAATTATGTGTTAGTGTTGGGGTTTAGTGATAAGCTTATTATGCACTCCCACACTATCATCAGGACACGTGATGAGCATAGAAAAAAGAACTGAAAGCGTTCCCTGGATTCCTTAATCGCGTCCTGGATTTACTTTCTAAGTAAGCTGAATATTTATTTTTATAAGAAACTAAAGTTTTACACCTTTAAACATTTTGACAACATTGTGCTTGAACATCTGTTGATTAATCAGCTGGGCAATGTAATATGTTCATAAATGAATGTGCCGAGGAGTTGTGTGTGGGTTAACAAACCCGAACAAACCCCACTTCTTTAACGTTCGATTTAAAAAAAAATATGTAGCGCTTCTCTAGGACACCCCAGAAGTCACCCATTTAAATATAATACGTCATTTCCATAACACCCTGTATATTATAAATACAATAATAATTATAGATGATTAAATTAAATAGGTAGCTAAAATGACAGCTATTTTACAAGGGTCCAAATATTTCAAAACGATTTATTCGAAAGTAGGTATAATAATCGCACTTGCTTAGGACGGCATAGTAATATTCAATTCAAACAATAAATTTTGAATAATAAAAAAATTTATTAAATAAATACCAAATTTTGGTATTTATTTTTATTACACTGAACAGTTATTACGCTTGTGCTAATCCCTTTCAAGATGGAAATAATGATTCCGACACTCTCAAGATAGGCAACGATCGCATACCGAAGAACGATCAGAGAAAGTTAATCCGGGTCAGCCTATTGACATCCAACTGTTAAATCATCACCGCAATAGATTACTAAGCCTTGATGCCGACGGAAGAAAATTGAGCGCGATATAATGGTTTCATTCTAATTTACCTCACGAAATATTATAAATAAGCTATAAATTAAGATAATTAATGAAATTGAAAATCTCTTGTTGTTATTTTAGTTTAGAGTACTAATATTCAATTTGAAAATTAAAAAAAATACAGTATAAATTAAATCACGATTTATCAGAATGAAAACGTGGCAATGCCTCAATAACCAGCTAATTTTTTGTCCGCATTCTTTTCTTGAATATAGATTCGCGAGGCGGACAATACGTTCAAACACGAACGACCGTGTGTTGGCAATTGTCCATCTCGCACGTGTCCGTGCATTGATGTGTACGCAAAGTTACATGACACTGACCGCATCAGCATGCCGATATGATTCTGATATTTTTAACTTAGGTTGGTATAAGTTCCAGAACCGCACCTGAAAATTATTGCTATTTCTTTAAACAGATTTATTTAAGCAAGTTAAGAATATGGCCATAATAGACAGGTTGAAACAACAATTAGACATATTACGAAGTAAACTACTCTGCCCTAAGCTCTAAAATCTGATTCCTATCAGTTCAAAAAATTTTATTGAAATTAAATGCCAATGTGTAGGATCATTATTTCCTAACCACCCGAAGATAACCTTATACTATAAGGGCGTATTTTTGTCTAAACAATAGCACCTTAAAATACTAATTCAGATTGAATGGTACTAGCAAGAAAAGGAAGCCTTCTCCATTGATAGGATGCCACCACCTGCAGACCGGTTTCGAACTCTTTTGTTCTAGTCAGTATAGGGTAGGTGTACATACCTATCATCCGAGAAAACTCTATACTTCACACACCTTGTCGAGAAAATATTATCCATGGAGAAGACTTCCTTTTCTTGGTAATGCCATTCAATCTGAATTAGCATTTTGAGTGGTAGAGTGTAGACAAAAATACGCCCTTATAGTATAAGGTTGTCTTCGGGTGGTTAGGAATAGTACATTACGTATCAAGGGCCGAAAAGAGGCTTTTACGGACGAGATGCGGAGTCCGAAAAAAACTCCGACGGTCCGAGATATGTACCGTATTTTTTTTACAAGTGCTCCGAAGCTTTGATGCCAAATAAATAAAGAAATTCTTCAGACAGTTTTCCTGTCTATATGACATGAGATCACTCGCGCATGGAGAATGTAAATATCTATCTATTATTTGGCAAATAGGCTCGGTGGCCTAGTGGTATAGCGTACGCCTTGTGATCTGAGAGTCGCGGGTTCAGATCCCGCACTCGGTTTTATTTATTTTTTTACAAGTGCCCGAGTCTTTGAGGCCATACAAATAAAGAAATTCTTCAAACATTTTTCTAAAACATCTTTGAAAAATTAACTGCCAATTTAAATTATATATAATCCGCTATTCATTATCGCTTGTAGTACGGCTCGGTGGGTAGAGTGTCCGCCTGGCGATCTGAGGGTCGCGGGTTCAAATCCCGCACCGACAATTCTGGTTTTATTTATTTATGAGCACATGGTGACTCGAAGCGGGCGGGAAAAATCTTTCCCGCCCGCTTCGATACTTTCCCGCCCGCTCTCTTGGAAACGCCACTTTCGGCGAAGAGAACATGCATGAAAAGAGGCACTTTCGGGGCACATGTAAATAAAATAATTTTTCCACACATTTAGTTCATTATAAGCGAAATTATTAAGGTTCAATACTTTGGACCTGCATTTTTGAAGATTAGATAATTCATTGGAGCAGTGTATAATAATAAATAAAACACAACTAATAGTAACACCAGTAAATCATAAATTCAATTATATAAATTTAAAGAAACTAATATAAAATGCACCAACTTGGCACAAATGCGCAAGGTTTTGATTAATTATTCTCCCAGCTTACCCTGGAAGCATATTTTTTCGATTGTGTTGGAAGTTTCCAGAAAATTATTAAATAATGTATTTAAAAAAATATGTTATTTCAGTAGATATTTTTTCAGATACGCATTTAGGTTTATTAGTTAAAATAAATTTATTTTATGGATAAAATAATCATTATCCTATGTTAAAAATGTATAATTGAGGCCACCCATTTACCTATTGCTTGTTGTAAAAATTAAACATTTAATATAAATAAGACATATGAAAAGAAATTAAGCATCTAGCTGACTTCAAACTGGCACAGCTTCAGAGCAAATTTAAAAAAGGATAATAAATAATTTTGTTTATATTGTTGAGACTCATGACTGTAATATTCTTATACAGGGTGTTTCTTAATATCATGCTATTACTTAAGGAGGTTGTTCTTTGGTCCATTTCCAGAAAAAAACTTCATATGAACATATGTGCTAAACATCTTAACTCGTGACATACAGGGTCTTGAATACTTTCAAAAAATTTGCTTCTTTATTCATATCTATGGTACTGCTCTAGATATTTTTATGAAATTTGGTTCACACTTTCTGTTCATTAAGAGGCATTTTATGATATATAACTTGTTTTTTTATTCCGACTAGTGGTGTTCGTGCGGGAATTGCCCTAAGTATTTTTGAACAAAAGAATGATTCGCCACTTCCTTTTTTTTAAATAAAAATTATTTTTCAAATTCACGTGATTTGCTGAGCAAAAGGCGTCTTTTGATTTTTTATCGTTTGATGTACAGTTTTCATATGAAAAAATTAAATTCATTTATTCGCACTCTGTTCTGAAATTAGGTATTGACAAAGAGTAGTTAAGAAGCAGATGTTGTATTGAATACATAAACAGTTTTGATAATTGTCTACCTAGTCTAGTAGTCACGTATTTAAGTCTTTGACCTTAACAAATTATTAAAAATACTTGTAACTAACACCCTGTATCTCCAAAGTTAAGACTACTGTTGGGAAAAACCGATGATTTTAATAATCGAGTACTTGATACTTGAGCGATTTTAATAATCGAGTGAATTGATCGAGCGATTAATCACTTGAAACTTTTATGACTAAAAGAATGTGTTGATAAAACACCGGCGGTTGTTTTTGTAAGTTTTAGAAGTTTAGGCTAGAGTTTTTATTAGGACAGTTGATTCTGAATTTTAAAAAAATTACATCCTTCAATTTTTTAGGAATTTACAATCGCCGCTGGCTAGCCGTCAAAACAAAACCCATGTCGCGATGACTCCACTAAGGTATTTGGCATACTTTTGTATATCCACCTTCTCGTTTATGTGCCTTTAAGAAAGACGTATGTCGTCAAACTCGAACGTCGCCATATTTCGGATGTCACGTCGCTTAGATCGAAGGTCGGCTATAAATTGAAAGGCGATAATTTTCTGTTTTTCGCCGGAATTTATAACTAGAGTATTTTACATTTCCGTCGGCGTCAAGCGAAGCTGAGGTATCGAGTGGAAGGTAATAAATGACAAGCGACGGTTTCCGCCGGAATAGATAACTCGAGCGGTTTTTTTAATAATCGAGCGATGTCGGTTATTTCAATAATCGACTAATCAAGCGGTTTTCGCTCGAGCGATCACAACACTAGTTAAGACGTTTAGGACATATGTTCATATGAAGTTTTTTTTTTGGAAATGGAAACAAAAATAACCTCCGTAAATGTTAGCATGCTATTAAGAAACACTCTATATATTATATTATAAAATAGGAAATGGTTGATGATGATGAGTTTTATAGGAAATGAAAGAGCACTCTTTAATGTTGGTCCAAGCTTTCGAAAATCTTTATCTCCGCTTTACGGAAACTTTACATTTTCTGAGGTGGTTCATTAAGGTCTTAAAAATCTTAATGTATTAACAGCATTACTTCAACTATTAAGATCATAAACAAAACACTAGTAAAATAAGTTAAAACCGATGAAAACTACATTTCAAAAGAAAAATTACCGTCAACAACCATTTTGTAACGTATTTAACGTTTTTCTAGAAAAAACAAAAGAAAAATGACCTTCAGCGACCATTTTGTAACGTTTCTCTAGTCTTATATAATGTAGTTTTAATCAGTTTTAACTTGTTTTAATTGTTCTTAGCTGTGTTTTGTTCATGATTTTAATACGAATACTTGACTTAATGTTGATCCATAAATTAATATTTTTAAGACAAAACAATTTCAAGAAATGTAAGTTATCAGTTTTTTTATACAGGGTGTAACAAATTCGTCCTTCACCATTGAAATTTCGGAAACGGTAAGATATACGAGGTCGGTTAAATTGGGGGAAAGTTGCATAATTATGGGACCAATAATATGTCGATAAAAAAATCAAAAATAATATTGGGGCTTTCAAAATATTTAAAAAAATCTAAAATTTTGCGTTTCGCTTTTTATTTTTTCCTGACTGGTTCGAAGAGATGCGCAAAAATAAACTTCACTTTCTCATTGCTACTTATTATTCTCCACTAGATAGCATCATTAGATCTTTAATGTGACGTTTCATCTTTGGGTCACCATCATCAATTTAATTTTTTTAAATATGGATTTTTCTGTGATGTGCCACAGCCACACAAAAGTTATCTATAATAAATGATGCCGCACAACCACTACTGTATAAAACAAATATGGCTACTGCTATATGATATTTTTAACATAACTTGGCAACATGCAATATTGTGACGATCATGGCGCAGATAATGGTCTCGAGTCTGCTCTTATTGAAATTCCATCAGAATCAACATGGAGATGAGATGTTTAATAAAGAATGTCGGCTTCGTAAAGATGAGATGGATTTTTGCTTTACTTCCTTTTTCCCTTTTTGTTTGGTATTACGTTGTGTTATCCATTCTGCAATAAAACATAAACGTAAATTGGCCTTATTTCCATATAGATACAGTATGTAAAAGATACCTTATTTATTCTGTTAATAACACTAGTCAGCAAAATAGGGAAGATATGCTATGCTATATTGTTCTGTGTGATTTTGATTCTGAGAAATTTTGATAATTTTTTGACTGATAGAAAATAGATTCTAGAGTTTACGCCAGCAACTTACAGCTAGATATATCTAATTGTACAGGGTAGGGCATAACATCTAGATACATGTAGATTTCTTAAGATTTAAATTTGACATTACTTTACATAAAAGTTGAATTTAATTTATTTTTTAAACTAAACCATCTAGACATATATCTGCGTTAGACGCTGGTCCAAAAATATCGTCATACACTCAAGGTACAAAATAATTATCATTTCTTCTAAATGCGGATATTATTATCGAAAAAATGTTTTGTCAACAATTATTGCGACATTTTATCAGTTTTGTTAACAATTAAAGTAATTTCACAAATAAAGTCTATAATACAGAGTAATACACAAATTATCTATTCATTTACTTAACATTAAAAATTCGAAATAACGATACAAATACAAAGCTCAGCGATAAAATAAGTATCTGGTCTTTCCTACACGAGCGTTGATAACTTGACGCCGTAGTGACATGCTTAAAATTAATATCTTTAAAAAAATTAATATCAAATACACATATATCATCTACTTTACTACCGTATCCTTGGTTACCAACTTAATAACGAACTAGGTATGGCTTATTTTTAATATTAAGTAAACGAATTAAATGATTAGATAATTGCCTAGCACTCTATATTATAGACATTATAATGATTTTTATTTTTAATTCATCAAAAGCTAAAGTGATAGAATACCGCATTGATTATTTTCGAATCGTTTTTTCGACAATATGACGTATTTAGAAGAAATGTTACCTCAAGTGGCATAGCGATGGTTTTGGAACAGTATTTTACCCAGATATATCTCTAATTGGTTTAGTTTAAAAGACAAACTAAATTCAATTTGTGTGTAAAATATATCAATTTTAAAAATTTAGTTAATTACGATTAGACTTATCAGGACGTAAACTCATCTGCGCGAAACTATAGAATCAGTTAAAATAAAAATTATTAAAATTGGTTCATTATTAACGAAATAACAGCTTATTAATTAGTACGTGCATTTTTGAATAGTCGATAATTAATTGGCGTCGTGTATTACGTATAAGTACAAGAATGCATGCGAACACCTACTCCAGGGAATTACTGTTCCATTGTGATTCTCCCCGACAACTAACTCAAAGAGCCATACATTGTACTCTTTTTTTTTATGATCAAACACAAGCGCTATAGGAAAAATCCTTTGGGGCACTCTGGGAGTGGTGCGTAGGCGAATAATGCGATTCACGTTGGTTTTGAATCGTTGGAGGTTATAATCGTTGGGAAAACGACCTCGGGTAAGTCGTTCCATAAGGATAAAGTCCTCCAGTTGAAAGAATTCTTAAATAATGAAGTCGGAGGAGTACTAAGTTTAACCACATATGAATGGGCGGCAGTTGTTCATGGTGGTGTATTTCTGCTGTTCGCCGCGCTAGGCGGTATTAAGAGAGCTAGGTAAGCCGAGCTCTTTTCACGAAAATATCTGTAAAAGAGAGTCGAATCCCCAATCTGTCTTCGATGTTTTAGGCTGTCGAGTTTCTTCGTCAGCTCGCGGTCTCCGATAAGAGAATGGCCTTTTGGTCTTTTCGATAGAATCCAGTAGCCGAAGAGTATGTTTGAGTGCAGAGCTTCAGACATGAGAGCAGTACTCTAGTGATGGTCGAATCTGGGCTTTGTATAGTGTCAAAAGTTGTTGAGGTGTGTACAACTTTCTGGTTCGGAAGAGTACACCAAGTTTCTGAGAAGCTATCTTGGCGATTGTCACAACGTGGTTATGCCAAAACTTATTTCCTCCCAGATTTCTCTGATTATAAGGTACCAACAATGGATAAAAAACTGGGTACTATTACCGGAGGTACGATATAAAAAACGCAAGATCCAAGAGTAACGTACTAACCGGGAATACGTTATCCCATATATGTTCGTTATAGCAGGAGTCCACTGAACGTGGTTATTTTCTGTAATTTGTTAATAATAATGATTTTCATAACACCCTTAAAATATATTTTTACGATAAGAAATATTCACAGCTACTTCATTTTTTAATGTTATGGTATACATCTGTTCTTATAAAAAATTTAGAACGAAAATTGACTTTATAATTGTTTATCGAATTTTAAATTTAAATCCCTCTACAACAAGTCTGTTTCTATAAAAAAAACATGAATATTTAATAGCCACATTTCAATTTGATTGGAAACTCTGATGCAATTTGCCAGTAATGTGTTTGTATCAGTAAACAAGTTTACTCTAAAGGCGGGTTTAAAATATTTATGACGGAATTGATTATTTGCACAGAAAATATATCAACCAGAACTTTTACCGCTATACGTCGGGAAAGGGGTTTAAAATTTAATATAGATCTTATAATAAATCATATCTTTGAATTGGATGCATTTAAACATATATGGTTTTACATCGACAGGAGTATAAAACTCGTTGCGACATCTCGTGGTGCATTTGTTTAACTGAAAAGAGCATCTTATAGAATACCAATGCAGAAGGTCCATTCTGCAAAAACAGATAAAAACAGCAAATACGTCTCTCAACGGTTAAATTTCACGCGACGAGTTTTATATTCCTTTCGATGTTCTACCAGTGCACTTGATAGTGCTGCGAGATTCTTTTTCCTTTTATAAGACTGGAGTCTGACAAAGGGAAAAGGAAACATTAACTAACCTTTAACTCCCATATATCAAATATTTAATCCTTCCCACCAGAGTCAAGAGATTTAAACGAATTAAAAACTCATGTACCACTTGACCTCCACCCCTTTTCATTTAAGATTTCTAATTTTAGATAGATAACATATATCCCTTCCAGAGGGTTAAACCATAAAGACTGGAAATATTCTACAAAGGCGTCCATATTCGCAGTAAAATTGACGTGTCTTGCCGATTTTTAATATTATTTATAGTTAGCGAGATATCCTGGAAAGTTTTCAACCTGATAGGGGAGAGACGTCGAAGATGGCGCACTTAAGCAAAATGCTATATTACATATAGAATATATTTATAAGGACAAATTGAATTGCGCCAAGTTGTACCTTTATATGCATACTAACGATATAATCAAACAAATCTAATGAAACATCAGAAAAAAAATTTTTATTGCAATTATTTCGTGAATGTGTCTTTGCGCCATCTTTGCCCAACAATGACGTATGGTAAATTTGAAGGAATAGTAGTATGTTCTAATACGTATAAATTTTATTTTAACCCTTTAAGATGTAAAATACTTAGGATGAAAATAAACTTCAAAATTTGAACTAAAAAGTTTTAGGTAAGGAACAAATTATTGAAAAATACATTTAGTTTCTACAAAAATGACAAATATAGCCTTTTGGAGTTGTTTCACCACTACAGTCTTTATGAGACCAATCACCACATGACACACATATACCATATTTCTCCAGATTTGCCGAGCTCTCCACAAATATTGCAATAATTTTTTACATCATCATCAAAATCGTCTAGTTCATCATCATAGCATGGTCTTTTCATTCAAGCTTCCTTCACTTTCACTGTCGGTTTCGATAAATACTTGTTTTTTTACTTTTCTTTTAGCTTTTAAGTTAACTTTTTGAATTTTCTTCGGTTTCTTCAATTCTTTTTCTTCCAGCATTATTTTCAAAGGAGTAGCCGTCAATATTTCAGAATGTTGTTTGGCACAACTACTCTTTTGGTGAACACTCTGGTATATGGGCCTCGCTGGGTCGTCCTTTTATATTTTCCCATTTAAAAAAGATAAAAAACAAAATAAATAAAATAACTATATTCATTTAGGTGGCCAAAATGGCGCGGTGCGCCATCTTAGGCGCACATGGCTCTAATTTAATAACGTCAGTTTATTTTCCATATTAACATTTTTTATATAAAAACGTACCTGTGACAAGATAAGTAATAGATATATAATTATGCATGTAGTGAGATAATTTTTTTATTTAGAAAAATAAAAGACTTTCTGCTTAATTGCTAACACGTAAAAATAGGATCACGAAAACGGAAAACACGTTTGTCATTATTGGGCGAACGAAACATGACGCTCGCGACATACAGTGTTACCAGCCATCTGTTCTTCTCAAACCTTTAAGCAGATGAGTTATTGAGGCGCGTCATCTTTCCCGCTGCGCCATCTTCGACGTCTCTCCCCTACCCTGCATGAACACAACGGAGCGACTATGAGATCTAAATATTTTGATGGACTAGATTTAAACACTTTTAGGGAATAAGCTAGTTAAAATTAGATTAGATAAAGCCTTATAAACGGATATTTGGCAGCTTTTAGTACTAAACATGAATTAACAATATATTGATAACAGAACACTTAAGTTATAAAATAAGTTATTTGGCAATATATTAAGAGATACTAACACTAACTAGCGATAGATTTACCATAAGATTCGTTCATGCGTGAATACATGAGTGTACAACCATGTACTTGGACACAGACGGTGATGCATGTTCGGACAAAAACCTTTTTATGTCGAACGAAATGTGCCATAAAAGCTTAATGGCATGTATGTTTGTTTGGCACACACATGAGCGTACACTCTTGTACGCATACGCGAAGTAATCCGAATTCAAATTGATATTTACAAAGAAGAAATTTATACCCGTCAAATTGAGAACTTTTTCAATTTTATGTCGCTTAAAAGATCGCGCCCACTATACCTGCATGTACCAGAATGAACTAGCATGGCGTGGCCCGGCAAACTGCACGACTTCGCATATCTCTTCAGCACAAAGAAGTGATTACTAGTGCAAGTTCCGTTTGTGTCAGACATTATGGGCCTTAATAATTGTACCTCGACCGACCCGAACTACATCTACGGCCGTTGCCGGTGACGGTTCATGCTGGTGCTGGCCTGCTGAGCGCTACTCCGCTAAATAACACGGATACTTTCACGAACAGATGTTTGGTCTACGTTGTGTGTGCCAAGTAATATGGAGAAGCAAGACAACTACCAAATTTAAGAGACTCCCGAACAAACCCGAGACTACGACTCTCGAAACTCTAACAACCGCAGAGGAAAGCCCACACGTAGTACGAGCTGTTTGAATTCGTCGAATTGTCAATGGAACAGATAAACAGGTACAGTACGTTTCACGAAATTGGATACTACTTAATGATTTCCTGGGTCGGTCCCATTGTGTCGACAAGAGCTTGGCAATAAACAAGTGAAGTATGAATGGATGGACTAAGGAAAACATGTAATGATATGATTATATTAATATAATCAAATGAAATAACATTTTTTTTAAATATTACTAGTCATATTTATTTACATTTATAATGTCATTCTATAGATAGTTCTGTTTCGCTATCGCTATCCTGATCAAAATTAATTATAATTGGATTAATTATACGATCCAGTCTACGACTATACGAATTTTCTACAGTTATTACTTATTACGTGACGGACTGAATTTTTCCAACTATCTGGGGGAATATCATTAAAGCATTTTCGTACTAATTCTACAACACTAGAACTTAAAGTCGGAAAAATATTTTCAGACCTAACCAGTGATTTTAACTGGTGCCACATATGCTCTATGGGGTTAAAAATGCAATAATAGGGTGGGAGCCGTAGCACTGTATGTCCAATTTCTTCTGCCAATGTGTCACAAACATATACTTTTTTTATACAAAATGTCTTTAAAACTTCTAAAAGATCACTTTTTTTATAACTTTCTTCAAAATATATATCATCATACATGTAGTTCTGAATCTCCAATTTTGTATTATTTGAGCTTGGAGCTTTATGTAATTGGCGACTGTGATAGCTCGCATTGTCCATTACTATCACGCTATTCTGAGGAATGTTTGGTAAAAGACAATTCTTGAACCATTCCTCAAAAACTAACAAATTTTCCACAAAAAGATATTTAAATATAAATTAAGCAACCTAACCTACCTGATGTGCCTATATTTAATTATAATTATTACAATCTGGTCCTTTCCACATAATAATAACAAACGGTCCTAAATTATGGGATGGCCCAACTTACTTTTACTGCAGTCATTAAGTTATATCCAATTTTCGTGAAACAATCTCTACTTAACAACTACGGCCGACTAAATAATTTGCTAAATTATTTAATAAACCAAGGACCGTGAATAGGTGTCTAAGGGACGAATACAACTTATCCTACACAAGACACGTTACTTTTTATCCACAAAATAGTGGCGATTTTAAAATTGCTACACTATATCACTGTCTCATATATGTCTAGGGAAGGTGGGACTACGATGGGATACTAAGTTTTCTGAAACACAACCACCATAGAGAGGTTATGGTTACTAGGATTTTAGATAGATATATAGATCAGCCCAAATTTTGCAGGGGAAACAAAAAACTTTATAAAGGTATTAATACTTTATTGCAGTCTGTTAATACGACAATTTGTTTTGGCATAATAATTAAATTACTAGATGGCTGTATTTTACAGGCGCGGATACAGGACTTGTGGGGAACAAAGTTCAGATTCAGAATAAAGCTGCAGGAGAAATTTTTTTTAGGACTACGCCCAAATATTGCTAAATTTGGTCAATAATTTATAGTAAATACCAGAAAAACCGAAGAGGTAAGGTGTGAATTCAGAGATCTTAACCGAAATGTTGACGATTTTTTCGTTATTTGAAATATATGAAAACCGTCACATATCAAAATGGTGCCGTGGGTTGCTAATTAATACTGTAAGTCATGCTGTACGTCAAGATACGCTGTACAGAGTGCTATAGACTGTCGGTAACAGTACGTAAAATTTCAGTTAATATGCCATATGGCCACTCTAAAAAATAAAAGGCTTCGGTATTGAGTCTGGGGGGGGGGGGGGGTATTGCCATTCCCCCCTCCCCTGTATCCGTGCCTGGTGGCTTAAAATGTTAGTCAAAACACACAAATCTGGCTGCGGAGTCAGCTTTTCCCATTTTACCTACATATCCCCTATTAGGCACATCTCCCCTACTTATGATTATGGTATCAAAGTATTTTTACCTAATTTACGATAGATCGATGAATAACTACCAAATATCAATCAAACCCATAACTTTAATATAATTTAAAACTAAAATGCGATATTAATATTAGATATGTTCAGATATGTGTAAACATCAAATATGTCATCATCTAATTAATATTCGAGATTGAAATGTACAGTAATGTACACGCTCATGTGTGTGCTTTGGTTCTAGAAACATATTACAGCAGGCAAGTTAAATCTGTCAACAAATCCATGCGAGAAAAGAGTTTCAAATGTTTTTGCATTCAAAATAACTAAAATCAGTTGTTTTTTCTTCGGTACCAAGACAAAACTGGGCTGTGTTATATATGAATCGTGATTATATCTAATATTTGTGAGTGGATACTATAGCATTTGTGAATTATACCAGGATTCGCTATTTCCGTAACTACCTGAGACTTTAATGTGCAAAGTTATTCGGGTTAGGAGGTGATTAAGTGAACCAGAAAGTCGGCTAAAGTGTAAAACTTTCGCTTGGAATTGTAGAAGTTTAGTGAGACCGTTGAATCATTTGTCTAGTTTCGTATTTTCTTGTAAAGATTTTGCGTGATAATATAATAATATATTGCTTAGCGGTAATAAAAATTTAAATTTAACTTGCGTCATAATAAATTAGTAAAGCGTGAATGTACATGTTTCCATGTTTCGTCCTTATTGGAACTCGTCAGACAACCAAAATCTTTTTTTAGAATCAAACAGCACTATAGGAAAAGTCTTTTAAGCCATAGGAGTACTGCGTATGAGAATGAAGCGGTTTGAATCGTTGGAGGTTCTATAATGAATTCGTCGCTCTAGGTGGAATTAGGCGAGAAAGGTCAGTTGAACATTTGGAATGGAAATATCTGTACAAGAGAGTCAAATAGCCAACTTGTCTTCAATGGTCTAGGCTGTCGAGGTTCTATGTCAGCTAGTGGTTTCCGACCAGACGAATGGTTCTCCTTTCGATAGACTCCAGTAGAGTATGCTTGGGTGCAGAGCTCCAGATATGAGAGCAGTATTCTAGTGATGGACGAATCTGGGCATTGTAGAGTGTCAGAAGTTATTGAGGTGTATACAAATTTTATAATACTTGGAACGTCACCGTAATAGCCCGACGGCAAATGATCATGTCATTCGCAGATATGATTAAAGGCCGCTCAACCATTGACGTGATTATGATGAGATTTAACGGAGCTACATGATGAACCGTTTGTTCGCGGAAAAGCGTTTTAGAGTGAATTATGTGCAATTATATGATAGTTTGTGTAATCTTTCCAATTTGTTATTTTAGTTGGCCTCAAAAGAAACTTGGCAGCGATAAAATAAAATGTGACCAAAAGTGGATCAAGAATCAAATTTAAAAATTGAACCCATTACAACATGGACATATTGGTATATACAGAAGGCCCTGATTGGCTTCGAATGATTTTATTAACATATGAGGCTGGCTTTACCGAGATGGAATAATCTGATATTATCGAGTTTGCCAATGAACTTCAAATAATGATACACCTACCTATCTTCAGAAAACGAATTTGAAATACGTATGTAAAATTTTGTGTTTAAAAGTAATTTAGTGTAATTATGCAGTGTTTCATCTAAGCTAATCGAAGTATCGAATTAAGTTAGAAACTTTATGGAGCACAGGTTTTACATGCTATTCAGGCATAATATACCGGGTGATGCGTCCGGTCAGGACAAATAGGATATCCCACGCAAATTGCAAGATGATCAAATATTAGATTCCCTATTTATTTTAGCTCAAAAATGTACGTATAAGACTATAGTCTTTAAAAATACTACTAATACTAATTATAAGAAAACTAATACTATATTATAAGAAAAGTCCATGTTCAATTTAAAGTGTATTTTTATAGTAATATAAGAGTTATTTGATAAAATCTATTTGAAACGAATTTGAAACTTATAAAGGTCATTATTGGAATTAAAAAACAGCATCGTACTCCAGATTTAAACTAGCTTAAAGACAGAACTTTCTTAATATCTCAAAAAACGGTATGGTATCAAAAAGTTCAAATTTGGCTGTTTTTATTCTTATTATTCTTTTTAAAAAGTCTTAATAAAAGTTTGGTTTAAAATCAATACTGAAGCGAATATTTAACTCCTGGAAATTTACATAGGAAATCCCATGTGGCCTGTTCGGACGCACCACCCGGTATACAACTATTTAAGCACTTTTTTTAAATTAACTTCTGATATAATATTTGAGTTTGGCAATATTGTGTGCCGCCATATGTCTTGACATAGAACAACCTGTCAAGTAGATACTTCTAATTCCTTTTAGGTACGCCTCGCCGCCTGTAGTATAGTTTCTGGGATCGCTGTCTTAGTTTTAAATCCAACGGATTAAAAAAATTTAGTGTTACTCTAAGTCACTTATTTAAATATAATAAGCCATCACCATAACAGCCTGTATATGCTAGTCTGACTGAAAAGCTAATTAACTTTAATAAAAAATCTTTAGGCCGCGTTCTTGGTCCGATGCTTTCAAATTAAATTATATAATATGATTGACCGACTACAAAGATTTCGAATATGCACAGAAAAAGAAATACTCACTTTATGTTTTTGTTCCTCTCAGAATTTTGTAGTAATTTTGAAAATGTTGACGCATATTTCTATAAATAATATTAATATTTTTTCAATATTGATATTTAAAATACTCATATTTTTGTTTTAATTTCAATGAATATTTGAATTTTGAGTAACATAAAAACTTTGTCAGAGTTACAGCTCTCAACTTGTTTCATGGCTTTTTTAAACATATTTCGTTTAAAAATAACGGTTTTTTAAATTTATTTTAAAATGAGATTATTATATTTTTAAAACAAATATGTTGGTGAGTTTTAATCGATATGTTTCTTAAAATAAAATCATATTAGATTTTATTTGGAACTAAAATATAGAATAATTTTTAATTTAAAAATATTAAATCGGTTTATCCCTACCCATCTAAAGTTTCAAATATTTGACATTTATTTTAAATACTTATCAGTACTACACGCAATATTGGAATAGGTACAATAGATACCAGACGCGACCAACGACATCATGGTAAAAATTCATTTAAATTATCAAAAGGTCCGAATAAAAATATATATTCTCAAAATGTGATTTTTTTATTGTCAGAAGTACATATATTGACTTTAATATTTTTCCTCGAAACGAAATTATTTGTTTGCTAGTTATAATAGAGACGTAATTAAATGGTTTGCCGTTATTAACAGTCTAGCTCCGAAATGATTACTTGGTCAGCAAGAGCTTAAAATTGGTCAGTAGAAACAAACATGTCTAGAAGCAGTTTACTTCGCAGGTCCCAGGGCACTGTCAATTTATGTAACTTTCTTGTGTTTTCTTTTCCCGAATACAGAAAGAAATCGGCTACAAAAGGTGTAGCGGGGGCGGGGTTTCACTTGTTTTCCCAGGGCACTGTCACGATTCAGAAATATTTGCTGTCCATAAGTTGCTGACCAACTAGTCATTTTGGCTGACCGATTACATTTTTCTGTTCGCCAAAATAAGAATATTTTGCTAACCAGTTAAATGATACCTGTTATAATATTCAAGTACAAGGATAAAAAAGATAATTTCTTAATTTTGAAAATTAATAGATTAATTGTAATCTTTTGGTCCCCTTCTGTATTACTTTAAAATTTATGATGTATATTTTTTTGCGTATATACAAAGCTAGAATCTATTCAGGATGAGTATTTTATTTTTAAAATAAGTAACTCTTTTTTGTGTGTGCCGGGACCAAATAAAAATTACAACAAATAGCGCATCTGTTATGAAAGATTACATTCCATTAGTTTTACATATTATTGGGTAAAAGCATTTAGTAAACTCTCAAATCCATTCGAAAATCGAACAGCATTATTGGTATTGTTTGCTGAAACTAATGGAAGATAAATAATTGTATTACAGCTTTGCATAGGCCAAGACTGGCCAATATCGAACAAGAAGGGTCCAGCAGATCTTAGTTGCACAGTTCCTGAAAGCGCCTTATCCCCTTATATTTTAGTATTTGCCTCGGAGTTTGCTTATGGATTTTGCCTTTGATTTTCTAAAACACCCCTAAAAATTAATTCCTTATAAATTATTTAATTACGATTTTCCTTCATATTAGAGACATGCAGGGTGAAACCTAATTATTGTTGATAGTGCGGTAATAAATAATTTGATATGATTGCTAGAGATTCAGCGAAAAAAATTGCCAAAACCAAAAATTATTTAAAAAATATCAAATTCTCAGCAGCCCTTACAACATTTTTTTTTTAAAAATTGGTAAAAATTGAGGAAACTGAAAGAAGAATGGGATGGAAATCAACTTCATAAGCATTATTTTTTATGAAACGTAAATTTCTAGATTACCACAAATTAAAACCAATAAAAAAAGTTGTACAGGGTAGGGCATAAAATCTATATGCTTGTAAGTTTCCTTAAATTTAAATTTGTTATATCTTACATAAAAATTGAATTTAATTTATTTTTTAAGCTAAAATAATTAGATAGATATCTGGGTTAGATACTTGCCCAAAAGTATCGCCATGATACTTTAGGTAACAAAGCAATTATAGTTTTTTAATTTAAGTTATATTGTCGCAAAAACGTTTCATAAATAACCAATGCGACATTTTATTCATTTTGGCTTATACTAAATAAAAAATAAAAATCATTTGATTAAATAAAATATATTGTAAAGGATGCTACACACCTATTCATTCATTTATTTAACATTATAAATACAAAATCATTAAAAATAAAAAGTCTATACTTTTCAGATGGTATTAATATTAAATACCAATGTATGGAAAAATTATCATTTCCCAGACCACCCGATGATACCTTATTCAATAAGGGCGTATTTAGTCTACACCGTAGCACTTTAAAATACTATTTCAGATTGAATGGTACTACCAAGAAAAGGAAGCCTTTTCCATTGATAGGATTTAACCACCGCAGACCGGTTTCGAACTCTTTTGTTCCGGTCAGTACAGGGTAGGTGTACATACCTAGTATCAGAGAAAATTCTAATACTTCATGCTGTATTATCAACGGTAGTTGAGATTAATACTACCTGAAAAGTATAAACTTCGTATTTTTGATTTATTCTCAAATAGCGTCGGTTCAGATTGTGTGGGACTGCTAAGAGATTGCGTTGTGCGCTGTATTTTCTCGACTACCATTGATAATACAGGGTGAAGTATTGGAATCTTCTTTGATGACGAACAAACCGGTCTGCAGGTGGTTACATCCTATCAAGGAAAAGGCTGCCTTTTCTTGGTAGTACCATTCAATCTGAAATAGTATTTTAAAGTGCTACTGTGTAGACTAAATACGCCTTTATTGTATAATCGGATAGTCTGGGAAATAGTAATTTTTCCATACATTGTATTTGACAAAATCATTAGATTAATCAGTCATACCTATTCCGACTTATAGAGAAGCAATGAGTTACTTTAAGAACCCATAGTTTCACAGGATGTGCATTTCTTTTACACTTTGAAATGTTTTATAATTTTACAACATTTTTCGATAATAATAGCGAACATAGAGTTTGGAATAAATTAATTTAAAATTCAACCGTTAATTTTTCGAAAAAGAACTCTTGAATCTGTCGATTTTAATTTTTAGATGGGTATTTTAAACATATCTTCATTTTCTTCTTATAGGGTGAGTTAAAAAAATGCAAGTGATACTTAATTTTTTTTTTATTTATTTTTATTTTCGGATTCTATGGAGAATTTTGTTAAAATTTCATGTAACATAACTTAATCTCTTTTCATTTAAACTATACATAGGATTAAATTTACTGAAACCGTTAACATTAATAACATTGGTATCTGTTATCTATATTACTTAACTTTGACGTTGATTCACTATCAAAAGTTTAATTTAACATTTTTGTTACATTAAAAATAATTTTTGAAACTAGTAAAATAGTAAATGAAAAAGATTGCCTACGGAGATTTAGAAAAAAATTTAATTAATACAAATACGCCTTGATTGCGATTTTATTATAGACTTTGTTTCTCCTAAAATTTCCTAATGTTATAATAGATATAATGCCCAGATTAAGCAACGATATTATAATTGCATTTAATGTATTGCATGCAAAAAACAAATTAATTTAGTTCTGTTCCTGTGCAATGATGTTTGTATTTTGTATATATAAGTATTCCCATAAAATTTCCCATGGGTAGGGCCGCCCGCGCCGCTCGCGCCACCGACATATTGTAGTAATTATGAAATTACTCAATGGTTCTAAAATATTGATTTACAAGTGTAATGCAAATAATTACATTTTTATTTTAAATTTGTATAGTACTATTAAACGAATGTATATACAGGGTGTAACAAATTCGTCTACCACTATTGGGATATCGGGAACGGTAAGAGATACAAGCTCGGTTAAATTGGGGCAAAATTGGGCCTAATATGCCGCAAAAAAAATTACAAATAAATACAGATAATTGAAAAAATCTAAAATTTTGCCTTTCGGTTTATATTTTTTCCTGACATTGTTCGAAGAGATATCCAAAAATAAATTTCACCTTCTCATTGCAAATTTTTATTCTCCTCCAGATCTTTAATGCGACGTTTCGTTTTTGGATCACCATTATCTACTTATTTTTTTTTTAAATAAGTGCCTGGATTTTTTTGTTTAAAGTTTGAAAGAGGAAGTAAATCTACGTTCAACGGTATACAGCACTTACTGGTTTACCGACGTTTTGTTGCTTAAATTGATTATCTTCATTAAAATACCCCTAGTACGTTCCTCAAATTTACTTTTGTTTCAGAAAATTCGGTTTAATTCCAACCTGTGAAACTTTAAGAGTAAAATTTTAGTTGTATTAATAAAATAAATTAGTTGTAGATTCTTACGCTAACTGAATTGTTAGAGAAATCGCCAATAATCAGAAAAAAATTTGCTCGAAAACTACAAAATGAGGTGGTAAGACAGTTTGGAAAAAGGTATAACCCGGAAACCATTAGTACCTGTTCTCACTGAAAGCAACTGGCAACCGCAACGCCACAGCAACGTGACTAAGCGGTATACGTGTTCCCACAGCTTAAGGCAACTTAATTGCAACGCTACTATACTCGGAGACCATAATTTTATTGTAGACAGTGATTCATCTATGACAAAATGAAACGACAACTGCATTTGAGCGAGAAGGAAATAGACTTCCACTAGCGCGTAAAATTAAAAATTTATATAAGTACTTATTATTGAAAATTCGCAAAATTCGGTAATTACTGAATTCTCTTAGCGATATTTTTGGTAATGAGTCGTCCTTTTTTATTTCCGACATAATTTTTTTGTATGTGGGAATTTCATTCTTAAAATAAAAACAGTACTTTTCGACGAATTGCATATTTTGTCGCATTATCAAGTACGATTTTTTTTCGGCCTACATGATTCTGAACTTTGGAGTTATTCTTGTTCTTCTTATTTTTTAAAGTCCTGAGGACTGTACTAAACCAGGGGTAGGCAACCTTTTGAGACGGAAGAGCCAAAAGTTATAATTTACACAATTGCTCAGTTTTTAAAGAGCCGCTAACGGGCGCAATTTGATATCGAAAGAGACAACTTGACATCGAAAGAGCCGCATGCGGCTCGCGAGCCGTAGGTTTCCGACAACTGGTCACAGCCAAAGCACTGGTGAAGACGCCAAATTATCTTGCGTCGAAAACGAATTAAACCCTACATAGAAACATCCGACGACAGCGTCATTCGAGAGCTTTCGACGGACTGACGACAGTAACGACGCGTGTCAGGGGGGAGGGGTGCGGTGAAAAGCGAGTACAAGTGGCTAAGAGATTGAATCGGTGCCTAATCCTCGTTAATCGATTCAGAACGAATTTTTAATGTTTTTTTTTTTCGATAAAATAAATAATATTTGCGTATGGAACTAAAGAGCCGCAGCTTCACATCCAAAGAGCCGCAAGTGGCTCGCGAGCCGCAGGTTGCCGACCCCTGTACTAGCTGATGCTTTCGTTAAAGAAGCACATAGTTCCGTTGCATCTAGCACAGATAAATCCTAATTTCGGGTCCGAACACCTTCATACACAGATTTTATCATGTCTTGTTCCCTCTGTGTCAAATTAGGTCGACTTTTTTTTTAAAGGTGGACCGCTAGTTGATGCAGTAGTTTGCATTTTTACCACTAGCACAAATAACACTATTAGTCAATAATAGAAAAACAGCAACAACAATAATATACAGTAACAACTATCCACAATAACAACAACAATACTCAGCAGCAACAATACTCGGCAACAACAATACTCAGCAAATAACAATACTCAACAACAACAATACATACCTAATAACAATATACCCGAATTCAAATTATCTATGAAAATACAGCAACACCAGCTGGTTACGCCTCTCTCAACAGTTTGCAACTGATACAATAATATAAAACACTGTTGCCATGTGTATGCTATATTTAAACGCTTGCCCGCTGATCCGTTCCCCGTGCAAATCCTATTACTACAAATAATATAAAGCTCGAGAAAACTACAGTTTGGCTACGCCGCGCGTTTGCGACCAAATAAGCGCGAGGAAGCGGCTTTTTAGGTTATTTTAAATAGACAATAGCGGGCAAACGTACAAGATATTATCAACCGCATTCGCTGTATTGTTGTTCGGACTATGAATGAGTCACAGCCTACAATTGTGGACTTCGAGTATAGTTGATTATGAGTTACCGGTAGTGCTGCATACCGCATACCGCGTCCCCGTGTCGCCAGCTGCTTCCAAAATCGCTCTGTCATGGCGGACAAGGCAGCAAAATATTTAACTTTTGAGGTGTCTTTTTGCGTATTTTAGGTTTCAGCATTTCTGCTAACGGCTCTGGTGGCTCCGTGGTTAAAGCGGCAGTCACTTCGATTTTACTGGTATAAGTCATGGCGTTGCTGTCCTGCGTCATGCAACAAATAGAGACGAGAGAGAAATGTATGTAACGAAGAGAAAAAAATTTAGCAAAAAAGCATTTCTTTTAAAGGTTCCTTTGTTCATACGGTAAAATCCATGAAATTAAACAGGATGATTTTCTATTCCTGTGACACTATATAAGAATTATGTCCTACATTTATTTAACCGAAATTTTTCGTTTTTTTTTTTGAGCAAGTATGCAACGGTTATATTTTCATCTGACGAGACGTCTTGTTCGCATCTAACACAAGAGACTTCAATTAATGAGTAGTGATTGATTCCAATAAGAACACAAGAGCAACTCAACTGAAGGTGTGGTCCTATTGCGGTTGCCAGTTGCTTTGGTTATAACAAGCCGCGTATTATGAAACATAATTTAAATGACCGAACTGCAAGAAATAAACCCCTTTATTGGCCGAACAAATAGGCGCAAAATGTTGCAGTTTGCTTGGGAGCATGTTAGTAAACATTTTGGACCTCTGGAGCTCAGGAATTTGAGATCAAAATAAATCTGTTTGTACGATAGAAATGAAGAACTGAAATTGGAAAATGTGAAAGCTATGATAAAGCACGGTAAAGGTGGAGTGATGTTATGGGGCTGTATGTCATCTGTTGGAGTCGGCAAGATACATTTTATTGAAGGGAATATGAACCAGTACATGTATTTGGATACATTAAGACAGCATTTAGTAGCTAGTGCTGGAAAATTGGGCATTACTGACAGTTACCGCTTTTATCAAGTTAACAACCCAAAACATATTGTTATATAATATATATTATATAAGTTGATTTTTAATTTATAACGTTTTTTTTTCTTATTTAGGTACTTTGTTAACTGCATCATTTGAGCTGTGAGTCTTTGAATATATTTGACGTACCTTAAATAAAAGTATAAATAAGTAAATTACATAGTCTCTCTAATTATCAATTCCCTAATATCGAGATTTGAAATATATCTTAATGCATAACAATTAATATCTTTCCAGGTTTCCGCAGATGTCTGGAATTTTATTTTTATAGTTGGCAATTAGCAAAACGAAGATGGTATTATTAGGGAAAGGAACTGGTTTATGGGGATTAAGATCCAATTTATTTTATTCATAATATACGTTTTCTATATGCTACATCAGCAGGAATTTGATATAATACCGTTCAACTTTGTTGTTCGGCATTTTTCGGTTCGGTTCATTGGACCAATTTTATTTATCTAATTATTAATATTGAGGTATATAACAACGTGATAACGTACAAAAATATCCTGAAATATTGAATTACACTATAATAGACTTTATAATAATAATATATCATTAAAAAATTTTACCGAAAAGTGACTAACTTGCTATTTTAATTACGGATATACAGGATCCGCAAACGAAGCGTGGACGGAAGATTAAATCTTTATCGAAGAACTTATCAACAATACTAAAACAGCTTGAGATATTGGATTAAAAGCGGCATGTTTTAAAAATATTTTACATTATACAGGGTGGCCCAAAAAAGTGTGACAGCATAAAGTTATATTTTTTTAAATGGGACACCCAGTATTTTATTGCATATTTAGGTTCGTATTACTATCGTTTATAAGTGCCTAAAATTTTATTTAATTTGGTTCTGCAGTTTCGGAGAAATAAATTAAAAACTAAACTATTTTGAACATTTACTTTAGTTTACAATTATTATTCTAGTCGCCTATAACAAAATTTCCTAATAAAAACTCTATTTAAACAACATAATTTATGATATTTACAATTATTTCGAAAACGGCTGGATATAACTTATATGCTTGTATTACAAAAAAAAATTGTCTAGGAATTCTACATCAAATAGCCAAATAATATACAGGGTGTTCCATTTGAAAAACTTGATAAAAATTATTTTAAGATGTTGGGTTTTTGAAAGCTTATTCTGAACACCCTGTATAAAATAAATAAACGCAATTACATTCATAGTATCTCTAGATCTCTTGTCATAAGTTTCACTCAATGCCGAGGTTAAAAAATAGTTCTGGATTGTTTTTTTTGATTTTTTTATTCATGACTGCAAAACTTTTTTTTAGTGTTTAATTTATTTCTCCGAAACTACAAAACCAAATTTAATAAAATTTGAGGCACTTCTAAACGATAGTAATACGAACCTAAATATGCCTAAATATGCAATAAAATACTGGGTGCCCCATTTAAAAAAATATATCTTTATGTTGTCACACTTTTGTTGGCCACCCTGTATAATGTAAAATATTATTAAAACATGCCACTTTTAATCCAATATCTCAAGCTGTTTTAGTATTGTTAATAAGTTCTTCGATAACGATTTAATCTTCCGTCCACGCTTCGTTTGCGGACCTTGTATAATATAAATAATAAAGCTAATAATATGTAATAAATGTGACTCAAATACCTTTAAGTTAACCAATTATATGAAAAGTTTTTGTAAAATTTGATAAAATCTGTTTTAAAATTTACAGAAATCTTTTGTAAAATTTACTAAAATCTTTTATAAAAATTTTGATACACTCGGTCTCCCAAGCGGTCACCCATCCATCTGGTATCCTCGCATTGCGTCGCTTGACTTCTTCAATCGATGCCTTGTTCCCTGAATAAGTTCGCGACCTATTATTTGTTACAAAGATCGAAATCCCAGTGATCCGTTGCATCTGAATTTAACCTTTTATTCTTACAACAGAAACTTTGTCATTTTTACAATAAAAATACTTAAAGTGCAATAATAGTCGCCAATAAAATGTACGATACATTAAAAACTATTTAACTATTGGAGTAATTAATATTATATTAATAGGAAATCATACAATAAAATCTTTACTATACTAATTTGACTATAGTGTTTATTCTGTGCATATACATTCGTTTTTTAATTTAAAATATATTTTAGTATTTACTTGATTGTTGATTGTTACGTGATTGTAAAGTTTATTAGAAATACAACCTGGAGTTTTTTATAAATTATGTGTACCTACAATATTATTTTGGTACGGATTATTAATTAAAAAATATAATTAATGCTATATTTTATAAGAAATCGTACAATAAAATATTTTATCTATTCGCGTGCGCTAAGTATCTACTTACCGCACTGATTTGAGTGCGGTAAGTAGCACTTTACCGCACTAATGCCGTAATCAACTACATACTATAAAAAAAAGTTTTTATATTAGTAGATGCTGGCCGGGATATCATGAACTTAACAAAACATGGGGTATGGAAGTACTAGAAAAATCCAGAGAGAGGTTTGAAGGATAAGTGTATCAAAAATGTATTGACTGGTTTACTTATAACCATGTGAGTACCTACTCAGAAAATGTTTTATTGGCATTTCAATAATTTTATTTTTTATAAGTATGAACCACAGAAAATTATTACACCCAAATTTTATTATGTACTTTATAGTCATATTTGCCAATATAATTTTTGGGGCTTTTTTATAAAAAAACTTACATAAAATCGACTTATGTTTTATTTATGTAATTTAGTTAAAATCGGCTTAGTACACCATTTCCGTTATTTACAAATTGACACTCCAAGCGACTGTCTATATAGGAAATACAGTTAATCTGTTAAAGTACTAGCGCAACCACAAATGATTTATATCTTTAAATATTGCCCTTTATAAACTGATAGCGAGCAACAGTATTAATTAATAAAGCGAGTTGGGTTTACAAGTCATTTTAATTATTTGCAAAGCAAACAACCAAATTTTGCAACTAGAAAGCTTTTAGGATGTATTAACTCGCCTCAAAATAGGCGTTTATCCAATTTCGATCTATACATTTTGTGATACAACACATTTATCTTCCATTTAGTATAGTATGAAGAATAATTAAACAGGGTTAGGATCTTATAACATATTTTGACATTTACTCCCCTTCCAGATTTAATCTGCATGGTAACAAAAAGATATATATTTTTTTCGACTATTTCCTTCATGTGTAAAAAATGTTTTTTCGTAAGAATTACAGCGATTATTTCCATCATCTGCCAACTTTACTGATTCATTGACACCAATTACATGTATTTATTTTGATAAAATTTGCATCTTCCTTACAAGTGATAATACTTTGTCATATGTCCAAAACATTTTTCAAAAGCGGCCGAGTTCTAGAAAATTACTTTTAATAAATGTCAAGTTTCAATGAATTTTTCTTTAAATTTATGCATATTGTTTTAGATTTTCATTATTAGTTACCCGTGACAAAAGAAAAACTAGTTTTTAGGTAGGATTTATGTAAAAAAATATGTACTTACTATATACTTAAATATGTATTTACCGACATTGTTGACTTGTTTTCTTTTGAAATTTTAGTCACATAACCTTAAACTTACGAAACGTCAAAAGGTTTAAAGTCTTAGAGTAGAGAGCATAAGCTAGTATCGATAACGACTACTATCGATATTGTATATATTAAAAGTATTTCTCGAATTATTATAATATTTAATTTAGGTTCTGGAAATAATCTTGTCAAATAGAACTCGAGCGTCATTTTAATTATCGATTAAATTTTTCACTCAAAGTTTTGTTTTTTAGTCCAATAAACGAAGCCCTTAAATAGACATTTTAGTTAGAAAGCTGCATTTTTGGTGGAAGGTAGACTTTATAATGTGGAAAAGAACATTTGAGTACTATTTTAAGTCTATCCCTCACACAAGATTTAAAAAAAAACCTCCAAATGGGGTTAAAAATAATTTTCTGGTCTATAACTCTTAAACGAAAAGTAATATGGAAAAAAGTTTTTTACAAATGTTATAAATCAGTAAATTTCGCACAAGAAAGGTTATTACTACCTACTTACTACAATTTTTTGACCAGATCTTTAGTAAATGGAGGTTAATTACAATAATTACAATATGGCACCACTGTCGTCCTGGGACTAGAATTGAAGCGTCAAGATGTGACATTTTACAAATAGAAGAATATGATCGGATTTTTAAATGCTGAATAATCCCGTAAATGGTTTTTTGCGGAAACAGGGTGCGCAAGTAATATATTTATATCTATACGTAAGGTGGAAGCTCAGATAACCCGTACCCAATTCGGATTCCGTGACGCACAAGGTACAAGAGAAGCGTTATTCGCAGTGCAAGTACTGTTTCAACGATGTCGTGATGTCAACTGTGACGTGTACGTGTGCTTCATTGACTACAGCAAAGCCTTCGACAATGTCAAACACGATAAGCTAATGTCAATACTGCGATCCATTGGCCTGGATAATAAAGATATCCGAATAATACACCACCTCTATTACAACCAAACAGCCAATATTAGAGTGGGAAAAGAGCTGACGGAAGAAGTGACCATACAACGGGGGGGTAAGACAAGGCTGCATAATGTCCCCCCTACTTTTCAATCTCTACTCGGAGGAAATAATGAAGATGGCTATGGAGGACAGTGAAATCGGAATTCTTGTTAATGGTGAACGACTGAATAATATTAGGTATGCGGATGACACAATCATATTCGCAGATAGCTTGGAGGGCTTACAGGTACTGATTACGCGCATAGCAGAGTGCAGCCAGCAATATGGCCTGGACTTCAACGTAAACAAGACAAAATACATGATAATTAGTAAAACTCACATCCCCTTCAACCAGATCACGGTAAATCAACAACAAATAGAAAGAGTAAGCAGCTATAAATGCCTAGGCACAAATATAAATGATCAATGGGATCATTCTGTGGAAATAAAAATTCGCATCGAGAAGGCCAAAACATCCTTCATCAAAATGAAAAGGGTATTTAAAAACCGTGATCTACCAATAACAACGAAAATACGTCTATTACGCTGCTATGTATTTTCAATCTTACTGTATGGAGTCGAATCATGGACGTTAACTAAAACGTCGATGAGGAAACTTGAAGCTTTCGAAATGTGGTGCTACAGGAGGATATTGAGTATCTCATGGACGGACCGGATTACCAACGTCGAGGTATTGCGAAGGCTTCACTGTGAAAAGTGCGAGATCAACGATAAAATTAAACAAAGGAAGCTGGAATACTTAGGTCATATAACACGAAATGAAAATCGATATGGTCTGCTGCAGCTCATTCTTCAGGGCAAAATATACGGCCATAGAGGACCAGGACGGAGAAGAAACTCTTGGCTTCAAAATCTCAGACAATGGTTTGCCTTAACCACTACTGAACTGTTCCGTGCAGCAGCCAATAAGGTTAGAATAGCCATGCTAGTCGCTAACATCCGAACCGGATAGGCACTACAAGGAGAAGATCTATACGTCGGTTTAGATGAAATTGGGGGGTAGATTTAATACCTCGGCAACGCACGTAGGGTAGTTTTCATTTCGAAAAATGTTCAAGTGCGTGTCGGTGCGGTGCGCAAAGCCGAATGGGGCTATATTATATAAGTTGATATATGTATATTAAACAAAAAATCTCCCAGAATAGCATATGGCGTAGATCTTTTCGGAAAAATTAGTGCATGTCGGACGCCGAGCGAAGCGATTATATAAATCGATAAAGGCATTAATGTGAAGCAAAAAATGACTTTTCAGCTCTACCCTACAAAAATCGTATCTCCACACTTGATTGGCAATGAGCATAATTATTATGCAAAATTCACCCCAATAAAATTATGATATTATGTCAAATTATTACAAACCATTTAATATTTTTGGCCTAATAGTTCATACATACCTTACAGGGTTATTTATACACCATTTCACAAAACCTTAAAACATGTCAAAAATACACAATAATTATACTACAATAAAATACCTGACGCACCGAAACAAAATTTCAGACACTTGTGTCTTAATTAGCTGATAGGCAGTGTTGCCCAGTTGAAAATTGAATGCCTTCGTGACGTTTTGAAGACGCCGATCAACTCTCAAAATGCAAATGATTCTATGGCTTTACCTATCCGAGATATCGTAAAAATGATTATTAACTTTTTTATTCCGATTTAAATTATCTATAACTTTTGACTGAAACTTAATTTACTAGTGTGTTTTGTTTCGAAGCTACGGATAAAAAAATATTTAAAAGTAATTTTTCATCCGTTATGCAAGGGTTGAATACGAAATAATAATGATGTGTCTTTTCAAATATTTAAATTTGCTTTCCACCAAAAATACAGCTTTCTAACTAACATGCCTATTTAAGGGCTTCGTTTATTGGACTATTTTGGAAATTTTACTCAATGATCGTTTGGGCATGAGCTTCGCTCTCGAGATTTAATCGGAATAAACAAGCCAACGACATTTCGTAAAATTTCCGTAACACATATTTTCGTGACCATGGTAGTACCATGCAATCTGAAATAGTATTTTAAAGTGCTACTGTGTAGACAAAAATACGCCCTTATTGTATAAGGATCATCGGGTGGTCTGGAAATAATAATTTTCCATATTGGTATTTGATAATGATCGTTATTTACTACAAGCTGTCAAAGTCAGTAAACATTAATGGTTCATTTTCTCGTCAATGTTTTGGTAAAGCTGGATTCATAGTTGCCGCTAGATGTAGCGTTAAGCCGTAAGAAACATAAACATGTGATTTGCAACTGAGCAATTCATAGTGCATAAAAATTAAGCAGCAAGGAGTAAGAAATGGTTCAATTCCATTTGTTAGGTTACGGGTTATGGAATCGGTTTGGATCGGTCATACTCGTGCGTAACCATCATGTTGACATCACCAAATTCCATGTGTTTAAATGCCTTTTTGGCTAATATTAGCAGCACAGCTTTGCTCTCAGTATTATAACGATCTCTTCATCGCTTGTAATCATATTTTACAGTTATAAATAAAGAAACATGTGTCATGTGAAAGACAAAAACCATTACCTACAAATTCTTAACCCACAAATTCTTAACGAAACTATGAACGGGTATGTCCTTAGTGCTAACGTCTTTTTGACTACGGCTTACATCTTAAGGCATATGTTACGGTAACTCTGAGCGCACCTTTAGTTTGTAGATTAACCAAATTACAAAAAAATATTACCTAGCAAAAAAATCTTGCTTAAGTATAAATTCATTAATGAGTTACAATCTGATTTTAATGAGAACGCCTTTACTTGGACATCTAATATATGTCTGATTGCTTATATATGAATATCGTTTATTACTAGAATTAATTTATTAATAGGAATCATTAATAAAATATTTTGTATACATAATCAAGCTCAGAAATATATGGTCGACGGAAAAAAATATTTGTATTAATAATTGCTGCAACTACCAACCAAAGATTTATTTTATTGTACTTATACATAAATAAACGACCAAAGTTTTATCAACCCGACTGGAAAAGACAAAATAAAAACAAGAAAGTTCAATCAAAGAAGACAAAGCATAGGCAAACACGAGATTCTACGTGAACAGAAATGTCCATCCGGCATTCAAAGGATGAAATTCCCTGTGAGGAGACCCTTAATATCATATTGCGACTAGCCCCCGAGTTCGAAGTAATACAGCATAATTTGATATAATGTAAACAAATACATTTTTTTTTGAAAAATTGGTAAAAACTATAGGACGTTATTTCAGTTGTGAGATCATCTTAAATTCGTTTGTTAGAAGTATCTAAAAAGAAATCGACATCAATAGCATACATTTATTCCTTCTATTATGTGTCGTAGATTACTGTCAGGATCTTATTAATATTAATTAATAAGTTTTTACTAATGTTCTATATTGAAAATGTTTAGGAAGTTTAAAAGAAAGCATTTTTTTAACATTTTCTTCAACACCAAAAATATTAGACACTATTACAATCTGCAACACACATCTGCTGATAAAAACGTGTATTTTCACTACTAGATAGAGGCTAAAGGTATAATTTTCGAATCTTAAACCTTTGCGTTTAGTCGATAATTTGGCTATTGTAATGTATGACACACATTCATTTAAAACTTTCATTACTATTGATAATATGATATACCAATCCTTTGTTTGATTTTTCTTTTAAAACCATAATTCCATAATGAAAACTTAATCGATCCTATTTATTTTTCCACTAGCGGATTTGATTTTTCATACATAAAGCCGGAGTCCCACGAATAAGATTTTCGATGTCCGATGTCCGAAAAGTATTTAGTTTCCGTTTAAGAATATTTTATATCCTATCCAAATTTCTTTAAAAATGGATGTGAATTTGAATATTATAAATCATTTCTTAAGTTCTTGCGCTTCGTATTTATAAATTTCAAGAAACCAGAAAAAAATATATATAAGTATAAGTAGCTCTCTGATTATAGGTTGTTAAAAAATTAATAAAAAAGTCAATTTACAAATTGCGACTTCTCTACATACACCGAGATATTTTTGATACTAAACTAAAACTTACATTAGCTGACTCTCTTGTGTTATCTCATCTGACTTACTGTAATGTAGTTTATAGTTTAGTTAAGTCCCGGTTCATTTGGTTTACCGCGGTATAAAAAAATTATTTAGGTTGTAGTTAAAACCCAGTTCATTTGGTTTACCGTGGCTTGTTTTGTATATAAGAACAGCTAAATTGTATCCGCAATGATTGCTGACCCTTTAAACTGATGGGGTTTCGGTTACGCGCGAAATTCACTTGGATTTCAACAGTACCCTGTCACAGGCGAACCAACAATACTAAAATATCACTAATTATCAAAGCGGCTTGTTGTCTAAAATGCAACTAGTATTTAAATACGGTAAGATCGGCAAAGCGCCTTGAATACCTTGTAAGATAACAATGTTATTATATATATAGAAGATCGGCCACTGAGTGCCTTAAATGACTCGTCAAACAATAATATTTTAGTTAAAAAAAAGAAGATCGGCCACTGAGTGCCTTAAATGACTTGTCAAACAATAATAATCTTTTAGTTAAAATAGAAGATCGGCCACTGAGCGCCTTAAATGACTTGTCAAACAATAATAATGGTATAACTCTGGGGGCTGAAGAGCAAGGTAAGGTCACCCAGTCCCGTAGACGGATCGCGCGTGCCGCGGTTGTCTAGATAAAGTTTTGGTCGTTTCGAACGCTTATAATTTAAATGTAATAACTTGCATCGTACGGGTGTGACTAAGAGGGGCTCATCTTGTCTCTTTTAAGGAATATTGGCGCATTTTTATTATTCGGCTGGAGACGTGAATTTCCTAGAAATTTAATAGTTTTCATATAAGATGCACAACTGGCGTTATGTGAGTGTGAGAGTAATGGAGATATGTTCTGTTTCATGGGCATTATACTCGTTAAGTACATGATGATTAGATGTTTAAATCGCGTAAAAGCAACTTGTTAAGTAATGATTTTTCTGGGGGTTATTTTAATATATTACTATCTGGGCTGAAATTAGGCCTCGGAAATAAGATACAATACCGAATTCACTGAGGAAATGGGTTTTATTATTAAAATCATGAGGTGATTGTCGTAACGTGTCAGAAATTGTCGAAACATGTTTTATAGGTTTTTGAATGTATAATTTATGAAAAGTTAAGCGTTTTATAAGGGACACGGGTACTGTTTCCCCAACACAATCTTTTAATTAAGGGGTATAATGTACATAACCGTGACACTCGGCATATATAACTTTTTAATATCCCAAAACATCAATCGTCTTTATTTCAAGGATCGTTTAGATATAATGTCGCCATAACTTCCAACCGTCTGCTCATTGAGGTGAAGACTGCTCCCAGTTCCGCAGTATTTAACCGTAAATTTAAACAGTATATTATGGAGAGAAGCGATCCTTAAGTTGTTAATTAAGTTTTAATAAAATATGTTAAATATAGTAATATAAAGTCCTTTATTCTTTAGGATTTTGATATTATTCTCATTAATGTCGTTCCGTTGATTATTTTTGTCCTTAGTTAAGATTTAGGATTTAAGTTAAGTTAAATATAATTTAAAATAATAAATTAAATGGAGTTGTTGTATGAGCAACCATGTTTTATACCATACCTCCACCCGATATTAATTTTCTATTATAATGAATTCTAATATCGAAATAAAGACATTTTTGATTTGATTTGATTTGATGTTAGTTTTAACATGAGACTAATATTATGAGAAACAATAAAACTACGTTATATTTCTTTTCCGCTATATTCTTAAAAATGACATGTTTCGCTATCACTGAAGCTTCTTCAGATTGAGAATGAATGAATATTTTTCTATATTTAACAAAGTGTACAATCTTAAAATATTATTACAGGTATAAAGATGGTGTAGGGCGTAGGGGATATAATAGTAACAGTGGGATTTTCCAAATGATCAGTAAAGTGATTAGACAAATTATTTTATAGATTCATTTATACATGTAATAGCGGATTAGTGAAATAAATTTAACAAAGGAGAAATGTTAAGGTCTATTTGATAATTCAGTAAGACATCGGTATTTTGAAGTTTATTTATTTCCATGGATTCTAACAGATTAAGTTTTATGCCTTTATTTTCAGTATGTAAGATTTTAAAATTTGAATCAAAGTTATGTTGTTTTTCTTTTAAATGGTTGCAATAATTAGAATCTGTTATATCTTTTATGCAACTATTATAATGTTCTTGTATTCTTTTTCCAGGGAGACATTTTGGAAAAAGAATACAAGAACATTATAATAGTTACATAAAAGATAAAACAGGTTCTAATTATTGCAACTATTTAAAAGAAAAACCACATAACTTTGATTCAAATTATAAAATCTTACATACTGAAAATAAAGGCATAAAACTTAATATGTTAGAATCCATGGAAATAAATAAACTTCAAAATACCGATGTCTTACTGAATGATCAAATAGACATTAACATTTCTTCTTTGTTAAATTTATTTCACTAATCCGCCATTACATATATAAATGATTCTATAAAATAATTTATCTAATCACTTTACTGACCATTTGGAAAATCCCACTGTTACTATTATAACCCCTACACCCTACACTATCTTTATACATGTAATAATATTTTAAGATTGTACACTTTGTTAGATATAGGAAAATAATCATTCATTCTTAATCTGAAGAAACTACAGTGATAGCGAAACCTGTCATTTTAAAGAATATAGTGGAAAAGAAATATAACGTAGTTTTATTATTTCTCATAATATTAGTTATGTATTTCCACCAAGTATCGGCTGAATCAATTAATTTATTAAAATGACACGTTTTGTATTTTAGTCAGTAAATTCCACCTGATTAAGACCTAATGCATTTATTCATTCTCTATTGGTATTAGTCGAGTTATTTGAAATATTAAATTTTCTCCCCTAGTATTTCAATATACCGGGTGAGTAAAAAATACCGGAACGCTTAAATATCTTCAAAACCGCTAAAGTTGCGCTTACAGAATTTGGCATTTGGGGGTTTCCGGTGATGCATGCATGAAATTTTCAAAATTTAATATCTAGTAGTTGCTGAGATATGAAAACAGCTCATTATTAGCAAAAAGTATCAGAAAAAAAATAGTGCATTCAGTTTATAATAACAAAACGATTACGTTTAACGCAAAATCGGACAATTTGGCAACAGCATTGTTAAATTAAATCAGCTTTAGGGGTTTGGAAATATTTAAGCGTTCCGGTACTTTTTACTAACCCGGTATAACACATAATAAAAACAATTTAATAAATTAATATGTTTTTCCTAATTGGATAAGCCGAAAGGGACAGGAAAACCCTGACTCATCAAAATGTATTCAGTTGTTATTAATGGTAGAACTGCATTATTTTGGGTCTTGAGAACGTATATATTACGTTACAATAACAGCAGAACTTCTAAGGAGAATTTGTGGCGGAACTCAATTTGATTTAAACACAATAACATTAATACCTTTACCTTAGGAATAGTTTAATGCAATAAATTGTGATATTACTCTTGATGATACTGCAGTGATGAAATAAGCAAGTTCATGTAAAATTATATACAGGGTGTCGATTTGAAAACTGTCAACGTTTAATATCTCGCTTCCAGTAAATAAAATTAAAAATCGACAAGTCAATTTTATTATGTATTGTGTCATATTACCGTCTTCATAGTTTAACACCTTTGGAGCGGTAGATATTACCCTTAAAATCTGAAATAGGATGGGTCGTCAAGTGGCACATCATTCTACAGGTTTTTAAATCTCTTTCCAATAATACCATAATTTATTTCGAATAGTAATTTCCAATAAATTGCGTTTTAAAAATGAAAATAGTAGTTAGCATTTACCTGCACTTGGATATATGGTTTTTGGGTTATCATTCATGTCTTCTAAATACGTTATATTGTGGAAAAGCATTTCGTAAAGATTCAATGCGATTATCACTTTTCATTATTATCATCATCATCATCAATAGCCCTTCGGCGTCCACTGCTGGATATATAATTTTTAGCTTCTGCTAAATAAAAATAACTCATATTATTTGTGTTTTAGATGTTATTATTGTAATATTGATATTATTATAAACAGATTGACGTAAGTGTTTTATGAAGATTTTTAATCAACATCTTGTTTGAGGTTATGTTATTATTGTTTGCATAGGGAGATTTAAATTGTTATTTTTCTGGTAAAAACAGCTTATTGCACTCTATTTATGAACATAGAGTAACTCACCCTATAGCCATACTTTCTGTTGATAAATACAATACAGTACCTAAGCTTTTTTTACAGAAAAATAACAACTGAAATCTCGCTAAACAATAACATAACCTCAAACTTGTTCAGATGGTGATTAAAAATTATTTCAATCTGTGGTTGAAAATAGATCAATAATAACAACTAAAATATAAATTATATCAAGAAGTTGCTTATTTATCGCTAATAAACGTAAACGTACACCTGCTATAAAAAATGAGAAATTCAATGCAATCTTGTGTCTTACCAAAACTTTAAAAATGTTAACTAAAATTTTTTCGAAAAATATTTATCTTCGCGTGTCGTTAATGTATCGACACTATGGTTTGTAAAATATTTCGAAACAAGAACGTCTTTAAGTGTTTCTAGTAACTGGATTAGAAAATGTGTCGCAAAAGTTTCGTAACACATATTTTATGTCTCGATACAACTTTATAATTTTAATCGAAAATGTTTCGAAACGTTTCTCAGTAAAGAATGTGTGTCCAATTTGTATCTAAAAATGCTACTTGGGTAATTGCTTTAGTTTGAAAAATAAATAAAATTCAATTTTTATGTAAGATATGTCATATTTTTAATTTTAGGAGATTTACATGCATCTAGATTTTATGCACTGGTACAATTAGACATATCAGGACGTAAATTCTAGAATCTATTTGCTACAGTTAAAAAAAAATATTAAAGTCGGTTCGTTTTAACGAAATAACCGTATTAATTAGGACATGAATTTTTAAATATTTAATTAATAGTATAAATAAGCCATTGCCTACTTCAACAATCGCTATTAAGTCAACCTGTACTGTATAAATCAAGCAATTTTAAATATGAATACTTCGTGTTGTATAACTTTAGATTAAACCCTTCGCTTCCTGGCAGTGTGATTCATGTGAATTAGGATATTTCATGAAGTAATAGGTTAGCAGTGACTAATATGTATTCAGTGGCGATCCTGGACTTGCAGTATTACTAATTTACATCTTCGGTCTGCAGTTATTGCCTGGCAACAATAGCACGAATTGTTAAGGAGAATTTGCATTAAGGGTCCATTTGATTAAAGTACAATAATGGTACCTTATCCGAAAGATTTATGTAACAAGGTTGACAACTTCCTAGTGGAGAAGCATACTAAATAGCTAACGGAAAAGAATCTTCATGTTTCAAGAATATACGTAAATTTTCTTAGTTTACATGCTGGCGTAGTTCGTCTAAATAAATGTTCTTCTATGCGTATAGTTCTTGCAGAATTATACCGTTGATTCTTACTGATATAAATAAACTACCTTATTAAACCCTATTGTATACGCCTGAACCTCTTCAAAGCTCAATAAATGGGATCAGGTCCGGCTTGAAAATGTATGCCACACCACATGATTTATTTTTATAATTTAAAATAAATAGATAGGTATTTTAAGTTTTAGGTACATATAATAAATGTAAAATAATGATAACAATTAATGATAATTGAAAATAATATAATTTAAAAGTATAACTATTAGGATAACAAGTACAATAAAAATTAATTAAATTCTAAGAAACTATTGATAATTTATTCAAAATTTAACTTTATCACTATCTTCATCTAAGCCTAAACTTATAATTAAGGGTTGAACATTTGTAATCATACAATTGTCAGAATTTTCCACCTTAAGTACATGCTGTACACAGTTTTTCCAGCTGTCTGCAGACATTTTTCTTACTTCGTTTTTAATTAATTCTACTACTGATGCATTTAATCTAGGAGAAATATTATTTCTCCTAATATTGGATTTTAATTGGTGCCATATTAGCTCAATAGGATTGAATATACAATAGTACGGAGGAAGACGCAACACTGTATGTCCATTTTCTGCTCCAAGTTTGTCACACTCGTATTCCTTATTTATTTTAAAAGCTTTTAATACTTCTAGCAGTTCTCGCTTTTTGTAAGTTTCCTCAAAATATAAATCATTTTCAATCATAAAATTTTGAATCTCTGCTTTTGTATTATTAGAATTGGGAATGATTTTTGCTTGCCGACTATGATAACTAGCATTGTCCATTACAATGACGCTATTTTCAGGTATATTTTTAAGGAGTTTATGTTTAAACCAATCTTCAAAAAGTTGTGCGTCGGTATCTTGATGGTAATCTAAAGAAGAATCTGCTATGTTTTTAGCCGAAAGAAACATACAATTTGGAACAAACCCGTTCTCTGAACCAGCATGTAATATTGTGATTCTTTTGCCTTTATTTGATGGTGCCTTGGTTTAACATTTTTTGGAAGAATCATCCCAACCTTTTCTTGGAGTGTCATTGGTATCGAACCATGTTTCGTCAAGGTAAATAATTGGACGATTTTTTTCTCTAAATTGTTTAACAGCTAATAAATATTTAAGTCTCCATTCCCGACACTTGAAGACCTATCAGCACAATTCCAAGGACGCCACATTCTACCACTAATAAGCCCAACTAAAAATTACTCGCCGGAAAACCACTAAAGATTAAAATTATTAAAAATCACTTTATAGTTATATATGCATCAGGCATAGGTATAAATTGAATTCGTATACCTGGTCCGGCTCTGCTCGAAAAGGTTTTAAAATTTGGGATTTCCTTATTTATTTTATGGTCGAATAGATATTGAGGTTTTATTGAAGTCAAGAGATCAACGATATACTTCTGCAAAAACTATAACTTTTCCATTCATATGAAACATGCTCTTTACAACTCTTATTACGTACCATTACTTAACTTTTCAGAGGGTCAATAAAAAATAATTAGGCTTGCTCCAGTACATCCAAGGACTCATCCACTAAAATATAATAAACAATTTCAATAACACTCTGTAGTCTACTGTTAGTGGGTGTACACTTACAGGTCAATTGACGAATTCTTTTTAGTTAACTGGACGTTAAAGTTTTCCTTAAAGCCAAATTCGCTGATGATGTGGTAGTAGTGTGGCGTAGTACGGTGGGTTATTTCCACCGGGGGTGTATTCAGGCCTTATCTGGGTCGAGTAAGAGGTGAACCCCTGGATAGTCAAAGGTATATCGATAACTGTCTTACGAAACTTGTTAATTTGATTTAAGACGAACATGCTAGAGACGATACAGACCTTGCGTCCTGTCACTATGCGACACAAACTCAAAATTGGTTAGCAGACCAAAACGTACCTTCCCCAGGCTCGGCCCATTGAATATTTTTGGGGTTCTTTTATCTCGAAAAGTTTACGATGGAGGATGCGAAGCACAAAATGAGGAGGAACTTTGACACAGGATATATAGAAAAATCCGAGAAATCGATATAATTGCCGTCCAAAACCTAATGCTAGGTGTCCGCAGAAAGTTGCTTCTAGTGGAAGACCATGATCCTCTATGTTTAATTTAAGTACATAATTTTGTTGCTTATGAAACAATTAATTACTATGTATTACAAAACTTAATTTAAATATATTTTATTACTTATGGGACATACGTTATTTGGAATTGAGGAGAATTAGAAATCATTAGGCATCAGCAGAACCTATGACTTTCTTTCTAACTCGTGGCTAAGAAAGCTCCAATCACTTAATTTTAACCTTTAATTTGAAAAACACTAATTACATCAGTATTTTGACGAATTAAGTATCAAATCATGTTATTAATTGTAGCTGGATGAAAACGCAATTTCCATGAAGCCAATATTTAATAGACCGCATACAGACGTTACAGAGAGCATACATGACCATACGTCCCATCCGGTTATATCTTCTGCAGCCATTGGCCATAATCCAATCAGCTAATTGAACGCGGCTGTTCTTGTCAAGCCTAAAGCTCAATGACGCTCGGATCCCCTTTGTGACGACTGCCAAGTCCTGTGTGAAATAGCTATTTAAAGGAATTTTGACGGGTGGAGCATTAGGGAAATTCTGAATGAGTGCGTATTAGGGTTAGTGTCAGCGGCAGTATTTGCATAAGTCTGGATTTAATTAAAATTATTTCTCAACACCCCCCCCCCCCCCCTACTTCCGTAAAAAACATTTCAGGATACTTGGAAACTTTACAACATGTTTTATTCTTTTACAAACCGCACAATTTTTACCCTTGACATTTTAGATTCATCCTAAATAACTTATATACAGGTCGACAACTTCATCTGTGAAAGGAATGCGGACAATAAAATTTCTTTGGTTAGCAATGTTGTCACATATATTAAATTTTAATTTAATAATATGTTACCAAGTAAACTCTAAAATTAAATTTGCCATTTAAAATAAAGTATGTAAGAAATTAATATTCTATTATAGTTTCAATGATCTTAAACCTTTCTTTTCATAATATTTGTTTTAATATTGAATTGCAAAATAAAATAATTGTTCAATAAAGTACTTTTAATCAGAAAATAGGGCAACATGGTGCAATATCAACGGTAACCATAGGTAACAGGTGGCTAGGGCTAATTTGATAGGTGATATCTCAGACAGAGGATGACGACACGCGTCTGTTGATACGCCCATTGTGCCGGCGTGATTGTTGTGCGATGTCCAATATGCTTCATCCAGTTGCGTAGTGATAGGAAGGGCAAGAGTTAATATATTGTGTTAAATTCTGTTTTTTAAAAAGTGTTCGTTGTATTAAAACTGTGATAATAAATGAATATTCTCGTGGTAAAACCCTTCATAGTCAAACCCGTAAAGTGATTGCCAATGTGTACAGGGTGTGTGAAGAGGAATCGCAAATTAATGCATTTGAATTGCCACTTAAGCGAAAGGCTACAAAGGGGATAAATCATGATCCAGCATCTAGGAACTGTGAATTGTTTGAACTTGTCCAGCGTCATAAACCTCTCAATAATGACAAAAATGCACATATGCACAACATTATCTGTGAATACATAAATAATCCCTTATTATATAAGGTATCATCGGGTGGTCTGGGAAATAATAATTTTTCCCTAAATTGGTATTTGATATTTTAATGAAATTTCAGTGAGGTAATAAATAGGGAGATAAACACAAAAAAAGAAATGCGTAGTTTAAATTTACTCAAATAGAATAAATCTTCAAAGAAATATATTTTGAGAACAATTATTTAAATATATAAATAGATATTGCAATTGTTATTTTGAAAAATGAATTCCTTGCTACGAGACTAAGTGCTCAATTCATACTTGTTTTGAAAATATATTTCTAGGCGTAAGATTTATTTTATTTAATTATTATATTTTTAAACTAAGTATTTCCTTTTTCACATATTTGATTTTCTATTGAGGAATGGCGGGGTAGGTAACCTTAAAATTTTAAATATGATGATGTTAATTGTTTATAAATTTTCAATCTACCAGAATTTTGAAAATGTCAAAGTGGAAGAAGTGAAATTTTTTTTAAATATCTGTTATGTAATGTTATATTATTTTTTTATATATTTCATTTATTCGGTTTTCTTTCTCTGCGATTTTAAAATTTAAGGCAATATTACCTTTTAATGGTAAGCTATTACAACAATTCAAGTTCTATTATGAACTGAAATATGAATTATTAATAGCATTTTTTTCAATTTTTCCCTCTGAAAAACAACGTCAAACGCGACCGCTGTGATTGATGGTTCCTTCTGTTACAAAAATCAGCCACAAAACAAATGAAATTAATCTTCTACAGTTTTTTAGATTAGAGTAAAATTGAGATTAATTATTTTACTTACAATTTACCGAATATTTACAGCCGTATTCACAAGAGTTTCAAATTTAAAACCATCCTGGGTTTAAACGAATAAGTCGGCTCAGTTTTGTACCTGCTATACATTTTGTACAGTTTGTCATTATTTTTATGTCTTATGACGTTTTCGATTGAACTTAGTATTTTTGCAATTATTTCTACGATGAATATTATTACAAAAATATTGGAAAAAAAGACAAGAATTTAATTCAAATACAAAACCTTGTTCACTTATTCATAACAGTTGCTAAATCAACAACTGTCAATTTGAGACGATTTTATATTGAAACCCTCTAGTCAACGCGACATTTTTGAAATTTATATTTTATAATTTGCCTTTGTTAACTGAAATATAGTCTACTACTTTATGTTATATCAGATATAGAATGTTTCACGAAAAATGGATATAACTTAATGACTGCAGTAAAAGTACCTGTGGCCATCCCATTATTTATGACCGTTTGTTATTATTATGTGGAAAGGACCGGATTGTAATAATTATAATTAAATTAATTTATATTTAAATATCTTTTTGTGGTAAAATTTGTTAGTTTTTGAGGAATGGTTCAAGAATTGTCTTTTCCAAACATTTCTCAGAATAGCGTGATAGTAATGGACAATGCGAGCTATCTCAGTCTTGCCAATTATATAAAGCTCCAATCTCAAATAATACAAAATTGGAGATTCAGAACTACATGGCGGCGAATGATATATATTTTGAAGAAAGTTATAAAAAAGTGATCTTTTAGAAGTTTTAAAGACATTTTGTATAAAACAAGTATATGTTTGTGACACATTGGCAGAAGAAATTGGACATACAGTGCTACGGCTCCCACCCTATTATTGCATTTTTAACCCCATAGAGCATATGTAGCACCAGTTAAAATCACTGGTTAGGTCTGAAAATATTTCTCCGACCTTAAGTTCTAGTGTTGTAGAATTAATACGAAAATGCTTTAATGATATTCCCCCAGGTAGTTGGAAAAATTCAGTCCGTCACGTAATAACTGTAGAAAATTCGTATATTAGTCTGGATCGTATAATTAATCCAATTATAATTAATTTTGATGAGGATAGCGATAGCGAAACAGAACTATCTATAGAATGACATTATAAATGTAAATAAATATGACTAGTAATATTTTAAAAAAATGTTATTTCATTTCATTACATTAATATAATCATATCATTACTTGTTTTCCTTAGTCCGTCCCTTCATACTTCACTTGTTTATTGCCAAGCTCTTGTCGACACAATGGGACCGACCCAGGAAATCATTAAGTCGGATCCGTTTTTCGTGAAACAATCTTTACATGAAATATTTATTCCCATAAACATACCCATATTCAAACAAACCCGAACAAACACGTAGAATTAAAAACAAAGTTTTATTAAAGTATATTCTAATGAAAATTCCTTAGTGATATTCTTCTGCCATTGAAACTGGTTTACAGACTAAATGTTATTTCATTTCATTACATTAATATAATCATATCATTACTTGTTTTCCTTAGTCCGTCCCTTCATACTTCACTTGTTTATTGCCAAGCTCTTGTCGACACAATGGGACCGACCCAGGAAATCATTAAGTCGGATCCGTTTTTCGTGAAACAATCTTTACATGAAATATTTATTCCCATAAACATACCCATATTCAAACAAACCCGAACAAACACGTAGAATTAAAAACAAAGTTTTATTAAAGTATATTCTAATGAAAATTCCTTAGTGATATTCTTCTGCCATTGAAACTGGTTTACAGACTAACAATCAATTTTACTTCAATAAATCTTAAAAATCAGAAATATTAATACTTAATGAAAGTCTGTCTACACCACAAATATAGAATTTACCATTGATATATTATATAGTTAGAAAAAGACATGAAATTGCGGGTTTGTTAAAGTATGACAAAGTTGCAGAATTTTGAGCTTAAATTAATGCAGGTGAGACATTAAGATATTTTCGACCTTCCGGAGATATCAAAAAAACCCGATCCGATAAACATTGAAAAATGGAAAGTGCTATTTTACTCTGCACTTGAAGGTAGTTTCTAATTTAAACAGGACGTTTCGGTTTTCAGATTTCACCATCAATTCAAAACTTTTAAATACGGTCCTGATATTACTTTTCAACTTATTTCGTTTCCCCAAAACATAAACAAATATCATTTTACCAAAAATTTCACCGTTTTGAACCTAAGATACACCATCAGCTGCTTAATTTTGCAATACGGTCCTGATATTATTATATTTATGAGGGTGATATCTGAAAACCGTAATGTCCTTTTTTAAATTAGAAACTATTTTTAAATGCAGCGTAAGAAAGTGCCTATAGAATGTACTTTCCGTTCTTCAAATACTGTTATAAAAAGCCAAACGGAATATGAAATTTTCGGATATCTCCGGAAGTAGTCAAAATTTTCTTAATTTCTCACCAACATTCACTGAAGCTCCAAATTCTGCAACTTTGCCATAATTTAACCTTTCGTGTATATAGATTCCGAGATCCCAACGGTGAGCATCGAATTTGGGACACCCTGTACATTATTTAAATAATTTAAAAATATACCTCCAACAGGCTGTTATCCACCTCGATTTTTTTCCATCCTTAACAAATAATTTCGCTATAATATGGCATGTCTAATAACGTGAATAATCCAATATTGCTAGGAGCGCGACTACATAGTCCATGAGTCCGCCCATATGTATATTACGAAATATCTCGCTGTCAAATACCACTTCTAATCTACGTCCGTGATCTTCCCATTATCTGAATCAAATTGAAGGGCAGCCCATTGTCCTCGGGCGTATGAGAATTTAGTGACTCTCTCTATCGACATTACCAATCCCCCTAATGCAGAGTTTAGCACGTATGCCGCTATGTATTTTGCGAAACTGTACGACTTTAATCCTAGGTTTTATACGGTTTTATGCAAATAAGTTTGAAAGGGGATTTTTCAATGCTGGATTTGTTCCAACGGACAGAATGATAAAATTAAAATTGTTAAAATAGATTGCCCTGTAAAAAGTCAGGAGACCTGCATTGTTTAAAATCCCGTTAACCGCGATGTTTTAAATTGGTGCTTATTTGATTTGGAACACGAATCGTTGATAAGTTCCATTCATGTTAGTTTTCAAAATTTTAAAATACACATAGATTCAAAAGTTTTGCATGATTTTGGCATGTTAAGATAATTTCAGGAATGATTTTTTTTTTCTAAATGTTTATTTATGTTTATTAGTTAAAACGATACCATTTTTGTAACAAACTTTACTTTACAAAATATGACTAATAATAGTTTTTAAAATATATTTATACCTATCATATTTTAGTATATTTTAATACCTTCCTGTAACCTGGATCTGGCGATGTAGAGTGTCATTCCTTAACCATGTTGTTTTGAGTTATTGTTTTCAGGTTATCAATTAATTTATCTGAAATTCTGGCTACCCTAAAAAAGATTTTCTTGTTTAATGGTAAATTAATTATAAAGACATGATTTCAAATTTATATTGGTTAAGGAACCATTTAAATGTTTTTTTATCGACAGCTTATTTTATTTAATTTTTCGTTCGATCAGTGTATGTAAAAAGGGGAACAGAACTTCCGGTCATATTTCTCTACCTTCCAAAGCCGGTTAAAATAAAATCCATTGTGTACAATATACTATTTAAGCTGTACGATTGAATATTGGACGCATTCGAGAACTGTAGCGTTATAGTGCTGTATTTCAACGATGTCATTGTTAAAATATTACTGCTACACTGCAGGCTTTAGTATAGCGATAAGTCGTAAATTTTATATTGACGACTTCTCGATAGCTATCAATTCATATCAAATACATTCTAATATGTGAAATTTTGTGTATTAGCTAACTTAGGAGCATAGGGGTTTCAGCGGTAGATTTGTAACAATTCTCTGAATTGTTGAATTGTCAACATACTTCATGGCGCAACCATTAATAATTTATTGTTAACAACATCTGGCGCCTGGCCAATCATTTTTTCAATTAAATAGTATATATATATATATATATCGGATTTAAAACGTGCTCCGACGTCTTCCGATTCCCCATCTCCATTGTTCCCTGTCATTCCACAGGTCCTCGTCCAGTCCTCTCTCTCTGATTTCGTTATTGATGCTTTCTCTCCAACTCCTTCTCGGTTTCCCCTCTTCCTTCTTCCCGTTGGTGTTCAGGTAAGTATTTGTTTAGGAAGTCGTCGTTTATCCATCCTTTGAATATGTCCGAACCATCTTAGTTGTTTCGTCCTTATTTCGTCGGTTATTGTGTGGCCCACTTTCATGTTTGCGTGGATTGTTTCATTGCGAACTCTTTCCATTTTTGATTTTCCTGCCGCTCTTCTCCAGAACTTCATCTCCGTTGCCTCCAATATTCTAAGGGTTTTTTCTTTTAGTTGCCAAACTTCGCAGCTATATGTTATTATGCTTTTTATGATAGTATTATATATTAGGTGTTTGTTTCGGTTTGTGATTTTTTGATCCCATAGGATACTATTTAGCATAGCAATAGCCTTTCTGCCTTGATTATTCCTGTCTTTAATGGTATAATCTAGCGTTTCACTGTCTGAAATATGTATTCTCAAATACAATTAAATAGTCATTTTACGAGAACAATTCATATCGCTGTTGAGTTGAAGTATGAAGGGGACAGTAAAACACACAGTCAGTTCCACTCGTTTAATAAAAACATAATGCAGGTTTAATTCGAAACTGTACATGTCTCGCTCTGTTTAAGAACCCCTACAGTCGAGAATAATTAAAGCTCCTGCTCGAGTGGGATATCCAAGACCACAGGCATCATGAAGTTGGTAACTTAAAGTTTTAGTGAGGGAGAGAAAAAACAGTTACTAAGTTAAATCCCTTAAGAGGATATTTAATTTAAATTTTAGAGCAATTTAAGAAATAATCATTTCCTGACCATCTGATGGTTCCTTTTACAGGGTGATTCACGGTGAGTGGCCTATTAAAAGATCGGGAACTAAAAAAGATAATTGTTTGGAATATTGTTACTCGCTATCGCCGATCATTTTCAAGAAGAAATTGTTTACGTATCTGTCACTTCCGGTTATACCGGAAGTCGGTGCCAACTTGCTTATTTTAAATAAAATATCCTATATATTATTACATTTTTTGAGTCTACACAACATTCTAGACAGATCTCATATATATCATGTCCTATACCTAAGTCTAAGCATGTTTGAAAAATTCAAGGTCTTATGTCTAAAATAACCTTTTAAAATGATTATTAATTTTTCCTACAAGGAAATCGTTTGCTATTTAATTTAGGGTCGGATTCCTTGTTGAAATGGACCTACTTTAACATATTAATAAATTATTTTGATAACATGTTCAAAAAATTAGATTGAAAATGAAATTGAGGAAACTGCACAAAATCTACATTTTCGAATGAGTCCCCGAAATTGTATAATTATTTTCTATTGTTTAAAAGGGTAAGTTTGTATAAGGTTGTCTATAATTATTAATAATCCTGTCGGGGCACTTAAATTACATAAACAAACGTTATTTTAACTTGTTTATTGTTTATGGGGAATGTGATAAAGTAATAACAAGAACATGTGACAAATTTATTTAGTTGGCATTTGACTGTTTTTCAACACCGTCATAACTAGTAAGAGTAAATGAAGTTAATATCCTGACCAAAATCGCCATATAAAACTATTTAATTGGCAGTATTTTGAATAATATAATTTTTAGGAATAGAGAACCTTATACAAACTTACCCTTATTTTTAATGTTAAATAGAAAATAGTTATAAAATTTGGGGTTTCGATTTGAAAAATAGTAGATGTAGAAAATCCGACCTAAATTAAATAATAAAAGCAAGGGTATAAGAAAAATAAATAATTATTTTTAGCAAATGCCATTTTAGACATAAAATCTTAAATATGTCAAACATATTTAGACAGGTATAGGACAAGACATATAAAATCTGTCTAGAATGTTGTGTAGAATCCAAAAATGTAATAATATATAGGATGTTCCAATTAAAATAAGCAAGTTGACACTGATATCCGGTATAACCGGAATTTTAGGTGCATTAAAATTCGGAATTAAAAACTTAATCCGAAAATAAATACAGGGACATCCAAAATATTTGGAAAGTTCTAAAATTTTGTGTTTCGGTTTTTATATTTTCCTGAATTTATTCGAAGAGATGTCCAAAAATAAATTTCACTTCTTCATTGCTACTTTTTATTGTCCACAAGATGGCCATCATCAGATCTTTAATGCGACGGTCCGTCTTTGGGCCACCATCATCATCAATTAACGGGCCTGCATTTTTTTGTTTAAATTTTGAAAGAGGAATCTACGTTCAGCGGTATACAACACTTACTGGTTTTCCAACGTTTTCTTCTTTAAATTAACCATCTTCATTAAAATACCCCTAGTATACAACGTTTCACGAAAATTGGATACGACTTAATGATTTCCTGGGTCGGTCCAATTGTGTCGACAAGAGCTTGGCAATAAACAAGTGAAGTATGAAGGGTCGGACTAAGGAAAACAAGTAATGATATGATTATATTAATGTAATCAAATGAAATAACATTTTTAAAAAATATTACTAGTCATATTTATTTACATTTATAATGTCATTCTATAGATAGTTCTGTTTCGCTATCGCTATCCTCATCAAAATTAATTATAATTAGATTAATTATACGATCCAGACTAATATACGAATTTTCTACAGTTATTACGTGACGGACTGAATTTTTCCAACTACCTGGGGGAATATCTTTAAAGCATTTTCGTATTAATTCCACAACACTAGAACTTAAAGTCGGAGAAATATTTTCAGACCTAACCAGTGATTTTAACTGGTGCTACATATGCTCTATGGGGTTAAAAATGCAATAATAGGGTGGGAGCCGTAGCACTGTATGTCCAATTTCTTCTGCCAATGTGTCACAAACATATACTTTTTTTATACAAAATGTCTTTAAAACTTCTAAAAGATCACTTTTTTTATAACTTTCTTCAAAATATATATCATTCGCCGCCATGTAGTTCTGAATCTCCAATTTTATATTATTTGAGCTTGGAGCTTTATGTAATTGGCGACTGTGATAGCTCGCATTGTCCATTATTATCACGCTATTCTGAGGAATGTTTGGTAAAAGACAATTCTTGAACCATTCCTCAAAAACTAACAAATTTTACCACAAAAAGATATTTAAATATAAATTAAGCAAACCTAACCTACCTGATGTGCCTATATTTAATTATAATTATTACAATCCGGTCCTTTCCACCTAATAATAACAAACGGTCATAAATAATGGGATGGCCCAGGTACGTTTACGGCAGTCATTAAGTTATATCCATTTTTCGTGAAACAAACTTTATGTATTCCTGTAATTTACTTTTGTATTAAAGAATTCGAATTGACTGTAAACTGTAAATCTCAATGCCTTCTCTAAAAAGTGTTAAAAAAGTGCTGGTTTTAAGTGTCAAATTTTATTTGCGTCAATAAAATAAATTACTTGTAGGTACTTACAGTAAGTAGAAATTTGACTGGTATTTTAGCTATAATCTGGGTTATATTTATATGAACTTAATATACCTAATTAAAAGATAATTAAAATTAAATATGCTAATAAACAATTTACAAACTGATCACTATAGATGCCGTCACTGCGTGCACCAGACGAAATTGGAACAGTTAGATATCTTACCATGTGGTTATTGCATCATAGTAATTCCTTTAGTTGTTCGGTTGTTGATGTAAAGATTGTTTCACGAAAAATGGATATATGGTTAGTTTTTATTTCTTGCTGGAAGAGTTTAGTTGTATTACCGATATTATTTTACCAAACGTATAAAAAAACAGTATGTGGCGTCCATAGAAAAACATTGATGGTGCTTCTTCTAGTGTTGCAATAAAACAAAAACTCCGTCAAATAAGGAAAAAGAATAAGCAATTTACATGCTGGGTCAGAAAATGGTTGGGTTCCAATGCCTTGTGGCTTCCTGCAAAAAACATTAAAGACTCTTGTGTGGACTACCATGAAGATTCAATGGTCGAACTTTTTGAGGAATAGTTCAAGAATTGTCTTTTACCAAACATTCCTCAGAATAGCGTGATAGTAATGGACAATGCGAGCTATCACAGTCGCCAATTACATGAAGCTCCAAGCTCAAATAATACAAAACACAAAAGATTCAGAACTACATGAAGAAAGTTATAAAAAAGTGATCTTTTAGAAGTTTTAAAGACATTTTGTATAAAAAAAGTATATGTTTGTGACACAGTGGCAGAAGAAATTGGACATACAGTGCTACGGCTCCCACCCTATTATTGCATTTTTAACCCCATAGAGCATATGTGGCACCAGTTAAAATCACTGGTTAGGTCTGAAAATATTTCTCCGACTTTAAGTTCTAGCGTTGTGGAATTAATACGAAAATGCTTTAATGATATTCCCCCAGGTAGTTGGAAAAATTCAGTCCGTCACGTAATAACTGTAGAAAATTCGAATATTAGTCTGGATCGTATAATTAATCCAATAATAATTAATTTTGATGAGGATAGCGATAGCGAAACAGAACTATCTATAGAATGACATTATAAATGTAAATAAATATGACTAGTAATATTTTAATGTGGTTGTCCTTAGTCCGTCCCATAATACTTCACTTGTTTATTGCCAAGCTCTTGTCGACACAATGGGACTGACCCAGGAAATCATTAAGTCGTATCCAAATTTCGTAAAACGTACTTTCCCATCGTGTCGATAAAAAACTAGGACAACAAAATTTCTTATTTTCCCCTTGACTATTAGGAATAATTTACTGTCGAGTCTGGACCAGTAAAATTTCATATACAAATTTTACATGTCAGCATATATTGTTACTTTATCATTAACTTGTTAAGCATATTTTTCTTTTAAAAATATACCTAATGCCTTGCAAAACGGTGCTTTTATTAGGGATATTGCAGAGAATCGGGGGTAATCAAAAATACCGTGTTGTTGCCGCTAAAATTTATAAAACAAGTAATATATTTTCATGTCACCTCGTATCGCAAAATACAAAACGTTAAATTATGTAACCTAGGTTACTTTCTTAAAGTTTTGTGTTTTTACCTTTACAGCTCTAGAACACCTTTTATAGTCTATGAGATATGTATTTCCCTTCCCAGTTTTGTGATTTTGCTGTCCTAGTTTGATACATTGTTATTTTCAATTAAAAGTCAAAAAATCTCAAGAAACGCTTACCAACTCAAACTCAATCAAACAAATAATTATTTGTGTTCTGAGCAAGAACTCTCCCTCTCCTTTAAATTTGACGATATTACGAGCAATAACTTGTTTCTAATACAAAGCGCCCCCAAATTCTGTCAGGGGTAGACGATTTGTGTGATTCTTAATTCTGTCAAGGGTGGACGATTTGTGTGATGTTTCCTTCTTACAAATTAAACAAAATTTATTTTTTCACATTTATTTTGGAGCTAGTTTTATAAAAGGAAGTATTTTCCTCGAAAAGCTGTTTTACGCGACAAGGGTTTGAATAAAAGATCAGACTATTTGACTATTGTATGTGATATAATTAAAATAACAAAAAAACTTCCAGTTAGAACTTTTTAAATAAACCTTCATCTATGATTTATTTAAAATTTGAATTTGATACGAATGACCTTATCCTTATATCTAGTACGTTGTGTTGGAATTTACACTCACGTGAAAAAAAAACGATCCAATTTGGATTAAGTTTAAGTCTTGATAACTTTTTATTTTTCCACTTTAGTTATTCTTTTTAGAGAACTGTGGGTACAACTATCACTTTTAACGTGTCTTCTACAAAATTTAACTAACATCGGTTATTCGACAATTATACAGGGATAATTGAAATCTTGTTTTTTTTATCTAATTTCAAACACTCTGTATAATAATCAAGTAGCAAAATTATTTAAAAATACCATTTAGAGTAATATATTCTTTACGCTTTGTTTTTGGTTCATGTCAATACATTCATTTATTCTCAAAGAAAAACTGATGTTGGCTATCAATAATTTAAATTTATCCATAAAATAATAACTCAATAGGAATTCACTTTGTTTTCTTTGCACTAGGTGGAGATATGATGATATTAACCATAGACATATAATGTAAAAGATGAGACAAAACATTCCATTCATAAAACACCATTTATTTACAATCACACACAGTTGTACAGTTTCAACTAAGTTAGCAGAATATGGTACGCGTTTAGATAATTTTGATCTAACATTAGTCATAAATAGGTAAACGTTGTAGGTATTTTTTACAGAAATTCAGATAATATAAAGACATAATCCCTATTTTTGCAATATTTACTTAAATTATAGAATTAGCTACATTACTGCTTTACCTTAAAAAAAACATAACCTCATTATTCTCACTTACCGACGAAATAGTAAGTCGGGGTTAGAATTGTCGTATCTCTTACACACCACGTACTAACGAACCATTAGTACGTAAAACATACTAAAAATGAATTCAAAAATACAATAGATCACAACCACAATAGAGAATTAGAAGCAACAATACTGTGCCCGAAAAATGGATGACATTCCGAAACTTCAGGGTTAAACGTACAATCATGGGTATGGACGTGTGTACAACGTTGCCACGGTGATTTCCCTAAAACATTGCAATTTGGTGTTGTCGGGAAACAATAAATAACTTTACGAGTAGAAAATTTAAAAAATACAAACATATTTAGTATAGTATTTCTACTTAATAGGTACACATGAGAAATGTATTCAATATAATTACTATTATAGCATTCGGTTTCAAACACAGGCGGTAGATTTAGGACCCTCGGTACAGACTTGGCATCTCATTGATTTCTGTTTAAAACTTTGTATGATGTGTATCAGGGGTCCTGAGTGCTTTGGCGAGATTGACTGTATATAAAACAGTCATCTCGCCACATTTTTACTTTTGTTCCACATTGTTGTTTTTAAGGAATAATTCAGAATTAGATACATTACACACTACAAACCTTTTGAGTGTGAGACAAACTGTAACATATAATACAATGATATTTGTGTATAAAATGTTGAATCACCTGGTACCAGAGCATCTCATAGGCAATTGCAGGTTTGTTAGGGACATATATACAATACCCGTTCAAGAGATTACTTTTATTTGGATAGAGTCAGAACTAGTTTCAGTCAAAATAGTCTATTTTATAAGGGGTTGAGGCAATACAATGAGCTTCATGAGCATGGTAAGGGTAGTGACAGTTTACTAAGTTTTAAAAGGTCATGTAAATCATATATTAAACAACATATCAAAATATAACAGTGAATTGAGTAACTGAAAAATTTTGCAATTCGGTAATTGTCATGGCACTTGCATGGTTGGGTAACTGGTGCTTAAATTGGAAATTTTTAAATTGTTATTATTCTTTTTTTTTATATATTTGTAAAATTATAAATATGTAACAATTCTAGTCGTGTGCTAATAATAAAGATTATTATTATTATTATTATTATTCTGACGACATATAAACAGTTCTGTCTCTTTATTATATTAAGTGCTTTTGATATGAACCGACGTGTAGAGATAGTAATTAAGGCTAGAGGAGGCAATATAAAATATTGAGGCATATTTAGTAAGTAAAAACCAAATCCTTAATAACCTAGATCATTTTGAATTTGTGTGAGAATAAATGCATGCATTGACATGAACCAAAAAACAAATTGTAAAGAAATAGATGACTCTGGATTAAAACTGACATTTTGAAATAATTTTGATACTTGATTATTCCATACGATGTTTTAAAATTAGATAAAAATACAACATTTCAATTATCCTTTTATAATATTTTTTTTTAGAAAACACCTCCATTGGCATTTACTGAAATTACAATCTGACCACAACTTAGATCAATGAGCAATATTTTTCAAACCTAATTTACTACAGCTACGAAACTTATATCTAAGAACTTACTCACTAGAGTTCCTTATTTTTTCTAATATCCTAATTACACTAATGTTAATGTGTACCCAAGCACTGATATCTGCTTTCGTACCAACACAATTACACAAGCTCGAAAGGTTTGATCCTCTTGAGTCTCCTGGTCTGGTTCGTATTGTCAAGGAGCTGGATAGCCTCGACATTGACGTGATGAAGAAGTCGCTGTTCATGACTCCTGGCGAATTCGCTAATGGCCTGGCTAACGGTATCCATTTCCATGTCTCTATGGAGGTCACTATTTCTGCAGTACCAAGGGGCATTGACTATGCTCCTTAGTACTTTGATTTGGAATCGCTGGATTACTGCTAAATTGCTCTTACTGGCACAACCCCACAGCTGGATGTCATATGTCCATACTGGCTTGAGAATTTGTTTGTACAGAAGTACCTTGTTATATATTGACAGAGTAGAATTTCGTACAAGCAGCCAATACATTTTCTTGAATTTGATATCTAATTCTTCTTTTTTCTTTTTGATATGAGCTCTCCAGCGTAGCTTAGCGTCCAGCGTTATACCCAAATATTTTGCTGTATCAGCATATGGTACTTGAATATTGTTTATGCTAACAGGAATATATTGGCCTCTTTTGTTAGTGAAATTCACATGGGCAGATTTAGTCCCATTTAATTTGATTCGCCATTGCTTAGTCCAGTTGTTAATTTTGTTAAGTGATGTTTGCAGTTTCAATGCCGCTTCTTCGTGATCTTTGCCTACGGTCACTTTTATAATATGGCGAAAAACCAATGTTACTTAAAATTTGTAAAGGACCCGTTAAAACAGATAGTAGGTATAACCTATTTCCTCTTCACTGAAGAGGTTTAAAATTTAATACTGATAATTTGAGACCGGATAAAAAGAAATGAAAATAAGTGCTTAAAAAAGAATAAAAATATTAAACAAGAAGCACAAAATTTATCAAAAAAGCACGAAATAAGCAAATTAAGTAAAAATTAAATTTATAAGACAATGAGAAAAAAATTAAAATAAGTTGTAATGATAATAATTTTATAATTAAAAGAATGTATAAGAGACATACTATAACTAAATGTTTCTCGAAATTATCCGTGGTAAACTTATATCTTCTGTCTGTTTACATCTACACTGGTTATTGATGCATATTTGAATTGCGGTATAATTACTGGAGCTATTTCAAAATCGGAATCTTGCCCACCAATCAAAATAGTAGATATTTTTTGCAATGTTTGGAACCTTTTATTTTTTTTGATAGTCAGAACCAATTTTTCTTTCATTGTTTGACCAATAGATCCTATAATACTATTTGTTGCAGCTTTAAAATTTTTAAAAACATTCACAGATTTCTAACAGTAGCTGCTGTTAAATTTAAAATAACTTTTACTGGAAGGCAAATTGTGTACATGTTCGGGTATTTTTAAATCTTCTTGACATTCTTGAATTGACTTGATTCCTGTTCATTCAAATTGTATCAAACTCCTAAATTTATCGGCATAGTACATGGAAGTATTTAGTCAAGTTCCAGCAATAAGAATAATGCTTAAAATCCGGTCTCTACTGATTAGCATTGGGAAAACCGATGATTTTAATAATCGAGTACTTGATACTCGAGCGATTTTAATAATCGAGTGAATCAGTCGAGCGATTAATCACTTAAAATTTTTATGACTAAGAAGAATGTGTTGTTAAAATACCAGGGGTTGTTTTTGTAAGTTTTAGAATTTTTTTTTACGGAAGAACAGTTGTTTCTAATTTAAAAAAAATTATATTCTTTAATTTTTAAAAAATTTACAATCGCCGCTGGCTAGCCAGTCGAAACAAAACGGATGTCGCAATGAATCCACTAAGGTATTTGGCATTTTTGTATGCTCCTTCTCGATTATATCGACACATTTCGGGTGGCGCACGGCGTCGAACCAGAATCGGGTATCAAGTGGAAGACAACAGTTTTCAATTTTTCGCTTGAATTTATCACTGGAGAAGTATTTCCTATCAAGCGACAAACGGCTCGAATATACGAGCAGTTTTTTACCTCGAGCGATAACACTATCAAGCAGCACATTCTTCTGGGGAACTACGCCACAGTATACCAAGCGGAAGTTCATGCCATACAAGTATGTGTGCTACAAAACCTTGAAAATGGCTAGGACGACCAAAAGATTTACATCCTTTCGGATAGCCAAGCTGCTCTGAACTCCAATCGGTTTATTTCAAAACTTACACTGGAGTGTCATACCAACCTAAAAGTACTGGCGGCCAGGGGGAACAAGGTGGGACTCTTGTGGGTGTATTCGGGTTTGTTCGGGTGGTCACTCTGGGATATTAGGAAATGAAAAAGCGGATGAACTAGCGACAGCCGGATCTGCTCAAAGTCTCAGGGGTCCCGAACCGGCCTTTGGAATATCAAAACAGGCAAAAAACACAACATTAGATAGATGGTCGAAAAAACAACACCTATCTCGATGGCAAGAGTTACCTGGTCAAATACACGCACGGGCCGTAATTGGAAAACCATCAAAAATACTATCGAATCGGATGCTAACCCTAACGCGGCCCCAGTTGAAACAAGTGATTGCCACTGCCACTTGCGAAAACACCTTCAATGGATAGATATCAACAATGGATCCATTGAATGTAGACTCTGCGGCGAAGAGAATGAAACCGCCTCACACATAATATACCGCTGCGTAGCGCTGTCTCTTAAAAGATAAAATATCTTCGGGAACATACAACGTGGTGACAACCTGCCACATGACAAGCTTGGTAGAAGGTTACTGGACTTCATAGAAAGAACAAACATCTTCTAACAAGATCTGGGTACACAATAAGCCGAGAGGCTGCAGCGATTTGAAGTTCGGGCCTTTAAATCGACCTCCGCCTTTAACCAACCAACCAACCAACCAGCACATTTCGGTCGACGTGAAGCGATGCTCGGGTATCGAGTGAAAGATAACTCGATCAGTTTTTTTAATAATCGAGCGATGTCGAATATTTCAATAATCCAGTACTCAAGCAGTTTTTCGCTCGAGCGATCACAACACTACTACTGATAATCATGGAATTAAAAAAACAAAAATATTTACCAAAAAAAAAGTAACCCACCTCTGTGAATTTCTCCCACAATTTTAATCGGAGCCCGGAATGGTACAATAGCGAATATGATACTAAACTTTTCAACTCAAACAGAATATAAATTTATTATTAAAGCAACGAAACCATCCATTTAAATTACACGATCAAAAGAGCGATAGCTGTTCTCTGATAAAGCACAGCATCTTGCTTCTGTCAAGAGAAGCCGATTGGTAAGAACTTTCCTTCCTACAAATTAAACAAACAGGGTCCCTTTGTTTCCATTTTGCAATCGTTTTAAGGCTACAGTTGTAAAAGGCTGTACATAAAATCAAGAGCAAGTGTTCACCCTGAAAAAAATATTGGAATTATTACTATGACTATATGTCACGATACTAAATTTGATAATTGATTTATTTCATCAAATTTGCTGACCTCACCAAATAATATTAGCAGTGGCCATTGAAAAGCAAAAAGGTACAGTCAGTCTATTTTGAAATGTTATGAGTATATGCAGGGTGTCCTCATTGTGTGTATAGAGCTTCTGAAGGTGCACATTCTTATTATTTTAGAGCCTTTGACCTTCCATAAATGGTCAGATCAAACATACATTTTTTAAAATGGAATGGTGTTCTTGTTATTTAAAATTTGAATCGACCACACTTTTCCGAGTTGAAAACACGGGGTAATATACCTGGTGGTCATTTATAATGGAAATAAGCTTATAGGTATTTTCGTTGTTTCTGAATTGATTGTTTCTAATTTTGGTGTGGTTATGTATGGTCCCAGGGCACACTTTTCCATTGCTAGAAATTTTATGAATGGGGTACGGATTTATAGGGGTTTTAAAATAATAATTTTGAGAGAAAAGTACGTTTAGGGATTATTATATTTCAAATCTATATCAGAAGTCAATTTGACATTCATCAATATGGCCACATACAAAATTTCAATAAATTGACACAATCGCTGACTTGCGGTTAAAAATTTTTTAATATAAAATACCGCTAAGCTAATTAATTACCAAAAATGTTGACTGACTAATAATAATTTATTCTTGCAATGTGAAAACTTTCTCGATGATGTCTAAATAATATTTTGTTTACATGGCCAATTCAAATTTTGTTATTGAAGAGTATTTGATTATTTCCTAATGTTACACATTGCAAAAATAAATTATTTGATTCTCGATGTTCAAAATTTAATTATATTGCAGAAATTCCAGTACGCCACTGATTTTAACGTATAGTATTTCTTAAGATGAAATAGTTAAACAGTCAACCTTCGTGGTACTTTGCATGTTCATTATCGCTCGTATTTTAGATGTAAATATTTTTAAAAAGAAATAACGTCACTAGTCTTGTTAATTTATAGAAATTTTGTATTTTGTCGTTCTGAGGGATTTCTAATGAAATTCTGATATTAAAACAAAATAATTGTAACCCCTATAAATCTGCACGTCTATGAAAATTTGAAGCAAGAGAAACGTATAAGCCTATACAGGGTGTGCCGAAATTAGCTCACAATATTTTAAAGGGATAAAGTACATTCAAAAATAAGACTACCTTACATTAATATACTTTCAAAAACGCTTAGCTATGAGGCTAGAGCCCCCCGACAAGCGGTTTTTTTCACAATATCTCAGAACCCGATTAGGGTATCAGAACAAAATTGGATGTATGTTTTACTCGTGACAAGACGAAATAAACGGTTTAGTTAGCTTTTTTCGGGACACTCGGTATAAGCAATCCATTAAAAGTATGACATCCTATATATAGAGTTATTATATGTTAAACAAAGTGGTTCAAAAAATGTAACTCATTTTATGCTGAAATCGATAATCGATTTGAGTGCGTTCTTAAAGACGTCAATTTCATTGTTTTAGTGGCGTGACGAGCTATTCTAGATGGTCTACTTTACCACATTCTATAGGGCTTGCCGCGTGGGTAAATTTTGCTGTTACATGACATCTCAAAGAAAAATAGGGACTCAAGTGAAAGCGCCAAGGTCTTAAAGCGAATATGCGTTAACTTTTCTACCTCAAACAGAATATAAATTTATATTTAGGAAATAATAAGAAAATCCTTAATTTAAATTTGACGATTAAAAGAGCGATAACTCTTCTCTGATACGAATATCATCTTGTTTCTGTCAAGAGACGCCGATTTGTATGAAATTTCCTTCGTACAAATTAAACAAAACAAAGTCTCTTTGTTCCCATTTCGTATTCATTTTGGAGCTACAATTTTGTAAGGCCATAAAAGCTAAGTGGAAGTATTTTCCCTGGAAAGTTGTTTTACTCGACAGCAAGAGTTACCAAATATATAATTAGTTCCCGTATTTATATAAAAAAAATGAATACAAGTTAAATTTTCAACTTGTAGCAGAATAATTTTAATGGTCAATTTAAAATAAGTTAAATAAAGTTAATTCTTCGTTTCGTCTATCAATTCTCAGGCCGTCCATCTTAGAGGTAATATGTCTTAGCATAACCAAGCGGACCAAAAAGTTGTATACACCTCAACAACTTTTGACATACAAAGTCCAGATTCGTCCATCATTAGAACATTGTTTCCAATTCTAGAGCTCTGCACTCAGACATACTCTTCTCGGCTACAACTTTTGACATTCTCTGCACTCAAGCATGCTCTTCTCGGCAACAACTTTTGACACTCAACAAAGTCCAGATTCGACCATCACTAGAACATTGCTTCCAATTCTAGAGCTCTGCACATAAGCATACTCTTCTCGGCTACTGGATTTCATCGAAAGGAGAGCCATTAGTCTGATGAGAGACCACAATCTGACAAAGAATCTCGACAGCATAGAATATCGAAGACTGGTTGGTGATTTGACTCTGTTTTAAAGATATTTCCATGGCAAATGTACCACTGGCATTGCCTTCTTAATTCTACCTAGAGCGACAAGTAGCAGAATGGTTCAGCTTAGTATTCCTCGAACTTAATTGTCGCATAATTCCTTCATTTGGGGTACGTTATTCTTGTGAAACAACCATCTTTAGTTCATATTTCCCAACGAATATAACCATCCAACAATTCAAAACCAACGTGAATCGCTTTATTCGCACACTCACAATTTCTAGAGTATCGTAAAGGATTTTTGCTATAGTGCAAATACTTGATCATAAAACAAAATATACTTAACATTTCAAACTTAAATACAATATCATTAAACATTTAAATTTTATGTTCAAACGTGCGATAACTATTCTCTGATATGAATATAATCTTCTTTCTGCCTGGAGACGCTGCTTGGTATGAAGTTTCCTTCCTACAAATTCAACAAACATCCTCATTGTTCCCAATTCGTATTCATTTGCAACTACAATTTTATAAGGCAGATAAATAAATTGTCACCATTAAAAGTTAGAATTAGATACTAACCAGTTTATACAGAATATTAGACTAAATTTTTGTTTAGATTAGCTTCGTTGATCAAAAGTAGATACTACAATTCTACTGCAATATAATTTTGTTTTTGTCAAAAGAGACTGATTTGAGTGAAGTTTTCTGTCTACAAATTTCACAAATAAACCCTCCTTGTTCCCATTTCGTATTCATTTTGGAGGTACAGTTTTATAATGCTATAAAAGCCAAGCGGAAAGTGTTTCCCTTGCAAAGCTGTTTTACTCGACAAGCTTTTGAACAAAAAGAGTTACAAAGTATTTAAATATGTTACTATTTGGTAGATGAAATACAATATGAGTTTAAGTTACCATACCGTGTGCTTGCTACACTGAGAGAAGATTTTTACTACGGCTATAAAAATTGTAACTACTATAGTAAAAAAAAATACGTACATAGCGGACAATAAAAAATAGCTATGACAAGAAAAATTCATTTTGCTGGGTATATCATTGCTGTAGTAGTAAAGTCGCTTTATAAATATTGTCATGCAATTACAGCAAAGGAAATTTCTTATGCTTACAATGCCACTTACCACCTATTGAAAAGATATTTTGCTGTGACTATAAATATATTTTCTTATGCAAGGAAAAAGCCAAGTTATGTTTAATAATAATAATAAATGTCTTTTATTACTGAACAAGAATTAATTACAAAATAATAGAATGGAGGCGAGATCTAGCAAAGGCTACTCAATCTAACCTCCCATGTTAGTTACTACTTAACCTACTATATTAATTTTGAATACTCGCTGTAATAGATCCTTAAAACTACTTATACTTTACCAATTGTAGTTTCAAAGCAATCTATAGATTATCCAAGCAAAACATGAAATAATACATTATATCAAATATAATTTTATAGCTTATTTCTTACTCTAAATAAAAATAAAATTTAAAAATATAAACATAATTGCAATTAATTTTACCCTAATATCTACCTATGATCAGCTATTGATCTTCCGATATAAAAAGTTTAACTGATTTTTTAAAATGTGGTATTTTATTAATCGCTTAAGTTGTGCAGGTAATTTGTTATATATTTTAGTCGAATTATAAGAGAAAGATCTCTGTAACATGACTGATACATACATGTCTAGGCACTGTCGATTATGGCTAGTGTCTCTACCATGAATATTAAACCCATAAACGAGTTTTTCGCTAAGGTAATGATAGGTCCCAGAAATGAAAATCTTTTGTACTTGCAAAATGAAGTTTGAATCGCTAATTTAGTTTAAGCCACTTCGAGATATTATACCACAGATGGTAACCACTTTTGTATCGTTTTTGACAGCTTATTCTTATAATTACATGAACGCTATATTCATAGCATCTCTATTCCTGTCATAAATCTTACTCAATGCCAAGATTAAGAAAATAATAATTATGGATTGTTTTTTTAGTTTTTTTTTTACTGAAAAACATATTTTTTTGTTTTTAATCTACGGCTCCTAAACTACAGAACCAAATAAAATGAAGTTTTAAGCAACTCTGTATAAAGCAAAATAATATTAAAACATCCCGCTTTTAATCATCCCAGAACTCAAGCGGTTTTAGTATTTTTGATAAGTTCGGCAATAACGATTAAATCTGCTGTCCCCGCTTCGTTGGTGGACCCTGTATAATAATAATAAAATATTTATCTACTCCTTGTTAAAATCTGATAAGTAATTGGTTCATGCTTGAATTACCTTCCTTGCTCCATTCGATTTTGCAGAGCTCTTCAGAGTAAGTAACATAATGGGACCAATCAATACGAATATATTATACGGCATTCTCTTTGTTCTGCAGATAAGCAGAGCTACCTCTTTTGTAGAAGATATAAGGCTTTGAAGAATATCGCATTAAAGCCTAATTTAAGCTGAGAATAAATCTATGTTCAAAAGGGAATAAAGCGGATGCAATCTCGTTTAATTTATAATAAATTATAAAAAATTTTAAATGAAATAGTTACGAAAATTTATTTTAAATTAGAATAATTAAATAAATAATTTTAGAATACTTTCTGGTGGTCACTTTTATAATAATTTTGTTACCCGAAAGCTGTATGACAAGTAGTTCTCGAGGTACAGCCGCTCGTCGACCTTAGCGGGACACTCGGCATTCCAAAATAAAACTGCAAGTTCGAAGAAATAGCTGTAGCTTTTACAGAATTGTTTTCAAATAACTACCAAACAATAGTGAACATTCGACTTGAGATGCACTGTATATATTTTTAATTTACTTGTTTCTCAAACGCTACATTTTTGTACTGAAAGAATAATTTTAATTTTATTTTCAGGTAAGATTCAACACACGCCAATGTTAACTTATGTATAACGTAAGTATATGCCTGATTATAAATAACAGTGATTCATCCAGGAATTTAATTCGACTTGCGACTGCGCTAATAATAAAGACAATTATAAGAATTGAAATTTTCTGATTTTTGAAAAATAGTCTTGATAAAAAACCAGATTTACTGGAAACTATTCTAGGACGAGAGTTCGGGTTTATTCAAACTTCACAGCCGGTAATATCGATTCGCACTAGGTAGATTTTAGTGGTATGTCATGACGTTACTGTCCGGTAATATAGAGAAATATCAAAATATGTCATCGATCAGCTGCTTCGAAAATACAATAAAATTCCCCAGTTTAGTGGTGAGATGTACGAAGCTCACGTATCGTTTGGTGCTAATAATTAAAAATTACATCGTTTCAGTATAGTTTATTTGGTTTTTAACTTTGATTCACTACATAATATTAAGATGGTTGTGTATCTAGTAGATCGCAAGTACTATGCACTTGGCGAAAAATGTATAGGTTAATATTTTATTAAACTCCTTAAGCGAAAAATAATAATTATGGAACATTATTATCTGCCTTCTACGGCTTCTATCTCCGAAGATGCAACCCTTCAACTAAGTTGATTTTTAATATTAATTTAAAAATTTCTATGTTTTATTTTTTTGCGATGCTTAGTGAATTCGGATTTCATTTAAATAACAGGTTGTACTTTTGTGAGGCGACGTGAATGCGGACAGCTGGATTGACTGGGAAAATAAGAAATATCTGTATGATATTTTTAAGAGTTTTGGTTTAAAATCGCTCTTACCAAATGAACCTACAAGAGATGTACTTGGTCAGAATCCAAGTGCTATTGATTATGTAGTGTGTAAGAAAATGTTTAACTAAGGTCGCCATTTTTAGAACTTGGAGCTTTGCAGAGATTTATTTAAATAATGTTGGGGTTCCAGGCCCGTGGTAATCTCACTAAGTACTAACAAAGTACTAAATAAAAAATATAAAAAAGATTGAACTAAAAGACAAATAATTTTTTTTTTATTTCCAATAACTCATATCATTTTAAAATAAACATTGCAAAATCAATGTAGTATTTTTAAGTACAGTCCTGTAATTTATAGCAAACCTGTACCAATTAAATAACCAGAAATAAGTAGGCTGGTCATTAATGTCACGTTATTTCTGGTAAGAGGGATCGTTGCAAACACTATCCTGCCCTGATGAGAACCAAGACCCGGTTCGAAATGTTGAGTGTTGATTTGACTGACTATAAATTATAGAAAATAGTAAATAACAATACGTTGTTTATGTCGGTTTAAGGCGGGGAAGGGGGGGGGGGGGGGGCTGCAACCCTCTAGCCCCTTCTAGGTATGCCCATTTATGGATCAAGGGAAGCCGCAGTTAGGCTTTGACTTGGACATGACAGCAGTTAATTGTAGGACTGTGGCGATTTTTTAAAATGAAAATTTAATGAAACCTTCTCTATTCCCCAATACTTGAAGAAGCAAAATAATTTTCTAACAATGTTATACCAGGCTTAAACTTTGGTCATTTCTGTCGCCCAAGGGACTCAGAACTTTTCTAGGACTCTTTATCTCCGTTTCCTTTTTTGTAGAAATAACCTAACTTTTTTTACGTTGTAAGTGTAAGATTCTGCAAAAATTTTGTTTAAACCTTATACATTGAATAAAACTATTTGTGACATGGATACTTGAAAAAATCTATTATTGCTCAATATTATTATAATGAAAACCAAACCATGCATATTCCGATATTCATAACAAACACTATGAAACCACAGCGTTCCCATAACTATCTATAATTATCGTCAAGCAACCAATAAAATTGAATTATGACATAACGTGGGCAAAACCTCAGAGTTAAAGCTGGATTAACCGGTGATGAAGTATTCTGGAAACAAAACAAGAGTAAACTATGGATTAAGCACACGTCGGAGGTTGTAATTGGATGCTGCGAGGAACATCATGAAGGTTTAACGCTCTAACTAGTCCCAGGTGGTCTTAACTCTTCATCGTATAAATTTCTATTTTACGGGATTTTATCGGAAAAGGTTGTTGATTCTAATAAGTTTATACTAAAGTAATTTTAAGATAGTTTTTATTGGACAAAATATCAATATGTATTGATATTTAATAAAATAAATCCCTAAAAATATTAGTCCGGCACTTTCTAAGATCTCAATTGCGGATGTAGGTTTCCAAGTATCTACATAAACAGATTTTGATGATCTATACGACAATTAATTCCAACGCATAAACGCAGGAATGATACTACAGCTTATAATGACTCTACATTTCCAATAAAAAGCCGTTATACAAAACGGGGCCCTCGGCTAACTATATAGCAGTTTCAATAAGTTCGTACCTCAACAATTCCTTACACAATAATTTTCATAAACATGACAACAAAAAATGTATTTTTTGCAAACGAGATGAACAACACGTACAATAACGCACATGAACGCAAATTATTTCATAATACAATAGGGTTTTACAGTTGTGAACGAGAAGAGTTTTAAATGCCCTGGAAATGAATAAATTCCTCTTTTCGATTTCCGCTTCGTTTCATTTTTTGCTTGAGTTATATAGACAATAGATAAATCATCTATTTCTGGATATTTGAAACTATTTTTGGGCAATTTTGTACCTACGGTAATTCTTAAAAATTTGCAATACAATGAATTAGCACTATTGCTTTCAGACAAAACTTACTGAATTTGACCAACATACATTATGGCCGGACGTCTCTTCGTTTCAGGAATAAATTGCACCAATAGATAATCTACCACATGGTATTTATTTGGTTCGAAATTAAATTCATCCGAATTGTCGGAATCTGAATCATGGAGAGACATGTCACTATCCGAGAGCGAAGTGTCGCTCTCTTGTGATACGCTGGCTCTCGGAGATTTTGTATTATCATCGATTTTATTTTCTGCAGTTGTGTTGAAAGACACACTTCTTCCTGCAATTACATCAAATCTTTCTTTGCGTTTGATCTTATTTTCATCTGGAAAGAGAGTCTGTTTTAACAAGTCCGCAAAACAATTGCTCACAGCGCACCAATCTGACAGTCGCTTTAGCACTTCTTCTCTGTTCTGAGAAAATATCCCTGTGGCTCTGAATTCTTCTCCACTTCTTCTAAAGTTCATCTCAATAATCTTGGAAACTGATCCTTTGGAATACAACCTTTGTTTTTTTTTATTTCCAATTAAGTAGAACATTTCTCCAAGCCACGTCCAGGCTGGCATAAACTTGTAGAGTTGGGTGGCAATAATATACATCTAATATTATGTTCTGTATAGGCACGCATCACTCGATCTGAAAGGTGGCTCGATAAATTAGCATGACTTTTGGTCCATCTTTTATCGAAAATATTCTAGAACAATTGAAAGAACCAGTCTTCAAATATTGTGATGTCAAACCACCCCGTCTTGGATCGATTATATCTCGCACCTTGTATGCCATTTTGGGTCCACATGTCATATAAATATAGCGACTTATACACAACGTATGGTGGTAATAATGACACTGATGTCTTGGACGAATCCATATATCTTTCACTATGATGAGCTCCGCGTTTGAAATCATCAGAAAAATTGATCTCATCATAATTAATAATATTTTCAGGAGGCACATTTTCTAGACTATTCTCCAACTCGGTAAAATATTCAATGATCATTTCCCTAGAAACTTGAACTCTGGACCGCTTGAGGTTTTCACATAATGTTGCAGATAGCTTAGATTTATGTCTCTTTAAAAAAACCATCTCACCTAATCCGCGCCTGGCATATTGCTTCTTCCAAAACGATTATCCCAAATACCTTTGCGGCCCAATTAATGTTTTACTGTTAACCGTATATCATATGCGGTTAGTGGAAATCCCCACTCTGCAGCCAAAAAATATCATTAGCAAATGTTTCCTCCTCTTCCTCCAGGATTTAAAGGAAACAAATTTTCTTCTTTTCCTTGAAAGTGTTTATGCGTCAATGTTCGGGATGTTTCCAGAATTCCTAATCGATAGCCCTCAATGCATTTTGTAATGTTTCTGCAGAATAATTTCTGTAAGGTCTAGTTCCTAACTGTTTCTTGTATTTTCGTGGTATGTTGCATATTACCCACTTTTGGACCTGCAATTAAAAAAAAATAAGTTTTAAAAAAAAACTTTTCAACTTAGCACTAAACTAGATATTTATCGTTTTAGACTAAGCATGGAAGCACATCATATCCTAATTGGGTACTAATATCCTACTATCAATAAGTTCTAGATATGACAAGTAATAATTTCGATTACTTACCGGCGATAATAGTGAATCCAGCCAAATTTACCGTCATTTTAATTTTACTGGGATATAACTTCGCACACATAAAGCGACTAATTCGCACTAAATACAAACACGCTCGTGGTTGAAGCGCGACTTAACCTAGGGTGGAAGGAAAGCGAGATTTACACCAGATAAATATTGTTGCAAGTTATGCCAGGGTTACAAGTAACCCCATCTTACGGTACCTATATAAGCTTTCAGGGTATCATCTACCCCTCAAAGAAAAATTGACATGTCTTTCCGATATTTAATATTATTTACTGGAAGTGCGGAAAGTTTTCAAATTCAAACCCTGTATAGTGGATATGCCATATTTTTTCTTTAATGATTAATTACTTTAAAGCTTCGTGAAACTAAGTAACGGGTGAGGTTTGACTGGGCGCTTATCCGATCGATACTGCAGTATAAAAGACGGACATATAGTATTCTATTCTTGTTAACGAATTAACCTTCGATGAAGTATTTTGGAAACGAAACAAGATTACATCTGGATTAAGCACACGTTGGAGGTTGTAATTGAATATTTTGCGAGGCATGTTCTATAGGTTTAGCGTGGTCTTAGCTCTTTGTCGATAGGAATTATATATTGAGGAGATTTTATTGCAAGTAAGAGATGTTGATTAGAATTAGATTACGTAAAATTAATTTAAATTTAACAATTTTTAAAGAAGAGAGAAAATTGCTTAACATTACCCATTATCAATTTGAACGTTTGCGTATGAAGAGCGAGGGAAGAAAAATGTATAAAAATCATACCAGACTGCGCCTTACCATAAGCGTGCTCAAACAATATTTATTAAGTGGAAAATAAATAAATACGCATGTGTTTGTTCCACAGTTGGATGCGTTGTGAAAATTATAAAATATGGTATATTTTTCTTTCTTTCTAATACGCCAACACAAAATTTTATTTCCGCATTTCACACCACTGTAGAGACAAATTTGTGTGCGTTTTAACGGCGTTACGAGAAGCGGAACTACATAAGAACTAAAATTAAAGTCAGTTTTTGTTTTATTGAAGGATGTCAAATTTGATAAAACAAATTTGTTGATATATTTTATGACAAGTATACAAATTATCTTGAATTTATTTACAATTGCGTCAATTTTGATCTAATTATTTCTTATTATCTTAATGACAGGCTATGGAAAAGTCTTTATTGGTTTGGTCCCTTAGCGAAAAACTGACCGCGGCTACAAAATTCCGCCGCCATGAAATTTTGGTCAATTTTGATATTTTAAAACTTTTTTATTTTTTATGCGATTTTCATGATTTTGTTATCTGTTTGTAGATCAATTTATTGTGTTTTTCCTTAATTATTTTATAAAGTGGCATTTTTATATTTTTTATGCGATTTTCATGATTTTGTTATCTGTTTGTAGATCAATTTATTGTGTTTTTCCTTAATTATTTTATAAAGTGGCATTTTTAGATTACGCTATATTATACAGGAGTAAATCAAACTGTTGATTTTTATCGTAATTTCAAATCACCCTGTAAGAAAATTGAGGTGCATAATTTCACTTACATACTATTTATTGTCACCTTTGATGTATTCTAAATAGTTCGCTTTCTGATTTATTCCCTTATCTCATTTCTGCTGCGAGCTGCAAAATTTTAAATAAAACGATGTTATTTTTAGAAAATGTATGTCATGGGTATTTCTACCGAAGCAATCTTGTATTTGTTGAACTCTAACCGCCCACAGTTACATGTCGGAAAGCCTCCAAGAAGTTGTTGTTCCATTTGCTTGTCTCATTGGGAACTAATTTACATTAACGCATGATAATGCTAGACATCACGTTACACATGTAGTGAGCGAATATCTGGACGAAGTTGGTGTGCCAAGATTGGAATGGCCTGAATGTAGCCCGGATCTTAACCCAATCGAGCATGTTTGGCATCAACTTAAAAGGACCGTTCGTGGTCGTCCTATACAACCACAAACCTTGCAAGACTTACGATTGGCGTTGACCGAAGAATATCAGGCTATGCCTCAAGCAAGGATAAAGTAACCTTATTCATTCGATGCCACGAAGATTGCAGGCTGCGAGAGGAGGAAATACACGATATTAAAATTGTTCTTGTTAAATAACTTTATGATATACCTAGTGTTTGTTCCTCTTAATAAAAATAGTCTCCAAATCAGCGTTACATTTCAAATTTTGCAGCTCGCAGCAGAAATATGATAATGAAATGAATGAAAAATCGAAATGTTCAGAATACGTCAAAGATTACAAGAAACTGTATGTAAATAAAATTATTCACCTCAATTTCCCTACAGGGTATTTTGAAATTACGATAAAAAAAACAACAATTTGACTTACTTCTGTATAATATAGCCTAATCGCGAAATGGTACTTTATAAAATAGTTAAGGACAAACACAATAAAGGGATCTACAAGCTGAAGACAAAATCATGAAAATCGCATAAAAAATAAAAAAGTTATAAAATATCAAACTTGACCGGTAAGTTTAGTTGTTCTAATTGAATATTACATTCCTTGCGATGTTCAAGAACTGCTGGATATACAATACTTGCCTACTACCTCAATCTAATTGATCATTAATGAGAGTATTAACAGATACAAAAGCTATCAATAGAATATTCGCTTTTCAACTCCCAATATAACTTGGAATAGCATTTGACATATTGCTTACATCATCCTGATAACAACTTATAAGGCTCGTATATAAAAACAGCTATTTTTCCTACTAACCAACTTTTTATTTTTTAATATCAAATAAAGATTTTACTCAGTTAACGGTAATGCCTCCTAAACTTAATTACAGTTTAATTTCGAGAGTAAAATTAAGCGGTAAAATGGCCCAGATTTAAGAGATAGCACAAACCTGGAAAAGCAAGATATAGGTCGCAGGCATCTTAAGTAATAGCACGGGATTAAGTTTATGGCTTAGACTTTTAATGAAAGAGATATTAGAGGTAAAACTAAAATGCTCGGCCGATTGGAGAAACGTTATGGTTAAATTTCATTTACAATGTCTTAAATGTTTATTAAACCCTCCATGACCGATAAGCTAAAACTAGCTGAGTACTCTGTCACAGTGGTGGCACGTGTTCATTTAACAGTATATGGTCAAACTATACGGGGTTATGACAAAGGAACGGATTAGCCTTTTATATAGAATACCGCCCACTTAATCAAGAATCTCTCGGACCAGTCATATTAATTTTTTTAAATTAATTTTTTTAGAAAAAGATATTACACAGGGTGGATCATAAAAATGCTACTTGTATCAACTTTCATTTTTTAAATTAAACATATTGTATATTTTTACATTTTTACACTCTTACAATTATTTCTAGACATTTTTCATAAATCATGCCCTATATATTTCTTCAACCCTTTAAGAAATATAAACTTTTATACAACACAGAAAAACGTCAAAATAGAAAAGACACTATTTTATTAGATGTTGAAAATATCCTTCATCGACTGTTCTGCAGTAAATCAAAATCAATCGATCTAAAAATCCCTGGATTAAGATCGGGCGATCTGGGTGGCCACTCTATGGATCTCCGCCTACCTGTCCACCGCCCCGGTAAAACTGTATTTAAGTACTCCCTTATATGAACAGCATAATGCGGGGGCACCATCCCGTTGGAACCATAAGGTTAAATATGGTAAATCAGGATCATTATCATCTGGAAATAAAGTGGCAAGAGCTGGAACAAGATCTTTTCGAAGGAAATTTAGATATCTTCCTCCAGTGAGGCTCTCATCAACATAGAAAAACGGCCCTATTACCCTATTTTCAACAATACCCGCCCAGACATTAACCTTTTCATTATACTGGGTGTGATTTTCTATGAACCATTGAGGATTTTCCTGTGTCCCCTATCTGTAGTTTTATCTATCAACCTAACCATTTTAAGAAAACGAAGCTTCAAATGACAAGCATACTCATTGGACAATTCATGCTTCTTCTGTTAGCTCAGCCATTAGTTCACAAAATTGCTCTCGTTCATCAGGATCATCGTCCAATAACTCTGGTTGAAGGAATAAAACTTCTCCTTTTTTAAAAATTTAGATACTGTGATTTAGTATCGTAGTCACGCCCAAATTATATGCCTGAGCTATAAGAGTCTTCCAGTAATGATAATAATATGTTTATTTTCTCCTCAGGTATACCAGGACAACCACTTTTAGCACTATCTTCAATAGTACGGATATCCAATACAATGTCGATCTCAAGCATTAAGGTGTTAATATTTTATACAAAAGTTGAAGATAGGTATTATTTAAAAAAAATGTAGACAATTCATTGTAGAATGTAAAAATATACAATATGTTTCATTTAAGAAATTAAAGTTGATACAAGTAACATTTGTGTGATTTACCCAGTATAACATATTTTTTCTTTTTTGATTATGTCGGCGGTATTCTATGTATATTTGTTAATAATGAACAAAAACTTGTAAGATACTGTCCTCGTATGTAATCTGAATCACCAATATCGGGAATATACAGGGTGAATCGGGTAGGAAGGGGCTAAACTCTAAGAGCGTATTGTAATATAGTCTTTACACTATTTTCACGTTATTTAGCGTAATTTACCTTACCTTACCGGTTATTATACCGGTTAATATCAATCAATCATTTATTTCAATCGTAATACATTTATCGAGGCTCGCGATTGATGAGCCTTAGAACATAGGGCTCCCAACCAATTAATTTTTAATGGAAAACGACCGACAGGTAATATTGAAACGAAATAAATTAAACATCCAAACTAAACGCAACAGAGATAAACAATTAATTGCTTCCTATGCTGTCGGGCGGCCACGAAACGATAATTTCTTAGTTCTCCTTCAATTTTATGGAAGAAAAATGTTATTCAGTATGTGCTGTTTTCATATACTACAATTACAACCAAAATTATTTTTTCCAAAACATCACGATAAAAATATTCATCGGTAAAATTAATTATCTGCAAAAATATTAAATAGAAAATGATTCTTTAATTTTTATTTAATATTATAATAAAATGACATAGTGAGAATATAACAGGGAGGTTATAAGACTTAAATAATTTTGATGAACATTTATTGAATATGGCAGTTACTATCTTAATAGACACCTTAAAAGATGTAATTAGAAACCGTAATTAATTGACAGAAGATATCATTTTAAAAGCTAATCATTTTTTAAACCGGTCAGTGATTGATTCGATCATCTCTAAATGATTGATTTACACTCCACTAATGTATTCATAAGTAAAATTGTAAAATTATAAATGACATTTTGCCTTGTTGTCGATTTAATGAGAATTAAATAAAAATGAAGCAACATTCACCATTGACGGAATTTATTAAAGCTCTTAAACTCTTATGTATGGTTAAACGAAAATTCCCACGCAATAGTGAAAAGTAATTTACAGTACAAATTTTCAATAAACGAGTAATTATTTAATTGGCCCTTTCATTTTGGAGAATCGCCTCACGGAAGAGCACTATTTAAATTGTTGGTCCTGAAATTTTAAAATTTACGGTAAATCAATTCGTCTAGTCTTTTTGGCGGCAAACTTTTCAGTAAATGTATTATTAAAGTTTTTTGTACCAGTAATAAAATATATTTCAGCAGAAACACACTCAACACATTAACTCTCTCTTCTTTCATATCGTTACTTCAAATGTTCAATGTTTTTTTCATTGTTTTTCAAACAAAACTTTCTTGTTTTGACCAACTTTATTTTTTGACTGATGTCAATTTATAGTTTCATTTCCTTAATTTGTGATATATCTTCTAAAACTGGTTAAGATCCCGAACAATAACTTTTTAAGCGTTAAATGATTTATGTTCAAGTCATGGCACAATAACTACCACTGCTATGACGTCCAAAATGAAAAAAATGGTTAAAACAGTAAGGGAGGCGTCACTGAATTTTATTTCATTTATAGTATCCACGGAATTTTTAAATAAGAATTATATACATATGTGTATAGTTGTTGCCGAATTATACCGTTGATTCTTACTGCCATAAATAAACTACCTGATTAAACCCTATTGAATACGCTTGAACCTCTCAAAGCTCAATAAATGAGATCAGGGCCGGCTTGAAAATGTATACCACACCACATGATTTATTTTTATAATTTAAAATAAATAGATAGGTATTTTTAGTTTTAGGTACCTATAATAAATGTAAAATAATGATAACAATTAATGATAATTGAAAATAATATAATTTAAAAGTATAACTATTAGGATAACAAGTACAATAAAAATTAATTAAATTCTAAGAAACTATTGATAATTTATTCAAAATTTAACTCTGTATCGCTATCACTATCTTCATCTAAGCCTAAACTTATAATTAAGGGTTGAACATTTGTAATCATAAAATTGTAAGAATTTTCCATCTTAAGTACATGCTGTACACAGTTTTTCAAGCTGTCTGCAGAAATTTTTCTTACTTCGTTTTTAATTAATTCTACTACAAATGCATTTAATGTAGGAGAACTATTATTTCTCCTAATATTGGATTGTAATTGGTGCCATATTAGCTCAATAGGATTGAATATACAATAGTACGGAGGAAGACGCAACACTGTATGTCCATTTTCTGCTACAAGTTTGTCACACTCGTATTCCTTATTTATTTTAAAAGCTTTTAATACTTCTAGCAGTTCTCGTTTTTTGTAAGTTTCTTCAAAATATAAATCATTTTCAATCATAAAATTTTGAATTTCTGCTTTTGTATTATTAGAATTGGGAATGATTTTTGCTTGCCGACTATGATAACTAGCATTGTCCATTACAATGACGATATTTTCATGTATATTTTTAAGGAGTTTATGTTTAAACCAATCTTCAAAAAGTTGTGCGTCGATATCTTGACGGTAATCTAAAGAAGAATCTGCTATGTTTTTAGCTGAAAGCAACAGACAATTTGGAACAAACCCATTCTCTGAACCAGCATGTAATATTGTGATTCTTTTGCCTTTATTTGATGGTGCCTTGATTTGAAATTTTTTGGAAGAATCATCCCAACCATTTCTTGGATTGTCATGGGTATCGAACCATGTTTCGTCAAGGTAAATAATTGGACGATTTTCTTCTCTAAATTGTTTAACAGCTGTTAAATATTTAAGTCTCCATTCCCGACACTTGAAGATGCCCCCCTATCAGCACAATTCGAAGGACGCCACATTCTACCACTAATAAACCTAACTAAAAATTACTCGCCGGAAAACCACTAAAGATTAAAATTATTAAAAATCACTTTGTATTTATATATGCATCAGGCATAGGTATAAATTTAATTTGTATACCTGGTCCGGCTCTGCTCGAAAAGGTTTTAAAATTTGGGATTTCCTTATTTATTTTATGGTCGAATAGATAATGAGGTTTTATTGCAGTCAAGAGATCAACGATATAATTCTGCAAAAACTATACCAATCAAATTAGAACATGCTACCCTTAAATTTTTCATTCAAGGTATGGTCGCAATCGATAATGGTAAAAACAAGCTCTTGTCATATCTTGATTAATTATGTTATTTGTCAAAAACAGTAAAGTAAGATAGGAAACGGAACCTACATAATTGTTCAAGAATTATCTATCAATAGTTTGACATTTGATATAGATAATAGTTCATGAACTCATGAACAATTCACGTAATTCTATATAATAAAATTTAGTGTTTGGAAAAACAGATGATTTTAATAATCGAGTACTTGATACTCGAGCGATTTTAATAATCGAGAGAATCGCTCGAGCGATTAATCACTTGAAATTCCGATTCACCAAGCGATGCCGTTTACAGGTGGGTATTTAGCAGGCACATAACTATTTGTGAGCACAGGCTTAGATAATAAATTGTAGTGCCCACCAAAAAAATTCCAGAAATTTATGTATTTGTTAATAATGAATTTTTACAAACCCGAACAAACCCGTCTCTGTACTAAAGAAAACAACCACAAGAAAACACCCAAATATGTATTCATTGTTCGGGTTCATTCTTTAGCTTTTTTTAAACAAAAAGTTTCACCAAGAGTTATTTTTTTAACATCTTCTGCCATTTTAAATCGTCAGGTGCCCACTGTGTGTCCCTTTAATAATTAGGCTTAGTTACGCGACTGGTAAAATAAGCAAATAGCCATTGGAGGTGAATGAAGCATTTTTAATAAGGTAGGTACTTGTTATATCTGTTATGTTAATTTATACTAGTATTTTTAAGTCGCGTGATAACAAATAATCAAACGTCCTAATATACCTAACATAAACAAACAACTAAAGAAAATCAATGCCTCGAAAAAGACGTTTTTTACCTCGAGCGATCACACTACAAAGCGGAACATTTCGGTGGCGTCAAGGAAAGCTCTGGTATCGGGTGAAAGGTAATAAGTAACAAGAAACGATTTTAGCTTGAATTTATAACTTGAGCGTTTTTTTAATAATCGAGCGATGTCGGTTATTTCAATAATCGAGTACTCAGGTACGAGGTTTTTCGCTCCAGCGATCACAACACCAGTACATTTTAAATATCTTCCTATTCGCAATACCGTTTCAATCTATTAATCCTTCTGATTTTAGTTTTTTATAACTCGTAACACTTATTTTCATCTAATTTAGTCCCAATTCTCATTCTGTCACTTCCAGATGCTTGCTATGATACATTGCATACCATTTTCGAAATTTAAATGCCTCTAATGACCTTATTTTGCCGAATAAATGCGGTTTATATTTTAAAATTGTTCCCATTTATTTATAATATACGACTTTAAACCCCATGTCCACCATATATTCAGTTCATTTAACTCATTTTTGCGGCAAATTACTTTAAAATTTATATTTAAATGTTACCCTTTCAGTTTTAATATGTACAACATATGTGCCAAGTTCTACCATAAATAAACCACCCTAAAACCACACGCTTTACTTACAGAACTAACGGTGCATCTGTGCGCGGAACGTGTTAAGTCCACATTATACCCATATTTACATTTTCGTTATGCTGAATATATTTAAATTTATATTAAGCTTGGGGGTTGTGCTAGAATCTGAGACTTTGTCGAAAATTAATCTAATATAATCTCTATTCTTGCTATATTTGACGTTCGGGAGTAAGCGGTTGACATTTTGCAAACATTTACATTTAAATAGTTTTATAACCGACGACGATTTTATGTGGCAAATGTTAGGTTACATTTTTAATTCTTGCTTTATTATTACCTAAAATTCATCAAAGATCAAAAAATAGTGATGGTTCACTTCTATAGTCTATTCACATTTCAAATACGGATAATGTCAACAAAAGCACGTGAACCTCTAAATAGAACAGGACCGTATTATACTTGTGAACCCCCCGAATTAAATAAATGTTGGAATTTTAGTGTAATACACCACATATATATAAACATTATATTGCTAATACCATCTGCAATTATGTCCCCGCTATGGGCATCGAAGGGGGCGTTATAAGTTTGCGCAGTTCGGAAATTTCTTGTGAACGTAAACATTCGACAGGACCGGCTTTCAACTTTTTTAAAGTAAATTTCACTGGTTAGTTAGGAAAAATATTGTAATAAAAATTTCGTTTAGTTCGATTTAAGACAACATTCCCTGCATACAATTTCTGATGATATTATGATCCGACGGTGCCCTGATTGGTGTAAACTTTTGGTGCCAAATCCCGTCCGAATATTTGTAACAATCGATACGATGAGCTTTATTGCAACTTTCATCCTACGTCTTATATTTCTTAACTTCACTTTTTTCTAAAGCAAAAATTAAGAATGAATGATTATATTGACTATTTTGGGAATTATTATCAGCTACTAATGCACCAAATAAAAAATACATTAATTTCAAGGTTAGGTAGTGACCACATATATGTTATATTGTATACGAGTGACACTCTCTTCTTTTTTTACAAGCTTTTTAGTGAAATTCGATACCGAAGATCGGATAATGTGATATTCTGTAATGTGAAAAAGCATCCAAAACCAAAGATGGCGACGAATAAAAACAAACAATGTCGGGCCGGCTCTGATAAAATTTCCACCCTACCGCGCAAACTCAACAGGCCCGCGCCACCTCCCATAGCGGGGGTACTTTTTGTATTTTGGAACGTTCGTATTGGCATATACTGTTTATATATATGTGTAACACACTCCTCGACAATAAATCCGGGACGAAGATAATGTTAGTCTTTTTTGTAGTCCTGTAACTTTTATAGTTGTTTTCCGATCTTGGTGAAATTTTTAGCAGAGTGTAGATTTGTGTCTTGGGATGATATCCTGAACTTTAGTTCTCAAAAAATAATCATGTATTGATCATTATACAGGCAGAAACAATAAGTATATTTTCTACCATTAATTTCTTAACGCCCCGTGGAATTATTGAGAGTTAGAAATTAGCTACATTATGTTTTATCTTGAAGTCTGGCCTTTTTCTAACACAACGTTTTTGGTTCACGTCATTATCTCCTTTTTAAAGGAAGTTACAAATCTTAAAAAAAGTACTGCAGTGTTTCAATTTTAATCACAATTCATCCTGTAATTGTTGTCCGATCTTGGTAAAATTTTTAGCAAAGTATAGACTTGTGTCTTGGGATGATATCCTGGATTTTAGTTCTCAAAAAATAATAATGTATTGATCATTATACAAGTAGGAACAAAAGTAACTTTTTTATGCTTAACTTCTTAACGTCCTGTGGAAAAATTGAACGGTAGAATTGTTTCATTATGTTTTGTTTTGAAGTGTGACCTTTTCTTAACACAATGTTTTTTTGTGTTCACGTTATTATCTATTTAGTAAAGGATTGCAGTTTTTCAATTTTATGCACAATTCAGAAGACCACATTGTTTTATTGAGTAGCATAAACAAATATCCAAAAATTAATAGCCCGTATTGTATTGAAGCAGTCTCATCACATGATAGAAGAAATAAGAACATGAGGTGGCAATACGCGCTATTAATTTTTGGATATTTGTTTATGCTACTCCATAAAATAGTGTAATATTCTGAATTGTGAATAAAATTGAAAAACTGCAATACTTCCTTTAAAAATTTATATCTTCTTTTACAAAGTAGTTAATGGCATGACCCAAAAAACATTGTATTAAGAAAAGATCACAATTCAAAACAAAACATAATCCAGCTAAATTCTACTGCTTAATGTTTCCACAGGGCTTTAATAGATTAAGAGTAAAAAAGTTTGTCTCTGCCTGTATAATCATCAAGACATCAGTATTTTTTGAAAACTAAAATTCAGGATATCATCCCAACACACAAGTCTACACTTTCCTGAAAATTTCATCCCGATCGGACAACAATTTAAAAATTTACATGACTTTTAACCTTACTAACATTTTCTTGGTCCGGGTTTTAATGTAGGTATTACACTAAAATTTCAACATTTATTTTATTCGTGGGGTTCACATGCCTAATACGGCCCTGTTCTATTTAGGCGTTTTGTTTTTGTTCACATTTTCGGTATTATTCTGATTCTAACTCATATGTTTCAACTACTACTATCATCAACAGCTATTACAATTGGTTCCGTTTGAACCTTCATAATATTGTTCAATTCCCACATTTGTGGTTTTTCCTTTTGGCGGATATGTTCAAGGCAACGTTGCCACCTCTATATCGCCTCGTTAATAAGAATTTTAAAATGCAAATTTAAATGTTTGATTTCCACCACGCCACGTAATTCTTCATATCTGCCCAAATTAATTATATGGGGTTCAAATCACAATGGTAGGGTGGGAGGCGCAATACTGTTTCATTATGTGGTGTCACCATTTCAACTATTTTTAATTTGTCAGATAACTTTTTACGCTGTCTAACAAGTGCCAGAAGATCTATTTAAAGCATTTGATCGTCGAACTTTATATTCTTTGACAATGACCACATTTGAATTTCTATTTTTTTACACGCCGTTGTGGGTATTTTCTCGACTGATAGGGTGCGTTATCCAATATCATGACACAATTATCGTTTACCTTAGGCAATGTTTGAAAGCCACATTTAAAATGACTGTCCAGTTGTGATTATCACCAGACTATTGTTCGGGTATCCAAAGTATAATTCACCTTCATTCGCGGTATCCGTAGAGGATATAATTTAGTTTTATATAACAAATTCCAGCAATCCAACAAAAATAAATTAGTAACATAACACACACACACATCAATAAAACTAACACTTGTTTAGCAAAAACTAGGAATAAGACAATAGATTGCAATCAAAAATATTTACAATAAATACTTAGCCAAAAATCTGATGCATAAAACGCTGCAATACTGTTACACAGCCAATTAGCTGAATACAATACCACGCTGGTGTTCGCTCGCCCGATAGCGTTGCGAAAATTGGCAATCACGAGACTTAGCATGCGCTGATCATGCGCTGTTCACTGTTTACATCCGGCGTATTTGGAATGTGAATATTTACAGCATGTTTTGAACTAGTTTTGATCTTGAATAGTTAAATCACTAATATAATAAAGATTTTATTGTACGATTTCCTATAAAATATTGTAATAATTACAATTTGCATTATCAATCCATAACAAAATGATATTGTAAATATAATTTACAAAAAACTATAGTTAGGATTTCTATTAAATTTAGCAAAATCAACTAAATATATTGTGTATTTTAAAACGAATTTAAATGAAAATAATTTATTTATAACTAGGTAAATATTTTTAAATGTATGGTACATTTTACTGATGACTATATTATTGTACTTTTTTATTGTAAAAATGACCAAGTTGAAATAAATTATTGTAAAAATATCTTTTACAATAATGAGAAGCTTATATCAGATCTAATGGCTCAATCAGAACTTATATTGTCCAGGAAAACAGATTGGGACAATAAAAGGAATCGTTTGTCGATAACAGAAGTCAAGCGACGGGAACGGTTGGTACTTGGATCGGTGGCCGCTTGGGAATACTATGTGTCGAAATCTTTACATAAAATTTTAGTAAATTTTACATAAGATTTTAGTAAATTTAAAAAAATATAAATGGTTTAAATTTTTTGGTAATTTTTACAAAAATCTTGCCATAAATTATGGTGAGTTTTACTATTTTTATAGTACAGTTAACTAAGATTTTCGTTCCGTGTCATAAAAAAAAAATTCTAGAGTGCTCCTGATATACAAAAGTAGTAACAGCGATTTACTATTTACTTATTAGGTCTAACGTATCAACTGACAGGTATAATTTAATTAAATCTGAATTTTATAGAGGCCATACAGTGTCATTAAACCATACGACAGTAGATTTTTACATCGCCGGGAAAGTCAGGAACGGACTTGGCATCGCACTCGTTTGTCCAAAATTTTTACAACTTTCATTTGACAGAGCTAAACACTGATTTTTTAATACTTCTTCAAAAAAGGGGATCTTAATTTATTACGATAAAACTGGCCATTTTCGAGATAAATCAGTTTTTATGCGAAACAATCAAAACATAATGGTGCTAAACACAACCAGGTAAAAATGAAATTTAGCATTAGGGTATTTTAAAATTCATTGTCAAAAAAAAAACAATAAATTAATATTATATTATTGCAAAAATATTCATTTTGGCCGATGAATGACATTCTCGACACAATTTTTTGCATTAGTAACTCAAACTGTAATTAAGAAGTATTTTGTTCCATTATTAGATATAAAACTTCTAATCGATCTTCTATATCCACTAATTTATTCATTAGAACTACAACTACTTTGAATAGAAAATCGCTTTGAACATTTAAAAGCATGAAAAATATATCTCTGAAAAATGATACACAAAATAAAAAAAGAACCTTACAGGGAGAAAAGATTGCAAAAGTTAACAAACTGTCTAGGCCGCCAATTACCTATAGTGACGCACCCCTAAGAGGGACTGTATTTCCTTTAAAGGCACAATTAAAGGGAACACTTCTGATTAAATTGCGAGATAGACTGGCTTGGGGCTATAAAATAAACGAGAACTTACCAATTTATTTTTTAGGGATATGGTTGAGACAAGGGTAGAATTCCTATAAAAATGGCCGAAAGTTTTGTAATTACCAGACGAGCTAAAGGTAATTATTATATTACTGAACGATGATTTAGGAAATCTGTTCAGAGGAATAAATAATTACCTACTTTATACAGTAAGTTTCACGGTTGAGCTTTAACATGCAATAAACTATTATCTATATCAGCTTTAATAAAACCAGTAGTGGAACCACGAACAATCACTGTTATGTCGGTCTATAAAGAGAAGTCTATTGCCTTCTTGTCGAGACGATAGACAATTCCTACCTCAATCAATCGTTTTAGCGAACTCGCATCTCTTCGGGTGTTTCCGCTCTGTCAATAAATATTGTCCATTTTAAAACCATTACCTCTCTTTTTCTCGTTTATGATTATAGGCCAATTGGCAATAATAAAAAAGAAGAAAATAGGATATTTTTGTTCAGATTTTTCAAAAATTAGCTTTTTTGACGGTATATTGTTATTGTGTATTGATTAGTATTAAAACTATTACCAAATTTTAATAGAACATGAGAGGCGTACTTATATGATGTTTTAATTTGCGAAGAACAAGAATCACAGCATATTTTTGGCCAAGTATCAGTAGAGCTAAACATTTTGGTAATTAAAACGAATTATTTGTTCGGTTTTAAGGAAAATAAAACCATTTTAATTTGTATTATATGTTTCAATACAAAAAAGTTTCTCCTGTAAACTTTGTTTTTCAAAAGTGAGTACAAAAGTTCAATTTAGGGTCGGGTTTGATCGGGTGTGTTCGAGTTTGTTCGGGTCGTAAAATAATGCAGTATAAAAGCCACCCTATACAGGGTGCACCAAGTAAAGTGGCCTATTAGAAGTATCTCGAGAACTGAATGAGATTTTATTTTAAAAATTGATTGAAGCTATAAGAGATGGTTTTCTACGTTTCTAAAATATTTTGGATTATGCGGTGTTGCCGAATCATACCGAAAGTGGTAGCATCTTCGGAATTTTAAATGAGTTACCCTATATATTACATTTTTTTTGGAATCTAGGTAAAAATCTAGAATAGTTTTCTATATAATATCATATACCTATCTTTAAGACTTTTTGAATTATAAATAATCTTGTAATTTTTTAACGCCGTATCGGGACCTGAAAAGAAAATCATATCTTTTTAGCGGATACAGCTAGAAAGCTGAAATTTTGACAATAGTTTAACAAGACCATCAAAATTTTATAATTTTGAACGGTATTTAATTAGTTTTATACAGGGTGTCTCCATAACAAGTATTTCTGCGGGAGATGAATTATTGCAAAAATCTTCTTTTTTATAAATGGGACACCCTGTATTTGATATGTTTTGCTAATGGAAGATCGAATTTTCTATCTAATAATATTAAGTGTTCCTATACCTATCTTCAATATTTTCGGACTTTAAAAATTATCTTATAAAAATAAATTTTTTGGTTGTTAGCTGTTTAATGGATTCAGGAACAAAATAATGAAAAATCCATTTGACGTTATGTCTGTGTTGTTGAAAAAAAAATAGTTAACAAATGAACAATTTATTAATAAATAAATAAATAAAATTAAAATTACGCATCAACACCAATAAAATAACTAATAACTAAATTGTTTGCTCTGAATGGCATGAACTGTGGTGATAACATATTCATTTGTCACCTTTTTCATTTCTTCCCCTTCTAGAGACCCCAGAGCTGTTCTTAGTCGATTTTCTAAATATTTCCTTGTTGTGGCTGGTGTCTTGTATACTATTTCTTTAATCCTACCCCATACATAGGGGGGAGGGGGTAAGATTCGGAGATCTTAGGGCCATTTCCAGGGACTTCCTCAGCCAATCAACTTTTTCTGAGTCATAGGAGCTGCATCAGGATGAAGTTTATTTTATTTTCTGCAAATTCTAGATAAAACTCTACCACACTCCCTATTAATATAAAATAAACTCTAAGCTCGAATAATGTGAATTAGTTAACACAATTACAATAACACAGACATAACGTCAAATGGATTTTTCATTATTTTGTTTCTATGAATCCATTCCACAGCCTACTACCAAAAAATATATTTTTTTTAATATTAGTTTTAAATTTAGCTATAAGTCCGAAAATATTGAAGATAGGTATAGGAATACTTAATATCATTAGATAGAAAATTCGATCCTCCATTAGCAAAACATATCAAATTTAAAAAAAAGAAAATTTTTGCAATAATTCATCTCCCTCAGAAATATTGTTATGGAGACACCCTGTATAAAACTAATTAAATACCGTTCAAAATTATAAAATTTCGATGGGCTTGTGAAACTATTGTCAAAAGTTCAGCTTTCTAGCTGTAACCGCTAAAAAGATATGATTTTCTTTTCAGGTCCCGATACTGCGTTAAAAAATCACAAGATTATTTATAATTCAAAAACTCTTAAAGATAGGTATATGATATTATATAGAAAACAGTTCTACATTTTTACCTAGATTCCAAAAAAAATATAATATATAGGGTAATTAATTTAAAATTCCGAAGTTGCTACCACTTTCGGTATGATCCGGCAACACCGCACCATCGAAAATATTTTATAAACATAGAAAACCATCTCTTATAGCCAAATTTTCAAAATAAAATCTCATTTAGTTCTCGAGTTACTTCTAATAGGCCACTTTACTTGGGACACCCTGTATACAGGGTCTGCTAACGAAGCATCATCGCCAAATTTTGATTTTTTTATTCGCTAAACTTGATAGTAATAAAGCACCATTGCACATAGCTATTAAGTAAATAGCGTATGTGTAACGAAATATCATATTATTATAGTCTTTAGTATATTTTGAGTCTATATGAAGTTGTGATATTAACTAGCCGAGAGGAAGCTAAATAAACGTATATTAGTATTATTACAACAAACAACGTCTGTTCTTCGTCGTATGATCTTACCTCCTTTGGCTCACCATATACAACTAAAAATAGAATAGGTTCGTGGAAAACTTGAGGCAAGCGGAAAGGAAAAAAATCGAAAGAGGCTCCAGGAGGCTCGTTGAAAATAAGCTCCACGAAAGCGTGGCTCAGGCGCGCTTCGAGCTTGTCTCGCCATATTTATACGCACCGTATGATTCCTGAATTTTAAGGTTAGGTTATTCATCGATAAAATGTAACGCCATCAGACGTCAGTCGATGCGTTTCGATTCGATTAAATCGATATATTTTGGAAAGACGATTTTCTATGATTACCATTTTATAGATTAACCTTGAGTTCAGGCGAAACGGAAAGAGACGTAAGGGGAAATTGTCGATTACGATTGTATATAGTTCAACTGTAGGTTAAGTTACCAGAAATAGAAATAAGAAGCAAGTATTTTGATGAAGGGTACTATCTCAAATGGGTTTTACATATCGAACCATAAATAAAAGACAAATTTTGATGGAATCCTAACGATTACGACAATTCAGTGGTGCTTTGAATATTCAAAATCTACAAGAAGATATAAATAAAAAAAAAACAATATCTATCTCAGTGAAACATGGTTTGATATATTTGACATCTCCCCAAATGGTTAGCTAGATCCATCATGAAAATGCCGAACTAAAATCTCATCGAAGAAAGAAAGAAGAATTAAAATTTTACATGCTTTCCTTATAAAATTAATTTTTGGATTACCATCACGATATCACAGCAGAACTTCTTGAGATTAGTTTAAAAATCACCTTCCCTTCTTCTCTGTTATAAAATAAATATTGCAGAATAAAGGGTATCATCATAATGAACAATGCTCGTTATCATAGCCGTCAAATAAATAAAGTTCCTAATTCAAACGTCACTATATTCTAATTTCACAATTAAGTTATTAATGTACCAAGGGGTTAAGTAGACTATAGTGCCCGGAAGTCGAACGCAACTTACTACTTTTTGCCTGATGGTTTCATAGTTAGTCCTGGTTCTTTCTCAGGAAAATTCAAAAATTGTACATATAACATAGGAAAAACAGAATAATATTATGTAAAAATAGCTATAAAAATAAATACAAATTTTGTGCAATATTTTCTTTAATAGCAATTACCGGGCATTATGAACTTTATGTCATTATAGTGTTTTTATACCTTAGATACAATCTACATAATTACTTTATGCCCGGGCTGGCATTAAAACGCAAGAAACAGTTTTCGATTAACTTATTCTTTATTAACAAAATAAAATTTTCCAGATACATCATTAAAGTACCCCAACAGCACAGTTTCGTTAATGTTTTCTACAGCATTTTCTGACCACTTCAAAAATTGGTCATATTCTTTGTCGTATGCGTCTCTGGATTTTCTCGGTTACAGGTTTTGCGTTGCCTTTTCAGCCTTTTTTTCCATTTCGTCGGGTTTCAAAACCTTGCTCCATTTTTGATTTTTGACTTGGACACATTAAACATTTGAGTACTTATCTCCCTGGCCACAAGAACGCAGACTATAATAATGTCAAGGTAATGTCGCCGGTAGAACTAAAAAAATTGGTAAATCAAATTAAATTAATGTGTATGTGTATGTATGACATAAAACTTTGTATGCACCACGGGTACTAATAGATATATACCCTCGGGCAAGAGGCCCTCGGCTTTGCAAGACTGTCGCCCTCAGGACACAATCATCTACTTAGTACCCTTGATACATAAATAACTATTATCGCCCGCTAATATTTCCTGATGATATTATGATGATGTTTATAGCAGCATCATAAGTAAATAATTGATAGAGGAAAAATAAAAAATTATTCACTTCTTCGCTTTTAAGTGTCTAAATGCATTTCGATAGGATGGCTAACTTTAATTAACCATATTAGTAAATTCGAAAATTCACATTTTTCATTAATAATGACATACAGTCACTTGTCATAATGTAAATAAAAAATTACAGCGAGAGCGATACCTAATGAAATCTCTAAAGTTTTTTTAATTTACAACATAAATTAATAAACAATAATCATAGGTAAAATTTTATTTTTCCCAAAATTTTTCTGAATTTAAACCATTTCGACCCTGTTTCTTGTATTTCCATACTTTTTAAGACGTTGTAGAGATTTGCTTTCTGGATGTAAAATTTCAACATTATAATTAAAATTGTGTTGTTCATCATTATTTGATATTTTTTTTATTGTAGCTTCTTTTGCATTCTTTAAGTTTTTCAAAAGTTCTGCCTATTTGCCATATGTATATTTTTGGATAACTGAGATAAGTTAGTTTATATATCCCAAAATTTTGTTATTGTTCAAATCAAAACTAAATAAATTGGGTAAATGTATTAGGAACAATAAGACTAATAAATATATGGAAAAATTTTCCATTGTGTCAAAGAAATATTAAAAAATTGCGACTTAACAATATCTAGAGAGAAATGCGAAAATGTAAATTAAAAATTGAGAATTTGCACCGGTTTTTTGTCATTATTTTTTTCTTCTAAAATTAATTATGTCCAAAAAGACTTGATTCTAAAAAAAATAATATCAATCAGATGAGAACTAGATGCAATATTTTATACAATAAATATCGCGTGCCAATTTGGTTCGGAGAACTCCAGTCAAAGATGTGTTAATTATGTTTGCAATAACTTAGAAACAAAATTGAAACAGGTTAAGGTGTTTATTATACATGTTAACCTCTTTTCAAATACATAATTATTTAAAGAAATCCTAAAGATTACCTTTTGCCACTTTCCAATAACAGGGCGATTGATCGTTAAGTTAAACATAGGAAATCTCATGTCATTTTTGAGGTTGCTAAATATTGACTCCCCTGTGTATTTTATAGAAAAGCTGCATTGTAACTTCTTGAAGAGGTCGACATGATAAACAAACCCATATGCCGAGTATGAATACATTTTAATGAGCGAATCCCACGCTATTCAATTAAACGTGATGGAAAAACGACGAAACTCTCATAGTTCAGAGAATACAGCAAACACGAGCAAATAATTTCTATGACGCTATTGCCAAAATTTAACTTAAAGCTGAATATAACAAATAATGAAAATATTATCACTGACACGAATTTTCATCTGGTCAATGTCAAAATTTAATTTGCTGCTCTTTGCCGCATAACCTGAACTATGAAAGTTTCGTGGTCTTGCCATCACGTTTAATTGAATAGCTTAGGATTGGCTCAATAAAATGTATTCAAACTCGACACATAGGTTTACCATGTCAGCCTATTCAATAAGTTATAATGCAGTTTTTCTATAAAATATTCAGTGACCTCTAACTCAACGATACATTACCCGGTATACTTTCCTAGTGTAATTAAGTAAGTATAGAAGTGTAGTTATTAATATTTGTATTCTTTATTACCAGATAAACCAACCAACCCGAAAATAAATACACATGCTATTTGATATTAAATCATCCTCATATATCTATAATATCCTATTTTTTTCAAATATCATGACTTTGTCAATCCGTTTCGCTCTAATGTAATTTTAATTACAAGGAGTTTAAGAATGTCCTAGTGGAGGCAATTAATTGCTTTTTACTCTGCCTCAGACAGCGGATGAAATAAAATACTTTTAATGCTTGTCGAGCTCGGATTTCATTTAATTTATGTGTTCTTCTTTGTTTATAAAGTATAGATAGAACTTTCCGCGAAGTTATTTCCAGATAGACAATTTAATTAATTTTTTTGAATGCCGGATTGTGTTTCTTCTTTTGACATAGTTTCTGAAGGATATTTATTTCTACTAAGAAATACTCCTAAATTTTAACTGTAATAGCCTATTATACAGGGTCCTGTATATCACTTGACGTCTGCTATAGCTCAGTTATTAATTAAGTTACGATTTTGATATATGTTGCACACTTTACCCGTACCCTAGGGCGGGTTCCGGGAAAATATTTTTATGTATACAGGGAGTCTAAAAAAAATATGCACTTGGTATATTTTTTAAACTAAACTATTTTAGTGTCTCTTATAGTCACTTATATATTCCCATAATTTTACTGCAACGGGTTTGGTGATATCAGCGAGAAAAAATAATAACTAAAAAAAAGTTTTGCATCTCTAATTTTAAAAATTAATGAAATATAAATATAGTATATACCTCGTTAATAAAATTATACAAGATACTTAATAATATAAATATAAATATACTTGCTTCCGTACGATTATGTTAGTTGGTGCAGACAAATTAATCTAAAGTTGAATTTTTGCATATGGAATAAGCATCTTTTTTGAGTATCATTACCAGCTATTTATGACATACATTTCATTTTCATAAACCTGTACTGATAGTAGACAGAGCGAGCTAAATCATATCCATTATATATTGTGATACACCTACCAATGATCTTTTTTTAATAAGGCCATTTTTATTTATAATTATTTGGAAATTACTTCTCATTGAAATATGACATGCACCTCTTCTTCTGTCATTACTAGCTGATATATGATATACCTTTATTTAAACGCTACATGATGGATTAATTCATACTTTTTCAATCTTTCATAAATTTCTATTTTTGAATGCCACACATACAATTTACAATAATTATTCGTAATTTTTGACTGTAAAATTTAGGATACTTGAAAATGATTTTAAGCCGTCTCCTCACTGAGTCGATATTGACGATAAATCCAGTGGATCGACAATGTCAACCAACAATTAATTTTTACAATAATAAAACGGAGCATACATATTTTTTTATGTAAACAAACAGCTGATGAAATTCACGTTTTAATGTCACCGACTATTAAATCGATCTTATTGTTTTTTTTTTCTGAATCATTGTAAATATTTTTCAAAAATCGATGTCTTCTTTGGGAAATTTGAGAAGTAATCTCGAATCTGCAAAAAATACAACTTTGTTCATAAGTTTCATGCAATATTTTTTCTACGATCGTATCAGTTTTTTTCCGAAATTACAAAATCTATATTTAAGTATAACCAACTCACTGTCACAACAAAAATATCCTCTCGCAGAAACTCCTCACGTGCTATTGGTGATTTAGAACATATTATATTCCATTTTGTAAGCTTCTTTCAATTTTTCAGGCAATAAATTTTGTGTTGCTTCATTGGCCTTTTCGTCTGAAACGCATTAAAATTGGTTTTCTCCTTCCGAATCAGAATTATTTCTTTCCATTTTCGATGTTTTCAAAAATTATTGACATTTGTCAGTTAACAATAACAATGCTGCGCACCCAGGAAACGAAGACGCGGATACTGTTTTCATGGGATCTTGATATTATAAGCATTAAGAGAGAAATGAAAAAATGACACGTTTCGGCACTTCTTTTTATCGCTAAATTGCTTCTTTTAACTTGTTAAAAAATTACCAATTGCTTAAAAATAAATATTTTTATAATGATTATAGAAAAAAACAATTTATCGTACTTTATGGCGCGTAGTTTATTGTTGAACCATTTGATATGTTTTTGTCAGACGTATCCTGTATTATTTATTTCTACCATTAAAATTGGTGTATTATTTTTTAAATTAACTGCCATGCTAACCAATAATTTACCCTATTTCACCCCACACTATCAATACAGATCAAGTTCCTGTATATTGTCAGCACAACACTCGACTTGCCGGTGTCAAATGTTGATTTACGGCACGTATCTGTGTAATTACGACAGATGCTGTCCTGGGTTCCATAATACATTTACATTTAAATTACACGCATCTAATATTGTGGGTATATGTCATGGACTTTATGAATTTAGTTATCGTATAAGTTCGTGAGGTTCTGTAAAAGTTTATGATATTAAGTAGTCTGAATCTATTGGAAATAAATTATTTTTTTTTAGATATATATACAGTTTCACATATACAGGGTGACCATTTAGTGTGTAATTCTTCGATATCTCCGATAATATCATGGATAGAGGAAAACGTTAAATATAAATATTCGGGGAATGTCGAAATTGTATATTTTGTTTTTTATGAAAGCAGGACCATTAAATCTTAATTTTTTTAATGGGATGCCCTATATTTTTTACTCGGAATTAGTACAGCCTGTCCTTATTGTTTATGTAATCTAAACTTTTTTCCAATCTGTTGCAGTGTGGCCAAGATATTAATTATTTTCCTATTTGTATTGCTTTTGTACAGTCGCAATAGATATGCTTTCAGATTCTTTATTGATTTTAATTTGATCAAAAAAATTTATACACATTTACATCTGGGTTATATAAATTTTTTTTATACAGGATGCTCTAATTTTACTTCCAAAGTTTGGATTAAATTTACTCAATATTTTCAAATGGAACACTCGGTATAGTTTGTAAGGAATTGAAACTTCGACTAAGTCTCCCTATAACTCGAAAATATTTTTATTATTGTCTGTAATGTTCCCAAATCGTAATGATTTTTTCTGTCGGTGATTTTATATGATATATCGATGAATTACACACTCGATGGACTCAATGGATAAGTCACATAAGAAATTTTTTCGCTATAATTGGCTAAGAAAAAATTTGGGTTTGCTATCATTCCTGCTTTAGAAATGATATCAAATAGGCAGTAATGTGACTTCTGTATCTGCCAAATTTGCCTTTTTTGCAAAAGAATTACAAAATATTACATTATTTTTCAAAATTTTGAAAAATGTTATATGTCAAAATTCATTCTGTATTAGCAGTCTCTACAAGGTGTTTCTTAATAACATCACCATGACACGCTAGATAACAAAAAATTACCATTTCTTCTAAACACGATATGTTGTCGAAATAACTTTTTTGTTCATTTTGGCTTCAACTAAATTAAAAATCAGCCAACAAAGTTTATAAAGCAGAGTGCTACGCAATTGGATACATAAGCCATAGTTTTTATTTTGTTAAGTAAATTCATTAAATGAATAGATAATTGTGTAGCATTCTTTATTATAGACTTTATTTGTTGAAATGATTTTTATTTTTAATGTAGCAAAAGCTGAAAGTTATATAATGTCGCGTTGATTATTTACGAAACGATTTTTCGAAAATATAACGCGTTTCATGGCGATTATTCTGGACTACCCAGATCTACATCTAATTGGTTCGGTTTAAAAATATATCAAATTCAATTTTTATGCAAGATTAATATACTTTTAATTTTTGGAAATTTACATGAATCTAGATTTTGTGCACTACCCCGTACAATTAGACTTATCAGGACGTAAACTACTTTGCCATAGACTCTAGAATCTATTTTCCATCAGTTAAAAAAATACTAAAATTGGTTCTTTATTAACGAAATAACAGCTTATAAATTAGAACGTGAATTTTTCAATATTCAATAATTAATTGGGGTAGGTAGTGTAGTACTCTAAAAATTTTTTTGTTATGTGCGGAATTTATTGGAAAATTGTCAATTTACAATAAGGGACTGCCGTTGCGGTAAAGTACCATAGCTACGTTGTTATTTCAAATTAACAAAAATTGATAATACGAAACTTTGAGGACATTAAGAACTTGCCGTAAAAATATACAGTATGTCCAAGGATTGAGTTAACAAGAGGAAAAACATTTTAATTTTGCACTTTTCGAGAAAATGTTGTTCTTCATAATTTTTTTTATTTGTAATAAAAATAGGAATGGCGTCGACTAATTTGAGAATCAATATACAGGGTATCCCAAAAAAAAGGAAATAGCTAAAAGTTGCAAAAATTAAAGACACACAGGCAACATAAAATATTATTTATTTAATACACAATTAACAATTAAAAAGGACAATTATTCGAAAAGATCGCCACCTACTTCTAGTTGTTATCGTTTTTCTCAAAAAATATAATTTGCAATTCCTATTCTTATTACGAGCAAAAACTGGTATGAAGAACAACATTTTCTCGCAAAATGCATGTTTGCACTCTGTAGGTCAAAATTAAAATTTGTCGATGCCATTCCTATTTTTATTACAAGCAAAAAATGTTATGAATAACAACATTGTCTCTACAAGTGCAAAATAAAAAAGTATTTCCTCTGTTTTTCCTTTTTTTGGGACTCTTGTATGTTGAAACTTAAATTAGTCGACGCCATTCCTATTTTTATTACAAGCTAAAATCGAAAAATGCAAATTAAAAAAGTCATTCCTTTTTTCCTTTTTTTGGGACACCCTTGTATGTTGAAACTCAAATTACAAATTAGTCGACGAAATCATTTTTATTATTACAAGCAAAGAATGTCATGAAATACAAAATAAGAAAGTTTTTCCTCTTGTATATAGGGATATAGTCAAGTAATGTATTTTAATATATATTTTGAAGACGTGTAAAAATATTTTATTGTATTGATCTGGTAGTCTTTGCATCTCCGGTAGCGCAAGTTCCTTGAAGATAAAGGAAATTCTTTTTACTATGTAGGACCAATACAACTTCAAAGTTTGGCTTGTGGAATAATTTAGGGTCCATTATTATTACAGATCAAGTTCCTGCGTATATTGTCATCGGAACATTCGACTTGGCTATGTCAAATGTTGATTTATGACACATATCTGTGTAATTACTACAGATGCTGTGTGGGGCACCAGGAGAAATTTACATTTTAATCATATGCGTCCGATAGTTATTCGGGTTTAAATAAACAATCATTGTATTGATTTTAATAATTCCATTAGTTTGGGTTAAGATTAAGGAACATGGTATTATTCTCAACGGGGAGTGTGTTTAAATTTAGGATGGTTTGGGATAATATTACTTTAATATTCAACAAACCCAACAATTAAAGTAATAGAATACGAATATATTCTTAAAATTGAATTTTAACTCAAACCATAAGAAGTTAATAATATTTAATTTTTTTAAATACAACGTGTCCAAGATAAGGAGGGCCAGTACAGGGATCTCGGAAACCGTACGATATACGAAGTCGGTTAAATAGAGGTAAAGTTGAGCATTTACGTGCCTAATAATATGTCGTTTACAAAGTTTTAAAATTCCAAGTAGTTCCGGAGATATCCGGAAAAACCGAAATTCTGAAAAATGGTTTTATTGTTCTCCTGGGGTTTTTTGAGATCGAATTCTAAAGTAAATTGCACTTTTGCATTACCACTTTTTCCGCTCTATCTAACAGCGTTAATTGTTTTATAATTAGACGAGTCGTCTTCGAAGGGCCATTATCAACTTTATTTTTTTAAATACGGTCCTGTTTTCCTGATATTGGAATTTAAGAGCTTACTTTCTCCCGAATGCAACGAGGTATGACACATTGTGGTTTAATGACGTTTCGAGGGTTTTTTGAACAACATCAGGAAATTTTGGGATACAGTCCTGTATTTCTCCTAATTTTATAAATAATATCTCATAAGTAAGCTCTAAATTTTCTACTTATGTTGGACTAGTTGAATAAATAACAAATAATTTAATAACAAACTACAAATAAGTGAACAAAAATCATTCCAAAACAGTAATAAAACGAACAACGAAAAAGAAAGGAACTACATAATCAGGTGTTCAAAATGATTTCGGCTATTCTCTAAGCACAAATAACATCTTCTAACTGCCACATAACAGTTTTTTTTGATAAAATAAAACATGCGATAGAATATTAAACTTTTCAGCATTTGTAAATTTATGTTCCATATTTTCTGGAAAATAGAAAACCTCTTAAAACGATCTCAGACGATCACAATGGGAATGTCAAGTGAAACAAATCACGCGTCACCATCTTAATTTTTTTGTTTCAAGCGCCTAATTTTCTTTTAAATCCTGAATCAACAGAAGTTTGAAATAATGTTACTGTATTTTGTTCACTTATTTGTGGTTTATTATTAAATTATTTGTTATTTATTGAACTAGTCCAACATAAGTAAAAATTTAGAGCTTACTTATGAGATATTATTCAGTGTGTAAGATTTGTAGGTTGCTTATATCTGTAAATATGTGATTTGTATCTAGAAAGTTATTCGCAAAATTAAATGATCTTTTATTAAATCTGAAGCATGCATAATGTTAATCAAATGTCGTTTAAAAATTCCGTTCCGTTTGTCCTATATAGCAGCTATTGCATTCATTAGATTTTAACTTATAAACTCCTCCTGTTTTTTTCCTTATCTTTGACGTTTAAAATTAATTTGCATAAACTGTACAAATTATCTTGGATTAATTTACATTTGTGTAAAATTTGACCTAATTATTTCTTGTTTTAGTCATCTTTACGTTAGATTTGATAACTCTAGACATAACATTGTATTACAATTTATTATATTACTCATAAGTTTAGTTCTAATTGGAAATGAAATAATTATTTTCTCTTAACGATTTAACAACACATCTAACGATAGTATAAAATAATTTCGTTTTTCGTTCTTGCATTCGTTCCGATGTTCTGAAAAATGAGGTTTTAATATTTCTCTCAACAATATTTCTCAGCAAATTGTTATCGCAGTTTTAAAACCGTGACATTTGAAAAAGTTTTGTCCCTTCTTTTCAGCGTTTGTAATAGCAGCCGCCTACGATTCTTTTATTATTATTTAATTGGGTGAACTTCATAACATAATGGACAATGCCAATTTTCTTTAGGTTAGATTGATCAATATATTATAGGAAGTAGCATTAATTTTGCTATTTTCAAATGAATCAATTATTTGTAATATTTAAAAAAATTGTATATCTACACAATAAACGCATTTATTATTATTAAATATTGGAATAAGTATTTTATTTAAGAAGCTGTATAATACGCTATTTTATTTACGAGGATGAACATATGTTTCCTTATTTTCTTCTTTGATTCCGTCTATTTAGTAGAATTCCGTATTCTTTAATTCATATCCGAATTATCTCTTTTATCATATAACCGAAAGCAGGCATATCTTTCTATTTAATCAGAAATGTTCCCCTTAATTTTGCCTTCAAATTGAGCAAAAAGGGGCTCCTATTTGGGGTGCGTCTTATAGGTAATTTGTGGCACAGACAGTTCGTTATATTTGTTTCGCCCCAATGGGCTTTTTCATTTCTGAAACAATTCCTTAGGGTTTTCCTACATCGGGAAAAATATTTCTCCCATCGTGTTTAATTAACAGCTTTTTGAATTTTTTTCTTTAATTAGGTGATACTTGTTGATTGGGATTAAAAATAAAAGGTATTTTATTATTATCGTTTTAATTAGATTTCTTTCAGAGATTTTAATTAGGTAATATTTTTTTAAGAAATCTGTTTTATAAACTAAAATATAAAATATTAATGGTGTTATAAGTTATTTGTGATTTCACACAAGGGTTTTGGCCGCATTAAATAGACATGAGTGAATGCTATCAAACGCAAGTTGTCTGTACCACCGCTTGATTGATGAGACTACTGTATTAAGCTGAACCAAATTCATACGCGAGAGAGTCGACATGATTGGTTATTGAAAACAAAGGATTTAGCGAGCTGAAGCGCTGTCGTTGATAGTCTACGGTGTGGAGATTACATTTGAAAGATAACCGTCCATGGTCAGTGGGTATGACAGAGAATTCAATGTCTGAGACTCCAATGTTATTAGTTATTTGTAAAATACTGAGAATTTGTTGGAACTGCAGCATGCAGCCAAGTTATTTGATATGCGATGAACATATGTGTTTCAACCTGCTGTTTTAGATTTTTTAAATGGGAATTGAATTTGATAACTTCAGATTACAGTTCGTTTGAAAGCTAAAATACATTAGCATGTACACCGAACAATGCGGTATAAATGCAATTGTGTTGTACGACGAAAGAATAAAGTATTTATTTATACAGGGGAGAATTATAAATTAGTATAATAAAAAAATAAGGTAGAAAAGACACGATTATTAGAACTGGTTTTCCAACAATATAAACTCTTTATCGTTAGTTTAATTAGAATAATAGTTCCCGTTGCAGTATATTTTTCGTAAAATTATATTTTAAATATATAAAAAATAGAAATTGGGCCATGGAGCAACTCGAGATACCAAACATCAAACTAAACCGATTAAGTCATATAAGTTGTTTTGAAATATTGCTCGTTGTAGAAAATTGAAAATTATTTTTTAATAATAGTAATAATGTTTATTTAATTCCCAACGAGCTATTTTAATCCATTACAGGGAATATTATAACATAGAACATAAATAAGTAACTAATCAATATAAAAATTAAAAATGAAAATTATTATAAATGTTTTTTTTAAGAATTCGATTTTCCAGAAAAAATTTCTTTTCATTTTTTAAAAATAATTTAAATTTATTTTTAATACTTTAGGTAACGTATTATAAATATTTATTCCATCAAATAAAATGGATTTATCCCTATTCTACTTTTCATTTGATTTTTTTTAAATGATCAATATTTCGGGTATTATGATTGTGTATATCAGTTAATTTTACAAATTTTATACAAGATTTTTTATTTTGACTATTAATTGCATGAAATAGTATACTAATTTTTAATTTATATAAACTATTCAGATCCAGATATCCTATTCGATTATATAAATTTTTTTTGTTGGCTCCAAAAAATTTAGTTAATGAATACATTTTATAATTTTGTTTCGCAGTCTTTTTAAAGGATTTAATATTGTGGCACATGCGGATCCCCAAACTGATATTAAATATTGAAAATTTTGAATAAACTAATGAATACCTAATAAATGTTTTTTAAATGTATTAAAGGTATATAATATCTCATTTTAAATAATATTCCAATGAGTGGTGGTACGCTTTTTCAAAGGTTTTCACCATGTTTTCTCCAATTTAAATTTTCGTCGATATATAAACCTAAGAACTTTACGGATTTTGCATACTTAATTATTTAAAACGGTTCATTGTATCGGATTGAAAGTTGGCGGGTTTGTTCTTCATTCGTCGAAACAACATTTTTATGAGTAAGAAATAAGAATTTATAGGATTTTTTTATTTTTCAATTTTCACATTAGGCGCTCGTTACATACACTGAGTTTAATAAATTTATAATTTTTTATCTTACCTGGTATTAAGTATTTTTAATCAAAGATTCTCCAAGAAGGATAATTTTTAAACTAGAAAGACATGCTTGTTCGATCTTAAATCTCTAACCGTTTTCGAGATATTTCCATTTTGACTTTAATTTTTTTGATGCATTATGATGTTTAAATTATTTTAACCTTCATTTAAATTTCGACCATAAATACTAAAGGGCCGGAACCGTATTAAGGGCATTTATAAGAAAAGAGGTCGATGATGCATTTATGAATCGAAACATCAGAAAATATATCTGAGTTTGTAGCTATACTAAAACGGCAAACTCGAGTTTGAACACCTTAGTTTATTTCACAAATCCCGAAATACCGACACTTTTTCTTCATGTGAAAATGTAAACATTCTGCATGATTGTCATATAGGTAACAGTTAGATTTACTTGAAAAACTCGAAATAACTAAAGCCAAGAAGAGAACCTTCTTGTGTGAATGAAATGTTCAATTTTGAGCCCCATTTGGGTTTTAATAATATAATTGATTGATTTTAGTTTGTGACCTCCATAGATTGTGCCTGCTTTTTCTGACAATGACATAACTGCTTTTCATCTTCTTCTTCATTTACGACAAATTAGATAATAACATGGGATATTATGACTTATTGACTTATTGATATTTCTGTTGCTAGTGGTTATTAATGAATCAATCGAAACATGTATCCTCCGTCGTTTGATAATATATACAGGGTGCTTCTTAATAACATGCTAATATTTGAGGACGTTAGTCTTTAGTCCATTCTCAGAAAAAAAACTTCATATGAACATATGTCCTAAACGTCTTAACTTTTGACATACAGGTATGAACATATGTCCTAAACGTCTTAACTTCTGAGATACACGTGTTAAATATTTTTAGAAAATCTCCTTTTTTATTAATATATGTGATACTGCTATAGATATTTTTGTGAAATTTGGTACACATTTTCTATTCATCAAGAGGCATTATGTATAGCATTTTTTTTATTTCGACCAGTGGCGTTCGTGTGGGAATTGCCATCGGTATTTTTGAAGAAAGAATGGTACGCCACTAAACTAACTAAAATTATTTGTGAAATTCTCATTTCTTGCTGAGCATATGAAGTCTTTTGATTTTTTGTCATTTAATGTACAATTTTCGTATAAAAATGTCATTCATTCGCACTCTGTTATGAAATTAGATATTAACAAAGACCAAAAAGGATCTAGTAGTTAAGAAGCAGATTTTGTTTTGTAAACATAAACAGTTTTGACAGTTATCTACTTAGCCTAGTGGTCACGTATTTAAGTCATTAACCTTAACGAATTATTGAAAAACATATGAAAATCTTTAAAACATTATATCTTAAAAGTTAATACGTTTAGGACATATGTTCATATGAAGTTTTTATTTCTGAAAATGGACCCAAGAATAACCTCCTTCGTGAGACCGTGACTTTACTCTATACACAGTCTCTAAAAAAAATGTACAAAGAAAATTGGGATGAAATGAATCCTTTCTACCGTTTTAACTCAACAAAAATTAAAATATTTAGAGATAATGGTAAGGTTCGCTCAGGAATATGAATCTTCCGTCTCTCCTGATGAATTTTTACTTCAAAAAATTCACCTAATCATTCGTTCCGTTGCTATTTCCGTTACTTCGTAAAAATAACAAATGGTCACTTGCCGTGGTGTATAGGAAACTAATTTGTAAACATCGAGAAGATGCCAACTGTGTGCGACAGAGCGGCCATAAGGAAGCGAGAGGGTTTGCTGCCCGTTTCTTTTGCCGTTCGCACTTTGTCATCGTCCCCTATAAATCACGACGCTTGCTAATATCACCGGAGGCGGCGATGTTGGCTGCAAGCCACCCTGGCGCTGTTGCCAAGTTTATGGAGGTTATTTATTTATGGGGGATGGTTTTTGGGGTTATTTGTTTCATGTACGTTTTTGAACATACATAGAAGAAATGGGCCTGGCTCATTCTATCGATTTTAAACAAAAAAGGAAATGGAAGTCGGCACGATAAATTTTATAAAAGTGAAGCCCGAATAAAAAATGCAGAAATTCCTCTGCTAATAACGCCTGAAAAGTTAATCGACGACTAGTATATAATGTAAGTATTATACTTCTGGTTTTTGAAGTGTGTAATGCTATATATTATTCCCTTAGGGAATAATGACGAGGGATTAATAGTCGTTATTCTCTCTTGTACCTAAATCACAAAATATTTCAAATTAAATAATATCATGGAAACGGAAACCCAAAAGGAGCAGTGTCAAAGGCGTACTATTTTTTTATTTGTATTGTTGTCGATGAAAATTAAGAGTCTTTTACTTGTACACCTCCAGAAATTACACAACTAGCTGCAGCAACAATATCTACTTTAATAACGGAAAAATCGAAATTCATTTATAATAAAACTTACGCAACATTCTACGAATGGCGTCTTCGAAAAAACTGCAGTTTCCGAAAATATTCTGCTGGCCTATTTCGCTGAATTAAGTGCAAAATACAAACAATCTTCTTTATGGGCATTCTATTCAATAATTAAATCTATATTGAGAATTAACCATGACGTAAAGCTGGAAAAATTTGTCAAATTACGAGCGTTTCTAAAAATAAAATCTAGAGGATTTCAAAGAAAGAAGTCTTCCAACTGACCCCCGGAATAAATTAGGAAATTGATTGTTACACTCAAAAACGAATAAGTAATATTGCTTATTTCTTGATAATGTAAGAAACAAAAAAAAAACATTAATGTAGGAGATATTGAAACTGTTCGCCTTGAACGTCTTGGCAACATCCTAATCTTAAATAAAAATTTATTCTAACGTTACTGAACATCTCAGGCATTAACGATCTAATTATTGCAAGCGTTATTCGTCTTCTTAAGTCAGCTAAATCCAGTGGTTTAGTTTTGTATACAATATTTTTGATATAACCCCATAAGAAGAAATCTAATGGCGTCAGATCAAAGAATCGTGCTGGCAATTCCATCGATCCATGCCTCCCTATCCATCGATTTGGAAATACTCGGTTGAGGTAGTGCAGAACATTTATTTAATAATGGGGCGGTGCTCCATCTTGCTGAAACTATATCATATTCGCTGGAAGATGTTGGGTTGCTGGATCAGGATATAAGCTTGTTAAAGGTGGCAAGACATTATTTTGGAGCAGTGCTAAATAATTATCGCCATTTAAATAGCCATTAATGAAAAGGGGACCTATGATATGATCTCCAACAATTCCTGCCCAAACATTAACCTTTTCATGATATTGCTTATGTGCTTCTGTAATCCAGTGAGGATTTTCCCAAGACCAATAGCGGCAATTCTGACGATTAGCATGACCGTGAAGAGTAAAGGTGCACTCATCAGAAAACAAAACATGTTCTAATTGAATCACATTGTTATTTAACATTGTCATCATTTGTTCACAAAAATACATTCTCCTATCAAGATCATCTTCCATGAGCTCATGAGTAGGTATCATTTTATAGGGATACATTTTATTTTCTTGTAATGTTCGAATAATCGATGAATGGCTAATATCGAATATAGGGGCTGCTTCTCGACTAGAAATATGTGGGTTTTCCTTTTGTATCACCACTTATTCCATTGGCAGCAAATTTTTTTTCTGCTTTACATGTCCAAGCTGACGAAACTGCTTTTCTATTTTTACTACTTCTCCCTTGAGTTATAGACGGCAAATTTCGAAATTTTGCATGAAATAAACGAGCAACATCCATTTGTATTCGTATTTTATTTCCATAACAAATCATCTGTAGAACTATTATTTTGTGCATTACTATTGTCATGCAGAAAGACAACAATTTGCTAAGATTACGCGTTTTAAACATAAGTAAATAAAACTATTTATACCTTTTTTTATTTCATATCAGTAAAAAGAAACGCCGAAATGCATTAAATCTGAAAACACTTAATATTTCCGAAACAGTTGAAGATAGGTATAGGATATTGTATATTAAATATGTCTAAAGTTTTCTGAGGGATCCAAAAATTGAATAATATATATAGTGTTGCATTTAAAATAAGCAAGTTGATATTGGCCACTATGTGAAAAGTTTTTATCGAAAAAAATGTGCAACGAGAAATACCAATCGACGTATCCGAGCGTCTTTTTGCACATTTATTTATTATAGAATTTATTCCATTTGACTGATACACGCTGTATAATGTCAATATCTTAAGCCAAGTATGTATACAAATACTCCAAAATTTTTCGAAAAATCTATATTTCTTTCGTTACTGCGGAACCAAGGCTATGTTATAATATTTTCGAATTTTCGAAAATCAATGTAACAACATAAGTATGGATTTAGATTTTGTGTCCGGAAATTATTTTTCAGGTCGAGCCAAGTGGGGAAGCTTTTCCAGCCTCGTAAAGTAAATTACTGTTTTATGATATCTTCCTGAAAACACCTTGTTTCATTTGTCTTTGCAATAAAGGAGGATTGTCTTCTTTTGAACCCTTGACGGAAAAGTTTTCTCTCTCTCTGTTCTTATTTTCAGAGGTCAGATTAATAACACAGAATATTTAGTTTAAAATAGAAATTCTGAACAAACCCGGTTAAAAAATAAACTAAATTTATGAATTTACATATTAAAATCATTGGGTTATAAAAAAATGCAAATGCAAAAGTTTAACTTAACTTACGAACAAACCCGAACAAACCTAACATTTCTAAAAAAAGCTTTACGTGATTCCCTATCAAAATAGTTAATTTATTTTGGCAGGTTTAACTTTCTACACACAAAAAAATGCTCACTTCATGTATTTTGTTCCTCTCAGAATTTTTTGCTAAATTTCAAAATGTGGATATATGTTCCTATCGTAATATTTAAAATAATCATATTTTTGTTTTAATTTGATTCAATAATTTATTTTTAGTAGAAACTTTATCAGAGTTATAGCTATTTTCTACTTGAAAATAATATATTTAAATTCTTATAAACTTTAACTAGAATATGCTATGCATATTGAAATAAGAAAGAAATTAGTTAAGGGTAATAATTTCATTTCCGAGAAGAGCAAACAAATTCTTCACAGGTTATGTTTATTTGGTTTCCTCATAATAGTTCCCTACATGTATCGTGGTTTTCTGCATTTCTGGTTTTCTTGCCCCTTGGTTCGAAGTGGCAGATGTGATTAAAGTATTTCAAGGTGAGTTTAATTAAAAATAAATTATAACAAATAATAATTAAAATGTATATTTATGCTTTCTTCCAAACAAAAAATTCTTATACTTACCCACAACATAAATATTTGTTCTGTTGTACTTTAATTAAAAGTAAACAAAAATATGCTCGTATATTCTCAAAATGTGAAAATTTGTATTGTTGTTGTTGTAAATATGTTAATATTTTTCATTCTGGAATCGAAATTATTTACTTGCTTATTTATAAAATTCAATTACATAGATACTTATAAAAGATAATTTCTTTATTTTGAAAATTAATGGATTAATTGAAATATTTTGGCCCCCTACTATGATTTAAAATCCTTAGTTAGAAAATACATTTCTTTGCGTATATACAGAGCTAAAATTTATTCATTCTGAGTATTTTATTGTTAAAGTATTAATTTTTGTAATTTAGGATAGTTTTATTTCACCCAGTTTCTGAATCAATTACTTCCATACTAGCTAAAATTTAAGCGATAATTTCGTAATTTTAGTGTGCATTACATTTTTATAAGTTTGTGTTGTTTGTGTCAGACTTAAAATAAAAAATATTGTTCATATTGGTTCAGAATAGTATTTAATTCTGAAATTCTAAGGAAATAGACAACATGTTTTGACGAAAGTGTTCACATCATATTGTGCGAAAATGTGTTTTAAAAATATAAGATGCATTTCCTTCCATAAGTCAGTTTAGGGTGGATTCTACGGACCCCGCACCTTTTAGGAGCTCTGGGCCTTTATGGTTGTTCAAAAAAAATTAACAAAGTCAGGAAAATATAAAAACCACAACGCACATTTTTAGGTTTTTCCTAATATTTTGGATGCTCCTGTATGTATTTTTGATTTTTTCGCGGCATATTATTGGGCCCATAATTACCCAACTTTGCCCCAATTGACCGACTTCTTATCTCTTACCGTTTCCGAAATGCCAATAGTGAAGGAGGCCGAATTTGTAATACCCTGTATATTAAAGTGAGAAATACTATTACTTTAAGGATATTCTTGCAATAATTTAATTAATTAACTCACTAATGTCTAACGCTAAGCTTTCCGCTGTTAGCACTTGCACTGATTGCCTAGGAGTTAATTAACTAGAAATATATTGATTTTCAACGACACGCCGGATTCCTAAGATGCATATTTTAAGATGATTACTGTGAATTATACAGAATTTCCTATTTCCTTAAAATATACCTTGTGGAAAAATTGAGCACTAGAATTTAGCCTACATTTTATTTTGTTTTGAAGTGTGACCTTTTCTTAACATAATGATTTTTTTGAAGGTTAGAGACAATGCTGTATAATGAGTGATAGACGTGTTTTGGACTTCCATTGTCTTTATTTCGTTTAAATCACAACGTTTCAACTGGTATGTATCTCCAGTCGTCTTCAGGTGAATACTGTATTTTAAACGAAATAAAGACAATGGAAGTCCAAAACACGTCTATCACTCATAATGATTTTTGATTCACATCATTATCTGCTACTTAAAAGAAGATACAAATTTTTAAGAAAGAAGTGCAGTTTTCAATTTTATTCACAATTTTGCGGGTTTGTTCGTGTTCGTGTCGTGTTCTTATCACCTTTATTATGCGACTACGGCAGGGGTCGGCAACCTTTTGAGACGAAAGAGTCAAAAGTTATAATTTACACAATTTCTCAGCTTTTAAAGAGCCACTAATGGGCGCAATTTGATATCGAAAGAGACACAACTTGACATCGAAAGAGCCGCATGCGAGCCATAGGTTGCCGACTCCTGGTCATAGCCAAAGTACTGGTGAAGACGCCAAATTGTCTTGCGTCGAAAACGAATTAAAACCTACATAGAAACACCCGGCGACGGCGTCATCCGAGAGCTTTCGACGGGCTGACGACGGTAACGACGCGTGTCACGGGGGAGGGGTGCGGTGAAAAGCGAGTATAAGTTGCTGAGAGATAGAATCGGTGCCTAATCCTCGTTAATCGATTCAGAACGAATTTTTTATGTTTTTTTGCGATAAAATAAATAATAATTGCGTATGGAACTAAAGAGCCGCAGCTTCACATCCAAAGAGCCGCAGGTTGCCGACCCCTGGACTAGGGCATACATTCAATACTGTTTTGAAAAATGGGAAATTTTTCATCAATAAGCAATTCACAACTTCATTGAAAAATCACGTCGCATAGTAGAAGTATTAAAAATACGAGGCTATTAATATTTAGAAATTTCTTCATGCTACCTGATAAAATCATTTAATATTGTGAATTTTGAATAAAATTGAAAAACTGCACTTTCTTTCTATATTTGTATCTTCTTTTAAAAAAACAGATAAGGACGTGAACCAAAAACATTGTGCTAAGAAAAAATCACAGTTCAAAACAAAATATAATAAAGCTATTCAATAGCTCAATTTTTCCACATGGCGTTAAGAAATTAAGGATAAAGAAGAAACTTTTGTTGCTGCCTATATAATAATAACGGCATCAGTATTTTTCGAAAACTAAAATTGAGAATATCATTCCGAGACACAAGTATACAGTTTGCTAAAAATTTCACTAAGATCGGAAAAATATTTAAAAAGTTACAGGACTATAAACTTGACTAATATTATCTTTGTAAGGAATTTATTGTCGTGGAGTATAATTAAATTGGACGTTTTCCTCTGAATATTTTTTATTCAGAAAATTATGTACTTTCTATATTTAGTTTGCGGGTAATAGTTTCGTAGACAAAGAATTATTGTATTGTATTCTACAATTATTAAGTCAGTCAAGTTCATAGCCACCGTGACAACCCACCCAAACCACAAAATAAGGCAAGCCTTTAGACCATTAAACAGGAGAATAAGGAGAACCCGACCAAGACCTAGCGACCCGCCACCACCTGCCATAGAGTAACCCCCACCGCCACCACCATGCCACCCTGTGGATAAAAACACCCGACATATATTTAAGCTTATAAACATTGTAATTTAATAAAAGTAAGAGGACCTAGTCCTAGCTTAAAGACAAATAAAGAAACCAGAAACCAGAATCAAAAATTAAATTACAATAAAAAATTAGTAAACTTGTAAAATTGTCATGTCAGTGATATATGCGCATTCTAAAATTATGACATCTAGTTATTTATAATTTGACGTCCTTGTTAACAGCATTGCGATTATATGCATGCAAGAGGACAGAACTTTTATATTTATGAATGAATTTTTGTCCTTTTCCTTCTCTCACACTCGTCCTTAGACGCGTTTCGTCCTTATTATTATTCAAACCTTACTGATGAGCAGTAATAACGGCGAGACTTAACTTCTAAATTTGTGGTTTAGACAGCCTTTACTTCTTTTAATTAAAAAATTGTTTAATTAACCTACCAGTTCATTTAGCAAAGAAATTTACTAAATATTTTACTCGACACAACATATGAACATAGATCTATTATCTATAGCGGATAAAAGTTAAAACATTACGCAGGGAAATATCTATCCCAAAATATAAAGGAGAAACCATAAGGCTCTGAGGAGGTATTATAATTGGAGTAAGAACTCCTTTGCTACCTTTTCAACAAACTCTTAACCGGTCGGAGGTATATTTTGGCATGAGAACCGGTAATTAGGCCCTGGATAAGTGCAATTGGTGGTGGTCAGACGAATGCACCTCCTCATACTAGCAGAGTGGATCGGCTCGATAATTCCTTGGAAAGGAAATGGTCACAGTTTTAAACTCGCCTGCATGTTTACCTGAATTAAATTCCATTGAAAACTTGTGGGATAAGCTCAAAGAAAGGGTTTGTTCGGGTTTGTCCCATAATCCAGAAAGCGTTAGGAGAATGGGAAATCCTGTAGCCCAAGTAAATATTGACAATTTGGTCAGAATCATTTCAGTTCGAATTGAATATTGCATAAGGCATATATGAGAACCGGTAATTAGGCCTTGGATAAGTGCAATTGTTGACGGTCAAATGAATGTACCTCCTCATACTAGCAGAGTGGCTCGACTTGGTAATTCCTTGGAAAGGAAATTGTCACAATTTTAAACTCGCCTGCATGTTTACCTGAATTAAATTCCATTGAAAACTTGTGGGATCAGCTCAAAGAAAGGGTCTGTTCGGGTTTGTCCCATAACAACCCGAACAAACCAGAAAGCGTTAGGAGAATGGGAAATCCAGTAGCCCAAGTAAATATTGACAATTTAGTCAGAATCATTTCAGTTCGAATTGAATATTGCATAAATAAGGCATATAGGTGGCAATACAGATTATTAAAGTTCACAATTTTCTAATTTTTAATCGTTTTTTACAATTAATTGAAATCTTATTACTGTTCAGAAACATAAAGAAATACCATTACGCTGTTTTTGTCAATTATAAGTCATTATCTAATTTGTATGTGAAATTTTTTCGATTAAAAGTATTTGGAAAAGAATGAATTTTATGTCTAAATAAATAATTTTCATATATTCCATAGATAATATTAGATGATTCCATATAAGTTTGGTTGTATGCATCTAGGAAATGCGTAACAAAACAAAATACTAGGATCAGGAGATTGTGGATTTGGCAACATTGTTTCAAAAGCAGACATCCCGAGGGGCAGATATTGTTCTATATCCCTGAGGCATGGCCCAAAAAGGATTCTAGATTCTCAATATTAAATGGTTTTAAATCATAGATTTTCGGTTTCGGAGGACACTTTGATGTTTTCTTTGAAGATAAATTTTCCAATGCTCTCCCTTATGGCAGGTAACGGATTTAAAATTTATTTCCTATAAATTTTGAATAGATTCGTTCTTTAATATCAGAAATGGTTCAATATATTTAACCCGCTCACAGGTTAGCTTAAAGTTTAATATATTTTGGCTAAATTTAAGGAATATTAAATGGGTATGCTACGAGTTACGATTGTGAGATGGTGATATGTACACGGTGTCCATTTTTTGGTGGCTTTTCTGGGCATCTCCGTTATTAGTAAAGATAGAAGATTGCAGTTTTCGCAGCAATGTGCTACTTTTTTTGAAACAGAACTGTAACTTTTTTACGTAAATGAGTAGCCCTATACAGGGTGTCCCATAACTAATGGTACACAGGAAAACTGCAGATTCCTTGGGTAAAAATACTGCGATTTGGCCATACTTAGTTTAGTTCAATAGCTGGTAATAACCGAGATACAGGGTGTCCAAGTAAAAATTTAATTTTCAATTTTCCTAAATAACTTATTTCTGAATCAATATTTTTGCACAAAATTTTGTGACTAGAGTTTTTTGGTGGAAAGGAATTTGAATTTGTTAATAATTTTGATGTAGATTGTAGGGGGCGCTCCCTGCGGTACTTTGTATACATAAAAAGAAGTGTAACTTTCTTGGGCCTTAGTATAATTATGTTTTTATTAAAAATATCAGTTTTTCCGTTATTTTTAAGCAATAAAGGTATACTTTGTAAATGTCGCTCCGACTAACCGTTTTCGAGATATTTTCAATTACAATTTCTAATGCGCCATTTAAATTTTGATTTGTAAATGTGAAATTTGTCACAGTAGGCTTTGGTAAAAACAAATACAATGAAAACACTTTGAAACCTCATTTCTGTCAAAGTTTATTTTCATTTGTCAGCAATGTGGGTGTTTTTAAGGAGTTTTCGAAGATACTGTTATCAAAAATTAAACTAAAAAGGCCGCGACATAACTTGTTTTCTAACAGAGAAATGCGAGACATGGTATGTTTATACGCACAAGAAAATTTTAACAGACGCGGGGCATATCGGCGACAGAAGACATCAAGATTTTAAAATTTTTAGAAGTTTATACTACAGACTGGGAGAAACAGGATCCTTGCGTCCAAAACGTAATAGTGGAGGATCCTGTTTCTCCCAGTCTGTCATATAGGCTTCTAAAAATTTTAAAATCTGGCTGCCTTCTATTTGGATACATTTCCAAATACCGCCGATGTACCCCGCGTGAGTTAAAATTTTCTTGTGCGTAATACCATGTCTCGCATTTCTCTGTTAGAAAACAAGTTATGTCGCGGCATTTTTAGTTTAATTTTTGATAACAGTATCTTCAAAAACTCCTTAAAAATACCCACAATGCTGACAAACGAAAATAAACTTTGACAGAAATGAGGTTTCAAAGTGCTTTCATTGTATTTGTTTTTACCAAAGCCTACTGTGACAAATTTCACATTTACAAATCAAAATTTAAACGGGCGCATTAGAAATTGTAATTGAAAATATCTCGAAAACGGTTAGTCGGAGCGACATTTACAAAGTATACCTTTATTGTTTAAAAATGATGGAAAACTGTTATTTTCAATACAAATATAATTATACTAAGGCACAAAAAAGTTACATTTCTTTTTATGTATCCAGAGTACCGCAGAGAGCGCCCCCTATAATCTACATCAAAATTATTAACAAATTCAAATTCCTTTCCCCAAAAAAACTCTAGTCACAAAATTTTGTGCAAGAATATTGATTCAGAAATAAGTTATTTAGGAAAATTGAAAATTAAATTTTTACTTGGACACCCTGTATCTCGGTTATTACCAGCTATTGAACTCAACTAAGTATGGCCAAATCGCAGTATTTTTACCCAAGGAATCTGCAGTTTTCCTGTGTACCATTAGTTATGGGATACCCTGTATATTTTTTAATAATGTAATTCAATTTTTAACAAGCTCATAAGTATAATATAATACTTTATTGTTAGTCTTAATATTATATTTGAGCAAGCCATGACGGATTAAAAAAAAAATACTGTTGCGATTAAATTCAAGAAGACACTTTCTCATAAATATTTCTCAAATTGTTCTCCCTTATGTCTTGGACATGCTGAAGCACTATGTATGAATACCTAGTTATTATTTCTTAACGTAATAGGATTTGTTTCAATTGAAGCAAAAGCACATTTATTTCATCGGTCTCGCCATTTTCCTTATGGTAGATTTATTTTAGGCCGACGTTTTGAAAATGATCCTTGTTCAATTAAAATCGATTTTATCCTTCGAAAAAATATTTCATCCGGCTGTCGTCTTTCGAGACATCTACAAGTAATTTAAGAATTTTCATAAAATTACATACTACAAAAAGACTTATATTTACCATTGAAATACGCTTCTAGTGCTCCATCTGAAATTTCGTTACACTGGATATAGCAAACGAACATGCCATATTTTAGTTCACATTGGCTGTAATAATTAGGATAAACTAATTTTTTGATATCAATTAGAAATTATAGGACAACTTAGAGAACCCGAATTCTGACAGAAATGTCAGAATTAATTTTTCATTATAACACAATCTCAATCTCACTTTTTATTCTCTCTTCAAAAATTTTCTATCCACACATGAAAACTAAAATCAGAAGTTAAACCCGAAAAAAAGATACACCATTCCGATTCCGAGAGATAGATATAGTGTTTGTCACATAAAATCATAAGCATATAATATTAAAGGGGAGACAAAACATTCCATTCATAAAACACCATTCATTTACAATCATACATAGTTCCACAGGTTCAAATAAGTTAGAAGAACATGGCTTTTAAAAATGGCAACGCTGTAATAAGGTAGGCGTTCAGATAATCTAACATTGGTCATAAATAGGTAATCTTTGTAGGTGTTTTTACAGAAATCGAGATACCATAAAGAAATAATCCTTATTTTTATAATTTTTATAATATTTACTTAAAATATAGATTTAGCTACACCACTGCTTTACCTAAAAAAACATAACCTCATTATTCTCACTTACCGACGAAATATTAATCAGGGGTTAGAATAGTCGAATTTCTTACACACCATGCACGTCGAGCCATTATAGAGAGTTAATAAATGGCTCTAAATAGTTTTAGTTCGAAAAAAACACTTAAAATTAATCCAAAAAGGCAATAGATAATCACAAACAATCACGAAAGCAGCAGCGAATAACCGGCAACAACGTCTCCGACGAGAACTTAATGAGAATATTAAACTTCACAAACTTTAGCATGATATTTAAATATTTACTAGATGAAATTCAAAAATATATTGTCAGTTCTTCATTGTCACAGTTTTGCAAACTGCTTTATTGCTTTAAATAAGAATTTACGTCCATTTTTTGTATTGATGTATTCTCGAATTTCTCCGAAATACAACAGAACAAGCGTGTTTCTGGTTTACGTTCTACGGGTAATTTGCGGCCAGCACGGTTCGTTTAGGTATTTTTTTATCTTTTTTTCCCCAGAGGGCCTCCTTCTAAAGCTTTTTTTCGTTGGGTCGGATTTTCTTCAAAGCGAAATAAAATTCATTACAAGATTCCTGACGTTGCCTACATCAGTTTGGCTTCCTCCTTCTTAGATAGTCATATTGTGCGGAAATATTTGTTCCATTATTATTGTTCAGAAATAGGGAACCATATTTAATTGAATCTTAGTTTACGTTTACATAACAAAACACAGAAAAGCCATGCACGTTGTTCTTATATACTCTAAAAAATGCATTGGTATCTAAGACTAATTTTATCTTGCTGTTAAAGTTTTAGCTTATGTAAAAGTAATTTTTAGTTAGCAAAACAAATTTTCGTTTCAACTGAATTACGATGAATAAGATGATCTAGTTAACTAACTCTTATTTTTAACTACTTCTTAGTTAACATAACTACATTATCATGTTGAAACCAACAGTTTTTTATTAATTAGCTCCCTATACTAATTTGTGAGACCTGACGTCACACCAACTGCCACCATTTGCTGCTAGGAGATGGCGCTGCGCGCTGTATTTTCTCGACTACCGTTGATAATACGCCGTGAAGTATTAGATGTACGCCTTCACTGTACTGACGAGAACTAAAGAGTTCGATACCGGTCTGCAGGTGGTTACATCCTATCAATGGAAAATGATTCCTTTTCTTGGTAGTACCATTCAATCTGAAATGGTATTTTAAAGTGCTAGACTAAATACGCCCTTATTTAAGGTATCATCGGGTAGTCTGGAAAAATAATAATTTTTACATACATTTGTATTTAATATTTCTTTGCTCTTTTTTTAACAATAAAATAGGTAATAATTAACAAACACAATTGTTGAACCAACAATATTATGTTGCTCCTAATAACTAACTATATTGGTTATCATAAATATTTATTCTTTCAGGTACTAGAAGTACTTGGTTGACTTAAAAAGAGTTATTGTTGACCTTCCAGCGTAATATCTTGTGTAGTAAAAGAACACTATTAAAGAAAAGATTTTCTATTGGCTTCTTCAGAGATTACATGAAAAACTATTAACTATTTATTTACTTCTGTTTCCTAGTTACTATTGCTTAGAAGCACTACCAACCTAAGATAACGTAATATAACTATATCCTAATAATATGAATTGCTGCAACCTAAGGTTTGTATACATCAACACTCCCCTTCAATTCTACATTTCTATTATAATAAATAAAAATTATGCTATTGGTAATTATCAAAAACATGAATAATCAACAACATTTAACTGATTTCTAAAGTATTGAAATTTTGTAACAGAGAGTGCTTTTGTAAACAAATCTGCAACTTGCTCCACTTTGGTCAGCTGCAGAGACTTGAGCTCCATCGAAATTTCATTCACGTCTTGCGTCAGTCTTTTTATTTTGGTTTCTTTGTTGGTCAGTTCCATTCTGTTAGACTCCAGCTCCGCCTCGAACTGCTTGATTTTGTCGAGGAGCTTTTCCCGGTCCTCTATGGCTCGGCGTCGTTCAGCGCCCTCTTCGGCTGCTTGACGACTTAATCTTCCAACCTGCGTTTCCAACGACGCTATCTTATCACTCCAAGACGTATTGATATCCGCCAGATGCAGGTGCGTTTCTTCCAGCCTCTGTTCCAGCAGTCTCTTCTCTGAAGCGACTCTGTCATCCGCCGAACTGCCACTATTACTACTATCGCGCAATATCACCACTAAGTCAGCTAAATGTTTCCGTTCTTGTTCGCTTTTCGCTAGCTTCGTAGCTAGGTGCGCTAGGTCTCTAGATGAAGAATGACGTAGGGCTTCTGAGTCGTCCTGGACATCACTCAACATTTCTTCTTGCCTCCTCAACCTGCTAATTTCATTCCTTAATTTCTCCAACTGGCCAGTAGCTTCCTTCAGCGCTGCCGTTCTCTCCGAGAGTTCTCTATCTTTTTTTAATACTAATTGTTTTACCTTAGATAATTATTGAGATTGAAGTGTTTCGATCTGATCCGAATTTTCTTTATGCTCTAAAATTTTCTGTTTGAGATCCTCATTTTTTAATGAATCCTTTAAATTTGAAATTTGCCTGTAGGCTTCATCTTTTTCCTTCTCGAGCAATTGCAATCTCCTATCCTTTTCTTTGACTAAGTCCCGCCAGTCGTGCTCCTTCTGTTCAAGTCTTTTCGAAAATTCCGCCTCGATTTTAGCAATTCTGCGCTTAAACTCCTCTGGTTCTATTGGTCCTTCTTCTCGAAACCCATCTTGCAAGCAAACTTCACATAGCCTTGTACTCGGATACTTTGATGAATGACCTATTCTTCGATGCATTAAATCAGGATCACATTCTGTAAAATTTCCATATGCATGTTCTACTTCAAAATTCAAAACGTACAAGTTTCTTATTAAGCTGCCTTCTATCACAATACCTTTTTGATTATGTATTATGACTTTTCTTTCCTGAAAACTGATACTGAGGCCCTTTTCTTGAAGTTTCTTTACAGATAGTAAGTTGTATGTTAAATTTTCACACTCTAACACATTGTTTATAGAAATTAGTTTACCATCTGATGTTCTTACTTTTAAAGTTCCTTGCCTCCTAGCTATAATCGCTTCTTCTTTCTTAGCTACATTTATTTTAAAATAAACTTCCTTTACATCATTTAACAGTTATCCTACATCTGTGCTAACTAAATGGTGTGTAGCACCACTATCAACTATGAAGGTAATACTGTCTTTATTTTTATTTTGTTTTAAAAAGCTGTTGTCTTCACATGTGATAAAGACTATTTCATTTTCTTGTTCTTCCGTCACATTGCACCTTCCATTATTTCTACCCTGGTTTCTCTTAGGGCATTGGTACTTCTTGTGACCTTTTTCCCCACATGAATAGCACTTGAATATAAATTTTGATGGACTACCAAAATTTCCATTTCTTTCCTTCTGTTTTCTGAAATTCTTTCTGCCACTGTAAAACACTTGAGGTGCTTCCTGCTCTTCTAAATTCTTAGCTTGCCTCGCTTCCTCCATTAATAATTTATTCTTCACAAAATCAAGGGTAACACTAGTACCACCTTGACAGAATATTATATCAATCGCTGTAGTTACCACTTGATAGCTTTCTGGCATGGCTGAGAGTACTTGAGTTATTATTTCTGTATCCTCAATTTTTCCTCCACTGTTCTTGATTTCAGATACTGTTCTTTCAAATTCAAAAAGAAATTCACTAAGCTAGTCTTTTCCAGAAAATTTTAAATTTCTTAATTTTCTTTGCAGTTGAACTTGATTAGCTAGCCCTTGCTTCTGAAATGTACCCTTTAGCTCTTCCATAATTTCCTTGGCGGTGCTTTTGGATTTAATCATTTCCAACACATTATCTCCTAATAGTTGGGTTTGTTCGGGTTTCTAGCCTTTACGTCATTTTTCTTAAAATTGGTAAGCTCAGCACCTTCCTGTGTTGGAGCTTCTCGTTCTAACATCTCCAGAACCCCATGATGTTCCAGACATAGTTTTACTCTGAATTCCCAGTTTGAAAATCCTTGTCCATCGAATGGTTTCACACTTAAAGCCGGTGACATGGATGATGCCATTCTGCTTTCTACTTCTCAAGAAAATGCTTTTCACTTGTAATTAACTTCCCGTGCTTTTTACTCTTTCCTCACTTAGTTTTCTTCTGGGCCCATAACCTGTGGACCTTCCAGCGTAATAACTTGTGTAGTAAAAGAACACTGTTAAAGAAAAGATTTTCTATTGGCTTCTTCAGAGATTACATGAAAAACTATTAACTATTTATTTACTTCTGTTTCCTAGTTACTATTGCTAAGAAGCACTACCAACCTAAGATAACGTAATATAACTATATCCTAATAATATGAATTGCTGCAACCTAAGGTTTGTATACTGCAACCTAAGGTTTGTATACATTAACAGTTATTAGTGACTTCAACTAGAATAGTCGTAGCAATAAAATTTGGCCTTCGATACTAAATTTCCTCTTATTGCCAATTTCACTAAGTTTTCTTGTTATTGAGACGAAGATCTTGGTATCCTAAACTAGACCATTTTTTAGAGTACACATAAAGAAAGTTTTATACTCTGTTTAAAAAGCGATAAGGTATACACAATTTGATAAAAGAATGTCTAAATATTTGCAAAGGCGATACCAAATCTCAAAGTTGAAAAGATACCAACTTCGGTAAGCTAAAAAGACATGTGGTAGATAGCAATCGTTACTCCACATATACTTAGAACTTCTCGTAGAATTTGAAACCTTAATACGGAGGATATGGCTTTAGTTCACAGTCTTTGAAGAATAAACAGTTCACACTCTTAGGTAGATTGTAAAAAACTTATCAAAAAAAACAATTGGTTATCTCTGAAAATTAGTAAAATTTTTCTTTGTCGTCGTTCTGAACGTACTTTTTGTGAAGCCCTTATTGGAACTGCCATTTTTCATGCCTGCTTTCACGTTTGACACCTCCGGATTAACAACTGTCACTTTTGTCATTATTGTTAAATCAAATTCTTTGGTGTTTTTCAGTGTTTGTGTGTTAAATTTAAGTATTGTTTGTGGAAATACCCGTCTCTTTTGCTGAATTTCGGGTTTGTTCGGGTTTGTTCGTTTGTAATAAATACCGGGTCCGTGTTTGTTTCAAGTCTATGGGTATTTCATTTTGAAAATTTCAGAGACACAATAACTGTTTCATGAGATACCTTGTATAATATGTACTACAAAAATAAATAATCGAAAATAAAAATTGACGGGTCCGAGCATTTTTTTGCATTTTTTCCCTTTAATTAATATAAAATTTATGGGGACTTTTGGGGACCGAATAATAGAATTAGTTATGCACTAACCAAAACTGCCTTTTCAAAAATAAAATAATATTCAGTTCAAGATTGATAATCCTACATTGTCCTTGGCACCCTTTAAGAAATTTTTTAAATAAAGAAGCATATTGTACCTATTTTTCGGACTTGTAAACGCTTAACTTTATTTGCAAAAACGGTGTAAAACAGAAGGAACGAAAATAAAACCCGGCAATTTAAAGTGGAAGCCGGCGTAAAAACGATGCGAAGAAAAAACCAAGAACAGAATCAGAAAACAAGAGCAATTTGGCTGTGTAAATTACCTCTTTTTAAAAAAAAGGTATTTTCTTAGTATTATTTTTTAAAAATACATAAAGAATGGTTAAAAAGTATCAATATATCGTTAACCTTAAAACTAAAGTTAGACTAAGCCGCATGTGAGACCCTTGAATATGTCTCCGCAAAATATAATGCATTAAAATGTCAAACATCAGCACTGTTAACGATTACACAATATGATATACAGTGTGTTCCTTAATGACGTGCTAATATTTCAGGGTGTGATTAATTAGGTCATTTTATAAAGGAAAGGTCATGTGGACATATATCCGCAACGGCTTAAATTTTTTGCTACAGGGTGTTGAATTTTTATTTTTTAAATGGTTATTGTTTAATATCTCCGAAATTACTTTAGATATTATTTTCAATTTTGGTATATGTTAATAGGATATAGAACCACAAATTTCAGTTAGAAAAGTTATTCAATTGTTCCGTCAGTGGCGTCCCTGCAAACATGTCATCTGATATTTTTTCCAAAAAAGATGGTACGCCACTGACATTTTTCCATGTGGATATTTTTCTGTTTAACCTAGTCAATTCTACATGAAAATAGTCTATTGAGTTTTCTCGTCAGACATCGTTCTTGATTAAAACCACAAAATTCATATTGAAACTCATTATTATTAAAATTGATAAAATAATTAATGATAATCTTTGTTTCATAAAAATTGTTGGAAATGGCTACCCGCACTTAAAATGCATCTTCTGCAAATTTGTGGTTATATATCCTATTAACACACACTAAATAAATAATATCTAAAACACTTTCAGAAATATTAAAAAATAACCATTAAAAAAATAAAAATTCAACACCCTGTAGCGTTACGGACATATGTTCATATGAACTTTTCTTTATAAAATGACCTAAGGAATCACCCTGAAATATTAGCACGTCATTAAGGAATACCCAGTATACATCATACGTCATTATCATCCATATTATATTCTTTAACCAAAAACAGTCTTTCTTAATTCATTTTTCATTTTAGACCCCCATGTTCGATATGGTTGGAAATTCAAAGATAAATTTATTTAAAAATAAATCCAGTATTTAATAAGAAATTAATTTCGACCTTAGTATACTGCTATAGCATAAAAAGTCGCATCTTCTGAGAGAAACAAAACAAATAGCAATTTTGTAAAATAATCCAAAAAAGGGGGGAGCAGTAGGTACCCACTAACTCTCCCTGTATTATTTTTGTATCGTAAGTGCTTAAAAATTACCTTGTTAATAGTAAAGCACGGGCGGTATTTAGGGAGATCGGTTTCGGGAGAACACCGACTTGAAACAAATATGTACCCGATATTTCTATCTGCTCTATACTCGTCAACGTGACGACGAAAATAAACACAACAAAAACGAGACGGGTATTATATCTGTAGAATCACCATATTTTTTATCTTCTGACTGTTTCTGTTTTCATTCTAACAAGTATCCAGTTTGATATGTCTTTGTTCGGAAAAATAAACAATTGACGGGCATGACTCAAAAGTCAATTTTTTATCGAGTTTACCGCTGAGAATTAAAGGTAGCAATAAGAAAGGGAAATTTATTTTTGGACATCCCTTCGAACAAAGTCAGGAAACAATAAAAACCTAATCGCAAAATTTTAGCTTCTTAAAATATTGTGAGAGCCCCTGTATTTATTTTTTACTTTCTTTCGGCATATTATTGAGCTCATAATTACCCAACCTTGCCATAATTTAATCGGCTTCGTATCTCTTACAGTTTCCGAAATCCCAATGGTAAAGAACGAATTTGTTACACCCTGTATATGAGAAACGTGTAATTATTATTTTTGCTCAAAGAATATATGTTTCGTAACTTTCTCTTTCCGGCCACCCTGTATATATAAGATAATTTTAATTCATAAAACAAATTTTTATGCCTTATTTCCCATCTTATCAGAATTCAACTTTGTTATGGCGACTTAGTCGATGGTAAAATTTTATATAAATAAAATATATAAGTACAATTTTGTCAAGTCATGCTTTTTATTAATATTCAACCTTAATAAAAAGATATTTATTATATCAAAAAAATTGTCTATACTCATTTATTCGCGAAAACGATGTAAAGCGAAACAAATGAAAATTTATCCTGACAACTTAAAATAGGTATGTATATATTTACATGAAAAAAGCGATGCGAAGAATACCGTTTTCTTAAAATATAAAATAAATACGGATAACATGGCCGTAAAAGAAATAAAGACGAGATGCTTCTATCTGTTTTTATTACGTTAAAGTCTCACACTTTTTTTATTAAGAAATAAACAAATTCCTCTTTATTTCGTAATGTATTTTCATATTTTATTGCACTACTAACGTTATATCTAGCGTTAAATTGCTTATTTTGTTATTTTAAAGAACAATATTTTTTATTTTTTTTTTCATTTTAACGATTCTTTAAACGTAAATTACGTTTAAAATTCCTGTATATTTTGAACTTTATATAGGAAATGTGGTAAAAAATATGGTTCAAAATTTTTTTACAGGCAACTTTCAGTAAATCGGCGTTTAAAAATAAATAATCTCAAAAACGCTTAATTTCTTAATAGGTTTCTTACAGTATGTATCTAATTATAGGAATTATATATGTCCGCGCAAAAGATCATCGTCACAAAGATCTTAGTCCATTTTAGTATAACATCGATTTTTTAATAATTTAACGCCGGTCACATGACATGACATGAATTTTACTCTTCTGAATCATATACGGCCAATATTTGGAACTGAGTTATTTTAATCACTCACTATAACCATTTTCCTATTATTTATAACAGCCATCTTACTAATACATAATACTAAGAAAATCAGTCATATTGTTAATCTACCTAAGGTGTAAACGAAACTGGCACATCAAAATATATTTTTCCTTAATGATATCTATGTCGCCAATATCCTAAAACAGTAAAAATAAATCTATGGCTGCTGTGGCTTCCAGCAATAAAAATATAAGTGTGACCGGTGTTACTTAATGCGACCGGTGTTTATATAATTATATAGTTCCATGGGTATTTGAAGTTAAACTTTACAAACTTTAAAAATCAAACTATTGGAACTGAAAATGTTTTAATACGAAAATAATTAATAATTTAAACTTACTTTCATATTATTTTTTGTTTTAAAACCTATTTATTTTTTTTTACAGCCTCTTTTTCTTCCTATTACTTTTTAATTTTACTTTTAACAGATTATATTTGCTTGAGATTAGGCATTTTTAGGAATTTACGGTGCCTTCGTAGTTCTGGAAAGATACATACATACAATAAAAAAAAATTGTTTATAGCGTGACGGCGATACAAAAATGCACAAATTCGTGGATAAGAACTATTATCAAGCGCGCATTCAGGGGGGGTCATGCCCCCCCCCCCCCCCAAATCAACAATTTAACACGAAAAATACAATACATACCGGTTTGACTAACGCGGCAGGGTATTATTTTTCGTAATTTTTCCATGCATGACTATCCCCAAAACGAAATTTGACCCACCCAAACCGAAGTTCCGGATCTGCCCTTGACTAATATAAGCTATTTCTGAAACTACTTCAGACTGAAATGATTATATGTACTCAAGAGAATGACTTCGTGAAGTATTTTTCCCTTAATTAAGACTACTAGGTCTGAGTTAACCCTGTATCCGGCATTACAACATAAAAACATACGCTTGGTAAGAAGTAGGCAATATTCTAGCTTATACCGAAATAAACATAATAAGAAGCTTACCTAAACAGGAGCACGCTTTACACAAATTCAAATACATATCGTCATATTGGCAAAACTATTTGTCCTATCTCTAGTGGCGATATTTATAAGCAATTTATGGCATGACCGACGATACATGCAGCTGCGGGACTGAATTTCTGGTTAATAATCACGTTAGAGAAACTAAACTGTCGATCTTAAAACATTATTTTTTCAATATAAATTGTACTAGGAGTGTAAATTATTTATATATAAATACTTTAGTAAAATGACGTGAAATATAAGAGGGTAAAGTAAGAAATTATTGACTGGTGACATGCGGCCGGCGTTACAATTTAAAATTCAAATTAGAATACTGCAGCTATTATCTAAAGAAATCTTTTAAAATTGCTTTCTAATGCAGGAAGTAACATATAATTCGCAAATTATAATCGTTTCAACAAGCAAATAATGTATTTTAGTAAGTTACATGCTAAGGACTGAAAGTTGCCTGTAAAAAAATTTTGACCATTATACAAAAAATAATTGGTTGATTACAAACGATGAGCACTGGCCTAAAAAGTTAACGAAGATTGAACGGTATGAAGAGTCTCGACTTATTTTTGTAATGGTATTTTATATCAATAATCATTATTCTTATTAAAAAATATTCAGGGTGGTAATTTGAAAACTTCACACTCTTAATATCTCGCTTCCAGTAAATGATATTAAAAATCGGAGACACGTCAATTTTAAAGAATATTTACAGCTTTCGTGGTTTAACCCAATTGGAGGGGTAGATGTTACCTTTAAAATCTTAAATGAGAAGAGGGGGACACATCATTTGAAAGGTGGTTTAAATGTCTTTCCAATAATACCATAACTAATTTTTAACGAGTAGTTTCCAAGAAATCGCGTTCATCGTCTTATTCATAGAAATTCTTAGGCGGTGACTTTGCCCCTGATACAGAATTGGATAGAGTATGATCCGGTATGGCTGCTTTCGGACCTCTAATCATTCTACCAGAAAAGGAGTCAACACAACAATATTTTATTTAAATAATAACCGTAAAACCATAAATCCCAATGCAGGTAAGTTCTAATTAAGCCCACTTTTGGAACGGAATCTCTTCGTAATTACTACTCAAAAAATAATAAATTATGATATTATTGGAAAGAGATTTAAACGACCTTAAAGATGATGAGCCACTTGACCCCTCTTCTCCCTCCCCCCTCCCAGTGGGTTAAACCACGAAGTCTGCAAATATGATTTCAAAGTATTCGCCTTCACGAAAAAATTGACGTGTCTTTCCGATTTTTAATATTACCTCTTTACTGGAAACGAGATATTTAATGGAGGGAAGTTTTTAAATTGACACCCTGTATAGTTTCCGATATTTGCAAGAACATAATTTGCAAGAACCATTTTATACCTATTTAAGATCATTTCGTAATATCAATAACAATGCCGGTGTTCTTCAAGGATTCAAATTGTCTCGCACCCTTTTCTTACTCTACATTAACGATCTTCTAATGGAAACTAAAAATCCGATATTTAGCTTTGCTAATGATAGCACACTTGTCTCATCTTTCTCATTCAATGCACAAACATGAGCTGTCGACGCACATCTTCGCAGCCAGCATGAAGAGTCACGCCTCAACAAAGACATGGAAGAAATTTTGGCTTGAGGTGACAGTAATTTCCTCTAAAAAGGTTAACATTTCAGAACCGGATATAGTCATAGCAGGACACCCAATTCCACTGGCTTCATCTATTAATCTATTGGGCGTCAATCTGGAAGGAAATATTTCTTGGCATAACCACATTGTGGTAATCGCCAAGATAGCTTCTCAAAAACTTGGTGTACTCTTTCGAACAAGAAAGATGTACACACCTCAACAACTTTTGACACTATACAAAGCCCAGATTCGACCATCACTAGAGAACTGCTCTCATGTCTGGAGCTCTGCACCCAAACATACTCGTCGGTTATTGGATTCCATCGAAAGGAGGGCCATTCATCTGATCGGAGACCACGAGCTGACGAAGAGCCTCGACAGCTTAGAACATCGAAAACAGGTTGGGGATTTGCCTCTCTTCTACAGATATTTCCATGGAAAGTGCTCGGCTGACCTTGCCCTCCTAATTTTGCCCAGAGTTGCGAATAGCAGAAATACACGTCGAACCACTGCCGCCCATCCATATGTGGTTAAGTTTAGTACTCCTCGAACATCATTATTTATAAATTCTTTCACCTGGAAGACTTCATCTTTAGGGAACGACCTTCCCGAGGTCGTTTTTCCCAACGCATATAACCTCCAACGATTCAAACCCAACATGAATTGCTTTATTCCCACACGCACCACTCCCAGAGTGCCTTAAAGGATTTTTCCTATAGTGCTTGTGTTAGATCGTAAAAAAAATCAATAATTTACCGTTTAAGTTTAATATATATTAATAATTTTTTTAACAACTGGAATATTTTTTAGCATTTCACCAGCATGCGACTGTTATATTTAACCTAATTGTATATGATTGAAAAAGCTTTTCTAGTACCTTCTTGAGATAATGCAGCCAATTTTCTTGAGAGAAATTGTGGATTAAACGTAATTGGATGATGATGAAGTTTACCAAAACTTTAATAATAACTTACCATAAAATTTAATAAATTTTAATCATTCTAAGAATAATAGGAATGTTTTTTTGCATTTACCGGAACACGACTGCTGTATTGAAACTTAGTTGTCCGGTTAGTTAATTATTAAATAAAATCTTGACGAAACCCAACCTTACCAAACTAACCCGTACATACATTTTTATAAAAAAAAATTATATTCTAGAATCTTGCCATTTTTGTTGAGATAAATGCGTGACTATGCCCAGTCGAGAGAAAAGTAAGCTCATGAACGACTTAATAAAACTTAGAGTTTACTTTACTTCTCTTCTTTCCTCTTCTAGAGTGCTGAGTATGAGGTGTCTGTATCTTGTAAATGTGTGTAAAGTTATTAAAAAAGGGAGTATATATGTAAAATGCCCACAAATACGAAACGCGTGCCAATGTACAGGAAAACTTCGAACTATCAATTAATAACGTTAAATCTGAGTTCAACATGGAACATAAATTATTATTTAACTTAAAACAAAAATTATTTCACACATTGCTGAATTGTTGAAAGAAATTAAGCAGATTTGTGGGTTTACATAGGTTAGAAATTGTTACTAACAGGCCATGAAAAGCCAATTTACCTCCACGACTGAATAGCCTATAAAAATATATTTTCATGGCTATTTTCAGAAACGAGAGCCTTGTTAGTTTGCAACAAGGCATGTAATGCTTGGTTTTATGTTTCTAGATGGTATTTTGAGAAATCGCTTAAATCTGAACTATTTTCTTCTGCTAAGAATAAGAAAATTACTTTGCTGTTTATTATCACTTTATTTATGTCTTAGTAAATGAAGTTTCGTTAAATACATTGTAAAATTGAATACCTATAAACTATGGTATATGATTTTATATTTATAACAAAGATAGAATAGAAACAAACGACCTAATTGCATGAGAAATTTTATTTTTTGCAAAGGACCATACGAATTTTTCAACATATTGGGAAACTAGATCAATTTTCCTCTTTAAAGGCAGTTTAAATGTGTTATCTCTTGTTTCCTCATTACATATATTCGATATAATTTTCCTAGTTTGACTGTGCAGTTTTCTTTTAAATGCGGTTTCTCTCGATATCCATGATATATATAAAAGGGCAACTGCAGTATAACATACCTTTAAAATTATAAATATTGAATAATGGATAAAAAAATTGATATTGATATTTTACTACACTAAACAGTGTACCTAATTCCTTCCTAGATAAAAATGCTGCGGACATGCGCTAGATGGACGACGATCGCATTCCGAGGATCGATCAGCGAACGTTAATCCGGGTCAGCGTATTGACTTGCATCTGCTAAATCATCACAGCGCTAGGGCAGGTCAGAATTGATGCCGGCGGAAGAAAATTAAGTGCGATATGAAAATGTAATTATAATTAATCTGAATGAAACATCATAAATAAACCATGAAATAAAATAATTCTAATGAAATTTAAAATCTTTACGTTTCATTAAAGATTGATATTTTAGTTTATGGTTCTGAAAATTAAACGAGGAAATATCTCAATAACCAGAAATATTTTTATCCGCATTCTTTTCATCAGTACATGCTATACGAGCGTGTTTACAACAGAACCTTGAAAAGGGATAACGACCAGAAGATGAGATATTCAAGCTTGTCTCAAGGCTCTGAACTGAGTGAGTGCCTTCACGACCTGAAAGAACTGACAGCCAGAGGAAACAAGGTAGAATTTTTGCGGGCTACTGGTAAATCAAGGATGAAAGGAAATTAAAAAGCAGACGAACTAGCGAGAGCCGAATTTTTAGGGTTCCTGAACCCGCCCTTAGTATATCAAAATAGCCAACCACTAGACAGATGGGCACAAAACAACATCTATCTCGATGGAACGTTATGTCTGGTCAAAGTCACGCACGGGCCGTAATTGGAACAGCCCGGATGCTACACCCAATGCGTACCCACGTGAAACGGCTGTTAACAGACCACAGTCACTTAAGAAAACACCTTCAAAGAATAGGAATCTACAATGGACCCATCGAATGCAGACTTGGAGGATGGAATTGCCTCCCACATCATACAGTTGCCAAGCGCTGGCCCGCAGAAGATTTAAAATCTTGTGTTGTGTTCATAATATTCAGCGCAGTTATAACCTTCTGCATGATAAACTTGATAGAAAACTATTTGACCTCATAGAAGGTCTTCTATGGCAAGACTGGGACGCACAATAATCCAGAAGGCTACAGCGTAAGGAATTTGGGCCACATATCCGACCCCCGCCTTCAACCAACCAACCAACCAACTACTACAGATACCTACATCGGTGGAGGAGATACACATGGATCACATTACAAATATGTTGCTTTGATGATGTCAACAAGGAAGATAATGATGTTCCTTGTAATTTATCTGATAAGTAATTATACTGGTAGAGTTAAAGTAATACTACGTTGTAGTGTACATTCATTAATTATCCCGGATTATTGCGGCTATCGATATAAAATGTGCTCACATTTACACAACGCTTTGGAGAATGGGTTATTTTACAAAATATTATAAATTTACCTATTTCTCAGAGTAAATTATCCATAATTATTAGCACAAAACTTACTATAAGTTGGTGGATTATAAACTACCTATATTAATTATATTATACAAGACAAAAAGGCCCCAGTCCGCCAGCCAAGTTAAAGTGTACATGAAATACCATTAGCAGGGAGTGGAAAGGTCAACGATTTCTGCTCTTTTAATGGCGGGAGTTTCCTAAAGAGCAGGAAAGCAGAATGGAAATGGACTGTTCTGCTTTAAGCTAAATGCCATATTGTATTTTATGGCGTTTATCGGTCTCTAAAAAGGTTGTCTACTCATTTAGTTCGTTTACCAAATTAAATAAACACTCGCATTTGCCTTGACCACAGTTTTTCTACACGGAAAGAATACTATAGTGAAATTATTATAGTAAATATTTTATTGTAAAATGTCCTATAAAATATAGTATTAATAGACACTTAAGGCAACACCAACAAGTACACTTACCTGCCCGATGTAACTTCGATACGTTGATGTATTTCTTGCACCCAAAAATATAGTTTAAGGCCTTCAGCCTAAAAACGTATGTTTAGATTTTGATTAGTTGACAGTTTACCTAACCTATTTTTCATGTTTTGTTTTTGTAACATTGTAACTTATTGACAAAGTGAATTTCGTTTTTTGTGGGAAAAACTGTTTAATGGATTTTTAACCAGCCTGAAGGAGTGCAGCGAAACTGAAAAGTAGTGCCCAAAACTGAGGTTATGTTTCAGGTCGGGTATCGTCGGCTTATATGGGGATAATGCTACCGCGTTTCTGGATGTTTGTGAGAAACTGTATCTTTACAAGTGTTGTGATCGCTCGAGCGAAAAGCCGCTTGATCACTTGATTATTGAAATAACCGACATCGCTCGATTATTAAAAAAACCGCTCGAGTTATCTATTCAGGCGAAAACCGTCGCTCGTCACTTATTATCTTTCACTCGATACCCGCGCTTCGCTTGATGCCGGCTGAAATGTATCGCGGTAGTGCGATCGAGTTAAAAAACTACTCATATATTCGAACAGTTTTTCGCTCGATAGGAAATACTGTAGTTATAAATTCAGGCGAAAAAACGAAAAATATCACCTGTCCCTTTATACACGACCTTCGGTCTACGCGTCGCGTCATCCGATTGGCGACGTTCGAGTTTGACGCTGAGCAGGTAACAAGACATACGTCTTTCTTAAAGGCACATAAACGAGAAGGTGCATATAAGAAAGTATGCCAAATCCCTTAGGGGAGTGGCTAGTCAGCGGCGTTGTTTAGGTCCACGATTGTAAATATTAAAAAATGAAAGGATATAATTTTTAAATTTTTATTTACTATAAACTTGAGAAAACTTCTCCAAAAAAAAAAAATAATAGAAATTGTTAATAAAAAATAACAAAATGAACAAAATGGTTAAAAAATATATAGAAAAGTTCCTTGGTAATCTTATAGTAAACATTTTTAAATCAAAACTTTTTATTATTAAACTCAAGAAGACTTCTTAAAAATAACATACATTATAGAAAATGTTAATGGAAAATAAGAAAACGAGGAAAATAGTTAACAAAACATAGGTATCGACAATTTTTTTAGTAGCAAAAAATTTAGACAGGAACTTTTAGGTAACTATAAACATGAATTTAAAAAAATAATCACCTATTTTCTTATTTTGCCAGTCGCGTAACTAAGCCTACATTTTTGAAGGGCACACAGTGGACACCTGATAATTTAAAGTCGAAGAATGTGACATTTTAAATATCTACTTATTTTATGCTCGTAGATTGAGAAAGATGTGAAGAAAAATAACCCTTGGTAATACTTTTTGTTTTAAAAAAGCACAAGAATAAACCCGAACAATAAATACATTTTTATGTGATTTGGTAAAAATTCATTATTAACAAATAAATAAATTTCTGGAATTTTTTTGGTGGCTACTACAATTTTTTAACTAAACCTGTGCCCACCCATATTTACGTGCCTGTTAAATACCCTACCTGATCACATATAAACGGCTAGGCTGCCGGTCGAGCAGTCGGTGACATCATCGCTTGGTGAATTGGAATTTCAAGCGATTCACTCGATTATTAAAATCGTTCGAGTATAAAGTAAAGATTGTTTCAAGAAAAATGGATATAAATTAATGACTGTTGTAAAAGAACCTGGGTCATCCCATTATTTATGACCCTTTGTTATTATTATGTGGAAAGGACCGGATTGTAATAATTATAATTAAATATAGGCACATCAGGTAGGTTAGGTTGCTTAATTTATATTTAAATATCTTTTTGTGGTAAAATTTGTTAGTTTTTGAGGAATGGTTCAAGAATTGTATTTTACCAAACATTCCTCAGAATAGCGTGATAGTAATGGACAATGCGTGCTATCACAGTCGCCAATTACATAAAGCTCCAGCTCAAATAATACAAAATTGGAGATTCAGAACTACATGGCGGCGAATGATATATATTTTGAAGAAAGTTATAAAAAAGTGATCTTTTAGAAGTTTTAAAGACATTTTGTATAAAAAAAGTATATGTTTGTGACACATTGGCAGAAGAAATTGGACATACAGTGCTACGGCTCCCACCTTATTATTGCATTTTTAACCCCATAGAGCATATGCGGCACTAGTTAAAATCACTGGTTAGGTCTGAAAATATTTCTCCGACTTTAAGTTCTAGTGTTGTAGAATTAATACGAAAATGCTTTAATGATATTCCCCCAGGTAGTTGGAAAAATTCAGTCCGTCACGTAATAACTGTAGAAAATTCGTATATTAGTCTTGATCGTATAATTAATCCAATTATAATTAATTTTGATGAGGATAGCGATAGCGAAACAGAACTATCTATAGAATGACATTATAAATGTAAATAAATATGACTAGTAATACTTAAAAAAAAATGTTATTTCATTTGATTACATTACTATAATCATATCATTACTTGTTTTCCTTAGTCCGTCCCTTCATACTTCACTTATTTATTGCCAAGCTCTTGTCTACACAATGGGATCGACCCAGGAAATCATTAAGTCGTATCCAATTTTCGTGAAACGTACTGTACTCGATTATTAAAACCATCGGTTTTTTCCAACACTAATCTTTACCTTAGCTTACGTATCTTGTAACAAAACGAATTCTTAAATTGCGCATGCGTAAATGTGAAAAGATACGTCTACATCTGAATCTGATGCTTTGACTTAAGTGTTTAAGTACATTTTTTATTAGTAACCCGTACCAAAATAATATTGTAAAGATAACTTCTAAAAAAGTATATTTAGAAGTAAATACTAAGATATACACTAAAATTTAACAAACACTATAGTAGAATAATTATTATAGTAAATATTTTATTGGACGATTTAATATAAAATATCGTATTAACTACAATTTTCATTATATTCGTACCAAAATAATATTCAAACATAATTTACAAAAAACTGTAGTTAGGATTTCTAATAAATTTAGTAAAATCAAGTAAAATATATTGCAAATTTTACAGTAAGTGGAAATAATTTATTTATAAGTACAGTAGTTAAATATTTTTAAATCTATGATACATTTTACTGACGACTATTGTTGTACATTAAGTATTTTTTATTGTAAAAATGACCAAGTTTAAATAAATTGTTGTAAAAATTATATTTTACAAGAACGGAAAGCTTGAATCAGATGCAGCAGATCAAGCAGAACTCGATCTTCGTAAGGAGAACAGGTGGGCACTTAAGAGGAAGCGTTTCCTCGATCACCGCAGTCAAGGCCACGGTTAGCACTTGGATAGGTGATCGCTTGGCAATACCATTCGAAATTTTTATAAAAGATTTTAGTAAGTTTCACAAGAGATTTTAGTAAATTTTAAAAAAGATTTTAGTAAATTTTACAAAACTATAAATGGTTTACTAAATATTCTGAAAATTTTTACAAAAAATTTTCGTTAAAATTTTGTTATAATTTTATGGCAGTTCTTATAAAAGTTATTCCAGTCCCATATAGAGCCATAAATTATGGTTAGTTTTACTATTTTATAGAGAGTTCACTACTAACCAATTAATCACCTATCATTAACCGACTTTCAACTTGAGAAATCATATTTCTTAATCTCCTGCTAGAAATCATGATTATTTACCTCCATTATTTTTACTTAGGTATAATCGAGGAATCTGGAAAAACAAAGTATAAAATTTTTGAAGGCAGAGACAACACGATTACTGCTAATTATAATAATATGACATAAAAAACAAAAGAAAATTATTCTGTGAAATTTCAAATTATAGGTAACTTGACTGAAACTATTATAGAGAAAAATAATTCAAGCGAGTAAAATTATTAAATTAATGACTACAGCAAGATTTTATTAAAAGCATACTAGTGAAAGAAATGATTTAGGATGCTATTATTGCCCCCAATCGACGACAGGGCCATAATAGCATTTTCCTAAACGTTGATTAAATATAAAATTTTTCACTAATGTTCTAGGCACACTTGCCTCCAGCATGTACCATGAACCTTCATAAACCCGGAGTCAGAAACTTACATTAAATACCATGTAATATACAAATATAATCCAACTTTTTTTTGTATATATATTTGTTCTGTTAATGTTTCTTTCCTAACCTGTTTTTTTTTTTTTGGAATAATATATTTGTTTCATTTATATTTTGTAACCATTAGACACCAAATAAACCACGTTCATATAAAAAGTAAGATCAAAAAATATTTTAAGCTAAAAATGTTAATTTAAAAATATAAATTAAGACATCAAGATAAAAATTAATATAGAAACTATTATTATTAAAAAACTACTAAGGCCCGGTACTTTCATTTTCATATAAATCTTCACTATCTGATAAATAACAATTTGTTAGACAAATAAACGACCATTTGCATCTGGAAAATAACTTATTTGGGTATTTTCAAGCAAAGTTATTGAACAGATAACAATTTAAAGTTTGTGGCAGTAGTCAAGTACAAATTTTTTGTAGATATTGTCACTATCAGATGATAGTGAATAAATTATCTGGAGAATAACTGTAATTTATTTGAGGAATAACGCTATCCATAAGTGATAAGCTATCATTTGGACTTATCATGTAGATAAAATTTACTCTGCAGAATAAATCCGGCTATTTGCACTTGAAAGTACCTGGCCTAAATATAAATTTAATTATCACACTTATTACAACGGTTTAATTTTTAGAACTGTTCGCCAAGAAGTGAAACTCACTGTAAGTTACAATAAATAGCAATTTATTGTATCATTTTTATATTAGGTACATTAGAAATAAAGTTTTTGTGATGGCAAATGTTGGACTGACCGTGAACGACTGACTACTGCCGCCCATCCATATGTGGTTTAGCTCATTATTTATGAATTCCTTCATCTGGAGGCCGTCAACTCAAAACCATCGCGAATCGCTTTATTCGCACATGTACCACTCCCAGAGTGTCTTAAAAGATTTTTCTATAGTGCTGTGTATTTGTTCAGAAAACAAATCAACATCTATCAGAAAAATTTTATTATAACATGAATTTAATTTTAAAATTGTTTGCTTCTTAAAATAAAGATTATTTTATAATAAAGTAAAAGATAGTGACTTGTTGAAAACTTTCGTAAATTAAATGTCGCTTTTAAGACATTTAAAAGGACTATTAAGTTAAAGAACTTTTATATTAATTGCGGAAAATAAATTATTATAGACTATGTTTCGTAGTAGAAAGGATTTTTGGAATTGCGTTATTATACAGCATGGCGTATATATAGTCTGGAAACCTCTTAAGAACATTTGACCCGCTATTTTTTTTTATAGGGAAAGGTAAACTACTGAAGAATGACAGTACTAACTCTCAAAATGGCGGATGGGCGCCATCTTGGTAAAAAATTTGACTATTAGGTGAGGTCTTCCGATACATCACTTTAAATTTATTTTTTCCTTTGCTATTTTAGTTTAGGTTTTACAACTTTGTAGAAAGTCAATTGATCAGCTGGCTGATAGTCACTGCTTTATGCCAACTTGTAAAATCTAAACTAAAATAGCCAAAGAAAAAAATAGTAAATATATTTTTTTTTAAATCTGCCATTTTGTTTTTGATACGAATGGGAACACAATATTATATTGTCGTAAAGTATTCTGTAAGACCCAACTACCTATTCATTTTTTTATCAATATGTAGCCCATCCTCCATTTGATATACCACGAAATATGAAAGAAACTGTAGCTATCTGATTCTTACTACACTGCTTATGTGAAGTTGTATTTATTTACTAAGACGATAAATGAAATAAAGGATAATAAAAAAATAATAACTATTCAATTTTTAAAAACGTCGCCATTTCGTTATTGTTGCTAATGCAGAAGTAATATTCTAGCATCGTAAAGTACTCGATAGTATCTTCAAAATGGTGAAGAACCCTCTTTCTATTTAATTTTCTTTACCAAGATGCGCCCACATCCACCATTTTGACAATAATTACTGTCATTCGTCCGCCAAAAAGTATTTTACCTGCCCCTGTATGGCACAATCAAAATTATCGGGTCAAAAGTTATTAAGCCGTTTCCCGACTACACACACTGTAAACAAAGCTACACTAATTTCAAAAGCACACGGAAACAAATAATTTCACAATAGAAGACACTCAAGGCCACTCCGGCAAGCAATCGGACCATACGCACCAACTAAATCGGCAACTATTGAGATTAGTTTTAACGGAGGTGCGTGTAATATTGACTGTTTTAAAGTAGTTTAGTTTACTATTAAGTAGTAAACTCAACGTAACGGTCTCACGAATTCGTGAATCCGTGACTTATTGTAAATAATTACTGATTTTTAGTTTAGTCTAACTATGCAATAATGGAAACAATAACTTGATGAAGCTCACATTTTACTTGCTATTTATAAGACTACAGGTCGACAACTTTATCTGTAGCTACAAAAGGAATGCGGGAAAGAAAATTTTTTGGGTTTATAATGTTGTCACATATATTAAATTGTAATTTAATAACATGTTACCAAATAAACCCTAAAATTAAATTTACCCATTTAAAGTAAATTGTCATAAGTATATTAGAAACTAATATTCTATTATAACGTTCTTAAAACTTTCTTTTCATATTATTTATTTTAATATTTAAATGCAAAATAAAATATTTTTTTATTAAAGTACTTATAATCTAAAAATTGGGCAACATGGTTCAATATCAACGGTAACCATGAGTAACTGGTAGCTAGAGCTAATTTGATAGGTTATATCCCAGACAGAGGATGTGACACGTGTCTGGTGACACGCCTATTATGCCGGCGTGGTTATTCGGCGATGTCCAATATACTTCATCGAGTTACGTAGTGATAGAGTTTGTTTTGAAACTGTGACAATGAATGAATATACCCTGGTAAAACCCTTCATAGTCAAACCCGTGAAGTGATTGCCAATGTGTTGGTTGGTTGGTTGGTTGGTTGGTTAAAGGCGGGGGTCGGTTTAAAGGCCCGAACTTCTATCACTGCAGCCTTCCGGCTTATTGTGTACCCCGATCTGGTTAGACGATGTTTGTTCCTTCTATGAGGTCCAGTAACCTTCTACCAAGTTTGTCATGTGGGAGGTTGTCACCACATTGTATGTTCCCGAAGATATTTTGTCTTCTACGAGACAGTGCTGCGCAGTGGTATATTATGTGTGAGGCGGTTTCATCCTCTTCGCCGCAGAGTCTGCATTCAATGGATCCGTTGTTTATACCCATCCGTTGAAGGTGTTTTCGCAAGTGGCAGTGGTCTGTTAGCAGACCCATCACTTGTTTCAACTGGGGCCGTGTTAGGGCTAGCATCCCATTCGATAGTATCCTCGATGGTTTTCCAATTACGGTCCTTGCGTGTATTTGACCAGGTAACCCTTGCCATCGAGATAGGTGTTGTTTTTTCGACCATCTATCTAATGTTGTTTTCGTTGCCTGTTTTGATATCCCAAAGGCCGGTTCGGGGCCCCTGAGATTTTGGGCGGATCCGGCTCTCGCTAGTTCATCCGCTTTTTCATTTCCTAATATCCCAGAGTGACCAGGGACCCACAAGAGCTCTATCTTGTTCCCCCTGGCCGCCAGTACTTTTAGGTTGGTATGGCACTCCAGTGTAAGTTTGGAAGTAAACCGATTGGAGTTCAGAGCCTTAAGAGCAGCTTGGCTGTCCGACAGGATGTAAATCTTTTGGTTGTGATATCCCTTTTCAAGATTTTGCAGTACGCATGCTTGTATGGCATGAACTTCCGCTTGGTATACTGTGGCGTAGTTCCCCAGAGGAATGCTTATGTCCATCCTGGGTCTTTCCCCAAATATACCTGCGCCCACACCGTTGGCGGTTTTTGATCCATCGGTGTACCAAACTAGACCCTTGTCAAATGACGGGGGTGCACCGTTCGTCCATTTATCAAAGTTCCAGTCAATTTTGAAGGGCTTTGTGAAATCGTATGTTGCTCTCATACGATCGGTTTGCATGTCCAAGAGCTCATCGTTGATTAGATCCGTGGCTCTTGTGTGTCCAATTTTTACGGGGTGTTGTGTCCATTCCCCATTGGTGATCATCCTTGAGGCGCTACAGTTAGCCTCCATTTTGATGTGTATGTCTAGGGGTATTAGTCCCAGTATGACTTCCATTGCTGCAGTGGGTGTGCTTCTCATCGCCCCACTGATACACAGGCAGGCCAGCCTCTGCAAACTGTTGAGTTTGTTCGCTGTCGTAATCTGCTGTGTTTTTGTCCACCAGACTACAGACCCGTATGATATCAGGGGTCTGATAACTGTGACATAAAGCCATTGCATCATCTGGGGCTTGAGTCCCCAGGTTTTCCCAACCATGCTTCTGCACCGCATTAGGCACATTTTTGCTTTGTGTAGGTTTTTATTTAATTGTTGGTTCCATGTCAGTTTGGCGTCCAAGGTTAATCCTAGATACTTTACCTCGCTGACTGTGTTTATCCGTTCACCAAAGATTTTTAGGTCGTTGTAGTTCCCTGTTTGTCTTCGTTTGGTGAATGGTAGTATAGCGGTCTTTGCAGCGTTGACTTTGAGACCCGCCCTCATACACCAACGCTGCACGATATTCAGAGCTCTTTGCATAAGCTCTGCTAATATGGTGGGATGGGCTCCTATGATGAGTATTACCACATCATCTGCATAGCCTTGGGCGTAAAATCCCTCAGCATTGAGACATGCCAGTAGCTCATCTATTACCATATTCCATAGGAGAGGCGAGAGTACCCCTCCCTGAGGACATCCCTGTGTTACTGCGGCTTCTATGGAGTCGCTGTGTAAACTGGTTTTGACTTGCCGGTATTTCAACATGTTGTGAATCCACATCCGCGTGGTTTCATCGATACCATGTTTACTGGCAGCTGATGTCATCGCGATGCAGGGGGCGTTGTCAAAAGCCCCCTCTATATCGATGAAAACGCTCAGGGCAATCTCTTTCTGATGTATGGCTGCTTCGACCCTTGATATTAGGTTGTGCAGCGCAGTCTCACAAGATTTTCCTGGTTGATAGGCATGTTGATGTTTATGGAGGGGTTTCTTCATGAGCGCCCCATCTCTTATATGCCTATCAATGAGTTTCTCCAACGTTTTGAGGAGGTACGATGAAAGGCTTATCGGGCGAAATGCCTTGGCCTCGGTGTAAGTTTTTCTTCCAGGCTTGGGGATGAAAATTACATTTGCCGTTCTCCATGCCTCGGGAACGTAACCCCTGGCAATGCAAGCACGGTATATTCTGCAGAGGTGTGGCACTAAGTGTTCGAGCCCTGCTTGCAGAAGAATGGGATAGATTCCATCCAGCCCTGGAGACTTGTTCGGGTTCGAACGTCTCTATTACCCATTTGACTTTTTCGTAGCTGACAGTGTCAGCCGCTATTTTCCAGTCCGCCTTCTTTGCTCTGTGCGCAAGGTTCACTGCTTCATGTTTGGCTTCCGGTTGTGTGATCTTCGAACCCGGAAAGTGCACTTGAAGGAGAGTTTCAAGAGTCTCTCTTTCATTTATAGTGTAATCCCCTGTTGGTTTTAATAGTGTGCCAACTGAGTTTGATTTGTCCTTGGCGAGAATTCGGTGGATGCGTGCTGCTTGGGAAGTTGTTTCCACTTCCCCACAGAATTTCCTCCATGAATCTCGTTTGGCTTTCCTTAGAGCTTTGTTGTACTCAGTAAGAGAACGGGCGTATCTGTCCCAGTCTCCTGTGATTTTCGCTCTATTGAAAAGTTTTCTGGTATCTTTTCTTAGGTTTACCAAGTGTTGGTTCCACCATGGTACCTCTTTCTTGCTCTTGCCAATGTGTACAGGGTGTGTGAAGAGGAATCACAAATTAATACATTTAAATTGCCACTTAAGCGAAAGCTAGAATGGGTCGCAATGTATACGGGAGTAAGAAGAAAATAACCCGGATCAATTATTGTCATCTCCTATCAAAAAAAGGGCCCGTCTCTATGCTGTCGGAAAAATCGAAGGCATCGATTTTAGCATTGTTAGGAGAACAATACAAATGTTTCATTTCGAACTAAAAGTGGTTCCAACCTTAAAACAGTTGCTACAACAGCTGAGAAGTGACATAAACTCTCCGTTTTCCCGTGAAACTTTGAAGTGCATGTTGAAATTTTTGACGCCTGACGCGTTTTCTAAACACATGATGAACTCCCGCGTTTGCATAAAAGCGCACATTTAGACCGATGTGTTTAGAAAACGCCGCGATTTTTAAAGGACATGATGAAAAAGCACGCATTTAGAACAATGTGTTTAGAAAACTCTGTGATTTTTCACGGCGACGACAGGCGTTAGAAGAAGGGCCATAATGTGAGCTTTTATGTCGGACGAGCGGCTGAATGACATCGACTCATAAAGGCGCACGTTTAGAACAATGCGTTTATAGAACACCGCAGTTTTTATCGCCGAGAGGCAAGCGACGAAACACGCGTGCATAAAAGGGGCCCAAAGAAAAGATGCTACTCAATTCATTGACTTATAATATATTATTAGTACCTCTATTCATCGTCAATATTAGTCTTAAATAATACGACAGCGATTAACCCTAATACTTTTTCGACCATTTTAAGGTGTGCCTGGGTCCTATCCGAAAGCAATTTTCCACTGGACGAATTGTCAGAGAAATTTTGTATTACGATAAAGATTATTCTTGTAGCAAAGAACGGTTTTAAAGAATGACATATTGAAAAATAATCCAGATTCGAGCGTATGTTTGTGATTGCTGACTATTGACTTTTTGCATTCTCGCAAACATGTGAGAAAGATCTCAGAATGGCCATTCTCCTGAATATATATTTTTTTGGTAAAGGACTGATAAAAAATATATTATAGATTTATATTTATTTCAGGAAACGACTAAATGTCCTTACTGGTTTGGTCGGGTACTTTACTGCAAACAAATTTTCATAATTTATATCCATCATCTTGGATTTATGTGTAATGCCGCGTCCACACCAAACCAACAAAACAAGAATAAAAACACAATACACTAGCAACTTTCTGGAAACAAAATAAAACGAAAACTTGCGTCCACAGTAGCTAGACAAAATAAGAACAAAAGTTATATATCAACAATGTAATAACTATGTAGTTTTGGTTTTGTTTCATATTTTACAAAGGAAATAAAAACAATTTAGCAATAAATCGAAAACATTTCATCATAACTTTTATTAAAGAAAACACTATTTGATGTTTTTGATTTTCACTATATTTTGTCAACATGACAAGTGTTTCACCGTCACAGCGGCTTCATCAGATGTAAGGTATAAACAATGATAACTTAATTTATATGTCTCGTAAAAATAGGACCTACAATAATATGGGATAGATATTTAATAATATAAGAGTTTATTATTTACTGAAGGTAGAAGAAATAAACACATTAACTAACACCTTAAATTTAACAAAGGCGAACAACATATTATATCAAGCTTGTCATTAAGTAAATTAGGAAGATTTTTCATTTTGTTAATCTCCATAGACTCTAGTAAATTTAACTTCAAGCCCTTTTGCAAAATCTTGAAATTGTTATTAAAAATATGATTTTCTGATTTTAAATGTTTTGCGTATGTGGAATGTTTATTATTTTTGGTGAAAGAATCTTGGTTGTCTTTAATTCTAGTGCGAAAAGAACGGCCTGTTTGGCCTATATATGAACTAGGACAAGAGCCGCAATTTTATTTATATACTCCGCAATTTTGATCTTTCAGAATTTTATCTTTATTATTTTTTATTAACTTCCCTAAACTGTTGTTAGTTTTATAAGCACTTTGATACCTTGTTTATTTAAAAAAGTTTTGATGTTTTCACTAGCTTTACCTATGTATGTTAATGTTTTGTAATAATTCTTTAGTCATAGGGAAGATTTCTTTTAAAGAAACACGTGTCATGTTGACAAATTATAGTGAAAATCAAAAACACCAAAAAATAGTGTTTTCTTTAATAATTTTATTATGGATTTTCAACAAGTTAAGGATGAAAATATAAGATTACATAACTTTTATGCTTCACGAAACAAAACCAATACCACCAACATAGCTGACAGTGACGTAGGGGACAAAAAGGGGGCGATCTGTAAATGCCGGTTTTTTAAATACTTAAATGATACTTAACATCACAAAATGTGTATTTAAAAATATAAGCGCCCCAAAAGGACTTCACACCGTATGCAAGAGCAGCTAATCATATCAGTCCGTAAAGTCACGAATAATTTTTCTTTTATATTTTACGATTTTAATACCACCTGACAAGCAAACAGACTTATTCGTTTAATTTTGAGGGGTGTGGGGGCGAGTAATACCTTTTTTGTTTCGGGGTTTTATGAATTAAAAAATATCGATTAAATATTGATAGTCACTATCGATGGTGCGACTATCGATAGTTCTCAACCTCTAACTATCAGTGCTGCTGTATTTCGTTTTCGTATTTATTTTATAGTACGTACACATCGCACCGACAGTGTTGCCGGAAATGGAAACAGAACAGAAACCCTTTGAAGTTTGCCGGTCCGCGACAGGAAGATAGTACGTTGCTAAAACCCAAAACAAAGCACAGTTGGTAAAATATTTTTGATTTGTTTCTAAATTGTTGAAAAATATTGTGTTTTGTTTTGTTGATTTGATGTGGACGCGGCATTGTGACTTTGGAAATAAAGGGACACAAAAGTATGTATCTGCTGCCATGTTTCGATATTTGTTTCCACAAAGATACTAATGAGGAAGAAAAAAGGACTGATATAAGGATGATGAGTTGTTGGAGTTAGTAGATCCAAAAATACTTTCGAAACAAACAACAAATGTGTGACGTAATGAAACGATACAACTAAAATAAATACATCGCATGCTATACCACCATATTCTCGCCTATATGGTAAAACCTGTATGTTAGATACAGGACGATACTCTCCACTGTATTTTATCACATAGTAGCTCCTCACTACTACAAAATAGTACCTGGTACGCAGGACTGTATTTAAAATAATGAATCCCATTTTCACCAACAAAACTGTCGAACTATAAAGTCGCTCCTCTGCGGGTGCCCTAAAATATTTATTTACAATAAGTAGCACTGCGGTACTGATGACAGCTAAAAATTATTCATTTCAATACGTACTACACTGGCAACGTACACCGGAAAAGAAAATAAAAAGAAACCCTTTGATGTTTACCGACTCGCGACTGGAAGACAATAAGTCGTTAAAAACCGAAACAAAAATGTAGGTAAAATGTATTCGATTTATTTCTAAATTGTTGTAAAACATTTGTTTTTGTTTTGTTGGTTTAGTGTGGACCTGGCAGAAGACAATAAGTTGCTAAAAATCAAAACAAAACATAAAAATTGGTAAAATGTTGCCGATTTATTTCTATACTGTTGAAAAACATTTTGTTGCAGTTTTGTTATTGTTTCGTTGGTTTGGTGTAGACGCGGCATTATGATATTATCCTAATCTGTCATATACTAATACTCTGATAATATGCATACGTTACCTAATCAATGACAATGCTGGTTGGAAGTCATACGACTAAACTAACTTTCCTTACAGTCGCAGAGCCGTGGGAGACTAGAAAAATACCAAGATTGAGATGTCTTGTATAGTGTAACGGGGCTGAAAAGACCGCATTCGTTATTGAACTATTTCATTGAGTCTCAAAAGACATCAGTAAATATAATGTTGTTCGGTGAAATACTCTAAATACTATGCAAACCTGCAAAAACAAATGAATGTATAAGGTCAACAATAACTACAATTATAACACACATGCTCTCATATATTCAGCCTTATTTAAAAACGATTCGTTTAAAAAAAATACAGCGCAAAGTGTCAACAATCAAACAACCGATAGTAACATCATACAAGTCAGATAACAACATACAATATTAGAAATTATTTCATAACAGAACAAAACAGCGGTAATCCGGTAAATCTTACACATTATTTATTATACAAATTAGAATAGACCGAAAAGCATTGTCGCGTTTGACCAACGGTTTGGAAAGACCGAAGCCCGCCTGATCTGTCATCGCAATTCGCTTATTGACCTACATATACAGTTGTTATCGGAATAATTGTTTGGAGTGGTACCTATGGCACAGTTAATAAGTTAAATATAACACGAAAATATATATATATATATTCTAAAAATTATATGCAAAAAACAAATTTATTACTGTAAATATAGGAACTTTTATATATTAGCTATATATGTAACTTTGTTTATCGGTATAAGACCAAACTAAACTATATAGATTACACTACCGAATCAAGGAATAAATCAAATAGCAAATTTAAGTTACCAAAAAATTTAACAACTGCTAATAAAAAGTTTATGGATTACGTAGCACCAAAATCATTTAATTTACTGCCAGATAATATAAAATCAATAAAAAATATAAAAACTTTTAGTAAAAAGCGTAATCAGTATGTTTACACAAAGAATTATAATATAGGTAATATAAATAAAAATACAAAATAATAATATACATGTTCAAGGGTTGTTAAATATAATCATGTTTACGTTTATTTCTTTCAAAATAACAAATTCGTATATATATCGGCACAAAGGTATATAAAAACATCATAAAATATCTGTTTACAATTTTAGTGCCAAAGCATACATACTTTATAAATTTTAATCCCCTAAACAAATAATAGTTTTGCACGAATCTTTTTCCTTTAAATAATACCATAACCATAATTAATTAAATCCTGTGCGATGATTGGTCGAAGCTAATGTTGGAAAAACGCATGATGGCATGGGCAACTAAAGTACCTGTTCACTCTTTTCCCAGAACCCACCTCTTTTCGTACTATTTTCTATTTCAAGCGTTCGATAATTCGCGTATCTCCCTAATAAATTTTCGATTTCTTTCTTCTCCTCGTATCATAGAGTACTCCTGTGAAATTCATTCTCAGTAAATGTAAATATAGTTTAGTCAATATTTAGTGTTAAATTAACTTTATATTGTGGAAAACGGATGAACTGTTATTGAGCTGTGTCCTATATATGAAAATATAAGTATCAGCAGTTCAAGGTGTGTGTTTTCTTAATCGACCAACATCCTACAGAAATACCCTCCATTCCCTTCAAATTGTAAGGACCGAAAGGACCCCTTACAATACATATGCCTAATTTTAGATTTCGATACATACGGATATTTTGCACCTAGGTGTCTATTACTGGTTTTTCTATTCATTATATATTAAAAATGTTAAAATGTTAAAAATGTTAAAATAAAATGTTATATGGTGTGAAAGCATATGGGGAACAATGGTTTTGTCATCTAAGTATTTAGATATTCGATTATAGAAAAGAATGTAAGCTCTCTTTTTAGGATTTCCAAGGAGTCACCCATTTAAATATAAAAAACCATTTCCATAAACCCTGTATATAGTACTAGAAACTAGAAAATTGTGAATGTGTGGTTGTATAACGTTATTACTAGGCGACGAAGTAATTTTTAAAAAATGTTGGCATTTACGTTGTGTTTTAATCTCGCTGAAAGAAAAACCTGATATGAAAAAGTTTTAGCATAAAAATAGATAAAACTTAACATTTTAACCTTTAACCACACGTGACGTACAAAAATATGTTCTCTCAAATCTAAACCTTTAAATTGTGATTTTCAAATAAATAACGTAGAGTTAAAAAAATATTACCAATTCCATTTTATTTTACGAACGCTCCAAGCAAAACACTTCTTATCTTTGTAAAAAATATGTAATTGCCCGTTTTCTTTCAGTTTTATACACACCGATAACGCTTTAAAAGAATAAACGTAAATTTCTTTCATCCTCTGAAATCTTTTCTCAGAAATTTTAAGGCAAGCTCGTGTCCATTAAAACTAGAAAACGTTACTATTACTGAACTGAAAACACAGTAATTGCAGTCTTAAAAATTAATGAGGACTTTAACGATTTAAAAGTTTGTTGTGGAGTTTATTTGTGTTCTTTCATGTACCTATAGTTATTTCTTGACCTATTTTTTACGCCTGAGTACTGCTTTTAAAGTTAACCTTAAGAGCTCCCCACCCAGCAGTTAAAACTGCGTTTCTTCCTTATGCGTCCGCTTATCATCAACTGGGTGTTTACCATAACAAATTAAGACCGTAATCATTCACAGGCACGAACTATCAGTGAAGTATTATTATTAAAATTTGATAACAAATATTTTACTATACTGGGCGATGTGCTAAAGCATTACAAGGTGATATCCCGAAAAAGGTTCAAAATCTTAATGACATTTTAGTGAGGTAATGGTGCACTAAATATAATTTTGAGATTTTCTCCTCTCTCAGTGTTTATATGATATTGGTTTAGAGTCGGATTTTAAACCAACTATTGCAACAATTTTTCTTATAAGGCGTTGGCATAAATGTAATTGACAATATTTTATTTTGACTTCCGGAACGAGTTGTTAAATGTTCCATCACCGAATATAGTAGTTTTCTTCAGTTCACACAATAACTTACATTTCCTAAAATTTGAAGCTATCACGGATTCGTACAATATTGCATGAGAGTATTATAAAGGAAATTCAAAATGAATTTCGCATATACTTCTCTGCTCGATCATTCCGAATTACTTGGGAATATAAGCCAGTGTATCATTGCTTACTTTTGTTAAGCTGTAGCATTCACAGCTGCCATGACTTGTCGCATTAACTTCTAGCGATGTTTGCTTCTGCCTTTTGTGGCCAAGAGTTGGTAATGACTAGTTGGCTCTTGTACAATTTATCCGTTCTTCATTTTCATTACGGAATTATTGTATTTTATTGATTGATTCTCACGGCACCTCCTAATACCGCTCGATTAAATTTATGTGAAAACGTTGATATTCAAATTCCCAAAATTTTTTTTTTCTATGATCAAACACAAGCACTATAGAAAAAATCCTTAGGGCACTGTGGGAGTGGTGCGTGTGCGCAAAAAGGAATTCACGTTGTTTTTGAATCGTTGGAGGTTATATTCGTTGGGAAAAACGACCTCGGGAAGGTCGTTCCATAAGGATGAAGTCCTCCTGATGAAAGAATTATTAAATAATGAAGTTCGAGGAGAACTAAGCTTAACGACATATGGATGGACGGCAGTGGCTCGTCGTGAATTTCTACTATTCGCCGCTCTGGGCGGAATTAAGAGGGCAAGGTCAGCCGAGCACTTTCCATAAAAATATCTGTAAAAGATAGTCAAATCCCCAACCTGACTTCGATGTTCTAGGCTGTCGAGGTTCTTCGTCAGCTCGTGGTCTCCAATCAGACGAATGGCCCTACTTTCGATGGAATCCAGGAGCCGAAGAGTATGTTTGAGTGTAGAGCTCCAGACATGAGAGCAGTACTCTAGTGATGGTCGAATCTGGGCTTTGTATAGTGTCAATAGTTGTTGAGGCGTGTACAACTTTCTGGTTCGGAAGAGTACACCAAGTTTCTGAGAAGCTATCTTGGCGATTGCAACAACGTGGTTATGCCAATACATATTTCCTCCCAGATTGACGCCCAGCAAATTAATGGATGAAGCCAGTGGGTCCGTCCATGACTATATCCGGTTCTGTAATGTTAACCTTTTTAGAGAAAACTGCTGCCTGGGTTTTTTAGCATTAAATTCGACTTGGTTACTGTCACCCCAAGCCAAAATTTCTTCCATGTCTTTGTTGAGGCGTGATATGTCATGCTGTCTGCGAAGATGTGCGTCGGCAGCCGATGTTTGTACATTCAAAGAGAAAGATGAGATAAGTGTGCTATCGTCAGCAAAACTAAATATCGGATTTCTAGTTTTCACTAGAAGGTCATTAATGTAGAGTAAGAAGAGAGTGGGAGACAATATGGACCCTTGAGGAACACCGGCATTGATGGTGAAGGTGTCTGAGAGAAATCCGTCAATCGCCACTTGCAGAGAGCGGTCCTTAAGAAAGCTAGACAACCATGCACAGAATCGACTGGGCATACCATAGGATCGCAGTTTACTTAGAAGTCCCTCATGCCAAACACGATCAATGGCTTTAGAAATATCCAGTGCCACAGCCCGAGACTTCCCATGATGTTCGATTGCGTTGTTCCAAAGATGGGTGATCTGGACTTCCGAAAACCATATTGATGATCGCTGATAATGTTGAAGCCTTCCAGGTACTTTAGAAGATGTTGGTTAATAGCTTTCTACATTACTTTTGATATAACTGAAAGCAATGCGACTGGTCGATAGTTGTTAGGCAGGATTCTATTAAGTACCTTTCTTTGGTATAGGCTGAACTCGCGCCGTGTTCCAGTACGATGGAAATATTCCTTGCTTGTAGGATAATAAGTTAAAAAGTCTATAAAATACTGGTTTTAGTTCATCGGCGCATCTCCTGAGAACTAGAACAGGAATTTCATCTGGACCAGAGAGAATGCAATAGATGAATTTGTTGCTTTCCTGACTGGTCGCGAACACCTTCTTGCTTATCTTGCTCGAAAACTAGGCGCGCTGATGCTTTTATATCACTGATAGCTTTATCTGTGCGGAGACGTCGAGAGAATCGGGTATAAATGTCAAGATGTAAGGGCATCAGAAGTGGAACCACGAACAATCGCTTTTATAAATATGCATGACTATATGTATTTTTTTAAGAGACGCTTACACTTAATCTCTATTTCACATTAATTAGTATTATTTTTTTGCGGTTACATAGCATGTTGATTTTATCATATAACTAAATCATAATAAGGTGCCTAATTTTCATATGAACACTATATGGTATTTATATATAATACTAATATTCTACTAGCATACAGAGACTGGGACTCTCTTGAAAGTATCCAATTATTTATGATAGAAGTAAACAGGTGGTTTGTTAAAAATAAATTAATTTTAAATAACTCGAAGACAGGTATTACTCTATTCAAGACTAGCCGATCAATAGTAGATGAACCGGAAACTGTAAATATAAACAACTGTGATATTAGGGTGAACGAAAGCAATAAGTTTTTGGGCATGTTTTTAGATAATAAGTTGTCCTATGAAACCCATGTTCAATATGTTGTAAATAAACTAAATGCAGTGTCCTATACCCTAAGAATTTTAAGTAGATATGTAAATTTGGAAACTAGAAGAGTCATGTATTATTCTAATTTTGAATCTAGAATTCGATATGGAATATTGATGTATGGGAGTTGCAGGGACGTATTGAGGGTCTTTGTCTGTCAAAAGAGAGCAATAAGGATAATTCTTAATATGGCTCCAAAAGAAACATGTAGAGGTAAATTTAAACAGCAAGGACTCTTAACCGTTTTTGGAATTTACATACAGGAATGCATATTGTTCTTTTTTAAATATAGACACATTTTTAAAGATAGTGAAGCGCAACAAAAATATTCCACTCGAACATATAATTACACCTACCCTAAACATAGATTGGCTTTGTATGAAAAGGGTGCCTATTACCAGTGCATTAAATTTTACAATACTCTACCAAATTATATCAAGGAAATTACAAATTTAAAAAAGTTGAAAAAATCAATATTTAGGTTAATTGTAGACATAGAGCCATATACAGTTGATGAATACTATAGATATTTAAATAGAAACATTTAGAAGTAATTCAGTGTCATCTATGATGTAATTTACTTTCTTTTCTTTTGACACTATTTTATTGTATGCTTGCGTACTTTTAAAATAAAGAGTTTATTAATTTATTTATAAGAAATCAAACTTTATTACGTTTCCTAAAAATAACAATCTTTTTATAGCGAAAAAGAGAGTTTTTATACACAATGCTGGAGATAAATAACGATAGAGTGCGAAATAATGGGAACGCTATTCAGTAAGTGAGTCAATTAACTAGATAAATATGTGCTGATCATAAAAATGTTTCAATTGATGTACCTACAACTTGGCAGCGAACTGATGTCAATTAAGCAGCATCTCCCGTGGGTATCTTCCAGAGATGCTACGGACATCCCGCTCTGTCCGCACTCTCTCCTATTGTTCCCGAAAGATCCGGGGGAAGTACACAACATAATAAGTAACCCTTAGGAGAATCTGACGTCCGTAATAGTATTAATAATAATAATTTTTAGGAAAGGATAGCCCGTAATGGACCAACGGCTTTACATTAAAGTACGCAGGGAACATCGAGTATAATAGACATTTCCCGAGACAGGTAAACCATGAAAATTACTTCGTCCTTATTGGGACTCGACAGATAGTCACAACCTGTTGTTGGAGTTGCCTTAGATTGTGGAGATCTATCCCAAGTATCAATAACGCTACGTTCACACGACACGGGCTCATTTTATCGAATCTGTAAAAGCATCGAATACCACAATGGTGCGTTATTTTAAATCTATACGTTCATTCATATGTTCATGCGCGAATCTACCGATTCGTTCGAACTTGCATTCGCTTTTCTTAGATTACGTTCACGCGATACGGTTTCGATCATTTTATCGATTCGGTAAAAGTGACGACTTTTCACACTATACATCGCCCCGATTCGACCATCACAGAGTACTGCTCTCATGTCTGGAGCTCCGCACCCAAACATACGCTTCGTCTACTCGATTCCATCGAAAGGAGAGCCATTCGTTCCATCGGAGACCAAGAGCTGACAAAGAGCCTCGGCACGACAGCCTGGAACATCGAAGACAGGTTGGTGATTTGACTCTCTTTTACAGATATTTCCATGGAAAATGCTCGGCTGACCTTGCCCTCATAATTCCGCCCAGAGCGGTGAATAGCAGAAATAAGCGACGAACCATTGCCGCTCATCCATATGTCGTCAAGCTTAGTACTCCTCGAATTTCATTATTTAAGAATTCTTTCATCTCGAGAACATCATTTTTTGGAACAACCTTCCCGAGGTTGTCTTTCTCAATGAGTATATCCTCCAACGATTCAAAACCAACGTGAATTGCTTTATGCGCACACGCACCTCTTCCAGAGTCCCTTAAAGGAGTTTCCTATAGTGCTTGTGTTTGATCATAAAAAAAATCCATTTCGCAGGTGACATCCGAAAATATTTTAAAAATTTCATGTTATCTTTCTTCAATTAAGACATAAGATTTTTGAAAGACCCCAAATTAAATCGTTCTTGAACAAAAGGATGTTCCCAATATCTCCTAATTTTACCTGTCTTACGGCGTTTTCTGTACCAGTAAATAATAAACAAACTATTAATAAACGTATAGACCCGCAAATTCGTTACCCATCTTTAACACCTCACTCGAATCTATTTAAATATCGTTTCGATTAAATACCGTATCCTGTGAAGGTACTGTTAGGCGAAGAAGGGAAAACGAATTCTAATACAGGGTGAATTGGGAGGAATGAACTTTCAGTGCATTGTAGAAATTAAAATAATCTAAAAAACTTATACAGGGTAGTCCAGCGAAAACTTAACACCTCGATTTTCCTGCTTTAAAATGAAAATGTAGAAAATCGCTCGGACCAGTCGATTTCTGATTCGAGGGGGAATAACTTTTCCGCTTTTTTTATCTCCGTAACTTCAACCCCCTGACGGGGGTGAACACAACCCCCTGATTTTGAATAGGGATGAGGGGTGTTGCGATACCTCCTTACTTACTTTTGTGATTAGTTTATTAAATGCTGAAAATGGCCTGCACTTCCATGCAGTAAAATAAATTTTGCTCAAAACGTTCACGTACATTACTCAACAATTGTGGTGTAATTTGACGGCATTCATTAATGATCCACATTCGCAAATCCTCCAGTGACTCAGGCTGGGTAGCGTAAATGTTAGATTTCAGGTGAGCCCATAGAAAAAAGTCCAGTGGAGCCAGATCAGGTGATCTGGGTGGCCACTCAATATGTCCCCTTCTTCCAATCCAGGCCTGAGGAAAACTTTCATCTAAGAACTGACGCACAGGTTGAGCGAAATGAGGTGGTGCGCCATCATGTTGAAAAATGATCGTTACATGGTCTTCTTCATTCTCCAATACTTGAACGAGGGTTCATGATTGTTGTGCGTGAAACACCAGATAGATCGGACAATTTCCTAGTACTACGGGTCGGATCCATTGCTACTTAACCTAAGACAGCCACTTCCCTCGCTTCGTCTCTGTCATACAACCTCTTTTTGTTTCCGACTGAACCAGTAGCGTCAAATTTGGCAACCAGTTGCACAACGTAAGCAGCGAATACATTTTTTTCAGGATGCCGTTCGTTAAATAAAGCCACCCTTTCTTCTACGGAATAAACCATTTCAATTCTAATACAAAGGTACAATCGAATTGATACAGTTTTAACGTTCTTAAAAATTCACGATAGACTAAGGTAAATCAAAAACATGGTCCGTCTACTTTTTTGGACAAAAAATTTACAAATAAATAAATAAATAAATTCAATTGCGTCTGATAAGAGTAATATCTTCTTCTCAAGTACCATGTCCTTTCAGAACGTTGGTCACCAACAAGGCTATCCTTACTCTGTCGACGGCAAGTCTGAACAGAGAGCTTGAGTTGAGTTCATACCAGTCCCGCAGATTCTTGAGCCATGACGCCTTTCTGCGACCCGGCTTCCTTTTACCAGCAATTTTTCCCTGCATGATGTTCTGTAGTAATCGATATTTTTCGCCTCTCATAACATGTCCGAAATACTGCAGTTTCCTCCCTTTGATGGTGTTAAGAATTTCAGTGGGTTTATTTAGTCGTTGGAGTATTACCAAGTTGGATACTTTTTCCGTCCATGAAACTCTTAACACTCTCCTGTAGGCCCACATCTCAAAGGCTTCAAGTCGTCTTTCTTCGTACTTGTTTATAGTCCAGGCTTCCATGCCGTACAGCAGGGTGGAGAAGACACAACATCTGAGGAGTCGGATTCTCAGAGTTAACCTCAGATCTCTACAGCACAAGACCCTACTCATGCTTACAAATGCTGCTCGAGCCTGCTCAATCCTCGATTTCACCTCGGTTTGACTATCCGCGCTGTTAGTTATTATGCTGCCTAGATACTTCATTTGGTTTACTTGCTTCAACAGTTCACCCTCAACCGTTATGTTAGCTATGATATTAGGTTGCCTGCTAATTACCAATACGTAAGAGTAATATCCTCGAGGTAAATTCCACATTCTCTACTCATACACCAGCGTCCTTTACTGCATGGAAGTGAATGGTGGCCATTTTCAGTATTTAATAAACTAATCACAAAAGTAAGTAGTCTGCGACTATTTTAGCTGTCATTTCGTTAAAGATGAAAATTTTGAAGCGAAATTTTAGGATCAGATAGTACTCGATAAGATCTTCAAAATGAGGTATCGCAACATGCCTCATCCCTATTCAAAATCAGGGGGTTGTGTTCACCCCCTTTAGTGGGTTGAACTTACGGAGATGAAAGAAGCGGAAAAGTTATTCCCTCTCGAATCAGAAATCGACGGGTCCGAGCGATTTTCTACATCTTCATTTTAAAGCAGGAAAATCGAGGTGTTAAGTTTTCGCTGCACCACCCTGTAGATTCTTATCCAATTTTCATTTCTTCTCGAGTTATAGCAAAATTATAAATAAACAAAGTTTCATACCTTTAAATTTGAAATCTTCGTTATATTTTTAAATCAAATATTTACGTAGAATAAATTCAGTTGTGCTAAAAAAAAATTGATTTTTGTCCAGTTTAACCGATTTTATAATGAAAATTTATGCTATATCGTAAAACGCTGCAAATAACCTTAATATTGTAGTTTTCTTATTATGTAAACCCCCATATTTTTTATTTATATTTAAAGTTGTCGTACCATTTTATTGATCTATAAAATCGCTCTGTCGCATGTATTATGATGTTAATAAGAAAAAAGAAGCTAAAAATGCATGTAAATGATAATATGGATTGTAAAATTTGAAATAAGGAAGGGCTGCTTTCCATGTAGTGAGCAGTAGGAAACCGTTTAGCATTTTTATAGGGAAGAGATAAAATAAGGATCATACCCATGGGCGTTGCATTATTCAGAAATATAAAATCCTTTTTAGGAATAATTTGCGTTTTTGTATTTCTATGCATTTAAAATTATGTTCTTTTATGTTTATAAACAGGGTGTAACAAATTCGTCCTTAACCATTGGGATTTCGGGAATGGTAAGAGATACGAAGTCGGTTAAATTTGGGCAAAGTTGCATAATGATGGCTCCAATTATATCACGCAAACAAATCTAAAATAAATACCAGGGCTTTCAAAATATTTGGAAAAATATTTATTCACCACAAGATGGCATCGTTACATTTTTAATGCACGTTTCATCTTTGGGTTACCGTCATCAACATAATTTTTTTAAATACGGACCTGGATATTTTTCTATTTGAGTTATTATGAGAGAGGACTAATTCTACGTCCAGCGATATACAACATTTACTGGTTTTCCGACGTTTTGACCTTCTTCATTAATATAACCCTAGTACTTTCCTGTAATTTACACTTGTTTCTGTATTATTCGTATAAGTGTTGTATACTGCTGAAAGTATATTTAGTTCCTGTTTCATAATTTAAACAATGAATCCAGGCTCGTATTTAAAAATATTAATTTAATGATGGTGACACAAAGACGAAACGTCGCATTAAAAACTGATGATGCCATCCTATGAGAATAAAAAGTAGCAATGCGAAAGTGCAATTTACTTTTGATATCTTTTCGAACAAAGTCAAGAACAAATATTTTGGAAAATCCTCTTTTATTTTTGATTTTTTGCGGCATATTATTGGGCCTATAATTACGCAACTTTACCCCAATTTAACCGACTTCGTATGTCGTACCATTCCCGAAATTCCAATGGTGAAGGACGAATTTGTTACACCCTGTATAAGAACAGATAGTCCTTCTTTTACTAGGACACTCACCGTGAATGACCATGTATTGTACTGCGATTTTTAAAATTGTACACTATATATGCATGTTGCTTAAAGGGCGGGAAATTCCACGATAAATGTTTAAAAGATGCGCATTTTAATATCATCCTATTGTTGAAATTAATGGAGGCATATTATGACTAAAAAATGCAAAGATGTCCCTAGAATGTGCAAATATTTCTTGCGTCTTCCATTCGGCCAGATTAAAACTATTATACCTATTTTACTTGTCACGTTTTTACAATTGGTGTGAAAGTTTTCCATTAAATCGACAGAATAGAATTATTAATCTTTTATTATTGGATGGCCGTAGGAAAATCATCGTTCTGCATTTAGTAGAAGAAATCGAAATCACTCATCATTATATATGCAAAACAAATCTTATGAATCAATAATAAATACAAGATTCATCAAACAACATTCGTTGAAGGAGTTCTGTTTACTTACAAAAATGCCAATATATATACAGTATGTCCACGTATGGGGTTTACAAGAGGACAAATGCACTAAAAATTGAAAGATACGAAAAAAAGTCACTATTAATAAACGTTTTTACTTGAATAATGAATAGGTGATACTTGTTGTCAATGTCTTTATTTAATGAAGTAATTATAATAATAATAATACGAATATTTTTATTAACATGAAAAGAATACGATAACGATTTCATAATTCAAAAACTCCACCCCTATACTCGACACATTTTTATAATTGCTTTCTCAAATAAGTGAAAGAATTTCTGATTTCTTCCTGAGATATCGATTGGACAGCCCGGATAATTCTGCCCTTCAGCACTTCAATATCATTTGGTATTGCGGTTGCAAAAACAGTGTGTTTTAAACGGCCCCATAAAAACATATCGGCAATGGTTAAGTCGGGACTTCTTGGGGGCCACAAAACTGGGCCATTCCTGCCAATCCACCTTGGACCAAATCTGCGGTCAAACCATTCTCTAACCTCACGAGCGAAATAGGCTGGACAACCATCTTGCTGAAAATACATATTTTGTCGAAAATTACACTCATGCATTTAGCTACATATTTATATTACATCGAAAACAACCCCTCTAGCTATCGAAAACAACCCGCCAAGTTTTTATTGTTTATTGACAAAGATAATGACACTTTTTGACGTTTATTTATTATTTCTATTTTCCAGCTACAAACTCAAATATTAAATATTATTACAATTGCGTTATTAATAATTACTAATATTTTTAGTTCTTTATTTAAAAGTTGTAATATAAAGTTGTTTTAACCATTATTCGAGTAATTTTCTCCCTAAATTACACTCGTGCATAAAAATTCTCAGATAATTTTGCATTTAAGCGTCCTTCGGAGTCGGGCTATTTCGCCAAAATATGAAAATGAACTCTTGTTGTTTTTAGGCAATACGCTTTCATGCAAAACTATCGAAAATTTTTAGGCACTAGTGTAATTACCTCCGAAAATTTAATGGTAGATTTTCGAGTTCATCATTAAAAAATGTATCCAGCATTGCTAAATATGATAATCTATTGCACGTGTTATCAAAAAAATATGGCCCTATAATGCCATGAATGGATATCGCACACCACACATTCACTTTTGTGAAATATTGTATTCTCGTCAGAATTCTGAATACGGGATTTTCTAAAGTTTGTGTTTATTGTACAATACAATAAATACAAAAAACATGAGTGATAGACGTGTTTTGGACTTCCATTGTCTTTATTTCGTTTAAATCACAACGTTTCAACTGGTAAGTATCTCCAGTCGTCTTCAGGTGAATCCTGTGAATACACAGTATTCACCTGAAGACGACTGGAGATACTTACCAGTTGAAACGTTGTGATTTAAACGAAATAAAGACAGTGGAAATCCAAAACACGTCTATCACTCATGATACAGCATTGTCTCTAACCTTCAAAGAAATACAAAAAAACATGTTTCAATAACATTAACAATATATTAATTTAAATTAACCTAAACTAATAAATAAAAATTAGCTAATCTGTATCAGCCAAAAACTTCCTTTTTCAGATTTCCTCGCATGTCATTTAAACCGCATATTTTAAATATAACAAAAAAGACGTTCAGCATATACGGGTTTATTGTAAGAAATTGTAGAAGTTTTACAAATTTGAATTGTATAAGAATTTATATGTAGCTTATGTTCGTAGTATATTAGAGTATGCTAGTATAATATGGAGCCCATGTTATCAAATACACAAACATAGCATAGAAAGGTTACAAACAAAATTTTTAAGGTATATGTATTTTAAGGAGACTGGTGTACTATATGTGATCTAAATGTACCAAAGGCAGAATTAATGTGTAGGTATGGATCGGAAAGTCTGCAAAAACGAAGAAATGTAGCATCCTTTATCTACCTATCTAAAATAATACACAACAGGGTCGATGATGACAACCTTCTGTTCAAAATCAATATTAATGTACCGATATACAGGACTAGAAAGCCATTAACGTTCTACTTAAATAATCCTGGCACTAATAATTGTAACAATATCTTCACAAGACACAAATAAAAATCGTCAAAGTGGCTTTTTTGTTCCATCGATACCATCGGAACTTTAAACATTTTCTTTGTCCATTGTCGCAGGTGTTCACAGGTTTTGCATACAACATGCAGAGCCCAGGGTTTATCTTAGTCTCCTAAGTGAACACCAAAATAGATGAGGTTTATATATTTTCTTGGAACCATTTAAATTTGTTTCCTTTTAGGTATTGAATCTGTAAAACTTTAAAAATAAATAGTTATGATATAAGACTGTTCTTTTCAGATAAATATAAAAAAAGTTAACAGAGAATTGTTAGGTAACCCATTAAGCATAATAAGTGCTTGGTTTGTTCGTATCCTTATTTTCGGTTACAGGTTTTCGAGTGTTCATCACCGAAAATTTCGAGAATAGTCAACCGCGGATCTCTTCCTCAGTAAAATGTATTTCGAACACTCCTATCTAGCGAGTATAAGTAAACTTGAAAGAAATTCGTTAACGGAACGAGGGAGACACTCGTATTTTTTAATATAAACACCATCGTTTTGACGTTCATCATGTTCCAAGGAAAAGCAGACTAGTGCTTACCCTAGTATTTCCCCTCAATTCTTAATCGCGTTGGTGGACTGCTGACAGCTTCCAGCTAGCGGGGAAAGGTTGGTAGGCCCACTTAAGTGCCGACGGATACGTAGTTGTCTCTCGGCTGGCATCCCTGACACGAAAAATCGGAATGAAAAAAAATCGAAACCAGAAATAGCTTCTGAAAAAATTAACTAAGTAGAAACGTCTTAGGTTTTAGATGACTTTTTCATTAATTACTGAGATTGGCAACATTAAAGATAGTGTCGACTGGTTCGCATATATTCCAAATTCAATGATTGAAAAGTTAGATAATCAATTCAAAGTAGATTCAAATAAAATTAAAGGGGTAAATTGGTTATTCGGTGGTTATCAAGAAACGTATTACGTAAAATGCGCCGTAGGAGAACGCTTAGAGTTATCTACCATTAATTAAGCGCAAAACAGAGGGACGTTACGGGTTACGTACTCCACTTAAATCACGTACGTCAACTTACATTCTTTTTATAATAGGCATTTTTGAAAATAAAAATATATCGCGTAGAACCATTTATCGGACAATTGATGAACGTAAGCAAGGTATTCCTTGTATGAACCTTCCAAAAAGTTGATGGCCTAGAATTTTGTACCAGAGTTAGATCAGAAAGATTGTTAAGAAGGGTGAAAAACACACTTGGTACATCAACAAGAAAACTAGCACGATAATATGGAACATCTAAGAATACCATAGCGCGGGAACTATCGCGAAATGGCCAGAAATATCGAAAAAGAAGAAAGGCTCCGAAACATACAAGCCAACCAACTAGCCAGAATCCTGAGATGCTGACGTGCATTAAAAAGAGTATATGTTGCTAACAACCGGGTGATAATTATTGAAGACGAAAAGTATTTCATAATAAGCAACTCCGAAATGAAGGGAAGTGATGGTTTTTATACTGACAATATTGCAGAGGTCCCTGATAATTTCAAATTTAAACAAAAGGCCAAATTCGCTGATAAGTTGTTAGTGGGGGTGTATCCAGGTTTTATATGAGTCGAGTAAGAGGTGAAGCCCTGGATAGTTAAAGGTATATCGATAATTGTCTTACAAAACTGGTTGATTTTATTGAAGAATAACATGCGGGAGACGATATTATGTTCTGGAAAGACCTTGCGTCCTGTCACTATACAAGACAACCCAAAACACCTGATGCTAGGTGTCCGCAGAAAGTTGCGTCTAGTGGAAGACCATGGTCCTCTATATTTAATTATAGTACATAATTTTGTTGCTTATGAAACAATTAATTACTACGTATTACAAAACTTTATTTAAATATATTTTATTATAAAAAAAAAAATTGGTTGAAATTTGTTCCAAAACTTATGGGACACACATACATACGTTATTTATGTAAAAATTAATATTTTCCATTATAATATCTAATGTAATAATAACTAAACATGTAATTTATTGAACATTTTCTCTATCTACGTCTATGCATTGCCTGAGCCCTTGTCGCGAACACACGTTGCAAAAAATATGTGAAAATAAAATGGGAAATTTATTTTGGGGGCCGATGTCGCAAAAACTTCTTAAGCGTTTTATTTATGCATGAGTTTGGAGAATTTAGAAAGTCGGCAAGAGCAGAACGAGATATTACTTTGGTTGGAATTAAAATTTTGTATCTAGTTTTAAGACTTGTAGTGTGTAGGGTAATTCTTGACATGAATATTTTATGTTATGATGGTTATACAAGATTAAAGTATAAGATACTTTTGCCGGAGTTTACTAGAATTTAGTAAGAAGTCTCTAATACCACAAGTTTTAAACAGCGAATGTCCCAAAACTTATATTCAAAGGCGCTAAAAGAATTTAAAGGATAGTTTTAAGTTTTCTAACAACAATAAATTTTAACAAGTACACACCAAAAGAAGAAAACTGACTTTATGTAATTTGTTCCTCTCAGAATTTTTAACTAAATTTGAAAATGTAGATACTTTTTTCTATAAAAAATGTTCCGTTTGAACGAAACCATTTTTTCAACAGCGATAGCTATTTTCTTTTGCAAACATGTTGGTTAATTTTAAACAATCTATTTCTTAAAATAAAATCATATTTAGTTTTATTAGGAAATAAAATGTCGAATATATTTTAAAATCACAAATATTAAATCGGTTTATCCCTATCCATCTAAACTTCCCAATATTGACGATTTTACATACATATCAGTATTACATTCAATAGGTACATCGGGTGTCAACGACGTTAAGGTAAAAAATTTATTTCCGAATGGATAAAAAAAAACTCTTCGCGGATTATTTTTATTTGGTTCCCTCATAACAGTTTCGTTTATTCGTGGTTTTGCCATTTTTTACGGTTTTAGTTTTGGTGTGATGTGCCATATCAATATGGAAATGTGTTTCGAAAGAAATTTAATTATATACATTTTTATATTAATTTTTATTAAACCATTTAGACGTGGTTGAAGACTGTTTACGTTTATTAAACCATTTTCCGATTATATTTTTTTTAGTATTGATTATATACTTGCGGACTACTTATACTTACCCAAAACTTATATTTAAGTTGTTGCAGTTCATGCTTATGGTAATATTGCGCAATTTTAGAATGCTAATATACAGGGTGTTATAAATTCGGCCTTCACCATTGGGATTACGGAAACGGTACGAGATAAGAAGTCGGTTAAATTGGTGCAAAGTTGTATAATTATGGACCCAATAATATGCCACAAAAAATCAAAATTACATACAGGGGCTTTCAAAATATTTGTAGAATTGTGAAATTTTGTGTTTCGGAGTATTTCCTGACTTTATTCGAAGATAAAATAATTTCACTTTCTCATTGCTACTTTTTATTCTCCACAAGACAGCATCATTAGATTTTTCATGCGACGTTTCATCTTTATGTCATCATTAACTTAATTTTTTTATTTTAAATAAGGGCCTGGGGTTTTTTGTTTAAATTATGAAAGAGGGCCGAAATCTACGTTCAGTGATATACAATAATTACTGGTTTTCTGACGTTTCGTTCCTTAAATTGATCTTCTTCATTAAAACGTTAAACTTTCTTTTAATTTTAACAAAAAATTCAGTTTTGTAAATGACAAACATGTGTTTTAATTAAAATTAAAAATTAAATCCTTAAAGACAAAAACTGTAAAAGCTAACTTTGCATTATAAAGTATTTTTTGAAAATGGAAAAATGGGGGTAGAAAAGTATAAGACACAACTACTGACACTGCTCACTTACATCCCTAGTACTATAAATATTTTTTAATTTTATGCTAAGGGCTAGGGGAAATTAAACAATATAACAAAAAGGGGCAATATTATAGTTATCTGACTTGCACTATTATATTAAAAATAAAAAGTTCTATTACATTTTTATACTGTGTCTAAAGGTAGAGTTTTAAAAGTAAAAATTGTATTGAATGTGAAGCATTAACGAATAAACCGAAACATAAAATAAATTCTGACACCAATAAATAATCCAAAGAGCGTTTAATAAACGACATAATTCACTTTACAGGACACGTTTGATGCATCCGTAATTTTTTTGATATTCACCGGTGCTCGATCTGTTTAATATTTTTGCAAGAATACATTTGTAATTAAATGTTATGTGCAGCCAGAATTAAATTATATTGTCGGTATTATAAAGATACTATGCATACTAAATACAGTGTGCATCTATCGTCTGGAAACAGCTTAATAACTGTTGTCTCTCTAATTTGTTTTTACAAAGTTTGGATGTGAGCTATAGGGGACGATAAAAACTACCTTTTGGAGGAAAATTACATTACTAACTGTCAAAATGGCGAGCGGGCGCCATCTTGATAAAGAAAATTAAATAGGAAGAGGGGTCTTGCGATACATCATTTTGAAGATACTATCGAGTACTTTACGATGCCAGAATATTACTTCTGTATTCGCAACGAAAACAAAATGGCGGCGGTTTTAAAAATTTCATAGTTATTATTTTTTTATTATCTTTTATTTCATTTACCGTCTTAGACAAATAAATACAACTTGTCATAGTGTAGTAGGAATCAAAGAGCTCCACTTTCTTGCATATATCATTGTGTTCAAATTCAAAATGTTGGATGGCAATCGTAACAAAAAAAAATTGAATATGAAGTGAGGTCTGGGATAAATCATTTTAATGGTTCTATAGAGTACTTTACGATTCCAGAATATTGTGTCCCTATTCGTACATCAAACCAAAATGGGGGCTTTTTCAAATTTCTTACTAAATATTTACTATTTTGTCTTTTGCTATTTTAGTGTAGATTTTACAACTTTGTAGAAACTCAATTTATCAGCTGGCTAATACTCATTGCTTTATGCCAAGTTGTAAAATCTACACTAAAATAAAGGATATTAAAAAAATAATAAGTATACAATTTTTAAAGCGCCGCCATTTTCTAGTAATATTGTGACAACGTAGAGTACTGGCTAGTACCTTCAAAATAATGAATCGTACCTTCCTATTTCATTTTCTATGCCAAGATGGCGCTCATTCACCAATTTGACAATTAGTAATGTGATTCTTCCGTTAAAAGGTATTATATCTTCCCCTATAAGCCACGCCCAAATTTAAAAAAATATCTGGTCAAAACTTACTGTACAACTGACTGAGTTATTGTATAACTGACGGATAATCATTACTAATGTACAACCACGCAAAATGCCTTCTTTTAGAGAGACACATATTTGAGGCAAATGTTCGTAATGCGCCTTTTTCATTAATGAAAGAATGAATATCCCATCGATTTCGTAGTCGTAGTATCCCGCTAACACAGCTACTAGTTCCACATAAACACGAGAAGTTTTTCTCATATGAGTGGTTCTACTCTACTCTAGGGATCTAGTGTATAAAATAACTTTAACTAAACTACAGATCAAATAAAAAACATAACAAACCCGAACAAATCCCCTAAGTCTGCACGAAAAGAAAAATTTACTATAAAAATAGTAAAACTAACCATAATTTATGGCTCTATATTATTATGTGACTGGAATAACTTTTATTAAGAACTGCCATAAAATTATACCAAGATTTTAACAAAAAATTTTAGTAAAAATTACAAAAATATTTAATATACCATTTATATCTTTGTAAAATTTATTAAATCTTTACTAAAATCTTTTGTAAAAATTTTGACCCATCCAAGTACTAACCGTGCCCAATTGACTTCGGTGATCAATTTCCTCGCTTTCTTTTAAGTTTCCCATCTGTTCTCCTAACGAAGAACGAATTCTGATTGATTCGTTACATCTGATTTAAGCTGTTCATTCTTGGAAAAAAGCATTTTTATAACACTTTATTTAAACTTGGTCATTTTTACAACGAACATACTTAAAGTACAATAATAGTCGTCAGTAAAATGTAGCATTCATTTAAAAATATTTAACTACTGGAATTATAAATAAATTATTTTCACTCACATTCGTTATAAGATCTATTTTATTTTATTTTACTAAATTTATTAATAATCCTAACTATAGTTTTTAGTAAATTATAGTCACAATATTATTTTGGTACGGATTATTAATGAAAATTGTAATTAATACTATATTTTATAGGAAATTTTACAATAAATTTTTCACTATACTAATTTTAATCTTTTTCCGTGTACGTGTAAACTTATAATAAATAATGTTTTTCAGTTATTTAAAAATGTAATTAATAGGCACTATATCTTATAGGAAATTTTACAATCAAACTATAACACTACTATAATAATTTTACTGTAGTATTTTTTCGTGTGACTTGCAATTGACGGCTTTCGTGAAAATGGTATTTTGCTAGATTTTCTATACAATATTTTTTTCTATGTAACACAAAATCAACTTTAACACCGATAAATAATCCACAGGTGAATATCAAAGAGTGTTCAATAAATGGCATAACTCACTTACTCGCACACGTATGACGCGTCAGGCATTATTTGTCATCGGCCCGTGCTCTGCTCGTATATTGCGTTTTCTCTTACGATAATTTGTTATTTTGCTCCCGAGCTGGCAGTTGCTTACAAAGCAAACTAATTGCCTACGAGCCATGAAAAATATTTAGTTTTCCGGTAATTAATTTTGCCTCGGTGATATATTCGCGCTAACGGAAATGGATATGGATTTTTCTGGATGCTGGGAACCCATTTTATTATTTGTGGTTATCTTTTTGAATATACCGACTGTCTCAATAGTGCGATAAAGTAATACTAACTGTTGTGGTTAGATATACAAGATAAGGAGGGCCTTTATGGGGATCTCGTTAATGAGATACAACAGATACAACTTCGATTAAATGTGGAAAAAGTATGACAATCAAAGCACAAACAATATGCCCTACAAAAAGTTTTGGTAAGATTTTAAAGTTTTGAGTTATAAAAAAAAACTGAAATTTTTAATTTTTGATTTAATTTTTTTTCGTCGTTAATATTAAAGTTAGGGCAAAACTGACAAAATATTGTCACATCAACTTTAGGTGAACTGAAAGAATACATAACAAATTTTTTTATACGACGTTTCGTTTTCAAGCAATCATCATCAATTTAATTTTTTCTAATACGGCTCTGATTTTATAATATCAAATTTTACGACCTTTTTTATTCTAAATTCAATTATGTACCACACATTATCGTTTAATTACGTTTTGAGAATTTTTAATCACCTTCATAAAATTTGCGCGATACGCATGTATTTTCCATAATTTTGTAAAAAACAGTTCTGTATCTGTTAGCATTAACGAGATCCCCATAGAGGCCCTCCTTATGTTGGGCACCCTGTATATACAGTATGAAAAGTTGCCGTTTCAATTTTTAGAACCAAAGTTTATTTTGATTTTTTGACGTCTTCTGCCCTTAAAAATTTAAAAAAACTAGAAAAATAAATTTTGAAATATCGATTTATAATAGGGCCCAATATTTTGGAATTAATATTACAAAGGTAATTTATTTATAATTTTGATAGGTCTTTTGTCCTCCACACACCATCAAACTTTAACAAAAATATTATTTTTTGATTATTATTTTTGATTTTCGATTCTTTTATTATTTATAAACCATTTTTTTTTTGTTAATTTTTTAATGGTATTTCTGTAGGTATAGTAAGAGATCTATAAAATTAAGTTTCGTGTTTAAGAAAAACACGAAGAAATTCTATTGAGTATGGTCCTGTTTCTCAGGTACGGACGGTCATATGATTCTATATCGCTATTTCAATTATTTTACAGCTTAAAAAATAAATGAAAACTCTTAATTTAAAAGTTTAAACTTTTAAAAGAGAAATAATTTTACCTTAACGATTGGAAAAAAAAATTCGAAAACCCTAACGAATGTTTCTGTTGCAAAATCAATAAAATACCTGTAGAAGCAAGTCCTTTCTTGGTAGACCAAAAAGGTTCCAGAAAAATGGTTACAAGATCTGACCACGAAATTAATACATAAGATCAAAAGACCAGAGAAAGGCTGGGAAAGACAGTTTACACCGAAGTAATTGACATTCTGCGGTTACCGAGAGAGCATCTATAATGAATTTAGTTACAGCATGCAATATTCCATATATTTCTCCAGGAACTAGTCAAAAACAACATTATTTCATAAATACGATCAAATTTCCTAGTCTAGTAAAAAATTTGTGGCAGATATGGACTGTCGGACAGATCCGCCGTAGCAGTAGCATCAGCTGCATTAGAGGATATTGAGATAAGTCATTCAGATCCTTCATCTGGGTACCTATGCAAAAAGTATTTGTGAAAGTATTGTTAGTTTTTTTAAAAGAAAATAATTTAGAAAATTTAGTCGCGGTAGGATGTGACGTTACAGTGCTCAATACTGGTTTAAAGAATGGAGTGCTAATACAGCCGGAGTTAAAATTAAATCAATAGTAATGAACGAGAAACTATTGTACAAACATCTACCAACTTCATGGTAATGAAACTACTGAAATATTTTTTACGGCATCTTGACCGTAAAACGACAGATGGTTTTAACAAAGTTTGAATAGTACGATCGCTACCGTGACTCCAAAACCAGTAAGATTTAAAAAATAATACTTATCATGGAGGTGGGAGTTGGTGGGATCGACCCCGATTTGCACTGAGCAGTTACTGGATTCTTTCTTTAATAAATAAGCGCAGAATTTCCCATACTTTCGTTCCTATTTTTATAAAAATGCATCAAAGTTATATCATCAACAATTTTCCAGTTTATACAATTTTAAGAATGTAATAAAGTTCCTGTCGAACCTTAATGCAACTCTGCACAAACATTCTGACTTTGATTGATCTCGTGAGATTTGTTTTGACCAACTTCGTTCTTTCGTTGGATTTAGTATAATTTTCGTGTCGCCAATATTCAGCCATTGTAGATATTAAATTAAATGGGATTTCCAATGTGCCTACTTAACGATGCATCACCCCGTATAATACAAAACTCGGTTGACTTATCCTTACATTTTACATTTTAGTCCCTTTTTTGGTTTGTAGATTATTTTTTCGAGGGTTTATTTGAACAAACCCGAACAACTCAAATAAGCTTAAAATACATACGTGGCAAATAAATGAATTATTTTGTCTATTAGACTGTTTTGGTATTCACCTGAGGCAAATTGAATAACGAAATGTGTGTAACGAGCGCGAATGTGGAGCGACACGACATAAATGGGGAAACTTGGATAAATTATTTAGAAGACAACTCGAAAACAAGATTTTGAGAAAGTTTGATGAAACACAGACGCGGCTAATAAATTATTTACAACCTTCACAATTACTGTTCCTTGAATTAGATTTACACTAAGTTTGGATTACAAATGTTGTGTCAAAAGAAATTAGCATAATGCTTTGTTATCTTGTTAATAAGAGATGCTTATAAGGGAAATTAAAGTGGATATGTCTACGAAATAAATTCACGTCTGAAGCTAAATTTTTGATACGCATTTTTCCTAACGACTACTGAAAATATAACACAACATAGGTACATCATTTAGAGGATTTTTACTTCACTTCAAATTTAGGTCACTGCATGATTAGATGAAATACCAGATGCGGCTTTTAATGCAAGGAAGAATTAATAAAATAAGGCAACGACGATCGCTGCTTTCTTGGATTGTTCGAATTTGTTCGAATATGAATATACCTCTTATAAGTTAAAACTTGCAAATATGATCATTAGATAAAGTAAAATTAAACCCCTATCTAGCATAGGAGTTTAGACTGTCCCTTTGATGGAACATTTTTGCCGCAGGGGTACATTGTATCGAAGTAGGATAGAATTGGCATAAGTATCTATGTAGCGCGCTCGGTTTTGTTGCGAATATTAACTAAGAGTTTAAAATATTAGAATTTTTAGGTGAGGTGACTTGCAGAATGTAGAAATTTATCATTACAAGTTTCACCTGTATCATTTGTAAGGATTGTTTTCAGATCTGTTCATAATCACTTTTTCCAACCAAAGACATCCTAATATGCATGAATTTCAAATGACACAAATGTAATTTGAAATATTTGTAAAAAGAACGATAAATATGGAGTTTTTTTTTAATATACATTTATAATGCAGATGATTAATAATGCTTGTCAAGAGAAGTATTAGCTAGAACTGATATCAACAATCTCAAGGTTTATTTCTATAAGTCGTACTTCCTTAAGAAAAATGGCTATTACCTATACTGCTGTAATAAGACTAGTAGCCCTACCTACAAAATTTCACTTTTTGAGATGTGTTTATATCTTCTTATATTCTCACAATCTATCTTATATTTTCATAATATAGTATTTTAGTGTATATTTTCAATAACATTTAAGAAAACACTATTCTTCTAAATTAATTTAGAAAAAAGTGCATATATAACAAAATGCGTAATTTCTCGAAACTACTTTTAATCAGTTAGGACAAGTAGTCTAGTAGGGCAGTATACCAAATTTCTTACCAAATTTTAATTTTTAAATAAAATTTTTATTTTTAAAATAAAATCAACCAAAATGAAATCACTTGAATTGAGGAAAGAATGAATGGGCATCATAACTTCATAATAAAGTCACAGATTCATGAACAGAACAGAACAGAACAGAACAGAACAGAATGTTTAATAATAGAGTAAAGGCCCACACAATGCCCGATCTCGCAACTGTCCCGTTTATAAAACAGAACTTGCTATTCAAGAAATTAAAACCAAAGAAAAAATCTCATATTTCGAAGCAAAGAAAAAAGTTGTAATTCAAACCCCGAAGAATATATCATATGCACAAGTTACCGAAGTACCTGAAAAAATACGACCTGCAACACAAAACAACATTAATATGGAAAATTTTATCAATGAATTAATACCAGCAATAATACAAAACCTGAAATCCTTTTTCGTTATGAAACAAGAAGTAATATTGCCGATGGACGCTCGAAGAGAGTCTGTCTCATCTATCCTCTCCGAAACAGGGTCTGATAAAAGAAAAAGAAATGAACCAAAATATCTTTATTTATTTATTTATTTATTTATTTACTTTACCTGCCTTACAGGAACATTTCCCAACTACAAGGCAGGGCAAAAGATATAGGCACATAATCTTAATTGAACTTAAGATAAGATATAATTTACATTACATTACATTATATTACAAATTTGAAAACTTATTTAGTCTTACAATAAACAAAAAAATATGCAAACCGTATGATATAATTGAAAAGCAGTTTAGTGAGGCACCAGCTTTTTAACTATGTTTATCGAGCAATTAAAAAAATCCAATTCATTGTGTTTATTGTATTTGTCACACATTTTAAAAATAGGAGAAAACTTCAAAATATTTGTCCTTGGACATGGTAAATAGAATGTTATGTTTTGCCGTGAACCTAAGCGCGGCACGTTGAAGTTAAGCTTCGTCAAAATGTCCATACAATCCAACTGATTGTTTAACAATTTAAACAAAGTAATCAAAAGATGGTAATCACGGCGATCACTGAGAGATCCGTAATTAAATTCCTCAAATAACCTGGATTGAGGAAAACCCTGAATGGGATATATTCCGTCTCTCTTAAAGCTAAGATATTTTAAGAATTTTCTTTGAATACCTTCAATGGCATTAATATGAACACTGTACTCAGGAGCCCAGATTACTGCAGCATATTCTAACTTGGACCGTACATATGAATTGTACAATGTCTTCAAGACATCACTGTTATTGAAATCTCTTGTGCAGCGCACAATAAACCCATAACCCCGCAGAGATTCACCCACTACCTTATTTATATGAGGGACGAAAGAAAGTTTTGAGTCAAAAACTACTCCCAGGTCGCAGAATGAGTCGCAGCGGGAGATGTATTTTTAAGTACATAGTCATGTTTAATGACAGAAAGTTTGTTTGTGAATGATACAACGTTGCACTTCTCAATGTTTAGCTGAAGATTATTTTTCAAGCACCAATTATTAATTAGATCTAAGTTGTTTTGAATAATAATACAGTCATTGATATTTCTAATCACTTTGAATATTTTAATATCATCCGCATATACCAAGAACTCAACAGTATATCATTTATAAAGAGAATAAAAAGTAACGGCCCCAGTACCGAACCCTGTGGGACTCCAGAACTGGCTGTATAGTTACCAGAGTTATAGCCGTGAAGAGCTACATACTGACGGCGGTCAGAAAGGTATGACCTGATAAGCGCTATTAAAGGCTGTGAGAAACCGTATCTGTTAAGCTTTGAAATTAAAATAGAGTGATCAAGCCGGTCAAACGCCTTTGAAAAATCCAAATATATTACATCAGTCTGCAGACCCTCATCTATCGATTCCGCAAGGCTTTGTGAGATACTAAGCAAGTTTGTTGTTGTTGATCTACCTTTAAAGAATCCATGCTGCTGCCGAATTATTTGTCCTTGGACAAGCGGAAAGATAGAATTGCGGAGCAAGAATTCAAACACTTTACAAAAATTACAAATAATTGATATTGGTCGATAGTTTGTTATTTCTGATCTGTCGCCCTTTTTGTGTACAGGACATACTCTGGAAATTTTCCACAGCTGAGGAATTGTTTGACATTTCAAAGATAAGTTAAAAATGAGCTGGAGCGGTTTCGCCAATACAAAACGACAGTCATGGATTAAAAATGCCGGAATAGAATCCGGTCCAGTAGTAAACTTCGGTTTAATACTTTTTAAAGCATTCACAACATCAGCTTCAGAAAAGTAGTGGATACTAATGTCCTGTGCATAGGGGGATTCATGAATTATTACATGATTGCTAGTAACATCAGAGAAAGACTGTTTAAAAAAAGTTGCAAAATGACTCAAAATATCAGTAGGGGTATTTAGCTCTTTATTATTAAAAGACATGACGTTTGGAATATTGCAGGTCTCCCTCTTGCTCTTAATAAAAGCCCAGAACCTTTTGGGATCCCGTTTTATATCAATCTCAACTTTCCGCAAATAACCATTATAAGAAATTTGAATGTCCCTTTTAACAATAGATCTTATAGATTTAAAATCCTGCAACGACTGAAGACATCCTGACCTTTTGAAATTTCTATGGAATCTGTCCTTCTTTTTTATATTTTGTATGATATTTGAAGTAAACCACGGGGGATACTTTTTCTTCGGAAACTTCTTATATCGAGGTACACATAAGTCAATGATCTCAAATAATTTTGTATAGAAAGAAGAACACGCAGTCTCTACACTATCAAAGGATGTAAGAAAATACCAATTAATATCTGAAAACATATTATACATTAGCGGAAAATTTGCTCTACGAAAATTATAGCTGTTTTCAAGATTCAATGCGAAATCACGCTTGCGATTAACTGGATGAGAATATTCCAGTGACACAGAAAGGGCAGGGTGATGCTCATCCTCCTTTACAAGCACATCCAAAGCACCCTCAACAATACATTTTTTATTATTATGCAATATTAGGTCCAAGATTCTGTTGTTGAAATTCCTTACATAGTTACCCTGCTTTAACTTCATGTAAATCAAAAAGTAATTAAAGGCAGTTATACAATTATTCGCCACGCCATTATCCACAAAATCAGAATATGAGGGCAAATTCAAATCACCCAAAATACAGACATTCTTTTCAAATACAGGAAAAGAAACAACAAAAAGTTCAAGAAGGTTATCAAGATCATTCAAAGTAACCGGTGGGGGTATATAGACAACAAAAAATAATATCGAAAAATAGTCAAAACTCACCCTCACGCCCATAATGTCGATGTGTGGCAACAGATTTTCCTTTTTAAGTACAATTTCCGAAGATTTAAAACGTTGATCAACAGCCAACAAAACACCGCCACCCCTTGACTTACCAGTTGCAGACAAATCACGATCAGCACGATATGTGTTATATTTACAATCGATCACTTCATTATTATAAACGGATGGATTAAGCCAAGTTTCTGTAAGTGCCACAATGTCGAAATTACAAACCGTAGTATTGTTTAGGATTTCAGCCGACTTAGTAAGAAGTCCGCGTACATTTTGATAATACACTGAGATACCCTGCATTTGCTTTTGCTCAACATTTTGAAGTACAACATGATCTTGAGAAGAGGAAGCGGGAAGGGAGTTATTTTCATTCAGAGACGAAGGTATGAGTAATTGCTATTGGCCGAGAATATTTGCCCTGAGTTTTGAACATGCATTTTTATAAACCGCGCATTTGTTTATATCCCATGCAGCGTGATCGGTACTAACAGGGTTGCCGTGATTTCCACTATTTAATTTAACGCAGTTAGCTTTATTAAAATTTACACAATTGGAACAGCATAACACTTGGGACTGACAGTCTTTAACGAGATGGTCCCCACCACATCTAGGGCAGCAGTGAGGCTTTGAGCAATTTCTAGATGAGTGATTAAATTCATTACAGTTATAGCAACGGCCAACCTCAACCCCATCAAAAACAGCACATGCATTATAACCCACAAACACATTACCAACCCGCGTAATCCGCTCATATGTGTCGCGATCAAGCTGCAACAAAGCATGAAAAACTCTTTCATTCTTTTTAGTTTTACCGATCTTAATTATCTCACAGATAGAGTCCGTCCGAAAAATATCAGTATTTAATTTTTTTAAAATCGCAAGCAGATTTTCTTCATTGTAATGTTCAGAGAAGCCAACAATCCTCACTCTTGGGTAAATTCCATGTAGTTCTCTTACTTCATATAAGTCGGATAGTTTTTGTTCAGCCAAATGTTTAAATTTAGTATTTTCAACAGAGTTTCTGCATCCAACCAAAATTGACCCATTGTTAGCCGATTTTACTCTTGTCAAATGTAGATTTGACTCAGCTGGATCGATTTGATTAGCCACATCCTGTTTAGTCTTATCAGCACTTTGCGCCTGATTCTTAGGCACAACAAGTATAGCCGGCTGAGTGTTATTTCTCACAACCGTTGAATAACTACTAATAATCTGAGTTGGGGCAGGTAAACCAGCACTCAGAGAACTCAGCTTTTCAGAAATAAATATCTCATTGGTTCAACTGACGCAGAGGAATCAGTAGATGAGACTGGTCTAACAACCACTCAAAAAAATAAAAAACCAAAAGGAGGACCAAAAAGAAGACCTCGTAAACCACCCGAAGTATTTGTTCAACAAAGTACCCCACCTGTGATAACACCAAGTCATCACACTGTCTAATCCTTATTCTAGTCATCGTCTCTTATTTACATTATAACATTCTAGTCACACACCAAATGGAAACTTGCAATTAACCCATAAATATACAAAGTTGTTAACTTATCACTCATAATTATAAACTGGAAAAACTAATACAATGGAACTGTAGAGGATGTATAAATAACTACTGCTATATAAAACAATTATTGCAAGAACACGACCCTATGTGTCTAGCTCTTCAAGAAACACATCTCAAACCAAACCAAACATATTCCCTCAAAGGATATAGGACTGTGAGCCGTGAAGTCATCAATGATCGCAGAGCACATGGGGGCGTAGCAATCATCACAAGAGCAGATGTAGTTTCCTCAGAGATAAACATTATTAGCGAACTACAAGTAGTCGCAATAAAAGTGGTCAGTCCTGTAAATATAACACTATGCAACGTTTATTTACCTGATACAACTTGGAGAATCGAACAAATAGACCATATCATAGATCAGCTATCCTCCCCATATGTAGTTGTAGGAGATTTTAACGCCCATAATACGCTTTGGGGATCAATAAAAACAGATGCGAAAGGTCGTATCCTTGAAAGATGGTTAGAAAGGAACGATCTGGCTATAATAAATACAGGATCCAAAACGCATTTCAATACAGAATCAAATACTTTTTCTGCAATAGACTTAACAATAGCATCTAGTGATTTAGTACCAAAACTTATCTGGAGTGCTGACGATGATCTGCATAACAGTGATCATTTCCCGATATACATTCAGCTAGATAAACAGAAAAACATACACCCTGTACCTACCAGATGGAACACAACTAAAGCAGACTGGAAAAAGTTCACAAATTCCTTAAAACAGCCGACTGAACTTAGTGTCGAGAAAATCACAGACTGCATACTGGAAGCAGCAAACCATAGTATACCAAGAACTGGAGGTAAACCGTTCAAGAAAGCCGTACCTTGGTGGAATGAAGAAATAAAAAATATAATTAAACTTAAAAAACTAGCTTTAAATACGTTTAAAAGATGTCCCTCTATCGAAAATTTAATAAGATTTAAAAAAGCTAGAGCGATAGCTCGAAGAACAATACTAAAAAACAAAAGAGATACCTGGAATCAGTACACAATAACTATTACACCAAATACAGAAATAAAAACGGTATGGAAAAAAGTGAAAACAGTGTCAGGTATTAACACAGGAAACACAATTACCTCAATACAAACAGAAACAGGAACCATAAGTGAAGATCCTATAGAAATAGCAAACACAATAGCCACTCATTTTGAAAAAGTCAGCAATAATGATAACTACGATCTAAACTTCCTACAAACAATAAATAACATGGAATTAAATATAGATTTTACAACGGAAAACGAGTTAGAATATAACTTACCTTTTAGTTTAAAAGAACTAAATGATGCACTTCAGCAATCTAAAATAGGAGCCCCAGGCACAGATACAATATCAAATGATATGCTTAAAAACTTAACAGACGAAATAAAAGAAACACTTTTAAAACTATATAACAAACTGTGGAATGAAAATACTTACCCTGAATCCTGGAAAGAAGCAATGATAGTTCCTATACCTAAACCTAACAAAAATAGACTATCACCATCGGGGTTTCGTCCTATTAGTCTCACCTGCTGCATGGGAAAACTCTTCGAAAGGATGGTAAATAATAGGCTTCAAGAATACTTGGAGCAAAATGATTTGTTAGTTCCCTATCAAGCAGGTTATAGAAAGAAACGGTCGACAACAGATCATTTAGTTTTACTGGAACATTCTGTTCAGGAAGCTTTTCGAAATAGTGAACACCTAGTTGCTGTCTTCTTTGACATAAAAGGTGCCTTCGATATGACGTGGCGGCATGGGATCCTAGACAAATTGTCAAGGTTCGGACTGAAAGGAAGATTACCTTTGTTAATCAAATCGTTTCTTGAAAATAGACGTTTTAAGGTGAGAGTTGCAAATGAGTTTTCAGCAGTTCGAACTTTGGAAAATGGTGTACCGCAAGGATCAACACTTAGCTGCACTCTGTTTGCAATTGCTATAAATGAAATTTGTCAAGAGGTCAATCCAGAAATTAAAAAATGTCTTTATGTCGATGATTTAGCAATTCTTCTCAGCGGCAAAATAGTAGGAGACATTACACGTATATTGCAACCAGCAATTGATAAGATCATTGCAAATGGGGAAAAAATTGGTTTTCAATTATCAGAAGAGAAAACAAAATGCGTACATTTCTGCCGCCTTAGAAAACCCCATTATGATCCTGTGTTATATTTAAAAGAAAAAACCATCGAATGCGTTAATACTATCAAATTTCTAGGATTAACATTCGACAATAAACTTACCTGGCGAGAACACATTGAACTAGTGAACACAAAATGCAGACAATCTCTAAACATTTTAAAAGTATTAGCACATACAAAATGGGGAGCTGACCCGAAAAGTCTTCTTATGATATACAAGGCGTTAATATTGTCTAAGATAGACTACGGCAGCATTGTGTACTCTTCAGCAAGAAAAACTCATCTAAACAGATTAGATAAAATACAAAATTTGGGAATACGCTATTGTCTAAATGCATTCCCAACGACTCCTGTCCAAAGTCTCTATTGTGAATCTGCTATAATGCCCCTAGACCAAAGAAGAAAAATTCTAAAAACAACTTACCTTGCAGGAGTTAAATCTTATCCCAAAAATCCAAACAATGAATCCATATTTCCTGTTCAAAATGAGTATGCTAATAGACCCACCATTACTCGCCCTCTCGCAATACGATACCTAGAGTATTTAAGAGATATCGATGTAGAATTCCCCGATATTCTAGAAGATGATCAAAACGTAAATCAAGCAGCAAATGATAGAGCTATTAGGAAAACTGTGTTCACAAACAAGTTAAGGAAGAAAATTGTTGATGAATGGCAAGCCATATGGGATCGAACCAATACATTTCTTCGTCAAGTACAACCAATGGTTAAAAAGACCTTCGATTCCATAGGACTAAGTAGACTGGAAACCGCAAAAGCATCCAGACTTCGTACAGGACATACAAGTTTTACTCATCAACATCTTCTTAAAGGCGAACCAGCACCAATGTGTGATCAGTGTAATGTAGCTCTGTCAGTAGTACATATTATCAGTGAATGTCCAGTGTATAACGCACAAAGACAGCAATATAGCTTGAAAGAAAATACTGCACAAAATTTGCAAACACAAAACATAAAAAATACTTTAGAGTATATGAAATGTATAGAGTTATTTGACAAAATTTAAAAATAAGTAGTCATACTTACCCTCTGTGATACCTACCTTCTGTGATACTTACCAACTGTTATATTTACATTATGTTATAGAAAACATTAATCACACTTAACTGAAAAGCGCCCACGAGCATTTACTATGTGATACTTACCATCTGTGATATTTAATTAAAACTATACTTACCTAAAGGAGACTCTACGAGCTAATGACCCTAGTAGTCGATGCTCTTTCTGGGTGGGTTTTTAGTGAGGTAAAAATCCCACACTGTTTGGCGCCTACTAACCTGCATGCCAAGCGCCTTTTGAAGGTTTTCCCATCAAGCACCCAAAAAAAAAAAAAAAAAAAATAGAGGAGAAAACAAAGAACGTTTTTCTTTGAAAACGAAATAAAATTCCAGTTAATTAGAAGGAAATGGCAAAATAAAAATATTGATATGTCATTATTAGTCATTATTGATATTTACATTTTGTGTTTCGTGTGGTTCGTAAATGTTTCAAGTTTCCAAATGAAATTACTTTACTATATAGAATTTAATTATCCAAATAAGTTGATCTATTAGTAAAAAAAAATTTCTTGTTTAATATTGTATTTTAATTTTAAAACATTTTATTTTGTTTGATTAACCTATAACAACAAGTGCTTGACAGAGCTTGGTATTTACGAATATTCTTGAAAATAGCAATGGTATTCATAAAATGAAGTTATTTTTCTTGATAAACGAGACACATCATCTCAAAGTTTTCTTCATTATTTTTATTTTAAATATAATTTTTTTAAATACAACGATACTATTGGTTATATTAAACTGTTTATTTTATTATACGAACTAAAAATAAAACTGTTAGTATAGTTTGTAGTAGTACTCCAAAAATAAGCTTTTGCAACGATGTGAACAAAACGAAAAGTTAACCCTGTATGTATTATTGAAATTTAACTATTAAAAATAATATATAAGTATTAAAGTATAAAAAAAAACTTAATTATCTGATATATTATGATATATGACGAATAATTCAATATGCGGGATTTTCGTCAATCTCCTGCATTACATTATTTCAAATCGCTATTATGTTCAGTTCGATATTTCTCCCTCATAATCTTCCATAGTTTCTTGATTTTGCCTTTCTTCTTGACCCGGCCATGGTATATCTCCTCTATTTGACTGGCTTAATATCGACTTCGCCCTACTTCCGCAAGTATCCGTCCTCTACTTATTATTTACTATCTATACACGATGTCCGCTAATTAATGGTACATGGAAAAACCATAGACTCCTTACGGTAAAATATTAGGATTTAATTATACTTACTTACTTATATCAGAAAGTTGATATTAACTGAGATAATTAAAGTTAAAGTTAAAAATTAAATTAAAGTTAAAACTTTATTTTTGTTTTTTCTAATAACTTTGCGAGAAACGTTTTTTTTTTACAAAATTTGCCAATTATAGTTTTTTAGGACGAGAAATTGTCAATTGACAATGGGGGCGCTGTATGCGGCATTATTTTTCACATTTATTAGCTCATAACTTTTTTTGGCCTCAGTGTATTTAAGTTTTTAATAAAAATAATACTTTTCTCATATTTATTACTAATAAAAAAGGTATACTAAGTTGTGGTCGCCCAGAGTTAGCGTTTTGAAGATATTTGCATTTAAATTATTTTGTGCACACTGCCCAATTATTATTAATTTGCAATCAAATTATTTTTCTTAAAGTAACCTTTAAGAAACCAAATGAAATTTAGAGATGAAGTTACTATGAAACCCCAATGTTGTTATTTGTTTGTTGATTATTGTAAGATAGCTTTGTCAGAAAATGTTTAATTTTTGAGTTTGTTTTTAAGTTTGTGTTCTTTCATTGCGGTTGGTTTCTTTCGACACGATATTTTCTAGGGTTAAAGTTATTTTAATTAAAGTAAGTTAAAGAACAATCCAAGTGTTGGATTTATTATTCCCAATTACCATTACTAGAATATTAATTATCATATAAAAGTTAATTGGTAAGAAGTAATAAAATATTATTTGCTTGCGTTGGCTAATGCACTAAACAATTTAAACGCAAATATCTCCGAAACGGTAACTCTGGGCGACCACAACTTAGTATACCTTTTTTACGTAATAAATATGAGAAAAGTATTATTTTTATTAAAAACGTAAATACACTGAGCCACAAAAAAGTTATGACCTAGTAAATGTTCGAAAAATGCCGCAGACAGCGCTTTCTATATTCTACATTAAAATTTCACAAATAAATCAATTTCTCTTCTTGAAAAAAAAAAATTTTGTAAAAAAACGTTAATTTCAAAAGTTAGAAGAGAAAAACAAAAACGAAGTTTTAACTTTAACACTCTGTATCTCAGTTAATATCAACCTACCATTAATTAGCGGACACCCTGTATATTCACTAAGATAATATATTCACTATTTACATGACAAATAACAGATTCACGTACCAAAACTTTACTCGATCACAAAAATATGCTACGTTAGAACTTGCCCAATGAGAGAAACTCTCATGGAAGTCTGCAGATGGTTAATGCTCCATATCTAACAACAATTCACATTAAATATTGCACGCACCCATGCATATCCATGAGGAGCCCTAAGAATTGAACTAGAAGAGCGGATAGTAGTTTATGTGATTTACTATTCATAGAATGTGCATGTTTTTGACGGGCGTGAGCAAAACGCTCATAGCACGAGTGATGAAGGGTTAATCACCAGTTCCTCATTTTCTATTCGGGCAGAAAATCCAGCATCAATTTAAAATTATATTTAACTTTTTCTCTTTAAAAGTCCTTTTGTCTACCAATCACATTAAAAGAAAATTTTATGGTTCAGGGAGGTACAGTTTTAGTATCACATAAAAGTCTGATTGCAAAAATTTATAGCCTAACTTTCCTTACCAGAAAATAAAAATTAAGATAGCATCGGATAATGAACTTTGTTCCGTCTTTGACTTAACTTGTACATATATTCTAGAAAAGTTTTCTTTATCAAATTAGGAAAAGTTTGAGATCCCTAAGACGGTTATGCCGTAATTATGTTTAATTAGAAACATACTTTGAAATGAAACAGACAGAAACTTTATTTCTTAGAAGAAAAATTATATTTTTGTTAGATGAAAACTATTTATTACCAAACCTTTTTAGCGGCAGTTTCCTAAAGAACTTTAATTGTTTTCTCTTCAGTATTAAGTGTTAAAAACAATCCAGTTTAATATAATCGTGTCAATTAAATGTTTTGTGTTTATTTTAAGAAATAATACAATAACTGTGTTAAAAGTGTTACAAGTTTTATATTAGTTTTATGTTATAATAACCTACATGTGAGCTCGGTTTGATATGTGTTATATGAATTGTTAAAACTGATTTTTATTGGTTGAATTACCACTTAATTTAAACTTCGTTCATATAATTTTCGTTTTTCGTGCTTTTTGTAATAAATTTAGTTTTAAAGATTTAAATGTAAAGATTTCAATAAACCTAAACAGGGACACGGTATATTCTGCCGAATTTTGTATACAGTGTGCTCAAGATAATTAGGGCCTCTATGAGGATCTCGTTAATGGTAACAGATTCAACTTCGATTAAATTGGGAAAAGGTATCGCAATCAAAGGACGAACAATATGCAAGTTTTCTTAAGAACTTTAAGTTTTGAGTTATCTAAGAAAAACTGAACTTTTTAATTTTTTAATTTAATTTTCTGTCGAAATTAATATTGAAGTTAAAGTAAAACTGACAAAACATTCTCACAGCAACTATTAGTATACTCTAAGAATACACAACAAATTTTTTTTATACGACGTTCCGTTCTCAGGCAATCATCAACCTCATTTTTTCTAATACGGCCCTGATTTATAATATTAAATTTTAAGACCTTATTATTCTAAATTCAATGATGTACCACACATTATCGTTTAATTATGTTTCATCTCATGAAATTTTCAAGATACGGATCTGTATTTTCTCTAATTTTGTATGAACAGTTCAATGCAATAAGTACTAACATGAATATTTTTTAAATTATTTTATAATAATCACTACATAATAATCATAAAATAAGATAATTTCCACTAACAATAATTAACAATAACAAAACAGTAAGTATGAACAAATAAAGAACAAATAAATACAAAAAAAAACATTAATTAAAGTAAAACTAACGGTAGATTATTGGAAACTAATTTTCCAAGTGGTGTTCGAATTGATTTCCGCCAGTCTCCAAACAAATAGCATCTTAAAATTGCAGAATTTAGAACATTTGAGAAAAAAAACTGAACACCGCTCAACCTTCCCGTCGTCAATTCGATACATTGAACCGTTTTCAAATTATGGCTTATTTTCGAAAATATACTTTCACTTTCAACATGTTCTATTTCTATATGCCTTAATCGATCTAGTTGCTCTACGGCCCATAAGTTATGGGACATCCTGTATAATATACTTATATGACTTTATCGGTCTAGTAGTTTGATGTTTAGTTTCTTCAGTTGCTCTACTGCCCATAAGTTATGGGGCACCCTGTATAATATTGTTGTAAATAAACTATTTACTGCTGAAAACAATTTAGGCTAAATGTTTCATACTATTTGATTTAATATCCCGAATGAGGGTTCTATAACGAATACTAATCGTTCCTAAAAGTTATTTAAAATTTAGGACATAATTGCCCCGTCGTTACTTCCAATGTTCTCTATTCTATAAATGGGTTGCAGGCCGAAATTAATTACCAAAATTTATCGGCCTAAATTGAGCACAAGTGGACCATCCTGGTCTAACTTTAAATCTCTTCTGACGGCGGCCTTTTGATTATGTATTCAACGCGGCTCGCCGGCCACCTAGTCGAGGTCCAAATTCCCTAATTTATTTAGGAAGACCCTGCTCGTAGCTGGAGGGACCGAGTTCTCTTGTCCTGGTTCGTAATTAACTTATACGGATTCGTTATAGTGTATAAGGGAGAGAAGTTCGGCCGGCACCGTTTTCATACTTGGTAAACTTCTACATTTACAGGGGTTCATCAAAGTACCTGACCTATGCAGGATCTTGCAATTATGCGATAAAATAAAATTACTTTTTTTTAATATACACTCCAAGATAATAAATCCCAGACAAAGATAATGTTAGTATTTTTTATAGTGTCAAGTATAGACTTGTGTCTTGGGATCATTTCCTGGATTCAAGTTCTCAAAAAATACTCTAGTTCTCAAAAATAATAAAGAATAAATAGAAAATTTCATTATTATTATTATTGTGATTATTAATGTAATTTATAATGACCATGTTCGGTCTAACAGATACATTAAATAATTATTTAATGGTGCTATTCTGCACGTATGAATAACGATGAAATATCACGTTTAAACAAATGTTCATTGGTTTAAACGAGCCACAAAATTTCAGAAATTTGACATTTTCTGAATTTAAAACACGTACCGAATTTATCAAGTTTACGAGAGACAATAAATTTTTAGGATATAAAATATCTAATTACGTTAATAAATATTTTGTGTGAATGGTGTGGAGCACAAATTTAGACAGCAATTTTGTTTAGAATGAATGGAACGAGAAACTTCATTAATTTTACTATAAAAATAGTAAAACTAACTATAATTTAAATTGATGGCTCTATATGTGACTAGAATAACTTTTATTAAGAACTGCCATCAAATTATAGCAACCCAAACAAAAATTGATAGTAAAATTACCAAAATATTTAGTAAACCATTTATATCTTTATAAAATCGTTTGGATGCGTTGCATCTGATTTAAGTATTTCATTCTTGTAAAAACAATGTTTACAACACTTTAATTAAACTTGGTAATTTTTACAACAAAAAATACTTGAAGTACAGCTGTATTCATTGAAAATGGGGACACTAAATTTGTTATAATGTAAATCGGTCTTAATTGATTTGGCAAGGCAAAGGCAAGAACACAATTTAACAGTTAAGCAAGGGTAAGAGGAGTCTTTGCAAAGAAAAACTGGTACTGGTCAGGCAAGATAGTTTTCAGCTTAAATATTATATATTCTGCGACTGTCAATTGTGGAACGCGGCAGTGTTCACTGACAAAAATATTTTTCAATCTAAATATAGGTAATAAGTTCGGATATGTATACCGTTATTAGTTATGTTACCTTGAGTAAAAAATATGTGTTATTACAAAAATATTTTTTATACATTTAACTCGTTTATCGCATTTAATTAGAATATTTTATTTTGTTTAGCGACTTACTTATTGCTCGTAACCCTAAAAATAATAAATCAATCAGCAAAGCCTGATTTACTCAAATATGGCAAAACTAGTCATAAGACTTGTCCCCATTTTCAATGAATACAACTGTACAATAATAGTCGTCAGTAAAATGTACCATACATTTAGAAATATTTGAGTTATCAATAAATTATTTTCACTTACATTCATTGTAAAATTTACAATCTTATCTTACTTGATTTTACTAAAGTTATTAGAAATCCTAACTATAATTTTTGTAAATTATGTTTACAATATTATTTTGTTACGGATTAATAACAAAAATTGTAATTAGTACAATATTTTATAGGAAATCGTGTAACAGAATCTTTACTATAGTGTTTGTTAAAAGTTACTATATATTTTAGTATTTACTTGATTTTACTAAATTTATTAAAAATTCTATACTTTTTTCGAAATTATATTCACAATTACAGATTACTAATAAAAAATGTCATTATACCATATTTTAAAGGAAATTTTACAATAAAATCTTGTACTATAATATTTTTACTATAGTGCTTCTTGCGTATGAAGTACAAACCTTCTTTGATGTTATAAAAGAAATAAAATAGAAGCTTATTTATATAAGAAAAAGTTATATACGTAAAGTAAAGGACGCATCATAAGGGGAAAAGGCAACGCATTTACTCTAGGTGAGGTATTATCATAATTTGACACCACAATCTCCAAGTAAGCAAAGTACGATAATTTATTAACCCTCTTATACAGGGTGGTGAATCGTTGAGTTGAACAACAACAAGAAATTCAATGTAATTTTTGAGGTGATTGAACATTGACTCCCAGGAACATTTTATAGACAAACTGCATTATAACTTCTTGAAGTGGTTGATAAGGTAAACCGATGTGTAGAGTTTGAATACATTTTGGTGAGCCAATCCAAGTTATTCAATTAAATGTGATGGTAAAACCACGAAACTCTCATAGTTCAGGTAATACAGCAAATAATTTCTATGGCGCTATTACAAAAAATTGACGTAAAGCTGAACATAACGAATAATTGAAATATTGTCACCGACAATAATTTCCGTTTTGTCAATGTTAAAATTAATTTGCTGGTGCTTGCTGTACTACCTGAACTGTGAGGTTCGTGAATTTGCTATCACTTTTACTTAATAGCTTGAGACAGACTCACCAAAATGTATTTAAACTTGAACATAGATTTACCATGTCGGCATCTTCAAGTTATAATACAGTTTTATAAAATATGATAACAGAGAGTTATATTTTTTACATTGGACACCCAGTATTTCATTTCATATTTTGTTCGTATTAGCGTCCTTTATAATTGCTTAAAATGTTATTTAATTTGGATCTGTAGTTTAGGAACAATAAATTACAACTGAAACAAAAGTTTGACAGACCTGACAGAAAATTCAAGAGTCCAAAACAAGAGGTATAGAGATACTATGAATTTAATATCGTTTATCTATTTTATAATAGGTTTCAAAAACAACACTATTCAAAATCATTTTTCTACCCCTACAGAAATATTAGAGGCAGCCAAACTGGTTACACTGAATCTTCTACCGAAAAAAATCCCAACGGCAGTATGAAGGGCAGTAACAAACCCGAACAATTTAAAACATGATGAATGTGAAAAAATTATCCGAAAATATTTTACTGGTATATCTTGAAGAACCATCGACTTCAATGTTGAAGTCAACTCTTAATGTGAATAAAAACGTGGATATAAGGATATTTCCAAAATTGGTCCCGTATTTAAAAAAATATTCAGTTGCACAATTAACGTTAACATTGTAATTAATAATTGAAACAACTTTAAAAGAATCATACTGATTTTAATACAAATATTTAAAAGATTCTACTTCAAGTTTATTTATTTTATAAAACAATAAATATTTTTCAACTTTTTACACAAAATATTTTGCGCACGGGGTAATGGTAAGGCAAAAAAAATAATGTTAATGAGAATATGACTGCATTCAGCAGAGCCCATCGATTTATAAACGATTTTTAATGGGTGACGTCACGATGCGCATCGATTTGTAGTTCTACTGAATGCAATTTGCTGTCAGTTTTTTGTTTGGTTAGGATCCCTTCTAAATATTTTCATCATAATTATAATAATTAACTTCTTTAGTAATTTTTTATAAATTTTACTTTTCAACCTGATAAACAAAACTGACATAAATCGCTGTCAAATCACAAATCGGTATTTAAATTCGATGGAAAAAATGGCGTCCGATTTCCTATCGATTTGTGAAATCGATTTTTTTAGTGTATTCAGCAGTTGATTACTAATCGCTTACAAATCGATGGGTTCTGATGAGTGCGACCTATGTTTTATTTTTAACACTGACGTTAATGCACAAACATTGTGACTTTCTGACGGTTGTAGAAAGAAGATTTTATATATTCTGTTGCTTATTCTAAATATATCCGTTTAAAGTCAAACTTCACAAAAAGTAGCCTTCACTTATCCCACTTCACCTTATTATAAAATCAGAGATGTTTGATTTATCAAATTATAATATTATATTATACAAATATTTTTATCATACAGTAAACGGATAACTGGTATGCAAAACTTTTTATTTCAAAAATCACGAATGGCGCGAATATTGTTTATTCTCTTACGTAAAAATAAAAATAGGTTATATTAACTTTTTATATTCTCGCAAAAGAAAAAAATAAATTACGCTGGGGAAAAACCAAAGCAATTTATTGTGCTTCATATATCTTTCTTTTTTTTTCTTCCAAACAGTTTTATTAATTCTCTCTTTTGCACTTCTTCCTGAATTATTCATGAGTCTCTTATGTAGTTCAAGCATATGGGCAGAAAGCAATCAAAATACATTTTCATGTATACAAAAAAGGCAAATCTGTCTCGTGAAAATCCTAAGAATTATTTTATATAAGAGAAACAAAATAAAAATGTGATGTTTTTTGAACAATCTAATTTTCTTTTTTAAATATGAAGCAATAAATAAATTAGATGAATTCTAAATTAATTGTTAAACAAGTTATTTTTGATAATACTGTTCAACAAAAATAAAATAATTATACACTCTAAAAAATGCATTGGTATCTAAGACTAATTTTATCTTGCTGTTAAAGTTTTAGCTTATGCAAATTAATTTAATTAATATATAATAATTAATTTCTAGTTAGCAAAACGAATTTTCGTTTTAACTGAATTACGATGAATAAGATGATCTAGTTAACAGAACTACCTCTTATTTTTAACTACTTCTTAGTTAACATAACTACATTATCATGTTTAAACCAATAGTTTTTTATTACCTAGCTCCCTATACTAATTTACCTAGTTATTACTATCGGCCAGATAGAGGTAGTAGTAATAAGTAGGTATGATGTGAGACCTGACATCACACCAACTGCCGCCATTTGTGCTAGGAGATGGCGCTGCGCGCTCTATTTTCTCGGCTACCGTTGATAATACGGCGTGAAGTATTCCTACCCTATACTGACGAGAACAAAAGAGTTCGATACCGACCTGCAGGTGGTTACATCCTATCAATGGAAAAGACTTCTTTTTCTTGGTAGGACCATTCAATCTGAAATAGTATTTTAAAGTGCTACTGTTTAGACTAAATACGCCTTTATTGTATAAGGTATCATCGGGTGGTCTGGAAAAATAATAATTTTTCCATATCTTGGTATTTAATATTTCTTTGCTCTTTTAACAATAAAATAGGTAATAATTAACAAACACAATTATTGAAACAACAATATGATGTTGCTTCTAATAACTAACTATATTGGTTACCGCAAGAATATTTATTCTTTCGGGTACTAGAAGTATTTGGTTGACTTAAATAGAGTTATTAGTGACTCCATCTAGAATAATCGTAGCAATAAAATTTGGCGTTCGATACTAAATTTAGTTTTATCGCCATTTTCACTAAATTCTTTTGTCATTGAGACTAAGATCTTGATATCCTAAACTAGACCCTTTTTAGAGTGTAGGTTAACGGTAAAACAGAAACTGTACAATATTAAAATATATAGATATGCCGTGAATTTTATATTATTCTATTTTTCTACATCAAAGACATACCTAGTTCATTTAAATTTCCATTGTGACTCTAAGAATGCATAATATTTTCAATTATATCAGACATTTTAGCGGGATTGCGAACCAGGTCGCAATTTGCTGTGATCGTTTATTTAAATGACTTCCAAAGAATATTTTAGAGAGAAAATTTTTTTCTTCACAGCCAACATGTTAGTAGAAATTTATCGATTTCAAATTATCATATTTAAATTTGTGTATATTTGTTAGGGAACTTATTTTATTTAAACCGGCAAATCCTGAAATGAAAATAAATTGAAGAAAAATAACCATAAAATTGCGCTTTGATAATAAGGAAGATAAACCACCTTGTGTCAAACTCGAAAAACCATAGGGCGCGGACCAGTACCTGTTTCGCCTAATCGGTCGTAAATATTTTTGAAAATCTTAAAATCAGGTTGCCTTCGATTTGGATAGAATGCCGAATATCGTCTCTAGACACCTCATCCATACGATAAACTCAAAAATGAAACATTTTCTCACATCTTAAAATAATCAACAAACAAATAACAACATGGAGGTTTCATAGCAACTGCATCTCTAAATTTCATTTCTTTTCCCATAGGTTACTTTAAGAAAACAATTTTGTTTGCAAATTATTAGTAATTTTGGGAGAGTGCTCTAAACAATTTTAATGCAAATATCTCCGAGACGGTAACTCTGGGCGATCTCAACTTAGTATACTTTTTTTCCGTAATAAATATGAGAAAAGTATTATTTTCATTAAAAACTTAAATACACCAAGGCACAAAAAGTTATGACTTAATAAAAGTGCGAGAAATTCCACAGACACTCCCCTACATTGTACATTAAAATTTCATAAAAAAAATCTCAATTTCTCGTCCTAAAAAAACCATAATTGCCAAATTTTGTAAAAAAAACGTTGGTATAATAATAAATCCTAATATTTTTACGTAAGAAGACTGTTGTTTTCCCATGTACCACTAATTAGCGGACACCCTGTATATTAAAAGAGAAAGTCATTTAAACTTGGCATTTATTATAACTCATTCTCTATTGCTAGTTTTATCGCTTAATAAGGAACATGCAAATTCTATCAGTATAATCACATGGTGTAAATGAAATAATTTGATTGGTCGAAACAGTATCTTTGACAGGGGATGGAAGTAATCTAGGTAAAAAAAAACTAGCATTGGCGTTTGATCAAACCGGAACAAGCACAAACTAATCCATGCGGATATACCTATTTAATCCAAACAAACAGAATTGATCATGCAAATGATTACCTATGGAAACTTGCATTTACCTCGTAAAGGTATTCTAAAATTTATAATGTTCCACTATAAAATAACCATTTACTACAAAATTGGTGTTTAATATTACAGCGTTCATAGAAAGCAAATTACCCTTACATTTTAGAAATTTATGACAAAACTTAATAACTTAACTCTCTTCTGCGGTTTCCTAATACGGGTTCTAGTTTTAATATATCGTGTAACTTTTAGCTGATATAACGACCATATATAAGGCGTAAATTTGCTCTAATGATAAAATAAATACAGAGGAGAATAATTTCGTTGTTGATTTTTTGAATTTTAATGAAATAAATAAGTAATTTTATTGCAGAGTTATAAACTAACGCTCGCGGAAATTATAATCGGAGAAGGACTAAAGTAATTAGCCAGGTTATAAATTATACTAATTTGAAACTATCGTGAGATGTTTGTTCAAAAATCTAGTAGCGTTGCTCTTTTATATCAAGTAATACCTCAAATCTCCACGCATGTCACGGTGTCCCATTTTCGACATTTTCTGGGGTTACTAGACAATATCAAATCATCACAGAATGTTGCGGTTTTCACTTTAATGTCACACTTCTTAACGAGACGAAAGATTTCGGTATCATCATGGCTTCCTCAATCTACAGGGTAATTTTGAAAATCTTCGCCTTTGTGAAAAATGTACAAACTGATCTTGTTAGAGAGTGTTACGATAAGTTAAGTAGCGTAGCCAATTTCTCTCCAAATAGTTTCGTTTTTGAGATATTAGTAGAAGTTAAATACTGAAATGAGACACCCTATATATTTTTTCTAATTAATTAAGCATCTTTGGGATTTACAAAAATGTATAGTTGTTTAATATTCAAAAATAACCTAATAATGCGATATTTTTAATAATTTACGTTGCTTATAACAGTAGGGCATGGTCAATTTATTAGAAGCAATGCTCAAAATATGGTGAAAACTTGATAGATCCCTCATATCTTTGTTACTTGTGAAATACCTGTTACGTAATTTTTATAACATACTTTTGATTTAGATATTTTTAACAATGGACGTTTATGGTAGTAATTATGGAAAGCATGTTTTATATAATCCAATTTAATCTTAGAATAGAACAAAATTTTGATATTGTTCCTAATAAATGGACCATGGCCTACTGTTATAAGTAACGTAAGTTTTTTAAAATATCGCATTTTTAGGTTATTTTTTAATATAAATAACATAACACCTGTACATTTTTGTGAACCCAAGCTATTCTTAGTTGATTTAAAAAAATAATTTTTAGGGTGTCCCATTTAAAAGTTTGTACTTCTGTTAATATCCTGAAAAATAAAACTGTTAGGGAAAAACGGGATACGCCACTGAACAATACACACAACAAGGTCAGTTTTTACCTTTTTGATAAGTTAATGCGTAACGTAAAAATAGTGGTGTCTAAAAGCGAAGATTTTCACAATCACCCTGTACACCGAAAGAAAACCTTAGATAAATTTACTATAAAAATAGTAAAGCTGATCATAATTTATGGCTCTATATGTGACTAGAATAACTTTTAGTACGAACTGCCATAAAATTATAGATAAATTTTAAGAAAAATTTTTAGTAAAAATTACCAAAATTAGTAAACCATTTATATTTTCGTAAAGTTTGCAAAAATCTTTTGTAAAATTTACTAAAATTTTTTGTAAAATTTAATAAAATATTTTCTAAAAATTTGCGACACACGGTATTCCCAAGTGGTCACCCATCCAAGTACTAACGGTGCCCAACATCGCTTGACTTTCAGTGATCGATGAAACGCTTCCTCTTGTTTTCCCCACCTGTTCTAATAACGAACAGCTCGTCAAAATATTCAGCTCGTATATTAATATGTTTTTGTTTGTTGCAGGTAAATATATTTTGCAAGATATAATAACTCCATCTCTACATCAAAAGTGAGAATGGTAAGTTGCATAAGATGTTGTTGAATTATATTTCTTCCTTCGATTCGAATTTTAATGAGGATTTAGCTAAACACAACATTGCAGCTTATCATTATATCGAAGGTAATATAACTAGAGCATGATCATGTTCAAGGAAAGTTTTGTTATGCAAATTTTACGAAATGTCTCGAGCTTCGCTCTCGGGATTTAACGCTTGAGTTTGTTCGTATTTCCAGACCGTAAATAAATTAAATATTATAATAATTCCAGAAATACTTTTAATATATAATATCAATAGTCGCCGATATTGATACTAGTTTATGCTCTCTATGCTAGACTTCAAACCTTCTGACGTTTCATAAGTTTAAGGTTATTTGACTAAACTTTCAAAAGAAAACAAGTCGACATTATAAATCGGAAAATATATTGCAAATAAACCGAAAGTATATTTTTTACTTAAATTCTACCTTTAAAGTAGTTTTCCGATTGTCTTGGGTAAATAATAATGAAAATCTAAAAAATCTGCATGATATACTAAAATATTTAAAACTCATTCTCTAGTATTCGGCCTATTTAGCCTATTATTCGTTTTTGACAAATGATGAGATTAGTTTTATTACCTATAAGGAACATGCAAATTTTATCAGTATACTCATATGTGAATGGTGTACCTAAATGAGACAATTTGATTGGTCTGAAGAGTAGTAGATGCACGTTTAGTAAGCCACTAAAAATTAAAGTAGAAAATAAAATACAGAAGTAATAATTTATTACGTGCATTTTTAAAAGTTAGAGGCAGACCCACTCAAGACCAGATGTAAATCTGGCTAAGATCAAGATTAATATACAATTTTATATTCACAAGAATTCGTTTCTGTTAGGGCTAATATGGGGCAAGGGAATATTTGTAAAGTCTGAATACTCGTAGCCCAGAATTTCTAGGTAATTTTAATACATGTGTATTTTATGAAAGACGCAAGGTAAATAAATAATATTTTAATTATTATACGTGAAAATACAATTTTAACGATTGTTTAAAGCGTAGAGGCAATGTATGTATGAGTGAAATAATATGTGTTTTAGAATTTCATCGTCTATATTTAATTTTCATATCACAACGTTTGAACTGCTGAACATCTCCAATCATTTTCTTCAGGTGAATACTAAACATGTCAATAAGCTACGAGGCTATTTATACTACCGAGGGTAATAAGGGATGCGTCACTACTGGGTAGCGTAACCTAATATAAGTTTACATTACTTAACCAAATATTTCATAATCCAAAGAAGCTTTGCTAAAACAAACAAAAATGACAGAACTAACTGTCAAAGTGGCGGATGGGCGCCATCTTGCTAAAGAAAATTAAATAGGAGGAGGGGTCTTGCGATACGTCATTTTGAAGGTAATATAGAATACTTTACGGTGCTATAATATTACTTCTCTATATACAACGCAGACAAAACGGCTGCATTTTGAAAATTGCATAGTTATTATTTTTTAAATTCATTTACCGCCTAACAAAAATAAATACAATTTGGCACAGTGTAGTAGGGATCAGAGGGCTAGTGTAGCCCCCTTATGTATTTCATAGTGCACCAATTTAAAATGACGGAGGGGCGCCATCTTGATAAAAGAAAACTAATAGGAAGTGAAGTCTTGCGATCTATAACTGTAAAGGCCCTGGCGAGTACTTTATGATCCCAGAATATTGTGAACCTATTCGTACCCAAAACAATGGCGGCTTTTTAAGAAATAATATTTATAGTAGTAGAAAGTCAATTTATCAGCTGGCTAATAATCATTGCTCTATATCGAGTTGTAAAATCTAAACTAAAATAAGAAAAAAAAATAGTAAATATTTTTTTTATACAGACGGCATTTTGTTTTGGATACGTAAAATGGCACAATATTCTGGGAATATTCTGGGTCGATAGGACCTTTAAGATGGTGTATCGCAAGACCCCACTTCCTATTAAATTTTTGTTATCAAGATGTCGCCCATCCGCCATTTAAAATTTGAACAGCATGTGTAGTGTCCCTTATATACCACCACAGGACACAATCACTAGTTTCTATTCTCACACTATAAACAAGGATTAACGTTATCTCGCATTCACGATGCTCACTGGTTCCCTGTCTTACCACGACTGACTTCGTTCAGTACTTACGTAACTCAGCGAAACAGTGTATTCGTCATCGGTGTTTATACCTACTTATTATTCATTTGAAGTAGTACACTACATCCCTTCTTTGTCAACAAAATTAAAGTTTCAACTTTTACTAACAATGTATTTATTGAATTGCCACTTGTACTAACACTAACTATATATTTTAATTTCCAAAAATTAACATTTCAACTTGTACTAATAATTATTAATTTACTTTCTAACTTGTACCAATAATCCTAGTTATACATTTTAGTTTCTGGCTTGTACTGACAATACTAACTATATCTTAAGTTTAGTTTTCAGGTTCGTTATTACTATCAGGATTATCCACCACTTTCCATTCCCTCCATCCTTTTAAATGAACAGTATTTCTTCGATACACTTTCCCTGTGTCATCATTTTGGACGCAAACGTCTCCACAGTTTTGTTTGATAACCGTATGAGGAGTTGGACTAAAATTTGGAGTAAGTTTATTTTCTTTCACCATATTTTTAACATATACCTTATCTTCCTTTTCTGAGGTACTTTCTTCTGCCTTCCGTTTTCTGTCAGCATAGTCTTTCCCAAATTCCTTTTTTAATGTGATCTCTAACTTCGTCATCGTGTGCGTTGTTCTCCAAATTTCTTATTGTTGGAATTTTATCCCGAAATTGCCTTCTGAAAAAGAGTTCAGCGGGAGGTTTTCCTGGTGTATAAATTACCTTAAAGTTGTATGCCTGTAGCCGGAGCACCCACCTTTCAATCCGAGCACATGGCTTCGATTTTTCGCCGAAAATGATTTCTAATGGTTTGTGGTCTGTAACCAGCTCAAATTCATTTTTTCCAAATAAGTAAATGTGGAAATGTTTAACTGCCCAAACTAAGGCCAATGCCTCTTTCTCGGTCTGACAGTATCATCTTTCGCAATCGGATAAACTTTTATTGCCATATGCTATTACTCTAGGACCTTCGGAGTCATACTGTATTAAAACAGCCCCCAATCCGACAGGGCTGGCATCAGCGACCACTTGAGTTCTATCTTCAGGGTTTGTTCGGTGGTTTGTAATGTGGGATAAAGCATATTTTAGTTTGTGGAAGGCGATATCTTGTTGTGTTTTCCAAAACTTACTAATGTTTGCGTTCTTTCCTAATTTAAGTCGCAGTATTTCTCTTAATGGTTCAGTGAGCGTTGCCAGATTATCAACCCATTTACCAACATAATTTACTAACCCCAAAAAGCTTTGCAACTCTTCAGTAGTTTTAGGGGAACGGAAAGTTTTGATAACAGCGATATAGTTATCTAAAGGCGTAATGCCTTTTGGTGATAACTCGTGCCCCAGAAACTGAATTACGGATATATTATATATGCATTTGTTTTCATTTAAGAGGACATTGTTATCCTTTAAGATATTTAATGTGAATTGTAAACGTATATTATGCTCAGTTTCATTTCGGCCAAAGATAACAATGTCATCAATGAAGTTGGTAGTTCCCTCGCAGCGTGAAAGGATTCTCTCCATGATTTTTTGGAACATTTCTGGAGCACAAGAAATCCCAAAATTAAGACGTGTATACCTAAACAAACCTTTGTTAGAAATAACGGTGGTTATATATCTCGAGCTCTCATTAATCTCGATTTGATAGGAAGCGTTTTTTACATCCAACCGTGAAAATATTTTAGCTTTCCTGAAGTTTGGTACTAACTGGTCCATAGTTGGTAAAGGGTAATTTTCCCTTAACATTGCCATATTTGCCCTTCTCATATCAATGCAGATTCTTACTTCACCATTTTACTGACTATACTGGTACCATGGGTGAGATCCATTTTGAAGGACCATCCACTAATTCAATAATATCGGAATCAAGTAACTCCTGAATTTTTTTGTTAACTTTATTTTCAAGAGGTATTGGAATTCTTCGATATGATTGAATCATGGCTTGACAGTGTCATCAATGGGAATATTTACTAACACGTTTTTAAATATTGGAAAGGCAGATATGGCATTGACCTGTGAAGTAGCATCTACACCTATTCGTAAAACTCCTACTAATTTTGCTGTATCTTTTCCCAGAAGATTTTCTGAGCCATGTTTTACGACATAAAAAGTGGCAATACTTTCTATGTTATTAACTTTTATTTTAGCCTCAAAACTGCCCGAAACATCTAATGGTTTATTACTTGCATATGCCATAAAAATTTTATCGGGCCTTTTAATTTGATTAGACACAACAACTTTCGAATTTTTTAGATAGTTCCACGTCTTTTCGTTTAAAATATTACATCTGCTACCTGAGTCGATTACTAATTGTACAGGAACCCCACCAATATTGCACCGTATGTCAGAATCGTTGTCTATATGAAAAACATAGTTAATGTCGTCATCCTGATCTCGCTTTGGCTTCTCAAACTTTGGTTTCTTTGCTTGTTTTAATGAAAACTTCTGTTTGTGTCTCTTGTTTGCGGCTGTAGCATGGCAATGTTGACTGGTGTGACCCTTGATGCCGCATCTTTGACATGTCGCGTTCTTGTCCGGACAATGAAACGATAAGTGATTTTTGGATTGACATCGGTAACACGATCTAGAGTTACTCGTATTTATACTAGTTCCTGGTCGGTCATTTCTGGATAACACCTTATTAACCTCAAATGAAGGTTTCTTCTCACAGAATTCCTCCATTTGCCTATTTAGTGACTCAAGCGCATTGGCTTCCAATATGATTCCGTTTAATGTTACCGAATCACCAGTGGTAAGTATTTTCTTCCTTAAATCAACTGAATTGCACTTTTCAACGATTTGGTCGATTAAGGTGTCTTCAGTGTTTGTAAATTTACATTTTTCGGCTTGATTTCTTAGCCGCACCAAGAATTTTTCAAATTTTTCTCCCGCCTCTTGTTTTATGAGACGAAAAACATGTCGTTCATATACTTTGCTTTGTTTTGGTGCAAAGTATTCATCTAGCTTTTGCAACGCTATTTTGTATATATCTGTGTCTTCCGAATCGGGCTGAACATGAGCGCCGGGTAGGTTATAATAAATTTCTTGGATTCCCATTCCTCCCACATGTAATAAAGTCGCTCGTTTCTTTCCCGGACTCTCGATATTAGCAGCATCCAGATAAATTTCTAACGCTCTTTTCCACCTTTCCCATTTTACCCCTACAGAGCCGACTTCACCATCGCAATCGAAAGGCTCTAATGCCGTAAGGTTTGACATATTTAGGTACTGTAACAAAACGTATATTATTTTACTTTACATTATTTATAATGTACGAATTTAGGTCCTACAAAAATGAATAACTTTTAAACTTTGCTATGGATAGCAACTGTAAATTGTACTGTTTATGTAATGTCATTCACGTAGTGTTAATCAATATTTTATCTCACTTATTCTAGGTAGTCACATTCATGGACTCTCATTTTAATCAATGTATCTCATTCATTGATTGCCATGTATTCTCATACATGGACTCTCATTTTAATCAATGTATCTCATTCATTGATTGCCATGTATTCTCATACATGGACTCTCATTTTAATCAATGTACCTCATTCATTGATTGCCATGTATTCTCATACATGGACTCTACTTTTAATCAATGTATCTCATTCATTGATTGCCATGTATTCTCATACATGGACTCTACTTTTAATCAATGTATCTCATTTATTGACTGCCATGTATTCTCATACATGGACTCTACTTTTAATCAATGTATCTCATTCATTGATTGCCAAGTATTCTCATACATGGACTCTACTTTTAATCAATGTACCTCATTCATTGACTGCCATGTATTCTCATACATGGACTCTACTTTTAATCAATGTATCTCATTCATTGATTGCCATGTATTCTCATACATGGACTCTACTTTTAATCAATGTACCTCATTCATTGACTGCCATGTATTCTCATACATGGACTCTACTTTTAATCAATGTATCTCATTCATTGATTGCCATGTATTCTCATACATGGACTCTACTTTTAATCAATGTACCTCGTTCATTGACTGCCATGTATTCTCATACATGGACTCTACTTTTAATCAATGTATCTCATTCATTGATTGCCATGTATTCTCATACATGGACTCTACTTTTAATCAATGTACCTCATTCATTGACTGCCATGTATTCTCATACATGGACTCTACTTTTAATCATTGTATTTAATTTTCAGATTTATAGGGCTAAATTAACTACGTACGGCAAAGAGATGTTTATAATTGCCGTTACAGGAGTTCCTTAAATAGGATGCATTATTTTTTTTTCGCTTTTATAATATAATAATATTTTATGTTTGCCTGAAACACCCTATTTCAATATATTATTATACCTTATTTAAATCTATATGAATCAATATCGTTTAAAAATTACGTCACGTTATTTATATACCAATAAGTAAACAACTTGATAAGGCAGACCGTTCTTCGATTGTGTAACCAGCTACGGTCAGTGTCATCGTATTTACATTTGCTTTATTGCTTATTTTAGTATTGTTTATATTTGTTGGCCCTATTCGTCTTAACCAATGAGTGTTTTGTAATTCCCATGCATTCCCCATATAGTGTTAACACTACGTAAATGACAGTTTTGTTTGTTTTTTTTTTCTTTGACAATTTATCTTATTAGATCTGTCCAGAGGTGCGGTTATACTCAAATTTCTTTTTTCCTACTTTTATTATTTCATCCTACCTTTATCCTCGTCGCCAATTTGTAGTGTCCCTTATATACCACCACAGGACACAATCACTAGTTTCTATTCTCACACTATAAACAAGGATTAACGTTATCTCGCATTCACGATGCTCACTGGTTCCCTGTCTTACCACGACTGACTTCGTTCAGTACTTACGTAACTCAGCGAAACAGTGTATTCGTCATCGGTGTTTATACCTACTTATTATTCATTTGAAGTAGTACACTACATCATGGAATATGCAAGAAATTGTAGCTTCCTGATTCCTATTACACTCTGCCAAGTGATATTTATTCTTCTAAGACGACAATTGAAATAAAGGATAATAAAAAACTAATAACTAAGCAATTTTTAAAACGCCGCCATTTTGTTTTCGTGGCGAATATCGAATATACTAGTAATACTATAAGTAAATACTATAAATAATATTCTGGCGTCGTAAAGTACTCGATAGTACCTTCAAATGATGTATCGGAAGACCCGTCTTCCTATTTAGTTCTCTTTACCAGCCCATTCGTTATTTTGACAATTATTACTGTCATTCTTCCCTCAAAAAGTAATATGGTTTTCCCTATAAGCCACACTCATATTTTATTTTTAAATTAGCTGGTCAAAAGTTATCCAGCCTATACAGGGTGTTATGGAAATGACGTATTATATTTAAACCGGCAAATCCCGACATGAAAATAAATTGACGAAAAATAACCATAAATGGCGCTTTGAATTATTAAGCGAAATATACACTTTATATGAAATCTCAAAATTTACGTTCGCGCTCCTGAGGCCCATCGTAATAAATATTTTATTGAGGCAGTCTCGAGGTTCAAAAGAGGTTAGCGCATTATAGGTGATGTTGTCGTATTGCAACACAGAATTCTAAACGCACGTGTTCAGTTTTTGACAACAAGACGTCTTTGGCACGCGTTTTCATTTCTTTTTCACACTTTTTAGACAAAGAAAACTACAATTTTAAGGTACATACTCTCTTACCTTTGATCTTATTTTAAAATAATCCGTTTTATAATTAAATTCCATAAAAGAATAAAACACAAAAAGTATGTTTTTCAACCGAACCAACAGTAGATAATATCACACAAATTTGAAATCACATCACAACATTTATTATTATGAATTATTTCACAACAAAAAAAAAATCGGGCAATACAACTAAGAAAACGTTTAAAATTCGTATACGTCAAGCACGAACGTCGTTCCACTCCCGAATCTCGAAACATACTGTATATATGAAGCAACGATAGTGAAGCGCAGCCGGTATTCAAGCAAGGGCGAGACACGCGGTGTGATCTGACAACATTGTTAGTATACTCTAGTGACCCACATTGTTGCTAAGTGAATCCAGATAGATAGTATGTGGGTAAAAAGGTTTTTTATCTTAGTATTTAGATATTCGATTTAACAAAAAAAAAGTATGTAGAATTTCTGTAGGACACCCAAGGAGTCACCCATTTAAATATAATAAGTCATTTCCACAACACCCTGTATACACACACTGTATAATAGAAAAACAACCCATCTTTATTGATATTTTTTAAACCTATTATTATTTATTATTATATTCGTATATTTCGCAACCAATTTTGCTTTCACTCTGCCTACGATAAATGCGAAAACGTCGAAAACACTTTTCCGGTCTCTACGGTTAAGTATTTTCAAGTATAAATCCAAGTTCGTTGCGAGTTTTTAAAGTCAATTTCAGTTCTAACGTTTCAAATCTAAAACTTTTTTGACGAAGTAATTTGATTGTAGAGGTTTTTACCTGTAAAGTATTCTCGTAACATTTTTTTCTTTCCGGTTTTCCCGAGCCTGATTGTGATTCAAACTTTCGGTGGTGTTAAATAATTTTTTTGTTTTTGAAAACTTTTCTTTCGTTGGCGTAACATATAATAATAAGTGCTTGGGAAATAAAAAAAAACTTACAATTCAATATTTTTTTCTCTACGATTCCTATAAAAATGGATTTTCTTATAAACCTATGATCAATATTATATACAGGGTGTTGTGGAAATTACTTATTATATTTAAATGGTAGACTCCTTGGATATCCTAGAGAAGCGCTATATATTTTTTATTTCAAATCGACCGTTTTAAAAGTGTATCACAGACACCTGTTACGCGCAATGTTGCCAAACTGTGTAAAATTGTAAAACTTTTGTTACTTATAGAAATAAATATTTAGCTTACTTAGGAAGTAAATCCATGACGCTGACACTAGTAAGGAATCCAGGGCACAGACACCTTGAGTTCTTTTTTCTATGATCATATGGAGAAATATTCTACGATCATATGGAGAATAAAACGTATATTATAAATATACAGGGTGACTCGGGAGGAAGGAACAAAACTTCAGGAGCGCATTCGATACGTGAAAATAATGTAAAAGCACTTGTTTTTCTCAGATTTTCATTTCTTTCAATTTTTTTCAGAACAAATTTTCAATAAACGTGTGGTGTGTTGTAGTCCAGCTATTTAATTGATCCTTTATTCTGGAAAATCTCCGCACGGGCGGGCACTACGATTTTTGAATATTCAGGTATTTTGTAAAATTTTGACGAGCAGGAGCAGATAAATGTTTTTAAATGGTTCTCAATGAATAACTAATTTGATATTATTGACTATAAGTATATTAAATAAACATTTTGCGCGAGAATATAAGTAATATATTTAACTTGGATTAAATTAGTTTTAAGAGAAACCCCGCTAAAGTGAAATAATGGGTTATAATCTAAGATACTGTTCGTACCGTATACGTAAAGAATTAAGGTGGGCCGAATAATTTGAATTTAAAATTTCGAAACACAATACCAGCCAAAATATGCCATTTAGTATACCAAACCTCTGTGCAAAAATAGAATATGATCAAAGGTTGGTTATATTGAGCCCTCTACACTCTACAGGACGTTCGATATTTCCAAAATTATTATATTTTTAATATTGTAAAAAAAATTGTGGTTTGTTAAGAACGAAAGCAGTGATTTTGATGGAAGGAGAGATAGTACCTTGTATTAGGATAAAATAGACGATCGTTTCCATTGCATAACTATTTCAGAAGACCATGCTTCAGCAGTAAAAGAACCGACGTCATTTTATTTAGGACACGTTTCATCAACTACTGGTACAAAATATTGCTTGTAAATTCATTATTAAAGTAATATGTGCCGATGTGCTTTTCCATAAAAGCTCATCTATTTAAACAATGATTTAAAATAAATAATAATTGCTGTAATATAACGGGACCCATACCTTCCTCATCGCAACAACATTTTGCTAATTTTCCAATGATGGGGAAGTCATACGAGAACTGGAATTAAGGCGTTTATTAAAAGCTAGAAATAAATCAAGTTCCTCAAATGTTCGAGAGTTTACGTTTCCAAAAATAAATTTTGGAACTATAAATTGGTTGTTATCGGTTACTATAGAGGCATCAAATTTTGTGATAGGTTAGACTCGAGATGAAATTATTCATATACTAGTTAAATCCAGTGAAATTCTGCCAAGTTACAAACGTTAATATCGTCACCCTAATTGTAATAATACCTAACTACATATTTTAAGTAAAATAAAATTTTGCCACCATTGGACGTTTTAATCAAGCACCTAATTCACCTAAAAAGCTTGTAATTTTAAAATAATCCTGGAAGCCTGTTGAAACGTAAACCTCGTATCTCCATTTTTCCGCATTCGAGATATACAAACAGATTTTATACTCCCCTGTAAAAAGTACTTTTTGGAGTTACGATGTTTTACAACTATAATACCGATATAACATTGCTTAAAGTGTGTCAATATTATACTATTAAAAATTTGTTATATAGAATCGGCCACCCTACTATACATATTTGAATTTGAGTATAGACGGAGCGGATCGAATCCTATTCTAACTGGAAGAAAAATATTGTAAAATAAACGTGTGTAACCGGTCTGACTTCCGAACAAACATAAAACGGCGTGAAAAACAAAAATTATTAAGTGCGAGAACCAGCAAATTTAGATGTAGCCATGAACAGCAAATGAAATAACCTTTGCAAGGGTGCTTTTATTGGAAATTAGTGAAGCAAAAGAAAATTATTATGGGGATGGGGCCCCTTCTCGAAGCTGAGGCCTCCCCAGATAACGGGCCCTACGGGCCCCTTATCACTGCCAGTGAGGGAGATATGAACCACATAACAAAATCGATCACTAATGTTACTCCATATTAAAAAGCATATCGAATCGTTGTCCGTAATGGAATGACATTATACTCGTAAGGACAAGTTCTGGTAATATCTTGATGTTAATCTGAATATAAGAAAACTGTACCACTTATACCGTGATCAGTACAAAGAAAACGAGTTAATTCCGTTGAAAGAACAAGTCTGATCGCTCTTCACGTGATATTAATATCAAATACGAATGTGTGGAAAAATAATTTCCTGAGCACCCAAAGAACCTTAGACTATAATAGGGTTTTTTGTCTATACTGTAGCACTTAAAATACTAATTCAGATTGAATGGTACTTCTCCATTGATAGGATATTCACCAAATGCAGACCAGACCGGATTTGAATTATTTTTTTCGCGTCTATAGAAAACAGATATCTATACCTATCATCAGAGAAGACCATTCTACTTCAAGCTAATATCGTGATCCGGGTGGTTAGGAAATGATTTTTCCACATATTAGTTCTTTATATTACCGCCTGAAAAGCAGACTTGCTCTCTTGATTAATTCTAAGGGCCCTAACAGGTATCTGCTCAGATTGTATGAGACCATTAAGAGATGGCGCTACTTGCTATATAGCTATAGCTATATATAGTAGAAGAGCATTTTATGATAGGTATGGACACCAACTCTGTAACGACGAGAAAAAAAGAGTTCGCGACCTGTTGGCAGGTGGTGACATCCGAAAAATTGGAGATGGCTTCCCTTTCTTGGTAGTACCATTCAATCTGAATTAGTATTTTAAGTGCTACAGTACAGTATTAAGCAAAAATATCCCCTTATAATATAAGGTACAGTTTCTCATCTTTCTCTTTGAATGCACAAGCATCGGCTGCCGACGCACATCTTCGCAGACAGCATGAAGTATCACGCCTTAACAAAGACCTGGAAGAAATGTTGACTTGGGGTGACAGTAACCAAGTCGAATTTAACTCTAAAAATACCCAGGCAGCAGTTTTCTCTAAAAAGGTTAACATTACAGAACCGGATATAGTCATGGACGGACAGGCAATCCCACTGGCTTCATCTATTAATTCGCTGGGCGTCAATCTGGGAGTAAATATGCCTTGGCATAACCACGTTGTGGCAATCGCCAAGATAGCTTCTCAGAAGCTTGGTGTACTCTTCCGAACCAGAAAGTTGTTTACACCTCAACAACTTTTGACACTAGACATAGCCCAGATTCGACCATCACTAGAGTACTGCTCTCATGTTTGGAGTTCTGCACCCAAACATACACTTGCTGCTGGAGACCACGAGCTGACGAAGAATCTCGACAGCCTAGAACATCGATGACAGGTTGAGGATTTGACTCTCTTTTACAGGTATTTTCATGGAAAGTGCTCGGCTGACCTTGCCCTCTTAATTCCGCCCACACGACAAACCACTGCCGCCCATCCATATGTGCTTAAGCTTATTCTTTCATCTGGAGGACTTCATCCTTATGGAACGACCTTCCCGAGGTCGTTTTTCCCAACGAATATAACCTCCAACAATTCAAAACCAACTTGACTCGCTTTTTGCGCACACGCGCCACTCTTTATTCCTGAAAATATGCCACAACCAAAAGAACTTTATATTGAACAAATAGAAATATTGAAGCCCATAATTAAATCTCAAATGGTCAAACACCCCCAACAGGCCAAGGAATTAAAAAAACTTGAACAAAACGAAGATGTAAAAACATTAATAAGTGATAACATTTAGGGCACTAAAGGATTTTTCCTATAGTGCTTGTGTTTGGTCATAAAAAAAAAACTTTTTCAAAAGTTTATGATTGACAAGACTGTCAAAATTCTTAAGATGCCACTCCATTTAACAGAACTTCAAAAAGTTCAAATAGTAGCCAGAATTGAAGATGGGTGGTCAATACGGGTACTAACAATTTTTTACGGAAAAGGCAAGAACACAATTTTAACAGTTAAGCGACTTTTGGGGTAAGAGGGGTATTTGAAAAGAAAAACTGGTAAAGGTCAGGCACGCATTTCCGACTCAAAAGAATCGGAGCTAAAAAACTGCGTAAAAAAATAATGCTCACAAATGAACGTAGACAATCTCCATTTCCACCTTAAATTATATATGCCGCAACTGTTTGTGTTGTGGAGCACGGCAGTGTTCACTGACGAAGAGGTTTTTCAATCTAAATATAGGTTATATGTGTTATTACAGAAATATTTTTATACATTTAACTCATTTATTACATTTAATTAGATTATTATTAAATGACATAATATAGAAATAAATACACCAGGTATTAAAAATATACAAATTTTTGGGAAATTATGACAAAAATCAGAAATTGTATTAAAACGCAATTTGTTGTATATTATCCGCCATTTAGTTGTTTTTATTACCGAGTCTCATTATTCCAATTCCTATTAGCTGGATATAACATTATCACGTTCAATGACAAAGATATAATTGAACATAATGCCGAGTGCACAAAAGCATTGAAACACCTATTCCGGCCATGTTATTGCTGCAACTATATATATGGTGCAACCATTTACATTTCAATGCATTTCTAAACAGGGCTGGCTTTAGTCAACAATGTGGCAAATTCTATTCTTCCCATTGGGATTGCGCTTGTTATTATAATTAGAAGGATGGTTAAATTAGGAAAGTTTTGCGGAGTTTATTGCTGGTTCAAATATCCTTCCAATTTTTTTTAAATTCATTTCAATTATGAGATGTTTGGTAAAATCTAAAAATGGTCGATTTTGTTCCTTAGTTCCTCAGTACTATCGTGCCGATAAAAAACTAGGACAACAAAATCACAAAACTTTGAACAGATATACATATCTCATAGAGTATAAAAGGTGCTCGACAGCTGTGAAGGTAAATACACATAACTTTTAGGAAGTAACCTAGGTTACATAATTTTACGTTTTATATTTTTCGATACGAGGTGAACATATCTTATTTCTTTTATAAACTTGAGCGGAAGTAAATATATTGGGCATTTTTAGTAAGAAAAAGTCTAATACCTTATTTAAAGTAGGTATATATAACGTCGCCTAAAAATAAAAACGAAACTAAATAATAAAAGAAATTTAATAGAAGGTTACAAAAATATAAACGCAAGATTTGTCGAAGCAACAAAACATTTTTAATATTTAGTCATAGAACCATTCCTGTTTATTACTTCTTGAAGCCTTTGCGGCATACTTAAAACTAGGTTTCTGCATAATTCGCTTGTTACTTCATCCCAAGCTTCATTTATCCTGTAGCGTAATTCATCTCTGTTTCGTGGCCGAAAATTTATACATTGATATCACCATTTTACCCCAATGTTTTCGATCGGGTTCAAATCGGGACTCTTCGAAGGCCAGGGAAGAACTGCTATATTATTTTCTAGGAGAAAATTTTGCACAATGCGTGCTGTTTGTATTGGAGCATTATCATGCTGAAATGTAAGCTTTTGACCATATACAGCGTTTATCGATGATATCATCACTGCATTTAGGATATTAACGTATTCAGGTGCAGTTAGTCTTCCTTCCATGATTTAGTAAATTCCTGGACCTCTAGCGCGAATCCAACCACATACATTTATAGAGAAACGCCCGCTTTGGTTTGTTTTGTGAGTGTATATCTCATCATACCGCATGCCGGAAGGCCTATACATTCGAATTCTTCCATTACTGTTTCCCAGAAAATATTCCGATTTAAATATTCATGTGCAAATTCTAACCTGCATCTCGCAACCGACTGTAGATTATAGCCTTTTGCTGGGGTGTTAATTGTGGCATATTTTTTAAAGAAAAATTTGCCTGACAAGTTAATGACAATCTACGTTGACATGTCAAATTTGTCAATGACATTTTATTGGTACCAGACTCGAAAGAAAAAAAATCCTAATAGTCGAGGAGATAATAAGAAATTTTGCTGTCCTAGTTTTTTACCGGCACGATGGTACCATGGTCTGCGAACTTCAAATGGGGTTGTTGACCCGTATATTTGCTCAACATTAGTTCTGCCGTTTTCGTAATTGGCGCTCCGATCGCTCTTTTGTCTTTTTATAGCAGGAATCTATTATCATCATGTCATCTTCGCCTGACTGCGTACACTATTGGCCAATAGATGGAGCCTCACTTTTTTCATTGTTGATCCACCATCCGGGCGGACATTCGAATTTTACCGCTGTCGCTAGGTACTTATGTCAGTTTGAGACGCGCATTAAATTCGTATTTCTTGCTAAAATATTCCACGGAAGTCATTTTAACTTGTGCTTGTGTATATTAGTGTAATTTAGATTTGTATCCGATTTGAAATCGTTGTACACTGAGCCATGACTCACTTCATTTTGACCAAAAACTTTCGTGAGTACTTTTATTTTATTTTAAAAGGTAAGTTGGAAACTATATTATAACATTTTTAATAAATTGGAAGAATAGTATTAATTTCTCCCTTGGGAGTGTTTTGGTTGCGAGAAAGTTCACATTTTCACACTAATTTGCGTGTGAATAGTTCTAGCATTATGTTGTTCTTGACGCTACGTGACGCTCTATCATCAGCTAGTATCATGCTAAAAAGTAACATTCCGCACTTTTTTCTTGTTACTGTTAGTGTATTGTACGTGTTCTATAGTTATTTTTTTTTATATTTTAGGGTGTAAACTGGTTAAAAATATGCCTTACTGTTGTGTCAGTAGCTGTTATAAAAGTTATGAATCGAAACATTGTTTTCCTGACGCAACCAAAAACAGACTTCTTTTGGACAAGTGGGTGTCGTTGTGTGGAAACCGTCGTTTAGTTCGCGAAATGACCCCACCAAAAATTTATAATAGTTGCAGAGTTTGTTCCCTTCATTTTCTGCCTGAAGATTTTGGACCAAATCATAGACTTAAAAAAGTATTACCATCAATAAATCTGCCAGGTATATTAAATCTTTTATTTTAAAATAACTAGACCTACTTATTAAGTACGATGAGGCAGTAGAAATGATCCGATACTGTGTGTTGTACACATAAAAATAGTACACATAATAAATAATCCGTTCATTCATGAAAATCTTGTATATATTTTTTTAAGTAACTTAAATTTAAATATTTCATGGAGCTTATTAATTAGTCCCCTCAATCCCCCTATTTTGATACCATAACATAGCCACAACTATTGACTGTTTCAGCTTCTATACACCCAATTTTCGAAAATATTACTGATTATCCAATAGCTAACGTGACCTTCCTACCTACTTCTGCTAGTGCTGAAGAGGTATTACCTGTTCTACCGGATCAAACGTTAATTGAATATACAAAACAGGAGGTGGATCCATGTACTACTAAGCAGGGGATCTCAATAGAGATGGATATTGTCCCATTAGATACTGAAGAACGTGAACATATCGGTACTTCCTCGAAAGTACATATTATGACAACCCCCAAAAGTAAGTAAAGTTGCATAAAATAATTTTAATTTATACGGTGGGTATCCCGCTCTGTGTTTAATACTAAAAGCAAATTTTTATGCTAAAAAATTATTATAGATTATAGAGTAAGTATATGTACGTCGCTAATATAAATTAAAGAGCGTTTAACAATAAAATATGAGAATATTGTTGAAGACAGAACAGACTGAAATCATTTTTGTTATTTGCATTTTAGAATATATATTTTTTTAGAACGTTCTTCACTCTTAGCGGAAGTGAATGTAGGCCAAATTAAAGACTTAAGTCCTAAGGCAAGAAAACTCTATCCTATCCAGTTTAAGAGGCAGGTAGAAAGATTAAAGAAAGGTGGTGTATTGACAAGAAGAAAACTTCGAATGACTGAAAAACTAATCAGTCCTGCAGTGCTTCAGAAAGTTCTCTCAAGCATGGATAGAATTAAAGCTAGGTTTTTTCAGAGTCAGTGAGACAATATCGAGAAGAAGCCGAAAGGACGACGATATACCCTTCAGGACAAGGTTATTGGTTAACGGTAATGAAACTGCTGAACAGAACCCGATACGCCCAGGACTACATACCGAAGTGTTCACTATTTTGAAAGCGGAAGTCAAAAATTTTTCAAATGTTCTCGATAAACAGTGTATTTTAATGTTTGACGAAATTAATATTGAACCACAGGTTCAACCCAATATATAAGAAGGAACTGTGGAAGGTTTTGATTTATTTATACCACTTAGCTTTAAAGATATTTTAACTTAATCTGAGGGGTCAGTTTGTGACTCGGCCATACAAATATATTAATGCCATATTGGCAAATTTATGAACCATTGGATGCTTTTTCTTTTTAAAATCAAGCAAAGCATATTTCTATCCATATTTTGAAAGCAAGAGATATAATATATTTGTAATTAATAGGTGAACTAGGAAATCCAAGATTTCGATTTTGTTTCCTGATTTCTCCTTTTTTTTTCTTGCTTTTAAAATGGGTTCATAAATAAGCTATTTGCCTGATTTTTGAATAAAATCAAGGGTGCATATTATTCCAAGAATCCGGCGAATGCGCTAGTAAAATATCCTCAAAAGCAGCGCCATCTCGCCGAGAGTTTCTTAAATTGAATTTGAACTACAGGTTTCTAATATGGAAATGGTGTAATATAACTGCCGTCGCCGATAGATGGCTTACCAATATTAACAGGTTTGTTAACATGGAAGTGTCCATTCTATTAACAAACCTAAATATTATTCTATGGATGGTACGTCAAAAGTTATTAACCTGTCACTGTCACACCGTCACAATATACATACAATATTAGGAAAATACACTATCTGGAAGGTCTTGGGGTATCAGCCGAGATGAAAAAAGTGCCCTTTAATGCAAAAGTGACCAGACTTAAAGTAATACCTTCCGCTTGGTAGGTTCTAGGTAGTAAAAAAAATCTGAAAATATTGCGACGTCTTGACCGAAATCCTGGCCATGTTTAGTATTTGATTGTTATAATATAGGGTGTTACAAATTCGGCCTTCAGCATTGGGATTTCGGTAATGATACCAAAGTGAATTACATGAATGTACTAGAGGTATTTTACTGAGGATGCTCAATTTTAGGAACAAGACATCGGAAAAATAATTTTAGACGATCTTCAAGATCTCATGAACCAAAAATAATTCGCAGCATCAATAATGGATTCAAAAAAAGATTTAAAAGCTACAACTTTTTTCTAATTTAACCAACTTCGTATAAATTATCGTTTAAGGGATATCCATAGTGACCAATTAAATAGTTGCCACCATGTATAAGAGGAGGTTCTAGGAAGTAATTAAAAATGAAGACAATTTGAAACAGATTATGCCTAAAATAAATAAGATTTGAAATTACCATCTTAATAATGTAATACTTTGACAGTTGTCAGGTAATTATGTAATACAATTAGTAATTTTTTTTCCAAAATATCTTAAAATTTAAATGACGGAGTTTATAACCCGGAATAGCAGCATCATTCGCTTTTTCCTTATTGTGTAAGATATCTTCAGGTGGTCAATGAGTTTCCTTATATATTTACATAATTTCAACATTAAAGTCCCCACCATATGGAACTTCCTTTCATTAATGAGGTTTGTTCAAATTAAATAACGGCAATTGTTCAACAGAGACAATTAATTTTTTGTTCCTTGTGCATAAAATTGAATAATTTAATTCTCTCCGATTAATAATAGTTATTTTGTATATTAATGTTTTGTCAGCTAAAAGTTATTAATATAAATATAGAAATGAGAAATTATTCGTTTATTAATATATTATTATCTTTTTTATTAAAATATTAAAAATATTTTTTTATGGATAAATAAATTTTTAATCTAATGTTTTTGATAAATTATTATATTTTAAGGAGAAACGTTAATGCAGTAAAAAATTTTAAATTGAAAAAAGTTTTATGACTACTTTTGTTAAGGACAGTTCATAGTTCGTTGCGCAAATGCTGGACGCGGCCGAACGACAATCGAAAGGTTCTGAGTTCGATTACCAGAGTAGCCCTAAATATTTTTGAAATTTAAAAAATTAACATTATTATATTTGCAATCGCAGTCTATAAGTAATGTAGTTCCCGTAAGAAATCAGCTTATTCAATTTAAATAATAATATAAAAAATAATTAATAATAAATTATGATATGTGAAATATATTTAAACTACCTTTAAAATTGACCCAATTAATCCCTCTTCCCATTTAAGATTTTAAGGGTAACATCTACACCTTTCATGGGATTAATCCCCGAAGGCTGCAAATATTCTTTAAGTGTTCCCTTTCACAATAAAATTGACATGTCTTTCCGATTTTTAATTTTAATGGTGCGAAATTTTCAAATTGGCATCCTGTATAATGAATGCACATATTCCACACACATCATAGTTATGATTATTAAAACTACAGTTACGGTAATTAAAGTATTACTCATATTACTCAATATTTATCTTTTCTCCGCAAGTCAGAAGAAATATTTAAAATATTTTTGTTCGGGTTTGTTCGTCCTTTTCGCAATTCAGTTTTTTGATCAATATTTCGGCTGTTTTACAATTCAGCTAGAAAACGCCCTACTTTGATGCTCAATTACCTAAAAGTCAATTAATAGAAGCAAAATGCGAAATTTGCTCAAATTTGCCCAAATTTAATTTCGTGCTTCTATTAATTTTTTAATTAAAAATTTTGAAATTTTAAACTCCAATTGAGTCCGAAAAATGGCTATTTGGAAACTTGCGAAAAAATGAATGAAAATTATATTATATTTATCCAAAACGAAATGGAGAATGTGTAACTACCCCTTAATCTTAATTGACGGAAATTGTGCGACTATACGAAAGGGATTTTCTTCTCTCCTCTCTTTCTTTAATCCATATCGAGCGGGATGAGACATGGAGGAAGTTCCATTGCGCCTCATCGTTTTTTTTTTGTTCAAACTTTTTATCTTAACCCTAACCTTGTTTTAAGCTTAACTAAGGTAACCCAAGTAAATAATAAGATATTATATGATATTACGTCGTTATATCTATACCCGTACGTCATCACTTACACGTCATTAAAATCAGACGAATCAATCAACATCAAGAATATCAAAATAACGACTGATTTCATAAACATTATTATTAACATTTCGATATAGGTATTAAATGATGACGGCGATAAACTGGTGTTCTATTTTTTATCATAAGAGAACTAAACTATAACCAACTCGGTCGTCAGTTATTTCGTTTTCGAAATTCACTCTTCAAATTTTTGACATGTTATGACATGACTGTAAAATTGAAGGTTATATTCAGTTATGTAACCAATATCTATAAATACTTATCGAAAACACAAAATTACGATGAAATAGCTCTAAAAATAACTGTTTCTAGGATTAAATTAACTTGAAGACATGAACAATTATTAAAATTAATTATGTGTATACATATTATCTTCCTTTCCACAAATACCGCATGCAATTTTTGAACAGAAACTGCATAATTAATTAAAGAAGCTAGAGCTTCTCTTTCGGGCATATCCCGAGATGACTGGTTATCATAACCGCGATACCCCGGTTCCATTTATTTAATTTTACGGGAGGTAAATCGCTAAATTTAAATACTACATATTATATATTAAAGAAAGTATTGTAACACATTTTTTTAGCATTATCTAAACTTTTGGAAATTTAAAAAAATAATTAAAAAATGTATGCGAAACACTAACCGGTCACGGAAAGGAAATATATAATTAATTTTCCCAGTAATTTTTTGAAATTAAACTCTCAAATTTGAAAATAATTTTAAATTATCAGTCAAGGAATATAACCAAAATTACTATTGTCATCATGTATTATAACAAATTTTTTAAACTTAAATTTGAATCCTTACCCATATATTTTGCTTCGAAAATATTTATCTATCTATCTTTATTTATTTAACTTAATTGATTTACTTTCAACCAATTTGACGATAAAAACGAATTCTGCATTTAATGATCAAAATGTGCCTACTGCTTATACTTATGGTAAATAAGAGTAACCAGAACTAATTTACAAACACTGGCATTGTCTCAGTCAAAAAATCGTTCGAGATCACCAAAAAATTTCGCACACGAGTTGCCAACAATTTTTGTCTACGACTTAAATTTCATTAAACTAAACCATAAAACGATATTTTGTGTTCTAATATTTAATGCAAATCACTTTTTAAAAACATATTAGTCGAATCTGTTCCAGGTATACTATGGAAACCAATATGTTTGACAACATACGTTTTGAACTGACGTTTTCAATATTGTGAGTCTTGAATATTGTGAGTTTTTAAAGTAAATAATATAATAATCAAGAGTCTCGAAACTGAAGACGATTTATCCTGAAATTCACTCCAGAAATATAAGATGCAGCCAAACTTGTTACACTTGTTACATAGTATGAACAACCTTAAAACATGGTGTTTGAGATAGATCTTGAAGAAAGATCGAAAGTAGTTAAGTCGTCCACGTTATGGTCAATATATTCTATGTTGAAGTCAACTCTAATGTGAAGGAAAACGTTTTCAATTTTTGTGATGTCCACAATATTTTTTTGCGCACGGGGTCATGGTAACGCAAAAAAATGACCTCGATGAAAAAATATCTTATTTTTGACACTGACGTTAATGCGCAAACATTGTCAATTTTGACGGTAGTAGGAAAAGTAATATAATATTAGTACATTGTTTACCGAGTAGGAAATGCCTAACATTCCTGGACGAGTGTGAAGAATCCAGGAATGTGGCTTTTCCTACAAGGTAAACATACTATTTTTCCAAAATCGACAGATATTGATTAATTTTGAAAAAAATCGCGAATAATTTTATTCGCAAATAAATAGTGCTTTGAAACTAAATAAACATTGGTTGCGTTACTATGGAAACGTATTAATGCTGAATTGTCAAACTTGACGCATATAAATTTAAATGTTGGTGTTTCCGAAAGCAAAACAGTATAAAATGATAAGTGATGGTGAATTTTCCATTTCTGGGACTCCTCCAGAGATAACTGCGAACATAACAAATTAAGGAAATATCATTTCCTTACAGTAAGGAAATAAATATTTCCTAACAGTTATTTTGTTATGTTAACAAAAATGTCAACATTTCCGAACGATTTTCGGAAAAACTATTAATAATAATAATAATAATAATAATAAACGTCTTTTATTTCAAAATAACATCAGAAATTATAGCAGAATACAAAACAAAAAAAATATATAATAGTAAAAAATACTGCAAGAAAAAATAAATATATGAGGCAGCATAAAAGCCTGGCGCAGTCTAGCTACAGTAGCTACTCTACTGAACCAGTCAGATACGCATACTTTAAGTAGCTAAGTTGATTTTATTGATTATTAATAATTAAATAAAAATTTTCATGTTCGTAACCAATTACTAAAAAAAATTAAATAACACATACTCATTAGTCATTAATAATTAGATAATAATAGACTTCATAACCAACATTAAAAAAAAAAAAAAAATACATAACAGAAAACAACAATAAAGAGCCAAATTTAAATTGATCCTAATACATTCACAACAACAAAAAGAAAAACAAAAAAAAAAAGAAAAAGAAAAATGCATTAAATATAAATTTCAGTGATTCTGTATGTGCAAAAGATATTTTTTGTATTTTACTCGAAATAAATCCGCATTCAAAAGCAACATTTCAGTGGGCAACGAGTTATAGTATTTGACAGCATTAAAAGAAAATGAACGCTGGAACATGGCACTCTGATGATGAAGCATGGTCAACTTACCCCTCCCCCTGACCCCCCTATCATGAATGTCATGACGAAAAAGCAAACGCTCACGAATCGAGAGAGGGGAATCTGCGTTATTCATTATTTTGATGAGGAATGTGCAAAAATGAAGGATCCTACGCTCATCCATCCTTAGCCAATTAATAACCCTATATAAATGCGAAATATGATCAAACTTTCGCACACCATACACAAAACGTAAACAGGCATTCTGAACTTTCTGTATTCGAGATCTACTTTCAGCATCCAGGCAAAAACCATAAACGAAGTCACAATAATTGAATTTGGACAGAACGAGAGACTCGCACAGATCCTTTCTTAGTTTGAAACTTAACACGTGTCTATTGTTATATAACATTTTTAAAGAAAGAAATGTATGCTGAAATATTTTCTTAAGATGTTCTTTAAACCTTAATTCAGTATCAAGAAATAAACCCAAATTCTTTGCACAATCAAGAATGTTCAACCTTGAGCCATTTATGGATATATTTAATGTGTCTTTTAGGATGGAAACCTTATTCTTATTACCGAAAATTAGCATACAGGACTTAGAAGGATTTAAATGTAAATTGTGGCTCCGAGAATGTGTACTTAATGTTTTTAGATCGTGATTTATGTAAAATTCAGTCTCCATACAATATTCAGCATCAAAACAAAAATATATTTGGGTATCGTCAGCGAAAGCCTGAACTTTACAATATTTTAACGACTTAAGTATATCCGAAGTATATATAAGGAAGAGTAAGGGACCCAAAATTGAGCCCTGAGGCACACCAGAAAGTATGTTGACTTGGTCAGAATAGCTATTGTTAGAAAAAATTGTTTGATATCGGTTAAATAAGTATGACTTTATAAGAAGAGATGATTCATTGCTAAAACCATAATATTTTAATTTAGAAACAAGAAGTTCATGATTAATCGTATCGAAAGCTTTCGAAAAGTCCAAAAGTATTAGTATACTGTTCATTTTCTTATCATTGGCACGTATGATATCATCAATTACGTTAGTTAAAGCTACAGTTGTTCCAAAGTCTTTTCTAAATCCACACTGTGTCGGAGGAATAATATTATTATCAGTAAAGTAAGTGTACATTTGATTGTGCATAAGTTTCTCAAAAATTTTAGAAAGTGCTGGAAGAATGCTTATTACGCGAAGGTCATTCAAACTAGTTGGATTATTTACCTTTGATAACGGTTTTCCAATTGATATCTTCCACCGGTCAGGAAAATAACTTACCTCCAGACAGCAATTGATTATATGGGTAATATACTTATCAATATACGGGCTACAATATTTCAGCATTAAAGGCGAGATTTCATCCACCCCTGTCGCATTTGTTTTAATACTATTTAAAATTTTATTAACGTCAGATATCTCCGCTAGCCTAAATGAAAATTGCAAGTTATCATTAAAAATATTATTATCATAAAAGTTAATTTTATCATTACAGTTAGATGTATTTTGAACAAAGGTGGCAAAAAAGTTATTAATATCATTAGGGTTCGATAATGCTTTCGGTATTGAATTATTTTTACTAGCACATATATTATTATCTCTTAAAGCCGACCACAACTTCTTAGTATCATTCTCAACAGACAAATTATCAATATAACTTTTCTTTTCTCGTCTTATCGCAGCCAGTGTAAAATTTCTGAGATATTTATAATAGGCCCAGTCTTCATCCAGCCTGGTCCTTTTAAATTTTTGCAAGGCACCATCCCTCTGTTTCATATATATTCTTATGTTGGCGGTTAACCAGGGTGCTCTAGGTTTGGTTATTCGCGATTCTTTCATTGGGGCATGCGCATCAAACAAGGTTAAAATTACATCATTTAGAATTTTAATTTTTTTGTCAATATCGTGTTCATAAAGTATATTATCCCAAGGCAAGTCATGCATATTTGTTAAAAAGTTATTTACATTAAAATTTTTATAAGAGCGATATCGAATCATTCTGGGAACAGAAGGCGGTTTCGCTATATTGCAGTCACAATAAATAATTCTGTGATCTGAAATATTATCAGCGGGAATAACTCCAGACTTACTTACTAAAGACTGATTAGTTACAAATATTGCATCAATCAAGGTACTTACAGACCCAGATATGCGGGTAGGCTCCTCTATAATTTGCACAAGGTTATAATTTTCAAATAGTGGAGTTAAAGGATTATGCAAATTAAGTAGATTAATGTTGAAATCACCCAAACAAAAAATTTCATCAACTGTGGGATAAAGAGCAGAAAATATATTATCAAAATCAGGTATTAAGCTGTTAAAGTTCACTGCGGGTGGTTTATAAAAAACAGAGAAAGCATATGTTTTTGTTGCGAATTTGACTTTAAATACTAAGAACTCCAATTGTATATTTATGTTAAAATCAAATGTAATAGTTTCAATAGTATAATCAGTCTTAACATATGCTGCTACTCCCCCACCCCTACCAATCCGGTCCCTCCTGAAAAACTGATAACTAGGGATTTCAAAAATGACAGAGCTATCACCATCAGAGAGCCATGTCTCAGATAGAAGAAAAATATCAAAATCATTATCCTCAATCAAATTTTTTAATTCATTAAAACCTGTAAACAATGACCGCACATTCAAATGACCCACCTTCATGTTACTCAGTAAACACTAGCAGAATACAAATCAAAACAAGGATCAACTCAACTTAACAACTACTGAAAATATATGTTGCTTATGAAAACAAAAACTAAGTAATTTGCACTCTAATAGCAAAATATTATTTATAATTAAAAAAGCCATCATTCAGTCCATATATCGCAATATTAAATAAAAAATAGTACTTAAGACAAAAAACCCAAAAAGGAAAGCCAGACGGAATAGAGAAAAATTTAACATATAAAGTCAATTAGTGCAGAAGTTATCTCCGTCTAATTAAATAAATCATTATACTACGCCAATATTAAAATTAAATAAATACCTGACAGTTTATAGTAAAGCATTGAGACTTTTCTCATCAAAAATACGATGCACAGTATTATTAACCTTCACATAAATGTTACCATTGAGCACCCACGAATTTTTATGGGAAAACCCGCGAACAGCCCGTCCAAAAAGGGAAAGCCGCATTTTAGTAAGATCTTCTTTGATTTGAAGCCCGGAGTTTCTTAAATTTCGTCGATTTTTTAAGACCGACACCTTAGCCGTATCACTGATAAATCGAACGAGTACCGATGGCGGCTTATCTCCCGCTGTTTTGGCTGCAACTCGGTGGCACTTTTTTATATCGCCATTTGCAATGTTTACCTTTAAATTATTGTTAAATACATTTAAAACCTTTTGACGTATATTTTCACCATCTTCGAATTGAATGCCGAATATGCGCACATTTTGGCTGCGCAAAGACTGTTCCTGGTCATCAACAGTCCTACGCAGGATTTCCATTTTTTCTTCAAGCTCATTAGCCCTATCCCGAAGTGAAGTTATCATCTCCCCCTGCATACTCAACTGTTGCTCAAACTTTTTTCCCACTAAATCTGTTACCTTCTCAACAAGTTCCTGGAGAAATTTGTCATTAAAGGTGCTAACTATCGTCGACTTGATTTCACGCAGGTCAGCAGATGACAGACCCATACTGGCGGGAATAACACGCCGTGGAGAACACAAAACTTGCTAATTTCCAACACACAATCACCCAAATGCAGATGAATTACACAACAGGGAGACTTACTCAATCACCTCACATACACAACACTAATTAATTAAGACTTTAGCTGGCCTCCTTGGGCAATTTTAAAGAGCGACAACAGACAATGATGCTACTACTCACACGCCATCTACATGCATGCATGCATTACTTCGCCTTAATTAGATAAGTAAATCTTTTATAATTAAAACACAATAATAAAATCTCCAACAATTTCAACCGACGCATATTAAGAATATTTCACGGAATAATTAAAACCTACTTTGGTTTGCAAATGTGCTCCGGTTTCTGTGACAAAAAGGAAAATTTTGCATTATAATAAATGCATTTTTAGCTTAGAGGCTAAATACCTGAGGTTTTTAATTGGAACTCGACCGTAGGGATGAGAAAAATTTTAATTATTTCAAAAAGCTTTAAAGATATCTCTCTAAATTTTAATTTAAAAATTCTGTTCATGTAGATTTTCCGCTTTATGAATTTTGTATTATTTAGGAATTTCAAATAAAGGAATATCTAAATAATAAAACGCAGTGGGTGTAAAATGATATAATATGTTTGAAATTTTTTGCTACATATCTATATTTGTAGGTTTGAAAAATTATTATTTTTGCCTATAGTGGAAAGTTCAGTAAACTTTTCTTATTGTAAATCTTACTTCTTAGTCGGCTTTCACACCAATGTTGCATGCCACGCGCGACTTGTTCCCTAAAAGCAGGAAGCATGTGCTTTCCACGACAACCAAATTTTCTTTCATACCAAAATGCATGCACTATATGCAATTTCATGTCGACTTATTATTTTCTTACGAGTTGCTTCCTGGATGTCTTAGACATAACGACGATAACATTATGTTATTGCTGCGATGACCATGAGGAAGAGATGGGGGGAAAGAAGAAGAAAGTAATGGATTCATCCGGCGTACTTACGAGATAATGCTAGTAACACATAGTTTGTTATTTCGAAGCAGATAGAAATACATCGTCAGAAATTGCAGAATTTCTTTAGGACGGAAATAGTATATTATGTCTTGACATTGGAATTCTACATTCGGCTGGTGTGCGTGCTAATTACCTCCTCGTTTGAAAAAATCACTTTCTCACAAGTGATGTGCACTATATTTCCATAAATGCAATCCCCAATTATTACATACAATAACAACAACACACTTACACTTACCTTAATATAATAGCTTCCTCCTATTTTCTTACGCTAATTATTATGTAGCTACTATGTTAAAACTTTTGTTCCTGATTTTTTAATTATATTAATACTATTCAGACGTCTCAACTCTATAATCATAAATACTATTTACTCTTTAAAAACTTTAATTTGTTACTAAAAACAGAAGTATTCTTCGGCACACAGATAATCTGTCCTACTTCTCCTTTTCACTAGGATTGATACCATCGCAACGCCATCAATGCCGTTATTCATGTAAAAACTAGTTAAGGTTCATTTTGTTTATGATCAAACACAAGCACTATAGGAAAATCCTTTAAGGCACTCTGGGAGTGGTAGGTGTGCGAATAAAGTTATTCACGTTGGTTTTGAATCGTTGGAGGTTATATTCGTTGGAACAAGTTCCATAAAGATGAAGTCCTTCAGATGAAAGAAATCTTAGATAATAAAGTTCGATGAGTACTAAGCTTAATCACATATGGATGGGCGGCAGTGGCTCGTCGTGTACTTGTGCTGTTCGCCGCTCTGGGCGGAATTAAGAGGCCGAGCACTTTCCATAGAAATATCTGTAAAAGAGAGTCAAATCACCAACCTGTCTTCGATATTCTAGGCTATCGAGGCTCTTCGTCAGCCCGTGGTCTCCGATCAGACGAATGGCCCTCCTTTCGATGGAATCCAGTAGCCGAAGAGTACCTATGTTTGGGTGCAGAGCTCCAGACATGAGAGCACTACTCTAGTGATGGTCAAATCTGGGCTTTGTATAGTATCAAGTTGTTGCGGTGTGTACAACTTTTTGTTTCGGAATAGTACACCAAGTTTCTGAGAAGCTATCTTGGCGATTGTCACAACGTGGTTATGCCAAGACATATTTCCTCGCAGATTGACGTCCAGCAAATTAATAGATGAAGCCAGTAGGATTGCCTATCCGTCCATGACTATATCCGGTTCTGTAATGTTAACCTTTTTAGAGAAAACTGCTGCCTGGGTTTTTTTAGCGTTAAATCATTTCAAATCAATCAAAAGCGCCAAAATTGCTTCCATGTCTTTGTCATACCTATTTATTTTTAAAATTTAACAAATTTAGTACCTAAAAGGTAACAAAATTAAACTAATTTTAACTTAATAAATACATAAACCTCATGACCAAACCTCAAGAGGGTATAAGGATATATAATTTTTTTAATATTCAGTATTGCTCTTGTGCCCATTTACCCCATCCAACATCCGGGTTTATTAGGGTATCAACTCTAGAGTTGAAATGATTTTTTTTTCAATACACATGTGATATAAGACACTTTCTAGCGAAGTATCCGTGCTTTTTTTCTCATTTTCGTAGATGGTCGTGGGAAAAAGAGCTTGTTGATCTACAAAACCCCATTATTGCATTACATAATACGAGATTAGAATATAGAGCGAAGATCCAAGATGCGTGGCATATTGCCATGTCGAATTAATGCTAGGCCACTTTGACGTTGAAATTCATTCGGGAATATAGGTTTCAAAACTGGCAGCTCATGTCCGCCTTCCACGCAGCAAGTCGCACTCGACATGCATCTTAGGTCTGAAAACCCACCATTTACTCGAAAGTGTTTAGAAAATCGAATTACCTACCTGTTCGATAATATATCTTAACATTAGATAACCTCACTTAAACAAACGTTTCCTTTAAGCCCAGATTTCCTATTTGAAGATCCGGTAACCGGATTATTTATTGTTTGAAACAATTTTATATTTAAAGATTTTGTATCTCAAGATATGTATATCTAGAACCTATGCTGTAGGAATCTACATTTCTTTGTCAATAATCAACGTGTAGATTACTCGTAGCCAGAGAAGGCTGCAAAATAGCTAGAATTGATATACAGGGTGTAACAAATTCCTACTTGACTATTGGGATTTCGGAAATGGTAAGAGATATGAAGTCGGTTGAATTAGAGCAAACTTGCATAATTATGGGTCCCAATAATATGCCGCAAGAAAATGTGAACTAAATACAGGGGCTTCCAAAATATTTGAAAAATTCCTAACTTTGTTCGAAGAGATGTCGAAAAATAAATTTCACTTTCGTGCTCCTTAAATTGATCATCTTCGTTAAAATACCCCTATCCTGTAATTTTTTTTTAACTCGGTATAATTCGAAAATGTGTGCCTTTTTAAAAGTCTTAGGAAAAGTGCTCAGAGTCATCAATTTTATTTGTAGTAATAAATTATATTACTTGTACTTACAATAAGTAGAAACTTGATACAACTATTAGTTTAAAATAGATAAAAACAGTGATAGTACGTAATAATAATAATAATTAAGGGTAGAAATAGCAATAATAATTTTAAAATCTGCAGTTTCTTCGGAACAAAAGTAAATTACAGGAACGTAATACTGTACCTCAGAGCCAGACTAGGTTAGGTCCAAATATGGCTCTATGAAGGTTAATAAGATTAAGTCACATATTTTAGCGTACTTTTATTATCTATTTTCATAATTGGATCTATCCTAAAAAGTAAAGAAACTAGCTTGTTTTAAACCAGGTTAAGTCCTCAGGTGGTTGTGAGCAAAACAAGGTTATGTCCCTGACGTCGTAGCAAGTCATAGTTTAGTGCGCCGATAATTTTTGATTTACTAGGTTATGTCCACCTGTATGGATGGGTCGCTTGATAATTTCTACCTTGTAAAAAGTTTTTTATTTATAAAATTAGTTAAACCAGTTTGTGTTTAAAGTGTTTCGTGGCGTTATGTATTCTAGATCTAAGAAAATAGTGAATATGGCTAGAAAATTGAGACAAAATGACGAACCGTCCGGAACTATACCCAGTAATAGTTTTGCAATAACAGGTAAGTTTATTGAACAGCTAATTACTGAAAAGAGGCTAAAAAATGATGTTCTAGGGTTGCAAACTGTTTTATTATTTATCTATTCTGAAAATAGGATATTCTTAGCATGTATGTGACTTATCCTACTTTATCTCTACCTATATTGAAAAATGATTGTGACTTATCTTCCTTCCAGATATTGTTCAACAAAGTAATAAAGGAAATATGCCGCTAAAATTTAATGAACCCAGTCCTGTTATATATGCCGTTCCAACACTGAGGTCATTATGCAAGCGTGCACTGGAAAAACAGTTCTTAAAAGAACAAACAAAAAGTTTCGAACATAGACACAGCCCATCACGTTCGGATACGGTCGATTTCCACGTAACTGCAGAAATTGAAGGAAGGCCTGGATACAAGACCCCAGAAAAAGAATTTTCGGATTTTGATGACGATGACGATATTGCGGACCCTGACTATGTAAGTGGCGAAGAATCGGGTGCAGAATCGGACGATAAAGAAGATCGTAAAAGTACCAACTTCGGTGATAATACTTTAGACCCAAATGAAAACCAGAACGAGAAGAAGAGTCGAAAAAGAAAACGTAATAAACAAAAATGGAAGAAAAATATTACAAAACAGAAAAGGCTTTCGGGACTCGAATATACTACAGATAAGGAAAGTCGCGTAATGGAGCCAAAAATAATGAAAGTAGCGTGTTCTGTAAAGTGCAAACTGTTATGCAGTAAAAAATTTTGTCAAAAAACTCGGGAAATAATACATAAAAATTTTTGGAGTCCTAGTAAAAGTATTGATGTAAGGCGACAATATATTGCATCAAGAGTGCAACAAATGCCGATAAAACGGTTCAGAGAGAGAACAGGAGAACGGAAGGGTAAAAGAACCTTTACTAATCGGTATAGTTTTGAAATAAAAGGAATTGCAGAAATAGTTTGTAAGACATTTTTTTTAAACACCCTTTCTATATCACATCAGACTGTGGAAACCGCAATTAAAAAAAAGAAGGATGGCGGAATTGTTACGCCGGATAAAAGGGGAAGACATGAACCCATCAACAAAATATCGGAAGAGGTTCGCAATGGCGTCCGAATTCACATATCAAAATTTCCAGTATACGAGAGTCATTACTCATTATTCAAGAGAAAAACTAAAAAACTTGGATCTAGGAAATCATTTGAATATCAGCAAAATGTACAGCTTGTACGTAGACGAATGTAACGAAAGTCGCCTTAAAGACGAGGACATTGCAAAAGAATGGCTATATTCAGAGATATTCAATTATGAATATAACTATTCATTTAAAAGCCCTGATACCGATACGTGTGATATTTGCGATAAATACAAAGTTAAACTACAAGAAGCATCTTCTCCGGATTTAAGAATAAATTTGCAAAATGAATACGACCACCACCTTTCAGATGCAACTAACAGGTACACCCTAAAATCAGACGATAAAAAAAATCAAGGCAAAATCTATTAGAAGAAAAGGTCAAAGGTTCAAAAATGTTTGCCCACCCCTGATCTACAAAATTCTCAAAGTTTTTATTCTTTGAAATTGTGGACATTCAATTTGACCATACATGATTCCACTGCAGAAGATAATTTTTGTATGATGTGGGATGAGAGTGTATCAGGACGTGGAGGAAACGAAGTGTCGTCGTGCTTAATTAAATGGTTAGAAAATAATGTTTCTGACAAAGTAATCGAGCTGACTATATGGTCAGATAACTGTCCTAGTCAGAACCGCAACATATTAATGATAATGTGTTACTTTTGGGCATTACACAGAAAACCTTCTCTTCAGGTTATTAATCACAAATTTCTCTCAAGAGGCCATACGCACCTTGAAGCAGACTCAATTCATTCCGTTATTGAACGTAATAGAAAAAAAAATGCTAAGTTCCAAATTATGACACCATGGGATTGGCAGCAAATGGTTAGAATAGCGGGCATAAAAAAACAATTTACAGTCATAAATATGGAAACTTCCGACTTTAAACAATTTAAAACTCTTTTTGAAGGACCAGCAGCACCTTACATAAGCAAAAAAAAGACTTCAGTTGGAACAGATTTCCTTATATCCCAAGTATGTCATATGCAGGTACGCAAAGACACTCCTGGTATTCTTTATTACAAGAAAAATTTTTGTGAAGACTTTTCACAAGTGGATTTTAACAAACGACACGCCGAAAAGGGTGCTACCCTTTAGATCTTCAAAGCATTAGTGATTGCCCCAAGCCCATTTCTGATAAGAAGTACAACCATTTGCAAAAACTGCTTGTTTGGGTTCCTAAAAGGTTCCACGAATATTATAATGGGTTAAGTCACGAAAATGCGACGGATAGTGATTAACTTGAAGTTTTTTAAAAATTGGTTTCTTTTAAAGTTAAAAATGTTAAGAATGTGAAAAATAATAATAATTAATAATGTCATTATTTTGAAATAAATAAAAAAAAGTTTTTTTTTTCGTAAGCCAAACTAGATTAAGTCACAAAAGAAGAAAATAAATATTGATAGGTACATTTTTTGCTTTGCTATATTTTCTTAATCACTAAAGATAAACACTCGTAAAGTTTTAAAAAATTGCGATATATATAATGTCGAAGCAATAGCCAAATTTACATTATATAAAAATTAAATCCTCTCTATCTCAAAATCATATTTTTGGACTTAACCTAGTCTGGCTCTGACATACAGAATAGGGGTATTTTATTGAAGATCCAGAAGAAACCAGCAATAATTGTTGTATACTGCTGTATATAGATTTAAGTCCTCTCCTTTAGTAATTTAAACGAAAGAATGCAGTCTCGTATTTAAAAAAAACTAAGTTGATGATTGCAACCCAAAGACGAAAAGATTCATTAAAGCTCTGATAATGCCATCTTGTGGAGAATAAAAAATAGCAATGAGAAAGTGAAATTAAATTTTGGACATCTCTTCGAAGAAAGTCAGGAAAAAATTAGAGCCGTAACGCAAAATTTTAGATTTTTCCTAATATTTTGTAAGCCCCTGTATTTGTTTTTGATTTTTATTGCGGTATATTATTAGGACCATAATTACGTAACTTTGACCTAATTTAACTTAATCTTTTTCCGTTCTCGAAATTCCAATGGTGAAAGATGAATTTTGTTACACCCTGTATAGAAAAAATGAGCTCAGAATTAATTCATTCATATTAAAGTGTTTATTGGAGAAAAAGATAGCTTGATATCAATATATACGAACCGATCAACAACAAATCGAACTACAGCAAGCTTGTCAATTAATATTCTATCATTTCTAGTTATTTTGTCATCCAACTTAATCGTCCTCAACACAAATAAAAAACTACTGTAACTCATGCAAGCTTTAAATATTTGATTCCCTTTGCCTTCGTTATAGAGTTCGACAAAAAGTGTATGATCTTTTCTTTTCGTTCCTACTAGGAGCAGTAAACCCCAAAAATGACAAAAATTCGGTTCCTATAGTATCTTTTACATCCCTGGGCCTATAGTAATTTAACCATATATATCTAGCTATTTTTTAGATCTTATCTAGGCGAATGTAGTCAACAAACTAACAATGATACAAATAACTAAAGGTAAGATATCAAACCGTTCCATTTCGTCTGCCGCGCGCAGTGACGTCACAGGGAGAGTGATTTTTAAATTTCTTATGTAGATTGATATGGTGTTAGCGTTTTTAATTATATTTTAAAGGTATTAAAAGATTTTACGCATTTAATAGTATGTGAAATGAAAGAATAATATATGACAAGTATTTACGTATATTTATTTCATAGACATATGACACACATTATAGCTTAAATACCACTAAAATAAGAAAAGATGCCGACAAACTTTTAAAACATCCGCTGCGCAATTGGAACCGGTCGACGATAGCCGAAGCTGCTCGGTGACCCCAGCATTGTAAGTCTTCTAAATTGTAATATATCAATTACTATTTTAACAATATTTGAGATGTTCATTCTTATTGTGGGGTTGCACATATAAAATTTAAGTTCAATCTGGAAGTGTCCCCCATATCATAGGAAAGAAGACACCGTTTTTTATTATTCTATTATGTTTCGAACCGTCAACCTATTACTTTTGATCACAGATTTCTGGCAACGCTGGTCGCCACGTAGTCCTATTTGACGTAGTTTTCCATGGAAATTTTGTAAGTTCACCAGAATTTTTTCTTATTTAGTCGCATGTGTTTATTAAAATAAATCTCTGAATTTTCATAGAAATAAAAGGTGTTTCCGCTTTCCTGAGGTTAACAGCAAGCAATTAGAATGGATACGATTTTATTTATTTTGTTAACATTTACTTCTTAAGTATTTTCCACTGAAGCTGAACACCATGTACAACTAAAAATAAAATAGGTTCATGAGAAACTTGTGGCGGGGTCGACTTGCCATGCGGAAAGGAAAAAATTCGAAAGATGCTCGCAGCAGGCTCGTGGCAGGTTCGTTAAAGGAAAGCTCGACCAATGCATGGCTCAGACACCTCTCGGGTTAATCTCGCCATATTTATATGCACCATAATAATGACAGCCAACTACCCTTCCATGTAAACAAAAAATTAATTATTAAATTGAATAAATTTTCTGTATTTAATGTCAATAAACTCATATTCATTACAGTTTGGAATATTTAGATGTATGCACATTTCTACTTAAATTTTTCCAGCCTTTGAGACATCAACGAAATTGATTGCGGCAGCGCTGCAGTTATTTCATGTTTTTAATAAACAAACATATAATACAGGATTTTTAAAAATACTTTAAAATAGACAACGACATTTTGAAACAAGCCATCCAATTTAACTTGCAGAGTCACGAAACTGACGTGAACATCACATTTCGAGAAAATTTAGATAGAATTCAACCGTTAACATTAAAGTCACAAAGTTTCTCCTAATTTAACATTTAATAGCACAGAAAGCGGGTAAATTTATTCGGTCCGGTGCATCGAGGTTTTACAAATCAGTTGCAGGGAACTCCGTTTTAAAAGACATTTTAAAATAATAAAATTTGTGCAACATTGTATTTGAAAATTACATTTTCAGTTTGTAGCGCTGATAATATGAAGGTGGTATGTACTTATTATACAGGGTATCAATTCGAAAACTTCCCAGCATTAATACACTCGCAGCAAAATAATCTATCCTCGCTTCTCCTCAATATTTAGATGGATTGCGATCGTCAATAATTGTCTTTTGTTGAGTACGATTTTTATTATTCTTTTTTATATTGTAAGTAAATTTATCGCAAATCTCTGAAATGTGAGGGATTTAAAGAAAGTTGGTTTGTTGTTTAAAGGCGGCTTATTGTGTACCCCAATCTTGTTAGAAGATGTTTGTTCCTTCTATGAGGTCCAGTAACCTTCTACCAAGCTTGTCACGTGGGAGGTTAACACCACGTTGTATGTTCCCGAAGATGTTTTGTCTTCTACCGCTACGCAGCGGTATATTATGTGTGAGGTGGTTTCATCCTCTTCGCCGCCGAGTCTGCATTCAATGGATCTGTTGTTTATACCTATCCGTTGAAGGTGTTTTGGCATGTGTTAAGAATATGTCCAGAATATACAGGTTTAATCAAGAACTATTTTTGACTTAAACTTTAAAATACTCTAGGGCGTTAGAGATGTGAAACTTTGTATTTTGTAATTTAGTTATCAAGTGATCTCTTTTGTTTCTGGCTCATTTCAATACTTTAATTTTGATAGTGGATACTATTTGTTTAAAGAAACATTACAATTATCATTTCTTTTCCCCGAAGAAAAAGAACTGAAACGATGACAGCGGATCGGAACATTAGAGATGTTTGAGAGCTACAGGTTGTTCCTTGCGCGTTATTTAATGGGGCAAATTTTACGCTGAGGCAGGATTATGCGCGACCACATGATGCAAGAATTGTTAACGAGTATTTAGACGAGGGCGAAATCCCATTTTTCTGCCACAAACAAACCCGTCTTAAACCAAATAGAACATCTGCGATCTGCGATACACTGAGCAAAAAAATACGATCTCTGGTACCTGCTCCGACAAATTTACATGAGCTCAGTGCAGCTCTTGTTGAAGATTGGTAGCAAATTGAATTACACACAGAACCTTGTTGAAGGTATACAGAGGCATACTGCAGATGTCATTCGTGCTCATGGAGGAAATACCCCCTTCAGAGGTTGTTATTGTTCTTAAGTTGGTTTTTATTTAATTCACGCGATTCTCGTAATTTTAGATTTAAGTTTTCCTTATGTTTGCAAATTAATACGTTTTTCTTAAACAAGTTTGTTTCTTTAAAAAAGTCGTATCTGATACAAGAATGAAAGTATTGAAATGAACCAAAAACGAAAATGTTGAGAATATATCTCACTCAATAATTAAATGATAAAATAAAAGTTTGACTATACAGAGTGTTTGAGTCAAGAAACAGTTCTTACTTCAACCTGTAAATTATGGACTTATTTTTAAATTACTTAAAATCTCGCACATATGCGATTATTTTGACTGTGAGTGTATCATGTTCATGGTTAGTTGGTTGGTTAAAAGCGGGGGTCGGTTTAAAGGCCCGACCTTCTATCAATGCAGCCTTCCGGCTTATTGCTTACCCCGATCTTGTTAGAAGATGTTTGTTAATTCCATGAGGTCCAGTAACCTTCTACCAAGTCTGTCATGTGGGAGGTTGTCACCACGTTGTCCCGAAGATATTTTGTCTTCTACGAGGCGGTTTCATCCTCTTCGCCGCAGAGTCTGCATTCAATGGATCCATTGTTTATACCTATCCGTTGAAGGTGTTTTCGCAAGTGGCAGTGGCCTGTTAGCAGACCCATCACTTGTTTCAACTGGGGCCGCGTCAGGGTTAACATCCCATTTGATAGTATTTTCGATGGTTTTCCAATTTCGGTCCGTGCGTGTGTTTGACCAGGTAACCCTTGCCATCGAGATATATGTTGTTTTTTCGACCATCTATCTAACGTTATTTTTGTTGCCTGTTTTGATATTCCAAAGACCGGTTCGGAGCCCCTGAGATTTTAAGCAGATCCGGCTCTCTCTTGTTCATCTGCTATTTCATTTCCTAATATCCCAGAGTGACCAGGGACCCACAGGAGCTTTACCTTGTTTCCCCTGGCCGCCAGTGCCTTTAGGTTGGTATGGCACTCCAGTGTAAGTATCGAAATAAACTGATTGGAGTTCAGAGTCTTAAGAGCAGCTTGGCTGTCCGACAGTATATAAATTTTCTGGTTGTGGTAGCCCTTCTCAAGATTTTATAGTACACATGCTTGTATGGGATGAACTTCCGCTTGGTATACTGTGGCGTGGTTCCCCAGAGGAATGCTTATGTCCATCCTCGGTTTTTGATCCATCGGTATACCAAACTAGACTCTTGTCAAACGACGGGGGTGCACTGTTCGTCCATTTATCAAAGTTCCAGTCAATCTTGAAAAGCTTTGTGAAATCGTCATGTAAATAATATGAAAAATCAGAAAGACAAGTCAATTTTATTGTAAAGGGGCACGTTTTTAAAGAATATTTGCAGCCTTCGCTATTTAACATCCCGGGAGGGGTTGATATTACCCCTAAAATCATAAATGGGAAGCAATCAAGTGAGTCATAATTTTAAAGGTCGTTTAAATCTCTATCCAATAATACTATAATTTATTTTTTAGTAGTAGTTTCGGGGGTAATTACAAGAGCTTAAATTAAGGATCAAAAGTTCATAAATTAATGTAAGTTTATTAAATTGTGTACGTGATTTAGGAGGAAAATTACTCGAATTAACAACGGTCAAGTGAAATATTATATTACACACGGTGTTGAGAAATGGTCGGTACCCCGAAATAACTCCGGTACATCACATTGCAGCGGAAAATGTCTAAGGAAAAAGTTGTTTAGTTTCGAAGGGGGAATAGTTTGCGATTTAATTCACCCCCCACCCGCTCAACTCCCGATCGCGGGTGGGGGTAAGTTAAGATTTTCAAATGGAACCCCATATTTTTTATTGGCATATCGTGTTCTTCGACCAAAAATAAACATCTTTTGTCTGAAATTTTTTTTTATTTGAGTCCAATCTCCACCAATAATCACCATGAGAAAGACAAAATCAAAACCATGCGAGAATCAAGTTTTATTCCGGGGGTGTTTTCCACAGTTATAAATAAAATGCATTAAAGGAATTTTTTATAGAACGACTGCCTTTGAGTTTACTTTGTATTAACTAATGCAATTTGTTGTTGAGAAAATGTAGGGAATGTATGGTTCTTTTTATTTCATAAAAATACTATATATTTTTTTATAGAGGGTAATTAAAAAATTATACCTTCTTGGTTTGTCCGGGTTTGTTTGTATGTATACCCTGTCATTTAATTTTCGTGTAGATACATCCTTTATCTAATTGTTCGCTACATACATATTTCTATCGTAAGTCGGTTTTAAGTTCTTGTAGTTGTTGATGGAGAATCGAATTATCGAAAAAAATAAATACCGCTCCATATCACATTTCAAATTCCAAAGTTTAAAATTTGTCTCCCAACCTCCCTATTAGCGTCCTAAAATTTGAATAAAATAATTTCATTCGTTTTCGGATTTCGCATTGAATACTTTAAAATCTCCATCCTGTATACACATTTCCTAAAAACCTCTTGTTACTGTTCCTATTTTAAACAGAACGGTGATTTAGGAAACAATTTCAATATTTTAAATCTATCATCCGTAAACTATCGTTTAAACTGCAAACAATATATATTATTTCATATATTCGAAAACCATTTATAATTAGTTTATTAAAATGATTAATTAAATCTATGATCAATAGGTCCAATTGAAACCAGTTTGCTTTTGAGTAATTTAATTGAAATCATACACTGAGGGCAAAGGACTTGTTTAATTTGAAATGGGTTTTGCTTTGACTAATGTAAATAGATATTTTGTGTACGTGTACACGGAAAGAAAAACTTACTATAAAAGTAGTAAAACTAAACTGCCCTCTTAATTCCGCCCAGAGCGGCGAATCTCAGAAATACACGACGAACCACTGCCGCCCATCTATATGTGGTTAAGCTTAGTACTCCTCGAACTTCATTATTTAATATTTCTTTTATCTGGAGGACTTCATCCTTACGGAACGACCTTCCCGAGCGCACACGCACCACTCCCAGAGTGCCCTAAAAGATTTTTCCTATAGTGCTTGTGTTTGATCATAAAAAAAAATTAAAAACAATATCCATAATTTATGTCTCTATAGTATATGTGACTAGAATAACTTTTATTAAGAAATGCCATTAAATTATAGCAATATTTTAAACTAAATTTTCAGTAAAACTACAAAAATATTTAGTTAACCATTTGTATGAAAAGTTTTTGTAAAATTTACTGAAACCTCTTGTATTATTTACTAAAATATTTTGTAAAAATTTTAAAGATTCTACACGGTCATCACAAAAGGTCACCCATCCAAGTAGTAATCTCGCTTTATATCGCTTGACTTCTTGGATCGATGGTATATTTTTGGAATAACTTTTAAAGAAATGCCATTAAATGCCCCTTACCTACATTTAACCTAAAGTTACAAAAATATTTAGTATACCATTTATATGATCTTTTGTAAAATTTAACAAAATCATTTGTAAAATTTATTAAAATCTTCTGTAAAATTTACTAAAATCTTTTGTAAAAATTTTGATCTATGGTATTCCTAAGCGGTCACTCATCTAAGTTATAACTCTTGCGCCACTTGACTTCATCGATCGATGGTATGATTATTGTTAAGTTCTCCATCTATTATTTGTTACAAAAACAAAATCCCAGAAATCCGTCATCTCATTCATGCCTTTTATTCTTGAGAAATTACTTTTTACATTTCATTTAAGCTTGATCATTTTTACATAAAAAAATACTTAAATAATAACCCGTGAAACATATTATATATTTTAAAATATTTAAGTACCTACTGGAGTTATAAATAAATTATTTTCACTATATACATTCGTTATAAAATTTACAATCATATATTTTAGTAATTACTAAATTTATTAGAAATTCTATCTAAAATTAGATATTATGTGTATCTAAAAAGTTTTCCATATGGTGCCAATATTTTCACGCACGCTGTATAGCCAAATATCGAAATATATTGTATATTGAAGCTTCAGATCATGAAGATGCATTAGTGTGACAATGGTCAAACAACAACTGATAAATGAAGTAAATTTGCTCAGCACTGTAACGTAGCGCAAACTGACACCATTGTTTGCCTGTCACTAGAAAAGTGGTTTGCTAGAGTAAAGTTCTGTTTACGCGACCAGTTTGTTCCTTTCAAAAACATTCCTGAAATTGAGATTGTATTTGTATTAACTTTATATGATAGTGTAAGTTTATTTGTATCATTAACTGAATAATAATGTTATAATATCTGCATCGCAAGGATACTTAGAGTAGCTATTACTTATTTTTGAGACAGTTTTAAGACCCACTGATGTAATTTTTCAAATTCCATTAAGCCGAACCAAAGTTATGGGCATTATTTCATAGCGAATATTCGAATAACTAGAGCAGAAACTTAAAGTAAAATCATTACAAATTTCTATTGATTGCTATGCTCATCAAAAATACTATCCCCCAATCGAGCCAGTTCTTCAGAAAATAAATAGTTTTATTAAAACTAATAATTTTCGTTCATTTTCAGAACGATTTCTTTCAGAAGAATTTTCGAGAAATATCTTAAATAGTTATAATACTTAATACCATGGCCATCTATGAAAAACCTCAAGATGATAATTGAGGAGGAGGGAGTTTTAGGTATAGGCAAAAACATTATGTCAACTATTTAATTGACTACTCTGGGTGTAGTTTGAACGGTAGTTTATACGAAGTTGGTTAAATTAGAGAAAATGTACAGTTTTTAAAGACATTGTAGAGTCCATAATCGACGTTGCCGAATTGTTTTTGATTCATGAGTTAAAAACGTTACGCGTATACGCGGTTGAACGCTTAAATTTGAACTCATTGTTAGATTTGTTGTTCTTAATAGAAATATGGTAAATATAATTTTTTTAAAATTAAAGATTTTTGACCGGTTTTAATTTTAGCTCAATTACAGCTAAATCAAATGAAAATATCACATGTATATTGTATTATTTTAAACAATCAGGGCCATAATGAGAAAATTCTTAAAATTTTTCTGATGATATAATTTGTGCCGAAACCAAGGTAACTAGAATTGAGTGCAAAAAATATTTAAAAAATGTCTTTAAAAAAACTGAGAATCCCATTTTATAAAAGTGAAAAAAATATAAATTTTTTATTTAATATATAATGTGCATTTTTCTATAATCAAAACCTTTTGAGTTATTACAGAAATTAACTTTAGACGTTCTTGACAAATCGTCCTGTATCTTATGAATCAAAAACAATTCGGCAACGGTCGATATTGGATTCTAAAAATGCTTTTAAAAACTGCACATTTTTTGAAATTTAACCCAATTCATATACTGCTGGCGTAACAACGAGTGGCAATAAATATTCAATTGATCGGTTACTCAAGCATAAATAAATAGGTACCTAGTATTATACTGCAACCGTGACTAAATTCCTAATATTTCAATTCGAAATCCTCACTTTATTGTATCTACTAGAAACGTCGAAATAAAGACACAAATACGTAAAGTAAAAGACATTTAAATCCTACATTTCAATAAAATTAATAGCTTCTCTAATCAATTTATTCAAAGCCGACTGGAAGCGAACTCAGCCTGAATTACAAAACCCCTGTTATTCTTTAATTTAACCAATTTCTTTCGTGCTTGCGGTCCCGGAAAACTGTTTTGTCAGTTTTTCTGCACCACTTCACTAACTTAACAAGATTTATGTTTTATTAAATTAAATAATATTTCGTTTCGTATTTATTTGGGTTGGTTTGACATAATAAGTAAATTCTTTTTAAATTGGCGTCTGTCACTTTAAAATGTATGTGTTCTAGAATTCAACAGTTTTCAGATGGCCACGCCGAGGATACATTGGGTAGTTTGAAAATATACTTTATTGCTAGTCCTATTGTAGGGCATCGTAGCAGTTGATGTTCCGTCACAGAATTCTTAGAAATACTAATGGTGGATTGAAGAAACTTTTTAAACAATAATTAACTAACCAAACAACTTTGTTTGATTGCGACATTGTTGACATTGGTAGAAATTACTCATTATTATTAGCTATCCTAGCTATTCTCATAAAATCTTTGCCAATGTTATTAGGTCACAGTCAAAGTTGTTTTGTTAGTTAATTATAGACTAAAGCCTGTTTGCAACTAAACATATACAGCGTATGTGGTAGAAAGTGTAACAAATGGGAAACTTTTCATCCTTCATTTTATTATCAATTAGGTCATGTTATTTTTATTAGTATTTTATTCACTCATTTTTTTTTCTATGTCTGAATACTAATTTCCCGAACAGATGGATAGTATATGGTTCATGGTATTAATAACTAAGAGGTATTATTCCACGACGATGGAGGCGTGGCTTGTGATATCAGCGGGTGATTGATTGTTAAATCTCTTATGGAGATTTATATTGCTGCCAGCGTTTTTAACTCTCTTTTAAAGGTATTAAAAGGCTTTACGCATTTAATAGCATGTGAAATGAAAGAATAATATCATGGTATTTAGATATATTTATTTCATGAACATACAACAAAGATTAAAGCTAAAATACGACCTAGTTATAAACAAATTAAACTATTTTTTTAAATAGTCCATCTTTCAGCGGAGTGGAATTATGAACAGGTAAAAAACTCATAGTCTGCTTCAGTACTTAAATAAACAATAATTTAATTTCCATACATGTTTCGAAGGCATATATCCTCATCAGCTTCAGTGGAAAATATTAATAATATAAATAAAACCATTCTAATTTCTTGTTTGTATCCTAAAAATCTGAAACACCTTATACTTCAATCAAATTTCTTTGCCGGTTTATCCATATCACAACCGAACACAGCTCGCCTCATTTTTTGAAAATTCAGATATTTATTTTAATAAACACACACGACTAAACAAGAAAAATTCTGTTGAACTATCCTGAAACTGAAAATTTCCATGGAAAATTACGGCAAATGGCACTACGTAGCGACCAATGTTGTCAGAAATCTTTGATCAAAAGTAATAGGTTGACGGTTCGAAACCTAATAGAATAATAAAAAGTGGTGTCAGAGTAAGAAGAGTATGAAAAAAAGGTCGTTACTTTCCTATGGTATGGGGACCACCTTCAGATTGAACATAAATTCCATATGGGTAGCCCCACAACAAAAATGAATATCTAAAAAATTCTTAAAATAGTAATCGATTTATTACAATTGTAAAAGACTGACAACGCCGATGGCAACGAGCAGGGGTTGCCGAGCAGCTTCGGCTATCGTCGACCGGCTCCTATGGCGCGGCGGTTATTTTCAAAGTTTGCAGGAACCTTTTCTTATTTTAGTGGTATTTTAGCTGTAATGTATGTTATATTTCTATTAAATTAATATACGTAAATACTTGTCATATATTATTCTTTCATTTCACATACCATTAAATGCGAAAAACCTTTTAATACCCTTAAAATAGAATTAAAAACGCTTAATCTCCATAAGAAACTTAAAAATCACTCTCCCTGTGACGTCACTGCGCGCGGCAGACGAAATTGGATAGTTTATAAATTGGCCTGCGATAGCTGGCCCCTAGACGTAAATAAAGTTAATTTCCTACAGCGACAGATCCTCAAGTGCTGGAATTCTACAAAACAGAATAATGCAAACCTGCAATGAGTTATATCGCATATTTATTTTTAGATATTAGCATATTTTACACTTCTTGGCAACTCTGTACTATATTTTAGATATTCGCTGGATAAGAAGGTTTTGAACCAAGTAAAACTTTTTAGCAAGAGTAACTTGTATCGATAAAATGAAAGATAAAAAGTTTCCCATTTGTTACACTTTCTACCACACACGTTGTAGAAGTAATTATATGGCTAAGTGATCTTGTAACCTTGGTAATATTAACCGGATATACGTTAAGATGAACTTGTCACAAATTGTTTGCCTATGGAGAAACCACATCAATCCTTGTTAATACATCAAGAGTGAATTTAATTATTTATTCCTACGGAATGGATGCTATTATTCAGAATGTTAAAATTCCCTCTATACTTTCTGTACAGTGCAGATGAGTATTTATTTTATTTACAACCATGCATTTAATAATGACATTTCATCTATCTTTGAAAGGTAGAAAGTTGACGTTTTCTTACTTTTACTTTCCACCCGGGTGGAAAGTAAATTATTTTTTGTAATTTTTTTAAAAATCGATATCTCAAAATAATATACGAACACACATTTTTAAAAATGCTAATAGCTTTGCGTGTTTAGATATGTCTACTTTTTCCCTAACTAATAGAGTGGTCCTCAGCATTGAATATTGTGGCCAAATCGTTGATATCTTCTTTGTCTTGGCATTTTCACTGAAATAAGCTAATAGCGCCGACTGAGAACCAGGATTTTGAACTTTGTTTCCCGTACCCAATTCTTTGAAACAGTTATATGCCTTGTTATATCTCGGGCGGCTTTTAGTTGGCAGAAGATCTTCTTCTACTATTTTTGCTGCTTCTCGAATTTCTGGTAGAGTAGCAGCAAAATCAAACTCCTCATAGCATTTTTCTGTTGTTAAAATAGTATATTGTTTAGTGACATGGAAACCATATTAAAAAAATGATATTTGCCACTTGATGTGTATTATTACCTACGTTATTTTACGACCTGCGGTTATTTGAAATCTCTGTCTAATTTTTCAATGAAAAAGTCAGAATGACATTTATTTTTTATTAATAATTTTAATTCAAAATAATAAGAAGTGGATGTTAGATGTGGTTGTAAATAAAATAGTATACAAACCTCTGTGAAATATTCATTACTATCTCGAGAATTAGTTAACTACCGACTCTCTCGACAGGAATGAAACACTTTCCACCTCGGTACGTAATATACTATTTCACTATCTTATTAGCGCCTCAATGTAATTTTTGATTTACTAATCAGATTTATTTGAATCTAAGTAAATCATTTTTGCCAATGTCATTGATGTCAATCAATCAATCTCCATTCTATGGTTAGTTAGGCAAGAGAGGATTGAAAATTCCGTGAGTAAATTGAGTTTCCTGATTGTTAGACGAGACTGAAGCAGTTACTAACAAAATATTGTCTGGTTCTATCGTAGACTTCGACTCGGCAACACAAAAGAAATAATTGAATTTTTCAAATAATCAAAATGAAATAAATTTTAAAAATTTGCTAGAATAATTGGACTCTGGATCTTCATAATAAGGCCCTATAACCGATAATCCTATAATGTACGACTTCCTCGGGGATTATGACTGATAAAACAACATTTTGGTGATGAAAATAACATCAACTTAAAAAGTTGCTGCTTAATAAATGCAAAAGCTTAAAATTGAAATCGGCCAACAGAATTATTAATTATTTTATTTTGGATTAAGATCATTTTTAAATTGTTATTCAAAAATTCTCCCTTTAACACATGTTCCTTTTTCATTTTATTTCAACTTTTATATGCCTATCCGATTAAATTTTTTCCAGGCAGCGGAGCTTCAATACTGAAATAGAAATATCTTTTTGGACATGCGTCTGGTCTGGCATTAAACTTAATTTAAGTTTCCATGCACCGTATTTATCTGCGATTGAAAAGAACTTTCCAAGCTTTTATTTAACACTTCTTTATTCACATGGTTGCACACGTTTCATTTGCGGCGCATCGTTTATTATTCATGCGGATAACGATACAGAGGTAGAGGAACTGTGAGCCATATATTTTTATATTAATTTATTTTGTTGAACAAAAGTTCTTGTTTGCGCCTCATTAAGTTATTAATTAATTATTTTAATTTAACAAATACTAATTTCTATGGAAATGCATAAAAAATGTTTATCATAAAATGAATTCCCGCACAAAATGCAAATTACACAAGTGATGGCTCTTGGAAGTACACTCACCGTTGACGTGGAAGTCACACATACAAAACAAAATCAAACAAGGTAATGGCGCATTCGACGCCATGTACTCCCTTCTAGGCCGTAAAAGCTAACTATCCCTAAGGAACAAGGTTCTGCTATACAAACCCGGCCTAAAATGCTATATGGAAATATAGCATTGTGTCAAGCGGCAAAGTCCCATAAAAGTCGCCTCCAAAACAAGATCCTCAGGTCTATCACACGGGCTCCATGGTACGTCAGGGGAGCGGCCATACATCGCGACCTTGGAGTACAGCCCATGCATGAATTCCTCATGGACGTAGACAGCATGAAGTATCACGCCTCAACAAAGACCTGGAAGAAATTTTGGCTTGAGGTGACAGTAACCAAGTCGAATTTAACGCTAAAAAACCCAGGCAACAGTTTTCTCTAAAAAGGTTAACATTACAAAACCGGGTATAGTCATGAATGGACACTCAATCCCACTGGCTTCATCTATTAATTTTCTGGGCGTCAATCTGGGAGGAAATATGTCTTGGCATAACCACGTTGTGGCAATCGCCAAGATAGCATCTCAGAAACTTGGTGTACTCTTCCGAACCAGAAAGTTGTACACATCTCAACAACTTTTGACACTATACAAAGCCCAGATTCGATCATCACTAGAGTACTGTTCTCATGTCTGGAGCTCTGCACCCAAACATACTCTTCGGCTACTGGATTCCATCGAAAGGAGGGCCATTCGTCTGATTGGAGACCACGAACTGACGAAGAACCTCGATAGCCTCGAACATCGAAGACAGGTTGGGGATTTGACTGATATTTTCATGGAAAGTGCTCGGCCTTCCATCCAAATCCTTTAATCGGAGACAACTTCCCCAAAAACACTAACCCAAACCCCAACAAGAAGCCTAAACCCACATAACACAGCACCCCAAAACTCACTTCACAACCACACACACAACACAAACAAACACACACAAAACCCCTGGTCGCCAGAGGCCAGAAATGGCTTCTTGGTGACCTCAAGACCCAATCATAAGCGTGTAAGAGTGCCTAACGGCACTAACACAATACCGCGGGGAGTTTAGTCGGTCGGTGTCTCTCCTTCAGAGAGGTAGGTCTCTCATTCAGAGGGACATATTTCTCCCTCAGAGAAACAGAGCCATCCTGACACTACAAAAGTCAGTTTAGAGAAAGACTTGTCAATATATTCGCGCTCTCGAATTCTTTGTTTGAATCGACAATCTCGTTCGTTCGTGAAACCACCCTAAAAATGCGAGGCAGTATTTCCAGCACCTATTAAGGATTCCGGTAGACTATGCTCTGGGATTTAGTAGTCTTCATCGAAAAGATCGAAATAGATGCTCAGGTAAGTATACATTATCAATTTTCTTTTTTCCAGTTGCCATAACCAAATCGAAATAAGTCCAACTAGACCAATGATGTTCTAAATGTTCTAATCAAATTGATTAGGGTGAAACTTTCGCTTACAATTTATTACAGCAGGAGTGCAAAGCTCATTAGATACCTGGTTCGAAAGATAAGTCGGGTTAACTGCCGTAACGAAATTGCTTGCTATTCACAAAACATGTGTTCAAAACAAAATTAAGTTTTTATATAAGAAAATATACATTTCACTTGTTTTATATACTAGGGACAAGGCCCCACTTCTCTTTCGATCATAATCATATCAATTTAACCCTATCCGTGGCACTGAAGAATGGAAACTATAAATGGCGCTTTGAATTAATAAGCCACCTTATGCCTAAGTCGAAAAACCACGTGATAGGCACTGGAAAGAACAGTCTAATAGGATATCACACAAATTTGAAATGACATCACAACATTAATTATTAACCGAATGCGGTACAAAAGTTAAAATGACGATACACACTCGGCTTCCAACGATATTGAACTGACGTTCGTGTTCCTATACGTCGCCGCACGCTTGCGGACTTGTCAGTGTAACATCGACAGCGTGGCGATACGGTTGATTTCGTTGATAAAACCAATACACGCGCAACAATTCGCTGGGTTTTGCAGGTGGTACTTTTTAGTGTTGTAAAAATGTTTATTTAAAGTCAAATTTCGTCGCGTAGCGTGTAATAAAATCTAATAATCAGATTATGTCTTATTATTGTGTTTTTTTCAAAAACTAACTATCGGTTCTGTTTCACTATTATTGTATTCTATCTTGCTGTCAAAATCTAATCTTCGAGCATAAAGTGTTTACAGGAGTGTTCCCATGAAAAAGAAAAAACAACTGATTATTATCTATGTGCCTGGATGTCCCTCTCATAAGATAAATACAAGTAGGTAATTAATTTTTATAATGTATATGCAATTTCAGTTTTACATTAAGCTTGGCAACATTGCCATTGGGTCTGGGTGAAATGTTGTACAGTGGCGCGGACTGACCTGTGAGTAAGAGTGTTTGTTACCCCACTTTTAAAACGGTCGATTAAAAAAATATATATGCAGCGCTTCTCTAGGACACCCCAGGAGTCACCCATTTAAATATAATACGTTATTTCCATAACATCCTGTATATGTTTTAAAAGTAGATGGAACAACAAAACGATATCGTAAAAAGTGGGGACCGTTTGTTTGGACCTATAATCAAAAAAATAATGACTAGTACTTTTATGCAATACCTTTACTATATTTTCTCGAATTCTTAATTATTAATTTTACTGCGTTAGTTATAAAGTAAGGTCAAATTACCTTTCATATATATTTTTTTTAAATTCTCTCAATGAATTTTATCATAGGAACGGTTGAAGGTGTGATAGGAAATTGCGAATAAAACAATTATTACATATAATCGGAAAATGACAAATATACAATTTTATAAAAAAAGTAATAGGGACGTTAAATCATCTTTAATGAGTAGATCGTCATCTTTTTTATAGCGTATACCAATAATTCAAACAAATATATTTTTCAGTTACCAGATCTTCTAAAAGGTCACTCTCAGTGAATGACCCTTATTTCAAAAAATTTGATTGGAATTGTTTACGCTATTGTGTTTCACTGCATTTTTATCTGCCGGTTCCTGCACCCAACTCGACTGCTTTGTTCTACCAATACAACGATATACAGTAAACAGATAATAGAACGACAAAGCGTGAGGTAGATACACAAAATTGGGTCGTAAATTTGATTACAGAATCAAATTTAAAGCTCACTAAAAGCTTTCTACCCTGGTTAGATTTGTTAATTTTCCGTATTAACACGCAAACCTATTAGGTAAGTACTTTAAATTTAGAATTTTCCTGTTTTAGAAACGGGGCGAAAGCATCGTTTAATTTAAAGTCTGAACAAAGTTTAATCTGCAATTAAATATTAAATTAGTATAAATGATTTATATCTTCAATACATTTATGGTAGTTTATTATACAGGATGGCCAATCGAAAACTTGTCACACAGGTTTATTTTCTTGTAAGTGAATAAATTAAAATACGGTCGGGCACATAAGCGATTTTAGATCCACATTTTTTTTAAAACATTTTCACCCCATTCATCCTTAAAATCTTAAATGGAAATGGCGGTCGAACAATAATATGCTATTTTAAAGGGAATTAAATTGTCTTACAACTCGTGCTCGTTAAAATCAAGTTAAAAGTTCCTGAGAAATAAGGCAAAAAAACAGTAACAAAAATAACACTGTCAATCAAGTAAATGTTGAAAATGTCCACCTCCAACATCCGTGCAAACCCGAACATTATGGAGCATTGCGGGAGTTATTTGTCGGCACTCTTGCACTATTCATTGTCGTAAGTCTTCTAAGAAATTGGGTTTGGTGGCATACATTTTAGACATTAAATGGCTCCACAAAAAAAGTCTAGTGGTGATAAATCAGGAGATTATATAATAGAACTTCTTGTCCCAATTTATCTACCTGTAAAATTTTCCTCCAGAAACTGCCTTACTTCATCTTGCTAAAAAATTAGATTTGGCTTCCGGACGACGGTAATCTTCTTCAATGGCGTTCATGGAAGCAGAGTCAGCATTACGTCAGGTAGAAATTAAATTTGTAACCTATTTTTTACTACGAACAAACCCGAACAATTATAAATATATTTAGTAAACAATTTATATGAAATATTTTTGTAAAATTTACTAAAAATCATTTGTAAAATTTACTAAAATCTTTTGTAAAATTGGATAAAACCTTATTATGTAAAATTTACTAAATAAATCTATTGCAAAATTTCCTAAAATATTTTGTAAAGATTTGGACACACGGTATTCCCAAGCAGTCCCCCATCCAAGTACTGAGCGTGCCCAACGTCGCTTGACTCCAATAATCTATTGTATATTTCCTGGTTAAGTTCGCCATATGTTATTTGCTACGTAGATCACAATCCTAGTGATCCGTTGGATCTAATTTAAACTTAAATTCTTGTAAAAAGCTTCTTACAACACTTTATTTCATGAAATTTGATGATTTTTACAATAAAGATACGCACAATAATAGTCGTCAGTAAAATATACTATACATTTAAAAGTAAAAACTTAGAGTTATAAATAAATTATTTTCAGTATATATTCGTTGTAAAATTTACAATATTAATATTTACTTAATTTTACTAAAGTTAGTATTACAAATTCTTACTATACTTTTTTAGAAATTATGTATATCTACGATATTATTTCGGTACAGATTACTAACATAAAATGTAATTAATACTATATGTTATAGGAAATTTTATAATATAATCTTTACTATAATAATTTTACTATAATATTTTTTCCGTGTAAAAATTCTATAAAAAAAAAGATTATTCATCTGAGAAGCAATTGTAAAAAATCGTGTGGATATGTATCACGATGATTCTTTAACTGGAAATTTTCAATGGAATTTTAAGCTTTTAGTTTCTAACTACCTGATTCAGATATTATCTTCTGACGAAGCTACAATGTAATAAAACATGTCAAGTTCTTATAAATATAGTGGAAATTTGCAAACTTAAACAATTGTTCTTTATAATCCATAATATTAGTTATGGCCACCAAGTAGCGGCAGATTCAATTAAGTTTTGAAAATACAAACCGCCGAAATGCGATTATTCTTCTAGCTGACTCTTAGTAATCTTATAAAAAATCTAACACAATCAAATGACTAAATGAATAAATTTTAAGAAATATGATGTATTCTTTGATTAGTTTAGTTAAATAGCTGAAAATCCTGACCAGGTCTAATAACATATCACATCATTTTCAAAAACTAGGGTCATAAGCAATATTTTCGAAATTAAGAATATTTTATATCGCATATTCATATATAATATTAAAATATACTCGCCGTGTGGCGAGTACATTTTAAAACTACAGTACATATGTATGTAATAGAAAACGTCTGGATGGCTTACGCAACTACGCCTACTTGTAGAAGCCATGTTTAAATACGATTTTTCAAAAAACACACTCTTGCAATGAAACTCAAGTTTCAACTAATTTTGTAAATGCATGCAGACAATGTTCCGCATATGGGAATTATATAGATAAATATTGTTTCACGAAAAATGGATATAACTTAATGACTGCAGTAAAAGTGCCTGCGGCCATCCCATTATTTATGACCGTTTGTTATTATTATGTGGAAAGGACCGGATTGTAATAATTATAATTAAATATAGGCACATCAGGTAGGTTAGGTTGCTTAATTTATATTTAAATATCTTTTTGTGGTAAAATTTGTTAGTTTTTGAGGAATGGTTCAAGAATTGTCTTTTACCAAACATTCCTCTGTGATCTTTTAGAAGTTTTAAAAACATTTTGTATAAAAAAAGTATATGTTTGTAACACATTGGCAGAAGAAATTGGACATACAGTGCTACGGCTCCCACCCTATTATTGCATTTTTAACCCCATAGAGCATATGTGGCACCAGTTAAAATCACTGGTTAGGTCTGGAAATATTTATCCGACTTTAAGTTCTAGTGTTGTAGAATTAATACGAAAATGCTTTAATGATATTCCCCCAGGTAGTTGGAAAAATTCAGTCAGTCACGTAATAACTGTAGAAAATTCGTATATTAGTCTGGATCGTATAATTAATCCAATTATAATTAATTTTGATGAGGATAGCGATAGCGAAACAGAACTATCTATAGAATAACATTATAAATGTAAATAAATATGACTAGTAATATCTAAAAAAAATGTTATTTCATTTGATTACATTAATATAATCATATCATTACTTGTTTTGCTTAGTCCGTCCCTTCATACTTCACTTGTTTATTGCCAACCTCTTTTTGACACAATGGGACCGACCCAGGAAATCATTTAGTCGTATCCAAATTTCGTGAAACGTACTGTGTATTAGTCCCTAGGACACAAGTCAAGTTAACGAAATAATTTATGAGGCTTACGGTATACAATTTCATTCTCTTTTATTGTCTTCTAATATATATTTTGTGCTAATTGCAAATACGAAAATAAGAAATCTAAAAGTGCGAAGAATTCAAGGAAAAACTATTTCTTATCTGTAATAATTATATGGCCCTTAGCCAATATAACAGTAGGTATTTCCAGTGATTTATGAATAAATAGGTATAATTAAAAAGGCATTAGTCTTGGAATTAGTTCAATTTTTGACCATTATAATTGTCAAATCTATTAATATACAATTTATTATGAGTAGGCACTATCTCAAAAACTATAGCTGATACGAAGAAAAGCTAAGTGTTTTTGGAATCACCACATTCAAAATAACTAAAATCAATTGTTTTTCCTTCGGCATCAAGACAATTTTTTTTGTTGTTGGGCTGTGTAATAGTTACAACAAATCATTGTTAATAATTTAAAAATTATTCCTGCAACCCTAATCAGCTAATAATACAGCTGCAACTTAGAATAAAATTACACTAGTAGAAAAATAACTGGATCCAAACTCAACTATTATTCAATACTGTTTATTGACTACAATCTTTAAACCAGAGCCAAGAAACTTACGTTTACATTAAAAAGTCCTAATATATTTTTGTTGCACAGTATGTTGGCCAGAAATTTCGGATGCTGTACTGATTCTAGCCGGCGGCGATTTAGTCAATATATCTTAGAATAAAAAGTATAGCTTATTTATTATGTTCTGCAGCTAGAGCCAATATTAAGAACATAGATCAAGAGTTAATTTAGTTTTGTGTCTGGTTGAAAAAAATGAAATTGTATAGAACAGTTCTAGATTAAAACTTTATTTTTGTTCCAAGTAATAAAGCCATTCGATGGCAGACTATATTCTTTTATGATCATTTATTTTACTAAATTATATTTTTATGATTATTTCCATCAATAATCAAATACATTATTTTAACAATCAAATTGTTTCATTACACCATTCACATAATTATACTGATACAATTTTTACATTTTCCTTATAAGTGATAAAACTGTCTAATTAGCCCACAACATTTCTAGAAAGCATTTCTAAGTAGATTGAGGGAGAATGAGTTTCAATAAATGTCAAGTTAAAATAACTTTTTCTTTCAATATATGTACAGTTTTTTAGATTTTCATTATAATTTACCCTAGACAATCGGAAATTTACTTTAAAGGTAGGATTTAAGTAAAAAATATTTACATATATTACTTGTCGTTTGTCGTTAATCAGAATACAGGGTGTTATGGAAATGACTTATTATATTTAAACCAGCAAATCCTGAGATGAAAATAAATTGAAGAAAAATAATCATAAATGGCACATTAATCTATTAAGCGAAATATACACTTTATATGAAATCGGCCGCTACTGAGGACGTTTGCAATCAATAGTTTATTGAGGTTTGTTTACTTCGACCTTATTTTTAAATAATCCGTTTTATAATTAAATTCCATATTTTTTGTTATTATGAATTACACTAACAAAACGTTTAAAATTCATATACATCAAGCACGTGGAACCCTCAACATTCCATCCCCGCATCTCCAAACATACTGAAGAACGATAGTCGCGTGCGGGTCTTGTATTTTTATCTATAGCAAGGGACAGACACGCGGTGTGATCTGACATCATCGTTAGTATACTCTAGTGACTCACATTGTTCCTAATTGAATCCAGATGGAACGGCGCGACAGTATGTGGGTAAAAAAGGTTTTACCATAGTATTTAGATATTCGATTAAAAAAAAGTATGTAGACTTTCTCTATGACACCCTAGGAGTCACCCATTTAAATATAAGAAGTCATTTTCATAACACCCTGTATACATGCCAACGACAGTTCGTAAAATTTCAAAAATAAAACTTATCGTGAACATGAAAAATTTTATCAATAAAAAAACTAGCTCAAGTTATATTACCTCAGAATATTGTATTGTATAGTTATTCTAAAGTAATCTTCATAAAAGGTATTAATATCCTATATCAACAGTGCATAATTTCCAACTCTTATAAAGTATTGGTAGTTTACTCCAGGAGAAATATTATCTACATGGTAACATGGAAATGGCTTACTAAATTAAACGGCCGACTATTCAGATGTCGTGTTGAATTAACAGGTGATTCAACCTCGAAGCAGACAGGGTGTGTCTTAATAACTTGCTAATATTTAAGGAGGTCATTCTTGGGTTTATTGTCAAAAAAATACTTCATATGACCATATGTCCTAAACGTCTTAACTTTTGAGATACAGGGTGTTCAAAATTTTCAAAAAATCTCCTTTTTTATTAATATCTGTGATACTGCTATAGATGTTTTTGTGAAATTTGGTACACACTTTCTATTTATTAAGAGGCATTTTATGATGTATAACATGTTTTTTTATTCCCACCAATGGCGCTCGTATCGGAATTACCCTCTGTATTTATAAAGAAGAGAATTGTAAGCCACTTATTTTTTTTAAATAATAATTATTTTTGAAATTCTCATTCCTTGCTGTGCAAATATCGTCTCGTGATTTTTTGTCGTTTGACGTACAGTTTTCGTATACAAAAATGAAATTCATTTATTTTCACTCTGTTATAAAACTAGGGGGGCATAGCCCCCCTAGGCGCTCCGCGCGGGGCTCCGCGGACCCTCTTTTTGCGACAGATTCGCCTATATGTGTTTTGTTATTACCTAGATTTATCAACCGATTTGCGTGGATACACCGAGAAGTTTGAATGCAGGTTGATGCTTTAATTGGTTGGCCACACTCCTGCGGACTGTGTTGGGGGTACATAGCACCCAAATTCGTTCATTATAACATATGTTACCGTTTCACATTTTAAGGAACCAGCTATAACCGATTGCGAACAATCCGTTCACTATTTTACGTATCGAATAGAAAAAAATATTTAAAAAATGACAGCTGTCAAAAATAAACAAAATTTTCGGATTCCTTGCATTCGAATTACATAAAAACGATACCAAACTTGCGAAATTCCGTTGACCTTGTACATACTACTGACTTAGGAAACGTCAATTTGACAGCTGTCAAAAAATAGATAACAATTTCGTATACCTCATTCTCAAATTATATCGAATCGACACCAAACTTTTGAAATTCTGTTAACCTTGCATTTATTCTTTACTAAGGAATCCTCAATTTGACAGCTGTCAAAAAATATATAAAATTTTCGAATTAGGTATTCCCCAAATTATATTAATTCCCAAGTATTTTCATTTTTAATTTTTTTTTAATTTCTAAATAATTCATGCAAATGCCTTAAAAATTTGAAGAAATCGATATATTTCGATTTTATTCGAAAAGTATTATCTCTACGGTAAAATTGTATATATACTAAAGATGCACTTTGATAAGGTCTACAAGAAAGTAGTCTATAAAATTTTCTGTATCTACTATAGTTGTTGAGTTATTGAGCAAATCATGATTTCTATATTCTTGCAAATATCTCAAAAACGATTACATTTGAGAAAAAAAGTTTCGAACAAACAAAATATACTATTAAATTCTCTATCAGAAAGGAAATATACAAATTTTTCCTATTGGTTTAGATTACGGAGATATTTAAGAAAAACTGAAAAATATCAAGAAATTTTGAAATTCTTAAAAATTCAAAAAAAAAATTATTAAATATTCTTACATTTTATATAATATTTGATGTATACTGATAGAATAAATATATTATGTTTAGAAGGAAACCATTAATGAGTTACAAAATGCGACAGATTCTCACTAGGCGCTAAACGCGCAGGGGCCTCCGGCATCCACCTACATGCGTTTTTGTTATTAACTAGCCGCTCCGCGGCAGGGCTCCGCCGTTCACCTGTATGCGACAGGTTCGCCTACGTGTGTTTTTGTTATTATTACATAGAATTGACCACCGATTTGGGTGGATGCACCGAGAAGCTTGAATGTAGGTTGATGCATTAATTCGTTGGCCACACTCCTGCGGACTGTGATGGGGGTACATAGCACCCAAATTTGTTAATTATAACCGTAATGTGACCGTTTCACATTTTAAGGTACCAGCTATAACCGTTTGCGAACAATCCGTTCACTATTTTACGTATCGAATAGAAAAAAATATGTCAAAAATTACTGCTGTCAAAAAATAAATAACATTTTCGGATTCCTTGCATTCGAATTACATAAAAACGATACCAAACTTGCGAAATTCCGTTGACGTTGTACCTATTACTGACTTAAGAAACGTCAATTTGATAGCTGTCAAAAAATAGATAAAAATTTCGGATTCCTCATACTCAAATTATATAGAAACGATACCAAACTTGTGAAAATATGTTAACAAAAAAATGTCAAAAATGACAGCTGTCAAAAAATAAATACATTTTTCGGATAATTTATACTCAAATTATATAGAATCGATACAAAATTTTTGAAATTTTGTTAACCTTGCACTTATTCTTTACTAAAGAATCACCAATTTGACAGCTGTCAAAAAATAAATTTAATTTTCGGACTCTTTGCATTTGTATTACATAGAGACGATACTAAACTTGCGATATTTTGTTCACCTTGCACATATTACTAACCTAAGAAACGTCAATTTGACAGCTGTCAAAAAATGTATAAAATTTTCGAATTCCTCATACTCAAATTATATAGAAGCGATACCAAACTCGTGAATTTTTGTTAACTTTGGAACTATTACCAACGTAATATACGTCAATTTGACAGCTGTCAAAAATTTAATAAAATTTTCGGATTGCCTGCATTCGAGTTATACGAAATCGACACCAACTTTACGAAATTATGTTATCATTACGCCTATGATCGACAGTTAACCGAAATCAAAGAATTGTTAAAATGGCAGCTGTCAAAATATGAATTAAATTTTCGGATTCCTTGCCCTCGAATTATACGAAAACGACACCAACTTTGTGAAATTCTATTAATCTTGCAATTTTTACTAACAAAGAAAACGTCAATTTGACAGGTGTCAAAAAATAAATAAAATTTTTTAAATTCCTTTAATATTACTAACATAATGTGCTACTTGATTTTTCTTCAAATTGACAATTTACTAAATTATTCCTATTTTTCCACAAAATGCGAAACGACCCTATTAAAAATTTGCTAAACATCCCATGTATTTTCACGAATTACGGTAAAAGCCACGCCTTTCATACATTTCGAGCGAAAGTTAGAAATTTTGCTGTCACCGTTACGAATTTTCTTAATTTTCTCCAAGTTCGAACATCTTTATGATAACTTTATATACATCAAAATGTTCGGAAAAGATGAGGGAATCAGATAAATCTAGAAAGAAATCTCTAAACGAAAAGTTATAGAAGATATAGCAGAGTAAACTGAACTTTTGAAAAAAAAAATTTCGAAAAAATTTATAAAATATTTTTTTTATCCGCCAAAGGATATTTTTGGATCACACAGTCGATGTGGAACGTAAAGGTTATTTATTCCTTTAAACGATAGGCTAAAGAATCGTTGAAAAAGTTACATACACTAGCGTACAGCCGGCTTTCAGTAAGAGGATGTCAAAATTTGTCATTATTGCTTAATTGATTGTAGTTATTTTTGTATAAGAAATTAAGAAACTAAATTATGGTTTATAATCGTGTTCTGATGTGCTCTTTCCGATGACATATATAACATTTCGATGAAATATTATTTTACCCCATAAAAAGGAAAAAGAAATTTTTACGAAATCATCAAGTTCAGTTTTTCGCAAATTTCTCCATTTTATAGGTCTTTTAGCATGATATGATGTATTGTGAAATATTAGTATTTGAGATGACCTATCCACCGGTTCAAACCCGGTGCCAATCTATAAGACAGAAATCGAATAATTCATTATCGAAAATGACCCTGCATTTTCATGCTTCCCAACTTTAAAAAAATCAAAAAATTGACTTCCCGACATTTTATTGAAAAAATCTCGCGACGAGTTTTTCTAAATAAGTTTCTTGATAACATACTAGAATATAAACTGAATCGCTTAAGTTTTACGAGACCGGCAAGTCGTAGAAAAAAATATTTAATTTTTTGCACATTTTCTGACTATTTCGTTTAATAACTTACGAACGGAACACCCTGTATAATGACGTACATCGGCTAAGGATACGCCATATATACCAAAGTATACCCCAAAAGTTTCATTGCTCCAACGTGAGCCGTTTAGAAGAAATCGAATAACTGGTTTCAAGATGCACCCGGTTTCGGCTCTCCCATAAGAGCAATGTAAATATGTCGTTGCAGACCATTTTGGAAATCGGGAAAATGGTAGGAAATTTTCCATTTTGGGCAACGGTAGGGCTCATTATCGAAAGCCGAAATCCCATAGAATCTTTTCCATACCATTTCCATTCTCAAATCGGTCAATTAACTTCTGCATCTCGCTAAGAAAATGGCTATTTTTGGCCTATTTCGACCGAATTTGACAGCCAAAATATTTAGTAAAATCTCGTCCGTCCGTCCGTTAAAATCCGAGTAAAGTTCAAGTCCAGTCATCAGATTTGGAAAAATTGGCCGTCCCAGCTCGGTAAATTGTCGTTTTTCTCCCGATTGGAAGGAAATTTCGAAAATTTTGAAAAATAATAATGTGGTGAGAAATGATGGACGATGAAAATACGCTTATAGAGAACTCTCCGAAATAATATTTGTAGGAGTTATTCGTGACTAAACAAAACTTCTAGTGAAAAATGGGTGAAAATGGATATACTTAATTTCTTTTAACCCTTTAGATCGTCATTCGAAACGTGCGCTTGGTATGAATCTTCAAGTACCATCATTCCGCTTGACGAAAAAGTAAAAAAATATGGAAAATGTTAAATAGGAAAGCGTATAGACGAACTTTAGTGTAGCGGTGACAAAAAAATTATTTCCAAATTTCTAAAATTCAATCGTTAATAGTATTTTCGGTATTTAAATCGAAGAAACGAAAATATACGTATCGAATGTGATTTACCTCGAACTTTCCGGTAAAGTAAACTAAATTTCGATCAAAAGCCGTTTTTACCTCGAAAAAAATGAAAAACCGTCCATTTTTACCCCGAAATATCAACTTGTTCAGTATTTTCAATTTTTTCCCATCTTCTAATAACTTTAGGTATAGATAGATGTATTGATGGTACCTAGTTTTTGAGATGGGAAATCGAAAATTTAAAACCGCGTGACGCTAGGTCCCACCCAGTTCGAGCTATTCGGTACCCGAAATGACCCTTTTTTGCCAAATTTCGACTTTCAAAAATTCTTTTAAATTACTTCTAATCGTCGTACGATACCCAATTTCAATAGGGTTCTGAAGCGACCGGTCATTGTCACACTCTGAAAATTTAAATCGAAAAAATTGCGATTTGCGACCTGAAATCCGGATCAACGGGAATCGCCGAAAAGTCGACTTTGACGCTTAATAACTTCGAAACGACACACCCTGTATACCTGAAAATTTGAGACAATACGCGCGCACTATCCAAAAGTAAAACCAAAAAGTTTCGTCGTTTCGACTCTTATAGTTTTTTCTCCAAAAATACGCAAGCTCGAAAATGTCGAAAAACACGGCAACATCCGAACTCAAGGTCACTCTCAAGATGTAATACATAGCGACCGGGACGGGCGCTATGTAATTAGGTAGAAAGATTAAAAAGGATCTAGTAGGTATGAAGCAGATTTTGTTTTGTAAACATAAGCAGTTGTGACGGTTGGCTACCTAGTCTAGTTGTCACGTATTTAAGTCATTAACATTAACAAATTATTAAAAAAAATGAAAATCTTTAACACCCAGTATCTCAAAATTTAAGACATTTAGGACATATGTTAAGTTTTTTTGTGAAAATGCCGCCTTAAATATAAGCATGTTATTAGGAACCACCCTGTATACATATATTATGAAATACGGACAAATATAATGTATATATAAATTTCGGATTAAAAGTTAAAATAAAAAATAAATTGTTTATAAAGTTAATTGTATTTATTTTAAATCTAACTAGCAATTAAATCATGTGCGCCCAAAACGAGCAGGATCACCTTACACAAATTGTAAATACAGTGATGCAAAAAATATCTCATCGCATTCCTAACCAAACTACTAATCACCCGAAAACCCCTCACTTGGTCATTTTTACAATAAAAAATACGTACACTACAATAATAGTCGGCAGTAAAATGTGCAGATTTAAAAATATTTAACTACTCGAGTTATAAATAAATTATTTTCACTATACAAGCGTTGTAAAATTTACAATATAATTTAATAATTACATGATTTGACTAAATTTATTAAAAATTCTAACTATACATTTTTAGAAATTATGTTTAAAATATTATTTTGGATTACTATAAAATGTAATTAACACTATATATATAACTGTCAAAGTATTAGATTATTAATACAGTATTAATAATATAAATTATATTGATTTTAACGAATATTAACTTTGTGAACTTTCAAGCTTTATTGAACTCAAATCTAAAATAAATATATTTAAACATTAATTAAATCAGAAAAAATATATTTCATTATTTAATCCCCATTTAACTATAAAGAATTTTAAGTGGTATTTTGGTAACAAATTATTTCAAGCACCCTTCATACAAAAGTGTTTTTTAGGCATAAAGTCAAGTTAAGGGAAACCAAAATTTTCTATAAAGCAATTAAAATTTAATAAAACATGACATAGCATGGCCGGGCTGAAATTTACATTTTCTGAAAATTACATCGAGTTGGCTGTCATGTTCCACAAATAAGTTATATCACATTTAATGAATCCCGAGCTGCGAGGATGATAATTTGGTCCTGGCGGTTTAAAATTCGGGTAACCGAATGTTAAATACTTGGGAGGGTTTAAATTAAAGGGTCTTATTTTCATTTGTTTTAAATAAGCAGTCTAGTCTAAAACAGTCTTATCGTATGCGGTTACTATATTTGCAATGATGCATTAGATATCTGTCAGTAGAGAATGATTCGATAACAAAGATTGTATCAGTAAGAATGATTGAATGATCGAATCCTTACCAGTTAATTTTACATTTTTTTAACATTTTATTTTAACATTTTATTAACATTTTTAACATTTTATTTTAACATTTTTAATATATAATATATACGTATAATGAATAGCAAAAACCAATCTAGGTGCAGAACACCCGTATGTGCCGAAATCTAAAATTAGACATATTTTATGTATTTAATATTTTGTATTTTTATTTATATTACCTATATTATACTTTTATGTATGTGACACACATTACTGAAACATGCTCACAATCCATAATGATTTAGTGAGTTACTGAAAAAGTATTGAAAACTTTTTTGTATTCCGGTAAACTTACTGATTACACTTTTTATTAAAAGTTTTTATATTTTTTATTTATTTTATATTACCTGTATGATGAATCATATCATGAGAGTTGGAGTTCCAAGATTGGAATGGCCCGCATGTACCCCGGATCTCAACCCAATCGAACATTTTTTAGATCAATTTATAAGGGCCGTTCGTCGTCGTCCTGTACAACCACAAACCTTGCAAGACTTACGACTGGCGCTCACCGAAAAATATCAGGCTATCCCCCAAGAAAGAATAAGTAACATTATTCATTCCATGCCACGAAGACTGCAAGCTGTTATTACTGTGAGAGGAGGAAATGCACGATATTAAAATTGTTTCTGTTAATTAACTTTATGATATATCTAGTGTTTGTTTTTCTTAATAAAAATAGGCTTCAAATCAGCGTTTCATTTAAAATTTTGCAGCTCGCAGCAGAAATGAGATAATGGAATGAATCAAAAACGAAATGTTTAGAATACATCAAAGATTATAAGAAACAGTATTAAAATTATCCTTCTCAATTTTCCTACAGGGTGTTTTGAAATTAAGACAAAAAACAACAGTTTGATTTACTCCTGTATAATATAGCCTAATCAAAAAATGTTACTTTATAAAATAATTTAGGAAAAACACATTAAAAAAAAGTTATAAAATATCAAACTTGACCAAAATTTCTCTTGATAATTTACACTGTTTCCATGAGAATGTAATATGAGAAGAATTAAAAAGAGAATTTTGACAAAGAAAGTAATTTCTGCCAATGTAATTTATGCCACAATTATAATTTTTGATTACAATACATCTGCAACCTATCATAAATGTTAAAATTTCTAATTAACAAAATATTTACATAATATTATTTGTATATTAAATTTCTTTGTTGTTGTTCATTAATTATTTTTTAGTCTTCGTTCGCTGCCTTACAATTCCCGCAGGAACCTAAAGCTTAACGTGGGCTTCGAAATTCAATTTAAATTGATTGTTGCGAGAGATCCACTTGTCTAAAATTAAAAATTATCAATTTACTTGCAAAACAAAGTGAAAATGAGAAAACATTTAAAAAATTTCACCGGCATTTATATTTGGGAGTTTCTTTCCATTTGTGATAATACATTTTCTCCTAGACGCTTTCTGTTATTTTTTTAAAAATACAAGTTTTGCATAATTTTTTATTTTTTTCTATTTTTCCTTTTCTTAATACTAAGAAATTATAGACGGGAATTGAATATTAATAGGATTCTTGATATTATTACTTAAATTTGAGAATTGTATTTAACAATAGCGACAAATAAGATAGTTGTTAATCCGGTAATGTAAAACGCGGAAGCAGGTATGAAAGATGGCCGTTCGAATAAGGGCTTTAAAAAAAGTTCCTTTCCAACGCTCGAAGGCGACGGAATGTCTTTGCCTAATTTACACAAAACGACAAAGAAAAATTAGGCTAATTTTAAAATGTCAGCGATGGTTTTTCTAGGAAGTTGTTTACAACTTACCTAATAATGTGAATTATTTACTAATAAAAAACTGTGAAACTAAGGAGCATTATAACGTGCTTGAATTAAAATCGTTGGGCGATATATAAAATTCAATTTCTAATCATTTACTAAATCATAAAAAGTAAAAAAGTTGTCTACTTTTTGCAAACTTTTCTGACGACAAAAAAAATTATTTACAAAAAATTAAATCTAGGTACTCATATAGAAATATGTTATAATATCAAATCAATTAGCCGGAACTTCAATTGTCCGAATTTTCTGCAAAAAAATGTATACAGGGGCCGAGACGGTTTGTATTTTTTTTTAATCTAGAGTTTCAGATAATGATTAACAAATATTGTCAAATAGTACACAACTCGATTGTGTACTTGAGAGAGATCATCACCTAATCTTATATGTTCTCTTCTTCTTCAGGCGCCTATCTGTTCGAGACGTTGGCTATCATATTGGCTAATCTAACTTTGTTTACAGCTGCTCGGATTAGTTCGGTGGTTGTTAGGGAGAGCCAAAATCTACCAATCGACTTATTCGGCGAATTAAATTTCGGCCAATTGACAACATACAAAAATATAAAATTTTCATTCCCCAAGTCTCCAATATTGCATGAGACCAGCAAATCTTTACCGTTCGTGATGATTATAGAATTCGTAGATTCAGTTACTTTAAATAATTCCCCAAATTAATAAAAAGTTTAGAGGTGACCTTATTATTGTTGTAGCTGTTTTCATAAAAACTATCGTTTAGGTCATTGGTGAAAATAAAGCGAAAAAAAAATAGAATAAAAAATGATCGGTGATGAGAGAGCACGAAAAATGCACACATCATGGACAATGAGATGCTTAGCCATAATAATACAGGAGTGTCAAATTTTCCTTACCATCCATATATAAGATTTTACCTGACATCTTAGGTCTTCAAATTAGACTGTCAGGAAAAACAATTATAATAGCCCAATTCACACATCACGTTGTACCTGACGGTTTAGATCTTTAAGTAAGACTGTAATAGCCATAGTTTTATCGGACGTTTTAGATATTCAAGTAAGTCGTGCAAAATGGTTTCAAAACCCGTATCCACACTCACAGTTTAGTATTCATAATTCAGATCAGGTTTGTATTTTTTTCCCGCAATCCCTCTATCAGGACAGATTCCTAATAATACGGATATTTTGCCTGAACAAGTAAAACGTCAGATAAAATGTTATGTTAGACACTGTTCATACCTAATGTTTTAACTGATACGTTTTACTTGAGAAGTAAAATCACAGGTAATACCTTATGTTAGACGCTGCCTACAACTAATGTTTCAACTGATATGTCTTACTTGACAAGTAAAACCTTGTGCGACCAGTAAACACACAAGTTACCGATAAAGACTGAGTAAACAATCAAAAAGATCAGAATGAAAGCGATATGTCTTTCTGAACGACAGTTTGTATAGGCGGCCTAGTTTCCATAGGTACCATAAACTAGAATTATTACGATTATAATGAAGGATATATTAAGGGCCGATATTTGAGTATTAGTTTAAGTTAGACCTTAGCTAAAGTAACCTTAACGTTAACGCAAATCTTAGAAAACTATGTTTTAAATTAATTTAAGGGTCCTCCATAATTTCCGACATAAATATTATGATTTAATATATTGGACAGTGACAAGCAAACAAGAGTCATATCATAATGTTGCAAACTATTTTTTTTTTAATTTTAATAAACATACATATTTATTTATTTTTTTTAAAAAATGATTATAAAGAGAGGATGAAATAAAATGTCATGCGATACACGTTCTTTAGGTGCTATTACAGATTACAGTACGAGTTATTTTACGGACGAGGCGACGCAGGAGCCGCGTCTGGAATATAAACGAGTAGTCACCTACCGGACTTTGAATATAATATAATTGGCGCATTGAAGCACTGAGAAATAATTAAAGTTTCCAACTTCCTCAAATTTATAACTTCTCATTTACAATTAAGCAGGAAGACCAAAAGCATAATTTCACTAATCTGTGGTACGGTGCTCTGCTGGCTTCGGAAAGAAACAAAAAAGGGTGTAACAAATTCGTCCTTCACCATTAGGATTTCGGAAACGGTACTACGATGTCGGTTAAATTGAGGCAAAATTGCGTAATTACAGGAGCTTTCAAGCTATTTGGAAAAATTTAAAATTTTGCGTTCCGGTTTTTATTTTTTTCCCGACGTTGCTCGAACAGATGTCCAAAAATACATCTCACTTTCTCATTGCTCCTTTTTATTCTCCACAAGATGGCATCATCACATCTTTAATGCGACGTTTCGTCATTAGGTAAACATCATCAGCTTAATTTTTTTAAAATACGGTCCTGGATTGTTTCTTTAAATTATGAAAGGGGGCCTAAATCTACGTTCAGCAATGTATAACAATTACTGGTTTCCGAGGTTTTGTTTTTACTTTACCATTTTCATTAAAATACCCCTAGTACGTTCCTGTAATTTACTATTGTTTCGAAGAAACTGAAGATTATAAAATTATTATTGTTATTTCTGTCCTTAATTATTATTTTTTTTTTTAAACTAATAGTTGTATCAAATTTCTACTTACTGTAAGTACCAGAAATTTATTTTATTAATACGAATAAGATTGGACTCTTAAAGCCAGCACTTTCCTAAAACTTTTAAAAGAGGCATTCAGGCATTTTCGAATTATTCCGAACTTTAAAAAAAAACGTTAATTACAGGAACGTACTAGGGATATTTTAATGAAGATGGTCAATTTAAGGAACAAATTGATGGAAAAGCAGTAAGTATTGTATAACGCTGAAAGTGGATTTAGTTCCTCTTTCATAATTTAAATAAAAAATCTAGGCCCGTATTTAAAAAAATTAAGTTGATGATGGTGACCCAAAGACATTAAAGATATGATAATGCCATTTTATGGAAAATAAAAAGTAGCAACGAGAAAGTGAAATTTATTTTTGAACATTTCTTTGAACAAAGTATGGAAGAAATAAAAACCCAAACGCGAAGATTAGATTTTCTGCGATAACTTTGCGTCAATTTAACCGACTTCGTATCTCTTATCGTTCCCAAAATCCCAATGGTGAAAGGCGAATTTGTTACACTATTTACCATTGAATATGCAGGGTGGTTGATTAGTGCGAGGAAGTCAAATATCTCCGTTGTTCTTAAAAATATCAAAATTTATTGAATACAAAGGTTCTAGGATAAAGAAAAGCGCACATTTTAAAAATATTTTTGGATATACAGGATGCTAAAAAAAACGGGTCATCATATAAATAATTTTTTTTAAATAGTACCCCCCATTTCTTTTTGTCTCATCGAATTCGGCGCAAAATTTTACATAAGATATTTTGTTTTGGTGATTTATACGACGTTGCCAGATTATCCAATTTTTCCTAAAATTTTCTCGAAAAACATTATATCAAAAAAATTATTTTAAAATATTACCAATTTAAACTAAAAAAGAAATTTTTATATTTTTATAAACCTTAGAGGTGTCCGAATAATTTTACTAAAAAAAGCATCAATATCGTATACAGGGTGTTTTTTACATCGGTATAAATGTAGCAATCTTTAGATAAATATTACTCGATTTTTTCAAATGGACCCCCCTGTATATTATTATGTCAGTTTACAGATAATTTCAACCTCTTTAAATTGGCAATTATAATAAATGCTCTAAAACGTAACGTTCTTTTAATATTTTATGTTTTATTTAAAAAATGGAAAAATAAACTATAACAAGTGTTCAATATGACCTCCATTAACATCTAAACAGGTCTCTACGCGTTCTTGAAATGATCTACTAACTTAATTTAATACATTGTTGTTGATATTCCGAAAAACTTGTGTAATGCGGTTCTTCATATTCTCTTTTGTGGTTGGAGGCACTTTATACACTTCATCTTTGACGTATCCCCACAAAAAGAAGTTAATTTTTGTTAAATCTGGAGATCGAGGTTGCCATTGAAATGGTTCACCTCTACCTATCCATCTATTAGGAAATTCATTGTTTAAATGTTCATGGATTGCGGCCGTACGGTGGACTGGAACTCCATCATGCAAATACCACATTCTGTCTTTTACAAAATTTTTCAAATTATTTAACAAGCGTGGTAACTCCTTTTGCAAAAAATCCAAATAGACCAGTTACTTGTGTTTTAAAAAAATAAGGACCAATGACATAATTTCGAACTATTCCATCCCACGCATTTAGTGACCATCTAGTTTGACTGTGAGTTCTAAAAAAATGTGTGTTGGCGGTTGCATAAAAATGGAAATTATGGAAATTATGCCTATTGACATATCCATTTTTATGAAATGTAGCTTCGTCAACGAACAATATATAATTAAGAAAATACCTGTCTTGGTGTATTTTTGTTGAGCCCATTCACAGAAAGTAACTCTGGTTCCATAGTCCTGATCGTTCAGCTCTTGCATCAGTTGAATGTGATATGGGTGCATTTTATTTTTAGTCAAAATATTTTGGACAGCCCAACGTTTTACATCTGTTTCATTGGAAATTGTTCTTTGGGAGATATGGGGATTTTTAGTTACTTTCAGCAGCATGGTTAATTTATTTTCTTCTGTTAACACTTTTAGTTCTTTCGATTTCTTCATATTCTACTTTTCCCGTCCGAGAGAAACGTTAATTAATTTATCAAATGCTTCTTTTCTTGGTTGCCTTCTATCAGGATAAGCTTCCCGATAAAGCCTTGTAGCAACTAGGCAGTTTCTGTTACTTGCTCCTAATATGAAAACCATATCGACTAATTCGTCTGTAGAAAAATTCATAGCGTGTCAACAAACAATACTTTTTCATCTACAATAATTACCTTAACACCGTAAAGTTGTTAATCAAAATATATCAGAAATCTAAATTCATTATTATGATAATAGTACGAATTGTTGATTTTTGTTTAACTCATGGCCAACTTATTGAAAGTGCCGATTTTTCTCCATTTTTTAAATAAAACATAAAATATTAAAAGAACGTTACGTTTTAGAGCATTTATTATAATTGCCTATTTAAAGAGGTTGAAATTATCTGTAAACTGACATAATAATATACAGGGGGGTCCATTTGAAAAAATCGAGTAATATTTATCTGAATATTGCTACATTTGTACCGATGTAAAAAACACCCTGTATACGATATTGATGCTCTTTTTTAGTAAAATTATTCGGACACCTCTAAGGTTTAGAAAAATATAAAAATTGATTTTTGGGGTTTAAATTAGTAATATTTTAAAATAATTTTTGTTGATATGATGTTTTTCGAGAAAATATTAGGAAAAATTGAATAATCTGGCAACGTCGTATAAATCACCAAAATAAAATAACATATGTTATATAAAATTTTATGCCGAATTCGATGAGATAAAACGAAACTACTACTATTTAAAAAAAATTACTTATATGATGCCCCGTTTTTTTAGAGCATCTTGTATATCCAAAAATATTTTTAAAATGTGCGCTTTTATTTATCCTAGAACCTTCGTATTTAATAAATTTCGATATTTTTAAGAACAACGGAGATATTTGATATCTTCGCACTAATCAACCACCCTGTAAGTAAGTGAATAGAAAAAAACGGTCTGTGTAATATCAAAGAAATTGAAAAATATTCCAAAACAGCGCCAGTTGTGGTTATTTTTATATTTGCAAAGAAGTTCGTACATGCATATATGTTTAGTTGCAAAAAAGTTCGTACATGCAAAATTGTTAATAATCATTTTAGGCAAGATGTTTTCCTTTCCTTACAGCAGGGAGCGAAGTGGATACAGATAATGTACAATAATTGTCAAAATAAAGGAACATAAATTCGCCGTCACACTAGCATTTTGATCCGTTCTCCCCTTGATGCAAAAAGAGTGGTAAAATATAAATGTCTGTTATGGCTTGCCAGAAAATTAATATTTAGCCATTAACATGTCAACACCAATGTTTTAGAATTATTGCCCATCACACACCAAGTGATGGAGTGGGCCCCTTTATTGCCTAGCATTAGAAAGCCTACTTAAATCGATAAAAACATATTTATTTTATTTATATTTTGCAAACGAATTAATTATAATCATTAAGCAATGCCGGTGTATACAGGTGAGGATTTTAAAGTGTCACGATGCAAAATCCGAAAAACGGCTGGAAATATTTTATTTTGATCTGGCTGGTGATAAATTTGAAATGTGAAATGAATATGGTATTTTTTTTTTCGATAAATCGATTCTCGGTCAAAAACTACACGGACAGACAAACTTAGTTAAATTTACTATAAAAATAGTAGAAATAATCATAATTTATGGCTCTATATGTGACTGGAATAACTCTTATTAAGAACTGTCATAAAATTATTAAGATGCTGTTTATCTTTGGAGAATGACGGAAATCATTTCACCTTTCAGAAAATTAATTTCTGATAATTTAATGTTAGTTTTTTAATCCCAATATGTTTTTTTCCGATGTACCTATTTCTTATAGATAGTTTGTTTGTGAGTTTAGGTAACTTTGAATTGAAATTCCAGTATTTGATTAACGTTTCGGTTTATCATACTAAACCATCGTCAGAATTATTTATTATGAAGAGAAAAAAAAGCCGTATAAATAAAATAGAAAGAAGAATTATTTTTGATGGTGTTAGTCACAAATTTCTTATCTAACTAACTAAGTTAGTTCACTCAAAAACAAGAAAAAATGTTACCAATTTTACTGTAAGTTAGTGAAAATTATACAAGGTATGTTTCTTTCATATATTTTTTCATTTTAATCTATACTTAACTTAATTAAAATAAAGTAAGAAATTTGTCACTAACTAACTAATCTATACTTAACTTAATTAAAATAAAATAAGAAATTTGTCACTAACACCGTCAAAAATATTGATTCTTTCTATTTTATTTATACGCCTTTTTTAATAATATACAGGGTGGCCCATCGAAAACAGTCCAGTAAGGTTTACGACTGTGTACGTGAAAATAAAAAAAAATCTCGGACCCGTAAACTTGTGTTTTCAGGGGGACACGTTTCACTATTAATTTAATCCCTGTAACCTCAACCCCCCTAGCGGGGGCAGTTACTGCCCTTGTTTTCTCAAATGGGAATAGGTATATTTGATACATCTTTTTAAAGGGCATTCAATTCTCTTTAAAATGGCGCTTTGTTTCGTAAATTTGAGCTACGCGCCGCCGAGAAATTGCGTTCTAAAAAATGTAATTTTATCGAGTAATACTTACATGTTATCTTATTAAATATTGAAAATGTCCGCCATTCACCTCCAGACAATAGTACAACATCTGTTCAAAGTGTTCTCGGACATTGTGAAGAACATCTGGTGTAATTTGTTGACATTCAAAATTGTTTACGCACGAACCTGTGTACTTGATAAGAGGTGCAGTGAAATGTTTCAAAGTCCGTTGCTCGGCGGCGCGTAGCTCAAATTCACAAAACGAAGCGCCAGTTTAAAGAGAATTTAATTCCCTTTAAAAAGATGTATCATAACATACCGATTCCCATTTGAAAAAACAAGGGCAGTAGCCGCCCCCGCCAGGGGGGTTGAGGTTACAGGGATGAAATTAATAGTGAAACGTGTCCCCCTGAAAACACAAGTTTACGGGTCCGAGGTATTTTTTTAATTTTCACGTACACAGCCGTAAACCTTGCTGGGCTGTTTTCGATGGGCCACCCTGTATAGATAATAATAAATAGTTCTGACGATGGTTTAGTATAATAAACCGAAACGTTAACCAAACACTGGAATTTCATTTCAAAGTGACCGAAACACAAAAGAAAACTATCTATAATTTGAAAAAACAGTCAAAGAAACAAAATTATAAAAGTACCTATTTGTTGTTATTTTTTCATATATCTGTTTTGTTATTGTTAATAAATTAATTTGTATTATGGTTATTATGTAGCGGATTAGTATGAAATAATTTCAAAAATATAAATTTTAGTACATACTGTATTAACAGTTTTTTCAAATACACGTCCGTATTCTGAAAATTTCATGAAGGTGATTTAAAAGTCTAAAAATGTAATTAAACGATAATGTGTAGTAACAAACCCGAACAAACCCGAATTCAGAATAAAAAAGGCTCTTAATATTTGACATTATAAAATAATAGCCGTCTTAGAAAAAATGAAGTTGATGATGATTCCTTGAAAACGAGAGTTCGTATAAATAAAATGGTTGGGTAATCGTTGGGCTCATTAAAAGTTGCCATAAGAATATTTTGTTAGTTTTGCTCTAACGTTAATATTAACGCCGACAAGAAATAAAATTGAAAATCACTCAGAACTAAAAAATCTTACCAAAACTTTTTGTCTGGCACATTGATAGTGCTTTGATTGCAACACTTGTTCCCCATTTAATCAAAGTTGTATCTGTTACCATTAACGAGATCCCCATAGAGGCCCTCCTTATCTTGGACATCCTGTATTTAATTTCTAATCAATCAGATGAAACATACCTATTTCCATCAATTTAACCTGTGAACAATAAATAAGAACATAAATCCTGTGTCAGAATGCACAAAAATGCTGAGCTTTTCATTATAAAATATAAATCTACATTCCGACTTTTCATATAAAATATGTGATTGTTAAAATCCACGAAAGGCTACACGTACAAACGGTTATAGATTTTCTCGAGGCATTGTTCGGCATTCTGGGTATTCAAATGTCTGATAGAAATATTGTTATTGCCTTTTTTCTGCGGAAATCTGATTTCCCTTAGAGGATTGGAAGGTTTAGAAAATTACGTTATCGGTTTCCTGGTCCTAAATATAGAGAAAATCGCTAAAAGGTTTTTCGACAGCATTGTAGTTGTGCGATGCTATTTTCGGACTTGCCATTAAGTAAACGATATTGTGCAAAGAAAACGAATAAAAATTAAATATTAATCGTTGTTATACAGGGTACTTGACGAGTAGCTTGCATTAGAACTTTATGGAGAACTACTGAACATATGTTTCTGAAACTTTGGGAATTTAGGTTTATAGATACGCTCTCTTTAACTGAAATATTTACATGTTCCTGTCATTTCTGGCTATAACGGAAGTAGCTCTCAATTTTCGTTTGTTAAATATAACATGGTACTTTTTTATATTTAATTTTATACAACATATTTTTTACTGAGACTGCCAGTCTTTGAGATATTTGGACTTTTTGTAATTAATTGGCAAATGCATCGTGATGAAATATTTTAAATAATTTCTTTACATTAGCTCTTGGACTACCGAATAGCTAAAATATCATTAAGTCTTAAAAATATTTCAAACTTGGCTGAAAATATACAGGATGGTCACATTTTAATGTTAATGTTAAGGGAGATAGACCCGCAAGTGCTTAAACAGGATAATACAAGCCTGCAATGAGTATGTACGATCTATCGAACATAATGGTGGCTCAGCAGATATTTGACAGTTGTTTTATACAGTTAGGACTCCGTCATTGTTTTTTGATATGCCTTAAAATAAAATATTATTTCGATTTATACCTAATTATATCGTGGCTGTTTCTTGTCATCATGTTTAGAGAAATAACGTAATTCTAGAAAGAGCTTCAAAACGGCATTTTAATTTTTAGAAATAATCCTATATCAATTTAACGTTTTTTGGCCACAATATTTCGGATATTTTAGTATGGCTAAGAAGGATTTCAACCCCAGCAAAACTTGTGTCTTTTTTTCGATAAAAAAAGTTTCCCACTTGTTACACTTTCAGCCACACACACTGTTATTATATTTAAAAGAAATTATGAACAAAAAAATAAAATAACCGAAAACCTTAGGTAAGTATTTTTAGTGCTTCTCGAACCAATAAATAGAATACAAATAAATTTCTCGATGATACTAAAACTTTAACTACCACATCAATTCTGAAATGAAATAAATTTCTCGATGATATTGAAACTTTCTTCCTTAAATGGAGTTAATAACGAAAGCCAACCGAACTAGCGTAGGAAGCTCTTGACGAGCCTTAAATACTATATAAGTCACAATCATCGATAGTAAAATTTACGATCTAATTTTGCGTTCCTGATATTTAGTCTCCGTTTGCTATTATATGACTAGGACTTTAAGATGCTGCAAATGAGAATTCAATTTTGCATAATATAGATGTAGAGAAACTGATGAGTACCTCACATAATCAAAGACGGGCAACTGTTGTCTGTACAACATCATATAAAACACACTGTAAAAAAAACAAAGGGTGAATCAAAGTTTAAAAAAAAAGATTTGTTTAAATAATTTGTGTCAACTAATTGCGTATATTACTGTATCCTTCCGTCAACACATTATCATCATCATTCAGCCATCATCTTGTCCGCTGTTGGACGTAGGCCTCCCTTGGCATAGCCCAATTTCTTTGGTCCTGGGCCGCTTGCATCCAGTTTGCCTCCATCCGCTTGGTTGTCCGTCCACCTAGCTGGTGGCCAACCTCGATTTCGGTACGATTCCTCTCTTGATGGCCGCCCTCGATTTCGGTACGCTTCCTCTCTTGGTCTCCATTCAACAATCCTTTTTGTCCAGCGCCCGTCGAACACTCTTGCCACATGGCCAGCCCAGTTCCATTTTAAGTGATTTATCCTCGTCACGGCGTCGGTCACGCTAGAACGTTGCCTTATTATGTGGTTGGCATGTTGGCAATCCGGTCCCTCAATGATACTCCTAGCATCCCTCTTTCCATCTTCCTTTATGTTATTCTGATTTTATTTCGAAATTGTTTAGTGAGCCTCAGTGTCTCAGGTCAGAACCGGGAGAACACACTGGTCGAAATCCTTACGTTTCAGGCATATGGGAATGTTTAATGGAAAGATGTGCTTCAGTTTTCCATAAGCAGCCCAGGTTAAACCAATTCTTCTACGACGTTCGTGTGTTGAACTGCTAAACTCATACAAAGATCAATAATATTAATTAAACTAAAATACTAATAATTGTAATATAATTCTACGGTTGAAAGTTATTCAAATAAACACATGCTCACTTTTTATATGATATAAACAATTCCAGTTGAAATGGGCTAATCAAAATGCGCAAGAAGAGGAAGTATTAGTCCAATAAAAGTTCATGAAGGTTAAAATACCAATGTATGGAAAAATTATTATTTCCCAGACCACCGGATGATACCTTATACAATAAGGGAGTATTTTTGTCTACACTATAGCACTTTAAAATACTATTTCAGATTGAATGGTACCACCAAGAAAATGAAGTCCATAGTATTTTAAGGTGCTATTGTGTAGACAAAAATACGCCCTTATGGTATAGGGTATCATCGGGTGATTTGGGAAATAATAATTTTTTCATACATTGGTATTTGCTCTGCGCATTGTATTTTCTCGACTACCGTTGATACTATATCGGGAAGTATAGAGTATTCTCTGATGATAGGTATGTATGTATACCTACCCTGTACTGACGAGAACAAAAGAGTTCGAAACTGGTCTGCAGGTGGTGACATCCTATCAATGGAAAGGGCTTCCTTTTCTTGGTAGTGTCATTCAATCTGAAATAGTATTTTAAAGTGCTACTGTGTAGATAAAAATACGCCCTTATTGCATAAGGTATCATCGGGTGGTCTGGGAAACAATAATTTTTCAATACATTGGCATTTGATATTAATTACCACCTGAAAAGCATAGACTATTTATTTTGATTTCATGAAGTTTGTTACGATTGAACATCAATCAAACAATGATTGTTTTGTGCCATATTAATTTAACCAAATATAACACAAAAACAACAACACCGACTATATTGGCCTTAATATGTCTGTGTTAACCTGCTAGTTTCGTAATTTATAAACTAAATTTTACCTTACAGGTTGTGTACTTTTATTCAATTATAATAATTGAACAAGGGCTTCATAAAATCTAATCTCAGAGACATAGAGACATTGAATTAATATCACCAATACAACTCATCGCTCTGGGTATTGACTTGTACATAAACAGGTTTTAAGAGCGACATTAAATAGGAAAAGAAATAATTCATGAGCCAGAGATTCGGCTTATTCGGCTTGATTCCTGATGCGAGAGAGGTTGTACTTTTTTCTAACTTTTTTCATAGGTTAAATCGAGAGAGCTTTGAGTTTTACTAGATAAACTTCACTTAGGTAGTTTTTCGAAAACTTTTGCATCTAAAATATCTGAGGGTTAATAATTTGACGATAAAAGCGGTCGAGGACTTTTATCGCAAATTATTAAATCGAGAATATTTTAGAAGTAAAAGTTTGAGAAAAACTACCTACGTAAAGTTTACGTGGTAAAAGTTAAAACTCGAGTGGTTTATATTAAGATTGTTAACGATTTAATATTTTTTTTTATTCAACTGAATTATAAAAAAAATTCTACGTTTTTAAATGGTGGTACTTTCAATATTTTGGTCACTTTCAGATAATATAGCTTGCCCAAACCGCGCCATTGAGCACTGTTTCTCAGCCCGGTGAGACCGCTTATGGCGGGGATCGAAGCATATAAGTAGGCCGTGCAAGTGACGTCACAGCCAGGCAGGTTACTCCATACGTTTATCCTTTTGTGTCGATCGTTCTGTGTCAATATCAGACTTTGGGTTTGTTCGATTTAATCTAGGCCATATTTGTTTCCCTTTATTGAATCGGAGAAGGTTGATGCAGACAGAGACAGACATAGAATGCGAGCAGCACACGTTCTTAAATTATTTCACAACCGAACATCCTTCGTCTGGAAGGGGATAAAATCAAGTAACATAATATGATTTATAATGTGATTGAAAATGGTGGAGGAAGCGTCATTAAATTCTAAAATAATTTTTAATTTTCTATTCTTTTCACGAAAACGGACCTTCTCGTTTTGATGCAGGTAAGTAATTAATGATTGAAATATTTTTTTACTTATTTTTATTCGTTATTGTTATTTTACATTATAAAATTGTCCCATTATGTCCCAAACTTGTCACGCAAACTAGCAACAAACACATTTTTAAAGAATTTTACTTAAATTTTACAATCCAGAAGTCAAAAGCTACAACATAATAATTACAGCTTAGTTATATTAACCCGTAGCCAGAATTTTGATAAGTCCGGTAATATATTATTATGATAATTCTTTCTTTTCATAGTATAATTGAGAATCCCATAATGACTGAACATTAAAGAGGACTTCGATCACTAATGTTGCCAGGAGTATGCTACGAAACAAACAAATTGGAAGCCCATAATCATAATGATGGTGCATATATTTACTTGGTTAGTAGCTGTACATATAGTATTGTATTTACCTTGATTTGTTTGAAGTTGAAGATGGTAAAATATTTTATGTAAATTATGATTTATTTCCTATTTTTTAATAAAACTAATTACAACCTTCAATCTCTGAATTCTTTATTTCTAGTTTCATTACTAGTTCAATAATAATATAAAAGTATGTAAGGACAATTTTAAAGTGATATTTACAGCTGAAAACCTATGTCAAAATCCTAATATTTCATTTTCTCTACTTAGTAAATCAAATGAAAGGGTTTCGATGTTTTCTTTGCTTAAATGTCACTTTAAAATATTGATAGTAATACAAATTTGGAAAAAAGTTACATTTGAAAACCACGTGCGCGCCAGGCATAATGGATGTCGCCGTATCATGTCTGCTTCGATTATTTAACACGGCAGTTTGTCTTCTTCCTGGTTATAAGTATTCGTTGCTGTTTCTTCGCTGTCCTTCCCGTTTCCATGGTAATCAAGCAAATTTGGCGCTGCAGGACCTACTAATTACATAACTTCTGCTTTAATTTAGCTCTGTCGTAAGAAATTTAAATTTATAAATATAACAAAAATAAGTTTTACCGAAGTTCTATTTAATAAAAAACTTAAAGCACCATTATTTAGCCAAATTAATGGTCTATTATCCTTTTTTTATAGACATAAGCTAATTCAAGAATATAATTTTGATTTCATAAGAATATTTTGTTAGTTTTGCTCTAACGTTAATATTAACGCCGACAAGAAATAAAATTGAAAATCACTCAGAACTAAAAAATCTTACCAAAACTTTTTGTCTGGCACATTGATAGTGCTTTGATTGCAACACTTGTTCCCCATTTAATCAAAGTTGTATCTGTTACCATTAACGAGATCCCCATAGAGGCCCTCCTTATCTTGGACATCCTGTATTTAATTTCTAATCAATCAGATGAAACATACCTATTTCCATCAATTTAACCTGTGAACAATAAATAAGAACATAAATCCTGTGTCAGAATGCACAAAAATGCTGAGCTTTTCATTATAAAATATAAATCTACATTCCGACTTTTCATATAAAATATGTGATTGTTAAAATCCACGAAAGGCTACACGTACAAACGGTTATAGATTTTCTCGAGGCATTGTTCGGCATTCTGGGTATTCAAATGTCTGATAGAAATATTGTTATTGCCTTTTTTCTGCGGAAATCTGATTTCCCTTAGAGGATTGGAAGGTTTAGAAAATTACGTTATCGGTTTCCTGGTCCTAAATATAGAGAAAATCGCTAAAAGGTTTTTCGACAGCATTGTAGTTGTGCGATGCTATTTTCGGACTTGCCATTAAGTAAACGATATTGTGCAAAGAAAACGAATAAAAATTAAATATTAATCGTTGTTATACAGGGTACTTGACGAGTAGCTTGCATTAGAACTTTATGGAGAACTACTGAACATATGTTTCTGAAACTTTGGGAATTTAGGTTTATAGATACGCTCTCTTTAACTGAAATATTTACATGTTCCTGTCATTTCTGGCTATAACGGAAGTAGCTCTCAATTTTCGTTTGTTAAATATAACATGGTACTTTTTTATATTTAATTTTATACAACATATTTTTTACTGAGACTGCCAGTCTTTGAGATATTTGGACTTTTTGTAATTAATTGGCAAATGCATCGTGATGAAATATTTTAAATAATTTCTTTACATTAGCTCTTGGACTACCGAATAGCTAAAATATCATTAAGTCTTAAAAATATTTCAAACTTGGCTGAAAATATACAGGATGGTCACATTTTAATGTTAATGTTAAGGGAGATAGACCCGCAAGTGCTTAAACAGGATAATACAAGCCTGCAATGAGTATGTACGATCTATCGAACATAATGGTGGCTCAGCAGATATTTGACAGTTGTTTTATACAGTTAGGACTCCGTCATTGTTTTTTGATATGCCTTAAAATAAAATATTATTTCGATTTATACCTAATTATATCGTGGCTGTTTCTTGTCATCATGTTTAGAGAAATAACGTAATTCTAGAAAGAGCTTCAAAACGGCATTTTAATTTTTAGAAATAATCCTATATCAATTTAACGTTTTTTGGCCACAATATTTCGGATATTTTAGTATGGCTAAGAAGGATTTCAACCCCAGCAAAACTTGTGTCTTTTTTTCGATAAAAAAAGTTTCCCACTTGTTACACTTTCAGCCACACACACTGTTATTATATTTAAAAGAAATTATGAACAAAAAAATAAAATAACCGAAAACCTTAGGTAAGTATTTTTAGTGCTTCTCGAACCAATAAATAGAATACAAATAAATTTCTCGATGATACTAAAACTTTAACTACCACATCAATTCTGAAATGAAATAAATTTCTCGATGATATTGAAACTTTCTTCCTTAAATGGAGTTAATAACGAAAGCCAACCGAACTAGCGTAGGAAGCTCTTGACGAGCCTTAAATACTATATAAGTCACAATCATCGATAGTAAAATTTACGATCTAATTTTGCGTTCCTGATATTTAGTCTCCGTTTGCTATTATATGACTAGGACTTTAAGATGCTGCAAATGAGAATTCAATTTTGCATAATATAGATGTAGAGAAACTGATGAGTACCTCACATAATCAAAGACGGGCAACTGTTGTCTGTACAACATCATATAAAACACACTGTAAAAAAAACAAAGGGTGAATCAAAGTTTAAAAAAAAAGATTTGTTTAAATAATTTGTGTCAACTAATTGCGTATATTACTGTATCCTTCCGTCAACACATTATCATCATCATTCAGCCATCATCTTGTCCGCTGTTGGACGTAGGCCTCCCTTGGCATAGCCCAATTTCTTTGGTCCTGGGCCGCTTGCATCCAGTTTGCCTCCATCCGCTTGGTTGTCCGTCCACCTAGCTGGTGGCCAACCTCGATTTCGGTACGATTCCTCTCTTGATGGCCGCCCTCGATTTCGGTACGCTTCCTCTCTTGGTCTCCATTCAACAATCCTTTTTGTCCAGCGCCCGTCGAACACTCTTGCCACATGGCCAGCCCAGTTCCATTTTAAGTGATTTATCCTCGTCACGGCGTCGGTCACGCTAGAACGTTGCCTTATTATGTGGTTGGCATGTTGGCAATCCGGTCCCTCAATGATACTCCTAGCATCCCTCTTTCCATCTTCCTTTATGTTATTCTGATTTTATTTCGAAATTGTTTAGTGAGCCTCAGTGTCTCAGGTCAGAACCGGGAGAACACACTGGTCGAAATCCTTACGTTTCAGGCATATGGGAATGTTTAATGGAAAGATGTGCTTCAGTTTTCCATAAGCAGCCCAGGTTAAACCAATTCTTCTACGACGTTCGTGTGTTGAACTGCTAAACTCATACAAAGATCAATAATATTAATTAAACTAAAATACTAATAATTGTAATATAATTCTACGGTTGAAAGTTATTCAAATAAACACATGCTCACTTTTTATATGATATAAACAATTCCAGTTGAAATGGGCTAATCAAAATGCGCAAGAAGAGGAAGTATTAGTCCAATAAAAGTTCATGAAGGTTAAAATACCAATGTATGGAAAAATTATTATTTCCCAGACCACCGGATGATACCTTATACAATAAGGGAGTATTTTTGTCTACACTATAGCACTTTAAAATACTATTTCAGATTGAATGGTACCACCAAGAAAATGAAGTCCATAGTATTTTAAGGTGCTATTGTGTAGACAAAAATACGCCCTTATGGTATAGGGTATCATCGGGTGATTTGGGAAATAATAATTTTTTCATACATTGGTATTTGCTCTGCGCATTGTATTTTCTCGACTACCGTTGATACTATATCGGGAAGTATAGAGTATTCTCTGATGATAGGTATGTATGTATACCTACCCTGTACTGACGAGAACAAAAGAGTTCGAAACTGGTCTGCAGGTGGTGACATCCTATCAATGGAAAGGGCTTCCTTTTCTTGGTAGTGTCATTCAATCTGAAATAGTATTTTAAAGTGCTACTGTGTAGATAAAAATACGCCCTTATTGCATAAGGTATCATCGGGTGGTCTGGGAAACAATAATTTTTCAATACATTGGCATTTGATATTAATTACCACCTGAAAAGCATAGACTATTTATTTTGATTTCATGAAGTTTGTTACGATTGAACATCAATCAAACAATGATTGTTTTGTGCCATATTAATTTAACCAAATATAACACAAAAACAACAACACCGACTATATTGGCCTTAATATGTCTGTGTTAACCTGCTAGTTTCGTAATTTATAAACTAAATTTTACCTTACAGGTTGTGTACTTTTATTCAATTATAATAATTGAACAAGGGCTTCATAAAATCTAATCTCAGAGACATAGAGACATTGAATTAATATCACCAATACAACTCATCGCTCTGGGTATTGACTTGTACATAAACAGGTTTTAAGAGCGACATTAAATAGGAAAAGAAATAATTCATGAGCCAGAGATTCGGCTTATTCGGCTTGATTCCTGATGCGAGAGAGGTTGTACTTTTTTCTAACTTTTTTCATAGGTTAAATCGAGAGAGCTTTGAGTTTTACTAGATAAACTTCACTTAGGTAGTTTTTCGAAAACTTTTGCATCTAAAATATCTGAGGGTTAATAATTTGACGATAAAAGCGGTCGAGGACTTTTATCGCAAATTATTAAATCGAGAATATTTTAGAAGTAAAAGTTTGAGAAAAACTACCTACGTAAAGTTTACGTGGTAAAAGTTAAAACTCGAGTGGTTTATATTAAGATTGTTAACGATTTAATATTTTTTTTTATTCAACTGAATTATAAAAAAAATTCTACGTTTTTAAATGGTGGTACTTTCAATATTTTGGTCACTTTCAGATAATATAGCTTGCCCAAACCGCGCCATTGAGCACTGTTTCTCAGCCCGGTGAGACCGCTTATGGCGGGGATCGAAGCATATAAGTAGGCCGTGCAAGTGACGTCACAGCCAGGCAGGTTACTCCATACGTTTCCATTTTTTACCTATTTTACATAAAATAAGGATGAGTTCTATATTATTGTTATAATTAATAAGTAACACGACCAGGGTCACGTCCAATGCTATCATAACTATACCGGACGTGATATTGTGATTGTATACACAACAATTATAACAATAATACTTGCCTTGCTCCACAGTCTAAGGTTAAGTTCAAGTTTAGGTTAGTATATATATGTAGACAAATAATAGAGAAGAGAGCAGAGACTAAACTGAGACTAGAAGTTTATAGTGGGTAATAAAGACATACCAGGAAAATGTAGAGCCTTTACAACTACATTTTCCTACCTACAAATACAGCCGTATGTTTTATTTCAACAAGAACCTGACGTCCACTACATGGCGATCCTGCCAGAGGACTTACGCATAAGTCTTTTGGAAGTGAAGTGAAAGTTAGTGAAAGTTATGGTATAAGTGATGGGGACCAGCCAGTCAAAAGAAGAGGTAATAATAGCGCAGGCGGATAACAGCGGAGGAGTGACAGCAACAGCAACATTACCAACCACAAAGGACATCTGCTCCGTAGCTGTTTGTGTGCTGGCCTGCATCTGCATAGCAGCGTATCTAGTGAGCTTGTGCAGGAAGAAGTTAAAGCAGAAGATAAGGAAGGAGATAGCAAGGAGCCAGGAACTGGTGTAGCATCCCAGCCCAGCAGTACGTACGTGTGAGGCCTTGATGCAAGGTGAGGCAAAAGCCGCTCGTACGCACCGTGGGAACAGTTAATGGACATAAGGGAGTTCCGATATCTGCTTGACGAGGTAAAGGTGTTCCACCGTAACTTGAAGAAAGATTCCCAGGAGAGGCGCAGTTCAGATACCGTAGTAAATACTAATTTTAGGAAACTAGGGAACTTTACTAAAGACTATGAAAATCTAAAAACTAATTTTAATAAAGCACAGAACAAAGCCGAGTTAATAGCCACAGTCAAAGAGTATACATATCAATTGGAACGATATTTTGAGGCTATTAACAAGGTTTTGGCTGATAGGTTAAGGGAGGTTAATACGGAAGAAGCAGAATCCGAAAGTAGTTCCGATTCTGATTGTTTCGTAGAAGCCGGAGAAATGTGTGAAAAATTTGACTTAAAGACCGCCGCGACTCTGTTACCGCGCATGGACGGTACAGAGAAGGTAGTAAAAGAATTGATAGACGGCATCGAGTTGTACGACTCATTGTTAAATGAGACGGGAAAAAAGAGTCTAACAAATTACATACTGAAAGCGCGTTTGACACCAAATGCCAAAATAAGGTTGCATAGCGAATACGCAACAAACCAAGCCCTTATTTTGGATCTAAAAACTCTTTTCCTTAGCAAAAAATCAGCAGGGGCGCTATCCAGTAGGTTGAACGGTGCTAGACAGGGTGGTAAATCAATAAACGAGTTTGGCAAAACTGTTGAGGATTTATTACTAGATCTAACCATCGCTCAATCTAACGGAAATGACGAGGTATTGAGGGTGCTAACAAGCGTGAACGAAAAACTTGCCATAAATGTGTTCGCAAACGGGCTACAAAGTAACGATATGCGCACTATTATAAAAGCACGAAATTACAATAAATTGAGCGACGCAATAAGGGGCGCAATGGACGAGGAAATTGAAAAAAAAGAAACGGGAATACATAAAGTTTTTCATATGCAAAATAAAAATGGTTATCCGCGACCGCGCCCAAATGTTTCAAATAATAATAGGCATAACAATGGTCAAAGTTTTCATCCCAGGGGGAACCATAGGCAGACATCTGCATGGAACCCGCGATATAATAATAACAATAATTCTCAAAATAGATCTTTTCAAAATAGAGGTAGAGGTTTTCGTGGTAATAATAATAATTCGAGTAATATCTACATTAGAAAATCAGTTTTTTCGAGCCTAAGGAAAATCTCAACCCTGTTATTTTAAACTTAAATGGTCTAAATTTTGTTCAAGTAAACTATAGAGGTACCATATTAAATTTATTAATTGACACAGGTGCTTCTATAAGTGTTATATTTAAAAACTTTGTTTATAAACATGAACATGTCAACACAGGAAGGAAAATAAAAATAAATGGTGTTGCAGGGTCAACATTGTCTCATGGCACTGCAAACTTGACATTTGAGTTTAATAATAACAATAACATTAAATTAAAGCATACGTTTCATTTAATAGATAGTTTTGAAAGTAAAATAAATGGAGTTTTAGGGTCAGATTTTTTCCAAAAATATAATGCTCGGATAAATTACGAAAATTTCAATTTTGCATTTTTGTTTCAAAATAATACTGTATCAGTACCGATGTTTTCAAAACAACAAACACATTTTACTATACCTGCAAGATGTGAAATAATTAAATATTGTAAAATAAACAAAAATGAAGATTGTATTGTGTTACCAGACGAAATAGGAGATGGTATTTATATTGCAAGTGTTTTAGTCCGCCCGCAAAGTAATATGATACCTGTAAAAATTTTAAATACACGCGACACGGAAGTAACTTTAAAAATTGTTTGTCCGACAATTGTAAATTTCAGCGATTATGAAACATGTTGTTTCCTTAAAACGGAGAATAATTCGGTGAAAAGAGTAGACGATTTGTTAAAACTAATTAATACCAAGCATTTGAATAAAGAAGAGAATTTTTCAATCCAAAAAATTTACGCTAAATATTCAGATATTTTCCATTTAGACAATGACCCGCTTTCTACGACTAACTTTATAAACAGACATTACGACTAAAACCGGACGCATCACCGTCATACGTGAAACCATATCGGTTACCCCACGCGCAGAAGAAAGAGATACATACTCAGATCGACAAAATGTTAAAAGATGGAATCATCGAAGAAACCAAATCCGAATGGTCTGCACCCTTATTGGTTGTACCTAAAAAAGCCGACCAAACAGGTGTAAAACGGTTTCGGGTGGTAATTGATTTTCGTCTTCTTAATAAGAAATTAAGGGATGATGAGAAATTTCCACTTCCATCAATAACGGAAATTTTGGATTCATTGTCAGGAGCTATGTATTTCTCGCATTTAGACCTGTCCCAGGGATACTATCAAGTACCTTTGGACGAGTCTAGTCGACCTTATACTGCTTTTACGACCGAAAGGGGACAATATCAAATGACGCGACTCCCAATGGGTTTAAAAATTAGTCCAAGCGCATTTTCTAGAATTATGACCATTGCTATGAGCGGTTTAAATTATGACAGTTGTTTTGTTTACCTTGACGACCTAATTGTATTCGGTAATAGTTTAGAAAATCATAATAAAAATTTAGTGAAAATTTTTCAGAGGCTTAGAGAGGTGAATTTGAAACTGAATCCTAACAAATGCGAATTTTTAAAGAAGGAAATTTTGTACCTTGGGCATGTGATATCTGCGGAGGGTGTTTTTCCTGATATGGAGAAACTTAAAGTCCTTCAGCAATATCCCGTACCCCAAGATGCAACTGAAACTAAAAGATTTGTAGCATTTGCTAATTATTATCGAAAATTTATTCCAAATTTTGCAAAAATTTCCCTTCCACTAAATAATCTAACCAGGAAGCAGGTTCAATTTCACTGGACGCGCGAGTGTCAAGAATCTTTTGACAAATTAAGAACAGCACTTATGCAACCACCCATATTACAGTTTCCAAATTTTGGGGATAATAATATTTTCATTCTCAAAACCGATGCATCAGGTGGTGCCATAGGGGCCGTTCTTGCGAATATGGACGATAAGCCAGTTGCTTACGCGAGTCGATCATTAAACAAAGGTGAACGAAATTATTGTACAGTCGAAAAAGAACTCTTAGCAGTTGTATGGGCAGTTAAACGTTTTAGACCTTATTTGTACGGGCGAAAATTTTCAATCGAAACTGATTGTAAACCTCTTATTTCTCTATTTGGAATGACGAATCCATCTAGCTCACAAAATTTCGTTTAGTGTTAGAAGAATACGATTTTGTTATTAAACACGTCAAAGGAAAAGACAACGTAATAGCGGATGCTTTATCTCGTATTGAAATAAATAAGAATGAACTTATAAACTTAGAAAAAACCACGAATGCGTCTTTGCTCGCTATAACAAGAGCAGCCGCAAAACGACAGACAGACAAAACAGATGACGTAGGTTGTAATTCGGATACTTACAAACGGATTGATCACCCGGGAGTAGTAGAGTTAGTAAAACGGCCTAAAGAATCTTGCGAACTTTGTCCAATATCGAATTTAAAATTTACAGAAATATGTAAAGATAAAAAATATGACTGCAGCATAGGAAATTTCGTCTATTTTAAAAGTAAAAATATTATTTACATGAATCGGGATCCTCGATCGACGTTAGCCTTAAGTGCACCGTTGAGAGCCCTGCAATTCGGTAATAATGATAATAATAATATTAATACGGAGTACAGATTCCAGAATTCTCGATCGGCGTTAGCCTTTAGTGCATCGTTGAGAGACCTGGAAGCCGTATGTAATAAATATAATATTCGCGAATTAATAATTATAAAAGACGAAGAGAGCGCTCAATTCTTGCAAGAAATATTGCAAAATATAAAATTAATAAGAGAAACCGGTATAAAAATAACTATTTTGAAAAATATAAAAAGAATAAACGATCGTGAGACAAAACAAATAATTCTTAATGATTTCCATTTACTGCCGACGGGAGGTCACGCAGGAATAAATCGAATGTTCAATAATATTAAAAAATATTACGCATGGATAGGTTTGAGACAGGATATAGAGGATTTTGTGAAACGGTGTGATGATTGTCAAAGGTACAAGCATTCAAGGCAAAACATAGAGCCTATGACAATCACTCATACTGCTACTTCAGCATTCCAGAGAATTTATTTAGATCTAGTTGGTCCTATAGAACCAGATATAGAAAATAATAAATATATTTTAACGTTACAGTGCGATCTCAGTAAATTCGTGGAATGTTATCCTATACAAAATAAAGAAGCGGTAACAGTAGCCAAAGCGTTCGTTGAAAACTTTATTTTAAGATATGGGGTTCCGGATGAGATAGTATCAGATCAGGGAACAGAATTCATAGCGTCTACCCTTACTCAAACGTGTACATTACTTCAAATTAAGAAGCTACACTCGACAGCGTACCACCATCAATCCATAGGTGCCTTAGAGAACTCGCATAAATCTCTAGGGGCATATTTACGTATGCAAATCGCAAAAAACCCAAATAATTGGAGTAGCTGGATACCTTTTTGGAGTTTTTCTTATAATAATAGTGTACATACTGAAACTCGGTACACCCCGTACGAATTAGTTTTTGGCAAGACGGTAAAATTACCTTCTAATTTATTAAAAGAAGTAGACCCTTTGTATAATTTTGATAACTATCCGCTAGAGTTGAAATATAGACTTCAACAAGCCAGTATTGACGCGAGAAACAACTTGATGGCGTCAAAAGACAAGAGAAAGGTTGTGTACGATAATAAAAGTAGTATAGTTAGTTATAAAACAGGTGAAAAAGTGCTTCTAAGGAATAACGGTTCAGTGACGAAAATGGACGCTATTTACAATGGACCTTATGAAGTGTTAAGTGAACAATCGCCTAATATATTATTAAAAATAGATAACAAGCAAATTTTAGTTCATAAGAATAGAGTTAAAAGATATTTTAGTTAATTACTTATTTTATGATAATTACAAAAAAAAAAATCAAATCATATCAATATATCTGATTTTTTTTTTCCTAGCCGCTGGAGGTGTGAGGTAAAAATAGAGCTCTTTCCATTTTTTACCTATTTTACATAAAATAAGGATGAGTTCTATATTATTGTTATAATTAATAAGTAACACGACCAGGGTCACGTCCAATGCTATCATAACTATACCGGACGTGATATTGTGATTGTATACACAACAATTATAACAATAATACTTGCCTTGCTCCACAGTCTAAGGTTAAGTTCAAGTTTAGGTTAGTATATATATGTAGACAAATAATAGAGAAGAGAGCAGAGGCTAAACTGAGACTAGAAGTTTATAGTGGGTAATAAAGACATACCAGGAAAATGTAGAGCCTTTACAACTACATTTTCCTACCTACAAATACAGCCGTATGTTTTATTTCAACAAGAACCTGACGTCCACTACACGCGGGTTCAAATCCCGCACTCGGCATCTCTGGTTTTATTTATTTTTTTACAAGTGCCCGAGTCTTTGAGGCCATATAAATAAAGAAATTCTTCAGACATTTTTCTAAAACATTGTAGTATGGCTCGGTGGGTAGAGTGTCTGCCTGTCGATCTGAGGGTCGCGGGTTCAAATCCCGCACCGACAATTCTGGTTTTATTTATTTATGAGCACATGGTGACTCGAAGCGGGCCCGCCCACTCTTGGAAAACGCCACTTTCGGTGATGAGAACATGCATCAAAAGAGGCACTTTCGGGGCACATGTAAAAGAAGAATATTACAGTTGACCCCTTCTCATTTAAGGTTTTAAAGGTAACATCTACCTCTCCCAGGCGGTTAAGCCACGAGGGAAGCAAATATTTTTGAGTATCGTCCACCACCACAAAAAAATTGACTCGTCTTTCCCTTTTTTAATACTATGTATACTATGTATTTACGAGAAGTGAGATATTGGGGGTGACATGTTTTCAAATTAACACCCTGTATAAAAACATATTTTGTTTCCTTCCCGGAAAAAAGACTATAGTAAAATAATTTCCTATAAAATATAGTATTAATTACATTTTTTATTAGTAATTTAAAATAATATTTTAAGCATAATTTACAAGAAACTATATAATTAGGATTTCTAATCAATTTAGTATATTCAAGTAAATTTTACAACGATGGTAAGTGAGAATAATTATTTATAACTTCAGTAGGTAAATCTTTTAAAATATATTGTGTTTCACGGGTTATTATTTAAGTATTTGTTATTGTTAAAAATGATGAAATTTAAATGAAGTGTTCTAAAAATATTTTCACAAAACATAAATGAGATGCACCGGATTGTTGGGATTTCCATCTCAGTAACAAATATCGGAGGCGGAGAAGGAAAGATATCATGAATCCATGAAGTCAACCAACGTTGGGCACGGTTAGTACTTGGAAGGATGACCACTTGGGAATACCATGTGCAAAAAATGTTTATAAAAGATTTTAGTAAATTTTACAAAAACTACCAGATATTTTTGTAATTTTTACTAAGAATTTGGTTAAAATTTTAATAATTTCTTAATAAAAGTTATTCTAGTCACATAAAGAGTCATAAATCATGGTTAGTTTTACTACTTTTCTAATAAATTTAACTAAGTTTTTCTTTGCGTTTAAGAAAAAAAAATCTATTGCTGCCCTTGTTAGTAGAAGGAGTAGCAGGATGACATTAAATTAGACAATGCTATCAGAGAAAAAGGATTAAAACTTTATAGATGTGCTTGTAATGAAAATTGACAGAGCAAACCGAAGAAGCTCCTACCTGGCTTTAGACGTAACTTCGTAGTAAAATTTACGATCCAATTTTACATTCCTGATACTACGTATTAGGATGCTGTAAACAAAAATTGCACTATGTGTAATTTAGATTTTCCCAGTATTATTTCTTTGATTGCATGGAAAATTTTATCTAATTTCAAGGTAGCTATTTCGTAGAAACGTCCTGAATAACAAATTTCATTAGCATATTAAGTTGAATTAATTTAAAGGTATATAACTGGAAGCTAGTTGTGTGACAGACGGGTTACTGGACGGGTTGAGTTTGCTGGTAGTTGGTAAATATCAATTTAAATTTAAATCTTGTTAATGTTAAAATGCTTTAATATAATGGTTGGGTGTTGTGACGTTTTAATAATTGGAATACAGAGTGTTATGTAAATGGCTTATTATATTTAACTTGGTGACTCCTTGGGTTGCAGAATCAAAACGCGTGCTTTGACCTCCGCCGAACGAGATCATTAATTATTCGCTACGCGCCGGGGCGAATTTTAGTACGTTTTTAATTTTAAATATTTTTAATAATAATAATAATAAATGTGATGTGATTTTAAATTTGTGTGATATTACTGTTTGTTGCGTTGCAAAACATATGTCGCATCGCGCAAAAATTCCTACATCATTATATGAATTTGAAATAATTTATAAAAGTAATTAATGTGATGTGATTTCACAACGGAAGTTTATTTTCTTAATTTTCTTAAATCTAAGATTAGGAATATGTGGTATATATGTACCTATACATATGTATAAGGAAGGGAGGCACCCTAGAGCTTACGAAACCACTTAAATAGAGCAACCGTTTTGTTCACTTCAGAAGAATACCACCCCTAATTTTCTAAAATCCATATTATGGTTGTTTGAAAACCTAAAAATAATGCAGCTCAAGTAGGATAGACTGTAGTGTAGTGAGATTCGGTGAGTTTGGGTCGATTCAAAATTACTGCCAGAATTTTACAAAAAACGAGTTTATTCATTTAATACCAGATAGTGGACATCTTTTTGTACTAAGTATACTTCTGATATAATGAATGAGAAAATATGCATAGAATTTCCAAAAATAAGTAACAACTAGAAATCGACACTTGCCGAAAGTACTATATGGTGGGGAACATGCACTGGGGCACTTTCGGACATACATCACATAACTCAAACAAACTATTTTTTACCACCGAAATGGATACTAATATAATATAATTTAATTAGATTTACAATTCGACGATTCTTTTTTTCGCAACCATCATCAATTTTATTTCTTTAAATAGTACTTTTATTTTATGCTTGATGAACTACACTTGATCTTCTTCTTGTGTTTTCTGATTCTTCATTTGAAGAGATATGTGAAAATAAATTTTACTTTCTCATTGCCATTTTTCTCCTGTCTAAGATAATTTAATAGATTTGCAATCCAACGTTTCAATTTTTCGCAACCATCATCAACTTTGTTTCTTTCAATAGTAGTAATATTTTATTTTCTGCTTGATGAACTACACTTGATCTTCTAAATCCAACGATATATCACACCTAATATTTATTAATCATTTCCTAATAAGCAAGAAAATTTTGGTATGTCTTATGGTTAACTAAATGCATGTAGAATGCATTCTTACCTGGGACACCTTGTATAGATAAACTTAACAAAGTATTCGACATAAAATGCAGCGATTGCTTACTCGCAAAATTTGGAAAAATAACAATATACAGGGTGTTTCTTAATAACATGCTAATATTTAAGGAGTTTATTCTCGCCTCCATATTCAGAAAAAAAACTTCATATGAACATATGTACTAAACGTCTTAACTTTTGAGATACAGGATGTTAAAGATTTACATGTTTTTTTAATAATTTGTTAAGATTAATGACTTAAATATGTGATAGACTAGGTAGACAACTGTCAAAAATGTTTAAGTTTACAAAACAAAATCTACTTCTTACCTACTAATCCTTTTTAATATTTGTTAATACCTAATTTCATAACAGAATGAAAATGAATGAATTTAATTTTTTTATACTAAACCTGTACGTCAAACGACAAAAAATCAAGAGACGACATTTGCTCAGCAAGGATTGTGAATTTAAAAAATAATTTTTATTTAAAGAAAAAAGTACGTACCGTTCCTTCCTTCAAAAATATCGAGGACAATTCCCGCACGAACGCCACTGGTCGAAATAAAAAATATGTTACACATCGTCAAATGCGTCTTGATGGATAGAAGGTGTATACCAAATTTCACAAAAATATCTAGAGCAGTATCACAGATATTAATAAAAAAGGAGATTTTTTGAAAGTTAAACCGTTTAGGACATATGTTCATGTGAAGTTTTTTCCTGAACATTCTGTATACTTTTGAATTGTAAATCACTGTTGGAGGCGCGGAGTGACTCACCCGAGGAAGGCCAGAAAGGCTTGGCGCGGGCCTGGTCACAGTCCATTATAAAATTCAGAAAGTAGAGAAAAAATATATAAATATTAGAAAATATCCCCATAATGCATATTTTCTCATATCCGAGGAAAGAAATTTTAAAATTCCTGCAACGCCATATAAAAGACAAAATTTAAAGGAAAAATCTAGCAAATGGCCTAAATTTATGTGAGACGACCTCGGGAAAACGAGATTGTCCAATAAGTTTTTATTTAAGGCCAACGTACGACGCTGAAAGTCTGATTACGATATCGTATCTTGTGTAAACGTTGCCTAATAAAATTTGCGCGGAGCTTTTCCCAAATACCTTATAGAAGCAAATTTAAGGAACAGAAATTTTATCTTTGCCGTAAAAGTTATGTTAGTGGAAAGATAAATTTTAATATATAAATTTCGTAGTATTCGTTAGTATAATAACAAATATATCCTATTACACCTTATCGGGTTTGTTAATGAAAGGAACCTTTAATTAGGCAATGTATGCTTCCGTAACCTACTTACCTATTAACGTCGGCAACCTGGACAGCCATTTATGATTTTACCTATGGACAAATCTTAAAATATGTACCGTAAGAATAAGTCTCTTTACTTGTCAGATGTAGTAAGAGACAGGGTTGGCACCAACTATGTATATTTTCGAAAAACCCATGGACACGTCTATTTTAGTTTCATTTCATTCGATTTTTGAATTCTACTTGAAATTCTGAATATTTTTCAAGTAACATAACCTATTTCGATATTCAACTGTAATCTATAATACTAAAAATTCCCAGAATTTGTAAAAGTAAAACCGACAGGTTCGAGCGCTTTTCGAAAATATACATGATTGTAAAAATATTTTAGAGGTTCCATCCTTTTTGCCAACCCTTTATATTCATATACACTCTCCGGCATAAAATTCGGTCATTTCAAAGCATTGGCTACGTTTGTATAACTTTTTTATTTTTAATCCGATTTTCATGATTTTTTAATAAGTTTATCGATACATTTATTGGGATTATTCTGTAATCTTTTAATAACTAACATTTTTCGCTTCGGTGATGTTATACTCTGAAAAATAAAAATTGCTTCATGTCGAACAAACCCAATTTAAAAACACCCTGTGAAAAAATTGTGGCGAATAATTTTGTTCATAATCTTTCTGCTATAATCTATATCTGCTATAAAATACATTTTTTTTTTAATTATCTCACAAATTTTAAATGAATAGGTAGACAGGTATTTTTATTTCTGTTGTTAATTACTTCTATTGATTTTTATTATCGACAATAAAGCAAAATGTATTTTTGGTTTCAAATTATATTGCTCTTAATAGAAATGAGATAATGGGATAATTCAAGGATTAAAATGTTAAGAACACATCGAAAATTATAGCGAAAGGTTATGAACAAAAATTATCCCCCTCAATTTTTTCGCAGTATGTTTTGAAATTGTGACAAAAAATAACATTTTAATTTACCCCAATATATTTATTTATTTATTTTTATTTATATACAAAGCAGCTTAACAAATACACAACAAAATTAACATAGTCTGTACAAAATAAAATCATATATACAAAATAAAATAACATAACAAAATAGCAGAGATTTACGAACCAACAAAGGATGCTCAGTATCTAAACTCTAAAGACCAACCGAGGAACCGCTGTGGTTGTATTGAATAAATCTGTTTGGATCTGTTTCGATATAAGATTAAATATTAATAATTATTAAAAGAAGACAGAATAAATTTATTTAAAAAATTATTAAAATTGGATTCAAAATTTAAACAAAGTTATCAAATATGAAATTTTTGAATTGGTGGAATTTTGTATCAGCGAGTGTATAATATAATACATAATAAACTAGAACATATTGGGTTTTGCAGCAAATGAAAAGCACTAATTAAAGTTGGTCCATGCTTTCGGAAATATTTAGTTCCATCTTCATGGAAACTTAGTTTCTGTGTTCTTTATAGAACATTATTGAGAGAAAGTTCTATATAAAAACGTGTTAACTTACACTACACCTTGTGAGATTAAAGATTAGATGTTAGAAATCTTAATTTTACCACCAACATTATGTCAAATAATAATATTTATTATTTTTTTACTTATTGTACTTACCACACTAGGTTAAGTTAAGTTATTTTTAAACTTTGTTATTATCCTTGTGAATAATTTAGAAGATCTGCAACCTTTACCCACACATATCGCAATAATTAATCAAGAGTACTCCCGTCTACAATTTAACATGAAGAACATACTTGATCATCAGCAAACCCAAGTATTAAAAATAACCAATTACTAGTTAATCAAAAGCCAATATTAAGAGCCTCAAGTTGCACATATTTGGGCACCAATGTCAAGGCTCAGTGGGACCGCTTGGTGGAAGTAAAACAACTCAATTCATTAAAATGGATAAGATCTTCAAGAGTAGATATTTAGTCTTCACAACTAGAACCCATTTACGGTATGTGTTTGCTGTTTTAGTCTACAGAGTGGAATCTTCGACGCTGTCTGAGACATCGATCAAAAGCCTTCCAATTGTTTCATAGTTCCTCAACCTGATAAATTGGTTTCCAACAATAACTACAGGATTGTTTAGAGTAGTAGCTGATAATGTTGTTAGTCACCAATATCCAGAAGGGATATTCATCATAAGAATAAGAATATAATATACATAGATTAGTAGTGTGCAAATTAAGCATTTAGACGGGACCGAATCAGTCACGTATCGATTTAAAAAACAATCGAATAGTTTTAATCATTCAATCGATATTTTGTATACTGCACACCATGCACAGCACACCAACCCAACACTTATTGATTATGTTTTCTGATATTTAATATTATACGCTTCCTTTCCTGTTAAACAAGAATTAGTTTACGTCGCTCGGTACTAGGTAGTTATCGTCAATCGCGTGCCTGGATATTACGATTGAAATAAATGATTGAATATTAACCTGTAAGGGTTCGGTCATTCAATACTTTCTACTGACTCGACACACTTGACAACACTTCTAACATAGATAAAGACCATATCCTTATTATTAACTAAAACATGGTTATTTCTTATTGTAAAAAAATATGGTAATTGAGCAAGTTTAGTTATTAAATGCATAAAACTCGTCGTCTCTAGAATAACGAACTACATAATTATCTGTATATTGGAGTTAATAACTTCGTCTGGGTTTTTACAAATGACAAGGAAGAATATGTATAATTATAATTTAAAACGAAAAGCGCTTTACGCTTACCGTAAACAGCATACACTGATATCAAACAAAACCCTTTATTTATGTTTTTAAATTAAAATGAAGACTTTAAGTTTTTATCTTATTTAAGAACATTTTAAATCCAATTTCCACGCTATATAAAAGTTGGCGGCTCAATAAATTCAATTTTAATAAAGAAATTGTGAAAGAAGGAAGAAAATATTAAAAGAATTGCATTGCAGTTGGCATGAACTACATTAAAAGCAGGCTGAACGCTTTATTATGCAGTTTTAATTTAATTTTAAATTTTCCGTACAAATTTTAGCTTTCCTTATACTGATTTAAATGCTTCACAAAAATGCTTTCTTATAACTTAATTTAGTATTTTAGCAAATATGTCAATATTTGCGCAATGTTATGTCAGCAACTGTTACACGGTGACGTCATCCAAAAAATGTTAATTGGTGCATTCAGCAGAGCTTATCGATTTATAAGCAAAATCGATTTCACAAATCGATCGCCATTTTTTCCATCGATTATAAGGAGCGATTTCTGATCTGACAGCGATTCGTTCCATCGGTTTGTTGCGTTAGGAAACAATTTTTCCTTGAGTTTCCATTTCTAAAATGTTTGTGCCCTATACAGTGTCAGCATTAAAGTTAGAACCATATGGGGAAAAATGTATTATCCGATTTAGGTAAAATTTGACTTTACCATAAATTTTTGCTTCAATAGAGACCAAAAATGGCAAAATGTCGAAAAAATACATTTATTGATCGAATTTAAAAAAAATTTTTGGAAAAATTGGTTAGATTACAATTTTATGCCCAAATACCAAATTGAAATCACTTATGATAATTTTTGTTCCTTATCTATTTTTTGGCCAGCGTCTATTTTCATTGAAAACGGAAGACCTACCACCGTAAATCTATTTATTTATACAATATTCATCGTCTAAATTCATTTTTTTATACCAAAAATTCTAACATAATATTCATTTTCCTCAAAAAATGTAGTTCCAGTTTAAAAACGTTGCCATCTGTTGAGTAAACTCCTCATAACATTAAAGATTTATTCAACGAAAACGAGAATCTTGTGTTTTAAATAATAAATACATTGAAAACGAATGGAATTTGTAATTACGGTGGTAGAGTCGACTTTCATTTTCAATTTTCATTGATATTGGCCAGAAATAGCTAGGAAATAAAAATTATCATAAGTTATTCAAATATGGCATGTGGGCATAAAATTACAATACAAACAACTTTTCCAAATAATTTTTTTTTAAATTCGATCAGTAAATGCCATTTTCGACATTTTATCGAGAAAATATTAAATTGGACAGTTAACAAAAGCCGCATGAATTAAATCATGAATATTTAATTGGTTAAAAATGTATTTTCTACTTTGTTCCTAACAGAACCAGATTATCTGGACGAATTCATTAAATAGAAGTGTTCCAGAGAAAAAAAAAGCTGACAACAAATTGAAATTTAAATGTCAAAAATACGCATTCAGTAGAGCTACAAATCGATGCACATCAGTACGTCACCGATTTAAAATCACTTAGAAATCGATGAGCTCTGCTTAATTCGCCCATGATAGGATTAGAAATGGTAAATATCAACTTAATGGGTTTCTACAGTTTCTTGAGTACTTTTCAAGAAATCTATAACTGGAAAATGAGTCTAAGATACTGCTTTGGATGGGAAGTTAGCATTAGTTCTTTAGATGTCGCCGCGAGTTTAATACCGCGTAGACATTCTTTCTGGGTACTTGATAGCATTGCCAAGACCTTTCTCCTTTCGTGGGACTCTAGCCTTACTGACGAGCCGTGATACTGCGAAACGCGTCTAAGGATGAACGGCATAAATTCTATATTTGGGGTTTAGACAGATATATATTTTTCCATTATTATTTTTTTAAAACATCAACATTCTGCTAATTATTCTCTTCCTATTAATAAAGGCTTATATTAATAAATTGTAAGCCTTTATTCATTTTAAAGCAGATCTTTATTTTGTTTAGGTTGCTGCATATTTTTGAAAAAAATGATGCATATATACCGTGCGGTTCTTTAATGACCTCCCCCTTCCTGCTATCTTTTGACAGGCAATTATTTTTTACAAAATTTGGTTGTTGCCAATAGATAGGTATACTGCTTTTTTACGCAAGAATGATAACTCACTCTCAAAGGAAGAGGGGTCTTGCAATACAACGTTTTGAAGATCCTATCGACTACTTCATGATACCAAAATATTACTTCTCCATTCACACTCAGAACAAAATGGCGGCATTTTAAAAATTGAAAAGTTATTATTTTTTAGTATCCTTTATTTGATTATCCGTCTTAGAAAAATAAATTCACTATAGTGTATAGGAATCGGATAGCTACACTTTCTTGCATATTTCATGGTGCTCAAATTCAATATGGCGGATGGGCGCCATCTTTCCTCTACTCTACTCTATCGAGTACTTTACGGTGCTTGAATGGTTTGTCCCTATTCGCACCCAAAACAAAGTAGTGGTTTTTTAAAAGATAATATTTAGTATTTTTTTCTTTTACTATTATAGTTTACATTTTACGACTTGATATAAAGTAGTGAGTATTAGCCAGCTATTTTGGCTAATTTATGCCACCCGAACAAACCCGAACAATCCAGAATTCAGCAGGTGAATTTTCACCAGACCTGGCAATACTGGCGTCCATGCCTATAATCAGAGAAGACTCTGATAACCTTAGTCGAGAAAATACAAAATATAGTGTCATCTCTTAGTAGTAACATACAATCAGAGCAGACATCCATGAGGGCCTTTAGAATCAATCAAACACCTTATTCTGTACTGACTAGAATAAATGAGTTCGAAACTGGTATACAGGTGATAACAACATCCTATCCGTGCTGCCTTGTTAGGCAAAAATATGGCCTTATAGTTAAGGTTCTGCGAGTGGTTAGGAAATATTTTTTCCACACATTGGTACTTGATATTAATACAATAAGAAAAACAAACAGACTTGTTCTTTTAATTGATTTGATTTGCTTTTGATTTGATTTTGAATTGATTTTAATGAAAGTGTATTAATTTACAGACAGTTTCCATTAAATAACTACTGTATTTATGATAATTTTCCCACTTTCTGTCTTTGTATTCGGTTATAAATTGTACACATTAATTTCAGATTAGAGGAGTTATTATTTTAATTTCGGGTACGGAATCTATTAAGCAAACCAAATGTAATGTAATATTAGAATTTTTTACGTAGAATCCAAGCGGCACTTCAAAAAGCTTCACCAGCAAAGCTAAAAATAAATAAGCAACCTGCGAAACCGCCTTATTGAAGAGACCCTTGACATATAGGGAACCCTTTAAAATGGATCCTTAGAGGTGTGTTCAAGTAGTCTTAAGCTGTCTATCAGCAACGTTTTATAAAGAAACTCGGTTGTAAAATAAATGATTTATGGGAAAATGCAGTATATTAATCTAAAATTTCAGACGCCGATACTCGATATATCGATTACAAAAGGGTATGTGTTTAAAGGCGCCTTCAGAATTTTTATAGCCCTAAATGCGATGAATTTTGAAATATCGGCAATATCTGGAATTTTACGGCCTTTTGTGGGGGCCGAATCTTCTTAAACAGTGTTTCTTATAAGAAATGATATTAAAATTGTATTTTACGCAAATTTTTTTGGCTGAAAATTCCAAATTCCTGGTATTCTTTATAAGAGGTATAATGATAGATATTTATAGGGGAGGATTGACGACTTTCGTAGAGTTATACATTCGGCTCTTATTAAATTTAAAATAAAAGTAAGTGCGATATAACTTGGTACGGTATTATAAACTCAGGAAGGTTTCTACTATGGTGCGGCAAATTTGTTTTGTATTATGTAAACTGTAGTAATTTAATTTTGTATTATTGACTGGTAAAATTTTTATTAAATTATTTACCTGTGGAAATAAAATAAAGTAGTATAAACAGTTACATTTTAAATGGTTTATAACATTACATTTAAATGCCTCAAAATTATATAAGGAAGAAAGAAGATTCTTAGAAAAATACCTAGTCCATTATTAGGATTGTATTTTTTATCATTATTTGCAAATCTTCAATTTTTAACATGTGAATGTGTTCCTTCCTATTTTCAACATTTCCTGCTTTAATATATGGTTCCTTTTCAGGTCACGCAGAATCCAAAACTCACACAAGGCATCCACACAGCGGAAGTGCTCATCGACGGCCCACCCGAGCTGACACTAGAACCAATCTTAGTTATGAAAAGACCAACTCAAATGGGGAGGAGTATACTCAGACCTTCGCCAAGCAGAACACAAAAATCGTGTTAGACTGCGCAGTTAATATCAATTTTAGGTAAGTTTAAGTCATGTATATACGTCGCCAAGAACTTAGTGACCTTGAACCGGAAACAGCACTAACTACAAATAAAGGGATGATTATTGAAATAACCAGTTGGGAAAACAAAAGCTTATGTATCCTGTATTTCTACAGGATGAGCGCTTGTGAGTAGCATATGTTTCTTTAACAAAGAGCTTCATAAAAAAATTTTCTCCGAGATGTCATATTTATATTTTTTACTCGCCGAAAACTTAGTTATCTAGGATATTAAGAGTCTGTTCTACGCTAATAATGAATAATAGTTGTTGATTTTAACCAATTTTTATTTATTATTTTTTATTGTCATGTTACGATAAATATTAGAAGTGCATATTTGAAAAATAGTTGAGGGGCATAATTGTTGATATATATATTCCGTGGGATATTATGATGAATTTGGGAGTGGGAGTAAGTTCAAAACGTTCCTTATGCCCTCCATAATCATTCCTTACCACTGTTTTGCTTGATTTTGTTACGGGTGTTTGATATTGTTGCGGATGGTCTATACCCTTAAATTAGGTGTACCACTATTGCTATATCCGAAACGGTAAGAGTTACGAGGTCGTTTAAATTAGAGAAAAGTTGCCTTTTTAGTGATCATTTATATATTATAATATGGTTACAGTGTTGCCAAATAGTTTTTAGTTTTAGAGATATGAGAGGAAATCTTAATTTTGATCAAAAATTGATTCATTCTCTACTAAACACGCTTAACGTTTTTCTCGCATTTTTCAAACTTTATTAAAAAAATTTTCAGTTGCTTTTAATCGGTTTTAAGTCACATAAATATCAATTGTTATACGATAGTTGAGATTTGATATATTCCGCCTATAAATACTACCGTAACCGTCATAAGGGCATTTATAAGAAATGAGATGGATGACTTTTCAGATTTCCTTTAGTATCTCTAAAACTAAAAACTATTTGGCAACACTGTAACCATATTGTAAATTATCACTAAAAAAGGTTAATTTCTCTAATTTAAGTTATCTCGAACTCTTACCCGAACAAACCCTATATAGGTATATAGGCTTAAACTTAAACCTACTCCCACAAACTCATCATTAAATTTCAAGTGGGATAAGGGATGTCCCTCAACTAAAAGATTAGTGTTTAACTATCTAAAAAACTACATAAAGAATATGTATGAATAGTAATTTTCTTAATATTAATTTTTCTTATGAAAGACTTTTCTATTAAGAATAGATTTAAGTATATTTTTGAAACATAAAAGTCTGAGAGCACCGGGAGTTCAAAAAAGTTTTTAAATGTTAAAAGTGTTCCAATTGTTTTCAAGTACTGCATATTTTCTCTGCTTTTCATTTCCGACCTACTAAAAGGAACTATGTAAACTTTATTTTAGCTACGTTAACTTTTCCCGATTTTATAACTTCAATAGTAATTGCTCTTTCAAACTTTTTTGATAAAATTATGTTCACAGTTGAAAAGAATTGTATGTGAATATTTACAAGTGTAAATTACTGTCAATAAATAACACGATGCTCATTTCTAAGTTGTTGAAACTTTTAATCAGTAATAATTACCGATAACTTTGTATGAAAGCATGTATAGATGTTTTCAGAACTTGGCGTACAAGTAATCGAATGCAGTTTTTAAGATAACACGTTTAATTGGACAATTATCTAGCTATTTTCATGTACCATGAAGTAATTTCGGAGAATATTTCCCTCATTAAGACATAGACCAATCAGACACCACCATTTTTTGAATAAATTTTGTTTAGATAAGTGATTAAATCCCATGACCTCTTTAACAACGGTTAAATTTTTGTCCTCCTCATGGCATTTCTTTTTGTTGTTAATCAATAATTCTTACAATTCTTGGCAACAGCTTTTAACAAAACATTAATTTCTTAATCATTTGAATGACCTAATATTGATTTTATCAGTAAAAACTCAATTTTTCAAAGAATATAAATACATTGACACAAGGCTATTAAAATACATCAGAATTTGAAATGTTTACATGCAAACTTATACTAGCCGAATACCACTCGACCTATTAATTTAAATCGATAAATCTACTCATGTAATAAAATGTCTATTTAATTATGTCAGTTTTGTCACTTTGACATCGATAAAAAAGGCGGATCCTTTTTTACAGCGACAAAATTGTCTCTTCCTAAAAATTAGTTGGTAAAAATATCCTTAGCTCAAAATTAAGTAGTATTTCGTTCCGTTGCTCAGCAACGTGATATATTGTTACAATCAAATTTGAAGCAATGCTGTCAAGCGCTTTTTGTTAGTGATGGAACCGTTGATTTGCGCTTTAGTTATTAAAAATGAACTTGCGTTAGAAAAGAACATACTTAGAATTATTTTTTAGTATCTATAAATGAAGTCATGTCTTGCTCAAAATCACTGGATCTTTTTTTTAAGATCGCATAAACTTGTATTTAATAAACACAAATAAGATTATTTTTAGCAATTTAATCCCGAACAAGCGGTACTAGATTCGTTTGTTCTCGTTAAATTTATAAACAATTCTAGTTTCCGTAAAAAATAAAAGTTTATAAGATAAGAAAAAACGCTTGTGCTTTTACGTACGAATAAACTATCCAAATATTTTTCGCATGATTGTGTTTTATGACAAATAGTTCCATTCACAATAATTTTAAAATAAAAACCCTCGACCACTGCGCGATTTCGGGTTTGTTCGTTTAATTATTGTTTATTCAAGTATTTTCCAATCAAAATCATGCTCAAAATATGTTGGATTGTTTAATCGATTACATTTATAGGTCTTGCGATATAGTATATGAATATTTCCTGAATATTTTCGAGAATAAAAAAAAAATTCATTCAATAAGGAAGAAATTGCTATTTATTTCAAATTAAATTATTATGGAATATATTAGGCTATACGCACAAAATATTATTTTTTATAATCCCGGAAAATACTCTTCGACAGGTCAAATCAAGCAGGCAGAACACAAACGACACAAAATCTGTATCCATAATTCGAAAAACGATTTCTTTACTATCTATTATGTGAATAGACTCGTTTCCATAATAATATAAAAGTAAGGCAGCCTTTTGACAAACTTTTTCACTATTTTTTGCATGCTTACATGAATCAGAAAGAAGTAAAAATAATAATCGGCAAAAACTTTCGCCGATCTTGGCCCGTAAACATTAATTTTAGACGGGTCCCTCACTACAGAATCTGTAAATTTTCTAATGCCCACTATAATAATATATTTTTTCTACGATCGTTATAAAAGCTATTTACGCAATTACATTTTTTATGCAAATGAAGGCGTAAGATTGATCATTTCTTATCATTATCCGTTGCGTTCGAAGCATTGTTATTGTTCAAATATCAATAATATTTAAAAACATCAAAAATGGAAAGAAATAATTCCGATTCCGAAGAAGAAAACTAATTTTAATGCGTTCCACAAGAAATAATTAATAAAGTCAATCAATTAATCGAAAAAAGCTCACAAAAAGGAATATAACACGTTTATTAAATTGCAAGTACATAATGAAACTGTATTGTTATCGTATTTTTAAGAAAGGTAAAACATTTTTAAATCTTCGATTGTATGGTGGTGTTATTCCTAGCTAAAATCAGCATTCATTCTGAATAATCAAGTCGAAATAAGCATATATTCCAAACTCATAGCATTCCTAAGTGACAATGAGTTGGTTATACACCAATATACACGGTGTTGACAAAAGGTCGGTACCCCGGAACTCCGGTGCATCGCATTGCAGCGAAAAATGTCTGGGGAAAAAGTTCTTTGGTTTTGAAGGAGGAATAGTTTGCAATTTAAACCACCCCCTCAACACCCGGGCGCGGGTGGGGGTAAGTTAAGATTTTCAAATGAAACCTCATATTTTTTATTGGCGTATCGTGTTCTCTGACCAAGAATAAACATCTTTTTCCGTTAATCCGGGGTACCGACCTTTTTTCAACACCCTATATATTTTTTAATGTCGAAAAAGAAAACTGACACGATCATAGAAAAAATATTGTATGAAACTTAAGCATAGAGTTAGTTACTTTTTTCTCATATGGGATTGCGGCAATCGCTTTCGGATCGTGCGCTCAAATTTCCCATTAATTACATACATTTGTTTACATAAATAACTATTTGATTGTCAGGCAATTTTACCTCGTAGTAACCATTTCAAAATTAAAGCCATAAAATCCATACTACAGGGTTTTTTATTTGTTTTATGATTATTTAGAGACCGTAAAGGGCCTAATTTTGATTGAGTGTCCTTATTTCTTTTTTACATAGAAACCAATGTGTATTATTATTTGCTATGGAAAAACTTATTCAAAAAATTCTTGTATTTATTTTTAACACAAGTGTTAAAAGCAATGAATTTTTAAGACTAGTGACATAAAATTAAATTTTAGACATTGACAAAAAGGGTCAAAAAGTCTACTCTTAATAGTGTTTGAAGATAGAAATTATTAAAACTATTTTTTGTTACAGCACTAGTATATGGTTAAAAGACGGACAGATTGTGCAAACAATATTAAAAGACAATACGAACAATAAACGTGTGATCGGTCACCGGCTTTTAGTGTACGCCAGTGGTAATTTGTTTATTGAAAATGTTCGTTTAGAAGACGATGGAAAGTGGCAGTGCGAGGCGGAAGACGCGTTTGGATTCGTCGTCCAGGGAAAGCCTATCCAGCTTACTGTATTAGGTAAGTGGTTCAAAGGTGATACAAAGTGTATATTTTTATTATCTAGGTACGGACATTCTTATTAGTAGTATGGTTATCGAGTAATAAGTATTTTGGAGTATTAATGGAAGGTCTCGTGTACTCTGCAAGAAGCTTCACATATGAGTCATCCAACCCGAAGCATATGCTCTTTCTGTAGATCGCAGATCTAAGCGGACATTCATTTAATAATTGTATGTCACATAAGAAACCGAACTGATATTTACCTTCTATTATATATTTTTTTGCAATTACTTGTGATTCAACTAAAGCAGTTTTAGTCGTTTTTGAAACAGATTAAGAATAGCAACACAAGTTAATATCGAATTAATTTGGCTTTAGAAATCTTCAAATCTTTACAACTTCCTGTGGGATGGTTCGGGTTTATTCGCGAGACATGTTATTATATTATCAATATGCTGGCAATAAAGCCGCCACATAGCCAATCAGCTTTCAATTTTAAAAGCATTTCGTTTTGATGTTACTTTACGATCGTCACAAAGCATAGCCATTATAATTTTAATATTTGTAAGTTTAATAAATCATATACCTGCTTTTGAAATCAATACAATACAGGCAAAAATACACAATTTGCGACTAAAAGCAATACATTGCAGCAGATATCTACCTTTGTTGTTACGGTCTATACAATACATGCATATATGGTCTACCTTTGAAGTCTATTATAATAATAAACACAGCATAGGCATGTCATAAAATATGCATTAAGGACGTGTATTCCTATTTGGATTGAAGGCCAACACAATCCAAACATATAGCATTTGTTTCCTTCAACACCATATAGGAGTATATGACCTACATTTTATATAATTCTTTATGTTGTTAGCTTGTATACAATAAACAATTTTTTTAAATATTTGAATGTTCATGGTTTAAGAGCTGGCGACAAGAAAGAAATAATAATTATTGTAAACAATAAATTCTACGGTTCCTCTTAAGTAGGTCAGATTTTGTTTCTAAATTGTTTTACATTTAATAATAAAAAAAATACTTTACTTTAAAAAATTGAAAATTTTTGTGATTGTGTCTAAAATCTGTAAATCTTTACCAAGTGCCTAATTCTAGATCCGCTGAGATTTTTTAAAATAAAACTCTGGTTATGATCTGATTTTACATCTATTGCCTTATTTTAAATTTATTAAAATTGGATACATGGAGTTACGTGAGATCAAGATATATAACACCCTCTTGCCACCAAGTTAATACCTGAATATTATGGGGAGTTTAAATCAATTTCGAGATATGACAGCGATGGCAATGAATTTTAAATTAAACTTTTATCTGGCAAGTACATTGAAATTTATGTACTTTTATAATTTGAGACGCTTCTTATATTTCATATATTTATATTAGCCCTTTTCGTCATAGTTTTTTCATTGTAAAAATGTATTTAACATTTTTTTTATTAGATATAATTGCCAACTATTTTAAATAGAGGCTTTTAATAACTTCGCTAGCCTGCTTTGCTAGACAAGCAGCAAAGTAAATGGGGTAAAAGGCTGGTAATTTATGATTGAGAAAATGCATTGGGCATTTTTAAAATTTAACTAAAGCTCACACTATCAATTTATGGCGTAGTAATTAAAAAAACGCCGAAAGATAAATGAGGTCGTGCTTTCTCAACTCTCCAACAGGCAGCCGCATTATTTATTATGTATGCAGTTGTGTGCAAGTCCCTGGCAGATTGTAATGACGTTTTTTAAAAATAGCTGTCGGAAGTCGTTACTTTAGGAAAAGCAAGCATAAAAATGGGTGAAAGGGTTTTAATAGAAAAAGGTGTCACACGAAGGTAGGTAAATATGTTTTCATTTAATATAAAGTTATATGCGCGAAGCTTTTTATGTTATGATTATATTAAATATAATATTTAAAACCTTTAGGGTTTTCGAGTTTTCTTTTCCGATATAGTAACAATATTGCGGTAACTTTTACGTACGGATTGCATTTGTTTGTCACTAATTTCTTCTACTTTTATTAATTTTTCCACGTTGTCCATCCGAACAAAAGTGTGTAAACTTTATTTCCATTATTAGTTATTTCAGCCGTGATAGTATTTCAAAGTTTTTAATAATTAGATCAAATTGGTAATGTTGAAGCTGGAAATTGCATTTCACAATTTTTTGGTGGTCAAACTCATCCTAAAATCACAAGAATATTAACAATACGATTAATACAGGGTGTTATGGAAATGACGTATTATATTTAAATGGGTGACTCCTTGGGTGTCCTAGAGGAACGCTACATATTTAATTTTTTTTTAAATCGACTGTTTTAAAAGTGATGTAACAACACATTTCACCGAGACCCAATGGCAATGTTGCCAAACTTAATGAAAAACTGAAATTCCATATAAAATTATAAAAATAAATTATTTTCTACCTACTTGTATTTATCTTTATACCTAAAGAGCGAGGAAATCCAGGCACAAACAGAATCAGTTTTTTTTTTCTTTTGCATGGGAACACTCCTGGAAACACTTTATATACACAGTAATAGTGAAACAGAACCGATAGTTAGCGTTTGAAAATACAATAATACAGATTATTAGATTTTATTACACGCGATGAAATTTGACGTCCAGAAGAAACGCGTCAATGGAAACAATATTCAAAGATTATTTATGGACGGGCAAGATACACGCGTAAACCGAAAAACCAGAGCGGATTGCTGAGTGTGTGTTGGTGATCGACGAGACACAACGTATCCGGCCGCTGGTTGGTCTTCAACTAACAACCCGCAAGCGTGCGGCACTATATGAACACAGCCGATGTAAGGCGTCAAGAGATCATTGGCATTTGATCTAGTGACGTACGTGCCTATTTCAAACTTATTTAATACTATTCCATATGTTTTTTCGGGTTGTTTAAAACATAGTCCGGTGTAAATGTTCTTCAATTAATTGTACAAAAAGGTATTACAGAATGGAAAATTGTTTAAATTATTTTATTTTGTCTAAAAAGTTCAAGGTGTACATATGACAACACCGGCCAGAATTCCTTGATTGGGTACATGTATCGCAGTGCCACACAGGTGTTTTTCTGGTTTGACGCCAGGACTACGCTGAATGAATTGAAAGCGCCATTTATGGATATTTTTCTTCAATTTGTCTTGAAAATAGGAATTGACTGTTTAAATATAATTTGGCATTTCCATAACACCCTGTATATTATGTAATTATTCAAACACGATTAGTTTTTTTGTGATCAAAAACGAGTACTGTATGAAAAATCCTTCAGCGCACTCTGAAAGTGGTGCTTGTGCGAATAAAGCAATTCACGTTAGTTTTAAATCGTTAAAGGATATATTCGTAGGGAGACACAGACCTCAGGAAGATAATTCCCCAAGGACGATTTCCTCCATATTAAAGAATCCCTAAACCATGAAACTCGATGATTACCAAACTGTAAACCACATATGCATGAGTGGTAGTGGCTTGTCGTGTATTTCTGCTAATCGTAGCTCTAGGTGGAATTAATCGGGCCATGTTAATCGAACATTTGCCATTGAAATATATCTAAATCACTAACCGGTCTTCGATGTTCTAGGCTGTCGAGATCAGCTCGTGGTATCCGAGCAGACGAATAGCTCTCCTTTCGATAGAATCTAGTGGCAGAAAAGTATGCTTGGGCACAGAGCTCCAGACATCAGAGCAATATTCTAGTGATGGCCCATCTGAGCTGTGTAGAGTGTCAAAGTTGTTGAAGTGGATACAACTTTTCTGTCTGGAAAAGCACACCTAGTTTCTGCGAAGCTACCTAACAACGTTGCAGTTATTACTTGTACGAATATACCTTCTTATAATAAACGTGATAAAAGATTCACGAAGATCAAGGAGGTTTATTATAAACTCAATTTCGCATCCCTATCAATTGTATACAAAACCAATTATTTAAAAAAAAAATACATTTTAGGATTGTAATTATACAATAACAATGTCATATTATTCGTTCTTATTTGTCACTCATGTCTATATGTATAACAATAATATGTATTATACCAACTTCACAGGAGAGGCAGCAAAGCTTTGGGCAGATGTTGCCCAGGGCAGTACGAATAAACTTAGATAGAAGTCCGCTATCCGTTATACTTTTCCTTGCATTTTATTTCGTCTAATGCTAAAATAAAAACGTAACCTCACACAATATTTGTATCTTGATTACTTTTTATAAAGATTATTCTGTTAATTTCCTAAGCAATTAGATTTGCATTAATTTTAATATTTAATCTCGTGACATTTGAAAACGCCATTTTTATATTCAATTAGTATTCACTTTTATGCCTGTTTCATATCGAATTATTATGCACGGCACACATGTAAGAGTAAAGTGATTTCAGATTATATTTGCCTTCATGATTTGTTTTCTATGTAAATATGATTAAATTTTTACCACACACCACACCCACACTCCGCTTGTTTCTCTGCTTGCCTATCCAGCTGTCAACAATCATATAAACTTGGCTCTCTCAACCTTCTTCGTTAAGTCATTTTATATTTCCTTCGATCGTATTTAACGATTAAATGAGCCCTATAAATGAATGCTTTCTATTAAGAGAGAATTTATATTCCGTGGAAATTCGATCAGAGATTCAAATATCAACCATACGTACTGTAAAACAAATAAACAAATGAAACGTTTTTCCCAAGGAATATAATCTCCAACGATTCAAAACCAACGTGAATCGCTTTATTCGCACAGGCGCCATTCCCATAGTGCCCTAAAGTATTTTTCCTATAGTGCTTGTGTTTGATATACAAAAAAAGCACTGACAAGTAGAGGTTGAGAAGTATGGATAGTCGCACCATCGATAGTGATCCACTATCAATATTTAATCGATAGTTTATAAAGGCTATCATTTAACTGGTTAACAAATGCGAACAGAAAAATATAATCGGTCAGCCAAAATGGCTAGTTGGTCAACAACTTGTGAACAGCAAACATTTCTGAATCGGTCAGTAATTAATGTCATACTATAGTGCTCTAAATTATTTTGGTATGCAAATATTAGTAAGCAATCAGCGGGTAAGCAAAATATTTAATCTTGGTCATAAAAAAAAAAGCAATAAAACGTGAAATAGTGACAGTGCCCTGGGAAAACAAGTGAAAACCCGCCCCCGCTACACCTTCTGGGACTTGACTGCTACACCGAATGAAAACACACGCACGCAATTAGCTACTCGTATCACGCGACTGCTTTGTCTCCCTCCGCCCACAATAACGAACTTTGACGATTATTCAAAACAAACGGAATCCAATGATTTATATTGATAACCATTCTTTGAATATGCAGCTCGACTGTTAATTAAGCGAACACATGATATTGCAAGCGGACCGATATCGGTTCATTTGTTGACAGTTTGTAGCATTTTTTGCAGAATAAGGGTTGCAGCCTGCTTTTCATTTATTGCAAGCAATGCATTTTTATGCTGATCAAATGATTTAATGGCAATTTTTTGCTGCGAACTAGTTTTAATAACGGGAAACCATTTAATTACTTCCCGTTTTTAATTCATAAAACCCTCAAAAAATGTCATTATTCGCCCTCCGCATCCCCTGAAATTAAACGAACAAGTCTGTTTGCTCGTCAGGTAGTATTAATATCATATAATATAAAAAAAAATATAAAATAAAAATTAAGTTTAATTTGTTATTTGTCATTATATTAAAACGGTTTCGCGTTATGACCGTTTCGTAATACAACTACATCTCCATGACGCTCACATGAGAATGAACCCAAACTAAGCGTATATAGTATAGTACTAAAAATAAAAATATTAACATGGTATAATAAATAATGTTTGACACAATAGTGTAATAAACTTAAATTAGGGACAAACGGGCAATATTCAGAGAATCTAAGAATACACGTGCCAGATGGGATTTTCCGAGATTTAATTGTGTGTTTAAGAGGTTAATATTACTGTCTTTTTTATGTTTATAAATTTCAAAGTTTTCTAGTAAATTTAACTTAAGCCCATTTTGTTCCTTGTGTAAGATTTGTAGGTTTGCTTGCTTCCACTTCAGAACCATAACACTTTTTTTTCTGAAAATGCTTCCTCCTTTATGTAATTTGTAATTGACTGCCACTTTCGGGCTCCCTGTTCGTCTTTTTTAAGGTTCCTACTATATGAGTATTGTTTTCATAAAGATATTCTACAAGCTTTACACTATTGTAATAATTGTCTAAGTATGTCTACGTCTTGAAGATGTAGTTGTACTACGAAACGGCCGTAACGTCAAACCATTTTAATATAGTAACAAATAACAAAGTAAACTTTAGTTTCATTTTATATATTTAAAATGTATTGTCACAAAGTAAGTGACGAGTCGATCAATTCTTTAAAAGAAAAATTATTCGTGGCTTTACGGCCTGATATGAATTTTTGGACATTTTGTCTCGCCAGTGTGGACGCAAGTTTTCGTTTTATATCCAGAAAGTTGCTAGTTCGTTGCGTTTCTGTTTTGTTGGATGTTTTTGTTTTGTTGGTTTGGTGTGGAATCTGGAATTATGACGAAACATGTAATTCTAACGAACATTTCCAATGGCATTTTTCTTCTTTTTTATTCAATATTTTCCCCTTCGTTCGCTGCCAGGGCCATTCCCGAGGGGTTTCTTACATTGTGGTATGCTATTTTTTGCATGACACCGGACAGCAACGCCATGACTAATACCACTAAAATCCACCGAGTGCGAATTGGTTTACCGGTCATGGAATTTGAACCTCCGAACTCTCTTCCTGGAATTGCCAGTGACTGGCCACTTTAACCACGGAGTGCCGTTAGTAATTGTAGATCATAATAAATGTTTCAATTTATGTTTTCAGATGAACTGTTTGTATTTAAAATATGTATTTTATTAAAATTTGAATGAAAACTAATTAATTTTGAAAAAATTGTTAAAATTGTTTAATAAAATTTGATGTATGAGGCTGCTTAATTTTAATGTTTAAAAACAAAATAATTATATTACTTTGTGTTTATGCTTAATATACAACGAAAATTATAATTAAACTCTTATTTACCTTCCGATACTTTTGTTATTATAATTTAGCGAAAATAAACATCATCGAAATTTAAATCATTTTAAGAATCCAACAATGTTTATGTTTGAAATAAGCCTTTTTACTTGGACTAATATCATATAAATATACACTTACCGACATTAAATTCGATCTATCCAATGTTTTGTAATTTTATGTATGGTAACTTTTTTTTTCGTGGTCGGATTTACATAATTGTTTTCTAAATTGTAGATAAATGTTTTAGTTTTCAATTTTCTAAAAAGCGATATACCTACATGTTAAAATACAGTGCAATTCTTTAATGCCGCATCGTCAGTCAATGTTTATGCATTCAAAGAGAGAGATGAGTCAAGTGTGCTATCATCAGCAATGCTAAATATCGGATTTTTAGTTTTCACTAGAAGGTTGTTAAGAAGAGAGTGGGAGACAATATGGACCCTTGATGATGGTGCAGGTGTCTGAGACAAATCTGTGAATCGCCACTTATAGAGAGCGGTCCTTAAGAAAGCTAGACAACCATGCACAGAATCGACTGGGCATACCATAGGATCGCAGCTTACTTAGAAGTCCCTCATGCCAAACACGATCAAGGGCTTTAGAAATATCCAGTGTAACAGGGTTATCCTTAATGACATGCCCGATCGCAGTTTACTTGGAAGCCCCTCATGCCAAACATGATTAAAGGCTTTAGAAATGTCCAGTGCAATAGCCCGAGACTCCCCATGATGTTCGATTGCGTTATTCCAAAGATGGGTGACATAGGTTAGAAGATCTATAATTGATCTGGACTTCCGAAAACCATATTGATAATCGCTGATAATGTTGAAGCCTTCCAGGTACTTTAGAAGTTTATCGTTAATAGCTTCCTACATTACTTTTGATATGACGACTGATCGATAGGTGTTAGGCAGGGTTCACTCGTGCAGTCTCCAGCACGATGGAAGTATTCCTTTTTTGTAGGATAAGTTGAAATACTGATCGGATACTATTCGTACAGAAACCAAAATGGCAAAAATAGTAAATATTATTTTTTAAAAAAGGCGCCATCTTGCTTTGGGTACGAATAGGTTCATAATATTCTTGGATCGTACAGTACTCGATAGGACCTCTAAGATGATGTATCGCAAGGCCCCACTTCCTATTCATTAACTATTTTAACAAGATGGCACCCATCCGCCATTTTGAATTTCAGCACCATGAAATATATGTAAAAAAGTGTAGTATCTGATTCCTACTACACTATGCCAAGTAGTATTTATATTCCTAAGACGGTAAATGAAATAAAGATTAAAGAAAGTAATAACTACACAATTTTTTAAAAAACGCCTTGCCGCCATTTTGTTTCGGGTGCGAATAGGAAAGTAATATTTTGCCATCGTAAAGTACTCGATGTATCGCAAGATCCGTATTCCTATTTAATTTTCTTTATCAAGATGGCCGCCCATCTGCAATTTTTATAGGTAGAACTGTTATTCGGTCGTTTGCCTTTCCCTATTGGCCACACCCAAATTTTGTAAAAAAATTGAGATTGGCAAAAATTAGCATGGAAGGGAGACATTAAGGAACCACACTGTATACAGGAAGAAAGTATGTTTTTTCCTTACGTTGGTAACGCCCTCTAGGGTAATTTTCAAATCTTAACTTAAATAAAGAAAAAGAAAGAAGTACGAAAAATGGACTGGGCATCACGCAACCCAGACCTTAATCTCCTTGAGCATGTTTAGAACATGATGGGTAGGAAGATTCGAAAACGAATTTCTGCTCCGAATAACTTAGAATAATTAAAAGAAGTAATGACTGAAGAATGAGATCAAATCGTTCAAAATCAGAATAGGTGCCTTATTCAAGGGGCATTGAGACAGTTGTTCGTGCTCGAGGTAGTAATACCCATTATTTGAGTTCATTGTGTTTATCTAATTACATGATAATAAATTAATTACTTGAAAATAAATCAAAATTGCTCTTGCTCTGAAATTTAAACTTGGTCAAAACATTATTTTACAGTTTTTAAAAAACAGCTTCAGCATTAAATGAGGATATACGGTTCAGAATTGTATCTTGTGGTTGTCGAAGTCTCAGCTGGGGATTTCTCTTAATAAAACACGACAGCCAATCTTTGATGGCTAGCTTAGATTCCTTGTTGAACTTATGGGGTAGGTGATTAGCTTCTGCGAAGTCAAATGCTGTTTTTCTCAACCCTCGTGGAGTTACGCCATAAAACAAATTTGCTAACATAATCATAACATGATTTGCTAACTCCTCTTCTGTGGTTTTGTAAAAAGGGGTTTCCTCCCTAAGCGGTCAACTTCTGACCCATGTTCTGCGAACTCTGTAGATTTTAGATGGTGGCGCAATGTTGATTCGGGAATGTCGAAATTTCTTGCAGCATCGCGTATTTTAACACCTGAACGTATATCAGCCAAAGCATTATTGCGCTGTTCAATGGTCCAGCTCTGTCGTTGGGTATTTCTTTAATAGCTTCTGACCATCTGAAATAAAAATGTTAAAATCAATTTTGTGGCGCAATGTCGCGCAATATTACCCCATATCGACCTCGGTTTTTTTTCCAAATTACAATTTTATTATTTACGTATGAAAATAAAAAGCAAATATAGGGATAGATCCATGAATTATGCTAGAACAAAACTGTACATAGGGAAGATCGAAAGTTTTAAAATGTACACTTACCTCGCTTATTTCTTGAGCACTGAAAATTATAACCAAAAGTCATGTACGCACACTTCGATTTACTGCGGCCAACTAAATACTCCGAACGAGCTGAGATGGACTGTTGAACATAGTCGCCACGGATACGGAATAACATAGGCGTTGCCAGATTTCACTTCTCGCTTTTCGTTTCTATGATTTTGTGGTGCGCAATATTACCTCACAGCGCCCCTTTCCCCTAAAATGAGTTTCTTACATTATTCTCACTTATACAATATCCTCCTGAAGTTAGGCCCGTCCCTACCAACACACCCGTTATTTATCAATGTTTAAAACTAGATGATCTCTTCACAAGTCTACACCCGGACATTTCAAAAATAAATTATTTATTCAGTAACATTTTGTAATTCTTATTCCATGGTAGCAATAAACAATATGTTGTTATTTAATAATACTACATTTCACCGATAATATCATTTCATTTAAAATTTTATATGCAATTAAATGCCGAGCCCGGTCACAGTAAGTACTTCAGTACACTATTAACTTTTTAATGTGTACTTATGAAAGTAATATTTTGGGGAAGATAAAGCCGGTAAAATACCGTAAGTGTACCATGGGCCTGATTTCGAATTAAAAATAAAAAAAATGGTTTTTTATTACAATAAAATTTGTTTATCAAAATAAATATCATATTACTATATACAGGATGTCCGCTAATCAATGGTACATGGAAAAACTATAGACTCTTTATGTAAAAATATTAGGATTTTAGGATTTGATTATACTTACTATACTATACTTATTATATTATACAGGGCGTTAAAGTTAAAATTTCATTTTTGTTTCTCTCTAGTAACTTTGAGAGAAACCAACGGTTTTTTACAAAATTTGGCAATTATGATTTTTCTAGGACGAGAAATTGATTTTTTTGTGAAAATTTAATGTACTTTGTAGGGGGCGCTGTCTGCGGCATTTTTTACACATATATTAGGTTATAACTTTTTGTGCCTTAGTGTATTTAAGCTTTTAATGAAAATAACATTTTTATCATTTATTACGTAAAATAGGTATACTAAATTGAGGTCGCACAGAGTTACCGTTTCGGAGATATATGCATTTGAATTGTTTAGTGCACCTTGTCTAATTACTATTAATTACCAAACAAAATTATTTTCTTAAATAAAAATATAAGAAAACAAATGAAATTTAGACATGCAGTTGCTATGAAATCTCCATGTTGTTATTTATTGTTGATTATTGTAAGATAGCTGTGTGAGAAAATGTTTCATTTCTGAGTTTATCGTAAGTTAAGTAACATTAAATCTGCGCGACCTCAACTCAGTATACCTTTTTAACGTAATAAATATGAGAAAAGGTCTATTTCATTAAACACTTAATTACATTAAGAGACAAATAAGTTATGACCTAATAAATTACCAAAAAATTCCGCAGACAGCGCCCTCTACATTGTACTGTAAAATTTCAAAAAACATCAATTTCTACTAAAAAAATCATAATTGCCAAATTTTGTAAAAAACCCTTGGTTTCTCTCAAAGTTATTAGAGAAAAACCAAAATGAAGTTTTAACTTTAACACCCTGTATCTCAGTTAATATTAACTTTCGGATATAGTACAATTATATCATAATATTTTTACGTAAGAAGTCTGTGGTTTTTCCATGTACCATTAATTAGCGGACACCCTATATAATAAATATTTTATCGTACGATTTCCTATAAAATATAGTATTAATTACATTTGTCTTTAGTAATTCAAATACCAAAATATTATTGCACACATAATTTATAAAGAAATATATCATTTTTAATCAATTTATTGAAATTAAGTAAATACTAAATAATACTAAAATATATTTAAAATTTTACAACAAATGTAAGAGCACCACAAACACTATAGTAAAAATATTATAAAAGTTTTATATATGGTATATGTGGTATTTTTCGTGTTAAATTGATGGTGGGGGGGGGGGGGGTTATGACCCCCCTGGATCCGCGCTTGATTGGTGTTTGTTTTTCTAGAAAATGTGTGCTTGTTGTCACGTTATGGAAAGTTTGTCTCCATAAATTGTAAGAGACAGACAAGCCCTTGCCTTGCCTTGTAGTATTTTAAATTCAAAAGACCTTTTAATCAAGTTCGAGAAGCTTGTCGTAAACCCGAACAAATCCGAATATCCGGGTGAAAAATTACCACATAAAAATATATATTCCATTTGCTCTTAATACGAGTAACATTTTGAAAATATAAATTATTTATGACTATGCTCACTTCTGAAGTACATATTATTTCAAAATCAGTCTTATAAAGCCGGGCTCAGATAAGTGGTGTATTTGACTAATATTTGGTAATGGTGTCCATTGTTCGGTGGTTTTACGGGATATAAATGAAGATAGAATGTGCTACTTTTTTGTGAAAGTTTTGACGCCCTCCTTAGAGTTTTTCTATGGCTCCTCATTTTTGCTATACGGGATGTTTTTGAGAATTTTACATTTTGGGACACCCCCATATTTCGGTTACCCTGTAACTTATAAAAAAATCTAAAGGTTCTCTTTATAGTTTTTCGTAGAATCCAGTGACATATTCACATTTTTTTTAAGTGCAATAGATCTCTATAAAAATAACAAATTTCCTTTTTTTAAATATGTCCTTCTAAATATTTTTTAATAATGTAATTCAGTTTTTAACAAGCTCCTCAGAATTATATAATACTTTATTTTGAGTTATTATGCACAAAATTAACGTTTTTTACAATTTTTTTGAATAGGCATAGAGATAGATAGATAAAGAAAAGAAAGAACAGACGTTGTTGTGTCTTAATTAAAAATTCTTCTGTTTCTGTCTGAATATTCATTTTTGTTCGGGTTTGTTCTAAGTTATTTTATAATTTTTAATTAATAGTAAATAATTAGCTTGGCCTAATTATTACAACCAATGTAAACTAAAATGTGATATGCTCGTTTGCTATATCCAGCGCAACGAAAATGCAGATAAAGCATTAAAGTCTAGTTCAATTGTAAATATATGCCTTCTTGTAGTATGTATTTCTATGAAATTTATAAAATTAGTTTAATTACTTGTAGATATCTCGAAAGACGACAGCTGGATAAAATAATTTTTCCAAGGATAAAATCAAATTTAATTGAACAAGGTTCATTTTCTAAACCTCGGCCTAAAATCTAGAAAAACATTGTATATTTTTTCAAAAACGTAATCCGTGCATAATATTACATACATAAGACTAAAAATAATAATGTATTATATATTTATATTTTTCTTTCTTCAAAACTATTGAACGAAGAAAACAACTGTGTACGTCATTGGATTCTACTTAAGAAACTATAAAGAAAACATTTTATTCCTTTTTGATAAGTTACAGGTTAACTAAAATAAAGGGAGTGTCTCAAAATGTGAAGTTCTCAAAAACATCTTGTATATGAAAAACAAGGAGGCCTAGAAAAATTCTAATTGGGGCATCTTTTGTTTCACCAAAAAGTAGCACAGTGATCTTTATTAATAATGAAGATACCCCATAAAACTATTGAAAAATGGACACCCTGTACTTGCCAAGTCGCTTATTAATGATTCCTAATACTATTTATCTAAGAAATAAAAGTCTATATTTTTCAGGTGGTTCAAATACCAATGTATGGAAAAATTCTTATTTCCCAGACCACCCGATGATACTTTATACCTTATATATTTTAAAGTGCTACTGTGTAGACAAAAATACGCCCTTATTGTATAAGGTATCGTCGGGTGGTCTACGAAATAATAATTTTTCCATACATTGGTATTTGGTTCTTAATACAATATTTGTACAAGTGACAATTATTGTACAAGTAGACCACACACATGACTTGAAAAGTATTATTAAATATTGGCCAAGTACACCAGTCATCTGAGGCGGTTCCAAAGGTGATAGAGATAGGTTAATCAAAATGTTATTAATTGTTTTGTATACATTTAATTTATTGATATTTAAATGAATTTGAGTAAAATAATACTAATAACAAACGATCGTCAATAGATAGATCTGCAAACTAAAATGAATTTTATCTATTGTCGCGCTTTATTATTATTTATTTATTATTGCCAATGAACGTTTAAGGCCCATTGTAGAAAAATTGAACAATACATGAAACCAAATAAATATTTTAACGATAGAAATAAGTATTATAAATTTAATAAAATAAGTGATTTTTATTTTAGAATACGACATCCCTTTAAATAAAATTGATATTTCCGCTATATTGTCTACTCTACATTTAAGAGTACTTTATTTTAAGAAAGCTGATAATGGTTGTGAGTACCTGGACAAGTATTATCGATACAATACAATGTCAAATAAATAATTTATAAAGTGTTATTTGGAGAGTCGAAAACAGTTCCATGTGACATATCTTCACTATTGATTTTAAGAGATATTATCATATTTTGATTTTGAATTAAAAATACTCCATCTAGCGGTAAAATTTAAAAAGTTGAAAGAAGACACGTTGGGGATTTGACTCTCTTTTACAGATATTTTCATGGAAAGTGCTCGGCTGACCTTATCCTCTTAATTCCGTCCAGAGCGGCGAATATCAGAAATACACGGCGAACCACTGCCGCCCATCCATATGTGGCTAAGCTTAGTACTCCTCGAACTTCATTATTTAAGAATTCTTTCATCTGGAGGACTTCATCCTTATGGAACGACCTTCCCGAGGTCGTTTTTCCCAACGAATATAACCTCCAACGATTCAAAACCAACGTGAATCGCTTTTTGCGCACACGCACCACTCCCAGAGTGCCCTAAAGGATTTTTCCTATAGTGCTTGTGTTTGACAATAAAAAAAAACTCGGTATATTTTTTAAATATTTTATTAGGAAAGTATAATTTTGTTACTATAAGATGTAATTTAATTTTGGGATTAAGCACAGACTTTTTAAGTGATTTTAAAAGTTTTAAAAATGATCAAGCCTGAATATTTTCCAACAGACGCAACTTTCAAATTAGCATAATATTCTGTTCTTCAAGTTTTAATGCTATTATATATTTTGGGAATATTTTATGTGTGTCAAGAGAATATTAACACGTCATTAGATAAACTTTAATCTTAAAGCTTGAGAACTTTTTCAAGTGTAATTTTTAGAAGGTTTCAAATAAATCTTATAAAATAGATCCTCAAATGTAAGACTTTTTTTATTGTGAAACACAAGCACTATATGAAAAATACTTTAAGGCACTCTGGGAGTGGTGCGCGTGCGGCTAAAGCAATTCACGTTGGTTTTGAATCGTTTGAGGTTATATTCATTGGGAAAAACGACCTTGGCAAGGTCGTTCCATAAGGATAAAGTCCTCCAGATGAAAGAACTCTTAAATAATGAAGTTCGAGGAATACTAAGCGTAACCATATATGGATGGGCAGTAGTGGTTCGTCGTGTATTTCTGCTATTCGCCGCTCTGGGCGGAATTAAGAGGGCAATGTCAGCCGAGCACTTTCCATGGAAATATCTGTAAAAGAGAGGTAAGTCCCAAACCTGTCTTCGATGTTCTAGGCTGTCGAGGCTCTTCGTCAGCTCGTGATCTTCGATCAGACGAATGGTCCTTATATCTAATAGCCGAAGAGTATGTTTGGGTGCAGAGCTCCAGACATGCGAGCAGTGCTCTAGTAATGTTTAAATCTGGGCTTTGTTTAGTATCAAAAGTTTTTTTGGTTCGGAAGAGTACACCAAGTTTCTGACAAGCTATTTTGGCGATTGCCACAACGTGGTTATGCCAAGACATTTTTCCTCCCAGATTGACGCCCAACAAATTAATAGATGAAGCCAGTGGGATTGCCATTGTCCTGCCATGACTATATCCGGTTCTAATGTTCAAAGTTATTAGGGATTTAAAATTCTTAAAGGAAAAAGGAAGAAGACCCCACTTCTTCCTTTTTCCTTTAAGAATTTTACCTTCACCGGCCCGGTAAAATGAATGCGAATACGGCCATTTGAATAAACCTTTGCCCACCTATTTAAAATGCAATTTATTTAATCGTTTTGCAAAGGTACCTTCGATTTATCTTCATCTGTTATTTCTAATTTTAAAAAAAATGATAAATCAATCTTATAATTGGGTATACAGGGTGTCAATTTAAAAACTTCCCATCCTTAATATCTTGTTTTCAGTAAATAATATTAAATATCGGAAAAACACGTTAATCTTATCGTGAAGGAAGACACTTTAAAACAAATATTTGCAGCTTTATTAGTTAAAACCCCTGGTATGCTACCCTTAAAATATTAAGTGGAAGCGAGAGAGAGATGAATTTTGTACTTAAAGAACTGTTCCCTAGCCGGTCAATCGGTTCAAGAGAATCTAAATATTTAACGGAAACCCGAACAAACCCGAACAAACCCGAACAAACCCGAACAAACCCCCATATTTCATTTCACAAATAATTTTTAGTAGATTAATGATGTTTTGTTAAAAAGTTTCCTGGCACTGATCTGTGTTTAAAATATTCGATACCAGGAATTTATTTGTATTTGTATTAAATAATATTATTTAATCTCACCACACGAAAGAAGAACTTAGTTAAATTTACTTTAAAAATAGTGAAACTAACCATAATTTATTACTATACGTGACTGGACTATTTTTATTAAGAACTGCCGTAACAAAATTGTAATCTAAATTTTTTGTAAAAATTACAAAAATATTTAGTGAACCATTAATATAGTTTCTGTAAAATTTACTAAAATTTTTTTTAAATTTACTGAAATCTTTTGTAAAGTTTACTAAAATATTTTGTACAAATTCCGAAACATGGTATTTGCAAGCGTTCATCCATCCAAGTACTAACCATTCCCAACGTCGCTTGACTTCATCGATCGATGGTATCTTTCCTGTTAAGTTCTCTCTCTACTTATTATTTGTTACAAATATTGAAAAATCCTTCGCATCTCATTTATGCCTGTCCTATAATAGTCGTCATTAAAATGTGCCATACATTTAAAATTATGGGTTTGTTCGGCGTTATAATAAATTATTTTCAATATCATTCGTTGTAAAATTTACAATATATTTAAATTGTAATTGTATAATTACTTTATTTTACTAAATTTATTAGAACTTCTAACTTTTTTTAGAAATTATGTGTATCTATCTATTATTTTGGTATGGATCAATAATGAAAATTGTAAAATACAATATTTTATAGTAAATCGTGCAATAAAATCTTAAGTATAATAATTTTACTATTTGTACTATAGTGTTTGTTCTGTGCACATACATTCGTTGCAAAATTTACAATTTTAGTAGTTAGTTGATTTTACTAAATTTATTAGAAATCCTAACTATATTTTTTGTAAATTACTTATGTTTACAATATTATTTTTGTACGAATTACTAATAAAAAATGTAACTAATACTATATTTAAAGGAAATTTTACAATAAAATCTTTACCATATTAATTTTGCCGTTCGCTGCCACGATGATGGTCAATCTTGCTTTCCTCGAGTTCAATGTTGATCAAAATAAACTTCGTCAATACAACTATACATCCATGGGAAGACTGGTGCCCTGGAATGTATCGAAACGTTCCTTATGACAAAATTTGTATCAATCGGACGGGGAAAATTTTTTTTGTAGTGGTGTTTAAATTAATCATTTAGAGGCGATTGAATCAGTCACTGACTGATTTCAAAAATGATCTAATCTTTTCAATCAATCGTTCAATCGATCTTTTGCATTATGTATTCATAACACACCAGTTATAAGTCTTAATACTTATCGGTCTGTTCACCACTTCCTTTTAGCGAACGATCGTATCATGCCGAACGATTGATTACGCATTTTCGTCTGATAATTTTATAATATATACTTTGTAATATAATATGAATCTTGCATTATATCTTTCTCTGTTATTTTTAGTTTGGATGTTATTCTTTATTTCGTTTCAATAGTTCCTATCGGTCGTTCTCCGTTAAACAATAATTGGGTTGCGATGCTCGGTTTTGTCTCGTCCATCGCGAGCCTGAATATGTGTATTAAGATTGAACTAAATGATTGGTTGATATTAACCGGTAGAACTCGGTTATTCAATACTTTCTACTGATACAATCTTTGTAACCGAATCATTCACGATGGACAACACCTATAATTTTTTGCTGTCATTCTCATTGTAATTGTAGAAACATTTGCTTCTAAAGTTTGATGTAAGAATTATAAATCATAATATTAAGTCATAACTGATCATATGGGGTTTGTCTACAAATTTTCAGTAGTGCTCGCGATAGGTATGGTCTAAGGAGATTTGTCTCGCTTTATTTTTCTGCAATTCGTGTTGATCTCATGACTTGCGTGTATAGATATAATAAGGGAATCACATCCAGTAATGCAAAGAATTAGTTTAAGAGTATAAACACACCTATTAATAACATTATTAAGCGAGTTTCTTAAAATAAAGATGACATTTTCGAAAATTATAAAATTTTTAATATTACTATTTACTTATACACTATGCCAATTAATTATCAAATATTCAAAAATTCAAGTAGGAATTAATTAGCTGGTATAATGATCCAATTTTAATAGTTTTTGATTCAACTGGTACAAAATATATTCCAGAGTTTAGAACACAGCACTATACTTCCTAATACGTTTAATTATAATGGGGTAGCGCATAAATTCTAGATGTACAGATGTATTCATTGAAAATAGGGACGTCTTATTTAAATTAGGCTTTTCTCACTGACTTATTGTTCTTAAGGTTATGTGCAAAAAGCATTGGCGTCACTAAACAATATAAGATAACTTAATTAAATGTGATAAATGAGTTAATGTATAAAAATATTTCTGTAATAATTACTTATTTTTTACTCACTGTAATATAACTAATGAGGGTATACCCGAATTTATTACCTATATTTAGATAGAAACCCCTTTTCATCAGTGAACACTGCAGTGTTTCACAACTGATAATCGCGGAATATCTAATTTAAGGTGAAAATTATCCGAGACTGTCTACGTTCATCCGTGAGTATTATCTTTTACTCAGTTTTTTAGCTCCGATTCTTTTGGCTCGGATACGCGGGCCTGGCCAGTTTTTCTTCTCAAAAATCCCTCTTGCCCCCAAAGTTGCTTAACTATACATAACGTAAAAATTTGCTAGTCCCCGTATTCACCACCCATCTTCAATTGTGGCTACTACTTGATCTTTTTTAAGTTCTGTTAAATGGCGAAGCATTTTAAGAATTGTGACAGTTACAGTCTTATCGATCCTAAACTTTTGAAGAAGTCAAAATCAATTAAGACCGATTTATATTATAGCAAATTTAGTATACCCATTTTTCATGAATAAAACTGTATGTAAATTTTATAAAATTTAAGTTTGTCATATCTTACATAAATGAATTTTATTTAATTTTTTAACCAAACCAGTTAGAGATATATCTGGGTTAGAGACTAGCCCAAAGTATTGCCATGCCACTCGAAGTAACCAAAAATTACCATTTCTTCTAAATACGTTATATTGTCGAAAAATTGTTTCATACCAATCAGTATGATATTTTATCACTTTTGGCTTTCGGTCAATTAAAAATAAAAATCATTTCAACAAATAAAGTCTATAATACAGAGTTCTGAGTAATTATCTTCTCATTTTATTCAATTACCTAATATTATAAAATCATTAGATACATAAGCCATACCTAGTGTGCAATTTTATGTTAAATTGATTATTTAAATTAATAATTGCGTAGCACTCCCTATTATAGACTTTTTTGTTGAAATATATTTTCTTTTTTTAATTTGGCGGAAGCCAAAAATGATAATGTGTCGCATTGGTTACTTACGAAACGTTTTTTTGACAATGGAACGTATTTAGAAGAAATGGTAATATTTTGTTACCTCGAGAAGCATGGCAATATGGGCCAGTGTCTAAGGTATGTTCTAATTGATACATCAAATTTAAATTTTAGGAAATTTATATGAATTTTATGCGCTACCCATGCAATTAGACAAATCAGGACGTGAACTACTCTGCCCTAAACTCAAGAATCTATTTTCTGGCAGTTAAAACAAAAATTATTAAAATTGGTTCATTATTAGTGATATAAAATCGTATTCATTCGAATGTGAATTTTTGAATATTCGATATAATTAATTGATTTCGTGTATTATGCCTCCGAAAAGTAGCTAAACTCGTTTCTCAATGTAACGAACTAGCTAAAACTCAGCTGTTGCCAAACTATAATATGATTCAACTTCTCTTCTTGCACAAACAAATATTTTATTTACAACAGCTTAATAATTAAACTCGATGGCTTTGATTTTTTGAAGTAGCTTTCCTAAATCAAAGCAATGCAAAATTTGCTGCAGCTCGAAGCTCATTTACCAAAAGTATCTTGTATACGTATTTCATATTTTTTCATTTAACTCTGCTCTGAAAATATTACATGTAGCGGTAACACGAGGATTGTAAATATTAAAGCAACCAATATTGGATATTCGATAACGAGAATAAACGGAAGCTTGGCCACATACACAAAATTCGTAGTGAATGCAATTGGTACTTTCATTTGCGGAATTAAAATGATATTTTTAATATGGTTGACTAAACTCTAGTATGAAAAATATTAATCTATCTAACTAATTTTTCAGAGGCCCAATTACGTTAGTTAACAACATTTTTACGACATCTAAATTTTCATTAGTCAGCTCTTTCTTTTAAATGATTCGGTATCAAATTTGTCAAGGCTCTCTCAGTTGTATATTATTTTTTTAATTAATAAAGCTAATTTTGGGCTTTACAGAAACGTATATCTAGTCCTTCATATTATAAAACTTACTTAATAGATATTTCGTAAGTAATAAAAATATGAGAGATCTGTCAAATTTTGACATTTGACCATTGACCGGTGGTCAATTAATTGACCCTGGCCTACTGTTATAAGTAACGTAAATTATTAAGAATATCGTACTAGGTTATTTTTGAAGATAAATATAAACAACTATACATTCGTGTAAAGCCAAAAGTATGCTTAATTAATTAAAAGAATAATATACAGGGTGTCCGGGAACATGTGGGAAATCTCCCGGATATGAAGAAAACACGTGAAAAGAATACTATAGGTTCATATAAACTTCTTTCGTATCGGCCTCCTCTTCGGAGATATGGGCTCCCAAAGAGCACCAGTTTTTTACACATAATTATTGAACCACCAACGTCATTTTATTTACACCAGTCCCCTAAATTCTCACGGGTTAAATATGAAAAAGCGGAATTTTGAAGGTTGAACATTTCATCGGAACAAAGATGTATCTTTTATCGAAATACGCCAAATACATGATGTATATGAAATGCCGTTTTTTCGAAAACGGTTAGGATTAGCGACATGAATGAAGAGTACTTAATTTTTAGCCAATAGTTAAAGGTTTGTAAAAAAGATTGTCCAAAGTTCTCATCATACAGGGCGTAAAAAAAATGGGCCCATGAGTGTTACAGCTAGTCCGTCCCTGCAGCTGTGAGTAATTCACAACAGTTTCTTGGGTAGTAATTTGACGGGTCTTACCTGGTATACATCACATTAAAAAAAAATTGAAATATACCAGGTGGTTCAATAATTATGTGTAAAAAACTTGATTCCATTGGTGCTCTTTGGGAGCCCATATCTCCGAAGAGGAGGCCGATACGAAAGAAGTTTATATGAACCTATAGTATTCTTTTCACGTGTTTTCTTCATATCCGGGAGATTTCCCACATGTTCCCGGACACCCTGTATAGTGTTCTTTTAAAAAATTTTACTTTACTATTATTTCAGAAACGTAACTTTTTAGAGAGAACTGGCTAAGTCACTGAACTGAGAACCGGAGTTGATGTACAGCCGCATTCATATCTCGCACAGAACTGAAACCTCTCCGCTGTATTGAGCCATATCGAGCGGGAAGAAACGTGCTGCAAAGTTCTATAATGCCAGATCTTGGTAGCGAATGACCGAAGGTCGAAGCTCACCCAGTTGACAACATTAACACATTAATATTTACGCCGTCATCGTATGTGGGTTGATTTTAGGGGATTTAGGTTTTATCTATCTATCGAGTAAAAAAGAAGTAGGTATATAGACTTTTTCTAGAACACTCAAGGAGTCACCAATTTAAATATAACAAGCAATTTCCATAACAACCTGCATATAGCGTGTACCATATTAAGTGTGCACTGTTGCTAACTCTTTTATTATAGATGAAAAATCGGGTAAATTAGCAAAGTAGTAGTATTTTTTCTGTTATTAAAATGGTGATTGAAAAAAATTATAATTTCAGAACCGATTATCTTACAAATATCTTGAAATCGAAAGTACATGGAAAGAAAAACTTAGTAAATTTACTATACAGGGTGTCACAGAAAGAATGGGAGTAAATTTAGCTGTTTTGGCAAACAATAATACTTTTTTTCCAATAAACAGACGAAGCAAATTTTTCTAGGAATATTATTCAAAATTTCCATAATAATCATGTGTGGGCGGACGGAAACCCCCATGCCATAACCAAAATCCATTTCCAACAGCAATTTTCGGTTAAGGTATGGTCATGAATTATTGGTAATAATCTTATCGGCCCATTTTTTCTACCAGGACGCCTTGATGGACAGTCTTACCTACATTTCCTCCAAGAGGAACTACCTGTGTTGCTTGAAGATGTACCAATAATTGGGTTAAGGAATCAAATATGGTACATGCACTATGGAGCTCCTGCTCATTTCAGTATAATTGTTCGCGACTATTTACATGCGGTTTATCTTAATCATTGGATAGGTCGCGGAAGACCGCAGCAATGACCAGCAAGATCCCCCGATCTCAATAGTTTAGATTTCTTTTTGTGGGGTCATCTTAAAACTCTGGTGTATAAAATTCCCATTAACACTTTAGAAGATTTAAGAGAGCGCATAGTTACACTCGTGTTGAAATAATAAGGAATACGCTGGGAATATCTGAAGGAGTGGGCAATTCGATGCGAAGACGGGCGGAAGCGAGCCTTTTAGGTGAAGGTGGCCATTTCCAACAATTTTTATAAAACAATATTTTTCATTAATTATTTTATCAATGTTAATAATAATGAGTTGTAATATGAATTTAGTGGTTTTAATCAAGAACGAGGAAAACTAAAGAGACCGTTTTCATGTAGAATTGACCAGGCTAATCAGAAAAAAATATCAATATGAAAAAATGTCAGTGGTGTACCATCTTTTTTGTAAAAAATATCAGAGGACATGTTTGCAGGGACGCTACTGATGGAACAATTGAATAACTGGAAAATCTTTTATTAAGAACTGCCACAAAATAATAGCATAATGATATGGTATGGTCACTGTATAGGTTATCCACTTAATATTTGTTACGAAGATCGAAATCTCAGGGATCCGTTGCATCTGATTTAAAAATTCCTGTTAAAAAAATTGACAACTCTTCATATAAACTTTGCGATTTAATTAAGGTACAATAATAGTCGTTAGTAAAGTGTACCGTATATTTTAAAATATTTAACTACTGGAGTTATAAATAAATTATTTTCACTTGCTTTATGTTGTAAAATGTAAAATATATTTTAGAAGATATTTACTTGGTTATGATCAATTTATTAGAAATGCTAACTATACATTTTTATAAATGATGTATATCTACAATATTATTTTGGTACGGATTATTAATTAAAAATGTAATTAATACTATATTTGATAGAAAATCGTACAATTGCACTGGATATTTCTAAAGCTTTTGATCGTGTTTGACATGAGGGGCTTCTAAGTAAACTGCGATGATTGTCTAGCTTTCTTAAGGACCGCACTCTGTAAGTGGCGATTGACGAATTTCTCTAAGACACCTTCACCATCAATGCCGGTGTTCCTCTAGGGTCCATATTGTCTCCCACTCTCTTCTTACTCTACATTAACGACCTTCTAGTGAAAAGAAACAATTCTATATTTAACTTTGCTGACTCATCTGTCTCTTTGAATGCACAAACATCGACTGCCGACGCACATCTTCGCAAACAGCATTAAGTATCACGCCTTAACAAAGACCTGGAAGAAATTTTGGCTTGGGGTGACAGTAGCCAACTCGAATCTAACGCTAAAAAACCCAGGCAGCAGTTTTCTCTAAAAAGGTTAACATTACAGAACCGGATATAGTCATGGCAGGACACACAATCCCATTTGCTTCATCTATTAATTTGCTGGGCGTCAATCTGGGAGGAAATATGTCTTGGCATAACCTCGTTGTGGCAATCGCCAAGATAGCTTCTCAGAAACTTGGTGTACTTTTCCGAACCAAAAAGTTTTACACACCTCAACAACTTTTGACACTATACAAAGCGCAGATTCTACCTTCACTAGAGTACTGCTCTCATGTCTGGAACTCTGCACCCAAGCATACTCTTAGGCTACTGGATTCCATCGAAAAGAGGGCCATTCGTCTGATCGGAGACCACGAGCTGACGAGAACCTCGACAGTTAGAACATCGAAGACAGATTGGGGATTTGACTCTCTTTTACAGATATTTTCCATGGAAAGTGCTCGGCTGACCTTGCCCTATTAATTCCGCCCAGAGCGGCGAATAGCACAAATACACATAAAATTCAAAAAAAAATATACTAATAAATTATCATTTGTTACAAACTAAAGGCAATAAAAGGGTCATAAAATTATACGGTTTGTTGAGTTTTAACTCCTCAGGTTATGCACACATAAATTTTTGCTCATAATAGTTTTATTTGATGTCTAGACTTCGTGTTTACAGCTTACAGTTCTTTTACGATAGTTTAGTTTTCTATACGACTTAGAACATAAAAGTAGTAGATTATTTACAGTGTGCGTTAGTAGCTCTAAAATTACAATTCAACTGAAAAAGACAAATTATGTAAAGTCATAAGCCTTTCAATCATTTAAGCTAAGTTCATAAAATATCAAAAGCATAATTAGATGTTAAGCCCCCAGAAAAACCTACTTCTCTTCACAAATCATCTTCAGAATTAGTTAGAAGCAAGTAATTTTTAGTATCTGTTAACCTGAACTTAAATACATTAAAATTATTAAAGAAGAAAAAATAGAAAACTAAGTCATGGAAACAATATTTTTAAATAATCTTATACCTCTTTCATTTAGCTTCTACTAAAGCGATCAAAAGCGCCATCTAGCGGTTCAGTCTTCAACTACAACTTAAGTATTAATATAGACCGTAATTCGGCTATCAAATAGCTTTAAAACCAGACTATGTTCGATAAAATTTTTAATTTCGTGTCTTAAGTTTACTAACATACCTGAACTACTTATATACTTACCTGAAGAAAATATTTTTTACATAGCCTTAAATGAAAGCCCTCGACTATAGAAGGCCATATTCTACTGCAAAGCGACAATAAATTTAATTATATCAAAAATAAATAGAGGTTAAACCATTAAATATATCAAAAATAAAAAGTCTATACTTTTCAGGTGGTATTAATATTAAATATATACAGGGTGTTATGGAAATGACTTATTATATTTAAATGGGTGACTCCTGGTGTCATAGAGAAAGTCTACATACTTTTTTTTTATCGAATATCTAAATACTAAGGTAAAAACCCTTTTTACCCACACACTGTCGCGCCGTTCCATCTGTATTTAGTTAGCCACAATGTGGGCAACTAGAGTATACTAACAGTGTTGTCAGATCACACCGCATGTTTCGTCCTCGCTTGGATACCTGCCGCGCGCGACTATCGTTGATTCACTATGTTTCGAGACTCGGGAAGGAATGACGTTGTCGAGGGTTCCACATGCTTGATGTATAGGAATTTTAAACGTTTTATTACTTGTAGCATTACCTGATTTTTTTTCTTTTGCGAAATAATTAATGATAAGAAATATTGTGATGTGATTGCAAATTTGTATGATATTACCTATTGTTGGTTCTGTTGCAAAACGTACTTTTTATGTTTTATTTTTTATGGAATGTAATTATAAAATGGATTATAAGATCGAAGGTAAGAGAGTATGTACCTTAAAATTATAGTATTTTCTTTTTCTATAAAGTTTGAAAAAGAAGTGATAACGCGGGTCAAAGACGTCTTGTTGTCAAGAACTGAACACGTGCGTTTACAATTCTGTATTGCAATCTATGACAACACCGCCTCCATAAACTATTGATTGCGAACGTCCTCAGTAGCGGCCACGTAAATTTTCAGATTTCAGATAAAGTGAATATTTCGTACAATAATTTCGAATTTCGAATAACAATTGAAATCGCCAATTAAGGTTATTTTTCTTCAATTTATTTTCATCTCAGGATTTGCCGGTTTAAATGTAATAAGTCATTTCCATAACACCCTGTACATATATATAAATATATTTGACATTAAATATATGTTAAAATAAGCGAAACTATCACTATTGTCCAGGCGAGAAAAGTATTACCATCAATAATTATTCGATCAAACGAACTTACCTTAAGTGAAGTTCGATCGTAATTATACGAGGGTCCAGTCCGAAGATATCACTTTATTTACCACGTAGTCCGTCTCTGGCTACTAGTCGCGCACCAATTTTAAAGAAAGAATTCCCCCCTGCCTCTGTGTTCTGTATATTCCACTCTGTTCAAGGCTCATAGGTTGAAAGAATTTTCAGGATTGCTCACAAATAGAGGGCTCGAAGGGTATGGGAGGGGAGTGATATCTTCGGACTGGACCCTCGTATAATTACGATCGAACTTCACTTAAGGTAAGTTCGTTTGATCGAATAATTATACTTCGTGTCCAGTCCGAAGATATCACTTTATTTACCACGTAGATGTTTAAAGATAAGAATATATTGTGAGCAATGATAAAAGGAATTATTGGACAAATATTTATATGTAAATTAAACGAAACTATTGACGACGAACAAATCAAGAAATATTTATTTTAACAAATATAAACTAGTTGTTGATAACTACTTATAAAAAAGAATTTTAGGTTATGTCTATATCTAATATTGCTTGAGCAAATATGTTTTCTGACGCCAAAGATCCAAAGATATACCTTTCCTAAAGGCCGCAGAAGTTGAGGCATGTCGAATAGAGTGCGGCTTAAAAATTGTGGTATCAATTCCTGCCTTTGTGAGCATCTGGGTTGCCCACCTGCTCAGAGTGTCCTTTGATGCCTTATTGTGTGTTTTTTTACAACACAGAAATAAAAAATCTTGCCCTGTAGTTCTCAGCGAAGACGTTGTATTAATGTACGTTTCCAAGGTAGTGGCTACACACAGGGAAGGTTTGTCCTTGAATCTGGGTAGGTGTAGGGTAGGTTGAGTTCTCCCTACACCGGAGGTCTTAACTGAGTCTGAGATATAAATGATTGTTTCAGTTGAAGTTTGATTTATATTTGATAAACGAATAAGAGAGATTGTGTGTAGTCTTTCCCCAGTTGTTAAGGCTAGCAGCGTAACTAACTTTTGCGATAATATCACGAGACTAATGGTCGAAGGCAAGTTGTCAATATATTGCAATAAAGGTGCTGGATTCCAGATAGTGTTATATCTTGGACGGGGGGGTCGAAGACGGTACAGCCCGTTTTTGAATCGCTTAATAATTGGATTGGTTCCTACCTCTGTAGGACAAATTAGAGAGAGAGCTGATACATGTGAATTAAAAGTCCCATATCGTAAGGTCATGTTAGTCGTCAATGCTTGAAGGAAACTTGATTATATTATTTATTGTGGGGGTAAACGTTGGAGTATGTTCGTCCAGACAAAACTTCCACCATAGCTTGTAAGTATTATCATACTGACGTAAAGTTGAAGGTGAAATGGAAGATAAAATCGTATCTATTGCCGAGTCTGGGACATTTTTAAGCAAAAACGCTTGCCTGATAATTTGGCCCCCACCAGGGTAAGGTTCCTTGCTAACGGATGTGACCTAAAAAATGGAGAAGAAAGTAAATCTGGTGAAGGCTCCAGGTAAACTTCTTTATCAAAAATTAGCTTTTGAAACAGAGGGTACCAAGGTTGAGAAGGCCAACACGGAACAACTAAAATCCCCTCAGCCCTATCCTGTATTATTTTTTGTAGCGTTCGAAGGATCAGAGCGAAAGGAGGGAAGGCGTAAAAATACTCAGAGTTCCAAGATACAATAAATGCATCGACATTTGCAGCATTAGGGTCCTTAAACCACGAAATATATTTTTCGCATTTGTTGTTGATTTGTGATGCGAATAAATCGATTTCCGGTTTGCCGAAAGTTTTCTCTAGTAGATCGAAAGCTGGTCCTGATAACGACCACTCTGTTTCCGGGCTGAAATTTCGTGACTCAATGTCAGCATTAGTGTTTTCTTTTGAGCTGATATAAGACGCAAATAGCCAAATATTTCTTTCCTCGCACCACTGCCATATCTTTTTAGAGAGTAATGATAATTCTGGGAATTGAATACTGCCCATTCGATTTATGTAAGAAATGGCAGTGGTGTTGTCGCATCGTAACAATATATTACAGTCTCTTAATTCTCGTGCATAGCACAGAATTCCATAAGAAACGGCCTGTAATTCCAAATAATTAATGTGACGTAATTTTTGTGATTCAGACCAGAAGCCATGAGTACGTTCAGGGCCGCAACAAGCCCCCCAACCCGTCAGGGATGCATCTGAAAAAATTTCTCGGTGGAAGCTATCGCTTCTAATATCATTAAAAGTTCGGGATACATTTGTTTGCCACCATAATATGTCTGATTTGCAAAAGTTCGAAATTAACATTTTCGAGTTATAGTTCATATTATTCCTTTGAAGTGCTAGAAATTTTGCTCTATCGAGAAGCTTGCAGTATAGGAAACCATACTTTACAGCTGGACATGCTGCAATTAAGACTCCTATAAATTTCGCAAAATCACGTATTTTACAATCTGATCGACTTAAAAATAATGAAGTTAGTTTGATTATAGTATCTATCTTTTCTTGGGGAAGAGTTATTTTTAAATCTTTGCTGTCTAACCAGAAACCTAGAAACTTCGTGCAGGTTTTTGGTATCATGTTGCTTTTTCCCTATTTATAATAAACCCTAAAGATTTTAAGAGTTCGATTGTGGTATTCGTATTTTCTGCGCATGTCTCGTATGTGTTGCCAAAGATCAGAAAATCATCTAAGTAATTGATGATCGATATTCCCAAGGTCCGTAAATGCGACACCACAGGTTTCATATGTTTAGTGAAGCATAATGGGGCCGAACTTAGTCCAAACGGTAAACAAGTGAATTGGTACAAAGTATCATCATATTGGAATTTAAGAAATTTTTGATGGTCCTTACGGACGTGTACCAGAAAATATGCGTCCTTTAGGTCTAATGTGGACATGAATATGTCTTTGTGTATTAATCGAACCGCTGTTCTTAGATCGTCCATCTTGAAGTGTGGACAGTTAACATAATTGTTAAATTGTTTTAAGTTCAGTATGAATCGTCTACCTCCGTTTCGCTTTACAGCTAAAAAAATAGGTGAGAGAAATTCGAGAGGCTCGTGGTTGGACTTTATTACAGCCCCTAATCTCAGAAGCTCCGTTATTGCCGCCTTTACTAAGGACCTTTCCCCGTGTGAAATCCTATTGTTACAGATGTGGTTCTGACTAGGGAGCGTATTTTTGAACGGAATAGTATAACCCCTAATCCAGGATAGGACTGTTTGATTTGTGGTAATTTTTGACCAAGAATCAAAATAAAACTGCAGACGACCTGCAAAAGGATATGAACTAACCTTTAACGTTTCCTCGTTGTTTGGCGTCGATTTTGAAACGTCTGTTTGGAGGGATTGTGCCCTTGGAAATATCTTATCCCCCTCCTCTGGAAAGATGGGCGATGCCTGTTTAAAGGACCGACGGGTCGTGATGCTGCTCCCCCCCCCTTTTTCGATGTTTTTCCCTTTTCGCGTTGGTGAATGGACACCGAGCGTAAATCTTGACCTGCCTTCTCAAAAGATTTTATATCTTTGACTTTTTCTCCCAAGTCTGGGCCGAATAAAAATTCGCCCGGAGTAGAGGATTCGGCTATTTCCCGGACCGCCGTGTTAAGCACGGGACAGATTAAATGTTTTCTCATTTTGGAAATATCATTAAAAAGGGAGGTTAAAATGCGAGCCGAATCTGTTAAATTAGCCAAGATGTTTTCCCTAGTGAGTTTAGGGATAGTGTGCTCATCGTCCAGTAATGTATTAAAAACTTTCCTCATAGCCGATAAGCCACAACCAATGCTAGATTGGTAACTGGAGTGGGTTGAGTCCCTCTTAAGGTGGATAGATTGTAAAATGGTCTTAACCTCCGGGTTTATTTTGGGGGAAAGGAGAAAAGAGCAGTTACTAGGGATCGGATGTTTTTCTAAAATGGGAGTAATTTCCTCCTTTGAGATGCCATTCAATGTGGTGTATGACCATCTGGAAGCCACTGCTTCATGAAGGGTAACCCCTTGGGTCTTTGACTTAATGGGGTCCTCGCCTAGAATATTTAGTGTGTCCTCTGACAATTCTAAATCATCACCTTCGGTAATAAGTAGAATGTCATCCCTATTCGATTTTGACTCTACGGACACTGAGTTCGGTTCTGCGTTCAACTCACAGTCCGTTCCACGTGGGAAACGACCCTGAGAGCTCTCCGAACGCATATTCTCCACGTTTCTCGGCGATGTCGTCTGATGCCGGCCTTGGGTGCTTCGGCTACGATTGCGGCTGCTGTGGGAATCCCGCCGTCGTCGTCTATTTCTGCGGCGTTCCGACACGCTCGGTGACCGGCCACGCCTTGCCCGAGAACGGGAATGTCGAGAATGAGAAATAGGGCGATGATAACTGCCAGAAAAATGCGAGTCCTCTCTGCTTCGAGATCGGCCCTCGGCATTATGGCCATCGCGAGATAGGGGATTATGTTTAGTAATCTTAGAAAGCTCACTTCTCAGGATTTCCCGTATCGTGTGCCGCAGGGACTCATTTGCATTGATGTCGGTACTTCTACTAGATGAACTATAATGTCTTTTATGTTTACCCATGCTTTAACTGTTAAAAATATAAATTATCTTAACAAATGAACGGAGTGGAAAAAGATCTGATTACTTACCCGTAAATTGTATATTATATTTATAAAAATCACCTGAAACTTGATCTGCTACAATGAGTGGTCGCACGACATAGCACCAAAAAACGAATGAGCCTTGAACAGAGTGGAATATACAGAACACAGAGGCAGGGGGGAATTCTTTCTTTAAAATTGGTGCGCGACTAGTAGCCAGAGACGGACTACGTGGTAAATAAAGTGATATCTTCGGACTGGACACGAAGTATAATAATAAACCCTCAGAAATAGATTTAAAATAAATTAATGTGATTTTATTGACTTCTTATATCAGTTAAGCTAAGTGTGCCACTATTCAATAAAAATTTGCCTAAGCATCGGTTGTTTCAAATAGTATAGCTTATATTATATTATATTATCTGATAAATACCTCATTAAAAACAGGAAAATTTCCAAGTTTACTGAAAATTAGCCTCATTGTACCGATTCCAAAAGTGAATAAGCCGGAGACCGCCGCGCAATTTAGACCAATAAATCTCCTGCCAGTAGTGGACAAAATTATCGAGACTATTGTGTGCAATCAGCTTAAACAGTACTTTGAAGAGAATCAGTTGCTATTCGTGGGACAGTCCGGATTTCGAAGTAATCATTCATGTGAATCGGCCATCCAATATATTTGTGCAGAATGGAGGAAAAAAATCAATGAAGGAGACATAGTGATTGGTGTTTTTGTGGACTTAAAGCGAGCCTTTGAAACAATAGATCGCAACATATTATTAAAAAAATTGATAGCATATGGGATAGGAGAGAGCGCATTAAGCTGGATTGGTGACTATTTAAATTATAGGTTCCAAAGGACAAAAATAGATAATACAGTGTCTGGAAATAGTATTACTAGACTAGGTGTCCCGCAGGGTAGCGTACTGGGTCCACTTTTATTTATAATATATATAAATGACATTTGTAAGTCTTTAAAAAAATGTTTTGTCAGTTTATTTGCGGATGACACCCTAATTTCTGTTTCTGGTAAGAATTGGCGAGAAATAGTTACTGTTCTTAATAGTGAGCTCACCATTTTATATGACTGGTTAGCCAGAATAAATTAAAGTTAAATGCAACAAAAACGAATTGTATGATAATTGGTTCAAAGACACAATGTAATGCTTTTAATGAGTTAAATTTATCGCTGTACATAAATAATACTCCAATCACATATGTAAGTGAAATTAAATATCTCGGAATAATTTTGGATCCACAGCTCAATTTTTCTGCTCATGTTGACTATCTCTGTAAAAAGTTGGCAAAAAAGATTGGGTTTTTTTATCGAGTATCTTCCTGTGTGTCTCAATGGACAAAAAGATTAATTTATAAAACAATTATTTTGCCGCATTTTAATTACTGTACGTCTTTGTTAATTTCATGTACGGGGGAGGAGATTGGTAGATTGCAGGTACAGCAAAATAAGGTCATGAGGATTTTGCTCGGATGTAATAAATATACACCAATAGATTGTATGTTAACAGAGTTGGGCTGGTTGAACGTCGGGCAGTGGATTGGAAGGGCGAACCTCATTTTAATATACAAAATGGAAAACAATTTATTGCCTCATTATCTCAACTCATATCTTGAGAGAAGATATGACTGTCACAATTATGGTATCAGATCAGCAAGAAACTACAACATTCACTATGTAAAATCTGTTGGTCTACAAAAAACTCTTTTTTATGAGGGACTTCGCCGTTTTAATGCGCTTCCCGATGTGATAAGGAGCTCACCTAGTTTGACTGTATTTTGTAGAAAACTTTTTGTGTATTTGCGAGGACAGAGCTTATGTTAGCATTTTGTATTTGTAAACAATGTATGTAAATATGTATTTATTTTGTTCTTTTTACTAGCCAAGTGCTAAATAAAGTATATATAAATAAATAAACAACTTCTTCTTTTTGACGTAACGAAGTTTATAATCCTTTTCTCTAGAAATATGGCTCTGCATCTGATTCCTGACGGGCACCTTAAAGAAACAAATGCTCTGAAATTGATGCTTTCCGTTGTAATTTATAATTTCTGTATTATTTGCTTGGGTGATTATTTTCCTTTAAAATATTAAATAATGTTGTTGATTCTGGCTTTCCGGCACTTTCCAATTAAAAAGTTTAATATCCCTTTCATCCTTAATTTTCTTTACCAAATTTTAACGATAAATACCGGATACCTTTCATAAATTACAAACCCGAACAAACTCGCCGGCATAAAACACCGCCACCCTGATATTTTGGTCAAGATTGATATTTTATAACTTTTTTATTTTTTATGCGATTTTCACGATTTTGTTATCAGTTTGTAGATCCGTTTATTGGGTTTTTCTTAATTATTTTATGAACTAACGTTTTTCGATTTGGATATATTATACAGGAGTAAATCAAACTGTTGTCTTTTATCGTACTTTCAAAATACCCTGTAGGAAAATTGAGGTAGATAATTTTATTTACATATTGTTTCTTGTAATCTTTGATGTATTCTAAACATTTCGATTTTTGATTCTTTTCATTGTCTCATTTCTGCTGAGAGCTGCAAAATTTTAAATGAAACGCTTATTTGATGCCTATTTTCATTAAGGAAAACAAACACTAGGTATTTTATAAAGTTAATTAACAAAAACAATTTTAATATCGTGAATTTCCTCCTTTCGCAGCAATGGCAGCTTGCAGTTTTCGTGATATCGAACGATTAAGGTTTTTTTTATGATCAAACACAAGCACTATAGGAAAAATCCTCTCCACAACCACTCTGGGAGTGGTGCGTGTGCGCAAAAAGCGATTCACGTTGGTTTTGAATCATTGGAGGTTATACTCGTTGGGAAAAACGACCTCGGGAAGGTCGTTCCACAAGGATGAAGTCCTCCAGATGAAAGAATTCTTAAATAATGAAGTTCGAGGAGTACTAAGCATAACCATATATGGATGGGCGGCAGTGGTTCGTCGTGTATTTCTGCAATTCATCGCTCTAAGGTTACGAAAGGATAAAGTTACTTATCCTTTCGTGAGGGATAGTCTGATATTCGTCTGTCAGCGCCAGTCGTAAGTTTTGCACGGTTTATGATTGTACAGGACGACGACGAACGGTCCTTTTAAGTTGATACCAAAGATGTTCGATTGGGTTGAGATTCGGGCTACATGCGGGCCATTCCAATCTTGGAAGTCCAACGTCATCCAGATATTCGCTTACTACATGTGCAACGTGAGGTCTGGCATTATCATGCATTTTAAGGATCAAATGGAACAACAACTTCTTGGAGAATTTTCTCAATGTAACGGTGGGCGAACAGAACTCAACAAATACAAGATTGGTGCATGTTTCGGTAGAAATACCTATGACATACATTTTATAAAAATATCATCGTTTCATTTTAAAATTTTGCAGCTCGCAGCAGAAATGAGATAATGGAATGAATCAAGAAACGAAATGTTTAGAATAGATCATTGATAACAAGAAACAGTATGTAAATAAAATTATCCATCTTAATTTTCCTACAGGGTGTTTTGAAATTACGACAGAAAACAACAGTTTGATTTACTCCTGTATAATATAGCTTAATCGAAAAATGTTACTTTATAAAATAATTAGGGGAAACACAATAAATTAATCTGCAAACTGATAATAAAATCATAAAAATCGCATAAAAATTAAAAAATTATAAAATATCAAACTTGTACAAAATTTCAGGGTGGCGGAATTTTGTGCCGGCTAGTGTAATTACTATACCTATTTCATTTTAAACTTTTAGGATAATATAATATTATTTCAAGGCTATAGGGCATTTTCACCCTTACCGACACGATGCCTGTGGACGGCAAATCTCATGTAATCAAATGGGAAACTCTCAGAGTCACTGACATGTTGTCATGTCGTTGCCATCACTAAATTATCCTTACCGGCGCTAACTTATCGTCGAGAGGCAGTCGCCCCGTTCGTGTCGTCACCGATTTTAAATTTAATTTGTTTTGTGTGGATACGTAAAAATTTAAAAATTGCCATATTTAAGTATATATGTTCCTCTATGAGTCTAGTAAAACAATGTCTTTGGGACAAATCGAATGAAATCAGCAATAAATCATTCCGCTTTGTCTTCAGATTTATTTTTTTTATGATCAAACATAAACACTATAGGAAAATCCTTTATGGCACTCTGCGAGTGGTGTGTGTGCGCAAAAAGCGATTCACGTTGGTTTTTAGATTGTTGTAGGTTATACTCGTTGGGAAACACGACCTCGTGAAGGTCATTCCATAAGGATGACGTCCTCCAGATGAAAGAATTCTTAAATAATGAATCATGCCTTTTAAGTGAAGGTGACCATTTCCAACAATTTTTATTTAGTAAAAAGTTAAGCCGTTGCGGACATATGTTCATATGAACTTTCCTTTATAAAATGATCTAAGGAATCACATCCTGAAATATTAGCACGTCATTAAGGAACACCCTGTATATTTATATAAACCACAAATTTAATAACACCGCTGTTTTGGTTTTAAATTTAGCTAATTCAGCTTGTACAAAGATAATTATAATTAAAATGTGCAATTTTAAAATAATATAAAAAGTGTTTGCCTATTATGACCTTTTTCTTCATAAGGCGAAACCACTGTGCGTCGTTGCATATGGATCGGCCTTTATAAACCTTTGACAGCGTCTTTCTGTTCAATGCGGAGCTCTAATATATAACGAAATGCATTACGCTTAGTCGATTTTTGAGACCATACAATCCGAAAACATTCCATCTTCTGAAATCCTGGCCATGATTAATATACACCTATGTACATAAATATTACCTTTGACCTGTGTAAAGAACTGCAATATTCTATTTAATAATAATAATAATAATAACACTTCTTTATTTCAAATTACAAGTTACTAGGTAATTACAAACTACAAGGCAACTATAAAGTGAAATGACGTCAGAAAAAGCAATAACGACAAGAACTCACTGAAGTCAAAAGTCCCAATCAAAAAAGTCTCTCAAGGTATATGGTTCCATATTAATTAATAACCTCTTAATTGACCTTTTCCACACTCTTATATTACATATCCCTTTAATGTTAATAGGCAATCTATTATATAATTTAACGCACATGTAATATGGGCTTTTTTCAGAAATTGTTAAATGGTGACGTGGATACAAAAAATTCAAAGTTCGAGTACCGTAGCTATGCTCATTAAGTTCTTGGAAAATTTCTTTGTTTTTGAATAAGAACATTAAACACTCGTAAATATAAAGTGCATGTATTGTCATTATATTTAGCTTTTTAAAAACGCCTCTACAGGTCTCGAGGTACTGTAATCCCTGCATCAACCTCACCACTCTTTTTTGCATTACAAATACTCTTTGTACTCCCAAGCTACTTCCACAAAAAAGTATACCGTATCTTAAAATCGATTCAAAATTTACATGATACAATGTCTTAATTGTTTGAAAATGCATGTAAGATGACACAATTCTTATACCATATGCAACGGAGCCAAGCCTCAAACACAGCCGACTCACATGTGACTCCCATGACAAAAATTTATTTATTATCACCCCCAAAAACTTGGTTTCTGTTTCCCTATGGAGCTCCGTTCCATACAGTTCAAGACTACTTGGTAGATCTATTTTATTTTGCTTAGTTCTAAAAATTATTATGTTAGTTTTATCCTTATTTAAGATTAATTTATTTTTACTAAACCAATCGTTAATCTCCCCAAAGGCCACCTCAGCTTCATGAATCAGTTCTGCAAAATCTAAACCACCAACAAGCATATTGGTATCATCACAATAGTTTGTTAAGGAAACATTATTTTCATTTACAGTTAAATCATTTATAAAAATTATAAACAATATAGGCCCCAAAATGCTACCCTGAGCTATCCCCATCAAGTTTTCCCTGAAAGCCGATTTAACCGTCCGATTCCCTTCCTGAATTATGACCCGCTGATGTCTATCTGAAAGGTAGGACCGCATCCACCTCTGCGCATTTCCTCTGATGCCGTACTTATTTAATTTATAGAGGAGCAATTCTCTGTCAATGCAGTCATATGCTTTACTAAGATCCAGGAACATCCCTACTGCTAGATTTTTATTTTCAAGGTGTTCCAAAACTATTTTCGTAAACTGAAAAATCGCAGACGTGGTCGACCTACCTCCCAGATATCCATGTTGCGTCTTAGCAAAGAGCTGACCCTCTTGGAAAAATTCCAACAGTCTCGAACATATAACCATCTCAAAAACCTTTGAGAAACTCGACAACAAGCTTATGGGTCTGTAATTGTTCAAATCTGTCGGACTGCCCTTTTTGTATAAAGGCTTAACTTTTGCAAATTTAAATTTATCTGGGAAACGTCCAAATTTCATAGAATTGTTAATAATATACGCAAGAATTCCAGCCACATCTTTAATAGACAATTTAACTATGCTACTTGGGATCTCATCTTCACCACTGCTATATTTATTTTTTAGTTTGCTGGATATTTCTAACAATTCTTTTATACAGGTAGGTTTGAGATATATTGACTGATCATTTTCGGGAATGTTACACTGAAATTGAACATGTGTTTTATCTTGAAAAAGCTTTGGAACTATATTTACTAAATGCTCATTAAAATCATCTGCTAGTTTTTGACAATTTTCGGTAGAGGGACCCTGACTAGTATTGGTCCTGCCATTTATTTCGTTACATATTGCCCACATACTTTTGTTTTTATTGTCTGAAACTCTAATCTTATTTTCAAAATTATTTGACTTTTCTTTTCTTAATAGCATATCATAATGTTTTTTTGTTTCCTTATATTCACCGTTATAATGGGCACAATGTTTTGACAGAACCAATAACTTATCCAATTTAATTTTACATTCTACAATTTCCTGGTTTTTCGATATTATTTTCTTTTTTTTATTACTGTAAGAAATAGTGAGTGGAAAACATTGGTCGAAAATATTTTTAAAAGTGTTTATAAATCTATCCCATTGCCCATTTACATCCATTCTCTCTACCTGAAGGACCAGTTGCCAGTTCTGCTGTTTTAGAAGCTGTGAAAAATCAGATTTATTTTGATCAGAAAAGAATCTTTTATAAACAAGTCTATTTAGATTATAGTTTCTCAGATGGAATCCAACCTTTTGCGCCTTGTGATCAGAGATATGAGCTTCCAAAACCTCAGCCCTGCACTCCTCCCCCTGATTAGTGAAAATGTTATCTAAACAACTACTGTTATCTTGAGTTATTCTAGTGTTTTCATATACCGAACCCCTAATATTATACAACCTTAATAGTGAAAATAAATTATTCTTATGACAGTTTTCCCTTAGCATCTCAATATTAAAGTCTCCTGCAATAAAAACTATATCGTAACCTTTAATGTTAGTTAACAGTTGTTCTAAGCTGGTAAAAAATCGTTCCTTATTACCTGAAGGTGGTCGATATATCGAAATTATTATAATTTTTTTTCCACTTAGCTGACACTTAATCCCAGAACACTCAAATTCGCCACTCAGCGATATACTGCGCACAGTTTTTAGCTGAACAAACTTAATGTGCTTTTTTACATAAACTGCACTGCCACCATGTTGACCATCACCTCTACAAAAGGCAGAGGCTAATTTAAAATCTTTAATCCCTATTTGTTGTAACTGCTCCATAGTTTTCCAATGTTCCGTTATGCAAACAAAAAGACATTCTGGCGATTCACTTAATAGTTTTTCCAGCTTATTAACGCTATTTCCAATTGATTGAACATTTGGATATTTTATAATTTGAGTAAAACGTCCAAAATGGGCAGGTTTCTTTCGAGGCTAAATTCTCTTAATTTTAGCCTATACTAAATAATGGCGATATGTTTAAACATTTTATTAAAAGAACGCTGAAAGATTAAAATTTTTTAAATATCGTCAAAGCTGGTCTTATCATGCGGGTCCAGAGGTCACCGATCATATGAATAAATTCGAAAATTCCAGAGCTCATAAAAATGTTGTGAGATTATGTATGTATCAATATACCCGGAGAAAATAAACATAGTTTTAATATTTTAACTCTCGTGAAGATAGCCACATATTATATTATTATTTTTGCAAAAATGATGTACATAATAGTGCAGGGGTGGCGAACCTTTATGTATTAACGTGCCATGTTTTCAAAAGAAAAAATATAATAATTCATCGTAAACTTTGTGATAGGTGGCGTGCCCAAAATTTTATGTCGTTTGCCATTGGTTCGCCATCCCTGTAAATAGTATATCTACTAAATATATTTATTAAAAACGACAATAATAAACAGTGTAATGTAATTAGCAATAAAATCACCTAACCTAAAAATACAACGGAATTTAATCAGATTAACTATTTCAAGAAATGAAAAGAAAAAGTGGTAATTTGCCAACCAATAAGTTGAAAGCGGTTATAATTATAAACTAAAAACTTAAAAACTGTCAACATCACTTAGAAATTCTGAAAAGTCCTCATCATCTGAGTCATCCTCGAATGGAGCAATGATCATCGGCACTACTTCGACATCTAACACTTGTTCTCGATCCCACCAATTCCTTATTAATTTTTCTGTATGTTCCACCGATTTCTTCCAGTACTCCTGCGTAATATGATCTGACGAATCTTGACAAACTATCTACTTGCGAGGATTTAAGACCATCACCTACATGTTTTTCATAAAAAGATTTTGCCCCAGCTCATATTAATTCTATCGCATTAAACTGGCAATGATATGGCGACAGTCGTAGAACCTCATGGGCATATTCACGCAATATTTCATGTGCAGCGTATATTTTGGGTGATTTGAGAGACTTTTCCATTGATAGGATTGTTCGGATTTTAACATATTTGGTAAAGGATTTTGGTTGTGTTTTTCAAGCCACTCGCCAAGATGAACTAGGGAATTTATTTAAAATTCTTGAATGATATGATGGATTGTCTAATACGATTAAAGACGGCTGATCTAAATTTGGGATTAATTGAGCTTTTAGTAATTTTTCAAATATTTCGCAATTCATATTGTCATGATAGTCAGAACTTTTTGATGTGGAAGAAAAAATTAAGCTTGCACCTGGAACATATCCTGTTACAGAACCGGCATATAAAATAATGAATCGCTTTCCATTGCCACATCTTTTTTTTCCTTTCATAGAATCATCTTGCCAATATTTAAACCACTTTCATTTAAAAATATCCATGTTTCGTCTAAAAATACTACTTTTCTAAATTTTTATTTATAATTTTCCGTATATTTTTTTAAAAACTGAACACGCTGACTCACTATCTGTGGCTGCTCACATAAAAATCCCCGGTTACAGTCTTTTCTATAGCGAAAACCCAACTTTTTTATTAATTTCGATAACGATTCAAGTCCGATTTCCAAAACGCCTCGAATTTTTTTAATTTCTTTTAAAACTGGAATAGTTATATTGGTTTTTGATCTATATAAATCATTAATCACATTCCAAACTCCCATTTTAATATTTTCGCTCAACTCTTCAGTCTTTAGCTTTCTTCGTTTACAGTCTTTGGCCTTCTTCGTTTACATTTTTTTGTATTCTTCGGAATTATATGATGCATTCTTTCATGCACAATTTTCTGTCCTTAAACTAATTCCCAGTGCTTTTGCTACGTTTTCCTGCATATTGGTTGGCGAATTTTCACTTTTTCTTTCATTCTCGACATAGATTAACAAATTAAGCACCATTTTTTTTGCTTGGGGATGCAAAAAAAACAGAAACTTGCTTTTTATCGTTCATATTGTCACTTTAAAATTATTTTTAAAGTCACAAAACTAACATCTTTAAATCAAGACGAAGGTGGCCGGTACAAACTTTTCTGAATCGCTGAAAACTGAATACATATCCGTTTCTTTCATGTAAAAATTGTATAAGTCTGTCATATTTCTCTTACGGGTTGTATTTGGACAGTATGATTAAACGCAATAAAAGGAAAGAAAAATTGAAAGTGTGTATTTCTTAAATCGTAAGACCCGCACGATAAGGCCGGATCTGACTTCATATGAAATTGTGTTTATTTGTAATTATTACATTATAATTTAAGAAAAAATTAAAATCGGATGAAAACAGAAGAGTTTTTTATGTTATTTTCACCTGTATGCAATACACTCCTGGAGTTTGTCCGAGTTTATTCCTATATTTCAGATATGGTTGAAATTATGTGAATGTCGTTAATAACGAGGAAATAAAATTCTGACATGGTAGATTTCGGACGGAACTCTGTCCCAAACCTGCTCTCAATTAGTATATTTTTATATTCTTTAAGGTTTTGTTAGTTGCAAACTCTTTAAGCATTACTTCACTGTTTTGATATAAAAACAGATAAATAAAAAATAATTGCATTACTTACTAAATAAATTTGATATATTTTTTAAAAGAGGAGATACCTAGGGCATAATTAGCAGCTGCCTCTCAGTACTTTTAAATAGCTCTAACTATAAATAAGTTTAGGAATAAAATTTGAAAGGAACTTCGAAACTCCCATCATGAAAATTTTTCTTTGAAAACAAAACAATGATTTGTACTGGTAGGAAAGTTCGTTCTAATTTTTACGGATTCTGCGATGAATAAAAATTCCAGCTCTGGTTTTGACGCTTTGTCGCTTTAAATAGAGTCTTTATTTAAGTTCTAATTATCTGTTCTTGATTGGAAAAAGTTTTCCCAGCGAGTGTTTTGTTCTTTTTTATTCTATTCTCCTGTAAAATGTATAAAACTTAATTAAATCGAAATTGATTGCGAGGGAGATAATTAGATGTCTACTCAGAATAACTGATATATAAATATCCAAGTAAAATATGATAAAACTGTACTAAAGCCGTCTAAAGAACGTAGAGCTTCAGGCAATATTATGTCATCTATAGTAGGAATTATTTAAAAAGACAGAAACCCCAATAAAACGTGCAACAGAGAACGCTACAGGGTATTCTTTGTTTTCATACAAATCAAAAACAAGAATAAATTAAAGGGAATGTCCAGTTGACGCTCTTCAAAAACAGTAAAATAATAAATGATATAAGTCTTAGTGTTCTTCTTTTACCAGGTACCCAAGCGTGTACCTGAGGAAGAGAGACATAATGTAATGTGAGGGTGTATTTTGTATCCTGATGGGTATCTGTGGTCAGATCCGGAATATATTATTGCAGAAACGTTTAATTGTTATTAATTGTTTTACTATTTGTAGCAATTCGGGGTTGAGTGCATTGATAATTTTGCTTTTTAGCCAGGAAAATATATCAGCTTTTCTGGTTAAAGCATTTGCCTCACTAATCTTACAGGTTGCTGCAGTACATTTCACAGCTGAAATTGGCTGAAGACTATTTTCTTTTTCAGTCTAATGTCGAATAAACCCCAAAATTTCTCGGCCGTACCTGCAATTTTGGGGTACATGGAAAAGGTTCTTTGTTCCGCTTTAATTTCTCATATCTGATAAAGATAGACAACTGAGGGTTGGTACTTGCTGATTTCATGTCTATGATTTGTTTAGCAGAAATAAAAAAGATTATACCCTATAGCGTTCTCTGTTGCACGTTTTATTGGGGTTTCTGTCTTTTTAAATAATTTCTACTATATAAAAGTAATAATGTTTGTGCAGCATTACACTAGGGGTCGATTGAAAATATATAAACGGCAAAATTGTTGATTATATAACTTTCCTAAAAATAGGAATATAAACGACATGCAAGTGTATAAAAATTAATTAAAATTTTAGTCACGTATAAGAGAACAAACGACTTTCACAGTGGTAGCGTTCAAGCCAGTGTAAATGCCTCTCATGTACTGCACAGAAGGGGTATACAGGGTGTAACAAATATGTCCTCCACAATTAGCATTTCGGAAATGGTAAGAGATACGAAGTTAGTTAAATTGAGGCAAACTTGCGTATTATTATTATTATTATTGTATATTATTATGTCCCCAATAATATGCCGTAGAAAATTTAAAAATAAATGCAGGGGCTTCCAAAATATTTTGGGTTTCGGTTTTTATTTTTTCCTAACTTTGTTCGAAAAGATGAAAAGTGAAATAAATTTCACACTCTCATTGCTACTTTTAATTCTCAATAAGAGGGCATTATTAGATATAATGCCAAGTGTCGTCTTTGGGTCACCATCATCAACTTTTTTTGAAATAAGGGCCTGGATTTTTTTGTTTAAGTTATGAAGGAGGAACTAAATCTACGTTCAGCGGTAAACTTACTGGTTTTCCGACGTTTTGTTCCTTAAATTGAACATCTTCATTAAAATTCCTTTAATACGTTCGTGTAATATACTTCTGTTTAAAAAAATTCGGTTTAATTCGAAATTCTAAAACTAAATGCCCTTTATAAATAGTCTGTGCTGGCTTTAAGAGACAACTTTTATTTGTATTAATAAAATAAACTACTTGTAGATACCTTACCCTAAGTAGAAAATTGATAAAACTATTGGTTGAAATAAGAAAGAAAATAACTACGTACTAAATAATAATACGTAATAATTCTGGTAATAATAATAGTTAAGGACAGAAATACCAATAATAATTTTTAAATCTTCTGTTTTTTCGAAACCACAGTAAATTACAAGATCATATTAATGGCACTATAATGAAGATGGTCAATTTATGGCACAAACCAGCAAGTGATTTATACAGCTGAACATAGATTTAGTTCATATATCATAATTTATCCAGGCCCGTATTTACAAAATCAAGTTGATGATGGTAACCCAAAGACGAAACGTCATATTAAAGATCCCATGATGCTTTTTTGTAGAGAATGAAAAATAGCAATGAGAAAGTGAAATTTATCTTTCGACACCTCTTCAAACAAAGTCAGGAAAAAATAAAAACCGAAACACAAAATTTCAGATTTTTCCAAATATTTTGAAAGTCCGGGTATTGATTTTTGATTTTTTTGCGGCATATTATTGGGCCTATAATTACGCAATTTCGCCCCAATTTAATCGACTTCGTATCTCTTAACGTTCCCCATATCATAATGGTGAAGAACGAATTTGTTACACCCTGTACAGCCAATAAAAAAATGCACACGTGATTGTCATGCATCGCTCATTGTTTTCACACCCTATCCAGTTTTAATTATTACAAGAAAATTAGGTCATATTAAAATAAGTTCAAAATATAAAATAAAATTTTAAATTAATAAATTAGATGTAAGAGGATGCCTCAAAACCCTCTTCATCGAGTAAGGTCCCAAGTAAGAAACCGAATTACCCCCTATGAATTATCGTGCCGATCGTTTGAGTGATTAAACTTTTTGGTCATATGCACAAAATTTTTGTTCCAATGTCAGTAATATGTTTTTAGGTTCATACTATAAAGATTAAAAAAAGTTTACATGATTGTATGTTTTAAGTTAAATTATGGAAGGTTGATATTGGTCAAAGAATGTCTAGCTTTGGGATCTGCATATATCCCATTTTGGTGGTTAGTTCAATATATCATCCGTCAATTCTATACAGGATGCACAAGATAACGACGGCCTGCATGTGAATCTCATCAATTGTAATGGAGTCGAATGAATAGGGGAAAATTATCACACTCAAAGCACACAGCTCATTTTCACACAAAAAAGAATCATATAAAGAGATGTTAAAAACAAATATTTGGGGAAAACATTATACGCTGTTGATCACAATTATGTATATTATTATTTATTAATAATTTTACAATAATCATTTGTATAATGTTAAGTTTGTTTTCAATAAGAGATTAATATTAAACTATAAAAGGTAGTAAGAACCCTATTCCCTAACTGTATTCTGCAAAATAGCATAAGAATACAATTCTATAAAAAAACCGAGAAAATTTTAGTGTGGATATTTGGGTGTAATGGGGTTTGTGGAAACGCTTGTTAGCATATTTATTAAATACCATAGGCGCCTTGACTAATAATTATAAACTACATTAAATGTTCAAAATGCTTTCCATTTTTATATGTGCACAAGTTAACACTTTCTTGTAACGCTTTCTTGCAAAGATCTGTTTACATCCCGAGGTGAAATCCTAGCTAACACGTCTCTTGTTATTTGCTGACTATTAATAGCAGTAATAGTTTGGAATAACGTGAATCAAAATGACTCTTTGCTAACAAACAATTTTTTTTCGTTACCACCAACAAAGATCATATCAACCAACCAATAAAATCCATTTTAATTTCTTATTATAATTTATTCCCCTAAATAACAATTTTTTGAAATTAAAGAACTAGTCAACTTAAGTATAAGAAAAAAATAAATCCCTATTGTCTTTGGAAGCCTGATATAGTTTTTAGGGGCTTAACCACTAATAAATAATGAACGATGATTCTAGGATTTCACTTCAAATATTAAGGGATGTTAACAAATCTTTTCAAAAAGATGTTTGAAATGGAAGACATATTAAATATTTACTCTTAGATAAGGTGAGCTAAAATATTATTTAGGTTCCCTAATCTAAGCATTTACTGTAGTTTACAATTAATAGCCTATGTTATTTAAACAACTTAATTTATAAAATTTGGAATTATTTCAAAAACAACTAGAAATAACTTAAATGTTTGTGTTACAAAGAAAATGCCTATGAATTCTACATGCAATAAACAAATAATACACAGGGTGCTTTATTTGTAAATCTTGAGAAAAATGATTTTAAAATGTGTCGTTTTTTGAACCTTATCATGAACACCCTGTATAAAATAGATAAACACTATTGGATTCATAGTATCTCTAGACCCCCTGTTATAAAACTCCTTAATCCAGTGATTGAAAAAATGATTTTAGAATGTTTGTTGATTTTTCTTTCCTGAGATACTAATACTTACCTAAATATGCAATAAAATACTGGGTGTCCCATTTAAAAAATTTAACTTTCTGCTACCCTACTTTTTGGACGCGCCCTGTATAAGTCAAAATATTTTTAAATGTGCAGAATATACAATCATACCCCAACACGAAAGTTAATTATCGACAAATCTTATCTTCAAGGTATAGAATTACTTCGCGCAATCGCCGACTCACCCTGTACTACATATGCGAGTTTAAGGTGGTAATTTAAATTTATTTTCAAGTAGGTAATAATGATAATAAAAAATATGCGATAATTTTGTGTATGAGTGTATATTTCGTAACAGTCAACCACAGGGTTTTTCTTCCATTAAACATTGTGGATTAAAAGGATTTGAATAAATGGGCTTGAGCGCCACTAAAACTTTAAAGTGCAATAACAATAACCCTTGTTTGGAGTAGTTTTCCGTACAGGGTTATTCGCAATTTGCAAAAAGTTTAAGACGTTCTTGTTCTCGATTTGGTTTCGAGCATCGTCAGGTAAAATTTTATGATACTGAGTTTGATGATAGAATTAGGTGATAACTCGGGTGATAAAGATATTAATACGATAAAACTTCTTTTATACAGTATAATAAGTTCATAGAGTAAATTCTTGTTGCGTCATTTTCTATGATGCGTGAATACAATTATTTTATTACACTAATTAAAAATATATCTTGCAGAAGCATATAGATTCATGCTAATTATGATAATTACCTACCTGCACTCTAAAAAACTGTCTATTTTAGGATACCAAGATCTTAGTCTCAATAACAAGAAAATTTAGTGAAATTGGCGATAAGAGGAAATTTAGTATCGAAGGCCAAATTTTATTGCTACGATTATTCTAGTTGAAGTCACTAATAACTCTTTTTAAGTCAACCAAGTACTTCTAGTACCCGAAAGAATAAATATTTATGATAACCAATATAGCTAGTTATTAGGAGCAACATCATATTGTTGTTTCAACAATTGTGTTTGTTAATTATTACCTATTTTATTGTTAAAAAAAGAGCAAAGAAACATTAAATACCAATGTATGGAAAAATTAATATTTTTCCAGACCACCCGATGATACCTTATACAATAAGGGCGTATTTAGTCTACACAGTAGCACTTTAAAATAATATTTCAGATTGAATAGTACTACCAAGAAAAGGAAGCCTTTTCCATTGATAGGAAGTAACCACCTGCAGACCGGTATCGAACTCTTGAGTGCTCGTCAGTACAGTGAAGGAGTACATCTAATACTTCACGCCGTATTATCAACGGTAGTCGAGAAAATACAGCGCGCAGCGCCATCTCCTAGCAGCAAATGGCGGCAGTTGGTGTGACGTCAGGTCTCACATCGTACCTACATACTTATTACTACTATATGTGGCCAATAACAGTAACTAAGCAAATTAGTATAGGGAGCTAATTAATAAAAAAGGGTTAGTTTCAACATGATAATGTAGTTATATTAAGTAAGAACTAGTTGACAATAAGAGTTAGTTCTGTTAACTAGATCATCGTAATTCAGTTAAAATGAAAATTTGTTTTGCTAACTAAAAATTACTTTTACATAAGCTAAAACTTTAACAGCAAGACAAGATAAAATTAGTTTTAGATACCAATGCATTTTTTTAGAGTGTGGCCTTAATGTAGCAGAAATTTCGACCAATAAATGATAAATATCTGGATTTATTATACCATGTGTGTTATAAGGGGTTTAAATACATACTATAAATTCTAAATTGTTAGTTAGTTGTATTTCAACCACCAGATGATCGAGAGCTGTTCGTATTTGAGAAATTAGAGAGTTTTTAGCAACTTATCCCGAGTTTGCTTAAATAAACCGGATCAATTTTGTTATACAGGGTGTTATGAAAATGAATTATTATATTTAAACCGGCAAATCATGAGATGAAAATAAATTCAAGAAAAATCACTAATTAAATTAATAAGCCAAATATACACTTTATATGAAATATAAAGATTTACGTGGCCACTACTGGCGACTTTTCCAATTAATAATCTATCGAGGGACTCTCAAGTCTCAAAAGAGGTCAGCGCATTGTAGACGGTGCTGTAACAAGACGTCCTTGACCTCTTTTCAAACTTAAAAAAAAATACAATGTTAAGGTACATACATTACTCTCTTACCTTCACTCTTATTTTAAAATAATCCGTTGTATAATTAAAGTCAATAAAAAATAAAATACAAACAGTATGTTTTACAACAGAACCAACAGTAGATAATATCATACAAATTTGAAATCACATCACAACATTTATTATTATGTATTATTTCACAACCGAAAAAAAATCGGGTAATGCTACAACTAACAAAGTGTTTAAAATTCGTATACATCAAGCACATGCTCGGCGACATCGATCCAACACCGAGAATCAAAACATACTGAAGTAACGATACTGAATGTTTAACATATCAATACGCGCGCGGCGGTTATCCAAGCAACGGGGAGACACGCGGTGTGATCTAGAATCACTGTAGTTTATTCTAGTGACCTACATACAGTCGCTAACTGCAACTAGAAGAAGCGGCGCAACAGCAGCAACAGGGTGTTTATACCTTAGTATTTAGATATTCGATTTAAAAAAAGAAAGTATGTAGGCTTTCTCTAGGACACCCAATGAGTATTTAAATATAATAACATAATTTTTATAATTGTTAAATTTTGTATTTTTCGATAAATAATAGACCTTATTTGGAGGCTCTATAAATTAATCATAGACAAGCGTTAATAGTTATATTCCAATTTATTTAATTTATATCTCGTAAATATCACAGGAATATATGAGAAGTTTTAACATTTACTTACCGGATGTATAATCTTGATATTTCATGCAACTTCTTAAGTTACGGAGGAATTAGGAAACGATTAATAGCCTCGTTTTAAGTTGTAAAAATAACGGATTTTTTTCTTATTTTCCATTTTTGAAAATAATTACACTAATTTTTTTATACAAAATTTGGGTGTGGCCAGTAGGGGAAGGTAGATTACCCCAAGAATCACAGTTCAACTGTAAAAATTACGAGTACTTTACGATACCAGAATATTACTTCTCTAGTCGCACCCAAAACAAAATAGCGGCGTTTTAAAATTGTAGTTATTATTTTTTCTTATCTTTTATTTCATTTACCATCTTAGAATAATAAATACACCTTTTCGTAGTATAGTAGAAGCTAGAGAGTTACACTTTCTTTTATATTTCATGGTGCTCAAATTCACAATGGCGAATGGTCGCCATCTTGATAAAAAAATGAATAAGAAGTGGGGTCTTGTGATACATCATTTTAAAGGTATGTGAATTTTACGATACCTGAATATTGGACCCCTATTCGTACCCGAAACAAAATACCGTCTTTTTAAAAATTAATATTTACTATGTTGTCACATAGCGAAAGAGAAAAATAGTAAATATTATTTTTTAAAAACCCGCTATTTTATTTTGGGTACGGATAGGGGCACACTATTCTGGGACGGTAAGGGAAATGTAAAATGATATATCGTAAGACCCCCACTTCCTATTCAGTTTGTTTTATCAAGATGGCGTCCATTCGCCTCTCTCAATCATGTTAACATCATCATCATTATCATCAATGTTATCATACTTAATTATTAATCATCACAGTCATTTTAATTCATGATTATTAGCTTTTTAATTTCATATTTTCGTGTTCAAAAAGGAAAATAAGAGAAAAATCCGGGATTTTTACAACCGCAAGCTGAAGTCAGGCTATTACGGCTTGTGCGTTGCCTTGTTCGTAAATATGTAAACTAATTCTGTAATAAATTTCCGTGCTTGTAACGTATTGCTAGTGTATTATTCCTTTACTACATCTATTATGCTACTTTACTGAACACAATAAGTATTTAACGGTGTTGAAAGTTTTTATTTAAAATCGTTATTTCTTAATATCTCCAAAATACTTTAAATATTATTTTCAATTTTGGTATGACTTGTAGGATATAATGTCACATTTTTAGTTAGATATGGTATTCCATTGATCCACCCGTATCCTCCCTAAAAGCATGTCCTCTGTTATTTTAACAAAAAAGTGATACGCCACTGACATTTTTCTATGTGGATATAATTGCTGATTAGCCTAGTCAATTCTACATGACAACGGTCTAGTGCGTTGAAATAAACTAAAATTGAAACTCATTATTATTTACATTATGAAAGTGAACATTTCCAACAATTTTTATAAAATAAAATTTTTCATTATCAATCTTTTTTCTTCATAAAATGATATCAGGAGTCAAAGTCTGAAGTATGTGATTCAAAAACACTCTGTAGAAAATGAGCAATACAAAGTTTTTATTAAAATAATTATGTTTTTTGTGTAAATTTGTAAAAAAATGGCTTTATCAGGTTCGTAACAAAAGTGGCCATATTTAACATTTATGGAGAATTCATAGCCTGAGAAAAAACGGACGAAAACGCGCAAAAAAATTGCTTAAGAAGCAGCGTTTAATAAGAATTGCTAAAAAGCATAAAAATTATCAAAAAGCATGAAATAATCAAATTAAATTAAATTTAAATTTATTAGCCAATGAGAAAAATAAATTTAAATACGTGTAATAATAATAATTTACTAATACATATTGTTATTGATTATATATATGCTGCCATTTTTATTAATGCTTAAAGGAATGTATAACAGTTATAATATAACTAAATGTTTCTCGAAATTATCCGTAGTAAAATTATATCTTCTGTCTGTTAGAATATTTTTGTACGTAGAAAAACTACGCTCTACATCTAGACTGTTTATTGATGCATATTTGAATTTCAGTATAATTGCCAGATCTAATTCAAAATCGGAATCTTGCCCACCACTCAAAATAGTAGATATGTTTTGCAATGTTTGGAACCCTTCATCTTTTAGATAGTCTAAACCAATATTTCTTCAATTGTTTCACCAATAGATCCTGGAATACTAATTGTTGCAGCTTCAAAATTTTTAAAAACATTCACGGATTTCGAACGATAGCTGCCGTTTTTCTAAAAATTGAATTTAAAATAACTTTTAATGAAAGACAAATTGTGTGCAAGTTCGGGTATTTCTAAAAGTTCCGGACATTCTTAAATTGATTTCCTAACTGTCCATTCAAATTGTGTCAAGCTTCTGAATTCTCTAAATTTATCGCCATAATACTTAGCAGCATATAACCAAGTTTCCCATCTTAAAATATGTTCTGGGGGTAGATGGAGCTTTTATAAATATTTGTTGTCATAGTTTATGAATTTATTGACCAACGGATAATAACCGTGGGATTACTTATGAGTATATGGATTCTTCGGAGAATCCCGCCATATATATTATTAATAATTATTAATTATTCATAAAAAAGTTAAAATAATCACGATGGGAGAAAAAAGCATGAAACCTCAAAAAAGCATAAAATAGCTATCTCAACATATTTAGTTTTGATGGTTGCTTATAAAATTCAGCAATAAGCATAATGCTTAAAATGCTATATCTAGTTATAATGTCGTTTTTTTTTTCAAAACTAGATAGATAACAAAGATAGATAATTAAGAAAATATTGTCATTATTCGTATAAATCTGACCTTATTATTTTTCAAGACAGACAAAGACTAACTTCTTGCAATCAACTCGACTCCATAGTGGGTATTAAGACATTTATTTTATGATTATGAACATATTACACATAACGTTGCTTCGCCGCCATCATCTTCGCTTTAATGTAAAATCGATTTTATCTTGAACAATTAGTTTGCTTTAATATTATGAGTTGACTTTAGTTCACATTCTTCATGTCGACAAAGAAGTTGTAATATGGCAGACAGAGACAATAATATTTCCATACCACTATAACAATAGTGAAGTATTTATTATTGATGCTAGATTGTAAGACGCCCCTTTTGCAATTGCGAATGCATTTCACAATAGACTATAAAACGATATTTTTTCGAATGTTGTCTCTCAAAATTAGTGAAAGTGTGAGATTTAAAGTTATTTAATTTAACATCAAATGTTACCGATGATCCAGTGTACTTAATTCTATTAATTATGCTCTTGTACAGGTAGAAGTAAGGTACCATATTAGATTTAGAATATGATTTTCTGTCGGGTTTATTGATAGGTATATTTTACTTTATTAGTATTAATTCGGCTGCACAGTTAATATCATTAGGGGTGGACAAAATATTCGTTTAATCGAAGCAATCGATCATTTTTTACAATCGAAAATCTTAATTATAATAATATAACTTCTGTTAATCGCCTAGACCTAAATATGATACTATCCGAAGGGTATCATACGATTGAATGACCGAAGTTTAATCCGTTAAGTCCGTGTCCACAACGGTGCTCCGACCCTCGCTCGTCGCCCTGGACCATAGCATAGCACAGCCATCACTTGAGCTTCGCACACTAGTCCCTCGACATCGACTGTGCGTTGTTATCTTCTTCCGATGAAGAAGATATTATTTTAGACTCTAATATAACAAAGTGGTACTTTAGTTTAGCGTATATTACATAAATTACATTGAGCATTTGACGTAAAATTGGGAAATCAATTAATATACAGAACGTCACATGAAAAAAAAAACTTTAAACAGGGTCGGATTTATCACTAGGAGCTAGCCTAGGGCCTCGTATTTAAAGGGACTTCGAAAAGAACCAAAAAATAACAAAATACGATTTTAAATTGACAAATTACGCACAGTCCATGTTTATATCTCGATGTCGAGAGACAAACTGATCGACAGGCAAGGCAAGGAGCGAAGGTCGGAGCGCCGTTGTGGACCCTACTGTGCGATGCAATGGTACCAGGCTATGGTCAAGGGCGAGGGTCGGCGCTCCGTTGTGGACATACACTAATGGTCCTTTACTTCTGCAAGGACTACCATGGAAACTAGTTGACGCTAATTATACACGTAAATTATTTTATTATTATTTTAGTTGCTTATCAGTATTGAACTGAACTTATTATAAAATCGTGTTTTCTTCTTTAAAGGTTGGTAATGCGGTAATTTATGTTTGGTTGCAGAAAAAATTGCTAAACTAACCTCACCCTTGCCAAGTTTAGTTTATTTTTAATGCTGAATACACCACTATGATATTTTACAAATATATAAATTTAAGGTTTTTCAATTTCACTTAACTTAGGAGGAGTTAAAATCATCTTCTGACTGAAAGGTGAATTTTTGAAAATTCTAATTGTCCTCCTCTTGTAAAATAGAATTCCATCTGTAGGGAATTCATAAAGTTGTTTCTTCGAAGGGCCATAGCCTATATCGTTGGCTGAACGTTGTAGTTGTGTTAAGGTTGTTGTTGGTTGTTAAAACACAATAAAACGCCGAGTGACATTGGCTAATTCGGAGTAATCTTTATTGCTTTAAAAATCTGGAATCCACACATTACCAAAAGATACCATATACGGGGACAGTAAAAGCACAATTATATTCAACCATTTCCTCATCTCAGGATAGATATTCCGTGATGTTGCTGCAGCCAATTAAACCACGCTCTCTGTCTGATCGCTACTCCGCGACTCGTGACTGTTGTACTGCTCCGCACATGCGCCGTTGCGTACTAAAAATTAACTATTTGACAGGGCGGCCATTAAAGTTATAATAGTCCTGATAATTTAGGTTAGGGATGTATATATATATAATCCAGACAATTCAGATATTGAAATGTAGATAATCCAGTCAAAGTGACAAGGATTTGGAACCAAAGGCGGATCCTTAACTTCGATTTGGGGGGGGTCAAATTTCGTTTTGGGGGGGGTCATGCATGGAAAAGTTACGGAAAGTAATACACTGCCGCGTTAGTCCAACCGGTATATATGGTATTTTTCGTGTTAAATTGATGGTTTGGGGGGGGATGACCCCCACGACCTCCCCCCTGGATCCGCGCTTGTTTATAAAAACATCAATTTATCATGTGGCAGTTGTTGATGGGTCTTGAAAGTTCTAGTCTAGTCATTAGGACTACAAAGTTGAGCCGATTAAAAAAGATAGGTAACTTTATTAATATATTTTACGAAATCGACTACAAATGTACTGTACTGATTTGGACTTCTTTTTCAAGGTCCTGCTTATAAATAATATAGCACATTAAATTTTCGGGCATAAATGACACGGCGCCAAAAGATGTGTCGGAGCGAGTTTCTACTTGTTTCCCTAGAAAACTGTATATAAATAATATAACACATTAATTTTTTGCGATAAATTATGTCACGAGAAACTGTCGTAGCGACAAATTGCCACCGCTATGAATTCTCGGCGATGAATTGTCGTGCGATGAATTGACGGTAATTCAGGTCAAATAACATAGACTAATAGACAACGAATAAAGAATTTAGTCAATTTTTCCAGGTGTGCAATCATTCTGTTATTACATTAAATTACATTATACAACAGTTCATTCCTATCACCTTTGGTCGTAATAGAACCATTAAATTTTAGCTCACCTTAATAACCTTCACTTGTTTTAACACATCATTTATTTTAAGATAATGAACATATTACATCTACAAACCCCATCGCGTCGTCAGCTTCGCTTTTATGCAAAATCGATTTTGTCTCAATTAGGTTGCTTTAGTGTTATGGGTTCGCTTAAGTTCAGCTTCCTTATGTCGATAAAGAAGGTAGTAAACAAAACAGTAGCCAGAATGTTAAAAATTGTATTTTTTGTAATATTTTAATCGTTAAACAAGATGGAAATTATCTTAGAAATGGCAAAATATGTTTGAGGAACGTTAAAAAAAGATAATAGAGACTTTTGCAAATATTAGAAGTTAGTGGAAATATTTTACTTTTAGGATTTCATTTCAGCATGTTCCGAAATGACTTGATTGGCGATTCTATCAATTGGATCATTGACAATCTATTTCAGTTTTAGTTCACTCAATTTCATTTAAATTAGATATAGATAGATGTAGATAACGCATTAGATTTTTAAAATAGTCTAATATATTTTATATACAGGGTGTCCGCTAAGTAATGGGACATGGAAAAACTACAGATTTCTTACGTAAAAATATTAGGATTTAATTATACTTACCTATATCCGAAAGTTGATATTAACTGAGATACAGGGTGTTAAAGTTAAAACTTCATTTTTGTTTTTCTCTAATAACTTTGACAGAAACCAACGGTTTTTTACAAAATTTGGCAATTATGGTTTTTTTAGGATGAGGAACTGATTTTTTGGTGAAATTTTAATATACAATGTAGGGGGCTATTTATTAGTTCATAACTATTTATGCCTCCGTGTATTTAAGTTTTTAATGAACATAATACTGTTCTAATATTTATTATGTAAAGAAGGTACACTAATTTCATGTCGCCCAGAGTTACCGTTTCGGAGATATATGCATTTATATTGTTTAGTGCTTATTATTAAATTGCAAAAAAAATTTTTTAAAGTAACCTATGAGAAAACAAATGAAATTTCGAGATGCAGTTGCTATGAAACCACTATGTTGTTATTTGCTTGTTGATTATTGTAAAATAGCTGTGTAAAAAAATGTTTAATTTTTGAGTTTATCCTAAGTTAAATAACAATGCCGAAACACAATAATCAACAAAAAAATTACAAAATGGAGGTTTCATAGCAACTGTATCTCTAAATTTCATTTGTTTTCTCATAGGTTACTTTAAAAAATTTGTTTGCAAATTAATAATATGCTCTAAACTAAACAATATAAATGCATATATCTCCGAAACGGTAACTCTGGGCGACCTGAAATTAGTGTACCTTTTTTACGTAATAAATATGAGAAAAGTATTATTTTCATTAAAAACTTAAATACACGGAGGCACAAAAAAGTTATGACCTAATAAATGTGCAAAAAATGACGCAGGCAGCACCCCCTACATTGTACAATAAAATTTCCCCAAAAAATCAGGTCCTCATCCTAAAAAAACCATAATTGCTAAATTTTGTAAAAAACCGTTTGTTTCTGTCAAAGTTATTAGAGAAAAACAAAAATGAGGTTTTAACTTTAACACCCTGTATCTCAGTTAATATCAACTTTCGGATATAGGTAAGTATAATTAAATCCTAATCTTTTTACGTAAGAAGTTTGTGATTTTTCCATCTCGGCGGGAAAAATTTTTCCCACCCGTTTCGAGTCACCATGTTCTCCTCAATAGGTTTTTAACTGATAAATAAATAAAACCAGGGATGTCGGTGCGGGATTTGAACCCGCGACTCTCAGACCGCCAAGCGTATACTCTGCCACTAGGCCACCGAGCCATACATATCAACGATAATAAATATATATTTTCATTCTCCATGCGAGAATGTTTTCATGTCATGTAGACAGGAAAACTGTCTGAAGAATTTCTTTAACTATTTCGCCTCGGAGCACTTGTAAAAAAAAGTACGGTATATATCTCGGGCCGTCGGAGGCTTTTACGGACTCGTGCAAACCCGAACAAACCCGAACAAAATTATCTCCGCATCTCGTCCGTAAAAGCCTCTTTTCGGCCCTTGATACGTAATGTACAAATTTACACCCCTTAAATGCATGAATAATACACTCGTTGCAAGTATTATAATTAATTACACAGGTATGATCCACAGGTTTAGCTATTACTATAATAATGCTCAGATTACTTAGTTGAAAATATACCAACCAACCAACCAAGTTTCATATTCTAATTAATAATAATTTTAATTTTGTGCATTCAGGTTTGCATTTCTAAAGATAATTTGCAATTTTCAGCAAAGTTTTAAGACATCATTTATTTTACGGTAATGATCGCATTACACCGAGAGTCCTATTTGTCGCTTTTATGCAGAATCGATTTTATCTCGAATATTTAAGTAACTTCGGTGTTATTATTTGATTTAAGTTGTTCACCTTCTTTGTGTAAATTTAATATGAAGGATTATGATAGAAAATACTAAATAATATAGTTTTCGTCCAAATTTCACATTTTCACAATTTCACAAGATGTATTGTGTTTTTTTTTTAGTTCCTTTCGCTTTTTCTAGGTGTCGATAGTTTAGGATTATTTTAGGTGTGTTTCAGAAACTTTTTGGTACAATGCGCAATATAACAGTTTATAAGTGAGACTGACTGAATAGCTGAACAGCTCAAGCTTTGTTCTTTTTCAATAAAATCAAAATATAAATAATATAAAATAAAATAGAAAAGATCAATACTAAATAGCTAAAATTTGATTGCTAATATTATATTTTTTTCTTTCGTAAACCGGACAGAAAGTTCCTTACAGGTGATTTTTCAGCCATAAAATCAAATTTTTCCGACCTATGCCAATAATCGTATATTACAGACCTAGGTGTAACATGTGTTATTGCTGCCGAGAGATGAAATAATGAACTATGCCTATTTTGCAACTGACATATTCAATTTTTAACGTTATAGAAAACGTTTAACATATCGTTCCATTTCCAAATTATATTTTTGGTCTATAAGATATTATTTTCCAATTTTTACGTTCCATAAATTACGTCATATACAATGTGTCCACGGATAGAGTTCATTCATAAAAAAGTCTGCTTGTGTCGAAACTACAATGTATAATACCAAATTTACGATTACTATACAGGGTTAGTCAGAAATAACAGTTTTTTCGATTTCGATTTTTTTTTTCAAATTTTATGAAAATATTTTCAAACCCGTGATTTATTTCACCAATTGTGCAAAAAACCTAATAAACATTTTTTCAAAGTGGTTAGTTTCACAGCTAATACTAAAATAATAAAATATCAAGTCGCCTGTTCTAAATAAATGAAATGTTTAGTTTCTTTGTAGGTTTCAAATTGTTGACAGTTGACAGTGTCATACTTTTCTCATAAATCTGCATAATAGTGAAAACAGAAAATGCTTACGTTAGAGCAAAGAATTTATATTGTCCGAAGTTATGGTTTAGGACATGAAAATAGCTATATGGCAGTTCTCCGACAATTCCATGAGATATGGCCTGGTGTTCCTCTCATGGAAGTGGGATTAAAAAAAATTGTAATGAAATTCCTGAGAACTGGTAGTGTTTTGAATAAAAAAAAAGGGAGAAGAAAAAGTATGATGAAGATGATGCTGTAACTGTAATGATAATGGATTCGGTTAGAAATTTTCCCAAACTGTCTTTAAGAAAAAGATCTTCTCAAATTGGTAATGTTAGTAAATCTCTAGTAGAAGAGATATTAAAATTCAATAAAATTCGTCCGTACAATCCTAAATTTATTCATTTTCTGGAAGAAAATGAAGCGTTTGGATTTTTGTTCGTGGATAGGGGAAAATATCCTTAGACAAAGAAGTTTTGTTAATAATATTATTTTCTCGGACGAGGCCACTTTTAACACAAACGGAGTAGTCAGTTCGGAAAACTGTCACTATTGGAGCGACATGACAACCCTAACCTTCGGATTCCCTCTAGAAGACAGTATTCAAAAAAAGTTAACGTGTGGTGTGCCATTTCTTATAATGGAATAATTGAACCATATTTTATTGAAAACAATTTAAATCAACACATTTATTTGCATCTGCTGAACACTTTTTTTATGATCATTTGCAAGATATACCTTTAGCTGATCGAATAAAATTACACTTTCAACAAGACGGCTGTCCCGCTCATTCCACGATAATTGTTCGTGATTGGCTAAATCATCAGTTAATATACATTTATAATAATAATAATAATATATATAATAAGGGAATAAATGGATTGGAAGGTATGGTCCAAATAAGTGCCCACCTAGGAGTCCCGATCTCATAATTATGGACTTTCATAGATATCTGAAGCAACATGTGTATAAAACCAATTTCAATAATAACTTGGATCTCTTGAAAGAAAAAATAAGAGAAGTAATTGTAAATATCCCAATACAGCAAATTAGGAACTGTTATCGGGAATTCAGATATCGAGTTGGAGCGCTACACTCGGTGGTACCACGTTTGAATAGAACTTTATTTATTTTAATATTTTATAATTTATAATTGAATGAATTAAAGAAATATGACATATACTAATAAAAATACAAATAAAAAATAGTTTTCTTACAATAAAATCGTTATTCGGCCAGATAGAAAATTATATTTTAATAAGAAAGCAACAATAGTTGTTTGTTTTTACGTAAATCTATTTTAAACAAAATCCACAAAATTAAAAATGTTATTTCTGACTAACCCTGTATAGTAATCGTAAACTTGATATTAGAAATTGTAGTTTCGACACAAGCAGACGTTTTTATGAAGAATGACTTTTTCTTCTAAATCTACAAATAAAAAAGTTGTTCCTCTTCCGAACTCTATCCGTGGACACATTGTATATACAAGTTTAGTAAAAGTATCTGAACTTGTTTCCGTAGCGACCAAGTGATATTATTAAAATAAGTGACACATTTTGTCGTTTGATTAAATAAATGATCACTTTTTCCAATTTTAAAATATAATGAAATTGAAAATATGGAGAAGCCGGTTTAAAAAAAATGTTCGTTATACTCAGAAGAGTCCTTATCTAGTACTTGAGCGGCCGGGCCGCCTGAAATTATTAATTTTGAGCCTCCTACGTAAATATTCAATTTAATTTTTAAATCTTATGTAAAAAGTAAAGAAAATAACCTTTTAGTTTAGATTTATAGAGAAAAGTGTATGTTAATTAGTCCTTCAAAATACAATATTTTTATATTTTATATATAAATGTATTTTTTTCAGTTGCAGAAGCGACTGTCTAAATGACAGACTTGCAACAGACAAACAATTAATTACAAAATATATTTAAATTATATAACGGAAATTCTGCTATGAAATATTCTGGTATAAATTATGGTACACACATATTATATCTAGTGGCTTAAAGGTACAGCTAAATTATTTTTCTATATTTTTTTTTAATTTATTTTTTCTTAGTTTTTTTGTCAAGTTTCTCCGCTCATTATTTTTAAAAAAGACATATGCGGATTAAAGGATAAAATGGTCCTGCTAGTGATGCCTGCCTACTTTTTTAATATCCGATTCGGGAGGAATTTGTTCCAGATTCGGCTGGAACTTAATTTATAAATTTGTGTTATAGAAATTATGGACAGAACATAGCTCGACAGTAGAGCTAATTTATTTAACGAAATTAAGATAAAAGCAGAACCAAAACTCTAACTCTAGAACATAATTAATAAATAATAGGTAATAAATTAATATTTGTAATTAATAATGGACATATCATAAAATTTATTTTTTTCCGTTGCTTGCAGAGAGTATTTCTTCTTTTTTTTGGTAGACATCGCCGGCATCCGAAAAAAGCTTTTTCACTATAAACACTTAATGCAGGAGCAAATAAGTATATTTTTGTCTTTTTTGGTAAAAATTTTCTCCGTTTTTTTTTCACCTCAAATAGATTTTCATGTATTTTTAGAACGTGATAATTACTGGATCCGGTTCCGGTCCGAGATCCGGCCAAAATTGTTGCCGTAAGTTCTAGCATTTTCAAAAAGTGGATCTGGTGGTATCACTAATTCCTAACAAAAGAAATAGAAATCATACTTTTTACAATTCCTTTAATATAACCGTCTAACTAGAGAATATACAGGGTGTTATGGGAAAAAAATAACCATAAATGGCGCTTTGAATTATTAAGCGAAATATACAGTTTATATGAAATCTCAAAATTTACATGGCCGCTCCTGAGGCCCTTCGCAATCAATATTTTATTGAGGCAGTCTCCAGGTTCAAAAGAAGTTAGCGCATTATAGCGATGTTGTCATATTGCAACACAGAATTCTAAACGCACGTGTTCAGTTTTTGACAACAAGACGTCTTTGACGCGGGTTATCACTTCATTTTCAAACTTTTTAGACAAATAAAACTACAATTTTAAGGTACATACTCTCTTACCTTCGATCGTATTTTAAAATAATCCGTTTTATAATTAAATTCCAGAAAATAATAAAACACAAAAGTATGTTTTTCAACAGAATCAACAGTAGATAATATCACACAAATTTGAAATCACATCACAATATTTCTTATTATGAATTATTTCACAACAAAAAAAATCGGGCAATACAACTAACAAATCGTTTAAAATTCGTGTACGTCAAGCACGTGGAGCCCTCAACACGATGTCGTTCCACTTCCAAGTCTCGAAACATACTGTAGTATGAAGGGCGCGCCGCCAGTATTCAACCAAGGGCGATACATGCGGTGTGATCTGACAAGACTGTTAGTATACTCTAGTGACCCACATTGTTGCTAAGTGAATCCAGATGGAACGGCGCGTGGGTAAAAAGGGTTTTTACCTTAGTATTTAGATATTCGATTTAAAAGAAAGTATGTAGACTTTCTCTGGGACTCCCTAGGAGTCACCCATTTAAATATAATAAGTCATTTCCATAACACCCTGTATATTAATATCTTTATATGTTTATTAGACATAGATTTTTGAATCAATAATTTCTCTGTGTCTATTTATTTTCCATATTTACAAGACAATTATGACAGGACCTTAAAACTTTGACGCAATAGAAAAAACAAGAGACTCCTCAAAATTACATTGGTTCATTCCCATTCCCGAATTAAACCCATTGAGACGCTTAGGGATGTGTTATATGAATACATACAGTGAGGACGTAAAGTAAGGAATAAATTCATTATCTCGCAAACTACAATTTTTTAAAAAAATCGCTCGGACCCTTCGATTTTGTTTTTCGAACGCGCATATTCTGACATAAAATGTAGGTTGCAAATAAGAGTGACCCAAAATTTTTTTTTCTTAAATAGAACCCACTGTACATTATTGCATGTACGGATTCTTCGGAAAATCCTAAACATTTTTCATGTAGCATGTGCTATACCTTAGCCCAAGCGTTTTGGAGTTATTCTCATTCAAAATTTGAAAATCAGATATTTCGCAATCAATCAAGACTTGCATTGATTCATGCACGCTGAGGAAAACCTGTAGTCAGCATGCGTGAAGCGCAAGAAAAGTCAAGTAGGCTTTGGAGTTATGATGCAAGAACCAAAAGAATTAATGTCAATAATTACTATTATTGTCAGTTTTATGTGTATTTTCCTAACGTTTTACTAGTTTTCAAAAGACTCATTTCGTTTTTTCATAACTAAATTAAATTAAAATGCGGCTCACTGAGAAACAGCGCATAGAGGTTTTGATGATGATGAGGTGATAGGGTTAGAACACAGCAAGAAACTTGTGAGTTATTTAATCAAAAATACCCCAATCGTCCGCCAATATCACAATCAACAGTAAGCAAAATTGAGTACAAGTTTAGGCAATTCGGTCATGTAAGAGATGTCCCTAGATTTGGTCGTCCTCAAGTTGATGAAAATCAACAATTAGAAGTCTTACTGGCAGTTCAAGATAACCAGCATGTGGTGTCTAGGCAGGTAGTAAGTGACGTGGATATTGGAAAAACAACAGTTCTTAAAATACTGCATACAAATAAATACCATCCTTATAAAATGCAAGTTCTCCAAGAACTTTTGGAAAGGGACTTTGAGAGGCGCCTTGAATTTTGTGAGCGTTTACAGGATATGTGTTTCGTAAACAGGAATTTTGTAAAAAATATAATTTTTTCCGATGAGTCCACATTTTGCTTGAACCCAAAATTATCGATATTGCTCCGATGTAAATCCACACTGGATGAGGGAAGGACACACACAATTTAATCAAAAGATCAATGTGTGGGCTGGCGTTGTCGATGACATTGTTATAGGGCCTTTCTTTTTGGACGGAAATTTAACAGGCGAGAGATACTTGAGTTTTTTAGAACAAGAACTTGTTCCAGCCCTGGCCACCCTATTTCCTGAGTTACAACGTCCCGATTTGCCACATCATAATATCTGGTTGAAACAAGATGGTGCTCCCCCACATTTCGCTGTGGGAGTTCGTACATATTTGGACGATACTTTTCCAAACAGGTGGATGGAAGAGGTGGTTTTATTGAGTGGCCGCCAAGGTCACCTGATTTAACACCACTCGACTTTTTTTTATGGGGATACCTTAAGGGAAAAGTATTCAAAAGCCAGCCTGCAAATTTAGATGATTTAAAAGATCGCATCCGGCAAGAAACACCCCAAATGGTTCGAAATGTTCAGCGAGAATTTGTAGATCGGTTAGGCTATTGTCAGTTGACCAACGGAAGGCACTTCGAACATTTACTTTAGAAAAATTATTTTTAAGTTCACCTAACTGTTTTTTCGATAAATAAGACATTTTTAAAATAATTTTATTCTTTGTTTTCTCCATAACTTTTTCCACTTTTCAAATTTTGAATGAGAATAACTCCAGAACGCCTAGGCTAAGGTTTTAGGATTTTCCGAAGAATCCGTACATGCAATAATATACAGTGGGTTCTATTTAAGAAAAAAAATTTTTGTGTCGCTCTTATTTGCAACACCCTGTATATCTACATTTTATGTCAGAATATGCGCGTTCGAAAAACAAAATCGAAGGGTCCGAGCGATTTTTTTTTAAAATTGTAGTTTGCGAGATAATGAATTTATTCCTTACTTTACGTCCTCACTGTATATACTTGTACGCTTGTGCCGGTATAATGTTTGCAATGTGAATAATTATGTAAGAAACTTGCATGCTTAACTATTAGAAAATATTCTTTCTGTATGAATACCAATAGGCAACGTGGCATTTTACACGAATTAAAGTTTAACAAATTTTCTACGTGGTGAGCATTTGAAAGCTTAAAGTTCTTACTTGCTTGCAATTCAGTGTGCGTAATATTTGATCCAGTTTTAGTAACGAAATGCCTATCATGGATAAATACGTTTTGTATAACTGAGATGTAGTATAAAATGGGAGTCGCTCTCCTGTAAATAATGTCGTTTTGTAGTTTGTCACTTTTTGTTAGTTGGATTGATTGATTTACAAGCGAACACTCTAATTCCATAAATATCCAGTAGCTGTTGTTCGCACAGGGTGAGTCGGGAATAACGGACCAAATTCCCGGAGTTTAATATACAGGGTGTGTATTAAGGCAGGCCACCAGACATATATCAGTAACTACAGGGCAGAAAAATTCAGGAAAAAAATCGTGGTTAAGGGCTATGAGAAAATCCTGGAAACTATTGTTACGTTCCCCATTTCACAACAAGCGGCATAATTTAAAGTTCCAAATTTCTCCGAATATTGCCATATTAAGGTCTATGTATACCTTTAGTAATATCGTTAGGAAGCTGGATAATTCTGTATTATTTTGGTCTAAGGCTAATTGGCGTACCCACCTTGATAAGAGCGATATTAAAAATGTATCCATTTAAATCGCTGTAACTTCTAAATGACTTACTCAACTGTTGTAAACCTAAGCTTGTTTGGAAGAGAAATATAAGTACTTTTAATTGCGTATTCAATAATACACGATAATTCCAACGTAAAGCTAAATAGTAATAATATATAAATAATTAAATACTAATACCCGTCAACGGACAGCTATTAAGCCACCTGAGATTTGTTGACTATGTCGTTGCTGATAGTGTAAACCAGGCGCAGAATATGCTGAAGGACCTTCACGACGCGAGCCTGGAAGTTGGACTACAAATAAATTTCTCAAAGACACAATATATGACCAACCTTGTCTTTAGCGATGGTATCTCAGTGGGAAACAGGCATATCGAACAGGTGGCTTCCTATAAATACTTGGGGCATGAGGTACAAATTGGTAGAGATAACCAAACCATGAGTTGAAAAGAAGAATAGGCTTAGCATGGGCAGCATTCAAAACAAACATAACTATATGTCGCAAAAGGAAGGCATTCGATCAGTGTGTGCTGCCAGTTCTGACCTATGGGACAGAAACGTTGACGCTTACCAGGAAAACCGTGAACAAGCTGCACGTTGCTCTTAGGTCTGTGGAGCGATCAATGTTAAGCTTATCTCTGAAGGATAAGGTGCCAAACGCGACTATACGTCATTGAACGGGCGTTACGGATGTAATAGAATGAATCGCAAACCTGAAGTGGAATTGGGCTGGTCATCTCGCAAGAGCATCGGATGGAAGGTGGTCAAAGCGCATCCTAGAATGGTGACCCAGGCACGAAGCCTACCGAAGCAGAGGCAGGTCACCAACAAGTTGGACATATGACATAAAAAGAATCCGTACAAATTGAATGCATGCAGCACGGCAGAGTGGCGTACACTAAGAGAGGCCTATGTTCAACAGTGGACACTAGGGACTGTTTGATGATGATGATGATGAATGCCCGTCAGAAGAATATTTGAGGAAAAAAACTAGTTGATAATTTTAACTGCGGAATCGACACAGTTTATTTTTTAATTTTCCACTTAACACTCTTTCTAGCATAGTTATTTTTACTGCCCTCACTTCTGACACAGTTTATTTTTTAATTTTCCACTTCACACTCTTTCTAGCATAGTTATTTTTACTCCCATCACTTCCCATAAGGAAACGTTCATAATATGCTGACTGAACAATAATATAAGTGAAAATATATGTCTATAGGGTTGGCGCATGTGGGATAATTTTAAGGGTCTTCACCGAAGTATTTCTTCTTTTTTTCTATGACAACAAAGGAATCACCCATTTAAAAATGACAAGCCTATAAGCTATAACATCATGAATAACAATATTTGAAAAAATATATCTTCTATCTCAACAATCCTTATTTGCCCGTTTTATTAATCTTCCAAAACTAAATTTATCCTTTCTTAAAGCCGTCGCCACAATAGATTCATTAAAATTCCATTGGCTTCCGTACTTTCCTTTCCATTAATACCGAATTAAAGTTTCCGAAGTCGTTGAGAAACTTATAAAGGTTGTATGATATGAATACTTACATGCTTGCACGCTTACGTACTTACATAGTTTCTTCTAAAGCGGGTGCAATATGAATTATTTAAGAAACTTGCATGCATAAATTTATTATTAGAAAACATTCTTTCAGAGTGCATACCAAATGGAAACGTTGCTTCTTGCAGTAAAATAACTTGAATTTACTTACATATTGAATATTTAGATCAGGGATGTTGAAAGTTTTTACTTGCTTGCAATTTAGACGGCACCTAGATGGGCGTCACACTATAATATTTTCGAAAACTGTTAGAATTAGATCAATTTGTTTTATAAAACTGACAGGTATTATAAAGTACAAAGGCTTCTAATGGAAGTAGTGTCGTTTTGTATCCCTCTAAATTATTTTGAGTAAGATTGGTTGATAAGTCGTCCATAAAGTAATTATAATATCGCTCAATCTAAAATATCGTTCTTAAATTACCCGCCTTACCAAGAGCCCGTCGTAGTATCTCACCCTCAGTAAGCAAAATCGAAGTCACATGATGAAATCTGCATTGCGAACCAGTACGGGGTATCAATTTTTCGATGGTTTTACGGGGTATCTCTGCTATTAGTAAAGATAGAAGAAGCATTCTGGTTTTTGCAGCACTTTGCTAATTTCTTGTGGAACATAACATGTTCCAGTTAGAATTTTTCTAGCCCACGTTTTTGATTTTTTTGATACGGGATGTTTTTGAGAATTTTACATTTTGGGACACCCCCCCCCCCCCCCCCCCCCCAGTTTGTCTTAATTATTACAGCCCATGTAAACCAAAATATGATATGCTTGTTTGCTACATCCAGTGTAACGGAAATGCAGATAGAGCATTAGAAGTCTATTTCAATGGTACATAGCAACAAGCTTCTTTGTAGTATGCAATTGTATGAAATTTAGAAAATTTCTCTATGAAATTCATCAAAATTCTCAAAGTAGTTTTAGATATCGCCAGAGACGACGAAATAATTTTTCTAAGGATAAACTCAAATAAAAATTTTACAAGGTTCATTTTTTAAACCTCGGCCTAAAATCTACAGTAAGGAATGCTTCAATTGAAACAAATCCTATTATAATAATAAATATTAACTATGTCTAAGGCATAATGTAGAACAATTTGAGAAATATTTATGAGAAAGTTCCATAAACGCTCAATTTTTGTTTCTTATATTTAATCGCACTTGTAAGTCTTTTTAAATCCGTCATGGTCTACTCAAAAAAATTGTATATATTTTTAAAAATTTTTTAATTTAATGCATTAAGCCTGAAAATAAACTATATATATGTATTTCTAAGAAGCTTAACAAAGCTGAATATCGTTATTGAAAAATATATAGGGTGGCCCATTTAAAAAAAGCAAATTTATTTTTTTCTTGAAGACTACTTAACGTCATTGGATTATTGGATTATATGTAAAAAACTACAAAGAAAACATTTTTTTTTTTTTGATAAGTTACAGGGTAACCGAGATTGCAAAATGTAAAATTCTCAAAAACATCACGTATATCAAAGACGAGGAGACCTAGAAAAATTCTAATTGAAGCATCTTTTGTTTCACAAAAAAGTTGCACAGTGCTGCGAAAACCGCATTATTATATATTTACTAATAACAAAGATACCCGTAAAATCACCGAAAAATGTACATCCTGTACATTCACACACCGCTAATGGTGAAAGCGTGAAACGTATATTGGTTTAATAAGAAAAATGGTTTCTTTTGTCTAAGTTTAACTTAGTGACATGAGGCGATGAATAAAATTCAAGGATTAAGTATACGAGGATTGTGTTGGACTCATAATAAGAGACTCGAAGAGTTTACAGAATGTGTGCCGTAGTGAATGGGCTATATTTTAGACCACGTGGGAGATAATTCAGTGACTGGCTGAAATATAGCCCAATTTTCATATTTTTAAAAGTATTTTTTTTCGTTAAGAATAGGCCTCTTATATGTTTATAACGCTGGTTATTGAGAAATATAGTTTTCTTTTGCAGTTCATGCATTTTCTACCTTGGTTCTAAAATTCGAATTTCTGAGAAGCATAATGGCTTAGGTGGGCGGTATTACCTGTTTTTCAATATTTTTAATCCAAGATTCTCAAAGAAGCGTAATTTCTCAACTAGAATGGTATTCTTGGCCCGATCATAATACCAGGTGTTTCAGGAGGAACGCTCATCCCTGTAACTTTTTATTGTCTAAATTAGAGAAATAAAATTTGGTTGGTTTGTATCTGATATTATTTTACATTTTACGACATGGCAAACTCTATTTTATCACTTTCGGTTTAACCATAAACGACCTCAACTTACAACCCATATGTCACTTTGTGACACTCTAAATAATTTTTCTTTTTATTTTTCATTTAAATTACTATGAACCCCTAAAGTGGTGTACTTTACTTCTAAGACAAATTCTTGATAAAAATACAATTTTCAAGTTTTATGAGTTTAAATTTTTTACACACTTTTTAAGAAAGATTTTTCCCAGAAAACTTAATTTTTTTAAATAGAAACATATTGACTCACCCGGGCAAAAAGATAGAACAATTTTTTTCCAATAATTTGATATCACACTCCCTTATATCAAGTTAAGAAAGGTGAGATAATTTATTAAAAATACCAATTCATTACAAAAAATACAACAAGGGCAAATTATCTAGGTACCTATGACGACATAATGGTAACAAATAAATGAACGTAATTACAAATTTAAAATCCGCCATAATTTGTCTTAGAAGTTAACCATTTTAGGGAGTAATCTAGGAGCAATCTAGTTGAAAAAAAAAAATAAGAAGAAAAATTATTTAAAGTGTCAAAAAGTGACGTATGGGGTGGGGTGTCGTGAAAAAATAGAGTCCGTTATGTCATAAAATGCAAAATAACATCACATACAAACCAACTAAATTTTGTTTCTGTAATTTAAACAATAAAAAATGATCCTCCTGAAACACCCGATATACAACGTGTCCAAGATAAGGAGGGCCAGTTCAGGGATTTCGAAAACCGTAAGAGACACGAAGTCGGTTAAATAGAGGTAAAGTTGCGCATTTACGTTCCTAATAATATGCCGTTTAGAAAGTTTTAAAATTCCGATTAGTTCCGGAGATATCCGGAAAAAACGAAATTGTGAAAAATCGTTTTATTGTTTTCCTAGGTTTTTTTGACATCGAATTCTAAAGTAAATTGCACCTCTGCATCGCTACTTTTTCTAACAGCGTTAATTGTGTTATAATCCAACGAGTCGTCTTCGAAGGGCCATTATCAACTTTCTTGTTTTAAATACGGTCCTGTTTTCCTGATATTGTAATTTGAGAGCTTCTTTTCTCCCGAATGCAACGATGTATGACACATTGTGGTTTAATGACGTTTCGAGGGTTTTCTGAATAACATCAGGACATTTTCAGATACGGTCCTGTATTTCTCCTAATTTTATAAATATTATCTCATAAGTAAGCTCTAATAATTTAATAATAAACCACAAATAAGTGAACAAAACAGTAATAAAATGAACAACGAAAAAAGTAAGGAACTACATAATCTTGTGTTCAAAATGATTTCCGTTATTCTCTAAGCACAAATAACATCTTCTAACTGCCACATAACAGTTTTTTGAGACAAAATAAAACATGCGATAGAATATCAAAGTTTTCAGCATTTGTAAATTTATGTTCCATATTTTCTGGAAAATAGGAAACCTCTTAAAACGCTCTCAAACGATCACAATGGGAATCTCAAGTGAAACAAATCACGCGTCACCATCTTAATTTTTTTGTACTAGTCCAACATAAGTAAAAATTTAGAGCTTACTTATGAGATATTATTTATAAAATTAGGAGAAATACAGGACCGTATCTCAAAATTTCCTGATGTTGTTCAAAAAACCCTCGAAACGTCATTAAACCACAATGTATCATACATCGTTGCATTCGGAAGAACAAAAGCTATTAAATTCCAATATCAGAAAAACAGGGCCGTATTTAAAAAAAGAAAGTTGATAATGGCCCTTCGAGGACGACTGGTCGGATTACAAAACAATTAACGATGTTAGATAGAGCGGAAAAAGTGCCAATGCAAAAATGCAATTTACTTTAGTATTCGATCTTCGAAAAAACCCAGGAAAACAATAAAACGATTTTTCAGAATATCGTTTTTTTCCGGATATCTCCGGAAGTACTCGGAATTTTAAGACTTTCTAGACGGCATATTATTAGGCACGTAAATGCGCAACTTTACCTCCATTTAACCGACTTCGTATCTCTTACGGTTTCCGAGATCCCTGTACTGGCCCTCCTTATCTTGGAAAATCCAAAGGGTTAGAGATTTAAGTTCGAGCAAGTAAATCTTTTTAGTTTAGAAATTGCTCTCCTTTGAGAATCTTCGATTAAAAATACTTAATAATATGTAAGGAAAAATCATTAGACTTATTAAACTCACTGCGAACTTAAAACAATAAGGAAAACGGCAAATTGTGTATATCAGGTGTCGTGTTAGGCTGCGCAAGAAATTACAATAATCGCTAGATTGCTAAGCTTTCAGGAATTGCTACAATTAAGGAATATTTTTTAATAAATCAATTCGCATTACTTTAAAATATCTCAAAGGAATCAAACAAATAATTCCTGATTTAAACTCCAAATAAAATTGATTTTAACTTAACTACGCTAATCAATCAACCAACTAATTTATTTTTATGCACACATAATATAAATTATGTAAGAAACTTAAATACGTCACCAGCGAAAAGTATTCTTTCCGTATGCATACAAATTTCAGCAAACCCTTCATTTTATGAGAATAAACTCCGAACCAATTACTTACATATTGAGTATTCAGATCGAATAGGTTTAAAGTTTTTATTCCCATGCAATTTAAGAAGCATTGGTGTGCACACATTTTTCTATATTTAAAATTATACAATAAAAGGAATAAATAAAAAATTAAATTTTTTGCATTTTTGTTCATAGAAACAATTTAACTTATCAAGATGTGATGAGAAAACATCGAAATTAGTTCTGCCCTTTTCAGAGAAACAACGGTACAAGAAGTTACATACAAGAAGTTGAAATGTTATGGAAATGTTTCATTATATTGAACTGGGTGACTCCTTGGGTATCCTAGAGGGAGTGTATGTAGACCATTCTTTTACAAACCACACGCTTTTTAACCTGGAGATTTTAGAATCGTTCGAAATTTTTTTTTTACAACTTATAAACATATATAAAATTAGTTTACACGTATTTCAGGATTTGGGAACAATTTTTTTTTTGAAAATATCCGCACATAAATTTCTGATTTTTATCCAATATTCTCATTTTAAAATTTAATATCTCCAGATGTACTGATCGGATCAATATCGGTATTTTTTTATTTTACAGTTTGTTACGTTAGCTGTCGAAGTGTATTTAAAAAAATTGTTATTGTCAACAAATGAAAAATAATAACAATTTAACTGTTTAAATAGTTTTAACATGTTCTTAACCCATCTTAAATTTTTAAAGAATTTTAAAAAATACTATCTTTATCCTCTTATCGACAAAATCCATTTTACGAAAAAGTGAAATTTTTTTTTGGTTAGTAAATATTTTCAATGGCAAGTCACGTACAGCGCGGGGAGTGTACCAGCGTGACGGGTCGAGGCTTGTACAATCGAGCTCAGTGCAGTGTGAATCATTAAGATTTCCATCCTTCGCGTCGTTCGAAAGCGTAGTTCTGCTATTCTTCGACAAGTTACGCGCTGTGTGACTTGCGATAGAAACTATTTGATAACTAATCCGAACTGAAAGAGGTGCCACTTTTTGGTAAAATGGATTTTGTAGATAAGAGGATGAAGAATAAATTTTGTATTTTTAAAATTAAGATAGGTTAAGAGCATATAAACACTATTTAAACAATGAAATTGTAATTATTTTTCATTTGTTAACAATTACAATTTTTTTTAATACAGTTCGGAAGCTAAAGTGACAAAATGTAAAATAAAAAAATATCGATATCGATCCGATCAGTACAACTGGCGATATTAAATTGCAAATATGAGAGTAGAGAAAATCCAGCAAATTATCAAAAATTTATATGTGGATATTTTCGAAACAAATTTTTTTTCTTCAAAATCCTGAATACGTATCAAATAATTTTATGTATATAAGTTGAAAACAAATTTCGGACGATTCTAAAAAGTATGCTGTTTCTAAAAGAATTACACATGTACTTCTTTTTTTAATCGACTCGTTTATAACTTAGAAATTAAAAACTCCTAAATTCATCACACATGAGGCGATACCATAGTCATATATGTCACTTAACAACTGTAATGTAGGTTAATCATGCAATATATCGCGATATTACCGATTGCACATGCGCCAACCTGCCGTGTTTCAGCAACATAATGAGATGAAACTTCCTCACAGATCTCCCCTATGCTCGATGTCAGTAGACTGCGTAGTAAGACTGCGTGAAAACTACTCAACGTCCACGCGGAAGGCTAATTCGCTTGAAATTGCGAATGTTTTAGTTTTAAGATGAGAATCTCAAACAATCCCAAATTAGCAATCAGAGCCATCTATGTTGCATCAATTTAATTAAAAAATATTCCGCTTTTTGGCAGATTAGACAGGAAAAAGAGTCATCAGCTGATCAAGATTCTTTTCGTGAGTGTTAGCCGTTAATAATAAAGTTAATTTATTGATATTTAGATTGTCTGACATGTCGATTGGGGTATCAACAAGTTTCAGGAAGATCGGTGACAAAAATTTGAAAATTGTTCATATTTGAAATTGTTATTATTATTCTATAACATTATATTTTTACGCAATTTTTTCATAGCATTTTCCAATCCTTTAACTTTACGAATCCAGCTTTAGATTAGAAAAAACCTAAGTATACTTGTCGAAACGTGTGCATAAAATAGTGACTTCTGGGCAACCTGTGATTAAACGCAGCTCTTAAGGTGCTCGTAAAATTTACCAGTGTGTGTTTCAACAACACATATACAGATAAAGTGATTTTGTAAAATAATTTGATACCAAGTGCATTAAATTTGAAATTTATATCTGTTTGATAATCTCGTTTGTAAGGAATACATCATTAACGACTAATGTATTTTGACTAATCATATGGGTTTATTTAAAACAAAGTACAACTATTTTACTCCACTATATGATCAAAAACCTAGGAATACTAGATCATTTATTAACAAGTTTTCAGTTGTGGACGCGGCTTCTTATGACAATAATATACTTTAATTTTTCTCGCGTATTAACTTAAAGCGTCATTTATAGTTATTTTCTGAATTTTTTTTGATCTCTGGATTTGCCGGTTTAAATATAAGAAATTAATTGCACAATACCTTGTATGTTCCCGGAACTTACTGTCTATGTCTATCTACGACACTGGCATATGATAATAGGGATGCAGTAGAAGCAAACAGAAGAATTTTGCCGTTACTACGGACTGTATAATTTTACAAAGTACATTTTCCTGAAAATACGTTATTACTTGCACGTGATAAGAAATCAGAATCAATACCTCAAACAGCTCAACAAATGAGAGTTTTCGTCTTCTAATAGCACGTATTTTCAAAATATTGCATTATTAATTTTTGCACTGATAAATGACAAAACGAATGAAATAATAATATTAAGAATTTTGCATATCATGCTGTAGTTTATGATTCAACTGATAGAGGCCTTTTTATCGAAACTAGCTAATTTTGGCTGTTACGGCTGACACGTAAATTCCCTGGACGATTCCCTGAAACAATTGAAGGTCTTAAGCATTAATATAATATAAGATATCGAAATGGAAAGCAAAGTACAGCTACAGTGGACACTAAGTCATCACTAAAAACGAAAAACCGATGCACTCTCAATGAAGACGTGGAAAACGACATACACAGATTCAGAACCTGTACTGCAGTCCCGAGGACCATAGTACGAGATATTATAAAGCAATAGGCAAGAAGTGAACACAAAAATCACCAAAGCGACAGGTTTGGTGGTTTTTCTATAAACTTACTAAAAAGATGGTTCTGATGAGAAGAAACCAGCTGAGGACCACCATAGCTATCATGCTTATTAATTATGGATGTCAAAAACCACATCCACCGAATGAAACTATTCACTAAAGTCATCTGCGTCCAAGACGGTGAACGGTACCATATAATCTGCTACTTCCAGTAACTAGATCGGAGAGGGCAACAAATAAACAACCAAACTTATAACCCAACTTAATCACTAGTTGTCTTATACAAATTGGGGCAAAGATCTGGGATATCTAAATGGGTATAATAAAGATCATAATAAAGATGTATAGTGCGCACATTTGAATGGCTGGTTTAAAAATATAATATTAACAAGATATTGATACTTACATAATTTACTTCGGGTGGATATTCTCCCGACCAGCGGGCCCATGTCATATACTCTTGACATCAAAATACTACTGTATTTTTTTGCTGTTCAATGATCAATGCTACTATCCTTAGGTCGATATAATTTGGCTTCCTCTCTAAAGTTAAACTACTCAAGTTATGGCGACTGCTAATTGCAATGCAGGTTCACTGAACAACAAAGTGTATATTGTTTTTGTTGTAATGCGACAATTCCGGATAGAGAAATATGATTTTGCAATAAACTAAATAAAATACAAACTGGACCAAATTTATCAATTACCAAATTTCGTATACTTACAATATTTACATTTATTCTATAGGTCATTATCACGGGTCTACCTCAAGAAATGACACATTTAAACGGTGGTTTTTGGTTCAGCATTTAGATGTTATTATTAAAATTACATAAAGTAGGGTAAGTATATCTTATAAGGGAGCATGAAGTAAAAATTAATTTTGAAAGATTGTAGCACTGAAAATTAACTTGGATTTTTATACCTGTGTACCTGCTGGCAATTAAAATCATTTTAGTTTACGATTTGATGTCTTAATATTTAATTTCTTATGGAACATTTGAAGGGACTGCTATCTGAAAATATTTCAATTAATTCAAGTCCAAATCCCAAAATATGCAATTATGTTTTCAAATATATTTTCTGACAAACTTAACTATTTCTCATGCTTATCAACGGTACTGACACGATAATAAGGATGCAGCAAAATGGAATAGAAATAGAATTTTGCGGTTTGTACGACCAATGTAAGTTTTCACAGAGATTTGACAATCTTGCCGTGACATGCTAATTTTAACACCACTTTTATAATCTTCTAACCGGAGAATAGTTACAAATATCTTTAAGAACGTAGGTCATAATAGGAGTTTAATACTAGATATCACGTTATTAAGAATTTTACGATTAAAATTCACTCTCCAATTGACGATGATTTTAATATTACAATGGAATATCTGAGAAACGGCTAAAAATATTGTATTCATAATTTAGGATGCCAATAGGTTCGGGGGATAAATTTTAAACTATTTTTGACATTTACCTCTTCCAGACTTTCTCTGGCTAGTGACAAATGAGCAGTTATTTTTTTTTTCGATAATTCGATCCACTATGTAAGCCGAATATTGTTACATTTATTCCACTGATTGCTTAGTTACGAATTCTTGAATCAATAATTAAAACAATTAAAACTACCATAAAACCTTAAATTTAACGACAATCGTATTATTCGAAGAGACCTTATCTACTTCTAAATATTATACATATTTAAGGATTCACTAAATTATATGCTTGTCGGATACGAGCTTGCATGATTTCTAGAGTGGTCGGTGGTATAGTAATAACCTTATATTTTATAAATCTCTACCAAAAAAATAATGGGGTTAAATCCAGTGACTTTGCAGACCAGCTCACAAAGCCGCCACAACCAATCCATATATTTCCAAAGAATTGTGTGCGAAACTCATGTCATAAAAGAACTGTAAAATGTTTAGATTTGGTGTAATTTCGTACATCACAGCACAATCATCATTTAATTTGAGGTATTATGATAGTTTTATTTATTCAGAAATTCGTAACTAAGCAACGAGGAAATGTAACAATTTTCTGCTTAAGTACATAGTTGTTGACGGAGAATGGAAATATCGCAAAAATAGATACCTTTTAATTTGACATTTCAAATTTGTCAACAGCCTGATAAAATCTGGAGAGGTTGAGTAAATGATAAAAATATTTTATAGTTTATCCCCCAACACCCCAATTGCCGTTCTCAAATTAGAACTGTATAATTCCAGCCGTTTGTCGGATCTTACACTGTAACATTTTTGAAATCCTCGCCCTGTATATTTCTTGTAGGTACTTATTTGGTTATAAAAATATTCCAATCATCAATGTGTTCGAAAAATTCAACTAGTCGTAAAATTGGTTCCGACTTTTTAAGAAAATTACGAATTTGTTAAATATTGTTTAATCAAGTCAGATTGGGTGTACTTTCCCAGTTTTCAGTTAGTTACTTAACTTTTATTTTAAATTTAGTTTATGTAAAAATCATTACTTATTTTTTAAAATAAAATGTATTGGTTTCATTCATTTATTTGTTAATATCTCCAAATCAATTGAATTTAATTTAGAATAACTATTAAAATACCATTCCATTTAAAAAAAATAATGTTACGTCATCCCTTGACAGTTTATGACGCTACTGACATATGGAATGCGCAATCAAATAGTAAGCAGTATTTTAGTCCTATGGATTTCGAAAACCCGGTCTGATATCACTTTTCGTTCTCTTGTAATTAAGCCGTCTCGAAACATTTGTCCAATCCTGTATATTAATAGCTCATTTTATTAATCACAATCGTGCAGATTAAGGTTTTGTCATCGCACATATAGTCGCATAGAATAGGTTCTGTTAATGCCGGCACGGCTGTGGTTAATCTACCATATTTTTGAAAATATTTCTCGGATTGAAACAAAAATTAAAAAACATAAACCAAATTTTAGTGAAATTGATTCATTCGAGTTATCCTGCGTACAGGATTTTTGGTTTATACGGGGTATCTCCGTTATTAGAATAAGAAAGAAGGATACGGATTTCTCAGCACGGTGCTACTTTTTTGTGAAACAAAGGATGCCCCAATTAAAATTTTTCTATTCCTCCTCGTTTTTGATATACGGAGAATTTTACATTTTGGGACATCCCCTATATTTCGGTTACCCTGTAACTTATCAAAAAGAAATTAAATGTTTTTTTATAGTTTAATTGATTCAGCAGATACTTGGTGGAAATCCATAACTAATATTATGAGAAACAATAAAACTACGTTATATTTCTTTTCCACTATATTCTTAAAAATGACATGTTTCTCTATCACTGTAGCTTCTTCAGATTGAAAATATTTCTCGGATTGAATTGAATTCTCAATCTGAAAAAGCTGCAGTGATAGTGAAACATGTAATTTTTAAGAATATAGTGGAAATTCAAGAAATTTTATACAAGTACATAATACAAAAAGAATTATTTACCATTGAAATACAATGTTCCATCTGCAATTTCGATACACTGGATATAACAACGGGCATGTCATATTTTTGTTTACATTGACTGTAATAATTAGGACAAACTGTTTTTTTTTTATTAATTAGAAATTATAAAACAACCTAGAGAACCTGAATAATCTGACAGAAACAAAAGAATTTTTCATTATGTTATATAGCTGACAGCATTCTTTTTTTTTAAAGAACGTAAAATTCGGGCATAATATTAAAAGTAATAATGAAGTATTTTTTATTTCTGAGTAGTTTATTAAAACTGAATTTTATTTTTGAAAAATATATAGAGTGAACCATTTAAAAAGGAAATTTGCTTCTTTTCTTGAAAATTATTGCATGTAGAAAAAATCTGAGTATGTATGTCACAACTACGAGAGTATTTTTTAGTTTGAAGGTAGCCGAAATATGGGATGTCCCAAAGTGTAATAGTCTCAAAAAACATCCCTTGGTATCTATCATCAAACATGAGGAGACCTAGAAAAATTCAAATTGGAGCATCTTTTGTTTCGCAAAAAAGTAGCACAGTGCTGCGAAAACCGCATTCTTCTATCTACAGAAATTACTATTTTACATTTCTAAGACCTCAGCAAAACAGGTATTAACATAACCTAAGATTAATCGACCTAACGCTGTAGTAATGAACCATTATCGAGTTTTTCACTTCCTTCGATTTTTTCATTTACGAAAACGTAATTATCCGGATCGAGACAGAAGGAAAGAAAAAAGTAAAATGGAGGAAAGATCGAACCAAAGACTCGCTCCCCAAATTAAGAGGAAAACTTTAATTAGATTTAGAAACTTATAAAACCTAAATTTTGCCAAAGTACGCTAATACGAATTGTTATATGTAGGTTTGGGCGTTATCACAGACGGTTCCCAGGAAAGTAGGAAATTCTTAGGATATTACTAGAACGTTTTATTAGCGAATACTTTGTGCTTTAATTAAACTTGTTTAAACCGCGGTATATTTAGGTAGGACGATAATACATACTATAAAAGGTTCGTGTTTTCAACTGATAATAATTATTTTCTTAACAAGAACATAAAATATCGATCCTGTATTAGAGCAATTCGAGGAATTTTCTACGCACTTAGTCGAAAAAATACATCTTTATATATTAAAATTCACAGGAAAGTAATACTCCTCTCTACCTGTTTCCCTCAGTCCCAAGATTGCATACAAAATGTATAATTAAAACAAAAATCGGCACAATATAATTTATAAAAATAAAACTCGATTAAAAATAAAATAATTCTACTGCCTGAGGCCTAAAAAAAATCAAAATTATTGAAAAAGTCGCGTCCCACTAAGATCGGCGAGGTTCGATATTATAGAAGCCATAAACCTTATGTCTTTTCATTTATTATATCAAAAAATAAAAATTGATGGAAAATATTTTTACGTTTCCAGAATGACCACAGTTTACGCATTTATAATTATATAACTAAAAATTCAAATTTCTTCGAATTAGCACTGTTAAGGTTTTTATTTAATAACATATACAGTGTGTCTACGTAAGTTGGCGGCATATGGGAAACTTTTTTATTATTAATTTTACGAAAAAAAATTATTCTTCATAAAAAGTTCTGCATGGTCCAAAACCTAAAATGCAACCATGAGATGTTAAATTTTTTCAGTCGAATACGAGGTTTATCAAAAAATGTGATTTTTGCTCTAGAGTAAAGTACCTTTAATTTTGACAATATCGAAAATTGTTATAAAGAATGGATGCTTAGAATTAAAAATACCTTTCAAATATTCAACATTGTTTATTTACATTAAAAAAATATTTTTTCCTACATTTTCTCTGCGATTACGTTGCTCCATGTCACAGCAGTCCCCATGTCACATCAGATTAGGTAGATACGTCAATACATTGAAAATATTTTCAATGGAAGAGATTTTCATCGTTTTTCGGAAATTCATTGGCCTCCGCGGTCTCCAGATTTAACCCCACTCGATTTTTTCTAGGGGTTAATTAAATCAAAAGGTTTACCTTCAAAGGCCATTTTAGAGAGAATAATTGCAGAATCGGTTCGTAATATAACTCCCCATATGGTTAGCAATGTCTTACGAGAATTTTGTAACAGAACTGTTGACGATAGGGTTTGTTCATTAGTATTTAGTGTAACAAAGTAAATTATACATACAACTATTCATTTAAATGCATCGTTAGAACGTTACAAACTGGTAATTAAGCAACTTAAAGTTTATCAGTGTTCAATAAAAATTATTGAAATTATTTTTAAAATTGTTTTTAAAAGTTTATTTAGAATTGTTTCATCAAATTTATAATTATTAAATGTAATGCATTAATGTGCAAACTTAAATTTCCAACGTAATCGCAGAGAAAATGTAGGAAACAATATTTTTTTAATGTAAATAATTGAATAATTGAAAGCTATTTTTAATTCCAAACATCTTTTCTTTATAACAATTTTCGATATTGTCAAAATTAAAGATATTTTACTTTAGAGCAAAAATCACATTTTTAAACCTCGTATGCGACTGAAAAACTTTAATATCTGATGGTTGCATTTTAGGTTTTGGACCATGCATAACTTTTTATGAAGAATAATTTTTTTTCGTAAAATTAATAATAAAAAAGTTTCCCATATGCCGCCAACTTACGTCGACACACTGTATAAAACGATCATTAATTTTTGCGAAAGTTTGTTCGTTATACTTTTTTCGTATCACCAATAATAAGGGTGGGGGAAGCGTGTAAAAAATATTTTTAAAATTGCTGTATCTTCTATAGCCTTTATCCAAATTTAATCACTGGTTTTAAAGATAATTTTATTTTTATTAAATATGCGAGTATGGCCGTGATCGCTGTTCACCTGGTATCTTCTAGGGGGTGCTGTTTACCAATGATTCTATTTTGTTACATTTTATTAATTAAATTAAATAGCATGATATATTAATTTATTACGGTGCTGAAAGAACACAAAAATACCTACAGTTTGGCGCAAACCGTAATCCAATATCCTTATTCCGTCACGAGTTGTTTACAAATAGCCATTTTATACAAAAAAAATGTATACCTGCCTCATTGATATTAAATTAATTTGTAATTATTTGTGTATTTAAAAGTTCGTTACCATTTAAAAAATAACAAAGTTAGTTTGATTGTCTTTAAAATTTTCAATTTAATTTTTTTTGTTTAGTTGTTATAATAAGCTACAGGTACTTTTTCTTTTGATGTTGCCTTTGTATAAACTTATTTTTATTTTGGATAAAGTATGGGAATAAACTAACACAAATGCAACAAAATTTAAAAAAATTTAATATGGTATAGGGTGTTGAAAAAACGTCGGTACCCCGGAATAACTCCGGTGCATCGCATTGCAGCGGAAAATGTCTAGGGAAAAAGTTGTTTGGTTTTGAAGGAGAAATAGTTTGCAATTTAAACCACCCCCTCAACCCCCGGGCGCGGGTTGGGGTAAGTTAAGATTTTCAAATGGAACCCCATATTTTTATTTATTTAATAAACATCTTCTGTCCGAAATTTTTTTTTATTCGGGCCCATCCTTCACCAATTATCAACATGAGAAAGACAATATCAAAACCGTGCGAAAATCAAGTTTTATCCCGGAAATACTCGTTTCTCGGTCTTGTACTAAAAAATGCCAGTGGAATACAAACAACTTTTTCCACGGCTATTTTTTATTACAAGACAGAGAAAAAAGAGTATTTCCGGGATAAAACTTGATTTTTGCACGGTTTTGATATTGTCTTTCTCAAGGTGATTATTGGTGAAGGATGGGCCCGAATAAAAACATTTTTCGGACAAAAGATGTTTATTTTTCGTGGGAAAATACGATACGCCAATAAAAATTATGGGCTTACCCCCCATCCGCGCCCGGTGGTTGAGGATGCGGGGGTGGTTTAAATTGCAAACTATTCCTCTTTCAAAACCAAACAACTTTTTCCCTAGACATTTTCCGCTGCAATGCGATGCATCGGAGGTATTCCGGGGTGCCAACCTTTTTTCAACACCGTGTATACATTTTCTTGGTATTGTTACTAAATAGATAAAAAGTGTGGCAAAACAATATTTACATTGTGTTCGTTTAATAGTAAAAAAATAACACATTTATGCCTAACGTGTAAAATATAAAATAATTGAAAATATCTAAGGCAAGCAAACAAAAACGAAGTTCTAAATACACAAATAATATCAAAGTTTCAGAGAATCTAGAAGGATTGGTAACATTTTGTTTCCATGAATATTAGGTACCTAACATTCGTTTTTTAAAATAAAATTGTTATTTGTAAATAACTCGAGAAGGAATGAATGTATCGAATTACGGCTTGCGCCAAACTATATACTATATAGTAATAAAATATGGTATTATGCTATTTAATTTTATGAGGACAATTGGAAAAAACAGAATCATGGGTATCCAGAGCCCTCTAGAAGATGCAGTGTGAATGTTGGATATTTAATAAGGGTAAAATTGTCTTTAAAATGAGCCTAAGTTGATTAAGATTTGGAGAAAGTTTATGAAAGACACAGTAATTTTAAAAATATGTTTACTCGCTTCACCCATCCCTATTATCGATGATACGACAAAGTCTTACGAACTAACTTTCGCAAAAATTAATGATCGTTTTATATCTTTTATACCTTAACAGTGATAATTCGACGACATCTGGATTTTTATTTATAGGTAAAATAGTAATTGTGCCTCCTTGCGGTCATTTTGGAAACGTGAATATATATTCCATCAATTTTTCTTGGTCAATTTAGTCAATGAATTTTTTTTCTCAGAGACATAAGGTCTATGACTTTCATAATATTGTGCCTCGAAGGCTTTAGTGGGACACCCTGTATATCACAAAAATTAGTTACCGGTTCACGGATTGTTGTGAGGTTTGGTGAACTTAAATACAAGTTTTAAACCACACCACATTCAACAGTACCGGATTAACACCTGTCATATTTGTCATTATTGTCGAATAAAATCCTGTGTGGTTTTTCAGTGTTTGTATATTAGATTTAAGTATTGTGTATAGAAAAAATAGTAATTCTTAACTCAGTATAGTAAAACTGTGCCAAATTTCCTATAAACTGGATAAAAATATAGATTTTCAAGTCACGTTCGTATAGTGTTTGTTTTTCCGAACCAAACACATCAAACCGTTCAGCTGCTGGGACAAGAATAGTAACAGACTAAAGTACTTAAATCATTGAGATATTATAAAAGCTTAAAAGAATTTACTTGACCCAATGCTCTAATGAAAATTAACATATGTTACATCAACGAGCATATTGTACCGTATTATAGCGTAACATGTTTTTATAGACTTTAATATTCAACACATTCATTGTTAAATGTTTTCAAGTAGACTATGGACTTTTTCTGACATTGCAAGCGATGTGTCAGCCGATGTTGTGTTTTAATGTTACAAAGGTCAAATAAAATTCTCCATACTGATAAAAGCTGTTCGGAAACTGCTTATTAAGCGTTCATTTCGTATGCCCAGTTGCCCGACGAGTACTTTAATCTTGAAACCTACTTGAAAACATTTAACAATGAATGTGTTGAATATTAAAGTCTATAAAAACATGTTACGCCATAAAACGGTGTATCTCCTTTAATAACAGAGATAATGAAGTAAACCAAAAAAGAAAATGTTGGGGAAAGATGGACCTACTGTTTAATGTCAACTCCACCTCCACAGGGTGATGCGAATTTTCGGAAAAAAACATAGCATTTTTAGTACACCCAGTATAAATCGAAAATTAAATTTTTATCATAAACAACGAAAACTATGACATTGTCAAGGAACCAACCTACAATGCAAAAAAAATCATTCAAATCGGATCACAAATTCAAAAAAAAATAACATCAAAAATATGGCAAATTTATGATGTTGCGTTAATTTTGTCCAGGAGTTTATTAATTTTACCAGTGTCCATTTTTCTCTCCTATTGAGTATCCAAAGATTTATTTTGTTACTCCTTGCAAAGTAATCAAGTGCATGTATTGTATGCTAGCAACATAACTTATTGCATGACGATTCATATATTTTTATTCTCATAGGACAACTTCATTGATTATGATACACGTTTGCACAATTACTACCCTACTTAACAGATTATGATTCACATGGTCCTCTAAATAACTACATAACCTAAAACCTAATAGAAGATGATATACATGTTTTTATAATCACACTCTATCATCTTACCAATGACCATCAAAATATTTTTATTTTTACAGTACAACTTCACTGATTTATGAAGCACAAGTGTTTCCATTACATTTTTTTTAACTAAATGCGGTTATTTTATAGTATGGAATATGTATCTACCGATCGATTGGTTCCTGAGGTACTAAACATTAATTTTCTACGCTAGTCCATTTTCTACGCTATAAAAGTTTTAAGAAGTACTAACTGTAAAAAATATTGCAAGACGTTTGTAACATTACTGCATCCTCACAAGGCCGGATTTGTCCTTCTTGGCAGTAGTGAACATACCCTCCAACCTCTCTATTTCAACCCGAATTCTTTTGACAGAAACAATTTGACGAAATTGTTGATCTCAGATCTTTTGCATCAAAATCTGTTTGCTAGAATTCAACAATTTTGTTCGTTTTTTTTTGTTCGAGGATATTTTTTACATTATACACGATAATTAGCAACTTGCAACATTATTTCATCTCATTTCATTCAAAACCTGTACAGCGTCATCACGAGTAGACCATCTAGTAGTGGATAAGGATTCTTGAATTGAGAGATATTGAGTTAACTGAGAAAATTTTATGGAAAGATCATGCTTCATCCTGTATGACGTAATTTAGGTACGGAGCTTTTATACGCTCATTTTTTCTTATATTTTCAAAAATCTGATTCAAGAAAAGCAAGAAATCTGTTTAATATTCAAAATATTTATAATAAAATTGTTTTCATTTGCTTTATTAACCTACAGAATGTATAGAAATAAAATCAGTTAACATGGTAATGCTAACGTTTCTATTTATATAGGCAAAAAATATTTAATTACAACCCCAATAATGATTCAATTTATGGCACATAAATTAAAAGTCAAATTTGCATTTAGAACTAAAGTGTTTTTGCATAATTATTTCGAAACGCACCGGGATGTGGCCTTATTGATTTCCGGGAAAAAATTGCTTTTATATTTTAACTTTTATGTTATTGCTGTGATTTCAATTGCATTTCTGATATTTTTTTTGTAAAGTATCTTATTTTATTGATGCAGTTCCTATTTAAAACGGTATCCGAGGTACAAACCTGAAATCTATGAACAGCTTTCAGTAAATTATAGATAATAAAGTGCTTTGGTAGGTCTATACTTTAACAGCTTTGACGAAATCGGCTTTAATATTTTTCGAATCAATATCCGAAAAGAAAGGGTTAACAGCAATACCCTCATTAAAATAGTATCACAAATATTCGTTCATCAGATAAGGATGGACGAGATTTTTAATTTTTTCCTTCTAACGGAACTCCACTAAGTTGCTTATAGTGATCGTTCTAATGGATTTTATTTGCTTCCTGATCCAACCCAGCACAGTCTATCTAAAGCCATAGTTGTGGATTAGGATGGTCCCCATTTTGCGATATTTTCTTTTCCTTGATATCATCATTTTAAGATGTTCTAAATGCCAAGAAAAGAACGTGTGCAAATTTTCAAGTCATTTAATTAATGCAAAATGGTGTCACCGATGGAATGAAATATAAAGTTTTTAAATTTTTTATTATCATAAATACCACTCACTACTATTATGTATTTACATGAATAATTTGTTTTAATCTTATGAGAGCCCAAGAGCTTTTTTATAAGAATTTCCTTTCATTTTTTACTACAGCTTTGAAATGTAACAAGAACAAACGAGCTGACGGTCTTGTCTTGTCTAGTACCGTTTGTTCGAGTTTAAATCGCTAAAAAGCAATCTAGTTTGAGTTTATAAAATAAAAGTTTATCCGGGTTTCCTTACCTTTCTCTGGTATAGGCTGGATTCGCGCCGTCTTCCAGAACGATGGAAATACTCCATGTTTGTAGGATAAGTAGAAAAGTCTACAAAATGCTGGTGTTAGTTCATCGGCTGCTACTGAGCAAATTAAAAGAAAGGCTACTTAATTTTGACCTGGGGAATTTTTTACCACCGTATTTTTAGGAAGAGACATTTTTATCGCTGTTAAAAAGGATGTACCTTTTTATCGATGTCAAGTGACAAAAATTACATATTTAAATAGACATTTTATTACATGAGTGGATTTATCACTTTTAAAATTTGTGTCGTCTTGAATTTTTTATTTCATTTTCTATATTCACTTACAATTTGCAGTATACATTTTCGTTGGTCTTCATATTTTGTTAATATTTTATTATATTCGTATATTAGTTTAACGCTTTTTGCTGTATTATTTACTACTTTAAGCGTTTTTACTACATGACAATTATTTATGCACTCATCATTACTTTCAAAGTTTTCTGGATTCTCATTAAATCAATTTGTGGAAACAGCCTAATTTATTTTTACAAAAAGTTATTTATATTCTATTTCGTATATGTTACTTAAATTAAGCCTTTTTTCACATTCATTTAGTGAATCGTTTTTCTGGAGCTCTTATCATAATACTTCTTATAATTTCAACAGGGATTTCGTTACCAAAGAATGATACTGAGCAAATCTCGGAAGACAGATAGGTGCTATAGGTGACTTTTAAGTTTTTCAACATCGGCTTTAGATATATGTGGATCAATAGTTTTATATTTAATAAGATTTTTGACAAATTGAAGATCTTGATATGAAGATTTGCATGAAGAAGGGTTAGGGTTAGAAGCGTTAACATAAACATTTTACGATAAGAATGCATAAATGTGTGATACTCTCCCTATAAAGATATATTTTTAAACAATAAATAGGTTCCGCCATCCAGCGTGCATGATGGAAAGCTCCAGGAGTACGAATGTTAAATATAACATATTTTTTTCGTTAACTGACGAAAAACTCCATATCTTCTTTTATCATCAAACAAATCGTTTAATTTATCGGCAAAAGTTGCTTCTTTTTCCTTTGCGGAGTCCGTTGCTTCATAAGAACTTTTTTGCAGACCTCCAAGCTCTTTATATAATAGTTCTAATTTCTTTATACAATGCCAAGTCTCGAGTTGGAATTCGGGATTTGTTCCAGGAAACCTCCTCAATTACTAACTTAGCACTTTAATGAAGATTTAACTTTACTTGACGTAAGTTAAAAAACAGAATACACTTAATACATCTTTATTAGAAGGAAGTTTACTTACAATAATTTGTGACATGTATTTGCCAATCAATTACACCCAAATGTATTTTCTTAGATTCCGAGTATTTGATATGATGGCAGAAAAAACACAGCTGACACAAATCACTTTAAATCACAAGCTTAACGTTCTCTTAGATAAATTGAGACCAAATTTTGCTTTGAAATATGGATTCAAGCTAGGCAGTAATAATAGCTCTAGACGTTCGCTCCGCGCCCTAGCTAAAACATGTTCATTGACAGGTAAGTAAAATCATAATAATATTTTGGAAATCCCTTACCTTCTCCAAAAAGCCGTTAAGTTTGGGATTGTTGGTTTATTATGCTAAACTAAATTCTTGTCATTTTTAAAAATGAACCAAAAGCTTAAATTCTAATTATATATATGTAAAATAGTTGAAATAAGGGTTACGCATTAAAGAATAAGAATAATTATCTACTTTAAACCTGTATTGTTAAGAACAACACAACAGATGTGATCACATCATCTAGGATATTTCCATCGTGATGGAAGACGGCGCGAGTCCAGCCTATACCAAAGAAAGGTAAGAGAACCCTGCCCAACAACCATCGACCACTCTCGCATTGCTTACAATTATATCAAAAGTAATGGAGAAAGCTATTAACCAACAACTGCTAAAGTACCTCGAAGGCTTCAACATTATCAACATTCATCAATATGGTTTTCGGAAGTCCTGATCCACTGGAGATCTCCTAGCCTATGTCACCCATCTTTGGAACACCGCAATCGAGCATCATGGGGAGGAAATACACGATGAACCACCGCCGCACATCCATATGTCGTTGCGCTTAGTACTCCTAGATCTTGATCATAAAAAAAAGGATGAATGTTTTTTTAAATCGGCGTTTTACTTTGGGTTGTTGGCGGACCTTATTTTTATTTTAAATAAATGGCCTCTATAAGATATTATTTTTGTACCAAGAACAACACTTGAATGACGAGAACATAGAATTGCGAAAAAAAATCTATATAACTATATTGTGGAGCTTATGCAACATTTTACCCAAGTCTGAAACCGATAAAATACGCGAGGCTGCGGGTACCAGCCAGTTAATTATAAAATCATAAAATTATTCAACAACTTTTATTACTGAATATTCTCGGATATTTATCAGTTCATTAAAAATTATTATATTTTTCCGAGTGAGTTGGTTACATTGTTCTCCGGAAAACTACCGCATAATAATATTTTGTTTCACTAATCCCTTAAAGTATCAAAACCAGCTCATGCACGTTTCGGCTCTAAATAAGAATCTTATCTTCGCATTTAGCTCTAAACTCGGTTTTACAGTGTTGATGGCTTTGTTGCAAAAGTTAAACGGCCGAAACAAATGCGCCAGATATAAAACATTATTATCGCCTGTCCGGAGCTTGTGGCTTCGGGTTAACGTCTCTTTATCCCTAAAAGCACTTTGCTCTGTTCTATGGTGGAGAACGTACAATGTTGTTTGAACTTAAGGTCAATTTCTGATTCAGAGATGGCAAATCTCTTCAGCGAGGCGCTTTTTGGATATATTTACATGGTGGATAATAATAGCTATAGTTATTTAACTTATAAATAAATAGTATATAAGGGAGACAGAATTATTTGAATTTTGCCCCGAATATATAGATAGTTTTTAACTGAAATCAATGATGATAAATTTCTGCTGATTGCCTTAGATCTGCCTCCTGTGCTTCAAACCGAAAGTTATATTAATTATAATGTATTATGAATGCATTTGTCTTGTATACCTATTAAGTAAAAATATTATACATATACAGGATCCTGCAATAGTGCGTCAGGCGTCCATAGCACCTATACGAATTAAGTTAGAAATTTCATTCATATGATGGCTCATCATAGGGTGTATTTCAGGAAAATATTTTTTATATACAGGGTGGCTCAAAAAAGTGTGTTAACATAAAGTTGTATTTTTTTAAATGGGACACCCAGTATTTTATTTCATATTTAGGTTCGTAGTAGCGTCTATAATTACCTAAAACGTTATTTCATTTGCCTGGGTAGTTTAAGAGAAAAAATTAGCTTAAAAGAAACTTTTGTAGTCCTGGAAAGAAAAGCACAAAAATATTCTAAAATTATTTTTATAACTACGGAATTGGATGAGCAGTATATCAAGGGGTCTAAATAAACTATGAATCTAATAATGTTTATCTATTTTATACAGGATGTTCATAATAAGGTTCCAAAAACTTCACATTTCAAAATCACGTTTCTCAAAATTTTCAAATGGAAGACCCTATATATTATATGGATATTATATGTAGAATTCATAACCAATATGTTTTTGTAATATAAACATATCAGTTATTCGCAGCCGTTATCGAAATAATTCGAAATTTCATAAATTATGTTGTTTAAATACCATAGGCGCCTTGACTAATAATTGTAAACTACAGTAAATATTCAAAATATCTTCCATTTTGATCTGTGTGTAAGTAGATATATTCTAGAAACGATTTGTTTACATCCCTCATTATTTGAGGTGAAATACACGCAACGGGTCATAGTTTTTTTTTTGTTATGATCAAACACAAGCACTATAGGAAAAATCCTTTAAGGCACTCTAGGTGTGGTGCGTGTGCGGAAAAAGCGATTCACATTGGTTTTGAATCGTTGGAGGTTATATTCGTTTGGAAAAACGACCTCGGGAAGGTCGTTCCATAAGGATGAAGTCCACAAGATGAAATAATTCTTAAATAATGAAGTTCGAGGAGTACTAAGCTTTACCACATATGGATAGGCGGCAGTGGTTCGTCGTGTATTTCTGCTATTCGCCGCTCTGCGAATAGCGGAATTAAGAGGGCAAGGTCAGCTGAGCACTTTCCATGAAAATATCTGTAACAGAGAGTCAAATCCCCAACCTGTCTTCGATGTTCTAGGCTGTCGAGGTTCTTCGTCAGCTCGTGGTCTCCAATCAGACGAATGGCCCTCCTTTCGATGGAATCCAGTAGCCGAAGAGTATGTTTGGCTGCAGAGCTCCAGACATGAGAGCAGTACTCTAGTGATGGTCAAATCTGGGCTTTGCATAGTGTCAAAAGTTGTTGAGGTGTGTACAACTTTCTGGTTCGGAAGAGTAAACCAAGCTTCTGAGAAGCTATCTTGGCGATTGCCACAATGTGGTTATGCCAAGACATGTTTCCACCCAGATTGACGCCCAGCAAATTAATAGATGAAGCCAGTGGGATTGCGTGTCCGTCCATGACTATATCCGGTTCTGTAATGTTAACCTTTTTAGAGAAAACTGCTGCCTGGGTTTTTAGCGTTAAAAACTTGGTTACTGTCACCCCAAGCCAAAATTTCTTCCATGGCTTTGTTGAGACGTGATACTTCATGCTGTCTGTGAAGATGTCTGTCGGCAGCCGATGTTTGTGTATTCAAAGAGAAAGATGAGATAAGTGTGCTATCGTCAGCAAAACTAAATATCGGATTTTTCGTTTTCACTAGAAGGTCGTTAATGTAGAGTAAGAAGAGAGTGGGAGACATGGACCCTTGAGGAACACCGGCATTGATGGTGAAGGTGTCTGAGAGAAATCCGTCAATTGCCACTTTCAGAGAGCGGTCCTTAAGAAAGCTAGACAACCATGCACAGAATCGACTGGGCATTCGATCGCAGTTTACTTAGAAGTCCCCCATGCCAAGCATAATCAAAGGCTTTAGAAATATCCAGTACAACAGCCCGAGACTCCCCATGATGTTCGATTGCGTTGTTCCAAAGATGGGTGACATAGGCTAGAAGATCTCCAGTTGATTTGGACTTCCGAAAACCATATTGATGATCGCTGATAATGTTGAGGCCTTCCAGGTACTTTAGAAGTTGTTGATTAATAACTTCCTCCATTACTTTTGATATAACTGAAAACAATGCGACTGGTCGATTGCGATGAAACTACTGACAGCTAATTGTCAATTTTATTGTTTCAATTTTCGTTAAAAAGTTCGATAAAATCGGTTAATAAATTCGGACGTTATCTTTTTCTTCAACACGATTCAAACCTCCCACACCTTATTTTAGTAGATAGACCAAAATGTCAAATAAATGATTTGTAGAGTGTTAATTGGAGAGTTCAAAACATGTCCAAGTGATTCACTATTGACTTTAAGAGATATTATCATCTTTTGATTATGAATTAAAAATACGCCATCTAGCGGTAAAAGTTAAAAATAATTTTAATATACCTCTAGGCATCATTTTGGTCCTAAATTTTTTTTTTCTGGAAGCTGTCGGACAAATATTTATCCAGATACAGCCGCTTGTCGACTTTAGCGGGATACCCGGAATATAGGACTTCAATGGATAAACGTTTATTTTCAAATATTAAAATTTAAGGAACATGATATAGTTGGTAATATTTAACTAGAAAACAGAATGAAATAAAATATCGCCTTGAACTATTTGAAATGCTGTTCCCTTCTGGTGCTCCCTATATTTAATTACATTTCTATTGTTCGGAGAGAGCCAATAAACGGCCCTTTCCGCACCTCATGTCCTTTCCCGCAGGAAATGTAAATATTGCTACAGTCCAACACCTGCGACAGCAACAACCATTCGCTCAGTTTCACAGAAAAATTCAGCAGTGCGGACAGCGTGAAATCAGGTCCGTTGCGGATTTCGAAATAGTTTTTAAGAAAAATAGGCAAGGGTTACTTTGAGTAATAAGGATCTCGTTGTTATTAATGACCAAAATCACTGGAGTTTGCCGGAGGCATTTGTTTAACTTTCAATAAAAGGTCTCAAGTTATTCATTACCTAGGTTTTTAGGGTATAGCTAGCTTGACATTACTAATAAATTATTTAAGAGGAATTTTCTTATTATAAACAGAGGCGATAATCGAATATATATGGACTACAATATGTGAGGTAAGTGTCAATTTTTAAATCTTAGAAGCATAATATTGTTAGTAAAATCTAGTTACAATGTTCGGTCGGCAAACAGAATGAAATAAAATTTCGCCTCCAACTATTTGAAATGCTATTCCGACTCTCTTTTATTACATTTCTATTGTTCAGAGAGACGGTAAACGGTCTTTCCTCACCTCACGTTCCCTCAGGAAATGTAAACAGTGCTACAGTCAAACACCTGCGACTGTAACACCATTCGCTCGGTTTAACAGGAAAATTCAGCCGTGCGGACAGCGTGAAATCAGGTCCGTAGCGGAATTGAGACTAAAGTTTAAGAAAGAAGAAAACTAGTAATAAGGATCCTGATGTGATTAATGACAGCTACGCAATAGTTATACTGGACTGACCACACATCAAAAAAATGTACATATATTGCGGAAATCCTATGATTGTATGTGATTGCGGGTGATTGCGATAAGATTTCGAGACTGAATGGGAATTTTATTGGGGTTAAATTCGACTTAAAAAAAAAAGGACGAAGGTTCCAATTCAATTCATAAATAAATGCGTGGGGATCTCGAAAACCTTGCGACATATGGAGATGGTTTAATTGAATCGAAATTACGTATCTTGGGGCTTAATAATCCGAAAGGAAACGAAAAATTCAGTTTTGGTTAATAATTTTTTGCCCCTAAATTTTTGACTTTGAGAGAAAAAAACACTTTCTCATAGCCGATTTTAATTTCCTACAACATAGCATTAGTTTCAAAATTAGACGTTTAGACGAATTTTAATTACAGTTTTAGAGACTTCTAAGCTTTTGAGATTTACAACAATTCAAATATCAATCGAATATTCAGGTTTGCTCTTTACTGAGCTATAATCTTTTAGATTAATAGATTCAAAATTAGCGAAAGACCTTATCTCATTAAGATAGTCAAGGAATTGTATTAATCCCTTTGTTTGTATTAGTATATATAGTTTTAGTTTAGTTAGTTTGAGTTTTCTGATGAGTTCTAGGACTTAAAGACTCTTTTTGTATTGAACAATGACCATTATTGAAGAAATATCCATTTTCCCTATATCTACTAGGGTAATGATTATTCAAGATAATTAATTATTTATTATTGGTGCCTTCAAAAATCATGATTAAAAGTATTAAGGAGCCTTCAAAAGAGTATTAATCAGTTTGCATATCGGCTTATGTCTTTGTATAGGTCTAATCGACTGGTTAAATAGATTAATCTGTGGCGAACTGGTTTCGATTTAATATGGTAAAACAAAACCAATTGAGCTTTTAGTGGATTAGGAATCAAGCGCCAATTTCGAAATCAAACTCCAACAGATTTTTCTTCTTCACAAAAACAAAATCACAAATTACACTGATAGAAAGGAATACGTTGCCGCGCAAACAAATACTAAAAGTACAGGCGTGGCAGTCGCGATTACTCGAACTCGCGAAGGGTTGCGAGATTTCCGTGTGATTGCGAATGATTTCGGAGGAGACGTACATGTATTGCGGTGAGTGGTTACCCCCACCGAGTTATACCTACATCAACAAGGAACAAAATTGGAACATGTAACTAATTTAAAAATATAATTATGTTTCGTCCTCAGATTTGATTCTGTTAGATATGTTACCGTCAGGGGTGCAAGATTTCACGATTTTTCATGAGATCTCACGAACATATATCGAGTCTCACGATACGTGTATACTAGCTCACGATTTTTGATACTCTAGAAATACCTCCAGAGTCTTCGTCTTCTGATGACGAATATAGCGTTAATTAAGATAAAATTATTGAAATATGTATACAGGGTGTTAGGTAATGAATGCGTCATATAGTAACACAGATTCTATGTATGAAAATAATGGGTTTAAGCTAAATATGCTTTAGGAAAAATGTTGGTCGTTAATGTGATACAGACTGTTAAAGTTTAATTTCTAAATTAATTTTTTCCTCATAGCTCAAGCTATTTTTGAGATATAGACATAAAAATTTGTAACTGGAGGTTTCTGCGGGCCAGTAACATGACTCTATTAATGTTTAGTTACACCCTACATGCCCTATATTTTTGCTGGTAACTTTATTTGGATTCTGAATTCTGAAATGTATAAGCACATTTGTTTCGTTAAATCAATCCATTTTCGTGATATTTGATTGTGAATATTTTCTCGCATAGCGAGATCCAACATAATTCAAAATAAAAACTAAGAACTTCATTTAATGTGAGGCGCTATTTGGTAAAAATTTTAGAGAAATTTTTCACATTTTGTTGAAATGAGTTTAATTCATAATTTCCATTACATTGTTTGTATCAAAGCAAATATCAAAGCAAACCTATTATTTTCATGTGTAAAATCTGTGGTTACTCTATTTTTGGCGACCGACTTTACGACTTACTCTGGAAACAATGTTGCTTCCCTGGTTACCATACACACTCCATTTCAGTTAAAACCCGATCTTCCTAGGAAAAGTTAGTTTTAACTATACTCTCTGATCAATTCTAGATTTAACTAGTTAAAACTATAATGGTTTTATAATCTTAAACTTAAAATTTCGTACTCGTTTAATTAAAACCGGATTTTACTAGTTACAACTAGTTTTTACTAAGGTAAATCAGTTAAAGCCGTCTTAGAAGAGATTTAAATTTTGTTTATCTAACCCTTTGTCGGACGCCATCGATGTAATAGATACAGAAGATGCTATTTTGCATGTTGTGAAATAGCAAGCCTGAATTTCCCCCACGCATTAGTAGCTTCACAGTTTTATGTTCGAACGTCATGTGGGTTAACGGCAGACTCTGACAGATACCCTGCGCCCAATTGAAATAAAGAACCGTTTTAATAAGAAAATTAATAGTAATAGATTGTCCTTATTATATCAATGTTTTTATATTATTCAGTTCTTATAATTTGTAGGTTTTAGTAACAATTGAATATTTTTTAAATATCACCACCATTTTGTGCAATTTTGTTCGAGTTTGAGAAATAAAATAAATTAAACAATCTGTAAATTATATAACAGTTACTAAATATTAATAAAAATATCCGTTGGTTACTATAAAGGTTACTGTAAAACCCCGATTTCAGTTAAATCCCGATTTTCGTAGGAAAAACTAGTTTTAATTGTTCGTCCTAATCAAATCTATATTTAACTAATTAAAACTAGAATTTACAAACATTCTCAGTTAATTCTAGTTTTCACTAAACATATTTTAGTTAATTATAGATTTAACTATTTAAAACTTAAATTAACAAACATTCCCAGTGAATTAAAAGGGGGTTTTTCTCTTTAAACATGTATTTAGATAAATTGGTAAACAAATTGAGACGTACTGTCTACCTCAGACTAAGAAGGTGCCAGAATGACCCAGGCTATCATGCAATCTAATTTTACAATAGAAGTCCAGCTAACTACCATGAGGTTACAGTACAAAAGTTTAAAATTCCTTTAAAAAAAAAGTTGTTAAAAGGTAAGGGTTTTTTTAGTGTTCAGGGGTTTATGGACTCTCAATTTTAATTAAATTTTAGGCTGCAGTGTTGTGTTGCTATACCTATATTGGTGAAGTTTTTATAATTTTAATTAAGTTTGAATCATAATTATACGGCTTTATTCGATCTTGAAGTTTAAAGTTTGTTTTAACATTATTGTAACAGTCGGTGAAATTTTTGTAAATTGTTAACTTTAAAAAGATTTTATTTGATTTAATTAGTTTTGGCTAAAAATATTTTAGTCGAAATTAGTATTTACCAGCTAGGTAAATATCGGAACAAACCTATGCCAGCCCGTCTCGTTTGCTCGAGCAATCGGAACCGTCACCATGAATCTCTCTAGGACAGTTTTACCTTAGTAAAAACTTGTTTTAACTAGTAAAACCCGATGTTAATTACACGAGCATGAAATTCTAAGCTTATAAGACAATTCTAGTTTTAACTAGTTAGATATAGAGTTGAAGAGGTAGATTAGTTAAAACTAATTTTTTCTAAGAATTTCGGGTTTTAACTGAACTCGGGTTTTTACGGTAATACAGTATGTCCACGGATGGGGTTTACAAGAGGACAAATGGACTAAAAATTGAAAGATACGAAAAAAGTCACTCTTAATAAACGTTTCTGCTTGTCTAGAAAATACGATTCATCATAAGAAACTTCAATTTTTTTTATACAGGGTAGATAAAAACTGCAAAAATGTTATTTTGCTTAAGAGTAAACATACTTTAATTTGAAAGATACGAAAAAAAGTCACTCTTAATAAACGTTTTTACTTGAATAATGAATAGGTGATACTTGTTGTCAATGTTTTTATTTAATGAAGTAATTATAATAATAATAATAATAATGCGAACATTTTTATTAACATAAAAAGAATACGATAACGATTTCATAATTCAAAAACTCAACCCCCATACTCGACACATTTTTCTAATTGCTTTCTCAAATAAGTGAAAGAATTTCTGATTTCTTCCTGAGATATCGATTGGACAGCCTGGATAACAATTTGTTTTAAACGGCCCCATATAAACATATCGGCCAAGGTTAAGTCGGGACTTCTTGGGGGCCACAAAACTGGGCCATTCCTGCCAATCCACCTTGGACCAAATCTCCGATCAAGCCATTCTCTAACCTCACGAGCGAAATGGGCTGGACAACCATCTTGCTGAAAATACATATTTTGTCGAAAATTTAATGGTATATTTTCGAGTTCATGATTGAAAAATTTATCCAGCATTTCTAAAAATGATAATCTATTGCACGTGTTATCAAAAAAATATGGCCCTATAATGCCATGGATGGATATCGCACACCACATGGTCACTTTTGTGAAATATTGTCTTCTGGTCATAATTCTGAATTCGGGATTTTTTAAAGACCAGTACCTAACGTGGGTTTCGTTACACTATTCGGACACACTAATTACTTGTATTTTTACCTTTTTTTTGTTTGATTGTGTAATATTAATACTTTTAAGTAAAATTAGATGCGGAAAACACACATTAATTCATAAAATTTGAGTTTAAAGGCAAAAATGGTCGTAAAATTGTTGATTCTTAAAATTTACGCTGCGAGCATGTACATTTGCAAAATTCGGTATTTTAACAGTGTTGCCACATAGAAAAGCTTTCTGCAATAATACAGTTTTTAGGTTGTTCGGGTTTGTTTATATCGATATAAGACCGCAGTTTATTGTCAATGTAGTTATGTCACGACTAAGCAATATCTTTTAAGAGGGTTAACTGCGATAGAAAGGCCCAAAAATATCCGTTTTTGTGCAATATTTTTTTCCTATGTAGCTAATAAAAGACAACTGGCAACTCTGTTGAAGATGTCACTTTTAAGTCGAACACAAATTTGACATTGCATAACACTGTTTCCAAGAGCAGTTATACTTTGGCGTTGAAAGAAAAGGAAAGAACAAATCAAAATAAAATGGAAATAGCAAATATAGATAATGTTGACGCAATTACAAGCAAGTATGATGTGGATTTTGCAAAATATTTACAATACAATACATAGGATTGATTAGAGATAATTTCAGATGCAAAACCAGAAATTGTCGTCTCGTATGCACTATTAGGCAGAAAGTTAATGCAAATGCCTTGAATTCCTACTTTTATTGTTGCAAATGCCGGAAAGATTATCCTTTGTTTTCGGGATCTTTTTTTCAAAATATGAATATTCCTGTTAGGCAGATATTTAAACTACACCGGTGGCGACCACAAAGTAGTTGTGTTTGCGACCAGCCTGGTGGTCGCAAACACAGCCACGCCGCCGGTGGCCGCTACACGCTGCGGGCACTATGTTGTACACAGTTCTTATACGCCGAGGGATGGCGTTTTCAGTGGCTCGGCTGAGCTGCACTGAGTCCATAAGAGGCGCGTGGCGGAATGAGGTTGCAAAAGCTGTAGCGGGGCGGATTTTCACTTGTTTTACCAGGACACTATCAATTTATGTAACTTTCTTGTGTTTTCTTTTCCCGAATACAGAAGGAAATCAGCTACAAAAGGTGTAGCGGGGGCGGGTTTTCAGTGGTTTTCCCAGGGCACTGTCAATTTATGTAACTTTCTTATGTTTTCTTTTGCCGAATACAAAAATAAATCGGCTACAAAAGGTGTAGCGGGGGCGGGTTTTCACTTGTTTTCCCAGAGCACTGTCAATTTTTGTAACTTTCTTGTGTTTTCTTTAGTCTAATACACAAACAAATCGGCTACAAAAGGTGTAGCGGGGGCGGGTTTTCACTTGTTTTCCCAGGGCACTGTCAATTTATGTAACATTCTTATGTTTCCTGTTTCCGAATAGGAAATCGGCTACAAAAGGTGTAGCGGGGGCGGGTTCTCACTTGTTTTCACAGGGCACTGTCAATTTATGTGACTTTCTTATGTTTTCTTTTTCCGAATACAGAAGGAAATCGGCTACAAACGGTGTAGCGGGGGCGGGTTCTCACTTGTTTTCCCAGGACACTGTCAATTTATGTAACTTTCTTATGTTTTCTTTTTCCGAATCCAGAAGGAAATCGGGTACAAAAGGTGTAGCGGGGGCGGGTTTCCACTTGTTTTCCCAGGGTACTGTCAATTTATGTAACTTTCTTATGTTTTCTTTTTCTACAACCATATCTTTCCATTACATTTTCAAAAATTATTAAATTCCGTGGGTGCTGTAGTCATTACACAGAACCTTTACTTTTTATTTTTGTTATAAAATTATAAATCCGGCAACATCGCTAAAATTGTTGGGGTCAGAACCTTGTCAAATCACTCAAAAACCATAAAATCAGGATTTTTATTAATTAATTTCTTAAAAATTACTGAGTATTCCGCAAATTTTTTTATTGAATATTACTACTAAAAATGTATACTTTTAGAAAAAAATAGTAAAAATTTAAAATTCGTGTGTCAGAATAGTGTAACGGACCCCCTAACGTGCTGGGTTGCAACGGTTCCATTTGTTGAAAATGTACTTTCATCAGAAAACATGTTACATTTATAAAAATCAACATTTCCACTTAAAATTTTGTCTCCTATCCACAGGAAAAAATCAAGTCGTTTCGCGTCGTCTCACTCTTCCAATCTTTGATTAAAGTGCGGTTTATACGGCTACAATTTATTTGCGTTAATGATCTTCTGAATTTGACTTTTTTTCACAACTTCCATCTGAGTACACGATTTCTAAGGGACGTCATAGGATTTTCTTCAACAGAATGAAGAACTAAGACTGTAGTAGGATCATCAAGGTGGTATTTCTTGTTTTTTTTTTTGAGGTCCAAAACCGAACCTTGAACTTTTTTATTAACTTGCAGATTGCCATCCTAGTTATTGGAATTCCTACAAATTTCTCGGTAAATTGTTCCATGACGTAGCGGTATGAAACTTGACCATCCTCATAACATTGTATTATAAAAACTCTTTGTTCAGTACATAGCATTTCTACTTAAATAATAACTTCATTAAATAAAGACATTGACAACAAGTACCTATCACCTTAAGTGTCATTATTATTTTAACTAGGTTCACCAGTCAGATGTGTGCCAGAGAATACTTTTTGGGAAATAATTTTTACATAGGTAAACCTTTTAATGACTTGTTCTACATCGGTTTGTTGTGTAGAAAACACATTCATTAAGAGTGACTTTTTTTCGTATCTTTCAAAATAAAGTATGTATACTCTTAAGCAAAATAACATTTTTGCAGTTTTTACCCAGCCTGTATAAAAACATGGAAATTTCTTATGATGAATCGTATTTTCTATACAAGCAAAAACGTTTATTAAGAGTGACTTTTTTCGTATCTTTCAATTTTTAGTCCATTTGTCCTCTTGTAAACCCCATCCGTGGGCATACTGTATATACATCTGATTTTGTTAGATATGTTACCGTAAAAACTGATTTCAGTTAAAACCCGATCTTCCTAGGAAAAACTAGTTTTATCTATACTCCCTAGTGAATTCTAGATTTAAATGGTTAAAACTAGAATTGTTTTATAATCTTAGTTAAAACTAAAAATTTCATACTCGTTTATTGAAATCGCGCTTTACTAGTTACAACTAGTTTTTACTAAGGTAAATCAGTTGTAACCGTCCTATAGAAGAGATTCAACGTAAGGTTTCACTGGCTTGAAAAGACAGGATGCTACGGGTTTATTCGGGCTTTTATCGGGCTAGTAAATACTAATTTTGACTAACTGCCAAAAAAGGAAAACTTTTCCGGAGATAATAAAAACTAAACATCCACCATTTACTAAACGCAAATTAACTATCATCAAAACTCTAGATTAGTTATTTTTAAAGTTTAGGACGTGACTTGCGCTTGGTGAAGAATTGTAAAGGGTATCACCCGGAGTAAATAGCTACGGACTCTTCTACTAAACGAGAAAAATTTTTTTTTTTAATAAACCTAAAGCCTATAAATAAAAAAAGATCGTAGATAAATTCATTCAAAATTTTTTTTATTTTGTTTTTATAATACTTTATTTTGTTGAAGTCTTAAATATAAAAAAGGAATGATTTCAATTTAAAACTCTTTGGTTAAAGCGGAAATCGGAAGAACCAAATACCTGCAACTTTAATACCATCCGTTCAGTTTAAAACCGAAATTCAGCCGTGCGAATAGATTCAAATCAGGGACGTTGTGATTTGAAAAAATATGCTAATATTAGTGTGACTGTTTAAGTTTCAATAAATTTTAACTTCATAGTCATTAAAAAAGTTTATGAATCATCGTCAGCAGGTAAGGTATACAGGGTTTTTTACTTAAAGCTCCGAGGGCCTATATCTCGAAAACGAATTGATATATTTTGATTTCGTAACAAGTCGTCGTAAGGTAGGATCAATTAGCATTGTTGTAAAGATAACATCAATGCGACGTCTTTGATGCCTTGGGTGTCCCGTCGCCCCAAAAATATAAATCGATTCCAGAGATTTCGAAAGTTGGTCATTTGAAAGTACTTAAATTTTATCATTGTAACACCTAATTTCTATTAATTTTTAAGGTACCTATATCTCGCCAAAGTAAATACCTAGTTTACTAGGGAAGGTAAACTATTTCCTTTTGCGAGACATAGGTACCTATTAAAATTAATAGAAATTATGGTTTTTAATTGAAAGACCCTGAATTTTATCTTGAAATTGTCTATATTTCTATGTGTAATGTTGCTATACCCATCTCAAACAGTTTTTGACTTTTGATTATTATACCGGGTGTTATGGAAATGAGGTATTATATTTAAATGGGTGTCGTAGAGAAGCGCTACATATATTTTTTTATCGACTGTTTTAAAAGTGGGGTAACAAACACTCTTACTCACAGGTCAGTCCGCGCTACTGTACAACATTTCACCTAGACCCAATGACCAGAATTCCTTTATTTCTTACATGTATCACAGTGCCACACAGATGTTTTTCTGGTTTAACGTCAGATCACTTTTACCGCTGAATGAATTCAAAGCGCCATTTATGGGTATTTTTCTTCAATTTGTCTTTATTTCAGGAATTGCCGCCCTTTAGAATTAAATACTTTTTGCTAATTATTTTTGCGAATTTTTAATAAAAAAAATTATTTGTATGGCACCTTGTATGCTACAACAACTTAGATTTGATCAAGTAACCTTAAACTTTTACAAATTAATTTGTGATTGTTTAATTAATAAATAATAAATTAATTTTGCTAAACAAATGCTCATCAGTCAAAAAATGTTCGAGAGAGGTATAGCAATATTATACAAATAAAGATAGACAATTTCAAGAGCTTTTAGGACCATAGATAAAATACATGGTGTTTCATTTTTTAAAAAATACTTTTTCATCATTTTTTCAAACAATGGAAAATTTGTATTTTGAAATATCCTGTACTTATTATACCTAATATTTGAAAACAGAGTAAATGGCCTCTGGGTAATACCTGACTGCTAACGAAATTTCAGTGCTCTGATTTGTCAGGGTTCAAAAATATTAGTTTTTTTAAATGGTATGTTTTCCAAAAAAAATCTTAAATTAATTATTATCTCGAGAACGATAACATATAGGATATATAGAAAAATGTTAAGGAAAGTTATTAAGAAATTAATAGTGGTTCGAAAAAAATAATACGCATTTAAATTATCAAAATTGCTAATACTTCCTACTTGAAGCGGCAGCTCTGCACTGCTGAACATATTTTTAAAAGAGAGAAGCATGTCCACACTTATATAAGCTACCAAATTTTCAAAGTGATCCCTTGACTAGTTTTTCATAAACGTTTAATGTATATTATATACAGGGTATTAGAAAATGACTACTTGATTGATTTTACAAAATAAATGAAGTGTACAATTTTTGTTTAGAAATTACAATTATATTATAAATTTTAATCGGAATCCCAATATAGTTACTGGTAAAAAAATTTGGGCGTGATATGGCGGGCACGTAAAATGTAACTAGCACCCTCTTCAAGTTATTTGGAAAACAGGAATAGTTTATGTTACTCGCCCTCAAAAACCTCCAATTACAAATTTTCATCTCAACAACATAAACCCAAAAATTGCTGCGATGATTATTTCAACAATGAACTCATCCCCGATAACAATAAAATACTATTATGTTATTGTATAAACTTGAGTTTAAGTGATGAATGAAATTCTCAAAAAATGTTCTTCTATTGCACCGTTAAAGAGAAAACTCTTCTAAAGTATTATTTCCAAATGATAAATTTTTGTTAAATAGACATAAAAATATTTTGTATTTTATCTTTACATTTGGCACACGAATTATGTTCTATAAAGTTTTAAAAGACATTACATTTTTAATCCATATTTTTGCTTGAAAACAACGCAATCCACATGCCCAAGCTCGCGAAGATTTATATTTTCCTGGAAAAACACATTCATAAAATTTTTGTGCCGCACCGCACTTTTAGAAAAATGATATAACATTTCTGTTACACATAGCCGCTTCATATCTAAATCAAAAGGCTTTTACGTTTTTTAATTATGGGACGGAATAATTAAAAGTTTCAGGACAAAAAGGGACAGAATTGTTCCTTTTAAATGGTACCCTGCAAGTATGTTACCAATAGGATTTTACATATGTTTTACAAAAAAATAGTTTTATACTATTATTGTGATATTCTGTTATCTAAGAAACTAAAACAATAGCATAGCTGTTCTCTTAGCATTGGCGATAGTAGTAAAATAGCAAAATTCTAATTACTGTAAATACAATTTAGACAGTTTACCCGGTAACATAATATTTCCTGCTGCTGTGAACACAAGATAAACCCATTATTTATTTCCAAGGAAATATTTATTATCGTTTTGCTTAACACTGATTATTTATTTCTGAGGTGCCTTCTCAAAGGCAATACTTAAATGTATATAAACTATAACAAATGTAACTAAACTTTTAGTGAAATGCAAATTTAAAACAAAAAAATTATTGCCATCCATACTTAATAAAAACCGATATCTTAGAGGATGTGGTGATTTGAAACAATTCTCTTAAATAGCAATTTTGCTAAAAACTTAAGAATAAGGATACTTTACTTTTGTAAATTTTGAATCTTTAACCTTTAGAATATTTTGTATAAAAATTTTTTCATCAACAATTGTATTTTTTCAGCAAGCAAAATTTTTTATAAAAAATTACTTTTCCTGGAGAAATTAAATTTTTGGTTCTTTTGTCCTCTTGTCTACAATGTCACCAAACGGACTGGAGAAATCGTAGTGCGTGGTTTCATATATTTGATGCAGCTAGCTATACAACGAAATAGAACCCAGGCCGATTAAGTAGGAATAAACAATTTTAGATTATTTTTTAGAATAATGAACAAAAATGATTAAATTTAAAGTTTCACAGTCACTTGTATAGCTAATAAACCCGACCGAACAAACCTTAACAAACCCCAACTGACCTATTTGGCACATAACTTAACTATATATGTTTGTTAACTAAACAACCTATGTTTATTCAGGTTAATTAAAGTAATTGTGTACAGACTCTATCAGGAAATCGCCATTTTGTTTTTGCATATATGGGCAACAGATCCCATGATGACCCATCGATATTTTGATTTTCATACACAAAACGAAGAAATTGAGACCACTCCCATATTAAGCCGCGTTCACACCAAACCACAAAACAAAACAGCACCACAATGTTTTTCAACAATTTAGAAACAAATCGGCAACATTTTACCAAGTTTTATGTTTTGTTTATTAACAACTTATTGTCTTCTGCCAAGTCCACACCAAACCAACACAACAAAAACACCAACACAATGTTTTTCAACAATTTAAAAACAGATCGGAAACGTTTTACCAACTTTTTTGTTTCGTTGCGGTTTTTAGCAACTTATTGTCTTCCCGTCGCGAATCGGTAAACATCAAAGGATTTCTGCTTTACTTTAATTCTTGCTGCAGCTCTCATCAGTACCGCAGAAGAGCGACTTTTGTAGCTGTAAATGGAATTCATTATTGTAAATAAAGTCGTATGCTGCTATTTTGTAGTAGCTATGAACTACTGCGTCATAAAATTCTGCGGAGATTGTCAACCTGTATCTAACGCACAGGTCTTAATAATTCCTAGCAGATGGACGAGAATATTGTGGTAGGGTGCGATGCATTTATTTTATTTGTATCCTCCCATTACATCACACATTTGTTGTTTGGAAAGTATTTTTTTAAAGTTGCAATTCTTCTCGTCGCGGAGCGATAACCATCATAGGGTTTTTATCTTGCTTTCATTTCCGGTACCACTGTCGGTGTAGCGTGTACATACTGTAGAACAAATACAAAAATGAAGCACAGCAGCACTGACGGGTAGAGGCTGGAACTATCGATAGCAGCACCGTCGATAGGTTATCGATCGATTCACTGACAACCAATATTTAATCGATCGTTTTTAATTCGAACAAATCCCCAAAAGAAAGGTCATTACTCGTCCCCACAGCCCCCGAAATTAAACGAACAAGTCTGTTTGCTTGTTAGGTGGTATTAATATTATATTATATAACAGAAAATATATTCATGGCTTTACGGAAGGATATGATTAGCTGCTATTGCGTGCGCTGTGAATTCCTTTTGGGACGCTTATATTTATAATACACATTTTGTCATATTAACTATCATTTAAGTATTTAAAATCCGGCATTTGCAGATCGCCCCCTGTGGCTACACCACTGTCAACTATGTAGATATAAAATGTTTCCTATCTGTTGCTGGTTGGAAAACATTGTGTTGCTGTTTTGTTTTGTTGGTAAAACATGAAACAAAACCAAAATTACTAGGTTAAAAACAACCCATATTTTCATGATCTAGCCTTGATAGTATTCTTTCAAATTCTGAAAATAGAAATAAGTAAAGAGAAGTAGTTAAATGGTTTGCTGTTATTAACAGTCGAGCTGCGAGATGATTACTTAGTCAGCAAGAGTTTACAATTGATCAGTAGTAACAAACATGTCTAGAAGCAGTTTCCCAGGGTACTGTCAATTTATGTAACTTTCTTGTGTTTTCTTCTGTCAAATACAGAAGGAAATCGGCTACAAAAGATGTAGCGGGAGCGGGTTTTCACTTGTTTTCCCAGGGCACTGTCACGATTCAGAAATATCTGCTGTCCATAAGTTGCTGACCAACTAGCCATTTTGGCTGACCGATTACATTTTTCTGTTCGCAAAAATAAGAATATTTTGTTAAACCAGTTAAATGATACCCATAAGTAAATAAAATCCCAATTGCCTACGTGAGAAAAGTCTTGGCTCCACTTGGTTCTAGAAATTTGCTATAGAATTAAATACGCAGAGAATTATTATTGGAAAGGTTTTGTGACATCACATGCACACATCAAAACATACAAAGGAAAAATTTTAAAATTTAGTTTTAAGTTGTCGGTGTATATGAGCACTTGTGTTTTGAGAATGATTTTGAGAAATCATCTTTACTTTTATTCCAAAATAAGGTACAAAATTTTTTTATTATCATTGAAAGATATGAGTTTAGTTAATTTATTTCCTGCTTTTATTTTCTAATAAATAAGATCTTACAATTAATTTTTAAAGTAAATTTTCTTTTTAAATATTTTCTCAACCCTTTTTAGAAAATCTTATTTATTTTATTTTGATACTATGAATAAAATATTTTATTTTTGTTTATGATACAACGAATTTAATTTATTTAGAAACTTTTCAAAATATTTTTGGAAACTAGAACTTATTATGCAGGGACTGCATATTTTTGAAAAATAAAATTTTTGTTAAAACTTCAAATTATTTTTGAAAAATAAAATTTATGTTGAGATTTCACAATATTTTTGCTAGAACTTACGCACCTTATTACTATGACAAAACAATACAAATTCTTATTTCTTACTCATCATACATTAAACATCATACCGCCAACATTCATTCGGATACATAGAACCGTTTTCACATTATGGCTTGTATTCGAAAATAAACTTTCACTTTCAACACCATGTATTTCTAGAACGAGAAACATTTCAAAAAAACTTATATGATTTATTCAGTCTAGTTTGATATTTAGTATCTCCAATTGCACTATGGCCCATAAGTTATGGAACACTCTATATACAAATTGTGTTTTATAAAGTTTTCAAAAACCATGATCTTTTTGAATCATATTTTTGCTAGAAAATAATACTAGCCACAGGACCAAGCTCACGAAAATTTATATTTTCCTGGAAAAGCACATTCATAAAATTTTTGCGCCGCATCGCACGTTTACAAAAATAATATCAAATGTTTCATGCACATAAATGCTTCACATCTGAATCAAATGGTTTTAAAGTTTTAAAATTATGGCGCAGAATAATTGGGCTCCAACATTTACTTTATTTTCGGCTTGCCCGTCAGGAAAGATCAGTCAAGTGGAAAGAGGTAGATTGTGTCACTCGTTTTAAAAACTATAAATACATGTTATGAGAGGAGATAAATATATAAAATAAATAGAGGGAAAAAATAAAAACATAATTATTTTCGATTCTTTTTTACCCTATTATTAATCACTAAATTAGATGATTCCGAGTGTTTTAATAAGCTGTCCCGAGACATTAAAAGCTCAAACAAATATAGTATACAAATATGCACCTAACGGGAGGAAATGCATATATCGTACTATTTGTATGTTCTAACAATAATTACAATATTTACTGCTGAACTCAAACTTTGCTAATGGATAAGTAGAAGTTAACGTATACGTTTAAAACTTCCATTTTCTTGAATTCCAAACTGATATACCACATCGAACACGACAATTCTAGATTTCTTTGGGATTCTGGCATGGAATAATTTTCCGACTTGATTCCTTACGGTCCTAAAGATTAAATGAGTAATCATTTAAAACGTAAGAGAATGTAGATACCATGGATATACAGCAGATATACATTTATAGCCAAAATAATCGGTTCACGCAATATTAGGATGGATTTTGATCGTGAATAATTGTTTTATTTTAATTCCTCTTTTTATATTGTGCGTAAGTTTATCGAAAATCTCGCATATGTGTCAGATTTTAAGTTCAAACAAGAACGGGTTTTTGACTCAAACTTTAAAATACTCTGTAGAGTGATGGAGCTGTCGAAATTTTTATTTTGTCATTTAATTATCAAGTGACATCTATTCTTAACATTTTCGTTTTGCGATTCATTTCAATACTTTAATTTTTGTAGCAGATACGTTTACAATCACAAAACAAAACCATTTAAAGGTTTATATTAGTTTTATGTTATAATAACCTACGTTTGAGCTCGGTTTGACATGTGGTATATGAACTGTTAGAACTATAACCAACTTATGATTTATATTAATTTTACCACTTAATTTAAACTTTGTTCTTATAATTTTCGTTCTGAGTACTTGGTTGATTGGCTAAAGGCGGGGGTCGGTTTAAAGGCCCGATTATATACCCCGATCTTTTTAGAAGATCTTTGTTCCCTCTATGAGGTCCAGTAACCTTCTACCAAACTTGTCATGTGGGAGGTTATCCCTACGTTGTATGTTCCCGAAGATGTTTTATCTTCAACGAGACAGCGCTACGCAGCTGTATATTATGCGGTTTCATCCTCCGCCGCAGAGTCTGCATTCAATGGATCCGTTGTTTATACATATCTGCTGAAGGTGTCTTCGCAGGTGACAGTGGCCTGTTAGCAGACCCATCACCTATTTCAGCTGGGGTCGTGTCAGGGTTAGCATCCCATTGGATAGTATTTTCAATGTTTTTCCAATTACAATCCCATTCGTGTATTTGACCAGGTAACCATGAGTACTTAATGTGTAATAAATATAGTTGTTTTAAAGATTTAAATGTAACGATATAAATAATCCTGAACATGGGAACGGCATATTGTGCTGAATTTTGTATAATTAGAACACATTTTGAATAAAATACTTAAAACAGTTGCCAAACATAACCTGACTTTTTCTTCGCGTAAGAAAATATCTTTATTGTCCCAGCAAAGTACCTTTTCAATCGGTGTGGTAAGTGGCTTTGGAAGCATAAGAAATTTCCTTTACTGTAACTGCAGAATAATATTTATAAAGCAGCTTTACCACCACAGCAATGATATATCAATGATATGCTGAGTATACCCAGTATAATCAATTTTACTGTCACAGCTATTATTTTTGCTATCGTAGTTAAGAATCTTATAACGGTAGTTAAAAAAATTTCTCTCAGTGTAATAATATATTTTAATAACAGTTGATAATTTATTTGCATAAGATTAAAGAATACATTATTAACCTAGTTTAACCCCATCAGTTAGAAAAACCATCCCTACTTAGACTAATTAAAAGCTTGAGGTGACAAAGACAAAACAATCTCATTGCGTTGTTTACTCAAGCCGACAAAAGGGCTAAAAAATATATTATGGTGAGCTCGCCAAGAATATTCTGATATTAAAGCTAAAAGCTCTTCGGTTGTGTTAGGGAGCACAGTGAAAATGTCAGCGAGGTGTGTACCGTGTGTGCGCAGTGCTCAGCTTTCAACTAAAATGCAGACTGTAATAGGGCTGCTTTTGGATTACATTTCAAACATTTTCGAGGCGTGTATCTTCATTGTTTTATAGTCATTCTTGATTACTTAGCACTTTGGTATTATTGTTATGTCATTTTGTAGAGGTTCGTGTTAAAGCTTCGACAAAGATTAGTCTTGCTAATACGAACATATATTACGGACTACATCTTAAGTTCCGCCTTTTTGTCTTAATAATAATCTCTTTCATATTACCTAACCTAGCTCATGCAGGGTATCCCAACAGTGGTTTGGTAATTATCGTTGCCTGCCAGTCTATCAACTCCGTGTAATCTTCGGCATCAAAATTAATGGAAGGAATCCTAAAAACTCTTACCATATTACTAGGTTGCACCTATATTTTTTTATTCTTCTCGCAGCTAATTCCCTTATGTATTGGCCGTGAGTCCATTAGCATTGCCACTAGTAGGTTTTCAGAATGGGCAAAATATCCATTGTCGGACAAAGACCGTGTCAATTATCTTTTTATCTTTAAGTGGGAAAACTCTTGACGTACTAATAGCTCTCCATAAGTATCTTGCCCCATCATAGATAAGTGGTTTTGTTTTGATATCAAACCAAACAGGAGTATATACCTTCAAAATAAATTCCGTCAAAACAACCAGGTTTGAGGATGGATTTTCAGTAGCCACATATAAGCGGAGTAGTCTGTTAGCGGTAGTAAGCCAGCGGACATGGGACATCTTACCTGGGTCTTTCTCTGCCAAACTAGGAGGAATCTTTAAATTTTGAATTGCACTACAAATGTTGTACAACTACTGTTGATCAGTACTCAGATCATGTGGTGTTAGTTTGGAAACTGCTGTGTTTATGCTTTTAAAATTTACAACGGGCATGTTCTTTTTAATAAAGAACCTATCGGCCCTGAATAGCTGGAAGGTCCTTTGATGTCGCCATCCAAATTTTGTAATAAGTACCTGAAAGGTAGCTCGTTGGTATGAAGTAGACATATGCTTCATTGAAGGGGTCTCTTAATATCATGTTCCATTAGTCGAATAATACCGCCCTTCCATCCCGTGTTCACATTTGTTCCATCAGAACCTAGTACAGTCAAATTATCAACATTTGTGTCATACTTCTTTAAAAATTGAAAAAGTTCATTCTTTATGTTAGCTGCGGTAGCAGAACTATTTATATACACATGGGCAAAGAATATGTTACCAGGCTCTTTTATAATTGTTATATGTTCTTCTTGTTGAATAGCCTTATGATTATTTATAAATCAGATCGTTTGATCTTTGCGCCCATCAAAGTATAAACCTTCAATGTCTTTGTTCTCTTGTGTTTGGTGAAGCTGGTTTTATTTAGTTCTCGGCGTATTTTGTTTTTATCAATTACTTTCGCCTGATCTTCTCCCGAAATTATTTTATAAATCTTCCAAAACTGCATTTACTATTTTCGCTACTGCTCTGTTAGATGTTCCGGTTAAGTCCGCCATTCTTGCCGTGTTAATTAAGCTGGCTCGCATTTGCTTAGGTTTGGTCGTTGTACTTTTTCGGATTTCTTCTAAAATGGGATAAAGGTATTAATCGTCTGTCGAGGTCTCACTGGAATTGTCACTGACCTGCATCAAGATAGACAATGTAGTACTTGTATTTTGAATACCGCTTGTACTTGGGATTGGCTCTTCCGTTTCAATCTGAATTTTCAATCTTTTGATAGTGTTTAGGATTTCCTCCATTTATTCATCCTCTGCAAAACGGTTTCATTTTTGACACGATCCATCAACGACACCCTCAGCAACCGACGAGAGCCACATCTCAAAAGCTTCCAGTCTTTTGCCTGTTGCCTCAGTAAGTGTCCACGATTCCACCCCTATACAATAGAACTGAAAACACATCGTAGCAACCTTAACTTTGTTGTTAGCGTCAAGTCGTGATTTTTAAATATTTTACTCATAGTACCCAATGTGTGGCCTTTATTTCATGCGCTTGGTCCCAGTGAACGTTGATATTGGTGCCAAGATACGTGTATCTACACACTCGTTACTCTCGATATTACAATTAGGCACATTGGCCTTACTTATAACCATAATTTTTGTTTTGTTTGTATTAATGTCAAGTCCGTATCTGTTGCTACTCATCGTCACTCTATCCACCAAAAACTGCAAACCCTCCGGGTATTAGCGAACAGGACAGTGTCATCTGCATATCGTATGTTATTCTGTAATAATCTCCCTCTTTGGTATTACTAATCGTCTAGGATCTTCATTTAATAAAAGGACGGTTCTAGTTCAAACTCTTACTTTAATCTAAATCATTTTTAATTTTACAATTACATCCAAATCTAAGTGTTACGAGCAATCACCTTTTGATGTCACAATAAGTCTACAAAGCATAACACTGACGAAATCGTTAATTGACAAAATTAACTATTTCATCCTCACCTAGTATCCGTTCGGAATCAGACTACTAGTGGTTATACTTATATTACAATTCAAAAAGGCTCCATTTAATAGAACTCCCACGTCTGCACCTTCCAGAGCCTCCCCAAACATCCGCTCGGCATACAAGTTAAAGATCAATGGAGATAGTATGCACCCCTGTCTTACACCTCGCAGGATCTTGACCTCATCCGTATTTTTCTGTCCTATCCTCACCGAAGCAGACTGGTTCCAAGTACTAACTTTGGCAATATTTCGAAAACAACAAATTGAGCAACAAATAGACAATCTTCAATACAAACTTACACTTATTTTTAATGCTTTTAATGTTTTTTAATTTAATTTTTATTCTTATTGTTTGAATACTAAATATCAAACAATTATAGAAATTCCAGTAAAGCAAGTCTTTTTCAATAAGGAATCCGATCCAAATTTAATAAACTATATCTAGATTGCAAATAAATAATGCTTATAAGAAAAATTAATAATAATTTTAATTTGCAGCAAACATCATAAGTTAAATACGCTATATTTAGATATACTTGAGCAGAATCGAAAAATATAGTAATATATAGGGTTTCATTTAAAATAAGCAAATTGACACCGACTTCCAGTATAACCGGAAATGATACGAGACGTCAAAATATGGTCATTATGAAAATAATCATATTTTATAGCGAGTACGAATATTTCTAACAAATAACTTTTTTAGTTCCCGCGATATTTTAATAGATCACTCACCGGGAATGACCCTGTATCCCCTGCCTCCTTTGTCTAAACAATATTCATGTAAAGCATGTTATTTTTTCAACTTACTTTGAAACCTAACAATGTATTTTATTCAAAAACTCATTAATCTAATGTAACCTCATTTGTTAGGAAAATGAGCCTAACTTGTATCTAATTAAAACCCAGAAGTGATAAACAAGTTCATCGCGTACTGTTTACCAAAGCTGTCGACAAAATAGCACAAAGCATTGCGGTGAACTAATCGAATACACTCTGATATAGAGTTAAAAAAACTTCGGTTATGTTGCGGAGTAAAATGAAAATGCCAGCAAGGTGTGTGTGCGCTTTGCTCAGCTTTGAACTAAAGCTCAAGATATAGTAAAGCTCTTTTTGGATTATATCTCAGAGATTTTCAATGCATGTGTCTTCATTGTTTGTTTCAATCAAGGAGGTTCACAGTCCTTGAAGAATAAACAATCCACATTATTCTTAGGTAGGTTCTAAACAAGTTTAAAGGAAAATAATCGGGGAATGAATATTAGTATAAGTTTTCTTTGTCGTTCTCTGTTAATTAGTCAAAGACATTACGCCACCTTATATAAGGCCCCTATTTTAACGGCCGTCTTATATACCTGCTTTCACGTTTGATACTATCGGATTAACAATTGCCATATTTATCGTTATTGTTTAATAAAATTCTTTATTGTTTTCAGTGTTTGTGTGTTATATTTAAGTATTGTTTGTGAAAAAAATAATAATTCTTAGCTCAATATGGTAAGACAGTGTCAAGTCTGTCATAAACAGGATAAAAATAGAGACTGTTGAGTCAAGTCCATTGATTGTCTGTTTTTCCTAACCGAGACATAAACAGGCAAAGGTTAAAATGAGATGGGAATTCGACACATCCCCATCTCTTTTTGGTTGTGTTTATTTTCGTAATAGCATGCGTCACACTGGCACATAGTAGATAGAAATACCGGGTCTATGATTGTTTTATATTCTGATACACTGAGGAAAGCTCCAGCTAAAAGATCTTTGCTAGGATTATTTTAGATGGGATAGAATATTTCCTATCTGCAACAGTAAAATTTATTGAATAACAGAAAAGTTTTGGACTTGCATTGTCTTTATTTGTTATATATCACAACGTTTCAACTGGTAAGTATCTCCAGTCGTCTTCAGGTGAATACCAGTATTCAAGACGACTGGAGATACTTACCAGTCGAAACGTTGTGATATATAACAAATAAAGACAATGCAAGTCTAAAACTTTTCTGTTATTCAAGAAACACCATTGTCTACAACCTTCAAACAGACAGTAAAATTTATGTCTTGTGGCAGAAGAAAGCATTTTCTTAGATATTCTTTATATTTGTTAGAAAAACTTTGCTATTTTACATAAATATTTATATTATAGTGACAATTAAATAACTCTTTAAAAATATTATTTCCAATCTTTATATGTGCTGGGACAGGATTGCACTTTACTGTGGTTAAAAGAAAACAACAAACAAATTTCTTTATAATATTTTTTTAATGGGTCAGGAAAATAATTTATTTACAACCATGCATGTATTAATGACATTTCATCTATCTTTGAAAGGCGGAGAGTTGACGTTTTTTTAATTTTACTTTCCACCCGGGTGGAAAGTAAATTATTTTTTTGTAATTTTTTTAAAAATCGATATCTCAAAATAATATACGAACACACTTTTTAAAAAATGCTAATAGCTTTGCGTGTTTAGATATGTCTACTTTTTTCCTAATTGATAGAGTGGTCCTCAGCATTGAATATCGTAAACAAATCATTGATGTCTTCTTTGTCTTGGCATTTTCACTGAAATAAGCTAGTAGCGCCGACTCAGAACCAGGCTTTTGAACTTTGTTTCCCGTATACCATTCTTTGAAACAGTTATATGTCTTGTCAAATCTCTGGAGGCTTTTAGTTGGCAGAAGATCTTCTTCTTTTGCTGCTTCTCGAATTTCTGGTGGACTAGCAGCAAAATCTCTCCTCCTCTCCTCATCTGATAGGATTTTTTTATTGTTAAAATAATATATTGTTTTGTGACATAGAAACCATATTCAAAAAATGATATTTGCCATCTCGATGTGTATTATTACCTACATTATTTCACCGGTTATTTGAAATTTCTGTCTAATTTTTTAATGGAAAAGTCAAAATGACATTTATCTTTTATTAATAATTTTAATTCAAAATAATAAGAAGTGGATGTTAGATGTAGTAATACGAACTTCGGTGAAAAGTTTTCATTGCTATCACGAGATTTAACTACCGACTCTCTCGACAGGAATGATACACTTTCCACCTCGGTACGTAATATCCTATTAATTGAAAAACGACTTTGCCGTCGGCTGTTCTACTTGTAACCAATAGAATGCAATAAGTGAATCATGTGATACGTTGACCGGTCTTAGGGTGACGTCTAGTCTTTGAGTTATGAATTCGTTGCTTACCTTGTGCAGAAAGTACAGTTGATTTTGTGCTAATTTAATAGAAGTTATGTTTTGTTTTGAAATAGAGAGTGAGAATATGCCATGTGACGCTAAAAATTCCAACACGCTATCGGTCGTGGCATGTTGGCCAATGAAATGCACAAAAATCGCGATATACCTGCGAAGTTTATAAATCAGAAATTGTTCCCCAGCGAACTTCGACGAACTGCAACTGCGATCGCAGCGCAACCTTTAGAACTATAACCAGCATATGATTTACATTAGTTGTATTACAACTTAATTTAAACTTCGTTCATATAATTTTCGTTTTTAGTGTTTAAGTTGTACTAAATTTATTTTTAAAGATTTATTGTAAAGATACAAATAACCCTAAACAGAAAAACGGTATATTATGCTGAATTTTTTGTATATGTAGTATATTGTAGAACACATTTTGAAGAAAACACTTCAAAGAATTACCAAACATAACCTGACTTTTTTCGTATCTTTTGAATCGCTGGTAAGTGGCTTTGTAAGCATAAGGACTTTCCTTTGGTATAACTGCAGGATAATATTTATAAATCGACTTTACTACCACAGCAGTGATATAACCAGCAAAATGAATTTTACTCTCAAAGCTATTTTTTATTGTCCCCTATGTAGGTATCTTTTTAATGCTATCGGAGTCAAGATTTTTATAAAGGTAGTAAAAATCTTCTCTCCGTGTATAAAATCATTCCTGATTACATAATATTGGGGTATTATTATTATAAGTTTTTTGTTTTAGCACTAAAAATATATAATAAATAACTAGTACAGCAAAATTACATTTTTCCTCTCCAAGGCAATTTGACATATCATTATAGATTGTCACTTTATCATTAATTTGACATATCATTATAGATTGCCACTTTATCATTAACTCGTCAAGCTCATCAAGTGGTATTTATTAACTGTTGTTGTTGCGGTTTAGTTCAGTTGTGCGCAGTTAAGTTTAGCTATCGTTCGATTTCCGCGGTGGCGGTTCGTTCGAGTCAGTTCAAGTTTATAAATCAGAAACTGTTTCCCAGCGAAGTGCAACAGCGAGCGCAGCGCAACTAAACTGAACGTAAAAGTTTATAAATTAACCTTTATTCTTTACAAATATGCCACAATTAAACCTAGTTTTAACTGTGCCGCAGCAAGAAGTAATAAATAGAATGACAAATATTAAAAAGTTTTTGTTGCTTTAACAAACTTTTGCGTTTGTATTTTTTTAATTTCTTTCCAATTTATTTTATTATTTAGTAGTATTTTTCACTTTCAGACCATGCTAAATATTCTGCTGCAAGAATGTAGTTATCGCCTAACGGAAGTACATTGTAAGATATCCGGAGAGGCGTTTTTCGCGAATGGTTTTGGTTTGATTTAGCAAGAGTGTTACCGATACAAGCTCAAACGATCCGCGAAGAATGCTGTCTCTCAATATATCTTACAGCTAACTTCCACTAAGCAATAATAAATTGTTTAAACTATTTTTAACAACACAAGTACAATACCTATAAGAATTCAAAATAACAAATTGCTTAGTAAATGCGGAAACACATGTAAGCTAATTATCAACTTTATGGTTCGGATTTTTATGGCTTACTTATTATTAAACAACATTTCATATTAAACATTGGCTAATACAGTAGTTTGTAAGGGTAACTGAACGAGACAAAGAAATCGTTTACAAGGTTTAAGAAATATATTTTTGCTCATAACTTAAGTCTGAAGAACGATATGGTTTTTACCACTTTTTAAATAATATTGCGAGTAATAAGGCTAGTAAATTAAAAAGTTAGCCTTCCATTTAATTTTTCATGGAAAATTGTTTAAATTACTAAAGCGATCAAAAAACGCCATGTTCAGGCTTAAAATAAAACTTAAGTATTCTCATAGACTATAATTCAAATATTATGCCCCCAATATATTAAAGTCAGATTCTAATGAATGAATCGATTATATTCTTTGTTAAGAACTGAATTACGAAATATATTTATTGTTCTCTTAAAACATCCTCCTCGTTGTAAAATAAAAATATTCTAGCAGAAGAATCCCAACAAAACATTGTTATTCATTTTGTTTCTAGTTCCTGAATGTTCTTTTCTAGCTTTTTCCAATAGATTTACGGCATTTGTTTTGAGTGTGTTCAACTGAACGGCAGAATCGCATCTATTCAAGTAAAATAAACATATTTGTACATATTGAGCATTGTTTAATCCCAACACAAACGGTTTGTTCATATTCATTGTAAATATTTTACAATTTGTTTATAAAACAGAATATTTTATCAGACAACCAAAAATATTCCACAATTAATCACCGCTGTTAAATGCAAAAGTGTATTAAAATTCGAAGTAAAATTTATTTTAAGATGAAACACAATTTAACTTCAATAAGAGAATCTAAATATTGGAAAAATTTAATCATTTTTAAATATTTGCAATGATGCAAGCCCTTTAAGTCCTTATACAGTATGTGTGGTAGAAAGTGTAGCAAATGGGAAACTATTTTATCCTTTATTTTATCGAAAAAAGTCACTTTTCTAAAAGATTGAAAATCCGCTTAGGCTATAGTCGAATATTCGAAATAACGTACATTTGCCAAAAAAATGTGAAATTGATCGAAGAATAAAATACCCTTATTTCTAAAAATACATCAAAATGCCGTTCTGATGTTCTTTCTAGAATTATGTTCTCTCTCTAAACATGCTGACGAGAAGTAGCCACCTATCAGATATAATTAGGTAATTTTATAAATATTAAGATAAAAATTTTATATCAATACAAAACATAAAATTAATGAGTAAGAAATTAAATACATAACTTAAAGTAAAAAAGTACCTGTATAAAACAATTGTCAAATTTCTGATAAGCTACCAATCGATCGATGTTCTAGTTATTTCTTAAGATTTTTTGTCATTCTTCCTATTTCTGTAGCACTCTGCAGTGGATCTATCTCGGTAGACAATTTCGTATTCAGCCAATGAAAAAAATGAATTAGTAAAATAATAATAAAAATAAAATGACCTAATTATGTCTCATAAGCTATTTCTCGTCTCATGTTTAGAGAAGATCATAATTCTGGAAAGAGCTTCAAAATGGCATTTTGATGTATTTTTAGAAATAAGGATATTTTATTCTTAGAACAATTTCACTTTTTTTGGCCATTCTGTATAATATCTCGGATAGTCGACTATGGGTACGGAGCTAGAAGCGAGAGCCCGAGCCGCACAAAGGCTGAGAGGCCCCGACCGGCCTTTGGGATATTAAAGGAGGCAACGAAAACTACATTAGATAGATGGTAGCATGGATTATCTGGTCAAATACATGCACGGTCCGTAATTGGAAAATCATCGAAAATACTATCGAATGGGATGCTAACCCTAACGCGACCCCAATTGGAACAGGTGATTGGTCTGCTAATAGGCCACTGTCTCTTACGAAAACACCTTCAACGGATAGGAATCATAACAGATCCATTGAATGCAGACTTTGCTGCGACGAGAATGAATCTGCCTCCCATATAATATACCGCTGCGAAGCGCTGTCTCGCAAAAGACTTCATATCTTCGGGAACATACAACGTGGAGACAATTTACCACATGACAGACTTTGGTAGAAGGTTACTAGACCTCATAGCAGGAACAAATATGTTCTAACAAGATCGGAGTATACATAATATAGTACACAATAAGCCACAAAGAAGGCTGCAGTGATTGAAGTTCGGGCCTCACACCCGACCCCCGCCTTAAACCAACCCACCAACCATGGCTAAGGAGGTTTTCAACTAAGCGAAACTGTTTAGCGAGAGTGATTTTTTTCGATAAAATGAAGGATAAAAAAGTTTCCCATTTGTTACACTTTTACACTAAGTTTTACAGTTTAGTATATAAATTTTCTTCTAATCTATTTTTGTGTTTGTGTTTGTCTCGTAATTATGAATACTGAAACCGGTTCAAATTTTTGTGAAATTTGAATTGAAATTTTGAATTGATTGAATTAGTTGGAGTTAAAATAAATGTTTATATACCTTTTTATTTTGATGTTACAGATTCACCAAAAAAGGCCTATCTTATGATCGACAACAGAATTTTGGATCCAGGCAATCCCTTCATTCCTGTTAAAGAGAATGCAGACTTAACTGTATCATGTGTAGTTGACGAAGGTAATCCCAAGCCAACCTTGTCCTGGGAGCTAACATTAGGATCTTTATCTCTACTGGATGTTCCCGAAGTTCCACTTGAAGTTCTCAATTTAACTGAAACAGTAGTTGATCAGAAGGTAAGGCTAACGATTAAATACAATTTGATTTCTCGTAGAAAATCCGTTACAAATGTAGAAATTTTGTTGAATATTAGCTGGTTTCCTGGTCCAAATTCCAAGAAAAATATTGCGTTATTTTTACACAAATTAAACGAATATTTATGTGGTTGTTAAAAAGATATTTTCAAACAGAAAAAAACATGATACATGAATCACAGAGTCACCGTTTTTGTCTTAAAATTTTTTTTTAATTTAATATACAGGGTGGTGTTCCTTAATTACGTGCTAATATTTTAGGGTGTGATTCCTAAGGTCATTTTATAAAGAAAAGTTCAAAATTGTGGTGGCCTTAAAGCGCTTGATCTCCCCTACTCCTATTAACTGGGGAATCAGGTAAATGCAGCCAACACAATTTATCCGCAGTGTGAAATCGGTACGGTATTTGATTCCATTGTAGTTTTAGTTGGAGTATATTGATTAAAATAAAGAATGTTCTACTTTGGGAATAAGTCGTATTATTATAGTAAAATACCCAAAATAGGCGAACATTACAAAAATATGTCCGCAACGGCTTAAATTTTTTTGTACAGGGTGTTGAATTTTAATTTTTTAAATGGTTATTTTTTAATATCTCCGAAAGTACTTTAAATATTATTTTCAATTTTGGTATGTGTTAATAGGATATAGAACCACAAATTTTAGTTAGAGAAGTTCAATTGTTCCACCAGTGGCGTCCATGCAAACATGTCCGTTAGATATTTTTTACAAAAAAGATGGTACGCCACTGACATTTTTCCATGTGGACGGGCGGAAGCATTCCTTTTAAGTGAAGGTGGCCATTTCCAACAATTTTAATCAATTAATTAATTTCTCAATGTAAATAATAATGAGTTTCAATATGAATTTAGTGGTTTTAATCAAGATCGTCTGACATGTAGAATTGACCAGGCTAATCAGAAAAAATATCCACATGGAAAAATGTCAGTGGCGTACCATCTTTTTTGTAAAAAATATCAGAGGACATGTTTGCAGAAACGCCACTGGTGGAATAATTGAATAACTTTTCTAATTAAAATTTGTGGTTCTATATCCTATTAACACATACCAAAATTGAAAATAATATCTAAAGTTCTTTCGAAGATATTTAAAAATAGCCATTTAAAAATTAAAAATTCAACACCCCAAAAAATTTAAGCGGTTGCGGACATGTATTCATATGAACTTTTCTTTATAAAATGACCTATGGAATCACACCCTGAAATATTAGCACTTCATTAAGGAACACCCTGTATAAACCATTTTCTAAAGGGTAGGGTTCAAATCAAAAAACTTTTTAAAAACAAGAATAGTTAACATGTCCAAGATTCGGGTCAAGAAGAAGCAATTTTTAATTTCATAAATATCAATCAATATCCTATGTTATCACGTATCTTTTATTTTAATGTTAAGTCTTATTACAAAAAATATGAATAAGCATGCACTTTTGACGAACTCAGCCAGAGAGTATGGAATATAGGCCTTAAGAATATGAAATATAGGGAAATAAAAGTTAGGTTAGTAAATATCATTAAAAAGGAAAAAATGCAGACTAATCCCTGATATTTATGGCTCTCGGAATGCCATTACATTAACAAATCCTTCGAATAGTCAAGAAAATATATAAAACTACGCTGTTTGGTCTTACCTTAAAATATCGAAACCGGGTTTGTTCGGGTTTGGATAAATTAAAATGTAAGTTTGAAATGCCAGAAACTAGATGGCGCTGTTTACTTTCCTAAAAGTAGCTAGGGCCCATATTAAATACGTGGCTCATATGAATCCCCTTACTTTCCTAAAAGTAGCCAGGGCCCATATTAAATACGTGGCTCATATTATGGACCTTCTTCAATAAGAAACCAACTGACATAACCAAAAAAGGGAGAAAAACGGTACTAAAAGAACCGCTGTCCTTAAAAAAAATTGGTAGTGAATATAAAAAGCTGTAATATGATTCTTAACTGGTATTTATTATTAAAAACATTAGAATATAGGTCTTCATTTTTTCTTTTGTCGTATATTCTTAAAGAAAAATCACTTCACTTCTTCTTTAAAAAATGCAATTTATTGAAAAAGAAAAACGCATAACGGAAACACAATGGAAAGCACGATATAAAAACACAACAATTGTGTGTCTATTGTTGTATGTCTTCTATTAAATTTGGTTTTCAAAATCAATTAATCAATCAATATCTCCATTGAAGCCCTCAGTATCTTCCTGTAGGGCTTCATCGCCCATAAGGTTAGTATAAAAATGTTGATCCGCAGCGGGAATCAGGTCCATGTAAAATTTTATATCGTTCAGTTTAAGTGTTGGTATTGCATAACTTTGAGGTACTATTCTAAGCTATTACAAAATACTACGCTTAAACTTGGTATCCTTCCCTTTCCTTTTTTTAATGTTATGTCCCTCTCGTAACCTATTTTTATTAGAATGCTGTAAGGTTTATTTTTGACAATTTTAATTTTTTTTATATGTAGCCAGTTAATCTTTTCATCTAAAACGTCTTTTTTCTACTTATAATTTTTTGTTAATACTCTAAAATAAACAAAATTGACTAAACACCCAAATCAACAATTTTTAAAAACACATTTAGCAAAAAGGATCCTAATTGCATTTTATCAAAAAGATCCAAATTACTTTATATTATAAAATTAGTTTTACCGACGAGACATTATCGCCTGGGTTTCCCACATTATTTAATAAATCAATATTTAAAAAATTAACTTCATTGTTAACATCTTGACAGGTCTAAAATTTAAAAAATAGGTTAAACTTAATTTTTTTAAAGCTGAATAAAAGCCACAAATGTTAAAAACTTTCTGAAAACTGACACAACACCTTACGTAAGAAGAAACTGACTGCTTGATGATTCCGTCTTGCATAACGCGCACTGCCCAGTACTTTATTGCGAAACTTGAATACAGGTTTCTCTAAATTTCAATTTGGTAAATAAATGGCGTCCATACATATTTTAAGACGGATCTTAATTGTAATTAGATAAAACACCTTTTTGTAATGCCAAAGAACCAGCTAACTAATTTTAGCAAAAATTGTTAGTTGGTTCCTTATTGCAGAAGGGGGTCCATATTCGGGTCAGTTCCTCTCATGAATTTCGTTATATTTTCCCGCTTCGATGTCGAAAATAATAATCCCATTTAACATGAAAACCTATAATAATTATTTAAGCACTATATTCTGGAAAAATAATAGTTATAGCAGAAATTAAAAATGTTGTTACTATCATTATTTGATTTTTTTGTATATCATGACTTCGTTATTTATTTTCTAGGTTGGAGCTAGAAATGACGCATATATGGGCAAAGTTCTTAGAGCACATCACAATGCGACATTGACGTGCTATGTCCGACATATAGCCCTGGAGCAACCATTAAATGTATCAGTTTTACTCAACGTTCAATGTAAGTAAATTTATTTTACATTAAAGTTTAACTTATCCAAAAAAAACCTTTAACCTACTCATATTTTCATAATGTAATTAATATTTTTATATGGAATCAATTTGTTAATATCAATTATATTTTAATCTAATCTGAAAATGTTGCCAAAATATAAAATTGCAAATTTTTCTAAAAAAAAAACACTGGTTATTTAGCAAAACGAAGCTAAATTTTTTTTCAGATTTGGCACACAAATTAATATATAATTTATCTTGTCTTTTTTAACCTTTTACATTTATGTTTGACACTGTATGCTACCCCCCTCGCCTATAAACTTCATACGCCATCAAAATAGAAACATTTTCTATAAGATATGATATGGTCGTTATCAAAATTCTTTCTTTTTCTTTTTGTAATATAAAAATATCCTCGATAATCGTAAACTTGAACGAGCACAGAAAATAGAGCTGCTTTGGTCCACCAATACTGGAACAAATTTTACGATGCTTTTCTTATAGAAAACAACTCGATCTTTTTAAATAATGTAAATCGACCTTTGTGAAACAACAGAGACATGAACAGGATCTGTTTGTATCATTAAAGTTTACTTCTAGTATGTTTTATTAAAATTTAAATTGTTTTAAAAAAATTATGAATTTTGAATGAAATACAGTTATTAAGGCTACATTACAGTTAGCATGTCTTTCTGCAATTGCAATAAACTTGAAGGAAGATATGCGCAGTAAGGAGCAAGACTTGTCAAAAAAACGGGTTTGCGCGATTTTTTTGTGAGTCATTATAATAAGTGACGACTTGATTATGTTTACACCTTGTAAATTTATCAATGGTTTAATTAACAATAAAACTAAATATAACTGAATAGACCCATGTAGAAGAAGAAAAAGAAGTTTCTGTTTAATTGTAAGGTCTCATGTACTTATACTTTGGGAATCGAATCCAGAACCCTTGAATTACCCGTCGGCTGCTTTACTGTGCTCTGATGGGATATACAGGGTTTCCCGTAAGCATATCCTAATCTCTCGGTAGCATATAAGTAGAAGACGTGAAAATACACCTAATTTCTCATAGAAAAAAATTCTCAAGTGCCCCTTAACGAAGATACAAATCCTCAAAAGGGTACCCAGCGATTTATATTTTTGGCTTAACTTTTGAACCGACAGGTATAATTTAATAAAATTTTAATATTTTATAGGAACCGTAAAGTCATTAAACCATACTACAGTAGCTGTTTTACATAATCAAGAAAGTCAGGAACGGACTTACCACCACACTCGTTGGGTCAAAATTTTGACAGATGTCATTTGACAGGGCTGAAAATTGTTGTTTGAATACTTTATCTTTAAAAAGGGAACTTTTATTTTATTACGATAAAATTGCGGTTTTAGAAATAAATCGGTTTTATGTGAAACACTTAGAAGTTGCTAATGCTAAAAATCGCGTCGAGAATTTCATTCATCGGCCAAAATTAATATTTCAGCAATAATATACGAGTAATTTATTGTTTGTTTATTTGTAAAACCGCCAGTTTTATCGATCAATTAAGAGCCCCTTTTTTAAAGAGGAAGGACCAGTATTCAAACAATCAGTTTTCAGCTCCAGTGTCAGTCAAAATTTTTGCCCAATGAGTATGAAGGCAAGTCCGTCCTGACTTCCCCGACGATGTAAAATATCTACTGTAGTATAACTCTTTATGGGCTTCTACAAGATATTGGGTATACCCGAACAAACCCGAACCAACCCTATATCACTAAATTATACCTATTGGTCCAAAAGTTAAAGAAAAAAAAGTTAATCGCTGGGTACCTCTTTAGGATTTCTTTTTCTATGAAAAATTAGGCTTATTTTGGCCTTCACTATATGCCCCCGAGAGATTAAGAGGTACTTACCGGACACCCTGTATACGGGAAGCCGAGATACTGGTAGTAGTTCATATAAATATTTTTCTCTATTTGCTTCCTTATTGATATGCAGAGTTTCAATGATATAATAAAATTTTAATTCCATAGAATTTTCTTATTTTTTTTGCCACCCTGAAATTTTAGTATTAGTAGTAACTCATGGCAATACATCTTTCGTTAATGAAATTGAAATTGATATTTGATATAGTGTTGGGAAAAACCGATGATTTTAATTCTAATAATCGAGTGAATCGCTTGAAATTCCAATTCACCAAGCGATGACGTCACCGACTGCTCGACCGGCAGCCTAGCCGTTTACATGTGATCAGGTAGGGTATTTAGCAGGCACATAACTACGGGTGGGCACAGGTTTATCTAAAAAATTGTAGTAGCCACCAAAAAAATTCCAGAAATTTATTTATTTGTGAATAACGAATTTTTACCACGTGTCTCGATACCAAACAAAAAAACTGCAAATATAACCCAAATATGTATTTATTGTTCGGGTTTATTCGTGTGCTTTTTTAAAACAAAAACTATTACCAAGAGTTATTTTTCTTCACATCTTTCTCAATCTGCGAGCATAAAATAAGTAGATATTTAAATTGGCATGTCAAATTCTTCCTCTTTAAATTATCAGGTGCCCACTGTGTGCCCTTCAAAAATGTAGGCTAGAGTTACCAAAAAGTTCCTGTTTAAATTTAAGAATGTTTACTTTTGGTGACCAAAAAATTTGTTGATACCTATGCTACTAACTAACTATTTTGCTGGTTTACTTATTTTCCATTAACATTTTCTATAATGTATGTTATTTTTAAGAAGTTTTCTTGAGTTTAATAATAAAAAGTTCCTGTTTAGATTTAAAAATGTTTACTATAGATTACCAATGAATTTTTCTATATACATATGTTGTAAACCATTTTGTTCGTTTTGTTATATTTATTACAATTTCTATTATTATGTTATTTTGAGAAGTTTTCTCGAGTTTATAGTAAATAAAAATTTAAAAATTATATCCTTTAATTTTTTAATATTTACAATCGGAGACCTAAACTACGCCGCTGGCTAATCAGTTAAAACAAAACTTTACAAAACCCATGTTGCAGTGACTCGGCTAAGGGATTTGGCATACTTTTTTATATGCACCTTCTCGTTTATCTGCCTTTAAGAAAGACGTATGTCATGTACGTGTTCAGCGTCAAACTCGAACGTCGCCAATCAGATGGCGCGGCGCGTAGTCCGAAGATCGTGTATCAAGTGACAGGCGATATTTTTCGGTTTTTCGCCTGTTCGAATATACGAGCAGTTTTTTAACTCGATCACACTACAGCGGTGCATTACCGCCGGCGTCAAACGAAGCTCGGGTTATCGAGTGAAAGATAATAAGTGACGAGCGACGGTTTTCTCCTGAATAGATAACTCGAGCGGTTTTTTTAATAATCGAGCGATGTCGGTTATTTCAATAATCGAGTGATCAAGCGGTTTTTCGGTCGAGCCATCACCACACTAATTTGAAATGTGTTATTATGCAGGTACGGTCGAAATTGAATTTTAAAATTTATACAATTTTGACGCTATGACCAAATTTAACATTATTCTTCCCCAATTCAATTACACTATTAATTTATTAAATAAAGCTACACCTACTTTATTTTATTCGATACCTTTTACATTTTTGGAGATGTTTTATTAATTCAATGCAACCATAATACTTGTTAATCGGGTAGCAGGCATTGTAAATATAATAAATATATAAGGTGGTAAGATAATATAAAATATAGCTTTTTTATTAAATCAATCAATGGAACTGCGAAAGCATAATATCAATTTTGAGAATAGATCAGAATTGTATAAATTTTTAAATTTCTATATTTAACTTGTAATTTTGAGCCATTGTAGGGGAAGGAGGGGCAGAACGCGGTACCTAACGTTAATGCACAATTCAAAAATGTGAAATGGTAATAGTTAAACATTTTCTGGTACACCCCTATGGGTTATTTGGACGATTAATTATCGATTTAAATTTTTATTAGCCTCAAATCTGTCCCACTCTGCCCCGCAGGTGAGGCTTGAAGGAGTACTAAAATGTATAATTATACGCTGGAACAAACGTAGAAATAAACCAGTAATTAACATTTTTAAAAGTATAAACGATATACGATAAAAATTTTAATTTTTACGGACAAAATTCATATGTGGGGACTGTATCATCATCATCACTGTCCAATCCTGCACATGCAATATGGACCCACTTCCGTGTTTCGAATATAATTGTGAGATATCTAGAATAAACAAATTTATTATATAATTACACCTTTCGCCCTACGTGCTTATTTTTCGTTTTAAATGTCATGATTTTGTAAAGAAAAAGCTGCTGTTTATTAAAATTAAGCTAAACAGGTATTATTTCGGATAAGTAACTCTAATTTAGCATAAATGAAAAACCTACTTACTGTGGTATATTAAACATAAAAAATTAAATTTTCGAGGCAAACATCACAAAATTAACGACATAACCCACTCAGCGTACGTCGGTCGACCAACTATCGGACCACCAAGTAAGCGAGCGTAAAATAAATCTATCGTCAGAGTTAACAAATTTTTTTGTCCTACCCCAGTAGGTACCCCATTCCACCCTACCTGCCCCTATATTGATAAGGAGGTCGGATAGGAAAAAGATTTATATTCACTACTGACATTATTTCGACGTCTCCTATATCTCCTATGAATTGTGACCACTAGTTTCTGGACACGCTGTATAAAATTAGCGTTATGACTTTTTTTTAAATAGTAGGGGAGGATTCTCAAAGTAACACATTGATAAAATAAAATATTGGTAGCATATAACAGCTTTTAATTTTGTACAAATGCTTATTTTTGTTGTTCAGCGGTTTAAGCATTCCAAAATAATTTTACATGTTTGCCTTTTGGTTCTATGAAAACATAGTTACTCAGACATGTCCAAACACTGTAGAAAAATGCAAAAAACATCACTTGAAAAATTCTGTCCTTCATAGTTAGTTGTTTGGTTCTTTTAGCGTTCAATGAACAATACAAATTAATAGCTTTGGATATTACGACATGTTCATACAAAAGTAGCTCGCTAGTATCAGAGAATAGAGAGGACGCTTGTTGGGCTGTGGAATGTTTGGCTCGAATATCACCTCTATCTAGATAATATCCCACCTCTCCACACGTTGCATTCGCTTGTATTTGAGTCACTGTTTGAGAAACTGATTGTAAGTTCTCAATTGATTTTATATCATTAAAGATGTTGGAATATCTTGCCCAGTCCTGTTCCTTCAGCCATTTTTTATAATCTTCCTCTGTTATACTTGGAGTACTACGGCTAAAATATTGAATTGGGAAATGTGAAGTTGGCAAAATATCGCTCTTTTTCTGAATTTCTATAGCATGCAGAAGATAATTTGGATTGAAACTGTTGACTTCTTTTTCATCCAAAGCAGGAATAATCAAAGATGAACCGTCATTGTCAATATTCTTCTTAGAAGTTTCAAACAATATCTGGCTTACTTGGAACTCAGAGTCCCCCCGTTTAAGATCCCTCTCCAAATAGTTTATCAATTGTCCTTTTCTTCTTACATTCTTTGGCCCTAATAATTGTGTAGACGCTTTCTTGTTTATTTTTATTACTGACAAGTCTTTCGACTCTTTTCTTATTGGCATTTTGAGAAGCGATTTTAAATCTCTAATAGTTTGTTGTTTGTGAAATTTTCTTCTATTATATCTATCATCTATGTTCGTGTCGGACAATGATTTTTTAAATTTCAAAACGCATCCAAATGGGCATTCAATGGCAATATCTGAATTACTGTCCAAGTGTTGATTGTGATATTTATATGGTTTAAGTATATCAATGTATGGATTCATTGAAAAATGTTGAGGCGATCCATATAATGCCTGTACTCCTTCGGACTTAAATCGTTTCCTTTTTGTAATAGCTGGATTTTCAATGGATTTTTTTAATTCATCGTAGAATGTGACTGAAAATTTCCTGCTTTTTGACCCACCTGATGATACAGAATTGGATTCAATCTGCATTCCTTCTTCTTTCATTGGCACGTATTCCGTTTGAGATATATATTCAATCTTTTTTCCTAAGATTTTGTCTATTGCTTGTTCTTTGGATAGGCAAATGTTCAGGTCTATTAAATTATCATCGGTCTTATTGTTACGTCTTAAGGTATTCCTACTGAATATATTTTTACTGAATGGGTTATGTAAGGAATCGAACTCATTTAAAATCGAAGTTGTATGCTTTGTTTCAGTTTTTGGGCTGTCGAAAGGCAAATTATGATTTTTTTTTAACAACTTAGCTTGGAGATCGTTTTCAAGAAAATTATACTTTGTTTCATGATAATTTACCGAAATTTCACCACCCATTTTTAAATTTTCAGTCACGGTTTTTTGGGGTTTATTATGCTCCACGGATGAACATTGTGGAATGCTTCTGAATATTGACGTGTCATTTGCTAAAAATCTTGATCCTGTCCCCATATGTTCTGCGTTAGTTTCATTTTTTATAATTTCCATTTTATTTAAGTCGGGCATTTTGAAGGTATGATTTTTCAAATTAGGAAGTTTAACTTTTTCAAGATCTTCTGTGAAATTCTTATTCCTCACATCATTATTATTAACCTTATTTTCTTCAGAAATATTGAGGGAATTATCAAAATGGTCTTCCATTGTTTGCCCGTGGTCATCGGTTGTTGGAGACCTTAATACTTCAGCGTCGTTATTTCTAGGAATCACGTTATTAGAATTTAATGTATCAATAATTACTTCATAGGTTGGTTTCGTTGTATATTCATTGATAATACCTTTACAAACATTTTTAAACTTATGAATTTTATTTTCAGGCTCATTGTTATCGCTTTTCGCTACAGTAATGTTTTCTTCTGTAACATTATTTTTTACGCTTGATAAAATTTCTTTTTTGTATATGCTGATTAAAGTATCAACAATTTTATTTTTGGACTCGTCATCGATGGTAGATAGGAAATTGCTGAGACCTTTAAGTTCTTCCTGACTTTTTGTACATACTGCTTGAAATTCCTTTACATTTCCATTAATACTGCTATTATTTGACATTTCTTCAATAAACTTTTGTACATTTGCATCGGCTATTTTAACTGTATCCTCCAAGGGTGTCGCGTGGGCTTCGTCAGGAATTTCGTAACTTAGAGGCAGGGTTGCATCACTTTCTTCTTCAATATTGTCTAGGAGTAAATGTTTCTGCATAAATAAATTAACATTGGGTAAATTTAGGTCTTCCAACGGATGTTTTTCAATTATTTGACCGTTGATAACCACGTTGTTGGGAGAGGAACTTCGTCGGGACCTCTTGCCACTTTTTGTTTTTATTTTTGTAATATCTGTAATTTTCGATGCCATTTGGTTTGGATAGATTATATTCTAAAGGAACTTAACAAAAATTCGACTTTACAGTTTAAATTTAAGAAAATTACCCTAATTTTATATATCTTCCTGTCAAAAAGAACTATAACAAACTGTCAAAATAACTTGGCGTTACCTCGTGAAGTATGTCAAAAAAGCTTTGTTACAGTTCCGGTATCCGGTAAAAGTAAAAAATCAATTCTGCTTAAGGGCCGTTCATATCACGAAAGACGAATATTGGATGGATTGAGGATGACTGATTTTGGAACGCGAAGTAAAAAAATAATTATTCGAAAGGGATTTAAACGACCTTTAAAATGATGTGCCCACTTCCCATTTTTGATTTTAACGGTAACATCTTCTCCCCCTTCCAGGAGTAAACCCTGAAGACTGATTAGACTAATATTGATTCCTGATTTTTAATATTATTCACTGGAAGCGAGATATTAAGGGTGGGAAATTTTCAAATTGATACCCTGTATAAATGACAGCTGTATCGAGCGCAAGATATTATTCCCTGTACTAGGTTTGTGGTACACAATTAAAGTCCTACACAGATCTTGAGTTTTTTCATCGGTTCATCGGTGTTCGTGACAGGCCGCCGTCCCACTCTTCGTAACCTCCTTTTCTTACTATATCTATGGTTACCCCCACTTAATTTTATAGGTGAACATTGGATTTGCATAAGCAGTTTCGAATTTTTAAAGTTAAATAAATGAATTAAATGTAATATTTACCACTCTAAATGTATATACAGGGTGCCCAAGATAAGTAGGGCCTCTATGGAGATCTCCTTAATGGTTACAGATACAACTTCGATTAAATGGGAAAAAAGTATCGCAATAAAAGCACGAACAATATGCCGTACAAAAATTTTTGGTAAGATCTTTGAGTTATTTAAGAATAATTGAAATTTTGAATTTTTTTATTTAATTTTTTTTTCATATTAAAGTTAGGGCAAAACTGACAAAACGTTCTCACAGAAACTCTTAGTTAACTTTTAGAATACATAACCAGTTTTTTATTATAAGATTTCGTTTTCAAGCAAACATAATTGACTACATTTTTTCTAATACAGCCCTGATTTTATAATGTCAGATTTGAAGACCTTTTTTTCGAAATTCAATTACGACATTATCTTTTAATTATGTTTCGAGTCTTTTTAATCGCCTTCATGAAATTTTCAGGATACGGGTCTGTATTTTCCATAATTTTGGTGTTGTCATATTGTCACGGGAACGTTTAAAATAATAGAGTCATCATTTCCTAATGCAACTTGTTTTATTAACTATTTACCTAAATATACTAAATTAACAAAAACACAGTCCTACCTTAGACTACTACTGCTTGCGAATGGGGACTATGTCACCAATTGTTAGGTCGCTTGGTCGCAGGTGCACCAGTCGTGGTTACGTAGACCAAGTTGAGGAAGAAGTCGTACACCAAGTCCCTGACGGTCTCCACGGCACCATCCAGCAGGACCCGTAGCACCGAAGTCATGCGCGCAACCGTCTGCGCGCTGTCCACGTACCGGGCTACGGGGCCAGCAGAAAGAGCCGACGCGTGGAAAACCGTCAATGCAGGGTGAATTGGTGACAATATCTACACGACAAACTCTTTAGGAGAAAATTATAATTTTAACAATTTTTTCCTTCTATCATTTATGAACAAATATGATCCCAGAAAACCAACGGCGAGAAACGTTTTGCAAAACAAATAATAGTAATATGACACACAAATTTAAAATTCGTCACAAGCACAGGAAAGTAAACAGATCAAACGTCATGACCTTTCGAATGGTTATCTTTCAAAGTCTTAAAAAAAATTAAATTTTTTTTAAGACATATGCTCAATTACCATTACTTATTTAAAAAGAATTATTCGTTTCATAATTTCTATAAAAAAACGAAGTTCTAGGAAAAAACCTCTCACATAACCTCACAAATAGCAGCTAATCACATGGAAAGATTACAAGGGAGAGTTGTTTCAATTAATTTTGATCCTTTTTTTTTCTCGCTTAGATTTAAGTTTTTTTGTTTAATTAATTAAAAATAAATACGCTTCCTTCAATTTACAAATGACACACACGACGAACGAACTGAAGGAATCCTTCAAACTACTGCAAACAGCGTTGTTCCAAGCTTTAAATTATTGTACCGGCTGGATCGGCAAAATTGTACCGAATTTGATAGAAATATACGAGCACGGCGCCTAAAAATAGGACGCTACTTCACTGGACACTTAAGAAAACTTAGAGTTCTAAGAAAAAAAAAGGTCGTTACCTTCAACAAGAAAGCTATATAACAAAACAAATCCTTGGATGGACCCAAGGAGTCACCCATTTAAATATAATACGTCATTTCCATAACACCCTGTATAACGTGTTTAGAAGTTATGATAATTTTTCTTGTTACTTCGAGTGACATGGTGATACTTTTGGGCCAGCGCCTAATCCCGATATATCTCTAATTGGTGTAGTTTAAAAAATCAATTAAATTAAGGTCAATTTCAAATTGCTTCAAGATCAAATTTTATATTATAAGATATACGAATATGTCAAATTTAAATTTTACAAAAATACATCAGATTTTATGTACTACCCCGTACAATTAGATATATCCGGACGTAAACTGCTCCGCCCTAAACGCTAGAATCTATTTTCTTTCTATTAATTAAAAAAAAATTATTAAAATTATTAATTAGGACATGAATTTTTGAATATTTGATAATTAATTTTGAGATTCGCATGTCGGATATTCATGGGATGGATATTGCATTTTTGATGACATGGTTTTAGTTAAGATTTAACAAGTTATAATGAAAGTGCATCCACTATCAAGTCTTTGTCCATATTTTTATACTCCTTTTAAATATTGAAAGTTATTAAACACCAAAGACGAGAAGAGACATTAATGAATTTAATTTAATTTAATTTAATGAACACGTTTGAAGGAAATTTCCACACACCTCGTTTTTAATTACCGTCACTTCAAAAATCAAGAGTATCGGCTGGATATGGATATCTCATCGTGACAGTTTTCGCCCATACACTTCGGTTTTGGCACGACGAACTGTCATGAACACCGACGAACTGATGAAAATCACGAAGTCTGGGGGGTCTATGCGATTGTTCCGCAATACAGCGGCCGCTACCTACTGCTGCTCATGTTTCCTTATGTGTCAGCTTCCCTGCAAGGCCGCGGTACGCGTCGGTCGGGCACGACTGCGATCTTTGACCATGGTATAAATAACTAAACAGGTAAGGTTCCACACCGATGGAGGGCGTGGCTTGTGACGTCACCGGGTGAGTAATTTTTTTTAATCTCTTATGGAGATTTATATTGATGTCAGCGTTTTTAACTTTCCTTTCTTTAAAGGTATTAAATGATTTTACGCATTTAATAGTATGTGAAATGAAAGAATAATATCACGAAATTTGGATACGACTTAATGATTTCCTGGGTCGGTCCCATTGTGTCGACAAGAGCTTGGCAATAAACAAGTGAAGTATGAAGGGACGGACTAAGGAAAACAAGTAATGATATGATTATATTAATGTAATCAAATGAAATAACATTTTTTTTAAATATTACTAGTCATATTTATTTACATTTATAAGGTCATTCTATAGATAGTTCTATTTCGCTATCTATCCTCTTTAATTATAATTGGATTAATTGTACGATCCAGACTAATATACGAATTTTCTACAGTTATTACGTGAGGGACTGAATTTTTCCAACTACCTGGGGGAATATCATTAAAGCATTTTCGTATTAATTCTACAACACTAGAACTTAAAGTCCGCGAAATATTTTCAGACCTAACCAGTGATTTTAACTGGTGCCACATATGCTCTATGGGGTTAAAAATGCAATAATAGGGTGGGAGCCGTAGCACTGTATGTCCAATTTCTTCTGCCGATGTGTCACAAACATATACTTTTTTTATACAAAATGTCTTTAAAACTTCTAAAAGATCACTTTTTTTTATAACTTTCTTCAAAATATATATAATTCGCCGCCATGTAGTTCTGAATCTTCAATTTTGTATTATTTGAGCTTGGAGCTTTATGTAATTGGCGACTGTGATAGCTCGCATTGTCCATTACTATCACGCTATTCTGAGGAATGTTTGGCAAAAACAATTCTTTAACCATTCCTCAAAAACTAACAAATTTTACAACAAAAAGATATTTATAAATATAAATTAAGCAACCTAACCTACCTGATGTGCCTATATTTAATTATAATTATTACAATCCGGTCCTTTCCACATAATAATAACAAACGGTCATAAATAATGGGATGTCCCCAGGTACTTTTACTGCAGTCATTACGTTATATCCATTTTTCGTCAAACAATCTTTATTTAGGTATATTTTTTACAACAAAGATTAAAGCTAAAATACGACCTAAGTAGTTATAAAGAAATTAAATTATTTTTTTTAAATAGTCCATCTCTTAGTGGAGTGAAATTATGAAGAGGTAAAAAACTCATAATCTGCTTCAGTAGTTTAACAATATTTTAATTTCCATACATGTTTCGAAGGAAATATATACCCTCATCAGCTGAAATGGAAAATTCTTAAAAAGTAAATGTTACGAATATAAATAAAACCGTATCAATTCTAATTTTTTTGGTTTTATCCTTAGCAAGGCGGAAACACCTTATATTTCTATCAGATTTCTTTGACTGGTTAATCTATATCACAACCAAACACAGCGCACCTCATTTTATGAAAATTTAGATATTTATTTTAATAAACACACACGACTAAATAAGAAATAATACTGGTGACCTTTCAAAATTTCCATGAAAAACTACGGCAAACGGCATTACGTGGCGCCCAGTGTTGCCAGAAATATTTGATCACAAGTAATAGGTTGACAGTTCGAAAACTAATAGGATGGTAAAAGACGGTGACAGAGTAAGAAAAGTACGAAAAAAAAAGGTCGTTATTTTCCGATGATATGGGGGGCCGCCACCTCCAGATTGAACATGAATTTCATATGGGGAGCCCCAAAACAAGAATGAACATCTAAAAAATTGTTAAAATAGTAATGGATATATTACAATTGAATCGGTGAGTTTGAAAACCGTACATGTCCAAAAATATCATTTCGAATAATTCAATAAAAACCTATTAACTTTTAAACTACTCATTTCACAGTATTGGTAAGCATAGAAAAGTTTTAGATCTGGTGGATGGGGGTTCATTTCTAGCAAAAATTACCCTAAAAACAAAATGGCGTACCATTTACAGCTAAAAAAAGGTAAAGGACATGTACGGTTTTTCACATCAGTATAAAAAAAAGTACAAATAAATTGAAAAATTTATTAGAAAATCATACAGGAATAATAAAAAAATAAACTGTTAGTTTGAAACACAAAATCTAATCGTCATTTTCGGCATTTGTCGTATTCCATGATGTCACATGGTGTAATGCCCCACCCCTATTCCTATTCTTTTATTATAAGGGCAGAAGCACTGCAGAACTTTGAAGGGGAACTGGGTCGGTCCTAGAGTACTATTCTATCAGTAAAACCCTTTGATTTAATTTTAAAACATCTATTGTATCAGTATTTAAATTGTCACAAGGTATTACAATTTTTGACAAACTGCATAAGTTCCTTTACAATTTCATCATTGCCTTATAACATTGGCAAACTGCATAAAATCTTGTAAACATCAATATTATGGTTATAATTTTATAAGTGCATAACTTCCGGTTAAATCTTAAAATGTCACATTTGAAATAGTTCTAAATTCATGTACAAATTCTTGAAAGGGAACTTTGTCATTAAACAAATTCTATTTTCTCAAAATGTTACTTTCACTTGATTTAAAGTCATTTATAAAGTCTGAAAGGGAGCACCTTCAACAAATAATTTTGTTTCTTTAAAATGTTAAAGTACTGTTTTTCCGCACTATTGTTATATTGTTCAACATCAATTACAATTTTCTTGAAAGTCGAAAGGGAACATAAACAATCTCTAATTTGTCACAATGTTTAACTTACTCAAAATTCTGTCCTTCTATTTTAACAACTACCGTGATTCATCAATTTTCCACAATTTACACTTTCATTTTACAAGGGAGCTTCACTAGTAACGATCTTTACTTTCTTTAAATTGTCATAAAATTTCTCAATGATTGAAAATTTCTTTCTGACACTACCATTTTCAAGTTACAAAGTAAACCACGTTCCTTTTATCTCATTTGCTCTTGTGACTTTCCGCGTCGCGACTGACCTTTTCCGATTAAATTAACTGTTCTTTCGCGAACCGACTATACGATTTTACGTCGCGTTTTGTTGCACTGCTTTCGTCTAAAATCTTAATGTCTCGTATAATTTCTTATCCCGTTTATGAAATCTTTCCCGAATAACGTTTATTCTGTCTGTCTAACTATCTCACTTGATGGCTTAACAACTACAATTTCTGACTATCGCACAACTTATCTTCGAACTTTGTATAAATTGACCCACCCCGACCTCCGAGGGGTCGGGAACAATTTCTTTAGTTAACGACTCAAAAAATGATTTTTCACTGTTCTAAGGCTACCACAAGACTGCTTAAGAGTGATTATCAGACTGCCTTTTTTCAGACTGCAGACTGCCTTTTTCAGACTGACTTTACCACAAACGTGTGACGGATATTTATAGGGGGTTTTCGTTACGTATGTTGTTGATCGCGTGATTTTTGTTTGTGCCAACTCATGGTCAACGCTGACTTTTCTAGGAATTTTTGCTGTTAAAAACAAGAAGGAATTTATTCCGCGAAGAAAACCGAAAAACAATCTCAGGGCCAAAAGTGACGTGATCGTTTCCAAGTTTAAGAATTTTATCCTCGAAGAGGCCCCGAGCTTAGTTAAGCTACCTCTTATAAAGACTTTCGTATGTTAATTTGGTTGGCTGCCCCCTTTTAGATCCTCTAACTTTTGAACTGAAAGAATTTGCGGTATGCGCGACTCGAGCAGAGTACCAAGAATTTTGTTATTGAAAACAAGTTGGAATTTTTCCTAAGAAAATCTCAAGGTGATGATGAAATACTATTGCACAACTTGTTCCCACTCCTTGAACCTTTTGGTAGGGTTTGACTTTAGGAATCTTTTCAGTTTACCGTTTCTGTTTTCGGAGTGATGGCGCACGACGGTCTTCGATTTTTTCTTAATTTAAAGTAAGTTTATTTTATTCTTAAACTTGAAGAATATTTTTCAAGAAAATATTTATCTTTTAAAACTTAATCCTGATTTTAATTTATTTTGAATAAGAACCTTTTAAGAAAAATATTGAACCCCTTTTTTTTTAAATTCTAATTCCTGAATTTACTTTTTGAAACACTACCGTAAATCATTTTATTTTTAAATCAATTAAAATCTTTGTTTTATTTTAAAATTTTTATAAATCCTTTCAATTTCCCAATCTCCTCTTTCATGAATGGTTATTTAACATTTACTTTATTTGTTTAAAATAAAAGGGCATATAATTCCCCCGGGGCATCACAATGGTAGTAAAATTCTAACTGCTCACCAGTGACATATGACATAATCTTTTTAATATCTGCCATTTTCTTTTCATTGATGGGAACTGGTTCTTTATATGCGCCACCATTGGGTAGAGGTGGGCTCTCTTTATGTTGTTGTAGTAATTTAAACGTGTCAGAGATGAAACCATCGACATATTCCCATGTTGTCACATACCCAGTTGTGGAGCTGTCATAGAGAAACTGCCTGTAGTTTGACACAGCAAAAGTTTGTTTTCTCGGATTAGCACCACGAACCAAAATAGAACATGTTTTTTTGTAGTTAGCAGGCCACCAATTTTTAAAATCAATAATGTCGTTATATCGTATTTGCTGCACAGTGAACGGTTGGTTTTTTCTCGCTGATATAATCATCTCTTCATATTCTTCAGGAATGTAAATTCGATCGTGTTTTTTAAAAATCCTTTTTACACAACCAAAATCCCTGTCACAGGGTAAAAACGAATGTCCTCTTATTGGGAAGTAATGATAAACTTTGTTAAATCGCTTGGTCGCCTGCAACGCTAGTAAAAACCGGACCATGGTTTGGTTTCGGTTCTGCCCAGCACATCCATCGGAAAACAAGTGGAGCTCAGTTATTTTAGGGGGTATATGATTCATTATGTAGTCATAAAGAAATGTGCACACCTCATTAGGTCCTTTTCGAGCTTGGCCTTCATGGTAGGTAAAAAAATGACCGGTATTTTCTTTAAAGTTATGTATCTGAAATGCGTACACCCACAGCTGCCTTAAATAAAAAATTTCCTGAACGGGAATGTGAGGAAGAGGCATGTTTTGTATGTAGTCAAATGCGAGACCCATTACTTCTGGTCGTTCATTACACATAGTTTGTACTTCTTTCATTTTGCTATAAAACTTTTTTGCACGCCTTTTATGGATCATGAGTTCCGCTGCAGTTACTCTCTTTGCATTATCGTTAAGGTTACTGTCTTTAAGCCTAGCCCCAAGTCTTTCACATTCTGAGCATACATCAACCTGTGGTCTTCCAAACCTAAGATTGTATTTTTCATTATAATATTTCAGGTAGAATTCGTATTTTACTAAATTTTCTAACTGCGGATGCTTCTCTACAAAAAGACTGTGCATTTTCTTGACATTTAAGGATGCATCCAAATATTGAATGATTTTGGAAGAATAATGGGAAACTTTAACGGGAAACGACTCTATGTGTTCTTTAATTTTCATAGTCCAATCATTGCATATTGCACGGGGTCTATTGTTATGTCGGCCCCTAAGATCCTTTGGAGATTTTGCTGCTAGAAGTAGGGTGTTTAAACGCTGAACTTGCCAATGTGATATGGCATGAAGGCTTATAAATGCCTGCTTGCACACAGAAATTCTATTTGTTTGTTTCATAACAAAGTATGAAAAATTTGATTTTCTTTGTTCTTTAGGCTCTAAATTCCTTACTCTATGTCTCTGAATAGGCTTCACTTCCATAAGTCCTTGCAAATATGTGTCTTGTTCGTTTTTTGGCCTACCGTCGTATAGGTTAGATATTATTCCTATCTTTTCTTCCGCATTAAACTGCTGCGTGCATTTTTGTTTGCAGCTATAAAATATGATAGTTAGGTATTTTAATATTAACGCAAAAAAAATGGTAACCTACTTGCATTCGGGTCCTACAGCCTTCGCTTCAACATGCTTTCCCTTCTTAGAAATATATGACTGGCCTTGCAAGCGTGCTGTTTTTATTTTGTTGTGTTTCCAACCATCAAAATTCTTTTTTCTTTTTCTGCTACCACCGCCGGTAACATCTGCTTCTGCACTATTACTGGCTGACATATTTTGTTTAAAAAGTCTAGATAACTACTTAAATCTAGGTATTGTTGACAATGAATACACATACGAGGCGACGGCCGTGCTTGCAAATAAACAACTGCAGAAAATATGTGTGAATGAGATGAAAACCCGTACAAGTCACGGACATGTACGGTTCTTCTCCTCATCACTTATAACCACCTGCTACACTACGTTAACGGTTAAGTAAAGCGTAAGGTTTTTATGCTCAATCAACAAGGGCACATATTTTAAACAAAATGGCTATCTTACTTTAAAATGTCAAATTTTGGACTTGTACGGTTTTCGAACTCACCGATTCAATTGTAAAAGACTGACAACGCTGGTGACACAAGGAGGGGTCGCCGAGCAGCTTCGGCTATCGTCGACCGGTTATTCTTATTCTATTTTCGACTTTGTGTTTAGTTAATTGTTCTCTGTATGTTGCACGTTGATTGTTTTTGTTATTGATTTAGTATGTTCCATTATATATACATATAAAAATTGTGATAGGATTTGTGATCTACATTTTTATGGTTCTTTTTTGTACTGCTGTACTGAAAAATTGATCAATAAATGAATTGAAATTGAAAATTGGTTCCAATGGCGCGGCGAATGTTTTAAAAGTTTGTCGGAATCTTTTCTTTTTTTAGTGGTATTTTAGCTGTAATGTGTGTTATATTTCTATGAAATTAATATACGTATATACATATATTATTCTTTCATTTCGTATACCGTTAAATGCGTAAAACCTTTTAATACCTTTAAAATAGAATTAAAAATACTAACACAGTATAAATATCCATAAGAAGTTTAAAAATCACTATCCCTGTGACATCACTGCGCGCGACAAACGAAATTGGAACAGTTAGATATCCTACCTTTAGTTATTGTATCATGATCCTTGACGATCGTCTGTATAAAATAATATTTAGGTTGGTAATCGTCAGCTCTCGAAGCAGTGCAGCCGCAGCAGGTATTGATGTTAACATGTGTCAGTTTGAAGGTTATTTTTATTTGATTAGCAAAATGCAATGTAAAATGAGCTCCAACGATTTTACAACACATCCTTCCCACATCCTTCTCTGTTCAACTAAAATACACTTTACAAAAATCAATAAATCAATAAATAAAATAAAAAATTATTTTATCCGGCTGTCGTCTTTCGAGATATCTACAAGTAATTAAATAGATTTCATAGAATTACATACTATAAAAAGAATACACTTCTAATATTCCATCTGCATATTCGTTACACTGGATATAGTAAATGTCATATTTTAGTTTGGCTGTAATAATTTGTTAAACTGATTTTTTTATTAATTAGAAATTATAAATCAACTTAGAGAGCCTGAATATTCTGAGAGAAACAAAAGAATTTTTCATTATGATACAACTGAGAGTATTCTTTTGTTTTCTTTTCTAAATATCCGTCATGGCCAACTCAAAAAAATTGTATAATTTTTAAAAAACTCGGGCATAATATTAAGACTAATAAAAATATGGGGGTGTCCTCACATGTGAAATTGTCAGAAAAATATATATCAAAAATGAGGAGGCCTAGAAAATTTCTAATTAGGGCATCTTTTGTTTCACAAAAAAGAAGAAAAGTGCCGCGAAAATCGCAGCTTCCTATCTTTACTAATAACCCCCTAAAACCACCGAAAAATTGACACCCTGTAACGGGTTCGACACTTTTATATGGTATCTCCGTAACTGTTAGTGCTATCAAAAAAGTAATGTAGGTGTTATGTACTCTTTTTAGATCAAACTTAAAATGATAAAATCAAAATTTGAAAATTTTCGCTCGCTTAAGAGATACAAGGGAAAATCAAAAAATTTACAATTTCAAAATTACCCTATATTTTCTTAGTTAAAAGAGATACAGAAAAATGTTTTATACAGAAGTTTATTTATAATAATTGTTGAATAATCTGCCGTTTTCAAAATAAGTATACGGGGTCAGGTAAGAAAGTTATCGGACCTAACCTCATTTGTTTAAATGGAACACCCTGTATGTTTTAATATAAAAAGATAGCATTTTAAATTCTCTTTAAAAATATATACACACCATAAATGATATTGTTTCCTAGGCGATTTATTTATACTTTATTACTTTAAACCACAGTAGGCCATGAAACAAAAGCTAATATACTAGAGACAACTATGTTGTTGTTAACATTTAACGTAAATTTAATTTTTACATATTCATTTGTGAAAATGACTTATCAACATTCTGAAAAATTTGATATGATATCTATCATCCATGGTGTGTTATAAATTTGAAAAGATGCTATCTTTGTAGTTTTATATATACAGGATGTTCCGTTTAAACAGTGAGGTTATGTCCGATAACTTTCTTACCTGACCCCATACAGTTATTCCGAAAACGGCAGATTATTCAACAATTATTATAAATAAACTTCTGTATAAAACATTTTTTCTGTATCTCTTTTAACTAAGAAAATATAGGATAATTTAGAAATTGTGAATTTTTTGATTTTCCCCCATATCTCTTAAGCGAGCGAAAATTTTCGAATTTTAATTTTAATATTTTAAGTTTGACCCAAAAAGAGCACATGACACCTGCATTACTTTTTTGATAACACTAACAATAACGGAGATACCCTATGAAAGTGTCGAAAATGGGATACCCTACACACTATTCTAGGTATCTCAAAAATGATTAGGTTAATTTCGTCAACATCATCAACTAGTTTCGATAAATCAATTTTACTGAAGACAATTTAACTTATTATGACAAATCTTTTTTGTTTAGTCTGAGGTTAAATTTCCAGATTAAGCCGAATAATTCTGAGCTTTGTTTGACTGTAGGCGAAACTTAAAGAAATAAGTTGATGCGCTCAAACCAATTTCTGGTAATAATGTGAATGTTAGAGTAAGCAGATCCCTGGTAGAACCTAATCCAAGCGATGCAAACGTCAATAATACACATAAATCCTATATGATACGGACTTTCTTGACGACACTGTCAATGGTTAGGAGAACAGGAACATAGGGTATAAGTTGCTGAATTTTATTTTATTACGGTTCCGGTTCCAGCCGTAAAATAGGTTAAATAATATTTTTAGGATAATCCGCTAAACTCCAAGTTATCTAGGCCAAAAATGCAATTGCAAAAATGCAGGCCATTTATCAAGCTACCTACAGATTATGCAACGATTTCATTAAAGCCTTGTCTCGAACAATGGCGATTGGCGATTCACGTCGGTGATTTGTGGTTATTGGATTTTGAATCATTGCGTTTATTAAAGCACGTTATTTTTGAATTACCGGCAAAGGTTGCTTGTATCTTTATGGCTGCGAAAGCGTGACTTTTTCCTATTAGTTATTTAACTAATTCAAACCGGATTGATAAAACCCTCAGCGCTATCTAGTACCAACGAAGCACACCAATCAAAATAAGACAGTTTTGAGACATCAATTCAAGATGGTTCCACTGTAAAGACGCAGTCGTGGATCACAATTAAAGTAATCTATATTTGGCAGCATATCAAATCAGTTTTAACTGATACAACGAAACGCATCTGGGGATGGATCTGTAAAAAGAGAAGAAATAACAGTTTCACCTTTTATTTGACTGCTTGGCAATGAGAAACTATTAAAATGAATTATTATTAAATACTTATAAACCCTATATATTAATATTAAAATCGGCACCATATCGTTTATTAAATTGAAATGGATGTTGCTGAAATAGGAGCACAATTCAAAATTTACTATGTTATTAATACGAATAAAAAACAGTTGACGGTAACAGCCTCCAACGTAATCTAAACATTATTCACTAAAGATGTTTGTTGAATTTTGACCGTGACAGTGGGCGCATTCAGCAGAGTCCATCAATTTGTAAGCGATTAGTAATCATCTCCTGAATGCACTAAAAATAATCGATTTCGCAAATCGATTGGAAATTGGACGCCATTTTTTCCATCGAATTTAAAAAGTGATTGGTGATTTGACAACGATTTACGTCAGTTTTGTTTGTTAGGTTGAGGAGTAAAATTTATAAAGAAATGACGAAAGAAGTAAATTATAATTATAAAAATATATTATACACGATCCCCGCTAGTGAAGAGGAGCATTAAAATAAAATTATCGATATCGTACAGAAAAAACGCAATATTTGATAAATATATTAAAGAGGGATCCTAACCGAACAAAAAACGGACAACAAAATGCATTCAGCAGAATTACAAATCGATACGTATCATGACGTCACCAATTAAAAATTGCTAATAAATCGATGGGCTCTGCTGAATGCAGCCATTGTTAACTTCCTACAGTTGTCATTTTAAACCACCAACTATCAATTTCGGACGATTTTTAAGTTGAATCCTTTTATGCCTGTATTCTCCGCAAGAGGTAAACCTTGAAAAACTTTGTTTTAAATTAATTTGAGGGTCAATTAACGCGTTAATTCTAAAATTATCACGTCCTTAAAGATCTATTCCTTTAGATCTCATCTTAGGGCCGATGTTTCAAAGTCCCCTTAAGGTACAGAATGATATAAGTCATCCTTAACTCACGTTTGACAGTGTATTAAAATTGAAACTAAAATTAATTTAAAACATAGCTATTTTAAGATTTACCGTAACGTTAAGGCTATCTTAGCTAAGGTCTAATTTAAGATAACATTATTATGGACTTATAACTGTTATTAAACATCAATTATTTAAACCTTTTATACATGGTGTTAATTAAGTATGTGCAGTAATTTTAAGAGATTCTTTGGGTGACGAGAAGTTCATATAATCATGGGTTCGCAAATGCTTCGTTTTCACGATACAGGGTGTTAAAAAAATGTTTAATAGGGTTTTCGTAAATAATCTTAAATATCCTTTTGTCGATATTGTTGAAATTTGGCAGTTTTATCTGTAGTGTTAAGGGGCTAATTTAGCCCTAAGTAGATTAAATTTATTGAGTCCAGTGGCGTCCCGGGCGGCCCCTTACCGAATATTATTGGAAAAAAGAAGCACTTTTGGAATTTTTCTCGGATGAAACAACTAAAAATACAACACTTTTGTCTCTCAAATTTTTTTCGTATCTTACTTTGTTTTCGAAAAAGAAATAAAAACAACTTTGATGCATGTCACTGGAGATGCATGGACATTTTAGTTTTTAATCGAGGTTTGCTTTCCAAAATAATTGCAGCATTTAACTTGACAGATCTCAGTTTATTTATAAAATATTAATTTGTTGTGTTTAGAAAGTATTTTTGGTGATTATTTCTTGTTCCATATGGTTCAGTTTACTAATAGTGGCAGATGTGCATTTCTGTTATGGAATGGCTCATGGTAGAGGTGTTACAGTGGACCTGGAATTGTTCCTTTGGAACAGGTGTCACCTACCTATTCCGCGTACCTGTTGTCTATTACCAGGTACCTATTCCAGGTCAAGGTCCGTCGGCACTGTTCAGCTGGTTATAAGTATTCGTTGCTGTTCAGTTCATCTTTCAAGTTGCTAGGTACAGGTACGATACGTAAGTCGTACGATATAGCGAATAGAATGGCAATAGGCTTTTCTTAAATCGATATGTTACGGTTACCAGCGGCTAGGTTGACATTTAAACGCGGGGCAGCGTCTGACACCGTGGCAGCTGATATTTTAAACGCTTTTTGAAAAATTAAATGTTAAATAAATCACGAAAAAATTAAAGAGAAATGGAATTGGGATATTTTATTTTTTAAATGGATAAAAACCAAATCATTATTCTTAAAAATACATTAACAAAAATTAGAACGTAAAAATAGCTACTCCTTGGAACGGCTACAGCAACGAAAAAAAAACATTTATAAAAAATACTAAAACAATAATTAGTGTTGTAAACAACAAAAATATATACACACATATAATTCCACACAACGCTAGTGCGCTTTATCATGTTTACTACAAAGTACTAACTAATATGTAACGCAAAAAATTAGGTATACTCTTAATAAACCGCAACTGAAAACAAAAATTTATATTTCAACGATGCGCAGAGCTTATCTACCTATGTGCTAGAGCTATGCGAAAATCATAAAACATTTAACTGTTGCGAAAATTTTTAAATTGTGAAGAGACATCACATGTTGCCGGTTTCTACCGACGATTCACGAAAATGGACGAAGACGAACGCGTCTTTTTACCTGGTACCTGTTGCAGCTCTCTCCATCCCACTTATTCCAGCCGGACGGAATAGCGACAGTGCGGCGATCTAATTTGTGGCGGATTAATTTGGACCTGGAACAGGTTTTTGGAACAGGTGTCTCTTTGAAACAGGTACAGGTCCAAACAGATACAAACAAAAGCTGTTCCGTAACACCCTTAGCTCATGGAAACTCTTATGCTGCAAGACGTATTTATCAAGAAAGATTTCCTCAACATGTAGTGTGAAAACCCGATTAAATATTTAACACCATGTATCTTGAAAACGAAGCATATGAACTTTTCGTCTTAGAATGACCCAAAGAATCGTCTCTTAAAATTGCTTAATTAACACCCTGTATTATAGACAAGGAGGATCTATAACCGATAGACTGCATTTGACACTCTTGATGATTTATTGTTTTTCATAATATATCGCCTGTACAACCTGACTTGCACGTTCTGCAACAAATAGAGCATTATCTTGAAGTATATTTGAATAAAAATAAATTTATTTTGGCATAATATTTGTCCCGGAAAATAGTAACAGCCCCATGTTCTTGTCTTCCAATACCGCATATTTTGTAAAAAAAAATAGAAATTGGCATACAACTCAACTAAAATATAAGATTAGAAATTAGAGCACAAGTTCTTAAAAATCGTTGCTTTATCCATTAATCTATGAAAACAGAGGTTATCAAACGCAACGTTGTCAACTCTTTATGCGGCTTAGATAAGCTCGCAAATATTTCCTACGGTGCTTACCGCACTTTATTTAAGATAACTTAAAGAAATAGGATGACTTAAGTCCTCAAAAAAAGGGGTTTGGGAAGGTTTGACTCATGTTGCACAAAAAGTGCGATAACTTCTGAATACATTAACCGATTTTTTCAAACTAAGTCTTGTTTTAAAGATATTTGATAGCAGAACTATAGTCTATAATAATACTTAAGTTTTACTTTAAGACTATGCCGTTAGATGGCGTTTTTGATCACATTAATAATTTACTCCATTTTCCATTAAAAGTTAAATGGAAGCATAAGTTTTTAATCTGCTAATTTATTACCGTAAAATTATTTAAAAAGTTTCGCAAACTGGAAGTCGATACCGCTTTAAAAACTTAAATTATGAGCAAAAATCTATGTTTTAACAATTTTAAATGATAACATCAAATATTCGTTAATAATAAGTAAGCCATGAAAATCCAGACAATAAAATTGGTTGAATATGCTGTCATTGGTTTCACCGCAATTTGTTATTTTGAATTCTAAAATTGTACTTCTATTGTTAAAAACTAAACAATTTGTATGTTGTCGTCGTATTCTATTGATAAGCCATATTACATACTGGCCGTGTATTTTGTGTTTCGAAAATACAGTTATTGCTTGTCAGGAGTACACTGTAAGATATCCAACGAGACAACATTTTTTGTGGATGGTTTGAGTTTGTATCGGTAATGCTTGTCCAGGTTCTCGAAACCGTCTTGCCAAACGCTTCTTAAATGCCATCCGCCAAAAGCGTTGTCTCTCCGGGTATCTTACAGTGTACCTATTCCTAACAGGCAATAACTGTATTTTCAAAAAATTGAAAATACACGGCTCGAAACCAATATAAAACTAACAATAGACCAATGTAAAGAAGCTCATGACGTGAGGACCAAGAACAAACTTCTTTACAGTCCAAACGGATCAATGTCCTTTCGCTAAGGCCATCAGCAAAAATTTTACCTAATCAACTACTCCACCTCTAACACGTTCCGATGGTACAATAGCATCCACAGCCGGAGACAAAGCAAATTTACTTCTCTGAACTATTTTCTTCGCCTTCCACTGTACATTTCCAGGGAAGACCACTACCCAATATTTCTGCAGTCCAATCCGAAATAACCAAAATTGTGTTCCGTCAAACGAATCCTTAGAGGGCTCAGTCAAAAAGCTTGTAAATTCTCGTTATGGTTCTCAAGAGATGCGCCGATGAACTAACACCAGTATTTTGTATACTTTTTAACTTATCCTACAAAAAAATAATATTTCCATCGTGCTGGAAGACCAAAGGAAGGTAAAAGAACTATGCCTAACAATTATCGACCAGTCGCATTACTTTTAGTTATATGAAAAGTAGTGAAAGCTATTAACCAACATCTTCTAAAGTAGCTGGAAGACTTCAACATTATCAGCGATCATCAATATGAAGTCCAGATCAACTCGATCTTCTAGTCTATGGCAGCCATCTTTGGGACAACGCAATCGAATATCATAGGGAGTTTCGGGCTGTGTTGCAACGTTGTGTTTTCCAACTTCTTTTTTCATAATGTAATGGCTGGTGCAACGTTTAAGAATGTCTAGAGTCGTCTAGTACTTTGTTCTCTAATATCTAACCTTAGTTTTTGAACAATTCGTTGAGTTGTGTGTCAAATTTGATTTTCTTCTTACAAAATATAAGTATTTTTCTACACTATGTTATGGATGATACTTAAAAGAAATCCTGTAATTTTACTTATGCAGGAAACAGTGTTGTTCCTAAAACATTGTTGTGACTATCATTATCATATTCAAGAGTATGCTCTATTGGCTACAGAACATGTAAAACAGTAGGTTTAGTAGGTTCAGGACAAACCACTTGAAAATTAACTTAACTTAATTCACCAAGAGAATCAAACGTATTATCTCGATTATAGAACCTCCTGTGAAATCCAATATCTATAATATCGTCCTCAATAAATATTTCATCTTCTGATTCGTCCATATTATTATAGAATGAAAATTATAAGTTTGATGCTTTTATGACAGTTATTTCAAACTTCACCGTAGTGCGCAGGTGTTAAATTACATAATTCAGCCTAAAATATTGTTGGCTTAAGGCTAATTCAACTTAAGTCTCTTCATTGCTACCGGGACTAATGGAACCGTGACTTTACGCTGTCTTAATTTTAATCCTGCTTAAATCATTACGGAGAATACCGGCATTGAAGATTTCGCCTCTCTCCCCCCTAATCTTCTAACCTTTTTCTCATTGAAATATGTCAAGCAACTTTTGACGTATATTTGTCAAAATTCACGTAAATACCAAATTTTATGTTTAAGAAATCCGAAACGCGAGATGAAATGCAGGATCGTTTCATATGCACTTGCAGTATTTGTGCATCGGAGTCGTTTCTACAAAAATATATTCCAAATCCCTGCTGTATGAAATGGATCGGTATAGTTCTTAGCTTAAGCTTTATTGGATACGCTCTTGTAAGGTTATTTGAACCATGCCAACCTCTTGTAGATACACGACTCATTTACTAAATAAGATGCAGGAACATATAAGTGTAGATCAAGTGCCAAAAATTCATATTTATGTCAAGCCTGTTTTTAAAACATGATGTCAAGACGATGAAATAAAATTTCATGTATGCTGATGCAATCTATCCATATACTTAAAGTATTTGAAGAGAAATGCACCGTTTAGTAGTTATTATGTGTTCTACTAAATACAATAAAATTATGTAGTTATTTATAGTATAGTGTTTTCTTTTAATGTTTTAATGCGTTTAATATTAGAACTATTTTATAAAGTGATACACGCATCTGCAAGTTATTAAATTTCCTTGTCGATACTTATACTAAATTATAGGTAGTACGTCTTGGGTTTCGGTCACTTTGAAGGGAAATTCAATCCCAAGTTGTAAAGGGGTTTTTAAAAATAATAATATTTAAATCAAATTTTGTATTTGTACTCCAAACAGGATTTCAAACACCTTTTTTATTTGTCGTTTTGCTTAGAAATTTAAAATTAAGGTTGGTAGAAGCATGTACAAAAGGTCCCTTGAACCTTGTACTTTTTGAGAACCCTTTATAATATAATAGATTTTTTTTCTTCGAAAATCTTAGTTTCTCGTCACGCAGAGCATTTAGGAAGATACACATTTTTTGATTAAACGCATAATAAAAAGTTCCCATTTGTGTAGAACATCCTTGGACAGGTTGTATATTTTTTAGTGTACTAGACCTTGTGATAAGCCACTCACCGTAAATAACATTGTATAGAGAATCAACACGGCTTTTCCTCAAAGAACATTAAATCAATTATTCGGTAAGAAGATAATACATTTTTTTTTTAATTATTAATTATTCAAATTTTTCCAATGGTCTCAGACACTTAGCTAGGGGGGAGACCGGAGAAAAGAGTGAGAACTTTAACGCGTAATTTAATGGGGGATGATAGACTGATTGTCCTAGCCATGCTTTCTGTTAACTGGAACTTACTTACTTTTACTGTTAACCCAGATAGAGTAATCGACATCATGACAACAAAATACAACAGAAGATTGTTATTATAATAATATATAGTGTTTTTTCTCTCAGCCGAAATCTAGAACACTAAAGACCACAATTAATTTTTAATTAAGCATTTTATTTAAATATTGATAATAATTTACAATTATGTTTTAATCTAGTTGGAAAAACTCCGATATTAGAAAATAATAATTTTGGTATAAAAATAGATAAAACTCTACTCTAAGCGCTGTATATGGTTTGATCCATGTTGGATTAGTTTCACTTTCGACATTTTATAATCTTAACAGGGCCGTGAACTACATAAATGCGCCCTTAGTGATTACGGGTGGAATAAATTTCACTTTCTCATTGCTACTTTTTATTCTCCACAAGATGGCATTATCAGATCTTTCAGGTGACGTTTCGTCTTTGGGTCACAATTAACTTAATTTTTTGAAGTACGGGCCTGGATCTTTTTTTTTAAATTATGAAAGAGGACCGAACTCTACGTTCAGTGGTATACAATACTTATATACTTATATATATACTTAATTTTCCGACGCTTTGTTCCTTAATTTACTATTTTTTTAAAATTCGATATAATTCGAAAATGTTAAACTAATTACCTTTCTTTGTATTAATAAAATAAATTACTTGCATTTACGCTAAGTACAGAAATAGCAATAATATTTTTTAAATCTTACAGTTCCTTCGAAACGAAAGTAAATTGCAGGAACATACTAGGGGTATTTTAATGAAGATTGTCAATTTTAAGAAAAAAACATCGGAAAACCAGTAAGTGTTGCATACCATCGACGAGATTTCGGTCTTCTTTCATAATTTAAACAAAAAGATCCAGGCTCGCATTTAAAACAATTAAGTTGAGTGACCTAAAGATGAAACGTCACACGAAAAATCTGATGATGTCATCTTGTGGAGAATAGATAGTAGTAATAATAAGAAAGTGAAATCTATTTTTGGGCATCTCTTCGAACAAATAAAAACCAAAGCGCAAAATTTTAGAAGGAAGAGAGCCTAATTTTTAACAACTTGTATATTAATAAAACACATTTTCGTCGCAGAATTTTTGAAACTAAGAAATAAATTACTGTTAATCCAAATATGACGTCAGGATCTGTTGCTCCAGACTTCACCCAAAATCTGTTAAACTTCATAATCTACAAATTATTGTCAAAGTATGAAAACAGACGTCAATGTCAGACGCCTAATTATTTTTTAAAATTCCCGTTCATACTAAATTTTATGTATTCTACGTCGGAGCACCGAAATGATAGGCGGCGTCGCTTAAAATGCACCTGCAGTATTTGCGCCTCAAAGACTTATATCCAAAAGTTTGCACCAAGTCCTTGTTGTATGAAATGGATTGGAATTATACTTAGCTCAGGTTTCGTTGTATCCGTACTTTTAAGACTTTTAGAGCCTTGCCAATACCTTGCAGACACGACCCCCGTTTACTAAGAAAATGCCTAAACCATGTTACAATTACTGCCCAAATACCGATAGAGCCAAATCAGTTCCTAGTACAAATTGTTTTTCTGGCAATCAACCACCCGATGAAGCAAAATTTGATTTACTTTCGAAGCTTTTAACAGGAAGGGAGGAGCACCCATATAAGCCAAAACCCAAAATATTTGCAGAAAAAGGACACAGATTTATTGAATTTAAAAACGAATGCGTTCAAAAATGTACTCGAGATGCGGCGTGCGATTGTAATTTGTGTCTAATACAACCATGCTCAAAGGTACGAAATAAAACGTGTGTAAAAAAGGAAAAGTGTTGCTTCAATACAGTTTCAGCTGGTGACGAGGTTCCTTTAAAATCCTCTCCTCCGAATAAATGTTGTAATCCTTGCCGCAAGCGTTCTAAACGAAATGCCAAAATAACAACCCTTAGAAGTTCTCCTTGCAGCACCATAAAGATTAAAAGCTGCGAAACGCCATGTGCTACGAACTGTGTTGGTAAGGAAAGGTCTCAAAAAGATGTAAATATTAACTTTCAGTTGAATATGCAAAGAAAGAAGAAAAAATGTAGTTGTAGTAAAATAATTGCCGCGTCCAAGCCATGTAAAAAGAAGAAAAAACGAAGGAAGTGTGATTGCAAAATTGAAACAGACAGACAGCAAATGAAATGTAAATGCCATCACACAAAACCTATAATTATATGTGACAGACCACCAGAACCTCCTATCGTCTATCCAAATTCTTCATTGTTATGTTACTGTGACCCAAAAGAAAATAAGAGAGAAAACGGGCAGGAAATAAAGAAAACCAATTTTATCGACACTATAAGAAAGTTTTTAAGTAAAGATAAAGTTAAAAGGAACGATTCAAGAAGTAGTAGTTTTAAGAATGAGAATGAAAACAATACATTGTGTATTTGTCCCGAAAAAAAATCTGAAGAAGATTTTTGGTCACAGAACTACATTAAAATTCAGTGTGTTCCAAATGAAGGAATAGAAGCAAGGAAATGTACTTATGATAAACAATTAGACACGAGCCAAAGTGTTTGTCCGATAAAACCTTGCGTTAAGATATATACTTGTTGTCCGCGTGCACAAGAGGAACAGTATATCTGTCGTAAACAAGACGAAAAGCAAGAAATTTGCCTACAAGATGAGGAGCCTAAAATGTTATGCGCATGCCCTCCAGAAAAAGAAAAGGCGGAATCTAATATATGTCCTACGAAAGTTAAAAATCGTTATAATTATCCTAAAGGAGAAAATTGTAGTTGTTGTACCAAAGTAAGAACATCTTATTGTCCTAAAGGAGAAAAGCGTTGTTGTTGTCCTAAAGGAGGAAAATATTGTTCTTGTCCTAAAGGACAAAAATGTTGTTATTGTAGGATACGAAGCAAAGAACAGAATGTTCTATGTCATTGTCCAGAACAAGAAAAATCCGAGCTATGTCCAAAAAGAAATTATAATCCTTTCAACTGTCCCAAGCTGGAGAAATATAGGTCTTGTCCTAACGAGCAAAATCAAGGATGTTGTCCAGGGGATCAAAGAAGAGTATGTTTTAATGCCATTAAAGGAGAAACCGAATCTAATATTTGCGCAGTATCTAGGAAACAATGTACTCAATGTTGTAAATGTCCACTGATTATTAATAGGCCAGTTTGTGAGTTGAACAACATTACCGAATGTAATAGAGAATGCAGAAGCAAATGTAGTTCGAGATATGGGTCTAAATCGGCTTATTGTTTCAATGATGCTGATGCTAGCAGTAGTGATGAATCAAAAATGTCAAAATCGCGATCTCAAATAAGAAACAGTTGTATTAAGCAAAGGAAAAAGAGATTGAACGCTATATCACCAAACGATTCAACGCCTAAAAGAGAATCTGTCAGGCCAGTGCAAGAAGACCATTTTGGAATCATGGGTAATTACGATTCTAGAAGACTTAGTCTAAATCCATTTTCCCCGCCATCTAAAGGAAAACGTTCTAAAGGAGAAAATGGCAATATTAAGAGTACTTCACCGGAAGATACAAAAGATAAACCAGGAGAAGACTCGAAGGGAAAAGATGAAAAAAAATTTAAAGGTAACAAGAAAACTGATAATAAAAAGAAAACTGATAGTAAGAAGAAAACTGATAATAGTCCACCTGCTCAGCCGAAAAGTAAAATAAATTCCAAAGGTAAATCAAGAATAGCGGCAAAAATAGATGATAATGCTCAAAACACAATACCTTTGAATGCTATTTACAACGGCGAGATTGATGAAAATATATCTGACACTATTACTCCAACTGTTGGATTTGTATTCGTTCATTATTTTGGACCTGCATTGGGACAGAAGGAAAAGTTTACAGAAGGTCCAGTAAAGAAATATCAGAAGCGTCCGAGTTATGGAGAAGCCATACGCTATTACAAAAATTGTGCAATCTACTTTATTCCAGTTCCTGTAGGAAAACTTTCTCATCTAAAATATTTTATCATACTTTATATCGCTCCAAAATCATCAAAAGTATTGTTCTATTTAGGTGTAATTTTATTCTTGCCCGTTTGGTTAAATATAAGTTGAATTTATAGGCATTATAGCTAATTATTGGGAAGCAAGACCTTCTGATTTATAGAAGCTAGACAAGAAACCAATAAAAGACTCGTTAACTCCCGGAAACGGGAAGTTGTAGGAGGGAGGCCTGTACGATTTTCTTGTCAAAAATTATAAATAGACCAATGTCAGCCACTTATGACAAGCGCATCATAAGCAAGAGTTAACGGGTCCGTTAATCATCCGTTGTCTATCTTTTACATCTTAGTTCTGAAGTGTAGTATGTTATCAAGAATATTTAAACAAAGAGTGGATGGACGATAGATTATGAGAAGCCAGTGTTCACTTTTTATAAATCCTACACCATATATCAGTATTTTAATTTAACATTGGCTGCCATAACTTGACAAAAGTTATTTGAATATATTATATTATAAACCTTCATCGTTCGTCGATATAAATGTTCTTGTGTTATGTCTGTGTATTGCTATTTATTTTTTTCTCGCTCAAAAATTGGATTCAGAAAAGGGATAGAAAAATAATATATTGGGTACAGGTATAGAGGATCCGTAATTTGCTCAGACATGAAAGAAACAATGGGCATTGCTTTCTAAGCTAAAAATGCATTCCGATTAATCTGCAAATATGTAGTCATGGTCATCAAATGAATATACTGCTATTGGTTAGTGGTTATCGTTAACTAGCAAACAAGTTCAAAACTTATTATTCAAATAGCATTATCGTCCAACATATATTTAGACTTCTAGAAGTGATAGGCAGGTTTACACTCAAATAATGCTATTACCTTAATTTGTAACCAGGAAATATCCAGGAAATAAGTTCATCAATAATAAACGGAAAACAACAGAAATGTTTTCTATAAATTAACAGTACTTATATTTTTTCATTGTTAGATTATTTTTATTCTCAACCAACTGAAAGTTTATGACAGGAAACATCACAGTACCTGAACTTTAATATAGACAATTTTTTAATTCCTTTCGTGTTCGTCGGAGATTCATTATACATTTTTATTCTCTTATACAGGGTTACCCATTTTTGACACTTTTGATGGGTATCTCGGTAATTATTGAACTTATCAAAAAACTGATGTACATGTCATGAGATGTATTTGGGAGAAACCAAAAATGATAAAGAAAGAACTTAAAAATATTCGCTGGTTTAAAAGATACGAGGGTAAGTTGAAAAATTGTCGATTTTAAAATTGTCCTCTACATTTTTTATTACTAATAATAGAAGAAAATGTTTCATATAAAAGTTTGATAGTGCGCTAAGCGGAATATGGTCCCACCTAAAAATCGCATCTACCGGGTCAAAAAGTTATCGTATCAAACTTACTTATTTTAAATGAGATACCCTGTCTGCATTTGCATTTTTATTTCTCTTCCTAAATATATAATACGCTATATATTTTATTTTATAAATGAATAAATAAATGAATAATTTCTATTTTTATATTAAATTTGTAGTAGGCCGTGCATTATGACGTAAGAAATGGAAATATATATTCCCATTTTTCACTGAAGGGTAGCTGCCTCTCAGAGTAAGGGTAAAGGTAAATCACAAATTTAATAATTTTGCTGCATTATCATACGCATGCAAAAACTATCTATTTAAATAGTTAGTAGGTTATGGATGAAATTTAGTTGACATGGAAACAAAACAGAATAATTCATTTTGGCATGTACAGACAACGAATACTTATAACCAGGAAGAAGACAAACTGCCGTGTTAAATAATCGAAGCAGGCATGATACGGCGACATCCATTATGCCTGGCGCGCACGTGCTTTTCAAATGTCACTTTTGTCCAAATTTTTATTACTGTCAATATTTTAAAGTGACATTTAAGCAAAGAAAACATCGAAAATACAATACTATATGTACAGCTACTAACCAAGTAAATATATGCACCATCATTATGATTATGGGCTTCCAATTTGTTTGTTTCGTAGCATACTCCTGGCAACATTAGTGATCGAAGTCCTCTTTAATTATGGGATTCTCAATTAAACTATGAAAAGAAAGAATTATTATAATAATATATTACCGGAATTCTGGCTACGGGTTAATATAACTAAGCTGTAATTATTATGTTGTAGCTTTTGACTTCTGGATTGGAAAATTTAAGTAAAATTCTTTAAAAATGTGTTTGTTGCTAGTTTGCGTGACAAGTTTGGGATATAATGGGACAATATTATAATGTAAAATAACAATAACGAATAAAAATTAGTAAAAAAATATTTCAATCATAAATTACTTACCTACAACAAAACGAGAAGGTCCGTTTTCGCGAAAAGAATAGAAAATTAAAAATTATTTTAGAATTTAATGACGCTTCCTCCACCATTTTCAATCACATTATAAATCAAATGTTACTTGATTTTATCCCCTTCCAGACGAAGGATGTTCGGTTGTGAAATAATTTAAGAACGTGTGCTGCTCGTATTCTATGTCTGTCTCTGTCTGCATCAACCTTCTCCGATTCAATAAAGGGAGACAAATATGGCCTAGATTAAATCGAACAAACCCAAAGTCTGATATTGACACAGAACGATCGACACAAAAGGATAAACGTATGGAGTAACCTGCCTGGCTGTGACTTCACTTGCACGGCCTACTTATATGCTTCGATCCCCGCCATAAGCGGTCTCACCGGACTGTGCACCGATGGCAACGCTTACAGTTCTTTAACTGTTAGATAAGATGGTTTACGAAAACTATGAAAAATGTGTTGTGTTATGCGCATATATTGAATGTCAAAGAATGCCTTAAACTTGTATTTTCAACGTTACCCTGAGAGGCAGCAACCCTTCATTGATATTTTCGAAAGACTAGAAGGCAATCTGAAGAATTATGGTAGCTTTATGAATATTTTAAGGAAAATAAATAAAGCGACATAATAAACGTTCTTGGGTTAGTGGAAACTGAATTTCTAGTAAGTTTCGGTCACTATTACCAATTACCTAGAACAATTTTATTCCAAAAATGTCATATTTATTATAACAATGTTATTAAAATAAAATTCGTTTTCAGCAAGGAAATTTCTTGTCTATACCTAAAGTAGAGAAATCAGTTGGAGTGTCAAAAATCAAGGTTCAAAAAATGTTAAAGAAAAACCATTACTTCCCATATAAAGTAAACGTGACACAATATTTACATCACGGAGATCATGAGAGGAGAATTCAATTTTGTCGTTGGTATTTAAATAAATGTAACAAATTGATGAGGCAATAATTACAAGTGATGGAATTACTAACGGCCACAATGAAAGATACTGGGCCAATACAAACCCGTATTCATGAGGGCAGTACGCCCACAGAGCAGATTTGGTTATAATATCAGTTGTTTTTGCAAGGGCACAAGCTTGTCTATACATGTTTTGAAGGAAACCTAAATACTAAAAAATTATGGAAATTAACCTTTAAAATTTGCTGAACGACAAACCTTTGGCAGAACGAATTAATATGTATTTTCAGCAAGATGGTGCCATAACGCCTTAAGCGTAAGGAAATATTTAAATATAAGGTTCCCAGATAGATCGTTGGGAACCTATGTACCTGTTAAATAGCCACCGCGCTCACCTGACCTGACACCGCCAGATTTTTTTCTTATGAGGTTATCTGGAATCAGAAATCTATAAACAAATTAACGAAATGCAGAAGCAACTTCTTGAATCAATCCATGAAGCATTTAGAAATGTAAAACCCGTTCACATTACTAATGGTCTATGATCCATTAGAAATCGTTGTCAAAACTGTATTGATAGCAATGGAGGGCCAATTGAGCATCGTCGTCGATAATTATTTATTTATTTATTTCGGTTTCTTAGGTCATAATGCACGGCCTACTACAAATTTAATATAAAAATAGAAATTATTCATTTATTTATTTATTTATAAAATAAAATATATAATGTGTTATACATTTAGAAAGAGAAATAAAAATGCAATTTTCTTGGTTAAAAATAGACAGGGTATCTCATTTAAAATAAGTAAGTTTGATACGATAACTTTTTGACCTGACCCGGTAGATGCGATTTTTAGGCGGGATCATATTCCGCTTAGCGCACTATCAAACTTTTATATGAAACATTTTCTTCTATTATTAGTAATAAAAAATGTAGAGGACAATTTTAAAATCGACAATTTTTCAATTTATCCTCGTATCTTTTAAACCAGCGAATATTTTTTAGTTTCTCCCAAATACATCTCATGGCATGTACATCAGTTTTTTTATAAGTTCAATAATTACCGAGATACTCATCAAATGTGTCAAAAATGGGTAACTCTATACTAGTGTTGTGATCGCTCGAGCGAAAAACCGCTTGATCACTCGATTATTGAAATAACCGACATCACTCGATAATTAAAAAAACCGCTCGAGTTATCTATTTAGGCGAAAACCGTCGCCCGTCACTTATTATCTTTCACTCGATACCCGAGCTTCGCTTGACGCCGACGGAAATATACCGCTGTAGTGTGATCGAGTTAAAAAACTGCTCGTATATTCGAACAGTTTTTCGCTCGATAGGAAATACTCTATAAATTCAGGCGCCAGTTACCTGATAGACGACCTCCGGTCTAAGAGCCGCGCGATCCGATTATCGACGCTGAGCAATTACACGACATACGTCTTTCTTAAAGACATCTAAACGAGAAGGTGCATATAAAAAAGTATGCTGAATCCCTTAGCGGAGTCATCGCGACATGATTTGGTAAAGTTTTGTTTTAACTGGCTAGCCAGTGGAGTAGTTTAGGTCTCCGATTGTAAATATTAAAAAATTAAAGGATATAATTTTAAAATTTTTAATTACTATAAAGACGAGACAAGACAACTCCTCAAAAATAACATAATAATAGAAATTGTTAATGAAAAATAACAAAACGAACAAAATGGTTAACAAAATATATAGAAAAATTCGTTGGTAATCTTATAGTAAACATTTTTAAATCTAAACAGGAACTTTTTATTACTAAACTCAACAAGACTTCTTAAAAATAACATACATTATAGAAAATGTTAATGGAAAATAAGGAAACGAGCAAAATAGTTAACAAAACATAGGTATCGACAAATTTTTTGGTAATTAATAGTAAACATTCTTAAATTTAAACAGGAACTTTTAGGTAACTATGAATACATGAGTACATCAATTTAAAAAAATAATAACCAATTTTCTTATTTTGCCAGTCGCGTAACTAAGCCTAAATTTTTGAAGTGCACACAGTGGGCACCTGATAATTTAAAGTGGAAGAATTTGACAAGCTATTTTAAATATCTACTTATTTTATGATCGTAGCGAGCGATTCATCCGATTATTACAATCGCTCGAGTATCAAGTACTCGATTATTAAAATCATCGGTTTTTCCCAACACTACAACACAATGTTTTTCAACAATTTAGCAACAAATGGGAAACATTTTATCAACTTTTATGTTTCACGAAACAATACCAAAACTACATAGCTGACAGGCGAAGCCGTTGATGTGGCGTAGCCATAGGGGGCGAAGGGGGCCTGTTTCTAAATACTTAAATTGATATTTAATATGACAAAATGTGTATTTATAAATATAGGCGCCCCAAAGGGACTTCACACCGCATGCAAGGGCAGCTAATCATATCAGTCCATAAACCACGAATAATTTTTCTTTTATATTATATAATAATAATACCACCTGACAAGCAAACAGACTTGTTAGTTTAAATACGAATATGGAAAATTATTATTTCCCAGACCATCCGATGATCCATATACAATAAGGACGTATTTTTGTCTACCCAGTAGCAATTTAAAATACTATTTCAGATTGAATGGTACTACCAAGAAAAGGAAGCCATCTCAATTGATAGGATGCAACCACCTGTAGACCGGTTTCGAAGTTATTTGTTCTAGTCAGTACAGGGTAGGTGTACATACCCATCATCAGAGAGAACTTTAACGTGACGCCGTACAATTGACGGTAGTCCACAAAATACAGCTCGCAGCGCCATCTCTTAGTAGTCCCACACAGTCTGAACAGACGTTATTTGATTAAATCAAATTTTAAAAATCTATTTAAGAAATGAAAAGTCTGCTTTTCAGGTGGTATTAATATCAAATACCAATATGGAAAATTTGATTTAACCAAATAACGTCTGTTCAGATTGTGTGAGACTACTAAGAGATAGCGCTGATGGGTATGTACACCTACCCTGTACTGACGAGAACAAATAAGTTCGAAACCGGTCTACAGGTGGTTGCATCTTATCAATGGAGAGGGCTTCCTTTTCTTGGTAGTACCATTCAATCTGAAATAGTATTTTAAAGTGCTACTGTGTAGACAAAAATACGCCCTTATTGTATCAGGATCATCGGGTGGTCTGGGAAATAATAATTTTCCATATTGGTATATGATAATATATTATATTAATACCACCTGACAAGCATAGAATTTTCGTTTCTTAAATAGATTGTCAATTTAATGTCGGGACGTGTGGAGGCTAGTAATGATCTTTTTGTTTGGGGTTTAATAAATTAAAAGCTATGGATTAGATATTGACAGTCAGTGGATCACTATCGGTAAGCTATCGATGGTGCGAATATAGATAGTAATTCTCAACCTCTACCTGTCAGTGCTGTTTTTATATTAGTTTTACGGTACGTACATACCGCACTGGCAGCATTGACGGAAATGAAAACAAATCAGATGAGAACTTAGATGTTTAAACAAAACATAACAGTTGGTCAAATGTTTCGAAATTGTTGAAAAACATTGTGTTTCGTTGGTTTATTATTGACCTGACAGAAGACAGTAGCTAAAAATGGAGACAAAACATAATAGTTTGTAAAAAATTGCCGATTTGTTTCTAAATTATTCAAACGTATTGGGTTGCTATTTTGTTGGTTTGGGGTGGACGCGGTATTAGAAATACTGCAGCCGACATTAAAATAGATAGGAATGAGAGCACATGAGTTCTTCGTAGACGAAGCAGAAAATGGTCAGATGTCTATGGCGATATTTGTAAACAACGCTATTACTAAATTAAATATATAAAACTTTGTATATTTGTAATTACGCTACAACTTCAAAATAAATGAAAATCGGATAAGAACATAATATATTTTATGTCATACCATGCAATGAAGAATGCATGCTTTTAAGCCTTGAAACAAGGTTTTGCGAAAGAAATAATTACATTCGGTTTAATATATTATGAAAATTATATTAAATTTAATTTATGGGAACTATTTAACTGGTTGATTGTAAGAAGGTCTTAGTCGTTTTCGTTTTCGACTCTGTCTTCGGCTACATCCCCAATAGCACCGTTTCGTTAATGTTTTCTACAGTATTTTCTGACATCCACTTCCAAAATTGGTCATATTCTTTGTCGTATGAGTCTCTGGATTTTCTCGAAACAGGTTTTGCGTTGCCTTTTCAGCCTTTTCTTCAATTTCGTCGGGAATTTCAAAACCTTCCATTTTTGATTCTTGACTTTGACACATTAAACATTTGAATACTTATCTCCCTAGCAACAAAAACGAAGTCTATAATAATGTCAAGGTAATGTTGCAGGTAAAAATAAAAAATTAGTAAATCAAATTAAATTTTAAAAAAATATTATATGACATAAAAATATGTATCTACCACGGGTACTAATAGATATATATCCTCGGGCGACTTACGAACCCTCGAGCTAGAAGCCCTCGGCTTTGTAAGCCTGTCGACTCAGGGTATAATCATCTACTTAGTACCCTTGATATATAAATAACTATTATTACCAAATTTTTATGTATACAATACGCTACTGGAGGTTGGTCCGTTCCTTCCAGTTCACCCTCTATATTCGGCAATTATATGGATTACGTTAGTAACAAATTATTTAATGGATAATATACAGTGACAGGTAAAACCAGGAATACTAGTAAACTATCAGCATAATATATTATGTGTATCTACCTTTAAGCACATGGCAAATGTTTGTGGAAGGATTTGTCATTACGTGATTATTAACGTCATGTATTTAGTATTTGTACGCGATAACGAGATCCGCTCGTAATTTGTATAATATACTTAACATACAAGGTATCTCAATGATGGGAGAAAATAAAATAACTTCATTGTGTTTAGAGATAAAAAATAAAATCTTAAAAAATCATGCCACTTTCCCGCGTGAAATATAGAACTTAACATTCTTTGGTAAGTTGCTGCAACGAATATTTACAAAATTTATTGTTTTCTTCCCGTAAATTATAGAGTCTGAATAGTGAACGGCTAGATTCATAGAATAATATTTAGTTTTGGCTAGACAGATCGAACAGCTGATAAAGCAATTTCCAAAATTCCCCAGGCTTGTAAAGGGTCGGACTTAACCGATTTCAGCTGCTTTTATTTTATAGTTTTTAACTGTTTATCGATCTTATTTAGTACTGTGTGAACCCTTAATCTTTAATTTTAAACTTACTGAATATTTTGTTATTATGTGGCCCTACAAACTGGCTGTAAGTGAAATTAATTTTCCCAAAATTTGAGGTTTTAAACTTTTAATTTATTTTTTAGACTTTATTATGAATAATAATTATCGTTCCACCAGCGTTTCAGTTGAAATCAATACTCTAGTGTAGCAACAGTCACGGTCTTTGCCCACTTACACTGCTGTTTTCATTATATTTGTGCAAGTTTGAAGAAGATGTACCTACACTTTAATACTATAGGTAAACTACGCAAAGTATGCAATTACTCACCTAATCTTATAATATGGGCTATTTTCATGAGCTTGTTTGTTATTATTATTGACTTATGTAGCCTACATAAACCCAAAAATCTAGATTTTGTTCACTATAATACTATTCACTTACACAGTTACATCTCTAACCAGGCCAAGACCAAAAGATTCCAATTAATCCATTAATTTTCAAAATTAAAACATTATATTTTTTATGTAATTGAACATTACAAATAAGCAAACAGATATTTCGTTTCGAAAATCAAAAATATTAAAGTCAATATTTCTGACAACAACAAAAAATCATATTTTGAGAATACTGTATATTTTTATTTTTGCCTTATTATTAATGAAACAAAATTTTTATTTCTTATAACGAAAGACATATATTTTTCCGTTTAAAGTATGTGTCTACCACACCTTAAAGAAACATAAGGTACCTATGTTTTGGGTAAGTATAAGAATTCTTTGGTTGAGTGGAATATTAGATACAGTACGTTTCACGAAAATTGGATACGACTTAATGATTTCCTGGGTCCCATTGTGTCGACAAGAGATAACATTTTTTTTAAATATTACTAGTCATATTTATTTACATTTATAATGTCATTTACATTAAAATTAATTATAATTGGATTAATTATATGATCCAGACTAATATACGAATTTTCTACAGTTATTACGTGACGGACTGAATTTTTCCACCTACCTGGGGGAATATCATTAAACCAATTTCGTATTAATTCTACAACACTAGAACTTAAAGTCGGAGAAATATTTTCAGACCTAACCAGTGATTTTAACAGGTGCCATATGCTCTATGGGGTTAAAAATGCAATAATAGGGTGGGAGCCGTAGCACTGTATATTCAATTTCTTCTGCCAATGTGTCACAAACATATACTTTTTTTATACAAAATGTCTTTATAACTTCTAAATGATCACTTTTTTTATAACTTTCTTCAAAATATATATCATTCGCCGCCATGTAGTTCTGAATCTCCAATTTTGTATTATTTGAGCTTGGAGCTTTATGTAATTGGCGACTGTGATAGCTCGCATTGTCCATTACTATCACGCTATTCTGAGGAATGTTTGGTAAAAGACAATTCTTGAACCATTCCTCAAAAACTAACAAATTTTACCACAAAAAGATATTTAAATATAAATTAAGCAACCTAACCTACCTGATGTGCCTATATTTAATTATAATTATTACAATCCGGTCCTTTCCACATAATAATAACAAACGGTCATAAATAATGGGATGGCCCAGGTACTTTTACGGCAGTCATTAAGTTATATCCATTTTTCTTGAAACTATCTATACCTATTTTAATTATTATGTTTTACACTTTTTTTTTAATCTAAAAGACCTTGAAATACTTTAATTACATCTGGAGCCATGTACCACGAATTTAAGTTTGTTCTATGGTATCCATTTCCATATTGATCTGCTACACCACTTCGAAACAACACACTGAACAGTCGTAATAAAAAGGCAAGAAAACTACGAATGCAGTGCTCGAAACTATTATGACGAAACCAAATAAAAATAACCTGGAAAGAGTTTGTTTGATTGCTCTTCTCGGAAATGAAATTATTACCCATAACAGATTCCGACCATGATGTCGTATCTGATAACCGATGTAATACTGATAGGGATAGGCATTTAAAAATATTTCTGTAGGGTAGGGATAAACCGATTTAATATTTTTAATTTTAATATTCGATAGTTTAGTTCCTAATAATTCCTAATATGATTTATTTTAAGAAACACAATGTTTAAAACTCCCAATATGTTTTTTTTAAATGTAATAATCTCTTTTTCAATATTAAAAAACTTTTTTTTAATGCATATTATTCTAATTGTGAGATTACAAGAATTTAAATGTAAATTTATAGTTTGGTTTCAAATAGCAAATAGCTGTAACTCTGGCAACGTTTTCAGGTTACTGAAAATATGGGTAATTTAACAATGTACAATAAACCCAAGCCTAAATTAAAACCCTTGTAGTGCTAAAACTATATTTTTTTTCTATAACGTAAATACTTGTTTCTTATTTTAACTATTCTATTAAGTGCACAAAACGATTCTAATTTGATTCTAAACAGAAATTAAGTAAATTCTCAAATTCGTCCCTAATGTTCTGAAAAATATTTCTTGGAATGCCGCGACAAGCATCAATTATCCGCTGATGCAATTACCTCCAGGAAAGCCGGCTATGTTTTGTAATGTAGTGATTTCATGTGACCCCAAAAACAAGTCCATAGGGGTAAGGTTAGGTGATCGTGTCGGTCCCTCAATGGTACATCTTCTGCCAATACACTGGTTTGGATAATTTTGGTCCAACCACTCTCTCGCAACTTTTACATAAGCCAGTTTTAAAACATTTTCTCAAAATTTCATATTTAAATCTCATTAATTTTGGCATTCTTGATAAGCGTTCCAGTGAGGTGTTATAAGTGGTGTCATGCCGTGTAAGATTTTAAAGTGGACGAGGGTGGTCTGCAAAATACCTCGATTCTATTCCCTCGCATTTTTGTAGAATTAGTATTTTTTAGTTTTTTCATATTGTCTTTAGTGAAAAAATATAGCCAGTGTAAATGCTTAAATTATCACCCTTTTTGTGGGTTATTCTTTTACAATCTACACACTTTTTAACTTTGACAATTTAGACTCGTCCGACATTTTTTTACAACTTATATACATACAATTGTTTCAATATCTCCAGTTGTACTGATCGTATCAATATCGGTCTTTTTTTATTTAACACTTTGTTATGTTAGCTTTCGAAGTATATTTAAAAACGCATTGTGAACAAATGCAAAATTGTAACAATTTAATTATTTACATTTTTTTGTTTAAGGTAGGGGCGAGCATGTTAAAGCTATTTAAACAACTAAATTCTGTTCACAATGATAGTTTTTTTTAATACACTTCGAAAGCTAATATAGCCAAGTGTTAAATAAAAAAAGACCGATAATGAGTACAACTGCGCAATCGAACATCATGGGGAGTCTCGGGCTGTTGCACTGAATATTTCTAAAGCTTTTGATCGTGTTTGGCATGAGAGGCTTCTAAGTAAACTGCGATCCTATGGTGTGCCCAGTCGATTCTGTGCATGGTTGTCTAGCTTTCTTAAGGACCGCTCTCTGCAAGTGGCGATTGACGAATTTCTCTCAGACATCTTCACCATCAATGCCGGTGTTCCTCAAGGGTCCATATTGTCTCCCACTCTCTTCTTACTCTACATTAACGACCTTCTAGTGAAAACTAAAAATCCGATATTTTTTTGCAGACGATAGCACACTTATCTTATCTTTCTCTTTGAATGCGCAAACATCGGCTGACGATGCACATCTTCGCAGACAGCATGAAGTATCACGCCTCAACAAAGACCTGGAAGAAATTTTGGCTTGGGGTGACAGTAACCAAGTCGAATTTAACGCTACAAATCCCAGGCAGCAGTTTTCTCTAAAAAGGTTAACATTCCAGAACCGGATATAGTCATGGACGGGCACGCAATCCCACTGGCTTCATCTATTAATTTGCTGGGCGTCAATCTGGGAGGAAATATGTCTTGGCATAACCACGTTGTGGCAATCGCCAAGATAGCTTCTCAGAAGATCGGAGACCACGAGCTGACGAACAACCTTGACAGCCTAGAACATCGAAGACAGGTTGGGGATTTGACTCTCTTTTACAGATATTTTCATGGAAGGTGCTCGGCTGACCTTGCCCTATTAATTCCACCCAGAGCGACGAATAGCAGAAATACACGACGAACCACTGCCGCCCATCCATATGTGGTTAAGCTTAGTACTCTTCGAACTCCATTATTTAAGAATTCTTTCATCTGGAGGACCTCATCCTTGTGGAACGACCTTCCCGAGGTCGTTTTTCCCAACGAATATAACCTCCAAGGATTCAAAACCAACATGAATCGCTTTTTGCGCACACGCACCACTCCCAGAGTGCCCTAAAGGGTTTTTCCTATAGTGCTTGTGTTTGATCATTAAAAAAAAAAAAATAGATATTAAATTTCAAGTATCCAGCAAATTATCAAAAATTTATATATGGATATTATCGAAAATAAGCAACAGAATCCTTAAATACGTATCAACTAATTGTATGTATATGTTACGGGCAATGAAGGTAATTGGACATTCATGTTTATGGCCTGCCATTGACGTTAATACCCATTTTTCCAAGCCAATAACGTTATAGACCGGGCATTCACGTTATAGCCCGTTGTGAGCGGCCAATGTTGTTCATATTTTTCTTATCGACATCTTTGACCGGTCATTAACGTGAATGATCAACAACCGCCGGACAACGACGTTGATTACATAATTATCGTGATGATTAATTGAAACTATACAATATGAAATCTTTGATTCTTTTATTCGAAAAAAAGGACAAACACTAGGAACACAACTTATCAATCATCATTTTTGTTTTGTCAAGAAAGTGACCCATATCACTTTCAAATTTTCTTGTTTGTGCTACATGCGCATTTATTCTTTTTGCATCCTCCCTTGCAGTGACAACGCTTGTAACCGTGGCCCCCGAAAATACTATTTGCAGCTTCAGCTCCTCTAAGGGTTATTTCCTTGTTTTTTGTGAAATCGCTGAGGTTCTCGAGTAAAATAAGCCTTTCAACGCAGAGATTAAACTCGGATCTGGTGAACCTATGCTTTAAAACACCATTAGTTGTATCTAAAATCTCAACATTATTTCCTAATTTAAATTTTTAACCACATTGTTGGCCGCTGTGTAGTGGGCAATGACGTTATTGCCCGGACAATGATGTTAACAGCTCGCTTGAATTATAAATTATTAACAATATCCAAATTACCTGGACATTTACGTTATTGACGTGATTTTTTTTTATGATCAAACACAAGCACTATAGGAAAAATCCTTTAGGGTTTATTCGGGTTTGTTCGGGGGAGTGATGCGTGTGCGCAAAAAGCGATTCTCGTTGGTTTTGAATCGTTGGAGGTTATATTCGTTAGGAAAAATGACCTCGGGAAATTCGTTCCATAAGGATGAAGTCCTCCAGATGAAAGAATTCTTAAATAATGAAGTTCGAGGAGGGCGGCAGTGGTTCGTCGTGTATTTCTGATATTCGGCGCTCTGAGCGGAATTAAGAGGGCAAGGTCAGCCGAGCACTTTCCATGAAAATATCTGTAAAAGAGAGTCAAATGCCCAACCTATCTTCGATGTTCTAGGCTGTCGAGGTTCCTCGTCAGCTCGTGGTCTCCAATCAGATGAATGGCCCTCCTTTCGATGGAATCCAGTAGCCGAAGAGTATGTTTGGGTGCAGAGCTCCAGACATGAGAGCAGTACTCTAGTGATGGTCAAATCTGGGCTTTGTATAGTGTCAACAGTTGTTGAGGTGTGTACAACTTTCTGGTTCGGATGAGTACACCAAAGTTCCTGAGAAGCTATCTTGGCGATTGCCCCATCGTGGTTATACCAAGACCTATTTCCTCCCAGATTGACGCCCAGCAAATTAATAGATGAAGCCAGTGGGATTGCGTATCCGTCCATGACTATATCCGGTTCTGTAATGTTAACCTTTTTAGAGAAAACTGCTGCCTGGCTTCTTTTAGCGTTAAATTCGACTTGTTACTGTTGTGAATGTCCAATAAGGATAGGCATTCACGTTTTGGACCGGCCATTCGCTACTGGTACATTTGGTATATTCACACTACCCACCACAGCTCCCTTGTGGGTGTCTTATGTAAGATTTTTCCTCTCCCGCTCAACAAAAAAAAATAAATAAAAAGAAAACCGTATTGACCAGATTACCGCCATTGCCCGTAACATATATAACTAAGTTGTAAAAAGAATTTCGGATGATTATAAAATATCAAAGTTAAAAAGTGTTTTGTAGTTTGTAAAAGAATGACATATGTATGGTATAGTAATATGCTGAACATTACACATTAAAGTGATAGTTTTCCTCGTATTATCAGAGAAAAGTTTAAACACGTGTACTTGCATGAAAAAAATTCAATTTTCAACTTTATATCAAGAAGTTTAACGGGTTTAAAGTTATTTTGACATAAAAGTTAGAGCTTGGCTTAATCATTTATATGGACTACAGTACCAGAGTCTCCAAATATAAAGTCACGACGTGCTTTAAACTGGGAAATAACTTTTATAATTTATTTCTCAATTACTAAAATTTGCGACTGAGCTTAAATTAACCTAGAAAGTTCTATCTTTCCACACAAGTTAAAGATATCTCCACTTTGGAGATTTACGACTTTCTGTTATAGTTGGCTCAGCTTTAAGATTTTTATATTTTGGTTTAAACTCGAACAAAGGATCTGTCTGAAATTCATTCTTATTTTACTTGAGTCATAAAATGAGAATAGTTATTTTTATTTCATGGGATTATTTATTTTTACTGGTTAAATTATGCCATTCAAAAATATTTTATTAATTAATTACTTTTATGTAAGTATTTATTTTCCTGGGTTTCGTTTCCTAGAAAATTTATTAATTAATCTATTTCTATTAGATTGAAGTAGCCGTAACTTCATAAAGATCCGAAAAACTAAATAAATAAAATTACATCGTCTTCATTTCTTCAGTTTAATAGAGCTTCCTACACATTGTGTTATTATTCACTTAGAATTAGATTTCCCTTTAAATACTGATTTACGTGGAAGTCCACACGGAACTTTCAGAATAAAACTACTTCAAAACTTAAGTTAAACATTGAATTTGTATACCGGGTGATACAAGTTGAACAGATGAAATCATCTGGAGTTTTTGAGGTGGCAGAATATGGGCTCCCCTGTACAATTTATTTAAAAACTGCATTATGTTTCTTGAAGAGGCCGAAATGACAAACCCATGTGCCAAGTGTGAATATATTTTGGTTAGCTAATCCTAAGCTATTCAATTAAACGTAATGGCAACAGCACGAAACTCTCATAGTTCAGGTAATACAGCAAATACCAGCAAATTAAATTTTGACAATAACGAAACGAAAATTGATATCAGTGACAATGGCTGCATTCAGCAGATCCCAATAAGCCATTTTTAATCAGTGACGTCACGATTCGTAGCGAATTGTAGTCTGCTGAATGCATTATGTTGTCAGTTTCTTGTTTGGTTAGGATCCCTCTTAAATATTTTCATCAACTATTATATTTTTTCTGTACGAAATGAACAACTTTAAAGCACCCCGCACGGAACATATGGGAAAAAACTTTGATACTCGGGGATATTATCCAAAAATCGATGCTGATCAAAAGTCTCTTAAGACAAGGGGTCTAGAGATACTGTGAATATAATAGCGTTTATTTATACAGGGTGTTCATAATAACACATTTCCAAATTATTTTTCTCGAGATTTTCAAATGGAACACCCTCTGTATATTATTGGCTATTGGATGTAGAATTCATAAACATTCTTTTTTTTGTAATGGAAGCATATAAGTTATTTCTAGTCGTTCACGAAATAATTGCTATCATAAATAATATTGTTTAACTACAGTTTTTATTATGAATATTAAGCATATTCCGCTAGATTAATAATTATAAACTACAGTAAGTATTCAAAATGCCTACCATGTTGATCTCAGCACAAGTTAATACGCTCTTCAAATGATCTATTTACATTCCTCAACATTTCAGATGAAATACTAGCATTAGTGATGGTTATACCTAAAAAACATGGTAGGCTTTGAAATAAAACAAGAATTCATTTGTTTATTATAATTTGACAGTTTTTTAATTTAATATTGTTGTTATTTAGGGCTAAAAACTATAAGAAATTAAAACTAATTTTAATAAAAAAAAAATTCAAATCAATTAACTGTCTCGACTTGATGAAGATCGTTATCATCAGGTGCCTGCGCTACAACTATTAACAAATTTTCACACGTCAACTGCTTCAAAAGAAAATCTGGACACAATGTAGTTTCGTAGAAAATCACAAACGAATTGAGAAACTCTGATGTATATATAAAAACACCTGATTTCACGCTTTTATTATTTATTGATAATTAACTACCAAGAAACACTGAACTTTTCTCATGTGTGTATGTGTTAGGCTGTTAGTTCTAAATCACAACAATATTAAATTAAAGGACTGTCAAACTGTAATAAACAAATGAATTCTTATTTTATTTCAAAGTCTACCATGGTTTTTAGGCAAAACCATCACTAATGAGCCGTCTTGCTAGTATTTCATCTGAAATGTTGAGGAATGTAAATAGATCATTTGAAGAGCGTATTAACTTGTGCTCAGATCAACATGGTAGGCATTTTGAACACTTACTGTAGTTTATAATTATTAATCTAGTCGCCTATGCTTAATTTTCATAATAAAAACTGTATTTAAACATCATAATTTATGAGAGCCATTATTTCGAGAACGACGAGAAATAACTTATATGCTTCCATTACAAAAAATGCTTATGAATTCTACATCCAATAGCCAAATAATATGCAGGGTGTTCCATTTGAAAATCTGGAGAATAATAATTTTGAAATGTGTCGTGTTTGAAACCTAATTATGAACACCCTGTATAAATAAACGTTATTATCTTTACAGTATCTCTAGACCTCTTGTCTTAAATTCTACTCAATGTATTGGTTAAAAAAGTTATTTTAGGTAGTTTTTTTGAATATTTGACTACAAAACTTTTTTTCTTAATTTTTAATTTATTACTCTTAAACTACATAACCAAATGAAATAAAGCTTTAAGCAATTATAAAAGACACTAATACGAACCTAAATATGCAATAAAATACTGGGTATCCCATTTAAAAAAAGACAGCATTATGTTACTACACTTTTTTGGGCCACCCTGTATATTCGAAAATATTTTCCTGGAATGCACCATATAATACAGTATAAATTGGCATATGAATGAAATCCCTAAGTTAATTAGTATAGGAGCTATGGAAGCCTGACACACTATTGCCAGTGTATTTTCTCATTTTTACTATTTTGATTGCGATGAAGGTAGCTCCCCGGGATCGCATTTTCGGACATCGGGCCCATGGAGACTTTTGATCAACATCGATTTTTGGATAATATCCCCGAGTATCAAAGTTTTTAACCGAGTGCCGAGTCCCATATGTTCCGTGCGGGGTCCTTTAATGCTCATCTTCACTGGAGGAATTATGATTCACTTCTTTTATAATTTTTTATAATTTTCCGTTATCAAACTCACAAACAAAACTGACATAAATAGATGTCAAATCACATTCATTCACGCTTTATAAATTCGATTGAAAAAATGGAGTCCGATTGGTCATCGATTTGTGAAATCGATTATATTTAGTGCAGTCAGCAGATGATTACTAATCGGTTACAAATCGATGGGCTATACTGAATGTTCATTAGTCGTTATGGTCAGATTTATGTCAATTTTTGGCAATAGCCTCATACAAATTATTTGATGTGGTTTGCTGTATTACAAGAACTATATACATAGAGTATCGTGAGTGTGCCATCACATTATTCAAACCAGCAGATGGGTTTACCATATCGGTCTCTTCAAGAAGATATTACTGTAGTTTTCTATATAATGTACAGGGAAGCAAATATTCATCCACGTCAATAATTATATGGATTTCCTAGGTTCAACTCAACGATGCATCACCCGGTATATTATTATGTATTCTGTAACTAGAACATGTAGCAATATCTAAAGTGAATAAGTTAATGTATAAATTTAAGTGGTTAAATAAAAGCAATGAGATGAAACACGAATTTCAAGCACCGACCTATATCTATGGATAGCCAAACTCTAGAAGCAAAAGTGGCACATTTATGGCCTCGCGCATATGGACAAAGCTAATCGTATGATATCATGCGCAATGTCGACTGATAAAGTATTTACATTAACCAGTGAACAGGACCGTACTTCGCTCTTAATGAAAATGATTACACGGCAATATTTTGGCACATCACCTTCTTTACTGGGAAACAAATAATCTATTTTCTCGCATAAAATAAGGCCTTGTGGCCATCACTGAAAAACCACATTTAGAATTAATTTTGATATCTATTGTCCACGTATTGATAGATTTTTTATTCGTTACATCGCTACGACTCATTTCGGTTCTGGACGGTCGTCGATGATTCACGTCGTTGGTTGGCAACCAAACCGACACCAATACAGCGGGGGTTGCCTATATGACGGCGAAAACATTGTGCGCAAGACAACCGACGAGCAACGTATAAAAATATGACCGGAATTTAACTTTTTACTGCGCACCCCATAAGTTGTACGTATCCATCGTTATAGGTCGGTAATTTCAAGTCAGGAAACTTGAACTTATCCTTCGAAACTTTGTAAAAAACTTGAAGAGTTGGAAATGGGTACGGATGGCGAAAAAATTCCTATGCGAAATAGCCGTCAAAAGTCCAAAATGCTTAAGAACCAAACCAAAAATTTTACTCTCTTAGAAAACTACCAAGAACCTACTGTTAAAATGTGTTTTAATCATTCTAATCAAGCAGGCCTAAATCTTAAATGGTGAAATTTCAGTTCGAAAATGCTTTTCTCATTTTCACCTAAAGTTCGCTTATTCTGGGATACATAGTATGTGAATTAGAAGGTAGCTAAAAACATAAATTCATCAGGCATATCAGATTCGAGGTTTTAAAATCGTACTAGATACCAGTAATAAATTGCATTCAAAAATTAAAATAATCCATAGATTCATACTTCTTCTTAAATACGAATAAATATAAATAATTATTATCCCAGTCACGTAAAATCTCCATTGTAAAATTTAAGCTCTTATTAAAAAAATTCAAAGAAAAACTACTGAAAACAAGCTATTTCCTTTGTTAGTGTAGCCGTGGGTATCAGCCAGGTGATAAATTGGCATTCTACAAAGTTGTAACATCTAAACCAAAACAGCAAAAAAAAATTGTAAATATAATTTTTTTAAAACCCGCCATTTTGTTTCGGGTACGAATAGGGACACAATAATCTGGGATCGTAAAGTATCGATAGGACCATTAAAATAACGTATGTCCCATAAGATTTGGCATAAATTTCAACCAACTGTTTTTTTATAATAAAATATATTTAAATAGACTTTCTGCGGACACCTAGTATTATGTTTCTTTGAAGGTTAGAGACAATGCTGTATCATGAGTGATAGACGTGTCTGTGTGGACTTCCATGAAGATACTTACCAGTTGAAACGTTGTGATTTAAATGAAATAAAGAAAATGGAAGTCCACACAGACACGTCTATCACCTAGTATTATGTTTTGTGTGTGTATGTATGTATATCGATTTCCCAGATTTTTCTATATATCCTGCGTCGAAGTTCCTGCTCATTTTGTGCTTCCCATCCTCCATCGTAAACTTTTCGAGTTAAAAGAGCCTGAAAATCTTCTATGGGCCGAGCCTGGGGAAGGTAAGGAGGATTGTCGTTTCATTGAACAAATGATACCTTTTGATCTACTAACCAAGTTTGGGTTTGTCTTGCATAGTGATAGGACGCAAAGTCTGGCCAGAACATAATATCGTCTCCAGCATGTTCTTCTTCAATAAAATTAACCAGTTTCATACGACAATTATGGATATACCCTTGACTATCCAGGGCTTCACCTCTCACTCGACCCACATAAGGCCTGGATACACCCCTGGTGGAAACAACGCATCATACTAACACCTTATCAGCGAATTTGGCATTTTGTTTAAATTTAACATCAGGGGCCTCTGCAATATTGTCAGTATAAAAACCATCATTTCCCTTCATTTCGGAGTTGCTTATTGTAAAATAATTTTCGTCATCCATAATGATCACCCCGTTGTTAGCAAAATATACTCTTCTTAATACACGGCAGCATCTCGGGATTCTGGCTAGTTGGTTGGCGGTATATTTCGGAGTCTTCCTTCTTTTTCGGTATTTCTGGCCATTCCGCGATAGTTTCCGCGCTATGGTGTTCTTAGATGTTCGATATTGTCGTGCTAGTTTTCTTGTTGATGTACCAAGTGCGTTTTTCGCCCTTCTTACCAGTTTTCCTGATCTTATTCTGGTAAAAATTCTAAGCTTTTCATTTTTTGGAAGGTTCATACTAAGAATACCTTGCGCACATTCAGCAATTGTCCAATAAATGGTTCTACGCGATATATTTTGATTTTCAAAAAACGTATTATTTCGGATTTAGGGTCCCGTCCAACTAAATTATAAATACTTTTCCGCATTTCTAATTTGTAAGCCATATCGACTTAATCAACTTAAAATCTGAACTGTCAACGTTAAGTGAAGCTGTCAAATAGGTTTTATTACCAGTGCAACTTGATATTTTTTCTTATTACCAATTTTATTGCATCTGAAATTTGTGCCAAAACTTATGGGACATACGTTAATGTATCGCAAGACCCCATTTCCTATTCAATTTATTTTATTAGGATAGCACAAGATGGATCGGCCATTTTGATTTCTAATTCCTACTACACTATGCCATTTTTCTAAGAGGTAAATAAAATAAAGGATAATAAAAAATAATAACTATGGAATTTTTAAAACTTAGCCATTTTGTTTTCGAATAGAGAAGTAAAATGAAAATGTGAATATGTGAAATCGTAGTTTACCTTGCCTTGTAGGCCACAGCCATATTTAAAGGAACAGTTGGCATGGGGGGGGGAAGGGAGCATTAAAGAACGGCGCTGTTCATTTGAACTAACTTTTCTTCATAAAATTGCCTAACGAATGACAATCTGAAATATTAGCATGATGGACACTCTGCAGATAATATTCCCTAACGGAATATATATTTAATCTCCTATCACATCCAGATATCAAAATGGCTTTCCTACTATGGAGAACTGTATAATGCGCTTAGCCATATCGCAGACATATAAGATTACTAATCCAAATTCGAAAATCGAATGAAATTAATCTCTTGGTAATTTGAAAATAAACGACTCCGATTCGAATCGCAAGCTTTCTAATCGGAATTTAGTTGGTTTGTTCATTCTTCTGATTTAAAAATAATTTTTGGTCAGACTGTTAATGCTAATCTTCTTAAAACTCCGTTCTACCATTTTGACTGTCACGAATATTAAATTTATAAACTTTTTTACTTTAAAAAAAAAACAAAATATGCCTAATTATCTATTATTTTCTCGAATTCATATAGTCATAAAAAAATTCCACCTGTGCCACCTAAGGGAGATACGGAACCCCAAAGAAGTACCCAGTGATGTACTTTTTTTACTCTAACTTTTGAAACGACAGATATAATTAAATAAAATTTTAATATTTTATCGAAGCCAAAAAGCGTCCTTAGACTATACTACACTAGATGTTTTGCATCGTCAGGAAAGTCAGGAACGGATGTGCCACCCCACTCGCCGAGCAAAATTACTGACTGGTGTCATTTGACAGACCTGAAAACTGATTTTATGAATAGAAATATACCAATAAAAACATAATAGCGCATGCGCGGAGTTCCGTAAAACGTTCTGAATTCAACGTGTTAGACAAAAACAAGAGTTAGGTTCATTAATAGGTGAATATTGATTTTTAGCTATTAAATACAGGATGTTATGGAAATTACTTATTATATTTAAATGGGTGACTCCTTGGGTGTCCTAGAGAAGAGCTACATATATTTTTTTAAGCGACCATTCTAAAAGTGGGGTAGAGCCCTATAAACCCACAGCTCATCCCGCGTCACTGTAACATATCATCCAATGTCACCCTGTGGTGGCATGTCAGAAAACAGGTGTTACGTGCAATGTTACCAAACTTAATGCAAAACTGAAATTCCATATAAAATTTTAAAAATAAATTATTTATGTACCTACTTGTATTTATTTTTATGCCTAAAAAGCGAGGAAATACAGGCACAAACACAATCAGTTTTCTACTTCTTTTTCATGGGAACACTCCTGGAAACATTTTATGCTCGAAACATCTTAGATCTTGACAGCAACACGGAACACAGTACTAGTGAAACAGAACCGATAGTAAGCTTTTGAAAATACACCAGATTATTAGATTTTATTACACGCGACGTGCCGAATTTTGACTTGTTCGTCAGCGACATTCCATCTTTTCTGTCAAACTACCGGTCTTAAACTGAACAATTTAGTTTCGTCAATAAAGGCAATATTCAAAGTTTATTTATGAACTGGCAAGATACACGCGTAAACCGAAAAATTATTACAACACAACGAGTACCAACTACAAAACAGAGCGGATTACTGCCAGTGTAATGGTTATCGACAAAATCGACTATATCTCGGCGCCGTTGGTCTTAAACTGACAAGCCGCGAGCATACGGCGACCTATACGAATTAAGTCGCTCAATCGTTGTATGCCGAGTGTGCGACAGAGATGGGAAGATCGCCGTGTAGGCTTCATCATTTTGAGTAGAGCTGAGTTACGATGATTTAATTTTTAAGCTTCTCAAAAGGAAAAGTACCGTCACAGTATTATTTATCCCTTACCTTATTTGATGGATATATCACTAGTTAGAACACGTCGGTGAAGACGCAGTGTTATCGGCTACCACTATCATTTTATGCAACTTGGTCGAAATTCCATTAACGCCATATAAATGACGCACCTTGCAAGAGATCTCGCGCATTATGGTAAATAGCGAAGTAATATGGATCAATCATTATAAGAAAAACACGTGTTTAAGCGACCTTCGTCCGTCCCGTATCGCCTATTGTTAGGATTCAAATACCGTGACCGTGGAATATCGAACTGTGAAATATTGCCCATCTCTATTCCGAGTTTTAAACGTTTCCGTTTCGTTCGTTCGTTTTCAATTTCAATTGATAAAATGTCATTTTTAAATTGAAGGAATCGTATTTAAAATGTGTGTTTTTTAATTAATAAATTATTAAACAAATAAATTTAAGCGAGAAAAAAAAGGACAAAATTAAAATAGCGTTCCCGTGTAATACGTGTATTCTTTCCATTTAAATAGCTGCTTTTTTGTGAGAGGTTTTTCCTCAGATTCTGTGTAGTTTTTTTTTATAGAAACTAATAAATGTTTTCAAATAAGTAAAAGTAAGAGGGCATGTGTCTTAAATAAAATTGCATTTTTTTTTAAAGAGTTTGAAGGATAATCATTCAAAAGGTCAATGACGTTTGACCTATTTACTTTCCTGTGCTTGTGACGAATTTGCAATTTCTGTGTGATATTACTATTATTTGTATTATAAAACATTTTTCGCTGTCGGTTTTCTGGAATAATATTTATTCATAAATGATGAATGAATGAATGACAAATTGTTAAAATTATATATTTTTTTTAAAGAGTTTGCCGTGTAGATATGACAACACCAGCCGAAATGCGCTGACGTCTTTTGACACTGCATACCTCAGTGTTGATTGTTTACATATTATTGTAAACAATGCCCAGTGCCCGACACGTTCTTGTCTGATTTGACATCAGGTGATCTAATCCGCTTACTAATAGAAGGCGCCATTTATGCTTATTTTTATTTGTTTCCATCTCAGGATTTGCCGGTTTAAATATAATAAGTCATTTCCATAACACCCTGTATTTATCAGCAGTTAACGTACAGTTGCTATTTTGATCATTTTGATGTGTCAATCAAGTGTCAATTTTAATTAGTGTTAGTGCCGTCAAGTTTAGTTTTGTCCTAAAAACAGTTCTTTTCAGAGCTTTTACATTATACTTTTGTGTTTTCGGTAAGTATTTATGGATATTTGTTACTAAGATAACTGAATATAACCTTGTTAGGTCATATCATAGATTGTGGAAAATTTAAGGGGGGAGAGGCTAAAGTTCGTTAAATAGATGTATTCATGGTTCTTTATCGTAGTTGTCTCGCAATTTCGAAAGCGAAATAAATGGCGTGTTTTGATTATGATACTCTTATGATAAGAAATGGAAGGCCAGTTTTTCGCCGTCATCTCAATTTTTTTTCCAAATTATAAATTAATTTTCGGAATACGTATATCGGACCGTTATGCACGTCTATTATAACGTTTAAGAAATCAGTCCTCGTCTTGATATTTTTTATTCGCGAAAGATATAATATGCAATATAGAAAATCTAAAAAGTTCCCGTCTTTTGAGTCGTCATCGAATGGTAATCTAATACTTATTCTCGATCCTTTCAATCCCTTATTAATTTGAATCTAACTTCCCCTTGCCCTTGCTTAGACAACCGGATTTTCGAATCAGATATCTAAGTTGAGCAAAATTTGGGGTTCCATCATTTTCAAACAGTATGTTTCAAAAATTGCCTTGCTTACTTATGATATTCGATTTTATAATATGATAGGTATTAATTAGATAAATGAGTTAATTTCAAAATAAATACCGAAAAACGCGTACGAACGAACGGGTGTAGCCGAGTTGCTAGACGTATGCAGGTAAAATAAATTGAGATAGCCGAATTCCTAGACCGACATACACTAATTGCTAGACGGGGGATGGTCGAGTTCCTAGACGCGACCTTCATTACAGAGAGGTAATAAAAATCATTAGCGCCTGGAAAATTATATTTATGCTATTAAAATTTAGTTAAACAGCCCATTGACCCATTCCAATAATGATACAATAGGGTAATTCCAATAATTTATTATTATTATATTAAGGGATTATTGTTGCACCTAAATGATCATTCAGTTTTGTTATAAATTTGGTAATTCAGTCCTTCCTTAGCTTAAATCAAGTGAACCTGCATGCTGCAATGGAGTTACAATTCATTTTAAGTGAAAAGTGTAAAACTTTGCTAGTAGTCAACAGTTACAAGTTCAATCGTAATCACGTTTCTAAAAATAATACAATAACTTGGTGTTGTACTAATAAAAAGTGTAAAGCTAAAATTTATACCGAAGGCGAAACACTGGACATTACCAACTTAGAAAAAGTTAATTTAACGCATAACCACGACACAGATGTTAACCTGAAAAGACAGGAAGTAAATAATGCTTGTAAAAGGAAGGCAGAAAATCACCCTCATGAAAAACCATCTAAGATCATTCGAAAGGAACTTGCCACTTTCGACCAAGAAAATGGGCTAACTACGTTAGACATTTCGCGCATTCGAAAGAACTTGAATTACAAAAAAGTCAGCAAATGCTCTAAATTACCAAAATCACGAGTAGAGCTACATGATTCTGTGCTGCGTCAAGAGGTAAAAACCAACAGAAACGAGCCATTTCTTTATGAAAATGACGTAGAAAATGGAATAATAATATTCACCTGTGAAAGCAATATACAGTGTTTAAGGAAAGCAACTTGTGTTTATATGGACGGGACGTTTCAGTATTGCCCTAAATATTTTTATCAGTTATACACTCTACATGGTTTGGTTAATAATATATACATACCTTTGATATTTGCGCTCCTTCCTAATAAATCATACGACATCTACGTACTCCTGCTGGAAAAAGTAAAACTGAAAATGAACATTAATCCTGCAAAATTTCTTTTTGACTTCGAACAATCTGTGCATAAAGCTATTTCCATCGTTTATCCTGAAGCAATCATTCGAGGCTGTAACTTTCACCTAGGACAGTCCTGGTATCGAAAAATACAGCAGTTAGGACTGTCTGTTTTTTATAATAAGGCAGAAGAAGAAGTTGGAAAGTGGCTGGTATATGTATTCGGCCTTTGCTTTTTACCACCAGATGAGGTGAGTGAATGTTTTGTAGAAGATTTAATGGCAATCCAACCAAAAAATAGTAAACTGGAAAAATTTTCCGATTATTTTGTCGAAAACTATATTTCTGAAGATTGTTTATATCCACCATCTGTATGGGCACAGGCCACCTCGGATTTGCATAGAACAACGAATGCATGTGAGTCGTACCATTCAGACTTAAATGCTAACTTTTATCATCACCACCCAAATATATTCAATTTTATTGAGGTTTTGATTCAAATTCAGACAAATACCTATATCAAAATTAGAAGCGCCGAGTTAAACATTGTTCAAAGACATAACCCAAAATCAGTAATAAAAAAACAGTTTATACATTCTAAAATACAAGCTTTTTCCAATGGGGAAATTGGCAGATTGGAATTTGTAAAAAGTGTGGCATATAGAAATAAGATAGTAAAAAGTTAATACAAATTATATAATGTTATGTAACTCAAAATATATAATTTTAATGTAAGCGATAGCTTATAATGTTTTCTTTATAATTATAATATAGTATACTACTAACATAGTCTCTTTTGTTTTTGTAACGAATTTTCTAATAAAATGTAAATATTGATTGTGTTATTTCATTGAAGTTATTTCAAAAAATAATTTTTAATGGCTACGATATTTGGTCAATAACAGGACGATGTAATTTTTGCCGTCTAGGAACTCGACAATGTTTTTCTAGCAATTCGTACATCTTCGTCTAGCAACTCGACGATTCCAAATTCATAATTTTGTTACCTACTCTCCACCGTCTAGCAACTCGGATACACCGGAACGAACTACTGAGATGAGGTCAGAAACTAATTTGAACTTAGGTGAGACGAGTGGTTGTTCGTAAACAGGTAATATTCACACTTACATCACGTTGATATGGAAGCAAATATTACATCTGATAATAATTCACAAATTCTTCGTAATATTCAATCAAATCTTGGATTAAGTTTGTCAAAGAAATAAGCTTATTTTTTTATAACAACGCAAAAAAAGAATAGAAAATCCGGACTTTAATGCGCTCAACCGCATTACTGGCATATCACTTTTAAAGATTAGTTATCCGAATTCGAAAATCGAACTGAATTAATTTCTGGCTAACTTAAAAATAAACGATTCTTATTCGTAGAGCGGTATTGTCGAACCGAATTTAATGTTTTAAGCTCAGCAAAGATAATCCAAAATTAAATTTATGGTAAATATATTTCTAAAGTTTTAACGGAAAATTTTTATATAGTGATATTCTATACTTTTTTTACGTATAAATATTTTTTATAAAAGAGAAAAATTATAATATTCCATTAAACTTATTGGCGTTGTTTCTAACTAATAATAGTATCTTGCCATTGACCCAATCTGGGGTTCGTCCTAATTACAGTACGGCTTCTGCTCTGCTGAAGGTTTCTGATGATATATTTAGTGCCATTGATACCAAGCTTAATACCTGCCTTATCTTCCTTGATTATAGCAAGGCATTTGATCCACTTAATCACCAGATCATGTGTCCTAAATTAAGTTATTTTGGATAATAAGGCTGTAAACTTTTTTAAATACTATTTATTGGGTACATCCAAGACTGTGCTTCTTCCTAATATTCAATTATTCAATATACAGGGTGTCCCGAAATTAGCTTACAATATTTTAAGGGGAGAATAAGCCTAAAACCCACTATTAATATACCTCCAAAAACACTTCGCTATGGGGCTAGAGCCCCCCGAATTAAAGTTATGACAAGCGGTTTTTTTATAATGACTCAGAAACTGATTAGGGTATCAGAACAAAATTTGATACATGTTTTACCCATGACAAGACGTAATAAACCGTTTGTTTAGCTTAACTGGGTAGGTAGTGCGGAGAATGTTGCCCTTAGTTTTTTATTTGTAGGATGTTTTAACTTCAGGTGCAATTTTTAGAAGCCTTGAAGTATTGTGTTGAACAAAGGTACTCCTGTTTAATTTCGGTAGGATTCACCATGTCCTAATAAAATTCATTTTAAAATTTGTTTTAAAGATCTCTTAAAATTCCTCTGAAAATAAATATTTAAAAAACAAGGTAATCTAAAAATATGTTTAACTTGCAAACGTTACATTCTGTCAAATTACAATAATAGAATGTTTCATTAACAAAAAATGTAAAATTTCTAAAAAATTACATTAGAAGTGGGAAAGTCCCACAAATTAAAAAAAATATATTAATATTTACTTTAGGATCCACACCGTGGGACGCCACTGAAAAAATATTTTAATAAATATGCCTTGGCGCTAGTAGAACTTTAAATTTAATTTTTTAATATTAAGTGTTTGCTGAGATATGCAAAAAACAACTTATCCTTTTCAGCGGGTTTAAAAAAAGAGAAAATTTTAAAATCGGAACTGGTAAATGGTGAATCCTACCGAAATGAAACAGGAGTACCTTTGCTCAACAAAAGACTTTAAAGCTTCTAAAAATTGCACCTGAAGTTAAAAAATCCTACAAATAAAAAACTTGGGGCAATATTAGCCGCACTACCTACCCAGTGGGACGCCACTGGAAGAAATACAGTTAAGCTAATTGAACCGTTTATTGCGTCTTTTCATGGGTAAAATATGTTTCAAATTTTGTTCTGATACCCTAATCGGTTTCTGAGATATTGTGAAAAAACCGCTTGTCATATCTCCTATTCGGGGAGCTCTAGCTCCATAGCGAAGCGTTTTTGAAGGTGGATTAATAGAAGATTTTAGTCTTATTTTCGGATGTACCGTATCCCCTTAAAATATTGTCAGCTAATTTCGGGACACCCTGTATACTGCAGATTTATAAAAGTTTTTGATTTTCTCCTGTTTATATATATGTGGTCTTCTCTCATCAGTACGCTGACGACGTACAGTTGTATTTTTCTTCCTCTCTGTCCGACACTGTCTTGGCAGTGCGTAGGATTAAATTACATTTTAAAAATGTTTCTGAACGCGACTAAGACAATAATGTTGGTTTTTGGTGGTCAGACAGGGAAAATTATCTCTGATTTTTCAGTAATTATGAACAATCAAGTCATAGTTCGTGTTGAATCTGGTAGGAACCCCGGCCTATTGATGAATGTCGATCTCCGTTTAAAAATCTTATCGTAAATTAAAGTCTCTATATATGCATCGAGATATTTAGAATACTGATCTTCTTTGATATTGTCGTCTATTGCTTATTCTAGCATAGTATATTGGCGCGCCATTTTAAATAGGAATAAGGAGAGCCCTCAAGACTGCAGAATGACTGCATTTGGTTATAACTTCAGGAAATTCGATCATATTTTGCTAGTTTTTCTGACTCCGGCTGGGTGAATCTTGATGAACATTATCGACTGCACATTGCACGTTTCTTCTATAGGTTAATAAAATACCAATGTCCTCAGTATTTGTATTGCAAACTAACTAAACATTGAGAAAGTCATACGCGTAATACACGTCACTGTGACTTATATAGTATTCCTCGCCACACGACTGCTCTATTCTAGAGGTCATTTAGTTATAATGCTGCTAAGATACTGAACTATCCTTATGAAATTAGGATACTTCCTAGCCTCGGCGCATTCGGTAGACGGTACACGGTGCACGGAGTGGAGGGTAGGTAGATTAAGTTTTTGTTTTTTCATGTCATGCTTGCACAACTCTGACGGCATATTTCTAAAGTATGTCAGTAATATATTTTATTAACCTTCTTTTATTATAATATAGGTACTTATAGTTGTTGCAGAATTATACCGTTGACTTACTGCCATAAATAAACTACCTGATTAAACCCTATTGTATACGCCTCAACCTTGCCGGCTTGAAAATGTATACCACACCACATGATTTATTTTTATAATTTAAAATAATTTTAATTAATTCTACTACAGATGCATTTAATTAAATATTGGATTTTAATTGGTGCTATATTAGTTCAATAGGATTGAATATACAATAGTATGGAGGAAGACGCAACACTGTATGTCCATTTTCTGCTTCAAGTTTGTCACACTCGTATTCCTTATTTATTTTAAAAGCTTTTAATACTTCTAGCAGTTCTCGTTTTTTGTAATTTTGTGATTCTTTTGCCTTTATTTGATGGTGCCTTGGTTTAACATTTTTTGGAAGAATCATCCCAACCTTTTCTGGGAGTGTCATGGGTATCGAACCATGTTTCGTCAAGGTAAATAATTGGACGATTTTCCTCGGAGAATATTTAACAGCTGTTAAACAATTTAGAGTTTACTCCCGTTAACGTTGAGATTCCATTAATGTTTGTCTTTTATCAATACTTCGGTATTTTAAACCCATTTTACGCAATATTTTCCTAAGGTTTGAAAGGCTACAAGAGATATTTGTTTCGTCTTTAATCAGCCGCTCTTTGAGGGAAATCAAAGTGGGTACAGTTTGTGCCTCATACATTTGGCAAATCTTTCTTCTTAATAAATCCATGTCATTTTCGTCAATGCTTCTAAATGTGCCAGAATCACTCCGATTTTTTTTAGGATTAACAGGTTTAAGTACTATGTCTCTTACCGAAGATAAAGGAGTTTTTGTCAAAGTAGACGTCTCTGCTAAATCATCCATCCAATTAAAATTTCTACTCAACAACAATTGATAGACATTTTTAATTATTAATTTGGCATCGGTAGATAAATGCTTTCTTTTAAAAATGACACTTGAAGATGCCCTCCTATCAGTACAATTGCAAGGACGCCACATTCTACCACTAATAAGCCTAACTAAAAATTACTCGCCGGAAAACCACTAAAGATTAAAATTATTAAAAATCACTTTGTATTTATATATGCATCAGGCATAGGTATAAATTGAATTTGTATACCTGGTCCGGCTCTGCTCGAAAAGGTTTTAAAATTTGGGATTTCCTTATTTATTTTATGGTCGAAGCGATAATGAGGTTCTATTGCAGTCAAAGGATCAACGATATAATTCTGCAAATACTATAGGTACTCTTATTATTCATTTTTTTTATAATTATTGAAATATTTTGTATTTATATATTATATATATATAATATTATTACTTTATTATATACTTTCGCGCTTCGTAATATTACGGCTGTTAATTAAAGCCAGATGCCTGGGGTCTTCATAAGTAGGATAATTTTTAGAGGTTTTTACCGAAAAATTGGGACGATAGACCTTTGGTATTAAGGAGTAAAAGACATTTTAAAACAAGTTCTGATTTTCAGATATGATCTATTATAGCAAACATTCCAACAATATCGAACTGAAAGGTTTGTGTCGTAGCATTCTTAAATACAATGTTAAAGTCGACATGATGGTAATTTGAAAAATATATTCACGTAAACACATGACCGTTTTATGTGCCCATTATATCTTAAAGTATTTTGATACACATTTTAGTGCCTATATTTATACAATTTAATGTTGTTAAACCCTTCTGTCTAAACCTGATTTGTCGAAGACTTGCATCTTTAATAGTTAAGCGCTCTTTAGTAAGCAAATTTTCTATACCAGATTTCTAAGCAAACTTACATTAGCTTATATCCGATATATGTAAGCATATCGCGTAAGGTTTCACGTCATGTTTCCCGTGCATTAAAGTTTAACATGTCTTTAGCATAATACTTAGCCATTCATGTACTGCATCCCTGCCTTCTGGCTGCACGTATTACCTATAATCCGTTCGCGGTTATTCAGACAAATTTGCACGGCATAAATTGATTCCTGTGTAAACATGTCTCCATTTTAAACATAGAGATGATGATGATACCGTAATCTACCGATGAGCTATATTAGAAGACAGCTTTGCTACCCTTAAATGTATTAATCTTAGCACTGCATAACTTATATCCTTAATCACGGCTCGATTGTGTAACCTATTTGTGTCGAATATTTCTCGTTGATGCCATTTTTTGGAAATTATTATGATCGTTATTCTTTGGATTTTGTGACCGTAGCTAATAATTCAATACTATCAGTCTGCGACCAATTTCATTATAAAAAAATAAGTTTGAATCATATGATACTAGAGCCATGACCAATTGAAATAGGATATTGATGTATATTTTATTGGTATATAGGGTGTTCAATAACTTATGGGCCCTAGAGCAACTGGAGATACTAAACATTAACTAGACCGATTAACTCCTATAAGTTTTTTCGAAATGTTTCTTTTTCTAGGAAAAGAACAAAAAATCTGTGGCTGAGGATGAAGTGACTGTATCTGTACTGAAGGAAGTGGCTGTGGAAGTGTCTCGTCCTCTCTCTTATATTGTAAATCTTTCATTCTCTGGGGGGTGTCTTTCCAAGCAAGTTTAAACCTGCTGATATAAGGGTAATATACAAAAAAGCTAAAAAAAGATGAAGAAAAAAATTACCGACCTATCTCTCTTCTGTCCAATATTGGGAAAGTTTTCGAAAAGGTTTTATCTGAAAGAATAGTATCGTTTCTTAAAAAATATTCAATAATTACTAATAAACAGAACAGCTTCAGGAGAGGTAAATCCACAATAAGAGCAAATTTACCAAGCATTGGAAAAATCACATGTGCTCCACGATACGTCATGGGAGCGGCCAAAAACCCAAACACTCACCCCAATAGGAAATTACACAGGAGCGTAAACGCTCCGCCAACATAACACTGCACCCTTAAACCCATTACACAACCACACATATACAACACAAAGTAACTCACACAAACCATCTGGTCTCCAAAGGCCAGAAATGGCTTTTTTTGGAGATCTTAACACTCAACCTTAAACGTGTAAGAGTGCCTAACGGCACTAACACAATACCACGAGGAGGAGTTTAGTCGGTCGGCGTCTCTCCTTCAGAGAGATAGGTCTCTCCTTCAGAGGGATAGACAGGTTTCTCCATCAGAGAAACTGAGCCATCCTGACACTACTTTGCACTCCGGGTGCATCATGTCTGAAATCAGATTCTCCTCGCATGTCCCACAAAAAAAGATATAGTTGTCTCTAGAGGGGTTTCTCAGGGATCAATTTTGGGACCTCTCTTGTATATTGTGTATGCAAATGAGCTCCCTGACGTCTCTAATGAATACACCGTACTTTATGCCGATAATACGTCTCTTATATTTAGCGAAAATAGCAATGAAATAGTGATCCATAAGATGCAATGGGTATTTTAAAGTCAATGATCTGATGTTGAATGTGTCAAAAACTCAGACTCTCACTTTTACAAATAAATTGAATTCTTTTACAATGGCGAGGAATTAAGAGCAGCTGAGAATATGCGTTTTTTGGGTATGCAGATAGATGAGAGACTGGATTGGAGAGAGCACCTTTAAGGTTTGGCTCACAGTGTATTTAGATACTGCTATGCCTTACGTGTGGTGTCTGATCGAGTGAGTACTGAAGCTGCTCTTTTCATGCTTATATCCAGTCCAGGTTGAGATATGGTTTCTGGGGTGGTAATAGGGATGTATATTTTGGATTCTGTGATGTTTGTCTGTAAAAATAGGGATTTCATTACTGACTGTATGTAAAACATGATTATGATACTCGTAATAAAAGTAATTTAGTACCTGAAAAATACAACTTTACTTACCTGCAAAAAAATGTTAAATACTGTATAATGAAGATATTTAATTGCTTTCCAGATAGAATAAGAACTTTAACAAATAACAAACTTAAATATGTTTTAAAAAGATATCTAGTTAGTGAGGCATTTTATAATATCAGTGAATTTTATGATGATACTGATAAACAAACAATTCAGTGCTGAATTTTAAATGTGTCAAATATACTATAGATGTTTTATTCTCCGTCTTCTTCACAGATTATTATTGTTATTATGTCTATTGTATTGTTTGAAATTTGAGGAAATTAAATTATTTTATATGTGTAGGTACTATTGTATTTTAATTAAGAGTTTTGTCGTAGAATATGATCATTTCAGAGATGTTAAATTTATTTGTAAAAATTGTTGGCCATTTGACACAAGGCTGTTGAACCTTATGGGTTTATATTGTTTATTATAAAGCATTTTGAATAAATAAATATTATCTATCTCTTTTCGAAATATTAGAAACTTTAACAACTTTAACATTAAGTTCTTATTAAATCCTATATTTACTACATTGGAGATTACAATAATTTTTTCTCCGATTATTTCCATCACCTGTCAAATTTACTATTTCGACCAATCAAATTGTTTCATTTACTCCAATTACATGTAATTCTTTTGATCAAATTTGCACTATCCTTACAAGTGATAAAATGGTCTTATTGGTCCACAACATTTAGAGTGCGTTTCTAAGTAGGCCGAATACGAGAATGAGTTTTAATAAATGTCAAGTTTGAATGATTTTATCTTTTAATTATGCATATTTTTTTAGATTTTCATTATTATTTACCCGTGACATCGTTGTCTTGTTTTCTTTTGAAATTTTAGTCACAAAACCATATTTACGAAACGTTAAAAGGTTTTAAGTCTAGAGTAGAGAGCATAAGCTAGTATCGATATCGCCAACTATCGATATTATGTTGTATATATTAAAAGTATTTCTCGAATTATTATAATATTTAATTTAGGTTCTGGAAATAATCTTTAAAATCGTCGTTATAATTATAAACTTATAATCTCCCTAGTACTTGAATTATTATCGGAAATTTTTTGACCACACGACTTTTTGAAAATTATCCCGAGTCGAAGACGATAGAAAATAAGTTTTTCCGAAAATCGTTCGGCTTAGCAATCTTCACAGTCGTCCAGGAATGTTAGGCATTTCCTACTGGTAGGCGATGTACTATTTCCGAGAATCGTTCGGAAATATTGACATTTTTGATAACATTTTTGAAAGAAAATCTCAACATTTCCCTACATTGCTAGGCAACTGAAAATAGCTGTTAGAAAATATTGATCTCCTTACTGTACTGTTATTTCCTTACAGTTGTTAGTGTTCTATATAAATGATTGAAAACACATTGTTCATAAGGAATTAATTTATATTTTAAAAACCTCAATGCATTGCCGAATACATTTTGAAATTAGTTTGTTATATTCACAGTTATTTGACAGTTAGAACAATTATTGAAAATTAGAGGAACATTATTAGAACTATGAGAAACATTTTGGACAACATGCGAGGTAGTAGGGTTATTTTGTTGAATATTTTATTTGTTACCCCAACCTTATTGTTAAGAGATTCTTCAATATATCCTTCAGCAACGTTTGATGACTTCCATCCGCCATGCCTCTTTAAACTAGTTATATTGGCACCAGAGTCAACCAATATTGTTGCAGAAGACCGACGAGAGTAGTGACCAGTATATTCTGTCGGATTTACCAAATTCAAATAAGTAGCAACTATTTTAGGCATTTTTCTAAATTAATATATTCCTACCACTTGTCTACAACCCTTTCCGCTTTGATATTTAAAGAAAAATCGGTCACTGTTCATATATTCTGGTCTTAACGAAGCATACTTTCGATAAACATTCAAGTCCATCTGATTAACTACAAATGATTTTGGTTTGCTGGTCTTCGAATCAGGTAGCTAATTAATAGCTTAAATTCTAGGTCTTCTACATCGTGTAGAGTCATTAGGACTAACTCATCCATTCTACAGGCCCCAGGAATGCCAAATATTAAAGCCACCTAAAAAATAAATAAATATGCAATCTAAATAGAAATTAAAACCTTGTAAATTACCTTAATCATGAAATTTTCTTTATCTGGATAAATTTGTCGATTTCTTCCTTCGTTAAAATCTTAGATTTCTTTACCCTATAACCTTGAGCTTGCCTTTTCAATGAAAAACGAAGTTTTGAATATGTAGATATATCTACATTATGTTTAATTGCAAAGGTTGACTTCAATAATAATGCCCATAATGTTGAAGATTTCATCTTTAAACAAAGGTCTAGGAAGTATGCCATTACAACATTTTCCGAGAAAGAACTCGTGTTTTTACTCTTGCGATAGTCCATAAAACGTTTATATGCATATTCGTACTTTTCTCTTGATTATTTCAGCAAGAATTCTAATGAATCAGTATTCACTGCCTCAACTAGCTCTGGAGGAGTCCCAGAAATGGAAAATTCATCATCACTTATCATTTTATACTGTTTTGCTTTCGGAAGCACCAACAATTAAATTTATATGCGTCAAATTTGACAATTCAACATTAATACGTTTCAATAGTAACTCAACCAATTTTATTACGAATTTCAAAGCACCATTTATTTGGGAATAAAATTATTCGCGATTTTTTGAAAATTAATCAATATCTGTCAATTTTTAAACAATTTTCGGAAAAATAGTATGTTTACCATATAAAGTTATTTTATACCGATAGTTTTCCAGCATATTGTAGTCATCCAAATAGGAGGCCATGGAATTCATGTCAAACGCAACGCGCTGTCTGCCGTAGCCCCCATTAATGACAGTAGTTAAATTTAAAAATGGAACGGTTTTTAGAAGTACCCTCCGTATAAGTTTTGTAAAGAATTGAGTGAAATTAAAATGTATCATCGGAATTTAAAGTTTCTAACGGATTTATTAGAAGAATGTGGATCAGACGTCTATTCGTCCAATTTGTTTAATATAATTAAATATCGTCTTCTATTGGTTTCTACCAAATACAGACTTCTTCAGCAAAGTAAAATTGTTTCGAGGTACTACATTTATTTCATCAAACATATAAAATTGGTAAATTTTGATGACTGTGAGCGGCCTTATTCCCCATTAAAAAAAGAAGAAGTGGCCAAAGAATTTCAAGAACATTTAGACGTTGTAATCGAAAATAATTAGGTACTTGTAAACTATAATAAATACCAATAATTTGCTGTTTTTATTTGTTTCTCATTTATATATTAATGTCTAGTAAAAAGTTAACACTCAAAGGTTTGTTTTTTTGGAAATCTTACTCAATGATCATTTGAGCACGACATTTCATGAAATTTCCAAAATAAAACTTTTCGTGAACATGAATAATTATATCTATAAAAATCTAGCTCTTGTTATATTATACCTTCGTTTAATTCGCCGACAATCTATTAGGACCGTACCGTATTCGGCGGCATCCCTTTCAAAATTTCTCGTTAACCGCTAGACTACCGGATATCCTGTGAAAGGCATTTCATCGGTCCATTATGTCGGAGCCTACTTCCGATTACCGACCATACTCGACAAGAAATGATTCTACAACCAGTCCATCAGCCTGTCTATTACCGATTCCTCGTCAATATTTTATGATAGTGAGGAAGTTATTTCAGATCGATACAATTGTCTTTTATTCAGAGTTTTAAAGTCTATTATGATTGGGCCATTATGTATAACACCATGCAAGAAGAAAGCAAATTCATCCATAAAAATAATATTTAATAGATGTTTTATGCGAAGGTAATATAATTAGAGCTTGTTTTTTTATCGATCAAATTTTTCATCTTCACGATAAGTTTTCTTTTGGAAATTTTACGAAATGTCGTTGGCATGTGTATACTAATTAAATCTCGAGAGCGGAGCTCGAGTGATTTAATCTATGAATAAACATGCCCAAACGATTATTGAGTAAAATTTAAAAAGGAACAAAACTTTGTCTTACAATGAAAAACGCTCAAGTTTATTTGATAAGATTATTTCCAGAAGTTAGATGTTATAATAATTCGAGAAATACTTTTAATATACAGGTTGTTACAAATTCGAACTTCACCATTGCGATTTAGCAAAACGGTAAGAGACACGAAGTCGGTAAAATTGGAGCAAAGTTTCCTAATTATGAACTCAAAAAAATCAGAAAGAAATACAAATATATTTGGAAACATCTAAAATTTTCCGTTTCGGGTTTTAGTTTTTTAGTTTTAGTTTTTAGTTTGTTCAAAGAGATGTCCATGTAATTTTCAATTTCTCTTGCTACTTTTATTCTCCACAAGATGGCATCATCAGATCTTTCATGCGACGTTTCGTCTTTAGGTGACCTAAAGTAAATTTAATTTTTTTAAATACGAGCATAGATTTTTTGTTTAAATTATGAAAGAGGATCAAAATTTACGTTCAGTGGTATACAACACTTGCTGATTTTCCGACGTTTTGTTCCTTAAATCGACCATCTTCATTATAATACCCCTAGTACGTTATTATACAAACAGTCATTCTCTAGTACTCGGCCTACTTAGAAATGTTGTGTTCCAATGAGACAGTGTTATCACTGATAAGGAAGATGAAAATTTTATCAGTATAATCACATGTGAATGGTGTAAATAAAACAATTTGATTGGCTGAAATGTTATATTTGACAGGCTATGGAAATAATCGGATTAATTGCAGTTACCGATGTTAATGGATAAGGATAAAACTTGAAGTTAATTTTTGTGTTTTTTTTTAATACTAGTGTGCATTTAATACTAGATAAAGAAAAAAACAATTAAATGCCCAAAACCAATATTATTTTACATAAACTAATTTTTTGGAACCTACTATACAGGGTGATTCACGACGAGCGTGCATTAGAACTTTATGGAGAACTACTGAATATATGTTCCTGAAACTTTGGGGATTTGGGTTTATCGATATGCTCTCTTTAACTAAAATATTGACATGTTTCTGTCATTTCCGGTTATACCGGAAGTAGCTGCCAACTTTCGTTTTTTAAATACAACATGGTAATTTTTATGACATTTTTCGATTAAGCATTAAATATTAAGCACATTTTATAGAAAATGTTTTTGTCAGACTCTATTAGTTTTTGAGATATCTGGACTTTTTTTAATTATTTGGCAAATGCATGACGATGAAATAATCCATATAATTTTTTTACCTTAGCGCTGGGACTAAAAAAATTTTCTCACCGAATAGCTAGAAGATCATCAAGTCTCAAAAACATTTCAAATTCGGCATAAAATGTACAGGGTGGTCACAATTCAATCCTCATTGTGAAAGAATTCAACCATTAAAAACTTTCTTATTTTAAATGGAACATCCTGTATATTTTTATTTAATTTGATGGCAAATTAGTTGTTCTTTATAAATAGTATTTACTGTCCTATACCTATATCAAAGCGTTTTCTAAAAAAATCCAATTTTATTCCGAAAATACTATTTGTTCAAGTGTGCTATGAAAACAATTGTACTTAGGGGCTGTATACTGATATCTATACGGAGGAAAAGTGATTGATTGCTGGAAAATACAATATTCTGAAGTGTTTCTTAATAATTTATAAATAAAATGCAGTTGATTGTTTTAAATTTAATGGTTTAAATATTATTTTTTTAAAAATAGCAAGGAAACAAGTATATAAACTTTAAATTCTTTAATTAAAAATGTGTTTGAAAATTATACCTAATATCTTTTGATTATATTTTTAAAATATGTTCGAAATGATTGCCATTTACTTCCAAGCATTTATGTATTCTTTTCATCATGCTATTTCTTCTAGCATTCCTAATTTCTTGTTCAGTGAGAGATTGAAATGCTGCCTTCACCCTATCAATTAGATTTTCCTTCGTGGTGATGGGACGCGCGTAAACTTTATCTTTAATGGTTCCCCAGATGAAAAGTCCAGTGGAGTTAAGTCTGGCGAACGAGCTGGCCAGTGGAAGGGACCTTGGTTTGCGATCCACTGGTCATGAAAAAGTCTGTTTAAGGCAGTCTTAACAACTTGGGCGTTGTGTGCTGGAGCCCCATCGTTTTGATACCAATCACTTTTCCTCCGTATAGATATCAGTATACAGCCCCTAAGTACAATTGTTTTCATAGCACACTTGAACAAATAGTATTTTCGGAATAAAATTGGATTTTTTTAGAAAACGCTTTGATATAGGTATAGGACAGTAAATACTATTTATAAAGAACAACTAATTTGCCATCAAATTAAATAAAAATATACAGGGTGTTCCATTTAAAATAAGAAAGTTTTTTATGGTTGAATTCTTTCACAATGAGGCTTGAATTGTGACCACCCTGTACATTTTATGCCGAATTTTAAATGTTTTAGAGACTTGATGATCTTCTAGCTATTCGGTGAGAAAAAATTTTTAGTCCAAGCGCTAAGGTAAAAAAATTATATGGATTATTTCATCGTCATGCATTTGCCAAATAATTACAAAAAGTCCAGATATCTCAAAAACTAATAGAGTCTGACAAAAACATTTTCTATAAAATGTGCTTAATATTTAATGCTTAATCGAAAAATGTCATAAAAATTACCATGTTGTATTTAAAAAACGAAAGTTGGCAGCTACTTCCGGTATAACCGGAAATGACAGGAACATGTCAATATTTTAGTTAAAGAGAGCATATCGATAAACCCAAATCCCCAAAGTTTCAGGAACATATATTCAGTAGTTCTCCATAAAGTTCTAATGCACGCTCGTCGTGAATCACCCTGTAGTGTATATCTATACAAATGAAGAGGTTATCTAGATCTGAATAGTTTATACAAATTAAAAATTGGTATACTTAAGTTAATAATAAAAATAAAAAATCGTGTACAAAATCACTGGCTTATACAATCATAGCACCAGAAATAGTGACCCTTTAAAAAAAATTAAATTAAAAGTAATATAGCGAGGAAATCAATTATATTTGACCGAATAAATATTTAGTTACGTAAAATCTTGAAATATACGGTAAATTTAAAATTGTTAAAAAAAGGCAAGAACTTTTTCTGTAAATATAGAAATTAATTAATTAAATATTATTATTATTAAAAAGCTCTTTATTGGTTACCCAATTGGCAGTCCCCGAGCTCCTTCAGCCACACATCCAATTTTATATTAATTTAGTCTATTTGCTAATATATTAATTAAATATTTTATATATTTGTATTGTTATAACATTTATATTCTATTTTATTTAATATTTCCTGAGTAATAGTCTTTAAAACTTCGTTTGGAATAACATATGCATATTCAAAGCTATTGCGTGTATTTTACCTAAAGTAAAACAATTATCTGTCTATACAGGGTGTTTCTTAATAATATGCTAAAATTTAACAAAGTTATTCTTGGGTTCATTTTCAGAAAAATCCTTAATGTTTTTTAATAATTTGTTAATGTTAATGACACAATACATGACAACTAGACTAGGTAGGCAACTGTCAAAACTGTTTATGTTTACAAAATAAAATCTGCTTCTTACCTACTAGATATTTTTGAATCTTTGTTAATAGCTAATTTCATAACAGAGTGAAAATGAATGAATTTCATTTTTATTTATACGAAAACTGTACACCAAACGACAAAATCAAGAAACGAGATTTACTCAGCAAGGATGAGAATTTTAAAAATAATTTTTTTTTTAAATACGAATAGAAGCAGCCAAAATATCTAGTGATACTCACTGCTTTATACCAAGTTGTTTTGGGTACGAATAGGGATACAATATTCTGGAATCTTGAAGTACTACAGAGCTTTAAAATGATATATCATAAGACCCCCACTTCCCCTTCAAGTTTTTTAACAAGATGGCGGCCATCCACATTATGCCAAGTTATATTTACTTTTCTAACACGGTAAATGAAATAAAGGATAATAAAAACTAATATCTAAGCAGTTTTTAAAACTCCGTCGTTTTGGGTGCGACTAGAAAAGTAATATTTTGGCATTTAAAGTATCCGACAGGACCTTCAAAATGATGTGTCGCAAGAACCCTCTTCATATTTAATTTTCTTTACCATGATGGCGCACATCCGCCATTTTTACAGTTAGAACTGTCATTCTTACGTTAAACGGTAGTTCACCTTCCACTATTGGCAAATCCCAAATTTTGTAAAAAAGATATTTAGCAAATAATTCGTGAAAATTAAAATTAAACATTTTCCTAATTAATATTATTTTTTCAGATACGCCTTCATTTGCCATATCTCGAGAGCCCGGTTTCGGATTTCCAATAAGAGAAGGAATGCCCGTTTCGCTGAAATGTGACGTAGATTCAAACCCCAAAGCTAAACCAATATGGCAGAAAGACGATGGCGACCCATCGGTCCAACAAAGTCCTGATGGGTTTTTGAATTTTACTGAAATACGAAGAGAGCATAGCGGATGGTACAAATGTATTGCCAGGCATATGTTGGGAAGGTTCAGCAGTATTGGATATTTTCTTAATGTCCGTAAGTATATTTTTAATCTCTGGTATGTTGTTATTATGTAAGAAGTTTCTCCTTAGTTAAGTTACATGAAAGAGGTGTCATAGTATTTTAAAAATAGAACTTCCTTTTGCACCTTGTGTACAAATAGAGCACACACGGTGTTATTACAGTATTATCAAATACCTTGAACAAAATAACCCTACAGGTCGTGCGACTTAAAGTGTGTATGTGGTAAATCAGTTCCAAAACAGACAGGTTACCATGTTCAAGTCAAACTTTCCCAATATCGTTCTTGTTGAAATCCATATACGAGAAAAGTTGTTGCTATAATGAAGGAAATCTGTTTAAGTTTTCAAGAGGGCCTTCAAGTTTAGATAATATTAACGGTATACAGGGTGTCCCATGGGTAACTAAGATTATTTAAACTTGTTTATTATTTATGGAGATTATTTCTTTGGCATTTGAGTGTTTTTCAACGCCGTCATAGCCAACTAGGAGTAACTGAACTTAAAATCCGTAGCAAAATCGTCATAATATTAGATTGGCAATATTTCGAACCAAAAATTTTCGGAATAGACAACCTTACACAATCTTACCCTTATTCTGTATGCTACATAGAAAATAATTATAAAATTTTGAGCTTCTATTTGAAAATGTAGATTTTTTGCAGTTTTCTCAATTTCACTTTTAATCTTATTTTTTAATACCCTGTATTAATAGTTTAACAATATTATAAATCAAAGCAGGTCCTTTTCAACAAAAAATTCAAGCTAAATTAAAATAATAAAAGCCTCCTTATAGGAAAAATTAATATGTTAAACACGTTTAGAGTTAGGTATAGAACGAAATCTGACGTAGAAATAATTATTTATTAATTTTAAATGTGTGGTCGGCCTTTTCTTTAATACTTAGGTAAAACTCCTAACATTACCCCACGTACTGCCATGCTATTACACGTCTGTTTTCAGTTAAGAACTGTAGGTAAGTAGGTCAATCGCGGCAATGTTAAGAGGCGAAGCCAGATTACTACACACACCTCGACCTCGAATTAAAAATTAGTTATAATAAGTTTCGGTTGATTTACGAGAGGGGAAATAAGGTGTAAAATTTAGTCAAAAGTGACACTACCGTATTTCTGTTCGGCAAAATAATTTACTTTCTTCTGTTTGTGATAAGATTTCAAATTTGTCTGACAATACAATTCTTTGTGATGCAAAATATTTTTCTACTTTTTATGGAAAGTAATGTTCAAGAAGGTATGACAGAATAAAAAAGTTTTTGACGTGTAAATATTACAACACCAGCAAATACTCATTTAGTTCTTTTGATACTGACATTGACATCTTGATTGTTTACATCTCTCACTTTTATTAAATTACTACTTATTCAATATCCCACTGTGCTCGTGATCGCTAATTCATACCGTATCTTTTAGAGGGCGCTCATTACCCAAATAAACGTTTTATTCAAAAAAATTTATGATAGGTACGATCGTGTTTGGCATGTGGGACTTCTAAGTAAACTGCGATCCTATGGTATGTCCAGTCGATTCTATGCATGGTTGTCTAGCTTTTTTAAAGACCGCTCTCTGCAAGTGGCGATTGACGGATTTCTCTCAGACACCTTCACCATCAATGCCGGTGTTCCTCAAGGGTCCATATTGTCTCCCACTCTCTTCTTACTCTACATTAACGATCTTCTAGTGAAAACGAAAAATCCGATATTTAGTTTTGCTGACGATAGCACACTTATCTCGTCTTTCTCTTTGAATACACAAACATCGACTGCCGACGCACATATTCGCAGACAGCATGAAGTATCACGCCTCAACATAGACCTAGAAGAAATTTTGGCTTGGGGTGACAGTAACCAAGTCGAATTTAACGCTAAAAAGACCCAGGCAGTAGTTTTCTCTAAAGAGGTTAACATTACAGAACTGGATATAGTCATGGGCGGACACGCAATCCCACTGACTTCATCTATTAATTTCCTGGGAGTCAATCTGGGAGGAAATATGTTTTGGCATAACCACGTTGTGGCAATCGCCAAGATAGCCTCTCAGAAACTTGGTGTACTCTTCCGAATCAGAACGTTGAACACACCTCAACAACTTTTGACAGTTGACAGTATACAAAGCCCAGATTCGACCATCACTAGATTACTGCTCTCGTGTCTGGAGCTGTGCACCCAAATATACTCTTCGGCTACTGGATTCCATCGAAAGGAGGGCTATTCGTCTGATTGGAGACCACGAGCTGACGAAGAACCTCGACAGCCTAGAACATCGAAGACAGATAGGGGATTTGACTCTTCTTTTACAGATATTTTCATGGAAAGTGCTCAGCTGACCTTGCCATCTTAATTCCGCCCAGAGTGGCGAATAGCAGAAATACACGACGAACCACTGCCGCCCATCCATATGTGGTTAAGCTTCGTACTCCTCGAACTTCAGTATTTAAGAATTCTTTCATCTGGATGACTTCACCCTTATGGAACGACCTTCTCGAGGTCGTTTTTGCCAACGAATATAACCTCCAACGATTCAAAACCAATGTGAATCGCTTTTTACGCACACGCACCACTCCCAGAGTACCCTAAAGGATTTTTCCCATAGTGCTTGTGTTTGACCATAAAGAAAAATGACTTAATAACTTTAATTTATATAAAATCACCCCTTCAAGTATCTCGATGCATTTTGCAGAAATTTAAAATTTATTGCCCAGTGTTATTATTCCTTATTTATAGATTTATTTAAATGCATAATAAAACTAGTCAATTATAGATGCCAGATTTAATTTTATCCCGTACAATTTATGTCTCACTATTCACCATCTTGTCCTTTCTATACAAACTTAACTCGATTCATAAATAGTTCTACCGAAATTTGAAGTGCTCAAGAGAGTCAGCTGGTCGTCAAGTCCAGAACTAAGTTAATTAGAGCGTCAAGTTGTTTCCATAATGCGACTATACAGCGTCATTGTTTATTAATGGCCACTTATATTTCAACTGTCGGCCGCGAGGGCGCACTTCTCACAAACCAATTATCTCTGTTTTTCTAATCTTGCTCTAAATGTGCCTTCGGGGTGTCAACGAGCGAGAAGTTTTACCCAGTTTAAGCGGTCATTTGAGATAAGCGAACAGAAAATGCCTCGGAGTAAACAAAGGAGTTTAAAATTGTTATGTTAAAGTATTAAACTACGCTACGCCAATTATCGAATAATTAAAAATGCACGTCCAAATTAATAAGCCGTTATTTCGTTAATATTTTTAATAATTTTTTTCTAACTGAGTTCTAGTATTTAGATTCTAGAGTTTAGGGCAGAGCAGCTTACGTCCTAACACGTCTAATTGTACCGGGTGAGTCAGCGATTGCGCGGAGTACCTAGGAAGGTGACAGAAAGTTTTATTTTTAAAAAGGATACCCAGTATTTTATTGCATATTTAGGTTGACCTTAATATCTTCTATAAATATCTACAATGATATTTAATATGCTTGGGTTTGTTCGGATTTGTTCGGGTTTGTTCGGGTTTGTTCGCAGTTTAAGAGCAGTAAATTAAAGACTAAGAAAAGTGAGGAAAAAAATCACAAAAAAAAATCTTTCTGAAATTATTTTTCAACAACAGGATTGGGTTTGTTCGAACAGAATTGGGTGAGCTCTATAACAAGGAGTCTAGAGATACTATGGGTCCAATAGTATTTATCAATTTTATACAGGGTATTCATAATAAGGTTCCAAAAAAGACCCATTTCAAATTCATTTTTCTCAAGATTTTTAAATATAATAACCTCGTGTATATATTTGTTTATTGGATGTAGAATTCACAAGCAATATTTTTTGTATAACAAACATATACGTTATTTCCAACAGTTTTCGAAATAATTCCAAATTTTATAAATTATGTTGTTTAAATACCATAATATAAACTACAGCAAATGTTCAAAATATCTTCCATTTTGATATGTGCGTAAGTAAGTACGTCCTTAATGTTGACATCCCTCAACATTTTAGGTGAAAAACTAGCAAACATGTGACGCAAAACGACTCCTTGCTAACAAACAATCTCCGCGCTCCCACCAAGTACAAAAATCATATCAATCAACCAATGTAGTCCATTTTAATTTATTATTGTAATGTATTCGCCCTAAATATCAATTTTTTTAACCACTAATAATGAACCGTGGTAATAGCATTTCACCTCAAATGTTAAGGGATGTAAACAGATATTTCCAGTACGTACTTATAAACTGATCAAAATAGAAGACATTTTGAATATTTACTGTAGTTTACAATTATTAGACAACATAATTTATAAAATTTGGAATTATATCCAACTGAAATTAATTTAGGAAAAGAGTGAGAGGGTGAAAATTAGATTAGACATTTCAAACATCTTAACTCTTTTTGCGTAGATTCGAATGGTGATGTTGTATTTCCAAACTCATTTTGATGATAATTGATTCTTTACGTTTTTTTTACTAAAAAATTTAGTTTTTAATTAAAATCAGAACAAGGATTTTCAACTCTTGTTGGAGTTTTTAGAAGGATATTATATTAAAAAAAATTAATAAAATCCTCAAAAGTTCGATAATATTCGACAAATAATTAGCGAAATGAGCAGTAGAGCTGGCACCTATAGCGACAATAATGAAGATTTTGCATTGTTACACTTAATAGCCGTATTCTAATTTTTTACCATTTATGTGGTACGGAAAAAAAACGATCACAAAACTGATTTACAATGAAAATTGCATGTTACAGCCTTCAAAATAAAACACCTTGCAAATATTTTTAACGTCATTTACTACTGTTTAGTTTAACTTGACAACAAAATAGTTTAAATGTAAGATTATTAAGTTATAATTAAGTTTAACAATTAATTTACACTAATAATTTAATAATTAAGTTAAATATTAATAAATTTTAAGTACCGCGCAGACAACCTTCATTTTAACCAGTGTTTTATTCATATACCGGGTGATGCATTATTTAAGTTGAACATAGGAAATTCTATGTAATTTTTGAGGTGGCTGAATATGGGCTCACCTGTACATTTTATAGAGAAACTGCATTATAACGTCTTGAACAGGCCGACATGGTAAAACCATTTGCCGAGATTTACTACATTTTGATGAGCCAATCCTAACCTATTCAATTAAACATGATGGCAAAACCACGAGTCTCTCATAGTTAAGGTAATACAGTGTACACCAGCAAATTAAAATTCGACATTGACAAAATGAAGATGTCAGTGGCAATATTTTCATTATTCATTATGTTCATCTTTATGTCAATTTTTGGCAATAGCATTATAGAAATTTCCTGCTGGTGTTTGCTGTATTACTTGAACTATTAGTTTCGTGGTTTTAACATAACGTTAAAAGTTTAGCCAATCCTGAGCTATTCAGTAAAATGTATTGAAATTCGGCACATGGGTTCACCATGTCGGCCTCTTCAAGAAGTTATAATGCAGTTTTGTATAAAATGGGAACAGAGGAGCCAATATTCAGCAACCTCAAAAATTACATTGGATTTCCTCTATTCACCTCAACGATGCACCACCCTGTGTAATTTAGCACGTGTTTGAGATATAACATTACCAAATATAACAAATTGATTACTCCCCTTACCCTTCATTTACTAGGTAAATTATTTATACAAATTTAACAACATATAGGCAATCTATAAAGTATATCGTCGTAATGATAACGATCCTCGAAACAGGTACAACTCGTCTTATTCGACCAAATAGCTAATAAAATTCTCAAAACGTATTTACAAGTATGCATTTAAATGATATTTTTATTTATGGCATGATAGCTGCAGTTGAAATGCAATAAAATTGTTCTGCATAATAAAATGTTTAGTCTTAGTAATAAAAACCAAAGTGCAAAGTGGTATATCCGTACAGAAACGCGCTAGTAGTACTATTGCATATGTGAATGTATGTGGCTGATATGAAATCATGAAACTAAAATACGGAATATCTTTATTACATTTTTAATGATACCGCATTATGTTGATGTCGAGGTTTAATCAAACTAGCGCTGACTGACTATGTATTTTGATTACTATAAATAATTTTATTTTGAATATATAAAATGAAACAAAAGTTTACTTTGTTATTTGTCACTATATTAAAACAGATTTGGCGTTACAGCCATTTCGTAGTACAACTACATATTCAAGACGTTCATACGAGAGTGATCCCAAACTAAGTCTATATAATATAGGTCGTAGTAAAAATGATAGGTAGTAGTAAAAAATAAAAAATATTAATTTGGTATAATAAATAATATTTGGCACAGTAGTGTAATAAACTTAAATTAGGGACAAACGGGTCAGTATTCAGAGAATCCACATGCCAGATGGGATTTTTACCAATAGTTTTGATAGCGGGGAGTTGCCGAGATCTAATTGCGTGTTTAAAAGGTTAATATTATTGTCTTTTTTATGTTTATAAATTTTAATATTTTCTAGTAAATTCAATTTATTGCCTTTTTGTTCAGTGTGTAAGATTTTTAAGTTACTTATATCTGGAAATGTGTGCTTTCTATCTAAAAAGCGATTCGCAAAATTAGATGATCTTTTATTAAGTCTAAAGCATGCATTGTGTTCTTTAAATCTCGTTTCAAAGTTTCGTCCCGTTTGTCCTATATAACAGCTATTGCATTCATTACACTTTAACTTATAAACTCCTGATATTTTATATTTTTCGCGCTTATCTTTGACTTTAAAAAGTAATTTGGATAAACTATTTGAGGGTTTCAATGCTATTGTTACCCGATCAGATGATAAAATATTTGCAATTTTGTCTGTGGTCGGACATGAATATGTAAGGCTATGAAATTTTTTGAGTGTTCGTTCTTTCTTTATGGGGTATATTTGTGTTATAGCTAGTGTATATTGTTTTTTATTGATAAGGGAGGTTATATCTTTTACTGTGTACCCATTATTGACGGCAATCGCTCTGATGGTATCGAGCTCAATCTTTAGACTTTATCAATGGTACATAGAGCTCTTTCTCTACCACTCTCTTAAGAAAGTCTAAACAAACCCGAACAAACCCGAACAAACCCTTAACAAAAAGGCAATAAATTGATTTTACTAGAAAATATTGAAATTTATAGACATAAAAAAGACAGTAATATTAACCTTTTAAACACGTAATTAGATCTCGGCTCCCCGCTATTAAAACTATTGTAAAAATCCCATCTGGCATATGGATTCTCTGAATACTGACCCGTTTGTCCCTAATTTAAGTTTATTACGCTACTGTGCCAAACATTCTTTATTATACCAAATTAATATTTTTTATTTTTTACTACTACCTATCATTTTTACTACTATCTATATTATATAGACTTAGTTTGGGATTACTCTCGTATGAGCGTCTTGAAGATGTAGTTGTACTACGAAACGGCCGTAACGCCAAATCTGTTTTAATATAGTGACAAATAACAAAGTAAACTTTTGTTTTATTTTATATATTTAAAATGTATTGTTACAAAGTAACGGACGAGTCAATCAATTCTTTGAATATTATTTTGATTGTTTACAGCTGTAACTAACTCGAAAATCGACTTCGTATTTTTGAAATATTTCTATATACACTACGACAATTATTTTAGACGTTTTTTTTTTCTCAAGACGATTCATGTGCCTAGTTATACAGGACGCATTCTAAAAGTAGGATGGCAGAAAGTTATATTTTTTTTAACAACCCCCCAATATATTTTATTGCATGTTTAGGTTCGTATTAGTGTCCTCTATAAACATCTAAAATGTAATTTAATTTGTTGTTTTTATCAATTTTATCTATTTTATACAAGATGTTAATAATAAGGATCCAAAAACGACAGATTTCGAAATGATTTTTGTCAAGATTTTCAATTAATTATTATTAGGAATACAATTGATAATCTATTTGTAACACAAACATGTAAGTTATTTCCAGCCTTTTTCGCAATAATTCCAATTATTATAATTGCTGTTGTTTAAATACCATAGGCGCCTTGACTAATAATTGTAAACTGCAGTAAATGTTCAAAATATCTTTCATTTTAATATGTACAGAAATAAACTCCTTCTTGAAAAGATCTATTTATATCCCTTAACATTTAAAATGAAATACTATCACCACGGTTTATTATATTATTAGTGGTTAAGCCCGAACAAACCATATCAGACCTTTCAAATAAAATAAGTTCTCTAACTTTAAAAAATGATATTTTGAGCAGCTAAATTATAATAAAAAATTAAAAAGGATTTTATTTGGTGCTTGATATGATCTTTGTACTTGGTGGGAGCGAAAAAATTGTTTATTAGCAGGGAGTCATTTTGCGTCACGTTATCCCGAACTACAACTACTATTAATATGCAGCACAGTTTGCTAGTTTTTCACCTGAAACATTGAGGTATGTAAACAGATTGTATTGTATCGTACAGGACGTATTCACATATAGTGGCGTCTGTGAGTCGGACGAACATCGAAATATTTTCAGCCGGAACAAAAGAACCCCCCCCCCCCCTCCCGTTTTCGAGGATACTGAACACGATGGCGGCGTCAGAATTTCTCATTTAGGTTGCGCACCCCCCCCCCCCCCCCCCAGAAGGGTTAAAGGCGCTTCAAAAGGTTTCCCTGCTGAGAAATACACTTTCCCCACGTTTTCGAGAATGCTGAGCACGGTGGTGGTATTGAATATCCGTCCGACCCCTTCCAACCCTTCCACCAGCCAATACTCGCTCCCGAAAGGGGTGAATTTTTATTTTACAAGTATCAGCGGCAAATATATATTCCGCCCCGCCCCGTATAAGAGGATGCTGAACACGATGGCGGCGTAAATATTTCTCTTTTGGGTTGCGCAACCAATCAAAATGGCTAAAAACCACCCCTCAGAGGGGTTAAACGCGCTCCATCGTGTTCAGCATCCTCGAAAACGGGGGGATATGTATTTGCCGCTTAAAAATAAAAATTCACCCTTTTCGGGAGCGAGTATTTACCGGTGGAGGCGTTGGAAGAGGTCGGACGCGATATTCAACCACCACCATGCTGAGCATCCTCGAAAATGGGGTGAAAGTGTGTTTATGTGCAGCGAAATCTCTTGAAGCGCGTTTAACCGCTCTGGGGGGTGGTTTTCAACCGTTTTGAAGGGTTACGCAACCCCAAAGAGAAATTCTGACGCCACCATCGTGTTCAGCATCCTCGAAAACGGGGGGGAATATATATTTGCCGCTGATACTTAAAAAATAAAAATTCACCACTTTCGGGGGCGAGCATAGGCCGATGGAGGGGATGGAAGGGGTCGGACGCGATATCCAACACCACCACCGTGCTCAGCATCCTCAAAAACGGGGAGAAAGTGTGTTCCACTGCAGGGAAACCTCTTGAAGTACGAACAAACGAAACGCCCCCCCCCCCCGTTTTCGAGGATGGGGAGGTACTCTTGTTCCAGCTAAAGATATTTCGATTTTTCGGGTCTTTTTCCGACTCACAGACGCCGCTATTACGCACAGATCAAAATGGAAGACATTTTGAACATTTACTGTTACAAATATTAGTTTGTATTTTAACAACATAATTTATAAAATTTGGAATTATTTCAAAAACGACTTCCATTACTTCTTTGTTTGTGTTACAAAAGAAATTTATTATGAATTCTACATCCAATAAACAATTAATACATAGGGTGTTCCATTTGAAAATTTTCATAAAAATTATTTTGAAATGTATTGTTTTTGGAACCATATTATGAAACCCGTATAAATTAGATAAACACTATTGGATTAATTGTATCTCTAGAAGACCCCTTGTTATAAAGCTCACTCACTCCAATGGTTGAAAAAAAAATTTTAGAATGTTTTTTTGATTTTTCTTTCTTGGCCTACAAATCTTTATTTAGTTTTAAATGTATTGCTCATGCTTGAACAAACCCAAGCAAATTAAATATACTTTAGATATTTATACAGGACTCTAATATGAACCTAAATATGCAATAAAGGACTGGGTGACCCGTTTAAAAAAATATAACTTTATGCCACCCTAACAGGTATAAAATTACTTCGCTCAATCGTTGACTCACCCTGTAGTAGCAACATATTATTAAAATATTTTTTTTAAAATATTTCAAAAGATAAAGCTTTTGTAGCTAAGCATAATTTTTCCATCTATTTTTGAAACGTTCTGCATAATTTTTGTTGAATACCCGTCGGCAATATTCCTTAGCGGGTTTCCTTCACTTACGATATCTTGGCATCCTGGCACAAAATACTAGCCCCAGGTCACGAAAAATAGTTAAAATAAAATGAAAACATGAAATTTTTTCTCATACGCTTCTAACCACAAAAATACGGGAAATTAATCTATTATTTATAATAACTGTGATATTAGCGCAAACATATATCAGGTGTGATGAAATTGATAAAAGTATTATCAAGGTGGAAACAAGTCCCTTCCCTCTAGTGATTTTCGGTGCTTGGAGGGCTGGTATTAGTTAATATCTAATTAGTTAACCCCTTCATAAGTTTTAGTCTCCACAATATTAATTAATTATTTTCAAACTTATCTAAATAGGTAATATAATTTGATCTACGATTTAAAATAAAGCTTTCAAAACTTTATTCCCCCTAAGGTTGACGAGCGGCTATATCTCAATAACAATTTTTGTCCTACAGCTTTCGGAAAAAAAAATTATTACAAAAGTGATACCCAGAAGTAGACCAAAATTTATTTTCAATTTTGAAATTTTACCACAAGGTGGCATATTTTTAATTCAAAATCAAAAACGATAAAATCAATAGTGAAGGTATGTCACGTGGAACTGTTTTGGAAGCTCCGATTAACACTATACAAATTAATTATTTGACATTTGGGTCTATTCATAAAAAAAAAATTGGAGGTTAGAGCTTTGACTTTGACACCTTTTTTGAGCGAGGTTTTTATGGATGAGGGTTTAATTATGAAAAGCCAATTTTTCTGACTTTTTGGTTACTAATAAAAGATATCTTGATGATATTTTTATTGGTTGGAATGGTACTTGACTTTTTAATTTTTTAAGAATACCAGTTTTTAGCATCTTGACAGAAAAATAATTAGGTCTGATAATGCCCAGTTGCGTGAAACATGTAACCTTTTTGAAATAGCGTTAATATACTTATATGTAATTCGTAATATCGTGACTTTCAGTTTACTTCGTAATAGTTACTTAAGTTTTAGTTTAAACCTGATTAGTCACATGGCGTTTTTTGATCGCCTTAGTACTTTATTCCATTTTTCATGAAAAGTTAAAGGCTAACTGTTTAATTTACTAGTTTTATTACTCGTAATTTATTTAAAAAATAGCACAAACCGGAAGTCGATATCGCTTTTCAAACTTAAGTTATGAGCAAAAATATATTTTTAAAATTTTTAATAATGTGTTTGTTAATAAATTCAGCCATGAAAATTCAAACAATAAAATTGACAATTAACTGTCATCAGTTTGGCTATAATTTATTATTTTCAATTATAATACTGAGCTTTTGTTGTTGAAAACTGTTTAAAGAGTGTCCCAAAGGATTTTTCCTATAGTGCTTGTGCTGATCATAAAAAAACAAATTGGAAGTTCTCTTATTCTATTGCTGAAGCATATGACACACTGGCCGTTTTTTTTCAATGCTTTGAAAATTGAAAATACATACTGTTATTGACATATTTTCAATGCTTTGAAAAAATCGTGAGGCACAAGATCACAAGATTTCTCGCGGATGGTTTTTGCGAAGCATTTCGCAAGACGGTTGTGGGAAACTGGACAAATGTTACCGATTCAAACTCATACCATAGCACTCCGTATAGGGAATAAGCACATTTGCAAAGCATTGAAAATACACGGTCTGCATATCATGATCTTTAAAAATAGAATAAAAAACTATCACATTGTTTAAACGGTTTTTAACAACAAAACACAATATTAGAATTCAAAATAACAAATTACGGCGAAACTCGATAGAGATATCGAATTTCGGTTTGCGCCAATTTTTAAATAATTTTACGAGTAATAAGACTAATAATATATATATTTTTTGAAATAATTTATTTAGAAAAAACAAATTACAATACACTGTTACAATTTGTTTAATTCCCTAAACAGTACATGGAGCACTGGTCTCGGGAATATCTACCACATAATAGCAACACCTTAAACAATACTATCTTATAATAAGTAAATATCAATCAATGATCACAAGATCCATCACAAAAAAATAAAAAAAAGTATTTAACAAACTCCCAAAGAAAAAGCAAAACAATTCTCTCACATCTCAAGATGCGATTTTAATGCCCTGGCATAAATATGATTAGTTTTAATATTTTCTACGTGAGCCGGTAGCTGATTGAATGGACCGGATGCTTTCGCAAAAGGATTACATAAGCCTATGTTAGTTCTTACATTATCAAGATATATATTATCACAAAACCTTGTATTATGTACATAAATATTATTATGGAATACAATTTTAACATTTGATTTGAGTGTCTTATTTGTTAGTCTATGGATCAATTTACATTGTTCAAATTCAAAAAACTTCCTAACTTTCAAATTCCTAATTCCCTGTATAGTTCTTCAGTGTGGGTCAAAAGTTAACATTAACTTTTCATGGAAAATGGATTACTAAAGCGGTCAAAAAACGTCATCTGGCGGTCAAATCTTAAACTAAAACTTAAATGTGAAGCATGAACTGTAATTCGGCTATCAAATAGCTTTAAAATTAGATCAAGTTTGATAAAATCGTATAATGTATTAGGAAGTTATCGAACTTTTTCTGCAACACGAGTCACCTCACCCATCCCTTATTTAAGGAGATAGACCAAAATGTCAAGTAAACAATATGTAGAATGTCAATTGGAAAGCCGAACACAGTTCCAGGTGTTATACTTTCGGTATTGATTTTAAGAAATATTAGCTGCTTACGAACAGCACAAAACTTCAAGAGGAGTAACTTAGTTTCACATACGATTTGTCACAACTAAGTCAGAATCTCACTTCTCGCCTTACCCCTGCTAAGACACCTGTATTTTCGACTGAGCAAAATTTCACATTTCATCATTTTCAAACAGGTTATGTTCCATAATTGCTTTGTTTACTTTTTATCTTCGATTTTTTCAAATAATTATGTAAAATGGGTGATTTAAAGTTAATTTAAAAAAAATGCCGAATGACGCGTACGAACAAGCAACTTATATCAGGTCCAAAACTAACGTGAATTTAGGTAAGACAGATGGTTGTTCGTAAGCAGCTATAATAATTTTCTGATTTTGAATTAAAAATCTAGCAGTAAAGCTTCAAAGTTGAGAATAATTTTAGTACACTTCTAGTGGTCGCTTTTGTAATAAATTTTTTCCCGAAAGTTGTAGGACAAATAGTTATTGAGATACAGCCGCTCGCCGACCTTAACGGGACACACGGTACAATAAATTGGATAAAGAAATAAGAATAGTCAATTGTTTTAATTCTCAACAAATATAAAGGTTTCCATAATTAAAAAGTTTAGTTCTTAATTTTTTTTCTAACAAACGTCTCCGATTAAATATCGGTTCTGTTAATTTTTGTTAATTTTTTGTGAATTTTCTAACATTAAACAACTTATTATTTCAGATGATATGGAAGTTACTCAAGAACCAGATTTTGACATAGGGGAACTAAGTTCCACTGGACGACAGGTGGAAGTATCATTAGGTGGTGCAGTACAGCTGGCTTGTCCCCCGGGTAAATATTAGTTATTAAAATAGCTCTGTATTAGATTGGTTTAAACTTACTTTGTACAATAATGAATTTAAAGAAAAACGCGTCGATAAATGTATATAATCTTGAAATAACTGAGCAATTTGCAATGAGGAACGGTTACATTAGACGGCATTTCGACTACTACTATAATAATTAATCAGGATTCCGAACTTTTAGCTTTTATATTTATATACAGGGTGTCTAGAAATCAGTGGTCATAAAAAATAGGATATATTATACAGAAAGTCGAAATAATGTCGGTACATATTTTTCCTATCTGGGTTCCTTATGGATATACACTAATATACAGAATTTAGAAGTTATGTACAAGTAAAGGAATGAAATTGTAATTATCTTTATTTTCTTAAAATTTTCTTGGTGACCCTGAAATTTGGAGGATACTAGTAAGTCATAACAATACAATTATCATTTTTAAAAGTACAAGACATCAAGTAACTTATGAAATAATAAAGTGTCAAGGTAAGCGTCAATATGACTCTTAAAACTTAATTGCTTAAAGATGCGACTTATTAAACAAGGAAAATTAATTGTGGGCAATAATGAATTAGAAAAATAGAATTACACAAGCATGCAACGAAATATAAGGATCTGAAATTGAAAACGCTGTTCGAAGATTTATAAAAAAAACCTCCGTAAATGCATTCAAAATGGTGGCACAATATTTTCACACACGCTGTATAACTTGCTAAACAACAAAGGAAGTAACTTATCCTATTTGCTAGAAAATATTATTAAAATTAACGATATTGGTTACAGTTTCTTTGTAGAGAACGAGAATTCATAGATTAACTAAAGAATGCAACAAGCGAAGTTATTTTAAAGTAATTTTTCAGTATTAAAACTATGTTTATTTGATTACCATTTAAAAAGTTTACACCTACATGGAAGCATTTCTAATCTAAGTTAGAGCAATTTATATCATATTAAATTATTCACATGATATACTGTAATAGTATATTACATACGAAGAGCATATTACATACGATTTCGAAACTTATGGTAAGAACCTGCGCGAGTACCGTACTTTGAGAGTGTGTGTAATATGCTTACCATTCGAGTTGCGTATCTATACTTTTTCTACGACTTGATATTTATTTTTATGTTAAATTATCGAAATGCCAACAAAACATTTTCGGAGTAGATAGTACTCACATGGTTATCAGTACACCAGTTAATAAATTTTTGATACATTTATGCTTCTCCCTGAATTTTTCTACCAATAAATTATTTGCCGTAATTTCCGTTGGCGTTCCGTCAATTTGAATATCGTAGTAACTCATACGTTACTAATATACCCAAAAATAATATCCAAATTAATAATGTTGACGTTTGAAAGTGCCTGTTTTAATACATCACATAAACTGTCAATGCGATGCAATGCAATACACAGCCAACTTTGAGCAAAATATATTGGAAACTTTGACGGTTTTGGCATATCGCGGGTAAGGTGATATGTGGAACTGATACGTAATATATAACTTACGTAACCATCCTTATGTACAGCATTTGACTTCTAACATTACAGCGTGTGTTTTTAGACCCTTACTAGAGAGTGCGCAAGTAAACTCATATAGAAGTAGAAAAAAAAACAATTTCCTCAACATTATCATTATTTAATTCATTACCCTTATCATTATTACCCTTATCATTATTTAATTCATATCATAAGTTAATAGTACATTCCGCAGTGAGTGTTGTAAATAGTTGAAAGAATGAAAAGCCAATGATCCTATGAGTGCCTAATTGAATTACAACTCGAATTACATACCATACTTTATCTGCGATCATATTTATTAGAACTAAGAAGAAAATATGCTGTTACGCTCTTGCTATCCTTGAATAAACTCATCATCATAAAATGTGTACTTTTGTTGAAAATAAAAAAGGTGGTCTTGTTTATTGTGCAATTTACTTTACGACCTTCGTGCGATTTACTTTACACTGCGTAAAATTTTACTTGCTTAGATGTGTGCGACTTATTTTACAGAAACCGTGCGTTTACTTACTGCAGTACTTAAATTTTACCTTACTTAGGTATTGATGAGACTTGATCGTGTTTGGCATGAGGGACTTCTAAGTAAACTGCGATCCTATGGTATAACCAGTCGATTCTGTACATGGTTGTCTAGCTTTCTTATGGACCGCTCTCTGCAAGTGGCGATTGACAAATTTCTCTCAGACACCTTCACCATTACTGCCGGTGTTCCTTAAGGGTCCATATTGTCTCCCCCCCTCTTCTTTAAATTATTGCCCCAATATCGACTTTACGTTTAATAAGGTGGCCCATATCTGCCGAAATGTAAATTACGGCTGACTCAAGTGGCGATTGATAAATTTCTCTCAGACACCTTCACCATTACTGCCGGTGTTCCTTAGGGGTCCATATTGTCTCCCCCCCCCCCCCTCTTCTTGCTCTACATTAACGACCTTCTAGTGAAAACTAGAAATCCGATATTTAGCTTTGCTGTCTCTTGTCTCATCTTTCGCTTTGAATACACAAACATCGTCTCCCGACACAAATTATCGCAGACAGCATGAAGTATCACGCCTCAACAAAGACCTGGAAGAAATTTTGGCTTGGGGGTGAAAGTAACCATGTCGAATTTAACACTAAGAAAACCCAGGCAGCCGTCTTCTCTAAAAAGATTAACATCACAGAACCGGATATAGTTATGGCAGGAGACCCAATTCCACTGGCTTCATCAATAATTTGCTGGGTGTCAATATAGGAGGAAATATGTCTTGGCATAACCACGTTATGGCATCGCTAAGATAGCTTCTCAGAAACTTGGTGTACTCTTTCGAATGAAAAAGTTATTACAGTATTTCAACAACTTTTGATACTATACAAAGCCCAGACTCCACCATCACTTGAGTAATGCTCTCATGTCTGGAGCTCTACACCCAAACATACTCTTCGGCCACTGGATTCCATCAGAAGGAGGGCCATTTGTCTGATCGGAGACCACGAGCTGACGAAGAGCCTCCAGAGCCTAGAACATCGAGGACAGGTTGGGGGTTTGACTCTCTTTTACAGATATTTCCATGGAAAGTATCTACTCGGCTGACCTAGCCCTCTTAATTCCGCCTAGAGCGGCGAACAGCAGAAATACACGACGAACTACTGCCGCCCATTCATATGTGGTTAAGCTTAGTACTCCTCGAACTTCATTATTTAAGAATTGTGTCGTCTGGAAGACTTCATCGTTATGGAACGACCTTCCCGAGATCGGTTTTCCCAGCGAATGTAACCTCCAACGATTCAAGACCAACGTGAATCGTAGTAGTAGATGTTTTTTGCTATTTATCTTAGTGGTCGTTGGTACACATAGTAATTTGACCAACATATTAATTTTCACAATCTCACGTACCTTAACGTTTTGCAAACTTCCGAGCTAACTTGTGACAATGTATACAAAATTAAATTAGGAATTTATATAAACTTCAGCAAGTTTTGCGAACTGATTAGACAAACAACACAGCACCTTACGTTTGACGTAAAATAGGCTACACTATATAACTGGATAACAATATAATAATAATAACTTAGAACTTACCCAATTTGTAAAGAGATATCATACTAAATTCCTGGCGTTCTTAGTTAAGTCGTCTTACATGGGTATCTGATATTATATTAAATATACATAATTTAATAAAAATATTCATTTCACAGAACTAACGCTCAACTGTGTTAATATGTTAAACATAATTGACTTGTTGATTTTTTCGTTTATTTAAAGTTATTAGTTCTTATAATTGGTAGGTTTTCGATTTCAAATGGATAGCTTGTTAAGATAAGAAATGAACTTGTCACCTAACCTGTAGCATTGCACGTTTTCTCCCACAGAATAAAAGTTGCATTTAATTACAGGTTGCCAAGCAGCTATTTTATGTGAACGTTTGGCCAAATATTCTTAATTTTTTTTTAATCTAAAACTGGATTCGTAAAGTTACACAATTGGCAAACAGTATGAGAAAATTGCGTTAAAAAAAATATAATGTAATACGAATAATAATAACAATTTCAAATATGAACAATTTTCAAACTTTTGGCACCCATATTCCCAAAACTTGCTTGATATTGAAATTAGCATGTCAGACTATCTAACTATCAATAAAATAGCTAAAAAAACTTTATTGTTAACGGCTAAAACTTTACGAAAATAAATATTGGTCTGATGTTTCTTGTCTCTTTCTAACATGCCAGTAAGCTGCATATTTTTTAATTCAATTGTTGCAACTTAGATGGCTCTGATTGATAACTTCGGGTCATCATCTTAAGGATATTATAGTGGAAGTACCGGTTATTTGCTTAAAATTGCCTCAACGCCATCTCTGGATTTGAATGAAAAACTTTATAAGATATCTGCAAACAACAATTGGCCTTTAATGGGATTTTCTTCCCTAGTTAGCTTTATTTAGTTTATTTTATTCTTATTTTCTTGTTATAAGCTGCTACCATTTTGTGTTTTGATACTGTATAGGGTGTCCCATTTTCCACACTTCCTGGAGGAATTATTACCAGCGATTGAATGTTACGGTGTACACTTTCCTCGTCATACTTTTTAAGGAAACGATAGATTCCGGTGTCAATGTCATGTCATGGCTAATCTACTGAGTGATTTTGATAATCTTTTAGATACCCCTCGTATGTGTTAACTTATCAAAAAAGTAGTTGCTAGAGAATTTTACGTAAAGTTCAGAGGCGTAGCCAGTTTCGCTCAAAAAAGTTTCATTTTTGAGATATTAACAAAAATAAAAAATGTTTAATGAGACACCCTATATTTAATTTTTTAATTAATTAATCATGTTTTGTGCTTTACAAAAATATATAGGTGTTGATATTTATATTCAAAACTAACCTAAAAATGTGATATTTATATTATAAGTTATGGTCAATTCATTAGAAACAAATTCAATTTTGTTACAGCTATTCTAAATATTTTATTTGCTCGCGCGCATGCATGAATAGCAAAACTTGAAGAAGTTTTTTATATCTACAACCTTCATAATGTTAATCACGTCCATTAACTGCTGGCGTGGTTTGGTCTTATTTGATCTACATAATCTCGATCTCGATTTGAATCATACTGTTGCAGGTGATAACGCACGTTTATTCTTCCCCGATTCAACTGTATTTAATATATTAATTTGCAAAACTTTATTGTCCAATTGTGGTAATTTATTTTACACGTAACACGTACAAATTTGGCCAACACATTTCATAATGTCACTTACCTTGACGCTTTATAAACTTCTGATCCTTTAGGTAACTTTTGACAATGTGTTTACGAAATCAAATTACCAATTTGTGTATAAACTTCGCCGGGCCTTGCGGACTAATGTAGATTGATTATACAAACAATACAGTACAATAACAATTTTAACATAAAATAGTTTACACTTTATAATTGAATCAACAACAAATAACTTGGTATATAACTTTATACAAGGCGATATAACAATAACAAGTGGAAGTTTCAATCAACCAATAAAGTTTTAAACAAATAAATTATTATATTATTAATATACCTATAGGCAGTTATGGAAATGGGTTATTATACAGGGTGTTATGGAAATGACTTATTATATTTAAATGGGTGACTCCTAGGGTGTCCTAGAGAAAGTCTACATACTTTTTTTTTAATCGACTATCTAAATACTAAGGTAAAAACCCTTTTTACCCACGTAGTGTCGCGCCGTTCCATCTGGATTGAATTAGCAACAATGTGGGTCACTAGAGTATACTAACAGTGTTGTCAGATTACACTGCATGTTTCTCCCTTGCTTGGATACCTGCCGCGCGCGACTATCGTTGCTTTGGTATGTTTCGAGACTCGGAGGTGGAATGACGCTGTCGAGAGTTCCACGTGCTTGATGTATACGAATTTTAAACATTTTGTTAATTGTAGCATTACCCCATTTTTTTCTGTTGTAAAATAATTCATAATAAGAAATATTGTGATGTGATTTCAAATTTGTGTGATATTACCTATTGTTGGTTTTGTTGCAAAACATACTTTTTGTGTTTTATTTTTTTATGGAATTTAATTATAAAACGGATTATAAGATCAAAGGTAAGAGAGTATGTACCTTAAAATTTTTTTTTTAAGTTTTAAAAAGAAGTGATAACGCGGGTCAAATACGTCTTGTTGTCAAGAACTGAACACGTGCGTTTACAATTCTGTGTTGTAATATATGACAACATCGCCTCAATAAACTATTGAGTGCTAACGTCGTCAGTAGCGGCCACGTAAATTTGCTGCTTATTTCTTGTAATTTAATTTTTATAGGTTCGTATGAAAATCCAGGATCGCACTTAAAAGTAGTAGGTACGATTATTTTGTAAAGTTTATTTTAAAATGAAACTAGTCTATTTATATTTTTAAATGCATTTTTTATTATTTAAACTTCATTCTGTTCTAGTTATCTAGTAATTTAATTCATTTAGTTGCAAATAAAAACTAGGTATGTCTTATGCATCTAATGATTTTGTATTTATAATGTTAAGTAAATGATGGAGTAAGTAAAATTTAAAAGGTATAAAATGTCGCCTTGATTTATGAGACGATTGTTTCTATATTATAACGTGTTTAAAAGAAATGGTATTTTTTTGGTATCTAAAGTATCATGGCGATACATTTGAGCCAGTGTTTAATTTTTATGTCAGATACATCAAATTTAAATTTTAGGAAGTTTACATGCCTCTAGATTTTATGCACTACTCTAGACATATCAGGACATAAGCTACTCTGAACTAAACTCTAGACTCGCCGTATTTTATTAATTGGAAGAAAAATTATTGAAATCGATTATTAATTAGAACGTGATTTTTTGGATATTCGATAATGAATAAGCGTAGTATATTTGCAATTAAAACTATGCGGTATTTTACTTACTGTTCTTTCTCAACTTACTTTACTACCCCCATTTTTCCTAAAATAATTGTACCATCCCTCGTACTTATGCCTTTTCCTGTATTTTCGAAGTACTACCGGAGAGGTACACGATGTCGCCCAACGATGGCGGCAACTATTTAATTGATCACTATGGGTATCTTTTGAACGACAATATTTACCAAGTTGATTCAATTAGAGAAAATGTTCAATTTTTAAAGCTCTCTTAGAGTCCAGTATCGACGTTAACGATTTGTTTTTGATTCATGAGATACAGGGCGATTTGCTAAAAGCGTCTAAAAGTAATAACTTTAAATAAGGAGGGTTTCGTTTTTAGAAAAACGCCCTTTCAATAAGACTTTATGTCTTTTTCTATAAAATGGCATGATCATTCTTATTATGTAGTTTTTTATAACTTAGATATCATGTCGACTTCAATTTTTTAAATTCTGACCCGGATTTTTTATTTTATTTTTTGCCTAAATACAATGATGTATCACTCATTTCTATTTATCTTAGTTTCGGCATAAATTATACATCATCAAGAACATTTTGAGAACTTTCGCGGTACGGCCCTGATTTTTTTTTAAATTCACACATAATATTTTCATTTCATTTAGCTGTATTTGAGTTTATAGCTAATAAAAATATTTTATTTTGAAAAAATTTATTGTGCAGATTTCACGTATGAACAACAGAACAAAAATAGGATAAATTGAAACATTCAACCGGATATAAAAAACGGAATAGACCTCTCTTCATCTGCTGGACTATTGTTGGGCGGAAATCTCCAGAAAAAAGTAAATTACACCCCATGTAATAATATCCACGAATGCGCTGGAATCTACCGGAAAAACAAGCATTGCAATAGTACATCTCTACTTTTTGACAGCTCGTGTTTTAAATGTTGCAGTTCAGATGTCATTTTTAATTCAAAGAAATGTTATTTACATTTTACAATGTGTTTTTTAATTAAAAACAAAAGTTTATACAAATCTAGGCGACACAAGCAAAGCAAGCCAAAGTTAATAAAAACGATGTCTCCAAGTGAATTTTGTGCATTATGGCGGCCATTGTTCATGTGAAGTTTTGTGATTATGGTTATGGGTTATGTGATGTGCCTGTTTCTTTATTAAAACGCTGTATAAGTTTTTATAGAAATTGACACTAATTTTTAAATAAGATCGACAAGGTAAGTGTATGTGTGTGGCCTAAATAAAATTACATTAAAAAATCAGTCAGCCAATTACTCAAAAGTCAAAAGGTCATTGACATTTGACCTAGTTACGTAGTTGCGTATTCCAAACTTAAAGAGTGTAAGGTGTAATTCTGACAACACCGGTGAGAATTCGTATGACGTCAGGTCAATTTGTATTCATCTCAGGAATTGCCGGTTTAAATATAATACGTCATTTCCATAACACCCTGTATAAGTAAATATCATCGTTCAAAAGATACCTATAGTTATCAATTAAATAGATGCCACCCTGTATAAACACGTCGGACCAATTTTAAAGGTTTCATATTAAGCTTAATCAATGATTTTTGATATAATTAGAAATTTATCTTTCTTGGGAATCACATAAACTTATTATAATTAGCGACTTTTATAATTGGGTGAAAATTATTCACTAAAAAAACAATTTACATTACTTAATTGTTAGTCTAACCATTCCAGCAAACAAAGTTTATTGTACTTAAGTTTATTCAAATTATTTAGGGTTTATTTTGAGATTTATCCGGTAGCAAATATTTCAAGGCTCGTCTTGTAAATTAAAGGCACAATTGTGGAACTTTGTAATTTAATAAACCAATACGTTTCCGGTAATAAACAATGTATGAAACAGAAAATAAATTTAAATTAACAGATTTGATAACTATGGGGTATTGTTCTAATGTACGCGGGTTTTAAATATACCGACGACCCAACCCTTGGATTTTATTATGTAATAGATAGAATTATTATTAATTCCCAAAAATATTTTAGACGTGTATACACAAGTTATTTTTTCACTCAAATTTTATAACTTTATTATTATAGCCATCCGCCAATGGATAGTAATTTTTTGAACAAGATCAAAAGTAGTGATGGAAATGACGGTTATAATTCGATAACGTTACAGATAGGAACATTATAGAAGAATGCCGTTCCAAAATAACGTGATTTTGGAACGCGGTTATTATGGTTACTGCGCAAATAATATAAAAAAGGAGGTAATTATTTCATAGGTATACCCATTTCTGCCAATTTTGAGAATTCAAGAAACTGCATACTTGTTACGATGTCAATTATGAACACAAAACCAGTGTAGCAAATTGAAAATAAAGGTTCGTTAATTTATTAATAAATAACAAACATTCTTCGCCCTTATAGTGAATGAAGGTACTGGCTGGGGTATAAGGCGCAGTGAAAAGCTATAAATAAAGAAGGTAGTAGAAGTGCACATTTGTACTAACAATTTCCATTTATTCAAAAATATTTTACAAAAAAATCAAAAGATTTTAAATTTAAATTTAATAATAGCCTAAACTGAGAAAAGTCGATGATCAGCAAAACGTTAAATCGGCAACACTGAGCCAAAAACAGATGAAAAGACTGTTCTCTCATTTTTAAATTTTGGTTCCTGACAGCAGTATTAGAAAAATAAACAATTCATTAGATAGGCAATCTTGCCGGAATTCCATTTTATTACCTGTTTACTAGATAAATAATATAAATTAATTATTAAAAAATTAACGCAACATTGTTTCCAATCTGCTATACTAATTTGGTGTTCATAATTAACGCCGTAACAAGTTAGTAAAAGTAATTTTGTAAAATTCTTAAAATTGGCAGAAAAAGGTATGTGAAACAATTACCAAAGAAGGTAATAAATGTTATTTAAAAATGCGTTACACGCGAAGTTGATAACGTTCCGTTACGTTATAATAAAATAACGTTACTAAATAGCGTTATTAATTAAAGGTTCTTGGAATAAAAACCCATCACTAATCAAAAGTGATTTTTTTATATTAGTCGTTAAATTATTATTCTATAATTTTGGTATACAACCTGTAAACAGGCCTTAAAACAAATTTAACTCTTCATTTTATTATATAGATTGCTAATGACCAATTAAGTTACTCTTGATGAAATAAATTTTAATTGGGTAGTATCTATTATGATTACCGTCAGGACTACGACGGATCTTAAAAGTAAAAATTAATTACTTGTAATTGAAGTTTTTTAATTTTCCTCTTTTTCCTTAATTAATGCCAATTTAAAAAAGCGCATCGAAATTATGAAAAATTCATTTTCAGGAGTACGCGTTCTATTCTCTTCCATTAGAATTCTTCCATTCTATTGTCTTTTTTAAGTGCAAATATGCAATATAAAAGTTATTAGATTTTTATTATTCTTTATTTATACTTTAATCGAAAAATGATAAACCTTTTACACAGACGTATTCATTGATAAGACGGCCTATAGTAAACCAACGGGAAGATCCTCTGCCATAAAATAATTTATACCGTATTGGAAATCCAGAACTACCGGAAAAAAATATAGACAGCAGCAAAAATAAAATGATAAAAAATAATGAAGCTTAAAATTGGCTTTTCTTGGTATATAAAATGACTTCTATTAATATTTAATGCAATTCCCATTTTATCCCATATTTATTTATGTTTTTAGACCGGTAACAAATATATAGTTTTTGACTTTTTTATGACTGTTTTTTGACTAGTTAACAAAAAAATAAAAATTTATAAAAACCATGCTAGGAAGCGTCTTACCATAGGCGTACTCAAAAATAATTTATTAAGTAGAAAATAAAAAACACACTGTGTTGTTTCGGCAGTTGGAGTCTTCCTGAAAATTCAAAACTAGTTTTTTTTCCCAAAATGGCGGGTATTATTATTCAATTATTAGTCCCCTCATCATTATGTAGGTACGTTATACACATTTGTCACGATTTATTTTGCTTGACTATACAAATGTTTATTTCTGATTATTGTCTCATCCATCACGTAATTGATTGATAGAAAAAAATATTAGCAAAACGCCAACGCCGGTATAACAAACAAATACAGAACTTCCTCCCCGCATTTAACGCCACTGTAGAGACAAACTTCTGTGTGGCTTAACTGCGCTAGGAAGAGCTGAACTACATAAGAAATAAAATTAATGTAGGATGTCAAATTAGCATAAGAAATTATCTTGAATTTATTTACATTTGAGTCAATTTTAACCTAATTATTTCTTGTTAGCTTAATTGAAAGTTATGGAAAAATCTTGCATGGTTTCGTCCTTTGGCAAAAGCGTTGCTATATATCTGAAGACAATTTATTAATTTAAATATTATAGAACATGATCATTTTTGCATATCTTCAGGTGAATGAAGTCCGCTAAGCAATAAAACCTCTTGAGCAGGGTACTCGGTGGCTCTCAAACAATAAATTATATTTTAGGTATTTTCTAAATAAAATAATTTAAAGTAAAAAAAAAAAGTAGTTTAGGAGAAAAATAATTATTTTTTAGCTTTTATAGTATTTAGGCAAATTAGTTTTACGAATTCTTTTTTATAAAGTTTTGGTTCTAAAAGAACCGAAATTGTAGTCTTGCGACAGAACGTACCTACTTGTAGATAGGTACTTTACTAAAAACAGTCATCCTTTGCATTTGGAATTTCATCCATGCTTTCAGACTCATCAGAATCATTATCATCATCCCTAATAATTAACGGTCTTACTTCGTCTATAACCTGTTCTGTCTCATAAGATTCAAAAATAATTTACATCGTGTGTTCAATGCATTTCCGCCATTCTTCTTTGCCCACTTGGCTCAGCGCCTCCTCCCATAACTTTATAACGCTGGCTTACAGGCATGTTTGTCATAATAATTTTTGTTAATACCAATTCAATTGTTTTATAATGGCGGTAATCTCAAAACTTGATGTCCTAATTCGGGTAATTCGCTAACAACATATTTTTTTTAAATGACTGCTCTTTACACTTGCTTAAAAGATCACTTTATAAATATAAATCTTCATGGTTTATGTTGTTCTTTGACAACCACTCTCTTAATCCTGCACTTGAGCAAATTTTAATTATTTCCTGGAAAATAATGATTATTATATAGATTTAACTATAATGATCCCAAAATAATTAAATTCTAGTAAAAAGTACCTGAGAAAATCTTTAACTTATTGACGCAAAATGTTTTTCATTTGATAAATAAATAAAAAAACTATCAGCGAAAAATAAACAAAATAAGAATATTTATCGCGGTACATAATTCTAAGATAATTTTGTTTTGGAACCGCTGATTTTGCCCAGTAACGTTTAGCCGATACAGTTAACCAGTGGAATGTTCGGTACGATCAAGTATAGCGAAGGTATTGTTAACTTAACCGCCTTACTGTTGAAAATGCGATAACATTCTTTAATGATTTAATATGATATCGGACTTAATAAAACGAACCGACTTTTAAAAATTTCTTAAGTCTATAAAGACAAATCCATAATAAATTACATGCAAATCATATTGCATGATGAATTATGTGAGTACAATATCCGAAGCCTATCAAATCACCTGTCAAATATACTGTTCCGACCAATCAAATTGTTTCATTTACACCAATTATTACGTAATTATTTTGATAAATTTTTCATCTTCCTTATAAGTGATAAAACTATGTCACTGGTCCACAACGTTTTTAACAAGCGTTTTTAAGTAGCCCGAGTACTAGAAAATGATTTTTAATAAATGTCAAGTTTGAATGACTTTTTTTTCAATATATACATACACATACACTTTAAAGGTAGGATTTAACTAAAAAAATATGTACGTACTTACTGTATATTTATAATGTATTTTCCTATTTACCGACATTATTGACTTGTTTTCTTTTGAAATTTTAGTCACATAACCCTAAACTTTCGAAACGTCTTAAGAAACGTCAAAAGTATAGAATAGAGAGCATAAGATTGTATCGATATCGACGACTATCGATATTGTTTACAGGGTGATCCAAGATGGATAGCGAGCGGCCGTATCTCCAGAACCATACATGCTACAACTTTGGGGTAAAAAATTTATTAAGAAATATGACCAAAAAAATTAGCTGGAAAATATTTTAAAGTTCGTAATTTTACCGCTAGGGGGCGTAATCGCTATGCTACGATACAAAATCCTTACTTTCTGCTAATATCTTCAAAACAATATAGGTCAAAAATTAACTTTTTATAATTTCTGTAATATCCTCTATAAAATTTGTGTTAACAATTTTTTTGTAGTTACTATGGTAACGGAGGGGGGAAGGGTAACAACTAACAATACTAAAAGGGCCGTAACTTCGGTTTGCGTTACTCAAATTTAACAAACTATGGCTTGTTTTAAAGAACTTTTCGTCCTGATTAAACATTATTATTAATAATTTGAAAATTAGTTCGTGCGGATGATAAAAGAGGACGTTTTTTTTAAATATTTCTTCTTCTGATTTCTTGAAAGATTTAAATGCAAACAGTCATTCATTTTTACTCTATTTTATAGCTCATTTGTTACTAAAAATTGCGGCGAAAACCGGAAGTCTTTATCTTTTGTCTTTTAAAAGTTATCGCAAAAATAATGGGAAACTGTAATTTCAGTTTGGCTTTTACCAATATTTTGCTATTTTCCTATATGAAAACGTTGAAATCCTAGAAAAAATATTAAAAGTATTTCTCGAATGATTATAATATTTAATTCGGGTTCTGGAAATAATCTTATTAAATACGTATAATTGTATAACTCGAGCGTCGTTTTAATTATCGATTAAATTTTTCATTATAACACTCAAAGTTCTGTTTTTTTGGAAATTTTACTCAATGATCGTTTGGGCCTGTTTATTCATAGATTAAATAACTCGAGCTTCACGCAAGATTTAATTAAAAATGACATTTCGTAAAATTCCCAAAACAAAACTTTTCTTGAACATGAAAAATTGTATCGATAATAAACGACCTCTAGTTATGTTACCTTCGATAAATGTCAAATAACAGCTGTCGAAAGAAATAGTATATTAAAATAAAAGTTTCATCAGGTTACTACTAATTGTCACGCGAGTTCAAGTTTCAATAAACGAGTGTATATTTGCAGAATGTCAAAATGATAGCTGTCAAAAAATTAATGGGAGCATTCAGCAGATCCCATCGAGTTGTAAGCGATTAGTAATCATCTGCTGAATGCACTAAGAAAAATCGATTTCACAAATCAATGGGAAATCGGACTCCATTTTTTTCTATCGATTCCAAGAATCGTTGTGATTTTATAGGGAGTTATGTCAGTTTTCTTTGTCAGTTTGAGGAGTGAAAATTATAAAGTATGACGGAAGAAGTGAATTATAATTATAAAAACATATTATACACGATCTCCGATAGTGAAGGATCATTAAAAATTAAATTATCCATTTCGTACAGACACAAACGTAATATTTGATAAAAATATTTAGGCGTGATCCTAACCAAATCAAAAACCTGACAACAAAATGTAATCAGCGAGCTACAAACCGATGCGCATCGTGACGTCACCGATTAAAAATCACTTATAAGTCGATAGGATCTGCTGAATGCAGTCAATGTTTTTACACATTGACTTGAAAGGAACATTAACCCGATATTTCTATCTGCTTTGTATACGTCAATATGATGCCTATTATTGCGAAAATAAATAAAACAAATAAGAAATTGCGATTCAATCAGTACAATCTCTATCTGTTTTTATCCCATATCTGTTTCTGTCTTGGTTACAACAAACAATTGACGGACGGGACTTAAAAGTTTATATTTTTATACAGTTTACGGCAGACTGGTCACAGTCTTACAATATTGAGTTAAGAATTACTATTTTCTCCACAAACAATACTTAAATTTAACACACAAATACTGAAAAACAACAAAAAATTTATTTAACAATAATAATAAATATAACAGCTGTTAATCCGGTACTGTCAAACGTGAAAGCAGGTAAGAAAGACGGCCGTTCTAATAAGGGCTTTATAAAAAGTACGTTCCGGAAGCTCGAGGGCTACTTAATGTCTTTATCTAATTAACAGAAAACAACAAAGAAAAATTAGGTATACTAATTTTCAGAGCTTCCCGATTGTTTTAGAGGGAAGTTGTTTACAACATACCTAAGAATGTGACTTGTTTATTCTTCAAAGACTGCGAACCAAAGCCGTATCCTCCTTGTTTTTAGGTGTATTGTCAATAAAATATATGAAAACGATATTCATTATTTTCTTTTTTTTTTTTAGTGCATATCTCCAGGAATCATTATATTTGAATATAGTTAGTTATTTTCCTTGAATTTTATATAAAGAACGATTCTAATCTATAGTTAGATAATCAATATAAACAGCGCCTGCCAAAACTTTTAAATTGTATTCGGAAGCTTATAGTTTTGGGTTTTGCGAATTCGTTGAGAATAGGTATAGTTGGGAAAAGTGAGTGTTGTATACGTCTGGTTTTCAATACAAAATAAATTTTATTGTCGGATTCAAAGCTTGAGAAAACTTTTTGGTGCATTTTACAAACATGTCAAATAAGAGGCTTTTTATACTCCGAAATCTTATTTAATGGCCAGTGTATTTAAGGTTTTATTTAAATTAATTTTGACTGTCAAATTAAAAGTATTGAATTTATCCCTTAGGTTTGTTGTAATTACTTGATTGTAACTACAAGGTTGAGAAGGGGCGTATAGATATTTACAAAGTAACATGCAGAATTTACGTAACATATGCGAAAAATTAGTGTTGTTATCGTAGATTTTAATAATCGAGTACTTGATACTTGCGCGATTTTAATAATCGAGTGAATCGCTCGAGCGATTAATCGCTTGAAATTCCGATTCACCACGCGATGACGTGACCGACTGCTTGACCGGCAGCCTAGTCGTTTACATGTGATCAGGTAGGGTATTTAGGAGGCAGGTAACTACGGGTGGGCACAGGTATAGCTTAAAAAAATTGTAGTAGACCAAAAAAATCCAGAAATATATTTATTTGTGAATAATGAACTCTTGTTGTACAAACTACTATTTTTGGATTATCAAAGATGCAGGAACTATTGCCAACATCGGATTTTGTTAAAATCTACAATAAAGAATTTTCCCTAATTGTAATATCACACAAATTTGAAATCACATCACAATATTTCTTATTATGAATTATTTCACAACAGAAAAAAAATCGGGTACTGCTACAACTAACAAAACGTTTAAAATTCGTATACATCAAGCACATGAAACCCTCGACAGCGTCATCCCATTCCCGAGTCTCGAAACATACTGAAGCAATGATAGTCGCGCTTGGCAGGTATCCAAGAAAGAGCGAAACATGCGTTGTGATCTGACAACACTGTTAGTATACTCTAGTGACCCACATTGTTGCTAACTGAATCCAGATGGAACGGCGCGACAGTATGTGAATAAAAAGAGTATTTACCTTAGCATTTAGATATTCGATTAAAAAAATTATTTGTAGTCTTTCTCTAGGACACCCTAGGAGTCACCCATTTAAATATAATTCATTCATAAGTCATTTCCATAACACCCTGAATAATAACAGAAGATTAGAAATATAATAACTAATTTTTATAAAGTAATGTTTCTTTTATTATTCTTCCTAGATCCTAGAATAGTACACATTAAATACCTTTAATTTAAAATGTCCATTACATTCCTAAGGTTATATCTACAAGTACTATAATAACAAGAACATAGAATAATAGATATAAAAATAAAGCTACTTACTATTCACTCAATTTTTCTTAGTTCGCGTAAACAGCAAGTAAACAGAGTGCCTACATGTTCTGTTAAAGATAAAGATTATATAAAAATATTAAAGCTGTCTAGTATTTTATCCTACGGACAAGAAATATTTTCATAATTTTTGGCCGTTTATAGGAGTTTTTATGAGTAATGGAATCAAAAACATTTTATATAATAAAGAGACCGAATTGTTTATATTCTGTCCGAATCATACAAAGCTTTGAACAGAAATCAATGATACCAAGTCTGTACTAAGGCTCCTAAAGCTACCGCCTGCGTTTGAAACCAAAAAGTAACATTAATTATATTGAATGCATCATGTGTATCTATGAAGTAAAAATATTATACTATATATGTGTGTATTTTTTTAATTTTCTACTCGTTATTTCTAAAGTTATATATCGTTCCCCAAGAACAAATAGAATAGTTTCTCAACAACATCAAATAGCAATGTTTTAGGAAATACTGTGGCAACGCTGTATGCATATTCTTACCGATTATAGTACGAAGTTTATAAATGTTCTTCATCTTTCGGGTGCGGTGTTGTTTGTGTTTATTCTCTACTGCTGTTGTGATCTATTGTATTTTTTAATTCATTTTTTGTGTTTTTTCGAACTAGAATTATTTAGAGCTATTTAATTTCTATCTACAATGGTTCTTCAGTGCAAGGTGTGTAAGAAATTAGACTATTCTAATCCCGAATTAATAGTTCGTCGGTAAGTGAAATTAATAAGATTATATTTTTTTTGGTTAAGCAATGGTGTAGCTAATTCTATATTTTAAGTAAATATTGCAAAAATATAGATTTTTTTCTTCGTTTTATTTGAATTTCTGTAAAAAATATCTTTAATGATGACCTATTTATGTCTAATTTGAGATCGAAATTATCTAATTGGGTTACAGTGAAACTATTGTAAACTTCCTAGCCGGATTCCCCATTTTTAAACAGTAAATAATTTTGAAATGCAGTTCATGAAACCTGGATTTCTACTCAGGTCACCATTTTGTTCGCTCTCAACAATAATATTTTTGTTTAAATATATGTAGTTCATAAATAATAAATTTTGTTGTAACTTTTCTGTAAACCCAGAGACTCAGTTTAAAAAAAAATGCCTACAGCATATTTAAAGGCTGATTTGGATGATCTTGGTCCCCAACCTGCCCTTGCCGTTAATTAACCTACAGACGTTTTCGAAAACTTTGGTCTATTCGTATTATACTAGTTATTAAAAAAGTATGAAATGTTGCAAATTTTATACAAATTACTGAATACGTTTGTTTAAAAATTGGCCCATAAAAACTGGACGCCTTAGAAGGATAAAACCATTAATTTTAAATCTAATGTCCTTCATTCAAATAATCCTTTAAAGTATAAATTTATCAATATGTAAGAGTTAACGAATTTATTTTTCAAAATGACAGGAATATTGATTTTAAATAATCAAGAACGAAGAAAATGCATAATATATTTAACAATTTAAGAAAGAATAAGTTTTTAGTTAGGCAATATAGCCAAGCCAGCCAACTTTATATTATTGAATTTGTCAGTTAATGGAAACTTGAAAATATACAGGACGTTGCATAAAACCACAATCTACTGCACTGGTAAGGACCGGAGGCGTAGCTAATTACAACGTTGCCATTTTTAAAGCCGTCTTCTTCTAACTTATCTAAAACTGTAAAATAATGTATGATTGCAAACAAAGGGTGTTTTATGAATGGAATGTTACATTCCCCTTTTATATTATATGCCTATGAATGGCATCGAAAGAATTTAGTTTTTTATTTATTATTTGTTATTTTTCTAACATATTTGCAAGTCAATTAACATGATAAATAAAAGTAAAAGAAATATTTTTTTCTTCAATTTTTCCTCTTCGTTCGCTGCCAGGGAAATTCCAGAGGGAAACTACAGCATAATGTGGCAACCGAACCACGATTCTCGATCATACGCTACGCCCCGGAAGGCTATCAAGCTTGCCTTCTCACATTGCGTTATGACCTACCGATTGAGGAGTGCGTCCGTCCCCATTATAGTTGTTGCAGAATTATACCGTTGACTCTTCTTCCACAAATAAACTACCTGATTAAACCCTATTGTATACGCCTCAACCTCTTTTAAGCTCAATAAATTGGATCAGGGCCGGCTTGAAAATGTACACCACACCACATGATTTATTTTATAATTTAAAATAAATAGATAGGTATTTTTAGTTTTAGGTACCTATAATAAATGTAAAATAATGATAACAATTAATGATAATTGAAAATAATATAATTTAAAAGTATAACTATTAGGATAACAATTGCAATAAAAATTAATTAAATTCTAAGAAACTATCGATAATTTATTCAAAATTTAACTCTATATCACTATCACTATCTTCATCTAAGCCTAAACTTATAATTAAGGGTTGAACATTTGTAATCATACAATTGTAAGAATTTTTTTCCACCTTAAGTACATGCTGTACACAGTTTTTCCAGCTGTCTGCAGAAATTTTTCTTACTTCGTTTTTAATTAATTCTACTACAGATGCATTTAATGTAGAAGAAATATTATTTCTCCTAATATTAGATTTTAATTGGTGCCATATTAGCTCAATAGGATTGAATATGCAATAGTACGGAGGAAGACGCAACACTGTATGTCCATTTTCTGCTGCAAATTTGTCATACTCGTATTCCTTATTTATTTTAAAAGCTTTTAATACTTCTAGCAGTTTTTTGTAAGTTTCTTCAAAATATAAATCATTTTCTATCATAAAATTTTGAATTTCTGCTTTTGTATTATTAGAATTGGGAATGATTTTTGCTTGCCGACTATGATAACTAGCATTGTCCATTACAATGACGCTATTTTCAGGTATATTTTTAAGGAGTTTATGTTTAAACCAATCTTCAAAAAGTTGTGCGTCGGTATCTTAATGGTAATCTAAAGAAGAATCTGCTATGTTTTTAACTGAAAGCAACAGACAATTTGGAACAAACCCATTCTCTGAACCAGCATGTAATATTGTGATTCTTTTGCCTTAATTTGATGATGCCTTGGTTTGACATTTTTTCGAAGAATCATCTTAACCTTTCCTTGGAGTGTCATGGGTATCGAACCATGTTTCGTCAAGGTAAATAATTGGACGATTTTCTTCTCTAAATTGTTTAACAGCTGTTAAATATTTAAGTCTCCATTCCCGTAAACGTTTAGATTCCATTAATGTTTGTATTTTATCAATTCTTCGGTATTTAAAACCCATTTTACGCAATATTTTCCTAAGGCTTGAAAGGCTACAAAAGATATTTGTTTCGTTTTTAATCAGCCGCTCTTTGAGGGAAATCAAAGTGGTTACAGTTTGTGCCTAATACATTTGGTAAATCTTTCTTCTTAATAAATCCATGTCATTTTCATCAATGCTTCTAAATGTGCCAGAATCACTCAGATTTTTTCTAGGATTAACAGGTTTAAGTACTATGCCTCTTACCGAAGATAAAGGAGTTTTTGTCAAAGTAGAGGTCTCTGCTAAAGCATCCATCGAATTAAAATTTCTACTCAACAACGATTGATACACATTTTTAATTATTAGTTTGGCATCGGTAGATAAATGCTTTCTTTTAAACATGACACTTGAAGATGCCCCCCTATCAGCACAATTCCAAGGACGCCACATTCTACCACTAATAAGCCTAACTAAAAATTACTCGCCGGAAAACCACTAAAGATTAAAAAGTATTTATATATGCATCAGGCTTAGGTATAAATTGAATTTGTATACCTGGTCCGGCTCTGCTCGAAAAGGTTTTAAAATTTTGGATTTCCTTATTTATTTTATGGTCGAAGGGATAATTAGGTTTTATTGCCGTCAAAAGATCAACGGTATAATTCTGCAAATACTATACCCCGAACCGATCTCATCCGGCCTAGTTACCAGCGCGAATAGGGTAGGGATGAGGATGATGCATTTACACTCTTCGTTATTTTTTGCCTGACGCTAGACAGCGACGCCATGACTTATACCACTAAATCCATCTATTGCAAATTAGTTATTAGTTTAAACCTGCGACCTGGAGTACTCAGTGATTATCATTTTAACTACGGAGTCACCAGAGCGGTTAGAAATAATTTATTTATTTACTTTTCGATAGAAGATAATCGGGTAGAAAAACGATTATTGTAAAACAGCAGAGCAACAAGAGAAACGAAGAAGGTAAAATGTAGGGCGAACGGTAATTAATATCAACTTTACATACATTACATTCGTGCATGGAAATAAATTATTCTACGAAGCATTTGCATAAATGAACTAACAGTAATGAAATTGTTCATTAGCTCTTGAATAGAATTATCAACATTTCTAGCCACGAATTTTGAATTTAAGCTATTTACGCCATCCATCTGATGGCGGAATAACGATCAAAGCAACAGCTTTGTTAACCGATATATTGGTATTATATTCTGGTAATGCTTGCGTCTTGGTGTAAAGTAAAACTTTATAATCGAAATTCTTCTAAACTTAAACTTATTTTAACTGCAACTGTACTTTTTAATTTCCATAAGTTATAAAAATATTATGCAGGGTGAATCGGGAGGGACGGGCCAAACTCCAGGACTGTATTTTACCGGGTGAGTTATCAATTACACGGAGTAATTGTATGCCTTGACGATAAGATTTGTCGATAATGAGCTTTTGTATTGAGGTATGGTTGTACATTCTGCACATGCTAAAAATATTTGGAATTATACCGGGGCGCGTTGAAAAACTAGGGTGGCAGAAAGTTATATTTTTTCAAATGGGATACCCAGTATTTTATTGCATACAGGGTGTTATGGAAATGATTTAGTGTATTTAAATGGGTGACTCCTTGGGTGCTTAAAGAAAGCCTATATCCTTTTTTTTATTGAATATCTAAATACTAAGATAAACACACTTTTTGAATACGTGCTGTCGCGCCGCTCCATCTGGTTTCAGTTAGCAACTGTATGTAGGTCGCTAGAGTTAAACCACTACGGTACACTTTGCAAAGTTTTGGCACGTTGGTAAGTCTTTCGTGTTTTTGGGACACTTTTGATGCGGTCCGTCACCACCTTTTTTTTAATACTATGGTCACTACGGGACCTTTTTTACTGGGGATCCTTTTTTTTAGTTGTTCATTGACTATCTTGGTGAATTTAGTACAATTGGAATAACGCTGTCTGTACTGGTGACCTTTTTTTTAGTTCTTCACTGTCTTTTTTATCACATTTGGTACAATTCTGAAGATCCAGACGGTACAAAAATTTTAAGCTTTGGAACAATGCTGATCGTTGCTTCATTATGTTTCGATGATCGGTATTAAAACGACGTCGCCTAGAGTTCCACGTGCACGATGCGTACGAATTTTAAATGTGTTATTACTTGTAACATTACCCAATTCTTAATTTTTTAGGAATCTGCTATTTCTTCTGTTGCAAAACATACCTTTTGTGTTTTATTTTTTTATGAAATATAGTTATAAAACGGATTATTTTAAAATAAAATCGAAGGTAAGAGAGTATGCACCTTAAAATTGTAGTTTTTTTATTCAAAAAGTTTGAAAAAGAAGTGATAACGCGGGTTAAAGACGTCTTGTTGTCAAAAGCACGTGCGTTTACAATTATGTGTTGCAATATGACAACACCGCTTACCGCCTACAACGCGCTGATCTCTTTTGTGAGACTTGAGATTGCCTCAATAAATTATTGATTGTCTACGTCGCCAGTAGCGGCCACGTGAATTTTCAGATTTCACGTAAAGTGTATATTTCGCTTATCAATTCATAGCGCCATTTATGATTATTTTTCTTCAATTTATTTTCAACTCAGGATTTGCCGATTTAAATATCATAAGTCATTTCCATAACACCTTGTATTTAGGTTCGTATTCAACAACAACACAACGTTTCAACTGGTAGACATCTCCAGTCGTATAGATGAATCTAATCTTCAAACATATTAATAACAATTGTAGTTCGGCATCACGTGACGCAAAATAACGCCTTGCTAACAAACAATTTTTTCACTCTAACAAAGTGCAAAGATCATACCAACGAACAAATAAAATCCATTTTAATTTCTTATTATAATTTATTCGCCTTAAATAACAATTTTCTAAAGTTAAAGAACTAGTCAAATTATAATAAACAAATGCATCCCTATATAATTTGAAAGCCAGACATGGCTTTTACGATTAACCACTAAAGAACCATGGTACTAGTATTTAACATCAGTTCACTGTAGTTTACAATTATTAGTTCAGGCGTCTATGGTATTTAAACAACATAATTTAAGTATAAAATTTAGAATTAGTTGAAAAAGTCTGGAAATAATTTATATGTTTATGTAAAAAAATTGCCTCTCAATTCTACCCCAATAAACAATTAAAATACTTTCATTCCATTTCAAAATCTTGAGAAAAATGATTTTGAAATGTGTCGTTTTTGGAACCATATTATGAACACCCTGTATAAAACAGATAAACGTTCGTAGTATCTTAAGACCCCTTGATCTAAAGCTCACCCAATCATGTGGTTGAAAAATAATGTTTGATTGTTTTATTGATATATCTTTCCTGGACGACAAAATTTTTGTTTACTTTTTAATTTATTAATGTTGAACTACCCAACCAAATTAAATATCATTTTAGATATTTATAGAGGACACTAATACGAATCTAAAGATGCAATAAGATACTAGGTGTCACACTTAAAAAAATATAACTCTCTGCCACCCTACTTTTTGAATTATCTCAAAAAGTACCGTACCTTGTACCGTCTGGATCCTCAGAATTTTACCAAATGTGATAAAAAAGAGAGTGAAGAACTAAAAAAAGGGTCACCAGTACAGACAGAGTTGTTCCAATTGTACTAAATTCACCATGAACAACTAAAAAAAAGGATCCCCAGTAAAAAAGGTCCCGTAGTGACCATAGTATTAAAAAAAAGGTGGTGACGGACCGCATCAAAAGTGTCCCAAAAACACGAAAGACTTACCAACGTGCCAAAACTTTGTAAAGTGTACCGAATTCAGTATAAAAGTACGCTCTGGAACAACAATGATAACGATACTGAAGGTTAAACATATCAATACGCGCGCGGCGGTTATCCAAGCAAGGGCGAGATATGCGGCTTGATCTGGCATCACTGTAGTTTACTCTAGCGACCTACATACAGTTGCTAACTGAAACCAGATGGAGCGGCGCGACAGCACGTATGCAAAAAGTGTGTTTATCTTAGTATTTAGATATTCAATTAAAAAAAAGTATATAGGCTTTCTTTAAGCACCCAAGGAGTCACCCATTTAAATACACTAAATCATTTCCATAACACCCTGTATGCAATAAAATACTGGGTGTCCCATTTGAAAAAATATAACTTTCTGCCACCCTAGTTTTTCAACGCGCCCCCGTATAATTCCAAATATTTTTAGCATGTGCAGAATGTACAACCATACCTCAATACAAAAGCTCATTATCGACAAATCTTATCGTCAAGGCATACAATTACTCCGTGTAATTGATAACTCACCCGGTAAAATACAGTCCTGGAGTTTGGCCCGTCCCTCCCGATTCACCCTGCATAATATTTTTATAACTTATGGAAATTAAAAAGTACAGTTGCAGTTAAAATAAGTTTAAGTTTAGAAGAATTTCGATTATAAAGTTTTACTTTACACCAAGACGAAATACTACTTTTTGAGATAATTCAAAATATTTCTAAAATGTGCAGAATGTACAACCATACCTCAATACAAAAGCTCATTATCGACAAATCTTATATTCAAGGTATAAAATTACTTCGCGCAATCCTTGACTCACCCGGTACAAGTAAAAATAATGTCAAAGAACTCATATATCTCCTTATCCGATTTTCATTAGTTTTCAAGTTATATCGTAATTACAAAAAATGAACAAAATTTCATGCATTAAGATAGAGTTCTTTTAATAAATGTTCCAAAATATCGCCATTGACCTATCGCCATTGGCCTATCGCCAAAACCTCGCCATTTTCTGTTTCCTCTCAATGTCGCCGGCAGTATTTCTAATGCGTCGAATTAGTGCATACCGAGTGTCCAATTTTACTTTGTAAACTTCATTTTTGAACCAACCCCATAAACAAAAGTGAAGTGGTGTTCAGTCTGGAGATCTTGCACTGAAAAAAGGGTTCTGTTTGGGACAAAAGAATTGATTCGTTTGCCATGTCAGAGCAAAGAAAATTGATTTAACTTAAAATATTTACTCTTCGGATAAGAACAGATCCGTTCGCCATTCTTTTGTATCCGTCATTAAATTCTTAGTCACTCACTCTCACTCTCAGTATATTACAAACATTATGTTATTATATAAGGGTGTTATGGAAATAACTTATTATATTTAAACCGGCAAATCCTGAGATGAAAATAAATTAAAGAAAAATAACCATAAATGGCGCTTTGAATTATTAAGTGAAATATATACTTTATATGAAATCTCAAAATTTACGTGGGCGCTCCTGCGGACCTTCGCAATCAATAGTTTATTGAGGCAGTATCGAGGTTCAAAAGAGGTTAGCGCATTATAGGCGTTGTTGTCACATTGCAACACAGAACACGTGTTCAGTTGTTGACAACAAGACGTCTTTGACAGGCGTTATCACTTCTTTTTCAAACTTTATAGAAAAAAAAACTTCAATTTTAAGGTACATACTCTCTTACCATCGATCTATTTTAACATAATCCTTTTTATAATTAAATTTCATAAAAAAATAAAACACAAAAAGTATGTTTTTCAACAGCTCAACAGTAGATAATATCATACAAATTTGAAATCACATCACGACATTTATTATTATGAATTATTTAACAACAGAAAAAAAATCGGTTACTGCTACAACTAACAAAACGTTTAAAATTCGTATACTTCAAGCACGTGGAACCCCCGACAGCGTCACTCCATCCCTGAGTCTCGAAACATACTGAAGCAACGATAGTGTCGCGCGACAGGTATCCAAGCAAAGGTGAGACACGCGGTGTGATCTGACAACACTGTTAGAATACTCTAGTAACCCACATTGTTGCTAAATGAATCCAGATGGAACGGCGCGACAGTATGTGGGTAAAAAGGGTATTTACCTTAGTATTTAGATATTCGATTTAAAAAAAAAGAATGTAGACTTTCTCTAGGACACCGAAGGAGTCACCAATTTAAATATAATAAGTCGTTTCCATAACACCCTGTATAATACATTCAAGTTATAATAATATATACATTCATTTAAATAATATATTTAATAACAGATTTCACTAATATTGGTTGAATATTTTCTCTCTTACATTGCAGTTTTGTATAACCTACCTATTAAATATTTTAATTGTTCGAAGTTGCAGTTGACAATGTTTTTGTCACCTATTAATACCAACAACGAATTTTTATAAAATTATCTAACAACAGATTTTTCTCTGAATCTCAGAAAAGTACTCCTTAGCTGTATAACATATTTCATTAATTTAGGTGATGATCAGATTCGCTTTCCCTAGATACTATACTATACAAACATATCCTTTAAAGTAAAATTCAACGTCTGTATGTTCCTTTATTGGAAATGAACAATCTTTTTCACAAAAGCATCTTATATTATTACTAAATTAGAAAAATATTGCCGTTGCAGATAGACTGGGCTTACAAGACACTGGTTTATAATACAATCATCTTGCCTCACTTTAATTACTGTTGTTCTTTATTAATATCTTGTACTCAGGAAAATATACACAGGCTGCAGGTTCAGCAAAATAAGGTTATGCGAATTATTCTTAAATGCAACAGGTATATCCCGGTAAGAACTATGTTACAGAGGTTGAATTGGCTGTCTGTGGAACAGAACATTAGAAAGGCGAACTTGGTTTTAATATATAAAATTGAACATGAGCAGCTACCAATATATTTTAATGCTTTTCTTAAAAAAAGATCAAATTTTCATAGTTATGACATTCGCTCTGGGCAACATTATAACATTGAGTCAGTTAAAACCACATCTCTACAAAAATCGCTATTTTTCGAGGGAGTTCGTCTTTTTAATGACCTCCCTGAGGGCATTAAGGAGGCAAATGGGTTAAATGTTTTTAAAAGAAGATTGTTTCTTTATTTGAAGGATATGTAGAGTAGAATAGGATTTATCATTTTTGTAACTGACATATAAACACTGTTTTGTAACTTGTATTTTTTAGTAATAACTAGCCAAGTGCTAAATAAAGATTATTATTATTATTATTATGTTCCACAGAATCCATGGGCGGTTTATAAAACTTATAATAAACTTCATATCTGTTAAATACATCTCGGAAAGAAATCCTTTCTTGAGACACATTTATATGATATTTTTTCTTATATTGACCTCTAGAATAGTAAGACCTCATTAAAAAAAATTTCCCTTTGCTCCCGAAACACCATGTATGTATGTTTTAATGCTGCTGCTGCTATTTTGTTGCAAAATATTTTATACAGTGTGTACTCTGTACAAAATAAATAAATGCTATTAGACTCATAGTATCTCTGTCTATACCTAGGTATTAATACAAACCTAAATATCAAATAAAATACTGGGTGTCCCATTTAAATTTCTTAGATCGCTCTGTATAAGCTAAAATATTTTTAAAACATTAAATGGTATGTACCGCCCACCTTATGTCTCCGAATGTCCTTGGTATGACTGACAGTGCGTCATTTTGTGAATGATAGCCAATTAAAGAGAATATTGTTGTGTGCATTTAAAAAGTGCCAAAAATATCCCACATAGCATAACAAAATGCCACTCACTGGAAAATTTAATTGTATTGCACGACTTTCTATGTCACTCCATATGAAGAGAGTTTGTTGGTTGATTGGTTAAAGGCGGGGGTCGGATTAAAGGCCCGAACTTCTATCACTGCAGCCTGCCGGCTTATTGTGTACCCCGCTCTTGTTAGAAGATGTTTGTTCCTGCTATGAGGTCCAGTAACTTTCTGCCAAGCTTGTCATGTGGGAAGGGAAGGAGGAGAGTTAATCTACCAACAGATTTTATGCTGCAAACCGGTGATGCCGTTTCCATAAACGTAATTTTCAGCCCACCACCTGTTAATAAACTATTCAAGGCTCTAAATTTTTTATTCCCGAAATTATTACTCGGTACATAAACATTCAATTGCCACTAGTACTCCATTGATATAAGTAATTAACATTGATTACTTGTTATTCTAGGGACCACCGGCTGCTGGGCCAGAGTAGAATCGGGTACTGGTCGACTGGAACCGATCGGGGCTTCCCAGGAACTTCGACTGGACAATGTTTTATATCAGGAAGGAGGGGAGTATCGATGTGTGGCGCCCTCTAAAGAAAGCACCAGAAGATTGGATGCCATAAGAAATGCTTTGTCAGTTGAAATTATAGTTACGGGTAAGTCAATTTTTTTATTAATATTGTACCTCAGTTGTTTATTCTGGATTTAACCTCCCGTCTTCTTTAGCTAATTTATTTAAGATTTTGACATTTTGCAAACTTAACTTGTACTTTAGAGTGCGTTTTAGAAAAGAAATAAAAAAATCAATCTTGCACCACTTGTTTAAATGCTAATAAAACATAGAAATAGTGCATCGTTAATAAGATGATCGAGGGTGGTTATTAAATAAGGTCAAGCAGTCTCGCATTCAAGTTTCATTGATACGGATTGTACAGGGTGTTCAAAACTTAATGTCAAACTTTTCAAATTCTAAAGCACTTTATTGTTCTTATTTTCAATTGGAGTCCCCCATACATTTTTATGTCGTTCGATGCGGAATTCAAAATCAAACACTTTCTTAATTACAACGCTATCGCAATTCCACATTAAGAGTCATTTATAAATAACTCATTTTATCAACTAGCCATAGCCATTTCAATGAATAATTGGTTTTATAAAGCAGCTTTCGATTTTTATTCATTATAATTACCATTGGCCTAGCTGCGAAAATTAGTTATCAGCAAATAGCTTAATGTATTAGGAATTACGATAGGGTTGTAATAAGGAAAATATTTGAATTTCGTATCGAATGACATAAAAATTGACAGGGACTCCAATTGCAAATAAGAACACTAAATGCTTTAAAATTGAAAAAGATTGACACAAATTTTAGACTGCCTATACCTTTCGTGTCAATAAAACTTGGGTAAACCCTATTTAATAACAACCTTGATAATTTTATTAATGATTTTTATTCTTATTGCTTTTTAAAACAAGTGGTGCGCTACTGATTTTTTTAATTCTTATTTTTTTCCTAATATTACTAAAATGATGTCAATCAAATTTGACCATAAGTGACCATAAGAGACACCCAAATGGGCAATAAAATATATGGCCTGTTACTACAAAAATATATCATAATGACGTCGCGATTTTTTTTGGGACTACCTGTATATTCAAAAATGTTTTCCTGAAATACGTCCTAGGGTATAGTAAACTGTGCAAAATATCAAAATTTTAACCTAATTAATAACGGAGCTATCGAAGACGGAAGGTGAAATACAGTACCCTGTATACTTTACAGGTTTCCAGGTATGACCAGCAGTAGAACCCCGAACAGTCGCTTTTATGTTGATCGATAAATAGAAGTGATTGCCTTCTTTTATTAGGTTGCTACTAAAAAAAAGTACTCAAATGTACTAGATTTTATCAATTAATTTAAATTTTACATAAATCGAACAATACATTTTCGCTCCATATGGTTCCAACTTTAATGATGACAATGTGAGACTAATTTTTTGCACATAGGAATGAATGGCAATATTAGTACTAAATGTCTTAAAAAAGTCCAGTACTATTGTACCAGTGGTAACACTGCTTCCCGCAGAAAAATATATTCCTGGAAAGACGATTGTTATTGGTTGCAATTTTATAGATTAAACTTTGAGTTAAGGCGAAACGAGAAGAGACGTAAGAGGAGATAATCGATTGTCTGTGTTTCCACTACTGGACATCCAAATTTTAAATAGGTAATGCCAAAGTTGGCGCCTATCCGATAACAATTTCAGCTGCACTAGAATGACTTCCAGTCAAGCAGCATACAGGGTAGCTCGTTGTGGTGGCCTTACGTGGAATATGTCTATTTTTGACATATTCAGGTTCGGGACCAAAATCATTCCGACGACAAGAAGCCAGTATTTCCATTATTGTTTTAAATGTTAAATTGGTCCGGTCCAGGTTCCATAGGACATTATGAATTTTTGGAGAGTAATTTCCCAACTAATGTTAATACTTTTTATATCCCCCAGATGTTGTATCTTTGATAGGTAGGTTAAAGAATTCTAATACGTGTGGTTTAAATGGTGTATCCAACCGGAGACGGATATTTGGGCGCGGCCTCATGGACGCGGCCATCTGAGCGCGGCTGTTTGGGCGCGAGGACACTTGGGCGCGAGGGTACATGGGCGCGAGGGTACATGGGCGCGGGGACACATGAGCGCGAGAACACTTGTGCACGTTTGTTAAAAAACAATTTTTAATAAAAAAATATTCTAGGCAATTTTTATAGAAAAGAATATTGGCAAAACTATATATTATGACCTGACCCTAAAGGTGCATTAATTTTTAATTACGCTTATCCTTTTGTATTAAGACTACAATAATCAACGCAATCTAGTTGACGGCGCAAATAACAGAAGTATTATTGAGTTTTTAAGAGCTATCTCTTACAATTATGAAATGAATCCATAAAATCAAGAGTCGGAAAAATTTTCTTTTTCTTTTAAATTTTGTATATATTTAGAAAATAAATGTAACAACAATATTAAGATGTGTTTCATTTTGGCTCGCGCCTAAGTGACTTTGCGCGGGGACACATGAGCGCAGAAGGAAATCGGCTACAAAAGGTGTAGCGGGGGAGGGTTTTCACTTGTTTTCCCAGGGCACTATCACTATTTTACGTTTTATTGCCTTGTTTTTGATGACCAAGATTAAATATTTTGCTTAGCCGCTGATTGCTGATTGCTTGCTTAATTTGCATACCAAAATAATTTAGTATATATTTAGAAAATAAAATGTAACAACAATATTAAGATGTGTTTCATTTTGGCTCGCGCCTAAGTGACTTTGCGCGGGGACACATGAGCGCAGAAGGAAATCGGCTACAAAAGGTGTAGCGGGGGAGGGTTTTCACTTGTTTTCCCAGGGCACTATCACTATTTTACGTTTTATTGCCTTGTTTTTGATGACCAAGATTAAATATTTTGCTTAGCCGCTGATTGCTGATTGCTTGCTTAATTTGCATACCAAAATAATTTAGTATATATTTAGAAAATAAAATGTAACAACAATATTAAGATGTGTTTCATTTTGGCTCGCGCCTAAGTGACTTTGCGCTCAAGTGTCCCGCGCCCAAGCGGCCGCGCTCAGATGGCCGCGCCCATGTGGCCGCGCCCAAATGTCCTAGACCGGTATCCAACAATATGTTAAAATAGGCAAAATATTATTTTTGTGATGTTTTGGCTTTTCTTATAAACTTATCCATTGAGGAGGAAATATTCGTAGCCGGCTGAAGCTGGTTTGTTTTTTTCTCTTTTTAACAAAACATCTGAGTGTATGAAACCCTTATTTAGTACAAAGATGTTAGGTGTACTTTTTGATAACAACTTACAGTGGCATGAACTCATAGAGACTCCCTGTTTTAAGCAGCGCAGCACCTCTTATGCCCTAAAATGTCTAATGAATCATTGAGTGGTGATTCGCTAGTGGCAGTATATTACTTAAATTTTCATTGTCACGCATTCGATACGGAATCTTGAATTGGGGAAGGAGTAGACATGTTAGCAGGGTATTTTTGCTTCAAGAGCGTGCTATTATCGCACAAAATGTCATGTATAGTGATCTTTTTATGTGTTTATGTTTTTAAAAACAAATCTTGAGGCTACTCGGCCTGATCATGGACACAACACTCGAAGGCGGGAAATACTGTTGTCAGACAATTACAGGACTGCCTTTTATCAGGGAAGTGTCCGTTATAATTCCTGCAAATACTACAATGCTCTTAATGATACAAGTAAAGATTATCCCAGTGTTAATGTGTTTAAAACAGGACTTAAGAAATTTTTATTACAAAGAGAATATTACTCTTTCCAAAAAAAAATCTAGACTAGTTCTATTTCTTGACCTTTCCGTCTTATTGCTGATACGTGTTACTTTTTAATTGAAGAAATAGAAGCATTATTATTATTTTTATTATTATTAAACCTGAACATTAATGTTGATATCGATATTTTAGACCGCTAATCTCCACTATCGCTAAGGAAGCATCGATGTTTTCGAAACATCTAGGGAGTTTAAAAATTAAATAATCATCTACCTCTATTAAATTTCATTTTTGTAAAAGGAAAATTGTAGGTCAATTATTATTTACATTTTTATTATTTCTGATAAAGACCAAAACTTCCGGTTTCAAAACTTCTAAGACATTTACTCAAGAACTTTGTATACATACTATTTGCCCCGTGCTTAGAAACTTTTGACTTAAATATTTTAATAGCGTGCTAGTATTACACTTAAACTACCAAAAATTATCACAAATTAAACTAAGGTAACTTAACTAGAAAGTTTCCTTCAAGTTTCGTCTCAACAGAGTGCAGTTTCCTTATAAACTGTTATTTAAATTTTCATAAGTAGAGCATTTGCGTAACTTAAATTATACTTACAGCAACTTGTTTAATTGATGTTTAGTGTTATTCGAAAAACGAAATTAACGCTAAAAACTTTTAAGTTTAAAAGTAATAATATTATTTGATTTAATTACTGTGTCTACAAAAAATTATAATCGTTTTACAATGTATGTATATAGTCTGGAAACGGTTTATTAACTTTTGACCCACTAATTTTTTTTAAACAAAATTTGGGTGTGTCCAATAGGGGAAGATACTATATGTAGGTCACTAGAGTAAACTACAGTGATGCCAGATCATATCGCGTGTCTGGCCCGTACTTGGCTAACCGCCGCGCGCATATTGAAATGGGATTTACTTTAACCTTTAGTATGTTTCGATGCTCGTTGCTGATATGACGTCGCCGAGGGTTCCATGTGCTTGATGTATACGAATTTTAAACGTTTTATTAGTTGTAGCATTACCTGATTTTTTTTTTCTGTTGTGAAATAATTCCTTTAATTTTAAAATAAGAGAGTATGTACTTTAAATTGAAGTTTTTTTTTTCTAAAAAGTAAAAAAGGAGTGATAATGAGAGTCAAAAACGTCATGTTGTCAAAAACGGAACACTTTCGTTGACAATTCTATTTTGCAATATGTCAACACTGCCTAAAATGCTCCGACCTCTTTTGAGGCTTTGCCTGCTTCAATAAATTATTCGTTGTGTACGTCGCCAGTAGCGGCCACGTGACTCTTTAGATTTCATATAAGGTGTATATTTCGCTTTTTAATTCATCAATTCATGATTTTTCTTCAATTTGTTTTCATCTCGGGATTTGCCGGTTTAAATATAATAAGTCGTTTCCATGACACAATGTATGCATACATATGATAAATATTTTGTTCATTATTGAATAACCCATGGGCAGAAATCTCATTTTAATGGGTGTACCGTTAAAGTTAATATAAATAATTTTATAACAAGAACTAAATATGTTATTAAAACGCACGTAAAAAATTTACTGTTTACTAGACAACTGCTAGTTATAAAAAATATTCTCGCTATGTATAAAAGAGCAATTACCTTCATGTTTCATTACATGTTAAATAAAATATACAAAAAAATAACATACTTTACTGTACTGTTTGGTGTTATTGTCTATTTTACGTTTTAATGAATCGTGTTAATCTTTACATCAAAAATATGTTTGTTGAAAAATTAGGTTTTTTATTGTTTTAAAAGCACTGAATTTTAACGTAAATATCAACATGCCGTGTTTCATTTAAAAATCATGATCTAATGGAAAATTATCTACATATTAATCAGAAATTAGTTTAGTGTTTTAAATAAATATTTTAATAACATTTATAGTATTAATATTATTAATATGTATTTAGTTTTGTTAATATACACAAGTGTATACAGGGTGTCCGCTAATTAATGGTACATGGAAAAACAACAGACTCCTTACGTAAAAATATTAGGATTTAATTATATTTTCCTATACCCGAAAGTTGATATTAATTGAGATACAGGGTGTTAAAGTTAAAACTTCATTTTTGTTTTTCTCTTATAACTTTGAGAGAAACTAACATTTTTTTACAAAATTTGGCAAGTATGCTTTTTAGAACGAGAAATTGATTTTTTTTATGAAATTTTAATGTACAATGTTTGTCAGCACATTTATTAGGTCATAACTTTTTCGTACCTCAGTGTATTTAAGTTTTTAATGAAAATAATACTTTTCCTCATATTTATTACGGGATACTAAGTTCAGGTCGCCCAAAGTTACCGTTTCGGAGATATTTGCATTTAAATTGTTTAGTGCACCATGCCCAATTATTATTAATTTGCAAACAAAATTTTTTTCTTTAAGTAACCTATGAGAAAACAAATAAAGTTTAGAGATGCAGCTCCTATGGGACAGAAAATATTTCATTTTTTCAGTTTATCGTAAGTTTGTGTTTTCATTGCTGTTGGTTTCTTTCGACAAGATATTTTCTAGGGTCAACGTTATTTTAATTAAAGTAAGTTAAAGTATATTCCAATTGTTGTATTTATTATTCCCAATTACCATTACTAGAACATTAATTATCATGTAAAATTGAATTGGTAAGAAGTAACAAAATATTATTTGCTTGCCTGAGTTAACGCACTAATCAATAACTCTGGGCGACCTGAATTTAGTACTTAGTAGTACTTTTTTACATAATAAATATGAGAAATGTATTATTTTTATTAAAAACTTAAATACACTGAGGCACAAAAAAGTTATGACCGTATGCATGTGCGAAAAATGCCGCAGACAGCGCCCCCTACGTTGTACATTAAAATTTCAGAAAGAAATCAATTTATCGTCCTAAAAAAAGCATAATTGCCAAATTTATTAGAGAAAAACAAAAATGAAGTTTTAACTTTAACACCCTGTATCTCAGTTACTATCAACTTTCGGATATAGGTACGTATAATTAAATAATAATATTTTTACGTAAGGAGTCTGTGGTTTTTCCATGTACCATTAATTAGCGGACACCATGTATTGAGGGGGTGTCCATTTAATGCGTCACTCGCATAATTCTAAAACCCATATTATTTACTCAGAATTAGTGTATTTCGTTATTTTTTATGTAATCCCAATTTTTTTTAATCTGTTGCAGTGTTGGCAAGATATTAATTATATTATTTTTTTTTTGCTTTCGTACGGTAGAATTAAATATCCCGCAATTTCTTTGTTGATTCCAATTTTTAAAAAATGTTTAGACGGTCTGGATTATTATAATAATCTGTATACGCTTTATAAAATAATATTTAAGCTTATACTGATCCAATAATTCTCAGCATTCATTAAGTTTAGATTATTTCCATATTTTAAAAATTATTTGAAATATTTACGTTTACCATGGAACATGAATAACAATTATTGCCGTTTACTTGCTTTTGACATTTTATTGTTAAACTATTTTTTATGTAATTACACTTAAGTAAAATGAATTATTCGCGAGAAAAATTAATAAATGAGTGAATGAACGACAAACCCCGAACAAGCACAACACCCCGCCGCCGACGCCCTTCCTTCTTCGTGTCAATAAGCATCGGTCCCTATTCTCGAGTACAAACAGTAAAATTGCCTGCTTCCTGGGATTAGTTCACCCTTACTTAACTTTAAAAATATAAAATAATTTTTTTTTCGTTTTCGCTTTTCGTATTTTTAACACCTCAATAGAAAGTATTATCAATTCTTATTTTTGAAGGAAAACCATCCCAAATCCCATATAATAACCTTCAATTCTTAAAAAAATTGTTTGTTATATCATTCATCCCCAGCTCTACAGTTCCACTGAACCCTAAGGAAACGTTGTGGGTCGTGAACTATTCTTGGCCAAATAGTTATATACCTATCCCGTTTACTTATTATCAACATATTGAACAAACCTATTCCTTAACTAATTTACCACATAGTCCCTAATTATAATCCTATACTTTCCCTAAACATTCCTATTAACACCGCTTAGCAATTTATCAAGCAAATAGTTTAAAACTATTTTCTACCAGCTAAAGATAATTTAATATAGTTCTTATTGGAAAATATATAGAAAACCACAAAGAAAATAACTAAAGTTGTATTTCGTGTTCTATTGATTTGTATAGTATAGTTCTATATTCTTATTCTTATTATAAGAGAGGGAAATCGGTTGTACGCTATTTTATTGAAATGAAATTTTAAAAAAGACGTATTTTTGTACGAATTCAGCATAATTTAATGTCACCATTGCTTAGCGCTGTATGTAATGACACTCACCCTTATAGTCAATGCCAGGATATTTTTTTTTAATTTAAGGCGAATTAGCTCGACAACAAGTTAAAATTGGAACTGTTTACAAGACCGTTATATTAGATATATTTTTTAATTACTAGTAGAGGTTACGTGTCCTCCGCCACTTGGACGTACTTTCCATGGTAGTACCCGAAGGTCGCAAAACACGTCTATAGAAATAGACGTTGTGTTATCGTTGTGTTACTATTGTGTTACTGCTGCGTTATTCTTGATAATACTAGGAAACAAATGAAAATCGAATGGTATTTTTTTACGCTCCAGACGAAATTCCTATTATAGTTCTCAAGAGATGCGCCGATGAACTAACACCGGTATTTTGTAGACTTTTCAACTTATCCTACAAAAAAGGAATATTTACATCTTGCTGGAAGACGGCACGTGTCTAGCCTATTCCAAAGAAAGGTCAGAGAACCCTGCCTAACAACTATCGACCAGTCGCGTTGCTTTCAGTTATATCAAAAGTAATGGAGGAGAACCAACAGCCTCTAAAGTACCTGGAAGGCTTCAACACTATCAGCGATCATCAAAATAGTTTTCGGAAGTCCAGATCAACTGGAGATCTTCTAGCATATATCACCCATATTTGGAACAACGCAATCGAACATCATGGGGAGTCTCGGGCTGTTGCACTGGATATTTCTAAAGCTTTTGATTGTATTTGGCATGAGGGGCTTCTAAGTAATCTGCGATCCTATGGTATGCCCAGTCGATTCTGTGCATGGTTGTATAGCTTTCTTAAGGACCGCTCTCTGCAAGTGGCGATTAACGGATTTCTCTCAGACACCTTCACCATCAATGCCAGTGTTCCTCAAGGGTCAATATTGTTTCCCACTCTACTCTTACTCTACATTAACGACCTTCTAGTGGAAACTAAAAATCCGATATTTAGTTTTGCTGACGATAGCACACTTATCTCATCTTTATCTTTGAATGCGCAAACATCGGCTGCCGACGCACATCTTCGCAGACAGCATGAAGTATCACGCCTCAACAAAGACCTGGAAGAAATTTTGGCTTGGGGTGACAGTAACCAAGTCGAATTTAACGCTAAAAAAACCCAGGCAGCAGTTTTCTCTAAAAAGGTTAACATTACAGAACCGGATATAGTCATGGCCGGACACGCAATCCCACTGGCTTCATCTATTAATTTGCTGGGCGTCAATCTGGGAGAAAATATGTCTTGGCATAACCACGTTGTGGCAATCGCCAAGATAGCTTCTCAGAAGCTTGGGGTACTCTTCCGAACCAGAAAGTTGTACACACCTCAACAACTTTTGACACTATACAAAGCCCAGATTCGACCATCACTAGAGTACTGCTCTCATCTCTGGAGCTCTGCACCTAAACATACTCTTCGGTTACTGGATTCCATCGAAAGGAGGGCTATTCGTCTGATCGGAGACCATGAGCTGACGAAGAACCTCAACAGCTTAGAACATCGAAGACAGGTTGGGAATTTGACTCTCTTTTACAGATATTTTCATGGAAGGTGCTCTTGATTCCGCCCAGAGCAACGAATAGCAGAAATACACGACGAACCACTGCCGCCCATCCATATGTGGTTAAGCTTACTACTCCTCGAACTTCATTATTTAAGAATTCTTTCATCTGGAGGACTTCATCCTTATGGAACGACCTTCCCAAGGTCGTTTTCCCAACGAATATAACCTCTAACGATTCAAACCCAACGTAAATCGCTATTTGCGCACACGCACCACTCCCAGAGTGCCCTAAAGGATTTTTCCTATAGTGCTTGTGTTTGATCATAAAAAAAAAATCTATTGAAATTTTATTAGTTTATATAAGCCATAAAGAGTCATTAAAACTTACTACAGTAGATGTTTTACATCGTCAGGAATTGACTTGCCACCACACTCGTTGGGCCAAAATATTGACTGGTGTCATTTGACAGAGCTGAAAACTGATTTTTCGAATACATTAGTCATTCCTCTTTAAAAATGATACTCTTAGTTTATTGCGATAAAACTGGCGGAGATAAATCGATTATTATGCAAAACGCTCAAAAGTTAATTAAACGCTAACAATCGAGTAATTTATTGTTTTTTATTTTTAACGATTACTTGCCAATCCTTAGGATTTTAAAACACCATAAAGCTAAATTTTATTTCTACCTGTTTGTGTTCAGCACTTGTAACCTTGAGTGTTTTGCATAAAAACCGATGTATATCGAAAACCTCCAGTTTTATCGTAAAAATAAGAGCCCCTTTTTAAAAGTGGAATGATCAAAGAGTATTTAAAAAATCAGTTTTCAACTCTGTCAAACGACATCGATCAAAATTTTTGTCCAAAGAGTGTGTTGCCAATCCATTCCTGACTTCTCCGACGATGTAAACATCTACTGTAGTATGGTTTACTGACTCTTTACGGCTCCTTTATATGCCCCCGAGAGATTATAAACTTACCTGTTACATTGTTCGGTATCAATGAAAAATAAAGATTCATACTGTGACATATTATTAAATGAATAAGAATTTATTTCCCTCAATTATTTTGAATTAAATTCCAAATTAGGTTTATTTTACAATTAGATAGGATATTGTGTTTAGCTAATGCCCCAAGTCCTCGACAAAACAGGATTTCGATTACAAATGATGATATAGGAGCGATTTGAGCCAATCAATTGATTGTCCTTGTCTAAAGAGACTCCATTGTTTTATCAAGATTAATCTGTCTTTAACAGATAACGAATGACAAATAGTAGTATGGGATCGCCTCAGACGACCTGTCACCGGAAAATATTTATCATTTGTAATTGTTAGACTGCGCTTTGTGCCCACCGCGGCGTGGAATGGAAAGGTGACAGAGATATCCCCTCTGATTAATATTATCGTATATTCTGTATAGCTAGAGCTTATTTTGTTTCAGAACGGTATTAAACCCGTGTAGAAATGTTGTTTCTTCGCTCTGATTCTCTTAGATTTAATGGTGGCAACGTTAATATCCATTTTCGTCACCCAGATTTCATGATTGGATTAGCAAGCATGACTAAGTGTGTTCTGTTTGTATACAGAAAAATACGCTATTAATACAATGTCTGCTATCCAAAAGAAAGGTTAAGGAGGCTTTACGATATCTAGGTAAGACATTCTAACACCATTTTTTTGGCGAGCTAATTTTACGTCTGAGTACTAGGCAATTGAAGTGAAGTGCAGTCACGAACGAACGTTAACGTATACATTCGATATTATAATTCGATCTTATAATCTAGATATAGAGCAATTTTTAGTCGCGTTACTCTAGATTACATCTAGATTACTCTAGATTACACATTACAGAACCAGATATAGTCATGGACGGACACGTACTCCCACTGGCTTCATCTATTAATTTGCTGGGCGTCAATCTGGGACGAAACATGTATTGGCATAACCACGGTGTGGCAATCGCCAAGATAGCTTCTCAGAAACTTGGTGTACTCCTCCGAACCAGAAAGTTGTCACACCTCAACAACTTTTGACACAATACAAGGCACAGATTCGACCATCATTAGAGTACTGGAGCTCTGCACCCAAACATACTCTTTGGCTACTGGATTCTATCGAAAGGAGGGCCATTCGTCTGATTGGAGACCACGAGTTGACGAAAAACCTCGACAGCCTAGAACATCGAAGACAGGTTGGGGATTTGACTCTCTTTTACAGATATTTTCATGGAAAGTGCTCGGATGACCTTGCCCTCTTCATTCCGCCCAGAGCGGCGAATAGCAGAAATACACGGCGAGCCATATGTGGTTAAGCTTAGTACTCCTCGAACTTCATTATTTAAGAATTCTTTCATCTGGAGGACTTCATCCTTATGAAACGACCTTCCCGAGGTCGTTTTTCCCAACGAATATAACCTCCAACGATTCAAAATCAACGTGAATCGCTTTTTGCGCACACGCACCACTCCCATAGTGCTCTAAAGGATTTTTCCTATAGTGCTTGTGTTTGATCATAAAAAAAGAGAGATGAGACCGAGCAATAAACGAACGAAATAAAACAATGTGTGGTGGGTAAACCTACGACTGGGTAATTTAGTTTTGTTTTATTTACAATGCGAACGATTGGCACCGATCGGATTGGTCTGACGTAACAACCGAATCTAACCGATTATTTCCGAAATGTCGTGCTTTGACAAATAACCCAATTAGTTATGACTTCTTCTCTGGTTCTAACTTCTGCCAATAAAAACATACATAATCGTAATTAAAATTCCAAGAAAGAAATATATAATTAATAAACCGATCAAAATTAAACACATAAAGATATGACATAGGTCAAATTTGCATTTAGTGCAGGTTACGTTAACTCATCAACTAACGTGCGTACTTTGGTTACGTACTTTACGTACGTGCCTATTAGGCAGTTGAAATACACTGAATACGTAGGCAAATGTATGTACGTTAGTTAAGGAGTTAACGTAACTTGCAATAAATGCAAATTTGACATTTGTCATATGTTAGGTTGGTTAGATTCGGAGGTTTTCCGGGTAACCCTGAAACACGTAAGTCAACATATGATATGACCGCGCATGAGTATCTGTTAATTTACAAGACGGTTTTTACGTCAGACTTGTCCGATCGATGAAAGTCGTTCGGATATTGCCAATAAAACAAGGTTAAATTACCCAGCCGTAGATTTACCCACCACAAATCTGTTTGTTCTAATTCGTTTGTTTATTGTCGATTGCTCTGTCTCATCTAGAGTAGAGTGGCTAAAAATCACTCCACATCTAGGTTATAACACCGAACGCGACAACGTACACGTTAACGTTCGTAAGTGCACTTCACTTCAACTTCCTAATATCAATCATACGGAACCTACAGTTTTACATGAATTCCGAACCCAATTTTTCAATATAAACCCACACATTGCAACGCTACTGTGTAGCGAAACATGTTATCATCTTACTTAGACTTTAGTTTTTCTTTTAACCCTTAATATTTTGTTTTATGATCAAACACAAGCACTATAGGAAAAATCCTTTAGGGCACTCTGGGAGTGGTGCGTATGCGCAAAATGCGATTCACGTTGGCTTAGAATCGTTGGAGGTTATATTCGTTGGGAAAAACGACCTCGGGAAGGTCGTTCCACAAAGATGAAGTCCTCCAGATGAAAGAATTCTTAAATAATGAAGATCGAGGAGTACTAAGCTTAACCCCATAACGCGACAGTGGTTCGTCGTGTATTTCTGCTATTCGTCGCTCTGGGCGGAATTAAGAGGGCAAGGTCAGCCGAGCACCTTCCATGAAAATATCTGTAAAAGAGAGTCAAATCCCCAACCTGTCTTCGATGTTCTAGGCTGTCGAGTTTCTTCGTCAGCTCGTGGTCTCCGATCAAACGAATAGCCCTCCTTTCGATTGAATCCAGTAGCCGAAGAGTATGTTTGGGTGCAAAGCTCCAGACATGAGAGCAGTACTCTAGTGATGGTCCAATCTGGGCTTTAGGGCCTATATTTCAAAGTAATCTTAAGGTACAGAATGACGTAAATAATCCTTAACTCAAGTTTTACCATATATTAAAGTTATCTTTAACTCTCATCTAAAGGGATAGATTTTTAAAGACGTGGTGTAATCTTAGACTTAACGCGTCAATTGACCCTTAAATTAATTTAAAACATAGTTTTAACTTTAAGGCTACCTTAGCTAAGGTCTAACTTAAGGTCACATTCAAATATCAGCCGTTATTTTGGGATTTCCCCCAAATATCGGCTAATTCAGTTCCCTGACAAACTGAAAACCTTTTTTCATTTCCGTAGTTGATTAGTTCCAAGTATGTGAATATATCCTTTAATTTTGTCGGTATGCTTAAATACCTTAAATAATATAAAAGGAACACATAAATAAAATTAATATCAAAACTTTAATAGCTTTAAAGTATTAAAACAGGTCTTCGTGACAACTGAGATAAAAAACAACAAATAAGTGATACCTATTCTTAACATTGACACAAATTTCCCTTACATTAATTTTATAACTAAGACCTAAAAAAGCTGCGCATAAGTGAACAATCTAAAAGCACTCTCTATCCAGTAATTTTATGGCAATTCCCTGTTAAATTTATCAGTTGGCCGTGATACTTAAAACCCTATAACGACACAAAAATAACAGGGGGAATATGAATATCAATTAATTTTTCAAATTAAAACTTCCAAAAAGAAATGAGATTTAAATCCGCCATCAACGCGGAAAAAGAATAAGCTAAATGAATCGGAGTTTTCACGAACACAAACGCCTTTGCTGTATAAGCGAATACGGGATAATAGAAATTTAACAAGATTTCAAGAACTGAAAGTGGCAGACTTGCAGAGCCCAAAGATAAATGACAATATTACCGCCAGTCCAGATAACTTAATCGATATAAAGTGGGATTATTCCTAGTGAAATCCGGATGAGAACTTTTTTATGTATCTAGCAATTTACACATATTTCCTTCCTCGAGAATTTGTTTACGACATGGGAAGAATATTTTAGCAGAATGTGTTGATGCAGTTCTTTATTTTTTAAGCGCATATCGAATCATCATCGATCATTGTCTGTTACCTGATGCCAAAATTATAGCACGCCTCAAAGTATAACATTCCCTTTGACATCAATAAACAAAACGCAAACTTTTTGGTAAAATTTATTATTTACAACAGACTAATATATAGTATACAGGGTGTCCGCTAATTAATGGTACATGGAAAACCACACTCCTTCGTAAAAATATTAGGATTTAATTATACTTGCCTATATCCGAAAGTTCATATTAACTGAGATACAGGGTGTTAAAGTTAAAACTTCATTTTTGTTTTTCTCTAATAGCTTTGGGAGAAACTAATGTTTTTTTACACAATTTGGCAATTATGTTTTTTTAGGCCGAGAAATTGATTTCTTTATGAAATTTTAATGTACAATATCTGCGGCATTTATCGCACATTTATTAGGTCATAACTTTTTGTGCCTCAGTGTATTTAAGTTTTTAATAAAAATAATACTTTTCTCATATTTATTACGTAAAAAAGGTATACTAAGTTCAGGTCGCACAGAGTTACCGTTTCGAAGATATTTGCATTTAAATTGTTTAGTGCGTTAGCTCAGGCAAGCAAATAATATTTTGTTAGTTCTTACCAATTAACTTTTACATGATAATTAATGTTCTAGTAATGGTAATTGGGATTGATAAATACGACAATTGGTTTGTTCTTTAACTTACTTTAATTCAAATAATTTTGATCCTAGAAAATATCGTGTCGATAGAAACAAACAGCAATGAAAACACAAACTTACGATAAACTCAAAAATGAAACATTTTCTGATAAAGCTATCTTACAATAATCAACAAACAAATAACAACATGGAGGTTTCATCGCAACTGCATCTCTAAATTGCATTTGTTTTCTCATAGGTTACTTTAAGAAAAAAATGTTGTTTGCAAATTAATAATAATTGGGCAGGTGATCCAATTGTCGTATTTATTAGTCCCAATTACCATTACTAGAACATTAATTTTCATGTAAAAGTTAATTGGTAAGAAGTAACAAAATATTATTTGCTTGCCTGAGCTAAAGCACTAAGTAAATGCAAATATCTCCACAACGGTAACTCTGGGTGACCTGACCTTACTATACCTTTTTTACGTAGTAAATATGAGAAAAGTATTATTTTCATTAAAAGCTTAAATACACTGAGGCATAAAAAAGTTATGACATGTACAAATAATGACGCAGACAGACTAAAAAACCATAATTGAAATTTGTAAAAAAAACGTTAGTTCCTTACAAAGTTAGAGAAAAACAAAAATAAAAATGAAGTTTAAACTTTAACACCCTGAATCTTAGTTCATATCAACTTTTGGATATATATAAGTATAATTAAATCCTAATATTTGTACGTAAGGAGTGTACCATAAATTAGAGGACACCGTGTATATATGTTATATAGTCTGGAAACGGCTTAATAACTTTTGACACGCTAATTTCTTTTTACATGGGTTTGGCTTACTGGGGAAGGTAAACTACTTTTTGACGGAAGAATGACAGTATTGTCAAAATGGCGGATAGGTGCCATAACCTAAATATTATTCTATGGGTGCCATCTAGGTATAGAAAATTAAATAGGAAAAGGGGTCTTGAGATACATCACTTTGAGGTTCCGATTGAGTACTTGACGATGCCAAAATATTACTGTGTTCGCAACGAAGGCATAGTTATTATTTTTATAATTCATTTGCCGTCTTAGAAAATTAAATACAATAGTATTAGGAATCAGAGAATACTTTCTTGTATATTTCATGGTACTCAAATTCAAAATGGCGGATGGATGCCATAATGATTAAAAAAAAATTGAATATTAAGTGAGTGTGATTTATTATTAAACTATTTGTTATTTATTGAACTAGTCCAACATAAGTAAAAAATTTAGAGCTTGCTTATGAGATATTATTTATAAAATTAGGAGAAATACATTACCGTATCCCAAAATTTCCTGATGTTATTCAAAAAACCCTCGAAACGTCATTAAACCACAATGTGTCATACATCGTTACGTTCGGAAAAAAAAGCTATCAAATTCCAATATCAGAAAAACAGAACCGTATTTAAAAAAATAAAGTTGATAATGGCCCTTTGAAAACGACTCGTCGGTTCGGATTACAAAACAATTAACGCTGTTAGATAGAGCGGAAGAAGTGGCAATGTAGAAGTCTTTAGAATTCTTTAGAATCTCAAAAAAACCCAGGAAAACAAGAAAACGATGTTTCAGAATTTCGGTTTTTTCCGGATATCTCCGGAACTACTCGGAATTTTAAAACTTTCTAAACGGCATGTTATTAGGCACGTAAATGAGCAAATTTACCTCCATTTAACCGACATCGTATCTCTTACGGTTTCCGAAATCCCTGTACTGGCCCTCCTTATCTTGGACACGTTGTATACAAAGAAAGGCGTCATATTATCTATATCTATTACCTACTGCCACTGATTAATAAATTAACGAATTTGTACTTTTTATATTTTTAATAATATTAGTTTAATTAAATTTTCCGGTTCGCGAGAAATTGCTTTTAAATTGAGTTGATTATAAACTTGCTCTCCATAACTTTTCATCACATCGAAAGTCAATGCAAGATTTTATAAATATATTTTAAAGATTTTAATCCAATCACATACAAAACGACCCTACATTTTTGTAGATATCTGAAGAGCATTTTCAAAGACATATTCCTATTATTATTCTTTCCATGTTAAGCTACAGCCGTCAAAGTTGACATTGATTCATTTATCTTATGATATGGAAAGCGCACCTCGGAGAAAATCACTAAAAAATTCCGCCTCTAGTCTTACAAAATAAATTACTCTCATCAGAATATCAGGAAAATGTAGTTGAGCGATAATAGAGGAAAGAATGGTGCCCAAATTTAAATTCGCTTTCCTTTTGTTATCCCAAAATAGGTATTAACTGCGATTTATAAGTGGGATTTATGATCTTATGGGATACGAATCGTGATGATAAAAATTATAATATATAGTTTAAGGTTGAGTTTTAAATTTTTATGTTAGGTTATCTTAATATTGTACCGGGTGAGCCAACGATTGCGCTGAGTAATTTTATGCCTTGAAGATATGATTCTGCACATTTTAGAAATATATTGAATCAAAAATTAGGATGGCAGAAAATTATAATCTTGTAAAATACATTGCAAACTACAGTAAATATTCAAAATGTCTTCCATTTTGATCTGTGCATAAGTAAATACGTCCTTGAAAAGATCTGTTGACATCCTTCAAGATTTCAGGTGAAAAGCTAGCAAGCACGTCTCTTATACTTTGCTGCATAATAATAGCACGTTTAGTTCGGGATAACGCAAGGGAGGACGTGACGCAAATTGACTCCTTGCGAACAAACATTGTTTCTCGCTCCCAGCAAGTACAAAGATCATATCAACCAACCAATAAAATCCATTTTAAGTTCTTATTAGAATTTATTAGCCCTAAATAACAATTTTCTTAAGTTAAAACTAGTCAAATTATAATAAACAAATGAATCTCTATTTTATTTGAAAGTCTGACATGGTTTTTGGGCTTAACCACTAATAATGAACCGTGGTACGGTACTAGCGTTTCACCTCAAATTTTAAGGATGTAAACAGATATTTTCAATAAATATACTTGTACCCAGATAAAAATGGAAGGCATTTTGAACATTTACTGTAATTGGCAATTATTAGTCAACGCTCCTATGGTATTTAAACAACACAATTTATAAAATTTGGAATTAATTCGAACTGCTGGAAATAGCTTATATGTTATTGTTACAAAAAGAATGTTACTAGAATAAGTTTTATTAAGAACTATCATTAAATTATAGCAAAATTTTAACCTACATTTTTTAGTAAAAATTACAAAAAATATTTAGCAAATTTATATGAAATATTGTTGTAAAATCTACTAAAATCTTTCGCAAAATTTACTAAAATCTTTTGTATAATTTATTAAATTTACTAAGATATTTTGTAAAATTTACTAAAATATTTTGTAAAAATTTTGACACATGGTATTCCCAAGCGGTCACCCATCCAAGTACTAACCGTGTCCAACATCTCTTGGCTTCTGTAATCGAGCGAATGATTTTCTGTTGTTCGCCACATCTTATTTGTTACGAAGATGGAAATCAGAGTGATCCGTTGAATCTGATTAAGCCTTTCATTCTTGTAAAAAGCATTTTGACAACACTTTATTTAAACTTAGTCATTTCTACAATAAATAATTAGTTTGTGCAATAATTGTCGTCAGTAAAATGTACCTTATATTTCTAAATATTTAACTACTCGAGTTATGAATAAATTATTTTCACTATACACTCGTTGTAAAATTTTAAATATATTTTAGTAATTACTTGGTTTTATTAAATTTATTAGAAATACTTTTTTAGAAATTATGTATATCTACAATATTATTTTGGTACGGGTTAATATTGAAAATTGTAATTAATACAATATTTTATATAAAATCGTACAGTAAAACTATAATAATTATACTATTTTGAAAAGAGCCATCATTCATTGCAAAATTTACAATGATTGTATTTGATTTTACTAAATTAGAAATTCTAACTATACTTTTTTAGAAATTATGTGCATCTACAATATTATTTTGGTAAGGATTAATAATGAAATTGTATTTAATGCAGTATTTCATAGGAAATCGTACAGTAAAATATTTACTATAATAATTTTACTATAGTATTTGTTAAGACCACATAAATTTACTAGAAATTCTAACTATACTTTTTTAGAAATTATGTGTATCTACAATATTATTTTGGTACGGATTAATATTGAAAATTGTAATTATATAATATTTTATAGAAAATCGTAGAGCAAAATCTTTACTATAATAATTTTACTATTTTATTAAGAGCACATCATTCTTTTTAAAATTTACAATAATTTTACTTTATTTTACGAAATGTATTAGAAATTCTAACTATACTTTTTTAGAAATTATGTGCACCTACAATATTATTTTGGTAAGGATTAATAATGAAATTGTATTTAATGCAGTATTTCATAGGAAATCGTACAGTAAAATATTTACTATAATAATTTTACTATAGTATTTGTTAAGACCACATAAATTTACTAGAAATTCTAACTATACTTTTTTAGAAATTATGTACATCTACAACATTATTTTGGTACGAATTAATAATGAAATTGTATTTAATGCAATATTTCATAAGAAATCGTACAGTAAAATCTTTACTATAATAATTTTACTATAGTATTTGTTAAGAGCATATACATTCATTGTAAAATTTACAATGATTTTACTTGATTCTACTAAATTTATTAGAAATTCTAACTATACTTTTTTAGAAATTATGTGTATCTACAATATTATTTTGGTATGGATTAATAATGAAAATTGTAATTAATACAATATTTTATAGAAAATCGTAGAGCAAAATCTTTACTATAATAATTTTACTATTTTATTAAGAGCACATCATTCTTTTTAAAATTTACAATAATTTTACTTTATTTTACGAAATGTATTAGAAATTCTAACTATACTTTTTTAGAAATTATGTACATCTACAACATTATTTTGGTACGAATTAATAATGAAATTGTATTTAATGCAATATTTCATAAGAAATCGTACAGTAAAATCTTTACTATAATAATTTTACTATAGTATTTGTTAAGAGCATATACATTCATTGTAAAATTTACAATGATTTTACTTGATTCTACTAAATTTATTAGAAATTCTAACTATACTTTTTTAGAAATTATGTGTATCTACAATATTATTTTGGTACGGATTAATATTGAAAATTGTAATTATATAATATTTTATAGAAAATCGTAGAGCAAAATCTTTACTATAATAATTTTACTATTTTATTAAGAGCACATCATTCTTTTTAAAATTTACAATAATTTTACTTTATTTTACGAAATGTATTAGAAATTCTAACTATACTTTTTTAGAAATTATGTACATCTACAACATTATTTTGGTACGAATTAATAATGAAATTGTATTTAATGCAATATTTCATAAGAAATCGTACAGTAAAATCTTTACTATAATAATTTTACTATAGTATTTGTTAAGAGCATATACATTCATTGTAAAATTTACAATGATTTTACTTGATTCTACTAAATTTATTAGAAATTCTAACTATACTTTTTTAGAAATTATGTGTATCTACAATATTATTTTGGTATGGATTAATAATGAAAATTGTAATTAATACAATATTTTATAGGATATCGTACAGTAAAATCTTTATTATAATAATTTTACTATAGTCTATTTCCATATCTTTATGATTTTTAATATTATTTCCCGAAAAAATAAATTGAATCGACAGGAACGGCACTTCTTCCTTCCTATTTATAAATACCTGTTCCTATTTATCATAAAACAATTTTAAACCTGTGTGCTTTAATGCACAATGCAGTTTTCATAAACACTTGACCGCTTGTCGCTAACCCTTTCTAATAATTAAATATACTCGTCTATCGCAATTCTCCTGGTATAGCTGCTTAATAATATTGCTTCTAGACAAGTATTTCAATTAGTTTCTTGCAAATTATACTATTGTAGGCCGTATTTTCTTTTAATATATTAAAATTTGGATGTAAAAATAACATCCTGCGTTAATTTTGATAACATAAACAAAATTAAACTTAAACCAACCGAGACAAGGTTGTTATTATTTCCGAAATTAATGAGTTTTAAAAGCCTTTCCGTGCAAGCTTTTTTAACTGTGTACTATATCGGATTACCCGCAAAATCCCTTATAAATTAATTATGCGGGATATATTTTCGTCGCAACGGCAACGTTACGTTTCAACTTTAACCTAACAGAAATGCCTGGAAGCCCTTTTAGGCTCCAAATTAAATTAAATCCTTAGTCCGACAAGAAAAGATTTAAAACAGGTATGTACGAAGGTTTTTTATAACTTTTTGTCGCAGTAGCTGCATTTTAAATTTTTTTATTTCTATATCTGACATGGTGAGGTTTTGAGAAGATGATAATGATGACAATAAAGAAAGGCGATCGATACATATTCTTAGTTCCAGATATTTTATATCAATAATATTAATTCTGCCGATAACATTATACTGAATATTTTCCTTGTATAAGAAAAGGCACCTTAAGAACACTGCAATTATCCTGTTTCGACCAATCAATTTCTTTCATTTGTACCATTCATATGTGATTATACTAATTAAATTTCCATCTTCCTTACTAGGGGTAAAACTATCTCGTGGGTCCATAACATTTTTAAAAAGCGTTTCTAATTATACCGAGTACTAGATGCGTTTTAATAAATGTCAAGTTTGAATGACTTTTTCTTGAAATATATGAATATATGCCGACATTGGTGACTTGTTTTCTTTTCAAATTTTAGTCACATAACCTTAAACTTAAGGAACGTCAAAAGGTTTGAAGTCTAGAGTAGAGTGCATAAGCTAGTATATCGACGACTATCGATATTGTATACAAAGTCCTGCAATAGTTTGTCAGGCTTCCATAGCTTCTATACAAATTAACTTAGGAATTTCATTCATATGCCGATTTATACTGTATTATAGGGTGCATTCCAGGAAAATATTTTTAAATATACAGGGTGGCCCAAAAATGTGTGGTAGCATAATGCTGTCTTTTCTAAATTGGACACCCAGTATTTTATTACATAATTAGGTTCGTATTAGTATCCTTTATAAATGACTAATTTATTTCATTTGGTTATGTAGTTTAAGAGTAATAAATTAAAAATTAAAAAAAATAGAATTTTGGAGTCTTAAAAAAAATTGAAAAAACTACCTAAAATAACTTTTTCAACCAAGGCATTGGGTTGAATTTAAGATAAGAGGTCTAGAGATACTGTGAATATATTAGCGTTTATCTACTTTATACAGGGTGTTCAAAATTAGGTTTCAAACACGACACAATTCAAAATAATTTTTCTCCAGATTTTCAAATGGAATATTTTTGGCTATTAGATGTAGAATTCATATGCATTCTGTCTTTGTAATGGAAGCATATAAGTTATTTCCAGCCGTCCTCGAAATAATTGCAAATTTCATAAATTATGTTAACTAACAACCTGAACTCAAAGTCACGGCCTCATAAATTATCTATTGTATATTTAAAGAAGCGTGGTTACACGTTTCGCCCGACTGGGCATCATCAGAACTTAAAAATTTTTATTTATTTTAAAAAAACTTTTGAACATAAAAAAGATAAAACCACGAAACAACGTCACAAAGTTACCAAAGGTAACTAAGGTAAAACCACGAAACAACGTCACTAAGTTACCTAAGGTAACTAAGGTAGCTTAGTGACGTTGTTTCGTGGTTTTATCTTTTTTCTGTTCAAAAGTTTTTTTAAAATAAATAAAACAAAATTTTTAGGTCTGATGATGGACAGTTGGGCGAAACATGTAACCACGCGTCTTTAAATATACAATAGATAATTTATCAGACCGTGACTTTGAGTTCACCTCTTGTCAGTTACCAAACAGGTCTCTTGGAGAAAATGGACCTTTTCTTTGATAAATTATGTTTTTTAGATACAGTTTTTATTATGAAAATTAAACATAGGGGACTAGATTAAGAATTATAAACTACAGTAAATGTTCAAAATGCCTACCATGTTGATCTGAGTACAAGTTAATACGCTCTTCAAATGATCTATTTACATTCCTCAACATTTCGGATGAAATACTATCAAGACAGCTCATTAGTGAGCCATGCCTAAAACCCATGGTAGGCTTCGAAATAAAATAAGAATTTATTTGTTTATTATAGTTTGGCAGTTCTTTAATTTAATATTGTTGTTATTTAGGTCTAAAAAGTTTTAAAAAAATTGCTACTAAGATTTGTTGTAACGGGAAATGTTGAGTACAGAAAAGAAGAAAGAACAAAGACTGCTACTAACGAGGAAAATGAATCAGTACCGTATCGTAATCAGAACAGTATCAGAAAAGACGTAAGCGAAAATAAAATCAGCGAAGCAACAAATATAAATGAAAGATCTGTACAACGGATTTTAAAAAAAGGCTCGATTCCATCAAGTGCTCAGTGATAGAGATTTTCAAAATCCATCCGAATTTTGTGCGTGTGCAAGAATTAAAATACAAGAGAATCCTATTTTCTTTCAATTATGTTTTATTTTCTGATGAAGCAACCTTCCATAACCCCGGTTGTATCAATAGACATAACTTTTATTACTATGCAACAGAAAATCCGCGATATATCACAAATCAATCGACAGCATCAGTGGTCATTCAATGTGTGGGGCGGAATTATTGGTGATACTATGATAGGGCCGCATTTCTTTGAAGGTCAACTTAATGGGCCCATGTATCTAAACTTCCTACAAAATTATTTGCCAGATTTGTTGGCAGACGTGGCTCAATATACTAGAAATAGGATATGGCTTCAGCAAGTTGGTGCTCCCGCACATTTTTCATGGGATGTAAGAACTTATCTTGATGATACCTTTCACAACCAATGGATTTGTAGAAACGCACCTACCCTTTTGCTAGCTAGATCGCCGGATCTGACGAAACTTGACTTTTTTTATGGGGACACGTATAGCAAATTGTTTATGAAAATTCGCCTATCGCTGCTATTAATATAAAGCAACGAATAAGAGATGTGTTTGATAGTATTTCCTCTGAAATGTTGAGGAATGGAAATAGATCATTTGAAGAGCGTATTAACATGTGCTCAGATCAACATGGTAGGCATTTTAAACATTTATTGTAGTTTATAATTCTTAATCTAGTCGCCTATGCTTAATTTTCATAATAAAAATTATATTTATGAAATTTGCAATTATTCCGAAAATGGCTGGAAATAACTTATATGCTCCCATTACAAAAAATAATGCGTATGAATTCTACATCTAATAGCCAAATAATATACGGGGTGTTATATTTAAAAATCTAGAGAAAAAATATTTTGAATTGTGTCGTGTTTGAAACCTAATTATGAACACCCTGTGTAAAATAGATAAACGCTATTATATCTCTAGACCTCTTGTCTTAAATTCAACCCAATGCCTTGGTTAAAAAAGTAAATTTAGGTAGTTTTTTGAATTTTTTTCTAAGACTAAAAAACTTTTTTTTTTAATTTTTAATTTATTACTCTTAAACTACATAACCAAATGAAATAAAACTTTAGGCTTTTATAATAAAGGACACTAATACCAACCCAATTATGTAATAAATTACTGGGTGTCCCATTTAAAAAAGACAGCATTATTTTACCACACATTTTTGGGCCATCCTGTATATTTAAAAATATTTTCCTGAAATGCACCCTTTAATACAGTATAAATCGGCATATTAATGAAATTCCTAAGTTAATTTGTATAGGAGCTATGGAAGCCTGACACACTATTGCAGGACCCTGTATATTTAAAAGTATTTGTCGAATTATTATAATATTTAAATTAGGTTCTGGATGTAACACTCAAAGTTTTCTTTTTTTGGAAATTTTACTCAATGAGCGTTAGGGCATGTTTATAGAATAAACATGCCAATGATATCTCGATAAATTTCCAAAACAAAACTTTCCGTGAACATGAAAAATTGTATCGATGAAATAACGATCTCTAGTTAAATATTACCTTTGATAAATTTAAAAACCGAATTAAAGAAAACACGATTATGAGAATTATTGCTTCTTATTTCTCACATGCTAAACAAAAATGTCATATCGCTATCGCGAACAAACCCGTAAGAACCAGATAATATGTTTAAGTGCAATACAATCATAAATAATAGAAAATGTTCATGATAAGTAATATACCATATCCAAACCGGCAAAACTGCAAACATAGCGGGCGACCATAACCAACGAGTCGCAATAATTATGGCACCTTTAACGCAAACAACCCTATTATTTAAAATAATTGCTGCAGATAAGAGCAAAATGTGACAGTGCAAACTGGAGCTTTATTTAACCGGTTGCATACAAAGTATGCTGAATAGAATGTGCTGCAAAGTCGGTGCCAGGGGCACTAAAGATTAATAATTGTGGCGAAGACCAACGACCTAGGTGGAATGCACACTCTTGTTACCTACTTCATGTAAAAGAGTTTAAAGCTGAAAATTATGCCGAATAAATGACATCACGTTCGTACATGAAAATCAATGGATACGTATTTCCGCCTTATCTTTTCCTATTTTTTTTATTATATTTCAGAAATTCCATAAATTTTAACAAACTACCTTACAAGTAGGTATAGTCGACATCCAGTATCTAGGCGCGCTATGAACTTATTATAGAGTAACGTTAATAGTGTTATCTTGCTCACGTCAAGAGAAAAACAGAATTATAGAGCTGTCCGTAATATAAACCTATTGGTCATGCCTGAATCGGAGAGAGACGCAAAAAAGTTTTCAGTGATTATTAATACGTGTACAACAATACACCTCTATTATCTAATATGATGAAATTTGATGGAATAAGTAAGGTTTACGGTTTGTAGGTTTCTTGCATCCCCAAGGAAAGAAAAATGATTCTCAATCTAATAGAATACTTTGAAAATGAACAGATGAAGTCTACTGAAACCGTCGAATTGTCAAATCCCAGGTCTATTAAATAAAAAGTCTTGGAAACACTCACAATAAGTTTCCAGATCCATAGAGAGGATTGTTCACGAAAGTAGTGGAATTATCAATAAAGGGAATTCAACGACGATCAAGAAAAAGAAGCCCGAGACTCCACTGGCAGGTAAAAAAAATGGATTTGAAGAATGTTATACAGGGTGGTGTATCGTTGAGTTGAACATAGGAAATCCAATGTAATTTTTGACGAAGCTGAATATTGGCTCCCCTGTATATTTGATAGAAAAACTGCCTTATAACTTCTTGAAGAGACAATATTAAACCCACATGTAAAGTTTGAATACATTTTGGTGAGTCAATCCTAAGCTATTCAATTAAACGTGCTGGCAAAACCACGAAACTCTCATAGTTCAGGTAATACAGCAAACACCAGCAAATAATTTCTATGACGCTATTGCCAAAAATTGCGTAAAGCAGAAGATAACGAATAATGGGGGCATTCAGCGGAACCCATCGATTTGTAAGCGATTAGTAAAAAAATCGATTTCACAAATCGATGATTTCGCATCCCAGTTCTGCTTGTCAGGTTGAGGAGTAAAATTTATACAAAATGACGAAAGAATTGAATTATAATTATAAAAACATGTTATACACGATCTCTGCTAGTGTAGAGGAGCATTGAGAATAAAATATCCATTTCGTACAGAAAAAAATTTAACATAATAATATGATAAAAATATTTAAACGGAATCAATCAATCGCCTATAAATCGATGGGCTCTGCTGAATCCAGCCAATGAAAATATTGTAACTGACACTAATTTTCATTTTGTCAATGTCAAAATTTAATTTGCTAGTGTTTGCTGTATTACCTGAACTGTGGGATTCGTGATTTTGCCTTCACGTTTAATTAAATAGCTTAAGATTGGCTTACTAAAATTTATTCAAACTCGGGACATGGAGTTACCATGTCGATCTCTTCAAGAAGTTATAATGCATTTTCCTATAAAATGTACAGGGGAGCCAACATCATTCAGCCACCTAAAAATTACATTGGATTTCCTATATTCAACTCGACGATGCATCACCCGTATATGACTTATATTCATCAGAAATTAATAAAACGCTTTCAGTTTTGAGAGATCCTTTGAAGGAACAAGATATTTTAGAAATAGAACTCTGGTCATTGTCAGCGCTGATTAAAATATTAGGATCTCGTTATTAAAAGGACTAAAATAGAAGATATTTGTGCCATCTACCAAGAATTGCGAGTGAACGAGTCAAATTTTTGAAAAATAATGTTGAAAATTATTGCTCAAAATTTAGAAAAGTGATTTTTTAGATGAAACTTGAGTATTTTCGACTGAAAGGGTATCCAAATCATGGCAATACGACTTAGTGAAATCCGTAAAATGAAAATCATCAGGTTAGGGTATTAATGCTGGCTCATCTGCTGGTTGTTCGGGTTTGGTCAAATTTAATTTTTTCCTCTAAATCAAAAAGCGGTATTACGATAACATGGATTGTGAGCTTTTTCAGAAGTGGGCCAGAGAAAAATGTATACCAAATTTCTATGAACATTCCCAAATTGTGCTAGACAATGCGTAGCATCGTATCGTGATCTATTACAGAACCATTTCTAGTCATTTAATTTGAAAATCTTTTACTTTTTTGTAATATACCTGAAACATATTAAAATTTGTTGTATTTACTTTGCTTCTTTAAGTTAAGTAATAAAAAAATGTTTAAAATATTACAACCTCACGCAACAATACGAATGCACCTCCGAGACATGAATTTCGGAACAATATATTTCATCGACCGGTGCCCGTCACTTTCAAAAAAATTGTTAACATATTTAATACAATTTTATGGAATATTAGCTGTTCATGTACCGCTTTATTGTTTTTTTTACTTTTGGAGATATTTTTATAATATCTGGTTCTATTGATTTATTCGACCATAACGCGACTAGTTAAATGGAAGTTGACTATATCCGGTTTCTACTAATTCATTGCAAAAAAAAACCCTAATGTGTTGCAACCGCATTGTGCTCATTAGGAGAGGATTTTTTTTATGATCAAACACGCACTATAGAAAAATCATTTAAGGCACTGGAGTGGTTCGTGTGCGAATAAAGCGATTCACGCTGGTTTTGAATCGTTGGAGCTTATATTCGTTGGGAAAAACGACCTCGGGAAGGTAGTTCCATAAAGATGGAGTCCTCCAGATGAAAGAATTCTTAAATAATGAAGTTCGAGGAATACTAAGCTTAATCACATATGGATGGGCGGCAGTGGTTCGTCGAGTATTTCTGCTGTTCGCCGCTCTGGTCGGAATTAAGAGTTCAGTTCAGCCGAGCACTTTCCATGGAAATATCTATAAAAGACAGTCAAATCCCCAACCTGTATTCGATGTTCTAGACTGTCGAGGCTCTTCGTTAGCTCGTGGTATCCGATCAGATGAATGGCCCTCCTCTCGATGGAATCCAGTAGCCGAAGCCATGAGTATATCCGGTTCTGTAATATTAACCTTTTTAAATTAAACTGCTGCCTGAGGTTTGTTAGCGTTAAATCCGACTTGGTTACTGTCACCCCAAGCCAAAATTTCTTCCAGGTCTTTGTTGAAGCGTAATACTTCATGCTGTCTACGAAGATGTGTGCCGGCAGCCGATGTTTGTGCATTCAAAGAGATAGATGAGACAAGTGTGCTATCGTCAGCAAAACTAAACATAGAATTTTAAGTTTTCACTAGAGGGTCGTTAATGTAGAGTAAGGAGATAATATGGATCCTCGAGGAATACCGTATAGAATCTAATAACCTAACGGTGGCTAATGGTGGATCCGATCTGTACGACCTACGAACAAAGTACTAGCCAGTATCCGGATATCTGAGTAGCAAGGAATATTGTTGAAGAAAGTGGTAAATTTGTTTCGATCAAAATTTCTTAAGGAATTGGCTTCGACAATAAATGTATTATTATTATGAAAAATTAAATACAAAAGTATTTTGGACTGATTTCTTAAAATTCATTTATTTTTGCTTATCAGTGTGTTTAGTTCCTCCTTGCTCAGTACCAATTTTCTTATTTTAAATGAGATCCCTATACATGTTTAATTTTTAAATTCTACATTCAATTTCATTCAATGTGTTAGCAACATGGTTATTAGGATTTTTAATAGAAAATACTGAAAATTAACTGTTGTTCTTCGTTTGTGCAATCTGCAGAAGCGTCAATCTTGAATACGCATATGTTAATACCTACTTGTGTCCATGATTCTCATTAATAAATGGTATTGAAAGTATCCGGAGGCCTTTCTGAATGTTAAAATCAAAATAACTCCTAGACAACAATAAAATCCTATAATATTTTGTATCAAAATTTTTTAAAGCATTACTTTTTCTATTAAAATTCAATAAAACTTTTTATGGGACTGGAAATACCTATACACAGTCAATACATTTTATTATTGAAGAGAAGTTACTACTTGTTGCTACACTTGTTTAATAACCTTATGTTATGTTTAAATCGTAACTGTAAATGTATCGGAGGTAAAATCCCCATCTTCAGCAGTCAAGAGTAAAACAATATTATTAAGAGAGTGAAAATCTATGAAGGTGAAACTACTAGTTAGCACCCGAGACCTCATAAATAGTGACTTTGAAAAGAGTACGCGAGATTTTCAAGGAAATTTTTTTTTATTATAATTAATAATACCTAAGTCATAAGGTTTTTTTATAAATCATTTTATATGCTATAGTTTTAAGTCAAACATATGAACGGTCAAATTAAATACATATTTAACGATTCCGCTCAGTGGAAGGAAATTTGATTTGTATAGAATTCAAATGAGGAGATTAGAATAATAAATCAAGAAACATGAAATAGTACTAAGGCAAAGGTCAAAACAGCGCGTCCTAATAGCGGTCCAAGCATGTAGTAGATCTCAAATTAACATGCATGCTGAAGAGAAAATTAATATATTATATAGAAGTCAAATGTAAGCGGAACATGAGAGATTTCTCATATTCATTGTTCGCTCGGACCCGTCGAATTTTCATTTTTCTTGGAGAAAATCGCAAATATTGTCAACCTTGTCCCTTCACGCCCTTCTGGGTAGTAAGCTTCAACCTTTCAATCTGAAAGGGGATTGGGGTCAAGTGATTTCTCCTTGTAAGTACAAAAATTATATTTTTTATCAATTTTTTCTTGGGGGAAATTAATTCTTTCTTAGCATAGCTTAATTCTATGAGAAACAGTAACACTACATCAATTCATTGTCATCTGACGAAGCTACTGAGGTAAGGAAATATGTCATATTTTTATAATATATAGTGCAAGTTTAACAAGTATAACGTAGTTTTACTGTCATAATATTAAAGATACAACCGTTCTTTTGAAAAGGTCAAGTTAGAATGTCAATGGATGATTTTATTGAATGCTAAAAAAATCTGATATTAAATGCTTTCTTACTTCAAGTTGGATATGACAGAATTTGAAAAAACACAAAAACGCTTCTTAAGTAACTAACTTGCTGACTAGAAAATAAAAAAGAATAAAAAAAAATAAAGGTGAACAACCGATACTTTCGAACTTTCGATTAGTGGCCAATTTTATTTTATAAAAGTCTCGAAGAATACTACTTCAAAAAACTAAAAAGCGTTGGAAAATGAATTCAATGACCTTCTTATGAGGGGTCACTTGACCCCTAATCATATTTAAGATTTAAGGATTGAAGCCCAATATCTGTTTTCATTGAAATCGGAAGTCGACCATCCTCCCGAATTTATAAACATATTCTAATATGTCAATTTTTTATTTGTGTATTTGTTATCTAAAAGACAAGACTATTCTCTTCGTTGGTTAAATCTTCAAAGTTATGAGGAGTTTGCTCCACAGATTTTTCGTATAAAGAATGAATTTAGACGATGAGTATTGGATAAATAAATAAATTTACGGTGGTAGGGTCTACGTCCATTTTTAATGAAAATCGATAATGACCAAAAATAGGTCTCTGCAGTTCAGTTCAGTTGCGCACAGTAGAGTTTAGTTCCGCCGGCTGTTGTTCGACTTAAACAAATGAAAACATACCGGACCATTTATACCCGAAACCCGAATAAACCCGAACAAATCCGCGGCAGTTCAAGTCTATAAATCCAAAAATGTTTTCCAGCGAACTGTAACTGAGCTGAACGTAAAAGTTTGTAAATGGACCTTCACTGAAGCAACAACTTATGGTAAATTCAAATTTTACCTGAAGCGAAAAATACTTTTTCCCATATTGTTCCAACTTTAATGGTGATACTGTATGTATTAGTTTACAGATGATTCCACCCAATAATACAATATTTTTATTTAAAAAGTTTAATTAACAAAGGTATATAGAATTTTTATCATATTAATAAACCAATATCAAGTTTAATTTTTTCTAAAATTTTGGCATTTCAATGGGGATCCACGAAAATTTCAAGTTAACGCTTAGAAAAATAAAAAATTTTAATTTTATTCTCAACGGATAATTAAGTATCAATCGGAAAGAACAATTTGACGGGAACTTAAAAATTCACAAAAGTTCGTTAAAGAAAATGATTCATGCATCCCATTTTATTAAATTTAGAAAAGTCGGAACTTGAAGTAATTACTTCATTTAATGGTCAAATAAAATAAAACGAAACATTTTGCTGCATTTTCCAAATTAAAGTGGCCTTTCCAGTAATAAAATTAATGAAACAATATTAATTGTGATTATAAAAGTTAAATGTAAATTAGGTAATTCGGTTTTAAATCAAATGAGCGAGCAAGAGCTTTCAATTCGATTAAATAAAGATAAACTAAAACAAAGTTTTGCTACGGGGCACTTCACTTTGTAAACAATCATGGATTTTGAATTTAACGAGATTGTTTTAATTAAAATATTTATTTTTTTATTTTTATAACTACCGTATACCGTTTGAAATATAAATATTATTTACGAGTCTGCTATATTGAGATATACAGGGTGTTTCTTAATAACATGCTAATATTTAAGGAAGTTGACATTGCCTCCATTTTTAGAAAAATACTTCATATGAACATATGTCCTAAACGTATTAACTGTTAAAGATATTCATGTTTTTTAATAATTTATTAAGGTTAATGACATAAATTCCTGACAACTAGACTAGGAACACAATTGTCAAAACTGTTTATGCTTACAAAACAAAATCTGCTTCTTACCTACTGGATCCTATTTAATCTCTTTTAATACCTAATTTCATAACAGAGTGCAAATGAATGAATTTCATTTTTTATATGAAAACTGTACGTCAAGCGACAAAAATCAGGGAATGAGAATTTCAAAATAATGTTTACTTAAACAAAGAGAAGTGGCATTCCATTCTTTTTTTCAAAAATACTGATGGCTATTTCCGCACGAACGCCACTGATCGGGAAAAACACATTTTATACATCATAAAATGCCTCTTGATGGATAGAAAGTGTGAACCAAGTTTCACAAAAATATTTAGATTTTTTGAAAATCTTTAACACCCTGTATCTCAAAAATTAAGATGTTTAGGACATATGTTCATATGAAGTTTTTTTCTCAAAATCCTCCTTAAATATTAGCCTGTTATTAAGAAACACCCTGTAGATTTATAAGCACAATATTATACAAACCTTTAATATTTTGGAAAAACAAAAATTCGCAATTGCTTCTCTTCCTTTATAGGATTCCCGCTTATTCTATACAGGATCCTGCAATAGCGGGTCAGTCTCCTATACGAATTGAGTTAGAAATTTAATTCATATGTGTGTATTTCAGGAAAATATTTTTCCATTACAAGGTGGCCCAAGAAGTGTGATGACATAAAGTTGTATTTATTTTTTTAAATGGGACACCCAGTATTTTATTGCACATTTAGATTCGTCTTAGTGTTTTCTGTAATTATTTAATATATTATTAGATTTCCTTGGGTAGTTTAAGAGCAATAAATTAAGATTAAAAAAAACAGTTTTGTAGTCCGAGAAATAAAAATTAAAAAATATTTAGAATTATTTTTTCAACCACGGAATTGGATGAGCTTTATAACAAGGAGTATAAAGTTACTGTGAATCTAATAATGTTTATCTATTTTATAATGTAATAAAATTTCAAAAAGACATATTTTAAAATTATTTTTCTCATGATTTTCAAATGGAGCACCATGTATATTATTTGCGGATTGGATGTAGAAATCATGAGCAATTTTTTTTGTAATACAAACATATAAGTTATTTCCAGCCTTTTTCGAAATAATTCCAAATTTCATAAATTATATTGTTAAATACTATATGCTGCATGACTAATCACTGGGGAACAGCAAAAATGTTTCCGAGACCAAAATAGCAAAATCTTACTTATTTTATTATACTAATTAACAATCTGTCTTGCAAAAGGCTCAGTTGGCTCCGGTTTTATAGATCCATCCCAATTATGATAATTTACCTACCTGCCCTTAATATATGGGAAAATTTCACCATTAAATGAGAAATACCTGGATTTATTATAACAGGTGTACTTTATAAGGGGTTTAAATACATATAATATAAATCCTAAATTGTTAGTTAGTTGTATTTCAACCACCAGTTGATCGAGAGCTGTTCGTATTTGAGAAATTAGAGAGTTTTGAGCAACATGTCGCGAGTTTGTGTAAATAAGCCGGATCATTTTTGTTATATATGTGGTGAAATGACTTTTGTGAAACAAAAACGTACGCTTAGCCCTTTAATAAAAAAGGCTTACCACTTGTATTTTGGCTGCAAAGTTGGAGACCAGGATAAAAATTGGGCTCCCCATATCTGCTGCTACAAATGTGCGTCCAACATTCGCGGCTGGCTAAGTGGAAAAAACCGTAAGATGCCCTTCGCTGTTCCTATGATCTGGCGAGAACCGAAAGACCACGTTACTGACTGTTACTTTTGTTTGACACCTCCCATCAAAAAAGGCTTTTCAGAGAAAAAAAGGTCTGCGATACAGTATCCAAATTTACAATCCGCCATACGCCCGGTGCCTCATAGTGACGAGTTGCCTATACCTAATCCACCTCAGGAATATACCCTTCATTCTGATGATGATCAAGAGGATTCAAACGGTAGTGTACCGGAAAATGTCGCCGGCCCATCAACCTCGCAAGACTCCGATTTTGTCTGTGAACTTCCAAGTAAAAAGCCTCACAAAATAAGTCAAAGTGAATTAAGTGACCTTATAAGGGATTTGGAACTGCCCAAGACAAAAGCAGAACTATTGGCCTCTCGATTGCAACAATGGAATTTACTTGAAGATGAAGTAAAAGTTTCTGTGTACCGAAGCCGTCAGAAAAACCTAACACCATTTTTTAACATGGATAACAATTTGGTAGCCTGTAGGGACATTGAGGGATTAATGGCAGCTTTAAATCTGGACTATGATCCAAAAGACTGGAGACTTTTCATTGATTCCTCAAAAGTAAGTCTTAAAGCTGTGTTACTCCATAATGGAAACAAATTGCCTTCAGTCCCAATTGGTCATGCAGTCCATATGAAAGAAACATATAGCAATTTGAAATTGTTACTTGAGACCATACAATATGAAAGATATAAATGGCAAATTTGTGGGGATTTAAAAGTTGTGGCGATCTTGCTTGGAATGCAGCTAGGTTATACCAAATACTGCTGCTTCCTCTGCGAATGGGACAGTCGAGCACGATCGGATCACTACAGAAAGAAAATTTGGCCACCGAGAGAGTCTTTTGAGCCAGGAAAGAAAAATGTGACCAGCGCGCCATTAGTTGCCCCAGAAAAGATTTTACTACCGCCACTTCATATAAAATTGGGACTTATGAAAAATTTTGTGAAGGCAATGGACAAAGAAGGCCGTGCTTTTAGTTATTTAAAAGAAAAGTTCCCTAGAATCAGTGACGCTAAAATTAAAGAGGGAATATTTGTGGGTCCCCAGATTAGGAAACTTTTCGGAGATGCGCAATTCGATTCCATACTTGAAGGCAAGGAAAAAGACGCTTGGGATGCCTTTAAAATGGTTGCAAAAAATTTCTTGGGAAACATAAAAGCAGAAAATTATAAAGACCTGGTTGCCCAACTTCTTTTGTGTTACCAAAACCTAGGGTGTAATATGTCGTTGAAAATTCATTTCCTGGATTCTCATCTGGATTACTTTCCGGAAAATTGTGGTGCTGTAAGTGACGAACACGGTGAGAGGTTCCACCAGGATATTTCGAACATGGAAAGAAGATATCAGGGAAAATGGAACTGTGAGATGTTAGCCGACTACTGCTGGACTATTACGAGAGATGCCCCAGAGGCTGCTTTCAAAAGGCAAGCTAAGAAGCGCAAAATGAGTGTCTAAACTTTGGATTCAATGATAAAAATGTGCTATTTAGTTGCTTTTGTTGAACCAACAATATATTGTTATCTGTATTTTGTATGTCCATTGTATATGCCTATGAATTAAAATTTTGTAACAAATAATTGAGATTTTTTTTTTGCGAGCCAACTAAAATCTTTAATAGGTATTTTTTAGTTACTTGGGTACAGTTGAATCCAAAAAAATAGGTTTTGTTCAGGAAACAAAAAAAAAGTTGAAATTTGTTTCCCAGTGTAATGTAATGTAAACAACAGTAAATACTCAAAATGTCCATTTTGATCTGTGCATAAGTAAATACGCTCTTAAAAGATCTGTTTATTATCATTTGAGGTGAAACACTATCACAACGGTTCATTAGTAGTGGTTAAACCTAAGAAATTTATCAGGCTTTGAAATAAAATAGGAATTCATCTGTTAATTATAGTTGTGACTAGTTCTTTAACTTAAAAATATATTATTAGGGCGAATAGACTATAATAAGAAATTAAAATGGATTTTATTAGATGTTTGATATTATTTTTCTATTGATGGGAGCAAAATAAATTGTTTGTTACCGAGAACTTGATTTTTAATGGGGATATGTTACCAAATTGTTTATAAATATCCGCCTACAATTGCTACCCTGTATATGGAAAAATATTTTCTTGAAATGCACCCTATGATACAGTATAAATCAGCATTTGAATGAAATTTCTAACTTAATTCGTATAGGAGCTATGGAAGCCTGACGCACTATTGCAGGATCCTGTATATACAGGGTATTATGGAAATGACGTATTATATTTAAATGGGTGACTCCTTGGGTGTCCTAGAGAAGCGCAGCATATTTTTTTTCAAATCGACCGTTTTAAAAGTTGGGTAACAAACCCTCTTACTCACAGGTGACTTTTCGGTAATGAATCATAGCACCCTGTGGCAGTGTATAACAAGAAAAAATGTAAAACTTTAGTTTCTTATAAAAATAAATATATATCTTACTTAGAAAGTAAATCCAGAATGCTGTAAGGAATCCAGGGCGACACCTTCAGTTCTTTTTTTTATGGGAAAAGATTTATGCTCATCATGTGTCCTGATGATAGCGTGGGACTGCATAATAAGCTTATACCCACTAAACCCCATTCGGCCTCTTCTTTCCAATCTCAGAACATAACCGGCATATCGTCGAGAGAAAAAAAAACACATAGTGAAACAGAACAATTTTGAATTTTGAATTTAACGAGATTGTTTTAATTAAAATATTTATTTTTTTATTTTTATAACTACCGTATACCGTTTGAAATATAAATATTATTTACGAGTCTGCTATATTGAGATATACAGGGTGTTTCTTAATAACATGCTAATATTTAAGGAAGTTGACATTGCCTCCATTTTTAGAAAAATACTTCATATGAACATATGTCCTAAACGTATTAACTGTTAAAGATATTCATGTTTTTTAATAATTTATTAAGGTTAATGACATAAATTCCTGACAACTAGACTAGGAACACAATTGTCAAAACTGTTTATGCTTACAAAACAAAATCTGCTTCTTACCTACTGGATCCTATTTAATCTCTTTTAATACCTAATTTCATAACAGAGTGCAAATGAATGAATTTCATTTTTTATATGAAAACTGTACGTCAAGCGACAAAAATCAGGGAATGAGAATTTCAAAATAATGTTTACTTAAACAAAGAGAAGTGGCATTTAGTTTCTTATAAAAATAAATATATATCTTACTTAGAAAGTAAATCCAGAATGCTGTAAGGAATCCAGGGCGACACCTTCAGTTCTTTTTTTTATGGGAAAAGATTTATGCTCATCATGTGTCCTGATGATAGCGTGGGACTGCATAATAAGCTTATACCCACTAAACCCCATTCGGCCTCTTCTTTCCAATCTCAGAACATAACCGGCATATCGTCGAGAGAAAAAAAAACACATAGTGAAACAGAACAAATTACACTAAATCACTTAAAGAAACACACAGACACCCACGAGTTTAAAATCAGTTTTTTTGAAGATATGCACCTATTATTAGATTACACAAAAGCACTAAATACTAATACACTTTAGAATAACCTACCGTACACATAGAACAACAGCACTATAGGATACAAATTATTTCGCAATAGAAATTCAGAAATAATTAAAACGCCAATTTCCAATGGGCTAATCAAATTTATTAATCCTTTACTAAAGAAGAATGATTAAATAATTATGTGTGTGTGTAAAGTGGCTGTATTTTCAGCCCAAATAGCTAAATATCGACAAACGTGTTTAGTTACTTTCAAAATTTTTAGATGTCAAATATCAATGTATGGAAACTTATATTATTTCCCAGAACAATAAGGGCGTATTTTTGTCTACACAGTAGCACTTTAAAACACTAATACGCGAAAACTAATGTGAATTTATGTGGCTACGTTTTGGTGTTTTGTGAGGTTATTGTGTCGGTTTTTGTTCGGGTTGTTTACTTGGTGTTTTTTAATAAATTAAGTTGGTTTTAAATAAGGTCGAAAAGGTTAATAAAATTGCATTTTTTCTTTTCTAAAGGGTAAAGTGGCATTCAATTTTTCAGATTCGACGGAGTCGTTCGAACTGAACAAATGAGAACATACCTGACCATTTATAAACTGCGCGGCGGTTCGTACGAGTCAGTTCAAGTTTATAAATCAGAGATTGTTTCCCAGCGAACTGACCTGAACTTAAAAGTTAGAATAATGTACCCTTAAAAATAAACAGCTTCCAATCTGTCAAACGGTTATTGACTTTCTAAAGAGTTTAGCCTGAAATATGACAACACTGCTCAAAATTCACTGACGTTTTTCGCCATATGTTGCTTTGTTTACCTTCCTCCCAGTGTCACCACGTGCTTAATTTTGGTTTGACACCAGGTCATGTAGAGGGCATATTAAATTAAAGCGCCATTTTTGGATATTTTTCTTCAATTTGTTTTCATCTCAGGAATTGCTGGTTTATATACAATACGTCCTTTCCATAACACCCTGTATAAGTATATTATATTTAGGTATACCCATTTTGCAGTAAATTATCCAGCAACCTACTCTCAAGTTTTAGCCCCTCATGTAGGAATCAGAAATTGATTGGCTGTATTTTGATTAAGGGTGAATTAAATTAACGTGAAAGGAAAGTCAATTTGAAGTAGTAATCAATCCAATTATGTAGAAGTAGTTACCTACCTACTACATCGGATCGGAGATTTCATTTCCTAATGCCTGTGGGACATTGATTCGAATAACTTTGGGGACAAAAAAGGTCCCTGTATATATTAAATTTTATTAGGAAACAGGAACGAAAAATTAATGACTAATTAATGATTTAATTTTATTAGCTAATTAATGGAAAGCGAAAAAGGGTGTCTAACTATGTATATAAAGGGTGTCTCAGTTATAATGGAAACAAGCTTCAGTTTTCGGTATTTCTGAATTCATTGTTTTGAATTGTGGTGTGGTTACGTATGACCCTAGAGCGCATTTCTTAACATTTTAGTTCACCCATCAAAACACAACTCTGGCTTACGATACATCAATTTTATTTTTATTTCTATTTAAAAATATTTACATCTAAAATATGAGCAACAAGGAGCAAGCTGATTACCAAAAATATTGACTGTTTAATTGCTTCATCTAAAAAAATACTATCCGTTAAAAGCAGTGGCGTACCTACGTATTTTCTGCTATAAAAATAAATTTTGTACATAGGACATCATTTTTTCTGATCAAACACAAGTACTATAGGAAAAATCATTTAGGGCACTCTGGGACTGGTGCGTGTGCGCAAAAAGCGATTCACGTTGGTTTTGAATCGTTGGAGGTTATATTCGTCTGGAGAAATGACCTCGGGAAGGCCGTTCCATAAGGATGAAGTCCTCCAGATGATGAAAGAATTATTAAATAATGAAGTTCGAGGAATACTAAGCTTAACCACATATGGATGGGCGGCACTGGTTCATCGCGTATGTCTGCTATTCGCCGCTCTGGGCGGAATTAAAAGGTCAAGGTCAGTCGAGCACTTTCCATGAAAATATCTGTAAAAGAGAGTCAAATCCCCAACCTGTCTTCGATGTTTTAGGCTGCCGAGGTTCTTCGTCAGCTCGTGGTCTCCAATCAGACTAATGGCCCTCCTTTCGATGGAATGCAGTAGCCGAAGAGTATGTTTGGGTGCAGAGGTCCAGACATGAGAGCAGTACTCTAGTGATAGTCGAATCTGTGTTTTGTATAGTATCAAAAGTTGTTGAGGTGTGTACAACTTTCTGGTTCGGAAGAGTACACCAAGTTTCTAAGAAGCTATCTTGGCGATTGCCACATACACATATTTCCTCCCAGATTGACGCCCATCAAATTAATAGATAAAGCCAGTGGGATTGCGTGTCCGTCCATGACTATACCCGGTTCTGTAATGTTAACCTTTTTAGAGAAAACTGCTGCCTGGGTTTTTTAGCGTTAGATTCGAGTTGGCTACTGTCACCTAGGGATGGTTGGACCAGGGCTTTTTAAATTACAGGTGCAACCTGTTTCGGTTTTAAAAAATACCTGTTTCAAGAAACCAGTTTTAGTTCCAAACGGTTTCAAAATCTTCGCTGTTCTTCTGTTACATCGCAACGCTGTGGCACGCGGATCGGTTTGGCTGCTGGTGCCGGAAAAGTAGCCTAGATTGGAACTTTTGCCTAGGTTTTTTAGCATTAAATTCGACTTGGTTACTGTCACCCCAAGCCAAAATTTCTTCCAGGTCTTTATTGAGGCGTGATACTTATCTGTCTGCGAAGATGTGCATCGGCAGCCGATGTTTGTGCATTCAAAGAGAAAGATGAGATAAGTCAGCAAAACTAAATATCGGATTTTTCGTTTTCACTTGAAGGTCGTTAATGTAGAGTAAGAAGAGAGTGGGAGACAATATGGACCCTTGGGGAAAACCGGCATTGATGGTGAAGGTGTCTGAGAGAAATCCGTCAATCGCCACTTGGAGAGAGCGGTCCTTAAGAAAGCTAGACAGCCATGCACAGAATCGACTTGGCATACCATAGGATCGCAATTTACTTAGAAGTCTCTCATTTATTCTTACAATAACAATGAATTTATCGTTAACATGTTAATAATATTTTGTTTACATGGCCATCTGATTCAAATTTTTTCTTTGCCTGTTTGATTATTTTCTAATTTTTCACATGCACGAATAAATTAGTATGTACAAAATATCATTTTATAGCAGAGAATAGAGTAGGCCACTGCTTTTAAACTATTCGTATTTTTTTAGATGAAGCAGTTAAACAGTCACCATTTTTAGTAATTAGTTTGTTCCTTATGGCTCGGATTTTAGATGTAAATATGTTTAAAACGAAATAAAGATAAAATTGGTCAAACGTACGCCACTGATTGTGTCAATTTATAGAAATTTCATGTGTGGTTGTTTTGAGGGATACCAAATCGACTTCTGATATTAGTTTCGAAATAAAATAATCGCTAAAGGTATTTGCAGAATTATACCGTTGATCTTTTGACTGCAATAAAACCTCATTATCCATTCGACCATAAAATAAATAAGGAAATCCCAAATTTTAAAACCTTTTCGAGCAGAGCCGGACCAGGTATACAAATTCAATTCATACCTATGACTGATGCATATATAAATACAAAGTGATTTTTAATAATTTTAATCTTTAGTGGTTTTCCGGCGAGTAATTTTTAGTTAGGCTTATTAGTGGTAGAATGTGGCGGCACAAACTATACCCACGTTGATTTCCCTCAAAGAGCGGCTGATTAAAGACGAAACAAATATCTCTTGTAGCCTTTCAAGCCTTAGGAAAATATTGGGTAAATGGGTTTTAAATACCGAAGCATTGATAAAAGACAAACATTAATGGAATCTCAACGTTTACGGGAATGGAGACTTAAATATTTAACAGATGTGAAACAATTTATAGAAGAAAATCGTCCAATTATTTACCTTGACGAAACATGGTTCGATACCCATGACACTCCAAGAAAGGGTTGGGATGATTCTTCCAAAAAATGTCAAACCAAGGCACCATCAAATAAAGGCAAAAGAATCACAATATTACATGCTGGTTCAGAGAACGGGTTTGTTCCAAATTATCTGTTGCTTTCAGCTAAAAACATAGCAGATTCTTCATTAGATTACCATCAAGATACCGACGCACAACTTTTTAAGATTGGTTTAAAGATAAACTCCTTAAAAATATATCTGAAAATAGCGTCATTGTAATGGACAATGCTAGTTATCATAGTCGGCAAGCAAAAATCATTCCCAATTCTAATAATACAAAGCAGAAATTCAAAATTTTATGATTGAAAATGATTTATATTTTGAAGAAACTTACAAAAAACGAGAACTGCTAGAAATATTAAAAGCTTTTAAAATAAATAAGGAATACGAGTGTGACAAACTTGCAGCAGAAAATGGACATACAGTGTTGCGTCTTCCTCCGTACTATTGTATATTCAATCCTATTGGCACCAATTAAAATCCAGTATTAGGAGAAATAATATTTCTCCTACATTAAATGCATCTGTAGTAGAATTAATTAAAAACGAAGTAAGAAAAATTTTTGCAGACAGCTGGAAAACCTGTGTACAGCATGTACTTAAGGTGGAAAATTATTAAAATTGTATAATTACAAATGTTCAACCCTTAATTATAAGTTTATGCTTAGATGAAGATAGTGATAGTGATACAGAGTTAAATTTTGACTAAATTATTAATAGTTTCTTAGAATTTAATTAATTTTTATTGTACTTGTTATCCTAATAGTTATACTTTGAAATTATATTATTTTCAATTATCATTAATTGTTATCATTATTTTACATTTATTATAGGTACCTAAAACTAAAAATACCTATCTATTTATTTTAAATTATAAAAATAAATCATGTGGTGTGGTATACATTTTCAAGCCGGCCCTGATCCCATTTATTGAGCTTTGAAGAGGTTCAGGCGTATGCAATAGGGTTTAATTAGGTAGTTTATTTATGGCAGTAAGAGTCAACGGTATAATTCTGCAACAACTATACTTTACTCTTATAAATATTATTTTAAAACCCCTATAAATCCGTACGCCAACGACTAATATTTTGAGTAATGGAAAAGTGCGAGAACAAACCCGAACAAATCGATTAATTAGAAAATAACGAAACTATAAACGTGTTTCCATTATAAGTGGGACAGTAAAAATATATTTCAAATTGCCTTAGATTTCCATATATCCCTGAAAATAGGTCCATATTCTCCAGATGGAGAAGTTTCTAGCATTTTAGCATCTGCGAGGTTGTAGCAGTTTTCCCAGGCATTGGCAAAGGTATAAGTTTCTTTTATTTCCAAATTCCTATATGGAAAGCTCAAATACATTGTGGCCCATTAGTTATGCAACAATTGGATTTTTTTTTATTAGTTGAATAATCGAAGTACCAGTGCCATCAAAAGTTGTTGCATTTTCAAGTATAATATTAGGTGTACTTAGAATGGCTTCAAGTTAAACCAACATACAGGGGACGACAATGATATTAAATTCATTCATTCAAGAGTAAAATACCCTTATTTCGAAAAATACATAAAAGGGTTGTAACAAAAAGTATTTAGAATTATTAGATATGCCCAAGTTACAGCCTAGTATTCTAAAAAAAAAATATTTTTTCGAATTTGTGAAATTTATTTTGCTGCAAACTCATGTTTGTTGCAACGTTTAATATTTCGCAAATATTGCTCTTAACATTGAAATATAAATAAAATAATGCTATGTAAAATAAAAAAAAACAAGTGTCATTCAGGTGCAGAATCTATATTTAAGATTTTTATTAAAATAGAAGAAATACAACTTGCGAAACGTGCTATACTATACTTATCCCGCATAGCATTGGAAAAATACAAACCGCAATTATTTTTGAGTTTTCAAATCTGAATACGTACCTATTAAAGTTGAATATTAAAAAATACGATATTTCAAAGGGGGAGTATCTTTTAATTCTAAACCTTTATGATGCTTTTTTGTATTTTTGAAATAAGAGTACTTTACTCTTAAGTGAATTTAATAGTTTTTACCTCTCCTGTATATTATTTGACCTGAAGTATGTATACCTAATATGGTCATTGAACATGCACGAAACAATCTGATGCAAATTGCTCCAATTACTCCCCAATTTCTTAGTTGAAAAGAAACAACGACATTTTTATTAAAGTTCCAGAACTGTAACAGAAAGTTACTATCTTCATGTTCAGTTTGTAATTTTGTTATTTTTTTAACATTTGTGCCTAGCAGCATTTGGGTAATTTTCTTTTCTACTATTGTTATGTTCCAAATGGTTGGCAAATGTTTGAACAGTGAATATCCAAATGAAATAACCACCCGAATTTTAAATTATATTCAAAAAGCAGCAATTGCGGCCAAGGATTATTGTTTATTAACCAATGAAGGCCAGTATTTTACCAAGCAAGTATATATCCACCAAATATATCACTATATTTTTGTGTTAAATTTACTGTAAAATTTTTATGTTTCATATGAGTTGAGGGCTAATCTTCATATTATAATGCCACTTTAATTGAAAAGCTTTAGACATAAATTTTAGCAACTAAAAATATCATAAAATATACAGAAAACTCTCGATCAAAAATAATCCTAAAACTAAAGGAACATTTAGTTATTGTGTAAAATTTATTAAAATAAAACATTTACTTTTCCATGCAGTAAAACTATGGTGACCACTTTGCCCCATGGTGAGAAACCCACTTTGTCCCAACACACACCGAAAAATCATATAAAAAGTCATAAGCTAATATGCGTTTCTCGTTTAATGGCTTGTATGTGCACCTCATATATATATAATATATCATTCAAAACTTGTACAATATTGATCAAACAATTTTATATTTTCAACTATACTGCTACTTTACATAGCGATGAATATTACAAAACTATTTAGCTCTATATGGGTAAAGTAAATGATGTACGTGAAGACACCGATAGATGTCCTTACGATACAGGAAGTATTGCACAAAGCCACTTTACCCACAGGGACCGCTTTGCCCCAAACTCCCCTATAAGAAAAGACACAATTACGAGCAGAACATTTAAACTATAATAAAAATCATATCAAATTGATACGGTTCAACGGTTGAAAAATTCGACCCCTATATAAAAATAACACTACGTAAATCAAAATCCACTTAGCTTCCCTAAATTAAGGAAGCCTTTTAAGCAATTTCTTTGGGCCATTAGAAAGTAATTTTCTACACCCTAACCCAAACGGGAGTTTTGTTCAGGTGCTTGCTTAGTTTGCTGATAAGGAGTCGTCAAGATGACTATGCGTCTTTCATACTAATGTCTATTAAGAAACTTAAATAAGGGGAACAGACATGTAAGATAAGAAGGGAAGGATATATTATGAATACTTTAGGTGCGTATCAGGCATTTTAGTTTGCCAAATGTTATTGCCTATCTGAGATCAGCAAAGTTACGACATACGTGCCTCAATAATATTGACTTTATAAGCGTTTAGAAATCTACCATAATTTTCCTTGAACGCTTTGTTCAGAGCGTTTCTAAAATAGAATGGTGAATGTCATTATTGGAATTTGTATAAAATAATTGAGGATAAGTCAATCTGGTGATTAATATAATTGGAGCGAATGGAACTAGAGTATTTAAACAAATGTAATGTAGTACATTCAATTTTTCTACGAGATTAATAACCGCATGCACTACACACCTGGAATAGGGAGCGACATTTTGCCGTTCGCTACTAAACTCTGCAATTTTGCAGATTAAAAAGTTTCAACTCCACGGAGGAGTATATTTCTGGAGTCATCGGTATTCGGATATTGAGATTACGTCACCGGAGTCTACGCAATTATGACTTACGTCAGTGAAAATATGACAGCTGTAACATGTCATTTTCGATATATTACGTATCAAGTGTAAAAAATTAATTCCGCGTTTGGTTCTTTATGAAACAATTTTTTAAATATTTATAATTAAAACACTTATTGTTTTTTAATGCTTCAAGATATATTAGAGTTATCTCTACATATTATTATGTTTCGCCTTATTAGGGCTTTTTCAAGAGTATTATTTGTATACTAAAGTTTGCATTTCGTTTACAGTATTTGTAATGTCTGATTTTATTACCTAGTCTATTATAAACCTTATTTAAATTTATATTATGCTAAAGGTTTCGTCCGGACTGTAAAGATTCTAAGAATTTATCAATTATTGGGGTGTTATGGAAATTTTCGTGATCATTAGTACAGTGAATAAGATTATTTTTCATGGATTTTTTGATTTCGAGTGGTTCTAATAAATCCAATCTTTTACCTTTGGTTTCAGCGTGAAACAATTGAATGTTACTTGAATTTACAAAATGATTATTTTCTATACAGTGATGAGAGATGAAAATTGAGATACATGAAAAGAAAAACGAAATCATTAACGCAGTACAAATATGCTTGGAACAAAATTACTTTCAGTTTAACAATAAAATATATCAATAAAAACATGGACTCCCAATGGGCTCACCTATTTCTCCTCTATTGTCCGAAATTTTTATGGCTAACCTAGAAAATTATATTTTTAGCACAAATAATCATCTAGCGAAGAATGTTTTTTATTGCAGCAGATATGTAGGCGATGTTTTTGTATCTGGGATAGCACAGAAAGGAATCTAGATCAGTTTTTAAATTTTCTAAACTTAATAAATAAAAATATTCAATTCACAATTGAGAAAAGTTAAAATAACATGATTAACTTTTTAGATGTCACGGTTAAGAAAATTAAAACCAATTAGAGTTTGATATTTACAGAAAACCCACCACTACACATACAATTATATATCAAACATCCAAACAGTCATTAAGTCATAAGTTTAAATTATCCCCATTTTCACAGTTTCATACACAGACTAATAACATTTCCTCTAAATAAAGAAAACTTCAACAAAGAAATATGTACAATTAAACAAATAGCAAAAAACAACGGCTACAAAGAAAGCCTAATTGACAAACTAATAAAAAACAAACAGAGAAAGGTGCTAAGAAGAGAATTTTTATAGTGTTAGTCCACCAAGAAATAATAATTTTAAATTCATTAATTATACCTCCAACAAGTAACATGATAAGTACTAAATTGATTAACTTAGAATTTAGAACAATATCTGTAAATAAACAAAATTTAGGCAGAATACTAGTGAATAATAAAGATAAAACGGACATACTTGACAAATCAGGAGTTTACAAAATTAATTATGCAGATTGTAATGCTATATATATATGTAGGTCAAAGCGGTAGAAGTGTTAAGACAAGATTAAAAGAACACGAAACAGCTATTTTAAACAATGTAAAAAACTCAGGGATATCCGCTCACTGTATAGAAAATAATCACTTTGTAAATTCTAGTATTAGAACAACTCGAAATCAAAAAATCCATGAAAAATAATCTTATTCACTATACTAATGACCAACAAAATTTCCACAACACCCCAATAATTGATAAATTCTTAGAATCTTTACAGTCCGGACTTCCGCAACCTTTAGCATAATATAAATTTAAATAAAGTTTATACTAGACTAAGTAATAAAAACAGACATTATAAATACTGTAAACGAAATGCAAACATTAGTATACAAATAATACTCTTGAAAAAGCCCTAATAAGACGAAATATATGTAGAGATAACTCCTAATATAACCTGAAGCATTAAAAAGTGTTTTAATTATTAATATAAAAAATTAATGTTTGTTTAGAATTACGTCATAATATTTTTTATTTAGAGAAGTAATTAAATGGTTTGCCGTTATTAACAGTCGAGCTACGAAATGATTACTTGGTCAGCAAGAGTTTACAATTGGTCAGTAGAAACAAACATGTCTAGAAGTAGTTTACTTCAGAGGTCCCAGGGCACTGTCAATTAATGTAACTTTCTTGTGTTTTCTTTTGCCTAATACAGAAGGAAATCGGCTACAAAAGATGTAGCGGGGTTTTCACTTGTTTTTCCAGGGCACTGTCACGATTCACAAATGTTTGATATCCATAAGTTGCTGACCAACTAGCAATTTTGGTTGACCGATTAAATTTTTCTGTTCGCCAAAATAAGAATATTTTGCTAACCAGTTAAATGATATCCTTTTATTTATAGTTATGACTATACCTATAGAATCCTAATAAGGAGGATAATATGATTGCGTCATTGTCTAATCCTGCCCAAGAAATGTCCATCAGTCCTAAGGGTCACGTTTCGCTTTAAGCTGACACAAAATTTAAAATCCCTAGTTATAAAAACCTTCTCAAAAGCACTTACTAACTTCTATTTCGATGGATCATTACGATATAATGTTCTACATCTTATGCTTACAGACCTTTATCTGCTAGCTTCGCTAAAGCCTTTTAGATTAAGCCTCTTGAAATTATAGTCAAGGTGACTGTGCGTCTTTTGTACAAATGTGTTAAGATGTCTAGAAAGTGTGGATAAGGCCTAAACAAGCTACACGTGAACACATATAGGGATTATTCTCTATAGAATTCTTTGTGTGATGCGTATATTGCGTAAGCGTCGCGTCGTGTGAAAAACTTTTACTAATGGCTTTGAGATTTGCTTTAAAATATACTGGGATATACATATCTGGATAAGCTTTGATAGTTAAAGGAAACATTTATTTTTTTAAATATAAGTATATTTACGTCATAAGATTGTAATGTTACATATAAATTATCGGTTTCGAAGAAAGAATTTATTTGTGAAACCTTAATTATTTACACATTGATATAGCTAAATATTTTCACACATCTTTATTCTGTATTGTGGAAAAATCCAGATCGATACCATGTTGACTTCAAAGGCTATGTTTCTACCGTTATATTTTACAGCTATAGAATGTCACAAAAATTGGGGTTTCAGGTACATATACAGGGTGTTATGGAAATGACGTATTATATTTAAATGGGTGATTCCTTAGGTGTCCTAGAGAAGGGCTATATATTTTATTTTTTTTAAATCGACCGTTTTAAAAGTGGGGTAATAAACACTCTTACTCACAGGTCAGTCCGTGTACAACATTTCACTCAGAGCCAATGGCAATGTTGCCAAACTTAATGTAAAACTGAAATTCCATATAAAATTATAAAAATAAATTATTTTCTACCTACTTGTTTTATCTTTATACCTAAAGAGCGAGGAAATCCAGGCACAAACACAATCAGTTTTTTTTTTCTTTTTCATGGGATCACTCCTGGAAACACTTTTTGTGCACACAGTAATAGTGAAACAGAACGGATAGTTATCTTTTTAAAATACAATAATACAGATTATATTACAGATTATTAGATTTTATTACACGCTACGAAATTTTACGTCCAGAAGAAACGCGTCAATAAAAACAGTATTCAAAGATTATTTATGGACGGGCAAGATACACGCGTAAACCGAAAAAAACAGAGCGGATTGCTGAGAGTGTGTTGGTGATCGACGAGACACAACGTATCCGGCCGCTGGTTGGTCTTCAACTAACAGACGCAAGCGTGCGGAGCTATATGAAACTATTTCGCTCCGCCGATGTAAGGCGTCAAGAGGTCATTGGCATTTGACCTAGTGACGTACGTGGCTATTACTATTCCATATGTTTTTTCGGGTTGTTTAAAACATAATCCGTCGTAAATGTTCTTCAATTAATTGTACAAAAAGGTATTACAGAATGGAAAAGTGTTTAAATTATTTTATTTTGTCTAAAGAGTTTAAGGTGTACTTATGCCAACACCGGCCAGAATTCCTTGATCGCTTACATGTATCGCAGTGCCACACAGGTGTTTTTCTGGTTTGACATCAGGTCACTTTTACCGCTGAATGAATTGAAAGCGCCATTTATGGCTATTTTTCTTCAATTTGTCTTTATCTCAGGAATTGCCGGTTTAAATATAATACGTCATTTCCATAACGCCCTGTATATCGCTTCCTACTATTCAAACTAGAGGCAAAATATCAATATTCGTGGCTTTTAACCTTAAATAACCCATGTATGGATGGATCCAAATATGTTTTAATATATTCGCAAGCAAAAAAAACTGCTTTAATTGCTGTATATTTCTCAATCCAACTAATACTTACTTCTATTTAAATGGGCAACATAATATTCTTTGGTTGGACATCATTAGGTAAATACACATACTAGCATTTGTTCGTCATAGACATTTTGAATTAAATGTAACATTTAACTATATATTTCTATAAAACACTAATTAATAAACCCCCGGGAAGATATTCCCGCGTGCGCCACTGGCCGTGAGGATCATTTTGACGCAAACTTTACTATGCCTATGTGAAAGCTACAAAATACATGATATTTGATTATAACCTATTTCAGACACAAGAAGTCATATAAAATTATATGTACAGGATGTCCCATTTTCGACACTTTTATAGGGAATCTCCGTTATTGTTAGTGCTATCAAAAAAGTAATGTAGGTGTCATGTGCTCTTCTTGCATCAAACTTAAAATGGTAAAATCAAAATTTGAACATTTTCGCTCGCTTAAGAGATACAGGGGAAAATCAAAAAATTGACAATGTCAAACTTACGCTATATTTTCTTAGTTAAAAGAGATACAGACAAATATTTTATACAGAAGCTTCTTTATAATGATAATGTTGAATAACCTGCCGTTTCCAGAATAAGTATACGGGGTCAGGTAAAATAGTTATCGGACCTAACCTCGTTTTTTTAAATGGAACATCCAGTATATTTTAATCTAAAAACATAGCATTTTAAATTCTCTTTTCAAATATATAACACACCATGGTTGATACTTGTTTCCTAGGCGATTTATTTAAACTTTATGACTTTAAACCAAACTAGACCATGAAACAAAAGCTAATATCATTGAAACAACTTTGTTGACACTCTAGTTGTCTACATTTACCGTCAATTTCATATTTACATATTCATTTGTAAAAATGACTTATCAACATTTTGAAAAATTTGATATGATATTAGTTTATATTAAAAGTGAAAAAAAAACGAAGAAATGGCTCAAAATTTATATTTTGTTCGCAATTCGGAAAGACGGCAACCATATAAGGAAATTTCCCGAACATTTGCGATGATTCCCGTTATTTTTTACCATAATCTGAATCTTTTATTTCGTTTCAAATTAATAAGGTTTAAATAAATCGCATGTGTTATATATTTGAAAAGAGAATTTAAAATGCTATATTTTTAGATTAAAATATACAGAGTGTTCCATTTAAAAAAAATGAGGTTAGGTACGATAACTTTTTTACCTGATCCCGTATACTTATTCTGAAAACGGCAGATTATAATTATTCAACAATCATTATAAAGACACTTCTTCTATAAAACATTTTTCTGTATCTCTTTTAACTAAGAAAATAATAGGGTAATTTTAAAATTGTCAATTTTTTTAATTTTCCCCTGTATCTCTTAAGTGAGAACATTTTTTTCAATTTTTATTTTACCATTTTAAGTTTGACCCAAAAAGAGCACATGACACCTACATTACTTTTTTGGACAGCACTAACAATTACGGAGATACCTTATAAAAGTGTCGAAAGTAAGAAATTAAGCGAGGTACGCGACTGTATCTCGAAAACCGTTCACCCTATAGCTTCCGGAAAAAAATATTAATAGTAAAAGTTGGCCGGAAAAATTGCTGGAAATTATTTGTAAGACGGTCGTTAGGGAGGGTAACACTAATAGTAATTTGTGAAGAGTCGGGTTTGTTGTTGGTTGCAGTAAATGTAATTTTTATTATTCAACTTAAAAGAAAACGGATCTCAAAATGAATAATTTGACGTCTCATCTCAATAGTAATTACCGGGGCGAATAATAAGTAGTAATTATGTAAATTAATTCTTTATCGATATCTTCGGTTAGAAAGAGCATTTGCTCTGATCTTTACCATCTCGTTTAAGTTTTTCAAGAAAAAACACAAAATATGTTAAATCTTTAGAAAGCGTCATCTACAAACTATAGTAAAAATGACAAAGACATCGCTTATAGTGCAGCTAAAAGAGTAAGAAGAACTCTTTTAAATTACACTATTTTTAATATTTTCTGATAATGCGTTCCTGAGATACAGATTTTTTTTCAAACCGATGTTTACATTACTCCCACCACTTTATTTGAAGGGTTAAAGAATAAAGTATTTAAGCAAAGTTGTTCAAGATACATGAGAGATTTATTTGTAGTATTCTGAATATACCTTATCAAAGTAATTTATCGAGAAATCGACTGTTAACAAATTGCTATTAGTGGTACGCCCCCTAGCCGCCGTCCTAGAAACTTGCAAATAATTTCAACCAATTTCTCTTTGCAACTTTTCCTATAAATGTTTTTTTTCGGAAGATTTACGGTGAACGATTTTCGAGATACAGCCGCGTGTCCCCGCTTAGTTTGCCACCCTGTACATAGAAAGAATGACGAAAGGAAATATCAAACTTAAGCCAAAAGTAAAACTAAGGGTCGAAACTAACGTGACGGTTTTTACAAAAAAAAGAAAGAAAGATTAATAACTTGTTATGTCCTTAAATTTGGAAAATTTCTGTTGAGAATGAGGACGTCGAGCTGGAAAATGGGATTAAAATGTTCTTTCTGTTCTGGTAAATTTCCAGAACTTGCTTTGATAAAACCACTATCCACTAAAAATATTGGGAGCAATTAAAAATAAATAGTCCAAATAATAATAATGTAAATTAGAAATAAACATATTTTTCAGATGAATTATAATAGACTGGCTACGATAGTAAACTCACCGCTTCGCTGGTGATACACTTTATAATTCTTTGCAAGATTTACATGAATAAGTCCATTTTTGGATCGCGATTTCTTAGAATCTACTACCGCAAGAATAATAAATTGGGGTATTTTTGGAAAGAGATTTCAGTTCGACCATTAAAATGATGACCCCCTCCTCCCCATTTAATATTTAAAAAGAATACACTTACCCCTCCCAAAGAGTTAAATCACGAAGGCTACAATATTATTTATTTTTCATCTGTCAATTATCTACTTACAATTCCTTAGAGACGGTTGCTATAAACATTAGCATAATATCATAGAAATAATGTCCGGTGATTTTCATAATGCCCGGTCATTATTAATAAAGAAAGTATTGAACAAAATTTGTATTTATTTTTATAGTTATTTTTACATAATATTATTCTGGTTTTCCTATGTTAAATGTACAATTTGTTAATTTTCCTGAGAAAGAAGCTGAACCAACTATGAAAATTTGCGACTGCATTACTGAGTTTCTGGATCTGTGCACGCGGATTCCTGCTCCATTTCAACATTAATTAACATATTTTCTTTTTCGGTAACAGAGCTAGCTATCATTCTTGCTATTCGGTTTTTCAATGATGGTTTCCTCTATATAACCCTCCGCTACGCTAGTACTCTTCCACTTTCCATGTAGCTTAAGGGTTGCAAGGGAAGCACCACCCTCGGTAAGAAGTGTGAATGAGCTCTGACGTGGCAATGTCCTCCTGTATATTCCTTGTCGTTTTCTATATTAAGAAATTTTGCTATGATTGAAGGTACACGTCCTAGTGTATTTTTACCCACAGGCATAGCAATGCATTTGCCATTTCGGTATGTAAGGTAAAATCTTCGTTCCTTAATTTCTTCCGGCCTATATGCAATGCTCTGGCTAACCAATTTTAAGGCATCTGTTTCGTCTCCTTCGATTATAGTAAAACTTTTTGTCGTAGCAGTTTTAGTTTTTGGTACCTTGACAAGCATAACAGGCTCCTTATCCTCAATATCATCAACGGTTATTGTTACCATCTCATCCCGTCTTAGGTCACCAAAAACTCCCGGTACCACTTTGTGCAGCAAGAAGGTATCATTCGTCACATTTTTGATAAAAGTTAAAATTTCTTCACCTTCCAAATCTTTTGACTTTTTAGGACGATATCCCATTGATATAACTTTTAAAAATGCTATTAATCGAAAATGTCTTGAAATACTAATGTTTTCCTTTACTATAAGTTTAGTCTTCAACTGGGAATATTTTATCCAAAGGCTATTTGCGGTATATTTTTCCGACTAAAATACAGTAAAAATAATTAAAAATACTTATTACAATGAGCAAAATGGTTACATAACAATTCCTGAAAGTAAGCCATCATTACTGTTTCAGTAATCACCGTAATTTGTTTTTTTTACTTTCGATTGTAGAAAATTTTCATACTCCTTGCTGTACAGGTTTAGACTTTGCCTGTAATAAGTTTTCGTTAGCTTTTTCAGTATTTTCTAAAATATTTTGTGGAATTTCCATATTTTCTTTTATAAAACGTAAAAGACGCTTAAATTAAACAACCCTTAGCAACCGTCACACTTATTCTATGACAACCGAATAAATCTCACTAAATACTAAAAATTTGCGAAAACAGTTATTAAAAAAATACCGGAATTTATCTATTTATATTTTAAATAGATGAAAAAGTATTGTATTTATACCACAGGTGTTACTAAACTAAAATGCCCACTAGGAAAAAACTATCCCTTGTGCTAGTTGATTTCGCCTTCCAGGCATTATAGTCTCCTTAACGCCCTTGGTACATAAATAACTATAAGAAGCGGCCCCCTTCATAATAAAATTGACGGGTCTTTCTGAGATTTAATATTTATTTACTGGAATTGAAATACTTAGGCTGTGAAGTTTCCAAATTGATACCCTGTATCTTACCGTCACATAATGGGGTTTGAGTTGTCAACCAGCAAAACAATATCACATCAACATATTATAACGTATAACAGCATAATAACGTTATATGTATTTCCCGAGAATTACAATTTGGCGTTGATATTCGATCATTTTGAGTGAATGCACAATGTCAGAACCATATTATCTCAAATAGCTTTTAGCAATACGACAGAGCTATGACCCCATTTTGGAAATTGATATATTATATGTTACTTAATAAAGTTAAATCAAAGTTATTCATGTAGATAACGTGATCGAATGGACCTTTTGAAATTAATACGATAAAGGGAATTAAACGTCTACGAACAAACCCTAACAAACCAGTTGAGGTCGAACCAGAAAATAATTATTTATGTTTTGAGTGAAAAAAATTCAAAAAGTCACAACCTTATAAAATATTTTTAAAAAATTAAAACATAAAAATGCACATGGTTACTTTATCAGTAAGAAAATGGCTCTGTGATTTTTTTTAAGGACAGACAGTTCTTGATTCTTGACAATGAGGCACTGAGTATGACTGTAAGGTTGAAAAGCGCTCTGCTAATAAATTTTTTCAAGTCTTACACTTAAATACAAAGTTGTTTTACTGTTCTACCTTTTATAGTGAACACAGTCACACCAAGCTTACAATTAATTCATGCCTACAAAAATAACACACAACTCTTGAAGCTATTGCTGCTTCGGCCGTTAAGAACTTCTGGGGTAACCATAAACCGGACAATTACGAATGAAAATTTTTTAATAAATTTATTAAGACAACCTGACAATCTCACTTTCAGGTCTATATTTTTTACCCGCATTCTTGTCACTGTTTCAGCCAAGGCTGATTCTTACTATCGTGCAAGGCATTTGGTCGGCAACGGCAAGGCACCAGCTCGGCAAAATATATTTATCATTGAATCTTATGGATTTTGAGGATGTAAATTCACAAATGGGCGCAACGTCTCGGCAAGCGACGGCCCATCAAAATTCATAAGACGCAATGCGATGCCGTTACCTAGCAAGTACCTTACAAGATAGTGAGAACCAGTGTGTCAAACAATATTGTATCCGCAAATTCTTGAGAATTCAAAAATGAGACTTAAAATAAATATGTGCGGTTTCGTAATATTTTCTAGAAACCTATATGAATGCGAGGTCAGATAGAGCTGACTTATTAAATATGCTTCTGTTGGTTAGCAATGGCCAAATGATCCATTTTAGAAATTGGTTAAAAATGTTTATTTTGTAGAATATGTTCATTGAACATACTATATCAAATTCGCTGTATATTCATGATTGCCTGCGGCTGATATCATACATATTGACTCTTTTTATCCCAACTATCATTAGAATTCATAGAATAATAATATATTCTCCCCTAAACATGAAAAATAATAAATAACAGAATCCATATCAAATTAATGAAGTTTAAACAAAGTGACGTGAAAAGAGAATTAATCTAATAATGACTTGTGTTTTGTGGTACAGGCTTAACTCAACAAGCACAGATTAAAACTGTTTCAATCGAAACTGTACTATGGGTTTTATTCTATCAAAATCCAAGCGAATCGAGGTTAACAATATAAATTTGGCAGTATTGCAATGTCATTTTTTGTTTAAGTATTTAATAAATCTATGTAGAATAGTGAAAAAACAGTTTGTAGCGATACTTTCTATTCAGTTCAGTTAACGTCAATCTTTAACTTTGAATAAAGTAGATAGATATATTCTTTGTGCTTTTTTTATTATTTTTCCATATTTATTTAATAATCAATGCAGTAACGTTTAGGAAAAAGTATAATATAATCACTCATAAGATACGCAGCTTATCATATGCGGCGTAAAGAAAGCACGTGTACTTTCACACTTAACGTACCTATTTTGTTTATTATTAATAATTTCATAACAGATTTCAAAATGGGATGCAAGTTTTCTGCAGAACAAGACGAGAAATTGGAACATCCCCCACTGTATACAGTTAATTGTTAATTTATAATCTCCCTCCGAGCCTTTACTAGAAAATATTCCATCGTTTATTTTGACGACCGAAATTTAAAAGAAGAAGGTCTCGTCCCCTTCGCCTTCCTCAAGAAGGGTAGCTAGTAAACAATCTTAATTTCTTGCCATTTTTTATTATCAATTAATATAGAATGTATTGAAAATTAAGTCACCAACATTAATTAAATTTTATTTTTAACAAAACACCCTCTCTTTAAAACCGACAGGTTCATCTAGGCAGAATCTGCTGTACGTGTATGTTGTCTTTGACGTACCGTTCTAACAAACCTTAACTGACGTGACATACCATATACATTGTGTCTACTTAACTTGGAACCATATGGAAATTTTTTTTATTGTTGGTTTTATAAAAAAATGTATTCTTGATAAAACGTTGTGCATGGTCCAAAACTTAAAATGCAACCATCAGATATAAATTTTTTTAAAGCCGTATACGAGGTGTGTCAAAAAATATCAATTTTACTCAAGAGTAAAGTACCTTTATTTTTTACAATAGAGAAGAATGTTATAAAGTAAAGTTATTTTGAATAAAGTTATATTCAGATATGCAATTGCAGCCATTTAGCATAAAAATGAAGGTTTGGTGATTATTTACTAATCATTCCGTATTAAAAAAATAGCAAATTTACTAAATCGTGAAGAAAAAATAGAAATTGTATTAATTGTTGCAGAAAATTACAAAACACATAGAGAGGTAGCATATATTTTTAATAATAGACATCCGCATAGAAATATTGGGCATCCAGCAGTTACAAAAGTATTAAATAAATCAAGACCAGTGGAAGTATTGAAAATAATTTTAAGAATAAAGGTAGAAAACGGGTAGCCAATGAAGACACTGAATTTGAAGTGATGCTTTCTGTCGTAGAAGAGCCAAAACTGTCTGCGCTAAATGACTGTAATTGCTCATCGGAATATAACTTATAATTCAAAATAACTTTACTTTATAACATTCTTCTGTATTATAAAAAATAAAGATACTTTACTAGTAAAATTGATATTTTTTGACCAACCTCGCATACGGCTTAAAAAAATTGGTATCTGAACAGTAAAAAAGTTTTTCATATGATTCCAACTTAAGTAGACACACTGTATAACGTTGCTTACAGTAGTGCACACAGCTTTTATGACATGCTTATTAACGCAAAGCGCTATTTATGATTAGTTTTCTGCAGATTTATTTTAATTTCAGGTTTAGCGGGTTTAAAAACAGTAGTAGTGCACACAGCTGTTATGAAACACTTATTAGCGCAAAGCGCTATTTATGGTTAGATTTCTGAAATTTATTTTAAATTCAGGAGTTGCGAGTTTAAATATAATCAGTCTATTCCACAAAATCCTTGGCAATTATCTTTTACTCTTAGAAGCTTCGTAACAGAATTACATTATTATCGATTATTTTTTGGAACGGACAAAATGAATATCAAACTGCTTGTTTTAAAACATATAGCATCCATAATTTTACTGAAAGTTCGTTAAATATTTAAAATCAAAAAGAACTGATTACATATAGCACCGCTTCGGTTTATTAGACCATGTTGGATTTTAATTAAATTACCACAACAAATTTAACTATGTTAGTTTAACTAAAGTGATTTTACTTTACATTTGACTGACGAAACTTAGTCGTTTACAATTATTGTTGGATCAACAGACTCATTGTTGTTGATGTGACTTTATATAAAACGTACTTTAATAAAGCTCTGGCTTTAATATATTTCTTGTCTAGAGAACTGAATTAAATGGTTCTGTTTTTACAATAATCAGAGGTGAAAGCTTTTATTTATTGCTATCAGCCTGGAATTAATGATATAGGAAAAGCATTAAATAATAGGAAGGAAAAGTTATCATTGCATAAGAGGGAAGATCTTCTTACCTACTACGAACAAACCCACTAAGAGAGGACGCCGGTTGTATTTTAGAAAACGTTTCTTTCATAAAACATTTTTTTTAAATAGCAATTTACAGCGATCCTCAGACCATTAAAAATTTCTCAACGACAAGTTCCGCTATAATATTTTATTAAACGTCGATAAGCAATTTCTTTGAGACATGTGCGTATATATCATATCGTAATTATATGTTCTTTAGAGGGTTCAATATGCTCGTTCAACGTTGAAATAGAATTAGGGCATGAGATTTTAAAGGGCTTATATCCAATCCATATTAACCCGAACATTGTATGAGGCTTGATAATAGTTTTGACGCTATCATTCTGTTAAGTTAAAATAATAGAGTGAACCATGGTTTGTTCGGGTTTGTTGTTGTCAGTGAAATAGGATGAGACAATTGTCCAACGAATATATTCCCTAGGAAGAGCATATCTGGTCGTTTACTTAACAATATAAGCTAGAAGAACTCGACAATACCCTTGTACATGAAGTTACTTTATTGTGTAGGGGAGAGCGGGAAGAGTCTGGACAGTGGGAACCACTGGACAAATTCAAATCTCCCAATTTTTTGTTCAATCAAGACCAACGCATTTCCGCTATTAGTGCCTAAACAGACGTTGAGTAAACAGGTCGTCTCGTTTCCGCATACGATGTTTTTTATTAATTTCCTCATGTTCGTTCTATTATTTGTAAATTTCATATCGTTATAAAAATCAATTTCCTGCGCAATTTTTTAGGTGATTTCTGTTTAACTCAAGGTGGAGCTTAAGTTATTTATATTTAATGTTATTGTGTATATTTTTTTAATTCATTTTTTTTTAAATTGTCCTTTTATAGATCAGTTACATTGCGGGAGAGTTTGGACAATTGTTGTGGATAATTCCTCCCTTATTTTTAATAATTGTTACACAAAACTGATCAGAAAGCAGAACGAACTGTCAATGATCTGTGAGGACAATGTTCTCTGAGAAAGAGCGCGCAACGACATAAAGTTAACAAATCGACGATTTCATGTAATTTTAACGTTGCGAAATCTCTATTATATTTTAACATGTTTTGTGGAATTATTTTATATGTTCATTGGCTCCCCACCTATGGGGGGATCTAGACAAAAGACAAATCATTAATATGAAAGAAATTTATTTTATTTACGCATCGATTTAAAAAAAAATTATTGTACATTATTATATGAGGTATATTATATGTTCTACTTATTATATGTTAAAAAAATCTATGTTATATATATGTAGTCATGCTCAGTAGCCATCTTTGTACAAATTATCCAAACCCTCCCCGATCTCTCCTCTCAGTGTATGAGCCATTTGCTAATGTCCGATTATTTCTTCCTTTTCAAAAGGAAATGTAGTCCGAGACGTTTTAATTCATTTTAATCGTTTGTGTGTTATTTAGTAAATGTAACGCCAATAGTTTCCTTAAAAAGAAACTAATAAATATTTAAATATACTTCAATAAAATGTGTTCGAATTGAAATTGACCGAACTCGATAAGATTTAGTTTATTTTCATTTAAGCATTGTACTCACCCAAACCCGATCATAATCCCCTTTTTTCCTTTATCAAACTCATCCTTAGACGCGTTTCGCCATTTGCGGCGCATCAGTAAAGCTCGATTCTGAAAAAGGTAAAAAAGGATCGCGCAGCACTATCAAGTGCACTGGTAGAACATCGAAAGGAGTAGAAGCTCGTCCCGACATCTCGCGGTTTATTTACCTAACCCAAAGACCATCTTATAGAAGACCTTTGCAGAGGGTCCATTCTGCAAAAACAAATAACTATATCAAATACGCCTTTCAACGGTTAAATGTCCCGTGACAGAGAATGAATAGAAAATGTTTCCTTTTTCCCCTTTGTCAGTCATCCTTAGACGCGTTCCGTCGCTTACTGCCCATCAGTAAGGCTCGAATCTGACAAAGGGAAAAATGATCTTGCGAGAAAGGATCTCTCGAAAAGTTCATTTTTATAATTGTTATAAAGATACAAAATATTGCGATAACTAAACTCAACTTAAAAAAAATAACATTTTGCACAGGATATATAACATAGAAGTAAAAATCACATCGCCACTAACACGCCTGACCAATCAGGTGCTTGGTATTTTCGGCCATATCACAACTCGAATGGGATTAGAATTTTGACAGTTCTAATAAGTAGGTCCAGCTCATTTACTCTTTACTTATGTTAGAAAGAGAGAGTATCAGTGTGCGATTGATCTGGGTTTTTAATTACACTTAGAATTAAGCAAAAACTAAATTTCCATTCATAAAAACTGTATTTTTTGTTGAAAAATTCTTTTGACAAAAGTAATTTCTAAAGACTCTCATATACACTTTTTTTTTCGAATAAAGCGATTCTCGTTGGTTTTGAATCGTTGGAGGTTATATTCGTTGGAAAAACGACCTCGTGAAGGTCGTTCCATAAAAATGAAGAAGATGAAGTCCTCCAGGTGAAAGAATTCTTAAATAATGAAGTTCGAGGAGTACTAAGCTTACTCACATATGAATGGGCGGCAGTGGTTCGTCGTGTATTTCTGCTATTCGCCACTCTGGGCGGAATTAAGAGGGCAAGTTCAGCCGAGCACTTTCCATGGTAATATCTGCAAAAGAGAGTAAAATCCCCAACCTGTCTTCGATGTTCTAGGCTGTCGAAGCACTTCGTCAGCTCGTGGTCTCCGATCAGACGAATGGCCCTCCTCTCGATGCTCAGAGCTCCATACATGAGAGTAATACTCTAGTGATGGTAGGATCTTAGCTTTGTATAATATCAAAAGTTGTTGAGGTGTGTACAATTTTTTAACTCGGAAGAGTACACCAAGTTTCTAAGAAGCTATTTTGGCCATTGCCACAACGTGATTATGCCAAGACATATTTCTTCCCAGATTGACGCCCAGCAAATTAATAGATGAAGCCAGTGGGATTGCGTGTCCTGCCATGACTATATCCGGTTCGGTAATGTTAACATTTTTAGAGAAAACTGTTTTCTCAGCGTTAAATTCGACTTGGTTACTGTCACCCCAAGCTAAAATTTCTTCCAGGTCTTTGTTGAGGCGTAATACTTCATGCTGTGTGCGAATATATGCGTCGGAAGCCGATGTTTATGCATTCAAAGAGGAAGCTGAGATAAGTGTAAAAGTAAATAAAACTAAATATCGGTCGTTAATGTAGAGTAAGAAGAGGGTGGGAGACAATATGGACCCTTGAGGAACACCGGCATTGATGATGAAAGTGAAAGAAATCCGTCAATCGCTACTTGCAGAGTGCGGTCTTTAAGAAAGCAAGACAACCATGCACAGAATCGATTGGGCATACCATAGGATCGCAGTTTACTTAGAAGCACCTCATGCCAAACACGATCAAAGGCTTTAGAAATATCCAGTGCAATAGTCCAAGACTCCACATGATGTTCGATTACATTGTTCCAAAGATGGGTGATATAGGCTAGAAGGTCTCCCGTTGATCTGGACTTCCGAAAACCATATTGATGATCGCTGATAATGTTGAAGCCTTCCAGGTACTTTAGAAGTTGTTGGTTAATAGATTTCTTCATTGCCTTTGATATAACTAAAAGCAATGCGACAGGTCGATAGTTGTTAGGCAGGGTTCTCTTACCTGTCTTTGGTATAGGCTGGATTCTTCCAGAATGATGGATATATTTCTTTTTCTGTAGGATAAGTTGAAAAGTCTACAAAATACTGGTGTTAGTTCACAAGTAATCGATTAATAAACCCGTGGGAATAACTCTCGTTTTAAAGAATACGTCCTCTTAAACGACTTTTTTAGTCGATTTTACGAATATCAAACCTCTAGGTAGATTTAAATGACGTATATTGTTTTAATGATATTTATTATCCCAGCAGTTTTCACGGTTTATGGTGCGGATCTCAAAATTACTGTAAAAAGAAATTACTTTAAACAGATGCCATACGACCTTATTTTGCTTGCAGTAATGACACGCACAAGCACTAGCAGGTTTGTTCGGGTTTGTTCGCAGCAGGTTTATTCGAGTTACGAGTGAAACAACTTTACCTGCGGGAATCGTGATTTTTTTATTGGTTCTTAGTCAATTAAGAAATAAGAAAATAATATTAATTATTTATATTACGTATTTCTTCCTAATCGTATTTCTTCCTAATCCTTGTGTAATTATAATTGCGTAAAGTTTAAATAGGCTTACTCTATTTGGTCAGCTTTTTACGTTTTAAATTCCCGAACGAATTTTAAAGGGTGGATTTCTAATTACATTTTCGATAATTGTGTCTGGGTTTGGAAAATTATGGCTCTTATGTTTTATTAATTTCCATTTTAAAACCTTCGTGCGGATTAAATTTGTAGTTGCTGATTTAAAAGGCATTGCGGATTTTTCTAATTACATGATAACATTTTACTGCGTAAAAATGTATTTTAGCTTAAAAGCAGATATTGAATTAATAATACTTTGGAATTCAATTTTTTTTGGGAATTTAATTTAGAGCAATAAGGAGTGCGCAATTTTAGTGACATTTTAAGAACATTTTACAGGAAACGGTAAGATTTTAAAATATTGTTATTGCGGCAATGGCCAGGGCATTCAGTGCATTAAAGCCATAATAGTATCTACTTATCGTCGTCAATGAATTTTTTTTACTTCAGTGCCATCAGAACGAATAAAAACCAAAAAAAAAGTTAACATTGACGATATTTTCCTCTACAGGGCGACAAAATAAATTAACCAAAGGAAGCATCATCGAATCATCGTATGATTTATTAACCACATTCTCTTTGAAGTTTGGTCAAAAACTTACATGTAAAATGATATTGACGCCTGAATAAAATCATCAAACAGAATGGTTCCATTTCCGTATCTGTCAAACTTTCTCATCAACGTCTCTACGATGCCGTCCGACAGTTTATATCCAAAGGTGGAAAGGGCCGTCGAAAGCTCGCTTTTATCTATATTCCCTGAATTGTCTCTGTCAAAAAAGGAAGAAATTTTGGTAAAGTTTGATATTTTATAACTTTTTTATTTTTTATGTGATTTTCATGATTTTATTATCAGTTTGTAGACCCCTTTATTGTGTTTTTCCCTAATTATTTTATAAAGTAACATTTTTCGATTAGGCTATATTATACAGGAGTAAATCAAGCTGTTGTTTTTTATAGTAATTTCAAAACGCCCTGTAGGAAAATTGAGGTGGATAATTTTATTTACATACTGTTTCTTGTAATCTTTGACGTATTCTAAACATTTCGATTTTTGATTCATTCTATTATCTCATTTCTGCTGCGAGCTGCTAAATTTGAATTTTGAAAAATTTTTATTAAGAAAAACACTAGGTATATCATAAAGTTAATAAACATAAACAATTTTAATATTTTGTATTTCCTCCTCTCGCAGCAATGACAGCTTGCAATCTTCGTGGCATTGACTGAATAAGGTTACTTATCCTTTCTTAAGGGATAGGCCTGATACCCTTCGGTCAGTGCCAGTCCTAAGTCTTGCAAGGTGTGTAATTGTACAGGACGACGACGAACGGTCCTTTTAAGTTGATCCCAAAGATGTTCGATTGAGGTCTAGCATTATCATGCATTAATATAAATTGGTTCACAATGAAAGGAGCAAATGGAACAACAACTTCTTGGAGGAGATAAGATTGGTGCGTGCTTCGGTATAAATACCCATGACATACATTTTCTAAAAATAACATAGTTACATTTAATATTTTGCAGCTGGCAGCAGAAATGAGATAATGGAATAAATCAAAAAACGAAATGTTTAGAATACGTCAAAGATGACAAGAGACAGTATGTAAATAAAATTATTCACCTCAATTTTCCTACAGGGTGTTTTGAAATTACCATAAAAACAAAAGTTTGATTTACTCCTGTATAATATAGCTTAATCGAAAAATGTTACTTTATAATATACTTTATATATACTTAAAAATTAAGGAAAAACACAATAAATTTATCTACAAACTGATAATAAAATAATGAAAATGGCATAAAAAATAAAAAAGTTATAAAATATCTTGACCAAAATTTCAGGGTGGCGGAATTTTGTGCTGGCGAGTATATTTATAGAAGAAAAATGCATTTTTTTTTTTTCTTAGGTATCTTTATCCATTGAGTAATTTTCTTTAGATTAGAGAATATAAGCCTGGAATTCAAAACTAAGATTAGGCTGGCGATGGCGCCTCGTACTAAATACCTACCTCTTCATTTGAAATCTACCACAACAACTCTAGTTATATGCTATTACCAGACTCTTAATCGCGGGCTTAACGTATGTTATACATTTTAGATAAAGGAGCCCTTGTACTGTAGACATGTAGAAATATTACTAAATTTTATTTAACTAAATTTAAATGTAATTTAGAAAAAACTTTTAGTAAATCCTAGTGCACCTAACAACATCCTATTTTATTTCCTTGTGTATGTGCATCCTATTGGAAAGTCCTAATCATGTTAGGATAGAAAGTTTCAGGATCGATAAGCTCTGTCTCTATAGAGTTTTAGAATAGGTAACTCTGATGTACCGGAACTGCATAGGCAACCTCACCGACACGAGAACAAAAAGAAATATATTGCCCCTTATGGTTTAAATATAATTCGTTTAATATGATTTTATTTAATTAAATTCTATTGCAATAATACACATGGGGGTGATGTACCGGGTCGTTAACTAAGAATCGCCGCGGATAATATCCTAAACACTAGCAATCCTAGAGCATCCGGGTAGATTTTTTTTAATTCCCAAGAGGAAATGCCGGATAAAATATCCACATGACCAAGGTTAAAATAAAGATTTTCTTTGTGTTTTTACTAATTGAGAGTATCTGTATGTTAATCCTTATATTTCCTAATACTTTTTGTCTTACACAAATTTAAAAATCTAGTAAAATAAAGTGGTGGGGGGGAGTTCAATTATTTTTCAAATAAACTACGGTTACACCGGTTTTGGTTAACCGATTTTGATTTCGTTTAAGAGAGCTTCATTTATTTTACAAATTGCGTTTTTGTTATTGCGTCCTACGGCTTTAACTGAAATATAAGCAAAAATTTTACTTTTTCTCAAAAGTGAATAAATGTAATGATATGTTCGTTTTAATAAGATATAAAATAGAATTACAACCTTGACTTTAGTAAAAAGTGCAAGTTTTTATCTTTTTTAAGACCAAATGGACCAAAATAAATTACATATACGAATTCCTCCGTTTTACTCTCGTTCATATTTTATTTATCTGGTTATTTTATCAAATAACACAATAATAAATGAACAAGAAGTACACTATGCCAAGTTGAATTTATTTTTCTAAGACGGTAAATGAAATAAAGGATAAAAAAAACTAAAAACTATGCAGTTTTTAAAACGTCGTTTTGTTTTCGTTGCGAATAGAGAATTTATTCTGGAATCGTAAAGTACTCGATAGGACCTTTAAAACGATGTATCGCAATAGCACTCTTAATATTTAATTTTATTTACCAAGATGGCACCAATTCGCCATTTTGGCAGTTAGAACTGTCATTCTTGAGTCAAAAGGTAATAGTTTACCTTTCCCTATACGCCACACCCAGATTTTATAACAATAAAGAGGGGATCAAAACTTAGTAAGGGGAGAGGGGACATTAAAGAACCGCACTGTATGAGGGAATGTTCTACAGAAACGCTCTACTATCGCCGAGAAAAACGCGCGTTTTGTTTATGGTCGAGCGTGGAACACGCGACGTATATAACGCACGTCTAGTTTCATACTTAGTCCGCTTTTATGCACGCGTTTCTTGTCGCGGCGTTTCCATCTATAAGAATAATGTATTTAGAAAATGCCGCGACAACAAACGCCGCGGCAACTAACGTATGCATAAAAGGGGAATTAATGTTACTTCCTGATTGATCCTTGATATACAGGGTCCTATAATAGTGCGTCAGCCTTCCATAGCTCCTATACGAATTAAGTTAGAAATTTCACTCATATGCTGACTCATACTGTATCATTATTTCAGGAAAATATTTTCCCGTATACAGGATGGTCCAAAAAAGTATGATAACAAGAATTGTAATTTTTTGATTTAGAATTCCAAGCATTCTTTTTTGTAATACAAACATAAGTTAATTCGACTTTCATAAATTATGTTGTTAAATACAATATAGTAAATGTTCACAATGTCTTCCATTTTGATCTGTGTGCAAGTACAACCACATTCTTGAAATGATATGTTTACATCCCTTATCATTTGAGATGAATTACTAGCGCAATGCTTCATTAGTAATGGTTAAGCATGAAAACCAGGCTTTGAAATAAAATAGAGCATTATTTGTTAATTATAGTTTGACTAGTTCCTTAACTAACAGATTCTTATTTAAGGCGAATAAATTATATAATAAATTAAAATGGATTTTATTGGTCGGATGATCTTTCTACTTAGTGGGAGGGAAAAAAATTGTTTGTTAGCAAGCAGTCATTTTGCGTTATCCAGAATTTAACTTTTTTTATGGGAACACGTAACCAAATTGCATATTAATATCCGCCTACAACTACTATTAATATGCACCAAAGAATAAGAGAAGTGTTTACTAGTTTTTCACTTGAAATGTTGAGGGATGCTACTTGTGCACAGATCAAAATAGCAATCAGAGATATTTTGAACATTTAGAGTAGTTTATAATTATTAGCGAAGGTGTCTATGATGTCTATTTAAACAACATGATTTATGAAATTTGGAATTAGTTCGAAAATAGCTTACATGTTTGTATTACAAAAAAAAACTGCTTATGAATTCTACATCCAATATTCAAATAATATGCAGGGTGTTCCATTTAAAAATCTTGAGAAAATGATTTTGAAATGTGTCGTTTATGGAACCTTATTATGGACACCTTATACAACGTGTCCAAGATATGGAGGGCCAGTACAGGGATCTCGGAAACGTCGGTTAAATGGAGGTAAAGTTGAACATTTACGTGCCTAATAATATGCCGTTTAGAAAGTTTTAAAATTCCGAGTAGTTCCGGAGATATCCGGAAAAATCGAAATTCTGAAAAATCGTTTCATTGTTTTCCTGTTTTTTTTTAGATCGAAATCTAAAGTAAATTGCACTTTGCATTGCCACTTTTTCCGCTCTATCTAGGAGCGTTAATTGTTTTGTAATCCGACGAGTCGTCTTCGAAGGGCCATTATCAACTTTCTTGTTTAAAATACGGGCCTGTTTTCCTACATCTTAATTTTTTTGTTTCAAGCCCTACTTTTCTTTTAAATCCCGAATCAACAGTTGAAATAAAGTTTCTGTATGTTGTTCACTTATTTGTGGTTTATTATTAAATTATTTGTTATTTATTGAACTAGTCCAATATAAGTAAAAACTTAGAGCTTTCTTATGAGATATTATTTATAAAATTAGAATAAATACAGGACCGTATCCCAAAATTTCCTGACGTTGTTCAAAATACCCTCGAAACGTCATTAAACCACAATGTGTCATACATCGTTGCATTCGGAAGAAAAAAATACTATCAAATTCCAATATCAGAAAAACAGGAATGTATTTAAAAAAATAAAGTTGATAATGGCCCTTCGAAGACGACTTGTCGGATTACAAAACAATTAACGCTGTTAGATAGAGCGGAAAAAGTGGCAGTGAGAAAGTGCAATTTACTTTAGAATTCGATAAAAAAAAAACCAGGAAAACAATAAAACGATTTTTCAGTATTTCGGTTTTTTCCGGACATCTCCGGAACTACTCTTAATTTAAAAACTTTCTAAACGGCATATTATTAGGCACATAAGTGCGCAACTTTACCTCCATTCTTCGTATCTGTTAAGGTTTCCGAGATCCCTGTACTGGTCCTCCTTATCTTGGACACGTTGTATAAAATAGATAAATATTATTATTGAATTCATAGTATCTCTAGACTATTTGTTATAAACCTTACCCAATCCCGTGTTTAAAGAAATTATTTAGGTAATTATAGAGAACACACGTATGAACCTAAATATTCAATAAAATACTGGGTGTCCTATTTAAAAAAATACAACCTTATGTTATCAAGCTTTTTTGGGCCACCTTGTATACGGAAACATATTTTCCTGAAATACACCCTATGATATACTATAAATCAGCAAAGAATAGAAGGAATTTTCCTAATTTAATTCGGATCGGAACTATTGAAGCCTGACGCACTATTGCAGGACCCTGTATATTAGAGCCTGACACGACAAAGCGGACATTTTTTCAATAGGCTGTATAGTTCCTATTTTAATTTAATTTTTGTAGAGGTAGAAGTTCATTGTATGACTAAATGACCCTGAAGCTTAGAATGTGATATTTTTTATCATGTCTACACAGACTTATAACAAGTGTACAGGTACGAGCTAAACGATGTAAAGGGGGACGATATAGTTTTAAAGTCAGCAACAGTGCTTACATCAATTTAAATAGGGTTTAAAAGACCGTTGCGGATTACTCCATCAATCTTTCACTAAAAGCAGCGCTTACTCCAGTTTTGTTCCATAGGGCAGTGATATTACACGAACTACATACGGTATGTACATGGCACGTTTTCACGAAGTTTCTTCCAATGTCGGATTAAATTACATATGACCTACTTTCGGATTATTTATTTAGACTTCGTCTTATACATATATTATTCTGTTATACGCCTTGGCAAATAATCTCTTGGTATACGTGAAAATAGTTCTAATGTCTCCATGTCAGCTCTTTTAGGTAACAAAATGTTCAAACTTGCTAGGAGAGTTTTAAACTTGGATTAATATTAAACCTAGGTAATATTAAACTTTCCACTGAGCTAGTGATGCTGAATTTAGTATTACAGTGACCGCTTTTCATACTTATCTAACATACGATGATAACAGTGGCGGTTCTTCCACAGGAGCACATGCGCACGTGCACCCCCAAAACAAAACGAATATAAAATATTAATTTATATTCGTTGAATATTATTTATCGTATAAACTCCGACCCTCCCTAATATTTTATCGTACCGTCAAACTAAAAAATCCCGATCCCCCCTAATATTTTATCATCCCACCATTACCATCATGTCAAACCAAACTGTATAGATCCGGCAACCGTGCCTCGGTCGAGGTAAATGACGATTATGACGAGACTCGCTCGCACGTGCGATTAAGTAGTTCAGTTTCTATGTAGTAACAGGTGGCGGGTGGGAGCGGGGGATAACGGGGCTATGGCGATTTTAACATGGAAAATGCGGACAGTTTGTCTGTTCGTGCATCTAGTTAGAAATTCGAGCATGTATGTTTTAATATTTTAATATTATATATTTATTAAGTTAAAATTAATAGTTGACGGTGGACTATTTAAGAAATAACTTTAGCTCTTGGAGTTTGGAGCAAAAAATTGAAGTGAAGAATGCGGGAACACCTAAACCCGACATTAATTTAAAGCAGACCACAAAGGGTAAATCTAGGGACTTTATTAAAAGGTTTAAAAGTAAAATATATAAAAAAAAATTTATAGAGGTATTCCAAACTTAATGAGGCTGTTATTGATCAATTTTCTACAATTATGAACTGAAGAATGTACTTTACGTTTAAGTACTACTGTGTTGGGTTGATAAATGTTGTGTATTTCGATATTTTATTTAAGGATTTAAATTAAAAAACACTGAAAATATGAAGAATGCCAACTTGTCAGTCTCGTGACTCGATTCGTTCTCGTCATAAAACATTTATCTATTGTCCTCGTCTTGGTTGCGCCTAATGACGTAGCCGTAGATGGCGTAGTGGTATTAGACATCATTCGGTTTTCTTGATAACTCGTAGATGGCGGTAGTAGTATTGGACATCATTCGGTTTTCTTGATAGCTCGTAGATGGCTTTAGTAGTATTAGTAGTGGACTGCATAAATATTGTTACGAGGGTAGCATGCGACGACGTTAAGTTCTGACAGCTATACACACTGAGAAAACCTTCCTTATTTTCCAAAAGTTTTATTTCCTTGTGTAAAATTAAAAATAAATAAAAATATGTTTTACCTAACGCATTTTCTTATTTTTCTTTCTACATTTAAAACGCCTAGAAAGTAATTGTTTGGTCGTTACAAAAAAGTATAATTTTAAAAATAATTCACCGTACTTGTGAACCCCCTCTATCATAGGTCACGAGCCGCCACTGTACGATAACCAACTAACTTAATCTACGTATACAAATTTTTAAGAATTCTTGAAGTCTTTTTAATTAAATAAATTACAATTTTCTACGAATCTATTAAAACCAACTATTTTTGAATGACTCAACCTTATACAAATTTCTCTTTAAATGATATTTTTTAAATGCAAGTATTTCGGAATTAATAAGAATTTTTTTAATTTTATGTTTGGGTTAGTGTGTATGCATCAACCCATTCTAATATATAATATTGAATAAACCCCATTTTTGGCTTCTTTTAAATATCAATTTTGACAACGAAAATAACGAAACTATGAGTACGTGTGTCATGTATCATTTTGAGGCAAACAAAAACTTTCGCCAAAGTGAAGGTTTAGTTAAACCGCCAAATAAAAAAAATCCAATTGGACCTTTGGCGTACGCGGTCTACTACAGTGCGGTTCTTTAATGTCCCCCCCCCCCATGCTTTTGACCTGCTATGTTTTTTTTATTAAAATTTGGGCGTGACAGCTCTAGCTACCGGCGGATGAGCGCCATCTTGGTAAAAAAAAATTAAATAGTAGGGCGTCTATTGGGGAAGGAAAACTACCATTTGAGATAAGAATAACAGGTCTAGCTATCAAAATGGTGGATGGGCGCCATCTTGCTAAAGAAAATGAAATGAAATGAAAATGAAATAATAAGAGCGGTATTGCGATACATCATTTTGAAGTTCCTATCGAGTACCTTACGATGCCAGAACATTATTTCTCTATTTGCACCTAAAACAAAATGGCGGCGTTTTAAAAACTACAAGTTATGACATTTTATGTCATTTAACGTCTTAGAAAAATTAATACAGCTTGGCATAGTGTAGTAGGAATCAGAGAGCTACACTTTTTGTATATTTCATTGTGCTCAAATTCAAATGGCGGATGGGAGCCATATTGAAAAAATAAATTGAATAGGAAGTGGGGTCTTGCGATACATCATGTTAAAGGCCCTATCCCAATAGGACCTGTAGAACGATATGGCGCCCATCCGCTATTTAGAATTTGAATATCATGAATTATGCAAGAAAGTGTAGCTCTCTGATTCTAACTACACTATGCCAAGTTCTATTAATTTTTTTAAGACGGTAAATGACATAAATGACTCCATAGGACCTTCAACAAGTTGTATCACAAGAACCCTCTTACTATTTTCTTCCTTTACCAATCCGCCCCATCCGTCATTTTGACAGTTAGAACTGTCATTCTTACGTCAAAATGTAGTTTACCTTCCCCCATTGGCCACACTCAAATAAAGAAAAATTAGCGGGTCGAAAGTTAGTTAGGGGGGGACATTAAAGAACCGCACTGTGATGAAAAAACCTGCCTACTACACTTACCCTAATTTATAATTATTGCGGAATAATGAGACATTACCTCTGTGCAAAGTCGTACATAGGGGGTTTGAAACACCCTTCCTTCCTTAATATATTTTTACCGGTGTATTTAGCATTAGTCCACTTTCTATTACTGTTTTATTGATCCTGGCCCCCTCCCCCCTTTTAAATATCCGCCTCTGTGTTTTGTTCATATACAACATCATTAGGAGATTAATAGACCATTTTATTTCCCTTCAACGAACGCCTCGTAAGCACATACTGTGTCGTTACCAGTCTACTTCAAGCAACGTTTATATAAGTAATAAATTCTGTTAACAATGTTACCTATAGATACTTTTTCTCAAGGAAATAGGTAGGATTTTCTATTCTACCCCCATTACGATGTGGATTGTTTTATAGCTGACATGCTGGCTTAATAATAAATTGTACAGGGCATATTGGCATTGTCGTTCGGAAAATTATTCCGATTCAATTTTCGTTCCTAGTTTTAAGGGCCTCATTATATTTATATATATCTAAGGTGTTATATAAGTAAGGGGCATCAATCAGTGCGTTGGTCAAGGACAAGTAGTAGCAATTTTTTAGCTACTTAATTGATATGATTTTCTGCGTAAAAAAGTCCTTTTATACAAATTGCTGTAACTCTACTAGTTAACTTTGAAATTAAAAAACATTGAAAGATAAAATGAATTAACACATACCACCAATAAATAATAATTAAAAATATTATTGCTGTTGTTCATTTTATTGTCAAAATGGCAGATGTAAAAAAATATCATGCTTAGATTCATTTCACTCAAATTAAATAAAATTAAACACAAGAAAATAGTATAATGCGTAACAAATGTTTGAAGACAGGTTCTATACAGGATGTTCCTTAATGACATGCTAATATTTCAGGGTGTGATTCCTTAGGTAATTTTATAAAGAAAAGTTCATGTAACAAATGCGTGAAGACAGGTTTTATACAGGGTGTTCCTTAATGACGTGCTAATATTTCAGGGTGTGATTCCTTAGGTAATTTTATAAAGAAAAGTTCATATAAACATATGTCCGCAACGGCTTAAATTTTTTGCTACTGGGATTGTTGAATTTTTATTCATTAAATGGTTATTTTTTAATTGGTTAGCAAAATATTCTTATTTTTGCGAACAGAAAAATGTAATCGATCAGCCAAAATGGCTAGTTGGTCAGCAACTTATGGACAGCAAACATTTCTGAATCGTGACAGTGCCCTGGGAAAATAAGTGAAAACCCGCAACCGCTACACCATTTGTAGCCGATTTACTTCTGTATTCGGCAAAAGAAAACACAAGAAAGTTACATAAATTGACAGTGCCCTGGAACCTCTGAAGTAAACTGCTTCTAGACATTTTTTTTTTCTACTGACCAATTGTAAACTCTTGCTGACCAAGTAATCATTTCGCAGCTCGACTGTTAATAACGGCAAACAATTTAATTATTTCTCTTTCTTAAAATCTCCGAAAGACTTTAGAAATTATTTTCAATTTTGGTATGTGTTAATAGGATATAGAGCCAGAAATTTTAGTTAGAAAAGTTATTCAATTGTTCCACCAGTAGCGTCCCTGCAAACATGTCCTCTGATATTTTCACAAGAAAAAAGTACGCCACTGACATTTTTCCATGCGGTTATTTTTTATGATTCGCCTGGTCAATTCTACATGAAAACGGTCTCTTGAGTTTTTCTCCACATGGCGTACCATCAGGACATGTTTGCAGGGACGCCACTGGTGGAACAATTAAATAACTTTTCTAACTAAAATATGTGATTCTATATCCTATTAACACATACCAAAATTGAAAATAATATCTAACGTACTTTCGGAGATATTAAAAAATAACCATTTAACATATGTTCGTATGAACTTTTCTTTATAAAATGACCTAAGGAAGCACACCCTGAAATATTAGCACGTCATTAAGGAACACCCTGTATAAAACTTGTCTTCGCGCATTTGTTACATGAACTTTTCTTTATAAAATTACCATCATTAAGGAACACCCTGTATGCGACCGATAAATTTAAAACACAAGCTGTAAGCGAGTGTTGCAAACCGACCAAGTGTATAAAAGTTGACTTCACACCAGTGTTGAACACATACTTTTTCTACAATCGTATATTTCGCTTAAATTAAAAAACAATTCTAATTATAATAATAATTATTATTTTTAATAGTGAGAGTTGTCATAACTCGCAAAATTTTGATAAAAATGCAACAAGTATAGCCATATATTCATTTTGAATACATAGGGTCGTATGGAAGTATGCGTATAATAAATCCCATGAGGCGAAGGTTCCCCTATGCCACCAGTGATCGCAATGGGCTGGTTGACGATGATGAAAATGAAAAATTAGCTGGGATCATAAAGAAAGATTTTAATTAATTAATTAAACTTAATTACTTGTTCAGTATTACTATAGCTACACCCAATATCTTCTCTTAATAATTTACATAACTTTAACACAATACGTTTTAAAATATAATTATTTAAAGCAAAAAGTTCATCTTCTACAATATTCTTTCAATTGTTAAATAGATTTATCACAGCTATTTAATATTTCACTTTATTATATATTTTCTTCCAGATTTCTCGGGGTTAGTTTTGAATAGAATTCAAAGGATATCTTAATTATTTGCAGCATGATTCAGCTGGTAGATTATCTTTGCTAACGATGCTCATGCACGACGATCAAGTGTGCGAGGAGACGACAGTGATTTAGTTACTCCCGGATGAGGTTCTAAATACTGAATACGATAACTAAACCTTGTCTGTTGTTGGGCGATAATGTTAAATAAGTTAATCTATATTTAAAAGTTGTACACAATAGTGCTTTTGATCGTGTTTGGCATGAGGGGCTTCTAAGTAAACTGCGATCCTATGGTATGCCCAGTCGATTCTGTGCATGGTTGTCTATCTTTCTTAAGGACCGCTCTCTGGAAGTGGTAATTGACGGATTTCTCTCAGACACCTTCACCATCAATGCCGGTGTTCCTCAAGGGTCCATATTGTCTCCCACTCTCTTCTTACTCTACATTAACGACCTTCTAGTTAATATTAAATCCGATATTTAGCTTTGCTGACGATATCTCATCTTTCTATTTGAATGCTCAAACATCGGCTACCGACGCACATCTTCGCAGACAGCATGCAGTATCACGCCTTAACAAAGACCTAGAAGAAATTTTGGCTTGGGGTGACAGTAACCAAGTCGAATTTAACGCTAAGAAGCCCAGACAGCAGTTTTCTCTAAAAAGGTTAACATTACACAACCGGATATAGTCATCGTAGGACACGCAATCTCACTGGCTTCATCAATTAATTTGCTGGGCGTCAGTCTGGGAGGAAATATGTCTTGGCATAACCACGTTCTGGCAATCGCCAAGATAGCTTCTCAGGCACTTGGTGTACTCTTCCGAACCAAAAAGTTGTACACACCTCAACAACTTCTGACACTATACGAAGCCCAGATTCGACCATCACTAGAGTTACTACTCTCATGTCTGGAGCTCTGCACCCAAACATACTCTTCGGCTACTGGATTCCATCGAAAGGAGGGCCATTCGTCCAATCGGAGACCACGAGCTAGAGCATCGAAGGCAGGTTCGGGATTTGACTCTCTTTTACAGATATTTTCATGGAGAGTGCTCGGCTGACCTTGCCCTCTTAATTCCGCCCAGAGTGGCTAATAGCAGGAATACATGACGAATCACTACCGCCCATCCATATGTGGTTAAGCTTAGTACTCCTCGAACTTCATTATTTAAGAATTATTTCATCTGGAGGACTTCAATGGAACGACCTTCCCGAGGTCGTTTTTCCCAACGATTATAGCCTCCAACGATTTAAAACAAACGTGAATCGCTTTATTCCCACACGCACCACTCCCAGAGTGCCCTAAAGGATTTGTCCTATAGTTCTTGTGTTTGATCATAAAAAAAATAGTAAAATTTTAATAAATTTATGTTCAATTATAATTCCCTCAATGATTTAATGAGAAATAAAACTAATAAATAAGTTATAACTTTTACCTCTTCTAGTTTGTTCAGCAAACACAATAAAATTTGAATTTTCAGTTGATCTTGTAATCAAATATTAATTTTGAAATTAATTAATTTATAATTTAAAGTCGGTATAACTTTTTGATATAAAATTAGCAAAATTGATGTACCAATAGCTAAAAGATATTTATATATTGAACGAGTTACAAAACCGAGGAGTTTTAATTACATTAAATTATACCCTTTTAATAAGGGGTCTTAAAATATTTCAACTAATTAATTTTTATATAATATTGGCTTAAAACTGCCGGTTCGCCCCAGGTGTAGTATTACAAAAAAATCAATCCATTTCCATGTTATTAAGCTTCATAACAAATGAGTGTCATCGTGTATATTCCATATATTTTATCATATTATTTCACTTCTTAAATTATAAGCTACTTAAAAATTTTTTTTAAATCTCTGTATTGTTGTCTACAATTATTCACCATAATTCATGCAATAATAACCATTAACGTTTTAAGAGAACTCGGTAGCTACCCGCATTTACAGTATTAATGATAAAATTATAATTTTGTTTCCTTGGCCGTTTTTTCAAATTATAGTTTGTTTTTGGGTTTCGGTCACTTTGAAATGAAATTCCAGTGTTTGGTTAACGTTTCGGTTTATTATACTAACCCATCGTCAGAACTATTTGTTATGAAGAAGAAAAAAAAGGCGTATAAATAAAATAGACAGAGCAATGTTGTTAGTCACAAATTTCTTATTTTATGTTATGTATAGAATGAAAGGAAAAAATATATAATATACCTTGTACAATTTTCACTAATTTATTTTAGTGTAAGTTAGTGAAAATTGTACAAGGTATGATTCATTTATATATTTTTCATTTCATTCTATACATAACATAAAATAAGAAATTTGTCACTAACATCGTCAAACAGATTGCTTCTTTCTATTTTATTTATACGCCTTTTTTTTCTTTACGTTAACCAAACACTGGAATTTCACTTCAAAGTGACCGAAACCCAAAAACAAACTATCTATTAATGATAAATTTCTAGCGTGCACCACTGATCTTAGAGAGAGAGAGAGCATCAATTGTGACTGAGATGGAATATTTACTTGCTCTTAGAATTAGAATTTCGGTTTATAAAAAAACATTAATTTTTTTCAAAAAATCTATTCATAAAAGTTGTTTAGAATTAATTGAAGAATATTGGAGAGTCAATATGAGAGTGAACATCAATTGTGACTGAGATGGAATATTTACTTGCTCTTAGAATTGGAATTTCGGTTTATAAAAAAACATTAATTTTTTTCAAAAAATCTATTCATAAAAGTTGTTTAGAATTAATTGAGGAATAATGAAGAGTCAATATGAGAAAGAGAGCATCAATTGTGACTGAGATGGAATATTTACTTACTCTTAGAATTAGAATTTCGGTTCATAAAAAAACATTAATTTTTTCCAAAAAATCTATTCATAAAAGTTGTTTAGAATCAATTGAAGAATAATGAAGAGTCAATATGAGAGATAGCATCAATTGTGACTGAGATGGAATATTTACTTGCTCTTAGAATTAGAATTTCGGTTTATAAAAAAACATTTTTTTTTTTTTCAAAAAATCTACTATTCATAAAGTTGTTTAGAATTAATTGAAGAATATTGGAGAGTCAACATGTTATTGCTAAATTACAAAATAAATAGTTTAAATATGTATAAACAGTGTGTCCCCGGATCGATGCGTGAAAAAGACTAAAAATGTTTTAGTTGAAACTTCATCATCTTCTGTGGTTCAGCACTGCTTGGATAGAAACTAATTTCTGTCATAAAATTCGAAAAATCAAATGCCAAGGAAATTTACAATTTAGTTTCACTTTACTATTGGGAGAAAAACTTCTTGTAAATTTCCAAGGCATACTTGATTTTTCGAAATTAAAACTATGACACAAATTAGTTTCTATCCAAGCAAGCAGTGCTGAACCACAGATGATGATAAAGTTTCAACTCAAAAATTTATAGTCTTTTTCACCTATTCATGCATCGATCCGGGGATACACTGTATACGACAAAAAAGGACTTTCCAATATTCTTTATTTAATTTCTAAAACCTTTTATATATCACTTTTTTTTTAATGGATTAATAAATTATTGGGAAGAAATCTCGTGTACAGTATACTTTTAATATTAATTTATTAACTTGACATTCCGCCACACTGTAATTTTTTACATGACGAATTTTATTATATTCTTGAACAGATGACGGTCTCATTTACTTTTATTAAAAATAAATTAATTTTTTTAAATTAAATAATAATATAGTACAAGATAATAATTATATCAAAAAAGACGACAAATGGTTCGTCAGAGATACACCAAAAATACTTAACGTAAATATTAATCCATGGGTAATATAATAATTTGAAATTTTCTGTTGAATAGCTAATATTCTTATACACCGTGTCCAAGATAAGGAGGGCCAGTACAGGGATCTCGGAAACCGTAAGAGATACGAAGTCGGTTAAATAGAGGTAAAGTTTCGCATTTACGTGCCTAATATTATGCCGTTTAGAAAGCTTTTAAATTCCGAGTAGTTCCGGAGTTATCCGTAAAATAACGAAATTCTGAAAAATCGTTTTATTGAGAAAATTGATACGCCAATGGTATATGTGCTCATCTATTTTAGATATTCCGTTCACGTGCCATACAAGGATTACCCGGAAAAGTTTTAGAACACGTAAGAGGTAAAGTTTTCCTTTTTAATTAAACGAATGTGAGTGAGTTGGTTGTTTCCGGGTGTACTATTTTAAACTAAATTAATGTAATTCCTTTGTTATCCGGATACGTGTCAAGCGTTAGTTATCCTTGAAAGATAAACCTGATTCTATTGCAAACAAATTAAAATTTAAACTGCTTCCTAAGGAAAAATCTAACAATCTAACGGTAAACAGAGAAAGCACTATAATGATATAAAGATGCCAGATCCCGTTAAGTTCTATGCGATGGTCTAATCTTTCCGAACACGCTTAGTAAGAGGTTGGAAAACATAAAAAGAGGAATTTTATTCAATTAGATAAATTTATAGGCAGCAGCGGTGGAACCAGTAGAAATAAGTGTAAAAAATTGTAGATCATTATTGAAAGTATAAATGGTAGTATAAAAATTCGTTAAATAGAAAAGAAATATTAATTAACGAATATTCAAAAAGGCAGATCGAAATTAAGCTGTTATTTCGTTAATAATAATGAACCAATTTTAATGAGAAAAATTTATGTCCTGATATCTCTAATTAGACGGGGTAGCACATAAAATCTAGATGCATTTAAATTTGACATGAATTTGCTCATCATTAAAATACAAAACCATTAGATACATAACATCCATAAGATCCATTTTTCTGTTACGGTAGTACGTAATTTTGGTACCTGAATAAAGAAGATTCTTTTCATTTAGTCTGGAGGCAAGTAACTCGGTAGACTTTTGGGAGGTTTAAATCTCTGACAAGGTCACCTGTCGCTGTTTTCTTTTTAAAATCGGTACTGTATCCTCTGGTAACGTAGGCACGCTGCTATATGTTGGAATTGGTATTTCTTCAGAATGCTGAATAGGTCTTCTTGCTGACTCCAGGTGAGGATAGTTCCACTTATGCCGATTGTTACGATTAATGCCCTTTATCTTCACAAGACAAAAATAACAATCGTCAAAGTGGCTTTTTGTTCCCTCCATACCATCGGAACACCAAACTTTTAAGCCTTTTTCACAAAGTCACGAATCACTCTTCGACTTTCTTTTAAAATGTATTTTCCACATATGTAGCAAAAAACTCTCGAATGGTTTACGCAACTACGCCTACTTGCAGAAGCCATCTTTAAATACGATTTTTCAAAAAAAATACTCTTGCAATGAAAGTCAAGTTTCAACTAAATTTTTCAAATGCATGCAGGCATTATTCAGCATATGGGAATTATATAGGTACTAATACCCTAGGCCACAAGCCAAGTTAACGAATTAATTTATGAGGCTTACGGTATACAATTTCATTCTCTTTTATTATCTTCTAATGTATATTTTGTGCTAATTGCAACTACGAAAATAAGAAATCTGCAGGTGCAAAAAAATTCAAGGAAAAGTTATTTCTTATCTGTATGGTATATTATATGGTCTTTTGCCAATATAAGATTAGGTATTTCCAGTGATTTTTATGTATAAATAGGTATAATTAAAAAGGCATTAGTCTTGAAATTAGTTAAATTTTTGATAAAATTTTTGACCTTTATAATTGTCACATAATTATATTAATATTACAATTTATTATAAGTAGGGTCGATCTCAAAAACTAGAGCTGATACGAAGAAAAGCTAACTGTTTTTTGAATCACCGCATTCAAAATAAATAAAATCAGTTCTTTTTTCTACGGCACCAAGACAAAAAAAATTTTGTTGGGCTGTGTAATCCATACCTAGTTTGCATTTTTAACGTTAATTTAATAAATTAAATATTGATAAATGCGTAGCACTCTGTTTCATAGATTCTCTTTGTTGAAATAATTTTTATTTTTAATTTAGTAGGAACCAACAGTGATAAAAAGTCGCATTGATTTTTTACGGGAAGTTTTTCGATAATATAACGTATTTAGAAAAAATGATAATTTTTTTGTTACCAGGAATGACACGGTGATACTTCTGCAAGTATGTAACTCAGACATTTCTTTAACTGGTTTAGTATATGAAATTAATTAAATTCAATTTTTATGTAATATATATGGCATATAAATTTTGGAAAATTTACATGCATCTAGATTTGATGCGCTACCTCATACAATTAGACGTATCTTCTGGAATAATTGCGTTAGCGAAACTAAACTGTTGATCTTTAAACATTATTTTTTTAATATACAGGGTGTTATGGAAATGACGTATTATATTTAAATGGGTGACTCCTGGGGTGTCCTAGAGAAGCGCTACATTTTTTTTTTTAAATCGAACGTTTAAAAAGTGGGGTAATTCACCCCTAAACCCACCCGGTTACTCCTCAGCACATTCATATATGATCATATTACATTGCCAAGCTGTGTAATCAACAGATGTTCAAGCCCAATGTTGCCAACTGTATAGAAAATAACTATAGATTCTTATAAAAATAATATTTAGTTTACCTAGTATCCAAATAGAAGTGAATCCAGGTGCCAGTACACTAGCAAATAATCCAGGGCACAGAGACATCTTCAGGTTTTTCTTTCTTTTTCTATGAGAAAAGCTTTATGCTCATCACGTACCCTGATGATAATGTGGAACTGCATAATAAGCTTATACCCACTAAACCCCATTCGGCCTCTTATTTCCAATCTCTCGGAACATTTGCACTAAATCACTTAAAGAAACACACAGACACCCACGAGTTTCCAATTTTTTTTTTTTTGAAGATATGCACTTATTAGATTACACAAAAGCAATAAATACTAACGCATAATTACACTTTACAATAACCTACCGTACACACAAAACAATAGCACTATAGGATACAAATTATTTCGCATAGAAATTCAGAAATAATAAAAACGCTAATTTCTAATGGCCTAATCAAAATTATTAATGATGAAATAATTATGTTGATAGACCCTTCCATCCTTTCCTTTCTAGTCTAAGCTTCCAGCCCTTTAAAATAAATAGTCTCGTCCAAGCAGCGTGGTTGCCATTTCCGAGACTATCATTATAAATAAAAGCATTTCAGAAGGAAATTCTTCCTTTTATGAATATAACCTTATAAAACATAGAAAGTATGGCAACGCTGTATTTTTGAAGTATGAAACCCAGTCGAATATTCAACCGTTGCTGCTGATCAGTGATCAGCTGTTTCTCCAAAATAAACAGGCCGTTTTCATACTGTTTCAAACAGTTTTGTGTGTTAAATGGTATGTTAATACTTAAACCCGAGTTTAAATTATTAAGTTATTTATTCTTTTCGCGACGGCAGTGCCCCAGTCCAACAGTTCAATATTGACCGATGGAACCAACGTGTTATTTAGACAATAAGGGCGTACTTTTGTCTACACAGTAGCACTTTAAAATACTAATTCAGATTGAACGGTACTTAGATGTGTTGTGACGCGAAAACTATGTGATTTTGTGATGTGAGGTGTTTTTTATAAATTAAGTTGGTTTTAAATAAGTCCGAAAAGGTAAATAAAATTGCATTTTTTTTTCTAAAGGGTAAGTGGCATTTATAAACTTTTAAGTTGTCCAGATCTGACGGGTGTCGTTCGAATTGAACAAATGAGAACATACCTGACCATTTAAAAACTCCGCGGCGTTTCTTTCGAGTCAGTTTAAGTTTATAAATCAGAGATTGTTTCCTAGCGAACTGAACTGAACGTAAAAGTTTATAATAATGTACCCTGAAAAATAAACAACTTGACTTTCTAAAGAGTTTACCCGTTTACCCTGAAGATATGACAACACTGTTGACATGTGTTGCTTTGTTTACCTTCCTGACAGGGGCACCACATGGTAATTTTTGGTTTGACATAAGGTCATGTACAGGGCATATTAAATTAAAGCGCCATTTTTGGATATTTTTCTTCAATTTTTTTTCATCTCAGGAATTGCTGATTTAAATATAATACGTCATTTCCATAACACCCTGTATATTGTGCTAGAAGTGTAAATTATTTATATATAAAAGTATATGTAAAAGTAACTTTAGTAAAGTGTATATAATATAAAAGGGTAAAGTAAGAAACTACTCACTTGGAACACGTGACCGGCGTTACATTTTTAAATTTAAATTAGAATACTGCAGCTATAATTAAAAAAAATCTTTTAAAATTGCTTCCTAATGCAAGAAGTAACATATATTTCGCAAATTAGAACCGTTTCCACAGGCAAATAGTTTATTTTAGTAAGTTATATGCTAAGACTGAAAGTTGCCTGTGAAAAAATTTAACCCTACTAACCTACTAAAATTCTTAGGTTAGTCACTTAATTTTTAAATGTAATATGTATTACTTGTTTTTAACATTTTAACTTTTAATTGTTTTGAAGTAGTCCATCTCTTAGTGAAGTAAAATTATGAAGAGAGAAAGAAATAGCGCAGAAACAAAGCAGACTATCTGTTTTTTTTCCTCTATTTTTATTTTTAGTTCTGATTCCTTATACAGGGTCCGCAAACGAAGCGTGGACGGAAGATTAAATCGTTATCAACACTAAAACAGCTTGAGATATTGAATTAAAAGGGGCATGTTTTAAACATATTGTACATTATACAGGGGGGCCCAAAAAAGTGTGACAACATAAAGTTATTTTTTTTAAATAATATGTGAGTAGAGTAACGATTTAACATATCAACAATTTCCATTTTTTACGTAAATATTCGCTCAATATCTTGCTCAAGCAGCAGTCCAAATCAGTGTATTTTTTTGGAATGTTTCGGTGTAGAGATGTGTAGGTCACATCACTGCTATACGATATCTGAGTAATACATTTCTTCTGAAAGTGCGTTGAAGAGTTCAGACGTACTATTTTGACGCCTGTCGCAAGACGTAAAAAACACATGAAGAACACCATTGTTGTATAAAAGCGCACATTTAGAATAATGTGTTTAGAAAACGCCACGATTTTTTATGACGAGCGACATGCGTCAAAAAAACGTGATGTGCTTAAAAGTCCATTGGTACCTATATTATCTGGTACCCACATCCATTGGGCCATCATTTGAACCATTTCTCCATACTATATTTTGTAAGTATCTCTCATCAGGATGAATAAGAATCTGCCGGTATATTTTTGCTATATCAGCGATTACAACAAATCTATGCTCCCTAAAACGTAACATAATTCCAAATATATCATTTGCCCTGAATATTGTATATCATTAAGAGATTTTCCTGCCTTAGTTTTGCAATAATAATACGAGACGAGAGAAACCGAAAATGGATTAATTAATCCGGTGTACCAAACAAGAATATTTCAGGTAAATTTTTTATGTGTACGGAACGGAGTGAACGAGGCAAGAAAACACAAACATTTTAGGTGTGATGTTTGCTTTGCATTTTTTACAACCTCTGATGTCTGACATCAGTCGGGTTATACAAATATGGCGAAAGTCACTTACGTTATAATTTTTATAATTTGTATCACTGTATTTATGAATACAATTGCAAAAAAAGGGTAAACGCTAAATTTCTCAATACAAAAGACGAAGAAGTTTTAATCTCTCATTTCAGTTCAACTCCAAGTAAAGTTAAAATATTTCTGCGTTAATTTAACGCCCTACTTAATTTTCTTTTCTTCTAAAATAAACTGTTGAGCAATTCAAAGAAATAAGATATCTCGTCTGCCGAGGTTATATTTACAGTTAAAAGTACTTAATTCTTATCAGGCCGTGATTATCCGACCCTAGTTGGTGTCCTACTTTAGAAACGCAAGCAATTTTAGCAAAATTGCTTCATGTATCTTGTTTTATCTTAACGTTTTACTTAATTAGTTTTGGTGTTAAAAAGTAGAATTATTATGTTGGCCGTAGCAAAGTTGAAATTGATATGAATCCTCCGATTCATATAAATTTTTCGAAAATGACTTTGTTCCTAATAAAGAATTGGAGAGGGTGTCACCCAGATTGACTACCTACGCACTACCAATTCTAATTACGTCCATTTTTGGAACGCGATTTCTTGGAAATTACTACTTAAAAATAAACTCCTGGGCAAAATTTACGCAACATCATAAATTTGGTATATTTTTGATGCTATTTTTTTTCTGATTTTATGATCCGATTTGAACGATTTTTTTTGCATTGTAGGTTGGTTCCTTGACAATGTCATAGTTTTTGCTGTTTATGATAAAAATTTAATTTTCGATTTATACTGGGTGTACTAAAAATGCTATGTTTTTTTTCCGAAAATTCGCATCACCATGTGGAGTATATTAGCAACCGAAACATATTGCATTTAACATTAAACGGTAGGTCCATCTTTCAAGAATATTTTATTTTTTGGTTTACTTCATTATCTCTGTTATTAAAGGAGATACACCAGTTTATAGCGTAACATGTTTTTATAGACTTTAATATTCAACACATTCATTGTTAAATGGTTTCAAGTAGACTATGGACTTTTTGTGACATTGCAAGCGATGTGTGAGCAGATGTTGTGTTTTAAAGTTACAAAGGTCAAATAAAATTCGTCATACTGATAAAAAAAACTGTTCGGAAACTGCTTATTAAACGTTAATTTGTTATGACTAGTTGCCCGACGAGTATTTTAATCTTGAAACCTACTTGAAAACATTTAACAATGAATGTGTTGAATATTAAAGTCTATAAAAACATGTTACGCTATAAAACGGTGTATCTCCTTTAATAACAGATATAATGAAGCCAAAAAAGAAAATGTTAGGGAAAGATGGACCTACCGTTTAATGTCAGCTGCAATATGCTTCGGTTGCTAATTTACTCCATAGGGTGATACGAATTTTCGGAAAAAACATAGCATTTTTAGTAAACCCAGTATAAATCGAAAATTCAATTTTTATCATAAACAGCGAAAACTATGACATTGTCAAGGAACCAACCTACAATGTAAAAAAAATCATTCAAATCGGATCATAAATTCAGAAAAAAAATAGCATAAAAAATATGGGAAATTTATGATGTTGTGTTAATTTTGTCCAGGAGTTTATTGTTAAGTTTTAAAATGTATAATTATGTGCATTTGTTAACTACGGCAACACCGCTCCTGTTGTTACGCGAGAAGCAGGTAGTTGAGACCCATGATACAATAACTAAAGGTAAGATATCTAACCGTCCCAATTTCATTGCGCGCAGTGACGTAGAAGGAAGAGCGATTTTTAAATTTCTTATGGTGATTTATATTACTGTCAACGCTTTTAATTCTATTTTAAAAATATTAGAAGGTTTTATGCATATAATGGTATATGAAATGAAAGGATAATATATGAAAAGAATTTACGTATATTAATTTCATAGAAATATAACACACATTATAGCTAAAATACCACTAAAATAAGGAAAGATTCCGACGATAGCCGAAGCTGCTCGGCGACCCCTGCTTGTTGCCACCAGCGTTGTCCATATTTTACAATTGTAATATATCCATTACTATTTTAACAATTTTTGAGATGTTCATTCTTATTATGGGGCTCCTCATATGAAATTTATGTTCAATCTGGAGGTGGCCCCCATATCGTAGGAAAGTAACGACCTTTTTTTCGTACTCTCTGACACCATTTTTTACTATTCTATTAGGATTCGTACCCCGTCAATCAATTAGTTTTGATCACAAATTTCTGGCAACACTGGTCGCCACCTAGTGAGTGTCGGTTGCTGTAGTGTTCCATTGAAATTTTGAAAGTTCACCAGAACTATTTCTTATTTAGTTGTGTGTTTATTAAAATAAATTTCTGAGTTTTCATAATATGGCGTGCGCTGTGTTCCGTTGTGATATGGATACCCAGGCAAAGAAATTTTACAGAAATATAAGATGTTTCCGTTTTCCTAAAGATAAAAATAAAAAAAGTTTATTTTTGTAATAATTTAATAATAGTAATAATAACACACCATCAAGATTTGGCTTGTGTTTAATTTCCGAAAGTCAAAATGATGTGTTCTTGAAATGGCCTGGCTTCTTTATCCGCTGAGCTATCGGGTTTGTAATCCTGTTAATCCGTAAATTGGTTCGCTGGTTCAGTAGCTAAGATTGAAAGCAGGAAAAACAACTAGTGTATGGCTAAAAGTATCTATTTTCTTCAATGGGTTATAAAGAATGTGTTCTATATATATTTGGAACACCTGTCATGAAGAACGTTCGCTTTAAGTTGGTCGGGCGATTGGTGGTAAATTACTGTAGTATAAATAATATAGTCGCTGAGAGCGACCTCCTTAATCAACTGGACTACCTGTTACCGCTACCTTAATTCTTGGTTCAGCCGGTGCTCTTCGGCGGGTCTAGCACAGCGATTAACAACACTTCACTTCAAATACTTAAACTTTGCAACCCGTTACTGCCACCTTAATCATTAAAGGACCGGTCAGTTCTCTTCGGCAGATTGATTACAATAACAATAACACTTTACTTCCAATACTTAAACTTAAAAAAGGGTCGCTTAGGGCGTTTCCTTAGTGAATGTGAACTACCCTTTTATCGCCACCTTAAATCTCGATACGACGATGCACTTTTTCGGGGTCTAGAACAGCAATGATTTTAATAGGTGTGAAGTACACTAACCGTCCGAGATGGGTTACAGGCAGGGGTAAAGGTCGACCAATCAGAATAAGATGACGCTTCGGTTTCACGGGCAAATGCAGCGGGGATGTTGATTTCCAAGAATTGACCCCCGTATATGGTAATGACTGAGGAATTTATCGATCTGTGCGTTTTAAAACACGGTAAAATAGAAACAGCTGTTTTGCATGATGCGAGCGTGAGAGACAACAGAGTATTGTTCTCTCATTTGTTCTCGTTGGTTTTAAATGATATTGGTAGTCGAATATTATTTGATGTTTTTGTCGAGACATAATTTAGGAGGAATGTGGTACAGTTTCGCATAAAAAACACGTTGCTTTGTTTTGACATGAATAAACTTGGAAATGTTTTGTTCTTGATGCAAATATGGTCGTTAGAGGCGATATTCGCGTGAACTTACAGTATTAAAGTATTGATTTTTCTTGAATTATATTAATAGTTTGCAATCTGGGTTGAAATTAGGCATTGGAAACGAAAGTTAATATTGGTAGACAGCAACGAATGCTCTTACGAACGGGTTTTGATATTAAATTGTATTATTTAGACCATCGGTATGACGTAATTCTTAACTTGTTAGATATTGCTAGGACGTGTATTTTAGCTGAATTTTATTATAAAACTGAATATTAACAGGCTTAACGGACATCAATAGCAAGGCCACAACAGTTCTATTGATTCTTCCATTCACATCCAAAATGTTCATTATTATTTTAAAATTTGAATCTATTGCTGTCATGTCCTTAGATACCTTTGTGTTGCTAAGTAATCAATGTAGAGTTTAGGGAACAGCAGTTTACGTCCTGTATAAAGTATTTCGACTTTCCCTGTATGTCATTTATGACCACTAGTCTCCGGACACCTTAAATAGCGATATCGTATTATATTCTCGGCCCATAAAGTGACACGTTCTTAGCGCCTAGAGTCGTAAAGAGTATATATTTTATGTTATCGCTTAGGAGTTATTAAATACTTTACGTTACGCGGCTAGAAATATGTCACTTACGGCTAGCAGTATAAAATAGTTATTCTTGCCAAGTAAAACGAAAAGTTAATTACGTATTTATCAAACACTCCCGTTCACCAGGAGACAATGCAGAATTGAATAACAATATCTGTAAAAAATATTTGTGAACACTGACTTTTTTTTTATGATCAAACACAAGCACTATAGGAAACATCCTTTAGGGCACTCTGGGAGTGGTGAGTATGCGCAAAAACGATTCACGTTGGTTTTGAATCGTTGTGTATTTCTACTATTCGCCGCTCTGGGCGGAATTAAGAGAGCAAGGTCAGCCGAGCACTTTCCATGAAAATATTTATAAGCTAGAGTCAAATCCCCAACCTGTTTTCGATGTTCTAGGCTGTCGATGTTCTTCGTCAGCCCGTGGTCTCCAATCAGACAAATTACCCACCTTTCAATGAAATCCAGTAGCCGAAGAGTATGTTTGGGTGCAGACCTCCAGACATGAGAGCAATACTCTAGTGATGGTCGAATCTGGGCTTTGTATAGTGTCAAAAGTTGTTGAGATGTGTACAACTTCCTGGTTCGGAAGAGTACATCAAGTTTCTGAGAAGCTATCTTGGCGATTGCCACAACGTGGTTATGCCAAGACATATTTCCTCCCAGATTGACGCCCAGGAAATTAACAGATGAAGCCAGTGGAATTGCGTGTCCGTCCATGACTGTATCCGGTTCTGTAATGTTAATCTTTTTAGAGAAAACTGCTGCCTGTTCTTTTTTAGCGTTAAATTCGACTTGGCTAATGTCACTCCAAGTCAAAATTTCTTCCAGGTCTTTGTTGAGGCGTGATACTTCATGCTGTCTGCGAAGATGTGCGTCGGTAGCCGATGTTTGTGCATTCAAAGAGAACGATGAGATAAGTGTGCTATTGTCAGCAAAACTAAATATCGGATTTTTCGTTTTCAATAGAAGGTCGTTAATGTAGAGTAAGAAGAGAGTGGGAGACAATATGGACCCTTAAGGAACACCGGCATTGATGGTGAAGGTGTCTGAGAGAAATCCGTCAATCGCCACTTGCAGACAGCGGTCCTTAAGAAAGCTAGACAACCATACACAGAATCGACTGGGCATACCATAGAATCGCAGTTTACTTAGAAGTCCCTCATGCGAAGTACGATCAAAGGCTTTAGAAATATCCAGTGCAACAGCCCGAGACTCCACATGATATTCGATTGCGTTGGTCCAAAGATGGGTGACATAAGCTAGAAGATCTCCAGTTGATCTTGGACTTCCGAAAACCATAATGATGATCGCTGATAATGTTGAAGCCTTCCAAGTACTTTAGAAAATGTTGGTTAATAACTTTCTCCATTACTTTTGATATAACTGAAAGACTTTGATATGACTCCAATTTACCATTATAAAAGGTTATGTTTTTGTGTTATACAGGGTATTTTAGGAAGCATTACAAATTTCATAAATCTGTTATGTGCCACAAAATGTGGTTGACTTAATCTAGGGTATTTTTTGAAAAGTTTACTAGATTCTGCCAAAATATTTTTGGAATCATCGATTTATTCCGTAAAGCCAGGAAGATAGTAATTTTTAAATTAAACCATACGATTTCACAGTTAGATAAGATTTTTTGAGAGTGAGTGGTCTGGTCTGGTTTGTTCTGGAACTTACAATAATTTATAACAATATTCTGTAGAATTAACTAGAATATATTTTCTCCACTTTTAATTTAATTAATTAATGTTAAAAGCAATAAAAGTATTCAAATATGAAGAGTGTCCCACATCTAGTTGCCTAGTGTCAGCCGTTTCACAAAATACCCTGTAAAAACTATAGTATATATAATTGGCAACTCTCTAACTAAACCAATTAATGAATAGACCTTAAATTTGGCATATTGTCGTTAATTTGATAGACCTAGTAGCGTTTACCTTTTAAAGATAAAGTGTGGACGAGTCTTTAACTGGTTGCTGCTTTTTGTCTCTATGAGCTGGTACAAATGTCAAACCTTCAAATGACAAATTTGATAATTGACTTCTTAACTTAACCTACAAGTAGTCTTATTCTTGCTCATTTCTGCTTTGTTAGAGAGCTAGCCTTTCATTTCGGAATGAATACAAAGAATAATGGAAAGTAAGTTTACACAAAACATGCCAAAATTAACGAAAATACAACGAATTGATGCAAACAACAAGACGAGAGTAAACAAGCAGTTGAGGAGTGATTATGCAAAAGTCGATAAATCCATAATATCCTGTTTTGAGTAAATGACAAAAAACGCATAATATGAAGATTTTTGACCCCTATCTAAAAAAAATTCTGTAAATGTATTTGTCTTGAAGGAGTGCTTAAAAGCAGCATTAATTTTAATGCATTACATTACCCAATAAATGTTTTATTAACTTTTTGGAATGGATTTATCAACTTTTGGTAAATTAAAATTGGATTTATCGACTTCTGTTCAATTGAAGAGTGCATTTAGCAAGTTTTGCTGAGATAAAATTGGTTATTTCCCTTACATTAACTAAAAAATAAAAAATTTTAACTTTGTTCTTATTATTTTACAGCATACTTACTTATTTGTTTTTAAAAATAAGATACTATTATTACAAATACGTCCTTTATTTACAAAAAAAAATTGGAAAGGGTTATAACACCAACAGCCATAATAAAATAAAAATATAGATAAAAGTTACTAAACGTGAAGGCCAACATCATCTTCCAGGCAGTCACATTCACTTGGATCTTCGTCATCTTGACCTCTTCTCTACATAAAATGTTCTTGTACCATACTAAGTCTTCCTCATTTTCCCATCCTTCACCAAATTCCTGTTGCAAAAAATTTTTTAAAGATTGCTTTTTTATCCTTAATAGGACGTCCAAGTTCTATCAGCTCCAGCTTTAATTCCGATTCTTTCTTTCCTTTTTTTAATAGGGGTTTCCAGTAGACTTTCAAACCGAAAATTCTGAAAGCAGGTAATAGAAGATTTGGGCACCTGGCTTTTTTGAATAAGTATCCTTTTTATATCTAAAATTCCATCTACCTTTTTTAAAGTATTACCTAGTTTTTTAACATCGTAAAGTAACCATTCGCATCCTAGCGGTTTTACATCACCAAATCTTGAATACATTTCTTCATAGCCCTCCATTTTCCTAATTGTTTTATGAATTCTAAGTTCTTTTTCCACCCTACCGAAGACTCTATCGGCTGGCAAAAAACTGTGTCCCCTGACTGGAAATGTAAGTCGAATTTCCTGCAATGTTTCAGGTGACTTCCGTTTTAGCCAGTAATACAGTGCATGGATAACGGGGGAATTCTTATTTTGGCCTCCGCAACCATCACAGAACAGCCGAACGATTTTTATTCCACTTAAATAAAAAGAGTTTAGGTGAGCCAAGATAGCCGACGAGACCTCTATCGACCTGTCAAATCTTCGGTCCACGTATAGAACACAGGAGTACGGGGCAAAGGCAAAGGCTGTACCTGTTGCATATCGGAACAAAAGGACAGCGATTCTGGAACTACTTCCCTCATCAGTTCATAAAACGCATTTGCACGTTTCTTATGAATGCGAATTTGTGAAATGTAGTCATTTTTTTGAGATAACACAACCAACAGTGCCACCATCTTTGGTCGAGTAGAAAAAGTACAATAAAAATGGATTTATTGAATGTTGCTTAATCGTAAATGGAAATATCGACTTTTGTTTAACCGGCCTTTGGATATACCGACTTTTGAACGGCCGACGAGCTTTAGCTTGTAAATTTAAATTGGATTTAAACATGTTTGTTTAATTTCGGTATGCCAAAACGTAGATAAAGCTATGAAGTATAAAAATTAATATCTATCTGGAAAAAAGTAAAAAATGGATTTATCGACTTTTGCATAATCACTCCTCAGTTGATCGCTGAATCCAAGCAAACCCATAATTCTTTACCAGTATACGCAGATTATTCCGATGGTTACAAATCAGTTGACAATCAATACATTTTGCTCTACGAATACCGAATTTTTGGTCTATTTGGGGCTGCTCTGCGAACGAACCTATTTTAAGAATAACTAGAAAAATGATACGTTGATAATGCTTCTGTGTAAAAATTGATCAAACGACTATTAAAAACGTTGCTTTGCACGGCTTTTGCTCATAGCTCAATTATTTCATCTCTAACGAACATTTATTTTTCGAACATCAATGTATCGAATAAACGTGAGGCCGCGTTTCACGATTGTTTCGAAATGCTTGTATGTTACAAAATTTGGTCTATAAAACACACAAACCTAAAAATCATGGGTCATTAATTTGGTGGGTTTGAGCGCGTACAATAGGAAACCGGTATAAATTCTAAACTCATTACCTCACAGCAAATTGGGAAGTCATTCTAATGGCCGAACTAAATAGTGAGGAGGCAAATATCTTTCCCGTTCAGGAAAAGTATCGCAACTGCGATTTTACGTTTACGTTAAAGGAGCTATAATGTACTTTAAACAAATTATTATACATTTTATTGGTTTTATGTTGTGTAAAGTAATAGTAATCGGTTCCAACCTAAATTATGGAATATTAATCTTTCATTTCAAAAATTAATATTGACCAGATTTCACCTAAGAACAACAAAATTACAAATAGGTACGAAATCAATATTCAACCGCGTATAAAAAATGGTGATCGAGGTGGCTATTGATCACGGAAGAGGCCTGTCTTCATCTGCTGGGCTATTTTTTGTCAGAACAAAGTATATTAGATCCCATGTAATAATGTCCACGAACTTTAACGACGTTTAATCCATGACTTCCAAGTTCCAAATAGTTGCATCCAACAAAGTGAGGCACGCTATTGAACAAAAGGAAATAGGAGCGAACCGCGAACAATTAACAAAATGACATAAGTAAAATATTTATTTATTTTTTATAAGCGGTTGAATGTTTAAATTTCTATTTTTGTTCTCCTTAGGTGAAATCTGGTCAATATTACTTTCATGAATATAAAAATGTATTATTTTAAAAAACTAGGGTCATACTGAGAAAATTCTCGAAATTTTCCTGATGATGTATGAATTGTGCCGAAACTAAGGTAAATAGAATTGAGTGATAGGTGATTGTATTTGGGACAAAAAATACTCTCCAAAAAATAAAATGAAAGTTATAAAAAATTACATAAAAAATTGATAACGCCATTTTATAAAGAAGAAAAAAATATAAAATTGATATTTAATAGGCGTTTTCCTAAAATCAGAACCTAGCGAGTTATTAAAGGAATTTTATTTTAGACGTTTTCAACAAATCGCCCTATATCACATGAATCAAAAACAATTCGGCAACGTCGATACTGGATTCTAAAAAAATTTTAAAAACTACTCATTTTCTCTAATTTAACTTCGTAGGAATTACCTTTCAAAGGATACCCATAGTGATCAATTAAATAGTTGCCACCCTGTATATGTTATTTATTATTCTTAATATTTAATATTTTTAATATTTATTATTTTTAATATTTATATTATTCTAATATTTGTTATTTTAATATTTTTATTGTTTAAATTGCAGAAATAAAATTTGGTGGGTTTGTATTTATGTCACTTCCGTTTTAATCGGAAATTACCTCAACTTTGGATTTTTAAATGGTACACCCAGTTTTTTTTGGGCTATATCGATTAAGAACACCATTCCAAACACAACGACACCCCATACATCACTTGTTGACTCTTCAAATCATTTTTCCTTTCTATTTTTTCATCTAGATTGCTACGAACTTCCTAAAATAGTTTACTTCTAAGGGTGTGTGATATCAAGTTGTTGGAAAAAAAGTACTCTACCTTTTTGCTCGAGTAAGCCAATGTTTATATTTGAAAAACTTGAGTTTCCTGAGAAAAACCTTCTCAAAAAGTTAAAAAGTGTGCAAAAAATTTAAAACAAAATAAAACTTGATAAATTTCTATCAAGAATTTGGCTTAGACGATTGAGGGAATTCATAGCATTCTAGATGAAAAAGTGTCAAAAAGTGCCGTATGGGGTGTCGCTAGATTTGGAATGGTATTCCAAATGGATATAATCAAAAACATACTGGATGTTCCAATTAAAAATCCAAAGTTGAGGTTATTTCCGGTTAAACCGGTAGTGACAAAATGGAGTCCGTTATCTCATAAAATAGAAAATAATATCACATACAAACCCACCAAATTTTATTTCTGTATTTTAAACAATGAAGAGGTTATAGGGGGTTAGCGTTCCTCAAGAAACACCCGGTATATTATTATTATTAATTATATACATTTTCGGAAGTTAATTTTTCGAAAAAATAATTTTTTGGAGAATGATAATTTTAACGAAAATTTGTTAGAATTATTGGTTAAAATAAATGTCTTCTTAATTAGATTTCAAAAAAATTCCCTTTAAAAAATTTAAATATTATAAATTTATAATAATTCGTATATTATTTTTGAAACTTGTTCTAACTATAAAATTATATTCTCTGGTCCTTTTAAATTGATTTTTTGTATCTTAAAAAATTTGGCAACACTGCAGTCTAACTGGATCATTTAACATCAGGTAATACCTTATGTGTGGACGCCGCACGGAGGGACCGAATGGCCAAAAGGCGAAAAGATTCAATATCTCGAGAACGAACTAACATAGAAACCTCAGTCTCATTCGACTCAGAACAAAAAATACATCAACTTCTACTGTTTTTATTGAAATTTTGAAGAAAATTAAACTAATGAGGAAATTAAAGCCTATTGGCAAGATAAAAAAATTCTGTAAATTTTCGGAATAGGTTGAACTCATCAAAACAAGTAGCAACAAGTATTTTGAGTGTACATAAAATAATCCTTACAATTAAAAATTCAAGGAAGCTCAAAAGCCAGGAGAATTTGGTAAATAATAAAATTAGGGATTCAAAGTCAAAGGTAGTTCAAATTGAAAAATACTTACGATTTCAATGCAGATAAAGGCAGATGATTTTTGTTTTAATCTTTACTTTAACACGTCTAGTTTGAAAAGTGACCTTCCAGATTTCGGAGGAAGCTTATTTAAAATTCGTAACTTATAACGTTGTAAAGAACTCTAATTTTTTTTTGACTGATGTGTGGCTTAGTTTTCAATCGTAGTGGAGAGGAAAAAATGTGATAATTTTCTCCGTCTTTTACAATTATACATCACTTATTTAGAGTAGTGGGTAATTAGGTCACACTTCCATTATTCTGACAGTGGGCCTAAATTAATGGGAATACCCTTGAAACAGGAAAAAAAATCATGCTGTTCCTAGCTCCTGTAGCTTATATAGTGTGAGAATCACAAACTAGATAATCGAAATCTGCGCTCTTTGGAAATCGAATTTTTTTCGTTCCTGCACCACTGTGAGAAACTTTGCAGTAATATTTTTATAGGCACAAACATTTTTTTATGCTTTATTGTATACCATCCCCCTAAATTCATAAAATAAATCATTTTTTACACATTTTCAACTTTTATGCAGAACCTTCCTACTTGAGCATTCCCTCGGATAAAATTGAACCAATCAAGGATTAGAATATGTCTCCCCCCCCCCCCCCCAAGCTTCTTGAAAAATAAATAAATATTAAATACATATGTATTTATATTTTCCATAATATTTTTTTATTCCTTGCTTACGAAAATTATAATTTCAACACAAATTTGAAATGTCTTTCTTGTTTTAAAAATATTCTTACAACATATTTGTAGCATCAACCTCTATAAATTCTCCTAGGGAAAGCTTAAAAAATTATTTTCCTGTATAACGTAGGTAAGTTCTATTACTTCTCTTACAGCTATATATGTTCGCTGTAAAAACATTCTTACAGCTTAATATTGTAGGCATTTGACACTTAAAACAGAAAATGTAACACAGGAGAGCTGTATTCAACAAATTTGCAAATGACTTTATAAATAGAGATCGGATAAAAAAGCACAACAAAATTGAGAAAATGCGCTTAAAATAGAATAAAAATATTAAACAAAAAGCACAAAAGTTATCAGAAAAGCATCAAATAAGCAAATGAATCAGGAACTAAATTTATAGCCAATGAGAAAATAAATTAAAATAAGTAATGAATTTTTATTAATTCTTAAAATAATGTATAACAATGTTTCTCGAAATTGTCCGTGGTGAAATTATGTTTTCTGTTCGAAAGCTATGACACGGAGAAAAACTAAGCTCTACTGGTTATTGGTGCTAATTTAAAATTCGGTATAAATACTAAATAAACTTAACTATACTGCTCACTGGCATTTAACGGTCTGGGCTTCATTTATGCTTAGATTCGCCGATTTTCACTAGACCACGTCACCGACACTCAGAAATTCTTCTGGCTAATATAATGTTTAATATGGGCTGTAAAATAATTCCACACCATTATCTGGAGGTCGACACGTCTAGGGTCCTTAAACCACCTTTGACGGCACACACACGATATTCCATGTTTGAAGCTTTGTGATCATTCTATTTCTATGTCACCACTCAAAAGAGTATATTTTTTGCAACCTTGGGAAACCTTTATTCTCTGAGATAGTCTAAACTGACCCAAAATTTCTTTTATTGTTGAAATAGATCCTGAAATACTATTTGCTGCAGCAGCTCAAAATTTTTAATAACTTTCACGGATTGCACTAACAATAGCTGCTGTTTTTTGCTAAAAATTGAATACTCTGATACGAATTACAAATAAAATAACTTCTAATGAATGTCAAATTGAGGCAGCATTTAGCCAATTCCCCATCTTGTTAAAAGAGTTTTGTTCATAGTAGGTGGATGGAGCTTCTATAAATATTTTTTTCCAATATTTTTATCAATCTTATATAACTCGATGACCGAACACCTAGTAAGTAACTATACATTAGAAGGCACAGCTCGAAGCGAAACCTCGGTAAATTACGTCTCCCCCCAAGAAACAATTTCACACGAAAAATACCATATATACCGCTTCGACTAACGCGACAGGGTATTACTTTTCGTAACTTTTCTTGTTTTGTTTGACCCCCCAAACCGAAGTTGGGTCCGCCCTTGCTAATCGTATAAGGAAATTCTACTAGTATGGCATCCTGTTAGAATAAGAGAATATCAAGAATGTTGCTATTTTACCTGTGTCTCCTGACTAAAAGGTAACGATACACGTTTAACAAGTCTGTTACAAAGATTAATGTAAATTTGATGTTTCATTTTTACGAGTTTAAATCTAAAGTGAACGATCCTCTGGGGTGCCGGATAAATTAATAGCTCGATAAAACATGATTTTATGGTATTAGACCTGTCCCTCTAAATAAGAGAGGTCGTCGTGCCTAAATGAGACGCAGTAGCGGGTATTCGTTTTATTGGGGGGTAAACCCACTTCGAAGTAAAGAAGAATGGTAGGGTCGTTTTTCCAAGACATAAAATCACAGCTGTAGTATAATGGAAAGGCATTTGTTAAACATAATTTATATTGAAATGTACAATCATTACTGTAACAAAATGCTAAGCGCGATCTCGGTAAGTGTGCAGGCAAGTTTGATAAAAGCCGTTGCATTCTTATATGAAATTAAAGAAAAATATGTTCCGCAAGATATTGGCAAAATAAATAAACTATGCCAAATAATTATCGAATATTGAAAAATGCACGTCCAAATTAATAAGCTGTTATTTCGTTAATGATGAACCAATTTTAATAATTTTTGTTTTAACTGATAGAAAACAGATTCAACGTTTTAGGGTAGAGTAGTTCACTTACTGATACGTCTAATTGTACGAGGTAGCATAGGTAACAACCTGTATATACAGGGTGCTATGGAAATGACGTGTTATATTTCAACCGGCAAATCCCGAGATGAAAATAAATTGAAGAAAAATAACCATAAATGGCGTTTTTTAGCGCATTATATGCGATGTTGTCATATTGCAACACATAATTCTAAACGCACGTGTTCAGTTTTTGACAACAAGACATCTTTGACGCGCGCTATCAATTCTTTTTCAAACTTTTTAGACAGAGAAAACTACAATTTCAAGGTACATACTCTCTTACCTTCGATCTTATTTTTAAATAATCCGTTTTATAATTAAATTCCATAAAAAAATAAAACACAAAAAGTGTGTTTTTCAACAGAACCAACACTAGATAATATCACACAAATTTGAAATCACATTACAACATTTATTATTATGAATTATTTCACAACAAAAAAAAATCGGGCAATACAACTAACAAAACGTTTAAAATTCGTATACGTCAAGCACGTGGCACCCTCGACGTCGTGGAATCAACGTCGTTTCACTCCCGAGTCTCGAAACATACTGAAGAGACACGGGAGTGATCTGACAACACTGTTAGTATACTCTAGTGACCCACATTATTGCAAAGTGAATCCAGATGGAACGGGGCGACAGTATGTGGGTAAAAAGGGTTTTTACCTTAGTATTTAGATATTCGATTTAAAAAAAAAAGTATATAGACTTTCTATAGGACAGCCAAGGAGTCACCCAGTTAAATATAATAAGTCATTTCCATAACACCCTGTAGAGTGTACTTTAGCTCTGATCAAAATCGAATATTATTTGTATTTAATGGAAGAATAAATATAAAAATAAAAATAAGAATATAAAAATATTAAATTACATTAATTTTTGCTTTAAGTGCAGAAACTTGAAGCAAAATGATATTGTGTAAATAGTTTATTTGGTTTAATACCACTGGCATAGTAGAGTAATAAAAGTGGTTGAATATTTATCTGTTTAAAAATATGGCTATCGATGGAAATTGAGAAATCAAAACAAAAAAAGATTTTAGCTATTTGCTTGAGCCAAATTACAAGAAAAATAAGTAAAATGAAGAGTTTTGGCACTATGGACGCCAATTAATTACCGAAAATTTAAATATCACGTCCTAATTAATAAGCTGTTATTTCGTTAATAATGAACCAATTTAAATATTTTTTAACTGATGATTTTTTAAACTGAGAAAATAGATTCTAGAGTTTAGGGCAGAGACAGTTTACGTCCTGAGATGTATATTTATACGGAGTAGCGCATAGAATCATGATGTAAATTTCCTAAAATTTGAATTTGGCATCTTACATAAAAATTGAATTTTATTTGCTTCTTGAACTAATTCATTTAGAGATATATTTGGGTTAGGCACTGGATCAAATACATCGCCATGATACTTTAGGTAACAAAGTAACAATGAACAAACCTGAAAAAACGCGTCGTAAACAATCAATGCGACATTTTATACTTTTGTTGCTAATTTAAAAATAAAAATTATTTCGAAAAATAAAGTCTATAATACCGAGTGCTACGCAATTATCTATTCATTTAACATTAAAATACAAACTAGGTTTTTAATGTTAACAAAATGAATTGTATGAAATTGCGTAGCACTATGTATTAGAGACGTTATTTGTTGAAATGATTTTTATTTAGCAGAAGCCAAAAGAGATAAAAATACAGTATTGATTGTTTACGGAACATTTTTTCGACAATAGAAGGAATTTAGAAGAAATGTTTATTTTTTGATTTAGTTTAAGAAATAAATAAAATTAAATTTTATGTCAAGTTTAAAGTTTAGAAAATTTACATACATCTATATAGATTTTATGCGCTACCCCATATAATTAGACGTATCAGGTCGTAAAGTATTCTGCTGTAAACTCTAGAATCTGTTTTCTATCACTTAAAACAAGAATTGTTATAATTGGTTAACTATTAACGAAATAACAGCATATTAATTTCGACGTGCATTTTTGAACATTCGATAATTAATTGGAGTAGGGGTAAAGGTTTTTCGAAAGACTAAAATTTAAAATAACCCATTAAAAATTTATTGGTTCACATTTGCGAAGTTTCGCTGAAAAATAGACATGGTTAGTTATTGCATTGGTCCCATCAATCACAAAAAGGATTAAGACAAAGAATATCTTGCAGTTATTGATTTAATGTGAACTAAGTAGAATAAAATACAGACAGGGATGAACCAGGAAGTAGATATTCTTAGTGTTAATTTTATTTCGCTACGCTCGTTCTCCAAATAGGGTTGCCAGAATACAAAAATTTTCCAAGGTCCCAGATTGCTTTATTATAATATGCTTGCATATCATTTTTTTTAGATACTAAGATTGTCAGCTATGCATAGGTAACGGTTGGTTGGTTGGTTAAAGGCGGGAGTCGGTTTAAAGGCCCGAACTTCTATCGCTGCAGCATAGGTAACACTGATACCTTTTTTTTAAATGTAAAGGTTTATTTATATTATTCTGCCAGAAATATCGGAGATTATCTTCAATTCCTGGGGGAAAAAAAATTGTCCCGGAAAGCCAATCGATCATGCCGAAAACAATCTGGGACAACAAAATGCTCATTGTATACTAGCTCCTAGGCTATAAAGAGTATGCAAAATATCCATTGAGGATAGGTTATCATTGTTGTCATGACAGTGAAAAGGTTAAACACCAAAAAAAGAATATTACCTTCTTAAAAAATACGAGGAACAATGAAAATACGTATGTTTATTGTTTTAAAACGGTATTTTTGTTAATTCCCAATTATTCTGCTATATTTCTTATTTGATACAGATGCCTCAATCGCGTGTAAATTATCGCTTTTTTGCTCGGTGGTTAACGCGGACATTAAAAAAAAATTCTTTTCACACGTCAGTCCCAAACGGATCCATTTAATTCAGACTCTGCGGCAAAGAGGATGATACCGCCTCACACGTAATATACCGTTGCGTAGCACTGTCTCGTAGGAGACAAAATATCTTCGGGAATATACAACGTGGTAACAACCTCCCACATGACAAGCTTGGTAAACGGTTACTGGACCTCATAGAAGGAACAAACATCTTCTAACAAGATCGGGATACACAATAAGCTAAAAGGCTGCAGTGATAGAAGTTCGGGCCTTTAAACCGACCCCCGCCTTTAACCAACCAGTCACAAAATTAAATCAAACTGGCAGCTTCAAACAAGATAATAAGTCTGACAGATTAAACTACATTTTGTTGTTCCATTTTTTTTTTTTGGCATGATGGCACATACTTTTTTTAAATCGAATGTCTAAATTCTTAAGTAAAAATCCCTTTATCCCAAATGTTGCCACGCCATACACATCTATTTTCCGTTAACAAGTGTATGTAGGTCAGTAGGCTAACAGTGATGCCAGATCACAAGACCTCGATCTTGACGTTGGAAAATATTGCTCAAACGAGACGCTGCTACTTAAGTGTGTTTTGAATGCGAAAGCCACATGTCGCGTCGCCCGCGCCTTTTCCTTCAATTCTCACCTATTTGTATACGAATTTTAAAGGTTAAGATATTTCTGGCTTTAAAGATATGGTGTTGAATTTACCATATGTTGTATGTTGTATGTGAATTCAAGTTGTGTGAGATATTACTATAGGTTGTGTTGTAAAATACATTTTTCACCGTCATTTCAAATTGGGGACAAAATTTTTCACAAAGGTATGACAGTATGTCATCAGAAGGTGACTTTTCTCGTTTATTAATTCAGAGCGCCATTTATTGTTAATTTTCTTCAATTTATTTTCATCTCAAGATTTTTGGGGTTTAAAATAGTACATTACGTATCAAGGGTCGAAAAGAGGCGTTTACGGACGACATGAGGAGATGCAAGAGTCCGTAAAGCTAGCTTTAGACGATGCCTTTTTTCGTGCATCTTGTTGCATGCGTCGTAGCGCAACTATGGCGCACGCGTCTCTGCATGCGCTTTTTAAAGCGCATCGGTCGTTTGCGTCAAGATGCAAGCAGACGCAGTGTTTCCCGAGACTGATGGGACTTTCATGCGTTACATTGTGCGTCTTCGCATGTTTACATCAAAATGAATGACAGAACAATTAAGTTTATTGACTCTTATAGAAATTTCACTTGTTTGTGGTGATGTGAAGACCCTAGTTACTAAAACCGTATTATACGGAATGATGCTATTCAGGAATTATGTAAAAAATACAGTATAACACCAAAGCAAGTCTTGAACAAAATTAAGAGCTTGAGGTCATACTTCCACTTTTAAAGGAATAGGACTTTTTCCTCAGCAATTCCCGTATCCAACACTTCCGTTTACGTTTTTTATTTCTCGATATTATAATAAAAGCAACACACAAACCTCCAAACCTGACAACATCCATGTTGAAAAATGCAAGACGCACCACCGATATCAATTTTAGTGTAAATGATATGTTGCACGACATTAAGGTGGTACGGTTTTATGCGCTATATTGCATGCGCTGTTGCACGAAATGTCGCATGCGCTAACGCACGAAAAGAGGCACCGTCTAAAGCTGGCTTTAAGTCTCCGACGGCCCGAGATATATACCATACTTTTTTTTACAAGTGCTCCGAGGCCAAATAAATAAAGAAATTCTTCAGACATTTTTCTAAAACATCTTTGAAAAATTAACTGCAAATTCAATTTATATATATTCCGCTATTTATTATCGCTTGTATGTATGGCTCGGTGGCCTCGTGGCAGAGTGTACGCCTGGCGATCTGAGAGTCGCGGGTTCAAATCCCGTACTCGACATCTCTGGTTTTATTTATTTATCAGTTAAAGAACTATGAGGCGTACATGGTGACTCGAAGTTTCCCTCCCTCTCTCTCGGAGAGGTCTGGAAAGCGCCACTTTCGGTGAAGAGAACAACAAAAACTGTGAATATAATAAATCCTTTAGTTGCCAAACAGGTCTCTTGGAGACTTTTTCCTTGATAAATTATTTCTATAATCGCCTGTACATTGTACTGTGCCATAAATAAATGTTAATATTAACAATAAACATTAAAATTGTCCTTGTATTTATTCTTAACATTAAAGTTAAGTCACTTTTACTACTAGTATCCTAAAATTACCTTTTATAAACTAACAACAAGCGTTAAAAGTTAACTTTTAATAATATTTGATACGATGAGGATCCCAAATTAACAAACAGCGCCATCCAAGGTACAACAATTCAATTAAAAATATGACGCTTCTGGGCAGGTTAGAATGAAACGAGAGTCATCAGCTGATCAATATTTATTTTCTTGAAGTTTCATCCGTTAATAATAAAGTTTTTTAGTTAATATGATATTTAGATTTTCTGACATGTTGATTGGCCGATTGTGGTATGAAGCAAGTTTCGGGGATATCTGTGACAAGAATTTGAAATTTGTTCTTATTTGAAATTGTCTATAGGCTGGCATAAAAAGATCAGTTTTGAAAACATTCATTGTTCTTAGCGCTCTTAGTGAAAAAGCTTTATAAAAGTATCTATTATACATATAAATCATAATATCCAATAAAACATTAACAACAATAAGCAAGTGTGTAATTTCAAATAATAAATTTCAGTTGCAGTAGCAAAATAAATTGTTTTATTATTCGAGACATGGATTTATGTAAATGGTTTCAAATTTGATTTAGATGATGTTAAATTCATGAGAGTTAGTTAACTAACGACTCGTAAACTACATGATGACCGTAAAATGCAGAACTGAATAGAGTGTAAATTGTGTAACTGTCAGTACAAAAACATGTTGCTGGAAAAGCCTATAATAACGAATCTATTTTGCCATAGTGGATGAGTAAGAAACGAAATGTAAGCGGATAGTGGAAACTTGATTTGCCATCCAAAATATTTTGGCTTCATTTTGCTTGGTAAATATTTGAATGCACGAGCTAGGGTTTGTTGTTGCGGCGCCGAGGCCTAAAAGGCGCCTACGATTGCCTGTGAAAGGATAATACATATAGGTAAAGTCCACTATTCGAGTGTTATTAATGCAGCAGTTATGATTGCTTACAACCAGCTCTGGCATTGATTTTAAAATTGTATTGGCGCAAATTTCTAAACAAAGAAAAATAATACCAACTACCACTCATATCCAAAATTATCGTACACAACGCCATTATCGTACATGCACTATCTTAAACCGCCAAGAATTATCGTACAACTATGATAATTATCGTACATCTATCAACACTGGATAATGGTTTCTGCTAATATTGCATGAAACAACTAAGATATGGCGTCTAAATATCAATAAATTAACGAAGAAGTTTTATTATTAACGGCTAAAACATCACGAACAGAAATATTGATCAGCTGATGACTCTCGTCTCTTTCTAACCTGCCAAAAAGCGGCATATTTTTTTATTAAATTGATGCAACATAGATGGCTCTCATTGCTAATTTGGGATTGTTCAGGATCGTCATCTTAACACATAGACTGTAGGTACTGTTGAGTATAGAATAAACCGTATTAATCGATTAGTTTGCATTGTAATTGTTAATGAATCTGTCTATACACATTAGGTTATTGAAATTGAAATTTAGAATTTTAAATTCTTTATTATATAGGTACGGTAATGAATAATGATAATTATAATGAAGAAGGGAACTTTTTCAAATAACAAGTCTTATGGTATCAAAATTGCATGCTTTAAATAAAGCAGTTTTATCTCGAAAGTGGTAAAACATATCGAATAAAATATAGATACCATTCTTTAGTAAATATTAATAGGAATGTAACTGAGGAAGCAAAATGTAAAATTTGGCAATATCATCATAATTCTATAAATTTTCACCAATATACGAGTACTATAGCATTTCAAATTCCAATTTCAATAACGGAAGTTGTATTGCTATTGTCACTACTATCAAAAACCGATTTTCTGAGTCACCAAAAAATGTAAAAGACTAAAAAAATTAAGTTTTATTATTCAACAAGTTGGAAACCCTGCATATCAATAAGAAAGTCAGATAAGACATTACTTCGACTACGAATTCCTCTATATATCCTGTGTAAAACTCTATAGAAGGGAAACTATTCTACTCCATTCGTTTAATCAATTAAAAAAAAAACTAATTAAGTAAAGTTTTCCAAAAGTTAGTGTAATGTGTTTAATTTTCCTAAGGACCAACTTAACGGGAACTTATCTGCCCGTACGAACAATATTTTATCTTCTAACTTCTAACTTCTACTGTCCATATTCAATCAAAATATCTCCTGGTAATCAAATAGATTACCAAACGTACTACTTTTTTCAACCAGTTTGTAATTAACTAAAACTTTATTAAACCCGTAAACTGCGGTTTAAAAGGAAAAACTTTCTATAAGGATTCACGGCACCATCCTCCAGCTGTACAAGCTCACAGTAATTTCAAAATCCAAGACACAATGCTACTTAAACTTTGCACGTAAGTCCTAACTGCAAATTAATGAAGTTTGTAACAAAGTGAACTAACACGATTATAACTGTTCATTATAAAGGAGAAGTATAACCAGAGCCGTAACTAATGATAATTATATTATGTTATGCGCAAAGCTCGATACCGGTCAATAGTGGATATTTATTCTCAATCTTAAGATTGATTGATGTTTTAAAATAATGGTTCCCAACCTTTTTTGTTTCGTAGGCCACTTGCCATGTTTTGCGGTTTTGGGTAGACCCCTGCTTATCTAATATTCAGTTTTTGCAAATTTGGCAAGTTCAAATGTGTTTTTGAGAGCTGGTATAGTGCTACTCTCTTTTGAAGATCTATATTTCTAACTGTATTAGTTTATATTTTTGAAAATAGTTTCTTAGTAGGCACTTTCCATTTCAAACCTTCGAGAGCAAATGAACGCACTTGTCTCTCGCATTCGTATTTATTCATTGACGCATTGAGCAAGTCAGTGCAAGTACGCTGTCTTTGCGAACTTTGAAACAAGAATTTCATCATTATCTACAAGTTTTTACAAGTATACCACACAGCGAATAACTAATACTTACACAATTTTATTAAATATACTAAATTAATTACTACGTAATTAAATTTAATTTAATTAATGTATAATTTAATATTTAATACAATTAATAGTGCATTATAAAATCCCTAGTTCGCTACTAATATTATAATGTGCGAAAACAAGTGTATACAAGACCGTAGTCCCGTAGTATATTGTTGATCTCTTTGTTACATTTTCACGTAAAAACAAAGCAACACATCTATATGTCACAGAAATAGTCCATTAACGGTGTTTACAAGAGGTTACAAGTTTCGCCCAGCTTGGCTAAATAAAATTTAGAGGAAGCAAATTTATATTAAAATTACAGTTAAAAGCTTGTATTTCTTAAAAAGGCCTCTGCAAGAGTAAGTTCTCGACACGCCCACAAAAGTCTACAATATTCTCTTCTTAAGGAAATCCCCAACCACACTGGATGAACCCCGTACAGCAAGTGAACAGTATAGGTTTACTTAGTATATACTACGTATATTCCTGTACATTTCTCGCTGTAAAAATTGTGGAAAAAGTGAAACAGGGCTCTTTAGTTTTCTTTTTAAGTATTTTTTTTATGATCAAACACAAGCACTATAGGAAAAATCCTTTAGGGCACTCTGGGAGTGGTGCGTGTGCGCAAAAAGCAATTCACGGTGGTTTCGAATCGTTGGAGGTTATATTCGTTGGGAAAAACGAACTCGGGAAGATCATTCCATAAGGATCAAGTTCTGAAATATTGAAAGTTTATTTGAAGCAAAAAGCTACCAATTTATAAATTCCAACAGTCGTAGAAAAGATTGTGTAAATGCTACGTTTGTGCTCTACAAACTGGATATACAAATGACAATTTAATTACGCACACCTCTAGGAAAAAAATAATTTAATGCAGCATAAATTACATTATAAATTTGATGTTGCCGCCACGCAATGGGCGGGTGCCGTTGGTATTAAGAAATCATTAACGTCCAACTTTTACAGGAGGGTTACAAATTTGCGTCAAAAGGGATTTCTATTAAATTTTTTAGTAGGTCAGCGTAAAGTTGACATTTTTATGTGACGGATCTTGTAATATCATTATATTTTATTATAATTAAATTTTAAAGGAAGAAGGAGACAACGCTGTAATAATTTGATGTAACGTTCGTTCATTAATTTCAGTTTTGAAACATTTAGGTTAAATATAAAAGTACAGACAAGCTAAAAAATACAAGCATGTACAAAACATATTTATTATAACAAATTTATATACAAAGATTGACAAGTCTATTGTAGAGTAATTTATACGTTTATGTCACGAATAGTAATAAATAGGAGCCGTTTCAATGCGCTGAAAAGACGCAAAATCATAAGAAGCCATCAAAAACAGCAAAGTTATAGAGAGACGGTTTTGTAAATGTGATTGATCCTGGACCAATTCAGAAAATATGATTATATTAATTAATTGAAAGCCCCTTTTATTCATTAAAGAGGTTTTAATTCAGTACATCAAACTATTTAGGATATTGTTAATGTCAACAATATATATAGTAGTGATGAGTAGTGTTGAGAAAACTGATGATTTTAATAATCGAGTACTTGATACTGGAGCTATTTTAATAATCGAGTGAATTGCTCCAGCGATCAATTGAAATTTTTATGACTAAGAAAAATGTGTTGATAAAATACCGGCGGTAGTTTTTGTAAGTTTTAGAAGTTTAGTCCAGAGTTTTAATTAGGGAACAGTTAATTCTGATTTCTTTTAAAAATTACATTCTTTAATTTTTTAAGAATTTACAGTCGCCGCTGGCTAGCCAGTCCCAGTCAAACAAAACCCATGTCGCGATGACTCCACTAAGGGATTTGGCATACTTTTTTATATGCACCTTCTCGTTTATGTACCATCGTGCCGATAAAAAACTAGGACAGCAAAATTTCTTATTTTCTCCTTGACTATTAGGAACTATTTACTGTCGAGTCTGGTACCAGTAAAATGTCATATGCAAATTTTACATGTCAACATAGATTCTCACTTTATCATTAACTTGTCAAGCACATTTTTTTTAATATGCCACAATTAACCCCCCAGCAAAAGGCTATTATCTACAGTCGATTGCGAGATGGTGCTTTTATTAGGAATATTGCAGGCGAACTGGGACAAAATAGGAATACCGAGTTGTTGGCAAAATAGAAACACTAAGTTGTTGGCAAAACAAAAAATAGCAAGGCATCGAACTATTATTAGGAGCACTTTTAGGGTCCCCTAGAATGTTTGCTAAATATGAAAATAGAAGAATACTAATTATCAAGAAGTAATAAACAGGAATGTTCTATGAGTACATATTAAAAAAAAAATTCTTGCTACGACAAATTTTGTGTTTGTATCTCTTTTACTTTCTGTTAAATTGCCTTTATTATTCAGTTTTATATTAATTTTTTGGCGACATTAAATATACCTACTTTAAATATACCACTGTATACTGTCGAGAACCTCTTATAGTCTATGAGATATGTATTTCCATTCCCAGTTTTGAGATTTTGCTGTCCTAGTTTTTTATCGGCACGATGGTACCTTTAAGAAAGACGTACGTCGTGTTAACCTTCTCAGCGTCAAACTCTACCGTCGCCAATTTTCACATCTCGGGTGGCGCGACGCGTAGGTCGAAAGTCGGGTATCAAGTACAAAGTGCATTTTTAATTACTTCTATGTTGATAGTTTTTCACTGTGTCTTATGCCCACCCAGCACCCTCATTCATTACAAGGGTCCAGGATGTTTGTTATTTATTAATAATTTAACATAAACGTTATTTTCTATTTTCTACACTGATGGTTTTGTGTTCATAATTAATAGTGTTGGCAAAAACCGATTATTTTAATAATCGAGTACTTGATACTCGATCGATTTCAATAATCGAGCGATTTCACTCGAAATTCATATTCATCAAGTGATGACGTTGTATTATATGACGAGGTATTATAGCTAGGGTTGCCAGGTGGCTGGGATGTTCCCTCAATTTTTTGGTTCGGAAGAGTACACCAAGTTTCTGAGAAGCTATCCGTAATTAAGATTCAACTACAAATTCCTTTAAATATGCTTATTAAATTAAATATGCTATATTATTTAAAAATAAGCATTTTAATATATATGCCTCAAATCATTGTTGTGCCTCCTTTAGCTCTAATTACTACCTAGATACACTGAACCTCCTCTATGTCAAAGAAAATACCGAATTCATATTGTATTTGAAATTATGGAAAAGTTAAAATTCTGGATAACCAAGATCATTTTGCATTTGTTTGAGAATAAATGCATGTATTGACATGAACCTAAAACCAAAATGTACAGAATAGATAACTCCAATTGAGAACTGATATTTTGAAATAATTTTGCTACTTGATTATTCCACAGTGTGTTTCGAAATTAGATGGCAAAACATTTCAATTATCCTTGTATAATATATCGCATAACCAATGTTAGTTAAAATTTGCTAAAGATGTTGAAACAGATCGTTATACCTACAGTTTCGGACTAAAAATAAAAAAGCTATTAAGCCTAAAACTTTATCAACATTTGGTAATAACCGTTTGCTTCCCATGTATAGTTTTTGCAGAATTAAATAGTTGATCTCTTGACTACAATAAAACCTCATTATCTATTCGACCATAAAATAAATAAGGAAATCCCAAATTTTAAAACCTTTTCGAGCTGAGCCGGACCAGGTATACAAATTCAATTTATACCTATGCCTGATGCATATATAAATACAAAGTGATTTCTAATAATTTTAATCTTTAGTGGTTTTCCGGCGAGAAATTTTTAGTTAGGCTTATTAGTGGTAGAATGCGTCCTTGGAATTGTGCTGATAGGGGGGGCATTTTCAAGTGTCGGGAATGGAGACTTAAATATTTAACAGCTGTTAAACAATTTAGAGAAGAAAATCGTCCAATTATTTACCTTGACAAAACATGGTTCGATACTCATGATACTCCAAGAAAAGGTTTGGATGATTCTTCCAAAAAATGTCAAACCTAGGCACCATCAAATAAAGGCAAAAGGATCACAATATTACATGCTGGTTCAGAGAACGGGTTTGTTCCAAACTGTCTGTTGCTTTCAGCTAAAAACATAGCAGATTCTTCTTTAGATTACCATCAAGATACCGACGCACAACTTTTTGAAGATTGGTTTAAACATAAACTCCTTAAAAATGTACCTGAAAATAGCATCATTGTAATGGACAATGCTAGTTATCATAGTCGGCAAGCAAAAATTATTCCCAATTCTAATAATACAGCAGAAATTCAAAATAAATTTATGATTGAAAATGATTTATATTTTGAAGAAACTTACAAAAAACGAGAACTGCTAGAAGTATTAAAAGCTTTTAAAATAAATAAGGAATACGAGTGTGACAAACTTGCAGAAGAAAATGGACCTATAGTGTTGCGTCTTCCTCCGTACTATTGTATATTCAATCCTATTGAGCTAATATGGCACCAATTGAAATCCAATATTAGGAGAAATAATATTTCTCCTACATTAAATGCATCTGTGGTGGAATTAATTAAAAACGAAGTAAGAAAAATTTCTGCAGACAGCTGGAAAAACTGTGTACAGCATGTACTTAAGGTGGAAAATTCTTACAATTGTATAATTACAAATGTTCAACCCTTAATTATAAGTTTAGGCTTAGATGAAGATAGTGATAGTGATACAGAGTTAAATTTTGAATAAATTATCAATAGTTTCTTAGAATTTAGTTAATTCTTATTGTACTTGTTATCCTAATAGTTATACTTTTAAATTATATTATTTTCAATTATCATTAATTATTATCATTATTTTACATTTATTATAGGTACCTAAAACTAAAAATACCTATCTATTTATTTTAAATTATAAAAATAAATCATGTGGTGTGGTATACATTTTCAAGCCGGCTCTGATCCCATTTATTGAGCTTTGAAGAGGTTCAGGCGTATGCAATAGGGTTTAATCAGGTAGTTTATTTATGGCAGTAAGAGACAACGGTATAATTCTGCAACAACTATAAGTATGTATTTCCATCAAAATGAAGGAATCAGATGTTACTACAATACACAGCTTAGGAATAGGAACAAACTTAATACTAAAGAGTCGTTGAAATACCAAATTACAACTGAGTTCACGAAATATTTCCATTACAGACCCCGCGATAAATAATAAAACCACATGAGCTCCATAAAGAGTACAACTACAAAACAACAGCTAAATCAACTAGACCCAACTACACATGTAGTTTATGCAACTGTAATTCGCAACTGTTCTGGTGGGATTTTATAAATATTAGTGCGCCCCAGGGTAAAAACATGCTCCGAGCAACATTTATGAATCAAGAGGGGCGGATTTGAGAATATACGTTATCAACTGGTAAATTGGCGCCTGGGGCCGAATTCGGGGCCGAATTCAATCAGCCGTTTGTACCGATATTACTGTTATAGGATTTTGTCAATATTCGAAACGATCCGATTTTATAAAAGTTTTGTCGGTTTTATGATTGTATTATTGCAAATTAATATTTTAGTATATCCAAGTATATTTTCCTATTACATTCTTGTAGATTTAAGTATTCCAATAATGCAACAAATAGTTAAAAGTAAAAAGATAATTGTTAAAAAAACACTTTAGGTATCTCTACGTTAAAAAAAATTGTCCATTACATTTACGGTCAAAATGCCTATATGGGAAATGTAATATTTGATAGCCTCGGCATGTCATCCTAGTCATATTTATGGAATAAATTTATTGATGTGTACTTTAATTATATTATAATGTCCGGGATGCAAATATGCCCCAATGTTTTTTGTTGTTTAGTATAGCAAGTACAATAGCTCCGTTGCTATTTGAAATACATGAAAAATGTTAATATAAAAGTTGAAGGGTAGTAACTGAGTTATAAACAAAATTATTTTTGAAGCTATAGGGTGGCTCAAAAAGGCAAAACAAGAATAAAAAATATTTTTTTAAATAGAACACCCTGTAGATTCTTGCATTTTTAAATTCCCCTCGATATTCCACGTATTATGGCAAATATAGTTTTTAATTACTTTGCAATGTTGCTAAGTTGTTCTAAAGAAATCAGTTTTGGAAGAAAAACCGTGTCATCTTAAAATTTGAAATATAATTGAATTAACTAAAGACGTTCCAAACAGTCTCGAGGATATAAAAGACAAAGCCTAATTTAAAACTTTAGACCATCGGAACATTCCATGCTTTGTACAGGGTGTTCTCTACAAACGTATCAACATGTCACATTTGAAAATTAATTCACTCTGTTTTTCAAATGAAACATGCTGTATTTTAATATCTTATCTTGTAGCGTTTTTTGCCCTCTATAACACTTGTTAAGAGATTTATATAGTTATTTTTACTCATTTTGGAGTGGTATCTGTTTTTAATAAAAAGTCTGAAAAAAATGTTTTTTTTTTAATTGTATTTGCCATGACAGACAAAGGCAAATAGCAAAGGCCATAGGATAATTTAAGTTGTCATTTTATTCCTCTTCCAATCCATTGCTGGCCATAAGTTTCATTTCTTCTTGAACTATGTTTGGTATATGAGCAATAAGCTGTGGTAAATCATTTTTGAGAAAGTCCAAATAGATATGTCCATTTAGAGCCCATTCCAAGAAAAATGTGGGCCATTGTGTCTGCTACATTTCCTCCCAACCCATTTAAGGATCATCTGTTTTGTTAATGAAATCTAATAAAATGAGGGTTAGTAGTGGCATGATCAGGGAAATTATGTCTATTGACATTACCATTTTTATGGTTGCGCCCACGCGCAAAATTCAAGTCTGTTCCCATCGTTAATTACTTGCAGCAACTGGACGTGGTAAGGACGCAATTCGTTTGAGTTGTTGATTAATTTTGCACTACAGCTGCCGTTCGTCCAATATTCAGTTGTTGTGCAGGACGCTTACCAATATGAGGATTCTCAGTAATACGTAACACAACGTTGAATTAATTCGGTCCTTTTTTTTCAGTCGCACTTTTTGTAGTTTCAAATATCTCCATTGACTTTTCAAATATCTTTTTTTTCTGATGTCTTCGCTCTGGGTATCATTCTTCATAAATTTGCCATTGCCATTTTGAGCCAAAAATAATTTTGCCTTATAGCTCACTCACTCACTCAGTGTAGTCCTACAACATTTTTCATGTATTTGAAATTGTAAGGAGCTATTGTACTTTGCCACACTAAACGACTACCCTGTATTCAGATTTTTTAGATTTTCCTTATTATTTAAACATTGGTATATGGAGTGTCCCAGGTGGGAGGTATAATGTCATCTAAGATTTTTTTATATGGAACACCCAGTATACCGGAAGTGTCAGGAGGAACGCTTACCCCTATAACTTTTTTTTATTGTTTAAATTACAGAAATAAACTTTGCTGGGTTTGTTCGGGTTTGTTGTGTGATATTATTTTGCAGATTTTACCTAAACTTTGGATTTTTAAATGGAACACCCAGTATATTTTTAGTTATATCGATTCAGAACACCATTCCAAAATCAACAACACCAGATACATCACTTTTTGACACTAAATGTTTTTTATTTATTTATGTTTTTATTTTTTCATTTAGATTGTTATGAACTAAAATAGTTACTTCTAAGCCAAATTATGGCTGATCTTAAATTTGTAATTATGTTCATTTGTTTATTAGTATTATGGTGTCATGGGTACCTAGATAAATGTAAAGCCGTTTGCGCTTCTTATTGTATTTTTTGTCATGAATTGGTATTTTTAATAAATTACTATGACATAAGGGTGTATGATATGAAATTGTTGGAAAAAAATAGCTCTTTGTGTCCCAATATGTTTTCATTTGAAAAAATTGAGTTTTCTGAAAAAAAACTTTCTTAAAAAGTTAAGCAGTGTGTAAAAAATTTAAAACACAATAAAATTTGAAAATAACATTTTTACCAAAAATTTACCTTAGACGGAAACCATTTTAAGGATTTCATAGCAATCTAGATGGAAAAATAAAAATGAAAATAAAAATTATTTAGAGTGTCAAAAAGTGACGTATGGGGTGTCGTTGAATTTGGAATGGTATTCATTTTGAATCGATATAGCCAAAAATATACTGGATGTTCCATTTAAAAATCCAAAGTTTAGGTCATGTCCGTCCTGTCATAAAATGCAAAATAATATCACATACGAACCCACCAAATTTTATTTCTGTAATTTAAATAATAAAAAATTAGGTGTTATTTGTATGATAAATACTTAACCGTTTTGTATAACCAAACACACCTCTGGAAATAGCGGTTTCCGAAATATTGAAGCTCCATTTACGATTATTTGTCTGAAAATTATTTTCAACTCAGAATTTGGTGGATTAGATATAATAAGTAATTTCCATAACACCCTGTATGTGTCGCGGTAAATACATGGGAAAGTAACAGCGCACTAGTATAAACAAGAAATCCCGAGGAGAGGTTTAAACACTCTTTCAATTTGCTTGTATTGTCTTTGATCTTCAAAGATCCATCAAAAACGAATTTCGAACGCTTGTCTTCCCACTAAATCAAATTTATTGTTTTCCTTTGCCTCTCTAAAGCATCCCTACACGAAAACAAACAATTTTCAATTCCTTTGGGCAATTTTCTACCATCTCAAAAAGAACTTTAACCAATATAGTTTCCTTCATTGTCCCGATAATACGACTTGATAAAACTTCCTCGAATAAAGAACGAAATAGATACCTATAAAATCTGGAGTCACGCAAAATTCGTGATTGGTATCGTAATTTATTATCGATAAACATTGAGATAATAAGACTTCCGACAATATTTGTAAAGTGGATCTTATTTAAAATATGCCGAAGAGACAGATAAAGTATATTTATCTATAATATACTCTGCCAAGAAGATTTCTGATATTAAATTGATTGAAAAAGTTTTCGCATTTGATTTGAGAAGCAACAAGGCATAGCATTTTAATTATTCTAAATTATGTTTTGTCCCTGTAGACTATTCTCTCGTTTCATTGTAATATCAATATTCTCATTTAATTAAGAAGTTGTCATTACCAAATATGGTACTCGTGGAGTTGTTAGCCGGGGTTTGGTTGAGAAATAGCAAATTTAGGACAAAACATAAATTCCTTATATAAAAAGGTTCGAGAGTATAATTTGCCTTCATCAAGGCTTTTCCAAATTAAAAAAGAATTTTATGTCAGATATTTACAATATAATATCACCTCCAATAACATAGATGCACAATATGAACATACAAAACTGTCCTTATACAGGATGTCAATTTGAAAACCACTCTTATTATTTCGCTTCCAGTAATAATATTAAAAATCGAAAAGAAACGTCAATTTTGTTGTAAAGATTTTAAAAGATATTTGCAGCCTTCGTGGTTTAACCCTCTGGAAAGGGTAGATGTTACCCTTAAAATCTTAAATGAGAAAGGGGGTCAAGTAGAACATCATTAAGTTACCTGCACTGATATTTATGGTTTTTAGGATATTATTAAAACATTATCATGTTTTAATAGAAAGTAACTGTCTATAAATAAACATTAATATGTCAATTTATGGAACGCGATTTCTTGGAAATTCAACTAAAAAAATACTAGTATTATTAATATACATATTATTGGAAAGATATTTAACCACCTTTAAAATGTTGTGAAACTTGACCCCGCTCCCCTTCCTATTTTAGGCGTTATGGGTACATCCACTTCTCCTAGGAGGTTAATCCACGTAGGCTCCATATACTCTATAGCTGGAAATTGTATCTAACTGTCAATTTATATCTATTTCTCAATTTTATAATTAAAAATTTGTGTTATGACAGTTTGACAGTGTATTTGCAATTATACTACTTCCAATTTATATATATTTCGTACAAAAGTCTTATTTTACATCAAATTATTGCCAATTTGTGTTATGAAGTGAATATATTTTGATAGTCTATTTGCAACGTTACTACTTTCAGTTTATGTATATTTCTTACTAAAGTCTTATTTTTCGTCATATTATCGTTTTAGTTACATATCACAAGAAGGCTTTTGGTTTTAAAATGGTATTTAACATTTTCTCAGAAATAATATAGGATAGCACACTTATCTCATGTTCCACTTTGAATACTCAAACATCAGCTGTCGATTCACATCTTCTCAGTCAGCACGCCTGAACAAAGACTTGAAAGAAAGTTAGAAGTTGAATTTAACGCTGAGAAATCCCAGGCAGCAGTTTTCTACAAAAAGTTTAACATTACAGAACCGGACATAGTCATCGCAGGACACGCAATTCCACTGACTTCATCTATTAATTTGCTGGTCGTCAATCTGGGAGGAATATGTCTTCACATAACCATGTTGCAACTCAACAACCTTTGATACTCTACAAGGCCCAGATTCGACTATCACTAGAGTACTACTTTCCTATCCTGGAGCTCTGCAAACATACTCTTGGGCTATTAGATTCCATCAAAAGGAGAGCTATTCGTCTGATCGGAGACCACGAACTGACAAAGAACCTCGATCGCCTAGAACATCGATGGTGATTTTACTGTATTTTACAGATATTTACATGGAAAATATTCGACTGACCTTGCCCGGCTAATTCCACCTAGACCGACGAATAGCAGAAATACAGGACGAACCACTGTCGCATATCCATATGTGGTTCAGCTTCAGCATCTCGAACTTCATTATTTAAGAATTCCTTCATCTGAAGGACGGCATCCTTATGGAGGTCGTATTTCCCAGCGAATATAACCTCCAATGATACATCGCTTTAATTCCAAAAGCACCACTGCCAGGGTGCCAGAGGATTTTTGATATAGTGCATGTGGTTGATCATGAAAAAAAAGTTGAACTGAAAACCCAACAAGGGTTCTTATGTAATTAAATCCTCAACCCGACTGGGACACCCAAGACATCTGAATCTGACATCATGAAGTTAATAAGTTAACATTTTTTTAGTGTCTCTGTTAAAAGTAATCGCATCGCTATTATTGCAATTGCTTACTCTGTGGCTGTCTATTGAGTCCGAATAAATACGAAATAATGTTATGAAATTTAACTTCAAACTTTACTAATAAAAATTTAAAAAATCACAAAGTTGGCATCTCATCAAAATTGTTTCCTCAATTTGGTTACAAAATATGTTTCACTCTTAATAATTGAGCATCATCAAACCTAAAAGTTATATTTTACAATTTGAAAGAAAAACCCCCTACGAACAAACCCTTTTTTGTCACCTGACATACAAGGAATCACAATTAAAAAGTTAAAAGCAAGTAATACATACATACAACCTGAGGTTGGAGGAGGATGGTCAGGTTTTATAGAGTGGGCTATTATTGGTTCACACCAAAAAATTTGAGGTTAGTCACTTGTTTATAATATGATGTGTATTACTTGTTTTTAACTTTTTAATTTTTAATTGTGATTTTTTTGTTGTTAGGTAAGAAAAAAGTGTATATTGGGGTTTTTTCTTTGAAATTGTAAAATATAACTTTTGTGTCTGATGATTCCCATTTAAGAGTGAAACATATGTAACCAATTGAGGAAACAATTTTGATGAGACGCAAACTTTGTGATATTTTAATTTTTTATTATCTTAAACTTAAAACTTTACGTCCCTTTCGCACTTATACAAAAGGAAGATATGCAACCTGCACCGCTAGCCTCTATCAGTTCATCTATAATATTATTATGGCATACGAAAACAATGAAGCGTGACAATGAAAGAATCAACGGAATTCAAAATTTACATATACAATTAATAATACTGCAGGTTTATTCTAATGTATTTCATTTTACCATAAGTCGAAAAGTTTGTAGCCAAAAGCTGTTGTGGAACTTTCCAGCTTTTAGTTTTTAGGGCAGTTGACAACGTAGAAATGTGCCAAACGCGATAATGCGAGTTTAAATTGTTTTGGTCGGTACGTTGGCTTTATTTGTGTGGACGAAATATTTCAACATAGTTTGACGGTCAAGTTTATTTTAAATTTGTTACAGTCGCAAAATTTTCAAGCAAATTATCACCGGTTGATTATTTCTACAAAATGATAAGGGAAAATAAACTACTCGACAATTACTCTAAATTGCTTGAAATGTTACACTGAAGGAAATTCGGTAATGTAGTCATTTCTTTGATAAATAATTATTTTGAAGATTTATGCAAATGCAAATACCGGGAAGAAAGTCAATTTCTCATTATATTGAAAGAATATACGTTGCATCAAATATTTAAGGTTCTACTCACTGGGTGAGAACGTTAAAAGTTCATTTACATTTTACGATCCTATTGCCCATGAATAAAGTTTTGTATACCAGGGGGGCATCATCTCCCCTAAACTTTTCACAGCTGTCTTGGAATATGCAATGCAACTGCCTTGGGAGAATAGAAGTATCAATATCGATGGCGAAAGGCTAACACACCTTAGATTCGCAAATGATTTCGTTCTCATTGAGAATAACACATCGGCGATACAATACAGATGATCGAAGAAATAATACAGGCTGCATCAAAAGTTGGTCTCCGAATACATGCACGTAAATCCCAAATAATAACAAATTTAGTGCTCGCACAAAACATCACTATATGGGACTCCGAGATAGAAGAAACGCATATGTACAAATACCTCGGACACGAAATACAAATTGGAAAGAACAATCAAACACACGAAATACAGCGTAGGATAGGTTTGGGTTGGGCTTCTTTTGGCAAATTACAAGAGGTATTTTTTTATTTTATTTATATATTTATTTTATTTATTTATATATACTTTATTTAGCACTTGGCTAGTAAAAAGAACAAAATAAATACATATTTACATACATTGTTTACAAATACAAAATGCTAACATAAGCTCTGTCCTCGCAAATACACAAAAAGTTTTCTACAAAATACAGTCAAACTAGGTGAGCTCCTTATCACATCGGGAAGCGCATTAAAACGGCGAAGTCCCTCATAAAAAAGAGTTTTTTGTAGACCAACAGATTTTAGATAGTGAATGTTGTAGTTTCTTGCTGATCTGATACCATAATTGTGACAGTCATATCTTCTCTCAAGATATGAGTTGAGATAATGAGGCAATAAATTGTTTTCCATTTTGTATATTAAAATGAGGTTCGCCCTTCCAATCCACTGCCCGACGTTCAACCAGCCCAACTCTGTTAACATACAATCTATTGGTGTATATTTATTACATCCGAGCAAAATCCTCATGACCTTATTTTGCTGTACCTGCAATCTACCAATCTCCTCCCCCGTACATGAAATTAACAAAGACGTACAGTAATTAAAATGCGGCAAAATAATTGTTTTATAAATTAATCTTTTTGTCCATTGAGACACACAGGAAGATACTCGATAAAAAAACCCAATCTTTTTTGCCAACTTTTTACAGAGATAGTCAACATGAGCAGAAAAATTGAGCTGCGGATCCAAAATTATTCCGAGATATTTAATTTCACTTACATATGTGATTGGAGTATTATTTATGTACAGCGATAAATTTAACTCATTAAAAGCATTACATTGTGTCTTTGAACCAATTATCATACAATTCGTTTTTGTTGCATTTAACTTTAATTTATTCTGGCATAATCAGTCATATAAAATGCTGAGCTCACTATTAAGAACAGTAACTATTTCTCGCCAATTCTTACCAGAAACAGAAATTAGGGTGTCATCCGCAAATAAACTGACAAAACATTTTTTTAAAGACTTATAAATGTCATTTATATATATTATAAATAAAAGTGGACCCAGTACGCTACCCTGCGGGACACCTAGTCTAGTAATACTATTTCCAGACACTGTATTATCTATTTTTGTCCTTTGGAACCTATAATTTAAATAGTCACCAATCCAGCTTAATGCGCTCTCTCCTATCCCATATGCTATCAATTTTTTTAACAATATGTTGCGATCTATTATTTCAAAGGCTCGCTTTAAGTCCACAAAAACACCAATCACTATGTCTCCTTCATTGATTTTTTTCCTCCATTCTGCACAAATATATTGGATGGCCGATTCACATGAATGATTACTTCGAAATCCGGACTGTCCCACGAATAGCAACTGATTCTCTTCAAAGTACTGTTTAAGCTGATTGCACACAATAGTCTCGATAATTTTTGTCCACTACTGGCAGGAGATTTATTGGTCTAAATTGCGCGGCGGTCTCCGGCTTAATAGAAGTAATATATCCATAATATATCCATATGTCTGAAGAGAAAAGTGTATGACCAATTCGTGATAACGGTAATAACATATGGAGCAGAAACCCTGACATTAACAAAAAAGTCAGCAGAAAATCTAAGAGTGGGCCAAAGAGCCATGGAGAGAGCCATGCTTGGAACCACGAAAAAGGACAGAATAGCTAGCATAATACTATTAGACAGAGAACTAAAGTTACAGACATAGTTGAGTGAATGACTAGAATGAAATGGAGATGGGCAGTTCATATGACGAGAACATCAAACGATAGGTGGAATAAAAGAATATTGGAATGGCGACCACGAGAGGACAAACGTAACAGAGGCAGACCACTGACGCGCTGTAGTAACGATGTAAGGAGAATATCGGAAATTGGATAATGATGGCTCAGAATCGATAGACATGGAGAAATTTAGATGAGGCCAGCAGTAGATGATGAGGATGATGATGATACCAGGTACCGTCAGTGGAATACCTACACTATTTTATTTTAGTTACTTTTAATATATCTATTGAAAAAATAGCGATATTGAAGGGAACAAATAGGTATATCGTCATCTGAATACACAAGTAAAACGATCTTCCCTACCACAAGTATAAGTATATTAATATTTTAAGAATTGTTTACCTATTCCTTTGTCCATCATGTTGTCTATTTGCCATAGATTTCTTGTTTCTTTTATGTACTCCTCATATTCTGTCGTGTTAATTCAAAGAGGCGTATCTGCACATGTCGTAAAGAGTTATTTATACCATTCAAAGTAACGTGCCATGAATGAGCTCATCTAAATGATAACCAGATAGGGCCACCTATAGCTTAACATGGGCTCTGAACCACGATCCTCGGTAATACGTTGCGCCAAGGGGTATCAACCCTTGGTTCCTGGCATTGCGGTATGAGCCACCGATTGGGGAGTGCGTACCGTCCTCTGTACCCCACAATTCATCCGATGTCATCCGGCCAAGTTACCGGCGTGAATGATGTACTGATGGGGGTATGAGATATTTTTTAGTCTTCTCTATTCTTTGCATGAAGCCGAGCAGTAATGACATGATTAAAATCTACCGATTGCGAACCGGTTTACCGATCACTGGATTTAAACCTGTCGTTCGTCCCAGAGTTCCTAGTGACTGCGGCTTTAACCGCGGAGCCACCATAGCCGGTATCATCTATTTTATATACATATAGCATTTCGCGTAGCAAGAAATATTTTATTTTTTTTTTCCACACTAACTGACTCTATTGAATTCAGTTCACAATGATATTAGGATAATAATTTGCGGCTTTTCCGCATTACATTATTAAATATTTTCCGTTATTACTAAATATAAAATTTCGTATAATATAATATTTTTTTATTTTAATGTTATTTATTATACCACGAACAAACGCCGTAATTTTTTAAAGGTAATTTATACGGTGAATTCTATCGAGGGATAACAAGAGTATCTTTTTCGTTAAAATGCAAAAAAATATAATAACTCATAATTTAGTCCCTGTATGTGACGGCTTTAAAAAAAAATACAACAAATAGACAATATCCAGTGCGTTATCCAAACCTACCTTTCATCGTAATTTTATATTTCGGGCGGATTCCGGAAATACATGGAAAAGTCATCTTTAAGTGTCCTTTTTAAGGGGCTAGAGCTCCCTTACCAGGAAATTTCAGGGGCATATTTATGTCTACTTCTTGTTTTATTTTAGGATCTATATTGCCCATAGAAATATTGGGCGCTAATTTCAGGAGACCCTATACAGGGTGTTCTGGAAATCTCCTGGATATGAAGGAAACAAATTAAAAGAGTACTACAAGTTCATATAAACTTTTTTCGTCGTGTAGTCCTCCTTTTCGGAGATATGAACTCCCAAAGAGCTCCAATGGAATCAAGCATTTAACACATAATTATTGAACCGCCAGATATATTTTAATTTTTTTTTTAATATGATGTATACCAGGAATGACCCTTCAAATTACTATCCAAGAAAGTGTTGTGAATTACTCACAGCTGTATGACAAGAACTTTGCGAACTTTTAAAATTTTATTAAATAGAGCCGGTGAATCCCTCATAAAAGCCACTTCTGCAATGCAAATATGAAAAATTAATTTTACAGGGTGGTAATGAATGCGCCATAGAGTTAACGCAGATTTCACACATGAAAATAATAGGTTTGAGCTAAACATGCCTGGTGGTCCTTATTATTGAATTATATGAATATAAATAATTTCAACAAATGTTAAAAATTTCCTTATATCCCACAAAATATTAAAACGCAAATATCGGGGAAATGGATTGATTTAATAAAACAAATGAAGACTATTTGACCCAATAGACTAAATTCTATGTTAGAATAGATAATTTTATTGGATATAAATATACAAATCTTGTTAACTAGAGAATATTAACTAGAAAAGGAAATGAAGTGGCCTATTACAAACCCACAGAGATTTTTTTAATTTATTTTTTTAAAGCGTTGCATTCAATAAATTTGCTTTAAACATATTTAATCCACTTCAATACTATCAGCCATATTCACTAAAGTTAAATTCTGAAATAGTCGTAAAATGGCAGTTGGTAGTTTAAAGTGACAACTGTAAGAATAAGTCAACCTAGTTTTGTATTAAATTAAATCTTTTATTTTTTATTTTTGAAGGAAAAGGTATTTCAGGATGTGATTAGTACAACTAAAACTAACTTGGAAATGCAATATTCTTCGGAGAAAGGCATTAACTCAAAACCCAAGAATTTTAAATTAATGCAAAAGTGCCATATAAAAGCAATAACGTAATGTCAAGCAACTGGGCGACTTTTTAGTGAATAAAGTGGAACTACTTTAAAAAAAGTTCATCACATCCCTATCAGTATTGATAAGTATAAAGTCATGCGAGTCTTAACTAAATAAGTTGTAATTAACATGTTTGATACATCAACATGAAAAATATGATTTTATTAATCGTTTTGAATAACATAATGTACTAGGATCCTTGAAGAAGTGATTTTATAAAAAAAAATTTTTTTGGAAATTTATCGTGAGTACGAAAAATTATATGGATAAAGAAACGAGCTTTTGTTATATTACCTTTGATAAATGTATAAATTTTTTTAATTCGTAATAGAGGTCACCACTTCATATTCAGGTTAAAGTCGAAATTTAAACTGGTTTCCCAACCTCACTAAATGGGAGTGCGGTTGCAGAATTGAAGTTTTGATTAACCTTACGACATATAGTGTACATAAATACTTATGTTGGGACGTGCAACTATTGCAGCATTGCATTACAAAATTATCTTGAATCATACATGGTGTCGTAAAATAAGCATCCAGAACAATTTTTTTATTATATTATATTATATTATATACATTTATTACACTTCAAATATAAAATATAATTGCTATGTTGACATTTTCATACTGCATCTATAAAAATAAACAATTTCAGTTTTGACAGACAATATGAAATCACTTTCCTAATAATTATTTTCTTAGTTCGGTAAGATAACGAGTTTTCATATAAAATCTTACGTTCATAAACCATAATAAAACTTCAGGTTCCTAGTTTATTAACTAAAATATTAAAGTCATAAAACTTTTTATAGTTTATTTTTCAGTAATGATTTTTTATTGTGTTCGGTTTTTACTGGAATGTTGAAATGAACATTTCATTTTATACCATCCAGAATTATTTGTTTAATATTACGAAAATGTTAAAGATGAAATATTATTTTTTTAATTGCAGTTCTTCGCTAAAATAAGTTCAACTTCATTCCTTTTTTTAATTGAATTAAGTACATTTTTCTGTTATAATACAACAATATAACTACTGAAAATAATTATTTTCTTTTTATGTCAAACACAAGCACTATAGGAAAAATCCTTTAGGGCACTCTGGGAGCGGTGCGTGTGCGCAAAAAGCGATTTACGTTGGTTTTGAATCGTTGGAGGTTAGATTCGTTGAAGGATGAAGTCATCCAGATGAAAGAACTCTTAAATAATAAAGTTTGAGGAGTACTAAGCTTAACCACATATGGATGGGCGGCAGTGGTTCGTCGTGTATTTCTGCTATTCGCCGCTCTAGGCGGAATTAAGAGGGCAAGGTCAGCCAAGCACTTTCCATGAAAATATCTGTAAAAGACAGTCAAATCCCCAACCAGTCTTCGATGTTCTAGGCTGTCGAGGTTCCTCGTCAGCTCGTGGTCTCCAATCAGACGAATGGCCCTCCTTTCGATGGAATCCAGTAGCCGAAGAGTATGTTTGGGTGCAAAGCTCCAGACATTAGAGCAGTACTCTAGTGATGGTCGAATCTGGGTTTTGTATAGTGTCAGAAGTTGTTGAGGTGTGTACAACTTTTTGGTCCGGAAGAACACACCCAGTTTCTGTGACGCTACCTTGGCGATTGCCACAACGTGATTATCCCAAGACATATTTCCTCCCAGATTGACGCCCAGCAAGTTAATAGATGAAGCCTGTGAAATTGCTTGTTCTGCCTTGACTATATCCGGTTCTGGAATGTTAACCTTTCTAGCGAAAACTGTTGTCTGGGTTTTCTTAGCATTAAATTCGACTTGGTTACTGTCACCCCAAGAAAAACCAAATTTAATTAATTAATAATTAACCAAATTTAGCAAACTTTGAGCGTGGTTCTCAAAATTTTTCGCCTGCTCGGGTTTGTTCAGCCCACCAGTACTGAAAATGAGAAGGCGGCATTTTTCAGTTCTCGTCTACGGTGGCAGCACATCTAAAACGGCCCTGACTTTATTATTTCATCAGGTAAGTTATAGATATTAACAAATTTGGGCAATTTTTAATCTAAATTAATATAACGGCAGCTTCTAAGATTAGAAAATTATAAATACAATAAAAAAAAACACCAAACCATTTTATCATTGCCTGCTTTTTAAAAAATCCACTTTATTTCTTTTTCAACGCCGGAATCTGAACGTATTTCACGAAGTATGTAATTGAAGCCGACACCTATATCGAATTTCGGTCGATCAAAACGTCGGCACCAATAAACATTTAAATAAAAAACAAAACAAAACGAGTTTTCTTGTCCCGAGGGCTCTCAAGAGTATTCCTATAGGAGCGATCCCAGGAAATGTGTGACAGGCTGTACTTTGTCATAGGCGGAGATGCTAAAGATTATTATTTTTGACTTCCACTTTTCAGTATAGGAAATGTGTTTCACGTGAAAACAATATTTGTTAGCTTTTCTAGAACGTCCTGCATCAAGGATAATAGATTCGGATAGACTGCTGTGAAATATCAGAAGACTGGAAGTCTATAAATCTCCAAAAAATACAGGTTTGTAATACTTTTTTTTTTCGAAATTATTCGAGTCCAGATCCTAGGTGTTCCATTTAGACAGCACGGCATAAGCTGATGAAAAAACCGACAACTTTATGAAAAATGCAATAGAAGAAAGCTTGCAAACCGTTAATAATGTGAGACCAAATTATTTAAAACCTTAATCAAATGGTCCAAAATATACGAAATAATTTACTGAAATTATCTTTTGCATAACTTTGACGTGCTTCAACATAAACATGATTGATTCTTTAAAAGTGTATCGGTGGTACTTTTTGAAACATACATAGCCACAGTATAGGTATCTCTATAATAAATTTTGCATGATGGAATTGGCTCTTTTAAAATATAGTATACTCGTATAATATAATGAATATAGTATTAAACTGCAATCCTATGGTATGCCCAGTCGATCGATTCTGTACATGGTTGTCTAGCTTCCTTGACGACCGTTCTCTGCAAGTTGCGATTAATGGATTTCTCTCAGACACCTTGACTATCAATGCCGGTGTTCCTCACGGGTCCATATTGTCTCCCACCCTCTTCTTACTCTAGATTAATACAAACAAATCTTCTAGTAAAAACCAAAAATTCAATAATTAGCTGTGCTGACGATAGCACACTTGTCTCATGTTTCACTTTGAATGCTCAACCATCGGCTGTCGATACACATCTTCGGAGACAGCGTGAAATATCACGCATCAACAAAGACCTGGAAGAAATTTTGACTTGGGGTGACAGTAACCAAGTCGAATTTAACGCTTAGAAAGCCGAGGCATCAGTTTTCTATAATAACGTTAACATTACAGAACCGAATATAGTCATGGCAGGGACGTAATTCCACTGGCTTCATCTATTAATTTGCTGGACGTCAATCATCATACTCTCATACTTTTGGGCTACTGGATTCCATCGAATGGAGATCCATTCCTCTTATCTGAGAGCACGAGCTGATAAAGAACCTCTATAGCCTAGAACATCGAAGAAAAATATTCTACTGACCTGGTCCGCTTAATTGCACCTAGAGCGACGAATAACAGAAATACACGACGAACCACTGCCGCCCATCCATATGTATTCAGCTTAGTACTCCTTCATCTGGAGGACATCATCCTTATGAAACGACTTCCCTGAGGTCGTGTTTCCCACCGAATATAAACTCCAATGATTCAAAACCAACGTGAATCGTTTTATTCGTACATGCACCACTCCCAGAGTGCCTTAAATGTATTTTCCTATAGTGCTTGTGTTTGGTCATAACGGAAGACATGCAATGCAGATTGAGGGGTCCAATGAAATGAACATGAACTTATAACAAGTTGAGCAATTTTCGGTCGCAGTCGTCGTTGTAATCACAGAAAAATCTAAGTTCGTAGGTCGTAGTTCATGCCTCTATTAAGTCATGGACAGACATTTTAAATGGGGAGGTTTCTAAAGGCTATGTCAAAATTGGAACCAGCTGAAATGTTTGGAAAAGTTATTATTTTTATAAGCATATTATAACCTACTAATCCGATTTTCATTTATTTTCAAATTATAGACTAATTAGAAGAAAAATCATCTAGACCTTACCTTTGTCTCGAAGAAACTACAGATTTTTAAATTATTGTCCTTTATTATTATTACGTACTAATACTGTTTTTTATTTAAACAATAGTTGTATCACATTTCTACTTGGTGTAAGTACCAACAAAAGTAATTTATTATATTAATAAAAAAAATGTACTTAAACCAGCACTTTCTTAAGACTTTTAAAAAAGACATTGAGTTTTAAATTTTCGAATTATACTGAATGGTAAACTTAAGGAACAAAACGTCGGAAACCCAGTAAGTGTTGTATATCGCTGAACGTAGACTTCCTCTTTCATAATTTAAACAAAAAAATCCAGGCCTGTAATTAAAAAAATTAAGTTCATGATAGTGACCCAAAGACGAAACGTCGCATTAAAGAACTGATGAGGCCATCTTATGAAGATTAAAAAGTAGCAATGAGAAAATGAAATTAATTTTTGGATATCTCTTCGAACAAAGTCAAGAAAAAATAAAAACGGAAACGCAACATTTTAAATTTTTTCAAGTATTTTGAAAGCACCTTATTGCTTTTTTGCGGTATATTATTGGGCCCATAATTACTCAACTTTGCCCTAATTGAAATTACTTCGTATCTTTTACCGTTTCCGAAATTCCAATGATGAAAGTCGAATTTGTTACACCCTGTAGACCTACAGGCGTATTTATACGCGCCACTGAAGTCGTAAACCTAAGAAAATTCCATCATATATATTCGTTTGTCTATAACGGCAGACCATCGTTCTTATATTCACTACCAGTGTTAACATCAAGGGAATCCATTTTGCAAAAAGTACATTATTCAGCATTACATATCCACGCGAGACGGACAGCAAAAAGGATTACGACCCTTTCCTTTTTTATATTTAAGTGGTAAAATAGGTCAGCAAAAATCTCGAATATTTCAGTATTCGAGAATAAGTATGGAAATGTCTATTATATTTTATTGAAAAATAATGGACCATATGGGGCCTTTTCAGGCGTGGAGCGTATTATTTTTAACTTTATCTGCATAAAAAGGTATCAGATTTATTTTCCACTTGCAGGTTTAACAGATTTGATGCCTTATACATAATTTATAGAAAAAATATTTCTTGTGCTTCAGTTTTATTGGTTTATAATATCCCTTATGAATTGTTATTATTTAACAGTTAACGCTTCAGAAAAAAGTCATAAACCTATTTTTCTAATATGTGCTACTAATGTGTCCAATATGGTAACTGCCGCACATCGATATGTGGTTAAGCTTAGTACTCCTCGAACTTCATTATTTAAGAATTCTTTCATCTGGAGGACTTCATCCTTATGGAACGACCTTCCCTAGGTGGGTTTTCCAAACGAATATAACCTCCAACGATTATATATTATATTTTCACGTTCCAAAAATGACCGCTAGTGGGAACAATTACTATTATATAACTAAAAATTCAAATTTCTTCGAATTATCACTGTTAAGGTATTCATTTAATAACGGATATAAAACGATCCTTAATTTTTGCGAAAATTTGTTCGTAAGACTTTTTTCGTATCGCCGATAATATGCATGTGGGAAGCGTGTAATAAATATTTTAAAATTAGTGTATCTTCCATACTCTTTATCCAAATTTAATCTTCGGATCGTTTTAAAGATAATCTTACACTTATTAAATATCCGACGGTGATGATTATCGCTAGTTCACACTACGTCTTCTAGAGGGTGCTGTTTACCCATAACTCTGTCGTTTTAATTTTCTTAATAAAATCAAATAGCAAGATATATTCCTTCCTTAAGGAGCACAAAAATAGCTACATTTTGGAGCAAACCGTAATTCGATAACTCCATTATTTCTCGAGATATTTACAAAATAACCATTTTATTCCAAAAAATTAATGTTAAATACCTGCTTATCATGATATTCATCAGAACAAAATATTGCCAACCCTGCTAGATGGTAGGCAACTTTGATATTAAGTTAGTTTCATATTATTTGTGTATTAAATAACAAAGTTAATAATAATAATAATAATCGCATTTATTCAAAGATGTATGTTATAAAATTATATACTATGAATTCTGAATTTATAAAGTAATATCATAATGCAGACAAACAACCGAATTGGAGCTATATTTATCCAAGCTGTTACCTAATCCGCCATATAACCCCATCTGGATGCCAGTAGAGTGGTAAAGTAATTAAACAGGAAAAAAAATCTAATAATAATATTAATATGTATATAAGTACTAAATTACCATACAAATATAAATAGCAGGCCATTAGAAGATCATGCATACATACCTTCATACACATATATTTAAAATTACAGTCATACACACCCATACCCACTTATATGCAAGCATCCAGCCTAGAGTCTCCATAATTAGTCAGATTCAATAAGCCGAGCTCGAAGTGTTCTCCTATATGCTCCCACACTCGTTTGGCAAACTTTTGTACAATCGCGTAGCCTGGTAGATAAACCCACTCCGGTACACGGCCGACGAATGTCTTGGTATCGCCAGCATAACCCTATATCGCGTATTTCTATTATGGACTACATCGCGATTTAGAAGCCTCTTACGACTATAAGAAGGATTCCCAGTAGTGATTACTTTATGAAGAAAAATCTCAAACTGTAACGTCCTTCGGTTAGCCATGCTTAACCAGCCCAGGTGATCAAACTTACGCAGAGAACAAACATAACGGCAGCATGAATTTTGAACTCTTTGTATTCTTGCAATATCTCTTCAAGTCAGAAATGGGCAAGATGTGCATTTATATTAATTTTAAATTGCAGAACGATTTTCTAATAAGGGAAATGATATGCTCTGGAAACCTAAGGCTGCCATCTAGCATGACACCCAGAGTCTTTCCTGCTGGTACAGGTGTTTTGCCTATAAATACAATCCCTTGCCTATAAATATATTCCCTTCTAGTCGGGCAGCCACCACCAAATTTTGTTTTCTTTGCCAATGAGTTATTTTTTTTTTTTTGGTTTAGTTAAGTTTTAGGTACATTTTGCTCTTGACTTTGCTTTTGTATCAACTTATTTTTATTTTGGACAAAGTGTGAGAATAGACTAACATGAATGCAACAAAAGGCTAAACATTTTAACATACATTTTCTTATTATTGGATATAGTTACTAAATAGATAAAAAAAAAGCATTGCAAAATAATCCTTACATTGTATTCGTTTAATAGTAAAAAATTCAACATTTATGCCCAACAAGTAAAAAATAAATAAACTGAAAATCTCAAAGGCAACAAACTAGTTAATTTTGTTATCTTTAAATAATAAACAATTGTAAAATTAACTTAATATCAAAGTTGCCAGGGCATCTAAGAGGGTTGGCAACATTTTGTTTTCATGGATATCATGATAAGTAGGTACCTAACATTAATTTTTTTTTAAATTGTTACTTGTTAGTAACTCGAGAAAGAAAATAGGTATTGTATTACGTTGTTATTAAGTACAGTAATGAAATAATGTATCATGTCATTAACTTTTATTAAGAAAATTTAAAAACCGAATCATAGATAAACGTCACCCTCTAGAAGAAGCAGTGTGAACTAGTGATCACGACCACCGTCGGATATTTAAAGTGTAAAATTATCTTTATAACGAGCCTAAGTTGATTAAATTTGGTTAAAGGGTATGAACGATACAGCCATTTTAAAAATATTCTAAATATTATTACGGAACGAAAAAAATCTTACGAACAAATTGTCCCAAAAATTAATAATTATTTTATATCCATTATTAAATGAAAACCTTAACAGTGATATCAAAGAAATTTGAATTTTTAGTTACATAATAGTAATAGTGATCATTTTGAAAATATTTTCTATTCATTTTTCTTGGTTAATGAAATTTTTTAACAAGGCATAAGGTTTATGGCTTCCATAATATCGTACCTCGCCGACCTTAGTGAGACATCCTGTACAGTGTACAGTATGTCCACGGATTGTTGTTGTTTTTCGAGAAAATGTTGTTCTTGATAACATTTGTTGCTTGTAATAAAAATAGAAATGTCATCGAGTAATTTGAGTTTCAACATATCTCATACCTCCAAAAAAAGGAAAAACCGAGGAAAGGCTTTTTATTTTGCATTTTTCGAGAAAATGTGGTCCTTCATAACATTTTTGGCTTGTAATAAAATAGGAATTCCGTGGACTAATGTGTGAGTTTCAACATACAGGTTGCCATAAAAAAGTAAAAACCCAAAAAGTGCAAAAATAAACACATACGCAGATATAAAATATTTTTTATTTAATACACAATTATTAATTAAAAATAACAATTATTCGAAAAAGTCGCCGGTAACTTCTACTTGTTAGCGTTTTTTTTTTAATTATAATTATTTTTGATTATGCATCTTTTAGACACCCGGTATGTTGAAATTGAAATTATTCCATGGCATTCCTATTTTATTACACACAAAAAATGTTATGCGACATCTTCTCGAAAAATGCAAAATAAAAAAGTTGTTCCTCTTGTTAACTCAATCCGTGGACATGCTGTATATCGACATCGATGCTTAAAGGAAGAGTTATTATACACATAATGAAATTTTCACGAAGGAAATACTGTCAAAAATAATACTGACTAATTTAATTATTCGCGTGCGCCACAATAATATTTCTCTCGTTGTCTTTTGATATCGGAAATTGCTTGGCATTTATAGCAAGTATCCCCTCAAACATGGAACTAATAACCTTTAAAAACTGAAAACTTTGTAATCTATATCAATAAGGAAACACGAAAAAGAAGGTCCTATTTTTCTAATTTTGACAATTTTATACTTTTACTAAACCGACTGAAGTTTTGAAACAGCTTATTTTTTCCAACTAGTTACGGAAGGTCTATTCAACATACCCCAATCACTCTTTGATTTTTCTAGGTATCTATTTGCCTTACTGAAGTAGACAGTTGCACCTCAAAATTTGGTATTTTTGTGTTCTTTCTTTACATAAGTCAATTATATATATTGTTACATGTAAGCTGATCTTTGCGACCGATAGATGGATACATACAGGATGTTATGGAAATGACGTATTATATTTAAACCGGCAATTCCTGAGATAAAGACAAATTGAAGACAAATAACCATTCTTTCAGCGGTAAAAGTGACCTGACGTCAAACCAGAAAAACACATGTGTGGCACTGCGATACATGTAAGCAATCAATGAATTCTGGCCGGTGTTGTCATATGTACACCTTAAACTTTTTAGACAAAATAAAATAATTCAAACACTTTTCCATTCTGTAATACCTTCTTGTACAATTAATTGAAGAACATTTACGACGGACTATGTTTTAAACAACCCGAAAAAACATATGGAATAGTAATAGCCACGTACGTCACTAGGTCAAATGCCAATGACCTCTTGACGCCTTACATCGGCTGAGCGAAGTAGTTTCATATAGCGCCGCACGCTTGCGTCTGTTAGTTGAAGACCAACCAGCGGCCGGATACGTTGTGTCTCGTCGATCACCTACACACTCTCAGCAATCCGCCCTGTTTTTTCGGTTTACGCGTGTATCTTGCCCGTCCATAAATAATCTTTGAATATTGTTTTTATTGACGCGTTTCTTCTGGACGTCAAATTTTGTCGCGTGTAATAAAATCTAATAATCTGTATTATTGTATTTTTAAAGCTAACTATCGGTTCTGTTTCACTATTACTATGTGTACCTAAAGTGTTTCCAGGAGTGTTCCCATCCCATGAAAAAAAACTGATTGTGTTTGTTCCTGGATTTCCTCGCTCTTTAGGTATAAGGATAAATACAAGTAGGTAGAAAATAATTTATTTTTATAATTTTATATGGAATTTCAGTTTTACATTAAGTTCGGCAACATTGCCATTGGCTCTGGGTGAAATGTTGTACAGTAGCGCGGACTGACCTGTTAGTAAGAGTGTTTATTACCCCACTTTTAAAACGGTCGATTTAAAAAAAATAAAATATGTAGCGCTTCTCTAGGACACCCAAGGAGTCACCCACTTAAATATAATACGTCATTTCCATAACACCCTATATATCATTATTTTCTTTAAATTATACATAATTTTTTGTTGGTTTACTTAGAGAACACAAAAATGCCAAATTTTGACGATAGTCGATTTTTTAAAATTATGGGTTGGGGTTAATGGTTGGGTTTGTTCGGGTTTGTTCGGGTTTGTTCGGGTTTGTTCGGGTTTGTTCGGGACCGTTTCGTATAACTCGTGCTATAACTTGTTACATAAATAACTATTTTCCACGACTTTAATAACATTTATCATTACTATTCACTGGGATCTTCCTAAATAATAACTTTCATTACTATTATTTCTACAACAATTTCATCAAAAAGTATATAATGTATGTATAATCAAACTAACGACCTTTTATTCCCCTGTGTATCATAGTTATCGCCGAACGTTTTAGTACGCTATCAAAAAGAATAGTAGAATATTGACTAGTTAACCATTAATTATTTATGATGTGTATTTTAAAGAAATCGTAAACTGAACCATTCCGAGACCAACAGAATAGCGAAAATCCATAATATTAAACAATTTTATATATATAAGCACGCGACTATAATATTTTAACTTCTGTAGGGAATATATTTAAGTTCTGACAGCCCATAAACTCGTGGTAAGTCATCTCAATCTGATATATTTTCTTTCATGTTTTAAATAATAAATGTATCTTTGTTTATTTGCATAGTGTATTAGAGGGATTCGTTTGGACGCTACCATATAGAAGGGAGCAAAACGGCGATTAGCTATTGCTACTTAGAAGTAACGGTTTTAATAAAGCTGCTATACGCAGTAGCAGTGCATATCTCAAAGAGCCGTGCAGGCATCTCAAAGAGCCGTGCAGGCCTGTCGATCTTTGCCTATTTTCTCGTTTTCCTGGTTTTTTTTTAGATAGAATTCTAAAGTAAATTGCACTTTTACATTGCCACTTTTTCCGCTCTATCTAACAGCGTTAATTGTTTTGTAATCCGACGAGTCGTCTTCGAAGGGCCATTATCAACTTTATTTTTTTAAATACTGTCCTATTTTTCTGATATCGGAATTTCAGAGCTTTTTTCTTCCGAATGCAACGATGTATGACACATTGTGGTTTAATGACGTTTCGAGGGTTTTTTGAACAACATCAGGAAATTTTGGGATACGGTCGTGTATTTCTCCTAATTTTATAAATAATATCTCATAAGTAAGCTCTAAATTTTTTACTTATGTTGGACTAGTTCAATAAAGAACAGATAATATAATAATAAACCACAAACAGTAATAAAACGAACAACGAAAAAAATAAGGAACTACTAAATCAGTTGTTAAAAATGATTTCCGTTAGTCTCTTAGCACAAATAACATCTTCTAACTGCCACATAACAGTTTTTTTGAGATAAAATAAAACATGCGATAGAATATCAAACTTTTCAGCATTTGTACATTATATGTTCCATATTTTCTGGAAAATAGAAAACCTCTTAAAACGCTCTCAAACGATCACAATAGGAATGTCAAGTGAAACAAATTACGCGTCACCATCTTAATTTTTTTGTTTCAAACGCCTACTTTTATTTTATACCCGAATCAACAGAAGTTTGAAATAATGTTTCTGTTCACTTATTTGTGGTTTATTTTTAAATTATTTGTTATTTATTGAACAAGTCCAACATAAGTAAAAATTTAGAGCTTACTTATGAGATAGTATTTATAAAATTAGGAGAAATACAGGACCGTATCCCAAAATTTCCTGTTGTTGTTCAAGAAACCCTCGAAACGTCATTAAACCACAATGTGTCATAGATCGTTGCATTCGGAAGAAAATCAGCTCTGAAATTCCAATATCAGAAAAATAGGACCGTATTTAAAAAGAGAAAGTTGATAATGGCCCTTCGAAGACGACTCGTCGGATTACAAAACAATGTAAGAGTGCAGTTTACTTTAGAATTCGATCTCAAAAAAACCCAGGAAAACAATAAAACGATTTTTCAGAATTTCGGTTTTTTCCGGATATCTCCGGAACTACCCGGAATTTTAAAACTTTCTAAACTGCATATTATTAGGCACGTAAATGAGCAACTTTACCTAAATTTAACCGACTTCGTATCTCTTACGGTTTCCGAGATCCCTGTACTGGCACTCCTTATCTTGGACACTTTGTTTAAACGGTGACATATGTTTCGTCCTTATACGGGTGTCATCCACCAGTGTTTAACTTCATAATTAAAATCAAATAAAAATAAAAGTAAGTAAAAAGTAATGAAAGTAAACTGATATGAAACAATAGTAGCCCAGTTCATAAAATCCTGCATAAAACTTAAAATAAGAAGAAGAGAAATGTCTAGTTAGTCGTACTGCTAGCATGAAAATGGCAAGAAAATATATGGTTATGTGTATGCATGTTTATAAACTTAATTGATTGTATTATTATAAATAAAATAGGGTTCAAAATTGAAGATATCTGAAAAAACCTCTGTTATTGATTCTAAATCTTTGTTAATAATATCACGCAAAAGCCATTTTTTTAAATAAATATTATTTTTAATCAAGACGTATTCAGAATTTAATAGTAATATGGACGTCATGTTTAAAATACTACAAATAAATTTGGTCACGATTTTCCAAAGTCGTTATGGTTATAATTAAGAAATAATTTCAAATTCGCACAGTTCCCCTAAAATCTGCTTGGTATAATCAATACACGCATAAATGAATGCAGTTTAATATGTTTTAAAAGCATTTTCCTGCAGATACTCGGGTAAATCGGATTAGGCGGACTGAAATACTTCTCCCGAGGGACCCCGTTTAGGACAGCTTTTTAAGCAGAGACCCAGGGCTGATGGGAAAAGTTAAGTTACAAAATCCTCACTAATAGATACAGGAATTTGGATGGGATTTAATTTAAACTGTACTTATATGTAAAATGTTTATAATTCAAAGTAATTCGTTAGTACTATGGAAATAGTAGCGACAGTTTAATTCAAATTATTAAAAACATTGAATTAAACTTCATAAACCAAAGTACTTTGCTATACCGGGCGTCAACCAGATTACCAGCAAGGCTGTATATCCTTATGAAAAAACTAATCGATTGCATATTTTGGGAATTGTTATCATTGAGTAGGTTGTATATTTTCGAGTGTTCGAACAAATGGAAGTCGTTTCTGGTTTAACCGGAAGCGTTATCTATCATCTTTGTTATTTTTAATGAAACACCCTGTATTTATTTTGACTTCCATTCTCAAAAATGTAATAATTTTAATGGAATGTCCTATAAGTTTTACTAGTACAGCTAACAGCTATGTGATGTTTCATTTAAATAATATTGCGATTGACAGATTTCTCTCAGACACCTTCACCATTAATGTCGGTATTCGTCAAGGGTCCATATTATGTCCCACCCTCTTCTTACTATACATTAACGACCTTCTAGTGAAAACCGAAAATCCAATATATAGCTTTGCTGACGATAACACACCTCTCGTCTTTCACTTTGATTGCTCAAACATCGGCTGCCGATACACATCTACGGAGACAGCGTGAAGTATCACGCATCAATAAAGACCTGGAAGAAATATTGTCTTATGGTGACAGTATCCACGTCAAATTTAACGCTACGAGACCCCTGGCAGCAGTTTTCTCTATGAGGGTTAACATTACAGAACCGAATATAGTCGTGGCAGGACACGCAAATCCACTGCCTTCATCTATTAATATGCAGGGGGAGTCAATCTGGGAGGAAATATAACTTGTCATAACCACGTTGTGGAAATCGTCAAGACATCTTCGCAGAAACTTGGTATACTCTCCAGGACCAATAAGTTGTATACACCTCAACAACTTTTGACGCTCTACAAAGAACAGATGCGACCATCACTAGAATACTGCTCTCATATCTGGAGGTTTGCACTGCGCCGCTTGCGCTACTGGATTTCATTAAGAGGAGAGCTATTCCTCTGATAGGAGACCACGAGCTGACAAGAAACCTCGACGGCCTAGGACATCGAAGACGGGTTGGTGATTAGACTCTCTTTTATGGATATTTCCATGGAAAATGGTCGACAGACTTTGCCCGCTTAATTCCACCTAGAGCGTTGAATAACAGAAACACATGACGAATCACTCCTCGATATTCATCTGGAGAATGCCATCCTTATGCAACGACCTTCCTGATGCCGTGCTCCCAATGAATATAACCTCCAACGATTCAAAACAAACATGAATAGCTTTACGCGCACTCTCCGAGTGCTTTAAAGAGTTTTTCCTATAGTGCCGTGTTTGATCATAAAAAAATACACATTTCTTCAGTGTTAAACTAATTTTAACATGCCTTAGTGACCCAAATAACTTATTACGTGCATTCATTAAAGGATCGATTCAAATCCCAAAAGCACGCTCATTAACATATCAAAAAACAATATTCCGCTTTATAAAGGGACTAATTAACTAGAGGATCCACCCGAAGCCATGAATAACACTCTAATCCGGGATATTTCATGTAATAAATGCACCTCAGAGTATGCATAAATAATTTTGCATTAATGCTGGCGTTTTATGGGTTGTTTTGGTTTACCTGACTGGTCCAAAGTACGTTGGTTTATAATATTAATTTCTAATAATAATAATCCAGAATTATGACTATAAAATTTAATAATAACTTTTTAAATATAACTGGATGTTGGTTTATTTCACCTTCCATCATTTAGTTTCGTAAGCCTCACCCGGCCTTTAATACCTAATATCTTTCCAGCAATATAATAACGCATTTTTATTTACAACCATGCATGTAATAATGACATTTCATCTATCTTTGAACGGTAGAAAGTTCACGTTTTTTACTTCTACTTTCCACCCGGGTTGAAAGTAAATTATTTTTTTGTAATTTTTTAAAAAATCGATATCTTAAAATAATATACGAACACACTTTATTAAAAATGCTAATAGCTTCCGTGTTTAGATATGTCTACTTTTTCCCTAATTGATAGAGTGGTCCTCAGCATTGAATATTGCGACCAAATCGTTGATATCTTCTTTGTATTGGCATTTTCACAGAAATAAGCTAGTACCGCCGACTAAGAACAAGGATTTTGAACTTTGTTTCCCGTACACCATTCTTTGAAACCGTTATATGGCAGTAGCAGCAAAATCAAATTCCTCATTTGATCCTCATTTTTCTGTTGGTAAAATAATATATTGTTTAGTGACATGGAAACCATATTCAAAAAATGATATTTGCCATCTTGATGTGTATTATTACCTACGATATTTTACCACCTATATTTATTTGAAATTTCTGTCTAATTTTTCAATGGAAAAGTCAAAATGACATTAAAATTTATCTTTTATTAATAATTTTAATTCCAAATAATAAGCAGTCGATGTTAGATGTGGTTGTAAATAAAATAGGATACAAACCTCGGTGAAAAGTTTCATTACTGTCTCGAGATTTAGTTAACTACCGACTCTCTCGACAGAAACGAAACACTTTCCACCTCGATACGTAATATACTATTTACGGCGCACAGTGGGGTATTCGTATAGTTGTTGCAGAATTATACCGTTGACTCTTACTGCCATAAATATACTACCTGATTAAACCCTATTGTATACGCCTCAACCTCTTCAAAACTCAATAAATGGGATCAGGGCCGGCTTTAATATTGTGATTCTTTTGCCTTTATTTGATGATGCCTTGGATTGACATTTTTTGGAAGAATCATTCCAACCTTTTCTTGGAGTGTCATGGGTATCGAACCATGTTTCGCAAGGTAAATAATTGGACGATTTTCTTCTCTAAATTATTTAACAGCTGTTAAATATTTAAGTCTCCATTCCCGTAAACGTTGAGATTCCATTAATGTTTGTCTTTTATCAATGCTTAGGTATTTAAAACCCATTTTACGCAATATTTTCCTAAGGCTTGAAAGGCTACAAGAGATATTTGTTTCGTCTATAATCAGCTGCTCTTTGAGGGAAATCAAAGTGGGTACAGTTTGTGCCTCATACATTTGGTAAATCTTTCTTCTTAATAAATCCATGTCATTTTCGTCAATGCTTCTAAATGTGCCAGAATCACTCCGATTTTTTCTAGGATTTACAGGTTTAAGTACTATGTCTCTTACCGAAGATAAAGAAGTTTTTGTCACAGTAGACGTCTCTGCTAAAGCATCCATCGAATTAAAATTTCTACTCAACAACGATTGATACACATTTTTAATTATTAGTTTGACATCGGTAGATAAATGATTTCTTTTAAAAATGACACATGAAGATGCCCCCCTATCAGCACAATTCCAAGGACGCCACATTCTACCACTAATAAGCCTAACTAAAAATTCTCCCCGGAAAACCACTAAAGATTAAAATTATTAAAAATCACTTTGTATTTATATATGCATCAGGCATAGGTATAAATTGAATTTGTATACCTGGTCCGGCTCTGCTCGAAAAGGTTTTAAAATTTGGGATTTCCTTATTTATTTTATGGTCGAAGGGATAATGAGGTTTTATTGCAGTCAAAAGATTAACGGTATAATTCTGCAAATATATACCTATTATGTGGTAAAAATTGATTCGTTATTTTTCTTTTCAATGTTCTTTTATTAAATATGTTTAATAATAAACTAAATAACCTAAGAGGTTGAAAGAAAAATCAAATTCATTTTCAAAGTATTTCGTTATGATGGATGCCAAATCGACTACTGATATTAGTATTGAAATAAAGTAATCCCTAGAGGCCTTTAAAATAATATTATCCGCACTCGACTGTTAAAATTTCTCATTTTAAGCAATAGTAAAGTGCGTCCTAGGGTCATAAGTAAACACATCAATATTCAAAACAATCAATTCAGAAATAACGAAAATATTAACTTGATTCCATTAGAAGTGTATATATTTCATTCATATCACTCTTGCACAAAAATTTCATTATTTTATAAATCATATAAATTTAAACAAGCAAGTGAACTTTCTTTTCAAACAATATGAAATGCATACAGAAAAGAAGTAATCAAATTTATGAAATAATTACGAAACATAATATTTTGCCATCAACAAACCCTCCAATGCTTATCGAATATCAACGCCATTTTCCATCCCACTTAAACATAGTAATATGATAGCGTTAGCGTTATGTCATTAACTGTGTTTAAAATCGTATATCTCTGTCATATTGCATGGTCAAATATTTTATGAGAATACAGCATAATATATAACGATCGTTTATTTTACGGTATGGTCTAAAATTCTGGAAAAATGCGAACTAATTTATCACATGGTAAATAATTATTTGTCAACACTATTGTACACTCGCAAAAAATTTCAGAATAAAAATAAATATGTCCTCTATTTATTACATCACTCGAATATTGCAGTCCGATTTATACATGGATTATTTTTTTTTAATGGAACATCCTTTATATTATTAGTTAGTCGAAATTCTGACAAATGCATGTAAAAAACCAATACAATTTATTTTAAAAAATAAGGAACGATATTTACATAAACGGAAATTTAAAATAAATGTCGTCCTTTAGCCACCTGACAGTGTCCAAGCCTCTTTGAAAATTGGGAAAGCATGTTTTACAAATGTTAATTAGCATGTAAAATTTTGGTTCTTGATGGCTAATTCTTAAGATACTAACGGTAAATATGGACCAGCGAGTAATATGGGCCAAAGTTAATAACAGGCAAAGTTAAGTTGTCATGAAGAATCTGTGAACGTCGATTTATGCTCTGTGGGACAAGCATTTAAATATTATTTGGTCCACTTCCCCTAGCCAAGTGCCTTCTAACAAATTCCAATTAGCCTCGGATGGATATTGAAAGCAGACGGTTATACAAATTGTACCGTGTCGGTATTTTTGGTTAGATATCTTGTAATTGAAATTGATTCAGCAAACTGTTATCTAGTTAAAGGTACGTGTCATTATATTAGGTATTTGCACAAATAGTATTTTGTTTCCATTGCAAGCCCTTTCGTCTTCATAAAACCGAGTAATATTGTACGTCCGTGTAATATGGACCAAAATTTTGGCGGGTTATATGGACCATGGCCCAGTGTTAAGTCTTGGTTCTGTTTAGTCTGTAAAATTGAAGATCAATTGGACATGAGGTTATGCGTTAAATGTATGATTTGGTATCATGAAGTGTATGTAGGTCTTAAACCTGATAATACCGATGATTTTCAGTGCTGTTAATTTCAATCTCTAATTTACGTTAAACCTTTACTTATTTTTATTTATTTATTGATTGAATTTTCTATGGTTGTTTATTTGCACATATAAATATTTTTATAATAGTGGTTTTAAGTTATGTTTCTTTTAATCAATACAAATGTGTAATAAAACTTTCAGGTATTAACATAAAATGCATTTTACGTTAGGTGGCCCATATTTGTCTTCACTTACATTTACCTCGAAATAGAATTATACCAAATTTAATAACTTTATACCATGATCAAATAACGATCAAAATATTACGGAATAACATTTGGTTTAAGCACATCCGAAACTAGTTGGAAGAAACCTTTCCTGGAGGGCAGATAGGAACGTGAGGGGGCATTGACTGGTCTCCTAGATCTCCAGATTTAACGCCTTTAGCTTTCTACCTTTGTGGTAATTTAAAGACTGTCGTATATCGCACCAAAGCTCTTTGGAGGATCTTGAAAACAAAATGTTACATGCTGTTCAAGCTATTTCGCTACAAAACGTGCTTTTCCAGTTATCAGAGAGGCTTTGACACTGTTAAGTGGTTTAGGAATGACATTTTGAACATTTAGTTAAGTATATTCGGAGAAATTTGAGATCTTAATGATATAATAATAATTGCGCAACCAGTGGTCGTTTTGGAAACGTCAAATTATTTTCTATCAATTTTTCTTGGTCAATTTATTCAATGAATTATTTTCCCCAAAGGCGTAAGGTTTATGGCTTCCATACTATAATACCACGCCGACCTTAGTGAGACACCCTGTATATATATATTAGCACGTTATTAAGGAAAACTCTTTAAACTCTGTTTTATTAGTATAGAAATCCACTAATTTAATAATAAAAATTAATTGACGTAACGAATTGATTTTTTTCCGGCATATGATTATTTTATTATAATAATGTATTGTTGTCACAACAAGTCATAAAATTTATCTAAATATCCCATTTTTTTTAGTAAACAATCATTGAAATGAGTTTACCATTACAAATGAATTGGTTCTGATCCATATTAACTTGAACTTCTTTAAGCCTAATTAGTATATAAACTTAAAGGAGAGAGCCAAAAATGGAGAATAAAATTCTTCTTACGAAAACAAAGTATCTACACAAACACAAACAACAGCCATAAAAGAGCTTTCGCCACATTTGCATTCATATCAAGATGTAAGAAAAGCTGCGAAGACTCAAGCGCTTGTTTGGTAAATTTGGAGCAAATTCATCGACTACCTACACAGCTTTTGTTGTTTTATATTCTAATCTCATATACTGGGATTAGAAAATCGAATTTATATCCTCCCGTCCCATGCAAGGAATATGAAATACTAGTTTTCACCTGAAGCTTCGTCTGCGATGACATCACCAATCTGGTATACAGATTTACGGCTAAATGAAAACTAAATAATATCTGGCTTCAAGAACACTTAATATGTCCAAGAAAATAGTAGCTTATATTAGTCCTTCGATATAATAATATTAATATGCCATAAAATAGTTTTCAATCGTCTACACTGAGAAAAAATATTTACTACCATTATAAAAATTATAACTAGGATAGAATAAAAAATACCTACATAGAGGACAATAACAGAAATAGTTATGACAGTAAAATTGGGTTTGTTCGGGTTTTTTGCTGGGTAGGTATACCATAAATAGCCGAGCGAGAAAAGTAACCCTTTGTCATTGTCATATAAATCCTCGTATACTGCTGAAAATTTGTAAACAACCCCACATAAAAAGTCTGCGATGTTGCAAATTCTGCCCGTTGTTTTTCCCGTTTACTTAAACTCTAACAAGAAAATGCTACAATTTTTATAATATTTTATACAGAGTGTACTTATAATGGAAACAAGCTTATATTTTCGATATTTCCGAATTGATTGTTTTGATTTTTGGGTTGGTTACGTATAATCCTAGGCTGCACTTTTCACTTTTCTATTACTTAAAATTTTTGTCAACTCATTGGCGCACGGATCTATCGGGGTTTTAAAATTTAAATTAAATTATTATTTTAATTATCAGAGTAAAGTACCTTCAGCGATTATTTTACTTAGAAACTAATATCGGTCGATTTGGCATCGCGCAAAACGACCAAATACAAAATATCAATAAATTGACGAAACCAATCACGTACGTATGATCAAATTTATTTCTATTTATTTTTTAAAAATAATTTTTTAAAAAGCAAATTTTGTATAGAGGGTGTTATGGAAATTACATTATATTTAAATAGGTTACTCCTAGGGTGTCATAGAGAAAATCCTTTTTTTAATCGAATATCTAAATACTAAGGTAAAGCCCCATATACTGTCGCGCCGTTCCATCTGAATTCACTCAGCAACAATATGGGTCACTAGAGTATACTAACAGTGATCTCAGATAACACCGCGTCTCTCGCGCCACTATTGTTGCTTCAGTATGTTTCGAGACTCGGGGATGGAATGACGCTGTTGAGGATTCCACGTGCTTGACGTATACGAATTAGAAACATTTTGTTAGCATTACCCGATTCTTTCTCTGTTATCAAATAATTCATAATAATAAATATTGTGATGTGATTTCAAATTATATATCTACTGTTGGTTCTATTGCAAAACAAACGGATAAGGTTTTTATAGTATTTTCACGTATACAATACGCTCTTGGCGTTTGGTCCGTTCCTTCCGACTCACCCTGTATAAACCAAACAATAAAACAAGTTTTAATGATATCATTTGAAACAGTTTTATATAAATAAACTTTTTAGTAACTCCTCTCAAGACACCACTATTTGAAAATTCTGTGGTTAAAAGCTAAATATGTTACAAAGTCACGTATTTTAGCGTTTCATTTCCGATAAACGCATTAGGAAGATATGACTTTTAAGTCGTATTTCTAGAAACTACACTAGCCGGCACAAAATTCCGCCACCCTGAAATTTTGGTCAAGTTTCATATTTTATAACTTTTTTATTTTTTATACGATTTTCATGATTTTACTATCACTTTGTAGATCCATTTATTGTGTTTTTCCTTAATTATTTTATAAAGTAACATTTTTTGATTAGGCTATATTATACAGGAGTAAATCAAACTGTTGTTTTTTGTCGAAATTTCAAAACACCCTGTAGGAAAATTGAAGTGGAATATTTTATTTACATACAGTTACTTGTAATCTTTGATATATTCTAATCATTTTGTTTCTTAATTCATTCCATTATCTCATTACTGCTGCGAGCTGCAAAATTTTAAATGAAACGATGATATTTTTAGAAAATGAGATTATTGTGACAGAATATTTGACAGTGACAATATTATAATTTGTTTTGTGTCAATATCAGCAGACGCGGGTAGAATTGTTGCATTAATAAAGGATGGCAGTAGCAAAAGTTATATCGCCCGTACTCTGAGAATTGCGCGGTCTACAGTTCGAGATGCCTGGAATAGGTATTTACAGACGGAAATTTTTACTAGGCGGCAAAGCTTTGGCAGAATGATAATGACCACTGCAGCTGATGATCGCTTTGTCACCGTTAGTTCTTTAAGAGATCGAAGATCAGTCATGATTTGGGCGGGTAGTTCTACAGAAGCACGCACCAATCTTGTGTTTGTTGCCCACCGTTGCATTGAGATGAAATCCTCCAAGAAGTTATTGTTCCATTTGCTCCTTTCATTGGGAACCAATTTACATTAATGCATGATATTGCTAGACCTCACGTTGCACATGTAGTGAGTGAATATCTGGATGAAGTTGAACTTCCAAGATTGGAATGGCCCCCCGCATGTAGCCCGAATCTCAACCTAATCGAACATCTTTGGGATCAACTTAAAAGGGCCGTTCGTCGTTGTCCTGTACAACCACAAACCTTCGAAGACTTACGACTGGGGCTGACCGAAGAATCAAGAGACGATAAGTAACATTATTCATTCGATTCCACGAAGACTGAAAGCTGTCATTGCTGCGAGAGGAGGAAATACACGATATTAAAATTTCTGTTGTTCATTAACTTTATGATATACCTAGTGTTTGTTTTTCTTAATAAAAATAGGCTTCAACTCAGCGTTTCATTTAAAATTTTGCAGCTCGCAGCAGAAATGAGATAATGGAATGAATAAAAACGTAATGTTTAGAATATATCAAAGATTACAAAAAAACAGTATGTAAATAAAATTCTCCACCTCAATTTTCCTACAGGGTGTTTTGAAATTATAACAAAAAACAACAGATTTACTCTTTTATAATATAGTCTAATCCAAAAATGTTACTTTATAAAATAATTAGGGAAAATCACTAAAATCGTATAAAAAATAAAAAAGTTATAAAATATCAAACTTGATCAAAATATTAGGGTGGCGGAATTTTGTGCCGGCAAATGTATAATATAGGAAGTATAATAAATCAAAATATTGTTTCCTATAAAAAATCATGTGTGTGACTCTCCTGAAACAAGACTCTATCGATGAAAGAAATTTTAAATTCGTTCAGTGGTTTTTGAATTTGAAATTAAGAATATAATTGGAAAATAAAAGCACGTTTTCTTTGTACAGACAAGAATTTTAAAAAAAGTTTTGTCATTTATATTTTTAATTAAAAAATTAGATCCTTGAATAATTTCAATGACTTCTGCTCTAAAAACCTTATAGATCCGTAATTCCCTTAAGTCTCCAATGCTATCAACGTCTAATCCAAAAGTAAGCTAGATTCATACCTCTAAGCCTGGGCCAGGAGATTACTTATTATTCCTCCACTGTGATTGGCCGATTTAGATTTGATTTGGTTGCCCTAGCCGCCTTTGTGATTCGAATATAAACGACAAAAGCTGTGCTTGTGGACGCTGAATTTGCGCCAAATTTGCCAAACAAGCACTTGTAAGTCCCCGTGGATTCTTCTAAGCCAAGTTTTTACGTGTGCAAATGGAGAAAAGGGTTTTGTTTTATTTCTTTATGCATGAGGATTTTTTTTTTGTTTATTTTATGGCAACCTTTCGTCGGAAATTCAGATTTACTCTATTGACATTAAATTACGGAAAAATAAAACTTTTGGAAGGCTCAAAAGTAATTTATTACCAAAATTTAAAACGTTGTTAATGGGTTAAAATTGTATATTTACATGGTCAAGAGCACAGCTATTGAAAATTATGAATAAATTCATCCTTCTTGTTTATACATGGTATCAATTTAGTATGTAATTCTTTGATATCTCATACAATATCATCGGTAGAGGAAAACTTTAACTACAATAATTAGGTGACTATTGAAGATGTATTTTTTAAAAATACAAACAACTTTTTAAATCCACTATTTAATTTTTTTTATAAAAGCGTGACCACTAAAACTTTTATATTTTTAAATGGAACACCCTATATTTTTTACTCGAAATTAGTGCCTCTCCTTATTGTTTATGTAATCCCAATTTTTTTCTCAATCTGTTGAGGTGTTGCCAAGATTTTAATTATTTTTCTATTTTTTTGCTTTTGCACGATCGCAATAAATATAATACAGTTTTTTTATTGATTTTAATTTGACATCCATTTTTTACATACAGTTGCATTAGGATTATACGAGCATTATTTATATGATTTTATACAGGGTGTTCTAATTTTACTTCCAAATTTCGATAAGTTTCGATTAAATTTACTCAATAGATAGATAGATAGATAGATAATATTTATTTGTTCAAAAATGTTTTACAGAAACAAAATAAACCCAAACGGGCGTTGAACAGTGTCAGATGGTCAGCAATTTCTATATACAAATTTAACATCTTTAAAATGACACATAATCTAGAACAAAAACTCACAATTGAAGGAAACATTGTATTTTATAACATATATAATAATTTAACTTTACTCAAAAATTCAAAACAACACGATAGACACACTAATAACAATAAACAATAATCTGTGAAGAAGACGGACTATAAAACACCTATAGTTTACTTGACACATTTAAAATTTAGCAATGAATTGTTTGTCTATCAGCATCATTAAAAAATTCACTAGATACCTTTTTAGAACATATTTAAGCTTATTTTTTATTAGGGTTCTTATCCTGTCTGGAAAGCAATTAAATATCTTCATTATACAATATTTAACATTTTTTTGCAGGTACGTGAAGTTGTATTTTTCAGGTACTAAGTTACTTTTATTTCGAGTATCATAATCATGCTTGACGTCACAGTCAGTAAAAAGATCTCTATTATCACAGACAAACACCACATAATCCAAAATATACATCCCTATCACAGTTAAAATATTATTTTCGATAAAAATAGGTTTAAAAATACTTCGAATACACCTTTTTTGAATGACCATATACCATACCAATATTCTCAAACAATTTTTGACAAAATATACAGGATATATTTTGTCAAAAATTGAAACTTCTAATAACTCCCCTTATAACTATAAAATATTTTTTATTATTGTCTACGGTGTTGTCAGATTGTAATGATTTTCTCAAGATTTTCCGTATTTATTTTTTATTTGATATTTTTATTTTAAATATGGGTGGTCTGAATTATTGTAATACCATGTGTTTTGTTGTAATATAACGTATAAAGTTTTAGCGGTCCCACTTTTATGAACCCCACTGTATATTTAAAAATATTTTTAAAATATACATCTTTAATAGTCCTGTACTTTTCATAATTAAAGTTCTCTCTATACATGATGGTATATGAGATATCGAGAATTACACACTAAATGGACATCAAATACATGGTAAAAATGTATGTTATTTATCAGCTAGAATTAAGAGAATTTGAATGAAATAACACAAAAAGTTTGTTAAGGATCAATTTATAGAGCAACCAAATAAGACCAAATTAACTTCATAAGTTGATTATTAAAATAACATTAAAGGATATTCGGAAGAAATCTTTTACTTGTTTAGTTTACTGGAAATGATGCATATTTAATAAATATATATAAAACGTTATGTACAGGGTGTCCATTTTTCAGTGGTTTTACCGGATATCTCCGTTATTAGTAAACATAGAAGAATGCGGTTTCCGCAGCACTCTGCTACTTTTTTATGAAACAAAAGATGCCCCGATTAGAATTTTTCTGGACCTCTTCGTTCTTGATCTACTGATGATTTTGAGAATTTTACATTTTGGGACACCCATCATATTTTCGTTAACCTGCGACTTATCAAAAATAAAATATTATCTTTATGGTTTACGTAGAATTCAGTGACGTATTCAGATTTTTTTCTCCCTTCAATAGTTTTCAAAAAAACAACAAATTTGTTTTTTTTAATGAGTTATCCTATATATTTTTTAATAATGTCATTCAGTATTTAACAAGCATCTTAGAATATAATATTAATATAATATATAACCGAAATTTACCTCTTTTAAAAAATATTATTTTTTTTTAGTATGCCATGACACAAAAAAGAACAAAAGAAAACAGTCAGTTGTGTCATAATGAAAAATTCTTGTATATATCAGAATGTTCAGGTTCTCTAAGTTGTTTTATAATTTCTAATTAATAGAAAAAAATTGATTTGTTCTTATTAATACAACCAATGTAAACTAAAATATGACATGCTCCTTTGCTATATACAGTGTAAAGATAATGCAAATAAAGCATTGGAACTGTATTTCAATGGATAATATAAGCCAATTTGTAGTATGTTCTATGAAATTTATAAAGTTTCTTAAATTATTCTAGATAAGTCGACAGCCGTATAAAATAATTTTTTAAAGGATAAAACCAAATTTTATTGAACAAGGTTCGTTTTCTAAACCTCGGCCTAAAATCTGCTATAAGGAAATCGCGAGACTGAGGAAATAAATCTGCCTTTATTTCAATTGAAACAAATCCTATCGTAATAATAAATAATTACTACGTATGAGACATGTCTAAAGCATAATGGAGAACAATTTGAGAAATACTTATGAGAAAATTCCATAAACGTTCAATTTTTCTTTTTTATATTTAATCGCACCAGCAATTGTTTTTTACATTCCGTCATCGCCTACTCAAAAAAACGTGCATATTTTTAAAAAAATGTAAATTTCGGGCATAGTATTAAGACTAAAAATAAAGAACTATATATTTCTAAGAAGCTTGTTAATAATTGAATGACATTATTAAAACATATACAACGTGTCCAAGATAAGGAAGGCCAGTACAGGGATCTCGGAAACCATAAGAGATACGAAGTCGGTTAAATGGAGGTAAAGTGGCGCATTTACGTGCCTAATAATATGCCGTTTAGAAAGTTTTAAAATTCCCAGTAGTTCCGGAGATATCCGGAAAAACCAAAATTCTGAAAAATCGTTTTATTGTTTTCCTGTGTATTTTTGAGATCGAATTCTAAAGTAAATTGCACTTTTGCATTGCCACTTTTTCCGTTCTATCTAACAGCGTTAATTGTTTTGTAATCTGACGAGTCGTCTTCGAAGGGCCATTATCAACGTTCTTTTTTTACATACGGCCCTGTTTTCCTGATATTGGAATTTGGGAGCTTTTTTTCTTCGGAATGCAACGATGTATGGCACATTGTGGTTTAATGACGTTTCGAGAGTTTTTTTAACAGGATCAGGAAATTTTGGGATACGGTCTTGTATTTCTCCTAATTTTATAATTAATATCTCATAAGTAAGCTCTAAATTTTTACTTATATTGTACTAGTTCAATAAATAACAAATAATTTAATAATAAACCACAAATAAGTGAACAAAAAAAATCATTCCAAAACAGTAATAAAACGAACAACGAAAAAATTAAGGAACTACATAATCAGGTGTTCAAAATGATTTCCCTAATTCTCTAAGCACAAATAACATCTTCCAACGGCCACATAACAGTTTTTTTGAGATAAAATAAAACATGGGATAGAATATCAAACTTTTCAGCATTTGTAAAATTATGTTCCATATTTTCTGGAAAATAGAAAACCTCTTAAACCGCTCTCAAACGATCACAATGGGAATGTCAAGTGAAACAAATCACGCGTCACCATCTTAATTTTTTTGTTCCAAACGCCTACTTTTCTTTTAAATCCCAAATCAACACAAGTTTGAAATAATGTTTCTGTATTTTGTTCACTTATTTGTGGTTTATTACTAAATTATTTGGTATTTATTGAACTAGTCCAACGTAAGTAAAAATTTAGAGCTTACTTATGAGATATTACTTATAAAATTAGGAGAAATACAGGACTATATCTCAAAATTTCCTGATGTTGTTAAAAAACCATCGAAACGTCATTAAACCACAATGTGTCATACATCGTTACATTCAGAAGAAAAAAAGCTATCAAATTCCAATATCAGAAAAACAGGACCGTATTTTAAAAAATAAAGTTTATAATGGCCCTTCGAAGACGACTCGTCGGATTACAAAACAATTAACGCTGTTAGATAGAGAGGAAAAAGTGGCAATCTAAAAGTGCAATTTACTTTAGAATTCGATCTCAAAAAAATCCAAGGAAACAATAAAACGATTTTTCAGAATTTCTGTTTTTTCCGGATCTCTCCGGAACTACTTCGAATTTTAAAACTTTCTAAACGGCATATTATTAGGAATGTAAATGCGCAACTTTACCTATATTTAACCTACTTTCTATCTCTTACGGTTTCCGAGATCCCTGCATTTAAAAATTTGTTTCTTTCTTGAAAACTATTGAACGTAGAAAAGAATACATCAAGAGTACATCATTAGACATACGTAAGAAACTACAAAGAGAACATTTTATTTCTTTTTGATAAGTTACAGGGTAACCGAAATATGAGGGGTATCCCAAAATGTAAAGTTCTCAATAGCATCCCGTAAATCAAAAGAGAGGAGGCTAGAAGAATTCTAATTGGGGCATCTTTTGTTTCACAAAAAAGTAGCACAGTGCTGCGAAAGCTGCATCTTTCTATCTTCAATAATAACAGTAAAACACCGAAAAATGGACACCCTGAGCCAGAGGTACTGCAAACTATAGGTATAAAAATAAAAGATTAATCATAAGTATAATCTCTAACTAACGTGATTTATAATTCTTTAAAATTCATTACAATAACTTCCATTAATATTAAAGAAAATCCTGGATAAATCTGTATTCATCCATTTTATTCCGTATTGATGAATATTTCATAAATTCTTGCACAAAGCTTGATATCCATGCGACCCATCCTTTCGCAAAAAGTAACATCGTCTAGTTTAATTTGAATTCAAAATTGATCATCGAAAGTCTGCAGAGTTACGAACGAGAGTAGGAAAAGCTAAATTCGTTACACGGCCCAACCAATTTAGAATCTTTTGAACGAAGGGCACATGCTTGAACCCTATTTGCATATATATGCCTAATTAATGCTGCTTTTATTACTTTCAAGGGTGATATAAATCGGTAATTGTCATAGGCGGAGATAAAAAGACTCAGTAAAAATATACAAACTGGTAAATCGTATTATTCTGTGTCATTAACACACTCAAATGGATTTTGATTGAATGGTCCAAAGCTTCGTCGCGTTGAGACGGTTATTTAGAGTCGTTCGCAGCATGATATTTTTATTCTTCTAGAATATTTTTTTAATGAATTCATTTTTAGCTTCTATCAAAACCAACTTTAATGGGATTAATGTATACTTCGACCTCACATTCTGTTGTAGGTACATATTAATGAATAATTATTATACGTTCTCTTTTTTTATTCTAAAAGGTAATTATTTCTATACTTCATTCATCAAATTATTATTATGATATAGTTGCATTCAAAATTACGCGGTTTTTAATTGGAGTTTTCTGATATTTTACTACCATGCTTTTCTACCTATTTTCCTCAAAACTGTACCGTCGCGTACCGCGTAGAGTACTACCGCAGCGGTACGGTGTCGCCCGATGCTATGGATGAAGCTAAATGGATTTAATGCAAAGTATTCGATTTTGAAAAACTTTTTGTATTTTGATTAACTATATTGAAACTGAGCAGTGCGCTAAAGTTATTTTTATTTAAAAAGAAATTAATATTTTTTATGAGGGGATGACGATTCATTTTTATTGGTGTCCATTGTCTTGGACGTTTCTTCATGTAAAAACTAAACTCATATAAATCTGTATACAAAAGAAATCAACATTTTGCTTATTTTTTTGTAATTTGGCTCAAGAAAATTGCTAAAACTCTATTTTGAACGGTTGAAGCTTCAATTCCCACCAATAACATTTTTTGAAAAATTTAATTGAATAAACTATTCATACAATATTATTTTGCTCCAAGGTTATGCAATTAAAGCAAAACTTGATATGATTTAATATTTTTATAATACATTTCCATTGAATACTAGGATGAATAAATTCCATTGAATAAAGGATATCCCATTTTGATCAAAGCTAATGTATAATCTATAGATTTAAGATTTCGCCTTTCTCGCGTCAAAAAGGTTTTAAGCTTTTGTGCCAACAGACAGATAGAAAGACCTAGCAATGAAATCTGGAAACACATGAGATAGAACACACTGGTAAAATAACTATAATAGTATATTATATTATAAGGACGAAAAATGTAATATTTCAGGCATAATGCAGAAGATTATGGGCTGAGGCAAACCCGCATAGTCCAAAAAACATTTCTCGTCCATATGACATACGTTATTTTTTATCTGATTGCCAATTATAATATAACGTAAAAATAAATGCATTTCATCTTGCACAATAATTTGTCGCCCTTCAGTTAACAAGGAAGCCTATAATTTTATTTAATATTTTTTTGTCCTATTTTAGAACTTATTTTATGAATAGAAACTTCAAGAACGCTCAACTTCCCTCCATTTTATGGTACAGTGTTACTTTTATTCATTGTGGTGACATAGAGACTTTATCAGCTATGAGGGCAGGGTCGTATATATGGGGGGTAGGAGGTTCAAACTCCCCCATATATATTTTTGCCATGGATATAACAATAAAAGCGTCCCAAAAAAGATGTTTGGTCTTATTGAAAAGGTTGTTACCTTTTCGTAGAAATATCTAATCTATAAAATGTCATTTTCTTGACACTCGGATAAAAACGATATTTTACGATTAACTGTATGTATATTTAATATTAATTTTTTAAAAAATAAAATACATTTTAAAATATAAATTAGTGATACAGCGATTCAAAAATAAACCGAAACCCATTAAAAAAATTAATCATTAAACTTTAATACGTAAGTGATTAACGACAACTTTTAATTTTCTCGTATATAGTTTTTTGATAATATAAATTATACCTAGATTATAACTAAAAAATTTCTTTTTGCCAAAATTCAAATTTTGTTTAAGAATATTTTTTTTTTATTTTAGTAGTATTTATTTGGAGCGTGGTTGTATTCACAGTCGAAAATAATAATTGTTTGCAATAAAACAATGAGCCTTTTTTCAAGATGCCCAGAGTGTATAAATGTAAAACGTGCTCAAAACGACAAAAAGACTCCTGGGTTGTAGTTGAGTACAAGATTAAAAAGGCAATAAAACATTACATAGGACAAATTGCATCTGTTAACGCAGACGAAACGTCTGTTAATTTCGTCGAAAGGCGGCAAGTATTTTATCTTGCGAAATATCAAAGAAAACGATAATATTACAATTTCTAAAAAAACAAATATTGCCCGGAGCAAAAATTTGTCAAAGAGGCCAATTACTATTTCATTTTGACACAACGTGCTTTATTATCATGTACACTTTATATTTCAAGAGACAAAGCATTAATTCTTAAGTCTTCACTTTATTATGGTGTTAATTACATCGTTTGCGCTTTAATTTGTGTGTAATATTTAAGATAAATCATTATTTATAAAATAACATTTGTTTTATTTAGTCAGCAAATAAACCTATTCAATCAGCAAACCCCCCCTTTGGGATGAACTTCACCAAAGCCATATTTAAATTTTTTTCTCAACCCAGGTAACTAGTTCGGTAATTTATAAGTATTATATTTAAAGTAGACACCTGTACACCTAAAATAGCAAAAACAATATTTTTTATCCCATATTAAATACATATTTTATGAATAGAAACTTCAAGAACGGTCAACTTCTCCCCTTTTAAGGTACAATGTTATTTTTGTTCATTGTAGTGACATGACGACTGTATCAGCTATGAGGACAGGGTCGTATATACAGGGTGTTCCTTAATGACGTGCTAATATTTCAGAGTGTGATCCTTAGGTCATTTTATAAAGAAAAATTTATATGAACATATTTCCGAAACGGCTTAAATTTTTTGCTACAGGGTGTTGAATTTTTATTTTTTAAATGGTTATTTTTTAATATCTCCGTAAGTATTTTAGATATTATTTTCAATTTTGGTATGTGTTAATAGGATATAGAGCCACAAATTTTGGTTAGAAAAGTTATTCAATTTTCCAGCAGTGGCGTCCCTGCCAATATGTCCTCTAATATTAATTTTTTACAATAAAGATGGTACGCCACTGACATTTTCCATGCGGATTTTTCTGACTAGCCTGGTCAATTCTACATGAGAACGGTATCTTGAGTTTTTCTCGTTAGACGCACCGTTCTTGATTAAAACCACTACCCTCATACAGGAACACCCTGTATGGGGGTAGGAGGTTCAAACCATCATTTAACATATTTTTACGACACCCTCTATAAATGTCTATATACGGGCCTGTGTGAGAATTTGTTCGGGTTTTGACAATTTCGTCTTAGTATCGTCATCTTACCCCGATCTCCCATATCAAATAGTCGCATTTTTCAACAAATACTCGTGGACATACAAGTATACTTGTTTTTCAGATTGTAGTATAAGTTATTTGTCAATTTGTCGTTTTTGCTGTCACATTTTTGTGAAATCATAAAAACCCGGGAGTCTACTAAAATCAGTTACGTTAACGTTTCTCGGCAAAACCTTGCAAATTCTCTTCATGCATTACATCATTCCCTCAAATATTGAATCAATATGTCAATTTTCAATAAGAAATTAGTAAAAAAATTATAAGAATCACTTTTTCAGATTAGTTAAGTAATAAAATAAAAATAAAATTTAAGCTTATTAATGCTAACGCGCCCCACTGCTTCAGTTCGTTAGTATCCCCATTTTACGCAGTTGTCTTTTGAAATAATGCCAAATTATTTTCCTGCTTTACGTGTCTATATTCTTCATAAAAAACGTTTACATTGTCAGGCTCGCTAAAGAAAGTCTTTGAACAATTATTAAGGTTGCTTTTAATATTCAGTTGTTTTGTATCTTTAGCACTTTGGTTCATTGTTGTTTGGTTTGCATAAATAACAAGAATTGTATCGCGATATTACAATATGAATTTTGGTATTCAGTAACACGAAATATTGCGCAAAATAAGAAATTTAATTGTGAAGAGGGAATTACTTTACATTACTCTACCATTTTATTAATAAAATGTGACAATCTAATTGTAGCAAGATTCGTTGTTATTAGTTAATAGGGCCAATCCTAGAGTCTGGCCGCCTAAGTGCTAAATGAGATTAGCGCACTATGTTCTACAAATATAATTTTGAATTGTAATGAATGTTTGTAATGTATTTTGAATTGTAATGAAACTAATGTGTTAAATCTAATTCTAGTTTCTAGTTTTGCCTACAACCTATAGTTAAGAAGTATAGAAAAAAAATGTTTGATTAATAAGGCGGTATACCGGTGAGGAGGAGAAAGCATTGATATGATCTAAATTTATATCTTAATTGGTTATATTATAAAAAACTAAAAATAAATGTAGACAAAACGAAATATATGATATTTAAACAAAAAATAAGCAAATAGACCATTTAAATATTAAAATAAATGACTTAATTTTAGAAGAATTTCAAACCCAACACATTAGGCATCTCTCAAACATAGTACTACCTATGATACCTATAATATACAGATGTCGAAAATATCTAACCAATAAAACTAAATTGAATGTGAATGCCTTCTTCCTGTCACACTTTAGATATCTAATGCCAATATGGGGAACATGTGGGAAAACTAATTTTAACGCAGTCCAAGTGCTCCAAAATAAAGTATTAAAAATTCTCTTCAATATGATTGGTTGATAAGTTCAGAAACTTTATATAGAGAGTTGAAAATACCAAAATTGGAGATGCCTCTAGAATTAGAACAGGTAAAATTAGTATATAAAGTTTTAAAAAATAACCAAGGATGTAATATAAACATCTTATTGTCCAATAACATACACAGTCACGAAACTAGATCTCAAAATAATATATATTGTGTAACTACCAGAACGAATGTAGGATTGAGTAACCTAAGAGTAAGAGCTGCTAAGGCTTATAATAAAATACCAGAGATCTTAGAAAATTATGTCAAATTGTTACATGAGTGAAATTGTATTTAGGGATTTAATTAGGAATACGTCCAGCATTGTGAATTTATTACGTATTGATGCTAGAGGCCAGTGGTATCAGGCACTGATTAGAGTATAGTATTCAGGTGAATGTACATTATTGTTTTAAAATAAAGATTGTTTTTTTTTTTTCGAAAGGAAAAAATTTAAAAGTTCACTACTGAAAATTTGTAGATAAAGCCATATGATAAGTCAAGATGTAAGTCATCCGCAATGTTGTCAATTTTACATTATTTGTCCAGTAAGTTCAAAGTAAGTTCAATTAATCAACAATTCCTTCCCAAATTTCAATAAGATGAGAACAAAAATAATCGAACAAATTTAAAATCTAAAGAACTTTATCACAATTATATACAGTGTGTCCAAAAAAGTATGCAACATATGGGACATTATTTTATTGCCGATTTCTCAGAAAATTGTATTCTTGATAAGAGTTGGTAAGTACATGCATTAAGAGCAGAATTTCATGAAAATTCTGTTGTAAAGCTCCGCGTCATTATAAATTGCTTAAAAACTATTTAGTTTTGGAGACATATGGAGGCAATTGTTCAAAGATTAGACTCAGCGTTAACCAGTTTTTATTTGAATCTGTTGTTAAATAGGGGCGTAATAAATAAACAAAAATTTCAAAATTTTTTACATTATATAGTATTTGTAATTTAATGGATAAAATGGTGTAGGTCGCCCAAGTATTGTATTATATTGGATTTCATTTGGTACACTGTATATCTGCCGAAGACAATTTATAACGACCGTCCCACTATCTGTAAGGAAACGCAAATTACGCCTGGATCTGTAAATTGCGACCTGTAAAAATTTAATTCAAATAAATAGATAAATTAGTAGTAGGTGCCATCCGATAAATCCGATTCCAAGGTTGTGACTCCGGTCCTAAAACTATAAATGCATATTATTTGATATTTCACCTGCGGCTAATAGTAAGGGAGCAAATGCAATTTCTTCGAAATTGCCGTAGCATAATTTTATATGGAAGTGTGGAATGTGTTGCATATAAAAAAACTTAGTTCAAATACATATTTTACCCAACTTGTGTTGAAATCAAACTTCTGATAGAATCCAACTCTATGCATAATAATAAAAATATTTCCCATGTGCTGCATACTTCTTTTGACACTATATAATATATACAGGTTCTCAGTGTTTGAGATGACGGCGACGCGGTTATATTTTATATCTGCATCGTCGAAACACATACAACAGAATCGCGATTTGACGGGTACCAGTCTACCGCGTCGTCGTGTAGTTTCGTTCACGCTGGTTCTAATGGCGAAGTATCTGTCTCTATCTTCGGTTCACATGGAGTGGGGAGAAACGTGGGTAGAAGTTCCATCGCACTTCATCGTGGTAGCGAACGACGGAAGGTTGGAGCACATGCATGAATATTTATTTTATGTCTACTGCGTCGCCGTTTATAGAAGTTCGATTTAAAATAAAATGGTCACCGGTTTACATATTATAAACCATTTCCATAACATCCTGTATAGTATAGCCGCCGAACTTTTTGTAAAATATAGAAATTGCTTGATCTTACTTGTTTCCGTGGAATTCCGATGGCGGTGTCAACCTCATATCCCCCATGTAAAAATGTAGCAAAATTAAACAAAACGTAACTGCGTTCCGGACTGTTTTTACCGGCGGCCTCGTTAAATAATATTAATGTTCTGGTTATTTACCTTTAAATATATTAAGATTTTACGTAGTGTCCTACGCAAAGAAGAAATGGACCACCTATACCTATCGGTATCCAATCCAATGCCTTATTTTGAAGTCAATTTTTAAATGATAATATAGAACCAACACTGTGAACGCTGATCAAAAATTCGGTGTTTGTAGAGCAAAATGTCTCGATTTCCGACTGATTTGCAACAGTCAGAACAATCCGCGTACTGGTACGGAATTGAGGGTTTGGATTCTGAGCATTTGCTCGATCGGCTATTTGGTTTGTTTTTACCGATTCGTTTTATTTTCTTTAGTTTTGGCATATTTTGATGAAACTTACTTTCCATTATTCTTTAAAAACATATTTCAATACGAAAGACTAACTCTAAGCAAAGCAGAAATGAGCAAGAATATGAATACTATAAAAAATAAGAAGTCTATTTTACTTTTAATATTTCCCAGACCACCCGATGATGCCTTATATAATAAGGGCGTATTTTTATCTACACAGTAGCACTTTAAAATACTAATTCAGATAGAATGATCCTACCAAGAAAAGGAAGCACTTCCCATTGATAGGATGTCACCACGTGCAGACCGGTTTCGAACTCTTTTGTTCTGGTCATTATAGGGTAGCTGTCCATACCTATCATCAGAGAAGACTCTATGCTTCACGCTGTATTATCGGCGGCGTGAAAATACAACGAGCAGTGCCGTCTCTGAGCAGTCCCACATAATCTGAACAGACGTTATTTGAATAAATCAAAAATACAACGCCTATTTACTTTTCAGGTGGTATTAATATCAAATACCAATGTACGAAAAAATTATTATTTCCCAGACCACCTGATGATACCTTATACAATAAGGGCATATTTTTGTCTACACAGTAGCACTAATTCAGATTGAATGGTACTACCAAGAAAAAGAAGCTAAGAGATGGCAATACGCATTGTATTTTCTCGACTACCGTTGATAATACAGCGTGAAGTATAGAGTTTCCTCTGATGATAGGTATGGACACCTACACACACGCATAACGAGAACAAAAGAATTCGAAACCGGTCTGCAGGTGGTGACATCCTATCAATTGAAAAGGCTTCCTTTTCTTGGTAGTACCATTCAATCTAAATTAGTATTTTAGAGTGCTACTGCGTAGACAAAAATACGCCCTTATTGTATAAGGTATCATCGGGTGGTCTGGGAAATAATGATTTTTCCATACATTGGTATTTGATGAATATTATATTTTAAGTTAAGAAGTCAATTCTCAGATTTGACAGTTGAAGGTTTGGCATTTGTACCCGCTCACATAGACAAAAATCAGCAGCCAGGTAGAAACTCGTTCACAACCGAACATGTGTAGAAAGAAATTTTGGTTAAAGATTTCACTCTGCGAATGAACATTATGATTATGGTTCAACCACAACCAAATGGTTTCAACAAAATGTCGACGTTTTGCGCTGATACTAAATAAAAATCATGTCTGTGCGACAGTGTCTGGAATCGGGGCTGAATATTAAGTAGGCGTATTTTTAAGTGGGCATATTTGACGAGCCTTTCACCCCTTCCCTGCGTGTTTTGTTTATAATGTTTAATATTCAACTTCCATAGTGTGCTTTTTACCATTTACAAAAGGTCCCCTATTTTAAATTTTTTTTTAATTTTGAATAAACTCCTCGACAATAAATTCCCGATAAAGATATTGTTAGTCAGGTTTATTGTTGTGTAACTTTTAAAATTATTTTCCGAACTTGGTGAAATTTTTAGCAAAGTGTAGACTTGTGTCTAAGTCTAGCCTAAATATTAATTTTCAAAAAATTCTGATGCCTTGGTCATTACAGGCAGAAACAAAAGTTACTTTTTTTCTCTTAATTTCTTAAAGCCCTGTGGAATAATTAGTCTGTACAATTTAGCTTCATTATGTTTTGTTTTGAAGTGTGAACTTTTCTTAACACAATGATTTTTGGTTCACATCACTATCTGCTTTTTAGAAGAAAATACAAATTTTAGAAGAAAGTATTGCGGTTTTGCGGTTTTTCAATTTTATCTACAATTCAACAATTAAGTATAAAAAAATAAAATGTTTATGTTTTTAATCTTTGCGAAGGCCAGTCCGATCGGTATAACCAACTAAAATGCAGAAATAAGCGCTGATTAAACAACAAAAACCAATGAAAATAACGCCTTTATTTCGCCAAAAAATAAAAATTTGTTCTACTAATCACGACTAGGGTTAGGAACTTTTCCTGGTACTTTGATAAAAAAGAAAAAAAAACAAGCGATTTCGTGTGGTAATGGTAAATTTTTATGAATGAACCGTTGGAACGGTTGCTAAAAAAAGCCGGGCGAAGTCAGCAAGAAGGAGGACGTGTCCGGTTTTCCGGACGTCTGGCAACCCTAGTATTGCATTGTAAGAATGCCACGTCACATAGTGGAAGTGATAAGAACACGAAGTTGCAATACGCGCTATTCATTTATTTATGCTACTCGATAAGATAACACTGGTCAACACGTAAATTGCTGCCGGCAATTATATTACTGTTTCTAGGTAATTTATCTGCTAAACCTAAAAATAACCTCAGATTTGCTAAATCAAATCGTTTTCCAAAACTAGGGCCATAAGCTATATTTTCGAGATTAAGGGTATTTTATATCGCATAATTATAAATATTATGTATTACTGCTACCACCAAAAAAAAAAACTCTCTAATGAAAGAAAAATGTTTATTGTACACTACAGCAAATACAAAAATCATATGTCAATAACATTAACAATATTAACTTAAGTTATTAATTTAAATTAACTTAAACTAATAAATAAAAATGAGCTAATCTGCATCAGCATAAAACTACCGTTTATAAGATTTTCTCGCATGAGATTGAAAAGGACAGTCTCATTGCATACTCCAGTAGTAATCGGCTATAACGTGAATGTACCATCTACCCTGATATCTCTCTTCCATAGTTTTCATATCCTGGTGGAATCGTTCCTCCCGTTCACTAAGGTCGCCAAGATTTTCTGGGAATCGTTCCAAGTGGCTGTGGAGATAATCAAATCTTAATGATCATATTACACATATGTTGGTGCAGGAAATGTACTGGACAAGTATTCAAAACACGCACCATTATAAGATTAGGTATTATCAGTGATTTATGACTAAATAGTTATAATTAAAAATGCATTAGTCTTGGAATTAGTTAAATTTTTGATAAAATTTATGACCATTATAATTGTCAAATGTATTAATATTACAATTTATAATGAGTAGGTTCTATCTCAAAAACTAGAGCTGATACGAAGAAAAGCTAAGTGCTTTTGGAATCACCGCATTCAAAATAACGAATATTATGTGTTTTTTCTTCGGCCCCAAGACAACATTTTATTTGTTGGGCTGTTTAATTTAATGCTTTGAGTAAACCTAAATTCTACCTCCCAATTTTTATACAAGACGTTAAGAAATTAAGGGTAAAAGAGTGACTTTTGTTTCTGTCTAATGATCAAAACATCAGCATTTTTTGAAAACTAAAATAATGGCTAACATTCCGAGATGCAAGTCTACACTTTACTCGACCAAGACCGGACAACAATTTAAAAAGTTACAGGACTATAAACTTGACTAACATTATCTTTGTTTATCAGGAATTTATTGTTGGGGAGTGTAATTATAATGACTTGTGTACGACAGTAGAAACAACAAAAAATAGTAACATTTTGACGAATTTTTCACATTATCCCCTACCACGATTAAATAGTTTTAGGCCCTAAATATAAAAGTCATCGTATTATTTTTCGTTATTTCAGAACATTTTTATGTCATAATAGCCTCTCCAGTGAACAAAACCCTCTTCAAGATTCCTTTCAAATTGGACTAAATGACATTTTTCTAAATTTTAACGCTCTCTTTCTTTCGTTTCAACCATGCCTTAAACGCAGCTAGTTATGCGGGAAATCTAATAATAAAATGGTCGCTTAAAAAAGTATTTTGCTCCGGGATAAGAAAAAAAGGAGGCAAAATGACGGGAATTTTCTCATCTAAAAAGTAAACTAAATCTTTTTAAACTGTACTGCGAGAGAGTTTCGACGAAAATAAGTTGTTTGGTATTATCCGGTAAAATTGTCCTTCATTTACTGACGGCTTGTTATCATACCCGCTCAGGGCATATTATTTTCTTAAAATAAGTATACCTAAAAGACTTTTTTAAATGGAATATTTTTTCTGCTATCTAGATTTTTGTTACACGCCAAAAAATTTTTTTATTTTTATATCAGTCTGATTTATGGCATCCGTACTATAATCTTCCAAAGCAGTAATCGGTTTAAGTCGTTCTCTTTCTGCGACAAAGTCAGTTATTTGACATAATTGGGGCAACTGCGTTTTGAGTGTATCCCCCCATGATATCAAGATGATAAAATTGTTGACTCTGAAATACAATATAATGAAGGAATATAGTAAATAAAAAATAACTAAATTTCAGAAACTAAAGATAAATATTATAAGAGTTTTCACATAATATTCAACTTCAGTAGAAGGACAAAATTAACTTTTTATATTTAAACTTGCAAATCCTGAGATGAAAATAAATTGAAGAAAAATTACCCAAAAAGGCGCTTTGAATTATTGTACGAAATATACACTTTATATGAAATATGAGAATTTACGTGGCCGCTACTGAGGACGTTCGCAATCAATAGTTTATTGAGGCGGTGTTGTCATATATTGCAAGACAGAATTGTAAACGCACGTTTTCAGTTTTTGACAACAACTTTTTCAAACTCTTTAGAAAAAAAAATACTACAATCGATCTTATAATCCGTTTTATAATTAAATTCCATAAAAAAATAAAACACAAAAAGTATGTTTTGCAACACAACCAAAAATAGGTAATATCACACCAATTTGAAATCGCATCACAATATTTCTTATTATGAATTATTTCACAACAGGAAACAAATCTACAACTAACAAAATATTTAAATTCGTATACATCAAGCACGTGGAACACTCGACAGCGTCATCCCTTTCCCGAGTCTCGAAACATACTGAAGCAACGATAGTCGCGCGCGGCAGGTATCCAAGCAAGGGCGATACCTGCGGTGTGATCTGACAACACTGTTCGTAGAGTCTAGTGATCCACATTGTTGCTAACTGAATCCAGATGGAACGGCGCGACAGTATGTGGGTAAAAAGGGTTTTTACCTTAGTATTTAGATATTCGATTAAAAAAAAAGTAAGTAGACTTTCTCTAGGGCAGCCTAGGAGTCACCCATTTAAATATAATAAGTCATTTCCATAACACCCTTTATAAGGAAAAAGTCTATTGCATTATGTCCCTCAGAAACACATATCACAGAGAAAACTGATGAATTAGAATAAGACGGAAAAAACACTATAATAAAATTGTTATGGTAAAATTTGTATTGTACCATTTCCTATAAAGTACAACATTATAAGTTCAATTTACATTAGTAATCAGTACCAAAATAATATTGCAACACGTAATTTATAAATTATAAATTGTTACAATTACGTAAATACTAAAATATATTTTCAATTTTACAACGAATGTAAGTGAAAATAATTTACCAACTCTGGTAGTTAAATATTTTAAAATGTATGGTACATTATTGTACTTTACGTATTTTTACTGTAAAAATCACCACAAGTTTAAATGGAACTACTATAATAGATTTGTTAAAATAACTATATTATTTTATCTAAATATTTAGTTATTTTGAAATTACTGAGTAATTGAATCCTCAAAATTTTGTAGTAAATCTTACTAAATTTTATAATACTATACAGAGTGTTATGGAAATGACTTATTATATTTAAATGAGTGACTCCTTGAGTGCCCTAGAGAAAGTCTACATACTTTACCCACATACTGTCACGCCGTTCCATCTGGACTCACTTAGAAACAATGTGGGTCACTAGAGTATATTACCGGCCTCGCGCCATTTCATACATCAGTATCTTTCGAGACTCGGGAGTGGAACGACGTTGTCGAGGGTTCCACGTACTTGACGTATACGAATTTTAAACGTTTTGTTTGTTGTATTGCCCGAATTTTTTTTTGTTGTGAAATAATTCATAATAATAAATGTTGTGATGTGATTTCAAATTTGTATTATCTACTGTTGGTTCTGTTGAAAAACATACTTCTTGTGTTTTATTTTTTTATGGAATTTAATTATAAAACGGATTATTTTAAAATAAGATCGGAGGTAAGAGAGTATATACCATAAAATTGTAGTTTTCTTTGTCTAAAAAGTTTGAAAAAGAAGTGCTAACGCGCGTCAAAGACGTCTGAACACGTGGGTTTATAATTCTGTGTCGCAATATGACAACATCGCCTATAATGCGCTAACCTCTTTTGAACCTGAAGACTGCCTCAATAAAATATTGATTGAGAAGGGCCTCAGTAACAGCCACGTAAATTTTGAGATTTCATATAAAGCGTATATTTCGCTTAATGATTCAAAGCGCCATTTATGGTTATTTTTGTTCAATTTATTTTCATTTCGGGATTTGCCGGTTTAAATATAATATATCATTTCCATAACACCCTGTATTTAAATGGGTGACCCCTGAGATGAAACCAAATTGAAGAAAAATAACCATAAATGGCGCTTGAAAAAAAAAATTCCATAAAAAAATACATCACAAAATGTATGTTTTGCAACACAAATCACACAAATTTGAAATCACATCACATAATTATTAGAATAAATTATTTCACAAAAAAACGTTTAAAATTCTTATATACATGTGGGAATTTCGCAGCTTCATTCGACATACACCCACGATAAACTGCATCGTACTGGCGTACGTGGCGAATGGTCAACGCTCTCTAGGATACCCAAGGAGTCACCCATTTAAATATAAGCTATTTCCATAACACCCTGTATATCCTTTCTATTATAACAATTCCCAAGCATAAAAAATTATTACTATAGTAAATTTGTAATAGTAACCATAATATTTTACCCAAATATTTGGTAATTTTAGAATTTAGTAGTAAATATGAAACAAATAATTAAATAGATTTTAAAATATATTATCAAAAAATAGCTATAAACTTAGGAACCTCTACTATTATTATTATTATTATTTTAAAATCCGTATAAATCTATGCGCCAATGAAACTAACTAAAATTTTAAACAATAAGAAAGTTTACCGTCAATTAATCAATTTGGAAATACCGAAAATATTTATTAGCTTGGTTCTATTATAAGTGGGATACCCTGCATAAGGAAGAAGAATTAGTTTTACGTCTCTAGCCTCTAGCGGTACTGAAGTCTCTAGCGATGTAAGAATTCCAATTAAAATAATCGTTGAATCCGAGTATTCAGATACTCGGATGCATCCGAATATCCAAATTGGAATGCGGAATGCGAAACCGAATCGGATTATTTACACTCGAGGGGAAATTAATTCGGCGTCAGCATTCCAACTCATTACGTTAACAGTTATAAAATTAATAGTCGACTTCTAAAAAAAAAAGGTCATTACGTTGAGTCTGGCCCCTCACCAGACAAGGCCTAAGGAAAACTACAATACAATCGACACCTAAGAAAAAGGTCATTGCCTGTTGCGGTTGTGAATTCAGTCGAATGATTAATCCGAGTATTCGAACCTGTCCGACTGCCTAGAATCAGTCGAATCGGAATCAATGCTTTCGTGTTCGCCCGATAAGTCGCCCGTCGGTTTGGTTCTTCGATAGCGATGCCGACATTGCCTGTTGCCGGGTCGTGAATTCGAATTCGGATGATTAATCCGAGTATCGTGTTCATCCGATTCCGTATGATCCGGATATCTAAATCATCCGAGTATTTACAACACTAGAAGCCTCATCTCTCGTCTATCGCGTGGCAGCAAGACAGGAAAACCTATCGACAATATGTTGTGCATTCTATGATTAAATGTACAGTTTTATTCATGAAAAATGGTTACACTAAATTTGTTTTTAACAGAAAGTTCAAATAGTAGCCAGAAGATGGATGGTCAATACGGGCAATAACAAAATTTTACGGAAAAGCAAGAACACAATTTTAACAGTAAGCAAGCAACTTTGGGGACACCCATCAAAACCCAAAAAATCGGAGCTAAAAACTGTGTAGCTGCGTAAAGAAATATTGCACAGATTTCACCGTAAATTATACATTCCGCGACCATCAGTTGTGGAACACGGCAGTGTTCACTGACAAAAAGGCTTTTCAATCAAAATATAGGTCATAATTTCGGGTATATCATTATCAGTTTTGTTAGGTTGAGTAAAATATATATATATCATAGAAATATTCTCATACATTTAACTCATTTATCACATTTAATTAGATTATTTTATTTTGTTTAGCGACGCCAATGCTTTTTGCTCAGAAAAGCCTGATTGAACAAACCTAAATATTATTATATGGCCTGATTTATGCAAATATAGCAAACAGTAGTGATACGACTTTCAATAAATACAATTGTACAATGTCCTAAATATTTCACAAATCTACAAAATACTAGAAAATTATTTACATTTTTGTACGGCATTACAAAATTAAAAAGTCTACTCGTAGAGTCGTTTTCGTATAACAAACCGATTCACAGGATGCCAAAGTGAACCACAACATTAAAATGTCAACGAGACCTTCTGATCAACGATGTAATTTTCATTACATTCAGGTCGAATTTACAGCTTTTATATCAAAATGATGGGCTGTATTCTGTATCAGTTTATATGTGCAATTGACGATATACGATTTTGGCCGCAGTTTAATTGCACTAGATTTTGGTATACCAGACGAGTAAATTGTCGAAAATGGGGTCAATTTATATGTATTTATGGGTCTGGCTTACAACGCAAATAGATATTTATGCGATTAGTGCAAAAATTTTGTGTTTATGACATCATAGATAAACTATTAGGGCGCCAGCTAACAAATCAAATTTGATTGAAAAAATATAGATTTCTTTATTTCAGGTTAGTAAACGCGTATAAGACGCGTTTAAAACAGATAATTTTAGAAAATTTTCTGAATTAACCAATTATTGAAATTGAAATTATTTATTACATTGAAATTTTTACTACCGTTATAGAAATCCAAGAACGATAGCAAATAAAACCTACAAAGGGGGCAATAAAAAAAATAGCTGTGACAGTAAAATGTATTTTGATGGGTAGGTATATCATTGATCTAGTAGTCGCTTTATAAATATTATTCTGTAATTACAGCAAAGGGAAGTTATTATGCTTACAGGAAAGTTCTTATACTTACCAGCGATTTTACAGATACTTTGCTGGGACAATGAAGATATTTTCTTACACCCAGAAAAAGACAGGTTATATTAGTTAACTTTTTTTAGTCTTTTATTCAAAATGTGTTCTACAATATATACAAAATTAAGCACAATATACTGTTCACTTGTTTAGGGTTCTATCTTTACATTTAAATCTTTAAATAGAAATTTATTACAAATTAAGCACTAAAAACGAAAATTATATGAACGAAGTTTAAACTAAGTGTAAATATAAATCATAGGTTAGTTATATTTCTAACACCACATATACTACATCAAACCGAGTTCAATTGATATCATAAAACTAATTTAACTTGTAAAAAATTTTTGTTTTTGTTTCGTTTTGTTTCTCAAAATAGCGCACAACACAACTCAATTGAAACGATATATCAACCGTTAAAAGAGCTTTGTTTTTGATATGTATATACATATAAAGAGAAAAACAATTAATGTCCCTTAGTATATTGCCGCTATGGAATTGAAATCCGTGTCTACTCCTCCGTCACCTCTACCATCGATATGGTCTTGTGTTTGTGGACGGCAGTGACGGCACGCAAGCCACAAGCCGCAAGACGCAACGTATAACGGAACTCCGAAAGTGGCCGAGAGTAACCGAGCAATCCACACGAAAGCCGTTTTTCAATCAAAATCAAAATCAAAGAAAATTTTTCGAATCAATTTTAATAAAGTTTATTTTAATCGCAGTGAGGTGAATTACTTCCCCAGCATATAAAAGATTAAGATAAGTAATTAAATGGTTTGCCGTTATTAACAGTCGTGCTGCGAAATGATTGCTTGGTCAGCAAGAGTTTACAATTGGTCAGTAGGAACAAACATGTCTAGAAGTAGTTTACTTCAGAGGTCCCAGGGCACTCTCAATTTATGTAACTTTCTTGTATTTTCTTTTGCCGAATACAGAAGGAAATCGGCTACAAAAGGTGTAGTGGGGGCGGGTTTTCACTTGTTTTCCCAGGGCACTTTTTTTTTATGATCAAACACAAGCACTATAGGAAAAATCCTTTAGGGCACTCTGGGAGTGGTGCGTGTGCGCAAAAAGCGATTCACGTTGGTTTTGAATCGTTCGAGGTTATATTCGTTGGGAAAAACGACCTCGGGAAGGTCGTTCCATAAGGATGCAGTCCTCCAGATGAAAGAATTCTTAAATAATGAAGTTCGAGGAGTACTAAGCTTAACCACATATGGATGGGCGGCAGTGGTTCGTCGTGTATTTCTGCTATTCGTCGCTCTGGGCGAAATTAAGAGGGCAAGGTCAGCCGAGCGCCTTCCATGAAAATATCTGTAAAAGAGAGTCAAATCCCCCTGTCTTCGATGTTCTAGGCTAGCCCTCCTTTCGATGGAATCCAGTAGCCGAAGAGTATGTTTGGGTGCAGAGCTCCAGACATGAGAGCAGTATTCTAGTGATGGTCGAATCTGGGCTTTGTATAGTGTCAAAAGTTGTTGAGGTGTGTACAACTTTCTGGTTCGGAAGAGTACCCCAACCTTCTGAGAAGCTATCTTGGCGATTGCCACAACGTGGTTATGCCAAGACATGTTTCCTCCCAGATTGACGCCCAGCAAATTAATAGATGAAGCCAGTGGGATTGCGTGTCCGGCCATGACTATTTCGAGTTCTGTAATGTTAACCTTTTTAGAGAAAACTGCTGCCTGGGTTTTTTAGCGTTAAATTCGACTTGGTTACTGTCACCCCAAGCCAAAATTTCTTCCAGGTCTTTGTTGAGGCGTGATACTTCATGCTGTCTGCGAAGATGTGCGTCGGCAGCCGATGTTTGCGCATTCAAGGAGAAAGATGAGATAAGTGTGCTATCGTCAGCACTGTCACGATTCAGAAATGTTTGCTGTCCATAAGTTGCTGACCAACTAGGCTTTTCGGCTGACCGATTACATTTTTCTGTTCGCAAAAATAAGAATATTTTACTAACCAGTTAAATGATACGAAAGATTAATGACAGAAAATTGGATTTTAAAGAGTTACTTAATTGTCACTCTAAAATAAATATTTCTTAATAGCAAAGTTTATTCTAACAAAAATAAAGAATATCCAGGAAAATGGTTTCTACCGTCACAAGAAATCAATTTTGCTGTTACAGGTGGAAAATATTATATACCAGCTCAAATTATCCCAGCAATGATTTTTTTAGCTAGAGCTTTTCTTAATGTACCTATACAATTTAATTGCATTAATTTGCTATTGTATTAATTTTTGCCAAAACCAAACCTATTTGTAGAATTTTTTTAATTAAAACCTATCACTTATTATTTAATACCACATACCATAGTGAGTTTGTATTTGTATGTAAGAGTAAATAAAATACCTCAGTGTATTGACCTATATCGACAGGTATGAAATAAAAATGCATTAGTTTTCACGTTGTTGATAAGAAAGTTCACATCATTTCTCTCTTGTATTTCGAACCGAAGATTTTTGTTATCCGATTTTCCAATCTACATTTCAGCCAAATTATAATTAAAATGATCACTAAATTGAAAAAACATGATGAATACTATTTTTTTGGAAGTAAAATTAAAAAGTATATTGATTTGAATAAATATTTAAAAATTCTACTGTGTACATTGCCGAAATGTACTGGGACTGGCATTTTTTCACATTTTATTTTTTTCTCGATAACAGTTTGTCGAAACGTAGACCATTAATCTTTTATAATAATACCGCTTAAAGATAAACAAAGTTTGAACTTATTTAGAAAAATGTTAAAATAAATTTTTGCCCTGTATACTTATTTAGGCAAGGAGTCAAAATTTTTGCATTGAATTTTTATCGTATCTTTACATATACGGGTTTGCTCGTAGCAGGTATATAAATTTAAGAGAATATTATATATTAATTGTTAAAATATGTGCTATTCTAGGTATTTTTCATAGCCCAAATTTCACTAAAATTTCTAAAGCCCTTTCGGAAATATTCTAAAATACCTAAAAATTTAATCAAATACCAATATGGAAAATTATTACTTTGCAACCTATCAATGGAGAGGGCTTCCTTTCTTGGTAGTACCATTCAATCTGAATTAGTATTTTAAAGTGCTACTGTGTCGACAAAAGTACGCCCTTATTGTATAAGGATTATCTGGTGGTCTGGGAAATAATAATTTTCCATATTGGTATTTGATTTTAATACCACCTGACAAGCATATACTTTTCATTTCTTAAATAGATTGTTAAAAATTTAATGATTCTATCGCCCTGGATCTTTGAAACCAAGCATCGGACTCATGCTGATAGTAACTTTTTGTCTTATTTTTGGGTAAGTAATCACGAACGACATCACATATTTTTTTGAAATACCCTGTATACGAAATGCTAAAACATATTATGATTTTTATTGTTATTTACATATATTTTGTCATTTAAATATCAATATTATTTTATAATAGAAATATAATTAAACTTTTACTATCAACAGTCTTTTACTAAATCGCAAAATACTTTAAACGATTTTATAGTTTATGTTCCTAAGTTTTCAGTATAACTAAGTATAGTGAGAAATTGGCCAAAGTGGAAACGAAAAAGCTTTTCGATTTCGCATAATGTCATTTAGTTCATTTTAAATGGGAATCTTAACGACGCTTCTCTCTGAAAAGAAGGTAATTACAAAAGAAAAGTGTCTAAAATGCTTTAAAAGTTGAATTAGATGCTAAAGAATAAAGAATATAAAGAATTAAGAGTGATTTAAGTTTAAAGAACAAATCTGATTTAACAACGAATCTGTGCATATTTTTGACAGAAATAAAAGTTTAAAATAATCTTTTTAGTGTAACGATTTTTAACACATATAAGTGCATATTTTTGACAGAATTAAAAGTTTAAAATAATCTTTTTAGTGTAACTATTTTTAACACATATAATAAGTGCATATTTTTGAGAGAATTAAAAGTTTAAAATAATCTTTTTAGTGTAACGATTTTTAACACATATAATAAGTGCAGAGGAGTTCCTCAAAAATATTTATTGACTTTCAAAATTTTTCTTACACTCATACATACATACTTATAAGGAAAACAAGCTTATAATTTCGGTATTTCTGAATTTATTGTTTTGCATTTTTGTGTGGTTACGTAGCATCCTATGGCACACTTTTTTATTGCTTCAAATTTTAGTTAGCTCATTGGCGTACGGATTTATATGGTTTTAAAACTAAACATTATAAGAGTAAAAGCGATTATTTTATTTCAAAACTCAAAGTGCATTATTATAAAAGAAATTTAATAATATTCATTTTTGTACCTACTGTATTGAACTGTTTTTATAAAATTAAGGAAAATACAGAACCTTATCCTGAAAATTCATTGAAGATGATTAAAAAGATTCGAATCGTAACTAAACGATAATGTGTGGTATCATTGAATTTAGATTAAAAAAAGTTCTTACAATTTGACATTATAAAATCAGGGCCTTATTAGAACAAATGAAGTTGATCATGATTGCTTGGAAACGAAACGTCGCGTATAAAAAAAAATTATGTAATCTTTTAGCTCACTAAACATTGCTGTGAGAATGGTTTGTCAGTTTTTCTCTAACTTTAATTTAGCGTAGGAAAAAAATTAAATTATAGATCTAAAATTTCATTTTTTTTTAAATAGCTCAAAACTCAAAAACCTTACCAAAACTTCTTGTAAGGCATATTGTTCATGCTTTGACGATGATAATTTTTCCCTATTTAATCAAAGTTGTATATGTTACCATTAACGAGATCCCTATAGAGTCCCCCCTTATCTTGGACACCCTGTATAAATGAGAATTGTTCATAAAATCTGAACGCTTGACGTATGATAAAGAGCAATCCTGATATTGTGGCATCCATTTATGTGCCTACTTTTGCCGTTGAAACGCTAAGAATTTATATTTCGATAAATTCTATTTGGTTCAGATAGACAGTACATGAAATTAAAATTATTCATTATTTTCATATAATCGCCGCATATACATAAAACAAAACCTCCTTTATCAGTAATACAGAACATAACAACAAAACAGAACAGTTAATAACAAGCTCGGTAAATGTGCAATGAAAGATGGAATTATTTTGACTCAATTCCGCAGCACCCTTTCCTTTATTACTCTACCTTCTATTCGTATCCAAATTCAGCTTTCCGTTTATTACTGACGACAATATCCCCTGGATAATAATCATTGCGATATTATACACGACGCTGTACTCATTACTTTCCAGGACATCGCTTTGCTTTTCAGAATGTACGCTGAAAAGTATCGAGTGATTATATCAGCTCGCGAAACAAAATTTATAATTACCAATGGAAAAGCATTCCTTGGTTTCTAATTTGATCGTTAATTATTAAATGAAATATGGTTGGGGATTTTTAGTATTTTTTAGGTCAAGGAAGAGAAGGGTATTAAATTTACAATATCTTTAGTTTTCATTTTGCTTCTAGTTTGAAGAATGATTAGTTAAAAACATTGACTTGAAACAAACATGGATAATTAAACCAGATATATACCTAGGTAGTAAAAATTATGAAACATATTAATAATACACAAATAAATATTATAAGCAACGCGGTAAAATCAACTAACAGAATATGTGGGCAATCTCCCGGGTTCAGATAGAACACTTAAAAATAACAGGAGAAGTTCATATCAATTTTTCTTCATACGGCCCTCCCTACGGAGATACAGGCCCATAACGAACGTCCCTGGAAATCGTTGATTTTTAAATAATTTTTTAAGTACAAGGTGTAATTTAATAATTTTTTAGTATAGTGTTTACTAGGTGAGTCTCCTTAAAATTCGCCCTTTTAAACACATTTGGCTTATTTAGTTTGCCAAGTACGGACTAGACGTAACACAAAAATTCTTTTTTTACACCCTGTATGATGAAGGAACGAAAATAATATTTTTGGATCCTCTAAACCTTAAGCTGAGAAAAAGGTACTTGATCAATGTTAATAAAATGAACTGTTTTAAAAAAAATGTATTTTTGTTCATACATTAATGCATGTCGGCATATTCAGTATACGTAAATTCCATTACTAAGTTAGTAACTAATAAGTCAAAGGAGAAAAATCGCAAATTTCAATACACTACCATAAACTGACACTGGCATAAATATTTTTATTTAAATCGGTACAGGTGAAAAATAACATAGCAACAATGAGGGAATTTTATGAACATAAAACAACAACCAATGCATAAAACCATATTGAATAAAAATATATTTTTTTTAATACAGTTCATTTTATCGATATTGATCAAGAGTACTTTTTTCAGCTGAAGGTTTAGTGTATCCAAAAAAAATATTATTGTCGTTCCTTCATCATACGTTATGGGCCCGTATCTCCATAGGAAACCGCTTTTACAAATGTAAATTTATATATTTTATTATCTTCTCCTTCAGTTACTTTTGGACAAAATGTTTTTTTGTGTAAGGTTTGTGAAGGTACAATTTATATGCTATCAATTTTAACGAAATGGTTAAAAAAATATTTAAAAATTCATTTATATTGGGATGATCACTTGGGATTAAAAAAAGACTTTGTAGTTCAGCGATGCTGAATGTTCGGCCCAAATATGTGGAGGAAGTCACTGTCGATATAATTTTCGAGAAGATAATCAGAGAATTTTTTGCATCGAGGAGAGGTAAACCAAGTATATACGTCAAATATGTTGACCTTTCCGTATCTTCCCTGATTTATTTTGGTTACAGATGATAGGTAAGTCAATTTTTCTATAAAAGGATCCACCCAAATTAAATCTACAATCTCGAGTGGCACGATACTTAGAAATAGCCCAGAAAAAAAATACATTCAATTTTGTAACTTTTAGTATATTATATTACCAACCTTCTTTGAAAAACGTGTTGTCACATAATATATTAAATTTTAATTTAATAATCTCTTACCGAGATTGACCTAAAATTACATTTACGTTTTTAAAATAAATTGTAATAGGTATATAAGAAACCAATATTCTATTATAGTTTCAATATTATTAAAATTTTCTTTTCATACTATTTATTTTGATATTGAAATGCAAAATAATATATTTCTTTGATTAAAATACTTTTAATCTAAAAATATGGCAACAGAGTGCGTTGCCAATGGTTACAGGTAGCTAGAACTAATTTGATTGGTTATATTCCAGACAGTTGATAGCGCATGCGTCTCGTGAGACACCCGATGGGCCATCGGGCTTGTTCGGCGATGTCCGATATTTGATGGATGTACCCACCCAGTTGCGTAGTGATAGAAAGGGCAGTAGTTATTGTATTGTGTTAAATTGTGTTTTATAAATACGTGCTCATTGTGTCGTGTTTTAGGGTGTTATTTTCAAATTTTGAACTTTCTGATAATGAATAAATATACTCCTGTTAAAAACCTTCACAGACAGATTCGTGAAGTGATTGCAAATGTTTATAGGGTAGATGAAGAGCAATCACAAATCAATATATTCAAATTGTCGCTTAAGCGAAAGCTAGAAAGGAATATTACTACGACGAAAACTGAAAAATAATTGATCATGTAGATGTTTTTTTCCATGTTGAAAAATTTACATCTTGTAAAAAGTAATTTTTTAAACCTTGATAAAAATACCTACCTTCAAACTTAAAATGCAATTACTGAACAATTTCCTTTTTTTATTACATTATTTGGAATAATAATAGCACGCCCATGACTTGACCATGTTTTAAACAATATTGCTTTCTCCCCTTACCGATACGTCGGATACACAGATCCACTTGTCGACCCGTATACCTAAACTACTCTTCTGGGGATGCACTTCGGATGTTAGGCGGATGCAATTCGGAAAGTAAAAAATGGCCTGAGCTAACCGGGACCGGTGGAGTGGCAGTAGAAGGAGTAGTCCATTATCCTAGGAAAATATTTATAAAATTATAATATAAGTTTATTTAAGAAGTACAAATTTTAAAAAAGTAATAGGGTCTGCAAACGGCAAAATTGGTATGTGATTTGTAACAAATTTAACGATGTTTTGGAAATAAATCAGGGATAAGAACTACTTTTATTTACAACCATGCATGTAATAATGACATTTCATCTATTTTTGTAAGGTGGAAAGTTGACGTTTTTTTACTTTTACTTTCCACCTGGGTGAGAAGTAAATTATTTTATAAATAATTTTTTTTAAAATCGATATCTCAAAATAATATACGAACACACTTTTTTTTAAATGCTAATAGCTTTGCGTGTTTAGATATGTCTAATTTTTCCCTAATTGATAGAGTGGTTCTCAGCATTGAATATCGTGACCAAATCGTTGATATCTTCTTTGTCTTGGCATTTTCATTGAAATAAGCTCAGAACCAGGATTTTGAACTTTGTTTCCCGTACACCATTCTTTGAAACAGTTATATGCCTTGTCATATCTCGGGCGGCTTTTAGTTGGTAGAAGATCTTCTTCTACTATTTTTGCTGCTTCTCGAATTTCTGGTGGAGTAGCAGCAAAATCAAATTCCTCATCTGCATTTTTCTGTTGTTAAAATAATATACTGTTTAGTGACATGGAAACCATATTCAAAAAATGATATTTGCCATCTTGATGTGTATTATTACCAACGTTATTTAACCACCTGCGGTTATTTGAAATTTCTGTCTAATATTTCAATGGAAAAGTGGAAATGACATTTATCTTTTATTAATAATTTTAATTCCAAATAATAAGAAGTGTATGTTAGATGTGGTTGTAAATAAAATAGTATACAAATCTAGGTAAAAAGTTGAATTACTGTCTCGAGATTTAACTACCGACTCTCTCGATAGGAATGAAACACTTTCCACCTCGGTACGTAATATACTATTACATGCATCCAAGGTTGGATGTGACGAATTTTCTGATGAGTTGAATTGTGAATAGAAAATCTATAGGATCCGCGAAGAGATACATATTTTAAAAATATTTTCTAGTATACAGGGTCTCCCACAAAAGCAGAGCAGCAAGAAAGTATGTTTTTTAAATGGCACTCCACATTTTTTATTGCGGAATTGATTTAAGAATAAAATTCTACTTATATTGCCGTATTTTAGTTTGATGTTTGTTGCGGTATTGCAACGTTATTTGTAATTTACAAAAAATCCAAGCAAACGACCTATTCAAAATATCTTCAAAATATTAACTGATTTAAATTGAATAATACTGGGTTACCGGTATCGTACCCAACGGATAACAGAGTGATATTAATGAAGACGACTGACCATAACATATACAGAGTATTTTTTACTGAGGTCCAAATATTGCTCTTTTTAAAGTAACAAATCCTAATTTTTTCAAATGGAACACTCTGTATATTGTCAGAATTGAGCTATGGTATTAAGTTTATCATGTTCTATAAATTCGCAAGTATAACTTTTATCCTAAAATCGTCCATTTTGCCGCAATTTTAGATTTTAATGGAAAATGCAATATTATCTCTATTTTATGTTTTTTTCTTGGTACGTCATTACTTAAACAAAAGTGAGTATTATCAGAAGTAAAAACATTATTTTCCAATTTCCGAAGAAACAATTGCATGTAACGACTTTTACAGAGAGTATCCTTTTTATGTAAAAGGCGTAGGGAAACTATAATGTGCTGCCAAAACGGCAAAAAATTGATGTCTTAGAGGGATGGGATCAAATTTACCCAAATACCATCCTTGTTCGCACACCCCTGGTTAAAGTTATATTGTTCAATAGGCTCGAATAGATGAAACTTACTAAATGTATGTCTCAAAATAGGTTGCGGTAGGTAGCTAAAATAGTTCCGAAGCTGCAAAACGACAAAACTAATGTATGAGGTCCAAAGGATTTTAGCTCCCTCTGAAGAGTTTCCGGACCAATGTTCATATGAACTTTTTTTTTATTTTCATGTATTCTATCTACCCTAGAAGTTTGGAACATAGTCATGTGAACTAGTGTCGTGATCGCTCAAGCGAAAAACCGCTTGAGTACTCGATTATTGAAATAATCGACATAGCTCGATTATCAAAAAATCTGTTCGAATTATAAATTCAAGCGAAAATAGTCGCGTGTTACTAATTACCTGTCACCACGTGCATATGTTTGGTCGGACAATAGGTCATGTACAGGGCATATTAAATTAAAGCGCCATTTTTGGATATTTTTCTTCAATTTGTTTTCATCTCAGGAATTGCTGGTTTAAATATAATACGTCATTTCCATAACACCCTGTATAAAAAATATTTGTAGGAAGAATTTTGCAGTCTCCTTAATGGCTACTATTTCTATGTAAAGCATTCTATTTACGGAGTAGGCGACTTATCTAAGTCCCAGTTGTGGCCCGATTGTCCCTAAATAGCGAGTCCAAATCTCTAAGGATCGAATTAGCAAGGAAACAGGCCGGGTTGATTGCGGTCTGCTTGCTCAGTTTTAGCCCGACACAGAATTTGATCAGCAGTTTTAGAAATGTTTGAATAGCTTGACCATCGTTTCGAGAATTTAAGAGGATTTGGTAAATTATATTCCTATTGAAAAGCAAATCGCGCATACTACAAAGGAAAGAATGGAGATTAATCGCTAAAATAACACGATATGCCAGCATTTTTTGTTTCTGAGAAGAACTTAAGAACATTTATCAGTGATATCCATTAAGGTAAAAAGGTATGACAAACTACAAGAAAATTACTGGATAGATTTTGTCAAATTTTGAATTTAGCTTCGAAATGGGGTACTACATGACTATATAGTGTGTCCGCTAAGTAATGGGACATGGAAAAACCACAGACTCCTTACGTTAAAATATTTGGATTTAATTATAGTTACCTATATCCGAAAGTTGATATTAACTGAGATACAGGGTGTTAAAGTTAAAACTTCATTTTTGTTTTTCTCTAATAACTTTGACAGGAACCAACGGTTTTTTACAAAATTTTGCAATTATGGTTTTTTAGGATGGGGAACTGATTTTTTGGTGAAATTTTAATGTAGAATGTTGGGGGCGCTGCCTGCGGCATTCTTTGCACATTTATTAGGTCATAACTTTTTTGTGCCTCCGTGTATTTAAGTTTTTAATGAAAATCATACTTTTCTCATATTTATTACGTAAAAAAGGTACACTAATTTCAGGTTGCCCAGAGTTACCGTTTCGGAGATATATGAATTTATATTGTTTAGTGCCTATTATTAATTTGCAAACAATTTTTTTTTTAAGTAGCCTATGAGAAAACAAATGAAATTTAGAGATACAGTTGCTATGAAACCTCCATGTTGTTTTTTACGTCTGTCTGTGGTTTTTCCATGTCCCATTACTTATCGGATACCCTGTATAACCTTAAATTTTTCAAAAATGAATTTTATTTTTTCCAAAACGGTAAATAACGTTCAAATTGAGAAAACATGGTTATACAGTAATTTTAAGTTTTTCACGAAAAATGCCGAAATTCGCAGCTATCGAGTGATTTTTGGCGCTTCGGTTGATCAAAGGCTGCCTCCCACCCGTCCTGCGAGATAAATTAAATTAGTAATATATTATTTAATTAATTCATAGTAACTTATGGACAATTTGTGTTTTCGTGTTGCATCAGACTGATTTTTAGCAAATTATTTAGGCGGTGTTAAACGAACTAATAACTGTTTCATTTTTGAAGATCATCATTGTATATTGCAAATAAGTTCTAATATTCTTACTAAGAATATTAAAAATTGTAGGGCAGCAAAAATAATAATTAACTTTTTTAGGCTAAAACATTTTAATAATGAATTTAGCTGATCTTCAACATGATTTTTGGAACACCCTGTATAATAATTCCCGTCCTACTTTTCAGATAGACTTTTTATTTTTGATTTATTCAAATGACGTCTGTTCAGATTTTGTGGGACTGCTAAGAGATCGCACTACGCGTTGTATTTTCTCGACTACCGTTGATAATACAGCGTGAAGTATAGTCTTCTCTGATGATAATAGGTATGGACAACTACCCTGTACTAACGAGAACAAAAAAGTTCGTAACCGATCTGAAGGTGGTGACATCCTATCATAGAAAAGGCTTCCTTTTCTTGGTAGTACCATTCAATCTGAATTAGTATTTTAAAGTGCCACTGTGTAGACAAAAATACACCCTTATTATATAAGGTATCATCGGGTGATCTGGGAAATAATAGTTTTATACATTGGTATTTGATATTAATACCACCTGAAAAGTAAATAGACTTATTATTTTAGTATATCATTATTTCACAACTTCTGTAGTTATCAAATAAGAATAACTGTAGTCTCAGCGAGTACTGAAGGTCGGCTATAATTCATAAATAGAAACAATCTTTGTTCTTGAATTTATAAAATTAGTAAAATTACTAATATTAGGTAACCTACAAGGAACTAATATAGGCTCTAGAGACATATACAAGTGCAAAACAAAGAAAGTAACAAAATAATACTTTAGTTGAGTCAACTTTTGTAGTATACTATACGATAGTTAAAACCGAATATATTTGGTGCATTTATTATGCCTGTCATGTTCTACCGAGCGGAAAACTGGGCCATTACAAAAGAAACATAAACTTAAAGCCAGAGCTATGAAACGGGGTTAATGATGGGAATCTGGTTAAAGGACAGGAAGACCAACAACACTATATCCGAGAACGGGCAAATTGCAGGATGTGGTCAAATATTTCGTGTAGCTACAATAATTATTTATATACTACCGGGTATATGTCAAGAATGCCATAACAATAATTTCGAAAATTCACCTCTTGTTTAACAGTTTTCATGTAAGAGATGTGAACTGAATTGCTAAGCGGGGTACAAAGGTGATAATTCCCTCATACGGTTACAATATTCAGAAGTAAGCTTTTGGTCTAGCAACCACCGTGGCAACAGACGCTTGTTCGGGTTTGTTACTATTAAACAGGCTAAAGCTGGTTTAGAATTACATGCGGGCACGGAAAAAATACTATAGTAAAATGATTCTAGTACAGATTCTATTATACGGTTTCTTATACAATTTAGTATTAATTACATTACATATCTACACATAATGTAGTTAGTATTTCTAATCAATTTAGTACAATCAAGTAAATACTATACTAAAATATATTTTAAATTTTACAACGAATGTAAGTGCACGGAAGAAACATTATATTAAAATTATTATGTAAAGATTTTCTTGTTTCGTATAGAATATAGTGTCAATTACATTTTTTATTAATAATTATAATCCGTAATATGTGTAAAATAAATTTTTCAAAACATTGGCTTATAGAAATAATATAGCTATAATTTATTGAGCAAAACGTTTAAAATCTTAAGTTTAGAAAATCGTAGGTCATTAAACGATATGTTATTTTTATATAAGACTATTAACTCGACGGTTTACTCTATGGATTAGTTAATGTCAATACCAGTGACTGTGCCACCAAGGACTTTAAGACTTGCACAGACATTTAATGTGCCATTTGGCCAGACTAATAGTAGTGCAAATTCACCTTTAAATAGAATGCTAAAACTTGCAAATACGTACTGCAACAATACAGATCTATTTTTCATGTCCCTTAATACCGTTAAAAAATCACTTATCTGTTTTTCTGGAAATATAATTTAAAATTTTTTTGTATAATTTAATAAAAAAAAAATTCTCATGTATAATTTAATATTACACTAAATGTGTATTGAAACCTTTCATACTCATTGTTAGTTATAGAACGTAAACTAAAATTGCGGACATTCCTGTTTGTATCCCAATGAAATAAATCAAGAAAAATAAATAAATAAGATAATATTGTAGATATACATAATTTATAAGAAATATAGTTATTATTCTAATAAATTTAGTAGAATCAAATAAATACTAAAATATATTTTATTTTATTAATTAATTTTACTACGAATGTAAGTGAAAAGTCCAGTAGTTAAATATTTTAAATTGTATGATACATTTCACCGACTATATTTAAGTATTCTTTATTGTAAAAATTACCGTTTAAATGAATTATTGTAAAAATGATGTTTTACAAGAATAAAAGGCTTAAATCATGCTAAGGAACCATGGAATTTCAATCTTCGTAACAGATAATTAGCAGAAAACTTATATATAGCAAATACACCATCCTTCAAGCGAGAAGAAGATGAAGAGGCAAAGCGAGGTTACCACTTGGATGCATGACCGCTTGGGAATCTGACGATTTTATTAAATTTTAGTAAATGTTACAAAAGATTTTAGGAAATTTTACAAAAACTTGTCATATAAATGGTTTACTAAGTATTTTTGTAATTATTACTAAAAATTTAAGTTAAAATTTTGGTATTTCTTGATAAAAGGTAGGTACCCCAGTCACATAAAATATAGAGCTATAAATTGTAGTTAGTTATATTCTTCTTATAGTAAATTTACCTAAGTTTTTTCTTTCCGTGTGAATAACCGAAGATAGTCGTTGACAATGATTAGGCTATTATGGTCGCGTATGACTACATTCTTCATACTCATTTATACGCATACATTATGAGTTGGAATAAACCGATCAAACTCCAGGATCGTATTGTGTATACGTGTAAAAAACTCATATTTATGTCATCCGATTTTTATTTGTTCTCAAGTTATGGAGTAATTAAAAAATGTTATGAGACGTTCTTGCAAATCGTTCAAATGTACCTTAAATAAAAAAGATTAAAAACACCAGGGCCGGATTTAGGATCTGTGTTCCCCTAGACTGAACCCGTGACCTACGAGGAAAGTATCTTTTTTTAAATTTAACCTACAAAAACCGCATTTCCAGCAATTATCCAATTAGAAACAAAAAAAATAAACGTTTATTATTAATATTTATAATTAAAACACTTATTGCTTTTAAATGCTTCAAGTTATATTAGAGTTATCTCTATATATATTTCGTCTATTGAGAGAAACTACCACTGGTGCCATTAGAGAATAAAACCATATATCATAAAATAGACGTAGCAAAAATGTTCGACAATGTTAACATTTCAAATAATAATAGAGGAAAAATTTTAACCATAAAAAGTATAAAACATAAATTTTCAGTAAACGTGCGGTGTGGTATGGTAATAGTTATTTAATTGGTCCTTCCATTTTGGAAAATCGCTTCACGATCTTCCATTCCACTTTTTTACATCAAAGTGAATTAACAGGACTACTCAAGGATGTTCTGGTAAATATCAGAATGCATTCAACTTTACTATTAACACGATGGAGCTCTTGACAGAAGCAATACTTTTTCGTTATGATAAAACTGACCATTTTGTTTTTTATCGGTACCCGTCATGTCAAGACTAAAAATACAATATTATATATTTCGGAGAAGCTTAAAAAACTGAATAACATTATTAAAAAATAAGTAGGTTGACCCGTTTAAAAAAAGGAAATTTATTCTTTTTCTTCAAAACTGTCCAACGTAGAAAGTATGTCACTGGATTGTATGTAAGAAACTACAAAGATAGCATTTTATTTCTTTCCGATAAGTTACAGGTTAACTGAAATATGAGGGGTGTCCTAAAATGTAAAATTCTCAAAAACATCCCGTATATTAAAAACGAGGAAGCCTAGAAAAACTCTAATTAGGGCATCTTTTTTCCATAAATAAGTAACATAGTGCTGCGAAAACCGCATCCTTCTTTCTTTACTAATAACGGAAACACCCTGTAAAACCATCGAGAAATGTACACCCTATACAATAATACACTCCTAGAGTTTAGTCTGTTCCTCTCGACTCACCCTGCATTTATCTTATATCGATATCTTTAACATTCTAAAAAGTTTTTGAATTCTAGATAAATGGATAACTGTTAAGTGTAAATAGTTTTTAATTTATTTGCTTACAATTATGCTAGTTACATTATAAACTACTTACTTAAAAATGATAAGTTTTGTTGTTGCAGAAAAATCAAGCGACGACATTCATTACATAAAAGATTTATCAAGTCGTAAACATCCATTAGGAAACATTTCGATTGAAAAAAAACTAATCCGCGTTAGCTCGCTTCTTCGTTGCTCGGAAATGTAGAAAAATAACAGAAGGCAATTATAATTTTAAATCCTGTCGCGTTGGGAGAAAAAAGTAACAGCTTGATTCTTGCAACCTTATTTTTATCTTTTGGTAAGCTAGAAATATAGAGAATAATATTAGCATGATCATTATGAATATTTATCCCCTTTCTTCGTAGTTGAAATTTAATGATATGAAGTAGTAAGCGCAAAAAGTATATATTTGTAAAATTACTTCGTTGAATACGAATAAACGATAATAAAAATAAATATATGTGGACTATTAAAATTTATGATGAGATCCCTGGACGACACAAAAAGAATAACACCATGCTATCTGTAGACCCGGAAAAATTATCCAATACTATACCGAATTTCTACTTCAGATTGTTCTAGATTTAATAATAAATATTAAAAAAGTGGTTGGGAATTCAGAATACAATATAATTTTAAATCAATGTATTTAAAACCAGTTACGGGTTTAGAAATTTTCGAACTGTCAAAGAAAATTAAAACAAACATAACAGTGGAGATGATTAGATACCTGCAAATATTGTGAAACTTCATTACTTTATTAATTACTTCATTTCTAAGGTGTTGTGCTACATTTTTAATAACCCAATTAAGGTGGGTGTATTTATTAATAAACTTAAATTGGCGTCGAGCATGTTGCAGACCGATAAACCTTCTTCCGAACAAACCCGAATTTAATTGTCCTATCATAAACATTGTTTATAGAAATGTTTAGTAAATAGACTTAATGAACTATTACAAGAATCCATTCTGCTAGATTTAATAACAGAAAGATAGTATTCTCGAGGCCAGTGTTTCTAACACTGATTAGAGATTATAAAATGTATATTTATGTAATTATTTAATTAAATAAGTTTGTTTGCAAAAAAGATATATTGGATTCATTTTTAAAAAATAAATTCAATTCAAATTTTGTATAAGATATGTCAAATTAAAATTTTGGGAAATTTCGAATCATCAACATTTTATACGCTACCCTATACAGTTAGACGTATCATGACGTAAACTACGCTGTCCTAAACTCTGTAATCTCTTTTCTCTCAGTTAAAAAAATTATTAAAATTGGTTAATTATTAACGAAATAACAGCTTATTAAGTAGGACGTGTAGTTTTGAATATTCGATAACACTGGGAAACAAATTTCAACTTTTTTTTTGTTTCCTGAACAAAACCTATTTTTTTGGATTCAACTGTACCCAAGTAACTAAAAAATACCTATTAAAGATTTTAGTTGGCTCGCAAAAAAAAAATCTCAATTATTTGTTACAAAATTTTAATTCATAGGCATATACAATGGACATACAAAATACAGATAACAATATATTGTTGGTTCAACAAAAGCAACTAAATAGCACATTTTTATCATTGAATCCAAAGTTTAGACACTCATTTTGCGCTTCTTAGCTTGCCTTTTGAAAGCAGCCTCTGGGGCATCTCTCGTAATAGTCCAGCAGTAGTCGGCTAACATCTCACAGTTCCATTTTCCCTGATATCTTCTTTCCATGTTCGAAATATCCTGTTGGAACCTCTCACCGTGTTCGTCACTTACAGCACCACAATTTTCCGGAAAGTAATCCAGATGAGAATCCAGGAAATGAATTTTCAACGACATATTACACCCTAGGTTTTGGTAACACAAAAGAAGTTGGGCAACCAGGTCTTTATAATTTTCTGCTTTTATGTTTCCCAAGAAATTTTTTGCAACCATTTTAAAGGCATCCCAAGCGTCTTTTTCCTTGCCTTCAAGTATGGAATCGAATTGCGCATCTCCGAAAAGTTTCCTAATCTGGGGACCCACAAATATTCCCTCTTTAATTTTAGCGTCACTGATTCTAGGGAACTTTTCTTTTAAATAACTAAAAGCACGGCCTTCTTTGTCCATTGACTTCACAAAATTTTTCATAAGTCCCAATTTTATATGAAGTGGCGGTAGTAAAATCTTTTCTGGGGCAACTAATGGCGCGCTGGTCACATTTTTCTTTCCTGGCTCAAAAGACTCTCTCGGTGGCCAAATTTTCTTTCTGTAGTGATCCGATCGTGCTCGACTGTCCCATTCGCAGAGGAAGCAGCAGTATTTGGTATAACCTAGCTGCATTCCAAGCAAGATCGCCACAACTTTTAAATCCCCACAAATTTGCCATTTATATCTTTCATATTGTATGGTCTCAAGTAACAATTTCAAATTGCTATATGTTTCTTTCATATGGACTGCATGACCAATTGGGACTGAAGGCAATTTGTTTCCATTATGGAGTAACACAGCTTTAAGACTTACTTTTGAGGAATCAATGAAAAGTCTCCAGTCTTTTGGATCATAGTCCAGATTTAAAGCTGCCATTAATCCCTCAATGTCCCTACAGGCTACCAAATTGTTATCCATGTTAAAAAATGGTGTTAGGTTTTTCTGACGGCTTCGGTACACAGAAACTTTTACTTCATCTTCAAGTAAATTCCATTGTTGCAATCGAGAGGCCAATAGTTCTGCTTTTGTCTTGGGCAGTTCCAAATCCCTTATAAGGTCACTTAATTCACTTTGACTTATTTTGTGAGGCTTTTTACTTGGAAGTTCACAGACAAAATCGGAGTCTTGCGAGGTTGATGGGCCGGCGACATTTTCCGGTACACTACCGTTTGAATCCTCTTGATCATCATCAGAATGAAGGGTATATTCCTGAGGTGGATTAGGTATAGGCAACTCGTCACTATGAGGCACCGGGCGTATGGCGGATTGTAAATTTGGATACTGTATCGCAGACCTTTTTTTCTCTGAAAAGCCTTTTTTGATGGGAGGTGTCAAACAAAAGTAACAGTCAGTAACGTGGTCTTTCGGTTCTCGCCAGATCATAGGAACAGCGAAGGGCATCTTACGGTTTTTTCCACTTAGCCAGCCGCGAATGTTGGACGCACATTTGTAGCAGCAGATATGGGGAGCCCAATTTTTATCCTGGTCTCCAACTTTGCAGCCAAAATACAAGTGGTAAGCCTTTTTTATTAAAGGGCTAAGCGTACGTTTTTGTTTCACAAAAGTCATTTCACCACATATATAACAAAAATGATCCGGCTTATTTACACAAACTCGCGACATGTTGCTCAAAACTCTCTAATTTCTCAAATACGAACAGCTCTCGATCAACTGGTGGTTGAAATACAACTAACTAACAATTTAGGGTTTATATTATATGTATTTAAACCCCTTATAAAGTACACCTGTTATAATAAATCCAGGTATTTCTCATTTAATGGTGAAATTTTCCCATATATTAAGGGCAGGTAGGTAAATTTTCATAATTGGGATGGATCTATAAAACCGGAGCCAACTGAGCCTTTTGCAAGACAGATTGTTAATTAGTATAATAAAATAAGTAAGATTTTGCTATTTTGGTCTCGGAAACATTTTTGCTGTTCCCCAGTGTAATTAATTGACTTAGTATATACTATAGAAAAAATAGTCCATAAGAGGGTGTAAATTTATAAATATAGATTTAATAAATTATGGATTGGTTGAAAATACATTATCAATTGAAGCAAGAAATGTAATGTAACAATTTGAGACTAAAATGTAATCTAAAGCAATTTATGTACAGTTATATTCATTGAAAATGAGGGACATTAAATTTCTTATAATGTAAATCGGTCTTAATTGATTTTGACTTCTTCAAAAATTTATGTGATACCGATATAACGATGCTTAAAGTATATCAATATCTTCATAAATATTTTTCCTTGTTTCAAAATTGCTCTACTTAGTTTCAGAACATGTTTATTTAATTAATAAATCGTTTTTATCAGCTGTAGTTTTTTATAGTTTACACTTCAAATTTTTTCCAAAAATTCCAGATTTAAGTCCCTGTAGAGGGAATAAAAATTTATAAAAACCATAAAACAAAACATATGTGTTCTTTTCTTGTTATAGTCATAAGAGTACAGAGAGAGAGTAGACAGGTTGTTGTCATATTGCTCCAGTGATTTGCCTTTTTAAAAAGTTTTAAGTTGACTTTTTTTAGTTTCTGACCATCTAAATTAAAGTTACTAAGTAGTTGCTGAAAGTGAAGTAGTTGTTGTGCAATCAGCTTCCGGAATATAAAGGATTAACTCACTTTTTGGTGGTTGTGTGTTGGCGCCAAATCAATATGGGTTTGACATCTGCCGAATTAAGAGAAATCAAATCAGCGGTAACAAGTGTTTTTAATGAGAAATTTCTTCAAGAAATTGCCTCTAAGGTAGCAGTATTACTCAAAGCTGAGTTTCAAGAGCAAATTGAAGCTCAAAAAAACGAAATTACTGCCCTCAAAAAACTTACCTACCAGCTCCAAGAAGACAGTCACGTGCTACGCAAACAAATTGACGACCAAGAACAGTCAATGCGTAGCATGAATGTGCGCATTCATGGACTTAAAATTCCCGATGGTCAGAACATAAACAAGTGTGTGATTGAAATCTTTAAAAATAGATTAGAAGTTAATGTAAAAAAGGAAGAAATGGAAAAATGTTATCTCGTTTTATCAAAAATAAATCCTGATAAGACGCCTTCAGTTCTTATCCGGTTTTGCAGCGAGTCGTCCCGAATGTCGGTGCTAAAAAAACGTAAACTATTAAAAGATTCCGGTATCTCAATTACGGAAGATCTTACTAAACAACGCCTAAGCCTGCTAACAAACGCTGCAAACAAATTTTCAAAAAAAAATTCGTGGGTGTTAAACGGCAATATATATGTTAAAAGGGACGACAGAGTCTATCGCATTAACAATGAAAGTGATTTAAAGAACTTGTAATAATGTTGAGTGTAAATAATAAGTCAGTTTTCGATAATAATTATTTTTAAAAAAGGGTTAATTTACGTGCTGTATTGGGTTAATAAGATGTGCTTTGTATTGGATTATCTAGCAACAAGAATCGGTATGTTCTTTATTTATATTTTTTATAAACTATGCTTGTCTAGGTAAAAACATTATAGACAATGCCCATTATAGTGCATTTTCTTTTTCTATAACTTATGAGCAATATAAATGGCATAAATCTAGTTTATTTGTAGGTTTGCCTGTATACCAATTTGTTTAGGTGTGGTTTAATTGTTAATTTGTAGAATAGAGAGAAGATAGATAGGTATTATTATTTTTTGTATCAATTGTATCAATGTTAAACGAGAAATCATATAATGCAGTCAAACTTTTCAATTCGTTACCAACACATCTTTTAAATTTAAGTTTACTTTGTTTTAAGAAAGGTTATAAAGAATACCTTCAGGATCTACAGAATGGAAAGTGTAATAATATTAACTAAAAATTATTTTTTCCTTTGTGCACTAAAATAAAGCAAACATGTTCTGTAAGCTAGTGGTTGGGTACCTTACAAATCAAATGTATGTAGTTCTAGTTTTCTCTCATTTAAAAAAGCTATATGATAGTTTGGTTCAGTAGAGTAGCTCTGAGCTAGACTGCGCCAGACTTTCATAATATGTTAAAAAGGGATATTATTTTGTATAATTTTTTTTTGTAAATTTTCTGCTTAATTTAATTTAATGTCCAATAAAGGCATTTTATTATTATTATTATTATTATTATATAGAATGATATAAGATAAGTCTACCAATAGAGACGTGGTTGCCTGAGATGTGATGCTACATGGTTGTGTTATGGCAGTAAATGATGGTGATACTGTGACAACACATGTGTCACAATTCTCAAAATGCCCAGTTCTGTTAAACGGTGATAACAGAACTTGAAAAAGTTCATATAGTAGCCAGAATTGACTATGGGTGGCAAGGCAAAAACACTATTTTAACAGTTAAGCAACTTTGCACTTTGTAATGCTCACAGATGAACGTAGACAGTCTCGGATAGTTGTCACCTTAAATTATACATTCCGCGACTGTCCGTTGGGGAACGCGGCATGGTTCACTGACGAAAAGGTTTTTCAATCTAAATATAGGTAATAAATTCTGGTATACCGTTTGAGTTACGTTGAGTAAAAAATATGTGTTATTACAGAAATATCTTTATACATTTAACTCATTTATCACATTTAATTAGATTATTTTGTTTTGTTTAGCAACACCAATGCTTTATGCTCATAGCCTTAAAAACAATAAATCAATCAAAAAAGCCTGATTTACGAAAATATGGAAAATCTAGTCATAAAACATGTAGTAATTTTCAATAAATACAACTGTACAAAATAATTAATATTAATACTTTATGCATTTCTTTAACATAGCCAATAAAGGTTAATAATTTATACTACCCTCGAGTAAATTTCTAACAAGGCTAAATGTTTTGAATAATTCCCGCTGGTGTGCATAGTTGTAAACCTGCATTAATTTATGTAATTGTTAATAATTTTCTCACTAATTACATTTTCTCCGTGCATTGTGGATACACGTTGTTTAGTGTCCTGCATTATAGAGGCATTTATACCTTCATAAGGGATGAGGTCGCTTAAGCAGCAACAAGTTCTTAAAATGAAATAATTATCTGGCTGCTACATCAAATAATTTATTATACTAGATACAAATGTTTATAAGAAGTAACATTAAATGCATTATGGATGACAAGAAGAACGATGTATATTTTAACAACCAAAGGGCTAGGTTATAGGTTATCACAGATTTTTTACGTGACCCAACATTTTTTCCAATTTTCAAAAATAATGGTATAGTCGACTTCCACTTATCTAGGCCCGTTTATTAAAATGTGTACAACAACACATCTGTATTACCTAATGACACGTCATTTGTGAGAAATGTGTAATTTATTAAAAACAAATATTGCAATTGGTTTGCAAGATTCTTGCACCCGCAGGCGAAAGAAATGGTTCTAAATCTAATAGATTACTTCTAAAATGAAAAGAAGAAGTCTACCGGCGAGTTATCAAATCCCAGGTCTATTAAATAAAAGTCTCGGAAGCACTCAAAATAAGGTTAAGGGCTATAGAGAGAGAGTATAGTAGAATTATAATAATTATCAATGAAGTAAATTCAACGACGATCAAGGAAGAAGAAGACTGAGACTTTACTGGAAGGTAAAAAAATGGATTTGAAGAATGATATATATGACTTATATGTATCGGCAATTAACATAAGGCTTTTAGTTTTGAGACATGCTTTGAAAGAACGAGATGTTTAAGAAATAAGACTCAGCGCTGATAGAAAATTTAGGATTTCGCTATAGCTTTTCTATAGAAAAGACTTTTCGTTATAGAAAAGACTGAAAGACTGTATATACTTGTGCGAGCTATTACTAACAAGAATATCGAGTGAATGAGTCAAATTCTTGAAAAAATATTTATAACTCAAAGTTTAGAAAAGTGATTTTCTTAGATGAAACTTAGTTGTTTTCGAATGGAAGACCCAAATCATGGCAATATGACTCGGTAAAATTCGTGAAACGAAAAGCAGGTTACGGTTCAAGAACACGATATATTATAAATACTGGTTCATATACTGGTTTCCATCTTAGGCCTATACGCTCAATTAAATTCCACATTAAATTCAAAATGTAATTTTTACTTTATAAAAACTATTTCATCTTAAGCCTATACTCTCAATGAAATTCCACATTAAATTCAAAATGTAATTTTTACTTAATAAAAAGTACATTAAGAATATTTTAAATCTAAAAGGTTTTAATTTAGTCAATTTGGTTAAAAGAAAGGCCGCCAAAGCAGGTACAATTTGTAAGGTTAAGATGTCATTCGCGCGCCAGACCACTTTAAATCAATACTGGCAAAAGCTTGAACATATTAAAGAAACTTTGGTTTTATAATGAAGAATAAATAGACGTCTGCAAGAGTAGTTGTACTTAAAGTGATAAATTAAATGCATTTTTAGTCCAGTAAGATTTAAAATGTTCTATAAACTTGCAATCAGTTTTAATCTAGATCGCACAATGTTTTATAGGCTCAGCCATGATGGACCTTTTCAAATTATTATTATTAAAATATATGTGCATTACATGCTTCTTAAATAACTGTAGAGCGGTGTGTCCCAACTTGCAATTTCATAAAAAATGCATTTAGATGTTTAGATGGTAAATTAAATTTGACGATATTTTTTAAATAATTAAAAATTCATTAAATTGTTAGCCCTCGAGTTATTACGAGAATAGTTTGCATTTGAACACTATTTATGATCGCTTCATAATAATTTCTATTCCACAGAAAAGTTGTCCGACTATAGTAAACACAATCAATGTAATCAATGTAATCAATGCGGCTCCAAATATTTCAATGAACAAACATCCTGCCGCACAATTTTCCTGTGGTATATCGGCTAGTGCAAGATCTTTTTTTTTAACTCAAATATCCATAAATGAGACATTAGCCTTAATAAATAAACTTAAGAACAGAACCAGTGCAGGACATGATGAAATTTCTAGTAAGTTGTTAAACCTCTGTACAAGAAGGGTGACCCTACTTCATTGGAGAATTACAGGCCAATTAGTCTATTGCCTTCCTTTTCAAAAATCTTTGAAATGGCAATGTGTTCTAGATTGCTAAGTTTCTTCTATTCTGAGGGGTTACTGAGTCCATCGCAACATGTTTTTTTAAAGGGTAAATCTACTGAGATCGCGGTTTACGAGTTCATTGAGGGGGTCATTGGGGGACAGGAGGATAAGAACTTGTCCTTGGGCATCTTTCCAGACCTGTCCAAGGCGCTTGACAGCCTTGATCACGCCATTATTGTGGAAAAGCTAGAGCTCTACGGAGTAAGGGGGCCTCCTTTGGACTCATACCTTACCGCTCATACCTTTTGAATCGTGGTCAAAGAGTGGTGATTGAGAAGGGTGGTGTGCGGCACTGTTCTGGAGTGGGGCGCCTTCGGATGGGAATTCCACAGGGGAGTGTTATGGGGCCACTGCTTTTTGTTTTTTACATTAACAACTTGTCGCATGAGATACTGGACCGAAGTTCTCATCTGGTCAACTTTGCCGATGACACCAATATTTTGGTATTGGGGTCATCACTGAATGAACTCTTTGGTGTTTCTGATGACTTCTTGGACAGGGCTCGGGAATGGTTGGCAAAAAACAAATTGGTCCTGAACAGCCACATGACCAAATATTATGTTTCAGGTCAAAGCAGAGAAATAGTGACATTCCACTGGATGTCCTGCCTCGTTTACAAAGTGTAACCCTGGCTACGGAGACCAAGTTCTTGGGAATCTACATCGACCAGAATTTGGATTGGGTAACTCAGGTGTCGCATGTTTGCAATAAGCTAAACACCGCCTGCTACTCCCTCAGAGTGATGGCGAGATATGTTGACCGAGTCACGGGCTGTCTACTTTACGAACATACACTCAACACTGTATAGAGGCTGATAGGGTGCTTGTGGTGCAGAAAATGGCGGTTAGAGTTCTTTTAGGATTGTCCTGGAGAGAATCATGTAGGGGTAGGTTTAGGGATCTGATCATACTGACTATGACGGGCTTGTATGTGTACGAGTGTTTGATCTTTCTGTTTAAGAACAGGGATTCATTTCTGCACGATGAGACACACCATACTTTTAATACTAGGTATATTGGTTACAATATGCCTCCGCAGAAACTGTCATCTACCGAAAGGGGTCTGCGCATTCAGCTATAAAGTTTTTTAATGCATTACCTATACATATTAAAAATGAAAAAAATTTTAAGAAGTATAAGAGAGTTCGGGTTTGCTCGGGTTTGTTCGGGTTTGATATGATTGTGAGAATGGAACCCTACAGTATAAATGAATTTATGGAATGTACACTTTAATATTACTTCTATCTGTATTTTAAATGTATTATAGATGGACATTTTAATAGTGTAATAGTAAAATTTTGATTTTTAAACTTTTATTTTATTTAAAATTTAGATTTTAGTTCTTGTGTATTTTATTTTATTATATATTGACATCAAATCAACCAATTGTAACTGCATTTTTTGTACAAACAATTTTTTTGATTAAAGAATATTGACTATTGACTACTCAAGATAATTTATTCTGCTGCAAGTATATTTTAAATGCAATGAGTTTTATAGATAAATTTAAAGTTGCCTTGAATATAAAATTAAAAATAAATGGTTTTAATGTAGTTATGAAATTTAGTCCGGCCCTAAGTTTGAGTGTCCTTTTAAGTTAAAATAAAATAATACCAGATACACAAGACATTAACAAAACTACCCATCAAACTCCCTGTCGGCCTGAAACTGTACACTGAGACCAAACCGCAATCATCCCGGTCCGTTTCCTTGCTAATTCGTTCCGGAGAGATTTGGTCCCGACATTTGGGGAACAATCGCCCCCCAGTTGGGCCTTAGATAAGTCGTCTACTATTGCCTTTAATAGAATGATTTGCATGTTGGGCAGGGCCCCGGGGAACGACGCATACACTTCGTTGCCTTGCGTGTGTGCGGCTGAAATTCGAATTGGGGAACGGAAGCGGAATATAAAAAGGTTTCGCTTAAGAAAAATAGTAAACGCGGTTTAAACTTGCGTTATAAGTGTTCTATGCATTAATTTTGTTTCATTACAATTAGATATACACGGTGGCGTAATTAGGAATTTGTTCGGAGGGGGCGGTTCGGCCATGGTGTGATAAAGTAATAAAGCGACGTATGCAATGCGCCACAGGCGATATATTTTCTATGTTACGCCCACAATTCGTCATAAATTCACCAAACTACAAATTTGATTTAGTAAATTAAATAAATTAATATTTTATGTTTTTTATTTCTTTTTAAGAGAAGGTAAAGAAAAAGAAACTCATTGTCTGCTCCACTAGTTAAATAAATAAAAAATAAGTTTTTAATTTCATACATGTTTCGAATTCATATACCCTCATCTTCACTGGAAAAAAAATATGTACAATATGCCGAAAACTTATGACATTTTCAAGGTGAACTTTGAAAGAGAAAAATATATTAAGTATTTTTTAAATATATTAAATTATGATTTTAGTAACATATAAAAAAGGCTAATGAAAGTTTAACAAAATTAGGAGAGAAGAAAACTATGTTGATTCTTACCTTTCGTACAGATAATTTTTTGAAAAATAATTAATTAATAATTAAAATTATGAAAAAACTAGAATGAATAAGAAAAACTATTTAAAAAATGGAAAATAGTTTTTAAATTTGATTTTTGGAAGTTAAGTTAAGGAGCCTTCGAAAATTATTATAATTGGAAGGAATCCTATACCTCCTAAGTGCTAAGGTTGCACTGCCCGTTTGCGGAAAAATATCAAACATAAAACACTTTTCCCCCACTGAATAATAATATCTCATATTATTTGCTTTTTTACATACAAAATAACTTATCTACAAAATTCGAAACGACTAATAATGCTGAGAATGACAGACTGAAATATAAATAAAAATAAAATCCATAGCAACCAAAACAGTTGCATAGCCATCTTGATGCTTTTTAACAATAATATCTATATTTTTACATATTTTTGTAAATGTTTGATGGAATGAAGAAAAAAATGCATATGTGTGTTATATTTTTGAGATCGGAAGAAAATGCGCAATCTAATGCGCTTTTGATATGTAAAGTGTCCTATTTAAAAAAAAATAATTGGTTCTCGGTGTGACATATGACACATACTGTTATTTTTGACAACACTCATAAAAACTTGGCTAAAAATGCTACATCTTGTTTTTTGAATGAACGCGCTAACTCAAAATACAAGAAGTTACAGGCTCTTGAAAGTGGGACTACTAAATTGAAAACCCTGTACCTCTTCATAATTACACTCCACTGAGAAAACAAAAATTATGGTTCAGGGGGGTGGGTTTATTACCCCCTATCACCTCTAACCAGCCCATATTTCCTTGATACTCCTAGCTGGACTCTTTACTTTTAAAATAGAAAAAAATAAAGAGCATTAACATAAGTTTAAAAAATGAAGTAAGTACCTACCTAATTTATATTTTAAGTTTTTTTTGTTTAAAAGAATACAAATGTGGACTCCAGCTCAGATTTAAATTGCAAAATCATGCTTCCTTGGCATCTTTGCCAACTCTTTCGACACTTCTTTCATAATGGAAATTGGAACCTAGTTAATATGTAAATATCTTTTCGGGAATAATTTTAATTTTATGATTTATTCATATTTCATACCAAAAAAATTGTTTTTTGCTTTTACGCCACTAGAGATACTTAATCAATTGTTGTTTAATGAGAAACTATTTACTATAATGTCTCAGAGTCAGGGGCCGATCGGGCATCTCCTGATGACCCGACCCTGTTGCCTGCGCCCATATACATATAGGGAATTTATTAAAAAATAAGGGTGTGTGAGTGAAAATGTGATTATACGAGACAAACTCTTTAATAGTCTAGTCAATGCTAAAACTCTTCCTAAAACTATTAAATAAGAAGAAACTGGAATAGATATTTTACAATCTTATCGTATGGTTGAGGAAACTCTCCATTTATTAAAAGCATGTTCCAGAAAATTCGACTTTATTTTAAAAGAAGCCGACAATTCCGGAATCATGGTTAATATCCGGTGCGGCAGGGTCTGCAGTGTCGACCCAGGCTGGCAACTAAATCATTAATTAATTAATAAGGTTATTGACTTCATTTACTTTAATCTAATTCGATGTTTCGAATTGTTAAAATATAATAAAAATAAAGATCCGTTAATGGGAATTTAAACAATTAAAAATTCATTAAATTTGTTATTCACCAATTTGTCTTTTTGTCAAGTTTTGCAACAGATATCATTTAAATGTCTTAATATTTCTCCCCTATCTCGGCGCATTAAAAAGATAAAAAGCGTTTCTTACACGGCCAGGACTGTCAAGGGATTTAAAATTTTAATTGCCTTCTTCTACTTTTCTGCATCCTGCTTTCGCATTCGAAGTGGAAGGAGCCAACTAAAGCCGATTCGTTTTTTAAATTAAAATGGATTTTATAACTTCTCGCGACTTGTTATAAAATCTTTTATGATAAAATGTTGACAACTTTTATCTTTTGTCATAAATACAAAAGAACGCTATTGGGAAATTTTATTTTAAGAGAAGTTAAAGCAAATATTATATTTTCAACACGGCAGGTCAACACAAACAGCTCTATAAATCTCATAAGATAGATTGTGTACCCAGCAAAAGTGAGCTGTCGAAGGGAACTGTTTTTAGTGATTTTTCTAAAATATCCAATCAAATTATACAGGGTTTCCATTTAATGTGTAATTATTCGATATATACATGGTGCACGGGAAGTTTGAATTAAATTTATTCAATATTTTCAAACGGAACACCCTGTATATTTTATCAAGAATTGAAACTTCAACTAAGTCTGCTTATAACTAAAAAATGCTTTTATTATTGCCTTCAGCGTAGCCATGGTGTCCCATTTGAAAATATTGAGTAAATTTAATCGAAACTCAGGAATTCTGGAAGTAGAATTAATAAACCTAAAATAAATAGTACTCACATGCCTAGATGCAACTTATTTGTAAAAAAAATAATCAAATTAAAATCAATGAAGAAACTTAATATATATATTTATTGGGATCGTACGAAAGCAAGAAAAATAGGAAAATCTTCAGTAGTCTCCTAATTTTTATATTTAAAGTTTTCCTCTATCGATTATATTATACGAGATATCGAAGAATTTATACACTACATGGATCGTATATTAATTTTTAGTTAAATTTGTTTCTATAGTAAAAATACCCCATCCTAAGATTGAGCGAAAGATATCGACCAATGGCCGTTTTCGAGCTTTGCACCTAACACATACAAAACAGCTATAACCATGTATTACAAAAGTTTAAATAAATTATTTTTTTTTTCTTTCAGAAAATAGTTATTTCTGCGAAAACTTTTTGAAGGTACCATACGTAGACACTGTAGGCGGACAGAACCAATACGATTTAATTTAATACTAAAACAAATTTTCTATTGTTTCAGGAAGGCCAACAGTAACCCCGACAAATAAAAGCATAACGGCAGTATTTGGACAGCCGCTCACTTTAACCATGGAATTTTGTGCCAATCCTCCCTATACTAAAGTTTTGTGGATAGCCAAAAACGAAAAAGTTTATAAGCCTGGAGATGCCGATAAAACTGTCATTGCTTACGGGATAACGGTAGGTATAAATCGCAGTAATCACAGGAATGAACAGGGCCGGATTTAAGCAATAGTTTTCACCGTAGCGTGCCACCGTTTCGGTCCATGGGCCCACAGATCCTATGTGCGGCCCTAGGAAGGAAATTAAATTAAAACTTTTTCACTTTGAGTTTTACATATGGTTGATTCTTCTAAATTTTTACCAGTCGATGCGGTGTGTAGGAAACTCCATGCATATTACAGTGGTCAGCTATTTGGGCTTCTTAAGGGTACTAACATAGTGAAGCGGCGAGCTACGTGCCATGAGGCTATGCACGCGTCTCTTTAAAATTCATCACACAGTTTTAAATGAAGGCGCACATAGTAAAGAGTTGCAGTACGAGTGAAAAATCTGTCTGTTTGTACCCTAAGGGGATTCCTCCGTACAAAACGAGATTTCATCCCACCGATCGATTAAGAAAGAAATGTTGTATATAAAAAATTATTTAAATTAAACAAGCAATATTTTAAAGTCCTTATAGCAACATTATACAGACTTTCTAATATTTTGTAATTAATTGTAAGCAACTTTTGTGAAAGTAATTTTTCAAAAAAAGTTACAGTTTTTTTATAAATCGAATTATTTGTCTAATTCTAAGAGCAATTAATCAATCTCAGTCGCTGACTGATGCTCTCTCTTCTTAACATCAGTGGCGAACGTTACTCTCGGAGACCTGCGCCAACCGGTGAAATAGCTAGAAATGTATCATCAAGACTGTAAATGCAGCGGAATCCTCGAAATCCTCTGCTTGCAGCTTTAGCCCAAAAGAAACGTCATGTTACTCGATATAACAAAAAAATTACCTTTTTCTGTATTTTTGCCTAATTAGCCTCCAAATAGGGCCTATTCTCCAGGGTCGTCTGAATAGCCCGGGCAGCAGAGCAGCCGCTCGAGTTTCTAGGGGGGGCTCAAATGAAAGTATAATTCATGAGATGATGAACTTAATACAAAATACGTAAATTGTCATTAACTACCTTCTACTTTTAGTTTATATACAGGGTAAGTCGGGAGGAACGGGCCAAACTCCAAGAGCGTAAGGTATACGTGAAAATAATGTAAAAAACTCATAATAAGTCCTTATCTGATTTTCATTTGTTTTCAAGTTATAGCGTATTTAAAAAGAACAAATTTTCGGTAGTGTGGTATGGTCCATGAGAGGCACTACTTCATTTTTTTACAAAATGAATTATAAATGCTACTAGAGGATGTTCATGTAAACATCATAATGCAGCTGTATTTATCAGTACAATACCGCTCCTGTACATTTCGCTCATAAGGTCAAGCAACATTTGAATGATTCCGGGGGTTTGGATTGGTCGCGGTAGACCTATTAGTTGGATTCCAAGATCTCCAGAAGCTCACACAACTAGACTGTTGTTTATTTGGCTGCTGGTTAAAAAATTAAGTTTGCAAAATAAAAATTGACACTCATTGTGATGCACTAATTCGATTGATAAGAAATACTGCAGGCTATATGAAAGATAGATGTGAATCAATCAGGAGAGTAAAAGGCGCGCTTCGCTTTTTGAACATTTATTAAAAGAAAGGTATAATTAAAAAATTCTTTAGGTATGTTTGGTTTGGTTATAATTACTCTATAGCTTGAATGATCAATGATGTGAATCAATCAGGAGAGTAAAAGGCGCGCTTCGCTTTTTGAACATTTATTAAAAGAAAGGTATAATTAAAAAATTCTTTAGGTATGTTTGGTTTGGTTATAATTACTCTATAGCTTGAAAAAGAGTAAATCTGAAAATGACATTTCTAGACTGTGCCCAGGGCTGCCAAGAGCCTAGAGATGGTACTGCTATTTTCTCACTAGCCCCTGGCCTGGTGCTCCACTCAAATGGCCTCGCGCTTGGCCTGTGCGACCCTATACTTATCCAAATAGTACAAGACAAAAACTTCTTTAATTGCAAAATTTATGAGGTTCTAAACTTTTTTATTGCAAAAAAATATTTTATAGGTCCTGGAAATCTAAGGCGATCGACATTATTACTGCATTTAAAATAACAAACAATCGTAAAGAAATGCTGACAGGGTGAAGACCCCTAGCAAACCCCGATTCCGTAACGGGCCTAGGGTTTCCTATAACCAAAAATAGGCACTGCGCTGCGTCCAAAGATAATTTCAAAGATATATTCCCCCGTACAGCTTGTGCTGGATACAAAGTTTCAAGGTTCCTGATTCCCAAGTGAACCATATATTGGACGACTAAAGACTGAAATGAATGATTACAATAAAATAGAAAAAATTATTTTTAATCGCATAATATTCCGATTTATAATAATAATAATATATACTAGCACTTGGCTAGTAATACTTTTTTAATATAAATAAATATGTATTTACAAACATTGTTTACAAATACAAAATTCTAACATAAACTCTGCTCTGCTGAGTTTTTTTGTAGACAAACAAATTTTACATAGTGAATGTTATAATTTCTTGCCGATCTGATACCATAATTGTGACAGTCATATCTTCTCTCAAGATATGAGTTGAGATAATGAGGCAATAAATTGTTTTCCATTTTATATATTAAAATCAGGTTCGCCCTTCCAACCCACTGCCCGATGTTCAACCAGCCCAACTCTCTTAACATATAATATATTGGTGTATATTTATTACATCCGAGCAAAATCCTCATGACCTTATTTGCTGTACCTGCAATCTATCAATCTACTCCCCCGTACATGAAATTAACAAAGACGCACAGTAATTAAAATGCGGCAAAATAATTGTTTTATAAATTAATCTTTGGGTCCATTGAGACACACACAGGAAGATGTTCGATAAAAAAAACCCAATCTTTTTGGCCAACTTTTTACAGAGATAGTCAACATGAGCAGAAAAATTGAGCTGCGGATCTAAAATTATCCCGAGATATTTAATTTCACTTCACATGTGATTGGAGTATTATTTATGTACAGCGATAAATTTAAGTCATTAAAAGCCTTACAGTGTGTCATTGAACCAATTATCATACAATTCGTTTTTGTTGCATTTAACTTTAATTTATTCTGGCATAACCAATCATATAGAAAATACTGAGCTCACTATTAAGAACAGTAACTATTTCTCGCCAATTCTTACCAGGAACAGAAATTAGGGTTAGGGCGCAAATAAACTGACAAAACTTTTTAGAGACTTATAAATGTAATTTATATATATTATAAATAAAATTGGACCCAATACACTACCCTGCGGGACATCTAGTCTAGTAATACTATTTCCAGACACTGTATTATCTATTTTTGTCCTTTGAAACCTATCATTTAAATAGTCACTAAATCCTAATCCAGCTTAATGCGCTCTCTCCTATCCCATATGCTGTCATTTTTTTTAATGATATGTTACGATCTATTGTCTCAAAGGCTCGCTTTAAGCCCACAACAACACCAATCACTATGGCTCCTTCATTGATTTTTTTCCTCCATTCGGCACAAATATATTGGATGGCCGATTCGCATTAATGATTACTTCGAAATCCGGACTGTCCCACGAATAGCAACTGATTCTCTTCAAAGTACTGTTTAAGCTGATTGCATACAATAGTCTCGATAATCTTGTCCACTACTGGCAGAAGATTTATTGGTCTAAATTGCGCGGCGGTCTCCGGCTTATTTACTTTTGGAATCGGTACAATGAGGCTAATTTTCAGTAAACTTGGAAATTTTCCTGTTTTTTCATGAGGTATTTGAAGGGTAGGTTATCTACAGTTCAACCGGGGAAAGAATGAAACATGAGTCATCACCTGTGGAGTTGAACCGGGAAGGAATAAACGTGCATCATCACCTATACAGTATTGAACCAGAGCAAGAATAAACGTGCGTCGTCACCTGTGCGGTTGAACCGGGCAAATAATAAATGTGCGTCATCCCCTGTAGAATTGAGCCGGGAAAGAATAAACGAGCGTCATCACCTGTGTTGTATTGAACCGGGGAATGAAGAAACGTGCGTCACCACCCATGCGTTTTCACCGGAGAAATAATGACCGTGCATCATGACCTGTAATAATTTGTTTCAAATCGACAAAACCACATCAGCAGCTAATGGTCGTTCTTTATTATACTAAGGTCAAAAATCAACTGTTTTAAGATGGTAGTTGATTACTTAATTATACGTATGTTAAACATTATTTATTTATATCAATTCAATTATTCAAATATGATGTTTAGAATATAATAATATTTTGTGACAACGGTAGCCAATTACTTACAAAACATGCCAAGAAAATGTTTCGTTGCCCTTAGAATAGATCCACGTTTTATCTAGAAAAATAATTTCACGTTTATGAATAGTATTGCGATTTTCAGAATAATATGAAGCTCTCAGATGCCTATAATAGAAACTAATTTGTATAATAGCATATTAAATGATAATTTGTCCTTTCCAGAACTCGACTACTGTCAACTGCCACCAAGCTGTTCTTTTCCTCACCAAGGTGACAACGATAGACACCGGAGAATATAACTTCATCGTACGATCTCCCAAAGGCCTAGCCGAAGGAAGTTTTTTCGTGAACATGACTTACGCAAGTGGTTATCATGTGCCACAATATGAAGTTCACGAGTCATCGTCTGGGAATCCCAGAATGATTCTATTTACAATTTACATAAATGTGATTCTTTTATTATTAATTAATTGTTAATTTTGACTGATTAGGTTTTATTGAAAATTTCACACATATTAGCAGTAATGTCGGGCTGGACGACGGTGTGACCCTTGCATGACCATAATAAATATTAGAAAACAGTGGCGACTCGCGAACGAAAATATAGAAGAAAAGCAAAACTGGTCCAATTTCCCAATACAATAATAGTTTACGCAACAAAATTAATAATCAAGACAAGCTAATACTAACAGTTAAATAATTAAATAACACACTATAATCCAAAAATATTCTTAAACATACAGGCTATCGTTACGCGTCATTTTAATTTAGGCCTAAGGCGAGAAAATGACACTTCCCCTACTGCCTACTTCCTCTGAATAGCCGCTACTATTACAAAGTAGAAAAGGTACGTTCATCAGTGAAATCATCTTTAAATTTCAATAATTTGAATCGAATTAATGGAAACAACATGAAACCCTAAAATCAACATTTAATTTACGACATTTAAAACTGTTCAATTTGTTACATTATATTATGAATTTGCGATTGTCTAGTAGTACGCAGCATGTCTGAGATAGATTAAAATTGGAATAAACTGAATGATGCAATTTTCAAATTATCGAATTTTTTAACATATCTCAATAAAAAAAAACACCAACTACATAACACTAAACTATTTTGTTTTTGCGCCGAAGCTCGGAAAATTCAATATTACTATCCGCTATGAACAGGGGAATTAAAGGATGTATGATTTAATATCTAAATATTTACCACGTAAACCTTATCTATGCTTATTTTTTTTAATGTTATGTTGGTAATGTGGTTCATGTATGAAAGTACCATCAAAGGGTGACCCGGCGGCCTAGTGCGACATTACATCTTAGTAGTTTCATTAAGGTCCATATGATGTTCACTTACAGTATTAGGAGAAGAAAAATGATAAAATCATTTGGGTTTTAACATTTTTCGATCAAGAAGTTTATATATAAATTTATAAGAGTAATTTTTTAAATGTATGTATAGTTTTCTACTATTATTTTGCAGAATTGTATAAATTTGTTAATAGACGAAGCTTAAATGTAAAAATAAATGTAAGAGTATTTAAATTATAATAAAAATATACGTCCAATAATTACCTCTATTTTTTTTGTTTCCAATTAGAGAGAGTGCATGCATGGTGTTCTTATACAGTTAGATTATATTTTGTAATCTACAGGTACTAAATAACTAGACGTTAACCAGAAATGCGGCATATTAAAATTGGGAGATGGCCAATATTTCACGATATCGTACATCACCAAGTTTTATTGAAATATAATAGAAGATATAATATGATGTGATGTGATGTGAATTTTACAAATTAACAATAAGGCAGAATATTGGTATTACTGTATTCAGAATAACAAACAATCGCAAAGAAATGCTGACAGGCACTGCCTCCAAATGACAATTTCAAAAATATATTCCGCCGTACAGCTCGTATAGGCTACAAAGTTCGTTTCCCAATTCACTTTTGAACTGAAATTTGTTTTGGAAAACTGAAATGTATGAATATAATAAAATAGAAAAAATAATTTTTAATCGCATAATATGTCGATTTGAAAGGTAAATTATCTACAGTTGAGCCGAGGAGAGAATAAACGTGCGTCATCACCTGAACAGTATTGAACCGGGGAAAGAATAGACGTTCGTCATCACCTGTGCTGTTGAACCGGGGAAATAATGAACGTGCATCGTGCGTCACCACCTGTACAGGGTGTCCATTTTCGATACTTTTATAGAGTATCTCCGTTCTAACTGTTATCTGCTATCAAAAAAGTAATGTAGGTATAAAATCAAAATTAGAAAAATTTCGCTCGTTTAAGAGATACGGGGGAAAATCAAAACATTTACAATTTCAAAATTACCCTACATTTTCTTAGTTAAAAGAGATATGAAAAAATATTTTATACAGAAGTTTCTTTATATTGATTGTTGAATAATCTGCCGTTTTCACCATAAGTATACGGGGTCAGGTAAAAAAGTTATCGGACCTATCCTCATTTTTTTAAATGAAATACCCTGTATATTTTAATCTAAAAATATACTATTTTAGATTCTCCTTTCAAATATATAACACAACATGGATGATATTGGTTTCCTAGGCGATTTATTAAACTTTATTACTTTAAACCAAAGTAGGCCATGAAACAAAAACTAATATCCTAGAGACAACTATGTTGACATTCTAGTTATTATTAACATTTAACGTCAATTTCATTTTTTACATATTCATTTGTGAAAAATACTTATCAACATTTTGAAAAATTTGATGATGTCTATCATCCATGGTGTGTTATAAATTTGAAAAGAGAGTTTAAAATGCTATCTTTTTAGATTCAAATATACAGGGTCTTCCATTTAAAAAAATAAGGTTAGGTCCGATAACTTTCTTACCTGACCCCGTATACCTATTCTGAAAACGGTAGATTATTCAACAATCATTATAAATAAACTTATGTATTAAACATTTTTCTGTGTCTCTTTTAACTAAGAAAATATGGGGTAATTTAGGAAATGTCAATTGATTTTACCATTATCACTAACAATAACGGAGATACCCTATAAAATTGTCGAAAATGGGACACCCTGTACAGTATTGAACCTGGGAAAGAATAAACGGGCGGTGCGGGTGAACCGGGGAAATAATGATCGTGCGCAGGCCCGTATAGAGAAAATACGGGGCCGGGGGGTACACATTACGGGCCCCTTACCTTCAAAAAATTTTTTTTCAGCATAACAAAAAATGTATATATATATATAATGTCAAAGATTCCGAGGACTATTATACGATAATTTTTGCATACCACTACTTAAATAATGAACATCTACGTACAATTTGCATCATAATAAAAAATGTTTCATCATGCATCATTTTATTATTTGCTAATTTTATGTCGTTAACAATCCAAAAATCCGGGCCCCTCTCAAAAGTCCGGGCCCGGGGGGAAACACCCCGTCCCCCCCCCCCCCCCCCCGTGTGTCATAACCTGTACAGTTTGAACCGGGGAAAGAATAAACGAGCGTCATCACCGTTACGTTACCAAGTCATATTCAAATATAATAGAAGATATAAATATGTGCTTCTATAAACAGTTATGCTGAATTTTATAAATTAACAATGAGAAAGAATATTGTCAAGATTCAAATCTATTTAAATAATTTCATAAAGATTTAGATCTTTTTAAAGATTTAAATGGTTTCCAAAATGTTTAAATCATTTTATAAAGATTTAAGTGGGTTTAAAGATTCTGAAATTATTTATATACGATTTTGATAGAAAAGATCAAAAATCCTTTTCGGAAGATTTAAGTCAAAAATCATTTTCAGGACAAATTTTTAGCATCGACGCATTTAATTAAAAAAATGTATTTAAATCATAAAAACATTTAAATCTTAGTTGGTCAAGAGTACACTTTGTCAATCCAGGGGAGACATGACCCCTCCCCCCCCCCCCCCCCCACACACACAGACAAAGAAAATTTGTAGGATTTCTTCATGGAGGGGGCACAAGGGGGCAAGTTTTATTCAATGGTGAACAATGGTTTCATGGTGAACGATTATTCTTTCCTCTGTGCTAAAACAAAGTAGATGTTAATTCGCGCCAAATCAACCTATCATTCCTCTGCGCATCAGTACGTCACCCAAACTGGGCTAATGCTATTTATAATCTTTAAATTAGATATATCGTCAACTTCATGTTAATCAGAATTTATCTAACCTCCAAATCTTGATACTTGACCCATAACCCGAAAGTTATTAAAATATTAGAAAGATAATGATGAAAACAATGAGAAGATAAAACACGATGAGCTTATAAAAAAGTACTTAAAACTATTAACAGTAAATCATGAATTTTAATGCCATTTGTTAGTGTTGATTAGCTATTATTAAATAGCTGTGGTAATTATTATAATAGATTACAACCCCCAAAATGAGTGGACTCGTCCGTGGAACATGTTGTGTAATTAAAGGTGTATTTTATTTAGGTCCTAGACAATATGTACGGCAAAGGGTAAAATTACCATTAGTTAAGTTTATTCATGAAACAGTGAGTCTGTATAAAACAAGGACTCAAACTGGAGTTAATAATCTGAGAGAAATTCTAATTCGTGGTACAATAATAGCATTGATAACATCATTATTAGTATGGCTCTCAATACTAATGTATATGGCTTTCTATTATGTTTATGTACCTGCTCTTAGGCATGAGCGACCTGTACATCTTAAATTCAAGTAAGTATAAAATAGGAACATACAATGGGTTTAGCTTTTTCAGATACTTATGTCTAGAACTGAGGGAATTTGTATGCTCCACTTGTAAGCATTTTCTTAGATATGGAGAAAAATAGTTACTTTTCTTAATTTAAAGCTAAATCTGGAATAAAAGTAAAGTATCTACACTCATTGTGTGTTTCTTATTAACCTTCCTCAAAGATCAGTTTGGCCTAACAATATTTTTAACTTTATTTTGTAGACCTTGTGGAGCAACTTACGGTTGTTTACAAGAAAGAGGTATGTGTAGTTTTCCCTCTGCACATGTTCAGTTAACATCGAAACAACAACTTCTTATGCTAGGCCAACCATATAAAATACATTTAGAATTAGAAATGCCAGAATCTCCAGTTAATAAAGAGTTAGGTAAGTTATTACGACTAGCTCCACATAAAATTCCAAAAATCTTTCTCAACTGTAAGAACTTGAATAAATTGTTATTTGGAAAGTACAGTAAAACTTCGATATAACAGACTAATTGGAAAGAGGAGTTTCTGTTAAAGCCAAAAGTCTGTTATATAAAAATAGGTAGAAAATAAATCGATAAACTTTTTTTTGAAAATACACTGTATTTGGATATAAATAAAAAATACAAAACACAAACAAATTCTATTTAATTGTCTTCGGACACTCGTGTTGAAGTGACATTGTTGTTTGATATCAACTCACTTGCTTTCAGTAATCCTACTTTGAAAAAGGAATCAAGTTTTGTTTACACTTTTCAAGTTTGCTGTTTTTTTTATAATCAAATCTCCAAAATTAGGAAAATGTGTATAATATAGACAAATAGTAATAAATGTTATTAGATGGTTGAGATTTGATCTTATCACTGATAACTTCATTCTTGGCAGTGTTATTTCTTATTCTTCGCTATCTTCACTTCCATTTGCATTTTCTAGGTTCATAAGGTCACCTTCATCTACTTCTAACCATTGTAAAACATCTTCCTCAGCAATTTCTTCACCGGTATTATTATGCATTGTCCTACAGAAATTAGGAACTTCTAACCCTTCTAAATCTATGTCTGCATTCTTGTGCTAGATGTATGACGTGATTATCATGACCGCTAAAAATTGTTTACATGCGGCAACACTTGAACTTCAGCATGTATAATATAACAGAGCGTTTTTATTTTTTTACATTTGACCCTGATTTTTTGTCCGTTATATTGAGGTTTTACTATACAGGGAACAAAGTTAAATAAAAAAAAAAAAAAAATATATCTTACTGAATATATATAGAATACTGATTACTCATTACACAATTTGTTCAATTAAACTAGTATTCCTAAGTACTGTGAAACTCCAAAAATCATATACATAGATCTTAAATATTTTTTAATCCTGATATTTAGCGATTTTATGGAATTTTGTGATATTTTAATATGACTTCTTTTAGTACTATAAGATACAAGTACAAAAGATGAGATATGATTGCGATTGTGATTGTGATTCCCACTTGCAGCATAAAAATAAATTTTTAGTTTATTTTAGTTCAGTTGCATTCATTGTTCAAGCCAAGTTTTTATTTAGCTTCTACTTGTATAACATGCCTAGTGCAATAAGTTTGAGAAATATAAATATTTTTTTCAGGAATGTTCATGGTTTGTGTTGATTTTAGAGCAAATGATGGCCAAACTTTAGCAAATTCTTGTAGATCTGCAATGTTACATTATAAAAGCAATCTCTTGGACACCCTCTATAAGGTTGTTTTCATACCGTTTTTCGTTTTCGGATCTGCTGAGGAAAAACAAACTGTTCATGTTGAACTTTTTGCCGATTATGAAGAATCAGAGGTAAGAAAAATTACTTGTAGGTGAATCATAGGTTACTTTTTATCTCCAGTATAGTAGGTAAAGTAGAATAACTACTTTATAGTTAATAAAGATACAGAAAGAAATTGTTTATTGAACAGGATCATATTATTGTGAAAATGGTATTGTTTGATAGAAAATGATTGCGATAGGTTGTTGTTCACTTTTTAACATAGCGATGCTTTTGCCTTTCAAAATAATTTCCAATTACCAATGTTTTAGAAACGATGTTGTTAGGAAAATAATATAGCAATTTAACTTGGATTAGTCCATTGACTTGAAAACATGAACCCTGTATTTCTATCTGATTTGTACACGTCAATGTGGCGCCTGTTATTACGAAAAACACTAGAATCCCCATATTTTTTTATCTTCTGTCTGTTTCTGTTTTCATTGTGACAGTTGATCGGGTTGATATATGCAAAACAAACATTCGACGGACGTGATTCAAGTTTTTATCCAGTTTATGGCACAACCTTACCATATTGAGTTAAGAATTACAATTTTTTACCACAAGCAATATGTAGATTTAACACACAAACACTGAAAAACACCAATGAGTTTTATTTAACAATAGTTACAAATAAGACAGTTGGTAATCCGGTAGGTCAGACGTGAAAACAGGTATGAAAGACGGCCGTTCCAATATGGGCTTTATAAACAGTACGTTCCGAACTGCCCGATTGTTTGTCTGCAAAATTGGTTGAATGTGAATTGTTTATTCTTCAAAGTCTGTGAACTAAAGCCGTATCCTCCTTGAATTGGTTCATAAAATTATTTATAAAAAATACTTTATTGTCTATCTCAATTTGTTTTATAATGTTCATGTTAGCTCCCCATGCAATTATTCTATATAAACTCTACATAACCAAGAAGGAAAGCGATTTTACATTGTCGCACTATTGGGATAACCGGCATATGGGCGTTTCCACAGTAGGTGTATAAAGTTTTCTGATGGTAATCGAAAATATTGAAAATTGAGCAATAAAAAGACTATAAGATAAAGCCAATAATAAATAGTAGGAAATTTAACTTCTTTAAAGAGATATTGGTTGTACTTAATATTTGCAGAAATTTCAATCAGATCTAAATGCAAGAATCCTCCTCTGGCCTAAGCCGTTTTAATTTTTACAGAAATTAAAGAATTCGGTCCCTGACCTATCCCTTAGCCGTTTTTGTTGATGTCATTAGCTTAAATTAAACCCTATTTAGTAAACTATTACAAATATTTCCTACTGCTATAGATCGAATTTCAATAATAAATTTAATATTAATATTACCAAATATTTTCGTACTCTTATTTTGTCTCTCCCTTGGCATTTTTTCGGTATGCAAATAAAAATAAACACTCGTCCGTAAATCAAACGCTTACATATTGAGTAGTTAGCTAGCTAGTTTGAGACATGCATGGGCGTCGTTTGGGAGGGGCAAAACGGGGCAAACAACCCTCCCCTGGAAGTTATCAACTTTATACATCAATAATCTTTTATTTCGTTAGTGAAAAGATAATTTGGTTTTTCTATTTATTGACCAAAAATAATTTTTACTCTTATTCAAAATTGTTTCCGCAAGAACTATTTGACAGTTTATTGAAGCACTATAAAATGTTTGATTCTGTTCAACTGAAATATGAACTTGAAAACCCATTACTTCCGTCTCAGTCGAGATAAACTTTTTTCTTGGGTTAAAATGCTGCGAATACGAAATATAACTGGTCAGGACACTCGGAGATCTCGTTATAGTATTAACAAACAATGAACTTTTTTACGATGAAATTATTGCATATTTGACATTACGACCGTAGAATACCATTAAAATACAAATAAGCATACTGATCAAGATTTCTTAAATAAATATAGAGTTATTTTTTGGTTTGTTTTCGGCTGTCCCTTTTTGTATATAGGTCGTAAAACCGGGATCGTTTTAAAAGTTCTGAAAAATCTTCAGAAAATGGAAAACTCCCGCGAAAAAAAAAATTACTTTTGTTCGTCTGTTGTGACTATAAAAATGTCGCGCTTTTTAAATTAAATATAACGAGAATTCGTCAAAATTTCTGTCAAATTATCTGAATTCACACCTTACCGCATCGGTTTATATATTTACTATAAATTATTGACCAAATTTAGATGTGCATTTTGGGCTTGTTCGTGGAGAGTGGTTCATAAAAAATTTCGCCCACATCAGCCTTTTTCCCCTTTTTGTTACCAGTAGCGTCCTGGTTTTTAAGTGTATAAAATTACTCATTTTATCATTGCCACCCGCTACAAAACTTTCTAACGACGCCCATGGTGACATGTAGAGCTGGTGCAGTGCCGGGTTTGTTTACGGTAGCTTACCGCCTATGAATCCCGGATCTTTTGTGACGCCATCACATTGGATTGGTACAAAATAATATTGATTAATCTTCAATGAAATTAATTAGAATCAAACCTAAACATTAACAACGGCACAATATTCACAATTATTTTCAATTTGTTGATCATTAAAATTGCGGTATGGAATATGTTGGTTGGTAAAATTGGAAACGTAATGGAAAAAAAAAATTGCCAAGGATGCCACCGAGATTTTACTTAATCACGGACATTCATCTGCAACGCTTCCGTTAGGACATGCGGTAAAATGATCTGGTTATTGGATATTTAAACCACCTAATTGTACATCTTAATAATTATTGTATTTCATGAAGTCGCAATTTTTAGTCCGAATAATAATCAAAAATAATACGCAAATTTTTGTATTTTTATTTTTATTATAAAGAACATATTAGTTTTCAAATTTAAAAACTGTTTTTAGCGATAGTTCTACAATACCTACTACCGGCTCTTTCAGGTTCCAATTTTGTTATTTTAGAACCTTCCTTTTGATGGTATTTCGTAATAAAGATTTAGTTCTGGTTACAAGTACCTATACTTGTGCCGGGGGAGATATTTATACAGGGTCACCATTAAAGTTGGAACCATATGGGGAAAAAATGTATTTTTTTTTTTTAGCTACAATTTGAATTTATCATAAGTTTTTGCTTTAATAAATACCAAAAATTACATAAATAAATGGGACCAAAGGTTTTTATTAACTGTCAGATTTTACATTTTCTTCACAAAGTGTTGAAAAATGGCATTTATTAAAATTTATTTGGAAAAGTTGTGTGCATTGTAATTTTATGTCCACATTCTAAATTTGAATCACTTACGATAATTTTTGTTTCCTATCTATTTTTGGCCCGTATCTATTTTCATTGAAATCAGTAGTCGAGCCTACCACCATAAATCAATTTATTTATTTATTAATCTACGGGATACCCCATTGTATAATTTTCCAATTAATTACTTATCTATCTAACAAAGTAAAAAGATATAGAACTAGTTAGTAACATTCGAACATTAGAATACATAACAATTGAAACATATTTAATTGACGATCGCAACATAAACTACAAAAGAAAAACATATTTACAGAGTCTTGACATATATCATTCTATTATGTTTAAATGCCCCCAGCGATATATTGAAAATGTTTACAGTTCTGCTCATATCATTAAGTGTACGAAGCGTTCTATTCAAAGTCATTTTTGAACCATATGCAGTTCTATGATAATCCAAATGAAAAATGTTATGCTCTCTTAAAACTCTACTAGGAACATTCAGTCGAATTCTCGATGGCAAACCTCCACAGTCACACAAACCCCTTATATATATACACAAAACATACACCCAAGTATACTTTCCTCTGTTCCAGCGTAATTAATGCGGTTCTGAGAAATTCTAACTATATGGTCATTGAAAGTTACACGCCCATCAAAATAAACACCTAAATCTTTTACTATGTTTTTGTATTCAAGTTGAATATTATCAATATGGTACACTGTTGAAATTCTTACGAGCCTTTTATAAAAACTAATATAGCAACATTTTTCGATGTTAATGTTAATATGGTTTACCTGAGACCACTTCCACATAGCATCAATATCTCCCTGCAAGTCAATACTATCCTGAATGCAATTTATTGTCTTATACAACTTCAAGTCATCAGCATAGAAACTTCTCCTGGCATGCAAAATATAATCAGACACATCGTTAATGAAAATGTTGAACAGAAGCGGTGAGCAATGAGATCCCTGCGGAACCCCAGAGTAAACCAGAAATGATTCTGATACGAAACCATTGATCATAACACTATGTGTGTGCCCCTTCAGAAAACTTGCAATACTCATCGTCTAAATTCATTCTTTATACCAAAAATTCTACCAAAATGCCGATTAAAAATGTTGCCATCTGTGGAGCCAACTTGTCATAACTTTAAAGATTTAACCAACGAAGAGGAGAGTCTTTTTCCCTTTTTTAAATAATAAATCCGTTGGAAAAGTGGACATATAATAGCGCCGTTGTTTATAATTACAGTGGTTGGGTCGAATTCCATTTTCAATGAAAATAAGTAGGATTGGCCAAAAAAGATAGAAATCAAAAATTATCTTAAGTGAATCAAATTTGGTGTGTGAGCATAAAATTACAATACAATAACAACTTTTCCAAATAATTCTTTTTAATTCGATCAATAAATGCGAGTTTTCGACATTTTGTGGAGAAAATGTCAAATTTGCCAGTTAACAAAAGCCGCATGCTTCCCTTTAATTTGAAGGACGTTAATATTTATTTATTTTAACATTATTTAATGTTTTTTAGTACAGGCCTGTCACAGATATTTATGTTGAAATCCAATCAAGGTATATTGAAATTTATTCTTCGAAATTTTCTGTTAATGCTGAATTTTCGGGGTTAAGATATGTCATGTTTAATTGGCCGATATTCTCAGCAGCCTTAGGTAAGCTTTTTTCTTACATTAAACATACTGTTAGATCTTGACTTTTAATGTAAGTAAGTAAGAGAAAAATGTAATTCCGATACTATCCTATCCGGACAAGAAAAGTGTACCTAATTTATACTCAAACTATAAATTCATATCTAATAGTGTTTTATATCTAATACTGTTTTATATCCTACTGATTAGGGTTCTTTTTCCTTTGTAGGTATAACAGCTAACTTATTCTTTATAGCCATTAGTTGCCTGATAAGCTGGTATCAAATAATTAACTCTGAAGAGTATGGAAAATATGTTGAATCAAATAAAACAATGGACATTTTAGAAAATGGTAAGTTCCTATGTGCCATTTTAGATTAAGAGTACAGTGGTTTTTAGACACAGCTAAAAGACAGATGTTGCAATAAATCAGTGGCGGCCAGTGTCTTACACGCTACACGATTACGCATTAAAATGTAATACAAATGGCGCTTTGAATTAATAAGGAAGAAAAATCTTCTTATTTCATCTGCATGCAAGCACTGGCGAGAGATGAAAACAATCAATGTGGTAGGTCAGTTACGCCCGTCAACTGGCGTCATTGACCTTTTGTGTGAATCGCCGTTGTAAGTTTTCAAACTATTCAGAAAAGAAGATTTAACACACATGTCTTAGCTTTTGTGTTATTGAAACCAAAAAATTATGTATCGGTACGCACATGGATTATTTAATAATATTAGACTTGTCCGAAACCCGATTCCTACTGCCCAGCACACGGGAAGTCGTGGTCGATTTAAATTAAAAATACATTCCGTTCAAAAACCACTTTTATATTTGCGTGTCCGTAACCATGTTTTTGTCGCAGAATGTTAGAGCTTGTCACACACTCTTATTGCAAGACACAACGGACTGATCAACAACATCTTATCAGGGTAAGCCGAGACGTTTCCGGGGTTAAATTCAAGCCACTAAAAGTGCAAGAGAAAAGTTATTTCTTATGTAACCTATCAACTTGAAAATGGAAGAACATACTTAGAAAACCTAGAAATAGAAAAATAAGTTTAAACTACAGAAATGAAAAAATAAAGCACTGTATTCTTAATTTAAGAAATGTATAATAATCTATGTTTAATTTGTTTTCATATGGTTTGGAAGACATTATTTTTTACCTATCACCTAATCATTTTGGGAACGGATCGTTTTCAGTGTTAACGTGTCAACTAAAGATAACCGTATTTTTACATAGAAAAACCTGAGACATCTGAATTATATGTGAAGAAACTCGTTTTCAAACCCCTCTCATGATGCAAGAGAAAAATTATTTCTTATGCAACCTATCAACTTGAAAAAGGAAGAACATACTTGGAAAACCTAGAAATAGAAAAGTGAGTTGGTAAAGGATTGGATTAAGGTGTGTTTAATAATCTTCTCCTTTAAAAGGAGTAAATTTTTAATATGCTGTGAACTAGTTTTCCAAATAGGATAGACCCAGAGAGCGAATACATATTTTAATTTATTCTCATGCTATTTGACTTTGGTTTGTATTTTTTCAAGCAAAGCTTAACCAAACCTAACCCTGTAAAACCATCGAAAAATGGACACTTAATTCGAAGTTCGATGTTAGACTGATTATAGTTAGTGGGACCATAGTCAAAATTGTTGTAAGATAATTTTAAAAGTCGGGAGCGTGGGAATCGTGAGACTCACCAGTCATCAGGCATATGGTTTAAGATATCAGCGCGTAGCACAGTGAAATGTCGATTATAGATTCAACGACGCATTGTGAATGGTTTCTATCTAACCATGTTAAATTGTCTTGTTTGTTTAAGTAAAGTCAAGAGAGGCTGCTTGACGACCGGTTTAGCATAAAGAAGCTAACAATTGACAACACGGCGGCCGATCAGGATCAAGCGCACGCAGAATTTCCCTTCATCCGCGCTACATCGCGGCATATTGGTTCATGGTGGAAGGATAAATTATCATGCTTTATGTTATGAAGGGGATTTTTGATTATCTTTATTTAATTTACAGCCGGAATATTACGTTCTCTTTTCTGCATGTTAGGCCCCTTATTCTACTAGTTCCTTGTCGATACTATATATGTGTTTAGTATAGAATACTTATGACGAGGAATGTGGACAGTTTTCAATTTTTAAATAGAATCTAAAGTAACTAAACCATATGAAAACTATAACGTTACTATCCACCAATAAAAACTAATAACCAATACATTTTAAAACTTTAAGATTCGTCAGATTCTTCCTATTTTGAAGAGGAAAACGATCTAACTGCAGGTCTTCGAAAAAGAAACGAGATTATTGAAGAAATTAAAAGTGCCACGGAATTTTAAATGCTATATTGTAATACGTAATCAATTTTATACTACTATAATCTTATAACAATTATATACACATGTCACTTGTTTATTATTGCTATAAATAATGATTGCTGAAAGTTTTTAAACCGCGGCGATTTTGTAATTATTTTAGAAATTAATTCATTTTTTTTAGCCAGTGAGGAATAGAAAAATACGACATGATAAATGTACATACGTATTTATAATTGACAAAAGTAATTTATTTCATCGTTTACATTTTTAGTATATGTACCTAGAACAAAAACGTCAATTCGTTTCTGAATAACTAGCATGTTCAGCAATAACCATAAAAAGTTACCTAAGAGAAAGAGACTTTATTTTTCTACTTTCTGCTATATTTTATATGTATATGTGGCCTGGTTCTTTAAATAATAAATATGAGATTACAGGAGGTAACTTGCCCTGTCATATACATCGTAATGTACAGCTTTTATTTTTCTTACTACTAAAATTCTATCTTTATAATTTCCTCGTACTTAAATAAGGACATTTTTTTTACCCACCTGATTGATATCCTGTTTTTTACCAAAAATCTAGAATAATTTGCATTTTTACTCAGGTTGTACTTTGTAAGTAGTGTTTAAAGTTATAATATAAGTTCTTCCTTATGTTATTATACAGCTGCGGTACTGATATAAACTGTGTATCATTTAGATCCCCCCCCCCCCCCCTCAAATTAAATATGTCAATTTAAACATATTTAAGGTGTTATGGAAATGATTTATTTTGATTATATTTAAACCCGCAACTTCTCAGGCGCATGGACTGCTGACATTTTGCAAACACACAATGACACGATTGTTACTCAAGAGATGTCACTAGTCAGCGGTATTGTCAATTTTACTCAAACTCTAGAAAAAACTATGCTTCTATATAAATTAGTTCTTACTTCAACAATTCCTTCCGCAATTTCTATATACAGAGTCCTGCAATAGTGTATCAGGCTTCTGTAGCTCCTATACGAATTAAGTTAGGAATTTCATTCATATGCCGTTGTATTCTGTATCATAGGGTGAATTTCAGGGCAATATTTTTCCATAGACGAAAATTGTGATATATTTTTTTAAATGGGACACTCGGTGTTTTATTACATATTTAGGTTCGTATTAGCGTCCTCTATAATTACCTCCCAGATAGCACACTACATTTTAAAGACGTCCATATTATGCTTATTTTTAGCCTGAACGTCTTTGGCGTACGTTGGACGTAAAAAACACATCTTAAAGAGGTCACTACATCAGCGTATTTAAGACGTCTTAGTTTAGACGTCTTTACTATGTCAAAAAGTGGACGACGATAGAACCTATGTTTTTTTCATAAAAAATATAACTTTAATTATGAAACATTAAATTTAATATAATTTGTGTGTTTTGCGAGGCCATCGTTTTGTACTTTTTTCTACATTATAGGCTTGTCTTGCAATAAATATAAAAAGAGTTTCATAAAAAATTTATTATACAGACCGCAACAACAACCGGTATTGCCAGATGTACTAACTAGAGGTGGTTATATTATATACAAGGGAACAATACATTTTTTGTTTATATCAATTCTCTAAAAAATAAAAGACTTATTATTTATTTGAAAGTAAAAAATATACAACTAACAGCGGTACACCGATCTTTATTTCCATAAAGAATTAAGTAAATGTGACAATGCTGGATTACGGTGTGGTGCTTATCCATTAAAATGGCTTGAACGTCATTAGCGAATTGGCGTTCGAAGAGATTTCTAAACTACGCTTGTGACGGTGAATTGAGTTTATTATATATATTTTCTTTGAAGCTTATAATTCTGTTTGACAAAGATCCAGGTAAGTAAATTTTTATTAATTACTACACTTGCTATGCGCAAGGGACATCCATAAATATTTTGTGCAGTATTGTTGGTAGTGAATTACTATAGTGATGTGATCGATATGATAGGTATATATCAGGGAAATAAAAATCCAAAAGATGCTAATTTATTGGTTACTGATTTTGTTTCTGATGCTATTAGTGTAATAAATAATGGTTTTTATGTTAATCATTTGTATGATGTGAGAATTAAGGCTTTCATTTGTGAGGTACCAGCTATAAATCTTTTGTAAGATGTACGATTTATAATAATGTGAAGATTTACTTTTAGGGTCTGCTGAGGTAGCTAATATAGCGTCAAGCCAGAAGGAAACTGAGGTGTCCATTCAGTCATGGTTACGACGGGCTAACGATAAGAAAAAAAAGCGGTATAAATAATATAGGTAGGTACTCATGTAAACAAAAAATGGAATGAATAAAAATAAAGATATAGTGAGATCGCCAACAACTGCAATTTATTTTAAGTTTCAGAGAAATTCACAACCTGTATACCATACCTATAATGCCGAAAACACGAAGTCAGGGAACGTCCTTAAGATATCGTAAAATGATGTTTTAAAGACGCACAATTTTGTAACAATGTACGTCTTTAAGACTTCTTTAAGATGTCTTATTTAGGATATTAGCCGATGTTTTAAAGACGTCCTAAACATCTTCCGCCAATATCTTTAAGACGTCTTAGAGACGCGTTTGTGCTATTTGGGCTAAAATGTTATTTAATTTGCTTGGGTAGTTTAAGAGCAGAAAAAAAACATTCTAAAATTATTTTTTTAACCACAGGATTGGGCGAGTTTTATAACAAAACGGATCTAAAGATACTATGAATCTAATATTTTTATGTGGCTATAAGAGTTATTATCAAAGATAGAATGTTGCGGTTTTCCCTTCAGCGTACTACTTTTTAACGAAACGAAAGGTTCCAATTTCAAATTTGTCGGGGCTCGCTTAGTTTTTAATCTACAGGGTGATTTTTAAAATCGTCGCTCTTTAGACATCCCTCCTATTTCTGCTACGCCTTGACTTATCAAAAAGGTAAAAACCGATTTTCAAGTTCAGTGGCGCAGCTCTAAAAAGTTAGTTTTTGAGATATTAACAACAATACAATATTTTACTGTAGTTTACGCAAGGCGCTTATGTTATTTAAACAATTTATGAGATTTGGGATTATTTCGAAAATTGCTGGAAATAACTTTACAAAACAAATTGCTTATGAAATCTATATTGAATAGCCAAATAATATTGTTCTATTTGAAAATCCCGAGAAAAATGATTTTAAAATGTGTCGTTTTTGGAAACTTATTATAAACAACTTGTATAAAATAGATAAACACTACTGGATTCGTAGTATTTCTACAACTTTATGTTATCACTTTTTTGGCCACCCCGTATATGGAAAAATATTTTCGTGAAATACATCCTATGATACTGTATAAATCAGCATATGAATGAAATTCCTAACTTTGATATAGCCTGACGCGCTATTGCGGGGCCGTGTATTTCTATATGGCAAATGATTTCACGACACAGGAATTTGAAGGCGATGCGGTTAGATTTTGTATCCGCGTTGTTAAAATAAGAACTGGTAAATTTTACACCATATTTATTGAACAAGAGCACCTTGCACCTTTAAAACAAAATTTCTCGGGATTTTAAGAGAACCGTAATCGATAAAAGCATATCGCACCCTTACTCTTGACAAAAAAGGGAACGTCGAGGAAGTTCGAGATAACAAACGACCGAAGGTTCCTAGACGGTCGATTAAAAATAAGTAATATAGACTTTCTCTAAGACACCATTATGTACAAGGTGTTATGGAAATGCCTCATTAGATTCAAATGGGCAGCTCCTTGGAGAGAAACACGGCTTTTTCTTACATCGGCAGTCTTAAAAAGTGGGTAAGGACCCCTAAAGTCAGACCACATACAGGTCGACAACTTTATCTGTAGCTACAAAAGGAATGCGGAGAAGAAAATTTCTTGGGTTAATGTTAATTGTCACATATATTAAATTTTAATTTAATAACATGTTACCAAGTAAACCCTAAAATTAAATTTACCCATTTAAAGTAAATTGTCATAAGTATATAATAACCTAATATTCTATTATAGTTTCAATGTTAAAACTTTCTTTTCATACTATTTATTTGAATGTTTAAATGCAAAATAAAATATTTTTTTATTAAAGTACTTCTAATCTAAATATGGTGCAATATCAACGGTAACCATGGGTAACCGGTGGCTAGAGCTAATTTGATAGGTTATATCCCAGTGACGACACGCGTCTGGTGACACGCCCATTGTGCCGGCGATGTCCAATATGCTTCATCCAGTTGCGTAGTGATAGGGTTTGTTTTAAAACTGTGATACAATGAATGAATATACCCTGGTAAAACCCTTCATAGTCAAACCCGTGAAGTGATTGCCAATGTGTACAGGGTGTGTGAAGAGGAATCACAAATTAATACATTTAAATTGCCACTTAAGCGAAAGCTAGAAAGGGTCGCAATGTATACGGGAGTAAGCGTGATGGGTGCAGTAAAAACCATTCACAAAGAAGATACTACAAGGAAGGAAAATAACCCGGATCAATAAATTGTTGTCATCTCCTGTCAAAAAAAGGGGCCGTCTCTCTGCTGTCGAAAAAATCGAGGACTTCGACTTTGGCATTGTTAGGAGAACAATACAAAAATTTTATTTGGAACTAAAAGTGGTTCCAACCTTAAAAAAGTTGCTACTACAGCTGAGAAGTAACATAAACTTTCCGTTTTCCCGTGAAACTTTGAGGTGCATGTTGAAATCAAATGGATTTTATTGGCCAAAATAAGCGACAAATATTATTGGGAAGGCCTAATATATTGCACTGGTGATACAAATATATTCATCCCATGAAAAAATATATATTATTACATTATTAAGATAATAATAGCACGCCCATGACTCGGCCATGTTTTAAAAGATATTGCTTTCCCCTTACCGATATGTCGTAGCTATAGACTCGCTTGTCGAGCTGTACATCGCATGCAATCACGTGTTTAAGATTAACTCACATAGCATGGGTGTTTATTTACAAGTCAGCAGTGGCGCACACAGCTTTTAATGGAAAAGACGTGACGAATTTTCTTGTATCATTTATTCGAGAAAATTTGCGGCATTTATGACTTTTTTGGTCAATATTTGCGAGTTTATTTAGGTAAAATGTGCCATTTTCATAACTGCCTGTATAGTTTTCAATCGAATAAGTTTCTTAAAATAATTTAACCATAAAGTAAAACGCAAAACTTTTAAATATATATTTTTATTAATTGTAAAAATACATCATCATGTAATAAAAACTGGGATAAAACTCAATAAAGTATTTGTTTTCTTAACATTAAGTGGGCAGCACAATCATTAAAGAATGATTTTAATATTAAACTTTTTAAAAACGTCGATCCTTTATCCAGTTTTAAAAATATTATTTATTTTGTTACAGACATTAATATTATGTTAAATAATACACCATTATTTTTATAAAGAATCCGAACATAGAAAAATGTAAGTAAAATTCATATAACTGCATTATTGTCAATATGAATCTTCAAAATAAATAAAGTGCAGCCCAGAGCTAGGAGGGTACAAGTACACCCTCTTGCACTCCTACCCAATGCCCATGTGCGGAATACCATTATATAGTTTCGTTCAAGATATATCGTTGATCTTTTGAATATATCGTTGATCTTTTGACTGCCATAAAACCTAATTAACCCCGTGACCATAAAATACCTTAAAGTTTACCTTTTTCGGGCAAAGCCGGAGTACAAAGTTTATTTACCTGCATTCCTAATTATACCATTCTAAGCATATCTGTATAAATACCTAAGAATATATAAATAGCAAACTGATTTTTATTAATTTTAGATTAGTTTATGGAAACGAATAAATGTGTGTTATAGTACATCCATTTATTTTTACTATACTTATTATGTCTCTTTAATTAAAAATAAATCAATATGCCGACCCTGTACTCTGTATTGGGGTTTAAAGATTAGGCATAAACACGAGGGGCATTAATAAGATAGTTGATTGATTTAGTACATTGGAGGTCAACGATATATCTTGAACCGCAATATACTGGCGACACATTATGTAAGCAAAATGGGCAAATTTAATAGTGATACGTACACGAAAATGGGGCAATATATAACAAAACAAATTCACAGGAGATCAATTTAAATTAAAGTGGTCAAAGACAAAAGATTGACGTATGGATATAGGAAGATCAGCTAGATATCAATATTGTCGTAGACATAAATGATAGAACACAGACAAACAATCTCATAATTGTCGCAGTGGAATTGTGGTAAAGGGGAGGAAACATCACAATGCTGTCGCGGACATACATAATTTAAAACCTTGCGTTTCTTCAATTTCAATACAAATGCAACATTCGCCTCGGAAAAGTATTTAAAAAAAAATTAAAATTTAATATAAAACCATTCTTATTTTCTTATCAACAGAAAGGCATTCTGTTATAAAACCTCTAACTTTTAATAAACAGCACTTATTACTATCAACAGTAGCAATAAAAAACTCTTTAATTATATTTTTAAAGGACTTGCCTAATAACAAATGTATCAACAATATAAGGAATGAACAAAACATTTTTTAACGAAGTAACTTTACAAATATTAACGGCGATGTTTTTTCATAAAATTAGAGATTTTATGACATTTCACAACCCAATTAATAGCAACCCATTTTAATTGTTTAAATGTGAAAAACCTGAATAAACAGAAGCTTAATCCGAATCACTTCCTTCATTCTCCACCATAACTACTGAATCCGAGTCACTTCCGGATCTGTCCACGTGGTTTCCTTGTTCCAAATTTTCATCTTGATCGCTTTCTACCCAGTTTTCGTTGTCGTCGCTGTCCGATGGAATTTCTATTTGCATCTCTTCCTCTGAATCTGATTCACTTTCATCTGAAAGAAGTAAAAAGTTTTGCGTCTTATTTGCTGCATAAATTTGTGATTTTGGGACTAACGAATGCCCAACTCTGTCATGCGTTTTTAAGTCCACACCAGGTTATTTCTTATACAGAGTAATTGATGGTGGGTATTCTATTAGACGTTTATGAAGAAATAGTCAACGGACCGCTTCGAAAATTTAGTAGCTTATACAGGGTGATTGATGGTGGATGGCCTATTGGACGTTTATGGAGAACTAGTCATCGGATCACTTTGAAAATTTGGGAGCTTATAGAAGCGGACATGATCTCTCTTTTAAAAATATTTTTAGCTATGCAGTGTTGCCGCTTCTACTTGAAAGTATTAGCAACTTTGATAATTTAAACGGAACACCCTGTGTATTATTTTTTTTTTAGAATCCTTATTAATTTCTTAATAACTTTCTTTAATATTTTCATATACCTATTTGTTATAGTTCTCGAGATAATAATTAATTTCACTTTTTTTTTTCGGAAAACATGTCCTACAAACAGTGATGATATTTTTAAACTCTGACAAATTAAAACACTGAATTTGGTATGGAGTCAGGTTATATCCAGAGGTCTTTCACCCTCTTTCTAAATATTAGTTATAATAGTACAGGGTGTTTCAAAATACAAATATTTTGATGGTTTGGAAAAATGGTAAATAGTACGTTTTTTTAAATGAAATACCCTATATTTTATCTGTTGTCCTAAAAGCTATTGAAATTGTCTATCTTCCTATGTATAATGTTACTATACCTATCTTGAGCAGTTTTTGACTTATGAGCATTTATTTAGCAAAATTATTACAGATAACAATCACAATTTTTAGACCAATTTGGCCAGTAGCCTATGGAAATTGTTTTATAATGGTAGACATTTTGCAAAAAATATCTAATTACTTTTCAATACATGTTCAATATGTTGGCCGTTCACTTCAAAGTATTTCAGAATTCGGGTATTGACACCATCTGTAGTAGTAAGTCTAAGATCATCAATATCCAAACTCTGAAAAGCGCGATTCACCCGATCTTCTAAATATTCCCTTGAATGTACCGGTGTTTTGTAAACAATATCTTTGAGAGTACCCCAAAGGTAAAAATCTAGAGGCGTTAAGTCTGGAGACCTGGCAGGCCAATTCCAAGGTCCCAAACGCCTGAACCAGAGATCCTCAAATATTCTCCGTATTTCCACACTTACTTCGGCAGTGCAATGAGCTGGAGCCCCGTCCAGTTGGTACCATCTGTTGCGATACTGGGTAAGGGGAAAATTACCAACGACATTTTCAACAAATGTAGTTAAAATTTCGAAGTATTTTCTGGATGTTAAATTTTCATCATATATCAAATATCGAATTTTGTCATCCATTATTAATCAAAAAACATTAAAACTTTTCTTGGAATAAAGAATATCTCGTAACATGGGGATTTTCTTGCGCCCAATATGAATATTTTTCCTATTAAAAATTCCTTCGCGTGAAAATTTCGACTCGTCAGTCCAAATAATATTTCGTAAGAATTGTGGGTCTTGTATATGAATTAATAAGTTTTCGCAAAACAAAGTTCTTTGTGGACAGTCCTCAGCCTTGATAATTTGAACTTTGGTATACTTATAATCATGCATATTATGTGTAGACTATATTTTTTGCATCCAAAAAAACGATAAGCCCAAATGTTCTTTGGCTCTTCTTCTTGAAGCCTGCGGATAGGCATGAAAATAAGCCAAAACATTGGACGTTACAGGTCTAGGTAAATTTCTGGATAGGTCAAAATTGCTTTGAATTCGTCTAAATTTCTTATTGCTCATTGATGGTAAATTTGGATACATTTCATTGAATCTTCTACATGTACGGCTGATGATCTTATTACACTGACCATGTAAAATAAATAAATTCATAAGTACCACATTTGAATAGTTGTTGTTTTCTTCCATTTTTTATTTAAACTTTAAATTTAACTTTAAAAAATTAAATTATTTAAATACACCAACTGACAACAAAACTGAATGCATAACAGCAAAATGTCAACCATTACAACACAATTTCCATAGGCTACTTGCCAAATTGGTCTAAAAAGTGTGATTGTTATCTGTAATAATTAATTTTGCGAAATAAATGCTCATAAGTCAAAACCTGTTCGAGATAGGTAGAGAAAGATAGGCATTTTCAAGAGCTTTTAGGACCACGAATAAAATACAGGGTATTTAATTTAAAAACACATAATTTTTATCATTTTAAAAAACAACACATCAAAATATTTGTATTTTGAAACGCCCTATACTATATTTTGGAATAGAGCGAAAGGCCTCCGGGTATTACCTCACTGCAACCAAATTTCAGTACGCTAGTCTGTCAGTTCAAGAATATCAGCCCTTTTTAACGGATATGTTTTCAAACCAAAAAATTAATTATTATCTCAAGAACGATAACATGATAGGTATTGAACAATTTTAAGTTATCAGAAATTAATAGGGATTCTAAAAAAAATACACAAGGTGTGCCATTTAAATTATCAAAGTTGATATTACTTCCTAGTAGAAGTGATAGCGCTGCATGGCTGAAAATATTTTTAGAAGAGAGAGAGGGCAAGTCCACTTATATAAGCTACCCAATTTTCAAAGCGAATCGTTGACCTGTTCTTCATAAAAGTTTAACAGGCCATCCACCAACAATCGCCCTGTATAAAAAGCACTTTTTTTATCGAAAGCATAAAATTTCATAGAATATTAAGACTTCAAAAAAACTTAAATAATTTTACACATTTAACAATAAACTCCAGGAATTTCGTACCTCTATCGTTAAAAACGAGAAGAGCATCATCCTCGTCATTGGTCTCTGCATTACTACCGGTGCTAACTTGAGGAACCAACAATTCTAGTTTCCCTTTCAACCTGTTAAGGGGTATTTGTAGTGATACCCTACTGTAAATGCTCCCCAAAACTCCGGAAAACAATTCTGAAAGGTTTGGGTTGGATATCAGAATCCCCGCGTGCGCTTGCGCAAAATGTTTTAACCAGAGTGCACCATAATGACTCCTGAAATCATAAAACAAGTATCAAATATAAGTCCGATTAACTAAGATAACTGTTGAATGAATGCCAGAATAAAATTGAGAGTTATAAAATATTTGGGTATATTTGTTGAATATATTTATTTCAGCAAATTCTAAACGGCAAAACACTGCTGTTGCTCGAGCTATTTATATTTTCGGTTCCAAAACTATTTATATTTTAAAATAACAGCATTAAGTGTTACTACAACAAACGTGTAGTTTAACTACTAGACTGATTTTAGAGATCCGATTAAAAAGGCCTTTTTTAAAAAAAAAAACGAAGCAGGAACAAACCCTGTGTATAAAAGAAGATAGGCGCATAGAGAATAACTGTTTAGCATTATTTGTTTGTTCTTTATTGTATCTTCGTGTGAATAGGGGATTATTTTTCCATACATATTTATTATTTTAATTATTGTATAACTTCTATAAACCTGTAACATAAAAATACTTCTTTTGATACAAACTATGTCATATGAAAACTACAAAAATATTGGTCAAGGGTTGTACCTTTTTACAAGGGAATTTCGATTAAATACGCTAGCGTTATTTGCCATCACTCAGTGGTCCAAACTAAATATCTACAAAAACACCTAAATAAAACATTATGTTCATAGAGGAGGAGCGACCGGTGGGTAGGCCGTAATTTATATACATATTAAGGGGGGTCCCCCCCAAATTACTTGTATTTCTTTGTCATAGACATTTGTAAGCAAACTTAACATTTAACTATAGAATAGAATATATAGAAAGTGTAGCCAATGGGAAACTTTTTTATCCTTATTTTTTAAAATACATTTTGGGGCTCTTTCTAGAATAATTATGTTCTCTCTCTAAACATGTTGATGAGAAAGAGCCGCCATGAGATATACTTAGATCATTTTATAAAACGAAATAATATTTTATTTCAGACAAAACATAAAAAGAATGAGTTAGATTACATAAGAAATTAAATACATAACTTAACGTAAAAAATATCCTAATTGTATAAAACAACTGTCAAATATCTGCTGAGCTGAGCCATCATTTTTTCTACCAACCCCGCTGTATATTCATATAAACTACAAATTTAAAGCATTAATAAACGGCAACACTGACTATCTCCTGTCTTTGTTAAAAGCGTAACACATGTGTACTTCTCACCCAAATTGACGGACATGGAGTTTAGAGGGGAGAAGCCCATGTCGTATTCGGATTTCCGTTTGTTTTGTATATACTCTTTCATACGAACACTTAATTTCATTTAAATTATCTAATTTATTAAGGGAATCCACTTCCTGCATAATTAAATCAAATTTTTATATACAAGGTGTCATGGAAATGACTTATTATATTTAAACCAACAAACCGAGACAGAGAAAAACAAATTGCAGAAAAATAAACATAAATGTTGCTTCGAGTTAATAAGCGGGAAAAATCATCTTATGTCATTATCCTAGAAACACATGTGAGACAAGGCGACTTTGGTAAACAAACCCATATGGTTGGTCAGTGTAGTTGTCAAGAGAACTCAGTGACCGCTTGAATATTTCTGTATGGGCCGGTGTTTGTTCGGGTTTGTCAGCTTTACACGTCAAACTTTTAAAAAAAAATATTATAATTTTAACACTTTTGAACAATTTTTTCCATAAAAATGATGGCAAAAATGTATGTATATCAAAACAAATTTTAAATCACATCACAAGCACATGAAAGCATATTAGCATAGAAACGATACTGTTACAATAGGTAAATTTTACACCATATTGATTAAGCAAGAAACACCGTAAACGTTTAAAACTAGTGAATTCCCTTAAGCAAACAAACCCGAACGTCGTCACGTGTGGGAAGATTTTAGGGGTTTTTACCTAAGTCGATTAAAAAAAAAAGTATTATTTTTATTATTAGGTTAGAGTTATGCCATTAGAACTAATCTTGTGCTTAGTACAAATCATAGCGGGTTTTAAGGTGGTTGGTTGTGTCTACAGTAACACAGTCATTGGGTACGTTATTCCATTCTCTGTATACTTAGTTGGATATGAAGTACTGCCTACAAAGTTTTCTGAAGCGGTCTGGAACTAACATGAAATTATGTAGGCATTCTCTATAACACTCAAGGAGTCGTCCATTTAAGTATAATAAACCATTTCCATAACACCCTGTAGATATACATGTTTTTATTCAACTTTATTGTTGGGGTGTAGAATCATTTTAAACAATAACTAACCAGTCAATTTTCACTATGACATTGGCAGAAATGATTCACTCACATTCTAGTTCGGTAATTAACTAGCCGGACTGCAAATATTAGTTGTCACAAAATTGTTAATTAATTTGTTGACTAAAATCTTTTTGCGACACATAAATCTTTTGAATGAAAATTTTTTAATATAAGTTGCTAAGTGCAGTAATCCGGATCAACTGTGACTGGGTCAATTAGGATTATTAAAATATGTAATTGAGCAAAGGCGTAATAAATGTTGAAACATTTATCATAACCAATACTGTACATTTTTCAGGGAAAACTAAACGTTTTAAGCAGTCATGCGGCAAATCCGGCACTCTTTTTTAATATCCGATTCGACCAGATTTTGTAATGAATCCGGCCGGAATTGTACAGGGTGTTGAATTTTTATTTATTAAATGGTTATTTTTTAATATCTCCGAAAGTACTTTAGATATTATTTTCAATTTTGGTATGTGTTAATAGGATATAGAACCACAAATTTTAGTTAGAAAAGTTATTCAATTGTTCCACCAGTGGCGTTCCTGCAAACATGTCTTCTAATATTTTTTACAAAAAAGATGACATTTGTCCATGTGAATATTTTTTCTGATTAGCCTTGTCAATTCTACATGAAAACGGTTTCTTGAGTCTTTCTCGTCAGACGTCAGATGTTCTTGATTAAAACCACTAAATTTATATTGAAACTCATTATTATTAACATTGATAAAATAATTAATGATAAATTTTGATTGAATACAAATTGTTGCAGTGGGAAATTCGATGCGAAGAAGGGCGGAAGCATGCCTTTTAAGTGAAGGAGGCCATTTCCAACAATTTTTATAAAACAAAATTTATCATTAATTATTTTATCAATATTAATAATAATGAGTTTCAATATGAATTTAGTGGTTTTAATCAAGAACGATGCGTCTGACGAGAAAAACTCAAGGGACTGTTTTCATGTAGAATTGACCAGGCTAATCAGAAAAACCACCTGGAAAAATGTCAGTGGCGTACCACTTTTTTTGTGGTTCTATATCCTATTAACACATACCAAAATTGAAAATAATAGTACTTTCGGAGATATTAAAAAATAAAAATTCAACACCCTGTAGCAAAAAATTTAAGTCGTTGCGGACATAGTTCATATGAACTTTTCTTTATAAAATGACCTAACGAATCTCACACTGAAATATTAGCACGTCATTAAGGAACACCCTGTATAATATCAAATTTACATTTTTAGATGTTGTCCGGATTACAAGGATATCCGGATTAGTGGAGGTTCGGATTAGCGGGGCTTTATTGTATCCGGTTAAAGGAAAATTTACCAGATTAAAATTGTACAAGTATAATTTACCCCGAACAAACCCATGCTACTCTAATATTTTTTATTAGAGCTCTAGATATTCTTTTCCATGCTTACTTACGATATTGTTTTCCCATGCACCAGACTAGACAGCTCTTTGATCAATCCTTCAAACACTGTTACAGGCAATCTTTTGACGGTATTTCTTATAATATTTTCATCTCTTTTACACAAGGCAGTTCTTAGTAAATTTTTGTCTTTACTATGCAAACCTTGGAGTAATAGCTGAGCTACATTGTCTACTTTCGGCACTTGGATGTCCGTTTTGCTTAGGGTTAAGTTTTCTAACCTATAAATAGAAAATATACAGTCCTGTGTTACATTTAAAATTATATTTATAATTCCTCCATTCGTATTTATGTGTAGGTAACTTATTAAGAAATGCTATTACCTTTGCTCCATAGGAATCTCAGTTTGCCCTTCACTTTTTCTCTTAGTGGGAATAGTAGCAGTCTGGGGGGAAATGTAATTGACATCTGCGCCCACCAAAGGTGTCTTGACTTTGGTAACATTGTTTTCTATAGATTTTTTGGATGCATGGGGATCGGCTCTTATAAGACACTGTACTTTTTGATAAGAAGAAACTTCCTAAAATATACTTATTATACTATACAGAGCGAAATTTAGTATATCCAGAACAGGTTCCTTTTTTTTAAATGCACGGACACGGGGTATAACATTTTAAAAATATTTATACATTGTGTCCCAAATTAGATATTAGAATAGTCATAGGTTTTTAAATGGAAACCATCGTTTTGGTTGTTATCGACTATTTCTAAAGCGTTAAGTCAAAAATTTCAATTTTTTTCTGTAATTTATAAAATATTGAGGAAACAAAAATTATTAAAAACATTTATACTTTTTCTTTATAATTGCTCAAAATGTTGTCCATTCACTATTTGGCAATATCCTACACGCAAGTAATACTTATTTTTAGTGATCGGCCGATACGGACTATTTATTTTTGCCGATACTGATATAATCTCGGTATCGGCACCAAAGTCTTAAAAGATCTAAAACTATTCAATATACGTTAATATAAGAAAAAATTATATATTACATTAATGTGGCAACGTTGTAACGCATCTTTAAGTAAAATACATACAATAAAAGTTAAAATACGATGGAAGAAAATAGCGATAAATAGTAAAAAAGTTTCTTTATTTTTTAACCAAAAGAACAAAATAGTGCACAATTATTACTAGATAAAGAAGTTATTCCCAAACCCGCTGAAGATTCTTAAAAATCGGATTGTTCACTTACAAATTAATAAATAGTTAATCTTAAAAATGCCAATATTATCGGCAATAATTGCCGATAGCCAATATTATCGGCAATAATTGCCGATAGCCAATATGATACCGATATTTAAATCGGTATCGGCCGATCACTACTTGTTTTGAACATTAATTTCTAATTACTTCGTTATATCTATGTACAGTGTGTTATGGAAATGACGTATTATATTTAAACCGGCAATTCCTGAGATGAAAACAAATTGAAGAAAAATATCCAAAAATGGCGCTTTAATTTAATATGCCCAGTACATGACCTGACGTCAAACCAAAATTAAGCACGTGGTGACACTGGGAGAAAGATAAACAAAACAACATATGGCGGAAAACGTCAGTGAATTTTGAGCAGTGTTGTCACTCTTTAGAAAGTCAATAACCGTTTGGCAGATTGGAAGTTGTTTATATTTCAGGGTACATTATTATAAACTTTTACGTTCAGTTCAGTTCGCTGGGAAACAATCTCTGATTTATAAACTTGAACTGACTCGAACCAACCGCCGCGGCGTTTATAAATGGTCAGGTATGTTCTCATTTGTTCAATTCGAACGACACCCGTCGGAACTGAACAACTTAAATGCCACTTTACCCTTTAGAAAAAAAACTGCAATTTTATTTTTTTACCTTATTATTATTTACCTTTTCGACCTTATTTAAAACCAGCTTAATTTATAAAAAAAAAACCAAGTAGGTAATCCAAACAAAAACCGGCACAATAACCTCACAAAACACAAAAACAAAAGCACAAATTCACATTAGTTTTCGAGTAAATTTGTATGCATCTCATGAACACATCTAAGTACCATTCAATCTGAATTAGTATTTTAAAGTGCTACTGTGTAGACAAAAATACGCCCTTGTTGTATAAAGTTTCATCCGTGGTCTGGGAAATAATATAATTTTTTCATACATTGGTATTTATCATCTAAAAATTTCTAGTAACTACACGTTTCAGTCGGTTTCGGGTTTATTCGGTCGATCGATATTGCGTTATTTGGAAATATCTAAAAATACAGCGTTGCCACTTTCGATATTTTATAAGATTATATTCATAAATTGCGGAATTTCCTTCTGTATTCTGTATTCCTTTCCTATATAATTATTGTCTCGGAAATGGCAACCGCGCTGTTTATCCGAATATGTACGAAGCACTCGACCCATTGCTGGACTCGTCTATATTTAAGACTTAAGGGGAGGTCCTGTTGTTGTCAACATAATTATTACTACATTCTTCATTAAAGGATTAAAAATTGTGAACAACCCCGAACAAACCCATTAGAAATTAGCGTTTTTATTATTTCTGACTTTATATTGCGAAATAATTTGTATCCTATCTTCTGTGTGTGCTGTTGTTCTATGTGTACGATAGTGTAATTATGCGTTAGTGTTTAGTGCTTTTGTGTAAGCTGATAATAGGTGCATATCTTCAAAAAAACGAATTTGAAACTCGAGGGTGTCTGTGTGTTTCTTTAAGTGATTTAGTGTAATTTGTTCTGTTTCACTATGTATTTTTTTTCTCTCGACGATATGCCGGTTATGTTCCGAGATTGGAAATAAGAGGCCGAATGGGGTTTAGTGGGTATAAGCTTATTATGCAATCCCACACTATCATCAGGGCACGTGATGAGCATAAACCTCTTCCCATAGAAAAAAGAACTGAAAGTGTCTGTGCCCTGGATTCCTTACTCGTGTCGGCGGCCTGGATTTAATTTCTAAGTAAGCTAAATATTTATTTTTATAAGAATCTAAAGTTTTACACTTTTCCACAGTTTGGCAACATTGCACCAGAACATGTGTTTATTACACAGCTGGGCAGTGTAATATGATTGTGCCGCGGAGTGACCTGCGGGTTTATGGGTGACTTACCCCACTTTTTAAACGTTCGATTTAAAAAAAAATATATGTAGCGCTTCTCTAGGATACCCCAGGAGTCACCCATTTAAATATAATACGTCATTTCCATAACACCCTGTATAAATGACGAGGAATAAAAATTTGAAATTTGGTAGTATAACTTAATATACACTTTAACATAGTCAATAGAACTATAGTTGTCAATTAAAAAATTATCGATATTGGCATATCTCTAATGTATGGGACACACTGTATCAATATTTTTTTATAAAAATACCTCAACTTAAAACGTTGTCCTGCGTTCCAGAGCATTACAACAAAGTTACAAACTCTCTAAACCAAAACTGTATAATATTACAAACCCGAACAAACCCACAACGCAGTTATAAAAAAAATTATTATTCTAAAATTTACACTTACCACATTTTCAAAAGTTAAAATTACTTCTGATCCATGTCCTATACACACCGTGTCCGAGTCACGAAATAAAGCGCCAAAAACTTTTATAGAACTAACTATATCGTTCTTTTGTCCAGTATCTGACACCACATGAATAGTTCTTTTAGGCTTTAATGGCTTGTCACATTTGCTACAAAATTTCAGATATAAAAATACAGCTAAATTAATAAATAAAATGACAATAAATATTATTTCTTTTATGCAGTGTTGCCAATTAGCGTGTAATTCCACCACCTATGTGATACTTTCAGGTTGTGTAATTTAACAACTTCAGATTGGGAACACTGTAAAATGCATATCATAATAATAATATTCACTTCATCCTTATGGAACGACCTTCCCGAGGTCGTTTTTCCCAACGAATATAACCTCCAACGATTCAAAACCAACGTGAATCGCTTTTTGCGCACACGCACCACTCCCAGAGTGCCCTAAAGGTTTTTTCCTATAGTGCTTGTGTTTGATCATAAAAAAATAATAATACAGTAAAACCAAACAAAAAACATCGCAAAGCCCAAGAAGTCCAGAACCTGTTTCATCTGAATAAGAAGATACTCTTAATCTCATAGTGTTTATCTATTTTAATAATGATAATAATAAATTATCTTTATTTAAGAGTAGATACAATTAAATAGTGTCAAATTCAAATACTCTAGTAAATAAGTATGTAGATGTGCCGACGGCCAATAACATATTCTCTATCCTACAACTCAAAACAAAGACCTTATCCATGACCGAGACGTCTATAATATTTATCATTGTATGGTTCCACTTCCAACAGAAAAATAAAAATCTTTTTCTTTAGTTGTTTTAAGTTATCTGTTTTTTATATGACTTGGCAGGTGATTGTAAAGTTATATGCATTGATAGTATGCATCATTTTCAGTCATTGCCAGGTATGGTTAGGTATGTATATTCTAGACTTCTTGTATTTTATACAGGGTATTCATAATAAGGTTCCCAAAGCGACACATTTCAAAATCATTTTTCTCAAGATTTTTTATTGAATGTAGAATTCATAAGAAATGTTTTTTTGTAATTCAAACAATTATGTTGTTTAAATACCATTGGCGCGCCTTGACTAATAATTGTAAACTACAGTAAATGTTCAAAATGTCTTCCATTTTGATCGGAGCACAACTAAACACATTCTCGAAGAGATCTCTTCCATTAACATTTTTGAGGTGAAATACTAACACAACGGTTCTTTAGTAGTGGTTAAAAATAAAAGGCCATATCAGGCTTTGAAATAAAATTATTCATTTATTAATTATAGTTTGCAAGTTCTTTAACTTAAAAAAATTGTTATTTAAGGGGAATAAATTATAATAAAAAAATTAAAATGGATTTTATTGGTTGGTTGATATGATCTTTCACTTGGTGTGAGCGAAAAAAAAATTTGTTAGCAAGTAGTCATTTTGCGTCACGTTATCCAAAACTTGACTTTTTAATGAGGACGCGTAACCAAATTGTTTATGAATATCCGCCTACAATTGCTATTAATATGCAGCAAAGAATAAGAGACGTGTTTACTAGTTTTCACCTGAAATCTTGAGGGATGTAAACAGATATTTTCAAGAACGTATCTACTTGCGCACACATCAAAATGGAAGACATTTTGAACGTTTACTGTGGTTTAAAATTATTATTCAAGGCGCCAATGATATGTAAACAACATAATTGTTTAAATTACAAAAAAAAAATTCTTGTGAATTTCTACATTCAATAAAAAATGTTGAGAAAAATGATTTTGAAATGTGTCGTTTTTGGAACCTTATTATGAATACCCTGTATAAAAAACAAGAAGTCAAGAATATACATACCTATGACATAGATGGCAATGACTGAAAAGGGTGTATACTATCAATGCATAAAACTTTACAATCACCTTAACAAGATAGTTTATGAAATTTGGAGTTATTTCAAAAACGACTGGAAATAACTTATGTTTGAATTACAACAAAATTGCTTATGAAATTTACATCCAATACCCAAATAATATATAGGGTGTTCCATTTGAACATCTTGAGAAAAATGATTTTGAAATATCTCGATTTTGGAACCTTATTACGAACACCCTGTATAAAATAGATAAACACTATTAAATTCATAGTATCTCTAGACCCTTTGTTTTAAAGTTCACCCAATTCCGTGTTGTTTTTGGATTTTTCTTTCCAGAACTACAAATTTTTTTTAGTTTTGACTTTATTGCTCTTAACAAACCCAAGTAAATTACATAATATTTTAGGTACTTATAGAGGACACTAATACCAACATACATAAATATGCAAAAAAATCCTTGGTGTCCCATTTTAAAAAAAATACCACTTTATGTTATCACACTTTGTCGGAAAAATATTTTCCTGCATGGCTACCAACCAACCCACAAAAAAAATCTTGACTTACATCACTGCCACCCGATCAATCTCATTTCAAAACCATGTAAGTACAAAAATTAAATAAGATAAAGTGCTAAAGAAATGTGGATAGTATCAAATATTTAATAGAATTTTTGGATAATTTAGAATTCAATGATTTATTTGAAATCAAGTTCAATACCCGTTCAGTTTATGTTGATATATGTGAACTACCCCACTTCGGACGGTAGCAGCTATACTTGTCAGTCCATCTTCAGTCACATTAATGGCCACATTTTGAACAACATCTTCCATAAGATAATTACAAACTGCGTTTTTCTGCCTCTCACTACTGCTTAGCTTCCAACAGCTTAAGAGACGGTCGGCCTAAAATATTTCAAACATTTATTTAATTAACAAAAAAATTTTTGATTTTTTTTACCTTTGATCCAGTCAACAAATAAGTATCGGCTTCAGTTACATTAACGTAATGCATACATGTGATATTTGAGCTATGTCCTGTGAAGGTTCTCAACAACTCTCTATTTTTTGCATCCCATAATTTAATATTTTTTGATGCAGTTAAGATATTTTGACTATTAGGTAGGGCTAGGATTGACGATATCGTTTCATTTCCACCTTTCCACTGACTAAAAACAAAAACTTCACATATAAAACAGGTAGATAATATGTACAGGGTGGTTAACTAAATGGCCATACACACGGTCTTGCTAATCAATTTTACAAAACTTTTGATATACAGTTTTCGTATAAAAAACTTAAATTCATTAATTTGTACTCTGTTATGAAATTAGGCATTATCAAAGATTAAAAAGGATCTGACAGTTATCTACCTAGTCTACGTGTATTTAAGGCATTAACTTTAACAAATTATTAAAAAGACATGAAAATCTTTAATAACTTGTATCTCAAAAGTTAAGATGTTTAGGATATAGGTATGTTCCTATGAAGTTTTTTCTGAAAATGGACCCAAGAATAACCTCCTTAAATATATCATGTTATTAAGAAACACCCTGTATATTAGAATTGACATACAAGAATATATTATTGTTATTATAGATGTCTTGATAGATAGATAGATAGATAAACTTTTTTTATTCAATAAAGCCAAAGAGGCATAGAACAATGTTACAATTACAATACTATATAACATTAAATAAATAAACATTTTTTAAAAAATCCAGTACACGAAATATACAAAACATCTTCACTCCTCCAAAAAAATCATATTTTGAAACTACATCAGAATTAAACAATATGAAACAATACTTTCTCTTACAAACAGAACACACACAGTAGCGACAATAGTAATAATATTTAAGACCACATAACATATCAAGATCAAATACCTTAAATACATTAAAAACAGAAACAAAGTCACAATGAGCCCCACTATGCCATACTAGATCTATCAAGGTCATTATAAAATTCACCCATATTGTAAAAGGCCTTTCCTATTAAATAAGTCTTTAAAACAGTTTTAACTCTGTCTTGAGACAGTGTCGCCGTTATAACGATATCTTTCCGCGTTTGTTATCTTTGGAAGCGCGGTTGTCTCGCCTGCGGCGCGTTGTTCCTCAATCGTTATCGTGGGTCCCTCGTATACCCATTTTTCCCCTTGCTTATTTATCGCCAGGTCGCTGCTTTTTTCGCTATTTTTGTCCCATTGGAAGTTCAAGCCCGAAGGCGGCGATTCCCCACCAAGATGTTTATTTAGAGCCAACGTTAAGCGTTGACGTGCAGCGGACCTAGTAATCGAGTCAGTGTAAGTAGCGTCAAGGTACTGGTCGACACTACCGGTGAGGTCAACAGTCCTATAACGGCTATCAAAGTCGGTGCTAGATAAGGTATTACTTAAATTATCGTTTTCCGCCATTTTTCGATATTTCGACGTTTCGATTTTCGATTTGGTAGTATCGTCAGGGATGCCAGCCGACGACAGGTGTCTGTCGGTCTTAGTGGGGCCCACCACCTTTCCCCGCTAACAGGAAGTCGTCAGCAGTCCACCAATTAAGATGAAGATGAGGGCAAGAATTTTGTCTTAGAATTAAAAGGATTGATTTTACTGTTATAAGTATAGTTGTTGGAACGTAGGACGAAGCCTAACTATTGTTCGAACTATACTTTTGAGTTTATTGGCACGGGCACGTCCAATTGAATATAACAAGGCAAGTTTGTTATATTGAACACGGAGGGCTTTTTGCTTATTTAATTTTAAGTCTTTTGTCTTGAGGGTTATTTATGGGTTAGTCTTACGTATGTCGAGTCTCACGACCGGGGCGATTTTCGATTAATTACTTTTATTTTCTTTACAATAAAAAAAATTAACCTGAGCTAGCAATGGTCCTCTACTAAGAGGGAATTAACCAACCTAACTGTCTTCTAAGACCCTACACGCGAATCCTAGCTTTGCCTTAAATATATCAACTTAAGATTTTTTAAGAACCCTTACTACGCGCCGGACTTAGAAAAAATTTCCTAATAACCGTTACTTATTATTCCTAGCGCAAGGCGTCTATAAAGGAATAAATCGGTAAAAACGAATATTTTTTATTAAGTTATTTCGGACGCAAATATCTATAACGAAATACTTATTGATTAACGCAATATTTCTCTCAACCTGCGGTTTTTTGAGAAACTTATGCGTGTCGCATCTTTAAGAAGTTTTTTCGATTTTTTTTAACGCCACGCTGGCCGACGCCGCCCTCAGTGCAGGGACAACGATGCCTTAATGACCGAACAGAAATGACTATTCCGTTTGTCTCTCTACCTTAGCTTCCACCTTATAAAAAGGACGCTATTTTAACGAACGCTTAAGAGACAAACTAGTCCTACTCCGACCGAATTTATTTACTTTTTCTTTGCTTCAAAGATGTCTTCTTTTTTGGCCTTTTCACTTGACAAATATTAGCGATATTTGCCAAGGCGGGCGACTCAACATTATTGCCCTAGGGGTTGTCGACGCAATGGAAGGACGCCCCAGTGGGTAATATTATCAAGCCTGTACAGCGCCTTTTAGATTAATCCGCCGGTATATAGGTGATACCTTGCAAAGAAAAATCTATCAAGCCCGCACTGAAATCGCGGATGGACGCGAACTGGGGTTGCGCACCAGTCTGCTTTTCCAACGGTGGACGCTGAATTAGAAAGTTTGTTTATACTCCGCGTTAAAAAACACAGAGTGTTAGATTCCTCGTTGTACGGGTTTCTTCAAAGTTTAAACTCTGTATTCAAAAATACGAGTGTTCGTGAAGACTGTACTGGACTTTTTCCCAGCGAACGATCTCGCGGAGATTGGTCTCTCAAAGCAACCAGAATTCAACTGCCGTATTTGACTTTTTTACATATAGTTTTCGTCATTCCATCTAATCTCGTGCCGACGAAGCGTTTTGATAAACGAACAGCGGGAACCACACACAGCTGTTTACGTTGCAGAAATATAAAAAGCCTCTGATTTTGCATGTTGAAAGATTATATTATAACCTTGTTAAATAAACCGTGCTATAAAAATAATCCTTTTTTGGTAACATATAGGAAAATATGTTGAATTATTAAAAAATAATCCAACGTAAAAATCCTCCTTATTTTCTTAATTTGAAAAAAGTCATTTTTACAACAACAGGTCACGCACACTATCTGGGAAGCTATTATAAATTTTAATCAATGTGTAGGGGACATTTTTTTGCATGTAACTAAAATTCAATTTTTCTATTAACAAATCCGTCTTATGTGTAGTTGGATAGCAGTGCTCATTTATAGCGTCTGTAAATAAATCTTTGTTATTATAAATAAACATGAAAGAGTCCAAAATGTACATACTAATCAAAGTTAAAATTTTCTTATCTCTAAACACACCCTTACAACTTTCACGCTGAGTCATGCCGAAAATACATCTGAGACATCTTTTTTGAAGTATTAAAATTCTCTCAATTTCTATTGAGTTTCCCCAAAAAATAAGACCATACCTTATTCTAGAGTGAATGAAGGCATGATAGGCCGAAATGGCCGCATCCACTCCAACATTTCCCGCAATAACTCGTAAAGCATAACAATACCTAGACACAACCGTCGCAACGCTCTCGACATGCACCCTCCAGTCCAATCTCCTATCTATTTTTACACCGAGAAAGGAAACGTGTTCAGAATTTTGAATTTGATTATGCTTGTATTGGAAAGAAAATGCGTTATCTGTTCGATGTCCAAATACAATACATTGAGTCTTGGCCACGTTCAAGAGAAGATCATGTTCTGAAAAGTACCTGTCAAGGACCTCACAAGCCCCCTTCACACTCAGCAGCATCGCATCGGGGTCCTCCTCACTAAAGATCAGTGTTGTATCATCCGCGTACAACACCGTGTACTGTCCTGACACATCAGGAAGTTCGTTTGTATACATTATATAAAGTATACATTATATAACAGTAGACTTTCCCCTCCTAAAGCCGTTCTGACTATCAGCAATCAACGAATATTTTTCCAAAAAATCTGTTAGCCTGTTGAAGATACTTTTTTCAAAAATCTTTCCTAGGTTAGAAAGAAGGGAAATAGGTCTATAGTTTCCTTCTTTATCGGCCTCGCCCTTTTTATGTATAGCCTTAACAATGGCATTCTTTAACAAATCAGGATAACTGCCCTCTTTAAAACTTAGATTAATTATATAGGATAGTGGTTCCGAGATAATGTTACCAACTTCTTTTAAAATTTTAACTGGCAGGTTATCATCACCCACAGACTTTTTGTTTTTTAGTCCTGTAATTATTTTTAAAATTTCACGGTCATCGGTTGGGCGCAGGTATACAGACTGCAAAGAGTTGGCAGTAGGAAAATCACTGCGAACAGCAGAATCCAGCTTTGGACAAGCATTTATAAAATATTCATTTAAGCTATTAACGGTTTTAAATGGATCCTTATACTTTTTGGAAAAATTGTGGAGAACTGTTCTGTCAGCATTGTCATTGGTTATGCGCTTTACCAATTGCCATGTTGCCACAACCTTGTTTTCGGCGTTATTTAAAAATTGTTTGTTAGACATTTTCTTAGCATTACTTACTACCAGCTTTAAGATTTTACAGTATTTATTAAAGTATTCATTAGAGATTCTTCCCTTGATTTTCTTATAATAACGAATGCGTTTATTTCGGCAAGATATCTTTATACCAGATGTAATCCAGTGTTTATTTTTTCTAGTTGTAATACATTTTTTGACAGTAAAGATTTTGTTAAAAATATTCGAAATTAGATTTAAGAATACAGAATAGGCCTCATTTACACCCTGTGCATCATACACCTGCGACCAATCGATCGTTCCCATTTATTGCTTAAAGTACAACACTTTGCTTTCCGAAAAAAACCTCTCATACCGATATGAGGATTCTTTTTTATTTTTATATAACCCCTTGATAGTAATCATCTGAGCATGATGATCAGAAAGAGCTGAATTCAACACACAGCTGGAGCAGTTTTGTTCAAAATTGCAAAATATATTATCATCAAAGTACCAGACTCTACAGTTTCACGAGTTGCCCTGAAAATGCATTGATTCAAATTATACACTCCCAACAAATCTAATAAATGTTTAACATGATTACTTTGAACATCAAAAAAATTAAGGTTAAAATCACCTGCCAATATTATTTTAAACTGTGAATAGTTTTTATATAGAAACTCTAATACTTGTTCGAGCCTTTCCAGAAATACCTCATATGAGCCAATTCCACGACGATATAGACACACAGTCACAATTTTCAGCGTTTCTTCATATGCAGCAGCGAGCTCGATGTCACCCTCAATGCTCATATCGCAAACAGTTTACTCATTCTCAAAGTCACAGTTTTGGTCACAGTAAACACATACACCTCCATGTTTCATATTCTTTCTTGCAAAACAAGACACAAGTTTATAGCCATCAAGTTTTATGAACTGGGCTTCATCCCCCTCTAGCCAGTATTCACTGAAGAGTAGTACCTGGGGTTTATGTGTCAGTCCCTCCAGAAAACAGTAAACCTCCAATGTTTTATTCCTGAGAGACTGGACATTCTGATGCAGGACTGTAACAGAATGTCCCCCCAAACCATCAGACTCTGCACACTGGGATTGCTATTTCTCCATATCAGTGTACTGGATTTTTGCTCTCTCTTGTTTTTGAAGCCACATATATGTTGGACACCCAATATCGTACACTCCGTGAGCAATCTCCAGGTCCAGCTTGTACTTATGATTGCGTAATTTACAGTTTGTACATTCTGGTCTATCTCTCTGGTAATATTTATTGTAAAGATATGGAGATAGAGGAGATCCTTGAACTGGAAACATCGGTCAAAAGCCTGGTTTATGTCAAGGAAAATGACAACACTCAGAAGTTTAAGTAATCCTGCAGTTTGAACTAATTTTGTTATATATATCCTCTGTGCCAAGTGAACACAGAAAAAGAAATGGGATCAGTTTTAAGTCATATTACCAGTTATTTGGAATAGGGGAATCACTCAATTTCTGTTTTTCTCGCATATTGTTTGATTATTTTTTTAAAAAATGTTTCCTAGCATTGGTACAAGAGTAAGATTGGTAAAAAGTTTGGGCTGGGAAGTAGTTAGAATTTGGTTTTGTTATAGTTATTGTTATACTGCTTCCATTCTGGGGGAAAATAGCCATTATGGAGGCAAACACCCTATAATTTTAATAATTTAGCTATGTAGTTGATAAATTATGTGTTTGCTTCCTTTGTCATGACCCTGCTAATCATGAATATGTTAAGCAAAAAACTGTGAGTATAAGATATGGACTAAGGCAACATTTTCTGCATCATAGTGAGGATTACTTTTTCTTTGAAAGCATCTTTAAAATGTTGAGGCATTAATTCTACATTTGTGCATCATCAGTAGTTATTATTTCACTGTGTTCTAATGGAGGTATAGCTTATCCAGATTTATGTCTAGTCAGTTTATATATTTGATGCCAATAGTTGTCTTTGTTTTGGCACTCAATAATATTTACCTACCTTTCTAATATCTTCTTTTTTAAATCCCATTGTAGAATGTTTTGATCAGCACCAGAGTACAATAAATTGTCTGTGGTAGTGGATAAACAGCCTATTTGTGAATTAGTCTTACTATCTATTGTATAATCTATACCAGCTTTTACAACTGAATAGACTAAGACAAGTCCAGAAGTTGTGCCTAGAACTATATGGGGTGATTTTGGGTCTTCTTTTCGTTTTTTCTTTTTTGGTGATGGAGAATTCTAAAATACAGAAAGCGGATGTAATAAATAGAACACAGCAATAGCAATATTCTGTAAGGTTTAAAGTTCAATAAATAAACCGTTTAACAACAAAAATTATATTAAAAATACCTTTTTGCTGGTTGCAGAGTCTGGTTGCCAGAAATGTAAACACGTACATGGTGTAGTTAGATGATAATCAGGCGTAAACTCTTGCTCAAGTAAATTAGACACCGTATTCCATATTTTTAACTTGCCGTCAGAGGAGATTTGAGCGAAATATTTACCATTTTCGCTAAATTGTGAGGCCATATCTGCAAAAAATTAAAAACACATGGGAAAATTTTCTGAAAATATGTAAGGTTATATTTTTACAGTTTATGATTTTACCGATCACAAAAGCCGTGCATAACCTTTCGATGCCGAACATATGCACTATTGTAACACGAACAGATAAGTGCGCAAAGGAAACATTGGTTGACTATAAAAATGTGTCCAAGGCCAATATTCGATTTCATACGTTCAAATGAAAATGGGGTTCTCTCGATCTAATTGTATTAATTGTAAAGTTGTATATGGTTAAATTGTTATTTTCATGTCAATTTGCACTACAAGTGTACCGTTATCTAATAACCATTAGGTGTCGAGAAGTTGCGTAGCCAGGTTTTGTCAGGGTCAGGGGAGTCTCGTAGAAAACAAAATATCTTCCGGAACATACAACGTGGTGACAACCTCCCACATGACAAGCTTGGTAGAAGGTTACTGGACCTCATAGAAGGAACAAACATCGTCTAACAAGATCGGGGTACACAATAAGCCGAAAGGCTGCAGTGATATAGAAGTTCGGGCCTTTAAACCGACCCCGCCTTTAACCAACCAACCACGGGAGGCTGTGTCGTCCTTCGGGAGCACCTATATTCTTAAATTCACATTTTGTCATAATAAGTAACATTAAGCATTTAAAAAGAATTTTCGATTTTAAAAGAGAAACTAAATGGTTTTGTGATTTGATTTTTTTTAGTAAGTCCTTTTTGTCTTTTAGGTAGTATGTGGTATATAAGTAGTAGCCAGGTTTGTTCATTTTGAAATAATTATATTTTATTTCGGTACCCATCTACTGATACGTAGGCTAATAGGCTGAGTCGATTTAACACTGCCGAAACTTCACGCAATTCAACGCTTATTAGAGCTTAGTTAACTGTTTTATGGCTTAGAGCTCAGTTACCCCTGGGGATGAGTTACACATCTTGTTTGGGTAATTAAACATTTATTTTTCTCAAATTTTCTTACATTATATATAACTAACTTTCATAAACATAAAGTTTGCAGTCGTTGGTTTGCAGTTCTCTACGTTTGGTGTGGGATGGCGCTTATGACCTTCTCTTACAGCATTTCCGCTACACAGTCCTCCTCCCGCCTAAAATATTATCACTCGTCCTGTTCTGATGTATTTCTAAGTATATAAAAAAATAAATCGAGGATGAGGTCTCTTTCATCACCAGTCTTGGATTTTTGAAACTTCTCACAAGTCAGTGGAGTCTGGTTCTATTGTCGGTCGTACATTTCACCAGTACCGTATTATCGAACGGGAGCACAGATCGCGCAATTTTTTTTTTTGGGACAGCCGATGAGAATCTGCATACAGACACGATGCACAGAGTATGCAAAGTAGTGTCGGCTTTAGCAACCTGTGGGGATGAAACTCCGACAATATCATCCTTCCTGAAGGGAAGGATCCGCCTCGAATGAGGAGGGCCGACCGACTTGGACCGACTAAACTCACCGTGGGAGCCAGGCTAGAAGCCTGTTACTCTTTTTCACTAATTAGTGTTATTTTTGAATCATGTATGATTTCTTTGGTTTTAGCTTCTAAGCTATACACTTATGTTTGGTGCCAGCTCTTGATATTTTTCCATTCGAATTTAATCGAATGAACAAACAATCAAGAGCTCCGAACGTATAGGGTAGAGAGTAGGCGTAGTTTGTCTATTTGGGTTTTTGCGAATTTTGGTTCTGCAATCAAGGCCATAGTCTTGTGTTTATGAGACATTTGTATTTGGATCAATCGCGGTTTCGAGTGATCCAGTCTTTAGGTAGCTTGTAACAAGTGTTAGGCTGTGAGTGTATGTGCGATGCAAGTATCGTACTGTTGTTGGCTATATTAGCCTTAGTGTGGTATTTTGCGATTGTTTTGTCAAAGAACTCGGAAATTGTGTCAATTTCGAGATCTCTGTGTCATTTCTTGTGTATCGCGGCACGTTTACTATGATTTTTAGTACCTTGTTTTGCATAACCTGAATTCTTTTGATGTCACTCTTACTTATGGCGCACCAAGCTGGAGCTCCATATGTCATCGTTGACCTGATGAATGGTTTGTAGAGGGTGACCTTCGTTTTCATGTTTATCTTGCTGCGTTTGTTCAGCAGACAGTAGATTGCGCCTAGTTGTTGATTGGCTTTCCTTATTGTGTTGGCTGTATTTACTTTCCAATTGAGCCTCCTGTCAAAGTGCAAACCTAGATATTTAACGCTTTGTTGCCAGTCTATTTCTTTGTTTCCAACTTTGACTTTCCCCGCCGGGAATTTGTGGCACGATTTTGAAAAGTACATTGCCTGTGTCTTGTCAGGGTTTAACTTTATCTTCCATTTGTTCAGCCATTCTTCTAGAATGGCTATGTTCCTTTTTAGCCTGATCATTATTAATCGAGGGCTCCTTCCTGTTACTGCGATGCCCGTGTCATCCGCATATATATATTTGTCACACTGGGGAAACTAAGGATGAGGAATATCCGATGTGTAAATGTTGAAAAGTAGGGGGGCTATTGCTTAACCTTGTGGAACGCCAGCTCTTATGTTTTTCAGTGTAGACAGTTCGTCATCTATCCAAGTTTGGAATGTTCTATCTTCCAGATAAGAGGCTATTAGCTTTATCAGATAGTTCGGCACTCCTAGTCTTATCATTTTTAATATTAGCCCGTTGTGCCATACTTTGTCAAACGCTTTACTGATGTCAAACAGCACGGCTCCTGTATGCTTCCTTTTGTTAAATCCTTTAAGTATGTTAGAAGCGAACCTTGTCGCCTGTCTAACTGTGCACAGATTTGCTCTAAAGCCGAACTGCTCCTCTGGTAAACAGTGATTACTTTCGACAAAGGCTGAAAGCCTACCCGAGATTAACCTTTCCGCTAATTTGCCCACGTTAGACAGTAGACTGATCGGCCTATAACTGCCTATCAGATTTTAGAGATACATCGGGAACCAAACTTTGAGGTCGTATCAATGAGCTATTATCCTCTAGTAATCATGGCGAAAGGTAAAGTGCAACTTGATTTTGAAACAATGTCTTTATGAAGCCCTGTCGAACTATTGTTCCTTTATGATGTTAGAATTGTCTTTTGACTCATGATACTCAGCTAACTTCTCTGTGAAACTGTTGCTACTGGTCTTTTATTTATTTCTCGAAAAAAAATAGAAGAATTTTGATAGATGTCAAAATTTTGGAATTTATCAACAAAAGTTGTGTTGGCAAAAAGCTTTTCAATTTTTCAAAAATAAATAATTTTAAATGTAATGTCAGTAACTTTCTATCCTGTTCCTGTTAATAAAAATCTAAAATGTCTGGTTGGCTTAATTTAAATGAAAGTTTAAATACTTTGAAAGGCCAAATATCCAATTTTGCCAACAATGTTTTGGCGGAGAATGAGGAAGGTATGAACTCCACATACTAAATTATGTATTGTTTAACTTTATGGTGTTAATTTGCGTGACCAACTTTTTAACCACAAATTACTTATTGAATGCAAAACACTCTTCACTTTTCTTAATCTCTTTTCTTCTAATTTGGCTTTTAGGATCGGAGTCGTCTGCTGCTAATTACGAAGAATTAAAGAGTCTTTATGTTCAGAAAGAGCGTGAAGTAAGTATAGCCTAGTCAACAATACAGTGACAATTATTTCATGAAAATTTAAATCTACAGGCACCCATAAACCTTGAACTTTAACCATGTTTTATTTTAATTATATTTTTTAGGCTTGTTTTTAATTTAGACAGTGTGTCAATGACAATAATTGAAGGAAAATTTTATTTAATAATAGTTATAGCTTTGTAGTTGCTTATTAAATTTATTTTACTCTTACTTACAAAGTGTTCTGTGTTTTAGATTGAGAATTTAAAGAAAGTTAATGAAGAGTTACAAACATGCTTGAGGGTAAGTAAGTATGATAAGATTTGTCTTAACTGCTAGTTATCAGCCATTATGAATACCATAATCTGATACTATATAATGTGATATACTAATTAACAAACCAGCAGACTAAGAGTACCTAAAGCCGAATAAAGCCTTGACTAAAAAGACAACACTCAATACAGCACAGACATAATTTGTTTATTTCATGAACTACAGTATTTTTACATGGATCAATCAATATTTGTGATATATGTGATATAAACTGCTACAGAATGCACATAATCTAATATAGGAAAAAGCAATGAAATATTGGCTCCTGTAGCAAAGATATTAAAATTTGAGTTAAATTTATCATTAAATATTTTATTACCTATAAAATGTAAACTAAATATTTTATAGTAACTTTACATATTTACCAATATTATATAAAGCAAAATTGTGGATTCACATTCATTAATTCCTGTTGAACTTCTCTTTCATGCTGTCAATAATAATTTTTAACCTTAAATTAACAACTTCAGTTAGTCAGTTAGTTAATAAAATAAAGTAGATTAAAATTTTCAATATAAATTGCAAAGTATAACTTAATCTTTATCAACACCTAGGTCCTGTTCAACTAACGAGCAGACCGACACAACTATTCCTACCCAATTTTAATGAAATTTGGCATACAAGTAATCAAGCAAGTAAAACTTTTTAAAAATTAGGGGGATAAATAATTTTATAATAATTTTAAAATTTTAACAAAGAATACCTAACATTTTTGGATATATATTAGGAAGGGGTGAGTGATATTGAATTGAAATAAAAATCTTTCTCTTAATTTAATAAAGTGTTATTTTATTACCTATGCAGGGTCTATCGAGGATTTGGTGGAGGTAAAGAATTTTGCACTTACGCACTTAAGAACCCAACTTTTCTTAGGTGCTTCAGAAGGTACTTGAGCTATTAGGTGCTAGATTATTTCTAAAAAAATCCGATATTTTGTTGTTTATTAAATTTTGCTTTAACATTGACATCCAAAGGTATTCTTTACCGTTTTTTTAAAATAATATTGTAAATAATATATAATTCATAATTCCACATAAATCTCATGTAAAAAACGGGACTGACATGTCGGTGTCATCTATTCGTCACCCCAGGCATCGTTGTCGGTATCATGTCAGTTAGGTACCTATTTTAAAAGCACAAATTAAAAGATTGTGATATGAACTCCTTTAACATAACTGTACTTTAATTCATGTTTGAAAGGTGAAAATATAGACTTTTTAAATACCTGAATGTTATGAATAATGCATTGACATAATTTCAATTTCCTATGAATTTGAATTTAGATAAATGTAGAGATAAAATATTGAGTACAGATATCTGCTCTTTATTATTCACCAGTTTATCTAAAAAATTACTATTGTACCAAGAATTTTGCATATTATTAACTGATTAACCTATTGTGTGGTAGATGGCACTCTAATATGAATTTTATTCTGTATTGTGTATTTATCTCAGCAATTTCTATTATGCACAAATCTCTTATACATATATCAAAGCTGATTTAAATTTAGCAATTTGATTATGTGGCATTCATCAAAGCAATTCTATTTAATATGCATTATCATATGAAGACATGTTATACAGTGTATACAGTTGAAGAATTAACGTGCGTGATAATTTTACAATAATATTAAATTCAATCAATATTTTTAAGGTTTTGTTTTATCAATTAATGAAAACTGATAACAGATAACAGACAACGATTTTCTTTGGAAACGAAATACAGTTCCAGAGTATTAGACGTATCCATATAAATGTTAATAATGACATGTCTCTATTTTAATTTTGCCATTTTGTGTTTCTCGTTATTCACAAATTTTTCAAACATCCAGTGCTAGGAGCTAGCAGTGTTTAATGTCTCATAGTCTTCATAAACTTAAAATTGTTATTCTAGATGAAACATAGATCTATTCCAATGGTAACGAAACATTTTCTTGCCATGTTTTGTAAGCAATTGGCTATCTTTATCAAGAAATATTATTATATTTTAAACAATAAATAATATTTAAATTTGAATTTTTATAATTAAATAAAATCTAAAATACAACCACTACCATTTTAATTTATAATTTTTGACTTTCATACAATAAAGAAGTTTTTCTTTTATATCTACGGCCTTCATAATGTTAATCACGCGTCAGCTGTTGACGTGGTTTTGTCTTATTTGATCTACATAATTTCGATTTGAATCATACTATTACTGGTGATGATGCATGTTCATTCTTTTTCCGGGCCAACTGTATATGTATAAAGAAAGAGACGTTATAGATTGTATATTTGTCATTGACTTAATCTGTTATATTACAATTGCCATAATACACACAAATTGAGGTCTGTTTATTCTTTAAATATTCCACAATGTTAACGAAAGTATTGAAGCTGATTGAAAGGACTTAAACTATGGTTGCTAACAGCTCTTCCTCTGAGGCCTAGCAGGAGTCTTATTTTCCATACATTATTATAATATTTAAATACATATGTATATAGGAAACCCACAAAAATTAATATTTTTGCAAGTATTTACCTAAATTACAGAAGTAATTGAAGTTTCCTACCGTACAATACTTTCTTAATACTTATGGGGAGATATTTTTTTTGAAACTGTTTTCCTCACAGTTTAGATGAATTTCTGGCGACAGAGTCAAAAGAAACATTTTCCTGTAAATGAAATAAAATAGTACCAGATCTATCAAGATCTCCTCAAAAAATAGACAGGAAAGTGGTATAAGATGTTATATATTTCTCTATAATCTTTAGAAATTAGTGAACTTTTATTAAGCTCTAAATTTTTTGAAGTCTTAATGTAAAGAAAATTGAGAAAATGATTTATGCGCCCGTGGAAGATTTACAGATAGTATTTAAAAAATTTTTTTACATAATATCTGTAATTTATAAATGAGTGTAAATTCATGTGCATAGGTGATTGTTTCCCTTAATATAGATAACAATGGTAATATTATGTTTTAAAAATTCTATGTTCAGGTTTAGTAGCAGCAGAAAGAAATAATGCCCCTTGCTGTTCATATTGAAATTAGAGATAAGATTAAGTTCCTCCAAGGTTCCTTTTCCTTTCGGCAAATCTACGTATCTGGGTTACGGAAAAATGCACGTGTAAAACATACATGGCTGTATCAATACCTTCTTACACAATTATTACACACTTTAAAATATACAGGGTGGGTGGCCCATTAGTGCAAGGAAGTCCAATATCTCAGCTGGCAACAGAAATACAAATTAAGGCTATAAGATCCGTAGAGATACATATCTTAAAATTATTTTCTAGTATATAGGGTGTCCCACAAAAGCAAGGAGCGACAAAAAAGTATGTTACAACAAATACGTTATAAATAAGTTATGACCAGTTTTCTCTATTAAGATCATTCTGTTATCCCTTGGGGTATGAAAACTGTAATCCAGTATTATTAAATTTAAATCAGTTAATATTTTGAATAGGTCGTTTTCTTGCATTTTGTATAAATTATAAATAGCGTGAAGCTAAAAAAATGATATCTTATAATAATATCTTATGTGTTTGTGTTTTAAACAACGAACAACCACGAACAAACCCATAAAATAACGTAATCAAATATTTTAAAAATTCTGCATCCTCCTCATAAATTACTGCCGTAGTAAATGTAATTTGCTACATGCTCTTACTGCGTATTTTGTTACATTTACTATATTTGCTACTTTCACAATTCATTTTTAGAATATTTTTATTTAGATCAAATCGTAAGCAAAAAGCAACAGAAGAACAATAACCAAAAGCTACTAGTTTCTACTTTTCCACTCAAATTTCCAACTTTTAGCATCAAATTTATAATAATAAAGTCGAGGTTATCTTCTGTTTTTGACACTTTCATCCAATCAATTACATTTATTACATTTACTACGTTTAACTTAACAATGTAGTAAATTTAATTTTTCTGCGACATTAACAACCCTGGTATCTACACGACATGATAATGATCATATGAGCATTGCAGTGATGCAATATCTCAAAACTTTTCTTCAATATGGACAATTTTAGGCTAGAAAATAAGCAATGAAGAAGAGAAGAATATTTTACGGAAACTACTAAGATTTTTCGATATATTTTAATGAAATACCCAATTTTGTAGATGTTCACCAAAAACACAAAAAAAGTCATCCATTATTTTCATTCGGGGGAAAAATTTAGATTCAAACCCGAATCTCAAAAAAGTTTTATCAGCAGAATTATGAAGAATTCTTCAGGTTAAATCGAAAAAAATCATGCTGGCAACGCTGGTGCATTGTAGACATGACAGAGATGATGAACGGAGAGGACACACTAGCGGTTTTAGGATTAATCTTGTGTTTAATAACGAAAAACCGTAAATCTCGCAGGGTTTGGCGTAAGAAGTGATTTTTAAAAAGGACCGCATTTCTTGCTATCATGGTATTCTTTGTTTTTCTTTGTCACAGACAAACTTCATTTCTCAGCTTTGATGAACTGGAGTTCTCGGTGTTCGCTTCTTTGAGTTGTTTCTTCAGGCTCAGCAATCATGGTATTTATTATTAAATCTGCCTAAATCTGAAAAATCGGTCCAACGTCGGTACATCATCATCATCATCATCATCATCTGTAGCTCTACAACCCTTGGTGGGTCTTGACTAACTGCACTATCCTTCTCCATCTTGTAACAATTCAGGATCGCACTCATCGCTCTTAGATCTGCAACGATGTAATCTCTACATTTCATACGTGGTCTCCCTAGTGATCTTCGTCCTTCGGGGTCAGTTTCCAGACCATTCTTATCACTCGAGAGTCTGATTGACAATGCATATATGGCACATCTCAGACGTCTGGCCTTATCTTTTACCGTCGGTTCCCAGTGGCCCCCCCATCAAAAGTTGTAAATACGCCACTGCCGGTTCCTGATATAGTTCGGTCACTTCATTGTTTGTTCTTGGTCGGAACTGCTCTGTTCCTGGGTCTTTTTGTGGTCAAAAGATTTTACGTAGCACCTTTCGTTCATAGCACTTCAGTTTGCACTCGTTTTCTTTTGTAATTGTCCATGTCTCACTCCCGTACATGACTACTGGACGTATTACTTTTTTATATATTTTACTCTTTGCCCTTAAGGACTCCTTAAGGGTGTACATGCACTTATTTCCACATTGGATTCTTATTTTGACCTAAAACTAGTTGCTCTCTCGAAATTGTACTCTCTCATTGTGACGTTTTGTCCTATCCTGTCTCTTCCCGTTCTTTTACTGACATGCATATATTTCGTTTTGTCACACACACGTTCGATATATCTGTACAGTTAATTCGTAACGATTTAACGGTCCATTTGTGGCGGGCTTTTGTTGCTGGATCTGCCCCTGCATTTTAGCCTCCAAAGCATCAACGTGAAACAAACAGGAACCCGGTATTTCTATCTGCTTTGTGACGCATGTTATTTCGAAAATAAACACAAGAAAATTCTACATAGAATTACACAAACACTGAAAAACCAGAGAGAATTTCATTCAACAATAACGACAAATAATATGAATTAATCTGGTAATGTTAAACGTAAAAGGAGGTATGATGAAAGACGGCCGTTCCAATAAGGTCTTTATAAACAGTACGTTCTGAACGTTAGAAGGCGACGTAATGTCTTTGTCTAATTAACAGAAAACGACAAAGAAAAATTATACTAATTTTCAGAGTTCGTCGATTGTTTTGCTGAAAAATTACTAAACAGCTCGAGGTATGGGATTAAAAGCGGCATTAAAAATATTTTGCATTATACAGGGTGGGCCAAAAGTGTTGTAACATAAAATTACATTATTTTAAACACCCAGTATTGCATATTTAGGTTCGTATTAGTGTCCTTCCTTCATATTTGCCTAAAATTTTATTTAATTTGGTTTTATAGTTTAGGAGAAATAAATTTAAAAATATGACGTGAGTGTGGGTCGAAAATAAGAAATTGGTTATAAGGTCTTTATTTACACAATTGATATATATACAAGTAAAGGAATTAACTGTCTAGAGTTGTAATAGCCAACTTTGCCGGATCCACACAAGGATGCCGATGGAGTTGAGTTTCGCGAGTAGGCTATAGGAGTCTTGTTCAGGTCGAGGATCCACACAAGGATGCCAAGTCAGAAGCAAGAAAGGAAAGATCTTGTTCAGGTCGAGGATCCACACAAGGATGCCAAGTCAGAAGCAAGGGAGGTGAGCTCGTGAGGAACTGTCGTCTAAGGGCGATGCTGGCCCTTTTTGTCTGCTCCGGCGGCCGGGTCGGTGACGTCAGTGGGTGGGGGATGCAGACGGGTCCTGTGCTTGAGCGAGGAAATTGACGGTGGCGCCGCCATCAGGGGTAGTACGGGGAGTTTTGGTACTACGGCAGGGTGTCGTGTTACAATCTCCCCCTCAGAGCCTAGGTGACGTCCTCGTCCTTGGCTCTGTAAGTGTGATCTTCCTTGGTCGTCCTCGTCTTCGAAGGGGTACGATGGGCTTTGGCAGGGTCCATGCTATATCTGGATCAACCGGAGGCTTGTAGGGCGTCAGGGCTGAAACGTGGTAGGGTCCATGTTCCTGCGTTAGCTGGTCCGGGCGGGCGATCTTGTAGCTGGTGGGTCCATGTTGCTGAGTGATTACATAAGGGCCATCCCGTCGGGGGGCGAGTTTGGCGGAACGTTGCTGGGCCTTGTTGCTTAGCATGTGGGTAGTAACATAGACATAGTCTCCGGGTTGAAGGTCGGGTGATGGACGTCTCTGGGTGTCGACATATGCTTTGCGGCGGTCTTGCTCTTTCTCGTGCGTTTCTCGAGCTGCTTGAAGCGTGTCTGCGATGCGTAACAGGCGGGGTGTCACTGTGGGTATAAAGGCTTCTTGTTGTATGATGGTTCGGAGATCGTAGGTGACTTCCACGGGTGATCGCAGTTCCTGTCCGAATACTAGGTAGGCAGGGGAGTATCCGGTTGATTGGCATCTGGCTGTATTCATGGCAAATCGAATAGCGGGTAATCTCTCAGGCCAGCTAGTATGATCCTTTCCGACTTGTATGGCTAGCTGTGTTTTGAGATCGCGATTTCTGCGTTCCACTGGATTAGCGGCTGGGTGATATACAGGGATGAGGCATTGGTCAATTCCTAGACAATGGGTGATGCACTGCATGACATTGCTGATGAACTGCGGTCCGTTGTCGCTGATAACTCGGCGTGGTAGGCCGAATCTAAGAAAAACTTCGCTAACCATAGTCCAGGCACATTCTTCCGCGGTTGCTTGAGATAGGGCGAATACTTCTATCCAGCGAGAGGCGGTGTCTTCAACGACGAGGATCCATTTCTTGTGGTCGATGCTTTCGGGTAAGGGGCCGAAAAGATCCATCGCAATAATCTCAAAACGGTGGCGCATTGCAGGAGTCTGAATAAGTCCTGCTGGCACAAGGTTTGTGGGTTTGTATTTCTGGCAGTCAGGGCATGTCTTGACATATTCTGTAACAGAACGTCTGATTCCAGGCCAATAGAAACGTTGTAGGAGTTTGTGGATAGTTCGGTCCACTCCATAGTGTCCGGCGGTTGGAGAGTTGTGGCACTCTTGTAGAATCTTTGCTCGGCCCTGGCTGGGGATAACTAATTGAGCTTCTTCTGATCCACTCTCAGGGTTGTAGCGGTACAATACTCCTTGCAAGCAGATGTATCCTCTGGAGGTCCACGGAGCGGTGTCTTCCAGGGAGTCGTTGTCAAAACATTCTAGGATTTTCCGGAGGTCTGGATCGTCCAATTGTGAATTGCGTATCTCGACGGCATTAGCACTAGGAAGGTCTATGCTAATGAGGCATAGATTAGCGGGTTCCTCGTGATTGTGTTCAGGGGGTCTTGACAATGTGTTAGCTTTTCCAGGGCCATATCTTATTTGTAGGTTATAGGGTTGCAGTTGTAGAGCCCACCGGGCGAGGCGGCCAGTAGGTGAACGGAGGGTCATCAGCCACTTGAGCGGTTGGTGGTCGGTCACTATAATGACTGAAGTTTCTTCTAGATAACCTCTGAATCGTCCGACAGACCATATAATGGCTAGGGCTTCTCTTTCTGTAGTGGAGTAGTTTCTTTCTGCTGGTGTGAGGAGGCGACTGGCGTATTCAATGGGTCGCTCCTCATTTCCCTCCCCCTGGAGTAAAGCTGCTCCAATAGCGTAGGCGCTGGCGTCAGTCCGTAGGAGGAATGGCTTGTCGTGGTCCGCCTGGCGTAGAACTGGGGCGGATGTCAGGGCTTCCTTCAGCTTCTGGAATGCTTGACGTTGTTCCGTGTTCCAAGTCCATGTGGCTTTCTTGCGCGTTAGCTTACTGAGGGGTTCGGCAATTTTAGAAAACTGGGGTATAAACTTTCGATACCAGCTGCATGTTTGCAAAAATGTGACTATTTGCTTGGCATTGCCTGGTGCGGGCATGTCATTAATGGCGCTGACTTTAGCTGGGTCGGTGTGGATTCCTTGAGTGCTTATTACGTGGCCCAAGTATCGAGTACTGGTACATCCAAAGCGACACTTGCTACGGTTGAGACGTAGCTGAAATATACGTAGCATCTGGAACACTTGGCGGAGGGCATCAAGGTGCTCGTCAATACTGCTGGATAACAGAATAAGATCGTCCAGGTATGCTAGAAGCCGTAATTGTGGGATTCGACGACGAAATCGATCCATCAAGCGCTGAAACGTCGCGGGGGCGTTGCGCAGTCCAAATGCCATGCGATTGTACCGGTAGGTTCCAAACGGAGTCACGAAGCAGGTTTTATCCTTGTCTTCCTCTTTGATCCGAATCTGGTGATAACCGGCGCGCAAATCCATGGTTGAGAGGCAATTCGTTTGACCGATGGAGTGCAGCATGTCGTCTAACCGAGGTAAGGGATACTGGTCTGGGCTTGTGGCGGCATTCAAACGGCGGTAATCAATACAGAGGCGAATTCCACCTCCTGGTTTAGGCACAAGTACGGTAGGGGCGGCCCACGCACTTTCGCATTCGTCTATTATGTTGGCTTGTAGTAACTCTTGTACTTCTAGTCATAAAGCTTCTCGTCTCTGCGGGGTAAGCTGGTAGGGTGGCACGCTAATAGGGGCTTGCGTTCCGGTGTCAATGTGATGCTCAGCGAACGGAGTGGGTGGTCCGTGCAGGTCGAAGAGGGCTTGGTGCTGGTTTAATAGCTCATCCAGGGTTTGTCGTTGCAGGGCCGAAAAGTTGCTTCCTTCATCTTCTCTTAAATTCAGAGTGGCGAAGATTACGTCGGAGCTGAAGATGGGGACATCGGTCCATAAGGCGTCGATAGCTTCTACGGCGTCTTGGTACATATATCCTTGGCGGGAGTACGGATTTTCCGAGTTGCATGTAGGGGTTGCTGAAGTGCTTAGATCAGGCCCATAGGCGTCGGCTAATCCGGAATGGTGATCGCTCTCCATCAGTGAATCATCGTAGCACGTTAATGGTTGAATCACTGGCTGGCTTATTTGTCGATCTGGTGAAGGTGGGAGTGGCGATAAAATTGGCGGAAGGGTGAATTCCTGTAGCATTTTTGTATAATGTTTAGGGTGGTCAGTTTCCATGCAGCTAATGGTAGGATAGGAGTTAGAGTCTTCCTTTGGGGTAAAGTCGTGCCGACTTTGTGGAGTGTCCTCAAAATACCACTGTTTTCTTCCAAAGTTGAGCACTAATCCGGCGGTGGTGATAAAATCGATCCCCAACAGCGTTTGTGCAAACGGGGCATCCGGGAATGCGCAAAACGAAGTCTGGATGGTGCGTTCTTGAAGTGAGACTGGGACTGTAAACATTTCAACTTTCTGGGAGCGGGTGTTCCCATCGGCCATGGTGACGTCCAGGACTTTATCAGTCCAGGGAAATCCTTGTTTCCGCAGCAGCTGTAAGAGGGATGCTCCGGCAAGGGAAGTACGTGCTCCAGTGTCCAGAAAAGCTGATCCCTTGAAGCCGTTAATGCATATGTTTACTGCTGGTCTGGCTCTACTGGCTAGAGATACAAATGAGAAAGCGGCTGACGGGCGGTCAGCAGGCTTGGCGTTGCAGGTAGGACAGTTTCGTCGGAAAACCCCGGGACGCTGACATCCGAAGCACTTGATGCCATGTTCGTTTGAGGCTGTGTTTCGCGATGGTGGCGGGTTGTTCTCCTTGTTTCGTAGACTTGTTAATTTCTTGCGGCATACGGAGATGTCGTGTCCCACGTTCCTGCAGAACTGACAACGAGTGTTAATTCGTTGAGGTTGGTCGTTCTTTGCTTGGGACCCTTCAGGAGCTTCAATCATCCGCGTGCGGGTCAGCAGGGCGGCGAAGGTGTCCACACTTTCCCTAGGGATCCGGTCTCGGATTGAAGTTGACAGGAGTCCATAGATCATATCCAATTGCATTGATTCCAGTAAGGGTGGGTCAATGTGAGTTAGCAAAGCTCGTTTTTCGGCTACGAATTGTCCTGTAGGTACATTTGGTCCTTGTCTGCTTCCAAACAACTTTTGATATACCTGGTAGGCGGGGAGCCGAGGCGCGAACTCGTTTCGAATGAGGGTTTTGGCGTCCTCCCAGGTTGTTGCCGCTGATTTAACACCAGTCCACCAGGTGTGGGCAAAACCTTCTAATAATAGCGCTAGGCCACGGGTGGCATTGGCGTCTGAGATTCCTTCGCTTTGTTTGAAGAAATCGGCACTGTCGAGGAAGTCATCAACGGCTTCCTGTGTTCGGGTTCCACTGAACCGAGCTGGGCAATGTGTAAAATGTTTGACAGGGGCTGCTGGCGGCTGAAGTCGGGTTATCAAGTCCTGTAAGGCTTCTGCTGTCAGTGCCATGGCTGCTTGCTGTCGTGTTACTGGAATTTTACCAATTGATTTACACACAATCGAGATAAGCACCGAATTACACTTTTCGCGATACACTATTTAGATTCCTTCGTTAATTAATTTCGGCCAAACGTTGGGCTGCCACTTATGACGTGAGTGTGGGTCGAAAATAAGAAATTGGTTATAAGGTCTTTATTTACACAATTGATATATATACAAGTAAAGGAATTAACTGTCTAGAGTTGTAATAGCCAACTTTGCCGGATCCACACAAGGATGCCGATGGAGTTGAGTTTCGCGAGTAGGCTATAGGAGTCTTGTTCAGGTCGAGGATCCACACAAGGATGCCAAGTCAGAAGCAAGAAAGGAAAGATCTTGTTCAGGTCGAGGATCCACACAAGGATGCCAAGTCAGAAGCAAGGGAGGTGAGCTCGTGAGGAACTGTCGTCTAAGGGCGATGCTGGCCCTTTTTGTCTGCTCCGGCGGCCGGGTCGGTGACGTCAGTGGGTGGGGGATGCAGACGGGTCCTGTGCTTGAGCGAGGAAACTGACGGTGGCGCCGCCATCAGGGGTAGTACGGGGAGTTTTGGTACTACGGCAGGGTGTCGTGTTACAAAAATTAAAAAAAGGTTTTGCACTCCTCAAAAAAAACATCCAAAACTATTTTTTCAACCTCGATATTGAATCTAATAGCGTTTATCTATTTTATACAGGGTGTTCATAATAAGCTTTCAAAAACGACACATTTCAAAATAATTTTTCTCAAGATTTTCAAATGGTATATTATTTGGCTATTTCATATAGAATTCATAGCAATTTTTTTGTAATACAAGCATATAAGTTATTTCCAGTCGCTTTCGAAATAATTATAAATTTCATAAATTATGTTGCTTAAATAGCATAGGCGCCCAGACTAATAATTGTAAACTACAGTAAATGTTCAAAATGTCTTCCATTTTGATCTATGGATCTATCAAGTAAACACGTTCTTGAAAAATATGTTTACATCCCTTAACATTTTAGGTGAAAAACTAGCAAAAAGGTATCTTATTCTTTGCTGCATATTAATAACAGTTGTAGTCGGATCGTCATAAACAATTTGGTTACTTGTTCCCATAAAAAAGTCAAGTTTTTGAATAACGTGACGCAAAATTAGTCCCAGAGTAACAAACAATTTTTTTCGCTCCCGCCAAGTACAAAGATCATATCTACGAACCAATAAAATCAATTTGAATTTATTTTAAAGTCTGGCATAGTTTTTACGCTTAGCCATTACAAATGAACCGTTGTGCTAGTATTTCACCTTAGATGTTAAGGGATGTAAACAGATTTTTCAACAAACGTGTTTAGATCAAAATGGAAGCTATTTTCAACATTTACTGCAGTTTACAATTATTAGTCTAGGCGCCTATGTTATTTAAACAACATAATTTATGAAATTTGGAATTATTTCGAAAAGGTTGGAAATATCTTATATGCTTGTATTACAAAAAGGTCTACATCAAATAGCCAAATAATATACAGGGTGTTCCATTTGAAAATCTTGAGAAAAATTATTTTGACATGTGTCGCTTTTCAAAGCTTATTATGTATTTAATAGATGAATGCTATTATATTTATAGTATCTCTATACTTTTTGTCATAAATCTCACTCAATTCCGAGGTTAAGAAAAAATTTTGGATTGTTTTTTTGATTTTTTTTTGGTGCAAAACTTTTTTTTCAGTTTTTAATTTATTTTTCCTAAACTACTGAACCAAATGAAATAAAATGTTATGCAATTATAAACGACACTAGAGCGAACTTAAAAATATAACTTTATGTTATCACACTTTTTGGGACACCCTGTATAATGTAAAATATTTTTATACTATGTCGCTTTTAATCTCAGAACTCAGGCGATTTTAGTATTTTGAATAACTTCGGCGATAATGATTTAATCTTCCGTCCCCGCTTCGTTGGCGGATCCTGCATAGAAGGAGTCGATGGTATGAAATGAATCTACATTGACCATTTATTTCGTTGGTAAAAACAATTGAGAACTCTATCCGCCTCTGGTTTTCATATCACGTTATTGTTGGTTAAATATGAAGTATCTATATCGCATTATAATTTACAAACACACACACGTCTAACTTGTAAAAATATTAAATATCCTTATCGAAAGCAAATAGCCAGATGTTATTTGTGTAAGCACAGGCAATGTAGATAAGACGACCCTAATACACCGAAATTATTTTCTCCCATGTGTACCTTTTCGCTCTTTGGTTTGGTATCTATGCACCAGGTTATTTTATTTCCTAGAATGACTTGCAGTTAGTTTTTTAACGGACAATTAAATTACCACCAGAATTTAAATATAATGTTAAATTTTGTATAATAAAAACACTTTTAATTAAAAAGATAAAACCTACTCAACGCTCTAAACAGTACGATAGAATATTATTTTAATGATATAATAAGTACAATTTATTATCAAAATACTTACTTCTTGATATCGGAGCAATTATTTTCAGTTACAATTAAATAGAAGTTATTGTTTCAAGTTGAGTCTTATATTATTGTGTATCTATTAATTTCGCGTAAATTCAATAAGGAAAAGTGGTTTAATATGGAGAAAAAAAACCCATTTGAATAAAAAAATTGACAGTAAATTCGATCCATCCAAGATTTTGTTCAATTTTAATTTTTTTAATTTAAATGATTTTTTAATTGTAGATAAATATTTTAGTTTTAATTTTACTTTTTTCAATTTTTTAAAAATATAGATGTTAAAATATACAGGAAAAAAAATGTATGTTTTTTCCACTTAAGTTTGTAACACCCTGTCGAGTAATTTTGCAATCTTAACTCTAATAAAGAAGCATTTGCAAAGTTTAATCTAACACTTTACTTTTTTATTTGCCTCGATATCTTTTTCTGTTCAAGACATCCGATTTTTTAAAGAAAACACTACACATTTGAACAAGTAAATTTAACACTTTTTGCAAAATATTTTTATTTTAGAAAACGACTACAGCGGTAAGGAACAGGTATTACCACCCCTCCTTGGCATTCCTTGAATGGTCTGATTTTGACCGATTTGAGCCCATCTTTAGTTAGTACTTCTTCTAATTGTTCTAAGTTAGTCGGAGCCGGAACTCGTTTACTAATCTTTCCAACCATTATGTCCCAGACATGAGATGTCCATGACCATGGGGAAAAATAGTTCCGCTCCAAGTAACTTAGAACAATTAAAAGAAACACTTATTGAGAATGGGATCAAGTCTAGCAAAATCAGATTAGACACATCATTTAAAGAATGCCAAGGTATATGGAGGTAGCTTATCGTGCTCGGAGTGGTAACACCCGATATTTAATATTTTGTTCCTTACCGTTATAATATTTTGTCTAAAATAAAAATACTTTGCAAAAGGTGTTAAAATTAAAATCTTTCGATCAAATATGTTGTGTTTTCTTAAAAAATTCGTATCTCTTGAATCTAGAAAGACATCTAGCAAATCAAAAAGTAAACTGTTAAGAATAGATTAATCTTTCTTGAAGAAGCTTCCTAATTAGAATTAAGTTTGCAAAATTACTCTTCAGGTTGTTAGAAACTTAAGGAAGTATGGTTGATTGGTTAAAGGCGGGGGTCGGTTTTAAGGTCCGAACTTCTATCACTGCAGCCTTCCGGCTTATTGTATACCCCGATCTTATTAGAAGATGTTTGTTCCTTCTATGAGGGCCAGTAAACTTCTACCAAGCCTGTCATGTGGGAGGTTATCACCACGTTGTATGTTCCCGAAGATATTTTGTCTTCTGCGAGACAGCGCTACGCAGCGGTATATTATGTGTGATGTGTGATGCAGTTTCATCCTCTTTGTTGCAGAGTCTGTATTCAATGGATCCGTTGTTTATACCTATCCGTTGAAGGTGTTTTCGCAAGTAGCCTGTTAGCAGACCCATCACCTGTTTCAACTGGGACCTCGTCAGTGTTAGCATCCCATTCGATAGTATTTGCGACCATGTAACCCTTGCCATCGAGATAGGGGTTGTTTCTTCGACCATCTAATGTTATTTTTGTTGCCTGTTTTGATATCCCAAAGGCCGGTTCGGGGCCGAGACGCTAGTTCATCCGCTTTCTCGTTGCCCAGAGTGACCAGACAAGAGCTCCACCTTGTTCCCCCTGGCCGCCAGTTCTTTTAAGTTGACATGGCTCTCCAGTGTAAGTTTTGAAGTAAACCGATTGAAGTTCAGAGCCTTAAGAGCAGCTTGGCTATCCGACAGGATGTATATATCTTTTGGTTGTGTCAAGATTTTGTAGTACGCATGCTTGTATGGCATGAACTTCCTCTTGGTATACTGTGGCGTAGTTCCCCAGAGAAATGTTTTGTCCATCCTGGGCCTTTCCCCACCTGCGCTCATACCGTTGGGGCGGCGTTCTTTAATCCATCGGTGTACCAAACTAGACCCTTGTCAAACCCGAACAAACATGCATTTTTTTCACTGTATATTTTAACATGTATACAGCTTTTTAAAAAATTGAAAAAAGTTAATTAAAACCAAAACATTTTTCTACATTTTGAAAAAATATATTCTCATCCTTACATCTTATCAATGGAGGCCAAAAATTTTTACCGTCATATTTTTTTGATATTTGGACAAATAAAATATCTCATAAGAACTATAAACTTAATACGTGTCCAAGGAAGTTCTACACAAATGGAAAACTTTTTTATTATGCTTTTTATGAAAAAAAGTGCCTCTTCCTAAAAATCTCTTGGCAAGAAACTAAGCTTTATGAAGGAAAAAAGTATTATATTGTACAGGGTTCTCAATAAGTACAAGAATCTAAAAACGGTCCAAGGGAGAACTACCCCTATTTTAATTTTTGAGCAAAACGACAAATAATAACAGTTATTTCAGATCTTGTTGGGAGTACAAATACAAAATTTGTATTAAATATTTTTAAAAACACCTTCACACCGGGCACAGCTTCTCAACTAGGCAATATTTTCAAAAGCAGGAGCAACGGCTATTAAAAATCATAATAAAAAATAAATAATAAAATGATATTTTCACACAAACACTTATTAACGATAAACTGCACTTTATAGGAAACTTTTGTCAGTCTATAATTATTTAAAAATGTATACAAAGTCGTATTGAAGTTATCATATCCACAGGTTTATGTTCAAAAACAATGAGAAAATAGTCCTTCTGTCAAATTTGAAGCACGTCGCTTACGATGTTTTGTCAAAACCCAACAATTTTAGCGCCTACGATGTAAATACGGCCGTTTTGAACAAACCAGATACGATAACTTAAATATGAGTTTTTATACATTTTTAAATAATTACAGGTCAATCAAAGTTTCATCAAGTGCAGATTATCATAAGCAACAGTTTGCTGTAAAAATGCCATTTTCAAATCAAAATATGCTTTATTGTCTAAGGAAATTGTTCTTGTTAACAAAGCTATATAAAAAAAAAATACTATTTAGAAAACATGAATTAAAACAGAAAAAGTATATGAAAAATACAAATACATACAAATGAATTATAACAACAATTGGTAAAACAATTAGATAATACATATAGAAAAAAATAACTCTGACAAATCAAAACCACATAATATACTAAATTAAAATACAGAATTAAAACAACTCAGGAATACAATAAGCAAAAATTAAACAGGAAGAAAAAACACGCGCTGTGACTATAAATCATCATTATAAAATTCCTGAAAGGTGTAGTATGGTCAAGTGATTAGTTTCCTCTTCAATTTTTAAAAATAATACTAACAAAAATTATATACTATACTAAATATAAAATAAACACAATTATACAGATTCAAACTAAAAGCAAAATAACTATAGTAAAAAATAATTTATTAAAATATCAGAAAAATAACTCTGGTCAATAGTTTAGAAATAAAACAAATATGTAAAAATTAACACAAAAACATAGTAAAAAACACATTAAATCTTTTAACAAACTAGTGACTAGAGGATATCATTATGAAACTCCTGGAGAGAGTAGTATTGCCTGGCAATTAAATGATTTTTTAAGTTTCATTTGAAAATCTGGCTGTCCAGTACTGTTCGTTTCGAGAAATGTTGTGTCAAAACCTCATCGATATGTACAGTTCTATTCATAAAGAACCCATACAACACACTACTTGTACGCGTTTTTCATGAACAGACCTAGTGTTGGGAAAAAACCAATGATTTTAATAATCGAATACTTGATACTCGAGCGATTTTAATAATCGAGTGAATAGCTCGAGCGATTAATCACTTGAAATTTTTATGAGTGAGAAGAATGTGTTGATAATACACGAGGGGTTGTTTTTGTAAGTTTTAGAAGTTTAGTCTAGAGTTTTTATTAAGGAAGGACAGTTGATTCTGATTTTTTTTTAATTATATTTGGCATACTTTTTGTATGCACCTTCTCGTTTACGTGCCTTTAACATAGACGTATGTCGTGTCAACCTTCTGCCAATCGGCATATTTCGGTTGACGCGCGGCGTCGAGCAAAGATCGGGTATCGGAAGGCGACGATTTTCCATTTTTCGCTTGAATTTATAACTAAAGTAGTATTTCCTATCGAGCGAAAAACTGCTCGAATATACGAGCAGTTTTTTACCTCGAGCGATCACACTACGAAGCAGCACATTTCGGTCGGCGTCAAGAGAAGCTCGGGTATCGAATGAAATAAGTAACAAGCGACGATTTTCGCTTGAATTTATAACTAAAGCAGTTTTTTTAATAATCGAGCGATGTCGGTTAATTAAATTTTAAATTTTAAATTTTTTGCCCTATTCCTGACCACTGTGATATAAAGATATTATGTTCTTAACTTCGCCATTTTGTCAAAAAAATGTTGCTGAATAGTAAAATTAATGTAATAATTAGTGCACAAATAACAATTTTATAAAATCGTGTCCTAATCGAAATGTCTCCACATCAGTGATGCCATATTTGAAGAATTTTCTTCAGTGTGCAGAATTTTAGCCTAAAAAAGAGCCAATGAAGAAAAAATAATATTTTACGAAAACCATATACTAAACTATGAAGAATTTTTCAATTTAACATAAATTTTTTGAAAATATCCAGGTTTCTAAATACAATAATATTATCTTTAGTTCAGCTGCTGTCTTTATTTCGAGCTAGAGGGAACTAGCTAACTAGGGGAAGTCTCATTTCCGAATCGGGTAGGCTAATTTTAGTGTATTTTATACCAATTCAGCCCCAATTTTTAATAAATAAAAACATTTAAATTTAATGATATCCGAACAAATCTGTATACTTAGATAAAGATTCATTGAACAAGTTTTACAAGCTTGGTTTTGTTTTGCTTATTATTTGTTGTTGTTAAACTCAGGGGCATTACTACCGGGGGGACAATGGCCAAGGTTTAGGGGCCCCAAAGTAGACACCATTGGCGACTGCCCACATATCAAAACTAACGACCTTTTTTTTGTTAGTCGTTATTGTTGCCCCCGGGCCCAATTTTTAGAATTTACGCCCCAACACACACTTCGGATCGGTTTATATCTTTGCAAAATTATGAAAAATTTTTTAGATCAAATCGAAGACAATCACTAAAAAATAATCTGGCAACACGGCTTCACATTTCGTTTCCAAGCGTTTCGTTGTCAAGTATCAAATTTGTAAACATTATAGAATAATGGGTTATTTTAACACTTTTATTAAAAATATGACATGCAACAATTCAGTTGAAATGTTACTTAATTTGGCTTCTCATTTAGGAGGATTTTTTAAAGCTGCACATGCACGTTTAACTCTAATTTTGAAATTTTGTCTTTAACAAATTACTAGGGGTTAGGCGGATATAGTTTTTCATTTAAAAAAAACCGTTACTAGACGCCATTAAGTCCTGTTATCTCTATCTTGCATAAAAAGTATACGCAAATATCTGGCCCCAAAAATTAATAAAACTTTATCTAATGCTAAAGTAAATATTTAAGCAAAAATATGAAAGAGGATAAGAACGATCGATTGCTGATATTTATTTTCGTACTAGGCACCTCTGCATTTATGTTTCGTTTTTTAACTGATAATACAGGGTTAGGACTATCATGGAAAATCTGGGAAAGTCGTGAAAATTAAGACTGGTCGTTAAAATCGTAGAATATCGAAAATCGTGGCAATTTGACATAGCAACCTGAAAAATCGGATGTGAACGCATTTATTAGGGCCCGCGTGCAAGGACGGATCCAGAACATCGGTTTGGTGTAGTCAAACTTCGTTACGAAAAGTAACACGCTGCCGCTTTAGTCAAGCCGGTATATATGTAATATTTCGTGTTCCATTGTTGGTTGGGGGGGGGGGGTCATGACACCCACGACCCCCTTGATCCGTTGATGCGCGCTTGCCTCCATGTTTAATAAACGAGGATATAGACAATTTTCTTAATGTTGAAACAATTTTTTAAAAAATATCCGCAAGAAATTTAATTTTTGTTTGGCGCATGAAAGAACTATTACAAAAAGTAAGGACATTTATCCTAAAATATAATACAGGGTGTAACAAATTCGACCTTCACCATTGGGATCTCGGAAACGTTAAGAGATACGAAGTCGGTTAAATTTGGGCAAAGTTGAAATAATATGCCGCAAAGAAATCAAAGATAAATACAGGAGCTTTCGAAATGGTTGGAAAAATCTAAAATTTTGCGTTTCGGTTTTTAATGCGACGTTTCGTCTTTGGGTCGCCATCATCAACTTAATTTGTGTAAATACTAGCCTGGATTTTTTTGTTCAAATTATGAAAGAGGAACTACGATATTTTGTTCTCAAATTGACCATCTTCATTAAAATACCCCCTGTATACTATGTTTTTCATAATTCTTAAAAATGTTCTGATCTGAATCAGATATACAGGGTGTTATGGAAATGACGTATTATATTTAAACCGGCAATTCTTGAGATGAAAACAAATTGAAGAAAAATATCCAAAAATGGCGCTTTGATTTAATATGCCCTGTACATGACCTGACGTCAAACCAAAATTAAGCACGTGGTGACACTGGGAGAAAGATAAACAAAACACCATATGGCGGAAAACGTCAGTGAAGTTTGAGCAGTGTTGTCACTCTTTAGAATGTCAATAACCGTTTGACAGATTGGAAGTTGTTTATTTTTCAGGGTACATTATTATAATTTCCGTTTAGTTCAGTTCGCTGGGAAACAATCTCTGATTTATAAACTTGAACTGACTCGAACCAACCGCCGCCTGGTTTATAAATGGTCAGGTATGTTCTCATTTGTTCAATTCGAACTACACCCGTCGGAACTGAAATGCCACTTTACCCTTTAGAAAAAAAACTGCAATTTTATTTACCTTTTCGGCCTTATTTAAAACAACTTAATTAATAAAAAAAACGCCAAATAGGTAATCCAAACAAAAACCGGCACAATAACCCCACAAAACACAAGAACAAAAGCACAAATTCACATTAGTTTTCGCGTAAATTTGTATGCATCTCATGAACACATCTAAGTACTATTCAATCTGAATTAGTATTTTAAAGTGCTACTGTGTAGTCAAAAATACGCCCTTATTGTATAAACTTTCATCCGGTGGTCTGGGAAATAATATAATTTTTTCATACATTGGTATTTAACATCTAAAAATTTCTAGTAACTACACGTTTCAGTCTGTTTCGGGTTTATTCTGTCGATCGATATTGTGTTTTTGGAAATATCTAAAAATGCAGCGTTGCCACTTTCGATGTTTTATAAGATTATATTCATAAATTACGGAATTTCCTTCTATAATATTACTTTCCTGTATAATTATTGTCTCGGAAATCGCAACAGTGCTATTTTTTCGAATATGTACGAAGCACTCGATCCTTGGTTGGACTCGTCTATGTTAAGACTGAAGGGGAGGTCCTGTTGTTGTCAACATAATTATTTCATCATTCTTCATTGAAGGATTAAAAATTGTTTTAGGCCCATTAAAAATTAGCGTTTTTATTATTTCTGACTTTCTATTGCTATTCTAATTTGTATCCTATCTTCTGTGTATGCTGTTGTTCTATGTATACGTTGGTGTAATTATGCATTAGTGTTTAGTCCTTTTGTGTAATCTGATAATAGGTGCATATCTTCAAAAAACTAATTTGAAACTCGTGGGTGTCTGTGTTTAAGTGATTTAGTGTAATTTGCTCTGTTTCACTATGTATTTTTTTCTCTCGACGATATACCGGTTATGTTCCGAGATTGGAAATAAGAGGCCGAATGGGGTTTAGTGGGTATAAGCTTATTATGCAGTCCCACACTATGATCAGGGCACGTGATGAGCATAAACCTATTCCCATAGAAAAAAGAACTGAAGTGGTCTGTGCCCTGGATTCCTTACTCGTGTCGGCGGCCTGGATTTAATTTCGAAGTAAGCTAAATATTTATTTTTATAAGAATCTAAAGTTTTATACTTTTCCACAGTTTGGCAACATTGCGCGAGAACATGTGTTTATTACACAGCTGGGCAGTGTAACCTGTGGGTTTATGGGTGAATTAGCCCACTTTTAAAACGGTCGATTTAAAAAAAAATAACGTAACGCTTCTCTAGGACACCCCAAGAGTCACCCATTTAAATATAATCGTCATTTCCCTAACACCCTGTTGTATATGTTGGAGTTACTAAATTGCCAACAAAAATATTTTGATACCAGATCAAGCTCATTCTTTGTCACAAAATAATGATTAACCTAACAAGTGCGGAAAATATTTTTTACGTACTAGTACTCTTTACATGCAAATGAGTGCCGAAAAGTGCAATTACTTGAAGTGAACATAGGTTAATATTAATCTATCAATTTCTAGCATGACAATTATCTATTACCATTATCTAGCCCTTAATTGACTTCCCGCTTAAACCCTCCCCACCAATAAAATTAAGCCTTGCTAATTTCTCCAATAAAACTCTTATCTATTGTTTCCATAGAAACCGTTAGTATGGTATAAATACCTTTTGCACCCCCTTTTTCCTCATATTTTCGTGTAAATTGTGCTTTGGGAATTTTTCGACTATTTTTGGGTAAGTGTTAAGTATTAACATTTTTATTCTACAAAAATCTTGTGTACAATACTGCAAAATTAAACATTGATTTTTTATTTATTTTTGAATTATCGTATGAGAATATGATGCCTAAATTTAATTCAAGGGCGCACGGTTTTTACTTTTTTTTCAAAAAAGGCGGTGGGGGTTGTAAGAAGGGATGAAATAACGTTTTTATCAAAAATATACAGTGATATGTAAAGTTGGAACCATAATATGTAAACCATTCTTGTAAAAATGCATTTTTCGACATTTTATTTAAACTTGGTCATTTTTAGAATAAGAAAAACTTAAAGTACAGTAATAATCCTCAGTAAAATGTACCATACATTTAAAACTATTTAACTACTGGAGTTATAAATAAATTATTTTCGCTATCACTTTGTCAAATTTACAATATTTTTTGGTAATTACTTGATTTTACTAAATTTGTTCGAAATTCTAACTTATACTTTTTTAGAAATTTTGTATGTCTATCTACAATATTATTTTGGTACTGATTAATAATGAAAATTGTAATTAATACAATATTTTGTAGAAAATCGTACAATAAATAATAACTATAAAATTGTACAATTTTTACTATAGTGTTTGTTCCGTGCACATACATTCGTTATAAAATTTACAATTTATTTTACTAAATTCATGAGAAATCACTATAGATTTTTATAACTTTTGTTTACAATATTATTACAATACTATATAAAAAGAAATAATGAATACTAGGTTTTAAAGGTAATTTTACAATAAAAGAGAACCTTTTTCATAATTCTTGAGGCTAAATTTAGAGGGGAACCAAAAAATTGTATGTAGGTTACATTAAAACTTTATAGACGACGAGGTTATTTTAATTGAAACACTCAGTTTATTTTTATTAAAAGAGGGACTTTTTCAAACACATGTATATCACACTTTATTTTTAAATTTGCCATTTTTTTGAAAATGAAAATTGGGTCATGGAAAATGCACATTGAATAATGCTATCACCAACAATTGTTTTATTTCCATGACCATTCATTGGTGGTTTTTAAGATAAGTACAGTAACGTGCTTTGAATTTAAATTTGAATATTAGCTTTAACCTATCCATAATTATTTTAAAAGATGTTTAAAAAATGTAAGTCCATTGCTTTGGTTCGGGTTTGTTCGGGTTCTATTACCTTGCGAAATGTTTCTTGATTTTTTTTTGTAAATGATAAAGTTAAAGATTTCAAATTACCAAAATTACCCTATATTTTCTTAGTTAAAAGAGATACAGAAAAATGTTTTATACAGAACTTTCTTTATATTGATTGTTGAATGATCTGCCGTTTTCAGAATAAGTATACGGGGGCAGGTAAAAAATCTTCATTTTTTAAATGGAACACCCTGTATATTTTTATCTAAAAATATACTATTTTAAATTATCCTTTCAAATATATAACATACCATGGATGATATTGGTTTCCTAGGCGATTTATTTAAACTTTATACCTTATAACCAAAGTAGGCCATGAAACAAAAACTAATATCCTAGAGACAACTATGTTGACATTCTAGTTGTTATTAACATTTAACATCAATTTCATTTTTTACATATTCATTTGTGAAAAAGACTTATCAACGTTTTGAAAAATTTTATGATATCTAAGTTTAATTAAAACTTTTTAAAAATGAGGTTCGGTCCGATAACTTTCTTACCTGACCCCGTATACTTATTTTGAAAACGGTAGATTATTGAACAATCATTATAAATAAACTTCTGTATAAAACATTTTTCCGTATCTCTTTTAACTAAGAAAAAAATTTAAAATTGTAAATTTTTTGATTTTCCCCCGTATCTCTGAAACGAGCGAAAATTTTCAAATTTTGATTTCACCATTTTAAGTTTGACCCAAAAAGAGCAAAGTTTGACCCAAAAAGAGCACATGACACATACATTACTTTTCTGATAGAACTAACAGCTACGGAGATAATAAAAGTGTCGAAAATGGGACACCCTGTACATAGGGTATTCCATTTAAAATAAGCAAGCTGACACCGACTTCCGGTATAACCGGAAGTGATATATACATTAAGTTATCTTCATTAAAAAGATCAACATCTTTTATAGCGAGTACCAATATTTCACATAAATATATCTTTTACTTTCCGAGATCTTTTAATAGGCCACTCACCGTGAATGACCCTGTATATTGCACGCAATATCCGGTAAAAATCAAGGGCCCGGACCAATAAAATGTGTACGTAATAACCGAACGTACGTTATAGCCGGAGTATACTGTACCTATATCAGAAGAGTTTTCAAAATTATTTAATAGCGTTTCAAATTACATCGTTATTGTTAAAAAGTCATGGATCCGATTAAGCTGAAAAATAGAAACATGAAATCACCGACCACAAAACCCAAATTAAAATACTAGACCTGTTTGCAAATTTAGTAATTTGAAAAACAAAATTAAAAACCTTCTTTTCATGAAAAATTTAGTGGACGTTCCATTTTAAATAACCTCGTCATGATCGATAACTACTTCTAATCTGCTTTGAGTTGAGTTTTTCTCTACCTTTAGAATGTTATAAGGTATTTCCAATATGAACAATTTTTAATTTTCCCCTGTATTAAACAGAATAATGTCTCTCTATTTAGTTCCATCCAAGATATAGCTCATAAGCACTCTATTAGTTTGGCGCTAATATCAATCATTACTCATAAAAAGTGTGGAAAATGGGAAACCCTGTACTAGGTTTTGTATGTGCAAAAATTAATGAAAACATCACAATTTCTACTCATTCATTAATTTCTCAGTAATCATGTTTGTCAAGAACAAGAGCTTCTGGGAAAATAAAAATATTTGTAAGCATTTTTGTTCGTAAGAAGATACAATAATAGAAAATGACCCTTAAATGTGCATATTCATCATATTGATGATTTTACTTTAGAAATAACAATATATATATTAATATGATGTGCCCACGACTTCGCTTATGTGGATAGAACCATGTGTTAATTTTATATAAAAAAGGTTTCATCCCAATTATATTAAGTTTTCAAACCGATGAAACCCTCGTTATGGGGTGGGACGGAAATCCGGCAATAGTACTGAGTCCGGCCGATCCGGCCTTAACACCGATTCTACCGCTCCGACCGGATCAAAGATTAAGTCCGGTCGAATCTATTTTAAAATTTAAAAACCATTAAAAACATCATTTTGTTGATAAAAAATATGGTAAAAACCCTATAAAATTTGTGCAAATAAAAAGTAGTACTTAATTAACACAAACATAAATTGATTATCTTTTATCGAAAAAGTAATTCTTCTGATCAACCTTTAATTACAAAAGTAACAAAGCGATTTTCTAAAATGCGCTCTTCCAAAAAAAATATGCCCTGACTGCTAAATTATCTGTAACGGTTGATTCTTCCGCGTCATCTTTCTTAAAGTTTTTCACATGTTCAGAAGGAGGATGTCGTTTTAAAGGTGATGACGATTTACTACTGCCTCATTTTGAAACGATCTTTTTACAAAAATTGCAAATTGTTCTATTTTTCTCCTATTTATGTACTTCGAAAAAACTCCACACTTTACTTATTTGTGTAAAGATTGTAGGAAAAAAGCAGTCTCGAGGCCGATGATCGGCACAGGCAAAGCATCGGCTCGACAAAATAGTTAACATTGAATCTTATCGATTTTGCGGGGCAAATTCACCTTATGCGCGCAAAGTGTTGGCAAACATATTTTGCCGAACCGGTGCCTTGTCTGTGCCAAGCACGTGCCTTGCACGATAGTGAGACTTGGCCTTTAGTCCTAAACTAAAAAATAATTATACGGACACACCAGACCACACTGAAATGAGTATCACATCACAGAATATTACTTAGGGACTTCCCCGTTCTGGTTTTTAATGAAATAAAAAAACACCTAGCGTCATAAACGCGAACTGCATTACTGACGAGCATTGTTGGATGTCTCGACGACAGAACTCGATCCGGTGGTCGTATTTCCGGCATTTCGGTCCGGTATAGGCCGGATTTTATTATTCCGATGGTCCCGCCAAATTTCCGGTTCGGTCCATCCCTACTCACAATCTCTCCGAAATCACATCCATCTTTTTAATTAATTTATTAAAAATATTCGACATATAATTCATATTAATTTACCCGAACAAAGCTGAACAATCCCTAACCTTATATTTCTTTACAAAGGCGAACAAACCCTTACCTTATTTTTGTGATGACTATTCTCCGCTTACAAGATAATAATCAAGGACTTATCAAAAAATATAATATCGATAACGTTTTCGCATTTGGCTTTTTAAATAGTAGGTGAGGTTTTTTAAACCGAAGCCGAGGAGACTTTAAAATTGATGAAGAGTTTCGTTCAAAATATATCATTGATCTTTGACTGCCAGAAAACCTTAATTAACCCTGTGACCATAGTACACCATAAAATTTACCTCCTTTCGGGCAGAGCTGAAGTAAAAATTTTATTTCCCTGCAATATGCCGACCCTGTACCCATTTATTTTTAACAATTTAGGGGTATACGCAATAGGGATTCATCATGTATAATTAATTTATTGCAGTAAAATCGAACGATATATCTTGAACCGCATTTTGCAAGTACTAAAATAAAAATATACGAAGTTGTTTTAGAGATATTGGGAAAAAAGTTTTAAAATTCAATACCCTGTATATCAGAAATAAAGCGTTTGCTATGTTCATATAAATAATTTTTCTAAAAACCATCCTAGCATTATCGCCAGCATTCAATTATGAAACACCCTGTATATATGTTACATCAGTGGCGCACCGTGGATATCGTCCTGGTTTATATCAATTAAGGAAATTGCTTCCATTGATAAAATGTGTATTGGCACAACTAAAAAATTCTTGCAGCAATTTTAACGAATAAACCCTGTTGACACATTCTTTCCTCTGAAGTATTTCATATATTTTCAAAATTTTGGATGTATTGTCGGTCGAAAGTATTCTTTCCAATTTGAGTATCCTGAGTTGTTTTTTATTAAACGTTATAAAATGAGATCGAAACGTATTTGACTAGTAAATAAAACATATTGAAAATTTTCCATTTATCAAAACAGGCAAAAAAATAGTTGTCTGCGCCTATATTAAGTGTTTATAGTGAATATACAGGGTATCCCTGGATGGGGTTACGTATATCATAAATGGACCCAATTTTTAAGTTATTCTTTATAAAATAAATTTGCTTGTAAAAAATTAAGATTTGTCATTAGAAAATTTAGTTTTTATATACAGGGAGGTCAAAATCTTAAAAATATTGATTTTTTACTAAGAGTAAACTACATCATATTTTTCATTGTTAAGAAAAATACCATTACTCTAGTTTATCGCTGTGGTTCTGTTCATAATTTCTACAACATATTTTTTTAAATTCATCCAGCGTACCAGATCCGGTTCCGATGGCATCACTAATTTAACCGATTCCTTAATTCCTAGTATAATCTTGGGTAATATAGTGATTTTCTTTCTGCCATGTCATTGAATTTAACTTCGACACTTATATACATGTGGTAACTATTTAATTGCCCACTATGTAGATCTTTTGAACGATAATTTCTACGAAGTTGGTTAAATTAGAGAAAATGTGCAGTTTTTAAAGCTTTTTTAGAATCCAGTATCGACGTTGCTGAATTGTTTTTGATTCAAGAGACAACGTCTAAAATTAATTTCTTTAATAACTCGAATGGTTTTGATTTTAGAAGAACGCCGTTTAAATAAAAAATACATATTTTTTTATTTTCGGTAAAGATAGCCTTATCAGTTTTTTATGTTATTTTTCATAAGTTAGATATCATGGTAAACTTCAAATTTTTAAATACGGGCCCGAATTATTTATTTTATTTTTTAAGAGTATTTTTTGCCCCAAATACAATGATGTATCACTCAATTTATTTACCTTAGTTTCGTCACAAATTATACATCATCAGGAAACTTTTGAGAATTTTTCTAAAAGCTCTAATTGAGCTAAAACTAGTAAATTAAAGGATAATATTGACCAGTTTTCACCTAGAACAACAAAGCTAAAAATAAGTACAAATTCAAACATTCAACCCCGTATAAAAAATCACTAAATTGTTTATTTAGTAAACAAAAAACAAATGATATGCTATTTTATTGAAAAGAGAAAAATATGAAGGTTTTATTTAAAGGGTGTTTTTCTAAAATCAAAACTTTTCTAGTTTTAAAAAAAAAATAGTTGTTTTTATCGAATCGCCATGTATCTAACGAATCAAAACAATTTGGCAACGTCGATACTGGATTCTAAAAATGCTTTAGAAAGCACATTCCAACTTCGTAGAAATTACCGTTCAAATTCAATAGTTGCCACCCTGTATATTTCCCTTATATAGGCCCGTGTGTGTGTGTCACCTTTTTTTAAAATGAATTTGAATCCTATAAATTGCTCCTTTAAGAGGAAAACGTGGCTACAGGATGTTCGTTTATCTCAAAACTTATTCATTAAGTACTTGTCGAAATTTCCGATGATATGTGTACTAGCGTAGTTATCTTTAAGATTTGATTTCTGATAACCAATGTTCAAAAACCATAATTGGTGTTGACTTAAAAATACGTTAAAGTGTTCTGTATAAAGGATTAGATATGTTTTTAAAAAATGCTGAATCTCTAGAAATAAGACTAATCTGTTTATTCTTAGAAGTTTAAAAAACATATTTTTATGTATACAGGGTGGTATGGAAATGACGTATTATATTTAAACCGGCAATTCATGAGATAAAGACAAATTGAAGAAAAATACCCATAAATGGCGCTTCAATTCATTCAGCGGAAAAGTGACGTGACTTCAAACCAGAAAAACACACACTGCGATACATGTAAGCAATCATGGCATTCTGGCAGGTGTTGTCATATATACACCTTAAACTCTTTAGATAAAATAAAATAATTTAAACACTTTTCCATTCTGTAATACCTTTTTGTACAATTAATTGAAGAACATTTACGACGGACTATGTTTTAAACAACGCGACAAACATATGGAATAGTAATAGCCACGTACGTCACTAGGTCAAATGCCAATGACCTCTTGACGCCTTACATCGTCTGAGCGAACTAGTTTCATATAGCGCCGCACGCTTGCGGTCTGTTAGTTGAAGACCAACCAGCGGCCGGATACGTTGTGTCTCGTCGTTCACCAACACACTCTCAGCAATCCGCTCTGTTTTTTCGGTTTACGCGTGTATCTTGCCCGTCCATAAATAATCTTTGGTTATTGTTTATATTGACGCGTTTCTTCTGGACGTTAAATTTCGTCGCGTATAATAAATCTGTATTATAATCTGTATTATTGTATTTTCAAACGCTTACTATCGGTTCTGTTTCACTTTTACTGTGTGTACATAAAGTGTTTCCAGGAGTGTTCCCATGAAAAAGAACAAAAACTGATTGTGTTTGTGCCTGGATTTCCTCGCTCTTTAGGTATAAAGATAAATACAAGTAGGTAGAAAATAATTTATTTTTATAATTTTATATGGAATTTCAGTTTTACATTAAGTTTGGCAACATTGCCATTGGCTCTGGTTGAAATGTTGTACAGTAGCGCGGACCTGTGAGTAAACGGTCGATTTAAAAAAAAAATATGTAGGGCTTCTCTAGGACACCCAAGGAGTCACCCATTTAAATATACTACGTCATTTCCATAACACCCTGTATACATAAGAGAACTAACACAATATATTTATATGTGATATAATGTGCATATATAATATTTTAAATAAAAAACGAAAACCAAATATACCTAATATTTTATTTTAAAGTAATAAAAACGAAACTTTGCTCATTGTTCAAACAAAATAAGTTAAAACAACAACAAATACAGACTAAAAAGAATTGTGCCTTGGGGCGTATGTTGTGCCTGGTGAATTTTTTTGGGAGTTTACCCGTGAAGGATGAAGTAGGATGAAGTATCACGGCTCAATAAAGACCTGGAGGAAATTTTGGCTTGGGGCGACAGTAACCCAGTCGAATTTAACGCTAAGAAAACCCAGGCAGCAGTTTTCTCTAAAAAGGTTAACATTACAGAACCGGATATAGTCATGACAGGACACGCAATTTCACTGGCTTCATCCATTAATTTGCTGGGTGTCAATCTAGGAGGAAATATGTCTTGGCATAACCACGTTGTGACAATCGCCAAGGTAGCTTCGCAGAAACTTGGTGTACTCTTCCGGACCAAAAAGTTGTATACACGCAACAACTTTTGACACCATACAAGGGCCCAAATTCGACCATCACTAGATTACTGTTCTCATGTCTGGAGCTTTGCACCCAATCATACTCTTCAGGTACTGGATTCCATCGACAGCAGAGCCATTGGTCTGATCGGAGACCACGAGATGACAAAGAGCCTCGACAGCCTGGAACATCGCAGACAGACTCGACCGACCTTGCCCTCATAATTCCGCCCAGAGCGGTGAATAGCAGAAATACACGACCAACCACTGCCGCCCATCCATATGTGGTTAAGCTTAGTAGTCCTCGAACTTCATTATTTAAGAATGCTTTCATCTGGAGTACGTCATCCTTATGGAACGACCTTCCCGAGGTCGTGTTTCCCAAGGAGCTTTATGCGCACGCGCACCACTCCCAGAGTGCCTTCAAGTAATTTCCTATAGTGCTTGTGTTTGATCATAAAAAAAAAGAAGGGGATTTTATAACATGCATTATTTAATCAAAACGATTCATAAATATTATTTGACATTTTATTTTGACTATTTACTAATTTAAAGAAAATCTAATAGTTAACACGGCTTCTTTGTAGTTTATAAGAAAATATTTATATTTTTAACGTACAGGGTGTCCATTTTTCGATGGTTTTAGGGGGTATCTTCATTATAAGTAAAGATAGAAGGATGCGGCCTTCGCAGCACCGTGCTACTTTTTCGTAAATCAAAAGGTGCTACAATTAGAAAGGCTCCTTGTATTTGATACACGTAATGTTTTTGAGAATTTTACATTTTGGGACACCCCCTATATTTCCGTTACCCTGTAACTTATTAAAAATAAATAAAATCTTCTCTTTGTAGTTTCTACGTTCAATAGTTTTCAAGAAGAAAGTTAAGTTCCTTTTTTTAAAATGGGCCACCCTGTATATTTTTTAATAATGTAATTCAGTTCTTTGAACGATGGTATATTTGCTATGTGAGTTCGCCACCTAACATCTGCTACGAGGATCGAAATTCCAGAGATTGGCTGCAAACGATTTACGCCTTTTATTCTTGTAAAATGCATTTAAGCTTGATCATTTTTACAAATACTTAAATAGTCGTCAGCAAAATGAACCATACATTTTAAAATATTTAACTACTGGAATTATAAATAATTATTTTCACACGGTCGGTGTAAAATTTAAAATATATTTTATTTATTATTTACTTGATTTTACTAAATTTATTAGAAATACTAACTATACTTTTTTATAAATTATGTGTATCTACAATATTATTTTGATTTAGGGATTATTAATAGTATCTTTTATACGAAATCGCATAATACTATTTTTACTATAATAATTTTATTATAGTGTTTGCTTTTTACTAATTAGAGAAGTGGTCGTAGGTAAATGTTCAAACCCGAACAAACCGAACTCGGTTTATGGTTTTTTGTTTACCTTTGAGCAATTTTTACAAAAAAACAGGAACAAGGTTGGAAGCAAAAGCTCAGTAATTTCACAGCATTTTTGCACTTCTATACCGGAAAATTAGGTTTATACTTCACGATTTGCTGGGAAATACACTTAACACGGAACGAAGAACTTAGTTAAATTTACTATAAATATAGTAAAACTAACCATAAATTATAGCTGTATAAGTGAATGGAATAACTTTTATTATTTAATTTTAACAAAAAATTTTGGTAAAAATTACCAAAATATTTAGTAACAACCATTTACATTTTTATAAAATTTACTAAAATGTTTCGTAAAATTTACTAATACCTATGTTTTGTAAAATTTAATAAAACCCTTTGTAAAATTTACTAAAATCTTCTATACTTTACTAAAATATTTTGTAAAAATTTCCACACATGGTATTCCCAAGCGGTCATCCATTCAAGTTCTAACCGTGCCCAACGTCGCTTGACTTCGGTAATCGATTTCCTCGCTTCCTCTTAATTTCCCCACCTATTCTCCTAACGAAGAACGAGTTCTTATTGATCCGTTGCATCTGATTTAAGCTCTTCATTCTTGTAAAAAAGCATTTTTACAACACTTTATTTAAACTTCATTTTTCAAATAAAAAAAAACTTACAATACAATAATCGTCGTGAGTAAAATGTACCATACATTTAAAACTATTTAACTACTTGAGTTATAGATAAATTATTTTCACTTACATTTGTTATATAATTTATAATATATTTTACTTGATTTTACTAAATTTATTATGATCTAAACTATAGTTTTTTGTAAATTATGTTTACAATATTATTTTGGTACAGATTACTAATAAAAAAGTATAAAAATAATTGTTGACCATAAATGACCTACAATAATTGTCATAAAAGCGTTAAATTTACAATGTAGTAAGATTAAAATAATTTTCAGTTTATACTTTGTAGTTTGTAGTCACTCCGTATAACAAGCCTTCATAGATTAACTGAAATGTTTGCCGAGGGAGCGTTATCTAAAGGAAACGGTTGTTTGACGGTAATGAAATTTTGTTTCCGTGCTCTCTGAAAAAATGTAACCGCATTTTTATACCTAAAAACGTCAATTTTCTATATTGTAGGTGTGTATTTTAGTAGAAATTATTTTTGCCAAACGGAATGTTTGATTTGAGCGCGTTTATCTGGAACGGAAGTGGTTTTACTGGGTCCAGTATTGTTTAGATATATTTTGTTTTTAACTATGTGGCCGAATTAAGGCATACAATTCTATCTTTAAAAAAAAAACTTTCTGTAGTAGTAACAAGTAGTTTAGCGGAGAAAACACGCAAACTGGAACAATGATTGCACTACATATACAGTGTGTTCCAGGGTCAAAATTTTTTTACATGCAACTTTCAGTAAATCGGAATTTAAAAATAAATAATCTCAAAAACACCTGTTAATTTTTTAATAGCTTCCTTATAGTATCTAAGTAAAGGAATTATATATGTCCGCGCAAAAGATCATCGTCACAAAGATCTTTGTCTATTTTTGTATAGCATCGATTTTTTAATAATTTAACGCCCGTCACATGCCTCATTTTACTCTTCTGAATCATATAACGCCAATATTTGGAGCTGAGTTATTTTAATCAGTCACTATAACCATTTTCCTATTATTTATAACAGCCCTGCCTTATATTATTGTCTTAAAGTTTTGAAATGTTCCTTATAGAATGTTAAAATACTAAGAAAATTAGTCATATTTTTAATCTACCTAGGTGTAAACGAAACTTGCCAAAATATATTTTTCCTTAAGAGCTGCGTTTAATCAAGGTTGCCAAGCAGGCACTATTTTAAGCGAACGTTTAGCCAAATAAAATTGCGTTAAAAATTATAATGTTATAAGATTAATAATGACAATTTCAAATATGAACAATTTTCAAATTTTTGTCAAAGATCTTCCTAAAACTTGTTGATACCCCAATCGACATGTCAGTCAATCTAAATATCAATAAATTAACTAAAGAACTTTATTATTAACGGCTAAAACTTCACGAAAAGAAATATTGATCAGCTGATGATCCTGCCAAAAAGCGGCATATTTTTTACTTAAATTGATGCAACATAGATGGCTCTGATTGCTAATTTGGAAATATTTGGGATCGCCATCTTAATGGTTTATAAATGGTTAATAAAAAATATTGTATATAGCTTCGGATAACAAACCGTCACATTAATGTCTCTTTGGTAACATTTTCATGCATGACCGGTGTTACTGAGACCGGCGATACAAAAATGCACAAATTCGAGGATAACGGCTAATACAAGCTATTTCTTAAACTTTGTTAGACTGAAATGAGTATCTGTACTAGAGAGAATGACTTCGTGTAGTATTTTCCCTTGATTAGGACTACTAGGTCTGAGTTAACTCTGTGACCGGCGATACAACATACGCCTGATAAAAAGTAGGCAATGTTCTTCAAACACATATACCGTCATATTTGTAAAACTATTAGGCCGACCTCTAGTGGCGTTATTTATAAACAATTTCTGCCGTGACCGGCGATACATGCAGCTGCGGGGTCGGAACTTCTGGTTAATAATTGCGTTAGAGAAACTAAACTGTTGATCTTTGAACATCATTTTTTCAATACAAATTGTAGTAGGAGTGAAAATTATTTATATATAAAAGTAACTTTAGTAAAATGACGAGAAATATAAAACAGTTAAAGTAAGAAATTATTGACTGGAGACGCGTCGGCGATACATTTTTAAATTCAAGTTTGAATACTACAGGTATAATCTAAAAAAAAAACTTTTAAAATTGCTTTCTAATGCAGGAAGTAACATACAACGTGTCCAAGATAAGGAAGGCCAGTACAGGGATCTTGGAAACCGTAAGAGATACGAAGTCGGTTAAATGGAGGTAAAGTTCCGCATTTACGTGCCTAATAATATGCCGTTTAGAAAGTTTTAAAATTCCGAATAGTTCCGGAGATATCCGGAAAAAAACGAAATTCTGAAAAATCATTTTATTGTTTTCCTGGATTTTTTTGAGATCGAATTCTAAACTAAATTGCACTTTTACATTGCCACTTTTTCCTCTCTATCTAACAGCGTTAATTGTTTTATAATCCGACGAGTCGTCTTCGAAGGGGGTATATTTCGCAAATTATAATCGTTTCTACAGGTTAATAGTTTATTTTAGTAAGTTATATGCTAGGGACTGAATGTTGCCTGTAAAAAAAATTTGGACCCCCTAGTATATGCGAACCTTTAGGGGTAGATGAGAAAAATTTTCGAATTGAAATTTGCCCATTTGGGATCTAGACCTGCTTGATTAGAAAATAAAATTTAACATATTTTTTTTTAGTTTTATGAAATCACGCAGGCCGTGATCCGGAGCATTATTTTTATTTTCTGTCTAGGTAAAGTGCGTCTCTTTCACAAAATATCGAAAAATGTTAAAATGAAGAAAAATAGCTCCGAATTGAATATCATGCAGGTGTGCCGAAGTTAATAAACATATTTTTCTCATTTTATACAGGGTACACCAAGTGAAGTGGCCTATTAGAAGTATCTCGAGAACTAAATGAGATTTTATTTTGAAAATTTTACGTTTATAAAATATTTTGGATGCTGCGGTGTTGCTGGATCATACCGAAAGTGTTAGCAACTTCGGAATTTGAATGAATTACCCTATATATTATATTTTTTTGGAATCTAGGTTCCCTGACAATATTTTCCATAGTTAGAAATTTCTAATTTTTTCAATTTCCCCATCGTTTGTCATATTAGCCTGAGAAATGAAATTTGGTCATCAAAAGGTTATTTCGAAATAACATTTTCTAGTTAACATATTTAATACCATGGAGATTTTTTTTTCTCTTCAGAGGTTTAAAAGAAATGCAAAAAAATTATTTCTGATGGTTATTAAATTCTGTGCGCTTCCATGATTTTGAATTCTGAGCCACTTTTCTTGAAATGAAATTTTAAAATATTTTTTGAAGAAACACTACCTAGACAGGAAATAAAAAATAGTGCTGCGGTCAAGGCGTGCTTGATTTCATAGAAATCAAAATATGTCAAATTTAATTTTTTGTCATTTACACCTACAGGTTCGCTTATCCTGGCTTATACAGTGACCGCAACATTTTTATTATTGAGAAATATTAAAAAACATTTTTTCGCTGATTGTTAAATTTGTTCAAAATTATAAAAAACGGTCTTCCGTAAGCATTGTTCCAGAAATAATATAAATGGTAAATATGGTGGACATATGCAGGGCCTGGCCACACCCAGTTACATCTTCTCATACCCTTTTCAAATCTTTTAACTTTACGAATCCAGTTTTAGATTAGAAGAAAATTATTTTGGCTAAACATTCACATAAAATAGTGCCGGTTTGGCAACTTGTGATTAAATGCAGTTCTTAAACCGGTTGAATATTGTTTTTAGACGTTTCGGTATAATATGCACATAATCAGGAATATTAATATAACATTGTAATTTGTAATAAGTTATAATCTAGTAGTTTTATCGCCTGTTTTTTAACTGGTTTTAATATTATAGTGTCTAATTATGTAACTGCACAAATTAAAACATGCGTTTTAGCAAATATAATTTCTGGAAATTAACACTTTTAGAGCTGAAAAGACAGAGCTCTTAAGCACAAGTAAGAAGTTATATGAAAATTATTCTTATTAAATTTTTCATATCGATTTGGAATTTTGAAAAAATCATTCAAAATAGCATATCCTAAAAACACACGTTTCTGTATGCTAATGGAATGGGAGATACAGATTAAAGCTCTTGTACGTGTAGTCGTAGTTTTTAGGTTTTTAATTAATTATATTTTTTAATTCGCCATTCTTTCTCCTTCATGACTTGACAGTTCTAAATAAAAAGGAGAAGCTTCCTAATTTTTTAACGATTTCACAGGGTTGCATTACGTAAAATGAGATATAGTATGTATCCCAGCGCATAGCTCTCAAATACAAACGTTAATATTTTTATAAATATATTTTTTTTAATTTTCACAATAAATGTTTTAAAGAAAATTACTCTTAATGTTTTTTATTACATTCAGGGTGACAATTTAAAAAAAAAACTTCCCACCCTTAATATCTGTTTTTTCAAGAAAATACTTTCCAAGAATGGACTTATTCATGTAGGCGTTAAAGAAATGTGTCTCCCAGAGTGACTACCTACAATCTACTACCTAAAAATCATCTCAGTGCAGGTGCCACTTGGCACCTTTTCCCATTTAGGATTTTAAGGGTAACATTTACCCCTCTGGGGGATGAGGATCCCAAACAATCCCAAATTAGCAATCAGAGCCATCTATGTTGCATCAATTTAATTAAAAAAATTTGCCGCTTTTTGGCAGGTTAGAAAGAGACGAGAGTCATCAGCTGATCAATATTTATTTTCGTGAAGTTTTAGCCGTTAATAATAAAGTTTTTTAGTTAATTTATTGATATTTAGATTGTCTGACATGTCGATTGGGGTATCAACAAGTTTCAGGAAGATCTGTGACAAAAATTTGAAAACTGTTCATATCTGAAATTGTTATTATTATTCTTAAAACATTATATTTTTTAACGTAATTTTTTCATAGCGTTTTCCAATCCTTTAACTTTATGAATCCATTTTTAGATTAGAAAAAAAATAAGCATATTTGGCTAAACGTTCACATAAAATAGTGCCAGCTTTTCAACCTGTGATTAAATGCAGCTCTTAAAAGTGCCACCCTTCATCATATAGAATTGACTTGTCTTTCCGAATTTACTGGAAGCGAGATATCAAGGATAGTTTTCAAATTGTCACCCTGTATGTTAAGATTTAATAGATACATTTAAAAGCTGTAATCTCAGTTAATATTTGGAAAATTCATCTAAAACATTGTGCATATTTTCGTTTTTACTTTTTTAAATACAATATAAAATATTATTATCATCGACTTGAAACAATCATGGACCCAGTATTTATATCTGCTTTGTGCACGTCGATGTGACGCCTGTTATTACGAAAATAAACACAACAAAAAAGAGACGGGGATTCTATCTGTATGGAATCCCTATCTCTTTTTATCTTCTGTCTGTTTCTGTTTTCATTCTAACAGGTAACCAGTTTAATATATCTTGGTTAGGAAAAGTAAACAATCGACGGACGTGACTCAAAAGTCTATATTTGTATCCAGTTTACGGCAGACTTGGCACAGTCTTGCCATATGAGAAACCCGAACAAGCCCGAACAAAGATCTTTATTTAACAATATCGTCAAATATGACTGTTGTTAATCCGTTAGTGTCAAACGTGAAAACAGGTATGAAAGACGGCCGTTCCAACAAGGGCTTTATAAAAAGTACGTTCCGAACGCTCGAAGGCGACGTAATGTATTTGTGTAATTAACAAAAAACAACAATGAAAAATAGTAGATACTAATTTTCAGAGCTACCCGATTGTTTTTCTGGAAAGTTTACAATCCATCAAGAATGTGAATTGTTTATTCTTCAAAGACTGTGAACCAAAGTCCCCTCCTTGATGTAAAATCCTTGATTTTAATCAATTTTCATCATCTCAGAAGAAAAATTGCTGGAGTACTCGATCGTATATTCGAGAAGTTTTTCGCTCGATAGGAAATAGGTACTTTAGATATACTCAGCCGAAGAATCGTATCGTTGCGTTTCACTTGATACCCGATTATCGCGCGCCACCCGAAATGTGCCGATTGGCGTCGTTCAAGTTTAACGCTCACACAGCATACGTCTTTCTTAAAGGCGCATAAGCGAGAAGGTGCATATAAAAAAGTATGCCAAATCCCTTAAGCTGCAAGCACACTATTATCACGTCACGTGGGATCACATGCTATCACGCAATGTCACGGCATAACCGAAATATCTGCACGGCGGTTTATGCGTGCTTATAAATAGGTTTAGAAGTACACTATAGTCACCTCATGCAGCTCACGGCAAGTCATACTTGATTTCTCAAATTTACATGTTCGGCACGCGTAATAACACTGTGTCAGAGTTTAACGCTAGAAGGCTACAAGATTCACTTGCGATCTTGACAAACAAAAAATATATAATAAAAATGATCTGCAGTGTACGTAGTCTGTTTCTAAGCCGTGACAGCATGTGTTATTTTGCCGATATGACAACACGTGAATTCATGTGACGTGATAATAGTGTGTTTGCGGCTTTAGTGTATTGATCGCGACATTTTGAGTTTGCTAGCCAGCGGCGATTGTAAATTCTTAAAAACTTAAAGGATGTAATTTTTTAAACTTCTAAAACTTACAAAAACAACCCCTGGGGTTTTATCAACACATTCTTCTTAGTCATAAAAATTTCAAGTGATTAGTCGATCGAGCAATTCACTCGATTATTAAAATCGCTCTAGTATGAAGTACTCGATTATTAATATCATCGATTTTTTCCAACACTACTCAGAAGCATTTTCAAAGACATTGATACTTTCCAGCATTTGTAATTTTTTTCTGCAAACTCATATTGTTCTTGAGGTTTTTGATTATTTTAATGAAACTTTACTAACTACTTTGAAAGTATATTTCTTGGATGAAGCAACTTGTAGCATGCAAACTTTCTTAACACATTATTTTTAAGTTGTCCACCCCGTATATTGGAATAAAAAAGTTCCCACCACTTCATCCATATAACGAACGTTATGATGAAGGTATGTACCTTACCTCACACATACGTCAGTTCCTAGAATCATATACCCGCCAAATTTAAAGCGCAAGCGTTAAATGGTACCCGCTAACGCTCACAAAACTTTTTATGCATTTTAAAGTTGTGCATAGAATGTGCCGCGTCCGCCGCGGCTCTCAGACTTTTGAAAGTTTTTAAGTCGCGGTTGTCAAGTCCAAAAAGTGTACTATTGTGCAAACTTTATGAGAATTAGAAACGTTTCTTTGGTTGCGTCGTCGTTTTTCGAGGGCGAGTTGTATAGGTAAGCTAGTTTTAAATGATTGATTTATGCCGTACGCCTTGTCTTGTTAGGACATATTATCTGGAACTTTGAAAATTGAAATAGTATATCGAATTGTTTTACCATAAAAGTATTATGATAAGAATGGAAGTCCGAAGTGGTTTAGTTTTACCGACCGATTTTTAAATTCAGGCTCTACAGTGTGTCCCAGGATAAGCGAACCTATAAGTGTAAATGACAAAAATTTTCGAATTGAAATTTGACCATTTGGGATCTAGGCCTGCTTGATTTGAAAATAAAATTTAGCGTATTTTGATTTTTATGAAATCAAACAGGCCTTGGCCCTTGATTTTTATTTTATGGCTAGGTAAAGTACCTCTTTTTCACAAAATATCGAAAAAATTTTATTAAGAAAAGTTGCTCGGAGTTCAAAATCATGCAGGTGTACCAAATTTAATAATCATCACCTTCTATTCATTTTAACAATATTTTCCCTAGTTAGAAATTTCTAATTTCTTCAATTTCCTCTCATCGTTTGCCAAATGTTAGTTCCGAAATAATATTTTCTAATAAATGTATTTAATACCATGAAGATTTTTTTTTTGTGTTGAGAGGTTTAAAAAGAATGTCAGATGATTATTAAATTCGAACACCTGCATGATTTTGAATTCCCAACAGCTTTTCTTAATGAAATAGTTCGTTATTTTGCCTTGAAGAGGTACTTTACTTAGACAAAAAAAAATATATCGCTCCGGTTAAAGCCGGCTTGATTTCATAAAAATCAAAATCTGTTAAATTTTATTTTTTAATCAAGCAGGTCAAATTTCAATTCGAACATTTTTTATCATTTACGCCTATAGGTTCGCTTATTCTGGGACACACTGTATATACTTAAGATTTAATAATAAGGGATGTAGGTAAATAAAATTTGTACTCCGGCTCTGACGAAAAGATGTAAATTTTATGGTCGCGGGTGTAATTAGGATTTTATGGCAAAATGATAAACGGTATATTTTGAACTATTATACCACTGCGACCAATCCAAAATCCTGGAAACTTTTCTTGACTTGATGAGCGAAATATGCAGGAACTCCATCATGCTGATAATACAAATAGTTGCATTCTGATGTTCAAAGGAACATCGACTTCGTTTTGTAAAAAATATAATAAGTAGGGGAGATAGGGGAGCATTCGGCCACAGGGAGCATTCAGCCACCTAAGTTATTTTAAAATATATTTACATCTCCCGCGTTTATCACGTAAGATAATTTTACCAACATTCTTATGCGCAACCTGAATTATAATAAACACGTCTGTTATTGGTGCATCTGAGTGGTGTTTTGGCAAGAAAAGTTTAAAAACAGACTGCTAGGTAAGTTTTTTTCTTGAGATATTTTCCCCATATTTTCTTTAAAAATAAAGATATTTAATTTTATTTCTGCTGATTAAATCGTGGATTTAATTTATACTTACCTATATCCAAAAGTTGATATTAACTGAGATACAGGGTGTTAAAGTTAAAACTTCATTTTTGTTTTTCTCTAATAACTTTGACAGAAACCAACGGTTTTCTACAAAATTTGGCAATTATGGTTTTTTTAGGATGAGGGACTGATTTTTTGGGTGAAATTTTAATGTATAATGTAGGGGGCGCTGCCTGCGGCATTTTTTGCACATTTATTAGGTCTTAACTATTTTGTGCCTCCGTGTATTTAAGTTTTTAATGAAAATAATACTTTTTTCATATTTATTACGTAAAAAAGGTACACTAATTTCAGGTCGCCCAGAGTTGCCGTTTCGGAGATATATGCATTTATATTGGTTAGTGCCTATTGTTAATTTGCAAACAATTTTTTTTTAAAGTAACCTATGAGAAAACAAATGAATTTTAGAGATACAGTTGCTATGAAACCTCCATGTTGTTATTTGTTTGTTGATTATTGTGTTTCGGTATTTTTACTTAACTTAGGATAAACTCAAAAATGAAACATTTTTTTACACAGGTATTTTACAATGATCATCAAGCAAATAACAACATAGAGGTTGCATAGCAACTGCATCTCTAAATTTAATTTATTTTCTCATAGGTTACTTTAAAAAAAATTTAGTTTGCAAATTAATAATAGGCACTAAACAATATAAATGCATATATCTCCGAAACGGTAACTATGGGCGACCTGAAATTAGTGTACCTTTTTTACGTAATAAATATGAGAAAAGTATTATTTTCATTAAAAACTTAAATACACGGAGGCACAAAAAGTTATGACCTAATAAATGTGCAAAAAATGCCGCAGGCAGCGCCCCCTACATTGTACATTAAAAATTTTTCACCAAAAAGTCAGTTCCCCAACCTAAAAAAACCATAATTGCCAAATTTTGTAAAAAACCGTTGGTTTTTGTCAAAGTTATTAGAGAAAAACAAAAATTAAGTTTTAACTTTAACACCCTGTATCTCAGTTAATATCAACTTTCGGATATAGGTAAGTATAATTAAATCCTAATATTTTTACGTAAGGGGTATGTGGTTTTTCCATGTCCCATTACTTAGCAGACACCCTGTATATTGCCGTTTCTATTCCTGGATTATTTTAACAGCTGTAAATATTAGTTAATATAATTTAAAATATTTTGGTCGCTGGGAACATTCGTCCATATAGACCTGGTATATATTCGGCCAGTGGCCAGTAGTCGAAAACCTGGACTCACAAGAGTTTACACTGACACATCAGAAAAGAACAGATTAGAGGAAATCGAGCGGGAATAGAGAAGAAAAAAAAAAACGAGACTTATTTGATAAGTCTGTATTAAGAGACAAAGACAATAAACAACCGATAAAGAAACTTAAACTATTTAGATGAAGATGTTAGTAATGATCTTATCGAACTTAATGAGGAGAAGCTCAGGAAGATTTTGTCCTTGTAAAATTTTAAGTAAAAAACGTTTTTGTTAATTTTATTGGGCAAATTTTAAACATAATAAACGAAAATACCATAATAATTAATGTCTTAAGACGAAAGGCCTATCTACAACCTTTTTTCCCCTTAATTGACGACATAACTGAAACAAACAGCAAAGACATTATTAGAATAATTAATTCGTGTGGAACTGTTAGAACTGCCGCGTGATATAATTTTTGTTATAATTTTGGAACCTTTATTGTTCACCGAGCCTAAGTAATAGATTAGTTTAGTGAGTTTGGCGTTTGTTATATTAATTGTTTGTGTTAATTCGACATGAAGATATAACTTTAAACAATTTATTTGATAATTTTAGATTTGATTTTTATTTATTTTTTGTTTAGATTTGTAAATTTACCAGATACGTTGTTTGGCTGATTCCTCCCCTTATGATGGCCGTATGCTCCCTTGGGATGGGAAGCTATCGGCCATTTTTTACCTATGTTTAAAATTATTTTTTTCTTTTGAAACTCCATATATAAAAATTATTTGTCACGTAATACATTGCTAACTATCTCCTACTGCTGATAAGGTACCTTGTTTATCCTTTTATGAGCCGAGAAATTGTTCTTTATAGCCGAATGTTCCCCTAGTGCTCTAGCGTGAGGCGATTCTACAAAATGAAAGGGCCAATTAAATAACTATATCACACCACACGTTTACATAAGTTTTTTTACCATATTTTCACGTATACAATGGGGGTTTGTTCGGGTTTAGTATAACGGGATTGGACACAATTATTTTCACCCCCCTATGATTGTATTTTCTAAGCAAAATGGGCAATCATTGCAGTACTGAAATGAATACACCGTTTTTAATTCTTATTGTTTGTCCTTTCAGAAAACGCAATAAAATGTGTGAATAATTTAATATTTTGTTGCTTGTTATAAGACTCAGCTCATTCAGCATAAATTGGGCCTCACTAAGATTGTGTATTACATACGGTATAAAATCAATGTTTTAAATGTCTATTCGTTTTTAAAGATCTGAAAATATTACTATTATTACTCAATACTGAATTCACTGAATTTGAATACTTGCCGATGTCAAGGTTTTATTTTTTGAAATGCAATTTTTCAAAAAATAAAATTTATACGTTGTTGATATTAAAGTACTACTACATACATGTAGTCATTCATTTTTTCATTAAAACACCCTGTATATTGTTACATTTGACTTTATGATCTTGCTATAATATGTAACATGTAACGTGTCTTATAAATGTTCTTCAAAACTGTTTTCCAAATGCATCTTATTTTAAAACAATTTCAAACTTTCCTTATTCTCTCTTATTTTCTTCATTTTAAAATCGTCGAAATGATATAAGTTATATGATATTTATATCCCGAAATAGGCTAAAGTCCTTGTTGGTTTATTTTCGCAGAATCTATATTGAAAAATTAATAGAAAAATGCCTGATGTAAATTCTAGTGATTACACCAATTTCTCTATAAGCTGTATTAATGGTTCACATCGCATTGTAGTAGATGTATTTTTAAATCAATTTTAAAAACGATTTAAAGTGAATATTTGCGAAAAATGGTAGCGGACTTTTCCCAAAATAACCTAATATTTGCGATGCCGCGTTGGTTCCTATCATTCTTGTTTTTTATCAATAGTTACTCTCAGTTCGCCCGATAGGGCCATTCCCTATAGTTTAACGGGGGCTCCGAATCACGATCCTCGGCAATACTCTGCTCCCCCAAGGGCTATCAACCATTGGTTTCTTGCATTGCAGTATAACCTACCGATTGGGATGTCCATCCGGCCTGGTTACCGGCGGGAATGGGGTAGGGTGGGGGATGATGCATTTTTTAGTCTCTCCTTATTTTTTGCATGACTCCGGACAGTAACGCCATGACTTATACCACTAAAATCCATCGACTGCGACGAGATGTCGTCCTAAAGACCCCAGTCGCGAAGCCACCATAGCCGCTTTCAGAAGAGTGACGAGGGATATTTCAAAGCTATAAAATCCACAATAATTGCTTAACTCTTATAATAATCGATAATCCAATATTAATTATTAATAATTATGTATTATTTTCACTGCTTTTAATATATGGTATAATTTATTTTGAAAAATATACCTGCCTTTTATAAAAAATATTATCGTATGAGACTTGGTTGGCTCCATGCGCTATAAATTGGCCCAACAGAGGTTGTTGAAACAGTATGCCATAAAATCAGTCCTTTACAAACAAAAATGCTTAGTCAAACAATTTAAATTTGTCGCGCCGCTATTAGGACCCGCATTCATTGTTTTAGAACGTATCTACATTAAAAACACCAATCCTACTTATAAGGTCATCTACATCTACATACATATCGATTTAGCAGTAGGTAAATTACACAAAATGTTACGTTTCATTACCAAGTACCAGACGAGAATTAAATACACATAGAAATAGTGTTAACTTAACGGAGAATATAGGCAATTTGTTTGAGTCGTTCGTGTACCATTGGCAGTTTGTCCGAAAATCAACCCTTTTTAATAAATAAAAATCATGGGTAGTACCAATAACTATCAATGCACTATTTTTCAATTAGAAAGTTCGCGTCGAAACAGTAATAACTAATACAAGGTGTGTATTTTCGATGGTTTTACGGGGTATTTCCGTTATTAGTAAAGATAGTAGGATACCGTTTTCGCAGCACTGGTGCTACTTTTTTGTGAAACAAAAATGTCGCAATTAGAATTTTTGCAACCCTCCTTGTTTTTGAGATTTTTACATTTTTTGGATACCCCCATATTTCGGTTACCCTGTAACTTATCAAATAGAAATTAAATATTTTCCTTATAGTTTTTTTACGTAAAATCCAGTGACGCATTTTTTCTACGTTTAATAGTTTTCAACAAAAAAAAAATCAAATTTACTTTTTAAATGGATCACCCTATATTTTTTAAATAATTTAATTTCGTTTCAACAAACATCTCACAAATATGTAATACTATATTTTTAATTTTTTGATTGATCATCTTCATTAAAATACCCCTAGTACGTACCTACCTGTAATTTACTTTTTTTTTAATTCGGTATAAATCGAAAATGTAAAACTGTAAGAAAGTGCTGGCTTTCAGAGTCAATTTGTATTTGTATTAATAAAAAACAGTAGTGGTAGGTACGCAATAATAACACAAGTCGACAAATTTAAACTGTTGTAAAGTAACATTGATGAAAATAGATTTGCCTGAAGTATTAGAGTCCTAAATCCGAAAATGATAAGCTAATTACTATAACACGTACAGTTTTTTTGTTATAAGGGGTGGGTGGTGGAGAAAAAATAGAAGATGACATAATGATATAAATGTATTTTTAGAGACACCCTAGTAATTCATAGGTTTTCAACAGTTCATCTATGAGTCTTTTATAGTCTTCATCTTTCTTGTTGCCCAGGAATCCTTTCACTACACGTACAAAACACGTCCAAGCTGCCAATTCCTTTTCATTTAATTTGTTTTGAAAACGGAGATTATCTAGGGGCTTCCTTATCTGAGGTCCAATGAATATGCCTTCTTTTAATTTTGCATCACTTAGGTGAGGAAATATTTCTCTTAGGTACTGGAAACCACTACCTTCTTTGTCCATAGTCCAAGCTTAATATGGAGAGGCGGTAGCAGCACCTTTTTTGGGTTAACAAGGGGGGCATATTTAATGTTTGAAGTACCAGGTTCAAAAGAAGTTCTATGAGGCCAATCATTTTTACTGTAGTGTTCTTTTGTTGCCCTACTGTCCCACAAAAAACAGCAATACCTTGTAAACCCCCTTGAAGTCCTAGCAATATACCTATCACTTTTAAATCTGCACAGATACTGTTCATATTTAACACGATTTAATATGGTTGCTAAGTTGTCATACGTTTCTATCATTGTCACTGAATGGGCTAAAGGAATGGATGGTTTTTTGTTTCCATTATGAAGCAGGACTGCTTTTAGGCTGTATTTCGACCAATCTATGAATAAACGCCACTCGCTAGGATCATGTTCCATATTAACCTCATTCATTAAACCATTAATATTTTACAGACACATAGCGACCCTTCCATTAAAAAAAACTTGATAATGTTACATTCCGTTTTCGGAAAAGTGAAACAATTGCTTTTTTATCTAACAAGTTCCACTGTTGAGGTCTGGAACCAGGAAGTTCCGATTTTTGTTTTGACAATCCTAGGTCACGTACCAAGTCATCTAATTCATTCTGAGTTATTAAAAGAGGTTCGCTGGTAGTTGGTAAAAATGTTGGGTCACATCTGGTGTTCTCATTAAGTTGTGGATCAGATTCGGATGAAGAATTAGAATCACCGGGAAACACGATGTCCAGGTTTAAAGGCGCTATTGGTACCGGTAGTTCCTGGCAATGAGGAACTGGCCTTAGCGCAGAACGCAAATTTGGATACTCTATTCCGTCTCTATGCTTTTTTGAAATCCCTTCTGTTTTAGTTATGCAAAAGTAGCATCACTTGCATGGTCAGTAGGTTCTGTCCACACAATAGGAACAGCAAACGGCATAGAATTTTTCTTGCGATACTGCACTAAATTTACGGAACAACTCACACAACAAACATCGACGACTCGAACTTGCCATTTCATATCAAAATCGACTTAAACACTTGAATGAACTGTAAACGAGACAGAAACCAACTAAACTGCAGAAAACAATAAAACTCTTAAAGGTTCATACAATACTGTGAAAATAACCTCTCTGCGGTCTTGTTGTACTTTCCGGGCCTAAGGCAAGTAAAAATGATTTCAAAGATCGCATTATATAAAAGAGAAGCAGGTACTTGAAAATGAGACGTGCCAGGCCATTTCTGGGAAAAGTGTTTTAATAACTTCCTAAATGAAACGCAAGATAAGCATTCTCATCGATGTTACAAAAATTACGTCGACTTGCGTAATTAAAGACAGAAATAGAAATATATAGCAATTTTTATATCTTCATTTTCTTCGAAACAAAAGTAAATTACAGGAACGTTCTAGGGGTATTTTAATGAAAATGGTCAATTTAGGAGACCAAACGTCGGAAAACCAGTAATTGTTGTATACTGCTGAACGTATATTTAGGTTCTCTTTCACAATTTAAACAAAAAAATCGAGGCCCGTTTTAAAAAACTTAAGTTGATGATGGGGACCCAAAGAGGAAACATCGCATTCAAGATCTGATGATGCTATCTTGTGGAGAATAAAAAGTAGCAATGAGAAAGATATTTTTGAACATCTCTTCGGATAAAAAAATTTGTTTAGAAAAAGTTACAGTTATTGATATGATGAAGAATCACAAATCCATCAATAGTTTCTTCAGTTGTTACAATATTTGTAAAAAAGCAAGTCCATAGGGGGGGGGGGGGGGGATATAGCCCCCCTGAATACGCCACTGGTCACAATATCAATATAAAATACCTTATATTCAAAAGGCAAGAGCACGTAAAATTAAGTCAAGAATAAAGTATATCTGTGATTTTATGAAGAATTAGAAGTGTTATAGAAATATTAATAGAACCTCGGATATTAAATTTTAACTTTGTATGTAAGCCATCTTTAGTCCAATTGACAATAGTCCAATATAACAAAGATGCGACCAAAAAAAGACAGCCAGCTGACCCACAGTCTAAGCGACATTACCATAAAGAAGCCGCTCATAGGCGTTTAAACTGTAAATTAGATGGCGGTATCATTTGGCCACACCTGCTGTTAGGAATTGCTAACATTTGGAATTTTCAAAAGGATGCGGTAAAGTATCCTCTTTTGGTGTATCATCTCGGAACTTTTATTAACAACTTTTTATTCAATTAATTTTAAAAAAAACTATGTTTCATAGACAATACAGTAAGTTTTTGTCCCCTCTTATTGCGCACAATTTCCATTTTTTTCCTGTTTTCGTTATGTAGTTTTGATCTATATTTAATCCCAAAGTAAAGACAAATAAAAATGGTATTTCTGGAAACAATAGGTTAATCTACAATTTCAGATAAGCTAACACATGAATGACTAACATAGTTAAATAATCTAAAAAAATGAATTGTGACAATCTAGAATATGATATGGCGTGATGTCTACGTCTAATATATGATATTAGAATTTATAAATTTTATCATCTTTACAGACGGTTTGGTGTGGTTTCCGTTCTCATGATGTAAATCATCACCGAATATGAAACTTTATGTTTACATAATTATAACACGGGGCATTTCTTCACATTGGCCATACCCTGAGCCCCATTGCTGACCGAAGGAAATATTGCGGAACGACGATCGCGCTGCTGAAATTCTTATTCTCACTTGTAAATATACAGAATGTTATGGAAATGACTTACTGTACAGGGTTACTTTAAATTTTACAATAAGATTATATGTACATGTCGACAAGTTTTTCTGTTGTTACGAAATGAATGCGGGCAAAAATATTTCTGGGGTCAACAATGTTGTCACATACAGTATGTCCACGGATGGGGTTTACAAGAGGACAAATGGACTAAAAATTGGAAGATAAGAAAAAAAGTCACTCTTATTAAACGTTTTTGCTTGTCTAGAAAATACAATTCATCATAAGAAACTTCAATTTTTTTATACAGGGTGGGTAAAAACTGCAAAAATGTTATTTTGCTTAAGAGTAAACATACTTTATTTTGAAAGATACGAAAAAAAGTCACTCTTAATGAGTGTGTTTTCTACACAACAGACCGAAGTAGAACAATTCATTAAAAGGTTTACCTATGTAAAAATTATTTCCCAAAAAGTATTCTCTGGCACACCTCTGACTGGTGAACCTAATTAAAATAATAATGACACTTAAGGTGATAGGTACTTGTTGTCAATGTCTTTATTTAATGAAGTTATTATTTAAGTAGAAATGCTGTCTACTGAACAAAGAGTTTTTACAATACAATGTTATGGCGATGGTCAAGTTTCATACCGCTACGTCAAGGAACAATTTACCGAGAAATTTGTAGGATTCCCAATAACTAGGATGGCAATCTGCAAGTTAATAAAAAAAGAGAACGGGTTCGGTTTTGGACCTCAAAAAAAAAAAGTAATACGACCATGATGATGCTGCTAGAGTCTTAGTTCTTCATTCTGTTGAAGAAAATCCTATGACGTCCCTTAGAAATCGTGTTACTCAGTTGGAAGTTGTGAAAAAAAGTCAAATTCAGAAGATCCTTAAAGCAAATAAATGTGAACGTTTGGTGTGCGATATCCATCCATGGCATTATAGGGCCATATTTTTTGATAACACGTGCAATAGATTATCATATTTAGAAATGCTGGATACATTTTTCAATGATGAACTCGAAAATCTACCATTAAATTGTCGACAAAATATGTATTTTCAGCAAGATGGTTGTCCAGCCCATATCGCTCGTGAGGTTAGAGAATGGCTTGACCGCAGATTTGGCCCCCAAGAAGTCCCGACTTAACCTTGGCCAATATGTTTTTATGGGGCCGTTTAAAACAAATTGTTTTTGCAACCGTAGTACCAAATGATATTGAAGTGCTGAAGGGCAGAATTAACCAGGCTGTCCAATCGATATCTCAGGAAGAAATCAGAAATTCTTTCACTTATTTGAGAAATCAATTAGAAAAAAGTGTCGAGTATGGGGGTGGAGCTTTTGAATTATGAAATCGTTATCGTATTCTTTTCATGTTAATAAAAATGTTCGTATTATTATTATTATTATAATTACTTCATTAAATAAAGACATTGACAACAAGTATCACCTATTCATTATTCAAGTAAAAACGTTTATTAAGAGTGACTTTTTTTCGTATCTTTCAAAATGACGTATGTTTACTCTGCAAAATAACATTTTTGCAGTTTTTACCCACCCTGTATAAAAAAGGTGAAGTTTCTTATGATGAATCGTATTTTCTAGACAAGCAAAAACGTTTATTAAGAGTGACTTTTTTTCGTATCTTTCAATTTTTAGTCCATTTGTCCTCTTGTAAACCCCATCCGTGAACATACTGTATATTAGATTTTAATTTAATAATCACTTACCGAGAAAATTCTAAAATTACATTTACGCCTTTACAATAAATTGTAAAAGGTATATAAGAAACCAATATTCTATTATAGTTTGAATATTATTAAAACTTTCTTTTCATACTGTTTATTTTGATATTTAAATGCAAAATATTATATGTTTTTGATTAAAGTATCTTAATCTAAAAATATGACAACATCGTGCGTTGTCAATGGTTACAGGTAGCTAAAGCTAATTTGATAGGTTATTATAGCCCAGATAGTTGATTGCGCATGCGTCTCGTGAGTGCTTGTTCGGTGATATCCGATATTTGACGGATGTACCCACCCACTTGCGTAGTGATAGAAAGGGCAATAGTTATTGTATTGTGTTTTATAAATAAGTGTTCATTATGTCATGTTTTAGGGTGTTTTTGTTATTTTAAAATTTTGAACTTTGTCATAATGAATGAGTATACTCCTGTTAAAAACCTTCTCAGTCAGACCCGTGAAGTGATTGCAAATATTTATAGGGTATGTGAAGATTAATCACAAATCAATATATTTAAATTGCCACTTAAGCGAAAGTTAGAAAAGGACATTAATACAACCAAAACTGAAAAATCATCATTTATCAATTAATCATGTAGCTGTTTTTTTCCATGTTGAAAAATTTACATCTTGTAAAAAGTAATTTTTTAAACCTTGATAAAAAATAGTTACCTACCCTCAAACATAAATGCAATTACTGAAGAATTTCCTATTTTTATTACATTATTTTAAATAATAATAGCCCGCCCAAGACTAGACCATGTTTTAAATCAAATTTCTTCCCCCTTACCGATCGACGTCGGAGACACAGATCCACTTGGCGACCTGTATCTATTAATTACGGGAAACCCTGTCCACGTTAAATATATTTCTATAATTGTAACTCGTATAAGCAGATTATATCACATATCAAAAAATATCTCTTCAGGTTTCCGGTTTTTTATTTAAATTTTTCCAATATGTACTCGAAAAGAAACCTTTTTTTTCAATTTTTCCTGTTTTTTTTTTAAACCGTTGAAACTCTGGGATTGCCATACTCGCTCCGGCTCGTGCTGTTAACCTTAGCGTTCTTGAATAAAACTATTACTTCATGCCCTTTTTACATAAAACTCCAAGATCCTGTACTTTTACAATGCACCGGGTTCAGCATTTAACATTTAACAACAGGTGTCAAGTTTCGCCCGTTTATTTTTTACTGCAGAAGCAAACGGCAGTAGTCCGAAATCGATACGAATGCATGTGGGTATACTATTATACAGCGGCGGCTCCTCCATTAGGTCATTGGGTCAATGACCTCCCTATAAAAATTTAGGAAATAAAACTTTTTTTTAAATTAGAATTTACTACAAATGTACCTACTATAATAATTTACCTATAATATTTGAAACGCCCCCGTAAACGCAAACGTGTAGTGCGATTCAAAAACGGGCTGGAGCCAGTAATTGACCACGATAGCTTAAATGGAAACGAATTTAGCCGAGCTCTGACGATTCCGGCAAGCGGGAGAAACATACGCGAAGTTTACCGCCGCTGGGTCAACAGCCCGGTTTATTGAAAATCTGAATAAGATGTACCTATGAACCTATGTCGTCTCATCATTAGTAATTATTAAATGCTTGGAAAAGAGATGGCAGGTTCCAGGTTGGACGTAGGTCGTAGGTCGCGCAACATTTAGTCTACATTAATTTTGGTTGTAATAATTTGTCTTAATACGAATAGAAAAACCATTTATAAATAGTATTGCTAATTTTAATGAGCGTGTTATAACTCATTTTGCAAATGTTAAAGACCGAAGGGTTGATCTAAAATTTAAAATAGTTTAAAAAAATAATTTTTTCTATATTGTTATCAACTCCAAGCTAATTCGATGCCGTTTTTAGTATCGAACTGAGCTTGTCTCGAAATCATTTTTTTTCTTTTTTAAAGGTTGGTAATTTGAGGTCATATATTTTATGTTTGTTTGCAGAAATAATTTCTAAAGTAACGTCACACCTGTCAAGTTTACTTTCTTTGTAAAGCTGAACACAGCACTACAATATTTTACAAATTTAAAGCTTTGCAATTTCCGTTAACTCAGGAGGATTAAAATCATCTTGGTTCATATTGTTTAATTATTTAAGAAAATTTTCAGTTTTGCGAAAAAATGATAGACATGGATAATTTATCAAATGCTATAAAATCATAATTTGATAGTACATATTACCAACATAAAATTTTCACATAAATATTTACGAAAGTTATATAAGTATAGCATGTATTTTTTTAATATGGATTTTTCTTATTAAGAAAACTTAAAATAGAAAAAATAGTACCTATAAAGTACTTGTACTTTAATATACTATTCTTGTATCGCATATAGCGTAATGACCCCCCAATGAGATTGACCACGAGCCGCCACTGCTATTATATTTAGTAATGCCTATACTCAGTGGCGGATCTAGGATTAGAGATTATGAAATGTATATTTATGTAGTTATTTAATGCAATAAAGGCGAAAAAATTTTCGCACCATGCCCAAATATCGCTAACTTTGATAAATAATAATAAATAGAAATAGAAAAACTGATACGGTAAGGTGAATTCAGATAAATAACAGAAATGTTGATGATTTTTCATTATGTCGAGTAACTTTAACACTTAATTACAGTGGCTCGTGGGCGAAAATATTGAGGAAGAGCCAAGGAAACATATTCTCAAACACCAATTACCAAACGCGAGGAAGTGGCACTTTCCTAGTCCCTCTGAATAGCCGCTTAATTAAAAATTTTTGGAAAATAGTACGTATTTTAAAGAGATAATCGAAAACAAATGGACCGCTTAACGTCCAAAATTTCCCGCCTACGATAAACATTAACTAATTATTATAAATGTTAAATTAGTTGTTTTAGCCCGTACCTCACCGATTTTAAATGTTAGTCATGGGGAGGGCTATAGCCCCTCTAGCCCCCCCCCCCCCCCCCCACCCCCGTAGATTCGCCACTGCCTATACTGGATGGCTAACAAAGTTGAACAATAATTTCTTATTTAAAATATAAAATACAGGAATGTCTGGATATAACGAACGGTATATTCGAAGTTCGTTATATCCCAAGTTCGTTATAACCAGTAATAAATACATTTTGTTCCGATTTTTGTTTATTTTACCGTCAATAATTTTTTGTTTTGTTTTGCATCGAAGATTAATAAAACTAAAAACATTACATTACAAAACAAATATTGTGTATTCTTACCGAGATTCTTACGTACTTGTAAATTTTTTAAAACGGAAAAGTATCAAGTTTCCGTTTCATAAAATCTGTTATTTTTGTTTGTACATTTTTGCTGAAAGAGATGCGTTGTTTATCGTCTATTTAACGCAGAACTGGCCCATTTTTGCTATTGTAAGGACATTGAGATAAGGTAGCTCTGCATAAAGTCTGTATACGGTCCTAATGCATCATTCCTGTAAAAATCTCATATTTGACAAAAATGAACTTAGGCTAGTTCTGCATTAAAGGAACGTTATATAGTTTTCAAGGTTACCAAAAGGAACTTTTTTTCAATTTTGGAATGGTTGACTCTTAAACATTACCTACTGTCTTTAACAGAATCGATTTCACCAAGGTCGTTATCTTTCTCATTATCACTTAAAGCTATGTGTTAGGTTACGGAGTCTTTTTTTTGAAAAACCAATCTTTATTTCAAAACAATTATGTACATTCACCTGAATACTATACTCTAATCAGTGCCTGATAGCACTGGCCTAGAGCATCAATACGTGCTGGATACAATGCTGGACGTATCACTATTTAAATACCTAAATACAATTTCACTCGTTTAACAAATTGACATAATTTCTCTAATGTCCTCTGGTATTTTATTATAAGTCTTAGCCGCTCTTACTATTGGGTTACTCAATCCTACATTCGTCCTGGTAGTTACACAATATATATTATTTTGAGATCTAATTTCGTGACTGTGTATGTTATTGGACAAGTCTATACTCAACAAAGTCGGGGAAGCCCACGATATCCAGCCGCTCGGCCGGTGAATCGGTGGTCTCCGCGACCAGTCGTTTATGCTTATCGCCATGGTTGCCAGCGTCATTACGTTCGTAACAGTTCTGTTACGAAACACCATGATTTATTACGTTATTACGCCGCTCATGAATCTATATTACGTTTTGTAATTATTTGCTAAACCATCGATACTTCTTACAAAATGTGACTTATTTAACAAAGGACATCTTAAAAAAAAGGTTATCACTTTCATTCAGGGTCCCAAGGAAAAATATATCAATTGACACCCAAAAAAAAAATGTCATTACATTGTTCCGCCAACATTACTCAAAAGTCAAAATGTATTACGAAGAACCTTAATCTATACGCTACTGACAACACTGTTTATGACTGCAAATCGAGAAGAAGTTCGTTTTTAACGAAAAATAAATATTCTAAATTAGTAAAACCCGCTACGCTATATCCGGTAGTTCATTATAAGCGGAATGGTTATAACCGGTAAAAAATACATGGGTGTTTATGGATGCATTTTCGTATAAGGGAAAATGGTTCGGTTTAACCGGAAGTTCGTTATAAACGAGTTCGTTATAAGCAGACTTTACTGTAGTTGGTTCGTAAAAATAGAACATAATGACCTAAAATATATGAAATATTATTACTTGATGGAACTTCGATTGAAGTACCTACTTGAAGATCCAAATACCACAATGTCACTTAATTGTTATTAAAACTACATTCTTTAATTAATTTGCACAAAAATCCACCACCACCACCTCCAAATCAGAAAACAGTTGCGAACAAATATAAAAAGGTCAAATTGATAACCTCATTCTTTATTTCAAGTCGGTTACAAAAACAGGATATAAATATACTGTCAAATTTTGTTTATCCGAATATATCCACCTAAAATTACGTAATTTTGAGAGATATTCCAAAAAACGTACATAAATTTATTCACTCGACGAATTTTGATCAAATATCATCTTCAGGAGTGAAAAAATATAAATTTGCAGAACAACATATTCTATTTATTTTTTCTTGTTTGTCCAGTTTTATTTGAATGTTTCCGTATGAAGAGCGACTGGAGAAAAATGTATAAAAACCATTGAAAATTAAAATCTATAATAGGAATAGTTTTTTTTCTAATAGGCTTTGTTCAAATGCTATAGACTGTCAAAATGTAATTTTTTAAAAGTACATTTGTATCTTAATAACTAACCAGAATAGACCTACAACTATACAAAATAAGTTTATATAGTTTACTTTAACTTCCGGTACAACCGGAAGTAACCGAAACTTTAAAACATTTCTTCACAGTTAATTACGACTCCTAAAGTTTCAATAATAAACTTACTAGTTTCACCCTGTATACAGTGTGTCCCAGGATAAGCGAACCTATTGGTGTAAATGACAAAAAAAATTTCGAATTGAAATTTGACCATTTGGGATGCTTTATTTCATATAAATCAAAATATGTTAAATTTTCTTTTCTTATCAAGCAGGCCTAAATCCCAAATGATCAAATTTCAAATTGAAAATTTGTTGTCATTTACGCCTATAGGTTCGCTTATCCTGGGACAGACTGTATGTAATGACGGAGCCCGCATATGGTGTACAATTTACCTTTATTTTTCATTTCAGTGAGGTTATTGCCTTAAATGCAAAATATTTCTATATTAGATGGCAATTTTATATTAGTTGATTCAAAGGTATAGTTACACTCTGAACTTCCATAAATTATCAGCAAACTGCCTATTGTTTTACGTAAGAAACAATTATACCCGTATAGTAATTAATTTACGGAATCCAAAAAATATTTGTTTACATGAAGCAAAGAGGTCGTAAGCTTGAGGAAATGGCTACTTCTTAAATACAGGGTGGTTCAGGGAAAGTGGCAAAAACAACCAGTGTCATTTTAAGGTTTTAAAGAATGTTTTAACTGTTCGTAATACCTTGTGCAGAAATGTAATTTCTAGTGTTGGGAAAAAACCGATGATTTTAATAATCGAGTACTTGATACTCGAGCGACTTTAATAATCGAGTGAATCGCTCGAGCGATTAATCACTTGACATTTTTATGACTAAGAATAATGTGTTGATAAAACACCAGGGGTTGTTTTTGTAACTTTTAGTAGTAACACTTGATTCTGATTTTTTTTTTAAATTATATCCTTTCATTTTTTTAAAATTTACAATCGCCGCTGACTAGCAAGTCAAAACAAAACCCATGTCGCGATGAATCCACTAAGGGATTTGACATACTTTTTTATATGCACCTTCTTGTTTATGCGCCTTTAACAAATACGTATGTCGCATCAGCCTTCTGAGCGTCACACTCTAACGACGCCAATCGGCACATTTCGGGGGGTGCGGCGCGTAGATCGAAGGTCGGGTATCAAGTGAAAGGCGATGATTTTCGTTTTTTCGCTTGAATTTATAACTAGAGTAGTATTTAATATCGAGCGAAAAACAGTTCGGGTTTGTTCGGGTTTTATAGTTTGTTCGAATATACGAGCAGTTTTTTACCTCGAGCGATTACACTACCAAGCAGCACATTTCGTTCCGGTTATCCGGTAATAAGTAACAAGCGACGATTTTCGCTTGAATTTATAACTCGAGCAATTTTTTAATAATCGACCGATGTCGGTTATTTCAATAATCGAGTACTCATACGGTTTTTCGTTCGAGCGATCACAACACTAGTAATTTACATCACCTGTCCAGAACTTATTTTAACCAAAAACTGCAATAGTCAGGAAAATATAGAGACCTAAAATATACGGAGTTTAAGCAAAAAGACCCGTTGCCAGCGTGAATTATCTCAGTGTTGTAGAAATTGAACGTTTTCCACATTGGTTGTTTTTGATAAAAATCCCTCAATTGTTTTAGAATGATTTGTACCGGTTTAGTTACTGACTGACTGACTGACTGACTGAAGGTCAAGTATAATTTTTAAATGGAATATGCATTTTTAAATTATTATACCAAAGATACAGGATGTCCCATAACTTATGGGCCATAGAGTAACTGGACATACTAAACATCAAACTTGACCGATTACGTCATATATGTTTTTTCGAAAATAAACCATAATTGGAAATCGGTTGAATGTCGGATTGAAAGTTGGCGGAATGATTGTTTTTATGAGTATGAAATAAGAATTTGTAGAAAGGTTTCACATAGTTTACATACACTGGGTTTATTTTATGATTTTTTTTCTTACCGTTATTAAGTATTTTTAATCCAAGATTCTCAAAGAAGGGCGATTTCTAAGCTAAAGAGGTATACTGGGCTCGATCTTAATATATATCTAACTGCTTTCGAGATATCTCCATTTAACCATCACAATGCATCAAAAAAATCAAAGTAAAAATGGAGATATCTCGAAAACGGCTTGAGATTTAAGGGCAAACCTTTTTAGTTTAGAAATTTCCCTTCTTGGAATCTTGGATTAACAATACTTCATAACAGGAAAAAAATCATAGATTTATTACACCAAGTGTATGTAACTTCTTCTTCTTCACGTGCCATCTCCGCGACGAAGGTTGGCAATCATCATGGCTATTCTGATTTTGGAGGCGGCTGCTCTGAACAGTTCATTTGATGTGCATCCATACCATTCTCTCAGGTTGCGCAGCCATGACATTCTTCTCCTTCCGTGGATTTTCCCTGCATAATCAACTGCAGCATGGCGTATCTCTCACCTCGTGTGATATGTCCCAGGTATTGCAGTTTCCTGGTTTTGACAGTCTCTATGATTTCTCTTTCTTTGCCCATTATTATCATAACTTCGTTGTTCGTGACATGAGCTGTCCATGATATCTTTAGTATTCTTCTGTATACCTATAATTCGAATGATTCAAGTTTTTTGATAGTTGCCGCATTGAAGGTGCAGGCCTCTACACGGTAAAGCAGAGTGGAGAATATATAGCACCTCGTCAGTCGAATCCTCAAGCTCAACTTTAAATCCATAGTGCAAAGTACTGTTCTATCCGAATTCTAGTTTCCTTGCAGTAGTCACCATCAGAGTTGATTGTTGTACCTAGGTATGCGATGTTTTTATCAAATAAATAAGTTCAAAATAGAATTTTTTAAATAGTTGTAGTAAAAACAGTATGTTTTTTTACAGTTATTTCAATTATTATTTACAATATTAACGTTAATTGCACAATTCGGTAGAAAATTCAGTGTAACAAGTTTGGCTGCATATGATATTTCTGGAGGGGTACAGGATAAATCATCTTCACTTTCGAGACTCTTTATTATTATCTTGTGTATTATTTTACTCGCAATATCGAAACCGTCACTGAAAAACGTACATATATTGTCAAAACATGGTACAATAGCATCCACAGCCGAAGACAAAGCAAACTTACTTGCTGAACTATTTTCTTCGCATTCCACGGTAGATTACACCACCCAACATTCCTGCAGTTCAATCCGAAATGACCGAAATCGTGTTCCGTCTCGACGTCAAGAAAGTTTCTGGTCCAGACGAAATTCCTGTTATAGTTCTCAAGAGATGCGCCGATGAACTAACACCAGTATTTTGTAGACTTTTTAACTTATCCTACAAACAAGGAATATTTCCATCGTGCTGGAAGACGGCCCAAGTCCAGCCTATACCAAAGAAAGGTAAGAGAACCCTGCCTAGCAACTATCGACCAGTCGCATTGCTTTCAGTTATATCAAACGTAATGGAGAAAGCTATTAACCAACATCTTCTAAAGTACCTGGAAGGCTTCAACATTATCAGCGATCATCAATATGGTTTTCGGAAGTCCAGATCAACTGGGGATCTTCTAGCCTATGTCACCCATCCTTGGAACAACGCAATCGAACATCACGGGGAGTCTCGGGCTATTGCACTGGATATTTCTAAAGCCTTTGATCGTGTTTGGCATGAGGGACTTCTAAGTAAACTGCGATCCTATGGTATGCCCAGTCGATACTGTGCATGGTTGTCTAGCTTTCCTAAGGACCGCTCTCTGCAAGTGGCGATTGACGGATTTCTCTCAGACACCTTCACCATCAATGCCGGTGTTCCTCAAGGGTCCATATTGTCTCCCACTCTCTTCTTACTCTACATTAACGACCTACTAGTGAAAACTAAAAATCCGATATTTAGCTTTGCTGATGATAGCACACTTATCTCATCTTTCTCTTTGAATGCACAAACATCGGCTGCCGACGCACATCTTCACAGACAGCATGAAGTATCACGCCTCAACAAAGACCTGGAAGAAATTTTGGCTTGGGGTGACAGTAACCAAGTCGAATTTAACGCTAAAAAACCCAGGCAGCAGTTTTCTCTAAAAATGTTAACATTACAGAACCGGATATAGTCATGGACGGACACGCAATCCCACTGGCTTCATCTGTTAATTTGCTCGGCGTCAATCTGGGAGGAAATATGTCTTGGCATAACCACGATGTGGCAATCGCCAAGGTAGCTTCTCAGAAACTTGGTGTACTCTTCCGAACCAGAAAGTTGTACACACCTCAACAACTTTTGACACTATACGAAGCTCAGAGTCGACCATCACTAGAGTATTGCTCTCATGTCTAGAGCTCTGCACCCAAACATACTGTTCGGCCACTGGATTCCATCGAAAGGAGGGCCATTCGTCTGATTGGAGACCACGAGCTGACGAAGAACCTCGACAGCCTAGAACATCGAAGACAGGTTGGGGATTTGACTCTCTTTTACAGATATTTTCATTGAAGGTGCTCGGCTGACCTTGCCCTCTTAATTCCGCCCAGAGCGGCGAATATCAGAAATACACGACGAACCACTGCCGCCCATCCATATGGGGTTAAGCTTAGTACTCCTCGAACTTCATTATTTAAGAATTCTTTCATCTGGAGGACCTTATGGAACGACCTTCCCGAGGTCGTTTTTCCCAACGAATATAACCTCCAACTATTCAAAACCAACGTGAATCGCTTTTTGCGCCAACACGCACCACTCCCAGAGTGCCCTAAAGGATTTTTCCTATAGTGCTTGTGTTTGATCATAAAAAAAACATATTTGTTTCCATAGTTATACCCTGGGACAGATTCGACTACTATGTTTTTAAAAAGTAATTTGCATTAAATGTTATAATGCAAAATATCGTTTTATGGCTTTAGGGCCGATATTTGAATGTTACCTTAAGTTAGACCTTAGCTAAGGTAGTGATAACGTTATGGTAAACCTTAAAAACTATGTTTTAAATTAATTTAAGGGTCATTTGTCGCGTTAACTGGAAGATTACCACGTCCTTAAAGATCTATTCCTTTAAATGAGAGTTAAAGAGAAATTTAATATAGGTACTGTCAAACTTGTGTCGGGGATGAGTTATGTCATTGTGTACCTTAAGGTGACTTTGATATATCGGCCCTAAGTATATTGAAATTGAAGTCGTAGAAAAAATATTGTTTGCAACTCGTGTGCGAATATTTTTCGTCGTAACCTTTCCAAAGAATTTATAATTGTGTAGGAGCGAAAACAATACCCACTGTTTATACTTACTTATACGCCGATAAACTTTAGCAACCATACATACGTAATTTTTATCAACCGTTTTTATGGCCGTCATATCGCGTCGTACCATTTATCTTTATCACGTTTTCCATAATACATATTGTTTTAAACTTTTGATATGGGCCTTGCTTTATAGCATTAAGAAAATGCGTGTACCTACCTGAAGTATAGTTTATTTATAACAATAATGTACAAAGAAAACCGAACAAGAAGAATGTTAATTTAAGTCGTTTCTAAAGATATTTTCGGATAATGTATATGGGTCATTCTTTTATTTACAACCATTCATGTAATAATGACAATTCATCTATCTTTGAAAGGTGGAAAGTTGACGTTTTTTTCCTTTTACTTTCCACCCGGGAGGAAAGTAAATTATTGTTTTGTAATTTTTTTAAAAATCGATATCTCAAAATAATATACGAACACACTTTTTAAAAAAAGCTAATAGCTTTGAGTGTTTAGACATGTCTACTTTTTCCCTAATTGATAGAGTGGTCCTCAGCATTGAATATTGTGACCAAATCGTTGATCAGAACCAGGATTTTGAACTCTGTTTCCCGTACACCTTTCTTTGAAACAGTTATAGGCCTTGTCATATCTCGGGCGGCATTTAGTTGGCAGAAGATCTTCTACTATTTTTGCTGCTTCTCGAATTTCACATGATAGTATTTTTCTGTTGTTAAAATAATATATTGTTTAGTGACATGGAAACCATATTCAAAGAATGATATTTGCCTCTTAATGTGTATTATTACCCACGTTATTTTACCACCTGCGGTTATTTGAAATGTCTGTCTAATTTTTCGAATATACTAATACGAAGTGGATGTTAGATGTGGTTGTGAATAAAATACTATACAAACCTCGGTGAAAAGTTTCATTACTGTCTCGAGAATTAGTTAGCTCATCTAAAAGAATAGATCTTTAAGGACCTCGTAATCTTCCACTTAACCCGTCAATTGACACTCAAATTAATTTAAAACATTGTTTTTTGTAAAAAAATTCTACAAAATCCTACTTCTTACTCATAAAAATATCATATCGCCAAGTTTCGATCCGATACATTGAACCGTTTTCAAATTATAGGTTATTTTTGAAAACAAACTTACACTTTCAACACCCTGTATTTTCAGAACAAGAAACGTTTCGAAAAAACTTATGACATAATCGGTATGGTTTGATGTTTAGTATCTCCAGTTGCTCTATGACCGATAAGTTATGTGACACCCTGTTTATTCCGCATTTGGGAAACATTAAAACAAGAAAATATTATTTCTTAACTTAAGATCCCTTTATTATTTTCTATATAGAATCTTTTACAAGTCTCCAGAATAATTTTATATTCGCCACGGTCTGAAGGGGTCCCTGAGTACATAAATGACTTAAACCAAAATATATAAAATGGCATATTAGTCTACTTTATGCCACATGTTGACTTTCGAAGTACGCCCTTCACATGTTTAAAAAATACATTAAGAATAAACATACATTAATCATATTATTAGTAAATATGATAAATCAAAATTAAAATTTACAGTAAAAATTGATATACATACTTATATTTCAAATATAGAGTAGAGCCAAAAGTTAAGAGTAGTAAGTAAAGTGCTCAATTTATATGTTTCATAATGGCGATAGTTTATTTTGTGTCAAATAAGTTAACAAACCAAGAACTGACATATTTTCAGCCATGATAGCTACGGCGCCCAAGATGTACACAGGACCCCCATCAGTACATTGATATGATCAATCAAATGTCTTGACTGTCCGTAAACGCTATAAAGTATCGTAAAAAGTTCCTTCAATCTTATAGCCGATGATACCAAATGGTTTTAATACTATGAAAGGTATTTACAAGATGCAAAAAACATAATCCTAAATTAATAATCAGTCTGTAATAAGTAACTAAAACTGATCTTCGATGGCTGATGATATCCGTTGGGTCAAGACTTTTTCTTCGATAAAAGTTTTAAGTTCCCTGTACGCTTTATCCAAATCGTCATTTACGATGACCTTATCAAAGTTCTTTGGCGTTAGTCCAAAGTTTATTTCTTCTCTTGCTTTTGCCAGCCTTCGTTCCAAACTTTCTTCACTTTCCGTTTTTCTTTTGAGCAATCGTTTCCTTAGGTCTTTTAGGGAAGGGGGTTGGATAAACAAACACCATGGGTTGACGGAAGCATTTTTCACTTGTTTAACTCCCTGCATGTCTATATCCATAATCACTATTCTGCCGTGCTGAGTAATATCTTGGACAGCTTTAAAACTCGTCCCGTACATATTGCCACTAAATATGGCATATTCGATAAATTCGCCATTTTCTATGGCTCCTTTCATGGCATTTTCATCGGTGAAGTGATAATGCTTGCCATGGATTTCCCCCGGACGCGGTGATCGGGTCGTATGACTGACGGTGAATCCGAATCTGTCTGGAAAGTCGTCCATAAGTCGTTTAATCAAGGTGCTTTTGCCGGATCCAGATGGACCGCAAAATATTAGAGGTCTCGGGATTTGGGGGTGCATTGTGGAAAAATCTGGAAATAAAAATACAATAAATTAGTTTGGACGGTAAGATATTAAAATTTTTGGCTGTGAATGCTGCTAGAGCATGCAGAAGTCCCTTAATAACCTTGATTCACAAAATAGATGTATAATTGTTATAGTATGTTTAATCTGACAATGACACTTATATTAATAGATAGATACAAGTGGGATTTAACTTTTTTTTAGTTCAAGAAAGTGTTTACATTTTAATTATTGCTTACAGGAGATTATTCTTATCTCTGATATTTGTATTTCTCATCACATCAGAGCCGGCACGTCTAATCTCGCGAAAGGTTTGCTTTATTTTGTTTTGACAGATTAAAAGGGGACTTTTGAATACTGGGTATATGTACAGTGCGTTTATAAATATAGTCTGCAAACCGCTTAATAACTTTTGACCCGCTTTTTTTTTGACAAAATTTGAGTGTGGCTTATAGGGGAAGAATGGCAGTACTGTCAAAATGGCGGATGGGCGCCATCTTGGTATAGAGCATTAAATAGAAAGAAGGGTCTTGCGATACATCATTTTGAAGGTACTATCGAGTACTTTACGATGCCAGAACATTACTTCTGTATTCGGAACGAAAAGAAAATAGCCGTCAAAAAGTAGTTTATCTTCCCCTATAAGCTACTCCAAAATTTTGTAAAAAAAAATAGGGTTAGCGTTTCTTAATTTCTATAATATCTATAGATAAAAAATAGTTTTTACGTATGACAATAAAAAATATGTTACACGATTTTATGTTTAACCCGCTATTATTATTATTTCATAATTTACTCCAACACTCTTGGCAGAGAACTCTATGTTACATCAAATTCTCTGTTAGTGATCGTAAAAGAACGAGCCATGCACGGTATTATACTTTCAGAGCCGAACTAAAAATAAACACCGTTTTTCTAAACAGTATACAATACTTATGGTTAAATATTTGCTTTTCAGTTATATGGCCTTATAAAGACGATTTCTCGAAAGTAGATTATCGGGGTCTAAAGTTCGTTTGAGTAAACCAGCGGAGGAATTTGCTCTACAGGGTGTGTCCTAAATCAAAAGTAATTTACAACCAGAATGTCTTATACGAGGTCCTGCCGTTGTGCGCCAGGTTTCAGGGTAAAGTTAGAACATTTACATGCTGACTTATACTTATATCATTGCCTAAAATTTTATTTAATTTACTTTGGTATGTAAGACGAATAAAAGTGTATATATTTGGGATATTATATTAACAATTAGTTAATAACATTCATTATATTCAACGCAATCATGAACCGTGCAACTTATCGAGAGCCCTTCTCGATACCCTCCACCAGACTGGTCCCTTTTTATCTTTCAAACATCCATGTGTTTATATTAACACCATTAAATTAATAGCCTCTTGTAATAGGATATTTAAAAGGAACCTGACTGTTCAGATCGTAGTAACGTAATATAGTTTATTTTACAAATCATCTAATATAGTCTGTTCACTCTGTTCAATACAATAAATGATAATTAATTAAAATTATATTACATTCGGCCATCCTGTAAGATGTCCTGTCCTCAGGACCGTTTATCTATGCCTTGTTCATTCCTAATACTGTTACGTTAACTACATATATTATAACATAAACCTTAGCGTCCTTAGTGAAACTACACCATGCTGCACTAAGTATCGCCACCTGCAAAGTACTTTATGCCAACTGCATTATCAACAACTGCGAACTGCTCTTGCCAACTGCATTATCGCCAACTGTGAACTGCTATATGCTAACTGCATTATCGCCAACTGCGACCTGCTTTATGCCAACTGCATTATCGCTAACTGCGAACTGCTTTATGCTAACTGCATTATTGCTAACTGCGAACTGCTTTATGCCAACTGCGACCTGCTTTATGCCAACTGCATTATCGCAAACTGCGAACTACTTTATGCCAACTGCATTATCGCTAACTGCGTTATGCCAACTGCGAACTGCTTTATGCCAACTGCATTATCGCAAACTGCGAACTGCTTTACATGGATGTCCCATAGGTCTTCCGGTTGACCGCCAGCTGCGGTCGCTAGACAATGTAGCACCGTCCTATTCACTCGCTCACACTGACTCTCTCGTGCATTGGTCACGTGTATGACCAAACTTCTTACACGGTGTACACTTTATTCCTGGTTTGCGACACTGATTGAGGAAATGATTCCCACCACAATTGTAACATGCTATATTTTGTGTTGGCTCTCTCTTCGATACACGTGGATGATGTTGTTCACTCCTATTAGAACATTTATCTTTCGCAACTGGTGATTGATCACGTCTCACATTTCTCAGACCACCAATATTGCTTAAATACCCCGCTAGTTCACCAATAGATTGGAAATTAGCGGCTCTAGCTGCTAACGCTACGTTCTTATCTATTATGCCCTCAATCACACTATCTATTAAATAACTGTCTGGAATTTGCAAATGAAGTTTATTCAGTTTTGCGACTTTTTCAAAGCAATAATCGCCTAAATTTTGTTGTGGCTGCGGTGCGTACACGGCAGCTTCGACCAGCAATTTACCAAACTTAATAGTTCCCGGAAAATTATGTTGTAATAGTTTTTTTACACTGTTCCAGTCTAATCCCGATATTTGCGCAGTGTCATACCATTTGCGCGCATTACCACGTAACCTACTTGTAGCTAATTTTAAAGTCAGTACCTTGTTCCAGCCATGATATAACATTAATTCGTCAACCCTTTGAACCCACTCGGTAATTGTTAAATTTTCCGTGTTTGGATTGAACACTGGTATAACACTTTCATCAATAAGGGAGTTTAATGACGTCGACTGAACATTACTACTTGCACTTACTTGTCTGGTGAGTCGACTTATCTTTTTTTTTAGATTTTTAATTTTTCTACTTTGCCTGTCCTCATCCGTGGACGATGAACTGGACGATGAACTGGACGACGTTGCTCGGGTTCTGCGTGAACGTGCTTTCCCCATTATTTACACGGATATAACCCAATTGGTTAATCACTGCACTGATAGTATTCCTTTATAACAGCAGAGAACACAGAAAAAAGAAAGTGATTGCGCAATTGCCTAAAAGCACTAAACACCTCGTTTTATGTCACTAGCACATAGGTCTATCCCACCGCTGCTATGTAAGACGAATAAAAGTGTATATATTTGGGATATTATATTAACAATTAGTTAATAACATTCATTATATTCAACGCAATCATGAACCGTGCAACTTATCGAGAGCCCTTCTCGATACCCTCCACCAGACTGGTCCCTTTTTATCTTTCAAACATCCATGTGTTTATATTAACACCATTAAATTAATAGCCTCTTGTAATAGGATATTTAAAAGGAACCTGACTGTTCAGATCGTAGTAACGTAATATAGTTTATTTTACAAATCATCTAATATAGTCTGTTCACTCTGTTCAATACAATAAATGATAATTAATTAAAATTATATTACAGGTAGTAAATTAAAATTTCCTGATCGTGTAAGGTTATTGATAGTTTGATGGATTGAACTGACGCGAATTCGCATGTCGAGCATCAATATTTGGCGAGTGGAAGAGATAATGTCAGTAATTCTGATGGTGGAGGGTGCGCTCCATCAATATTGAATCAATCTCGCGATCAATCCTTTAGTGTAACTAACTAACTGCTGAAGGAACCATTGATAATAATATCGTTTAAGGTTGGACAATGTGGATACAGAGATTGAAGTGGATTGTTGAAACATTGTCAATATTGATTGATATAAATATTATTGCCTGTGTAAGGTATAATATAAAAAAAAGAAATCAAATATGTAATATTATGTATCCAAAAAAACCTATATATAGCTTAAATATTGTTGATTCATTATATACAACCGATAAATTCGGAAATGTTATAGTCTATTTTATAGCATCAGTAAATATTTACCGGAGATTAACTCATTACTAACAGTGTTAAATGCATTTTTGACTGCTTGCATCAGCATTATTTAGAGTTAGTTTTTCTTTAACCTGCGATTTAGCACAACCTGTATAACAGTCATATTTGCTTTCGAGCGATCGCTTATTAACATCTCACGAAAAGCCCCGTCGTCCACTGGATGCGTTTTATGGGAATTTCCGTATTCGTCCGAATTCAGAAATTCGCATGAAGACGCATCCGGACGAATACGGAAATTTGCATGAAAACGCATCCAGTGGACGACGGGCCTTATTCGAACACGCCATGTAGTAAATTTTATTATTCCGAAAATATAAGCCTCGTGTTTGTTCGGGTTTGTTCGTTGTTAAATCAGTGGCTTTTGGGTTCTGCAAAAAACAATGAGACACACCGAGTTACCAAAATAAGTTAACATGTTTTTCGGAAATGGTATAAAGTTTCTTGTAAGTAAAATCATGTTTTTAGTTGTTAGCCTTCTGCAGTGTGTCTCTGGATAAGCCAACTCATAGGTGTAAATGACAAAAAAGTTTCGAATTGAAATTACCCATTTGTTCGGGCTTGTTCGGCTTGATTACATACAGTGGCGATTCTTCCACAAGAGCACCCCCAAAACGAATAAAAAAATATTAATTTATCATCATTATTTATCGTATAAAGTCCGACCTTCCCTAAGATTTTATCGTACCGTCAACCAAACTGTACTGCTCTCGATCCGGCAACCGTGCCTCGGTGGAGCTTTATGACGAGACTTGCTCGCATGTGCGATTAAGTAGGCGGGGCATAATGCAGTTTCTCTGTAGTAATAGGTGGCGGGAGACAGCGGGGGGATAGCGGGGCTATGGCGATTTAACATGGGAAAGGCGCACAATTTTAGTGTGCGCCACGCCGTTGTCTGTTCGTGCATCTAGTTAGAAATTCGAGCGTGTATGTTTTAATATTTTAATATTATATATTTATTAAGTTAAAATGAATAGTTTGACGGTGGACTATTTAAAAAATAACTTTAGCTCGTTAAGTTTGGAGCAAAAAATTGAAATGAAAAATGTGGGAAGACCTAAACCCGAAATGAATTTAACGCAGACCACAAAGGGTAAATCTAGGGACTTTATTGGAAAGTTTAAAAATTAAATATATGAAAAAAAGGATAGAGGTTATTCCAAACTTTAATGAGGCCGTTATTCAATTTTCTACAATTAAGAACCGAAGAACGGACTTTACGTTTAAGCACTATACACACTAAGAAAACCTTTCTTATTTTCCAAAAGTTGTATTTCCTTGTGTAAAATTAAAAAATAAATAAAAATATGTTTTACCTAACGCATTTTCTTATTACTTATTTTCTTTCTACATTTAAAACGCCTAGAAAGTAATTGTTTGGTCGTTACACAAAAATAAAATTTTAAAAATTATTTCACCATACTCACTGATTACATAATAAAATTTAACATATTATGATCTGCAAGCAGACCTTGTCTAGGTAAAGTGCCTCTTCTTCACAAAATATCGACAAATTTTATTAAAAAAGTTGCTTGGATTGAAAATCAGCGTGTACCGCAAGCAACAAAAAAATAATGTAGGCTGATGGTTATTAAATTCGGTACACTTGCATAATTTTGAATTCTGAGCAACTCTTATTTTTCATCATTTACACATATAAGTTCGTTTATCTCGGGATACACTGTATATAGTTTAGCGGTAATTAAATTATGTTATTTTTAAATTTATTATATTTTTAAATTTCTCTGTATCCTGAAACGGGCGTTTCTGCTCGCTGGAAAGGAAAGCATGTTCCCCACATCGCGTAACTAATTCGTAGCTTTATTCAGTAATTACTTGTCGTTTTTTTCAAACTGCTCTGGTGGCTCCGTTTGTAAAGTGGCAGTCACTAAGAACTATAGGAAGAGAGTTCGTAGCTTCAAACCCCACGGCCGGTAAGCCGATTTGCACTAGGTGGATAAATAACTATTATGATACGACTATATTTTTAATGTAGCGTATCTCCTGGTCTTTGAATTAATTGTATTAGTAAGTTCAAGCCGTATAGGATAGTTTACTTAAAAGGCGCTAAAAGCAGTACCCACCCACTTAAAAACGACTTAAAATTTTAATTAATCTTTAAAGAATATCCGGCTAAAGCCTTGTCAACAACCAGCCAAGTATAAAAAGTATTGTCATTAACATATTTTTAAAACAATTTAACATATTTTTTTACTTAAAGGAAATACAAATGACCTAGGTCAGAACACGTGCATATTTTAAACACGTGTTCAGTAATATTTGAAACAACGGCTCCAAGATGTGTGAAAATGTGAACTCCTATCAACGACGTAATTGTTTTGGAGTGTTTAACGCACGTACATAGTGTCCCAAATTCAAATTATATATGTTAACTAAAAATTATTCAGGATGCATTTTCAGTATGTATTACATTATTTATTAAATGACTAATATGCTGACTGCAGACATTTTATTTTCTAATACAAAATGTGAGAATGTTAATGCTTTATTTCTCTCCCACAAGTTGATTGTAAAAGTTCGAAAAGAAATATTCTAAAGTTCTTATCCCCTTAAAACAAGGTCCTCACTTAGACGGACGGGTATACGTATTTTTTATATGTATACACTGATTTCGATAATTATTTTTTCATTGTATGCAAGCAATTTTCCTGCTGATCCAGTTATTATTAAATCTTGGGCAGAATTAGATGAAAAGCAAGGATATTATATATAAGAAAAATGTTTATGTATTAAATACAAGGGAAAGGGTTGAGAGATGACAGTACTTTTCAGAAATGTTGTATGTCTATTTATGGTGTGATGGCTCTTCGGCGTAATTTTGCCTAATAAATCTTTCTAAAAAAAATTAAGGAGAATAAGAGAGGCTAGAATGAAAATTGTTTAAAAAATTATTAATCATATGTATATACCGAGTGTCCGGTAAGTACAGAACAATATTTCGCCAGTGTACAAGGGAGGTCGAAATACTAGTAGTAGTTCATACAGTGTCCGGGAAAATGTGGGATATGAAGAAAACACAAGTTCATCGTATATGCCTTCACTTCGGAGATATGGGCTCCCAAAGAGCTCCAATGGTTTTTTTACACATAATTATTGGACCACCAGGTTTATTTTTTTTTTATATGATGTACATATACCAGGTAAGACCCTTCAAATTAGTATGTAAGAAAGTGTTGTGAATTAACGCCCTGTATGATAAGAACTTTAGACAACGGTTTTTACATACCTTTAACTATTGACTAAAAACGTCATTTCGTTCACACTGACTCCTCTAACTTTTCTCAGGTTTTAAAGGTTGCACATTTGATAGGAACAAAGATGTATCTATTATCGAAATACGCCAAATACCTACATGATGTCAATAAAATGACGTTTTTTCGAGAATGGTTAGGATTAGCGACATGAATGACGAATACTTAATTTTTAGTCAATAGTTAAAGGTATGTGAAAACGTTGTCCAAAGTTCTTATCATACATACATATCAAAAAAGGGGTAATAAGTGTGACAACTAGTCCGTCACTGCAGCTGTGAGTAATTGACAACACATTCTTGGATACTAATTTGAAGGGCTGGTATACATCATATTAAAAAATTATTTAAATATACCTGGTGGTTCAATAATTATGTGGAAAAGACTTGATTCCAGTGGAGCTCTTTCGGATCCCATATCTCCGAAAAGGAGTCCTATACGGAAAAAGTTTGCAGTACTCTTTTCACTTGTTTTTTTTTTCATATCCGGACACCCTGTATATATCGTATTCAGTATTCTTGAAGTCATTAGATCTAATTTTAACCAATAAATGTCGAAGAAATGGTGGTGCGAGAGGAAATACATAATATTTTAAAATAACAGAAGACCCAGCTTGAAAATTGCACTAAATAAAGTTTTACATGGATTCACCATACACCCTCATTAATGATCAGGGTGATTCGGGCCACTCCCTTCGACCCGCCTCCTCTTCGACAATGTACCCAAACATAAATATTTAACCTTTATTAACACTTTGCCGTCGAATTTCCTGCGACCCGTATGAAGGAACGTTCTGTTTCAGTTTTTAGTTTTATGGTGTTATGGTAAAGTATATTGCACTCGGCGGGTGTTACGTTAACCCGTTCTTACGGCCTTTTGTTTGCACAGTGGTTGTTTGGGTGTTCGAGGACATTTTTAGGCGAGATATTTTGTATGCTTTTTTATGATCTGGCGTGGCATGTGGACTAACCATGAAACGGATAAAATCTTACAGTTACGACCGTATAGGTATTATGCTTAGACCACTAATATGTCTAATCACAATAAGCTCGAAGAGGACTTTCACACATAAACTTAATTCTGTACCGGGTGGTCCCGATAAATTTTTTTTTTAAGTAAAAGTGCCCAGTAGAATATGCTGAAAATTAGTTTCGAGTTTGTAAAATATCCGCAAGAAGGCGTAGCAGTCATGAGCAAGGTTAAAATGAAGATTTTCTTTGTGTTTTGACTAATTCAGCGGTATCAGAAATATCTGTATTAAACGATTTATTAAACCCAGTGTAATGTAACTTGCGCTTCTAATGTGAAACTTAAAAATGTCTACAAATTCTCATTTTCACGCGCCATGTACATGATGAGAAACCGCACTCGTTGAAATAAATCATATATTTAACTAGGAATTCCTTTTTTTTTGTTGAAAATTTAAATAGTAAATAAAAATATCCTACAGAACAAAACTAAACTTAGTATGTTTAGTTTTTGTAACCATAGCAATTAAACCTTTCGGTTCGCCTGTTTATGCCACTTTTTTTTTACGTTTAAAATTTACTTTCCATTCAATTGTTTTCTGTAACATTTGCTGCACATAATACATATACAGTGTGTCTACTTAAGTTCGACTCATATGGAAAACTTTTTTATTGTTGGTTTTATAAAAAAAATATTCTTGATAAAAAGTTCTGCATGATCCAAAACTTAAAATGCCACCATCAGATATCAATTTTTTTAAACCGTATACGAGGTTTGTCAAAAAATATCAATTTTACTCGAGAGTAAAGTACCTTTAATTTTTACAATACAGAAGAATGTTATAAAGTAAAGTTATTTTGAATTATAAGTTATATTCGAATATGCAATTACAGCCATTTAGCATAAAAAGGTTTGGTGATTATTTACGTTTTACATTATAAATTATTTTGTAATTATAAATTTTAATACCGAATTTATCTCTCTTATCTTTTAAAAATATGATAACCTTTTCATTTCATTCATTCTGACATTCACTGTCAAATATGTCATGTCAGTGCATCCTAGATTACGTTAAATTTATTAAGCTAGAATAATTAATTTGGAATGATTAGTAAATAATCACCAAACCTTCATTTTTATGCTAAATGGCTGTAATTGCATATCTGAATATATCTTATAATTCAAAATAACTTTACTTTATAACATCCTTCTGTATTGTAAAAAATAAAGGTACTTTTACTCTTGGAGTAAAATTTATATTTCTTGACAAACCTCGTATACGGTTTTAAAAAATTGATATCTGATGGTTTCATTTTAAGTTTTGGACCATGCAGAACTTTTTATGAAGAATAACTTTTTTCAACCAACAATAAAAAAGTTTTCCATATGGGTCGAACTTAAGCAGACACACTGTATAAGTGAGGATATTTGTGGGTTTGTCCGGGATTGTCTGGGGATTTTACTGATAATAATTGTCGCAATTCTTTGCTTCCAAATTTCATAATTTGTTGAAGCAGGCCACTAAATTATAACCAAAAGGCTCATTAAGACAGATGTAAAGCAATTAAAAAGATTATTGTATTTGTCCACTACCCAATTAATATCTCGCAAATGATAATGTAATATTTTTTAAATCGCACTGTAAAAAATTTTTTCTAGATTTTTACATTATTTTCCCCGTAAATAATCTAAAAAAATTGTGAATGTAATTTAAATAAAACTTAAATAATCATCGTAGGGAACGCTTTTACTCGACTTTGACTCTTGTGTATTGGGCACAAATTTGTTAAATCATCTGCGACTCCTCCTTCAATCTGCCAGCCACGGTTTTCTGGATAGGCTAACATATACCGGGTAGTGCGTCCAGTTAGGACACATAGGATATCCCATGTAAATTGTAAGATGATCACAATATTAGCTCCCCTATTTATTTTAGCCCAAAAATGTATTTAACCTTTTTAAAGACTACGATAAGAAAAATGTCCTTGTAAGTGTATTTTCCTAGTAATTTTAGAATTATTTAACAAAAAGTATTTTTTAAATTATAAACTAGCAACTATGAACCTGACACATTTCTATCAGTAGGTAGTACACCAACAAATAAATGATTAAAAATTTCTCAAAGCCATTTTATGTCAATGTTAATATTATTTTATGTTATAGATATTATTTCCGCCGTAGTGCCATTTTTAAATTGTTACTTTTTCCTCAACTGAATAGCTGATGGCGATTAGAAATATTCAAAGTCAAAATTATTTTAAAAAATTAAAAATGCTGGCATAATGAAGTGTAAATCTAATTATAAAGGTAATTTCATTTTAACTCGAATTAGAATTAACCGGCATCGTACTTCAGATTTAAGCTACTTTGAGGACAAAATTTTCATAATATCTTAAAAATGGTATGTGTGAAAATGATCAAATTTGACTGACTTTTTATTCTCATTAGTCTGCTTAATGAGTCTTAAAATCAATACGGGAGCGAATATTTTCCCACCTCGAAATTTACATGGGATATTCCATGTGTCCTGTTCGGACGCACCACCCGGTATATATACCTGCGAAAAATGGTTCCGACCAATCACATTAAAACAGAACCCTGCATGTATTTTATTAACTGCACAAGCAACAATCGCATCCAATTACTCGCATGGAAGTAAAAACCGCGATAAGACGCTGGTTTATCAGGAGTTCCACCGGTCATATTAACATTATAATCAGCATTTATGATATTCGCAGTACCTACAGAAAAGTAAACTTTGTTTTATGTATAATGTTACTTTTTAAGCAAGAGATAAGAATTCACCACGTGGTCATTTTGATAAAGTATACGGAGCGATAAAACTAAGAACTGATTGCCATGGTATGTTATGGCTATGGTAATGTAAGTTTTAATTAACCTTATAACTAGTGATACCACTGAATTTACTTTTTCCGGAACCGGATCCTGTTACCACAAAACGTTCTAAAAAGAGATCAAAATCCATTTGACTGGTGGAAAGAACACGACGAAAATTTTCCATTTTTATCAAGTGTTTATAGTGAAAAACTTATATCTGAGATAGACTCTCTGCAAGAACGGGAAAAATTTAATTTTTCTGCACCCGAATCTTATTTCATTTATTCCAGAGTTTGTGTTTTGCTTATCTTAATTTCGTTAAATAAGACAGCTCTACTGTGTCGTGGTGGTTTTGCTCATTATCAGGGTTGTTAATACGTAATTTACTACCGTAGTAAATGTAATTTGCTCTTACTATGTATTTTGTTACATTTACTATTTTCACCTTTCATTTTTAGAATATTTTTATTTAGATCAAATCGTAAAGCAAGAAGCAACAGAAGAACAATAACCAAAAAGTACCATTTTCTACTTTTCCACTCGAATTTCCAACTTTTAACATCAAATTTATAATAATAAAGTAGAGGCTATGTAGTATTTTTGACACTTTCAGCCAATTAAAACCATAATTAACATTTATTACATTTACTACGTTTGCGACGTAGCAAATGTAACAATGTAGAAAATCCATTAAAAAAGATAATGAAGGCCGGATTCGTCCGATACCAGATCCGGTTCCGGTGGCATCACTACTTATAACGTATTATGTAACGAGAGCTACATTATAATAGGTTTACAGCGACGATGATTACATTCATTCTAAAACCACCAAGTTTACACGACTGTAATAGTTTGTTGTACAACAAATGTATAAATTGTCCTTTTCACACCCCTGAGACATTTTATTTGCAACTACAAGTCGAACGAGTATGAAACGGTATTTTCAAACGTCTTGTACAGTGTTGTGGCTGTGGCCCATATTTTGACCCATAGAAGTCTTGGGAACCCCCTGCAGTAGAGTCACGCTAATCCCGCATCTTCGATTGCAAATAGTCACCGGATTAATGAAAAATTTCATATATGTAATTAATAAAGGTATCGTCGACCCTAACGATATGTGCCGGATTCTTGAATATTATAAGGTAAAAAAACGCCGGACTACAGGATAACCGTGCAATTTGGATAATGAAAATCTGCATCAAAATAAATCGCCGGATTACTGGCAGTGCCGGACTACTGAGGGGCGGATTATCGAGACTACCGTAAATGTTTTCTTCTCTGTTTGAATTGATTGATTTACCGTTTTTAAGATATTAGCATTTGGAAAATATCTTTATGATACTAAAGAATTTAAAGCAATATATTTTTCTGAATGAAAAATTTTTCGAAAATATATAATTTTTGTGGTTTAAAAATTATCTAAATTTTATGAAAAAATTATCGAAGTATGATGAAGCATTTTATTTACTAGAATAATTCCAACATTAGCTACTATAATTAATTTTATTTAACTTCTAGTCAATTTTATTTAACTTCTAACTGTGCATATAGATTTAGGATCACCATAAGTAGATACATTATAAAAACAGCAACAGACATGTTCTTTAAACTTCGAAATAGAAAAAAAGTTTACCACGTCCAGAGTGACACACTAAATGTAGTTACAGATCCTATTTTATCATATTATTTATATATTGCACTAAAGTAATAAAAAAAACTATTCACCTGCAATACAGCACAAAATCTCGTGAATTGACATTTTAACTAACTACAACAAATTCCACACGTTACAAACACGTATTTACTACTATGTCGTGCGCCAGACTAAACAGAAGAGCAATGTTCTTTAGGACTTCATAAGATTATACGATACATTCAAGCCAATAAATAATTATTAAATGCAGCTGTTTTATCACTATAAATAATAATAAAATATTGAAAACTGGTATTGTCCGGTATCAATTTTCGTTATCACTTGTCTTATTAATGTTATCATGACTGACCAAACATAATTCACCGAACTAGATCATGTAACCTTAAGAATAAACGTTTATAAAATATTTTAATTTTTTCCAGATACCGGGCAGTAAGAATGGAGAAGAGAATGATAATAACTGGGACTGGACACCAACTGAACTTATGGTTGAAGAAAGACTATCTAAAGAAAATGTATCCGACTTGATTATGGTTATTAAAGAACTTAAAAACGAGAAGAAAGACCTTATTAACCAGTTGGAACAACTGGATTCCGAAAACCAGCAGAATTTAGCAGAGTTAGTGACGATAAGGGAACATCTAGAAGAAGAGAATTGTGAGTTAAGGGACCAGTGCGAGCAGTTTAAACAACAGAATAAAGTAATCGCATCGCGAGAAGAAAACCTAAGACGGGAATTTAAGGAACTTCAAAGGAAAATAGAAGAATCCCAGGATTCGTCACAACCGTCAACAAACGCAAATGGAAAATATGAAAGCATTGTAAAAACAAACCAAGAATTATATTTAAAATTAGAAGAGACAACAAAAGAACTTGCCGTCCTTAAAAGCACGCATGAAACTTTGGAAAAAATCATTAATGATACAAAAGACAACGAAGCAGAAGAAGAACTTAAAGAACTAGTGGAAAAGCTAAAGAAAGCCGAAATTGAAAATAAAATTATTTACACCGAATTACAAAAAACTAAAGAACATGTTAAAGTTTCAGAACAGAAAATTCAGGATGATTCAGAAAACTGTCAAAAGTTAGCGATTATTTTGGAAACTTACGAAAGACAAGTAAGTTCTTTGAAAAAAGAACTTGATAGTATTAAAAATAAAAGAAGCAAAGATACAGCAAATGACAAAAAGATTGAAGTTTTGGAAAAATCAAACCAAGAACTTCAGTCCGAACTTAATGAGGCACTTGAGAGGTTGGACTCTTTAAGAAAAAATGAGGACAATTTTGAAGAAACAATATCTAAGTTGAAACAAAAATCTGCAAACTTAACAAAGGAATTAGAAGAAAAATCTAAGGAAATCGCTTTTTCAAAACAAGAAAAAGAATCTTTCACAGGTGAAGTTAATAAACCTGAAGAAATAGAGCATCTAAATGTCAAAATAAAGGAAATGACTTTAGCAAAAGAAACTTTGCACAAAATATATGTAAATATAATAACCGACAATGTTAAAAGATATATAGACTCTTCACTTGTTTCCAGTGATCAATATGAGTCATCCGAAGACCCAGGAGTTATGGAATTTAGCAGACAAGTTGAAGATATATTCAAAATTTTATTAGACTACAAGCAAAAATCCGAACTTTTCGAAAAAGAGGTATTGCAGGTTTCGCAAGAAAAAACTGAACTCCTTAATGAAAAAAACGGCGAGATAGAAAAGCTGATTCAAAACTCGGAAATTCTTAGCCAAGATATTATCAATAAAACAGAGACAATAAAGGAGCTAGAAACAGAAATCACAAATTTAATGACTAGTAATGATGTTTTGATGTCTGAACTTGACTCGTATAAAAACTCTGGACTGCAGACTATTTCAGAGTCCAATGAAGATAATATGTTGCTTCTGGAAACTGACCTAGATAACGCCAATAAAAGAATAGGAGAACTGGAAAAAATTATTGACAGTGGTGGCCAAATAATTTTATCGAGTGAATCCAGCAATACTTCCCTAGAGGCCAAAGTGAGCGGCAAGCTAAGCGACTACCAGGAACTACTAAGCAGTTTCGATGAATTAAAAATTGATTATGATGCTGTAACAAACGAATTATCTGAAAAATCAAACCTACTTACTAAGGTAAAAATTGAAAATGACGATCTTAAAGCGCATTTAGAGAGAATTAAAGCAGACTTTGAAAACACAGATTATCAACTTTCCGAAGCCAATTTTTCAATAGATAGTCTAACAGAGGAGTTAGAATTGACAAAGTTAAAACAGGAAGAACTTATTAAAGAGAATAAAGAAATTAAACTTCAAAACATGAGCAGCATTGATATAAAAAGCGAACTTAATGAGATTAAAGAAAAGTGGCTTACTGAGGAAAACCTGAGGAGGGAACTAGAATCTCAACTCAGGAGTCTTAAGGAAAAGTTACAAAATTCAAAAATGACTGAAACTACTTTAAAGGTGCAATATGATACATTAAACAAAGAATACTTAGCCACAAGCGAGACAAGAAATAATTTAGAGCACTCGTTAAGCGGTGCTAAGACCAGTATCGCCGAGTATGAGAAGAATTATACAGAACTTTTACAAAACTATGACGGTATTTTGCTCAGATGTGAAGAATTAAACACGAAACTGCATGAGAAAGATACTGAGATTTTAAAACTTCAAAATAATATCAAGAATATTGACGAGCAGAAGCAAGAATTAGAAAAAGTATTTGAAGAAAAAATAGTGCAATTGCAACACCTTATGCGACTGGAGGAATCAAAAAATGAAGATTTATCTAGTATTGCAAATTTGCGTATGCAGTTGGAAGAACAAGAAGAAACAATTAATAGGCTTACTAGTGTGGTAAAAGACGAGGAGTTAAAGAAAGCGGGTCTAGAGCAACTTTCGACTAAACAAGCTCAAGAGATTACAGAAATAACTAAGCACGAACTTGCTGATAAAGAAGTTTTAAATACCCTTGAAAAGCAGTTGCAATTAAGAGAGGAAGAAATTATCAATCTTAGAGGTGCCTTAAAAGAAAGTCAAGAAAAACATAAAATTTTACAAACGGTTCTTGATAAAAACGTCAAAGATTTTGCTCAACAGACACTAGAACAAGAGACTGATACTTCTATGGTAGACCAAACCCTTTTAGTAAAAAATAAAGAGACCGAATTGTTATTACAAGAAAAAGAACAGTTGCAAGGGGTAGTAAGTAAATTGCAAGTAGAATTACAAGAAAATCAAGAAAGTATATCAGTTCTACAGCAACAGTTGCAAGAGCTTGCCACTTCTCGCAACGAAGTTATAAATATGGTAACGATTAAGCATCAAGAGAGTCTCAATTACCATAACGAAATTCAAAGACTGTCGCAAATCCTAAAAACTGAAACTGAGAAGTATATGCAGCTGGAAGCTCAACTTGTTCAAGCAAGCAATGCCAGTCAAGAAATAGCGAAAAAGAGTGAAGAAAACGATAGACTTATTGATGAAAACGTGTTCTTAAAAGAAAAGTGTGATCTTTTAGCGAAAAATCTTTTAGAAGAGCAAGCTAAACTCCAGCAAGCTCTGACCGAAAAATCTGGTCCCTCTGAAAAAGAAATGTCTTTATCGAAACAATTAGAAAGACTTCAGTCCCATCTTGTAGAACTAGAAGAACATTATACACAAGAACTTCTTCAGACAGAGCAAAAAAACGCTGAATTGCAAACTAAAGTAACAGGGTTGGAACAGCGAGAAAAAAATTCAAGTAACATGTATACCTCGGTAAGCATTAGAGCCAACCAACAAGTGGAGACGTTGCAAAATCAACTACAGTTAGTAACAAATCAGAGGGAAGAATTACGAAAGAAAATTTCTGATGCGGAAGACACCAATAGCAAGCAATCGGCTGCGTTAACGAATCTGCAATTTGTTTTGGAACAATTCCAAAAAGGTAGGTGAAAAATCATTTATTATTCTTCGCATTCTTTAACATTGTCGGGGCGCCAGTCTTTTATACTATATTTTATCATTAGTTCCGTAGTATAATCATATGTTGTGTTGTCAAAGGCAGATGTTTCGTATTAAATAGATATTCGGTTAAAAAAGGATATGAGGGTATTAATGACAGCAAAACAATTGAAGGCGAATTATTCTTTATAATCTGGAAGGTCACAAACATGTTTAGGGAATTACTTAAACAATGTAATGGTGTATTAATTGTAAATATCGGTAAAATGTTTTCGAATTGTTATTTCAATATTGCAATATTGTATAAATATTATTATCTCACTCTGGAAACAACAGTAATAGGAAGATGAGTAAATACACAAATAATTCGGTCATATTTCGTTAAGGGGTAAAAGTAACCAATGAGTCACCATTTTATTAGGTATTTAAGTGGTATTTACAATTAATTGGTGACAAAATTCAAATTCTAATACGTCATTGGCATTCACTTTTTGTTCGTTTGCGATTTTGGCAACATCTGCGTCGAACATCGAGTTTTCAGCGCCCAAAATATATCAAATTAAGATAATCCTATTTTAAATTACAAAGAAGATAGTCTAGCTAGGCGAATCAGACTAAACTGTAATCTTTATTTTATATTAAAGCGCAAAAGTTGCAAAATATCGACAATTTCAATAGACCATGCATTAACTGACATTTTTAACCTAATTCAAAAATTAATTTATTTGGATCTTGTAAATAAATTAAAATTTTTATTGATATGGTCTACTTGACGTTACTGGTTAATGTGATGTAAAATAGACGGGCGCGGATACGAGGGGGGCTGACAGACTCCGTACGTAAAAATATTAGGATTTAATTATACTTACCTATATCCGAAAGTTAATATTAACTGTGTTGAAGGTTGTGAAAGTTAAAACTTAATAACTAATAACTTTGAGAGAAACCAACGTTTTTTCACAAAATTTGGCAATTATGGTTTTTTTAGGACGATGAATTGATTTTTTTTGTGAAATTTTAATGTACAATGTAGTCTGCTGCATTTTTCGTACATTTATTAGGTCATAACTTTTTTGTGCCTTAGTGTATTTAAGTTTTAAATGAATATAATACTTTTCTCATATTTATTACGTAAAAAAGGTATACTAAGTTGAGGTCGCCCAGAGTTACCGTTTCGGAAATATTTGTATTTAAATTGTTTAGTTACTATTAATTTGCAATATGCGGAAATATTTGCATTTAAATTGTTTAGTTACTATTAATTTGCAAAAGAAAAATTCTTCTTGAAGTAACCTATGAGGAACCAAATGAAATTAAGAGATGCGGTTGCTATGAAACCTCCATGTTGTTATTCGTTTGTTGATTATTGTAAGATAGCTGTGTGAGTTATTTGGAATTCCGTTTAGGACGAAAAGTACCTGTTTCGCCTAATGAGTCGCAAATATTTTTAAAGATCTTAAAATCAGGTTGTTCGATAGAGTTCCGAATATCATCTCTATGCACCTCGTCCATTAAAATTTTCCTGCGCGAATACACAGAACATATCCGGCATTTCTGTGTTTGAAAACAAATTGTGTCTCGGCGTTGTTACTTAACTTACGATATACTCAAAAATGAAATATTTTCTCACACAATTATCTTACAATAATCAACAAACAAATAACAACATGGCGGTTTTATAGCAAATGCATCTCTAAATTTCATTTGTTTCCTCGTAGAAAATAATTTTGTTTGCTCGTTTTAATAGTAATTGGGCAGGGTGCCCTAAACAATTCCAATGCATATATCTCCGAAACGGTAACTCTGAGCGATCTCAACTTAGCATACCTTTTTTACGTAATAAATATGAGAAAAGTATTATTTTCATTAAAAACTTAAATACACTAAGGCATAAAAAAATTATCACCTAGTAAATGTGCGAAAAATACCGCAAATAGTGCCCCCTACATTGTACATTAAATTTTCCTTAAAAAATCAATTTCTCGTCCTAAAAAAACTAGAATTGACAAATTTTGTGAAAAAATTTTGGTTTCTCTCAAAGTTATTAGAGAGGAACAAAAATTAAATTTTAACTTTGACACCCTGTATCTCAGTTAATATCAACTTTCGGATATAGGTAAGTATAATCAAATCCTAATATTTTTACGTAAGGAATCTGTGGTTTTTCCATGTGCCATTATATTACTGTGGTATTAATATTTATACAAACTACTTATTAAGAAAATAATTCGCACAGAAGCTATTCGTAAAATTTTAACGAGTTAATACTTGATATACATTGTGTCGGGAGGAAAGGGAATGTATTCTAGAAGTCAATATATGAAAAAATATCATATAAATGTGGGTCCGAAAATGCTTACTTTCCGAAATACAGTAGTCAAAAAAAATAATATTTTTTTCATTTAATTTATGTTATTACAGATGTGTATGCACTATACTGGGATGAAACTACGTTTTCTCGATTTAAAAAGTTTTGACCATTCCAGAATCGCTAATTTTACGAAAATCTGGAAATCGAAAAAAAAACATCAGTCACGTAGTAAGACAGTAATTTAATTATAATTATTACTTGAAAACAGTTCGTCCTACCAGAAAACTCAAGAAAATACCTATTTTAAGAAATAGCATCTCTTTCATAATACATTAATACTTAAATTCTAATTTTTGAATATTGACGTAAAAACCTCATCTTTTTTAGGCTCGACGCTCTTTCAGTATGATAATTTGTCTCATCTCGTCACTAATAATATCTAATAATATAATAAACACCCTGCATTTACCGTATTCTATGTATTAGGAACAGAGATAATAATATGTTGTCGGGAACTTCTAGTTTCAAGAAATATATTTAATATTATGTTTTTACTCCCAAATTGAACATGATCTACGAACCTCCAAATATTCCTTCCTTTTTATTGAATTTATTGAGTTTTTTGCTAGAAAAAAAACTATATACAGGGTAAGTTTTTAAAGTGTTGCAAGCTTATATCTCAAAAATCTCAAAAACCATTTCAAATATTGTCGTGACCTTATGGTGAGTGACATTTTGGACAATTACCCCCTCTCTGCTTTATTGGGTGGGGGATAATTTTGAATTTTAAATAGGACTTGATCATAAAATTGGAATCTACATTAAAAAAATCTACTTATGTGTATAAAGAATTTTTTTCGTTTTTTTTTATGGTGAATGTGATCGAGTTTGGATTTGTTCGGATTTGTATATGTATGTCGGGTATGTATATAAATTTTGCAAATAAATCAAGTTTACTTATTTCAGAATAATTATTCATTTCCATAGAAATGCAGTATTTTTATTTAAGCCAGTTAATAATTTTGATGTTTTAATGATTAGTTCACAGTTTATTACCCAATTAAACATGGAAGTAAATTTTAATGCGAAAGTTGATATGTTGTTAATTTTGGGGGATGCAGAAAAAAAAGTTGATTCCAATTTTATAAACGTATATCAAGCTATAATTCCAATCCAAAAAGAGAGGGGATAAATGTAAAAATATGTTTAAATGTCCATGTCATTCAAATCCAGGGATGCCATATTTGAAAAATTTTCTTCAATATGAAGAATTTTAGCCTAAATATCACCAATGAAGAAAAGAATATTTTACGGAAACTACTAATATATGAGAAATTTTTCAATTTAACATATATATTTTAGTGAAATACCCAATTTCAGTAATATAGCGAGGCCTAATTGAAAAATTTTGGAATGGAACCTTTAAAAAAAATTTCATTCGTTACTTTCATGCCGGGGCAATAATTTGGATTCGGAACAAACCCGAGCCTCTAAAAAAAGGCCATTAGTTTCAACCGGGAGTCCTTGTAGAATTATGAAGAATGTTTCAGTTGAAATCGAAGAAAATCACTAATAATAATCTGGCACCACTGTTCAAATCTCTATTTAATTTCAATTCGAAATTTCATGAAAATATTTTAATCAGTTTTTGAGATATCGCCTTGTAACACTTTAAGAACTCACTCGGTAGGACTCAAAAAATTGGCCTTAACGTGCATATTTTAAACTTATTATGAAAGTTAACGACACACAAAACAAACTCGAAGAATTGATATGTCGGTAAAGTTATATTCTATAATTTTGCAAGTGCAAGATTTAACACTTTTATTAGCAGGGCGCTTACAACCTTTCGGTCAGTGCCTCTTTGTGAGGAATTCTCCATTCTTAAAATAACCACATAGATGCATGTATGCTCCAAATAAACATTTACAAAGTTTTTATGAAAAAGGAAACATTTTATGTGTTTTTAAAATTTGTAAATGTTTACTTAGTGTTACATGCTTCTTATGTGGTTCCGGGATTCCTGGCAAAGAGGCACTGAAGGTGACCGAAAGGTTGAAAGCGCTCTGCTAATAAAAGTTTTAAATCTTGCACTTAAAGACAAAACTGTTTTACTGTTCAAATTTTTTTATTTAAGTTCTTTTAAGGACAGGGAATTCCTGGATTCCTGACAAAGAAGTACTGAAGGTGACCGAAAGGTTGAAAGCGCTCTGCTAATAAAAGTTTTAAATATTGCACTTAAATACAAAACTGTTTTACTGTTCAAAATTTTTTATTTAAGTTCTTTTACGGACAGGAAATACCTGGATTCCCGACAAAGGGGCACTGAAGGTGACCGAATGGTTGAAAGGACCCGCTAACAAAAGTTTTAAATCTTGCACTTAAATACAAAGTTGTTTTACTGTTCAAATTTTTTTTTTATTTAAGTTCTTTTAAGGACAGGGAATTCCTGGATTCCTGACAAAGAGACACTGAAGGTGACCGAACGGTTGCAAGCGCTCTGCTAATAAAAGTTTTAAATCTTGCACTTAAATACAAAGTTGTTTTTCTTTTTATAATCTTGACTTTTTGGTTATTTTGACTTACTAACTAACTTTGTTAATAAAGATTACGGAAGAAGTAGATGGTAACACATTGGCTATGTCCTAAATTACAAAAATTATTGCCTGATACGCCTCTAATCCTTTGCTCTAAGCATATCATATTTTAATAATTGTCTACTTTATAGTTTTGCTTCATTTGTAGTGCCAAAGATCAAGACTAATTAATGTTAAGAATACACATGCCTCGCGATTAAATTATACTCAAAAGACAATGAATTGACCTTAAACCCCTACAATATTTATAAATAAACTTTCTACTTCCCATTCAAAATCTTGGATTGTCACTGCCAAAGGTCATAAAACAAATTATTCAAAGTTCTTAGTGAGTCCAGGGGCTATATTTTGTTGCTTAAATATTAATTATTATCATTTAGATATTCAGAAATACATTTTTATTTGATAATATGTATTAATTTTTATTAAGATTTTTAAAATTCTAGTGATATTGATAGCTAAGCTCCGCTTACAAGATAAGTGGTAAAGGATCATTTCGGTTACGTCAGTAAATGGTCCGGAATATCGTTAGTTTTAATAATATTAGTTCACATTATGGCTTTTTTTTAATAGCAGGCGAAGTTTGTTCGGGGAGCATAGCTATCTACAGGGTGTAACAAATTCATTGCTCGCCATTGGGATTTCGGAAACGGTAAAAGACAGGGCGAAGTTGCGTAATTATGGGCCCAATAATATGCTGCAAAAAAATTTATAAATACAGGGGCTTTCAAAATATTCGGAAAAATATAAAACTTTGTGTTTCGGTTTTATTTTTTCCTGACTTGAAGAGATGTCCAAATATAAATTTCACTTCCTCATTACTACTTTTTATTCTCCACAAGATGGCATCATCAGATCTTTAATGCAACGTTTCGTCTTTGCGTCACCATCATCAACTTAATTTTTTTAAATGCGAGCCTGGATTTTTTTATTTATTACCTTAATCTACATTCAACAGTATACAATAATCAACAATTACTGATTTTCCGATGTTTTGGTACTTTTCTTTCGAAGAAACTGAAGATTTCTAAAAAAGTTTTATTGCTATTTCTGCCAAACTAATAGTTTTATCAAATTTGTTCGGAGTCTAATTACAAGAAATTTAAATTGTTAATACAAATAAAATTTGGCTCTTAAAGCCAGCACTTTTTAGACTTTAAAAAAGCTTTGAGTTTTACATTTTCGAATTATAGCGGATTTTTTAAACAAAATGAAATTACAGGAACGTACTAAGGGTATTTTAATGAAGATGGCCACTTTAAGGAACAATACGTCTTAAAATCAGTAATTGTTGTATACTGCTGAACTTAGATTTATGTAGGTCATCTTTCATAATTTAAACAAAATAGTCCAGGTCAGTATTTAAAAAAAAGTTGATGATGGTGATCTGATGATGCCATCTTGTGAAGAATAAGAAGTTGCAATGAAGAAATGAAATCTATTTTTGAACATCTCTTCCAACAAAGCCAGGAAAAAATAAAAACCGAAATACAAAATTTTAGTTTTCAAGTCCCTGTCCCTGATTTTTTGCGGCATATCTTTATCCTTTAACCGACTCTTTCCGTTTCCGAAATGCCAATGGTGAGCAACGAATTTGTTACACCCTGTATAATAATATACTTTCCGAGAATAGATATAATTGATAGCTATTGCACCTCTTACAAAATAGTTAAACCGCTGTCAATGTTAGCTTCAGTCACGATAAAACTGTCAATTTTTAAGTTTCTTCGCCCCCTTATTAAAAAAAGATAATGCGAATTGAAGCCCGAAATGAAATGCAAGGACCCATGCACTTGCTGACTATAATATTAATATTTGTTACCAAGCCCTTGGCCGTCAGTTTGTAAGCGGAGAATAGATATCATTGTTGCTCTTTAATTTTTTAGTGATTAGTTTTAAAAAATTGAATCTATAATATGCATTACACGCGTTTACACTACATGCCTCTAACTGTTTTTATTTTCCATACGCAAAAGTTTGATTAAGTAAATTCCCAGCATCACTTGTTTTCTCCTCATTAAATATAAATAAAAGTAAATAATGAACGTAAATAAGGACAATGCTTAATATTGATAAAGTCTTCCTTGTATTTCAAAAAAAATATTTTGATGTCGAATATAACGTAAATTTCGACACATGTTCGCAATGTTCCAATCATATCTTAGAAAAAGCTATATGGGAATGTGCATAGCTTGATATGGTGAATGAGTATGGTTTTTTCACCCTTTTTTTGGGGATGGGATGAACAAATCTCAACCTATAACATTTCGCTTAACTGAACCTAAAGCCCTGGTTTTTATTACATTTCGTTACGAAATATTTCGGTGGATCGGAACGGAAAAGTTCGTCGTTGGTCATTTGGTCACATGTGTGGTATTCACTGCAGTACAAGTGCGTGGTTAAAAATGGACGATATTAGTAGATTCATTTGTACAGGGTGATCACGTATGCGAATTATTATAATTATCATACTAATCATACAAATTGTAAGCATATTTTTTAATACAAGATTTTTAAACTCATAAAATATGGATCCCCGACGTATATCTGTAAACATGATTGAGGCTTGTGGTACATTGTTAGAATAAAAGTAATCTTACAGCGGTTAGACTCGAATACCAATAACTTTCCAATAATAATCAGTAAATTAAAAAATGTAAAACCTCTTTTTAGATAAAGAACACGATGTCATAAAAGAAACGGCACGGATACGACGCCAAATAAACGTAGAAAAACAGGTTCAAGAAAACTTGCGGAAAGAAATAGACAATTTAAGAGAACAGCTAGAGGAAAGCAAGATAGGTCTTCAGGCCGCTTCGAGATTATCGGACCAGTTAGAGGCTATAAAAAAACAAAATTCCGGACTGAAAGAGGAAGGTAAAGTATTCGAATATTTTATTCTATTATTTTAAATATTAGTTTCATTGTTTTGTCTACTACAGCTGGCGGTACGTGAAAATACAAATATGTGATTAGATTGTTTTGAAATATTTCCGACGTTGGCGAATTGTTGATCGAGATAACGAGAAAAGTGCATTCTTTCTTCCACGGGTCTTAAGCGAATTAAGCGAAGCACTTGATGCACAAATTGGAACGCGTCAAAAATGTTTCTCGTTTTGTCTTTATTTCTCTTTGTGTGAAAAAAATTATATTGGAAACAAAAAATGTTCACCGCTCGTAACTTTTCCATTGGTCGTAATCTGTGTTTATTTCAGTCTAGCAGAGAAGTAAAGACGCAATGAACTATAATTAATACACTTATATCCATTATGGTAATACTAGAATAAGTTTTATAACATTTTTTCTGGAAAATTTTCAAGCAAAAGTTCTATAACATTAAGATTAATAATTATGCATTATAGGCCTAATACTTATAGAATAAAATCTATGTAATTATTGTCTGTCAGTCGTAACCTTTGTTCTAAATATCGTTTGGTGTAGATGGCAGAAATTTGGCATAGTTGTAATGGATCAAACGGGCAAGTCGAAAGTGATCAAAATGTGTTCTCGGGTGCCAAGAGAAAGGAAACTAAATTTTATTTATTTGATAACAGCTTTTTTGAAATAAATTTTCAAGAAAATTATTCCAAAAAAAGAACCAATATTATGGGGACGGTTTTATTGATTTGTTGTTACCCGGTATTTCTATACGCAATCGTTCTTAGCTAAAACTCTATCTCGAGTAAGTTTTAATTAATGCTCATCATATTGTGTAAATTATAGTTCTGTATCGCCAGCTGTATTTTCAAAATTTCACAATGGTAAAATGATAAATTTTACTAAATTGTTATATAATTTTATTTTGCGTTGTCATGTTGTGTAGTAGAGTGTTTAATTCTGTAGCAGTATGCAAATACCGATACAAATAATTTGTAATATTATTTATTTTAGGATGTTATGGTGAATGCTCCCTAACTTTATATTGTATATATTTAGATAAGAGTGGGTCACTTTTTATGCTTTACCGATACTTAATGTTTTTTAAATATTCTTAAATACTCAAATAAAACAGAATAGTGTTTTTCGCTATAAAAAATAATTATAGTCTATCCACATTTATGATTTATTATTACTATTAAGTTATATTATATTTTTACAGACATGTTATGGCTAGTGTTGTGATCGCTCGAGCAGAAAAACCGCTCGAGTACTCGATTATTGAAATAACCGACATCACTCGATTATTAAAAAAACTGCTCAAGTTATAAATTCAAGCGAAAATCGTCGCTTGTTACTTATTAGCTTTCACTCGGTACCCGAGCTTCGCTTGACGCGGACCGAAATGTGCCCACTTGATAGTGTGATCGCTCGAGGTAAAAAACTGCTCGTATATTCGAGCAGTTTTTCGCTCGATAGTGATTCAAGCGAAACATCGAATCGTTGCCTTTCACAGCGAAACATCGAATCGTTGCCTTTCACTTGATACCCGATCTTCGCACGACGGCGCGGCGCGTTCAAGTTTGACGCCCGGAAGGCTGACACGACATACGTCTTTGTTAAAGGCACATAAATGAGAGAAGGTGCATACAAAAAAGTATGCCAAATCCCTTAGTGGATTCATCGCGACATGGGTTTTGTGTTGACTGGCTAGCCAGCTTCGATTGTAAATTTTTAAAAAAGTTAAATGAAATAATTTTTTTAATTATCAGAATCAACTGTTCTTCCTTAAAAAAAAACTCTAGACTAACCTTCTAAAACTTACAAAAACAACCCCTGGTGTTTCATCAACACGTTCTACTTAGTCATAAAAATTTTAAGTGATCGAGCGATTCACTCGATTATTAAAATGACTCGAGTATCAAGTACTCGATTATTCAAATCATCGTTTTTTCCCAACACTAGTTATGGCGTCATTTAATTAGTTTCTGTTTATAAACTTGAATAAAATTTAAAAATTACTTTACAATGCAGAACCTAATAATTAATTATTTTATTCTTACATTTGTGGATCTGACGGTAGCCTCCTATGCGGCGCAAAAATCTATTCAGTAAAATATGCAAAATGTACGTACCGGGTGGCTCAATAAGAGAGGACGTCGCTGCATCTGAAACCGTTAATCACACTTTTTTTTAAGAAAAGTGGCCCAGAGAAATAGCTGGAAATTATTGTTGCTAGATTGGCCGCTAGATGGCGTAACAGTAATTACAAATTAAAAATATATTAGCGCCCCTCCCATCCACTGTAAAACTGTAAATAACGTGACTTATAATACAAATAATAAAGCAAGAATAATATAAATTAACTAATTAACTAAATAATTAATATACATTAACTAGGGAAATTAAGGAGACCATTCGTTTTTCTAATTTGTAATGAGTGTTACGTCCTTTAGCAGCCAACCTAGTAATTTCAAAATAATTTCCAGCTTTTTGTCTTGGCTACTTTTCTTCAATCGTATTTTGTCAAAAGCTGTGCGATTACCGGTTTTCAAGATACAACCCTCATCTCTAATTGGGCCACCCGTGTATTATTATCATTGTATGAGTTCCGCGAAAAATGTTAACGTATTTTTTCTTCACTTCCGTATGTGTTGTTAGTACAGGTATAACAAAAAAAAATAGTGACCAAAGTATGAAGGTTTGTTCGTTTGTGTTACCGAAAACTGCATTAACCTGTATCTACTACCCCTTTACTCTGAAAAGCAATCACTAGAAAAGAATCGGTGCCGTTTGGTGCTGTACAGACGAAAAAACCTATTATTGATCAATAAAATGTATTCTTTTTATTTTATTTTTAGATATTTATTTCCATTTTCAGTAAAACGATTCATTTTGGACGGCCGTTTTTGAAATATCAGCTGGTAATTCTGGGTAAATGGGATCCCAGAATATCGACTGATATTTTCATGAATGGCTGTAAAGACATCGCCTATTAACATCACATTCTTATCACGACTTTCAGTATTACGTATATTATTTTTTTTTAGAATTAATATTGTTATTTCGTATTTTTTTTATTTATTTTTCGTTTCAGTTACACTAATTATTTATATGCTAAAACTAACTAAATCTAAACTGCATAATGAATTATATCTCAATTGGGTAAAATGAAAAATTATGTTTACACGAATAATTTGTCGTTATGTTTACCTCGAAACCTGGTTCCGAAGTATTTCAATCCTTAGAGCCAACGAGATTCCACTATAAAAAGAGATTAAGGATTGTATTACCGTACATACTTCAGTAATACGTCCCGTAACACATAAAAAATCAAGATTATTACATTATAAAGCTTACAGGGTCGATAGCCTGTTGGACTTTTGTCTAATAAAAATGTGTTAATAATATAATTTTTTTGCTTATGCTTATATTATGGTTAAATTTGACATTGTGACCTCTATTTTTTCCAGTTCACATTGCGTTGTATATGCGCTAGAGCTAAGCACACCCAAAAATGTCAATAGTTCTTTCAGAATCGTTCGACTTTTTTGCCGTTATAAGAACTAAAAACTATTACATTTGAACAGAAACGTAATTTAGAATTTGTTGTTTATTCTATAAAATAACACGGAAATAAGCAAATGCCTTAAATTAATTGTTCATATAGAACCACTATATAGTTCGCCGGTGTACAGGGTTGATCAAAATTATTCTAGTAGTTCATATAATCAATTTTCCTAACATCGCTCATTTAGGCTCATTTACAATTTTGAAAAACTAAAAAATATTTTAAATACTTTTCGCTCTTTAAAAAATGTAGTTGTTTAAAACAACCATTTTCGGAAAAAATAATTGATTTATTGCCATTAATTTTCAAATAAGTGAGAATACTACAATGAAAGCCACAATGGTTTGCCCTCCTGTATACCAATAGTATGACAAAATTTGCTGAATTACTGCTGATGCTGGATTGTTTGATTATCTCGACAGTGGTTGATTTTTGATAAATGAAGCGTACATTTTTTAAAAAGAAATGCCAAAAGTATTTAAAAAAATATTATTTAGTTTTCCAGAATTGACATCTATAAAAATTTTGTCCCTACGAATGGGGTGCCAGGTTCGTTCCTAGCTTCCTGGCTATGTACAATAATAATTCTAGTATGGGTTTCTTAGTCCATAATATGGACTAAGAAACCCATACTAGCTCATATTATGAGCTATCATCATCATTCAGCCCTCTGTGTCCACTGCTGGACATAAGCCTCCCCTATTTCTGCCCATTCCCTCCTGTCTTGAGCTCTTTGTATCCGGTTGCCTGCACATCTCTTTAGATCGTCCGTCCACCGCGTAGGGGCCTTCCCTTGCTTCTTCTATCCAAGCGCGGTCTCCACTCGAGTAGTCTTCTCGTCCATCTCCCATCCATCATTCGTGCCACGTGTCCAGCCCACTTCCATTTGAGTTTGCTAATCTGGGTAACTACATCCGTGACGCCGGTTCTTCTTCGTAAGTCTTCATTTCTTATGCGATCCCGCAGTGATACTCCGAGCATGGACCTTTCCATCTTGCGCTGTGTTACCTTAAGTTTCTTAGCACTTGGTGTGGTTAGTGTTAAGGTTTCGGCTCCATAGGTCATGACCGGCGACACACACTGATCGAACACCCTCCTCTTCAAACACTGTGGTATATCGCTTCCAAAGACTTCCGCAAGCCTTCCATATGCTGCCCAAGATAGTGTAATTCTTCTTTTCATTTCACACGTTTGGTTGTCTCTTGATATTTGGATTTCGTGGCCAAGATAATCATTCTTGCTCACCAGAGCTACTTCCTCATCACCAATGGAAATTTGCTCACTGGGGACTAGATTTGTCATATATTTTGTCTTTGAGATATTGTTATCTGATAACAAAACTATATCATCCGCAAAACGCAGATTTGTTAATTTTTGGCCATCTATATTTAGGCCCTTGTTTTCCCAATTAAGTTTTTAAAAGCATACTCCAAGACTGTGATAAAGAGTTTTCCTGCCTGACCCCTCTGCCAATTTGAATGCATTTAGTATTTTCATGAAGTTTTACCGTTATTGTAGCATTTTGTAGATATTGTAAATCAGATTTGAGTATCTATAATCAACCTGGCATTCCTGTAATGCACTGAAGACCGCATTCAGCTCCACCGTGTTAGGAGTAGTGTTGTGATCGCTCGAGCGAAAATCCGCTTGAGTACTCGATTATTGAAATAACCGACATCGCTCGATTATTAAAAAAACTGCTACTCTACTCGATTATTAAAATCGCTCGAGTATCACGTACTCGATTATTAAAATCATCGATTTTTCCCAACACTAGTTAGGAGGGACATCAAGACAAATGATCATTGAACTACTAGTATATTATTTTATTATACGCGGGCCAAATATTACCATATACTTACCGGTCTCCCTATATAATACTTCTGAACTATAACTTTTTAAACATTGTTGTGCAGGAACTCAACGCGATCTCTGGCTATGTGTACATTTTACTCCGGGATTAGATATATGGCTGTCGAAATATTATTCATAATTATTGGTTCAGGTGTGGTGACATTGACGGAAGCATTAACGGGGTGGGAACATGTCCATTACCTCTGATAATGTTGTCGGTGCTTGGAGCTTGAAACCTATAATTCAAGAGATCGCTGTTGAGTCCCTTGGGTGTGTGTACGTGTTTGTGATTAATGCTCGCAAATTTTAACTGACAGGTGGATGCCATTAAAGTTGGCTGATGGTAGGTCCGAGTCCCATGACTTTATGAAAACTTCGGAAAATATGGATATTTTAGCCCTGATTTTATTAATTTAATTAGTAGTCGAACGGTTTTAAATAAGGAAAAAGCTAATATTTTAAACCATAAATAAAATAACCTCTCGTCTAAGTAATTTGCTTGTTAGATTAATATTAAAACGTCAGGAGTTATTAATTTCATATCATATTTCCTATTATATATCCTAGGATATCTTAGATAAGTTGTAGTTACCTACTTAAAATATCCAGCTTAAAGGTGCGTTGTCTAAGAGCAATGCTGTGTTTGCGAGTTTCGATGCTTTGGTTCTACTGTCTATATTTTTTTGTGAAGATTTTTGGGACGCGAAGTATGGAATATAACAGAGAAAGAGGCGACGCATTCGCGACTTGGACAACTCAGCTTTAATAAAAAGGTTTTAATTTAGGCCAGTTTTTTTTAATGTGTTGATTTGATAAAAAAATTACCTAATATATACAGGGTGTCCCATAACTTGGGAACAAAACCGATTAGGTCATATAAGTTTTTCAAGTTTCACATTTTTGAGCTGCTATGTGTATGTATCAGTAGCTGCTTTAAATGGTAATCAAAACGAACAGGTTCCACCATCTCTAATTCTGGGGGTATTTTATGGATTTCGCCAGTACCAGCTGCTGGTCTGACTGTTGGCAATGCGCCAGCTGATCGAGAACGGTTTACTGCACATGAATACGTGCAATTATAATTGCCATTGCAAAAGAGAAGAATTGCCGACTCTAATACAGCTTTTACTCATACAAACATCCGATATATTGAACCGTTTTCAAATTATGACTTATTTTCGAAAACACACTTTCACTTTCAATACCCTGTATCTCTAGAACGAGAAACATTTCGAAAAAACTTATATGACTTAATCGGTCTAGCTTGATGCTTAGTATCTCCAGTTGCTCTATGGGATGCCCTGTACAATAGGAAAAAATCTTAATAGTAGAGTAAGGCCCGGTCTAGACGTTAAACCTTTTTAGTTATTAGTAGATTTACATATGTCGGTTTGCCGACAGATTATAATCAATAATTAACTAACCAAGCAACATCGACTGTGACAATATCATTTCCAATATCATTGATGTAATTAAAATTAGCTAACTTTTATGACAGAATCATTTCTGCCAACGTAATAAAATTTATGTCACAATCAAATTTGTCTAGTTTCTTAATTATCGATTGAAATTATTCGGAAAACCGACATTAGTATTTAGATAATGAAAATACAATTGCTATGATTTTTGTTTTATGTAGGAGTTTGTCGTTTTAAGCAGAGCACTTTTGCGCACGTTTTTGGTTGTCCAGTTGCACGCTTCACCTATGTTTTTTTAATCTCATTTGGTAACTGTGAGGTATCTTTTCTATTCCCCAGTTACTGAATGGGATTTGCAAAAATGTAGTGTCCTATTCACCATTTTTATTTTTTGCTCGTCCACGCAGTTTTATTTTTTGCCAGTTGCTTATTTTTTAGGTAAAATAAAAGCAAAGGAGGAAATTGTAAGACTCTCTCTCTCGTTTGTAATCAATTATGCAGATAAAAAAGAAACTTAATATATTCATAACAACTGTTTCTCCTTTGCTTTAAATATTCTAATATTTTTGCTTCTTTGTAGCCCGATTATATTGATTTGGATTGAATTTAACCTATTTTTTGCAGTTTTCAGTTATTTATCTTCGACGTGGCATGCCGCAACCCAATCTGAAAGTTTAGGGCGTGAGTATTACATCAGGTACTGGTTCGATTTTAAATAATCGGTCCCTGAGTAAGACTTACACTCTTCCTTTCGCTGTCTTCGCAACGCTGGTATTCCCGTTTATTATTATTTTTTTAATATTTAAGTTCTTAGTTGTTAGATTTTATTGCATCTGAATCAATAATTTTTTATGTAAGATAGTTATATAATTTAAAATCGGTAGGTGCTTCTAATTATTTTTCAAAACTATCAATATTTCTAACATTTTCGGTATATCTTAGTGTACATTTTGAACAATACAAAAAAATAACAGTATAATTGATTATGAAAATCCCTCGTTTCCTCGGGTTATAAATCAGACCACCCAACTAGCAATTTTAGTAGCCGTTACGTATTCGTCACTAATAAAGATCTTTACAAGTTCCCTCTACTCGTATCGGTAACCGTTCAGGCATCATTTCTTTACCACGTTGCTACCAAAATAAGAAATAATTTTGTGGTAACGATTACGTGCCTGCATTGTCGCTGGAACTAACATTCTTACGTTGCACTACCATTCCTCGAACATTCCAAAATCGTAAATATGTGGTAATTCCAACCAAAATTGGACTTACTCCCATCATGTCTTAAACATATTTTGATATCTCTCTCATTCATCTAAAATAATGTATATTTATTCCGTCTATCATATGGAGCTCTATCCGAACAATATGTCGGTTCATGTTTTATGCACTTAACCATAAAATAATATAAATATTTAAGACTTTGATTTCGGTGTGCCCAAGATGCTAAAACCAAAACGCGTTTAATTTTTCTGTGAAAAATAAGGAGGTTAGATCTAAAAATAATAACGCGCCCTTAAGATAAAGCCTTTTAAAGAATAAAATATTGGAAATTTTAAAAATAATAAAATATAAATATATTTATTTGAAGAGGTTTGGCAATTTTGTAAATACCCTAATGCTTAAAAATAACAAAAAACAAGTTTTTATTATCAAACAATTAATAATAAAGCGAATATTTCGTATTTTACAAAATTTAGGATTTTTTTTTTAAAATGGCGTCGCGATAGATCTCTATTAAACGTATCAGGCCAAGAACGGCGTCGAGAACGAAACGTTCAGCTCTCCGTCCGTCCGTAAGATACCATAGAACCCTTACGAATCAGTTACTGTATGGTAATGTTTATAGTCACTCTGCGTTGTAGGTACCGTTAATATTACTCTGTAGCCGCGCCTACTTAAAAGTAATATTTCTGCCGTAACGGCGACGTTTTCTTTTTACTTTAACGTTTTGGTGTTGTATAAGTAGCTAAATGTTGACGCGCTGTAATTCCAGTAACCTTTATACTGACCATAAAGTAATAAAAAATGCGTAATACATTTAGTTCCTCCGTATAAACTTCCGCTCAACTTTATACAACACCATAAAGTCACTATACTAAGTAAGTGTTACGTAAATTCTACTAATAATTTTAATTTAGTAGTATCTTAAACTTTATAGTAATTAATTTGGTGCCAATTACGACGTTTTTACCAAGTAGCAGTGTCAATGAGTCACCGTTTCTATAACTTTGATGCTAGTTGGGCACCGATTTAAAATCGTATCAAATAGGGACAAACTTAATCACAACGTTAAATAGAACACTTTATCCAAATTGTAAAGGAATCATATTGGTGGTATATGACAAAAAACTAGTTCTTAACTTTTTTGAATAAACTACAACTACAATTTTTTTTATATTATAAGCAGACCTTATAGCATAAGCAGATCTTACATGACCCTTGTTAATGTATTATTACTAACATACCTAGTAACGTGTGGTATTACTTTAGTAATGATAATAATCGTGTAAGGCCTGCTATACATTTTTCCAAAAAATTAACTCATGTTTATTTCTAGTGTCCCAGCTCCAACAAAAACTAGCTAAAAGCGAAGAGGCCATACACAACCTGACAAATCAAACTGATGGCAAAATCGACAAAACTCTCATTAAAAGTCTTGTAGTAGGACTTATTTCTTCCGGGCATATTCATAATTGGAATAAGGATCAGGCCCAGATTATTAAAATCATTGGTACTGTCCTAGATTTCAACCAACAGGACCATGACAAAGTCAAATTGAATCAAGCTCAACAAGGATCATGGCTGGGTTCAATTCTTTTCCCACAACCAAGTTCTCAAAATATGTCGCAGGAATCTTTGTCGCAGGCTTTTGTCAGATTTTTGGAAAACGAATCGAAACCACGAGTAGTTCCGAGTCTGTTAAGTGAACAAGCAAACAGGCCGAGTACAAGTACCGACAGTAGTAAAAGGACTACCCCTCGAGCTTCACCTATAGTATTAAACGAAATTGTTCTACCGACTTTTGCTGATTTTGGGCAGAGTAGAAATTCCAGTTCTATATTAAAAGATGTTTTAAAAGATAATAACAATAGTTAGTTGAACTGGATGTAGAGGGGTTGGAACAGATTCATGTGCGGAGATTTGCGGTTTAACAGAAAAATGTCAGTGAAAAGTTTTCAGTGAGGATAAACTATGTGGGCTGGAAAAAAATATAAATTGTAATTCTACTGGAGAAGATAAAACCGCGTAACTGCACATTTTCGCATAAACCACTCTGATAATAGATAATTTAGGTTCTTCAATATTTTGTTGAATAAAAATATTTTTATCAATGTATTGATCGTCATTTCTACACTACGCCAATTAATTATCGAGATTCGAAGAGTCACATCCTAATTAATAAGGTGTTATTTCGTTAATAATGAATCAATTTCAATAATTGTTTTCCAAGAAAATAGATTCTAGAGTTTAGGACTGAGTAGTTTAAGTCCTGATATGTTCAATTGTACTGGGTAGTGCATAAAATATAGATTCATGTAAATTTCCTAAAATTTAAATTTGACATATCTTACATAAAAATTGAATTTTATTCTGTGCGAGTGCTACGCAATTATCTATTCATTTAGTTCATTTACTTAACATTAAAAATACAAACTAGGCTTATAAGAAAGACGGATAGGTATCACCAATTCATAATGCGGGTTTGTTCGGGTTTATAAACTCTAAAAGCAACATAACTTCAGCGGGCATTTAGTTTTGTAGCGCATGGATATCCAACGCCGTATGTCTGAGATAAACGGAAATCCGTGTAAACCAGGCGCTTCTCTCCCAATATAAGTTGTTAGTTTTTTTACATTAATCCGTTTTTCTTTAACCGTCGAAATTCAAACTGGATTTTTAATATTAAGTAAATTAATTAAATGAATAGATAATTGTGTAGCTGAATAGATAATTGTGTAGCAGTCTGTATTATAGTATGTGTTGATATGATTTTTATTCAGCAAAAAGTGATAAAAGGTCTCATTTTACGATACGTTTTTTTTTTTTCGACAATATAACGTATTTAGAGGAATTTGTTTGTTCGGGTTTGTCAGCAAAAAGTGATAAAAGGTCTCATTGGTTCTTTACTAAACGTTTTTTTTTTTCGACAACGTAACGAATTTAGAGGAAATGGTAATTTGTTTGTTACCGCGAGTGACATGGCGATACTTTTGGGCCTGCGCCTAACCCAGATATGTATCTAATTGATTTAGATCAAATAATAAATAAAATTGATTTTTTATGTAATATGCACAAATTTAAATTTTACGAAATTTACATGCATCTAGGTTTTATGCGCTACCCCGTACAATTAGACTACTCTGCCTCATACTCTAGAATCTGTTTTCTATCAGTGAAAACAAAAATTATTAAAATTGCTTCATTATTAACAAAAAAAATAGCTTCTTAATTAGGACGCGAATTTTTTAATATTCTATAATTATTTGGCGTTGCTTTCACTCCATGCATCGTCCAATTAAATCATATGGATATTCTTTAAAAATTGCCTCACATATATATGTTGATATAACGGATTTTATCTTGTCCAGCTGAATACCGGTCATTGAAATCAATTTCTTAAAATTGCTGTTCTTGTAACAGAGATTGACTGATATCTAAATCATTTTATTAATATTTCACGTCTCCGTTTGTTAAATTGCCAATAAGTCTTAAACCTTTTCTGTTTAACGTTTGTAATATATTGTATATTTTAATTTTACAATTTGTACCATTAAAATTAATTATTTTTATCTGAGATTATAATTTAAATGTTATTGTTAAAAACTGTAACGTAAGCTGTAAGATACTATTGGTTTATAAAATAAATTTTTAATATATTGCCATTTAAAGATTTATTGATTTTTCTACAAGTATGTCTTTCATCATAAGCGTAAGAAGGGGAAGAATGGAGAGGGGGAACCCTCGATCCTTAGCGGCCGATGATCAAAACGCATCAATGAATTGTCAGAATTTCTCTTAACGCATGATTTTACTTCGTTTTTACCAAATTTTAGCTAATATCTTTGCCAGCGGCGGTGTTTTTTACTATTTTGAAACAGCATTAAGCAATTTAAAACTATAAACGCAGCGCAGTACCCGACCTGGTAAAGATTTAAATAGATTAAAAAATTATAAAACAGCAAAAAAAATGTCAATACTTGATTGCTTTATTATACTCGACGATCTATCAGCGATGTTCTCGAACTACATCTTTTGGCCGAGAAATACGTGGCTCTTAACAGAGCCGTACTAAGGTTAGAACGGAATATTTAAAAAAAACCATTACCGTTTGAAAGATTTAGGATATATTTTATTATTTTTTGTACGGAGGCAACAAGCTCTTAGTATCTATAAGAAGGTCATTATGGCACTGAAGCTGTAATCTACCTAGACCAGCGTTTCTCAAACTGGGGTCCACAGACCCCTTGGGGGTCTGCGAGAAATTGCTTAGGGTCCGCGAACCACTAAGTGGAAATAAATTGTCACAAAAACAAATGGTTAATGCCGAACCAGATATATAAGGCTCTATCTTCCTTCAAATCAAGCCCATAGCTCGGCGAGGTAAGGGGGGCGCATACCCCCGTCGGAAAATCACAATGGGGGCGTATTGGAATATCTCGAACGAAACGTCCCTATTGAAAATTCTCAAACAGAGGAAAGAACCAACGCGAACAAACCCATAGAAAGCTTAATATTAAAATCGTCCACAAAAATAAATTTAAAATAATAAATAGGTCCCAATCCAAAAAAGAGAAATTAGATAGATATTTGGTGAATTGTTGACGACATTTAAGTGTATTTTTAATCGTACTACTAAACCCGAGAATGTTTCGTCTGGGGCGCATTATTTACAGCACTTTTTCACATTAACGGGTTCCGTGATTATATTTGCTGCCATTGGGATTTCCAAAACTCGGCGCCCCTGAGGTGTTGCTGTATGGAAGTACAAAGCGTACCATCTTACTAAGAACATTTGCTGCAGCCAGCGATATACAGTGAAACCTCCCTAAGGCGGACACCTACAGAACCGTCTAAATGTGTCCGCCTAATAGAGGTGTCCGTTCATGGGAAATTTGTTATGAGGTAATATGTAAATGCCAAATTATTACTATGTATATATATATATGTACAAATAAACATAACGTAACAAAAAAATCTAATAACGTAGTTTGACGTGTTTCCGTTTTATACTTGTAATCTAGAAAATGTAATTCCAAGTCTGATAACAATTCCATTGCTGTAGAGTCATCTCTATTCTATGCATACTCTTATAATTCCTTTACCATACTAATGGCTTGTTGATAATTGGTGACATTTGATTGATTACTGCATTCAACTTCTTCATCAGAGTCGTCAGATAGTGATGTGGTTTCAGTTTGAACTACATTCGGTAGGAATGGGGTCACTATCATCTTCTAATAGCACATTGCTATCAATGTTAATGAACTCGCCCAAATCATTGCTATCAAATTACAAACTTACACACCATCAATATTCTCAAAACGCGACATTTTTGTGCCATTGCTTACGATCTTAACCTTACAACTCACAAATAAACGGCGGACTGCTGTCGAGGAATCACACATACTTTCATTCGGCGAAGTCCTTTCGCGCTGCCACTGCCGCTGCGATTGGTTACCAGTCTGTCTTCAGAGAGTTTTTGCACCAATACTTCAAAAAATGTTTGTCCGTTTAAAGGAGGGTTTTCGCACTCTTTGTATGAAAACAGCCTGTCCGCGTCCGCCCAAAGGAGAGTCCGTCCAAGAGAGGTTGATTTTCATGGAATTTCATATACCTAGTTCCGGACTAGAACAAATGTCCGCTTAATAGAGATGTCCGCTTATTAGTGGTGTCCGTTATGAGAGGTTTCACTGTATTATTCAGCTAATTGCTTATTAATGCTTTTTGATTTGTTAAAAAGAATTACATTCGAATAAAAAATTTTTTATATGAAGGTAATTTATTAGGCATGACATCCTGTTCTATAATTAATTATGTATTAATGTAGCTGGTGGCTGGGGTCCACAACAAAATTCTAAAATCAAAAGGGGTCCGTGGTCGGAAAAGTTTGAGAAACGCTTACCTACACCTATTCAAACTTGAGTGATGCAGGAGCGTGATACCTAACCTAGCATCTATTGTCTTCTCGCTCAGACAAAATGGCCAGGCACTGAGCGAGAAGACAAGGTCATGTTAGGTATCAAACTCCTGATTTATATGTGATATAAAAAAATCCAAAATATTTTTTTTGCCATTTTGCAAAATTGATACAAAGATTTGTGATGGCGGAAGTAGTATGTAATAAAATGATATTATAAAACATGCCGTTTGAAATGTTTGCATGTTTGATATTTTTAGAAAATTCAATATAATGGACTTCCTTATTGCATATTACAGTTTTTAGACTGTAAATTATCTTTAGGTATCATTTCACATAGAAAACGGCGAAACTTAAAGGTCTGCCTCAAATCAACTCTACTAGAAAGTAACATAAAAATATTCATGTATGTTTAAAGTATTAAAGAGACTTAAAAACATGTAGGTTAGGGTGGACCTATTCTATATAACGAATTTTTAAATTTTAAAATGCAAGGGGGGGGGGGGGGGGGGGGGATATGCGTATTCTAAAAAAAAGAACACATGTATTTTGTTTTATTTTTTTTTAATCTTATGCCCTCTACTTAAATCTGGAATTTTTGTAAAATATTTGAAATACAAACTATAAAAAACTACAGCAGATAAAAACGATTTATTAATTAAATAAACATGCTCTGAAACTAAGTATACCAATTTTGAAACAAGGAAAAATATTTCAACGTTACATCGTTATCATAATTTTATTGTAAAACCTCCAAAAACTGCTTTTTTACAAGGTAGTATAAAAACTGTAGGTATGCCTTGAATTCAGAAAAATTCAGGCTTCTAGGATTATTTTGAAGTTACAAGCTTTTTAGGCGCATTAGGTACTTGATTAAAACGTCCAATGGTGACCAAATCTTATCTTACTTAGAATATGGAGTTGGTGGTATTACAATTAGGAAGACAATATTAACTTTTGTGTTGGAAACTGAATAATTTCACGTGATTTAACTCGTACATGAATAAATTGATCTCACGTCGTTTCACCTATCACAAAACTTGATGCCTCTCTAGTAAGCTTCACATATCATGCCACGGCCTGTTTGTGACATGGAGAGCAAGGAATTTCTATTAAAGTGTCCTTATTAATATTTTCAATAAATGTTTTTAGCTCCTCATCGGTGACATTGGCTAAAACTGGAGGTGGTATAACCGTGACTTCCAACCAGTTTATTAATTCTATGTAGTGAGCTGCATCAAAATTTATGTTTGGAAGACTAAACTCTCGAACACTTGTAGAACTTGTTTTACTCCTAGCTTTAATACGCACATTTCTCTTATGACTTCCCAATCATCGGATATCATGCTTAGGAAAATGTTGTTGGGATGACGAAAGTATGGGTTACATTATATTACAGGATGAATTATTATTTGTTTTAAATCATCGCTTAAATAGCGTAGAAGCTCTATGAATTTAAAAACGTGGGTACCTTCTTTGCATCAAAGATGAGCTTTTATTAAAAAGTACACCGGCGCAAACGATGTACTTTAGAAAGGTGCGTACTGGCGCACGATTTGACGCGCGTCGAAGTTAACGCTCGCGTGCAACGGCACTATGTATACCTAGCTAAATGCAAAGCCGTTTGCGCCACTATTGTATTTTTCGTCATGAATTGGTATTTTAAATAAATTATATCTCCTTCTTTAACTTGACATTAAACTGGGTACTGGCTTGAGCAAATTTACTCATACGTAAAAATGATCAGATGAGTACGGCGCGACCTGCCACGAATGTATGTGCGCGTAAATTTTTTACCCGCACAAGCAGGTTGCGGCGGCTCTCGGAAAGATCAAAGAGTTTTCGTGTGCATAAAATGCTCAACAAATGCTGAACAACAATTTGCGCGCACCTATTTAATGAAAGAAATAATTTTCGCGAACAAACATCTTTGCGCATATACCTTTTTTCTGCGTCCGCAATTTGGGCGAGTCAATTTGCTCAAATCAGTATTCAGCTTAAGGGTGTGTGATATCAAATTGTTGAGTTGCCGAGTGAGCCAGTATGTTTCCATTTGAAAAAAGTTTTCTGGGAAAAAGCCTTCTTAAAAAGTGTGTCATAATTTTAAAACGCAATAAAACTATAAAAACATGTTACGCTATAAAACGGTGTATCTCCTTTAATAACAGAGATAATGAAGTAAACCAAAAAAGAAAATGTTGGGGAAAGATGGACCTACCGTTTAATGTCAACTACAATATGCTTCGGTTGCTAATATACTCCACAGGGTGATGCGAATTTTCGGAGAAAAACATAGCATTTTTAGTACACGCAGTATAAATCGAAAATTAAATTTTTATCATAAACAGCGAAAACTATGACATTGTCAAGGAGCCAACCTACAATGCACAAAAAATCATTCAAATCGGATCATAAATTCAGAAAAAAAAATAGCATAAAAAATATGGCAAATTTGTGATGTTGCGTTAATTTTGTCCAGGAGTTTATTTTTCCCTTGTTCTCCTCTATTACCCTAGTTATTTCTTTGGTGTGGTGCATTCTTACATCCCTTCGAATAATTGCCTTGGATATCTCTTTGTTAATTTCTCTTAGCTGTGCGGCGTTCTTTGAGTGTTTCTCCTCCAAGCTTCTTCTTTTCTTCATTAAATTCTTAGTGTCATTACTCAATTTCTCTTTTTTTCCCAGCATTAACCATTTTACAGTTGCCCTCAGCCTCTTTCCTTGCTGCCGTTACTTGTCTATTTGTCTCGTCAATGTCTTCATCATCTGTTGTTATTGCTGTGATGCAAGATTTTAGAAGTTGTGCGTACTGGTCTGCAAATTGGTGCTGTAAGTAATTTCTTGCATGTTCTTCTTATTAACTTCGACCTTTCATTCCTTCCAAAATTCTTTATGTGTACCAGAAAGGCCGTATACCGCCTACCGTTTTTAATTGTAACGCTTATATTCTATGTTGTGCGAGGTCAGGGCCGGCCCTAGAGTTTTTGGCGCCTGGGGCAAAACTTAAATTTAGCGCCAGCTCATCCCCTCTTTTTTCAGAAAATACATCTGCTCATTTATTTTATTATTTATTAAAATTTAAAACGAATTTATTGATACCTATATCAAATAGCTTAAGCTAACATTTTACACAACTTTCTAAAATTGAATAAGCCAAGAACAAAAAAAAATAACAAAATAAACTACACAAAACAATAGAAACATACTTCTTTAATTTCCGCAAAGTTGTTTCAAATTTAACTCATTGTACAATTCGTGCTCAATGTCCAATATTGATAGATAACCCATTCAGTCTATGTTATGTGAATTCTTGAATCTTCGCACTCGTCCATAAATTATTTTTTTTTAGTTTTAACACGATGGCGTGATGTTGTGGCTTCAAAACTAAACTAAACTTTCCAATAATTTTCTTAAAAGATTCATCTGATCTAAATTTTTCAAAGAATAAGTCACCTTGCTTGAGTTGAAAATCTTCGGATTGTAATAGTTTTCTTATAAGATTAATATGGCTTAAAATTTTATACCAAATTACCATAGAATAAATAAATTTAAACTGTTTTAAATTGTTCAATAATCAGGTTATCGATTTCTTGATTCTCGTAAATTCTTAACAGCGCATATTAAATTTTTCCAATTTGCTTTCCCAGGCGGGTTTAAGGCGGGGTTACACGAAGCTAGTAATTTGTTCAACTGAACTGAAACCTTATGCTAAAAACAAGTGCTTTTAGATAAGTTGTAATTTACACGGTTCCAGTAACTTGTTCCTAATTTCATGGCTTCCTAGGTAATGTTTAGTTCTCGAGAGACATATAATTGTTCTTAAATGATTGATTCAGAGCAGAAATGTGTTGTACTTATGAAAAGCGCGCATTGTATCTTGTGTGAAAGTATTGATAGAGGAGTTAATTGACAGTTTTCAGAGTGAGTTAGCTGCTCCCATTCCTCCTCCCTACATTTAATTGTAGGTAATATCCTCCGTTTTGCGCATATTTTAAACTACAATCATGTACCGAAATAAAATTTTAACTGTTAACTAAAACCAAACGCGGGACCAAACTCTTTGAATATAAAACGAACGTTTTATATTTAATTTAACGACTAAACTGCTAGAAAGCATGTCTACACACGTTTAGTTAGCAGGATAGTGGGAGTTGGAGTAGCCACTTACGCCAGTTAAATAGAAGTGGTTTCTATATTCACTGGACTGGAAGCATTACTAAGGCCGGATGGAGTGTGGATTTTAGTACTAAAATGTCTGTCCATACCAAAAAACTACTAAAACCCAGTAGGGTAGAGTAGGGGAATACCGGCCCCTTAAGGAAAGTATTGAATTTTATGATTTAAAGGAGAACTGAGAGGCTTAAATAAAAGATAACATGTACGGGAACAAAATATATAGTAATTATAAATGAAGAAAAATAGTTTTAAAAAATATATGAGTTGGCCGGTATAACCTCACGGCTTGGGGGTAATACCAGCCAGGGGCCGCAGTTACCCAAATTTGTAATCACTGGCAAAAATCACACACATAAGTTTCCTTTCTTTTTCAATTGGTACATTCCTTGTGAGCCCATCCAGAACAACTTACACATCTTAGCCAGAGTTCCCTATTTTTTCCAAATTCTCCGCAAATAACGCAAATGTCCTCGGTAACTTCGGCGTCTGAATTCCTTTCTTTCTCATCGCAGTCATGGTAGGCTACCTTAGTTTTCTTCCTAAGCTAGGTTTCTGTCGTATTATGTTGGTGTCCTTACTCACTAAAACGGCGGTGTCATCAAAGTTCCCGAAAACCTGTTTTTTTATTCCTTTTATTTTTGACTTTCTCAGCTTTTCGTATTTTGCAAAAGTGTAAGCGCTTTGCTGAATTTGTGCCGCCGTAACTCCAAAAAAGGGTTTGGCAAGATTAATTATTTGCTTCGATAATTCACGCTCTTTTTCTTGAGAAAATACTGGGCGTCGTCCCAAATGAGACTTAGACACTTTGCCATTTCTACGTCGATCTTGAAGAGTTGCTCTTGGAATGCCAAAACTTCTTGAAACTTCTCGAAGAAGACGCCCGTTCTCTATTGCTGCAAGAGCTGCCTGAAGAGTCTCGGAAGTCCAAAACGCTCTTGTAGTTTTTCGTCTATAAGTCCGCGGCATGTAAAACGGCAACCGAACACTTAAAACAAAACTCTATGGGGTAATATCGGCCATGCCGATAGTACCCACATAAAGGTGGCCGAAATTACCCCTAAAACAATCAACTAAAATGTACCATATTATTTAGAAATGCCTAAAGATACATGGTTTTTAAGTAAACCGAGTGAAAGAAAACATAATTTAGTTCATTTGTATACATATTAACGATTTTTACAACTTAGCGTTATTGAAATATACAGCCTTAAACATATGTCTTTCTTATAGTACCACGTGTTTTTTTTTTAATTCTCTATAAAAATTACAAAGCTGCTTCTTATTCTGCCTAAGCTATACTAACCGTTTGTTTTGCTGACATGCTTGATAGGTACACATAAGCCTCTTCAAATTCTGTATCAGGGTGGGAGAAACTTTCCGGCCGGTATAACCCGCATGGCCGGTATTCCCCCACTCTACCCTACTGGATTTTAGTAACTTATACAAGTACTGGCATCATAGGGATGGTTGCAACAGGGCTTTTTAAATAACAGGTGCAACCTGTTTCGGTTTTAAAAAATACCTGTTTCAAGAAACCAGTTTCAGTTCCAAACGGTTTCAAAATTTCCGCTGTTCTTCTGTTACATCGCAATGCTGCGGCACGCGGGTCGGTTTGGCTGCTGGTGCCGGAAAAGTAGCCCAGATTGGAACTTTTTCGTTCGTTTTAAGATACCTACGTATTATTATATTCTGTTTAGATATTTATTGTTATTACATAGGTATCAATGTTTTGGTATTCTTTTAAACTTAAACCAACCAAATTTGGAGAAACTTGTTGGATTTTGGTTTTCTATATAGTTTATAAATATATGTTCTTTACTTAATAGTTTTTTTAGCAGGTACCTATTAGTATGTGTGTTGTGTTGTTTAGATGATAACTCACATATACTTTACCTTTGTACATTGCCAAAGGGTTTTATTTACTATATTATTATTTTCTTGTTATAAAAAGTTTTTGTGATAAATATTTAGTTTTGATTTTTACCAACATTTCTGAAAAATATTAAACATTGACAACATTGCACAAACCCCACACGAGGCGACGAATCGTCACGATCAGCCAATCCATCAGCCTTTTGCAACATAGAGTGCGCGAGCATTCGAAACTGTTTGTTCGAAACCGCTTCATGGGAGACTCGGAATCCGTAACAGTTTTACCGAAACAGTTTCATCGAAACAAGTTGTTTCGGCCGCCTCGGAGAAGCAGACCGCTCCAGCGAAACAGATAGTTCCAGTGGAACCGGAAAACCTATCGATTTATACCTGTTTCGACCGGTTCCACATAAAAACCTGTTTCGAAAAGAACCGATACGGTTCAAAGCGGCATCCCTATGGCATCATGTAACCCCGCCTTAATAGCGGTTTTAGGGTAAGCATCAACATATTTGATTAATATTACGCAACGAAAAGTTCAAGAGAAAAATAATATACCTTTTGAACCATATTAAAAAAACTGTTTCTTCTAACGATGTTTTGCCATTTATTTAACTCATGATTGCTAACTGCTACAGATAAGATAAAATGCTCTGGAGTTTTCATTTCTTATTCTTGTTTGTATTCCCGACTTTTCTCCTCTCATATTCGATTCATTGTCATATCCTTGATCCCGCATATTTTCTAGCTTTAGTCCATTTCTGTATAGCTCTTGCAGTAAGCCCTCAGATAATTCCTTTGCAGTTGATCTCTCAGTGGGTAGAAATCCCAAAAAATGTTCATTAATTTTAACTTGAATCCTGGATTCTGATTCGCTTATGGAAACGCATCTTTCCACAAAGATCATTTGATCCACTTTGATGGCACCACGAGTACAATCAAGAATCACTAAATAATATTTCCCTTTTTGAACAAACCCCATGAGAAAGAGCAGTACGTGTAACTAGATGGCGCGAAAAGTCTACAGGAAAGCAGAACGCTGAACCCTTAAAAACGGGATGGACCAACCATTCTCTGGAAACTTGTAGAAAACATGTGTATTCATTCATGCAAGAGGAGCTGTAGTTTAATGTTCAATATTTGATTTTAATACTATATTTGATATATTGATTAATATTTGATTTTAATACTAGATACCCATATAATAATATTGAGCAAATCCGCTCTTCACGATTCAATCATTTTGTCACTTCTTTACAAGTGAAAAAATAAATAATTTAAAATTATGACCCCAGTGATTTTGGCGCCCCCAGATAGTGGCGCCCGGGGCCGTTGCCTGTTCACGCCCCCCCCCCCCCCCCCCCCCTATGACCAGGCATTCCTTGTACCGTCGACCGTACTACCGTTTTTCCTACATGTACATGTCGAATCTACCAACGTTCGATCTGACAACAATGTATTCCTACCTGTAAGGTAATATGTTGATGCGGTGTTATCGGTTTTATCGCCTTGGTAAATTTTTGACATCGATAACATATTTTGATTTACTACAAATTTTAGTACAAGTAATACAGCATACAGCACCAAATACAACGTAAAAACTGGAACAGTTTTTTGTAATTTGTGTTTGTATTTCCTTCTGTGTAAACCCTTTGCCCAATTTAAAGATACGCACATGTTCGTCTGAAACGCAAAACAACAATAATGCCAACTTACCTTGTCGAACGGCTATAAATTTTATCTGGTTCTTTGCAACGTACTTTAAGATTTTGGTGATTTCACCAAAAATTGACTGACTGCTAATTTTTCTGAAACTATTCATGATAAATTGCACAATAACTATCCACGTTTCGCCATTTTGCGGGATGACTGACGACGAAAGCGAAAGACAGCTTTAGGGACTTTTGTTGGAAATATTTGTTGGCCTAGTTGGTACCTTGAAACTAACCAAAAAATGTAAGATGTCCGCTGACAAGGCCTGTGCTGTCAAATTCAAGTAAACATAATATATTTTATTTTTTAGATTTTACCAAGTAAAATGTAAGCGATTTATTCTTCTATAAAATGGCTCAAGGAGTTTTGAGCTCGGATATCTCGAGAAGAAATCCCCAAGACGATTACGAATTGATTCAAAGAATTGGGAGTGGAACTTATGGAGACGTTTATAAGGTAGGTACAAAAATAATTTACATTTAATTATACAATTAATTTTTAACATTTTGATGTCCATTTCAGGCAAAAAGATTATCTACAAATGATTTGGCTGCAATTAAAGTCATCAAACTGGAAGCTGGTAAGTTATATTTTCATGGATTAATATCATTTCATGTAGGTACCAAATAATATGAAAATTGTAGGAGATGACTTTGGCATTATCCAGCAAGAAATCCTTATGATGAAAGATTGTAGACATCCAAATATTATAGCTTATTATGGAAGTTATTTAAGACGAGATAAACTCTGGATTTGCATGGAATACTGTGGTGGTGGCTCACTACAAGATATTTATCACAGTAAGTAACTACTAAGTTTACGATGGAAGTATTATTTTATTTTTTGCGCTTAACTATCTCTTAACTGAATTTTCTTTTGCACATATGTATTTCTATTAGTTACAGGACCTCTAGCTGAAATTCAGATTGCTTACATGTGTCGAGAGACACTGCTGGGCTTATCTTACTTGCACGGAATGGGAAAAATGCACAGAGATATAAAGGGTGCCAATATTTTACTGACTGAAAGTGGTGATGTTAAACTTGCCGATTTTGGAGTTTCTGCTCAAATCACAGCTACCATAAACAAAAGAAAATCGTTTATTGGTACCCCATACTGGATGGCACCTGAGGTAATTAAGTTTTTTTTAAATTTTTTTTCTCCAGTTTTACTGAAAATTTTACTTTAAGGTTGCTGCAGTTGAGCGAAAAGGTGGTTACAACCAACTGTGTGATATATGGGCAATTGGGATAACGGCTATTGAACTAGCAGAGCTGCAGCCTCCAATGTTTGACTTGCACCCCATGAGAGCATTGTTTCTAATGTCAAAAAGTGGATTCAAACCTCCCACCTTAAAGGACAAAGAGAAATGGTGAGTCACTTTATATTTTAAATTCCTAATGATCATACTTTATGATAATTTAATTTGATTTTAAGTATGTTTACTTTTTAAACTGAGTTATGATGATAATAATAAAGTACTTTATTGCAAATTTTTTTATGTAATTTAGTGTTGTCTAAAAATAATTTTACCTGTTTTTCACTGACTTGATTGAAAGTAAATTCAAGGTCATTTTTTGGACCTTGTTAATATTAAAGTTCAACTCATTTAAATTATAGATACAGTACCTACCTATATTTAATTTTTTTTTAGATTCAGATGTTTTTAGGTTTTTTTCTATATTAAAGGATAAGTTACCTATAATGTCATTCTATAATTCTTCCCATTTAATGTTGCTAATTTTCAAAATTATAACTAAATCCCTCCTCAAAAACACCTACATCAGCAATTATAAATAGTAGATAGTAAGGTATTATAAGTTGAAATTCGATGGTCACTTATTGCGTTTAAATGCAAAGTTGGCTCGCAGATGCTATGCATTGCGAGTAGTGTCTCGTGATTTGGAATTTGCAATAGCTCGTAATGTCTATTTTGCGCTAATTATATCTCACCTGAGATATGGCATCTGCTTTTGGGGTTCTTGTTCTGACTATCTTTTCAACAGGGTGTTTATCTTACAAAAAAGAGCTGTCCGATTCTTGTGTCGGGCTAAGTCTAGAGATTCATGCAGACCGCTATTCATTAAGCACAAAATTTTAACTGCTGCTTGTCTGCTGATTCTTGAAACGGTTTGCCTTATAAGAAAAAAATCTATAATTAGAACTGCCCTAGCATACCCCTTGCGTAAGACACACACTTTGGCCTTGCCGATCCCAGACTCGGCTCTAGTGAGGAATTCCTTTTTCTACAATGGGAGGAAACTCTTTAACTCTCTTCCACTGGGTATCAGAAGTATCCAGTGTGACATGAGATTTAAGAAACAATTAACAAAACTCCTCGTTGCAAGGGCATATTATACTGTGGATGAATTTTATAGTGATAACATCCACTAATTGTTTTTATTCTGTATTGTTATTCAGTGTGATGTGAATGAATTGTACCTATATTGAAAAATTTTTTTTTTATTCCCTTTTATTTAATGTGTAATGGTGTTACTTTATTTCAGCTTTGTCAATAAGAATTTGTTTCTTAAGATAATAAAGCATTATTGATTGATTGATTGATTGATATATTATTAATGTTATTATTCAATAATGCCAAAAGATGCATAGAACAATGTTAACATTTAGTTGTATAAAACAATATGACAATGAATAAATAAACATTTTATTTTAACTTTATTGTTGTAGGAATATAAGATTCCTGATTTACAAAATCAAGTTCACTTTACTACACTACTTATAATTATAACTGTGAAAAAGTTATAAAATCATTATAGCATAATTATAGTCGTTGCCTGCTTATTTCTGGTTATTTATTTTGCCTAGGTTTGTATGACATTCCAGGACTGTACTACAATAGTACGTACATTTATTTTAAAAATGAAACGAGTCTATTTATATTTTTAAATACATTTTTAATAATTTATTAAAGGGAATAAAACACACAAACACATTGTATTTTTTTGTTATTTATTTATTTTTTATGCGGAATCTTAGGAATCTTATCGTGCAACCACTCCTGCCAAGAAAACTAAAATTTCAACATCCACTTTAATAAACAATATATTTACTATTTTCTTCAAAGTTCTAAAAATAGTGAACTTATAACATATTATTACACACTACATGATCAATAATTGCACTTGAATTCTGACCAAAATTATTAAAAATATCATGCAGATATTTCCTACTTTCCCAGCTAACCATACTGTCTACATTCAAGTCGCCACACAAAAGTATTACCTGATATTTAACTGAAATAAATCGAAACTCACTCGGAAAGAAATAAAACATCTAGAAATTTTTTTTATTAATATTAAAATTCACCTTAGTTTCTCTAACGGTGGCATCAGCTGAGGTAGAAGGCAGACAATAATTATGCTCCATAATTATTATTTTCGCCTAAAAACAGATAAATAAAATATTAACCTATAAATTTTTCGTTACGTGAATCGTACTTACTATGGTTTACCAGATACACAAACAACTCAATATGTAGTTAATCAACGTTTTCAAAACAAAATAAACTATACTAAAACGACGGAAATACACTTTTAAAACTTATTAGCAACAATCAAACTGGAAAAATATAAAAACACAACACGCTGAATACGGTTCATATAAAACTGGGATATTTGATTAAGTCCCCAAACAGCTGATCGATGACATACTGCTGATGTCAACTGTCGAAAAAGCTTGAGGGTTCGCTGCAAAGACTATAATTTAATGTTTAAAGAATACCAACCACATAAAACACAAAATACCATTTTATAATATCATATTCATTTAAGATATTTTTGAAGTCATATTAATAAGTATACTCTTTTTCTCAAGTACTAAATTTTTTTACATTATAAATAATCCAATATATAGGTACACTGTACAGATGAATAATAGTAATAATAAACTATCATTTATTATATACAAGGTGTCCATTTTTTGGTGGTTTCTGTTATTGGTAAAGTTAGAATGATGCGGTTTTCGCAGCACTGTGCTACGTTTTTGTGAAAGAAAAGATGCCCCATTAGAATTTTTCTAGGCCTGCTCGTTTTTGATATACGGGATGTTTTTGAGAATTTTACATTTTGAGACACCCCCCCATATTTCGGTTACCCTGTAACTTATCAAACAGAAATAAAATGTTCTCTTTGTAGTTTTTTTACTGAGAATCCAGTGGCGTACTCAGATTTTTTCAATATGCTATAGTTTTCAAGAAATAACAAATTTGCTTTTTTAAACGGATTGCCTTATACATTTTTTGAATGTAATTCAGTTTTTAAAAAGTTAACATTATGCCCGCAATTTTTTTTTTTTAAATGTGGATTTTTTTTTGTAGGCCATGAAAGGTATTGAAAAAAAAACCCAAAAGAACACAGTCAGTTGTGTCATAATGAAAAGTTCTTCTGTTTCTGTCAGAATATTCAGGTTCTCTAATTTGTTTTATAATTTCTAATTAATAGTAAAAAATCAGTTTGTCCTAATTATTACAGCCAATGTAAACTGAAATATGGCATCCTTGTGTGCTATATCCAGTGTAACGAAAATGCAGATAGAGCATTAGAAGTGTAATATAAGCCTTTTTGTAGTATGTAATTATCTGCAGGTAGATCGAAAGAGGACAGCCAAATAAAATAATTTTTCCAAAATCAAATTTAATTGAACAAGGTTCAAAACCTCGGCCTAAAATCTACCATAAGAAAAATCGAGATACTGATGAAATAAATGTGCTTTTGCTTCAATTGAATTCAATTATAATAATAATAATAACTATGTGTGAAACCTGTCTAAGGCTTAATGGTGAACAATTTAATAAATATTTATGAGAAAGTTTCATAAACGTTCAATTTTTGTTTCTTATATTTAATCGCATCAGTAATTGTTTTTTTTTTAAATATCCGTCATGGCCTACTCAAAAATATAGTATATTTTTTAAAAAACGTATATTTCGGGCATAATATAAGACTAAAAATAAAATATTATATATTTATGAGAAGCTTGTTAAAAACTGAATTACATTATTAAAAAATATATATTAGGTCACCCATTGAAAATTATTGAATGGAGAAAAATATCCGAGTACGGTCACTGTATTCTACATAAAAGACTACATACTACATTTTAGTTCTTTTTGATAAGTTACAGGATAACCGAAATATGAGGGGTGTCCCAAAATGTAAAATTTTCAAAAACATCCCATATATCAAAATCGAGGAAGCCTAGAAAAATTCTAATTGGGGTATCTTTTGTTTCGAAAAAAGTAGCACAGTGCTGCGAAAACCGCATCTTTTCCCTTTACTAGTAATGGAGATACCCCGTAAATCCAACAAAAAATGGACACCCTGTATATGTACATATTTACAAAATAATATGTCTTTTATGGAAAAATAATATGTTAAGCATAACATCAATAATATTTACTTATTTTATCTATAGTAATGTATTGATTAATTTAATATTTAAATAAATTAAATACTATACTATATATAAAATAAGTAAATACGGTTTTATCCTACTCGTCTTATAACAATAACATTTTCTTTAGGAGTCCAACTTTTCACAATTTTGTCAAGGTGGCATTAACAAAGAATCCAAAGAAGCGACCAACTGCAGAAAAACTTTTACAGGTAATAGCATCAATTACCCTTGCGATTAAAAAAAATATGAAAACTGACAAGAACTTCTAGGTCATTTTTTGGCTTGTCGAAGCTAAGGGATCGTCTTTAAAAATATCCGTCGATATGGATTGTTTCATCCTAGTGTTAAAGAGTTAAATAAAATATTAATTGTATAAATTTTATACAAATTTGATTAAACATGTTTTATTATTATAAATTAGTGATTTTGACCCTTTCGCAATATCAGTAATAAAGTTTAACAGTGTTATTAAGGATTTTTAGATAATGATTGTTTATTTTTAGCATGCGTTTTTTCAAGGAGATATGAGTAGAAGACTGGCTCTAGAATTATTGCAAGTAGTTAATAATCCCTCCCACTCGTTCGTTGACTTGGAACCTGATGAAGATGGGGTATGTTTTTTAAAGGTGTATCATAGTCTACTATTTAAAAAGGCTAGGGGATCTTTAAAAACCAAACAACAAATTAATTTTAGTACATTTTTCTTCTTCAGATTCACTGACCGCGTATTTTTTCGCCACCAGTACGACCTATTAAGCCGCGTCCTCACCGAGTCGACACTGTCGATCGACTCACAAACCCGACATTGTCGATCGACTCTGTCTATCGACACTATAGACTTGGGTTTTTTTTTATGAGCAAACACAAGCACTATAGGAAAAATCCTTTAAGGCACTCTGGGAGTGGTGCGTGTGCGCAAAAAGCGATTCACGTTGGTTTTGAATCGTTGGAGGTTATATTCGTTGCGAAAAACAACCTCGGGAAGGTCGTTCCACAAGGATGAAGTCCTCCAGATGAAAGAATTCTTAAATAATGAAGTTCGAGGAGTACTAAGCTTAACCACATATGGATGGGCGGCAGTTGTTCGTGGTGTATTTTTGCTATTCGTCGCTCTGGGCGGAATTAAGAGGGCAAGGACAGCCGAGCACCTTCCATGAAAATATATGTGGGCGAAGCAATTTACGTTGTCGATCGGTTTTCCGTCGGTTGTCGGTACAACAAAGGCGTCTCCACAGTGTCGATAGACAGAATTTAGACTTGAAAATTAATATCTGAAAAGAAAATTTTTAACATAAGTTTTTTAATAAAAGCAATGTACTTTAGTTGTTGATTAAAAATAAATAATATACACGCCAATTAGTTATTGAATATTCAAAAATGACGGTCCTAATTAATAAGCTGTTATTTCGTTAATAATGAACCAATTTTATTAATTTTTGTTTTAACTGATAGAAAATAAATTCTATAGTTTAGTGTTGAGCAGTTTACGTTCAAATGTCTAATTTACAAATATCTTACATAAGAATTGAATATAATTTATTTTTTAAACTAAACCAATTAGATATATATATATATATATCTTAAGGCATTTATGAATATCAAACCTTGGACATACAGAATTAATCCTATATTATGGCACATTCGAAAATTATTACGACAGATTACGCTACAAAAAAAACAAATAAAATTTATTTGGGTTAAGGCTCATACTGGCCTGGCGGATAATGAATACGTAGATACCTTAGCCAAGGACAGCATTTTTAATGGATCGCCTATCGGCTCTAGCCTTACTCTCCTTAAAGCAGCAATCTTGAATAAATGGAATGTAAGATGGAAGACCTATTGCAGCACCTCCTCAACAAGATATTCATATCTTGTTAAAAATATACCTAAAAACTACTGGCATAAAGATCTAATAGTTCCAAGACGTTTTATTACAACTATTATTCGACTTAAGTTAGGACATGCCTGTTATCCAGTACATCTGAATAAAATTCATATTGTACCCTCTGACAAGTGTGATTACTGTCACGTCAAATGTGATTTGGACCACATATTCTTTGAGTGCAAAAAGTACAACAATCACATTAACTCATTAATTCAACAATTAATTCAAGAGTGTAAAATCGAATGTCCCTATAATATCCTAAACCTTTTATCATTGGAAAATATTAAAATTTATAATGTACTTATGAGATACTTATACAGCATCAATTTAAAACTCTGAGCCTTTCAATACGCGGAAAAAATTTTACCATCCTAGTCTATCCTTATATGTATTCCCTTCTTGCAGTGGTCGTCATTCCTTGTGTGTCAAAGATAAAGTCGCCCTGACAGACCCCAGAGGCGTGAAGCGTGTGACCCTGTTTTATATGTTTTAAATTCGTACTTTTTTGTTATATTTTTACTTTGTGACTGGCTGCATGACTAATTAGTCAAATGCCAATTAAATTAAAAAAAAAAAATATATATATATATCTGGGTTATCGCCATGTCACTTGAGGTTATAAAGAAATTACTTTTTCACTCGATGCGACATTTTTTTGACTTTTGCTAAATTAAAAATAAAACTCATTACACCAAATAATACAAGTGCACTCAATTATCTATCAATTTAATTAATTTACTTAACATTAAAGATACAACCTAGGTATGGCTTATGTATGTATGATTTTGTATTCGTAATGTTAAGTAAATGAATTAAATGTTTGTGTTTTGATCTCGATTTGATTGCGTAAGTGGTGATTTCCAGATTCAGAAACTGCATAATGCTCTTGGGATTAGAGGTCCGATTAACGAGTGGATCAAGTATTTCTTGAAAAATAGAAGGATGGTTGTTAAATTGGGGCAAACCTTCTCAAGCCCAGGTAACCTCGGGTTTGACGTTCCTCAGGGAAGTGTCCTTTCGCCGCTTCTATTTTTGATTTTCATTAATGACATGGAGGAATTTCTTTCGTTTGATCAAATTGTGAGACTTATCTTGTATGCCGATGATACTACCATCTGTTTGTCTACAGAGTCTCTAAGTGTTCTCAAATTGAAGGCACAAATCCTTATTAATGCATCATTTGCATGGTGTTTAACTAATAAACTATTGGTTAATCCAGCCAAAACTAATTACCTTGCATTTTATAAAAGGCACATTGTCCCAGACATTGAACTTCGTCTGGATGGTCAAGTAATAGAGCGGGTAAACAGGCGTAAATTCCTTGGATTGTTTATTGATGAGCGATTGACCTGGAGCTTTCACGTGGACCATGTTACTGTAAAGCTTAACTGCGTTCTTTGCCATTGTCAACTTGAACATATTGACAGTTTCTCAACTGTTCTCGGTCTATTATGCATTGGCATAATCGCGCCTTCATTTCGTGATTCTGTTCTGGGGTGAGTCTTCGAACTTCAGCGAGTGTTTGTTACACAGAAGAGGATTATTCTAAAAATATTTGGATTGCTGCCTTTGGAGCCTTGTAGACCTACCTTTATAAAACAGGGAATTCTCTCAGCTCCATGTGTGCTTCTTCTTGAAACTGTTATGTTTGTGAGATGTAATCCCAAAAAATTCTGGGTGGTCTGTCAGTCTCATTCACATCGTACGAGGAGTAGCATGTATGATGTTGTGCTTCCTGGATGTCGATTGTCAATGTTTGGTAAAAGTCCTCTTTATTTCTGTGGCAAGGTGCACAATCATTTGCCTAATTTTTTAAAAGAAATTAAAATCATCCCAAAGTTTAAAAATGAATGTAAAAGGTTTTTAACTGAAAAGTGCTATTATTCCCTTCAGGAATTCTTCAAGAACTAAGTTATCTATTGCTATATTGTCTATCGGTGGTTTTTGTTTTATATCGTTTATATTTTAGTTTTATAACACTATATTTTGTATTTATTTTGTAAGGCGACGAATCTGATATATGATCTATAGTGAATAAATAAAAATAAATAAATAAATGGAAAGATAATTCCGTAGGACTCTGTATTATAGATTTTATTTATTGAAATGATCTTTATTTTTAATTTATAATAATAATAATAAATGTCTTTATTGTGATTAAAGAAAAATTACAAATGGCGAAGTTGAAGCTAGGCTTCCTCACTTAGCCAATAGCAAACCAATTTAGCAAAAGCTGAGTGATAAAATGTCGCATGATTGGTTACGATTGTTTCGACAGTTTAACGTATTTAAAAGAAATGGTAATTTTTTTGTTACCTCGAGAGACATGGCGATACTTTTGAGCTAGTGTCTAACGCAGATATATATCCAAATTGGTTTAATTTAAAAAATAAATTAAATTCAATTTTTATGTAAGATATGACAAATTTAAATTTTAGGAAATTTACATAAATTTAGATTTTATGCGCTACTGCCCTATACACTGCCCTCTCAGTTAAAAAATATTTATTAAAATTGGTTCATTTTATCAACGAAATAACAGCTTATTAATTTGGACATGAATTTTTGAATATTCGATAATTAATTAATTGACGTAGCGTATTATTTAATAACACTGGCGTGTCACTGTTTTATAAATATGTATTTTTTTTAGGCTGTGCCAAATGTTCCCCAGCGAATAGCATCACGACTGACTTCAAGACCAAAGCCACAGAATGCACAGTTTGTAGATATAAACAGTATCGATGAAGCAAATAATACTCTCCCAGGAAATGGTTAGTATCAGTCTGAAAATAAGAGAAGATTTTTTTTGTTTATTCCCATTAAACTTTAATTTGTTCTATGCGTTCAAAATTGATGTGATGGATGACGCCGATCATATCCAATGTTTACACGAACTACTCGTGATCACTGAAAAGTTTAAGCGTTCCATGTTTACCCATGCGTCATTACTTATACGTCATAAAAATCATAGGAATCAATCAAAATTACGCGAAAGAAAAATATCATAACAAAGACTAATTTCATAAACAGTATAATCGGTCGCCATTTATTTCGTCTTCAAAATGACGAGAGCGAAAAACCATGAATACATCCATTTAACCGACTTTAGCCAGTCCTTAAATTTTTAACTTTACAAAACCCGGTTATATTCAATTATATTAGTAACAAATGTCCATAAATACTTACCGAAAACACAAAAGTACGATGAAATAGCGCTGAAAGAACTGTTTTTAGGATTAAATTCAACTTGAAGGATCAAAACCTTATAAAAGAGATTGGCACTTGATGGACATATCAAAATAGCAAACGCAAGTTATCATTATTAATGGCTACAAACAATATTCAATTACGATTATGACTTTTATCTTTGTCTGGCATGTTAATTGACTTCAAAACGTATTGCGGAATTCCACAGATGCTCTATTATGTTTTTATTCACTTTTAAGCCTGTAATAAATACAGATGGGGAGTTTATGTCACAATGACCCTTGATCCCTGCATCTGTGAAGCACGTGTAAATGTATAACATACATACTTTGACATTATAGTGAGAATTAAGGTGTCCAGAAACTAATGGTCATAAATTATAGGATATACAGCGTGTGGTAGAAAATGTAACAATGGTTATTAATTAAATTGGAAACTTTTTATCCTTTATTTTATCGAAAAAAGTCAATCTTTGCTTCGATGAAAACCTTCTTAGCTATAGTCTAATATTCGTAATATTGTACACAGTGGCAAAAAATAGTGAAATTGCTCTAATTCTATTATTTCTAAATACATCAAGACGCCGTTTTGAAGCTCTTTCCAGAATTACGTTCTCTCTCTAAACATGCTGACGAGAAACAGCCACCTATGAGACATAATTAGATAATTTTATTTTTATTATTATTTTATTCATTAGTTCATTCATTTGCTGAATACTAATTTCCCGAAAAGATGGATAGGACATGGTATGCATAGAGACAGATAGTTTACAAATTGGCCTGTGACAGCCCCTGATTTGACGCCCCTTGACTGTTATTGGGTAAATTAAAAGAAATTGTCTATCGAGATAGACCCGCAAATGCTGAAACTGTACAAAACAGAAAAATGAGTGCCGAGGGCAGAAATAGGAAGAACAATAATTTTTAAAAAAACTAGAACGATATTTGACAATTGTTTTATACAGTTTGGAACTTTTTTTACGTTATGTATTTAATTTCTTATGTAACTCATTATTTTTATGTTTGTCTTTAAATAAAATTGTATTTCGTTTTATAAAATTACCTAATTGTCTCTGTTGGTGGCTGTTTCTCGTCAGCATGTTTAGACAGAGAGGGAGAACATAATTCTAGAAAGAGCTTCAAAACTTTATGTTGATGTACTTTTAGAAATAAGGTTATTTTATTCTTAGATCAATTTCACATTTTTTTGGCCACTCTGTACAACATCTTGGATATTCGACTATGGCTAAGAAGGTTTCTTTCAAACAAGCAAAATTTTTTAGCAAGTGTGTTCGATGAAACGAAGGATAAAAATGTTTCCCATTTGTTTTACACTTTCTACCACACACGCTGTATAGGAGTCATTGATTTACAGAGTCTCAAAGTTACAAGTTAAATAATGAAATTTTATTTTTTTTATCTACTTTTGGGCATCCCTGGAATTGGGTGATAGTACTCATCTCAACTCATCAACTTTCGTTCTTGACATTGTAATTTTAAAAGCTTTATTATACAGGTGTATGCGCAATTAAATTTTAAAATAATTATACAATTTTGACGGTGTTGCCAAATATGACATAAGATAATTTGAGTATGTATTTTCTTCAAGTTAAGGTTAAAACTATAAGACTAATAAAATAGATTTATCGCGAAAATGGTAAAAGATATTGAATAAAATAAAGTGTAGCTTTCTTTTAGTAAATTAATAGGTCAATGGGCTGCGAAAGCAAAATGTAAAATTTGACAACACCGTGAAAATTTTATAAAATTTAAAATTTAATTTCGATCCTACCTGTATAATAAAGAATTTTTTATGATAAGTTTATTTATGAAACAATATTAGGTTACATGTACATTATTTGAAAATAATCACAAATAAACCAATTTCCATAAAGAACGGGGTTTTTTTTTCAATTTCTATAAAGAAAATTAAATTTCTTTATTTAACTTGTAATTTTCATACCATGTTTATAAATAAAGCAATCCGATAGGAAAAATAAGGTACTAACGTTATTTCGACTGCCCTATATATAGATATCCTATAATTTATGACCACTAGTTTCTGGACACCCTATATAAAACTGAAAATATTTTCCCTATTTAATAGTATACTCTAAGGAAGGAGAATTTTCTTATAGACCAAATATTTTAATTACTTTATAGAGCCCAATGACATTGTAGAAGAAAAAGCGCAACCATGGAATTTAACTGACGTGATGAATAACGTGACAAGTGTCCATAACTGTGTAGAGCATCAAAACAAAAAGTGGGGTATTGGAGCGGCATTCGATTCATTGCAGCGCGAAAAGTAAGTTAATTTGTATTTTGACGGTTAATCAATAACAAAAATCCATATTTGTTTGTTTGTGCAATTTAGTAATTCCATATTATGTCAGTATATTATTATTTTCTTAAAGTTATAAAAAAGCGTTATATTTTCATGGTAAATGTATTTTTTTACTAATTTTAAGGAAAAAAATGTAGGAAAGGCAGTATTGCATGTATTCTTAAAGATTGTCCAAGATAACTGCGCCAGATATAAGAATTTAAAGCAAAGAAATACACACGATTATTTCCTCCATTGAGAAGTAGACCAATCAGATACCACCATATTTTGAATTATCGTTTATCGCTAATTCTTACAAGTCTTGGCAACAGTTTATAAAGAAACATAAATTTCTTAATTGTTTGAAAATTAATATTGATTTTTTATCAGTAAAAACTCCATTTTCCATAGAATTTTTATATAATTTATTTTTATATTTATATTTAATTTATTTATTTTATACAATTATTATTATTATTATTATTATAAATATTTGGACACAAGGCGATAAAAATACGTCAGAATTTGAAATGTGTACATAGCGTCCTTATTTACAACAGTAGAAAGAAAAGTTTAATACAAAAGTTGTAGGATGTTGGTTGATGCATATTTTTAAAATATTTGTAAATATACAGGGTGGTCTAAAAAAGTGTGACGTCATAAAATATATTTTTTTTAAATGACACGCCCTGTATTTTTGGCACATTTAGGTTCCTTTTGGTGTTCTCTCTTATGTGCAAAAATATTTTTTTATTTGCTTCTATATTTTAGGAGCAATAAATAAAAAAGATTAAAAGATCGTTTTGCACGCTTGGAAAAATTAGAATAAAAATCTTGTTAGATCTGTTTTGTTCCAGCACATCAACACAACTTTTGTATTAAACTTTTTTTTCTACTATTGTAAATAAGGACGCTATGGATGCCCGACGCACTAATGTAGGACCCGGTATATCAGAAATATAGGACTTTTTCAATGCATTGTTGGGATGCGTAACCAAGGTATAAAAAACACAAGTTATTCAGGAAATAATCTAGCCGTATACCACTCGACCTATAAATTTAAATGGAAGAATAAACTAACCAAATATTTTTTGCATGATTGTGCTTTTTGGCAAATAGTTTCATGCACAATAATTTTCAATTAAAAACCACTTCGCTGTCTAGGATTTTTATTAAATTATTGTACTATTTTCCAAGCAAAATCATGTTCAAAATATGTTACTCGTTAACATCTAGTATTCACATATTATTATTATAAAAATTAAGATATTTTATGATTTCTTTAAACTTGTCAGGTATATTTGAATTTCAAAACTTACGCAGCTGTATTATTTAATATGTTGAAATCCGCGCCTAACGCCTAAAGTTTTTTTTTGCAACGAATTATTTATGAATAAGTAAAACGATTTTATTTAAATTGCACAAACATTCAGTTGCGGGATTCCGAACTAGTCGAGGATATCGTGATAATAATAATTTAAATTAAAAAAAAATACTTGTGGAGTTCGGAGTCCCTATGCAAGTCCTAGATTTATTTAAAAAATATTTTCTGTCATAGTTCTGAAAGAAAGTCTTTGACTGGCTCGCAAATTTTAAGAATGTCTTTGAGGTAGATGTTTTGTTGACAGTTTGTAGTGTTCGATTTTTATTTGTTGTACATTATATTTATTTTTTTTTACTTGTCGAATTAAAGCTTTGCTTTCTTCACGATAACAAAATCCCAACGTTAATCAGCTTTAGGGTTAAAAGTAATTTTAAAATAAGGCGTTTAACTACTCATTTTTTCAAAATGTTATGTTGGTTAAAATTTGATTGGTCTCTAGACTAGGAACTAGTATGTCTATAAAAATTATAGAAAATCCCCCACCTGTCTATAATTTGTGAGCACGATGGAAGTAATCCACTTAAATTAATTTAGGTACTTGTTTATCGTTTTTTATTAATTGATAAGTAATTAGTTAGAAAATCGATAATCCCCTTAAATCGATTAATTAAAATGAATCAAAAATTAATTGAATTGATATATGGCGCACTCCTAGTATTAAAATCATATCAAACTATAGGCGAAATCTGTTTCTAATGGAGAATTGACAAAATGCCGTTTGTTTTTTGCGTTTATCAGCTCACAAATTCGCTTATCTTGTCGCAGTCTAACCTTATTGTTAAATCGACTTCCAATTTATGACTAACTCATGCCAGTTGGCATGGCATGTCCATATAAAGGTCATTATGAATAAGATTTAAGAAATACTTACTTGCAAATGTCCAATTTTATATAGTATAATAATAATAAATCCTCCTTATTAAGTAATATCACAAATCTACAATAATATAACAAAATAAATATTATAATATGTTTTTCATACGCGAAATAATAAATTAATCAAAACCAAAATACGGGGACAGCACTGGCGGATACAAGGCCAGTTTTTTAAATAAACATTTATTTATAAAAAGAGTAGCAAATTCTTAGTACTAGGTATAAGTACAGAAATTTGCATTTATTTTAGTGGATGCCACTGTCAACAACGATACTAACCAGAAAAGAGAATAAAAAGTCTATACTTTTCAGGTGGTATTAATATCAAATACCAATGTATGGAATAGTACATTACGTATCAAGAGCCGAAAAGGGGCTTTTACGGACGAGATGCGCACGAGTCCGTAAAGCCTTCGACGGCCCGAGATATCGTACTTTTTTTTACAAGTGCTCCGAGGCCAAATAAATAAAGAAATTCTTCAGACATTGTTCTACAACATCTTCGAAAAATGAACTACAAATTTAATTTATACATATTCCGCTATTTATTATCGCTTGTATGTATGGCTTGGTGGCTTAGTGGCAGAGTGTACGCCTGGCGGTCTGAGAGTCGCAGGTTCAAATCCCGCACTCGACATCTCTGGTTTTATTTATCAGTTAAAAAACTATGAGGAGTACATGGTGACTCGAGGCGGGCGGGAAAAATCTTTCCCGCCCGTTTCGATGTTGCCAGTCGCCCCCTTAAATGTTGAATATAATAATTGTCAGATAATGTCAATTCAATGTAAATTTCTATAAACAGCTAGAAAATAGAAAAAGTAGTTTTTCCGTCAACTGAGTATGGGGCCCTACTGGCCAAGTAGATAAACAATGCAGTTGAAATGGTTGGCCGGATTATTGAAGAATTCGGTGTAATCGAGGTTGCACTGTACCAGGCCATATGTCGCTACTGGTAAGATGCAAGTGTCAAAAACTTTCCTCTTGAGGTTTATAGGGATGTCACCACTCTTAAATATGTAATTCATCTTCCCAAAAGTCTTATTCTTGTTATCTCCGCGGTTTGATTTTCCTTGCCTATATTTATTGTATGTCGCAAATAAACATACTCTTCTACGTTTTCCAATTTCGTACCATCCATATCTATGGTAGATATAGATGGAATTGAGATTACCTGACTATTATTATTATCAACATTGCATAATAATAATAATAATAATTGTACTAAAGAAAATTGATATTTTTTGCCTAATCACCTCTTTTATGATTAGAATTAGGGAATCCAATCCCGTAAATGCTAGATCCCGCGGTGATTTCGCGGATTTCACATTGCGGGATTATGTCATAAAAAGTTGTTTTATGCAATTAAAAACAGTAGAGTAGCATGAAAATATTTATTGCATAGGTACAATACAATAGTATGACTATCGGTTACATGTTACATTGATTTTGGTCGGAGAAAATATAACATGTTTAATGTTTCATCTTTTAGATTTGATCTTATTTTATTGCACATGTATCTGTTAGGGCATAACTTACATTTAGATGTAAGACCATCTTCAGACTTTAAAAAATAATTCTAAACTAAACTTGACCCTTTATTCTCTTTGTTAGTTAGTTAGAATAGTTGTTGAGAGTGCCAACCCCTAAAAGATATGCACTTATATACATCAGTATTTTTAAGAATTTGCTACTCTTTTTACAAATGTTTATTAAAAAAAACTCTACTCGGGATAATTTTTTAACATTCGTGAACTCGGAAGAATTTCCGACACTAATCCCAGCACTAAGTGAGAATAACATTGTGTCGAAAAATGTTTTTCCTCTTGTTAACTCAATCCATGGGCATACTGTAGAAGCATCATAGGACTGATTGTGGGTTATAGTACACGAATAGTGCCTTCTTAACCCATTCCCAAGGCCCTTAGGCTTCCAACTTCTTTGAGCCCCTCGACGTCCCCCTTCCCCAGCAACCAAAATCTAACTTCCTGGGCTCACTATCCTCATGGGCCCCTAATTTTGATTGCCCTTAACCTAGGGTAGCCTTATGTATAAGAGGGCGCTGTATACGAGGATAGTGATATTAAGCACATATTATTTCATATCAAAAGTAACCTATGCTAGCCGCATGAGGTTTTATCCATCACTAGAATGCCTGATAGGACTTTTTTTTAATTGAAAAAATGAGCAGTTTTTGATTTATTGAAAAAAATAAACACTGTTTTTGTTGTTTGAGGCACATCTTTATTTTATTAATTGGTTTACTTTAAGTAATTTGGTTTTTACGTAGAAGTAATTTCTAACAGCATTGCTAATTTTTTAAATTAACTTTTTAATTATTACTTTCACTGTTATTTTTTATTTAATTTGATGTTATGTTATTTAGGAGTCTTTTGCAGTACATAGATGAAGAATTAATGATGAGGTAATTCTCTCCATAATTCAGACATTAACACGCATTTACAGGGTGTCCACTGTGGTAATGGTAAACATACGATTTGAGTTTAATGTAAATATTAAAATCGGCGGTCTAATCATCTGAATATTTAAATCGGTCAGCCAACAAAGTAGTTTTTCAAAGAATGGTGTTAACGGATAATATAATTAAGAAGTGTCTTCTGCAGGCAAATCGCTCCTTTCCTTTTCGTAGCTTTAATTTTGATATGAGTGTTGAAAATAAATTAAATATACATGGTGTTATGGAAACTGGTTATTATATTTAAATGGGTGACTCCATGGATGTCCTAGAGAAACCCTACATAGTTTTTTAAATCGACCGTCTTAAAAATATAGTCATAAAATCATATTTATCTTTTACATTTTTAATCCTACTTGCAAACTAGCAGACAACATTCCTAAAAATAGAACTGTTCGCAGTTGACTTTGAGATGCCGCCGTTTAGCTTCTTACTGGCTTGAATTTAAAGCCGTGCGCGTCTCGGTTTACATGGATAAGTTGTTGTTAACCGGCCAGTCGTGTACAATTAATTGTGTACCAAGAGCTCTAGTACTTGGCGACAACAGCGTGATTTCGGATGTGCCTACCAAGACATAACACTCTGTATTAGCCGATTAAAAACTCCTCAAATAACGTACTCTTTGTTTATATCGATGAAATCGACACTCAAATATGGAAACAAATTCCATTTCTCGCGTTGGTCGTATTTGATATTTAGTGTGTCGAAAACTTCATTTAAGCTTCTTGTTAAATTTTTATTTTTTAATTAAGATGGATGGAATTAAGCCAATGATTTACCCAAAAACACATTGTAATCGAGGCGTCAGAAATCCATCAAAATTTCGAAATTTTTCATGACTTACTCTTTTTTTCCTTCAATTCAATTTTTTTTTAAATAAACTACGGTTACTCCAGTTTTTCTTAACCTATTTTGACAAACTTGATCTCGTTTAAGACAGCTTTATTTACCCTACAATGCGATTTTATTTTTGCATCGTTGAGTTTTGCCGCCGTCGCCGCTATATGGCGTTAACTGAAATATAAGCAAATATTAGGCATTTCTCAAAAAAGTTAAATGTAATGGTATGTTTGTTTTAAAAATGTATAATAGATAATTGAATCCTTAATATTTCAGTAAAGAACTCAAGTTTGTATATTTTTTTGAACGGGAGTTATTGACAAATATAACTCCCCGAACGAACTTATACGAATTCTTCCGTTTTACAGGCGCTGAATTTATCGGATAATTCCAACACATTAATGTCATTAAAAATAAATTCACAAAAGGTTAAAAGTAAGCTATGACAATCTTCAAATTACAAATTTTCAATAATGTTTATACCGTTTCGTTAGTTCCTACTTGGGAACTTTTAATATATTTAAATCAAAAAATATATCATTAAAATAAGACAATAGCTTTGAAAACATAAAACAACTTAATTGTATTAAAATGATGCGTTGCCTAAATAATAAATAATATTGTCTCAGTTTTTCACTTATTTGTTTCCTGTGTGTTTTGAGAAGTTTTTTACTAAGATGTATGGGTATTTCGATTGCATGCGAAATGCAACAGTTGCTTCCAGGGTTTATGTCATCCAGTTTCCTGGAGCAGGGGTCTTCATAGGCACAATTTCATCTATTTTTGTAAATTTCTCCGGTTTAAAATAATATAAGTGTTTTTAAAAATTTGTAATATGAGATTGTCATCATATTTTGTAACTTTTTGTTCATTTATTACTAATGACATCAATGTATTGAAATTTTCCGATAAATAGGATTTAACCGCCCGTAAAACGGAAGAATTCGTATATGTATTTTTTTTTGGTCAATAACTCCGGTTCTAAAAAGATAGAAACTTGCGTTTTTTACCAAAATGTTAAGGATTTAATTTTCCATTAAACTTATCATTACATTTAACTGAAAATGCCTAATATTTGCTTATATTTCAGTTAACGTCATATAATGGCGACGGCAAAATTTAAGGATACCAAAAAAACTCGGTTTAGAGCGCTCAAACGAGACCAAGTTGGTTAAATCGGTCGTCCAAACCAGAGTAACCGTGGTTAATTAAAAACAAAATTAATTCCCCCACCACTTTATTTTACAAGATTGAAAAATTTTGAAGACAAAAAGTATTAGGAAATTGTGTACGGTTTCAAATACAAATATTTTCGATACCTCTGAATTAGTCAAAACCCGAAGAATATCTTAATTTTAACCTTTGACATGACTGTTACGCCCCCTTGCGGATATTTTACAAACTCGAAGATCATTTCCAGCATTTTCTCTTGCGCACTTTTAAAAAAAAATGTACCCAGATGCTCTATGCTTGCCATTCTTAGTTGACCACCGGGTACATATGAGTTTGTTAAAGAGTGGGACACGTCGTATTCAAATAATTTTTAAAAAATCATAATATCAATTTTGACATCAATTTAGTTGTACCAAATAGAACTAAGTAAATGTACCTCATAAAGAATGTTCCTGGAAAAGTTACAAAAATCAGCTTAATCATAGTGGATACCCTGTTCTTTTAACCACACGTACTAGTTTTTAATATGGGTTTTCTTTTTTGCACATTAATTTTTTATTTTAACGCTTCAACCTATTTGTTTTTCCGGTGATTTGGGTTTTTTCCACTAAAACGGAGTGTGTTTTGTAGCATTAACTGAGTGATGCATTTTGTTTTTTTTACATCATTCTAGGGGCACCCTGAAATATGGACATGCGGACTACGAACAACAGTAAGTTCTATTAGAAAACTGGGTAGGGGATTAGATTATGTAGTTTCTGTTTAGTCGGGTTTTAGATATAATGTATACGTGGGGGTGCTTTTTTCTGACAGACAGTTTGCTACATTTTTTTAATGAAAATTATAAGGTTTTGTAGGTGGTTCGTATTATATTAAAGTAAATAGAATGATGAGTTTTTCGGGAGAAAAGCGAAATATTTTAATGAGTTATTCTGGAGATCGATATATTAAAGAAAGTCTTATAAATGTGGGTCCCGAAATGCTTTCTTTCCAGGATACACAGTGTAAAAATTAATAACTAATTTTTTCTTTAATACCCCGAAATCTATTATGTAATATTATGATATTACACTGATCATGGATATTTAATATACTGACATGAAAATATGATTTCGTTCTTCTTGTAATCCCTTCAAGACAATGTGATATTTAACCCTTAACCGCCGTAGTGCAAGAACACTAACGTCGTCGCCGTGGTGCGGTCTCAGTGACCGCAAATCTTTAAGAGCCTTAATCTAAAAAAAATAAGTGTTTAACTCCCTGTAAACAATTTTATGGGATTAAGGTACCCCAAAATAAAACTCAAGATTTAAATTTGACTTCAGTTAATTTATTTTTCAAGTGAAAACTTAAAAAAATATAAAGAGTATCATAAATTTATTAAATATTGTATAGGAACGGCATGTTTTTTTTATTAACGGTAAACATTATTTGAACTGATATTGGTAACAAATTCTAAAAATAAACATGTTATTCTTCAAAAAAAACTAATTAGTTTGTGTTTTAAAATAAAAGAAGTTAGAAACTACAATGGGCAAAATAGTCAAATATTATGACTACAACTTTGACAAATTTTAGATGCGCATTCCAAACAAGTAGGTTCACTCATTTTCTCTGTTTTCTCCCGATCACTAAGTTCAATCTCCGAGTCTGTATTATGTTCACTTTCTTCATAATAGTCCTCATAAACAGCCTCTTGATCACTAATGTCTCCATTATCTTCCACCTCTTCATCCCATTGTAGTAAAGTAGGTACTTTCAAAGTCTGGATCACCATACCGAACTCTTTTGGATGTGGTTGGATTCTCACTCATCGTTAATAGTTAATTAAAATACAAATCAGTCAGAAAATTTCCAAATAGAAGTCACTAACTATTTAAAACGCACAACCGAAATACTAACACAAACACCGTAGTGCGGTCCCTGTGACCGCATCGAAACTTGAGCCGTTTTTTAATTGCAAACCAATACAAGTACCACTTCCAATTTTCTGCAATATACTGAACATGTGGCCACTTGAAGGTACCGAAAATATGAATCAGTTACATTAAAGTGGAGATAAGATATATAGGAATGAATATCTGCTGCGGTCACTGAGACCGCACTACGGTGGTTAAGGGTTAAAGTGTTTTTAATTGTGTTAAGTTTTAAATTATTTTATCGTAGATGTTTAATTATGAAGTTGTAATACTATACTTGATTATTGCGTTTTTTGACACGTTTTATCCATATTAGCATCTTAAGGACACCAATAAATATCTATCTATACTATTATACACTATACTAAATCCATCTAAGGAACGGAGGGTGTCAAAACAATGGCCGACGCGTCGCGTTTATTGGCTATAAAGTGAGAATTCAACCGCACAGCACATCTTCTGTGCAGTACAGGAGCGGCATTAGATAGGTTCGTTTGTCTTCTTATTCGTGACTCAACTGTTAGCTAATTTTTACATACTTACATGTTATTTATATTCCTATTTTTATAAAAATGCGTAAAAGTTATATAATTAATCAACAATTTTGCAGTTCATGCTCCGTTCTTTGGATGGATCCATCTAAAGAACGGGGGCCGCCAAAACAATATCACACCTATAAAAGTAGGAATGTTTATGCAGGGTTGCATTAATGGTGGACCGGAACTTTATTAAATTTTTGAAAATGTATAAACTGCAAAATTGTTGATTATATAACTTTTACGCATTTTTATAAGTATAGGAATATAAGCGTCATGCAAGTATGTAAAAATTAATTAAAATTTGAGTCACGAATAAGAAAACACACGACTTTTACTTCGGTAGTGTTCAAACCTGTCTAAATACCGCTCCTGTACTGCACAGAAGATGTGCGGCGCTGCTGAATTCGGGGTATATAGCCAATAAACGCGTGGGCACGCAAACATTGTCACGCGTCGCTCATTGTTTTCACGTCCTCCGATCTTTAGATGAATTTAATATATCTATCTGCGTTTCCTTGACTTAAGAATTTATACCAGAAAACCGATTGTTTTACAAATATCTTGAAATTGGAAAAAATATCTGTAACGTAGTAAATCAGGTACATGAAAACTGTTTGTCCTACCAGAAAAACTCCAGAGACTTTATTTTAAAACATTAAGTCCTACCGATTAAGAAACCTGTTGAACCTATGTTGAAAAAAAATCAGTTTCTTTGACCAAAATAATGTATTTTTTGCTGTCCCGCACGGCGCTGGTAGAAAGGTCAAAACTTATTTTCATGACATTATAGTGCACATCTATGATCAGTATAATATCATAAATCGTTTTCGAGGTTTTTAAGGCAATGAAATGTTTTTTTGACATCCTGTATCTAGGAAAGAAAGTATTTCCGGACCCACATTTATATGACATTTTTTTTCTTATATAAACCCGAACAAACTTATAGAATATTTAAATATCCCTCCTGAAATATCTTCCTATATACATCTTAATCTTCTTTGATAATTAAAACAAATTTTAATATTATGGGAAGAAGTAAAACAGAGTTGAATTTGTAAATTTCCACTATATTACAAAAAGGAACATAACATGTTTCGTTATACTATAATGAAAAATATACAATAAATTCACATTATTAAAATTATAAAGGACGAAAGAGGGAGGGTTATAATATAAACTAAAACTAAAATTATGGTCACTGTGATTGAATAGAGTACCTGATGGCATTTTACAATATTTAGGTCAACAAAATAAGTTTAACAGAGGAGAACCACTTAAATCTAATTGATCATTAAGTAGCAGGTCCGTATTTTTTAGTTTATTAATTTTCATAGTACTTCTTCCCATAATATTATAGTTATGGATTTCCACCTAGTATCGGCTGAATCAATTAATTTAAAACAAACTTCCTAATTGGACACAAAACTATTACATTACACATTATTAACATTACCAAACTTTCTACGATTAATATTATCTGCTGTTACCTCAAAACTGTGGGTAAATAGGACTTCAAATCTTTCAAAGGGTCGATTGTACAGGGTCTCCCATTTTCGCCACTTTCTGGGAGTTATTACAAAAGATAGAATGTTGCGGTTCACTTTAGTTTCCCACTTTTTATCGAAACGAAAAATTCCGGTATCAAATTTGTTATGGATGTCTTAGTTTTAAATGTACAGGGTGATTTTGAAAATCCTCGTTTTTTATACATCCCCTCGTATTTACGTTACGCGTTAACTTATCGAAAAGGTAAAAAGTGATCTTGTTACAGATTTTTACGTAAAGTTCAGTGGTGTAGTTTTTCTCTAAAATTGTTATTTTTTGAGATATTAAGAAAATTAAAATTTTTAAAGGGACCCTATTTATTTTTTTTTATTTGAGCTTTACAAAAATGTATAGTTGTTTATACTTATATTCAAAAAGAACATAAAAATGCGATATAATTTACGTTACTTATAATTATTAGAAACAAATGCAAAATTTTGACAGCTATTCTAATTATTAAATTGGATTATATAAAATATAAAAACATATTATACTTGTCATAATTATTATCATAAACGGCCATTGTTAAGAATAATGAAAAGAAACATGAAAAGCATATTATAATAGTACATTACGTATCAAGGGCCGAAAAGAGGCTTTTACGCACGAGTCAGGAAAAGCCTCCGACGGCCCGAGATATGTACCGAACTTTTTTTTTCAAGTGCTCCGAAGCTTTGATGCCAAATAAATAAAGAAATTTTTCAGACAGTTTTCCTGTCTACATGACATGAAAACACTCGCGCATGGAGAATGTAAATATCTATTTATTATTTTTGACAAATAGGCTCGGTGGCCTAGTGGTATATCGTACGCCTTGTGATCTGTGAGTCGCGGGTTCAAATCCCGCACTCGGCATCTCTGGTTTTATTTATTTTTTACAAGTGCCAGAGTCTTTGACGCCATATAAATAAAGAAATTCTTCAGACATTTTTCTAAAACATCTATGAAAAATTAACTGCCAATTTAATTTATATATAATCCGCTATTTATTATCGCTTGTAGTATGGCTCGGTGGGTAGAGTGTCCGCCTGGCGATCTGAGGGTCGCGGGTTCAAATCCCGTACCGACAATTCTGGTTTTATTTATTTATGAGCACATGGTGACTCGAAGCGGGCGGGAAAGATTTTTCCCTCCCGCTTCAATACTTTCCCGCCCGCTCTCTTGGAAAACGCCACTATCGGTGAAGAGAACATGCATGAAAAGAGGCACTTTCGGGGCACATGTAAAAAAAACTCTTACGTAATAGGTATTTCACAAATAATAGAAATATGAGAGATCTCTCATGTTTTGACCATTTATATTTTGTTTCTAATAAATTGACCATTATAAGTTAAGTCAGTTGTAAAAATATCGCATTTTTAGGTTATTTTTGAATGTAAATATAAACAACATACATTTTCGCAAAGTATGCTTATTTATTAAAAAATAGGGTGTCCCATTTAAAAAAATTTATTTTTGTTGATGTCTCAAAAATGAAAGTTTTTAGAGAAAAACTCGTTACGCTACTGAACTTTACGTCAAAATCTCTAGCAAGATCAGTTTCTACCTTTTTGATAAGTTAACGCGTAACGTAACTAAATAGCGAAAATGGTCAAATTCGCCCTGTAGATTAAAAACTAATAGTGCCATGACAAATTTGACACCGGAATCTTTCGTTTCATTTTCTATCTTTGATAATAACTTTAATACCCCTCGGAATTATTGTATATTATGACATTTTTGCATTCTCTATAAATTACAGTTCAAGTCCTACTAGAAGCTATCCTCTATTCTTAAAGCATTTATTTTGTCAAAGCCTCATCGTCTTAGTAGAATCATATTATTCTCTTTATGTTTACAGAAGAGTTTAAAATTTTAACTTAGCATCTACAATAGGGATGGACCGAACCGGGAATTTGGCCGGAACAGTAAAATCCGGCCTACGGCCAGACCGAACCGTCGAAATTCCGGCCACAGAATCGAGTTCTCTCGTATAGACATCCAACAATGCTTGTCAGTAATAAAGTTCGCGTTTATGACGCTAGTTGTTTTTTTCATTAAAAACCAAAACGGGGAAGTCCCTAAGTAATATTCTGTGACGCGATACTCATTTCAGTGTGGTCTGGTGTGTGTGTATAATTATTTATTAATTTCGGCCTAAAGGCCAAGTCTCCCTATCGTGCAAGGCACCGGTTCGGCAAAATATGTTATCATTGAATCTTATGGATTTTGCGGGGCTTGAAAAGACTTTACGCGCATAGTGTGAATTTACCCCGGAAAATCGATAAGATTCAATGTTAACTATTTTGTCGAGGCGATGCTTTGCCTGTGCCGAGCATCGGCCTCAAGACTGCCTTTTTCCTACAATCTTCACGAAAATAAGTAAAGTGTGGAGTTTTTCTAAAGTACATAAATAGGAGAAAAATAAAACAATTTGCAATTTTTGTAAAAAAGATCGTTTCAAAACGAGGCAGTAGTACGAGACATCATCCTTCTGAGCATGTGAAAAACTTTAAGAAAGATGATGAGGAAGTATGAACAGTTACAGATAACAGGGTATATTTTTTTGAAAGAGCTTGTTACTTTTGTAAATAAAGGTTGATCAGAAGAAATTACGTCTTCGATAAAAGATAAAAGGTCTTCAATTTTTGTTATTTAATTAAGTACTACTTTTTATTTACACAAATTTTATAGATTTTTTACCTTATTTTTATCAACAATATGATGTTTTTAAAGGTTTTTAAATTTTAAAATAGATTCGGCCGGACTTAATCTTGGTCCTGCCGGAGCACTAAATCCGGTGTTAAGGCCGGACTCAGTACATCCCATCCCTAATCTAGAAGATTCATCCCATTTTAGTGTTGGGTAATAAATCGCAATCAGTAATATATTAGACGAACTAACACGAACCAAACCTGCATATCAATTGTATGCTATCCTGTTTTTTATTCTCTCTTCAATTAAATTTTTTTCATCTCAAAGATTATATGTCATAATTTGGCCGCAGACTTAAACTAACAGGGGTAAATCTATTTCCTGTATACCTACTGCTTTTCTTGCTTTAAAATCTAAAAATAATATTGAAATAACCCATGCTTATGACCTTCACATAATAAACTCTATTAACTAAGTACAACAAAATTGTTCTGTTATTAAATCTTATTAAAATAAAGTAAGATGTGCAATGAAGGCTGAATTGTAGCCTTTATTGGCCAATCTATATTTAGCTAAGTATTCCAGTTCGAATTGTTTAGTTGTTTCAGAACTGTTATAGAATATACATTAGTTGTGAGTAGTTTTTGTTGTGCCGTTTTGTGCAATCGGAACGTTTCCATTTTGTTTGTTTCTGTTGCCTCAATCGGAAAAATGTTAAGATTGTGGTAAACAAAGAGTAGAGGCATCGTTAAACTAAACATTTTTTCCAGTGAAACTAATAATTTTTTTTTAACGCAAATATCTACCAAACCACACATTGATAACAACGTTCCAATGTATTGGTGAATGAACTAAATTTTCCTATAGAGGGTGTTCCAGATAAGAATGTATTCTACAGAGATCTCATTAACCATCAAATTAGACAGAAGATGCGCATTAGTAAGTTCTGCAAAATTTAAAAAATTTTATTTCGATATTTGTGCAAAACCGAATTTTTACGATTTCTTTGTTCTTTTTGTTTTCTGGATCTATTTGAGGAGATATGTGAAAATAAATTTTACATTCTCATTGCCACTTTTTCTCCTCTAACGATATTTCAATTAAATTTTCAATCCGACGTTTCGTTTTTTTTTACAACAATCATCAGCTTTGTTATTTTTAAATAGTAGGAACATTTTATTTTATACTTTATGAACTCCATTTATATTCTTAATTCAACGATATATCGCGTGAAAATATGATGCGTTTTTGAAAATAAAAAAATTGTTTTTAATACCAACTAGAGTGTAATAGTGGAGTCGTTCCGGTTTACGAAAATCCCTTGACGAAATCGAGTAATTTTTTTTCCCCCAATCGATACAGTAGGATCCCTTCGACATTCTGACATGATTTGTAGGGGGCGCCGCATGCGGGGGGAGGGGGGCACGCCCCGTAAATCTAACCTACATCGGGAAATGAAAAATAACTCAGCCGATTTTGATGCTACAAAAAAAAAATGTGAAAGGTAAAATTGAAGAGCTTGACACTTAAAGGGCATGCTCTTTGCATCGAATTGCCCACTCCAACAATATTTATGAAACAAAATTTATAATTAATTATTTTATCAATGTTAATAATGATGAGTTTCTATATGAATTTAGTGGTATTAACCACAATGGACAAGAAAAACTCGAGAGCGTTTTCTAGTAGAATTGACCAGGCTAATCAAAAAAAATTCCACATGGAGAAATGTCAGTGGCGTACCATCTTTTTCGTAAAAAAAATATCAGAGGACATGTTTACAGGGACGCCACTGGTGGAACGATTGAATAACTTTTATGACTAAAATTTGTGGTTCTATACCCTATTAACACATACCAAAATTAAACAAAATATCTAAAGTATTTTCGGACATATTACAAAGTGGCCATTTCTTGTATGCCGCGCCAAACGCGCATTTGGGAAAATAAAAAGTTTTCGCCAGCTGATAAAAAAATGAACAATTTGAATCCGGCCTGATCCCCGTAGCTCGATTAATAAACTACTTATTAGCATTTATGTAATATTTTATTCCCCCCAATTAATCCCCTCCTAATTGCCCCCACCAACCCCAGCCTCCGGCCCATCAAAGTACTCGGTGTCACCCGTTGATTCGCGAAGAATTGATGCCCCAGCTCCGCCCCTTCTCGAGATATAATTAATTAAATATTATTGTTTTTTGCAGTTGAAAATCGCGATAATTCGCGAACTCATTGAGGTATCGGGATCAAGTTTGTTCGAGCTTACGCGCTCTGTCAAGCTCTTCAATTTTTCCCTTCTCTTTTTTTTGTGGCATCAAAACCGGAGTTATTTTCCATTTCCCGTTGTAGGTTAGATTTACGGGGCGGGCGCCCCTCCCCCCGCATGCGGCGTCCCCTACAAATCATGTCAGAATGTCGAGGGGATCCTACTGTATCGATTGAGAAAAAAAAATTATTCGATTTCGTCGATGGATTTTCGAGCCGTTGATTTCGCCAGAACGACACCACTACATGGCGTTGCAGGACTCACTAATGCGCAACTAATTTGATCTTTTCTGTATGTGGTTAACGAGATTCCTGTAGATTTATATACAGGATCAAAAATCATCGTGCGTTTTGTATAACCTGTTATTTTGCCTTAGGCTTTTCATTCTCTTAAATTTATTTGTAATTCTTAGGGCCGATATTTGAATGTTACCTTAAGTTAGACCTCAGCTAAGGTGGCCTTAACGTTATGGTAAACCTTTAAAAAACTATGTTTTAAATCAATTTAAGGGTTAATTTGACGCGTTAATTGGGAAGATTACCACGTCTTTAAAGATATATTCCTTTAGATAAGAGTTAAAAAGAACTTTAATATACTGTCAAACTTGTGTTAAGGATGACTTATGTCATTCCGTACCTTAAGGTGACATATATCGGCCATTATTCCTGATTTAGAATTTTTCTTAAATTCAATATTTGCTACAGTTATAGCCGTATAATACTGAGCATATTTGCTCAATAAGCTTAAAACATAAAAGGAGATCCCTGAATTCAATTGAAAATATTTATTTCCATTTGTTATTTCCTGAGAAATCTAATTTTCTCGTGAAAATTTATGTTTAAAAGAAAATTGTCGATCTATATTTAGCAGGGAAAATAAACATTTCAATGGTCACAAGTAGAAGGATATATTTGCTGTGTATATGGATTTAAATGATTGTTTGGAATAATGTAAATATGTGGGTATATACAGGGACAGACAGAAAGTTTTAAGTTTAGACAGATCTCAGCTTTATTTTCTCAAGTGTGTGCACCGTATCGGTTTTTTTTCTCGCATTTACCAAACTAAGTAGGCTCAAAAAATTTTAATTAATTTTATAGTTCTTATTTTAACTTATTTGGGTTAAAAATTTGATTTTAATGTTTTTTATTTCGTCCTCTACCTGTTATACTACTCGTATGTTATTTTATTGAAAACGCTTTCTAAATCTCTATTTCTTATCCTTAACGAAATTATTTAGAAAATGTGTCTTAATTTAGAGTAACAATATTATTACAGAACTATCACTCATGCAAAAGTCCTATACGAGACATAATCGAAATTTATATATTAATCATATTATCCGCCATTATTTTATAAAGAAATCAGTGACTTGAAACAAATATGGACCCGGTATTTCTATCTGCTTTGTACACGTCAACAAAAAAGAGGTAGGAGTTTATCTGTAGAATCCCCATCTCTTTTTATCTTCTGCCTGTTTCTTTTTTCATCATTGTGACAGCTAAACGGTCTTGGTTAGGAAAAACAAACAATCAACGGACGTGACTCAAAAGTTTACATTCTTATCCAGTTTACGGCAGACTTGGCACATTCTTACCATATTGAGTTAAGAATGACTATTTTTTCCATAAACAAGCACTGAAAAACAACAAAGAATTTTATTTAACAATAATGACAAATATGACAGTTATTAATCCGGTTGTGTCAAACGCGATAGCAGGTATGAAAGACGGCCGTTCCAATAAGGGCTTTATAAAAAGTACGTTCCGAACGCTGAAAGGCCGTCGCCTTAACATAATGTCTTTGTCAAATTAACAGAGAACGACAAGGAAAAATTATACCAATTTTCAGACCTCCCCGTTTGTTTTCTGGAAAGTTGTTTACAACTCTTGTTTACGGAATGTGAATCTTTTGTTCCAGAAAACAAAATAACCAAATATAGCAAACGCTTAGTTTAGTTAGTTTACCCAGAACAATAAAACCAACAAATCACACACATACGCGATTTGCAAATATTATAAATATTATTTTTTGTAAAGGTGTCTGTCTGCCCTTAAATTCGAAGTTTCGAAACCAATATTAATAGTTCAGCACCCCACCGCACCAATTTTCTGGGTACGCCGCTATGTAGTAGAATAAGTAATCGGCCCACGACTTTTCAATATAAATTATACAGAATGTACAGGGTGTCCTCTTTTCTCTTCCAGAGCGACGCTTCCGGTACAAGATTCCGAAACAAAATGTGATATCCACGCGGTGGTCAGTCCCGTGGACGACTTGGCGTTGAATGGTTCCCCCAGACGACACTCGTCGGTGGATGAGATTTTCGGACTTGTCAGCTCGATGAACGTGAATGGCCAACGACAGCGATCGTTGAGTGATAGTTCGAGGGCTGAAAGGAGTAGTAATAATGGTACGACGAATTTAATAATAGCGGTCAATAGACTACTCTTTATGTTTCTTCATATGGGTCATTCTTTTACAAACCCGCACACTTTTTTTCCGAAAATATCCACACATAAATTTCCGATAATTTGCTGGATTTTCTCCAATCTTCTCATATTTGAAATTTCCTTTGCTCCAGTTGTACTCTTTGTTACGTTAGTTTTCGAAGTGTATTAAAAAAAAATTGTCATTTAAGCAGCGTCCACACATAAGGTTTTACCTGACGTTTTACATGACGTTTTACCTGACGTCTTACCTGATGTTTTACTTGTCAAGTCAAACGGCAGGTAAAACATTAGGTGTAGACAGCATTCACGGGCTTTGTTTTCAGGCAAGACGTCCGTCTTATTACGAATCTCAGGTAATGACGTCAGGTAAAATCGTATGTGTGGACAGCGCTTTAAATAGTTTTAACATCCTCTTAACCCATCTTAAATCAATTTTAAAAAATACCGTTTTGTTCTTTATCCTCTTATTGACAAAACTCATTTTACGAAATAGTGGTACCTCTCTTAGTTCGTAGTTATTAAATATATTCGATCGCAAGTCACCCAGCGCGCGACGAGTCGAAGAGTGGCAGAACTATGCTTTCGAACGACGGAGAGTATGCAAATAGTAATGATTCATACTGCACCGAGCTCGATTGTAGCCGCCTCGGTCCGTCGAGATGGGGCAACTAATAGAGGCGCCCCTTTTCTTAAAATGAGTTTTGCAGATAAGGGAATAAAAAACAAGACGGTATTCTTTTAAATTAGACGGATTGAGAGCATGTTAAAACTATTTAAACAATTAAATTATTATTTTGTGCATTGGTTCACAATGCCAATTTTTTTTTAATACACTTCGAAAGCTAAAATAACAAAGTGTTAAATCAGAAGAGACCGACATTGATACGATCAGTACAACTAGAGATATTAAATTCCAAGTATGAGGAGATTGGAAAAAATTTAGCAAATTATCATGTGGGCATATTTTGGAAAAATAATTTTTTCAGTAAAATCCTGGCATGCTTGTCAACTAATTTTATGTATATAAGTTGTTAAAAAAATTTCGGGCGATTCTAAAATGTCGAGGTTAAAAAGTATGCGTTTTGTAAAAGAATGACCCATATGTGAATCCTATGTTCTAGCCTTTCTTATAGAAATCTAAATGTAGCATACTTTATCATTTTAGGCTCGGAATCAAAACCAGGCAATAAACATGACGCGAGCGCGCCAGACTTGGTCGCTTGTCCCCCTGTCCCTCCAAGAAAGCACAGAAGAAGGCACACTCCCCCTCGACCTCCAAGTAACGGGCTACCTCCTACTCCTAAAGTTCACATGGGTGCATGTTTTTCAAAGGTATATAGAATAAAAGTTTTTAGATTTAAATATTTCGAAACCGTTATTGTGTTTCTAATGTTGGATTATCTGAGCTACAATTTAAAATTATATACAACTATACGGGGTATGCCCATAAGTCAGGATAACAAAACATGCCCATTCAACATTTTTACAGGGAAAAATTTTAATTTATATTTGTCTAAATAATGTTAGAAAAATATTTTTTTTGTACAAACCGATAAACATACAAGGTGTTATGGAAATTACGTATTATATTTAAATGGGTGACTCCTGGGGTGTCCTAGAGAAGCGCTACATATTTTTTTTTAAATCGAACGTTTAAAAAGTGGGGTAATTCACTCATAGACCCACAGGTCACTCCGCGGCACAACCATATTACACTGCCCAGCTGTGTAATAAACACATGTTCTATCACAATGTTGCCAAACTGTGGAAAAGTGTAAAACTTTAGATTCTTATAAAAATAAATATTGAGCTTACTTAGAAATTAAATCCAGGCCGCCGACACGAGTAAGGAATCCAGGGCACAGACATATTCAGTTCTTTTTTCTATGGGAAGAGGTTTATGCTCATCACGTGCCCTGATGATAGTGTGGGACTGCATAATAAGCTTATACCCACTAAACCCCATTCGGCCTCTTATTTCCAATCTCGGAATATAACCTGCATATCGTCGAGAGAAAAAAATACATAGTGAAACAGAACAAATTACACTAAATCACTTAAAGAAACACAGAGACACCCACGAGTTTCATAGTTTTTTTTGAAGATATGCATAAAAGCACTAAACACTAACGCATAATTACACTTTACAATAATAACACTATCGTACACATAGAGCAACAGCACTTGATACAAATTATTTCGCAATATAAATTTAGAAATAACAAAAACGCTAATTTCTAATGGATTGACCTAAACATAAAATGTATTAATCCTTTTCTGAAGAATGATGAAATAATTTGACAGACAGGATCTCCCTTTCATATAGATTATAGATGCGTCCAAGGGTAGAATGCTTCGTGCATATTCGGAAAATAGCGCACTAACTAGCGCGGTTACCATTTCCGAGACTATAATTATACAGGAAATAATATTACAGAAGGAAATTCCCCAATTTATGAATATAATCTTATAAAACATCGAAAGTGGCAACGCTGTATTTTTAGATATTAACCCAAGGTAGCACAATATCGATCGACCGAGTAAACCCGAACGTGTCAACCAGACTCAAACGTGTTTCACTTTCAAAATTCTTAGATGTCAAATACGTACGTAAAAATTATATTATTTTCCAGACCACCCGAGGACACCTTATACAGTAAGGGCGTATTTTGTCTACACAGTAGCACTTTAAAATTCTAATTCAGATTAAATGGTACGGTACTTAGATGTGTACATGAGACGCATACAAATCTACGCGAAAACTAATTTGAGTTTATGTGTTTTTGTGAGGTTATTTTGAAGGTTTTTGTTTGGGTTAGTGTTTGTTTATAAATTAAGTTGGTTTTAAATAGTCCGAAAAGGTAAATAAAATTGCATTTTTTCTTTCTAAAGGGTGGCATTCATGAGACGCATGCAAATCTACGCGAAAACTAATGTGAGTTTATGTGTTTTTGTGTGGTTATTTTGCCGGTTTTTGTTCGGGTTACCTACTTGGTGTTTGTTTATAAATTAAGTTGGTTTTAAATAGTCCGAATAGGTAAATAAAATTCCATTTTTTTTTCTAAAGGGTGGCATTTATAAACTTTTAAGTTGTTCAGATTCGATGGGTGTCGTTCGAATTGAACAAATGAGAACATACCTGACCATTTATAAATTCGGCGGCGGTTCGTTCGAGTCAGTTCAAGTTTATAAATCAGAGATTGTTTCCCAGCGAACTGAACTGAACGTAAAGTTTATAATAATGTACCCTGAAAAATAAACAACTTCGATTCTGTCAAACAGTTATTGACTTTCTAAAGAGTTTACCCTGAGAACATGACAACACTCCTCAAAATTCACTGACGTTTTCCGCCATATGTTGCTTTGTTTACTTGTCCACAGTGTCACCACGTGCATATTTTTGGTCTGACAATAGGTCATGTACAGGGCATATTAAATTAAAGCGCCATTTTTGAATATTTTTCTTCGATTTGTTTTCATCTCAGGAATTGCCGGTTTAAATATAATACGTCATTTCCATAACACCCTGTACTCCGGTTTGTATTTATTATAGGAGACAACCTGCCAGCGTTTCTGAGGCGACCTAAGGTGATCGACACCGTTAAAGGGCATATTTAAATAAGTACAAATTTCTCATATATTTCTTATCGGTCTTATTCTGTACATTTTTTAAATCATACCTTTTGCCTAAAATCAAATGTTTTCAAAATTGTACTTCAAGTTTGAAAATTCCTGTACTGTACACCTTAGATTTCTAAGCGGTTTCCTGATTCTCGTTTTAGTTTTTAGTTCTCTATCCAAAACTGTCAACATCTGGTTTAAATGGTAAAACGACTTATATTCACGATGGGCCAAAAAGTGACCGCATTATTTTTTTTTTGAATAACTATATTGCTTAAACTCATTTTAAACCAGATTTGCAGGAAATATTTACAGAAAGTAAAAGTTTTCCTAAAGTGAATTTAAAAGTAATAAGATCGAATTAGAATATCATACAGGGCAGGTTAAAATAGGAACCTACTTTAAACAAGTCGCAATAATAAGTTCATCTTTTTTCAAATAATTGGGACTTACATGTTAAAGCCTCTTATATTCTGAACAAAAACCATGTTCCATTAGGCTAAGCATTTGTGACTAATAGCTGAATAGCATTGTTTTTAGTCGATTGCCCATGAAAACAATTTTATAAAATGCAACAAAAATTATATTTGAATGACAGAAATGTATTAATAATAATAATAATAAATAGCTTTATTTCAAATCATGCACAATGTACATAAAGGAAATGACGTCAAAACAAACACTTAAGCTATGCGCAAAAATCAGCTATGTTATATGGTTCTAACTCGATTAACAGTCTCTTAATTTCTAGCTTAAATTTATTTTGGGAATCTATCTGTTTGATTTTATTTGGTAAAGCATTGAAGAACTTTAAGCACATGTAGTGTGGACATTTTTCTGTTAAAGTTAGTCGGTGTATCGGATAAGGAACATCCATTGTTCTGGTCTTATACTCATGGGGCACTGTTAGCTTAAACATTCCTTTATGCTTTACGAAGAACATTATACATTCATATATATAGATTGCGTATACAGGGTGCCGATAAAGTCTGGAATAATCGATTTTTCTTGAAAACGCAAAACTTTTTCGAAAAACGCTCGTACCCGTCGATTTTATTTTATTCTTTGAAATTTTTTGGCGTTCTTCAATATTATACCGGATGCGCCAAAAACGCTAGGCAAGTGTCAACTTCACTTTTTCAAATAGAACACCCCTTTTTTTCTCCAATATTCAGATTCCTCTCTAAACTCTAGACAAGTTTCATATAACATATTGTATGGCTAAAGTCAACAGTAATTGAAATACAGGGCCCACAATAAAAATCAAGGTATAATTTTAAAGCTTGTTTTCCATGACAAATACTTAGGCTAGAAAAAAAATTCTAACAGGAAATTTGTAATACAGTGAACAATCTAAAAAATTATTTGAGTAAGTGTTGAAAATGGTGTCCATTTACGGCTCTACAATGTCCCAATCTCTCAACAAATTCTAACTGTACATTATGTACAATTTCTGGGGTAATTTGTCTTATGGTTGTTGTTATACGCGTTTTGAGAACATCAATATCTTCTGGTTTATTTTTGTAAACCCTTTTCTTAATATAGCCCCACAGAAAGAAGTCCAATGGCGTTAAGTCGGGGGACCTCGCAGGCCACTCTATTTCACCCCGTCGACCTATCCAATGATGATGAAATAACTCATTCAGGTATCTACGGACTTCGACCGAATAGTGGGCTGGTGCACCATCCTGCTGAAACCACATAGTTGTATCATGTGAGTCAGGAATGTTCCGATCGGGAAATAGGGCAATCAACGCTGGAGCGAGGTCTTCTTCAAGAAACTGCAAATATCTTTGGCCAGTCAAATTTTCCTCAAAAAAATAGGGTCCTATAACAGTATCCCGAATTATTCCTGCCCATACATTAATTTTTCTCGGCCGCTGGGTATGAATTTCTCGGAACCAATGGGGATTTTCGCTGGACCAATACCGGCAATTTTGACGATTTACCATGCCATCCAAGAAAAAAGTAGCCTCATCGGAAAAAATTATGTTACTCGGAAATAATGCATCGTTAATCAAGTAATTATCCATGAGAATTTCGCAGAACTCATTCCTTCTGTCAGGGTCGCCTTCCAAAAGTTCCTGTACTCCTTGACATTTATATGCATGCCATTTTTCCTTTTTCAGGAACTTTGCCACCGTTGAATCGTGGATATTTTGAACATTTTGAGAAATGCTTCTTGTGCTCGAATGTGGTCTCTCTTCCAACGAAACTAGAATATCAAGTTTGACATCGTCGGAAATTTTAGGTCGTCCACTTCTCGGTTTATCCTTAACGTGACCAACTTCATTATACTTCTTAACAATTTTGGAAACAGTTGCCTGATTTATGTGTTCTCTATTTGGATATTTATCATTAAAATACTCACAAACTTCTATTTGTGTTCTCTTTCGATCTCCACATCCTACTATTATTAATATTTCGATTCTCTCAGCTTCCGTTAGAAACATTTTTATGGGTAAAAGTGACAACTTTGGAGTAAATATTAAATGTTTTGACATTTACGTAACTAAGTTATTATGTAGAAACCGGTAAGAAGGTAAATACCTAGACCTTAAAATTATACCTTGATTTTTATTGTGGGCCCTGTATTTCAATTACTGTTGACTTTAGCCATACAATATGTTATATGAAACTTGTCTAGAGTTTAGAGAGGAATCTGAATATTGGAGAAAAAAAGGGGTGTTCTATTTGAAAAAGTGAAGTTGACACTTGCCTAGCGTTTTTGGCGCTTCCGGTATAATATTGAAGAACGCCAAAAAATTTCAAAGAATAAAATAAAATCGACGGGTACGAGCGTTTTTCGAAAAAGTTTTGCGTTTTCAAGAAAAATCGATTATTCCAGACTTTATCAGCACCCTGTATAGTCATTATGCCCAAATTTTTAAACACACCTCTACAGCTTTCCCTATATTCCATATTTCTCAAAGTTCTCACTACTCGCTTTTGAGCCACAAAAATGCCTTGTGTCGAGCTATGCTTTCCCCAGAAGACAATTCCATATCTCAAGACCGACTCAAAATTTGCATAATATAACATTCTAAGCGTTTTTCCTCCCATATATCTGCCAACAACCCTTAGACTGTAGCATACTGAATTTAATTTTTTTTCCACGACATTTATATGGTACGACCAATCAAAAAATTCATTAATATGGATACCTAGAAATTTTACATTATCCGAGAAATTTATTTTGGTATTTCCTAGTTCTATGGTTGTTGGTTTTCTGTGGTTGACTGTTTCATTCTAAATAACATTATATTTATTTTATCTTTATTTAAAATTAGTTTATTTCTTGTAAACCAATCTGTCACAGCAACAAAAAAATTCCTCGCCCTTGCGACAAGATCCTGAATCTCCTGGCCACTTACAATAATGTTTGTATCATCCGCATATTTGACTATATGTTCATATGTCTTATCTGTTATCCACGCCAGATCGTTCACAAATATTATAAAGAGAATTTCGTCTTCAATTTGTTAAAAAATATGTGAAACCCATTATTAACATCAAAAGAATAGCTTACTAGTAATAATAATCTACCAAATAAATGTTTTGAAACATTGTTCAATGCATTTCCGTTAACGTATTTTCCATTAATTAGTTAATTGTGCCATTGAACAATTTGTCAGATTCTTTTTTTGTTGATTATTATTACTAGTAATGGATGTTTTTCACATATTTTTTAACAAATTTAAGATGAAATACATTTCTGTCATTCAAATATGATTTCTGTTTCATTTTATAAAATTGTTTTCATACCCAACTGACTCAAAACAGTGATATTCAGTTGTTAAGGCCGTAGATACCAAGGTCAACCAAGCCGAAAATACATCTATATGAAGGTAAAACATGCATCTCTTTCGGTACATACAATTTAATTGAAAACAAAATTTAGTAACCAATATTGGACTGGCAGTTCAGAGAAGCATTAATGAACGAGAAGCGATCATATTTGGAGTTGGTTTCACACAGAAAACAGTTGTTTTTATAATTTAAAATACCTTCAAATTTACAAAAATTTCACTGTGAATGTAACACGTCGGTTCTCGGAAATGAAGTAAACATAACCTTCTTTCACTAGCCGATCTGGTTCTCTAATCAATTCACATGTCTTCTATGCTAAAATTTTTGGAAAGCAGGCGTTGGTTTTTATTATTCTACGTACCGAAATTGTACAAAACACGGAAACTCACAAAACTCGGATCATGAGCCCGACACGATATTAATTTTTTGTTAGCTCTACCAGGTCTGATTATATTCCTATCCTTTTTCTTCATATGTAAAAACATGATGTAACCATATGATCGAACTGCTCTGAATTGTCAATTGAATAAAATCAATAAATTTGATGGGTCTGTCAACTTAGTTCAATGGGTTTGCCACCAGAGGGTGGTTGATAACTTTATTCATTGATAAATTTCATTGATAATAATTAAAGATGGGCAGGGCCGGAGTGGTAATCCTTTAGACGGAACCGCATTGAGAAGTTTTTTTTTTGTAATTTTATGAAATCAGTCCGCATTGAGAAGTTTTTTTTTTGTAATTTTATGAAATCAGTCGTTAATAAATTCATTAATCAGACATCAAAGTTAGCGTGTTTGTGGGTGGCCTTGAAGTTACTACATGAATAAATTCACGAAGCACTTCACAATAATTGTAATGCCCGCTTTTAATAAACGGGTCACACTGTAATAGATTATAGATGATCAAACACAAGCACTATAGGAAAAATCCTTTAGGGCACTCTGGGAGTGGTGCGTGTGCGCAAAAAGCGATTCACGTTGGTTTTGAATCGTTGGAGGTTATATTCGTTGGGAAAAACGACCTCGGGGAGGTCGTTCCACAAGGATGAAGTCCTCCAGATGAAAGAATTCTTAAATAATGAAGTTCGAGGAGTACTAAGCTTAACCACATATGGATGGGCGGCAGTGGTTCGTCGTGTATTTCTGCTATTCGTCGTTCTGGGCGGAATTAAGAGGGCAAGGTCAGACGAGCACCTTCCATGAAAATATCTGTAAAAGAGAGTCAAATCCCCAACCTGTCTTCGATCTTCTAGGCTGTCGAGGTTCTTCGTCAGCTCGTGGTCTCCGATTAGACGAATAGCCCTCCTTTCGATGGAATCCAGTAGTCGAAGAGTATGTTTGGGTGCAGAGCTCCAGACATGAGAGCAGTATTCTAGTGATGGTCGAATCTGGGCTTTGTATAGTGTCAAAAGTTGTAGAGGTGTGTACAACTTTCTGGTTCGGAAGAGTACCCCAAGCTTCTGAGAAGCTATCTTTGCGATTGCCACAACGTGGTTATTCCAAGACATTTTTGGCATATAAATTCGTTGAAAACACTATCCAGGAAACTTGCTCCAATTCAGTACTGTAACAGGTCGACGACGAAATGAAATAATGGATTTTTTTCGAAATTTTAAAATCACGTAAGTTCCTGATAACAATATATATGTTGAAAGATTTTATTTATTGATGATTTGGTGGGTGTTTAGTTTTTAATAAAATATTTATTTGTATAATTGAAAAAAGGCTAAAAAGCCAACGCAAAACCTGTTACCGAGAAAATCCAGAAACTCATACGATGGAAGAGTACCATAGTTACTGAAGGATATTTAGAGGATAGCATATCTTCAAAAAAATGAGGTTTCAAAGATGTTGGCAGGCGTACCATCTGGATCTCGCATTTCCTTGCAGAAATTAGAGACCCAGACAATGAATCATGAGTCAACCTTTGCTGCAAGAAATTTAGCTATCAGCGGAACCTTCCAGAATTGCCAGTTCTATGTAAATACAACGAAATAATATATAAACGTAGATTTATATTTTGTTAATAAAGAATAAGTTAATTGAAAACTGTTTTTTGCGTCTGAATGCTAGCGCGGGCCACACTGTGTATTTTATGCCTGCACGGACATAAAGTAATCCATTATGCATATGGTATCTTAGGTATAAAAACACAATAATGTACTGGTATGACATAAAAATTAATAGATATAAAATATCACATCTACATTATAAGATTTGTGAACAGTCGGCCCTGAACACAAGTAATAACTACGAATACTGGCCAAATCAGTGTTGCCAGGTCAAAATTTGAAAAATCACTAGATCGCGCTTTAAAAATTCACTAGGTTAAAAATTTTTAAAAAATAGGGGGGGAGTTCGTTAATTAATAATAAATCTTATAACATAGTATTTTATTTCTAACATAAATGATGATAACAAAATATAGTATTTTAAAAAAATACATACAGTGTGTCTACTTAAGTTGCCGCCATATGGGAAACTTTTTATTGTTAATTTTTCGAAAAAAAGTTATTCTTTAGAGCGAACCCGCGAAGACGCTGAAACTGAAAAAAATCACTAGGAAAGGTCATTTTGATAAAGATTACACATGTCAGTGAAATTGCACTAGACCTGGCAACGCTGCGGTCAAATGCTAAAGAACTCAAGCGCAAAATACAAATAAATTCAACTAGCGATTCATCGCCGGCGTGCTCGTGAGAGAGAGGTCCGGTTACTCTTGAGATGGGGCGATGTCTGGCCTGTAGGTGGAACCGACGTTTCGTAACGCGCGCGAGAGAGCGAGAGAGAACTAGATTTTTACACACGATCGGAATGTTTACGCCAAAAGATAAATACTATGATTTGCAACCATAGGGCGACATCTATGTAATGTTTTGTAACCAAATTGGATTGACAGATAATCGTATAAAAATGGCGGCGTCAATTGAACCTTAACTACTTGGAAACATTTGGTCAGAAATATAAAAAATATCTAATCATATTTTTGTTCAGAACATAAGAGGCTTTCATATGTACGTCCCAATTATTTGAGAAGAGAATGAACTTATTTTTGCGATTGATTTGAAGTAACTTGTTATTTTAATCTGCCTTGTATGATATTTGAATTCCTATTGCGTTTAAATTCATTTTACGTGAACTTATACTTTTGTGAATATTTCTTGCAAATTTGGTTTAAAAATGGTTTTAAACAATAAAGTTATTCAGAAAAGAATAATGTGGTCACTTTTTCTGGCCACCGTGTACAAAGGCTAACTTTTTTATTTGAAAAGACAGTTCCTTAAGCAAAGTTTTAGGAATAGTTAACGCGTTATTGCCACATTGGGTGCTATTTATGAAACTTATTTTCTTAAATAACAACACCGCATTTTTTTAACAAATTTTGGAAAATAAATTGAAGTTTAGGTACTATTACCTCGTAAATCGCCACTTTAATCCAAAAAAATGCGCTCCTTTTGTTCTATCTAGCATCTCAAGATGTATCAAAATTTGTTTAAAAAATGCGGTGTTGTCATTTAAGAAAATAAGTTTTTTTAAATAGCCGAACAAACCTTTGCTTCAGGAACTATAGGTCTATCTTTTCAACTAAAAGAGTTAACCTATGTCAAGTTTTAAAAAAAATAACCCTGTATATTATAATATATTTTAGGTATTCAATGGTTCTCCTTTACGAATTCACTGCACGGCGTCGTGGATTCATCCCGAATCCAGAGATCAACATATATTAATTGGTGCAGAAGAAGGAATATATAACCTTAATTTAAATGAATTGCACGAAACTGCTATAGATCAGTTGTATAACCGAAGAACTGTATGGATGTACGTGATTAAAGATGTGCTTATGACATTGTCGGGAAGTAAGTAACTACATGTGTCAATCTGTCTCAGTGATGAATATTCTCCGGTCACTAGGTAAAGGCCTTGTCAAAGACAATAATAGCAGTTATATCAAAAAGTAAGACTTGCATTTTATTTCGGCCGGAATATTTTTATTTTAAATGCTCAATGTCACCATTAAAGTAAGTAAGGTAAGGTAAGGTAAAGTTTTTGCTTCAATAAAGACCAAAAATGACGTAATTATATGGGACCCTCCTCTTCGTTGGTTACATCTTTAAAGTTAGAAGTTTACTTCGCAGATGTTTAATATAATTTTTTCAGGGAAATAAATATTTTAGTAGAATTTTTGGTATAAAGAATGAATTTAGACGATGAGTATTGTACATTAAAAAAATTATTAAAATTGGTTCATTATTAACGAAATAACAGTTTATTAATTTGGACGTGCATATCGTGTTCATTATTAACGAAATAACAGTTTCTTAATTTGGACGTGCATATTGGAATAGTGTATATCCTTCATTTCGCTTTACAACGCAGGCTTAATCATCTTGACGTGACTTATATTAACTTTGGCAACGCTTCTACTATCTTATAAGCGGCGAATAGCTATCATTGTTTTGATGTATTTATTTATGAGTTGTGTATATACTGGTATATAACTAACGTAAAAATTGAATAAAGCTGTACGATTGAAGTTAAATAAAAAGAAAAATTCAGAGGCCGTAATGCAATTGGTTAGAGCATCCGACCGGCAACTGGAAGATTCAGGGTTTGTTCGGAGCGGAGATTTTATAAACTCTTGCATTCCACTAAACTTTTTTCAGTTAAATTTAATACAGAAAACAAAAAAATATATAATATTAAATTCCAAATAATACATTTTTAAATGTGCCCAAATCCGATTTAAATTATTCATGACACATTTTTTAAATACTCGTAGCATTATAAAGAATTTCTAAATTTCAGTTTTTTTTTTGACACTTTATTTCTTTTAGAATATATCCAAAATATTCGTCACATTTAAGATGACTTCATATTTAATTAAAATTTAAAGGCAAACCAGTTCCATTTCAGGTTTTACAGAAACGGAACCTTGAGGATAAAAACTAACTTTAAGTTCATATTCTGACCGCAAAGCTACAATCTAAAAAATTAAAATTTTAGTTTTTGTTGAAAGATCCGTGAAGATGGTATATTCTTAGTTGTGTAGTTTATTTGTTTTCGTTGTAGGGATTATTTGACAACTCGTAGAATAACAAATTTGGACAAATTTATTCCGTATGTAATCTCTTACATGAACTGCACAACAAAATTTTTGGGTAATGCATCGATTCATGAAATATGTATAATGATATAGAGCAAATGAACATATATCATTACAAACAAAAAGAAAATACTGAAATAGCCTAAATCTATAATATTGACTTGACTCTGTAGAAACCCCATCTCCTTTTATCTTCTGTCTGTTTCTGTCTTTAGTCTAACCTCTCATCGGTTTGATATGTTTTGGTTCGGAAAAACAAACAATCGACGGACGTTACTCAAGAGTCTATATTTTTATCCAGTTTACGGCATACTTGGCACAGTCTTACCATATTGAGTTAAGAATTACTATTTTTTCCACAAACAATACTTAAATTTAACACACAAACACTGAAGTACAACAACAAAGAATTTTATTTACCAATAACGACAAATATGACAGTTATTAAACAGGTAGTGTGAAACGTGAACGCAGGTATGCAAGGCGGCCGTTCCAACAAGGACTTCCTAAAAAGTACATTCCGAACGCTCGAAGGCGACGTACTGTCTTTGTCTAATTAACATAAAACGACAAAGATAAATTATACTAATTTTCAGAGCTCGCCGATTGTTTTTCTGGAAAGTTGTTTACAACCTAACTAAGAATGTGAATCGATTTAAAATCCTTGGATATATGTACATTTTTCACATCTTTACTACCTGCTCTTATAATTTTTACAGTCCACTATTAACAATGTGTTTATATTTCAGGTAAGACTCCTCAGCTGTACAGGCACGATCTCTTGGCGCTACAAAGCAAGCAGTCACACAGGTTTAGCCTGCATATGAACCGTATCCCGGAAAAACTGGTCCCTAGGAAGTTCGCCCTGACCACCAGGGTACCCGATACCAGGGGCAGCCTAAAGTGCTGCGTGGCTAGGAACCCTTATAACGGCTACAAGTACCTGTGCGGAGCCACTGCAACCGGTATATATTTGATGCAGTGGTATGATCCGCTAAATAAGTTTATGTTGTTAAAGGTAAGATATAGGCAAAATTATATTTTTAGCTGGCGAATATAAAAGCCCAAAAATCTTTTTCTCTATTTTTTATGTTGAAAATAACAAAACTGACAATCATTTTGTACTTTTTAAGGTAAAGCTACACAGTAATTAGAGAAAATATTTTGTTTCAAAATTAGATATAATTTTCCATCTACAGCATTTATATTTTTTCCTTTTTTAACACCTGTTATACAGTGTCACCATTAAAGTTGGTACCTTAAGGGGAAAAAATGTATCCTTCGATTTAGATAAATTTTGACTTCACCATAAGTTTTTGCTTCATGAAGACCAAAAATTACATAATTTGGTTAACTGTCAAATTTGACATTTTCTCCACAAAATGTCGGAAAATGGCATTTATTGATCGAATTTTAAAAAATGTTATTTGGAAAAGTTGTTGGTATTTTATGCCTACGTACCAAATTTGAATCACTTATGATAATTTTTGTTTTCTATCTATTTTTAAACAATATTTTGTGGGCCAATAAGACAGTTTTATCACTTATAAGGAACTAACAAGGGGTGAACTCAAAGTCACGGTCTCATAAATTATCTATTAAAATGGGCTATCATTTGCTGACCAATCCCGGACGATTCCTTTCACCACTGTTTTAATTTTGTGTAATTTTTTAGGATGACATTTTAACATTCGATATTTATATTTTATATTGTTTTATTATTTTTAAATGTAACTGCTTATTGTTTGTGCAGTTTTCTGTGTTGTGGTGTACATTTTTATTCTAAGGTAACTTAGTGACGTTGTTTCGTGGTTTTATCTTTTTCTGTTCAAAAGTTTTTTAAAATAAATTAAAAAAATTTAGGTCTGATGATGCCCAGTTGGGCGAAACATGTAACCACGCTTCTTTAAATATACAATAGATAATTTATGAGACCGTGACTTTGAGTTCACCCCTTGTTACTTACCAAAGAGGTCTCTTGGAGAAAATGGACTTTTTCTTTGACTTATAAGGAGCATGCAAATTTTATCAGTATAATCACATTTGATTGGTTTAAATAAAACAATTTGATAAACAGTATGTGATGGAAATAATCACAGTTATTTTTTCCATCAACTCTTAGATTATGTATGATTATGACAGTTAAACGTATTTATACATTGAAAACTTGAAAAATTCCGTCATTGGCACAATAACAATAAATTCAGAGTTGGTAGAAATGTATTTATAAATTGGCAGTAAGAACCGCTGTGACGTGCTGGATTACAGCTAAAAATGATCGTTTTTTTTTAATTTTTAGCATGTAGAGTCCATTTTGCCAAATCCGTTGAATGTTTTTGAAATGATTATCACTCCCGAGTTGGAGTATCCCATGGTGTGCGTATCAATAAAGCAAGCATACCAACCCAATAGGTTTAAGTTAGATTTAATTAATATGAATTCAGGTAAGCCGTTTTTGTGTTGGTTATTCTAGAGAAATTAGAGAAAATGTGCAGTTCTTAAAGCTTTTTTAGAATCCAGTATCGACGCTGCCGAACTGCCAATTTGTTAAAAACGTCTAAAATAAATTTCTTTAATAACTCGAAAGGTTTGATTTTAGAAAAAAAAAATATTATATTTTTTACCTTTCTATAAAATAGTGTTTTTAATTTTTTATCTATTTTTTTTTTACTTAGATATCATCACTTTTTTTTTAAATACGGACCTGGATACCTTAGTTTCGGTACAAATTATACATCATCAGGAAAATTTTGAGAATTTTCTCAGTACTGCCTTGATTCTTTCAACTAATACATATATGATATTTTCATTTGATTTAGCTGTAATTAAAACTAGTAAATATCTTCGTTTTTAAAAAATTAATATTGTCTAGATTTCACCTCAGAACAACAAAACTATAAAATATGTACAAATTTGAACATCATTGTTTTCATGGTATAATTTAAGCGTTATTTAATATTATAGTAATTTATTAGTGCTTTTCTGCCCTGCGATGTAATTTTGCATTTGGTAAATTTGCTGGGAATTAACATGGCTACATGAAATACTCTCCAAAAAAATCTAAAGAAAAATTCAGGTCCGCCTTGAAGTTGACCATGATATCTAAGTTATAAAAAATGACAGAAAGACTGACTGACGCCATTTTATAGAGAAGAAAAATATATAAAATTTTTATTTAATGGGCGTTTTTCTAAAATCAAAACCTTCAAATTATTAAAGAAATTAATTTTATACGTTTTTAACAAATCGTCCTGTATCTCATGAATCAATTCAGCAACATCAATACTGAATTCTAAAAAACGCTTTAGGTCCGATTTTTATTATTCTTTTGTTATATTGTAGGTAAATTTATTGAAAATCTCGCACATATGGGAGATTTTAAGAAAGTAAGGGCCGGTTGTATAAAACAATTCTGAACTTAGGTTCAGCGGAACGCCGATCAACCTGTGAACTACGTTCATTCAATATTACGTCGTTCAATATAAATTGAACTTTAGTTCAGCTGAACTAAGATCAGTTTATGTTGGCATTGCTATTATTTAGTTACTTTTATTTATTTTTTATATTTTTGACATAAAATATAACCTTTTATTTGATATTGCGTTTGGCGGACTTGCATTCCAGGCTCTTCTACTCGGTGTACTTCTACTCGGGTATAAAATATAGATATAGCTTAATGATTCAATAAAAAAATGTATATATTATTAGGTACGTTATAATTAATAAAAACAAACAGCTGTGTTTTTTGTTAAGCGTAATCTTTGCAACTATTCATTGTCTTTCCATTTAGTAAATTGATCAGAATTTTTTCGGTATGTCCGTGTTCACAGCATTGACTGCAGTATCCACAGGACCCAAAAATCTTCATCATCAGTTATAATTTCATTAAATTCCTACATTTTTATAAACAATAAAATAGCGATAAGTTACTGTATGTATAATATGACGCTGACATGACACAAAAAAAAATAATTTAAGGTTAGAAAATGGCTTGAATCGACAGTTCAACTGAACCCCCAAAAGTGGACGTTCACGTCAACTCCTGATATGAACGAGTTCAGTGTAAAATACTGTTTGTACAACAACTTTTTTACTTTGAACTAGAGTTCAAGAGTGAACTACAGTTGAAACAGAACTGCTTTTTTACTCAAACTGCAAAACACTCTGTAGAGTGATGGATATATCAAACTTTTTATTTTGTAATTTAATTAATAATCCGTGACATCTATTCTGGTTCAATTCAATACTTTAATTTTTGTAGCAGATTGTTTAAAAGAAACATTACAATTTCCATTTGTTTTCCCGCAAAAAAACTTAAGTGATGACAGTGGATAGGTACAGTTGTATTCATTGAAAATGGGGACAAGTCCTAAGCTTAGTACTGACTTACGCGCAAAGATGTTTGTCCGCGAAAATTATGTGTTTCATTAAATTAGTGCGCGCAAATTGTTGTTCAAGTGAGTTTGTTGAAATGTTACATAAAATACGTATTTTATTGCAAGTGCCTCCTTCCTACTATTGCATGAGGCAGAGAAAAAGAAGAAAAAACCTAAACGATGGTGGATTACACAAATGTATGAAAGCAGGCCGGCATACAGTGGCTGTAATTTATTACACGACATGAGGCTGTACGAAAACCGTGGCCACTTCAAAAATTTTAGTCGTATGTCATCTGCAGATTTCCAGTTTCTACTAAATGCGATTGGCCTCAACATTAGTAACTGAATGCAACTACGTCCACACTGAGCATTTTATGCACACGAAAACTCTTTGATCTTTGCAGAAGACCGACAGTCGCCGGAACCTGTTTGTGGGGGTAAAAAATTTACGCGCACATACATTCGTGGCAGGTCGCACCGTACTCATCTGATCATTTTTACGCGCAAACCGTTCGTGTGAGTAAATTTGCTCAAGTCAGTACCCAGCTTTAGGACTAGTTTTTGCCATATTTGCGTAAATCAGGCTTCCTGATTGATTTTATGTTTTTAAGTTTAAGCAAAAAGCATTGGCGTCGCTAAATAAATAATCTAATAAAATGTGATAAATGAGTTAAATGTATAAAAATATTTCTATAATAACATACATTTTTTAACTCAACGTAACATAACTAATAACGGTATACCCGAATTTATTACCTATATTTAGACTGAAAAACCTTTTCGTCAGTGACAATTACAAAATAAAAAGTGTGACATCTCGATCACTCTACAGAGTGTTTTAAGTCAGAGAACAGTTCTTGTTTCAACCTGTATATTCTGGGCTTTTCTTAAAACCTCACACTTTTTTTCGATAAATTTACCTACAATATAAAAAAAGAATAATAAGAATCGGACTTAAAGTAAGACAATTATTCACGATCAAAATTCATCTAAATATTGCGAGGATCGATAATTTTGACTGTAAATGTAGTTATACAATTAATAATAATTATTCGAATTAGTAAAGTAATCAAGCCATAAAATCATTTTAGGGGCCAGTTGGTTTCACTCAGATGAACTACAGGATATGGACGGTACCGCCACGGTGATACCGAAAAGGGAGAATCTGAACATAGTCAATGTGACCCAACTCGACAAAGATTCAATTCTAGTCTGTTATGATAATTTAATTAAGATCGTAACACCTCAGGGCAAACTTAAAGCCAGTAAGAAACAGGTGTCCGAGTTAAGGTTTGATTTTAGAATAGAAAGTATAAGTAAGTATAACTTTTTTTTTATTACACATATAGATTATGAAAAACTAAGATAGGAATGTGCAAGTCATTGTCAATCCGGTTAAATTGTACGGCATCGAGGCACAAGAAAGTTTTAGCATTTTAAATGTATGCAAAGTACCACAGGTGACATCCCCTAACAATGTATTAGAAAAATTTGAGCGAATGTAAATTTCTCATACTAGAAAACCCCCCAATACCAAATTTGATGACATTACTACAATTATTAGCGAAGTGAGTTAATAAAATCCGAAACAAAATTATAACTTCGAGACCCGGTATTTCGAAAACTATCAATTTTTGGACTAAGCCTCCCCCCTTGACTGATAATAAAATTTGTTTCAGGTATTGCGCCTACACATATATCATATTTTACGCATCCTTATTTGTTTTCCGAGGTATTGGTTTGAAGTCTTTTAACGTGAGCAAAATATCGTCTTCATCAGATGAAGATATAGCAGCAACATACTTGCTCGTTAAAAAGCTTTTAAAAAAAACTGAGCGACAGTTTTGGGTTAATCCTTTTTATACTATAACTTTGAGACATAGTTCGTATATAGTGGCACAGGAATTAAATAATGAACCGGTTAAATTCCATGGGTTTTACCGAATGAGCCACAAAAGTTAAATATTTTGCTGTCTCGTCAGCCATGACACCGCGATTGGAAACAACTGACAACGGCGACGCGGTATGCCGGGCAACTCATAAGCAACTAGTTGCGTTGCAATTGAGTTTCCTTAAGTCAGTGGGAACACGCGTATTTAACCATTAGTGCTGAGTCGCGTTGATCTTGCGTTGCGGTTGCCAATTGCTTAGGTGAGAACAGGCACTTAGAGGTGCTCTAGCTAAAGGTAAAAACACCTAACTTTTAGAAAGTAACCTAGGTTACATAATTTAACGTTTTGTATTTTGCGATACGAGGTGGCATCAAAATAGGTTACTTCTTAGTCATAGAACCATTCCGGTTTATTACTTCTTGAAGCCTTTGCGGCTTACTTAAAACAGGTTTCTACATAATGGGCCCACTTTGGTTTGTTTTGTGAGTGTATATTTAATCTTATATCATGCCAGTTATTACAAAAACTGTTTCCCAGAAATTATTCTGATTTAATTATTCATGTGCAAATTCTAACCTGCCTTGTTTATTTATTTCCGTTAAATATATTTTATTAGCAGTACAACGACTTCGTATATCGGAATTTCGAACCCTGTCCCCAGCTGCATTTGCAGAACCTGTGAAGTTTGTCTCTTCTTTCGCCTTTATTGCAGTTGCGAATGGATTATCCCTTAGACATCTAAAAAAAAGATTATATTAGAAGTAATTACTATCGATAGGACGATAAATACTATCGATAGTTCTATAGCTACACTATCGATCGTCACTATCGATAGTACTCTACCTCTATTTGCTTCACGCTCGTTGACTTTTCCATGTAGGTAGATCTCCGAGTCGAAATATATGTTCTAGGTGTTAATGATGCTACGATTACGATTAACCGCCGATTATTGGATTTTACGATTAATCGTCAATATCAATAGGATTGTTTATATCACAAGAAAAATAATACTTTATATACTTATGATTTTCTTTTTATGTTTTAGATCGATTTAAAAATACCTGGTCATTAACAAACTCGTTTTTTGCGATTTCTAAAAATCTAAGTTTTTTGAGTTGTGTCACTTTTGAAGCAAGGGTGCTATATATAATATATACCTACTATTTGATGATAGGCCTTAATAAAAAACCAACGAACATGGTACCTACAGGGTGTCCCACTTATAATGAAAACAGGCTTGTACTTTTGATATTTCTGGATTGAATATACATGGTGTTCCATTTTAAAAAATGAGGTTAGGTCCGATAACTTTTTACCTGACCTTGTATACTTATTCTGAAAACGGCAGATTATTCAACAATCATTATAAAGAAACTTCTGTATAAAACATTTTTCTATATCTCTTTAACTAAGAAAATATAGATAATAATAAAGATAATTTCGAAATGGGCAATTTTTTGTTTTTCCCCCGTATCTCTTAAGCGAGCGAAAATTTTCGAATTTTGATTTTACCATTTTAAGTTTGGCCCAAAAAGAGCCCATGACACCTGCATTACTTTTTTGATAGCACTAACAATAACGGAGATACCCTATAAAAGTATCGAAAATGTGACCCCTGTACATAAATAAAAATGTTCGTGTTTTTATTTTAATTTTGATAATCGTAATCGTACCATTATTTGGTTCATTAATGGTAATCGTATAACAACAATCGTTGCATCACTACTAAGGTTTGATCTTAATTAATTTTAATTTTTTGATTTTAGTATGCCTCCCCGATAGTCTGCTCGCGTTTCACAAACACGGTGTGCAAGGTAGATCGCTGAAAAATGGTGAAATTACCCAGGAAATAACTGACACATCTAGGACTTATAAATTGTTGGGCTCTGACAAGTAAGTTTTAAAAATTGGATTTGAGGAGAGTTTACAACCAATAGACAACTGTTTTTTGTTAATATTATCTAAATTTTATGCGCGACAAGAAATGGTGCTTATGTTGGATCGCCCCTTCCAGTATTAAATAGCAATCCCCTAATAATTAGGCAAGATATTTAAAAAACAATAACAATCATACAAAAGTAAGTTATCCTCATGTTTGAACCTTCTAAACATTGAAACAAGAAGCTTCTTAAAGCCGCATTACAATCGGCCAGTTTTTCTGCAATTGTAATAAACATAAAGGAAGGTATGCGCTGATTTCTTTTTGCAATAATATCATTATCTTATAACTAGATTCATGTTACTCGTCCTCAAAAACGCCCAATTACAAATTTTCATATCTATATCTCAAAAATAGCTTGAGCTATGAAGAAAAAATGTAGAAATTAAACTCGTAACACCCTGTATATCATTAACGACCAACATTTTTATTCAGACATGTTTAGCTCAAACCTATTATTTTCATGTGTAGAATCTGTGGTTACTCTATGGCGTATTGGTTACAGACCACCCTGTAGAACAAATAAAAGTATTAATTTTAAAATGAATGCTATTTCAGTGATGTACCGTAAAAACTAAATATGCAATTTGTCCGTTTATCTGTTTGTTCGCATCTCAACTAGTCGCAAATTACAAATTTCATTTTTAGAGTGGTAATGCTGGAAAGTAACTTACTTAGAACTGGAACGTTAACTAGTGAGGAAGGACATGACTTATACATTTTGGCCGGGCATGAAGCTAGCTACTAAACATATTGAGTAAGTATCCGCTGTGCAACTAGCTGAATTTTGATTTTTCTCTTCCAGTCATATGTGGGTGGTAAGCTTTTTAGTTTTTCACATGGTTGTTTTAATACGTAACCGGTTTGATATGTCTTGGTTAGAAAAAACAAACAATCGACGGTATGTCTTGGTTAGAAAAAACAAACAATCGACGGACGTGACTCAAAAGTCTATATTTTTGTCCAGTTTACGGCAGGCTTGGGGCACTGTCTTACCATATTGAGTTAAGAATTACTATTTTTTCCACAAACAATACTTAAATTTTAACACAATCACCGAAAAACAACAAAGCATTTTATTTAACAACAACGACAGTTGTTAATCCGGTAATGTCAAACGTGAAAGCAGGTATGAAAGACGATCGTTCCAATAAGGGATTTATAAAAAGTACGTTGCGAACGCTCGAAGGCGATGTAATATCTTCGACTAATTAACAGAAACGAACAAAGAAAAATTATATTCATTTTTCCCTGATTATTTTTCTGGAAAGTTGTTTACAACCTACCTAAGAATGTGAATTGTTTATTCTTCAAATACTGTGAACCAAAGTAGTATCCTCCTCGATTTAAGATCATTGGCTGTCCCCAACTGATATCAACCCTTGGTTTCTCGCATTGCGGTATGATCTACCGGTTGTGGAGTGCGTACACAATGAGATATCCTATCTCTTTCGACCTGGTTATCAACGTCAATGGGGGAGTGATGGGAATCAGTATTCGCTATTCTTTATATGACGCTATACTGATACTGCTAAAATCTACGGAATCCGAATCCATTTATCGTTCTGGAGTTCCCACCGATTGCCGCTTTAACCACGGAGCCACCAGAGCCGTAGTTTTTTTATAAAATTACTATTTGTGGTAAAATACTATTTGTGGTAAAATTTTAGAGTTATTGTCGCTAGCTATGGCTCTATTTGCATAGAATAGAAACGGACTCGATTTATTCACATTAATTGTCTGCAGTATCCTTTCGTGTTAGTTCTACACTGCATTATCCGTCTGTGTTAGTTTTATTTTTAAAACATTCACATTTGTCACAAAAATATCGCCCTTTTCACGACAATGCGTGAATTCGCACAGCAGCCAAAGTTTAACTCATACTCAAAAAAAGTATTACTTAATATTAACTTTTTTTTATACAATTTTTAGTTTGATATAATTTTAGTAGTTATCTACTACCTATAGCATCACACATGGAGTAAGCCGCCGTTACGCAATTAGTGTGTGTGTAAGAAAAAGTGCATTTTTCTTGTATTAATAAAATTTGGGGAGACATACTTCTTTGCTGTAATAAACTTTTGATGCAACAACAAAACGGGCTGTATGTATTCTGGTGAAATAAGATAATAAACTACATGGAAAAGATTATAGAGATCGAAACGTTAAAAAAAACTATTTTCTTTACGTCGAGATAAAATCCAAAAGATAAAAAATGGTCAGAATTACACTTTCATCCAGCCCGTAATATTAAGATCATTCCTCAAATGCCATATTTCCAAATAAACTTAATAAGTTTCAATCTCTATTATCTTTTTGAACGAAGGAATATGGCCCCATGAATTTTTCATAATTTTTTTGTTATATTCGTAAATCTCTTTCCGAATGAAATCACCATTTCACATTAGGATTTTATAGTACATTACGTAATTAGAGTTGTAAATAGCATCTTACTCACTAATGGTAATTCCATGAGGCTACCTTATTTACCGTGCGATTTACTATACAGTGCGTAAAGTGTAACTTAGTAGGTAGGATTTTTTTGCTATTTACTGTGGTGATCGTAGCTATAAATTTTAACTAAGATTTATTATACAGTGGTTTCCTTAATGTCGTGGTTATATTTCGTACTGTGAATATTTAATGACGAAAACTTCATAATTCGCCGGTCCAGTAAAACAATAACGCAACTGCTAAACTATTCATTGTTCAGGGTAGACGAAATACGAATATCAAGTTTTTATTATTAGGTTTAAATGACGTGAAGAAAATACATTGGTATCGAGAGTATTGGATTACTGGTTGGGCCGTGAGTAATTATACACTTTCGTTGTTGTTTTACCGTAAAGAAGTTAATTTTGAAACATTACACAATGTTAACTAAAAATATCATAATTTTGCAGTTGCGTCCATTGTTTTGCCGGGACGACGAATGACTGTACAGAGTGTTATATAATTGGCTTATTATATTTAAATGGGTGACTCCTTGGGTGTCCTAGAGAAATACTACATACTTTTTTTTAATTGAATATCTAAATTCTTGGGTATTAAACCCTTACGTTACCCGATGTATATCCAGTATAACGTCTTATGCATCTGTTTTCATCCAGCAAGCGTTCTAGGTCGTCCGTCGAGCCAGCGTTGTTGCATCAAAACGCGGGCTTCAACCTTGGCCGAACGAGAATCAGTGTTGCCAGATGTACGATAATTCTTGGTGGTGTACGATGTACGATCGTCCATGTACCATAATGTTGGATATAAGGAACTAACCACATAAACTAAATGATTTTAATGGATTCCAGATGATTTAAGTGTGGAATTACCTTTTTTTAGAGATTTGCGCTAATACCATAGAAAAATCAATGCCAAAGCAGGTTCTACGATAATTTTCAAAGGTCGAAACGATAATTCTCTATTCGGCGTCTGGCAACACTGACGGGAACGTTGATCATTCGCCACGTACACCGGTACGTTGCAGTCCATCCAAGGTGTATGTCGGATGGAGCGAAAATGCCCACGTGTTTATACGAATTTTAAACGTTTTTTTGTGAAATGATTTATAATAATAATTAATGTGATGTGATTTCAAATTTGTGTAATATTTTGTGTGATTTCTTTTGCAAAATATACATTTTGTGGTGTATTTTTTTTATGGAAATTTTTAAATAATAATCTTACAAGGTTTTAAAGAGTTCGAAAAGCTGACATTCACGTCTTGTTTAACAAAATTGACCACCTGTTTGTTAGCATTTATAATTTTTTGTGTTGCAATATGACAACTCCGCCTATTAGGCGCTGACCTCTTTTGAGACTTGACCGACGCCAATAAATTATTGATTGTGCACGTCGCCAATAACGGCCACGTGAAATTTCAGATTTCACATAAAGTGTATATCTCTCTTATTAATTCAAAGCGTCATTTATGGTTATTTTTCTTCAATTTGATTTCATCTCAGGAGTCACCCATTTAAATATAATAAGGCATTTTCATAACACCCTATATATGTCCGCTATAGAGTGTTGTCAGTTTATAAGAACTATTACAATTTGTTACCTTTTCTGTAAGTAGTGTTAAATATTGTATATTTAGTTATAGAAAATTGTATTTTGTTTGAATAACCTTTAATAACTAGTGGTGGGAACCGGTAATGTCTAATATTCTATCGGTAAGGGCAAACATTTCATCTCTAAAAGCTTGGTGTTTACGAAAATATTTTGACAATCGCAATAGTATTCATGAACGTAGTATATAGATTACATCGAAAACATTGTATTTTTAATGTGTGGTTTTTGTTTCAGAAAAGTGCTCACCAAACTATAAACGTGAAAATTCGCTTTGCTTTAGTCAAAGTTTGTCTAATCAACTATTAACTTGGTAGAATAGAGTTTTTCTTAGATCGAAAAGTTGCAATTGCGATACTTTAGCGACGTTTTTTAGAAGTTTCGAAAATATACATCTCATAACTTAAGTACCTTCGCTATAAAGTATTTTTCTCGTCGTAAAAAAATGTAAAAAGCATGGTATTTTTAGATACTGAGATTGTAAGTATTTAAAGAAGAAAAAAATCTAGCAAATTAATATATATATTTTCGTGATTAATGAGTAAATTCTATTTTAAAATAAACAGAGTATCTTGGAAGACACAAATATTTAAAAAGTAGTTTCTAGATTTGGAAATAAATGAATTTTTTTATTATTTTTGTTGCTATAATTCTTTTACAGGAAGGTCCAGCCTACCTAATTTAGTTCATTGTTATATTCGGCCTGTTCGAAAATTTGATCCCTAGCGGTTAAAAAATGCATCGCGCTTTAGATAGTTGTCTCTATCGTTACATTTCCTATGTCGAATTGGGCTGAACCTCCCTGTACACTGTAGGCCGAAATATATTGCACTCACTAGTCTTGTTGTGATGAGCAATACGTTCAAAAATCATTCAGTATTGATAAAAACAAACTGTGTTCGAGTACACCTGGATTGTTGTATGATTGTTTTCTGATTAGAATTGCAAATCATGTGCTTGATTTCTTACTAATTTTCTAAACGAATGTTTGGCAGTGACGGCTCGTGATATATTTGTTAAGGGTGATACCGAGTATTGAGAACATATAAAAAAGTTTTAGACCACCCAAAATATACCACACATAAAATTTGGTCAATAGTAAATATAGTACTTAAACTGGTGCGTTAAGGTGTGAATTCAGATACTAACGACAGAAAGTTTAACGATTTTCTCGTTATAATTTACAAAAGAACGAAATGCACACTGTCGGCGTTTAATTTTTGTACTAGAATTCTTAACATTATCGTATCCAGTTTCATACCAGATTTCTTCCCCGCTACGGGAAAATAAAGGGCAGGGCCAACAAAACAACTTTTTTTAGTTTGACTACCCTTTAGCCACTGACATTTTTCATACCAGGCATTGGCAAAACTGCTATTAAGGTATTAAGGTATGGTTTCGGTAGAGATGCCAGCATCGGCGGCCGGCCGCGAACGTTGGCCTTACCGTCTGGCCACGAAGGCTGGCTGTCACGAGTGTTTTCGCTGAAACTGCTGGAAGCCATCAGTAGTCAATTTATCCCTGTTGAGAAAAGCAGACGTATCTGTGTGTATAGATGAATTCGATAAGCTCTAGATACATATACTATACAATACCTATGTTTACTTACTCTCTCTTTTCAAAGTTATAGAAATATATTTCCAAATATTTTCTCGTATTTCTAAATTTTTATAATCCTTATCTTGATGGCAAAACTCTTGTCACTTTTTCATACACAATTCAATAATAATATTAAAGGCTTTTAAAAGCTAGGTTATAAAATTTACATGCAACCAATCGGGCGTCAACGGCCAGACTGGTCACAGAGCAGTCAATCGACGCCAGCCTTTGAGCCGCGTGGTCGCCGATGCTGGCAGTTCTACCGAAACCATACCTTTAGATTTACCCTGAGTAATGGGCGAGAATTCCCTAAATCTTTCATAAATAACTTGTGATATAGCAGTCTGCTAGACTTAAATTTAATAATAAATAATACCATATTGTAGGAGTTTCTTACACTTGCCGGCCCTTCAGTTGGTTCCATTTTTAAAAATCAGATAATAAATTAAATTTAATAAACTTAGAAATACGGAGGACATCACAAAACATCTTGCGTATCACACGGAATTGGCGGTAGACAATAGGAAGAAACGTATTACCTGTTTTAAAACATTGCTTATTTGTCAATTTATTCCAAAAACATCCGGCGGGATATGCCTCCAAGGTCCATCAGATAAGGACGGGGTGCGCTGTTCCCAGATTAGTTACGTTGATGATATTATTAGATACGCTTTGCAAAATTTTTATAGAAAAACTATAGTTTTACAGTTTATATTAAAAAAGAGCCGCCACTGATGTTTGGAAGAAAACTTGAGCATAATATAAAGTCTTGGTGTTTTATATTAAATTGGCGAACATTTCTACGCACCCAGCACCTGTTATAGAATTATTTCAGATGATAATAACAGACAGGTTGTACTCGAAGCTTTTATATGGCAGAAATAACAAAATTTTCAAATATACCATTTATTCTATCCTGTAAGGGCAACAATTGTATATAATATAAGTTTAAGTCCTAATTTCAAAATTAGCAGGATTGGTTATCTCGCATTTTTACATACAGTTACCCGTATTACCCCATTTCTATTGTGTATACCTTGCGTTAATCGGCGTCCATACCTAAGGTTTTACCTGACATAAGGTTTTACCAAGTCTAGTGATATTTCACCAGATCTGGTCTAAAACATCGGGTAAAGCCTTATGTGTGGTCGCCTCTTTAGACAAAGCCAAGTCAATACCGTAACAAATAAATAAGATTTTTTAAATTTTGTATAAGTCTTTTAGCCACGTCCAGCAAACTTCAAGCTAAGAATAACAGTTACGCTGTATAAGTATATAAGAATATCATTAATAATATTTGCCCACCAAAGACGGGAGTGAAGGATAAAGTTCCACAATATACAGGCTCAATCGAAATCAACTGTTTGATGTATAAAAAAGAAATCGTGAGAACTGCGTTTTCATCGAACATTTTAAAATATATTGGGTGCTTTGATCAGAACGCATCGATTTGTAAGCGATTAGTAATAATCTGCTCAATGCGCTAAAAGAAATCGATGACCGCAGCAGAACTACAAATTAATAAACATCTTTACGTCACCGATTACAACTCGATGGGCTCTGCTGACATATAAAAATTATTTCGTTATTTATTTATAAGCCCAAAATATAATGGGTGTGCCATTTAAAAATCCAAAGTTTAGGTCATTTCCGGTTAAACCGGACGTGATAAAATGGCGTCCGTCATGTCATAAAATGCACAATAATATTACATACAACCCACCAAAGTTATAGGAGTGAGCATTCCTCCTGAAACACCCGATATATTATGGCGACCAAACCAAAATGCTACAATATTGCCTATACCTAACATAGGCTATTCTTGAGATACTCGCACACGCTTACTTTATTGAGTAATTTTGCCCGCTATGAATATTTCACACAATATTTTTAAAATGTACAATTATTCAAGTTTTCTGTATTTCTCGCCATAAAGAAATTATTTTATTATGTGGCACTATTGAAACGCCCTTTACGTAGCTGTCGTGATAATTACCCCTGCTAATTTACCTATATTGGGACTTTAAATAATATTGTAAATATTGTAATATGTAGATATTTATCTAATTTATATTTTTAATTATCATACGGAGATTATTATTCTATTTCCCTAGTAATCATTAATTTTTTCTTACTTTTTTTTAACAAATGGACTGTTACATTTACCGGTTATGTATCACAATAAAGACTTTATTCCTATAGTATTAAGTTTATGAAAAAATATGTATTTTATTTTAATGGTTGTTTCTGTTTTTTTTTTTTTTAATTGTATCAAACTATTAGGTAACTGGTAAGAAATGTTTTTAAGATTAGGGGTAAGCCAGCTATGTCTTGTGTTATAGTAGGCCTTTCTGAACTAAATAACTGTGACATTGGAAATATGAAATATCCGGCTTAATTTTTCCTGATTTTTTTAACTACTCTTGAGGATCAAAACTTTTTCAGAAAAAAATTGCCCACGAGTATAACTACAACTAAATTACGAACCAAAAGTGGTATTTTCAAACAATCTTATTGGTTATTCCTCTCAAAATTGAGTAATCTGGAATGCCTATACAGGATCTCACAAATTCGTCCTTCGCCATTTTGATTTCAGGAACGGTGAGAGATAAGAAGTCGGTTTACTTGGGGCGAAGTCGCATAATTAGTGGCAAAATAGTAGCCGCAAGAAGATCAAAAATAAATACGGGACCAAAATATTTTAAAGAATCTAAAATTTTGTGTTTCAGTTTTTATTTTTTCCCGACTTTATTCGAAAGATGTCCAAAAATAAATGTCACTTTCTCATTGCTACTGTTTATTCTCCACAAGATGGTATCATCAGATATTTAATGCGACGTTTCGTCTTTGAGCACCATCATAAACTTAATTTTTTAAATATGGGCCTGGATTTTTTGTTTAAACTATGAAAGAGGAACTAAAACTACGTTCAGCGGTATACTTACCGGTTTTTCGACGGTTTGTTCCTTAAATTGACCATCTTCATTAAAATACACCTAGAACTTTCCTGTAATTTATCTTTGTTTCGAATAAACTGAAGACTTTTAAATTATTATTCCTATTTCTGTCCTTTATTATTTCAAACTAATAGTTTTATAAAATTTCTACTTAGCGTAAGTACAAGTAATTTATTTTATTAATACTAATAAAATTTGACTTTTAAAGCCAGCACTTTTTAAATACTTTTTAAAAGATGGATTGAGTTTTACAGTAGGGCTATTTTAATGGAGATGGTCAATTTAACCAACAAAACGTCGGAAAGCCAGTAAGTATTGTATAACGCTGAACGTAGATTTAGTTCTTCTTTCCTAATTTAAATGAAAAAATCAAGTTCCGTATTTAAGAAAACTAAGTTGATGATGGTGACCCATAGATGAAACGTCGCATTAAGGATCTGATGATTCCATCTTGTGGAGAATAAAAATTAGCAATGCGAAAGTAAAATTTATTTTTGGATGTCTCTTCGAACAAAGCCAGAAGAAAATAAAAACCGAAACCCAAAATTTTAGATTTTTCCAAATATTTTGATAGCCCCTCAATTTATTTTTGATTTTTTTGCGGCATATTATTGGGCCTATAATTATACAACTTTGTCCAAATTTAAGCGACTTCGTATAACTTACGGTTTCCGTAATCCCAATGATGAAGGACGAATTTGTTACACCCTGTATAATGATATAACATTTTTACATCCGCCCGTCGCTAACGTTAAAATTTCTATGAATGGAAGACGAATTCAACTACGATATGACAAAAAAAGTTACATGAAACGAAAGAAATAAACACGGATTTTAAATATCAACATATGCATAGCAGCACCTATGCGTAATTTTAACGCTCTAACCCAGCGTTTCTCAAATTGGGGTCCGCCAGCAATTACTTAGGGGTCCGCGAATCACTGTGGAAATAAATTGTCACAAAACAAATTACGTAATCGACTTAATACCGAAGGATAAGGATGCAGCTTTCTTCAAATCAAGCCCAACAAAAAGTTGTGTAGAAGTAGAAAGCAGTACCATCCATCTCACTAAGATCCTTTTTATGCACCCGTTTTGTGTCGCGCTATAAAACCGCTGTGTTTTCTAAAGACATTTTTCTTTTATGTAATGATGTCGTTCAGTCGCTCGTCCAACATAAAAGCGCACATTTAGAACAATGTCTTCAGAAAACACCGCGATTTTTATCGCGCGACACAAATCGCATGCATAAAATTCGCCTAAGAAAATTTGCTGCAGCCAGTGATATATTATTCGGCTTATTGCTTATTAATGCTTTTTGATTTGTTAAAAATAATAACATTGGAATAAACATTTTTTGTATAAAGGTAATTAATTAGACATGACATCCTGTCTTAGAATTAATTGTGTACTAATGTAACGAGTGGCTGGGGTCCACAAGAAAATTCTAAAATCAGAAGGGGTCCGTGGTCAAAAAAGTTTGTGAAACGCTGCTCTAACCTATTAACAAGAATACCGACAGATTGTTCCTTCTTGATTTTAATGAAATTTGGGATTGTTCGGGTTGACATAGGAAAGAATAAGAATAATATAATTGTTTGTTAGCACATTACGGGATAGAAATTTCATAAAAAATTACATTTTTGTGTATATCGAAAGATATATATATTATTATATATAAAGATAAAAACTAATTGGGAAATATTGGGTTTTGCAGCAAATGAAAGCGCACTCTTTAAAGTTGGTCCAAGCTTTCGGAAATCTTTATTTCCATCATCAGGGAGACTACAATATAAGAAAAGGTTTGGCTTGGACCAACTTTAAAGAGTGCACTTTCATTTGCTGCAAAGCCCAATATTTCCCAATTAGTTTTCCCTAACTAGTCAGCAACGACTACCCTTACTATATATAAAGATATATCGAAATGAAACAAAAAGTCATTGTGCAATTTTTAAGAAAGGCAGGGGAAAATTTTCTAAATTAAAAAAATAATGCCGGTAGCCATGGTAAACCGACAGAGAGATACTCATCCAACCGTATTATGATTTTTTTCTTCATGGCAATTTCAATATAATTAATGAGTTTTAGGATGTGTACGGAAATATACACACTACAATATAAAAACACTAATATTCTACTCTTCAATCAGCAACATGGCTGTCGAATACCATTTTAAAACTCCATTAAGTGGATATGTTATTCATACAAAGTGTAATGGATATGGCTTATTATATTTAAATGGGTGACTCCTTGGGTTTCATAGAAAACCACTACATATTTTATTTCTTTAAATCGGCCGTTTATTAAACGGGAAAGCGACCCCTAAAATCAGACTACATACGACGTACCCCTTAGGTACACGTACTTGCTTGACAGATCATTCAATCTCATTCAAAACATATGGTAGCATAACAGCAACGATACAGTTTCGCCAAACTTAGATTTCAGATTAGAAGTTAATAAAAAATAAAGTGGTTACCTGCCTAATTGCAATAAATTACTTGAAAGCACCAAATATTGCACGCATACATGAGTTTCGCGAACACGCGATTTGTCCTGTATCAATAAAAAATTAAAACTCGACAGTTAAACGACCTAAAAATTCTTACTAAAATTCTTTAAAAAAATGGCTTTGGCACCATGTGTTGCCGTCTACTAAGACCACGATGCGTCTATACGACTATTTAATCGATCGAAACAACGACAGTAAGTTAACGATCGTTAAGTCGGTATATCGCTGGGTATTCCCACTCGTTCCTTGCGGCCTCGAGTATTTGAACTTGAATGTTTCTATGCTGTAAAATTAGTGCACTGTACATTTTCTCTTTAATATTTTCTAAAGTTTGAACTTACGAAAAAAATAACGTGTAAAATTGACAACATGGCTGACTAAGCTTAACTAGTCATATGGGTTAATTACAAAATGTCAGCAGTGCACGCCGCACGCGGCTTTGTATGACGATGAGATAAGGTGAGTTTTCTCCGTTAATTAACTCAAACCGATGGATATTTTTCCATTCTCGGGATTGAGAGTTTAAATATAATAAGTAATTTCCAGAACGCCCTGTATAAATATTATATATATTCCCTAACTTTAATTACATGTTGGTTAAAAAATCGCCAACCCAAATAAAAACATTTGAGTTTAAAGTATTTTTTAATTATTCTCAACATGTTCAAATAATTTTAAAATACAAGTAAAAAAAATATCTACAATGACTAACTCAAGAATCCAAAAATATAACTTTTTTATTTTAATTTATTTTCTCAAAAACTATACACATCACATGAAAATATTTTATTATTGTATTTAAGAGTCCTCGATTAGCCTGATCTTTTAAGTTTTATATTGTTTTTATTTCCAATCGTCGGTGCTACATAGTTGTTAATGGCAATAATAATGTTTCTTCATGTGTCAGATGTTAGTTATCAACAACAAGGAGAGAAAAATTAGTACTAAGAACACTCCATTTGTACAAGTACCTAACCTCTTTACCGACGCGATATACAAGTGAATCCCAAGTAACTGTCATTAAAATTATAAATATATATCATTTGCTGCACTTGGACCTGCAAGCATTGTTGCCAGATAGTTTTCGTTTTCTATTTAGTAACTTTGGAATCGGGGAATGGAGAGATTAATAAGCACAAATGATTTATATTGATATTCAGTATCCTTATCACAGGATTAGGATATAATGCTCTAAAGGGAAAAATTGAAAAATAATTTGTGACACAACTAAAAATAATCGTTTAATTTTACATATTTATCTATCGCGAAATTCACAATCGTGGGCACCATAAGATTTCCAAAAATAATCGTTTTAAATAAGTGGCCTGAGCTGTAACCACTGGGTTTTATAAAAATAAAAATTTCGAAGAATTCATTTTTGTAGAAGCTAAAAAGCGACATAAATTAAACGTTTTTTTGTTTCATTCATTTCCTTAATATATCGATGAATAACACCCATAGTTCTTAAACTCATTTAGCGAGTAACAAGTGTTCTGTCTCTCTAATTTACTCATTATGACAAAGATAGAGATCTAATATCACGAATGAATTGTATTGATTGGTTTAAGAACTTACCAAATATCTAATCTCTACGACAGCACCTCCGGCTGTGTTTTATTTTTAATTTGCTATAATGCATAATAAATTATTGTTTGTTTCTTGTAAATATTGTATATTTAAAAGTAACATGTCAAACATACCAAAAATAAATACGTTATTTAGGTTGACTTTTTCTTCTGTTAGTTTAACAGGCATACACTTATATTTTTATGCATTTCTGTTAAATATGCAGTAATTCATTCATGGAAATAACAGTTTAATAAATTAGTGTTATTTTATTTACACAAATAAAAATATTTTAATTGTTTATTTTGTTTTATTCAAAGAATCATATTGTAATATGCGAATTTACTTTATACATTACATGAACAGTTGTAATAGGATCACAAAGGAAAAAGACGATCGCTGATGTGAGATTACAATAAATCTCTACGAAACCGTCATTCGGACAACCACGTGTTGGGCAATGCGTGAAGGTGTAACGTCAAGTCAGTAACGGACCTTCATATTAACGCAACATTTACGAGCACTTCAATTTGGGCATTTCACGCTTCCCCAACGGGTTGTATAGAACCATTTACAATAAAAATTTCGTAAAGTGTCAATTTCAATTGGAAGTAGTTGTAAATGTAGCTTAAGATGATCAGATTATATGATTTAACTATAAAGTAGCTTATTTTGTTTCTGCCAAACATAAAAGAGAATTTCTTTAAGAAACCTTTTTCGTTTGTAACGGATTTAATTCTTCTTCGTTATACTTTATTGTCTTCTGTTTCCCTTTCACTTATGAAACAACAAGAAATATTATCGAGGTACACCACTATAACGATTTAAGCAGCTTCATTATACATTTCTCGTAAGTTACTTATTTAATTTATAACATAACACGTACCAACCTATACGTAGAGTTGTTTGTTTTTGTGTTGTGATGGAAAGATTAGCATGGAAATATTGGAAATTTCCAAACATGTCCCGGAAATATTAATTAATATTTTAAAATTGTTTTTAACGATTCAAAACGAAGGTTTTAGATATAATATTTTATAATTTTATGCAGTACAAACACTGGAAATATAATTTCATTTGCAACAGCCACTGCTCAGTTCATTTACAGTCATATTTCACTTTCATTAAAAAAACGGAGCATACTTAAAATGAGAGAGCAGCTAAACACTTATCTACGCGTCCCACAACGAAAACTTGAAAAATAGAAAGTGTCAATAGATTAATTTTTATTTTTGACACTGTTGAAGATTTAAAGGAATAAGTTGATTGGCATGAAGAAGACATTATTAAAGAATGACAACAGTGATGGAGATTATGCCTCTTGCTCGATTTGATTCTCGTGTGTGATCGTTTTTTGACAAATTTATTCTTTGTGTTCTTTGATATTTTACATTTTTTGTATTCATATGTGTCTTGCGTTCTATTTATAATAATAATAATAATAATAATAATCTTTATTTAGCACTTGGCTAGTTATTACTAAAAAATACAAGTTACAAAACAGTGTTTATATGTCAGTTACAAAAATGATAAATCCTACTCTACTCTACATATCCTTCAAATAAAGAAACAATCTTCTTTTAAAAACATTTAACCCATTTGCCTCCTTAATGCCCTCAGGGAGGTCATTAAAAAGACGAACTCCTCGAAAAATAGCGATTTTTGTAGAGATGTGGTTTTAACTGACTCAATGTTATAATGTTGTCCAGAGCGAATGTCATAACTATGAAAATTTAATCTTTTTTTAAGAAAAGCATTAAAATATATTGGTAGCTGCTCATGTTCAATTTTATATATTAAAACCAAGTTCGCCTTTCTAATGTTCTGTTCCACAGACAGCCAATTCAACCTCTGTAACATAGTTCTTACCGGGATATACCTGTTGCATTTAAGAATAATTCGCATAACCTTATTTTGCTGAACCTGCAGCCTGTGTATATTTTCCTGAGTACAAGATATTAATAAAGAACAACAGTAATTAAAGTGAGGCAAGATGATTGTATTATAAACCAGTGTCTTGGCCCACTGGGACAAACAATCCGAAACGCGACAGAAAAAACCAATTTTTTTCCCTAATTTCTTACAAAGGTAATCAACGTGATTCGTAAAAACAAGCTGAGGATCCAAAAAGACTCCCAAATATTTTATTTCCGACACTAAACTAATTTCAGACTCATTTATGTTAAGGGTTAATCCTAATTCGGCATACTTCTTACAATTTACTTTTGAACCTATTATCATACACTTTGTCTTTGATGTGTTCAGTTTTAATTTATTTTGGCAAAGCCAGTGATACATTATTTTAAGTTCGCTATTCAAAAGATCAGTTATATCCCTAAAGTTTTTTCCTGATACACAAATAAGGGTATCATCCGCAAATAAATTCACAAACGAGTTTTTTAAAGCTATATGAATATCGTTAACATAAATAATAAACAGTAATGGACCCAGCACACTTCCCTGCGGAACACCCACTTTATTTTCCCTTTTAGTTGATAGTTTGTCGTCCACTCTAGTCATTTGATACCTGTCACTTAAGAAATCATTAATCCAATGCAATGCACTACCTTCTACACCATATAGTCTTAATTTTTTAATAAGAATTCCACGATCGATTGTTTCAAATTGGATGATATTTTTTAATAAATGTCTAGTTTTTTTAGTTCCTTAGTTTTTAATTACATTTCCAATATGTTGATGGAAATATTCCGGAAATTTTACAACACTACCTATAACCCATGCGATGTAAAAAGTTTTTTAAAGTTTCTCTGGCTCCGCTAAACTCGATGCTTCTGTCGTTCATTTTTTAGAAAAATTATATAGCATATAAATTTATTATCTATAATAAGACATATAATCAGTAATAATAATTTTTTTAGTGGAGTTTTGACGACGTATTAGCGACATTGGCAGGTACTTTTCCCCCCTCCTTTCTAATTTGGATTTGATATTTTTTTATTAATACCGGTTTCTGCTAAAATTTTATTCGTATTTTATTAAATCGGGTAATGCGACAGGAGCCAATTTTATGTTATTAATTGCTAAATATGCTTTAACAATAATATAACATATTATCTTGGTAGAGCATTAAGCCGCGTTCTCAGAGCTTCGACGTGTCGCAGCGACAGTCCCCCACTCCTTTTGTAGGGGGTGACGTCTGTCACTTGTCATTCGGGTGAACCTAACCTTACAATAATTTGTTATTGTTTTTTAAATGAAAACAATTTGTTTTGTACAAATTTCGTTTTGAATAATTTATCATACTGATTGAGACTCTGATAATGAGAGCGGCGAAGCAATGAAATCTTTGAATAATGTCTGGCAGTGTATTTTAATATGATTATTCTTCCAGACTAAAGAGCTAATTTCGTTAAAAAACGTTACAAGCAAAAAAAAAGTATTTTTTATAATAAACTTGAAATTGTAGAGTAGCACACGCGTGCACTACATCGAGACTCTACTGTATTTCGGACTACGATGCACTAGAAAAACAAATACATTTACACATCTTATTAGGTAGTTTTTATTAACCACTGTTAAGTAGGTAGGTAGGAGAACCATTTCATTCTAATATAATTTCATCCAATAAGGAAGTCTAAAAGCATAGTCATGGTCCTTCCGACAGTGTCTCCTCATCATTCATATTCCACACCCTAGGTATCGTACTAATTGTAATAAGCAAGCTTTCGATAGCTTGGCTACTATCCACACTAGCTTGTGTCTCCTCTATATCTTCAGTCCAAGCAGATATAAAGCCATCTTCGTGCAGAGCATACTTGCCCTTTGTAATCTGTATCTACAATAATCTAAAAATATTTATATTATAAGATTTAGGCATCTATAGAGCTACAAAACTAATTTTTAGATAACATTACGAAATTGCCAAAAGTAGGGCTAACAAAATACCTTGTGGACCTTAAAAACAGTTTACAATTTTCATTAAAAATGATGTTTTACCAGTATTATTAACTCTTGCACTTTCTTCTGCAGATAAACTTTATTCTAAATTCAGCTTCAGAACAGTGAATTCCACAGTAATATAATTATGTTTTAAACTTGAACTTATCACATTTCTTAATCTCTTCCGATTGCAGCAGGCCAATATTTACGTTTTTTTAAGGTGTGAGTATGTGGAATGCGGATGTTGGATTAAAATTTTCCACTCTCGGAGGTTATAGGTTTGTTTTTTTAAAAGATTTTTTCGATGACAGCGTCACATTTGATTTTTATTTTCGTATTCTACTCCTCAAAATATGTATATTTATTCTGGTTAGTAAAAAATTAACCAATGTGATTAAAAAAACCAATGTAATTAAAAATTATTTAAATATTTTGTGGGATTTAGGTAGGTAATGATCAAATAAATTTTAAAAGCAAAAGTACACACTATTCACAATATTTTAGGACCAAATAATTAGTAATTACCTTTGTTCGGAAACAACGAATACTTATTTGGGAAAACTGAGGTTCAAATTTCAAAACAAAATAAAAAAATAATAATACTACAGCGCAGTGTTGCCAGGTATCTCGTGAAATGTCACCAGATCTGTTGATCTGGTGGTCCATGAAAATCTTTTTAAAAAAGTCCTTTGTCTGGTGTTTCCAGTTTCATGTTGGGGGCGGTATATTTTATAAATCACAAAAAATCACCAGATCTGGTGAAATTTCACCAGATACCTGGCAACACCGCTAGATCAGCGTGGGGATGAGGGGTAATGACGTAAACGGTTCTGATTGGTTAGGTTGGTGTCGCGGGCGACAGTACGTAGCTCTGAGAACGCGGCTTAACACAACAGTTATTACTTTAATTAACTTTATACTACATTTCGTAGAATGAACCGTTTAACTTTTACAACGTGTCAAAATTTGAAAAATGCATTTAAATAATTTCATATGTTGATAACATACCTAGACGTAGGAAAAGAAGATACAATTTTATAATTCCGAGTTAATTTTATATCTATTTTTATATCTACGCCTCCATATTACTAAATAAGAGTTTTTCCAATAGAAAAGAAAACCAGTAAAATGTAAATCGACCTTAAGATTGTATGTTTATCGGTCGGTCTATAGGTTCGATTATCGAACTGGTATCCGGTTCCTACTTTCAACTGCCGATAGTGGATTTTATTTACAAATGTTTATATTCGTTGAATTTATTCAAACCTCAAATCTAGTTATAAGTATTCGTTGCCTCAAATAGTTACTGTTAAGTTTCTTTGTGGATTGAAACTTAAAGGAACATTGCCCACAGTTGACCTGTTTCTCTGTCGTAACCACGCACATTATTCCATAAATTTGGTTAAAAGTGTTTTAATTCTATTTAAGAGGCCTTCCTAGAATTTATCATCTGTTAAATGGCTGGAAACTTTTGGCAAAGTTCACATCAGTATGTATTTTTTATTAGGTATATATTCCACTATCTCAGATTAATAAAAATTATTTATTGCAGTCAACAATGGATTCTAGACAAGCAAGATCTAATAAGAGAAAGGCAGTATGATTTAGCTATTTTAACAGAAGAGGAATATCAGAAAACATTTATATTTTTTGCTAGCGGTAAGTGAATCTAGTATATAAGTGTTCTTAATTTTAAGTAATATAGGTTATGCCATCTATTTTTTCTAGTGATTCAAACATTAGGAGAACAACTCAAACTGAGACAGCAAGTTATTGCTACTGCAACTGTGTATTTTAAGCGATTTTATGCCAGAAATTCCTTAAAGTGCATTGACCCACTTTTATTAGCTCCCACATGCATATTTCTAGCCTCCAAAGTTGAAGAATTTGGAGTTATATCTAATTCTAGATTGATTACAACTTGCCAAACAGTCAGTAAGTAGCTTTGTATGTATGTAGAGGATCGCCTTAATGAGATGTATTTTACATTTTTAAAAAATAAATCTAAAATTCATTGCTGACATTAATTCTTCTTGAAAATATTTTCTTGTTTATGTATAGGTATTCTCTGCTTTATGAATTTACTAGAAGTGGTAATAACTTATAATAAGATATACTTAAGATAATTTTTATTGAAATATGATTAAAGAATTCCTAGTTCCAGTGGCGTTATTAAGCAGCCACATGCCTGACCCATGTTTAAAAAAATTGCTTCGCACACTTGGCACACCTGTAGATAGGCTACTGCCTAGTTCCATGCTCTGCATTTGGTTTAACTTTGCGAAACAAAAACTAATAAGTTCATTAAAAAAATCAAAACATTGCATTCTCCACTTTTCCACACATTTTAAATTTATTATCACCCTGTACCTATATGGATTCAGTTTCAGATTTTATATATGTATTTTTTTAGAGAAGATTAAAATCGTTTAAATATTATTTATTTAATAATGGAATAGGAATATCTGTATATTATTTTCTAGTTAAAAACAAATTTGGATATGCCTACACTCAAGAATTTCCGTATCGAACAAATCACATTTTGGAATGTGAATTTTACCTGCTAGAAAACTTAGATTGTTGCTTAATTGTATACCAACCCTACAGGCCACTATTGCAACTAGTTCAAGATATAGGACATGAAGAACAACTTTTGACTTTAGCATGGAGAATAGTTAACGATTCACTTAGAACAGATGTTTGCCTTTTATATCCTCCATATCAAATTGCAATTGGATGCCTTCAGATAGCCTGTGTTATTTTGCAAAAAGATCATAAGTCCTGGTTTGCTGAACTTAATGTGGATATAGAAAAAATCCAGGAAATAGCAAGATATATTATTAATTTATTTGAACTGTGGAAAACGTATGATGAGAAAAAGGAGATTCAAGGACTATTATCAAAAATGCCTAAACCAAAACCTGCACCTCAAAGATAGTTTGAATTACCAACAAAGTAAGGTTCTTATTTTTAAAAAAGTTGAAATGTCATCTTGTTATAGTTTCACAACTTTATAGTAAATAGTGGGTATATGGTTAATATTTTCTAGCCCAGTAAAAATATACTTGTCATTCTGATATTGCGATACAAAGATCAGTCCTGAAGAACTAATCTAAGGTTGTGAATATTCTTGCAGCAAATATATTGAGTTTCATAAAATAAATAAAGGAAAAGTAGTAAATTAATTTTGATATTGAAACAGTTCGTGTTTCAAACATGGCTTCGCCAATTTTGTACTTCATAGTGGCCACACGTAGATAATTATTAGTAGTAATTTGTCTTGAAAAAAATGAATAAACACTTACATTACAAATTTTGTGGAACTAAGAAAGATATTTGTTTGAAATATTGTTCCTTGCAATAAAAGATGGCGATCTTTTTAATGAAGATATTTTGATGTATCTGTCACTTCCGGTTATACTGGAAGTCGGTGTCAACTTGTTTATTTTAAATGGAACACCCTATAGAAATCTTTATTATTTAATTTGGCTTAGATTCCATGTTAAAAATACCTGGTTTAATAGATTTTTTAATGTATTTTGATAACTATTTATAAAAGGTGTTAAAAAAATAAGATTAAAAATGAAATAGAGAAAACAGCAAAAAATCGACATTTTCAAATGGAAACCCCCAATTTGATAATAAAGTTTGTATAAGGTTGCCTATTCCGAAAATTTTTAGTTTTCGAAGTATTGTTTGTGGCACTCCTGCACATTTATACTCCGATAATGGATTCAATTTTATTGCTGCTCAGAAAGAGTTATTTATATAATTATAATTAGTATATATTATTATATACAAACATGGAAATATGGTTGTTTACCAGATCAGCATACTGTTTTTTTCCTGTGACCACTTCTATAATTTAAATTTTCTTAGCTGCTTTAAATTTATTTAAGTTGCATTGTCTTATTTTGCTTCAAAATAATACCAGCCCTTATAGATAAGTATCGATGCTTCAAACGGGCAGAAATAAGCTGGAAAAATCTAATGACGAATTTGTAACATCTTGTGCCCAACAAAGAATCATATGGCATTTTATTCCTCCTAATAGTCCAAAATTTGGTGGGTTGTGAGAGTCAAATATCAAGGCAATAAAACATAATTTATACTGAGTCATCGGTCAAAGCGTATTAACGTATGAAGAATATTCTACGTTACTTGTACAAATCGAAGCTACATTAAACTCCAGACCGGTCTATCCCATGTCCGCTGATCCAAATGATCTTGCCCCGCTTACCCCCTCACACATGTTAATTGGCCATCCGTTTACGACACCTCAAGATCCTATGTTTGAAGAGATCAAGATGAACCGATTGTCGCGGTTTCAACTACTACAACAACTACACCAATGTTTTTGGAAGAAGTGCCCGGGACCTCTGAAGTATACTGCTCTAGACATGTTTTCTTCTACCGACCAATTGTAAAAACCTTGCTGACCAAGTAATCATTTCGCAGCTCGACTGTTATAACGTCAAACCATTTAATTACTTCTCTAAAACTTATGTGAATTTTAAGGTATATGCAAAGTGCAGGCGAGCCATCACCCAGACAACCCCAACATAAAATTCCCAAATTTCTACCTGTCGGAGCTTCATAAACGGCATAAATGGAAATTGGGTAATTCAAATGTTGAAGTTGGTTGATTGGTGGTTACGATGAAAGTACAATGTTTTTGTTTTGAACCTATCGTTCAAAAAGGGGGGAGTATGTTAAGAACTTAATTAGTCAAAGCTTCTGACGACAATGGTAGTGCGCCTAACAACCACCAGGAGAGAACAGAACTGACAGCAGCAAGAGAAAATGCCATAAGTTGACGTTGTATTATCCTCTGTTTCTTTTATATAAGATCACAAGTTTTACAAAGCAAAAAATATAGATTATTAAAGTCCACTAAATTGAGGAGGTGGGGCAACACCTGACCAGACATGATAATATATTATAAGAAATCTGCCTAGAATTCTTGCATGGAATCCACAAATATAATAATATATAGGGTTTCATTTAAAATAAACAAGTTAACACCGACTTCACTTCTGGCATAACCGGATACGTCAAAATATCTTCATTAAAATGATCGGCATCTTTTATAGCGACTACCAATATTTCAAACAAATATCTTTCTTAGTTCCCGAGATCTTTTAATAGGCCACTGACCTTGAACGATCCTGTATAGCAACTATAAGAATTTAATTTGTCTTTGAAATCTTTAGCCCACTTATATACTTCATTGGAAGTTGAATTTGGTCTATTAAAATCAAAATATTTGGAAAAATCTAAAATTTTGCGTTTCGGGTTTTATTTTTTCCTGACTTTGTTCGAAGAGATGTCCAAAAATAAATTTCCATTTCTTGCTACTTATTATTCTCCACAAGATGGCATTATCAGATCTTTCATGCGATACGAGCCTGAATTTTTTGTTTAAATTATGAAAGAGGACCGAAATCTACGTCCAGCGGTATACAACACTTACTAGTTTTCCGACGTTTTGTTCCTTAAATTGACCATCTTCATTAAAATACTAGTACCTAGTACGTTCCTGTAATTTACTTGTCTTTCGAAGGAACTGAAGATTTTTAAATTATTATTGCTATTTCTGTCTTTAATTGCTTTTGTTACTACGTACTACTGTTTTTTTTTTAAATTTCAAACTAATGTATTTATTTTCGATTTTATTGCGGCAATGGTGAAGGCCGAACTTGTAACACACTGTATAGGGATTATGTTGGAACAAATTATAAAACTTCTATAGAACAGTTTTATAATTTGGTTGTAAGAGCATTCTTACAATGTAACAATTGCAACTATTTACTCTAAAAACTATCCTATAAATCTTATAGGGACAGCCCGGTCTGGTTAGTTTTTAAAACTAAGTAAATAATACGACAATGTGTAAGTCTTCACTAAATTTGTATTTACCCGTTTACCCCGTTTTTGTTCAGGAAATTAGAACACAGATAGAACCATTCGTAAATAATATGTAAATCAGGAACAAAAATTAGATAGTTTACTGTCTAAATTTAAAACCACAGTGATCAATAAATTTACTAACCATGTTTGTTAACCTTTCCAATGTAACTTTTTCTTGAGAGGATCAATGCTAGAAAAAGACATTAATTACAATTTGAAGCCACTGGACAATTCGAAATGCAGATAATATCTGGGAATAGAGTGTAAACTAGCCTTAAATCAGGTTACAATGTCAAATATGCCATATTTACACATTACACAAACCAGTAGGAATAAATTCATTTTTACACTGGCCCATCAAGGAAACATCTCAAAAAAAGACTATACATATATCCAAAACTCTAGCCTTCTTAGATCCTACTAAATTCCCAGTTTTGAATTCTAAACCACCAGCAATGTTTAACAAATTATACAGGGTGTTATGGAAATGACGTATTATATTTAAATGGGTGACTCCTTGGGTGTCCTAAAGAAGCGCTACATATATTTTTTTCAAATCGACCTTTTAAAAGTGGGGTCCAGCCCCATAAACCCACCCCTCATCCGGCGTTTGTTCGTCATGTCACCCTGTGGTGGCATATCAGAAAACAGGTGTTACGTGCAATGTTGCCAAACTTTGTAAAAATGTAAAACTTTAGTTTCTTATAAAAATATAAAAATAAATATTTAGCTTACTTAGAAAGTAAATCCAGGACGCGATTAAGGAATCCGGGGTACAGACAAGATCTTTTTTCTATGGGAAAATCTTTATGCTCATCACATGCCCTGATGATAGTGTGGGAGTGCATAATAAGCTTATCACTAAACTCCATTCGGCTTCTTATTTCCAATCTCGGAACATAGCCGTCATATCGCCGAGAGGAAAAAAGACAGTGAAACAGAACAAATTGCACTAAATCACTTAAAGAAAAACACAGACACCCACGAGTTTCAAATTAGTTTTTTTTGAAGATATGCACCGATTATCAGATTACACGAAAGCACTAAACACTAACGCATAATTACACTTTACAATAACACACATAGAACAAGAGCGCTTAATCATTTCGCAATAGAAATAATAAAAACGCTAATTTCTATGGGCCATTAACCCTTTACTAAAGATAAAATGAAACAATTATGTTCACATAGGAACTACCCTTTCAAATAATAATGACCGAGTCCAAACTTCAAGATGCTTCCTTTCTCCGAAAACTGGTGCTAGCGCGGTTGCCATTTTCGAGACTATAATTATACAGGAAAGTAATATTATAGAAGGATGTCCAAAATCAGCTGTTTAAGGAAGCCGGGGGATTTGCACACGCGTTACCGGTTTTCTACAGAGTTTCAAGCAGATTTTGCGTGTTAAATTGTGTATTAATACTGAAACCCGAGTTTAAATTATTAAGTTATTTGTGTACAGTGGTCGTGTAAATACTTAAGAGTGCATATTAACACAGATAAATAAAGGGTTTGTTGAAAAGAAAGACGAAAGACTTTGATATAATGTGGTTTAAAGTATCGACGCAGAAAATCATCAAGTTTATCTGCTGCCTTTACCGTCCTCCAAGTGATATCCATTACAGAGCTATTTTCTCATCACTAGCCAATACAATCAACTTCTTGCAAACCAACCATCCAAATGCCGGGATTGCTATCTTTGGCGACTTTAACGTCCACAATGTCAACTGGCTTAAATACTCAAATACAGACGATCAGTAAGGCCGCGAGGTCGAAGCCTTTGCGATCAGTTCTGGTCTAACTCAAGTCGTAGAAGAGCCAACGCGGATTCCAGACCGAGCTGGAGATTTTGCTAGTCTTTTGGATCTTTTCTTGACGTCAAACCCTGATCGTACCATATTTGTTACCGCTCGAAACGAATGTAAACTAACAATAGACCAAAGCAAAGAAGCCCATACCGTGAGGATTAAAAACAAACTTATTGGCAGTCCAAATGGATCAAGGTCTTTTTGGTCAGTCGCTAAGGCCGTCAGCCAAAATTTTACCAAATCAACAATTCCACCTCTAACACGTTCCGATGGTACAATTGCATCCACAGCCGGAGACAAAGCAAACTTACTTGCTGAACTATTTTCTTCGCATTCCACTGTAGATTTCCAGGAATCAGAACACCACCCAACATTCCTGCAGTTCAATCCGAAATGAGTGAAATCGTGTTCCATCAGCGTCCCATCAAACGAATCCTGAAATGGCTCGACGTCAAGAAAGCTTCTGGTCCAGACGAAATTCCTGTTATAGTTCTCAAGACATGCGCCGATGAACTAACTCCAGTATTTTGTAGACTTTTCAACTTATCCTACCAAAAAGGAATATTTCCATCCAGCTGGAAGACGGCGCGAGTCCAGCCAATTCCAAAGAAAGGTAAGAGAACCCTGCTGAACAACTATGGACCAGTCGCATTGCTTTCAGTTATATCCAAAGTAATGGAGAAAGCTATTAACCAACAACTTCTAAAGTACCTGGAAGGCTTCAACATTATCAGCGATCATCAATATGATTTTCGGAAGACCAGATCAACTAGAGATCTTCTAGCCTATGTTACCCTTCTTTGGAACAACGAAATCGAATATCACGGGGAGTCTTGGGCTGTTGCACTGGAGATTTGTAAAGCTTTCGTCGTGTTTGGCATGAGGGGCTTCTAAGTAAACTGCGATCCTATGGTATGCCCAGTCGATTCTGTGCATGGTTGTCTAGCTTTCTTAAGGACCGCTCTCTGCAAGTGGCGACACCTTCACCATCAATGCCGGTATTCCTCAAGGGTCCATATTGTCTCCCACTCTCTTCTTACTCTACATTAACGACCTACTAGTGAAAACTAAAAATCCTGTATTTAGCTTTGCTGACGATAGCACACTTATCTCATATTTCTCTTTGAATGCGCAAACATCGGCTGTCTTCGCAGAAGACAGCATGAAGTATCACGCCTTAACAAAGACCTGGAAGAAATTTTGGCTTGAGATGACAGTAACCAAGTCGAATTTAACGCTAAAAAAACAGGCAGCTTTCTCTAAAAAGGTTAACATTACAGAACCGGATAGAGTCATGGACGAACACGCAATCCCACTAGCTTCATTTGTTAATTTGCTGGGCGTCAGTCTGGGAGGAAATATGTCTTGACATAACCACGTTGTGGGAATCGCCAGGATAGCTTCTCAGAAACTTGGTGTACCTTCCGAACCAAAAAGTTGTACACACCTCAACAACTTTTGACACTATACAAAGACCAGATTCGACCATCACTAGAGTACTGCTCTCATGTCTGGAACTCTGCACCCAAACATACTCTTCGGCTACTGGATTATATCGAAACGAGGGCCATTCGTCTGATCGGAGACCACGAGCTGACGAAGAACCTCGACAGCCTAGAACATCGACGACAGGTTGGGGATTTGACTCTCTATTACAGATATTTTCATGGAAAGTGCTCGGCTGACCTTGCCCTCTTAATTCCGCCCAGAGCGACGAATAGCAGAAATACACGATGAACCACTGCCGCCCATCCATATGTGGTTAAGCTTAGTACTCCTCGAACTTCATTATTTAAGAATTATTTCATCTGGAGGACTTCATCCTTATGGAACGACCTTCCCGAGGTCGTTTTTCCCAACGAATATAACCTCCAAAGATTCAAAACCAACGTGAATCGCTTTATTCGCACACACACCACTCCCAGAGTGTCCTAAAGGATTTTTGCTATAGTGCTATTGATTTTTACCCTTATAATTTAATAAATATGTGTTTATTTAGCCTCAACTAGTATTGTAAAATATCATTAAGTGAATTCTAGTTAAGGATTTAGTGAAGATTTCTACATATTGTGGTGTTATACTATACTTAGTTTTATAATGGATCTTCATCAAGTAATCGCTACTTCAATCGAATGCTCATTATGTTTAGGTCCTAATTTAGTTAATGAAACAAAAATGAACTAATTCATATTTTTATCTGACGAGATATTTTAAATTAGTATTATTGACGCTTTTTGTGGTAGCTGTTCTTTAGTTTTTAAATTGTGTGATGATGATTTTTAAATTTTTTACTTGTTATAAGCAGGGGTCGACCGATTTTGATTTAAAATCGAGTGATATTTATATTTTAATCAATGATTTAAATCAAAAAAATCTGAAATGCCATTTATTTTGAACGTTCACGGGTTATCCTCTTTTAATATTAGACAAACAGTTTTCTATAAAATTTTTCCAGGAAAACGCGCAAGAACAAAAATGAACTAATTCATATTTTTATCTGACGAGATATTTTAAATTAGTATTATTGACGCTTTGTGTGGTAGCTGTTCTTTAGTTTTTAAATTGTGTGATGATGATTTTTAAATTTTTTACTTGTTATAAGCAGGGGTCGACCGATTTTGATTTAAAATCGAGTGATATTTATATTTTAATCAATAATTTAAATCAAAAAATCTGAAATGCCATTTATTTTGAACGTTCACGGGTTATCCTCTTTTTATATTATACAAACAGTTTTCTATAAAATTTTTCCAAGAAAACGCGCAAGAACAAGAAATTGTATCGACTACGCAAATTACGGCATTTCTTGATTTAATAAGAATTAAACCAATACAAGACTTATCAAAACATAAAGTATTCCTTATTGTGGCCACGTAAAAATACTTAAAATACCACACATTTTTAATAAAAATCACAAATTTTTTGATTTTAAAATTATATATTTTTGATTTTAAAATTATCTTAATTTTTTCGAACCCTGGTTATAAATAGGCATGATACAAACGACACAAGGTAGGATATCTAGCCGTTCCAATTTCGTCTGCCGCGCGCAGTGGCGTAACGGGGAGTCATTTTTGAATTTCTTATGAAGATTTATATTGTCGTTTTTAATTCTCTTTTGAATGTTTTACAAGGTTTTACATATTTAATAGTATGTGAAATGAAATAATAATATCATGGTATTTAAGTATATTAATTTTATTAAAATATAACTAGTGTTGTGATCACTCGAGCGAAAAACCGCTTGATCACTCGATTATTGAAATAACCGACATCGCTCGATTATTAAAAAAACCGCTCGAATTATCTATTCAGGCGAAAACCGTCGCCCGTAACTAATTATCTTTCACTCGATACCCGCGCTTCGCTTGCCGCCGACGGAATTTACCGCTGTAGCGTGATCGAATTAAAAAACTGCTCGTATATTCAAACAGTTTTTCGCTCGATAGGAAATACTCTAGTTAAAAATCAGGCGAAAAACCGAAAAATATCGCCCGTTACCTGATAGACGACCTTCGGTCTTCGCGCCGCGCGATCCGATTGGCGACGTTCGAGATTGACGCTGAGCAAGTACACGACATACGTCTTTCTTCAAGGCACATAAACGAGAAGGTGCATATAAAAAAGCATGCTGAATCCCTTAGCGGAGTCATCGCGACATGATTTGGTAAAGTTGTGTTTTAACTGGCTGGCCAGCGGAGTAGTTTAGGTCTCCGATTGTAAATATTAAAAAACTAAAGGATATAATTTTAAAATTTTTAATTACTATAACGACGAGAAAACTTCTCAAAAATAACATAATAATAGAAATTATTAATAAAAAATAACAAAACGAACAAAATGGTTAACAAAATATATACAAAAATTCGTTGGTAATCTTATAGTAAACATTTTTAAATCTAAACAGGAACTTTTTATTATTAAACTCATCAGTACATAAATTAAAAAAAATAATAACCAATTTTCTTATTTTGCCAGTCGCGTAACTAAGCCTAAATTTTTGAAGTTCACACAGTGGCACCTGATAATTTAAAGTGGAAGAATTTGACAAGCTATTTTAAATATCTACTTATTTTATGTTCGTAGATTGAGGAAGATGTGAAGAAAAATAACTCTTGGTAATACTTTTTGTTCGGGTTAAAAACGCACAATAATAAACCCGAACCATAAATACATATTTGGGTGATTTTTTGAAGTTTTTTTTGGTTGGTATCGAGACACGTGGTAAAAATTCATTATTCACAAATAAATAAATTTCTGGAATTTTTTTGGGTGGCTACTACAATTTTTTAGCTAAACCTGTGCCCACCCGTAGTTACGTGCCTGCTAAATACCCTACCTGATCACATGTAAACGGTTAGGCGGCCGGTCATGCAGTCGGTGACGTCATCGCTTGGTGAAACGGAATTTCAGGCGATTCACCCGATTATTATAATCGCTCGAGTATCAAGTACTCGATTATTAAAATCATCGGTTTTTCCCAACACTAAATATAACGCCCGTTACAGCTAAAATACCACTAAAATAAGACAAAATGCCGGCAATATTTTAAAACATCCATTGAAAACATACGGGAAGCGGTCGAGCCGCTCATCGCCGCTTGGCATCTCTGACGTGGCGGGGAGAGCTAAGCCACGCCTCCCTGTGCGTGATATCTTACCTTGTGCCATTGTATCATGGGTTATAAGTATTTTACTGTATACTTGGCTTTGTCAATGACAAATTTTATGCTATTCTTGAATAATATTTTAATAATTGTTTTTAGATCAGTCAAATTGTTATAACAAATATTTTTTTATTAGCCTTTGTTACCATTCTTTAGAAAGACATTACTTTCATTTTTTAAGTAAAAAAAAACTTGTGTCTGGTAGGTAAGTACTTTTCAAATGATCCTGTGGTAAAAGTATTATACGCTTATAATCTAAATAAATACATTTTTATTTAGAATTATATTTTTATTTGAAGAAATGTTTAACATTACAACCTCAGTTGGAAATTTAAAAAAAATTTATTTTGATGTTGGTGGTAAGAGGTGATGTCTTCTCATATTGTTTATGACGCCATCAAGGGAGGTAGTTTTCTTTTTTGCACTGCCTTTTAAAGCCTCTGCTCCTTTACTTCTTATTTTTAGTTTTGGTGAAGTCATTTCATCCATAAAATCAAAATCATCTTGCTCTTCCTGTCTAAAATTAGGATCTTTTTACTTTCAAAATTATTCAGAAATGTCATAACACGTAGCAATAAAATTATGTACTTTGAAATTTATAGAAACTATAAATTAATAACTCCAGAAAAATATGCTACAGCAAGTAGCATACCTATCTTTGCAATTGGATGGCAATATTTTTGTACCGTTTTATGTAAATTATGGTGGCAAGAAATATAAAAAAAAAACTATTATGATAAACCCTGGTAAATTTATTTGCTTGTGGCTTCTTGGTAGAGTCTAGATAATTAAATTCAGTTTTTATTTGGATGTAATCTAACAAACTCAATTCTATGGTTACCAAATCTGTAAATGTGTATAATAGTTTTCAGTCTATATTACAAAGTTTTGATAACCAACTACATAGTACATATTATTATGTTTCTTAGGGGGTCTCTGATTGTTGATTCAAAAGCGTCCGATTTTTATGACAGTATTAAAGTATGATGTGTAAATTGTCATGCAAAACTAGTCACTGGCAACATTGCATTACTGTTTAGTTATAGCAATTTTCCATTTAAATGTGTCTAATGCTAGTACATGTTTTCTACACATTTCAACATTACTTGATTTCAGTTTATTGCTATTTGTAGTCGAGGATTTAAAAATTTCCATTTTTGTAATTTTTCTTATTGAATATTTGTAATGTGATTTTTTGTTACAAATGTGTTTTGTTAGTGCCTTTTTGCGATATATCCCGCTGTTTTATATCATGTCCAGCTCGATTCGTTCCCAGGACCCGAAAATTTGTTATTTAATAAATAAATAAGCATTATTTCTGGAAGGCACAACTGGAATCCTGGTGTCTGTTGACTAGAATAACAGAAAAATGTATACTACACTGTTACAGTCAACTTACTTATTATCACTTTCATCTTTGGCTTCCTCTGTTACTTCAGGCGAAGGAGTATGATATCCTGGACATTTCCAGTTTAATTCAGGAATTTCATCCTTTGCTAACAAACTATAAATTCTATCGATTTCTTCAGGTTCTGGTTCCCAAGGATCAATAACATCTTTTAACTCATCATCTGAGCATTCCACACACCAATTTTCGTCCTCGGGGTTCTCCATGAAACAAATTTCGGGTTTATTGATTGCTTAGACAAGGGAGAGATTGATTGCTAAGATTGTTGATTGTTTATATTTACGTGTGTTTTTAGGTTAGTTTTCTTCCACCAATTAATGGCTCTCTGTTTTCGCAGTCGGCCAGTACGTCACTTTAATTTCAAGTTCAGATATTATGAAAGGAAGTAATGTAAATACTACTGAGAAATTCTCATTACTTACTTCCTCTGACTTTGGCCTGTGTGCATTTTTTTCGCTTGGAATGGAATACGGAAAGGCTTTGTTAATATTCTATCAATTAATGCGATTGCTGTTTGATTCAGTTCTACGTGGACGGATATCTGTAGGCCAGTGTCAGGATCCGGAGTTTCTGTCGAGAGTATGAGTAACCATCATTGTTGTGTGTGTTTTATTTCGTTCTAATTATAAGGGAATGTTTGTGTCAATTTACGAGTCTTACCGTGAAAAATACTATAGGATAAACAACTCCATAATTGTATAAATTGATATAAATCTATTTTCATTCATAGTAAGAATGGTTACTCAAAATAATAAAATAAATCAATTACAGAGTTCCAACTAACCAGTAGCAACAGCAAATTTGCCCATATTTGCTTTAACTTGGTAAATCGGTTATCTAAATAATTCGCCTTATCCCGACTAGGGAAGTTTATATTTGTGATGTTGGCGACACACTTCAGTATTGTGAAAATGGCTGACTTGGACATGTTTTGTAACTTTTAATAGTAAAAATATTTTCGGTTTTCTCGCGTTTTTGCTATGTTTTCTTAATTAAGACTTTACCAGTTAGTATATTACAGAAGAGTTTAATTAGGTACTGACATTATTAAGTATTATTTTTTTTAATTGCGTGTTTAAAATGATATCGATTTTGGCTTAAAGTTCTTTGTAAACAGGAGCATATTCTAGGAAAAGTGTTTTTATAAAAACTAATAAACAAATATTTTTTAGGTACACTAGGCTTTTTCGGAAAGGATTTATTAAGTATAATAGTTGTAAGTTAAGCACTCAAAATGTGGCCCCAACACTCCACAAACCATTCCGTAAACAAGGAAAACAAGTCTGATGATAGTTTAGTTACTTTGGGGATGACTTCTGCTATTTCAGCAGCTCCACCTAAACAGATTGATTTAATAAAAACGAAAGAATTGGAAGAAGCTCTAAATACTTTTGATGTATTTGAAAGTGAGCAAGAACTTAATCATAGAATGTTAATTTTGGGCAAGCTATATTCCCTTGTAAAACAGTGGATTAAGGAACAATCGGTAAAGTGCAATATGCCAGAAAGTGTAGCAGAAAGTGTTGGAGGAAAGGTTTACACATTTGGTAGTTATAGGCTGGGGGTAAGTTTTAAAATTTTATGATATTTATATCTTTTTAATGAGTAATATATCGCTGTTCCTGTAAAACAATAATGCAACTGCTAAACTATTAAATTAGGTTGAAATAACATGAAGAAAATATATTGGTATTGAAAGTATTGGAATTATTTGTTAGGCTGCGAGTGATTATATGATTTTGTTATTGTTTTACCATATAAAGGAATTTAGGAATGTGTCAAAATCTTAAGTAAGAATGTCATTATCTTGCAGTTGCATCAATGTTTCACCAGGACAGTGAAACAAAAACATGAAGTTATGACAGTTCATGAATCAAATTCTGAAAAGGAAATGCAAAATCTAAAAGGGAAATTTTTCCTAAAAGCATAAGGCTGAATTTGTATTTTATGAGTAATATTTATCAGTTTTACCATAATTAATATTTTAGGTACATAGTAAAGGAGCTGATATTGATGCTTTGTGTGTGGCCCCGAAACATATTACTCGATATGATTTTTTTACTTCATTTTATGAATTACTGAAGCAACAGCCAGAGGTTACTGAACTAAGGGTAAGAATATACTTGCCTATTAGAATATTAGGTACTACATTATTACATGCAGACATGAAAGATGAATTAATTTCTTGAATACTTAAGTTATACTTTACCGCATACACAAACTTATAGTTTCTCTTACTTTTTAGGCAGTTGAAGAGGCATTTGTTCCAGTTATAAAAATGAGTTTTGATGGCATAGAGATAGATATGTTATTTGCTAACTTATTACAGAAAGAAATACCTGACACAATGGACCTACGAGATGATAATTTGTTAAAGAATCTCGACCAAAAGTGTGTCAGAAGTTTGAATGGTTGCAGAGTAACTGATGAAATGCTAAGATTAGTTCCTAATGTTGACACTTTTAGGCTCACTTTAAGGGCAATCAAACTTTGGGCAAAAAGTAAGTTTAATTACTGTACTGAGTGACCCACTAAGAGAGGACGCCGGCTGTATCTCAGAGACTATTAATCGCACAGCTTTAGGAAAAGTGACCAAGAGACGTAGCTTTTGTTAAAGTTGCTAGAATTAGTGTTTCACTCTAGAGGCGAATTTAGCAACTTTAAATTTCTCTTAAGTCCACTTTTCCAAAAAAAAAAAATCTCGAAGATGTTCTGAGATACAGCTGGTGTCCTCTCTTAGTGGGTTCCTATTGTTTGCATGTAAAATTACTTAAAATACAAATCAAAAAATCATTTAAATTTTTTTAATAAACTGTTTTTAAAATCATTGAGAACAAACCTTAATAAACTTAAAATTAATATTAGTGATGATTTATACAATATTTATGTGATGGTAATTTTGTTATTTTTCAATTATATTTTAACAATGTATGTAATAAGATTTCTTCAAATTGCTATGCTCTGAAGGTGATATTATAACTTGGTGTACTATCGTATTCTCTATCTGATAGATAACTAACTCGTTCTCCGATTCTTATTCCATGCTCTGCGTTTGTACTGTAAAAAATGCAATTTGATACATGTGTTAAGGATATCTATCCCTCATTCTAAACATATTGGAAACTGTAATAAATAGTGGCAAAAAATTAATATAAAAAGTATATACATACTTCCATTGCATAGCTATGAGACTATTTTCAATAAATAATGATTACCCAAACAAAAGCAAGCGCGGAACGAGGGGGGAAAAAATAAACATCCTGTTTTTACTAACCCTGCAGCTTATTACTTTCCTTGAATGACCGCGCTTGAAACACATCGATTCCATGCAATATGCGAAATTAAAAGGCGCCTGACAAGAACTCTGAGCCAGATCAATATCAATTGATAATTTGCTAAGTTTCTAATAAGTGCATCGTTATAATCGACTCTATGGAAACCTACTTTGATATATTAACAGATATTTAGGACATTTAGATTAAGATTTATTAGCACATAGTGACTTTGTCAAAAGAATGATGTTCTTTCCAATTAGGGATGATGACTTTAAAAAAAATAATTTGAATATCTTGAATGTCAGAATTATGTCGGGTGAAACAATATTATTTCTTGTATAGTTATGAGCGAAATTTCATAATTTTAGAAATCCTATTATCTTCATTTATGTCCTAAGCTATCTTCCAAATAATTATCACCTATACATCCCTAAACTTTTAAAAAGATACAAGAAGAAATTAATACTTTCGAGGTAGTCTTTTTACCTCATTTAATATGTTTGATGTATGGACGTCGGAGAAACGAAAAGCTCTATTTGAAATAAAGTTTATTTTATTTTATTATATGTTTGTATTACTAAAACCATTATAACATAAGTTTTTTTACATTTTAGAACATGGTATCTATAGTAACGTCTTGGGATACTTAGGAGGTGTGTCATGGGCAATGCTCGTAGCGAGGACATGTCAGCTGTACCCAAACGCAGCGCCGGCAACTTTAGTGCATAAATTCTTTTTAATATTTTCCAAATGGCAATGGCCACAGCCAGTATTACTTAAGCAACCTGCCAATGTCAGTTTGGGATTCTCGACTTGGGATCCAAGGGTAATGTTAAAAGTTTACACATAACTAAAGATTTTGACCTCAAGTTTTGAGGTCACTTTAATATGATCATTTTTTCAATCCAAGGTTACACCACTTTAATTTTAAATCAATTTTAACGTATCCACAGTTAATGGTGTGTTTCTAGGTATAATGAACTCCTTGATAAAGTTACCTTAACATGAAGCAATCAGCCATCAGAATAAGGTAACAGCATATTGCCATAAGTGGACATGCTGGAGTAATTTACAAACTACAATATTAAAAAGAAAGAATGGAACTAACAGCCATTTCAGTGTCAAATTACTGATTTAGCTGGTGTGGTGCACAGCATTGTAACGATTGGGATGAATTAAAAAAATTTTGTAGTCAATTTATAGCAAAATAATTGACTTTTTGAATATTTTCCGTGTTGCATTAATTTTTGTCCAGGAGTTTTTAAAGTTTTGTACAATAAATACAAGCATGAAATTAAAAGTAAACAAATATTGTTGGAATGCTATTAAGTTAATAATAGTTAAACAAGATACTGTACCTACTGGAAACCTCAAATACTTTAAATTAAAAAGTTGCCTTGTTGCTTATTAACAGTTGAACTAAGATAAGGCAAAAATGATCTGAATGAGTAGGTACTTTTAAAAATCATAATAACGTCACAATCGATATATATTTTTTAGATGCTTTTTTAATTTTTATGGCACCGCGGACCGGATTCTAACTCGCTATCTTAACAACGTCTTGACCAGCTGGGTTCTTGGCGGATGTAAAAAAATTTCAATATCTCTGTTATTTTTATAATATACTAAAGTATTAATGTATATTTTCAAAAATATTTAAGAAAACACCACTCTTCTAAATGAATTTAGAAAAAATGTATAATAACAAAATGCGTAATTTCCCAAAACACTTTTAAGCAGTTAGGACAACTAGTCTTAGCAGGGTATACCAATATACCTTATATCAAACGAGAAAATCCGATTTAAAAATAATTTATTCCCACCAGCCAAATTATACTTGTTACAAAGTATTTATGTATTTGTTTTTTATCCACATTTTATGATTCTCAAATGGGGTTGCGACGTTAAAGATCCAGCGTTGGCAAATGAACATTATTTTTAAATTAAAAAAATTTAAAAGTTTTAATACCACTACCAAATTAATGTCGATGTAGGAAAATTGTTTGTTATTGTTGATTTTTGCGCTTGGAACCGGTTCAAGTAGCTAAATTCCTAACCACTAATCAAAATGATCGATTTTTACGTGATTCAGAGCCACTAAAAATGATGATTATATCCTTGTTTATGTACAAACGACATAAGTCTATGTCAAAAAACTTATATATTTTATTTACTTGGTTAAATGAATTTAGTGTAAAAACTTTAAAAAATTTGTAAATATTCAATTGATAGATGGAAAGAGACTCTTGAATATATATATATACAGGGTGTGGTGGAAATGATATTTAAACCCGTAAATCTTGAGATGAAAACAAATTGCAAAAAAATGTACCGCTTTGGTCAATTAGTAACGAAATTTTGGAAGTTGGAATTAGTTATGATTGTTAGAAAAAAGTTTGCTTTTTTAGTATTAATTCGGAACTCCAACTAACTATAATAAATGTAATTATATTTTAAAAGATTGCATAAATAAGTCTAGGTTGGTCACCTTAACCTTTGACTTATTAAAACGCATTTGATATGAACCAGCGGTCAAGCATACAAAATACAGGGTCTTATGGAAATGACGTATTATATTTAAATCGGCAATTCCTGAGATGAAAACAAATTGAAGAAAAATATCCAAAAATGGCGCTTTAATTTAATATACCCTGTACATGGCCTTATGTCTAACCAAAAATGACCATGTGATGCCCTTGTCAGGAAGGTAAACAAAGCAACATATGTCAACAGTGTTGTCATATCTTCAGGGTAAACTCTTTAGAAAGTCAATAACCGTTTGACAGATTTGCAAGTTGTTTATTTTTCAGGGTACATTATTATAAAATTTTACGTTCAGTTCATTTCGCTAGGAAACAATCTCTGATTTATAAACTTGAACTGACTCGAACGAACCGCCGCAGAGTTTTTAAATGGTCAGGTATGTTCTGATTTGTTCAATTCGAGTGACACCCGTCAGATCTGGACAACTTAAAAGTTTATAAATGCCACGTACCCTTTAGAAAAAAAAATGCAATTTTATTTACCTTTTCAGACTTATTTAAAACCAACTTAATTTATAAAAAACACCAAGTACTCACATCACAAAATCACATAGTTTTCGCGTCACAGCACATCTAAGTACCGTTCAATCTGAATTAGTACTTTAAAGTGCTACTGTGTAGACAAAAGTACGCCCTTATTGTCTAAATAACACCTTGGTTCCGTCGATCAATATTGAACTGCTGGACTGGGGCACTGCCGTCGCGAACAGAACAAACAACTTAATAATTTAAACTCTGGTTTAAGTATTAACATACAATTTAACACACAAATCTGCTTGAAACAGTATGAAAACGGCCGGCTAATTTTGGAGGAACAGCTGATCAGCAAAAACGGTTGCATATTCGACTGGGGTTTATACTTAAAAATACAGCGTTGCCACACTTTCGATGTTTTATAAGGTTATATTCATAAAATGAAGAATTTTCTTCTGTAATACTTGATAGTCTCGGAAATGGCAACCGCGCTGTTGGACGAGACTATTTATTTTAAAGGGATAGAAGGGTCTATCAACATAATTATTTCATCATTCTTCTTCAGTAAAGGATTAATAAATTTGATTAGGCCATTAGAAATTAGCGTTTTTATTATTTCTGAATTTCTATTGCGAAATAATTTGTATCCTATAGTGCTGTTGTTTTATGTGTACGGTAGGTTATTGTAAAGTGTAATTATGCGTTAGTATTTATTGCTTTTGTGTAATCTAATAAGTGCATATCTTCAAAAAAAAAATAATTGGAAACTCGTGGGTGTCTGTGTGTTTCTTTAAGTGATTTAGTGCAAATGTTCCGAGAGATTGGAAATAAGAGGCCGAATGGGGTTTAGTGGGTATAAGCTTATTATGCAGTTCCACATTATCATCAGAGTACGTGATGAGCATAAAGCTTTTCCCATAGAAAAAGAAACAAAAACCTGAAGATGTCTCTGTGCCCTGGATTACTTGCTAGTGTACTGGCACCTGGATTCACTTCTATTTGGATACTAGGTAAACTAAATATTATTTTTATAAGAATCTAAAGATATTTTCTACACAGTTGGCAACATTGGGCTTGACCATCTGTTGACTACACAGCTTGGCAATGTAATATGATCATATATGAATGTGCTGAGGAGTAACCGGGTGGGTTTAGGGGTGAATTACCCCACTTTTTAAACGTTCGATTTAAAAAAAATATATGCAGCGCTTCTCTAGGACACACCCATTTAAATATAATACCTCATTTCTATAACACCCTGTATACGCTTTACCGCTGTATTAAAGCATTAAAATTCAATGACAGTAATTAATTAATAAGTGATTGTCTATAAACCATTAAAAGATAGCATTGATAATTATAAAATCTTATTACGTTAACTAATATAACTTATAAGGTGTAGCAAAACAATGACTTATACTTTTATTACTTAAGTATATTCTCAACTGCCAACATAAATCATATCGATCTTATAAAAATACTACAATTTGAATAAAAAGGTATATGCAGATATGGATGGCTTGATATTTTCACTTTTCTGTCTTGAAAAGAAACAGTTTCGATTTTTATGTTAATTTATATGAATATTTACCCGTCTTTTTTTTTTAATTGCAATGAAGTGGTTTTTATTTATTTCTGCATTTGTTCTGTTCTAACTTATAGACAAATAATTAAACTATATAATACAATTCAAAATAGCCTTAATTAAAGACGCCTAGCTAATCAAATAGCTGTATGCGTCATAATGTTCTTAAATAGGTTTATATATAACAACAACTATCAATAAATTTCCGTCAATAATAATGTACAGTATCAATACAACAGCAATCTTATACAAGAAGAAAAGCAAACTCAAAAACAAAAAAAAATACAGAAAAACGAAAGAATCAAAACAACCTCTCAAATTGTTCAAAATTTCTACAAACAAACTCGCTGCAGAAACTTGCAAACTTTTTCCTGTTGTTAATCTCTTTATCATGCATTGGCAACATATTATAAACTTTAGGTCCAATATAATTTACATATCTCAAGTTTAGATTATTGTTACTTATAGGTATTTGCAATTTTTTATTCACATAACCACGTGTAACATAACCACGTGTAACATAACCACGTCTAACATAACCATGATTTATGAAATTCTGCAACTTTTCTCTCTGACAAATATAAGAGCAAATTGATTGCATATATAAAGTTCTTATGTTACATATCTCGGGTGTAAATAACATTCTGGTAGGATAAAGTCTATTTTTTTTTAAATTATTGATAGTTTAATGCCTCAATTTAAAGAAACTATTTAAAACTTTTTTATTGACAAGTGTAATAGACCGAATGATGCATCATTGAGTTGAACATAGAAATTCCTATGTAATTTTTGAGGTGGCTGAATATTGGCTGCCCTCCTCTACATTTTATAGAAAAACTGCTTTATGACGTCTTGAAGAGGCCGACATGGTAAACCCATATGCCGAGTTTGAATCCATTTTGGTGAGCCAATCCTAAGTTATACAATTACAGGTGATTGCAAAACCACGAAACTATCATAGTTCACCTAATGCCTCAAGCACCAGCAAATAATTTCTATGACGCTATGGCCAAAAGTTGACGTAAAGCTGAACATAACGAATAATGAAAATATATTGTCACTGACACTAATTTTCGTTTTGTCAATGTTAAAATTGAATTTGCTGGTGTTTGGGGTGTATTACCTGAACTATTGGAATTTCGTGGTGTTGCCATCACGTTAAATTGAATAGCTTAGGATTGGCTCACCAAAATGTATTCAAACTCGGCGCATGGATTTACCATGTCAGAGTCTTCAAGAAGTTAAAATTCAGTTTTTCTATAAAATGTACACAGATGTTCAGCTTCCTCAAAAATTACACGGGATTTTCTATGTTCAACTTAACAATGCATCACCAAGTATATCCTACATAGTCTTAGTTATTAGGTGAAAATTTGTACGTGTATGTACTCACAGGCGGAAAATGCGGAGAAATGAAACCTAAATATATGTTATTGGCCGACAGTCAACATTTGCTACTATCCAATCGAAATGCCAGTTTGGGTCCCCTGCGCTTCCAAGTTTAGCACATGGGAATGTACTACTACTACTACAGGTTTAAAGGTTCTGAAATATTAAATAAATGCGACGTTTTTAAGTTTTAATTAATTATTATACGTCATTGTAAAGTACCAACAAATATTTTTCGAATATAGTCCTTTTTTATATTTCCAGGATTTTTGGTTTATGGTAAATATGGTTAACTGGTAAGAGTTTCTGATTCTTAAGCAATTTTTTTTCTTATTTTATATTAACCCGGTAATTTTTCCTTTTCTTGTCACAAAACAGGTTAATATCCAAGATCGATACCATCTCATGCCTATAATAACTCCGGCTTATCCACAACAAAATTCAACATTTAACGTATCACAGTCTACAAGAAATATAATCATGGAAGAATTCAAACTGGGTCTACAGATAACTGATGAAATCATGTTGGGAAAATCCTTGTGGGAAAAATTGTTTGAACCGCCGCAGTTTTTCATGAAATATAGACATTTTATAGTTTTAATTGTAAGCGCCGCCAATCCTAAGGATCAGTTGGAGTGGACCGGGCTGGTTGAGAGTAAAATTCGATTTTTAATCGGTAAGTGTACACTAATCATTTTCATGCCTGTTTTATGTTTATACAGACGTTAATTTTGTTCCTAGTTTTAAGTTGTATCAAAAATTTAAAAAAAAATTTATAAAAATACACTCGCAGTCAAAAGAATCGATCCACGCAATATTTAGGAGGATTTTGAGCGTGAAAATCTTATTTTAAGTCCCTAATATACCGGTTGAAACAAGAACGGGTTTTTAACTCAAACTTTGAAACACTCACACAGGGTGATAGAGATGTCAAACTTTTTATTTTGTTATTTAATTATCAAGTGACATCTATTCTTAACATTTTTGTTTTTGGTTCATTTTTCAATACTTTAATTTTTGTAGCAGATACGAATTTTTTAAACACATAAATTGTATTAATTTCCAAACATAACAAAAACTTAAAACTTAAACGACGAGAATGGCGTGAATTAATGAAAACCAACTTAAAAGATAACATCGCTCAGTAACGGGTGTTCCCCCATGAGCACGAATCACAGCTACAATCAGTGTTGCCATCTTAGCATTTTTTTTAAAAAAAATTTTATGATCAAACACAAGCACTATAGGAAAAGTCCTTTAGGGCACTCTGGGAGTGGTGCGTGTGCGCAAAAAGCGATTCACATGATTCGCATGAATTATATTCCAAATTCGAGGACGAAATGTCCCATATTAAAAAAAATATTTAACTTGTAAAACCACGAATTCACCAAAATATCTCTTTGCCCCCACAGAGGCCGAAAAAATCTCACGAAATGGGAAATATCCCACGGATTGGCAACAGTGGCTACCATACGCCTCTCGTTAACAATTCTTACAACATGTGGTCGAGCATAATCCTGCATCAGCATAGAATTTGCTCCGATAAATAATGCGAAAGGAACAACCTGTAGCTCTAAAACATCTCTAATGTACCTATCCGCTGTCATCACTTTAGTTCTACGGGAAAAGAAATGGAAATAATATAATAATAATAATAATAAATGTCTTTTATTACTGAATAAGAATTAAATACAAAATAAAAGAATGGAGGCGAGATCTAGCCAAGGCTACTCAATCTAACCTTCCACGCTAGTTACTACTTAACCTACTATATTAATATTAAATATTCGCTGTAATAGATCCTTAAAACTACTTATACTTGAACAATTACAGTTCCAAAGCAATCTATAGATTATCCAAACAAAACATGGAATAATATATTATATCAAATACTTTATAGTTTACTTCTTACTCTAAATAAAAATAAAATTTAAAAATATAAACATAATGGCAATTAATTTTACCCTAATATCTACCAATGATCAGCCAATAAACCTCTGATATAAAGTGTTTAACTGCTTTTTTGAAATGTGGAATTTTATTAATCGCTTTAAGTTGTAACAGGTTACCTTGTTACATATTTTAGTCGCATTATACTAGAAAGATCTCTGAAACATGGCTGATACATGTCTAGGCACTGTTAGCTGTCGATTATGTCTAGTGTCTCTTCCATGAATATTAAACCCATAAACGAGTTTTTCTCTAAGGTAATGAGGGGTCCCAGAAAGTAAAATCTTTTGTACCAGAGTTGCAAAATGAAGTTTGAATCGCTCATTTAGTTTAAGCCACTTCGAGATATTATACAAGGGTGTAATATGATCATACTTGCGGGCTCCATAGGAAAACCTCAAGCAATTATTCTGTAATTTCTGTAAGCTCTCCCTATCTCTCGCCACTCAAGCTGGCCAATAAACGACATTTGCATAAGATAGAGCTGACAGGATTAAAGTATCACATAGTTTAATTTTGATATCTGAAGGCAAATAGTCTTTGTGCAAATATAATATTTTGAGTTTGGCATAGCCTTTCTGAAGAAGCCCGGAAGTATGTTTAATAAACCTCAACTGACTATCCATGGCCACCCCCAGATTTCTAGCACTGTCCGTAGCTTCAAGGAATTCACCATCGACCTTTATTTGAAAATTAGCATTATTTACTAACAACTCTTTTTGCTTACCGAATAGTATCATTTTAGTTTTACCAGCATTTAAGACTAACCCATGTGCCTTCGAATAACTAGAAACAATCTTAAGATCCTCATTAATAGCTTCAGATGCCTCACATAAATCATTAAGGGAAAAAGAATAGTAAATCTGTGTGTCGTCTGCGTACTGGTGTTTACTACATTTTTTTAAAAATTTACTCAAGTCGGACGTATACAGCAAAAACAATAATGGGGACAGAATACTACCCTGCGGAACGCCCTTATCAAGTAGAAGATAATTAGAAACTGAATTGCTTACAAGGACACGCTGAGATCTATCCAAAAGGTAACTTTTAAAAAATTTAAGTGCGTCCTTACCTACACCAAAGAATTTTAGTTTAGTAAACAATACATTATGGTCCAGCGTGTCAAAAGCTTTACTAAAATCTAACAGGATTACACAATTATTTTTACCTTGATCACAAGCCTTGTAAAGATCGTCGGTAACCTTCAGTAAAGCGGTCGACGTACTATGATGAGGACGAAAACCGGATTGAGTTTGAGAGAGAACCTCGTGTGAATTTAAAAATTCGGTAAGCTGCATGGCCACTATTTTTCCAATATTTTCGAAAGAGTCGGAAGAATACTTATTGGACCAAAGTTGTTCACATCTTTGGGGGTATCCATTTTCGGAAACGGGACAACGTTGGCTTTCTTCCATGTTGATGGAAATGTGGCTATAGACAGACAACTATTTATAATAAAAGTGACATAGCTAAGAAGATAAGGGGTTATTAAAGTGAGCATCCTAAGATTAATTTCATCTGTTCCTTTGGCGTTTGATTTAAAATTATAAATTATTTTCTGAACCTCCTCTTCCGTAACCAGAGAAAACCGAAACTCATTTTGAATATTATCATACTGCTTACCTTCGTAGTTATCTATAACTAGATTATTATTACCTATGTTAGTGGATGGTACACTATCAATAAAAAAATTATTGAAAATGTCTGCTGAGCCAAAATCTGCAGGGTTTGGTTTCGATTGAGAATTTATGTTAAGAAATTTTAATGTTTTCCAGAACCCGGCCGGGTCAACCCTGAATTTATGTTGAAGATATGTTAAACATATTCTAAACTTCCTCACACATGTGCGAGATATTCGATAAATTTACCTACAATATAAAAAAAGGATAATAAAAATCGGAGTTACAATAATGATGAAAAATGTTGCGGGAATCGATTATTTTGACTGTGACTTGATAGTATCCACAGTTTTACGTTTTAAATGATTACTCATTGAATCTTTAGGAACATTGGAACGTAACGAATCAATAACTCTAGCACACATCAATCCGGAAAACTATTCCATGCCAGAATCGCAAAGAGATCCGAAATCGTCCTGTTCGATGTGGTTTATCGGTTTAGAATTTAAGAAAATGGAAGGTTTAAACGTAGATTTGACGCACGATATTCAACAATTTACCGAAAACGTAAATAAGCACGCAGTTAATATTAAAATGTATAAGACTACAATGAAATTAGAGGCGAGACATGTTAAAAGGAAACAGGTAAGATATACTTTTATTAAGCTGATCGATTTTCCTATTTTAATATACTGCTTCGACCAATCAAATTCTTTCATTTGAACTATTCACATGTGATTATACTGATACAATTTTGATCTTCCTTACAAGTGATAAAACTGTCTCATTGGTCCATAACATTTTTAAAATGCGTTTCTAAGCAGGCCGAGTACTAGATAATGCTTTAATAAATGTCAAGTTTGAATGAATATATGCAGATGTTTAAATTTTCATTATTATTTACCTAAGACAATCTGAAAAGTACTTTAAAGGTAGGATTTAAGTAAGAAAATAAGTACTTACGGTTTATTTGCAATATATTTTCCTATTTATATTGTTGACTTGTTTTCTTTTGAAATTTTAGTCACTAACCTTAAACGTGCGATACGTCTAAAGGTTTTAAGTCTAGAGTAGAGAGCATAAGCAAGTATCGATATCAACGACTATCGATATTGTATATATTAAATGTATTTCTCGAATATTATAATATTTAATTTAGGTTCTGGAAATAATCTTAACAAATATAAGTTGAGCGTCATTACAATTGTTGACAAAAAATTTTCATTTAACACTCAAAATTTTGTACTTTTGGAAATTTGACTCGATGATCGTTTGGGCATGTTTATTCATAGATTAAATCACTCTAGCTCAGCTCAAATATTTTGAATTGTGTACTGTATTTTTTTTGCGGCATATTGGGCCCATAATTACGCAACTCTGGCCCAATTTAACCGACTTCGTATCTCTTAACGTTTGCGAAATCCCAATACAAGTGACATTTATCCCGGTGGAAAGTGATCGCTTTTCCAGCCGGGTAAATGTCGATTGCTATACAGATAAATATCAACATTCATTGTATAACCAAAATGCCTTTACAACTTGACTTTTTTAATTTGTGGTTAGTGGCGAAGCTTGTGGTTATACAGAGCTCTTACTTAATTTCTCACATAGTTATATTTGTCACAAAAACATCATTTGAATTTAAAAGGTATGGTTATGGTTGTCAATAAAATAGCATACAAACCTCGGTGAAAAGTGTCACTTCTGTCTCGAGAAATGGTTCGCCTCGGCGCTATGCGCTTCTTTAAGCCATCCTTTTCTCTTGACAAAAATGAAACACTTTCCACCTTGGTGTGTAATATATTATTTTTGATATGTGATATAAGTTAAAATTACATAAATATATTTTCGAAATTAAATAAAAAGCAAATACCAAATATACCTATTATTTATTATTATATTTTAAATAAACTTATATCAGAAACCTTACAAGTGTTATTAAATTTGTTATAGTTGACACAATATTTACCACCTGGAGTAATAAAGAGAGAGAGAAAATCGAGTGTTTCGATTGGCAAGAATGGAACTACACAACCTCCAGAATCAAGAAAAAGGCAATCTACGGAGTCTACAGACGCAGAAACGTCGATCAAAAAGAGTAGGCTATCAAATGAGGTTAATTCTGTAAGTGTAAGTGTACTGTTTGAGCCCTTTGAACAAGTATCATTAGGAATTATTTAGATTAAATTTGGGTATTTTTAATTCATTTACTCTATCCCAATTTTAAGTCCCTAACTTTAAAAATCAAAATATGGCTGCAGACAGAGTTGTTACCGATCGGAAACTTATATACCTGGATGGGATTACTATACAGGGTCCTGCATCTCACCTCTACTTCTATAGCTCAGTTATTAATTACGTTAGGATTTTGATATTTTTTACTCTATCCCAATTTTAAGTTCCTAACTTTAAAAATCAAAATACTTTGTTGTTACTTCTTTGGATGCCTCTTGTGGTTACTTACATACCCCTAAAATTTTATTGAAATCGGTTCAGTAATATCCGCAAAAAAAAAAAAAAAAAAAAAAAAAAACAAGAAAAACAAGTTTTGCACCACTGGTTTTAAAAATTAATTAAAAATGGAAATAGTGCCTCATTAATAACATTATACGGGATGCTTATTAAATAAGGTTTACACACCCTGTATAAACAAAAATATTTTCCTGAAACGCATCTAAGATACTGGTAAAGTCTGCAAAATATCAAAATCCTAACTAAATTAATAACTGCGCTGTAGAAGAGGGTAGGACCCTGTATACTATTTTCACCCCTCATTTGTGCCTCTTAACTATTAATAACAAGTGAATGAGTGGGATACAGTAAGACGTTTAAGGAATTATTCACGCGAAAAACAAAGATTCTGGAAAAAATAAAAACCAACCTAAGTTTAGTTAGTTTGATTGTTTACCGGAAAAATTGATTAAAAACGTCAAACGGCGTGAAAATCATGTTGAATGGTTACCGTAAGGATGATAATGTAAGAACGAATACAGCTAAGAATATCTTTATTATTACATAAATGCACTTTTTCCATTTTAAAAATAAAATTTAATAGATTTCGAAATAAACTTTCACAAAACTAATTATCAGGTTAAGTGCTTTGACAGGTTTCGGATCCTTTGGCTCGATCCACAAAAACATGTTTATATTTTTGTAGTTGAAGACACGGTCCTTGGATTTCACAGTTATTTGGGTATGTAGATTTACTTTCCTTGCAAGAAAGTATTGTAAGCGCGAAAAAATACTTTTCGAGATCTATTTAATCTTGACTTTTAGAATATTTAAGAAAAGCTTTTCCGATCGCTCGTATGGTGATTTCTTAAACAAAAATAAGACAAATAGTTCCCATGAACCTGGTTGGCAGATGTTTTGTTTGAAAGATACAGGATGTTACAATTTTAAAAAATTTCGGTATTTTCAAGATATTTTCGAAACGGCTTTAGTCATTTTAGTGATATTTGATTATAAAGTACTTAAAGTAGCACATAATTTAACAATAAAAATGTGTTAACAGGTTTACCAGGGGCGTGCGTGAAATCAGGCGTTCTAATAATGTTTAACAAAAAATAAACAGGACACTGACTTTTATCACATTTTAATAGTACAATTTGTTAGAAATTTAATTGACTAAAAAAACATCTCTTAATATTTATTTGTAGTCAGATGCGTTTACAATTTTATTTGATAGCGTATGCATAACACCATTTTAGCCAATTAGATATTTATTGCGATGAAAAGATATCTACCTAAATAAAATTACAGTAAATGTAAATATTGCAAAAATATGTGCTATATTAGATACTTTTCATAGCCCAAATTTCTCTAAAATTACTAAAGCCGTTTCGGATATATCTTGAAATCACCGAAAAAATCTTTCAACCAAAGCATCTGCGAACCCATGTTGATATTTATCAACTTATTATTATGGGCTACAGGCCATAGAAGTGTCAAAGTGTTTTTTTTTAATTTATTAGAGTCTGGTTCCAATAAAAAAATTAACTTCCGTTGACTCATATTGTAACCAGTGGCGTAGGAACAAGAGGGTTTGTTATTTAGTTGTTTGTATTTATTAATAGAATTATTCAAAAATGTTTCTTAGCAGTAAATTTCTTCTCAAAAACGGTGGAGTATACGACCTTATACCCATTATTGCATACTTGATACATGGTGGACAAAAATAAAAAAGCGGGAAAAATACCGTGCAGAAAACTATTTTGTGAAGAGATTATTTTATTTTGCGTTTAATTAATTCTAAAATTTAAATGGATTGGTTGGAGGAGCCGTGAATAATAAAAATTCTTGTGATTGGTCTCACAACAGTGAAATTATTATTCAAGCAAGGCGTTACCGAGCACATTGTGTTGTCAACATGGTTCCTGTGAAACCGACCTATTTTTTATGGTTGCAGATAACTATTTGTTTTCATAGCTATGACATACCGAACCTTTTAATTTAATTTGAAAAAGAACACCTCAAAGTACAGGCCACATAGTTCTTTAAACCAACAATTTTGCTCTCTCGCATTTTTTGCAGTTCGACGACAGCTCTAACAACTCTATTAACAACGACGATTCATGCAGCAGTATTGGGGTTGATACAACGGCGTCCAGCAACACAAATCCTGTTAAAATGCCTTCTCTACATAAGGTAAGATTTGGTCGGGTTTGTAGCACAAAACTGCTCTGTGGTGTATATTTATTTTTGCCCGCTTAATGCGCTATTCAGATCATTCTGGCTGGAAGCTTTAAAGAATTTGCCACAAATTTAAGATTTTAAAATTTTTTTATACGGGGTGAGTCACTGTCTATATCTTAAGTTTTTGGAATCACCTTTTAGTTCTAATACTATTTTCTCATAACTTTCCTATACTGTTGCCGAGATAAAAATTATTTCTGTCTGCGCAATACATGACCTTAATTATTACCCTTATGGACGGCGCAGAAGTGACTGAAACTTGTACAGATCTTGTATTTTATATTTATTATTATTATTGCATTCATGCATGACGCCTAGAAAGAATATTACTATTACAAATGGTAAATTTTATAAAATGAAGGTTGATTTTTTTTAGGCTCCACCACCTGGAACGCAGGAAGCAGTATGTACATGAAAATGGCCGCCATGGCCAGCTGGGCCTACCCAATATAGGAAGTAAGGTATCAACCGCATAATTTCGTTAGTAAATCAGATTTTTGGGCTAGTATTTTTTATGAATGGGTAATTTTTGATGATCGACAAAACCCTTATCAAAACTAAACTATTACCAGAAAGTTAATTGTAACATAAATTGGTTGTAACCTTCGGTTTTTAACAAAAAAAAAAAACAAGTCCTAGTTGTACGCGATTCAATATAGGAGGATAGTGGTAATTAGGAGATCAATTCGTAGATCAAGATTGTGTGCTCGTGAATACCTTTTCTTTTGGTAAACGAAAACTATATAAAATGAAACGAAATTATATACTTTATTATTTGTCACTAATTTATTAAAATGTTTTGGCGTTACGGCCGTTTCATAGTACAACTACATTGTCAAGATGCTCACATGAGAGTGTGAAAAACATTGACTGGGTATAATAAATAATATATGACACAAGAGTGTAATAAAACTTAAATTAGCAGACAAACGGATCGTTATTCATAGCATGGAAGTGCAGGTGCCAGATGGGATTTTTTACAATAATTTAGCGGGGAGATGCCAAGATCTAATTGTGTGTTTAAAAGGTTAATATCATGGTATTTTTTATGTTTATAAATTTCAATGTTTTCTAGTAAATTTAATTTATGACCTTTTTGTTCAGTGTATAAGATATAGCAACCTACAAATCTTACACACTGAACAAAAAGGTCATAAGTTACACTTTACTTGTAAACATAAAAAGAGACCAATATTAACCTTTTAAACACACAATTAGATCTCAGCAACTCCCCGCTACTAAAATTATTTAAAAAAGTCCCGTCTGGCACGTGCACTTAGATTCTATGAATAATGACCCGTTTGTCCCATAATTTAAGTTTTAATACATTATTGTGTCAACGATTATTTATTAATGTTTTTTAATACTCTGCAGATCTTATATTATATACACTTAGTTTGGATTCACTCTCACGTGAGCATCGTGATGATGTAGTTGTACTACGAAGCGGCGGTAACGCCAAAACCTTTTAATAAATTAGTGGCAAATAACAAAGTATAATATACTTTCGTTTGATCTTATATAGTGAAAATGTATTGTCACAGAGAAACGGACGTGACAATCAATTAGTTGAAACGAAAACTAGACTAATGACACTGACAACTACATATTAATTAATACTAGGTATGGTCTTTAATTGAGAGAGACATGCTCTCTTATTGTAAATGGCATATTGTCATTTATATGTTCGTTGTTGGATGCGACTCGGAGAGAAAGGCAAATATTTTAACCAAAATGGGAAACTTTCATGTGAACTAACTGAGGGTAATTTTTTCTTTTGAAATATTCTACATATATTTAAGGTTGTTTTTACGAGCTAAGAGTAGGTGGTGGGTTGGTGTTCCGCATGGTTACCGGTCGGGTTTGTTCGGTATATTTGTCACTCACTTTTGCTACTAATACTCGGCTATCAAGATTGAACTTAATGCACCCGAAACAATTCCATTGATAGTCTAGTTCTTAATTTACAAAACAATTACTACTGTTACAATTTTAGTTTGATCTTGATATCCCATGATACAATAAACACGAGGTATCATATCTATCCCTTCCGATTTCGTTGGACGCGCGCGCAGTGACACGTTGTTGTTCGCGTTTTTAATTCTCTTTTAAAGGTTTTATGCGTTTGATAGTAGGTGAAATGAAAGAATAATATGATGGTATTTAGTTATATTTATTTCATAAAAACAACATGGATTAAAGCTAAAATACTACCTAGTTTTACAAAAGTTTGACAAAACTTACATTGTGTAATTGTTTCTAAATAAGTGAGAGCAATTTTTAAGTGTGTGGTCTTGAGCCAATTCAAAGCATGAAAGTTCATAAAACATATATCCATTCTAATTGTTTTTTTATCTTTAGGAAAGGAGAAAAACCTTATATATCAAAATTACTTTTCTGGTTATCCATACCAGAAACAAGTGCACCTCATTATGAATATTAGGTATTTATTTTAATAAATACACAAATACCACTAAAATAAGGAAACCCCGTCCATCGAAATCACCCCTCTTCCTGCGCGATATCTTACCTTGTGTTTATTGTTACAAGTTGATATCCTTAAGCTATCCATAAAAAATACATAGCCCTAAATATTTTAATACTTGCTATAACACGAACAATCAGTGTTGAGAATTAAAATATTGTTTTTTGCTTGGCTTATAGTTTGTAAGCTTCGGAGGTTTCCTTTTTAGGATGAAGAATGTGTCGGCACAATCTTACTTTGATTTTCACGTATGTATATCAAAACTATCTCCTGTTTAGGACAATTTAAAATTGTAAAATATTATCGCAATAGTGCAATTTTTTTCTTTTAAATTTAGTGTATTTGCGTGTCTGTGTCGTGTGTGTGCGTGCCAAGAACTTATATGTATATATTTACTTAATATAATCGAGAAACCATTAAAACGTTAAGTTTTGTTTTTGTATAATTTTAAAAGTATTTGTTTTCACTTTGTACAGTACATATTTACAGAAAATATTGTAAAACAAGAACTCAAAATATTACTGTGTTGCGGTAGTATTTTACTTTCTGTACATAATTTTTATTTTTTTATTTCAACTTAATCGGTTAAGTACTCAGACATTCAAAACGAATTTTAAGCAGTGAATAATAATTGATTAATTTAAAGAAAATACAGGTTTTATTTTTGATATTATTTCATTTTCGTGATAACTTCATTACACAGGTGAATTTTTGCCTTTGTTTAGTTTTATTATTAATTGTTGTATTTTGTATATTTTTCTACTTGATAAAACGGGGAAAATATTAACTGTTTAAAGTTCATTTTGACAAAAGACATAACATTTATTTTTCATAGGATAAGTTATTAATAGAACTTGACATTCTATAGGCGTATTCAGTGTCACGTGTAGAACAAATTATTGAAAATAAAAATATTTTCCCCCCAACGTGAATTTTATTTAAAACGTCTACCTGTACGAACCCTCTGTTTTTTAATCAATTAATTTAACATCCGTATTCACTAACCCCTTTACTCTGTACACAAGCGAGGTTAACCATGAAAATTCGATTAGATCAGTTGTTTTTCATCATTTTACCAGGATGTTGTTGAGAAAATAGTTATAGTTATTTTTTTCCTCGCTGCTCCCAATTTTATATATAATTGTTTTTATAAGTTGACATTTCAATTGAATTTTATTCATCAACCATCAGTATTTGAAGAGATGGTACACCAACTACTTTATCATCAGTACTTGGAGAGATGGTACACCAACAACGTTTTTCTTACACGAAGCGCAGTAACGTCTTTGAAAAGTACTCTAAAACCACCGCTCCTAGTCCGTTTCCCACTAACTATAACTTGATGTTTTCAGTAAATGCTCTATTGGTTACCTCCTGCAGTGTCTGGACGTAGCCTTAATAAATCTTTAAATTAAAAAATACTGGGGTTTCTTTAATTATTCAACGCATATTATTCATTTTTGGAAAAAGGAAATGATTCTTATCAAGAACTACATAAAAGTATAAATACTTCCTAGTATTAGTTAAAATAATTATACAGTAAGTAAGTAAATTATAACAATCTTAAGTATTTTACGTAAAATAGCTCTGTTCATGCAGTTATAGGTGGGACGGGATGAACCCATTGAATCGATGCCTAATACGTGTACTTCAATAAAAATAACCTGTTTTTGAGAATAAAGCACTAATCGTTCGCGATTCCGTCGCGTCGTAGCATTGCGTGCGCTTTCCAATATTTTTTAAAGCAAGAACGCGATGCGACCGCGATCATGCTCTTGGTGTAAACGGGTACATTTAAACTGCAAAATCTTCACTAAGCTCGGACTAGGCTAGCAAGGTCCGCTATACGGCATCACGTACGCCTAGTGCATTTGCTCCTTAAAGGCCGATTCTCACTATCGTGCAAGGCATGTGATCGGCACCAGCTCGACAAAATATATTTATCATTGAATCTTATGAATTTTGCGGGTGTAAATTCACACTATGCGCGCAACGTCTCGACAAGCGACTGCCTGTCAAAATTGCTAGTCTAATATCTTTCGACATGAAGAAGAACCTAATCTCCAGGTTGACTTCCATTTCAATAATATTTTAACTGAGTTTATTCGGGTTTGTTTTTAACAAACCATATAAATACTATTTCCTGCAGTTGCTGGACTATCATGAAGAAATTTGTCCAATTCGTTTGTTGAGGTATTTTGATAGTATTGTTATGTTTATGCATTTTTGGTAGGCCATATTTAACAGGCCCTCTCAAAAGTCCACCTCTCTATCTAATTTTTGCTAGGATAAGAATTTCATAACATTTTGGAACAATAATAAATTATTTATTGCAATAGGGCTCATATTCTACATTATTTCCTATTAATTCCCTTGGAAAAAATTTTTCTTTGATTTATTAAAAGTTTTATTAGATTTATTTCCTTCTGATAAATTTTTTAAAACGAAATATCAAATTAGATACATTTTTAATTGTTGAAATTGCATCCTTTTTTAAATAAATATATTTTTTAAAGCTCGGGGAATGAATTGAACATTTTACATTTATATTATTTATAGAAAAACTGAATCACACTGGTGAAATTAACACAGATTTACCAAAACACTCATAATTTTAATTTTAACCAAGCACAAATTCTAGATACGAATTTTTAAAAACGAAATATTAAAGAAATGATTGAAATAAAAAAACACAAAAATATATTAAATTTTCGGACCGACACTAATAACCTAAGCAGTAATCTAATAATAAAATAAAATGCAAATTTTTCACCATCAAATGAAACCCATAAACCAGCGTTCCTCAAACTTTTTTGACCACGAACCCCTTTTGATCTTAGAATTTTGTTGTATGCCACAAGCCACTAGCTACATTAGTACAAAATTAATTTTGTATTAGTTAAAAATAGTTCTTATTCGAATGTTGTTCTTAACTAATCAAAAAGCAATAAGCTGAATAATATATCACTGGCTGCAGCAAATGTTATTTGGCGCCTTTTATGCACACGTTCTGTGTCACGCGATAAAAATCGCGGCGTTTTCTAAAGACATTGCCGCGGTTTTTATAGCGCGCCACAAAACGCGCTTGCAATAACGGGGATTTACTTACTACTTGATTCGAAGAAAGCTGCAGCCTTATATATCTATCTATCTATCTACGATATTTTGTTTTTGTGACATTTTATTTCCACTTAGTGTTTCGCAGGCCCCTAGGTAGTTGCTCGCGGACCCCCAAGGGATTCGTGGACTCCACTTTGAGAAACACTGCCATAAACAAGTCAGAATTTCCGGAGATAGAGAACAAACCCAAATCCTAAATAGAACACTAGAGTATTTTGTAAATATTAAGATTAGTTAAAACTTAAGACCAACGATGTTACAACATCATCACCGAATTAGTACCGTAAAGTGATGAGCGCAAATACTAATAAGTAGGAGTGGGCAAAATAATCGATTAAGCGATATCAAAATAATAATAATCGATTAATTGATTTTTCGTGTAATCGATTTTTCGATCAATCCACATTTTGAATAATCGTATTTTCGATTATTTTATATAATTTTAAATCGAATATAAAATTTCGTAATCGCTCAGCCTTTGCAACTTGCAACACATTCTACGTAATTGATTGATTTTCGGATCCGCTCTTTAATTCTCGATGGTCTTAAATCGCCCGCCGGAATTGTGTTCAAGATAGGCAAGTGGTAAGGAAGCGCTGAAGTCGCTTTCATTATGTCATTTCTTCATTATTAGTTTGGATTTTGAAAAGGACATTTTTAATAGTTTTGCGTGATAGTATAAGTATAATAAATATGAATAAAAATAATAATTTTATTTACCTAATATATTGTTTGGTAAGAATGTAAAGTCTATAATATTTTTGACTTCAAGTTTTTTTTGTCAAAATGAATTGAATTGTATTAAATAACAGCAACTTAATTGTTATGTTTACATTCAAAAGCTTAAATGAGTTATTTCATAATTAGATTACTCGAATAATCGATTTTTCCAATAATCGGTTTCTTATAATTAGAATACTGGACTAATTGATTAATTTCCATACATCTATTGATTTCGATTAATCAATTAATCGTAAACAATCGATTATTTCAATTAATCAAAAATTGATTATCTTTTTCAATACTAATAAGCTGTTGTTCCTTAAATAAGTGTAATAATAGTTTTAATCAATAGTTATTTTTTCTACCAATTTCGACCAACTTTTTTCGGATGATGGTTTAGAAACAAAATAAACCGAAACGTCACAAAGTAGTGCTTGCTTTATAAAAGTTGACCGAAATCCGAAACAAATAAATATATGTTTTATCTGGTAGGTATGTATCTTCAAATCTCGACTGCGCGATATCCTTCCAATAATGGTGGATACGATAAAAAAATATCGAGGAAGCTCAGCGGAACGAAAACTACACACTTACTCCAAAGGATTCCACTTGGCTTGAAATTGTAACAATATAATCGAAGAACTTAATTTTATTATTCCAAATATTCTCTTCCACCTAAAATCCTAAAAAAATATAGATAATTATTTTCTTTCAAAATTGGATACAAATATTAAATGATCCCTGAAAACGTCTAATAACTACTTAGGAAGTCAACAAATTATTAAGTAGATATTCAATCAATAATTCAGTTAATTCAGCCAACTCAAAAGGTTGAAAAACTTTATAAAAAAAACATCCTCGTAATACCCTAATCCCAAGCCTCTATGGCGGAGGAAACTTGCTCAATGAGGAAAAGTATCCGCGGGAATTCTGGTCGTTGAAATGCCAACAGAACGGATTTGTTCATCATAAAGTTTCTACATATAATTAATTAGCTGTAGAAAAAGAGTTGTCATAGAGATTTAAATCGTTTCTATGATTTAAATACATTTTTTGAATTAAAACACTTTGTTTCTAAATCTTTCTCCTTTTAATTTAAAGGATATTTTCTATGAAAATGGGATTTAAATCATTTCACAATGATTTAAATCTTTAAAACCGTGTAAATCTTTATAAAATGTCTCAAATGTAAATCATTAAAAAGATTAAAATCTATATTATTTGAATTTTTAAATATATATATATTGAATCTTGGCTTGCCAATCACACAACGAGAAAATCATGATGAATAATATACTTCTTAAAATATTTTTAAAATGTAATTGCGTGTTACCTCAACTCCTGTACAACGAATATTATATATAGGTGGTTTATTGATATGAAGAACCCCAGAACAAAATCTAAGGGCCTAGGTTTGAGTGAGAACCAGGTCATCAATGATTTTTTCAGTTGATACAAATTTTTCCCTATGAACTGACCCCTTCTTACAAAACAGAGACGATATGTAAAAATAAAAATTTAAATTTTCTTGCACTTACGGCAATAGAGTGGGTGGTGTAGGTGGATATTATAAAAGCTGAGTCCTATATATACCCCCGTAAATACGCCCCTGTGGGAGAACCTGATGATAATATGATCAAACTTATAATATGTATAGTATTGGCAAGGAATTATTACAATTAGGCGTCTAACGAGCAGAATAGAGAAGGGCTATAAATTGATAATCAAAATTCCCCGTTGTAGCCAGCGTCATTACGTTCGTAACAAATTTGTTACGAAACACTATTATTTTTATTAGTGTTGTGATCGCTCGAGCGAAAAACCGCTTGATCACTCGATTATCGAAATAACCGACATCGCTCGATTATTAAAAATACCGCTCGAGTCATCTATTCAGGCGAAACCCGTCACTCGTCACTTATTATCTTTCACTCGATACCCGAGCTTCGCTTGACGCCGGCGGAAGTGTACCGCTGTAGTGTGATCGAGTTAAAAAGCTGCTCGTATATTCGAATAGTTTTTCGCTCGATAGGAAATACTCTAGTTATAAATTCAGGCGTAAAAACGAAAAATATCGCCTCTCACTTGATAGACGACCTTCGGTCTACGCGCCACGCCATCCGATTGGCGACGTTCGAGTTTGACGCTGAGCAGGTACACGACATACGTCTTTCTTAAAGGCACATAAACGAGAAGGTGCATATAAAAAAGTATGCCAAATCTCTTAGCGGAGTCATCGCGACATGGGTTTTGTAAAGTTTTGTTTTAACTGGCTAGCCAGCGGCGTAGTTTAGGTCTCCGATTGTAAATATTAAAAAATAAATTAAAGAATATAATTTTTAAATTTTTATTTACTATAAACTCGAGAACACTTCTAAAAAATAAAATAATAATAGAAATTGTAAATAAAATAACAAAACGAACAAAATGGTTAACAAAATATATAGAAAACTTTGTTGGTAATCTTATAGTAAACATTTTTAAATCTAAACAGGAACTTTTTATTATTAAACTCAAGAAGACTTCTTAAAAATAATATACATTATAGAAAATGTTAATGGTAAATAAGAAAACGAGCAAAATAGTTAACAAAACATAGGTATCGACAATTTTTTTGGTAACCAAAAGAACACATTCTTAAATTTAAACAGGAACAGGAATTACTTTGATTCTTCGGTGCTCCCAACAGTGCGTAAGGCCTAAGGAAAAATATATACAATCGACACCTAAAAAAGAGAAAGGTCATTACAAAAAACACGCTGCTGTAACACACTGGTTGTGACTTAAAGCATGTTAATTTCTCCTTCCACCATGAACGAATATGACGCGATGCAGTCCAGAGAAAGGCAAATTCTGCAGGCGGCTGAATCCTGCATGATCGGCCGTCGAATCATCTTATTTTATTTTAGTTTTTTGGTAAGTAGATAAATATCGGCATTCTAAAAATGGTAAACGAATTAATTGTGCATAACAATTAACGGGCTTATGTAAAGAATATTCGTCGTTCGTAGTCGCTTCTAGAGACTTGTAAAATGTACTAGATGTCTGCGAGAGAAGAGTACGTGATTCCCGTGCCGCGGTAGAAGGGGAAGGCAAGCAAATTAGGATACGACAAGGAAATCTGTTTCGTCTTTATTTAATTTATAGCTGGTATATTAAGTTCTCTTTTCTGTCCATTAGCCTAAGCCACATACAAAATGTCAGTAGACAAAGCGATATACTAACGGAAACGGGTAATGTCTACTTATAACTCCACTCAAATATTGTATTTTTATCATACCCTGTTTATTATAATAAATAAACGTACTTATGGATTTTCTGATTTTAGTTATAAGTAAAAAGTAATACGCTGCCGCGTTAGTCAAATCGGTATATGTTATTTTTCATGCTCCATTGTTTGTTTGGGGGAGGGGGTCATGAATCCCCCTGGATCCGCGCTTTCTTCTACATACAACCAAGATAATTATTGAAATCATAAAATTAATTAAAATGTCATCCTGCTGTGTTTATTCCCGAGCCTTAGGGGATTCCCATACCCGGCGAGTATCTAGAGGAGTAGTTGTTCCGTCTTCAAGCGTCTTATTGACTCTACGAAAAGTTAATGTGATTTCTCAAAACAAAAAAGTTTCTGTAATTGGTACCCGCTATTATAATTGGCATAGTGTCCAACCCTATATTATTGAAATCATCTTAAAAAAACCGGAAACTCGGTGTGCATTCTTCCTTGGCCCTGTCTCATAGAGCAGCAAATCTGGCCAGTTTTAGCTTTATTGATTGCGTCATAACGCACGCGCAAAAACGACGCCCAGATAATTTTTCATCCCTTTCGTCCTAAGGTAAAACCAGCAATGTTCGTTTGGACTACTGTTTCCAAGACTAACCTTTAGAGCTGAGCAGCATCCCAATGTAACAGTTTTTTAGTTTAGTTTTTTTTAATGATGATAGTGCTGTATCTAATATGTGCTTGTTACTATATTTTTCCACCGTTGTTAGGTAAGTAGAGGCATAATTATTTCCTTGAAATAGTCTAAGTTTTATTACTTTTAATAGTAGATAAATAATATAGTATCATTATTTTATTTAAAATAATACCTACCAATTCATCTTTTTTTTTTAATTATAAATATTTCACAATTATTAATGGAGTAATAAGAGGAAATAAATGTATTTAAATTTAGTAAAATTTATTTGCAAATACAGAATTTTCTAAATACATTTCTATAGAATAAAGCTGTACATGCACAGAAAGTTTTTCCCATTAATAAGCTGGGTTTCATTTTGCGAGAAACAGTAATTATTATTTTCTAGAATGCTATGTAATAACAAAACCGTAAATACTAGCTAGCACTCACACCAATAAGATAATCGGATAAAATCATTATTATATATATTTACATTATAGAAGTTAGGTTTAGTGAAGATCGAAGGGGGTTCGTTTCGCTATGGCCAAATAGCTATAAAAGAAGTATCTGTTTTTTATAATTTTTTTATACCGAACTATATTATAAGAAATATCTTATAATAATAAGTTTATTTTATATTAGACTAGAACGAACTTTGAAAATATTCTTGCATCAATGAAATAATATTGTTTTAAGGATATTACAGTATGGTAGATTACGCTCTTTTACATCAAATAAGAAAGAAAGTTCTTCTAATGTCTATATCTACTTTTATGGTTTTGTAATTATGAACAAATTTGATTTGTGAGAACGTAAATATAAATTCAAACTTTTTTTTTAAATATCTCATTTATTGGCTCCATAGTGCCATCCGATATTTTAACATATTGGGTAACACAAAATAGTTTCTGACCTCAAAAACACATTGAAAACACAAAACATACACTTATTGCAATAGAGATGCAAAGAGAATCCATTAAAAACTATGTGCGAACAAAAATTTTATATAAAAATGTCCAATACCTACCGGTTGAATTTATAACTTTCTTTCTTAAAGTCGATTAAAAAAGGCTCAAGTGAGGGTCGAGCAATCGTAACAGAGTCAAACACACGTATGTGCAGGGCTTTTAAAAAAAGAGGCCATGAGTGTCACAGCTACTCCGTCCCTGCAGCTGTGAGTAATTCACAACACTTTCTTGGATAGTAATTTGAAGGGTCTTACCTGGTATACATCATTTTAAAAATTAATTAATTATACCTTGTGGTTCAATATATGTGTTAAAAACTTGATTTCATTGGAGCTCTTTGGGAACAAATATCTCCGAAGAAAAATACGAAGAATACGAAAAAAGTTTACAGGAACTTGTAGTATTCTTTTTACTTATTTTCTTCATATCCAGGATATTTCCACACCCTGTATATAATTTATCGCTTCATTATTAACAGAAACATGTTTCGCTAATGCGTACGTCCTTAAATTTTTTTAACTATTACTTAACGAGGAACAAAGGTTCACTAAAACGTTTTTACAAGCGGTCTATTGAAATTTGAAATGATACTATGTCATGTAAAGGAATCTCAAATTTCGTGGCAATATCTCAAAACTGTTTAATAAACGGCGAGAATGAAATAAAACTGAAAATTAACCGTTTCCATCACCAACAAATTACCAAGACAAGTAAACGAATTATTTTCAAAAGTACAAAATTTACTCTCTGTTTAATATTGAAGAGTTTTGAGCCATTTCCAAACCATACGTTTAAAAAAGGTGTTAAAAACATTTTACCGATCTTTTTGACGCCCAGTATTTATATTTTTAAATTCCTTTTTATTGGTTGGTTGGTTGGTTAAAGGCGGGTTTGTTCGGGTTTGTTCGGGGGTCGGTTTAAAGGCCCGAGCTTCAAATCACTGCAGCCTTTCGGCTTATTGTGTGCCCCGATCTTGTTAGAAGATGTTTGTTCCATCTATGAGGTCCAGTAACCTTCTACCAAGCTTGTCATGTGGGAGGTTGTCACCACGTTGTATGTTCCCGAAGATATTTTGTCTTCTGCGGGACAGCGCTCCGCAGCGGTATATTATGTGTGAGGCGGTTTCATCCTCTTCGCCGCAGAGTCTACATTCAATGGATCCGTTGTTTAGCCCTATCCGTTGAAGGTGTTTTCGCAAGTGGCAGTAACCTGTTAACAGACCCATCACTTGTTTCAACTGGGGCCGCGTCAGGGTTAGCATCCCATTCGATTGTATTTTCGATGGTTTTCCCATTACGGCCCGTGCGTGTATTAGACCAGGTAACTCTTGCCATCGAGATAGGTGTTGCTTTTTCGACTTGAAACTACTATTTTTTCCATAAACAATACTTAAATTTAACACACAAACACTAAAGGCAACACAGAACTTTATTTAACAATAACGACAAATATGACAGTTATTAATCCTAATTAACAGAAAACGACAAAGAAAAACTATACTAATTTTCAAAGTTCCCCTATTGTTTTTCTGGGAGGTTGCTTACAACCTACCTAAGAATGTGAATTGCTTATTCTTCAAAGACTGTGAACCAAAGCAGTATCCTCCTTGATTTGAAATCCATTTAACCATTCCATGGTATCTGAGAAACAGAACTGTCCAGGGGTGCAAGATCTCACGATTCTGTATCGAATCTCACGGTACGTGTATAGGAACTCGCGATTTTTTAAATTTTGTTCAAACCATATATGATCTGTCAAATTTTAGATTATCTAAAATATGAATTAAAACAATTAAAAATGGTATTGCTATGCAACATTTTCACGGTATTTCCTCCCAATGCGAGAAGTGCAGTCTAGAACTCGCCAGATAAGGGCATTGCCAATTGCCTATAGTATAGCATCAGATTGACATTGATGGTAGAGAATAAAAATATTATGTTGCATACGTACATATATACAAAATAATAAGAACATTCATTCGTTATGAAGTTTCGTTTTCTCTTATTTTCATATTTAAACATTGTCATGTCACTAATTCAATTAAAATATCCTGTAAAATTTCCAGTTTTCCGACATCTCACGATTTCTTATGATTTTTCGAGTTGTGGTACGGAATACTCGAATTCAATAATTTATTTTAAAAAAATAATTATTTTCAATCACAATCACAACGGAACTGTTTGATATGGTTTCAAATCAATCTGGTTATTTCGTCTGTAACACAGCATTGATATTCTGGATAGAGTATCCACAATTTAATGACAATTTTGTGATTTTTTTCATAGGTAATGCTCTTGTCAGAAATTCTACCTCTACAATAAAACAATCCTTGGAGGAGGACTACTATTTAAACTATGACTACGACGTGAGCAATAATACCAAAGACAATGGCATCAAGCCAGATTCCCTAATCTTACCGAACCCAGAAAATATGGAAACTAAACCTTACGCAGTAGATGTTCTGCCGAAAATAGAGCTTCCAGATGATTCTCTGGCTGATCCAGATTTAAAAGACCACAATTGCATAGATAATATAATGTATGTTTATTATGGAGGGAATGGAAAAAATACAAAAAGTTATGGAACTGGGATAATAATTATAGGATCTGTGATGAGTTGTGCTGCTCAACTACTAACTCTTTTCTGCGTTTTGCTCAAAAAATACTATAAAGGAAGGAAGATTAGTATGATGTTGATTGTTGTTCACATTTTTCTTACTATGTTCTTGTCGAACCTCATCTTTATGTTGGGGGTTTATGTAAGTATATTTTAACTTAACCCATTACTTCGTACAATTACAGACAGAAAGCATCAACCTAATAGAAATTGTTTACTTTAATTTCTCACATTTATACAGGGTGTTATGGAAATGACGTATTATATTTAAACCGGCAATTCCTGAGATAAAGACAAATTGAAGAAAAATACCCATAAATGGCGCTTTCAATTCATTCAGCGGTAAAAGTGACCTGACGTCAAACCAGACAAACACCTGTGTGGCACTGCGATACATATAAGCGATCAAGGAATTCTGGCCGGTGTTGTCATATGTCCACCTTAAACACTTCTCAATTCTGTAATACCTTTTTGTACAATTAATTGAATAACAGTTACGACGGACTATGTTTTAAACAACCCGAAAAAACATATGGAATAGTATTAAATAAGTTTGAAATAGACACGTACGTCACTAGGTCAAATGCCAATGACCTCTTGACGCCTTACGTCGGCTGAGCGAAGTAGTTTCATATAGCGCCGCACGCTTGCGGTCTGTTAGTTGAAGACCAACCAGCGGCCGGATACGTTGTGTCTCGTCGATCACCAATACACTCTCAGCAATCCGCTCTGTTTTTTCGGTTTACGCATGTATCTTTCCTGTCCATAAATAATCTATGAATATTGTTTTTATTGACGCGTTTCTTCTGGACGTCAAATTTCGTCGCGTGTAATAAGATCTAATAATCTGTAGTATAATACCTATTATTGTATTTTCAAAAGCTAACTATCGGTTCTGTTTCACTATTACTGTGTGTTTCCAGGAGTGTTCCCATGAAAAAGAAAAAAAACTGATTGTGTTTGTGCCTGGCTCTTTAGGTATAAAGATAAATACAAGTAGGTATAGAAAATAATTTATTTTTATAATTTTATATGGAATTTCAGTTTTACATTAAGTTTGGCAACATTGCCATTGGGTCTGGGTGAAATGTTGTACAGTAGCGCGGACTGACCTGTGAGTAAGAACGTTTGTTATCCCACTTTTAAAACGGTCGATTTAAAAAAATAAAATACGTAGCGCTTCTCTAGGACACCCAAGGAGTCACCCATTTAAATATAATACGTCATTTCCATAACATCCTGTATGAGAAGAGATCATTTTTGTCGCCGGAAATCTATTTTAATATATTATAAAAGTTAATAATTTTAGAATTTTAATTTTTTTAAATTGGAAATCTAAAGAGCTCTAAAACGCAAATAAAGAAGTTAGAAAAATTTTGGGTTTGTTCGGGTTTGTTCGTTCGTTCATCAGTTTAATCACATCAAAAAATTTTAAATAACTATTCCCTCTTAAATAATTAAGCTAATAATACTGAATTTCCTTAAAATGTTTGATATTTTTATTTATGCCGGCTTGCACAACGTTTAATAAGGACAAGTTAAGAACGCCTTTATGTTAAGTAGGGAATAAATTACCTTTTTGCATTGCACCGACACGTAAACACCATCTGTCCCATTAAGTAGCCAAATTCCTGTACTTAAAATTTTAAGTTACGATTTATACCTACATTTTTAATTAAATCAAATATGAAGTTGTCAGTTTGTGTGCCAAATTATTTCTTTCTCATGGAGTTTCTCAATGACGATCTGGACGTTTTCGATATCATTGGACAGCCAAAAGAACTTTTTCTTTTGCCGTATAATTTGAATCTCTTTTCCTGTTTTTTTTTTATATATTACCAAAAAAAATGCTGGTGGTAGGCAAACTTAAATTTTACGCTTTCCTTAGTAATTCCGTACATAAGCGATGAGTTGGGAAAGCGGGCATTGAAATACGTATATTATTCTGCATATTGCATTCGACACAAAATATTTGGCGGAAAATTATAACATATATTGATTTATACATAATTTAAGGCAAAATCGAATAATAGTAGAAAAAAAATAATCAAATCTTTCCTTTTGTAGACATTATTATTAGACAAAATAATGGATGGTCTAAAATAGTTATTTATCAAAATAAATTTTAATCTGCACTAGATAGTATCATGCTTTAAAATAACATTCATTTCCACCCCTTCTCGTAAGAATTTGATTGGGGAATATGCAGAACTTTATAACAATTTACAATACTATTGATTAATTTAAACGAGAAAAATTGTTTACAATATGACAAAGGCTGTGCACTTTCTGCTGCTATACCATTTTTAGATCCTTTTTATAGTAATATTATTAAATTTATTTATTCCAACCAACTATAGTTCATTATATGGAGTATTAATAATAACGTGCATATCTATGCAGTAAAATATAAAGATAACAAAAAACTAATAATAATAACTAAGTAGGTACATACATAAATTTAAAATTTTTACAGACAATATTTATTACGTATAGTCAAAACTCAGTTTAATAATAAAAACACAAATTTTTAATACTAAATATATACGTAAAGTATATGTAGGTACGTATTTAAAAAATTGTTAAAAGTGGTCTGATTTAATTTATTTTTTACAATTTGGATTTGAAGGGAGTATTGTGTCCTTACAAAACATCTCGAGCCATCCGCTAGAGGCCTTAGTATAAAAATTTAGTTCTCCTGTGCTTCCAATGATTTTATCAGGAAAAAGAATATTTTAAAAAATATCTTCTCCATGTTCCCACTCTCAGAAAACTGCTTAATTAAATCACTTTTATGTTTCAAAATTTCACTAATTGACTCTTCCCAATCCCAAACTTTTCTGTTACTGTCTATTCGTATCCGCATAAAGATAACAAAAATATTAAAACATTTGTCCATTAGAATTTCTTTTATTGTCCATATCCGTTGTTAAGAGTATCCATTGAAGGTAGGTTTAAACGTACAGGGTGTCCCGCTAAGATCGGCGAGCGGCGGTATCTCGATAACTATTTGTTCTACAGCTTTCGAGGAAAAAAGTTTATTACAAAAGTGACCTCTAGACGTATATTACAATTATTTTAAACTTTGGAAGTTTACCAATGACGTATTTTTAATTGAAAATCAAAATATATATCTCTTAAAACCAATAGTGAAGATAAGTCACGTGGAACTGTTTTGGACTTTCCAAATAACACTCTACAAATTATTTATATGATATTTTGGTCTATCTCCTAAAATAAGGGGTGGGAGATGGTTTGATTAGTGTTTAAGAAAAAGTTTGATAACTTCCGAATACATTAACTGATTTTATCGAACTTATAGCCTTGTTTTAAAGCTATTTGATAGATCGAATTATAGTCTATAATAATACTTAAGTTTTAGTTTAAGACTAAACCGTTAATAATAAGTGAGTCATGAAATCCAAAAAATAAAATTGTCATTAGTTTTACCGTAATTTGTTATTTTGAATTCTAAAATTGTTCTTTTGTTGTTAAAAACAGATTAAACAGTTTGATGGTCGTCATATTCTATTGCTAAAGCATATGGCATACTGGCCGTGTATTTTCAATGTTTTAGAAATACAGTTATTGCCTGTCAGGAGTACGCTATTAGATATCCTAAGAGACAGCACAGACACATTTTTCGTGGATAGTTTGAGTTTATATCGATAATACTTGTCCAGGTTCTCGCAACTGTTAAACGCTTAAAAACCATCCGCCAAATAATTTGTAGAGTGTTATTTGGAAAGTCCAAAACAGTTTCACTATTGGTCATTTTTTGATTTTGTATTAAAATACGCCATCTAGCAGTAAAAAGTTGAAAATAATTTTAGTATACTTCTAGAGGCCACTTTTTTATAACTTTTTTTTTTCCCGAAAGCTGTAGAACAATTGGATAGAGGTGTTCGCTGAGGGAGAGACCATTGAAAAATAAAAAAAAAATATTAATGAAATAAAATACTACTACTACATTTTTAATTTTCCAGATAAAACTTTTTTTAACATAATATATTACTATTCCATTATGTAAAATTTATTTTTCCAAAAATTACTTTTTACAGCAATATTATTATAATGAATAATATGAATACGTTTAATACTTTAGTATTTTGTTTATTAATTTAAGAATGGTTTCCTCATTAAGGCATTTTATGTTTTAGTCTACCAAAAACGTCGAAAACTGTTTGCTCATAGCTATTCTAATAAACATATTCCACCACCATACAGCAATATGGATATTTTTATACTGTCTATACATTTACAAGAAATTTTGTAGAACATGGGTGGCCCTTATTTTTAAGAATATGAACTGGTATACCTTGATTACTCATCTATTACCACCAATCATAACCATGGTAAGTTAATTAAAAACAAAATATTATTCTACAAAAGCACCACAGTGTGTTTATTTTTAAAAAACTTTTACGCAAATTTGATGTTTTAGAACGTTTTTTATTTTTAATCCTATTTTCATGATTTTTTAACCAGTTTGTAAACATTTATTGGGATTATGTCTTCTTTTAATAATTAACATTTTTCGCTTGGGTAAATTAAAATGATGTTTCTGTAACAATTTAAAAACACCCCGTGGAAAAATTGAGGCGGATTATAACCTTTTTGCTATAATCTTAGATGTATTCCTAACATCTTATTTTATGAATTATTCCATTATCTAATTTCTTGTAAGAGCTACACAATTTTAAATATAAACAAGGTCAATAACAACTTTCTAAACCGTGGTTAATATACTATTTTTTTTTCACTAATAAGCCATTTACAAATCTTGCTCTAGTTATTAATTTATCAATTTTACTCACTTGCATTATGGGCCCTATTAATCATTTAAGTCAAGTTACCTATGATATGATATGATATATCGCTCACTGGGTGCAATAATGGCACATCAAAAAAATGTAAGTTTTGAGAAAATTAACAATTTGTATTTTGGAATTTAAATATACTGAACTTCAAAGCAGAGCTGCCATATTTGATTAGAAAACTAATATTAAATATGTTTATTATTTAATGTCGAATGGTATTGCACTTTATTTTTTTATTCAAATTGCATAATTTTCAAAAAAAATTGGAAAATATTAAGTTGTGCCATTGTTGACTTTTGTTGCATAAGTCATTTCCTTAAATGAAAGGGAATATTTATATATATTTTTCTCTTTTTGATGGTTTAGATAGTCTTCTTCCATTTCCTTTTTCTCTTCAATATCTGCATTTTCGTAAGAAACACACCTCTGGCACTGGTCTTTCTTTGGAACAAAGAAAGCCAAATTAAATTCATAGTTGAAAATGTCCCTGTATGTAGTTAAGCTAGCAGCAGATTTACCATCCCGCTCACAAAGATTTCTGTAATCTCTATACAGATCCGTAATGGTTTTGCCGCCTTCAATGTATTCTTTTTCACTATGAGCTCTTGTATAGTGACTATCGATTTTAGGTATAGATTCAATGTGAGCACGTATATCATTTTTCATGCCTGGTATTTGCTTTTGATTTCCATGTTTGCCTCTCCTGTCATCAAGATTTCCATCTTTTCTCTTAGTTATTACGCCTCGAATACAACGGCCAGTAATTCCTAACGTTGAGATAAAAAACACCTTACAAACTCTTATTTTCTTTTCTTCTTTATCAAAATAAAAAACATTATTATTGGTTCGTTTATTTCTGCCATTAGGCGTTGTGGAATTATCAACGCGAAGTATTTCGTGCATCATTGTCACAAGAAATGCTCGTTGTTTAACAATATCAGCTAGGTCCCAATATTTACGAAACATTATTCCTCTCTCTTCTTCAGAGAATTTACCTGAACATTTTAGCTTACATTTTTCACCACATGGAGTTTTCATTTGCCTAGCTGCTATGGGTCTACGTTCGTTAAGTGTGTCATAGGCCTGTCCACTGTTTCTAAGTAATTTTATTTTGTTTCTCTTCCATCCATCAGGGTTCCTCTTTCTTTTTCTAGTTTTTTTCTTTAATGTATTTGCTTCAGCTTCATTTTGTTGTAACGGCGCCAAAGGTTCATATTCTTCACGGTCTGATGATGTAGATGAATCAGTTTCATAATTGGGATCGGCGATGGAGTCATCAGAGTAGGGGTTTGGTTCAGCATATCTTTCTTCCTCAGTTGCTGCCTCTGATAAGATTTCTTTCTCTGCGTGATCGTTGCCAGAATAATCATTTTGCAATATTTGTGATTTCTCAGAAACTAGCTCATTTTCAATGGTATTTTGAATCACATTTTCAATTTCTTCTGTCCTATCAACTTTCATTGCTGGATATTGATCGGAACCATCTCCGTTAAATTTATTTTCCTCGATATGTGTTTCTGAAGAAGAATGTGGTACTACTTTTCAGCTTACAATAGTAGTAGTATTACTATGGTCCTTTTGTAATTTGATGCCTAGCAATCCTAGCATTTTTTTGCCTCTCGTACCTTCGCACTCCATTATACTTTTATTAAAATTTACTTCGATCTAGGAGAAACTGGAACAAATAGATTTGCCAAGTTTAAAGAGATACTTATGCATCAATAGTACCTATTGCTAAAGGTCATGTTTCTTTTTTATTAATTTGAACCCTTTCGATGCTGCGAGATTAAATCTAAATTAAATCCTCAAAGCTAAACACTTTACAGCACAGGAAATAATTTTAACATTTTTATTTTATCTTTCACTCATTTTCGAATATTATAGTAGGTACTAGTAGATTTGAATATTTACTAGCATGCACACTCGTATGCTAGAACTTATAGAGGAGAACACAATGCAACACATCTTACATATTGAGAGCCAACTTACTGATTAATTGTATACACTGTAATAGCTACTAGCATGTCCTACCATACCTACTGGCACGTGCACTCGATTACTTGTATCCGAAAATCGGACGATCACAGCGAAAGGGTTAAAAATAATGTAATACAACTAAACAAAATTTGTATTAGTAGAGGCATAATTTAGGGTAAATTAACAGCATTTAGAACACAACAGTGGCACATCATAAAATGTTACAGGAATGGACATGTTTAATGTAAAGCTTTTAACAACAAATAACGGCACATGAATAAAAAATCAACAATTAAAAAAGCAATACTGGTACAACTAAACGCATTCCACTAAAATTAGCCCTAAAATATAAAATAATAACATGCAATGTTGACACAACCTATAATATACCACTATTGCCTGATTAAAAATGTTAATTTTTTTTAAACTTACCGTAACAAGTTGCAAGTGCCACTGTTGCGTTGGCCACGTTGTTCACTCTGCAGTGACCATTAACACACTAAGCGATTGTGCCGGTGTTGTCAACGTACTTGATCAAAAACGCGCGAAATTCAATAGTGACACTAGCGCCATGTACCCAGTTCTACGGCAGCTAATTTTATGCCACTATTGTTAGCGTGTAGAATAAGGTATTCAAGGTAATTAGGAACCATTTACTCGATATGACCAATTATTGAGATGTGCCACTATTGCACCCAGTGAGCGATATGATCCACAGAATTTTTGCTGTCAGATTATTACAATTTGCAGTAATCGGGTTGCCTGCTTTCAAAAATTTGATAGTTTGTTTGGCAGATGCCTCTATTATTGACATGAGTCAATAATGGAGGTAAAGATTGTTTCACGAAAAATGGATACGACTTAATGATTTCCTGGGTAGGTCCCATTGTGTCGACAAGAGCTTGGCAATAAACAAGTGAATTGTTATTTGGATTAATTATACGATCCAGCCTAATATACGAATTTTCTGTTATTACGTGACGGACTGAATTTTTCCAATTACCTGGGTGAATATCATTAAAGCATTTTCGTATTAATTCTACCACACTAGAACTTAAAGTTGGAGAAATATTTTCAGACCTAACCAGTGATTTTAACAGGTGCCACATATGCTCTATGGGGTTAAAAATGCAATAATAGGGTGGGAGCCGTAGCACTGTATGTCCAATTTCTTCTGTCAATGTGTCACAAACATATACTTTTTTTTATACAAAATGTCTTTAAAACTTCTAAAAGATCACTTTTTTTATAAATTTCTTCAAAATATATATCATTCGCCGCCATGTAGTTCTGAATCTCCAATTTTGTATTATTTGAGCTTGGAGCTTTATGTAATTGGCGACTGTGATAGCTCGCATTGTCCATTACTATCACGCTATTCTGAGGAATGTTTGGTAAAAGACAATTCTTTAACCATTCCTCAAAAACTAACAAATTTTATCACAAAAAGATATTTAAATATAAATTAAGCAACCTAACCTACCTGATGTGCCTATATTTAATTATAATTATTACAATCCGGTCTTTTCCACATAATTATAACAAACGGTCATAAATAATGGGATGGCCACAGGTACTGCAGTCATTAAGTTATATCCATTTTTCGTGAAACAATCTTTAAATAATAATGATTTCTGGCAGGAGGTTAAGAAAAATGAATTCTTAAGCGAACATATATCGGTAAATAAAGCGTGATTAAATAGTTAGTAGTGGAAAAATAAAATTATCCACCTCAATTTTTCCCCAGGGTATTTGTGACAAAAATCAACATTTTTATTTACCCCGGTATAACATAATGGAGGCTCTCCAAAAGTAATTGGTGTATTAAAATGTGTCATAGAATTAACAATTTGCGGAATATTCAGCATTGAATTTTTAACAAAGCGGATTGATGAAATACTCAGGAGACTCGTTTGACCAATTTAAAGAAAAAAAGACTAATTTACGCTAACAATACAATGGACTACTATATACTTACTTGCTCTTTGATTTCCAGACAACCTACTATGCCATACCCAAAAGCTTCGAAACCAAGAAATTCTGCTTTAAATCGATGCACAGAGGCATGATTCTGAACTTTATGATACCGATGTGCATCTTACTGATTCTAACGACAATATACGCAATTAGTGCTATGATAAAAATTGAAAATTTGGAAGTTGCCAAACTGGATTATCACTATCAAAGCGAATCTCTACAAGCATTAAACAAGGAACTAGAAAGTCTAAAAGAGAAAAAAGATGAAAGCGTTAGCTATGTAGATGAGGAATTGTCGAGTTTGAAAGCAACAAGAAATTGTCTAAAATCGTTGTGCGTCATGCAACTTATGTTCGTTTTAAATTGGTTTATTACCCCTGTTGCCCTAGATGCCAGTCACGAGGGTACGGAGCTGCCTTATTTACAAAGCACAACATCCATGCTATTGGTAAGTTAATAGTATGTAATTTAACTAGTGCTTATTGTTAGTGTTTATTGCAGTGACGGCTAGCAGGTCAGCATATAGGGGCGGCAAAAAAAGTTCTGCGAAAAATGTTCATACCTCAGGGCCAATAGTTGTTTTTTTAATGGACACCCTGTATATTTTTTACTGTACAAATTCGTCCTTCACCCTTGGGATTTCGGACACGGTCGATTAAATTGGGGCAAAGTTACGTAATTACATATATATACAGGGGCTTCCGAAATATTTGGAAAAATCTAAAATTTTGCATTTAGGTTTTTATTTTTTCCTGACTTCGAAGAGATGACCAAAAATATATTTCACTTTCTCATTACTATTTTTATTCTCCACGAGATGGCATCATCAGATATTTAATGCGACGTTTCGTCTTTGGATAACCATCAACTTATTTAGTGGTAAGAAGGCACTAAGAAAGGGGCACTAAATCTACGTTCGGCGGTATACAACACTTACTGGTTTTCCGATATTTTGTTCCTTAAATTGATCTTCATTAAAATACCCCTAGTAGGTATACATCCAAACCAAATAGAATTTATTTTCTTCGCATTTAAAATGGTAATAAAAAAATTCAAAGGAAAGCCGCAATAGCACTAATACCAGGATTGGTCGCTACTACACGCCAAACAATCAGATTTTCAGAACACTTCTCAGTTATACAGGGTGTCCGCTAATTAATGGGACATGGAAAAACCACAGACTCCTTGTATAAAAATATTAGGATTTAATTATACTTAGCTATATCCGAAAGTTGATATTAACTGAGATATAGGGTGTTAAAGTTAAAACTTCATTTTTGTTTTTTTCTAATAACTTTGACAGAAACCAACGGTTTTTTACAAAATTTGACAATTATGGTTTTTTAGGACGAGAAACTGATTTCTTGCTGAAATTTTAATGTACAATGTAGGGGACGCTGTCTGCGGCATTTTTTGTACCTTTATTAGGTCATAACTTTTTTGTGCCTCGGTGTATTTACGTTTTTAATGAAAATAACACTTTCTTCATATCTATTACGTAAAAAAGATATACTAATTTATACTAAAGGTATAACAATTTAAATGTAAATATCTCCGAAACGGTAACTCTGGGCGACCTGAAATTAGTATACCTTTTTTACGTAATAAGTATTATTTTCATTAAAAACTTAAATACACTGAGGCACAAAAAAGTTATGACCTAATAAATGTGCAAAAAATGCCGCAGACAGCGCCACATTGTACATTAAAATTTCACCAAAAAATCAGTTTCTCGTCCTAAAAAACCATAATTGCCAAATTTTGTAAAAAAACGTTGGTTCCTGTCAAAGTTATTAGAGAAACACAAACATTTTTAAGTTTCACACCCTGTATCTCAATTAATATCGACTTTCGGATATAGCTAAGTATAATTAAATCCTAATATTTTTACGTAAGGAGTTGGACATTTGAAAAAAAAACGAAACGCAAAATTTTAGATTTTTCCAAATATTTTTTAAAGCCCCTGTATTTATTTTTTATGTTTTTGGGGCATATTATTGGGTCCATAATTACGGAACTGTGCCCCAATTTAAACGAGTTCGTATCGCCTGCCGTTTCCGAAATCCCAATGGTGAAGCACAAATTTCTTACAACTTGTATAACTAGCTCAAACCGTTTTGAAGATATGTGCGATCAACCGTTATATTAATTCTAGTTTAATACACCTAAATGCCATTAAAAAAAGGCATCTAAATAATAAAATATTACAATCGCCAAAATGTCATGCAAATATTTTAAACCGTTTTCGCGATATTTACTTAAAAAACCCTGTAGCCACAACCTATTTTAAAACTGCTTCTATTAAATGCAGAGAGTAACTTAAAAAACTATTAAAATTTAATGACTTTTAATTTTTAGAACTGGTTTATGTTTTACAAGAGAAAAACCCTCTTACCAGTAATAGATTACTCCATGGAAGAGGAATCAGAAAAGGAAAAAATTGACGAAGATCTCCCATCCTCGGCTACTGAAGTGATCAGTATCGCATCCTCAGACAATATACCACTTTTGAAATCTGACAGCGCGACGGAGCTCAAAGAGTTTTGCAGTCTGTCAGAGACCAAAGAATGTGCCAATGACTATATTTGTACTATTAGTACATAAATTCGTTTACTATTAGCAACTCTTGAAGTACAGCAGTTACCTTGCCGTAAGAAATACGACCTCTGGCTACAGGAGTGTAAATTCTGCTAGTGCTGGTTGGTCATAGCCAAGTATCTGTAATTTTCAAGCGTATAGAGGTTGATTCAAGTTGTCAATTTTACATCATCAGTCATACAAGGTCCTGCCTTAAGGCGCGGGAGGTAAGGTTTTCTACAACTCGGTTATTAATGAAGTTAGAATTTTGATATTTCGTATTTCTATCTGCTTTGTACACGTCAATGTTATGCCTTTTATTACGAACATAGACATATGAAAAAGACACGGAGATTCTAACTCTAGAATCCCCATCTCTTCTCATCTTCTGTCTGTTCCTGTTTTTATTCTAACAGGTAACCGCTTGGTTAGAAAAAACAAATAATCGACGTCTTACAGTCTTACATATTGAGTTAAGAATTACTATTTTTTCCACAAATAATATTTAACTTTAACACAAACACTTAAAAAGAAAAAAGAATTTTATATAACAATAACGACAGATATGACAGTTTTTAATCAGGTAGTGTCAAACCAAGCGCGGATCCAGGCGAGGGTCATGAGAGTAATACGGGTAAAGTGTGCAAAATATCAAAATCCCAACTTAATGAATAACCATTTCAAAAGCTGATTGAAAAATATACAAAAACGATGCATAAAAAAATGTGACTGGTATCTCCAATCGATGTAGTTCGATTAGATTATTAAATTTTTGTTTATAATACCAGAGAAGAATTATATATTTGCAAAATAAATACGAAAATATTCAATTATTTGTGCAAGCAAAAATATAATTTAAACGTAGATTTAGTTTTTCTTGTCACTGCAATGAATGCATACCTATATTAACGCTGATCCTCACTATCGTGAAAATCAAGTGCTCGGCAACGACAAAGCACCACCTCGGCAAAATATATTTATCATTGAATCTTATGGATTTTGCGGGTGTCAATTCACACTATGTGCGCAAGACTCGGTAAGCGACGGCCCATCAAAATTCATAAGATGCAATGATTAACCTATTTTGCAGACCCAGTGCCTTGCCGTTACCGACCATGTGCTTTCCACGATAGTGGGAATCAGCCTTTACCAATAAATAGCATTGAAATAAAAGAAAAAAGTTAACAAACGAATTGGCAAGGCTACAAAAGTATTTACCTTGTCAGCAGCTGAAAGTGTTTGTTAAATCGTAAATATGCAGCCATGTGATTAATTCCCAATGAGATTCCCAACATTCCAAAAGAATGAGCAAGTATTAACTTAAAGGGTAAAAGAAAATGTGAAATGAGATTACTTTAAGCACCACAGATACTATTCGGTAATACCAAATACTACAATCTTAAATAAATCAGGTGATAATGATTACTGCAGATACGGATGATTAACGAGAATAGCACTGATATTAATATTTTTTTTACTCAATGATGCCAAAGCTTGTTCATCTGAAGTTGCTAAACGTAAATTTATTATCATCGACTAAAACAAATATACAGAGTGGCAACTATTTAATTGGCCACTATGGGTATCTTTTGAACGGTAATTTATACGAATTTGGTTAGATTAAAGAAAATGTGCAGTTTTTGAAGCTTTTTTAGAATCCAGGATAGACGTTGCCGAATTGTTTTTGATTTATTAAAAACGTCTAAAATTAATTTCCTCGAAAGGTTGTGATTTTAGAAAAATGCTCTTTAAATAAAAACATATTTTTTCTTTTCTATAAAATAGCGTAATCAGTTTTTTTATGTTATTTTTTATGATGGTCAACTTCAATTTTTTAAATATGGACCTAGATTTTTAAATTTTATTTCTCGAGTCTTGCCCCGAACACAATATAGTAGTTTAGGCACACAACTTATAGATCATCAGGACAATTTTGAGAATTTTCTCAGTACGTCCCTGATTTGTTAAAACAATATCTACGTGATATCTTCATTTGAATTAGCTGTAATTGAGATAAAATTAAAACTATAGTAAAAATATTTTTTAAAAACTAATATTGACCAGACTTCCCATAAGAACAACAAAACTAAAAATAGGTAAAAATTCAACCGAGTATAAAAAAGGGGAATCGAGGTGGCCACGGAACAGACCTGACCTGTCTTCATCCGGTAGAGTATTTCTTATGGGGAAATCTCCAGAACAACCCATGTAATAATATCCACGAACTTCAGCGACATATAATCGATGCCTTCCAAACAGTTACATCCAACATGGTGAGGCGCGCTATTGAACAAATGGAAAAAAGAACCAACCGTTGTATTGAAAATCAAAGAAGTAATTTCGAACAGCTAACGAAATTATATTACTAAGTAAAATATTTAGTTATTTTTTATAGGCCGTTAAATGTTTAAATTTGTAGTTGTTCTTAGGTGAAATCTGGTCAATATTATTTTTTAAAATTGAAAGATTTTAATTTATTATTTTAAAAAATCAGGGCACTGAGCAAATTGTCAAAATTTTCTTGATGATATACATATAATTTTATTTTATAGAAAAGAAAAAATAAGAAGTTTTCATTTGAAGTCGTTTTCTAAAATTAAAACATTTAGTGTTATTAAAGAAATTAATTATAGCCGTTTCTAACAAATCGTCCTGTATCTCATGAATCAACAACAATTCGACAACGTCGATACTGGATTCTAAAAAAGTTTTAAAAACTGCACGTTTTGTCTAATTTAACCTACTTCGTAGAAATTACCTTTTAAAAGATATCCATTGTAGTGAATTAAATAGTTGCCACCCTGTATATTTAATTCTCTTTTCAATTTCAATATTTTAAAGTTATTACATTTGATGTGGTTCTAATTTTATCTGAATATTCTAAATAACAAAATATACCAAAGTATAGGTAGGACGGTGGGAATTTAGATATATTTGTAAGAAAAATTATTTAATTAGATAGTTACGATTTTTCTATAAATATTTACAAATCTCGTCTCGTTTTTGGCAAAAAATCTTTTAAAATCGTTAGGATAGATATCGATTATAATATTCCTAGATATGATATAAGAATGTTAAAAAAATGATAGTTATAAAATATAATGAATGTTTAGAAATTTGGTAGAAAAATATTAACTTATACCCATTTTGAGAAAAACAAATATAGTATATTTTTTAATATTTTGCTTATTAAAATGATATTGTATATACAGGGTATGTATAGTACGAACAAACTTTAAGAAATAATTCCTTAACAAACTCCGTCTTTGTCGACAATTGGTTCATAACAAGACTTAATTGAAAAAAACTTATTTATATTTTAATAATTTGTGATAGTTTTAAAGAAGTTTTGAACTGGTTTTTCTTCAAAAGTAGATGGAGCTTAAGTAATTTCAATTTTAAAGTTTGATTACGTAATATCAAATGTCCTGTATTTAAGTTAGACACCACCTCGACAAATGCAATAAAACGAGTCTGTGTTAATTATATATTTTACAAAATTATATGCGATTGTAAATATAAAAAAATTATCTATATTCTTTAAATCAAAATTAATTTTATAATAGTGACTGGCTGATGAGCTGAACAGGCCAAGCCAAGAAAAAAGTTTGTAATATTAAATCATTATATTATATCGTAAAATTTTGTAAATACTATACGACATGCCCCTAACCTCCAATCATATTATGCGATCGAATATATTCAAAAAGCTCGATTTAATCGTAAAACTCCTTCCTAATACCTTTTTTAATAAGTCTTAAAAAAATTGTTGGCTGTAAGAGTCAAATTTTATTTGTATTAATAAAATAAATTATTTGTAGGCACGTAATAATAATTATTATAAAGGGCAGAATTAGCAAAAATAATTTTAAAATCTTCAGTTTCTTCGAAACAAAGGTAAATTACAGGAACGTGCTAAGGGTATTTTAATGAAGATAGTAAATTTAAGGAACAAAACGTCGTCATATTTAAAATAATTAAGTTAATGATGGTACCAAGAAGAAGGGAAATTTATTTTTGGACATCTCCTCGAACTCAGAAAAAAATAAAAACCGAAACACAAAATTTTTTCCAAATATTTTGAAACCCCCATTATTTTTGATTTTTGCGGCATAGTATTGGGTCCATAATTACGCAACATTTCCCCAAATTAACCGACTTCGTATCTCTCACCGTTCCCGAAATCACAATGATGACGGAAGAATTTGTTACACATTGTGTAACTATGTTTTTTTTATTTGCTAAACCCGAACAGCGTTTTCAATTTCAAATAGGTACTTGCACTTCGATGCAGGCTTTTGTAATTGTTCCTTTTTTTTATTTGAATATTCCCAGGGTGGCTGGAGGTTAGAAGGGTTGGAAGCAAATACCTAAATACATTAGAAAAAACGGAGAAACACCTAAAAGATTTCATGTGTTTAAGCGTTTCATTCACAATAAACACATTAAGAAATTATGAATTTTATACGGGACTTCTCAAGGAATCTTGTAGTTCTTATGGCTGAAAAAGATGAACAAAAACACACTGTGCTATACGATCGAAGGAAAATAATTATACTGCTAAGCAAAAATTAGATTTGATAAATTATTTTTAAAAACGTCATTGCCAAAGTGTTGATATATCTCTAAATTCCGCACAAATAAAGTTTCCAATTTTAAGAACCAGTAAAATTTTTATTAATGTATTAGATTTGTAAATATTGTAAATTTTAATACATCGGCCTACATCAGTATTACTACTCAATAGGTTTGTAATTGTTAAACATAAAGGTTGTATGTTCTGGGTATTAGCCCTACTTAAATTATTTAATAAATGTTCTAAACCAACCCCATGTGCCCCTTCTTTTTTCTTCCTATTCTCAGAGAAAAAAAATTAAAAATACTAATATTTTTAAAATCTAAGGTACTGACGATAAAAATTAGTGGGGGTAACAGACATATTTTACCTATATTTTTATACTACCCTGTACACTTGGGTATAACCTAACACCCCACCAAATTTGATTGTCTTAGTACATTGATTTAAAAACATCAGTATTTTTTAAGGTCATATGTTCCAGGGGAAAAAATGGAAATTAATTATTATTTCAAAAATGGTAAGAGATAAGTCTAGGAAACTGTTAGGAAAAGTTGTTATGAAACTAATAAGGATTCTAAAAATAAAATTATGTGTTTCATTTAAAATATCATAAGTTGCTACTACTTTGTAGTAGAAGCGGCAACACTGGAACATCGAAATTTTTAGCTTGTGCGTTTCCATGATACCATAACTAAAGGTAAGATATCTAGCCATCCCAATATCGTCTGCCACGCGCAGTGACGTCAAAGGGAGAGCGATTTTTAAATTTCTTATGGGGATTTATATTGCCGTCAGCGTTTTTAATTCTATTTTAAAGGCATTAAAAGGTTTTATGCATGTAATGGTATATGAAATGAAAAAATAATTTATGACAAGTATTTACGTATATTAATTTCATAGAAATATAGCACACATTACAGCTAAAATACCACTAAAATAAGGAAAGATTCCGACAAACTTTTAAAATATCCACCGGTAGACAATAGGCGAAGCTGCTCGGCCACCCCTGGCTTGTTGCCACTAGCGTTGTCAGTCTTTTTTTACAATTGTAATATATCCATTACTATTTTAACAATTTTTGAGATGTTCATTCTTGTGGGGCTCACCATATCAAATTTATGTTCAATCTGCAGGTGGCTCCCATATCATAGGAAAGTAACGACATTTTTTTCGTACTCTTCTTACCGTTTTATACTATTCTATTAGGTTAATCAAAGATTTCTGGCAACACTGGTCGCCACGTAGTGAGTGTCGTTTGCCGTAGGTTTCCATGGAAATTTTGGAAGTTCACCAGAACTGTTTCTTATTTAGTCGTGTGTTTATTAAAATACATATCTGTATTTTCATAATGACGTGCGCTGTGTTCGGTTGTGATATGGATAACTAGGCAAAGAAATTTGACAGAAATATAAGGTCTTTCCGCTTTCCTAATTATAAAAACAAAAAATTAGAATGGATACGATTTTATTGATTTTATTAACATTTACTTCTTAAGTATTTTCCACTGAAACATCTTCGAAACATGTATGGAAATTAAAATATTGTTTATTTAACTACTGAGACAGACTATGAGTTTCTTTACCTCTTCATAATTTCACTCCACTGAGAGATGGACTATTTATAAAAAAATAGTTTAATTTGTATATAACTAGGTCGTATTTTAGCTTTAATGTTTGTTCGATGTTCAAATACCATGATATTATTCTTTCATTTCACATACCATTAAATGCGTAAAACATTCTAATACCTTTAAAAGAGACTTAAAACGGCAGCAGTATAAATGTCCATAAGAGATTTAAAAATCACTCGCCCGTTGACGTCACAAACCACGCCTCCATTGGCGTGGAATCATACCTCTTAGATCTTTATACCATGGTGCGTTTCTGCAAGCTACTAAATTTTCTGAGTCATCCGTTAACTGCTTGGCCATAAATGTCTAATGTGCCATCCATAGTGAAGTATATTTTAGAAGTCGAATGTTCATTGAAACTTAATTTAAAGGAAAACAATATTAACAATAAAATATCGATTTATTTTCGAGAAAAACTCTACACCTACAAATGCTAACTTTAGCACGAAAGTAAGGCATTAAATTTTTTCCGTCGGTCCCTACGTAATAGGTATGTATTCCTTCTAAATTCTTACAAGCATATATTTACAGATAAGAGAGCAAAAAACGATAAGACTGAAAAATACTGTCTATCATAGACGCCCCACTATGAGAATTTCGACAACGAAGAATATATTTTATTGTACAGTGTGTTTGGGGCGGAAAGGGAAATATTTCAATTATGTATTTTAATTAATATAAGAAAAAAGGTCATATAAATATGGGTTCGGAATGCAGGATGTCCAAAAAAAAGTAATATAGTTTTTTTTAATACCTCGAACACGATTTATGATATTACATTGATCATATGCACTATAAAGGCATGAAAATACGTTGTTTCCAATTTAAAAAGTTTTGACTATTCACCAATCTCAATAGTCACAGATAAGCCATGCCCATAGAATATTATGCAATCGATGGCCAATGGCAATTTTTCGACGGTTATTGGACATTGCTTTCATGAACGCTTACATTTTATGGTTTGTTCCAGAACTGGGATCGGTACATAAAATAAAGACCTCAAATAAAGGCAATCTTGATACAGTATAAAAACTTAATATGTATAGAATACCACGCTAATGAATACATAGAAGAAGATAATTTTTTTTTTGCATAAAATTTTTTAATGTTCCATATTTTTGAATTTGATAATTATTTCTAACGTTAATTATGCTTCGATGTACGTATAATAATTAAACACACAGTTAACTAACAGATATTCAACAGGTGTGTCTCCACGTAATTTTTTGGACGGGCGAAAACGAATGTTAAGTTCGGTGAGGAGGAATGTTTGTTCCTTTAATGGATAAATACGTATTAAATAAGGTCACACAAGCACACAGGTTGAAATTTACAATTTGAGTGTAAAACAAAACTTAAAATTGTGGTCCTTTTACGCCTATGTAAGAAATAGTACGCCACCCGTACGCCAGCTTTTTATAAGAAAAAGTATCTCGAGTTTTTCTGGTAGGACAAGCAATAATTAAAATACTGTTTTACCACCTTATTGAAGGATCTTACCGATTTCATGATATTTGTAAAATAATCGGCGCGGGAATGGTCGAAACTTTTCACTCTAAAAATAGTTTTCGCGGTATTACAGGAAACTTTTTTCTTGACATCCTGTATTTCGAAAACAAAGCATTTCCGGACCCACAATACGTTACCGTTTTCTTATATCGACCTCTTGAATATCTCATTAAAATATTTCCCTTTCCGCCCGAAACACACTGGATGTATAATTTTTTATACAGGGTGTCCCATAACTTATGGGCCATAGAGCAACTGGAGACTAAACAGCAAGCTAGACTATTCATACAAGTTTTTGTCGAGATGTTTCTAGTTCTAGAAATACAGGGTATTGAAAATGAAAGTTTGTTTTAGAAAAAAGCCATATTTGAAAGCGGTTCAATGTATTGGATTGGAAGTTGGCGGTATCATCTTTTTATGAGTAAGAAACGAGAAATTGTAGAAAATTTTAAGATTCACATTAGAGAGCGTTAGTTACATACACTGGGTTGAACAAATCTCGGATTTTTTTGTTACCTATTAGTTGGTATTTTTAATCCAAGATTCTCAAAGAAGAGTAATTTCTAAACTAAAAAGGTATACTTAGCTCGATCTTAAAATCTCTAACTGTTTTCGAGATATTTCCATCTAAATATCAAAAAAAATTAAAGTAAAAATGCAAATATCGCGAAAACGGTTAGAGATTTAAGATCGAGCAAGTATACCTTTTTAGTTTAGAAGTTGCCCTTCCTTGAGAATCCTGGATTAAAGATACTTCATAACAGGTAAGAAAATATATTTTTTAAACCCAGTGTATGTAACTAGCGCCCTCTGTGAAACTCAAAAGAAATTTCTACTAATTTTTATTTCTTACTCATAAAAACATACCGCCAACTTTCAATCCGATACATTGAACCGTTTTTAAATTATTGCTTATTTTCGAAAATAAACATTTGGAAAAAATTTATATGACTTAATCGGTCTAGTTTGATGTTTGGTATCTCCAGTTGCTCTATGGCCCATAAGTTATGGGACACCCTGTATACACCAAAACGTTAAGAGCGTGTGACCTTTAAAAATGATTTTAAACTTAAGTTTACTTTTTGTCTTGCAGTTCATGCTAATATTAGAAAATTGCAACTTTCAGTTCTTTTAATACAAACTGGCAACGCAACATGATTTTCAAAATTCATTGCAGAACTTTAGCTAACTTTGAGAACTAATCAATCAATTCATATTGAAACGTATATGTTAGACAGTCGCGCGTATTCAAGCTTGTTCCAAAAACGGTTTGGACTTTAATATTTTGCTGTGTACTGTGTGTAATCGAACGGATTTTTTTCAAAAATTGACTTATTCATACTTAGCCTTATAAACTTTGAGCACAACAATATCATTTGGAAACACTTATATTCTAAGGGCTGATTTAGCTTCCGCTACCCCCAATTTCTTCTTCATACTGCTTACGGAAGCAGTCACCCATGGGGAAAAAGTCCCAACATCTTTGTTGGTACATATTCCAGACATACGTTTCTTGACCTGTATATTCTGTGTCTGGTTTGTTAATCAAATGCATAAGGAAAAACCTAAAAATAGATTATAGTGAGAACAAATTAAAATAAAATTATGGTCAAAACTTTAAGATTTTTAAGGACACAATGACTATGGCTAACTTGGACCGTGGTACAAGCCTTATACAGAGCGTTATGTAAATGTATAAATTGGTGACTCCTTGAGTGACCTAGAAAAAGCTTACATACTTTTTCTTAATCGACCGTTTAGGGTAAAAACCCCTAAAATCATCGCACATGCGACGACGTTGTAACGATGCGGGTTTCGACCTTCTGTCGTTCGCTACCATAATCTGGCGTGATCGAAGTTCCCCGCACGTCTCTTCCTACTCGATCTGGTTTAATCCCGTTCTCTTACGCGAGTGTATTGGTTTTAAGCGTGTAAGGTGTTGTTTCTCAATAAATATGGTGTAAAATTTACAAGTTGATATTATTTTAATTATTATATAATAATTATTATATTATATTATATATAATATTATTATTTAAGTTCAACAAAGTCGAACAAACACGGATAGAAAATCTAACGGCGTCACTACCGTAAATTCTTTTGTGTTGTGAAATAATTTGCTTCCATGTGCTTATTGCGCATGTTGTTTATCTCGTTTGGAAAAGCATGATGTGTTTATGAAAATTGTGGAAGGAAGGAATTGTTGAAGTAAGAAATTGGTAAAATTATAGTATACATTATTTTTTAGAGTTTGAGATTACGGATAAAATTGACAACATCGCTGACGATTGACGTCTGTTGAGTAACAACCATATGTGTTTGTTTACGAAATGTCAGCAGTGCACACGGATTTTAATGGCAATGAGATAAGATGATTTTTTTCGGTCATTAGGTACCTCAAAGCGTCATTTATGGTTATCTTTCTGCAAGTTGTTCTTAAGGATTTGCGAGTTAAATATAATAAGTCGTTTCCGTAACACCCTGTATAGGTTATTATATTATTATTTGTTTCCTGCCTTGCCTTTGCCTTGCAGATGCATTTCTGGTAAATAATAAAAAGTTGGTAGTTATTCCAGATATTTTTTTGCTTTTTTGCTCTTTACCATATTTTTTAACATCTGGAAAATTGGACAAAACAATCCCGGAAACGACATATTGCTTAACATTTCAGTAAGTAAAAATGATTTGTTTCCAAGACATATTTTTTCCGTCAGCCAAATACATCAAGAGATGCCTAGATCGAGACTAAAAGTTAAATGCGTTCGTTTCAGTTCTTCTTAAGGTAAATAATTTTAAATTTTGGTTATGATAAGGAATACGGAGAATATAAAACTTACATATAATTAGCAAGATTATGCTCCTGCTGTACGTGGGTATCGAACCCGTGCGGTACCTTATCTAGATAACCTATTTCTATACCGCAAATAAAGCAGTGAGAGTCCATGTCTTCGATGACCTTTTCCAGCTGGTCACGAAGTTCACCAAAAGCATCGATGATCAAACCTGAAATTTTCATATTATATATATAAACTCCTGGACAAAATTAACGCAACATTATAAATTTTGCCATATTTTTTATGCTATTTTTTTCTGAACTTATGATCCGATTTGAATGATTTTTTTTGCATTGGAGGTTGTTTTCTTGATAATGTCATAGTTTTCGCTGTTTATGATAAAAATTGAATTTTCGATTTATACTGGGTGTAATAAAAATGCTATGTTTTTTTCCGAGAACTCGTATCACCCTGTAGGTCCATTTTGCCCCAACATTTTCTTTTTTGGTTTACTTCATTATCTCTGTTATTAAAGGAGATACACCGTTTTATAGCGTAACTTACCATTTGGAAAAATATAACATGATTATAATAATCATGCATCCCTTTTTGTTATAATATTTTATGGAAATCTATATTAAGCAAGTTAGCATTGTTATCAGTGCTAATAAATGTTTGAATTCTTTTTTTATTTTGATGCGTTAACACCCTGTATATTAAAGACAAGTAATTTTAGAACGTTCGCGTATATGAACTTTTGAGCTTAAAATTGATCCAGGGATAATCGATTAAAACAAATACCTATCATTAACACTGTATATAGAGTTGTGAAAATACATAGAACAGAACTTTTAATAACTGCTCCTCACCAAATAAAGCTGTATTATTTAACATAATCATTGAGAAAAATATTTTTTATACATACATTTAAATAGAGCGGCTGTTAAATAATTCACAAAAGAAAAAACGAAGAAATTTACAAAGCCTTACTTGAGTCTCATTTATTGAAAAAGGAAAGGATTGAAAGTATCGCAAAGCAAAAAGAAATAGGTAGATTATGTTTGGCCCATTCCATCGTATCGCATGTCGCTAATTGCTCTGCTGTGTTTCGACTGATTTTTACATTTTAGTGCTATTTACGCTTTCGAAGTGTTGGTAACAGGTACCATAAACATTACGTACTCAATCTTCTCAGTACATTTTTTGCCGTCTGTAATGTAACTCTTCAGTAAATTATCCCCCGGGCACAACCGGAGTAATACTATTTAATAGTTTGTTTCTTTTCTTCAGTTGTATAAACATTTTACAAAACAGCAATGAATCCGCAAAAAAAAACACCTACTTCCTTTTACTCAGGCGGCAACGTACGAAAGAATGAACAATGAGCGGGATGCGATACGATGGGGTGGGGGAAACATAATCTACCTATTTTTGTTTGCTTTGTGATCCTTAATATATTTACTCTTCTAACTTATTACTAGGAGATGGATGGACAACGCATTTCCAGCCCTGTATATGCGAAAATAAATAAATATGCTGATTATTAGTATATTTATTATATTATTATTACTATTCAGTAATTTACTTGTGAAATAACCAAAAATACCTCTCCCAGTGTTGTTCTCGGCCATTTAATTGTACTATAATTTACATAAAATTGTAATAGTTCTCTAGGAAAATGTACTAGATGCCGTATGTGTAAATTTTGCAGTTAACTGTAAGAGACATTTCAAGTTTTTTCACTCTATCCTCTCCTCTGTGGTCATAGTTGATTAGTTGGTCCATAGATGTCGTTATATACTTATTATTAATCGCCAAAAAAAATTTTTATTTTTTTTTAAAGTTCCATTTCATTATATTTTTTCTTTTTTCCTTTGTTTTCTTTATTTCCTCGCATTAAATAAAAATGTAATAGATTATATAAATTAGGTATAGGGTAATAGATTTTTTTGGAAATGTAATAGATCTATTACAATTGTAATAGATGAACAACACTGACCTCTCCACTAATCTCGTATAAATCAAAACTTAAAATCAAGCAAATAACCATAATATTGGTAAAATGATAACAAATCGACGATGTTGGTACAATTTTGACGAATCAACGTGTTCGTTTTGTAAAGTTATAAAAGCTTAATAAGAGCTATTAGCTATTGTCAATCAGTATAAAATTTCTACAAGTACAACCTACTTTTAGCAATGTATAAGTTTAGGATACACCTGGTACTAACTAACTAACACAAACCTTGAATAATAGCCAGCAGGATAATAATGACGAAGAAGAAAAACGTTATGTCAAACATTATACGATAAACTTCATAGTCGTCGCCATCGGGAGGTTCAATTTCGTCTCCAATACCACCACCAGCTCTAACTCCTTTATAAAGATGGAATACGAAGCACTAAAAATATAAAATTAATTTTTAATTTTGGTTATTTGTATGTTAGGCAAGAAGAAAGTGTTAAGGGTTATCTTCTTTGAAATTGTAAAATATAACTTTTAGGTCTGATGACGCCTATTTAAGGGCGAAACATATGTAACCAATTTGAAAAAACAATTTGATCAGACGCAGACTGTGTCTTTTGATTTTTTATTACTATTACTATTCTCTTCGAGAAATGGACTACTTCTTTGAACTTACAGACAACATATCATGACATTTCTTTACTGCTTCATCCTCTTCTTGCACGTAAAACTTCCTGAAGAAATTAAAGGCGATGACAGTGTATATGTATACGATGATTATCAGCAACAGTACCGTCAAAACCAACTGCTTCCCGTTATGCGTTACGGACTGCAGAATGGTTCGAAGGGTCTTAAAACCTACGGCTACATCCAGCAAGTGGGCCGCAAAGAAGAAATTGTTGAAATTTCCGAGAATAGAGAAAACAAAGTACCAGAGAGAGTAGAGGAAGGAGTTGTCGGTAAAGGTGACGCCACTTTTCCAGACTTGGTACCGCCAGTCGATGTTTAAAATGCTACAAGAAGAAAAACAATTTACAATAAATCGCTATAAAAAAAATAATTTAGTTAGTTCGCAGATTATAATTTTTGTAGTACCTATTAGTTTTTAAAAAATGAGCAATATTGTTCAGGAGAGTATTATCTATAAAAATAAATTTTAATTAAATCTTAAAAACGACTATAATAAATTATTATTATTATTATTAATTACCAAATGCAGAGGTGATAGTTAATCTCCCCTCTTCGCTAAATTTATAAAAATCAAATTTGATTGAAATGTATAAGTACGGAATGAGTCGGGAGGTGAAGTTTGTTATAAGTTAGGTTAAAACATGGTATATTCGAGGTTTTACTTTACAGAGATGGTCACAATAATAATAAAAAATCTCATTTCAGGAAATTTCTGTAATACTATATAATATGATGGTGCGTCCAATCAGGAAACATGAAATTTCCCATTTAAATTGCGAGGTAATCAAATATTCGCTCCCGTATTGATTTAAAGGGAACTTTTATTAAGACTTTTTAAAGGGAATAATGAGAATAAAAAGTCCACTAAATTTGACTTTTTTCCTCATACCGTTTTTAAGATCTTAAGAAAATTCTGTCTTTAAACTAGCTTAAATCTGGAGTACGATTCTGTTTAATTTCAATTCAGGTTAAAATGAAAATACCAGTAGAAAATACCAGTAATCACCTTTATAATCAGGTTTACACTTGTCAATATTTGACAGCGTTTTTATTTTTTCTCAAATAATTTTTCCGTTGAATTTTTCTAATCGCATGAGCTATTCGGTTGAGGGAAAGTAACAATGATTAAAAAGTACTATGGCAGAACTAGTTATCAAGTGGTATCTGACTTGTTCTCAGTAGATTTACCTTTGCTAAATAAAAACTCAATTTCAGCAGTTTCCGATAGAATTTCGCCATACCAACTACCAAATGTAAGAAGGGATTTTTATAATGGCTGGTTGAGCATCTTCTTAAACATTAATCAAAATAATTCCTACCACTGTAAATATTATTATTAAATATTGTTTAAATTTTGTAAAAATTTATCTACGTTTCTGGTTGCTTCTTGTGTAGTGTAAAATAAAAACATAATTTACTGTCTATTGATATTTTTTACTGTAAGGTTATTACAGTTATTGAATAAGTAATTTTATTTGACAAATTTTTAATCATTTATTTGCTGGTGTACTGTCAGAAATGTGTCAGGTCCGTATTTCCTAGTTTATCATTTTAAAAATACATTTAGTGCAATAATTACCAAGAAAATACGCTTTAAATTGAACATTATTCTTATTGTAGTCTTTAAAACGTTTAAGTACATTTTTGAGCTAAAATAAATAGGGGAGCGAATATTTGATCACCTCGCATTTTATATGAGAAATCCTATGTGTCCTGACCGGACGCACCATCCGGTATAATATTCCGATATAAACACTAAGAAACTCAAAATAATAAACAATTTTTCCACACAACACTAATCTCTGTTTATATATATATATATATAGGATAAAAAAATACTGCAATCTGTCCCTCTCTCACTTTTTAAGAATATTAGAAAGTAAATACAGTGTTGCTAAATTAAAAAATAAATAAGTTAAAAATATATAGGACTTACAGGACCGATAAAATTAAACAAAAGTTGCAAATTAGTGAGTTCTGCAACATCATGTTTTCAAATTAAAAAAAAAATCCGAAGATATTCGGGCAAAACCGAATTTTTACGATTTCGTTATTTTTATTTTCTGATTCTATTTGAAGAGATATGTGAAAATAAATTGTACATTCTCATTGCCACTTTATCTCCTCTATAAAATAATTTAATTAAAGTTTATGTTTTTCGCAACCATCGACTTTTTTTTTTTAAATCAGTAACATTTTATTTTATGCTTTATGAACTCCACTTTACATTCTGAACGCAACGATATATCACACATGAGGATCTACTTACTACCAAAAAATACTCTTATGTCCGTCATCAGATTCTTGTTGTTGGAACGAAGTTTTCTCCATGCCCAAAAGATTGCTAATCGAATCAAAGTCATAGGCCTCGCTATATTTTTGCCGTACCTTCTTTTTGACAAACTTATCCCAGTAGTTTACTGGGAAAGATCTAAAAATTAAAAAAAAAGTTAAACAGCTAATTATTTACTTATACGAACTCGATGTATTATGTGTGTTTCCTATTTAAATCATAAATCATGGCCATGATAGTACGTCAACTTTTTATTATAACTTCGCAGGTGACAAGAATCTAGTATAAGTTTATAATTTGAGGGATATATTACTTTTACTTAAACCTACAATCGAAAGGTCATAAATTTTAGGAAAATATAAACACAGGTCCAGCACTATCAACGATATATCGTCTGATCAGCTGATTGGGTCTAATACACCACATTAATTTAAAATAAAATAAACCATTTACTTTGCTGAGATCACAAGTTTATCCCAATGTGATTTAAGATCATCGTCTTCTGGCTGTTCTGCAATATAGAGTCCCTCGAATTCCAATCTTCTAGCAATTTCTTTTTCTCTTTTAAATATAGCCAAGGGTACCTAAACACAAAATATGATTGTAATAAATATAGTAAGTATCTAACAACTAGAATTCTTTCGAGTCTCAACAACAATAGAAACTAATAATAATAATACCAAAAATAAAGTATTATATATTTCTGAGAAGCTTGTTAAAAACTGAATTATGTAATTAAAAAATATACAGGGTGACCCATTAAAAAAAAAAGCGAATTTGTTTTCTTGAAAACTATTGAACGAAGAAAAAATCTGACTACGTCACTGCATATTATTGACACTAAAAATAAAGTATTATATATTTTTGAGAAGCTTGTTAAATGCTGAATTACATTATTAAAAATATATAGGGTGACCCATTTACAAAAAATCAACGTCGTTTTCTTTTCTTGAATACTATTGAACGTAGAAAAATCTGAGTACGTAACTGGATTCTACGTAAAAAACTACAAAGGCAACATTTTATTTCTTTTTGATAAGGATAACCGAAATATGGGGGTGTCGCAAGATGTAAAATTCTCAAAAACATATCAAAAACGAGGAGGCCTAAAAAAATTCTAATTGGGGCATCTTTTGGTTCACAAAAAAAGCACAGCGCAGAAAAAAACGCTTTTTTGTATCATTACTAATAACGGAGATATTCCGTAAAACCACCGAAAAATGGACACCCTGTAACAAACGGCTAATACTTTTCGACTTTACAGTTTCCATACTATTAACGTATATAAATAAATTATGTACCTTTAAGTGGTAGTATGCAATCAACATGGCCAACGAACACAGCGAATGTAGAATAGCAGCCAGTCGCATAACGTGAGCCATATAGTAGAAATCTTCGTCTACCATAACCAATTCCAGTGGATCGTCTTCCTCTTCCGATCCTCCTGATCCACTACCTTCCGCCGAGCCTTCAATAATGTCTGATCCCTTATCATTGCCACTACCACCTGAGTCGTCAATCAGTATAGAAACCTACCGAAAAACAAAAATAGTTGGAATTAAACTCCGCCATAAATGTGAACCGATTTTATTTTTCTTATTTCCACATAAAATGACAAAATTAAAAAAAAACCCTCTCAATAAGAAACCTGAACGTATCAGTCAGGAAAATAAGGACAAGACTTCTAAAAATGATTGGTGGTCGATAATAAATGCGCGCCATAGATTCTACACATGTAAATAATAGGTTACAGCTAAACACGCTTTTAGTAAAAATGTTGGTCGTTAATGAGAAACAGGGTGTTAAAGTATAATTTCTAAATTCATTTTTTATTCAAGCTGTTTTTGAGATATAGACATGATAATTTATAATTGAGGGTTTTTGAAAGCGAGCAACATTTATTTAAGTTTTTCAAAAAACTTGTAGAGGGTGCTAGCTACGCTTTGCACGCCCACTATATTATGACCAAAAATGTTTGCGGGTAACTTTATTGGAATTCTGATTAAAACTTATAATATAATGGTCATTAAAGAAAAATGTGTACTTCGTTTGTTTTATTAAATCAATCCGTTTCCGAGATATTTGCATTTTCAAACAGCATGGAAGTTTTTATTTAAAAAAAGAGTTTTGACAAAAATTTAGATAACAATGTAATGAAAATTATGAATTAAAAGCATGGTAAAAAATTTGCGTAAACCTTTTATCGAATAGCGTCTTACTTTAAATAAAGTTTTTTTTTTTTTTAATTTCCCTATGTAATAAAATATTAAAATTCAAGTATCATGGAAAAGGAATGATTTAACAAAATAAATGAAGTATACATTTTTTCTTTAGAAATGACCATTCTATTATAAATCTTGATTAGAATCCCAATAGTTATCCGCAAAAAATGTGGAGCGTGATATAGTGGGCGTATAGGGTGTAACTAGCGCCCAATACAAGTTATTTGAAGAATGGGATATATTCATGTCACTCGCCCTCAAAACCCCCCAATTACAACTTTTCATGCCTATACTTAAAAACAGCTTGAATAATGAAGAATTTAGAAATTAAACTTTAACACCCTGTATCTCATTAACGACCAACATTTTTCCTAAGGTATGTTTAGTTCAAACCTATTATTTCCATGTGAAGAATTTTTTCATCAAACACCACCAGATTTTGTTGATCTGACGGCACACTCACAATCCTTGCTAAATCAGTGCGTTTTTTAAGGAGGGAATAATTGCTTCCATACTAGTTAGAATAACGTCGGAGACCTCCCCAGCACAGACGGATGGATCATTAGAAGAGAAGCATACGCTCATCCAAGGAAAGTTGCGAAAATGGTCTTTCAGGTCTTCCCATTTGGCCGATGTGTATTGCCAAATCTTGCGAGGTGTAGGAGGTTGTTCAGAATTTATTCGTAGTTCGCTTAGAGTTGAAATAAGTTTGTGATCGGAAGATCCTAACGGAGGCTGTACGGTGACTGTATATAGATCTGGATTTGATGTCAAGAAAAGATCCAAAAGAACAGCAAAATCTCCATCTCGGTCTGGAATCTGCGTTGGCTCTTCTATGAGTTGAGTTAGACCAGAACTGATCGCAAAGGATTCGGCCTCACGGCCTTGTTCAGTAGTTCAGTATTTGAGTATTTAAGCAAGTTGACATTATAGACGTTAAAGTCGCCAAAGATAGCAATCTCAGCATTCGGATTACTGGTTTGCAAGGAGTCGATTCTGTATACTAGTGATGAGAAAAGGGATCTGTAATGGATATCACTTGGAGGACGGTAAAGGCAGCAGATAAACAGATTTTCTCCGTTGATATTTTAAACCACATTACATCAAAATCTTCTTTCGGTTCAAATATGAATTCTCGGCAACAGAGATCATCTCGAACAAAGAGACATACCCCAGAGCCATTAGGGGGGTGAGTTTACCTCCGGAGTATTTGGGGCCTGGAGATGCTATTTTTGGGGTCCCACCCTGGGATATATATATAATATGTGGTTATTCTATGGCGCATTCATTACTGACCACCTTGTATACACATTTCAATAATTTTTATCTGTATTAACGCTAAAATTGGTAAAAGGCGAAGACTTTGGGGGTATTTCGAGAGCAGCAAAAATCGTTCAAGTTTCAATAGCCGTATCGTGAGATTCGATACAGAATCGTGAGATCTCACGATAAATCGTGAAATCTTGTACCCCTGGTTGTAACTGACAAACGTTCTAGGGGAAGGGGGTTGCGCAGTATTCTATTAGAAAATTGCCTTAAAAAAATTGAAATAATACGTTTTAATGTAAAACAATAAAATAAATTGATAAACCACAATTTCTTTTAACAAACTGCTTTTTGTTACAAGCTACTGGATATTTTAGCGTGTCGTTTACAATGTTCCTCATTTACCTATTTAATAAAAACAGAAAACGGAATTACCTTGTAGAACAACAACATAAAGTTGATACAAAAAGCCAAAACCAAAGCAACATATTTCAAATTGTAGAAGTTTCTTGCCAAGAATGATACGGCTCTATGTGCGTGGTCACTGAAGTTTATTTGTTGCATGGCGGATGGTTCCGGAATCGTTTTCGCCTTACTTTCGGATTCTATAGCTTGCATGGCCGCTTGCTGAGCGACTTGAGCTTCTGCTTTTTCTTGGGCTGCTAGCTTGGCTTGCTCGCCACTAAAAAAAAAGTGTATAATGATAAATCTTCTTCAAAACGCAGTTTTCGACGATATTTGTCAAAACTGATTGTTACTTTTTGAAATATGGTTACTTCCTGTTTTCTTATAAAAATATAAAATTATTTAGTAAAACCTAATGACGGTGGCCGTCCATTAGAATATTTCGGAAAGTAATCCTATTTGAGCTCTGCACTTTTGGATAAATGGGTTTCCGCTCTTTTATAATGACAATAACAACGATCATATATGTTATATCGGAAATCGGTATCAATTTGTTTATTTTAAAAATAAATCATACAATCATGATATCTAAGATGCTTTTCACAAAAAATCAGCAACATGTTATATATGTGGGACCCAAAATTTTCATTGTCCTTCCAGATATATTTAAAAACAAAATATACAAAATATACAAAAAAATCCTGGATATTTGATAACAAAATTGATTTGAATATTTATTTTTATTGTGTGGTTATATTCGATAAACAAAGAAGAGAAAAGGGTATACACACCGAAATATTCGGGTTCAACACTTATATTATTGTTTTAGAATATAGTACTTTCTCCTTGAGAATATAAATAAATAAATGAATGGAACGCCCTATATATTATTATATTTTTGGATTCTACGGAAGATTCTAGGCAGATTTCGTTCCTGTCCTATACCTAAGTCTAAACGTGTTTGACATATTTCAGGCTTTAGTCAAAAATTACATTCGTAGACCTTAAAATAATGATTAATTTTTCCTATAAGGCAGCTTTTATTATTTAAGTTCGGTTGGATTCCTTGTTGAAAAAGATATTTAGATCTTTTTCTAATATTTTGATAACTATTATTAATACAGGGTGTTCAAAAAATAAGATAAAAAAATGAGAAAACTGCAAAAATCTACATTTTCAAATAGAAACCCCCAAATTTTATAATTATTTTCCATTTAGCATAAAAAATAAGGGTAAGTTTGTATAAGGTTGTATATTCCGAAAATTTGAAGTTGTCGAGATATTGCCAATTTAATTTTTTTTATACAGCAATTTTGCTGCGGATTTTAAGTTCAGTTACTGCTAAGTCAACTGCTAAAAAAATGTATGAAGCTGTCACTTTATTATTAACAATGTGATAAAGTAATAACAGAACATATAACAAATTTCTTTGGCATTTGACTGTTTTTTAACGTCATTATAACTAACTAGGAGTAATAATATTAAATTGGCAATATTTCGAAAGCCAAGAATTTTCAGAATTGACAACCTTATACAAACTACCATTATTTTTAATTTGAAAATAAGAAATGGAGATGTTGGCCCACCCGGCATCGTCCGGTAAGTTACCATTCCATCGGTTTAGGTGGCGTCAAGTTTGCTCTTTGAGTTGACGTTTCGTCGCTGTGCCGATGTTTCCGGTTACCAGGGTGGGACCCCAAAAATAGAATGATGGAAGCTCCAGGCTCAAAATACTCCGGAGGTAAACTCGCCCCCCTGTCGGATCTCCAGGCGGGGGCCGGTCCCATCAAGCGAAGTTCATCAAACAACCACCATTTTCGACAACTTACTGGGTTTCTTCAACAACACTCAACGAAGAATTGGTGTGATACCTGCAGTTGCTAACCAACCCATAATTAACAACTTCAAAATTGATTTCTGCAATATTAGAGAGCTTAACACGACCATCAATTCAGTCCACCTGCACTTACAATCTTCCAAGCCTCACGTGCTCGTACTGACCGAAACAAAGGTCAGATCGTCAACAAACACCGTCAGCTATTTATACCCTGGATACGATTTTCATGGGGTATGTCTTTTTGATCAAGATGATCTCTGCTTCCAACGAGAACTCACAGTTGACTCCGATATAATATGGTTTAAAATATCAACACCAAGTTTGTCTGCTGCCTTTACCGTCCTCCAAGTGATATCCCTTACAGATCCCTTTTCTCATAACTAGCCAATACAATCGACTCCTTGCAAACCAACGATCCTAATACCGAACGAAATAACGAGGAACAAGGCCGTGAGGCCGAATCCTTTGAGATCAGCTCTAGTCTAACTCAACTCTTAGAAGAGCCAACGAGGATTCCAGACCGAAATGGAGATTTTGCTAGTCTTTTGCATCATTTCTTGACGTCAAATCCAGATCTATATACAGTCATCGTACAGCTTCCATTAGGATCTTCTGATCACAAACTTATTTCAACTCTAAGCGAACTACGAATTAATTCTGAACAACCCCCTAAACCTCGCAAGATTTGGCATAACACATCGGCCAAGTGGGAAGGTCTGAAAGATCATTTTCGCACCTTTCCTTGGATGAGCGTATGCTTCTATTCTAATGATCCATCCGTCTGTGCTGGGGAGGTCTCAGACGTTAGTCTAACTAGCATGGAAGCATTTATTCCCTCCTGCAAAAACGCCCTTCTAACGGCAAGCCCTGGTTTAGCAAGGATTGTGAGCGTGCTGCCAGATCAAAAAAATCTGTTTTTTTTTATGATCAAACACAAGCACTATAGGAATAATCCTTTAGGGCACTCTGGGGGTGGTGCGTGTGCGCAAAAAGCGATTCACGTTGCTTTTGAATCGTTGGAGGTTATATTCATTGGGAAAAACGGCCTCGGGAAGGTCGTTCCATAAGGATGAAGTCCTCCAGATGAAAGAATTCTTAAATAATGAAGTCCGAGGAGTACCGACAGTGGCGTAATAACCCTGCCACTGAGAATCGTGCCATCTTTATTATCGCTCGAAACCAGTGTAAGCTAACAATAGATCAAAGCAAAAAAGCTGATAACGAGAAGATCAAAAACAAACTTCTTGACAGTCCAAACGGATCAAGGTCCTTTTGGTCAGTCGCTAAGGCCGTCAGCCAAAATTTTTCCAAATCAACTATTCCACTTCTAACACGATTCCGATGGTACAATAGCATCCACAGCCGGAGACAAAGCGAACTTACTTGCTGCACTATTTTCTTCGCGTTCCACTGTAGATTTCCAGGGAATAACACCACCCAACAATCCTGCAGTTAAATCGGAAATGACCAAAATCGTGTTCCGTCAGCGTCCCGTCAAACGAATCCTAAACGATGTCAAAAAAGCTTCTGGTCCAGACGAAATTCCTGTTATAGTCCTCAAGAGATGCGCCGATGAACTAACACCAGTATTTGGTAGACTTTTCTACCTATCCTACAAAAAAAGTAATATTTTCATCGTGCTGAAAGACGGCGCGAGTCCAGCATATGCCAAATAAAGGTAACAGAGCCCTGCCTAACAAATCTCGACCAGTCGCATTGCTTTCAGTTATATCAAAAGTAATGGAGAAAGCTATTAACCAACAACTTCTGAAGTACCTGGAAGGCCTCAATATTATCAGCGATCATGAATATGGTTTTCGGAAGTTCAGATCAACAGGAGGCCTTCTAGCCTATGTCACCCATCTTGGACGAACGGAATCGAACAAGTCTCGGGCTATTGCACTGGATATTTCTAAAGCCTGTGATCGTGTTTGGCATGAGGGGTTTCTAAGTAAACTACGATTTTATGGTATGCCCATTCGATTCTGTGTATGGTTGTCTAGCTTTCTTAAGGACCGCTCTCTGCAAGTTGCGAATGACGAAAAACTAAAAATCCTAAATTTAGCTTTGCTGACTGGATTCCATCGAAAGGAGAGCCATTTATTCGTCTGATCGGAGACCACGAGCTGACAAAGAGCCTCAACAGCCTGGAACATCGAAGACAGGTTGGTGATTTCACCCTCTTTTACAGATATTTCCATGGAAAATACTCGGCTGACCTTGCCCTCTTAATAGCAGAAATACACGACGGACCACTGCCGCTCATCCATATGTGGTTAAGCTTAATCCTCCTCGAACTTCATTATTTAAGAATTCTTTGATTTGGAGGACTTCATCCTTGTGGAACGACCTTCCCGAGGTCGTTTTTCCCAACGAGTATAATCTCCAGCGATTCAAAACCAACGTGAATCGCTTTATGCGCGCACGCACCACTCCCAGAGTGCTTAAAGGATTTTGTTGAAAGTTTCTATCCAGCGTAGGATTTGTTTAACAACACCGGAACTGTTTTATTTTATTTATTTATATGGAACTTTAATACAGAAAAACTTATTTGTTATTTTATTGACATATTATTTTTCTATTATTTTATATTACTATAACTACAAAATATACCTGAGATACCTTAATAAACATTACATGTGTTACCATTACAATATATTTTACAGACTTTCCTATAGTGCTTGTGCTTGATTATAAAAAAGGAAAATTTTCTCAATTTTATTTTTAATCTTATTAATTTACACCCTGTGTTAATAGTTATCAAAATATTATAAAAAATCTATTAAAGCAGGTCCTTCTCAACAAGGAATCCAACCCAAATTGAATAATAAAGGCTCCCTTATAGGAAAAATTAATAATTATTTTATGGTCTGTCATTTCAGACATAAAACCTTAAATATGTAAAATACGTAGAAATTTACCTAGACCTATAACGTCCAATGAGGAAAATGAAAACAATGTTTTGGCTTATTTTCATGCCTATCCGCAGGCTTCAATAAGAAGTGCCAAAGAAGATTTCGGCTTATCGTTTTGTGTGTGCAAAAAATATTGTCTACACATAATATGCATGATTATAAGTATACCAAAGTTCAATTTCTCAAGGCTGAGGACTGTCGACAAAGAACTTTGTTTTGCGAAAACTTATTAATTCATATACACAGTGTGTAAAAAGTCCCGGAACAGTCAATTATTTCAAAAATGGTGCACAATATAAAAAAACTTTCTGTATAAAAGTTGTTGGACTTAAAGAAATTTATTAAACTTAGATCCCTGTAATTATACAGGGTTGCCCAAAAAGTCGTGGTAACCGAAACTTCATTTTTTTTAAATGGAATGACCCTTTTTTGATCACATTTTCTGATTCCTCTAAACATTCTAAACAACAATTATAGAACATGTCATATGGGTAAACCTATTAGTTTTAGAAATAATTTGAGTTGAAGGACATAAATGCGATAGGTACGATATTACCTTTTGCATTTTTATAAGCTGGTACTAGAATTTTTTGCGTCACTGTCAAAGTAAATTCTCAAAATGTCGCTCAGCGAAAGGGAACGTATAACTTTACTAATAATAAGAAGTTTTGGAGACCGACAAAGATCAGTTATCGAGACAAAGGAATTATTTAATACAACTTTTCCAAACCGAGAGCCTATATCAAAATCTACAGTTGTGAGAACAGTTCAAAGGTTCGAGGTAACCGGTTGTTGCAGAGATAAACTTCGTTCCGGAAGACCAAAGTCGGCAAGTAGTGATGAAAAAAAATTAGAGACATTACTTCATTTTGTTCAGAATCCACATTTGTCACTCAGAAAAGCTGCTACCCAAGTTGATGTTTGTTTTAAATCAATTGACAATATTTTAAAAACCAGTAATTTTCATCCCTATAAAATAACTCTTGTCCAGGAATTATTAGAAGACGATTTTGATCGTAGATTGGAATTTTGCGAAGTAATGATGCAAAAACATGAAGAAAATAACAATTTTTTTAATCAAATAGTTTTTACGGATGAGGCAACATTCATGTTGAACGGGTCTCTCAATCGCCATAATTGTCGTTACTGGGCTGATCAGAATCCACATTGGATGAGAGAAACACATACTCAACACCCCCAGGTAAATGTGTGGGCTGGAATTATTGGCAACAGATTAGTGGGGCCTTTCTTTATAGAGGGGAATTTTAATGCCGAAATGTATCTCCACATGCTGCAAAATGAAATTGTGCCAGCAATAAACAATGAAGTAGGACCACTATTACGCAATACGTGGTTTCAGCGGGATGGAGCTCCTCCTCATTTTGGGCTAGCTGTTAGAAATTATTTAAACAACACTTTTCCTAACCGCTGGATAAGACGAAGAGGCCCCATAGAATGGCCTGCTAGGTCGCCAGACTTAACGCCCCTTGATTATTTTCTTTGGGGACACCTAAAAAATAAAGTATTTGTGACAATACCTGCAGATCTGAATGAATTAAGAGGAAGAATTATTGAAGAATGTGCATCTATCAACCAAGAAATGTTACAAAACGTCATCGACAAATTTTATTATAACCTAGCCCATTGTCAAACTGTGGGAGGAGGACATTTTCAGCATTTAATTAAATAACGACTTACACTTAATTTTATTTTTGTTCTTTTCAAGTTATTGTTAATTTTACTGCTTGTATTTAATAATTTAGTTGTTATTAAAATTTTGACACAACTTGAGTGAGGTTCATTTTACACGAGTTTAATGTTTTTCTTTTAATTTTAACGTAAAACATTTGAGCAGACTCGAAACAATGCAAAAGATAATATCGTACCTATCGCATTTATGTCCTTCAACTCAAATTATTTCTAAAACTAATAGGTTTAGCCATATGACATATTCTATAATTGTTGTTTAGAATGTTTAGAGGAATCAGAAAATGTGATCAAAAAAGGGTCATTCCATTTAAAAAAAATGAAGTTTCGGTTACCACGACTTTTTGGGCAACACTGTATAATTACAGGGATCTAAGTTTAATAAATTTCTTTAAGACCAACAACTTTTATACAGAAAGTTTTTTTATATTGTGCATCATTTTTGAAATAATTGACTGTTCCGGGACTTTTTACACACTGTGTATAGGAAGATACACAATTCTTTCGAACGAAATTTTCACGCGAAGGAATTTTTAATTGAAAAAATATTCATTATTGGGCGCAAGAAAATCTCCATGCTACGAGAGATTCTTCATTCCAAGAAAAGCTTAGTTCTGGCCATGTGTCTTTAATAAAAAAATCGAATGGGCTATTAACTAATTTTAGCGATTCTTACACTATGTTTTTAAAAAATATTATATGCAATGAAAATGAAATGACAAACCAGGAGGGACTCTTCTCCCTCACCCTGCAAAAATGGATCCACACAGACCAATTTATGCTACATATAATACATGGTTGAGGATTTGAAGCAGGAACTACGAAGAAAATTCCGTAAAATCAAACATAGTTTCCTATAGTACTGTATGTTAAAATATTTAATCCAAGGAAGCTATTGGTAACTGCAATAATCAAACCACTATTAAAGTACCAGCACATCTATCATAATGACATTTGATTTATTTTTAAGTAATTAATTAAAATTCAGTCATAAAATATTCAAAATTCCAGTGTAAACTACAAGAAAAAACCCAACTATCTTCATTTTCATTTCGTTTAACTAAACGCAGCACAAAATGGAGGAGCCACCGGAAGGGCTTTGCCCCGTTCCGTTCTTGGACAACTTGGACATATGCAACTTCGAAAATTATAAACACCCACCGTTTATGTGGGTCTTATGGTGGTTCAGCATGGCTGCAAAGGCTGCTTACGATGCGATTAAGAAGAAGATCGAGGAAATAATGGAAAACTCGGGCTCCGAGGATGGGGGCGATGAAGGTGCGAAAGAGCAACCACCGTCTTCACCTGAAGGTGAAGAAGGTGATGAAGAAGGTGGTGAAGAGGAAGATGCACCAGCAGAAGAGGGAGACGGAGAAGAAGAGGCACCAGCAGAGGAAGACGCACCGGCAGAGGAAGAGGCACCGGCAGAGGAAGATGCATAGGAAGAAGCGTAAGGTTTAGCAGACGATAGTATGAAGATTCACATAAGAAAGTAAATGTCTTAAAAAATATATTTTTATTAAATAAATTGAAATACTTTTAAAACATTAAATTAAACGAAAATTTAACACTTCAAAAAATAGTTTTTCTTGAACTCGTAGTTTTTAAAATCAATATTTAAAAACGACAACAAAGGCATAATTGTAAACCACAATTTTTTTTCGTTAAACCATCTGTTAGCGTACAGTAAAAAGTTTCAATTGGCACTAAAAAATTCAGGCGGGAACAATTGAGTCAAAAAGGTGATTTTTCTCATTTATACCGGCAACATAGGACTGCAACAGGGAAAGGGAGATTGGTGGAGTGGATTGGAGAAGTTACTTATGTGTAATATCTAAGCTGATGTGGGAGAGAGATTATAGGAGAGAAAGGATTTTCGTAGTCCGCATGCATCAAAAAATTGAGACCGAATGATGACTAATCTAAAACATTAAAAAGTAACCTTTTTTAACATTTCCTGGCGCATTAAAAATACTTAGGTACACTTAGGTACGCTTTAAGTTTTTAAGACGAGTTTAGTGATTTGAGTGACTTAAAACTCCCCACGATGGCGTAGCCACATGAGCTTGGCGCCCCTCGTATTTTACTACTTAAATACATAGCACAGCACAAACTACCAAAAAATCAAAAGCTCCTTTTAAATATATTCTGTCGACCCTCGTTTGTCGACATTCAACAAAAGAGCGGCATACGCCGCTACCCGATGCAAGTATAATACAGGTGTCATCATAAATCACAATTTTAATATTTATTGGACGAATAGGAATGGTGTCGCAAATATCATTGGGAAATGCCTAAAATAACCAGACGTCCTGCACTCCTGCATTAGGCAGGACCGTCAAGCATTCAGGAAAGAGAGCAAGATAAAGTGTCCTGCATTTTGCTTTGGCGTTAAAGAAAATAATAAATAAAACTACCGCTAGTAGAGCCAAAAGTAGCCGAATATGGAATTAATTAATTAAAAAAAAAGTCATACATATTATATTATATATGTCACAAAATGTGTATTTAAAAATATAGGCGCCCCAAAAGGACTTCTTCCTTCCGCCCCCAAACCCTGGCTACGCCTCTGGCTCCCCATCTTTATTTATTACAGACTTGAAAGTGAATAAAAACATAATACAATGTCGCGATGGTGTCGCAATAGTTTCTAAATATGATGGAACAATGATTTTGTATTTTAGAATCTACCAGCGGCGCACCGCAAAATTTCAGGGGAAGACCAATAAATAAGAAAATATCAGCCTGTTGATTCTGACAGCCGTTTGACATGTGCAATCATGTAACCCCTCTATTGCGTAACCTATACCAAATTTGAGCTAACTACCTTAGAAATTGCAGGAACTATAAAGAAAAAATTTAAAAATATTAAAATTACAACACCCTGTAGATCGGTAACGAAGCGTTTGAGGACCTATGTTTATTTGAAATTTTAGTCATAAAATAAACCAAAGAATCGCCCCTTTCCGTTTCTACATCATGTTTAGGAACATCCTGTTACATTTACTTAAAAATATCTATGACAAACGGGAGGAGGTTTCTATTTATAGGTTCTACGTTGCATTTGTTACACTTTTGAAATAATATACTTTGCCCCTAATATCAGTTTTCGAAATAACGAAAGCCGCAATTTTTACATGAAATTGTGTTTTACTTATAATTAAATAACACACCAGTTCACTTTTGATGTAAAGTCATAAAAACTGTAATTTTTACGTGCAAAAAGGTCTTTAACTGAAAGTGAAAGAATTACAATTCTTATAGTGGATAATAATATGGCGATAGGGTCAGGTCTTACGAAGAGGTTAAAAATGTATTTAATAACGCATTTACAAACCGAAAGCCAATTTCAAAGGCCATTGTTCTAAAAACTGTTTGACGATTGGAACAAACTAGAAATTGTAGAGGAGGATTATAATTAATAATTAAATTACACTCGTTATTTCGAAAAAAAAAATCAAAAGTGTAACAAATGCAACGTAGGAACTATAAATGAAAAATATACAGGGTGTTACATACAACAATATAAAATTCGTTTGATTTCAAGAAAAGCAGCTGGCAACAACACCAATGTCGTCACTCGGTACGTAAGATTCTCTTAGACAACTGTACCAAACTTGATTTAAATAGGCCAATAAATTGTTAAGTTATAAAACCGATTCCAGACTTTATATCCACACTGTATAAAAATTTTAAATAAAGTATACTTTATATTCATACTAAAAATTAATTCCCTTCCTTTAAATTTCACGGCATGCCACTGATTAACATAAGTTGTTGATTTTTGTGTGATCGTCATTCACCTCCGTGAATTGACCAAACATCTTCATTATGACATATACAGGTCCGGTATACAGATCTATATTGCAACTTTTGGTTATTAAACTATTACTTGAATACTCAATACTGAATTTTGTCACTTCTTTTCTCGACATTTTGACATTTTGTTTACGGGTAAAAGATCTTATACATTACTTCAAAAAATCCTAACTTACCCTAGAAGATCAGACAGTGACAGTGGTTGCTCGGGAGTTTCAATTTCCGTTTGTTCCGCTCCTTCTTCCGGTGTCGTTTCTTCACCTTCTCCAGAAGAAGGCTGACTTCCTGCGGGGGATTCATGAGGGGCCATTTTATATCTAAAAGAACAATTTATTTACGTAGAAAGCTATAAATCTATAACATTGAGTACAAAAAAGTTCATGCTTGTTGAGAAATTGTAAGAACACATAAAAAGAACCTACTACAGAAATGCGCTTAAAAGTATGAAATAGTATAATTTCAAGGATATTACAATATATTATTAATAATAATAACTAATACATAAGTTTCTAGTTTCTTAGTGTGTCCACAATGGCACACCGCCCCTCGCCCTTAGCCTGGTACCATAGCACCGCACAGCCTCGCTTGTGCTTCGCACAGTAGTCTCTCGACATCGAGACATAAACATGGACTGTGCGTTGTTATCTTCTTCCGATGAAGAAGATATTGTTTTAGACTCTAATATAACAAACTGGTACTTATATGCAGAGCTGGGCAAATACTTTTTAAAAGTATTTAAATACTAAATACTTAATTAAATTCAAAAGGATTTAAATATTAAATACTTCTTGAAGTAATGAAGTATTTAAATCTTAATTACAAAAAGTATTTAAATACTTTTTAGGTTTAAATACTATATTTAAATACTTTCTAAGTATTTAAATACTTTCTAAGTATTTAATTACTTTTTTTTAAATATTTATAAATACTTTTAAGAGTGAAACAAAATTTAAATACTTTGTAAACAATTACAGCCGAACCTCTATAACTCGAACCTCTCTTTAACTCGGACTTTTTAGTGGTTTTTGTACATTTTCCAAGATTTCTATGTACATATTTTAATGGTACATAGAGATAATGTATGTAATAAAAAAAATGTTTTGGAATATTCATGTGGTTTTCCCTTCTCTCTTCCAACTCTCTGTAACTCGATCTTTTTTGGTTGTCCCTTCAAGTTCGAGTTATAGAGGTTATATAGAGATATAGAGGTATATAGAGGTTCGACTGTAATTACTTTTAAAAATATTTAAATAGTATAGTAGTATTTTTGTCTCCTCTAAGTAGGCAGTTGAATAGGTAGGTACCTCAATCCTCAAAATATTTTAGAATCAAATAAGATTTAACAGCAATAAAAAGTGTGTTTTGTAATATTTTATTGGTATTGATTTTAATTAAAAAACCACGACAACATAAACTTAAGGGTACAGGAATAAAACAGGAATTGTCCATATTTATCGAAATCGAGATTACTAGCGCAACCTGTTGGCACATGTTGTTACTTTCCATGGTCAAAATATTAGCCCCGAATAAAACTAGAAACGTCTGTAGAAATTAGAGTCAAAGTTTTACTGTACTGAAATAAAACTAGGGATGTCCATACTAAAAAATGCATTTTATCTCAAAACTCTGATTTTCTGGCAATCCTTATTTTATCCCTGTATTCTTCAACTGATAACATAACAAAAGACTTTCTACCTAAACCTAATTACTCAAAATTCATAATGCAAGACTAATAATTTATAATGTAATGTTTTAAATGTTCGATGCGTTAGGTTTCATAAGAACAAGATTTTCGAATATGAAAACATTCTTTCAACTGGGGCAGATGAGGGAAGAGTAGTGTTATATTTTAAAAATAATTTGTTGATAATGGGATATTTTCTCAGCATTTCTATGTCTGTTTGCGAGTCTTGCATATATTGTGAATGCTTTCAAAGTGGGGACGATTTGCTTCCGTGAGAGAAAATGCAATGTAGTTAGTATTTTGTACATTAAGTACATTCTTTTGTGATATGATAAAATTAAGCTGCAAACTTGAAGCTGAATTATATTTTTTAAAAACACACTTTAATAAATACAAAATACATTAATAACTTCGTATATTACGTAACATGTGCTAAGATTATCGTATTTTTTTTAATTACTTTTGCCTGATTTCTTCAGTTTTTTTTTTCTGTTTCATCGTATATGGGGGGTAATTACAACCAAGGGACCCCCTCCTTTTATACGCGCCTGCATGACCTATTTCGAGATCCCTACGCCATTGATCAGGATGAACAGCTATGATTTTCGGTCCAGAATCATTTGATTTCTGACCATCAAAGCTACCATTTCGTTCCTTCCACTTGTGTCGGCATCGTACGGAAACTATATTTCGCTTCCTGACACGCGTGACAAGTGCAAACTTAGAATTTTCCACATGAACCATATTTAAATAGAAAGCAGTACTTCAATAGTAAAAAGTATTTAAATACCCCAAAAAAGTATTTAAATACTCCAAATAATATTTAAATACTAAAAAAATATTTAAATACTCAGAAAGTATTTAAATACTAAAAAAGTATTTAAATACTCCAAAAAGTATTTAAATACTGAAAGGAAAATAAAAAAGTATTTAAATACTAAATACTTTTGCAAAGTATTTGTGAAATAAATACAAATACCTATTATAAAAAAGTATTTAAATACTCAGTATTTAAATACAAAAAAGTATTTAAATAAAAAAAAGTATTTGTGAGTACAAATACTGCACAGCTCTGCTTATATGCTTAAAAACAAAAATCAAAATTGCCAGTTCATCCCATTAACGTAAAGTCAAGATTCAATGGAGAATTTTATCACCCTTATAATGATCTAAGGAAATATTCCCAACGCTTTTTTGAACATATGATAATGCATATAGATATTTTTGATTATATCATTACTTGGATTTTTATGCAGGACAACACTATTTAAAATAACAATTAAAATGTTAAAAATTATTCCAGTAGACCTTATTTTTTTTTAATTAATTAATTACGACCCTGTTTAAACATATTTTTTAATGTAACATCCTGTATATTAACTGATTTTTCCAATTTCACGTCAAATTCTGAACGTAATTTATGTAATATAGCCTTCATCGGACGAAGATGACAACGCACAGTCCATGTTTATATCTCGATGTCGAGAGACAAACTGATCAACAGGCAAGGCAATGAGCTAGACTCGGTGCGCCGTTGTGGACACTACTGTGCGGTGCTATGGTGCCAGGCTATGAGCGAGGGCGCTGTGCGGTGCTCCCTTGTGGCCATACACTTATGCTATAAGCTGTTAGTATCAGCGCAAAGATTGACAGTTAATAAATATAGTTATTTGTAAAACTATTGCTTTCCGTTGACATCAAAAACGTTAGCATTATCTATTGTAATATCCTTAAGATAATAGTAATAGTTTTTAGGTTTAGGTGATTTTTTAAAGTTCTATTTTCTCTATTTATTTATTTCTTTTTTTGTAATAGATTTAATAAGTCTTATTTCTTAAGCCTTGCGTCTTTAACTTTTTTGACAAATAAGAACTTAACTTAAGAACCTGGAAAAAGACAAATTAATATTCTTAACAAAAATATTTCAACCAAACCCGTGGCTGCAAGAGCCACGTCTATATTTTTTTAGAGTTATTGTTTAAAAGTTAATTTCTTGACCAAAGAACCATGAAATAACATACAACATTTTCAGCAACATTTTTTTTATCGTTACCCCGTCCCCTCGGAAATCTACTCTACCGCACATCCAGAAAGAATCAACGGTCGGTTAATCCCGAAAAAAGTTGCGCAAATACACATTAAAAAAAGGTCTAATACAGGTAGAATTTTTTTGGGTGTTGAAAGTGAAAGTTATTTTCGAAAATAAGGCATAATTTGAAAACGGTTCAATATATTGGATTGAAAGTTGGCAGTATGGTGTTTTTATGAGTAAGAAATAAGAATTTGTAGAATATTTTTCCACACGCTAGTTACATACACTGGGTTTAATAAATCTATTTTTTTTTACCTGTTATTAAGTATTTTTAATACAAGACTCTCAAAATTTCCCAAAATGTCTAAACTAAAAAAGTATAGTTCTTGTTCGATCTTAAAACTCTAACCTTTTCGATATATTTCTATTTTTACTTTGCTGCCTTGTGATATTAAGATCGAGCCAAATATACCTTTTTAGTTTAGAAATTGCCTTTAGACAACATTTGATTAAAAATAAGTAATCACAGGTAAGAACGGGAAACATTTCGAAAAAAACTTATATGACTTAATTGGTCTAGTTTCAATGTTTAGTATCTCCAGTTGCTCTATGGTTCATAAGTTATGGGACTACCTGTATAGATACTAATCTTTATTAATGAACAAATTTCAAACTTACTGGCCGGCCTCCTCTTTGGTAACATCGATCCCGAAAGCCTGTATCTGCGTATTCGGATCTTCCGCAGGAGGTAGTGGAGGTAACATTCTCAGATAGCTGACCTTTTCTTCTTCCTTTATTTCCACTATTGGTTCTTCCACCACAGGTCCTCTCATAAGAGACATTAAAATGCCAAAGAAATACTTAATTACTACTGCAACGCCAAAGCCGGAATAGTAGAACGTGTAAAATAAGAGTTTAAAGAAGCCTAAAAAATTATTAAAAAATAATGTTTGGCGCTCTAATTCTTGAAAATAAAGCACTTACCAATAAAAAGTTCAGGAATGGTCATTTGTTGCATTTCAATAATCTTATGTTTAATATTACTGGGACTTAGAGCGGATAATCCATAATAAATTCCATCTTTGACTGCTTGATAGGTGCGCCTAAATGGATCCTTACCGCCTCTGAAAATTAAAAATGATATTTAAACAATCGTCAATCTGGGAGAAAATATGTCTTGGCATGACCACATCATTGTGGCAATGGTCAAAAGCCTCGCAGAACTTTGTGTACTTTTCTGGACCAAAAAGTTGTATATACCTTAACAAGTTTTGACACTCTACAAAGCACAGATGCGACCATCACTAGAGTACTGCTCTCATGTCTGAAGCTCTGCACCCAAGCATACTCTTTGACTACTGGATTACATCGAAAGGAGAGCCATTCATCTGACCGGAGACCGCGAGCTGACAAAAAGGGTTGGTGATTTGACTATGTTGGGATTTGGGATAAAGAAGAGAGCAAGTGGCCTGACTGTATATATTATTGGTTGAGGAGAAAAATTAGGAGACGATTAAGAAATATACAATTTAAATGCACAATGCGACGACAGAGTGACCCATAGACAAAATGTCTTAGCTTTGCTTCGATTCCACAGAGTTTTTCTCGTCAGACGCACCGTTCTTGTAGAATTGAGCAGGCTAATCAGAAAAAATATCCACATGAAAAATTTGTGGTTCTATATCCTATTAACACATACCAAAATTGAAAATCATCTCTAAAGTACTTTCGAAAATATTAAAAAATAACCATTTAAAAAATAAAAATTCAACACTCTGTAGCAAAAAATGTAAGCCGTTGCGGACATATGTTCATATGAACTTTTCTTTATAAAATGACCTAAAGAATCACACCCTGACATGTTAGCACGTCATTGAGGAACACCCTGTATATTACCAAAATAAAGAACGATAACATTTTATGAAATACTACCCTAATATTCAACATGGCCACCATATTTTCTACACAAACGAATGATTCATGCAAATTCCACCACTGCATTTCTAACTATCCGAGGGGAAACTTTTGGTACTTATTCTCTGATAATTCTCTCAAATAGTCTATGTTTTCGAAATGGGACATAGACTTCTCCTTTTAAGAAACTCCATAAGAAAAAATCTAGAGTAGTTGTATCTGGTTACCTCAAAGCCCAAGCAAAATCTTACCTTCATCATCGTTATGTTGAAATTATTATCACACACACCTCCTATTGTACGAAAGGAGTCCGAAATAGGGAAAGCTGGGTCAAAAAAGTATTTAAATGTTCTTCAAGGCATAGGCGTACTAAAATTGATAAATATCATTTCGAATCACCGTTCCCCTTCAAATACTAACAGCAAAACACAGCATTAAAACAATGCCGGCGCACGCCTAATTACAGTGTGCATAAGATATCTTTTTCCTCTGGCTTTGGCGTAGCACCGGTTTCATCGCTTTCGACGGCGAACTGTAGCTGTGACGTCAGATTTACGATTTAAGAAAATATTTCAAATATATATCATGAGTCTTTACCAAATATTCATTATAATATCATATAATTTTGCAATAAAAAAATTAATATGAATATAAAATATACATTGTGATCCTAATCCTCATTTTAAAGATTATTTTCACTGCTTCAGACTAATGGGCAAAACAATAGATGTTATATTAATATAACACTAGAATGGGGACATTCGATTAAAATATCAAAGTTCCATTTAAGGCACGAATATTTTTTATTTTTTTTATACCTCGTCACTCAAAATTATTGATTTGGTGATATATAAATGTACCTTTGCTCGTCTTCATCGGTCATATAACTATACGTAGTTGCTCTGGTTGGTCCACCGCCACCACTATCCTCTGCTGCCATCAAGCCACTCGCATGCTGCATTTCGAAAATGGCATCCTCGCAGAAATTAATGAAAGCCTCCAATTTTTCCTTGCCTCCACCTTCAGTTACGATTGAATAGAAAAAGGCTCTTTTAGATTCCTTGATTTGGGGTTTTTCCCACTGTTCAATGTTCGAGTGTTTAATTTCAAAGTAAACTCGTTCGATACGTTTGCTGCCACCTGCATAAGCAATTTTATTGGTTAGATGATAAAAATTTTTAAATAATTTTGCAACGAAAGCCTTTCATAATAAGTACAGTGTGTCTATTTTTGGGTAGTTTTACGGGGTATCTCCGTTATTAGTAAAGATAGACGGACTTTTTTGCGAAGCAAAAAATGTCAAAACTTGAATTTATCTACGCCTCCTCGTTTTTGATACACGGAATGTTTTTGAGAATTTTACATTTTGGGACAACGTAAGTACGGGCATAATATTAAGACTAAAAATAAAGTATTACATATCTTTGAGAACCTTGTTAAATGCTGAATTACATTATTAAAGATATTTACCCATTTACAAAAAAATCAACTTTTTTTTCAGTTTTCAGCAAGAGGTCTCAGAAAAGTTACCACAGGGATAAATGGCTTGTGGCGGTCAAGTGTTCATAGCGACGTCGCTTTTTGATCCTTCGTGTCGGCTCTTCCTATCATTGCGAAGCAGAAATCGCAGCGTCAGCATCTTTTCTTGAATACTATTGAACGTAGAAAAAATCTGAGTACATAACTGGATTCTACGTAAAAACTACAAGGAGAACATTTTATTTCTTTTTGATAAGTTACAGGATAACCGAAATATGGGGAGTATCCCAAAATGTAAAATTCTCAAAAACATCCCGTATACAAAAAACGAGGAGGCCTCGAAAAATTCTAATTGGGGCATCTTTTGTTTCACAAAAAAGTAGCATAGTGCTGCAAAAACCGCATCCCTATATGTTCCCGTAAAACCACACAAAAATGGACACCCTGTACACGATGAGCCAAAAAAGGCGATCACATCTTTTCTGAATAACTTCATTGTTTAAAATCATTTTTAAACCAAATTTGTAGAAAATATTTGCAAAGTATAGTAAAATTAATTTAAAGTAGATCAAATTAGGATATCATACAGAGCAGGTGAAAATAAGCAGTACTTTTAAACAAGTTGCAAAATTTTTCAAATAATTGGGACTTACATGTTAAAGCCTCTTATATTCTCAACAATAAACAGTTTTTAGATTTCTTGATATTTCACTCTGTTCAACATTTATGACTAATTTTCTAACCTAGGCAGTTGAAAACTGAACATTACTGTTTTTAGTCGGTTGGCTATGGAAACAATTTTATAAAATAAAACAGAATTGATATTTGGATGAAAGAAACGTATTTCATCTTTAATTTGTTAAAAAATATGTGTCAAACATTATTAACATCAAAAACATAGCTTACTAAAAAAATAATTTGAAAAATTGTTCAATATGATCCCCGGCTTGTTCAATGCATTTTTGTAAAAGTTTTTTCCATCGACTAATTGCGTCATTGCTTGTATTTTGGTCAAAATATTCCCAACTACGTACAATAACTAAAAACAGTGATATTCACTTTTTAACTGTTAGAATCATTTGGTAAAAAAACTGTCATAAATGCTGAACCGAGTGATATATCAAAAAGTCTTAAAAAAAGTTTTTGGTTTAAAAAATTAGTTGAAGAAATTATTTGAAAAAAGAAAGAATTTATTTTTGCGCCTTGGTTAAAGTAACTTCTTATTTTAACCTGCCCTGTATGATATTCTAATTGATCTTATAACTTTTAAATTCATTTCACGGGAACTTATACTTTTGTAAATATTTCCTGCAAATTTGGTTTAAAAATGGTTTAAACAATAAGGTATTTCAGAAAAAAATAATGTGGTCCACCATGTATATAGTAAAAAAATGTACGGGTTGCGTCCAATAAATATAGATAGTGTTACCTGAGCGAACCTGCAAATAAATACCAGATACTTATATATATTTTTTTATGATTACAAGATATAAATTATCAGTTTCAGATTTTTTTTCTTACCTAAAATTTCAATACGTCCCAGGAATGGTTCGAAATAGTTCAAAACCGAACCAGCCGTCTCCAAGAATCGCGCCAATCTGGGTTCATTTGGCATGTGTTCCGATAAGTTGGTTAATAGTACGGCCAGATTAAAACCGATTTCTTTAGCCGGTTCGTGAAAACGGTCTATAAATCCTACATAGTCAAGTTTGCCATCGTGGTTGGCTTCACAACAAGCGAGGAGGAATTCGATTTCTTCACTAAAAAAAAATTGAAAGAAACTGTGTTTACACATTGATGGTTCGTTAGAACTTTTGAGAAAAGTATTTAATATCATTACTGAGATGTATTGCCTACTTTGTTATTTTTTTCTACAGTTCTAGAATTTACTTATTCATATTTTTTCTACGTTCAATAGCTTTCAAGAAAAAAACAAAATTGTCTTTTTTAAATAGGTAACCCGATATATGTTTTAATAATGTAATTAAGTTTTTAACAGCTTCTCAGAAATATATAATACTTTATTTTTAGTCTCAATATTATGCCCGAAAATTACGTTTTTTAAAAAATATACAATTTTTTTAGAGGCCATGACAGCTTTCTTTTTTAAAGAACACAGTTATGTCATAGTGAAACGTAGAAAAAGTCTGAGCACGTCACTGGATTCTACGTAAAAAACTACAAAGAAAACATTTTATCTCTTTTTGATAATTTACATGGTAACCGAAATATAGCGGTTGTCTCAGCATGTAAAAATATCAAAAACGAGGAGGTCTAGAAAAACTCAAATTGGGACAACTTTTGTTTCACACAAGTAACAGAGTGCTGCGAAAACCGCATCCTTCTATCTTTACTAATAACGGAGATACCCCGAAAACCCAACGAAAAATGGACACCCTAAGAACTAAGCGGAATAGTATTTGAGATATTGTCATTTCAAAAATCACACTTATTTAATAGACGGCAGTCTCTTCCTAATGTACCTTATTTATAATTTCATATAATTTTTTCGTATCTACCGAAAAAGTTCACTTCCGATGTAATTACAAGTGACTGATTATGAACTTCTGGTTCTATGGAAACAGAAAAATGAAATTTTAAGAAAGGAATGTACGCCGTTTTTCTCTGAGGTCTACCGTTCGAATATAGTCCAATTAAATTTTAGTGTAATTTTTCGAATGCCAATACAAAAAATACAATTTTAAATGTACATACAACCTATTATACAAAATATGTTTAGAATTTTGAGTAAAATCCAAAAATTAGAAAGAAAAACTATCGTGCTCCATTTAGAAATGAAAGGAAAACAAAGTTGGCATGTACCCTTGGTATAAGAGGAAGTGATAGAAAATATTAGGCAATACTTTTGGTTAAAAATATAAAAGTTTAATAGTTTCCCCGAAAGTTCTAACAAACGCTCGTCGTTATTCACCCTGTATACATAAAGGTGATTAATAAAAGATCCATAATAGTTGAATAAAGCTTGAAACCGCTGAAGATTAATACCCTAAGCAGTAGAAAAAGTAAATAACGTATCTTGTCAGCGTTGTTAAAAACGTTCGAATCTAGTAAAAAAATTAAGTCAAATTAATTTATTTACTCTTTTATAATTTCGATTCTCGGGGTTTATTAGGGAAAATAATGAAACTAATAAGTATGTGTATGTAATGTTAAAAAATGTTATTTTGATATAATTTGGCAAACGCTATTGATCATGCTCCAATAATCTCGTTGAAAATTTTCCGACTGGCTATTAATAATAAAGTAAATCTTCTGTGTCCAAAATAGCTAATTAGCAGTAATTTTAATAGTAACAATATTAATTGATACAGCCGATATAGGTGGAAATCCGTACCTATAGTATTATGGGATACAATAAAACACAGTTGAACTTGTAAATTTCCAATAGACACATGGTACGTTACGCATCCAAAATCTATCCGGATGGATTTTCCCGACATTATAGCCCACCCCCTATGCTCTTTATATTCGTTCAAAAATGTGAATTTTATTGTGCCTTCCATATCATTGTCATCTGGCGAAGCTGCAAGATTAACGAAACGTGTCATGTTCTATTGTAATACAGGGTCTTATGTGTTATCGAAATGACTTATTATATTTAAATGGGTAACTCTTCGGGTGCCCTAGAGAAAGTCTACATACTTTTTTTTTAAATCGAATATCTAAATACTAAGGTAAAGACCCTTTTCACCCACATACTGTCGCGCCGTTCCATCTGGATTGAGTTAGCAACAATGTGAGTCACACAGATCACACCGCGTGTCTCGCCCTTGCTTAGATACCCGCCGCACGCAACTATCGTTCTTCAGTATGTTTGGAGATGCGGGGATGGAATGTCGAGGGTTCCACGTGCTTGATGTATACGAATTTTAAACGTTTTGTTAGTTGTAGCATTACCCGATTTTTTTCTGTTGTGAAATAATTCATAATAACAAATGTCGTGATGTGATTTCAATTTGGGGGATATTATCTACTGTTGGTGCTGGAATTTAATAATAAAACGGGTTATTTTAAAATAAGATCGAAGGTAAGCGAGTATATACCTTAAAATTGTAGTTTTCTTTTCTAAAAAGTTTGAAAAAGAAGTGATAGCGCGGGTCAAAGCGTCTTGTTGTCAAAAATTGAACACGTGCGTTTATAATTCTGCGTATATGACAACACCGCCTCAATAAACTATTGATGCGAACGTCCTCAGTAGCGGCCACGTAAATTTTGAGATTTCAAATAATGTGTATATTTCGTATAAAAATCAAAGCGCCATTTATAGTTATTTTTCTTCAATTTATTTTTAATCTCAGGATTTGCGCGTTTAAATATAATAAGTCATTTCCAACACCCTGTATAGAGGAAAAGTATAAGTTCAACAGTGTTTTACCGTATCCCATCATACTATAGTAATAATATTACAGGAATATAAATCAAATGTTTGCCAACGTTTCGCTTTATTATTTGTTGATAATAAAGCGAAACGTGGGCGTAGATACCGACTCTACTACTTGGAAATTCACTTTGAGAAGATACAAAACACTGCGATAAATAAAACTTAACAAGTAAATAAATTCAGGTAGTCACAGTTAATTAGTGATCAATTTTCATGTCGGAAAACATGAAAAATGAAAATTTTTGATGTGCATATTTTCCCTGTACGCTTTTTACATTGTAGAAATATTTCCTTGTATGCGTCTTTTTCCTGTGCGTTTATATAACTGTGCGCTTTCGGTCACTACTTATGCTGTTCCGCATATATTATTCTACTACAAATACTTATTAGTTATCTTTATACAGATATTTAGATTATAGGATTCTTAATCCGACATATTGAGGGACTATTGTCAAAATAATTTATATTACTGCCGTCTAATAAACTACTCGATGGTAATTCTAAACAAATTATTACTTACGGTGTATAACTCTTTTGTTGTTCCATTTTTTCCTTAAAATCTTTCGGATACACCCATCCGTCGTTGTTAATATCGATTTCCTGAAAACTGGCCGATGATGTCAGGTCCTTTAACTTCAAAAACATGTCGAAATATTTCAAAATTAGTTCTACATTGGAAGCACTTTCCACTAACGTATCCACCATCTGCTTGCCAATTGTTCCATTAACAACGTTTCCTAGAAATTATCGATATATTTAATATACAACTGTAAAGTAAGAACCCTTTATCTTACTTACTAACGTTATATGTAATTCATTATCACTAATGATATAATAAGTTTATTATACAGGATGTCCGGGAAAATGTGGGAAATATCCCAGATATGAAAAAAAAGTGAAAAGAGTACTACAAGTTCATATAAAGTTTTTTCGAATAGTTCTCCTCTTCGGAGATATAAGCTACCAAAGAACCCCAATGGAATCAAGTTTTGTACACATAATTATTGAACAACCAGGTATATTTCAGTTTTTAATATGATGGACACCAGGTAACACCCTTTAAATTACTACCCAAGAAAGTGTTGTGAATTACAGCTGCGGGGACGAACTAGCTATGACAATCATGACCCCTTTTTTCAACGTCCTGTATGATAAGAACTTTGGACAGCATTTTTTACATAGCTTCAAGTCGATAATTCTAACCGTTCTCGAAGAAACGTTTATTTTTGGCGTATTTCAATAAAAGATTCATCTTTGTTCCTATCAATTGTTCACTTCAAAATTTCACTTGTTCATATTTAATGCGAGGGAAGTCCCCTCAGTGTAAATAAAATGCCGTTTTTTCGAGATCGGTTAGGATTAGCGACATGAAGAAAGAATACTTAATTTGTCCAAAGTTCTTATCATACATGGCATTAAAAAAAGGGGTCATGAGTGTCCCGGCCAGCCTGAGAGTCTTACCTGGTATACATCATATTTAAAAAAATTAAATATACCTGATGATTCAATAATTAAGTGTAAAAAGCTTGATTCCATTGGAGCTCTTGCCCATACCTCCGAAGAGGAGGCCTATACAAAAAATGAACTTGTAGTACTCTTTTCACTCGTTTCTTCATAGCCGGGAGATTTCCCACATTTTCCCGGACACCCTGTATAACGCATATGATTTCGGGTTATTCTGTTTTAGTCATGTATTTTGTGGATTATTTATTTATAGTCCTTAAAAAAAAATTTCAAAACGGCCCATTTTATAGAAAATATTAATTTTTTTAAGTACTTGGTTAACGGGTTTGTTCCAAAATCAATCATTAAATTATAGTTTTGTTTTCTTGACCGTTTTTTTCAAATAATAGGTAGTTTGTTCTTGGGTTTTGGCCACTTTGAAATGGAATTCCAATATTTTGTTAACAATTCTCACCCACTTACACTAAAATAGTAGTAAAACTGTTTTAATGTAAGTGGGGTGAGAATTGTACAAGGCATTCATATTTTCTCATTTCATTCTAAACTAATACTAAAGGTGCATTTACACATGCATGGATTTAGTGGCGCCAGTGGTCGCGCCAGTTCTATTTGCACGCCAGTAAAGGTTTACACTTTATTGAGAAAACAAAAACAAGTGGCACGCCAGTTTAATTTTTAAAGCGTTTTTCACAGTGCGCACACTATGTCGAGTGAACTTGTAACATGGTCGCTAAACTTTTAGTGGAAAAAAAGATAAAAGAAATACAGAAAAAGAAACGACGAAAAGGCCATGTCTGGGTTAAACCATGAATTAACCGTCGACCTGCTTTGGGTGCACATCCGATAAACACGGATAAGATTCATGCCCTTCAAGAAATTTGACTTTCAGTTCTGCTAACCACTTTTTTTTAGCAATAATTATTATTAATTACATAAAATAGGAAATTTGTTATTAACACCGTCAAAAATATTGCTTCGTTCTACTTTGTTTATACGCCTTTTTTCTTTATCAAATAGTTCGGACGATGGTTTAATACAATAAATCGAAACGTTAACAAAATATTGGAATTTCATTTCAAAGTCACCGAAACCCAAGAACAAACTACCTATAAAACCAATCATTAAAGTTTTTACATTTTTGTTGGACAGTGCAAGATGTTTTACTCTGGTTTCTTAGGCAACCCAAGGTTGCAAGCAAAAGAGGCGGTTCAGTGCCTGAAGCAGACGTAAGGTGACGCACGAAGTTAAAAATGTATCGATTGATACATCGAAAATTGATATATTAAAATTCAATCAATCAGTGGCTACAAACAATAGATTTAAAGTGATTGGAATAATCTTTCAGGTATATTATTTTAGGTTTTCTATGCCGCTTACTCAAAAACAGAGCATTTGCGTACTCTTCTTACCTTCCAGCATTGACAACATCATAGTTATCATATCTTTTTGAAGGTTAAGCAGTTCTTTCAGCAAGTCAACTTGACTGGAGTGTTTCGACAATTTATCTTGCATATGGGAAAAGAGGAACAGGAAACCTCCTACTGCGTCCCACAACCTAATAAGGAAAAAAATTAACGTTAATGTCAAACAACGATACCATATTTTCGTGTTTACAAATGATGTTGCAACAATATGGCTGAGCAAATTATAGTAATAACCAAAGATCTTGTAAAACTCCAGATAGAAAAATGTACATTTCTAGCCTACGCAACGAATACAAATAGCCTCGCCCACCTCCTTCGGTCATTATTGCAGCGTAGCCAGATTGTCATATTTATCGCAAAGGTATCTTGCAAGATCCCAATTAAATATTTGTTAATTTGACAATTACAACTGGTTTAAGGTTAATCCGCAATTGCTCTTAAAAAAAAATTATTTCCCAATAATTTTGCTATAAACTGTGAAAGGCGATGAGAGATTCTTAAAAAATATATTATTATACTTAAAAGTATCAAACGAATCTTGAACTAATCCGACTGAACTCTGGCAACATCTATTTTTATTTTACAACTGCGCTAGGACCCGAGAACCAAACTTCAATGACTAAAAATCTCGTAAAAATTACAGCGTTGGTGCTGTGTTCTAACGGATATTTATATATTTTGGTTGTTTTGTGTTTTTTTTTATTATTGGTGAAAAATTGTCTTTATTATGATCATGGTGCATTCATACCTAGTTTGTAAACGAGTGGATCATTTAAATAAGGATTTATCTTTTCATCAGTAAGTATGGTTATGTTTCAATAGTTAACCAATTGATATAACCAGACTTGTTACCATTCAGCGCACACACATATTGTTCTCTCTTCCACCCATTACTGATTTTCAATAACATTTCACACACTCACAGCTTCACTTTCCAAGAGTTTTATGAATGGATTATTGAACCTGTGGTACTAACTGACATTTTACGAAGCAAAAATGGTCAGTCAAGGAGCTGTCTGATTGTACAAGTGTGTCCACGGATTGACCCCCGAAGAGGCAAAACTTTTTTATTTGTAAGTTTATGAAAAAAAGTCATTCTTCATAAAAGCTCCTGCTTGTGCTCAAACGCATATTATTTTCACAAATTTATATGCCGTGTGTTCAGAAGCTTAGTAACAACTTAGTTGTTGAGGTTGAAAAGCTACACCTTAATACAACATTTTTAAAAAGTTATACCCATTTCATAAAATTAGAAATAAAATTCTCTGAAGGCTTAAATCAGAATACTATTAAACAGAAAATCGTACTAACCTGGAATGTGCTAAAGCCTGTTGATTCAAGGGGCAAGGCCCCTGAATGACCTCAGTAAGGGTGTTGAACACCTGACTGGCTACACCGATGGCCTTGAAGAAATTAGCCTTACCAGCAGGGTCTATTAGTTCTTTGCTCGAATAGTGCCAGTAGAAATCCATAATGGATTCCTGAAGTCGCAGAAGGTAATCGACAGTGCAAATTACGACGTTTACTGTTGTCGTGTTACCGGCTTGAGTACGGAGGTAATTTTGCCACTCTGAAAATAAATGTATATAAGTTTATTTTACTAAGTAAACATGCACAACACAACGATTTGACAATTTAAATGATGAATATTTCCAAGTAGTACCTTGTACGTAAAAATTTTTTCATACTTTGTGAGAATGCTTTTGCTATAGTCTATACAGAAGAAAATGAAAGAGGAAGAGGGGCCGTTATTAGCTTCTTATTATCCTTTATTTCATTTACCGTCTTAGAAAAATAAATACATCTTGGCATAGTGTAGTAGAAATCAGAGAGCTACATTTTCTTGCATATTTCATGGTGCTGAAATTCAAAATGGCGAATGGGAGCCATCTTGTTAAAAAAATTTAATAGAAGTGGGGCCATGCGATACATCATTTTAAAGGTCCTATCGAGTACTCTACGATCCCAGAATATTATGTCCCTTAGTCTTACCCAAAACAAAATGGTGGCTTTTTAAAAAATAATATTGACTATTTTTTTCTTCTGTTATTTTAGTTTAGATTTTACAACTTGATATAAAGCAGTATCAGCCAGCTGCCAACGCGTCAAAATGTAGTTTACCATCCACTATTGGCCACACCCAAATTTTGTAAAAAAAAAATCAAAGTTAGCATATGGGGGGTTACCTATTATAGAACCGCACTGGTGGCTTACCTAAGTTGTGACCCTCACAAGTCAGTTGAATGAATCTAAACAGAGCACAAGTGAACTCAGCATCATGCATATTCTTTTCACCAGCCGCACCTAGAAAATAAAAATTCTTAACAAAATATTATATATTACATATTTTGTAATTACATATTCATTAATTCTAATATCTGTATATCTTAGGTTTCCTTCTTATATACAAGGCGATATGGAAATGCATTGTATTTAAATAATACTCATTGGGTGTCCTACAGATAAATACTTTCTTTTTGTAACTATGGATACTTTTAGAATTAATTTTGATTGTCGACGTATCGATAGATTTTTAATATCGGTACATGCCTACGATCGATTTCCGCCCTGGACGATCGTCTTTGTTTGACAACTATCATAGATCATGGGTGCCGGCGGGGTTGCCTAAGGTACAGCATATGACCCCAACAACATTGTGCACAGGACGAGCTACGAGACACCTTTAACCGTGCGCACTATCCCATTTTTTACTCATAACCTTTAACTTTTTATTGCACATCCCATAAGCTGTGTTACAGATCGATGGTAAAGACCCCTAAAATTAAACTATATACGCCGCACGCCATTGGCAACCATATGTTTACTCGACTAGTTGGTTGTCAATCTTACAGCTTTGATATTTCCAAGTTCAAAAATGGCGGCAAGCTAAAGTGTATTAAATTATTCTTAAGAGGATGCCGGAGTCAGTCGAAATCTCCGATTTGACCCCTGTTCATTTCGCGCTGTGTAGGCACGAGGCGAATTGGATCTTCCCCTTGCCATTAGACCAATACGTCGAGCGTCCGCCCGTAATCGGTACGTTGACAGAAACAACGATAATCGGAGGAAAGAGACGGAACGTGATCGGGGTCTAGACTTCAATTTTTAGCACTGAAAAACGGAGTTTTCTCTTTTTATGAAAACGATGCATTTTTTTTTCAAAAAAAGATGTTAAACTTGTCTAAATTTTATTAATAATTGGAGGAAAGTCCATAATTTCTTTGTACATGGAACAATAAATAAAATTAAATCTACAAATCTTCCGAACCAAAAAAATATATACTTTCCTCCAATTTCAGTTGCATTACAAAGTTGTTTTCCTTGAACATTTTCTTCCTAAAACAGAAATAAACGTTTGGGGAGAAAACTCGTTTAGAGGTACTCCGGAATCCACTTAAAATGAATAAGATAACGTTTATTTATCAACAAATATATAGGAAACAATTAGTAACATTTCGGTGAATTATGGGGATTTAACACCTTTAAGCCCGCCTTATAAGACTGGTTTTGACTATACCAGGTCTATGATAGAAATAAATTAAATTTTCAAACGATCGACGACAATATCTCTAAACTAAAAGTAAAAGATAACGGCGTGCAAAATCATAAAAATCCTAAAATCCTAAATATATAATTAAGACTGAAAACAAAATATTTTATAAGTTCAGGATGTGTTCCGTTATACCTGTAAATTTTATTTTAAAAATCGGGTCTATTCGAACTGTACCTTAACCATAATTAATATATTGCAGTTAAAAGCATACTTTTTATTTACGATATTTGATAATATCTAGAAAAAATAAATCATAGAACTATTTTGTTTTCTAACCTTCAGACCCAACTCCTAAACCCTCAGCTTTCGTATTCCTTTCAAAAGCGTCCAAGTCTAACACTCCACAACTGTTCATCAAACCAGCGATACTCGTAAAGAACCCGACGTCTTTCTTGTCCTTAAGATGGTTGAGCATGCCCATCTGTATGTCGTTATTGCCACCTCGTAAAACTGAGATGCCCAACTGAAGCGTTTTCATTACCATGTCGGATGGTACACCTTTGCAAGCCGAGATATGTAGAAGAACCATTTCGGCTACGCCTCGGTTAGCTAATCTGGCTTGGTTGAATAGTAGTTTCTGTTTTTCCATTTCTTGTTCCTATATGAATTGTATAAATTTTAAAAAATGGTAATTGAAAACTTAAGCTGTTTTTGTCCTAAACCGACAATTATTATACCACCTACAATAATTCTGTACCGTACCATCCGTGAATAAGTGGGTAAGTCAAATTTTATGAAAAATTAGATAGCTTCACCATGACAATGAATGATATCAAATTTCCACCGTGAATAAATTGGTAAATCAATAAGGTTAGTCGCTGGGATTCCCTGAATATATGAACTTGTGGAAATCGAGACTAATTTTGGAAACTACCCCCAACATTAAAATTGCTTTACTGCGTGGAATTTTTAGACTTACACACTTATTCACGGATGGTACAGAATTAAATTTGAATACCTTACCTTAAGTTTACGTATTGCCCTCTACCAGGCAGACATAAAATGATAGAAAAAATATTACAAAGGAATAATAATCTCCCAAAATATATCACGGAATATTTGATTTCCGTATGAATTTGATTCCAAACCCCCATGATGTATACCGGGTGGTGTTTGTTCGTATACCGCTGACCGTAGATTTAGTTCCTCGTTCATAATTTAAACAAAAAATCAAGGCCCGTATTTAAAAAAATGAAGTTGATGATGGTGACCCAAAGACGACACGTCATATCGATCTGATGATGTCATTTTGTGGAAAATAAAAAGTAGCAATGAGAAAGTGAAATTGATTTTTGGACATCTCTTCAAACAAAGCCAGGAAAAAATATAACTGAAGTGCAAATTTTTAGATTTTTCAAAATATCTTGAAAGCCCCTGTATTGATTGTTTGCGTCATATTATTGGACCCATAATTACGCAACTTTGCCCCAATTTAACCGACTTCGCATCTCTTAACGTTACCGAAAACCCATTGGTGAAGGCCGAATTTGTAACATATATATAAGTATATTACTTTTATTAGAGAAAAGAATTCTTGTATACTTACATGAATAGAAGACCCTCCTTCTTCTCCTTCCCCGCCTTCTTCACCTCCTTCATCACCCTCCTCTTCTTCTTCCCCACATGACTTAGCAATAATTTCGGCGTAGCTCATATACAAAGGATCTTCTTGCAAGGCACCAGATCTAAATAAAACGTTGCATTCGATGAGTTTGTCCAAAATATTAAAAAAGCTAAAATTGTAGGAAACTTCAATAATTGATTTTAGTCAACATACACATGGAAGAAGAAATATTTAATAGCTGCCAATTAATTTATTGAATAGTTTAGATATTCCCTTATTTGTTAAGCTGAAAATTTTCTAAACATTTAACAAGGCAAACTATCGGAATCAGCCAACAAATCCGAACAAACCCGAACGAACTGTCAAGAGACCGGGTATTGTTTTACATTTATTTGTTAAAAAAAACAGTACCAACCACTTGTAGGACACTGATTATTATAACATTCGATAAAATGTCCAATTCCCCTGTGACTTTCATACAAACAAACCCAATAATACCATCGTATGTTAACCTGCAAAAGGTCAAGTAATTCTAATTAATCTTCTTCGTTCTGTTTTCAAAATAATTAAAAAATAATATTGTGAAATCAACGACCTTGTATTTTGGAAATTGCACATTTTTGCACATGAGTTGATTAAAGTTTATTTTTATAAAAAGACTTGAGGAATAGCTACCTCAAATATTCTAGATTAGAAACAATCTGTACATAATATATGAGTAGCTTAGAACATACTTAGACTACCATGATACAATAATACAAGGTATGATATCGAGCTGGAGGGTCAGGTTAAATGACGTAAAATAACTTTCCAGTCGCGTCAGGAGGCATGGCTTGGTGAAGTCAACCGGTTATCTTATATTTTTTTATTTGTATCATGTTAGACTACCATATAACAGAACCACAGAACCAGATATTCAGGCTAGATATGCAGAAGGTAATTCACAGGGGAAAGGATGAGTGTATTAATATCAGACAGGTTACAGAATACATCACACTATGTATATATTTTGTAATGATGGAAAAGAATTTATTTTGAAATTGCTAAATGGGATTAATTCAAAATGTCTGGTTCAAAGTAGAAGTATTTAAACATTCGTTGATGTTCTCAGTATTTATACATATACATATGTGGCATAAAATGTTTATCAAGTCAATTAGCGCATGTGACGCTAAATTGCAGGAGTGAAAAAGAACAGTAGAATAAGGTGCATTTATTGTATAATAATTACGATGCTTCAGCCATGAAGCTCAACGTCTAAGAAAGTTTGTGATTCTGTAACCGACGTTACATCTGTAAACGTAAAATTTGATATAAGCTTCGTCAAAGCTATGGTATATTTCTGTGAATTATTAATAATTTGCTACATATTATATCACTGTAATTCGATACCTATTAAGATACGAGAAAATTGTAGTGATAACAGTTATAAAAATAAAAAATAATTTTTTTTACAAAATTGAAAATAACCATATTTTCGTTAGCACTTACCAGCACCTAAATATTTAGACAAAAATAATTTTTTGTGCGAGGTCGAAAACTTGTGTTTCTGTTAAGACCCCCCAAGTAAACCATATCAAATAATCAAAACTTTCTGAGTAACTAACTTTTCTACGCAGCGTAGGTGCGTCCGCATAAAAAAGTTGTAAAATGTAATTCAATCCCAAGCAAAAAATAAAGTTTTCTTACCAATCGGTAACGCAGTTAAGCAAGAACTTAGTGTTGCTCTACAGCTGAGCGAATCCCTACTAGTTTTGCCTATACTTTATTCAAACCCGAGAGTCAGTACACGTAAATAAATGCACGTGATCTTTAATATTTACCAGGATCGCAATAAGAAATGGTAATATTTTCCATGCATATTTTGTTCATACAATCAATAGCAATATATTCATTTAACGGTGATTACAAGTTGTCTCGGTTTAGGCCCCAAAGGCACTACGATTATAATACTATTATAAAATAGTATTAAAAACAATCCTGTCGCAAGCACCGCGCCGCCGTAAGATATTTTATGACTGATTAATTAATCGCAATGCAGGATTTCCAATGTCGCTCGCAGATCAAGCGTGCCATGCGCGTGGTCTAGTGTTTACAACTGACTCTTGGTTTTAAATAGGGTATAGTTGCGTTACGGATGCATTCAGAGCGCGTGACCTTCCTTACTTACACAGATTGATAGCTCAGTGAAAAGAATTTGTGAAGTAGGAATATGTGATGTATATTTAACAATTTTTTTCATTTGTACACAAGTGCTTTAAAACTAATATGGTATTTGACTGGTTGGTCTATAGCGTGGCAAGTGTTTTGCTAGCTTCAAGCTTTTTGATGTACGATGATTGTGCTTTACTTGCCGTCTGTAGTTCCGTGGTGGAAAAAGCTTAATGCTGCGAGAATATTTTTAATCATTTTACAGCATAGAAATTTAAAATAAGTAAATATACTGAGTTAAGAAAACCCCTACTAGTACATTAGAAAAATGAAATAATTATGAATATTTTACCTTTCAGTCATGGCTCCTCTACAGAAGGTGGTAACCAGCTGGGTGAGCGGATCAGGTTTATCAGCCTCATTTTCTCCCTCTACTTTTTTGAGTTCAGAATCCTCGAAGCTTTGAGTCAGATCTTCGATCATAACCTCTTGACCGACGTTTTCATCTTGGAGCCAAAAGTCCCGGTAGGTACGAATGAATATGTTGATTGCCCGATGCCTAAACAGAATGGATTTTCTAATTTAAAAGTTTCCGGCCAAGGTTTTAAATTATATTATGTATCATGTATATCTAAAATAGGATAAAATGGGAAATTAAATTATTGGCAACACCGCCGTCTAAATTATGTCAGTGTCACGAGATTGTCGTATAACCAACGAGGTGACGATGATACTTCGAGGGTAAGGTGCGTATATTTTTTCTCTTTCTTTCGCCTAAAACGCTGTAGCTTTTTGTAACTACACACACCAGCATAGTTAGGGGAACGGTCAAATGTACCCTAAGTTAAACATCAATGTTCTCTTGAAACCTTCACCCGATTTCGATGTATTTTTTTAAATGCTGTTGGCATATTAACATTTCTGAACGCAAAAAGTTGGCCACATATGGGAAACTTTTTTATTATTATAATTTGGAATATTACAGCTCTTTAAGCTGATTGTCCCTGCATGATTGGAAATCTAAAAACTTATTTTGACATTTGTCACGTGATTACTTGTTTGATGACGAGATATCGAAAAAAGTTATTTGAAAAAGTGTTTAGATTTTAATCTTGTGCTCTTTTGTAAAGTTTGGTGCCAAAATTCCAAAAATAATATTTTTCAGAAAAATATCCAGGATTTTCATGTTTCATGTTTCTCAGGAATATCGTCGGTGGAGTACTAATACCTCGTAAGCCACAAATGAAAATTGATGTTGCCTTACACATAATATGATCATTTGCAATACAAGGCATTAGAAATCTTAAATATTCAGTGAATCTGAATGATCTTTTGTGGTATAAAATAAATTAGCGAAATTGTAGAATTTGGCTTACACTACCCAATGCCACCAAAAACGCAATTTCGAGTATTTGTGCGTTACGAGGTATTGGTACTTCAACGAGGATATAATGAAAATGTGTTAAATAATCGAAACCCAAGGTAACAATATATTATTTAACATTTTTGTTCTTTTTTAAAAAAAATATTTGTTAAAATTTAAAATTTAGCTTTTTACCATGTAACTGGGTATGGCCAAGTCCTGTATCGGGCATATTTACCATTTATAGTTATTTCTATATATGCTTACGAAAGACTTCTTAAAATTAAGTGTTTTGGGAGAGTTTTTAGGTTACCAATCAATCAGAAGCAATCATCGTAAGAGTTTGTAATACTTCAAGAATAAAAAAGTTTCCCATATGTGGTCAACTTTTTGCCGGTCACTGTATAAGGTACAGAGGCCGAAAGGAAATTAAATGATTTTCAGTAATTTTTTAGACATCCTGTTCTGGTCTGATATTTTCTGAACATTTTCCTTATTTATCCACCCTGATATCTTAATTAATATGGAAATACATGGTTTCAAAAAAAGTGCATTAAATAAATATTCAATAAAGAAGAATTTTTTTTCAGTAACGACTGCCCATCTATCTCCCTAGGCTTCTAATGACGTTATCAATCATCTTTGAACTTCGAACAAACCCAAATCTCAACCAGTGCCGCTTTCACTTGTTCGGTATTTTGAAATGAAAGAAATATCACCCAGAATCGTATGCCTAATAGATTCGATAGGATTAATATCTGGGGAACATGCAGGCCAATCCATGGTTCTTAATCCGACATTTTCGAATTACACTGCCCCACGGGAGAAATCCTTAAATGAAGCGTCACTTCATGTGATTACCAAAATTTAATTTTGAATCATTAACGACAAGAATGGATTATTATTGAAAACCTGAAACCTAAAAACTCCAAGTCTGAGACGACTGCTGAGCATTTTTTTAGTTCGTGAAAGATGTTTGATCTCTTAAAATAGGAATTCTTTACCTCACAAGTGTATTGCGAGGGCGGGCGTATGACCGTTCTATAACACTGAAACAATTCAGACTTCGGTGGTAGGTATAACGAATTAATTTATATAGGGTGAGCTGGGAGGAACGGGCCACTCCAGGAGTGTATTGTACACATATCTCTTTATCCGATTTTAATTTATTTTCAAGTTATAGCGTAATTGTAAATATAAAGTATCGTAAATGTTCAAAAATATCGCCATTGATCTCTAAACATTTCGTCTACAAAGGGTGCCTGTTGCCCTCCTGATCGCTTTATGTATTTTTTAATATCGGGTGCAGTATTTCTAATAGGTGGATTAGTACATCCAAAGTGTCAACTTTAGGTTTTAAACTTAATTTTTACCACATAACATTTTACATTACATTTACATTTTACATGTATTTTAGTTAAGACGTATTAACTCGAGAATAAGTCAAAATTTGAACCATTAACAACGCTATATAATTTTTTAAAATTAGGCTATAACTTGAAAATAAATGAAAATCTGATAAGAGCAAAAATATGAGTTTTTACATTATTTTCACTTATAAAATACGCTCCTGGAGTTTGGTCCGTTCCCCCGACACAACCGGTATAATTGAATTAATTACAACAGGAAAACAACAAAACATTAATATTAGTTCCTAAGCTACATGTGGCACGGTATTAAAATAATGACAAGGATAATCTGCTGCGTTTTTGGTTATTAAATAGAGTTGAAAAAAATTCTCCAGAATAATTATGTTAGCGATGAAAACTATAAGTAAATACAAGAAAACACACCTGCTAAGCTTATACAAAGGTGTACATCTAAGACAAGCCAGAGCTGCTCTTTTCCTGGCTGCGTTTAAAACTTTTTTCCATCCGTCTCGTCCAGTTTTTGGTTTCGAGGCCTTTGGTTAGTTACACACAAAAATAAAATAAATAACACGTTAGTATATTTTGTTCATAAAAACCATACGCTATAAGATAGTTCATACAATCTGTGATTTTAACTCGCGAATTAAAATTAAAATGTACTGTTGCATAAAAGAAATTACACAACTAGTTAATCGCCATTAAATAATTACTGTTACGGCAACCCCTGGGTTCAGAACCATATGTCATTCACAATACATGTAGTATTCTGTTTTAAAATTTGCGATTGAGTGTAAGGAAATATAGACTTTAATTAGGAATGTACTAGATTATGCGCCATGACAGTCATATTGACGATTTTCAGAAATGTGAATAATATTCTTATAACTTCGATATTTAAAAAATTACTTCTATAAGAATATAACAGGCTATAGTACCTATTACGCACAATTAAATTTGCTTGATTAAAAATATAAAAAACCTATACAAGAAATCTAGCCGCGTTATGTTGTAAAGTAGTTTACGCCATGGTAAAGGTTTATTTTATGTTATCTTAACACATTCCCATCACAGAAGTATGATAAAATAATAATAATATATCCTGGTCAAAGTTGGGCTGTAAAAACTACCCTTTCCTATTCTTTTTTAAATTTTACTTCTTAAACTTAGCGTTGTTGGTATAGAGGCCCCCCGCGAAAATAACATACAACACTAATTAATGAAAATGATGACGGACCCATTTAACTGTAAAACATAAGAAAAATAAACTTTTAGATCAGTCATTGCATGTACCAGGGTTTGATGGTAATATGCCAGCAAAGCACAAAAGCACTTTAAGACTAGCATATACGTGACTACTCAGTGCAGTAAATGTAGCCAGACAACAAAATTTTTTTTAATAAATCACTATAACAAGTGCTGTTCCATATAGAACATAAGAACAAACCTAAAATGTACTGTTAAGTTTTAGTAAAGCTGTCAGTAGTAAACTATTCAAAAATTTTCAATCTAACAAACAGTAACAAACAACACAATAAAAAAAGCCGGTAAAATCACCAAAAAAAAGGCAAAAATAACCAACCTTGGCAAACTGTGCAAAGAAGCTTGACGGAAGCAAGATAGTACCGCCCTCTTTCGTTGAGTGGAGACGATAGATCTATAAACACCTTTCTGTTGTTGCTGAGGGTGATCGATCTGGCAGAAAGCAACGTAAAAAGAATAAATTAAAAATAATAACCTAAATAGGAAAGGCCAACATAACAGAAATAAAATGGAGGAATATAACAGATTTTTTATGTCATCGTGAGAGGGTAAAGGTATTTCATCGACACTTTACGAAACTTTAGGTCACAAATTACACCTTGAAGGTCAGTACGAGAAAACAACCTATAGTGTGTCTACTTTTTATTATTCATTTTACAAAAAAAAGTTATTCATATTAAAAAGTTCTGCATGGTCAAAACCTAAAATGTAACCATCAGATATTAAATTTTTTAGTCGTATACGATGTTTGTCAAAAAATATAAAGTTGGCTCAAGAGTAAAGTATTTTTATTCGTGACAATATCGAAAACTTTAATTATGAAAAGTTGATCGGTATGAAAAACTATGTTCTAATATGCAATTACATCATTCTACACTTAAAAAAAAATCATTTTTAAATTTTTCTCAAATTATTATCGACATTTATTTTTTTATTTGTTAAAAATACGATAACCCTTCTGTTCCGAAAATAATAACTAAATTCTCTCAAAACAAAATTTATTTCTTGAATAATACACCCTTAAATAGAAATACGGTCAAACACAATGTAATCAGATCCATCTACCTCAACGGTAATTTGAGAAAAATTTTAAAAATAAAAAAAAAATTCATGGTAGAATGATGTAATTGTATATTAGAACATACTTTTTCATACCGATCAACTTCTCATAATTACAGTTTTCGACATTGTCGCGAATAAAAGTACTTTACTCTTGAGACAAATTAGTATTTTGTTACAAACCTCGTATACGACTGAAAACATTTAATATCTGATGGTTGCATTTTAGGTTTTGGACCATGAAGAATTTTTTTATAAAGAATAACTTTTTTTCGTAAAATTAATAATAAAAAAGTTTTTCATATGGAGGCAACTTCAGTAGACATGCTGTACACAAGATCGTCCTCATGCTATGCATATTCTTTGCATACAAGGTTTAAAAGGAAATTGAGCTACACCACAAAAAATAGAAGACATTTTCATCCCTGTATATCTGTATCTATCTTACTGGAATATACATATATGCCAAACTACACACGCAAAAACTCGATATATCGAACCATATGATATACAAGAAAGTCAAAAAGGCAAATGTCAAAGAGGGAGATTTTTAAATGAGTGATGACGAATATTTGATTTGTATTTGATTCTAGTGAAAAAAAATGTATTGTCACCCTTGGTAAGAGGACAATGATCTTACGAGTATCCATAATTTTATTTCAAAAATTGAAGACAAGGGATTAGTATTTATATATTTGCTTAAACTTAATTATCCTATTTAAGAGCACTATCTACTACACCAGTGGGGTAACAAAGCAACTTTTAACATTGTTAAGGTAAACTGTAAAAGAAAAAAAACATATTTAAGGTATTAAGGTAATTTTCATGTATAATTTTTTTCCTTCTTTTTCTGCTACAAAAGGTAAGATATTTTCGCGATATTTAACACTTTCTTCTTCTGCCTTTTAATGTTTCCAAAATCATAATGCTCTTCTTTACATAAAAAATGCTTACAATTTGCCTTAACATCTCAAAAGTTTCTGCTTATTTACGTATAAATTTTCTACTGAACTGTATGGGCCCTCGAAACATGTATGGAAATTAAAAACTGAACTTCTATTATACTAATGGAGCAGACTAGGAGTTTCTTTTCCTCCTCATAATTTCACTCCACTGAGAGCTGGACTATTTAAAAATATAAATAAATAGAATATTGTTTTTGTGGCGTTACCGGGCCTGCGCCCGTTTTGTTTGCGCACATGGAACACAGGTAGATACGCCACTGTCCTGTACAATAAATAAAGTCGCTAAAACATCGGATAAAGGATACTTTTTAGCTGTGATCTATTTTAAATACCCTATTGTAATTCCGACATGAAATTTTACATGAGGGCAAAGCGTTTAAATTGAAACAACCTTTTTCTGTAATATTTGTTATACCAGAAACTTTTCTTAAGTTTTTTTTTGATGGCAATAAATTATTATAATTTATTCTTCTATTTATTTAAATAAAAATGACTTTCCCATACTCATTTCCTATGCACTTTAAAAATCGAATAATTAATATGACCGGAATTCAAGTCAAGAGGTCGCAATGTTTTTAGATTCTTTTTACCACTATATTATACGAATCCACTTAATATAACCATATAATAAAAACCGCTTCTAGAATATTTCTCTAACGTTTTCTGCTATCTGAAAATATAATATCTATGTTTTCAGTAAACATAATAAAAATTACTGAAAAAAACTAGAGAAAAACAAAAAATGTCAAATAAAACGACTAATCAAAGCAATTATTATTAAAAATTAGCACTTTTTAAGCTTAACGTATCTAATAAACATTTATAAAATCAAATCATATCACACCAAAAGTTTACTAAAACATAAAAATTAAAAAAAAACGATCTACCTAACTAAGCCATTTTGCAAACATATTCTCAACTAAGCATCCTTCATTAAAACAGCAAACACTATGAAACTAATAATTTATAATGTAATAATAATACAACACAAAACTCGCTGTAAAACTTACCATATGCAATCCATATAACACCTTACTCATTGCAACTATTCTCTCTACGGTTTCTTCCAGTTGGTTTTTACCGTTACTGTCCAGTGTGTTAACTGTCACACTCTTTTTCCCTAGCTTACTGTAAAGGTAGTGCTGCCATGACATTTCGTCGGCTGGATCGATTTTGTCTGGTAGAGTCAGTTGATTTTTGGCAAAGTCTAAAAAAAACACATTTTAGAAAGTATAATGAAAATTATCGATTTGATGATTAGGTCGGTTCATGTGTGTTGTAGGAGCTGTGCTGCAGTATAATTAGAACTGGTTTAAATTTCGAACTTATTCAAAACTGAGCAAAGTAAAAAAATGTATTTTGAAAAATTTGGGATGTTCATTTTTCGGTGTATCTCCGTTATTAGTCAAGATACAAGAATGCGGGTTTCGCAGCACGGTGCTACTTTTTTGTGAGATAAAAGATCCCCCTATTAGAATTTTTCTAGGGCTCCTCGTTTTTGATATACGAGATGTTTTTGAGAATTTTAAAATCTTGGGACATCCCAAATATTTTGGTTATCCTGTAACTTATCAAAATGAAATGAAATCTCTTTGTAGTTTTTTAAGTAGAATCCAGTGACACGTTTTCTACGTTCAATAGTTTTCAAGAAAAAAACAACTTGCTTCTTTCTAATAGGGTTAACCTATATAATGTACAGGGTGTCCCATTTTCCACACTTTTATAGTGTCTCCGTAATTGTCATGTACTCTTTTTGGGTCAAACTTAGAATGGTAAAATCAAAATTTGAAAATTTTCGCTCGCTTAAGAGATACGGGGGAAAATCAATAAATTGACAATTTCAATATTACCCTATATTTTCTTAGGTAAAAGAGTTCTATACAGAAGTTTCTTTATAATGATAGCGCCATTTCTTCGTTTTTTCTACTTTCAATATAAACTGATATCATATCAAATTTTTCAAAAATTTTCGCAAAAGAATATGTAAAAATGAAATTGACGTTAAATGTTAGTCAACATAGTTGTTTCATGGTCTGCTGGGCTAAAGTTTAAATCAATCGCCTAGGAAACCAATATCATCTGTACCTATATATTTGAAAGGAGAATATGAAATAGTATCTTTTGAAATTAAAATATACAGGGTGTTCCATTTAAAAAAATGAGGTTAGGTCCGATAACTTTTTACCTGACCCCGTATACTTATTCTGAAAACGGCAGATTATTCAACAATCAATATAAAAAACTTCTGTATAAAACATTTTTCTGTACCTATCTCTTTTAACTAAGAAAATATAGGGTAAATTAGAAATTGTGAATTTTTTGATATTCCCTGTATCTCTTAAGCGAGCGAAAATGTTCAATTTTGATTTTACCATTTTAAGTTTGACCCAAAAAGAGAAAAATTTACGTTTTTTAAAAAATATACAATTTTTTGAGCAGGCCATGACGGATATTTAAATAATTACTGGTGCAATTAAACATAAGAAACAAAAATTGATCGTTTATGGAACTTTCTCATAAATGTTTCTCAAATTGTTCTCCAATATGGCTTATTATTTATTATTATAATAGGATTTGTTTCAATTTTCCTTATGATAGATTTTAGCCGTGGCTTTGAAAATGAACCTTGTTCAACTAAATTTTATTTTATCATTGGAAAAATTATTTTATCCGGCTTTCAAGATATCTACAAGTAATTTACGAATAAATAAACCATAATTGTCGAAAAACTTTATAACTCTCGTAGAATTATATACTAGAAAACGGCTTATATTTACCGACTGCCTCCTTAACTTAAGATTTACCATTTACAGTGGCATACCAATTTTCAATTTAATTCAAATCGTGATTTAAATCAAATTGTTTAAATCGGGCGAACCCTTCCCTGTATTATATTAAACTCAGTGATGAACTTTTTGTGATGTACGTATTTTTTGTTCCTTGTAGTGCCGATACAGATGTTGTCACTTATCCGTATTGTATTTACGAGTTTATGCGCGCTAAATGAGTATTAGTTTTATGAATAAAATGAGTTGCAAATGCACTTTTGTGAGAGCTACTGGAGAACTGCGAAACTCGCTTCGAGTACTTTAGAATAATTGTTTTGCGCATGAGTCTTGCTGCGGTGGTCGTCTCTTGAACTAAGTTTGACTTTTCGCGTTAATGTGTTTGAGTCTTACCTATAATATCATACTCAGGCAATTTCTTCAAAAATCTATCTTTGCAATGTTGTACCAATTCTTGTTCTCGACCAGCAAATAAGTTAAGTCCCACTGGCAGGAGGCGCTTCAAACAGGCAACCATAAGAGATGCCTGTATTTCCTTGTCCTTGTCTCGTTTCTTATCACGATGCTTTTTCTTTTTCTATACAAATTTTTTTGTATATATTTAAAAAATAAAAAATTATGGAAATTCCATTGACAAAATACTACAGGTGGCCCATTTCTACACTTGGGGGGGGGGGGGGGGGGGGGTATTAGAATTAGAGTTATTATCAAAGATAGAAGTTGCGGCTTTCACTTCACAGGGTGATTTTGAAAATCTTTACACTACCCTCGTATTTCCGTTACGCGTTAACTTATCACAAAGATAAAAACCGATGTTGATAGAGAGCTCAGTGACGTACCCAGTTTTTCTCTAAAAAGTTTAGTTCTTGTGAAATTAACAAAAATGAAATTTTGAAGATAAATATAAACAACTATAAATTTTTGTAAAGCCAAAAGTATGCTCAATGGATAAAAAAATAATATACATGAGGTCCCATTTAAAAAAAATCACCCAAAACTACTTTTTAGAGAAAAACTGGCTACGCCACTGAACTTTACTAATCTTCATCAATTTTTACTTTTTTCATAAGAATACGAGAGGTGTCTAAGAACCAAGAGAGTTTATGACAAATTTGACACCCGAATCTTTCGTTTGTGTTAAAAATTGGGTACACTAAAATGATAACCACAACATTCTATCTTTGATAATACTTCTAATTCCCCCCCCCCCCCCCCCCCCCCCCCCCCCATAAATTGTCGAAAATGGGGCACCCTGTACAAATAGTATAGATTTTTTCCTACATTCCTATTTCTACAAACAATGCATTTTTCCTATCGGATGGTGTTTCATTATTTCCCAAAAATGTTAAAATTAAGACATTTTCCGGTTAATTTACAAACTTACAACTTTACAAGTTTTTTACACAAGATGTAAGTTTGGAGAAATTTACTGAAAATTTAGTACTGTCGATAAATCAATTTTAGAATTTTGATAAAGAATACTTATAAAGTTAACCAGTATGGTGCCTTAGGACTAAATTAACGGACAGCAAATTATGGCATAGACAAAAAACTTCTTTAAAAATACGACAAGGTCTGTAAACTTTGTGAATGGTATAGACATAAAAATTAGCTGGGCAGAATATTGATACTTGATAATTCACTACATATGTATGCCCATGAATTTTCTATACTGGCAATTTTTACTACGTGCTATAAAGGGAAAGTATTGAAAAGAAGCTACTTTTGAAAATGTTTTTTCATTCTTAAGGTGATAAGGTCAAAGAGATAAAACCAGAGTGAAAACGGAATCGCTAATTGGCTAAGAAGCTTATTTTTTACCTATATTATTTACCTATTCATTAATAGCTTCCGTCTACATCACATGGATGATTATATTATCAGCAGATGAATGAATGTGGAAATTAACAAAAAAGTTTCAAACATTTTTACTTGAACTCTACAATAAAAATGTGTACATTTGCAACTGACTAAACAGAATCACTACTGGAAATTTAGCAAATGATTTTAGCGCCATGAGGAAACATAATTCCCAGAAACACTGTGGATCCGCCAATCAAAAACTTACATCAAGTCAAATTTTGATGCTCTGTCAATGATATACAGAGGCGCGTAAAACCCTTACTTTAACAGAACTTTTAATGACGTCATAAATTCCAAAGAATGAGGCTGAAAGCCCACAGAACTTTAAAACTCCTACCAAGAAAGAATTTGTTTTCCTTATGGTAAATCGCCAATAATAAATTATTTTTGCGAAAAGCAATTCTACGCCAGCTGATTATTTGCCTAATAGTTCAATAAGCAGTCGCTTTAATTACCTTCAGTATCGCGTCCAGTGATTCCTAATAAAAATGTACATGACTTATGTATAATAAATAGTGTTTATTTAATGGACACCTGTACTATACATATATAGTCATAATTGACTATCATAATTATATACAGGGTGGCCCATCCAAAAAGGTACCGCAAGGCTTACATGCTGGGAAAGAACTTTTCGACAAAATCCAAAAATACGTCAAGTTTGTTGTTTGTCAGGGCGACAACTTTTGACGCAAAAGGCAGAGCAAAATCATCAACTCCCTGGCGCCTTAATGTAGGAATATTGGGAGAAATTTACCATTTTAATATTAATTTTTTAATTATGCCCCCTTGCGGCTAAATGCCGAATTTAAAAATAAATTCCAGGATTTTTTCATGGCCATTTTATTAATGATTTTTTCATCCTGAATTTCTATGCCCAGTAGTTACCGAGATATGGGCGGTAGCCGGCCTTAATGAAACACCCTGTATACAGGATGTTTGTTACTAGCATGCTAATATTTAAGGAGGTTATTCTTGGGACCATTTTCAGAAGAAAACTTCATATGAACATATGTCTTAAACGTCTTAACTTTTGAGATATAGGGTATTAAAGGATTTTGATGTTTTTCTTAATAATTTATTAAGGTTAATATGTGACAACTAGACTAGGTAGATAAGGGTCAAAACATGATGGCAAATGAATGAATTTTATTTTTTTTATACGAAAACTGTACGTCAAATATCAAAAAATCAAGGGACCACATTTGCTCAGCAAGGAATGAGAATTTCAAAAATATTTTAATTAAAAAGAAGTGGCGTACCGTTATTTTCTTCAAAAATACCGAGGGCAACTCCCGCACAGACGGGTCGGAATTAAAAAACATGTTAACATCATAACATGCCTCTTGATGAATAGAAAGTGTGTACCAAATGACACAAAAATATCTAGAGCAGTATCACAGATATTAATAAAAAGAAATTCTTTAAAAAATTAAGACGTTTAGGACATATGTTCATATGAAGTTTTTTTCTGAAAGTGGACCCAATAATATGTATTTATAAAAAGATAAAACCTTGCTAATATTAATCAGGTCTCTTAAGAGACAACTGCTGTGAATTTGTTTTAATGTATATCAGAATTAGTATATTCATTTACATTTGCTAAAATATAATATATTTTTAAGCTACAAGGCCAGTTATTTTACTCAAAATCGATATAATCTATATTAAAACCATTTACCTTTCCAACTGGCTGACTTCCATCCGGAACAACACTTCGCCTTGTGGCAGTTGGCATTATCAGAACCATATTATCGATCTCATTAGCAGAAATAAAGTTTTGCTCTTCACGCAAGAAGTACTGGGAATTAGACCAAATGTTAAAGATTTCGGCTACGTGATTATACAAATGTTCCGCTTCCTCGATATTGTGTCTCATCCAGTGATTTCGTTGAAGATCGACGTACTTTATTAGAAGCGGATAGAATGAGTAGATATCTCTTACTAACAGGTGCCAGTCTTCTTGAATTTGAGCTTCGATCTATAAAAATTATTTCGTAATATTTTCTTAACAGCATTTATAATTTCACGATTACAACATACCGAAAAACCGAGATGCGAGTAAAGGAAAATGAATGATGCAAATAGATAGTTATTCAAAATAGCTGACTAGACTAAAATAATTTCTAAGTTAATGCTATTTCATTTGGTTATCTAACAACCGATCCACAAAATATAAAGTGTTAATAATGATATAGAGCATCTAAAAGTACAAGGGACGTTTATTTATATTCACAATATGGATCAGTTCGCTGTAGAAAAACAAGTATTTTCTTTTATTAATTGTAAATTATATTCGGTTACAAACCGAAATCTCGATTTTGATAAATTATTTCATCCTAGTTAAGAGAAATTAATACATTAGATCTTGAATTGATCAAGGACACGTTCGGAAATTTCCAATACTTCAATTCGAAATATCTCCATTCACAACATTATCCATGGATGATGTTTGAGAACGAAATGACTATTCTCTTTTACTTGGTACCGTCCGTCTGATGCTTCTTCCATATTATCAGGGTAAAATTACAAATAGACCTAAACTTTGTTGACCAATGTATTTTGTGTCCGTTAAAAATCTTACCTGTGAAGTGTCTTCAGTACTACTTTTAATAAATCCTCTTAAACTTTCCTCTTTATGGAACATGCTTTCGGTTCTCTTCCTCACTCTCTCAGCTAGTGGCAGGAATGGATCCTTTAACAATTCTTCACTGCTATTTATAATAATCTGTTGTGTATAGGCTGCAATTCTTGTCATCCAAGGCGCATTTTCATTTCCTATGTTCTTCTTAATAAGTTTTAAAACGTTCTTTAGCAACTGATTCATATGCTCTGCAGTGACCATTGATACGTATGACCTATAGACATATTAACAGTAAATGGGGAGTTTATAAGCAACGTGTCTCATCCAGCAGTATTTGGTGTATATTACACTCCCCGATCTTGGTGAAATTTTTAGCAAAGTGTAGACTTGTGTCTCGGAATGTTAGCATGCATTTTAGTTTTCAAAAATACTAATATCGAGGGCAATTACCGCACGAACGCCACTGATCGGAATAAAAAAAACATGTTATACATCATAACATGCCTAATAGAAAGTGTGTACCCAAGTTCACAATAATATCTAGAGCAGTATCACAGATATTAACAAAATAAAAAGATTTTTTGTCAAAAATTAACACCTTTAAGATATATGTTTAAGTTTTTTTCTGAAAATGGACCCAAGAATAACCTCCATAAATATTAGCATGTTATTAAAAAACACCCTGTATAATATCGAATTTATGTTTGTGTGTATATAGCAAAACATACATTTTAAAAAATTGGTTCATATTGGTGGTTGGTGTTTTATTTATTTTGTATATTAAAAATCTAAGTATGGTAAATTATATCATATTCAGTCGGAGCGGTTAAATGTTGTTCGATTAAAATCAAATTTGGCACAGATAATTGTCTTTGAGGGTAGAACAAACGTAGATGGTGCCCCGATTTAAAATCAAAAGTTGAAAACGACGGGCCATCCTACTCTACGTTATGTTCTCGATTTGTATAGATATAACTTACCCTCCAGTAGGACTGACGTTATCAGGGCCTTGCGACCACCAAAACGGCAAATACGAACACAACATCGGCATTATCACATCGATAATATGGGGCGCATCCGCATAAGTTTTGTCGCTTTCCACAACATGATCAACCTCGGATAAAATAGCCTCCAACGTTGGCATAAACGCTTCCATTTTGGCCATTATATCCTGAGCTTCCAGGGAATGGTCGGCTATACGATTGAGCAAAGAGAATTGGTTGTTTTTGTTCAAATGTGGTTCCAGGAAGGCAACCGGGAAGCAAGAGCTGAATGCCCCTAGACAGGAACCTAGAGCGGGTTTGTATTTTTCCATTTCGGTTTTTAGATATTTCCTGTCGTGGTGGAGAGTGACATCTGTCCCCAAATGGTACAGACCTTGCAGAATTTTGTATGAAGCTACTTGAATTTCATCCACTAAAAAGAAAATTTGAATTTTATTTCCATAAAGTATCATAAATATAAATAAGGCATCGAAAATAAGTGGTTTAATTCCTTCGAATCCTAAAATAGAGAGCAAAAGGGGAGATTTTTATAAGTATTTTAGTATGTTATATGAAGACTTTCCTTCATGGATACAGAGTCCCTAGTATACAGGAGAAAATCATATAAGGTCAAATGTACTGCGTAATACAAGTCAATATTTATTTTATTTATACGTGTTAAGTAGGCAAAATACATTCGTTTTATTATGTAATTTTTGATCATGATATTGTTTTAATTTAATGATCTCCACAATATTGCTAAAAACATGATATTATTTAAGATGTATTTAACCGCTATAGACCAGTAAAATGAGACGTTGCCATTAGAATTACGTATATTACGCGATTTGAGTGTTCATAAGAAGGCAAAAAGCGTTCATTTGAACAATTAATTTGACATAAATATTGCTTCCGACTTAATAGGAAGTAATGCCTACTACTATTTAAATTTTAGTTAATTTAAAATCTGCATATTTTTTCATAGTTTTATTTTAAGTCTAATGACAAAATGCTTAATATAATCGTCAATTTGGAGGCAAATGTTACGTTATGATATGTCATTAAAAAGATGATAGAATGACCACGAAGGAATATACAGAGTTAAATTTGAAACAACAAAATTTTCATTACTGCCGGTTAAACCGGAAGTAATATGAAGATCATATTGTCTATCAAAATGTGCAGTCGTTGTCTTCTTAAACACAGTGAAGTTTACAGGTTTGGCAAACATCTATCACAATCAAACGCCTAAAGGAGAGGAAAGAGAGCGTAATATATCAGCTATAAATTAAAAAAAGAGAAGCAAAACTCCCCTTCGACTTAAAGCACATTGATTTCTTCTTTCACAATTAACCAATATGAGGCGACGGAGTCACGCGCCCTGGCTGGCTTAATCATGTTTTTCGGCGCAATGTTGCCTGATCACAAATTTAAAAAATCACTAACACAATAATAGTACTTGAAGAATTCACTAAAATTTCACTAGCTTTAAAACTAAAGGGTTAATTAATAATATTCTTATTAAAAACCATAATATTTTTTATAATAAAAAAAGCTCAAATAATAAAAATTCGAAAATTCGAAAATAAAAGCACAGAATTATAAAAATTTGAAAAATCTTGTTTGAAATTCAAATTGTGTTATTAGTCATGAAAACAAACAAGCAAAATGAAAATACATATAAACAAACATAAAAATAAAAATCATAAACAATAACGCAGCAATGCAATAAGTCGATTACACAAGAATTTCTGTTCCTCTACTTTTAAACTCTCTGGTGTTAAAATCACCCGTTATAATGCCTTACATTTTACTCAAACACTTGGTGCCCTCAGGTACCAGGGTGAATTTTGACCAACAGTCAGTTTTCCTGAGTCCCTCTTGTAAAATGTGAATGAAAATCGCAATTGCGCCCCAGAGGCCTTTTAATACTGGTGGCAAGTATATAAATAATTAGCTGCTAAATATATAGGCAAGGTAAAGTAGGAAACTTATATACTTTAAAAATATTTTTGCAAGATGTATCTGGAGGTACTAGATTGAAAAAAAAAACACTAAATCTAGTAAAATTTTACGAAACCTGGCAACACTGTACCGACAGCTCGCTCGTCTGCGAGAGGAGAGTACGAACATCCACATACCGTGAAGGGGAATGAATTAGGATATGACAAGGAAATCGGTTTCCTCTTTATTTAATTTATATCTGGTATATTACGTTCTCTTTTCTGTCCGATAAGAAGCGTCTGATTGTAATAGATGTTTGCCAAACCTGTATAGTAGTTATTTAGCGCAAGTTAAGTGTTCGTAAATGACATTCTCAGCTAGGTAAATGCCCAAAAATAATAAACTTACATAACAAATCACTTCCGTATTCGCAGTTGGCAAGATGATCAAACATAGCTGTCAAAACTGGAAGGATAACTGAGTTGACATAGAAGAGTGACGTGGATGTTTTCAGATGTGTTCCTCTTAGATGACTGTATTTTCCCTAATATGAAAAAATGAATTAAAAAATAATTAAACTAATGTACAAAATAAAATAAGCAACTAAAGCAATGATAAATTAAACGTACTTTGCTCTTGACGCTGTTTCGGAAAATTGCATTTGTTCCCGCACTAAAACCCGTACATGAAATCTGAAATACTCGTTTATTGTTTTAAAGCAAGCACCAACTTTTATCCAGGATAAACCCATAATAGAGAAACCAATAATAAAGGACACACTGTACTATATGAATTTAAAAAACTTCTAAAAGTGGCTAATTTCAAGGACTTACTAAACAATCTCTTCTTGCAAAATAATAAAATTCTAATTAAACTTTAATAAAAATAGAAGTACTTACATCTTGCAAATTTATGATTGTATGTCCCAAATCATCAGCAGTGTTGTTGAAAAATGTCAACATAGACGTTCTAATAAACTCTGGACAGTTCTTAACCAAAGACTTCGCATCAATGGCCTTCACCAACACTTGCAGACATCGGACTGTTATCCTGACGTCCGCACCAAAAGCAGCTAACTTAGACCTTAAAAGGCTAGCTAATTTACAGAAGAGGGCTGCGACCATTTCTTTTTCCTTGAGACTCGCTGCACCGGTATTGTTCGTGGCCGTAGCTACCGCTATGAAATAGTTTCTATGCGTAGAAAAGTACTTTTCCATGATTGGCAAAACTACCTTGCAGAAGAATTTGATGTCACGTGACGATTTAATATAGGAGTTTCTTCTGCTGAATGTCTGGGAGGGTTTTAATAGTTTCATGTTAATTGTAGCTTTATCAAGATACTGAATCAGCTTTTCTAACAAACTATAGGCGAATCGAAGCTCAATCGATGGACCAGCTGTGGACTGCTCGGTTTCTTGTGGGCCGCCTCGATTGGGTCTATGCAGCTTATAGCCCTGGTATTGAAGGTACTTTAAGAATTCTTGAGATCGTTCTCTGTCCTTTTTCTTTTCTTTGTCGGTAAGCAAGTCGTAAGGTACAAGTTGAGAATGAATACCACCTGAAAGTTTAATCAAAATTTTATTGCAGGACTCTCCCCTAAATGATACTTTTATAGTTACCCCTATAACATAATTTTCATTGATAAATAGTTTTCGAGATATTGCTATTTAAAAATAGAACGCCGTTCGGATATATGGTATTGAATCTAGAGGACTTGCATACTCCTTTATTTCAAATGAAGCTGACCAAACAAAAGTTCAGAATTTATTATTGTTTTTTGTCCCATAAGCCACTCAATATAACTCCCTTTTATAGTAAGGAATAGTACCGAGGTGGAAAGTGTTTAATTTGAGGTTAACTAAATCTCGAGACAGTAATGAAACTTTTCACCGAGGTTTGTGTACTATTTTATTTACAACCACATCTAACATCTACTTCTTTTTATTTTGCATTAAAATTATTAATAAAAGATAAATGTCATTTTGACTTTTCCATTGAAAAATTAGACAGAAATTTCAAATAACCGCAGGTGGTAAAATAACGTAGGTAATATTACACATCAAGATGGCAAAAATAATTTTTTGAATATGGTTTCTTGTCACTAAACAATATATTATTCTAACAGAAAAATGCAGAAAATCAGATGAGGAATTTGATTTTGCTGCTACTCCGCCAGAAATTGGAGAAGCAGCAAAAATAGTAGAAGAAGATCTTCTGCCAACTAAAAGCCGCCCGAGATATGACAACGCATATAACTGTTTCAAAGAATAGTGTACGGGAAACAAAGTTCAAAATCCTGGTTCTGAGTCGGCGCTACTAGCTTATTTCAGTGAAAATGCCAAGACAAAGAAGATAGCATGGTTGTAAATAAAAGTATTTTACATTGCTAACAAAACATACCTAAATTTGACTAGGAATTTTAAAACAGGTCTTACCTCCGCAAGTATTGAGTTCTTCCTTTTTCTTCCTAGCCCAAATATCATGCGCATTCTCAGCAATTCTCTCCGCCATATTTTGCATCTCTCTCGACAATGTCAAATTAGTCATATCGACCGGATGTGGATTATAGTCAAAGGCACTGGAACTTTCACCTCTAAATTGAGAACTTCTATTATTAGAAGGTAAATCGACCTCTGTATGTTCCACGGACCACCCTAAAGCTAATAAGGCTTTCAGTGATTCTCTTACTGGTTCCTTATATCTTTCCTTTTCGTATTCATTAAGCATTGTATAAGGCTTAAGCCTTGGATGTAATTTATTTCCCTCCCAGCCGGAGTACTGCTCACCGTATCTCCAGCCGTTTTCAAGTTTCCTTGAGGCCCAAGCGTCATGATAGTGTTCAGAAAATTGCTGGACTATATTGTTAAGGTCATTATTTAACTGTACCGATGACGTATTAATTGGCTGAGGATCGTATGGACCATCGGGTCCTGTCTTAGCAGCCTTATTCGAGTACCATTCATCGTCATAATTCTTAGACAAAGAATAGTCGGGTGGTAAAGCACAACCAATGGCGGTAAGACAAGGTAAAGCTTTTCCGAACAATTCAGGATCATACTCCATTTTACTAAGAGAATCAAAAATATTGGAGAACAACATCATAGTCAGTTTCTTTTCTTCGTCGCTCGATGCCCCGTAAATACCTTGCCCTGTATTTGAACCGTAGTATTTAGCGCAACGGTCATAATGTAATGTCAATAATCTCAAAGCCACAGTTGTATATTCTGACAAATTCGAAACGTCAACTGTTAGCTTCCTCAGCAGCTTCAGTAACATCGATGGTTGAAGCTGACTAGTTAAAGCAACTAAAAAGTCTGAAACTGCCTCCCTTTGACCTTTAGTCAACATTCGGTTTTTGGATAATCTGTAGACTGTATGAAGGGTAGCGTCAAGTAGAGAGGCATAGTTTTCGGCTTCACCGTAAAATTTGCTGTGTTGAATCAGTAAGGGAAGTATGGAGTTTCCAATGTAGCGGTTCATGCTAAGAGCCATGTCGGATTCACTGCCGTCATTCTAGAATAAAAATAACTATAATTAATAATACCAGTTAAGTATCTATTTTAAAAAAACTGAAGCTGTTATCGCTATTATCTTTTTCTTAATTTGATTATCAACATTATTTACAATTGGTGCAAAATTAAAATATAAATTCTTACCCTATCAAGCATAGTAGCGCATCTTAAATCTGGTAAGAACGCTTCCTCAAGCAATCTGAAGAATAATTCCTGCGTTTCTATACCATAGACTCTTTCCAAAAAGAGTACAATAGATTGCTTATGTGGTGGTGTCAAACCAGATGGCATATCGGATTTGGGCCGTTCCTCGCCGTGTGCTGGATTATGCAAGGTAAATTTCAAACTAAGAACACCTTGTAAATCGTCAAGTGGGACTAGAGATCGAAGAATAGCTCTGGCTCTTAAAGATTCATTTTTACCCTGAAAAGAAAGGCATGTATATAGGTATAAATATTGACCTTTACAATTTAGACAGCGCCAATGAAAAAGGTTGTAAACATAGATACATACAATATATCTTTATTATTCGTATTTTACAGTATGAGTGAACATGTTTATGATCATATTTTATATAATATATACAATGATATATAACATGGTGCTTCCAAGTACGGTTGATCCAATACCACCCACTTAACGGTAAACAGGTAACGCGTCCAGACCGGGGCCTGAGACGGGGACGATTTTAGCCCTGGGATTGTTTACATGTTTGCCGTTATGTTGCTCAGTCGATTTCAAGCCAGAGTGTTTCTTGTCGACAATTGATAAGTGTAACTTTGCATGGAATATTTATGTTTGGTGTGATTAAAAATAATGTGCTTTCGGAATTTATTACGGCTGGATGAACTTACAAAATAAAAAAACAGTTCTGATGTAGTAAACATAGATTAGTTCGGTTGGTTTGTTTCAGAGGTTACAGCCTCCTGCATGTCTCAATATCTCTTTTGAGCATGCTGTACCGGACTAATTATAAATTATATACAGGGTGTCCTGAACTAGTGATCATAAATGATAGGATATATTGGTGAACTGGAAATTATGTTAGTACTTCGTATAAATATTTTTCCTATCTGCTTTACTTATTGATATGCAGAATTTCAAAATTACAAGTTAAATGATTAAATTTGATACATTGTGTTGATTCCGCGATTGCTTCTTTATGAAACATTTTAAAACATCTATAATAATATATGTTTACTATACAGTATGTCCACGGATTGAGTTAACAAGGGGAAAAACTTTTTTATTTTGCATTTTTCAAGAAAATTATATTCATAACATTTTTTGCTTGTAATAAAAATAGGAATGGCGTCGCCTAATCTCTATTTCAACATACAGGGTATAAACGCCGTGGAAATACTTTTTTATTTTGCATTTTTCGATAATATGTTCTTCATAACATTTTTTGTTTGTAATAAAATTAGGAATGACGCCAACCAATTTGAGTTTCCCGAACAAACCCGACTAATTTGCTTCAACATACAGAGTCACACCTAAAAGATGCATAAATCAAAAAAATTATAATTTTAGAGAAAAACGGTAACAAGTAGAAATTGGTGGCGGTTTTTTCTAATAGTTGTTCTTTTTAATTGTTAATTGTGTATTCAATAAAAAATGCTTTTTTGTTTCCTGTGTGGGTTTTTTTTATTCAATTTTTGGGATTTTCCTTTGTTGTGACACCCCGTATGTTGAAACCCAAATTAATCGACGCCATTCCTATTTTTATAACAAGCAAAAAATGTTACGAAGAAGAACATTTTCTCCAAAAATGCAAAATAAAAAAGTTTTTTCTCGGATTCTCCTTTATTGGGACACCCTGTATTTTGAAAGTCAAATTAGTCGACGCCATTCCTATTTGTATTACAAGCAAAAAATGTTATGAAGGATACCATTTTCTCGAAAAATGACGAATAAGGCGAAACATAATATGTAGACTACATATGAACACTTTAAATATTAAAAAAGCAAAGTGTTTTAGTAGTTTTTTATTTACAGAATAAAATTTTAATTTTCGACGACCTTTAAATTTTGGTGATAGTAGTAACTCATAGCAATATAACTTTCGTCAATCGAAATGCTTTATAATACAGATACGGTCGAAATTAAATATCGTGCGGTTTATAAACTATGTCATATTGAATTTTAGATAATCGATTTCAGCAGGGCGGTAATAGTCTTACCAGTGCAATAACAGCGGCATCCGGAGCACATCTACCAAGGAGATCAACTAAGGTACAATAGAAATTCAAAATAGCAGCGCCAGTATCAATATAATCTTCATCTTCCTCGCTTTCAGGTAGAGGATGGGAAAAGTTAGCCAAATTAACTGTTCCCTCAGCAGCATCTTCCATCATTTTTCTTCTATCGGAAAGTCGCTCCGACATCTGGAACACAATGAATTTAAGAATGACGAGAAAAGAAAAAGTTCTCACGAATATCACTTAACGAGTAAGCCTATTTTGTTTTAATAACATCAAAATATCGAAACGAACATACCCATATACAGGGTGTTTGTGGAGGAACGGGAAGTATTTTAATGAGGTATTCTAGTATTCAATATAAGAAAAAAATATAAATGTGGGACCGGAAAATATTCCTTTCCGAGATATAGGGTGTTAAATAAAAAAGTAATATAACTTTTTCCCTTAATCCCTCTAAAAAGATTTATGATATACTAATTACCGGTTATTGTACAAAACCTAATGTCATGAAATGGAAAAAAATGTTACGTGAAAAGTAAAGTAGTAAAACAGTATTTTACTTAAAAACGGTTTATCCTTCAGCAAAACTCAAGAGGCTTTTTCTTCCAAGAAATTAATGTGGATTAAGAAACAAATACATATTGTGAAAATACCAGTGAATTATTAAATTCAGTAAAATATTTTTATTTTTTTATATGTCTGACTGGTAAAATCGATTAAACGTATTTTCATGCTGGTACAGTTCAAACCCATGTTCAGTGGAATATCATAAGGGTATATAAAAATCAATTCCGGACCCACATTATATACCTCATTATAATGACCTCAACTATTTTTGAAATATTTCCCTTTCATCCGGAACCATATTTTAAAATATATTTATTTATTTACCTTGTTGGCATCTACTATGGCCTTCAACAAACCCTCCCCTTCACCCCTAAGGGCGGGACCAAGACATTCAGGCCTTCGGATGAGCAGCCTGATTACCAAGTTGGCATTTTCTTCAACACTTTCACCGTTTACCCAAACGCAAAAGCGTAAGAAGTCTAAATATCGTTCACCTTCTACTGGATCCCAACCTAAATCGGGATAACCCTAAATTTGGAAAAAATTAGAAAATGTCTTATTATGGTTAATACTTCTTATAAAGGAACATGATATTAAAAAGGAATAATAAAAAACATACACAAATCACTAATATATGTTTCAGAATCCCTTTAGGTTTATATTATTTGGGGGGGGGGGGGGGGGGGGGGGGGTTGTCAAACTTCGTTATGGGGAGGTCATACAAGGAAAAGTTACGAAAAGTAATATCTACTCTGCCGCGTTAGTTAACCCAGTATATATGGTATTTTTCGTGTAAAATTGTTTGTTTGGGGGTCATGAAAATTCTGCAACGTCTTAATATAGAAGTTTTGCAACAATTTGTTAAGACTAACGTCAATAATAAAAATAAAGGTCGATTACCTAAATAGAATGCCGTATACAATAAGTTAGGGTTAATTTTGTTTAACAGGCGGCCTAATTTTCTCTAAAAAAGCTAAAAGTTTAAATTTTGGATTTTTAACAATTCGACGTCTGGTCATGTTCCCCTACCTTTTCAACAAGTTCCGTATTGGATTGTAGTCCGCAACGGGATAAATAGACTGCAATTTTTTCCAAATAATGTTCTCTGAGCGCCAATGCCAGTTCGGTGTTTTCCATTAGAGATGAATAGCTTACGTCAAGAGGAGTCGATCCTCTTAAACTTGGTCTGGAGAGTAAAATATTACTGTTGTCGAGAAGGAAATCGAAATGCTCAAACATGGCTTTTTGATTTTGCCGGCCTGTTCTGCAGAAATAACATAGGAAGCGGCAACAGGCAACCACCATTTCATGCGATGTATCCTGAAAAGGTTATTATTAATTATATGATTTGTTTAGTGAGATGTGTGCGTATTGTTCGAATAATAATTACCAATAATACAAATTTTAAACTTCTTTATTTCATAACAGATAACAGGTATATTATTCTATCTTCTTAAATTTACTAACTACTGCAATTAGGAATTTAATTTGGATACCTTAATTCGGCTTAATAGCACCGGAAAACTAGCAAGACAAACCAACACGACTTGTTTCGCTTTTAGACAAACCACTATAGGGTTTGTTCGGTATTACACGGACGACATCGCCGTAGTAGCGCGAACTAGCAACGACAGCTGCTGTCGGACTCTGTGTCATTGTACAAGGGAGGCGACTCTGATTCTCGTTCTAATATCAGGCCTATATCCTTGTTGCCCACTTTGGCAATAATCGTAGAAAAATTAGTAAAGCGGCGACTGCTATCTTTCTTAAAAAAGCACAATATTCTCTGCGCCGAGCAGTTTGCTTTTAGGGAATCTAGGGACACGGGTGATGCTATGTTTGCGTTTATTGAGAACTTATATTTGGGTATTAATGAGAGCGAATTGGCTGCAGCGGCGTTCTGTGATTTGACAAAGGCATTCACGCCTCAACACAGACCCGGAAGAAATTTTGGCTTGGGGTGATAGTAACCAAGTCGAAATTAACGCTAAAAACCCAGGCAGCAGTTTTCTCTAAAAAGGTTAACATTACAGAACCGGATATAGTCATGGACGGACACGCAATCCCACTGGCTTCATCTATTAATTTGCTGGGCGTCAATCTGGGAGGAAATATGTCTTGGCATAACCACGTTGTGCCAATCATCAAGATAGCTTCTCAGAAACTTAGTGTACTCTTCCGAACCAGAAAGTTGTACACACCTCAACAACTATTGACACTGTACAAAGCCCAGATTCGACCATCACTAGAGTACTGCTCTCATGTCTGGAGCTCTGCACCCAAACATACTCTTCGGCTACTGGATTCCAACGAAAGGAGGGCCATTCATCTGATTGGAGACCACGAGCTGACGAAGAACCTCGAAGACAAGTTGGGGATTTGACTCTCTTTTACAGATATTTTCATGGAAAGTGCTCGGCTGACCTTGCCCTCTTAATTCCGCCCAGAGCGGCGAATAGCAGAAATACACGACGAACCACTGCCGCCCATCCATATGTGGTTAAGTTTAGTACTCCTGGAACTTCATTATTTAAGAATTCTTTCATCTGGAGGACTTCATCCTTATGGAACGACCTTCCCGAGGTCGTTTTTACCAACGAATATAACCTCCAACGATTCAAAACCAACGTGCATCGCTTTTCGCGTACACTCACCACTCCCAGAGTGCCCTAAAGGATTTTTCCTATATTGAGCTTCTGATATTTGATATGCTGATTTATACGAAAGTATTAAGATCTATAATCATTTACCAAATAATTTAATATCGAGTCCCTCCCAAAAACACTTCAGAAGAAGCGTCAACTTGCTAGATGGTAAGTTTATTATGGTTTCGACGAGTTTTACTGTGATAATTTTTAATATAAGATAATGCATTTAGAGCGAATTTTTTATATTATTTTTTGGATGTGTGACGATAATTCGTCAATCGCAAAATATTATTTCCTGTGAATGCCGTTAATAATTTTAGTGGAACAAACCCGAGGAGGTGGAAAGACATTCGAAAAGTCTAGATCTAAGTATTATGAGGGAAATAAATGGTCCCTTCTCTAAGAATATATTAGTTTTAAATAATAATTCAGATTGAGGAAGGATAAGGCTCAAAATGTACTTATCCTGCAACAGTGTTCGTGCCAAAACCAAGGCTGTTTCATTTCTGGGCTACATTATGCTTTTGCCTTTTCATCCACCAAGTTAATTTGTTTGTTATTAATAAATCTAACAATAACTGCGAATAGTTTATGCGATACCGATCAGAACAAAATCTAATAAAAATAGTATACACACATAAACTACAAACTTTTGTCAAGACAACATTTAAATTTCATAAAATTAGGTTAGATTACTCTGTAATCGTTGACAACGACACGTCTCGGAAAAGATGGTTATATATAAACTCCAGAATTGACATGACTTCAGCGGACGTTTCGTTTTGTAGCGCATGGATATCTAACGTAATATGTCCGAGATAGATCGAAATCCTGATAAACCAGGCGTTCGTCTCCAAATTTAAGTTTTTTTACAATGATTTTTTTAACTTTAGATATTCAAAGGCGGATTCTATTGGCAGCAAGAGAGAATGTGACGCACAAGAATATTCGAAGCGTACGGTTGCGAGTGGTCGATTATGACATAGAAACAGTTGATGTCTAGCGGATAACTCGGGAGAGTCTTTTTCACTGGGTTCAAGGAATACAACTATGCTGGGACAAGGTTAGCCGGGGAACATCCGCACAATATTATTATTATAGTAGTGATTTGAAAGTGTAATCAAATGCTAAGTGTAAGTAGGTACGTCAAGGACTTACCTTTTCCTTAGCCCCCGTTTCTCCTTCTGTATTCTGAGCCTGCGTGCTAGCGTCAGACTGAGCCTGAGACCGCCTACCGAGAGTATTAATCATAACAGCCATTACATTCTCGTGAATTCTTAGCACTCTGATTAAATCAGGATGTTGGAAAAACGTATGATTATTCACGAGCTTCCACAACCGTTCTCTCATAAGTTCCTCTTCTTCTTGAGACATTTGGACAGGCAACAGTGCACGAATTTGACTAAGACCGACCCACATTTCTGCCACGTCGCTTTTGGTTTTTGAGTTGATAATATAGGTTTTTTCCAACGCTCGGATTAGTTCTCCTACTGAATCGTATTGTCTAACGAGGAGGCTAAAAATACACAACTATATTTGATTTTTATTTCTAATTTGCAAAGGTTGTTGCAGCTATAAACGTGAATAATATTACATCACAATTATCTGGTTACCAGATGCGCTGTAATAGTTAGTATAGGTCGTTTTGGATCTCTATACTCTATTCGTTTTACCAATTCAGAGGGAACAAAAAAACACTCCAGGAGCATATAGCACACAAAGTGACCTTAAGAACAATATAACAGTACGATCTCGAACCACGCATGAATAAACCTAAAATATAGTATATACTGAACTGCAACTAGGGAATCCAATCCCGCACCTTAACTTTAATCCCGCAAACCTGCGGGATTGAGCCCGTCGATCCCGCGGATCCGCGGAATTTGCGGGATAGCAAACAATGAACTGCGGTATTTTGGGTCGACGCGCCGGGGATTCCCCGCCATGCTGGGCTATTGAAAATACGTTAAATACAACAGTTTTCTTGCGTACGTGCGAAAGTAAGGGCGTTATTCTACTAGTATCTAGTGACATTTATCAAGTGGTTGAATATAATACATGGAATTTAAACAGGAATCCCAAAAATGAGTGTCAGTGTAATTTACAAAGACAATTAAGGTTCAAGTTTAGTTTGGAATTATTTTTTAAAGTCTGAAGACGGTCTTACAGCTAAATGTAAGTTATGCCCTAGCATTATCAAAATCTCTGCTCGTTCCACCAAAGATCTTCACACCCACTTACAAACAAAGTATAATATTAATTTGAAAGTCCAGAGCAGCAGCGGTAGTGTTGATATTGATAAAATAACACAGGAAATGAAAGCTAGTACCAGCAGTTCGGATAGTTCGTTTAGTTCTATTGCTAAGCGCTCAGATGTTAGTGGTTCTTCTGTGTTACCTAAGAAAATGAAAATTACAGATTTTTTTTCATCTGAGAAAAAAGTTTCGATGGAGAAAAGAGTGTCTCGAATGGTAGCTAAAGATGGTATACCCTGGAAAGTTTATCACATCGACCGATATGCGCCAACTATTCGAATCAGAGGGCCACAAATTGTGTAAAATATATTCCGCCGACAAGTGTGGAAACTGAACGTGCGTTTTCAGCCGCAGGATACATGTGCAATAAAATAAGATCAAATCTAAAAGATGAAACATTAAACATAGTCGTACTATTGTATTGTACCTATATGCAATAAATATTTTCCTGCTACTCTACTCTGTTTCTAATTGCATAAACAACTTTTTATTAACATACAGCACCCACATCGAGTCCCGCAAACCCCGCGAATCCTGCTAAGTCAATCCCGCGAAATCACCGCGGGATCCAGCATTTGCGGGATTGGATTCCCTAACTGCGACCCTGTTAGAAATGCAGCTCATCGGCTTAGGAAGTTTTATCGCCGATTGACCAATACCAATAAGTTTATGCATCGAGCACGTGGCTATCACGAGCTGATGTTTGTTTATTCTTCTGAATTGGTAAAATGAATGAAAGAGCATATTTTTCCTATTGTTGGTCGGTCTGTCTTATCTGTTTTTTTGTTTGACAACTTAAAAACTACTTGAAGGGGAATGACCTACTTTTATTGAGGATTAGGTATTAACATTAACCCTGTTCGAAACCGGATATACTTTCGGTTCGAAATATACAGTAGTAGTAAAAAAACATTTACTACACCTTCTTACTTTTCTGGTTTCAAATATTTCTTAAGAAAATGTATCGTACAATTTGGAAAATCTGACGATACAGGGTGAACGACTAAAAAATTTTTATCGATATTTTTATAAAACTAAAAGTCGTTGGTTATGTATTTACTCAAAAAGTAGGTATATTATAAAATTTCTGTTTCATACTATATAGATATTAACTTGGTAATTACCTAAACATTTCCTTCACTAAATTTGGCATTTCGATTTGGGCTTCCTCTGCCCATCTCACGATGGTGCTTATTAAAACTTTTCTGAATACTTCTTCTGGAGTTTTCTTCTCAGGATCTAAAATATAAAACTATCAATACACCTCTGCTTATAAAACTTATTCTTATACACCTACGTACTACGTATAGGACAGATACAAAAATGGAACCCTTTGACAGTTATACAGTGTGGTCAAATAGGTTGAAATAAATGCATTAAGTCAACCTTTAATTCTTCGAAAAAACGCACGGACCCGTCTATGTTGATTTCTAGATGGGCATATACTGGCCTGGATTTTTCTGTTTAAATTATTAATCTACAACACTTACTGGTTTTCCGACGTTCCCTTAAATTGACCATTTTCATTAAAATACCCTTAGTACGTTCCTTTACCTGTTAATTTCGCATGAGCCCACTTTTTATTACTATTTTGTTGGTCCTTTATGTCTATAACCCCCCACCCCCTTTAGAAATATATATATACTGCTTTAAATAGAAATTTGATACAACTATTAGTTTGAAATTAAAAAAAAACAGTAGTAGTACGTAATAATAATAATTAAGGCCAGAAATAGCAATAATAATTTTCAGTTTCTTCGAAACCAAAGTAAATCACAGGAACGTACTAGGGGTATTTTAATGAGGAAGTTCAATTTAAGGAATAAAACGTCGGAAAAAAATTACTGAACGTAGATTCAGGTACTCTTTCAAAATTGAAACAAAAAAATCCAGGCCCGTTTTTAAAGAAATTAAGTTGATGATGGTGACCCAAAGACGAGACGTCGCATTAAAGATCTGATGATGCCATCTTGTGGAGAATAAAAAGTAGCAATGCGAAAATGAAATATGTTTTTGGACATCTATTTGACAAAGTCAGCAAAAAATAACAACCAAAACGCAAAATTTTACATTTTCCAATATTTTGTAAACCCCTGTATTTATTTTTGATTTTTTTGCGGCTTCGTATCTCTTCCTCTTCCATTTCGGAAATACCAATGGTGAACATCGAATTTGTTACACCTTTTATACACTCCCTGACATAAAATTCAGACACTAGAAAATTATGATTAAGTTTTATAACTATTTTTAACTTAAATCCAATTTTCACGATTCTTTAACTAGTTTTATTAGGATTATTCTGTCTTCTTTTAATAATTAACATTTATGCTTAGGTGATGTTATACCGGGGTAAACTAAAAGTTGTTTTTTGTCACAATTTCAAAACACCCTCTGGAAAACATGATGCGGATAACTTCGTTTATAATCTATAATATATTTTGCTATAATCCTAACTTTTTGTTTTTGGATTATCCCATTCATCTCATTTCTTGTAAGAACTACAAAAATTTTGAACGCAATATCTATGTTGCACAATGTACCATCGTGCCGATAAAAAACTAGGACAGCAAAATTTCTTATTTTCTCCTTGACTATTAGGCTTTTTTTACTTTCGAGTCTGGTACCAGTAAAATGTTATTTACAAATTTTACATGTCAACATAGATTGTCACTTTATCATTAACTTGTCAAGCAAATTTTTCTTTAAAAAATATGCCACAATTAACCCCCCAGCTAAAGGCTATTATCTACAGTCGGTTGCGAGATGGTGCTTTTATTAGAAATATTGCAGACGAACTGGGAGTAAACAAAAATACATTGTTGTTGGCAGAACAAAAAATAGCAAGGCATGGGACTATTATTAGGAAAGCACGTTCAGGTCCCCCTAGAATTTGTACTGAAGATGAAGATAGAAGACTAGTTAATTATCTAAGGGATCATCCATTCGCAACTGCAATAAAGGCGAAAGAAGATACGAATAATGGAAGAATTCGGGTGTATAACCTTCCGGCATGCGGTATGATGTGATATACACTCACAAATAAATAACTGCGGTTGGATTAGCGTTAGAGGTCCAGGAATTTGCCAAATCGTGGAAGGAAGACTAACTGCACCTGAATACGTTAATATCCTAAATGAAGTGATGATACCATCGATAAACGCTGTATATGGTCAAAATTTTACATGTCAGCATGATAATGCTCCGATACACACAGCACGTATTGTGCAAAATTTTCTCCTAGAAAATAATATAGCAGGCCTTCGAAGAGTCCCGATTTGAACCCGATCGAAAACATTTGTGGTAAAATGGTGAAATCAATGTATAAACATGATTTTGGGCAACGAAACAGGGATGAATTACGCTACAGGATAAATGAAACTTGGGATGAAGTAACAGGCGAATTATGCAGAAACCTAGTTTTAAGTATGCCGCAAGGGATTCAAGAAGTAATAAACAGGAATGGTTCTATGACTAAATATTAAAAATGTTTTGTTGCTTCAACAAATTTTGCGTTTGTATTTTTTTTACCTTCTTTTAAATTTTATTTATTATTTAGTTTCATTTAAAAAGGTATTAGGCTTTTTCTTAATAAAAAATGCCCAATTTTAGTGCTTCCATATAAACTGCCGCTCAAGTTTATAAAAATAAATCATATATTTTGATGCCATCTCGTATCGAAAAATACAAAACGTTAAATTATATAACCTAGGTTACTTCCTAAGAGTTAGGTGTTTTTACCTTTACAGCACTAGAGCACCTTTTATAGTCTATGAGATATGTATTCACGTTCCCAGTTTTCTGATTTTGTTTTCCTAGTTTTTTATCGGCACGATGGTACAATACGTAAAAATATATACAGAAAACTTTCCGTTTCCCTACACTGCCGCCCCCGCTATCATATATTTTTAATGAAACCTGATTGTTAAAAAATATTGGTAGGAACTTGAAAAAAAAGCAATTTTATACTTGTAAATAACAAAGTTAATGATACTATAATTAAAATTTTAACGCCGGCCTAAATCAAATTACCATTAAACCATTAAAAAAGCCTGTATCGTCTTCGAGAGTTATAACATATACAGGGTGTTTCTTAATAACATGCTAATATTTAAGGAGGTTATTTCCATTTTCAGAAAAAAACTTTATAATAATAGGCCCCAAACGTCTCAACTTTTGAGATACAGTGCTAAAGATTTTCATGTTTTTTTTAATAATTTGTTAAGGTTAATGACTTAAATACGTGACAACTAGGCTAGTAGACAACTGTCAAAACTGTTTATGTTTACATAACAAAATCTGCTGCTTACCTACTAGATCATTTTAAATCTTTGTTAATACTTAATTTCATAACAGAGTGCAAATGAATGAATTTCAAAAATTATTTTTTTTTAACCATTCTTTTCTATAAAAATACCGAGGGCAATTCCTGCACGAACGCTACTGGTCGCAATAAAAAACATTTTATACATCATAAAATGCCTCTTGATGAATAGGAAGTGTGTACCAAATGTCATAAAAATATCTAGAGCAGTATCACATATATTAATAAAAAAGGAAATTTTTTTTAAAAATCTTTTACACCCTGTAACTCAAAAGTTAAGATGTTTAGGACGCATGTTCATATGAAGTTTTTCCTGAAAATGTAACCTAGAATATCCTCCTAACCTAATATTGGCATGTTATTAAGAAACACCCAGTATTGATGCTTTTTTTAAATTTACATATGTCATGTTTTTGTTCCTCCTCCAGCTCTTTGACAGCATTAATGATGTTATAAAATTTATTTAAAGGCCCAGTCTTGAGTTTATCGTCTGCATTATCATCCTGAGGCGCTTGCAATGCTTGTAAGGATACGTGACCCATAAGTTGATGGTGAAAGGTGTTCATTCTATCACACAGGTCGTCTCCTAGAGGGTTGTTTTCTTTGTCCTCTTCTTCCAAGTTCTTAAAACCTACAAGTATAAAAAATTAGAAATATATATAAAATAAATTTAGTATTTAATTCGGTAAGCACTCTACAATATTATTTAAGGAGGTTAAAGGCTTTAAAAACGTTTAAAGGGGGTCAGAAGCCAAGGGGTCCAACAAAAACATAATATAACTAAAAATTTTATTCTACAAAATAAAGATTTTTTTAAACAATAATCTCTTAGCATATACCTATCCTTATCCATAATTTCTTGCCTTAAATTGTACATTCTATATAGCCTATTCAAAATGAAGTCGCCACCATTGCTAACCTTCTTGTTATAAAAGCTACGATTAAATAGCAAAGTAGTGTAGTTTCTTACGCTGATTATTATGATGTAAAAAAACAACGAACGTCAGAATCACGTGACATTAACAAAAATGTATTCCTTTTTAACTGGAATGCCCTATATCTGCTATAACCGTTTGATAGAGAGTGTTCTAAACAAAATTTATCCTTTACTACATATCGCTAAAATTAATAATAATGGAAAGATTTTGGAATGGAAGAAATGGATAATTTAATTAAATACAAATATTTCCGTGATTATTAATTTTAGCGATATGTAGTAAATTATAATTTTTTTTAGAATTTCACTCTCTATCAAACGGTTATAGCAAATATAGGGCATTCCATTTAAATATATATATATTTTTGTTAATACCACGTCATTCCGATGTTCGATTGTTTTTTGACATCATCATAATAATCAGCGTAAGAAACTACACTACTTAGCCAATTTAAACAAATTTGTAGCTTTTATAATAAGAAAGTTAGCAATAGTGCCGACTTCATTTTGAATAGACCGTATAGTCAATATACAGGATATTCAAGTAATCATGTTACAAACTTTTAAAATAGATGCATGAATGCATGAAAAAAAAAGTTCATATGAACATTGGCCCGGAAACGATTCCTCAGGGAGCAGCCCTTTGAAGATGGTGTAAACTAGTTTTCGTTTTATAGCTCCGGAACTACTTCAGCTATCGCAACCAATTTTGGGACATAAATTTAGTAACTTCATCTCTTTTGAGCTTATTGGACCATATTAACTTTAACCAGGGGCGTGCGAACACCTTTCCTCGAAGATTTCAATTTTTTGCCGTTTTAACATCACATTATGATTTTCCTATGCTAAAAATAAGTTAGCTTACAGAAATTAATTTTTTCTTAAAAGAAATTAGGTAAATTTTTCCGGAGCTACAAAAAAAACACAACATCTTAACTTGTTTTCAGCCAATTTCCGAAGAAACGATGGCATTTAACAACATTTACAGAGAGCATCCTTTTTATGTTAAAGGCATAGAACAGTCATAATGTGATGTAAAGACGGCAAAAAATTGAAGTCTTAGAGGAATGGGGTCTAATTTATCCAAATATCTCCCTGTTTGACACGCCACTGGTTAAAGTTACCATTGTCCAATAGGCTCAAATAGATGAAATATTGATTCCGATAGCTGAAGTAGTTCAGGAGCTACAAAATGAAAACTAGTTTATGAAGGCAATCTTCAAAGGACTCCCTGGGAAAGCGTTTCCGGACATTCATATGAACTTTTATTTTTTTATGTATTCTATTTACTCTAAGAGTTTGTAACGATCACATTAACACCCTGTATATTAAAGCCACCTTAATCCGAGCTATGTATAGCTGGTGTGGACAATATTGCTCTTGAAGATTTAAATCGAATTCCTCTTCCAAGATTCATTTTTAACAACATAAATTAGTAAAAGATTCTTGAGAATGTAATATTTCCCGACCATGTAAAACATTTGAAAGATATTTATGTTACGGTTAAAAATATCCCTCGTCACGCGTCCTAGCTATTCTGTTTAAAAAAGTCTTGTTACGAATAGCCAAAAATTTAAAAAATTAATTATTTGAAATATTTCAATATACAGAAAGGTTTTATATGGATATAGAGATATATGATGAATGCACTCATATTAGCTAAATTGAATAACTGCGATATATGAGAAATATTTAGGCCATAAACTATATAACAGATTGCGGAAATAATCCACACACCTCACCACAATTTAAAAAATCTGACCTAAAATTAATGAAATTGGCCGGTAGACAGGGGCTAAGATCCAGCAGCCAGAAGACACAGACCGTAAAAACAAGTCTAACAAGCTCTAGTTGTTTCTACCGAAAATCTTTCTGCATAGTTAAATACTAAAAAGGCATGGAAAGGTGAATAATAAAAAACCAGTACTGAACTATCTACAGCCAATATAAGTATTACATAAGGCAAAGTAACTATATAATCCTACAAAATCATATATTAAATTAGCAAACCACATGTTTGAATACAAGTAAGTACTTACTTCATTCATATCGATGAGCATGAATACGACACGACGTATTTCTTTCGTAAAGCATAAAGAAACATCTACAGTAGATAAATTCTTTATACCATTTACAAAAACGAGTTTTGCAAATAGCTTACTACAGGGACAGCTACATTCTACCATACTTGACTTTATGCGATAATGCTTACAAAAATCTTATAAGGATGTGATTTAAAAACAATAATGTGTCCTAATACATTTATTTTATAGTGCAAAATTTTTTAAATATAATGGTGCAACAGGGATCAACAAATGAACATACTTGGATTCTAGTTCCAAAATAAAATATTATTATTAATTTTTTAGTAAAAACGTACAAACAAATTAGTTAATTAAAAAAATGCAGTCTGTAAACAAATATTTAAAGTGAACAGATGTGGTCAAGCGAACGAAGGCGAGAGTACCAGCTAGTACGACATAAACAAATATTCTCTATAATATTATTTTAATAAATATATTTTATCAGCGTAGGCAAAGCCGCGGATATCAGAAAGTTATTATGACATAAATTTGAAGCAGAATTAACACATTTATTACTTATTAGAAAGCACAGATTGTATAATCGCTATCGTCGTGATCAGTTTGTGCGAGGGAATTATGACAATTTAAATATAAATGACAATTTCTTCTATAGCAAAAATACAGATCTTTCATATCTATCCCAGATTTCAACATACGTTCATAAAATTTAGGCCAAAGCGGTAAAGCAGTTTTCGAGTTTGTTCGGGTTTGTTGTGTTAAGAATGTTAAAAATATGTTTAAAAAATGTTAAAAAGAAAAGAAGTCATTTCAAAATATTTAATAATTTAGACACATAGGTATTATCTAAGCAGTCAGCATTAGTAAAAAATCTCTCAGCTCTTGCAAATGGTATTTAGGTGCTAGTAAATATATTATGCCAGTAACCTTAAATTCTATTGATGAGGCCTTTACTTGATGAATATTAATGTTAACAACATAAATAATTTTAAATTTTGATCATTTGAATGTCTGATGAAGCTAGCCTGGAGCGAAACATGTAACCGAGAAAAACACAATAATTAATTTTGAGAACAAGACATGTATTTATTCATTTCATTTACAAAATACAAGCATTTTCCAACATAAAAAAAGTTTTTCACTTAATTTTAGGTACTGTGTACTGAAACATCTGTTATGGTTTTATCCTAAAATAAAGTAAAAATCTGAAACTTACTGTGTTTTGTTTGTTAGCAACATTAAAATTGTATTATTTTTAGAATTGTCGTTCGGATCAAAAAATCCAATGTGCAATTAAGTGCAAATACGAGAGACGCAAAATATTAACGCATAATAATGAGTTCGCCATGTGGGTAGGCCGCAGCTTCGGAGTTCCAGTTTCACTTAAGGTTCGCAATTATCTCGATAGCGTCCGTTATTCAATTTCTTCTATTTTAGCTTATTTGCAGCAAGAATATTATTTTTTAAATATTAATAATGGCTTTTGGGTAACGAAACGTTTAAGGCTTAAGGCGGAATTCACACCAAAGCAATTGGTAACAAGCGATAGGTGCTATCGCATCGCGTACCATTATGCCGGTGTATAGTGTACTAAAAACAAAATATTCTGCAACACATCTCAAGTACTACTTGCGATACAGGTCGCCATTTTCGTGCGATATTTTGGCAAGATATCACTATCGTTCCAGTGTGAAACAGTTGTAACCAATTCAATTCGTTTATAAGTAGAACGGTATAGGCAACTCGGAACGTGCTTTTGTTTCCAGACGTTCGTATTTAAAAACTGAATTTGACGATGACATCAAAACGTCGTCTCGAACGAGATATTTTCATGGAAAGTGCTCGGCTGACCTTGCCCTCTTAATTCCGCCCAGAGCGGCGAATAGCAGAAATACACGACGAACAACTGCCGCCCATCCATATGTGGTTAAGTTTAGTACTCCTGGAACTTCATTATTTAAGAATTCTTTCATCTGGAGGACTTCATCCTTATGGAACGACCTTCCCGAGGTCGTTTTTCCCAACGAATATAACCTCCGACGATTCAAAACCAACGTGAATCGATTTTGCGCACACGCACCACTCCCAGAGTGCCTTAAAGGATTTTCCTATAGTGCTTGTAATTGATCAAAAAAACAAAAAGCACATTGGAGGTTAACCAGAAAAATTATGTTTAATTATTTTTTATAATTATTATAATTCTATAAAGATTAAAAAATATTTACGAGGCTACTAGAATAATAAATACATAATTAATGCAATATCAAGCATTACGCCTTAATCAGGTTACTGGCATTAATGTTATTCTTCAAGCATATCTCCTGTTAAGTACACTGAAAAGTACAGTGACATCGATCTGCAAGCAACGTTACATTTAGTCTTACGTTCTTTCTGGTGGTTGGCCAATTTATACATACCTTCTTCCTGGAACTTACACAAAATGGCGTTCATTTGCTCTCTAGGCGGACACCTAAATTCTTTCGTTTTCTTAGCAGCGACCGCTGACGGCAAATCGGATTGCTTGATTTCGATATATCGTCTAAGTTGATCGGTTTGAAGTTCGCCCACAAAATCATGACTGAACGCTATTATGGATTCGACTCTGTGTCGTAACTGTATGTCGCAAAGGTGGTGAAGTAAGTAGCACATTTGGAGCTTGGCACCCTCGGCCATTTTCATCTGAAGCAATCCCTTACTATGTTCGTCCTTTCCGGATTTTTGAAAAGTCGGGTCCCAAGTTTCAGGGCAGATCATTATAAGTAGTTTTTCGACGTGCTCGTCGCATAACATTCCTACTAACAATAGGCGATCCACTAGTTTGAGTAAAGGTCTGAAAAATTATTTATTTATTCGTGTATGTTCATTTATGTTGTTATTAAATTGAGCAACGAAAAGATCGATAAACGGGTTTTTACTCTCATTTTTAAAACTCAGGTTATTACAAACTCGGCCTTCACCATTGGGATTTCTGACACGGTAAGATTGGGGCAAAGTTGCGTAATTATGCGCTCAATAATATGCCGCAATAAAATCTAAAATAAATACAGGGGCTTTCAGAATATTTGGAAAAATCAAAAATTTTGCATTTCGGTTTTTAGTTCAGAGAGATGTCCAAAAATAAATTTCAATTTCTCGTTGCTATTTTTTATTCTCCACAATTTGGCGTTATCAGATCTTTCATGCGACGTTTCGTCTTTGGGTCACCATCATCAACTTAATTTTTTTAAATACGGGCCTGGATCTTTTTGTTTTAATTGTGAAAGGAGGCCGAATCTACGTTCGGTGGTATACAACACTTATTATTTTTTTACGCTAAGTAGAAAATTGTTACAACTTTTAGTTTGAAATAAAAAAAAAAAACAGTTGTAGTACGTAATAACAATAACAATTAAAGACAGAAATAGCAATAATAACAAAGCGTCGGCAAACCAGTAAGTGTTGTATACCACTGAACGTAAATTTCGGTCCACTTTCATAATTTAAACAAATAAATCCAGGCCAGTATTTAAGTTGGTGATGGTGGCCCAAAGACGAGACGTCGCATTAAAGATCTGATGATGCCATCTTGTGGAGCATAAAAATTAGCAATGAGGAAGTGACATTTATTTTTGGACATCTCTTCGAACAAAGTCAGGAAAGACTAAAAAAGTAAAACAGCCTGCTTAGGTCAATATCTCAAAGAACGTTTGGCAGTTTTTTGTTTAATGCGTTGTGGCAAAAGTTACCGAATTAACAAAAAATTAAGTTTTTTTAAATTTCAAAATCAAGAAGTACGCAATCGACGATAGCCCATATTATTGCGGGTGTCTCAAAATATGACCAAAAAGCAGAATACGTTCTTCATGGGAAAAACTTACTTAATAAAGAACACTTGTACTACTTTTAGCATCATATAGGGCATATTAGAAATTCCGAACTTACTTGCTTTAGAACTTGTCGCAACTCAAAAATATTACGAATCCATATTACAATTTTTAAAAAATATTGAAAACATAATTTTAAGATATCAAATTTGCTTCTTTCTGACTTGTCCCATATAGTTTAAACGTTAATAAAAATATAAATTTAGGTTCTTTATTAAACTTATAGTTATAGTAAAATATTGTGGCCTATTTTTTCATGAGAAACATATTCTGCTTTAAAGCGTATATTTTGGGACAGCCGGTATCAATTGAATGGTTAAAAGAAATTATTCAATCATAAACCATGAATAAAATTTCTGTACATACATAGATTGTTACTTTATGATTTTGAAATAAAAAAAAGCTTCTATTTTTTTTGTAAATTCGATAACTTTAGCCGCAACGCATTAAACAAAAAACTGCCAAACTTGTTTTGAGATATTTACCTAAAGGTTTTAAAGCTGTTTTACTTTTACCTGATTTTTTATTTTTAACAAAATGCCAACGAGTCAAACTTTTTATTTTTACATCACTGTCTTTATCGCCCTGTATAATATTGGAAAGCCGATCCTGGTCAATTGTCATATTTAGATAATTTAGAATATATTATTTCTTGTTTTGCGCTTCCAAAATCGGCAAGTCAGCTTGCGTCATACGATATAACATATTACAGAGTATAAAAACACGAACAAACCCGACCAGCTAGTCCAGGTTCGTTCAGGTTCGAGCTCGATATCCATACATAGCCAAATTGTCATCGTATTAATCAAGATTGCTAAAAGACCATTGATAGCTATTCTCCGGTTACAAGATAGTAGAAGCGCTGTCAAAGTTAGTATGTCACGTAAAGACTGGCAATTTTTAAGTTTCCTCGCTTAATACACTACGCCAATTAATATTAAAAAATGGACGCCCAAATTAATAAGCTGTTATTTCGTTAATAATGAACTGAACGAAATTTTAATATTTTTTTTTTAACTGATAGAAAAAAGATTCTAGAGTTTAGGGCGGTGAATTTTTTGCCCTGATACGTCTAATCGTATGGGGTTTGTTCGGGTTTGTTGAATTTTTTTGTCCTGATACGTCTAATTGTACGGGGTAGAGCATAAAACCTATATGCACGTACATTTCCTAAAAATTACAATTAATTTGACATATATTACATAAAACACATTATATTGTCGATAAAACGTTTTTTAAACAACCCATGCGACGTTTTATCACTTTGCTGTTTCTAAACTAAAAATAAAATCATTTCAACAAATAAAGTCTATAATACTGAGTGCTACGCTATTATCTTTTCACTTAATTTATTTAATTTACATTAAAAATTCGAAAATAATGATACAAATGCAACATACAAAATTCATACCCTCAAGCATGAGAACATTGTTCTGGTGTTAAGAACCGATTTGCATTCATCATTTCTTACCATTATCGCGCACCTTCGAAGCATGAAGTATCACGCCTCAACAAAGACCTGGAAGAAATTTTGGCTTGGGGTGACAGTAACCAAGTCGAATTTAACGCTAAGAAAACCCAGGCAGCAGTCCTCTCTAAAAAGGTTAACATTACTGAACCGGATATAGTCATGGCAGGACACGCAATTCCACTGGCTTCATCTATTAATTTGCTGGGCGTCAATCTGGGAGGAAATATGTCTTTGCATAACCACGTTGTGGCAATCGCCAAGATAGCTTCTCAGAAACTTGGTGTACTCTTCCGAACCGAAAAGTTGTACACACCTTAACAACTTTTGACACTATTCAAAGCCCAGATTCGACCATCACTAGAGTACTGCTCTCATGTCTGGAGCTCTGCACCCAAATATACTCTTCAGCTACTGGATTCCATCGAAAGGAGGGCCATTCGTCTGATCGGAGACCACGACCTGACGAAGAGCCGCGACAGACTAGAACATCGAAAACAGGTTGGGGATTTGACTCTCTAGTACAGATATTTCCATGGAAAGTCCTCGGCTGGCTTAGCCCTCTTAATTCCGCCCAGAGCGGCGAACAGCAGAAATACACGACGAACCACTGCCGCCCATCCATATGTATACAGCTTAGTACTCCTCGAACTTCATTATTTAAAAATTCTTTCATCTGGAGGACTTCATCTTTATGGAACGACCTTCCCGAGGTCGTTTCCCAACGAATACAACCTCCAACGATTCAAAACCAACGTGAATCGCTTTATTCGAACACGCACCACTCCCATAGTGCCTTAAAGGATGTTTCCTATAGTGCTTGGGTTTGTTCATGAAAAAACATTATCATTTACTTACCGTATCGAAGGTACTACATACTTATATAGCTGAACTTTGTATTTGTATCATTATTTTCGAATTTTTAAAGTTAAGTAAATGAATTAAATGAAAAGTTAGCTAATTGCGTAACACTCTGTATTATAGACTTCATTTGTTGAAATGACTCGGACGAACTTTGGTGTTTATAAATGATCTGGCGTGTTTTCATTTGTTTAAGCCGAATGACTGCGCGCAACTGAACTGAACTGCAGCGAAAAAGTTTATAAATGCCACTTTAGACGTATTAGCACGTAAACTGCTCTGCCCTAAACTTTCAGTTTATTAAAATTGGTTCATCATTAACGAAATAACAGTGTATTAATTAGGACGTGAGTTTTTAATATTCGATGATTAATTGGCGTAGTGTATTTATATACAGGGTGTTCCTTAATGACATGTTACTATTTAATTGTTGCTACATGTTTGTTAAAACGTTATTTTTTAATATCTCCCAAAGAACTTATCCCAAAGATCTTATTTTCAATGTTGGTATGTTAGTAGTTAGTCCCTGCAAGCAATTTTTTGCAAAAAAAGTAGTACTGACTTTTTCTGATTAGCCCGGTTAATTCTATATGGAAACGGTATCTTGCGGTTTTGTCGTTAGCCTCATTCAAATCGAAACGCATTATTATGTCTATTAAGTGACAGACAGTGACCATTTCCAATAATTTTTATAAAATAAAAGTTATACTGGAATACGGCTAGTTGTACAGTCGTTTTATGAACACAACTGTACACGGTTAAGTCCCAGGGCAGATAATATTTTAATGATTTTTTCACTAGTTTTGTTTCAAGCGAAACAAAATAATAATACTTTCTTGAATGTAAGACATTTTTTATAGGAAAAAAATATGTAGAAACTGCGTTGATACTTACAAGAACAGGTTTTCATTAGACCCTCCAATAGGATCGCGATTATGAACTTGATTAGTTTCTACAGACTCGGCCAATGCTGTCATTACATAGTCTCTAACTATATCTAGTGGAAAGTATGGTGAATACAAATTCTTTATGCTGTCAATATTATAACTAAAATAAAATAAGTCATTAATTAAAAGAAATGTGCTTTAAACAACTGTTGACTATGTTTGCATGACATGGAAGCAAATTTTTATGTAAAAACTGAACGACCTCTGAACGGCTTATAATTTATTAAACCAACCTGATATCAGAAGTCTTCATTTGTGGTCTAACAGACTCCGTTCTCAACTTCCTTAAACTATGGCCCATTTCGGGATCATCATACATGTCTTTTAGTTCTTGGCCAATGGGAATGACATATTCATTTTTACACACTTCCCTATACAAACAAACAAATTTAAATAAAGATAATAATACGGTAATTCAAAAACGCATAACAAGAAATATAATTATTTATTATTTGAGGCAGCTTTCAATTTCATAACACCCTGTAGGGTACAGTAGAGTAGTATAACCACCGACCTATATCTATGTATAACCAAACTCTAAAAGCAAATGTGGCAAATCTATGGCCTCGCGCATGTAAACAAAGCTGATCGTCAGATATCATACGCAATGCCGACTGATAAACTATTTACCTTAACAGGCGAATAGAACCGTACTTTGCCCTTTATGAAAATGACTATACGGCAATATTTTGGCAATCAAGACCGTCTTTACTGGGAAATAAACAATCTACTTTCTCGTATAAAAGAAGGCCTTGTGACTATCACTGAAAAGCCACTTTTAGATTTAAATTTGATATCTATTGTCTACGTATCGTTAGATTTTTAATATCGTTACATCCCTACGACTGATTTCGGTTCTGGACGATCGTCGTTCGTTGCCAACCAAACCGGCACCAGTGCAGCGGGGTTGCCTATATGACGGCGACAACATTGTACGCAAGACAACCAACGTACGTATCCATAGTTATAGGTCGGTGAGTATAACGGTAATATATTTATAGCAATTTTTTAAAAAAAATTAATTTTTAAAACAAGGAGAGAAAGACTTTACTTCACAGTCTTTGAAAAATAAACATTGGAACGGCAGTCTTTCACATCTGATTTCACGTTTGACAGTGCCGGATTAACAACTGTCATATTTGTCATTATTGTTGAATACAATTCTTTGTGGTTTCTCAGTATTTGTGTGTTAAATTTAAGTATTGTTTGGGGAAAAAATAGTAATTCTTAACTCAATATGGGCAGACTATGCCAAGTCGGCCATAAACTGGATAAAAACGTGACTTTTGAGCCACGTCCGTAGATTGTTTATTTTTCCTAATCAAGACATATCAAACCGATCAGCTGTCGTTAGAACGAAAACATAAATAGACTGAAGATTGAAAAGGAAGGGAGATTCTAGTTATAGAATTTTGTTGTGTTTATTTTCGTAAAACAGGCGTAATAATTGACGTGTTTGTTTCAAGTCGATAATCCTAACAGTCGTGAATCACCCTAAATATCAGTAACCATATATAGTAGCTTTGGATATAAGAAAATTATAGTGCCTATTGAAAGTGCCGTAGTGCGAGTGAGGCAAGGCGCCAAAGCAGATGGGCGCAAAATATAAAGTAACAACGTAAAAAGTAATACTGTGAAAATAAAACTTACATAGTGGTTGCTGTCGCCTCTAAATGAAGCGAAATCAACAAATCATAGAACCCTTGTCGTAAGGGACCACTCATATACTCCGACTTAATAGCATAGAGCAGTTGCTTCTGGTCGACATGCTTGCAAAGGACATGAGCAGCCTTATAGTTGCTCTGGTAACATAAAGCAGAATATAGAGTCAACGTGTGCGCGTGGAAACTCAGTAATTTGTCCATTTCGATTAATTCCAATATATCTATGCAACGGTCTTCTTCCGGTATATGGAGAGCCAGCATGGAAATGGGATCTTCGCAAAGCATTGACCAACCCCTGATGTCCGACAGCTTAAGGGCGTGAACTTGGAGATTTTGGTTCGGTACCTAGAAATAGGAAAAACTTCACTATTACCAGTTTACATTACAAATATTTATAAATAAAAACATAAATGGTTGCTTGGATCTAGAAGTAGTTAAAATTTTATTATGATTATTTCCCTCATTGTGAAATAGACCAATCAGACATCACCATTTCTTGAATAAATTTTGTTTAGATAAGTGATTAAATCCCAAGACTAATTTAATCGCGGATAAATGTCAAATTCTATTATCAATAAAATTCTTTGTTGTTTGCTCGACTTTAAGTTATTCAGGAAATAATCTATCCGTATACCATTCGACCTATAAATTGAAATCGATTAACAGGATTCCGGAGTACCTGTAAACGAGTTTTCTTCCCAATCGTTTATTCCTGTTTTAGGAAAAAAATGTCTAAGGAAAAAAACCTTTGTAATAGAACTGTTACTCGCGGAAAGTCTATATTTTTTTTTTTCGGAAAATTTTTAGATTTTTTTTTTTACTGGTCCATTTAGAAAAAAATGATGGACTTTCCTCGAGTTGTTAACAAAATTTAGACATCTTTCGTTAAACAATTTTTTTAAAAAAATGTATCATTTTCATAGGAGACGAAAACTACGTTTTTCAGCGTAGAAAATTGAAGTATAGACCCAGATCACGTGCGGTCCCTTTCTTCCGATTATCTCCGTTTCTGTCGGCGTACCGATCCCGGGCGGGCTCGACGCTTGAATTTATTGTTCGAACGGCAAAGAAAGATATAATTATTTATTATGTATGCATTGCGATTTTCGTTTTCAACGCGTGGTATTGAATTTTTGAAGTGCAATCGAGATTTGTTGTGTTATTTTACTTCCTAGAAGTTGCTATTTGGTTTATATATTTTATTGGTTTTTATTAGTTAAATATATATTATTATTTGTCATATTTATATAATGGTTTGTCATATTTATATAATGGGAAAGTTCAAGGAACGAGAAAAGAAAGGAAAAGTTATGTCAAATTTCGTTTTGGGGGGGCCATGCATAGAAAAATTACGAAAAGTATTACCTTGGCGCGTTAGTCAAACCGGTATATATGGTATTTTTCGTGTTATATTGATGGTTTGGGGGTCATGACCCCCATAAACACCCCCCCCCCCCCTGGAACAACTTAATTTTACAAGAATATGATGAAAAAAAAATCTGTGCCGTAGAATAAAACTATAGTTTAGTGGTAAACCATTGGACTTGATAGACTTTTATTCTGGGGTATAAAAATAATTATTAATTGTTAACGATTGATTAACGAACGATATTTTTCATATATGTTCATAAGGGCGTACAATGCGCAAATTTATAGGATGATTAACAACGTTTGTCGGTAGACGTGAAATAAGCTATCATGGTAGGATTTTGCTACACTGAGAAAAATATCCAGGTTAGTAAATAGGGAGGGCTAAATCGTATGTGTTTTTTTGTATTGTCAGTGCCAACCACATAATATGTGTATTAATTTTAGAAGACGTTACTATTAGTTTTACTTTTAACTTTTAGATCTAAAGACACTTACTTACATATTAACATATACTGAGTGTGTATATAGTTTGGAAACGGCTTAATAACTTTTGAGCCGTTATTTTTTTTGTACAAAATTTGGGAGTGGTTTATAGGGGAATGTAAACTTCTTTTTGAAGGAATAATTACAGACTGTCATTTAAATAGGAAGGGGGTCTTGCGATACATCATATTGAAGATACTATCGAGTACTTTACGATCTCAGAAAATTACTTCTGTATACCCGAAAACAAAATGGCGGTGTTTTAAAAATTGCATAGTTGGTATTTTTTATTATCCTTAATTTCATTTACCGTCTTAGGAAAATAAATACAACTTGACATAGTGTAGTATTAATCAGAGAGCTACTCTTTCTTGAATATTTTATGGTGCTCAAATCCAAAATGGCCGCGGAGCGACATCTTGATAAGAAAAATTGAATAGGAAGTGAGGTCTTGCGATACATCATTTTTAAGGTCCTATCGAGTACTTTACGATCCCAGAATATTGTATACACAAAACCAAAGGGCGGCTTGTCAAAAAATAATATTTACTATTTTTTTTTTTGTTATATAACTTTAGATTTGTTGTTGTGATTATTAGTGGGTATTCTTCCTTACTTTTCAATTTTTTACATTGCCTATAGAAATAGTAACCCTTTCGCTGAGGACGAATTTTCGGACCTTGATTTTCTGTGTCTGTGGTGCGGTCGTCCGATATTTAGTACTTTCAAATTCTTTTGCTGTTGGGTCAAAATTTGTTTACAGGCAACTTTCAGTAAATCGGAATTTAAAAATAAATCATCTCAAAAAACCTGTAAAATTTTTAATAGGTTTCTTATAGTATCTAATTAGAGGAATTATATATGTCCTCGCAAAAGATCATCGTCACAAAGATATTGGGTCTATTTTTGTATTTAGCATCGAATTTTTAATAATTTAACGCCCGTCACATGGCTAATTTACTCTTCTGAATCATATAACGCCCATATTTGGAACTGAGTTATTTTAATTTGTCACTATAACAATCTTCCTATTATTTATAACAGCCCTGTCTTATATTGGCTTAAAGATTTGGAATGGTCCTTATAGAATATTAAAATACTCAGAAAATTAGTCATATTTTTAATCTACCTAAGGTGTAAAGGAAACTTGCACATCAAAATATATCTTTCCTTAATGGTTTATAAATGGTTAATAAAAAAATATTGTATATAGCTTCGGATAACAAACCGTCGCATGCGTGACCGGTGTTACTGTGACCAGCGATACAAAAATGCATAAATTCGTGGATAACAGCTAATACAAGCTATATTTCTTAAACTTTGTTAGACTGAAATGAGTGTCTGTACTCAAGAGAATGACTTCGTGTAGTAATTTTCCCTTAATTAAGACTGCTAGGTCTGAGTTAACCCTGTGACCGGCGATACAACATAAAAACATACGCCTGATAAAAATTATTCAATGTTCGAATTTATACCTAAATAAACATAATAAGGAACTTACCTAAACAGGAGCACACTTTACACAAATTCAAACACATACCGTCATATTTGTAAAACTATTAGGCCGACCTCTAGTGGCTTCATTTATAAGAAATTTCTGCCGTGACCGGCGATACATGCAGCTGCAGGGACGGAACTTCTGGTTAATAATTGCGTTAGAGAAACTAAACTGTTGATCTTTGAACATTATTTTTTTAATACAAATTGTAGTAGGAGTGTAAATTATTTATATATAAAAGTAACTTTAGTAAAATGACGTGAAATATAAAAGGGTAAAGTAAGAAATTATTGACTGGGGACACGTGACCGGCGATAAATTTTTAAATTCAAATTATAGTACTGCAGCTATAGTCTAAAAAAAAATTTTAAAATTGCTTTCTATGTAAGCGGTTACATATATTTCGCAAATTATAATCATTTCTACAGGCAAATAGTTTATTTTAGTAAGTTATATGCTAAGGACTGAAAGTTGCGTGTAAAAATTTTTTTACTCTGCTACAGTGTATACATCTTAATTTAGATACAGGAAGTGGTACAGAGAGTGTCAGTTGATCTTTAGAATTGTACCTGTTATACTTGGGTGTATATACCGGGTGTTTCAGCAGGAACGCTCACCTCTATAACTTTTTTATTTTTTAAATTACAGAAAGAAAACTAGTGTATTGTGTTGTATGTGATATTAATTTGCATTTTATGACATGTCGGACTAAATTTTGTCACTGCCGGAGTATGAAAGGTTCGAAATATTGTACAACCATCAACACCCGGATTACAAACACCGAAATAAAAGACTGGATATATTTATTTATTTATTTTCATTTTTGCCTTGCAAGTTTCTGGGATTATGCCTGAAAGGATACATTGAGGTATGCCTCTGCTGTACTGTAAACTAGCATAACTCTCTCCTGTTGCCATAAACCGAAGGGTAACCATAAGGCGTTCCTCAACGCTGATACAGTTCCTTAAATGTGTATTCTGTCGGGATATCAATGGTGATATCTTTAAAACAATAAAGTTAAATGTTTCGTCGTCCATTCTTAAATAGTTTTTATAACTCCTAATACCTTCAACTCGTAACTCCTGAAGGAGATTGTGGTGGATACCCCTTAAATTACGTTTGCCACCCAGGGCCTTACCCAAAGGCGCCTGGCTCTTTTTTTTCTTTTTTAATACTAAACACATTGTAATCACGGCAGCACTTAACGCTAGACAAGCTAATGCACGTCTATCGTTCATTTTTAATTGTAAAAACTTGACAAGTCCCTTCAAAAATTGTCAAAGTTCTTTGACAGTGTAATACTAGTAAAACCTTTTATAAAAGAAATATTATCAAAGAAAACCTTTTATAAAAGAAATATTATCAAAGAAATGCTACAAAATATTTTATAAAAGATCTTTGTCAAATATATTTGATAGTCTAATACCGACCTTAACTTGACATAAAGGTGTGTGATATCAAATTGTTGGAAAAAAAGTGCTCTATCTTTTTGCCCGAGTGAGTCAATATGTTTCCATTTGAAAAAATTGAGTTTTCCGGGAAAAAGCCTTCTTAAAAGTTTAAAAAGTGTGTACGAAATTTAAAACGCAATAGAATTTGAAAATTTCATTTTTATCAAGAAATTGGGTTAGAAGTAAACCATTTTAGGAGTTCATAGTAAGTAATCTAGATGAAAAATAAAAAGAAAAATTATTTTGTCTCAAAAAGTGACGTATGGGGTGTCGTTCCATTTGGAATGGTCGAATGGTGTGGAATCGATATAGCCAAAAATACATATACAGGGTGAACCATTTAAACATTCAAAGTTGAGGTCATTTCCGGTTAAACCTGAAGTGCCAAAATGGAGCCCGTCATGTCATAATATGCAAAATTATGTCAAACTACATAAACCCACCAAATTTTATTTCTTTAATTTAAACAGTAAAAAAGTTATAGGGGTGAACGTTCCTCCTGAAACACGCGGTATGTATTTATATATGCGTATATGTTACTACGAACGTTTTATATGCTTGCGGGTATGCGACTGTGTGTGTAGTACTTTTGCTAGTTCGCGTGAAAGTACTTATGCGAGTGCATTTATTATTATACTATATAGGCATAAGTAAACATAGGTTATTTTATCGATATTATGTATTCTTGTGGAAATTTTGTATTTTTGCAAACTTCTCCTATGCTACAGTACTATAAAGTATCCGGCACTGGAGACTGAGCTAGGTTGAAAACCCCAAATTTTATTAATACTTTCTATTAGCATTAAAATAAAGATAAGTTTGTGTAAGGTTGTCTATTCCGAATATTTGTATAGTTTTCGAAATATTGTCAATTTAATATTGTTATGTGGCAAGTTTGCTGCCAATTTTTAGTACAGTTACTATACTAGTTTTCTATGACGGCTTTGAAAAACAGTTATTTTAATGCTAAATAGGAAATAATTAGAAAATTTGGGAGTTTTCATTTGAAAATGTAGATTTTTGCAGTTTTCTCAATTTCATTTTTAATCTTATTGTTTGAACACAACAAAATATTATATAAAATCTATTAAATCAGGTTACTTTTAATAATATTTTCAATTGAAATTAAATGAAAAGCTTTCTTATAGGAAAAATTAATTATTATTTTAAGGTCTGCAAACGTCAAAGACATAAGACCTTAAATATGTCAAATACACTTAAACTTAGGTATAGGACATGATATACAAAGTCTGCCTGGAATCTTTCGTAAATTCCAAAATGTAATAAAGGATAATCCATTTAAAATAAGCAAGTTGACACCGACTTCCGGTATAACCGGAAGTGCGACTATATTGAAAATATTTTAGTCAAGTTCCATCAACATCCAGCATACTGTTCATTTTTCGAAATTTTTGCTATAGTGGATCGAGTTGATTCCCGATGGGACACCCCGTATATAACTAGAGAAATTTCTCTCTGCCACTTTTCCTATAGAAAAATGTTTCCTAAAGCTGTGCGATACATACATGAATAAATTGTTTTATTAAATTTGATTTATTTAAATATGAAATCTTTATAATAATTGGTTACGTTGGAAAGTAAAAATCAAATACAACTGCCAATAGTGCCAATGAATACTAGCTGAAACCGCGACCCACCGTCGGCGTCGAGCGATCTACATTATGCCAAAGTTAGTACAAAGCGCGAAATGAAAAATAAAATATGAACAGAACAGAGGTCAAATCGGAGAATTCGACTGACCCGGCGTCCACGTACCTTCGACCGATCCGCCCCGTGCTACAGAGCGCGAAATGAACACGGGTCAAATCGGAGATTTCGACTCACTCCGGCGTCCTCTTAAGGTAAATCACCCAATTATTGACATTCAACCAATAATTGACATGTATTATGCCATAATTTAAGAAATCTTTATTGGGACTGCAATTTGGTAACCTCGTCCATAATCACATTTTTTCACTTTTTTTAATAATATGGCGGAATGACTGTTAAGACTGTTTTTGAAGGTTAGTTCCTTAAGTACTACTTATTTGATTCCTAAAATGATATTTTAAATAATATGCTATACTACCAATCAATATTCACCCTTTTCCTTTGGTTACTAGCCTTAGTATTTTACTTCTTTATATTTTGTAAATTACGAATAAATTTAAAAAAAAAGCCATAAATTCTGTCAGTTATTGGGGTGTAAAATTTTGGGACAACCTATTTTTGCCTGTCAATTTAAGGATTTTAGAAAACAATATCTAATCCTTTTTCTTCGATTTAAATTTTTTAAAATATTGGTGTTTCTCAATATTTGACGATTTTAATGCCTTCTATGATTGGCGTACCGTTGTTAAATACTTTATAAATTAAGAAACTCGCTCACAATGATCAATTTGATAAGAAATGTTTCTAAAACCTGTCAATCAGTGGGTGTTTTAAATTTTTTTTTTTGCATGATTGTGCTTTTGACAAATAGTTTCATGCGAAATAATTTAAAAATAATAACCCTCGATATGGGTCATTCTTTTACAAACCGCACGCTTTTTGACATTTTAGAATCGTTCGAAATTTTTTTTACAACTATATACATACATTAGTTAACACGTATTTCAGGATTTTGCTGGAAAAAAATCATTTTCCAAAATATCCACACATGAATTATTGATAATTTGCTGGATTTTCTCTAATTCACCTTGCATGTTATATTTGTGATTTTTTCGGGTATTAGGGATTTTTAAGGCAAGCAGAATTATAAATTATGAAGAATGGTTTTTTTTTCCTAAGTCACAGATAAAAAATTTTCCGGTTTTGTTTTAATATTTTTTTCAATTTTTCCTCCCCTTATCCACATCTTTCCAATGCTCAAGATAATATCGAAAAAAGGTACCAAACCGTACCAAATAACGCATTAAAGTAAATATTTGTTTATTTAAAAAATATTTTATTATAGACTCACTCTTGCCCACTGGTATGGTTTCAAGCACTGAACCTTAAGTCTTGGTGGAAACTGAGGAATGACATGTTTAGCACTATTCTGCAGGACTGCTGCCGATAAAGGCAGACTGGTAGACGTTCTGCCCAATTCAATTTGCAACACTTCTTTACTTGTGGCCTCCACGAAAATTGCAGGGAAAAGTTTAGTTTCGGGTTCCATCTGAAATATATAAAAATATTTTTTTTTAAATTAGTAATACAATTTAGTTATCGCCGAATTTATCATTTTTTATGAAATAAATTATATTACTCTAGCGCAAATTAGGTTCATACCTAACTCGCACATCAACAAGTAAAACTTGTAATTAAATATAATAATGCGCCTCAGGTAAAAATTTTGAATTAAATTGTAAAAAATTTAAGAAGTCAAGTAAAAAGTAGATAGAAATATTATGCAAGCGGTGGTTAAGCATAACATTATTTATTATTATTATATATTTTGTACAATATACAGTGATCGGTGAAAAGCTGGCCACATATGGCAAACTTTTTATTATTGAAATATGTATTAAAAAGCGTTCCAGGTCGATTGCATCTGCATGTTTGGTAACCTAAAAACGTATTTTGATATTTGTCGTGGCTACTCGTTTAGCTAGAAAATTGAAAAAAATATTCCTCGTCATGGAAAACTGGTATTAGATACGAGATATTGAAAAAAAATAATTGAAAAAAGTATTTAGATCTTAATCTTACGATCTTTTGCAAAGATTGAAGGTAAAATTACAAAAATTATAATTTCTCAGAAAAATATCCAGTTTAGGTTTATAAGTTTCATATTCCCAGGTATATAATGAAAGTGTGTTAAATTATCGATATATTAGAAAAACGGCCCCTCGTAAATATATGTTTCCAGCAATAAGTATAAAAAATGGTAAATATCGTTGCCAGATACAGGGCCTAGGATACACCTAGTTACATAGTAAAAACCAAATTTTAACAAATAAATTTATTTAAAAACAACAAAAGTGCATAAACAATAGATTGTTACTTTCATGTGCGATCATTTAACACATTTTCATGATATTCCTGGGAATATGAATCTGCTGAAACTAATACTGTATATATTTATTACAAAAAATTTTTCTTTTTAAATTTTGCCACAAACTTTGCTAAAGAATATAAGATTAGATTTTAGACACTTTGTTCATAAAACTTTTTTTGGATGTCTCGTCATCTAATACCAGTTTTCCATGACAAAATATATGTTTTTCAATTTTCCAGCCAAACGAGTAGTCATATGACAAATGTCAGAATGAGGTTTTAGGTTACCAATCATGCAGAGGCAAAAAGTTTTTTAATATTTCAGTAATAAAAAAATTTCTCATATGTGGCAACTTATTGCCGGTCACTGTATATACTTTTCAAACAATTATTTTCTTAATAAATGGTTTTTATATCCTGTGTACCTTAAATCTATGCGAAGTCGGTTTTCCATCGCAGGTAAAAGTAATAATACCAGTAGCGGCATCCAGGAAACACCCTATAAACATTCCTTGGGAGGCGCCCTTACCAGATGCATCTTGGGTCACTTGATTGTATAACTCGTCTGCTCTTACCATATAACATGACTGTCTGTCAGTGCTGAAAATTAAACAGTTCTTTAATTCTAAAGAAAGGTAAGAGTTTTCATTATGGAATCGACGAGAGAGAAACTGAAATGAGTCAGGCTTATCTTTTTTTTCTTGTAAAACGCAAATAACGGCAGGTATTGATAGGTCATTTGTTTGTCCTTTTGTTTAAACCCGAACAAAGAAAAATTAACTGAATTGAAAAAAACTTCTATTCGTCTTTAATCCTTTTTAGTCAAGCCGTCAATCAAAATGTTATCCATTTACTATTCTGCAATATCCTAAATGCAAATAAAACTGGTTTTGAACATTTCTCATTACTTTGGGAGAAATTAACCTACACTCATGTCTTATTCGTGCTTTCAAATGACAAGGAATAATAATTTCAAATTTGGTTGTTTTGTAGGTTTTAAACTTACATAAAATCTGATTTAAAAATAATGTTTGGATAGGTGTTCAATAAATTTGAATGACGGATAATCATTGAAATGAATATACAAACTGGAACGAGCTCTCCGTGTTAAAATTCCGAGCCTCGGGATTGGAAAGGTACCACTGCTGCAGAATGTAATGGTGTTTCACTCATACACACGCACGCTTACGGCAAAGCAGTGATAGTCTGGTGAAATGGCGTATAAGTTTTAGAGCCACTAAGTCTAATTTACTTAATTTATTAATGACTTCATATTTTCGGACCATTTTAGACAAAAATACGACACTGAGTTTTTCACATTTTGATATGTATATATGTATATATTTCTTTATTTATGTTTATTTATTTGTATTGTTATAATAATTATATAACAATACAAATAATTGTTGGTGATGATTGGTAATTGGTCGGTGATTTGACAGTTTTTACAGATATTTCCATGGAAAATGCTCGGCTGTAACCTTGGCTATAACCTCCAACGATTCGAAACAAACGTGAATTGCTTTAAGCGCACACGCACCACTCCGAGAGTGCCTTCAAGGATTTTCCTATAGTGCTTGTGTTTGATCATAGAAAAAAATTCATCAAAATTTAAAAAATCTAAACACGGTATCCGGGAAAAGAAGAAACCAAGTGAAAAGAGTACTAGAAGTTCATATAAACTTTTTTCGTATAGGCCTCCTCTTCCGAGATATGGGCTCCCAAAGAGCCCAAAGAGCTCCAATGGAATCATCATCATCAATCTTTACACATAATTATTGAACCACCAGGTATATTTCAATTCTTTTTTAATATGATGTATAACACGTAAGACCCTTCAAATTACTATCCAAGAAAGTGTTGTTAAATACTCACAGCTGCAGGGACGGTCTAGCTATGACACTCATGGCCCCTTTTTTTAACGCCCTGTATGATAAGAACTTTGGGCAACGGTTTTTTCATGTAGCTAATCCTAACAGTTTTCGAGAAAACGTAATTTTATCCCCTAACTTCTCACTGGCCATGAAAAATTATGATTGATAAAGTCGTGGAGGTATTTTTAAAAATAATATTTATTTGTATTTGTACGCCCAACAAGATTCGAAACACTTTTTATTTGTCGTTTTGTTCAAAAATTAAAAATAGGGGAAGTTCTCCCTTGAACATTTTTGACGTTCTTGTACCTTTTGAGAACCCTGTATAATATCGTTTTTCTTTCGTAAATCTTAGTTTCTTGTCATACTCTTGTCTACATAAAAATAAATATTAAGACTGAAATTACACGCTTCGAATTGCTCCACTTTATTAAATAATGGCAAAATAGGTTATTTTTTAAAAAAAACATTTTCTTTTAATTCTTGGTTTATTTATAGACCATAATTAAGCAATTTCATAATTTAACGCAGAACCTCTTATGGTTCAGGATATCCCTGTACAGTATTTTCTTATGTTTGACACCGTCCGACAGAAAGATCACAATATATAAAACACGCTGTACTATTTTCATATTGATCAGTAAATAATATTACCTCTCCATTATCCTACCATACTCATCAGCAATAACCACCGACGACTTCATGACGTAATCCTGGTTAAATTCTTTACTGAAACAGTGGTACTGAGTGGTTACCCATCCAACATAAGTGTGAACAGGATCTTGACCAGGAAATATTCTGACACCATAGAAGTACTCGTTGATAAGTTTCAAACATTCTGCGTCATATAGTTCATTTCCTACTGCCTCTACGTCCGAAGTTTGTGGTACGGAGAGCTGTTTTTGTTGGCGGTCCGGGACCGATGGTACTTGAAGCATATCGCCCTACAAATATCCGATGTAAGAAATTAAAAGGAAAGAAAGATTTCTTGCAAAAAAGAAAATTAAATAAACCATCATAAATACCTTAAGTCTAACTTGCACACAAAAAAATAAATATAATTTTTCACAATTTCTAAATTAGATTCTTTCTTATTAACCCTATATTCATACAAGGGGCTCAAAATTTTATCAGTCATGAAAATTGGGGTTCGTCATTGTCATTATGCGCCATAATTTTTGCGATTAAATTATTTTGCATAGTCAAAGTTGCCACTTTATTTTAAGTATAACTCGGTTAAGATCTTTGAATTCACACCTTACCGCATCGGATTTTCTAGTATTTACTATAAATTATTGACCAAATTTAGCAATATTTGGGCGTGGCCCATAAAAAAATTCACCTCCGCCGGTTGAGGGCTTATTTACTCAACTTTGCCCACCCATCAATTAAATCCTGTATCCGCGCCTGCATGACACGCTTATAAACAGTTTTTCTGGGGCATTTCTGGAAGTGTTAAATTACTCAGGAACCACACAATATTTATTACAATCTTTCTTCTCACTCATTTTAATTCAGCAAGAAGATAAAAAGATATAATTTAACAAACGACGTTTTCATACAGAAACACGCGCTATACGCTTCTAAATATCAACTGTCTTCCGACCAGCATATAGGATGTGACGTCACGCGAAGCTCCGCCCAATTTTCGCGCCGTCCAACTTTAATAATTTATTTAAGGGCTTAAAAGTTCGAATATAAAAAAAATGTTGGACTTAAAATTTTGCAGACTTCCAGACTTGCAGGTCTAAGTTGTTGCGTAGCTACAGTAGTACTAGGAACATTATACCACTCCAACTTAGAAATCTGACAAATTTATTTTGCAAGCGTTCAAGTCTAATTTAACTTTTTTCATAGTAATAGTTCCAAATGACACTTGCAAAATTCAACATAAACATATGCAAAATAGATTGATTTTATTGCTTTTTCTAATCTAAAATATTTACCCACTCTACAAATTCTAACATTCGACTTATTAGCAATATAGTCTATATGAGGGTTTGTCAAAAAATACACCGAGGTCCTTGATCTGAGTCACTCGATTCAGAAGTTTACCACCTAAAGAATAGTCAAAAGCAATAATATTAAAGTTCTTTGTAAAAGAGATACAGGATAATTTCCTGTAGTTTAGAGAAAGTTTATTATTTTCACAAAAAATTGCCACCTTGCCAAGGTCCTCTTACAAGAGCACACAATCCTCCGCAGATGCAACAGGAAAGTACATTTTCATATCGTCAGCATAGAGAAGGTAATAAGAATACTTGAAGCATTTATAAATATCATTAATATATAGTGAAAGAAGCAGGGACCCCAGGTGGGAATCTTGAGGTACTCTTGACATTTTGATCTATTACTTGGTATAGAGTGTGTATACTTAAGTTGGCGCCATATGGCAAACTTTTCTATTATTAAGTTTACGAAAAAAAGTTATTTATAAAAAGTTCTGCATGGTCCAAAATCTAAAATAAAACCATCAGATGTTAAAGTTTTTCAGTCGTATAAGAGGTTTGTCAAAAAATATAAATTTGGCTCAAGAGTAAAGTACTTTTATTTGTGACAAATATCGAAAACTGTAATTATGAAAAATTGTTCGGTATGAAAAACTATCTAATATGCAATTACACCCTTCTCCACTGAAATTTTGTTTTAATTTTTTTTCTCAAATTACCTTTGAGGTAGATGATTTGTGAACCGTATTTTTATTTAATTTTTAGAAATACATTTTGGTTTGAGAGAGAATTTATTTATTATTTTCGGAACGGAAAAGTAATCATGTTTTTAATAAATAAAAAAATACATTTTCGGTATCGATAATTTGAGAAAAAATCCAAAAAAACAAATTCAGTGTAGAAGGAACAAACCCGAACAACTTTTCATAATTACAGTTTTCGATATTGTCACAAATAAAAGTACTTTACCAAATTTATATTTTTTGACAAACCTTGTATACTAGGGGTTCCCAACCGCCCTGGGGCGCTGTGGAGATGAAGCAGGAGTACCGTGAGCTGCTGAGCTCTTTTCTGGTGGAGGTGCTGTCTCATATAAAATTAATGAACTTATTTTTTGGTCATCACTTTATTTACCATTGGCGTCCTTCTTGTTTTTTATGTTCAATTCGGTAGTGGGAGCCTCCAATGAAAGTGGAAAGTAACTAACTCTTTTTGCTACTCAAATATGGCACCGTGACAAAATACCGTCATAACTTGTTTTCGAGTCACCTTGTATACATGAGATAACGTTCTCACTGTATATATTATTTCGATCTCCTCTATATATCCTATCATTTATGACAAATGGTTTATGCACACCCTGTATAAAATATTTACTATTACCACAGAAATGAGTAAATCTAAAACGACCATCAAGTCAAAAATTGGGCTATCGTTACGTGCCGTCAAAGGTTGTTTAAGGAACCTAGACGTGGCGACCTCCAGAAATCGATGCGGAATTATTTTACAGCCAATGTTAAACATTATATTAGCCAGAAAAATTTCTAAGTGTAGGTGCCGTGGTCTGGTGAAAATCGCCAATATCTAAGCATAAGTGAAGCCCACAGCGCTTAAATGACAGTGAACAGTATATGTTTATTTAGTATATTAAGCTACCACTTAAATTAAAAAAGGCAAAAATCTTATTTCACATGTTAGCATTGAAAAGGCAAAATTAGTGTAATTTACCTGTGCTTGTTGTTTAAGAGTAGGATTTCTAGTCAACATTGCATTGGACAGCCCTACAGAACGAGCAGTCGGACTCATCCCAGTATCAGCGTGTATTCTGACTGAATGAGGTTCAGGAGTTCTAGATTTTTTCGATTTAGTCCGCTCGCCACTTGACGTATCTCCACGTTTCTTGGAGAAAAATCTATGAATAACAACACAACAATGTAGCGTTGGAAATAATTCTTTCAGATGGCTTAGTCAAATGTACTCTTTTTACTAAACTAAATATTTAAATCATTAACTATCGATCAACTGAATCTAGTTTACTATGGTCTACAGACACAATTAACTAACGACTACTTGTAGAATCTTGAGTTGGGATATATTACCTTACAAAGCTGTCAGTGCTTAATGTAAGTAGAAAATACCAATAAATGTTATGTGTATAAAATTATTAAATAGTGTGTAAAAACTGCAGCAAATCTTACCTAAATGGTGATCTGCCCCGCTTTTTCTTATCTTCGCCTTTTTCTGTATTCCGAGGAGCTGTGTCATAGTATCTATTCATGTCTAGTTCGCTAGTTGATCTATGTACCCCTTTCGAACCGTTGATATTAAGATCTAAAAATAAATTAAAAAAATTAGGAAGGTTAAGGATTTAAAAAGGCAAATTATTGCTAGTATAAGAATTTTGAAGATGATGATAACTCATATCACCATTAAAGTTGGAACCATATAGGGAAAAAATTTATTGTTCGATTTATTTAAAATTTCATTTGACTTCGCCAGTTTTTGCCTCAATGAAGACCAAAAATAACATAATTAAATGGGACCATGCGGCTTTTGTTGACTGTCAGATTTGACATTTTCTCCACAAAATGTCGAAGAAGGCATTTATTGATCGAATTGTAATTCTATGCCGGCATACCAAATTTGAATCACTTATGATTTTTTTTCTCTATTTTTGGCCAATATGAACAAACCCGTCTAAATTCATTCTTTATAACAAAAACTCTGCCAAAATATTAGTTTTCATCAAAACATTAAATTACAGTTTAAAAATGTTGTAATCTGTGGAGTAAACTCATAACATTAAAAATTTAACCAACGAAGAGAGTCTTGTTTTTAAATAATAAATACGTTAAAAAAAATGGATATATTAGAATGATAGCGCCGTTGTTTATAATTACGGTGGTAGGATCGACTTCCGTTTCTAAATAAAATAGATATTGGCCAAAAATAGATAGAAAACAAAAATTATCATAAGTGATTCAAATTTGGTATGTGGGCATACAATTACAATACAAACAAGTTTTCCAAATGAAGTTTTTTTAAATTCGACCAGTAAATGCCATTTTTCGACATTTTGTGGAGGAAATGTCAAATTTGATAGTTAACAAAAGCCTGGTCCCATATAATTATATCATTCTTGGTCGTTATTGAAGCAAAATTCCCCGTCGTATCTTAAAGCATATCGATTTCTCCATCCACTATTAACCAATCTGACAGCTCGCCTTGTAAAGTCTGCGGAGAGGAGAGTACGATAATCTCCCTCCCGTGGTAGAATGGGAACGCAAGAGAATTAAGATACGATGAGGAAGCCCTTAAATAAATTATCAAAGTTGATGAGTGACGTCAAATCCTATATGCTAGTCGGAAGACAGTTGAGATATAGAAGCGTACAGCGCGGGTTTCTGTATGAAAACGTCGTTTGATTGTTAAATTATATCTTTTTTATCTTCTTGCTGGATTAAAATGAGTGAGAAGAAAGCTTGTAATAAATATTGTATGGTTCCTGAGTGCCTTAACACTTCCAGAAATGCCTCAGAAACACTGTTTATAGGCTTGCCGCGCATGCGTGGATACAGGATTTAATTGAGAGGTGGGCAACATATTATTATAAAATTTGTAAATTGTATTGTATGTACAGAAATGCTGCCCTTCGCCCGAGTTAAAAATAAAGATGTCTCTATCTATACATATGGAAATCTGTTTCCACTTTATTTAATTTATAGCTGGTATATTACGTTCTCTTTTCTGCCTGTTAGGAGCCTGATTGTAATGGTGGTTTACCTAACTTATATAATATAAAAATTCAAGAAAAAGTCAGCCAAATGATGATAACAAAGCAATTCAAGGAATACAATAAGGACTAAATAAATAATGTTAAAGCAGCTATTCTTCGTGCTATAAGGCCGATAGAGCGCTGAATTACAGAGTAAAAATTTACCGTGTTTTGTCTAACATTGTTAAATCTGAAAATATTAATTCAAATTAAATGACACTACCAAGAAAATGCTTCCCTATTTCGGTCACATCATTCAACAACCATTCCCTTTTCATATACATGCCTATATAATAATAATGAAGTCTTTATTGTAATTTAAAATTTAAAAGAAATTACAAATGGTGAAGTTGAATCTAAGCTTCCTCATTAAACCTAATATTGTGTGTTACGTAATTATTATACAGAAATATAATACGAAGTTAACAATGCATAACTATTAAGAAGCAAAAATTTAAAATCTTTGTACTCACAATTTTCATCATAACCATTAACATTAGTCCTGGAAAGTGACCCTTTCCGCGGTGGCCTGGAGGGTAAATTTTTAGTGGCAGTTCTAGATAAATGTTGTTGATGTTGCTGTTGGTGTTGCTGTTGGTGTTTCATGACCTCATCCGATTCTACTGCATCCTCGGAATAGTTACGATGTAAACCTAAAATATACAGGGTGTTCGGATAATGCGTTAGGAAATTTTAAGGGGTGATTCTACATGCAAAAATAATGTTAGTAGATCATTTGGCAAAATGTCGAAATCTCCATGGTTACCATGATACAGGGGATTGAATTTGATCTTTTAGTTTTAGTTTCTCGTCATACTACATTTATTTTCGAACCAAATGATTTGATATTCGGCACACACATTAAACTCCAGCAACTATACAATTTGAAGATAAGAATGCTTTTTTTTTAAACCGCTAGAGGGCACTTTACCTGAAACATAAATATTATTTCCGTCATAACTTTTTTCCGGCGTTGATGTCGGGTTTCTACGATGGCGTGTGGGTTGTCATAAGCCCATTGATGAGTGTTATGAAAATTTATAATCCCTTCTCGCGTGAATCCTGCCTCGTCGGTAAACAATATGGTTTCGATAATTTGGTTGTTTTCTTCATATTTTTCTAAAATAGAATTGCACATGTCTACTCGTAATTGTGAATCACCCTCATATAGCGCTTGCACTTTCTGTACATGAAAGGGATACAGTAGCTCTTCGTGAAGTGTTTCCCAAATTGTAGAATTAGCAATCCCTTCTTGCAACGCCATTTTTCTTGTACTTGTACCTGGATTTTCCTCTACTCTTTCGAGAATTCTTTCTTCCCTATCGACAGTTCTCACATGCCTTGGTCTGCCTCTATCACCCAAACTATTTTTGAACGAACCTATCTCGCCAAGCCGCCTATGAATACTGATAAAAGTTCGGGCACATGGAGCATTTCTATCAGGATAAGCTGCGATATAAAGCCGTCTAGCCTCTTCCGCATTCCCATTTGCTTGCCCATAACAGAAATGGATATCACGGTACTCAACATTTGAATATTCTCGTTCCATTTTAACTTCGTCTTTTTATGACAAACAACTCTGGCTATCTAAACTTAACAGTAATAAAATTATTGAGTTGTCATATTTCGCATAATTTGAAACCAGGCCACTTGATTTGACGCGATTCCATTTATGTACGTAGGCATTTGGTTGAGAGCAATGAAAGCTTTGATGTCGATTAGTGGTTAAACGGCTAGGTTTATCGACCTTGATAAAGAGTAACTTATTTTTTGTGTTCTTAATTGCCATTAAAATGGCAACTTCGGTTTTGCTCCAGCTACCAAAAGAAAAAAGTTATGACGGAAATAATATTTATGTTTCAGGTAAAGTGCCCTCTAGCGGTTTAAAAAAAAAGCATTCTTATCTTCAAATTGTATAGTTGCTGGAGTTTAATGTGTGTGCCGAAATTTGGTTCGAAAATAAATGTAGTATGACGAGAAACTAAAACTAAAAGATCAAATTCAATCCCCTGTATCATGGTAACCATGGAGATTTCGACATTTTGCCAAATGATCTACTAACATTATTTTTGCATGTAGAATCACCCCTTAAAATTTCCTAACGCATTATCCGAGTACTTGGTAATTTAGTTTTGCTAGTTGGGGTTGTATACAGTTATGGAAACGGTTTTTTATATTCAATTGGGCGACTCCTCGCGTGTACAAGTGTACAGCGAGGCTTCACTGTTTCAGTGCTGTTCGAGATGTGAAGGTGGTCTCCGACGGTTCCCTTAAAATCGCGTTCGTATTGGTTTTAAACGTATATGCGATGTCTCAATAAATATGGTGTAAAATTTACCAACCCGTTATTATTGTAACAATGCCTATACAAAATCTCACCGCATAGTCTCGTTGGGTTTTGTTGTGTTGTGAAATAATTTGCTTTTATGTGCGTGTTATTTATCTCACTTGCAAAAAATACATTTTTTATTGTCATGTTGTAACATTTTTGTCTAATTTGAGTAGTGGGTTTCATACCTTTTATATCACTCATAGAGAATCCACTCTTCATAATATTTTCAATATGCGCCGGACTAGGGCCCTGCTGCGCCATATGTTGCTCTACCTCAGCTCTTAATCGATGCTGCCTAATTTTAATTTCATTCCAACGTCGCAATTTATCTTCCTCCCTAGGATAAATCATTAAAATTTAAAATTTTCATTAATAACGGGACATTTAGTAAATGTCTCTACATTCCTAATTCCTAAGTAGCATCAAAGATGCATTTAACTGGTTGTACGGTAGGGTGGCCAGGAATGGCAGAGATTTTCCTGAAATTCCCGGGCCCCGGATTGCATTGTTATAATCCCGGAATGCAGCGCTACTTGCATATTCTCCTTTTTTAAGATATTGATTTTGTCAGTTATGCATATTCACTGATACCTTTTTTTATGTAAAGGTTTATTTATATTGCCGAACAAACCCGGGAAAAAAATGTCGCCCCGGAAAACTCTAAAGCCAATTTGGCAACCTTAAAATATGGTAGAAATAGATATTAGTACAAAGAGAAAAGGTATCCTTGTATGTAACATCGTCAACATGTTTACTAATACAATATTGGGAATACACATAAATTCACTGCTGTGTTTACACCAATAATTTCTAGAATCTGAATTGTTTAAAAAATAAAGTAAAAAATAAATAAATATTTACTAACGACAACCCGATAAAAAAAACTATTTTGTTTATTTAATGAGAAGATACAAACGTAATATTACCGGTCATATGTACTATTAAAACTAAAAACATTACATAGAAAACATAGGAATAACTCTGCAATTTCTAAATAAAATGTTAAAATCGATGCGCATATTTAACAGGAACAATTAACTTACGCAATAAACTCCGAATGACAGATTACTGGCAGACTCAACCTTAAAAATTCCCAGTTGGCCTTTTCCATAGTTTCAAAGGTGTTGTGGCTGATTTTTAAACATGGAGGGCTATCAGATCCTGCCAGGATTCTAGTCACGTCAATTTTAGTATCGAGCATGTCATCAGTGTTTTCGAAAACAGGTTGGTCTTTGGTGTACCAATAGGTGACGGGACGATTCATATTGCTAAAGAAAAGTAACATAAAATCGATTAAAAAAATTCGGTTAAATTGGAAATGGCAAAACTAAATGGCTTTTTTAAAAAGTCTTAAAAAAGTGCCGGCTTTAAGAATCAACTTTTATTTGTATTAAAAAAATAAATAACTTGTAGGTACTTACACTAAGTAGAAGTTTGATAAAACTATTAGTTTGAAATAAAAAAAAAACAGTAATAGTATGTAATAGTAATAATTAAGGACAGAAATGCGATAATAATTTTAAAATCTTCAGTTTCTTCGAAACAAAAGTAAATTACAGGAACGTAAGAGGGGTATTTTAATGAAGATGGTCAATTTAAGAAACAAAACGTCAGAAGACCAGTAAGTGTTGTATACCGCTGAACGTAGATTTCATACTTTAAACAAAAAAATCCAGGCCCATATTTAAAAAAATTAAAGTTGAGGATGGTGACCCAAAGACGAAACGTAGCATTATAAAGACCTGATGATGCCATCTTGTGGACAATAAAAAGTAGCAATGAGAAAGTGAATATTTTTGCACATCTCTTCCAACAAAGTCAGGAAAAAATAAAAAACGAAACACAAAATTTTAGATTTCTGCAAATATTTTGTGCCCCTGTATTTATTTGTGATTTTCTTGCCCGTAATTACGCAACCGTGTCCCAATTTAACCGACTTCTCTTACCATTCCCGAAATTCCAATGGCGAAGGACTAATTTATTACACTCTGTACAGGGTGTCCATTTTTCTGTGGTTTTACGGGATATCTCCGTTATTAGTAAAGATAGAATGATGCGGTTTTCGTAGCACTTTGCTACTTTAGGCCTCCTCGATTTTGATATAAGGGATGTTTTTGAGAATTTTACATGTTGGGACACCCCCATATCTCGGTTACCTTGTAACAAAAAGAAATAAAATGTTCTCTTTGTATTTTTTTACCTAGAATCCAGTGACGTACTCAGATCTTTTCTACGTTCAATAGTTTTCAAGAAAAGCTTTTTTTAAATGGGACATCCTACATGTATATTTTCTTATAATGTAATTCTCAGAAATATATAATACTTTATTTTTAGCCTTGAGACTATGCTCGAAATTTACGTTCTTTAAAAAATACACCATTTTTTGAGTAGCCATGACGGAGAGTAAAAAAGACAATTACTGGTGCGGTTAAATATAAGAAACAAATATTGAACGTTTATGAAACTTTTACATAAATATTTCTGAAATTTTTCTTCATTATACCTTAGCCATGTTTCACATATAGTTAGTATTTATTATTATAATAGGATTTGATTCAATTGAAGCAAAAGCACATTTATTTCATCAGTCGCGCGAATTTCCTTATGGCAGATTTTAGGCCGAGGTTTAGAAAATGGACCTTGTCCAATTAAATTTAATTTCATCCTCGGAAAAATTATTTTATCCTACAGCCGTCTTTCGAGATGTCTACAGGTAATTTAAGAAATTTGATAAATTACATACTACAAAAGGGCTTATATTTACCATTGAAATACACTTACTAATGCTCCATCTGCGTTTTCATTGCACTGGATATAGCAAACGAGCATGTCATAGTTTAGTTTACATTGGCTGTAATAATTAGGACAAACTGGTGTTTTGAGAACCTGCATATTCTCACAGTACAATTTGAGAAATATTTATGAGAAAGTTCCATAAACGCTTAATATTATTATTATTAATAAGACTAAAAATAAAGTATTATATATTTCTGAGAAGCTTGTAAACACCGAATTACATTATTGCTTGTAAAAACCGAATTACATTATTAAAAAATATATAGGGTGTTGTGTGAGTACGTCACTGGATTCTAAATAAAAACTAGAAAGAGAACGTTTTAGTTCTTTTTGATAAGTTACCGAGATATGGAGGGGGGGTCCCAAAATGTAAAATTCTCACAAATATTCCGTATATCAAAAACACAATTGGGGCATCTTTTGTTTCACAAAAAAGTAGCAAATTGTTGCGAAAACCGCATCCTTCTATCTTTACTAATACAGGAGATATCACCGAAAAATGGACACCCTGTATATGGCTAAGGCTATTTCAGTTCACTGAATGGATATAATTTCACATCAATTCTAGTTAGGATATGAAACTGATCACAGTTAGCGTTACGTACCCAGGTAACAATTCGTTTTAAATGTCGATTAATAGTGCATAATCCTGTCAAAGTAATTAAATTGTTAGTTCATAAGATTTTGTAAAAATTGGATACGTCTAGTTGCATTAGCTCACGGTTTTTTAGAATTCCAATGAAATCAAACTTTTTTTGTATCTAAATAAAGGTTTAAATATTTTTTTTATCTGTGTAAATTGGTTTAATACATTATAGATGCTGTAAATTTGTAAAAATAATTTGAAATTACCATTTTCAAAACAAAAAAATCATCAATTAAATAAATCAAATGGTAATATTCCTGTATATTTTTATACTTACACGCAAAACGGTTCATATCCCTCCTGCAAACCACACATGGTGAAGAACTTAAGCTGATTTACGTCTTGGCCGAAACAGAGCCTAGCTTTCTGACCCACGCCGAGCGTAAAAGCCGGTACAAAAGCATCTCCTTGGACATCGGCGAACGTTGTTTCACCTCCCAGAGCGTCCATTAGAAGTTCGCCGTTAAGGGAAAAACCTTGATAAAATAAAAATCAAATGCAATTTGTTATCGCTGAAAACAGTAGGTAAAGACTTTTGTGATCGATTAGCGGGATTTTTAAAACGTGATAATACTTATTACAACTGAAATGTTTTTGTAAAAAATATACAGGGTTGGGCAAATGTTCCGGAACGGCTTAATTACAAGAGAACGGAAAGTGATATCACATCCGGATTTGCGACAATCGACAGGACTAAAATTTTACTATTTGACTGTGCAATCAATATGTTGGGCAGTGGCGGCTCGTGACCTATGATAGAGGGGGTTCACACGTATGGTGAAATTATTTTTAAAATTTTATTTTTGTGTAACGACCAAACAATTACTTTCTAGGCGTTTTAAATGTAGAAAGAAAAAAGTAATAAAGTAATATTACACAAGGAAATACAACTTTTGGAAAATAAGCAAGGTTTTCTTAGTGTGTATAGCTGTCGGATCTTAACGTCATCGCATGCAACTCTCGTAACAATATTTATACAGTCCACTACTAATATTACTAAAGCCATCTACGAGCTATCAAGAAAACCGAATGATGTCCAATACTACTACCGCCATCTACGAGTTATCAAGAAAACCGAATGATGTCTAATACCACTACGCCATCTACGGCTACGTCATTTGGCGCAACCAAGACGAGAACAATAGTTAACTGTTTTATGACGAGAACGAATCGAGCTACGAGACTGACAAGTTGGCATTCTTCATATTTTCGGTGTTTTTTAGTTTAAATCCTTAAATAAAATGGTTTAAAATCATATCGAGTATCATTTAGCAAAATACACAACATTTATCGACCCTACACAATAGTGCTTAAACGTAAAGTCCATTCTTCGGTTCTTAACTGTAGAAAATTGATCAATAACAGCCTCATCAAGTTTGGAATACCCTCTATACATTTTTTTTTTCATATATTTCATTTTTAAACTTTCTAATAAAGTCCCTAGATTTACCCCTTGTGGTTTGCGTTAGATTAATTTCGGGTTTAGGTGTTCCCGCATTATTCACTTCAATTTCTTGCTCCAAACTCAAAGAGCTAAAGTTATTTCTTAAATAGTCCACCGTAAACTATTCATTTTAACTTAATAAATATATAACATTAAAATATTAGAACATACACGCTCGAATTTCTAACTAGATGAACACAAAAACTGTGCGCCTTTTCCATGTTAAATCGCCATAGCCCCGCTATCCCCCGCTGCCACCGGCCACCTGTTACTACAGACAAACTGCACTACTTAATCGCACGTGCGAGCAAGTCTCGTCATAATCGTCATTTACCTCGACCGAGGCACGGTTACCGGATCTATACAGTTTGGTTTGACGGGATGATAAAATATTAGGGAGGATCGGACTTTTTTAGTTTGACGGTACGATAAAATATTAGGGAGGGTCGGACTTTATACGATAAATAATATTCAATGAATATAAATTAATATTTTTTATTCGTAAGAACCGCCACTGATGTTGAGGGATGACGTTTATTTATTTATTAATGGAACACCCTGTATGTTATTTATTATTTTAAATCGCTGTCAGGTGGCTGAAGGATTACATTTTGAACATTCAGTTAAATAACTTTTATTTTAAATAATCGTTTATGTAATTTTTATTTAAATAAAATATATTGGTTTTCTTCTCTTATTTGTCAATATCTCCGAAACAATTGAATTTAGACATATGGTATATTACAGAAAAAATGTTTAAAATTTATTGAGAATTTAGCATAATAATATACAGGGTGTTCCATTTAATAAAATTAAATGTAACGTCACCCCTTGACAGTTGATGACGTTACTAACATATGGAATGCACAGTCAAATAGTAGAATTTTAGTCCTATCGATTGTCGAAAACCGAGATCTGATGTCAGTGCTCGTTCTCCTGTAATTAAGCCGTTTCGGAACATTTGCCCAGCCCTGTATGTTTAATAATCACAAATATGTAGGTTTTGCGTTGAAAAATACACTTTATGCGAAAAACGAACCTATTCACTAAAGAGGCATAAAATTTAGGTCGTCCTAATTTTGAAAATTTATCAGCCGTATTCACGAAGGAGTTTTTAATCTAAAAACTAATTTGACAGTAATGTGTCTAAAACGACACGTGCAAGAATAACTCAGCTAAGTTTTGTATTTGTATTATAATTTATTGTATAGTAAATTATTTTTCGCCAAATTTTTAATGGAAAATGCATTGTCGTGTCATTAACAGAACAGAACTAAACCGACTACAAGGGCAGTGCTATCTACACTCGGCTTACAACTACGAAACTAGAAGCGCTGTTAAACTTAGCATAAGTCACCTCAAGATTGTCAAGTTTATAGTTTTCTCCCAAGCTATTTAAAAAAGCAGTAATGCAATTGAAGATTATATGTATTTAAATTTAAAATCTTCCGGACCAATAAGACAAACTATTATCTATTTTTAGTGCATTATTTATCGAATGATAGTTAACAATTTTTTTCGATTGCCAATATGAAGGAATCTAGCCGCAACAGCCTTTTACCGGAGCCATCTTTTTTCGGATTTTTTTAAAGCTAGTCTGTGCATGAAGGGATTATCTTTTTCGCACCTTCATATTCAACGACTGTCGTCTAATACATATTCGTTTTTCTTAAAATCGTTCATTCACGTTCATGATTTTGATATGAAGAATGTATAAAATTTCATGCGCCAGCCAAAAATTATGTCTTCAGGAAACGGATGCATTTGTACATGTTTTCTGCTAAAAATTCTATTCAGGACATAATAAAAATAACTTGAGTTTGTTACAAAAAACTTCCAAAAGAAAAAACGCTTTTTAACTGTTGACTAGATAGATATAACACTCTATCATCTACATGCCAGCATGGCAAGCATATGCTACATAGGCTGCAGCCTATGGGCCCACACCACACAAAGAGGCATTCTAAAAAAATAATAGATATTTCTCTAAGGGCCCATATCTTTCCAGGGGGTGTGAAACAGAAATATCGTCAAATACAACTGAATTTTTATGTTCCGCGGTTTCTTATTTATAAAAATCGCACTAATCGACCAGGCAAGCCAAAATTTCATGCAAAGAACTTGTTAAAAATAAACAGATGTTAAAAACGGTTATTTTTAGGAAAATAAAACGAATACAAAAAATTAGATAGCTTTAAAACAATACTAGTCGGATTTATATACCTACAGGATAAAAGTTGAAACTTTTCAGTAAAATGAAAAGCTAAGCTATAAAAACGTATGGCTAAAGTTAGGTGAGAACACTGTAAAAATAGTACTAGTCGATAAGAAAAAATTATATGGTAAGAGTTGGAACTTTTTCAGTAACATAAAAAGCTAAGCTATTCAATGTATCGCTGAATAATTAAGGCAACTAAAATATTTACGTAGCTAGGCATTAATACGCAACATACTGCTGTAATTATGTTGTATAATTGTAATACATGAATGGTCAATTGTATAGCATAAAATTAGGCATAAGCTATTTTCGCGACTTTTAGCTGCTCTTACTTATAGTGTGATCTATCAAATCTAGGAAAACACCGACTACATCCCCAACTTGCCACTGTTTTCCAAAAGATTCGGCTGAATTACTATAAACCTTTTCCTCCTATGGAACAAAAAGATATCTCTAAAATATTGGATGAAAAAATCCTGATAACTTGTGACGAAAATAAGTATTGTTATTATGGCAGTAGTATGCCAATAAGAATAGGTTTTTTTTTTATTTGAGATTTTAAAATATTGTACATGTAGTATAAAATTAGAACTAAACGCATAGAACTGTTTTAAAAAAATGCTGAAAACAAACCAAGCAAAAAAGATTTTAGAAACAAAGCATACCTAATTTTAAGGTAATAAAATTTCATTGTTAAATTGCATATTTTAATAAAATACATTACTTATTACAGAAACATAGGCGTAACTAGAGAGGGGCCAGGTGGGCCGTGCCCACCCCAGATTGCTCTGGTGCCCACCCCAGTGTTTCCGAAGTTCGAAGCCATACATACATCATAGTGACACTTGCAATTAAAATCCTACTAGACTAGGGGCCAGGCCCCCCCCTACAAAATCATTCTAGTTACGCCAATGTACAGAAATAAAAATAATGGGTCTGTTTCACTCAATTAATTTTAAATAGAGTATATAAATTTAACACAAGTAGGAACCATATTGTTTATAAAAACGAAAAGCTTGATAAAAATAAAAAATTATATACACTCACAGCCAAAATAAACGAAACGCAAGGACTTTAAATCAAGAACGGCTTTGGTTCACAGTCTTTGAAGAATAAACAATTCTTAGGTAGGTTGTAAACAACTTCCCAGAAAACCAATCGGGGAGCTCTGAAAATTAGTATAATGTTTCTTTGTCGTGTTCTGTTAATTGGACACTTTCATTACGTCGCCTTCGAGCGTTCGTAACGTACTATTTAAAAAGCCCTTATTGGAACGGCCGTCTTACTTACATACCTGCTTTTACGATTGACACTACCGGATTAATAACCGTCATATTTGTCGTATTGTTAAATAAAATTGTTTGTTGTTTTTCAGTGTTTGGGTGTTAAATTTAAGTATTGTTTGTGAAAAAGATCTGGATAAAAATATTGAATTTTGAGTCACGCCCGTAGATTGTTTGTTTTTCGTAACAAAACCGATCAGCTGAAGGATGGAAACAGACACAGACAGAAAATAAAAAGAGATGGGGATTAGACAGATAGAACCCATCTTTTTTTGTTGTGTTTTCGTTTATAACAGACGTCACATAGACGTGTACAAATCAGATAGAAAGACCGGTCCATGTTTGTTTCAAGTCAATGGATCCACACAATATTCAGATGGATTTTGATAGACAATAATTGTCTAATTTTAATTCCTATTTTTATTATTCTGCTTTATATTGAATATAAGGTAAATTTGTCGAAAATTTCGCACATACATATATAAGATTTTAAGAATATGTCCAAATTACAAGTTGAAACAAGAACTGTTTTTTGACTCGAACGTTAACACACTTTTTTTTTAGCAACGGACTCGTTTAAGAAAATTGTATTAATTTCCAAACATAACAAAGACTTAAACCTAAAATTTCGAGAATGGCGTAAATTTGAGTAAAGTGTTCGATTTGATTGAGCATGATATATTGCTTCGTAAATTAGAGTGCTATGGTGTTCGGCGGTTCAACTAATGATTTCATTAGGTCATACCTGTCGACTCGAAACATGACGGTTTGTGTGAGCTCTAATCATCAAACCTTTTTCTGTTGCTCTGTGACCAGTCTGGCCGTTGACGCCTGATTGCTTGCATGGTTGCATGTAAATTTTATAACCTAATTTGATTTTAAAAGCCTTTCATATTATTATTGAATTTTGTATGAAAAATGACAAGAGTTCTGCCATGAGTATGCTTATTTCAGAAGTCAGCAAATTTCACCAATTAAACGACCATCAGGATAAGGTTTATAAAAATTTAGAAATACGAGAAATCGACATTTCATCTCTGTATCAGTTCGCAGATGATACGTCATGCATAGTGTCCTGTGCTGATAAAATTTCATCGTCAAGAAAATCTGTTGAGATTGCAGCGAGCGTGTTAGAGTAGTGTGCGGTCAATAAGCTTGTTTTAAATACCAGTAAGACCTGTTACCAGACCAGTACGGCAGCATATGCCATTCGTTTCTGGCGTCACCCGGTGAGTTTAAATGTTGTGAGGACTTTTATATGACCCGTGTTCAGTCTGTAATTGTTATTATGTTTTGATGTCGTGCTTCAGTTGCGAATACACATAGGGTTTTTGTAATGCAAAAAAGAATAGTAAGGATTATGTTGGGGATACATTACCGGGATTCTTGTAGGGGTAAGTTTAAGCAGTTAAATATGATGACTGTACTAGGGGTATAAATGATTTGGTTACACCTGTTCACCGGACATCCCTTTTTCGTAAGGGTGCTTTCATGAGCTGTATCGAGGTTGTTTAAAAATCATTTGAAGAGGTTCTTGATTGATGATGAGTTTTACTCAAACAATGATTTCTATGGTGGTTTTATTGACATTGATCTTTCTATTTTGATTCTGATTTGTTTTTGACATTAGAATTTGTATTTTGTAATAATTTTTTTGTTTATATCTATAATATTTGTATTTTAAGATTATTTTTTTTTGCATTTAATTGATGTTGTCAATGTTCACTAGTGAATGCATTTTATGAGAATAAAAGTATTATAATTATTAAATGAAATGAAAACACACTTAAAAAATAACATAGACCTCAGTAACTGATGTTTCCCCACGGGCACGAATGACAGCTGCAATACGCTTGGCATACTTTCAATGAGGTTCCGTATGTAATTATGGCTAATTTACTGTCATTCTTCAACAAGAGCTGCACTGAGCTCATGCAAATTTGTAGGAGCAATCAGAGATCGTATTTTTTGCCGAGAGTGCCCCAGAGATATTCTATCGAATTTAAGTCGGGACTGCGTGAGGACGAATTCATTTGTGGGATTCCGACCCCGTATAAATACTCGTTAACAATTCTCGCAACATGGAGCATTATCCTGCATCAGTGTAAAATTTGCTCCGATAAATGGCGCGAACAACATGTGGCTCTAAAACATCTCTAACGTACCTATCCGCTATCATAGCTCCTCCATTGACCATTAGCACCAAGTAAGTACGTGAAAATTGTAACGTTTCTTCTTATCTGCTATAATTAAAGTATTGAAATGAACCAAAAACGAAAATGTTACTTGATATATAAATGACAAAATAGCATAGTGTTTTAAAGTTTTAGACAAATAACAGTTCTTATTTTAACCTATATATTAGAACATATCCTTAACTTTCATGAAATCTCATACATGTGCGAGATTTTCGATAAATTTACTTACTATATAAAAAAAATTATAAAAACCGGAATTAAAATAAAACCAAAAATAAAATTAAATCAAAATCCATGCAAATATTGAGTGGATCGATTATTTTGGCGATGAGTGTACTAAATATGACACAAACACATGACACCATCAATAAAATTGTATAACGAATAAACAAGTGACAGCTTCCAACATAATCTGAATTATATTATTTGTGCGATTATTTTTCAAGAAGAAGTACTAACTACCGAATACATTTCTTGAAGAAACTGTATCTGTATGTGTCTTTAATTTTATAAATACATAAACCTACAACTCTACACGGTTCGAACAAAAAAAATTGTAGAAATTTAAACAAAATAACTAACAGAAACTCGTCCATACTCAAGTTCTCACACTATGTAAACCTGATATTATTGTTAGGTTTTCATAGCATAATAGATTACAGTTGAACAGCTCAGCTGTATAATATTAATATTATTAACAGGAAAAAAATATAAAACTTTGAAAACCGTAGTAGCAGCGGTGAGTAACCAATAAACAGTCTTGACTGAAAAATTGAAAAAAAATCATGAAACAAACCCATTACACAATTTTACATAAGCTTACTTATAGTAGCATCAGCTATGTCAATAAAACAACCTATTACGTCCCCAACCTTCCATCGAATTATACCGAATTGTTCCACAACTGCGGCATTCCATTTTTTCATCTAGATAGGAAATCTTTAATTGTATAACCACTTTCTTACTTATTTAATATACCGTGAGCATCACAATGATGTATATCTTAATCAGAAATTACTGTTAACATTTATTCGAGTATGTTCAAACTATTAAATAATATTATTTTAGGGATTGGAATAGATTATCTCTAAATTAGAATACCTTTAGTAAGGTTTGATTGCAGAAAAAGTTTAAACAATACTTAACGTTGATTGTGACATTATTGATATTGGCCAAAATTATTCAATTACTATCAAAATGGTCAGTATATGAATAATTAGCTAACGGGGCTACTTTGATTGGTAGAAAATCATTTATGCCAATGTCATCATTTCTGCAACCCAAGTACATTCTTATATTCTTTTTATAATATAATTTTTTATTGATTTTCGTTTAGTGTTTTGTAATTATGAACGCATTTTGTAAAACTTGATTTGTAGGTACCGCGATACAATATAGACCATTTTTTAAAACATTTCATCTTCCCTTTATCTTCTTAACATCAATTAGACATTGATGTATATGTTACAGTAAAAGTAGGAAATCTAGTGAATAATAACAATTACTCACTGCATCAGTGAATGTCGCATTCTAACGAAATTTGCCTGCTCTTACTGGATATTATTAGCAATCGCTAGTGAAACCAACATTAACTAAAATATGTCAGTAAAAGTTGTCTGTATGCAGGTAAAGTGTGTGGAACAAAATAACAAAACCTTCAAGATGATTGAATTTTCTCAATAATCAACTTTTAATCTGATCCAGTTATCCTAAAATTTCAGTTTTTTCTGTAAATAATTGCTAGATACATAGTATACAAAACAAAAATAAACAAAATTTGAGAACGATAGAAGAACCACAAATTATAACGTTTTAAGGAAAATAGAAAAACAGAAAACATCTACTATTTGTGAGACCGTGGCTTTGAGTTTACTTTTCCGACTGTGTTCTAGTGAATGTTAGCATTTACTAGTAAAAGTGTGGTTGAAATATCGTTATTGAGCTTTTACTGGTGTGGTGTTCGTAAGTCAGAGAATGTGTACTTTTGCTAGCAATTGTTAACATTTACTGACTTCTTTCTCACTTGTACTGACATCACAAAAACCTTTTAATTTTTACTTTCCTTACCTCACTTCTTTAGTTTATTTCCACAAAATTGGGTTTCCCTAACCTTAATAACCCTGAAAATACGGTACCACTCGACACTTTTGACAAAAATATTATTGCATCCCCTTTAATTAACACCCCATTAACTTTAATGTAATATTTATGGGTTAAAGTTAAATTTTTTACAACAATAACTCCAAAAATGTCTCGACACTCTTAACCTGACATGAACATGAAAAAAAATTTGGTGCTACATTTCATCCGCTCTTACCTCTTATCCTTTATTTAAAAAAAATATTATTACGGGACCCCTCAGAAACTTACCCTACCACAAAGAAAAATCATCAAAATCGGAAAAAAGCGTAACAGGTCAAATTGATAAATTTTTGAAGTCGGATAAAAATAAACACTGTTTTCAAACAATTCTCAGGACGATGCTGAGCTAATAAAAAAAATAATGTCCATGATATAAAATGACACGTAAGAAGAATAATGACTTCAATTTTATTTATAGAAAATATTTACACTTGTTTTTAATAATCCTTTAGATTTATTACCGTTGCATCGATTCCCTTCTTATCGACCTTCCCAATTCTTTATACTTACATTGTAGCCGTCAAATGCCCATGTGTTTTCGTCTGAACCCAGCATACAACCTGGGGCGCAATCGGCCTTAGCCCAACCGACTCTCATTGGTCCAGCAGTCAAAATTTCGTATTCAAAGTACCATTTACCAGAACTTACAGCGTAGTTCTTCTCAACTCTAAAAATTTAATAACAAGATTTAGAAAATAACAAACAAAGTTACTTTTTCCATCATCATCTTAGGTGACGTGAATGTGTGTGCTACTAGTTAGAAACACAGTAACAAGGCGTAAAAGTATTGTTTAAAGAGTATAAGTTAAAACGAGACAACAATTAAGTTCTTGCACTCGTAATATGAGCTTGTGATAGTACCGCATGTAAACATACTTTTGTAAACATGCTACTAATTGGCACTGTAAGGAAGAAAGAGACTAATATACACGATTGTATACTGCATCGCCGGATCATTTTTAGGTTACTGTGGTTTTTAATGGAACCCTGGCTCCTATTTACTTCTAAACTCATCTATTCTTAAAGGTTGAAAATGATGAATAGGATAGAGACAGATAAAACATACAAGATCTTAACAATACGTTGTGTCTCCGGTGTCACCCTGTATATTATGTATGTTATATGTGTTATGTATGTATACGGATGTCTAGCATAATTTTACCTGTAAGTTCTGAAAGCTTGTTGCCTTAACCTACTCGCTTCAGCCAGCAGTGTTTCCTGTTGTTCGCCAGTAGGTGGATCTATAATGTAACCATAGACCAGCAAAGTCCTTACTGTCTCGGATGCGGTGTCACGATTCGCTTTCTTAATTGCTTCATCCACTTTATTGTAAGGCACTAAATGGGGACTACGTAAAAATTCAGGGTCCTAAAAATAAGTAATGCATAACTTGTGTGTAATTCATTTAATCAATCGAAGAATATCCACTAAAACATGCCTAAAAGTTATTTTAGCTAACGGGAGTATAGGTTACAATTTAATCCAATAAAAAATTTATGAATTCCTTGTATTATGCAGGGCGCTATGGAAATGACTTATTATTTAAACTCACAAATCCTGAGATTTAAAAAAAAGCAGAAAAATAACCATTGACAATTTGTAAACTAGCATACATGATTGTTATTCGAGAGATGTCAGCCGTCCCTTTTCCCCATAAGTTCACACTCTTTAAAAAAAAGGTTCGCAAGCAAATTAATTCATAACAGAACCACAAAAAGATAATGCTCGCGAATTCAGGAACCCCAAGTTGACATGCCATCACTTTCACGCTTCAAACGAGATTGGCTGGCTACACTTGGCCGATTTGATCAGGTGATGGGGGAACGGCGGGGAGGAGTTCAATTGCGACGCGTCATGGTAGCGATCGGCGGAAAGTCGAGGCACGCGTAGTAATTCGACAACAATGGACGCCCTTATAGTAATCTATAGTACAGTTGCTTAGTGAATACAAATGCCGATAGGGTCGTCGTATGTAGGATAACTTAAGAAGTATTCAACTAAGTGTTTAGACGGTGGATTTAAAAAAACATGATGTAGGCTTTCCCTAGGACACTCAAGTAGTCGCCCATTTAAAAATAATAACGCAGTTCCATAATATCCTGTATAGAAATGTATGTATAAACCGAAAAGAACCCAGGAATTTAATATTTTAAAGAAATTTGGAAGGAATTTTTGAAATTACGAAAAAAATATTTTATTTGCAGTTTTTTTCGAGAACTTAGCATGTTATTTTGTTTTAAGAGAAATATTTAATTTTAGTATCAGTATCAAAAGAAAACTATAAATAAATTTCCAAGATTTTTTTCCAAAATTTCATTAAAGTTAGAATTTATTGAATTTTTCTCGGTTTACACCTCTGTATCATTACTATTGTCCAATGATTATGGTATGAAACACTAGGCCATACCTCATTTAAACCGTAAGTCCATGCTTGCTGAATTCTTTCCTTAGCCCACAGATTATGAGTGTTCTCAGCAAGTTGGTCGACAAGTTCCTCCAACTTGTGTGTTAAATTAATAGCAGTAAGGTCCAATGGAGCAGGCTTATAGCCATTCGCTTGCATGAAAGGCTCATGCGGTAGCCTCACAGTTTTTATTCTTGATGGCGGTTTATCCATGGTTATGTAGTAACCTAACGCAATAATTGTCCTAAAAAATAAATATATTATACGCTGAAGCCTGCACGAAAATGTTAGTTCCGCTTATTTTTGACGCGGTACTTTGGTTCAACTAAAATTTTAATCGCAGCATTGTTGAATTATACAAAATACTATTTTATAAACCAATAAAAGAATATGACGAATCTGTACTAATATAGGAGAGTATAATTCAAGATGTTAGAGTTCATAATTAATTATCATGAAATTTGGGACAAGATGTGCAAGCAAGTAGGAAAAAATAATAGCCCTTATAGCGAGCAGAATACCATACTATACAGCCTGCTCAAAATTAAGTCGGCACTATTGCTAACTTTCTTATTATGAAAGCTACGAATTTGATTAAATCGACAAAGTAGTGTAGTTTCTTACGCTGATTATTATGATTATGTCAAAAAAACAATAGAACGTCAGAATTAGTGTTGTGATCGATCGAGCGAAATACCGCTCGAGTACTCGATTATTGAAGTAACCGACATCGCTCGATTATTAAAAAAACTGCTCCAGTTATAAATTCAAGAGAAAATCGTCGCTTGTTACTTATTACCTTTCACTCGATACCCGAGCTTCGCTTGACGCCGACCGAAATGTGCTGCTTGGTACTGTGATCGCTCGAGGTAAAAAACTGCTCGTATATTCAAGCAGTTTTTCCCTCGATAGGAAATACTACTCTAGTTATAAATTCAAGCGAAAAATCGAATGTTGCCTTACACTTGATACCCGATCTGTGCGCGCTTCACGCGAGCGATTCACTCGATTATTAAAATCATTCGAGTATCAAGTACTCGATTATTAAAATCATCGGTTTTTCTCAACACTAGTCAGCATCACGTGATATTAACAAATTGTATTGTATTTTTTAAATGGAATGCCTTATAACTGCTATAACCGTTTGAGAGAGAGTGAAATTCTAAACAATATTTATCCTTTACTACATATCGCTAAAATTAAAACATATTTATCCTTAACTACATATCGCTTAAATGAAAAAATAAACAACAAATAGGTACATTAATTAAAGTAAAACTAACCATTATTAGAAATTAATTTTCCAAATGGGGGTCGAAATGATTTCCGTCAGTCTCCAAACAAATAACATCTTAAAATGGCAGAATTTAAAACATTCATTAGCATTTGTGGCCTTACGCTTTGAAAGGCTTCAATAACTTTACTAGTCGTCTAAGGTCTCTGGGAAATGACGGAAATCATTTCGTACACCTTTTGGAAAATTAATTTCTAATAATCTACTGTTAGTTTCACTTTAATTAATGTTTTCTTGCCGATGTACCAATATGTTGTTTATTTTTTCATACTTACTGTTTTGTTATTGTTAAAAATTATCTTGTTTTATGATTATTATGTAGTACATTATTATAAAAGTATTTTAAAAACATTCATTTTAGTACTTATTATTGAACTGTTTTTACAAAATTATGGAAAGTACAGGTCAGTATCCTGAAAATTTCATGAAGACATCACTGAATTTAGAATAAAAAAAGGTCTATATTTCTAATTAAATTAACATTGTAATTATATGTAAATGTCGGTATAATTTCAAATAAATCAGTCTTAGCGTTTTTTATGCATTCTGTTAATTAAATAATGATTTAATTAATATAGAGTTTATTTTTTACTTCCGTTTGTTCTGTTACATACTGTATAAAACATTAAAATTTAGGCGATGAATATTCCGATCGATGAATTGTCGGAGGTGAATTTTTACTAATTCGGCAAAAGATAAGTCTTGTCACTTACTTTAAAGTTTGTACCGCTAACTGCGAGTCGTATCTCTTCTCAGCAGGAGGCAACTTGTCAAACGGAACCAAACAAGGATGTATATGCCTCAAGTCATCTCTATACTCGCCCCACGACCAACCTGCCTCAATTTTATTCATCGCCCACATTTCATGTATATTCTCTGCTAGTTTATCCTTAATCGATTCAATGTAACTCGGAAGGGTTACCATGGTGGTGTCCACAGGATTTGGCACAAAAGCTGTGTCATCTTCGATGAACAATGGCCCTGCGATGACGCTCTTGATCATGTTGCCGAAATAGAAACATGGGTCGAGGTTTAGGATTTGTTGGGGGAGTAAGCTTTCCACGAGAGGCGAAAAATCATCGGGTGGGTTGTATTTAAGTTTTCCGTGGTCTCCACCCAGCAGGAAACGACAACTAAAATTTAAATAATTAATTTTATAACATTACAATTTTTCTGTATGTATAGGCGAACAAACCCGCCTATCTAACGTATACTCTAATCATGTTGAGCGTTTTACCGCTTAGAGTTACGTGGAATATTTTTTGCCACGCATTCACATTTACAGTGCACACAAACATTCTGATTATTTAAAATTACATTTGAAACCAAAGTATCTGTAACAATCAGCCGATTGATTGTAAAGTGTCATCGAAGATATTTAGATAGATATAGATATTTTTTCAAAGAACACTTTGAGCTGCAGGAGTTACCAAATTTCGATCTCAATAAAGAAGTATATAACAGCATGAAGTTTCTCATGGAAGCAAGGAAAAAGTGGCTTGCAAAATCATCAGTTTGTCTATACTGACGGCTCTCTAGATTCGAAAGGCATTTAAATCTCCGAAAGTACTTCAGATATTATTTTTAAGTTTGGTATGTGTTAATATGATATAATATTTAAAAATTATCAGGGGACATGTTCGCAGGGTGCACTGTGGTAGATCGATAGGATAATTTTTCTAACTAAATCCTATATATTATGCTGTAAGAATATTTTTACAAACTTTATACAAACCATCTTATTAGTCTCAACTAGCCATACATTAAATATTTATATGTAAAGTAAATAACATTTTACCTTAATTTGGATGAGCAACTGATAACGGGGAAGAACATACCATCCAAATTAAAATTCCTAAAACTTCCTCCAATCGGATAACCATTAAAAGTAAATGAAATTTGAGGAATTGTCAAATTCAAGGCACAACCAATAACGTCATCTAAAAAAATTGTAAGTAAATAATTATGCTTGGCAGCTGGTATGAAACAAATCATTTTGAAAATAAAATTTGTTTAGCTGTAACTAAGATGATGATGATGTTATAGATACTATTTCCGCCGTAGTGCCATTTTTAATTATTGTAGCTTGCTCCTCTGAATAGCCGAACAAACCTGAATAGGTCATGGCGATTAGAAATATTCAACGTGAAAATTATTTGAAAAAGTAAAGGATTTGAAGAATAAACAATTCATTCTTAGGTAGGTTGTAAACAACTTTCCAGAAAAATAATAGGGAAAATTTGTAGTATTTTTCTTTGTCGTTTTATGTTAATTAGAAGACATAATTTTCTCAATATTCTAAAAACTGTATGTGTAAAAAAGTTAAAATTTGGCTGACTTTTCTTCTCATTATTTTCTCTTAAAAATTTAAATAAAAGTTTTCTTTAAAATCAATACGGAAGCATATGTCAGGAGGCGTCACCCGGTATATACGATGATCTCTTTCGGCATGGTTAGTTTCTGAATTACACACATGTAGGCGAAATTTTCCACATTTAAAGTTTAAACAAAAATTAAAAATATTGGATTTCCCTATTTTTAATCATCCCCAAATAGTCCTACTTTTTAGATGCAGAAGAGTATATTTGAAAACCCTATAAATTACCATGATTTTGCTTATATGCCTTTTCTATAAGTTTAGATCTAGAAAATGTGTGCCTTAGGTAAGGTAGAAGTCATTATAAGTACAGAATACCTTATTAGTAATAAGAAAAATAAATGTCTTGTAGCAAAAAATCTTACTTTTTTTAATATACGGCTCCACAACATTCATCACAACTTGCGTAGACCTTCCACCAGTCCACAAAAAGGCACCATCGTATCCAAAAGAGAAAAGATCATCTCCCACTCCATTTCCTCCCCACTTTTCACCACCTCCAGGGTAGGGCATGTACCCCTTCGAGTTCGCCCACCCGATTCTCAAATGAGGCATCATGTGAGTGGTCTTTTCTAAATGGTCCACTGTAACCTCAAAATACCATTTCTGGTATATGGCGCTACCTGCTACTCTACCGACAAAAATATTTGGTCTAACACTACCTACATGGTCTACCAATTGTGTTTGCAGGAGTAAGTTTTTCCCTGGCAAAAGGTAATCACAGATATTGTTTTGTGAGCTTCTCACAGCTACACCGTTACCCACGCACAGTGAGCACAAAACGTCTAACACTTTGGGATCTCTACCATGCTTTTCGAGAAGGGATATAATTACTTTAATATGCTCGTCGCGCATCATGTTTAGAGCTTCAGGAGAGTCGATGAGGACACAGTGTAGTACGTCCAACATACCGGTGCCTTCGCTAGAAGCTTGAGAGCCCAACCTCGAAAACAGCCAGTTCAGCCGGTTGGAGTTAGCGAATTGGGCGCAATTAGTATGGTTACCCTTAATTATCGCCGCTAAAAGTTGATATAGGTAACCGGAAATTTGTTCCCAACTTTGGTCCCCTGCCAAAGCAGCTACGAATCCTTGAGAAGTAATAACATTTATTTTATCTATAGCTTCCAGGATGAGATTCAGAATACCCTCTTCTTGAAACAGATCCTGCCTATTTCTCAAAGCTCTTAACCTGTTCTGTTTTTCTTCGTGCTCCATGTCGTCTTCGGGTTGGGCAAAGTAATTAATTAAATCTTCCAAACACATGACCATTTCGCCAAGATTAACAACTTGAAAAAACATTGAGTGCCGCCTGTTGATTTGTAAGCTTTCTAAGCCGTTAATAAATTGGGTAAATAAGGAGCTGCATTTTCGAATAACTCTGGCAGTTCTTGATTCCTCCTCTTGACTTCTACTAAAGTCTAAACCGTCGTCCATTTTTCCTTCCTCGTGGAGTACTGCTTGCTTCTCTTCGACTTTACCCACACCTTTCTTTTTTGTCTCGTATGCCTAAAACATTACAAAGTATTCGATCCTATAATTTATTTACTTTGTGTTATTTCGAGCAGACCTGGATGTCAACACGTTTGACTGTCAGCTCGAAGCAGACTCACGATGTCATCAAAAAGGAAACATGAGAGTTTCCGAATTGAGTCGGATATCTAGTTTAATTTTTCAATTGTATTGATAAATTATTTACTGTCAATAGCACGCTTGATAACACCAAATATTGTACAGAGGCGAATTGCTAGCAAACAGACATACATCTAATCGCGAAACTTAACGTACGTACGTTTGAAAAAGGTCGTGATTGAACCGCTGTGGTATCTTGACAGGTCAATATGCTTAAGAAATTCGCCAATGCGTGGGTTATGTAAAGGCCCACACAGAGTTAGTGATTTTTCAGCGGTTCATCGGTGATCGTGACCAGCCGTCATGCCAAGTGCATGGGTTTGTTTATAAGCCACCAATATAAAATAAAAATTGTGATATATCTGAAATAATAAAGTATACTTTCGTTTAATTTTATATATGTAGTTAAGATGTATTGTCACGAAGTAACGGTCGAGTAAATTAATTCTTTGAACCATTTAAATTGTCAAAGATAATTTATTAATGGCAGGGTTACAAGTAGGCCGACAAATACAATATTCCTGGGAATCGCTTGGCTGGTCCTGTAAATCCAAATATTTAAACAAATTGAGGCATTTTCTAGTTGGTAAGATAAATAGCTATTTCTTACTTTATATGACAACCATAGTCCAGATTCCGAATGCTGAACAATGACTGTAGAATCGCCATACTTAATTATAGCAGACCCAATAACTTCTAAATCTTTGTCTTCTAATACTACTTTCTGATCATCTTTCTCGTTTCTAAGACAGAAGGCTGTAAGAGCCGTAGTAGCTTCCTCCCTATAGAATATAAAGGGCGTTAGTAGGTACAATCGTTCAGATGAAGTATGGAATATAATATCTGCCAAACGACTGTGAGGTTCATAGGTTGAAATTAGACGAAATTATATAAAATATTTCGTCAAATTTCTCCACTTAAACAAACTTTTACTTTGTGTTACAAATATTAGCAATTTATGAATAAACTTGTACAGTACCTTTTATTATTCTTAAAATAAAAATATCTTCTTACTAAATTATTGACTAAACTTACCTACTAACAAGGTAAAGCTCATTATTCTCATTGACAGCAAGATACCGCCCAGTGGTAATATGCCTTATTCTCATTGGATGGCTCCAATTTATAAAACCTCCTGCCCATTTCGTTCGAGCTAATTCTAACCTCCATAAAGATCTCGCTTGGGACATAACGCTACCACCTTCATAGATGACAATACTAAAAAATCATCAAATCATTGCTTTTTAGTTCGTCAGTTGTATATTTTTTAATATTAAGACATTGACATAGAGTTGTCTAGTATTCCATATAAATAATATTTAAACAGGTTTATGTCAGAAAACGGTACCGGTATACATAAGTATAAATTAACTTTCTCTTCTCAAGTTTTAAAAATGAGTATTAGATAGTAAATGTGTGTTTACATAGGCTGCATTCAACAAAGCCCATCAATTTATAAGGGATTTTTAATCGGTGGCGTCACGATGCGCATCGATTTATAGTTCTGCTGAATGCATTTTGTTGTCAGTTTTTTGTTTGGTTAGAATCCCTCCTAAATAGTTTCATGAAATATTAAATTTTTTGATTTCCTATCGATTTTTTTAGTGCATTCAGCAGATGATTACTAATCGCTTACAAATCGATGGGCTGAATGCGCCCATAGTTATTGCTTATGTATTGCTATTGGCCAATAAGGAACGTTTACAGTAATTGTTGTATGTTTATCGATTAAAACAGCTTAATAAATTCGAAATAAGAAAAGTTTTTGAAAATCTAACTTAGGGCTGGTTGTATAAACATTTTGAACTGTAGTTCACTGTTGAACTATGGTTCAAAGTAAAAAAGTTGTTCTACAAACAGTATTTTACACTTATCAAATCCGGAGTTCAACTTCACTTTCACTTTTGGCGTTTCAGCAGTTGAACTGTCGATCAAAGCAATTTTCTAACCTTTTTCTTGTGTCAGGTCATTATCATCTTATACAGTAAACTATCGTTGTTTATAAAAATGTAAGAATTCAAGGAAATTATAACTGATGATGAACATTTTTGGGTCTTGTGGATGCTGCAGTTAATGGTATAATGTCATGGACATTCAGGAAACGTCCTGATCTATTTACTAAAATGGGAAAACAATAAATTTTTGCAAAGACTATGCTTAATAAAAAAGACAGCTGTTGCTTTCATTATTGAATTTCTCCAGCAATATATGAAAAAAGCAGGAGGTACAATTAGTTAGTTTTTATTTATTATTGCCATCGGTAGGTACGTAATCAAATATATTTGTTTAGGAATTATTAAGATCTATCCGCTTCAGAAATGTATCACCAATCAGCAACTAAAATGAAAATACTTTAGTTCTTGTTCTTAACAATAATAGCTGTTTACGAACAGCACAAATTCTGACCTAACTTCAAGAAAAGTAACTTAGTTGCACGTACGATTTGTCACAACTCAGAATCTGACCTTCCCCCTTGTCCTAGCTAAAACATCCGGATTTTCGAGAGATATCTTAAGAGCAAAATTTAACATTTCATCATTTTCAAACACGTTATAGTTTCATAAATTACTTTGTTTTTCTTTTGATCTTCGATTTTTTAAAATATCACAGGTAGTAATTATGTAAAATGGGCGTTTAAAAGTTCAAAATAAATGATGTATGACGCGTACAAACAAGTTAGATCAGGTCAGAAACTAACTTGAACTTAGGTAAGACAAGTGGTTATTCGTAAGCAGCTATTTATCAGTACATTTAGTAGAAAATATACTGCTCAACATATATGTTTGGCAAGCAAGCCCGCTAAATCCAAGATTAATCAAATCAAAAAGTAAATGAATAATAGTAATGCCAACATAAATTGATCTTAGTTCAGCTCAACTAAGTTTAATTTATATTGAATAACGTAATATCGAATGAACGTAGTTCACAGGTTGGATCGGCGTTCCGTTGAACCTACGTTCAGAATTATTTTATACAACCGGCCCTTAATATCCTATACCAGAAACCATACCGTTATTATTAGAGATTCATCGAGATGACCTTAGAAATTCGTATAATTTTATTTGTAAATTTGCGTTTAACGGGAAACCTAACACTTATACCGGGTGTCTTAATTTTTGTACGGCCATTTTTTTCCGTCAGTTTATTTTAGAAACGGTAAAACACCTGGAAAAAACTTACTTATGTGATTCTTCAGTACTCCATGTTGAAGGTATCGTAAGACACTCGTCGCCTCCATGAAAGAATCGAAGAACATCGCCACCAAAAACATAACCGACGTATTTCATACGCGAAATACCGGTTCCGTAGGGTTGGACTGACCAGTGCGTAACGTGAAAGCTTGCATTTACTATCGACAATTCGTTTTCTTTCGTAGTGTGCTAAAAAAATTAAGTCGTTCAAGTGTGAGTCGTACGTCAAGGGTGTAACAAACCGCTATAAAAATATAATAGGGGATTATACAGGGTGTCCGATAATTAATGGTACATGGAAAAACCACAGACTCCTTACATAAAAATATCAGGATTTAATTATACTTACCTATATCGCAAAGTTTATATTAACTGAGATACAGGGTGTTAAAGTTAAAACTTCATTTTTGTTTTTCTGTAATAACTTTGAGACGAGAAATTGATTTTTTTGTGAAATTTTAATGTACAATGTAGCACACTTTTATTAGGTCATAACTTCTTTGTGTCTCAGTGTATTTATAATTATACTTACCTATATCGCAAAGTTTATATTAACTGAGATACAGGGTGTTAAAGATAAAACTTCATTTTTGTTTTTCTGTAATAACTTTGAGAGAAACCAACGTATTTTTGCAAAATTTGGCAATTATAGTTTTTTAGGACGAGAAATTGATTTTTTTGTGAAATTTTAATGTACAATGTAGCACACTTTTATTAGGTCATAACTTCTTTGTGTCTCAGTGTATTTAAGTTTTTAATGAAAATAATACTTTTCTCATATTTATTACGTAAAAAAGGTATACTAAGTTCAGGTCGCCCAGAGATACCGTTCGGAGATATTTGCAGTCAAATTGTTTAGTGCACCCTGCCCAATTACTAATAATTTGTGAACAAAATTTTTTTTTAAAGACAAAACTAATTGTACCATTGTACATTAAATTTTCACAAAAAAAAACAATTTCTCGTCCTAAAAAAACCATAATTGCCAAATTTTGTAAAAAAAACGTTGGGTTTTCTCAAGGATATTAGAGAAAAACAAAAATGAAGTCAGTTAATATGCACTTTCGCATATAGGCAAGTATAATTAAATCCTAATATTTCTAAGTAAGGAGTCTGTGGTTTTTCCATGTACCATTAATTAGCGGACATCTTGTATAGGGATCCATGCAAAATATTTTTAATTAATTTTCAATTGGGTTTTCTTTATGACATATGGAGTCACTACTTTTATATTTTTTAATTTCCTCAAATATTACAGTAAAGAAAAAGCTGTTAATTTATACCGGAATCACCCTGTATACTTGACGTGTGTATGTATTTATTATACTTAACATTAATTAGATAAAAATGAAAAACTTAGCCCAAATTTTACAATCGATCGAGCATATTTTTAATAAAATGTAGAAAATATGGTTTATACTTCTTACGTATAGGCCATAGATAGAGCAAACTGGAGATACTAAACATCAAATTAGACCGATTAGAAAAACAGGGTTTTGAAAGTGACAATTTATTTTCGAAAATAAGCCAAAATTTGACAACGGTTCAATGTATCGGATTGAAAGTTGGCGGTATGATGTTTTTATGAGTAAGAAATGAGAATATTTAGAAATTTTTAAGTTTCACATTAGAGGGCGCACTCTTTTTTCATTTCTCACCTATTATTAAGTATTTTTATCCAAGATTCTCAAAGAAGGGCAATTTCTAAACTAAAAAGGTACACTTGGCTTGATCTTAATATCTCTAACCCTTCTCGAGATATTTCCATTTAAACATCACAATGCATAAAAAAAAGTAAAAATACAAATATCTCGAAAACGGTTAAAGATTTAAGATCTAGCAAGTATACCTTTTTAGTTTAGAAATTGCCCTTCTTTGAGAATCTTGCATTAAAAAATACTTAATAACAGGTAAGATAAAAATCATAGGTTTAATAAATCCAGGGTAAGTAACTACCGCTCTCTAATGTTAAACTTAAAAAAGTAATTCTATAAATTATTATTTCTTACTCATAAAAACATCATACCGTCGAACTTTCAATCCATCAAACCGTTTTCAAGTGATGCTTTATTTTCGAAAATAAACTTTCAACACTGTATTTCTGGAACGAGAAATATTTTGGAAAAACTTATATGACTTAATCGGTCTAGTTTGATGTTTAGTATCTCCAATTGCTCTATGGCCCAAGGGTTTAGTTAAAAGATGATAGTAAACGATCTGTCAGAAAAGATGATATCGGTTGTCAAAAGGTTAGCATTGTATCGTATTTCCTTTCAGCTTAGATATCTTTAATTTAATAAATACCACACGTGTCAATTAGCATTACGGCTTTCTAAATAGTACGCGAGGAAACTCTAAACTTGACCAGACTTATGCGAACTTTGACACCACTTCATTAATCAAACTCGAAACTTTACGGTCGACGATATAATTTTATTTACTAATTATAGAAGGTAGTAAGATGTTTCTCGACGCCTGTAAGTAATATTAAGTATTATTTATCAATATTAAAGAAAAAATTATGTATAAGCTCTTACCAAATATCTTTCAGTTGCTACGGACACCAAAATCAGGTCATCACCAACTCTTACTTTTTCACCCTCAGATCTAAAAACATATATGAAATTGATTAAAACCAAATCAATACATAGATTAAGATTGTAAAGGGAGGATGCAGAGTAAGCTTAATTACTTGACGTGACTTTTGTTACATATATTGTCGTGATAATCAGCCCGTAATCTTACATCTTTACGCGAAAAATAATTTATAACTGATTTCAGACATCCTCTCAATTTTTTTCACATTTAAATTTTTAGGATATTTGAGAGACACAATTCGAATTCACATTAATTCCTCATAAAGGTGTTACCCGATAGTCATCAAACTATCACTTTCTATAAAGAATGTTTCAGCGCAAACCGATACTTAAGATTGTCTTCTGATTTTTTTAGTTACGTGCTTAGTCTTGGATGTATTCATAATATTGGCTATTGGTCTAAATTGCCTTTAAAATGATGGATGGCAATATTTCAAAATAAATTACAGTAGACACTCTATAGTGTGAACATAGCCTAACGGAAACCTCGCATAGTGTAAACGAGATGTTAATTATACAAGACCGCCGTATACCATGAACAAACTAAACCTTCGCTAATGGAAACAAAGTCTTTGGCGCTAAAAATTTACATTATGTGGCAGTCGTTGTTCCGCGGTGCTGTAAATCCCCGATATATGATGCGGTACTTTCCAACCGCGGGCGCTGTATTAGCTAGAAATGCATACGTTTTGTACCAGTTGTTCGATGTTAATGCGTATTTGGGTTACGTAATTTCGGTAAATATCGGTGAAATGTCGTTTAAAAAACCAAAGTGTCACACCAAAAATCGCTAGTGATTCAAGGATTAAATGAAGTTCAAAGTGTGTACGTATTTACCAAAAAATATGGTGTTGCAAAATCCACAATTTGTAAAATAAAACAAAAAAGGAACTGATTTCTAAAGCTGTAAAAGATACATATATGGGCCCAGGTAAAAGACAACAGAATGGAAAAAAAATAAATATAAGTGGTTCCTGGAGCAAAGAAGTAAACATTTTATTTTAAGTGGGGATATGATCAAGAAAAAAGCAGAGCAAATCCATTTACAAATTAAAGAAAATAATAAGCAATTTACAGCCAGTGAGGGATGGCTACAACGCTTTAAAAGAGATTTGGAATCCGCTTTTTGAAAATTTCTGGAGAGAAATTGTCCTCACAGCCAGAACTTGTGGATTCCAATCCAATTAAAAAACAAAGTAGAAGAACTTGCTATTACATTAGACCAACTTTATAATGCTGATGAAACAGGACTTGAAATACCTAATTACCAGACAAAACATTTGTCTCGGAGGCGGAAAAAACTGCAGCTGGTTTAGCTTGCAACTTGAAGTTGAAGATACTGAAGACTGTCAAAGCGATGAGATTGAGATAGGTGAAGAAACTCCGGAATCATCAATTCCATTGGTTTCACTAGAGTTATAGAGTCTTTAAATTTAGTAAACCAGTGGGCCAAGGAAAGTGACATTGATATTAATGATCTTGTAGTTATAAAAAGGCTAAGAGACAAAGTCATTTTGCAGAAAATTAAAAATCCCTGAAAACACACAAAAGTTTCTGACTTTTTGAACAAAAAATAATTCTTTATCCCCTTTTTTATAATTTGTTATTGTTTGTTTTAATGAGTATTACTAATTTATATGTTTATTATGTTCGTTATAAAAGGTTCTAACATATTAAATATAAAGTCCGTTAACGTGAATAAATCGATAATGTGAACGGACGTTTGTTTTTCGGTTCACACTATGGAGTGTCTACTCAGTCTACTGTATTACAATTTAAGTAAAATAAATATTTTATTACAATTTGGCAACATCGGTATACTTAAATTAGCCTAAAGTGCACAAAACTAACAAGACAAATCATAATATTAATAATAATAATAATTTTATTTTGGAATTAACAGATTTTGGAACACTTAACAGTACATTAGTTTAATTTTAGTGAAGATTTAAGCCCTGATCCTTATATGTATAGAAATATCTAAAATTATTAACGAAACCTAATTCATAAGCTCATCACGTTTTATCATAAATTTGTTTATGATCAGCAAAAGCGAGTCAGTCGAGTGAAAGTCATTACAAAATTTTGATTAAGTTTCAGACTCCATAACTTTTTTTATTTTTAGTCCGATATTAGTGATTTTCTAGAGAACTGTAGGTACAACTATCAGTTGTAACCTGTCCTTTACAATTATTAAGTAACGCTGGTTATTCGACATATTATACAAGGAAAATCAAAATGTTTTTTTATCTAATTTCAAAACACCCCGTCGAATAATCAAGCAGCAAAATTAATTCATAATACCAGTTGTCATTTACAGTCATCTATTCTTTATGTTCCATGTCAATACATGCATTTATTCTCAAACCAACGCAAAATGATCTTGATTATCAATAATTTACATTTTTTCGTAATTTCTAATCCAATATGAATTCAGTATTTTCTTTCCGGAGGAGGTTCCATAAAGGTAGGAACCGACGTGTACAGGTAGTAATTAGGGGTAGAGGGGCAATATAAAGTATTGATGTATATTTAAGTGTTTGTTTTTAAATAATATACCATATTTAATTTAATAAGCGTATTTAAGTAAAAATTGGTATTTAAGTCTAAATGAATTTGCAATTAAATATTGATTAAAGCAATAATTTTTTCTGCGTCCTGATCAAAGATCTTACAAACTCCAGATAGAATTGTTTACATTTGAAGTCGACGTAAGGATTGTAAACGTGCACTCCCCACCTTGCTGTTATGCTTGCAGCATAGCCAGATTGTCCTATTTATCGCTAAGGTATCTGCAAAATCCCAATTAAAAATTTGTTAATTTGACAATTGCAACTGGTTTAAGGTTAATCCGCAATTGCTTTTAAAATAAATTTATTTCCCAATAATTTTAATATAAATTGTGAATAGGCCTTGAGAGATTTAGAAAAAAAATATTATTATTATACATAAAAGTTTGAAATAAACCGACTGCACTCTGACAACATCAAGTTGAAAGATAGTACGCTCGGCGGCAAACGCTCAAACTTTATCAATGGAAGAAGAATACACTGTTGCTACTCGCTACCTCGCTACTAACCGCTTTTAAGGGAGTGTTTATATACTTGGTTGTTTTTATTTTATTTTTTTGTGAGTATTGGTGAAAAATCGTCTTTATTATAAACAATGATGGTGCATTCATGTATAGTTTGTAAAAGAGTGGATCATTTAAGCAAGGATTTATCTTTTCTTCGGTAAGTATGGTTATGTTTTAATATGATTGTATTGATATGATTTCTGACTCACAATTGACGTTTAAAAGGTTATGGACCGGTCCGTGGTGCTAGTCCGGGCAAAAAGCAGTCGAGTTGGTTTATTTCTTAATATAAATCTTGCATTTACAAGATGGTTGAGTCTTGTGCGGCCATAAAATACTTCACTAGAAGATGCAATGGTGTTAAATTAAAATTTCACAGGTTAGTAAATATATTTAGAAATTTGATTTTGAGTTTGCATCACTATGAAAATTCGGTTTGTTTAAGAATGTACCAAATGTTTATCCACTTCGTTATGATACTAAAGGGCCGTAGCCTACGGCAAATTTGGATACATGCCCTTAGAAGGAATAATTATAGTCCAGGTGATACAACAGTTATTTGTGAGAAATACTTCACAAAAGAAGATTATGTAGGTAATGTACATGGGAATAAAATACTGAAGAAAGGAACAGTCCCATAAAAATATTTTACATCTTTATTTTTCTATATTTAAACAACGTTTGCAGTGTAACAAGTACGTGAAGACAGGTTTTATATAATTTATTTATTTATTTTTATATATTTGATCTAACTTGTTTAGGTACATATTATTTTAATTTACTTATTTAATTAATCACTTTAGTGTACAATATGCCTTAGTGGCCTTAAACCAGTTGTAATTGTCAAATTTACAAATTTTTAATTGGGATTTTGCAAGATGTCTTAGTGATAAAGATAACAATCTGGCTAGAAATATACACTTTTATATCTGGAGAGTATCATCCAGTAATGAATACACCAAAAATATTGATGCTAAGCATAAATAGTTAAATCCATCCTTGGATACACTGTATATAAAAACTGGATCAATATTTCTATCTTTTTTATAAATATCCAATATTCGAAACTACACTTTTTGAATAGATAATATAGTTAAACGTAAAGAATCTCAAAGTAAATTATACGCCCTTGTTGGGCTTTTTGCCCAGACTAGCTCCGCTCCGACACAATGAAGAGCGCTCCATAACCTTTTAAACGTTATTGGATTTAACCTTGTAAGATCTTTGATTTAACCAGACTTCAACATTGTTGCCATTAGGGAGACCAACATGTTTTGTCACTCTTCCACCCATTACTGATTTTCAATAACATTTCAAACAATCACAAACTCACTTTCCAACAGATTTATGAATGGAGTGTTGGCCCTGTGGTCCTGATACTCTTTTGTTAATCCATCAAAAATTGTATTCTCACTCACAGTCAACAACAATAATGAAATTATGGAAAATTTTGAACTATTGATAACCAAGATCATTTTGCGTGTGAGAATAAATGCATGTATTGACATACACCAAAAAACAAAGAATAGATGACTCTAAATTAAAACTGGCATTTTGAAATAATTTCGCTCCTTAATTATTCCACAGGGTGTTTTGAAATTAGATAAAAAAAAACAACACTTCAATTTATCCTCGTATAATATGCCGAATAACCAATGTTACTTAGAATTTGTAGAAGACACGTTAAAATTCATAATGTACCTACAGTTCTCTAAAAAATCACTAATATCGAGGTTAAAGTTATTAAGTCTGAAAAATCAAAATGTTGTAACGGGCGTTTTTTTGCACCTAAGTGTGTTTTTTAAGTAGTATTTACCTCTGTTTGCTAGCAGGATGAACGGTCCACCAACAAGCCTCTCCCTGGCTATGTTCTTGTAAACCAACGTCAAATGCCAGCTTATCATTGCTTGAACTTGTTGATAAACAAGCAAGGTACTAAATTTAAATAAAAAATTCAACATGAAAATAAAGAATATATTTAACAAATTGAAATGTTTTCAAAATAACTTTGCAAGTTACAGAAAATTCAGTGCCCACTCAAAATGGAACGAATCCGCTATTGGATACATCCAGCAGAAACATTCAATAAAAATGTATATTTAAACAAAAATAAGAAATGTTACAAATTACGAACTGAGACATTATTACAATAAAAATCAATATTATACAACTCTGAGGTTATCTGCACAGTAATTATATACAGGTCGGTATGTAGGAAATTAATATCCTTATTAACAAAAAATCTCATTATCTTTACTTCTATAAGCATACCCTTGCATTTTACCCGAATAAATACTGATTTTTTATAAATAATGAATTTTTATTTGATGGAAAATATCTTTTCCATATAAATAATTTTTAAACTTTAAATGAATGTTTTACTCTGTGATACGTTAATTTGAAAAAGCAGTAACAGAAACGTACATGGTGTCCCGTTTTCGACACTTTCTGGGGGGTATTGTTGCTGTTTTTACTTTAGTTTCCAACTTTTAAACGAAACGAAATCATCTTGGTTGAAATTTGTCATGGCTCTCTTAGTTCTTAATCTTGTAACAGATTTTGAAATCTACGCTTTTTAGACACCCCGCGTATATGCGGTAACTTATCAAAACCGTAAAAACTAATTTTGTTAGAGATTTTTACGTAAAGTTCAGTGGCGTAGCTAGTTTCTATCTAAAAAGTTTATTTTTTGAGATATTAACAAAAGTAAAAACTTTGGAATATTATTTTTTTAATTAATTGAACATACTTCTGAGCTTTACAAAAATGTATAGTTGTTTATATTTACATTCAAAAATAACCTAAAAATGCGATATTTTTAATAACTTACGTTACTTATAATAGTAGGCCATGGTCAATTTATTAGAAACAAATTCGAAATTTTGACAGCTGTTCTAAATATTAAACTAGATTATATAAAACATGCCAACATATCATACTATTCAAAATAATTATCATAAAAGGCCATTGTTAAGAATAATTTATAACATTTTATAAATAATAGGTATTTCATAAATAATAACAATATGATAGATCTGTTAAGTTTTAACCATTTGCATTTGTTTCTAATAAATTAACCATTGCCTCCTGTCATAAGTAACGTCAATTATTAAAAATATCGCATTTTTAGGTTCATTTTAAATACAGGGTGCCCAAGATAAGGAGAGCCTCTATGGAGATCTCGTTAATGGTAAGAGATACAACTTCGATTAAATGGGGAAAAAGTATCGCAATCAAAAGCACGAACAATTTTTAAGTTTTCAGTTATTTAGAAAAATACGTTAATATTAAGGTAAGAGCAAAACCGACCCAACATTCTCACAGCAACTTTTAGTGAACTCAAAGAATACATAACAAATTTTTTTATACGACGTTTCGTTTTCAAGCAATCATCAACTTCATTTTTTCTAATGCGGCTCTGATTTTATAATGTCAAATTTTAAGACCTTTTTTTTATTCCAAATTCAATGATGTCCCACACATTATCGTTTATATACGTTTCGCGTCGTTTTAATCATCTTCATGAAATTTTTAGGATACGGACCTTGGCAATATTTTGTAAAAACAGTTGGATGCAATAGGTACTAAAATGAATATTTTTAAAATTCTTTTATAATAATGCACTACATTATAAAACAAGATAATTTATTAACCATACAGTAAGCATGAAAAATAAGTATGTACATTGGCAAAAAAACATTAATTAAAGTAAAACTAGCAGTAGATTATTAGAAATTAATTTTCCAAAAGGTGTACGAAATGATTTCCGTCATTTTCCAGAGACCTTAGACGACTAGTAAAGTTATTGAAGCCTTTCACAGTGTAAGACCACAAATGCTAATGAATGTATTAAATTCTGCCATTTTAAGATGTTATTTGTTTGGAGACAGACGGAAATCATTTCAAACACCTTTCGGAAAATTAATTTCTACTAAACTACTGTTTTAATGTTTTTTTGCCGATGTACATATTTGTGTTTATTTTTTCATACTGTTTTGTTATTGTTAATAAATTACCTTGTTTTATGATTATTATGTAGTGCATTGTTATAAAATAATTTTAAATATATTAATTTTAGTACCTCCTGCATTCTTGAACTGTCATAAAATTACGGAAAATACAGGTACGTATCCTGAAAATTTTATGAAGATGATTAAAAAGGCTCCAAACGTAATTAAACGCTAATGTGTGGTACATCATTGAATTTACAAAAAAAAAACTGATATTATAAAATTAGGGCCGTATTAGAAAAAATGAAGTTGATTGCTTGAAAACAAAAAGTCGTATAAAAAAAATTGTTAAATATTCTTTGAGTTCACTAAAAGTTGCTGTGAGACTGCTTTGTCAGTTTGCTTCAATATTAACGTCGAAAAAAAATTAAATTCACAATTTCATTTTTTCTTAGATACGTTTCTCATAACTCAAAACTTAAAAATCTTACCAAAACTTTTTGTACGGCATATTGTTCGTGCTTTGATTTAATCGAAGTTGTATCTGTTACCATTAACGAGATCCCCATAGAGGTCCTCCTTATGTTGTGCACCCTGTATAAATATACACAACTATACTATATTGTAAGCCCAAAATATGCTTAATATTTTGGAAAACGAAACTTTTTAGAGAAAAACTGGCTACGTCATCAGTTAATGCGTAACGGAAATACGAGGGGTGTCCAAAAAGTGAAGATTTTCAAAAGCACTGTAAATTAAAAACTAAAAGAGCCATGAAAAAATTCACATCGGAATCTTTCGTTTCGTTAAAAAGTAGGAAACTAAAGTGAAACCCGTAACATTCTATCTTTGATAATAACTCTAATACCCCCAGAAAGTGTCGAAAATGGGAGACACTGTACTTCTCCTTATAGTATAAATTGAATAAAAAAATACTAACCATGTCGCTATTTTGATGTCGAAGTAGAATGGCATTACCATACAGTAATGTTCGATGTCCTGATCCCGTTCCTTTTCCCTATAAATCAAATTCTAAATAATAATTGAACAACATAATACCACCAAAAATAAATTAGGAAAAAACTAAAATTATCTACTAACCAAAGAAAATACATTGTGATTAAAAGTTTACTTAATTATTTTTATTACAAAATATATAATATGTCAAAATAAGAATGACCCAATAAGAGATAGCCAGTTTGTTTTAAAATTCTTTGACGATTTACAAAAAGCTCAATATACAGGGGGGTTCCGTATAAGAAGTCACGATACAGGGATCTCGTTGAATATAGGACATACAGAAATGATCAAATCAGACAAAAGATATTTGGCAAAACCAAATTTTTTCGATTTCGTTCTTTTTGTGTTCTGATCCCATTTGAAGAAATATGTGAAAATAAACTTTTCATTCTCCTCTATAAGACGATCTAATTTGTATCTATTTTATATTCTGAATCCAACAATTATCACACCTATTATCTATTATTATTATTATTATTGAATTAGAAATAAGTGTTGTAAATAATGTAAAATAAGAATATACTTTAATATAGTTTTTAATGCTAACTAGAGTTCAAATACAATAATAAACAAAATTATTTTCAATAAGGTGCTGATTTGCATTGAAGATAAGTGTTTTTAGTACGAAACGTCGTCGGTACAATGCCAAAACGGCGAATGTGCAAATTTGGGGTTTCTAGCCTATGCCACAGTGGCAAACGTATTAACTTTGAAAGACTTGAACGCCAAAACCACGAATGTATTCGTAAACTCATACCCCTCAATGCCCAGATAAAGAAAATTAGAACTTTTCGCTTATCCTGTAATGCCAAAAAACAAATTGCTTTCTTTCAAAATAGGCAAAAATCGAATGTTCATGATAATATAAGTGTTTTAATTGCAAAAAGTAGATAATTACATGGTAGGTATCGTCAAAAATGAACATTTCGATGTACTGATGTAAATATTTAGAACCTCTTTTTTTCAAAACTACAATTTTGCACATTCGCGGTTTTGGCATTGTACCGACGACGTCTAATAAATAATAGGAATCAAATCGTACTACAAAAAACAAACAAACAAAGTTGATGATGGTTGCGAAAAAACGAAACGTCGGATTAAAAATTGAAATTTTGAATTTGAATTTATAGAGAAATAGTGGGCAATGAGAATATAATTTTTTTTCATATATCCCTTCAAATAGAATCAGGAAACAAAAAGGACGAAATCGTAAAAATGCGGTTTTGCCCAAATATGACGTTACAAAACTCACAAATGCGCGACTTTGATCTAATTTGATGCTTTCTGTATGTCCTATGAACGAGATTCCTGTAGAGTGCATTTTTATCCGGGACATCCCGTATGTATGTAATTACATAAATACAGTCATCCAACCTAGACAGAACAGTAGGTAGTCTATTTTTGAGTTTCACTGTATTTATTTTAAAACTATTTACTATTATAAAACAGTAGTATAAGCCCCTCTAGGGGTTTTACCGTAGAGCATGAAATTGACATTTAAAAAGCGGCTTATCTTAAAAATTAATACAGTTGTTGTTTCTTTAATGTGTTCCATTATTCTATATATTTATTTTTATGACAGGTATTTCTCTCCTGATTCCAAAAATGTATAGTTTGTCTATGTTAGTTCAAACCGTTTTTAAGATATGGGCGATCAAATTAAAAAAAATTTTTTATGGAATTTTTGTAAATAATGATTACTTTAAGGCAGGGCAAAATTCTTGTCTTAAATTGTGTTACTATTAAAGTTCTTAATAGTTTTCGGAATTTTTTTTTTAGATAATCCGCGGTATTAAACGGTAAGTAATGCACTTTAGCGTGACTACGGATGTGCGGTATTTTGTGCATCGGTATTTTTTTTACCGATTTTAAAATTAACATTATTGTGCATTCAACTATTCTACAAGCAAGATTATGATCAAAATATGTTAGACAATTTGATTGATTAAATTTATAGATGTTGTGATATAATATATGATTATTTGTTAGATTTTTCAAATCTAACAAATAATCATTTATTGATTGATATTTATGAATATTTTTTTATCATGCAAACCTATAACAAAATAATTATAAACACAAATCGTCCGTGTTAAACTGTTTTATATTTCTTGTATTGGGTAATTAATTTTGTTATACTAAAAACAGTGACAGCTAGAGGAAGTAGGGGAAGTGCCACTTAATTGCCTTAGGCGTAAATTATATTGATGCGAAACGATAGTATGATGTGTATTTAAGAATAATTTAATTAATTATTTAACTATTAGTGTTAACTGGTTTTAATTATTAATTATATTATCTCGCGGACAATTATTGGATTAGGAAATTGGACTATATTTCATAACCAAAACTGATGGCAGTGACGTAGCAGTCGAAACCATGGAAACCAAACCACCAATAACCAAACCATTCTGACAGTTTCCATGGTTACGATTGGTACGTCACTGCCATCAGTTTTGGTCGCGAACTGTAGTCTGGCTCTTCTCTATATTTTCGCCCATGCGCCCCCAGTGACTCAAAAATTGTCAGTCGCTTTTCAAAAATTTTCTCCAAAAGCTATTTGAATAAATATCATTTAATATAAAACAATGTACCGGTACTTCCAAGTCGATTCACAAATACCGGTACTTTTGAGAGTATCGCGCATCCCTAAGCGTGACAAACTACTACTGTGCGAGAAGAATCTTAAAAATAAATCAGGTAGCTCTTATCGGGACAATCTTACTTGGAACTCATTCAATTCAGTAGGTACTATTTTTAATATAAAATAAATATTTCAAACTCAACCTACTCAGCAAAAGATGTTAGATACAACATTCTACCGCGTTAAAATTGTTATAAAAGGCCATAATAATACAACAATGATACGATACAACAGTAACTGTTTTTTTTTTGGATGAAAAATATGTCCTAGGAAAAAGTGTGTATTTAATTGAATTGTACGATATAATGAGGAGTGTTAATGCAATGTTAGTGAACGATTTGTTGTTGTCCTGGGATTAACTATTGTAAATCTATAATTGAACAAAAAATACACTGTACACAGCGTGTGTGGTAGAAAGTGTAACAAATGGGAAACTTTTTGTATCCGTCACTCTTGAAGCTAAAAAGTTTTGCTTGGTTAAAAACCTCCTTACCCATAATTGAATATCGCGCGAAATATTGTACAGAGTGGTCAAAAAATACATCAAAAGGCCGTTTTGAAGCTCTTTCTAGAATTTCTCTCTTTAAAAATGCTGACTAGAAACAGCCTCCTATGAGACATAATGAAGTCATTTTGTTTTTATTATTTTATTAATTTATTTCATTGGCTGAATACTAATTTCCCAACCAGACGGATAGGACGTGGTAAGCATAGAGACAGACAATTTATAAATTGGCCTGCAAGAGTAGCTGATTTGACGCCCCTAGACTATTATTTATGGGGTTGAATGATAAGAAATTATCTACCGAGATAGACCCACAAGTGCTGAAATTCTACAAAACAGAATAATGCAAGCTTGAAACGAGGATCCAAGAGCAGAAATAGGAATAATAAAGAAACGACAGCAATGTATCGAAAATGTGGCTCACCAGAAATTTGACAGTTGTTTTATACTTTTTTACGTTGTGTATTTAATTTCTTAGGTAATCTAACTCATTGTTTTTATGTTTTGTCTTGAAATAAAATTTTATTTTGTCTTATAAAATGATCTAATTATATCTTATAGGTGGCTGTTTCTCATCAGCATGTTTAGAGAGAGAGCATAATTCTAGAAAGATCTTCAAAACGGGCAATTTGATGTATTTTTAGAAATAAGTGTATTTTATTCTTTGATAATTTTCACAGTTTTTGGCCACTCTGTACAATATTTCGGATATTCGGTTATGGCTAGGGAGGTTTTCAATCAAGCAAAACTTTTTAGCAAGAGTGACTTTTTTCGATGAAATGAAGGATAAAAAAGTTTCCCATTTGTTACATTTTACCACACCCGCTGTATAATACGAAAGTAATATTTTATCAAATTAAATTAGCGACATGTTAGTTACACGACTCTGTTCCTCAAGATATTAACCAATGGTATAGTATTTCGAAACCAAATTGAAAAACTAATTACTCTGAGAGACGCTGGCAATCGGAAATATTTCTATTTACGCCCGACGATTATCTAATCCATATTGTTCACATCGACCAATAACGTGACGTAATACTTGCATTACGTTTTTTCTTACTTTACTGTCAATTAGCTCAAGCAAGATTAAACCAACAAATTATACATATTTCAGCTTCAGAGATGCGTAACTGTACATTTGTATAACAGGGGGTACCCAATTTAACTGATACTATGGCTAAAAGGTTATGTATATGTATTGGAATCCTAGACATTGGAATTCCCCGAAGACAAAAAAAAAACGTCGAAAATAATGTCGACTTCGTAACTAAAGCATGCAACGCTTCTGTTTTCAATTTAAATAAGACTGGGCGATTCTGTATAGTAGTTACGCCCAGTCCCAGTAACCTGAAAGAAACCTGAACGTTGCACTTAGGGGGTGGATTTCTAATTACACGAAAATTACACAAGTTGTGACTGCACGCAAATTACACAAGTTGTGACTGCATAAAAATTACACACAAAGCAATGAAAATACACGCAAATCGTGTAATTACACGCTAATTGGCAACACTGTTAAAACAAAGGTAGGAAATTTTATAACAAAATTCGAAAACTCAATACGTTTCAAGTTCAAAGTTATTTTTTTTTATTTGTAACATCTTGCGGTTAGTTTTTAAACTATCAAGTTGATATTTGGCACATGAACTATCCTTAACGATTTCTATCGATCTGTTATAAAAATGTTTCTCTACTGTGCCACCAGAGGTCACTTTACCTGATATTCAAATTTAATATTTGGCAGATCTTTTTTGTTTTGACAGTTATTGGAAAAAAGGACATGTCATTTTGACAAGAGAATACCTAATAAAAAAGGCACTCTTTATTCGAGTCGATAAACCAACCGTTTAGGTGCAAAACGGGAACTAAACATTTTCGTTAGCAGAAAAATCTAAAGTTTTTCAAACGGAAGCAAAAAAATTGACTTTTCGACTTTTTGTTATATATATGACTTATTACCTTTGTTTTAACACGTAGAATCACCTCTCCAAGTATCATGATGCATTATCCGAACACCTTGTATAAGCACATACTTAAATTGATATTTTTATTATGATACAATAGCTCACTAGCAAGCATGCGCGAATAAACAATTAGTTCATTAGAATTAGATAAGCCCTTTTTGTTCCGAACGATCACGATCAAAGAATCCTGGCACTGATCTATAACTCGAAGATATCAATAACTCCGAGCGAGGTTACGGAATTTTGACAACTGAACCCGCAACTCTCTAGAACGAACTCACTGAGGGCCCAGAGCGGTGAAACTAAAAACGCAATTAGATAAACAAAGTTGTGTTCCCAGGATATTTTTTACAATTCTACTGCAAATAAAGGATTATCGAATTATCTACTTTTTGTTAGTGTTAGATATTTATGTACAAGTTACATTACCAATTGTTAGTTGTTTTAACAACATGACATAATTTTGAGCCGGTTTACTTACTAAGTTGTCGGACCCCTGAAAAGCAAAAAAAATCAAGCGGTGAAACAAAGGTCAAGGAGAAAACAAAAAGATGGTGTGAAGTAAATTAAATATTACACAGGTGTGGTAAGTATTGTAAGTCTACACAAGAGGAGAACATAATTCCAAAAGGTTTACTTTAGAATTATGACCTTTTATAAAGTAAAAAATTTCAGTATTTGAAATGTTTTATAGTAAAAAAAAGCAGAAAAAATATTAAACTACGTTATTCATGTATATACAATATACAGGTGTGGTCAAAAATCACACCATCATCACCGTTTAAATCTTTTATTTTGAACATTTTTTTATGGAAATATTACTTATAACCAGTTGATGTAATTTTTGCCCGCATCTGTTCATACATGAAAAAAAAATTACTGGTTAAACAATGTCAGATTAACAAAGATATGCGTTAAACGTACATTGGGGTGATACTGAAGTGTACGTCGCCATCTTTTTGTGATTCGGTTAAGTTTAAGATGCAATTTTACCTGTGTACCAATTATACTGGAAGGCATTTTGATAGAGAATTAAGAACTAAGATTTTTTCTGCCAAGTGTGAAAATGCTTTTTTTTGCGGCACGAGCACGAAGGTCGGAGAGTTGTACAATTCGATCAAAGAGATTTTTATTTTATTAATATTAGGTACTTAAAATAAATAAAATTTAATTTAGTTATGCTAAATACTTGTTTTAAGCAGTAAGTATTTTATAATAAGTGCAAATATGTTAAAAGAAGGAGGTTTATTTTGATATGGTTCAATCTTATTTGTAGCCAGTTGGTACTCAAATTAAGGAACCTTTAGGTCAACAAAATTTCATTCTTAAAACGAAATGGCAAAAATTTAGCAGAAATTAATACGGCCTTGGTGAGAGCAAATATTATACCGGATGATGCATCGTTGAGTTGAACATAGGAAATCCGTTGAGGTGGCTGAATATTGGCTCCCCTGTACATTTTATAGAAAAGCAGCATTATAACTTCTTGACGAGGCCGACGTGGTAAACACATGTGCCGAATACATTTTAGTGAGCCTGAATGAATCCTAAAATGTTCAATTAAACGTGATGGCAAAACCACGGAACTCTCATAGCTCAGGTAATACAGCAAACACCAGCAAATCATTTCTATGACGCTATTGCCAAAACTTGACGTAAATCTGAACATAACGAATAATTAAAATATTGTCACTGACACTAATTTTCGTTTTGTCAATGTCAAAATTTAATTTGCTGTATTACCTAAACTATGAGAGTTTCGTGGTTTTGCCATCACGTATAATTGAATAGTTTAGGATTGACTCACCAATGGATTCAAACTCGGCGCGTCGGTTTACTATGTCGGCATCTGAGGAATTTTTCCATAAAATGTACAGGGGAGCCAATATTCAACCACTTCAAAAATTACATGGGATTTCCTATGTTGAACTTAACAATGCATCATTCGGTATAAAGTACATTAAGGTCTCAAATGAAACTGATATAATTTTGTGTATACAGGGTCTTGCAATAGTGCGTCAGGATTCCATAACGCCTATACGAATTGAGTTAGAAATTTCATTCATATGCCGACTTATACTGAATCATGGGATGTATTTAAAGAAAATATTTTTCCATGTACAGGGTAGCCCAAAAAGTGTGATAACATAAGGTTTTATTTTTTCAAATGGGAAACCCAGTATTTTATTGCATATTTAGGTTCTATTTGTGTCATCTATACTTATCAAAAATATTATTTCATTTGCTTGGGTAGTTTAAGAGCAATAAATTAAAAATTAAATAAAAAAATTTTGTAGTCCCGGAAAGAAAAATCAAAAAACATTCTTAAATTATTTTTCAACCACGGGGTTGGGCGAGCTTTACAACAAGGGGTCTAAAGATACTAGAATCTAATAGTGTATATTTTTTAGTTCAAAAAATTACACATTTCAAAATCACTTCTCTCAGGATTTTCAAATGGAACACCCTGCATATTATTTGGGTATTGGATATAGAAGTCATAAGCAATTTCCGAAATAATTCCAAATTTCATAAATTATGTTGATTGAATGCCATTGCCTTGAATAATAAGTGTAAACAACAGTAAATGTCCAATCAGCAGTGGTTAACCCTAAAAACCATGTCACGCTTTGAAATAAAATAGGGATTCATTTGTTAATTATAGTTTGACTAGTTGTTTAACTTTTAAAAAAATGTTATTTAGGGCGAATAAATTATAATAAGAAATTAAAATGGATTTTATTGGTTGGATGATAAATGTACTTGGTGGAAGAGAAAAAAATTGTTTATCCAGAATTTGGCTTTTTTATGGGGACACGTAACCAAATTAATAAAAATAAGAGATATCTTGAGACGTCTTTTCTACTTTTTCACCTGAAATGTTGAAGGATGTAAACAGTTCTCTTCAAGAACGTACTTACTTGTGCACATATCAAAATGGAAGACATTTTGAACATTTTCTGTAGTTTACAATTAGTAGTCAAGGCGCTAAGGTATTTAAACAACATAATTTATGAAATTTGGAGTAATTTCGAGAACGGCTGGAAATAACTTATATGTTCGTATTAAAAAAAAGAAAGCTTATGAATTCTAAATCCAATAGGTAAATAATATACATGGTGTTCCATTTGAAAATATTGAGCAAAATGATATTGAAATGTGTCATTTTTGGAACCTTATTATGAGCACCCTGTATAAAATAGATAAACACTGTTAGATTAATAGAATCTCTAGACCCTTTGTTATAAAGCTCATTCAATCCTGTGGTTAAAAAAGTAATTTTATAATGTATTTTCTTTCCAGTAATATAGAACTTTTTTTTGTTTTTAATTTATTGCTCTTAAACTACCCTATACAATTCAATAACATTTTAGCTAATTATAGAAGACACTAATATGAACCTAAATGTGCAATAAAATACTGGGTGTCCCATTTAAAAAAATATAATTTTATCACACTCTTTTGGATCACCCTGTACATGGAAAAATAGTTTCCTGAAATATACCCTATGCTACAATATAAATCAATATATGAATGAAATTTCTAACTTAATTCGTATATGGAAGTCACTGTATACAAATCAATTTCTTACTTTAAGAATTTTTGCCGCAGTGCAAGTATTATTTTTTTCCCTGTACTTGAATAATTAACGACTCTCGCTAGCAACGCCTAATTGTCATTATCGCTCGGTGAATAATATATAATAAATATTAAATAACATAGTAAAATACAGGGTGTCCATTGGAAAACTTACCACCCTTAATATCTGGCTTCCAGTAAATAATATTTATTTATTTATTTATTTATTTAAACTCCTACAAACACATATGCATGTAGTTAAATGTAGGAGACTGGCTTAAGGTAACACAGAGAGAAAAAAAACAAAATACTAAAAACTACAAATTTTTTAAATAAAAACGTACAAAAACAAAAAGTGTAGTACATACAGCGTGTATCAGCCAAATGAAATAAATTCTATAATAAGTAAATGGGGACGTGAGCGAAAAAATCTCGAACACGTCGATTGGTATTTCTAGTTGCGCGTTTTTTCAATAAAAACTTTTAATATGGGGTGTGTCATGTAACACTGGCCAATACCAACTGTCTTATTTTAAATGCTGTATATTCAATTTTTGGATCCCTCAGAAAATTTTAGACATATTTAATGTACAATAGCCTATACCTAGCTTCAACTGCTTTCGAAATATAAGTGTTCAGATTTATTGCATTTCAGCGTTTCTTTTTACTGATATGAAATAAAAAAAGGTATAAATAGTTTTATTTACTTATGTTTAAAACGTGTGACCTTAGCAAATTGTTGTCTTTCTGCATGACAGTACTTGTTAGTGTTCTAGTCGTTGGAATTTCTTTAACTGCATATCAGAAAAATGGTTTATTTAACTGTAATTTAACAGAAATGCACAAAATAACAATTCTACAGACGATTGGTTATGGAGATGAAACACGGACGCAAATAGAAGTTGCTCCCTTATTTCATGAAAAATTTCCAAATTTGCCGCCTATAACTGAAGGGAGAATTAGTAAAATAGAAAAGCAGCTTCGTCAGCTTGGACATGTAAAGCAGATAAAAAAAATGAGCTGCCAATGCAATGAGTGGTGATACAAAATTAGATATTATGCTCGAATTTGAAGAAAATCCACATACTTCTTGTTGAGAGGCAGCCCCAATATTCGATGTTAACCAATCATCGATTATTCGAACATTACAAGAACAACAACTATTAACTATAGGATGTTCACTATAAAAAATTGGATTTGGAATGGAATTGGGGAAGGAAACTGTACATCAGTTTAAAGGTCGTGACTTTGCCCCTGGTAAAGAATTGGAAAAGATGTCACCTGGGGTGACTACCTACAGACCCCTAATCATTTTACACAATAATTTTTAAGTACTAATTACGTCGATTTTTTTAAAGCGATTTCTTGGAAACTACTACTCAAAAACAATCAATTATGGTGTTATGGAGGTTTAAACAATCTTTAAAAAGATGTGCTACTTGACCCCCCTTCCGATTTAACTTTTTAATGGTAACATCTACGCCTCCCAGGGGGCTATATGACAAAGGCTTCAAATATTATTTAAAACAATAAAATTGATGTGTCTCCGATTTTTAATATTATTTACTGGAAGCGGTAGGAAGTTTTCAAATTGTATTTTAATTTAATAATAACAATTATCAATATTTACTATTTGGCATGGAATAATGTAGAAAAATTCTTTACAATAAGTCAAAACTACCTTTAGCAAAGCCGAAGTTATATTAAGTTTAACTAAAAATTTGTGACTGAAAAAATTATAAGATGGCGGCGGGCACATAGTTTTTTGTTGTCAAATGGTATATAAATTATACCACCAGTTTCTGAGATTTGGCCTAGGGTTTACCTGTACATATTCCCACGAAAGAGCCATCATCAGGATTTACTTAAATTTGGATAGTTTTGGAAGTCACTTAGTATATTAGAAGTCATTGGCCAGAGAAAAAATGACATTGTAAAACTGTATGTTAATAAGTTAGTTTACTTACGGTTTCATTACCAGCTGCGGTAACTAATTCTTGTAAAGCACGCACTGATAATGCCTGTTCGATAACGAAAACGCATTGTGACAGATCTGGGGGTATATTCTAAAAAATAAAAAATTGGTAAATATAAATAACAAGTATCTTCTATCCTGGGACTTAACTTATTATCTGTAAGTATACCGGATGCTGAATAAAATTAAAATGATAATTTAAGCAATAATCTTAGAAATCTGAAAAATGTTAACTTGTAAACATGGAAAAACTTTATCAGATTTCGACTTCTTAATATCTCTAGATCATTAAAACCCATTTCCGTCGGTTTATCGCTCTGTATGTCCGCTCGAAAATTCGAAAAATAAATCCCAAATAAATTGGATGAAGTAGCAATTTTGCTGTTTGTATCTCAAATAAATTGCCTCAAGTCATAAATAAAATTATGACGTCACGTCACGTTACAAAACAATTTGAAATAAATAAGTATTATATAATGATTAATCAAATCCCAAATAAATGTAATTATATAGCAAATAGAATGAATCAAGACCTATTGAATCAGATAAAGTCACACAACAATTGATCAACTTCCAACTAAATTGGATTAAGTTGCAAATAAAAATGTTATTCCCAATTAAATTGAATTAAGACTTAGCAGATCAAGTTCCCATTCAAGTTAATCAATCATTGGATTTGATTGATTCTTTATAAGCTGTACTTCTATTTCCAACTCTTATGTGGCATTCTCATGACTATTTTCAGAAAATGGTTTAACTTCCTTTAACTTACTGAAACATTAATGGCATAGAAAATAAAAAAGAAGATAAAAAATATATTTTCAAAGGCTTTGGTCCTATACTCGGAAACTAATAATAACAATAAATATGTAATAATTAAAAATTTTGTAATAGCTTCTAAAAAAAAAAGGAACAATTTGATTTTAAAATGGTCAGAAGAGAAATCTATGAAAATTTTCATTATGATTGATAGATTAACTTTTGTAAAAACACTTTTTTTAAAATAATTATAAGATCAGCAAGAAAAATGTATTTTATACATTTGTAGTATTTGTGGGCATATTATTCTATACTATACCTTATCAGCAATATTTTCTAAAAAGCAATGCCTGTTACCGAAACCTTCAGCAGCCAAGCAAACACGTTCACCAGTGGCTGTACAAGACAAGCAGACCATGTCTTCCTATAAAAATAAATTTGTATCTTTATTATTGGATGAAAATGGTAGGCTACTGAAACAAGATTTATGGTTCGCTGGAAAGAAAAGTGTATTCCCCTGAATATGGAATATTTATGTTGATAAAATTTTCTGTCTGGTGTCAGAGATATTTACTTTTAATTTAATGTGTTCAGAGTGTATGCAGAAAGACTCAATAGTATCAGCGGGTTTTTACCTACTGGCAATTGAAATAAATTATGAAATTCGATTAATTCTAAATTAAAAACTTTTTAGTGAATATGTCCGAGTCAGTAGGTAAGCTGGGCAAGCTTCCATTATTGTTGGTAGGTGGATCATTTACTTTAAATAAACCTCCTTATCTTATTCTAGGACAAGAAATTTTTCAAGCATCTCAATTTTTCTATTGAATGCTTCCTAAAAACCTACCATGTATCTATCAAAAATAAAGCTCAGACCAAGACCACCAAGTATTATAATTTTATTCTATTTTGTCCCATATTGTTTATAGAATAGATTATCCTCTTATAAGACAATCGTGGAAGATCTAATATTAGTTTACTTTGTGGGAAAATAGAACTAGAAATGGTTTATTTACAAAATAATAACCTATAAAATCACTTACCGTTCGTAAGAACGAGACATCGTCCTGCTCGGAGCCCCCTTCGGTCTCCGCCATCATTTAGGCGGTGTATTCTATCCTAAAAACAAAGATATAAATCAAGAAATACATAAATCACTTCGTATTATCTTATGCCCCAAATTCTTTGTTTTGTTGATTAAAATTCGGCCTTCGATTTTTGAAAGAAGCAAAACATTGCGGAATAAAGGCTACCAACTTAACACAAGAATCGTAATAAAATTGTGTGGTTATGGAATTGGTACCGGCTCTATAACACTTCTGTTAAAGCTACCCTCGTTAACAATTATGAAAATGGAAGAACTATAGGGATGGGTAATCCAAGAAATACAGGTTACAAAAATTAATTCGTGTATAGAGTTCAAAGCCCGTCCGATAGATTTTTTTATGCTCAACATAATTACTGATCAGTAAATACTTACTGTTGTTCTAAATTTTAATTAACGAAATATATTTAAATCTATATTTGTGATAGAGTTAGCATACGCGCGTCGTTAATATACCAAATTATCTCAATTGCTCTAACTAAACACTCAAAAGAGGTTACAAATGAATAAAATACGTACGTGCACTCATAGTGTTAATAAAAAGTTAGATATAAAGCCTTAAAAATCATTTTCAGACATTTCAGCTTCGATGAAAAAATTTGTCAGTTTAAACTTAAACAGAGGCGACAAGGCAAACGAGCAATTTTTAGGCCAATTTCTAAAAATGATACCGTTGTACGTTTTCCCACTTACGCGTACCTACTTATGTATTATAGTATTCAACTCTGAAAGATCAACACATTTTTTTCATTTTGTCCCGTCCCGTGTATATAATTAAATAAATAATGACAACAATAAAAGAAAATATGGGGATAAATGGGCAAAATATTAATTAATGCTAATTTACCAAACCTCTATAGGTATAGGGAACATTTTTTCTTGGGGCATAAATAGTTTCTGAGATAATTAAGGTATATGTTTAGTTTAAAATAAATGGGCCACCGTGTTTATTATGCAACAACTAGAAGCTATAGTATTGCTTAATTATATTTACATAACTTTGTAGAAAGATCACCATTGACTCGACAGAAAAAAAATCATTTGGTAGACATGGTGAGTAAATATTCGTATTACTTCTTAACTATTAATAGCAAAAACATTACGCATGTTGTAAACTTTAAACCACCATAATATCCATTTAAAAATAAGTAAAAAAGACCTAAGATTTCAAGCGATAATAAAAAAATTCCTCAAATCTAATTATAATTAGATCTATAATTATAGATCTGCCTACTGTTGCTACTCCATTTTTGTTTCCGGTATATTTACTTTTCGTGTTAGAAAAATGTTTTTAAGATTGCAAGAACACTGAGGCGCAACAAAAATTTTAATAGAAAGTTAATTGAAGCAAAAGAAACTGCAAAAAATACCTACTTTTTCGAATTTTTACATTAAAAGTCATTCCACACACAGCAGCGAAATTTCGTTAAGCAGCACTGAGATATTCTATCCTATTTTTAAATCAAAGCTGTGTTAGGTATTTTTAGAAATCAGCCAAAATAAAATTAGAAGGTAGTGAGTTGTCCTACAGACAAATTATTATGCCTTCTAAATAGAGCATAGATACCGAAATTGCGCATTTCTTTCTCTTCATCACTGGTTTTTGCCAAAAGTCTACAAAACATTAAAAAAAATAGATCGGACCACATAGTATACAGTGTGTCCCAGGATAAGCGAACCAATATAGGTGTCACTGACAAAAAATGTTCGAATTGAAATTTGACCATTTGGGATTTAGGTCTGCTTCTTTAGAATATAAAATGTAACATATTCTGATGATTATGAAATCAAACAGACCTTGACTGAAGCATTATTTTTATTTTCTGTCTAGGTAAAGTGCCTCCTTTTCACAAAATATCGAAAAATTTTATTAAGAAAAGGTGCTCGGAATTCGTTGCATGTGTGCCGAATTTAATAACCATCAGCCTACATTAGTTTTGTTCATTTGCAAAAGAAAATTATGTCTGATGGTTATTAAATTGCGTACGCTTCCTTGATTTTCAATTCAAACCAACTTTTCTTAATGAAATGTTTCGATATTTTGCGAAGAAGAGACACTTTTTACCTGACTAAATAATTGATTTGCTTGATTTCATAAAAATCAAAATATGTCAAATTTTATTTTCTAATCAAGCAGGCCTAGATCCCAAATGGTCAAATTTCAAATCGATTTTTTTTTTCATTTACATCTACCTATATAGTATAGGTTCGCTTATCCTAAGCCACACTGTAGGTGATACAAGTATCAATAAAATATACAGAAGCTTTTCAGGGTTTCTGATCTTCCCGACATCCCATGAGTATACAGGGTGTCAACTATTTAATTGACCACTATGGGTACCTGGTTCATTTGAACAGTAATTTCTACGAAGTTGGTTAAATTCATACACAACATCTAATATAATTAATTAAAATTATGACAAACAATAAAACTACGTTATATTTTTTTCCCCTGTATTCTTAAAAATGCCATGTTTCGCTATCACTGTAGCTTCTTCAGATTGAGATTATAAACTAATACACATTATTAACTAATACGCGAAACATGTCATTTTTAAGAATATAGTGGAAAAGAAATATAACGTAGTTTTATTGTTTCTCATAATATTAGTTATGGATTTCCACCAAGTATCGGCTGAATCAATGAATTAATTAATTAAATGTTTTTGGATAAATTAGAGAAAATGTACACTTTTTTTAGAATTCATTATCGATGAATTCTAAAAAAACTGTACATTATTCATGTTGCCGAATTGTTTTTGATTCATGAGATGCAGGGCGATTTATTAAAAACGTCTAAAATTAATTTCTTTAATAACTCGCACGGGCTTTGATTTTAGAAAAACACCCTTTACATAAAAACGTGATCAGTTTTTTATAACTTAGTATCATGATCAACTTTAATTTTTTAAATAAAAGTTACTAGAAAAATCGCCAGATCGGCTGTTGTAACTTGTGGCAACTCTTACGAAGGTTAGTAAGTTTGACGCCGTATGGACGCCGTGCAACTCATTTTACTCCATAAGGTGAACCTTTAGTATACGCCATAGCTCAAGGAGATGCAAAATGGTCAAGGAAATGTAATGTTATGCCGTCCTGATGCGAATGGCAACTTGAGAACAATTTCAAGGATTTCTATTGACCTCTCTATTATTATAAATTTATTTTTTCCAAAATTGTATTTTTTATACAAAAATTTAAATATAAAGAAAAACGACATTATTGAGCAAAATACATTTTTAAATCATATAACTGATTATTAACAGCTCTGAAATTTTGTATACTTACTCAAAATATTATTTTAGAATTTTTCAGCTTTCCCATATAGTAGTAGGTACCTACCTACCCGATAAAGCGGATCAGGTAGGCCGGGTGGGGGGTAACTCCGTGCGAAAAATAACGGTTTTTTTTACCTTTATACTATAATGTGCGATACAAAAATCATGATTGTTTTGATAAAAAAGTGCCGTCTAACCTTAGCTCTCTGAAATGGTAAAATACATCATCTCCTGCCTCCTTCGTCAAATCATTGATAGTTGGAGTCATGCAGGCAATGACCTTACAGTAAACTGAAACTTCAAAAAGCATAATCCGCACGTTAGGGAAAATGTTTCGAAGTAACAAAAGATAAACAACTTCCGATGAGTTAAAAATACATTTTATAGACCTGCAGAGCAAATATTTTATCAGTATTTCCATATGTATTTAAATTTTAAAGTGGCTAGGAATCAAATTTGAATGTTAAGAGGCTTGTCCTGGGCATTTTTATTTCTGAAAGAGTTTAGTAACAAACAAGGCTACAAAATGAACAGAGTTCAATGGAAATCACGGAGAACTATAGGATTAGTGTTGGGGTTGATCATACTCTATCTTACGATAAGAGTAAGAAACTATGAGCACAAAATGATAGTGTTTCTTCCTAAAGTGCATCCGAATGAACCATGGGAGTTTGTAGCAGATTTTAGTAATATGAAATATTTAAATCCTACCATGTAAGTAACAATAAAGTTAATTAAATCCATAAGTTAATAATTTTCCGAAAAGTTTTTATATTTCATAATATCAATGCCAAATTAATTAAGGTAAACCTACCACCACTTACAATAAGAATGAATTGTTTGACAACTAACCAAAAAAAGTAGTGGGGTACGAGTAATTTATTTTTTATTATCGATTCAAGGAGTGGCACAACGATTTTTATGCTGACAATATAACAATAATTTTTAGAGTTGATTTCTCCATTGTGGAAGAAAGTGGAAATTACGATCATTGGAAATACACTGCCGAATATTCGGAACGACTTGCTTATTGGCCTCACCTGCCAAATTATGCCACAGCTCATTTTCAAGTTAAAGCTACCACCAAAAAGGATGCATATTTTATTCATTCTGCTCATAGAACTTGCATGTTCGCCAATATATATTGTTGTAAGTAACAAACAGTTGGATGATTTTAATAGTCCATATGGCACATACGATGATCCTAATCAAAGGTTCGCCCGATTTAAAACATTTGTTTTATATCACGATTTAATCAAGGATTTAATCAAGTGATTTTGTGATTGATTGTGATTTAATTTGAAAACAACACTTAAATGGTATGTATTTTAAAAGAAGCAGCTCATGAATTGTCCTCCCTTTCCTATATTGCGCAGAGATTTTTCTACAAGATTTTTACAGAAAAACACGCGCAAGAGCAAGGAAGCTACTACCGACAAAATTACGGCGACCGCAGCGATTCCTTGATTTTGCAGGATTTAACAAAAATTAAACAAACCTATACAAGACGTATCAAAACAGAAAATATTATTTCTTATTGTTTGCACGTAAAAATACTTAAAATATCATCGTGCAGTTTAAATAAAAATCAAGAAAATCACAATTCTTCTTATATTTACAATGTTCAACATACTTTTCGTTTCTTGAATGCAGTTTAGTATCTAAAGTGCGGGTTCGTTCGCATAAAGTGCGGTGTTACACTATCCCGCAAAACGCAATTTGCATCATGCGCAAAACCGGTCCCGCACAACGGGAGCGGCTCGGCGGGATGGTAAAAATAAATTAAATTTTATTTTATCGCCACCGTTACATCTTACTCTACATTAACGACCTTCTAGTGAAAACTAAAAATCCGATACTTAGTTTTGCTGACGATAGCACACTTGTCTCATCTTTCTCTTTGAATGCACAAATATCGGCTGCAGACGCACATCTTCGCAGACAGCATGAAGTATCACGCCTCAACAAAGACTTGGAAGAAATTTTGGCTTGGGGTGACAGTAACCAAGTCGCTTTAACGCTCAGAAAATCCAGGCAGCAGATTTTTCTAAAAAGGTTAACATTACAGAACCGGATATGGTCATGGCAGGACACTCCCACTGGCTTCATCTATTAATTTACTGGGTGTCAATCTGGGAGGAAATATGTCTTGCCTTAATCACGTTGTGGCAATCGCCAAGATAGCTTCTCAGAATCTTGTAGTACTCTTCGGAACCAAAAAGTTGTACACCCCTCAACAACTTTTGATACCATACACAGCCCAGATTCGACCATCACTAGAGTACTAACTGCTCTCATGTCTGGAGCTCTGCACCCAAACATACTCTTCGGCTACTGGATTCCATCCAAAGGAGAGGCATTCGTCTGATCGGAGACCACGAGCTGACAAAGAGTCTCGACAGCCTGGAACATCGAAGGCAGGTTGGTGATTTGACTCCCTTTTACAGAGATTTCCATGGAAAATGCTCGGCTGACTTTGCCCTCTTAATTCCGCCCAGAGCGGCGATAAGCAGAAATACACGACGAACCACTGCCACTCCTCGAACTTAATTATTTCAGAATTCTTTCATCTTCTGGAGGACTTGATCTTTATGGAACGAACTTCCCGAGGTCGTGTTTCCCAACGAATATAACCTTTTACGATTCAAAACCAACGTGAATCGCTTTATTCGCACACGCACCAGTCCTAGAGTGTCTTAAAGGATTTTGGCTATAGTGCTTGTGTTTGATCATATAACAAAAAAGCCGCTCGGCGGGATTGTAAATATACATACATTATATCTTATTGCCACTGTCACATCTGTCCCGCAAAAACGCATTATTTTTACCATTGCTCCGAACAGCTCCCGCAAAACGGGAACTGAAAACTAGGCAGTGAGACTCCGCTAGTGCGCTGATGTATAATATTATGAGTAGATGACTGTACCATATTTACCTTTCGTACTCCCAAATTCAAATGCGCGTCGACCTTTCTAAAGAACGAATAAATCTTGGTTGGGTAATAACATAATCACAAATCGTATAAAGTCTGTTTTTTAGAATAGGCCAAGAAGGCACAAATAATTAATTATTAAATAAAATGAAATAAAATTAAGAATAGTTCCTGCATGTTCTTAAAAATGTAAAAGAAATATTTTTTATATTTTTAGTGAATTCGGAAAGTGAATTTAAATTTACGAAGTCAAACCACACAAATGGAGCAATTTGCGAAGAAACAGTAATCTACCAGTGTCCTGCTTTCTTGTCGTCGTTTTGTAGAAGAGAAGTACAATACCAAAGAAATTCGATAATGAAAAATTTAAAAAATAAGTTTCCATGATTAATTTATGTATTTATGAACAATAAAATCGTTAGAATTATTCTCCTTGAAAATCACATAATAATTGCATTTTTCAATTTAGACACCAATAGAAATAGGATAGGTAGTAAGTAATCAATTGAAGTAGCCGTTACTTGATGAAGATCCATTATAAAACTAGGTAAATAATACAACAATGTGTAGAAATCAGTGAAGATTTCTACACATTGTTGTATTATTTACTTGGATAGGTAGTATTTGTAGATAATGGCGATCTCGTTAATAGTAACAGATACAACTTCGATTAAAATGGGGGAAAAGTATGACAATCAAAGCAATAACAAATAAGTATGCCGTAGGTATAAGAAGTTTTGGTGAGATTTTTATGTTTTAAGTTACTTAAAAAAAACTTTTTTTTTCGACGTTAACATTAAAGTTAGCGCAAAATTGACAAAACATTCTCAAAGCAACGTTTTGTGAACTCAAAGATTACATAACAATTTTTTTTCTACGGTTCAAGCAATCATCATCAACTTTTCTATATACGGCCCTGATTTTAAAATGTCAAATTTTATTCACATTTTCACATTATCGTTTAATTATTGTATTAATAGTAATTACTGTATTTTCCATAATTTTGTAAAAACAGTTCAATGCAGTACCTATACTAAATTTTTTTTATAATAATGCACTACATAATAATCATAAAACAAGATAATTTATTAACAATAACAAATCAGTAAGTATGAAAAAATAAACAACAAATAGGTATATCGTCAAAATTGAACTGAAAATTTCATGAAGATTAGTAAGAAGAGTCGAATCGTAATTAGACGATAATGTGTTTATACATCATTCAATTTAAAATACAAACAGGTCTTAAAACTTATTCTATAAAATCAGAGCCTAATTAGAAAAAATGAAGTTGATGATGATTACTTGAAAACGAAACGTCTTACAAACAAAATTGTTATGTGAACTTATTATGTAACACTAAATGTTGCTGTGAGAATGTTTTGTCCGTTTTGCACTAACTTTAATATTAACGCCGGAAAAAAATTAAATAAAAAATCCAAAATTTCAGTTTTTTTAAATAACTCAAAATTTCTTACCGAAACTTGTTGTGCGGAATATTGTTCGTGCTTTGATGCCGATACTTTTCCTCATTTAATCAAAGTTGTATCTCTTACCATTAACGAGATCCCCATACACGCCATTTTATATTGGCTTCCAATAGAAGCACATGAGGAAACTGTACTGATCTCGATTAATAAGTTGACCTTATCGTTGAGAATTATATTGTGAGGCATATTTTTCTCGGTCGTTCTTTGTTAGTCTTAGTATCTTGCCCTGTACTTTGACCACCAAAGTTCTGATGGTATGAAGATATGTGTTGGGGTTCGCTGTGTCTTGAGGATCTAATCCTGTTTTCTAAATGAGCAAAGCTGTACAAGGAATCGTGGGGTAGGATGTTCATCATAAAATTTTGTTGGCATTCTGGTTTTGTACAAGCGCGGATCCAGGGGGGAGGTCGTGGGGGTCATGACCCCCCCCCCCCCCAACCGTCAATTTAGCACGAAAAATACCATATATACCGGTTTGACTAACTCGGCAGGGTATTACTTTTCGTAACTTTTCCATGCATAACCCCCCCCCCCCCCCCCCGCCCAAAAAAATTTGACCCCCCCAAACCGAAGTTCCTGATCCGCCCTTGGTTTTGTAAAGAATAATTTTATTATTATTTAATAAGGCTTGGTTGAAGTACGTGCTATTGGAGGATTTCCCCTCGAACCCTGTATCAAGGGCGGATCCAGAACTTCGGTTTGGGGGGTAACACAAGGAAAAGTTAGCAAAAGTAATACCCTGTCGCGTTAGTCAACCCGGTATATATGGTATTTTTCGTGTTAAATTCTTTGTTGGAGAGGGAGGGGGTCATGTCGATTTATTACTTGTGCAGAACTTAAATGAATTATTAATTTTTCCTTTAAGGAAGGAAGCCTTTATTATTTAATTTGAGATTGATTTCTTGTTGAAAAGGAACTGCTTTAATACATTTTAATAATATTTTTAACTATTAATACAGGGTTAAAACAATAAGATTAAAAATGAAACTGAGAAATATGCCGATAAAATACCGTTGTACCGATATTTTGTACCGATATTTATATCTGTGTCGGCCGATAAAAATATCGGTACTGTAGTACGACTATAGTTGGAGTCGTGAAATTCAATTTTTCACAAAGATGTTTTACAGAAAAATAATATTTTAGTTGAAAGAAACCGGTTGAAGTGCTACAATATTAAACAATGATTAAAATACGGCGGAATTTACCCCCTCAGGTATTCTTATAGAAACCAAGTTAGTTCATATATCTTTAGTTGAGATTTTATTCTTAGGTTTGATTTTTATTGTAATAAATAATTCGTAAATTTTTCGGGATCGTGAGACTCGACTGACGACAGGACTTAACCCACAGACACAGGACAAACCCGAACAAACCCTTAAATAGACGAGGACATTAAAATTAAATTCAAAATAGCCGTCCGTGATCAAATATAACATTTTGCATTTTGTTATATTTCATTGCACGTGCCCGTGCCAAAAAATCAAACATAGTTATAGAACAAAAGTAAAAGACTTTTCCAAGTAAATAACTTTATGGAAATTAATAAAACGAATTCCCGAGTTAACTTCAATTTAACGCGGTTCGAACGTGCGTCATAAGAAATGTGGAGTCGGCGAAAATAGTGATAAATTCACAGCGTATTAATTAGGTAAATATAGTACCAAAATAGTTGTTTAATAATTAATGTTTGAGTACCAAGCACAACTTTCATCTTAAATCGTTTTAAATTACAATAAATATTACCACATGAACATTCTTATCTTTTATTAAAAAAAATTAGATTTACTCATAGAGATACTACCGCTGTTACTCCGGTCCTGTCAAATGTTTTTATCCGCGGAAGCAAAATAAATAAAAATGTGTTAAAGTTGTTAAAGGTTTAAATAATTATTAAACAGTAAGCTCCACCAGTCAGAGAAGTCGAGTCAAGTTAACCTTGAAACTCTTATTAATATTTCAGTAATTGTGAGCAAGAGCATCATAATTGTTTAACGGGCTGATAATAAGAATCTGATAAAATGCCGCCCAAACACTTAGCAAAAGGTAGGATTTAATATTTTTTTCTATAAATATTGAATAATATTTTCAAAATAAAGCCATCTAATCTAAATTAGAGCACAATTTTCATAACAAACACGTGCAATATCAAGGGAATAGAATGGTTTATCTAACATGCCGTAATAAACTTCTAAAACTAGAAATTATGCTGATGTAATATAATATGTTTGTCAGTGCCGAATTTATAAGGGGGCACTTGGGGGCTGGTCCCAGGAGTCACACATCATTAGGGGCCCTCACATAAAGAACAATACTTGAAAATTTTTTAGTATTTCTTAGGCACGACAACAAACAGCACGAATTTTAACTACACGACCTTGTTTGTTTTGTCGAAGAGTATTTTCACTACCCTTGCATGGGCCCCACACAACCCCAGATATAGGGGGGGGGCGGTGCCCATGGCCCGGGCGTCAACTTCAGTGGGCGACAAATTCAAGTGTGGTAGTTGTACCACCCCGGGGCGCGACGCCGTTTATTAATCGATTAGAAACTTTTATCAGTGTCTAACTATTCATATTATCGCCCAAATTGAGGTTTTGATAAAAATATTATACGGAGTTAATTATTTCCTAATTAACTTACTTTTTATTTAATATTTTAGCATAACATTTTTGGCTTGGGTTTTTTTTTTGATCTGGGTACATAGCAACCTTTTGCGCTTTAGTGTATTTATGTTTATTAAGAATATCAATTTTCTCATCACATTTACCTAAAAATGGTGAGTGAATCTTGTCAATATCGCCCTGAGCAATTGTTTTCAATATTTTTGCATTTATAGTGCCCAGTGCGCTTTTAAAAATATTACAATTATTGTCTCAAAACTGAAACTTGAAACAGATCTTTTCTTGATAGTTTATTTATGTAACAATACATTTTTTATTTAACTTATAATTTTTTTCATTAATGGTCTTTTAATTTCTTTGTAGTCTGGACCTTCTAAAATATTTTAAATATTAATAAATTACTAATACTTAAAAAAATATATGTTAAGTTAGAACTTCTATTGTAATCTGAATTATTTGTAGCTAAATTTTATTACCTAAAATGTAATAATTATTAATATGTGACATAATAATGTGTTATGTATTTCAACATTTTAAAAAGCGCATTGGACACTACCAATGCAAAAATCTCGAACGCAGTTACTTGGACCGACATTGACAAGGTACACATGCCATTTTTGGGTAAAAGTAATGAGAAAATTGATATTTTTAATAGGAACATAAATACACTAAAGTGTAAGAAAGTTGTACTTATGTACCCGGAGTGCCGCAGCGACCGCCCTTACAATCTACTAATCTACTAAAATAATTAACAAATTCTAAATTCTCGCCCCTAAAAACATCCTCCAACCAAAAAAAGGAAGTTAATCAGGAAATTATATAAAATAAGATTTTCACAACTCGTATATTATTAACTTTTGAGCAAGCAATGTTTGAACAAATTGCAATATTTTTACCCAAAGATTCTGCAGTTTTGGGACATTCTGTATATAGCCCAATCTGGTCGAAATGCCGGAGAGCATTGGCGCGAATCTTTTTATTTAAATACAACTACTAAAAACAACAAGGGATGGTGGACATGCGAGGGCGCCAGTTTTAAGATAAGTAGTTAAAATACAAATAACAGTAGACCACTCAGGAAATTGGTTAATAACAAACAGTTGTGTCAATTTTTAAAGTTTTGTGGACAAAACATAAAAGTTGGGTACAAATGCAAATTTTCTTACTGTTTTTAGGATCTGTAGAACCTCCACGACAGGAAGGGCTTTTACGTTTGTATTCCATGCACTTTTGCCCGTACGCGCAGAGAGCTAGGTTGGTTTTGGAAGCTAAGAAAATACCTCATGATATAGTTAATATTAATCTTATGAGCAAGCCGGAATGGTACTTGAAACTTCACCCAGAAGGTGGGTTTATATGCCTTTTTCCTATAACATTACTTCAGGAATCACCCCTTTTTTTGTACTTACATCATCACACAGATTTTTTTAAACAACAAATTTGTAAAGAAACGACATTGTGGGGACTCCAAATGCTGCAATTGTGTGCTTGTCGTCCCCTACTCTATTGCGAAAAGTATTAGCTGAAAAACTATGCTGATAGTTCTTGGTGGCTATCCCACTAACAATGTCCTTTTAACTGTATCAAGTCTGTGTTTATTCCAATATCAAGGTTTGAATTAGGGCAGCCGGTTGTGTATCTATATTATTCTACAAATACGTTGTAACTATGGTGATAATAAGTAGACAGTAGAAATTAAACTAAGTTTAATTTTATTTTTACTTATAAATATACTAAGTAACCGTGGCGGCTATTCAGAGGAAGTAGGTACCACTTCCTCCAGAAATAAAGGAAAAGAAAGTAAAAACAAATCAATTTATTTAGCTACCTATTCAAGGGTTCATCCAGAACTTCGGTTTGGGAGGAAGGTCAAACTTTTTTGGAGGGGAGGGGGGTCATACAAAAAAAGGGGAGGGGTTTACCCATGACCAACAAAAAAGTTGGCTTTTGTTTCGCTTCCCGTAACTCATTGGCACCTGTGGGACGAATTTTCCGAAAAAGATCTATATTACTCCCCTTACTTGCTGAACATACATTAATGATAAGAAACTCATTTTAGGCATCAGCAGTCATTTTTTATTTCGATTTGTTCTTCATTGGAAAGAGACGAAAATCCGCAATGTAAAAGACAATTAACAATATCAGATTTGCCCCTGATATTACTCACAGTAGGTATCGGTTTCCATCATCTGCATATTTCCCTCCATGTTTGTTACAAATATTAAGAAACTTTCAAACTTACCTCTTTTACCAAAAATTGTAAATAAACAAAATGACATAAAATAGAAACCAAGCAACCACACAATAAGTCAAGTGTCAACTTTAACACTTAAGTGGACTCGATACACCTTTAAAACGACATTTCTGCCCTTGCCTTTATTAATCGGTCCTTTTTTGTCATATATCGGGTGATACATTGATCGTTAAGAACATAATATAGAAGAACTGGATTACAACTTCTCGAAGAGTCGATCCTAAGGGCCGATATTGCAAAGTCAACTTAAGGTACAGAATGACATAAGTCAGTGACAATATTTTGGTTATTCGTTATGGTCAGCTTTACGTCAATTTTTGGCAATAGCGTCGTAGAAATTATTTGCTGGTGTTTGCTGTATTACCGAAACTATGAGAGCATCGTGGTTTTGCCATCACGTTTAATTGAATAGCTTAGGATTGGCTCACTAAAATATATTCAAACTTGGCACAGGGGTTTACCATGTCGGCCTCTTCAAGAAGTTATAATGCAGTTTTTCTATCAAATGTACAGGGGAGCCAATATTCAGCCACCTCAAAAATTATGTATGTATCACTCGGTATACATATATGATAAAAATAAATCATTTATTATCACATATTTTGGCTTTCCAATATTCTATAATTAATTCTAAACAACTTTTGTAAGAAGAATTAAAAAAAAATACAGTTTTTTATAAACCGAAATTTAATTTTTCTTCTTCTAAGAGCAGCTAGAAATTTATTATGAATACTGTAAATGCGGATAGCTACGGAATCCTCTTAATTAATGATTTTTTGAAAATAGTCCGTATATCTCTTTAAAAATTCAAAAACAAACTGACCGAAATTCAACACTGATTAATTTCGGAAATTTCCCGCCCACGATAAACGTCAACCTGCGTGCTATTACATAAATTTCTGACAGGAGCAAATTTGCCGGTAACCATGGAACCGGATATTTAAATTAAAATGTTAAATTAATTGTATATGTTGAGTTGTATATCGTTAACAGGGATGGCAATGAGGCTGTGTTATTTTAAGGTTATACGGTAGAATCGGCTCGCCCAACCGATGTACGAGGGGGGATTTGAATTGTGGTGTATTATATAGTATAATAGTAATTTTGGAGATTCTTCTACAGGGGATTTTTGGAAATAATAAATTTATTAAATTGTCAAATATAGGATAATTTATTGAATATTGTAGGGGAATAAAGAATTTTATTAAAGTAATACATAAAAATATAAATAACCTTTATTAATTGTTTAGTTGCCAGCCATAGCCTGGGTCGGCACTGCCTACACTACCACCCCTGGCTGTAAAATCTACTTCTGCTGCTGAAATATTTTTAAGAAATACAAATACTATTTTGATATGACAGATAGGAAGTAAAAACTTGCCACCGTCAATAAACTTTTAAAATTTGAAGGATAGTTTCTCCATCTTCTTAATTAGTGTCGCGACCCCCTAAGAAGCCCAAAAAATCCGACCTCCTCACTATATATTTTAACGTTTATTACCGTTCCACATTACTTTTACACACACACACACACACACACACACACACACACCACCCATACAACATACATCCCCCCCCCCCCCCACTACCTGATCACGCCCCCTCATGTTGAAAAACGATGTAATAGGCAAATCGATTTTTTTTGTCTCCAGGAAAAGTGCCGGCTTTGCTTGACGGTGATAAAGTAATAATTGAAAGTCTTGATATTTGCGACTACTTGGATGAAAAATTTCCCGATAATCCTTTGTACCCTACCGAACCAGCATCTAAACAGAACGATAAAGAAATTATACAAAAAATAGGACCAGCAACAACTCTTTTTCACAAGTGCTTTATTGGAGCTAAAGACAAAACCCCTGAAGAATGGGTGAAACAGTTCGACGTAGTCCTCCAACCTCTGGAACAGGAACTATCTGCAAGGGGAACCACTTTTTTTGGAGGAGATAAACCTAACATGGTAATTTGTAATTTTAATAAGGTCACGTACATTCTTCCATCATTTTAACTTTTTCTACTTGTTAATTTTTTTATGGATATCTAGGAACCTTGCTTCAGGTCCACATAGCCGTAATGATCCAGGAGGTGGATGACCAGCGGGATCCAGAACTTCGTTTTGGGTGGTGGTGGTGTTGGGGGAGGTTTGTTGGGAAAGGGGTCATTCAAGGAAAAGTAATACGTTGCTGCGTTAGTCAAAACAGTATAGTGCATAATATTCGTTGTGTTCCACTGTTTATTGTGTTTGTTCGGGTTCCGCGCTTTGCCCAACCAACGTCCATTGGGATTCTCCCTCCGATGAATATCCATACTTCTGAAAATAATGTTTTCATAAAATTGTAATATTTCCCCCCATCCTATTTCAGATTGACTACATGTTATGGCCATGGGGAGAACGCGCTGCAACTATTGCCATGAATTTAGGTACAAAATTGCCAATTCAAGACAGCCAGATTCCTCGACTGCGCAAATGGAGAAAAGCGATGCGGAACGACCCCGTTGCGTCTGATCTTTATATTAGTCCTGAATTATTTTGGAAAGTTGCCCAGTTGAAACTTCAAAATATTGAACATGATTACGATTCTATTTTTGATTGAATAAACCATTGGAAAAAATGATTTATAATAAAATATATTCTTTGATATTTTAAAATTTTGATTTTTTAATTTTAGATTTACTGTCACAAAAAATTGAAAAATGTCATTTTTACACCAACTACGCCGGAAGTTGACAAAGTTGAATATAGAATCAAAAGCTGAAAAAAGTGTCAAGAAACCATTTCTTCTAAGCTCCTATATTATGTTCAGCCTATAATGTCATAAATATAATTTTTCAATGGGGGATTTATTGGGGTTAATCCATATTATGTTGCCAAATGAATCGCCAATTAAGAATTTATAAAACGATTCATCACTACAAAGAAATAAATAAGAAGAATTTATAAAAAAGCGAGCAAATCAACTTCAAAAAGTCTCTACAGTACCTATAAACTTTAGATTCTAAAAGCATCAAATATCAATTCACAACAATAATAAAATATAGAAGCAAATTAATCAAAACTAAACAAACCCCGCGTACCTTCGACACATTTTAGGAAGTCAGCTGCTTTTTTAAATATTAATTTTGAGACTAGTACTGCCAAAGTATGAAGGGAACAAATTAATAGAACTAAACAAAACTCTATGACACATTTTAATTCAGTTTTATAAAACGATTCATCACTACAAAGAAATAAATAAGAAGAATTTATAAAAAAAGCGAGCAAATCAACTTCAAAAAGTCTCTACAGAACCTATAAACTTTAGAATCTAAAAGCATCAAATATCAGTTCACAACAATAATAAAAATAGAAGCAAATTAATCAAAACGAAACAAACCCCGCGTACCTTCGACACATTTTAGGAAGTACAGCTGCTTTTTTAAATATAAATTTTGAGACTAGTACTGCAAAAGTATGAAGGAAACAAATTAATAGAACTAAACAAAAACTCTATGACGCACTTTAAAAAGTGTGTGCCTTTTTAAAAAAAACACAATCTTTACCAAAAATTATGACATTTTGCTAATTTATGACCGCTTTCCCAACTCATCACAGGGCCCATATTTAAATGTTACCTTAAGTTAGCCCTCAGGTAAGGTAGCCTTAACGGTATGGTTGGCCTTAATCCCAACTCATCACTTAGGGCCCATATTTAAATGTTACCTTAAGTTAGCCTTCAGGTAAGGTAGCCTTAACGGTATGGTAGGCCTTAAAAAACCTATGTTTTAAATAAATTTGAGGGTCAATTGACGCGTTAAGTGGAAGATTACCACGTCCTTAAATATTTATTCCTTTAGATGAGAATTAAAAAGAATTTTAATATACTGTCAAACTTGTGTTAAGGATGACTTATGTCATTCTAACTTACGTTTCGGGCAAGCGCTGAACTGTTTAAAAAAAACAAGATTTTATTAACAGATCAAGCGTGTATTCAAAATTGTCGTAACAATGCAACTAACTATGATACCGGTTTTACTTATATTTATAAGCTTTCCTAGCTGATGTAGTTACATATTCTAATATTCATTTCTACGGGAATATAACTTCTGTATAGTTGTTGCAGACTTATACCGTTGACTCTTACTGCCATAAATAAACTACCTACCTGATTAAACCCTATTGTATACGCCTCAACCGCTTCAAAGCTCAATAAATGGGATCAGGGACGGCTTGAAAATGTATACCACACCACATGATTTATTTTTATAATTCAAAATAAATAGATAGGTATTTTTAGTTTTAGGTACCTATAATAAATGTAAAATAATGATAACAATTAATGATAATTGAAAATAACATAATTTAAAAGTATAACTATTAGGATAACAAGTACAATAAAAATTAATTAAATTCTAAGAAACTATTGATAATTTATTCAAAATTTAACTCTGTATCACTTTCACTATCTTCATCTATCAGTTCTCGTTTTTTGTAAGTTTCTTCAAAATATAAATCATTTTCAATCATAAAATTTTGAATTTCTGCTTTTGTATTATTAAAATTGGGAATGATTTTTGCTTGCACACTATGATAACTAGCATTGTCCATTACAATGACGCTATTTTCAGGTATATTTTTAAGGAGTTTATGTTTAAACTTAACTTAAATCTTTCTTCTTAATAAATCCATTCGTCAATGCTTCTAAATGTGCCAGAATCACTCCGACTTTTTCTAGGATTAACAGGTTTAAGTACTATGTCTCTTACCGAAGATAAAGGAGTTTTTGTCAAAGTAGACGTCTCTGCTAAAGCATCCATCGAATTAAAATTGCTACTCAACAACGATTGATACACATTTTTAATTATTAGTTTGGCATCGGTAGATAAATGCTTTCTTTTAAAAATTACACTTGGAGATGCCCCCCTATCAGCACAATTCCAAGGACGCCACATTCTACCACTAATAAGCCTAACTAAAAATTACTCGCCGGAAAACCACTAAAGATTAAAATTATTAAAAATCACTTTGTATTTATATATGCATCACGCATAGGTATAAATTGAATTTGTATACCTGGTCCGGCTCTGCTCGAAAAGGTTGAAAAATTTGGGATTTCCTTATTTATTTTATGGTCATACAAGGAATAGTTACGAAAATTAATACGCTGTCGTGTTAGTCAAGTCAGTATAGCATATGTAATTTTTCGTGCTCCATTGTTTGTTGGGTGGGGGGGATGACCCTAGATCCGCGCTTGCGTTAAGGACGCCTTTATGTTAAATAGAGAATAAATTGCTTCTTGTATTGTAAAATTTAGGAAAGAGTCAAATTTAAATGTACATTTGATATATAGTCGGAGTGAGTGTTCCAGAGCTAGTACTCTTCGTGGCGTTGAGATAGTAAAATGATATTGCAAAGTAAAACCGCTCTTTAATTTATCACGTGAAATCAGGCATTAGGCTTTTAGTCCCTAACAGATCTTATGTCATCAATATATGTCTGTATGTAATTCTGTAAACATTTTCTTTATTATATGCGTGGATTTTCATTGCTTTAAAGTGGGAGCGGTAACCATTGGTGAGGATTCTATTAATATGGTGGAAATTATTTAAAAATATAACTTCTTTACTGTTTTGCATCGTCAGGTGCCATGCGGGTAAAATGTGAGCTTGGCGCACGATTTCAGGATATTTTCGTTAAAGGCTATTGGCAACACGGGCCTGCAATCTTGCTTTCATAAAATATTTAAATGTGTGTAAAGATTTCACCAGATTACCAACGCAAGTTCGGTAATTTTTTTTAACTATTAATATAAAAAGCAATTGTGCTATTTCGGTCCTGTCGTCTACTGTATCGATTTTCGACCTCGACCCTGACGTTTCCTTCAAAATAAAAAAAAGTTTTGCATAATTAAATAAAATATATTCTATATAATATAGTTATTCTACAGTATTTTACAAATCAAAAGAACAGGAAGGTGTGGGACTGGCGTGGTAGTGGACTGGCCTACAAAGCAACCTTGAAATTCCAATTATCGTTTCAAGTTTTCAGGTACTGTAGTGTTGGAATTCAAACCACTGAAGTAATGCCGTCCAAACATTTAAGTAAAGGTAGGATGAATTGGTAATATATAAAATATATTTGTGACTAGTAAAAATTACCTTTAACACATTTCAGGGTCTTCAGAACCTGCACGAAATGTTGGGCTTTTGCGTCTATTTTCCATGCAGTTTTGTCCATTTGCTCATAGGGCTAGGTTGGTCTTGAAAGCTAAACAAATACCTCATGATATCATTAATATTAATCTTATGAACAAGCCTGAATGGTATCTAAACGTTCACCCTGAAGGTAGGTAGTAAATTCTAATCGTCTACTTTAGTTTTCCAAAATAAATAACATAACCTCAACAATGCCTCAAACTGAAGTCTGCAAGATGGTCAGGGTTGGACTCACAATTAATGGCTATTTATTTATTATCGAAGATCGATTTTCTAACGTGAAAGAATATAAAATTTTGTTGTTTTATAAAAATTGGTAATTAATTCTAAAAAAGAAGGAAAGAAAAGATTTGGTTAATTTTAGTTAAGTTTAAGAGTTACAGAGTCGATTACCTCAGTGATGTAGCTGGGAGGGGGACAGTCTGCTACCATATTATTTTTGACGATGTTGACATATGTAAACACTAAATTTGTGTATATTCGCAGCATTATTGACTATTGATATATCACCTCTTTGAGAGAGTCTATGGATTAGGTACTTAGTACTCAAAACAAATGTCAATATTTACATGGGACGCACCGTTAAGTTTTCCATATCGCCGTTCCGGTAACATAATGACGCAACTGCTAAACTATGAATTGTTCAGGACAGACGAAAGACGAATGTCAAGTTTCTATTATTAGGTTTAAATAACGTGAAGAAAATATATTGGGATTGAAAGTATTGGTTATTGGTTGGGCCACGAGTGATTATATAATTATATTTTATTATACACTTTAGTCATTGTTTCATCATATCAAGGAATTAATTTAGAAACGAATCACAATGTTAACTAAAACCATCATAATTTTGCAGTTGCGTCATTGTTCTGCCAACTGCCACCTACAACTACAAAATATCGTTCGCAACGAATAAATACGACACGGTTTCGTCTGCCACTGTAGTGGACGGTCACGGTCAGAGGTAAATATTTACATTTAAATATGCTTGAATGAATTAAAAATTACTGATACTATATGTAAAATATTGATACTGTATGGGACTATGATGACTTAATTGATCGAATGCTCAAACATCGGTTGCCGATGCACATCTTCGCAGACAGCATGAAGTATCAAGCCTCAACAGAAATTTTGTCTTGGGGCGACAGTAATCAAGTCGAATTTAACGCTAAGAAGACCCAGGCAGCAGTTTTTTTTTTAAATGTTAAGATTACAGAACCGGATATAGTTATGACAGGACACTCAATTCCACTATTAATTTGCGTGGCGTCAATCTGGGAGGAAATATGTCTTGGCATAACTAGGTTGTGGTAATCGCCAAGCCAGCGTGGCAGAAACTTGGAGTAGGTACTCTTCCGGACCAAAAAGTTGTATACACCTCAATAACTTTTGACACTATACAAAGCCCAGATTCGACCATCACTAGAGTACTGCTCTCATGCCTGGAGCGGTGCACCCAAGCATACTCTTGGGCTACTGGATTCCATCGAAAGGAGAGCCATTTGTCTTATCGGAGACCACAAGCTGACAAAGAACCTCAACAGCCTAGAACATTGGTAGGTTGACGATTTGACTTCTTTACAGATATTTCCATTGAAAATGTTCGACTGATCTTGCCCGCTTAATTCCACCTATAGTGGAAGAGCAGAAATACACGACGAACCACTGCGGCCCATCCATATGTGGCTAGTCCTCGTCAAATTTCATTATTTAAGAATTCCTTCATCTGGAGGACGTCAACCTTATGGAACGACCTTCTTACTGCGATTCAAAACCATCGTGAATCGCTTTATTCGCATACGTACCACTCCCAGAGTGCCTTAAACGATTTTTCATGCCTATGTTTGATCATAAAAAAGAAATGCCATTGCCCAGTCCAAAAGTTCACACAGTTTTGTACGTTTATTTTCGCTGTTAAAGAAACAATGCGTGGCAGTATGTTTGTTTTTAAATCTGTAGTAACAAATATTTTCAAACTTGCAAACAGTTTTTTTCTAAATTTTTAGGTAAGGTGCCTGCTTTACTCGATGGGGATAAAGTTATTGTTGAAAGTGTAGACATCTGCAATTACTTAGATGAAAAAATCCTTGAAAATCCCTTATATCCAGCCGAACCAGCTGCTAAAGAAAAAGACAAGGCGATTATTGAAAAAATAGGACCTGCAATCGCGGCGTTTAATCGCTGTCTTTTTGGCCATGAGGAAAAAACTCCGGAGGAATGGCTGAAAGACCTGCTGGAACCCCTGCAACCGTTGGAAGACGAACTGTCTACAAGGGCTACAAGATTCTTTGGGGGGGATAAGCCCAGCATGGTAATTTTTTTCTTATTTGGTTATCTTGTTTAAGCAAAACCTATAGAAAGTGTATTGGCAAGCTTCCTTCGGCAGTCTTTTTGCTTTATTAGCTCTGTTAGTGCCGATATGATCTTTATATCTTCATTTTGTACTGGTATTTATTTCAATCTTTGAATTTCGAACGTCTTATTGACTACTGCTTACGTCTTACGGCATACGTTACGGTAACTATGAATCCAGCTTAACTTCCAAATCGACATGACTTCAGCGGGCGTTTCCTTTTGTAGCTCACGGATGTCCAAATCGGTATGTTTGAGATAGACCGAAATCCGTGTAAACCAGGCGTTTGTCTAACAATATTTTTACATATTGATCCGATATTCAAAGCTTCAATGGAAGGATTTGGTGCAAAAACCGGTCAGCTCCATTTTTTAATGAAAATTACTTTTTTGTTAGCTCATGAACTGAGCTGTTCTTGACCCAGATTGTTATTGAGTGTTAGTGTATATTTTCTATTCTAGACTATGTAGCTGACCTTCTTTTACTCCAAACTCTCTGCCAACTAAGAAGTAATTTTCACTAAAAAATGCACCAAACCCTCAATTTCTTTAAAAAATTAGTTCTTTATAAATAAATGTAATTTACTTTTTCCAGGTCGACTATGTGCTGTGGCCTTGGGCAGAAAGGGCCGGTAGTATTGCCATTAAGTTAGGCACCAAATTGCCAATTCAGGAAGATCATATTCCTCTTTTGCGCAAATGGAGGAAAGCTATGCGCGAAGACCCTGTTGCGTCTGAGCTTTACTATGGCCCTGAAGTATTTTGGAAAGTAGCTAAGTTTAAGCTCAACAATGAGGAACCTGATTATGATTCGATTCTAGCATAAGTAAATAGATGTAAGCTTGATGCATAAAAAGTTATATCTGGCTTTGGGTGCTTAAATTCATTATATATCCATATTTTATAGCTTTGGGAAAAAGTGACAATATTTACATTGCCAGATATAATAGTACACTCTAAACTGATCACCCCTTGCAATCGCCATCGGTATTGAGCTGGATTATCGCTGGGTGTCATTCGAGTAGCATTATTAGCATAGCACTAATCTTATCAATTCAATCAATTATTTATAGGAATAAAATTTGCAACATAAGCTGCTAGTGCCAGCATCCCAGTAAGTCATGGTCACTATACAGCATGGAACAAAAGTTTGGCATTTTTGCATCAGAGTGCTTCAAATTTTAGATGTAGGGGTAAAAATGGTTTTGCATTCGTTGGTGATATCTGCGACCTTGTCAGATCTACCGCTTGTCAGGTATTGACACTATGTTTTGATTTTCTTATGACACCATTTTTCGGATTTCTTGCGCAATTAAAAGTATGTTTTTATTATTAATCATCTGCTGAATGCACTACAAAAAAATTCGATGGGAAATCGGACGCCATTTTTTCCATCAAATTTAAAAAGCGATTTGATATTTGCCAGCGATTTACGTGGTTGGTTGGTTAAAAGGCGGGGGTCGGTTTAAAGGTCCGAACTTCAAATCACTGCAGCCTTCCGGCTTATTGTGTACCCCGATCTTGTTAGAAGATGTTTGTTCCTTCTATGAGGTCCAGTAACCTTCTACCAAGCTTGTTATGAGGGAGGTTGTCACCACGTTGTATGTTCCCGAAGATATTTTGTCTTCTACGAGACAGCGCTACGCAGCGGTATTATGTGAGGCGGTTTCATCCTCTTCGCCGCTGAGTCTACATTCAATGCATCCATTGTTTATCCCTATCCATTGAAGGTGTTTTCGCAAGTGGCAGTGGCCTGTTAACAGACCCATCACTTGTTTCAACTGGGGCCGCGTCAGGGTTAGCATCCCATTCGATAGTATTTTCGATGGCTTTCCAATTACGGCCCGTGCGTGTATTTGACCAGGTAACTCTTGCCATCGAGATAGGTGTTGTTTTTTCGACCATCTATCTAATGTTTTTGTTGCCTGTTTTGATATTCCAAAGGCCGGTTCGGGGCTCCTGAGACTAGGAGCAGATCCGGCTCTCGCTAGTTCATCCGCTTTTTCATTTCCTAATATCCCGGAGTGACCAGGGACCCACAAGAGTTCCACCTTGTTCCCCCTGGCCGCCAGTACTTTTAGGTTGGTATGGCACTCCAGTGTAAGTTTTGAAGTAAACCGATTGGAGTTCAGAGCCTTAAGAGCAGCTTGGCTGTCTGAAAGGATGTAATCTTTTGGTCGTGGTAGCGATTTACGCAGTTTTGTTTGTCACTTTGAGGAGTGAAAATTATAAAAAATGACAAATGAGTGAATTATAATTAGACCGACTAAATGCATTCAGCACAACTACAAATCGATGCGCATCGTGACGTCACCAATTAAAAATCGCTAAATCGATAGTCTCTGCTGAATGCAGCCAATGCAATGCGTACATACTAGAATACCAGTGTCAAGGTAACTGACACTGGCAATTTGACATGTATTATTTAAAATTTACTGATGACTTCTAGCAACGAATACTTATAACCAGGAAGAAGACAAACTGCCGTGTTAAATATTCGAAGCAGGCGATGATACGGCGACATCCATTATGCCTGGCGCGCACGTGCTTTTCAAATGTCACTTTTGTCCAAATTTGTATTACTGTCAATATTTTAAAGTGACATTTAAGCAAAGAAAACATCGAAACCCTTTCATTTGATTTACTAAGTAGAGAAAATCAAATATTAGGATTTTGACATAGGTTTAAAATTGTCCTTACATACTTTTATATTATTATTGAGCTAGCAATGAAACTAGAAATAAAGAATTCAGAGATTGAAGGTTGTAATTAGTTTTATTAAAAAATAGGAAATAAATCAAAATTTACATAAAATATTTTACCATCTTAAACTTCAAACAAATCAAGGTAAATACAATACTATATGTACAGCTACTAACCACGTAAATATATGCACCATCATTATGATTATGGGCTTCCAATTTGTTTGTTTCGTAGCATACTCCTGGCAACATTAGTGATCGAAGTCCTCTCAATTAAACTATGAAAAGAAAGAATTATTATAATAATATATTACCGGACTTATCAAAATTCTGGCTACGGGTTAATATAACTAAGCTGTAATTATTATGTTGTAGCTTTTGACTTCTGGATTGTAAAATTTAAGTAAAATTCTTTAAAAATGTGGTTGCTGCTAGTTTGCGTGAGAAGTTTGGGACATAATGGGACAATTTTATAATGTAAAATAACAATAACGAATAAAAATTAATAAAAAAATATTTCAATCATAAATTACTTACCAGCAACAAAACGAAAAGGTCCGCTTTCGTGAAAAGAATAGAAAATTAAAAATTATTTTAGAGTTTAATGACGTTTCCTCCACCATTTTCAATCACATTATAAATCATATGTTACCTACTTGATTTTTATTCCATTCCAGACGAAGGATGTTCGGTTGTAAAATAATTTAAGAACTTGTGCTGCTCGCATTCTATGTCTGTCTCTGTCTGCATCAACCTTCTCCGATTCATTAAAGGGAGATAAATATGGCCTAGGTCAAATCGAACAAACCCGAGTCTGATATTGACACAAAACGATAGACACAAAAGGATAAACGTATGGAGTAACCTGCCTGGCTGTGACGTCACTTGCACGGCCTACTTATATGCTTCGATCCCCGCCATAAGAGGTCTCACCGGGCTGACTTCTAGTAAGGTGTATATCAACGAATACTTATAACCAGACATCGGATTATATGCACTATCAAAATGCCAAAATATGCATGCAAATATGCACTAAAAGAGGGCGAAATATGCACAAAATATGCACAATCAAAAACCAATTTATTATTACAATTTACGTTTATTTTAACATTATATTTATGTCATATTCATATTAGTTATTGTTATAATTCTTGTGACAATAAACCATAACATATTTTTCCAGGTTTTCTACAGAAAACTTGTGCCGTTTGTCACTTAATATTAATTTATAGGCTGAAAATCACCTTTCGACGTCAACTGACGTTACCGGGCAGAACTTGGAATTTGGCGCCATTTCTGCAGATACCTCTTCAGGCAGAGTTTGTCCGGTGCCGTTGATAAATGCGTCAATTTTCTTTATTCCTTCAAGACTGCATTTAATTTGCCACGAACCTTTTGCGATAGTGTACTCGGAAGGGCGTTACTCTGTTCAATCATTTGTTCTAATATTTCCAAGGACTTGCACAGAGGAAGGTTTTTAGTTTCTAGTTTCTCAATTGCATCGGGCAATTTGCTGAAATGTGTTGCAATACGAGCAATATTTTTTTTGATTGAAGAATCCTCAAATGCCAGCTGGCTTGAATTGATTGCAGTGGCGTCTGATCCGTCAAATTTGCCAACTACTCCTTTTATCGCTTCGAAATTCTCTGCATAAAACAATACCTACAGCTTTCAACCAAGTTCCCCACCGTGTTATTATTGGTTCTGGGGGTCGTGCTACGTTTGGTAGTTGCTCTTTATATGCTTGTACTCGCGATGGTGCCTTTAAAAACACTTTTTTTGTAGAAGAAATCAATTTATTGACAATCCCGAACTCGTTTCTGATCTCTTCCGCAACTCGATGTAATCCGTGGGCTAGACAGGTGATGTGAAGTAATTTTGGGTAGAATACTCTCAGAGCTTGACCAGCTTTCACCATATAAGGCGCACCGTCAGAAACAAAAACACATATTTTCTCGTCCATAGACGAATCGGGAAATAGTGATCTGATGGAATCATTTATAAACCGGGTGATAGTTGAATGGTTTGTTTTTTCTAGAACCTTGCAAGCAACCAAATGGGGAGTAGAGGGCTCTTTAGATAATTTTCCAACAATTAGATTCGCAATATATATCGTCCGCATGAATCTGTCGTTTCATCAGCTGATATCCATATTAGATCGTTCGAGAGATCAGCGCGTATTTCATGCGTAGATAGTTGACAGGTAGTTTTTTCGAATTGTGGATTCTTCAGGAATTATCTGATTAGTTCAATACTTCTTAAGGAATTTTCGACATACTGCGTGTGCGAGGAAGACGTGTCGACAGAATAATACAACCCGAACAAACCCGTATATCTGAAATATGCACTATCAATGAAAAAGTACCAAAATATGCAATAACGCTATAAAAATGGAATTATATGCATTTGCATATGCAAACATGCAAATGCATATAATCCGATGTCTACTTATAACCAGGTGTATATACACAGGTAGATGCTTCCTTTAAAAAATGTAATTAGCTTTCCTGGTACCCTGTTGCCTTCAAAACATTATTTTTTCATCAAAACATACTTTTAATTGCTCAAGAAACCCGAAAAAAATAAAAAATACATGATGCTTCATAAAATCAAAACACTGTGTCCATATTTGTCTTAAGGGGTAGGTTTGAGAACGTCGCAGATATCACCTATGAATGCAAAACCATTTTTTACCCCTACAGCTAAAATGTGAAGTGCTTTACAGGGGCTTAGTAGAAAAATGGCCATTGCCGAACTTTTGTGCCGCCACACTGTATTAAAGCAAGTGGAATACTTATGAAATATTATACTCTCTATGACTATAATTTTATATTTAACTTATAATTATAAATATTTTACGACGGACTTGGTAAAATAATTAAATTCATGCCGTTGTTCCAGTATTTATGCTTACCTAAATCCTGCTATTTCTTTAAAATTCTGCAACCCCATTAATTCCTCTGAAATGTTCTTGGGACTATTATTACAGAAAATAGAGCAGAATGAACATGACAATAAGTATTTTATTGTTCCTTTCTTTATGTGGAGTTTTTCATGTGTGAAGAAGTAAACTGCTTTTATTTGTTCCCAAAATTTATGGAAATTTTTAGTATTTAACAGTTATGTCAAGTAGGGTTTAGACTGGTTACACATAGGATTAGCGATGTTAATTTAAAATAAATTGTTGCTTTGCTTGACATTTTTGTATTATTTCCGTATGCGAAATTATATAATCAGATAATTTGCAAAACGTCCATGAAACAACCGTAAAGGCGGGTACAGACCGAAATGAAGAGTTCGCGAGCTGTTCAAGAACAGCTCCCGAACTGAACCCGATCAGCTCGCGAACGTATCGTCCAGACCAGAAGAGGTTCAGTCCTGTGTTCAGTTCGGCCGAGTTCGTTGAGTGTTCGAAATAATAAAAAATATTTAATCCTCCATTTTTATTACAAATTGAAATAATTAAATAAAAAAATGTCATCGCTGGAAAGCGACGAAGATAGCGATCTAATAATTGCTTGTACAGCCTATTTTTTAGTAAAACAAAATATCGAGTCGAAAAAAACAAAAAGTAAGACCAGGCGATGGTGGCAAAGAAGTTTATTTCAAAATCGCTTAAGATATGGTGGAATTCCTTTGCTTAGAGATTTACAAATGGAGGACCAAAGTTTATTTCGAAATTTTAGCCGTATGTCTGTAGCAGATTATATATTAATTAATTAATTAATTAATTAGCAGAATATATATTAAAATCTATATATCTAATAATAAGAACAACGCGTATTTTTTATTAATATGGACCAAAATAAACTACTGCCGAACAGCCAACGTCCACACATATACTGAGCTCGCCACGTGTTCGCAAACAAACCCTTTGATCTACCGACTCTACTCGGAACCCTGAGCGAACTGCCGAGCTGCTCTAGAGCTGTTCGCGAACACGCGTATACACCAAGCTCGGGAAATGTTCGAGAACTATTCGAGAGCAGCTCGCGAACTTGGTCTGTACCCTGCTACAAGGCGGGTACAGACCGAAATGAAGAGTTCGCGAGCTGTTCAAGAACAGCTCCCGAACTGAACCCGATCAGCTCGCGAACGTATCGTCCAGACCAGAAGAGGTTCAGTCCTGTGTTCAGTTCGGCCGAGTTCGTTCAGTGTTCGAAATAATGCCTATGTTTTCATATGCGTCTTTTTTTAGATGTCTCTTTTTATAATCTTTGTGCCTGGGATTCCACAAATTCTCATGCCGGCGATATTCTTCTATCAACCACACAATTTCGTCCTCTGGCCAGTCCATGTTTAATTAAAAAACTACTATAATATTCTCGATAATATATATTAAAATCTATATATCTAATAATAAGAACAACGCGTATTTTTTATTAATATGGACCAAAATAAACTACTGCCGAACAGCCAACGTCCACACATATACTGAGCTCGCCACGTGTTCGCAAACAAACCCTTTGATCTACCGACTCGATTCGGAACCCTGAACGAACTGCCGAGCTGCTCTAGAGCTGTTCGCGAACACGCGTATACACCAAGCTCGGGAAATGTTCGAGAACTATTCGAGAGCAGCTCGCGAACTTGGTCTGTACCCTGCTTAAAGGCGGGTACAGACCGAAATGAAGAGTTCGCGAGCTGTTCAAGAACAGCTCCCGAACTGAACCCGATCAGCTCGCGAACGTATCGTCCAGACCAGAAGAGGTTCAGTCCTGTGTTCAGTTCGGCCGAGTTCGTTGAGTGTTCGAAATAATAAAAAATATTTAATCCTCCATTTTTATTACAAATTGAAATAATTAAATAAAAAAATGTCATCGCTGGAAAGCGACGAAGATAGCGATCTAATAATTGCTTGTACAGCCTATTTTTTAGTAAAACAAAATATCGAGTCGAAAAAAACAAAAAGTAAGACCAGGCGATGGTGGCAAAGAAGTTTATTTCAAAATCGCTTAAGATATGGTGGAATTCCTTTGCTTAGAGATTTACAAATGGAGGACCAAAGTTTATTTCGAAATTTTAGCCGTATGTCTGTAGCAGATTATATATTAATTAATTAATTAATTAATTAGCAGAATATATATTAAAATCTATATATCTAATAATAAGAACAACGCGTATTTTTTATTAATATGGACCAAAATAAACTACTGCCGAACAGCCAACGTCCACACATATACTGAGCTCGCCACGTGTTCGCAAACAAACCCTTTGATCTACCGACTCTACTCGGAACCCTGAGCGAACTGCCGAGCTGCTCTAGAGCTGTTCGCGAACACGCGTATACACCAAGCTCGGGAAATGTTCGAGAACTATTCGAGAGCAGCTCGCGAACTTGGTCTGTACCCTGCTACAAGGCGGGTACAGACCGAAATGAAGAGTTCGCGAGCTGTTCAAGAACAGCTCCCGAACTGAACCCGATCAGCTCGCGAACGTATCGTCCAGACCAGAAGAGGTTCAGTCCTGTGTTCAGTTCGGCCGAGTTCGTTCAGTGTTCGAAATAATGCCTATGTTTTCATATGCGTCTTTTTTTAGATGTCTCTTTTTATAATCTTTGTGCCTGGGATTCCACAAATTCTCATGCCGGCGATATTCTTCTATCAACCACACAATTTCGTCCTCTGGCCAGTCCATGTTTAATTAAAAAACTACTATAATATTCTCGATAATATATATTAAAATCTATATATCTAATAATAAGAACAACGCGTATTTTTTATTAATATGGACCAAAATAAACTACTGCCGAACAGCCAACGTCCACACATATACTGAGCTCGCCACGTGTTCGCAAACAAACCCTTTGATCTACCGACTCGATTCGGAACCCTGAACGAACTGCCGAGCTGCTCTAGAGCTGTTCGCGAACACGCGTATACACCAAGCTCGGGAAATGTTCGAGAACTATTCGAGAGCAGCTCGCGAACTTGGTCTGTACCCTGCTTAATAAGACCCAAATTCCTCCGTTTCTACACATACATTCCCGCCAAGAGAGAATCGCGCAACTATACATGCATGCGCAGTAAGAAAAATGTGCGAGACCCGTCGCCATATTTTTCTCATTAGTCCTTCTTTCATGTGTAGGTAAAGTGTGGTATTATTTTTTTCGTCAAGTGCATCCCCCGGCGCGATGGGTTACTAGTTGGAAAACGTTTGCACACGCAAGTGTGCCAGTAACATAAATAAATATGCAGTAAGTATAATTTTTCCATACTTTTTGATATTTTAGGAAAAGTAAGTTTAGAAGGTTGCGTCAGCATAATTCACTGGATTGCTCCATCAATTGATTATAGCCGAATATTTATTTGACCTTGACGTAAATAATCTGGAGAACAGACGTGCCTGTAATCTATTTTTTAACGTCACTCATCTCCCAGAAATTATTTATTATGTATTACTACCTATAACAATAACTTATAGGTTAGATAGGAACGCCTAAAAATTGACCATAATGAAATCGATGGACGGATAGGTCATTAAACTCTAGTGTAAATTTTAGGACAAATCATGATGTGAAAGTAGAGGCACACCAGCAGGATTAGTTTTTACCTTGCTTTACTGAAGCTATGCTTGTCAGGCAGGGAGAGATCTTTGGGGTGCGATATTGCCAATTTACTTTTTAAGTGGGAAATATATTTGTAACAACGCTTTTGGAATTGTTATGACAACATTAAAGTCAAAGATTATCATTGTAATGGGAATCGATGTAAATTATTAAAAAGATTAACGTACTGCCTGTGCAATTCAAATTCTTAGTACAAGTCTAGATGGCAATCTTAAATTACACTTTCGAACTAAACCTCCCTTCTAGTTAAGCCTACGTCAAGCAAATCTGTTACTTATTGTAGTTACATGTACTTGTCTCCTGATATCAGTTATTTAAGAAATTAAAAAGTAAGTAATTTTCAGACAAATTATCCCCCCTGTGCGGCGTCTAGGAATTGTTGGGTGGAGGCTTCTGATTATGGTGTAAAAGGCAAATATCCCTTTAGAAGGTCTGAAAATGCATATTGTCAAACAATTTTTTTTCAAACATTGAAACAAAAATTTTATGCCGTAAAAATAAACAAAACAGCAATAACCAGGATTTAACACTAAACATAAACAAGAATTGTTAGTAGAGCCTCCAGATCACTCCTCCACTGATGATTTGTTCCTTGCCCTTAACTATAGCACAAGTTTTTTTGGCAGAGTTTATCTTTGGTTCCCAAATTGGTAATAATACAAAATTGGACAATTTCAACGATGATATAACATAAATTATATTCAAAGAATTGTTTTCAAATTGCGTTCGAAAAATTTACCCTCTTACCATAAATGACATGGCTAAAATGATTTTCACACTAAATGGTCTAGTTAACCTATTCTCTGCCAATGTCATTTATCTCACAACAGTCACGTAACTAGACCTACATTTTTGGAAGGGTACAGAGGAGGAACCAGACAATTAAAAGTGAGCACCGTATGTTTGGCATAATTTGACAAACAATTTTGAAGAGTCTGCTGAAGTTTTTCAGGTTGGCACCACAAATTTTTGGCCTACCCATACTTATGTGCCTTTGTCAGATTCAAAATTGTGTGGATAGTTAAAAAATGCCACCCTTATTGTTCAAAGCTAAATGGTACTAGCTGTACTATACAGTGTACATTGGATTTCCAATGAATACATTAAATTTATTTTCTTTTTAGGGCCATCATGGCGCTCCCTTCGCTTGCCGTACCCCTATCGGCATTATACGTTAGCTTAAACAATCGTTCCTTTATTGAATCTTATCTTTGCATCACCGACAACCAACATGGAATCTGTGATGCTATGGAAAGAGGAGCCTGTGTCACCCCTCAGCTATGAGGTAATCATAAATACATAAGAGTATATTATTAACCAAGGTTTAGCAGTAGGCTGTTATTGCCTTACCGTCAGGATATGCGAAGCATTGAGGGATTTAAGACATGAAGGCATTAATAGCTTTCTAAACCGCGGTTAATATATTATTTTTTCCACTACTAATACATTTACAAAATCTTGCTGTAGTTATTAATTTATTCATTTTACTCCCTTGCATTATCGGCTCTATTAGGTAATCATTTCAGTCTAGTACTTATGATTTGACGTTTTACCAAATTTTTGCTGTCAGATTATTATAACTTGCACTAATTTGCAGTAATCTGGGTTGCCAGTTTTCAAGAGTTTGACAGTTTGTTTTGCCATATGCCTCTATTGGAGGTAAATAATAACGAAAGTAAAGACATACTTTTTCTATATATTTTGCGTCTAACGCGAGTTAGTAAATTCCCAAGCTGTACTTTATTAAAAAAAATCATTTACTTATTATCTTCTTACATTAATAATATTAGAAACCCTAGCTTTCTTGAACTAATTTGTTTCATATTTTTATTATTTTAAATTGTTAAATGATTTGTCCTTTTTCCGATTATAAGCTGATGCATGATACAATGACACAAGGTAAGATATCTAACCCTTCTAATTTCGTCTGGCGCTCGCAGTGACGTTACAGGGAGAGTCATTTTTAAATTTGTTATGGACATTTAGATTGCTGTTACCGTTTCTAATTCTCTTTTAAAGGTATTAAAAGGTTTTACGCATTTAATAGTACCTATGTGAAACGAAAGAATAATATCAATGTTATTTAGGTATATTAATTTCATAAAAATATAACACACATTACAGCTAAAATACCACTAAAATAAGACAAAATTCCGACAAATTTTCAAAACATCCATTGAGAACAAACACATGGGAAGCGGACGAGCTGCTTGTCGCCGCTTGGCGTCTGTGACGTGATGGGGAGAGCTCAGCCACGCTTCCCTATGTGTGGTATCTTACCTTGTGTCATTGTATCATGAAACTGATGTGATATTTCTTTAGAAATAAAATTTGAAGCAAAAAATTGTGAAATTTTTAGAGTACCCGATGAATAAAGGGAGAGGCAAAAATAAATTTAAGTTCGAAGTAATCATTCATTCAATTTACGTTTTGTTCTATTATTAAGTCGGGTTTGTTCGTCAAAGTAATATTGCTCTACTTGTCCAATAGTATGCATGTAATGTGCCTATAATTTTAGGAGGTGTCACTACTTGATGATGCTTTCTATCAAACTTCATTGGACGACTTAAAATTTGAAAATGACACCCTCGACGCTTGCGAGTCCAAGGCAGAGGTTGCTTCCCACATATTGGAGAATTTGGAGAATCTGATGGATCTAGATGAACTCATCAAAGCCGGTAAGATGCAATTTGTAATCTTTTTTACATTAGGGAATTTAAAAGCAATTTTTCTTATTTCTGTCTGATTGGAGCTGATTTTAATGATTTTAACACCCTGTATATTTTAAATTCTGTACAGTTGGTATGGTATTTGCAGAATTATACCGTTGATCTTTTGACTGCAATAAAATCTCATTATCCCTTCGACTATAAAATAAATAAGGAAATCCCAAATTTTAAAACCTTTTCGAGCAGAGCCGGACCAGGTATACAAATTCACTTTATACCTATGCCAGATGCATATAGTATAAATACAAAGTGATTTTTAATAATTTTAATCTTTAGTGGCTGCTACGCTAGTTATCATAGTCGGCAAGCAAAAATCATTCCCAATTCTAATAATACAAAAGCAGAAATTCAAAATTGTATGATTGAAAATGATTTATATTTTGATGAAACTTACATAAAGCGAGAACTGCTAGAAGTATTAAAAGTTTTTAAAACAAATAAGGAATACGAGTGTGACAAACTTGCAGCAGAAAATGGACATACTGTTGCGTCTTCCTCTGTACTATTGTATATTCAATCCTATTGAGCTAATATGGCACCAATTAAAATCCAATATTAGGAGAAATAATATTTCTCCTACATTAAATGCATCTGTAGTAGAATTAATTACAAACGAAGTAAGAAAAATTTCTGCAGACAGCTGGAAAAACTGTGTACAGCATGTACTTAAGGTGGAAAATTCTTACAATTGTATGATTACAAATGTTCAACCCTTAATTATAAGTTTCAGCTTAGATGAAGATAGTGATAGTGAAACAGAGTTAAATTTTGAATAAATTATCAATAGTTTCTTAGAATTTAATTAATTTTTATTGTACTTGTTATCCTAATAGTTATACTTTTAAATTATATTATTTTCAATTATCATTAATTGTTATCATTATTTTACATTTATTATAGGTACTTAAAACTAAAAATACCTATCTATTTATTTTAAATTATAAAAATAAATCATGTGGTGTGGTATACATTTTCAAGCCGGCCCTGGTCCCATTTATTGAGCTTTGAAGAGGTCCAGGCGTATACAATAGGGTTTAATCAGGTAGTTTATTTATGGCAGTAAGTCAACGGTATAATTCTGCAACAACTATACGTTTAAACCTGATCCAAATACAAGAAACATACACAGATTTGGAGCAACGGACAGACTATAACTATTCCAAATTAGTTTTTACCAATGGCGTTGTACTGGTCCATCGCACTAAATCGACAATAGTATATTTTTGGTGAATGCGCCGGATGTCTGTTCAATTACGTTTTATTCGTTGGGTCACGTATTGGTGACTGCGTGTAAAAATTCGCTATGAAAATATTGTCGGTGTTCCATTATTGTTGCAAATCGTGTATGTATCGGGTGGTCAACTAAGAATCATTTGCTGCCGGTCATATCTGAAAAAGTAGTAATCGTCGAGCATCCCGGTAAATTTTTTTACTAAAAGTGCCCAAGAGAAAATGGTGGAAATTATTTTCGAGTTTGTAAAATATCCGCAACAGGCATGATCAAGTAAATTAAGATTTTCGTTGTGTTTTTACTAATTGAGAGGTATTGAAAATATCTACATATTTCAAGCCTTACAGATTTGCTAATACTTTTTGTCTCGCACACATTATGCAATTTAGTAAAATAAAGTGGTGGGGGAAATTCAATTTAAAAAAAATAAACTACCGTTTTGTTGGTCTCGTTCAGATGAACCTTATTTACCCTACGCTTTTTGCATCCTGGAGTTTTGTCGTCGCCTCTAGATGGCGTAAACTGAAATATAAGTAAATATTAGGCATTTTCTCAAAGAAATTAAATATAATGATAGGTTTGTTTTAAGATGGTATAACAGAGAATTAAATCCTTAATATTTCTGTAAACAAATGCAAGTTTGTATCTTTTTTAGAACCGCCGTTATTGACTAAAATATATTACATATACGAATTCTTCCGTTTAACGGGCATATACATTTTATTTATCTGATAATTTAAAATTTTAACACATTAATGAAATGAACAAAAAGTTACAAAAAGAAATACTATGACAATCTTGAAATTACAAAACAAACACTTATATTATTTTAAACCAAAGATATGTACAAAAATAGGTGAAAAATGTGGCTTCGGCAAACCCCTGTTTGCATATCTAATGCCCTCTTCCAGAGAACTGGATGGCATAAACCCTGAAAGCAACTATTGCATTATTTCACATTCATTCGAATTACACGCCAATCATATCGAATGCTGGTTCATTCGCTAAACGCATCTTAGTAAGAAAACTTGTCAAAAACACAAAAAGCAAATGACTTAAGTGAGAAACTGACAATATTATGTATTATTTAGACAATCAATTAATTTTTTTATGTTTTCAAGCTTACTCTTTTTATTTTAATGGTATATTATATTTTAAATATACCTATTAAAAGTTACCTTAAACAGGAACTAATAATGATAATAATGCTTTATTGTTAAAGCGGTTCACAAAGTAAACGTTAACATTGTCAAGGATACCTACAATTTAAAATTTACCAAATAAAATTTAAACGTATGGAACTAGACTATAAACATTCAATACGTAGCAGTAGTAGTACAGTACACCTAAAAATCATAAAATTATTCACATTGAACATATCAATTGGAAATAAAATACAACAGTGTTCCTAGCAAGCGTTAACATAATCCAAGAAAAAATACAAAATTGTGATTCTAGAACATGAACACTAAGGATACAATTTAGTTTTTGATTTAAACCCTTTTATATTCCTTGTCGATTTACAATCACTGAGAGGATGATTGTAGACCTTGCTGCAACTATGCTGAACATGCTCAGCCGAAAATCGGAAATGTAAATACTATTTCTGCATCTCCGCGAAGGATACTGGTGGAAATGATCGACTGTAGGAAACAGGCTAACATGTTGTCTAGCAAATACCAAAGCCTCAAACACAAGGAAGTGTTAAAATTTTATGTGTCTTAAAAAGGAGTTTACAAGAACTTAACGGGTTAATAGAGAAGATCTGACGAGTAATTCTATTCTGCAAGGCAAAGATAATTATGCTGCATTTCATTGGTTTGAACTAATGGTATAAACATTTTTTTTTATATATATTTTTAATTTTAACAGGGTTTGTGTATTTTTAAAAATTGTAAGTCATCTTTAATATGTGTTTCTAAATTTTTGTTCATTTATTATTAATGTGTTAAAATTATCCGATAAATTATTTAAAAATTTATAAGCTCCTAAAACGGAAGATTGCGTATATTTAATTTATTTCTGTCAATAACTCCGGTTCTAAAAAATATACAACCTTGCGTTTTTTATCGAAATGTTAAAGATTTAATTCTCTATGATACCATGTTAAAAGAAACCTATCATTATATTCAACTTTTTTTAGAAAATTCCTAATATTTGATTATATTTCAGTTAACGCCATCTAGCGGCGACGGCAAAAAATCAAGGATCAAAAATAAAAGCGCAGGTCACAATATTTTCTGTAAAAACGATAAATATCTTTATACAATTGTCTTGATTTCGTTGGCAGAGAGAGTCCTTGACAAGTGAGGCTATATTTTGAATGTCTTCCTTTTTCACGGACACTCTTTCTTGACAACCTTGTTGATACATTTTAATCAATTTATTTAAAGATGAATTCGCTAGGAAGAATATAAATCTTGATTTTACTAGATGCTTGTTTTTAGTAGATGATTGTTTTGTTCGTTGTTTAAACGCTCAGTAATAATTAAGTCAGTGCTAGGGACGTATTCATCATTTTGTTTCTAGATCAATATTTCGATACATTTTCGTTTTATCCTAAAAGCGGTGTTGAATATTCAAATACCTGCTCCACAGCATAACGCTCTCTTAGCTGTATTAGGTAATAGGTAGCGCTGTCGTTGCTAGGTAATTAATAATATCTTTTTGTGGGGACGAATAACCAAAGGTATAAGATTGACGAGGTGTCAAAAATATTAAGATAAGTTTGGTCAGTTCAGGGCGATTTTGACGCCATATAAATAGTAGTTGTAGTTTTGTTGATATTGTAAAAAATAAACCACATTAAAGGAAAGGATGGAGTTTTAGTTATATGTATCTGAAGCTCCATAAATCAGATACAGTCCACAGAAGGGAACCATAGGCTGCTCAAGGAGGAATAGGAATAAATACCAGCAAGGGCTCCTACAAGCGGTTAATTATACTCGTCTTTAGGGACCAATTACCTGATGTTTAGGGTTGAAATACTTTTAATTAATAAATTAACGGAAGCCAGAAATGGAATTTTGTCAATTTGCACAAAACAAAATTTGTGCAAATTGACAAAATTTCGTTTCCTGCTTCAATTAATTTTTTATCACAAATTTTAACACTTTATGTAATTGATCCCCTAAAACGGGTATTTTCGGATAAAACTAAAAAGCAACGAAATATTGATCAAAAACGAAAAGCGCCATTATAGTTTTTTTTTGTAAGAAATAGAGGGAGATAAATAAAATCGAGACAGGCAGGTGAAGGCCAAATTCCAAAATACGTAAACTGAACATTAAATAAACTAGTAAAACTGCATTCGTAAATTACTAGTTCATTATTGAATAATTTTTCACTGCTTTGTGCTGCAATTAAATACAGTGTTTAACTTTTAAAAAAATATTAGGTCGCAGTTCATTGTCTTTGATAATGTTGTTTTGAGTTTTATTTACTACGCGTTCACAATAACCACATTAACCATAATATTGTAACTTAATTTTTATATTTATGAAATTGGTGTCGTATTGTCGTCTCCGCCGATATCTCATAGAACTTGCCGCGATAAACCAGTTGGTCAAGCCATATAATGACACCCCTTATTCCCATCAATAACATAAAGTATGTCCATGCTGGTATGGACGGCATTCCAAAGATTTGACGTTCTTTTGAATGTTTTTATTCTATTGCCAGTGTTGCAAAGTCTGGTGAAATTTCACTAGATCTGGTGATTTTATGAATAATCTGGTGATTGATGAAAAACTTTTTAGAAAGGTCCAATTTCTGGTGATTTAGAGTATTTCAAAATTGGCGGAATTTGTAGACTTGCATAGTAATTTTTCTTTTTGTGTACAATCATACTTTAAAAAAAGTAATGTAGGGTCATGTAGTCATGTGCTCATGTGCTCTTTATGGGTCAAACTTAAAATTGCAAAATCAAAATTTGAAAATTTTCGCTCGCTTAAGAGATACGGGTGAAAATCAAAAAATTGACAATTTCAAAATTACCCTATATTTTATTAGTTAAAAGAGATACACAAAAATGTTTTATTCAGTAGTTTCTTTATAATGATTGTTGAATAATCTGCCGTTTTCAGAATAAGTATACGGGGTCGGGTAAAAAAGTTATCGGACCTAACCTCTTTTTTAAATGGAACACCCTGTATAGTTTAATCTACAAAGATAGCATTTTAAATTCTAACTAAATCGGAAACCAATAGCATCCATGGTGTGTTATATATTTGAAAAGAGAATTTAAAATGCTATCTTTTAGATGAAAATATACAGGGTATTCTATTTAAAAAAATGAGGTTAGGTCCGATAACTTTTTACCGACCCCGTATACTTATTCTGAATGCGAGATTTTATTCAACAATGATTATAAAGAAACTATTATATAAAACATTTTTCTGTATCTCTTTTAACTAAGGAAATATAGGGTTAAATTTGAAATTGTCTACTTTTTAATTTTCCCCGTATCTCTTAAGCGAGCGAAAATTTTCAAATTTTGATTTTACCATTTAAGTTTGACCCAAAAATAGCACATGACACCTACATTACTTTTTTGATAGCGCCAACAATTACGGAGATACCCTATAAAAGTGTCGAAAATGGGACACCCTGTACAGTTGTGAGCAAGAATTTGATTTACTTATAGAGTGAACTGTACATAAAACAATGTTTGGAGTAGAAAAAATATATTGTGTGTTATATATTTATAAAGAGAAATACAACTGTATCTTTTTTTGCTAAAAATATACAGGGTGTTCCATTTAAAATTAGAAAGACCCGATAACTTTTTTTACTTGACCCGGTAGATGTGATTTTTAGGTGGCATCCTATTCTACTTAGCATAGCATAGCATAGCACACTATGAAACTTTTATATGAAATTTTCTTGTATTCTTGATAATAAAAGATATAAAGGATAAGGTCTAAAATCAAAAATTTACCCTCGTATCTTTTAAACCAGCGAATTTGCAAAGAATTTAAGAATTTTTTTATCAAGATTTTCTTTTTTTATTTAAAAATCGTCTGCGTCTGGGGGCTTTAATCCCTAACATAATCCTCCCCCCTCGCTGCGCTACTGCCGCCTGTTAATAAAGATGCAACTTATCATAGTATAGAAAATAAGTGAATTAGTTAATCATAAAGGATCGCGACAATAAACAAACTGCAAATCGATTATATCCACTTACAAGAAGCAGGTTCGAAAGGTAGCACCTTGATTTAAGTGTGTAAATAGTTATCCAACCCAGAGGCGGACGCCTTTTAGTATTTAAATATTTTAATAGTATAATAATATGTTGTTGTATACGGTGGTTTTTTTGCAATTAAATTATATTACAGACGGATAATAAGAAATCAATCTAGTTTTTAATAGGTGTAATTTCTACTGAATATATCCCATTTATTCAATCTGACCGATAACAATAATTGGAAAAAATCCTTTTAATGCAAAAATTGTTTTTCTGGTGACTAGTTATAAGTCTACACCGGTTTACCTTGCAAACATTAATGTATATTTCCAATCAACTATTTATGCAAAGATCGACAAGATAGCTTTTGTTATTATCATTATAATATTATTTATAATCGTTTCAATGCTGGTTTCCTATTGCATAACTTACAATGTAATATTTACTCTGAGTCCGTTTTTGGGGGTTTGGGTAAAACGTATTTCGAGTATGTTCCGAAAAAACAATCGAAATTTCTTCTTTTTCTTTTTATTTTTTTACATCTTTATTATTCAATTAATTTAATATACCTAGTATAAATTTAATTTTAAAAATTGATTTTTCGTTTCTGAGATGAGGTCAAATTTTTAAATACAGCTTTGACGACGATAGTTAACGAATAAGTTAAACTTTTGACGTTTTGTCACAAAAATCCGTCACATAATATTTCTAAATCGCAGGTGCGTAAACATTTCTGTCTGTATCCAATTCATCACTTTATTACCCCTAGATAAAAGTTGTGCCCTTGGGAGTCGGCCAAAATTAATTTTAGACGACATGTTCAGATCTTCTTAAATTTGTTAATTTAGCTGAACTACTAAAGCACATAAAAATTTTTCTACAAACATTAGCCCCGGAAAATACCTCATTTACAAGTTGAAATATTCCTAACATTTTTATTTGCTTACTTCCCGTTTGTTTTTTATATGAGGATGAGAAACTGATTTTTTGTGAAATTTTAATGTACAATGCCTGCGGCATTTTTTGCACATTTTTTAGGTCATAACTTTTTTGTGCCTCCGTGTATTTAAGTTTTTATTGAAAATAATACTTTTCTCATATTTATTACGTAAAGAAGGTACACTCATTTCAGGTCGCCCAGAGTTGCTGTTTCGGAGATATATGCGTTTATATTGTTTAGTGCCTATTATTAATTTACAAACAAATTTTTTTTTAAAGTAACCTATGAGAAAACAAATGAAATTTAGAGATGCAGTTGCTATAAAACTCTATGTTTTTATTTGCTTGTTGATTATTGTAAAATAGCTGTGTAAAAAATGTTTCATTTCTGAGTTTATCCTAAGTAAGTAACAATGGAGGTTTCATAGCAACTGTATCTCTAAATTTAATTTGTTTTCTCATAGGTTACTTTAAAAAAATTTTTTGTTTGCAAATTAATTATAGGCACTAAACAATATAAATACATATATCTCCGAAACGGTAACTCTGGGCGACCTGAAATTAGTGCAACTTTTTTACGTAATAAATATGAGACAAGTATTATTTTCATTAAAAACTTAAATACACGGAGGCACAAAAAAGTTATGACCTAATAAATGTGCAAGAAATGCCGCAGGCAGCGCCCCCTACTAGTTCCTCATCCTAAAAAAACTATAATTGCCAAATTTTGTAAAAAATCATTGGTTTCTGTCAAAGTTATTACAGAAAAACAAAAATGAAGTTTTAACTTTAACACCCTGTATATCAGTTAATATCAACTTTCGGATATAGGTAAGTATAATTAAATCCTAATATTTTTCCGTAAAGAGTCTGTGGTTGTTCCTTGTCCCATTACTTAGCGGCCACCCTGTTTACATGGCAAAAAATAAGTATTTTTTTCGTTTTTTGCATAGAAGGCCGTGACTTCGTATTCGGACTAACTTTTAATTCTGAATAACTTTTACAAATGAAAATTGTATCTAAATCGAAAAATAAGAGTACCTATTTTACTCGTGGACGACTTTTAAAAAATTGAATCTCCGTGGTATGCATCAGTTTTCTACAATTTTATTAGTGTTTTTTTAGTTTAAGAGGATGCAGAAACCTTTATCAAGAATACAATTTTCTGAGAAATGAAAAATAAAAAGTTTTCCATATGGAGCGAAAATTCTGCCATACTATTTTTAAATTACGATTTGGTGTAACATGCAGTTAAATCTTAATTTCTAGATAGTATAATTTAATAAATTTTATTGTTACATTTAGGTAAAATTTGAATTTACTATATATTTTTGCTTCAATAAAGACCAAAAATTACATAATTAATTTGATATATTCTCCACAAAATGTCGAAAAATGTCCTAAAAGCAGACTTTACTAAATCGAAAAATAAATATTTTCCCCATATGGTTACAACTTTAATGGTCACACTGTATGTGATCCTCAAACATTATTTTTGACAGAATTAGATGAAGAATTCGATAAGAAAACTATGCATGATCATTATGGAAAACGTATCTAAAAATACCGAGGATTTGTATAGTTCACGTGTATTGTTTAACATTTCTTATCCAGATTAAGTTACAGGGACGTCCTTGTTGCTATTTATGAATGTGCAAGGTCCACTGTGTGTTAAAAAAGATGCACTGAATGCATTGTGGGGTCACAAATATAGATAACTTTTCTTGCGAACAAATTAATGTAGTTGATTGTCTCACTTCCTAGTTTTGTTCATTTTATAGTATTTACTAAATAGAAATTTAAAATGGATCTTGTTTAACAACTTGGATTGGAGTGAATTTTGGTGATCACTTTTATTGTTAAAATGTGCAAGTCACAGCACTTATGTACGTTTCAAATTTCTTCGTGTATTTTCCTTGTACAAGCTTTTGATTCCCTTTTTTTTTTTGGTTATTTATAAATCAGCAAGATGTAAACATTAATAGTTTACAGATTCCGATCACCATATGTATCATCAAATTAACATGTAAGAAAACACCGAAGTTTACAAAAAAAGATGTATTTTTCAATAATTAAATACAAAAAACACGTCGAGGAAAGCGACATGCACTCCGAATGGCAAGCGGAGCATAAGTGTCCCTTAAAATAATCTGTCTATAATCCTAACAACCTAACGACTAAACAGATCGACATAGTACAAATCGATTGCTACATGCACTTTTACATTAATTGTTTAATAATACTACTATACCTCTTTTGAAGGGACTAAAATGAAATATAAAAGTAGAATTTTAAACAGTTATTATTAAAAGACAATTAAAAATTGGAATTCGAAAGTAAACTGTTATTTGATTTTGATTACTATTCGCTGTTACATACATAATTTGTGTTTTCACACAGGAAACTGTCACTTCTTCCATGATTAGGGCTGATATGACAAAGTCACCTCAAGGTACAGAATGACGTAAGTCATCCTTAACACAAGCTTGACAGTATATTAAAGTTCGTTTTAACTCTCATTTAAAGGAATAGGCCTTTAAGAACATGGTAATCTTAGACTTAACAAGTCAATTGACACTTAAATTAATTTAGAACATAGTTTTTTAACGTTAAGGTTACCTCAGCTAAGGTCTAACTTAAGATAACATTCAAATATCGGCCCTTGGGCTTAGGCCTTTAATATACTGCCAAACTTGTGTTAACGATGACTTATGTCATTCTGTACCTTAAGGTCACTTTGATATGTCGGCCCTAAGGGCACGAAATAAAAATTCTAGTAGGGTGACATCTACAGGCTGTTCCACCGGGAACCACCTCGAGCTATATATGAAAAACTATACATAGATTTTCAAAATTGGACAGAATGCTAATGTTGATGGGAGCAACTCGGCTAAAATAATTTAAATATGGGGCACTTCCTATTATACCGGAAGTCGGTGTCAACTTGCTTATTTTAAATGGAATACCCTATATATTATTACATTTTTGGGTTCTACGCGAGGTTCTAGGCAGATTTGTCATATACCTAAGTCTAAGCTTGTTTGACATATCTAAGTTTTTATGTCAAAAATGTCGTTGTAGACCTTAAAATAAATATTCGTATAAGAAAGCCTTTATTGGTTAATTTGGGTTGAATTCCCTGCTTTAATAGATTTTTTGTAATATTTTAATAACTATTAATAATAAAAAATAAGATTAAAAATGAAATTGAGAAAACTGCACAAAATCTACATTTTCAAATGAAAACCCCAAAATTTTATAATTATTTTCTATTTAGCATTAAAAATAAGGGTAAGTTTGTATAAGGTTGTCAACATTAGCATACTGTCAAATTTTCAAAATTTTTCTATGTACAGTTTTTCATATGTTCCTTAATAACATGCTAACATTTAAGGAGATTCTTGGGTCCAGTTTCAGAAAAATCTTCATATGAACATATGTCCAAACGTCTTAACTTTTGAGATAGGTACAGGGTGTTAAAGATTTTCATGTTTTTTAAAATAATTTGTTAAGGTTAATGACTTAAATACGTGACAACTAGACTAAGTAGACAACTGTCAAAACTGTTTATGTTTACAAAACAAAATCTGCTTCTTACCTACTACTTCCTTTTTAATCTTTGTTAATACCTAATTTCATAATAGAGTTCAAATGAATGAATTTCATTTTTTTTATAAGAAAACTGTACGTCAAACGACAAAAAAGACGACAGTTGCTTAGCAAGGAATGAGCATTTCAAAAATAATTTTTAATTAAAAAAAAAAGTGGCGTAGGTAGCATTCTTTTCTTCCAAAATACCGAGGGCAATTCCCGCACGAACGCCACTGGTCGAAACAAACAAACATGTTATATATCATAAAATGCCTCTTGATGAATAGAAAGTGTGCCAAATTTCGCAAAAACATCTGGAGCAGTATCACAGATATTAATAAAAAAGGAGATTTTTGAAAATCTTTAACACCACTCAAAAGTTGAGACGTTTAGGACATATGTTCATATGAAGTTTTTTTAAAATGTACCTCCTTAAATATTAGCATGTTATTAAGAGACCCTGTATAGATCGAGGCGGTTCCCGGTGGGACATCCGGGTTAAATTTATCGTTCAAGTACGTATCGTTTGCTGATTCGGTCGGCTATATGACAGCTTCGTTCGGGTAGGGCGGTTAAAATTGCGACAAGGCCATGCTCCTAGAAAAAATGCTTGGTAGCGTAGAGTCGTTTTTCGTTTATTACATTACAATTAGATATACAACGTAAAATATCGACAATAAAATATCCTTTTCTGTTATGGTTTATGCCAAGTGTGAAGGTAAACTTAAAATGACGAAACAGGTCACGGTTACGATAAATATTCCATACATTTTTATTTTGGCAAAAATAAATCCTGATAAGTTCTCAATCGGGGACATTATAATATATACAAATATTTGCCGTTTTACTTATTAGGCTTCTAATTTTTATTAACCTATATTTTATACATTAAGTTATAATGTTCTCTAAAAAAATTACAAAGTTATCTCTTTTGACCTAAAAGAAGAAATTGATTTATCAAGTTTCATTGTTTGATGCGTTCTCGACTAAACAACTGCAGGGGCGGAGGGGAAGAGAAAGTTGCACCCCACAGAATTTAAATGTATATTCACCAGATATACCGGGTGCTTCAGGAGGAACGCTCACCCCTATAACTTTTTTATTGTTTTAATTACAGAAATAAAATTCGGTGGGTTTGTATGTGATATTATTTTGCATTTTATGACAGGGCGGACTCCATTTTGTCACTTCCGGTTTAACCGGAAATGACCTCAAATTTAGATTTTTAAATGAAACAGCCAGTATATTTTTGGCTATATCGATTCAGAATACCATTCCAAATTCAACGACACACCATACGTCACTTTTTGACACTTTAAATAATTTTATTTTTATTTTTGCATCTAAGTTGCTATGAACTTCCTAAAATGGTTTACTACACTTCTAAGCCAAATTCTGATAAAAATGCAATTTTTAAAACAAAATATTTTTTTTCTCTTTTAAAATTTTTTTAACCATGCACTGACCGATATCATTATACAATACATTAACTCCCCCAAAATTCACGACCCGCCACTGAACAAATATGTTATTTAATTAAAAAAGGACACGGAATAGGTCACAGTACAAGGAGATAATTTTGTTTCTAAGTGCTTTTGTTTAATAAAATATATTTCGATATAGTATACATCATTTGGGAAAAATTTTTTTACGGCTGACCAGAAAATATTGAGTTACTGAATGATTTTTCCACCTGAAGTTGTTAATAACTTTTTGGTTTCCGCATATGTAAAGAAATAAGTCTTCCTGGTTTTCTTTACTATGATATGCGAGCGAGAAGCGTTAGTATGGTTATGTTTAGAGACCTGATTTCAAGCATTATGCTTATTGCTGACTTTTGCAAGCAACCATAAGATTATTTGACGGGGGGGTTCATGCGTGGAAAAGTTTCGAAAAGTAATACCCTGCCGCGTTAGGCAAACCGGTATATATGGTATTTTTCGTGTTAAATTGATGGTGGGGGGGGGGGGGGAAGACCCCCTCCCCTAGATCCGCGCTTGGGTATATTTGATCCAATTGATCCAATGATTGATTTAATATATTTCAACGAATCAATAACTTTGTTATTAAGTTAATAATTAGAATATTTCCTTAAAACGAATATGTAGCATGTATGTAGCATCACATTCAAATGAATCTTATAAGCATCTGCGATTTCTACTTTTTTGGCAAATCATTTTCAGAATCTTCAGTCTATGCATAACAAAATAAAAATCGTATTAAGTACTTATGTACATACATATTATATTAATAATCCAAAATATTTTTTTAACCACCCCTAAAAATGTTAACGTTGCGTATAAATATCAGTTAACATCTACAATGGTTACATCTGATAGCAAATGATTAAGTCCGCTTTATAAGCGGAGCTTATCTCCGATAGTGTTCACCATTTTGCCAATTTCTTCATCTGTGAGTAACTTTTAAGAGGTCTATTTCAATGATTTCTGTGCTAAAAATCCCTATAAGTTTGAAACAATTTTCTATTTCTATTAAACATTTTCAAATTTTGTTCACGGGTAAAGGGCAAAAAGAACATTCATTTCAAAACTAGTTTAAGTATAAACCATTTATTAAGAACACGTTTAAGTACATTTTATCAAGATAATAACCTAAATAACTTACACATATTTAAAACTTACTAAGCCGCTAAATGGTAAAGATTATTTTTCTTTAAAAAGTTTTCAAACTGTACACTGTCACTCAAAGTAGCCATATTAGAACTGTGGCACAGCCACTAACCTGCTTGCTTGCCGTCCGTCAATATCAAATATCTATCCTATTGATGGGCACACTACGGGAGTGTTTTTAAATTACTACAGTAATAGTCAGAGACACGTATTTAACTCAATATTTTGGATCAGTATATTTCGGACGAATACATCAATTTAGGCGAAATTAATAAAATGTTGAGGTATTATGATAAAAGTATGATGTAAAAAAACAACATGTTTTTAAATGTATTTAAAATAAACGGATATTTATTTAAGGCACTTGAATATAGGTTAAATTGATAGTACATTTTCGTTAAATTTATTAATTTCGTTAATTTAAGTCAACTTGACATAAATCAAATATTTCCTTATTCAAATTAATTATATATTTTAGTTATGAGTATTTTGTACTTCCATTGTCGTTATTTATGTATATCACAACGTTTCAACTGGTATTAAGTATTTACCTGAAGACGGCTGGACTGGAGATGTTTACCAATTGAAACGTTGTGATATAAATAAATAAAGACAATGGAAGTTCAAAATAGTACGTCTATCACTCATGATACAGCATTGTCTCTTAACCTTCAAACAAACAATGTTTAGTTAGTTGCGAGGTGTTCTGCTATCGAGTTATATAAGATTACATTATCCGTTGGTTAATATTTAATAAAATATGACAACAAAATATTCATAAAGGCTCCGCCTAACCCTGGAACATATTTTAAGATGGGGAACTTGGCTAAATGCTGCCATTCCGATAAATTTAGATAATTTAGAAGCTTGATACTTCAATTTGAAGGTATAGAGGAACCAAATCAATTCAAGAATGTCAGGAAGTTTTAGAAATACCCGAACTGGAACAATTTGGCCTTCATTATAAGTTATTTTAAATTTAAAGTCGGAGTATTCAATTTTTAGAAAAACAACAGCTACCCTTAGCCCAATCCGTGAATATTATTAACAGTTTTGAAGCTGCAGCAAATACTCGATGATCTATAGGTCAAACAATGAAAGAAAAATTGGTTCAGACTATCTTAAAGAATAAAGGGCTTCAAACATTGCAAAAAATATCTACTATTTTGAGTGGTGGGTAAGATTCCGATTTTGAAATAGATCCAGCAATTATACCGAAATTTAAATATGCACCAATAACCAGTATATATGTAGAACGTAGTTTTTCTAAGTACAAAAATATTTTAACAGACAGAAGACAAATTTTAACAACGGATAAGTTCAAAAACATTTAGTTATACGTTCTTTTAAGCATTAATCAAAATTAGCAGCACATAAATAATAGATATCAATATTATTAACTTATTATCATTAGAACTTATTTTTTTCTCTCGTTGATTTATAAATTTAATTTTTGCTTAATTTGCTTATTTGGTCCTTTTTTGATAAATTTTGTGCTTTTTTAGCACTTATTGTTTAATATTTTTATGCTTTTTTCAATTTTTTTTGCGCTTTCTTATCCTTCGCTATAGTTATGTTATTATTTCATTATTTGGATAAGTCAAAATAATAAATAATAAATTCATAATTATTTTGAGTTTTTAGATAAGTAAGGGCTTTTAAAAAATAACATTTATTACACTCTGGCAAGCTGTAACATTTTTTACTTAGCTTATTCCGGCTTAACGGGATATTCGGGTTTGTTCTTTATATTTTTTTTTGTCATAATTTGGTCATGAACCCCTTATGAACCCAACGAAAAGCACTGGGAAGCCATTATCGAACATTTCGAGCGGTATCCAGAAATGGACATTGGAAAGGTCAGTGGTCCGAATGGAAAAAAAAGAACTCTGACAACTTTTAGCAACCAAACTAAATAGTTTGGGTTATTTTCATATAAGATGGTGACAATGGGTAACCAGAGTCTCCAATAAGCCAACAATGCTCACCTTCTTCATTCAAGTTTGTTAAATACTCCCTTATTTGTGTTTTTCTATACCTGGAAAACCCCACCTATTAAGGATCTCAAATTTGACAAGATTGCGTTCCATGTATTGCATCAACTATAATCGGAAGGTTTGTTAATTGTAGTTTGGCGCATGCCCAAATTATATTCGTGGCCTACACAGCGCTGATAGGAACCAGTAGCTTGAAACCTTTAACGTAGACAGTACCATATTATCAATTATTATCCCACATATATTTATCCTCTGTGGCAACTGCGGTCGCAACGAATCGATCAGTTTTCTAACTAAAACTTTATTCTAAGTCTAAATAGCTCAATAAATCTTTCTTCGGGTAAAGTAACAGCGTCATTTTCCACACGTAAGCCATATCTTCTTATTACGGCCACAAAACCTAATATTTAAATTCAACCGTCTAAACTCTTGGTTCTTGCAACAAATCTTAACCAAAACGACAAACTCGATGAGTCCAATGTTATCGAGTAAATTTGATCGTATCGAGTCGATTTATTGATTTATTGAAAATGACAAATCGAATTAATAATCGAGTTTCGTGATCCGTCTGCTGTTACAGTCTGTCAAAGTATCATTTTTCAAATACCCATTATGTTGAAAACGTCAGCTTAGATTTACAAAAGCAGCAAAGATTCACAAAGTTTTACAAAATATTTGTAGAATGCGAGTAAAATCTAAAATTGTAATAAAAAGTCTCTTATTCGATGAAAGTAACTTTAAAACATATATTTCTAAAAAGTTTAGAATTAATTAGGCACAGTCCATTTTAATAAGATTATCTCTGTGCACCGTGTATATTACTTTAACTTTAAAAAGTAGGTTGTTTATTTTAACATAATGGATTAAATATATAGACGTTTTGCCTAAGATTACAATTGTGTTACTAAAAGTTGTTATGTAATTTTAATAACATAATTCTTGTATTGATAGTATTGTTTGCATTTCTGGCGCGTTTTAAAAAAACATGAACATTGACACGAGGGTTATTATTTAATAATTTAGGTGTATGAAAAAAATACTATTTTTCACTTTGGTTAACCGAGGGTTCCTGGTTCAAATCCTGAAACAGTCAGGAGCGTGCAGTAATAATAAAAAATGTACACATACAGATCGAATTATGAACCTCACAGTTTTTGAAACCATTGATCAATAATTCCCTCAATACCTCTTAATATTTATTTTTTACTTATTTTGTACGCAGAGAAAATATTTTTTTAAATGTAGGTATTTATTTCTTTAAAAACAAAATTTATTAAAATTATTTTGGATAATAATATGTTCTTATACTTGTTACTTGTACTTATTTTGAACTATTTTTCTTAGTAATGTATTCACGATATTATGGAAATTACTTATTATATTTAAACCCGCAAATCCTGAAATGAATACCACTTGTTTGAGAAAAATAACCATAAATGGCGTTTTAGTTAATAACCGAGTAAACTCACCTTATCTTATTGTCATCAAAATCCGCGTGCACTACTGGCATTTTGTAAATAAACACATATGACTAGTTAAGAGACACCAAGTCAGTCAGTCAACCATGTTGTAAATTTTACACGTTATTTTTCTCGTTCAGGCTCTAGAAAATATCTTATGCTATATTTTTTACCTCAATAATTCTTTCTACAATTTCCACAAAATACAGCGAGAATTTAAACTACACTAATTTTAGATCAAATTTTCACACAAATGCACATTGAAACAAATAATTTCACTGCAATAAACATTTTGCGAGCACTTAACGCCACCAGGAACGAGTCGCCTAAATACGCTCTGATACATAGACGAACGTTTACATACTGTCGCTGTTTCGATCGATGGAATAGCGGTATGGCCGCACCGCGGCCCTTGGTAAACGGCAACTAAACCAAACGTAATTGTTAGTAAAATTTTTAGGTCGTTTAACTGCTTAGATTACAGTTTTTTAGACAGTTGCGTCATAATGAAAAATTCTTCTGCTTATGTCAGAATATTCAGGTTCTCTAAGGTGTTTTATAATTTGTAATTAATAATAAAAAATCAGTTTGTCCTAAGGTAAACTAAAATATGACATGCTCGTTTGCTATACCCTTTGAAACGATAATGCTGATGAAGCATTAGAAGTGTATTTGAATGGTAAATATAAGCCTTTTTGTAGTATATAATTCTATGAAATTTATAAAATTTCTTAAATTACTTGTAGATATTTCAAAAGATATCATCAAATTTAGTTGAATACGGTTCATTTTCTAAACCTCGGCCTAAAATCTACCATAATGAAAATTGCAAGACCGATAAAATAATTGTGCCTTTACTTTGAAATTGAAACAAATCCTATTATAATAATAACGCATAATGGAGGAGAATTTGATAAATATTTATGTGAAAATTCCATAAACGTTTAATATTAAGACTAAAAATAAAGTATTATAGATTTCTGAAAAGCTTGTTAAAAACGGAATTACATTATTAAAAAACATAAAATAAATTTGTTATTTTTCTTGAAAACTATTGAACGTAGAAAAAACTGAGTACGTCACTGGATTCTATGGTAAAAAATACAACATTTTATATCTTTAAGTTACAGGGTAATCAAAATATGTGGGGGTTCCAAAATGTAAAATTCTCAAAAATATCCCGATATCAAAAACGAGGAGACCTAGAAAAATTCTATTTCGGGCATCTTTGTTTCACAAAAAAGTAGCACGGTGATGCGAAAACCTCATCCTTCTATCTTTACAACAACGAAAAAATTACACCCTGTAAGTTGAAACTACTTCTAGGTTGTCTAAATAGTGTGGACGTTATATGCTACCCTCCATAAAAATAAATTTTTACAAAGCATAGATGTTTTAACAATTTTAAAGAATAATTTAATATTAATTTAATTTATTATTATTTATAATTATCTGTACTTATACTTGAAATAAACACAATTCATAAGTATGTTTATTTTTATACGTATAGTGTGTATACGACCGCTCATTGTGCTATAGGTATACGGTGGCATATTAGTAGTGGTCACATTCCATTTCAAATAAAATTAGAATTTTACAGATATATATAGGGTGGTCAAGTGAATAATTGAGTATCGAATTAAAAAGATACCACAAGAAATTATAAAGTTTTTACTTATTATATCTTACATTTTTAAATGTAATGCAAAAATTCCTCGACAATTATATAGCATATCATTTGTAAGGTACAATAACACTGCCTTAGATTAAATGTCATGGTAGAATCTGGCTGATTCTCCTGCATTAATAATGGGTAAATATTCAGAGAGCGCCAAAATTAAAGTTAGCAAACATTGATACAACCGCTGACCGATTTCGCGTCTAAAGGTGGCTAATACAGACCAGACCATATGCGTTGATTCGTCATTCGGGAAGCGCGGTTCGTCCCGTTCGAGCGAATGACTGCGAACTAGCGAAACGCACTGTTTACGAATCTGTTTTAAACGCACAAATTTCTACACACTATTCACGAATTGCCCGCGAAACACGCATTGCGCTTCACGAATGGCGAATCGACGAATAGTCTGTTGCCACCTTAAGGTCAACTGCAACGAACCGGCAATTTCGAAAAGTTTAAACTCGGGCGACAGTTTTGATGGTCCATTTGCCATTTCAGTGTTTTTTTTTTGTAAATTAAAGGAGGCCCATTTTTTTGCTTGATGTTTATTAAAACTGAGAAAGTTTATCTGCAAGGCATAGGATAAGTAATTATGGTCTGTAAATGTGTATTTAAAAAATACACTTATCTTAGCTTAAATTGCGTATAGTTCCTTTGCAGCATGCGTGCATTGACTAGAGCCTTATTTATTATTGTATGTTTTGTGAATTTCTCTGGTAGAACTAAACCTGTTAGTGTTTAATATGTTAGCTTTTTTAGCTCTGTCAAAAATGTTACTTAAATAATAATCATCCTAATTTCGGAAGAGCTTTAGAGTTACATTATGAAGCTTTTTTACTGTCCACAATTTTAAACTTGCATGGAGAATCGCCCAAATACTATTGCTTGTAGGGTACACACAAATCCCAATTCATTAACTGTGTTTAAACGAAAAAAAAATTAACGCACTCGCGTTATCCACGATCATGTTAGATCGGACTGATCACATGGTCGAATGACCAGCTCCTTGGAGGGGGGATTTGATTTGGGGGACGACCACTTAGCTCCAGTTGAGGCGCCTTCGCTATATCGAAGCAACGTTCATTATACGTGTACTTATCGAAGCAGTTGTTACTTTTGTTGTGAACCATATCAATATCATATTCCAAACACGTGCGATAGAAAATATAATATTTTACTTCTAGAAATAATTGAAGCTTTCGCGCGTGTTGTTCTTTCTATTGTGATAATCAGGACTAATTTTGTGACAGTGTGTTTTACGGACTCCAGATGTACTCCTGTACAAATGCCTTTTGCCGTAGTCATAAATAGTATGAAGTTCTGCTACCATTATACTTGGAACAGGGAAATTATTGTCAACTCTCAAAAATTGGTTAAAAGACGTTGAGGGCCTGCCGCAACCTCCACCAAAGCCCCCTTTTTTACGACGTCCCAGCGACTGACTGCAAATTGTTTTATATTAAGGACAAAAAAGACTTATCTTTACCTTAAGACTTCGTTGTGTTGAATTTAACAAACTCTTTTGGTCCCTTAAGAAGAATGGCGCTGTGCTATGGTAGGTTTTCCCATTAAATCACCATTTGATAACAATTTTATTTCCTTTCACAGAAAGCGGAAAATCCCTAAAAGTATTAAATTTACATTTCATTATTTCTAAACACGTGGAACAAGTATGTGGAATGTTTGTATAATATGCTGTCTCTGTCTATTATAACATCAATTTTAATGCGCTTTATGCGATACAAAAATCTGAGTGTAAATAACATGAATTCCTAGCGTTTTTGTTGGTTCTGTCACTTGTTGAATTTTTTTACATGGCTATTGTAAGCGAATCTGTCTTTGGTTGATGGTATTTTTTCCTCGTGTAATTGGCTGTACAAATAATCTAGTGTCTTTACCAAAATGAAAGTTAAATATTTAATTTTGAATATTATTGTCTAATTGTTTATTCAGTATTCAAAATCCTTCACCGTATCTCACAAATTTGATATTTTATATATGAAAGCAATATTTTTATTCCAAAACCTCTTATTATACAGTATGAATTGGAATAAAATCAGTAAATCCAGATACAGGTTTTTTTTGGAAGAATGCTCTGACACGGGTATTATATCATTTTAAGTTGGGGTCCTTTTTATTAAAAACATATTTATACAGTGTGTCCCAAATTAGAAATATGGCGATATCGATATCGAACCCTAGTTTTTTATTGACTATTTTTAATGTGCATATTAAGTTAAAAAAATAAAACTACCAAATTTCAAATTCCTTGTCATTTCCTATAAGATAATAAACATTCAAAAATAAACTTAAGTTAAAAATAAAAAACTTCTCTTCATCGTTTTGAACATTTCTAATTACTTCGGGATAAATAACTCCCATGTCTAATTTTTTTGTGTTAATTATCTTATAAATTACAAAGAACATAAATTTTCAATATACTTGTATATGCTAGGGTTGCCATTGGAAAAAATGATCGACATCGCCATATCTCAAATTTGAGACTCACAGTATCAATATTTTTTTTGATGAAAAAGACCTCATCTTAAAACGTTAATACCCTGTGTCCGAATATTTTTCCGAAAATAAATCTGTATCTACTTACTGAATTTATTCAAAGTTACAAATTCGCACTGTATAGCTTCTACGAAGTTTTCAATAGAGTACTACCCTTACGTTAGCTTAAAACGGCATCTGGAATTTCGTACAAAAATTATGTTTTTAACTATTAATAGATCATATATTTTGAAGCAAAACCGGTAGAAAGACATCTCATGCCAATAATTGCATTGTATTGCTAAGGTCCCCCCGTGTTAGAAATGAAGGGTATAGTCCCCCATGAATGACTTAAATTAAATATAGTCTCTAGATGAAATGCATTACCTATAAAAACGAATCTCTGTTTTCCCCAAATCGTCAAACCAGGTTTTGCAACAGAATCTAAATTTGATATTAGCAAATGCTATAAAAAACGTCAATAATTCTTGACAGCATGCTATTAAATAAATAACTTTTTTTTTATATATCGGAAAGTATAAATTTTGGGTGGATATAGAATTTAAAAATGTGTATTATTTTAAATTAATTTTAACCGAGCGCCATAAAAATACCCCTTGCATGTTCCAAATATATAAGTTAACATACATCCACAGTATCCTACAATTGAATTTTTCCAATTTTTTAATATATGAATCAATTAAAACTGTTGTAGAATATTTGTATTAAGAATCCATATCTATTTGCTAGGTTGAAATTTAATGTTTCAAATGGTCCAGAAGGTTGACCAATACTTATTTTAAGATGAGGATAATGCTAAAATTGATGTGCACGTACGGGAGATAGATCCTTATTATAAAACATTTGGCTTTCACCAAATATGGAACTTAATGAAGTAAGCAAATAAGTCAAATTAGGTAACGTATCTACATGGAATAAAATATGAAAAATTCTATCATACATATGGAATTTTATAATACGTTCATGAATAGAATCTTATTTTTGGGTACATCTAAAATGGATCCCGAGATAAGTGGGTCAACAATAGGTAAAGTGGCTCCCGTACATTTTGCTTGCTTGGAATAGATGGGTTAATTTCCTCTCAGATTTATAAAAATCTACTAATATTTAAAACATTGGGGTTCTACATAATAAATTAAAATTTACATTTTTTTGTTAACTCAAAAGATAACTAAACTAACAACTAAAAATAAACAACATTGAACATCATTTTTGAGGTGGCTGGATCTTGGCTCCCCTTTACATTTTTAGAAAAATTGCATTATAACCTCCTGAAAGCCGAGTTTGAATATATTTTAGTGCGTCAATCCAGAGCTATTGAATTAAACGTGATAGCAAAACCAAGTTCCATAGTCAGGTAATACAGCTAACATGAGCAAATAATTTCTAAAACACTATTGCCAAAAATGGACATAAAGCTGAACATAACGAATAATGAAAATATTGTCACTGACACTAATTTTCGTTCTGTTAATATCAAAATTTAATTTGCACGTGTTTGCTATATTACCTGAACTATGAGAGTTTCGTGACTTTGCGCCATCACGTTTAATTGAATAGCTTAGGATTTATGGGTTTACCGTATCGTCAAGAAGTGATAATGAAGTTTTTCTATGAAATGTACAGGGGACCCACATGGGCGTCGTCAGAAAGTTTTGTAGGGGGGTGGCAATGATAAAATGAGTAATTTTATAAATTTAAACCCAGGACGCTAGTGGTAGCAAAAAGAAGAAAAAGTTCGTCTTAGGCCCCACGAACAAGCCCAAAATACACACCTAAAATTGGTTAATAATTTATAGTAAATACTAGAAAAACCCTTGCGGAAAGATGTGAATTCAGATAACTTGTAAGAAATTTTAACGAATTCTCGTTATATTTAATTTAAAAACAGCGACATTTCTGAAGATTTTTCAGAACTTTTAAAACGATCCTCGTTTTACGCCCTATACACAAAAAAAGACAGTCGAAAACAAACCAAAAACCAACTCCATCTTTATTTTAAGAAACATTGATTAGTATGCTTATTTGTATTTTAATGGTATTCTACGGTTGTAATGCCAAATATGAAATAATTTCATCGTAAAGAAGTTCATTGTTTGTTAATACTACAACGAGATCTCCTGAGTGTCCTGGCCAGTTGTAGTTCGTATTTCCCGTATAAATTTTGATTCATTGTGAATCAAAAAAAGCTTCTCTCGACTGAGACGGAAGTAATGGGTTTTTAAGTTCATTTTTAAGTTGAACAGAATCAAGCATTTTATATTGCTTCAATAAACTGTCAAGTTCTCGCGGAAACAATTTTGAATAGGATTAAAAATTATTTTTGGTCAATAAATCGAAAAAATTTAATTCACTGATGTCCTCTTTTAAAGGCACTAAACCCGATAAGGTATTCCTGAGTATTGAATTTTTCCGAATCAATGTTTGCATTGCCCCCACCACTTTATTTGAAGAGTTAGAGAAAAAAGTATATATAAGCAAAGTTGATCATGATACATGAGAGATTTATTTCTAAGTATTCTCAATACACCTTATCTAAGCAAATTGTACAGAAATCGACTGTAAACAAATTACTATTAGTGTTACGCCCCTTTCTGACCGTCCTACAAACTTGCAAATAATTTCCAGCAATTTCTCTTGGCAATATTTTTTCCCAGAAGCTATACCGTGAACGGTTTCCAGGATACAGCCGCGTACCTCGCTTAGTTGGTCACCCTGTACATACATAAGGTTTTGGGAGTCAGTTTATCTATAGATTAAGCACGACCCCTTTTTATATTAGCTGTCGGGAGGGAATTGGCCAATACCCCCTATTTTTCCTTGCCTACACACTTAAAAAATGCTACTTTACGTATTTTAGACTTTTGGTGCCTAAATTATCATTTTTCATAAATTGTATATAATGTTAATTGTTGTGCCATATATTTTTCTTTCATTTTGATTTTTTCGCTTTATTTTGTTTTATTACTTAAGTTTAACAGTAACAGTAAAAAACAGATAATACCGTGATTCTATCATTTGTACATTACGTACAAGGGCCGAAAAGAGGCTTTTACAGACGAGATGCGGAGATGGCCGACCGAGCCGAAGGTGAGGGCTGACACCGCACGAGTCCGTAAAAGCCTCCGAGGGCCCGAGATATGTACCGTACTTTTTTTTACATGTGCCCCGAAAGTGCCTCTTTTCATGCATGTTCTCTTCACCGAAAGTGGCATCTTCCAAGAGAGCGGGCGAGAAAGTATCGAAGCGGGCGGGAAAGATTTTTCCCGCCCGCTTCGAGTCACCATGTGCTCATAAATAAATAAAACCAGAATTGTCGGTGTGGGATTTGAACCCGCGACCCTCAGATCGCCAGGCGGACACTCTTCCCACCGAGCCATACTACAAGCGATAATAAATAGCGGATTATATATAAATTAAATTGACAGTTAATTTTTCAAAGATGTCTGAAGAATTTCTTTATTTATATGGCCTCAAAGACTCGGGCACTTGTAAAAAAATAAATAAAACCAGAGATGCCGACTGCGGGATTTGAACCCGCGACTCTCAGATCACACACGAGGCGTACGCTATACCACTAGGCCACCGATCCTATTTGGCAAAAATAATAAATAGATATTTACATTCTCCATGCGCGAGTGTTTTCATGTCATGTAGACAGGAAAACTGTCTGAAGAATTTCTTTATTTATTTGGCATCAAAGCTTCGGAGCACTTGTAAAAAAAATACGGTACATATCTCGGGCCGTCGGAGGCTTTTCGGCCCTTGATACGTAATGTACTATTTATTATCGTTGATATTATGGCTCGGTGGCCTAGTGGCAGAGTGTACTCCTGGCGATCTGAGAGTCGCGGGTTCAAATCCCGCATCGACATCTCTGGTTTTATTTATTTATCAGTTAAAAAACTATTGATTAGAACATGGTGACTCGAAGCGGGCGGAAAAAATCATTCCTTTCCCGTCCGCTCTCTCGGGGAGGTCTGGAAAGCGCCAATTTCGGTGAAGATTACATGCATGAAAAGAGGCACTTTCGGGGCACATATAAAAAAAATAATTACAGTTGCACAATTTACGATATATATTGTACAGTATAAACAGGGAAATCCGAAATAATTACTGAAAAACAGTATTTAAAAAATAAAACTGCATAAGTCATCAGAGGTCATCAAATTTAATGAGAGTACTATTATAGCGCGTCGTGTCGATAAAATACACATTTTTCAAAAAACAATTAAAAAGGGTTTTGACTTGAAGCTTTCATTATAAATATTTTTGTTTTCGCAATGAACATTTTTGAATGATATTTTTTTATAGTTTATCTTTGCAGAAATTCACTTTATGGTATGGTATAATTTTTTCTATAATAATATTAAAAAATTACCGGAAGCAATTATTGTGGTTCCGTTATTTTGACAATGTGTTTTCTAAGCCATTAATACACAGCGTTTCAGGCAAGAAGTAGGAAGAGCCAAAACTTCTGTTGCCCTGGCTAAGTCACCGCAAAGTGCGACTTACATCTAAAACCAGAAATTAGCGCTTTTTAGTCATATATTAAAAGAAATTATGAACATGACCTTCTCATGTAGAAATAGCGGAAGGTCCTCGTTTTTATTCACAAAATATAAATATGCTAAAGAAATACAAATGTCGATCTAGTCCTACAAACTGGTTATTAGTTTATATAGTGTCGCCATTAAAGTTGGAACCATATGGGGAAAAATGTATTATTCAATTTATTTAAAATCTGACTTCACCATAAGTTTTTGCTTCAATAAAGACCAAAATGACATAAATAAATTGGACCATGCGGTTTTTGTTGAAATTTGACATTTTCTCCACAAAATGTCAAAAAATTACATTTATTGATTGAATTTAAAAAAAAATTATTTGTAAAAATTGTTTGTATTCTAATTTCATGTCCACTTACCACATTTGAGTCACTTTTGTTTTCTGTCTTTTTTGTGGCCAATATCTATTTTCATTGAAAACTGAAGTCGACCCTACCACCGTAAATCTATTTATTTATACAATACTCGTCATCTAAATTCATTCTTAATACCAAAAATTCTACGAAAATGATCATTTTCCTCAAAAAATGAAATTGCAGTTTTAAAATGTTTACATCTGTGGAGCAAACTCCTCATAACTTTAAGATTTCTATTCATTCTCTGTCACGGAACATTTAAGAGAGACGTATTTGCTATTTTATTTTATCTGTTTCTGCATGCACAATGAGAGGGTCCATTGTGCATTGATTGTTTAAGGTCCATTTATAAACGTTTAGTTTAGTTGCGCTGCGCTCGCAGTTGCAGTTCGCTGGGAAACAATTTCTGATTTACAAACCTGAACTGACTCGAACGAACCGCCGCGTAGTTTCTAAATGGTCTGGTATGTTTTCATTTGTAAATCCCACTTATAATTAAGTCTTTATTTTATCTCATCTTACATCATACATAAGGAGGCCTAAAATGTTTCAACAAAGTGATTCAAATTTGGTATGTAGGCATAAAATTACAATAAAACTTCTTTTACAAATAATTTTTTTTAAAAATTCGAACAAACTCGAATGGTCCCATTTAATTATGTAATTTTTGGTCTTTATTGAAGCAAACACTTCTAGTAAATTTAAATTTTACAGAAATCAAAAAATATATTTTTTTCCCATATAGTTCCAACTTTAATGGTAACACTGTATATACTATGTTAAGTATATTTAATGCCAATGTGTAGTGAATTAAACTTTGTATGTATTTTGACATGACATTTAAAAATGTAATTTTAAATAAAATTCGATAAAAATCAAAGGAATATCATATTTTATTATTTATCAGGATAGGAGACAAAAACTTGGCCCTCTCGCGATACTACCAACAGACTTGAAAATATAGAGGTTATCCAATAATTATCTACTACCTACTTAACTATTAATTAAATGCTACTTGCTACTAGACATTGAGAAAGCCACGGTGAACACAACAAAATTGAAAAATCGCATATACACCGTGTCCAGAATGTGCAAGGTCATCAAGATTCTCACTGCTCTGATTTTTTCTTCAAGGGATTCTCGGCATATTTTCCCAATTTCTGGAAGGGTTCTCTTGCCAGTATTTAAAAAGGAGGATCGCAACGGTATTAACTTGTAATATCATATTCTTATCTCTTTAAAATACATATATCAACATGTCCAGTATTGCGGTAGAAGCTTGTCGATGTACCGCAAGGTTCCGTAGTTGCACCTCTCTTTTTATCCCCCCCCCCCCAGTCTTTGTTATTTATACAAAAATTTTACATTGAAATATCTAAGAAGTTAAGTTTTCTACTTACACCCCTTGCGGTTCTGATGCCCTCATTAGTGTGACAAAAAAATAAAATTATATTTTGTTAAGGCCGCATTAAAGTCTTAAAAAAGTCTGCAATACATTTGCAATTTTGTTGCTTCAAGTTAATTTTTGGCATGATAGTTTCGAGCAATATGTCAAGCAAGTCGGTTTACAGTAGGCAATTCTCTTGCAGTTGCGTTTTGCGGTTTCACCGGCGAAGGCTGCCGACTCCGCCAAAAAGTACCGTGAAGCTATTAAGATACGACGCTTAAACTCCGCAAAACACGACCAAAAACTGAATAAGAATATAAATAAACACGAATACACGAACAACAATAAACTTACGACACCTATTTTAAGGTTAATATTTAGTAACTTTTATTTTTGATTGGCAATGTAAAAATCACTATAATTTCCACCAGACTAGCAATAGATAGAATAGTCTTGCGTTTGAAGAATATTGCAAAAAGCTGGCTCCAAATGCGCATGCCTTTCTTTTTAGTTTATTGCAATTGCAGAAAGACATGCCGACTGTAATGCTGCCTTTAGCACTTTAATAGATAACGTTTGACAAAAGGGGACATTTGTTATTGATTTGTTTCACAGTCAATACTATTGAGATCATTTATTTGTAGAAAAATATAAGTCAAATTATTTGATCTCACTTTAGTATTGTCTGGTATTATTGGAGATCGAATGAATTGGAATTTGATTTGCTGGATTTAATATTTTTTGGTTCACATTTTTGAACTTTTCTTAAAAGTAATAGGCCACATTTTTTTTGAATTTGATCCACACTGTATGATTGGCAATATGGTTCAATAGGTTCATTTAAAACCTAGGTGATATAAAAATCGTATTCTAGTTTGAGGTTAAAGTAACATTAATAAAAATTTGATTTATTTTTGGTACCTACCCTGTATATTATATATTGAACATGTATACTGTATAATTTACATGCAAAGTTTAATTTTTCCCCGTCAAATAGTTTTTGAGCTATTCTGTTGCCCCCAACAGACAGACGAAACGATAGACAGAGACCCAAACAAGACCTGGTAAAATCTCGGAAAAGTGATGTTTTTACGATTACAATACTTTGCTACTTTCGAGAAAAATTTACATGTATCAGATTAAAACGACTTATCGTAAGAAATGTTTAGAATCCCCAATGTGTATTGATTTTGTGCGTGCTAAATACATATATATCTTAAAATAATTTCATTTTTATCGTGGTGGCGCTGTTTCTCCTGTGTGCCTCAGTGATTTAAGATACTCACCTGCAGTTCGTGTCAAATTTCAGCCTTAAAAGTACTGTTTCTACATTACTTAATAAATTCTTGAACGAAATCACCCGGTTGTTTTAGGTTAGGTCGTTTATCTTTATCTACAGTAGCATATCGTTGATAAATAAAAATACTCTGTACAATGTTCTTTATTGAAAACAATAACAATTTTTAAATAAATAAACGCTGACCCCTGTAAACTCTTTAAATATAATTATTTATTTTTATCATGGGGTATAAAATTACGATAAGATGGCATATTAATTATTACAACAGATGATTTAAACACCTACATCATTACATTAGCCATTTACTTAAAAGCCCAAACCTTCCTAATGGCCGCCTTACATCATACTACAATATTGCAAGACGCAAGAGATCTATCCAAGAGGCATGCGCACTTGCGATCCAGCTGATCAATTTTTACAACTACACATGCCTCTGGAAATCTTGCGACTTGCAGGTTATATCTTGCAGCATGTAATGTCCGCTTAACAACCAAAGAATAATTCCAAAAAGTTCAAGGTTATTTTTGATATTGTTATAATTTTAAAATAAAGGGTTTTCCACAATATTTTTATAAAAAAATAAATAGTTATCTTTGCAGTATGTCAATAATATTTTTTTATTTATTTATCAAATATACGGGATACCCCATTTAACAATCTTACACTTAATTATTGCTAATCTATTGAAGTAAAAAAAAATGAAAAGCTAGTTGAGCAAGTAACATTTTAACTATTAACATTTTATTTATTAAAATACAATACCTAGATCCTACATACAATAAAATAATTAAAGGGAAGAGGGATAAAACATATCTAATCCTAGTTTGATGTTTCTAGACGACGAAGATTCATTTTGCAAACAGTATTAACCACTTTATGGACGTGAAACTTCCGCCACGAATTTATATTAGCGAGTGCTAAGCCATTCAACTTTACCTCACCCATTTTAAATGTTAGCAATGGGCGGGGGGCTATACCAATGACATGACGCCCCATGACATGACTGACCAATTCTATAAATTAAAAATCGTCTAGCCCAGCGTTTCTCAAACTGGGGTTCGCGAGCAACCCCTTAGGGGTCCGCGAATCGAACATACAGGAGCTGAGTGGAAGTAGAAAGCAGTACCATCCATCTCACTAAGAACATTTGCTTCAACCAGTGATATATTATTTTTTAAATTGTGTTTATCATGTTCAAGAGTTCTATGAAAATCAAGATGAAAACGGTCATAATTTCTTAAATTTCGATTAGGAACATTCAAGTTATTTCTTCTTCACGGTCACACAAACTCGTTAAATACCTTAAATACAAAACATACATCCAAGTACATACCGCGTGGTGCATCGTGGTTGGAAACATAGGAAATCCCATGCAAGTTTTAGACTGTCCAAATATTTGCTCCCCTGTTGACTTTAGAGCGGGGTTGTAAGGAGAATTTTTTAGGGTCTCTGTGTGGTGAGTGCACATGCGAAGTTTGAACAATTTTGGACAAGCCGATCTTAACTTATTTGAATAGTGTTGCGGCTGGGTTTTCATTGAAATTCAACAGGTAATGCTGCGACATCAGCATTGATCGTACTTGTCAACCTGTGATTTGTCATTGTCAAACGTAATTTGCAAACGGTAGGCTCTTTAAAAATCTTTGACAGATTCATTTTACACTGGAACTAACATTTTCGAATAAAACGAACATTATTTTCTAAACGGATCTTTTAATAGAAAACGAATTATTTTACTTACAATAGAACATATTAAATAGTATTAAAATCATCAAGAATTGCTAAAAGGGGAAGGAAATAAGAGGACGTTTAAAAATAAACAAATCGTTGTTAATGTTTAATGTTGTTAATGCTTAATTAAATGTTCAAATAAACCGCCATTTGCTGCTAAACAATATCCTAAACGATCGTAAAATTCTCTCCGAACATTAGCGAGTTGGTACTGGGTAATTCTTTCAGATTGCATTAAAATTGAATTTTTTAACTGTTCTAAATTTTCAAACCTAACACTTTGATAAAGAAAATTTTTTAAATGCCCCCAAAGGAAGAAGTCGTTTGGTGAGAGGTCAGGAGACCTAGCTGGCCAATTAATTGTTGAATTTGGACCGACAACATGCCCATTAAAGGCATTATTTAGATATTCGCGTACCATAAGCGAATTGTGGGCCGGGCAACCATCCATTTGGAACCAAATCTCCTGATTTTCATCAGCGACTTCCTCCAATGCGGGTCCAATTTGATTTTGAAGAAGATCTAAATATGTTTGACCCGTCAGATTTCCATCAATAAAAAATGGTCCAATGATGCGATGTCCAAAAATTCCTGCCCAAACATTAACTTTCTGAGGGTATTGGGTTCGAGTGCATGCAAGACGATGTTCATTTTGTAGGCTCCAGTACCGATAATTTTGTATATTCGGCTCATTATTTAATGTAAATGTGCATTCGTCTGAGAAGCAAATATTTTGTAAAAAATATCTGTTGTTGTTAGCTCGCTCCATCATTTCAAAACAAAAAAGTGATCTTCGCTCTTCATCCCCTTCTAGCAATTCTTGATGATTTTGATACTTATATGAATGATATTTATGCTTTGTCAAAGTTCGCAGTACTGTGGTGTGATGTTTTTCTACCACTTGCCCGAGAGTTCTAGTGCTGATATTTTTATTTTCTTCGACGTGAAGTAAAATATTAAGTTCTCTATTATCGTTTTCTTCAGCTCTTTCATGATTCTGTGCTGTGCATTTGCAGTTGTTTATTACAGTGCCTCTCGCCTCAAACTTAGTAATAACTTTTTGTATTGTCGACTTGGTAGGAATGGGCCTATCAGGGAAATAAACGGAAAACATATCAGATACAATACTTAAGCTATTCCCCGCATAGTACCATTTTATCATAGTGACTTTTTCTTCTAATGTGTAACTCATAATAATTACCTAATAAAATTATTACTAGTAAAAAATATAAACTTTCAAATTACGTTTGACAATGACAAATCACAGGTTGACAAGTCACAATGCTGGTGTCGCAGAATTACCTGTTGAATAATTTCAATGAAAACCCAGCCGCAACACTATTCAAATAAGTTAAGATCGGCTTGTCCAAAATTGTTCAAACTTCGCATGTGCACTCACCACACAGAGACCCTAAAAAATTCTCCTTACAACCCCGCTCTAAAGTCAACAGGGGAGCAAATATTTGGACAGTCTAAAACTTGCATGGGATTTCCTATGTTTCCAACCACGATGCACCACGCGGTATATTTATCGTACAAAAAGTAACACACAGTGTCAATTTGAAAACTTCCCCTCGCTTCCCGTAAATAATATCAAAAATCGGGAAAACACATTGTGAAGGGACGCTTTTAATGAATATTTATTTATAGCCTTCGTCATTTAACCCCCTGGGAGGGCAGAGTTTTTAATGGGAAGCAGGGGTCGATCAAGTGGCACATCATTTTAAAGGTCGTTTAAATCCCATTTAAACAATACCATAATTATTTTTTGACTAGTACTTTCCAAGAAATCAAGTTCCAAAAATGGACGTAAAATAGTCACTCCGGGTTATTCTGGCATCCAGTAGCGGAAATAACCGTAAAAGAGAGTCAAATCACATCAATTGTCGATGTTCTAGACCTAGACTGTTGAGTAGGGCGGAACAGTAAAAAACTTTTTGAAATTTTGTATCCCTTGGTGTGGATTAGTGTATTTGTATGGTATATTTAATTTTTTTTTAAAATGTGCATTTTGCGATGATATGTTGAGGTTTCTTTTTAAAGTGAAATTTGAAAAACCTTAATTTTGAAACTTTTTAAATTAACGTTTTTTTCTATTTCGTGCTTGTCCCTATGTGCACAATAGGTACGTACATATTGAAGTTCAAATTCACACCAAAAATTTAGTTCTGCGTGCAGATAACTTCAGGTTCCTTTTTTCATATAAAATTATAATGAAAAACTCTAATTTTAAATTATGTTTAACCCCTAAAATCAAACGTAGATTATTTAAAATAAATAACTAAAATAACATTAATACCTTGATCGATTAGATCTCGAATTTACTTTTAATTGTATTGGAAATTTAAAAATCCTTAAAAATCAAGTGAAATGTGAAAGATTTCGTATTCTGATGTGTAAGGTTATATTTGTGGCATCGTGAAATTTTCAAGGATAAGAACAGCAAAAAATACCCATGTATGTTGGACATTTATAAAAAGTTATTGTTGATATTAAATCTGTCTGGCAAGTTCCCTTCCTATTATTTCATACCAAAGAATATTTCAGAAAATAAAGGACTACAATGAAAACTATAAAGTGATAAAGAAAGATAACCTGGTTGGCAAAATTAAAATATTTAAATATGATAGTTTAAGACTATTGGACATTTCAGCATGCAAAAGTGTCACTTTTGATTCATGTAGGTGTAAAAACAAAGTTCCTATAATGAAACGAAATTTTTTACAAGACCAGAGGGGTGACAGAAAGATGATTATCGGCAAAATTGAAAGGAAAATAAAATTAAAGATAGAAATTCAGAATATACTGAACTGTTCAAAGTGGAAGTAAACAAAAGTGGACGACTATTGTTACAAAATGGATAATAAGGATGCCACTAATTGTACCGAGTCTGAGTCACAAGCATCTACTTCAAAAATGCCTTACAAAAAATGACTGGTTTTTATTCAATGTGGCTGAAGCATGCAACAGAAGTGGACACTCGGATAGAAATGCGTCTCTCCTGGTAAACGCTGTACATGATTTTAATTTGTGAGTGACGAGGGTTCTACTTACTAACTTGGGTCATGAGGCGCCTACTTCAATTGAATTGCGGCAGTGGATTGTGATGGTATAGTAGAAATACAGGCTTCAAAAATGGTGCTATTAAAGAATAATAAGTTTCCCTAGGAAAACCAGTTAATTGGTTCACATGTTGCACTGTAATGAAAAAGTAAGATAGATGGCCTGTTGTGCCATTTCAGATAATTAAACCTTACGTTGAATTGCTTCCAATAAACTTTAGCGATTTAAGTACAGACCAAAAATACGAAATGATTCTGGCAATAGAAGAAGACAAGGTTCCCCTCTCTAACCAACCAAGAAAAAGTCTCATGCACGAAGGTTAACAATAGGCAACAGAATAATATTATACGTTACAATAGAAGAGCCATCATCATCATCATCATCATCGTTAGCGCTACAACCCTGGGTGGGTCTTGGCTGACTGTACAACTTTTTTCCACACGGCGCAGTCTTCCATCATTCGGGGCTCAAAGGGAATACACATTTTCTGTAGGTCTGACCTGATGTGATCTCTCCAGCGCATTCTGGGACGTCCGAGCGGTGTTTTCCCTGTTGAGACCTCTTCCCATGCTAGTCTCACCAGTCTGTCCTCATGAAGCCTTTGCCCGTGTCCTGTCATCGTATGATTTATATGTATTAACTGAGTATGTCATTAAGGCAAATGCCATAATATGGTTTCTTGTAAAGTACAACTCGGCTTGTAAGTAAAGGTGGAAGCATCATACTAAATATTTTGTTTTAACGGGGATGTTGAGTTAAACACTTAACACGAGTGAAAACTTCACAGGGCTGATCGTTATTCAAGAAATAACAAATACCTGTTGACAATCCCGAATAGAACACTTTAGCAATATTTAATCCAGTTAATTTCCTTCTCGAACATTCGCCCGTTCAGTTTTCGACTTTGTAAACACTTTTTTATACACATAATATGTTTACCTTGTAAGGTAGGATACACACCCTATTTAAACGGTAATATATGCGTGTTCGTATGTTTTATGTTATTAATCTCGCCTTGCTTTTATTTTAACGCGGTTCACTTGAGGACGTATAAACTTATATACGTACCATTCACTTATTTTTATTGATTTTCTCTTATTATGGTAATAATGTACTTTCTAGCAAGTATACTGTTTTTTTAAAACCTATCAGGATTTCAAAAATATGGATAGATACCTATATAATTTTTCAAACTACTTAATCGACATAAAAATTAATGCTTTTATTTTTAAAACAAGATAAAAAAATATTTATTTATAATTGCTAAAGAAAAAACTAATTGTTTAATTAATAAACAAAGGTATTTGTTCGAACAAAAATCCGCATAAAGCGATTTGATAAGTTCTGTAAAATAACTTGAGACCTTGGGTGTTGAATTTTTAAATCAGTAACTGATCAGTGACTGGCGTAGGACTGTAATTTTTGTTATTGGGTTTTTATTGTTTACAATTTGGGGTACTAACAGATTCTAAACCCAAAAAATATATCAAGTAACAGTTCTTTTACAAACAAGTATGTTTATTAGCTATCTATCGAAAAGTAGTTTACCTTTCCTTATAGGCCACACCCAGATTTTGTAAAAAAAAAGTTATCGTGTAAAAAGTTGGCACGGGGGACATTAAAGAACCGCAGTGTATAGCATATAATACATATATTAAGTAATTAAAAAGGCTTCAAAAATAAGATATAAATATCTGAAATATCTCGTAAACTCATCTTTGCTTAATCGACTTAATCAATCAATTTTAACATTTTTCGTTCGTATTATCCAGTTTTCTTTCGGTTAGATTTTCTCTACTTACTATTACTGATTAAGTGATTAGTTATTCAATTTTCGCAATAACCGGTTAATATCAGTATTTTTTAAATTTAACTATCCTAGGGACTGTATGTTGTAGATTAAGAGTAACAACCTTCTAGTAACTCGGCATGCGTTATATATGTATGTTGGTATAAAATCATGAAAGCGTTGATGATGATTTGTTAGATTCTTAAAAATGTATATTTTGCAATTGCAGGCACCTCATATTATTAATCAAATGTTGACAGCAAAAATATTGTCTTTTTCCCATGAAATCCGCAAATAAGAAAAATGTATTTTTCTTAACTTATTTCCAAGCATACATACTATATTGCAAAATCGGACTGGTCTTATATGACATTTCATGAATATTGTTTTAACTTATTGATTCTAAAAATTAATACGTAGTAAAATTTATTAATTATAATGCGGCTTTAGAAATTAGAAGATTCCAAATTAATACAATCCAATGTCAAAGGAAATAATTTCTGCACGCATAACATTTTATTTATATTCAATATTTCGGGAAATAGAAGAAGACGACTGAAACCTATTATGATTTCTATAGCTTACATAATCCATACTTAACAACAATAAAGAAGCTAGTGATCCCAGCTGACAAACACGAACAACCCCAGCTGGATATATAGGGTGTTTCCTAACCTCTCTGAAAAAATGAAGGAGGTGAATCGTTACCTTATTTTAAGACGAAAATGTGGCATTTTTTATTTATTAATTAATGCCAATGATTTGTAAATGCATATGATTTAAAAACGCATAATGAACTCATATGAACAAGTTCTCCATGAACCAGTAAACACCCATGTATACGACGTGATAAATTGTCTCTTACGTGTTTGTTCGGGACTGGTGCGAATGAGTAGGAGTAGAAGAGAAGCAAAGCCTACTCGTATAATTTGACGATTTTAGAGAGATTAGGAAACACTCTGTATACATACAGGATTTTGCTCAAAAAAACATATTTTTCGAAATATCCACACATTATTTAACACTTTATTATGTTAGCTGTCGAAGTGTATTAAAAAATATTGTCATTGTGAACAAATGCAAAATAATAACATGCTCGCCCCCCAACTTAAATTAATTTAAAAAAAATAGCATTTTGTTCTTATACTCTTATCTGCAAAACCCATTTTACGAAAAAATAGCACCTCTATTAGATCGGTAGTTATTAGATATTTTCGATCGCATAGTCGAAGGACTACGCTTTCGAACGACGGAAAGTATGGAAATATTAAAGATTCACTCTGCACAGAGCTGTAACAGTCGCGCTGGTTTTGGATGAAACTAATTCTGATGTATGGCGAAGCATCACTTGTGTACATTAGTTGTCGAATGTTGTCTATTAGGAATTCCGCCTACCTACATTTTCAGACTTTTATCTTTAAAATTTAATTTTAGATTTTATTTTGTAGATTATTGGTAATGGAGTAATTAATGTCAATATGAAGTCAATTAAAAAACAAGTACCTACTTTTAGAATATCTTGTTAAACAACAAATATTGAATGTAATATAATATTTAAACTAAATTAGCTAGATACTTCTAAATTCCAATATGTAGTCGGTTAGCAGATCCCATTATTTCCATATTTTGTTAAAGAATGACCTTAAAACTAAGACTCAAGAACGCAATCTTATTTTTTTGTAAATACAATATTTAAATTCTGGTTGATTAGTCGATCTTCTTAAAAAATATATACGAATAACCTTCACTATACTGCAATAGTTTTTTAACTTTTTCTTAAAATAATCTTCAAAAGAAATATGGCCGCTTCTGTAACAATGATTGCTTGTTCGATATAGGTATATTCAATATCAATATCTTTTTGCATACTGTCTAATGTTCAGGCAATTACTCGACAACTTACTAACATTATATCACAATTAACAAGATTTTGTATTTGTAAATTCAAATCTTGTTTGGAGTACAAATACAAAATGAATTGAATTATATATTATTATTTTTAAAAACACCTTCACCACTTGATCAATTGCAATTTTTCATGTCATAAGTAATTTACGTCACTCTAATACCTAAACAAACGTGTATCGACCTCAGCCTATGGGTCCTTAAAGAAAATATTCGGTCGTCTGAGAAGGAGACCACGAGCTGACGAAGAACCTCGACAGCTTAGAACATCGAAGACAGGTTGGGGATTTGACTCTCTTTTACAGATATTTTCATGGAAGGTGCTCGGTTCACCTTGCCCTCTTAATTCCGCCCAGAGCGATGAATAACAGAAATACACGACGAACCACTGCCGTCCATCCATATGTGGTTAAGCTTAGTACTCCTCGAACTTTATTATTTAAGAATTCTTTCATCTGGAGGACTTCATCCTTGTGGAACGACCTTCCCGAGGTCGTTTTTCCCAACGAATATAACCTCCAACGATTCAAAACCAACGTGAATCGCTTTTTGCGCACCACTCCCAGAGTGCCCTAAAGGATTTTTCCTATAGTGCTTGTGTTTGATCATAAAAAAAAAGGATTTTGCTTCTGAATTGCGTTTGTGGTTTCGGAGATTTTTACGTCTTAAATGTCGAAAGACACGTATAGATTTGTTTTGCAGCATTTTTTATTGATGAGAAATGGGCTCGGTTCTAATATTATTGCATTGCATACTTATTCCAGCCAAGTGCAAACGGGGCATTAGAAATAATGTTTTATACTCTACTGCCTCGCGATTTCTTTTGTTCTATTTTTAACAAAATATTGCAATAACTATTACACTCTCTTCAACCTGTATTAAATTATTCTTGTTAATTATGTTAACGGCCTCAACAGATCAATTTCCACATATAACGCACGTTTTTTTCTTACTTAAAAAAAAACTACCACCACTAACTGGTTTATCATAAGAAAACTGATTTTGTAACAACCAACATACCTATGAATTCATTAAATAATTTTCTTAATTTATTATATCAATGGTAATTAAATTACTTTATTTGTCGCATAATGCACACCGCTTGAGCGCATAGTAACAACTATCTGGCGACCCTGGAAGCTTACAAGAATATTCTTGGCTCTTTTTTGTTTGACAATTCAATAGCATTTATAATAATGGATCATAATAGGTTGTTCCATTTTTTACGAACAGTAATCAATAAAAATTACCAGAACTTTATTTCTAAGCATAGTTTTGTAAATACTTTTTGCCACTTTGAAATGGCAAAATAGATAATTCATAGAAGAACCGTTTTCCGTGTGCTCTTTCTTTATCTTATACATATGTAGGTATAAAATACTTGCTTTGAAAACCCATGTCTTGGGTAGTAATTAGGGGTGCAGTCCCGAAGCTATATTCCAATCCCGGGATCCCAGGACTAATCCCACAAGAAAAACATGAAAGGTCATCAGTTCATTAGTGTTTACTAAATACATTAAATAGTATCTTACCTACTGTTAACAAAATGTAAGAAAAACATTAAAGAGAAGGAACTCTCCGTAATTTTATTTTTAACGGAGCATGTTCTTCAATTGTAACAACTTCGTCGTCGCTATTTTCAGCACTTTTCTGTGTTCTTCCATTATCTAAATAAATATTAAAAAAATAAGTTAATTTAAAAAAAAACTCTTTTATATAATTTAACCCGGGATTTTCGAGATTGATTTTTCTTCGATATCCCGGGATTTCGGTCTTCCCGGATAGTAGTAATCATCAGCCTCGGCCGATAACTTTTACAAAGTAAATATAAAATACGACTAAGTATGGTGCAATTTTTTAGGTCAATTATGAAAAGAAAATTAAATAACTTGCCAAATATTTAAAACAGCTGTTTCCAAAGCTATTATCAAATAATGTTGCAGTTTTTTTGGTATCTATTAGAATGCAGATAACGCAGTGTTTATATTCTTATGTTTATTTCTATAGATAAAAATGCCTACTATTTAAAATTACTAACTTGATACCATTTTATCTCGATTTTTATAATAGAAAATCCAAAATGCATGGATAACCACACATAATATTCGAACGTAAGCAGCATGCTGAGATAGAAAATTAAATGCTGATGCATTTGGAATAATCTCGCAATTTAAAACATGCAAAAAAAATTGGTTGTAAATTTCTTGAATTATTAAAGGTCCACTACTGCAATTTTTTTCACTCTCAGCATCAGCACATGCCACAAACAGTGGACCCTGGCTATAACGCATTTTATTGGTTCAAGCCAAATACTTCTTGATTTTATATTTTTTTATAGCGTACCTCCGGTTATGGGCTATCCATTTTTTTAAATCTGTAGCAGAGGGTACTTTATAACCGAAGTCCATTGTATATCCTATAGCGGTGTCAGGCTTGACTAATATAACAATTGAAATTAAGGATCTATAGCGCTGCAACAGCTGCAATCAGGTTATCTAGAGGAAAATATATTATTTGTTGTTAACCATAATTACAACAAAGATGCAAAGGAAACAATCACACACATTGCCAAAGTCTTAACAAGCAGTTAAGAAAACTTAATTAAATTGATAGAACAATTTACAAACAATATACGTTATTCAAATAATACTTTTAGGTAGTTGAGGCGCTCGATTCTATCTTAAAATAAAAATCAGTTTTTTCCAGTTTTCAAGAATCCAATTATCATATTAAATTTATTTTATAACTATTCTTAGACATAACTATGTTTTATTCAAATTTGTGTTTTCAAATTGAGCCCAAACAGGTTATTTTTTATTTTGTAAACTACGTGAATTTATGGTCAAATTCATAGTTTCAGGGACACTATTATATAGGCGTTTAAGGGTGGGTTTTAATTAATTATTTTGATAAGAAAAGCCGAAAGTATTTTTTAGTTTTCCAAAACTGATCTTATGTACATTTTGACCATATGAGTACGATGCTAAGTATGTTCCTGACTTCCCTGGATATGTACAGGAATGATTCTGATTCTAGTATGATTTTCCTAGTCCATATGGGACGTAGAAAGTTACAAAATTTCACGAAAATATACAGGGTTGCTTAAAAGTTAAATCATCAGGCGCGTCTCTGTGGTCCCATATCTTTGTTAGGAGGGACATGTTTATATGAACTTTTATTGACCTCAACTGTACGCTGGCGAAATGTTGCCCCCTGTATTTTGATTTTACAGATATGTGTTTGTGTATTGAACAAAATTTGAAAAATGTCATGTTCTTTTGCATCGTTATTCTGAGAGGGAAATATGTTTTTGCCTATAAATTGTTTGACATGCTAATGATTTTGATCCGTCCACCTTACCTACGCTTTTATTTTACGTCCAGAATTATCTCTGGAATAAAGTAGCACTTCGCATTCATGTATAAGAAAACATTTTTGAGAATTGCCATGTAAAGTAAAAAAAATACATCAAATTCATATCATTAATTTATTAAAAGCAATTTTTCAACAGAACATACTATATCATGATATTTTTGAACCTTGCACAGTAGTCGATACAAAGAACTTTAGTAATGCACTTTATCTTTGCGATTTCCATAATAATAACATATTGGGTGTAACGAAAAAAAACATCTTGCCAAGGAAACTAGATCACATTTACACATTTTATAGTCAAGAATATAATTTATTTGTTTACTTACTTACCGGCGATAAAAATTATACATGCACACATGGCAACAATTGATTTTACATTTTTAATCACACATAGGTGTTTGCTTAGGCGTATTTAGATATATTTATCCATACAGATAAAAGCTGTTATTGACAACAATATTTAAAATAAATAACCAATTTTTTGCTCACGATTGCATTGAACATTAGACTAAATTAAAAACTGTTTGAAGTGTAAAACAATTTTTTATGGGTTAACCATTAAGTGGAGAATTGATAACTATTTTGATAATAATAAATTTTGTTTTACAAAAAATGTAGGAATTTCAATTTCAATTTATTAATTAAGATATTTTAATCAAGAACGGTAGGTCTGCTGAGAAAGACCGATTTCATGTAGAATGAACTAAGCTAATCAAAAAAATATCCATGTGAAAAATGTGGCGTACTAGTTTTCTTGTAAAAAACTAGATAGAACCACGGGCCACAGCTGGTCACATTTACTCGCAACCATGCATGAACACGTCGAGGAATCTATACAAATAACTGCCGAATTTTCATGCTTCTGGCGCGATGTGAAATGATCTGGCGCGGCTTGAATTTTGCTACTTTACCAAGGTATAGTGCGTGCAACCACATTCGACTTTATCAAAGAATTCTTTCCCAATCCAAGGACTACGTTGATCGTAAGAAAATATTGCTACTGCTGATTTACGGCGTCTATTAAAATGAGAGGGATCGCTCAGTCTACCTGAATAGTCAGTGGATCATATTGTATTTCCATTTGCATGCAGTTTTCGCTATTCATGCATGCTCGCGAGCAAATGTGACCGTCAGTGGGTCACATAGATAAGATGATGGAAAATGTTTTAGAAAAGAGCCATTTTGCAGACACTTTTGAAGGCGCACAAAAGTATTTTCTGTATGATTATAGAGTCCCTTTGATCTCACTTCAACTCCCGGCCGTTTCTACCATTAGGCAAGACTAGGCGGTCGCCCTGCAAGATGTTGGGGCGACCGAGGGACGAAAAAAGATATATGAAACAGAAAGTATTGAGCAATTAGAGAAAATTTAAAAAAATATATAAAAATATTAAAACGACGAATTATTTTCAAAGGCCTACGGCATAATTACTTAATAAATATTTTCTTTAACGAATATGCCTCTACCTACCTCAAAACTATAGATCGGCTACTGATGAGTACCTACGAAACATAAACAAAGAATTCTGGAAAGGGGCTCCTGCACTATGTCGTCTTATTAAAGACTAAAATAAAGCCAAGGAAGATAACATTGGATTAGAATCTTTATTATAAAGCAGTTAAGTCTTTTAGCCTGGATTATGGTATGTTGAATTTTAAAATGTATTTGTTTAATGGCTCAGGTTTCAACAATTGTTTTACTGTTCACAATACCCAAATATTACAAAATATCTAATTATTATCTTTTATATTAATTTTTAAATTACCTATAACTAAAAAATCGTCAAAATTTAAAGTTATCTGATTCCACGCATTACCGTATCTTTTTCTCTAAAATTTACTATAAATTATTAACCTAATTTTGCAAGCTTTGGGAGTGGTCCTCATAATTTTTTGCCTTCGGTGATCTCGCCTACGACAACCTTTTCTATACCCACCAGTAATAAAAGGAAGGAGGGTGGCATTTTCAGTGATCGCCTAGGGTGGCAGAACACCTAGAAACGGCCCTACATCCACTTACAATTACAGTGAACTGAACCCAAATTGTAATTGTGAGACATTTAAAACTTTGTGATATTTTATTCAAATTATACAGTCAGTTTTATACACCGAGCAAGAAATTTCAACTTTAGATATAACAAATTATGTCAGATATCTTAAATATATCTGCAAGTGAAAGTAGCTTGACAAGGCTAACCTTGTCCCAAAATCGCTGCAGGTTCGGATTATATAGATACCTACTTCCACCTTCTTAGACGTTTGCCACTAAAATATAGTAGTATAAAAAATATTTTAATAAATATCTTTAATTAAAACCCGTCCACTATCATACTACGAAATGTCGATTAATCAGACGTCCTTTTAGGAAAATACCATTACTAAACATTTGATATTATACAATCCATAGTCGTGCCATAATATTTTTGTAGATGCAATTTATAATATTTTTTTCTAGTTTTTATTTACCTTCTTGTATCACTGTCACATTTTTTTGGATTTTTAGAATTTTATTATGAAGCTAGTATCCACTTTATACATTAATTATATCACACAACACAGTTATATTTTAAAAGTTGGTGACTACTTAAATTCGTATATTGTCAATGTCGTCAATGTCGTCAATATTGTTTCCTGCTAATGTAAATATCGAAATATTTAAATGTTTTAACTGTAACAAAAATAAATTGAGTTCGTCACTCAGAAAAATACAAATTACAGTCAATCATAGTAGTATGTAAAGGGTACCCGACCCAACCGCGACGTTTTCATCATTCAAAACAAGTTGCAATGGCAGAGAATGTGTTGCAGACCTGTCAAAGTCATAAAAAAGACATACAATGCAAGTAACGATGTCATTTTCAATGGCACTGGTAAATTTCCAACAGGCCAATGGATTTACTAGATAATGAAAAATCTTAGCTCGTCATACTACCCCACTGTCAAATCCAGACACTATAACTCAAGGTCGCCGAACCTCGATACGGAGCGGAAAAACTTCTATCCAATAAATAAATATATTAAGAAATTGATTACTTAACTACAAATCAATCGCCTGTTTCAATTTTTATTTAACTTTAATGCTTTGTTGTCTAAATATAAAAAATTTTCGGGTTATTGACCTTAAAACTAAAGATGTCTCCATTTTATAAGAATAGTCGTAATAAGTGTTATCTTGATATACATAGAAGTATTATTTAATTACCTTCTAGAAATTCGTTTTGTGTATCTACAAAGGAAACAAATCGAAATATGTATATTTTATTTCATAGCTTATTAGTTTGTCTCCAAATTTGCAAAAATCTATAATACTGATATATTTATATATAGGACCGACCAAAAACTAGCAAGCTTAAAGTTTTGAATTTTCATAGAAATAAACCCATATAAAGGTTAAACGTTACATTTAACAGTATCTATTTTTCTAAAAAATTAGGATTTTGGTCACAATCTCCATTTCAAATACTTGCAAGAACTATACTAACAACTATTTTATTGTTAAATAACAAACCCAAACAGTATTATTATGTAAAATTGAGATTGGCGATTTTGATATCATAGTCCACAAATCAGTCCGAAAACAATTTTATTTTATCTATCCTCTCTTAATTAGAGATATATTACTTCCGGCAAGAAGTTCTATTTTAAAAATAAAATGTACTAATTATGCTTCTTCCTTCTTTTCAGAACCATCATTTTTGCTTGATGAAAAAATGCTGCCCTTGCTGGACGAGGTGGAGCCACCTCGTGGTGCCGTTGCAGTACCCGTGTCCCTAAAGACCGAGTACTACAAATCCCAAGAAGAAAATCCCTTTTCAATAAACGAGTTTGAAAAAGTTTACTACGAGTTGAACCATGGCACCCTTACTCCACCTCAAAGTCCGCCCAGCGAACAGCCAATTATTACCACCCTTGAACCATTTCTCAGACCATACCATCAGGTTCCGAAACCAGCCATATACTCCGTACCTGAAAAGCAACTTACGCCTGAAGGACTCGCTTTCCCTGTTACCGTACAACACGTGGAAATTCCTATTGATAATTATGCCTCCATGCCTACCCCCCAGCCCGATATAGCTCGTGAACTTGCTGTGGTAGACGAGTTGATCCGTACTCGCGTAGAGGATATGCAATGGAGCAGTGGACCATCTTCCCCTGAAAGCAGTAGCAACAGTAACTTTGGGGACTGTTCCTCCGACGATCCAGAATGGGTTCCGGAACCCATCGAGAGCTATAACGACACTGCGTCCGATCCAGTAGCCAAGACTTCTCGAAAGAGGAGCAAGCCTTATTCTACTCACCCAGAAGAAAAGAAAAGTCGCAAGAAAGAGCAAAACAAGAACGCTGCTACCCGCTACCGCATGAAGAAGAAGGCAGAGGTAGAAGAAATCTTAAGTGAAGAAAAGGGCTTGTTGGATAAGCACGGTGAGCTTGATACCGAGATAACCGACCTCCAACGTGAAATCAAGTACTTAAAGGGGCTGATGCGAGATCTCTTTAAGGCAAAGGGTCTAATCAATTAAGTAATTAACAATTACATAATATTTTAAACATGTTTTATATTTTTGTTACTGTCAAATTTTAAAAATGTTTTAAGTCCATTAGCGTCCCAGCTGTTTGATAGAATAGTAGTCTTAAGGAAGGATGTTTAAGATATAAGTAACTTAGTTTGTAGGAGACACCTGTTTTGTTTATTGGTACTGTACAAAGCTCGCGCTAAACTGCACTTTTCAATGTGTGTGGTATTTTCCACGAGCAAAATACAAAGTAAGGGCTAGAGCAGTTTCGTGCAACACAAGTGAACAAACCTAAAGTTGAAGCATTTGGACCTTCCGCGTCTGAATGTTTCATCTAAGTCGTGTTTATTCGTTATTTTTTTATTTCAACTTAGATTTTTAGACATTTTATATTATCCATTTTATTAACACTCTTATATAGCTACGGTACACATTATACTAATAAATGTTAGGTGGGATCACAGTTAGTTTCATTTAATCATTAGGTATGTCCTTGACAGATCTCATAGACATTCCTAGTTATAAATAAATAATATTGTAAGTTACATAATAGTGTTTTACTTTGCGAATCAAAACAACCTAAGTACCGTAATAATGAATTTAAAAAAAGTATGGTTATAAGCACATTATTAAATAAACGAATGTGTTTCTTATCAAAAGTTTTTTACTTTAGAAATGAATGAACCAATATTGCGAACAAGTTCTAGTTTGTTTAGTATATTTTATTTTTTCCACCACCGACTTGAACAAAATATGGTCTTGGTATTTCTATCTACTTTGTACACGTCAATGTAACGCCTGTTATTACGAAAATAAACGACAAAAAAGAGACGGGGATTCTATCTGTAGAATCCCCTCTCTCTTTTTATTTTCTGTCTGTTTCTGTTTTCATTTTTTCATTCAACAGGTAACCGGTTTGATATGTCTTTGTTAGGAAAAACAAACATTCGACGGACGTGACTCAAAAGTCTATCTATATCACTGACGAACTTTTTTAATTTTTTTTTCCTCCCTGGAATGATTTTGGCTGGATTTTATATATTTTGGCCTGCTGAATCCGGATCTGGCCTCAGATTTTCGATATCAGCCTCCAATGATAAGGGTTTATATATATATATGCTTTGAACAATTAAAAACCTATAATATATTTTAACAGTTAGCTTAGGTACATTATAAACATTTATAAATAATTTAATATTTGAAGGGCTTATTGTAAGAACATGACAAGCCACGTTATTTTCAAAACTCAGTTCTTGTCGAGGTTGGGCTGTGCAATAACATGAGTAGCCACAGAAGAAATAGTATAGCTATTCTTTGAAAGATGGCGCCAGTAGTAGCTGGATCATCTTCTTGCAATAACTGTATTGGCCGAAATATTTGGGTATAGTGTGACATGTTTATAAGTATTCGTTGGTGTGACAAGCCACATAAAAATGGCGGCCATAAGAGAATATCATGCGAGTGTTTTATTGAATATTAGTGAAAATAGTGGCTATAGTAGTGATTCAACTACCTCATGTGATGACAGCATAGCCGATAAAGATTATGTACCGAGTGATGAAGAGGAAAATGACCAGAATGGTGAGGTAACGACAGATTTTGTTTTTGTGGCATATCACGTTCTAGCAAGAGACTATTATTTTAAACTAAATTGTGGCATATCATGTTATTGCATTTTCTTTTCAGAACGAAAATTGGTCAGACACTGAAGATGGGGCAGTTCCAGTGAAAATATGCAGATTTAATGAGCCGACACCAGAAAAGACTCCTAAGGGCCGTTGGAGGCCAAAGAATACAGAAGGATATGCTCGAAACAAAAGGAAGGCAAGGCGAAATTTGGGGCAAGGATACCTAAGCGATGTCACAAAAAAAGAAATAAAAGCGCGTGAACTAGGATCACCATGTAGGTGTAAAAATAAGTGTAGAGAGAAGCTGCAGGAAACACACAAAATAATATTCAACAGCTTTTGGGACCTGGGATCATATGATTTGCAAAATAGTTACCTTTTCGGATGTATACAAGTGGTTCCGAAAAAAAGAAGCTATAAAAAAAAGCAAAAAAAGCAAGAATCGAGCAGGAAATGTAATGCTATCTACACAGTTAACGTAAATTCTGAAAGTGTGAAGATATGCAAATCTGAATTTATGAGTGTGCATGGCCTACATTCTTCACGTGGAAGAATTAACCACATTGTATCACAGAAAATACAAGGCTCCATAGTAGTAAATAAGGATCAAAGAGGAAGGCATCACAATAGGCGAAATCAGTTAAGTGACGAACAAAAGCAGTCTGTTAGGGACCACATAAACATGATGCCCAAATACCAAAGCCATTATAGTAGGACAGATAACCTTGGAAAGGTGTACTTAAATTGCGATATGACAATTGCCCGACTTTATAAAGAATATTATCTTCCTTGGTGTAACGAGCATCAACTAAATCCAGTTAAGGAGAACGCATACAGAAAAATTTTCTGTACAGAATTTAATATAGGTTTTAAGCTCCCTAAGTCTGATACGTGCAAGACTTGTGATGAAACGACAATAAAACTTGACACTGTAATAAACTCGAAGAACCAGTCAGAAATTAAAAAACTAAATACCGAATTAAATCTTCACAAAATCAGAGCTAAAGCCATGCAAAGTTTATTAAAGCATGAAATTGAAGACTCCCTGACAAACAAAAAAAAGTGTGTTTTATCTTTCGACCTCCAACAAGCCATGCCAATTCCAAAACTTACTACAGGTCCTGCTTTTTATTGCAGGAAGGCGTGGCTGTATAATTTGGGTGTTCATGACTGTACAAACGGACAAGGGTATATGTACTTATGGACGGAGGATAAAGCAAAGAGAGGAGCGGATGAAATTGCATCTATTTTACTAAAATTTCTACGCACCAAAACAGACATAGAACATCTTGTCATATTTACCGATAACTGTCCTGGTCAAAATAAGAATTGGCTTTTGGTGTCTTTGTGGCAACAGTTGATCAAGGAAGGAAATTTTAATACCATAACACATCACTTTTTGGTTAGCGGTCATACACATCTTCCCTCAGATCGTGATTTTGCGCTCATTGAGAAGCGTCATCGGAAATATGCACCGCAAGTATACTCACCAGAAGGATGGTATAAGATAATACGCGAAAGCAATACTAAAAACCCTTTTGTAGTAACAGTTATGGAACAAGACGATTTTTTTACATTTGAATCAATTTTAACTGGCCTAACTAAACCCACTCGTACTGCATGTGGTGAAAATTTGGATTTTGCAAAAGTATATTCATTTCAATTTAGAGCTTTTTTTTTTTTTTTTTTTTTTTTTTTTTTTTATGATCAAACACAAGCACTATAGGAAAAATCCTTTAGGGCACTCTGGGAGTGGTGCGTGTGCGCAGAAAGCGATTCACGTTGGATTTGAACCGTTGGAGGTTATATTCGTTGGGAAAAACGACCTCGGGAAGGTCGTTCCACAAGGATGAAGTCCTCCAGATGAAAGAATTTTTAAATAATGAAGTTCGAGGAGTACTAAGCTTAACCACATACAGATGGGCGGCAGTGGTTCGTCGTGTATTTCTGCTATTCGTCGCTCTGGGCGGAATTAAGAGGGCAAGGTCAGCCGAGCACCTTCCATGAAAATATCTGTAAAAGAGAGTCAAATCCCCAACCTGTCTTCGATGTTCTAGGCTGTCGAGGTTCTTCGTCAGCTCGTGGTCTCCGATCAGACGAATAGCCCTCCTTTCGATGGAATCCAGTAGCCGAAGAGTATGTTTGGGTGCAGAGCTCCAGACATGAGAGCAGTATTCTAGTGATGGTCGAATCTGGGCTTTGTATAGTGTCAAAAGTTGTTGAGGTGTATACAACTTTCTGGTTCGGAAGAGTACGCCAAGCTTCTGAGAAGCTATCTTGGCGATTGCCACAACGTGGTTATGCCAAGACATATTTCCTCCCAGATTGACACCCAGCAAATTAATAGATGAAGCCAGTGGGATTGCGTGTCCGGCCATGACTATTTCCGGTTCTGTAATGTTAACCTTTTTAGAGAAAACTGCTGCCTGGGTTTTTTTAGCGTTAAATTCGACTTGGTTACTGTCACCCCAAGCCAAAATTTCTTCCAGGTCTTTGTTGAGGCGTGATACTTCATGCTGTCTGCGAAGATGTGCGTCGGCAGCCGATGTTTGCGCATTCAAAGAGAAAGATGAGAAAAGTGTGCTATCGTCAGCAAAACTAAATATCGGATTTTTAGTTTTCACTAGAAGGTCGTTAATGTAGAGTAAGAAGAGAGTGGGAGACAATATGGACCCTTGAGGAACACCGGCATTGATGGTGAAGGTGTCTGAGAGAAATCCGTCAATCCCCACTTGCAGAGAGCGGTCCTTAAGAAAGCTAGATAACCATGCACAGAATCGACTGGGCATACCATAGGATCGCAGTTTACTTAGAAGCCCCTCATGCCAAACACGATCAAAAGCTTTAGAAATATCCAGCGCAACAACCCGAGACTCCCCATGATGTTCGATTGCGTTGTTCCAAATGTGGGTGACATAGGCTAGAAGATCTCCAGTTGATCTGGACTTTCGAAAACCATATTGATGATCGCTGATGATGCTGAAGCCTTCCAGGTACTTTAGAAGATGTTGGTTAATAGCTTTCTCCATTACTTTTGATATAACTGAAAGCAATGCGACTGGTCGATAGTTGTTAGGCAGGGTTCTCTTACCTTTCTTTGGAATAGGCTGGACTCGCGCCGTCTTCCAGCAAGATGGAAATATTCCTTTTTTGTAGGATAAGTTGAAAAGTCTACAAAATACTGGTGTTAGTTCATCGGCGCATGTCTTGAGAACTATAATAGGAATTTCGTCTGGACCAGTAGCTTTTTTGACGTCGAGTCCTTTCAGGATTCGTTTGACGGGACGCTGACGGAACACGATTTCGGTCATTTCGGATTCAACTGCAGGAATGTCGGGTGGTGTTCTTCCCTGGAAATCTACAGTGGAATGCGAAGAAAATAGTTCAGCAAGTAAGTTTGCTTTGTCTCCGGCTGTGGATGCTATTGTACCATCGGGACGTATTAGAGGTGGAATAGTTGATTTGGTAAAATTTTGGCTGACTGCCTTAGCGACTGACCAAAAGGACCTTGATCCGTTTGGACAGTCAAGAAGTTTGTTTTTGATCCTCACGTTATGGGCTTCTTTGCTTTGATCTATTGTTAGCTTACATTGGTTTCGAGCGGTAATAAAGATGGTACGATTCTCAGTGGTAGGGTTTTTACGCCACTGTCGGTAAGCCAGATTTTTTGATTTGACAGCACGCTCACAATCCTTGCTAAACCAGGGCTTGCCGTTGGAAGGGCGTTTTTGGGAGGAGGGGATAAATGCTTCCATGCTCGTTAGAATGACGTCGGAGACCTCCCCAGCACAGACGGATGGATCATCAGAAGAGAAGCATACGCTCATCCAAGGAAAAGTCCGAAAATGGTCTTTCAGGTCTTCCCACTTGGCCGATCTGTAATGCCATATCTTGCGAGGTTTAGGAGGTTGTTCAGAATTAATTGGTAGTTCGCTTAGAGTTGAAATAAGTTTGTGATCGGAAGATCCTAACGGAGGCTGTACGGTGACTGTATATAGATCGGGATTTGACGTTAAGAAAAGATCCAAAAGACTAGCAAAATCTCCAGCTCGGTCTGGAATCCGCGTTGGTTCTTCTACGAGTTGAGTTAGACCAGAACTGATCGCGAAGGATTCGGCCTCGCGGCCTTGCTCATCGTTTGTATTTGAATATTTAAGCCAGTTAACATTGTGGACGTTAAAGTCACCAAAGATAGCAATCTCGGCATTTGGATAGTTGGTTTGCACGAAGTCGATTGTATTGGCTAGTGATGAGAAAAGGTCTCTGTAATGGGTATCACTTGGAGGACGGTAAAGGCAGCAGATAAACTTGGTGATTTTCGGTGTTGATATTTTAAACCACATTACATCAAAGTCTTTCGGTTCCAGTGTAGGTTCTCGTTGGCAGCAGAGATCATCTCGAATAAAAAGACACACGCCGAAGTTTCGTCGGAATCGGAAATGAAAATCGTATCCAGGGTATAAATAGCTGACGGTGTTTGTTGACGATCTGACCTTTGTCTCGGTCAGTGCGAGTACGTGAGGCTTGGAAGATTGTAAGTGCTGGTGGACTGAATTGATGTTCGTGTTAAGCCCTCTAATATTGCAGAAATCAATTTTGAAGTTGCTAGTTCTGGGTTGGTTAGCAACTGCAGGTGCCACACCATTTCTTCGTTGAGTGTTGTTAGATCCCAGTAAATTGTCGGAAATGGTTGTTTTTTGATGAACTTCGCTTGATGGGGCCCCAAGTCCAGCCCCCGCCCGGAGATCCGAATGGGGGGCGAGTTTACCTCCGGAGTATTTTGGGCCTGGGCTTCCATCATGCTATTTTTGGGGGGTCCCACCCTGGTAACCGGAAACATCGGCACAGCAACGAAACGTCAACTCAATGAGCAAAAGTTAGCTCAAGGAGCAAACTTCACGCCACCTAAACCGATGCAATGGTATCTCACCGGGCGATGCCGGGTGGGCCAACGTCTTCCATTTCGAAGGAGGAGTGAGGACTGATGACACACAATCATTTTACATAAAACATTCGGTTAACGGGCATTTTAAACAAGTTATTATAAAAAGAAAAGGCAGGCCAAATCTTACATCCTTAAGCAATCTTAAGAAAAAATATGGGGAATCGATTAAACTTGCAGAAAAAAAAGTTAAAAATGTCATGTCCTTACTTAAATACATACCGCCTATCCATCACCCATTTTACATTAACTTAAAAACGACCAATGGTGATCCAGAAGAAATTACAGAGATCGTCGATGAAGAGCTTAACTGAAATTTTCTTTCTTTTTGTAGTTCATCAATAGTTGTTAGTACTTATTAAAATGTAACAATTTTGTGTTTGCAATAATATGACAAGCCACACGTTTCCATTAAAAAAATGTTTTTTCCCTAAACCAGATGTGTGTTTTTTTAACTTCTTTAGTCAAAATGCTTTATTCAAATTAGTTGATTAATACTAAGGTGGTTTTAGCACGAAAATTGGAAATATAGATTTTTCAGGGCGCCTTTAACACTTCAAGCTGAATATCTCTAGTTTAACTTTTTGTGGCTTATCACATTCTTACAATAAGCCCTTCATTTACTTCCCTAACGTATTTCTTTTATAAGAACTCCTGGATGTGTCTCGTATTAGGGTCCAGCAATAGTCGGCTAACGTATTCGGGCTCCACTTTCCTGTATACCTTTTCTCTATGGAGGCAATATCTTGGTGAAATCGTTCTCCATACTAATCTGATACTGCTCCTAAATTTTCAGGAAAAAAGTCCAAATGAGAATGAAGAAGTGAAGTTTTAGTGACATGTTGCATTCTAAAATATGATAGGCCGTGAGTAGTTCTTCCACGAGTTCACGATAATTTTCTGCTTTATTATTTCCAAGAAAATTGTTGCAAACACTTTCAAATGCATTCCATGCCCGCCTTTCATTGTCACTTAAAATTTGTCTGCAGTTCGCATCTTTAAACAATTGCCTAATTTGGGGACCAACAAAAATTCCTTCTTTAATTTTGGCCTCACTGATACGTGGAAATTTGTCTTTTAAATACTTGAAAGCATTTCCTTCTCTATCCAGTGCTTTAACAAAATTTTTGATCCGACCCAGCTTAATGTGAAGTGGAGGTAAATATATTTTTTCTTTCTGAACTAATGGTTCTCGGGTCAAATTTTTTACGCCAACTTGTATTGTGTCACGTGGAGGCCAAACCTTAATTTTATAATGTTTGTCTCTTGCACGGCTGTCCCGTTCACACAAAAAGCAACAGTATTTTGTATAGTTATGTCAGTAACGCCACCACTTTTAAATCTGCACATATGTTCCATTTGTGATCTTCGTACTTTACACATCTTAAGATTGTCATATGTTTCTTTCATATTTACCGAATGACCTATAGGAACTGATGGATGCTCGTTTCCATTAAAAAGTAAAACAGCTTTTAGACTTGTTTTAGACGAATCTATGAATAGTCTCCATTTATCGGGAGTATATGGTAAGTTCAGTTCGGTCATTAGGCCAGGTATGTCATGGCAAAATACTAAATAACCTTCCACTGCAAAAAAATTTGTGAGAGTAGATTGCCTTTTCCTGTAGATGGACACCTTCACTCCTTTTCCCAAGAGCTTCCACTGCTGCAGGCGGGATCCGAGAAGTTCAGCTTTTGTTTTCGGGAGGTCCAAGTCACGAACAAGGTCATTTAATTCACCTTGAGTGATTAAATGAGGTGTATCAGGCAAATCATGAGTACTAGGGATGTAGCTTGGTCCGGCTTCTGGTGAAATACTTCCGGAGTATGATTCGGAATCAAGCGTGTAACTCTCAGGTGGCTGGGGAATGGGTAATGAGTTGTCATGGGGCACTGGTCGCATTGCAGAAGGAATATTGGGGTACTGAATGCTACGCTTGGTTTTGCTAGTAATTCCTTTAATATTCGTCATGCAAAAATAACAATCATTTACGTGATTACGAGGTTCCCTCCAAACCATTAGAACTGCGAATGGCATAGATTTATGAGTACCTTTCAGCCATCTAGTCAATGTTTTCGAACACGAACGGCAACAGATTTTTGGGGCCCAGGACCTACCTTCATCGTCAACTTTACATCCAAAGTACCGTTCATAAGCCTTTTTTACTAATGAAGATATCGGTTTTTGGTACGCTTTCGCGGTAACTTCGCCACAAATATAACAGAAGGTATCGGCTTTATTAACGCAAACACGCATCGAGATTTTTGGTACCGTTTTACCAAGCACGTAGATCTAAGCGAAAATATTAATAGATGTTTACTAAATGATTATACAGTGTGTACATAAAGTAAGGAACAAATTCATTATCTAGGAATCTAAAAATATTTCGGAAAAATCCTTGGACACGTGTATAATAATTTTTAATGGCGCATTTTTTTCCCATACAAACTTAATATACAAGGTGGCTCATGTAGTAGATATGACATTATCGACGATTTTTTTAAATGGGAACCCCTATATTTTAGTTCAGATCTGTAATCTCCAAGAACAGCTGATTTCAAAAACACACACACTTAGGGCCTAAAATTCATAGTTTCCTTACTACAGGGTAAAACAAATAATTTTGTTTAAGATATTTTTAATTTAAAAAAATGTAAAAAAATTAAATAAGCTATTTAATTAAGTGTTGAAATTGTCCTCCTTCTGCTGCCTGACAGTACCCCAAGCGATCAATAAATTCTTGTTGGACTTTTCTTATGGTTTCTTCTGAAATGTTCCTGCATTCTGTTGTTATTCGATTTTTTAAATCTTCAATATTGGCAGGTCTGACTTTATAAACAACATTTTTCAGGTGACCCCACAAGAAAAAGTCCAGTGGTGTAGGTCTGGAGACCTAGGCGGCCATTCAACAGGCCCACGTCTTCCAATCCACTTGTTCGGAAAAACTTGGTTTATGTAATGGCGCACTACTGCTGTATAATGTGGAGGTGCGCCGTCTTGTTGGTACCACAAATTTTCATCTAGAATTCCTGGATTATTTCTACTAGGGTATAAGTTAACTAGCGTAAGGATAAGAAAGTTCTGAAGAAAATGAAGATAATTTAGCCCGTTTACATTGTTGTCAAAAAAATATGGCCCAATAATTTTGTTTTTCACAATACCAGCCCAAACATTAATTTTTTGAGGATATTGAGTATGGTGCTCACGCATCCACCTGGGATTTTCTTTTGCCCAGTATCTACAGTTTGGCCGGTTCACTTCTCCATTTAATTTAAAGGTAGATTCATCCGAAAATAGGATATTTTCAACAAACAAAGGATCTAAGTTACATCTTTCCATTAATATTTGACAAAACTCCATCCTACGATCTGGATCATCTTCATTCAACTCATGAACCAATCGGATTTTAAACGGGTGCCATTTTTCTACCGTCAATAGGTTATGAACGGTCATAGCAGCCGCCCCATGATCAATGCTAATCTGGCGGACGCTGTTGTGGGGATCTTCTTCCATAGCCGATAAAATATCTAATTTCTTACCATCCGGAATAGTTGGACGGCCTTTTCTGGGAATATCTTCCACTGAACCCGTTTCCCGAAATTTTATTTCAAGTTTACTCACAGTTGATCTAGTAATTGGTCTTGCTGTATACTTAGTGTTAAACAAAATGCAAACTTCTTGTTGAGTACGGATCCTATCACCATATCCAATCATCATAAGAATTTCTATTCTTTGTGTTAAAGATAAACGCATAGTAACTCAATATGTTTTAAAATAAAATTTATTACTTCTAATAAACTTAATAGATAAATACAATGTAATGACAATGACATTATCTAAATACCATAGTTACATAACAGCAAATAAGCCTACTTGAGAAAAAACATAAGTAACAGCAAATGATGGTGCGTCCATTAATTACGTAAGGCTTTCAGGTAAAATTGGGTGATGGCGGAAGGGATTGAGCCAAATGTCACGAAATGTTTTATTGGGGGAAGGGGGGTTGAAAAATCGCTAAAAACGCCTCACATAATTAATTGATGCCTCCCAAGCAAAAAAAAAAATATCTTAAATAAAATTATTTGTTTTACCCTGTAGTAACGAAACTATGAATTTTAGGCCCTAAGTGTGTTATGTTTTTGAAATCAGCTGTTCTTGGAGATTACAGATCTGAACTAAAATATAGGGGTTCCCATTTAAAAAAAATCGTCGATAGTGTCATATCTACTACATGAGCCACCTTGTATATTAAGTTTGTATGGGAAAAAATGCGCCATTAAAAATTATTATACACGTGTCCGATGATTTTTCCGAAATATTTTTAGATTCCTAGATAATGAATTTGTTCCTTACTTTATGTACACATTGTATAGTAACGACTAAAGGGATATTTCAAGCATAGATCCAAATAAGCTGCATATAACAATGGGGCGACCGTTTATTACCTATTAATGGGCCTATTCGGCCCTTCCAAGAAATCTGAGGCCAATATAAACATTTGAGGGTCAGTTTTATATTAGTGTAAGTCCAAATATTACAAAATACACGATATTTTTATAAAGAGGATTTTTGTGTTGATTAGTGTATTTTATCCAGTGTACGGCAGACTTGGCACATTTTTACCATTTTCAGAACACTGAAAAACAACAAAGAATTTTACAATAACGACAAATATGATTGATGATGTTAATCTGGTAGTGTCAAACGTGAAAGCAGGTATGAAGGATGGCAGTTCCAATAAGGGCTTTATGAATATGAATTTTCTTGACGCGATATTTTGTATTATAATATATACTGTTTAAAAACATAGTAGTCGAATCTGTCCCAGGTATAACTATGGAATCCAATATGTTTGACAACATACATTTTTCACTGACATTTTCGATATTGAGAGTTTTTTAAGGTAAAATAATAGGGAGGTAAAGAAACTCACAGTCTGCTCCACTAGTTTAATAGCAATTAATTAGAAATAAAAATAAAAGCCATACATGTTTCGAAGGCTTAAGCCTTCATCCTCAGTGAAAGGAAAAACATCAAAAACATCAAAAGGACCTATGACATTGTTATAACTGTAAATGAGAGAAAAAAGAAAGTTAAGTAAGTTTAAGTGTAAATTTAAGCAAAAAGATTGCAGAAAATGAATTGACTCAATGGAATAATAGCTATAATTATAGGGGAGTAAAGAAAATATATAAATTGTATAAAATATATATGAAAACTCTTTCTTACCTAGAAAGCAGGAAAAGAAAAACTTTTTTATTATGTAAAAAATTGAAATATATGAATTAAAAAGTAAAAACTAAGGTTTATTTTTTGGAAAAACATAATAAAAATTCCCCTTTAATTATTCTCAGGAAAGACACGATAAAAAATAAAAAATTATTTATATTTTAATTTTAATAAAATCTTTTTAAAGATATTTAATTTTGAATTTGATATAAAACTCGTTCATTTTGTGCGAATGTTCATCTTACACGAGGTTCTAAGATGAAAGAAAATTTTTTTTAAAAAATCCCATTATGTTAATACATAAAGAGTCTCGAAAGTGAATTATCCTGTACCCCTCCAGAAATGTCCGATGCAGCCAAACTTGTTACACTGAATCTTCTACCGAAAAATCCAGACGGCAATGAACAATTTAAAACATGGTGTTTGAGAAAAAACATGAAAAAGTATCCCAAAATATTTTACTGTTTGTTCACGTTATGGTCAATATATTCTATGTTCAAGTCAACTCGTAATGTGAAGGAAAACGTGGTTAAGTTTGTGACGTGCAAAATACTTTGCGCACGGGGTCATGGTAACGTAAAGTCTTATTTTTGACCCCGACGTTAATGCGCCAACACGGTCATTTTTTGACGGTTATAGAAAAAGTATGTTCCGAACGCTCGAATCGAAGGCGACGTAATAATCTAATTAACAGAAAACGACGAAGAAAAATTATACTAACTTTCAAAGTTCCTTGATTGTTTTTCTGGAAAGTTGTTTGCAATCCACCTAAGAAGAAATGTGAATTGTTTATTCTTCAAAGACTGTGAACCAAAGTAGTATCTCCTTGATGTAAGATCCTTGTTTACAACAATTAAGAGGTATCGAGTAACACTTGCAGGAGTAGAGTTTCCCTACAACCATGTCAAAAACTGGTGACAAAGTACAATTGTATTCATTGAAAATGGGGACACTAAATATGTTATATGAAAAACAAGAACACAATTTTAACCGTCAAGCAACTTTGGGGACAAGAGGGGCCTTTGAAAAGAAAAACTGGTACTTGTCAGGCTAGGGTTGCCAGGTGTCCTGGTTTTCGCAGGATGTCCTGGATTTGATAAGCAGAGACCTGTGGCAGGACGCCTAATATCCTGGATTTCATAAATACTCAAATTATAAATTGTATTGTATATAAATAAATCAGCGCCATTTTTTTTCAGAAAATAATTTGTTTTCAAAATTATCTATTTTTTCTCTAAAAGACCGTTAAGTTGTTGGATTCAGTCGTTGAAATTGTTACTAACTTGTCCATTGAAATAAACCTTGATAATTTATATGAAGAATTTTGCATAATGAAACCCACCTTTGAGAAAGCTTGCACTTTACCTAAAGGCTCTATTCACAAATGGAATAACATTTTCATAGCTAATCCCGAAATGAATAATTTTTTGAAAATAATACAATTTGTTTTTATATGGCCGAAATGCTTACTGTGAAAGAGTTTTTTCTTTGTGTAATGCGGCCTGGAGCGACAGCCGCAATAAGCTCTTGGTTGACCATATTAAAGCAGAGCTTCAGATTTGGTTTAACTTGCAAAGAATTTTATAATGTGGCAGTTAAAAACAATAAGCTCTTGAAAGCGTCAAGAGTGATAAGAAATATTATTTTCCAACCAAATAATTCATTTTCTTAAAGTATTTTAAAGGTATTTTAAATAACTATTACACTTATGTTAGAAAAGAACTTTTTTGATTATTTTTATATAAAATAAATTGTGTTTTAGTTTAGTTAAAAATGGGTAGCTGCGTAAAACAATAATGCTCACAGATGAACGTAGACAGTCTCGGATAGTTTTATCCTTAAATTTATATATTCCGCGACTGTCAGTTGTGGAATGCGGCAGTGTTTACTGACGAGAAGGTTTTTCAATCTAAATATAGGTAATAAATTCGTATTCGTAACCTATACGTTATTAGTTATGTTGCGTTGAGTAAAAAATATGTGTTATTACAGAAATATTTTTATACATTTATCACATTTCATTATTTTATTTTGTTTAGCGACGCCAATGCTTATTGCTCATAGCCTTAAAAACAATAAATCAATCAGAAAAGCCTGATTTATGCAAATATGGCAACCATTTTCAATGAATACAACTGTACATAACGTGCGAGTTCCGTCATACAGGGTGACAATTTAAAAACTTGAAATGGCCATATATTAGAAACGAAAAACTGAAGAAAAAAACGCAAAAAACAGTTTCTATAAAACGAAGGGGGAACAAAAACAAGCGTATTAGCCCACCCCTATCTGCAACCCCTTGGACAGGGTGAGATAAACCCTTAAATTCTTAAATAGAAAGGGGGTCGAGTGATACATCATTTTGAAGCTCTTGAAAAATGCTTTCCAATGGTACCATAGAAAGGTACATTTCAGGAAATTCTTCTCTGTTTATTAAGGAAAACAATAAATGAAAAGACAATTTTGAAATTTTTTATTATTAGTTAATTAAATGTTCAAAATGATTTCCGTTGTTTTGAAGACAATAATAAAGCCTACTTTCAAATTCTTCACGTACATTTGCAAAGGTTTCTCTGGATATAGCACGGCATTCCTGAACTATTCTATGCTGAAGTTGCTCTAGTGCAGCGGTTCTCAAACTTTTTGGGTGACGGAACCCTTTTGGGAAGCAAAATACTTGACGGAACCCTACAATAAAACAATAGTTTTTAAAAGTGTATTCTTTATTAATAAGCATAATAAAAGTACAATGTAACAGTTACTAATTATTACTTACTTTACCACATGGCAAGTACAATAATAGAAGATATTAAAAAAGAAAAAATCTAACTAATGGGAGGTATGAAACTGTTTTTTATTTTTCATCAATTGGTTGATATCAGGTTTGATAGAAGACAGTTGAAGTCTCATATCAGGTTCGGCGTCCAGTCTATTGCGATATTTTGTTTTCGTGGCTGCATAGGTTGAGAATCCTGTTTCGCACAAATATGTTGTTGGGAACGGGAGAAGAATATTCAGAGCCATTTTGCCAAGCATTGGATATTCATCACGGATTCTGCACCAAAAATCGTTGAGAGGCGTCGTTTTGAACAGTGACTCCATACTTGTGTCTGATGACATTTCTAAAAGAGATTCATATATCTCGTTTGACATACTTTCGGGCTTTTCCAAGTTGGGTAAAAAAGGATTATGAATCCATGAATTCAGTTTCATTTTTGTATTCTGTTCTTCGGGAAAATACTTTTCAAAAGATGCGCGCATCGAACTGAGATATTGGACCAATTCTTCAAACACATCATCTTGAAACATTTCTGAGTCGTTATCGCTAACAAACTCACTGAGTGACGTAAAGCTTTCTATTTCTTTCTTACCAACGCAAATAATCCAAAAATCTAATTTTCTTTTGAATGCAGTTATTTTGTTATAGGCCTGAAACACTTTTGTCTGTTTACCTTGCAATGATAAATTCAATTCGTTCAGTTTTTGAAAGATATCCGCCATAAAAGACAATCGGAACAACCAAGTTTTATCATACAAACGGTCCTTCAAATTAAAAGAAGTATCTGCTGAAAGAAACATTTGTAACTCGGCTCTAAGTTCAAATAGCCTTGTTAAAGTTTTACCCCGAGACAGCCATCGCACTTCTGTATGGAGCAGCAGTGTTTTATGTTTGCTGCCATAATCTTCACACAATAATGAGAACAATCGGGATTGTAGTGTGGTCGTGATTTGATAAAATTAATTATTTTTACCGCTTCATCCATAACTAATTTTAGATTTGACGGCATTTGCTTCATCGCAAGTGCTTGTCTATGCAGAATACAATGGCTGGAACTACAATTAGGCGCTTTATTTTTTATTCGTGACACTGCTCCTGCTGTTTTACCTGTCATCGCCTTGGCCCCATCTGTACAAATGTCAATGCAATTGTTCCAACTGAGATTATTTTCTTCAAAAAATATATTTATTTTATTAAAAATTTCTTCCCCGGTAGTGTTTGTGAGCAGCGGTGAACACATAAGCATGTCTTCTTCAAAAGAACTTTCATATGGATATCTCACGATAACCAGCAAGATAGCCAAACCAGCGACATCAGTTGACTCGTCCATTTGCAAGGCGAATCGTGTTTTTTGTAGACGTGTAACTAGTTCTTGTTTGACGTAGCTTGCCAGATCATGGATTCGCCGTGAAACAGTATCGTTTGATAGCGGCACAGTAGAAAGATGCTTTGCGGATTTTTCATCGAGCATACATTTTGTTATGTCTAATACACATGGCTTTATTAAATTCTCAGCGATAGTGTGCGCTTCACCTGCTTGTGCAATGCGATAGCTAACTAAATATGATGCCTCCGTGGCCTTTTCGTTGATAGTTTTTGTTACATGCATCATATTTTTTTGACTTTCCAATAACTGATCTTTTTTACGAACAAAAAATTCTTTATTCTTGTCTTTAGACTCGGGGTGTACAGTTTGTAAATGTCGGCGCAATTTGGCAGGTGCCATGGAACTATTAGGAAGCAGTTTACTACATAGCATGCAGAGAGGTGAGCCCTTGGAATCAACAAATCCGAAACTGATATATGATTCATCATACTTCCTTTTTTTCGTCTTTGAAACCGTCGAGCTTGAGGTCGTGGCATCATCGTCTGGATCGGTGATTGCTATATTCTCCGCGCGTACTGCTTTTGAACATTCAGCGTCATTAGAAGATGTTGTTGCAACACGTTTAACACCTTTAAGCCAACGTTCCATTCTTCTTTATTTATAATGTTACACGTCAGGCTGGTGGGGTCTAAATAATGCACAATCGTTACTGCGTATAAGAGACTAAGTTTAGTACAATGAAGAAATGTATAAAACTGAGACAACAGAATACAGCAGGCAGTAGAACAATGAACACTAGTTTCTCGCTAGCGAGCTTGTAAGTAGGTAGGTAGGAACTTATCGCATACATGTTGATACCAAACTTATGAGATATTGTACCAGCTATTGTATTGTATTGTGGTCCGGGGATCTAGGTGGCCATTCAACAGGACCTCTTCTTCCAATCCACTAGTTGGGATAATTATCATCCAACCCCTGCCTAACAGGACCTACATAATGCGGAGGTGCCCCATCCTGTTGGAAATGTAGTAAGCGTTCTTCTAAGATAAATTCCGAGTATGTCCCTCTGATTTTCTAATTCACTATTAGTGGTTCGATAGACCTCTGTAGCATTTCAGCATACCTGTCGCCATTTAAATTTCCTTGTATAAATATTGGGCCGATAATACCATCTCCCAATATACCAGCGCAAACATTAATTTTCTGGGGGTACTGGGTATGCCCTTCTCTAAATACGTGGGGGTTCTCGTCATTCCAGTAACGACAGTTTTGCTTATTAATATGCCCATTTAAATAAAAGGTACACTCATCAATGAAGCAAATATTTGTAACTAGTCGAGGTTCTGCCGTAATTCTATCTGTCATTATTTCATAAAACTGTATTCTTCTGTCAGGGTCGTCGTCACCAAGTTCTTGCAGTATGTGCAGTTTATAGGGATAAAACTTATGAATTTTAAGTACCTTTCTTATTGATTCACGAGATAATCCAGTTGCTACAGCTGCTTGACGAGTTGATAAAGTTGAATTCATTGCAAACTGCCCCAGAATTTCAATTTGCGCTGCTTCGTCGGCTAGTCTCGGTTGATTTCTCTTTATGTTCGCGACAGAACCAGTTTCTTTAAATTTGGCTACTAGTTGGCGAACATACTCCGGGCTTACATTTTGATCTGGATGCCTTTCGTTAAAACGTTGAGCTGTTCTTAAAAAACATTGATCCTGGGAACCATAAATGAAAATAATTTCTACCCTGTGCTGTACACCATTGTTAAAGATAAGAAGTGCTGCTTTTCGTTTAAATTGAACCGAAAGTTAACTGTTCTTAAAATAATAATACTAGTAGAAGTTACCTTTAAGGTAAATTCTGTGATAATAAAATGCGAATATTTATAAAGAATTTTTTTTTTCGACAAAAAAAAAATAGCAAATAAACCAACACAAAATACCGAGTCTTAAACTGTTTAGAATTCTTAAGAGATATCTCTTAATATGCCAGGATATTGGTAGCAATCATTTTGAACATTTAATTAACTAATAATAAAAAATTTCAAAATTGTCTTTTCATTTATTGTTTTCCTTAATAAACAGAGAAGAATTTCCTGAAATGTACCTTTCTATGGTACCATTGGAAAGCATTTTTCAAGAGCTTCAAAATGATGTATCACTCGACCCACTTTCTATTTAAGATTTTAAGGGTTTATCTCACCCTGTCCAAGGGGTTGCAGATACGAGTGGGCTAATACGCTTGTTTTTGTTCCCCCTTCGTTTTATAGAAACTGTTTTTTGCGTTTTTTTCTTCAGTTTTTCGTTTCTAATATCTATGGCCATTTCAAGTTTTTATATAAATTGTCACCCTGTATATAAAGTCATATAATAAACAGAACGGTGGCGGACGGAAATTTCATATACATTCTGCGGCGGAAATCCTTTCATTTCTTGAAAACTTGTTGTCGAAACATAGAGCATAGATCGAACTTGCGCTTAATATTTTTAAAATGGTCTTTCCGTAAGGAATCCTCATTTAGCCGAAAACGACCTGCAGAGAATGTATGTATATTCATCGGTTTAGGTAAATTTTGACTTCACCATAAATTTTTCCTTCAATAAAGACCAAAAATGAGGTAATTCAATGGGACCTTGCAGCTTTTGTCAAACTTGACATTTTCTCCACAAAATGTCGAAAAATGGCATTAATTGATCGAATATTAAAAAATTATTGTTTGTATTGTATATAATTTTATATCCACATACCAAATTATTATCACTTATGATAATTTTTGTTCTTTTATCTATTTTTGGCCAATATCTATTTTCATTGAAAAATTAAATTATGGCACTTTATTCTATTCCATTTTTTTCAACGTATTTATTATTTAAAAAAAAACTTTCCTCTTCGTTGGTTAAATCTTTAAAGTTATGAGGAGCGACAATTTTAAACTGCAATTTAATTTGTTGAGGAAAATGAACATTTTGGAAGAATTTTTGGTATAAAGAATGAATTTAGACGATTAGTGTTGTATAAATAGATTTACGGTTGTAGGGTCGACTTCCGTTTTCAATGAAAATGGGTATTGGCAAAAAATAGATAGAGAACATGTGGGCATAAAATTACACTACAAACAACTTTTCCGAATAAAATGTTTTAAAATTCGAGTAATAAATGCCATTTTACGCCAATTACGTAATTTTTGGTGGGCAAAAACTTATGGTAAATTTAAATTTTACCTATGTAAATTGAAAAATACATTTTTTCCTCATTTGGTTCCAACTTTAAAGGTGACATTGGACATTTCGGTTTAAAGATACAATACTATGGGGGTAATCGCGTTGCCATTTTTTAAAGCCATCTTCTTCTAACTTATTTGAAACTGTAGGACTGTGTATGATTGTAAATAAATGGTGTTTTATGAATGTTTTCCCCCTTTTATATTATACGTTTATGGCTTTTAATTGCTCAAGAAATCCAAAAAAAAATAAATGGCGTTTCATAAGAAAATCAAAACAAGCATAACGTTCCAAAATAAGGTTATAGAAGAATAACGTTCCAAAATAACGTTATTTTGGAACGAGGTTATTATGGTTACTGCGCAAATAATAACAAAAGAAGGGCAATTGTTTCGTATACCCATTTCTGCCAATTTTGAAAATTGAAAAAAAGCTTTTACTAGGTGAGAATCGGTCTTTAGTTCTAACTAATAAATAATTATAGGAACATACCAGACCACACTGAAATGTGTATCACATCACTGAAAATTAAGCTTAAGAACTAGACAATATGTTACACTTTGGGCGTTTCGTAATTGCACAATTCTAGGTTGGGATATTTTTCTGAATTGAATTAAATTTCGGAGTTTAGCCGCTTTAAAATGTCCATTCTAACATTAGCACAAATATCGACCATTGGCTGCTTTCGAGCCTTGCGCCCAACATATACATAGTTAATTGAGCATAAAGTAAGAATCTTTACTTTGACATAAATATTTCATCTTTTTTAGTTGGTTAAAAACACAACACCATAATGCGGCCCATCACTAACTGGGGAATGTTACTGAATGTCCCAAGCAGCTGATTGATGACATATTGCTGGTGTCAACTGTCGAAAAAACGCGAGGGTCGTTGAGTCGAGTATAGACCTATATTTTATGTATAACATCAGTTATAGTTGATCTAACAAAGATTAGACTAATCATTAAGTATAGTATGTAATTGGAAAACTTGTCAATTAAAATTTAAAAAAAAATCTTTGATAAAGTACTTTTTTAACATATTAAAATCTGTACCTACTTGATATATGTACATAATTAAAGACCAATAGTGCAACTTGGATTTGTAATTGCATCATCCAATATATGATAAATATACTTCGAAAATATGTATTTTGAAAAATTTTAAATCAAAAATAATAGAGGTTCGGCTACCGAAATAATAATAACTTGGCAATAGCCAAGGGTGGATCCAGAACTTCGGTTTTTTTTTTTTTGGGGGGGTTACGAAAAGTTATACCCGGCCGCGTTAGTCAAACCGATATTATATGGTATTTATCGTGTTAAATTGATGGTTGGGGGGGGGGGGGGGGTCATGACCCCCTGGATCCACGCTTGGCAACAGCATGTGTGTGAAAAAAAAGGTTAAAGATATGATTTTTTTAAAATTTCATTACTTATTTTTTCTCAACAAAATATGAATTAAAGAAAACAACTTTAAAGAGGTTACAGTGTTTTTAATGCAAGTTTTTGATTAATTTTACTATTTTATAAACAAATTAAAAAACAATTAATTTCGTGAATAATCATAATGAACCAATTTTAATAATTTTTGTTTTAAGTGATAGAAAACATATTCTAGAATTTAGGGCAGAGTAGTTTACGTCCTGAATCACTGACCTGTATCTATGGATACGTACAGCTTATGGGATGCGCAGTAAAGAGTTAAATTTTATGAGTGAAAAATGGGTTGGTGAGCACGAGTTTTAAAGGCTGGTCGTCCGTTGTCTTGCGCACAATGTTTTCATATCATATGTTGCTCCTTAGGCAACGCCGCTAGATAGATTGATTATTTCCCAGTAAAGAAGGTCTTGATGTGCCAAAATATTGCCGTGTAATCATTTTCATTAAGGGTGAAGTACGGTCCTGTTCGGAGAGTATGGTTGAGCGTCTATCAGTCGGCATTGCGCATGACATCCGACGAGCGGCTTTGTTTACAAGCGCGAGGCCATAGCTTGCCACTTTTGCTTTTAGACTTTGGCTATCCATAGATACAGTGATCCTGATACATCTAATTGTACAGGGTAGCCTATAAAATCTAGATCCATATTTTCTAAAATTTAAATTTGACATACAATCATACATAAACATTGAACTTTATTTATTTTTTGAACTAAACCAATTAGAGATATATCTTGATTTAGTGGAGTCGTCCTGGCGAAATAAACGGCTCGAAAATCCCTTGACGAAATCGAGTATTTTTTCCCCCCATCGATACAGTAGGATCCCATCGACATTCTGAAATGATTTGTGCAGGGCGCCGGTTGGGGGGGGGGGGGGGGGGGGGCACGCCCCGTAAATCTAACCTACAACGGGAAATTGAAAATAACTCAGCCGGTTTTGATGCTACAAAAAAAAAATGTGAAAGGCATTATATAAAAATTGTTGGAGTGGGCAATTCGATGCGAAGACGGGCGGAAACATGCCTTTTAATTTTTATTTTCGCAAATGAAATGAAAATTATCATTAATTATTTTCTCAATGTTAAAAATAATGAGTTTCAATATGAATTTAGTGGTTTTAATCAAGACCGGTGCGGTGTGTCTGACGAGAAAAACTCAAGAGTTCGTTTTCATGGAGAATTGAACAGGCCAATCATAAAACATGGAAAAAAATATCAGTGGCGTGCCATCTTTTTTGTAAAAAATATCAAAGGGCATGTTTGCAGCGACGCCACTGGTGGAACAATTGAATATCTTTTCTAACTAAAATTTGAAGTTCTATATCCTATTAACACATACCAAAAGTAAACGTAATATCTAAAGTATTTTTGGAGATGGCCATTTCTTGTATGCCGCGCCAGCGCGCATTTGGGAAAATATGTGATAATGTTTCGCCAATCCCACCTCGTGGCTGATAAAAAAATGAACAAATTGAATCCGGCCCGATCCCCGTAGCTCGATTAATAAACTACTTATTAGCATTTATGTAAAAAATTTCCAATCCCCCTTACTTCCCTCCTAATTGCCCCACCAACCCCAGCCTCCGGACCATCAAAGTACTCGGTATCGCCCGTTAATTCGCGAAAAAATGATGCCCCAACTCCGCCTCTTCTCGAGATATTGGTTAATTAAATTTTATTGTTTTTGCAGTTGAAAATCGCGTTAATTCGCGAACTCCTTGAGATATTGTTCGAGCTTACGCGCTCTGTCAAGCTCTTCAATTTTGCCTTTCATATTTTTTTTTTGTAGCATCAAAACCGGCCGAGTTATTTTCAATTTCCCGTTGTAGGTTAGATTTACGGGGCGTGCCCCTCTACCCCCCAACCGGCGCCCTGCACAAATCATTTCAGAATGTCGAGGGGATCCTACTGTATCGATTGGGGGAAAAAAATTACTCGATTTAGTCAAGGGATTTTCGAATACCATAACGACTCCACTAATTAGACTGGCCTAAAAATATCGCCATGCCACTTGAAGTAATAAAAAAATTACCATTTCTTCTAAATACGTTATATTGTCGAAAAAGCGTTTCGTAAAGAAGTACGAAGACATAAAGTCTATAATACAGAGTGCTATGCAATTATCTATTCAATTACTTAACAGGAAAAATACGAAATCATTAGATACATAAGTCATACCTAGTTTGTATCTTTAATGTTAAGTAAATGAATGAAATGAATAGATAATAGCATAGACTTTATGTGTTAAAATATTTTTTATCTATTCGCGTGCGGTAAGTAGCACTTTACCGCAATAATGCCGTAAGTAATTACATACTATAAAAAAAAGTTTTTATATTAGTAGATGCTGGCGGGGATATCATGAATTTAAAAAGACATGGTGGATGGAAGTCTTCCAGTGTTGCGGAGGGCTATATTGAAAATTCTGTACAAAATAAAATAGGAATTGCAAAGCAAATAAATGGTGTAGAACAATATACAGAGAGAACCTCCAGTTTTAGTAAATCTGTAACTTTAAATTCTTGTATCTCATCGGATAGTAAAATACTTCCTTCATCGATATCGTTTGGAAATGGTACAAATTCTACAATTAATATTTCTTAAATTAAAACAACGCTCTTTTAGTTTTTAATATTGGTGCCCTAAACCACGCTTGTAGATAAAATATCATACAATACACTTACGGTAGGTGTCTTTACGGCATTTGCGTGATTTACCAAACTCGCCTTCGGCTCGTTTTATTAAACATCACGCACATGCGGTAAAGACGTACCTATCGTACTTGTATAGTATTATTTAGCAAAAACGGAAAAGTGATAAAATATCGCATCGATTTGTTACGAAACGCTTTTTCGACAATACGCAATAGTGCGTCAGACACCTCCTCTACGAATTATGTTAGAATCATTCATATGCTGACTTATACTGTATCATGGGGTGAATTTCAGGAATATATTTTTCCATATACAGGGTGGACCAAAAAAATGTGATAACATAAAGTTTTATTTTTTAAAGGGGACACCCAGTATTTTATTGTATATTTAGGTCCGTATTAGTGTCATCTATAATTACCTAAAATCCTATTTAGACTGGGTAGTTTAAGAGCAATAAATTAAAAAGTACAAAAATAGTTTTATAGTCCTGAAAAAATCAAAAAAACATTCTGAAATACCTTTTTTAGCCATGGGATTGGGTGTGCTTTATAATAAAGGTTCTAGAGATACTACGAATCTAATAGTGTTTATATATTTTATCCATATTAAAATCTGTTCATAATAAGGTTCTGAAAACGACACATTTCAAAATCAGTTTTTTCAAGATTTTCAAATAGAACACCCTGTATATTATTTGACTATTAGATGTAGAATTCATAAGCAATTTTCTTAAGGTCAAAGTTCTAGATAATGGACCCAAAATGACTCCTTGCTAACAAATAATTTTTTTCTCTCCCACCAAAGTATATGTATTCATATCAACCAACCAATAAAATCCATTTTAATTTCTTATTATAATTTATTCGCCCTAAATAACAATTTTAATACGTTAAATAACTAGTCAAACGATAATAAACAAACGAATTCCTATTTTATTTCAAAGCCTGACAGAGTTTTTAGGCTTAATGAACCGTTATGTTAGTACTTCGCTTCATCAAATTGGAAGACATTTTGAACATTTACTGTAGTTTACAATTATTTGTCAAGGTATTTAAACAACATAATTTATGAAATTTATAATTATTTCAAAAACGCCTGGAAATAACTTATATGCTTGTATTACAAAAAAAAATTGTTTATGGATCTGAATATGAAAATAATATACAGTTCCATTTGAAAGTTTTGAGGAAAATGACTTTGAAATGTGCCGTTTTTGGAACCTAATTATGAACACCCTGCATAAAATACATAAACACTATTAGATTCTTAGTATCGTTAGACCCCTTGTTATAAAGCTCAACCAATTGCCTGGTTAAAAATATTATTTTAGAACATTTTTTGATTTTTCTTTCCAGGACTACTGAACTTTTTCTTTTCAGTTTTTCATGTATTGCTCTCCTACACAAGTAAATTAAATAAGAGTTTAGGTAATTATTAAGGACACTAATACGAACCTAAATATGCAATAAAATACTGGGTGTCCCATTTAAAAAAATAAAACTTTATGTTATCACAATTCATATGCCTAATTGACAGAGTCTAGATAAAATCAATTATAAAACCAGTTTAAAAAGGTCAAAACAATACAGTACAGCACAGACAATTTAAAATTATGACAGGCAGTCAAGGCAAGGGAACATCATATATATGGTCTAAGAACTCCTGAATGGAATAAAACGGATGGGAAGTTAGATATTTTTTTACCGTCCTCTTAAATGTGTTCGTCTCTAAGTTCCTGATGGACACCGGGAGCTTATTAAAAAAGGTCGGAGCGTAGTGCAGAGTCGCATTCCATGATCTTCCCAATCGCAGGAAACCCACATGCAGATTATCCCTGCCACGTGTGTTGTAATTGTGACTGTCACCAACCGGCCGATAGTTACCAGAGATTTTAGCGTGCAGCAGGCATTCATAGATATAACGGGAGGGAATGGTAAGTATCCCCAGATCTCTGTAAACGTTCCTGACATCAGCACGGTAATCAAGCCCCGCGAGAACTCTTACTGCTCTGCGCTGAAGCGCAAACACTCTGCCCATATGGGCAGAATGACCCCACGTCAGCAAAGCATAGCAGCAGAGGGACTGTACGAGAGCGTGGAAGGCAATCATACACACACCAGGGCTCACCACTCTCGAAAGTTGCTTTAATAAATGTACACCGCTCTCGACACCCTGGAACAAACCGAGTCAATGTGGATGTCAAATTTTAATGTGGGATCCATTTGCACACCAAGAAATTTCACTGCCGCAGGGTTCTCTATATTGTGGGGTCTAATTAAAAATAAAAAATGACCGTGGTGTTGACTTTCAGAACGATTTACAAATGGCTGACCACTGTAATAACTACTTTGCTAATATCGGAAACAAAATGGCTGATTCAATTCCAATACCTAAAAATTCAATAAATATCAATTTTTCACTACAAAACTCATTGTTCTTAACTCCTGTTGACGAGAATGAATTGATCAAACACATTTCGACTCTGAAGGACTCAACCTCATCGGGCATTGACAGAGTCTCATCTAAGTTGATCAAACAAACGCACAGGCAAATCATAAAACCTTTGCTTCATATAATTGACAGAGCTTTTGTAACGGGAATCGTGCCCTCTCACTTTAAAATATCAACAATAACACCTATTTATAAAAGTGGACCTAAAACAATGATCTGTAACTACCGACCTATAAGTCTAATAAGCAATTTCGCGAAAATATTTGAGAAATGTCTTAAAGAGAGATTGTTTACGTTTTTTAAAAACAACCAGATATTATCTGAAAACCAATATGGTTTCTTACCAGATTGTAGTACTGAGGACGCATTATATAAACTGACATCGGAAATCACATTTAATCTAAACGCGGGAAGGAAGTGTGCAGCAATCTTCATGGACTTGGCAAAAGCGTTTGACACGGTCCCCCATGACAAACTTCTTGATGTCTTATGGCACTATGGAGTCAGGGGGACAGTGTGGAGACTGTTAAAAGATTATCTCAGCGGGAGATCTCAGGTTCTTAAAGTCAACAACACCCTAAGTAACAAGCAGGATGTGAAGATAGGGGTACCCCAGGGCATGGTTCTGGGCCCTATTTTGTTTATAACGTATATAAACGGATTGCTTTCACGTGACATAGAGGGTTCGATAATATCCTATGCAGATGACACTGTTTTGGTTTTTAACGGTAACACTTGGCAAGAGGTAAAAGAAAAAATGAAAAAAGGACTAGGTATTGCTAAGCTGTGGTTGGAAAGTTTTAAATTATCCCTCAACTTGACTAAAACAAATTACATAGCGTTCTCCTTAACAAGTGCAAACCGACCTGACTTTACGAATATCAGAGTTAATGACCAACAAGTAAATGAAGTTCATCAAACAAAATATCTTGGAATAATAGTGGATAGATTTTTGAAATGGTCTCCACATATTGATTATATTACTACTAAAATTCGCGTCTTAATTTTTAAATTTTTTACTCTTAGAGAAATCTTAAATACAAAAATACTCAATGTAATTTATAAGAGCCTTGTTGAGTCCCTGATACGCTATGGAATTTTGGTGTGGGGTGGTCTGTATGACACTGCTCTCTGTAAGTTGAATATTATTCAGAAGTCTATTTTAAAAGTGATGTATAAAAAAACCAGACTATATCCTTCGGAATTACTTTTTTCAAATGACATCTGCAAAGTGAGAACGTTGTATATGGTGACGGTAACAGCTTTTCTCCACAAAACAAAATCCTGTGAGAACACTGTTAATCATAATTACCACACTCGTGCAAGAATGAATGAGGATATGCTCATTCCAATGAATTTTAATAATATTAACTTAAGGAGTGTTACCTACTTGGGGCCCAAGTTATATAACATGATCCCCAATGAAACAAAGAATATTAAAAAAATACTTAAATTTAAAAGTGAATGTAGAAAATACATATCAAAGAATTTTGGATCTTTTGAATATATTTTTAAATAAATTGTTCATTAATAATTCCTAGTATGACTAAATGCTGATGTTAATGAGAAAATTTTCAATAAAAATATAACATTTAACAACCAGTTATTATATGTATAAAAATAGTTAAGATTTGGTACAATACAAGTGATTGTAATTACTTAGGTACCAGTCCAATAGCATTGTACTTATCTTATAACAGTTTTATTAGTTATATTGTATTATATTATGTATTATGTATTATTATGTATGATTGTATTGTGTACTTTTGCTCAATATACCAATACCAATAAGGCCAAACATCATGTCTTCGGTCTTGTCGGCGTTTAGGCTCAATTGGTTTGCTGCGAACCAGTCACTCAGCGACCTGCGATTATCCTCCATTTTCAGCAGCAATGCAGCGACGTCAGAGTCTTCATCGGTAGCCGTCGTGTCATCCGCGTACAGAATCAATCTACCCACAGTTAAAGCTGCCGGCAGGTCATTGATGTACACTAGGAACAGCAGGGACCCCAAGATCAAGCCCTGAGGCACACCATGCCTCAGAGTTCATTGGCCCGAATCTGCACGGTTGAAAGACGTCACCTGCCTTCTTCCAGAGAGGTAACTCCTCAGTAGGGCTATACTATCCCCATCCAGGCCATAGAACCCAAGCTTCTCGAGGAGAACAGAATGTGAAATGCAGTCGAAGGCCTTCGATAAGTCGTAGTATGTTGTCCTAACATACTTTCCTCCCTCAAAACCCCCCAGAATATGCTGGCACAAGGTATCTATTTCATGCGAGGTGGATAGCCCCTTTCTGAAACCATACTGACAATTGGTAAATCGCTTCTTTTGTTCAAAGTAGTTGTAAAGTTGATCCTTAAGAACCCTCTCAAACACCTTTGATAATACCGATATTAATGCTATAGGCCTATAATTATTCACGTCCGCTTTATCACCCTTTTTATGAATTGGGATTACTTTGCTAAGTTTAAGACTATTTGGGAAAACACTCTCCTCTATACAGCAATTTATAACCTTAGTTAAAGGTATGATGAGAATATTCTTTACTTTCTTCAGCAGTACAACGCTCATGCCATAGATATCTCGGCTCCTCTTGTTTTTCTGGCCATCAATTGCTTCCCTAACCTCCAAGAAAGTCACCTGCCTAAATGCGAAGCCCAACCCAGGAGGCAGAATAACCCAAGGCGGTCCCCCGCCTCAGCGCCAGAGCCCGGGATGCCATCCAGAATGGTGTCGGCAATGTCTGCAAAAAAATTGTTAAAAGCATCAGCAGTAAGATTGTTAACCTCTGATGGCTGTCTAAAGGGTACTCGGTGTGCGTTGATGACCCGCCACGCCGCTCCCGATAAGTTGCTCGAGTTGGAAATAAAATCAGAGTTTGCCTTTTTCTTAGCAGTGTTAATTGCATTTCTGTAAAGTTTACGGTAGTTCTTAAAACTTTCATGAATCTGCGGGGACCCGAAGACACGATACATTTCGCGGAGTGTCGAAAGATTGTTTCGCATAGTTTTTAGCTCCTCCGTGAACCATGGGACCTCACCACAATCCCCAGGAAATTTTTTGACCTCCGGGAAGGCGCGATCCAGGGCGTCATTCAACCTGCTCACTGCACTGTGATCCGACAAGAGTGGGTCGCGAACATCAATGCTAAACTCTAGCGCGTCATGGAAATTAACAAAAATATTATCTATACAATGATTGTAACCTTTGTAACAGTATGTACCTCCTGTTCGAAACCATAAGAAATTGCCACATCCCTGAAGGCGTTTCTAAGCTCATAGTTTTTTTCAAAATGAATATTAAAGTCACCATTCATAATACAGTACCTATCTTTAACCGACAGTCTCACAAACAGGTTTTCCATTATAGATAAGAAAGTTTGGAAGTCACCATTTGGTGGGCGATAGATTGTCACAATAATAGAATTTTGGTTCAACCGCAGAGATTTCACAATTTTGTTCCGAACTAAGATTTATGAGATCCTGTAGCGGTTTGCTTTTGATGGTATTTCTGCAGTAGATCACAGTTCCTCCATGTTTATTGTTAGGCCTAGCATAGAAAGCAGCTAATCCATATTCAGGCAGATGGATGCTCTCAATTTCGTCCGGTGTCAAGCAGTGCTCGCTCAAACATATGATGTCATACGAGCAGTTACACACTTTAAGATTAGCCTCAAGTTCGCCAGTTTTATTTCTCAGGGACCAAATATTGACACAAATATAAACACTGACCTATTTTTTTAATTTAATAAATTTAACATTTTTGTCATTTAAGTCTAAATAGTCTAAAACTACACATCATTTTTTATAATTTTAAAATCACCCAAGTTTGTCTCCATCCATTTTTTCCATGTATCATCGACTAACTTACTAAAAGTTATCTCTTCAAACACCTGACTCCTACTTAACTCAATAAAGCCCATATTTTTAAACATATTTATACTTGGAATGTTATCAAAGGATATTTTTACAATAAATTGCTTTACCTCTAGGTATATTATTGCATACATAAACATGAGCAACATTGCTTCCCAACCGCATTTTCTACCACGAGCCCATGGTTCTGCTATCATTATTTCTGCTTCTGCACATATTCTGTCTTCTGGAGTGGCAAAAAATAGGTTTGTGTCCCCAATCATGGCATCTATGAGAGATACACACATATTGGCAGTACCTACTATTTTTGGTTTTTATAAATAAATAAAACTGACTCATCCTACTTTTTACATATCCCAACGCCTAAGCTGATGGACGGCAGTAACAGTAGTAAGTATCTATACCTATGTTGACTTATTAATATAAGTAATGTAACCAGAACATTATATTCAATAAGTAATATTTACGTACCTATCTCACTTCCTGTACTCTCATATTTTTCTCGATGTAGGGCAATAAATGTTATCTCTAAAAACAGCCGATATTAGTATACCGATTTGACAGTGTAGTGATTAACTTACTGTTTTCATCTCTTTGCCATGTCTTTTGCATTTCGTACTCTTGTTCTAATGTAAGGGGTTCCGAAGCAGTAAGTTTTTGAAGCTCTTCTGATTTCATCCAGTGGTGGTACCTAACATAAAAAATAGATTAAAATCCTGTGTTAGATAATTATGTTAATGAATACTAACTTGGGTACATGTTTAGCACCGTATGGCACCAGAATAACATTCTTTCCATTAATTGTTGTCTTCCTATTTATTAACATTTGTATATTTTCTATGTTCAAAAAGGACGAAAATGAAGAAAAAAATAGGGTTAAAGCGAAATGCGAAAACAAACTCAGAAACAGTGTTGCCAATTACACAATTAGCGCTTTTGCACACTTCTAGCAAATATACGATTCTTACACACCATTAATATTTTTGTAAAAGCAAGTGTACAGCGGACATTAGGCTCTGATTTCTAAAAAGAAAAGAAAAATGTCAACAACTGAAATTATTTCGGACTATATACTATGTTGCCCCCAAAAAAAATGATCAACAATTACACGCATCATCAGAAGTTTCAGATTAGAAAATTTATATTTGTAATTTTGTACATATTAATTCCCAATATTTCTTTGATATCTACTTTTGTTCTTAAAAATGATCATTCAAAAAGGAATAGCTTAGGATTAACTCTCCATTTTTGTCGAGCTACGCGCTAAACGACGATGCACTTCGCGCTTTGGATTAATCATATAATTAAATGAAGCAGTCAAGAGTTTTCGTACGCGTCGATTCATGCGGCATGCAAGCACTGGCGTAACAATGCAGCCCCGGGCCTGTTTGCAAAATTTTAGCCGGGCCCCTGCACATATTTAATAAAATATCCAGTACATGACAAGGGTGGATCCAGGATTTAATTTTTGAGGGGGGAGTGGCTAAATATTTTGGAACACGAGACAGCAGCGATGCCGAATCCAGTTAATATGGAATACGGGTCCATGGGCCATGGCTTACTCATACAAAATGTAATTCTTGGGGATATATGAGGTTCTTGGTTCTTGTTTAGAGAGTCTACAGCCACCCGCCCTAGCACAAAGCACAACATTTTTTTTTTAATTTATATTTTTACAAAACATAAAAAAAAAACAGAAAATAAACTAGCCAAACAATATATGTATAACATAATTAACATAAATCATAAAATAAAAACACAATATAAATAAATACATAATATTATGTATGTATCTAATGTAATAAAATAAACAAGTATGGAGAAAATCAATCAATCATCAAACATTGAGTAAAGTAGAGTTAAAACTTCTTTTTTCTTGCTTTAGAATGTGCAAAAGTTGACACTAAACTATCAATGTCCAATGATTGAGCAACTTCATTTTCAATAGAAATAATTGCCAATGCCGATAATCTTTCCTCACCCATAGTGCTTCTTAAATAATTTTTAATTAACTTTAATTTCGAAAATGATCTTTCAGCTGAGGCCACAGTAACAGGTAGAGTAAGAAATATGTTGCATGCAGTCAAAATTTCGCTAAAACTACAGCAGGAAGAAAAATTTTTAATCAAAATGAATTCATTTAATTCAAAAATGGAACTAATTTTATCTAAATTAGTTTGAAAACATTCCCTAAAAGAAGGTAATTGGGAAGAAATTGTATTTGAAATTTCTTCGGGATAGTTCATGTATAGGGACTGGCCCATTTCATATAATTCCTTATCAGTAAGAGAAGGATTACATAATACTTCTGGGGATAACACACAAAATTTTGAGTAAACCTCGTTTAGTCCAGAAGTTCGAGTTTTTAACTGAACTATAAGTATATCTAACGTTTTAAAAAATACGTTTATTTTAAACCAATCTTTATTTGTTTGTATTAGGTAATGGTTACTTATTTCATCAAAGAATATTTTTGGACGAAATATTCTTTTTTTTTGTAAATTCAGTGGTAGTACCCCCATTCTCCCGCTAAATTAGTTGTTTCCGTGATAATTAAATTTAAATCATCACGCATTTTTTTTAAATTTTCGTACGAAGTTGTAAACAATTTTGATGCTTGCTCAATATTTGGCTCTTTATTTTGCAAAACCTTAGACACAGTGTCAATATTTTTCAAAATTTTTGTTTGAAAAACAATCAGAAAAACCGGTTCAAATTCATACGTACGTTTTTACCGAAGTGCGATAATTATTGTGAAGTAGCCGTAATAAAAATCTTTGCAGTATCTATTCAAAACTTAATAAATAATTAGTAAAAGATGGTTGCCTTAAATTTTTTTTTGGGTAATACCTATAATAAAATCATGTCTGCTCGCCACCGGGCCCGTGTTCATGGCACACATTGCACACCGCTAGTTACGCCAGTGCGGCCAGTGCATGCAAGATTTCTTCACTAGGCTTATACGAGATGCACAAGTACAAACCTGCCCTCCCCGAGAAGAATGTCTGAATTTAACGATTACAAGTAATAGTGAAATTACACGCTTTGTAATCACACAAATACTCGATTTTTCCCACCATTTAATATTTTGTGGAAGCAAGTTTAAGTTGCTTCCACATATGAGGTTTTACCTGACGTTTCACTTGTTTTTACTTGTTCAAGTAAAATGTATCAGTCAAAGCATTGGGTGGTTACGTTTTACTTGTTCTAGTAGAACGAATCAGTAACAGCTTTAGATTCGACATATAGAAAAAATAGAGCTTTACTAAAAAAATTCAAATAGAATATAATAATTTACTAAAAAAGGCTGATTTAAAGATAATTCGATTTGTTAATTATTTCAAATTACACGAAACTATCCGCAAAGCACAATTCGTGTAATTACACGCTAATTACCAACACTGAATACAATGGCAACGTCGGTTGTCCAATGATTTTTGACATAATTCTGACGTTTCGGTTGGTTTTGACAACAAAATCTAACCCTAAATGAGCGTAGGAAGGACTCAAATAAAATAATTCGAAAAATTTATAGGAACACAAGCAAAAATGGGGCGAAGATCAATAAATACCACTAAAAGTGGTAAATATATGAATCCTACTGATCAAGCAAGTAAGTATCCTTTTTAAAGACGATTTTTGTACCTGGTATTTGCTACTAGAATTTGAGGGCACCTAGTTTTCCAATTAAAAAAATAAATGTATTATTAGGGAAGGAAGCTAGAAAACAAGAGCTTAAGAAAAATAAGAAGCAGAGACAGATGGTAAGAGCTGCAGTACTTAAAGGCAAAGATCCGCAGCAGATTCTTGAAGAAATGGAGAAAATTGATCAAATGGAATACAATGTAAATCAGCCTTCACCCTTAAATGAAAAGGTTTTAAAGGATAAAAGAAAAAAGTTACGAGATACCTTGGAAAGGGTAATGATCATGTACAATAAAGATGACCCTGATAAATGGACAGAGCTTAAAAAGAGGCAAGCCGAATATGAAGGAAAAAGATCCCAATTAGTTGCATTTTATGATTCAGTAAAAAGTGCACAGAGTGTTACTGTAGATGAAATACCTTTACCACAAATTCCCCAGCAAAATGCTACTAACACTATACCCTTGCCCACGACTGAAAGGAAACCAGAAGTTGCTATTTATTCTATTGCGACTGCCTTAAAACTACAAGCCCTAGGGCAACCTGTTAGGTATGTAGTGTAGTCAGAAGTTGTGTGTAAATAGTAATATCAAAATGCCAATCACATTGTCATACAATTTTTTTTATTTTATTCCGGTCTCCAAATATAAAGAATGAGGAGAATGATGGAAGCTAAATTTTCTGGGTCTAATGGTCCTTCTTTTTTCATTAATTTATTGGCATTTTGTTAAACTTTAAATAAACTGTGGGGAATTAATTGGGTTTAAAAGTAGGCTATTAAACATACTTTTGAAGTAAATTAAATAATAGTTGAAAATCAAATGGCATAAAACATTAATAGATTTAGATCTAAGATTTTTACTTTACTGAAATATAAATCATCTAGTGTTTTATCTTCTTAATTAGGGAACCTCCTGGTTGTCCCCCTGGCCCTCCCCCAGATATAAATGATGAAGGAGAGGTGGAAGAATTTACCTTTAAACATATACCTATGGAGGAAGAACTGCATGCTGAAGAAAGCATGGTAGAAGAACCGGAACCTGTGGCTCTACCACCACCACCACCACAAATTATTACTAATGTTTCATTGAACAAACCTACCTCACTGCAACAAAAAATGGTATATGGGTTAAATTATTCAATGTATAATAGCATAGAGGGATTTTTATTGTGTTTACGGGATTAGCGATTTAATCGGTACCCTGCTATGACAACAGGATTGGTACAACCTCATTTTTTCAGATGGCCATTTGTATTTTTCCCTCAGGGAACAACTTTATAAACTTGAAACGAAACTCCAAGATTTTGTCTTACCCTCTTTCATTCCCTTTTGACCAAATGGTAATTACCTCAATAAATATAAACATGTCAAGATTTTTAAAAGAGGCCAGTTAAATTATGAATGAAACTCTTTGATAAAAACATATTTTGCATTTCTGTTGGTCTGTGGGTGTGTCTGTCTTTTGAATAGAAAGCACTACTTGACAATGCAAAATTAAATTTTGTAAAGGATTAGGTATTAGTTAAATATTACTAAAAATAGTAAATTATAATTTTGGCTATAACTTTACAATTCTTGTAGCTCTCTAGGTATTCTCTGATGATAATATTTTATAAAGAGCGTGCGCAGAGCTTTCCAGAAGTCCCGCATAACATAATACAGTGAAAGATCCCTGAAAGGGCAGCTCTAATAAGCGACCATCTTCTTTAAACTCAATTTTTTTGGAACCGTAAGCGGGCGCTTCTATAAACGTGCGGGGGCAGTATTATTTGTAACCAAGACTAGAAAACATCTCCCATAAGCTCCAATAGCTGGTCAAATTAGATTTTAACGTACATTTTCGCTGATTCCCCTTGATTTACCATTTATCTTTACAACAAGTTATTCTATTTGCGTTTGTGCTCTAATTTTGCTAAAGACTCGGACGTGTGCGTTTATTCATAATGTCACAGGAAACAGGAATATTAACACTAAAAGAAAAGATGGACTGCATGAAATTGATAAAGAAAAACATTGGAAAACCGCAAGCTACGATGATAGCAAAAAATAACTAGGACATTCAACATTTATGGCAGTCTGGTGTAAATGAGCACCTAAAAATAATTTTTTTTAAATTAAATATTTACAATATTTCAGAAACTGCTCTTTCCAAACGTATGGTTGGTAATAAAAAAGTTTTAAGTTTTTATCATATACTTCGTAACTGACACAATAATCTGGATGTTCCATTTAAAAAAAATCTTAGATGACTTCATACCTCCCACCTGAGACACCAATATAATTTTATCTTATGAAAAATGCACAACTTAAAAAAAACAAATCCTTGAATTTTAATTGTTCAAGACTTGTATTGTACATTTATCATATTATGCGCATTTATCAATAAAAAAAAACAGATTCCTATTTACTAAAGTTTTCTTTGTGGGAGCCTCCCATAAGCGGGCACAAAAGCTGGAACCGTGACTGGTCGCTTATGGGAGCTTTCACTGTAGTCATAACACTGAAAGTTTTCCAGTTTTGTAATATATTTCAGTCGGACCGATTTTTCTAATATCACTATGTCTTATGCGGGCTCATTGAAGGGCTAGCTACTTTGACTACCTCTGGGTTTATTTATTCTTGCAATATTTAAAAATTTTGGTGATACACAATACAATTTTTAAAATCAACACTAAGTAGAATTGTAGTAAAAGTGTAAATAAATATTGACAATTTTATATAATATAAGAATTATATTTTAATATAAGGAACGCAAACGTTACAGAAAATATAAGGTGTTCCAGTTAAAGTAGTGTTCGGCCGATACTGTTTTTTTTGCCGATACCGATAATCGGTGCCTGACAATCGAGTCCAGATAGCAGCGGTGATTACCCGTTTTTCTGCTCAGTTCTTGAATCGAATTAGTATTAGCAGATTGTACTTTAGATAACGATCGCGTCGTGCAATATTCCCATTTTTTGCAATACAATAAAAATTTAATGGAAGAAAATAGAATATACCAAGGGTAACAAATTCGTCATTCACCATTGAGATTTCGGGAACGGTGAGAGATACGAAGTCGGTTAAATTGGGGCAAAGTTGCGTAATTATGGGACCAATAATAAGCCACAAAAAAATCAAAAGTAAATACAGGGGCTTTCAAAATATTTGGAAAAATCTCAAATTTTGCGTTTAGGGTTTTATTCTAATATCTAATAGAGGTGTCACTCTTTCCTAAAATAGGTTTTGCAGATAAGAGGATAAAGAACAAAACGGTATTTTCTAACATTAATTTAAGGTGGGGGCGAGCATGTTAAAACTATTTAAACAATTAAACCGTTATTATTTTGCATTTCAATGACATTTTTTTTTAATGCACTTTGAAAGCTAACATAACAAAGACCGACATTGATACCATCCGTACAACTGGAGATATTAAATTTCAAGTATGACAAGATTGGAAAAAAATGAAGCAAATTATCAAAAATTCATGTGGGGATATTTTGGAAAATAAATTTTTTTTCAGCAAATTCCTGGAATACCTAATTTTATGTATATAAGTTGTAAAAATTTTTTCGGACGATTCTTACGGTTTGTAAAGTCTATAGTTAAAATCGGTCTCATTGATTGAGGACAATTTTTTAGTTTTATTTTGCTCAAATTAATTATACCCTGTAAATTACATGAGATATTTGAAATGTATCTATTTTGTACATGTACAAGTAGTAGGATATACATAATTACATTTTGATTATTGATTGTAATTTTGTTACTTAATTTCCAAAATAAAGAGTAAGAAAGAAGCTAAAAAGTTGACATTAAATCGTAATTAATTTCAAAATGAAATAGATAATGGTCATTTACCACCAATTATACAGGAAGCAATTAAAATATTTTAGTAAACTCTGGGTTTTTAACATTAATTCATACGACAGATGACCTTTGAACCTGTAATTTTTATAGCAATTGGGTCGAATATTAACCAATAATTTATTGTCCGTTAAGGTTGCCCTGTCTGGTCAAAATGTTGACGAGTTCATAAAAGAAATGGAAACGGTGCAAAAGAAACTAGAACAGCGCAAAGAAGAGGGACAAGCCAAATTAGCCGCACAAATGGAACAACTTATGCCACCTGGTACAAACGAACCAGTACCCACTTTACCATCGTTACCACCCTCGAATCCACCACCTTCAGTACCGCCGCCTTTGATGTTCACTGGTGCAGGGATTAGGCTACCACCTGGTAAGTATGGTAAAATTGTTATTTGTGTTTAAAGTTGATAGAGACTACTACATACAATTTACTAATCAAAATTATATCAATAAAATTATAGTTAAAATTTTGTTTAAATTACAATTTGTATCAATTTCAAATGAACCTTATGCCCCTTGAGTACACTTATTGTTATTCTAAATAACTAATCCAGTTACAACTGAACAAACCTTATCATCTGAATGACATTAATGTTATTGAATTAAATTTACCAATCTTAAATACACTTTCTTCTACCGGTATATCATCTCTGCTAATTAATCTTTTTCTATATAAGGTCCTCCACCAGGCAGGCCTTTGATGCCTCCCGGTCCACCACCAGGATTACCACCTAGATTACCCATAGGCTTACCTGTAGCGGGTCCACGATTGATAAGAATTCCCGCACCACCATTGATAGTTGGTCCTCAGCCTGTACCGCAACTTAAACCCAACGTGTTATCCGCTGCTCCTCAGTTGATTAACAGGTAAATATATAGACTATATTATTTTAATATAAATCGCTAGCTACCCATTTTGCGCTGTTTTCCGCAGTTGGTGTCAATTTATATCTCGATGGACTGGATGTCAAAAAAATCAAGAGTAGAAAATGTTTTATAGCTATTTATGTATAGTATTTCCAAACCTAATTATTCGGGCGGGTCGTATTGAGGATCCGCTGGCAGGTACTGGCATGCCGGAAAGCTTTGTAATCAGGCTAACTATACATTACAAAGTGATTTCTTACATTTATAGTTTCTGGAATAAACTACAAGTGGATTCAATTGAATAAATACTGGTGTCCAGTAGCATTTGAAATTCCAATTTCAATGACGAAATAAATAAAAGGGTCGGCAAGAAAGCAATACCGGGCGTTATAACTGTTTGTTTTGCCGACAATTCAGTTCTGCTTATTAAGGGATCATCGTGGAATGATGATGGCTGAAAGGGCGGCTGCCTATGTTAAAATTAGGATGGATTATAACTTGTTAACGCTACATGTTAATAAAATAAGTAATTTATTTTTTTTTGAGGATTCGATCGGTTTTTAAAATGGAATTTTCATTGTAAATATGTTAAAAATAACTTAAGAAAATTAGTTTACAAGTTCTATGAACTGCGTAATATTCTAATCAGAGAGATGCTGCTTAATGTCTAGCAGTCATCTTCATCGTCAATAGCTGAATCTTGTCTTAATTATGGAATAATTTGTTGGGGGATCGGCTAACAAAAATATTTTAAGTAATGTCAGTATTGCTCCAAAATATATTTTAAAGATTGTTTTCTTTAAGCCAAGTCGTTTTTCTTCGGAACTCTTATTCCAACAGTCTCGTGTGTTTACGATTACTGAACTGTACATATCAAATCAAATCAAATCAAATCAATCTTTATTGTGCCAAAGTACAAAATTTGCTTACACTTGTCAGGGGAATAAAGTAAATTTGCAATTAAAATGTTTACACTCACTAAGAGACAGTAACACATGCTAAAATAAGTTTTAAAAGCCAATTCACTGAACAAACAGTGTTGATACACACACCGAATTACATTTAAAAACATTAAATAAAATGACGTACATCACAGAGTTTAAATACATTAAAATATTAAGATATATTGAAATCACTAATGTTCAGGTTCTGAAAGGCATCTATGCTGTATAGGGCCTTGCTTAATAGGAAAGATTTAATAGTTTTTTTATACTGTAATAGGGGTAGGTCCCTTATTACTCGTGGTAGGTTATTAAAGAGTTTGACCGACGAGAACTCCGGTCTATTTTGACACTTCCCCAGTCTGCAATGTGTTGGGACTAAGTTCGTTTTGTTTCGTGTGTCATGACTGTGAATGTCCTGGCATGTAATAGGGTTTACTTTTTGTTTCACAAGTAGCAGACTCTTCAATATATATACCGAGGGAAAGGTAAGAATCCCTAGTCTGACAAAAGCATCCCTGCATTCCTCCCTGTATCCTAAGCCGCTCATTAACCTGATCACCCGTCGCTGCAGCTTAAATACCCTCTGTGCGTGCGAGGACCGACCCCATGCAATCACACAATATGACATCACGCTATGGAAAATTGCAAAGTATGCTGTTACCAAAGTTGACTCTGATACGCAACCGTACAAGTTACGCATGACAAACACACTACTTCCAAGCTTTTTACATACACTCTCCACGTGCACATCCCGACTCTAATACGGCTTTAAACATATTAAATAACACCCAGATAATTAATAGGATAGCTAAGTTTGTAATTGATAATTAACGGAATTGAATAATAATAGGAAACATGGACTTATTGTCAAGTATATTGTATGTTTACTCTATGGTAGTGTGCACACGCATACTTTAGACCATTGTACATATATTGATTTTGAATTTAAATAACTTTTCTGGAAATGAATAAATAAATACAAAAAAATACAAATTCAGAAAAATTTAAATTACATTATTTAATTTAACTGTGAAACCCCGTATATCAATAATGGAGCCAGATAAGAAAATATTTATATGAAGTACTGACATTATTTCGACTTTCCCTATACAGGGTGTGGAATGGAAATGACTTATTATATTTAAACTAGCAAATTATGATGAAAACAAATTGCAGAAAATAGCCATAGTTAATATAACTGTGGAAAATCATCTCATCTCAGGGTCTTGAACAGTCGCGTGCGCCGTGCAGTACTGACATTTTGTAAACAAAATATGATTGTTACTCAACAGACGACAATCATCAGCGATGTTGTCAGCTCAAACTGTAGAAAATAAATGCATGGTACAATATTAATAAGTTCGGGTTTGTTCAATTCCTTCCACAATTTCCATAAAGATGATAAATAAAAATGTTTTGCAAACGAGATAATCAACACGCACACACATGGAAGCAAATTATTTCACAAAGTACAGGGTGTTCCATTTTCGACACGTTCTGGGGGGTATTAAAGTTATTATCAAAGATAGAATGTCGCGGTTTTGACTTTGGCGTTTTCTTTAAAAGTTTAGTTTCTGAAAGATTGGTATGTTACCACTATTATTTCTGTAACATGTGCTAAAATTATTGTAATACTGCAAATATAATATTTTTTTGTTTAGAAATGAGTCCACAAAACAAGGAGCCACAATTACAGCCAAACCACAAATACGAAATCTCAGTGTGGATGTTACCAGATTCGTACCATCTGCTTTACGAGTTAAGCGCGAAGAAAAGAAGAATAAACCTATTACTAGTCTTGTAAGAGAGATGAAACAGAAAGAAATAAATTTGAATAATCAGCTGGCGGCCGGTCAACATACGAAAGATGATGCGTATAAACAGTTTATGCAAGAGATGGAAGGACTCATGTAAACGTTTTTATAAATTTTGTACATATGTATTATGTCTTTGAGTATAATTATTTTAATAGAAATGGCAAATGGAGGTTGCACCAAAACATTCGCCTAAGAGAAATGAAATGACTAAAGAATTAGATTTATTAATATAAGGATATAGTTTCCTCAATAAATGTGAATAATAGTAAGGTATTTTTTAGTTATTTCCCAAATTACAATAAAAATTGGCAAATACTTGCACAGTGCTTTTCTCTACAATATTTAGTTGTTTGCCCTGTATCGAATTACTTTCAGCACTGGTGCTATGACCTGATTTACTTTTAACACTGATGATTTCCATATGTTGGACTTTTCTTTAAAGCATGCCAAAAGCACTTTTTCATTGAAAAAGAATGATGTCCGATAATGACGTGATTATCTCAGTTTATACAGGGTGTAACATATTCGTCTTTCACCATTGGGATTTCGGGAACGGTAAGAGATACGAAGTCGATCAAATTGGGGCAAATCTGCCGCAAAAAAATCCTAAATAAATACAGGGGCTTTCAAAAGCCAAAATATTTGGAAAAATCTAATATTTTGCGTTTAGGTTTTTTATTTTTCCTGACTTCGAGTGATGTCCAAAAATAAATTTCACTTTCATATTGCTAATTTTTATTCTTCACAAGATGGCATCATTTGATCTTTAATGCGACGTTTTGTCTTTGGGAAACCATCAGCAACTTTTTTTTTTTTTAAATACGGGCCTTGATTTTTTTGTTTAAATTATGAAAGAGGATCTAAATCTACGTTCAGCAGTATATAGCAATTACTGCTTTTCCGACGTTTTATTCCTTAAATTGACCATCTTCATTAAAATACTCCTTAGTTTGAATAAAGTCAGGAAAAAATAAAAACAGGAACGAAAAATTTTAGATTTTTTCCAATTTTTGGAAACTCCTGTATTTCTTATAGATTTTTTTACGGTATATTATTGGGCCCATAATTACGCAACGTTGCCCCGATTTAACCGACTTCGTATCTCTTACCGTTTCCAAACTCCTAACGGTGAAGGCCGAATATGTATCGCCCTGTATAGATACTAGTTTCTCTATACAGGGTGTCCGGGAACATGTGGGAAATCTCCCGGATATGAAGAAAACACGTGAAAAGAATACTATAGGTTCATATAAACTTCTTTCGTATCGGTCTCCTCTTCGGAGATATGGGCTCCCAAAGAGCACCAATGGAATCAAGTTTTTTACACATAATTATTGAACCACCTGGTATATTTCAATTATTTTTTAATATGATGTATACCAGGTAAGACCCGTCAAATTACTACCCAAGAAACTGTTGTGAATTACTCACAGCTGCAGGGACGGACTAGCGTGGGCCCATTTTTTTTACGCCCTGTATGATGAGAACTTTGGACAATGTTTTTTACATACCTTTAACTATTGGCTAAAAATTAAGTACTCTTCATTCATGTCGCTAATCCTAACCCTTTTCGAAATCACGGCATTTCATATACATCATGTGCTTCGCGTATTTTAATAAAATATACATCTTTGTTCCGATCCAATGTTCAACCTTCAAGATTCCGCTTTTTCATATTTAGCCCATGAGCAGTTAGGGGACTCAGTGTAAATAAAATGACGTTTTCTCGAAAACGGTTAGGATTAGCGACATGAATGAAGAGTACTTAATTTTTAGCCAATAGTTAAAGGTATGTAAAAAACATTGTCCAAAGTTCTCATCATACAGGGCGTAAAAAAAATAGGCCCATGAGTGTTACAGCTAGTCCGTCCCTGCAGCTGTGAGTAATTCACAACAGTTTCTTGGATAGTAATTTGACGGGTCTTACCTGATATACATCATATTAAAAAATAATTGAAATATACCAGGTGGTTCAATAATTATGTGTAAAAAACTTGATTCCATTGGTGCTCGTTGGGAGCCCATATCTCCGAAGAGGAGGCCGATACGAAAGAAGTTTATATGAACCTATAGTATTCTTTTCACGTGTTTTCTTCATATCCGGGTTTCCCACATGTTCCCGGACACCCTGTATATAGGGATGGGGCCAATATTCCCTCCATACTGCACTTCGTAGTATACGATATTGATAATGGGCAATTATGTCTTCTTCATCTAAACTGATATTTTACATATTGCTGAAACTTAAATAAGTTTGCGATTGTATGTATTTGGACATAGAATAGAACCTCGATTGATCCAGAATCTCGCTCGTATGCGATCAGTTTTTCAATCTGATTGTGTGTGTGACTATTGTGGAACGGTTTGAAGCTCGAGGCGGAAACTAATCGACCCGTATGTGAAGGGCCTAAATATACAGCCTGTGAAACAATGATTTGCAAAATATAGTGAACGAACTAGCGAGAGCTGGATGCGCTCAAAGTCTGAGGAGCCCTGAACCGGAAACGAAAACAAGATAGCTGGGCGCAGAAACATCTTCCTCGATGGTTACCTGGTCAAATACACTCACGGGCCGCAAATGGAAAACCATCGAAGATAGTATCGATTAGGATGCTACCTATCGCGGTCCCAGTTAAAACAGGCGACTGGTTTGCTAACAGGCTTACGAAAACACCTTCAACGTGTAGGAATCTACATTAGACCCATTAAATGCAGACTCTGCGGCAAGGGGATGAAACTGCCTCCCATATCATATACAGTTGCGTAGCGCTGACTCGCAGAAGACTTAAGATCATCGACAACCTCCTACATGACAGACTTGGTAGAATGATATTGAATCTCATAGAAGGAAGAAATATTTTCTAACAAGGTCGGGGTGCACAATAAGCCAGAAGGTTATAGTAATAGAAGTTCGTGCCACACACTCGACCGCCGCCATCAACCAACCAATTGCTGTAAACTACGTTAATCTACCAAGGTTTCGCAGTGTTGTCAAAACAATACGCACGCCTCGTCGTTCGCCAACACGGCGAAATTGAACTTTCCCCCCGTCTCCCAATCGAGAGCCAAAGTATTCGTTTTCATTTCAGGATTTGCGGATTTAATAGGTCATTTTCATAATCCTGTGGACTACTATACACATCCGGTTTTTACTGCGATACCGAAAAACATGCGGCAGAAATCGGACTATTTGCCAAGTAGCCTGTAAATATTTTCATTTCTTGAAGAGGATCTAAGGTTAAGAATTAAAAGAAAATAATATCTAGAGATTGCTTTATTTAACGGCAGACTTTGTAACATTACTTTAATGATAATCCCACCATCGGCACCATTAAGTTTGCAATAGGTATATAAACTCGATACAAAATATGGAATATAAATAATGAATAATGTTATTTGGTAAACAGTAAATATGACCAATTATATTTAACCTAAAATATTTTGATGTAAATCTATTCTAATATGTACAAGTATGATAAATAGGTGGCGAAAAAGTCTACTATTACCTTAAAAATAATTTGAACAACGAATAGTAATAAAAAAAAACGTTGCAATGAGGAGATAATATACTTTGTAAAATTAGGTTCCACCGGGGTAGCAACAAAACTGTTGTATACATATTTATTGTACCTACAATAATAATTTTACACTCCAAACCTAGTTTCAAACCATCTACGTGGCAGAAGCTGTCACCATTCTCCGACAAAATCCTTAAGTTTTAAAGATAAACTAAATTTTTAAGACGAAGTAGACAAAATAATATTTTCATTTGCCAAACTCTCCTACAAAAAATGTATTTGGCCAAATGGCACAATACCGGCGAGCACTAGAAGCACGAAACTTGATCAAATCACCAGCTTTACAGATGTAAATCGGCAATAAATTCAGATGGATTTATTCCCCAAATTATTGTGTTTGAACGACCTGAGTTTCATTACCTACATTACGGCCTGGGCGAAAGTGTCAGTTCCCTTATTTTTGACATTTCAGATTTTATCTTGACATAACAAATTTCATTTTTTTTATACTCTGATTTCTTATCACGTGCCATAAACTAATATTATACGTTAAGTGATTATATTATCGAAAAATACATTATTTTTGTTCATAATTTGAAATTTTACCAAACTTAACGTTACTGAAATATCCTTCTCGTATTTCAGTTTTTTAATCAATTGTAGTTTGTAGATCATTGCATCGTTAAAACATTTTTTGCACGATCGGCCGTTTTTGTCTATTTATCCTTACTGTTTCCACGATGGTATGTGGAATTTACTGGATACTAGGCCTAACAAAACGGTAATTAATTGCCTTACGGTCAGAGTAATTCATAGTTTAATGAAACACCTGCTTCGATTTCTCAGGTATTATTGCCGATCTGCCACGTTGCTTCTATAACGAATTTTTCACTCTCTGATATTTGTGTAGCATTAGGCACATTCAGCAGAGCCCATCGATTTATAAGCGATTCATAATCGTCTGTTGAATGCACTAAAAACAATCGATTTCACAAATCGATGACCAATTGGATGCCATTTTTTCCATCGAATATAAAAAGCGATATGTTTCACTGGTTTGTTGGGTTAGGAAACAATTATTTCTTGAGTTTCTATTCCTAAAATGTTGTGGCCTATATTTTTAATTGAAATGTCAAAAATGTGCATTCAGCAGAACTACAAATCGATGCGCATCGTTACGTCACTGATTAAAAATCGATGGGCTCTACTGAATGCGACGATTAAAAAGCTTTATCGTATTCTATTCTTAATTAACACCCATTTTCTATGGAATTATTTTGTAACTGTCACACTGACATTCTGGTCGCAAACATAAACGAACCATACGCTTGTCACAGTCATTTTAAAGTCATTGTATACTCTATTCATTTTAACAATTTAGGGGCATAAACAAACAAACATCAGCGAGTGACAGCTACATGCTCGATGCATAAACTCATTGCTATTGGTCAAACGGCGATAAATCTTCCGATGCTGGCGAGAACAGAGTCGTTTTTCAGTGTAGGCTGTAATTTAAGGTCTATTCATGCGTGGTTCGAGATTGTACCGTTATATTGTTCTTAATCCGACTGTGTGTTATTCATGTGCTCGTGGCGAGTATTTATTTTAGTCTACTGAATTGGGAACATGATTAGACTATATGATCACTTCCCTCAATTAATTATTGATATAGGAAAATCCAAATTTTGAAATAAAAATTCCTATTTTCTAATTATTAATCTTATTCCAATTGTGCAAAGAACAGATGATCCTGAGTAGAACATTAGGGAGTTTACCGATCGCAGACAAAATTGGTTATCGGTGAACGTTCCTTGCTGTTCTCGATACTTAATATAATATTATAATCTATCAAAAGATTTGAAGGACGTAAGTAAACAAAATAAATACTAATAAAAATGTGTGTAGCGGTCCTTCTATGGTTGTATACTTTCCGAGTGCCTGTAAATACTTAGTTCTTCTTCTTCTGTATTACAACCTGGCAACAACGAACAAACCCAAAAAATAATGCTAAATGAATAACTGTCTGGACATGTGCACGCATAGGCCATTTGTGGCTTCAATAATTATGTAAAAACAAGTGCACAATACTTAAATTTTCACGGCCATGCCATAGAATACAGTCTTTTAATTCCTCTTTGATTATATTATGTATAATATATATAAATATCTTACCGATTCTCATTGCAACTCATTTACATAATATATAAATAAACACAGTGAAAAATAGTTTGTACACAATGTTAGTTACAAACTAAAATTATTTACAAAGTTTAAAAGATGAATCAGCCTTGGAGAATTTAGTTATAAGTAAGTACCTGCGATCAGATCTCGGTTTAGCTAAGTATGTTCTGTGCAATAAAAAATAAATTCTGCAGTTTGTTCTTTATGAAACATTCTTTAAATAGTTGAGTTATTACAACAGCGCTCTTTAAAACCCTTAAATGAAGAGAAACATGTGTAATAATTAAACCTATGAAACATTAAAACGCAAGAAGTGTTTTAATAACAATTATTTAAGTAAAATCTATATGTACGGGGTGGCCAACTAAGCGATGCACGCTGGGAAACCATTCACCGTTTCGAAAAAAAATTTTTATAAGAAAAGTTGACAAGAGAAATGACTGGAAATTATTTGCAAGCTTGCAGGACGCTTTCTTTTCACTTTAAACCAGCAAGAAGATAATAAAGATATAATTTAACAATCAAACGCCGTTTTTATATAGAAACACATAAACCCGCAAAGCTTCACCCCGTTTTCGCGCGCTCCAACTTTGGTAATTTATTCAAGGACTTAAAAGTTCGAATAAAAATCTAAAAATTTAGACATTGCCTTAAATAGTGTTCTGGTTTCGATTTATAAAATAAAAAAATGCCGACCGGGCCTATTCAATGCAGTACGATCTCGAGTGACATGGGATGATTGTAGGGTGACTTGCTAAAAGTGTTTCAAAAATCACAAATAATTTCTTAACTAAATCAACTAAACTATAAGACTGGATTCATCTTTCGTTAAAGTGGTAACGTCAATTGTACTAAGATTTGCTATTGTGCGAAACGTAGTGGTAAAATGACAAAGGATAAGTTAGGTACGTAACGGGCAGTATTTATTTAAACCGGGCCAAACTGGGTGCTTGGCGACACCGAAAACATATAATATGGCATGAAGCCCTTTTAAAATTTTTTGCTTCGACAACACGGTAACCTGCCGAACAATATTGTAATCAACTACCCGTTTACGAACCGTGTACAGGGTGTCCATTTTTCGATAGTTTTACGGGTTTGTTCTCCGATATTAGTAAAGATAGAAGGATGCGGTTTTCGCAGCGCTGCTACTTTTTTGTAAAACAAAAAGGCTTCGTTGTTTTTGATATACGGAATGTTTTTGTGAGAATTTTTCATTTTGGGACACTACCCATAGTTTAGTTACCCTGTAACTTATCAAACAGTAGTAGTAGTTTTTTAATTAGAATCCAGTGACTTACTCAGATTTTTCTACGTTTACTTTTCAAGAATGCTGATGAAATAATTTTTTTCAAGGATAAAATCAAATTTAATTGAACGAGGCTCATTTTCTAAACCTCGGCTTAACAACTCTCAAACAAAATACTACCTATGATACCTATAATATACAGATGTCGAAACTATCTTACCAATAAAACTAAATTTAATGTGTACAATGCCTTCTTCCTGTCACACTTTAGATATCTAATGCCAATTTGGGGAACACGTGGGAAAACTAAGTTTAACGCAGTCCAAGTACTCCAAAATAAAGTATTAAAAATTCTCTTTAGTTATGATTGGTTGACAAGTTCAGAAACTTTATATAGAGGGTTGAAAATACCAAAATTGGAGATGCTTCTAGCATTAGAACAGGTAAAATTAGTGTATAAAGTTTTAAAAAATAACCAAAGATGTAAATAACTGTCCAATAACATACACAGTCACGAAACTAGACCTCAAAATAATATATATATTTTGTAACTACCAGGACGAATGTAGGATTGAGTAACCCAATAGTAAAAGCGGCTAAGGCTTATAATAAAATACCAGAGAACATTAGAGATCTAGAAAATTATGTCAATTTGTTAAACGAGTGAAATTGTATTTAGGGATACGTCCAGCATTGTGAATTTATTACTTATTGATGCTCGAGGCCAGTGCTATCAGGCACTAAGTAGAGTATAGTATTCAGGTGAATGTACATTATTATTTTTAAATAAATATTGTTTTTTCAAAAAAAAAAAATACATCCAACATAAGAAATAATAAAAAATAATAACTATATATGAAACATATCTAAGGCAGAATGGAGAACAATTTGAGAAATATTTATGAGAAAGTCCCATAAACGTTCAATTTTTGTGTCTAATATTTAATCGCACGAGTAATCGTTTCTTTTTAATATCAAGTCATGATCTGCTAAAAAAATTGTATATTTTTTAAGAAACGTAAATTTCGGGCATAATATTAAGATTAAAAATAAAGTATTATATATTTCTGAGAAACTTGTTAAAAACTAAATTACATTATATTAATCTGGATTCTACGTAAAAAACTACAAAGAGAACATTTTATTTCTTATTGATAAGTTACAGGGGGTGTCCCAAAATGTAAATTTTTCAAAAGCATCCAGTATATCAAAAAATAAGGACGCCTCGAAGAATTCTAATTGATGCATATATTCTTTCACAAGGAGCACAGTGCTGCGAAACCTTCATCCTTTCCTCCATCTATCTTTACTAATAACGGAGATTCCCCGTAAAACCATAAAAAAATGGACACCCTATACATGTTACATTCCTATTTAAAATAAAGTGTTTAACTATAAATTTTACTACTTGAAAAGAAATAAATATGTAGCTAAAATAGATAGTAAAAACATAATTTTATGTAAATACTTAATAACAATTTCTAACATATTTTTAGTTTGTACAAAGTAGATTTTCGTAAGTTCCTTACCTGCTAAATCTCGAGCGAGTCTTCTCGCTAGCCAGTGGCTGGCAAGTACTTGAACATTGACGTTTAATAAATTATATTATTTCCTACGCATAATGGTTCAGAAAAGTTTCAGGGTAGATTTTTCAAACTATTGGCTATATTTTATTTCTAAAAAAAATATGCATCGAGCATCGCAGGTTAATCAATACGCATTTTGCAGGATTTATTAGGATATAATATATCCTTTTATAATTCTATTTAAACAGATTTGTCCAATAAATTTACTCTAATGTCTTGGTTATTTGAAGTCGTTGAGAAATAACTTGAAACCAATTATCTGGACTGCTAGAAAACAACTTTATAGCAAAAAACGACTAGCTAAATATTTATATCAAAATGAATCTTGTTTCAGAGGAATTATCAATGTGTTTTTGCAGAAAAGCTGAAAGAAAATTCACGTTGAGTTCTATTATTTAAAAATTCTATGTGTCGACCATAAATTTTTTACAAATACAATACGGGCATGTTTGAAAAATTCGGCGGTAAGCGAGTAACCCATTTCTTTATTTATTATAATTTAATATGTTAGATACATACCGGGTGTTTCAAAAAGATACCAACAATATTTAACAAATCATTATTATTAATTTATATATTAATAAAATTTTGTTAGTTTTAGGGAACAAACTTTAACAGCCTAAAGGGTTTTAGATTTAAACAAAATTTTAAAAAATAATTTGACAGTTAGGGGTTTAAAATGACAACTACAACTGTTTTGTACTTTTAATAAATTGTTGGGAATTTTTATAATTTAACGATTAAGATATTTAAGTACATACTGTAACCACCGTAATAAAACTAATATATTTTCAGTACTACGTCGGTTACAAAGGAAATTAATTCCAAAAATAATATATTAAAATATGCTTTAAATGTCGGACGAACATGAACCATACTCGCTTGACCTACTAAAAGTTTTTATTTTCATTTACGCCGCTACTAAATTTTAAACCCCTTTAAAAAATACGATAGAGAAAATTTAAATACATCAACATTTTTTACTTACAAAGATTGCCTACATTTTTAACATAAAAACTGCAAAACGTCACATGTATCCAGTATTAGGTTTGTTTGCTTTGACACAACGTGTATTCGGAACGTTACTGTTTTTTTCTTTTAATGGATGTTGTCTATGGGTAAAAAAATTAACTTTCGTCCTATCGTGCAAGATAAACGAACAAACGTACTGGGTATTTACTAGATGACCCGTGACCATTTTAAGAAAAGTTCTTGGCTGCTGACAGGGTATTTTTTGTTATTGTCAGGCGCCTGACAGTTTCCTTTTGTATTTTTTGGAACCCTATTATTCCAACATACATACTGTTTAGAAAGGAAACTTGTTATAATACACCGAATTTATAAAGGTTAATTTAAGTACGAATTAGGATTTAATTTTAAAAATTATTTGATATCCAATCATTATTTTTTTCACAAAAAGTGTTTCTCTATCATCGTTTTTTTTTTGTATAGGTACCCTTTTTAGTAGGAAATTGGCCAGGTAAAAAAATTTACATTTTAACTATTTTCAATATCTGTAAAACAAAAGATACCACAATCCGCAATTTTTCTATGCCTCGTCATTTTTCATATACGGGATGGTTTTGAGAATTTTACATTTTGAGACACCCCCATGCGTCGGTTACCCTGTAAATTATCAAAAAAATCAAATGTTCTCTTTGTGGTTTTTTTACGTAGAACCCAGTGACGTACTTAGATTTTTCTACGGCTAGTAGTTTTCAAGAAATAAAACAAATTAGCTTTATTTTAAATGGGTTTGGTCTCAGAAATATATAATACTTTATTTTTAGTCTTAATATTATGACTGAAATTTACGTTTCTTTTTTTGAATATACAACAATCTTTTAGAAGACCATAATGTATTTAAAACAAACAATTTCATTGCATTGTGATTAAATATTAGAAACAAAAATTTTTAATTTATGGAATTTTGTCATAAATATTGCTCATAGTGTTCATTATGCCTTAGACATGTTTTGCACATAGTTTTTCAATTGCTTTCTTAAATCTACCATTGGAATCAATTTTATTTTGAAACAAACAATAATTTCTCATTATGACAAGTAATAATTAAGTAAAGAATAAATCCAAAATATCTAAAGAATTTCTACAAAAAGGCTTATAATATTTAACTATTGAAGTAAACTTCTAATGCTGGCATAATAAGAACCAACTGAATTTTTATTGTTAATTAGAAATTTTAAAACAACAGAAACACAACAATTTTTCACACAATAATTTTTCATTATGACACAACTGACATTGTGTTCGTTCTTTTTTTTTAACCCGTCATGGCCTACTAAAAAAAATAAAATTGTATAATATATTTCTGAGAAGCTTGTTACAAACTAAATAACATTATAAAAAATATATAGAGTATCCCATTTAAAAAAACAATTTTTTTTTCTTGAATACTATTGAAAGTAGAGAAAAACTGAGTACGTCACTGGATTTTACATAAAAAACTACAAATAATAATTTATTTATTTTTGATAATCTATAGGGTAACCGAAGTATGGGGGTGTAAAAATGTAAAATTCTCAAAATACATGTTGTATATCAAAAACAAGGCGGCCTAGAACAATTCTGATTGTGGCATCTTTTGTTTCACAAAAAAGTGCGGCGAAAACCGCATTCCACTATTTTTAATAATAACGGAGATATTCCGTAAAACCATCGAAAAATGGACACCCTGCATAGTAAAGTTTACATTATACCGTTCACCTTTACTGCAGTAATTCAACTGCCAGATTAAACCCCATTGTGTAGGTACGAATATCTTCAAACCGCAATAAATGGGTGCAGGCTTCGCTTGCTACATATGGATTTATTTTTATTTTGAACCTACAAAAACACGCCCCTATAGTATAAGGTCATTTTCGGGTGGTTAGGAAATAATGTTTCCACACATTAGTATTTGCTACTCAAAATGGTATAATAATTAGGGTTGCAGGGATATAAAATTTGTACTCAGACTCTGCACGAAAATATGTAAATTTGGGATATTTTATGGTGAGAAAGATAATTAGAGTTTTATGGCCGCCAAACGATAACCGGTATAATGTAAACTTTACTATACCAATGCACGACAAAACCATAAAAATAAATGCTGTTTCATTTAACCTTAAAACGTCACGCGAGAAAAATAAATAGATCCTTACGGTAATCTGTCAATAGTATTCTCTATTTCACAGGTCCTTGTTTAAACAAGGTTCACCAATATACATACATCACAGAAAAAAATCCACCAAACCTGTACAAAATATACTTATTATTTACCTCAACGCTACAAGGAAACCTACCAAATCATTCGAACAGTTACAAATGCCTTAATAAGAGATTGCTTAATAAAAATAGGTACCTGATTAGGTTTTGAGTATTTGCATATGACGATTATGATAATGCATGAAATAGGATGATCTATGTCGAATAATACGGGGCTATGCTATCGGCAGGCAAAAATCCATGTATGGCCTTAGGAACTACCTGGGCGAAAATATACTCATGGAGTTTGTGTTCGTCCTTTTTCTTATTAAACGGGCTGATACTGAAACGAAAGTTTGAGTAAAGTAAGGAATGAATGCAATTATTGGCAAAACGAGCAGCAACAATTACAAATTTTCTTGTATATATCTCAAAAAAGGTTCAGCTATGGGAAAAAACACGCGTTTGTGATGAGATATTTTAACAATTTAAAATATGTTAGAGAATGGATCATTGTTTGCAATGGACTCAATTTATTTGTAATTAAGGTTTTTTAGGTACCAAATAATAAACTAAACAAAATAACCCAAAAGAAATCGATACGTTTTACATAATATAAACTTGAGATAAAGAAAGAAAGAGTCCATCGTCTATAATATTCTTTGCTATTGCAGATTTTTTAAATCAATTGTTAAAATATTCTATCGCAAAACATGTAAATAATTAAAACTTAATTGACCTATTGATTATAATTGATTACCCTTATGATAAAAAAATAGAACGCCAGTATTTTGCCGTCATTTCAATTTTTTTTCTCGAAATTATAAATTACTTTTCGGAATATGTATATCGAGACGCTAGGCGCGTCTACTATAATGTTTATGAAATAAGCCTTTTTCTTGATATTTTTCTTGCGCAAAATTTTGATTGATCCGTCTGATTTTAATGACGCATGGGTAAAGATATAACGTCCAGACTATATATCGTATACGTATTATTAAGGGCCGATATTTGGATGCTACCTTAAGTTAGACCTTAGCTGAGGTAGCCTTAACGTTATGGTAAACCTTTAAAAAAACTTAAATTAATTTGAGGGTCAATTGAAGCGTTAAGTCTCAGATTACCACGTTCTTAAAGGTCTATTCCTTTAGATGAGAGTTAAAATATTTTAATATCCTGTTAAACTTGTGTTAAGGATGACCATGTCATTCTGTACCATAATGTGACTTTGAACTGAATGTTACCTTAAGTTAGACCTTAGCTAAAAGGTAGCCTTAATGATATGGTAAACCTTAAAAAAATATATGCTTTAAATTAATTCGAGGGTTAATTGAGGCGTTAAATGGAAGATTACCACATCCTTAAAGGTATATTCGTTTAGATGAGAGTTTTGTGTGCTTGTGTGTGTGTGTATTGCGTTATTGGCACTGGTAGAAACCAAATGGCCAGTAGATGAGAGTTAAAAAGAACTTTAATATACTGTTAAACTTGTGTTAAGGATCACTTATGTCATTCTGTACCTTAAGGTGACTTTGAACTATCGGCCCTAAGTTTATTTAAAGAGAAAAAAGGCGAGTTGAAATAAAATGTAGGTATTAATTTCAAACATTTTTTCAAAAACTGAGTTAATGATTTTAAAAATGGAGAGGCGAGATAAAAATTAAGAATTTTGAACAGTTGCAATGATAGGGATGGTATAAAGGAATATTATATACTATAGCCAATAGTATTGTGTTACGTGAACATCAATAGCGATAACGTTCATCTGCTTCTACGTTAGTTTTCCCACATTAAGACGACTACGTAACGAATCATTTTAGAGTAGTACCTGCTAGATCTTGAGGCAGAAGGGGTCTGTCAATAACCCTTTCCAGAGCCTCTATCCAGTAATCTCTGTCTATCTCTGATTGTGCTGAAAGATTGTACACTCGATCAGGTGTTGTGAGCATAAATGAGAACCCTTGGTCTTTGACGCCCATTGATACACCTATTCTTACGCTGAAGCCATCAGCAGCGTGTCCTAAAAATTTAATTTTCAGTAACTTAATCAAACGTATATAAATTAACATGTAATGACTGAGATGTACAAGCTTATCCTATTATATATTATTTTGACACTTTGCTTTTTGTCATTGTAAGTTAGGCTTATGTTATGTGGTATATTCCTTTTTTGTAAATTGTCAACAAAATTACATAAAAATAATCAGGCTAATAGAGGAAATTATGGAAAAATTAAAAATACGAAATAAATAACACCATCGATAGAAGACGTGGAAGTGGAAGGAAAAGAGTGTCAATTGAAAACAATAATATACGTGCAGCCGTTGTGCGAAATATTTGCTGTCCAATTCTACAATGACTCAATGAAGTTCGTGTAAGAAATGGCGCAATGACAAAACGTTTGAATTGGAGTAATGATCCTTTTAAACATTGATATTTTAATAAAAAAAATTGAAGAATTGTCGATGTTAGACTTGTTCTCTAGATCTTTTCATATCAAAGTTTAATCACCTAAACGATATAAGGTGGAATCGCATTTTCCAGTAATTGAACAAACCCGAATTTTTCAGTATTCGGCCAGCTGCGGTCATTAATGCGATCTATAGTTCAGGCAATTATTAGTATTGATAAAACTAGCAATGAGTCGAAGCCCATAAAATTACAAAAAATGTCATCGATGTCATTTCAGCGATGTTTTACTTATCTCGATGATGGTTAAATATCGACGTTCTCTAACGATGTCTCAACACTGCGTCGAACTAAATTTGCTAGAATCCATGGAATTAAATAAAGTTAAAACCTCCAATTTACTCCTTAATGGCCAAATAGAGCTAAATAATTATCCTTTGTTAAATTTGTTTAATAACCCTCCTTTGTAAAATGTTTTAACTAACAATTATTTTTGTATCTACCCTTAAGCTTTGGGGAAACCGAATGTAATGGATATAATTTAATTTACCCTAATTTTATGATAGCAACAAAACCCTACCATTACAGATGTATACCTATAATAATCTACATAATATTATTGAACATTATTTCATTCATACAGCTATTATCTTCTGACGAAGCTACTGCGTAGCGAAACATGCCGGGTTCTTATCAATATAGTGAACTTAAATTGCGAACAAACCCATATGATTTTTAGTACTATACAGGGTGTCCATGAAGTACCTCCTACCTACCTCAGAAGCATACAGAGGAGGTCAAAATAAACCTAATTTGTCATAGAAAAAAAAGTCCTACAATGTCCCTTACATACAGAGCCCCAAAGGGGTATCCAGCGATTTAAGTTTTTGGCTCTAACTTTTGAACAGACATGTATAATTTAATGAAATTTCAATATTTTTCATAAACTATACTACAGGAGATGTTTTACATGGTCAGGGCACTCCTCTTTAAAGACTCTTAATTTATAAATAAAATCGACGGTTTTCGAGATAAATCGACTGGCTACACTCAAAAGTGACTAATGCTAAAAATCATGTTCAGAATTTCATTCAACAGCCCAAAATTAATATTTTGGCAATAATATATGAGTAAGTTAATGTTTATTTATTTTTAAGAATTACTTGTCAAAGTTTAGAATTTCAAAACACCCTATTCATCATCATCATCATCGTTGGCGCTACATCCCTGGCTGGGTCTTGGCTGACCGCACAACTTTTCTCCACACGGCGCGGTCTTCCATCATTCGGGGCTGAAAGGGAATATTCATATTCTGTAGGTCTGACCTGATATTATACCCTGATATTATACCCTGATGTTATTACAGCACATTCTGGGATGTCCGAGTGGTCTTTTCCCTGGACCTCTTCACATGCTAGTCTCACCAGTCTGTCCTCATGAAGCCTTTGTATGTGTCCTGCCCATCTTAGTCGTTGGGATTTAATCTCTTGTACGATATCGCTGTCCTTGTATAGTTCTTGGATTTCGGCATTATTTTTGATGCGATATTGGTCCGTGGTCGGGTCATGATGGGGCCCGAAAATTATTCTGAGGATTTTTCTTTCGAAACGTCTAAGTTTTTCCTCATTTGCTTTGGTCATTGTCCACGTTTCACCTCCGTATGTTATTATAGGCCTGATAATGGTTTTATACATTTTGATTTTTGACGTCCTCGTTAGATTTCTTGACTTCATGAGGCTACTGAGTGTGAATAGGCAACGATTTGCAGATTGAATTCTGCCTTTGATTTCCTCGGCGATGTCATTGTCAGCTGTGATTGCGGCTCCAAGGTATTTGAAACGCTCTATTCTTTCGAAGTTATAGGTGTCCACTGTGATGTTTTGTCCGATTCTATCTCTATTCTAACACCCTATTGCTAAATTTTATTTTTACCTATTTGTGTTTAGCATTAGTAATTTTTGAGTTTCGCATTAAAACCGATTCATCCCGCACGCGCCAGTTTCATCGCAATAAATTCAGAGGCCCTTTTTTAAAGAGGAATGACCGACCAAAGTATTTAAAAAATCTGTTTTCAGCCCTACCAAATAACACCGGTCAAAATTTGGGCCCAACGAGTGTGGTGGCAAGTCCGTCCCTGACTATGTAAAACATCTACTGTAGTATGGCTTCTATAAAATATTAAAATTTCATTAAATTATACATGTTGGTTCTAAAGATAATGGACAATTAGGAATTTTTTTCTATGACAAATTAGGTTTATTTTGACCTCCGCTGTATGCTCCCGAGAAATTAGGAGGTACGTAACGGACACCCTGTATTACTCACGAAAAAAGTTACTTACAATGCGAGGTACAAAGAATAATTTAGTTCATGACCTTACCGATGAAAATTTCTCCTTTGGGATTTGCGTCCATAGGATCATCATGGTACATCAACTTTCTATTATCTAACGTGAACCATCTTTTCTTAAATCCATCGTTAATCCTGGGGCCGGTTTTCCATAACCAACCTTCTTTGGCAAAATCTTCCGTCAGATAATTTACTAGGTCACACTCACTTGCCGACGGATAGGCAACCTAAAAAAAATCAAGTTTGTGAAAATCCTCAAGACGATCGCTTTACGCCAAATACTTAAGTCAGTATTTTTTAGCAATTCCGTGGCGTCGTCAATTCGCTGATACACAGCTTCTGAAAGATTAAAAACTGACCTGTAACCTATGTAATTTTGCACATCGTATTGCCATGTACCAATTCGTTATTTCTTCACCGTCATCATGATATATGTAAATATGTCGCGTTGTCCCATCCTTTAAGAAAGTGATCTACAAAAAAATAAAATGTAACTAAGTATAAAAGGTAAGGAAGCTTGACAAGGATTACAGCATTGATGATGTATTGAATTAATAATATTAGATATTTACTTGCGAATTTCTTTCAATTTTTCTAAGTTTTCTTTTAATTGTATAAATTTGTTTGTTTGTTTTGTATTGTATAAATTTCGATATATGGTTTCGTTTACAATATTCAAGGAGAGCCGTAAGTTTCGTTAATAATGTTTCAACTACAATCGCAGAAACCAATACATATTTTTTTATGCTCAAACACACATCAAGCACTATAGGAAAAATCCTTTAAGGCACTCTGGGAGTGGTGCGTGTGCGAATAAAGCGATTCGCGTTGGTTTTTAATCGTTAAAGGTTATATTCGTTGGGAAAAACGACCTCGGGAAGGTCGTTCCATAAGGATGATGTCTTCTTTCGATGTCGGCCCTTCCTATCAATGCGAAGCAGCATGGGCGACAGTGGTTCGTCGTGTATTTATTCTATTCGCCGCTCTGGGCGAAATTACGAGGGCAAGGTCAGCCGAGCACTTTCCGTGGAAATATCTGTAAAGGAGAGTCAAATCCCCAACCGGCCTTCGATGTTCTAGGCTGTCGAGGCTCTTCGTCAGCTCGTGGTCTCCGATCAGACGAATGGCCCTCCTTTCGATGGAATCCAGTAGCCGAAGAGTATGTTTGGGTGCAGAGTTCCACAGACATGAGAGCAGTACTCTAATGATGGTCGAATCTGGGCTTTGTATAGCATCAAAAGTTGGTGAGGTGTGTACAACTTTTTGGTTCGGGTGAGACACGAGAGCAGAACTCTGGTGATGGTAGAATCTGGGCTTTGCACAGCATCAAAAGTTGGTGAGGTGTGTACAACTTCTTGGTTCGGAAGAGTACACCAAGTTTCTGAGAAACTATCTTGGCGATTGCCACAACGTGGTTATGCCAAGACATATTTCCTCCCAGATTGACGCCCGGCAAATTAATAGGTGAAGTCAGTGGAATTGCGTGTCCCGCCATGACTATATCCGGTTCTGTAATGTTAACCTTTGTAGAGAAAACTGCGACTTAGTTACTGTCAATTGTTTCGGAAATATTGACAAATGAAGAAAACCAATACATTTTATTTTAAAAAATATGTAACGATTTTTACAAAAACGAAAATTTAAAATAAAAATTATTTAACTAAATGTTCAAAATGTCATCCTTCAGCCACCTGACAGTGTCCAAGCCCTGGTGAAAACTGGGAAAGCATGTTTTAAAATTTGACTTTTTGACAGCTAATTCTTACTTGCATTTACATCGAAATAGAATTATATCAAATTTAATTACTTTATACCATGATCAATATAAGGATCAAATAATACGGGTTTGTTGACATTTGGTTTCAGCAAGATGGCGCACCACCGAATTTTTGTATACATATCAGATACTATTTGGATTAACGTTTCCTGGAAGGTGGATAGGAATGCGAGCGGGCATTGAATGGTCTCTTAGATCTCCAGATCTAACATCGTTAGATTTCTACCTTGGTAGTCATTTAATCCTATGTCGTATGAAAACTATTTGGGAGGATCTTGAAATAAAATTTTACATGCCGTTCAATCTATTTCTCACAAACATTTGCAAAATGTTTTTTCAGAGAGGCTTGGACACTGTCAGATGGCTGAAGGACGTTATTTTGAATATTTAGTTAAATAATTTTTATTTTAAATTATCGTTTATGTAAAAATTGTTACTTATTTTTTTTAAATAAAACGTATTGGTTTCTTCACTGATTTGTCAATATTTCCAAAACGATTGAATTTAGACATATGGTATGTTATACAAAAAATGTTTTAAATTTATTGAGAATTTAGACTAACTAATAACATAGTGTTTCATTTAAAAAAATTCAATGGAATTCACAATCAAATAGCAAAATTTTACTCCAATTGATTGGCGAAAAGCCGGATCTGATATCGCTTTTTGTACTCCTGTAATTAAACCGTCCCAGAACATTTGCCCGACCCTGTTTATGTAAAAACAATGTCACCGTGCAAATACAACTGGGAGAATATCATCTAAATGTGTTTATGGACTAAATTTAAATGAATGAATAATAACTTCAATTTTAAATTCCAAATTGTCCGACAATGCGACTTTTTTTGACACCGAAATTAAAATCATAATTCAATAAATAATTCATACTTGCAGAGAATTGGGATATCCAATCTTCTCAGGTGCAAACACCACGTTTAGTTCGGATATCCGTAAAACTGCTTTCGGTTCCTTATGCTCAATGACAAAATACTTTAAAGTGTCGTCTGTTTCTGATAGGACGAACTTCCTCGATCGGTATTTGCTGTCTTCTTTGCCCCTTTTCATTAAAAAACCAGAGTAGCGTCCGCTTGTGTATGTCTGCCGTTCTGGGTTGCGGAATTCTTCCCTTTGGTATTTAGCCCGTATCCATTGTTCGACTAATACTCTGAAAAATAGTTAAAAAAAAATTAGTCATGTGACTTTATTACATTGCTAGATTTATTACGTCGCAACCGTAGTAAATGTAATTATTGTTTTGATTGGCTGAAAATGTCAAAATGCAACATAACCTCAACTTTATTGATATAAATTTGATGTTAAAAGTTGTAAATTCGAGTGGAAAAGTAGAAAATAGTAGTTATTGTTCTTCTATTGCTTTTCGCTTTACGACTTGATCTAAATAAAAATATTTTAAAAGTGAAAGGTGAAAGTAGTAAATGTAAGAAACTACGTAGTAAGAGCATGTAGCAAATTACATTTACTACCATCTTTCCAATAATACCATAATTTATTAGTTTTTGAGTAGTAGTTACCAAGACAACCCACTCTATTCTTACTCTACATTAACGACCTACTAGTGGAAACTAAAAATCCGAAGCATGAAGTATCACGCCTTAACAAAGACCGGAAGAAATTTTGGTTTGGGGGTGACAGTAACCAAGTCGAATTTAACGCTAAAAAAACCCAGGCAACAGTTTTCTCTAAAAAGGTTAACATTACAGAACCGGATATAGTCATAGCAGGACACGCAATCCCACTGGCGTCATCTATTAGTTTGCTGGGGGTCAGTCTGGGAGGAAATATGTCTTGGCATAACCACGTTGTGGGAATCGCCAAGATAGCTTTTCAGAAGCTTGGTGTACTCTTCCGCACCAAAAAGTTGTACACACCTCAACAACTTTTGACACTATACAAAGCCCAGATTCGACTTAGAGTACTGCTCTCAAGTCTGGAGCTCTGCACCCAAACATACCCTTCGGCTACTGGATTCTATCGAAATGAGGGCCATTCGTCTGATTGGAGATCACGAGCTGACGAAGAACCTCGGCAGCCTAGAACATCGAAGACAGGTTGGGGATTTGACTCTCTTTTACAGATATTTTCATGGAAAGTGCTCGGCTGATCTTGCCCTCTTAATTCCGCCCAGAGCGGCGAATAGCAGAAATACACGACGAACCACTGCCGCCTATCCATATGTGGGTAAGCTTGGTACTCCTCGAACTTCATTATTTAAGAATTCTTTCATCTGGAGGGCTTCATCCTTATGGAAAGACCTTTCTGAGGTCGTTTTTCACAACGACGAAAACCAACGTGAATCGCTTTATTCGCACACGCACCACTCCCAGAGTTACTTAAAGGATTTTTCCTATAGTGCTTGGGTTTGATCATAAAAAAAATGTATTTGGTTTCTGCGATGATTGTTGAAACATTATTAAAGAAGCGTGCGGCTTTGCTTGAATATTGTAAACGCGTTCCAAAAATGGCCTAAAAAGAGTCAACACAATAATGTTTTTAAAATCCATAAATCTGAATGCAGTTATTTTCAACAAGTTCTGATTACGTCCATCTTTGGAAAGCAATTTCTTACTTACTATTAAAAAAATAATAAATTATGGTATTATTGGAACGATATTTAAACGACCTTTAAAATGATGTGGTACTTGACCCCCCTTAATATTTTAAGAGGTAACATTCACCCCTTTCAGGGGTGAAACCACGAAGGCTGCAAATGTTCTTTAAAAGCGACAAACCCGAACAAACCCACTCACACTGTGTCTTTCCGATTTGTAATATTATTAACTGGAAGTGAAATATTAAGGGTGGGAAGTTCTCAAATTGACACCCTGTATAGTATAGTAAATATAGCAATTTTCAGATACAACTTCGTAGAATCGACGGTTCAAGAGCATGAAAGTTCGCAAAAAGTTATAAACTGTTGACCATACATTGAAATGAACGTATGGCCAAAAGTTTGCGAAATAATTGACAAAAAACATGTCATCGGAAATGCCGATACTTATAACAAGAAAAATAAAAATCTAAGGTAGCGGTAATTCTCATAGAATCAAATAGTTATTTAAAAATTTTGATTTATGTATTTCGAAACTAACAAAACATGAAACAAACATAATGTTATTGTTAATGCGGAAATAATAGCAAATAGCTGATAAAAGGTGATGAAAACAACGACGCAACTGATCCAATTATAATACGCCAAAGTCCACAAAATACAATGTGAGTAAATAGCTGATTTTTTTAATATTATAAAATCATAATAATAATTTACTATTATGTCAAAATTACAGTATACTTACAAATTACGTATAAGTAGTACAAGTGTATGCCAGAAGAATGACAATCTATCAAATTTTTATTTTTTTTTTATTTCAGGTAGGTAACTGCACTGTTTACTATAAGATATCCGGAGACACATTTTTGGCGGATGAGTTTTAAGAAGCGTTTAACAAGACGATTGGGAGACTGGACAAGTATTACCGATACAAAGTCGAACCATCCGCGGAAAATTTTATCTCTCAGGATATCTTACACTGACAGACAGGCAATAACTGTATTTTCGAAACATTGAAAATACACGGCCAGTACCTATGTCATATTTTTAACAACAAAAACACAATTTTGGAATTACGGTGAAACCAATGACAGCTAATTGTCAATTTTGGATTGATGGATTTTCATGGCTTACTTATTAACGAATATTTTGATTTAAAAATGTTAAAAAATACATTTTTATCATAACTTAACTTTGAAAAGCCATATCGACTTCCGGTTTGCGGCACTTTTAAAATACTTTGACGAGTATTAAGACTAGCAAATTAAAAAGTTAGGCTTCCATCTAACTCATGAAAAATGGAGTAAATTACTAAAGCGATTAAAAAACGCCATCTAGCGGTTAAGTCTTAAAGTAAAACTTAAGTATTATTATATATAATTCGGCTTAAATAGCTTTTAAGACAAGACTCATTCGATAATATCAGTTAATGTATTCAGAAGTTATCGAACTTTTTCTTCAACACGAATCAAACCTTCCCCCACCCTTCCAATTTAGGAGACTGACCAAATTGTCAAATAAATAATTTGTAGAGTGTTAATTGGGGATTCCAAAACAGTTCCATGTGACCTACCTTCACTATTGATTTTAAGAGATATTATCATAAAATTTCAAAGTTCAAAATAATTTTAGTATGCTTCTAGAGGTAATTTTTTTTCCAAAAGCTGCAGCACAAATAGTTATCGAGAAATCGCGGCTCGTCGACCTTAGCGGAACACCCGGTATATGATAGAAATTATATGACATTACTGTTTCCAGAAATGCCCTTGTTCTTCTCACAAAACACATGGAAAAATTTACTTCGCTTTAAGCTGTATCAATGGTTGACTGAGTTGTTGACGTATTGTTAATAAAAAAAGAGAAGTAATTAAATGGTTTGCCGTTATTAACAGTCGAGCTGCGAAATGATTACTTGGTCAGCAAGAGTTTACAATTGGTCAGTAGAAACAAACATGTCTAGAAGCAGTTTACTTCAGAGGTCCCAGGGCACTGTCAATTTATGTAACTTTCTTGTGTTTTCTTTTGCCGAATACAGAAGGAAATCGGCTATCAAAGGTGTAGCGGGGGCAGGTTTTCACTTGTTTTCCCAGGGCACTGTCACGATTCAGAAATGTTTGCTGTCCATACGTTGCTGACCAACTAGCCATTTTGGCTGACCGATTACATTTTTCTGTTCGCAACTTTTTCGAAAATAACCAATATTTCTAATGTTCGCTTAGACGTTCGTCAGACTTGGCATAACAAATTGTTTTTCAAGCCTTAATGATATTTTTGTTTTGTTCGTGGTTGACAACCTTGTTGTAGATTTAGAAATGTCGTAGTAAATAACAAAACATAGGCAATCACACCACGTATATTTAAAAAAAGTAATTAGGCTTTTGAACAAAATGTATTCATGTGTTGACATAAAACATACTACATCTAATTATATGTGTAAATGTCCTGTAAGTCGAAGTAAAAACATGTCAAACATGAATGCTTAATAGATATTTTTTATTAATATTTCTATATACTTAGTTTTGATTTCTTCATAAAAATTAACATTTTGACAAATTTTTGGGTTTTCGACTATAAATTTTAAAGATTAGTTTTTAAAATCTTTCGGGCGTATTCATTAAAGAGGTTCAAGTTTAGTCCATCAAATTATTACCGAGTCACGGTTTTTATATGTAAACGACCTTACGAAGCAAATTTCGTATTTTCTCAGTTAATTCGTTAATTAAACAATAGTATTGTTTTACAAGTAAAGAAGAGTGACAATTTTCCATTGAGTGGAAATTACCACGAGAAAGAAAACTCACTTTTCTTACGTGTTGAACACGCTGTTTTTTCGTATTTTTAATGGAAAAGCATTCATTAATATCAATCACCGTATATGATTATAGTTGCCCTTCATACATTACATCCATCAGATCGACATATGTCAGATAGATAAATAAATCAAACAGTCAAATCTGGAAGTGCATAACAAAACATCATAATGACGGGTTAATAAAGTGTTGATAAGTAGAAAAGTGTTGTAAATCATAAAACTAGTACTTTTCTTTACGATTTTCTCTCAATAAAGTATGCTCTTTTCTATTAGAAATCAGTGGCGGCTCTTCCACAGGAGCACATGCGCACGTGCACCCCCAAAACAAAACCAATAAAAAATATTAATTTATATTCATTGAATATTATTTATCGTATAAAGTCCGACCCTCCCTAATATTTTATCGTCCCATCAAACCAAACTGTATAGATCCGGCAACCGTGCCTCGGTCGAGGTAAATGACGAGACTTGCTCGCACGTGCGTTTAAGTAATGCAGTTTCTCTGTAGTCGACAGCTATACACACTAAGAAAACCTCTCTTATTTTCCAAAGGTTGTATTCAATTGTGTAAAATTAAAAAATAAATAAAAATATGTTCTACCTAACGCATTTTTTATTACTTTTTTCTTTCTACATTTAAAACGCCTAGAAAGTAATTTTTTGGTCGTTACACAAAAATAAAACTTTAAAAATAATTTCACCATACTTGTGAACCCTTATCATAAGTCACGAGCCGCCACTGTTAGAAATATGAAAAGCTAATATTTTTAGCCGGACGTTATGTTGTTGAAATATGTTTAGTTCTATTAATTATTACAACAGCAGAAGGACCAACATTTCGCTGTTCTAACGCTACAGTACATGTATATTGCAAAATATCTAATGATTCTAGAGATTTCAACTCAATATACAGTCAGTCCAAAAAGTCTCCATAGACTATACGCTTTTCATATATATTCTTTATAAATTTTAACCAGTAATTGAAACTATGAAATAAAAATTATATATTATTATTCCAATACTAACCAATATAAAATTTAACTGCGAAATATTTTACTGAAATGTTACCTTATAATTTAAATATATTCACAAAAACTAAGTCAAAATTGTCTCCATACAGTAAGATATACGCAAAAAAACTAGAGTATATTCAGTTCAACCTAATCAAGTAGTCATTGCTACCTAAATTCACAATAAATGAATCATTTTCAGCCATTCTTTTTAAACTCGTGATGGCTGATTTTACAGTGAATTTATTTAATTGTAATAAAAATGATCATCCCATAAATGTTCGATAGGGTTAATATAGGGGGCTTGTGGAGGGGTATGAAGCTGCTGTCGCACATTATAGAAGATCATCCATTCGCTGATCATCTTTGCGGTATGTTTAGGATCATTGTCGTATTGGAAGCGGTACCTTCCTTCGAGTCCCAATTTCTCGAAACTTTCTCGTAAATTGTCCCTTAAAATGTTTAGATAAACATGCTTATCCATTGTACTATCAATAAATTTTAAATTTCCTACTGCCCAACGCAGAACACTGCCGCCTCATCTTAGAAGAAATATTAACAATTTTCAAATCTGTATTCATCTCTCTACAAACTTTAGTTTTGCCATCAGACCCAAAAAGATTGATCTTAGTTTAATAACTACAAATAACCGTTTCCGAAAACTCAAGAGGTGTTGAAACGTACTCCCTAACAAACTGTAACCATTTTTCCGATTAATTTCATTAATAAACGGCTTCTTCCGGGCTACATGTCCATTATAACCTGCCCTATGTGAACAATTTCTCACGATTTCTGGACAACCGTTTTTCGAAAATTCTTCCCTAATTTCTTATGCAACGTTTGGTGCACTTTTCCTTGAATTTTTAATTATTTCTCTAACAATACTGATATATTCACGTGAAGTTAATTTCTTAGGTCGACCGGGGCGAGGTCGAATCTTATACGAATCAGTTGATTTGTATTGATTTCCAATATACTGAATCGTAGCGTGAGTTTTTCGAATAATTTTTCCTATATTTCTAAATGATTTTACATATTTTTTTCCAGTTAATTTTTATTAGTGTTGTGATCGCTCGAGCGAAAAACCGCTTTATTGAAATAACCGACATCGCCCGATTATTAAAAAAAGCGGCTCGAGTTATAAATTCAAGCGAAAATCGTCGCTTCTTACTTATTACCTTTCACTCGATACCCGAGCTTCGCTTGACGTCGACCGAAATATGCAGCTTGGTAGTGTGATCGCTCGAGGTAAAAAAACTGCTCGTATATCCGAACCATTTTTCGCTCGATAGGAAATACTACTCTAGTTATAAATTCAGGCAAAAGATCGAATTGTTGCCTTTCACTCCCGATCTTCGCGCGCCACCCGAAATGTGCCGATTGGCGACGTTCGAGTTTGACGCTCAGAAGGCTGACACGACATACGTCTTTTTTAAAGGCACATAAACGAGAAGGTGCATATAAAAAAGTATGCCAAATCCCTTAGTGGATTCATCACGACATGGGTTTTGGTCTGGTTTGTTCACCACTGGATAGCCAGCGGCGATTGTAAATTCTTGAAAAAGGATGTAATTTAAAAAAAAATCAGAATCAACTGTTCTTCCTTAATAAAAACTCTGGACTGAACTTCTAAAACTTACAAAAACAACCCCTGGTGTTCATCAACACGTTCTTCTTCGTCATAAAAATGTCAAGTGATTAATCGCTCGAGCAATTCACTCGATTATTAAAATCGCTCGAGTATTAAGTACCCGATTATTAAAATCATCGATTTTTCACAACACTAATTTTTATATTGATTAGTATTGAAATAATAATATATAATTTGTATTTTAAAGTTTCAATTAGCTGGTTAAAATTTAAAAATATATATATATAAAAGCGTATGTATGGAGACTTTTTGGACTGACTGCAAATAAGGCAAAACCAATATTTATATGAAGTAGTTTTAAAATTAGAAATATTAATATATAAATTACAAATTAAGAATAAAAAAATTAGGATATTGGCGCCTATTTTCTCGGCTTTGACTTTTGATATACCTTACCAAAATTAGGAAATAAAAATAGCAAACCATCCTGAGATGAGATAGTTTATAAGGATGAATTGCAAGCCAATGCATCTTTAGTGATACCTATAGTCACAATAGCGCCCAACGCTTCAATAAAGCATGGTCTTCAAAAAAACATGGCGAATATACATGGTGTTCGGATTTATTAATTTATTTATATTTCTTATGGTTTATTTCTGCAATTTGTTTGCATTTCAGGATTCGCGGGATTAAATATAGTAATTTCCATAACAGCCTGTATAAATTATACAATCAAAAATTTTTAGTACAATTTTAAAAAATATATTATTTCATAAAAATTACTGCAACTAATTTCTCAAAAATCTTAATAATTCCGAAACTGGGGTTTTTCGGAAATAAACAACAACTTTGAATGGTGCTGGCTTCTACCTAACAGAAATGCATTACACGAAATTGCAATAAAAGACAAACTAGATCTAATTTGTACATTATCAGACGCGTTTCGCTACACGGTACAGCTTTATGGTTTGTTCGGGTTTGTTCGTTTAATTGATAATATCTAATATCATGTATATAACACATAGCTGAGTGTTTGTCGATATATGTTTAATAAAAGAAAATGTACACTTTTTGAAAAAACCAGTGTCAAGGGCGATCAAAAATGTTTATTCTGCTAGTGGTGGTGAACAGTTAACAGTAATTTCCGGTCCTATTATTGCCTACATAGTATTAATATGTATACATATATAGATAAGAAATAAAGATAAATATAGATTTTTATAAATTAAATCATCAAACCACTTTAAAAACCGTTTGGCGTGTTAATACTTACTAAATTTGATAAAAATGGTAAATACATACAAATTTTACTTGATGTGTATAAACAGAAATAGAAAACATAATTAACATCGATATAGACTAACTATTTTTATATTAAAATATCCCAACAACTGACGGAAAAGTAACGTGATCCAAAGACGCCAAAAGGTCCGCGAATAGAATACATTCTTGCGAGAAAAGTAAAACCGTTTAGAAATAAACTTTACCCGATATTTTTATATATGAGCATTTATAGTTTTAATTCAGTGGCGTATTTGCCTCAGTTATTTAAACAGCGCTCTCTTTTCCCGGCACAACCTCTTGTTTAATTATTTTTTCAAAAAATGAAGAATGAAATAATTACTTACTCAGAGACTGATTCTTATACTAAAAAATATTTTATTATTATATGCTGTTTATCAACACTAAATTTGCTCTTTGTGTTAAAAATGAGCACTGTCGCGCTGACGAGATGTTTGTAAAAGGCTGATGATGATAAAAAGTAAAGTAAGAATGTCTGGTTCTGAATAAACTAAAATGAGGATGTTTGATACAAGTCTGGAAAATGGTAAACATGATTTTAGATACAGTAGAACCCCGATAATCCGTGCACGGAATATCCGGGTTGCGGATTATCCGTGCCATAATTTCCCCATATTGAAATTGCATTTTTCAGTTTTATTACCGGAATCATACTAACCGATAGGCTGAAGAAGCTGCAAACGTTCTACTAAACTATTTGGAGCAACCAGAATCTTCGGACCTTGTCGACATTTTGAACTTGTGCAGAATACGTTAGAAGATTAAAAAAGATCGAAGAAATTTAACACAAACCCAAGTGACTTTATTTTAAAGCATAGCTACCTAAAATACATATCCGCTTTATGTAAATGCAGGTTAGCCTACCTATGTAGTTTTTATTTTTCTTAAAACTTCACTTATGTAGAATTCTCGTTTTTATTCTGGTATCTTATGGGATCTATTTACGGGTGTTATGGAAATGACGTATTATATTTAAATCGGCAATTCCTGAGATGAAATCAAATTGAAGAAAAATATCCAAAAATGGCGCTTTAATTTAATCTGCCCAGTATATGACCTTATGTCAAACCAAAATTGATCATGTGATGCCCCTGTCAGAAAGGTAAACAAAGCAACATATGTCAACAGTGTTGTCATATCTTCAGGGTAAACTCTTTAGAAAGTCAATAACCGTTTGACAGATTGCAAATTGTTTATTTTTCAGGGTACATTATTATAAACTTTTACGTTCAATTCAGTTCGCTAGGAAACAATCTCTGATTTATAAACTTGAACCGCTGCGGAGTTTTTAAATGGTCAGGTATGTTCTCATTTGTTCAATTCGAACGACACCCGTCAGATCTGGACAACTTAAAAGTTTATAAATGCCACTTACCCTTTAGAAAAAAAAATGCAATTTTATTTACCTTTTCGGACTTATTTAAAACCAACTTAATTTATAAAAAACACCAAGTACTCACATCACAAAATCACATAGTTTTCGCGTCACAACACATCTAAGTACCGTTCAATCTGAATTAGTATTTTAAAGTGCTACTGTGTAGACAAAAGTACGCCCTTATTGTCTAAATAACACGTTGGTTCCGTCGATCAATATTGAACTGCTGGACTGGGGCACTGCCGTCGCGAAAAGAACAAATAACTTAATAATTTAAACTCGGGTTTAAGTATTAACATACAATTTAACACACAAATCTGCTTGAAACAGCAGTATGAAATCGGCCGGCTAATTTTGGAGGAACAGCTGATCTTGCAGAAACGGTTGCATATTCTTTTTTACTCGACTGGGGTTGATACTTAAAAATTCAGCGTTGCCACTTTCGATGTTTTATAAGGTTATATTCATAAAATGAAGAATTTCCTTCTGTAATACTTTTCTTTATAATGATACGTCTCGGAAATGGCAACCGCGCTGGTTGGACGAGCCTATTTATTTTAAAGGGATGGAAGTGTCTATCAACATAATTATTTCATCATTCTTCTTCAGTAAAGGATTAATAAAATTGATTAGCCCATTAGAAATTAACGTTTTTGTTATTTCTGAATTTCTATTGCAAAATAATCTTAATCTATTTTTTATATTTTGAGGCAGCAGACATAAGTTGTTCGTTGGTTGTCCCGAGGTTGTCCCTAAACTATAGTGCTTTACAATACTTACTGTGGGTCATCTTCTTTAGGCCGTCGATAACAGGGGGGTACTCTCTCCTCATGTTTCATCTTGGACTTAATATTTCCCACCTCTTTCATCCTTTCGATCTGTGAATCTTCCCATCTGTCCAATTTTAAATGCTTTACTTTACTTATGTGAACTCCCATGCTCCGGTGGACACCTGAACACCGTGTGCAGATAAAAATACCCAAGTTGTAGGACGCCCATTCTGGATCTTTGAAGAAATGGTTCAATTTATAAATGTTATCTTTTATTTCTGTAGGATTTTAGTACTTTTGATGCTTAAGGCAATCAGCTAACTTTTTAATAATTTAATGGTACAAAATAATAAAATGTTATTTTGGCTCCTTATTTTTTAAACGAAGTTCATAGATCTTTACCAGAGCATGTAATCAGCTAGATGAATATTAGATATGTGACAAAATTGAGATTTTTACATGTTGTTGCTGCAAATCTTTTTAGCTCTAAAGTATTTTAAAATATATACTTTATAGATAATTACAATAGTTAACCTTTTAGCATTATTACAGTACCTTAAAACACGTTATTTCTATAATTAATTACCTTCTGTGTAATAGTATAATAAAGATGATAAAGAAATTTTAATTGGAAAAATAACTTTATTTACAAATAGCGTAACAGCATGGGTGGCACGCTTTAAATTTGGGCATTAATTTACTTACTTCTCGATCCACAATCAGCACAAATGTTGTTCCCGTTTAATTTTAGCAGCTCCGATAAAATTTTCTCGTTTCTTTCAACCATTTTTTCACTTGATTCCAACTTATTTCGACATCAAAGTCGAATAACAAACTATGCAATCAAAATAAAAATAAAATCGTCCATTTTAAAGATGTTTTGACGTTCAGAAAACCAAACAACGACGAACCAATCAAAACTTATTTCTAGTTACTTCTGACGACATCTAGCGGCTCCCTTCTCATATTATAAGATCCATTAACCACAACATTATTTGTAAATAATTAACTGTTTTATGGTAAATAAGTTAAAAGGAAACTGCACAAACATCACAAATTCTCCTTCTATCCTACTTTCCTACAGATGGCATGTAGTCCGCCAGTTTAGTAAAAAAAATGCATTTTGTCCAATTCGCTGCCAGTGCCAGTGTCAAAGTAAAAAAAACAAAGCTTGGCCATCATCGCTTCATTTTCTTTTCTAGTCCACAAAACTCAAACAAGGAAATTTAAAGTCATACAATGAATAGTTTAATTAGGCGGTGTGTTGCCAAGCAGTTCGCTCCTGTGTGTCGACGAACACTTGCCACAACTAAAATAAATGCAGCATCTTTTAAAGTTCAAGATGATAAAGATTTCGTAGATAAAGTGGAAAACAGCAAAGATCCAGTCATTGTCGATTTCTTTGCGACGTAAGTAAACCTAAATTAGGTTATGTAATTTATTATATTATTTTTTTATTTCAAGGTGGTGTGGTCCCTGCAAAGCTTTAGAACCTCGATTAGAAAATGTCATTGCCCAGAGAAAAGGAGATATTTCAGTAGCCAAGGTGGATATAGATGATTTAGGTGAACTTGCAGCAAAATATGAGGTAATTTTTAATTTATATATTACATGTCCAGGAGATGACAAAGAAAAACACTTAACATTTCTAGGTGAGCACCATTCCTGCACTTGTTGTTTTCCAAAATGGCAAAGCTAAAGAAAGACTAGTTGGATTACAAGATGAAGACAAATTAAATATTTGGATTGACAACGTACTAAAGAAGTAAATGGAATTAAGTTTAGCTAAACATTTTAAAACAGTATACTAAATTATTATAAATAACTGTAAATAATTAAGATTTGGCAAGAACACAGATAGTTGATGAAAATTGATTAATAAAAAAATATTTGTTCTTTTTTATTGTGTAATTATTTAAGTTTGATAATAATAGCAGTTATCAGTATTTTTTAACTCGTACAGTACTAAATATTTGTGTTTTGAGATTATCATAAACATACAATGGGTTAGGTGTTCTTAAAAAAGTGCAAGTCGTAAAGGAGAAGCGAAATGAGAACTTTCAAGTCATTCTAATCTTTTATACGATTTCTATGAAAGAATGTAAATTAGCACAGCAACTACCAAAATGTGTGTATGTTTACAGAAATTGACTGTGTTCTTGAACACTAAGTTAAGTTATAAACAGTTTTATATACTAAAGAAGAGAAATAATAATGTATACCTAGAGTGTTCATAAATTATGAAGTTCCTTTCTAATTAGACAGAATCTCGTGATTGCAGTATAACGAGTGGGACAAAGTGTGTGCGCGCTTGGATGCACACCTCTTCAAAAATAAATAAAAATGAGTTAAGTAGGTAGTAAGATTTTAAATTTTTATAGATCGAAACGGTCAACAACATGACATCCGGTGTTTTCAGCATTATATAATATTAAAATTCAGATCAAATAATGAAATTGAAATTATACTCAGTCGCTGGCTATTAGAGGTGGAGAACTATCGATAGTGACGATCGGTATCGATAGTATTTATCGTCCTATCTATAGTAATAATTAGTTCTAAAAACTTAATAGAATCAGTGATTACCTGTAAACGTCTAGACTGTCGGTCGATCAGTTGGTGACGTCCTCGCTTGGTGAATCAAAATTTCTAGTGATTAATCCCTTGAGCGATTCACTCGATTATTAAAATCGCTCGAGTATGAAGTACAAGCTATCGATAGTGACTATTTATAAAAGTTATCGCTATCGAACTATCGATAGTATTTATCGTACAATAGATGGTAATATTAGTTCTGAAATAACCTTTGAAATAATAACAAGCGCCACCCAAAATTTAAAGTAATAACATTTTTTTAGATATCGATTGTAAATTTTCCTTGAGCCTCACTCATTACATCACATAACATCGATAGTACTGTAGATGGAGTTCAGCAATTTGACTTTCAATATATCAGACTTTAACACTATCGATAGTTCTCCACCTCTACGTCTTGCTAATCGGTTACAAGTCGGCTGGATTCCACTACCATGATTCAGTATGCCGTAGGTCTGTATTTCCTTTGTGCTATAGTAATACTGCACAAATAAAATACCAGCATCAGGGTTGTTAAAGTATGTAGTTTATAATACTACGTAATTTACTAACGTAGTAAATGTAATTTGCTACATGCTTATGTCGTAAATGCTGACCCATTTACGATCACCTAAATTGTGTTGGCGTGTACCAAAGAAAATATTATATCATGCGTGTACCGTCAACGAATACTAACGTACCGTAGTCGATGCCAAAAGATCCGAGAAGTAAGATTATATTATGACATTGATGACGTTCCTAATCTTGTGAAGGCTAAGGTTATGTTCTTATACGTTGTTTATGTTTAAGTTTTTATATTAAAAAGAATTGAAATGTCTGCCTCCGAAGATGAAAACGATAATTTTTGTTACTTTGGAAAACCACTTGATCCGTATGATGAAGGTTTGTTATGATACACTAAGAGCGTTTGTTCGTTTACCTTTTTGCAATATGATATGTGCTTCCCTCTGATTTATACCCAGCTTAACACCCCATTTCGCTCACAGGTCCCGGTATTTAATAATTAAGTAAATAAAAATAAAGGCGCAACGGATTCAGTTTCTATCAAGTCTTTTTGAATATTTTTAAAAAATCGCTATAATGGCAGAAATGTGCATTCTGCACTGATTAAATGGAAAAAAATATTAAAACAAATTAAAAAATAAATAGATAAAAATGTTTAGGCTTAATTTTAAAGTATTATTAACTCTACTCCAGCTGTATTCATCAAAATACCCTCGGTACACACATGTTTGATAGAACTGTTTTAAACTGTCTAAACAGTTTTTTTTTAAATTTTAGACTCTTTTCCAAAAAAGCGACCTATTTCTGTAGAAGAACAAATAGCTACAGACCCTCAAGGACGACGACGGTTTCATGGAGCATTCACAGGAGGTTTTTCAGCAGGTTTCTTTAATACTGTTGGAACACCAGAAGGCTGGACTCCTAATGAATTTAAAAGTTCCCGTTCCGAAAAAGCCACAGGGGCTATTCAGAAACCTGAGGATTTTATGGATGAAGAAGATACTGGGGAATATGGAATAGCCCCACAAGTTGTCAGGGCTACTAAAGATTATAATACAAGTAAAAAGAGGAAAAAACAGGTAGGTACAGAAGTTATTTTGAATTATCTAAAGGCTTTTCTTTATTCATAGATAATTATGCATATCATAAATTAGAACTTGTAAAAGTAAATCATACAACTAAAAAACTCGAACAGAAAGATTTTGGGATTAATTATTGACAGACAATTAACCTGGAAGTTGCATATTGAAAACATAAGAAAAAAATGTGTTGGAATTCTGAAGAGCTCAATTCATTGTTCCTATGAGATATTTAATACCAGACATTACCAGAATATTACCAGAATACTTTCAGTAATCCACTTCAACTTACAGTTGGCACTGTACCAAATTGGAAACTGTCCTTAAATGTTCTTTTAATGAGCCATTATTTTTTCAATTTGGTTAAGGCAATCCAAAGTTATTGGAAATTGATTAATTAGAATATACTTAAGTAAGTACACCCAAAATTTATTGGGCTTATTAAATAAGTTAATCAAGACTACAATGAACAAACCTAATGTATGACTGTTTTAAAATGAGAACTAATTTTAAAAATATTAAACAAATTATGCCCTCTTGCAAAGAAACTTGAAAGTATTTTTATAATATTCTTATATAATTGTGTATCTTTTGATTTTAAAGGTGGGGGTTTGTTTTCAACTTTTCTTAAATTTAAATAGTCTTTATAAATCTGTTAGCATCGTTATCGTATTGGCATATCGGCATATTTTGTCAATAAAAATTATCTGCATGATGAATATCGGCATATTTAAGACTATTTTATTAATTAGCAATGAAAACCCATTTTTAAGAATCACCAGGAATCAAATCAAATCAAATCAAATCAAATAATTTATTTATGTTTATATACCACAGTATTTACACAAGTCAAGCTAGTTTAAAATGTCAAAATATTATTAAAATTAAAATATTCAAATCAAATCAAATCAAATCAAATCAAATCATTTATTTCATGTTAACATACAATTTCAGTATTTACATACGTCAATAAGTGAACAAGTGAACAATAATCAAACAAAAATTTAAACTCTCACATGTTAAAAGTTGACAATTCAAAGGTCAGGAAAGTCAAGATTAAAATTTATAGGGGTCAGTTTTGAGAACACTAAGACATATAAAATATAGATGATAAAACAGTATTAAAAGATCTACGAGTCCAAATCAGAGTTAAAAAATTCCGTAAAAGAGTAAAACGCCTTCTGTATTAGTAGGTCCTTTATTTTTTTTTTTAAAGATATTCAAGGACAGTACTCTAATTTGCCTCGGTAGATGGTTAAAAAATTTTATGGCCATATATTACAAGAAAGACATGAAAATTCACACTAACATTTCTTCAAGTTTACACATAAGTATATTTAAAACAAGTTAGTTAAAATCAACAACAGAAAAGAACCTTACAACATGTTAAAATTGACAATTCACAAATCCGAAAAGTCGTAATTAAAATATTCAGCAGTGCTATAGAATCCCTTACCGAGGAGAAAATTCTTTAGAACCCGCCTAAAAACAATTGGGGACATTTCCCGAACAGGGGGCGGAAATTTATTGTAGAGACGCACTCCAAGGAAGCCAGGACCATCCTGACATCTCGGGTGTATGACGGATTGGCGTCATTAGACATAAATAAAGGGCCTGGTCCTGACGGACTGCCACCTATTCTCCTTAAGGGCTGCAGCTTTGTCCTGGCGCGTCCTCTTTACTACATATTTAATAAGTCCCTGTCGACTGGTCGATTTCCAGATTGCTGGAAACTAAGCTACATCACTCCCATTTTTAAATCAGGATCAAGAAGTAACGTTCAGAATTATCGTCCCATTTCCATATTGAGTACCATACCAAAGCTGTTTGAGAACTTTGTTACCGATTTCTTGACTCCAATGCTCTCTGGCCTCATCATTGATGAGCAGTTTGGGTTTCGGGCGGGTAGATCGACTGAGCTCAACCTGGTGTCCTTTGTTGACTTTTTGTCAGGCGCCGTGGAGGTGGGTTGTCAGGTTGACTGCATTTATACTGATTTTTCCAAGGCGTTTGATAGGGTGAATCATGAGCTGCTTATTTATAAGTTATTTATAAGTTGGGGGCTTTGGGTTTGCATGGGCCGCTGTTGCAGTGGCTTCGGTGCTATCTCAGTGGTCGAGTCCAGACAGTGCGGGTGAGGGGCATTCTGTCGAGAGGGATCGAGGTAACATCCGGTGTACCCCAGGGATCCCATTTGGGTCCCCTGTTATTTAATGTTTTTATTAATGACATAATGAAATCCCTGTCCTGTAGAGGCCTCTTGTTTGCCGACGACATGAAGATCTACACCAAGGTATCCTCAATGGATGACGCCTTGAACCTGCAGGCACAACTTGATACACTTGGCGCGTGGTGTGAGCATAACGGAATGGATTTAAATGTTCGAAAGTGTCATGTTATGCGTTTTTATCGCCTCAGATATCCTGTAAGATTTCCATATTGCCTCAATGGGGTTCAGCTGGAATCCAGGGACACTGTTAGGGATTTGGGTGTCACTCTTGACAGTTCTCTTTCTTTCATCCCACATGTTAGCAACATAGTCAGCAAGGCCTTGCAGATGCTGGGTTTTGTGAAGAGAGCCACTCATGACTTTCGTGACACGAACTCAATTAGACTGTTGTACTGTGCGCTGGTCAGGCCCTGTTTGGAGTACTGCTCTAGTATATGGTCTCCTTCTTATACAGTCCACATTCGTAGTCTTGAAAGTGTACAGCACAAATTCTTACGCTATATTTCCTTTAAGAGCAATCTTGTGCCCGATTACCAGATCTTACAGTCCCAATTAAACTTGCTATCCCTTGAAACCAGACGTCAGCATAGAGACCTTAGGTTTATTTACAACCTTCTCAATTACAGAACGGACTGCTCTTACTTGCTTTCAAAGATAAATCTGCATGTACCCATCAGAAACACAAGAGCTGGAACACTGTTTCATTTGCCATTCCATAGGACAAATTACGCTTATCATGCTTCCATGTCCCGAATGTTGAGATTGGCAAATCTTTCAGTTGCGAAGTGTGGCCTGGAGTTTGCTGGCGTTTCCTATTCTGAATTTCAAAGACATCTGAGACTCAATTTTACTACTCCTATAATTATAGGCTGAGGTGTGTTTTATGTGTGTTAAATGTTAAGTTAGTTTTTGAATGTCAGGTTTTTGGAATTTTTTTTTGTAATGTTTTTGATTGTATTACTCTTGTAATTTTTAATTTTAAAATTTTAATTTTAATTTTTGTTAGTTTTTAAGTCTTTGTACTTAAATTTTCCGAAATGGGTTGTAACCCGTTAATAAATAAATAAATCTCCGGAGTCGTTTGTAAGTCGGTACTATATGCCCTCGATTTCGCGTTCCATAAGAGTGAACATCCTCATGTCTCCTGAGCTTATGCAGGTTGTTCTTCACACACATCAGACAATCCAAAATAAATTGGGAAGGCCACGTTAAAATCCGCAGGGACACAAAAGCCCGCCTACAGTCCTCCCGATAAGACAAATTAGCAATTATCCTCACTGCACGCCTTTGGACTCGAAAAACATCCATGGCACCAGCGCAATGACCCCAAACCAAGATTGCATAAGTGATGTGTGAATGCAGAAGAGCAAACTAGGCCTGCCTCAAGACACGCTGCGAAACATTGTCCGAAAGCCTACGAAGTAAAAATGTGTTTGAGCTCAGCTTGGAGACCAAGAGGGACGTGTGATGACTCCATAGTAACCTAGAATCCAAGTTTACACCTAAAAACCTAACCGGTTCATCCTCCTCAGGAAGCCATCTCATCGAGAAGACCATTCTTTGGGTTTTATCAATGTTCAGAAAAAGCTTGTTGGCCCTAAACCAGCCCTCGGCCCTGTCCAAGGCCACGCGTGACGCATCGACTGACTCGTCATAGTCCCGGTCCGGGCATCCGATGTTAGTGTCATCCGCAAACATGGTATAGTGACTGGTGGGATCTAAAATTTATCCTTGTGGAACACCAATCACCATTTCCATCTCCGCGGAGTCCACACCATCCACCCTCACGACCTGAGGACGATTCGACAGATAGCTGGACAGGACCCTAATACTAGCATCAGAAAAATTATATTTCTTGAGTTTCTCCAACAAAAGCTCGCGCGACACACAATCGAAAGCTTTGCTTAAGTCACAGAAGGTGCTCGATAGGTAGGCTCCATCTTCGAAGGAATCCTGTATCTGGGAAATCAAGTCCATGATAGCTGATGTTGTGCTGAGACCACTCCTAAATCCAAACTGGCAATTCGTAAATAGGCTCTCGCGTTGAAAAAAACTCATTATACGCATCGCCAAGAACTTCTCGAAAACCTTCGACAATATCGGCAAGAGTGATATCGGTCTATAATTTGAGGGATCACTAGTATCCCCCTTCTTATACACCTAATAAGTTTTTTTTATCTAGTATTGTGACTTATTTTGTTCTTATATATATTTATTTTTACTGGTAATGCAAAAAATGAAAATATTGCAGGACACAAAAGTTATCTGGAGTAACAATGTACTAATTTGATTCAAGAACTGAGTGGTAAAACGGGTAATCACCGCTGGTATTTTGGCTCAGAGGGGGGGCCAGGGAATTACTGAAATTTGTTCGTCACGTCCGCGTCGATACCAGTGTCTTAAAGATGCTTTACAACGTTGCCACTATTCACACTACTTACTATACTTATATCAACATATATTGAATAGTTACAGATATTTTAAAAATATGATGAAAAAATCCATATCGGCCGGTCACTATCTGTTATAGTTTAATAAAAAAGCACCTCAGGCAAATGGTAGTTCAGTGAAAGTGTTAAACAAATAATTTAAAACGGCCCAGAGTCTTGTTAAAATTACTGTAGCGCCTGAATTCTATTTTGTTACTATGCGACGGCCCGATGATGATGCTTCCATAGTTCAGTTAAAACCTGTATATTCGCCTTATTCTTCTCTTCCTTTATTGGTTAAAATTTATAAGAAATTAACATTTATATAATATTTATATACATATATACTATAGATAGATAGAGATAGATAGATAGATAGATAGATAGATAGATAGATAGATAGATAGATAGATAGATAGATAAATAAATATTAAATATTATTGAGCAGTTCTTACTCTAGAAATTTCCGTTTTTTTAAGGTTTTTTCTGATGGACCTATTCCTGGAGAACCAGTTTTACATAGCATCTTAACTAGTGGAAGCGAAACGGTGGGATATATGTTACTAAAAAATTTAAGTATTAGGGATAAAATAAAAACTGTATCTGATGGAAAAGTCTATGGATGCCAAATGCCTCAAACTTATGAGATATCAGAGGACATTCACCAGGACCAATATAAAATACCAGAAATATACACGGAATTTCTTACTAAACCAAAAGATAATAGTTTTGGTGTAGGCTATGTAGGGTTAGACAAAAATCATTTTAGTTTATTTCCTATTCAGAGTGGCTCTGGTTTTGTTGTGACCGACAAAAATAAAAAAATTTCAATAACTGGACAGGCGTTTGGTGTAGGGGCTTTTGAAGAAGATGATGATGATATTTACATGAAGGAAGACATGACTAATTATGATTTTGAATTATCAGCAGAAAAGGAGCAAAAGAAACCTATTAGAAGTAACAAGAACCTGGTATTTGATTTGTTTGTACTCTCGGTAAAACCTTTATTAAACAATAAGTTGTATCCTCCACCACAAATTCCACATAGCTTCACGGGTAAGCATAAGACAAAAAGATCTAGGTTTGAACCAATTGTTGAGGAGGCAGAGAAACCAAGTACTAGTAGAATAAATCCTATTATAAGAGCTAGATATTTAGGAGAAGAAACTGAAAAGGAGCATACTGAATCGAAATCTTTACATCAAGCGATTTTAAAAGAGGAAGTGGTAGAGCCTCCTTCTATACCACATAATGGTCAACATGAAATGCCCACTTCGAACCAAAGTTCAAATAATGCATATGATATTGCATCTTTGTACTTAAATGATAAGTTTGTGTCATCCTCAGAAAAAGAAGATGGATCTAACATTTTAGAACCTGTGGATAAGTTTGAAACCATTCACGGGACTGAACAAATGAGAGAGGCAGTAAGAATGAAGATGTTTGGGGGCCTTACAAGGATTACGACTGATTGGATCCCTTGTTCATTATTGTGTAAGAGATTCAATGTTCCTGAACCCTTTGTTGAGTAAGTTTATATTATTAATATATATTTCTTAATATGTAAATTAATTCCCAGGTAGCCAGTACACTGTTTTGGCCTTACTATTACTAGGTAAAACCACGCGCTTAGGTTTTTATTTTGTAATTTAATTTTAATCCATATAATGGTCATTTATAGAAAAACTCAGTTTCAAAATATTTTATTGTGAAACTTCTTTCTCTTCGTTTTCTCTGTCAAATTAAAATATGGAATTACCCGATCGCTACTTAGAAAACTTAACTTCAAAATTAATTATAAACACTATAAATATCATCATCATTCTAACTAATTATTTTATTGTTTTTGAATTATTTCTTACGAGCAACATTTTTATTTCAGCCGACCAGAAAAAACAAGAGCGCGTACAAAGAACATTATTTTTGAATACCAACGCCATGCTGAAGAAGAAAGTAACCTGAAGCCAGGTATAATAAAAGAAAAAGAAGAGTTTATTACACCAATAACAAATGTTGTGTGTGAGGAACATCATGTGGATGCAACTGAAGAAATAGTTAATCGTGCTAAAACTACTATAGATACTATAGAAATTAAGAAAGAATCTATAGAAGATGTACCAGTGGATATTACAGGAAAAATAGACATAGAAAAACAACAAGATTTGTATAGAGCTGTATTTTTAAGTAGTGATAGTGAATCAGATAATGAAGAAAAAAAAGAAGACGAAAAACAATCAGGAGAAAGTGCAAGCAATATTAATGACACTCGAAAAGAAGAAATGAAATTTACAGTTCTGTCAGATGAGTTATTACCAAAAATTAAACCTTTGAAAGAGGGTATTTTGTCTGGTATGACCTTTCATCAGTTTTCTAAACCTCACGCTAAAGTTGAAGAGACGGACAACATTCCTAATGAACCTGATTTGACAACAAAAGCAGAAGAACCAGAAATTATGAGTCCTAATCATGGTTTAGGTTTATATGGTCCAAAGGTTCCCGAAAGATTACCCATTCAAAATGAGAAAAACACCATTACCATATCCAGTGACAGTGAGACTGAATGGATAGAAAAGGATAAGAATAAGAACAAAAAGAAGCACAAGAAAGTAAAGAAGCATAAGAAGGAAAAACATAAAAAGCATAAGCATGAGAAGAAGAAGAAGCATAGAGATTAATGTTTAAGTAGTATTATATATTTTTAAAGGCTGTGATACATTTTTCTTGTAAGTTGATTATTTTTCCTTTTAGTTGGGTAATGTTCAGAAAATGCTGTAGGTATTATGACGTTAATTTATTCAGGAAGTCTAATTAATTAAAATAAATTTAAGTAAATAGGGTTATATTTTTAATGCAAAAGTCATTAGATTAAGTGGGAAACAAATTATTAGAATTAAATACCTTCTTTCTAATTACAAAGTAGAGGGAAAAATCTTGTAGGTTTTTGATTTAGGTTTTAAACTATATTTTTTACACTTACACACAGTGTGTCCCAGGATAAGCAAACTTATAGGTGAAAATGATAAAAAAAATTTGGAATTAAAATTTGACCAATAGATCCCAAATGGTGATGATTAATTAGATAATACAATTTAACATAAGCCTTGACCTGGAGCATTATTTTTAATTTCTCTCTAGGTAAAGTGTCTCTTATTCACAAAATATCGAAAAAGTTGATTAAGAATTAAGAAGTTAATTAAGCTCAGAATTCAAAATCATGAAAGCGTACCGAATTTAATAACCATAAGCCTACATTAATTTTTTGCATTTTTTTTATAAACCTCTAAATAAAAAAATGTCGAATACATTTATTAGAAAAAAATATTTCGGAAATAACCTTTGATGATCAATGTAGGTTGATGGTTATTAAATTCGCGCTTGCATGATTTTGAAAACTGATCAGCTTTTTTTAATAAACTTTTTAGATATTTTGTGAAAAAGAGGTACTTAACTAAAAAAATAAAAATAATGCTCCAGTCAAGGTCTTCTTGATTTATTAAAAATCATAATGGTCGGACTTTATACGATAAATAATCTTCAATGAATATAAATTAATATTTTTTTATTCGTTTTGGGGGTGCACGTGCACATGTGCTCCTGTGGAAGAACCGCCACTGCCTTTATACTATGATACAAGGAAAAGATGCGAACAGTAATACGCTGCCGCGTTATTCAAACGGTATGTTATTTTTCGTATTCAATTGTTTGTTGGATTTGTTCGGGTTAACAGTATTAGGGAAATTCTTTGAATACACCAAGGATCTTACATCAAGGGGGATACGACTAAATTCAAATTTTCTGCGACATTAACAACCCCGCTCACCATGTACCACTAAAAATAAAATAGGTTTGTGGGAAACTCGTGGCGGGCTCGACTACAGAAAGGAAAGAATTCGAAAGAGGCCCACAGCAGACTCGTGAGAGGTTCGTTGGAAAAAGCCCAACCACTGATATTTTGTATAATTTTTCTTTGTTGTTTTCTGTTAATTAAATAAAGACATTACGTCTTCTTCGAGCTTTCGGAAAATACTTTTGATATAGCCCTTATTGGAACGGCCATCTTTCATACATGTTCACTTTTGACACTACCAAATTAACAACTGTCATATTTGTCGTTATTGTTAAAGAAATTTCTTTGTTGTTTTTCAGTGTTTGTATGTTAAATTTAAGTATTGTTTGTGGAAAAAATTCCTAACTCAATATGGGAAGACTTTGCCAAGTCTGCCGTAAACTGGATAAAAATATACACTTTTGAGTCACATCCGTCGTTGTTTGTTTTTCCGAACGCAGACATATCAAATCAGTTACCTATCAGAATGAAAACAGAAACAGACAGAAGAAAAAATAGATGGCGACTCTACAGATAGAATATCTTTTTTGTTGTATTTATTTTCGTAATAAAACAGGCGTCACATTGATTTGTACAAAACAGATATAAATACCGGGTCCATATTTGTTTCAAGTCGGTGGTATAAATAAATGGGGTGTTAAAGACCCCATCAGTTTATTCCTAGAAGGGTATAAAAAATACTTAAAATGTAATTTTACTTTTACTCCTTCAGTCGAACTCCAATACATTTTCGGGTAGGTGGTTATATACCTACCGTTGTTTGCACATTCCCTACTGGATATGTTATTAAACTTGACTTCGCCTCGTTAAACAATTTTTATGTCTCGAAAATTACCTTTTCCTCCTAACGCGAGAGGCAACATATTAATGTACTAAATTCATAGCTCGTTCATAGTGGCCGCCGTTTGCGATTTTAAAACGAAGGTTGCCATGAAAACAAGTAAATACGGCCGGGACAGCCATTTTAATATTTCTGGGACGCCAGATAACTGTTTTGTGGTATTTGCAATATACTTACTGTGCTCAAAGCAATAATTATATTATTGTTGGTAGAAAATATTCTTAATAGATTTCCAAAATAAGAAATGTTTCAATCCGACAATACCGAATCTCCACCCCTTATTTTTGGTGATTTCATTTCCGTCCAAAATAAGTCATTAAAATATTTCCCATTCCTCTTGAAACATCCTGTATAAATAAAATAATTCATCACTCAATCTGTATGGGTAGGTATCTAAAAAATTGATCATCTATTCCGTACTTTGACATACATTTTATTACCATTTTACGCCCCAGTGCATAAAAATATATACAGTGAAGGTTTAAAAGGTCAGACAAAAGATTCTTTAATCTAAAATTATTGTATCTAATAAGCATTCTTTACATAACAATTTACATTCATCGAAAAGTATTTTTCTTCGTATTAAGTAGTTGAATAAATCTACTATCTTTCATGTATAGAATGTTAGAATGGCGACTTGGCTATAGGGAGTAGGGAACTATTTTGATTCATTCATTAGGCCTTCTTTACGACATAAAAACAGAGGCTGCCATGAAAACAAGTAAACACGGGACAAACGTTATTTGCATTGACAGTTTTGTGACAATCAAGTTTTGTGACGACCATTTATTATTGTTGGTCGAAAACAGTTTTGAAAATTGTATTTAAAACTTTATTTCCAAAAAAATAAATAAAATGTTTAAATCCGAAGCGACCGAATCGCATCTAATTTTCAGTGAAACTAATGAATTGGTGGAAACATTGGTAAGTCACAAAATCCAGCCTAATGAAATCACTTTTCTGTGAATAATCCTAGTTTGGATTATGAACAAAATTGTTATTTTGCAATGTTTATTTTCATTTCGGTTTGGGTACCTAGGCTATAGAGGAAATGTTAGTTTATATACGTTTACTTCAGTTACGCTACGCTCGCAGTCGCAGTTCGTTGGGGGCGTTTATAAATGGTAGCTGGTATGTTTTCATTTGTTCAAGTCGAACAACAGCCGGCAGAACTGCATTCAAATAAGTTTTTACGTTTCCGATCATACAAAAAAACCAAGCAATAATAAATATTTACAATGTAACATATTCAGGCAACTTTTGTCAATTTCTGCTAAAATCGCAAATAAATTGTACCCGTATAAATCGCACTTTAATCAAAGATTGGAAGAGGGAGATGACTTGATTTTTGCCTGTGGATAGGAGACAAAATTTTAAGTGGAAATGTTGATTTTTATAAATGTATCATGCTTTCTGATGAAAGTACATTTTCAACAAATGGAACCGTTGCAATCCAGTACGTTAGGTACTGGTATTTAGAAAATACCGAATTCAGAATTATGACGAGAAGACAATATTTCACAAAAGTGAACGTGTGGTGTGCGATATCCATCCATGGCATTATAGGGCCATATTTTTTTGATAACACATGTCCAATCGATATCTCAGGAAGAAATCAGAAATTCTTTCACTTATTTGAGAAAGCAATTAGAAAAATGTGTCGAGTATGGGGGTGGAGTTTTTGAATTATTATGAAATCGTTATCGTATTCTTTTCATGTTGATAAAAATGTTCGTATATAATTACTTACACATTAAATAAAGACATTGACAACAAAAGTATCACCTATTCATTATTCAAGTAAAACCGTTTATTAAGAGTGGCTTTTTTTCGTATCTTTCAAAATAAAGTATGTTTTACTCTTAGCAAAATAACATTTTTGCCGTTTTTACCCACCCTGTATAAAAACTTGAAGTTTCTTATGATGAATCGTATTTTCTAGACAAGCAAAAACGTTTATTAAGAGTGACTTTTTTTCGTATCTTTCAATTTTTAGTCCATTTGTCCTCTTGTAAACCCCATCTGTGGACATACTGTATACAGAACCGCGGGCATAAAAACATAAAATTTTCTTGAACGTTTAAAGAAAATAAACAATATCTTTATTGCTGAACCATAAAAAAATATACAATTTTTTTCTCTACAAATGAAGCATTTCATTTTGCAAACCATAAGATAAAAATAAATGCAGGATGTGGGTTTGAAAACTTACCACCCTGGAGGCAATCCAGTAAATAATATTAAAAAGAATATTCACAACGTGGTTTAACCCCCCTAGGACGGGCAGAGGTTATCCTTTAAATCTTAAACGAGAAGGGGGTCAAGTGGCGAATCATTTTAAAGATAGTTTAAATTTATTTCCAATAATACCATAATTTATTATCTTTCGAGTAGTAGATGAAATCGCGTTCAAAGAATGGCCGTAATTAGAACTTTATGGTTTTTAAGTTGTTATTTGAACCAAAACATTCTGTTGACTGCCCTTTTAGAGGAATAATTAGAGGCCCTTATGTATAGTCACTCCTGGTTACACTCATTTCAATTCTTTGCCAGAGGTAATGTTACCGCCTAAAAATTTACAAGAGTAAGTCCATTTTTTCCAGGGCGGATCCAGAACTTTGATTTGGAGGGGGGTGGGGACTACGTTGGGGACGGGGTCATTCCAAATCATGATACAACAAGACAGACCCTTTATACAGTGGCGGCTCGTGACCTATGATAGAGGGGGTTCACAAGTATGATGAAATTATTTTTAAAATTTTATTTTTGTATAACGACCAAACAATTACTTCCTAGGCGTTTTAAATGTAGAAAAAAAAGAAGTAATAAGAAAATGCGTTAGGTAAATAGTACATTACGTATCAAGGGCCGAAAAGAGGCTTTTACCGACCGAGCCGAAGGTCCGGAAATCCTCCGACGGCCCGAGATATGTACCGTATTTTTTTTACAAATGCTCCGAAGCTTTGATGCCAGATAAATAAAGAAATTCTTCAGACAGTTTTCCTGTCTACATGACATGAAAACACTCGCGCATGGAGAATGTAAATATCTATTTATTATTTTTGACAAATAGGCTCGGTGGCCTAGTGGTATAGCGTACGCCTTGTGATCTGAGAGTCGCGGGTTCAAATTCCGGACTCGGCATCTCTCATCTCTGGTTTTATTTATTTTTTTACAAGTGCCCGAGTCTTTGAGGCCATATAAATAAAGAAATTCTTCAGACATTTTTCTAAAACATCTTTGAAAAATTAACTGCCAATTTAATTTATATATATAATCCGCTATTTATTATCGCTTGTAGTATGGCTCGGTGGGTAGAGTGTCCGCCTGGCGATCTGAGGGTTGCGGGTTCAAATCCCGCACCGACAATTCTGGTTTTATTTATTTATGAGCACATGATGACTCGAAGCGGGCGGGAAAAATCTTTCCCGAGAGAGGCACTTTCGGGCACATGTAAAAAAAAGATATTTTTATTTATTTTTTAATTTTACACAAGTAAATACAACTTTTGGAAAATAAGAAAGGTTTTCTTAGTGTGTATAGTGCTTAAACGTAAAGTCCGTTCTTCGGTTCTTAATTGTAGAAAATTGACCAATAACAGCCTCATTAAAGTTTGGAATACCTCTATAAATTTTTTTTCATATATTTAATTTTTAAATTTTCTAATAAAGTCCCTAGATTTACCCTTTGTGGTCTGCGTTAAATTAATTTTGGGTTTAGGTCTTCCCGCATTCTTCACTTCAATTTTTTGCTCCAAACTCAAAGAGCTAAAGTTATTTTTTAAATAGTCCCCCGTCAAACTATTCATTTAACTTAATAAATATATAATATTAAATCATACACGCTCGAATTTCTAACTAAATGCACGAACAGACATTAACCTCGACCGAGGCACGGTTGCCGGATCGAGGACCGGCAGAGTCGAACTTTATACGATAATTGACTTTTATTCGTTTTGGGGGTGCACGTGCACATGTGCTCCTGTGGAAGAACCGCCACTGTCTTTATACTATGATACAAGGAAAAGATACGAACAGTAATACGCTGCGGCGTTAGTCAAACGGTATCTTATTTTTCGTGTTCAATTGTTTGTTGGGTTTGTTCGGGTTAACAGTATTAGGTAAATTCTTTGAATACACCAAGGATCTTACATCAAGGGGGATACGACTAAATTCACTTTTTCTGCGACATTAACAACCCCGCTCACCATGTACCACTAAAAATAAAATTTGTGGGAAACTCGTGGCGGGCTCGACTACAGAAAGTAAAAAAATCGAAAGAGGCCCACAGCAGACTCGTGAGAGGTTTCTTTGTTGTTTTCTGTTAATTAGATAAAGACATTACGTCGCCTTCGAGCTTTCGGAAAATACTTTTGATATAGCCCTTATTTTGAACTGCCATCGTTCATACATGTTCACTTTTGACACTACCAAATTAACAACCGTCATATTTGTCGTTATTGTTAAAGAAAATACTTTGTTGTTTTTCAGTGTTTGTGTGTTAAATTTAAGTATTGTTTGTGGAAAAAATAGTAATTCCTAACTCAATATGGGAAGACTTTGCCAAGTCTGCCGTAAACTGGATAAAATTATACCCTTTTGAGTCACATCCGTCGTTGTTTGTTTTTCCGAACGCAGACATATCAGAATGAAAACAGAAACAGACAGAAGAAAAAATAGATGGCGACTCTACAGATAGAATATCTTTTTTGTTGTATTTATTTTCGTAATAAAACAGGCGTCACATTGATTTGTACAAAGCAGATAGAATTACGGGTCCATATTTGTTTCAAGACGGTGGTATAAATAAATGGGGTAAAGACCCCATCAGTTTATTTCTTAGAAGGGTATAAAAAATACGTAAAATGTAATTTTACTTTTACTCCTTCAGTCGGACTCCAATACATTTTTTGGTAGATGGTTATATACCTATACCATTGTTTGCACATTCCTTACTGGATATGTTATTAAATTTGTCGTTAAACAATTTTTAAGTCTCGAAAATTACCTTTTCCTCCTAACGCGAGAGGCAACATATTAATCAAAAAATATATAACTATATTAATGTACTAAATTCATAGCTCGTTCATAGTGGCCGCCGTTTGCGATTTTAAAACGAAGGTTGCCATGAAAACAAGTAAATACGGCCGGGACATTCGTTGGCCGGCACAGCCATTTTAATATTTCTGGGACGCCAGATCACTGTTTTATGGTATTTGCAATATATTGACTGTGTTCAAAGCAATAATTATATTATTGTTGGTAGAAAATATTCTTAATAGATTTCCAAAATAAGAAATGTTTCAATCCGACGATACCGAATCTCCACCCCTTATTTTTGGTGAAGTTAATAAGTTGGTGGACCGATTGGTAAGTCACAAAGGTCGACCTAATAAAATCACTTTTCTGCCTGTGTGTGTTTAACCTAGTAAAATATAATATACTATTTAATGATGACTGTTTGCCTACGGTTTAGGGCATTATTTTTCTTCTCCATTCTCCATTAAATATTCCATCGTTATGATGATTCTGAACTTTTATTTTCTGATATTAATACAATTTATTTAAGTACCTGCCGGCTATGGAGTAAAGTGAAAGAAGGGAAGCAAGGGAAAAACATTATAATTTCCTCTTATTTCGGTAAATATAAGTGCGGTATCGTAAAATCACAAAATTCCGATATATGTATAGGGCAATTTTAGAATTTTTTGTGTGTATCTAAACATATTTTGTATCACATGTTATACGTCGTCATTTAACAGTTTTTGAGATATATTGCCATTTAAAGAATTTATTTATTGTGCTTTGACATGTTATATATATGCCATCGTTACGGTGCATCTTATCAAGAAATTGCTTGCACATTCGTTTCGTTGATTTTTCAAATGCATAACTTCCAATTGAACTGAATATCTGAATGTTTACTTCTTAGGTAGAAAATTTAAACGTGATTTTTCTATGCCAGTGTCTCAAAAACTATTCAGTTTAGACTTACGACCTATACACTGAGTGAGAAAGATGAGGATTTTAATGAAAACGTTACCTTCATCTTACCTGTATAATTCATCAGAATACAGGAAATATTTAAATGATGTATCTAGAGGTCAATATGAGAAAACAAGTCATATAAATGTGGGTCTGGAAAAAATGCTTTCTTCCTAGATCCAGGATGTCAAAAAATCATATCGTTTTTTTCTTTAATACCTCGAAAACGATCGTCATGATCATTTGGTTATTTGTTATTAAAATGAACATTATCCAAAATTCCAGAACCGATTATTATACAAATGTCATTAAATCGAAAAAAACATTGCGTGTCCTAGAAAAACTCTATATACTTTTGCTTTTAAGCAATAAGGGTTGTTTAAGACAAAAATATACATTATTTTGAAAAATACAAGTGGCGTACAACATATTACTTCAGCAAAATAATTATATTCTTACTGTCGCGTACGTCACTGGTGAAAGGTTAATTCTTTTAAAATCAAGATAATGTGTTTTCATGCTAGTATAGAGCGTACCTGCCCATGGTGAGTGTAATATCATAAATTATTTTCTCAGTTATTAAAGGAAAAAATGATTTTTTAATGATGTTTTTTACACTATCTCGAAAAGAGAAGATTTCCCGACCCACATTTTTTCATTTAAGTCTAAAATACGCGATTAAAATATTTTCCTTTCCTCTTGAAACCTCCTGTATAAATAAAAGAATACATAACTCGATCTGTATGGGTAGGTATGTAAAAAATTGAGCATCTATTCCGTACTATGACATACATTTTATTTCCATTTTACGCCCCAGGGCAGAAAAATATATATAGTGAAGGTTTAAAAGGTCAGACAAAAGATTCTTTAATCTAAAATTATTGTATCTAATAAGCATTCTTTACATAACAATTTACATTCATCGAAAAGTATTTTTATTCGTATTAAGTATTTGAATAAATCTACTATCTTTCATGTATAGAATGTTAGAATGGCGACTTGGCTATAGGAAGTAGGGAACTATTTTGATTCATTCATTAGGCCTTCTTTACGACATAAAAACAGAGGTTGCCATGAAAACAAGTAGGTAAACACGGGACAAACGTTATTTGCATTGACAGTTTTGTGACAATCAAGTTTTGTGACAATCATTTATTATTGTTGGTCGAAAACAGTTTTGAAAATTATATTTAAAACTTTATTTCCAAAAAAATAAATAAAATGTTTAAATCCGAAGCGACCGAATCGCATCTAATTTTCAGTGAAACTAATGAATTGGTGGAAACATTGGTAAGTCACAAAATCCAGCCTAATGAAATCACTTTTCTGTGAATAATCCTAGTTTGGATTATGAACAAAATTGTTAGTTTGCAATGTTTATTTTCATTTCGGTTTGGGTATAGAGGAAATGTTAATTTATATACGTTTAGTTCAGTTACGCTACGCTCGCAGTTGCAGTTCGTTGGGGGCGTTTATAAATGGTAGCTGGTATGTTTTCATTTGTTCAAGTAGAACAACAGCCGGCAGAACTGCATTCAAATAAGTTTTTACGTTTCCGATCATGCAAAAAAACCAACCAATAATAAATATTTACAATGTAACATATTCAGGCAACTTTTGTCAATTTCTGCTACCTAAAAATTTGGCTTGAAGTCGCATATATCGAGGGGACTACATACCCAAATTTTATCTTATTTTCCTGAACCCTCGCTTAATTACATATCTCTGAACACCATTTTTAAATGTTGCTATTTACAGGAATCCAGTGATGACAAAATATATCAACTGAAGCATTTACTAGTTCAGAAACAAACTTATCTCGAGCAATTGGATCAACATAACAACGATGAATTGAATTCTATTGCTAAGAAACGAGCCAAGTTAACGATTCTAAACAGAAGAGTTAACATGATCGACACGCAAAACATAAAATTTAGGGATGGGGCGTTAAAATCCCGTGATTCGTGTCAAGAAGTGTGTCAAAATATTAACGATCTCGAGTCGAAATTTGTCGAATGCGAGGAAAAATTCGAAAATTGTGGTAAGACGTTAAAGTTAATTAAGTTTGTGAAGTTGAATTTTTCATTAGACGAACATTATGTTTGCTGTATCTATTAATTCTATCAATGAAGCGATTCAGCTTCATTATTAATAGTTTCATTCCCACAAGCAATGACAATTTGCATGCGGTTTGTAACTGGTTGGATATTTGCTGCTCTGCAAGCACATCCCCAACTGACAGATAAGTGGAACCTAACCTACTATATAATAAAAGCCTTACTGTTCTTTATTCAAAGAATAAAAGGCAAAGTATCAATAATTTTCATTGCACTTACTTTGGTAGTAAAAAATATACTCAAGAAAGGAAGGACTTTCTTTCCTGAAATCTGAAGTTTTGAGGTTCATTTATCATACAACCCTTAGACAAGATACAACCAAAACGTCATGATAGGTTGTAAAAGCAAACTGCGCAATTATCCAACCAAAAGTTCGCTTCCAGTCAGCGGATTATTCTGACTGTTAGCAACCGATCCGAAACCAACCATGGTAACCAACGTAACCAACCATAACCAACGTCTGCGAACGTCGGATTTTCTATCAGCGGTTTGGGATAGTGCTGGGCGATGTTCATCGATGTTTTTGAAACATCGATGTTCTGTTACCGATGTTCGATGTTTTCGACATCGATGTTAGGGGTCAAACATCGATGTTTCTTTCGATGTTCAATGTTATAACAAAACAAGAAAACTAGGTTGTAATCTTAAACTCAATTTTCCCAGCACAAGAAAATAAGAGCGAAAGTTTATGATTTCATTTTCTAAAAGCCTTATTAGAGTCGACAATAAAAATTTCCGGTGCAATGACAATTATAATTGCACGAATTCATGGGCAGTAAACCGTTCTCGAATCTGGCGCCTTGCTAATAGTCAGAACAGCAGTTGGTAGTGTCGAAATCCCTAAAATACCCCCGGAATTAGAAATGGCAAACCTGTTCGTTTTGACTAGCAGTTAAAGCAGCTACTGCTACTTACAAATTGCAGTTCAAAAAAGTTGGTACGAATTAGCAGTACATAATATGCTTAATAAAGAATGTGAACTGTTAATTTAAGTACCAGTTTCGACCAATTAATAAACATTTAAAAGTAACAGAATAATCCATCTCTACCCAGACTTGCACCAGCAATGGCAATGAAAGTTGCGCGTGCCTCATTTCTGGCAATGCGAGACAGCTGATCGAGAACGGTGTACTGCGCATGAATCCGTGCAATTTTTATTGCCAGAAGACTAGAATTGCCGACTGTAATACGGACTCCATTCTCGCGTTGCGCCCGCAATGCGAGAAGTATTTGGCCAGCTGATCCAGAACGGTTTAGTGCGCATTAATACGTGCAATTATAATTGCCATTGCTGGCGCAAGAGACACGAATACGGCTTTAAAGATGGTTGAAATCGAACAAACCCAAAGCCGGCGAAACTATGGCCCCAAAAACGAAATAGCTTGCAAGGAAAGAAACGTTCTAAGTTACTTTTCTTGGAATCTATTAATAAAAAATTTTGGGACGCTCATTAATCTAGTTTTACAAAAAAAATAGTTTAGTAGAAGTTACTAGTGACTGGAATTAATGCAGTTATAAAATATTATGTTTTAATATTTGCTTTATTTTTTTGTTCATATTATTTTTTTAAATTTCTGTTATATCATAATTTTTCAATTCTTTCTAATAAAAAGTTTTTTATATTTTTTATCTAATTTATTCCTAATCGCAAATATACTTTTTTAAATGTCGATGTTTGAACATCGATGTTTTCTAAACATTTTTAAACGGTTTTACAACCGATGTTTCTACGCCATCGATGTTAGCTTTCGATGTTAACATCGATGGTCAACATCGATGTTCCGATCGATGTCCCAGCACTAGTTTGGGATTTGTCGTGTGCGAACGCTTGTAAACAAATGCGCATGCGTCGTCAGATTGCTGACGGTTTTGCTGACTGCTGTGCAGAGCTGGGCAGTATTTGTACTCACAAATACTTTTTTTTATTTAAATACTTTTTTGTATTTAAATACTGAGTATTTAAATACTTTTTTATAATAGGTATTTGTATTTATTTCACAAATACTTTGCAAAAGTATTTAGTATTTAAATACTTTTTTTATTTTCCTTTCAGTATTTAAATACTTTTTGGAGTATTTAAATACTTTTTTAGTATTTAAATACTTTTTGAGTTTTAAATATTTTTTTAGTATTTAAATATTTTTTGGAGTATTTAAATCCTTTTTTGGGGTATTTAAATACTTTTTACTATTCAAGTACTGTTTTCTATTAAATATGGTTCATGTGGAAAATTCTAAGTTTGCACTTGTCATGCGTGTCAGGAAGCGAAAGATAGTTTCCGTACGATGCCGACACAAGTGGAAGGAATGAAATGGTAGCTTTGATGGTCAGAAATCAAATGATTCTGGACCGAAAATCATAGCTGTTCATCCTGATCAATGACGTAGGAATCTCGAAAATAGGTCATGCAGGCGCGTATAAAAGGAGGGGGGGGCCCTTGGTTGTAATTACCCCCCATATACGATGAAACAAAAAAAAAACTGGAGAAATCAGGCAAAAGTAATTTAAAAAAATACGATAATCTTAGCACATGTTACGTAATATACGAAGTTATTAATGTATTTTGTATTTATTAAAGTGTGTTTTTTAAAAATACACAAAAGAATGTACTTAATGTACAAAAGACTAACTACATTGCATTTTCTCTCACGGAAGCAAATCGTCCCCACTTTGAAAGCATTCACAATATATGCAAGACTCACAAACAGACATAGAAATGCTGAGCAAATATCCCATTATCAACAAATTATTTTTGAAATATAACACTACTCTTCCCTCATCTGCCCCAGTTGAAAGAATGTTTTCATTTGCAACATTCATTAATACGCCACGACGACATGCTTTATCAGACGATAATTTCGAAAATCTTGTTCTTATGAAAGCTAACGCATCGAACATTTAAAACATTACATTATAAATTATTATTCTTGCATTACAAATTTTGAGTAATTAGGTTTAGGTAGAAAGTATTTTGTTATGTTATCAGTTGAAGAATACAGGAATAAAATAAGGATTGTCAGAAAATCAGAGTTTTGAGATAAAATGCATTTTTTAGTATGGACATCCCTAGTTTTATTTCAGTACAGTAAAACTTTGACTCTAATTTCTACAGACGTTCCTAGTTTTATTCGGCTAATATTTTGACCATGGAAAGTAACAACATGTGCCAACAGGTTGCGCTAGTAATCTCGATTTCGATAAATATGGACAATTCCTGTTTTATTCCTGTACCCTTAAGTTTATGTTGAGTTGTCGTGGTTTTTTAATTAAAATTTACTGTCAATACCAATAAAATATTACAAAACACACTTTTTATTGCTGTTAAATCTTATTTGATTCTAAAATATTTTGAGGATTGAGGTACCTACCTATTCAACTGCCTACTTAGAGGAGACAAAAATACTACTATACTATTTAAATATTTTTAAAATTAATTACAGTCGAACCTCTATAACTCGAACTTGAAGGGACAACCAAAAAAGATCGAGTTACAGAGAGTTGGAAGAGAGAAGGGAAACCACATGAATATTCCAAAACATTTTTTTTATTACATACATTATGTCTATGTACCATTAAAATCCTGGAAAATGTACAAAAACCACTAAAAAGTCCGAGTTAAAGAGAGGTTCGAGTTATAGAGGTTCGACTGTAATTGTTTACAAAGTATTTAAATTTTGTGTTTCATTCTTAAAAGTATTTATAAATATTTAAAAAAAAAGTAATTAAATACTCAGAAAGTATTTATAAATACTTAAAAGTAATTAAATGCTTAAAAAGTATTTAAATACTTAGAAAGTATTTAAATATAGTATTTAAACCTAAAAAGTATTTAAATACTTTTTGTAATTAAGATTTAAATACTTCATTACTTCAAAAAGTATTTAAATACTTTTTAGGTTTAAATACTATATTTAAATACTTTCTAAGTATTTAAATACTTTTTAAGCATTTAATTACTTTTAAGTATTTATAAATACTTTCTGAGTATTTAATTACTTTTTTTTAAATATTTATAAATACTTTTAAGAATGAAACACAAAATTTAAATACTTTGTAAACAATTACAGTCGAACCTCTATAACTCGAACCTCTCTTTAACTCGGACTTTTTAGTGGTTTTTGTACATTTTCCAAGATTTCTATGTACATATTTTAATGGTACATAGACATAATGTATGTAATAAAAAAAATGTTTTGGAATATTCATGTGGTTTTCCCTTCTCTCTTCCAACTCTCTGTAACTCGATCTTTTTTGGTTGTCCCTTCAAGTTCGACTTATAGAGGTTCGACTGTAATTACTTTTAAAAATATTTAAATAGTATAGTGGTATTTTTGTCTCCTCTAAGTAGGCAGTTGAATAGTTAGGTACCTCAATCCTCAAAATATTTTAGAATCAAATAAGATTTAACAGCAATAAAAAGTGTGTTTTGTAATATTTTATTGGTATTGACAGTAAATTTTAATTAAAAAACCACGACAACTCAACATAAACTTAAGGGTACAGGAATAAAACAGGAATTGTCCATATTTATCGAAATCGAGATTACTAGCGCAACCTGTTGGCACATGTTGTTACTTTCCATGGTCAAAATATTAGCCGAATAAAACTAGGAACGTCTGTAGAAATTAGAGTCAAAGTTTTACTGTACTGAAATAAAACTAGGGATGTCCATACTAAAAAATGCATTTTATCTCAAAACTCTGATTTTCTGACAATCCTTATTTTATCCCTGTATTCTTCAACTGATAACATAACAAAATACTTTCTATCTAAACCTAATTACTCAAAATTTGTAATGCAAGAATAATAATTTATAATGTAATGTTTTGCGTGTGATGCGTTAGCTTTCATAAGAACAAGATTTTCGAAATTATCGTCTGATAAAGCATGTCGTCGTGGCGTATTAATGAATGTTGCAAATGAAAACATTCTTTCAACTGGGGCAGATGAGGGAAGAGTAGTGTTATATTTCAAAAATAATTTGTTGATAATGGGATATTTGCTCAGCATTTCTATGTCTGTTTGTGAGTCTTGCATATATTGTGAATGCTTTCAAAGTGGGGACGATTTGCTTCCGTGAGAGAAAATGCAATGTAGTTAGTCTTTTGTACATTAAGTACATTCTTTTGTGTATTTTTAAAAAACACACTTTAATAAATACAAAATACATTAATAACTTCGTATATTACGTAACATGTGCTAAGATTATCGTATTTTTTTAAATTACTTTTGCCTGATTTCTCCAGTTTTTTTTTGTTTAATCGTATATGGGGGGTAATTACAACCAAGGCCCCCCCCCCTCCTTTTATACGCGCCTGCATGACCTATTTTCGAGATTCCTACGCCATTGATCAGGATGAACAGCTATGATTTTCGGTCCAGAATCATTTGATTTCTGACCATCAAAGCTACCATTCCGTTCCTTCCACTTGTGTCGGCATCGTACGGAAACTATCTTTCGCTTCCTGACACGCATGACAAGTGCAAACTTAGAATTTTCCACATGAACCATATTTAAATAGAAAACAGTACTTGAATAGTAAAAAGTATTTAAATACCCCAAAAAAGGATTTAAATACTCCAAAAAATATTTAAATACTAAAAAAATATTTAAACACTCAAAAAGTATTTAAATACTAAAAAAGTATTTAAATACTAAAAAAGTATTTAAATACTCCAAAAAGTATTTAAATAATGAAAGGAAAATAAAAAAAGTATTTAAATACTGAATACTTTTGCAAAGTATTTATTTGTGAAATAAATACAAATACCTATTATAAAAAAGTATTTAAATACTCAGTATTTAAATACAAAAAAGTATTTAAATAAAAAAAGTATTTGTGAGTACAAATACTGCCCAGCTCTGCACAGCAGTCAGCAAAACCGACAGCAATCTGACGACGCATGCGCATTTGTTTACAAGCGTTCGCACACGACAAATCCCAAACTAGTGCTGGGACATGGATCGGAACATCGATGTTGACCATCGATGTTAACATCGAAAGCTAACATCGATGGCGTAGAAACATCGGTTGTAAAACATCGATGTTTTCTAAATATAGTATTAGTATTTATAAATACTTAAAAGTAATTAAATGCTTAATAAGTATTTAAATACTTAGAAAGTATTTAAATATAGTATTTAAACCTAAAAAGTATTTAAATACTTTTTGTAATTAAGATTTAAATACTTCATTACTTCAAAAAGTATTTAATATTTAAATACTTTGGAATTTAATTAAGTATTTAGTATTTAGTATTTAAATACTTTTAAAAAGTATTTGCCCAGCTCTGCTGCTGTGCGAACGAACCTATTTTTAGTCAATCAAGGATTTAAATAAATTCTATGTTTAGGTACCTCCATATCGCGTTTAATTGGATTGTTTATCTACTTTTCAATATTTGGTAATATGTACTTATATAGTTAATGCTTTCCTGCAGACTGTTACTGTAGATTTCAACAGCTGTTTTATTTATAATTTTCCTTCGATATTAAAGATTATGGGCAATAATAGGATATTCTGCTTTTATATGAAATTTCGACTATTCCACCTTGTTCTCTATCTTGTCTATGGGTTTGTTCCTTATTCCAGTGTTCAATCATCCTATGTTTGAGTTATAGACCTGTTTTCTTATAAAATTATTGAAGAAAACACTTGTTTTCTTTCATAATTTTATTACGGTTGCAAAGATTGGCATTGCCCCTTAACGGAGATAATGAACCCCAAAGGGGTACTCAGCGATTTACTATTTCGGCTCCAACTTTTGAACCACCGACAGGTATAATTTAGTGAAATTTTAATATTTTATATACGCCAGAAAGTCGAGTCCTTAAATTATACTACAGTAGATGTTTTACATCGTCTGGAAAGTCAGAAACGGGCTTGCCACCACATCAGTGGAGGGTCGAACTTCATAAATAATATTAAATGAATTTAAATTAATATTTTTTTATTCGTTTTGGGGGTGCACATGCGAATGTGCTCCTATGGAAGAACCGCCACTGCGCCACACTCGTTGAGCCAATATGTTGGCTGATTGTCATGGTCATTTGACAGAGTTGACATAATTTTTTAAATACTTTGGTACTTTCTCTTTAAAAAGGGGATTCTTAATTTATTACGATAAAACGGGCGGTTTTGGAGATAAATCGTTTTTTATGCGAAACACTCGAGAGTTACTAATGCTAAAACTCTGATATTAATTAATGTTTTAATTTAATTAAAATTTTAGCAATAATATACGAGTAATTTTATTTTTACCTGTTTGTGTTTGGCACTAGTAACTTTTTAGTGTTTCGCATAATAACCGATTTGTCTCCAAAACGGCCAGTTTTATCGTAGTAAATTAAGAGCCCCTTCGTCAAAGAGGAACCAGAACAAACCCAAATTATTCAAAAAATCAGTTTTCAGCTCTGTTAAGTGACACCGGTCAAAATATTGGCCGAGCGGTTAATATAGTAAGTCCGTTACCGACTTCCCCGACGATGTAAAACATTGACTGTAGTATGGTTTAATAAGTCTTTATGGCTTCTATAAAATATTAAAATTTCATTAAATTATACGGGTCGGTTCAAAAGTTAGAGCCAAAAAAGTAAATCGCTGGGTACCCCTTTGGGGTTATGATTTTTTTCCATGATAAATTAGATTTATTTTGACCTCATGTATACAGGGTGTTAAAACATTCGGCCATCAACATTGTGATTTCGGAAACGGTAAAAGATACGAAGTCGGTTAAAATGGGGAAAAGTTGCGTGATTATGGGCCCAATAATATGCTGCAAAAAAAATCAAAAATAAATACAGGGGCTTTCAAAATATTTGGAAAAATCTAAAATTTTGCGTTTAGGTTTTTATTTTTTCCTGACTTTGTTCGAAGAGATGTCCAAAAATAAATTTCACTTTATCATGGCTACTTTTTATTCTCCACAAGATGATATTATCAGATACTGCATGTATAAGTATAGGCCACCATGATCAACTTACTTTTTTAAATACGGGTCTGGATCTTTTTGTTTAAATTACGAAAGAGATCTGAAATCTACGTTCAGTGGTATATAATACTTACTGGTTTTCCGACGTTTTGTTCTTTAAATTGACCAACTTCATTAAAATATCCCTAGAGTACGTCACTGTAATTTACATTTTTTTAATTCGGTATAATTCGAAAATATAAAACTCAATGTATCTTTTAAAAGACTTAAGAAAGTACTGACTTTAAATGTTTTAGTTTAATAACTGACTCACAATATTAATTATATTCGTATTACTGACGTTTACACATTGACATGACTTTTTTGTTTTTAGATAACAAATTAAATAACGATACAAACCAATATGAGAAAAAAATCGATGACCTTATTAGGTTGCTTGATCAGCTTACCGAGAAACGTAATAAGAAGTTGGCATTATTGAAAAGTCAGGAAAATAGATATCTCCAAGAAATACTCGAGTTAAAGAAAGAGGATGCTGCTTACGAAATCCAAGAGGAATCTACTATGGATGATAATACCGATTCCGAACTTGATGTTCTCGAAAATGAAGTACAAGAACTTCAGAGAAAGTTGAGCATTTTGGATACTGACTATTGCAAACTAAATAGCGAAGAAAAAGATTGTGAAACCGCTGAGGCTGAGGTTGCCGAAAAATACTCTGAACTCACTAAATTGGAGAGAAGGTATTTAAACATAGAGCGGTGTCTCATTAAAGAATTAATAATTTTTAACCACCACAAGGCAATTTAAGATTTTTGGCAAGAAATTGTTTCAAAAAGTTTCAAGTAAATTTGTTTCAGTTTATAAGAAAAGTAAATGAAACTTCCTATCATGTAGAGAGTAAGACTAGTAAGAGTCGAGAATTTTAAGGTTTTTGAAGTCAATGGGCATATTCAGCAGAACTCATCGATTTTTAAGCGATTACTATTTATCTGCTGAATGCACAAAAAAAAATCTATTTCACAAATCGTTGGGAAATGGGACGCCATTTTCTCCATTGAATTTCAATAGCGATTTGTGATTTGACCGCGATTTATGTCAGGTTGAGGAGTGGAAATTATAAAAAATGACCAAAGAAGAGGATTATGATTATAAAAATAAATTGTACATGCTCTCCTCTCGTGAAGAGAAGCATTTCATACAGAAAAAAATGTAATATTTCATGAAAATATTTCGATTAAAAATCGCTTATAAATCAATGGGCTCTGCTGAATGCCTTCACTGTGTCAGTATTGTCAGTGGTACCTACCCTACCTTTTTTCTATTAAGTAACAATATCTTGTTATTCTATTTTTGTTAACCACACTGAAAGCCTAAAATATCGAACTTCATTTATATACAAAGAAAGCAAGATTACTAAGCACATTTAGTCTGATAGTGGTAATCTCATCATAACTCGGAATGACACTTGTAATATTTACATTCTTCCATTACCATTCCGATAGAACTAGGGATGTTATAGAGATTGTATAGTGCATACTCTTACTTTGAGCCCAAGCGCGGATCTAGGTTGGGGGTCATGGCGGTTATCCCCCCCCTACCCCAACAAATAATAGAACGCGAAGAATAACATATACATATATACTATTTATATACTGCTTAGACTAACTCGATAGCAAATTATTTTTCCAAACCCGAACAACCCCCCCCCCCCCCCCCAAACGAAGTTCTGGATCTGCCCCAGCCTTCAAGCCATATAGAGACAAAGGACCCCGCACGGAACATATGGGAATCAGCCCTCGGTTAAAAACTTTGATATTCGGGGATATTATCCAAAAATCGATGCTGATCAAAAGTCTCCATTGGCCCGAGGTCCGAAATTGCGATCCCGGGGAGCTGCCTTCATCGGAATCAAAATAGTAAAAATAAGCAAATGCCCTGTTGTGATTATCCATTGTACATATATCTATATCATATAGATATATCATATACAATATATATACAATAGATATCTTTATGGTCATTGGTGAGCCCGTACAATATATGATGCGGTCGCTCGTCAGCCCAGTTGAACCTTTGTCGTCCCGGTATCGGGCTCACCAAGAAATCGCCGTGTATATAGGCTTTAAAAGAGAGACAAAATTATAAAATGGTATGTCCTTGTTTTTCGGTCGGGATGACCTAAAGCCTATGCACACCTAGCTTATACATGACATAGTTCACAATAATTCCACACAAATGGCGCTGCGGTCGATATACATTTACCTAGTAAATAGCATTTTGGTGAGCCCAACCTTTATATAAATTTGTTAGCCGATAGAATGTTGGTTAGCCCTAAACTTGCCAACGTTTCAAATCTTTATGCAGTTGTATTACATATTAGGATTTCTTGGAAGACGTTGAAAAATTTATATTTCTTCTCTACGGGTATGCATTTTAATGGGAAAAATAACAAAAATAATTTAAAAAATATTGGAAAAATATTTTTTATTTCCTTTTAAACACCATTATTTTGATAATATTTTTTTTATTTTTGTCTGTATGTATTGTAGACAAATGCCTTAATGGTAACCCAGTCTCTATCATTAAACATTTTGGAATATTCTTTTTTTAATAGTTCAACTTCATGATTCTTAGAAGAGATTTTTTCTCTGATATGTTTAGCAAAAAATTGTCGAATTATTTTGCCTTGTTCGGGAGTAATAATAATAATTAGTTTTAGTTTTGAAAATGTCTTTTAGGCCTTTTACCTTTTAATTTAGTTGAAGTAGTTGGCATACTTCTTTCACTAAAAATACTGGTCTCAATCTCTTCACTTGCATTGGATTCTAAAATACTATAGGATCTGATATTTTTTTGGTACCTTTACAAGTCACACTTAGTAGGTACAGGATGCTAAATTAGTGAGTGCAATTGCAATAAATTTTTATTTTTATCTCAATCTACAAATCCAAATATAATTTTTTATCTCTTCTAATTTTCTTATTGATTTTTAATATACAGGATTTTTTCAAAAATTTATTCATTTCTAATAAAAACACATTATCATCAGTTGCCAATATTATCCTAAAGGAAACCATATTTGTTATATGTTCACTTAGTAGGTTGTAAGGTTGTATAGAAACTTAAAAGATGCGAAATTCTTAAACAGGACTCACGTAAGTGAATCATAAATAAAATATTTTCAAGTTTACAAAATGAGAGTGCGCAATAATTGTAATATAGTTAACTAAAAAATCAAATTTATTCGAATAATCACTGTTAAGGATTTTGTTGAATAACGGATATAAGAAGGCCATTCATTTTTGCGAGAGCTTGTTCGTATCGTCGATAATAAGGGTTGAGGAAGCTTGTAAAAAAATATTTTGAAATTTGTTGTATTTTCCATACCCTGTATCCAAATTTAATCAACTAAGGGGAAAAACGTATGTTTTAAATTAATTTGTGGGTCACTTGATGCGTAAAGTGGAAGATTACCACGTCCTTAAAGATATAGTTCTTAAGGTGAGTGTAAAGGTTCGCCTTAGGTTAAGGGAACTTTGAAATATCGGCCCTTAGGATCATTTTAAAGTTAATTTTATACTAAACTTGTTAAAGATCATTACATCTTTTAGAGGGCGCTGTTTAGTCATGATTCTGTTTCTTTTTGATTTTCTTATTAAAATTAAATAGCATGACACATTTGATCAATTTTTTTCTTACCCGTTAAAAATCTCAAACTAATTTCGTTTTTACTTTCGAATTTTTATCAAAAATCGAAGTTTTAAATAAATATCAAATTAAGCCTAGCAAATAACAGGATGAAAAAAAAAATTGTTTCCCAATAACATAGGGTTTATGGCTTGTAAAAGGTTTATGACACGCTCTATGTTAAATTTAGGATAATACACCGTTCTTAAAATTTTTGCGTAACTTTTAGGTACTTCTCATGAGTTTTTTTTTGTATGGCTCAAAAAATTAGCAAATTGTTCCATTTCAGACTGATCAATATTGATAACTTGAAGAACAATAGCAATTTGTTTCCTGAGTCTGGTAGAACTAAATAAATCTTGATTGGAGACTCCTGACTATTGAGCTAGCTTTTTTAAAATATGGTATCCACTAAGCCATCGATTATTGATTTTAGCGTTTGCAAATAGATATTCATTCGATTTTGGGATACATTCAGATCGAATAAACAACATTATATCAATGAGTAACTGGATTTTTTTTGGAAACAAAAGAACAACAGGTTTACTCCTTTTCCACCTGTTACAACTCTTTTGAAATTTTTGGATAAAATTTTTTCACTTTCAGATAAAGATTCAAGAAACTTTTGTTTATTTATCATCATTTTTGTACGTATCAAGCTTAAGAAACTGTATTTTCTCCTATTCGTTTCCTGTTTAATAGCAGGGTCAAAGCCATAATACATCTTATACTGAATATCTAGTTGTTTTTTAGCTTTATTATTTTCACACGCAATATCTGCTTCACTAACTACAAATGTTTGAAATTCCATTAGTTTCCAAGTGAGTGGAAACACTTTTGGTTTTTCCCAGTGCTTCTTATTAAGATCTTTCAAAGCCATACTTCCGAATTCCAATGACCTGATATTAAAGATCGCAAATGTTTGATATCTTTTAGAGCTACCTCTGGATCCTTACATTCCAGGAAACGATGTTTTTTGATAATCATCTTGGCTGCTATATCGCAAACTTGAATTAATCTGGTATCCAAATGAAGTGCTAAGCTTGGTGCTTTAAAGCTTTTTTCTCTCATCGTACCCACTTATTACCTTAGCAGCTGTTACGAGATTGTCAAAAACCTCTGGATTTATATATCTAAAAATGCTGGACGCCGGTCGTTTCCTTTAACACTATTAACAACCGACCAAGCTCTCTAAGTTTGTTCGACACCATTGTAGCTAGTTAAACCCGCTTATATGTCCCTTTAATTGACTTTCGCCGTAAGAGCATATTAACACGTCACCAATAACAGTTTTTGATACGTCATCTGCACGCATTTTATCTAGCACTTCTTTTTTTAGTCTTAGAGAATCGTAAAATTCATTGTAAATGCCAGAACATATATCAAAAGCCTGTGACTTACACACTAATATATACTGTAGTTACAGACGAAATGTGAAAATACAAATTATAGGTAGTTTGTTTTTGGGTTTCGGTCACTTTGAAATGAAATTCCAATATTTGGTTAACGTTTATTATACTAAACCATCGTCAGAACTTTTTGTAATAAATAGAAAAAGCGTATAAATAAAGTAGAAATATGCAATATTTTTGACGGTGTTAGTGACAAAATTCTTATTTTATAATTAATATTAGTTTGTATAGAATGAAATGAAAAAAAAAATAAATGAACATACCTTGTACAATTCTCACTCACTTACACTAAATTTGGTAACATTTTTTCTTGTTGTTGAATGGACATGAACTAACTTAGTTATACAAATTTAGTAGTAAGGTAGGTTATTATTTAAATACCATAAAATAAAAGCTATGTACATTTAATGTAATTTACATTTTGGGTATTTGGTTTATTTACATTTTTAAAATAATAACCTACCTTACTACTTAAGTTGATTAACTAAGTTAGTTCATGTCACTTAACAACAAGACAAAATGTTACCAAATTTAGTGTAAGTGAGTGAAAATTGTACAAGGTATGTTCATTTATATATTTTTTCATTTCATTCTATACAAACTAATATTAATATAAAATAAGAATTTTGTCACTAACACCGTCAAAAATATTGCTTCTTTCTATTTTATTTATACGCCTTTTTTTCTTTATAATAAATAGCTGACGATAGTTTAGTATAATTAACCCAAACGTTAACCAAATACCGGAATTTAATTTCAAAGTGACTGAAACCCAAAAACAAACTATCTACCTATTATTTGAAAAAACGGTCAACAAAACAAAACTATGAAAATACAAACATTTCCTCACGAACCATCCGTCTCAGCAGCGTAAGTTCTGGGTGATCCCCTAGTATCGGTATGAGATAGTGGCAACAGCGCTGGGATGACCAATGTGTCTTTAATGCATATATATGTATTTAGTTGGGCTAACCAAGGCTAAGTTCTCACTTAAATACTAATTATATGTATTATTTTTATTTATCGTAATTTTTTACCCCTCTAAGCGTCCACTGCATCAAAATAACCCATTTTTTTTATTTCTTGGAAGTATACGCCTCTATCTACCTTAGAAGTGCTGGGTGGACCAGCGACCCGTCTATATAGCGGGCTGACTAATGTACTAAGAAACAATATATATATATATATATATACGTGCATAGCCGCCTTTTCGGCCTCCGTACGCCACACAGACACCCAAGCCTCCACCATAACCAATGCGTTTTACGGTGTATATCTTGCATATTTAGAAACGATAATTTCCGGGCTATCTCGGCACCACCCGAGGGGTAACGAGTTAATAAAAAAAATATATACAGCTTTTCGGTAAACAATTAAATGTAACATGCTTCCGAGCAAAATAACGTCTTACTTACCTCCGGTATGTGTATATGTATAAAGGTAACGCTCGTACTTGCCTCCGGCAGTGTTGCCGCTGTTAACACCCGCTGATGTAGGCAAAGAAATTGGTTTTGGTGACCTTGATCTATTTTTAGCTCTCGATGATCACATATCGTTTAACTTTAATCTGTTTTGCATGTTTGGCGGTACGTCTTTGATACTCTTGAGAGTATAAACGGTGTTTCGGCCTCCAGTTCGTATTATTTTAAAATTTATTTCATTTCTTGTTTGCTTCAGAGGGAGGAAGCACGTTCATTTGGGCTCCGGTGATTTTTGTGATTTTTATGTTTGAGTTTCTATTAAGAAACTGACGATGAATAGGTAAGCAATTATGTTGTGATATTTATTATTTATATTTTATTAGATGTTATTTCACAGAGCACGGAGATTAGTTGAATTGACGATGGAGCAAGTACCGGCTGAAGCTGATTATCCGGGTACGTAAAATTTAAAAATAAAACATAAACATTTCGAAACTTAATTCTTTTTGAATAGATATTGGCTACCAAAGTGAAGAAAGTAGCGTGGTTCCATAGTGACAGCGAGATCGACAATCCTAAAGAAATAGGGAAGGTATGTACACACTTTGACTTTTAAAAATAGTACTACTTCGTGTACCGACAAAAATGTTACCAGCAATTTCATTAACTTGACTCGGCATTACCTACAATATTTCCTTAAAATTTGTTTTTTAATGCTATATAACAAAATGTCATTTTCAAAAATTATTAAAACAGCAATAATTATAAAACCTAAGTTTCGGGTACCAAGAATTTCCGCAAAGCCGAAATATGTGATCATGAAAGCCATGTATTTGATTAACTTAATCAACCAAGCAAAAAAGAGCAATAAGACAAAATTTGTATTTAAAAAATATAGGCACCCAAAAATGACTTCGCCCCGCCCGTCCCCAAACCCTGGCTACGCCACTAAGTAATACATTTAATTATTGAGGAAATGAAACAATTTCTATATAAGTTATTTTCAGATCATCCAGGAACACATCCTAAACAACCAAAAATAATTGGTATAACAGCATGGAATGAAGACCAAATTAAACTGTTGAAAAATCACTTTGCGGAACACATCAAAATGAATATACCTCCCAAGAAACATGAATGCGTAGATCTTTATAACAAATACTCTCATATTCTTTATAATAAAGACATTCGTATATAACATGTATCGTTCCAAATAAAGTACTCGTTATATGTAAAACTGTGTTTTATTTTTAAATAAATTGAGCATAAAATTCCATACAAATTTAGTGTAAGGAAAAAATACTATGGGCAAAGTAAAGCAAGTTTTAAGAAAAAAAATGGTACACCTATGATTTTTTTTATCATTTTATTGCACTTTGAGGAAAAAAGCAAGTCGTAAAAATTAATTTTTGTTATTTTCAATACACATCATTTTCGGGAAAAACTTAAAAATCTTGTTTAAGTCCAAAAATCTTGTTTAAGTCCAGATTTTGTAAAACTATAAAGATTCCCAAAATTTTTTCCAAATCGGTTGCTAATCTTAAAAAAAAATATACAAGGTGTCTAGTTATCTGGGAACTGCATCGATCCATATAGGGAAAACTAAAGCAAAGTAAAATCTGTAAATTAAATAAACTTTGATGCAATTATCTGGGACAGTAATATGAACCTAAACATGCAAAAAAATACTGGGTGTCCCATTAAAAAAAAATACACTTTTTTGGGTCACCCTGTATATAGGAAAATATTTTGTAAATATGCCGCTTTTAATTGAAGATCTCATTCTGATAGTTAACGGATCAAGTATATAACTGTGGTTTTGATAAAATTCGAATGTCAGTGGCGTACATTTCCTTGAAAACATATTTAATAGCCCCTGGTAGGGGTTGTCAAATGTTTTTCATAATTTAAATTATACCTTTACTGATTACTTTGCTTAACATGGATTTCATTCAAACTCACTAATTTGATTTTTTCATTCCATATCATGTCAAGGAATGTTTTTTTGGATGTCAAATTAAAATTCAATAAAATTAAAGTTTCCATTTATTTATTCATTCTTAAAATACTTTATATGACACGTGCGGTACCGTATATTACAGCATTCTTGTGGCTATATTCACCACTCGCTAGTGTAATAAACCTCATACCGCACTAGTAACATAACTATAATTTATTTATTTAAAAAAATATACTTAACTGATCAAAATCATGTACTATTTTTTTCTAACCCAAGAAATGTACCTTTTTATTACAGGAAAAATAGAGTACCCATAAGAATCTCATAAACCTTACTAAGATACCTATAAATCCTTAAAATTCCCTATTACAAAAAACTGGTTTAAATAAGATTCGTTATTGTCAAAATAATAAAGTAACGAAACGCATATATCTTTAACTAATATTCTCTTCGTATGTATTTACCTCCGAGCAATGTTGCCGATTTTCCGGAGGTATATTATTCGATTCCTATTTGGAAGACAGATCGTACAGCAGATTGTCCTAGTGTATATATGCATAAGATCGTAGCGCCACGTGGTGGAATTATCTTCAACTACTTTGTATAACTGTGCGTGTGTACACGCCCAAAATGTCTCCAGAGTAAAATTGGTACAACGCATATTTATGACCCTACGAACCGTTTGCAACCATTATACAGGGGGATACGCTTTGGCCTCCGATTTTTCGCATTGTATGTATTTTGGAGGCGTATAAGACAAAATGCATATATATATCATATATATATATTGCTGCTAATTTATTGCTCTTAAACTACATAACCAAATGAAATAAAATCGGGAGTCGGAAATTTTTTCTCTTGCGCCGGCAATTATAATGGCACGTATTCATGCGCAGTAAACCGTTTTCGATCAGCTGGAGCATTGTCAACGGTCAGAACAGCAGTGGGTACTGTCGAAATCCCTAAAATATCCCCAGAATTAGAGATGGGCAAACCTGTTCGTTTTGATTACCAGTTAAAGCAGCTACTGCTATTTACAAATAGGAGGTGTAAAAAGTTGCTGAATTAGCAGTATATAAGTTTAATAAAGAATGTAAACTGCTAATTTAAGTGCCAGTGGGTTTAAATGGCCATTAGCTGTTCATACCTGCTTCGACCAAATATTAAACAGTTAAAAATAACAGAATAATCCATGTCTACCCAATTGCGCCGGCAATGGCAATTAAAATGGCGCGTGCCCCATTTCTGGTAATGAGAGACAGCTGATCGGGAACGGTGTACTGCGCATGAATCAGTGTCATTTTAATTGTCAGAAGAGTAGATTTTCCGACTGTTGTACGGAGAACGGTGTACTGCGCATGAATCCGTGAATTATAATTGCCATTGCTGGCGCCATAAAAATTCCCGACTGTAATACGGCTTTTATCGACATCGGGAACCATCTTAATTCCGTACCCTTTGCACAGGGCCGCGCCCTCGGGCATGCGCCTCCACCCACAGAAATGATCAAATTAGACAAAAATTGCGCATTAATGAGGTCTGCAACGTCATGTTTTCAAGTTTAAAAAAATTCTAATATATTCTAATATATTTGGGCAAAACCGAATTATTACGATTTCGTTCTTTTTGTTTTCTGATTCTATTTGAATAGATATGTGAAAATAAATTTTACATTCTTATTCCCACTTTTTCTCCCCCATAAGATAATTTTATTCAATTTTCAATCCGACGTTTCATTCGCAATCATCATCAACTTTGTTTTTTTAAATAATATGACCATTTTATTTAATGCTTTCTGAACTACACTTTATATTTTGAATCCAACGACATATCACACCTATTACACAGCCCAACAAAAAGATTTTTTTGTTTCGGTGCCGAAGAAAAAAAAATCGATTTTAGTTATTTTGAATGCGGTGATTCCAAAAACACTTAGCTTTTCTTTGTATCAGCTCTAGCTTTTGAGATAGAGCCTCATAATAAATTATAATTAATATATTTTACAATTATAATGGTCATAAATTTTCATCAAAAATTTAACTAATTCCAAGACTAATGCCTTTTTAATTATACCTATTTATTCATAAATCACTAGAAATACCTAATATTATATTGACAAAAGGCATTTAATTATTACAGACAAATTTTTGCTTGAATTTATTTGCACCTGCAGATTTCTCCTATTTTCGTAGATGGCTATACAAAATATCCTTGTTTCCTGTGTCTTTGAGACAGCAGGGCTAAGGATCAACACTGGATTAGAAGAGAGTGGCCTTGTAGAGATACTTTAGTACAAGGAGAAGCTAACGCAATTAATGAAGCGTTGGTTGAACGGAAAAAATCATATTTCCTCCTTCGCATATTAAACTAGGACTAATGAAACAATTTGTAAAAGCCTTAGACCAGAATGGTGCATGTTTTGAATACTTGTCCAGTAAATTTCCTGCACTCAGCAAAGAAAAATTGAAAGCCGGAGTATTTGATGGACCTCAGATCAGAGAGCTCATAAAAGATTCACATTTTACAGAATCGATGACCGAAACTGAATGGTGCTCTTTTGTCGAAGTTGTGCAAGATTTTCTCGGGAACAATAAATCGGAAAATTACCGAGAGATAGTGGAAGGATATGCTCCACAACTTTAACCAACATGGGTGTAATATGAGCATTAAGATTCATTATCTCCACAGCCACTTGGAACGATTCCCAGAAAATCTTGGCGACCTTAAGAACATGGGGAACGATTCCACTAGGATATAGAAACTATGGAAGAGAGATATCAGGATAGATGGGATATTCACATGATGACCGATTACTGCTGGAGTCTTCAACTAGACTGCCCTTTTCAATCTAAAGCGAGAAAATCTTATAAAAGGAAGTTTTTGGCTGATGCAGATTAGCTCATTTTTATTTATTAGTTTAGGTTAATTTCAATTAATAACTTAAGTGAATATTGTTAATGTTAGTGACAGATGATTTTTGTATTTGTTGTGGTGTACAATAAACATTTTTCTTCCATTCCTGAGTTGTTTTTTTGGTGATAGCAGTAATACATATATATTTATGCGATATAAAATATCCTTTATCTCGAAAATATAGCTTATGGCCCTAGTTTTTAAAAACGATCCGATGGAGCAAATCTGACGCTATTTTTAGGTTTAGTAGACCCAAATTACCAGTAAGAAAGAATTATTTATTATTATTATTATTTTTGTGTTCGAAAATTAAAGAAACAATTATATTTTATAATGTCAAATTAACACCAACTAGATCATAAATACAACAATAGAAACAAGAATATTTTCGACAAGATGCGTATTTGCATTGAAGATGATTTTTTTTTAGTCCGAAACACCTAATAAATAAATAGGTGTAATATATCGTCGGATTCAGACTATAAAGTGGAGTTCATAAAGCATAAAATAAAATATTACTATACTATTGAAAAATAAAGTTGATGATGGTTGCGAAAGAACGAAACGTCATATTGAAAATTTAATTAAATTATCTTATACAGGATAAAAAATGATAATGAGATGTAAAAATTATTTTCACATATCTCTTCAAATAGAATCAGAAAACAAAAAGAACGAAATTGTAAAAATTCGGTTTTGTCCAAATATCTTCGGAAATATTCGGATTCTCTAAATTTGAAACTATGACTTTGCAGAACTTACTAATGCGCAACTTTTGTCTAATTTGTTTCTGTAAATCCTATGGTTATCTAGATCTGTGTAGAGTGTATTCTTATCTGGGACACCCTGTATACAAAAGACTAAGAAAATATATGTTATTCAATCAAAGGCAGTTGGCGTCGCGCCGTAGGGCGCCCTTGGTAGTTTTTCGCCGTTGGGCGCCGCCCGGGCTCCCCCTTATGGACGGCGCGGCGCTCTCTGTAACCCATGCAAATCGCCACTCCAGTTATAAATTCCTTTTTCAATAATTAGTAATTTTGTTAGGTTTGCTCAAGTTAATAACGAAGTAATAGAACAAGCCAAGAATTTGGAAACTGAGAAATGCACAGAATCAGAATTAACAAAATCGGCACTAACATTAGAAGAGTACGAAGCAAAATTAGATGAAGAGATCATGAAAACGTCCAGATTTTGGAACGACTTGGCCCAGAATCCTTATGAAGGTTTTTCCAAAGTTGAACAGGAAATTGCTATCGTCAAAGGTGACATTATGGAAAGGAATGAAAAATATAAAGATGTCCAAAATAGCTATGTAAATTGTATGGAGGTATGTTTAGAGTAGGTTATTCTACAGGGTGTTTTAGGGTATACCTTAAAATAAGACAAAAAGTTCATGCAAGCATGCCCCTGAAAAAATTTTGTAAGGGAGCTAGAGCAATAACTCCTAGAAAAAATATGTTTTCTAGGAGTTGTTGGCTAGAGCCACTCAAATTACTTATATTTTAATATAATTAATAACCTTTCACATGTGATTTATTATCAAATTTATTCTACGTATAAACGGTGAATCTCATTGATAAAAATTTATGAAAAATACAAAATTCATATTTAAATTAGATACAATTAAGAAATGAAAAAATTGAAGCAAAAATTAAAAAACAAATAAATACACTATAGTCAACTTCCATTGAACTGGGCGCGATATGGTCTACGAATCAATCAACAGAACCAGGGATCCCAAAAATATCTCCAATAGTAAAAAACAATATGGCGGTACATGAATAGCTGATGTTCCATAAAACTTAATTATAATATAGATTTACAATTTATTTGAAAGCGGCGGACATAATGACGGGCACTGGTCGATGAAATACATCGTTCCAAAATTAATTTCTCGGAGGTGCATTGGTTTTTTCTTGCATGAGTTTGTAATACGAATTTTAAATTTTTTTATTATTTATAATTTGAAGAAACAAAGTAAATAGAAGGTGAGATAAAAAAAACAAATTTTGATTTCTATGATCTTGCCATGATTTGCCATTCGAAAATACCCGTTTCATCTAAAAAAATCACTTTTCTAGACTTGAATTGTAATTTTCAACATATTTGACTCGTTAACTTTCAATTCCAGTCCTTTCTATAACGAAATCTAAAATTTTCTATCAGCGCTGACAATGACATGAGTCTTACTTCTATAATCCCTCGTTCCTTCAAAGCATCTCTTACAACTGAAAGGGTAATGTTAAGATGCATATAAGATATTCCTTACATCCATTTTTTACCTTCCAGTTTCTTCATTGGTATAATTCTACTACTTCCGTGAATAATTCGTGGTTTCAGTAGAGCCTTCTTCTGTTAATTTTCGAAGTAATCTATTACATTGAGAACCATTATTTTCGCCTGGGATGCAAGAAATCTGCCGTCACAATATTTTTAACAATTGTCACAAATGTGTCAACCTTTCATCAAATTTCTTTAGATTATGTAATACAGGAGTGTTACAATCACTGAAAACTATTTATGCATCTCTCCAATTCATGAATGACGGTTATATTACGGAAATCTTTATAATGCTTTTTTTCTATTTGGGTTTCATAATGGCTACATTATGAAATGCAAAAAAATTGAATAACTTGCCACTTTATAAAACTAAAATTTTATTTTTTTCATGTTGGCAACAAGTAGGGTTCGAATTTTAGGCCTACTTCGATTTTGTTGAAATTAGATTTCTAGGCAGTATTGATTCGACAGAAATTTTTTATAGAAAACTTTAAAATACTAACCTTTAACCTTGCAAATAGATCATTTTTACTAGATATTTATCCGAAATATCTATACTCGGAAATATATAACATACTGATGGTGTCCGTCAACTAATTTCTATTCACAACTATAAAACAACTACTCTAAAAATAATAAAAATATCTTCCAGTTTATGCTCTATTTCTAAAGTTTTATTCAATAAAGTACTATTTTTATTTTTAATTCAATATAGTATTATACATATTACTTTATATATACATATTTATAGTTACTGTAGATATTTCCTGGGCATTAATTGTTATTCCTGTCAGATTCTGTGTCGATACAATATTTTGTTCAATAGTATTATTTATTATTTTGTTCAATGTTTTGAACTTTGTTCTGCTCGCCCCATAACTCAAAGTTTTGTATATTTTTTTTTTAAGTTTTTCTAGATTATTTTCTGCAATTTCTCGTATTTCTGACGGAGTACAACTTTCTTCCTGACTCATTTTTATTAACTTTACTAATATATTTATTTTTAATTATGACGGCTTTGTTGTGTTCAATTGTTTCTATCATGGCATATTTGATACTTGATACTGGAAAAATCTACTATATTTTTTAAAGTTTTTCAGACTTTAAAGACCCAAATAGAAAAAGTATTATAATATATACGGTTCATAAGACAATTAGAGCGCTTGTACTTTGGGAAACTTCTCGCTTCGCGGGTCGTTTTCTAAATATCTTAATAAGTAAGTATCTTAATATACTATTACCCTTTGAGCACGAGAGCACTATAAACATTTATCTATAATACATTCATACGCGCCTAGATAAATATTTATCCAATACGTCTTCCCAAGGCATTTTCAGGGGTATGTTTATATGACCTTCTTATTTTATTTTGGGGTTTAAATGACACCCTAGATATGTTGCGCGCTAATTTCGGAAAACCCTCTGTACCGGGTATTGCACAAACCATATCACAGCACAGCACAGATTGGTAATTGGGATCTTTTTTTAAGTAAAGTGCCCAACTGCAATAATTTGTTGCTAGGTTGTCCGCTAGAGGGCGTAATAATAATTACAATTTAGGAAAACGAAGTTCCCCCTAATTTCCTTAGTTTAGGTATATTAAAAATATTTTCATCGATATCTTCCTTCATAATTTTATTTTTGAATAATTTTCTCTAGCTCACCAAATTATGATGCGGCGAGGGCAAATATTTATTGACATTTAGGCTTTAGTCATTTTTCATTTTCTAAAATCTTTATTACCAAATAAGTCGCAGTCAAACAGTTTTATGCAACAACTTTTATCAAGAATTACATTTTTTTGATTTTAATTGCCGCAAGAGTAGAATTACCAACTGTAATACGGATTCCATTCTCGCATTGGACTCGCAATACAAGAAGTATTGCGCCATCTGATCGATGACGGTGTTCTGCGCATGATTCCGTGCAATTATAATTGCCATTGCCATGACGGGAGAAATAAAATTGCCGACTATAATACGACTTTTATCTACAACTTAAATTACTATCTGTTTGTAGAAAGTACAGAAGAAAAGTAATGAAATTGAATCCACCCATTCTAAAGTTGAACTACTATCTTCGGAATTAAAGGAAATGGAAAGTGTGCTCGATAATTTAGAAACTTCCGCGCACTATTCCGAAAAACATGATAAGATGATGAGAGAAATAGAAGAGTTGCACAAAGAAAAGGAGCAAGGGAACAGCTTTGCTGCAATAATGGAAAATGAAATAAAAGAAACAGCAACACAACTGAGACAGGAAATGGAAAAGGGCAACCTTGAGCTTGTAGTACTTGAAAATGATAATTTGATGGAACATAGGAAACTTGAAAAATATTGTACTGCGACTGAGGATGCTGAAGCTACTTTGGAACAGAAAGCGCAATCTGCAGCAAACGACGTTAAAGAGCTGAAAAAAAAATACCATGACATATCATCGAACATGGAACAGACCAAAGAAGTGGATATTGCCCGTAAAGAAGCGGAGGCATCGATGAAGCTTATTAAAATAAAAATTAGTGAATTGAGGGCTCAGCTAGGTAAGTATAACAATATTTAGTTAGTGAAATTGTGAATTTTGTAATTTTGTAGGCATTTCGCCAATTAGGTCAAATGACGAGAGCAGAATTTGACGGGGTAAATTTCTCGGTAGTTTTTCTTTCCGAAAAGTGTTCTTTTCCCGAGACCCACACAAATTATCAAGCCGAGAACGTTTGGTTAAAAGCAGAATAAGCTTTAAGAAAAATATATTAATGCAGGGTGTTCAAAAACTAGTGGTCACAAATGATAGGATATATACAGTGTGTCCCAGGATAAGTGCAAAAAAATTTCGAATTGAAATTTGATGATTTGGGATCTAGGATATTTTTATTTATGAAAACAAGTAGGCCTTTATCGGAGCATTATTTTTATTGTAAAGTGCCTCTACTTCGCTTCTGCAAAATCATGCAAGCGTACGGGATTTAATAACCATCAGACATAATTTTTTTGGCATTTTTTTTTAAATCTCTAAACAGACAAAACAATTCCTCATGGTATTAAATTCTAATAAATGTATTAGAAAAATAATATTACAAACGATGAGGAAATTGAAGAAATTAGAAATGTCTAACTAGGGAAAACGTTGAATAAAAGGAAAAAGCCAATGAGGTTATTAAATTCAGCACACCTACATGATGTTGAATCCCGAGCAATTTTTCTTAATAAAATTTTTCCATATTTTGTGAAAAGCTGCACTTTACCTAGACGGAAAAAAATAATACTCCGCTCTCATAAAAATCAAAATATGTCAAATTTTATTTTCTAACCAAGCAGGCATAAATCCCAAATGATCAAATTTCAATTCGAAAACTTTTTGTCATTTACACCTATAAGGTTATAGGTTTGCTTATCCTGGGACAATGTGTATACCGGGTGTTTCAGGAAGAACGCTCGCCCCTATAACTTTTTTATTATTTAAACTACAGAAATAACATTCGGTGGGTTTGTATAAGATATTATTTTGCATTTTATGACATGACAGACTCCATTTTGTCACTTCCGGTTTAACCGGAAATTATTTCAACTCTGGTTCTTTAAATGGAACACCCAGTATATTTTTGGCTATATCGATTCAGAACATCATTCCAAATTAAACGACACCCTATACGTCACTTTTTGACACTTTAAATCATTTTTCTTTTTATGTTTATTTTCCCATCCGAATTATGACGGATTTTAAATTTGTAATTATGTTCATTTGTTTGTTATAAGGGGGCCTAGATGAATGCAAAGCCGTTTGCGCTTCTTGTTGTATTTTTTGTCATGAATTGATATTTTTAATAAATTGTCTCTCCTTTTTTAACTTGACATAAGGGTGTGTGATATCAAATTGTTGGAAAAAAGTGCTTTCTCTTTTTGTCCGAGTGAGCCAATATGTTTCCATTTGAAAAAATTGGCTAAACGGCTAGGACTAACTTATATGTTTGTACATCGAATACATTTCGCGGTGTATTTGCCTAACCCAAAGCAGCATCTTATCGAAGACCAATGCATAGGGTCCATTCTGCAAAAACAATTAAAAAAGCAAATACGTCTCTCAACGGTTTAAGGTCCCGTGACAGAGAATGAATAGAAAATGTTTCCGTTTTTCCTTTTTCCCTTTTTTATACGCCTAGCGATATTTTAACCCCCCATGAAAACCTTGAGAAAAATGATTTTGAAATATGCCGCTTTAGGAACCTTATTATGAACACCTTGTATAAAATAGATAAACACTATTGGATTGATAGTATCTCTAGACTCCTTGTTATAAAGTTCATCCAATCCTTTTCTTTCCTGGACTACAAAACTTTTTTTGTTTTTAATTTATTGCTCTTAAACTACTCAAGCAAATTAATAACATTTTGGATTTTTATCGAGAACACAAATACCAACCTAATTATGCCATAAAATATAGGGTGTCTCATATTAAAAAATATAATTTTGCGCCACCCTTCTTGAACTCGCCCCGTATAATTCAAAATATTTTTTAAATGTACAGAATATACAACCATACCTTAAAACAGAAGCTCATTATCGACAAATCTTATCTTCAATGCATAAAATTACTCCGCGCCATAGTTGACTCACCCTATACATACATAATATGTAGAATTATTTTGCCCGCGATGACACTGTTCTGTATATAGGCTGCTATGGAATTGGTTTATTATGTTTAAATGGGTGACTCTTTGGGTGTCGTAGACCTAGAGGAAGCCCTACATACTATAAACTTAAGTAAAACCTTAAACCTACGACGCCATAGACATTTGTTTTTACTTAACAAGTGTAGTGTATGCCAATCAACCAAAATTTGCTGTTTTGTTAAATCACTACGCGTGGCTCGACCTTTCGTCGTTCGCTACATAAGCAGGTTGCAATTGAAATTGAACGGCTAGCCGCTCAGCCAGTCAGTCGCATTTTAACGAGTAAGTAACTAGACCTCTCGAGATTTAAACGTTTGAGGGTTTCTTGCTTAATAAATTATAGTTTAAAATTTTCCAGTTGCAACATATCATTTTTCTGTTCTGTTGTGAAATAATTTACTTCCATGTGATTTGAAATTTGTGTCATATTTCAACTCATTGTATTACAAAACATACATTTTTTCGCCGTCATTTTTGGAAAGAATTGTTCAAGAAGGTAAAGAGTTTGACGTGTATAAATGACAACACCGGTTCAGATAGGAATATTTAAGCGGTCACTGACGTCTTTTGACAACTGAACTGACTTACCACATGGATTTGTTTAACAATCTCGCAGTGTCTCGCACATGTTTCTTTGACAATGACATAAGGTAATTTCTCTAATCTTTCTTATCAACTGAAAGTGCAATTAATGGATATTTACGCAATTTGTTTTCATCTCAGGATCTGCGTGTTTAAATATAATAAGCCATTTCCATATACAGGGTGGCAACTATTTAATTGATCACTACGGGTATCTTTTGAACGGTAATTTCTACGAAGTCGGTTAAATTAGAGAAAATATGCACTTTTTAAAGCCTTTTTAGAATCCAGTCTCCACGTTTCCGAATTGGGTTTTGATTTTAGAAAAACGTTCATTTAACAGGATTCCATAGTACCTGTAAACGAGTTTTCTTCCAAAGCGTTCATTGTCAAAGGAAAAAAAAATTTTGTAATAGAACTAGAACTCACGGAAAGTCTATATTTTTTTGTTTCGGAAGATTTTTAGATTTAATTTTTTTTACTGCTCCATATAGAAAAAAATTATGGACTTTCCTCGAGTTGTTAGCGTGAAATGAACAGGGATCAAATCGGAGATTTTGACTGAGTCCGGCATCCTCTTAAATATAAATTTTATATATTTTTTCTCTTTCTCTATAAAATGGCGTTATCATATTTTATAACTTAGATGTCGACATTTTTTTAAACACGGAACTGGAACGATCAATTGATCAAATGACTCAATTCAATTTACCTTAGTTTCGACACAACCATATGTCATCAGGAAAATTTTGAGAATTTTCTCAGTACAGCCTCGATTTTTAAAAATAATACATACATGGTATTTTCATTTGATTTAGCTGTACTTGAGCTAAAAAAAACTAGAAAAAATATTTTATTTTTAAAACGACCAGATTTCACCTAAGAACAACAAAATTAAAAATAATTACAAATTTAAACAATCAACCGCGTATAAAAAATAACTAAATATTTTACTTAGTAATGCCATGTCGAATGGACTCTTTGATTTTCAATACAACGCCAACGGTTGGTTCTTTTTCCATTTGCTCAATAGCGTGCCCTTATCATGTTGGATATAAGTATTTGGAAGGCATCGATTACACGTCGCTGAAGTTCGTGGATATTATTACATGGAGTAATATACTTTGTTCTGAAGATTTTCCCACAAAAAATTATCCAGCAGATGAAGACTGGCCTGTTCCGTTTCGACCTCGATCACCATTTTTTATACGTGGTTGAATGTTTAATTTGTACTTATTTTTAATTTTGTTGTGTAGGTGAAATCTAGTGAATATTATTTTTTTAAATTTAAAGATTTTTTGGTTTTAGTTCTAGCTCAATTACAGCTATCAAATGAAAATATCATGTGTGTATTATTTTATAAGAATAGGGCCTTACTGAGAAAGTTATCAAAATTTTCCCGATGATGAATAATTTGTGCCGAAACTAAGGTAAATAGAATTGAGCGATTATCATTGTGCAATTGTGCAAAAAATATTCTCAAAGAAGAAAATAAAAAATCCAGGTCCGTATTTAAAAAATTGAAGTTGAGCATGATATCTAACTTATAAAAAATGACATAAAGACACTAAACGCCATTTTATAGGAAGAAAAAAATATAAAATCAGAACCTTCCGAATTATTAAAGAAATTAATTTAGACGCTTTTAAGAGATCCCATGAATTAAAAAGAATTCGGCAACATCGATACTGGATTTTAAAAAGCTTTAAAAACTGAATAATTTCTCTAATTTAAAAAACTTCGCAGTAGGTAATTAACTTTTAAAAGATACGCCTAGTGATCAATTAAATAGTTGCCACCCTGTATAGTCGCCTTAAGAACCCTACAGATTGTTTTTTTTTTGCTAAAAGACATGTGTCTCTGGTTCCAAAGAACGATAAATGTTCTGCTTATACCAAATGCACCTTACAGACTTTTTTCTCTTTGTTGTAACGTATTACACAAATAGTCATTTTTAAACGAGAAGTAATTAAATGGGTTGCCGTTATTAACAGTCGAGCTGCGAAATGATTACTTGGTCAGCAAGAGTTTACAATTGGTCAGTAGAAACAAACATGTCTAGAAGCAGTTTACTTCAGAGGTCTCAGGGCACTGTCAATTTATGTAACTTTCTTGTGTTTTCTTTTGCCGAATACAGAAGGAAATCGGCTACAAAAGGTGAAGCGGGGGCGGGTTTTCACTTGTTTTCCCAGGGCACTGTCACGATTCAGAAATGTTTGCTGTCCATAAGTTGCTGACCAACTAATCATTTTGGCTGACCGATTACATTTTTCTGTTCGCAAAAATTAAATGATAAATAACCAGTTAAATGATACCCTTTTTAAACTAGGTACTGCAATGGCACCGTCACCCATTTACGTTAAACCTAACGATAAGAATATTGTACAGCCAAGAACAAAGGAGATTTTTAGCAAGAAAAATCCCCATATGCAAAGTCCAGCAGTATCTAAGAGACACTGGGACAGCGATAGTAGCATGGGGACTGATGAGTGTGCTCTTGAAGATCTTCTGAAGAGAAGGCACAAGAAGGTATGATTAGTAACATCAACATTTCAAAACTTTAAAAAGTTTATCAATACAATAAATACATTCGGCGCATCCAACTATAGAAGAGTTTTTGATAATGAGTAGTCGTGAATAAGAGGCATTGGAGTTATTATCAAAAATATAATGTTCTGGTTTTAACTTCTACAGGGTGATTTTGACATCCCTCGTATTTTCATTACGCGTTAACTTATCAAAAATGTAAAACTGATCTCGTTAGAGGTTTTCACGTAACGTTCAGTGGCGTAGCCCGTTTTTCTCTAAAAAGTTTGGTTGTAAAACATTAACAAAAATTAAAAAATTTAAATACAGTGAAACCTCTCTTAGGCGGACAAGTCTGATAACAATTCCATTGCTTGAATGATAGAAAAGTTTTGGACTTCCATTGTCTTTATTTGTTATTAATCACAACGTTTCAACTGGTAAGTATCTCCAGTCGTCTTCAGGTGAATACTAAATATGAGAAGTAACTACAGATCTATTTATACTAGCTTAATGTGCACTGAAGCATAATTGAGATGGGTGCGGTCGTGCGTTCAGTTTTGCGCGATATTAGTAATTCTAAGCTTACATCTACTTAACAAAGGTTTCCAGATATTTCTTAAATCTAATGAAGGTTTACTAAAACAGCCTGGGTTCTGGTGTATCTCAATTATGCTTCAGTGCACATAGCGAGTATAAATAGAGCTGTAGTTACTTCTCTTATTTAGTATTCAACTGAAGACGACTTGAGATACTTACCAGTTGAAACGTTGTGATTAATAACAAATAAAGACAATGCAAGTCCAAAACTTTTCTATCATTCAAGAAACACCATTGTCTACAACCTTCAAACAGACAATTCCATTTCTGTAGAGTCACCTCTATTCTTTGCATACTCTTGTAATTCCTTTACCATACTAATGGCTTGTTGATAATTGGTGACATTTGTTTGATTACTGTATTCAACTTCTTCATCAGAGCCGTCAGATAGTGATGTGGTTACAGTTTGGGCTACATAATCGGTAGAAATGGGATCACTATCATCTTCTAATAGCACTTTGCTATCAATGTTAATGAACTCGCCAAAATCATTGTTCCCTTCAGACTCAAAACGCGACATTTTTCTGCCATTATTTACGATTTTAACCTTACAAATCACAAATAAACGGCGGACTGCTATCGGGGAAATCACATATACTTTCATTCGGCGAAGTCCTTTCGCTCTACCACGCATACGCGATTGGTTGCCAGTTTGTTTTCAGAGAGTTTATGCACCATACTTATTCTTCTTCCAAATACGTTTAAATTTTTTTGTCCGTTTAAAGGAGCGTTTTCGCCCTCTTCGTATAAAAACGCCTGTCCGCGTCCGCCCAAAGGAGAGTCCGCCCAAGAGAGGTTAATTTTCATGGAACTTCATATACCTAGTTCCGGACTATGAAAAATGTCCGCTTAATAGAGATGTCCTCTTATCAGAGGTGCCCGCTACGAGAGGTTTCACTGTATATTATTTGTTAAATTATTTAGGCATACATTGAGCTTTATAAAAATGTATAGTTGTTTATATTTTTATTCAAAATACCCTAAAAATGCCATATTTTTAACAATTTACATTACTTATAATAGTAGGCCAGGGTCAATTTATTAGAAACAAATGCAAATGGTCAAAACTTGACTATATCTCGTATTTTTATTATTTATAAAATACCTGTTACGTAAAGTTTTTTATAATATGCTTTTTATTTAATTATTCTTAACAATGGCCGCTAATAATAATAATTTTTAAAAATATGATATATTGGTATGTTTTATATAATCTTATTTAATATTTAGAATAGCTGTCAAAATTTTGAATTTGTTCCTAACAAATTGACCATGGCCTAGCGTTATAAGTAACGTAAGTTATTAAAAATATCGCACTTTTAGGTTCCTTCTGCATAGAAGTAAACAATTATACGTTTTCGTAAAGCCCAAAGTATGTTTAATTAATTAAAATATAATATACAAGGGGTCCCATTTAAAATTTTTTAATTTTGTTAATATCTTCAAAAATTAACTCCTAGAGAAAAACTGGCTATGACACTGAATTTTACGTAAAGATCTCTAACAAGATCATTTTTTACCTTTTTGCTAAGTTAACGCGTAACAGAAATACGAGGAGTGTCTAAGAAACGAAGATTTTCAAAATCACCCTATAGAGCTATGGCAAATTTGATACCAGAACCTTTCACTTCGGGTGTGTGGACACTAAAGTGAAAACCGCAACATTCTATCTTTGATAAAATACCCACAGAAAGTGTCGAAAATGCCACACCCTGTACGGTAGGTTTGCATAGCTATATTCCCACGGCTTTAAATTAGTACAGTAATTAAAGTAAAATTTGTAATGAGTTGTTAGTGTATTAAGAATTAAGCCAACTTATGATGTATTATACGGGGTGATCATCACGTATGTATAATATTCCCCCCATCTTAACTTTTTTATTTTTTATACTTGAGAAAAATTAAAAATTATATACCTACACGGTTTTTCAAGTAGTATTTGGAAGGGGATCAAATATCATTTTAAGTCTGTTGGGACAACTTGTATATTAATTACAATTGTACGTCAAATTTTGAATATAATTTATATAATATACCTAAATTCAACCGTTTTCGATATATTGACAATTGAAAATTGCAAGATCCAATATTAAAAATATCTAAAATGCAGGAATGAATGAAATTCATTAATAGTTTCTTATTATTAATTAAAATGCAGGAATGAATGGTTATCGGTTGAATTTAGGTATAGGCTATATTACATAAATTACGTTCAGTTAATATATAGGATGTCCCATTTAAAAAAAATCTTTTTGATCCCCCCTGTAAATTAACAGACCTAATATGTTATTTGATCCACTTACAAATACTACTTGAAAAACCCTGAATAGCAACTTTTAAGAATTTTCTCAAGTATGAAGATTAAAAACTTAGTAATCTTAAGTAATCACCCTCCCTTTTAACTGTCGATAATTGTGATCAACCTTAGTAGTTAGGTAGATTTGATTATAATTTATAAGTAATTTTGATATATTTTTTTTAGCGTCCAGATGCTGAAAACCCGAAGAAAACACTAAATTAATTGTAATATGTACCATATTATACATAATTTGATAAGAGTCACAACTTAAGTTTGTTCGGTTCTGATTTTTGGGTTCTCGATAAATTATAGGTGTTAGTTAATTAGAAAGTTTTCAGTATATTAAAATTTGATAATAAAAAATTGTTTGTATTTTTCTTGAGGAAGAAGAGGAACAGATCCAACAAATTTTACAAAATTTACAGATGATATCGGCACGGTCACTTATTTGGGGGTCCAAAGGTATAACTCTATCTATTTACCATATGTGTGAATATTAACTTTTTTTTAAAACATTTTAGAGAATTTCATATCACCTTTTTAACTTGTGGACTGTGTGTGTTCTTATTTTCAATTTTTGAACATAAAAATGTTAATACTACAAAAATTGACCACTATTTATCACAATATATATAACAGATTAATTCGTATGTTTACATGGTTGAGTGCCACTGAAAATTATGAATATGTCCTTGTGCTTGTAGTTCAAAAGTCTCTTCTACGTTATTTGCATAGTAATTCAACTTTAGTGAAATAAAAAAACGATGTCGAAGATCAATCGATAGAACCGCGAAATGAGACTAATTGTCATGAACATTAGTAATTAAAACACATAGATTAGACTAATTAGTCTGAAAATTACACTCATGCATTTAGCTACATATGTTGTTTTCGCATGATTACATCGAAAACAACCCCTCTAGCTATCGAAAACAACCCGCCAAGTTTTTATTGTTTATTGACAAAGATAATGACACTTTTTGACGTTTATTTATTATTTTTATTTTCCAGCTACAAACTCAAATATTAAATATTATTACAATTTGGTTATTAATAATTACTAATTTTTTTAGTTCTTTATTTAAAAGTTGTAATATAAAGATGTTTTAACCATTATTCGAGTAATTTTCTCCCTAAATTACACTCGTGCATAAAAATTCTCAGATAATTTTGCATTTAAGCGTATTTCCTTTGAAAAACAATATTCGTTCATTTTCAAATTTTGTAAAATAGTCAAAATATGAAAATGAACTCTTGTTGTTTTTAGGCAATACGCTTTCATGCAAAATTATCGAAAATTTTTAGGCACTAGTGTAATTACCTCCGAAAATTACGTCAAAGTCATCCAGACACTTTAAAAATCAACTTAATATAAGGTAAGGTGGGGTGTAGCATAAATTTGCAAGTTCACACATATCACATATTTACATCCAACTATTTAGAGTATTAGAGTAGAGTAGAGTATTATACAAACCCAACTATTTAGAGTATTTAATTTACATTTTGATACGAAACTCTTATGGATATTACCTACCGGTATAGTAAATTAGAACTCTATGCAACGACTTTTTATCTTGTTTCGCCATTTTTTTTTTGTTTTCGGGTCGATATTACACACTTACCCTAAGAGCTCGATTTAGGATCCGTGGGCGCCTAGGCTGAACTTACTGTGAAATTACACGACTAGGTGGAAAAGTTACACCCAGTTTACACATGTTGAACTCTGATTTGCAAAAAAGGTCAACAAAAACTGAATAATGTGGGCTCTAAAAAGAAGGTAAACCAGATGATGTTGGACAAAAAAGTCAACAAAAACAAAAACGGAATAAGAATATGTGGGCTCTAAAAAAAGGTCAACCAGAGTAAGTTGTGGTAATTTCACGCTGCTAATTCAAAATAGGTTCTACGCGGGATATTCGTGGTGCTGGCTCTTTTTGTGCGGTGCGGGTCCCTAGGCTGCAGCCTATGCTTAAATCCGGTCCTGCTTACCCTGCAAAACATGGGAAGTGTGCAAGGAAGCCGATTTCACATAAAACTGTAGTATTTATACCTTCGGTAAGTATGTAAAATTTTATCTTTCAGTAGGTAGCTTATTTAAATTTGTTTGTTCGGGTTTGTTCGTTGATGGTCATAGATTCAAAATTGGGCTACTAACGCATGTTCACCTTATTACGACCAACGATATTATTTGCGTCTAAAATGAAAATATCTAACTGTTGCTGTTTTATTACATATTTGAAGCGTAAGTAACCTTCTTCGGTAGGTAGTTCATAGATAGCATCACTTATACATATATGATTTCAAAATTAGTGCTTTATTACACACTTATACACTATAAGTAGTGTTGGAAAAAACCGATGATTTTAATAATCGAGTACTTGATACTCGAGCGATTTTAATAATCGAGTTAATCGCTCGAATGAATCGCCTGAAATTCCAATTTACCAAGCGATGACGTCACCGACTGCTTAACGGGCTGCCTAGCCCTTTACATGTGATCAGGTAGGGTATTTAGCAGGCACGTAACTACCGGTGAGCACAGGTTTAGCTCAAAAATTATAGTGTCACCAAGAAAATTCCAGAAATTTATTTATTTGTGAATAATGAATTTTTACCACGTGTCTCGATACCAAACAAAAAAACTGCAAAAATCACCCAAATATGTATTTATTGCTCGGGTTTATTCTTGTGCTTTTTTAAAACAAAAAGTATTACCAAGAGTTATTTTTCTACACTCTCAATCTACGAGCATAAAATAAATAGATATTTAAAATGGCCGTCTAATTCTTCCACTTTAAATTATCAGGTGCCCACTGTGTGCCCTTCAAAAATTTAGGCTTAGTTACGCGACTAGCAAAATAAGAAAGTATGTGATTATTTTTTTAAATTCATGGTTATAGTTACCTAAAAGTTCCTGTTTAAATTTAAGAATGTTTACTTTTGGTTACCAAAAAATTTCTCGATACCTATGTTTTGTTAACTAATTTGTTCTTTTCCTTATTTTCCATTAACATTTTCTATAATGTATGTTATTTTTAAGAAGTCTTCTTGAGTTTAATAATAAAAAGTTTCTGTTTCGATTTAAAAATGTTTACTATAACATAACCAACGAATTTTTCTATATATGTTGTTAACAATTTTGTTCGTTTTGTTATTTTTCATTAAGAATTTCTATTATTATGTTATTTTTGAGAAGTTTTCTCGAGTTTATAGTAAATAAAAATTTTCAAATTATATCCCTTAACTTTTTAATATTTACAATCGGAGACCTAAACTACGCCGCTGGCTAGCCAGCTTTCGGATCGCGCGCCGTGTAAAACGTAACAGTTGATATTTTTCGGTTTTTCGCCTGAATTTATAACTAGAGTATTTCCTATCGAACGAAATTCGATAACGCTAAAGCGGTACAATTCCGTCGGCGGCAAGCGAAGCGCAGGTATCGAGTGAAAGATAAAAGTTACGGGCGACGGTTTTCGCCTGAGTAGATAATTCGAGTGGTTTTTTTAATAATCGAGCGATGTCGGATATTTTAATAATCGAGTGATCAAGCGGTTTTTCGCTCGAGTGATCACAACACTAACTATAAGCACAAATCCAATGATAATTTTAGAGAAAAACTTCTTCTGTGGGCGTTTCACTTAGTGGAATAATATGGCCGTATTTTTTTAAAAACACTTGCTACCAGTATAAAGTATAGTGTTGGGAAAAACCGATGATTTTAATAATCGAGTGAATCGCTCGAGCGATTAATCACTTGAAATGTGACTAAGAAGAATGTGTCGATAAAACACCAGGGATTGTTTTTGTAAGTTTTAGAAGTTTAGTCTAGAGTTTTTATTAAGGAAGAACAGTTTATTCTGATTTAAAAAAAATTACATCCTTTAATTTTTTAAGAATTTACAATCACATCTGGCTAGCCAGTCCCAGTCAAAATAAAACCCATGTAGCGATGACTCCACTAAGTTATTTGGCATACTTTTTTATATGCACCCTCTCGCTTATGTGCTTTTAAGAAGTATGTCGTGTCAGCCTTCTGAGCGTCAAACTCGAACGTCACCAATCGTCACATTTCGGGTGGCGCGCGAAGATCCGGTGTCAAGTGAAAGGCAATGATTCGATTTTTCGCCTGAATTTATAACTAGAGTATTTCCTATCGAGTGAAAAGCTGCTCGAATATACGTCGGCTTCAAGCGAAGCTCGGGTATCGAGTGAAAGGTAATAAGTAGTGTTGTGACCGCTCGAGCGAAAAACCGGTTGTGTACTCGATTATTAAAAAAGTCGCTCGAGTTATAAATTCAAGCGAAAATCGTCGCGACACAATGAACACATTTTTAGAAGAAAACTATTTTAATGAAAAAAAGTATTATTTTGCATTTAAATATCAAAATTAAATAGTATGAAAAGGAAGTTTTAATAATATGGACACTATAATAGAATATTGGTTTCTTATATACCTATACAATTTATTTTAAATGCGTAAAAAATTTTTGCTCGCATTCCTTTCGTAGCTACAGATAAATGTGTCGACCTGTACATACATAGACTATAGACTGGTAGCCAACGAATACTTGTAGCGTGGTAGCTAGTATTTTCAAAACACATATGGCCAAACGGCAACAAGAACAGTTTCACTCTAAAATTATCATTTTTGGATTTATGCTTCTTTTAGATGAGACTTAAATCAGTCGACGCCATTCAAATTTTTATTATAAGCAAGAAATTTTCTGAAGAATAACATTTTGTCGAAAAATGCGAAATAAAAAAGTTTTTCCTCGTGTTAACTCAATCCGTGGACATAGTACTGAATCCATTCCATTTTTAGATTTATTTTAAAATAAGATTTTATCCCCTACCTGTTCTAGCAATGTAACGCACTGTATTTATTAATGCATTTTCTAACATTGAACCACAATAAAATGTTATTGCTTCCTTTTCATTTAATACTCAGAAATTCAGAAAATGTTAAACTATGGTAAAAGATATATCAAAATAATAAAATTAATATGTTGTTTTCAGGTGAGGTAGCTTTTTCGTCTATTAGAGGTATTCATCATAAACCGGTACAACTACTGGGCTTATTTAACATTTCAATTATGAACTCAATTATTATGTGAGTTGATGTTTAATTCATCATTTCGGACCATTACTGTACCTTCTGACATTGTTTTTCACCTTATTGAAATCTTGTACGCTTGTACGCTCATACGCAGTGCCGTATTACCGTATGGGCTCACTGGGCGCCCGCAGCCCTTGTGGGGGACCCGTGCCCGTACTTGCTACGTAATGTTATTCTTAATAACGAATAGGGTAATTTTTCTTTGTGGTTACCGTTGACGACCACCTTCTTTTTTGTTCAACAATTTGGTGAATATGAAATATTATATTTGTACTGTTCTATTAGGGAAACGCCCGACGCCCGGCAACACCAAGAACCGCCACTGCTCATACGTAGTATTACATAATATTATGAAATTCAATATAATCAGTGCTAAAACTCTGTACTGATACATTCAATTTTGTTTTTATTTGATTTTCAAATAAAATTCGTCGGAGGGCGTCGATATTAAAAATATCCTACGCCATATTGTCAAGAAGCTACTAAAGTTTATTACATAATATTATGAAATTCAATATAATCAGTGGTAAAACTCTGTACTGATACATTCAATTTTGTTTTTATTTGATTTTCAAATAAAATTCGTCTGAGGGCGTCGATATTAAAAATATCCTACGCCATATTGTCAAGAAGCTACTAAAGTTTTTGATTTGTTAGTCTTTAAATATGATCAATTTGTCTCGAGCCAGACCACACTCAATATAATCTGTAATAATTATTTTTTGTTTCATCCGAGACAAATTTTAGAGCTATATCTGAACAAATATTTCAAAGCTAAAAAATGTATTTTACCTACAGTGTGTCCCTAGATAAGCGAACCTATGACAAAAATATTTCGGATTGAAAATTGATCATTTGGTATCTAGGCCCTCTTGATTACAAAATAAAATTCAACATAAAATATTTATTTTACCTTTTTCCAATTCCACAAAAATTAATGAATTTTTTCTCCGTCAAATTATTCTAATAATTTAATACGGAAATTGGATCGAAGGTTGACGTAATATTTCAATATGCATCATCAGCAAAAATTATGAGAACGGCTTTACGGGCGTCGACGGCAAGAGATTAGATGGTTTAAGAATGACGCAATGTAGCGTTGGGAAGGATGAAATAAAAAATTGTTTTAGAAGGCAGTCGGGTTTCTGGTCTGCCCAGCACCGCTCGCGAATTATTTTTTTCAAAACGGGGGCCGCAATGGTGACTACAGGTTTCAGCGTATTTTTACACGAAGTATTCCGAGACAGTCAGCCGCGGCTTTTCCCTGAGAAAATTTTTATCTTCGCTTACTCGTGTTTCCGGCGACTTTAAATAATACTGGACTGTCTTCAACACTCGTATGTTTCAGTACGAGTATAAATAATGCTGAAATATCTTCAAAATTACCCGATTGTGACATCAAAAGCAAGTGTTAAAATATCTTAAGTTAGCATTAGTAGTCACTACCGCGAGTTATATTTTTTTTTGGAAATTATTAGGGTAGTTGAGATCCCTTTAGTTGGGAACAAAATGCTAGCTTAGGTTTATTTTATATTGTAAAATAAAATAAATCTAAATTTAAATAGAGTACGTGACAGATGAGTGATAGGTTGGTTGAAATAATTGAATGTTAGTTTAGGTTAATTCTGATTGTATATAAATTACAAGAATGTAATTAGCTTACGAGAACTTCGGGTTGAGTTACTCGACATACGTAAGAACTAACCCTTAAATCAACTCTCAAGATTTAAAATTATATAAAACTAGCCCTCCGTGTTCCAATATAATAATGTGCATTGTTATTATATTCATTGGACGCGCCCGAGCCAATACATTCAAAAGTATAGTCTGAACATCAGTTAGGCCTCGTCCTACGTTGAACTAACTATACTTTTAAATTAAAATATTTTATTCTTTCTTATGACAAATTTGCCCTCATTTCTTGAATTGCTCTGGTGGACTGCTGAAAGCTTCCAGTTAGCGGGGAAAGGATGGTGGGCCCACACAAGACCGACTGACACGTGTGCGTCAAGTAGGCAATGTCATTAATTGCCTGGCATCCCTGACAAAAAACACCTATTCGATTCGAAAAACTATAATCAAGAAAATTGCGTTCGAAAATACTTTAAGTAGGAGCGTCTCTAGATTATGATGAATTTTTCATTGAATATCAAGACTGGCGACATTACTGATAGTGTCGACCAGCACTCACACATATATTCAAAATTTAAGGATTAAGAAAGTTAGATTGACTCTAAATAAATAATTCCTGGATGGGAAATTCATTTCTGTATAGAATTAAAAAATGGGGACAAAATTAAATTTCCAAGAAATAGCCGTCTACTTAATAATCTGATTAAATTCAATTCAAATAAAACTTAAGGGGAAACTTGGTTATACCGGGGTTATCAAAAAACGTCTTACGTGAAACGCGCAGATAAGGAGAACGTTTAGAGTTACCTATCATTTATTAAGCAAAAAATAAATTAAAAAAAAAGGACGGACGTTTCGGGCTACGTATTGCACTTATATCATGGTATAATGTACGTACGTTCCGCTTGAAAAAATTCCTTCGTGTCTTTTTCTCAATTCGGCGACAAGGCCTCCCAATAAACATTTTTCGTAACTTATAGTAACATCAATTTATATAATGGTTATATAGAGGTAATAGAAGTATATAAGAAGGTTTTGGGATTTTATAATCAGTGCCTTTTGGTAACCTATTGTTATAACGGGTTTATAAGATTACTATAACCTACAAAGTATATAACAAGGTAATATAACTGTTTCCAACACCATTTTATACAACTTGTAGTAACGCGTTACCAATGTATTTATAATAAATTTATATAAGGGTTTCCGTGACCTAATTTTAGACAACTAAAATACCTTTAGTTATATAAAGATAATGTCAATCAGCTTTAAAAAAACTGGAAAATATTATAGTGTTGGCTAAGTTATATTATAAAACTCTAGGTAATATATTAGTAACGACCGCTTCTTTTATACAACTTGGCAAACAGTAGTAACACAAATTACTACCTTCCTTGTTTATAAAATGGCGGCATGTCGTCTCTTATATTAGTAAGGTTAAAGATTTCGTTATTTCTTGTACCCATTTTAAAATGAATAACTGGAAAAAAATAGAGCACAGCACTTCCTTTCGCCGCAAAGTTTCAAAAAATTTTACTAAAATCTTAAATTCAGTGCCATTAAAGTCCTCAATCCCGATTACTAGTGTTAATAACCTGACAAGTATCAGTTCAGTAGAATGTCATGTAGATGAAATAATTTCCACTGATGCAAGTCCATTTAACGTCTTCGAAGATGTTCCTGGTCACAGTAATCATATCAGGAATGCAAAAATGCTATTTTGACCAGGTGTCATTTCTACGGGCTGTTTTACTGGCTCTGGGGCGAACCGCGTACTGATTGTCCATCCACCGTTATTAATGAGTATACCGTTTTTATCTTTCATAAATATCTCGCGGCTTTGACAAATTTTCTTTACGCAGTTTTACCGTCTGTATGAAGTACCAATAAACACTCAATCTCTCTGATACGAGAACCCGCGGTTGCCTATCTAATAGGTAATTTAAAATCACTTTTAGTAATATAATGGTGTTAATTTTATATAAAGAACATTTTGGAGCCCTTAAGTGTTATATCAACACTATTGAAGTTATATATTGTTACTATTGGGCATATAAGGTCACCATGGGTTATATTATGCTTTACAACGTTTATATCGTTACTACATTAATTCCGCCATGATTGTTTAGTTAAATTTGGACCTATTGGAAAGGGAAGTTACAAAAATACAAAATTTATCAACAATCAGTCAAAATTCACCGCTTACTTATCCAATGGTGGCAGATACTAATAACATTTAGTATTAAATCGTCGTAAAATTAAAAAATTATATTTTTTTTTTCTGAAAATGTGACCTAAATTTACATATTATTGGGTATTTTGAGGGCACTTGCATTTTCTGGGACTATTATTGCAGTAAAAAACTCTTCCCACCTAAATTTTGAGTCATACATAGGTACAAGGCTCATTTCATTAAGTTGTACTATTATTATAATAGCGAGTGCCGTCGGTAATAAGTCATCCGACTAAATCCAACCTGTTCAATATTATGGAAACAGAAAAAGACCATTAATAATAAATAATGTGTCTAAGAGAGACAAAATATAAGCCTTCACAATATAAAGTGACACCAGACAGATGACATAATAGATACAAGTGACGAAATTTTAGTAACGGAAATATTTCGAGAACCTTTATAGTCAACGTTTATAACGGTAACCGAAACATATATAACACTACATTATATCACTAAAGCTGTTGCGACAGGTTATTTAGGATGTTATATAGTGGTTACCACAATATTTCTGTTACTTTTAGTTATATAACTTCAAGGTATATAGCGTTACTAAACATAGGTTTTCACAACCTTTATAAACTCCCCATTTAAGCGCTTTAAGGGGTTTATAAGAGTAACGGAAATATTTCTGTTACTAAATATACAACTGTAAGTTATATAAGGTAGGTGATATAACATTTACGGTAACTATTATACAAACAAAAATGTTTATTGGGCTTGAACGGGGCATCATTTTCCATCACAAAATATCGAAAAATTTCATTAAGAAAAGTTCAGAAGCAAAATTATGCAAGCGTGCCGCATTTGATAACCATCAGACATATTTTTTTTTACATGTTTTAAACCTCCGAACTGAAAAAAAAAGTTCTTCATGGTATTAAATAAATTTATTAGAAAATATTATTTCGGAAATCACATTTGATGACCAAATTTCATTTCCCAGGCTAATATGACAAACGATGAGGAAATTGACGAAATTAAAAATTCCTAATATTGTATAAAATGAAAAAAAAAACAATGTAGGTTATTAAACTCGGCATGATTTTGAATACCCAACAAATTGTCTTAATAAAATTTTTCTGTATTTTGTGAAAAAGAGGCACTTTATCTAGACAGAAAATAAAAATATTGCTACGGTTAAGGCCTGCTTGATTTCATAAAAATCAAAATATGTTAAATTTCCAAAAAGGTCAAATTTCAATTCGAAATTTTTTTACGATTTACACCTATAGGTTCGCTTATCCTGTATGTGTAGTATAATAGACAAAATCAAAAATCTAATGCAATCTTTAAAATAATCATATTTTTTAAACATAAATATTTTAGGTCTAAATGAAATACTTGAATTGTAATATCATATACAACTTTTGAATGACATTCGTATAATAGTCTGGCCAGCTATGGCAATCCAATGGCATACGTGCCATCGATGGCACGCGACGAAATAATTCGGGCTCGACGTATTTCCGTGTGTATTTCCCAAACTTGACAAAAATCACCAGAGATTTAGATTTACACGAGAAAGCAGACCAAGCAAAAGTCACTGATGAGTTTAATTCGGCAATTCATTCTTCAATCAAAGAATTTTTATCGGGGTTTTCTCAGTTAAGAGGATGCGAGAGTCAATCGAAATCTCCGATTTGACCTCTGTTCATTTCGCGCTTTGTAGGCACGAGGCGATTGGATCTTCCCTTGCCGTTAGAACAATACATTGAGCGTCCGCCCGTAATCGGTACGCCGATAGAAACAACGATAATCGGAAGAAAGAGACCGAACGTGATCGGAGTCTAGACTTCAATTTTTAGCACTGAAAAACGGAGTTTTCTTTTTTTATGAAAACGCTGCATTAAAAAAAGATGGAACAAAAGATGTCTAAATTTTATTAATAATTGGAGGAAAGTCCATAATTTCTTTATACATGGAACAGTAAATAAAATTAAATCTGAATATCTTCCGAAACAAAAGAATATATACTTTCCTACAATTTTAGTTGCATTACAAAGTTTTCTTCCTTGAACATTTTCTTCCTAAAACAGAAATAAACGCTTGGGGAGAAAACTCGTTTAGAGGTACTCCGGAATCCACTTAAAAGACTTATCGGAAATACTCATATTTATTATGTATGCTTTGATGTGACTTTACTTAATGAACTGAACTTGTCAAAATTTGATTGGTTGAAAATTTAAATTCAGCTGATTGATTTTCATTCTAGTTCAATATGGATTAAAAATTGTATTGAAACAAGGCAAGGCATCCTTTAACGTACTTTTGAGTATTCATTTGGATACGCAGGCCTTTTATTTGGATACCCAGTAAACATCAAATGGATCCAGAAATTTTTTAATTACTTAGTAATTAAAAACTACTGAACTGATACCAGTGATGACTGATACCTAAAAATGCTTTAAAATGATCAGAGTCAGAAAAAATATTATAAAAATAGGGCTGTTTAAAAGACATGGATACGCAGTAAAAATCACTAAAAGATGCCTTGAAACAAGGTAACAAATACTTTCAACAGCAGAAGCCTACGATACAGGTGTTACAAATGCGTCGCCTCTGGAGCTACGGTGTATGCCAATCAAAAATAAATACAGGGCTTCAAATCTAAAATTTTACGTTTCAGATTTTATTTTTTTCTGACTTTATTCGAAGAGAATTTCACCTTCTCATTGCTACTTTTTATTCTCCACAAGATGGCATCGTCAGATATATCTTTAATGTGACGTTTCGTCTTTGGGTTTGTTCGGGTTTGTTCGTCAACTGAATTTTTTTTAAATACGGGCTTGATTTTTAAATTAAAATTATGAAAGGAACTAAATCTACGTTCAGTGGTATACAACACACTGGCCTTCCGACGACCATCTTCATTAAAACACCCCTAGTGCGTTCCTGTAATTTACTTTTGTTTAACAAAATTCGATTTAATTCGCAACTGTAAAACGCAATGAATGTTTTAAAAAATCTTAAAAGAATGCGGGCTTTAAGAGTCAAGTTTTATGTGTATGAAATAAATAACTTGTAGGTACTTAAACTAAGTAGAAATTTGATGAAACTATCAGTTTGAAATAAAAAAAACACTAGTACGTAATAACAATAAAGAACAGAAATAGTAATAATAATTTAAAGATTTTCAGTTTTTCATACTAAGGGTATGTTAAAGGTGGGTAAATTTAAGGAACAAAATGTCGGAAAGTCAGTAAGTGTTGTATATAGCTGAACGTAGATCTAGTTCCTCTTTCATAATTTAAACAACAGAATACAGGTTCACATTTAAAAAAGAATTAGTTGATGATGGTGATTCAAAGACGAAACGTCGCATTAAAGATCTAATGATGCCATCCTAGGTCCCCAACGGGGGCGGTACAGCCTCCCAGGAGGTGATGGCGTTAAAATGTGTGACGGAATTTTTGAAATATGTTCATCATTCACCAATCATTATACCTTGTCAATTTCTGGGTTTGTTCGGGGTTTCAGGTCAAAGGAACTCACTTTGATCCAAGCGCAGATCAGGGGGGTGGGTCATGACCCCCCAACCAAATATACTGTTTTGACTAACGTGGCAGCGTATTACTTTCCCTTGTTTGACCCCCCCTTAATAAAGTTTGACCCCTCCCCCCAAACGAAGTTCTGGACCTGCCCTTGTTTTGATCAATATACAGGGTGTTATGGACATGACGTATTATATTTAAACCGGCAAAATAAATTGAAAAAAAATATTCAAGAATGGCTATGTCAGAAGAAATAAACAAACTACAGATGTTCAAAGACGTCAGTGAATTTCGACCAGCGTTGTCATATCTCCAGAGTAAACTCTTTAGAAGCTCAATAATCTTTTGATTGAAACGAAGTTCTTTATAAAAAAAAGGAATGTTATTTAGGCCCCATGCTCTCTTACCTTTAACAAAATTTATAATTCTCGCGTAGATTTTTTCTATGCACTTTTGTCACATCACACAGAAAACACATATCAAAAGTCAATGTTCAGTCAACCTATCGATTGATTCCGCTTCATTTAAAAAAAAATGGAATTTTCTCTAAAACACATGCTCATTTCCTTGTTATTTAAAAACTAGTTCCATAATTTGTATAAACAATTATTTATACACTGAATAATATGTTTTAGTACACCGGCGCACTTTTGTTTTTGACAAACATATTAAATTTACGGCATTTAAAAACCACTGTAATAATAAACAAATAAACGTTTCAGTTCGATTTGTTTGTTTACGATGTTTGTTTGAGTTGACATTCCGTATTCCAGCGGGCAGGTGGATCGACCTGTCAATTTCGGATCGGTCTGGCCCAACTACCAAATACTAATAACTAGAAATCCAGCTTTGTCGACAAAGAGTTGTTGCTATTTTATAAGTTTAAATTGATACGTCGAGTAATTTCCTTTGGTAACATTAATTTTCCGTTTTATTTTCTTTCTCTGCTGCAGGACAAAATTCATGTTTGTTAAATTTAGTTTTAAATTTTAAGTTTTGCCGCGCAAATTTCCAAGTCTGGCTTCCAGCTGATTTTCGAACATGTACGAACATTATAGCGAATTTTGTTTTATATTGTTTCCTAAAATTTTTTGTTATTCTACTTGAAATGCCAAGAACTTCAATCGAACTGATATTTTTGTGGTTTTGTTGGTTTTGTGCTAGGGACCAGAACAGGAAAATGCGTAACAGCAAGGATCTTGTATGGATTATGGATTGAAGATTCCCCAAACCGAGAGGTGCCGGCAAAGAACATTTAAGTATATCTGTGGTTCAACAATTAAGAATTACGATAATTTCAATGGAATTGTTGATAGAGGACTACCGAGAAACCTTAACATGTTAGCTGCTGTACTACAAAAGTTCACAGGTTGGAACTACAAGACTACCCTTTACAAGAAGGTTACTACGAGTAGTACGTACAGTCAAGTCGAAGTATCTGATTAATTTCGAAGGATACTAGTCAAAGATGAGGCTAGATTTACCCGAGATGGAATATTTAATCAGTGAGACCAATATCAAACGAGATAAGGTTTTACTTGAACATATCGGCAGGAGAAACGGAAACGGAGAAGATATTGGACACGTTGCTTTGCCCCAAGGTCATCTAATCTTACACAGTGTGATTTTTCTACGGGATACCATGAAAGAAATAGTTTATAAAGGGCCAATTTGTGTCCTATCCTATTTGTCTGTTTGTTATAAAGTGTGTAGCGTGTTGTGTGTAGCGATTTTGTGCGATAAGTGCCTATCTTCAATAAACTAATTTGAAACATGTGTGTGTTTCTTTAAGTGATTTATGGTAATTTTTTCAGTGTTTCACTATGTGTTCTGTGTCTCTGACGATACACTGGCTTATGTTCTGAGATCGAAAGAAAAACGCCGAAGGGGTTTTAGTGCTTTACCCACTAAAACCAAAAAAACAGAAGATGTCTATGCCCTGGATTAAGTGTTAGTGTACTGGCACCTGGATTCGCTTCTATTTGGATACTAGGTAAGCTAAATATTTATTTTTATAAGAATCTAAAGTTTTACATTTTTACACAGTTTGGCAACATTGCGCCGTAACATGTGTTTATTACACAGCTGGGCACTGTAAAATGATTCATGGCCGCGGAGTCACCTGTGAGTAAGAGGGTGTGTTACCCAACTTTTTAAACGTTCAATTTGAAAAAAAAATATGTAGCGCTTCTCTAGGACACCCCAGGAGTCACCCATTTATATATACGTCATTTCCATAACACCCTGTATTTCAAAAAGAAGTGTTGGCGGTAAGACCGTGGACCGGGTGACATAAATGCTTAATCTAATAATATTAGTAAGCTTATTAGCATAGTAAATAAAGTATTGTTTATGGTAGGTCTATTCTACTTTCCTTAAAATATTATGCAGGGTGTTAATTAAGTATGTGCAGTAACAACTGTCAAGTTAAATGATGCAATTATTTTCCATAGATACGAAAAAAATTCAAGAGACAAAAGTGTTGTATTTTTAGTTGCTTAATCCGAGAAAAATATAAAAATTCCAAAAAAGCCAGTGGCTTGCTTTTTTCTTCCAATAGTATTCGTTAAGGTGCCACCCGGGATGCCACTGGACTCAATAAATTTAATCGACTTAGGGTTAAATTAGCCACTTAATATTACAAATAAAACTACCAAATTTCAACAATATCGACAAAAGGATATTTAAAATTTTTTTTTTAACACCCTATATCTTGAAAACGAGGCATTTGCGGACCCATGTTTATATGAACTTTTCATCTTAGAATCACCCAAAGAATCGTCTCTTAGAATTACTGCATATCGTCGATGACACAAGGAAACCTCGTAACTTTATAAAACACAATTCTTCAGGAGAAGCAAAAGAAAACTTAAAAGTGATATACAATGTATATTTTCTCAACTACTTCCAGAGGGATCATATTTCATTGTATTACTTTCTTACATTATTAAAAATTAATACGACTTGTTTTTTTAAAACTTCAAAATTCTAAAAACATTTTTGTAAAATGGAGTTAAAAGGTTTTCGCTTTATGATAGGAAATCATAATTGGAGTTACAAGTTAGATTGTGAAATAAAATAAATACAACAATAATAAAAGGTATATCCTGTATTATATTGGCAAAAAAAATTTCAAAGATGGCAATGTCCCAAAACTTAAAACAATGTTCTTAAAAATAATAACAAAAATGAGAACAAAATAAACTATTTTTTGAAAATGTTACGAACAAAAAAAAATATTAATGAAAACAAATTAAAAGAGTTGCACCATAATTATCATATTATTACCAATGATGTGGGATGTTATCATAGAAGGAGTGATAATCTTGATCTATGACAGATTTTAGTGCCTGGAGATGATTGAATTTCTCAGTTTTAATGGAAATCCTATTCGCTTGCAAACGTGGGAGATTTTCAAATAGGATCGGAATAATTTTATTTTTATTAATTCTTCATTCATTCATTCTTTGGATCATATTTAAGTGCCCTAATATCTGTCACAGTAGGATCGCCACTTTTCTTACCCGGTCGAATTGAAAGTAAAAAATTTCAAAGGTTTTAAGCTATTAAAGAAGCGATGGTCTAGATAAGTTACTTGGTATGGCTTTGGTGATTTTCGATTCTGTCTGCAAATCACAGCATAGTCAGCTGGTACATTAATATTAGTTCCTTTCAACTTTTTCCAAGGAGACAATCTGTTAATGATCAGACTAAAGATGTGTACAATTATCGCCTATCTCGTGCAAGGGATACAACCGAAAATGCGTTCGGAATATTATGTGCATATATTCGCATTTTCTTCCAACCTATAGCTGTTGCTCCCGAAACCATAGATAAATTAATTATATGTGCCTGTATTCTGTATAATATTTTACGTGAAGCAAAAATGCTTGCTCCAAATCAAGCTACTTTGGATGATCTTACTTAATTAATCGTATATCATACTTTTTGAGCGAAGTCCATTTAATTTTTTTTTGCTGCTATAACCTATACATGCTCATATGCCAGGCTCTATCGGTTAGTTTGTGGTGATCGGTTTTGGGAGTATCACGAGTAATTTTTCCATATATCCTTATAACGTTATTTAAAATTTTAAAACGTTATTCGTTAAAGTTTTAAAACAAGAGCAGAGATACGTATTGTCCGAAACCGAACGATTTACTGCACCAATTATGTCTGTTGAGAACTATCATGGTTTTATAAGTGGAATAAAACCAAGTCGACTATGAATTATTATTAAGACCGAGGCGATTTGGTTTTAACCAGAGCCATAAAACACACAACTATAAAACATGGAAGATAATTAAACGTGTGTGTGTTTATTTCAGAAAAAATAATTATTAAAACAAATAAACCCGCACAAAATTTATTGCCCGAGAAATTAAAACAATAAAGAAAAAGTTACTTGGTACTTTTATTGGAGGGGCTTTATTGATAGGATAGAATGTATAGTGTATAGTATTACCAAATCTAATTGAAATTTATAAAATTAATTACCCGGGCTGTTTACATCAATAAAGACCCGCGGGCAGCTGCCAGTAATAATAAAATCCATTTTCTTCGGAGCGACGGTGAGCATTTAGTTTAATATATGTCAATTAGCTTTATCAATACTATATCAATATTTCTCTTAGCGGAAGCCTTGTTAGATTTCATAATGACTTTTGTACAAAGCGTTCTGTCAGGAGCACTGTGGAAAACCTGATATTTCCATCAGTCTAGCGCAGGACCAAGTTCTTCCAGCAGTACATTACTAAAATATGCTTTCCTGTACTAGAAGTAGTATAGTTTCGCAATGGAAAAAAACTATATCTCTAATTACAAGAACCTATATTTCCAACAATGCGGTGTGAAACTCCCACCATAAACTACGTCGGTATTTCTTTCTTCTTCTAAGTCAGAGCTAAGGTTTAAAGTGCAATTATAAAGTAAGGGAAGAACACCACCCGACATTCCTGCAGTTGAATCCGAAATGACCGAAATCGTGTTCCGTCAGCGTCCCGTCAAACGAATCCTGAAAGGACTCGACGTCAAAAAAGCTACTGGTCCAGACGAAATTCCTATTATAGTTCTCAAGACATGCGCCGATGAACTAACAACAGTATTTTGTAGACTTTTCAACTTAACCTACAAAAAAGGAATATTTCCATCTTGCTGGAAGACGGCGCGAGTCCAGCCTATTCCAAAGAAAGGTAAGAGAACCCTGCCTAACAACTATCGACCAGTCGCATTGCTTTCAGTTATATCAAAAGTAATGGAGAAAGCTATTAACCAACATCTTCTAAAGTGCCTGGAAGGCTTCAACATCATCAGCGATCATCAATATGGTTTTCGGAAGTCCAGATCAACTGGAGATCTTCTAGCCTATGTCACCCATATTTGGAACAACGCAATCGAACATCATGGGGAGTCTCGGGTTGTTGCGCTGGATATTTCTAAAGCTTTTGATCGTGTTTGGCATGAGGGGCTTCTAAGTAAACTGCGATCCTATGGTATGCCCAATCGATTCTGTGCATGGTTGTCTAGCTTTCTTAAGGACCGCTCTCTGCAAGTGGCGATTGACGGATTTCTCTCAGATACCTTCACCGTCAATGCCGGTGTTCCTCAAGGGTCCATATTGTCTCCCACTCTCTTCTTACTCTACATTAACGACCTTCTAGTGAAAACTAAAAATCCGATATTTAGTTTTGCTGACTTATCTCATCTTTCTCTTTGAATGCGCAAACATCGGCTGCCAACGCACATCTTCGCAGACAGCATGAAGTATCACGCCTCAACAAAGACCTGGAAGAAAGTAACCAAGTCGAATTTAACGCTAAAAAACCCCAGGCAGCAGTTTTCTCTAAAAAGGTTAACATTACAGAACCGGAAATAGTCATGGCCGGACACGCAATACCACTGGCTTCATCTATTAATTTGCTGGGTGTCAATCTGGGAGGAAATATGTCTTGGCATAACCAAGTTGTGGCAATCGCCAAGATAGCTTCTCAGAAGCCCTCAACAACTACTGACACTATACAAAGCCCCGATTCGACCATCACTAGAATACTGCTCTCATGTCTGGAGCTCTGCACCCAAACATATATACTCTTCGGCTACTGGATTCCATCGAAAGGAGGGCTATTCGTCTGATCGGAGACCACGAGCTGACGAAGAACCTCGACAGCCTAGAACATCGCAGACAGGTTGGGGATTTGACTCTCTTTTACAGATATTTTCATGGAAGGTGCTCGGCTGACCTTGCCCTCTTAATTCCGCCCAGAGCGACGAATAGCAGAAATACACGACGAGCCACTGCCGCCCATCCATATGTGGTTAAGCTTAGTACTCCTCGAACTTCACTATTTAAGAATTCTTTCATCTGGAGGACTTCATCCTTGTGGAACGACCTTCCCGAGGTCGGTTTTCCCAACGGATATAACCTCCAACGATTCAAAACCAACGTGAATCGCTTTTTACGCACATGCACCACTCCCAGAGTGCCCTAAAGGATTTTTCTATAGTGCTTGTGTTTGACCAGAAAAAAAAAAGCAAAGGCAAATAAACGTCCCATTCTTTTTATTGCAAATTGTGCAAAACAAGAGAGCAGTTTTTGGAAAATGGGATTAAAAAGTTTTTACCATCAGGATTCAAAGGATTGCCCGCATTACGCTGTACTTTGTTGAAAAAACTTGAAAACCAGCACACTAGTGGCAAAACGCCGTCGCAGAAAATTTAATTTGTCTGCGACCGCGTCCAAAATACGCACAGTAAATACTAGAAGAACCCATGCGGGCCGGTATATGTGGTGTAAATTCAGATAATGTGACAGATATTTTGACGATACTCCCGTTATAATTTAATAAGCGCGACTCTTTTTTTACGTCACAACAGAAAGAAAAAAGTAATTTTTTCGTCGAGGAGAGGCTTCAAAAATCCCTGATTTTCTGGAGATTTTTCAGGACTTTTAAAAGGGACAGGGGAAAACAAACCAAAAATTAACTCCATATTTATTTTAAGGAACATTATTACTCTCATATTTTAATGGTATTCTACGATTGTAATGGAATATAATCAATAATCTCATCGAAAAAAAGTTCATTGTTTGTTAATTCTACAACGAGATCCTTAATAATTGAAATTATAGGTATAGTTGTTGCAGAATTATACCATTGACTCTTACTGCCATAAATAAACTACCTGATTAAACCCTATTGTATACGCCTCAACCTCTTCAAAGCTCAATAAATGGGATCAGGGCCGGCTTGAAAATGTATACCACACCACATGATTTATTTTTATAATTTAAAATAAATAGATAGGTATTTTTAGTTTTGGGTACCTATAATAAATGTAAAATAATGATAACAATTAATGATAATTGAAAATAATATAATTTAAAAGTATAACTATTAGGATAACAAGTACAATAAAAATTAATTAAATTCTAAGAAACTATTGATAATTTATTCAAAATTTAACTCTGTATCACTATCACTATCTTCATCTAAGCCTAAACTTATAATTAAGTGTTGAACATTTGTAATCATACAATTGTAAGAATTTTCCACCTCAAGTACACAGTTTTTCCAGCTGTCTGCACTAATTTTTCTTACTTCGTTTTTAATTAATTCTACTACAGATGCATTTAATGTAGGAGAAATATTATTTCTCCTAATATTGGATTTTAATTCGTGCCATATTAGCTCAATAGGATTGAATATACAATAGTACGGAGGAAGACGCAACACTGTATGTCCATTTTCTGCTGCAAGTTTGTCACACTCGTATTCCTTATTTAGTTTAAAAGCTTTTAATTCTTCGGTTCTCGTTTTTTGTAAGTTTCTTCAAAATATAAATCATTTTCAATAATATAATTTTGAATTTCTGCTTTTGTATTATTAGAATTGGGAATGATTTTTGCTTGCCGACTATGATAACTAGCATTGTCCATTACAATGACGCTATTTTCAGGTATATTTTTAAGGAGTTTATGTTTAAACCAATCTTCAAAAAGTTGTGTGTCGGTATCTTGATGGTCATCTAAAGAAGAATCTGCTATGTTTTTAGCTGAAAGCAACATACAATTTGGAACAAACCCGCTCTCTGAACCAGTATGTAATATTGGTGCCTTAGTTTGAGATTTTTTGAAAAAATCATCCCAACCTTTTCTTGGAGTGTCATGGGTATCGAACCATGTTTCGTCAAGGTAAATAATTGGACGAATTTCTTCTCTAAATTGTTTAACAGGTGTTAAATATTTAAGTCTCCATTCCCGTAAACGTTGAGATTCCATTAATGTTTGTCTTTTATCAATGCTTCGGTATTTAAAACCCATTTTACGCAATATTTTCCTAAGGCTTGAAAGGCTACAAGATATATTTGTTTGGTCTTTAATCAGCCGCCAATTGAGGGAAATCAAAGTGGATACAGTTTGTACCTCATACATTTAGTAAATCTTTCTTCTTAATAAATCCGTGTCAATTTCGTCAATGCTTCTAAATGTGCCAGAATCACTCCGATTTTTTCTAGGATTAACAGGTTTAAGTACTATGTCTCTTACCGAAGATAAAGGAGTTTTTGTCAAAGTAGACGTCTCTGCTAAAGCATCCATCGAATTAAAATTTCTACTCAACAACAATTGATACACATTTTTAATTATTAGTTTGGCATCGGTAGATAAATGCTTTCTTTTAAAAATGACACTTGAAGATGCCCCCCTATCAGCACAATTCCAAGGACGCCACATTCTACCACTAATAAGTCTAACTAAAAATTACTCGCCGGAAAACCACCAAAGACTACAATTATTAAAAATAACTTTGTATTTATATATGCATCAGGCATAGGTATAAATTGAATTTATATACCTGGTCCGGCTCTGCTCGAAAAGGTTTTAAAATTTGGGATTTCCTTATTTATTTTATGGTCGAAGGGATAATGAGGTTTATTGGAAAGTCCGTCCTGGCTAGTTGTATTTCGTTCGTATTTCTTGCATGTCTTGATTAGTTTTAAACTACAAAGGTTCTCTGGACTGAAGCGGAAATAATGGGTTTTTAAGTTAGTTTTTCAGCTGAACAGAATCAAATTTTATATTGCTTCAATAAACTGTCCAAATATTTCTTAATGATCAAACACAAGCACTATAGGAAAAATGCTTTAGAGCACTCTGGGAGTGGCGCGTGGGCGAATAAAGCGATTCAAGTTGGTTTTGAATCGTCGGAGGTTATATTCGTTGGGAAAAACGACCTCGGGTTTGTTCGTCGTTCCATAAGGATGAAGTCCTCCAGATAAAATAATTCTTAAATAATGAAGTTCGAGGAGTACTAAGCTTAACCATATATGGATGGGCGGCAGTGGTTCGTCGTGTATTTCTGCTATTCGCCGCTCTGGGCGGAATAAAGAGGGCAAGGTCAGACGAGCACTTTCTGTAAAACCTGTCTTCGATGTTCTAGGATGTCGAGGTTCTTCGTCAGCTCGTGGTCTCCGATCAGACAAATGGCCCTCCTTTCGATGGGATCCAGTAGGATTACGTAAAAATCCAATTAAGTTTTGTTAACGATTTCCGATACCTATCTCCAACCGCTTCTGAGATAAAACTAATTAAAGAAATTTTTCATAAAAAACATGTCTACGGTAATTTGACCTTACTTTGTAACTAACGCAGTTAAAGATTAAAAAATTTGAGACCATTTAGAGAAGGTTTATTTCATAAAAATACTAGACATTTTTATACAAGGTAATTTTAAAATAATATAATATAATAAATATTCATTCAAGTAAGTTTTTTAAAATGAAACACCCTGTATTTTAATTTACCATTACGGGTAGGATTACATTGTTGATCTACTTTAATTACGTAATTGTTCAGTACACAAAGTAGTTTTTAAGTCAAAAAATTGCCCTACGAGTATTTATTTCCACTAGGAATGTAAATTTTTTAAAATACGCTGTATAAAATATGTCTAGTAATTTTCTGCAATAAAAACACCCACACCTGTTCAAAATTTTCTCAAATTTTTTATATATTTAACTGCGTGAGTGGCCCTGTATAATAAGGCAATTCCATAACGCCCTCTATAACTCAAGCTTGCGTTAAATATCTATTGTTTCCTAAAATAAATAAATCTCGTAAAAAATAAGATAATATATTATTAAAGAACATCTAGTAATCAGGTCGTCTAATGCACCAAAATAAATTTAAGTACAAAAATACTTAGGTTTAATTACACATACATATCAAGTTGAAAAATACAAAATCATTCTTCGAGGTACCTACGACAGATTCAGTACAAATTTAAATATACAGTGAAACGTCTCCTAAAGGACATCTCTGATAAGCGGACATCTTTATTAAGCGGACATTTTATCATAGTCCGGAACTAGGTATATAAAATTCCATGAAAATCAATCTCTCTTGGGCGGCCTTCTCCTTTCGGCGGACGCGGACAGGCTGTTTTCATACAAAGAGTGGAAAAACTCTCCTTTAAACGGACAAAAAAATTTTAAAACTATTTTGAAGACGAATAAGCACCATGCATAAACTCTCTGAAGACAGACCGCCAACCAATCGCGTATGCGTGGCACGCGAAAGGACCTCGCCGAATGAAAGTATATGTGATTCCCACACTGCAGTCCGCCGTTTATTTGTGAGTTGTAAGGTTAAAATCGCAAACAATGGCAGAAAAACCTCGCGTTTTGAGTCTGAAAGAGAATATTGATGTTGTGGAAGTTTGTAATTTCATAACAATAATTTGGGCGAGTTCATTAACATTGATAGCAGTGTGCTATTAGAAGATGATAGTGACCCCATGCCTACCGATTATGTAGCCTAAACTGAAAACACATCAATATCTGACGACTTTGATGAAGAAGTTGAATGCAGTAATCAAACAAATGTCACCAGTTATAAACAAGCCATTAGCATGGTAAAGGAATAAGAAGAGCATACAAAGAATAGAGATGACTCTACAGCAATGGAATTGTTTAATTGTTATCAGACTTGGAATTACATTTTCTAGATTGCAAGTTTAAAACACACACACGTCAAACTACGTTATTTTTTTTAGTACTACATCCTAACTAAAACTAATGTATTTTTGTTATGTTTAATAATATACATAGGGGCATTCCGCGATAGATTTATTTTTAAAATTAAAGTTGAACTCCTGAGTAGCCCAAAATGTTCGTCTATGTGTCCCTAATGACCGTGAACTTTTTTTAATTTTTTTTCGCTCCCGTTCCCAAGATATCCACGCTTCAATAAAGCAAAATCCAGGTTTTTGCCCATTTTTCTCGGGCATTCATCTGCAAAAAACTTTTAACAGACGCGTTTTAGGAGAAAATGTTAAATGGCAAAGTTGTTCGGCTTGAATAGAGGAATAAGATACCGAGGTGGAAATTTTTCTTTGGCCGGAAAACATATCCTAAAAATTGCGTTTTTCCGGAAAAATAGAGAAAACCCTAATCTCGCCCATTTGAAAATCGCTCCACCTGGACCGATAACCTTGATAAATGTGTCGAGAATAAGCTGGTAAATCTTTAGAGTGGTTCTCGCCATAGAACAGCCGCAATCTCAAAAATAGTAAAAAGAAATGGCAAAAAATTTAAGAATTTGGAAAAAATAACACATGACGATGCACATGTATCTCGATTGCTTCCAAGGTTTTTTCCCGGGAAAAATATGCTCCAAGAGTAACACAGAGGACCCCGAGAACAAAATAAAACTCTCCAGATATACAAAATCTCTCAAACAGTCCCTTTTTCATCTCGAGGAACGGGTGATTCCAACGCTAAATTTCGTGGACATGTTTTGCGCTCAATTGAAAGATCATTTGATTCATACCTTCATCTGTAAAGACCAATATCTAGCGGTCGAGGACTTGAAAAAAAATCTAAAACCGGGAGAATATTGTGTCATGGTTCATTTTGCCGAAAACTATAGTTTCGTGATTCAAAATGCGGCACCCGGTTTCCACTGGAGCAATAATCAGGCAATAATCTATAACGTCGTGATTTATTACAATGACGCAGGGCAAACATTACACTGGTTACTTGTCATAATTTCAGATTCTCTTGCACATGACACAGTGCCGTCTGGACATTTAATAATCAAATTGTTAAATTTCTATTAGAAGAATTCAGGCAGGTTTCGAAAATTCATTACATTTTTGACGGAGCTCGTCAGCAGTATAAAAATTTTTGAAAACGTAATTAATTTGTGCTATCATGCACACGATTTTAATGTAGAGGCTACTTGGCATTTCCATCCCACTTCTCACGGCAAAGGGCCATGCGATGGAATTGGAGCAACTGTTAAACGAGCTGCCTCAAAAAAAAGCTTGCAGAGTACGGGACAAACCATTCAAACCCCTGAACAGTTATATAATTTCTTATCTTCCACTTCGCGTATTAAAACTATCACTCTTAGATACTCGCCAAAAAGTGAATATACAAAAAATGAAAAATACCTTAATAGAAGGTTCAAAAATTGTAAACAAGTCCCGCATAAAATTAACTGTCTAATACCAATTTAAAATGGTCAAATAAGAAGTAAATTGTATTCTCGCAGTTCCGAATATACTGATACTAAAATAGTAGATAAGGTTCTACCCTCAAGAACATTTCCTTGAGCATTCAATTTGCTGTTGTTAAAAGAGATGGAACATCAATGAAGTGTTCTAGTACAAAGAAAAAGCCAAAACAGAATTTCAGTTTTTTTTTCCCGGGAAAGAAACTTGGAAGCAATCGAGATACATGTTGCATCGTCATGTGTTATTTTTTCCAAATTCTTAAATTTTTTGCCATTTTTTTTTTACCATTTTTGAGATTGCAGCTGTTCTATGGTGAGAACCACTCTGAAAATTTACCAGCTTATTCTCGACACATTTATCAAGGTTTTCGACCCAGTGGAGGTATTTTCAAATGGGCGAAATTAGGGTTTCCCTATTTTTCCGGAAAAACGCAATTTTTAGGTTATGTCTTCCGGCCAAAAAAAATTCCACCTCGGGATCTTATTCCTCTTTTCAAGCCGAACAACTTTGCCATTTAACATTTTCTCCTAAAATGCGTCTGTTAAAAGTTATTTGCAGATGAATGCCAGAGAAAATGGGCAAAAACCTGGATTTTGCTTTATTGAAGCGTGGATATTTCGGGAACGGGGGCGAAAAAAAAATTTAAAAAAATTCACGGTCATTAGGGACACATAGACGAACATTTTGGGCTACTTAGAAGGTCAACTTTAATTTTGAAAATAAATGTCTCGCGGAATGCATATACATAGTAATAATTTTGCATTTACATATTACCTAATAACAAATTTCCCATGGGCGGACACCTCTATTAGGCGGTCACATTTAGACAGTCCCGTCGGTGTCCGCCTAAGAGAGGTTTCACTGTATTAGTTATTTCCGAACTGAAACGAATATTCGTTAAGAGGAGACTCTCGATTGCTCATTTGTAGGATTGCAATTCTGTTCCACCCTATGAAGTAATGATACAATAGCACAATGCATGCTATAGCGCAAGGAGGCGTGGTCAGATAACTCTCCAGTTGCGTCACTTCACTCTCCAGACGAAAATATCTTACGTGAGGTCGCGCAATGAGATAGCTTACCTTGTGTTTATCGTATCCTATGAAGTAATATGTATCATTTTATAATTTTAAAGGACAATCAAGTTCGGAGACAAGAAAAAAATAATCGCCCGTGTCTACAATGAACAAGCAACACAACGAATAATACATCATAGGGTAGATAGTTTTACATACTATATACAGGTTGTCAATTTGAGAACTTCCCACCCTTAATATTTCGCTTCCAGTCAATAATATTTTTTCGAATTGGCACCCTGTATACAGGGTGTTATGGAAATGACGTATTATATTTAAACCGGCAATTCCTGAGATGAATACAAATTGAAGAAAAATATCCTTAAATGGCGCTTTCAATTCATTTAGCGGTAAAAATGACCTGACGTCAAACCAGGAATACCTCTGTACCGCACTGCGGCACATCCGAATTCTCACCGGTGTTGTCAGAATTACACTCTTTAAGTTTGAAATACCCAACTACGTAACTAGGTCAAATGTCAATGACCTTTTGACTTCTGATTGGCTGATTTTTTAATGTAATTTTATTTAGGCCACACACATACACTTACTTGTCGGTCTTATTTAAAAATTAATGTCAACTTCTATAAAAACTTATACAGCGTTTTAGTAAAGAAACCGGCACATCACATAACCTGGTTATGCAAAACTAAACTACACATGAACATTGGCCGCTATAAAACTGCACAAAATTCACTTGGAGACATCGTTTTTATTAACATTGGCTTGTCTCGCTTAGGTTTACATGAACTTTTGCTTTTAATTAAAAAACACATTGTAAAAAATGTAAATAACATTAAAAATCACATCTGACCTGAAATATTCAAAACACGAACTGTCAAAAACTAGAAATGTATTATAATGCAATGCATGTTTTCCGGTAGATTCCTGCGCATTCACCAAAAAAGGTTGAAATAAATAATTATAATAATCTACAGCATTTATTTATTGTTTTCCTTCACTGCTGTAGATACCAATAAAGATTAAAAAACTTGTTAATCGCTGCTCTGGTGCTTTATTTCATTCGAAAAGCTTAAAAAAATTAAATCGATCGTTTCACAGCGGGATTTTAAAACCCAAGATTAGCACATCTCTAGTATAAATCGACAGGTTAAAAGGTGACATTTGCTTGACAACAAGCGGCTTGGCGCGAAAGAGTTTTTTCGGGATATTTAATCAACTGTACAGTGCGAATAAGTGGGAAAATGTTTAGTACATACAGAAAAATCAAGTCGAAGGCATATTAGAAAATGTTCCTTTAGTAAGAGACCGGAAATCGCAAGGTCACCGGATCTTACATCATGCAATTTTTTCTATTATTTATTTTTGGATGCAGCAGATAAAATAATTGCTGAACGTTTTAGTTTATAAAGTGCCAATTGTGTCCTATTTGTGTGTTTGTTAAAGAATGCATTAGTGTGTAGCGATTTTGTGTGACAAGGGCCTATCTTAAAAAAACTAATTTGAAACATGTGTGTTTCTTTAAGTGATTTATGGTAATTTGTTCAGTGTTTCACTATTTGTTCTGTGTCTCTGACGATATACAGGGTCATGTTCTGATATTGGAAGAAAAACGCCGAAGGGGTTTTAGTGGGTTATAAGCTTTACCCACTAAAACCAAAAAAACTGAAGATTTATGTGCCCTGGATTACTTGCTAGTATACTGGCACCTGGATTCACTTCTATTTGGATACTAGGTAGCTAAATATTTATTTTTATAAGAATCTAAAGTTTTACACGAACAATTTGGCAACATTGCGCTAGAACATCTGTTTATTACACAGCTGCTCAGTGTAATGTGACTGTGCCGAAGAGTTGTGTATGGGTTTATTGGTGAATTACCCCACTTTTTAAACGTTCGATTTGAAAAAATAAAAATATGTAGCGCTTCTCTAGGACACCCCAGGAGTCACCCATTTAAATATAATATGTCATTTCCATAACACCCTGTATATTAGGTAAACGGTAACTTAAATAACTTATACTATACATATTATAATACATTGGGTAACTAGTGTTGGAAATAGCTTATTACGCACAAATAGAAATCCCATGAGTGCGTAATTGCATTACAACTCGAATTACGTGTGTTACTTTAACTAAAAAGATGTATCTTTAATTTTTCTTTTAGCACTATTTCATAGCAAACTTTTAGTTGTTATAGTAGTTTTAATATGGTGACATTTGAATAAAGTTAGTGCCTTTATCCCTTCATCCCAACATTTGTAATAGCAGCCGCCTACGACTCTCTTGTTATTCTTTAGTAAAAGTGCTCATATTGAAAATTGTTGATAATAAATAAGGCGGCCTTGTTTACTATACGATTTACTCTACAAAAAGCGTGCGATTTACTTTACAGTGCATCATTTATTGTACTATCGATAGTGACTTGTGACGTTTTATTTAGCTTAACTCTTACACCATGGGTGATCAACCGTGGCACGCCGGGTTTTAACAGTGGCACGAGAGACAAAATTGACAAACTTGAAAAATATCAGGAACTTTCTTCGTCACAACGCCAGAAAATAGAGTACAGCGATGCGGTTTTGTCTCGATATTTCACGTTAGTACAAAAACTATCTACCAAAGTTAATAATCCTCTAAACTATAATTTAAAAATGTAATATCCATTTTACAAGATTCATTCTAATGCTAGGTTTGATGGTTTTTGAAGATTATAAAAACATGCTGATCTTTGAACAAATCTTTTTCGATTTCTACGCAAGACTTTAATTGTTACTCACCTGAAATACAAATCGAAATTATTGACTTACAGCACCATGCTATACTGAAAAACAAATTTAAGGAGCCTATTAATAAATTATATTGAATTTTGTAAATCTGTACCAGAAGGAAATTTTCCAAATTTATATGATTTGGTTGTTCAGATATTGTTGTATTTTTGGATCAACATATTTTTGAGAACAAATGTTTTCTATCATGAACATAATAAAATAAAAAATCTTTCAAAATAACTGATATACAAGTAAAATATCTAATTTTGTTAGCATCTTCAAGAACTACTACTACAGATCATTTGTAAAAAAACTACAAATTCAAAAGCCATATTAATTAAGTACCTATACTGACCGTTCAATAATTATTTAGAATTGAATGTTTCAATTTATTCATTTTTATTTTATACTTAACCTAACTGAATGAACCTTTAAAAATGGTTATATTATAATAAAATTAAATTTGTATTTTATTTATTATTGTAAGCTCCACAACTCACTCATTCATGAAAAAATGTACTATTTGCGTAAAAATCTCATAATCAGCCATAAATAACATTTTTCACCTTTTATGTTTTTTGTATATTGGAAAAGTTGAAAGTGGCATGCATAATTTTTAAATAGTGGCACTCTTCGCAAAAAGGTCGGCCACCCCTGTCTTACACTGGCAACACTATCTCACGAATAACGACCCGAAGTCGTGGAACGTGCCCGTCTGCCATCATCATAAAAGATAAATTTTACCTTCATGTAAAGCCTCGCCGCGTCCGTGACATTAAAATATCCTGATGCGGGCCAGCACGCATTAATACTACCAGAAAATATAACAACAAAGCCCGGTGAATACCCCAGCTGGCGACTTTTTTTAATAAGACAGGTGCACCTACTTAGCGGCAGGTGCAAACCGCCTTGATTTTCTTTTAAGACGGTGGTGTTTTTGAAAAGGATAGATACCCCGTGCCGGAGTCTTGATTTGTCTTTGAGACGACATCTGTTGTTGTTTTGTTGGTATTTATTTCGTAATAAAACGGTACCATTGATGCTCCATATTTTTTGTCATGTAGGCCGACCTCTGGCCGACCTATGCGATGTTTTAAGATATATAAAGAGACGTATTTAATTGCCGTTAGTTGTAAAGTAATTAGGCTAGTGCAATTAATAATCTCTTACTCTTGTGAAATAGAAACAAATAACATTAAGTATTGATAGTGTTGGGGATACCTTTTATCATACTAACAGTCTCCATTGCTGCATTGTTTAAAGACATAAGAATTAGGTCCGCCATCTTGAAAAAAAAGCGTCCGTAACTTCGAAATACACCAAAAATAGTTTTTTTTTGAAGAGATAAAAAATAAAGATAATAGAAAATACATCTAAATTTGATTTTTTTATAACATTATAGTACAGGGTTGGTCAAACCACGCAGAAGACTAACACGCAGCTTGCTAATCAAGTGGGTGTTCATGCCTCCATATACTGGGTCTTTCTTAATAACATGCTAATATTATCAGCATACTTATATTATACTGCAATTATTTACCTTGACGAAACATGGTTCGATACCCATGACACTCCAAGAAAAGGTTGGGATGATTCTTTCAAAAAATGTCAAACCAAGGCACCATCAAATAAAGGCAAAAGAATCACAATATTACATGCTGGTTCAGAGAACGGGTTTGTTCCAAATTGTCTGTTGCTTTCAGCTAAAAGCATAGCAGATTCTTCTTTAGATTACCATCAAGATAACGACGCATAACTTTTTGAAGATTGGTTTAAACATAAACTCCTTAAAAATATGCTAGTTGTCATAGTCGGCAAACAAAAATCATTCCCAATTCTAATAATACAAAAGCAGAAATTCAGAATTTTATGATTGAAAATGATTTATATTTTGAAGAAACTTACAAAAAACGAGAACTGCTAGAAGTATTAAAAGCTTTTAAAATAAATAAGGAATACGAGTGTGACAAACTTGCAGCAGAAAATGGACATACAGTGTTGCGTCTTCCTCAGTACTATTGTATATTCAATCCTATTGAGCTAATATGGCACCAATTAAAATCCAATATTAGGAGAAATAATATTTCTCCTACATTAAATGCATCTGTAGTAGAATTAATTAAAAACGAAGTAAGAAAAATTTCTGCAGACAGCTGGAAAAACTGTGTACAGCATGTACTTAAGGTGGAAAATTCTTACAATTGTATGATTACAAATGTTCAACCCTTAATTAGAGGTTTAGGCTTAGATGAAGATAGTGATAGTGATACATAGTTAAATTTTGAATAAATTATCAATAGTTTCTTAGAATTTAATAAATTTTTATTGTACTTAATAATTAATAACTTAATAGTTATACTTTTAAATTATATTATTTTCAATTATCATTAATTGTTATCATTATTTTACATTTATTATAGGTACTTAAAACTAAAAATACCTATCTATTTATTTTAAATTATAAAAATAAATCATGTGGTGTGGTATACATTTTCAAGCCGGCCCTGGTCCCATTTATTGAGCTTTGAAGAGGTTGAGGCGTATACCACAGGGTTTAATCAGGTAGTTTATTTATGGCAATAAGAGTCAACGGTATAATTCTGCAACAACTATACAAGACATATAAACATATTTTCAAATCTTAATGTCAATGGGTTACGAAAACTGTACGTCAAACGACAAAAATCATGCTTACCAAGGAATGAGAATTTCAAAAATAATTGTATAACAAACAAGAATTAGCGTACCTACCATTCTTTTCTTCAAAAATGCCGATAGCAATTCCCGCACGAACGCCACTGGTCGGAATAAAAAACATGTTATACATCATAAAACGACAAGTTAAATCATTTGTTCACAAAACTGTGCTCGTGTATAACCAAATACAACCTATTATTTCCATGTCTTAAGATATTATGTAAATATAAAAATTTAACAGCTCCATCACCAGTTCCAGGTATAGTCTGGAGTATATGTAGATCCAAAGGAATGGGGTTGGATTCGAAATAATAATGTTATTTCTCTAAAGTCAATGGATGAAGCGACTGTGCCTGATTAAGTTTTAAAAATTATTTTCTGTAATGAAAAACTGGGTTTCACCAAACTTTGCAGCTGGAGAAAATCAAATATTTTCTTCAGATTTGTGTGGATAGTGTCATGACACATCCTGTCTTAACATTTCTTTAGATATTTCGAAAACCTGTTAAATGTAAATAAGACTTTAAATATGTAAACAGGTATAGTAGGAAATTAATTACAAGTATTAAATAGGGGGTTGTTGTACTATAATGTGATAAAAAATCATATTTATATGTATTTTATTTATTGTCTTTAATTTTTATCTCTTCAAAAAAATTCATGTTTTTGTCCTTTTGGAAGTTACAAACGCTTTCTTGTATTTAAACAAAGGCAGCAATGGGGACTTAGTAGATTAAAAGGTACCCCAATACTATTTCAACTTTGTGTTATTTTTTTCTATTTCAAACCTTAATTGCACAAGCCTAAATAGTTAAATCGTTATATTTTAGAAAATAACTTTATAATTTTAGATTTAAGTCAATAAAAATAAAATAAAGGAGAATGCCAACCAATAAACGTTCGCTATATTTACTTCTCAATACGACATAATTCATATGTCAATATATGTCAATTGCAACCCTTAATTAACGCGCTTGCAGTAAATAATAGTAATAATTAGAAATTGGGAAGGAAGACGTTTTTCAAGAATATTTGCAGCTTTCGTGGTTTAATTTCCTAAAAGGGGTAGATGTTATCCTTAAAATCTTAAATTAGAATGCTACATCATTTTAAAGGTTGTTTAAATCGCTTTCCAGTAATAAGATATTTAATTATTTTTTGGGTAGTAGTTTCCAAGAAATAGCTTCCCAAAAATGGACTTAATTAGAACTTGAATGGACTGAGATTTATGGTTTTCAAGTTATGATTTAAAAAAATATTATTGTGTGCACTTCTCTTTTAGTAGAATTATTAGACGTTCGTAGGTAGTCACTTCGCGTGACACCCTTTCCAACAAACCCGAACAAACCGCCTAAAGAAAGTTACAATTACTTCCATTTTTGAAAGGCGATTTCGTGGAAAGTAGGTATTACTTAAAAAATAATAAATTAGGGTATATTATATTGGAAAGAAATTTACAAGACAAGACCTTTAAAATTATATTATGCCACTTGACACCCCCCCGAACAAACCCCCTCTTTAATATCTATCTAATCTACCCCTCCCAGGGCCAGGGCCCACGAAGGCTGCAAATATTCTTTAAAAGTGTTCCCTTCACAATAAACGTAAAGTCTTTGGGATTATTTACTGGAACCGACATATTAATGGCGGAAAGTTTTTAAATTGACACAATATATCCAATCCATATCCACACCAATCCCTCCTTGATATTGATGCGATTGACATACGATACAGGGTCTCCCAGAATATGTGGGCAATCTCCCGAGTTTAGATAGAACACTTAAAAATAACAGGAGAAGTCCCTAGAATTTTTTTTTCCTACGACCTCCCCTACGGAGATACGGGCCCATAACGGACGTCCTTGGAAATCGTTGTTTTTTAAATAATTTTTTAAGTATTTGGTGTAATTTAATAATTTTTTAATATAATGGCTACTAGATGAGTCTCCTTACAATTCGCCCTTTTAAACAAATTTGTCTTATGTAGTTTACCAGGGACGGACTAGACGTAACACAAAAATGCCTTTTTTTTACCCCCTGTATGATGAAGAAACGACAATAATATTTTTGGATACTCTGAACCTTAAGCTGAAATGAAGGTAGGTACTCTTGATCAATATCGATAAAATGAACCCATGCTTCTATTGCGACGAGTCGTCATCGTCAGTTTGAACCCATCCAAGTGTGTTTAATTGGACCATTTATATTGCCAAGAAGGTTAACTGGAGAACTTTATTTGGAATTTCTTCAAAACAGTTTGCCAGAACTACCTTTGGTAATGCGACTTAATATTTGGTTCATGCATGACGCACATGCACATTTCAGTCTAATAGTTCGAGAACACCTAAATAGGAACTTTAAAAATCGATGGATAGGAAGAGGAGGACCATTGGCCATGGCCTCCTCGATCACCTGACCGAAACCCATTAGATTTTTATTTTTGGGGATATTTAAAAACTTTAGTCTATGCCAATCCAATTGACAATAGAGAAAACTTATTACAAATTAAGGGCTAATGTTGAGGAATTGTGGAGGGTTCAACAGTCTTAACTTCTTAGAGCTAGGGAATGCATAAGATTAGAAGGAGCTCATGTTGAACCCACATACAAAATTATTTAATAAAAATCATATTGGACAAAAAAAAATTTTCATTCATCGACTTTGATCAAGAGTCCTTTTTTTTCACCTTAAGGTTTAGAGTATCCAAAAATATTATTGTCGTGTTGTGTTACGTCTAGTCCGTCCCTGGCAAACTAAATAAGCCAACTGTGTTTAAAAGGGCGAATTTTAAGGAGACTCTAGTAACCATTATACTAAAAAATTATTAAATTACACCTAATATTTAAAAAATTATTAAAAAAAAAAGATTTCCAGAGATTCCCGTTATGGGCCCGTATTTCCATAGGGGAGCCCGTAGGAAGAAAAATTTATAGGAACTTCTCCTGTTATTTTCAAGTGTTCTATCTGAACCCGGGAGATTGACCACATATTCTGGGACACCCTGTATACAAAATCGTCAAGAGATCAAAACATTAATTAAAATGATATTAAGTCTCGGGTTTGTTCATGTCTCAGTCTCAAAAATATTCTTTGTTTTTAGGTTACATCTTTCGCTATTGAGACTTAAAGTATAAAGCCCGATTGAGGAACTTGCGTGCAGAACATTTCTGTCGATTAGTGCAGTCGTTTCGGTACAAGAGCGGTCGCATTAACGTTAAAATGCCGTTTAAAAATCACCTTTTAGAGAAAGCCGGCCAAATCCAATATTTCGTGTTACTTTACCGGAGAATCGAAATGCCAATAATACTGATGATGAAAATTTGTATGACTCTAACTATGAAGAACCTGCAGTTTTGATTTAAAATATCGTTTTCTGTCCTGTCATTTCTTGTTTTTTTTTATTTTCTTCTACAGTGATAATGTTGCTTTTGCATCAAAACCAGCAATATTCAAAAGGCTTTTTAAACTTTGAGCCAAATAATGATGTAATAATTATATAACTAAAAGTTTAATCTCCATAAGTGTAGTTTTTTTTTAAATTCTTTAAGGCCAGCTAATGAGAAGAAGATTTTGTCGTTTTCCCAAAATTGTACAACTTTAGATATAGCCGGATTTGCAAGCAAGCTCCTCGATTAAAATCTTCACGAGAGAACAAATTAAATAAAATAAATTACCTTAAATTATAAACATGAAATGTTAAAATAAAAATATTTAAGCTACAATTCTAAACCCAACGCTGTTTAACTACTGCATAAAATATTGGTCACCCTGTATAACAAACACAAACCACAATTACCACAATAATAACCCATAATCTAAAATATACCAGAAAAATAGGGTGCCATAAGGCAGATGGAATAAATTACGGGTTACTATAGTTAGTATCTTATAAAAAGGGATTGTGTAACGATTTGTAAATGTCAAAGGAAACAATCATTAAGAGAAATTTCGCAAGGACAAGCAAACAGGAAATATTTTCTATTCAAAATGAATGGGTACGTCATTTAAATGTTTTAAATCCTTATTATCTAAAATTGTAAAATAATGTAGTGTAAGGTCAACATTGTTTATTATAAACAATTATTGATATTAAATGTAAAGAACTGAAGAAAACATAGATACAAAGTATGAAGTTATACATCAGTGGCGTTTTCGTTAGCAGGGAGTTTCATTCGCACTGAGAGAAGATTTTTACTACCGTTATACAAATTCTGACTACGATACCAAAAAAAACACCAACATTTTTTTTTTATGATCAAACACAAGCACTATAGGAAAAATCCTTTAGGGCACTCTGGGAGTGGTGCGTGTGCGTTTTGAATCGTTGGAGGTTATATTCGTTGGGAAAAACGACCTCGGGAAGGTCGTTCCACAAGGATGAAGTCCTCCAGATGAAACAATTCTTAAATAGTGAAGTTCGAGGAGTACTAAGCTTAACCGCATATGGATGGGCGGCAGTGGTTCGTCGTATATTTCTGCTATTCGTTGCTCTCGCCGGGATGGAGCGGCAAGGTCAGCCAAGCACCTTCCATGAAAATATCTGTAAAAGAGAGTCAAATCCCTAACCTGTCTTCGATGTTCTAGGCTGTCGAGGTTCTTCGTCAACTCGTGGTCTCCGATCAGACGAATAGCCCTCCTTTCGATGGAATCCAGTAGCCGAAGAGTATGTTTGGGTGCAGAGCTCCAGACATGAGAGCAGTATTCTAGTGATGGTCGAATCTGGGCTTTGTATAGTGTCAAAAGTTGTTGAGGTATGTACAACTTTCTGGTTCGGAAGAGTACGCCAAGCTTCTGAGGAGCTATCTTGGCGATTGCCATAACGTGGTTATGCCAAGACATATTTCCTCCGAGATTGACACCCAGCAAATTAATAGATGAAGCCAGTGGGATTGCGTGTCCGGCCATTACTATTTCCGGTTCTGTAATGTTAACCTTTTTAGAGAAAACTGCTGCCTGGGTTTTTTTTAGCGTTAAATTCGACTTGGTTACTATCACCCCAAGCCAAAATTTCTTCCAGGTCTTTGTTGAGGCGTGATACTTCATGCTGTCTGCGAAGATGTGCGGCGGCAGCCGATGTTTGCGCATTCAAAGAGAAAGATGAGATAAGTGTGCTATCGTCAGCAAAACTAAATATCGGATTTTTAGTTTTCACGAGAAGGTCGTTAATGTAGAGTAAGAAGAGAGTGGGAGACAATATGGACCCTTGAGGAACACCGGCCGGCATTAATTTAGGCGTTTTTGAAAAATCTATTCAAGAAACAAATTATCTTTATGACTAATTTATGATGGTGAAGGTGTCTGAGAGAAATCCGTCAATCGCCACTTGCAGAGAGCGGTCCTTAAGAAAGCTAGACAACCATGCACAGAATCGACTGGGCATACCATAGGATCGCAGTTTACTTAGAAGCCCCTCATGCCAAACACGATCAAAAGCTTTAGAAATATCCAGCGCAACAACCCGATACTCCCCATGATGTTCGTTTGCGTCGAGTCCTTTCAGGATTCGTTTGACGGGACGCTGACGGAACACGATTTCGGTCATTTCGGATTCAACTGCAGGAATGTCGGGTGATGTTCTTCCCTGAAAATCTACAGTGGAATGCGAAGAAAATAGTTCAGCAAGTAAGTTTGCTTTGTCTCCGGCTGTAGATGCTATTGTACCATCGGGACGTGTTAGACTTGGAATAGTTGATTTGGTAAAATTTTGGCTGACGGCCTTAGCGACCCAGAAATAAGCCAGGTTATATTTGGTAATTTGTTAAAGTGGTTTATTCAAAATGTGTTCTACAATATGTGGCAGAGGCATACATAGACCTCGCTTATTAGGGGTCCTTTATGGGGAGGGGGAGGGGTTATACTTCGGAATACAAATAATGATGCGTAAAATATGATTGTGTAGGCGCCATACTTGAACAAAAAAATCTTCATTATCAGCCATGGTGTGGATTGAATCCCCCGAAACCCCCCCGTGTACGCCACTGATATACATATAAAAAAATTCAGTACAATATACCGTGTTCCTGTTTAGGGTTATTTATACCGTTACATTTAAATCTATAAAAATAAATTTATTATTTTAATAGATTTAAATTATGCACTATAAACGAAAAATATATGAACGATGTTTAAATTAAGTGGTAATACAACAAATATAAATCATAGGTTGGTTATAGTTCTAAAGGTTCATTTATAAATTTTTACGTTCAGTTCACTGGCGCTGCGCTCGCAGTTGCGGTTTCCCAACGTTCGCTGGAAAATAATTGCTGATTTATAAACATCGCAGGTCGTTCGCGTACGTTGTGAATTTCATTGGCCAACCTGTCACGACCGATTGTGTGTTGGAATTTTTAACTTTACATGGCATACTCACTCTACATTTCAAAATAAAACACAGCAATTATTAAATTTGCACAAAATCTCTTTGTACTCTCAATGTACTCTTTGCACGAGGAAGGTAAGCAACGAATTTATAACCTTAAAAAGACTAGACGTCACCCCAGAACTGTCAACGACCACGTAATTCACCTTTTGCATTCTATTATACAAGTCGAACTGCCGATGGGCAAGGCGAGACGCAACATACAACGAAAAATTCCGAAAGCCGCCGAAAGTAACCGAAGGACGCTTTTCAATCAAATTATTTTACCGTACCGTTAAAAAAAATTATAAAGAAATTTTTATAATTTTTTTTTAAACACAGAAAAGTGCATTCATTCTCCAGCATATACAGTATGTCCACGGATGGGGTTTACAAGAGGACAAATGGACTAAAAATTGAAAGAAAACAAACATACTTTATTTTGCTAAGAGTAAACATACTTTATTTTGAAAGCTACGAAAAAAAGTCACTCTTAATAAACGTTTTTAATTTAATAATGAATAGGTGATACTTGTTGTCAATGTCATTTTTTTAATGAAGTAATTATAATAATAATAATAATACGAACATTTTTATTAACATGAAAAAATACGATAACGATTTCATAATTCAAAAACTCCACCCCCCATACTCGACACATTTTTCTAATTGCTTTCTCAAATAAGTGAAAGAATTTCTGATTTCTTCCCGATATATCGATTGGACAGCCTGGATAATTCTGCCATTCAGCACTTTAATATCATTTGGTATTACGGTTGCAAAAACAATTTATTTTAAACGGTCCCATAAAAACATATCGGCCAAGGTTAAGTCGGGACTTCTTGGGGGCAATAAAATTGGGCCATTCTTGCCAATCCACCTTGGACCAAATCTGCGGTCAAGCCATTCTCTAACCTCACGAGCGAAATGGGCTGAAAATACATATTTTGTCGAAAATTTAATGGTAGATTTTCGAGTTCTTCATTGAAAAATGTATCCAGCATTTCTAAATATGATAATCTATTGCACGTGTTGGGTTGCAACGATTCCATTTGTTGAAAATGTACTTTCATCAGAAAACATGATACATTTTTAAAAATCAACATTTCCACTTAAAATTTTGTCTCCTATCCACAGGCAAAAATCAAGTCGTTTCGCGTCGTCTCCCTCTTCCAATCTTTGATTAAAGTGCGGTTTATACGGATACAATTTATTTGCTTTAATGATCTTCTGAATTTGACATTTTTTCACAACTTCCAACTGAATGAAGAACTAAGACTGTAGCAGCATCATCATGGTCGTATTTCTTCTTTTTTTTTCAGGTCCAAAACCCAACCAGTTCTCTTGAACTTTTTTATTAACTTACAGATTGCCATCCTAGTTATTGGGATTCCTACAAATTTCTCGGTAAATTGTTCCATGACGTAGAGGTATGAAACTTGACCATCCCCATCATTGTATTATAAAAACTCTTTGTTCAGTAGATAGCATTTCTACTTAAATAATAACTTCATTAAATAAAGACATTGACAACAAGTACCTATCACCTTAAGTGTCATTATTATTTTAACTAGGTTCACCAGTCAGAGGTGTGCCAGAGAATACCGATTTGTTGTATAGAAAACACATTCATTAAAAGTGACTTTTTTTCGTATCTTTCAAAATAAAGTATGTTTACTCTTAAGCAAAATAACATTTTTGCAGTTTTTACCCAGCCTGTATAAAAAAATTGAAGTTTCTTATGATGAATCGTATTTTCCAGACAAGCAAAAACGTTGATTAAGAGTGACTTTTTTTCGTATCATTCAGTTTTTAGTCCATTTGTCCTCTTGTAAACCCCATCCGTGGACATACTGTATAAAGATTAATGAAAATAATATTTTTTAGAAGTTATTTAGCTGTCACTATAAAATAAATATTTCTATAATAGCAAAGTTTCTTATAACAAGAATAAAGAATATCGAGGAAAATGGTTTCTACTCAATTTTGCTGTTACAGGTAGAAAATATTCTATGTCAGCTAAAATAATCCTAGCAAGGTTTTTTAGCTGGGGGCTTTTCTCTGTGCATAACCTTTTTAGTTGTCATTCAATTTTTCATTCATAATCATAAGTATAAATTATAAAGCCCGTGAAATAAATATTATTTTTGGCTTAAATCTCCATTATTTATTTAATAAATATTGGGTATAAATAAAACCTGCCATACAGCAGTGTTGCCAGCTTGTATGGGTCAAGGGGAGGGGTGGTAGTTTATTATTAACGTTACGTCTTACGTATACGTATTTATCTATAAATTTATAAACTGAAAAACTCCAAGAATAATTGATATTACTAAATTATAACTTATAATCGAATGAAACCGTATATCTTGAAACAAGAGTACATTACAGCAACGTATAAGGGGTATTGTAATTTAAGGAACAAAACGTCGGAAATCTTATTCCTCTTTTATAATTTAAACAAAAAATCTAGCCCCGTATTTAAAAAGAATAAGTTGATGATAGTGACACAAAGATGAAACGTCGCATTAAAGATCTGATGATGCCACTTTGTGGAGAAGAGAAAGTAGCAATGGGAAAGTGAAATTTATTTTTGGATTTCTCTTCGAACAAAGTAAGGAAAAATAAAAACCAACACGCAAAATTTTCCAAATATTTCGAAAGCCCCTATATTTACTTTAGAATTTTTTGCGGAATATTATTGGGCCCATAATTGCGCAACTTTATCCCAGTTTAGTCGACTTCGTATCTCTCGAAAAACATGTGCCATTGCGCGTGTAGTGATTCCTTACCCAAAAATAAGACAATTAATAGGAACTCTATTAACATGGGTCCGCAGAAACTGTGGTTGAAGATAAAATGTTTAAGATTTCAATGTTTTCAAGATACTTCCGAAACGGATTTAGTAATTTTTGGTGGTATTTGGGTTCTGAAAAGGGTACCTAACATAGCACGTATTTTAGCAATAAAAATGTTTGAACAAGTTTACCAGGAGCCTGTGTGCGATCAGGATCTCTAATAATTTAAAAAAATAGGTACGACACTGGCTTCCTACATTTTGATAGCAGCACAATTTGTTACAAATGTAAATTACTAAAAAATATATCTCAATATTTATTTGAAGCCAGCTTCGTTTACAAGATAAGTGGAATTTTATTATGTAGCGGATGTAGGCATCAGTATATTATACGATTTTATATAGAAAATTAGGTATTTATTGCGATGAAAAGATATTTACGTAATTCAAGTTACAGTGAATGTTGAAAATGGCCACTATCAGCTTCATTACAACCATTCAACATTCTACGTAAAGATATTCTCACTCTGACACAAATACGAGGATTTTGTCGAACTCTGACATTATTAGAGCGCCCCTGATAAACTTGTTCACATATTTTTATTGCTGAAATATGTAATATTTTAGGCACTTTTCACAATCAAAATATCACTAATCTACTAAAGCCGTTTCAGAAATATCTTGAAAACAGCGAAAAAATGTAACACCCTACATCTGTCAAACAAAACATCGTACGAATGTTGATAGAAACTATTTGTCTTATGGTTATGGAATAACCACGCGAGCGATGGCACATGTTTTATGTAACACACCGTATACTTGATTTTAGAAATGATATTTCGTTTGCCTATACCTACACCAGGCACGTAGTCAATATTTACTCCCGGGGGGTGGGGGGACTCCAAGCCGAAATAAGTGCTCGGAAATAATATAAGCATATTTCATATATAATATTCGTTCTTGGTTCGTCTGGGGGAGCCCGGGACCCATGCCCCCCCCCCCCCCCCTTAGCTTCGTGTCTGACCTACACATTTATTTGAAATGAGTATACCTCTAAGTATGGATTAATCAATTAACTTTCTTGATATGAGTAAATATTTTTGTTTCAAATAACATTTTAACTTAGTTAAATAAATAAGTATCTAGTAATAATTTAAAGTTACAATCCAGGTTCGAATCAAACTACCATATGAATAAACTTGAAGTTAGTATTATCATTCTAATACATCAAAATAAATCATTGCTACAAGAACTTGTAAATACTTGTTTTGAAAATATATTTATTTTTGTATAAACAAAGCTAAAATTTATTTTATTTTAGTATTATATTTCTAAACTAATAAAAGTATCTTTTTTGTGTTTAGATTTGTATTTTTGGGGCCATCAGAACCAGTATACACTACCTCCAATTACGACCATAGGAGAGCTGCAGAATCCAATTTATTCGTAGACGGGGAGTAAACAAAAAATCAAATAAGGAAAAGCTACGAGAGTCGTTAAAGGCAGACACCCGGAATTGGCTTCAAAAATCTTTTTAGTAACTGTGCCTGAAATACAGGGTGTTATGGAAATGACGTATTATATTTAAACCGGCAATTCCTGAGATGAAAACAAATTGAAGAATAATATTCAAAAATGGCGCTTTAATTTAATATGCCCTGTGCATGACCTATTGTTAGACCAAAAATATGCACGTGGAACATATGGCAGAAAACGTCAGTGAATTTTGAGCAGTGTTGTCATGTTCTCATAGTAAACTCTTTAGAAAGTCAATAACTGTTTGACAGAATCGAAGTTGTTTATTTTTCAGGGTACATTACTATAAACTTTTACGTTCAGTTCGCTGGGAAACAATCTCTGATTTATAAACTTGAACTGACTCGAACGAACCGCCGCGGCGTTTATAAATGGTCAGGTATGTTCTCATTTGTTTAATTCGAACGACACCAGTCCAATCTGAACAACTTAAAAGTTTATAAATGCCACCCTTTAGAAAAAAAAATGTAATTTTATTTACCTTTTCGGGCTATTTAAAACCAAATTAATTTATAAACAAACACCAAGTAGGTAACCCGAACAAAAACCGGCAAAATAACCACACAACACATAAACTCACATTAGTTTTCGCGTAGATTTGTATGCGTCTCATGAACACATCTAAGTACCGTAGCATTCAATCTGAATTAGTATTTTAAAGTGCTACTGTGTAGACAAAAATACGCCCTTATTGTATAAGGTTTCATCGGGTGGTCTGGAAAATAATATAATATTTACGTACGTATTTGACATCTAAGAATTTTGAAAGTGAAACACGGTTGAGTCTGGTTGACACGTTCTGGTTTACTCGGTCGATCGATATTGTGCTACCTTGGGTTAATATCTAAAAATACAGCGGTGCCACTTTCGATGTTTTATAAGATTATATTCATAAATTGGAAAATTTCCTTCTGTAATATTATTTCCTGTATAATTATAGTCTCGGAAATGGCAACCGCGCTGTTGCTCTTGCTGTGTTATTATTGTAAAGTGTAATTATGCGTTAGTGTTTAGTGTTTTTGTATAATCTGATAATAGGTGCATATCTTCAAAAAAACTATTTTGAAACTGTGGGTGTCTGTGTGTTTCTTTAAGTGTAATTTGTTCTGTTCCACTATGTATTTTTTTCTCTCGACGATATGCCGGCTATGTTCCGAGATTGGAAATATGAGGCCGAATGGGGTTTAGTGGGTATAAGCTTATTATGCAGTCCCACACTATCATCAGGGCATGTGATGAGCATAAACCTCTTCCTATGGAACAAGAACGGAAGGTGTCTGTGCCCTGGATTCCTTACTCGTGTCGGCGGCCTGGATTTAATTTCTAAGTAAGCTAAATATTTATTTTTATAAGAATCTAAAGTTTTACACTTTTCCACAGTTTGGCAACATTGCGCCAGAACATGTGTTTATTACACAGCTGGGCAGTGTAATATGATTGTGCCGCGGAGTGACCTATGGGCTGATGGGTGAATTACCTCACTTTTTAAACGTTCGATTAAAAAAAAAGATATGTAGCGCTTCTCTAGGACACCCCAGGAGTCATCCATTTGAATATAATACGTCATTTCCATAACACCCTGTATATTAAAGCGAGAAGTAGCACACGTCATGTCCTAACGTCGTTGGCGACGCTCATGGCTATTTCATTAATTTTTTTGTTTAGAAGGTTGCATCATAGCCGATAGCGGTTAAACTAAGCTGCAAACAGGAGGATTCGACTTTGGTTCACAGAAAAAACATTCTTGGATTGTAAACAACTTTCTAGAAAAACAATTGGGGGAGCTCTGAAAATTGGTATAATTTTTCTTTGTCGTTTTCTGTTAATTAGAGCGTTCGGAACATACTTATAAACCCTTTATTGGAAGGGCCATCTTTTTTTGTTCTTTTTCAGTGTTTGTGTGTTAAATTTAGGTATTGTATGAAAACGGAAACAAACAGAAGATAAAAAGAGATGGGGATTCTACAGATAGAATCCTTGTCTCTTTCTTGTTGTGTTTATTTTCGTAATAACAGGCGTCACATTGACTTTTACAAAGCAGATAGAAATACCGGGTCAATGTTTTTTTTCAAAGTTGAGAGCTGCATCTGAAAAATTGTCAGTCTGATTTAAGATGACAAAAAAATATACACAAAATTAAAAATATCAGCGGCGTACATATATTTTTTGAACGGATATTACGTGCGCCCCATTGCAGTGATTCAATTGTTGGTTATATTCCCTCTGATTTTGATGAAAAGAAGACATTTATTCCAAAATACTTCAGTGCAGAAGTTATTAGCGTGGAAACACAAGAATTTTATAATTTAGGCCTAATGTAGCAAGAATCTTAATTTTTCAGAGGAGAAAATTAAACATTTATAATATAATCTAATCACTCAATTTCTGTCAGACATTGTTACTTGCGAACACCAGTTTCTGACTTCACATTAAAAACTTTCCCTGAAGTTGTTAAATGTCAGGGGGGTTGCTCGGGTTATAGGTACAGGGTGTTTATTTGAAAACTTAGCACCATGGATTTATCGAAAACCACTGATTAAAAGAAAAAACGCCGAGACACGTCAAAAGATTTGCCAAAGTGGACAAATTTTCTAACCAAAAACTACTTCACCCCCTTTTACCCTCTGGCCCCCGGGTCATCCCCTTAAAAATTTTAAATGACAAGGGGTAGCAAGTAATAGCTTTCTTGAAAGGTCTTTCAAAGTGCTTTATTTTGACGTTTGATTTATTAAAATCGGTCGATTCGTTTTCGAGAAAATTAGAAAACTTTTTACCGCATTTTTTTTATCAACACAGATATCATGGGCGAACTGTTTTTATTCTTATACTTGTTTAGTTTTTATACCTGTTTAGTTTTTTATAGTTGCTAAGGGAAAGAAACAATTTAATTTGCTGTCAGTTACCTTTGTGACAATAGTGAAAATTAATTTATTGATTCAGATTTTACTTCCAAAATGGTTTACACACTAGCGGAAAGAGTGGAAATGATTCTAATTTATGGTGCCCAAAATCAATGTGCTCGGTAAACTGCCGTTACATTTAACGCCAGACATCCGGAAAAGATAACTTCGCATAGGTATGTTTTGGACCTTATTACTAAATTTACTCAAACTGGATCTGTTGCAAATAAAAAACGTAATAATCGTAGAGTTTTGGATGAAGCCGCTCAAGTTGAAGTTTTGGGTTATTTTGGCATAAATCCTAATACTTCATTACGCAAAATTGTTTGTGCGACTGGTATTTCATTAGGCTCTGTACACACAGTTACTAAATTACATAAATTTCATCTATTCAAAATGAAAATATTGCAAGAGTTAACCGAAGATGATTTCGATAGGCGAGTTGAGTTTTGTGAACAAATGACTGCAGCGATTAATGATAATACCATTCATGTAAAGAATATCTGCTGCAGTGATGAATGCACATTTTATCTAAATGGATTTGTTAATAAGCATAACTGCAGGTATTGGAGCAATGAAAATCCTCATGCTTTTGTAGAAGGGCATACTCGGTACCCCCAAAAAATTAATGTATGGGCAGGCATTTTAGGAAACAAAGTGATTGGGCCATTATTTATTAATGGGAATTTAAATGGAGGCGTTTATTTAGATATGTTGGAAAATACCATCAATCCGCTTATCACTGAAACCATTGAAAACCAAATGGAAGACGATGGAAACCCTATACTTGATGAGGCTGAAATATATTTCCAGCAAGACGGCGCTCCTGCTCACTATGTTCTTCCGGTTCGGCAATGGCTAGACGACGAGTTTCCAGATAAATGGATAGGGCGAAGAGGCAACAACTCCTAGAAAACAAGGACACAGCGCTTAAGAAATATTTGCTGATGACGTCACTGCATGTAGGCCGATGCCATTGGATGCCATCGGACCGCTGTTTTGTCTCAAAATTCCAATTCGTATTTCCCGCTTTGTCGGGACCGCAACATTGTCAGATTTGTCCATAATTCCCAATTATTATAATTGGCATGAATTAAGTTGTATTTTCTGTTAATAATTACGCAAACTTGGTTATTAGCATAGGCCAACTATAATGTTACAGCAGAATTATTTCATTGGAAGTACTTTGAAATTAAATAAAAACATAGAATAACAATTTTTAGTAAACGGTCCAGTAGATAAGCGAATCGCTAAAGTCGATCTGGCAACGTTGCACTAATTTGGCTGTCATCCGGCAGTTTGTTTAACTGGTTAGTTGCGAATGTTCCGAGTTTCTTTGGTATTCTTTTTTATGTTTTTAGTGCAAAATTTGAGTTTATTGCCGGTTTAAATTGTATTTTAAATAATTTGATAATGCCGTACAAATGCTCTGTAGTTGGTTGTAAAGGTAATTACGTAAACGGACCATCAGTGCGGGTATTTTGTTTCCACAAAAGTGCGACACGACGCTAACGCTATTCATCGTGAAAATTGTATTCCTAATACAAACAGCAGAGTATGTGAGTGTCATTTTACAGAGGAGGATTTTATTTGGTAGATTTCCCAACAAGACACGAAAACGGGTGAGATCGTTTCACTAAAATTAAATATACCCAGATTAAAGGAAAATAGCGTACCTAGCAAATTTCCCAATTGTCAAAAATATCTTACAAAAACTTTAACGCATCGAAAAAGTAGAGAAGAAAAGCTTAGAGAACCACAGGAAATACAATTTCAAAAAGGTATTGACGAAAGCAATCGTGAAATTTTAACACATAAACAACTTACGAATTATGAAACTTTTGAAGAGTTTAATAATTTGTTTATAACATTTAATTTAAAGGAAAGATGGTTTATCATCGATGAAAAAACTTGCAAGACTCTCTTTAAGATTAAGCATAATCCGCGGCTTCCTATTACGTGGGCTGTTAAAATAAATAATAATTTAGAAATAAGTACATATTTATATGGGCAACCAGTAAGCGTAAAAATTGATCAACAAAAGACACCTTTTTTTTCATGTAGTTTGGATGAATTGCGAAATTTACTAGATATTATTGATTGTTCGATGAATATTCTTCCTTTAGATACTGAACAAAACAATAACTCCAATCATGACCCTAATCCCGAATGTTACAATGGTAAAAATAACACCGATATGTTAAACATTAATGAAGTTTTAAACTTTGTTCATGATTTGCTTAAAAACTTAAAAGTAGACAATGATAGTTTAGCGCATAAACTGCAATTTCTCTCCGAACAAGTAAACAACTTTGTCAAAAGAACGATACAGATATTCCACTACAACTATGGTATTTTGTTCAATAGTATATACAATCAGTCCCGAGTGACAACAATGCAATTAATGGAAAAGCCATGTCACATGTTTCACCAAAAAAGGAACTTAATATAGTGTTCCCACATCCGGTTGATGCTAAAAGACTTTTATTTTACTTGTTCGATTCTGTTCATCTGTTAAAATGTATTTTTAATGCTTGGCTAAACTCAAAACCTGATCAGACATTTACAGATGATCATTCATATTTTACTTAGTAGTGTACCAACACTTTGCTCAAAAATTACTGCGGCAAAAAAAATAACCGATTAGGTAAAGGTCATAAAAGGAAATTAAATACATATTCAAAATAATTCGACATACGTACCTACAATGTTACTTTTTAACTTTAAAGCTATATGTACTTATTAATCCAATGATGAATTTCAGTGAATTTTTCTCAAAATTTACTCATAAATCCAGTATATCTAAAGTTTTGAATAATTTGCTATCTGAGGATACACACATCCAAAACAAACTTTTTAGGATTTGATAGTTTAATATTTGTATTATTACATATTTATCCAAAAACAACTACCTACCTAGAATCATGCTACTTACAGTAGCTAAATCATTTTAGACAAAATACTTAGTTATTTTTAAAATCAATATATATAGCGCATCTGGACACTAATTGTTTTTCTCACTTACGTTTTTAACCTTTAACGCATAATTTACTTAAATACAAGTTTAAAAATTTAAATAACGATCGTCTGAAGTGTATATAAATAATTTTAGAAGTCACGCAAAATATAAATCCCCCACAGAACGCATATAATATTATATTGCATATTGCAATCATAGGACCACGGATGATGACGTCACAAGACAGCGCTTTGTCCTTGTTTTCTAGGAGTTGTTGGAAGAGGGCCTATAGAATGGCCTGCTAGATCTCCTGACTTGACGCCATTAGACTTTTTTCTATGGGGGCCATTTGAAAACTATTGTGTTCACTCCCCAACCTAAAATTTGGATGAACTTCGTCAACGCATCACCGAAAGCTGCCATGATCTCCCACAATATGTTTTTGAAAATGTCCGTCAGGAATTTGAAAATCGCCTATATCATTGTTTGGCCAATAACGGGCAACATTTTGAACACTTATTGAAATAAAAAGTGATATTTTCGTGTGCTTTTTTTTCTATCTGAACAAATTAAGATAAATAAAGATTTTTCTAATTTTCTCGAAAACGAATCGACCGATTTTAAAAAATCAAACGTAAAAATAAAGCACTTTGAAAGACCTTTCAAACAAGCTATTACTTGCTACCCCTTGTCATTGTCATTAATCTCAAGGGGATGACCCCGGGGGCCAGAGGATAAAACTTACCACGAAACTCTCGTAGGTAAGATGATATATAATACATATATAACACCAGCAAATAATGTCTGTGACGAACATAACGGATAATGAAAATATTGTCACTGACACTAATTTTCGTTTTGTCAATGTCAAAAAATGTGATTTTCTGGTGTTTGCTGTATTACCTGAACTATGATAGGTTCGTTGGTTTGTCATCACGTTTAATTGAATAACTGGCTAACCAAAATGTACTCAAACTCGGAAGATGGGTTCACCATGTCGGCCTCTTCAAGAAGTTATATGCAGTTTTTTTACAAAATATACTGGGGAGCCCCCTTTTTTTATAAAAACCTTGCTCTAATTAATTTACGTGGAGTAAGGGAAGTATAAGACTCGTTGTATTTTTCAAGTAGGTACCTACTTATATTTTATAAGATATACATTAGTCACGAAATTCTGTTCATTCTTTTTACATAGTGAAGATCTAAAATTTGATGTTGATTTTATACAGCGTGTGTTTTTTTTCAATAAGGAATTTTCATACAGGATGTGTCATGTAACAGTGGCCAATACCAACTTTCTTATTTTAAATGCAACACCCTGTATATTATTCAATTTTAGGATCCCTCATAAAATTTTAGACATATTTAATATTCTATACCTATTATCAACTGTTTCGTAAATATTAAAGTGTTTTCAGATTTATTTCATTTCAGCGTTTCTTTTTCCTGATATGAAATGAAAAAAGGTATAAATAGTTTTATTTACTTAAGTATATTTAAAACGCGTGAACTTAGCAAATTGTTGTCTTTCTGCATGACAGTAGTTGTCAGTGTTATAGTCGTTTGAATTTCGTTAATTGCATATCAGAAAAATGGTTTATTTAACAGAAATGCGCAAAATAACAAATCTACAGATGATTGGTTATCGAGATAAAAGACGGACACAAATGGAAGTTGCTCGCTTATTTCATGAAAAATTTCTAAATCCGCTTATAATGCAATAAGTGATGATACAAAATTATATATTATGCTTGAGTTTGAGGAAAACCCACATACTTCTGCTCGAGAAGCAGCCCCAATATTCGATGTTAGCTATTCATCGCTAATTCGAACAAGAAAATAAAATGTATCCCTATAAAATGATACTTACTCATGAGCTAATTAAATACGATTTTGATAGATGAATGTATTTTTGTGAACAAATGATGGCAATGTTAGATAACAATGTGATCCAATTCGAACATGTTTTGTTTTTTGATGAGTGCACCTTTACACTTCACGGTCATGCTAATCGTCAGAATTGCCGCTATTGGCCTTGGAAAAATCCTCACTGAATTAGAGAAAAACATACACAATATCCTGAGAAGGTTATTGTTTGGGCAGGAATTGTTGGAGAGCATATCATAGATCCCTTTTTCATTAATGGAAATTTAAATGGCGATAATTATTTAGCACTGCTCCAAAATAATGTCTTGCCAACTTTAACAAACTTATATCCTGATACGGCAAACCCAAAACTTTCAGCGAATATGATATGGTTTCAGCAAGATGGAGCACCGCCCATTACCAAATCAATGTCCGGCACTACCTCAACCGAGTATTTCTAAATCGGTGGATAGGGAGGCGTGGATCGATGGAATGGCCAGCACGATCCCCTGATCAGACGCCACTAGACCTCTTCTTATGGGGTTATGTCAAAAATATTGTATACAAATCTAAACCCCTAGATTTAGCTGACTTAAGAAGACGAATAACGCTTGCAATTAGATTGGTCACGCCTCAAATGTTCACTAACTAAAGAAGAAATTTCTATTCAAAATTAAGATGTTGCCAAGACGTTCGCGGCGAGCATTTATTTATTATAGAATTTATTCCATTTGGCTGATACACTCTGTATCTGCGCCACTATCAACACTTGGAGTTGTATACAGTATAATTACAAAGTAATAATTTTATCATTTTTTATAATTATTACGAAATAATAAATATTTATTTATTGATAAATATTTATCACACTTGCGTGGCGTGTAATATTACTTCCATTCATTTTAAAAGACACATGTTTTATATAAATTAAAAATATTTGATCCTCAAAACGCCCAGCTCGTGTTGAACTCGAGCACTATATTGGTCCACTGTTACTGGTATCTTGGGGTCAAACCTAGCACTGTTTTATGGTCAAAATTATTTACAAAGTAAAAGTTAACATTGTCAATGATACCTACAATTTAAAATTACCAAATACAATTTACATTTATCGAACTTGACTATAGACATCAAATAAGAGAAGCAACAGCAAACCTAAAATTATAAAATTATTCACATGAAACATATCAATTGGAAATAAAATACAACAGTGTTCCTAGCAAGGGTTATACATAATACAAAATTGTGGCTCCAGAATATGAACACTAAAGAAAACAACAAAACATGCCTATGAGTTACTATTAAAATATTCGTCCAAGGAATAAACGCAGCTCTTACAGATGTACAATTTAGTTTTCGATTTAAATCCTTTTATATCCCTTGTCGATTTATAATCACTGGGAAGATGATTATAAACCTTGCTGCAAAAATTTATTTAATTAAAATAATAAGGGCTCTTCCTGAATATGCCCAGCCGAAACAAAAGGACACAAGGAAGTGTTAAAATTTTATGTGTTAAAAAGGGGGTTTACAAGAAATCAATAGGTTAGTAGAGAAGATCTGACGAATAATTCTCTTCTCCAGAACAAAGATACGCTGTACTTTAGTGGTTTGAACCCAATACAGAATCATATATTTAATATGTATAATTATATATATATATTAATAAGATGCCCTTTCTGCAACATGCTCTTCAAATTCAATACTGCAAAGAAGGCAGCCTTCCAGCCGCAAAATTCACACGAGTTGACAATGACAGTTGTTCGTCTATCAGTAATCCTAAGCATTTACAAGATTTTAAACGTTGAACAGGTTCATCATTCAAATAAACTTGCAGATCTGATACTATACTCTTTTTGTAGAATATAATGTAATGCGTTTTTTATGAATTTATAATTAATGTGGTGGTTTTACACCACATATAAAATGCATGTAATAACCGTTCGGAAATCGTCATAAGATGCAGGAGAAATACAGACCGTGGTATCGTCTGCATACAGAATTAATCTACACAACACACTCTTCCGAAGCAAGCGGTCCTTAATTCCTTAATGTAATTTATAAACAATAAGAACAGTATACGTGCAATACATTGCCCTATGAAAACTTCCCACCAATCCTAACCACAATCCTCCTATCAGTCAAGAAAGATTAAACCCAGATACTCAATTGCTCTCTAATACCAAGCGACTCTAGTTTCCGTGTCATGAACTATGGATCTACGCAGCCAAATCCTCGAATTAGGTTAATAAATAGGCCACTATAGATATATCTGTGGTTGTCAATCGAGTCGTATAAAAACGGAACTAGATCGAAAGCTGCTATGTTCGACTTATCACTTCTAAATCCGTGCTGGCTAGCTGCAATAAGATCATATTTTGAATATGAGTTACGAGTACCTTCTCGAAGAGACCCGCTGCTTCCTTTATTCAGTTTCTTTTCCTTTCCCTCACAACAGGCACATTTAACCTCAACTCTCCAGATTGTCAAATCAGCGAGCGGGTTTGTTCGAGACGCATGGGCGGATCCAGAACTTTGGTTTGGGGGGAGGGTCAAATTTCGTTTGGTGGGGTCATGCATGGAATAGTTACGAGAAGTAATACCCTGCCGCGTTAGTCAAACCGTTATATATGCTATTTTTCATGTTAAATTGATGGTGGGGGAAGGGGTCATGACCCCCATTCCCCCCCCCCCCCATGGATCCGCACTTTGTGAGACGATAGCTTAACAAATGTCGTATGTTAAACAAAAATGAAAAATGAAGTCCTCCTTCGCTATTGAGTTATACGAATCGTAAATTTCCAATATATCTTAATATAAAATCGAGATTTGATCGTATCGTAAAATGGAATCCACCTGCTCAACGATTTAATTATCACATCTGTATTATACAGTGGCATCTCGTGGCTTATAAATGGGGGAATTGCATCCAATGGTATAATTTTTTTTAAATAACTCAAACGCATTTTAATCCACGAGCTTGCTTCTACAAGGTATCAAAACTTACCACCCTTAATATCTCACTTCCAGTAAGTTTAAAAAAAAATTGTCATTGTGAAAAAATGTAAAAATAATAACAATTTAATTATTTCAATAGTTTTAACATGCTCGCCCCCAGCTTAAATTAATTAAAAAAATACCGTTTTGTTCTTTATTATCTGCAAAACCCATTTTACGAAAGAAGTGGCACTTCTATTAGATAGGTAGTTATTAAACATTTTCGATCGCTAGTCACATGCGCGCGACGGATCGAAGCGTGGCAGAGCTACGCAAAGGATGGAAATATTAATGATTCACACTGCACCGTGCTCGATTGAAGACGCCTCAAACTCGTCGCGCTGGTGCATTCCGCGCACGCTGGGTGACTTGCGATCGAAAATATTTAATAACTATCGATGTAATACAGGTGTCACTTTTTCGTAAAATGGGTTTTGCAGATAAAAGGATAAAGAACAAAACGATATTTTTTAACATTAATTTAAGGTGGTGGCGAGCATGTTAAAACTATTTAAACAATTATTATTGTATTTGTTCACAATGATATTTTTTTTAATTCACCTAAATGCTTAAATGCTGCTAAATACATTATTCTGTTGGTAAAAGGGCATCGAAATCCACAATCATCAAAACGGTTTATTAAAATGATAGTGGCCTGGCAATTTTCAAATCCTGTCAAGATAGACCTTGTTTCAATCTCTATCTTCTTTTTGACATGAAGAACTTTATCTTTTTTTTACTAGAATATGACACATTAAATATTCTATTTGATACTAGATCTAGATGGCTAGTGATCCGTATTTATTAAAACCCAAATAAACTACGTACGCGTATACATGAATCTTGTTTAATAATCAGAATATAAAGTGTCACAAAATATTTATATTTAACTTTGATTATTTAAATTGATTTTTAAATTTCAATCTGCAATTTTTATCTCGTAATTTAAATAAACTTGCCAATGTTAAAAAAGGTTATGACCGCTACATCCGTATCAAGATATAAAAATTATTTTATAACCTTGACTTAGTGTCAAAGGTTACGGTTACGAATTTAAGTAGTCTTTTGAGGTTTAAACGAATTTTTAATATCTAATCTTATTTTTTCTTGTTTCTCAATTTAAATCCACAACCGAAGATACGTTTAACATATTATCCGATGCGACGTCTACGATACCGGGGATCGTGAGAGAACTTGACACAAGGATCATTTAGTTCAGTTCCAAATAATTTAAAGCAACCCTTTAATGCCTGACCGACGATGGACTCGAAAGATTTTCGAATGGATACTACCACCTCTACGAACGAGATGGTCCATAGAGTCCAATTGGATGAACTCAGCACAGGATTGCAAGTGATGGAATGAACTACGGGGGGCCTATATCCGAAGCGGCTCTAGAAATCTTAGTAATACTTGGGTTATGAAAAGAGCCTAAAATAGCACATATTTTATCAATAAAAATGATTGAACAGGTTTACCAGGGGCGTGTGTAGGATCAGGATCTCTAATTATTTCGAATAAAAAATGGTTACGCCACAGACTTTTCCATATTTTTATAGACAATGTGTTAGAGAAATTTAAATTACTAAAAAACCTGTGCACACATTTCCATAGCTGAAATATGTGATATTTTAGAATCGGCCATAACATACTCGATTTTTTACTTATTTATTTTAAGCTTGTTATACAGTGTGTCTTACGTAAGATGTCGGCATATTGGAAACTTTTTTATTATTAATTTTACGAAAAAAATTATTCTTCATAAAAAGTTCTGCATTTTAAATTTTTTGAGTCGTATGCGAGGATTGTCAAAAAATGTGATTTTTGCTATAGAGTAAAGTACCTTTAATTTTGACAATATCGAAAATTGTTATAAAGAAAATATGTTTAGATTTAAAAGTAGCTTCCAAATATTCAACATTGTTTATTTATATTAAAAAAAAAATTTTCCTACATTTTCTCTGCGATTACTTTGGAAATATAAGTTTGCACATTAATGCATAATTAATCTAGGATGCACTGTCATTTTTTAAAACTGATATTTAAAGTAGGCTTTGCGAACTGTCTAAATATCGAAAATTCGAAAAAACGTCAACAATCCTGTTTCAAAAAGTGCCACGGTATAAACACTTTTTTTGGGCAGTCTAACAGTGTTTTTCATAGTGTTTACAGATCAGTATTGTACACCTTTATGTTCGACAGACGTATTTGTTTATGAAAAGTTAGACATGCCACCAACATTAAGTCTGGAAGAGAAAATTGAGATTGTGCTAATAGTGGGTGATAAGTATAAAACATTTCGAGAAGCAGCAGACATTTTCAATAAACTGTAAGAAAAATATTTAATAAATTTAAGACTTGTGGAGATGTACATAATAAATTTAGCAAAAAACGCCAAAGCATGGTAGAAAATAATGACATTGCGTTGCAAGTAATGCTCTCTGCAACTGAGCATCCTACATATCCTTTGCGAAAAAGGGCATCTTCATTGCCAAAGGATATAAAAAATATACAGTTTCAAAGATTCTAAAAAAATACAGTTATACACACATTGTTAGAGACACTAAAATATTTCTAAGGTTTTAATCCCATCCTGTAGCTTAAAAGTCACACTTCTTGACAAGTAACCCCAACAAGTCAGTAAGACTTTTCACTCCCAAGGAGTAAAGATGGATTCATAGTTGCCGTAACGTATGCCGTAAGACGTAAGCAGTAGTCGATAAGACGTAAGACGTAAGACGTAAGGATTTGCCCATTTATATTCGTTAAGAATTTTGACGTTACAAGTTTGTAGGTTATGGTTTTTCACATGTGTGTTTATTTAAAAGTGAAAATATGACTCCAAGCGATGACGACCTCGTTATAATAACGGGATCAATATTGTTCTGGTATTTATTAGCAATTTATTTATCACCGATTTATTAGCAAAGTGTCGAATTTGGGGATGTCAACATGGCGGTTATGCACGAGTATGACCGATCTGAACCGATTCCGTAAGACGTAACGTAAGAAATGAAATTGAACCATTTCTTACTTCTTACTGCTTACGGCTTACGGCTTACGGCTTACGGCTTAACTCGGACTATAAACGGTTCCATTGCAAATCACATGTTTATTTTTCTTACGTCTTAACGTTACGTCTTACGGCATACGTTACGGCAACTATGAATCCAGCTTAAGCATTGTCCGATAATTTTCGATTGCTCAGGGTGCGGAGTTGAGAAGTTTTAAGTCAGTTTTTACGAAATTAAAGAACGTGTTAACAGTGAAATAATATCTTTTATTTTCGAACCGTTGCGACTACATGAAACGGGTAGTTTTACTGGAAAGCAACAACACACATATATATATATATATATATATATATATATATATAATATCACCCTTACAAACCACAAAAAATTCATACTTAAAGACCAGGAGATAATGATAGACGATTTGAATTCTGTTGTGACATACAGGGAATCTTAGTAGATAACCCATTTATGTCAAGATGTATTATTTGTTCGGATGAAGCAACTAAACTAAACATCTTTTCTTTATAACAATTTTCGATATTGTCAAAATTAAAGGTACTTTAAGAGCAAAAATCACATTTCAAAATTAGCATCTGATGGATGCATTTTAGGTTTGGACCATGCAGAACTTTTTATGAAGAATCATTTTTTTTCGTAAAATTAATAATGAAAAAGTTTCCCATATGCCGCCAACTTACGTAGACACATTGTATGTTGCAAACGAAGCTGATTTGAAATAAATATTAAGAGATGTGATTTCAATAATTTAAGTTTCTCTAGTAAATTGGCTACTAAAATGTGAAAAGTCAGTGGCGTACCTATTTTTTGTTAAAAATGATATTAGAACGCCTCATCGCACGCATTTGTATAAAAATCGGAAACAAAGCGAGCCGTCGTTCCGTCGTTGCGCTGGTCTTATGTCACATTCCGGCAAGAACAAATTTGCCAGTTATATTTCTCTAGTAAATTGGCTACTAAAATGTGAAAAAGTCAGTGGCGTACCTATTTTTTGTTAAACATTATTAGAACGCCTCATCGCACGCATATGTATAAAAATCGAAAACAAAGCGAACCGTCGTTGCGTTGCTCTTACGTCACATTCCGGTAAGAACAAATTTGCCAGTGACCTTGGGATGGAATATTTAAATTCAATGTTAAATTAGTTGTTGTATGTTGGGTTGGATATCGTCAACAGGGTATGGCTTCCAATGAGAGTGCTTTTTTTTTGTTTTTGGACAACCGAGAAGAATCCCCTTACAGACGCGACTGTAAGGTAGTGTCGGGATGACAATTCTCTGAAGGAGATATTGCCGACCGACTAAACTTCCCGTGTAAGTTAGGTTAGAGGCTTTCAACTTCTTCACTAACGTGTGTTATTCTTGCATCATTTATGAATGCTTAGTTTTTTTTTATGATCAAACACAAGCACTTTAGCAAAAGTCCTTTAGGGCACTCTGGGAATGGTGCGTGTACGCAAAAAGCGATTCACGTTGGTTTTGAATCGTTGGAGGTTATATTCGTTGGGAAAACGACCTCGGGAAGATCGTTCCATAAGGATGAAGTCCTCCAGATGAAAGAATTATTAAATAATGAAGTTCGAGGAGTACTAAGCTTAACCACATATGGATGGGCGGCAGTGGTTCGTCGTGTATTTCTGATATTCGCCGCTCTGGGCGGAATTAAGAGGGCAAGGTGAGCCGAGCACTTTCCATGAAAATATCTGTAGAAGAGAGTCAAATCCCCAACTTGCCTTCGATGTTATAGGCTGTCGAGGTTCTTCGTCAGCTCGTGGTCTCCAATCAGACGAATGGCCGAACGAATTAGCTATTAAGCTATACATTTATGTATTATATTTATGGCTTACCGACAGTGGCGTAAAAACCCTACCACTGAGAATCGTACCATCTTTATTACCGCTCGAAACCAATGTAAGCTAACAATAGATCAAAGCAAAGAAGCCCATAACGTGAGAATCAAAAACAAACTTCTTGACTGTCCAAACGGATCAAGGTCCTTTTGGTCAGTCGCTAAAGCCGTCAGCAAAAATTTTACCAAATCAACTATTCCACCTCTAACACGTCCCGATGGTACAATAGCATCCACAGCCGGAGACAAAGCAAACTTACTTGCTGAACTATTTTCTTCGCATTCCACTGTAGATTTCCAGGGAAGAACACCACCCGACATTCCTGAGGTCGAATCCGAAATGACCGAAATCGTGTTCCGTCAAACGAATCCTAAAAGGACTCGACGTCAAAAAAGCCACTGGTCCAGACGAAATTCCTATTATAGTTCTCAAGAGATGCGCAGATGAACTAACACTAGTATTATGTAGACTTTTCAACTTATCCTACAAAAAAGGAATATTTCCATCTTGCTGGAAGACGGCGCGAGTCCAGCCTATTCCAAAGAAAGGTAAGAGAATCCTGCCTAACAACTATCGACCAGTCGCATTACTTTCATTTATATCAAAAGTAATGGAGAAAGCTATTAACCAACATCTTCTAAAGTACCTGGAAGGCTTCAACCTTATCAGCGATCATCAATATGGTTTTCGGAAGTCCAGATCAACTGGAGATCTTCTAGCCTATGTCACCCATATTTGGAACAACGCAATCGAACATCATGGAGAGTCTCGGGTTGTTGCACTGGATATTTCTAAAGCTTTTGATCGTGTTTGGCATGAGGGGCTTCTAAGTAAACTGCGATCCTATGGTATGCCCAGTCGATTCTGTGCATGGTTGTCTAGCTTTATAAGGACCGCTCTCTGCAAGTGGGGATTGACGGATTTCTCTCAGACACCTTCACCATCAACGCCGGTGTTCCACAAGGGTCCATATTGTCTCCCACTCTCTTCTTACTCTACATTAACGACCTTCTAGTGAAAACTAAAAATCCGATATTTAGTTTTGCTGACGATAGCACACTTATGTCATCTTTCTCTTTGAATGCTGAAACATCGGCTGCCGACGCACATCTTCGCAGACAGCATGAAGTATCACGCCTCAACAAAGACCTGGAAGAAATTTTGGCTTGGGGTGACAGTAACCAAGTCGAATTGAACGGTAAAAAAACCCAGGCAGCAGTTTTCTCTAAAAAGGTTAACATTACAGAACCGGAAATGGTCATGGCCGGACACGCAATCCCACTGGCTTCATCTTTTAATTTGCTGGGCGTCAATCTGGGAGGAAATATGTCTTGGCATAACCACGTTGTGGCAATCGCCAAGGTAGCTTCTCAGAAGCTTGGGGTACTCTTCCGAACCAGAAAGTTGTACACACCTCAACAACTTTTGACACTATACAAAGCCCAGATTCGACCATCACTAGAATACTGCTCTCATGTCTGGAGCTCTGCACCCAAACATACTCTTCGGCTGCTGGATTCCATCGAAAGGAGGGCTATTCGTCTGATCGGAGACCACGAGCTGACGAAGAACCTCGACAGCCTAGAACATCGAAGACAGGTTGGGGATTTGACTCTCTTTTACAGATATTTTCATGGAAAGTGCTCGGCTGACCTTGCCCTCTTAATTCCGCCCAGAGCGACGATTAGCAGAAATACACGACGAACCACTGCCGCCCATCCATATGTGGTTAAGCTTAGTACTCCTCGAACTTCATTATTTAAGAATTCTTTCATCTGGAGGACTACATCTTTGTGGAACTACCTTCCCGAGGTCGTTTTTCCCAACGAATATAACCTCCAACGATTCAAAACCAACGTGAATCGCTTTTTGCGCACACGCACCACTCCCAGAGTGCCCTAAAGGATTTTTCCTATAGTGCTTGTGTTTGATCATAAAAAAAAAATAAAAAAATGTTTGGTGCTAGCTCTTGAATCTCTCCCGTTCAAAATTAATCGAATGAGCAAAATTTAAAAGCACCTAACGTATTGGGGTAGGGGGAAGAGGGTAGGTTGTCTCTTTAGGTGTTTATCGGTTTTTGAGTGTTATGCAAAGAAGGTCTTAAGTGTTTGTGTTTTGAATCTGTTATGTTTTTGAATCAATCGCGATTGCGATTGATCCAGTCAATGAGAGTGCTCTAATTTCAAACTTATATGGCAGAATACGGCTAACCCGACCGATGTACGATGTTGACTTGAATTGTGGTGTATGTATTATATGATTATAATAATCTTGGAGATTTCGCTACAGGGGAGATTTGGAAACAATAAATTTATTAAATTGTTAAATATAGGCTAATTAATTGAACACTGCAGTACAATAAAGAATTATATTAAAGTAAAACCTGAAAATATAAATAACCTGTATTAATTAACTAACTTTTTAGAAAAAAAAAACTACAATTTTAAGTCACATACTCTGCTTTTACCTTCGATCTTATTTTAAAATAATTCGTTTTATTATTAAATTCCATAAAAAATAAAACAAAAAAAGTATGTTTTGCAACAGAACCAACAGTAGATAATATCACACAAATTTGAAATCACATCACAACATTTATTATTATGAATTATTTCACAACAGAGAAATAATCGGGTACGGTACAGTACGTTTCACGAAATTTGGATACGACTTCCTGGGTCGGTCCCATTGTGTCGACATGAGCTTGGCAATAAACAAGTGAAGTATGAAGGGACGGACTAAGGAAAACAAGTAATGATATGATTATATTAATGTAATCAAATGAAATAACATTTTTTTTAAATATTACTAGTCATATTTATTTACATTTATAATGTCATTCTATAGATAGTTCTGTTTCGCTATCGCTATCCTCATCAAAATTAATTATAATTGGATTAATTATACGATCCAGACTAATATACGAATTTTCTATAGTTATTACGTGACGGTCTGAATTTTTCCAACTACCTGGGGGAATATCATTAAAGCATTTTCGTATTAATTCTACAACACTAGAACTTAAAGTCGGAGAAATATTTTCAGACCTAACCAGTGATTTTAACTGGTGCCACATATGCTCTATGGGGTTAAAAATGCAATAATAGGGTGGGAGCCGCAGGGCCGCCGAGAGCCGTGCCGGACCCTGGTATAGACAAAAATCACGGGCCCCCAATGGCGTAAGTGGAATAAAAATGCGCCGCAGGCGAATTTTTTGATAATTCAAGGTCAAACGCGTTTTAAGAAAAGTTACTAAATTTGTTTGGGACCTTAGGTTTGTGAACAGTGGACGACATTACAGCCCATTTTTGTTTATGCTAAAAAATTATTCCGACTTACCTTTATCCAAATTATGCCAAGACAAAAAGGTATGCTGTTTACTGATCCAAGGTTTTCAAGGGTTCTTATTCCTTTTTTCATAAGCTCTAGCTTTTGCTTTTGCTCCTTACGTTTTTGGGAACCAGATTTATGATGATAACTCATCACTCATCTATAAAAATAATTGAATAGTCTTAATACCATTTTTGTTATTAAATAAGTAAACCAGAAACTCGGAGTGCAAAAGTGTTTTAGTGCAATAAAAGTCATAGTGGTTTAATAATATTTTGGAAAATCGCGTGTTATAACTATGTTCCGAATCTACAAAAATCTATCGTGAACAATTACACGGTAAAAGTAAAATTATTGTTTTTACTGTATTTAACATTTTAAAGACCTTAACAAATAATGACAATTAAAGTTTTATATTTTATTAAATTAAGATTAAATGGCTTGTAAAACAAACTCGCCCAATTAATTGATATTTGTTTATGCTAAAAAATTGCTGCGACTTACCTTTTTTTATCCAAATTATGCCAACACAAAAAGTATCACTCGCGAACGGCAACTCAAATATACTCAAGTAAGCAAGCATTAAACGATGAGTGCCGGGGATTTCCTGAGAAAATTATAAGGCGTAAATACTAATTTTACTTATTTAGTTATTTAAGGTTGCTTATGATGCATAATCAGCGTTGTTTTATCACATTAACTGTAACAGTGAATTAATATCCAAATCAATGCATATGATTATAATTAGGTATTTGTAAAAAAAATTAAAAAGTTGCCCGAGCCCCGGGCCCCCCTGGGGCCCGGGCCCCGATAATTGGTACCGCCTTCAACGCCCTCTCGTCGGCCCTGGGGAGCCGTAGCACTGTATGTCCAATTTCTTCTGCCAATGTGTCACAAACATATACTTTTTTTATACAAAATGTCTTTAAAACTTCTAAAAGATCACTTTTTTTATAACTTTCTTCAAAATATATATCATTCGTTGCCATGTAGTACTGAATCTCCAATTTTGTATTATTTGAGCTTGGAGCTTTATATAATTTAGCGACTGTGATAGTTCGCATTGTCCATTACTATCACGCTATTTTGTGGACTATTTGGTAAAAGACAATTCTTGAACTATTCCTCAAAAACTAACAAATTTTACAACAAAAATATATTTAAATATAAATTAAGCAACCTAACCTACCTGATGTGCCTATATTTAATTATAATTATTACAATCCGGTCCTTTCCACATAATAATAACAAACGGTCATAAATAATTGGATGACCCTAGGTACTTTTACTGCAGTCATTAAGACGTCGTTCTAACACCGAGAATCGGAACATACTGTAGCAACCCATGATACAAATAACTGAAGGTAAGATATATAACCGTTCCAATTTCGTCTGCCGCGCGCAGTGACGTCAAGGTATTAAAAGGTTTTACGCATTTAATGGTATGTGAAATGAAGGAATAATATATGACAAGTATTTATGTATACTAATTTCATAGAAATATAACACACATTACAGTTAAAATACCACTAAAATAAGAAAGATTCCGACAAACTTTTAAAACATCCGCCGGGCCATTGGAACCGGTCGACGATAGCCTAAGCAGCTCGGTGACTCCTGCTCGTTGCCGTCAGCGTTATCAGTCTTTTACAATTGAGATTGAGATGTTCATTCTTGTTGTGGGGCTCCCCATATGAAGGTGGCCTCCATATCATAGGAAAATAACGACCTTTTTTCGCACTCTTCTTACTCTGACACGGATTTTTATTATTCTTTCGAACCGTCAACCTATTACTTTTGACCAAAGATTTCTGGCAACACTGGTCGCCACGTAGTGTCATTTGCCGTAGTTTTTCATGGAAATTTTGAATGTTCATCAGAATTTTTTTTATTTAGTCGCGTTTGTTAATTAAAATAAATATCTGAATATTTATAAAATGAGGTGGCGCTGTGTCCGGTTGTGATATGGATAACCAGGCAGAGACCATCACCGTAAACCATCACTAGAGTTCTGCTCTCATGTCTGGAGCTCTGCACCCAAACGTCCAAAACATAATCTTCGGCTACTGGATTCCATTGAAAGGAGAGCCATTCGTCTGATCGGAGACCACGAGCTGACAAGGAACCTCGCCATCCTGGAACATCGAAGACAGGTTGGAGATTTGACTCTCTTTTACAGATATTTCCATGGAAAATGCTCGGCTGACCTTGCCCTCTTAATTCCGCCCAGAGCGACGATTAGCAGAAATATACGACGAACCAATACCCCCATCCATATGTGGTTTTTTTCATTATTCATTATTTAAGAATTCTTCTGGAGGACGTCATCCTTATGGAACGACATAGAAATATAAGGTGTTTCCGCTTTCCTAAGGATAAAAACAAAAAATAAGAATTGATACGGTTATAGGTATTTTGTTAACATTTACTTCTTAAGTATTTTCCACTGAAGCTGATGAGGGTATATGCCCTCGAAACATGTAGGGAAATTAAAATATTGTTTATTTAACTACTGAAGCAAACTTGACTTTCTTTACTTCTTCATAATTTCACTCCACTGAGAGATGGACTATTTGAAAAACATTTTAATTTAATTTGTTTATAACTATGCACTTAGGTTGTATTTTGGCTGTAATCTTTGTTGCATGTTCATGAAATAAATATACCTAAATACGTAGGCGTCATTCTGGAATGGCTTATTTACAATTTCATCCATATTTTTATTATATATTTGATAACAAAATAATTTCTTATATTTTCTCATATTATTGGTTGACAGTAAATGTACGGTGAAGGTATGATAGAACCAAGTTATGGGTATGTGTATTAAAATGAGTTCCCCCTGCCTATATACGCTACTGGTTCCCAGTAAAAATCCAATATTTTGATAAATAATTATGGAAAATTGTTACTGCTTGTTAGTGTGCGGCGACTATAGCGGATCAGTAATCCGTGAATTTATCGCTGATTAGGTCTATAACCTCTTTTTGTAAATCTAGGACGTTATATAATGCTATATTTAATAAGTCTGTCCTAATTTTTTTACAATTTCAATAATAAAATAATAATAATTTGAATAACCTGAAATAAATTAAAAATACTATGTGGACCTTTATCCACATCAACTTTATCTTGTAAATAGACTATTTCATATTAAAATTTTTTAAACTTTATCACTATTTTTTAAACTTACTATAAAGGGATCAGGGAGCACCATGAGCACGTGCACCCCTAAAAGTAATAAAAAAATTAATAAAATATTAATTCATTTTCATTTAATATTATTTATCGTATAAAGTCCGAACCTTCCTAATATTTTATCGTATACCGTCAAACCAAATTTATACGTAGTAGCTCTCACCGTGGTGTGATCCGCGCGCCGGTCGTAAGATTGGTGAGGAGGAATGGTTGCATATGCGTCCATGTAGACGGAATGTAACGCAGTTTCGCTTTACTATCAGGCCGCAGGGGATAGCGGGGATATCGCGATTGTGAATGGAAAAGGCGCACACTTTTGGAGTGTGCCTTTGCTTGGTTGCTCGTATATATGTGCAGTAATACGAGTAATACGCAGTATGATAATTATCGTATTTGTATGGTGGTGTACGATGTACGATAGTGCATATACGATAATGGCATTTTGTACGATAATTTTGGATCTAAAGAATTCCAGATGACTTAAGAGTTGAACTACTTATTTTCTGTTTAGATATTTGCGCTAATACAATAGCAAAATCAATGTCAGAGCTGGTTGTACGATAATGTGAGATAATTTTCAAAGGTCGATACGATAATTCTCTTCGGCGTCTGGCAACACTGGTACCAATATTTTAATAAGTTCGTTAAAATGAATAGTTGGATGGTGGAATATTTAAAAAATAACTTTAGCTCTTTTGAGTTTGTAGGAAAATATTGCAGTAAAAAAGGCTGTTATTGATACAGTTTCTGCAAATAAGAACAGAAGGATGGACTTTACATTTAAGCACATTAAAAAACCTTTATAATTTTCTAAAAGTTATGTAAAATTAAAAAATAAATAAAAATATGTTTTACCTTTATTTTTTTCCTTTCTACGTTTAGAATGCCTAAGAAAAAATAGGTTTGGTCGTTGCACCGAAATTTTTTTAAAAATATTTTCACGCTGGATAATATAATTTATTTATGATAAATTATTTATGTGTTTTTTATGTGACAGACCGAAATTGCTCATCCATATACTAAATAAACCTATCCTGGTCATTGCCACTTAACGCTGGGGCTTCATTTATGCTTAGATATTGGTGATTAGAAATTCTTCTGTTAATGTTAATGTTTAATACGGGCTTTAAAATAGTTCCGCACCATTCCCTGGAGCTCGCCATGTATAGGGTCCTTAAAGAACCTTTGACGACAAGTAACGATACTCAATTTTTTGTCTTATTGGTCATTCTAGGTTTACTTATTGCTATGATATCGTAGAAGCTTGAAATTTTGAATATATACCGGGTGGCCCACTCTCAATTAAGGATTCCATTGACAGCGTTAAATGTTTCTACTTTTCTCATCAAACGATTGTGTGTCACAACTGTACAGGGGGCTTTGTATATAAAAATTATATAAGGTGATTTTTCTAGCTTATTAACTCAAAGCGCCATTTACGGTTATCATTCTACATTTTAACGAGATATCAAAAATTCCATATTTAGCTTTGCTGACGATAGCAGACTTGCCTCATCTTTGAATGCTCAAACATCGACTGTCGATGCACATCTCCGCAGACAGCATGAAGTATCACGACCTGGAATACATTTTTCCTTGGGATGACAGTAACCAAGTCAATTTAACGCTAAGAAACCCCAGGCCGCAGTTTTCTCTAAAAAGGTTAACATTACAGACCCGGATGTAGTCTGGGCGGGATATGCAATTCCACTTCCTTCATTTATTAATTTGCTGGGCATCAATCTAGTAGGAAATATATTTTGCCATAACCACGTTGTGGCAATCACCAAGATAGCTTCTCTCTCTCTCTCTCTTCGGAACCAGAAAGTTACATACACTTCAACAACTTTTGACACTCTACAAAGTCCGACCGTCACGAGAGTCTGTAGCTCTGCACGCAAGAATATTCTTGGGTTAGTGGATTCCATCGAAAGGATAGTCATTCGTCTGATCGGAGACCACGAGCTGACAAGGAACCTCGCCATCCTAGATAGGTTGGAGATTTGATTCTCTTTTACAGATATTTCCATGGAAAATAGTCCACTGATCTTGCCCGCTTAATTCTACAAAGAGCGACGAATAGCAGGAATACACGACCAACCACTGCCGCCCATCCATATCAGCTTAGCACTCCTCGAACTTCATTATTTATGAATTCCTTCATCTGGAAGACGTCATCCTTGTGGAACGATCTTTCTGAGGTCATGTTTCTCAACGAATAAATCTCTAACGATTCACAACCAACATGAATCGCTTTATTCGCACACGCACCACTCAGAGTGCCTTAAAGGATTTTTCGTATAGGGCTTGTATTTCATTATTAAAAAGATTATTATATTTCCCTTCCTCTCTACCTATTTCTTGCTTAAAAACTTTATACTTACACAATTAAATGTTCAATTTTAAGCTATTTTTTTTAATGTGCTGTTTCTCTGTAAATTATTTTTTACTCGTTACTTAATGTCTACCTTAAATTTATAAATAATTTTAATTTTAATCTACCTATATATAACCAAATGACTTGTTTAAGTATACAATGTGTACATAAAGTAAGGAACAAATTAATTTTCTAGGAATCTAAAAATATTTCGGAAAAATCCTCGGACACGTGTATAATAATTTTTAATGGCGCATTTTTTCCCATACAAACTTAATATATTAGGTGGCTCATGTAGTAGATATGATATTATCGACGATTTTTTTCAATTTGAACCCCTATATTTTAGTTCAGATCTGTAATCTCCAAGAACAGCTGATTTCAAAAACATAACACACTTAGGGCCTAAAATTCATAGTTTCGTTACTACAGGGTAAAACAAATAATTTTATTTAAGATATTTTTTTTGGCTTGGGAGGCATCAATTAATTACGTGAGGCGTTTTTAGCGATTTTTCAACCCCCCTTCCTCCAATAAAAGATTTCGTGACATTTGGCTCAATCCCTTCCGCCATCACCCAATTTTACCTGAAAGCCTTACGTAATTAATGGACGCACCATCATTTGCTGTTACTTATGTTTTTTCTCAAGTAGGCTTATTTGCTGTTATGTAACTATGGTATTTAGATAATGTCATTGTCATTACATCGTATTTTTCTAGTAAGTTTATTAGAAGTAATAAATTTTATTTTAAAACATATTGAGTTACTATGCGTTTATCTTTAACACAAAGAATAGAAATTCTTATGATGATTGGATATGGTGATAGGATCCGTACTCAACAAGAAGTTTGCATTTTGTTTAACACTAAGTATCCAGCAAGACCAATTACTAGATCAACTGTGAGTAAACTTGAAATAAAATTATATGAAGATATTCCCAGAAAAGGCCGTCCAACTATTCCGGATGATAAGGAATTAGATATTTTATTGGCTATGGAAGAAGATCCCCACAACAGCGTCCGCCAGATTAGCATTGATCATGGGGCGGCTGCTATGACCGTTCATAACCTATTGACGGTAGAAAAATGGCACCTATTTAAAATCCGATTGGTTCATGAGTTGAATGAAGATGATCCAGATCGTAGGATGGAGTTTTGTCAAATATTAATGGAAAGATGTAACTTAGATCCTTTGTTTGTTGAAAATATCCTATTTTCGGATGAATCTACCTTTAAATTAAATGGACAAGTGAACCGGCAAAACTGTAGATACTGGGCAAAAGAAAATCCCAGGTGGATGCGTGAGCACCATACTCAATATCCTCAAAGAATTAATGTTTGGGCTGGTATTGTGAAAAACAAAATTATTGGGCCATATTTTTTTGACAACAATGTAAACGGGCTAAATTATCTTCATTTTCTTCAGAACTTTCTTATCCCTACGCTAGTTAACTTATACCCTAGTAGAAATAATCCAGGAATTCTAGATGAAAATTTGTGGTACCAACAAGACGGCGCACCTCCACATTATGCAGCAGTAGTGCGCCATTACATAAACCAAGTTTTTCCGAACAAGTGGATTGGAAGACGTGGGCCTGTTGAATGGCCGCCTAGGTCTCCAGACCTTACACCACTGGACTGTTTCTTGTGGGGTCACCTGAAAAATGTTGTTTATAAAGTCAGACTTGCCAATATTGAAGATTTAAAAAATCGAAAACAACAGAATGCAGGAACATTTCAGAAGAAACCATAAGAAAAGTCCAACAAGAATTTATTGATCGCGCGTCAGGCAGCAGAAGGAGGACAATTTCAACACTTAATTAAATAGCTTATTTAATTTTTTTACATTTTTTTAAATTAAAAATATCTTAAATAAAATTATTTGTTTTACCCTGTAGTAACGAAACTATGAATTTTAGGCCCTAAGTGTGTTATGTTTTTGAAATCAGCTGTTCTTGGAGATTACAGATCTGAACTAAAATATAGGGGTTCCCATTTAAAAAAATCGTCGATAATGTCATATCTACTACATGAGCCACCTTGTATATTAAGTTTGTATGGGAAAAAAATGCGCCATTAAAAATTATTATACACGTGTCCGAGGATTTTTCCGAAATATTTTTAGATTCCTAGATAATGAATTTGTTCCTTACTTTATGTACACACTGTATACATTGTGTGGAAACACTAATAAATAAAAAGAAAGATTCCTCTGTCTTTTTCTCAGTCCAGTGCTGTAGATAGCTTTGATTCCTGGGGGTTTAGGAGTATATTACCTTGACTTATCTTAATTCCCACTTCTTGGGGGGAGGGGGGTCCTTTACATTAATTCCCGCCTTTGCGGGGAGGGGGGTTGTTTCCTTTCCGCCATCAGTACCCCCCTTATCTTATAGGCGGTGCATCAGTCAGGGAAGAAGAAGATTAAATACTCCCTTTTCGATGACTTTTAAGTGGATTCCTGAGTACCTGTAAACGAATTTTCTCCCCAAGCGTTTATTCCTGTTTTAGGAAAAAAATGTTCAAGGAAAAAACTTTGTAATGGAACTAAAGTTCGCGGAAAGTCTATATTTTTTTGTTTCGGAAGATTTCTATATTTAATTTTTTTTACTGCTCCATATAGAAAAAAATGAACTTTCCGCGAATTGTTAACAAAATTTCTACATCTTTCGTCAAACAATTTTTTTTTAAATGTATCGTTTTCATAGGAAGTTTTCATAGGTGTTTTTCAGCGTAGAAAATGAAGTAGGCATAGACCCCAATCACGTGCGGTCTCTTTTTTCCGATTATCGTTATTTCTGTCGGCGTACCGACTATGGACGGACGCTCGACGTATCGTTCTAACGGCAAGGGAAAATCCAATTCGCCTCGTACCTACAAAGTGTAAAAATGAACAGGGGTCAAAATCGGAGATTTCGACTGACTCCGGCGTCCTCTTAATACCTTCCTCCGGACGTCTATGTCGCTTCCGTAGTTCCATAAAAATCATACGGTATTTTAAATTAATTCCATCTTTCCATTCATCGTAATTGTACAAGTGATTTATGCACTTTGATTTGACATTTAGATTGACAAAAAAATTTTGTACAAAAACGCCCACATAAAAGTGTTCAAATCTACTTACTTAAACTGATGAAGTAGTTTCTTGCACGTATAACTGTCCTCAAACGTGTTTGTCAAAATGATAAAAAACTAGATCACATAACGTTGTCATTAATCAAAATTGGAAAGCGAATACATTAAGTCTGACTAAATTCTTATGCTCATTTTTCTTGTTTTTTTTTTTAGAATTTTTTATTATAATATAATGTCAAAGTCCTTTTAAAGGTCAAGAAACCATTTTTTTGTATGTACGCCTTGAGTATGTTGCCTTACTATTGAACTTGAAATTTACTTGTTTGGGTTTCACTCTTAGCAAAAATTATAATTAGTTGTTATAAATAGTTATAAAAACTGCTCATATTCAATAGGAATATTCACTAATTCTAATTCTCGCTTGTGTTAAAGAAAATTGCTTCATTTCCTGCATGTACAATTTTCTTGTTACCTTATCTTGGGTTTCCTAGCACGAAAAAATAATTATTTACAGATATCATTAAGATTTTTTTTATAAAAAAAAAAACTGCCTATAACATACATGATTGTTCTGTTGAAATAAAGTCTAATATTGATCCCTTGAGCTTTTTGAAACATGTTAGTGTCAGTGAGTCATTGTTTCTTTCCCCTACGTTAGTTTTAGAGGTAAAAGACATTTATGGAAACTTTAAGAATACAAATACTACAGGTTGGCACAGTGTTTGACTGGCGTATTAATAATTTATTGTATTTGTATATTAAGTTCCAAAATCTGAAATTATTTATTATAAATAACTTTACAAAATAAATTAGTAAAAACTAAAGCAATCAGAACCAGCCAAAACGAATACGAAAGTATACAGAGAAATAAAAAACGGATTACAAGAATTAAGCAAGTCAGAAAAAATAAATTAAAATAAAATACCAATAATACCTTTCTGAAACTAAGTGTGCTCGTTAGAAACTTATTTATATATATGGCGGGGTTAGCCAGTAAGTGGAACAGTAGTGAGGCGAAAAATTTTCACAACCACGCCACAATTCGTCAAGAATTCGTCCAACTATTATTTTATTTCGTCTATTAAATTATCTGTTTAACGTTTCTATTACTTTTTTAAGGTTCTGGGGTGCGTTTCTATTACTTTTTTAAGGTTCTGGGGTGGGTTTGTTACACCCTACTTTCTCTAACTCACCCATGTTTAAATTAAATTGGGTTGTTTGAGTATTCTTTTTTCACTTTTTTCTTGATATTCCGCTCAAGCGTCTAGTTAGAATAATGGAAAATTAAAACAAAGTTTTTATCGGAACCTATTCAATATCAATTTTTTTCTTCTGATGATTAATTTTAAGATTTATTCATATTTAATACAAAAAGAAGTGTTTTTTTTTAGATTTGTTCGCGACCCACACCCCCACCCCAAATAAGTCACCGAGTAAAAAAAATAGATGCCTATTAAAAAACACAAAAATATAATTTTATGTTTAAATTCGATAAATAAGAAACACAAACGGAAAAAATTTTTCCTTTGTACTAACTTTGGCTTTTACAGCCAAGAAGATTAAAATAAATAAATAACAAAAAAATATCGCTAATGCCTAATATTACAATATGTTGACAGGTTTAGCGTGCATCGCCCTGGTTCGAATCGCACTCAAAGTGTCAAATAATAATTGTTCTATGCACAACACTGTAGCATATGGGGTGTCTCAGGGCTCTGTTTTAACTTCCCTGTTATTTTTAATTTATAGCTGCCTAGTACAGATATATCAGGAATATTCACACTGTTTGCTGATGATGCTACTATTCTTTGGCCCAGTTCAGATGCATCCAGACGGAAGTAATTATTGATGAAGATCGGATAAGAGTGAAGGAATTGAGTGATGCTAATTGCTTGTCGTTTAATGTAAATAAAATCAATATCTTAACTGTCAATTCTAATAGGTATCAGTAATGTTATTTTGGGAAATCACAGCATTTCATATATTATATTTAAAAAAAAAATGCATTTAACTGTTATTTACCAAGGTAATCGCTCACTTTTGGATTTAAGAAGAAAAATGTTGAATCAGAGAGCCTTTAGAAAATATTTTAAAATGCTATTGCTGAGTAAGGCTTATTATTGTATTGATGAATTCTTTCTAGAAAATTTTTACTGATTTTATGTTTGACTTCATCCTGTTAAATATTTCTCACATGTTTAATCATTTATCTAATTATTTAATCCTTATAGCCATTTCCGCCTTTGTTGGTCGCTTTGGTAGACCATAACTTGTCTGACAATATACCGGCTGTCCAGAACCACGCCACAATTCGTCTAAGGTCGACGAGCGACGGCATATCTATACCTAGTTGTTCTACAGCATTCGGGGAAAAAATTATTACAAAAGTGACCCCTAGAAGTATACTAAAAGTATTTGAAACTGTTTTCGACTCTCCAATTAATACTCTACAAATCATTTACTTCACATTTTGCTCTATATCCTAAAATAAGGAGTGGGGTAAGGTTTGATTCGTGTTGAAGAAAAAGTTCGATAACTTCCGAATACATTAACCGATTTTATCGAACTTAGTCTTGTTTGTTAATACTTGAGTTTTACTTTAAGACTGAACCGCTAGATGACGTTTTTTGATCTCTTTAGTAATTTACTCCATTTCCATTAAAAGTTAAATTGAAGCATTTTAATCGAAGAAGTCGATATCGCTTTTCAAACTTAAGTTATTAGCAAAAATCTATTCTTTAAGATTTTTAAATGATAACCTCAAATATTCGTTAATAATAAGTAAGCCATGAAAATCCAAACAATACAATTGATAATTCGCTGTTATTGGTTTCATCGTAATTTGATATTTTGAATTCTAAAATTGTGCTTTTGTTGTTAAAAGCAGATTGAACAATTTGAAAGTTGTCGTATTCTATGGCTAAAGCATATGACATACTGGCTGTGTATTTTCAATGTTTTGAAAATACAGTTATTGCCTGTCAGGAGTACGCTGAGAGATGGTTTGAGTTTGTATCGGTAATAATACATCTTCAGGTTCTCGCAACCATCTTGCTATACACTTCGTAAACACCAAAATGTTGTCTCTCCGGATATCTTATAGTGTACTTCTGACGCAGGCAATAACTGTATTTTAAAAACATTGAGAACATAAGGCCAGTATGTCATCATATTGTTTAATCTGTTTTTAACAACTAAAGCATAATTTTAAAATTCAAAATAACAAATTACGGTGAAGTTAATGACAGCTAAATTGTCAATTGTATTGTTTAGATTTTCATTTATATTAACAAATATTTGATGTTATCATGTAAAAATGTTTAGAAATAGATTCTTGTTCATAACTTAAGTTTAAAAAGCTATATTGACTTCCGGCTTGTGCCACTTTTGAATAATTTTACTAGTAATAAGACTAGCAAATTAGGAAGTTAATTCTCCATTTAATCCTCCATTTAACTTTTCAATGAAAATGGAGTAAATTACTAAAGCTACCAAAAACGTCATCTAGCGGTTTTGATTTTTGATTTTCTTATATTTTATTCTTAATTATAATTGGTTAAACTAAAACTTAAGTATTATTATAGACTATAATTTGGCTTTAAAGCAATATTAAGTTCGACAAAATCGGTTAATGTATTCGGAAGCTTTCGAACTTTTTCTTAAAACGAATCAAACCTTCCCCTATCCCTTATTTTAGGAGATATACCAAAATGTCAAATAAATAATTTGCAGAGTGTTAATCGGAGAGTCCAGAACAGTTTCACTTGACATACCATCACTATTGATTTTAAGAGATATTATAATTCTTTGATTTTGAATTAAAAATACGCCATCTAGCTGTAAAATTTCGAAGTTGAAAATAATGTTAGTATACTTCTAGAGGTCACTTTTGTCATACATTTTTCTTCCCGGAAGCTGTCGAATAAATAGTTATCGAGATACCGCCGCTCGTCGACCTTAGCGGGACACCCGGTATACCTGTAGATTTTATTTAGGTATAGTAGGTACTACAGTATTGTATTTTTTGCCTGTTTTTAATTCATAATATTCTATTTGTTCTTGTACATTTTTTGATCGGTTTTGTACTGATCTTATGTTAAATTATCATATTAATAACTTTTATAGGCTTTGTTTTTTATTTTTTTATTTTTAAATTAGTACCTATTTTGGATTCTAGCTTAAATAGTTTTATATTATGTCAATCAGATTTGTTTCGTCTTAAAATAGGTAATAAAGCTTTTTGAGTTTGAGTTTGACTAAATACGGATATGGATCTACGAGAAAGCCCAGGATCATCAAAACTGGAGACTTTTAATGTTCCTGAACCTGGGAGACCCTCCTCCGATCAGGTATTGGGTGGGGGGTGTGGGTGGTCGCAGCTGTCAAAAAATATGGCATGCACACGAAAAATCCTTGTAAGGGTACTATTATAAAGCGAAGTACGTCCATTCCATCTGTAAACTGTTCTTCCCTGCTATTGCTTTCGCGCAATCTGAACACACAAAAAGAAAGAGAAGTAATTAAATGGTTTGCCGTTATTAAAATTGGTTCGCAGCAAAAAATAGCCATTAAATCATTTGATCAGCATAAAAAGATTTTGCTTACAATAAATAAAAATCAGGCTGCACCACTTGTTCTGCAAAAAATGCTACAAACTGCAAACAATTTAACCGATATCAGTCCGCTTGTAATATCATGTGTTCGCTTAATTAACAGTCGAGCTGCGAAATGATTACTTGGTCAGCAAGATTTTACAATTGGTCAGTAGAAAAAAAACATGTCTAGAAGCAGTTTACTTCAAAGGTTTGCATATTAAAAGAATGATTATCAGTATAAATCACTGGATTGCGTTTGTTTTGAATAATCGGCAAAGTCTGTTATTGTGGGCGGAGCGACAGCAGTCGCGTGATACGAGTAGCTAATTGCGTGCGTGTGTTTTCATTCGGTGTAGCAGTCAAGGCCCAAAAGGTGTAGCGGGGGCGGGTTTTCACTTGTTTTCCAGGTCACTGTCAATTTATGTAACTTTCTTGTGTTTTCTTTTGCCGAATACAGAAGGAAATCGGCTACAAAAGGTATAGCGGGGGCGGGTTTTCACTTGTTTTCCCAGTGCACTGTCACTATTTCACGTTTTATTGCTTTTTTTTTGATGACCAAGATTAAATATTTCGCTTATCCGCTGATTGCTTACAATATTTTGCTAACTAGTTAAATGATACCCAAAAAGAAATACTTAGTTTATAAATATAATACTCAAATAGAATAAATCTTATGCAAAGAAATATATTTTCAGAATAAGTATTTGAATACATAAAAAGATATTATATTCGACTTCATTGCTACGAGATTAAGTGCTCAATTCATACTTGGAAATACTTATTTTGCGTAAGATTTATTCTATCTGAGTATTATATTTTTAAGCTAAGTACATATTTTTTTATGTGTGTACACGCCTCAATACATTTCTTCCAGTCCAAATTCTCATTTCTTGTCAATAATAGTTTACTGCAGGCAAAATATCGACGAAGAGCGTGAAATGTACTTTACCTTCCAATCCGAATGAGTACACTAACTACGTTTGACTAAATACTGCAATTTATGGTTTGTAATACGACTTTCGACAAGACGTATCGGCAGGAAAATAGCTGTTTAACATTATTTTTTTACTTCTTATTATATAAGGCATTTTCAAGTGGTTAGAAAATTATTTTCCTTGTATATTTATGTAGTAATATAGCTACTACACCTGACAAAGTGGACTTCCATGTTTTTATGAGTCTATTTATTTATTATTTTAAATTACTTGTTATTAATGTTAATATACCTGTATACTTTTAGCGATGACTAAAATTCGAGTAATATTGACCTTGACTAGTCCATTCTAATAGTTAAATTATTAATTATATGCCGTCTTAAAGTGAACGACCTACCATTAAAAAATAATTCCAATCATCAAACTAATTTGTCTGTGCGCCAAAACAACATTTTTGTCCGGTTTTCGCTTTTATCTGAGAAATGATTTTAAATAGATCTTACAATAAAATTAATTAGAGGAGAAGAAGGCTTGTCGTGCGATATCTTCTTTTTTAACTCTGAGAACAAAGTAGAAAATATCTTTAAGGAAAAGTACTTACGTAATACTAGCTCTTCGTTCTGTATTATCATACAAAAAAAATGTTTTTTGTGTACGGAAAGATTTGTATCCCTGAGACAAAAAATTTAAAAAATTTTTTAGGATATTATCTGTGAGACATTTGAGATAATGAGTCTTTGAGGCGCGTAAAACCTTAAAGTTCTTTGTCATGATGTCTACAGGCCAAGTTTGTGCTGGCCATTCATCGGTAACCGCAACTGTTACTGCAAGATATTTGAGTGTGTACATCAAGGATCTTAAAAATCAACATTTGTGTCAATGGTATACCATGGTATAAAGATCTAAGAGGTATGATTCCACGCCGATGGAGGCGTGGCTTGTGACGTCAACGGGCGAGTGATTTTTAAATCTCATATGGAGATTTATACTGCTGTCAGCGTTTTTAACGGACGACACTAAAAACCACGGAAGAAACCCCGGAAACATTCGGCATCTTTCGGAGATCCGGAAAGCGGGCGGGAATTTTGAAGAGACAACTTGCACCTTTCAGGGGTTTGCAAGGCTGCCAAGAATGCATGGTGACGCTAATTTGAAGTTGGGTTTGCGCACAGCTCCTAAACAAATACGTAACCTAACATTTATAACTGTTTGCCGACAAATCAGCTGAAGAGAAAAGCGAATACCTATCACCATCGACAGACTTTTGGCAGAAATTGAAAGTTTGGTTGATGGAAAAATGTGGCAAAGGATTTTGAAGGTTTGCTTGCTTTAAGATTAATATGTTCAATAGCAACTTGATTTTAATAATTTATATTTTGTGTATCTACTAAATGTTTGTTGTAGATGGAAATACCACATTCGAATACTTACCAGGATAGACAAACTATGAAAACGAACAACATAGAGATACTAGAGGTAGGATTTGGCGAATATCAGGTAAAGTCTTCAACAAGTGAGAATTTTTACAAAATATATTATAATGAATGCAGAATGCAAGACTTTTTATTGTAAAATATGTAAAGTCTGTATTCATCGTTATAGGTGCAATTGTCCATAGTATGCCATAAAAACTACCATGTGAAAACACATACATTTTGTATGTTTGTATGAGCAAAGGTAGGGAAGCGAATGTGTTTTAGGTGATGTTGCTGAACTACTTTCTGAGGAAAAGCCATCGGACATTAAAGGGGCATAATAAAGAAATTAAGAACTTTATTACAAAGAAGAGAGAGAGTGAATGTTCAACTACAATAAATGAAAACGTGAAGAGGGAGGCAGATATTAAAACTTTGTCAAACTTTTTAAGATCCTTAAATGATGAGCGGTACAAAAAGTAATGAAATAATTTTTGCCATGTATGTGTATTCTAAAAATTAAGCTAAATTTTTTTATAAGGTGTATGGGGCAAATTAGTTTGGTGATGGAACAAGAAAATAGATCAGCAGTTCATAAAAGGAAATTAGAAAAGAAAGAATTCTTTCCAGCAAAGAGAAAGAAATAATATTGGTTAATGGTTTTGATTTGTATGGTGACAGGCCTGGATTTTGTATTTTATAATTAAATAATTATTTATTGTAGTTGCGTAGTATGGCTTAGGTTTAGGTTTTTTTAGATGTTAGCTATGCTTATTGTATTGTACCTTTTGTAAATTATAAAAATAATGCAGGATAATAAGGAATTTGAAAAAAACATAACTCGTAAGTTTCTTACGGGTTGTAATTGAAGCTGCGAATTTCTGACTTTATTATTATGTATGTTTTTTATTTTGTAATCCATTGTAATGCAGTTTTAGTGGTTTCAGCAGTATCATAAGTTTAATGGTGTGCATGGATTTGCTTTGCTATATAAATTGGTTGACCACATTGTTCCCCCATCCTGACTTTTTGACCGACAATAAAGAAACAGTTGAAATATCCCTTGTTTTATTTCAGTTAAATAAAGGTGACTCAAGTATACCACATATTTAATAAAGGGTGGCATTCAATAACTAAATTTCAGGGCATATTTTTTCAAAAAGAAATTTTAATATTTTTTTTGTCCAATATTTCATGACGAGCAATAAATCAGTATACTATATGTATCAAAAGATAAATGAAGATTTTAATGTAATTTGGTACACAATTAAACCATTTTTCTAATATTAAAAACGATTCTAGTACTTAAAAATAAAGACGCGACAAGAATAAAAGCCGTATTTTCTACAAATAAAGCAAAATAATCCACGAAACCTAAACAGAAATTTTAGACACTGAAGGGGCCTGAAGCGATAACATAATCTATTTTGAAGTCTACGACCAAAGAAAGCCGCAACCAACGAATACCTATAAACAGGGTTTCATCCCTGACAATCAAAATAATAACAGATTTGAGGTTAGGTTGTTCGTATTTTATGTCAAACTTCGGAAATCGCAATTCAAAATTCCCGCTTTCCGAATCACCGAAAGTTGCCGAATGTTTCCGTGGTTTCCGTGGTTTTTAGTGTCGTCTGTTTTAACTCTCTTTCAAAGGTATTAAAAGGTTTTACGCATTTAATGGTATGTGAAATGAAAGAATAATATCATGATATTTAGGTATATTTATTTCATGAACATACACACAAAGAGTAAAGCTAAAATACGACCTAGTTATAAACAAATTAAACTATTTTAAATAGTCCATCTCTCAGTGGAGTGAAATTATGAAGAGGTAAAGAATCTCATAGTCTGCTTCAGTAGTTAAATAAAACAATATTTTAATTTCCATACATGTTTCGAAGGCATATACCCTCATCAGCTTCAGTGAAAAATACTTAAGAAGTAAATGTTAATAAAATAAATAGGACCGTTTTCTAATTTTTTGTTCTTATCCTTACGCTAGCGGAAACACCTTATATTTCTGTCAAATTTCTTTGCCTGGTTATCCATATCATAACCGAACACAGCGCACGTTATATTATGAAAATTCAGATATTTATTTTAATAAGCACACATGGCTAATAAGAAACAGTTTTGGTGAACTTTCAAAATTTCCATGGGCCATAGACCAGTGTTGCCAGATATCTTTGATCAAAAGTAATAGGTTGACGGTTCGAAACCTAATAGAATAGTAAAAAACGGTGTCAGAGTAAGAAGAGTACGAAAAAGAGGTCGTTATTTTCCTATGATATTGGTCCACCTCCAGATTGAACATACATTTCATATGGGAAGCCCCACAACAAGAATGAACATCTCAAAAATTGTTAAAATAGTAATGGATATTATTACATGTATTACTTTGTAAAAAGACTGACAACGCTGGTGGCAAGAAGCAGGGGTGGCCGAGCAACTTCGGCTATCGTCGACCGGTCCGAATGGCGCGGCGGATGTTTTAAAAGTTTGTCGGAATATTTTCTTGTTTTAGAGGTATTTTAGCTGTAATGTGTGTTATATTTCTATGAAATTAAAATAGGTACATATTTGTCATATATTCTTTCATTTCATATACCATTACATGAATAAACATTTAATATCTTTGAAATAGAATTAAAAACGTTGACAGCAATATAAATCTCTATAAAAAAATTAAAAATCGCTCTCCCTTTGACGTCACTGCGCGCGGCAGTGGTGTACGTGGTCATTTTGAGTTCGATTTGAACAGTACAAGGTTTCCAATAAAGTGATTGCATTGCCATTTATTTTAATTGACCCTTTAAATCAGTGTTGCCAATTAGCCTTTTGCGCGTATCTTCATTGCTTTGTGTATAATTTGTGTGCAGTTACAATATGTGTGTAATTTTCGTGTAATTAGAAATCCACCACCTAATTGTTACTTTCAGGTTTGTTGACTTTCTTTGATACAACATAGTGTATCACTCGTCAGAGCCAGCGTTATTACGTTCGTAATAGATCTGTTACGGAAGACGATGATTTATTACGTTATTACGGCGCTCACGAATCTACTACGTTCTTGTAATTATCGATAGATTTATGAAATTAACAGTTGACTTCTAAAAAAAAGGGCAATCACTTTGGGTCTGGCCACCAGACAGAAATTAAATTTTTTACAATCAACACCTAGGAAAAATTTACAATCGACAACTTAAGAAAAGGAAATTTACTTTGTACTGAGTACAATATTATAAGTATTGCTGATATTTATTACGTCCCCTTAATCTATTACGAAATTTCAGTCCAATTTATTACGAAAATAAAGTTCCTGCTGGCAACCCTGGTCAGAGCGCGAAATAATTTCAGTTGTTAACTTTTTTTTTAGAAATCAAGGCCCAATGACCCCCCGTACACTTGCTTTTTTACCAAATATTAATGGTGTGTAAAAGTTGGTTAATTTGTTGACTCAAAGTGTGCAAAATGTGTAATTTTTCCAGCGAATTGTGTAATTTGTGTGACCGAGGTGGGTGCAGTCACCTAATTTTATATTTACTGACTTAACAGGGATTTCTAAATGTTTATAATATCAAAACTTAAAGTTATGGCGGCTGCTTCTTGGAATTTCCATTTTTACCAATGTTCTTCTTTGAGTATTATTTTTGACTGTTCCTATTGCACGTGGTGGCCATACGTCGTCTGCTGGTCGTTTCTCTTTTTCATAAGTGGTTTTGTTGTTCTTTGATCCTTGCTTCAAGTGATAGTGTAGAGTTTCACCAATATAGGACTGTCCGACGGTCAGCACTCGCAGGGTATTCTATATACACAATTCTTCATGTCTTTTTGGTTGGTTGGTTTTTTGTTCATCACGTGGCTTCTTAAGGAGTCTTTGGAGCTAAATATTGTTCGGATGTTCTTTTGTTGTCCTATCCTTCGGATCATTTCAGAAATCCCCTTGACATAAGTTGGTTCATCTTATGTTTGTGATTTTGACGTTTCTTGAAGGCTTGGTCTACTAGTCTCGTGGGATAACTATTCATACCAAGGTCATTTATAATGTTGTTGAGTTCTTGTGTTATGGCCTCCTGTGAATGCTCTGTAATTCAGTGTTGGGTGTTGTTTGAATGATATTCCTGTTTTTCTGGACTATAGCGTCTAGAAACGGTAGTCTGTTGTTATGTTCTTCCTCTATAATAAACTTAATTGTAGGCGCTAGGTTGTGTTCATAAGTTGTAGAAAAGTTTGGAGTTCGTCATCGCTTTCATTCCAAATGATGAATGTGTGGTCGACGTAGCGGTTAAAGTTAAAAGTTATGGCGACGATCACCCTGTAAACAAAATATCACCCGCACATGGTAAAGCCGCTTGTTTTTTTTTTCAATGATATAGATCTAATGGAATAATAGTTCTTAACGAACCAAAGAAAAAAAAATGAAATGAAATATTGAATTTTGATACATCCCGTTAGCTCGGAAGAAAGTAGGTGGGTAAGAGGCATTCCTAGTAATTTTTTTTTGAATACCTCGAGGCAAAACGAATTACGTCATTTTAAAGTGATTTTATAATTAAAATAATTTTTTTATATCGTCTACATATATTAGGATCATTAACATACGTTGTTTAAAGGAACAGGAGAAATCTTTTAAGAAGAATCGCCACAAAAAACTTGTTTTAATGCTATCTTAATTTAGATTTATTCGCACTTTTTAGCTTTAATGGACGATAGCTTCATTTTTAAATGGATGTTAGATAATAAAAAATTCGATTTGGATCTACCTGTCGATTTCCTCTTTGTAAGTGTTAAAAGCCATGAACGAACTTCTAATGATTTCAGAATTATAAAGATAAACAGTACCTTCAAAGATGCTCTTAAATAAACGCCTAAAAATACTTGTCCTGTCGATTTAAACTCGGTTGCAGCGTTGTTCTAAAGCTTTACATTTTTGTACCATCTGGATCGTCAAAATTGTACCAAATTTGAACGAAATTTGTTAGAAATGTACCAACATGATTGTAACCCAAGGGCTCCGATCCGCTACTTTACTGCTAGACACCAAGAGGCTGAAAGTGAAGAGAAGTGAATAACTAAAAAAAAAGGTCGTTACTTTCTACAGATGTACATTTAAAACGAAACCTTGGATCTAAAGTGTACCAAAAACTCGAAAAAAGCACGTTCTGGAACATTCGTCTGATTGGAGACCACGAGCTGATGAAGAACCTCGATAGCCTAGAACATCGAATACAGGTTGGGGATTTGACTCTCTTTTACAGATATTTTCATGGTAGTGCTTGGCTGACCTTGCTCTCTTAATTCCGCCCAGAGCGGCGAATAGCAGAAATACACGACGAACCACTGCCGCCCATCTATATGTGGTTAAGCTTAGTACTCCTCGAACTTCATTATTTAAGAATTATTTTTATCTGGAGGACTTCATCCTTATGGAACGACCTTCCCGAGGTCGTTTTACCAACGAATATAACCTCCAACGATTCAAAACAAACTTAAATCGCTTTTTGCACACACGCACCACTACAAGAGTACCCTAAAGAATTTTTCCTATAGTGCTTGTGTTTGATCATAAAAAAACCCTGCTCGGTTGCTGTCGAAAGGGCATGTTTAGACAACAGGAAATCTACATTTCCAAAAAGCACTGGTAATGGCAGGCGATTTCTTTTGAAGACAGTATTGTTATAAAATGTGCGATGCGGACCAATAACATTATATCATGATCAGATACGCTTAAACTTAACAGAATTTAAACCACTTAATTTTGAAATTTTAGGTATTTAATCTTGAATTTGGTAGAATAGGTAGTGTGTGTAGATAAAATATTATAGGATGTGCGTCTTAAGTGATTTTATTTGTTTGGGTTTGTTCGTGTGTGTTTTATCATTCGCGACGCCCGTTAACCAATTTCCCTTCTCACAAAATAAAATAACGCATTTAAAACTAATATCATAAATATTATATGACATGGTGACATATGATATATTTTGTATCATCTATTGGGAATGCCCCTTGCCCGCCCTCCCCACTCCTAGCTTTAGCGTAGGGGGATGAAACTAGTTACCCCCTAACTCTGAAAACATATACCATCAGAATTCATTTACCATACAGTGTCACCATTAAAGTTTTTGCTTCAATAAATACCAAAAATGGCATAATTAAATGGGACTATGCGGCTTATGTTAAATGTCAAATTTGACATTTTCTCCACAAAATGTCGAAAAATGGCATTTATTGATCACATTTAAAAAAAAAAATTTGTGGGAGAGTTGTTTGTATAGTAATTTTAAGCCCACATCCCATATTTGAATCACTTATGATAATTTTTGTTTCCTATCTATTTTTGGACAATATCTATTTTCATTGAAAACCGAAGTCAACCCTACCATCGTCAATCTATTTATTTATACAATACTCATCGTCTAAATTTATTCTTCATACCAAAAATCCTGCTAAAATGTTCATTTTCCTCATAAAATTAAATTGAAGTGTAATAAACCGATTTAAATAATGAAGAGGAGAGTCTTGTGTTTAAAAAAAAAATGGAAATATTAGAATAAAAGTGCCGTTGTTAAGTAAATAAATAGATTTAGGGTGGTATGGTCGACTATCGTTCTCAATGAAAATAGATATTAGCCAAAAATAAATAGAAAATAAAGTAAGTGATTCCAATTTGGTATGTGGGCATAAAATTACAATACAAAAACAAGCTTTTTGAAATAATTTTTTTAAAAATTCAATCAATAAATGCTATTTTTCTACATTTTGTGGGGAATATGTTTAATAAGTTTTTAGTGTAGGCCGATTCTCACTATCGTGCAAGGCACATGCTCGATAGGCAAGCGGTTTGACAAAATAGGTTATCATTGAATCTTAAGGACTTTGCGGGGCCGTCGCGACGCTTGCCAAGACGTTGCGCGCGTAGTGCGAATTTACCCGGCAAAATCCATAAGATTCAATGATATCTATTTTGCAGAGCCGATGCTTTGCCTGTGCCGAGCATCGGCCTCAAGATTGCTTTTTTTCTTACAAACTTGACACAAATAACTAATTGTGGATTTTTTTTGAATTACATTAATAGGAGAAAAATAAAGCAATTTGCAATTTTTATATAAAGATCGTTTCAAAACGAGGCAGTAGTAAATCGACGTCATCTTTAATAATGCATTTAAAACGACACCATACATCTGAACATGTGAAAAACTTTAAAAAAGATGATGAGGGAGTATCAACAGTTATAGATAATTTAGCAGTTAGGGTTTGTTCACACACATTCACACAAAAAACATTTTACCTTGTTTTATATCAACAAAATTATGTTTTTAATGGTTTTTAAATTTTAAAATAGATTCGGGTTAACCGGACTTAACCTTTGATCCGGCCGGAACAGTACATCCGGTGTTAAGACCGGATCGGCCAGACTCGGTATTACTGGCGGATTTCCGTCTCATCCCGAGGTTTGATAGTATTAGTTGGTTAGAAGTGGTGTGGTAGGTCAATATGGAAATGAACATCATAGAACAAATTTCAAATTCGTGGGTTATGTCTGCAGATGTAGTAATTAAAGTATTTCAAGGTGCGATTGATTTAAAAAAAAAACTACTAAAAAATAATAGTCCAAATAAATCTATGCGTACTCTCAAACAAAAATTCTTATATTTACCCAAAACATATGTTTGTTTAAGTCGTGACAGACACATACTTATTTTAAGGTAATTTTAGGTAATTTTCAAAGGATCGCCGTAAAAAATTAAAATTTATTTTAATTAACAATACGGTCAAACCAAATAAATTCTCAAAGTGTGAATTTTTTTTTGTTGCCTTGCATATTGACTTTAATATTTTTCATTCTCGAAACGCATATATACAAAGGCTGAGTATTTTATTTTTAAAATAAGATCAATCTTTTTGTGTGTACAGGGTGTCCCATTTTCGACACTATTATCTCCGTAATTGTTAGTCCTATAAAAAAAGTAATGTAGGTGTCATGTGCTCTTTTTGGGTCAAATTTAAAATGTTAAAATCAAAATTTGAAAATGATCGCTCGCTAAGAGCTACGGGGAAAATCAAAAAATTGACAATTTGAAAATTACCCTATATTTTCTTAGTTAAACGAGATACAAAAAATGTTTTATACATAAGTATCTTTATTATGATCGTTGAATAATCTGCCGTTTTGAGAATAAGTATACAGGGTCAGGTAAAAAGTTATCAGACCTAACCTTATTTTTTAAATGGAACACCTTGTATATTTTAATCCAAAAAGATAGCACTTTGAATTCCCTTTTCAAATATATCACACCATGGACAATATTGTTTTCCTAGGCGATTTATTTAAACTTTATTACTTTAAACCACAGTAGGCTTATAAGTAAACATAAGCTAATATCCTAGAAACAACTATGTTGACATTCTAGTTGTTATTAACATTTAAAGTCAATTTTTTACATATTCATTTGTGAAAATGGCTTATCAACATTTTGAAAAATTCGATATGATATCATTGAAAGGGGAAAAAACGAAGAAATGGTTCAAAATTTATATTTTATACGCTATCCGGAAAGACGTCAACCATTTAAGGATATATTCCGATGACTGGAACATAATTTAAAAATATACGGCTCTTTTACTATGCCGAGATCAAAAACTTATAACAAAGAAACCAAGGAAAATGAAGAAAAGTTTAAATAAATCGCCTAGGAAACCAATATCATCCATGGTGGGTTATATATTTGAAAAGAGAATTTAAAATGCTATCTTTTTAGATTAAAATATAAAGGGTGTTACATTTAAGATAATGAGGTTAGGTCCGATAACTTTTTTACCTGGCCCCGTACACTTATTCTGAAAACGGCAGTTTATTAAAACAATCATAATAAAGACACTTCTGTATATAACATTTTTCTCTCTTTTAACTAAGAAAATATAGGGCAATTTTGAAATTGTTAATTTTCCCCTCTCTTAAGCGAGCGAAATACAAATTTTGATTTTACCATTTTAAGTTTGACCCAAAAAGAACACATGACACATACATTACTTTTTTGATAGCACTAACAATTACGGAGATAATAGTGTCGAAAATGGGACACCCTGTACACACAAAAAGATTGATCTTATTTTAAAAATAAAATACTCAGCCTTTGTATATATGCGTTTGGAGAATGAAAAATATTAAAGTCAATATGCAAGGCAACAAAAATAAATTCACACTTTGAGAATTTATTTGGTTTGACCGTATTGTTAATTAAAATAAATTTTTATTTTTTACGGCGATCCTTTGAAAATTACCTAAAATTACCTTAAAATAAGTATGTGTCTGTCACCCTATAAAAGTGTCGAAAATGGGACACCCTGTACATGGTGAAAACAGGGAGTAGAGCTTTCGTAAACGAATTTGGTAAAGATTAATATTACTTCTACACTTTGAATTTCTCGTGATTTTAATTGGCCGAATTTAACTGAAATAACTTAAATACTACAGGGTGTTATGTAAATGACGTATTATATTTAAATGGGTGACTCCTTGGGTGTCCTAGAGAAGCGGCGCAACATATTTTATTTTTTTTAAATTGATCGTAAAAGTGGGGTAACAAACACTCTTACTCATAGGTCAGTCCGCGCTACTGCATTTCACCCAGACCCAATGGCAATGTCACCAAATTTAATGTAAAACGGAAATTCCATATAATATTATAAAAATAAATTATTTTCTACCTACTTGTATTTATCTTCAAACAAACCCGTACAAACCCGATAGTTAGCCTTTGAAAATATAATATACAGATTATTAGATTTTATTACACGCGACGAAATTTGACGTCCAGAAGCAATGTGTCAATAAAAATAATATTCAAAGATTATTTATGGACCTAGTCACGTACGTGCCTATTTCAAACTTATTTAATACCATTCCATATGTTTTTTTGGGTTGTTTAAAACATAGTCCGTCGTAAATGTTTTTCAATTAATTGTACAAAAGGTATTACAGAATGGAAAAGTGTTTAAATTATTTTATTTTGTCTAAAGAGTTTAAGGTGTACATATGACAACACCGGCCAGAATTCCTTGATTGCTTATATGTATCGCAGTGCCACACAGGTATTTTTCTGGTTTGACGTCAGGTCACTTTTACCGTTGAATGAATTGAAAAAGCCATTTATGGGTATTTTTCTTCAATTTGTCTTTATCTCAGGAATTGCCTGTTTAAATATAATACGTCATTTCCATAACACCCTGTATAAGACAGATTTTAAGTTTTCAAAGATAAATATTTTAAACTTTGATAAAGATTGATTTCATGTGCTTTTTTTATCATATATCCATTACTATTGGTACCCATTAAAACGTCGTAAACTTTTAGACTTATAACAATTCATTCCTAACTTTGCTGTTAACGAATTTGAAAAAAATGGTAGGTAGGTGTACAAATTTCACTTTATTTCTCCTACACAACATGCATTACTATGTAGAAGTTGTATTATAAATTATTATTTATCAATAAAATGTCTTAAACGTCGTGTACATACTAAAATGTCGAACAAGAAAGTGTATGCCTACATCTTCCTTTCACCGTTTAATTTTGATAAAATCGCATGACGTCAAGTTGTATGTTACCTACCTGTCCCAGACTGGTCTGGTTTCTAGATTCAATTTGTTTAATTCAATACTATAAAAATAATGGCACTTTCTGGTACAATGTATTAGTTTCAGCGCTATATCAGATTGTGCCGTCTGAGAATTTGCTAATCAAATACTTTAGATAATTGCGGCTTTATAATTGGGTTCAGGGTAAAATACGACTAATAAAAAAGTTTGCTTTTATGACGTCATATTCACAGACTTCTACTCACTCAATAATAGGCATTTACCGAAAATACGACGTTTCGCTAAACATTGACTTTTGATGCGACTGTGTAATCCCCGCTTACATTATGATAGTCAAGTGATTGTCAAAAAAGATAATATTGGTTAAGTCAGAAAGAGGATATTTTGGCCGGAATGTTTGTATTTTAAGGGTTTGTTCGGGTTATTTATAAACTTGACGGTGACGATTGACGGTGCAGTTTGACGGTGCGGTTTGACGGTGCCGTAAAAAGCTTGATTTATAAACTTGACGGTGGCGACGATAACATAACCTGTTTTCCTCGGCTTTTCTGTATTTTTATGTGATTATATTAATTTTGGTGTTTATGTGATCTGAATGATACTATCAACACTTATCAACAGTACACTTTAAAATGGTTAATAAGATGGTATAAAATAAAATAATATTTACTAAATATCACGTGACAGGCAAACACGATTTTGATTGGCTGTGTAAACTTGCTACGAACGTTGCTACGACCGTCCACCGTCAAAAGATAAAATTGGTTCATGTCGGCCGTCACCCACCGTCAAACTGCACCGTCATCGTCAAATATAAATGGTCTTATGCATTTCAATATGTTTAAGCTGTACCGTCACCGTCAAACAGCACCGTCAATCGTCAACGTCAAGTTTATAAATTCAGCTTTAATATTACGACTTTGTTAAAAAGTAGCCGATGAAACATTCAATTTGACTATCCTGACATGACTTATGCTAACTTTGATAGCGCTTCTACTATCTTATAATCAAAGCATTGGTATCAGCTGGGCGGTTTTTGAAAAAGATAATCGATTTTTGATTAATTGAAATAATCGATTAATCGATCAATCGAAATTAATCGAATAATCGAAAAATTGATTAATAGATATTCTAATTCTATTAATCGAAAGAATAGATTATTCGAGTAATCTAATGTAAAAAATCTTACGCTTTTGGATGTAAAAATATCAATTAAGTTGCTGTTATTTAATACAATTCAATTCATTTTGACATAAGAAATTTATATTAAAAATAATATGGATTTTAAATTCTTACTAAACAATATATTTAGTAAGTAAAATAATTATTTTTATTCATATTTACCTACTTATTATAACCTTAAAATCAAACAAAAGGATGAGATCCAAAATCTGACAAATTAGGTTATGTTATTTGCGAATGCGTTCGGGTTTTACAACTCTGTTGATAGTCCTAGGACAATTCGTTATATCAAAACCAAGCACATATAGTTCTGCGCAGTCAGCAGAACGTTCGATAACTGTTCTAGAACGGTTCAAATAAACCTAATGAAAGCGACTTCGGCGCTTCCTTACTACTTACTTGCTAGTACGAACACTTCAGGCGAGCGATTGAAATTTTAGACCCTGAAAAATTACAGAGCGGATCGAAAATCATTGAAAACGTGTTGCAAGTTGAATTGTGAAAAATAATCGAAAAATCGGTTCACAATCTTTGACGAACTTCCCAGATTATAAAGCCCTTGTTGGAACGGCCGTCTACATACCTTCTTTCACGTTTGACTAGTTTGACACTATCGGATTAACAACTATCATATTTGTCGTTATTGTTAAATAAAATCCTTTGTTGCTTTTCAGTGTTTATGTGTTAAATTTAAGTATTGTTTGTGGAAAAATAGTAATTCTTAACTTAATATGGTAAGACAGTGCCTAGTCAGTCGATTGTTTTTCCCAACCAAGACAGACACAGACAGAAGATAAAAAGAGATGGGGATTCTACAGTTAGGATCCTCATCTCTTTTTGGTTATGTTTATTTTCATAATAACAGGCGTTACATTAACGTGTACAAAGCAGATAGAAATACCGGGTCTATGTTGGTTTCAAGATAATGGATTAATCGATTTTAATATTTTTGATATCGTTTATCGATTAATCGATGAAACGATGTCGATTATTTGATTAATCGTTTATGTTGCCCACCCCTAGCTATCAGTGAGAATAGCAATGTAATGATTTTTTAAAATATTTATTTATTTATTTATATATTATGATGTATCAACAGTAATGTATTACCAATAACAGATATACCCATCTTATACTACTATATGCAATTAACTAGGTACATTCAAATAAATAGTACTAAATTTTAATCAACTTCAATCTACAAGCTTACCAAATTGTCTTAAATTTATCATAGCACATAGAACAAACCCGGCAAGAACTGGTTTAGCAAGGATTGTGAGTGTGCTGTCAGATCAAAAAATCTGGGTTACCGACAGTGGCGTCAAAACCCTATCACTGAGAATCGTACCATCTTTGTTACCGCCCGAAACCAATGTAAGCTAACAATAGATCAAAGCAAAGAACCCATAACGTGAGGATCAAAAACAAACTTCTTGACAGTCCAAACGGATCAAGGTCTTTTTGGTTAGTCGCTAAGGCCGTCAACCAAAATTTCACAAAATCAACTATTCCACCTCTAACACGTCTCGATGGTACAATAGCATCCACAGCCGGAGACAAAGCAAACTTACTTGCTGAACTATTTTCTTCACATTCCACTGTAGATTTTCAGGGAAGAACACCACCCGACATTCCTGCAGTTCAATCCGAGATGACCGAAATCGTGTTCCGTCAGCGTCCCGTCAAACGAATCCTGAAAGGACTGGACGTCAAAAAAGCTACTGGTCCAGACGAAATTCCTATTATAGTTCTCAAGAGATGCGCCGATGAACTAACACCAGTATTTTGTAGACTTTTCAACTTATCCTACAAAAAAGGAATATTTCCATCTTGCTGGAAGACGGCGCGAGTCCAGCCTATTCCAAAGAAAGGTAAGAGAACCCTGCCTAACAACTATCGACCAGTCGCATTGCTTTCAGTTATATCAAAAGTAATGGAGAAAGCTATTAACCAACATCTTCTAAAGTACCTGGAAGGCTTCAACATTATCAGCGATCATCAATATGGTTTTCGGAAGTCCAGATCAACTGGAGATCTTCTAGCCTATGTCACCCATATTTAGAACAACGCAATCGAACATCATGGGGAGTCTCGGGTTGTTGCACTGGATATTTCTAAAGCTTGCGATCCTATGGTATGCCCAGTCGATTCTGTGCATGGTTGTCTAGCTTTCTTAAGGACCGCTCTCTGCAAGTGGCGATTGACGGATTTCTCTCAGACACCTTCACCATCAATGCCGGTGTTCCTCAAGGGTCCATATAGTCTCCCACTCTCTTTTTACTCTACATTAACGACCTTCTAGTGAAAACGAAAAACCCGATAGTTAGTTTTGCTGATGATAGCACACTTTTATCATCTTTCTCTTTGAATGCACAAACATCGGCTGCCGACGCACATCTTCGCAGACAGCATGAAGTATCACGCCTCAACAGAGACCTGGAAGAAATTTTGTCTTGGGGTGACAGTAACCAAGTGGAATTTAACGCTAAAAAAACCCAGGCAGCAGTTTTCTCTAAAAAGGTTAACATTACAGAACCGGATATAGTAATGGACGGACACACAATCTCGCTGGCTTCATCTATTAGTTTGCTGGGCGTCAATCTGGGAGGAAATATGTCTTGGCATAACCACGTTGTGGCAATTGCCAAGATAGCCTCTCAGAAGCTTGGTGTACTCTTCCGAACCAGAAAGTTGTACACACCTCAACAACTTTTGACACTATACAAAGCCCAGATTCGACCATCACTAGAGTACTGCTCTCATGTCTGGAGCTCTGCACCCAAACATACTCTTCGGCTACTGGATTCCATCGAAAGGAGGGCCATTCGTCTGATTGGAGACCACGAGCTGACGAAGAACCTCGACAGCCTAGAACATCGAAGGCAAGTTGGTGATTTGACTCTCTTTTACAGATATTCTCATGGAAAGTGCTCGGCTGACCTTGCCCTCTTAATTCCGCCCAGAGCGGCGAATATCAGAAATACACGACGAACCACTGCCGCCCATCCATATGTGGTTAAGCTTAGTACTCCTCGAACTTCATTATTTAAGAACTCTTTTATCCGGAGGACTTCATCATTGTGGAACGATCTTCCCGAGGTCGTTTTTCCCAACGAATATAACCTCCAACGATTCAAAACCAACGTGAATCGCTTTTTGCGCACACGCACCACTCCCAGAGTGCCCTAAAGGATTTTTCCTATAGTGCTTGTGTTTGATCATAAAAAAAAAAAAAAAAAAAAAAAAAAAAAGCTAAATCAATATCCGACGCAAATTCATTATACATATTACACATACGATAAATATAGTAATTTTTATAGAGTTCTGTTTAGGGAACTCCAAATAAAACACTGTCCTGCCACGAGTACTTAATACACCTTACACTAACGCAAAAGGCAGTTTGGCCAGGATCTCCGGGCATGAATGTTATCCTTTAGAATTTTAAAAATAGCGAGCAGACATGTTTTAATCCTTCTCTTCTCCAATCTGTCTGTTAAATGTTTTAAGCAATTTTTCATGATCGTATCTCTGCACAGGGTAATAGCCAAACCTTGAATGATTAACTACCCGAATAAGATCATTAATTGCTATTATAAACAAAAGAGGTCCCATGTTAAATCCCTGGGGTACTCCTGAAGTACTTGCATATATGCTTGATTTTCCGCCCAATACTGCAACAAATTGCCTTCGTGCCGATAGGTATGACTAATTAATGACTAATTAATTTAACTAAATCATCTGTTACATTCATTTCTTTCAATGATTTTGTTATTATGACACTATGCCTGACTCTATCAAATTATTTTTCCATGTCAATATAAATAACATCAACTTGTGACTTACCATGTAACACATAATGTACATATTGGATGAATGTTAAATTGGAAAGAGTAGATTTTTTAGGCAAAAATCCATGCCGAGATATGGAAATGCTCTACTTAACCTCACTATATATCCTATTAAGAGAGAGCCGGATCTGCCCAAACCTGAATCGGCCTTTGGAATATCAAAACAGGCAACAAAAACAACATTAGATGGATGGTCGAAAAAACAACACCTATCTCGATGGCAAGAGTTACCTGGTCTAATACACGCACGGGCCGTAATGGGAAAACCATCGAAAATACTATCGAATGGGATGCTAACCCTGACGCGGCCCCAGTTGAAACAAGTGATGGGTCTGCTAACAGGCCACTGCCACTTGCGAAAACATCTTCAACGGATAGGGATAAACAACGGATTCATTGAATGTACTCTCTGCGGCGAAGAGGATGAAACCGCCTCACACATCTTCTAACAAGATCGGGGTACACAATAAGCCGAAAGGCTGCAGTGATTTAAAGTTCGGGCCTTTAAACCGACCCCCGCCTTTAACCAACGAACCAACCATTAATTAAAACAATCTCAAGGACCTTGGATATAGCACTCACAATCGTTATAGGCTGATAATTTACAACTTCACTTCTCGACCCCCTCCCCCCTTAAATACTGGAACCACCTTGGAAACATGCCACTTATCAGGATAAACAGAAGTTCGTAAACTGAGATTTAAAATTATCACCAAAACCTTCACCAAGTGATCACCACATCATTTAGATGTATACCCCGGCAACCCATCTGGTCCAATTGCCTTGTTACCCTTTAACTTTTTTAAGGCTTCTGCAATCTCACTCCTACTAATTGGCATGTCACAGAAATACTCCATATTATTAGATTGAACCATATCATCCCTTCCCTTTCGACTTCCCCCCGAAAAACTGTGCTAACCCACTTGCTATACTTTGCTATATATGTTATTTAGATTAATCTCTCCTGGTATATCTGAATTTTTAACATAAATATTTAGGATTTTCTCTCAAATTTGCCTGTACGTTACACAAATAGCTTTATGTGCTTCTTTTTATTTGACCCTTCAGTAGTTTTCTAATATCTGCATATTCTTTTTGTACCAGTGTATTAATTTACTTATTAATTTAGTTAATTTAATCATTTCACCTTTATACCATATTGGAGAAACTCTACCAATTTGGGAAGATATCAGTACACATATTGTAAAAACATCATTGAATACTTTATACAATTGCTCAATAGCTGCATTTATCAGTAATACTCTCAAACATAGTCGAATATTCAATCAACTTTGAACATATTATTACATTCTTAAAAAATCCGCTTTCTTAAAATTAAACTTTGTATTCCTAATCTGTTCCCACCTGTACTATATAATATTACCAGACCTGGATGATGCTGATGCACCGGCAACAATGGATCATCATCCGTAAAAACCTTCACTCCTTGATCCTGGCTGGCAACTACAATAAAGTCCATTACAGTTTCTTATTTGATTTTCCTGTGACATGTTAGTAAATGCAAAAAAATTTTAAAACAGCATAAAACTAGATCTTTGTAAGTATATTTATCTGCGAAACCACAAGACATACTTCTTATTTATGGGTAACCACTTCTCCTTTCAGAAGAACACTATTTTGTTTCAGGACCTAGTTGTTTCCTGATAAATTGCATTTAATGCCGGTGTCTATTGACAAATTTAAGAATAATAAAGTATTAGTCCCAAAAAAGATAAACCTCGGAAAGACATATGCAACAGGTTATAGCACTTATAACCTCGATTAAAGACTAAGTAAAACACATCGAATGCGATACGAATGTTTATAAAATGTACAAATATTGTTTCAAGTGTGTAAGTGCACTTTTTGATGGTTACTATTTACTTGGACGATTTACGCCGTTTCCTTGCAGCTCTTTCAATAAAGCTCGTGAATAATATATGTACATAAAGTAAGGAACAAATTCATTATCTAGGAATCTAAAAATATTTCGGAAAAATCCTCGGACACGTGTATAATAATTTTTAATGGCGCATTTTTTTCCCATACAAACTTAATATACAAGGTGGCTCATGTAGTAGATATGACATTATCGATGATTTTTTTAAATGGGAACCCCTATATTTTAGTTCAGATCTGTAATCTCCAAGAACAGCTGATTTCAAAAACATAACACACTTAGGGCCTAAAATTCATAGTTTCGTGTTGTAAAAATGGCTTTTTTCAAATTAAGAAAATAAGGAGGATTTTTACGTTGGATTATTTTTTAATAATTTAACATATTTTCCTATATGTTACCAAAAAAGGATTATTTTTATAGCACGATTTATTTAACAAGGTTATAATATAATCTTTCAACATGCAAAATCAGAGGCTTTTTATATTTCTGCAACGTAAACAGCTGTGTGTGGTTCCCGCTGTCCGTTTATCAATACGCTTCGTCGGCACGAGATTAGATGGAATGACGAAAACTATATGTTAAAAAATCGAATACGGCAGTTGAATTCTGGTTGCTTTGAGAGACCAATCTCCGCGAGATTCTTCGCTGGGAAAAAGTCCAGTACAGTCTTCACGAACACTCGTATTTTTGAATACAGAGTTTAAACTTTGAAGAAACCCGTACAACGAGGGATTTAACACTCTGTGTTTTTTAACGCGGAGTATAAACTTTCTAATTCAGCGTCCACCGTTGGAACAGCAGGCCAGTGCGTATACCCTGGCTCGGTCCACCGCGATTTCAGTGTGAGCTTTATAGATTCTTCCTCGCAAGGTATCATCTATATACCGGCGGATTAATCTAGACGGTGTTGCACAGGCTCAATATTATTTCGATCGGGAGAATACCTCCTAATAAGTCGATCCCTCCTAACGAAGTGTATTGAGTCGCCCGCCTTGGCAAATATCGCTAATATTTGTCAAGTGAAAAGGCCAAAAAAGAAGACATCTTTGAAGCAAAGAAGAAGTAAATAAATTCGGTCGGAGTAGGACTAGTTTGTCTCTTAAGCGTTCGTTAAAATAGCGTCCTTTTTATAAGGTGGAAGCTAAGGTAGAGAGACAAACGGAATAGTCATTTCTGTTCGGTCATTAAGGCATCGTTGTCCCTGCACTGAGGGCGGCGTCGGCCAGCGTGGCGTTAAAAAAATCGAAAAAACTTCTTAAAGATGCGACACGCATAAGTTTCTCAAAAAACCGCAGGTTGAGAGAAATATTGCGTTAATCAATAAGTATTTCGTTATAGATATTTGCGTCCGAAATAACTTAATAAAAAATATTCGTTTTTACCGATTTATTCCTTTATAGACGCCTTGCGCTAGGAATAATAAGTAACGGTTATTAGGATATTTTTTCCAAGTCCGGCGCGTAGTAAGGGTTCTTAAAAAATCTTAAGTTGATATATTTAAGGCAAAGCTAGGATTCGCGTGTAGGGTCTTAGAAGACAGTTAGGTTGGTTAATTCCCTCTTATTAGAGGACCATTGCTAGCTCAGGTTAATTTTTTTATTGTAAAGAAAATAAAAGTAATTAATCGAAAATCGCCCCGGTCGTGAGACTCGACATACGTAAGACTAACCCATAAATAACCCTCAAGACAAAAGACTTAAAATTAAATAAACAAAAAGCCCTCCGTGTTCAATATAACAAACTTGCCTTGTTATATTCAATTGGACGTGCCCGTGCCAATAAACTCAAAAGTATAGTTCGAACAATAGTTAGGCTTCGTCCTACGTTCCAACAACTATACTTATAACAGTAAAATCAATCCTTTTAATTCTAAGACAAAATTCTTGCCCTCATCTTCATCTTAATTGGTGGACTGCTGACGACTTCCTGTTAGCGGGGAAAGGTGGTGGGCCCCACTAAGACCGACAGACACCTGTCGTCGGCTGGCATCCCTGACGATACTACTAAATCAAAAAATCGAAACGTCGAAATATCGAAAAATGGCGGAAAACGATAATTTAAGTAATACCATATCTAGCACCGACTTTGATAGCCGTTATAGGACTGTTGACCTCACCGGTAGTGTCGACCAGTACCTTGACGCTACTTACACTGACTCTATTACTAGGTCCGCTGCACGTCAACGCTTAACGTTGGCTCTAAATAAACATCTTGGTGGGGAATCGCAGCCTTCGGGCCTAGAATTCCAATGGGACAAAAGTAGCAAAAAAAGCAGCGACCTGGCGATAAATAAGCAAGGGGAAAAATGGGTATACGAGGGACCCACGATAACGATTGATGAACAACGCGCCGCAGGCGAGACAACCGCGCTTCCAAAGATAACAAAAGCGGAAAGATATTGTTATAACGGCGACATTCCCTGGTGGGGACTAAAGTCAATAATGCGGAGGCCCCTTGCTACTCTGGCAGGCTTGGGCAGAAAGTGAAATCTGCGGACCCTAAAAAGAGCGCCGCCCCCGTAACCCATCTTAATAATACAGAGTCAAATGTAAAAAAGTCAGTGCAAGATACAACAACACCTGATCTCAATTATTTGATGATTCAAAATCAAAATTTAAAGGCCCTTAATCTCGCTAAAATAGCTGAGAGCCTGGGGGGGTTAACAATACCCCGGGCTACTCCCCTTCGCGCGTCATTTGGCGGCGAAGTGCATGAGGACCCAATTGTCTTCTTGCATGAGTTACAGACTCATTTCGCTCAAAATAAAATATCAAATGATAGAGACAGGCTTAGGATAGCATGCGAGTGCCTTTATGGCCCCGCTAAGGCGTGGTTCAATACCCTACAAGGTTTTACATTGACATACGTGGAGTTCGCGGGGCGTATAAATAGACGCTTCAATAATTCAGCGCTTTTGGCAGAGCTGAAAGCGGACCTGTACGGGCGAAAACAAGCTTTGAGGGAACCCGTAGAGACATTCATATTAAAGAAGAGAGCTCTGTTCAACCGAGTGGAGCCAGAAGGAAGCGACGTTGAGTGCGTACGATTGCTTATTCCACAATTGCTGCCGGCGATAAGACCATACCTGAGAGGTATGCAGATCACTGATATCGAAGAATTGGTTTTATTATCGTCCCAGATAGAGGGGGATTTTCAAGAAATGTCAGCATCGTCGCAGGCCGAGCAACAAAAAAATAACAATCGCCAAAAAACGCAAAAACAACAAGAGGAAAATTTGAAACAAATTGAAGTTCGACAACCACCTCGAAATATTGAACAAGGCCCCAAAAAGCCATCGCGCCGATGCCGATATTGTAGGGGAGACCATTGGGATCAGGAGTGTCCGAAAAGGGCCATCGAACCCAAATATGCACCCACAAGAGAGACACTCATTTCAGGAAAAAATGAGGAACGCAATAAAGGGCGTGAGGGTCAACTGCGGGCCATAACCAATGTCGCTGAGGAGTCGGAGCCAAAAAACTAGATAAGGGCCGTTGCTCTCCAAGTAGTGACGGCCCCTTAGACTACGTATGCCCGATGGTGCGAGACACTTCGCAGTTGCGCCCTACGATAAAAATCAATATACAGGGTGAGTGTAAGGAAGCTTTGATTGATACAGGAGCGGATTTAAATTTAATTAGTGAAGATCTAATGAAAAACAAACAGTGGATCCCTGTTCAAAGAAAATTGGGTCTTGCGACATACCAGAGTTTTGCGCATGTAATAGGAACCATTGTTTTGGATACGACAATAGGCAACGCTGTATATCAAGTACCATACGATGTAGTGACCGGCCTCACTACGGATATTATACTGGGTAGCCCTTTCTTAATGCAAGAAAAAGCGACTATCGATTATTCCAGACGTTGTATGGATATCGGCAAGCATGAAAGGCAGACCATATTCTGGAAACAAAAGGGAAAAAATTTATCTACGAAAGATGAAGAATTGCAAGTCGACCTGGCGGATTCCGAGATACTTGAAGCACTTTCAGTAGAATTTTCCCAGGCTCCGGAAATTGAGTTAATGCCGTTACTTGTAAGGCAATCACCGAGAGTATCAAAGCGGAAACGACGGCGCCAAAGACGTAGACATGCGCGCGAGCGACAATTGGAGTTTGAAAGTTTAGAATATCACCAAGAGACACCTCAGAAGGTACAATTCCGGGGAGGCGATCGGGTTGATGCGCGACAAGGGGTCCCAGAAACCTTCGCGCCGACCCGGACAGGCCCCCATGAGGCTGTTAAAGTTACGGAAGATATAACTTGCAAAATTCTAATGAGTAGAAATTCAATAAACGTGCGCACGGACGATTTAAGGCCTGTTGAAATCAAAAATGGAGTTGACAAACCAAGACGCGACTTGAAGCCGGAACCGGAAAATATCCCGAATATTTTTTCACTCGAGCAGAAGCTAGAAATACCTGCTGAGGAGTACCGCAGTTTAAACACGCTGAGTGAAATTAATACGGCGATTGACAGGATTCAGCAACGGGTTATCGCGTTGACAAATGGGCAGGACGAACGGCAGAGTCGACTCCTAGAGGAGTTGCTCACCCGACAGCTGCTCAAAATAGATGAAATCAACACCGCGGGGAGTGAGCAAATTCGAAAGGTCCGGAAGAACACTGTTGATCGTGTGGAACGGATAATCACGAGTATGGAAAACTCTTCCCCGGAGCCGGAAAAAGTATATACATTTAAACGCGTGAAAACTACACCTGTGAAACCAGCTCTAGTAAAATCTATAGAAAAGCATAGTAGTAAATGGTTTTACAATTCTTCATTGAAGCCCAGTGGGAAAAGGCCGTCGGCGCACAGCAATCATTGGGGAGAACTGTATAAGAAGACTGGTGAAGAATGGGAAAGTGTTCTGTCTTTTAATTATTAAAATGTATCCCGCTCTTCGGACTCATCTGAAGGCATTCTTGAAAAATACAAATCCTTTGGGAATTATTTTTCGCCTAGGTGGGGGGGTGTTGTAAAAATGGCTTTTTTCAAATTAAGAAAATAAGGAGGATTTTTACGTTGGATTATTTTTTAATAATTTAACATATTTTCCTATATGTTACCAAAAAAGGATTATTTTTATAGCACGATTTATTTAACAAGGTTATAATATAATCTTTCAACATGCAAAATCAGAGGCTTTTTATATTTCTGCAACGTAAACAGCTGTGTGTGGTTCCCGCTGTCCGTTTATCAAAACGCTTCGTCGGCACGAGATTAGATGGAATGACGAAAACTATATGTTAAAAAATCGAATACGGCAGTTGAATTCTGGTTGCTTTGAGAGACCAATCTCCGCGAGATTCTTCGCTGGGAAAAAGTCCAGTACAGTCTTCACGAACACTCGTATTTTTGAATACAGAGTTTAAACTTTGAAGAAACCCGTACAACGAGGGATTTAACACTCTGTGTTTTTTAACGCGGAGTATAAACTTTCTAATTCAGCGTCCACCGTTGGAACAGCAGGCCAGTGCGTATACCCTGGCTCGGTCCACCGCGATTTCAGTGTGAGCTTTATAGATTCTTCCTCGCAAGGTATCATCTATATACCGGCGGATTAATCTAGACGGTGTTGCACAGGCTCAATATTATTTCGATCGGGAGAATACCTCCTAATAAGTCGATCCCTCCTAACGAAGTGTATTGAGTCGCCCGCCTTGGCAAATATCGCTAATATTTGTCAAGTGAAAAGGCCAAAAAAGAAGACATCTTTGAAGCAAAGAAGAAGTAAATAAATTCGGTCGGAGTAGGACTAGTTTGTCTCTTAAGCGTTCGTTAAAATAGCGTCCTTTTTATAAGGTGGAAGCTAAGGTAGAGAGACAAACGGAATAGTCATTTCTGTTCGGTCATTAAGGCATCGTTGTCCCTGCACTGAGGGCGGCGTCGGCCAGCGTGGCGTTAAAAAAATCGAAAAAACTTCTTAAAGATGCGACACGCATAAGTTTCTCAAAAAACCGCAGGTTGAGAGAAATATTGCGTTAATCAATAAGTATTTCGTTATAGATATTTGCGTCCGAAATAACTTAATAAAAAATATTCGTTTTTACCGATTTATTCCTTTATAGACGCCTTGCGCTAGGAATAATAAGTAACGGTTATTAGGATATTTTTTCCAAGTCCGGCGCGTAGTAAGGGTTCTTAAAAAATCTTAAGTTGATATATTTAAGGCAAAGCTAGGATTCGCGTGTAGGGTCTTAGAAGACAGTTAGGTTGGTTAATTCCCTCTTATTAGAGGACCATTGCTAGCTCAGGTTAATTTTTTTATTGTAAAGAAAATAAAAGTAATTAATCGAAAATCGCCCCGGTCGTGAGACTCGACATACGTAAGACTAACCCATAAATAACCCTCAAGACAAAAGACTTAAAATTAAATAAACAAAAAGCCCTCCGTGTTCAATATAACAAACTTGCCTTGTTATATTCAATTGGACGTGCCCGTGCCAATAAACTCAAAAGTATAGTTCGAACAATAGTTAGGCTTCGTCCTACGTTCCAACAACTATACTTATAACAGTAAAATCAATCCTTTTAATTCTAAGACAAAATTCTTGCCCTCATCTTCATCTTAATTGGTGGACTGCTGACGACTTCCTGTTAGCGGGGAAAGGTGGTGGGCCCCACTAAGACCGACAGACACCTGTCGTCGGCTGGCATCCCTGACGATACTACTAAATCAAAAAATCGAAACGTCGAAATATCGAAAAATGGCGGAAAACGATAATTTAAGTAATACCATATCTAGCACCGACTTTGATAGCCGTTATAGGACTGTTGACCTCACCGGTAGTGTCGACCAGTACCTTGACGCTACTTACACTGACTCTATTACTAGGTCCGCTGCACGTCAACGCTTAACGTTGGCTCTAAATAAACATCTTGGTGGGGAATCGCAGCCTTCGGGCCTAGAATTCCAATGGGACAAAAGTAGCAAAAAAAGCAGCGACCTGGCGATAAATAAGCAAGGGGAAAAATGGGTATACGAGGGACCCACGATAACGATTGATGAACAACGCGCCGCAGGCGAGACAACCGCGCTTCCAAAGATAACAAAAGCGGAAAGATATCGTTATAACGGCGACATTCGTTACTACAGGGTAAAACAAATAATTTTATTTAAGATATTTTTAATTTAAAAAAATGTAAAGAAATTAAATAAGCTATTTAATTAAGTGTTGAAATTGTCCTCCTTCTGTTGCCTGACAGTACCCCAAGCGATCAATAAATTCTTGTTGGACTTTTCTTATGGTTGTTTCCGAAATGTTCCTGCATTCTGTTGTTATTCGATTTTTTAAATCTTCAATATTGGCAGGTCTGACTTTATAAACAACATTTTTCAGGTGACCCCACAAGAAAAAGTCCAGTGGTGTAAAGTCTGGAGACCTAGGCGGCCATTCAACAGGCCCACGTCTTCCAATCCACTTGTTCGGAAAAACTTGGTTTATGTAATGGCGCACTACTGCTGCATAATGTGGAGGTGCGCCGTCTTGTTGGTACCACAAAGTTTCATCTAGAATTCCTGGATTATGAAGATAATTTAGCCCGTTTACATTGTTGTCAAAAAAATATGGCCCAATAATTTTGTTCTTCACAATACCAGCCCAAACATTAATTTTTTGAGGATATTGAGTATGGTGCTCACGCATCCACCTGGGATTTTCTTTTGCCCAGTATCTACAGTTTTGCCGATTCACTTCTCCATTTAATTTAAAGGTAGATTCATCCGAAAATAGGATATTTTCAACAAACAAAGGATCTAAGTTACATCTTTCCATTAATATTTGACAAAACTCCATCCTACGACCTGGATCATCTTCATTCAACTCATGAAACAATCGGATTTTAAATGGGTGCCATTTTTCTACCGTCAATAGGTTATGAACGGTCATAGCAGCCGCCCCATGATCAATGCTAATCTGGCGGACGCTGTTGTGGGGATCTTCTTCCATAGCCAATAAAATATCTAATTTCTTATCATCTGGGAATATCTTCCACTGAACCCGTTTCCCGAAATTTTATTTCAAGTTTACTCACAGTTGATCTAGTAATTGGTCTTGCTGGATACTTAGTGTTAAACAAAATGCAAACTTCTTGTTGAGTACGGATCCTATCACCATATCCAATCATCATAAGAATTTCTATTCTTTGTGTTAAAGATAAACGCATAGTAATTCAATATGTTTTAAAATAAAATTTATTACTTCTAATAAACTTACTAGAAAAATACAATGTAATGACAATGACATTATCTAAATACCATAGTTACATAACAGCAAATAAGCCTACTTGAGAAAAAACATAAGTAACAGCAAATGATGGTGCGTCCATTAATTACGTAAGGCTTTCAGGTAAAATTGGGTGATGGCGGAAGGGATTGAGCCAAATGTCACGAAATATTTTATTGGGGGAAGGGGGATTGAAAAATCGCTAACAACGCCTCACGTAATTAATTGATGCCTCCCAAGCAAAAAAAAAATATCTTAAATAAAATTATTTGTTTTACCCTTTAGTAACGAAACTATGAATTTTAGGCCCTAAGTGTGTTATGTTTTTGAAATCAGCTGTTCTTGGAGATTACAGATCTGAACTAAAATATAGGGATTCCCATTTAAAAAAAATGTCGATAATGTCATATCTACTACATGAGCCACCTTGTATATTAAGTTTGTATGGGAAAAAATGCGCTATTAAAAATTATTATACACCTGTCCGAGGATTTTTCCGAAATATTTTTAGATTCCTAGATAATGAATTTGTTCCTTACTTTATGTACACATTGTATAGTATTAATAATTGTATGAACAATTGGTTTTTAAAATATGTAAGAATGTGCAGGCTATAGGGATAAAAGTACGTTGTTTTAATTCCTAATAAAAAAAGCAGCAGTTTTTGCATAACGAACAAACCCGAACATGACGGTGTTAAGCTGGGTTCACATGAACACATTGCAAATTTTAATGTAGGAAATCTTTGACCAAATAATTAGTGGCGCATATTATATTGACATCGCTTGAACTGCAAATAAACGTACACGGTTGAAGATGTCCACCGAATACTCACCGCACTTGTCAAGCAAACCGAATGAAAGTTATTCGGTTTGCATAGTATTGCGCCGTCTCTTTCACATGAAGCGATACCACACGTATTCTAACGAATAGCAACCGACTAGTAAAAAATCTAAAAGTATAGTCAATATCATCTTAGTTTTTAACGTTGACAATTCACATAACGTGAAATATGTTGCCAACACCTAATTTAAAAGTAACTAAACGCTCGAACGCAGTTAATCGCTGAATTGATAAAAGATCGCAATATATTTACATGTACGCGACGAAGATGCATATTTATGCGATTTCCAACGTCGTATCCGAAAAAGGTTTAAAGCGTGGATGGGTGCAGCACATCACATGGAAAGACATGTGGATGACATCCTGAACTGACATTTTAGAATCGTGCGAAAATTTTTTTTTAATTTATATGCATACAACTAGTTGACACGTATTAAATACCGTTTTGTTCTTTATCCTCTTATCTGCAAAACCCATTTTACGAAAAACTGGCACGTTTATTAGGTCGGTAGTTATTAAATATTTTCGATCGCAAGTCACCCAGAGAAAATGTTTGTGTGAACCTGAACATCCCGATTTTTATTCAGTAAATCCGAATAATCTAAAAAACGTTATATTTTCGTGTGAACCCAGCCTTCGGTGTAAATTTAATTATCATGACTGACAATTTTTCCCACGCAAGAGGGAGCCTTTTAGCTATGCCCATGGGCGCTGTAATAGGGGGTAAAGGTGGGCATCATCAACAACCCATCATTTAAAATTTTTCGTTTTAAGTGCATATTTGATTTTCATAAATGGCATTTTTTTTTAAATAAGGAGAGTAGTACTATTTTTCCTCATAATTTATTGTATATACATAACATTTTGTTGCCATTGTTTTATTATCCCATAATTTTGTATCCGCCGTGACCAATTTCGCCAAGTAGGTATCAAATGCCGACATCCGTTCTTTTTTATTTGTCGTTTTATATCGTTTATTGGACCACAAAAACAGTTTTGGGAAAGGTTATGGACGTATGTTTATTTAGTTAGTATTTTTATCCCAGACATTCGTAGAGATTAATTTTAACGAGAATGACAGTAGCGGATTTCATGAATGAATTACGAAAAGAATGTAGTATTTGATATTCTTATTTTGCTTCCGCTTATGCCAAGTTATGATAATGTTTTCACACGAGAAAGATCAAATTTTTTAGCGCATTCACACATGCGTAAAGTCTAAGAACATGGGGCATCATTTAATTTTTACTTTCAGAGGCGTGGGGCCAGACACTAATTTTATAAATTATTATTAAATTATTCAGGGGGAAAGTGGAATGTAAAATTTTCAAAATAAATGTAGAAAGAAAAAAAAAATTATAAAGTTGGTATTGTCTAGCCTTAACATTTTGACAGGTGACTGACTATTCTTCTATTAACATCAATACGGGTCTGGATTTTCTTGTTTAAATTATGAAAGACTAAAACTATAGAAAATTAATTGGTTTTCATACGTTTTGTTCCTTAAATTGACAATATTCGTGAAAATACCCCTAGTACGTTCCTGTAATTTACTTTTGTTTCGAAGAAACTGAAGATCTCAAAATTATTATTGCTATTTCTCTCTTTAATTAATACGTACTATTACTGTTTTTTTATTTCAAACTAATAGTTTTATCAAGTTTCTAATTAGTGTAACTACAAGTAATTTATTTTATGAATAGAAATAAAATTTTGACTTTTAAAGCCATCAGTTTTTTAAGACTTTTTAAAGTACAGTTTTGAATTAAACCTTCTGCTACAAAAGGTAGGATAAATTACACTTTTTCCTTCTACCTTAATTTTCTGAACTTTCAGTAAACCTTTTTAATGTTTAAAATCATACTTTTCTTCTTTACATAATATATGTTTTTTACCCTTTTACTGTTTTCCTTAACAATGTCAAAAGTTTCTGCCTAAGCATAATTTTTCCACTGAAGATGAGGGAGGGTATGTGCCTTCAAAACGTATGGCAATTAAAAACTGACCTTTTATTAAACGAGTGGAGCAAACTATGAGTTTCTTTTCCTCTTCACAATTTTAATACACTATTTTAAAAAAAACATTGTTTTTGAGACGACACCTATGTTAGTATATATTACAAATACAGTGAAACCTCTCTTAGGCGGACACCTACGGGACCGTCTAAATGTGTCCGCCTAATAGAGGTGTCCGCCCGTGGGAAATTTGTTATTAGGTAATATGTAAATGCAAAACTATTACTATGTAATGTATGTACAAATAAACATAACATAATAAAAATACACTAAATTTAGTTAATATGTAGTACTAAAAAAATCTAATAACGTAGTTTGACGTGTTTGCGTTTTATACTTCCCAATCTGATAACAATTCCATTGCTTTAGAGTCACCTCTATTCTTTGCATACTCTTATAATTCCTTTATCATACTAATGGCTTGTTGATAATTGGTGACATTTGTTTGATTACTGCATTCAACTTCTTCATCAGAATCGTCAGATAGTGATGTGGTTTCAGTTTGGACTACATAATCGGTAGGAATGGGGTCACCATCATCTTCTAATAGCACATTGCTATCAATGTTAATGAAGTCGCCCAAATCATTGTTATCAAATTACAAACCTCCACAACATCAATATGCTTTTTCAGACTCAAAACGCGACATTTTTGTGCCATTGTTTACGATTTTAACCTTACAACTCACGAATAAACGGCGGTCTGCTGTCGGGGATCACACATACTTTCATTCGGCGAAGTCCTTTCGCGCTATCACGCATACGCGATTGGTTGTCGGCCTGTCTTCAGAGAGTTTTTGCACCGTACTGCTTCGTCTCCCAAATACTTTTAAAAAAAAATTGTCCGGTATCAGGGGTTTTCGCACTCTTTATATGAAACCAGCCTGTCCGCGTCCGCCCAAAGGAGAGGAACAAACCCAATAGAGGTTGATTTTCATGGAATTTCATATACCTAGTTCGGGACTATGAAAAAATGTCCGCTTAATAGAGATATCCGCTTATTAGAGGTGTCCGTTATGAGAGGTTTCACTGTACTTACAAATGCATGGATCATATAACTTTTGTAGATAACATTTCTTTGTTTTTTTTTTATTTTAATTTCATTTCAGGGGAGCTCGTGAACGTTTAATTCATGCTAGCTTAAACGATACACAACACAAAATGCATATAATGAATGAAAAGTCACCATTATTACGCACAAAGTGGCTTATTATTGTAATACGAAAAAATATCGGAATAAGACAGACAAAACAACACCCACATTATCATAAGACTTATTAGATATAAGTAATTTGCGCGCAGTGGATATGGCTGTAAAAACTATGAGAGCATAAGACCTACGAGAATTATCATATATCTACAGTATAGCAATCTGTATCGGTGTCTAAAGTGTAAAACTAGTGTACCTTAAACTGCTTTATGAAATTTTAAAATAGGTAATGCTCCAGCTACTGGAAGAACATACTGCCTGAAGAGTTAACTGTCCATAATTTTTCACCTAATGATTTTGGGGCAGAATTTTGACCCACCTTAAACCCCGACAATTGATTTCACTAAGAACAGCAAAAATGTCTTGTGACGTTCTGTATTAACAGGATTCCGGAGTATAGTATTTGCAGAATTATACCGTTGATCTTTTGACTGCAATAAAACCTCATTATCCTTCGACCATAAAATAAATAAGGAAATCCCAAATTTTAAAACCTTTTCGAGCAGCGCCGAACCAGGTATACAAATTCAATTTATACCTATGCCTGATGCATATATAAATACAAAGTGATTTTTAATAATTTTAATCTTTAGTGGCTTTCCGGCGAGTAATTTTTAGTTAGGCTTATTAGTGGTAGAATGTGGCGTCCTTGGAATTGTGCTGATAGGAGGGCATCTTCAAGTGTCATTTTTAAAAGGAAGCATTTATCTACCGATGCCAAACTAATAATTAAAAATGTGTATCAATCGTTGTTGAGTAGAAATTTTAATTCGATGGATGCTTTAGCAGAGACGTCTACTTTGACAAAAACTCCTTTATCTTCGGTAAGAGACATACTACTTAAACCTGTTAATCCTAGAAAAAATCGGGTGATTCTGGCACATTTAGAAGCACGGACGAAAATTACATGGATTTATTAAGAAGATAGATTTACCAAATGTATGAGGCACAAACTGTACCCACCAAGACGAAACAAATATCTCTTGTAGCCTTTCAAGCCTTAGGAAAATATTGCGTAAAATGAGTTTTAAACATAAACTCCTTAATAAAGTACCTGAAAATAGCGTCATTGTAATGGACAATGCTAGTTATCATAGTCGGCAAGCAAAAATTATTCCCAATTCTAATAATACAAAAGCAGACATTCAAAATTTTATGATTGAAAATGATTTATATTTTGAAGAAACTTACAAAAAACGAGAACTGCTAGAAGTATTAAAAGCTTTTAAAATAAATAAGGAATACGAGTGTGACAAACTTGCAGCAGAAAATGGACATACAGTGTTGCGTCTTCCTCCGTACTATTGTATATTCAATCCTATTGAGCTAATATGGCACCAATTAAAATCCAATATTAGGAGAAATAATATTTCTCCTACATTAAATGCATCTGTAGTAGAATTAATTAAAAACGAAGTAAGACAAAATTCTGCAGACAGATTGTATGATTACAAATGTTCAACCCTTAATTATAAGTTTAGACTTAGATGAAGATAGTGATAGTGATACAGAGTTAAATTTTGAATAAATTATCAATAGTTTCTTAGAATTTAATTAATTTTTATTGTACTTGTTATCCTAATGGTTATACTTTTAAATTATATTATTTTCAATTATCATTAATTGTTATCATTATTTTACATTTATTATAGGTACTTAAAACTAAAAATACCTATCTATTTATTTTAAATTATAAAAATAAATCATGTGGTATGGTATACATTTTCAAGCCGGCCCTGATCCCATTTATTGAGCTTTGAAGAGGTTCAGGCGTATACAATAGGGTTTAATCAGGTAGGTTATTTATGACAGTAAGAGTCAACGGTATAATTCTGCAACAACTATACCTGTAAACGAGTTTTCTTCCCAAGCGTTTATTATTGTTTTAGGAAAATGTCAAAGTAAAAAAACTTTGTAATAGAACCAGAACCCGCGGAAAGTCTATATTTTTTGCTCCATATAGAAAAAAATGATGGACTTTCCTCGAGTTGTTAACAAAATTTAGACATCTTTCGTTAATTTTTTTTTTAAATGTACATAGGCAGCAAAACTCCATTTTTTAGCGCACAAAATTGAAGTCCCCGATCACGTGCAGTCTCTTTCTTCCGATTACCTCTGTTCCTGTCGGCGGACCGTCACGGGTGCGCTCGACGCCTTCGACCGATCCGCCTCGTGCCTACACAGCGCGAAATGAACACGGGTCAAATCGGAAATTTCAACTCACTCCGGCGTCCTCTTAAGTCATAAATGGAAAAGAGTGAGTGGTATTGAATTGTTGCTCTACTCATAGGCTAAAAACAATGTATTTTCTTAACTAAGTTTGGCGACGACGACGACAACGCATTTGGATTTCCCTTCCCGTTAGTTGTATACTGTTTGAAATCGCCGATTCCAAACAGTATACAACTAACATAAAATTGAATAAACCTATAACCGAAATTGTTTAAGTAAATGTAAGGTCCGGAGCGCAATTGGTAGTTCTGAGTTAGAACCCCAGCATATTATGTTGAACTCCGCTAAATATTTTTCAGTTATATTTAATACAGATAACAAAAACTTCATTTATTAAATGGGTATGTATGTATATCGTGTGTACTACAAACAACAATAAAAATTACTAGTCACGTGTACTACCTACTGTGTTAATGTAAATGGCAGTAGTATTCTTGCTAAATTATATAAATCAATCTTTGTACTTTTATACTAAATAAAATAATTATTTAAATGAGAAATTCAACCTTTAAGTGTCCACTGTTGTTAAAGGCCGCATTAGAGTCTGTACTACTTTTGCAATTTTGTTGCGGCAGGTTATTTTTTGACGTGAGAGTTGCAAGCAAATCGTTTTACAGTCGGCAATTTTATTGCAGTTGCAGTTTCAATGGCGAGGACTGCCTGAAGAGTTAACGCGTCCAAATTGTTGAAAAATTTTAATTTAGAATACAGCGTTTTTTTTGTTGAGTTGGCATCCCTCGCCATTGAAACTGCAACTGCAATAAAATTGACGACTGTAAAACGATTTGCATGAAATTTGCTTACCAAAATTAACTTGCAGTAACAAAATTGCAGACTGTAAGCGTGGTTTCACACACGCCGATATTATCGGTATCGTTATCGGTATCGGTGTCGGACATCCCTTTCCTACAGAACACTCTGACAGAGACAGCGATATCGTCAAAGGCCACCGACTTTTTTTTATCGGATCGGAGACTGTGTGAAACACTTCAAACCATTAGTTTAGATAATATCGGTGTGTGTGAAACCGCGCTAATGCGGCCTTTAGGAAGCGGATTTATGAGTAATAAGTGTTTACGTTTATTCTTAAAATGTTTCTGGATGATAAACAGTTCGGTAAAAATTATAGATCCCTTATTTTAGGTTATTAATTGATTATATTTTTATATTCTTGTGTTTATAAAACCTTTTTGATATAGGATAGATTTGGGATAAAGAGAAATGTTTTAATTAATACAATCCGTCAATAAATCCGCATATTGCGAAACTCTTTTAGTCATTATTTTAATAAGGAAATTATTAAATCTCACTAAAATTAAATTGCAACTGTAATAAGTAATTATTTATCTAGTACTGCGGTCTTAAAACTTTTAATGTAGTTTATACCTTATTTTTTGGTTTAATTTGCTATTATTCTTACTGATATACAGGGTGATTCACGGCGAGTTTGCATTAGACCTTGATGGAGACCTACTGAAGTTTCTGAAACTTTTGGGATTTAGGTTTATCGCCCTCTTTAACTAAAATATTCACATGTTCTTGTTATTTCCGGTTATACCGGAAGTAGCTGTCAAGTTTAGTTTTCAAATACAACATGGTAATTTTTATTATACAGGGTGTTATGGAAATGACGTATTATATTTAAATGGGTGACTCCTTGGGTGTCCTAGAGAAGCGCTAAATATTTTTTTTTCAAATCGACCGTTTTAAAAGTGGGGTAACAAACCCTCTTACTCACAGGTGACTCCACGGTAATGAATCATAACACCCTGAGGCTGTATATCACAAACACCTGTTAGGCGCAATGTTGCCAAACTGTGTGAAAATGTAAATCTTTAGTTTCTTATAAAAATAGATATTTAGCTTACTTAGAAATTAAATCCAGGCCGCTGACACGAGTAAGGAATCCAGGGCAGACACCTTCAGTTCTTTTTCCTATGGCAAGAGTTTATGCTCATCACGTGCCCTGATGATAGTGTGAGATTGCATTACACTAAATCACTTAAAGAAACACACACACACCCACGAGTTTCAAATTAGTTTTTTTGAGAATATGCACCTATTATCAGATTACACAAAACCACTAAACACTAATGCATAATTACACTTTAAAATAACACTGTACACATAGAACAGCAGCACTTAGAATAGGATACAAATTAATTAGCAATAGAAATTCAGAAATAATAAAAACGCTAATTTCTAATGGATGGGCCTACATAAAATTTATTAATCCTTTTCGGAAGAATGATAAAATAATTTGACAGACAGGACCTCCCTTTCATATAGATTATAGACGCGTCCAAGGGTAGAATGCTTCATGCATATTCGGAAAATAACTAACTAACTAGCGCGGTTGCCATTTCCGAGACTATAATTATACAGGAAATAAAATTACAGAAGGAAATTCCCCAATTTATGAATATAATCTTATAAAACATCGCAAGTGGCAACCCTGTATTTTTAGATATTAACCCAAGGTAGAACAATATCGATCGACCGAGTAAACCCGAACATATCAATCAGACTCAAACGTGTTTCACTTTCAAAATTTTTAGATGTCAAATAGTCAAATACGTACGTAAAAATTATATTATTTTCCAGACCACCCCATGAAACCTTATACAATAAGGGCGTATTTTTGTCTACACAGTTGCATTTTAAAATACTAATTCAGATTGAATGGTATGGTACTTAGATGTGTTCATGAGACGCATACAAAGCTACGCGAAAACTAATGTGTTTATGTGTTCTTGTGAGGTTATTTTGGCGGTTTTTGTTCGGGTTAGTGTTTGTTTATAAATTAAGTTGGTTTTAAATAGTCTGAAAAGGTAAATAAAATGGCATCTTTTTTTTCTAAAGGGTGGCATTCATGAGACGCATGCAAATCTACGCGAAAACTAATGTGAGTTTCTGTGTTTTTGTGTGGTCATTTTGACGGTTTTTGTTCGGGTTACCTACTTGGTGTTTGTTTATAAATTAAGTTGGTTTTAAATAGTCCGAAAATGTAAATAAAATTGCATTTTTTTTTAGAGGGTGGCATTTATAAACTTTTAAGTTATTCAGATTCGACGGGTGTCGTTCGATTGAGAACATACCTGACCATTTATAAATTCCGAGGCGGTCGTTCGAGTCAGTTCAAGTTTATAAATTAGAGATTGTTTCCCAGCGAACTGAACTGAATGTAAAAGTTTATAATAATGTACCCTGAAAAATAAACAACTTCGATTCTGTCAAACGGTTATTGACTTTCTAAAGAGTTTACCATGAGAATATGACAACACTGCTTAAAATTTCCGTCATATGTTGCTTTGTTTACTTCTCTCCAAGTGTCACCACTTGCATATTTTTGGTCTGACAATAGGTTATGTACAGCGCATATTAAATTAAAGCGCCATTCTTGGATATTTTTCTTCAATTTGTTTTCATCTCAGGAATTGCTTGTTTAAATATAATATAATAACACCCTGTATTTTTCGATTAACCTTTAAATTCTAAGCAAATTTTATAAAACATCTTTTTGCCTAACTTTGTCAGTTCTTGAGATATCTGGACTCTTTGTAATTATTTGGCAAATGCATGGTGATAAAATAATCCACATAATTCTTCGCCTTAGTTTTTGGACTAAAAAAAATTTCTTATCGAATAGCCAGACGATCATAAAGTTCCAATATTTCAAACTTGTCAGAAAATGTACAGGGTGGTCACAAGGTTCATTGTGAAAGAATTCAACCATTAACGTCTTTCTTATTTTTAATGGAACACACTGCATATTTTTATTTAATTTGATGACAAAGTTGTTCTTTATAAATAATATTTACTGCTCTATAGCTATCAAAGTTTTTCCTCAAAAAATCAAATTTATTGCGAAAATACTGTTTTTTCAGTGTGCACGCTATGAAAACAACTGTACATAGGTACTGTATAAGGAGGAAAATTGATTGATTGCTTGAAAAAATAACTTTCTAAAGCGATTCTTCATTGAATTTATAAATAGAATGCAGTTGATTATTTTAAATTGTTTTGAATTTAAGGGTTTAATATTATTTTTTTTAAAAGTAACAAAGAAACAAGTTTATAAACTTTAGTGCAATTAAAAATGTAAATTAAATAATCAACTGCATTTTATTTATAAATTCAATGAAGAAACGATTTAAAAAGTTTTTATTTCAAGCAATCAATCAATTTTCCTCTATATACGTAACGTACTGTATATGTACAATTGTTTTAAAAGCACACTTGAAAAAACTAGTATTTTCGGAACAAATTTTATTTTTTGAGGAACTTTGATATAGGTATTATAGAACAGTAAATACTATTTATGAAGAAAAACTATTTGTTATCAAATTAAATAAAAATGTACAGGGTGTTCTATTTAAAATAAAAAGTTAGTTTGAATTCCAAGAGCTAAGGTAAAAAAACTTATGTGGATTAGTTCATCACCATGCATATGCCAAATAATTACAAAAAGTCCAGATATCTCAAAAACTGGCAAAGTGAGACAAAAATATGTTCTATAACATTTGGTTGCAATTTAAAGGTTAATCGAAAAATATAATAAAATTTACCATGTTGTATTTAAAAACGAAAGTTGACAGCTACTTCCTGTATAACCGGAAATGACAGGAACATGTCAATTTTTTAGTAAAAGAGAGCGTATCGATAAACCTAAATCCCCAAAGTTTCAGTAACATATGTTCAGTAGTTCTCCATAAAGTTCTAATGCAAGGTCGTCGTGAATCACCCTGTATAGTATTAGAACTAAAATAAATATTTTTCACTTAATCTTCCATAATTGACTAGTGATCATCGTGCGTGGTTCGCACTTAGATATTATTTTTGTCGGCGTCAGTATAAAATGAGGGTAATGACAATAGTAGCAGCCGCGCGCAGTTGAAATATCTCCGCCTAAATTACTAAATTGACGGTTTCGAAAAGAAGCCGCCAATGTTCACTCAAAATATCTACTACGTCAATAACCGGGTTCTCTGAAAACAGTCTGACCTAACGTCTGGTCAAAAAATTAATATCATTATAATACTTTGCCAGAGTTGGACAAGGTTGTCGAGATGCCGACATGTTGCAACTGCAGAATCGTCTGATTAATGGAGTTAATTATTTTACAGGTACAATTACAGAAGGTTTTGTATTAATGGGTCGACAAGGGCTGCGACAAGCATGATTTACTTATCGTATCAATGTCCAGAGGTGTCCTGATACCTTAAGCATGGGTCCTCAACCTATTTTAGTTCAACGGCCAATAAGATAAGTAAATTAGGATCAGGGGACCGCCTGAATCGTCTTGGCGGATCACGGGTTAAAGACCCTTGCCTTAAAGGAACCTACATCAATTTTGAGGAGATACCATATTACGAGCTGCGAATTTGCGTTGCGACTCATAGGAACGCGAAATATTGATTAACTTCTTGCATAAGGAAGGCGAGGTAATTTCTTTCGTCTTTTTTACATAGTGTTACTTTTCTTATATTATTTACAAGATATTTGCAATAAATCATAGAAGATAATTGTATGAGAAATATATCTAAAAAACAAATTAATCTTTTCCTGAACAAAATTTTCAGTTTTTGCCTATGTCTTCGGTCTCAACCAATGGTTGTATCTTTTTTCTATTGCAGTTAATCTCCCCCCGTGGACACTATGGAACATCAGGACGATTCCGATAGAGGTACTACAACAAACTATAATGGCCCCAAAACCATAAACAAGTACGGAATCAACGCCATCAATTAACCTCCTCACGTCCGCAGTTAACCATAGCAATGACACCGCCATGCACACCGCCTCCCAGCAATCAGCTCAGCCATCTAAACCTCAGTCTGTCAGTAATATTCCAAGTGTCAGAAATTAAGAATCAGAACAAATCCGAACAAACCAGGTCTCCCCCAAATTAAGATCCTAAACATGCAACCTAATGCCACAACTGGCAATTATATGGCCGTTACTCAATATGGAACTGCAAAGCTTGCTCAAAATATTTCCAAAGCGGCGCCCCACATCACTAGCCCGGCTGCCATAAGCCAGAAGACATTCTAAAATGTCCAAACTGCGACGGCGACCACACATCCATTTCATAGCTGCTCAAAATGTACAAAACCAGATTAAATCCATCAGAACACACGAACCAAAACTTCCAATGGGGATTACAACAAAACCATCACGACAAAACCCCTAATAACAAAGCAATTCATTAACAGAAACTCTACAAATGTGAATGATCATCAACGTAATAAACACAGCCATGAAATCCTTTCTCCATTGGCAGCAGTAGTTCACCAGCACGCTAGCAGAACAAATCCTAACAAACACAAATCTGATGAAATATCCCATCAACACTAAGAATACTGATATGGAACGCAAACTTCACCCAAACCTAAACCATCAATGCAAGTTTTCGACCACTACCGCATGCAAGATGCACCTATCTAAACTTACACAATCATTATTCTAACTAACCATTATATTAACTACAGGACTATCCGAATAAAAGAATTTGAACACCATCGAAATTTGTAATTCATATTAAAATGTTCCGTTTATAGACCTTACACCATAGCTTCTTTAATAATCCTATAGGGTTGTCAGATTTTCCCTTAGCCATTTATGACGTTCAAAAGTAGACTACAAATGGGGTCGTCATTATTTAGGATGGTTCAAATATTTAAAAATTTAAGGAACATAAAAATTCGGCACAATTCCGATTAATATGGATTTTTTTTCAAAGAGACAGTCAATTGTATTGTCTTGATGTATTTGATTAGATTATTAATAAACCCGAATCTAACTACTTTGAGATCATTTGACCGGTAACTAGATTATTTTTATCTTACAATTATGCTTCAACATTGGCAATATAAATTAAATTTTTTGGAAAACTCACATACACGAGGCTATCCACCAAAATTTATGCTAGACTGAATGACGAAGTTCTTCACTTCTGCCAAACACGTTGCAAATTTATTTAAAAAACCTTAACTATATGATCTGCGGGGGACACGGACTGTTTTAGTTTCAACTTGTTTGACCTCAATTCCATACAAAAGAAACCCGTTCCAAATTATTTAATTTGGCACAAAACTATTTGTACACGTGCCAAAACTTACTTTTTACCTAGAATTCTTTTGAACACATGAAAAAAGTAAATAAATAGACCACTGGTCACTGAACCGGCTATAGATAGGTTATACCGTGTTGTTGGTTGTACATACTTATGATGTGTTGTGAGTGCGTCACTTTAAAAAAAAATCTTGTGGAACGAGTATAATAGAGTTGGTAGGACATCAGTTATTTGTTTGGGTTTATAAGTGAGACTTTCCTACCGCGACGCGCAGATAATTATAATAAACAATAATAAAAAATAGATAGATATAAACTTTTCTTTTAGTTACAGATATATTTCACCCATCGCCCGTACAGTCATAAAAGATATACTAGTTATATGCGTTTACAGGGGCTAGATTTTACCATAATTGTATTTTCGTTTACTTATTTATTTACGAGATTTTACTTGAACTTTTGTTGATGGAAAGAACCATTTTTCGAGACATAATTAGCTTAATTTTACAATACATCGTCTATCAATAGTATATAATACCTTGTAGTCTTTGGAACTCATTTTAAGGTACGGTTCCCTCCAGGCGGCCTGCGGCTGCGCAATACTTCGACCTCAACCTACTGCTGCTCACGCTTCCTTATGTATTCGTTTTCCACCACGCGGCCGCGGTACGCGTCGGCGTACAGTACTGCGATCGTTGACGATCGTCTGTTTGAAGCAGTCGCAGCCGCAGCAGGTGTCGATGTCAACATTTGTGATTTTGAAGGTTATTTTAATTTGATTAGCAAAATGCAATTTAAAAAGCTCCATGAACTACAACGTATTATCTACTTTATCCGACGATGAATTATTAATCGAAATTGTTTCAAAACATCCGTCTCTGTATGACTAAAATGCACTTTACAAGGATCAAGTCGTACAGCCCAGCCGCCAACGTTTTGCGAAACGACTGCTGCATCCTGCCGCGTGGAAGGAACCGTACCTTAATATTGCATTTTGCTATTTAAATAAAAATATCCATCAAAATGACACTTGTTGACATCAACACCTGCTGCGGCTGCGACTGGACCGCCATTTAATTTTGCGGCTGCCGCAGCCGCTGGTCGCGTTGAGGGAACCGTACCTTAACTTTAAACTATATGCATATTGGAACAAAAAACTATTTTAAACAATACAGTTTTGTTGAATTTGAGTTGGGCCAGGTACCTGAGTTAATTCTGGGTCAGCTTGTGACCGCCAACCTTCCTAATCAAGGTTGAAGTTAAGTTTGAAAACTGGAAAGCAGGAAGCAATTTTAATATATACTATCATACATACAGGGTCCGCAAACGAAGCGTGGACGGAAGATTAAATCGTTATCGAAGAACTTATCACCAATATTGAAACAGCTTGAGATATTGGATTAAAAGCGGCATGTTTTAAAAATATTTTACATTATACAGGGTGGCCCAAAAAAGTGTGACAGCATAAAGTTATATTTTTTTAAATGGGACACCCAGTATTTTATTGCATATTTAGGTTCGTATTACTATCGTTTATAAGTACCTCAAATTTTATTTAATTTGGTTCTGTAGTTTCGGAGAAATAAATTAAAAATTAAAAAAAAAAGTTTTGCAGTCCTGAATAAAAAAATCAAAAAAAACAATCCAGAACCATTTTTCTAACCTCGGCATTGAGTGAAATTTATGACAAGAGGTCTAGAGATACTATGAATGTAATTGCGTTTATTTATTTTATACAGGGTGTTCATAATAAGCTTTCAAAAACCCCACATTTTAAAATAATTTTTCTCAAGTTTTTCAAATGGAACACCCTGTATATTATTTGGCTATTTGAGGTAGAATTCATAGACAATTTTTTTTTGTAATACAAGCATATAAGTTATATCCAGCCGTTTTCGAAATAATTGTAAATATTATAAATTATGTTGTTTAAATAGAGTTTTTATTGGGAAATTTTGTTATAGGCGACTAGACTAATAATTGTAAACTAAAGTTAATGTTCAAAATAGCATCCTTTTAGTTAATTTAATGATTTTCCTCTACGGCCAACAGAACTCTGAATTCATTTTCTTCATTAATAACGGGTTTATTGATTATCATCCTTTTTGTGTACGCAGTGCTTCCTGTTACTACAAATCTTTGCAACAACTTCTCGAAGGTTTTTGGTCTCGGCTTTCTCTCAATATCTGGATATCTTTCAGCATACACTCGGCTCGCGAGGAGGCAATTTCGTACACATTCACCCAGTATAAAAATCATATTTACCATTTCTAAAATTCGACATTTTGTGTAAGTTAGTACTTAATTTCGACGACTGAACAAATGTAAATAATTTTATTTGGCTGTCATAGTGACAATCTAAACAAAAAAAATCATGGCGACTCGATTAAGAATAAAAAATAAAATTAAATAAATAAAAGTAGCAAAAATGTAGGCTTTTAAAATTTATATCGAAATAACTAAAATACGGTAAATTCTAAGAGTAATAGGAAGCTATTTTGAACATTTACTTTAGTTTACAATTATTAGTCTAGTCGCCGATAAGAAAATTTCCCAATAAAAACTCTATTTAACAACATAATTTATGATATTTATAATTATTTCGAAAACGGCTGGATATAACTTATATGCTTGTATTACAAAAAAAAATTGTCTATGAATTCTACATCAAATAGATAATAATATACAGGGTGTTCCATTTGAAAAACTTGAGAAAAATTATTTTAAAATGTGAGGTTTTTGAAAGCTTATTATGAACACCCTGTATAAAATAAATAAACACAATTACATTCATAGTATCTCCAGACCTCTTGTCATAAATATCACTCAATGCCGAGCTTAGAAAAATGGTTCTGGATTGTTTTTTTTGATTTTTTTATTCAGGACTGCAAAACTCAAGTTCGATTCTCGAGACGGGGCATATTTTTCAGTGAAAAATATGAACAAACATTCAGAAGGAATAAGAATGCACAGTAAAAACAATATATATATACTTTGTGACTGGCTGCATGACTAATTAGTCAAATGCCAATTAAATTAAATTAAAAAAAAAAAAAATTTATTTCTCCGAAACTACAGAACCAAATTAAATAAAATTTGAGGCACTTATAAACGATAGTAATACGAACCTAAATATGCAATAAAATACTGGGTGTCCCATTTAAAAAAATATAACTTTATGCTGTCACACTTTTTTGGGCCACCCTGTATAATGTAAAATATTTTTAAAACGTGCCGCTTTTAATCCAATATCTCAAGCTGTTTTAGTATTGTTGATAAGTTCTTCGATAACGATTTAATCTTCCGTCCACGCTTCGTTTGCGGACCCTGTATACTGTGCAACCTCGCCCGATACACTTTTTGGAGGCGTTTATGCCCGAAGAATTAATGTGTTGTATTATTATGAATTGCTCACCAGCGCAAACACGCACTGATATCCTAATGTATTTTAGTTATAATAAAATTTCATCACCAATATTGTCGTGTAATCGGCTCACCTGGGTGTCTATTCTTATTGACTTAGACAACGATCATACTGAGAGAAGTGATTCTTCCTCTCTCTGCGGAACGCAGAGAAAGAGAGAAAAAGGAATAATCACTTCTCTAGATATCATCGTTGTCTTAAATAGATAATAAATACACTGGTTCTAGTGACTAGCGCATGTCGGTTTAACTCCCAAGTCTAATAGGCTGGCTCAACTCGGATGAACCATTGTCGAAACCGAGTTTTACTAGTTGAGTTATATATTCTATTAATGTATTTATTGTTTCTTGGAACAAACCCGAACATTGTAAAACTTGTTGCCATTCCAATCAACTAGACGATGAACCAGGTCAGCGGATTTAATTTCCAAATGCCTTCCTCCAGAAAATGTCAAGGTTGAGGTATTGGAAGTATGGTGGCCAGATCATCCAAAAATTCATCTAGAACCGCCTAAACCAAGGATTTTACATCAAGGAGGATACGGCTTTGGTTCACGTTCACAGTCTTAGGTAGGTTGTAAACAACTTTCCAGAAAAACAATCGTGGTGCTCTGAAAATTAGTATAATTTTTCTTAGTCGTTTTTCGTTAATTAGACAAAGACATTATGTCGCAATTGAGCGTTTGGAATGCCCATTTTATGAGACCTTATAGAAACGGCCTTCTTTCACGTTTGACAATGGCAAGACTGTGCCAAGTCAAGTCTGTGTAAACTGGATAAAAATATAGACTTTTGAGTTATGTCCATCGATTATTATTTGTCGATCACCTGGTAGAATGAAAACAGAAACAGGCAGAAGATAAAAAGAGATGGGGGGGGGGGGGGGGGGGGGATTCTACAGATAGAAACCCCATCTCTTTTTGTGTGCTTATTATTGTAATAACAGGCGTCACATGGCGTGTATCAAAGCAGATAGAAATACCTGGTCCATGTGTGTTTCAAATCGATGGCTAAACTTTAAATCCGTCTATCAAAAGTACATATTATCTAAAATTTCGTAGTTTAATTTTAATTTCGAGGAGCCCATTTGAATCGTTCTGTTTTGTTTGCTGGGTGTATAACAGAACTGTCTTTTATTTTTACCAGACCTAAACAGCCTTTCGCAGTAAGAGAGGAAGGAAAATATATTCTCTTGTCTATTATCTATATCTGGGTGCGATCAGATTCATTACTTGGCATTATCAGATTCGTCCAGTGTCGTTCAGATTAACGATTGGGTAAAAATTACCAGCGTTCAATCTCTGCAACTCAATTAAGTAACCTTTCTTTTTCGTTGACCAACAACATAACATATTGTTACAAACAAATTTGATGCTGTCAAACGCTTTTTGTCATTGATAGAACCATTGATTTGCGATTAGATTATTAAACATGTTTTTGGCAAATTTCAGTTAATGATATCATCATGCACGAATTCATGAACTTATCATGCTAAAAATCACTCGATCATTGATTTTTAATCGGACAAACTGGTATTTTGTAATCTCAGACTAGATGGCTTCTTAGTAATTTAAACTCGACCAATAGATGGTGCAGCGAATCTGGAGCGTTTTTTAAAGCACTCTAGTTTTTGTAAAAAAATATCTAATAAAAATCTCTTGTGGTTTTACGAAATGATAAAAGTAACCCATTCTGCGCACTACCATGTTATATCATTGATATTTTGTTTGTTACATGACATCGGTTCTATGGTACACATGGACATTTTTTTAATAATAAAAAGACCCGTATTCATAATCTTTTTGGAAACTAATGTCTTTTAGTTTTTATGTATTTAAAACTAACCAATATTTATAGGTTATAATGTTTGTTTACTTATCAAAGACTTACTATGGTAACAATGTGCTTGTTTCCGATAATTTTGTTTCGTAATTTTTTTATGGTATTCAATAGAAATAATATTTTAAAATTTCAGCTCAATAGGTTTATCCAATCCTCAGATATTCAATGTTAAAAATATGGCTTGAGTACAAAGCGTCTCACCGTTTCGTCATACAAGGGCGGATCCAGAACTTCGATTTGGGGGGGGGGTCAAATTTCGTGTTTTGGGGAGGGTCATGCATGGAAAAGTTATGAAAAGTAATACCCTGCCGCGTTAGTCAAACCGTTATATATGGTATTTTTCGTGTTAAATTGATGGATGGGGGGGGGGGTCATGACCCCCACGACCCCCCCCCCGGATCCGCGCTTGTCGGCATACCCTATAAATGCGCGGGTCGCTTACCGCGAAGATGTACGATTTCTATAGTCTATAAGTAGTCAGTTCATTACAATCCCTTTGAAAACTTTTGTTTCCAATTTGCATTATTATTACTTGGACTATTTATGGCTAGGTATACCTAAATAAAGTTTTGGATTTTTTTCTATCGATAAAAATGTTCTCTTTCGTATTTTCTTCTGGAATATCTATATATATTTTCTACTATTGGAATCTGAATCTGACAAGCTTAAATCTGTTAAAATAAATGTTGATGTCAAGCCGCTACTGGAAACTGAATCGATATTATTTCCTTCTAACCTCATTTTCTTCGGAACCCTTTCCTTAAAAGGACATTCTCTCTTTTTTACCATTTTTGACAATGGCAAATCTTTATTTGTACAGGGTTATCAATTTAGTTTGTCCCACTTTCAAAAATGACAGTAGGTGTCATATGTCACACCGAAAAACAATTATTATTTTTTTTTTAAATGGGACACTCGATATTATATCAGAAGCGCATTAGATGGCGCCTTTCCTTCTGACCTGAAAAATATAACACACATATGCATTTTTTCTTCATTCCATCAAACATTGACAAAAATGTGTAAAAATATATTATTGTTAAAAAGCATCAAGAAAGCTATGCTACTGTTTTAGTTGCTATGGATTTTATTTATATTTCAGTCTGTCATTCTCAGCATTATTAATCGTTTCGAATTTTGTAGAAAAGTTATTTTGTATGTAAAAAACCAACTAATATGAGATATTATTATTCAGTGGGGGAAAAGTGTTTTCTGTTTGATATTTTTCGTCAAACGGGCAATGCAACCTTAGCACTTAGGAGGTATAGGATTCAGTTTCCCAATAGACTTGTTCCTTCCAATTATAATAATTTTCGAAGGTTCCTTAACTGGCCCACGGTATTTGAATATGCTGTAGGAGGAAACTGAAGATCGCTTAGATAATTTACCCATTCTAACCCTAAGAAATTTAATATAGCATCAAGATGGAGCGCCGCTACACAATGTAGCTGCAGTAACTGCATATTTAAACGCAAAATAAGTCCAATGGATTGGAAAATCGGGTACTGTAAAATGGCCACCGAACAGAACAGCCGAGACGTAACACCCTGTGATTTTTTCTTTTGGGGTTATAATACACCGTGTTATTCGTTGAATGAACTGTATATTAGAATTGGAAACGCCATCATTCAGATTCAAACTAATAGAGAAGTTTTATTAAAAATTAATAGTCACATTGTAAAAGTGTTTCGTAAATGTATCGAAAATGGAGGTGGTCATGTAGAACAATATAGATGATGAAATAATTATTATATAATTATATAACTGTAGTTATTAAATTAATGTTAAAAACTTTTGTTATTTTCTAGTTATGCCAATATTAATAAAATTATTTTCTACTACTCACTTGAAGAAAATAATGCATATTATGTGTGTTATATTTTTGAGATCGGAAGAAAAGGCGCCATTTAATGCGCTTCTGATAAATAGAGTGTCCCATTAAAAAAAAATAATAATTGCTTTTCGGTGTGACATATGACACCTACTGTCATTTTTGACAAGACTCATAAAACATACATCTCGATTTTTGAATGAACGCTCTCAAAATACAAAAAAGTTACAGGTTCTTAAAAGTGGGACAAACTAAATTGATAACCCTGTACACTAGACTCCTTTGCTGCGAACTTTAGTCTTAAATAACACTTAAACACCCATATCTTTAAACGTTTTTATCCCATTTTCCAGCTCGACGTCATTATTCTCAATAGAAATTTCTGAAGTTTCAGGCACTAACAAGTTGTTAATCAGAGCTGGGCAGTATTTGTACTCACAAATACTTTTTATAATAGGTATTTGTATTTATTTCACAAATACTTTGCAAAAGTATTTAGTATTTAAATACTTTTTGGAGTATTTAAATACTTTTTTAGTATTTAAATACTTTTTTAGTATTTAAATACTTTTTGAGTATTTAAATATTTTTTTAGTATTTAAATATTTTTTGGAGTATTTAAATACTTTTTTGGGGTATTTAAATATTTTTTACTATTCAAGTACTGTTTTCTATTTAAATATGGTTCATGTGGCAAATTCTAAGTTTGCACTTGTCACGCGTGTCAGGAAGCGAAAGATAGTTTCCGTACGATGCCGACACAAGTGGAAGGAACGAAATGGTAGCTTTGATGTTCAGAAATCAAATGATTCTGGACCGAAAATCATAGCTGTTCATCCTGATCAATGGCGTAGGAATCTCGAAAATAGGTCATGCAGGCGCGTATAAAAGGAGGGGGGCCCTTGGTTGTAATTACCCCTCATATACGATGAAACAGAAAAAAAAACTGGAGAAATCAGGCAAAAGTAATTAAAAAAAATACGATAATCTTAGCACATGTTACGTAATATACGAAGATATTAATGTATTTTGTATTTATTAAAGTGTGTTTTTTAAAAATATAATTCAGCTTCATGTTTGCATGCTTTATAAGACGATAATTTCGAAAATCTTGTTCTTATGAAAGCTAACGCATCGAACATATAAAACATTACATTATAAATTATTATTCTTGCATTACAAATTTTGAGTAATTAGGTTTAGGTAGAAAGTATTTTGTTAAGTTATCAGTTGAAGAATACAGGGATAAAATAAGGATTGTCAGAAAATCAGAGTTTTGAGATAAAATGCATTTTTTAGTATTGACATCCCTAGTTTTATTTCAGTACAGTAAAACTTTCACTCTAATTTCTACAGACGTTCCTAGTTTTATTCGGCTAATATTTTGACCATGGAAGGTAACAACATATGCCAACAGGTTGCGCTAGTAATCTCGATTTCGATAAATATGGACAATTCCTGTTTTATTCCTGTACCCTTAAGTTTATGTTGTCGTGGTTTTTTAATTGAAATTTACTGTCAATACCAATAAAATATTACAAAACACACTTTTTATTGGTGTTAAATCTTATTTGATTCTAAAATATTTTGAGGATTGAGGTACCTACCTATTCAACTGCCTACTTAGAGGAGACAAAAATACTACTATACTATGTAAATATTTTTAAAAGTAATTACAGTCGAACCTCTATAACTCGAACTTGAAGGGACAACCAAAAAAGATCGAGTTACAGAGAGTTGGAAGAGAGGGAAGACCACATGAATATTCCAAAACATTTTTTTATTACATACATTATGTCCATTAAAATATGTACAGTAGAACCCCGATTATCCGTGCTCCACGGGACCGGACGAGGCACGGATAAGTGAAAAGCACGGATAATCCGAACATTCATTTATTACATGTTACATACATACATATGTACATATTATGTATATAGTATACTCAAAATATGACAGAAAAAAAAAGATCTCATAATTTCAAACTAAGTTTATATGTATGTATTGCATAAAAAGATAACAGAACAAAAAATATAATTCTACATAAGGTAAAAAGTAAACTACACAAAATAAGAAAATTAAAAACTCTACATCATAGGTACATAATGTTAATTTGCGTTTAAATAAAGCGGATATGGTATTTTATGTAGCTATGCGTTTGAAAAAAAGTCACCTTGGTCTGTGTTAAAATTTGTCGATCTTTTTTAATTGTCTGACGTATTCTGCGCAAGTTCAAAATGTCGGTAAGGTCCAAAAATTTTCGTTGCTCAAAATAATCTAGTAGAACGTTGGCAGCTTCTTCAGCCTCTCGGTTAGAAACTCTTTTGATTGATACCGTCCCATCATTTTCTTCGTCTTGACTATCATTTTCGGATGAATCAGGTTGTGACGTACCAGGCTGATTCAAAACTTGTACGACAATATCGTCGTCATTGAAGAGTTAATAACCTGGCTCATTTTTGTCACACTGAATCAATCTTTCAACTTCGGTTTCGCCAACTTCTTTGAACTCATCGGCGCTGCGCACTAATGCAGTTAATTCAGTTGTGGTCGCTTCTTCCTCCTCAGATTCCACGATGGTTTCATCTTCCTCTAGCGTCATTATTTTGTAAAAAGCTCTTTTAAAATTTGTTTCTTTCACTCCATTCCATGCATTTGCCACTGTAAAAATTGCGTCTTTGATCGTAAACGATTTCCAAAACTTCATTAGATCAACTTCATCCAACAAATTCATAATAACTTCTTTCCGGTAGAGGCGTTTCATTGTCTCAATAACGCCTTGATCCATTGGTTGGGCAATGGAAGTGACATTGTGTGGGAAAAACACAACAAAAAAGTTTCCATCGTCAGATCTTAGGACTGTCTCATTGGGATGAGAACGAGCATTATCCAGAAGAAGAAGTGCCTTTTGTGGCAACTTTTCCTGCTTCAAATAAGACTTTACCTCAGGAATGAACTTTTTATGAAACCAATCTTGAAATATATCACAAGTTATCCAAGCAGCTTGCTGGTTATAATAGAGAACTTCAAAATTTCGATGATGGGAAATCATAGCACGGATAATCCGCAGCCCGGATAATCCGCGCACGGATAATCGGGGTTCTACTGTACATAGAAATCTTGGAAAATGTACAAAAACCACTAAAAAGTCCGAGTTAAAGAGAGGTTCGAGTTATAGAGGTTCGACTGTAATTGTTTACAAAGTATTTAAATTTTGTGTTTCATTCTTAAAAGTATTTATAAATATTTTCAAAAAAAGTAATTAAATACTCAGAAAGTATTTATAAATACTTAAAAGTAATTAAATACTTAGAAAGTATTTAAATATAGTATTTAAACCTAAAAAGTATTTAAATACTTTTTGTAATTAAGATTTAAATACTTCTTCATTACTTCAAAAAGTATTTAATATTTAAATACTTTTGAATTTAATTAAGTATTTAGTATTTAGTATTTAAATACTTTTAAAAAGTATTTGCCCAGCTCTGTTGTTAATCAACGATTGCTGTTCTTCCTTTTGTAAAAACCGTGACGATAGTTTCGATCTGTGATCGTAACTCTATTTTTTTGACAATCACAATACCTTCGTTTCATTTTTGTCTTACGTCTGATATTTCCGTTCTTCATTGTTTTTAAGTACATATAATTTTCTATGTCTTCTTTTACCTAAAATATATATATGTATATCATATATTTTGTTGTCCGCTTTTACGTTGGCATATTTAAACTTACGTTAAAGCTTCGGGTTTTCTAATATTTACTACAAATTATTGACCAAATTTAGCAATATTTGGGCGTGGCCTTAAAAAAAAATTTGACTCCGCCGGTTTCTTTCTCCTACGGGGGACCTTTTTTCTCAATTTTGCCCACCTCTCAATTAAATCATGTATCCGCGCCTGCATGGCACGCTTATAAATAGTTTTTCTGGGGAACTTCTAAGGCAATCAGGAACCACACAATATTTATTACAAGCTTCTTTCTCACTCATTTTAATCCATCAAGAAGATAAAAAAGATATAATTTAACAATCAAACGACGTATTCATATAGAAACATGCGCTATATGCTTCTAAATCTCAACTGTTCTCCGACCAGCATATAGGATGTGGCGTCAATCGAAGCTCCGCCCCCGTTTTCGCGATGTCCAACTTTAATTTAAGACATCCTTACCGCATCGGGATTCCTAGTATTTACTATAAATTATAGACTAAATTTAGCAATATTTGGGCGTGGTCCTAAAAAAAATTTCGCCACCGGCGATTTTTCCTACGGTTAGCTTTATTCTCGGTTTGGCAAAAATCCTGGATCCGCTCCTGTGCCGCGACAGATATCCTTGCAATTCAAAATCTTAAAAAATGTTTCAAAATTCACATTCGACACTAGCCGAATAAAGTAAACCAGGAAAAGGACAAACCTTCAAAATTTTAAAAATAACTAACTACTTCTTGGCAAACAATCAAGCCATTTTTTATCTATATCCTACTCATACTTAATTTTAAAATACATAATTTACCTATCAAGAGGTATAGTGAATTGTGTGCGTGTAGTTTTATGACATTGAGATTTTTATTTTATAATATTTATCGTTCAAGTTTATTTAATCTACCAGACTATATAATGGACTTGCTGCTAACTTTTTAAATTTATATTTAAATATTTAAATTTAATAATAATTAAATAAAAATATTTCTAAATTTTCTTTATTGGTTAGGTTTTGCCTACTTTTGGACCAGATCAATGATGATGTGCGACCATCGACTTGACCCAAACATGGACCCGGTATTTGTATCTGCTTTGTACACGTCAGTGTGACGCCTTTTATTATTAAAATAAACACAACAAAATAGAGACGGAGATTCTATCTGTAGAATCCCCATCTCTTTTTATCTTCTGTATATTTCTGTTTTCATGCCAACAGGTAACCGGTTTTGATATGTCTTGGTTAAGAGAAACAAACAATCTACAGGCGAGTTTACGGCATATTTGGCAGTTTCACCATATTGAGTTAGGAATTATTATTTCTTACACAAACAATACTTAAATTTAACACACAAACACTGAAAAAGAACAAAGAATTTTATTTAAAAATAACGACAAATATGCTAATCTGGTAGTGCCAAACGTGAAAGCAGGTATTAAAGACGGCCGTTCCAATAAGGGCTTTATAATAAGTACGTTTTTAACGCTCGAAGGCGACGTAATGTCTTTGTCTAATTAACAGAAAACAACAAAGAAAAATTATACTAATTGTACTCCCCGATTGTTTCTGGAAAGTTGTTTAATACACCTAGGAATATGAATTGTTTATTCTTCAAAGACAGTGAACCAAAGTCATATCCTCCTTGATGCAATATCCTTGTGTGTGACTTAAAACGGCCCATTATTTTGTTATTGATATTTAATGGATTTCAAGTCAAAATATTATTATATTTTTAATATACACGGAACTAAAAACTTAGTTAACTTTAATATAAAAATAGTAGAACTAACCATAATTTATGGCTCTATATGTGACTGGAATTACTTTTAAGACTTCCATAAAATTATAACAAAATTTTAACAAAATTTTTTAGTAATAATAATCAAAATATTTAGTAAACCATTTATATTTTTGGAAAATTTACTAAAATCTTTTGTAGAATTTACTAAAATCTTTTGTAAAAATGTCGACACATGGTATATCCAAGCAGTCACCCTTCCAAGTACTAACCATGCCCAACGCGTCGCTTGACATCGCTGATCGACATAATGTCTTACCGCCTCCACCGTTCTCCTTAGTAATTACGAGTTTTGATTGATCCGTTGCATCTGATTTAAGCTCTTCATTCTTGTAAAAAAGTATTTTTACAACACTATATTTAAACTTGGTCATTTATACAATAAAAAATACTACAATAATAGTCGTCAGTAAAATGTATCATACATTTAAAAATATTTAACTACTGGAGTTATAAATAAATTATTTTCACTTAAGCACATTTGTTGTAAAATCTACATTATTATTTTATTTGACTTTACTCTCTTAACTATAGTTTTTTGTAAATTTTGTTTAATATATTATTTTGGTACGGATTAATAATGAGAATTGTAATTATTACAATATATTATAGGAAATCATATAATAAAATATTTACTATAATAATTTTACTATACAGGGTGTCCGGGAAAATATGGGAAATCTCCCGGATATGAAGAAAACAAGTGAAAAGAGTACCACACGTTCATATAAACTTTTTCCGTATAAGAATCCTCTTCGGAGATGTGGGCTCCCAAAGAGCTCCAATGGAATCAAGTTTCTTACACATAATTATTGAACCGCAAGGTATATTTAATCTATTTTTAATATCATATATACCAGGTAAGACCCTTCAAATTACTATCCAAAAAAGTGTTGTGAACTACTCAAAGGTGCAGGGACTTACTAGCTGTGAACCTCATGGCGCCTTTTTTTAACGCCCTGTATAATAAGAACTTTGGACATATGAAGCTTTTTTTCTGAAAATGGACCCAAGAATAACCTCCTTAAATATTAGCATGTTATTAAGAAACACCCTATATATTTTAGAATTTACTTGATTTTACTAAATTTACTAGACATTCTAACTGTACTTTTTTAGAAATTATATTTACAATATTATTTTGGTACGGATTACTAATAAAAAATAGAATACTATATTTTATAGGAAATTCAACAATAAAATCTTTACTATATAATAATTTGACTATAGTCTTTTTTCCGTGGAAGTTGTTAATTACAATTTACTATTATAAATTATTATTATTATATTGCGCCTAAGGGACCATTGGGTGTATGTACTATGTACTATCTTTTTCATTACAGTACACAGGGAACGCCAAGCTAAATTAATATTCCCTGTGGCAGGTAGACAATTATTTCGTCCTTATTAGGATTTTACAGTTTGTTATAATCTGTACAATTTCAACAATCGCGTTCACATTCACCACAAATTATTGGTAACAATGAATGCTGAATATACCATAACTCCGTAAAAAAGCTTAATTACTTAAATCGTGCTGGAAGACGGCGCGAGTCCAGCCTATACCAAAGAAAGGTAAGATAACCCTACCAACAACTATCGACCAGTCGCATTGCTTTCAGTTATATCAAAAGTAATGGAGAAAACTATTAACCAACATCTTCTAAAGTACCTGGAAGGCTTCAACATTATCAGCGATCATCAATATGGTTTTCGGAAGTCCAGATCAACTGGAGATCTTCTAGCCTATGTCACCCATCTTTGGAACTGCACTGGATATTTCTAAAGCCTTTGATCGTGTTTGGCATGAGGGACTTCTAAGTAAACTGCGGTCCTGTGGTATGCCCAGTCGATTCTGTGAATTATTGTCTAGCTTTCTTAAGGACCGCTCTCTGCAAGTGGGGATTGACGGATTTCTCTCATGTCTGAGAGAGAGTCTTTACCATTAATGCCGGTGTTCCTCAAGGGTCCATATGGTCTCCCACTCTTTTCTTACTCTACATTAACGACCTTCTAGTGAAAACGAAAAACCCGATATTTAGTTTTGCTGATGATAGCACACTTATATCATCTTTCTCTTTGAATGCATAAACATCGGCTGCCTACGCACATCTTCGCCGACAGCATGAAGTATCACGCCTCAACAAAGACCTGGAAGAAATTTTGGCTTGGGGTGACAGTAACCAAGTCGAATTGAACGCTAAAAAAATCCAGGCAGCAGTTTTCTCTAAAAAGTTTAACATTACAGAACCGGATATAGTCATGGACGGACACGCAATTCCACTGGCTTCATCTATTAATTTGCTGGACGTCAATCTGGGAGGAAATATGTCTTGGCATAACCACGTTGTGGCAATCGCCAAGATTGCTTCTCAGAAACTTGGTGTACTTTTCCGAATCAGAAAGTTGTACACACCTCAACAACTTTTGACACTATTCAAAACCCAGATTCGACCATCACTAGAGTACTGATGTCTAGACCTCTGCACCCAAATATACTCTTCGGCTACTGGATTCCATCGAAAGGAGGGCCATTCGTCTGATTGCAGACCACGATCTGACGAAGAAGATATTTTCATGGAAAGTGCTTGGCTGACCTTGCCCTCTTAATTCCGCCCAGAGCGGCGAATATCAGAAATACACGACGAACCACTACCACCCATCCATATGTGGTTAAGCTTAGTACTCCTCGAACTTCATTATTTAAGAATTCTTTCATCTGGAGGACTTCATCCTTATGGAACGACCTTCCCGAGGTCGTCTTTCCCAACGAATATAACCTCCAACGATTCAAAACCAACGTGAATCGCATTTTGCGCACACGCACCTCATCCAGAGTGCCCTAAAGGATTTTTCCTATAGTGCTTGTGTTTGATCATAAACAAAAAAAATTCCTATTTTCACATGGATTTCACGGAGGAACATAAAAATTCATGATTAAAGCATACTTTAGAAATGGCGTTAGAGTAAATGGTGAATTGCACTACAATTAGCATCTCTGCCAAGAAGATTATGCCAACAACTTTTCTAATGCAGTTTTTACTTACGACAATTTTTATCAGTACCCGAAAAAAATCGTTGCTCAGTTGCTCAGTTTAGCGAGAGAGGTTCTGTACAGCCTGAGAAAGCTGGAAGAGCAACTTTAAGAACGTAACACCTGTTGAGGACGTCAAAGGAATAATGCAGAACCCGCCGAACAAATCCATAAGATTCCTTTCACAAGCGGGGGAAAGTTTGGAACATATAGGAATGTTCTTCGAAAACAGTTACATTATGCATAACACTAGACAACAAATTTTAGGCTATTGGTTGTATATTGTATCAAAATACATTTTCTTGTTAATTTTGGGATGCTGAATACAAAAATGATAATGAAATTAAAAACTTAGTTGCCGTTTTCAAAAAAAAGTTTTTTATTTTATTATTAACAAAATAATAAAAACTAGATAATTTTACACTTTTTGGAGTCACTAAATTCGCTGTCGTTTGGATATTCTTTTGTGAATTGTTTCTGGAGCATCTCTAACAAGAGTCAAACAGTAGTCGGCAACCATGGAAGCATTCCAGTTTCCCTGGTACCTGTTCTCCGTTGTTGATATATCCTGATGGAACCGTTCGCCGTGCTCATCACTTACAGCTCCCCAGTTGTCAAGAAAAAGTTCAGTTAGGAGTGTAGGAAATGGATCTTTAGAGACATATTGCAACCCATTTTTTCATACGACGACAGCATATTTTCAACAAGAGTAACGTAAATTGTCAGCTTTTTTATTTCCCTAGAAATTAGTAACCACGAGACGAAAGTCATTCCAAGCATTTTTTTCAATATCTGTTAGAGTGCTGTCAAAGTGTTCGTCTTTCAGAATATTTCGAATGTGTGCCCTTATACCTTCTTTAATTTTTGCTTCACTTAGCCTCGGAAAATGCTGGCCCATGTCTATTCAGTGCCTTAACAAAGTTTTTCATTAGGCCCAATTTGATATGCAGAGGCGGTGACAAAATCTTTTTGGAGTCTATCAATGGAATATGTTGTACATTCTTTTGCCTTGGATCTAATGATTTTCGAACGGGCCAGTATTGGCTATTGTAATGAAGTGACCTTGTCCGACTGTCCCATTCACATAAAAAACAACAAAACTTGGTGTAGTCTAGCTGGAACCCAAGTAACAGTGCAATAACCTGTAAGTCGCCACATATCTGCCATTGGTGCTCATTATATTTTATAGTTGTCAGTAGGATGGATCTTCATATTGTCGTATGATTCTTTCATGTGAACTACATATCCGAAAGGAATAGACGGAAGAATATTGCCAATATGCAATAGTACTGCCTTTGAACTCAATGTTGAACTATCTATAAACAATCTCCATTCCACTGGTTTATAGTTTATATTTAAAGCCGCCAATAAACCGCCAATGTTATTACAGAAACCTAATATTTTCCATGTCAAAAAATGGTGCTAGGCCTTTATGGCGTTTACGAAAAACACTTAGAGACATCGTCTTCTCATAGGTTCCACTGCTGCAATCTTGATCCTAGTAACTCTGCCTTACTTTTTGGAAGTTCTAGATCTCTCACGAGAAGACACAATGCCGACTGAGCAGGTACTACTGGTTTATTGGCCCGTATTATAGCACCGTCCTCAGGAAAACAATAAAAATGGTGATAAACCAGTGTCCTTTTATCCGTTTAGTCCTTTATTTATTTAAAATAGGGTAGTAAAAGACTATTTATTTGCCGCTTTTTCAATATTTTCTAGTGTTGTGATCGCTCGAGCGAAAATCCGCTTGATCACTCGATTATTGAAATAACCGACATCGCTCGATTATTAAAAAACCGCTCGAGTTATCTATTCAGGCGAAAACCGTGGCCCGTCACTTATTCTCTTTCACTCGATACCCGAGCTTCGCTTGACGCCGGCGGAAATATACCGCTGTAGGATGATGGAGTTAAAAACTGCTCGTATATACAGTTTTCGCTAGATAGGAAATAAACTAGTTATAAATTCAGGCGAAAAACCGAAAAATATCGCCGGTTACTTGATAGACGACGTTCGGTCTACGCGCCGCGCCATCCGATTGGCGACGTTCGAGTTTGACGCTGAGCAAGTACACGACATACGTCTTTCTTAAAGGCACATAAACGAGAAGGTGCATATAAAAAAGTATGCCGAATCCCTTAGCGGAGTCATCGCGGCATGCATTTTGTAAAGTTTTGTTTTAACTGGCTAGCCAGCGGAGTAGTTTAGGTCTCCGATTGTAAATATTAAAAAATTAAAGGACATAATTTAAAATTTTTTAATTACTATAAAGACGAGAAAACTTCTCAAATATAACATAATAATAGAAATTGTTAATGAGAAATAACAAAACGAACAAAATGGTTAACAAAATATATAGAAAAATTCGTTGGTAATCTTATAGTAACTATTTTTAAATCTAAACAGGAACTTTTTATTATTAAACTCAAGAAGACTTCTTAAAAATAACATAAATTATAGAAAATGTTAATGGAAATAAGAAAACGAGCAAAATAGTTAACAAAACATAGGTATCGACAAATTTTTTGGTAATTAAAAGTAAGCATTCTTAAATTTAAACAGGAACTTTTAGGTAACTATGAATACATGAGTGCATGAATTTAAAAAAATAATAACCAATTTTCTTATTTTGCCAGTCGCGTAACTAAGCCTAAATTTTTGAAGTGCATACAGTGGGCACCTGATAATTTAAAGTGGAAGAATTTGACAAGCTATTTTAAATATCTACTTATTTTATGCTCGTAGATTGAGGACGATGTGAAGAAAAATAACTCTTGGTAATACTTTTTGTTCGGGTTAAAAACGCACAATAATAAACCTAACAATAAATACATATTTGGGTGATTTTTTGCAGTTTTTTTGTTTGGTATCGAGACACGTGGTAAAAATTCATTTCATTCACAAATAAATAAATTTCTGGAATTTTTTTTGGTGACTACTACAATTTTTTAGCTAAACCTGTGCCCACCCGTAGTTACGTGCCTGCTAAATACCCTACCTGATCACAATGTAAACAGTCGGTGAATTGGAATTTCAAGCGATTCACTCGAGCGATTCACTCGATTATTAAAATCGCTCGAGTAACAAGTACTCGATTATTAAAATCATCGGTTTTTCCCAACACTAATATTTTCGCTTTTTTAAGGCGGTTTCGGCTCAGTCGGCATTGTGTCAATATCCCTATTTAGGTAAATTTAATTAAAACTCATTACTTCGCGCTCTTATATTAATTTGTGAACATATTTTTATTATAAAGGGACTGTTCAGTACAAGGCAGACATGGAAGTGGATTTACATGGATTTAAATGGATATCGCTCTTATTTTAAGCAATAGGGGGTTCGGACTTCGCATATGGGGACCCACCATGCGGTGTTGTCGTGGTAAATTTCCTTAACTTGGTGAAAATGTAGATTTGGCAATATAAGTTCCATATTGTTATTACAATACAAATATACCACGTGCGTTCTTGCGGTTACATTGTTAATATATTAGGGGCACATGACGTCACGTATCTCTTAAACGTGAACTAATATTTAAAAAAAAGTTTATTTTTAGTTTTAGCACACCTAAAATAGTAAGATGTAGTTGATTTTATTTTATATACATTTTCGTTGTTGTCCAGTGTAATTATAAAATTTGGGTGTTTCCATTTGAGAATTAAGATTTTTTAAGCTTTCTCAGTTTCATTTTTAATCTTATTTTTTGAACAACGTGTATTAATAGTTTTCAAAATATTATAAAAAATCTATTAAAGCAGGTCCTTTTCAACAGGAAATCCAACCAAAATTAAACAATAAAGGCTTCCCTTATATGAAAAATAATTATTTTAATGTGTGCAAACTTCATTTTTGAAATTAAAAATTAAATGTCAAACACGTTTAGACATGATATATGAAATATGCGTAGAATCTAAAAGTGTAATAATATATAGGGTATTCCATTTAAAATAAGCAAGTTTACACCGACTTCCAGTATAATGCCACCATATTGACAATATTTTAAGCGAGTTGCCCCCATCAACGTTAGCATACTGTCCAATTTTAGATGGATGTATAACATGAGGTAAGAAGCCGTTAACAATGTTTTTAACCTAAGGAATAATCCTGCTGGGTACGATGATTATTTTAAACATTCAGTCACATAAATAACTTTTTGTCCCTGTGCAAGAATCAGCTCCGTATTGTGGATGCGGTGGACCACCGCATCGGTAGCTTTTTTAAAAAGTATCACGACATAATATGTGCGTAACTAAACGAAATAAGATTGATAGTCATTATAGTAATCCAATATGAGTAGATATTACTATTATTATATATAGCAGCAGAGTCGTTTAGGAAATATTATTAAACAGGTCCGGATTTAAGCTGTAAATTCGAGAATTATTTAATAATTGTAATTTTTTGCTAAAATTATACATAACAAGGTTACCGTTGTGTTGCACCAAGCCTTGTTTACTTGACTCATGCAATCAATAGAAACATCTGAAATATTTTGAGGTAGGTATATTTTAAGGTATCGCCTAACAATTTACAGAATTATTTTTCAAATAAAAGAATCACTGTTTAAAAGAGTGGAAAGAGAGTGTGGAATTTTCAAATTAGTTAAATAAAAAAGTACAGGTACAATATTTTAAATGTCTCATCGGACTATCAAGTTTACTACAGGCAATAGTAATTCTATATCATATTTCGTACAGTATAATATAATTGTCATCAGTTATTTTCAACAGTTTCAGAGTTACGAGGAGCTTTTTTTAATGGAGTGCCCGATATTTTACTCGATATTTAAATTTCTCTCGAAATTCTTTTAAAAAACATCTGTAAAATATCGGTTTTCAAATATTACAATATCTGTTTTTATATGGGTCAGACACTTAAAACGCATAATCATAGGAGGCAACTGTAGAACCCTCGTATCAACGGCCAATAAAATAGATAGGCGATGTTAATTTAAAAATATTTAAAGTGGCATCTTATAATATGTCAAATTTGACGGGAAATATTAGTTTTGATATAAAATTTGTATTCTATATGAAAAATTCTATAGAATTATTCTATTTGTTTATTACTATTGCCTGTAGTAAAGTTTCTAAGCCGTTGAGAGATTTAAACTAATGACCCTGTTACATATATCTGCGTGCTAGATAAATTAATGACATTACAATAAAATACTAAAAATTGAAAGACCTACTTATAATGTTAACTTTTTCTCATCTTTATTTTACTTATTAAAAATATTTTTAATCCCAAGTTTCACAAATTTTTGGAATTTAGTTAATTTTACAACATTATACAATTAATTTTAATAAAACAAATTATTCAACCAATATTAAGGCCGCATTAGAGTCTGCAATACTTTTGTGAATGCAAGTTAATTCTTGTCATGAGAGTTGAAAGCATATGTTCATGCAAACCATTTTATGCGACCCACTGACGGTCACATTTGCTCGCGAGCATGCATGAATAGCAAAACTTGCATGCAAATGTATTCGTTCATTCATTCAATTCAGGTAGATTGAGCGATCCTCTCATTTTAATAGAGGCCGTAAATCATCAGTATTTTCTGGCCATCAACGTAGTTCTTGGAATGGGAAATAATTCTTTTATAAAGTCGAATGTTAAGGTGCATTTACACATGCATGGATTTTATTGGCGCCAATAAAAGCTGGCGCACCAGTAAATAAACTTAGCAAGTGTAAACATCGACTTGCTTAAAAATTTATTTTTGCATGCATAGACCAAAAAATGTCTGCATCCTTTTGAAATCACTGGCGCCACTGGTGACAAATTCGTATAGTTGTTGCAGAATTATACCGTTGACTCTTACTGCCATAAATAAACTAAATGATTAAACCCTATTGTATACGCCTCAACCTATTTAAAGCTCAATAAATGGGATCAGGGCCGGCTTGAAAATGTATACCAAACCACATGATTTATTTTTATAATTTAAAATAAATAGATAGGTATTTTTAGTTTTAGGTACCTATAATAAATATAAAATAATGATAACAATTAATGCTAATTGAAAATAATATAATTTAAAAGGATAACAAGTAGAATAAAAATGAATTAAACTCTAAGAAACTATTGATAATTTATTCAAAATTTAACTCTGTATCACTATCACTATCTTCATCTAAGCCTAAACTTATAATTAAGTGTTGAACATTTGTAATCATACAATTGTAAGAATTTTCCACCTTAAGTACATGCTGTACACAGTTTTTCTAGCTGTCTGCAGAAAATTTTCTTACTTCGTTTTTAATTAATTCTACTACAGATGCATTTAATGTGGGAGAAATATTATTTCTCCTAATATTGGATATTAATTGGTGCCATATTAGCTCAATAGGATTGAATATACAATAGTACGGAGGAAGACGCAACACTGTGTGTCCATTTTCTGCTGCAAGTTTGTCACACTCGTATTCCTTATTTATTTTAAAAGCTTTTAATACTTCTAGCAGTTCTCGTTTTTTATAAGTTTCTTCAAAATATAAATCATTTTCAATCATAACATTTTGAATTTCTGCTTTTGTATTATTAGAATTGGGAATGATTTTTGCTTGCCGACTATGATAACTAGCATTGTCCATTACAATGACGCTATTTTCAGGTATATTTTTAAGAAGTTTATGTTTGAACTAATCTTCAAAAAGTTGTGCGTCGGTATCTTGATGGTAATCAAAAGAATAATCTGCTATATTTTTAGCTGAAAGCAACAGACAATTTGGAACAAACCCGTTCTCTGAACCAGCATGTAATATTGTGATTCTTCTGCCTTTATTTGATGGTGCCTTGATTTGACATTTTTTGGAAGAATCATCCCAACCTTTTCTTGGAGTGTCATGGGTATCGAACCATGTTTCGTCAAGGTAAATAATTAGACGATTTTCTTCTCTAAATTGTTTAACCGCTGTTAAATATTTAAGTCTCCATTCTCGTAAACGTTGAGATTCCATTAATGTTTGTCTTTTATCAATGCTTCGGTATTTAAATCCCATTTTACGCAATATTTTCCTAAGGCTTGAAAGACTTCAAGAGATATTTGTTTCGTCTTTAATCAGCCGTCTTTGAGGGAAATCAAAGTGGGTACAGTTTGTGCCTCATACATTTGGTAAATCTTTCTTCTTAATAAATCCATGTCATTTTCGTCAAAGCTTCTAAATGTGCCAGAATCACTCCGATTTTTTCTAGGATTAATAGGTTTAAGTACTATGTCTCTTACCGAAGATAAATGAGTTTTTGTCAAAGTAGACGTCTCTGCTAAAGGATACATCGAATTAAAATTTCTACTCAACAACGATTGATACACATTTTAAATTATTAGTTTGGCATCGGTAGATAAAGGTTTTCTTTTAAAAATGACACTTGAAGATGCCCCCCTATCAGCACAATTCCAAGGACGCCACATTTTACCACTAATAAGCCTAACTAAAAATTACTCGCCGGAAAACCACTAAAGATTAAAATTATTAAAAATCACTTTGTATTTATATATGCATCAGGCATAGGTATAAATTGAATTTGTATACCTGGTCCGGCTCTGCTCGAAAAGGTTTTAAAATTTGGGATTTCCTTATTTATTTTATGTTTTTGTTCGGGTTTGTTCGGGTTTGTCGAAAGGATAAAGAATATATATAAAAACACACGATCAACAAATAACGCACGAGACGTATTTTAAGGCTAATGTTTATTTAGTAACTTTTATTTTGATTGGTAATGTATAAATCACTATGTCTTCAACGTGGCGGAACTTCAAAATTTGTTAAGAGATTTTTTGATATTTCACTCGGTTAACCATTTATAACTAATTTTCTGACCGAAGTTAATAACTGAATATCACAATGTTTAGTCATCAGTTAGCCATGGAACAATTATTGAATAAAATGAAACAAAATAATATTTGAATGAAAGAAATGTATTTCAGCTTACTAATAATAATAATCTACAAGAAAGCTTATTTGAAAAATTGTTCAATATGAACTCTGGTTTGTTCATTGCATTTCTGTAAACGTATTTTCCTTAAATTGAACCATTGAACAACTTTTCAATTAATTTTGTTTGTAGATTAGTATATTACTAGCAAGTTATTCTTTTGATGTTAATAATGTTATTCACATATTATTTAACAAATTAAAGATGAAATACGTTTCTTTCATAAAAACATCAATTCAGTTGTATTTTATAAAATTGTATCCATGGGCAACTGACTAAAACAGAGATATTTACTTTTTAACTGCTTAGAAACATTTGGTCAGAAAATTAGTCACAACTTCTTATTTTAACCTGCCCTGTATGATATTCTAACTCGATCTTATTATGTACCTTTTCCTTCAAATTCATTTTACGAAAACCTTTGTAAAGATTTCCTGCAAATTTGGTTTAAAAATAATTTCAAATGATAACGTTATTCAGAAAATAATATTGTGGTTACTTTTTTGGCCTACCGTGTACATAAAAGTAAATTAATATTGAAAAAAATCATAAGTGTAATATAGTAATTAAAAAATTATATAAATGATTTACGTCGCGCGTTTACTTCAGCAAAATTTGTTATTATATCTTTTAATTCCAATTTTGTTGCATCTTCAGCTTCCACGACTAAAACTGAGAGACCACTAAGTCGTTGATCACCACTTGTCTTGCTCAAATTTTTAGATTCCATAATTTATAATAAACATATTCCCACCTATATTACTCTCTAACAGTTGTTAACCGACTAAAGACAAAGACTCTCTATGTAAAAAAATACAAGTTTTCAATCCATAACCAAATTATCAGTAAGAAATAATTCTTTGAAAACTGCCAAATAAGTATAAAAAATATTATTTATAAATAATAACAAGTGCTGTATTTAGACCGGTTCGCTGTCGGTCCGAAGTACAAAGCTGTCGGGAGAGTCAAAGGAACGTATCAAAGAACACCTGTTTCGTTGCGATAGGGATATTGTATATATTAAATTCAATTTCCTTAAATTATTTGTTCATGAATAGGAAGTTTGCATTCAATAAAAAATACTTACGGTGAAATAAAAACTTTAAAACGTTGTAGTTGTTAATTCCTTGTTACTATAAACATTATCCAGTACCTATTTTCCTACTAGGCTCGGTGGGTCTGGGCCCGGGGCCCCACTTTCAGGGGAGCTCAGCACTTGACTTGCGCGACACTATACTTATTCAACACACAAACAAGACAAAACTTACTTTATTTGCAGAACGAATAGGTTTGCTTTTTTATTACAAAAATAAGGTTCTTAAAATCTAAGGCGATCGAGAGATGTGTTTGATGATAAGGCCGTGGGCCCTGGACGCCCCCCCCCCCCCGCGCGTTTCGTGGTCTTGCTGCATAGTAGTTCCGCGCCTGGTCTTCTACCAGACTTGCAGCAGAAACTGTAACAAAAATCGAGTAGATCCGTTTTTTTACCAAATCATGCAACTTGCAAGAATATTGCAAAAAGAGATCAGCGCAGAATGCGCATGCCCTCCGTTAAGGTTATTGGAATTTCAGAAAGACTTGCCGACGGTAATGCGACCTTAAGAAACAACCATTGCCCTTCTTCTGACTGTAAGATGTGCAGCTCTGACGCTGCGAAACTGCGAAACAGGTAACAATTGCATTTAATAAAGCGGAATTTTGGAATTCTAATAAATATTTTAATTCACTAATAATTCTTAAAACTTCCCAAGGTCAATAGTGTAAAAAGGTTCCACTTTTATTGGTTTTACTGTTGCCTACTACCTATAACTAATAGAATAAATGTCTCGGTAACAGAATTAAAATCCTGGAAAAAAGGTTTACACTTACGAAACATGACCTGGGTTATCGGAGTAAATCTGTTTTTATAATTATACGGTAGTAAAAGTACTCTTTCTTTTTCATTATGAAGCATCTCCTCTTTCCTCGACAGCATTACTTTTTAGGTCAGATTGAGTGGGTAGGACTCTCAGAAACCCCTATTCCTATGAGCCCTTAATACCCTTCCAGACCAATATTGCCCTTTTATAAGAAATGCCACAAAGTTCTAGTTATTCTTTTCGAACAAAACCGAAGTAACTTCTAGGAAACTATATTCTAAAATATCCGTAATTTTTATTGACTATACTATAATTTAGTTTTAATACGGATCTATTTTAGGCAAATGTAAAATAGATATATCCACCTACTTGGATCTGTAACTAAACTGAGAAGTATTTGATGGTTAAAAAGAAATTTGTCCAATTGTTGTAATTAATATCTGTCTTTCAATTTGATTAATAGCTTGAAACATGTAATTGTATCAACATATTATAGCCTCTCCTGGGGGTATACTTTGTTAAATTGTATAGTTAATATTAAAAACGTGCTGGTTATTGAACAAATTATTTAACATTTGGTTTGAACGACTCCGTGTCAACTGAACATACAAAGGATTCGAACACAAAATAAATATTTCGATTTTTGGGTTTCTTCGTTGTTCAAGTTGATATTTTTTACATTCAAATAATAATCCTTATAAGCCATATTTCGTCTATATTATTGTTATAAAAAAATAATTGTTCTCTTAAAATTAGATGTATGTTCCAACGGAAACCGTTTCTGTCTATACAGGGTGTTCCTTAATGACGTGCTAATATTTCAAGGTGTGATTTCCTTAGGTCATTTTATAAAGAAAAGTTCATATGAACATATTATGTCCACAACGGCTTAAATTTCTTGCTACAGGGTGTTGAATTTTTATGTTTTAAATGGTTATTTTTTAATATCTCCCAAAGTAAGTTAGATATTATTTTCAATTTTGGTATGTGTTAATAGGATATAGAACCACAAATTTTAGTTATTTTTTTTATGATCAAACACAAGCACTATAGAAAAGTTATTCAATTGTTCCACCAGTGGCGTCCCTGCACATATGTCCTCTCATATTTAAAAAAAAGAAGATGGTACGCCACTGACATTTTTCCATATGTATATTTTTTCTGGTTAGCCTTGGCAATTCTACATGAAAATGGTCTGTTGATTTTTTTCTGGTCTTGATTAATACAACTAAATTCATATTGAAACTCATTATTATTAACAGTGATAAAATATTAATGATAAATTTTGTTTTATAAAAATTTCAATATTTGAACGAGTGGGCAATTCGATGCGAAGACGGGCGGAAGATGGCCTTTTAAGTGAAGGTGGCCATTTCCAACAATTTTTATAAAACAAAATTTATCATTAATATTTTATCAATGTGAATTATGAGTTTCAATATGAATTTAGTGGTTTTAATCAAGAACGGTGAGACTGACGAGAAAAATTCAAGAGACCGTTTTCATGTAGACTTGACCGGGCCAATCAGAAAAAATATTCATATGGAAAAATGTCAGTGGCGGTAACATCTTTTTTGTAAATAATATCAGAGGACATGTTTGCAGGGACGCCACTGGTGGAACAATAGAATAACGTTTCTAACGAAAATTTGTGGTTCTATATCCTATTAACACATAACAAAATTGAAAATAATATCTAAAGTACTTTCGGAGATATTAGAAAATAACCATTTAAAAAATAAGAATTTAACACCCTGTAGCAAAACATTTAAGCCGTTGCGGACATATGTTCATATGAACTTTTCTTTATAAAATGACCTAAGGAATTACACCCTGAAATATTAGCACGTCATTAAGGAACACCCTGTATAATATGAAAAACTATACATAGGAAATTTTTAAAAATTATTAAATTAAAATTAAAGGGACGTTTGCACACCTTAAAATAATTATTAATTTTTTCTATAAGGAAACCTTTATTATTTAATTTGAGTCGGATTACTTGTTAAAAAGGACATGCTTTAATAGATTTTTTAAAATATTTTTAAACTTTGACAGATCTCTCATATTTTTATTACTTATGAAATTATGCTTTTAATTTAATTATTTTTAACAATGGCCCTCTATCATATGCGGGCATGTTTTATATAATTTATTTTATTATTTAGAATAAATTCAACAAGATTTTGAATTTGTTTCTAATATATTGACTATGGCCTGCTGTTATAAGTAACGTAATTTGAATATAAATGTAAACCACTATATAGTTTTGCCCAAGTATGCTTAATGAATTAAAATATATATACATATAGGTTGTCCCATTTAAAAATGTTTACTTTTGTTAATATCTCAAGAAATAAACTTTTTAGAAAAAAGAACTGGCTATGCCACTGAAATTTACGTAAAGATATGTAACAAGATTAGTTTTTACTTTTTTGATAAGTAAATGCGTAACGAAAAAATGAGGGGTGTCTAACAAGCGAAGTTTTTCAAAATTACCCTGTAGCTTAAAAACTAAGAGAGTCATTACAAATTTGAACCGTTAAAAAGTAGGACCAGTAAAGTGGAAACTTCAATACCCCAACTTTGATAATAACTCTAATACCCCCAGAAAGTGTCGAGAATGGGACGCCCTGTACATAAATAAGTATTTTATTTTGGTTAATATTTTTTTAACGTCTTGAACACGGAAGGGTCGTAACGCCAAAACTTAATAAATCAGAGACAAATAAGTGAAATAACAAAGTACTATTGTTTCATTTTATACAGCGTGTGTGAAAATATTGGCACCATATGTAGAACTTTTTTATCTGTGATTTTAGGAAAATAACCTTAATAAAAAGTTTAATTAACTTAAAAACTCCTAATCCTCAAAAAAACAACAAATATTACTAATGCGGTGTTCAAAAAATAAGAAAATGTTTGAAAATGCTAACGTTAATAAAATATGTAACATTAATTTACATGGTACAAAAAAAATTTATTAGAAAAAAGTTATTAAGAATAAATTTTAATGCAAAATATATAATAACAGAACAAAAATTTATGGTGGATATGGAAAACATTTTATTAAAAAGAAAAGAAGAAAAAAGTTTTTTTCTCTTATTAGGCTTCATCTGAGCCATTATAATTTTCAATACATTTAACGCGGTTTTTTCGAAATCTTCGAACCAGCGTTTTCTATTTCAAATCCTTGTATTTCGATGCCTGCGTGTGTAATTCTGTTTTTTAATTCATTGGTAGATTGTCCATCTTGGTTAATAAGTCGCATCTTTCAACAATGAAGTTTTAAGCATTATATTGACGTTTCTTTTGACACGCATAGATCACTTTAAAAATGCATTACTATACGTTTAGAAATAATAATGTTCCATATTTTCGACAAAAATATTTATCAAAATATTTTTTTTTCGTAGATGGATTTATATTTTGACATTAAATTCTATTCTTAATAGTTATCTATATAGTTATGATGTATTGTCACAAAATAACGAACGAATCAATCAATAATAATAATAAATTTTTATAACTAATTATTATTAATTTTTTGTTATCTTCTTATTTTAATGTTTAGGTTATTACCAAAGGTATTGTAAAGTACACAAAACTCTTGGGAAGCGAAGTTGTGATTGTGTGAAATGTTATTGAAAACCAGTAATGGGTGGAAGAGAGAACTACTTACATATGTGTTGGCTGAATGGCAACAATATAGAAGTCTGGTTATATCAGATTATTATACTATATTAAAACATACCCATACTTACCGATGAAAAGATAAATTAAATAATCCACTCTTTTACAAACTACACATGAATGCACCATGATTGTTTATAATATAGACGACTTTTCACCAATAATCACAAAAAAAACACAAATCAACCAAATTATATAAACAATCCGTTAGATCAAAGCGCCAACGTTGTTATCGTTGTTGTTTACGAGATTAATATTCATTTATATTTTGGTCCGAATCGTAGCGCACCTGTAGCGCAGTTGTAAAATAGAAATAGATATTGCCAGAGTGCAGTTGGACTAGTTCAAAATTCGTTTGATACTTTTAAGTATAATCTCTCGTCGCCTTTCCACAGTTTATAGTGAAATTATTAGGAAATAAATTTATTGTAAGAGCAATTGCGGATTAATCTTAAACCAGTTGTAATTGTCAAATTAACAAATTTTTTATTGATATTTTGCAAGATACCTTTTCGATAAATATGTCAATCTGGCTTTTCTGCAATAATAACCGTGGAGGTGGGAAATACTGTTTGTATTCGTTCCGTAGCTTAGAAATGTACATTTTTCTATCTGTAGTTTGTAATATTACTTAAGTCACGATAAACGAACAAAAGTAATTTTTTTTTCGAGGAGAGTTTTTCTTTTCTGAAGATTTTTCAGAACTTTTAAAACGATGGTTGTACGCTATAAACAAAAAGAGACAGCCGAAAACAAACCAAAAAATAACTTCATATTTATTTTAAGAAACATTGATTAATATGCTTATTTGTATTTTAATGGTATTCTACTGTTATATGCCAAATATGCCAAATATGCAATAAGATCATTGTTTGTTAATACTACATCGAGATCTCCTGAGTCTCCTGGCCAGTTATATTTCGTATTTTCCGTATAAGTTTTGATTCATTTTAAACCAAAAAAGCTTCTCTGACTGAGACGTAATGGGTTTTTAAGTGCATTTTTCAGTTGAACAGAGTCAAACACTTTAAATTGCTTCAATAAATTGTCAAATAGTTCTTGCGGAAACAATTTTAGTTATAATAATAGGATTAAAAATTATTTTTGGTTAATATATCGAAAAAATGTAATTCACTGATGTCCGAAAATCTAGTTTAATTTAATTAATAACGGTGCATAAAATATCTTTATAAATTTGTTTATATAGCAGCTTCGAATCCGCTATATTAGATTTTTTCTCCGTTTGGCTTCGCTTTGATTAAGAGAAATATTTTCGAAGGCACTATCCTACCATGCACCGCCACGAATGTAGAATTTACTTTACGACTTTAAAAATACGTACCAAATATCTATCTACTCCGTGATTCCTTGTAATGAATGAAATGAATTTTTTAAAAAATTAGAATAGTATAAAAGTCATGATTCCTTTGTATAAGTGGTAGCCTTTGAATTCAGTGATTATTTTTTCTATTTAATTATTAGTTTTTTCATTTATCCCAGTTTATAAAATTCCTACATTATGCATTTTTAAATATTACATATAGCTTTTGTGTGACTTTGAACTTCGAACATTTCTAAATCGCAATATTACCAGATGTGTGGTCGAAATGTTTTTTTATGGATTAGCGATAGTGTGATCAAATCATCATAAAAATGTTCTTCTCTTACTAACCTAATTTTCAATATATACATATCTGTTAATTTGCAATCATAACAAGTTAAATAATCAAATTATTATGATTTTTTAATAGGCTGTTTCGTATGTTTTCGCTTAACCTTTAACTAGACCTTTAACCACAAAATAATAATTTCATTCATAAATTAGATTGATATGCGCAGCGATATTTAAATGATTGCTTTTGGCGACGAATATTGTTATTTGACTTTGGAAAAAAGTTATTTGAAATTAAAATTTGAATGATTTTTAAATAAAACAAACATTCTTTTAATGTCGCTTTTATTTGTGTACATTTATTTCAATATTCCGATTGTTTAGGAATGTGAATCTTTTATTTTATGAAATTTTAAGACTTTTTATGTGAATTCGAAAATATATTGTATGTTAGCCGTGCCGACACGGCTCGGCGATATAGTTGATTCTCTGATCGAATTCCAATTCCATTTATTTGACGAGCCGGCGACGGCTTCTGTACAGTACGATCAAGTCCGACACCGCCAGGGCGGCATCGCAATCTGTCCAATTGTTTTAGGAGGCGTCGTCGGCTTTTTTTGTCTGCTCGCAAAAAATAAAATGTAATATTTAAGAGAGGATTTTTATTTGTATTGGAACTAGATCAGAGAATAAAATATCAACCATATATAGTTATGTCTCCTTACAAAGTAACAGCGGTATAATTAAGTAAGCCTGAACATGTTTTGTATCTTGGAAAATATAAAAAATATTTTATAAACAAATAAATAGATTTTTTTAGGAAATCGCGATCATATATACACTATATTGTTTAAATTAAGCTTAAATGAAAATGAAGAAAATAGAGGAAAGTGATATTATGCTCCTTTTTTCAGTAATTTCGACAATCTTCTATTGGTGAGGTTATCAGTTCTTCTGGTGAGCCGTGCGAAAAAGCTAAAAAGCATGCGAAAATTTTTTCAAATAAAGAAAAAAATGTAACGAATTTTCAGATACACTGAGAGAATATTTTTACTACAGTTATAAAAATTTTAACAATAATAAAAAATAGCAAAAAAAGCCTAAGTACATAGGTTACAATAAAAAAATAACTGTAACAGTAAAATTGATTTTGCTAGGTATATTGATGTAGTAGAAATAGTAACATACAAAGGAAAGTTCTTATGCTTACAAAAATAATTTGCTGGGACAATAAAGTTATTTTCTTACGCCCAGAAAAACAGGTGTTATGTTTGGTCACTTTTTTAAGAGTTTTATTCAAAATGTATTCTACAATATACTCGTATACAAGATTCAGAACAATATACTATTTTCCTGTTTAGGGTTATTTATATCTTCACATTTAAATCTTTAAAAATAAATTTATTACAAATTAAACACTAAAAACGAAAATTATATGAACGAAGTTTAATTTAAGTGGTAATACAAACAATATAAATCATAGATTGGTTATAGTTCTAACAGTTCATATATCACATATCAAACCCAGCTCAAACGTAGGTTTTACAACGCAAAATTACTATAACACTATAACAACTTTTTAAAGGATTTTTTTTTCAAAATAGCGCACAAAACGACACTGTCAATTGAAACGATATATCAACCGGTACAACATATTTATTTTTCATATATAAAACTGAAGAGAAAAACAACAAGTCCTTTAGCAAACTGTCGCTATGGAATTGAAATCCGTGTCTGCTCCTCTGTCACCGACGCCATTGATATGGTCTTGTTGTGTATTGACTTTTGTGTGGACGCACACGCAAAGTATAACACTAACTACGAAAGTGTCCGAGAGTAACCGAAAAACGAGGAAGGTGGTTTGGCACTTAAAATATTTACGGTATCAGTAAAAAATTAATAAAGAAACTTTTATGAAGTTTGTTTTTTTATCACAGTAAAGTACATGCTTCCCCAGCACATACAAAGATGAATGACAGAAAATAATATTTTTAAAGAGTTATTTAATTATCACTATAAAGCAAATATTTATAAAATAAAGTCTCTAACAAGACACTGTCACAAGAATTCAATTTTGCTGTTACAGCTAGACAATATTCTATCCCAGCTAAAATAATCCTAGCAAAATCTTTTAGAGTAGATTTTCTCAGTGTAGTGTTGCAGACGCATAACAGTAAAATTGAGGTTAATATTTAAAAGAATAAACCAATAATTCTTAAATATTCACCAAAAAAGTGGGTTTAGTATCAACGCCCCTGAAACATATAATAGGAGGTATTGCTAGTATGCTTCACGCTCATTCGTTCGTTGCCTTTCGACAAAATAGTAATTAACCTCAATAAATATAAATATTCCAGGATTCTTAGAAGGCATCAATGGTTTCAATTCGGAATAAATTTGTGAAACTTAAAATTTTATTAAATGGTACGGCTGATTAAAGCAATGTTTATTGATCAGAGTCATATTTTATTAGGGCCGACCCTATTGAGGGTTCTTGCAAATTTACCTGGTTTTATTGCAGCTGGTGGCGACAATACATTAGTGCAGTTAGAAGGTCAACGAAACAACGTAAAATGTTCTTTACGGGTATATAATTGTAAATTAGACATCAGCCCCGAAAATGATTCCCAAACTGTATTGGTAAATTGGACACTAAAAGAAAATAATGGAACGGTATACTTTATCGCAAATATTGCCGATATATCTTCGTCAGGGGTGCCAATCCCGGTATGTCGAAATCCCGGGATCTCGAGGAAAAATCAATCTCCAAAATCCCGGAATTAAGCCCCCAAATCCCGGGTTAAATTGTATAAAAGAGATCTTTAAAAATTAACTTCATTCTTCAATATTTATTGGAATAACGACCCATCACTAGTTTTATGTTAAATAGTAAAATAACTGCCGATTTTATATAATATGCAGTTTTGACTTGTTTTATAATTTTATGGCGCCCCTTTGGATTTATGTTTTATAATTTAATGGCACCCTGGCGCCTTCTCGATGTTAACCGGGGGGTCTCTCCCCTGCTCGCCCCGGGCCTAAGTACGAAACAAGAATATCCTAGGTAAATTTTTGAAGTATACGAAACAAGAGTGAATCCTTTAAAAGCAGGCGTCTAAACAATTAGGTAAAGAACGGCGGGTGTAATTTGGATACCATAAAGGGTCATCTACCTGTCAAAAGAAAACGGTTTAATAATCCTATATACAAGGTGTTACTTAATGATATGTAGTTATTGTAATGGGTTATTCCTGCTAGTACCAATTTTAAGTCTAAGAGTTAAGTTCTTGAAAGTGTTAAAGCTTTTATTATTTTTTTGATTTTTATCAAGAATCTCAAAAACAGTTTGAAATATTGCATATATCTATTTGAACTTTTCGACTTAAAATTGGCCCAGGAATTGCCAATTAAAATAAGTACATATCATTACGTAACACCCTGTATAAATGGGACACTAGTCCCATAGTAATTGCCTAATTCTATTTATTCAATATTCAGGCAGAATCTCAAAAGAATCTCAAAAACAGTTTGAAATATTGCATATATCTATTTGAACTTTTCGACTTAAAATTGGCCCAGGAATTGCCAATTAAAATAAGTACATATCATTACGTAACACCCTGTATAAATGGGACACTAGTCCCATAGTAATTGCCTAATTCTATTTATTCAATATTCAGGCAGATATTTGTTATCTTATAGAAAATCATCGGCCGTTTCGGTCCACACTAATCTACTCCAAAAGGTGTAACCGGACGGATTTGCACTTGTTTTCCCAGGAAAATGTCAATTTATGTAACTTTCTTGTATTTTTTTTAATAACTTAAAACTATTTTGTTTTACATTTTTGTCAAAAATTAATATACATATTAATATTACTTGCCGATATAATATCAGTATCGGCACCACATTCTTCAAAGATCTGTAACTATTCAACATATCCGACGCGAAGATGACCTTAACAGATTTCGGTAATTTCCCGACCGCCCGACCAACCGAGTTCACATACTAGCAGTGAATTGTCATGATTGCCCATTTGACCATAATCTCCATTTTAATCAACACTCGAGCCGTATATAAGGGGGGAGTGCCCGAACAAACCCGAACAAACCCCCCAGAAACGGCAATTTGCTTCGAAATAGAAGTAAGGCTTGAGATTATGAGAACCATAAAAACAAATTATGGCGAATGTTCAAATTCCAATATTACCTTTACAATAAGAGGTTATCGGTTTGGTTTGTTTTGCTTAATGTCATAATAAGGTGAAGGATCCATCCCAGTACACCCCCCTCCCCTAAGAAAAAGCCAGCTACGGCACTGGATCAGTTCTTGAATCGAATTAGTATTATTCAGATAACGGCAGTGACGTGCAAAAATTTCATTGTTTGCAATAATAGTAAACATATGCTGGGAGGAAATAGCGATCAAATAGTAAAAAATATATCTGTATTTTTTAAACTAGAGGAACAACACTGTTTGGTTGGTGTTGGTTACAGGCGGGGGTCGGTTTAAATGCCCGAACTTCAAATCACTGCAGCCTTTCGGCATATTGTGTACCCCGATCTTGTTAGAAGATGTTTGTTCCTTTTATGAGGTCCAGCAACCTTCTACCAAGCTTGTCATGTGGGAGGTTGTCGCCACGTTGTATGTTCCCGAAGATATTTTGTCTTCTACGAAACAGCGCTACGTACCGGTATATTATGTGTGAGGCGGTTTCATCCTCTTCGTCGCAGAGTCTTCATTCAATGGATCCATTGTTTATCCCGGCCCGTGCGTGTATTTGATCAGGTAACTCTTGCCATCGAGATAGGTTTTGTTTTTTCGACCATCTATCTAATGTTGTGTTTGTTGCTTGTTTCGATATTCCAAAGGTCGGTTCGGGGCCCCTGAGACTTTGAGCAGATCCGGCTCTAGCTAGTTCATCCGCTTTTTCATTTACTAATATCCCGGAGTGACCAGGGACCCACAAGAGTTCCACCTTGTTTCCCCTGGCAGTTTTAGGTTAGTATGGTACTCCAGTGTACGTTTTGAAGTAAACCGATTGGAGTGCAGAACCTTAAGATCAGCTAGGCTGTCCGAAAGGATGTACATCTTTTGGTCATGGTAGCCATTTTCAAGATTTTGTAGTACACATGCTTGTATGGCATGAACTTCCGCTTGGTATAATGTGGCGTAGGTCCCAAGAGGAATGCTCATGTCCATCCTGGGCCTTTTCCCAAATATACCTGCACCCACACCGTTGGCGGTTTTTGATCCATAGGTGTACTGTTCACAATTACTAGGTAAAGAAGTTATTCCCAAAGCCGCTGGAGATTCTTAAAAATGGGTTTACATATTAATAAAATAGTTCATCTTAAATATGCCGATAAAGAAAAAGAACGTAAAAAATCAGCGCATCCAGTGTATTGTCTCCTAAACTTCGTATCGTAACTTAGTGCAATTATAACCTGATGACGTGAAGCAGCGTTATGTTTCTACACTTAAACCCTCAAACTAAGGGATTAAAAAAACATTTAATCCCTAAGGGATAAAAATTTAATCCTTGAGAGATTAAAAGAAATGTAATCCCTCAAAACAAAAATAAATTTGTTGACCGTTAAATGAAATTAAAATTTTTTAAATATTATTTTAGGACTTGTATCGTAACTTAGTGCAAGTATAACCTGCTGACGTGAAGCAGCGTTATGTTTGTATACTACCCGAACAAACCCTCAAACTAAGGGATTAAAAAAAAAAACATTTAATCCCTAATGGATAAAAATTTCATCCTTGAGAGATTAAAAAAAATGTAATCCCTAAAAAAAAAAAATTAATTTGTTGGTCGTTAAATGAAATAAAAATTTTTTAAATATTATTTTAGGACTTTTCTCTATCTAAAGTGCATAAAATACTATATAAACCACGTGACTAAAGTGTCTTTTTAGTCGTAAGGTTTATAATGCACTATGGAAAGCCCGGGAAACATGGTTCGACGTTAATTAATTCTCTTTTTTAGTGATCACTGAAAATTGGCGCTAATAAATTACATTATTTTGTAAATTGTATATTTGTATTAGGAGCTATCGATTTTAAGTGATTATATTAATTCTATGAACATGGTTGTCTTTGTATGTTTTGATATGTCTTGTTATATATATTGATATTAAAATAATCTAACTTATCAAGTTTAGCAAAATAATTAAACGATTTAACGTCTCACCACCTTTTTTTACGTGAATATTCCCTCAATATTTTGCTCAAGCTGCTGTACAAATCATTGTATTTCTTAGAACGTTTCGGTGTAGAGTTGTGCAGGTCACATCGCTGCTGTACGATATCGTAGTAATGCATTTCTTCTGTAAGTACTTGGGAGAGTTCAAATATATTAAAATAGGGTGACACTTGCCAATATTAGATTATTTTAATAGCATTATTAAATAATTGTAACTTTCCTATGTTTCCATTATTCCATAATGTACAGGGTGTCCATTTTTGGGTAGTTTTACGGGGTATCTCCGTTGTTAGTAAAGATAGAAGGATTCGGTTTTCGCTGCACTGTGCTACTTCTTTGTCAAACAGAAGATGCCGTGATCAGAACTTTTCTAGGCCGCCTTGTTTTTAATATACGGTATGTTTTTGAGAATTGTGCATTTTGGGACACCCCCCATATCTCGGTTACCCCATAACGTATCAAAAAGAAATAAAATGTTGTTTCTGTAGTTTTTTACGTAGAATTCAGTGATGTGCTCAGATTTTTTCTACATTCAATAGTTTTCAAGGAAAATTTGATGGGTCACCTATATATTTTTTAATAATATAATTTAGTTTGTAACAAGCTTTTCAAAAATATATAACACTTTATTTTTAGTATTAGTATTAGGCCCGAAATATAGGTTTTTCAAAAATATACCATTTTTTTTAGTAGGTCAAAACGGTTATTTAAAACAAAAAAAACACAGTCCTATGTATCATAAAATAAAATCTTCTAATTCTGTCAGAGCATTCAGGTTTTCTAAGTTGTTTTAAAATTTCTAATTAATAGTGAAAAATCAGTTTGTCCTAATTATAGCAGAGCGTGTAAACTTTGAGAAGTACGACATGCTCGTTTGTTATATCCAGTGTAACGAAAATGCAGATGGAGCATTAGAAGTGTATTTGAATAGGTAAATATAAGCCCTTATGTAGTAATTCTATGAAATTTATAAATTTTCTTAAATTACTTGTAGATATCCCGAAAGACAACAACCGGTTAAACGAATTTTTTCAAGAATAAAATCAAATTTAATTGAACACGGTTCATTTTCAAAACCTCGCCCTAAAATCTACCACAAGGATAATCGCGAGACTGATGAAATAAATGTGTTAGCTTCAATTGAAACTAATTCAAGTAGTTCTTGCAGAAAAGTTGAAGGTTCGGTCGGAATAATTAAATCAAGAGTGCAAACAATCCTAAAAAACACAATTTTAAGCCATATAAATTACACCGTGTACAAAACTTACATCCTGGTGATGCAGAGTTTTGCAATTGGTATTTACAAAATCTGAACAGGGAAAACAATTTTGAAAAAACCGTTATATGGTCTGATGAGGCTCATTTTACCAGTGCTGGCATGTTTAATCGAGAGAATAAGAGGTCAGCATATAATATTTCCAATCGAACGGCAAGGCAGATTTGGCGTTAGCGTTTCATGTTTTATACTGAATAGCAAAAGAGTTTATAATATATTTGACGGAAGCCTTAATGCAAATAAATATTTGGAAATTCTGGAAAACGCTGTGCCAGAAATAATAGAAGATGTGCCCTTAGCTGGTCTTAATAACTTGCATCTTCAATAGGATGGAGCGCCCGCTCACAATGTCCAAATTGTAAGGGCCTACCTGGATAATATTTGAGCAATATTTATGAGGGAGTTCAATAAATTTTCAATTTTTGTGTCTATCATGGCCTACTAAAAAAAAATGGTATATTTTTGAAAAACATATATTTCGGGCCTAATACTAAGATTAAAAATAAAGTATTATATATTTTTGAGAATCTTGTTACAAACTAAATTATATTATTAAAAAATATATAGGGTGACCCATTTAAAAAAAGCAAATTTGTTTATTTTCCTTGAAAACTATTGAATATAGAAAAAAATCTGATTATGTCACTGGATTCTATGTAAAAAACTACAAAAAGAGCATTTTATTTTTTTTTGATACGTTACGGGGTAACCGAGATATGGAGGGTGTCTCAAAATGCACAATTCTCAAAAACATCCCATGTATCAAAACAAGGCGGCCTAGAAAAATTCTGATTGCAACATCTTCTGCTTGACAAAAAAGTAGCAGAGTGCTGTGAAAACCGCATCATTCTATCTTTATTAATAACGGAGATACCCCGTAAAACTACCCAGAAATGAGCCCAGTTGGATTAACAGAATAAGACGTGACGCTCAAATTAAGATACCCTTTAACATTTAAAAAGTATCTTTCACTTTTATTTATAAACAAGATACAGATTTGTCTTTATATTACCATTAAAAGTGGTATTATGTAATAATATATACACTAGGGCATATCGGTCGGTATATGCAAATAAAAAGGGACTGTACTGTGGAACATAAAATCTTTACAATGCTTTCATTCTCAAATTCTATTATTTACCGTTTTCCTTTAAGGAAAGATTTACCCAAAATCTTTCTGAAGAATAGCGGTGGTCCCTTTGAAAAAAATCTACCTAGGGTAGTTTCTTTTTATTATTTATTACCTGCTGACTCGAGCAAGTTGGGTCTTGTCTTGAATGATAAGATTGGCTTGTGCTACTAAACAATACTCCTATAATTTAGTGTGACCTTCCGAGGTGGATGAAGGGCCATTCTTTAATAACACCTTGAGGATATGATTTTCAAGCACTTATTCGCTCGTAAATTAAACTAACTGGTGATATATGACGACAGTTGTACGATTCTGGAAACCTCAAGATCTACGATATAATAATTGAATACTCACCAAGTGCATATCATTCAATGGCATATCTAAGTAGGTACGTATTTAAATTGCTATTTAGATCTTGTCTAATGATAATTTTTAATCCCCTTGATATGTTTATTATGTATAACTGCAGCTATCGGGGCTGTGCATTGGTTATTAGCCGTGACCACTAACCACTAATTTATTATAGTTTATTTTGTAAACTAATAAAAGCTTATCGCACAACAATATATTTTGTAACTAGAACTGAACAATATCTTGCAATCATTTAAATTTTATTAAAAAAAAGTAAAAATTTTGAGCTTTAAGCTGTATAAGTTTTTGTTTTTAAAACCATTAAAAATATCTATAAGTGTGGAAACCCCAGAACAAGTTATACAGCAAAAGTCTCATAATGTAAATTATTGATGTTCTTAAATACCAATGTATGGTAAAATTATTTCCCAGACCACCCGATGATACCGTATACAATAAGGGTGTATTTAGTCTACACAGTAGCACTTTAAAATACTATTTCAGATTGAATAGTACTACCAAGAAAGGAAGCATTTTCCATTGATAGGATCCAACCACCTACAGATCGGTTTCTTCCATTTTGTGTTAACACTACCATATTAAAATTTGTAATTTGTGTTCTTAAAGTTATTTAAAAAAGCAAACTATAAACGTTTTTTTTTTAGGTAGTCCACCTCAAAGTGGAGTGAAATGATGAATGAGGAAAGAAACTCAAAATCTGCCTCACTAGTTTAATAACAATGTTCAAAAAATTGTAATCATTACATACATGATTTGCAGGCATAAATCTTCATCTTCTGTGGAATAGAGCCATTTAGTAATCATATCAAAATTATGCTTAATAGGTACCTACATCTTGAGTTTGAGGAGATAGAACAGATTTCTTACCTACAGCAGAAAAAGGAAATTTTATGAAGAAATTAACTTAACTAAAGGTTAACATAATGTTATATAGGAAGAAATATAATAATAAATTAGAAAAACATTTTTTGAATTCGGATTTTCATTCTAGTTTTAGGATAAAACTTAAAAATCGAGAAACAAAAATTACAAGATAGGTCCACATCATGATGGTGTAAACACAAAATGGAAGAAACTTTTAAGTTGTAAAGATGAAAGAAATGTCAATGTCAAAAGTTGTATTGTAAACGATCCACCAACTATATAATTTACATTCTATGTATTTAGTAATGCAATGGTACTAAAATGATCAGGATTAATAAAATGCAGCATTAGAACGTTCATGGTTACATTTTTGACTGGAACGATTTTACATGCTTCATTCTTGTTTCGTATACGTTAGATTTACGTGAAATATTCTTGTTCTGTACACTAAATTAATTAACCCATCTGGTTAGTCTGGTCTGGTTATCGGGAAACTTATACATATGTAGGTACGCAAATTTAATAACTAAATATCATAATATTTAAGAATTTAAAACAAATTGTTACTTTATTTCCAATCACTATATTGTATTAATCCTCTGAGCAGGGTTGTATTTTTATGTTTTGTTATAGACGTTGACATTAAAATAATCTACACGATCAAGTTTTACAATATATATTAAACGATTTGAGGTCTCACTAATTTCCATTTTTTAACATAAATATCGGCTTAATATTTTGCTCAAGAGGCTGTTCAAATCAGTGTATTTCTTAGAACGTTTCGATGTAGAGATGTGTGGTCACATCGCTGCTGTACAATATCGTAGTAATGCATTTTTTCTGTAAGTACTTTGAGGAGTATATTAGGGTAGCAATATTAGATTATTTTAATAGCATTAATACATAATCATTATAGCATTACCTACCTAGAAAGGTGATACCCACATCCTTTGGGTCATCATGATGGTCGGTGTACGAAAGCAGAAGCTGAAAATGGATTAATTAAGTCGGTGTACGAAACAAAAATATATCAGGTAAATTTTTGACGTGTACGAAACAAGAAAATACCTTTTAAACAATCTTTTATAATTACTTATTTATAGACGTACCGCTACTGACTTATTTGGAAAATGGAAATCGAAAACTGAATATAAATAAGGGTAAGCTACGTACTAGAATCCCTACAGTAGATGCACATCTTCGCAGACAGCATGAAGTATCCCGCCTCAACAAAGACCTGGAAGAAATTTTGGCTTGGGGTGACAGTAACCAAGTCGAATTAACGCTAAGAAAACCCTGGCAGCAGTGTTCTCTAAAAAGATTAACATTACAGAACCGAATATAGTCATGGCAGGACACGCAATCCCACTGGCTTCATCTATTAATTTTCTGGGCGTCAATCTGGGAGGAAATATGTCTTGGCATAATTACTTTGTGGCAATCGCCAAGATAGTTTCTCAGAAACTTGGTGTACTCTTCCTAACCAAAAAGTTTTACACACCTCAGCAACTTTTGGTACTATATAAATCCCAGATTCGACCATCACTAGAGTACTGCTCTCATGTCTGGAGCTCTGCACCCAAACATACTCTTCGGCTACTGGATTCCTCCTTCCTGAGAACCTCGACAGCATAGGTCATCGAAGACAGGTTGCGGATTTGACTCTCTTTTACAGTATTTTCATAGAAAGTGCTCGGCTGACCTTGCCCTCTTAATTCCGCCCAGAGAGGCGAATAGCAGAAATACACGACGAACCACTGCCGCCCAACCCATCCATATGTGGTTAAGCTCAGTACTCCTCGAACTTCATTATTTAATCTGGAGGACTTCTTCTTTGTGGACCGACCTTTCCGAGGTCGTTTTTCCCAACTAATATAGCCTCCAACGATTGAAAACCAACGTGAATCGCTTTATTCGCCCAAGCTTCGCTCTCAGAGTGCCTTAAAGGATTTTTCTATAGTGCTTGTGTTTGATCATAAAAAAACATTAGCTCAAGATGATCTAACCAATATAGGGCGAATCTGTAATGTCAACAGGTACGTCCAAGAGCAACTACTCTACGGCTACATTAAGAGAGGGAAAGGGTTAGTCGGTAGGTATGCCACCTTCATCACCCATAAACATCGGACACACAAACAAGAGTACACCATGTGCAAGGTCTTATGAAAATCTGAACCAATAAAACAATATAAAAAACTGGTACTAATTAGTTCTATATAAAACAGTAGTCCAAACATAAGAAAATGTTAACTTAAGTTAGGGCCGTTATCTTAAAGGTTAGCGCACATACGTCGGAGTGGGCCAGAACTGGTACTTTGCTTAGTACAACTTTTTTTACAATGAAATAAAAATTATATAGTACATATATAGGTATGTATTATGTATTTTATTTGATAACAAGTCTGGATAAATCGAGACTCTATGGCGACGCATGCGGGAAGGACAGTGCTCATTTCCTTAATTGAAGTCAACAAAAAATAAAACTTTTCTTTGCTCATTCTCAAATAATTAAGAAATTTCCTGTCTTCCCGCAGTAAGTCTTAAAATAAATTAGCATATTCGCCGTAAACGTGGAATTCGCACATATTTCGGGTATCCAAATTCGTTGTGCTCTTTTTCGTTTATTATAATGTTCTTCTTCTTCCAATGCGCTAAACTTAAGTTGGACCTTAGCCTTAATGTTAAGGTTTTAAATTAATTTGAGGGTCAATTGACGCGTTAGGTCTAAGATACCTTTAGATGTGAACTTTAATATACTGCCACACTGGTTTTAAGCATGACTTACGTCATTCTGGTAACTTTGAAATATCGGCCCGAAAGGCCCTTAGGGTATTTTCAAATTTTAAGGTAAGGTACCTTAAGGTACAGAATGACGTCAACACACGTTTGACCGTATATTAACCTTAACCTTTTAACTCTCTAATCTTCCACTTAATGCATCAATTGACCATCAAATTGATTTAAAACCACATTCTTTTTATTCATTCAAATATTGGCCTTTAATATCAGAGAGGCTCTGGGTTGCACTAGATGTCCACTGACTTAAACATAATTGAATCACTTATTTCAGAAACCACATAAGTCCATTTTATGAAAATGTTCAGGAATTTAAAAAAACCCTAGTATTTGAAATATTTTTAAAAAGCAATTTTTTTTTTGTAGTAAAATGATACAGGGTATGTTGCTTAATTACTTGGCTTCTAAAAATATTGCATTTTTACATCATATATATATATTTTTTTAAATTTTCTTTAGTGGATTTTTGGGGTTTCTGAAATATACATTATTATACATATGTTTTGAGGATTTAAAAATAATAAATTGTGTTTTATATTGTTATTTATTTAAAAATATTAAAATACAGAATATGTTAACGATAGTAATCATTCATCCGGTTGTATTGTATCATTTAAATCACGTTCGCAAGTAGGTAAATTAAAAATTTCACTGTAAAAGCTCTTGACTTCTTCATTATCTGGTAGATACTTTTCAAGTTTTCTCAAATCTTGCATTTTCTTGATATTGACGGGAATATGTCCTTCGGGGTATGCCTTTCTTGTAGGGAGAGTAATAACATCTTTGTTGCTATTTCGTAGCCGAAAAGAATGATCCAGTAAGCCATCTATGTACTCTTTCGTAATAACAATCCCATCGTGTTCACTTAAATGAATAAAGTGTCGAAAGTTGGATATTTTAAAAGTAATCTTTTGATCTCTTTTAATATTTCTGCCCAAAGATTCATTAGAAAGCATTGTCTTTTTAAAATAGGTTGGCCACCACTGCTTGAAGTTCAAAATGTCATCGGAATTTGGCAAAACTACAGTAAATCGGTTTAAACTTTTGTTAGATGTTATGATAAGCTCTACATACTCTTTTAAAGTGTAAATCCTGTCTGATTTTTTAATTTTCCTCTTGAGAATGGCAAAATCCCGATCACACGGTAAAAATGAATGTCCCCGTGTGGGATAATATTGTTCAACCTTTTGGAATCTATTTGTTGAAACTAATGCTGAAAAAAATCTAACTATGGTATGATTTCTGTTTTGAGCAGCACATGCATCAGAAAAAAAGTGAAAATGTGCAACACTTTGGAATTCTGGATGGCTGTCAAGATAGTGCAATAGAAAGGATACAACTTCATTAGGCCCTTTAGTTCCTGTTCCCTCATGATACACATAGAATGATACCTTATCATCTTTCAGATTATGAATACATAGGACATTAACGGTTAGTTGCCGTAAATAGAAAGATTCCTGGACAGGAATCACCGGTAGTTGCAGGTTTTGCATATAATCAATGCAAATACCACCTACTGCATCATCTACTTTGCAACGTTGTGAAATAGATTTAAGTTGGTTGTAAAATTTTTTTGCCCTTTTTTTATGAACAGATTTTTCTGCTAGTGCTACCATTTTTGCCGTTTCATTTAAGACTTTGCTTTTTATTTTAGTATCTAACTCTTCGCACGTGGAACAGGTGTCGACTTGAGGGCAACCAAAAGATAATGAAAACTGTTCTTTGAAAATCTTTTTGTAATATGAATATTTAACATCCAGTTCTGGATGTAGCTCTTTAAACAACTTATGCATTATGAAAATATTTAATTTTTCATTTAGATACCTGTACTCTCTACTGGTATAATGGGCAGTTTTGACCGGAAATGAAGCAATATGCTGTATGATTGAATCAATAACAAGTCCTGGCTTTGCGTTTCCTGATCGACCCTTACCTCGTTTATCTATAGGAACTCGTCCCTTTCTTCTTAGGGTGGTTAAGCGGCGCAACCGATCATTTGTAATACCAAAAATCGCCATAAATGCTTTCCTACAGATGTCATGTGTTCCACTTGGTCCCAGAATTTTGTATTTAAAAGACGCTAGTCTATCTGGTTTGCAGGAAATATCACTAGGTTTTACGCGCCTTCTACGTGCAATGGCCTGAGCTGAAAGGAGAGATTGTAGCAAACAATCTTGTTCATTCTTGGTGTTGAGGATTCTAAAGTTCTGAAATGTTTGAATGCGTAATTCTTCATTAACTCGTTCAAAGCATTTTTTGCGGCATCTAAAAATACCATTAAAATTATAAAAACGAAATAATACCTACATATTATAATTTAGTTAGTTAGTAATAGTTTAAGGTGATTAAACTTACTTGCAGTCAGGTCCTTGATTAATTGCAGGCACCAAAGCGCCACTCCAGCTCTTATATTCAGTTCCCTTAACTCTGGACTTTTTAATAACTTCTCTACTATATTCATTGATATTGCGTATTCCACGCTTCCTCTTGGGTGTAGCAGATTCATCTTCAATCTCCATAATGTCAATTATTTACAATTTTATTTGTTATAATAATTTAATAACGTCTAAAGACTCTAAAGCTAACAAAGAATGTACATAACCTAACAAAATGCTGTCATGTCAAAAATGAGTGTGTTCCAATTTTATATTTCAAAAACACCAAAATTCCTGGAGTTTTGGCGTTTTTGCAATACATGGAAATTTTAAGTGGGTAAAATATAAGGAGTTATAAGGAGTTTTGGGATTTCTGTTTACCATTATCTGCGTGTACCTTTACACTGCCAAAAAATATAGAAAACTGTATTTTCACAAATGTGTGATTTGTGGGGTTTCTGAAATATGTGATTCAATTAATAAACACAACAATTAATCCCAGTTAAGTACTGGGAAAATTTCCAATAAATGAAAATACTTTTTTATTTTTTCCAATGAATCCCTTAGCAGATACTGATTAATGATTAGAACAAAAACTAATATCATAAAAATTAATGTTACCGCTGTGCATCCGGAACATTTATCAAAAAATATTTTATCGTTTTAAAACTGGAATTTACGAGAACAATCAGATAATTTATTTGTGTTTGCATATTTGTACGGTAAAAACTAGCCTACAGGATATAAACTTTAAACTTACGGGCGGGTTTCCAGGGTTAGATTTAGAAGTTGCCTTTGATTAAATATAAGTTTTAGATTAGCAAAAGTTTTTATTATATAGTTATCTCGTGTATAGACCTCATGTTAACATCAAGCAACAGTCCAAAGTTTCTGGCTCAAGGCCAACCTAAAATAAGTTTTCACATTGATCTCTGCTCTGAGCGGCGATCGCTCTGAGCACCTATTATTGTTTCGGATCTAGTTCAAGACAGTTGATGAGTAGAATTTGTTCATTTATACCCTTCAAGATGTTTTCCGACCTAAGAAAGATGTATAATTGGGTATATATAAAGTACAAAATAAGGGACAGAGAATGGATTCCTGAGAGACACCATAAGCAACAGACATAAGATATGAGAGGTTAAGTTTAACAGACTATGCTTTTTTGTAAGATAACTTTCAGGAGTTGAGGAGCATTATTCTCAAAACCTACAATATAAAGATATCCAATAGAAGCTGATGGTTTAATTTGTCGAAGGTTTTTTTAGTACCTGTAGTCTCACCGAACTAAAACCGTATAAATATACCGGGTGTTTCAAGAAGAACGCTAGCCCCTATAACTTTTTTATTGTTTAAATTACAGAAATAAAATTTGGTGAGTTTGTATGTGATATTATTTTGTATTTCATGACATGTCGGACTGCATTTTGTCACTTCTGGTTTAACCGGAAATGGCATCAACTTTTCATTTTTAAATGGTACGTATACCCAGTATTTTTGGCTATATCGATTCGGAATACCATTCCAAATTCAACGACACCCAACATGTAATTTTTTGACACTTTAAATAATTTTTCATTTTATTATTATTTTCTCTCTCCAGGGAAGGGAGTTATAGCCCTTCCCTGGAGATGGTTTACTTCTAATCCAAATGATTTTAAATTTATTATTATGTTAATTTGTTTGTTAGCATTATGGGGTCATGGGTACCTAGATAAATAAAAATTGAAGGGAAATTTCAATAGTTTGTTGGTTGCCAAAATGCTCAAATTTATCAAAAGTACGTTCAGATATGTATTAGTTGTATGAACCACTAGACTTCATCTATAGAGAACGGCCTGGGGCCTGGATTTCTACGTCTGATATTAACACAATAACCGATTTCACACTCACATATTGATCATCTATATATCTATGTCAGTTCTGTAAAAGCAAACACGCCGATAGTTATGTTATTGTTAATGTACGCTTATTTAAAAAAAAAGTGTAATCATTTTCATTAAGGGCGAAGTACGGTCCTGTTCGCCGGTTAATATAGTTTATCAGTCGGCATCAGTGGCGGTTCTTCCACAGGAGTACATGCGCACGTGCACCCCCAAAACAAAACGAATAAAAAATATTAATTTATATTCATTTAATATTATTTATCGTATAAAGTCCGACCCTCCCTAATATTTTATCGTACCGTCAAACTAAAAAAGTCAGACTCTCCCTAATATTTTATCATCCCGTCAAACCAAACTGTATAGATCCGGAAACCGTGCCTCGGTCGAGGTAAATGACGATTATGACGAGACTTGCTCGCACGTGCGATTAAGTAGTGCAGTTTCTCTGTAGTAACATGTGGAGGGTGGCAGAGGGGATAGCGGGGCTACGGCGATTTAACATGGAAAAGGCGCACAGTTTTTGTGTGCACCGCGCTGTTGTCTGCTCGTGCATCTACTTAGAAATTCGAGCGTGTATGTTTCAATATTTTAATATTATATATTTATTTAGTTAAAATGAATAGTTGACGGTGGATTATTTAAGAAATAACCTTAGCTCTTTGAGTTTGGAGCAAAAAATTGAAGTGAAGAATGCGGGAACACCTAAACCCGAAATTAATTTAACGCAGACCACAAAGGGTAAATATAGGGACTTTATTAGAAAGTTTAAAAATGAAATATATGAAAAAAAAATTATAGAAGGTATTCCAAACTTAATGAGGCTGTTCTTGATCAATTTTCTACAATTAAGAATCGAAGAATGGACTTTACGTTTATGCACTATTTGTAGGGTCGATAAATGTTGTGTTTTTCGATAAATGATACTCGATATGATTTTAAACCATTTTATTTAAGGATTTAAATTTAAAAACACTGACAATATGAAGAATGCCAACTTGTCAGTCTCGTGACTTGATTCGTTCTCGTCATAAAACAGTTAACTATTATTCTCGTCTTGGTTGCACCTAATGACGTAGCCGTAGATGGCGTAGTAGTATTAGACATCATTCGGTTTTCTTGATAACTCGTAGATGGCGGTAGTAGTATTGGACATCATTCGGTTTTCTTGATAGCTCGTAGATGGTTTTAGTAGTATTAGTAGTGGACTGTATAAATATTGTTACGAGGGTTGCATGCGACGAAGTTAAGATCCGACAGCTATACACACTAAGAAACCTTTCTTATTTTCCAAAAGTTGTATTTCCTTGTGTAAAATAAAAAAAAATAAAAATATGTTTTACCTAACGCATTTTCTTATACTTTTTTCTTTCTACATTTAAAACGCCTAGAAAAATTTCACCATACTCCCCTCTATCATAGGTCACGAGCCGCCACTGGTCGGCATTGCGCATGACATCAGACGATCAGCTTTGTTTACATGCGTGAGGCCATAAATTTGCCACTTTTGCTTTTAGAGCTTGCCTGTCCATAGATACAGGGTGTTATGGAAATGACGTATTATATTTAAATGGTAGAGAAGCGCTACATATTTTTTTTTCGAACGTTTAAAAAGTGGGGTAATTCACCCCTAAACCCACCCGGTTACTCCTCAGCACATTCATATACGCTCATATTACATTGCCAAGCTGTGTAATCAACAGATGTTCAAGCCCAATGTTGCCAACTGTGTAGAAAATAACTATAGATTCTTATAAAAATAATATTTAGTTTACCTAGTATCCAAATAGAAGTGAATCCAGGTGCCAGTACACTAGCAAGTAATCCAGGGCACAGAGACATCTTCAGGTTTTTGTTTCTTTTTCTATGGGAAAAGCTTTATGCTCATCACGTACCTTGATGTGGAACTGCATAATAAGCTTATACCCACTAAACCCCATTCGGCCTCTTATTTCCAATCTCTCGGAACATTTGCACTAAATCACTTAAAGAAACACACAGACACCCACGAGTTTCCAATTTTGTTTTTTTTGAAGATATGCACTTATTAGATTACACAAAAGCAATAAATACTAAGGCATAATTACACTTTACAAAAACCTACCGTACACAGAAAACAACAGCACTATAGGATACAAATTATTTCGCAATAGAAATTCAGAAATAATAAAAACGCTAATTTCTAATGGCCTAATCAAATTTATTAATCCTTTACTGAAGAAGAATGATGAAATAATTATGTTGATAGACCCTTCCAGTCTAAGCTTCCATCCCTTTAAAATAAATAGTCTCGTCTAGTCGAATATGCAATAGTGCTGGGACATCGAAACGGAACATCGATGTTGACCATCGATGGCGTAGAAACATCGGTTGTAAAACATCAATGTTTTCTAAACATCGATGTTCAAACATCGACATTTAAAAAAGTATATTTGCGATTAGGAATAAATTAGATATAAAAAATAAAAATAAACTTGTTATTAGAAAGAATTGAAAAATTATGAAACGTCAAAAAACAAAATAACAAAAATTTTAAAAAATAATATAAACAAAAAAATAAAGCAAATATTAAAACATAATATTTTATAACTTCATGAATTTCAGTCACTAACAACTTGTAAACTATTTTTTTTTTGTAAAACTAGATTAATGATGATTCCTTGCAAGCTATTTCGTTTTTTGGGCCATAGTTTCGCCGGCTTTGGAAAAAAAAAATTCGTTCTGGATAAGCTGGCCAAATACTTCTCGCAATTGCGCCGCGAGAATGGAATCCGTATTACAGTCGGCAATTCTAGCCTTCTGTCAATTAAAATTGCACGGATTCATGCGCAGTACACCGTTCTCAGCTGTCTCGCATTGCCAGAAATGGGGCACGCGCCACTTTCATTGCCATTGCCGGTACAAGTCTGGGTAGAGATGGATTATTCTGTTACTTTTAAATGTTTATTAATTGGACGAAGCACCTATGAACAGCTAATGGCTACTTCCATTTGTAAGTAGCTGCTTTAACTGCCAGTCAAAACGAATAGGTTTGCCCATCTCTAATTCTGGGGGTATTTTAGAGATTTCGACACTACCAACTGCTGTTCTGACTGTTAGCAAGGCGCCAGTTGATCGAAAACGGTTTACTGTGCATGAATTCGTGCAATTATAATTGCCATTGCACCGGAAATTTTTATTGTCGACTCTAATAAGGCTTTTAGCAAATGAAATCAAAAGCTTTCGCTCTTATTTTCTTGTGCTGGGAAAATTGAGTTTAAGATTACAACCTAGTTTTCTTGTTTTGTTATAACCTTGAACATCGAAAGGTAAACATCGATGTCGACATCGATGTTTGACCTCTAACATCGATGTCGAAAACATCGAACATCGGTAACAGAACATCGCCCAGCACTAATATGCAACCGTTTTGCAGATCAGCTGTTCCTCGAAAATTAGACCGCCGTTTTCATACTGTTTCAAGCAGATTTGTGTGTTAAATTGTATGTTAATACTTAAACCCGAGTTTAAATTATTAAGTTATTTGTTCTTTTCGCGACGGCAGTGCCCCAGTCCAGCAGTTCAATATTGACCGACGGAACCAACGTGATATTTAGACAATAAGGGCGTACTTTTGTCTACACAGTATAGCACTTTAAAATACGAATTCAGATTGAACGGTACTTAGATATGTTGTGACGCGAAAACTATGTGATTTTGTGATGTGAGTACTTGGTGCTTTTTATAAATTAAGTTGGTTTTAAATAAGTCCGAAAAGGTAAATAAAATTGCATTTTTTTTCTAAAGGGTAAGTGGCATTATTTATAAACTTTTAAGTTGTCCAGATCTGACGGGTGTCGTTCGAATTGAACAAATGAGAACATACCTGACCATTTAAAAACTCCGCGGCGGTTCGTTCGAGTCAGTTCAAGTTTATAAATCAGAGATTGTTTCCCAGCGAACTGAACTGAACGTAAAAGTTTATATTAATGTACCCTGAAAAATAAACAACTTGCAATCTGTCAAACGGTTATTGACTTTCTAAAGAGTTTACCCTGAAGATATGACAACACTGTTGACATATGTTGCTTTGTTTACCTTCCTGACAGGGGCATCACATGGTCATTTTTGGTTTGACATAAGGTCATGTACAGGGCATATTAAATTAAAGCGCCATTTTTGGATATTTTTCTTCAATTTGTTTTCATCTCAGGAATTGCCGATTTAAATATAATGCGTCATTTCCATAACACCCTGTATAGGTAGGTGGTCTCGGTGTCCGATTGCTTCATTACTTGTGTTATTTTGTATTTGCTCTGACACACACGTCGGTTTATGTTGCGTTTTTTACAAAACAGAGTATTTATAAAATGACTACGAACCACGTGTTGCAGATAGAGGCGAATCTCAATATAGAAAAATTAATCAGCGAAATAGAGCATCGTCCAGCATTATGGGTCATGAGTAAAGGAGATTACATTCGTCGATTCTTTTTGCTCTTTTTTTTCCAACGCAAATATAGCATACCCTAAAGTACTATATGTTTGAAATCGTCACCAATCAATTTTGTCCCTTGGACAGATACATTCGCTCTGCCACAACGGTTCAGGTCTTTTTCGGGCATTCCTGTTTCGTGCAAGATAATAAAAAAGTTCTGTTTCGGGCAATCCGGGTTTTGTAAAAGAAATGTATACCTAGATTTTTCATGTTTCGGGCAACAATCTGTATATCTACAAATTATAACGATAATGAATTAGAAAAACTTTTTTATTGCATTATAATTTGATTTGTGATTAATAATTTGAAAGTGGTAGGAAATAATAAACAAATAGTATCATGCTTTAAATGTGTATTTAAAAAACTTAATCTAATTTAACAGCATAGCTTAATTTTGTTAAAGTTTCCCTTATTGTACTTTTATTTTCCATTAAATCATTAACAATTTTATATATTCTAAAATCTAAGTTTATATACTTTTTCTCAGAGAAGCCTAAACAATCTTTGGCATGTTTTCTTCTTTCTTATTAGGCAAAAGAGCATAAACCGCTGGGATTATAGAAGTTGTTTCTTCTGTGCTGCCAACGTCAATATGAATGGTGTATAATTGTTCGAAGAGTGGGCAGCAGCTGCTGAAAGTTTTCCACGGTTTTTAGGAAGATTCTGTATTCCCAAAGATTGGTTTCTTTTATTATATAATGCAGTTTTAACTGACGAAAAATTAGGCACTTTGGTCACGAAATCAAGTCCGGCATCTTTAACGTTCATTAATTCTTGTCTGAAAATATTGGGCACGGGAATGGTTTCTTCTCCGACACGTTTCTTTGCCGTGAATATGACGTTTCAATTTCAATCTTGGCTACGTCAGGAACACAGCTATGTTCTTTCTCGTTCAGTATAGTGGTTGTACTCTCGTCTGTTAAAATAATTCCTAAGCAAGATCTCTGAGCAAAAATCCACCTTAACGTCGAATTTTTATTCTTAAGTTTAAAGTTAAACTTATAACCTGCATAAAGAATTACAGGTTTTCCTCGTTTCGACTCAATAATTTTCAAAGGATTCATTTTTGAGAAGTAAACCCTTACACGTCAAATACACTTTGCTGATTACTGCTTTACTAGGTTGAACCCTTTACTACACACAGTATGAAACAAAAGAATCAATGTATGACATGGAAACTTGTTGTTTTTATAGACGTAGGTAAGATTGCATAATTAGTTATTGGAAATTTTTCTACTTTAAAATAATAATAATAATAAAGGCATATTTCTTTGAAGTTCTATTGTGTGTAAGTAGGAACCATATGCAGGGTGGTCCAGCGAAAACTTAACACCTCGATTTTCCTGCTTTAAAATGAAAATGTAGAAAATCGCTCGGACCCGTCGATTTCTGATTCGAGGGGGAATAACTTTTCCGGTTTTTTCATCTCCGTAACTTCAACCCCCTAACGGGGATGAACACAACCCCCTGATTTTGAATAGGGATAAGGAGTGTTGCGATACCTCATTTTCATTCAATCTGACCCTAAAATTTTGCTTCAAAATTTTCATCTTTAACGAAATGACAGCTAAAATAGTGGAAGACTACTTACTTTTGTGATTAGTTTATTAAATGCTGAAAATGGCCACCATTCACTTCCATGCAGTACAATAAGTTTTGCTCCAAACGTTCACGGACATTACTCAACATTTGTGGTGTAATTTGACGGCATTCATTAATGATCCACATTCGCAAATCCACCAGTGACTCAGGCTGGGTAGCGTAAATCTTAGATTTCACGTGACCCCATAGAAAAATCAGGTGATCTAGGTGGCCACTCAATATGTCCCCTTCTTCCAATCCACGCCTGAGGAAAATTTTCATCTAAGAACTGACGGACAGGTTGAGCGAAATAAGGTGGTGCGCCATCTTGTTGAAAAATGATCGTTACAAATACATTTGGCCAGTAAGATTAACGGGTAAAAAAATGGGCCGATTATGTGATTTTCATAAATACCCGCCCAAACAATTAACTTTTGGGGATGCTGCGTATGCACTTCACGAAATAATCTTGGATTTTCATCTGACCAATACCGACAGTTTTGCCTGTTTACAATGCCATTAAGGTAAAATGAACACTCGTCCGAGAAACAGATATTGAACATGTAGTTAGGATTATTGTTAATAATTCCACTGACACAGAACTGGAGTCGGCGATCAAAATCATCCTCATTCAGTTCCTGAACCAGTCGTATCTTAAAATGATGGAACTTATGTTGTTTAAGGATTCTCATGATTGCTGTGCGTAAAACACCAGATAAATCGGACAGTTTCCTAGTACTAAGGGTCGGATCCATTGCTACTTGACCTAAGACAGCCACTTCCCTCGCTTCGTCTCTGTCATACACCCTCTCTTTGTTTCCGACTGAACCAGTAGCGTCAAATTTGGCAACCAGTTGCACAACGTAAGCAGCGGATACATTTTTTCAGGATAAATTATAAAAAATAAATTCAACTGCGTCTGATAAGAGTAATATCCTCGAGGTAAATTCCACATTCTCTACTCATACACCAGCGTTCTTTACTGCATGGAAGTGAATGGTGGCCATTTTCAGCATTTAATAAACTAATCACAAAAGTAAGTAGTCTTCCACTATTTTAGCTGTCATTTAGTTAAAGATTAAAATTTTGAAGCGAAACTTTAGGGCCAGATAGTACTCGATGATCTTCAAAATGAGGTATCGCAACACCCCTCATCCCTATTCAAAATCAGGGTTGTGTTCACCCCCGTTAGGGGGTTGAAGTTACGGAGATGAAAAAAGCGGAAAAGTTATTCCCCCTCGAATCAGAAATCGATGGGTCCGAGCGATTTTCTACATTTTCATTTTAAAGCAGGAAAATCGAGGTGTTAAGTTTTCGCTGGACCACCATGTATAAATTCCCAGAATACCATCAATTCAAAATAAATATTAACCATTTCTTTGAAGTTTTATTATGGACCTGTGTAAGTAGGTAAGGGTATAATTAGTTATTGGGAATTTTTGTCCTATTTCTATGAAGTTGCATTGTGCGCAATGACTGCCATAAATTAAAAATGATACTTAATGATATTTAATGATACCACCATATAAATACCGAGAACGCCTATTAAAAATTTTTGCCCGAAAGCGAAATCCAATATTTGTAAATATTTTGCTATGCCCGAAACAGGAAGGTTTTAGGTAGTTTTTAAATATTGCCCGAAACAGGAATATACCGCCACAACATGTAGTTGGCCGCGGCATAAACCGTCGTGTGTGTCATCGCTCTTGGCAGGGTTGTTAAAGTAGTTAATGTTAATTTTAACGTTAACGTAAATTAGTACGTAATTTATTACCATAGTAAATGTAACTTGCTAGATGCCCTTACTATGTATTTTGTCACGTTGACTACATTTGCTACATTTACTACTTTCACATTTCATTTTTAGAATATCTTTATTTAGATTAAATCGTAGAGCAAAAAGCAACAGAAGAACCAAGAACCAAAAACTACTATTTTCTACTTTTCCACTCGAATTTCCAACTTTTAACCTCAAAATAATCATAAATAAATTACATTTTTGACACTTTCAGCCACTCAAAACAATAATTACATTTATTACATTAACTACAATTGCTACATTTACTACGTTTGCGACGTAGCAAATGTAACAATGTAGTAAATTCAATTTTTCTGCGACATTCACAACCGTGTTTTCAAAAACACGAAAGGAATTTGCGCGGGAAGAAATTGCAATGTGGACAAGAACAAACCCGAACAAACCCAAACATCCATGTCTCGACGGTATTCAATCAACATAAACGCGTCTCTCCACGAACAAACCCGAACAAACCCAGACTAAGGAAACAATATACAGTAATACCACTTTACCGTACTTTCAACTAGACTATTCAATAATTAATAATATGCCAAAAGTAATCATCTCAAATAATAAACTGCTTCTAGACATGTTTTTTCTACTGACCAATTGTAAAATCTTGCTGACCAAGTAATCATTTCGCAGCTCGACTGTTAATTAAGCGAACACAAGATATTACAAGCGGACTGATATCGGTTAAATTGTTGACAGTTTGTAGCATTTTTTGCAGTCCGATTTTTATTTATTGCAAGCAAAATCTTTTTATGCTGATTAAATGATTTAATGGCTATTTTTTGCTGTGAACTTTAATAACGGCAAACCATTTAATTACTTCTCATTTAATAATGCTATTAAAATGATCTCATATTGGAAAGCGTCACCCTAATATATTTGAACTCTTCAAAGTACTTACAGAAGAAATTCATTAATACGATAGTCGATATCGTAGAGCAGCGATGTGACCTACACAGTACACATCTCTACACCGAAATGTTTTATGTTATAAGAAACACACTGATTTGGACAGCCACTTGAGTAAAATATTGAGCGAATATTTACGTAAAAGAAGAAAATTGGTGAGACGTTAAATCGTTTAATATACACGGTGTTGAAAAAAGGTCGGTACCCCGGAATAACTCCGGAGCATCGCATTGCAGCGGAAAATGTCTGAGGAAAAAGTTGTTTGGTTTTGAAGGAGGAATACTTTGCAATTTAAACCACCCTCGCCCCCTTATCCCGGGCGCGGGTGGGGGTAAGTTAGGATTTTCAAATGGAACCCCATATTTTTTATTCACGTATCGTGTTTTCCGACTAAAAATAAACATTTTTTGTCCGAAAATTTTTTTTATTTGGGCCCATCCTTCACCAATAATCAAGGGCATTTGTTAGTACAAGACAGAGAAAAAGAGTATTTCCGGGATAAAACTTGATTCTCGCATGGTTTTGATTTTGTCTTTCTCATGGTGATTATTCGTGAAGGATGGGCTCAAATAAAAAAAAAATTCGGATTAAGGATGTTTATTTTTGTTCGGAGAATACGATATGCCAATAAAAAATATGGGGTTCCATTTCAAAATCTTAACTTACCCCCACCCGCGCCCGGGTGTTGAGGGGGTGGGGGGTGGTTTAAATTGCAAACTATTCCTCCTTCAAAATCAAATAACTTTTTCCCTAAACATTTTCTGGTGCAATGCGATGCACCGGAGTTATTCCGGGGTACCGCCCTTTTATCAACACCGTATACTATATTGTAAAACTTGATTAGGTAGATTATTTCAATATCTATAACAAAACATACAAATACAACCCTGTTCATAATGTTCTGACCGGCCCAGAGCGAGAAGCGTGTGACTTTGTATTTTGTATTCTTCCTGTAAGGGAATAAGTTTATATTGAACTACCTTAATCTAAATGCTTGAATGAATCGAGTTAATAAACCAATTAGCGACTGGCCGAATGGGAGACCTGCCAAAGCCAAAAAAATACCCTGTTCAAAGAATTAATAAAATATAACAAACTAACTAATTCAGTGTAAGAAACAAGAATATTTCAGGTAAATTTTTGCGATGTACGAAACGCGAGTGTACGAAACAAGAATGAATCTTGAAACCGCAACTGCAATAAAATTGCCGACTGTAAAACGATTTGCATGATAAATTGCTTGCAACTCTTATGCCAAAATGAACGTGCAGTAAGATAATTGCAGAATCCAATGCGGCCTTTAGTTTCAATATTGCCAAGGATTAAAAACAATTTTAGATCAACCATGAAGGAACATCTTAATGTCTTATTCATTTTGTTTATGGATTGGGACATAACAAAAAAAAAGTTAATGCTGAAGTTAAATGATTTTGCCGAAGAAACCTCTAACAAGGAAGGTTTTAACACATAACGTTGACGACTTGTTTTTTAATTCGTGCTAATAAAAATATGCTGTTTGATAATTTCAATTGGTAATTATATGAAGGAGCGACAAAAGGTATTCCTAGGGTATATTTGATATTCTATCCTGTTATCAAATTCAATGGAATTAAAAATTCTCTCTTAAAAGGATTCCGGAGTACCTGTAAACGAGTTTTCTTCCCAAACGTTTATTCCTGTTTTAGGAAAAAAATGTCATTGGAAAAAAACAGAACTAGAACTCGCGAAAGTCTATGTTTTTTTGTTTCGGAGGATTATTAGATTTAATTTTTTTACTGCTCCATATAGAAAAAACATGAAGGACTTTCCTCGAGTTGTTAACGAAATTTAGATATCTTTCGTTAAAAAAAAAAGTTTTTTTTTAAAGTACCGTTTTCATAGGAAGCGAAAACTTCATTTTTCTGCCTAAAAAATTGAAGTATAGATCCCGATCACGTGCAGTCTCTTTCTTCTGATTATCGTTGTTTCTGTCGGCGTACCGATTACGGGCGTTCGCTCGACGTATTCTTCTAACTGCTGAGATTTCGACTGACTCCGGCATCCTTTTTCTGACCAACTTGAAAGAATAGATGCAACATGCAACCGATGCATTTGAAAAAGAAAATGGACAGGTCCTGGATGGATAGTGCGGTGGACTGATCTACAGTAAAAATAAGGTGAACTGCAATCAATGTATACAGATTTAAACTAATTTGAGCATGAATCATATTTTAAGTTATGCTGAAGAAAACGTAAAGAGAAAAAATATTGTTTCTAGAGTTATTAACTGTTATTTAATTCGTAACGAGCGTTTAAAGCCCATTACAGGTAAGGTTAAAGGTGATATTTTACATAATGAGATGTACTTATTTTAATGGGTGATTCCTGGATTCATTTTAAGTCGAAAAGATACAGGGTGGTTCGGGTTCTGTTATGGCAACCTTCAGTTTACTGTTCCCATTTCTAGGCAAATTCTCGCTTCTGGGGAAGGGGTACTGTCCCCCCCTATCTACGGCCGTGTAAAGATTTCCATAAAATATTATAACAAAAGGGATGCACAATTATTACTATCATGTTATTTTCTTCCAAATGATAAGCTTTAAGAGAAAGATGAGGTGAAACCTTTTTTGTTTGCAATTGAATAAGATAACTGTTTCGACCATATCAATGGATTAACATTTTTTAGTTAAAATTAAATTGAGGAGTAGCTGTACTTACGTCACGGATTTGCGAAAAAAACTTTTAGGGATTGGTGCAGTTACAGTTACTCATATAGATTACTACTTCATACTCGAAAATTTTGTTATAATATTATTCTATTACGAGTTATTGATTATTCCTTGTACTGGAAATATCCTTAGCAATGAAATAATAGTAAATATTTAATAACTGTGCGAACAAACCCGAACAAACCCAATTAGCCATTTTGGCTGACCGATTACATTTTTCTGTTCCCAAAAATAAGAATATTTGGGTGTTAAATGATACCCATTAAATTATGTTACAGTTAATTTTTAAAATTTTACATTATATGATATTTGATATTGGACCACTGTCCGTTAGACGCCAGGCGTTTATATTCGTAGTAAAATAGATTTTATTTTAAGAGCGGATTTTATCTTATTTTAATTTGGATTGAAATTCGATCAGAGAATCAAATATCAACTATACTAACATGCCTTAGCACGGGCCTGTCTATTGTTATGTCAAAATTAATTCATAAATATGAATTTAATCATCAAAATCACTATCTAAAATGTTTATTGGCTGCAGTGATATATTACTGGTAGTACCAACTGTCGATAAGGTGCAAAGTACTCCATTTTATAGTATGACTAAATGTATCCATTCATTCCTAATTGAATCAATCATTAGCTGTTATACAGTAATAAAAATGTGACTATTTTAAAACAAAAACAAACAGTCAAGAAGTAGGTAGCGCGAATTACACGACATAACTTTGTTCTGAATGGATTATTTACTGTTTTCTATTGCTTTATGGACTTTCTTGGCTGAATATTTTTTAAATTAATTAGAAATTGTATTAACTTTGTAGTAATACGTACGGTGTTTAGGTTTTAAAAAATTTAAAAGATACAGTATGTTCACGGATTGGGTTAAGTGGATTCCGGAGTATCTCTAAACGAGTTTTCTCCCCAAGCGTTTATTTCTGTTTTAGGAAAAAAATATCCAAGGAAAAGAAACTTTGTAATGCAACTAAATTTGGAGGAAAGTATATATTTTTTTCTTCCGGAAGATTTTTAGATTTAATTTTAATTACTATCCATAGAAATTATGATTCCGCCAATTATTAATAAATTTTAGACATTTCTTGTTCAACAATTTAAAAAACAAATGCAGCGTTTTCATAACAAGAGAAAACTCCATTTTTCAGTGCTAAAAATTGATGCTTAGACCCCGATCACGTTCGGTCTCTTTCTTCCGATTATCGTTGTTTATATCGGCGTACCGATTACGGGCGGATGCTCACCGTATTGTTCTAACGGCAAGGAAAGATCCAAATCGCCTCGTGCTAACAAAGCGTAAAATGAACAGGGGTCATCAAATCGTAGAGGAAAAACTTTTTATATTGAATTTTTCGAGAAAATGTTGTTCTTCATAAAATTGTTTGCTTGTAATAAAGATAGGAATGGCGTCGACTAATTTCTCGAACAAACAAAAAAAAAAGGAAAAGCTAAAGAAAGCCTTTTTTATTTTGCATTTTTAAAGAAAATGTTCACCATAACATTGCTGGCTTGTAATAAAAATAGAACTGGCGTCAACTATTTTAAGTTTCAACATACAGGCGATGTATAAATTCAAAAAATTATAATTTTATAGAAAAGCGGTAACAAGTGGAAGTTAGTGGCGATCTACCCGAATAATTGTTCTTTTTAATGGTTAATTGTGTATTAACCCATTTGTTCCCAATGATAAAAAACAGAAAATTAAATTTTTGTTGTCATACTGGTTATTGGTTTATCTCAAAAAAAAATATTTTAAGGCAAAAAAAAAATTTCTCTTATTTGTCAAAAATATGCCTGTTGCGAAAACGCATCACTGTCCACAATATATGAAAACAATTTTATTAGGTTTTTCTCGTGAAGTCTTAATTTACAAAAAAAAACAACTAGATACTATGTAAACTTAACCTAATCTTACAGTGACATACAAAAACTTTCAACAAAAAGTGTTGAAAAAAAAAATATTTAAAATTTCAAGTTGTTGCGAAAACGCATCACTGGAATGATACAATATAAAATTTATTATTATATTTAAGGCGCCCGTGTGATAGTCAGCAAAACAAGTAGTGTGTAAGTGCACATTGCACCTTTGACAGGTGTATACGGTTTGGCTATGACATATTCGACACCTTCTACGTCTGTTTTCGGAACCACGGACCACAACATGACCTATATTGTCATAGCGTATTTCGTCGATAACTGTTGCAAGATTTCTAACTAATGCAGTTCTTTCGGTTTTTATAAGACGCAATGCTACAAAGGACTTGAAATCCAGTTGAGACATTGTCATGTTCCGCTGAGGTGGCCGAGTAACTATACCTATAATAATTATTGATCTAATTTTTTCCCATTTCGCCACAAGTGGCTCTTGACTCGCAGGAGCAGCTGCAATGATTTTTTTCTCTTAGAAGCAAGTGTTTCGTCATCCGACGAGTCACTAAGATACTGTTGAGATTTTCTTGAGTTTGAAGGTCCTGATACATTTAGAAGAGATTCTTGCATACTCACAAAAATGTTCTCTTGTGGGACACATCTTCGCTCTTCTAGAAAATTGTCTGAGGGACCATGTAATTCAAATGTCCCGGCTATATCTTCAGTCTCCGCTGTTTCCCGTAAATTTGCCTCATCGTCAAAAGATTCTTCGTCGGTGAGAGTGTCTACATTTGGTGGTATATACACACCATGGATATAACCTGACAAAAGAAAAACAAATAAACATAGAACCTAATCAGTTTAGGTTAGGTTAGTAAGGTAACACAAATATTATTATGATTATATAAAAAATGTAATTACCTTCCCCTTCGATTTCACTCATTGCCTCCCTAAATAGCCTCCTGTAACCGTCTATAAGACATACTAAACCCTTAACGATCCGTCTACTACAAATTATCAAGCTGAACTGCAGTTATAAAGAAATTTCCTTCTAATCTTCATTCGGATTCTGACAGACTCTAACATGAAGTTGACCGATTTTCGTCTATGTATTATTGTTAGAAAAAAAAATTGTTACTCCTGTTATTCAAGTTTCAACTATAGTATTCCCTATTCCCTACAATAGTATTTCCCAGTGATGCGTTTTCGCAACGGTATATTTTATGGTGTTTTTTTTATTTAGACTAATTTCAAAAATCTATTGTACAACATATTTATTGTAAAGAACTACATCCATACTAAGAGATTATCGCTTTTCTTTTCTTAAAATAAAAGTGTAAATATTTTGAAAAATTTTTTAAACTAAACAAGATGTAGAGGATATTTTTTTCCGAAAATGTAAGTCACCTTAATTTTTTTTTTAGTCAAATGTGAAATATTTTAGGCTTTTATTAAATATACATCTGTGTTTTCTTTAACTAAATAAACAAAAATAAAACAAAAAAAAAGAAAAACCTAAAAAAAAGAATTAGATTTAGTGTTGCGAAAACGCATCACTGGTGCAAAATGGGTTAAATAAAGTTTCCTGTATGTGTTTATTTTTCCAATTTTTGTGTTCCTCCTTTTTTGGGACACCCTTAATGTCGAAAATCAAATTAGTCGAAACCATTCCTATTTTTATTATAACCAAAAAATGGTTTGAAGCACATTTTCACGAGAAATGCAAAATAAAAAAGTTTTTCCTATTGTTAACTCAATCCGTGGACATACGGTATGTATGCTTCTAATTTTTGGCGGTCACCAAATTGGATCAGTGCTGTAAGGGTACGTGGCGTTTGCGTACGACTTCCTGTGCAGTGGTATTAGTTACAACCCTTAATTGCATGGGAGCCAGGAAAGGGTGAATTTGCATCCCTGGCCCTCGCTTGCACCTCCTGGCTTTACCACTGGACAAGCCTGGACTCTTTGCACCCCTTGCAAAATTTTCTGCTGGCGCTCTTGCTTAGTTGGTCATGGAGGGCTTACACTATTATCTGAAAATTTCTTGGAACCGCTGCCCCCAATCCGACCCTATTCATAAAGATCTACCTTTCACAAGGATATAAATAAATAAACCGATAGCACCTAAGGGGGCGCTAAGGCTCCAAGGAGATTTTATATGGTCATTTTTCAATGGTTTAGGTTTATGGTACTTTCTTCCACAAACCCTAATTTATGTCAAAAATATAATTCAGGCAAGTACCTACTTAATTATTTCGATATTTTACCTATTTTATTGGTAAGGAGGTTAAAGGAATAATAGCAAGGTACTAGTATAGAATGGACAATTTCCGCCGGTAATTTAGGGTTGCCAGGTTCAAATTTTGAAATCGCAGGATACACGTTTGAAAATGGAAGGACATATTCAAATAATGAAGGACATTTTTAACTAAACTAAAACACAATTTATTTTATATAAAAATAATCAAAAAAGTTCTTTTCTAACAAGTGTAATAGTTATTTAAAATACCTTTAAAATGCTTTAAGAATATGAATTCTTTGGTTGAAAAAAAATATTTCTTATCACTCTTGACGGCTTCCAAGATAAAATTATTTGCAAGTTAAAACAAAATGTATTTTAATCTGAAGCTCTGCTTTAATATGGTCAATCAAGAGCTTATTGCTGCTGTAGCTCCAGCCCGCATTGTACAAAGAAAAAACTCTTCCAAAGTCAGCATTTGAACCATATATTGAAGAAACAAATTGTATTATTTTCAAAAAATTATTCATATCGGGATTAGCTATGAAAATGTTATTCCATTTGTGAATAGAACCTTCAGGTAAAGTGCAAGCAAGGTGGGTTTCATTATGCAAAATTCTTCATATACATTATTACGGTTTATTTCAATGGACAAGTTAGTAACAATTTCCGACTGAATCAAACTTAAATGGTCTTTTAGAGAAAAATAGATAATTTTGAAAATAAATAATTTTCTGAAAAAAAAAATGGCGCTGATGAATGATGAAAAACAATGTATAATTTGAGTATTTATGAAATCCAGGATATTAGGCGTCCTGCCACAGGTCTCCGCAGAACGCTTATATTCGAGCCTCAAATCCAGGACAACCTGCGAAATCCAGGACACCTGGCAACCCTACGGTAATTGCCATTTTTTCTCCCCTCCCTTCCCCTACCCCATTTTAATAACTTTTTACCCGTTTATTTAGAATTAGTCCCCTTCTTTTACTTTTTTATTGGTCTCGACCATCCCCCTAAAATATCAACCCCCCCTCCTTTGAAGTGTCTATATACGACCATGAAAAATATAAATACATAACAACCATTTTGGGTTTTGCCAGTTTTGATGTAGAAAGTAGGGTTTGTTTGGGTTGTCCCCAATAACAAACTGGCCATACCAGTACCCCCAGAAAACAGTTGCGCAACTAGAAATTCTTTTCAGAGGGTTTTATTAAAATTTGGGTAGTTATACATTTGTGGTTTATACTCGACTGATTCCGCGGTTGGTTCTTTATGAAACATTTTTTAAATAATTTAATGCAAAAAGCGTTTAAAGAAAATGCGAAACACTCGGCAACGCTGTGTCTCCTCGAGATTTGCCGCCGGTTTTGGGAACGTGCGGCGTGGCGTATCCCGCCCACTCCGCCTCGTAAAGTAGTCGCTTAGTTTTGTCCAATTTTCATTGATAGTACTGTTCGACACTTCGTGAAACTTGAGTACAACAAATTGTTATACTAAATTCAATATATTTTGGGCATTGACAATGCCAAGAAATGCTTATAACAAAAAATATCCTGATAATTTCTGAAGGAACCTCCGGCTCTCGCGCATGGAGCATTGACTACTACCGGCAAATCGAGCGACGAACGAAGTCGTTTTAACAGACTTCTACCGGCATTCGCAGCGTTTAGTCAGACTTGGGCCGCTCCATTTCAAGACGTTGACGTCTAATTGCTGGAACTTTTTTTCTATAGTTTAAGAATGTATACGAAGTTGACCGTGCAAATTAAGAAAAGTGCTGTTAATAAATCGATTTTCTTAACGTTGTCCTCTGACATTTCGTTTGTGTTACATATTCCGTGTGTGAGAAAAAAACTGTTCAATTGAATTCGAACTTTATTGCTGAATTTTTGTGCTTCAGGTTTACTACCTCACTCAGGATTTAAGGTAATAGGAATGACAACTTCATATCCACAATTAATAACTTATGCTTCTTTACAAATTATAAAGTATTTTGCTCCGTAAAGTTATTTCGCATATGTTTGGCTGTCGCCGGCTACGTGGACGTTTTCGAATGCCGGCCGGCATTTTGCCGGCAACTAATGAAGTAATGAGAATGACTGTGTGAACTAGTCACAGCGGCATTAAGTGAGTAATAATAACAAATGCCTGCCTTTAAAATATAATTTATATTTTCTAATAACATCTCGACTAAAATAAATTTTATAGCTATTGAATTATGGGAATACCGGTGACTCGCGCACTTTGCGAAAATGCTAATAATTCCAATTACCTACTTCATTCTTAACATTCCAGATTAAATAGCTGATTTTGCCATGAAAGTAAGGTAATAACTTCCTGATGTTATAGCGGTTTTGCAATTTACTTAAGAACTTGCTTAATAATTTCTATAACTCAGCAATATAATTACAATTACTGTTCAATTATTCATAATTCCAGAGAGGCGGTGTTGAGCTCAGCATTTATTAAAAATATTTTAAATCTTATAGGTACCTACTTAGTTATTTATTTAACTTCTCTTTTTATATTTTTTATCATTTAAAATGGTCACCAATCTGTCAGTCAGCCTATAGGCATCTAAAAAAAATTGTTAATGTTGAGAAAAAGGCAAAATTAGTTAGGTATCATTTTTTACTGGAGTTTTAAGCAGATATTTTAAAGTAGGTACCGACTTAAAGATAAGAATATGAGTATAGACATAAAAATTAATTGAAAGCAATGTATACGGAATGTCAATTTGAAATCTTCCCACCATTAACCGCTTCCAGTAAATAATGTTACAAATCGGAAAGACGTGGTTTAACCCCCAAAGGGGGATAGATGTTACCCTTATAATCTTAAATCAACAAGGGGACAGAGGAGTTCAGGGTAATTCGGAGTTAAGTGGCACAATAATATTTTTTTTGAATATGCAGTACTCTCTAAGAAAAATGAAAGTTATTAGAATTTTTTTAGGGATTTTACCCCTGGTAAAGAATTATAAAGGGTGACGTGACTACCTAAGGACCCCCAATCATTGTACAAAAGAGGAGTCGACACAATAATGTTTTTTTGAAGCGCGGTTTCTTGGAAACTAGGTACTTACTACCACAAAAAAAAGAATAAATTATGGTATTATTGGAAAGTGATTTAAACGACCTTTAAAATGATGTGCCACTAGAACCCCCTTCCCGTTAAAGATTTTAAGGTTAACATCTACCCCTCCCAGAGGGTTAATCCACAAAACCTGCAAGTATGTATTGTTAAAAAGCAATACAATTGACGTGTCGTTCAGATTTTTAATATTATTTACTGGCAGCGAAATATTATGGGTGGGAAGTTTTAAAATTGATACCCTGTATATATACTTACCTCGATATTTACCTAAGTATCTATTTTAAAGATAGGTACCTATTTTATTTACTATATTCATATATATTTTTGACCCAGTTCCCAAGAAGTTCGAAAAGCTCTTCAACTTTATCAGTTAAGATAAGGATACTTAATACCTTAATAATAACACTTTAATTATAGCTAGGTACCCGTTTAATATTATGTAATAACAATTAACTAGGTATCTATAGTAATATTTTAAAAAAGGAGAGTGTTCTCGTGCAAGTGGGTCAATTAACATTTTTTTTTTAAATTCTATACCTATTTTTCTAATTTCTTTGTAGTAATATGATCTCAAGTTTTTTTACTTAGGTAACACAAGCTATAGGAAAAATCCTTTGGGGGACTCTGGGAGTGGTGCGTGTGCGCAATATATATCATACTTATATCTAATATAGTCTACGTATTGTTAAGTTGAAAATAACAATATTGCACCATATTATAAAACTGACTCCACATAGGTACAACGTACGTTGTATTCTTATTTTGTAAGGACAATCACACGAAGAAAAAAAAACAGATAAATAATTACTATATTTTTCCTATTTAAAATATATCAATCTGCGTCCTAGTTGTTTTTATTTTCAATCTATAAACAAATTATCATAAATAAAAATCAAATCAAATCAAGCTTATCAAAATAAATGTACACATAATTATTATGTTTTATTATTTACTAACATTTCTGCTAGGTTTAATTGTTTATTTTTTTTCATTTCCGTATACATAAACCGATATAAACAAAACAATAGCGATTAGGTGTTTCAGCACGCAAAATAATGTTGCCGCATTTGAACCAACATTGTGCAATTTTGGTATTTTGTGGGTGGCGGACAAGTTTTTAAATTCATTCAGTAATTTCTATATTCTGTCCGTTTTGTTCTAACGTAGTTATTTTACAAAATACTTTTGATGATAAATGTTTATTAATTTAATAACAGATCGCTCTGTGGTTTATAGCTACGTATAATTCTCTAGATTTTGGCAGGAAGTAGGTGTATGGTATTGTTATCCATTTTTCTTTTATCGATGATCATTCAGGTTACTAATGTAGTCTCAAATAACCTGAAAAGGTAAATTTATATTTGGTTTTAAGAATTGCACTTATTGTGAGGATGAAAAGGAATTACTGTAGGTGTTTGGTCAGTGTGAGTCATATTATGTGATAAATAGAGAGCTATTTGAGCATCTTTATATTGATTTTAGTTTAAATTAATATCATTACCGTGCTATACAGGGTGTTTCTTACTAACATGCTAATATTTAAGAAGGATATTCTTGGGTTCATTTTCAGCAAAAAACCGATTAAGGATGTCCTAAACGTCTTAATTTGAGATACAGTATGTTAAAGATTTTCATGTTTTTTAGATAATTTATTAAGGTTTAAAGACTTAAAGGTAGACAACTGTCCTTTTTAATCTTTGTTATTACCTAATTTCATAAGAGTGCAAATGAAAGAATTTAATTTTTTATACGAAAACTGTCCGTCAAATGACAAAAAAATCAAGAGACGACATTTGCTCAGCAAGGAATGAGAATTTCAAAAATAATTTTTATTTAAACAAAGTGACGTACCTTTCTTTTCTTCAAAAATATCGAGGGCAATTCCCGCACGAACGCTACTGGTCGAAAAATGTTATACATCGTTTTTTGATGAATAGAAAGTGTGTACCAAATTTCACAAAAATATCTAGAGCAGTATCACAGATATTAATAAAAAAGGAGATTTTTGAAAATCTTAACACGCTGCATCTTAAAAGTTAAGACGTTTAGGATATAATATGTTCATATGAAGTTTTTGTCTGAAAATGGACCCACGAATGCATGTTATTAAGAAATACTCTGTTTAAGTAGGTATATATTATTACTTGCCTACTTAAGTATTTACACTTCCATATTATTATAGTAAACAAATTAATAGTACTAGAAAAATTGATAATTATAATGATGAATTGACGAAAAGCTCATTATCTCTCGTAGACAAGTCGTGACGACATTTTTGTGGGCAATATGCAATTTTCTATCAAATTGGTAGGTTGTCAGTTGTTTTTTAAATCTTTATTTATAGGCATTTAATTATTAGAAACGTCCTCGAGCACGACATCGTCACAGTGCCTAAAAATTCCCATGCTTAGTTTTTATTTTATTTTTTCAAGGGGTCCATTATTAGAATAAATACAGCTAGGAACTTGATTTAAAAATTATGTAATATTTAATATAGTATTCAACATTGCTTCGTTATACAGACCGGCACACCGATGTGGTATTACGAGTAACCCAATAATTCTGATGCTGATCTGGTACACTAAAAGATATTTTTTTTTTATGGATAAAATCTAGTTGAACAACATAAACGAACGAGTCGCAGCGAGAACCAAATCGTCTTGGACTAATAAAAAGGGCATAGGGCTACAGAAATTTGTGTACCCTTTTGTGAGTTTGTTTTTCCTCGTTATCTCATTCCACTCGGATTACTTGGTGGGAGACTCTATCACTGATAATAATCACTCAAGTAACCGTGGAGAATTATTCGTGTTCATTCAAGAAATCATAAAAAGTTTAAATTTAATTAATTGGGGTATTCATTCATATTAATTCCGGAGCTGCGAGCACAAGTGAACCTGGATGGCGTCGAGTACGAACGGTTGTCATGCGGAACCGTTTTGTTTTTTATTACGTTCAGGATGTTTTTTTTAATAACCTGTTAATTATACAACTGCTTAATAATTATTAATTTTTGGTATTAAATAACTTCCAGTGAAAAGTTAAGCAAAGATAACTCAAGCGTAGAAAAACTGTTATAGATATTCAAAAAATATGTGTTTTTTGGTGTTTTCAAAATATTTCCGAAAAGGCTTTATTAATTTTAGTAAAATTTTGGTTATGAAAAGTACCTAAAATCGCACATATTTTACAAATAAAAATGTGTGACGTCCTAATCATTTTAACAAAAAATAGGTACGACACATGTAATAGCACAATTTGTTAGAACTTTAAATCACTAAAAAAACATTTCTTAATATTTATAAGTCAGCTTCGTTTACAAGATAGATTCAATTTTATCAAACTCTGTTAAAGTTTATATTCAAATCTGTGATCGAATTCCCATGGAAACAAAAATTCTGTCTTAAATTATTTATTTTAAATATAATTTTTTTCTGGCGACGGTTTGTTTGAGGTCAGACGCCGGCAGACCGGCCGGCATAGATCCAATTAGTTCAGGAGATGCCGTCGGCTTCCGTTGTATCTACTCGCAAAAAACAATATTTATTAAATAAATAAGTCAAGAGATAATTTTGAATTCCGTCGGAATGCGATAACAGATTTGAATATCAACTATAAATATCAAGCTTACACATTTTTATTGCTAAAATATGTGCTATTTGAGATACTTTCCAAATTTCACTAAATGGACCATGTCGATAGGAACTTTTTATCTTATTTTTTGGGTAAGGTATCATCACGCTCTCTCTCTCTACACCAATTTTTCGGGTTCAATAATTTCTTAATTAATTAAAATAAATTTCAAAATTTTTAAAATAGATCATTCCATTTGAATTATAATTCTCGTATGCCGAATCATCCACAACCGAAAAGAAATCTAGCAGAAATTGAGCAGCTGCTCCTCGCAGATCGCACTTCGTGAAATAGAAATTTGTTCCGGGGCGAGAAATCTGAACAAAAGTCGAAAATAAGCACCCATCCAAGTGGGCCATAAGAATAATGGGAAATAAATAAAATAAACGTGCGTTATATGGGGGCATTTACTTCTAAAAGACCTACAAAAAATTAAGTTTAATATAAAAGAAAACGGTTATATTGGGATCGTTATTCCGTTGATTCGTTTTTTTTTGTTTCAAATATTGGAAAATACTTCATTTTTATGATAAAAAAATTAATTTATTTGTGCTGTTAGTTGCCGATTTAAATTGTATTTTAAGACTATTTTAATTTATATTTTAGTCATCGTTAGACCGTGCCCTGCACGGCGTATTAAGACAGAAGCGGATCTAGCCGTTGGGAGTACAAGAAGCTAAAGTGCCTCTCATACACATTCGTACATTAGAAAATTTAATTAGCACCATCAATGATGCACGAGATAATCTATTCAGTTCTAATACTAAATCCAACGAAAGAACGGAGGGCGTTTAAACAAATATCACGCGATCTATCAAAGTCAGAATGTTTGTGCAGAGTTGCATCAAGGGTTGACCTGAACTTTATTAAATTTCTGAAAGTGTATAAACTGCAAAATTGTTGATTATATAACTTTTATGCATTTTTATAAAAATAGGAATATAAACGATATACAAGTATTCAAAAATTAAGGAAAATTTAAGTTAATCCCGAACAAACGACTTTTACGACGGTAGCGTTCAAACCTGTTTAAATGCCGCTCCTGTAATGCACAGAAGATGTGCTCTTCTATACAGTACAGGAGCGGGATTTAGACAGGGTTGAATGCTACCGACGTAAAAGTCGTTTGTTTCCTTACTCGTGGTTCGAGCTCAATTAATATCTTACATAAAAGAACACAACTAATATTAAAATTATTTGGTAGTGTTCCGAAGGTACATTTGGGCTAATTGCGGTCCACTGTGACTCTGAGGAAATTAGGAAGTTCACATGATCGATAGCAAATGCCTGCTGTCATTGTTGGTATAATTGCGGTAAAGTAAAAACGGACTTTAACAAATCAACACCAATGTGTTGTTACCCCATGTTAATCCTATCAAAGTTAAGATTCCATAGGAATTATAATTTAAATATACTTGTGTAAGTAATATCGAACCTTTTGGCTTTATCCTTCAAGATACACCTACACATTAGGCATGATGAATAATTCTTTGTAATAGGTATTTACCCCATTTTTTTCTATTTTTATGCTGCGTCCTCAAGCCTTCCAACTGCCGCCTTGCCTAGTATTAAAATAACTTTCCAAAAATACACAGTAAATTTATGTGCTAGGAAAATACATCTAGAAGATTCCTCTTATTTTAAAACCTAAAATGTCCTATCGTATATTTTGGATGTATAAAATCTGCGTTATAACTTCTGAAAAGGCCGATACATTTTAGTGAGCGAATCGTAAGCTATTGAATTAAACGTGATGGCAAAACCACGAAACTCTCATAGTCCAGGTACTTAATACAGCAAACACTAGCAAATAATTTCTGAGACACTATTGCCAAAAATGGACGTAAAGCTGAACATAACGAATAATGAAAATATTGTCGCTGACACTAATTTTCGTTATGTCAATATCAAAATTTAATTTGCTTGACTTTTTTTGCTTACTGTTTCGTGGTTTTACCATCATTTTTAATTGAATAGTTTAGGATTGGCTGACCAAAATGTATGTAATGTATTGGCACATGGGTTGAACATGTCGGCCCCTTCATGAAGTTATAATGCAGTTTTTCTATAAAATATACATTGAGCCACCTCAAAAATTTCATGGGATTTCCTATGTTCAACTTAACGATGCATCACCCGGTATATTTTTTTAGTTAATTTAACGTATAAACTTAACTGTCTCTTTAAGTAAAGCGTAACTTAAAAAAAAATAGATTCTGAATTTCACTACATGCGAATTGTGTCTGTAATTACAACTATACAGGCAATTTTTGTCAATTGTATATACACAACTATATTATGATACTGACGTGAACTTATAATTTAATAATTATTAAAGGGTTGAAAATATTCTTATGTCGTCCAATAATATGTAGTAATATAATAAATAATACGTTGGTTTACCTGCATGGTTACGATAAACGAAATCGAAAGTAATTCAAATTTCACGTTGCATTATAGAATGCCTTGGGCGAAAGGAATTGAAAATCTTAGGATTGCTGATTGAAATACTCAGTTATTAATATTTTAAATGCCCCTGCGTGCTTACGAAATAGGCTAACAAATCCTTATTTTTAAAATTTCACTTTATTTCCAACTGGTTTCCTATACTAAAATATTCAATTAGAAGATATTTTATGTAAATTGGCGGTTGGCTGATTTTATCTATTTTTTATTGAAGTTGTTCTTGCTGGTCTAGGAAAGAACTGCGATTAAATTTAAATGCATTTAACCCTATTAGGTGAGGTATGTACAAAGTTGCATTAAAAAAGCGATTAATCGGGCACTAATAAATATGCAGGAGGCAGCGAACGTTGGTAAAGGGCTTTTTTACCGTTAGCTTGGTATTTACTAAACTATAAATCGGCTTTAATGTACGGCTTTAACATAATTCGAGTGAAAATTGGTATTTGAGTAAGCCAAAATTTCTATATTCGAGGTGTTGTACTCTTAATAATATTTCCTTGAATTATAACAATATCAAATTGTGTAACCAAGGACCGAAAGAATCAAGTCTACGTTATAATAATTGTAGCATACAATTATTATTAAAAACATGTATTTACAAATTAAGAGCATATTTCCTTATAATTTTTTTCCTTATTTCCTGTAATTTCCACTGGGTATATTTATCACACAAGAAATTAAAGTACTTCTATAGGTGTGCTTTAAACATTTTTACGTATTACGAATTAGTGCCTACTTTTACTTTGTAAATTTTGATAAACAAAAGTCTATAGTCTATTTATTTTCAAAATTCAGTAGAGCAAAACAAATACACGCGACGAGCACGTGGACAGCACACAGGGTCGCATTAAGAACAATATAACAATAATCTCAACAATATACAATCTCGAACAACGCATGAATACCTGAAATAATAGCCTACACTGAACAACGAAAGTAAAAATTACAAGAATATTTTTGTAAAAATTACAAAAATATGTTTGTAAAATTTACTAAAATCTTTTGTAACTATTTTGACACATGATAGTAGTACTAACGCCCAACGTTGCTTGACTTCAGTGATCGATTTATGTTTCCTATTAAGTCCTACTCCTATTCTTTGTTGCGAAAATTGCCATCCTAGGCATGCATCTCATTTATGCCTTTTATTCTTGTAAAAATATTTTTACAACACTTCATTTAAACTTGGTAATTTTTATAATAAAAAATACTAAATAACGTATATACCATACATTTTAGAAAATGTAACTACTGGAGTTATAAATAAATCAATCAAACAAACATTCGTTTGTAAAATTTACAATATATTTTAATAATTATCGTACAATAGAATTTTTACTATAATAATTTTACTATAGTGTTTGTTCCATGCGCATAGATTCGTTGTAAAATTTGATTTTACTAAATTTATTAGAAATTTTTCTATAGTTTTTGTAAATTATATTTACAATATTATTTTGGTACAGATTACTAATAAAAAAAAAGTAATTATTAATACTATATTTTATAGGAAATTTTATTTAATACAAATATTTACAATAATAATTTTATTTTACTTTTTTTCGGGTAACTTGAAAACAAATGAAAATCGGAATGTTTCACGTATGCAATACACTGCTGGGGTTTGGCCCGTTCCTCCCGACTCGCCCTGTATATAGTATAATTTGCCATTTCCATTCAATTCTGATTTGCCAATTTTAATTAGTCATTCGTATCTTTGCCGAAATTATAGTCATTGGGAATGTTTGGACCATAGTGATAAGGAAGGCATATTTATTATTCAGTATCACGCCAAAATTGAGTACCCAACAATAGTTCAAGGACTAGACAGTTGATAAATATATTATATATTTTTTTATTTGCCGACGTTGTTGACTTATTTTGTAACGTATACTACATACGTATTACAAATTATAAATTACCTATTTGAATATGTGCGACTTTTATTCATAAGAAGTTTGGGTCTTCAAAATAAACAGGAAGACACTATAATATAAGTATTTATTGTTTCCTGACATTTAAATGAATTAGTTTTATTGGTCCATTGTGATCTTATACAACAAAAAATAATTTTGTTATAAATAAAGAGTGGTATTTAATCTTTTTTTAAATCACCGTGGCGCGCAATTTGCTTTTTTAACATTTGTTATGCCTGTTTAGAAAGTCATTAATATATACTTTCTTTTACAGCAGCTGCCAACTCGCAAAGAGCGACGAGGGAGTTCCCCAGCCAGGGCAAACTTGTGATATTAAAATAGCCACTGTAGAATAAGAATAGATTTAGTTCAGACCGTTAGAAAATAAAATGATAGATAAAATGGCGGAAACTTATTTCGATACGATGCTCCCTATTGGTATAGAGCAATTCGGCACAGGGTCGCTGATAAACCACTCTAGTAGCGACGAAGACGAGAAATTTTCCCAACAAGACTACCACATGCTGTCTGATGATCACTGGAAGAAATTTCAGCTAGATTTTCCTGAATTATCAGATATTGATGATATATTTAAAGAGCTCGATGGTGGTAGTAACCCAAGCAGCTGGTTAGTAGATGTAGATAATAAGGAATGCTTATTCCTTAACCACGACTGTATGTGGGCTGGACACTGCAGCAGCAAAGAACATGCCGAAGAGCCCAGATCGAGCTTAGGTTGCATTGTTCCAAAGCCAATAGTAATCAAGAAGGAAATGTGTCCTCCTCCGCCCGTTGTAAAACCCGCTGGATCGGGTCAACAAAGCTTATTAAAGCCATCTGTTAAAGCTGCAAACACCATGACGCCTACGTGTATACCGCCAACTAATTCTACAAATGTTATCCAACACACTCCTCAGACACCTCCGGAATCTGATGACGAGGAAAATAAAGCGCACACCACAACTCTTCTTAAAATTCTAAATGATGCCATAAATGAGTGTGATTTGGAGGACGACAGCGATTTGTGCGAATATTTTGAAGATAAGGGCGTTGAAGTCAAAGAGGAACCAATTGAAATCAAAGAAGAGCCACTTGATATCAAAATGGAACCAGAAGATACCGAATCTGAACAAGATGAGATAAGTTACCAGCAATACAGAAAACGCACCCAACTAGCTGCTGAAAATGATCATAGCTATCATAAAGATAAGAATGCAGTTATGAGGCATAATAACTATGGGCTCGATACTCCTTCCGATTCCGGTAAGTGTTTTGAGAGTTTTGATTCTTTATATAGGATGGTGGTGTCACCGGGGGACTACATCATGGTAGTCGTCCAATAGTTTTAGGCTTGTATAATTGATCCTATGCATATAATTACTTAATCAAATGTTTATTAAATGAAAGTTGGTTATCCCTTGCCACCTACCGCCTGCAAGTCAATAATAATTGGTTATTATAATAAACTATAAAATAAATAACGCGTCGCGCGTCGGTGTGAGATAAATTTCGCACGGATTAGCTCCGGGAAACAAAACGAAAATGTCCCGTTAAATGCATTTTTGTTGTTTGGCGCAATATCGTTTCAGATCAGTGATCTGAGTGCCACACACGACGCAGTAGTGCCCGCCTCCATTTAAATTCCGAAGGGCATTAGAGAGTTGTTGCCGCACAGTGGCAATTAGCACAGTTTGAAAGGTTAAGCTGTCCAATAATCGTGCGTAAATGGAGTGGAAACTTACTAGGGTGGAATTTGATTGGCGCAAATTTCGCACATAAATACTTGTCGTTTTAACATCCTAATAGTAACTGGTATCGCGTTTTATAGAAATTACGCGTTCTATTTTACACTTGATGCTGAGACAATGTTTGCTTCTTTTGACAGGTGTGTAACTAATTCCCCTATTCGAGAAAATTTGCTGGAACATATGTGCGGTCTGTTTGGATGACATAATCTCGGGTGCCTAATTAGAAATGGGAAGGGCTTTTAGAAATTTCTTTTAAATTAGTTACCATTTTTTCGTGAGAACCTCGTTTCGGTACGCACAGTTTGGTATGGGAGCTTTATATTATGAAGTAGGTAATTTATTTTTCACTGAGAAAAACACGCGCTTACCTACTTAATTGTATTTATTCTAAATTACTTAATAAACAAACAGAAAAAATGTTATTTAGTTGGTTTAATAGATAACTGTTCAGCTTGATTAAAGAGAACCGATTAGATAAGTTGAAATTCTTATACGAGTGATTTTAACATTAAAGTAACTGAACTTTTAGTTGTCGGCATTGTTGCTTCGGGCGATGCATTTCTTTAAACTGTCAATTTTATGTAAATAATTTCTTATCGTTAAAGTATAACAATTTAACTGCTAAGTTTTACATCATATTCATTTTGTGCTTATCAAGGGTCTCGTAACGCATGTTTACCTGTTTATACTAAACTCAAAACCGAGTATGCAAGTTCACTGCCCCTTAAAGATTACAGTTCAAGTAAGATACACATTCAAAATTAAAATAAAAACATGTTTGATGGAAGATTTTTAAAAAATTGCTTTTTAACACGTTTTTAACGTTGCCGCTTTAACTGTTATTTATTTAAATTGTTGGAAAGAACAAAAACAACAAACCCGAACAAATCAACAAAGTAGTAGCCTTTCTAGTTAGACAAGCGAAGTCTTTCTTAAATTTCATAGGGTTTGAATCAAGTGCTCAACGTAAAACATGCTAAGGCTATAAAAGTCAACCGGCAAAACCCTCGACATGTAAAGCATGTTTGAACAGAGTTTATCCGATTTGTTAGGCTTGAGCACGTACCCGTTTAAATCTTCACTTTTTCTGCTCCATGGGAGGGGGCACTAGTCAAATATTTTTGCGGTTAACAACCGCAGTGCCTTATTGGGGAGGATTTATGGGTGGCACACAAAAGAAACAATAGGTTAGTAAGGAATTTCTAAAATATTATGTGTCGTAAGAGATCAGTAGGGCAAATAAGACCGGTCCCTTAAAGTCTTATTGATTTTGAAGGGTGAGTGAACCCAGGTAGGAAGGCTACTTTACTATTTTATTATGAAAATTAGTTTCCGTTATGGGATCTCATACAAATTGGTGGGTTGTTTTCGAAGTCACACCACTTTTAATTTATTTATGCCACCTTAAATCCATTGCTTCAATTCCAATAAGTTCACGTATTGAAATTGGTATTATTGTATCTATACGTATTTGCATACTAACAGCAATTAAATTGATATTAACTCGGGAAAGGTTTATTTGCTGACACTAGTCAGAAAAAAAAACACGTTTGTTCAAATTAGACTAGAGAACAACATGTTGCCATTTTGTAACCATTGGTAATTAAGACTTGAGGATTGAAATTAAAAAAATGTCGCTGCGTGGTGCTGTGTTTATGATTTACTGTTTATTTTGACCAGCTTTTGAGCTAAAAATATTTAAGCAGCTAGCCAGATTCAACTCGCCGTAGTGTCGATGTTAAATACTTTCAGCCCTGCATCTGTCTGTAGCATAAACTTATTGAAATAACTATCAAATGTTAAAAGGAAATCAGCTGTAAAGACTAACGTCACAATAACAGGAGTCATGCTACACAGCGCTAATTCCATAGCTTGGCGGTTAATAGAGCCGAAATCAATGATGATTACATTTTGTAGTACACCATTTTCTTTTCTTGCGTCCTTATTGATGAGCCATGATATTGCGAAACGCGCCTAAAGATGACTTTGGCGTAAAAATATTTAAACCTTGGGCAGCGAAGGAAAGGATTTTAATAATCACTACCTGTAAATTGCAGTGGATGGTCAAAAGGGTCTAGCAAAGTAACCTGTAAATTTCGGCGTAGGACCTTAAATGTTACCTTTATTATTGATATTTATTTATTTCCAAAATAATGACGCACCTCTTTAATAAAAGTAAATCTATTAATTGTGTTTGTTTCATGGTACAATTTCTTAATTCTAAAAATTTGAAACGGGCGCGTGTGTTGTCAGGATGAAAAACCTCATTTTATGTATATCTATAGATACAAAACACTGCGATAACTAAACTTAACTGCTAAACAATAACTTTTTGCAGACAATATACAAAACACTGCGTAACCTAAACTTAACATATGCAAAATTCTCAGACAACTAAACTTAAAATCTAAAAAAATAACTTTATGCACTTGATATATAAAAATAGCTATGGAATTTTTGATTTTTCTACTTATAGGAAACGTTTTTACCAACATTCCAAGTTAAAATCATTATTTGTACCTAAATATGGGCATCCGCTGCAATATACGCTTTTATTTGGGGGTAGTTCTGACAAGGGTTACAAATTGAGCGCCGCTGCAATTTACAATCGCCGTGAGCTTATGGAATAATAAATAAGAGAATCAATCATGTAGCAGAGCACTATGATCAGCATTTAATATTTCTTGAAATTATTAACTAACATTTCTTTATTTTATTTAGTTATTTTACTTATATCTACTATTCACAGATTTTTCATATAAACTCTCCAAGTTTTCTTTTTAAACGTTTAAAAAAAATTAAATAATTTTAATCGTACCAAATTGATTAGGAGGACAACACGGATTAATGATTAGATTCCAAGTTGTGTAATAATTGGATTTAAAAATATTTTATTGCTACCCAGATTAAATATATTAAGTTTTTTTTTTAATTGCTAGGCGGGTATAATGACCCCAAGATTATTTATCATAGATAATAAAATATATTTTGACCTCGTCGTTTCATTTGTATAAGAGATTTTATCTCATCCTATCAAAATACACTACAATTGATATAAGTCGAATGGCATTAACATTTTTGTGTGTAGCAAGTACATTTTACTCAAATTGCCGGTAGAGAGATATCAGTAAATGATTTAAAAACCTTTTAGTACTTTTTTCGTAACAGGAATATCCTCGGTAGTATAACGTAATGGTACTTAATGCAATACAAACATATTGAAGGTCGATATGTTATCAATACATAATGAAGAAAGATTGATACATTACATTTAAATTAATAAAACCAATATTTTTAAGTTTCTTAAAGTTTTAAGTCGTTATAACCTACTTTGTGATAATCTCAATGGAAAATTTGATCAAATCGGTATTTTGTAATGTTGAAATTACACGAGGCAGTACTTGCTAAAATTGATACAAAGTACAACTGAATTACGACTTTTAAAAACTTGGTATACTGAATTATCATCATATTATAAAAATGTTAGTCATGTTACGGAGAGATGGAATCGATAATTAAGCCTTCATAGATGGATGGATGCATGCATTCCTCTCTTGTATTATTGCTATTGTAATAGTGAAAAATCTGAATGATGCACAACTACCGCAGGTTTTTTTACCCTTTTGGCGTTACCCAATGTGGAAAAGTTAAGCTAATCTCAAAATTTGACAGATGAATTCCAAGGAATTGTATGGGTAAAATTATAAATTAATATTTCTATATTTACTATCTTGTACAACTAAAAATTTAGATAAAACGCATTAGTCTTTAGTTTTTTGTTAGTCTTTTGTATATTTTCTTGACGTCAAATCCAGATCTATATATAGTCCCCGTACAGCCTCCGTTAGGATCTTCCCGATCACAAACTTATTTCGACGCTAAGCGAACTACCAATTAATTCTGAACAACTTTGTAAACCTCGCCAAGTGGGAATACCTGAAAGACCATTTTCGCACCTTTCCTTGGATGAGCGTATGCTTCTCTTCTAATGATCCCTCCGTCTGTGCTGGGGAGGTCTCCGACGTTATTCTAACTAGCATGGAAGCATTTATTCCCTCCTCCAAAAAACGGCCTTCCAACGGCAAGCCCTGGTTTAGCAAGGATTGTGAACGTGCTGTCGGATCAAAAAATCTGCCTTACCGACAGTGGCGTAATAACCCTACCACTGAGAATCGTACCATATTGGTTACCGCTCGAAACCAGTGTAAGCTAACAATAGATCAACGCAAAGAAGCTCATAACGAGAGGATCAAAAACAAACTTCTTGACAGTCCAAACAGATCAAGGTCCTTTTGGTCAGTCGCTAAGGTCGTCAGCCAAAATTTTACGAAGTCAACTATTTCACCTTTAGCACGTTCCGATGGTACAATAGCTTCCACAGCCGGAGACAAAGCGAACTTACTTGCTGCACTATTTTCTTCGCATTCCACTGTAGATTTCCAGGGAAGAATACATCCTAACATTCCTGCAGTTCAATCGGAAATGACCGAAATCGTATTTCGCCAGCGTCCCCTAAAAGGGTTCGACGTCACAAAGCTTTTGGTCCAAACGAAATTCCTGTTTATAGTTCAGAGACGCGCCGATGAACTAACACCAGTATTTTGTAGACTTCTCAACTTATCCTTCAAAAATCCTTCAAAAAAGGAATATTTCCATCGTGCTGGAAGGCGGCGCGAGTCCAGCCGAACATCATGGAGAGTCTCGTGCTGTTTCACTGGATATTTCTAAAGTCTGTGATCGTGTTTGGCATGAGGGGCATCTAAGTAAACTGCGATCTTATGGTATGCGCACACGCACCACTCCCAGAGTGCCTTAAAGGATTTTCCTATAATGTTTGATAAAAAAAATAAAAATTAAATACAATTCTATTCATAAAAACAAAAATGTGGATGTTTTACTTCAAATTAAATAATTAGTCGAATCGAAATATTTACGAATTATATCGTTGGTGCAATATTGATTTGGAGATTTAGTGAAACAATTGTTTCAAGGATAATTGATATGATCTACATCCATAGGTCATAGAAAAATTTGTTAATTGGAATTTTCTGGTATACTTATAAATAGCTGTTTTGAAATGTCAGTTTATATACGTAAGATATTATTTTTATATAGTCTGGATAGATATACTAAATTAAGTATACATACTGCAAAACATGCAAATTATTAAATATTTTAAACTACGCAAACAATTTTCTGAACATACATAATACACTCATGTGTAGTCATTAGTTGATTTTTTTTAGAGAACTGATCTATCTACAGTACAGTTTAAACGTGTCTTTTGCAAATTTTAAGTAACATTGGTTATTCGACATATTACACACGGATAATTGATTGATAGTTTGTTTATTATACAATAACATTTTGAATTCCTGCAAAACGATCTATATCCACAACCTCGATCACAATAATAGTGCAATTCCAGCGATGCAGACTATGCACCTAGACTAGAAATGAATGACTGCCAATAATGTTAGATCCGTTATTATAGCTTATTTCCGTACGTTGCAACCTTGAGTAAAAGCATGCACAATTAAAATGCCAGTAGTATTTGAAATAGTTATAGTATTTGAAATACTTTCCTCGTGACTGATTTTTCCTACAATAGCTTTTGAAAAGGTGACGTCGCATGTTGGCGTGTATAAAATAAAACTTTTCGTCCGAATTGAAAGTTGAAACCATATGGGGAAAAATGTATTGTTCGATTTAGGTAGCATTACTTTTTGTGTCAATAAAGACCAAAAATTACATAATTAAAAGGGACCATGCGCCTTTTTTAATTGTTAAATTTGACATTTTCCCCACAAAGTTTCGAAAAATTACATTTATTGATCGAATTGAAAAAGAAAATTATTTGGAAAAGTTGATTGTATAGTGATTTTATGGCCACATACCAAATTATAATCACTTTTGATAATTTTTGTTCCAATATTTATTTTCATTGAAAACGGAAGTCGACCCACCGTAAATCTCCTTATTTATACAATATCGTCTAAATTCATTTTTATACCAAAAATTCTCCCAAAATATTAATTTTCAACAAGGAAACTAAATTGTAGTTTAAAAATGTTGCCATTTGTGGAGTAAACTCCTCATATATAATATAAATAAACTTACAACTTTTTAAAGATTTAACCAACGAAGAGAGTCTTGGTTTTTAAATAATAAATACGTTTGAAAAAATGGAGGTATTAGAATATTAGCGCCGTTGTTTATAATTACGGTGGTAGAGTCGACTTCCATTTTCAATGAAAATAGATATTGGGCCAAAAATAGATAGAAAACAAGAATTATCATTAAGTGATTTAAATTTGGCTGTGGGCATAAAATTACAATACAAAAACAACTTTTTCAAACAAATTTTTAAAAAATTCGATCAATAAATGCCATTTTTCGCCATTTTGTATAGAAAATGTCAAATTTAACAGTTAAGAAAAGCCCCATTGGTCCCATTAAATTATGTCATTTCTGATCTTTTACTTAAATCGAAAAATAAATATTTTCACCATATGGTTCCAACTTCAATGGTGACACTGTATTATAATATTGGTGCCAAATGATGCACTTTTTGGTTTTTAATTATTTTATGACATCTAATAGAACCCTGACGGCAAAGAGTTTGTTCTCAGGTAAAGTACGGCAACTAGAGATCCTTTAGTTTTATTGCAGTCATTAAATCGGAACTAATTGTCATGAAAATAACTTTACCAAGCGGGTTTTTGGAAAAGGGTGGATTTGGATAGCTATCTTATTTTCAGCTATTATTATGTTAATTTGTTTATCTTTATGTTCGAGGTTTATCACTGTTGAGGATGATGATGTTCCCATTTGAAAATGTGCAAATTATCTCATTGTTGTTGATTGTATTTAGAACTAACGAAACACAATGAGCATCTGTAGTACTACTATATTCATCTTTGCTTACCTCATTCATACATGATTCGAGGGTGCAAGGAATCAGGCCCGGTTATTTCGTTAGTCCCGGATAAAAGTTATATAATCACTATGGCTAACTACTGGCATGCGCTGCGATCATTCTTCTAGTACAAATTCCTCAAACTTTTTTGACCACGGACCCCGTTTGATTTAAGAATTTTGTTGTGGGCCCCAGCCGCTAGCTACATTAATACAGAATTAATTCTAGGACAGGATGTCATGCCTAATTAATTACCTTTATTTCAAAATAATTCTTATTCGAATGTTATTGTTTTTAACAAATCAAACAGCATTAATAACCAATAAGCTGAATATTGCTTGCAGCAAATGTTCTTAGGCGCCTTTTATGCACGCGTTTTCTGTCGAGCGATAAAAATCGTGGCGTTTTCTAAAGATATTGTTCGAAATGTGAGCTTTTATGTGGAATGAACGACATCATTGCATAAAAGTGTACATGAAGAACAATGTCTTTAGAAAACGCTGCGATTTTTATCGTGCGACACAAAACGCGTGCATAAAAGTGGCCTTAGTGAGATGGATGATACTGCTTTCTACTTCCACTTGGGCTTGATTTGAAGAAAGCTGCAGCCGTATATATCTAGTTCGGCATAAGTCGATTACAATATTTTGTTTCTGTGACATTTTATTTCCACTTAGTGGTTCGCGGACCCGAACAAACCTACATTAATGATGGTGTATTGTTAATAATGTTGGGTTTTAATGTTAGATAAATATTTTAACTTCTCTGTTAAATAAGTAATCATATAATAAATATCGTTTCTGAAAATTGAAGGTTACATGGAAAAAACTATTTTCCAAAGAAAATTATATTATTTCATTTTGCATCAGCATTCTAGGAAAACATTTCTGATGGTAAACAATTTAATATTTACACTGACACTTAGTATATACAGGGTGTTACAAATTCGGGCGTCACCACTGGGATTTCGGAAACGGTGAGAGAAGTCGGTTACATTGGGGGCCCAATAATATGCCGCAAAAAATCAATAATAAATACAGGGGCTTTCAAAATATTTGGAAAAATCAAAAATTTTGCGTTTCGGTTTTTATTTTTTCCTGACTTTGTTTGAAAAGATGTCCAAAAATAAATTTCACTTTCTTATTGCTACTTTTCATTCTTCACAAGATGGCATCATCAGATCTTTCATGCGACATTTCGTCTTTACGTCACCAACATCAACTTATTTTTTTAAATACGGACCTGACTTTTTTTGTTTAAATTATGAAAGAGAACCGAAATATGCGTTCAGTGGTATACAACACTTACTGATTTTCCGACGTTTTGTTCCTTAAATTGACCATCTTCATTAAAATACCCCTAGTACGTTCCTGTAATTGAAGAAATTGAAGATTTTAAAATTATTATTGCTATTTATGTCTTTAATTGTTATTGTTATTACGTATATACTACTATTACTGTATTTTTTTATTTCCAACTAATAGTTGTATCAAATTTCTACTAAGCGTAAGTACAAGTAATTTATTTTATTAATACAAATGAAATTTGACTGAGCCAGCACTTTCTTAAGATTTAAAAAAAAGTAAATTACAGGTCAATTTAAGGAATGAAACGTCGGAAACCGCACTGTACGTAGTTTTCTGTCCTTTTTTTTATAATTTAAACAAAAATATCCAGGCCCGTATTTAAAAAAAAATAATTTGATGATGGTGACCAAAAGACGAAACGTGCCGCCTTGTGTAGAATAAAAAGTAGCAATGAGAAAGTGAAATTTTTTGGACATCTCTTCAAACAAAGTCAGGAAAAAATAGTTTCTAAACTGTATTTTTGATTTTTTTTGCGGCATATTATTGGGTCCATAATTACCCAACTTTGCACCAATTTAAAGGCCGAATTTGTAACACCCTGTATATCTATAGAAACTTTAATGATTGTTTTCAACATCTCGTGGTTGATTATATAACATAACAATTAGTGAGGTCGGCGCCGGCGTCGGTTAGTCGGCGCTGTGGTCACGTTGCATTATGCATTGCTAATTATTAAAATTCCCGGCTCGCCGAATGACCGAGATATTAGTAATAGTAAATGACGGAAAAAGCGCCGAACAACTAACTCTAAGCACGGAGTAGAATGTGGATAGAAAAACGTCGTCAGATTTTTCATCAGTAATTTTTCAGGCATATAATGAGCGCTAGGTCGTTTATAACAATTTAATTTCAATTAGTCGAAAATCGTTTTTTTAAGCAGATGGTGAGCGGTGCTGGTAACAAAATGGTGCCCAGGTCAAGTATAAAAAATAGGGTTTACCTTACAGCTTGTAAGGTATATTGACAAGGCTTGAAAATATACACCCAGGCGAGCTTTCGCGCTTATTTGCGCACGCACAAGCCATTACTAATAATATTTTACTATCACGCCTAACGTGAAAGTGTTGCACTGCAACTGGCTATGCCGTGGTTAAATTTAAATGCACTCCTATTGAAAGCAGTTGTTGCAGGAATTTACGACCACGGTTCGCTCGAAAGGTGCATTTCGCCGATTCGGCGTTGCCAAACTATACAATTCTTATCGTTGACTTTCAGTATGGCGTAAATTTAGGTTTATATAGAAAAGCGAATGTGCTTGATGACCTTTACATAATAGAACAAGTGGTATTGAGCCTGTTGAATTTATTTGACATGGTACACATCAAATATTTTACAGATATGATTATTGACTATAGTATTAAAAAGTAATAAAAGCGCTTTTATATGCTGATTTAATCTTGGGAAACATTTCTTTAAACTAGCTTGCAATGCGCCTTCCTAGACTTCCTTACTTGCTATTCAAACACCATGAATAATAAGTTAATATTAGCCTACACCTTTAATTACAATTATTTGCGCGAAATTGTATGTTGAGCAGAAATAGACACCACGTCAAGCAAATTGCGGGAAACTAGAAACCTGCATGTATGCTGCAACCCAACGCTACTACATTGCAAATTCCTGGTCAATGCTCGTCAGGTCATAACCGTTGTGACGTCGCGTCGGTGTTCGGTTGATCCTGCTCTACTGTCGGAATGTCGCTCTTTTTTGTCCAGTCCTGTTGTGGGGCCTTATTCATGAACCAACTGAATTCACATATCCAATTATGACAATTCGAAAGGATTCCGCTCAGAATCATGCAACCTTGCACAAGTTTTCACCAAGCAGTTTAGAAAAATGAAATAAATTTTCTCATGTCGCTGTTATTTATTTAATACTTCCTTCCTTGGAAGAACTTAGATACGATCACGTCACATTGACGTGTATAAACTAGATAGAAATACCGGGCCTTGCAAATGCGGCGGAAGCAAATGCGGGATCCCGCGGTGATTTCGCGGGATTGACATTGCGGGATTAAGCGTGCGGGATTTGCGGGACTCGATGTGAGTGCTGTATGTTAATAAGAAGTTGTTTTATGCAATAAGAAACAGAGTAGAGGAGCAGGAAAATATTTATTGCATATAGGTACAATACAATAGTACGATTAGTTTAACGGTTACATGTTACATTGATTTTGAAAGTATTTTCGGAGAAAAGATAACAATCATGTTTAATGTTTCATCTTTTAGATTTGATCTTATTTTATTGCACACTTGTCGGCGGAATAGATTTTACACAATTTGTGGCCCTCTGATTCGAATAGTTGGCGCATATCGGTCGATGTGATAAACTTTCCAAAGGGTATACCATCTTTAGCTACCAGTCGAGACAATCAAAACTTTTTTCTCAGATGAAAAAATCGGTAATTTTCATTTTCTTAGATAGCACAGAAGAACCACTAACATCTGAGCACTTACCAACAGAACTAAACGAACTGCTGGTACTAGCTTTCATTTCCTGTGTTATTTTATCAATATCAACACTACCGCTGCTGCTCTGGACTTTCAAATTTATATTATGCTTTGTTTGTAAGTGGGTGTGAAGACCTTTGGTGAAACGAGCAGAGATTTTGATAATGCTAGGGCATAGCTTACATTTAGCTGTAAGGCCATCTTCATACTTTAAAAAATAATTCCAAACTAAACTTAAACCTTTATTGTCTTTGTAAACTACACTGACACTCATTTTTGTGATTGCTGTTTAAATTCCATGTAAAATATTCAACCACTTGATAAATGTCACTAGATACTAGTAGAATAACGCCCTTACTTGCGCACGTACGCAAGAAAACTGTTCTGTTTAACGTATTTTCAAGAGCCCAGCATGGCGGGGAATCCCCGACGCGTCGACCAAAAATACCGCAGTTCATTGTTTGCTATCCCGTAAATCCGCGGGATCGATAGGCTCAATCCCGCAGGTTTGCGGGATTAAAGTGCGGGATTGCATTCCCTAACCGGGTCCTTGTTTCTTTCAAGTCGGTGTATTCAAGTAGTATAAAGTAAAAACCAAAATTTAATAATTTAATTGACCAATTAATGCAGTGATATCTAAGGGTTCGGGGGTGCGTTTAGAGCGTTGAAAATAAATAATTTTGAGAATAAGCTCCTATTAAGCCAATGTTTGCATGCATTTTTTGAAATTTTGGTTTCGGATTTCGCGGCTTAATTGATGTTCGGTTTTAGGTTTTGTTTAGGCGCCAAAGGCCTGAGAACGCCGCCGCCGCGAATTCTTATTGTAAAATAAAAATGGTTATTAATATAATAAGGATTGTAAACGAATGGTGAAAAATTGCTGGTTATTTGAACATGTTCTGACGACTGTAATTTATGTTATTTTCTTTAACACGCAGATGCATCTTGGCGCATTGGTACGTTAAAAATAACAACGGTCAATTTTTAAGTGTTCCACAAATAAGTATATACTTCTCAAATACCCAGTACCCACCCTAACCGATATTAAAATTATTTGCTAATAAAATGCAATCAAATATATTCGCTAAACTAATTAAATTGATGGAGTTGAAATTTGCATTTAGAGCTGCACTTACCAGAAAATTAGCTTTAAATTTAGTGCGCCCTCATGCATTTCTATTTAAATTTTAAGAAATAAGTGAGCATGTGAAATGGTAGTTTTGTATCCGCAATAAAACTTTTCGCAACTCCACGGAAAGTCGTTAAAAAGGAAGTGTAAACATATTTGTGTGTCGGCCGAACTGTCTAATTAGACGTCAATTTTAATCATCAAAATCCGCATCGTAACTGACAGATATAAAAAGCTTTTTTGCATGCCTCGGAGTCATTCAAAAACGAACTGAATAATCTAAAAATAAAGTGCAATCACCTAATTAATGGTTGTTAAGGAAATTTGCGAACGATTCGCCTAATTTAAATAATTAAGTCATTAAATATGCAGCTGTATTATCATCTTGCAGAAAACTCGTAGCATGTTCGTTTTAAAAATTACTTGTAAATATCATTAATTTGACCACATAACAGGGCTTTCGTAAATTGGTTAATTTGAATCTATATACAACAATAATTATTAAGAATAGAAAATAATTTGTCCATACATAATTATACAATAATTAATAAGTTATATAAGTTTTTTCGAAATTTTTCTCGTTCTAAGGGGTTTGTAAGTGAGAAAAATACATATTTTTTTTTATGATGTTATATATCGCGGGCGACCTGGCATTACCTCCTATCTAACAATTGACAAACTTTACAGTACATACAAAAAACTTTATTGCGGCTCTTAGAAGACAATGTTGTTACTTTATTCTTTAATTGCACATGCAGAGTATTTTATTTGTTACAATTTATAGGTGTTGATACAATAAAACTTTTATATGAAAAATCTATGTCAGACAGGAGATATTGCCATTATTGTAATAGTTAATAGGAGATTTTGCCTTGGTTTTTATTAAGATAGGATAAATTGATATAAGGAAAATAAAGACTAAAATTATTAGAAAATAATTTTATTTAAACAGGTAGGTACCCAAGAACATCACTGAAAACGATACAAAAATATTAAACAAAGTACGTTTCTTGAAACGACTAAACCTAAAGAATATCGACTGCCACTTGCGCTTTTTAAATTTTACTGACATAAATAAAAAATAAAAATTTTAAATTTCTATTACATTTCTGCTTTATTTCAAAAGCATCTAAACAAAAAATTTATCCAATTTTTGCTTAATTGAATAATTATAGAACAAAAAATAGCATGCTAGGATTTAAAAAAATGGTATTAAAATAAGCCTATTAAATTCCCATTAAAATTCAACTATTCAAAAACCAAATTGTCGTAAAATAAATGGGTATCTTGTGGCAAAACCGACTTAAGGTCCTGAAGGTGCTGCCACTTTTGTTTTTTTATTTTACATCGACTTTTTAAAAGTTGTGGATAGTCATTTATTACATTTAAATTTTTTGGTCTTACAGGTAAATCAACATAGTCACTATCGTAATCTAACTTTACTTGAATTTTTCCATCGCCTGTGTACTTAATACATTTGATATTATTAACGACAGGATCATTGCTCTTTCTACCAGGGCGTATTGAAGAATATCGAAGATATTGGGAATCAGAAAAATTTTTAAAAAAAGTGTAGTCCAAAATTTGTACCGTATAAGGTTTTGGATTTATTCTTGATTCTTTAGTAACCGCAGCGTAATCGCTTGGTAAATGTATTTCGCGATTACGCAATTTTCTTTCTATTGTACTATGAACCGAGTCACACTCCATTTGAGTGTGACCCGGCTCCAAATACTTCTGGTATACGCATGTTTGATGTTTGATTGAAAAGTTTAATATAGCATTGGACAAAATATTATTTCTATTCTGATAGCCACACCCATCAGAATAGATAATAATAGGCAATTTCTCAGGGGTCAAACAGTTTTTCTCTAAGAAGTCTATTATGCAAGAAGTAAACGTGGATGCTTGTAGCTCATTATTTTGGTCCTCGGAAAACCAATAGCAAGTAACATCGCGAGTGACAAGGTTGTATACAGTAAAATTGTGACAACACAATTTTGTTTTAAAGTAAATTTTTCCGGCAGGCAAAAATGGCGCTAGTTTGACTGCCTGTAAATCCATGGTTAATGCCACAACTTCCCCCCTTTCGGCTAATTCTTTATCTGTTGTCTTTGCCTTCCTAGCCTTTTCCTTATTCGCGACATGAATTGTCCACTTCTCTTCCGTTTCATTTTTATATTTATAAGCAAAACATGTATTACACTGATCTTTCTTTTGCCGGAAAAGTGAGAGATTCTTTTCGTGGAAGACTTTATTAAATACATTTCGGCTTAATGACGAATGTCCCTGTTCTTTGCAATAGTCTTGATAAACTTTATACAAATCACTTAGCGTTTGAAAAGAAGACTCCAAATATAATTTCAATGTATCCTTACGGCAGTAATGTGCGGGTAATTTTGGCAGTTGTTGAAAAAAAGTATTGAGGTGTTGATACCCTTCCACAAAACGATCTTTTACGGATTTTTGTACACAAGGTTTTGCTGCCATACCGTACGAACTTTTATTTACCCATTCTTGTACAGTTTTGTAGCCTATATTAAGCGTGTTGATAAACGTAGTGCGGCATACTTGAAGTTTTTCTTCTCCGTTATTTAAAAAATAAACAAAAGTTCCCTGTCTTCTAGAACTTTCACTGGACGTCCTTGTAACGTTATTTTTTAACACGTGTGAAGAAACAAAAGTTTTTCTTTGTTCCCAATTTGTTTCGTTCCAAAATTTATTGAAAATGTTTTGCCTGCATTGATCACTAAATTCGGAACAAAATCTTTTTTTAGAACTTTTGCAAAGTGATGAATTACATGCTGGTTTTAGCGATCGTCCAAAGCGTTGACAGTTTTGTTTAATTCTTTCGCCATCCTTTTTAAACCCCACGTATGCTTTGCCTTCCATTCGTAATTTTTTGTTTTTAATACGAGTCCAGTCTTTTTCATCAACTTTTTTCTTTCTCTTTCTTCCTTCATTAACATTTTCTTCATCGATGCATTGCTTCTCTTTTGTAATTGTCACATCTGTTTCGCTTTCTGTATCCACCTCACTGTTTGCTGACGGTTTATACGAAGAATCAGTATTATTTTCATTTTCTTCGTCACTTGATGCTTCATAGGGTACTAAAGGTTGAATAATATTGGTTGCATAGGTATTTTTTGGAACATTGCACTGTGAGGAATCATTAATAACGCTATTAAAATGTGAAAAAGTTTGTTCCACTAAAACTTCATTTGTAGTAGGCACAAACTCAATTAAGGCTCTATTATTATTTAATAAAATAGAGTTGTCCCACGTAGACTCTTCTTCTAAAGCAGTCGAAAAGTTTAATAAATTTTGTGTTTGATGTGTATGACTAGTATCATCTATATTTATAATGTTTAAGCAGTCTTTAAAATCCCTTTCCGAATTTTCGGTAGTACTTTCGGCAATGAGGCAGTCTTCTAGGTCAGGTATATAGTCTCTCAAATTATCACATTCTAAATTAGTAGCTACGTTTGTATCAGTAATAAGTAGGCCTTCGGGCGTTTGCGTTTGTAAATATTCTTCTTCGGTGATTACATCTAAATTAAGTATATCAAAATGGTCTATGTCTGCACCTTGCTGTTCCATGGAAAAGTCTCCATTAGAATGAGAATCACTCTTTTTAGATGATTCCAACAAGGCGAAAATCCTTTTGGTTCTGGAACCCATGTGCGAAAATCTCCTATACAACTTTTCTATGTTGTTGCAAAACCTCCTATCTGAAATAAAATTAAAAAGTCGGTTTAAGTAGATGTACAATCCAATTATAGATATAATTAAACTTATAAAAATATTTATACAAATTAAAATCATGTATTTGACCAAAAATATTAAATAAAACTTACCGTATTTCACATAAAAGCCACAAGCACGTGCGAACGCCTCAAACTACATCGCTTAACTGACTAAGAATAGGAGGTTTTGCATGACGCGTCAACTTGCATTTCTGATGGGAGTATTTGAAATACCATAATTTCAAGGTGTTCCGATTTTTTGAAGTATATGATAATTTTACTAATTATGCGCACGAACCAGTAAAACGCAAAAATGACAATAACTCATTTTCGGTAAAACCTGCAGATAGGAGCTTTTGCCAGGTCGCCCGCGATATTTTATGAGGTTATATTCGTTGGGAAAAACGACCTCGGGAAGGTCGTTCCACAAGGATGAAGTCCTCCAGCTGAAAGAATTCTTAAATAATGAAGTTCGAGGAGGGCTAAGCTTAACCACATATGGATGGGCGGCAGTGGTTCGTCGTGTATTTCTGCTATTCGTCGCTCAAATAAGAAAAAAATCATAGATTTATTAAATCTAGTGTATGAATTTCTTACTCATAAAAACTGCATACCGCCGACGAATACATTGAACCGTTCTCAAATTATGGCTTATTTTCGAAAATAAACTTTCACTTTCGCCACCCTATATTTCTAGAACGAGAAACATTTCGAAAAATCTTTTATGACTTAAGTCTCGGTTTAGTTTTACTCTATGGCCCATAAGTTATGGGACACCCTGACTTATGTGTTGTTACGAGAAATTAAGCATAGGTAACTAAGTGTATGCCCACAACGGCGCACCGCCCCTCGCCCTTATCCTGGTACCATAGCACCGCACAGCCTCGCTTGAGCTTCGCACAGTAGTCCCTCGACATCGAGATATAAACATGGACTGTGCGTTGTAATCTTCTTCCGATGAAGAAGATATTGTTTTAGACTCTAATATAACAAAGTGGTACTTATATTCTTAAGCAAAAATCAAAATTGCCAGTTCATCCCATTAACGTAAAGACAAGATTCAATGGCGAATTTTATCACCTTTATAATGATCTAAGGAAAAAATTCTGAACGTAATTTATGTAATATATAAGCCTTCAACGGAAGAAGATGACAACGCACAGTCCATGTTTATATCTCGATGTCGAGAGACAAACTGATCGACAGGCAAGGCAATGAGTGCACCGTTGTGGACACTACTGTGCGGTGCTATGGTGCCAGGCTAGGAGCGAGGGCGCTGAGCGGTGCTCCGTTGTGGCCATACACTAAGTCGTGATTAGATATACTTATGGGGCGACCGACACTGGTCCTCTCGGCCTTAATGAAAATTGGTATAAAAATAAGGTACACGCACTTAAGTGGCAGCTAACTTAAGCTATTTTAGAGATCCTTAAGAGAATTTTTAACAGCACCATAATCTTGATAAAATGCTTTTCCCATGCATATTTTCTTTAATGTCATTGATTTTTTGATTAAATTAATTAACATTTCGGCAATAATTTAAATTAACTTTGTTCTAAGTTCCGTTTAGAATTGTGGTCGATTTATACGAGACCCACCACTTTATACCTGGCGGCAAGAATATCCCCAAGGTCTATACAATTCTAGTATATACTCATTCATTTCTTGACAGAACCACTTCGAGAATAGTTGTTTGGAATCGGAGTTTTTCTAAGAACTGTTTGGGTTGGCGATTATGGGAGACCCAAATAAAGAGGCAAAAATTACCGGGTTTTATTTGCATAACAACGTTGGGAATGCAATAAAAAGACGCGAAATTTCTCAGTATTACAGACTAAAGTGCACGACGGCATTCTTTTAGAGTTGGATGTTTCCGTCGGCCGGATGTTGGATACAAGTTGAGCTCCCCGACAATTAATTATCATGTATTTTTGGTTGGTTGGTCGAATTAAGGGGATCAACAAGAAATTAATGGTGACTTTTTGCATCTTGCTATAGCTGACTCTCAGCGCCAACTATTTCTGAATGGACTCTTGAGGAAGATTTTCAGCTCCTTGAAATTAACTTAAATAATAATTGAAATAATAATACAAGATAATAGCATAGCTATAGCAAGGATAGAACTAACATAAAACGCATAAAATTTGTAAATATTTATAGTTTGCATCCATACCTAGGGAATGTCTAGTACTGCAATAGTCCCTAATATTGAATAATGTTCTATAGTTGACATTTTATTCTCTAATGAATAAAAAATCTTTCTTAAATAATTTTTTTAACAAATATTATTTTTTGTGCATAAGCCGCGAATGCGTTTAAAAAGGAAATGAAAAGGTACTGGCGGTGTACGTTGGACTGATCTACAATAATAATCAGGCCAACTGCAATGTATACAGATTTAAACTAATTTGGAATGGAATTCGATCGGAGAATAAAATATCAACTATATATATATGTCGGCAGATTCGATGTACAGAAGTGGATATTTTTATCAGTATTTAATTATCGATGTTTTTACCAGTTCTATCACGAAATCAATTTACCTTACCATAATTCATCGTTCAATTTCAGTTAGGTACATGAGAAATACTATTGTCCGTGGATTTTATAAATGTATTTGTCATGTTCGCAATTATTTATAATTTTCCGTGAAAAGCCAGACGCTAAAAGCGCAGAATCATGCAAATAATATTCCACAACCAAGGCCGCATAGCATTACCGGTTTTAAGCTCATCTTGTATTGTTAACCATTTGTGCGGGATTCTTTTTTATATTTCAATGAAGGTGCAAATTAATAACTCTGAGACGTCACACTTTTTCTCATTATGCGCCATCGTCCGCACAAGTAATGTCGACAAAAGCAAAGTAAGTATATATGTAGTTTTCTATAAAGTAGCGAGATTTCTTGATTTGTCCGAAAGTAGGTACCTATATCAGATAATAAAGTTAAATTTTCCGACTTCTCCGAAAGCATCCTTGTTTATATAATAGTTGATATTGAAATATGTGATCGAATTCCCACGAAATTAAAAATTCTCTCTTAAATTATTTATTTAATAAATATTATTTCTTGCGAGTAGATGCAAACGAAGCCGCCGGCTTCTCCTGATCTAATTGGACCTATGCCGGCCGGCCGAGCGGCCCGACAAACAAACCGTCGTCGCCAGCAAAAAATAATATTTAAAATAAATAATTTAAGTCAGGATTTTTATTTCCCTGGCAAATTCGATCACAGATTTGAATATCATCTATAAATCTACATGATTTTTGCAGAAGGTGATATACGAGGCCATCAAATAGGGCGAATAGATAAGATAACTTATGGTTGTTCTAAAGGTTATATATAAACAACAACAAATTATATTTCATGAATGATATTGCCTAAAAAGGTTTTTTTTTTGTAAATCAAAACATTTGCTAACTAAAAGTATTTCTTTCCATTTAAAGTTGTTGATTTTCCGATCTAACAATATTGTTTCGTGATAACCGGAAATTCAGAGAAGAAGCTGTGGGTAGTCAATATAATGTTGCATAGTGTTTTACTCCGTATTTATACTCCAGTGGGAGTATTTTATTGTCACTTTGTATATACAGCGCAAAATCATTTGCATATAATAAAGACGTATGGTTGGTTATTGTTGGAACAGAGTTATTGGCATTTCCGACGTTATCGTTTTTCAGATGATAAACACATTTTATCTTTAACAGAATTAGGTTTGGTTAAGTCACTTGTTACATTGGCTGTTTGTATGCTATAGGTATTAATAAAATTTCTCATGAATTCAATGATTATACAGGCTTAATATAAGATATACGATGTAAAATTAAACAGGCACACAACTTTTGTTAAAAACTCATCGATCTACCAAGTGTCGTAAAAGTTCTCTATATAAATGGAAAGCTTATATTTAATTTTACGAAAAAAAGTTATTTCTGAAGTAGTTAGGCTTCCTGATAAAATACGATTACCTTATTAATACTGGCGGTAAAAAAATGAATAAAGCAGAAACTGACCCTAAAGACAAGTAGCTTAATATTTATTTGAGAGGAAAATGTATAAACCAATGTTTGGAATTAGAAATTATGTCCAAGTCTCAATCAAGGCTTCATTCTAAATTTTTAAAGAAATAATTCTCGTTATTTTTTAATTTACAAGGAAAAAAAAAATTCTTCTCCGAAAATAATGTCATGGCTCTAAAAGACTTATTTTTAAGGAAATTTTCTTATTATATTTTATTCTAAAATAAGAAATAAACACTTCTGTCTATATAGTGTCAATTTTTTTGCCCTGTATATAAGTTACCTCAAATTCATTATGTTAATATTTCTCAATCAAAAAAGGAGTAACTTATAGATCTCGTTTTAAATATACCCATGGACAACAATTACTCGCCTATGAGAATACTTTTATTTTGTTGAAGTCCCTACATCACCTACGGTCACGCAAAAAAAGTTGGCCTATTTAATATAAAGTAAACCCACGATAGGTTATGTGACTTGAACCTTCTTTTTATTGTTTATAAATTGCAAACCATTTCTCTCCGCAAGTGGTGTTTTTGAATCTTTACTTTTCGTCACTATGATATTTATATGTTTATTGTTAATATAAGTAGATTAGCGATTATGCTGTCGTATCTTCCCTATAAAGGATATACATATGAAGAGTCAGGGGAAAGAACGATGAAAGTCAATGGACCATGATTTCGAGAAAACTCAAATTTGAGTTTAGAAACCCTTTGGTTCCATATTGAAAACTCATTGCGTAAATAGGTCACTCTCAGATAGTTATTTATAATGTTTAAATTGGCATAATGTTTAATTAGAACAAATTACGTGAAAAACTTCATTACTATTAGCAAAAACTTAGAGCGATGTCAAAAAATACTAGGAAAAAACGATGAGAGTCCAGTGACTTTCATCGATATTTCCCCTTATTTTGAATACTTTTGAAGTCTTTTATTCAAAAAAGTTACAAAAAATCGAACAAAGACAAAATTACATGTTGTTGGAACCTGCACGTGGAAAAACAATAATATTATTATGCTTCCGACAAGTTCTAACGATAACTAAAAAAGCAACAGGAAATAAAAATAGCCGAAGCGCTTCAACGCAGAAGTGGACTTTCAGCGTTTTTTCCAAGTGTAATGTATTTTCAAGCCATGGTAACTCGTGATTCTCAGCATTTTTTCCTCCTTTTGGTATGGTATAGTAAAATATACGTATGAATCTACATTTTACACTGATTACTTTATTTTCGACCTAAAATGGACTTTCATCGTTTTTTCCCCTGACTCTTCATATTATATTTTCTAAAATTATAAATAATCGTACTTCTGTCTTTGTATTTTCCTATTGTCTTAATTTATTAACACCCTGTACAGGGTGTCCCATTTTCGACACTTTTATAAGGTATCTCCGTAATTGTTAGTGCTATCAAAAAAGTAATGTAGGTGTCATGTGCTCTTTTTGTGTCAAACTTAAAATGGTAAACTCAAAATTTGAAAATTTTCGCTCGCTTAAGAGATACCCTATGTTTTCTTAGTTAAAAGAGATACAGAAAAATGTTTTATACAGAAGTTTCTTTATATTGATTATTGAATTATCTGCCGTTTTCAGAATAAGTATACGGGGTCAGGTAAAAAAGTTATCGGACCTAACCTCATTTTTTTTAAATGGAATACCCTGTATATTTTAATATAAAAATATACATTGATGATGAGCATTGATCTATTGTGGTAGGTTCTGTGTAATAATATATTTAATAATTGAATTTGTCAAGTTTTTTAACATACTTCATAATTGATTGATTTTTCTCAACGGCTGTATTTTTAGGAAACGAAAAATTATTAAACAACACTGCTCTTGTTTAATTGGTTGTTGTGGAGGCGTGTAGCGAAAGGGAAACTAAAAAAAATCTACCTTATTAAAACATATTGCGTGGGAATGTCTACCTACCAGTTATAGTAAAATATCTAGTTTAATGCGTTTTAATAATCATTTGCATTGTCAGACACATTACTTCACAAGAAATCGTAATTATCATATAAATTATAGTAAAAATATGTCACTGCAAGGAAAAAAAAATACATGCATAGTTCAGGGAAACCATAAATCTGGCAAACTATTAAAACGACGGAATTTTTATTTTGCGATTTCGCTTCGCTGAATGGACTGCGCTTTGCATATTAAGAAACGTTTTAACGGTAAAAATAACAACTTTATGGTTAAATGGAAGGTGTTACATCCTGTGTATGGTCTTTTAATTATTACATACATATAATATGTACGTTTCCATATATATATACTTATAACATGCGAGTCCCGTAAATTGTTGTACATAATCACATACGAGGCCCATTTTGCACATGCGAGGCCCGAAAACGGGCCTCGCATTGAAATCGCGTGTATCTAACATTATTTTACCTTCCCTGACCCCCCCACCCACATACTGAAAAATTTTTCAGGGACCCGCAATTGATGTGCATATTCCCTTTTATACGGTTTTTAGTTCGTTCTGCTTTTAACTAGGCGTCGCTTCAATCGTTTTGTATATACTTGCTTTTAACCATGCGAGGCCCCCCGTATATTTGCTAAATATCGAAGTTGTTGTGACTTCTGAGTCCCTTAAACATGTCAACACTGTTGATTTGTTAAAGCTTTATAATATGTTATAATAATAGCACAAATTATTTACATTAAGGAGCTATTACGTCATCATCTATCTGGAATTACAAATATTATTTTTCGTCATAAATGTTTTAGTAAAAGTTCATTGGACATAGTGGGCAAAAATATGCGACTGTCTAGAATGCAATAATGTATAAAATAATTTTATAGCGAACCGCGTTTTAAAAATTATTTTGTAACCGTTTTAAAAAAATATATAAATTTGGCTTTATCAAAAATGATTTTCAGTTCAAATTATTAAATCCCATAAGAGAAAACTATAGAAGATTAATATTTTAGAAGACATTTTTTTCTATGCATAACTATTTTGAAAAGATTTAAAATTTTTTTAAGAAAATACTAATGCGATTAGTCACATAAAAGGCGCCGTAGAAAATGTTGCTATAGTCTATTTATTTTATCAATAGTATTCAGTAGAACAAAACAAATATATTGTACGCGACGAACACGTGGACAGCCCACAGGGTCGCATTAAGACAATATAAAGGTACAAGTTAATAATCTCGAAACACGATTGACCAATAGAAATAAGTTTATGCATCGAGCATGTGGCTATCACGAGCTGTTGTTTGTTTATATTTCTGAATGGGTAAAATGAATAGAGTATAATATTATTAATAATTATATTTTGTTTAAAGTAAAAAATAATATGACCTGGCTATGTGAAGGTCTTCCGTTCTTACTTTTTTTCAAATTCTATCTCAAATTCTACTTCAAGTCCCTCTTCAACGATTTCTGTAAAAATTTAATAAAATTTAAATATACAGTGAAAATTGTATATTATATTAAACATCTATTTTCACAAAAGTAAAATTTTTTTAAGACAGCTTTTAAATCAGGCTGAAACGTGCGAAATACTTTTTTATAATTTTTTTACCTTTAGAAATTGTCGGAAATAAGGAACAACAAATATGGTTTAAATAATTGGAGAAATCCAAAAATAGTTTACATTTGGCCGGGATTAAAAGCGGCATGTTTTAAAAATATTTTACATTGTATAAAGTTATATTTTTTAAATGGAACACCCAGTATTTTATTGCATATTTAGGTTGGTATTAGTATCGTTTAGAAGTGCTTCAAGTTTTATTTAATTTGGTTTTGTAGTTTCGGAGAAATAAATTTAAAAAAAAAGTTTGGCAGTCCTTAATTAAAAAATCAAAAAAAAAAAACAATCCAGAACTATTTTTTTAACCTCAGCATTGAGTGAATTTTATGACAAGAGGTCTAGAGATATTATGAATCTAATTGCGTTTATCTATTTTATACAGGGTGTTCATAATAAGCTTTCAAACGGAACACCCTCTATATTTTTTGGCTATTTGACGTAGAATTCATAGACAATTTTTTTTTGTAATACAAGCATATAAGTTATATCCAGCCGTTTTCGAAATAATTGTAAATATCATAAAGTATCTTGTTTAAATAGAGTTTTTATTGGGAAATTTTGTTATATGCGACTAGACTAATAATTGTCAACTAAAATAAATGTTCAAAATAGCTTACTTTTACTCTTAGAGTTTGCCGTATTTTAGTTATTTCGATATAAATTTTAAAAGCATACATTTTTGCTATTTTTTCTTAAAATCTAGCGGTAACTTTTTAATAGTTTACATTTGCTATGCATGAGTTCTCTTAATACTATTTTAATAACCTTTAACCTTCCAAATAGATCATTTTTACTAGATACTTATCTGAAATACCTATACTCGGAAATCATTCAATGATATTCCTTATTTTTTTATTTTACTATAAACTAAATATAATTTAATTGTTTAGTAAGACATTTGTAAGGGATTAAACTTAATAAAATAATGAAACACAATTAAAGTTTAAGAAAACAAAGGTTTTGACAAGGTAAAACTAAAAAATCCGTTACTGGGCGGTAAATCGGAATTTATTGCCTGGCTCTAATTATATGTTCAAAGGTTCTTGAAGGCATAGGTGTAGCCTCCGACCAAAATTTGTCTGAACATCTTGAAGAGTTTTTATTCTAATATTTCTAAATGCCTCTCGTATGCGATCTTTCATATCTTCTCTATTAGTAATAGCTATAGCATAGACTTGTTCTTTGACATATCCAAAGAGGTAGAAATCAAGGGATGTTAAATCAGGGGACCTAGGAGGCCAAGCTATTGGTCCACCACGTCCGATCCACTGGTTACCTCGCCAATGATTAAAAAATTGCCGTATCGGCTTATAGTAATGAGCCGCCTTGCTGAAACCAGAAGTTTTGGAGAGTGTCGGCATCTACATTTAAAGTTTGAAGTAAAACGGGCAGATTATGATGCAGAAAATTAAGGCAAACTTGTCCCGTTACACGGTCTTCAAAAAAATATGGCCCAATAATATAAGGCCCTAATATTCCTCCATAGACATTAACCGAACAGCGATTTTAGATATCTACATGTTAAACAAATGTAGATTTTCACTAGAATAATAATGCATGATTATGTATATTTATGATTCCGCTATTTATAAATGTAGACTCGTCACTAAAGAGAACTTTTGATAAAATATCTGGTACTTCTCTAATTTTATTAAGCATCCAATTACAGAATGTAATACTTCTTAAGAAATCATCTTGATAAAGTTCATGGTGTAATTCGATGTGATAAGGATGATATTTATACTTTTCCAAAATACTAGTTTCCTTAACACCGGTTTTCTGACTTACGTTATGATTTTCCTCTACTGCCAACAGAACTCTTAATTCATTTCCTTCATTAATAACGGGTTTATTGATTATCATCCTTATGTACGTAATGCTTCATGTTGCTACAAATCTTTACAACAACCTCTCGAGCGCTTCTGGTCTCGGATTTCTCTTAATATCTTGATATCTTTCGGCATACACTCGGCTCGCGAGGAGGCAATTTCTTGCACATTCACCCAGTATACAAATAATATTTACCAAAGTTGTAAAATTCGACATTTTGTGTAAGTTAGTAGTTCATTTTGAGGACTGAACCAATGTAAATAATTTTATTTGGCTGGCATAGTGACAATCTAAACAAAAAAAAATTATGGCAACTCGATTAAGAATAAAAAATAAAATTAAATAAATAAAAATAGCAAAAATGTAGGCTTTTAAAATTTATATCGAAATAACTAAAATACGGTAAACTCTAAGAGTAAAAGGAAGCTATTTTGAACATTTACTTTAGCTTACAATTATTAGTCTAGTCGCCTATAACAAAATTTCCCAATAAGAACTCTATTTAAACAACATAATTTATGATATTACAATTATTTCGAAAACGGCTGGATATAGCTTATATGCTTGTATTACAAAAAAAAATTGACTATGAATTCTACGTCAAATAGCCAAAAAATATAGAGGGTGTTCCGTTTGAAAGCTTATTATGAACACCCTGTATAAAATATATAAACGCAATCAGATTCATAGTATCTCTAGACCTCTTGTCATAATCATCGCCTTATGCTGAGGTAAAAAAAATAGTTCTGGATTGTTTTTTTTTTATTTTTTATTTAGGACTGCAAATTTCTTTTTTTAGCGTTTAATTTATTTCTCCGAAACTACAAAACCAGATTAAATAAAACTTGAGGCACTTATAAACGATACTAATGCGAATCTAAATATGCAATAAAATACTGGGTGTCCCATTTTAAAAAATATAACTTTACTTATCCTCTCACACTTTTTTGGGCCACCCTGTATAATGTACAATATTTTTAAAACATGCCATTTTTAATCCAATATCTCGAGCTGTTTTAGTATTGTTGATAAGTTCTTCGATAACGATTTAATCTTCCGTTCTCGCTTCGTTTGCGTACCCGGTATATCTTACATAAAAATTGAATTTATTTCTTTATTAGAGATTTATCTCGGTTAGACACTGGCTCAAAAGTATCGCCATGTCACTCGAGGTAACCAAACAGTTACTATTTCTTCCTAAACGTTTCGTAAACAACCAATTTTAAATCATTTTATCACTTTTGGCTTTTGCTAAATTCGCAATATCTATTCATTTCATTCATATGCTTAACATTAAAAATATTAAATTTTGCAAACACTGCAAGATCAGAGGTCTGACTGTGATGACGAAAGATTCACGTGTACGTTAAAAAGAACTGTTGACTTTTGGCGAGGAAATACCTAATAAGAATATCTTGGCAACGTCGCAGGGACTCGTAATTATGTTGAAAATGCCATTCATATACAGCGGGCCTCGCATGTGAATTAACTGTAGGAATGGGACTCGTATGTACATTGCACACTTGTATGTTTGAATTTTAGAAATATCTTACCCCTCAATATGAGTTATCATGTACCGTTATTAGGTTATTTCAAAACACCTTAATATACAGTTTAAAAAGCATCCCTTCGAGTGGGCCTCTGGTGGCCTATTCAATATATCGGGCCTCGCTTTTATATCTGGATACGTATATATACATTCGTTTGAGGTTTTACGGAGAAGCCCGATACAAATTTTGTATATAACCCGTGTTTACAAGACTTCGTCAAATTGATTTCTTAATATCGATTCTTACTTATTTTTATATTTTTTTGAATGGTTGTATTTAATGATCGACCGATACCGGCATATCAACAAATATTGCGTATAATCGGTATCGGCAGTTTTGCCATATTTAAGATTAACTATGTATTTTGTTAATTTGTAAATGAAATCCCATTTTTAAGAATCTCCAGCGGCTTTGGGGTAACTTCTTTATCTAGTAATTGTGATCTGTTTCGTTCCTCTGGTTTAAAAAAATATAGATATATTTTATTTTTACTATTATCGCTATTTTCGCTTATAGTTGATGTTTTATTTTCGGGTCGAATTCCAATAGAACTAAAAATATAAAGAAGGTTTTATTATTTTATTATTTATTAGTTTATTTGTTGAGCCGGCGACGGCTTCTGTGATGTGCTCGCAAAAGATAATATATAATATTTAAGAGAGGAGTTTTATTTATATTGGAATTCGATCAGAGAATAAAATATCAACTAGATTGCTTACTCTCCACGCGCAGGTTGGGGGAACCCCTCATCTAGTGTCAGTCTGCTGTTTTCACAGCACTCTAGTTTTTTGCGTTGTAATTATTAAAACACGGTTTTATCGTTTAAAAAGTCTAATAAACGTTAAATTAAATATTTTTCATTGAATTGTTTTTAATTCGGCGTATCGGTATCTATGTAGCTACTTGGTAAAAAACTGAAATAATGTCAAATGTTCTGTTCTTTGCACAAATTATGTCAATTTGGGTTCACCTTTGACATATTTTTGCTTGCGTTTCATATTTTTCTAAAAAAATGGTAATAAAAATTATTAAAAATGGAAAAAAAATTGATATAAAAAGTCATTGTTCACTCTCCATTACAAAATGCCTCGGCGGGATGCGTTTGTTAAAATTCATATTTATTCGCTTTTTTCTGAATCAACTTTATTTTGTTCAAAAGTTATACCCAATGCTGATAAAATAACTAATTTATTGTTTGTTCTACACTATTTATGTTTACACACGGTTACGACATTTTTATTTCTTTAAGTACATAATTGAAAAGTTATTTAATAGTTACGAAATCTTTTTTTTTTACAGCTTATTTGGGCAATAAATAAATATTAGTACGGAAAGATTAAATATTTCCGAGAATTTCTTTCAGTTTTGATAAATTATCTACAAATCATGTTTGTAGAACCATTCACCAAATATTGAAAATATATTGGGTATTACAGGGCGTTTCATTATTAAACTGTAGCTAAATCTGTCTAGGAATAAGGGGAATACCATAAATATATATTTCATAGGCAAATATTCCATGTTAGCGGTTGGAAATCTATTATTAATACTTAACAACGGTACAATGAATTTACTACTAAGAAAAATTTTTACCTATATGAATTTTATAGTATCTATAGATCAAATTCCTTTTAAAATAAACATAAAAACTGATATCACGTTGCTGTACCTTTCCACGCTCGATATTCCTACCAAAAAAAAATATTTCATTGTCTGACATTTCTGCAATTGGCAAACTCGTTTACCAACGGAGAAATTTCATTTGGAATGTCCGACTCGATTCTTTGATTTCTGATAATTAGGTGTGTTCACATACAGAGCGAATCACTTTTAATTGTATCTTTTTCGATTGGAGATATAATATATCTAATCCAGCTCTACTGGGACTACTTATTGGAACACGGTTCTACGACCCGGTCTGTTTGCATTGTTCGTTTGCTTGCAAATTTCGTTACATTCTTAGAAGTTACCGTTCCTTTGTGTGTTAAAGGCCCGATATGTAGACCAGACCAAATAGCCAACCAACTGTTACGCTCAAATATGGCGCCAAGATGATCTTTTATTGAAGGTTAATCATAATAACCGCCCAAAGTTTTTCAACAAATCGTAGGTCCGTTGGATGCTTGGCAGGATTGTGCTACACGGGTTTGTTCGGTATCCTCGCTTTCTGTCGCTTGACTTCATCGATCGATGGTATGTTTGCTGTTAAGTTCTCCACATATTATGTGTTACGAAAATCGAAATCCCAGGAATCCGTTGCATCTCATTTATACCTTTTATTCTTGCAAAAATATTTTAACAATACTTCATTTAAACTTAAAAAAATACTTAAATAATAGCCAGTGAGACGTATATACCATACATTTTAAAATATTTAACTAGTGGAGTTATAAATAATTAGTTTCACTGTAGGTACATTCGTTGTAAAAATTACTTGATTTCATTAAATTTATCAGAAATTTGACTATACTTTTTTAGAAATTTTTATTATGTGTATCTACAATATTATTTTGATACGGATTAGTACTGAAAATTGTAATTCATACAATATTTTATAGGAAATTTTACAATAAAATCTTTACTATAATAATTTTACTATATTATTTTTTCCGAACATACAGCAGCAGGATAGATAGGACTGACATCATCAGAGAGTGGTCAGTCCAGACATTGCTTTTCACTTTTGATCACCGGGTATATTTCGGTCTTGAAGATTGTTACCATTCCGGCAATCAAGATGTGTGGCAATAAGATTCTGGGTGTTCCAAAATAATATTCGGTTGCCATTCAGCGATTAGAAACTACATATTCCGATTAAAACGATTCTGTCAGATAAAAAACGGGTGTTTGCTTTATATTAATTTTGTTGATGGATTCTAATGTCGATTTTAATTTAAGAATCTAGGCCATGGTAGACGGAATATTTCATAAATTCGTTATATGTATATCCATTGTTTGTTTAAACATTTGATCAAAGGGCACCCGATGGAATATGGGCTAAATTTTTCTACATATATTTATTTATCTTTATAGGTACAGTGCGTTTCAGGAAAATTGGATACGACTTAATGATTTCCTGGGCCAGTCCCATTGTGTAGACAAGAGCTTGGCAATAAACAAGTGAAGTATGAAGGGACGGACTAAGGAAAACAAGTAATGATATAATGTAATCAAATGAAATAACATTTTTTTTAAATATTACTAGTCATATTTATTTACATTTATAATGTCATTCTATAGATAGTTCTGTTTCGCTATCTCTATCCTCATCAAAATTAATTATAATTGAATTAATTATACGATCCAGACTAATATACGAATTTTCTACAGTTATTACGTGACGGACTGAATTTTTCCAACTACTTACCTGGTGGAATATCATTAAAGCATTTTCGTATTAATTCTACAACACTATATAGAACTTCAAGTCCATTCCTCAAAAACTAACAAATTTTACCACAAAAAGATATTTAATTATAATTATTACAATCCGGTTCTTTCCACATAATAATAACAAACGGTCATAAATAATGGGATGGCCCAGGTACTTTTACGGCAGTCATTAAGTTATATCCATTTTTCTTCAAACAATCTTTAGCTGTAGTTTAAAACTGATCTAATCAGTTTTATTCAAATGGTGAGAAGTTTTTAACATTTTGAAGCTGAAGGGACGCTCATCTATAACTTTAGTAAATAGATAACAAAATTACATGGTATGTTATTTTTTTTTCCTCAACTACATCAACTGCAACAACATGTTTAAAACTCTATTTAAGCAGCAGCACCTGGGGCAGTAGATCAAGCTGCCACTTCTTCCTCTTTGAAAATTCCTAAAATTGAAGCAAAAACAAATGACATTAAGACATTTTAGAAGCGTTTTTCCTGTAGTAACTGTAACACTTTAGGAATATTTAGAAGTTTAATGATGGTTCCTCTTCTCCGCCCCCTCCCCCATAGTAACGAATGTTACTGATCGTACGATTATTAATGTTATTATCAATCGCTTTTATTGCCTTAACATAATCCCCGTGGAACATTTAATTTTTAACGAACAGGCATGAACAAAAAAAAAACGAACATGATGAAAAAGTTAATTATATATTTTTAATATCGAAATCATTTTAAGATGCGCAAAAAATTATTTCGTTTATACGCCCCATATTAATTGCGAATTGAGTAATTTTAAAGCAATTAATTAAATGTCAGTTCTCACACTTCTTAAACAGACAGTTGCCATTATGTAAAATATGTAATATTGTTATCTGTAAAGCTAAATTCATTATTAAAAGTATGTAGCTAAGATTAGTTGGAATATTTAATTAATAATTAGTATTATTACCTAAGCAGAGAGGCACTGGGCAGGTTCTTGCTTTCGATTATGTTCCAGTCCAGACCATTTTTGAGATATGTATATAAAGGAAAGACTGGAGGACACCTTCTATAGAGGAACATCAACAACATAGTACATCCGCGCAGTGATTTATGGCTAGTGTGCAACTGCATATCCATCGACATCTCGGTCGACAAACAGTTTTTTTTATAATTCAGCACTTTACTACTGAGGGAATCAAAAGTTCTGGCTGAATGACCTTTAATAGTCGAAGTCGCATATTTATGACCGTATACATGTAAGCAACGGGGATAAGGTTTGGGCATGCGAAATAACGATTATTTACCTAAAAAATTAACCGGACCGGCTTAAACCTTATTTTAATTATACTTATACTTAACTATGACACACTATTTCTTAAGGTTTTTGCACAGTTGCACGAAAACTTGGTAGGACTGTACGCCAAACTTGTGGCGTATATCAAAGGTTTTCTAGTAACAGGCGAACTTGTCCATGATCTTTTCTCGTCTTTCTCCATTTCTTCTCTCTAAAACAAATACAGTATAAGAAATTCATTTAAAAAACCAACTGCAAATTAAAAAAATTAACTAAATAAACCGATTAACAGAAATAACAATGGGATTTATTATATATAGTCTGTAGAAAATTAATAAACTACCCTTAGCCGTCTGGTATAAAAGAGAATATATTAACCATGTCAAATATTAAAAAAAGTATGATCCAATTTTAAGTTGTTGAAAAAGTCTGCAGGAAACAACAATATGTATTTTGCATAGACATGCATAGACAGCTACATTATATCGCATTTTCAGACTCTAAAATTGATGCTACTACATCATTTATATCTTAAAGAACCCTGAACAAACCTACACAAATTAAATGAATAGAAAATGTGAGGTATATTTTTATATATCTCAATCTGAGAACGACACATATTTGAAAAATGAACTGATAACCAACCACAAACTGTGTTGTAATTTTCTAAAATAAAAGAGATTGTAATCAATCTATCTATAGTAATATAAAAGCTCATTTTCTGCCATACAACAATATTACCAATATTATCGTTTGTTCATACTAAGAAAAACTTGAAATTGCCAAAAATTCGCATTTGCGCCTTTGACATTGAACCGACGATAGTTTTGGACGTCCATGAAATAGTTTAAGTACCCAAGTGGGCACCTAAAAACGCTGTTCATTGCACTTTCATGGTCAAGAAATGGCGTTGTTGGACCGCGTCTCTAAAATTTATTTCGAAGGTTAAAATATTCGGCGTTCAGTGCGTTAAACTCGCTATATTCCTCGCGTGGATGCATACAGAGCGAACAGTGAAACTAATAAAAAAAACACTTAAATGACGTAAAACCGGATTTATTAGATAAATTAAAGGCCGTAATTTGGTTTCATAACGGTGAAATTACGCAATTTAGTAGAAGAATTACTATTATAAAAATCTATTAGTGGTTCTGTTCTAATGGACATCTATAATCGGACGTTATAGCAATTAAAGAAAACCTCAGTGACACGGCTGTACCTTCAGTAAACGACACTGAGATCGGGAGAGCAAGATTTCCCGATTTATCGTGAGATCTCACGATATTGTATTGTATCGAATCTAACGATCTCACGATACGTGTATAGGAACTCACGATTTTTGATACTCTAGAAATACCTCCAGATTCTTAGTCTTCTGATGACGAACAAACCGGAAATATCTCGGAAACGGATTTTTAGAAATCGGGAATGAAAGGGCATGTTTAGCTCAAAATAGAATATTTTTTTTTTACATTCATAAACATATTATGTACCTATATGGAAATAAAAAATAAAATCGGTTCATATTCATTGTGGAGTTTCTTTTTCTCTTATTTTTATATTTAACATCGTCATGTGACTCATTCAATTAAAGAATCTTGTAAAATTCCCACTTTGTCGACATCTCACCATTTCTCACGATTTTTGGCTACCTATTATACGATTTTCTCTCGAAACAATCTTGCACCCCTGACTGAGATGTTGACCGACACCTCGAGAAGTTCTTTACAAGTTAACTATCATTTAATAATTGAAACTCTAATAAGGTGTTCCTAAAGATACGTTATTGAGCACCGGCGGAGAGGGATCTGTTTTTATACATATTTTAAATAGGGGAGTAATAAAGCCTTCGTTTTCCTATTTAACCTGTACATAAAAAAAATGATCCCTTTTTGCTTGGCGAAGAGAATCAGTAGTGGCTTGTTTCGGTTTGTTCGCCCAGTCAGTCGCATTAATGCTGGGAAATATGTGAGTATAAAACTGGTCGCGAGTACTTCCTGACACTAATGATCTCATGTCTTCAGTATTGAAACTACATAAAATTTATTTATTATTTCTTCGTATTATCTGCTGCATTATGTATTTTAATCTAGAGTTATTTCCAATTCCATTTTGAAGCAACACAATCCTATTAGAGAGAAATTCTTTCTGTTTTTGATAAATTAATTTGTAATTCTGTTAAGGTTCGGCGAGACCCTCGCTGCAAAATAATGCCCGACCGCGGCATCGCATCGGTCGTTTAAAAGTTGTCTAATTTTCGATAACGATGAGCTAACGAGATTTATACTCGTCTTCTTGTTTTTGTGCTGGTCCTCTGTTCGATACTCGAGCTGTTTCGGGATCCAAATCGGCCTAATTAAATATTAAATTAAAACAGTGCCGAGTATCCTGTACAGGTGGGCCATCATTTATGCTCTGTATAAGTCCTACTAAGGCCATATGCGCAATGAAAATTTACGTATATTTATATTTCATTTATGTCGCATTGGGTTAGCCAATCGGTTCCCACCTCCCTTATTATTTTTTTCAAAAGGTATTGGTAAGTATTAGAGAAACATGCTTTTTTATATAGGTAACGAAAATCCTAATGCGCCAGTATTTATATCCTGCATACGTTTATTTCAGGATAGGAAATGTGGAACCTTGAAGTACTATTTTTAATGTTAAAAGTAAATTGTTATTTTTGCAATAGTTGAAAACAGGCGTTCACAATATATCGAATGTAAAAGTTAAATCGGTTTATTAATGACGAAATAAATACGTCCAGTTTAACACGTGTTATATCGTAAAACATTATATCGTTTAACGCAGAGGCCTTAAATTTAGCATAATAATGGATTAAGAAACATTTTACCTATTTCAAGTGGCGCTTAATTTTATGGTGGTAAGACCCGACTAAACCTAAGTCGATGGGTTGAAATTGGTTAAAAGTTTCACCACAAAACTCACATACAAATAGAATTTTTTTGGCAAATTACTAAAAAAAGGTAATAATACAATACAATTGGAAACCAACATAATATAATGAAAGAAAGGTATTTCTGAAACTTTTAAAATGTCCTAAATATCCCATATGAACAAACCCAAAAACATACATTTTACAAAATTAGTGTGAACTTTAATCGTCTTACATAAAAAAATGAAACTATCTCATATTTTTTTGTCTTGATGATAAAAAATGGCGCCAAAGGAGACTCCAATACCGAGCAACTGGCCGACATAGTCCGTCAAGGATAATCAAGCAATTAAGTGTTTATTAGAATTATTATTAAGAATTATTAGAAAAATGAGCCTAATTTCTTTTTAAATCACCTCAAAGAAAAATATCTACTGTTCCTAGGTATACAGCGTGTTCAAAATAAAATCTTGCTAACTAGTGTAGTGTAGCTTTTTACGCTGTTTATTATGGTGTCATAAAACAACTGAACGTCGGAATCACGTGACATTAACAAAAATATATTTTTTAAAAATGGAATGCCCTATATATTTAATAACGGTTTGATACAGGTAAAATTGTAAACAAAATGGATCCTTTGCTACATATTGCGAAAATTAATAATAACGGATATATTTTGATTTAACATTGGCACACAGCAGACGGCTGTGAACCGTACTGACAGGAACATGCGGCCAATATTATGGCCTCCGCGTTCACCCGACATTACTCTCGATTTTCATTTTTGGGACTTTAAAAAAAATAAGGTTTATGAAAAACACTACAAGAATCGATTATTTATTATCAATAACAAGTTTTGAAATGTGATCAGAAATGTATAGAAGTATAGAAGATGTGTTTGAACAGTTGATTAAAGTCTATATACGTATTTTCATTCTTGTTATCGGTTCACAGCTGCCTGCGAAAATGGCTAATTACATTAAATGAAAATATTTCCGTTAGTATTAATTTTAGCGATATGTAGTAAAGGATAAATTTTGTTTAGAATTTCACTCCCCATCAAACGGTTATAGCAGATATAGGGCATTTCATTAAAAAAAAAAGCATTGTTAATATCACTTAATTCTGTTCAAATTGTTTTTTTGACATCATCATAAAGATCAGCGTAAAAAAAACACTACTTTGATAATTTAATCGAATTCGTAGGTTTTATAATAAGAAAGTTAGCGATAGTGCCGACTTCGTTTTGAACACGCTGTATATGTACTATGTAATATGGTAATATACTAGTTGTTTGAACAACTCTAAAAATAAATCTATTTTGGGACCATAATGTATGCAAGTTTGTTGTTTAATTTCCTAATCTTTTATTTGCAATGTTTTTGGCAGGTTCCAAGAAGAATTTCTTAACGTCTATCAGATAAAGCAATAAGATTGTTTGTTACTCCGTTTACGCGGAAGCACCGTAAGTCGATTAGGTGCAAGGCGCCAATTTTTCGTTTTCGATTATCAAGTTCTTTTTGATAACAAGGTGACTAATAATTGTATAAGTTAAAGTTTATTTTTTTTAAACATTCCGAGGCGCCGCCGACTGCTCGTGATTTACTACACTCGGCCAACATTTAAATTACATAGATAAACATATTTTGTATTTGCATTACATTATGCATAAGCATTTCCTGTATAAATTTACGTATTTGCGCTACGCTAGGGTCTTATAAATATATTCTCATATAGGGTGTGACAAAAAAGCGCGCAAGTTTTAATGTTTTTACAAAAAGCAGTCTTTTTTTATCTTCTTCATTTCAATCAAAATTAAAATTGATTTTGCGCTACTCGCACTCAACATTTCCACAATTTTTCGAATAAATAACGCTTATATGATATTTTTTGATTCCCGTATGGGGCTGCTGTGGTATTGTTGAGTTTAGAATATACAAATATTACAAAACAAAATATTAAATATATTATACAGTTATGATGGGAGTTGGGTGTTAGGCAGCTTGGATAAATTGATGTAATTAGACCAATGTAAAGCCAGTGAAGTGATCATAACAAACAAAGGACAAATGTATAAAAGTATATTACATAGTGGTAAGAAGTTTCGGGATCGTGTGTAATTGGCTTACCACTCGAGTTGTGTACTATACTTTTGCTACGACTTCATATTCGTGTTATGTTAACTTATCGAAATCCCAACAAAAACATTTTATTTATGTGTGTCCTATTGTGCACTGCTGTTTAGTTTTAAGTGTAATCCTTGTTACCAGTGTAACGTTTATGAAAATTAATTTAAAGAAAAACTATAACAAACGCTTTAGGAATAAAGGTCGCAGAAGCATCGACAGCGAATATTCACGTTGGAATCGAATATCACCGTGCATGATTCCTGTCCAACTGCGCCAATTTGTGACTGCTGTTACGTCGCGTCGCTCTGTGAGAACCTTAAATTATGATTTTTTTCATTCTTGTTGAGACGCGCTTTACAACATCCTAAGCGAAATATATAACATTGAATTCGATAGCGATTATGCATATTTAAATTGCAACATTTTATGCACAAAAAAAAAATAGTTTGTTTGCTGTGTGTTTAAAGATAAATGTTACGCGTGGAAGTGACGTCATTAACGGTCGTGCAGAATCGATAAATGTCTACATAAAATGAATGAATAAATTCCTCGGTCGTCCTACATGATAGTTTTTATCTTTCAATTAGAGTTTTCGCAAAGACCTTTTGTTTTGTCTGCGGTTTATTATATAAGTTGCAAAAACTTATCTTTACCTATACAATAAGCCATATAATACTTTCTGATTGGTAATATTTTAAATGAAGCAACCTAATGATCCCGATTTTATGCCGCGTGATCAAGAGCAGCTAATTGATCACAAAAACAATAATTGAAGTGGTCGTAATAATGTTGCGTGATTTCTCCCATAAGGTTTGTTAGACCTATACGTGTCATGCATTAGTGATGACTGTCAGCGATTTTACGACTGAATGTACTAATATACTATACTATAGCCAACGAACAAGCCCGAACAAAATCGCATAACCTATAAAAGTTAGAATGTTTGTGCAGAGTTCCATTAAGGGTTGACCGAAACTTTATTACATTTTTGAAAATGTATAAACTGCATAATGGTTGATTTTATATCTTTTATGCATTTTTATCAAAATAGGAATATAAACGACATACTATGTAGAAATTTAAGTCACGAATAAGAAAACAAACGACTTTTACGTCAGTAGCGTGCAAACCTGTCTACATGCCGCTCCTGTAATGCACAGAAGATATGCGGGCGCGGCTCATCTCTACTTTACAGGAGCGGCATTTAGACATGGTTGAGTGCTACCGGCGTAAAAGTCGTTTGTTTTCTTATTCGTGAATCTAATTTTCATTAATTTTTACATACTTGCATATCGCTTATGTTCTTATTTTTATAAAAATGCATAAGAGTTATATAATCAACAATTATGCAGCTTACATATTTTCGAAAATTTAATAAAGTTCCGGTCGACCCTTAATGCTTCTCTGCACAAACATTCTAACTTATATAGGTTATGTGATGTTTGTTCGTTGGATATAGTATAGTGCAATTATTCAGTACCCAAATTATGGTTTTAATAAATTGGAGGCACTATGTTGTCAATGTCGTGACGTTTTGACCTTGTTTGATGACACCATGTAATAAAGAACTAATGGTGATATAAGATCCAAACAATAAGTGATTTTGATAATACGCATTAATTTTTTTTTGTAATTTCACTTACTTAGTAACAATGAGAGTGTTCTTGACCTCATATTATTATGTGTCCTTTTGCATTTTGCCCCAGTTTAAATTAAAAAAAAGAGTGCGTCGGTAAATTATATAGCTTTTGTGTAAAAGTACTTATAGAAATATGTATATTCCACGGCCAGTAAGCACTATAATCAACTGATTGTAACAATGTATTAACGTTGTGCAATTTCTAAATTTGGGAAAAAGTAAATGAGGTCAGTAAAAGGGTCAAAAGGCCAAATCAGTTTATTTTAAACTTTTGTAATCAGCTTCTTTAATATTAATTAATTTTAAAATAGATTTTAATGAGGAATGGTTGGCGTGTGTTAAACAAACGACATTAGGCGCAGTTGAGAAATTTTAATGTAAATGCGATTTTTATTAAATCAATTTTGTTGTTGTGCTTGAACATACAATAAAAACATTACTGTACGTTGTAAATTGGTTTATACATTATTATGTGAGGCTATCGGCGCAATAGTAACCTAAGGGCGGATATTAGAATGTTACCTTAAGTTAGACCTTAGCTAAGGTAGCCTTGACGTTATGGTAAACCTTAAAAAAAACGTTTTAAATTAATTTGACGGTCAATTGACGCTTTAAGTGGAAGATTACCACATCCTTAAAGATCAATTCCTTTAGATGATAGTAAAAGACAACTTTAATACTGTCAAACTTGTATTGAGGATGACTTATGTCATTCTGTACCTTAAGGTGACTTTGAAATTTTTCATTGTGACATAACTGACTGTATTCTTTTTGGCCTACTAAAATTTTTTTATATTTTTTTAAAAAACGTAAATTTCGGGCATAATAGTAAGACTAAAAATAAAGTGTTATGTATTTCTCAGAAGCTTGTTAAAAACTGAATTACGTTATTAAAAAAAGCAAATTCGTTTTGTTTTCTTGAAAACTATTGAACGTAGAAATCTCGTAGAATACCTCACTGAATTTTAGGTAAAAGACCACAAAGATAACATTTTATTTCTTTTTGATAAGTTACCGGGTAACCGAAATATGAGGGTTGTCCCAAAATATAAAATTCTCAAAAGGATCCCGTGTACAAAATGGGGCATCTTTTGTTTCACAAGAAAGTAGCACAGTGCTGCAAAACCCGCATCCTTTTATACTAATGACGGAGATACCCCCGTAAAAACACCCTGTACATTTATATAATTATGTATATATCTATATAAGAGAAAATTGTATGGGTTTGGCAAAATTAACCTATTTAGCATCCATTTTTTTGTTTATAAAAATAGTTCAAAACTCAAATAGTTCAATAGAACTACTACTAGGTAGAACTTCTAATAAGCAAACTATAATTTTTAGCTTAGGCCGCTCTCTTTTTTTCTCTTGTCTTTTAGACCATTTAAAAGAACATGACTGGAATAAGTCCATCTGCCCTCTTAATTTTTCAAACTCTTTTATAATAAGACGCACATCTCTACGCTTGTTAATTGTTATTCGAATTTATCCATTTTTTTGTTCAAATAATAAATTTTAAGATGGATGGCAAACACTTGACATTAATTTCGTTTTACCATCTTATAGGTTAATTTAATTTAGGAACTAGATAAGTTTATTATTTTTGATAAGATTAGAAAAATGTGTGTCAGGAGGAAGGCGCCAAATTTTTGCAAATATTTTTATAGAATTGGAGGATTGGATTCAAGGTCAGTGACGCGTTCGCCACTTTATTCTTGATTAATTTTTTTCGTTTTTTTTTTAATTTTCCGAGTTAGTTTCTTTCTGGACCAGGTTATCCAAGGTTAAGCTTAAAGAATCAGAAAGTAGACAATAATTTAATTAAATTCATTCATTTGTATTTCTTTTAGATACATTTTTCACTTTTAGAGACGTATTCTCGACAAGAAATAATTTACCGAAAAATAAAATGAGGAAAGCATCTTTACCGTAAATATTACTTGACAAAAATAAATTAAATAATATGTATTATCTGTCATCTAGCCGGAAACGTAATCAAATCCCATTATTTTTAAAGAAATTTTATTATTGTATGGCATTTTAAATATTTATGGTCAAAGTACAACGGTATCAAAACAAACTAAAATTTCCGCAGTTTATTTTTATTACTTTGGTACTATATAGTTATATACTATCTAATACTATTATGCAGTTTTACAATAGGGAATTAACCTTGATGGATATTATTGAACAAACTATGCAAACAAATACATATGTCAAAATAAAATAAAATAAAATAAAATATTGCGTTGTATTTATTGCTAATTTGATAACAAAATATTTCTTTAAATTGAGTGAAATTTGGTTGATCTTATTGTTAAAATATGTTAAATAAGAAAATAATAAATTTCACGGTTTATCTAAATTTCGGGCATGTCATATTTCATGATATTTTTGTAGTATATTAATACTTTCATTTGTATTTGATAAGTAAGAAAAAATCATCGTTTGCCCAAGCCAGCGTTAAATTTACAGCAGGTTACATATTTTCTTACACAGTGTTTAGCGTAAATTGCTTCATCCTCTCCTAAAAGCTGGCTACTTCACTGATTATACGTTTTGATAAAGTAGTTGTCACTAGTCACATTTATTTGATGGACACTTAACGGATTTTTGGATTAGGAATATACGGACTAACGCGAAACTACATCATTTTTCTAGCTTCTCTTAGTAATCTTTTCCGGCCATAGTATCCCCTAATATTTATTGTATACAATCTCCGTCCATTTATTCAGTTGTTTCTGCCATAAAATTTATTAGGTGACGCGTCCCTTGTAATCTGGTCGGAATTTCTCGGAAATAGTCGGGCGCCTGGAATTCTTGTCGGACTCTATCCAGCCTCGCAATTCTCTCCCGATTAGTCATACATAGGCATTTCACGTCTTTAATGATTGCCAAAAATGCTTTTAATTAGTTTTTAACTTTCTTGGGTATTTCGTGCGCCAGTCAATGAAAATGTTTTATTCATAACGAGTTTTACTCATCCCGGAAAAAGCCGACTTGTAACCAGACTAGTTCTGACGATAATTCGGTATTATTAAAAGAGTTAGTCATAGCTGTGGCATTTTGCCATAACCGCTCTTACTTTTATAAATATACTATTTTAAAATGCAAAACTTTATATGGATCATTTTACAGTGTTCATGCATTATTTGTCCTGCAAAACAGATGATATAAAAATTTAAGTTTTTTTACTGCATATTAAAGATGATTAGTGGAAGCACCACAGTGATAGCATGAGACGTTTCTATAAAATGACCAAATTCAACCTTTATAATTCTCAATTATATTATCTCAGATGTGTTAATTGTCATTAAGTAACTTAGTGTCATTTCCCACTATCATCTCCGAATTGGTACTATGTATTATTTCCGTGATGGTGGTATGGATTTTAAGTATAATAATACATTTTTAAGAATTTCTCATCGCCTTTTCACAGTTTATAGCAATAATGACCGAAAGAGGTGGGAAAGGCTGTTTGTATTCATATAGTTGCGTAGGCTAGAAATGTTCATTTTTCTATCAGGAGCTTTACAAGATCTTTGATTGTAAACAACTTTCCAGAAAAACAATCGGGGAGCTCTGAAAATTAGTATACTTTTTCTTTGTCGTTTTCTGTTAATTATACAAAGATATTACGTACCTTCGAGCGTTCGGAACGTGCTTTTTATAAAACGCTGATTGAAACGGCCGTCTTTCATACCTGCTTTCACGTTTGACACTAACGGATTAACAAGTGTCATATTTATTGTTAAATAAAATTCTTTGTTGTTTGTGTGTTAAATTTTAGTATTGTTTATTGGAAAAATATTAATTCTTAACTCAATATGGTAAAAATATATTCTTTTGAGTCACGTCCGTCGATTGTTTGTTTTTCCTAACCAAGACATATCAAACCAATCAACTATTACATGAAAACAGAAACAGTCAGAAAATAAAAAGAAATGATGAAGCAGATAGGAGAAATACCGGGTCCATGTTTGTTTCAAGTCGGTGATGGCAACAGTGTCACTTCACTCACTTCTGTGAGAATCGCATACGGTGGATTAATTTTCCTTACTGTATAAGATATTTTTACGTGGATAGAAAATTGAGGGGATTTTTCCATACGTCTTCACATGAATATATATTTGTTTAACCTCTTTTCCTTTTGTAATGGTCAGATAAAATATAAGGGGTTCTCGAATCCGCTGAAAAACTCTCGCTAATTAGAACACTTCATAAAGGTTAGTTTATCTAATTGCTTCATTAACTGGTTTATAAATACATTAAAGACGTCAGGTCTAAATCTTGGTATGCGCTTACAGTTATGTATTTATATCTATGTAATTGATACGCCTTTATAAAAATCACTTTTATTGTAGAAGTTATCCAATCCGTTTCATCTGAAATGGTGGCTTTTAGAGTAATAGTATAATCGAAAACAGTACTATGGCCAGTATTACAACTTATAAAGCTTAGTAATAAATCTTACTGTAGTCAAATGAAAAGCTATTAATAAAATTGCGAGTAAACTTACCGAAAAAAAGGAAGTATTTTTAGACGTTAAAACGACGAAACTATAAATTTTGCAGATCAGCGGATCGGACGTGCCCGTGTGGGATATTTAGAATTTTTGAAAAAATTGGCGGTGACCTAGTTTTTTTTTAGTAGGTCGAACATTCCCTATTAATAGAGGCATACAGAATGACCATTCCTCATACCCTTCCAAATGAATTAACTAGTGCTGTGATCGCTCGAGCGAAAAACCGCTTGAATACTCGAAAATTGAAATAAATTATTAAAAAAAAAACTGCTCTAACTCTAGTTATAAATTCACGCGAAAATTGTCGCTTGTTACTTATTACCTTTCACTCGATACCCGCCGACGGAAATGTGCTGCTTGGTAGTGTGATCGCTCGAGGTAAAAAACTGCTCGTATATTCGAGCAGTTTTTCGTTCGATAGGAAATACTCCAGATATAAATTGAAGCGAGAAATCGAAAACCGTCGCCTTTCACTTGATACCCGATCTTCGCTCGAGGCCGCGCGCCACCCCAAAATGTGCCGATTGGCGACGTTCGAGCTTGACGCTCAGAAAGCTGACACGTTTTTGTTAAGGCACATTAACGAGAAGGTGCATCCAAAAAAGTATGCCAAATCCCTTAGTGGATTCATCGCGACATGGGTTTTGTTTTGACTGGGACTGGCTAGCCAGCGGCGATTGTAAATTTTTAAAAAACTAAAGGATGCACCGGAGTTATTTCGGGGTACCGACCTTTTTTCAACACAGTATACAAATTTTTAATTAAAAACCATATATAGAATTTTTTTGGGACTTTTTAAATTAAGGAAAAATATTTGATGTCCCCGTATATAATATCCTGTTATTTAAACAAAATTCAGTACGATATTTTACAGACAATAAATTGACTTAGTGTAATAGGGTAAACATCAAAGCCTCTATGTATTTACATAGGTTAATTACGCAACATTGATACGGTAGTACTTTATATCTCGAGTGATAGTACAACAAAGTTATCTAAAATGCTATCCTGGATAATTTAAAAAGCGGGAATTTTTAAATACATTTCCACTAACAATAATAGCAAATTTTTTTGGATGGTGGCCAAAATACTTCAGCTGTTCATTCTTGTAGCTTATTTATTATTTTTGATGGAATTTTGTTCGCGGAATAGTGTCCATGATTCACACCAGGAAATGTAGACACGTATACAACATGTTTCTATTATTGCTAGCGATATCTCTGCCGCCTTCTATTTGACTTAAAATAATTCCCAGAATTTGTAAATTTTAACGTTTTACTCTGTTCTTAATAATAACTCACACATTAGTTTTATTTTTCGGAATTTGTAACTGCATTTACCTGTGATTATCCTCCGGAACGCTGTATATCACAAATATAGGTTATGTTTATTTATAGTTTACAAAAGCTAATGAAAGTCATAAATTTAATGAGATTGTTTAAATGTTCAGTCATCTAGATGAAAACAATGCGTTTCGACATGTAAATCATCATTTTATATAGGACATAAACATGGTTATTTTAATTTAAATTTAGACCTAGGAGACATTCTTGGTGCAACAAGTGATGAGTGGTAAATCACTATGACACGTACTAAGAATTGTGGCTAACGACAGCTTGAAATAACGAAAAAAGTTATTTTTATTCTATTTCCACTACACATCGATGGAGGATTTACTGTGATCATGGGGTATAACCATAACTAAATTTTTTTGTTTTATGATTATTATGTAGGGCATTTATAAAATAATTGTAATAATATACATTTTAATACCTACTGCATTGAACTATTTTTACAAAATTATCGAAAATACAGGTCCGTATCCTGAAAATTTCATGAAGCTGAAGACTCGTTGAATTTAGAATAAAAAATAATTTAATATTATTATTATAGTATTAGGAAAAATGAAGTTGATGATGATTGCTTGAAAACGAAACGTCGTATAAAAAATTTGTTATGTATAATCTTTGAGTTCCTAAAAGTTGCGGCGAGAATGTTTTCCTCTAATTAACGTAAAAAAAAAAATTTAATTAAAAATTTCAGTTTTTCTTAAATAACTCAAAACCTTACCAAAACTTTTTGTACGGCATATTGCCATACTTTTTCCCCATTTAATCGAAGTTGTATCTGTTACCATTAATAAGATCCCCATAGAGGCCCTCCTTATCTTGGACACCCTGTATAGTTGTTTAAATATTTTAGAAGTAAAGTACCACATGGAAAACACTACAAATTCTTTTCTAATATAGTTTTACAAATCAAATTACAATAGTTTTACAAACCTGAACAATACTTAATAAATGTTAATTGACAATTAAATTATTTATTTAAATAGTCTAGTCAGTACACATAAATAAATCATAACGGCTGTTATAGACCCCGATCAAATTGTATAAAAATATAATTTTTTGTTCGCTGGAATGCATACACTATTTTAGTCTCAAGGTCCTTATCGGCACGTGTTTAGTAAAGGTGGATTTACGCTGAAACCAAACGATTTACAAGAAAATAAAATTACATAATGTAAATCTGTTAAAACATTTGGTTTGTTCTTGAAATGCAAATAAAATAAGACGAATAAAATGGGCCGTTTTTAGGAAATATTTTAGAAGAAAAGCAGTATTAAAAAAATATACAGGGCCAGCCTATTAAAAGATCTCGGGAACTAAGAAAGATATTTGGTTGAAATATTGCTACTTCCTATAAGAGATGCCGATCTTTTTTATGACGATATTTTGACGTATCTGGTTATGCCGGGAGTAGGTGTCAATTTGTTTATTTTAAATGAAACACTATATTACATTATTACATTTTTAGATTATACCCAAGATTCTAGGCAGATTTCGTATATCATGTCATATACCTAAGTATAAGCGTGTTTGACATATTTAAGGGGTTAACTCTAAAATAACGTTTGTAGAACTTAAATGAATTATTAATTTTTCGTATTAGGAAGCCTTTATTATTTAATTTGGGTTGGATTCCTTGTTGAAAAGGACCTGCTTTAATAGATTTTTTATAATATGTTAATACAGGGTGTTCAAAAAATAAGATAAAAAATTAAATTGAATAAAACCCCGAAATTTTATAATTATTTTCTATTTAGTAGTTATGAAAATATTCTATTCTATTTAATAGTTATGAAAATATTATAAATAATCTATTAAAGCAGATCCTTTTCAACAAGGAAGCCAAGTTAAATTAAATAATAAAGACAGTATAGAGAGTATAGGAAAAATTAATAATTATTATAAGGTCCGCAAACGTCATTTTAGACATAAAACCTTAAATATGTCAAACACACTTACTTAGGTATATGACATGGTATACGAAATATGTCTAGAATCTTGCGTAAAATCCAAAAATGGAATATACAATATAGGGTGTTGGATTTAAAATAAGCCCGGTATAACCGGAAGTGATAGATAGGTTTCAAAGTATATTCACTAAAAAGATCAGCATGTTTTATAGCGATAGCCAATATTTCAAACAAATATCTTTTTTAGGTCCCCAAATCTTTTAATATAGCCCACCCACCGTAAATAACCCTGTATACCCAGACCCTGTAAACTATATGCAAGAATTTTTAAAAGTAGGTGGTAATATCTAATGTTAGACAATGCATGAAAACTATACACTTTATCAAAGGAATATATTTTAAAAACTAAAAAAATTACCATAACGTCCAGACGAATAAATTAGTCGTCAACTATTATCATAATTGGAAAGCAATTTTTTTTATGAACGGACATAAGCTCGAGTGCATAATATTTAAATAGATATTGTTTTTTTTTAATGAAGTTTAAGGCATGAATGAAAAGTCACGGTAAGTATAGCACACGGCAAGAATATTGTTTTTCGTTAACTTAACCTTCTACTGTTTACGAAGTAAATTAATCGAATTTTATTTATTGACAATTATTGTAATGTTTTTAAAAATTACTTGCACACGGTGATTTTATTATTAAAGGGGACACTTTCGTTGACTATTTTCAACCGGCTCACTCCAACTTTACGGGCAGGGGTGGGCTAACCCCCAAAAGTTCTTTTAATTCCCTCTTTACAATGATACGTTTTGAAATTAGCACCAGTATATTTTTCGAAAGATTGCGGTGTTAAATAGACGAGTAGAAAGAGAATGGCCACCACTCCACTTATATACAGTGATACACGTTTTGTGCATTGTACATTTCTCGACTATTTAAGACTGCAATTTTTTCGATAACTATCATTCTTTCTAAAATATGCGTATTTAAAAAAATTTAAGATATTTAAAATTATATGCTACCTAAGACTCCATTGTCAGTTAAAATTGTATGGGTAATACACCCCTATTCGTAAGGTTGAAGTAAGAATTTACGTTAGTACTTTATACCACAGAACAGTTGCAGGTCTGATTTCGAATTCACCTTATTCATTTAATATATTTTAGATAACCAACAACATTCTGTGATACTTTGTGTCTTTTCCTTACACTTTATAAATGTTCTTTCACTGATATATTGTTACTCCTTTAACTGAATTTGTTAACTTTGGACATTGACATGTTCTTTCATCTTACAACTCGCGGTTTTTCACTTTCACATTAGGTGAATTATTAGTCAAATTTTTAATTTTTTCATAAAAATTATTTTTTTCTTTTTCTGCTGCAAAGCCTAAGGAACTTCTTTCTTTTTAAAATTAATTAACCAATTAATTTTCAGCTCGCCAAAATTTACATGAAATTCTTGAACATAATTTTGTATTTTACGAAATTATTTCTCTTTTTTTCTTTACAGTTATACAATTCGGCAAATTCATAAGTTTTCTCAGTTAAATTTCCACTGAAGATGAAGGTCTTTGCCTTCGAAACATGTATGTAATTATTATTTTCTAAATATGTATTTTTGTTAAACTAGTGGAACATTTTGAGTTTCTTCCCCCATTAATCATTTCACTCCACTTTGAGATGGACCACTTCAAAAAAAACACTAAAAAAAATCCCAGTGCTTATTAAATATTTAATAATTATATTGTGCATGAAAAATAATTATAATCCAAAACTGAGAGGAAGGAAACCCGCACAGGAAGCATAAACCAAAATCAAAATAAAAGTAATAAATATCGTGGTTTTTATGAATGGATCGATAAGCCAAGATAAAAACCAGAATTGGTAATGGTAAAAAGGCTTGGGAATTTTTTTAATATAATTCTCCCAAACCAGTTGTTGATAAGTTTGTATGTATATGCAGACAATTAAACAAACATTTTTATATTGCTTGTGGAATTTTCTGGAATCCGTTATTTCTGTGTAAAAATAAATGCATTTTTAAGGTAATATTTGTTCGCTTCTTTCAGTTAGTAACTAACTGTTGTTAGCTAAAAACTAACTACCATCAATATACAGTGCGGTTATTTCATGGTGCTTAAATCCAAAACATCTGGCTGATACTCACTGCTTTATGCGAAGTTTAAAATCTAAACTGAAATTGCAAAAGAAAAAATAGTGAATATTATTTTTTAAAAAGCCGTCTTTTTGTTTTGGATACGGATAGGGACACAATATTCTGGGATCGTAAACTACTCGATAGTACCTTTAAAATGATGTATTCCTATTCAATTTTTGTATCTGAAAAAAGAAAGAAAAAAGTGTAACTCTCTGATTTCTACTACTATGGCAAGTTGTATTTGTTTTTCTAATACGGTAAATGAAAAGGATAAGTAAAAAAATAATAACCATGCAATTTTAAAAACGCCGACATTTTATTTTGGGTGCGGATAGAGAAGTAATATTCTGGCATCGTAAACTATTCGATAGTACCTTGAAAATGATGTGTCGCAAGACCCCTCTTTCTATTTCATTTTCTTAACCAAGATGACGCTGATCCGCCATTTTGACAGTTAGGACTGTCATTCTTGCGTCAAAAGGTAGTTTACCTACCTACACACCCAATTTTTGAAAAGAAAAAATTAGCGGGTCAAATGTTAGCAGGGAGTGGGGGACATTGAAGATCCGCACTATATTTATTAGTTATGAAAATTAAGAGTGGAATATTTATTTGTAGAGATTGTTTCACGAAAAATGGATATAACTTAATGACTGCAGTAAAAGTACCTGTGGCGATCCCATTATTTATGACCGTTTGTTATTATTATGTGGAAAGGACCGGATTGTAATAATTATAATCAAATATAGGCACATCAGGTAGGTTAGGTTGCTTAATTTATATTTAAATATCTTTTTGTGGTAAAATTTGTTACTTTTTATTTCTTGCTGGAAGAGTTTAGTTGTATTACCGATATTATTTTACCAAACGTATAAAAAAACAGTAGGTGACGTCCATGGAAACGCATTGATAGTGCTTCTTCTAGTGTTGCAGTGAAGAAAATGCATTTATCTCTCGATGCTAGGGAAATTGTAAAAAGAGTATATACTTCTTTACTCAACACTATCTATAGAATGACATTATAAAGTAAATAAATATGACTAGTAATATTTAAAAACAATATTATTTCATTTGATTACATTAATATAATCATATCATTACTTGTTTTCCTTAGTCCGTCCCTTCATACTTCACTTGTTTATTGCCAAGCTCTTGTCGACACAATGTGACCGACCCAGGAAATCATTAAGTCGTATCCAAATTTCGTGAAACGTACTGTACCTTGAATGTAATAATTTGTAAAGTGTAAATTTTGATACAATATGTTCAGTATGAACTAACTATACCTGATGAGAAGGTAGACGACCCCAAAACGATCTTACGCGCTTACACGTCAAAATTTGGCATTAGTTCAAAAAGAAAAAGCTTGGTAAAATATAATTTTATATAGAGTCATTTGTCACTTTTCATTAATAGACAAATATTAAGTTTTGGAGTAAAAAGTAGGATTCATCAGCCATTTTCAACGGGTTGTCGAAAAAAGAAATACATAAATAATTATATTTTAGGTAAAAAGAAAATCTAAAGATATGAGATTCGAAATTTGCAAAGCTGCTTATTTTACCATTCAATAATTGACATTTTCCTCTCTCTGTTTCTCTTTCTCTCAATAATATTGTAACAAAAACTTTAAGAAAAATTTTCACTTTGATGCTAGGAGCTCAAGCAACAGCTTCTAATAAATTGTTCTTCAATTTTTAGCTTCCTACATTTAAATCCAAACCTCCACATTAAACGAGACGAAATCTCACAGCGTATGGTAATGTTACATGAAAGAAAGTTTAGTAATTAAAATTTCGATCTAATTTATTTTTAATTCATTGAACTCTTAAAATAATGCTTGTCGACATAAGAACACACCCATATACACCAACAGGTGACATTTTCGGCTGATTCACTATTTCTCTTACGCCTACAAAAATCCCACGATCATTATAGAGTGATCCGAATTAGACAATAACGCCTTATTATTTTTAAATGGCCGTAGCAAGTTGTCTGAGAAAGTGTTTGTTTTGTTTAGTATATACAAGCCGTTCCAAAATTGCACATACAGATGGATAGAAAATAGTTGCTCTAAAGTGATTTGATGATAAAGAGATTTTTTATTTTCTACAAGGATAATTTTTGGCTGCGTTTTTAGAATCTACTCCGAAAAGTGTTCAACCGGGCCCAGTGGTAAATGTGTACTTGGCCAATATTTGTTATCGGCGTATACTTGCCACGTCATGTGAATGGTTCACTTGTACAATAATTGTCAATTCTACTAATTACACGACACTTGGCAAGTACGCTGTTACAAATATTGACCAGGTACACCAGTCGTCTGAGCCTTTAAGAAAGTCTTTATTTTCTTGTGATTCTTACTTAGAAAGACTACAGCTGTCGCTTATTTAGAAAAAGTTCATACACGACGATGTGTTCTAAGGACAGCCCTCCTAAACCAAATTGACCGCCCCGGACTCTTAAGTCAGCCCAAGGTAAAGAAAGTTGCCCTTTTAACTGCAATAAACTATTGGCCAAGTCCGAATTGCATCCCAAATTATTCACTTATACCTGTCCTGAGAAAGGTACTGTCTGAATTGCATCCGGCAAAACCTAGATAGGTAGTAAAAATGATTAAATTAATTAATAATATACCAATAACTGTTGCCTGTCCAAATGAAATCTACAACCTCGAATGGCGCGTTATGGAAACGCCTGAGAGATAGTTTTGTGAATGACACTTTCAAAATCTGATGTTACAATTTCAGGAGAGAGAGGAACATTTAGCTTTAGACATTATTTTTTTAAATATTTCAAAACCAGATGGTAAGAAACGGTAGTTTTATTCGGAAGTAAACAGAAGGCTAGTGGAATAGTACGCTAACATTTTTTGATAGCCAAATGTATAACCATCAATATTAATTAAAGTTGGATCTTTTTCACTAGTAAAAATTTGCCAATTGATCATCCATTCTTGCAACTGTTTATTATAAACGATAGGGAGTAACTGTGGTAGAAGTAAATTGTCAATGGGGTGATTCAGGTAAAACAATAATTAATAATTGCCAGTAATATAATAGTAGAACCATATAATTGAAACCAAATACTAATGTTCAAAAAATTATTATCAGGTATATAAACACTTAGAAATAGCCCAGAAAAGAACTCCAGTAAATTCTGTATATTTTAATATATTATTATTATATTACCAACCTTTTTTGAAAATATGCACTTGGCAACATTGTGGTAAATGATACCTAAACAAAAATTGGTTCCAGAGATGCAATTCAGATGCAGCAATTCGGACAGTAAAAAAAATGCCCTAGCTAATCGGGATGCAATTGGCGGGCGGCGAACTATTATCGACACCTGGTGTAATAAAACCAGGTAAACTTGCAGGAACCATCAACATGATCGGCTCTAATAATGTTTTAATCATACGTAATTTAAGATTTTATTTTTACCAAAATTATTCCGAACTTAAACTACTCCGTACCGCGGTACGCTTATGGTAAATGTAATTAATATAGTTTTTACCAGGACATATATATATTTTCACAAAACCTGGAGGAGAAATGTACTAAACAATAATCAGTTAGTGATTACTACTTAATTGGAATGTGCATTTCCTCCTCAAATACGCTGTGAAGTGGTTTCTACTATTAATTATCATTATCAACTTCGCTAGACAGATACCTTTAGAAAATTTACACAACCATAATTAAATATACTTAATCACACTAATAAAATAATTATAGTAAAAGATTATAACTAGTGATCGGCCGATACCGATATAAATATCGGTACATCGGTATTTTATCGGCAAAAAATTTGCCGATATATGTATGTCGGCATTTTTATGATGTGTGAAGCTGTTACTTACCATTTGAAAATTATTATAATCATGCTAGGGCGCTTAAATTATACAAGCGAAGATTATTTAAACCTGTTTGTTATTTATGGCGAATGTGATAAAGTAAAGTCAAGAACATGTGACAAATTTATTTCTTTGGCATTTGACGGTTTTCAACGCCGTCATAGCCAACTATGAGTAACTTAACTTACAATTCGCAGCATATAAAAATATTATATTTGCAATATTTCGAAAACAACAAATTTTCGGAATAGACAACCTTATACAAACTTATCCTTATTTTTTAATGCTAGAAAATAATTAGAAATTTTGGGGGTTTCCATTTGAAAAGGTAGATTTTTTGCAGTTTTCGCAGTTTCATTTTTAATCTTATTGTTCGAACACCCTGTATTAATAGTAGGTTCTTTTGAATACGAAATCCAACTCAAATTAAATATTAAAGACTTCATTCATTCATTTAAGTTCTGCAAACGTCATTTTAGTCATAAAACCATAAATATCTAAAAAATGCTTATATAGGATAAGACTTGATATATGTAATCTACCTAGAATCTTGCGAAGAATATGTAATAATATATAGGGTGTTCCGTTTAAAATAAGCAAGTTGACACCTACTTCCGGTATAACCGGAAGTGACACCATATTGAAACTATTTTAGCCGAGTTGTCCCCATCAACATCAGCTTACTGTACAATTTTCAAAATTTTCCTATGTATAGTTTTCCATATAGAGACCGAGGCGGTTCCCAGTGGGACACCCTGTATATTGAATAGTTACATATCTTTTAAGAATGTGTTGCCGAATATTATATCGGTATCGGCAACTAAAATATCGGTATCGGCAAAAAAAAACTAATCGGCCGATCACTAATTGTAACCACAATTAGAAATATTTTAAATTTTAAAGTTTGGTAAAGGGTTTGAAGAATCTTATTAAGATCGTTTTTTACTATTAACAGGTCTAGTTCACGGTCTAGTTAGCTCTTCTTTCATTATTCTACGTTTAGCCATTATTTTAAGTAGATCTCTCAACTATGTTTTTGTGTGTTTTCAATTTGTGATTTAAATCACCATAATTGCCTGTCCATCCATCTAAATACATTCTATATTGTAGTGCCTTCCATTAAGTTTTTTTCGATTTAACAACTTATGCAACCTTTTTCGAGCCGCTATTACATACCTCTTGTTCTGGTACCATTCTCTCCATTCATACAACTTTACGAGTACCAGTGTTGCCAAGTCAGTATTTCCAATTTCTATAACTTATTCAAGAATTTACAAGAATTAATTATGACAACGTATGAGAAGAAAATTCACTTTTTCAGTTTTTAAAGATTTAAATAGTACACGCGAGTAATTGCACCAATTTTTATTACAGTTAAATTGGCATTGTGAAAGTTTAAATACGCATTGAAAAAAAAGTATATTTAATAGGGCCTTTACTAGTAGATTAACATTGGGGTTATATTCGACCTAATCTAGTCTAATTAAACCTTTTTAATTTGTAGCTTTTAGGCGATTTAATTTGTCAATTTGCTCACCTTATTCATAGTTATCTATAATTACTTGACACACTGCCATTCATCGGTAAATTACATAAGTGATTAATTTGGCAATTAACATGTAATTCACACTTGAATGCTAATTTTTTTCTACCTCGAACACAAACGTCAAATTAAAAAGTTATACGTAAAAATTATTTTAAGTGGAAATTTTATACGTCTTGTAAAAATCCTAGTGCTAAATGTTTGATGTGAAAAGTTTTCTTTCACTTTAGGCGAGATTTTTTTCTAACCTGAATTTTTCTTCGTATTATTTTTGATTAAATTTATAGAGAAACTGCAAGATCTAGCAACACTGCTGACTATGCGAGGAGTTCGCTCGATCCTTTCAGTCTCGAGCCGGTCTACGTCGCTCGCGGCGTTCTGACCTTCGCGGAATTTCAGGTCAACGGACGCCGGTCCGCGCCATCGGCGAAGGACACCGCGAAAATTCGGCAGGACCGTCGACTCCCGATGGCGCCATCTATGGGAAGATCGTGTCAAGTTAGGGATAAATAATATGGTGATTTGTATGCGAAATTGGGGGGCGTTTGGTTTTGTAAAATACATTTCGGAGAATATGTTATTGCACATTTAAGATTCCTAATCGATTTGAAAGCTAGCAAGAGGCGCTAGACAGATGCCAATCTAAGCTGCAACGAATAAAATAGCTCTCTAGTTAGGGACCCGCCAAGTATCTTATCCTGATAAGCGCCTTTATCCTATATATTTTGCCCCGCCGCAGGCGACCGTAGCGCCTTCAAGGCTAAGCGCCGCACGACCTTTTCCAAATGGACGCGTCCCTGATTAGTTTAAGTAAATTAGGGTTTTAGCTTGCAGTAAGGCCAGTCACAATCAGTCTAACTCAGTTTTTTTCGTCTGTATTACTATGTATATGGTTTTGCGGCAGTCACCAGGAAGTAAAATATATAATCTCAATGAATCAGATGCCTTCCTTGGTGATACTGCGCAAAAAACGTCCGCTGGAAAAACCACCCTTTCTTAAAACCGTTTACAGTCAAGCCGACAGGCCTATTTTAACATAATAACAACATGAAGATAAAGGAAACATGTTTTTTTACTAGTGCATGGTAGCATTGGGATCATACTTCGATTTTTATGTATCGATTTGCTTTTGATGATGGCTGTATTCTGCCTTTACAAAGTTTCAATAATAGCTTTCACATACAGGAAAATTTTATATCTGTTTGGCAATGTTTCATTAGATGTTACTAATACGGTTTTACGTAATTGATTGATCCATATCTCCATATCAAAATTTGAAAAGAATCAAACTTGACAAGTGATATAGAAAGAAGTAGGTGTGCCGAAGTGGTTCGCTTATTCCAATTAAAATTCTGTAAGTAACAAGTTGTATACAATTTTTTTTTATTGCTTACCTAATAAATTAGATCGCCTTTAATAGGTTGCGCAAATTTTTGCGTGAACTGCTTAAAGGTAAAATACAGTTAGAAATTTTACCCGAAGAGTTAATGTAGGACTGGACGATATTAAATGTGTATCGATATTTTCTATGTCGATATTGGCGAAAATAAGTATAAATTTACCTTCATTTTCAGCGAGCCCAAAGTCCTTATTATCTGAGGTGGCTCTCTGGAGTATCGTAAAGAATGATGTTTCAGTATTGCCAGCTTTAAACTACTTACTACGACATGTTTGTGATCAGTACAAACCCGAACAAAGTTGTTTTTCTACTTGTAATAGATAATGTGTCTTAAATCAAAATTGTTGCAATAAGTACTATATGTAGTATCACCAAGGCATCTGATTCAATGAGATTAAATATTTTACTTCCTCGTGATTGCCGCAAAACCGGATTTCTAAAATTTAAGAAAACTTCACTTCAACAGTATACAGATGAGAAAAACTGAGTTAGACTGATTAATGAAATGATATTAAAAAATAAATAAATTTTCATTAATAATAATTATACAGGGTGGTCGGTAATGAATGCGCCATAGAGTAACCACATGAAAATATTTGGTGCCTTAGTAAAAATGTTTTTTGTTAAGAGAAATTAAAAAATTAATATGCAGTATTTGGTAAAAGGCTTAAGGAAATTGTTGACATTTGTTGGAATTATTTTAATTCATAATTTTCATACATTGTTTCCAATTTTTTGTCAAACTAAATTTTTGTTTTTAATAAAAACTTTTATGTAATGTTGTTTAAAAATGCAAATATCTCGGATTTAAGAAAACAACTGAAGTATACATTTTTCTTTAGAAATGACGATTTTATTATAAATTTTAATGAGAATCCCATAAAGTCATCCACAAAAAATGTTGGGCCTAATATAGTGGGATTATAGCGCGTAATTAGCGCCCTCTACAAGTTATTTGACAAACAGGATAGATTCATGTTACTCGCCCTCAATTACAAATTTTCATGTCGATATCTCAAAAACAGCTTGAGCAATTAACAAAAAAATTAATTTAGAAATTAAACTTTAACACCCTGTATCTAATTAACGACTCAAACCTATCATTTTCATGTGGCGAATCTGACCACCCGGTATATGATATTAGTTCTGACATTATGTACAGGTTAGAAGTTAGTGATATTTGAGATTAAATTGTAAGACACATGTTGGTTGTTGGCAAAATATCGATATATTTCCCAGCCTTAATTCGACAGTCGTGCCCTAACTAAATTTCATTATGCGAATTAGGCAAAAGTACAGATATTATCCATCATTTTGATCTAGGCATGTTGCATTTTAGCGTCCAATTATTGAACTAAGTATCTGCCAGTTATAACTTCTATCAGTCCAACCGTACAGCTAGTTTCCCTTGAACTAAATTTCCTGATAGATAAATCGTTTCATTCCAAAGCAAATTGGGCTGAATATTGATATTTTAAACGAGCTTAGATTGAATGCCTGGTTTAAAATGTGCCTTAAGAGTACCAATTAATAAATTATTTAAAATACATTACTACTACCTTTAGAGGGATTTCGCAATTGATGATCGCTCAGAGTAATTTTTACATTGTTTCGGTGGACTACCATCAGTCCACAGCATATGAAAGGACCAATTTAAATTAATTGCTCGTTCATTCGTATAAAAGTGTGTTATACATCGCCCTTAACGCTGTGTCAACACATACATGAGGTTTTACCTGAGGTGTTCAAGTAAGACTCTTGCAAAACTGTTTTACTAGCCCTGTCCACTCATGAGGGGTTTTACCTGACGTTTTAGGTCTTCAGGATTGTCAGGCAAATCTATAGAAACGTGTCTACATGCTTCGTAAGACGGGACATCTTGCCTGTGAAAACAAAGACCGTGCACTTCAGTTTTCTCACTTCCGTTCAAGTAAAACGTCTGTTATGCTGTCCACAGCTAACGTTTTAACTGATACGTTTTACTTGAACAAGTAAAACAGCTTATGTTAGACCCTGTTCATACCTAATGTTTTAGCTGACGTGTTTTACTTGAACAAGTAACGTCCTGACGTGTGGACACAGCTTAACGTCGGTGTCCTAAAACTAGCAATATCGGGAAAAGTTAAAAAGGGCTAATACAGATCGAAACATGAACCACCCTTCTTCGTCGCAAACACAAAAAAATACAGGTGCTTAAATAGAGATGTCATTAAAAATGGACTGGAACATAAAAATATTCGGAACATTACAAAAATCTAAACCAGGAAGAATAGAAGAGCAGGGATACAAATTTTTGCTACAACCAGTAGAGTTACACTTTTACAAATATTCATAGGATTGGATGCTTCTATTATTTTACAAGTATCTCACCGTTAAAGAGCCTTACTAGTAATTCCCCATCATCAGCTTGTATTATTGTTATTTGGGCCTAATACGCCTCTTTGGCGATATATTGTTTTGTAATTGCCTACAGAGCGGGCGACCGCTTGAATCTGAAGCGGTCGACTAACATTCGATTGTTTCGATCCGTATTGGCCACTGGAGAGTTAAGAATCTTGATTGTGAATAAATGATGAAAAACCCAGCCGTATAGTCTGATGAAAATATTTTAACTGTTTCAATCGTATTAATTAATTGCAAATAACTAAAAGGTCAGAAAAAAACTAACTAGATCAAGACTTAATAGAAGCAGTAGTATATCGATGTTATTTTATTTCTACCTACATTTATTATGTACATAGTAGGTGCACTACCAAATTTTCCTAAAAATAATTATTGTTAATTAGCCAGGTCTACGTGCCGTGAGTACTCGGGTACCATACAAAAAGCGTCCGTTTTCATTATTTTTATTATACGTCTTTTTATCACAAGCTCTTGACCATGAATTTTAATAGAACCGAAGCATCGAACTTCTCAAGGTTAGTTCGGGGCCCGAAAATTTAATTAGGTAGAATAGTTTCTGCAACGTCGCGTCTTCGGTCGCCGAACCGTCTAGATTCGCTTTTGGTTTTACTGCATAGACTAAATTTTAACCTTCACAACCCCAGACAACCTTAACGTGTTTATTTAATAATAAATCAGTCTGCGTTTGTGCATTTAAAAATGGGTACTTAATAAATGTTGTCCTAGGCTTTGCTAGTTATACGGGGGGTAAAGTTTTTCCTGTTCGTCGTGACAGTATTTATTGAGACTTTACTTTTACTAAGTTTAAGAGTGAAGCACTCGCGATCGCACTCGCACTTTTTGATTTGGTGAGGGGCCCCGCATTGCCTAACGGGCCGGGCCTGTGGCCTCGTATAACCAAAAATAGGCACTGTACAAAAATAAATCTAATTCTGATAGAAATGAGTATAAAAGTCAAAGCAGCATCTTATAGAAGAACAATGCGGAGGGTTCATTCTGCAAAAACAGATAAAGATAGCAAATACGTCGCTCAACGGTTAAAACCTCATTGTCTGGATAGGTTCGTTCATCGTTTTCAAATTGGACGATTTGTGTTCATCAGGGATCAAGTAAAACGACCGAAGTTTAAACATATCTGACAAATCTTCACGTCAATGTATGTACATACATACATATTTCTAAATCGATAAAGTTTAGTTCTAAACTTCTAAATAACAAGCATTATTTAATCTTTATATACCCTCGTATTTAAATGATTCAGACCTCTCCAGACAAGTATTTTGTTTGTTCTCTCCGCAATTCGGTGCAACACAAGTCTGCAGTCCATTGATTACTTAGTCGTTCAAAGGTCATACATCGTATTCCACATGCCTTATTTAAGTTCCTTTTTAGCAGTGATGCCATTTTTGTTTATATGCTTTCGGCGATGTCTGGGATATGAATTTATTTATTTTTGGCCAGTTTTGAAATTGGACTAATCAGCATTTTCTGTGGCATGGATTTGCATTTATTTGTACACGGAAAGAGAAACTCTAAAAATAGTAAAGCTAACCATAATTTATGGCTCTATATTATGTGACTTGAATAACTTTTATTAAGAACTGCCATAAAATTATTAGCAAAATTTTAACAAAAATTTTTAGTACAAATTACAAAAATATTTAGTACTTAAACTATTTATATTTTTGTCAAATGCACTAGAATCTTTTGTAAAATTTACTAAAATCTTCTGTAAAATTAAATAAAATCTTTTCCAAAATTCACTAAAATCTTTTGTAAAATTTACTAAAATCCTATTTCAAAATTTTGACACCTGGTATTCTCAGCGGGTCACCCATCCAAGTATTAACCGTGCGCAACGTCGCTTGACTTCATCGATCGATTGTATTTGGTCCCTGTTAAGCTCTCCACCTCTCAATACAAAATACAATAATAGTTGTCAGGGCAATTTACCATAGTTGTATATTTACAGCTACTGGAGTTATAAATAAATTATGTTCACTTACATTCGTAGTAAAATTTACAATATGTTTTACTTGATTTTACTAAATTTATTAGAAATACTACATATAAATTATGTGTATTTTGTAATTAATAATAAGTAATTAATTAATTTTATAAGAAATCGCACAATGAAATCTTTTTTACTAATTTTACTATTACATTCGTTATAAAATTTACAATATACTTACATATTTTAGTAGTTACTTTATTTGACTAAATTTTTTAGAAATCCTATCTATTGAACGGATTTGTACTAAATAATGTAATTAGTCTTTTTTCCGTGTAACTCTTATATGGGTCTCGCCAGCAGGGTTGTTAAAGTAGTTAATGTAACATTTACTACGTAATTTACTACCGTAGTAAATGTAGTTTGCTACATTCTCTTACTGCATATTTTGTTACATTTACTACATTTGCTACTTTCACGTTTCATTTTTAGACTATTTTTATTAAGATCAAACCGTAAAGCAAAAAGGAACAGAAGAACAATAACCAAAAACTACTATTTTTTACTTTTCCACTCGAATTTCCAACTTAATATCAAATTTATAATAATAAAGTTGAGGTTATGTTGTGTTTTTGACACTTTCAGCCAATGAAAACAATATACAGTATTATATTTACTACTTTTTGTGACGTAACAAATGTAACAATGTAGTAAATTCAATTTTTCTGCGACATTAGCAACCCTTGCCCGTCAGGTATCTATTTATTAGGTAAAATAATAACATATCAGTTATTTCACCTTACCCTCAATGACTTATTATTCGTTATTCGTTTGAAACAATATTGGAGGCAATTTGTGTAGATAATTGTAATTATCGATGTAATTCGCAATATTAAAACCATAATTTTATGACAACGGCATGACAATCTTAGCTAACGACATAATAATAAGCACGATCCGATAAAGATGTCGCGAATTTTTTAAAATTCACCCACCACGGTCCAATGACAGCTAATGGGCCTTCCGCGAGTAGGACGAGGTCTCGGCATGTTGCAATATACTCCGGCTGCCTTGTGGGAGAAACTACTAACCTAATTTACCCGACTGTTCTATGCCGCTCTTGCAAAGCAGCGTATTTCCTACGTTATAAAGCTTTATTGTTTCGGGTTGAGTAGGCGGATGGGCCGTAGTTCTCGTGTTGTTGACGTTGATTTCAATATATATCACGAATCTGTCTGTGGTTTATGAATCATTTCTGAGTGATTAGCGGACGAATATATTAAAACAAGAATATTGTATTTTGATCCGTTCAGCATCTTGCCGGCAAGATTTTATTTCTGCAGTTTGTTGGACACATAATTTCTTAACGCACTTCATTCAAATCTGTAATCTCTATATGCTGAAAGAACTACCTAAGTCACAAAAGTTAAAATTGCAGAAAATGTAAACGACTGCTTCTAGGCAATACGCTTCCAAATAAATATTTTAATCGTTTGTAAAAACGACATTTATTGTCTTTTCTGGAAATGTTAACTGTCAATTAATCGGACATTCTAACTTAATCTATCCAGTGGTGGTGTTAACTAAAAATAGACATAATCGCTTCTGCTTTTGCACATCAGTGGGTGAATTTAATAAACAAATTTTAACAGATTTTAACATATACTGTACAATACATAAATCATCCAACCAAAAACTGGTAAAATGTGTTGTTATCCATTGTTAATATGTAATATCATTATAATTTCTACTGAATGAGCTTTTATTCTTTGCTAAAGAATTCATATGGGCAAACCATATATAGTTTTAAGGTTTAACGATATGATGTTTGTCATTGAAGTAACAATTCAATTTACAAGAACATCTCCTTATTAATTTCTCTATGCCTGCTGTTCGTTTCTCTTTCTGCCATATTTGACCTTTTTAATCATTAAGACCGTGTGAATATTTTATAAGTTACATCCGCTTAAAAGGCTTTGCCCTCGTCTGAAAGTTTCGGATAGCTGGCGGCCTAAAAGTAAAAGTATTAAATCTTTGTGATCTGTCGATTTCAGTTATACTTTAGTCAGTGGTGTAGCTAAGGGCACTATTAGAATATGCCTCTTTCCAATCTAAAAAAATTCCAGTAAGTTCCAGTAGGCAAGACGAAGCTATATAGGTAAAATGAACACGACATACCCTTTTTTACCTAAACTCACTTTACACCCAGAAATATAAATACATACATCATAATTAAGATTTATCCAATAAGGTATGTACTTACGCGAAATTACCGCTGGTATGAAGTAAGAGCGCTAAATTTGGTTTTAAGGTTATAACGAGGGTTATAATATAATTATCTTGAATTTTTCATCTTTGACGTTCTGATTCTCTCCTTTTCAGTCAATATTTGATCAAAAACTTGTTATTTTTGTCGAATCACAATAAATCAGATCTTTCCAAATGAATTTTTGTTTCCAGTTATAAAGAATCACACGCGGATCATTTTTCCACGAATTTAACATCAAAGACCAATAATCTTTATCAATGAAATGTTTTCCTGTTTTATACATTTTCATTCATAACGTACGGCCTGCTAGTAAGCTGTACCACGACCTGCTATTAGTTGAAATTTAATTTGCCGAAGCCACAAATTACATTGAGATTAAAATACATAAATTAATGAACTATAAGGATCGCGATTGCTACGAAATTTATAAAGACCTTTACTGCTCAAGTCATGATTTACATTATAGCGATCTTTCATCTTTAAAAAAGAGCAGTTTCGGAAACTGGTTTGTATCGTAAGTTGGGCGAAAAGCCAATTAGCGCATCGAGCCGTTTTTTCCTTTAAAACTTGCTTTCGGCTGATAATTAAAAAAGAATGTAGGGTTAAGAATGGCATATATATTTTGTATATTCACACCAACAAAAGAAGTCTATACTCAATGAAGACCTGTATTGATACCGACGAGAGTAATTATTGATATACTAGTCAGATTAATCGTGCTTGCCTATGCCAAGCTGCAAGACTAATCATACGAAAGTTGATAAACTAAAACCAGGACAGTAGCAAAGCTAATTATAAGCCCGCGACCAAACCTGCATTCACAAAAGGGGGTTCAATTTATTCTACATTCAACATTAAATTGCAATTGGCCCATTGTGTTTTGATAGTGACAGTTTATGTTTATATGCCATATAGAACTTCCGTTATATTTTTTGTTATTTTGTAATTAATTTATCTTGTATCAGATGACTACTTTGAATATGTAGGTATAACTAATCAATATCATTTACCCTATTGGTATATTACTCTTTTAATCAAATATCCAAGTGGATATTATCTGTCTTGCTGTTTAGGTTGGTAACGAACGATTCCTGGTCACATCTGTTTGAATTTGTATCTGACATCGTGGCCAAGTGATTGGCCAGAGTATTAGTGTACTTGTTACAAAAACGCTTGGGTTAGAATTATCGACATAAAAATATCGATCTATCGTTCTCAGTTCTACTTATAAGTGCAACTCTCCACAAAGATTAATTTCGTGGGTCACCTGCAGGAAACAAAACTCGAAATTGCTCTCGCAATTCTTTTCTTGGTGACCCCCCCGTCTGAAAACTAAAAGTAAAAATACGCCGGGTAACTCACCCAAACAATACGGTCTGGTCTGGGTCATAGAATCGTGGAGTATTGTCTTTTTTATATGGTCTGAGACGAGGTTTACGACACTCTTAACCCAGACAGACATTTATGAATTTTACATTCGTTCCCATAAAATAATAATAAATATTATGGTTTTTGCGATGTTTTGATATTGTGCAATCTGGCGAATTCTTTTTTGTCTGTTGTTATTATAAGATAAAGGTTTATAGGCCTTTTTGTTTGTAAAGAAACAGGAGTTCTTACAAGCTATATAAAATTCAAGTATACGTCCAGATAGTTGTTCAAATGAATATTGCGCTCATAAAATGAATACAATTTTTACCGAATTAATAGATGACACATGTTTCAGGTTGTTGTCATTGTCCGACCATACAGGGTGGTCCAGCGAAAACTTAACACCTCGATTTTCCTGCTTTAAAATGAAAATGTAGAAAATCGCTCGGACCCGTCGATTTCTGATTCGAGGGGAATAACTTTTCCGGTTTTTTCATCTCTCTAACTTCAACCCCCTAACGGGGTGAACACAACCCCCTGATTTTGAATAGGGATGAGGGGTGTTGCGATACGTCATTTTGAAGATCTTATCGAGTACTATTTGACCCTAAAATTTCGCTTCATAATTTTCATCTTTAACGAAATGACAGCTAAAATAGTGGAAGACTACTTACTTTTGTGATTAGCTTATTAAATGCTGAAAATGGCCATCATTTTGTTATGTTCAGATTATGTGAATCTTTGACAATGGCGTCATAGAAATTATTTGCTGGTGTTTGCTGTGTTACCTGAGAGTTTCGTGAATTTGCCATCACATTTAATTGAATAGCTTAGGAATGGCTCGCTAAAATGGATTCAAACTCGGCACATGGGTTTACCTTGTCGGCCTCTTCAAGAAATTATAATGGAGTATTTCTATAAAATATTCAAGGGAACCAATATTCAGCCACCTCAAAAATTACATAGGATTTCCTATGTTCAACTCAACGATGCATCATCCGGTATAATATCATCTCATAAAAGCAAGATGCGCCTATCTTGGTAAAATGCAAGAATTAAGAACGCGTATCGGCGACGAGACAAATAATAGAGAAGGAAAAGGAAGACATGATGCAATCTTGAAACGTCCGCATCTCGGCAGCTGCAAAGTCGGTCACCGCCAGGCAGGTCGTAACTTGTATGTATTCGATGTTTGTTAGGGCTTTTAAATTATACACGGTGTAAAGAACGTAGCAAAAGAGTTTTATGAAATAATAGAACTCTTTGCAAATTCTCTATCCTCTTATTTCCATTGTAAAAAATGTCTGCATCAATCATGGATTATTTTGTTTTAATTGAATAAATTAAAATAGTTCATTTAACACCTACTAATAACAGATGCTTTTTTTGGCAATGCGTTACGTACATCAAATAAACGTTGCCGTCTGTAACGTGGGAATGACTGGAGGCATCGACCAGGCATTGACCACAATTAAAACACGTATAATGAATTAATAATATAAATACTAAAACTCGTGTCAAAAGCATTGTTATTAAGGAAGCTATAATTGATATTAGTATATTACTACATGTTTTGTTTCTTTTAATTGATTAAATGCATAAGCGTAAAACCTGAACGTATTGTTCAGCATGTTATCATATGATAATAAATCTGTGGAGTTTTGGGTTTGTTCGCGTTAGCGATATTATAAATAGCGACTTGCTGTATCTCTTACCGTTTATGAGTTACCCCAGGGTAAACATCGAATTTTCAACTCTCTGTATTATATTTCGTATTCGGTGGTAAGCTTTTCCGTTCTTTGTAAGAAAGTCTCCAATAACTCTTCAATAAGTTTAGAAATCGTCTTAGATGACCGGTATAACTCTGATTAATTTGAGAGACCCCTCCACCCCGGCTTATAAATAACAATCGCTTTCGTTAATTAATTGTTTATGGTTATTAATGCGCGATATTGTGTAATTTATTCCTTAATGGATGTGACACAATTCAAAATAAAATAAATTATTCCAAAGACATTATTAATTCGTATAACCACAACGGATGAATAAATAATTGGTTCATTCAATAATTTCAATAAAATCTTTAAAATTCTGGGGTTGTTGGGGTTCTGGGTTCGTTCGCGAAGTGTAATAACGAGTGTTAAAAAAACACTATTCATTTGGTTTCACAATGGTTCATGAAGCATAACTCACAGTCTGGCGAGCACCAGTCTACGTCATAACCAGATGAACTCTAAAAAAAACAACCACATGCATATAAAAAATTAGCAACAGGTTATGACGCGCCTACGTTATACTTCACAGACTTTAAATATAAGTTGTAATATATGGTGCAATTAAAAAGGCAGGAACTTGATGGTCTTTACACCTGTAGATATTATTTTTGTTTTATTGTAACGTGTATGTAATTAACGGTAATTTTTTGCGGTCTTGGTTGATTCTTTTAAAGACGAATGAATCTCCGAATCGGCTAGCTCCTCCGACACAAAGTTTCTTTCTCGCCGAGAGATAAAATACGAAATATTTATTTTTAGTACTCCAATTCTCATAGATGTATGAACGAACAATAAATAAATATAAAATAAAGTACAATCAATACACTGTTGTTGGTCTGACTGACTAATGTTGCAAGAGTGAAAGAGTCGCAAGCTGCACGGTGATAAAAAGAAGCAAAACAAAGAATACCAGCAACCTTAATAATAAAGTCAAGTTAAAAGTTCGTCATAATTTGCTAATGAGTGTGGGGAAGCTCCGAGTTCATCACTGCAATATTTTAATCTGGATGCTCTTAATAACGCCCGCTGAGCTACCTGTCCGCATTAGTAATGGACTCGTGTGTCGGCGTTAAAAATTAAGTTCATTTATGGTAGTAATCGAAGATGTCTGCACACTTTTTTTTAATAGTGTGCCAGTATGATGTTTATATCAGCATACGTGTGTGTGATGGTGTGAATAAACTGTGAGTTAGATCATTTGTCTATGAGTCACTGAATGATTGATTTGCTTGGTAGGTTGTCTGGTTACTTCTCTAAAAGCTTCGGGGAATTCTGCTAACTCCTATAATGTACTTCTTAAAAGATAACGGTGGGTCAATATGTATTTATTTAACTAATTTGAATGTGTAGAAAGTGTGATGTGTCCCAGAACCATCACATAAGTTATACAATCACTATAAACTATAAAGATTTAAAAGTGCTATTTCCATTTTAAGTCGGTCCATTTTTTAATTTTTAAAATTTTTGCTCTACCGGTCAAATGGTGTTCAAGATAAAAGGCTGCTGTAACTCGAGCTACACCTGCCACCTTATGGTACTTATTGAATCTCATTATTTATAATAACCATTCCATCATCGCCTTTTTTTCAGTACGTAAGAACCAAGATTCCATGCATGCACCTTACATTCTCACCTGTCCATCTTACTTCACCTGGTCTCATATTTATTCCTACGAATAGAAAACAATGTGCGGGTAGCTTTAAAGCTTTCTCCAGACTATTACTTTTCAGTGCAATCAAAAGTATTTTCCGATGGGAAATGTAAAAATGGGATTTTTTTTAGTTATCCTCAGATTAAACATCTCATAGAAAACATTTCGACAATTCTATGATATTGATATTTTTTGTATGATATTTTAATAATAATTTACTTTACGTTTATTGCATCAGTCAAATCATTTGCATAGTAACCACCCTGGTAACGTGGTCTTAGCTGGTAAGTTCTTTCTTTTCGATAAAACCATAAATAATGTAATTAATACTATATTTTATAGGAAATTTTGAAATAAAATCTTTATTATAATAACTTTACTAGTATTTTCCGTGTATTACCCATAAGATGTCACTGCATTACCTATACTTATACAATTATGCATATTAGTGCTTCTACGTCATATTGTTATATAGTGTTTTTATTTATACTCGTGCAAACTAAAAAAAAACTGACAAGTAAAGGGTATTTAAAATGCAGCTCATTAGAACGCAAAGGGTGAAGTGAACGCTTCCTGGCTAATCGCAAGAGGCCATTGACATTTAAGAATAAAGTAACAACTCATCCCCTGATGATTCCCATGTCTATTATATTTTTTCTAGTTTCTATACAGGGTTTCCTTGATCCAAATATATTGTATTACCAGGCGGTATTATGACCCTCTGCATGATTTTACAGATTTGTTGTGTGAACAAAAGTGCGTGCTATAAAATTGGGTTGTTGCCCCCCTTTTGTTCATTGATTAAAGAAATAGTTATATACTATATGACCAACCTTTAAGTGTCAATTAAAATTTGCAATTATTGATCTGTCATTAATAAATTTAAATATCGTGTTGATATTCAGAAAATATGTAAATATGTTAATTAATTTGCGTTTTTGAATAAAATGAATTACGCAATTTCAAATTTAATAACTTTTCGACAATTCTGTGATATTGTTTCTAAAAATAACAGGTTGATTATGGTTACTAGGTCAGTTTAAACTGGAACTGTTTAAGGACATATTATGGAAAAATTTATCATAAAAGTAAAATTTTCGATGATTTTGAACTTTATTAATTTTACAACATTTTTATATATGAGCTCTATATAAGCTATTATATGTTAAAGGTTATTATCCTTGAACTGCCTGCTCTTGAAGCAAATTTTTCGAGTTGAACAATACGAACAAAGCCGATTATCTGGTAAGGTCCTATAATTTGTTACGTATATACTTACTTGAAACAAATATAGCACACGAGATCTATTTAACTTTTCTAAACATAACATCTTAGGACATCCCAATGTCTAAATGAGAGTTTATTTTCGTAAGTGTAGCTCTGTCAAAAGCCGAAAACTTGTTTTTTAATCTACTTAATGCCCCCAGAGTTGGAACAAGTCATTAGTGACTCGTTTAAATTAAGATTGGCATTAACAGAGCAAAGAAAAACTTTGTAGGACGCAGACAAGGCAATTTTTAAATACCTCCGTGTAAGATCAACTATGTTCTAGAATTTCGTTAATATGTTCGTTAAGAAAAAAGGAGAAAGCGTATCGAAAAAGTATTTTTAATTCCGATTTTAAAACTGGAATGCTATTTTTAATCATTAAGAAAGATATTTTCATATTTCAAGTATTATTCTTTTTTTACAAGTACAGATTCAGGCTGTTGTGGATGTCTGTTTTAGCTCTACCTTTATTTTCCGATGCCCATAAAAAATATTTTCAATTAAGATTATTCGTATACACACATGATGGGAGAATTCTAAATATAAAAAGTCACTTAAAACTAAGAAACAACTTAGGCGATAATATCGGATTATTAATCTGAAACCAGACTTATACAACCAAAGACCTTCGACATAGATTTTTGTACATGCTCATAGAAATAAATATAATAATAAAATATGTACTTTTAAAGCTATTACAGAATTTCGAAAATACTTCCTGAAAATGCATTAAATAACCGCTTTGGAAACTAAGCAAAGGAAAAAAAAAACTACCAGGGTCCCTTGCCAAAACTTTTCGGGTTTTCCTTAATTACTTTTATTTTTGGAATGTCGCAACGGCGACTCAAACTTAAATTAGTTGTTACGACATTTCTACTTCGGAGTCTGGAGAACGGGCATTTGAAACAAACCCGAAACATTGTCATAAACTTATATAAATGGGCTTTAAAATATAATAACTGTCGTAGTGGTATTAGTGTCGAAAGCCGTATTTATTATAAATAATTATGAGAATGGAGTTTACATAATATAAGATAATAGAAAAAGACAATTATTTATTATTCAAAAATACTCTTAACGAAAATTCCCTATAGCCCTCTGTTTGGCTTGGCAGCTTGCTCTCCTTCGTGAATTTTGAATTAAATTTTCGCATGCACGTATTGATTGGGTTTTGGGACTGCCTAAAACTCTTCGTAGCGAGTTCGAGAATCTTTCTTCAATGGACTTCTTATTGTGCGAGATAAACAAATCAATTTTTTACAAATCCCAAAATTTATACCGGGTGTTTAAGGACGAAAGCTTACCCGTATAACATTTTTATTGTTTAAACTACAGAAATAAAATTTGGTTGGTATGTGATATTATTTTGCATTTTATGACATGACGGACTCCATTATGTCACTTCCGGTTTAATGTGTCAAAAATTATTGGGTGTAGTTGATTAAAAATCCAAACTTGAGGTCATTTCCGGTTATTAACCCACGCAATTTTCTTTCTGTAATTTAAACAATAAAAAAGTTATAGGGGTGAGCGTTCCTCCTGAAACACCCGGTATTGGCAGTGAAAGGTTAAAATTCAAAATTTTTAACAAAAATACCGACTTACGTCTGATTCTGACCATTATCGTAAAGTTTTTCGTAATCTTAGTAAATTTTATAATTTGTATTTAATTTGTACCTACTTAATTAGAAATTCTACAAATTAAAAACTTTGTGCTCCTAATTTTGTAACTGCTCTCTGCGGCTGTGAAATTAAATGAGGTGGTTAGTTTTTCCAATTTTCACATGTTTAACTCGATAATAACTGTCATTTTTTTACTTCGTATCTCTAGTCATTTTAAAGCGATGTACGAATTACTTACATGTTTTTAAGCGTCCAAAAAATTACCTATTTCTTTAGATTCCCGGACTCACTTTTCTATTACTAGCTTTAAGAATTTGTTGCAAACATGCTTTTACCATGTGAAAATACTAGTACGTGTATTAATTAGAAAAAAGTTAACGTATCTTGTTAAAAAGGCTAGGGTTGCTTGAATTCACTTGCATGTGGTTCTATCGGCCGGTTTGTTAAAAATTTTCGAATGGAAATATTAAACATCACACGGAAAAAAAGAGAATACTTGCACTAAGCCATCAATTCTTCACACCTTATTAATTTCTGGTAAATATTTGCAATTTTGTTTTAAAAATGAAAATTTTTTGACCTAATAGGTTACCTCATTTGTTCGGAGTACCAACTTACTACTTACTTACTTACTTACTTACTGCTTAAAACAAGTAGGATTTAGCATAATTAATCTAGGAATTATTTATTTTAAGTAGCTAATATTATTAACATAAATACCATAAATATTTAATCCGGCTACAAAAGGTAACTTATTTCAAAAACATAGCTTGATAATTAATTTATTTTAAAATTATTTCTCTTATTATAAGTTTTTTTTCAAAATTATTCCCTATGAGGAAGGTGCTTAGAAGAGAAAGGAAGAATTCGACACGAACCGATTGTTCTAAAAATATTTTTCCCAACATCTGTATGTCATAACAAACAATAATAACATAATCAATAACACCTTATGCATATTATAATCATTGTAAGGTCATTTTTCTAGAGTTTGCCAGACACAAAAAATGAAAATACATTTTTTTTCACAACATGCGTTTGTTCGGGTGTTCGGCTCTTTTTCTTCTGAGCGCCCCATATATCCTTAAATTAAATTGGGCCCGTGCATTGGCCAAATAACATTTATTTAAACGAAATAAACTAACGAAAACTAAGTATGCTAATCTATGTTCTTGAAAATATATCTCTCCCATTCCTAATGTTTCTTTCAAATAAAAGCTAGTGTATCGACTCGAGACATTCAGCTTATTTGGCAGAATAAAAAGGATATTGCACTTTTTCCCTAGAAGTCAATCTACCGACTTGACCTTTTGTCGGTGTTTGTAATACACGTGACACGATAAGACGTGTCATGTATCCTGCAGCGTTTGCAGATATAATGTATTTGTTAACAGATTCAAAGTATTTTGTTCGTGTCATGTCAGGCGAAAGTGCGAACGTCTCGAATTTGTCTCCCCCTTACAGGGCTTCATTTATTTTGAACGGGTTCTTCTACATTCTACATATATGCTATTAAAAAGGCATAACATGTACGGTACACATGAACGTGAACATAAGTGAACACATGATCGAACATGTACACTCATAATACCACCGCCACACCTACACTTGGTCGTTCATGTGCGACGTACATGGTTGTACACTCATGTATGCTCTATATACAAAGTTTACGAAATAATATAGGTACTATTCCGTAAGTGTATTCGACAACAATATGCATTAGTATTGATGCCTTAAATAAACGTTACATAAATATTATCGTCTTATTGATGTAAGTTTGATGATATTTGCCTCGTGTTTAGATACCCACCAGGCTTTGGTTTACTTATTTTTTTTTAATCAGCACGTTATATAATCAATATCTTGTATTAATAAAAATAAAAATGTATTGCGCGTATTTCTCAGTTAACAAGAAATTGATAAAATCTTATCAGAATGTTGATTATTCCGATAGACAGGGCAATTAATTGTAAGATATCCTTGAAGACTCTATTTGGACAGCTTTTATCAAAGCGTCTTACTGTGCAATGTTATCCTAATATAAAATGTCCTTTAGTCCGTAATAAAATAGGTACATAGTACGAGAAATATTTGGCATCACCTTTTTCTTTTTGTGTCGGCTTTGAAAGGGGTTCTGCGACAGCCTCATTTATCGTTGCTCCACAACCCCATATCACAGGTTTATTTTAATCTACCCTAATAAATAGAATAAAAAATAACTGGTACCCATATATAGTTGTGGTTAGGAACATACGTAAAGCGAATGACACGTCTACCCAGACCAGACGTGGTTGGTGTTTAGCAAGATAGGTTGCAGAATGAATTACTTACATGGTCTTACCTCTCCATCCCTACTAAAGCTACCACCTGACATTTTCCAAAGCAACAACGGGGCACAATTCTAGATAAACGATGAAGGTTTTATATTTCTCGTAAAAAATGACTCACTCGGAGATTGCGTTATATAACAATAATTTCCCAGGCATGACAACAAAATATAGAGAAGCGACAGGAAAGAAATATGCGTAGATTGTCGGTTAAATAATGTGTTGTCAAAAATCTCGACCTTGACACACGCTTTTTGTATAACGATATCAAGTCGTATTTGAATATTTAATATTTTCTGAACCTTATATTCGTGGCGGGTGCGATAACGAACTTTTGTGGCATAGGCAAACTCATCAGCACTTTTAAATTATTAACAAATAGAAACAATTTCAACTATAATAGTTAATAATCAAGCATGTACCGGGAAATCCATAACTAACTTATTATGCTTAATCGATTTGAATAAGAAATAACACAGCGCGTGATAATAATAATAATAATAAGAACATCTTTTGATCCTGGCACATGCCTCATTCGAATATATATATTGTGTAGGTATACACTTTGTCATAGTTTGACATGTTGTGTTCAGAAGCGGTTCCCTAAATGGCCCGGGTTGTTTACTTTTTATTAAAATCTAGAGTTCTATATTTTCTGAGGAAGGCCCTTTTTCTTATAATCTTTTAAAAAGGTAAATATCTGAACAATATAGAAATTTAACAAAAGATCTGCAGCAGATGGCTTATAAAAGAAGACGAGATTATTCTTTGCTGAAAGGTTAATATAAATGCGTCTGCCTATCACCAACAAAATTTAACCTGGCAATAATGGCAAGCATTTTCGCCGATTATGAATGTGGATTTTGTATCGCGCATGACAACAAGCATCAGTATAAACAAACCTAAACTAAACGAATGCAAAACATTAAATGTGAATCACATAAAACTACATAAATGTAATTGTTAAAAATTATTGTATCAGGAAAGCAGGAATTAAATAACCTAAGCCGAGTAATAAAGAGACGTAACATTAATTCATTATGTATTTTCAGCTGTTCGATTAACATACAAATGACATAAAATCTAATGCGTCGTGGTTCCTATATGTGAACATTTACATACTAAGGTCGAGACTAGTATATAAAATTCAAGGCTGCAGTTTTTTCAAGATCTATAGAGGTGGATAACCTTTTCGACGTGTGGATGACGAAAAAAAATTGTCATTCAGTAAAGATAATTTTAGATAAGGTGTGGAATTTAAAAATTGAGAGTGGAATGGAATCCTTACAAGGGTATGCATATGTATACATTCAATTTTAATAAAGTAAATACTTACACTTTTTCGGGCCTCAAGGAATCAAAGGTTCTAACAGTAAATTAAATATGATTGGATAAGCAGCATTTGTATACAAAGCGTTTAGTATAATCATGTGAGAACTCATACTCTCCCTCTCTGTTTCAATTTAGAATTAAGGTTCAAGTACAAATTTTAATCAAATATAATACAGGCGCCTATCACTATGATCTTCCGTATTACATAACTAGTTTGTTAAATAAATACATATCTGTAAACTGGCACATTTTCGTGTATTGAGAGATCATTGAATTAGGCTCATTAGAGTATACATGGGATAAATTAATATTATTTGTAGTATTTACACACCATACTTTGCCGTATAACATTATTGTGAAAATATTTTCCAAACGCTCAAGGTACCTTGTCGAGCGCCGTAACAAGCAGACCCAAACGAGCTCGGACCAATACATTTAAAAAACAGAGCTTTTATTTTCAGTTGCCGGTTGTTTCCGTTCTAAAATAAAGGGTGATTTTCTTAATCTTGATGCGTTTAACAATGTTGTCTTGTTATTGTACCTTACTTGTCTTGGGCAAAAATAATCAAGTATTATAATAATATTGATGTTATACCAATTAACTTTATGGAAATTGTATCAGCAAGACGATCTACTAAGCCCATAGCGTGTTGCCATTTTTCGGTCTGTAGGATCCAAGTCCGTTGTGTAAGGGTGGTTAACCTGTAAAAGGAAAATTGCCTTGCCTACAGTAACCAAGAGTTATACTTATAGGCATTTTCCAAAACTGGGCAACCCAAACTAATATTATGGGTTAGAAGGAAAAACTAACCTAGTAATAAATGAACTTATAAATTCCAACTTACTCGTTAATGACCAAACAAAGTTTAATTATAAAATTCTCCTATGTTAAAATTGTATAATAACCCTCCTTTGTAAAATATTTAACTAGCAATTATTATATCTACCCTTAAGCTTTGGGAAAACCGTATGTAATGGCTATATTTTAATTTACCTTACCGTCATTTTATTATATCATCAAGAATCACCATTACAGATGTTTACGTATCTATTATACCTATTCATTCATTCAGATATTATCTTCTAACGAAGTTACAGTGTAGCGAAACATGTCAAATTCTTATCAATATAATTTAGTGGAAATTTACCAAGTTAAAGTTGATTTTTTTTGTCTAACCCTTAATACTAGAAATCATTTAATCTGAAAGTAAGGACCACAAGTCATAACTGTCAAATCTTAGATTTCCTTATTAACATATTTTTAAAATATGCACTACTTTCACAAAATATGATTTCGACTAGATCTATCATTCTCTCAGTAGTATAATTATTTAAAAACTGATGAATTGCATTTTTTCTATATAGTCTACTACTCCTACTTTTCCCTTTCCCCTTATGTTATTATGAACGGCCATTCCTTATTTTCAATTTACAAATGCAGCATTTTCAGAGAACCATTCATTAAGTTGGAAAATTACCATTTACAAAGTTTTAAAAATTGAAAGCGATTAATATTCTAATTTATTTAAGGTGTGTTACCAGATTATAATTTTATCATCAAATTTAGAGCCGTCCCTGAGTTTATACGTGCCTGTGCGAAAAAGGATTCATTTTATATACCATTATTTTTTTTTCTTGTGGAGTAGCTCTGGTATTTTATTTGTAGGTATATACATACATTCATATTCCTCTAAAGGTCACCCAAAAACATAACACGTGTAGATTTATCTAAAAGTCAATGTTCTGAAATTGTCGATTTGTATACGGACATTACATAAACGACTCCTAACCTCAAAAAATCAAAATTTTCGTAAACATTGTATGGAATACTTGGGGTACCATGCAACTATTATTACTAAAGTAGTTTAAGATTTGACAAGTACATACTTTATCCAATGAACCGAAGAAATAATAAAAAAAACTTCACAAAACCTGTTTGTGCCCGTACACACTGGGCGTTACAATTAAACAGTCCGTTGTTGGTAGTTTGCATCTACCTTGATAGATGGCAGCGCATATTGTATTATCTTATAGGTTTGTAAGATTGCGTACGATTAAGATGATCGATATTAGCCGCTGATCGATATTTGACCCCTTTCCACTATAATTTACAAACGTTTACTACTTGTACTTTTTCCATTTCAAAAATATGAAGGGCCATGCCTTATTTTCAATTTACAAATGATGTATTTTTAGGAAATATATTTATTTTTATAGCACACTAATTCATTAGGTTGGAAATTTACCATTTACCAAGTTTTAAAAATTGAAAGCTATTAATATTCTAATTTATTTAAGGTGTGTTACCAGGTTATAATTTTATCATCAATTTTAGTGCCGTCCTTGAGTTTATACGTGCCTGTGCGAAAAATAATTCATTTTACATACCATTATTTTTTTTTCTTGTGGAGCATCTCTGGTATTTTATTTGTAGGTATGTACATACATTCATATTTCTCTGAAGGTCACCCAAAAACATAACACGTGTATATCTATCTAAAAGTCAATGTTCTGAAATTGTCGATTTGTATACGGACATTCCCCAAATATATTAATATGTAAAGTGGATTTTGAAACTAATATATACATTTAACTGACTTAACTTATCCAGGCAATTTAAATAAATAATATGTTCATGCGTAAAAAATGTTCTACGTGGAAATAGGTAGTGGTCTATTTATAAGTCGCTAACCTAGTTTTTTAAAATAACTACTGATTTTTCACTCCTACATAAAGATAATGCATAATTAAATGATAAGATTTGCGTAGATATACCGAATATTTGGCACGTAAAATCCTATAAAATGAAATTTATGTTCCCGACAAAACCTTGATACTAATTCCCATGACCGTAGATTTAATTTAAATCATTGAAGTGGAACTTTCCGACATTTTGCTATTAATAATGTTACATCTAGAATGTCTTACTACTTATCAGAGAAAATATTCTTAGCTCTATGGAAAAAATCCTGTATTCTAATTGGATGACGGCAAAATAAATTTCAGCATTGTCCAAGTTGAAGTAAAAGAGAGCCTGCTATAATACACATCACCTTGTAAATTTAACAGGGTAAAATACGATGATAACTTTTAACAGATATTTTTTATAGAAAATAAGAATTATTGTTGGCTGATTTTTGGCATATTGTAACGACGAAACGTTGCGTTTTACCTCTTCCTGTCGAAGTTGTCTATTCATTAAAACGTTTTAAATTGATTGCACAATTATTGAAACATTTTTGTCGTAAAAAAAAAGTTTAAAAGAATCAGTCTGATACTTGTAAAATTTATGGACTTATTCTGTAACAAAATTTATGCCATTAGGTATACCGCGATTTAATATTTTTGTAAACAGAAGTAAATTCGAAAATTGGTTGCCATTAGTTTGTGTGGTTGCTGTTTATGGAGATAAGAGTTTTTTCTTATATCCTGTCATGAAACATGGAAATTTCTAATTTTTTTTCATGCCTTTATATTTCATAATGTTTTTTAGAAAACTGTTTATAATCTCCTTTACAAAAACGAAGAAGTAAAAGCCGCAGATATTCATGAGACTTGTATATAAAATTTTTATTTTAACACAAAAGTATCGTCAATCAATTGAATTTCAAGTTCACGGGGATATAGGTTGTGTAGAACCCGTAACAAGGTAGCACGATAAGAAGCATCTTCCTACCATTCTAACGTTCAAGGAGTCTACTAGTTGTATAATAAACCGATAAGGCTATATTCCTTAATTAGAGACATTTTGTCTGTCTAATTACATACATTTTCTCGGTCTGTCTAGCAATCTTCAATATTAAAAAAATCATATATACTTTTTAAGGTAGCACGATAAGAACCATACCTTTCTACAGTTTAAGGAGTCTACTAGTTAATATAAGGTATTATTAAATATTACGTAATCAATTCGGCAACACTGTGGAACAGCTCACGCGTTTTTTTCGCATCAGATCAAGGTCGGCCACGGTATGTCTATTGTGAATTTTTCTTCCTGTTGATCTTCCTTTCTCTCTTTTCCACACATTGCACAAGGTGGGTTGTCTGTCCTGATCTGTTCGACGCGACGGATCCAGTTCAAGCACTTTTATCAAGAACCATCGCGAAGACGGATTAATTTCTGTGTTTTGTTTGTTTTTTTACTTGGGTATTGACGATTTGTCGGATTGGATGGATGAATGAATGTGAGGTGTATTTGTTTATCTATTATATAATTTATTTTTTTGAATTGTTATTTTAAAAAATTACACCTTATTTTGTTAGCAGTTTATTTATTAGAACAGATAATTCGATGGTAAAACTTTATTACAGTGCTACTGTTTAAAAAATTGAAACAATTGAATGACCAAATTATTTTTAAAATACGCCTTTATTCCTATTCAGTTAGGAATACTTTATTAAGTTAAGGCTGTTTTTTCAGTGTTCTTGCGGTGAAAAAAAATCTCCAATTCACAGTCCAAGGAACATTACCACGAGGAAGCCGCTTCACAGGCACTGGAATCTGTGTAACATTGTTTTAAAAACGCTCTAATAAGTATACTATACTATACTCTTTTAAGATCTCATAATTATTAAGTTTGGCAACTCCGCTACGCCCAGTCTCCTCTCACCGGATTTGGCGGGCTTTCGAAGGTCGCAGACGTAGTTGGCGCCATTTTGAAAATCGATCCCGCCGTGTCCTTGGTTCAACGGGAAACCGGGGGATGGAAAAAAACCCGCCCGACACGACGTCGCAACGTGGAGGGACGTGTTATGAGCTATTTGGCGGGAACGAAATTTTAGGCGTCGCGACGCAACGTGTTGAATTTTTTACCTCAAAATTAAAAGAAAACCTCCTTAAATTAAATATTGAAATATTGTTGCAAAACCTTCTAAAGATTAATCTCCTGAACATTAAAACCCACAAATAATATACACCTTCATCGTTCAACGGACTTAAAACATTTTTTTTATTTTCTTGAAAAAAATCAGTTCCCATTAAATATATTTCTGGCACTTATTACCTTCTAGAATGCGGTATATAATGGAGATACACTCGATTCACACCAATTGGTATAGTAGATATTTTATTCTCTGATCGAATTCCAATAGAAAAAAAAATTTACATTAACATCGGCAGCCGACGCACACCTTCGCAGACTGACAGCGTGAAGTATCAGGCCTCAACAAAGACCTGGAAGAAATTTTGGCTTGGCGTGACAGTAACCAAGTCGAATTTAACGCTAAAAAAACCCAGGCAGCAGGTTTCTCTAAAAAGGTTAACATTACAGAACCGGATATAGCCATGGACGGACACGCAATCCCACTGGCTTCTTCTATTAATTTGCTGGGCGTCAATCTGGGAGGAAATATGTCTTGGCATAACCACGTTGTGGCAATCGCCAAGATAGCCTCTCAGAAGCTTGGTGTACTCTTCCGAACCAGAAAGTTGTACACACCTGAACAACTTTTGACACTATACAAAGCCCAGATGCGACCATCCCTCGAGCACTGCTCTCATGTCTGGAGCTCTGCACCCAAAGATACTCTTCGGCTACTGGATTCCATCGAAAGGAGGGTCATTCGTCTGATTGAAGACCACGAGCTGACGAAGAACCTCGACAGCCTAGAACATCGAAGACAGGTTGGGGATTTTACTCTATTTTACAGATATGGTATATGGAAAGTGCTCGGCTGACCTTGCCCTCTTAATTCCGCCCAGAGCGGCGAATATCAGAAATACACGACGAACCACTGCCGCCCATCCATATGTGGTTAAGCTTAGTACTCCTCGAACTTCATTATTTAAGAATTCTTTCATCTGGAGGACTTCATCCTTATAGAACGACCTTCCCGAGGTCGTTTTTTTTCTACGAATATAACCTCCAACGATTCAAAACCAACGTGAATCACTTTTTGCGCACACGCACCACTCCCAGAGTGCCCTAAAGAATTTTTCCTATAGTGCTTGTTTGACAATAAAAAAATAAGATTTTATTATCTATTAGTTTATTTGATGAGCCGGCGACGGCTTCTTTACAGTGCGATCAAGCCGACTTCTTTATATCTGCTCGCAATATTGAGAGAGAATTTTTATTTGGATTGGAATTCGATCAGTGAATAAAATATCAACTATAAATGCTAATAGAATCGTAATAAAAATACTTGTTTTAGGGAAGTCATTCAACATTATATGGGCTCCTGGTTCTTAATATAACGAATTACAGCGCACAAAATTAACACATACAGATTCCATTTTATTGGTGCGTCTGTTAAGGATTTATAAGGAAATTATATTTTTTTTTCGATGAAACCTAAATCGTAATGGTAACTGATTACAGTTACAGATTAAAGCTGTTGAGCATTGCTTTAAAACTGTTTTTTTTATGGCACTATAGTTTAATCCTAAAAAGTAATTAATAACACATGTAAATCACAATGGATATTTGAAAAAATAGCTGTTAAAAGTTTTTATTATTTTTTTGGAATTTTTATGCAAATCTAGACATTTTTGATAGTAATTTTAGGTACTTTAGTTTTTTTTAAATGTATTAAACTACCACGAACGCATTGTTTACACACGCATTCGTTAACTAATCAGACGACTATTCGGTTACGCCAATCCCCTTGCTTAACTCGTGTGAAAAGCGCATTCTTTTCATATTAGTTACATAAATAGATCTACTTTAGTTAGTGCACTAATTATAACATTAAAAATATAATTAGATAGGTATATCGACGCTCTGGCGTCAGCGGTAAACGACCTGGGCCTGGCTAGACAATATACAAAAATCGTTGCGTCGTTGCCAAGATCAGTGGAAAAATATTCATATATATATATTATTCCTTTTTTCACAACGATTAAATATCTATTATTGGCGGAATGATTGATGATCTTATCGAGTATCCATTCTTTTAAAATATTCTGAGGGTGTCTTGTCATTTTGGCCCTACGACGGTTGTTAGACGTTATTAGTCGGCAGGGTTAGATTGAGAAAAACTGAAGCACAACTAAAAGTTATTGCAACTCAATGCATGCAAAATGTACAGTCCTGTTTAGAGCAAGAAAATAAAATAATTTACTAATGCCCATATCCAACAATTAATTTTTAATTGACAATAATTAGCTAATGTCCTATCCACCGACTTTAAATCTACTTTAATCATAGATTTGAACTAACCGGACAAATTTGAGTGATTTTCCTAGCTAATCGTCGATTAAAACTCATTGCAGCCCCCTTCTAGTATGGAGAACGATGTTTGTTTCGATCAGTTTGGGTTTATATTGGTTGTTAAAACAGTTTTTTTCGTTTCCGTTGGTTTTGTTTTACAAAAATGGAGTATTTTGGATATCCTAGATATAAGTCAGGACGGATTTTCTCGAAATAATTGGGGACCCAATTATTAGTTTTAGAAATTTATATGAACTTAGTTTTTTTAGAAGGCTTCGCCTTAACTATGCCCTCTGTGGCAGAGCTCCTGGGGGATGTAGGGGGAGGATCTTTTCCACACTCAACGTGAGTGGATTAGGTTGAATCTACATTTCATTCTGGGAGAAGGACTCCCTACATGCAGAAAATAACTTTTATTAATTGTAAACAAGTACATCGTAGTAAACAAGTGCAGGAAAATGGAGAATCCGATGAGAGAGGTTTTTTTTTTGTATATTTGATTTAGATCCGTGGCCAACCTACATTTATAAATACTTTATAACTGAAAAACCGTATAGAATTGCGACGTTACGCTGTGTTGTCAAAATGTGTGAGAAACATGGCGTTATTTTTTGTGAATTACTTAATTCCCCAATGGTGGTATTCGGAAAATTAAATTTTAATTCTGGAGTTACTTAAACGCAAATAAATTGGCAATTGGAGGATAAGGGCATAATAATTATAAGGAGTCTTAAAGTAAACATTCGATTGATGGACACATGCGAATGCGGAAGAAGGCTGAAAACTGGAACCTTGTAATTAAACAATGTTCAAAACATAACTTATTCAGTAAAGGAGTTTTTTTTTACTTTGTAGAGCTCTTAAAACATCGCGTACACGAACGGCGGGGGCTTCGCCTAAATGGATTGGTCTATTACTTTGTCTTCACTAGCACATTATTTCCTAGTTGCAAAATTAGACTTGGAATTATTTAGGTTTCGTGGACGGGTGTTTGACCTATTAATTTAAGATTTTGGGACAGTTACAGCTGCTAAAAACTTCACGCCAAGGTTCGTTAATGAGTTGTCTACGCACAGGCAATGTATCGCTAAATAGGTAACACTAATTACTGGGAGGGGATATTTCAATTACCTTGGAATTAGAAGGTTGACAAACTTTTCTGCGATAAGCTTATAAAAAAATCTTAAACAATATCTTTTTATTAAGGATTTAATCAACAAAATTATTTAGTACATTACAGTTTAAATTGCGTCATAAATTGAATTACGTTCCAAAATTGTAAGAAAAATAGAACAGGTCCTATTTTTCATGTAATTTTCAATTGCGCTTGCGCCGATCTGACACGTAGCATTTTCTTTCCTGCTTACCTTTTGGGGTTTGTTCGGCTTTCAGTTTATTGTGATTTTTTGTTTTTGGATAATATCAGATTTTCAGAATAAAAATAATAAAAATAAAAACAATTTGATTATAGGTTATAATCCTCCATATTTGTTATTACCAACATAAAAAAGAAACCTTTCTCTAAAAATACTGACTTAATGCGCAGAATCTTAGTAGATTTATTGCACAATAAATTGATAAACTTAAAAACAGCAAATTATTTACCATCCCGACAGTATTCTGTCTATTTATTGCACAAGAAATTGTACAACTTCTTGGACAAGATCTGGATTAATTTAAAACATGCTTAAAACCACAAGGGCTCCATCTAGAGATTTCACTCAATATGAATTTTAGGCTTTAATGAAACTTCAGAAGGAAATAAACATATTGTATTAATTTCAAACTAAAATCACGGGAAATATCGAGTATTTTATCAGCTGAAAGTGTTCAAGACATTAAATTAGATAAGTATAGTGTTGAAGTTATTGTTTACGTAATCTCTCCTGTGACATATCACACCATATTATAAGACTGACGAAATATTTCAAAATTCCATCAATAAAAATATCTTAATCAACGTAAATTAGATGCTGAAATTTTTATTCAAACATCTAATATCTTAAAACAAGTCGTTGCCCTCATTTTTATAATAAAATTTTTATTACACAAACACGCAAGCTGAAATGTATTTTTAAATAGACGCGCGATAGGAAGATTTTCCTTTCGTTTTCTTTTTCTATGATTTTAAGGGTTCCAGTTCAAAATCAAGTTTGTTACCATTATTAATAATAATAATGTGTTAGGTTATATTATAAGTAAATTCTTTAATAAGTGCCAGTGCCTGATATTTCACCGCAGGATCCTGACAAAAAAGGAATCATTTTATTTACATTTGATAATTTATAGCGTTTTCTATCGGAGTCCTGCCATTGAGTTCTGTGATGCTGTGAGTTTTTGAGGGGCCGATTTTAATGTTTTACTTTGGGCTTTTTCCTTATTCACTGCAAAAATCTAGATAGTATTACCTCTAGCTGTAAGGAAAATTGAAGAACCCAGTTTCTTAGTATCCTATTATTTTCGACACTCTATTGAGAAGCGATTTTGCAAGCAGTTTAATAATTATGGTCCTACCTGCGAAAGGGTCTAACAATTTGGTCCTTCTGAGAATAATTATTGCTGGCCAAAAAGATACCGAAGAACAGATTAGGTAAATAACTATAGAACCCAAATTTTTAAGCTGAATTTGTTTCAGGAAAAAATATTGTATGCAAATTTTTATGTTTACAGATGGAACTGGTATATTTATTTATTAAACTTCGCATGATAATATGTTTATAGCACGAAGTGGAATTAGAAAATCAGGATTTATTGAATGTTTCTCGATGCGAAGAGAACAGCAGTTAATTAAATTTGCAGCATCCTACGTAAGCGAGTTGTGTAAATAATAGTCAGAATTAGGATATAGTCATTACCGTGAGTATACTATATACATGGTGCAACAAATTCGTCCTTCACCATTGGGATTTCGGAAACTGTAAGAGATACGAAGTCGGTTAAATCGGGGCAAAAAAATCCAAAATAAATACAGGGGCTTTCAGAATATTTGGAAAAATCTAAAATTTTGTGTTTCGGTTTTTATTTTTTCCTTACTTTGTTCGAAGAGATGTCCAAAAATAAATTTCACTTTGTCACTTCGTCTTTGGGTCACCAACATCAACTTAATTTTTTTAATACGGGCCTGGATTTTTTAATTTAAATTATGAAAGAGGTAAAATATATATCGATAAAAACCGAAACACAAAATTTTAGATTTTTCCATATATTTTGAGAGCCCCTGTATTTATTTTTGATATTTTTGCGGCATATTATTGGGCCCACAATTAAGCAACTTTGCTCCAATTTAACCGACTTCGTATCTCTTACCTTTTCGGAAATCCCAATGGTGAAGGACGAATTTGTCTATACTCGATAAATTTCTTGTGTATATAGGTACATGTTTTCCATGAAAAGTTTCTCCTGAAAACACAACGAAGTTAAAATAACTCTTATTTAAGAAATTTATTATTTTACAATAATTATATGAATTATACAAAAACCGGATAAACGTTTTCTAGGATTGATTAAATATTAAGAACTCCAAATTCACTACTTTTAAGTAAATAAATAATTACATACAATAAAAACAACAGTAGTAGCTATTAAACCATTTTTTCTCCTATAATATTGTGATGAACTCGTTTAGCACCAAAATAATACATATCATGTACATAATATACTAGGTAGGTAAGTAAGCCTATTAATGATTCCCGAGGTAGAGAACCTTCTAAGCGCTATCTAATTTTAGGCCTCAAATAAAATGAAATAACCATTTTTGGAATTGAAACACGATAGGATGGCAAGTTTTCTAGATAATAGTCCTGTGAACTAAATTTAACTTTTACGATTTAGTACCCTTGTAGTTTTAAAGATATTGATAAAAAAATGTTTGTTGCTATAACCTTTAGTCGATTTTGTAAAATACAAATATTAAGCTGTTAAACCATTTACGCATGTCCTTTATAAATTTAAAGGGTCCTTTTTGGCAGTCTGGGCAGGGATTTTTTTACTGTCTGCTGTAGGGAAGGTCACGTGTATGGCGCGTCGAGACGGTTCAACCCGCGAACTTTTCGGGGAATCGGGATCCCTATAAGGGCACTATCGAACTTCGTTGCGGATTTCCAGAGTCTGCCCTGTCGTAGGTCAACAGTGCGGGTATGTCGAGCGCCGGGTTCAAAATTGGCGTTGTTGTCAGACTTTAAAGTCTGGTTTCGCGCCGAGAATGTCTCAATATTATTTAGAATTTGTTGATCCTTTTAAGAAATTTTAAAATGTCCGACTAACATTTCATTTAGGCTTATAATTTAATTCGTATAATATTTCTGGAATCGTATCTCGTGATGTCAGCCGCGATGGATAGAGAGCTGGATTTATCGTCGCACGCTGGCCATATGTCGTTACTCTTTAGGCTCATTCAATGCAGGCTTTCAATGCAGGACCCGCAAAGTTTAACGCAAGAGTCGGTTTTAGAGATAAAATATCTGAAAACAAGCATTTTTATTTGAAAAATAAAAATAATATAGTTTTTACGGGTTTTTATTGGCTGAATTATCTGAAATTTTTTCATATTTTAAAGTTTATTGAAAAAGCAATAGTGCTTCGTTTTTTTTTATTGTAATTTGGGTCAAGAAAACAGGAAATAGTTTTAATCCGGAAGAATATAGTTTTCTTAAATGAAGACCTGATGACTATTACATAAGGGGCGGATTATGGGTAGTTAACTTGGGCCCACTTTTAACTCATCTTATTGAACGAAAATGGTGTTTAATTTTTTTTTCAAAAACTTTTTTTGTAAACACGGGCCCCTAGACCGCCTCTGGTTCTAACTCGAAAAAATGTGTGCTGTTGACATTAAGGTTTCTTAATTTTTAAAACTATTTAATTGGTAGTTTGACAAGTTATTAGGGACCATATTCTTATTATCCTTTATACATAATTTAAATCTGCTTGTGACCTAGTGTAAAATACGAACAAATTGCGTCATTTAATCTTTTTTAACTTGACAGCTTTAGGACACAAATTTTAAAATAAAATTGTTTCAAGGTATCAGTAATAAAAGGGATTAGGAAAGTCACCTATTAATAAATATTTGCATAAAATTGTGTCGATAATGAACGCACAAAAGTATCACTGAAAAAATTGTATCAATAGATTTTTGATTACTTATCGTAGATTTTATGACGAAAACGTGAGCCAAATTTGTCATAAAATTAAAATTTAATATTAACTGCAAGTTTTCTTCAGTACCCACACCTTTTCTTATCTTCTAATAAACACATTTGTACCGAGTGAGACGGGTTATCGGTTCTTTGTTTTCCATAGCAATCTCGAATAGCTTTCATTCCTACTTTTTTTTCTTTTTGATATTTTTCATAATGGATCGTGCCAATTTTCAATTGTTAAAATATCGAAAACGGTTGAATTTGGCCATAGAGTGTATTACATAAATTACGTTCAGAATTTGACGCAGAATTAGAAAATCAGTTAATATACAGGATGTCCCATTTAAAAGAAAAACACGTTTTGATCCCCCTGTAAATCAACAGATCTAAAATTATATTTGATTCTCTTGCAAATACTATTTTAAAAACCCTTTATAGCAACCTTTTTAATTTTTGTGAAGTATCAAAAAATTAAAAAGTTAAGAGGGAGAGGGGAGATTATACGTGATCACCCTGTACATTGTCGGTTGACTTTACGAAGTCAATATTCGATAGAAAGAATACTAATTAATAACTAAAACGATTTTAAAAAAAAAATTTTCTCACGCACGCAAAATTGCACAGACTTTATCGAGGTTTTGCCACATTAAGAGGAAATGTTCTGCTTCAGATAAGATGATAACCCCACTATTTTATCGAATCTTAAAACATATGTATGTATTTATTCTTGATTTCTCCCTCCTAGACCGTTTCACTGTCTCCAGGCACGAAAATCTCTGGCACACTTTTTATTTTTTCGTGATCTAATCACGCGTTTATTGAACCCAACTTGGACGGTTAACATTTTTGGTTTTGGCATACCATCGCTAATTTTTTTTTTCGTTTGATGCTTTTAATGAGTAACCACGGAGGTGTTAATAACAGACAATATTAAATTCACGTAATCCGGACAAGGACCATAATATTTTCATTAGTAGATAACATAGCATTAGGAGAAATCCCCAAAATTAAACAATGGTTTCAATGGTTTAGATTTTAACAAAAAATACAGATACTATGTAGTTAAAAGAAAGACCAAGGTTTTTATACGGCAAGCGTTTTTTGTTTTATTTTCAAAAAATATAGAAGCTTCTTAAAATAAAAAAAATATATCTTAATATCTAAAGTGCACTTTAACTAATTAAGACAATTGAGTAACTCTAACGCTACATACAGGGTGTCAATTTGAAAACTTCCCGCCCTTAATAAAAAAATAACATTTAAAGTCTGACAGACACGTCAATTTTATTATGAAAGGGGACGCTTTTTAACAATATGTGGAGCCTTCGTGTCTTACTCCTGGGAGGGGTAGATTTTTACCTTTAAAATCTTTAATGGGAAGGGGCTCAAGTGGCGCATTATTTTAGTGATCGGGCGTCCCAAATTTGGACTTATTGAAAATTTTTAGGCGATGACTTTGCCCCTGGTAAAGAATTGGAAAAGGGTGTCACCTGAAGTGAGTACCTACTGACCCCTAACCATCTTACTGAAAGGGGAGTCAACAGAATAATGTGTGTTGTTTTTGAACTAAAAACCATAAATCTCTGCACAGGCCCTAAGTACTTTGGAACGTGATTTCTCGGAAAGTACTACTCAAAAAATTATAAATTATGGTATTACTGGAAAGAGATTTAAACGACCTTTAAAATGATGTACCACTTGACGCGTTTAAGATTTTAAGGGTAACATCTACCCCTTCCAACAAACCCGAACAAACCACGAAGGCTGCAAATGTTATTTAAAAGCGTCCCCTTTCACAATAAAATTATCATATCTTGCCGATTTTTAATATGGAAAACGAGATATTAAGGGTGGGACATTTGAAAATTGACTCCCTGTATATCATCACAGTACTTTTACTACGTACCTCATTGATAAATTTTAACATACTGAATAAAATAAATCTAGCTATAGAACTATTTTAAAAGTCAAGGTTCTAATATACGTGTTAGATTTTGCAACAATTTTTTACGACTTGACCAGACTGCATACCAGACGATTTTTTTTAGATAAAGGTATTATTCAATTCCGGATACCATAGAAAAGGTTAATCTATAAAATAATGATTGTCTGGATTCATTCTTGTCTTGTACATTGGCGTTTTGTACACGTCAAGAATTTACGATTCTTATTTCGTACACTGAATTAATTAACCCATTTTTGTCGTCTCGTTTCGTACACCAACCGTTGCGATGATCTGGTTATCGGGTAACTGTATAGGTATATACCTACGTTACCTGGTACCCACCCCCTTTGGGCCATCCTAATGGTCGGTGTACGAAGCGAGAAGCCAAAAAATGGATTAATTAATTCGGTGTACCAAACAAGAATATATTTCAGGTAAACGTTTGACGTGTATGAAACGCGAGTGGACGAAATAAGAAAACGGCATCTGCACTAAAAGAATTATGTATATATGTATATCATCTCCTTATGCTTTTCGTTCTTTCAACTTATTTGAAAACTTGCTGGACGCAATGTTTTTACGTGGAACAAATTTAATTTTTGAACCTCGGCGAAGCATAATTTTATTTTCAATGAACTTTTTCGTAAAAGATATAGATTATACATTAGTGGGGGTTCGTGCTGATTAATAGGGGAACATTTTATGCTTTTTAAATTATTACTGCTCACAGTGGCCGTTCCAATTATTTTACTTTATTTTATTAAATTCTATTATTAAGACCTCCAGAATTAATACTTTTGGAGATCCTAGCATGCGCTTATCGGTTGGACAAGAATGTTATCACTTTATTGTATTTCGTGAATATTTAGTCATCAGTATGGTATTTTATAAAAGCTTATTCTATTTTAAAGAAATTACGCCTGAACTGGCCGTACTAGAGCCGCCACTGTTAAATAAACGGCAGATGTTCCTAAAGAAAAATAAATTACCTGAAGTCCGTAGCAATTTAATTTGCTTTTGAAAAAATTCTTGAGATAGGTCCATACCCCGTACCGAACACTTGGTACGTAATAAAACCATTGTAGGCGGATTTCGTCATTGTGCCGGGCCTTTGACAACGTTTGCCATCGCTTGCAATTGTTATTGTATTATTTGGTACCTGCAAAAGATGGGAGTATAAGAGAGAGTACGATTACTGTTACAAGACCATAGGAAGTAGATACAATAGAAGAAGGTTTGTACAAAGTACACCTTCACACTTCCTATCTTTCTAAATAGGCAGGACGCATCGCACCTATATGAGGTCGTGCAGTAGAATTATGCAACATCTTATGCCTTAATCATAGGTTATATTTAAAATGCCATTGATATGCTTATTATTAAGTTCATTTACCTGGTGGAAATGTAATATTGGGGAGAACCAAATAAATGGATACACCCAGAATAATTGCATATAAGCATTTTACTCTTTTATATTAAAAAAAAGCGTTCCAACATCACGACTGCATAATGAAGTCATAAATATTGTCAATTATGAAATTGTATTATACAGTAGTATCTTCGGGAAAAAAAGGTTATATTATTAGCATTTTAAATGACTGATTATTGACCGCGAAAGAGAACAATACGTTTGCCCGGCACTTTCATCGCTAATATATGCTTTTTAAGCGGTTGAGTCTGTATTGAATAAGTCTCAGATTTTTTTATTTTCAGGGTAATGAACGTAATAATATTTTCCCAACGAAATATATACGACCGTATATATTTTAAATCCAATAAAAGATATCTTTTTTTTAACTTTGACTTAAAATATTTCCAAACTCATTAAAAGCAAACTAAATAAGCTTTTCACAAAACATTTTTCTTCTAGCGGTATTAATTGTAAAGTTGAGACAAAAATTATAACAATTTAATTTTTTTACAGTACTCATTTTGTATTTTTTAAGTAGAAAGTTTAATAACCTCTTTCGAGAGGGGTTAAGCCTTATCACATAAAAAATTCGTCCTTTCCTGTCAAATAGATGTGGAATTTGAAAAAGAACAGACAGACAAATAGACGAAAATGGGAAACATGAAACGCTAAAACGTTATCACGGAAAAAATACTTTTATTAGTAATCTGTACCAAAATCATATTGTAATAGAATTTCTAATAAAATTAGTAAAATCAAGTAACTGCTAAAATATATGTAAATTTGACAACGAATGTATATGCACGGAACAAACACTATAGTAAAGATTTTATTGTACGATTTTCTATAAAATATTGTCTTAATTACAATTTTCTTTATTAATCCGGAACCAAAATAATATTGTTATAGATACACATAATTTCAAAAGAAGTATAGTTAGAATTTCTAATAAATTTAGTAAAATTAAGTAATTACCAAAATATATTGTAAATTTTACAACATATGATAGTGAAACTATAAACTTCTCTGGTGATAGGTATGTACACCTACCCTGTACTGACGATAACAAAAGAGTTCGAAACCGGTCTGCAGGCGGTTACATCCTATCAATGGAAAATGCTTCCTTTTCTTGGTAGTACCATTCAATCTGAAATAGTATTTTAAGTGCTACTGTGTAGACTAAATACGCCCTTATTGTATAAGGTATTATCGGGTGGTCTGGAAAATAATAATTTTTCCATACATTGGTATTTGATATTAATACCACCTGAAAAGTATAGACTTTTTACTTTTGATAAACTATGTATAGTTGATATAAACTCTAGTAGTTAAATATGTAGTTTTAATGTATGGTACCTTTGACTGACGACTATTATTGCACTCTAAGTATTTTTTATTGTAAAAATGACCAAGTTTAAATAAAGTGTTGTAAATATGCTTTCTTTACAAGAATGAAAGGTTAAATCAGATTTCAACCTTCGTAACTTTGACTTTGGGCACGGTTAGACTTGGAGTACGCTTGGGAATACCATATGTCAAAATTGTTCCAAAAGATTTTAGTAAATTTTACAAAAATATTTTTGTAATTTTTACTAAAAATTTAGGCTAACATCTTGCTATAATTTAATGGCAGTTCTTAATAAAAGTTATTCCAGTTACTATAAAGCCATAAATTATGGTTAGTTTTACTATTTTTATAGTTAATTTAACTAATTTTTTTCCGTGAAGATCTCGGAAAGTAAGTTTGGGCGATTCAAATAATTTTTCTTCCTGCGAGGAAAGTATAAAATGCATGACTTTTTAATAGTCGTGTTTTATACTTGATTTTACTACTCCGAGGATTAAATCCATCTTAGATCTATCGTATTTTATCTATTACAGATTCCTTAGTAAAGACATTAACGATACAATTTTAATTCTATTCGTGTCTCAACTATAAAAGGGTCAATAAACTAAAAGGTGCGGCTAGCCAAGCGACACACTGTTGCAAAACTGCTCCAGTTTAATCGGGCTCCAGATTAAATGATTTTGCAATGGTCTATGAAAATGGAAAATTAAATATACACGCTCCCGATGAAAAACGAACCCGTGCATGTGACATATTTGTGAGTTTCCTCGTCGCCGTTGTCAATTTCTAGCTACAAAGTATGCTGTATTATTAGATTTAGAAGGAACATGGAACTGTACTCGACCCCATTTATAATGGGTATTAATAAATCTGGTATCATTTATACTCGTTGGTTTATAGGTGTCATTAAATCATCACGCAGATTTCTGGCCAATTTTCAACGTTGTCGTTGTTAATTAAAACTGGAGTTGTATCAATTTTATTGAACAATGTATTAGTAGTTACTTTTTACTTTTCATCAAATCGTCAACTGTTAAGTTAAATTCTGCCTTGAACTTCGACAGAAAGTTCAGTAGCTCCTAGACGGTGCAAACAAAATTTGATCTAACTTGTTGATTGTTCCATTAAAGCTTTATTAAAAAAAAAAACAGGGGCTGTCAAAATATTTGAAAAAATCTAAAATTTTGCGTTTCGGTTTTTATGTTTTCCTGACTTTGTTCGAAGAGATGTCCAAGAATAAATTTCACGTTTGCTACTTTTTATTCTCCGCAAGATGACAACATCAGATCTTTAATGCGGCGTGTCTTCTTCGGATCACCATCATCAACTTGATTTTTTGCGGCATATTACCGTTTCCGAAATTCCACCCTGTATAGGCTATTCTACCTGTGACTATCTACACTAAATTGTAAAAGTAATTTTTTAAATAAAATGAATAATACCTTGTTAAAAAGAACTCGCTCAGGTACATTTTATCGACTAATTAAAATGTGCAATCAAAAAGTTGCGATTATTCGAGAACGAGTATGAAGACGAACGGATCGGAATGTCGTATTGTCAGAGATGGACCCACACGGAGGTCGATCCTCTTAGTGCCTTTCACATTCCGGGCTGGGGCGACCCGCTAACGGATTTTAAGATAATTTTTGCCTGACTGAGTACACCTTTATCGAGTGCTTTTTTGCAAATTTATGTAGTCATTTTTACTTCTGTTTCCGGCGTAATTTATATGTTCGATGGCGACAATAATATATAGATAACAGGTTATAGAGCTAAATAATACTACATTTATCCTAACAACAGTATACAGTGTATTCCAGGATAAGCGACCCTATTGGTGTAAATGACAAAAAAATTTCCAATTGAAATTTGGTCATCTGGGATATAGGCTTGATTAGAAAATAAAATTTAACATATTTTGATTTTTATGAAATCAAGCAGCCTTCGGAGCCTTATTTTTATTTTCTGTCCATGTAGATAAAAAAATCTGTAAGCTTTCTTTCCTTAACAGTTATTTTTATTATTTTTCTCTTGTTTCAGAAGAAGAGGAAGAAATTGACGTCGTTTCGGTAACGGACAAACTTTGCTCGAATGCTAGTCGAATGGCCTTATCATTACCGACAAATCCCTCAACCAGAGACAGGCAGCAGTTGCAGAGACGGGTAGCGACTGCCATTTCAAGAAAACGCATCAACAATGGGATTAAAACTATATTGCCCGTAAGAAATACTGATACCCCATGTACATCATCTTCAAGCGCTTCATCTACAAAAAGTCGCGGTACGAAAAGAGGTAGAGGGACCAGAACTAACGCTGGCTATAAACGGAGAAGAACCACCAACATGGACGGCGACAGAGAACCTTCGGACAAACGCCACTTACATAATGACATGGAAAGGCAAAGACGCGTAGACCTTCGTATCGCCTTTGAGAACCTTAAAGCTGTTGTTCCGGAAGTGTCAGGTACTAAGAAAATAGCTAAGGTAAACATACTATTGCAGGCTGCCCAATACTGTTACTATCTAACAGGTGCTAGCATAAACTACAATAAACAAATGGATGAATTGAGGCGGAAGCAGGTATGGCTTAGATCTAGGGTATCGCAGCTTCGAAGAAATTTAGCTGCAAGACGTTAAATAGTCTAAGGAATAGAAGTTTATTTTTTGTTTTAGTTTTAAGTAGTTTATTTGAATTATTTAATGTTTTGTTTTAACTGGAAGAAAAGCTAGCATAAGGCGGTAACTTCTAATATGTAGAGAGTTTCTAGCCACTTATTTTCTATATGTAGACATTTTGATTTTGTGACCGAATATGCGACATAATGACATGGTTACCGATACCATGAACAATTGAGCAGGTTCGCGATGTACCTGTTTTTGTGTAAGGAATGTGTTTAGTACTTTTGTTTTAAATTTGATGCCATCGATTGATGCATAAACGATTAATTGTATTATCAAGCCGATCAAACATTTTCATTTTCTACATACATACATAACTATTAAATCTTTAGTGTTACTGTAACAATGGGTACATAATATTATAGATATAATGTTACACTATTTGGTATAAAAGTTTTACACTAAAATACTGTCTAGAGGATTGTTCATTTTTTGTCATTTTCACAATAATATAAAGCGACAACAGGCGAGTTCTGAAATGTCGCGAGTGCGAATTTTTTTTTCATAACAAGGTAGAGAAAAAGATTTTCTAACTCACGTCCAGTAGATGATAGTTTTGCTTGTATTTTTCTAGTTTAGCACTATTTAGGTCGGTCACTGAAATTTTATATTTAGATTAAATAAATAGTATTTTTTTCAAAGCGTTCTTGAACCTAATAATAAACCATTCACTTAATTATGCACTTGTACGCTACTTCGTGTCGTTACTAAAATTTCTCTAATAAGACAGTAGAAGCTCCTCAAATAAATTAAAAAAAAACAATTGCAAATAATTTTCGATACTTTTGTCATAATTGTTGTTGATAATATCTGATTTCACGGAAAATATTGGTAATCGGCAAGGATGCCATTTTATCTAACAATTTAAAATGCGTGTATTTAGTGTAAAAATTAGTTAAACCACATTTTTCATTTTAAAACGATTGTTTAACTTGTTGGCTTGTCTAAAACCAGATCCAAACATTGCGGTATTGACCATATTTAGTAAATGATTCCTTTTATAACAAAAAATGAAAATAAGTGGCTTGAGATTGGGACGAAGCGTTGTAAACATTTTCATTTCAAGACTTTTTCCGGAAATGTCTCTAAATACTATGTTATTTTTAAACGAGTGGTTTTACACTTTTCCTAAACGAATTTCATAAAATATAGCACCTAGAGACTTTTACGGTCAATGAGAAATGTCAATTATTCTACGTAGCTTATTAGGTAGGGCTGCCAGATTTTTAAGTAAAAATTTTTGTTTCGCCAAGAGGGTTAAAATACGACTACTCGAGACAGGAATGAAACTTCACCGAGGTTTGTATGCTAGTTTATTTACAACCATACCTTTTAAATGCAAATGATATTTTTGTGACAAAATTAACAAAGTAAGCCCCTGTATAACCAAGGGATTCGCTACCATCCACAAATTAAAAAAAAGTCGAATTTTGGTTATTCGATGAATGTTGGCATTTATCTGGATAGAAAGTGATCGCTTCAGGTAAATGTCACTTTCCACCTAGATGAATGTCAAAATTAAAAATACGTTCCTTTCAAACTTTTAAAAAGTATGAAATGTCAACATTACATACATGGTTGTAAATAAATAATATATATTTTGAAGAAAAAACGTATTCAATTTCAGCACTTTCTGGTGTAGCGGTTTGTTCGGGTTTGTTCGATGAAGAACCATTTTAATTAAACTTACAAACGTTTAATCAAAACGAAGAAAACTTACGGTAGGGGCCCAGACTTATCCAAGATAAAAAAAACCGGGGCGGGGGAGCAACAGGAAAGTTTGAGAACCGCTGGTATCTGGAGTAAGGAGTTTGAAACTTTTGTATGAAGTAAAATTTTTGCGTGAAATTCGGGCTATCCCTAAACCATTTAAAGTTAAATTTTTATTCTTTGATCGAATTTAAATAGAAATAAAAATTCTTCAAATTCGTCAAATTATATAATATTTTGCAAGGAACTCTAAAGAAGCCGTCGACGGCGAGCCGGCTGCACTCTGCTGGTGGTCCGATGTCGCCTTCTTTATTTCTCGCAAGAAAGACTTTATTTTTGAAGAGAATTTTTATTGCTATTTAAATTCGATCAAGGAATAGAAAGTCAACTTTACAAATTGTGTATAGTTTGGAGCGGCACTAAGAAACAGAAAAACATGTATGATTCAAAATTGGCCGGTTTTTATTCTAAAACCATGTAGGTAGAAAATAATGTCATGTGTGTTTTGTTTATATTGATTTTGTTTATAATTTACTGTGATTTAATAATAATTATTTCAAATATGGGGAAAGAATACTATTTTTTTCGTTTTCTTTATGTTACAACTTGTTAATTCTAGGTTGTAAGAATTTTTTATATAGAACTGTTTTAATTTAAATTAGTTGACTATATATTGTTTTAAAAAATTTTGTGATTAAATGACATACGATTGTGATATCAGTTTAATAATAAGACTTCTCAGTTAGTGGTTTTTCTTTTGAAACGAATTTTCTTTAATTTACTTATAACAAAATTATATTTCATTATACAATAAAAACATTTTTTTTTAACGGAGGTATTGCTTTAAAACTTGTGTTAATTTGTTTTAGAATTGCTGTTTAGATTTGGTTTTTATTAACTATAATTTGAATTCAGAGGTAGTCAAATAGTTAAAGAAAGTAAGAAATAACAAATTTAAGCTACTAATATTAAGGCTGGATTTCACGACCGCTGTCATGACATGAACTATCACTCTACAGGGTGTCCGAAAAAAATGGAAAATCTCCCGGATATCACAAAACAAGTGAAAAGAGTACTAAAAGTTCATTTCGTATATCTCCTCTACGGAGATATCCCAAAAAGCTTCAATGGAATCAAGTTTTTTACACATAATTATTGAACTACCAGGTATATTTCAATTTTTTTTTAATATGATGTATACTAGATAAGACCCTTCAAATTACTATCCAAGAAAGTTTTATGAATTACTCACAGTTGCAGGGACGGACTAGCTGTGACACTCATAACCCTTTTTTGACGTCCTGTTTGATAGGAACTTTGGACAACGTTTTACCTATCGACTAAAAATTAAGTATTCTTCATTCATGTCGCTAATCCTGTTTTCGAAAAAAGTCATTTTATTTAAATCATAATTATAATCATAAAAACAAATGACGTTTTTTCGAAAACGGTTAGGATTAGCGACATGAATGAATAGTACTTAATTTTTAGTCAAGGTATGTAAAAAAAAACGTTGTCCAAAGTTCTTATCTTACAGGGCGTTAAAAAAATTGGCCATAAGTGTCACAGTTAGTCCGTCCCGGAAGCTGTGAGTAATTCACAACACTTTCTTGGATAGTCATTTGAGAAGGTCTTACCTGGTATACATCATTAAAAAACATTAACTTATATTCATGACGCTACTATCGATGCATTATCATCGTGAAAACGAGCCCTTATCAAAATTACAAACGGAAATTGTAATGTTATATACCACTAAATTGATTTTAAGTGGACAATTGTACATTTTTATAAGTGGCTGAAACATTGAAATTCCCACTATACATTGTTTTACAATTTAGAAATTTTGATGATTGATTACCCACGGATTATAATTTTAATTACTTTTATATTTTTTGTTTATTTTGCATATAGAGGGCGGGTACTGCATATAAGATGCTGGACGAATACAATATTAATTAACGGTTGTTTCTTAACTTTACTAATCTGGCGACGTATGCCTGCCATTATTATTCATTCAGCTCCAAATTGCATTTTTGCAAAATACATCCCATGCCCGTCTGTATGTATTTAAAATGGGAAATGATTATTTCTTTATACTAATTGACTACCCTATAATATATTTACCCAAGTGTGGAATATTGTAGGGATATATTTCTTATAAACTTTAAGGATTTATTTGACGCTTTTTAAATAGTTAAATAGGAACTTCTTCGGTGTAAATATTGTTTATGGTGTAAAATTTTATAAAGCTAGTTTTTAGAGTACCAAATGTTGCTTTTTGTCATTTGTATATACGTTTTTCTTTATTAACAATGCAAGTTAAATTACCTAGACACGATTAATGTGTCACTATGTTATATTTTCTTTTTAGTTAAAATCGTTAATCGAGCTTATATTTTTAAGGATGAGTTTTAAATTTTGTTATTTGTAAATATTGTTTAGTTACGTCAGGTGAATTTTTCGTTTTGGTTTGATTGGTGTTCATATCTAACAATCACCTTCAGACAAGCTTATGCTTAATGGAGTTAAATCGTCTTGCTGTAATTTTTGAAACACTGCTAAATTACTTGTGCCATAATTGGCTTTGAATAGGACACTTACTATGTATGCAAAAATGTAGTGTCTCAAAAAAAATATATAATACATACATATATTACCCTAAGTATAGTAGCTACTATACTTTCGGTGCATCCAGTGATGACACGGCTAGGATGCATATACTTATGCCAATTTCATCATCGTGGTCCCCTCTTCTCGAGAGAGAGCGCGCGCGGTGAAACCTACAAGAGTAAGAGTCACATATTTGTTCCTTCCTAAAATAGGTTCATTCTTGCGTAAGGTGTCACGGTGATTAAATTTGATTCATGCGCCATTACTTGCTGCACAATCTATAACTAATATGATCTACACATTGACTCCATGTTTATGAAGGTGCCAAAACAGAAATTGGCGGAATTCATTGCTCAATGTGTTGATAAAGTACCGTATAAACAGGCAAACTACACTATAATTCATTACATATTGTAACATTTCATGGGGTCGTATTAGAGGAACATTCATTTATATATTATTAATAGTAATAATTACTTATAACTTCTTATAAGCCTTATCTAATTATACAACGACCTCAATAATAAATGTATACGTCATATTGGCTCTAATGGGGTATTTGATATTGATTGGGTGTAGTCAGCGTATTTATACAGCGTATGGTTTTGTTATTAATACTAGTGTTTCTATTGTATACTACTTTACTTTTTATTTAGCAAAGGTAGAAAAAAGGTGTTTGTGCACGATCGTTTTACAATAAGTCTTCCGATGCACAGACACCAATCTATTTATAAAGTCGTGAGATAGAGAGAATTGTTGTGTTCATAATATTTTACAGTATTTTATACCTTTTGATAAACTAATAGAAAAAATAGATATAAAATAAAAGCAAAAAAATAAAAACACAAAAAAATGGAAAAGAGTTAAAATAAAAAAATATTAACTAAATGTGATAAATTTGAATAAGACGAGTAACATTTTTTTAATTAAAAACCCTTAACCTATCCCAATTTACGTTTCGCTCAATATGTTAAAAGAATCTGTACCTGCCGACTGACCTCGCTGTTAACCAAAAAATGTATAGTTTATTACAAAATAACAGGAAAACACACAGTTACACTTATTATTATCGTCTTGTTACAATAGAAAAAAAATGTTTATGAAGTTCTTATAACAGGGCAATTCTCTATTAGCTTAGCGACATCTAGGCGTTGCTACTAACATGGTAGCATAATAATATGTTAATGCATATAATAATCATTTAGCCCTAATACGTTAAACTTGTTATTTTGTACTTATATCCAAGGTAATGTTCTAATTATCCTTTATATATTGTCATTTATTGGATTTTTTTAGTTCCTCTAAGTTTTACAAAATAAAAACATGCTTGAATATTATTGTCTGTTTTTCTTTCCCATTATTCTTATTGTTTTTCAGGATAAGCTAGGACATAAAATTTACTAAAACGGTTCAAATTTAGAACAAATCTAAAATGATTGAGAAAAATAATTACATTTTGTTGTGATAAATATCAGGCTTTTTTTTTAGAAAAATTGTTGAATCAACTTCATTTTTTTTAATAGAACATTGTATATTTTCACATTCTACAATCAATTCTAGACATTTTTCATAAATCATGCCCTATACCTATCTTCAACCGTTTACGAAATATTAATATGTACTTTAATGCACATAGCAATTTTGCAAATTTGATAACATTCACTGACATTTTTTGACGTCTCAAACTTAAATAGCAAATTCTCATTGTCAATGCCTTCAAGATTGTGATTTGCGTTCAGAACGTTACTATGTCGAGAAAAATATCAATGGTACATATCAGCATTGAAGTATTAATATTTCGAAAACTGTTGAAGATAGGCATAGGACATGATTTGTAAAAAATGTCTAGAATTGATTGTAGAGTGTAAAAATATACAATATGTTCCATTTAAAAAATTAAAGTTGATACAAGTAGCATATTTATGATTCACCATGTATAATATATTTTTCTAAAAAAAAAATGCATTTCAAAAAAATTAATTTGACGGGTCCGAGCGATTCTTGATAAGTGACGGTATTCTATATAAAAAAAACCCATCCGCTTCTTTATCATAACCCTGTATGACTGCAGTGCTAGTACTAACACCACTCTAAATGTGCTCTAAATGTACTCTTCAATTGACTTCGATCGACCAAATAAGAATGAGAGTTGACTATGCCAATGTTTAGAATATTAGATGTTCCTGAATGCTATCGTTGCATAAAAGCACACACGTAGTACAATGTTAAGAATACGCAGTGATTTTTTACGCCGAGCGACAGGGGCCACAAAACGCGTGCATAAAAGGGGCCTTAAGGCGGAATTCCAATGGCGCAACATTTAGAATGCAGCAATGACACATGCTACATAAAGTGTTTTAACCGACAGAACATGAAGCGATAGCGTTAAAAGTTTACGGCAAGGTCGCATATCAGGGAACTGGCAACAGGAGACGACTTGCAACATGCTACAGGTCGTCGATTGTTGCCTAGGTGGAATTGAGCCTTTAGAGGTTTAGCATTTTGTCACCGCCCTAGTGATAAGAGGGTCGTTAACAAACAATGGAACACAGAAGATAATATAAGCAAAGTTGATTATGATACATGAGAGATTTATTTGTAAGTATTTTCAAATACGTTATCTAAGCAAATTGCAGAGAAATCGACTGTTAATAAATTACTATTAGCCACCTAGCGTCCGTCCTACAAACTTGCAAATAATTTCAAGCAATTTCCCATGGCAACTTTTCTTACAAATATTTTTTTTCCGGAAGCTGCACGGTGAACGGTTTCCGCGATACAGCCGAGTACTTAGCTTAACTGGCCACCCTGTACGTAAGTTAAGATGCTCAGTGCTCACTGTCAAGCGCATTATAGCCTTTTGTACGGCTTTAGGTTACTGGTTCTCTGTTCCTCTTAAGCAGGGTCCAGACCAAATGATAGAACGAAAGCAATACCATGTTAATATGAATGCTCACGTAGTGTCGAATGTTTTAAAATCCGTCTGCACCCAATATCTCCTAAATGTGTTTCGGGGGGTGATGCTACACGACGCCGACGTGAGCATTCATATAAACATGATCTTGCTCTCGCTCGGTCATTTGGTCTGGACCCGGCTTTAGAATTTCTCGACTTTGGGCGCATTCAGCAGAACCCATCGATTTGTAAGCGATTAGTAATCATCTGCTGAATGCACTAAAAAAATCGATGGGAAATCGAGCACTATCAAGCTAGCGGGCACTCAGTAGCGCCACTACAAAAGACCCGGTGGGTCTTTTGTAGCTTTTTTGTTACGCCGGTCGCAGATCTGTAGCTTCAGCCACGTCCGACAAAACCGCGGATCCGCTAACTTGAACCTCCATGGTAGCGACACAGGTTCAGACCCAACTGTTTTTTCGTAACTTTTTTGTTACGTTGGTCCCATTTTTGTAGCCCTTACCAGTTTCGAGAAAAGCGCAGATCCTCTAGCTCAAAGTTCAATTGTAGCGGCACAACCTCGGACCAGGCTAGTTTTTTGTAGCTTTTTTCTAACGTAGGTTTCATCCTTGTAGCTTGGTCGACAACGCCCCCGGGGTGCGTATCTTAATATCTGTCTCATTCGCGGAATATCGCGAGCACTCTTACGCCTTGTGTGATAAATTAAAGCGGAACAAAGAACCCTTTCCGAGGTACCTAAAAATGCAGGTACGGTCTAGGAATTTTGGAGTAATAATTAAAATGGGACAGTGGCTTAAGGTACGCACCCCGGGGGCGTTGTCGACCAAGCTACAAGGATGAAACCTACGCAACAAAAAAACTACAAAAAAGTTACAAAAAACCAGCCTGGTCCGAGGCTGTATCGCTACAATTGAAGTGTAAGCTAGCGGATCCGCGTTGTTCTCGAAACTGGTAAAGGTTACAAAAATGGGACCAACGTAAAAAAATAACTACAAAAAAGCTCAAGCTACAAATGCGCCACCGGCGTAACAAAAAAGCTACAAAGGAGCTACAAAAGACCCACCGGATCTTTTGTGGTGCCGCTACAGAGTGCCCGCTAGTTTGATAGAGCTGGGAAATCGGACGGCATTTTTTCCATTTAAAAAGCGATTTGTGATTTGAGAGCGATTTATGTCAGTTTTGTTTGTCAGGTTGATGAGGGAAAATTATAAAAGATGACGAAAGAAGTGAATTATAACTATAAAAGGGTGTAACATTTAACTGGTTAGCAAAATATTCTTATTTTTGCGAACAGAAAAATGTAATCGGTCAGCCAAAATGATGAGTTGGTCAGCAACTTATGGACAGCAAACATTTCTGAATCGTGACAGTGCCCTGGGTGCGGAAACAAGTGAAAACCTGCCCCCGCTACACCTTTTGTAGCCGATTTCCTTCTGTATTCGGCAAAAGAAAACACAAGAAAGTTACATAAATTGACTGCCCTGGGACCTCTGAAGTAAACTGCTCTAGACATGTTTGTTTCTACTAACCAATCGTAAACTCTTGCTGACCAATAAATATTTCGCAGCTCGACTGTTAATAACGGCAAACCATTTAATTACTTCTCATTATAAAAACACATTATACATGATCTCCACTAGTGAAGAGGAGCACAAAAAAAAAATTATCCATTTCGTACAGAAAAAAAACATAATATTTGATGAAAATATTTAGGAGGGATCCTAACCAAATAGAAAACTGACAACAAAATGCATTCAGCAGAACTACAAATCGATGCGCATCGTGACGTATCGATTACGAGTCGCCTATAAATCGATGGGCTCTGCTGAATGCAGCCTTTATTTTCCAAGGTAAATGTAACGCAGAGAAATGTTCTTTTCGTTAAAAGTGGTATTTTTAGATGTGCAAAAAAATCTTATTATTCTGTCATCGTGACCATATATGATGGTAAAATATGAAACATTTATAGGGTATCTTAAGAATTAGAATTTATATAATAGAAAAACCCTAAGGTCGAAGGTGCCTCAATCTTATTATGATTTTAAATGAATTGAATGAATGAAATGAATTTTGAATATAACTCATAATACCGTTATTTGATATTACCTTCTATAAAATTTGACTTGTGTTGGTCAAGTGAGTTCTGGATTTCAATGGCGATGGAGGCAACGTATTGGAGCAAAACTGTTCGTCGATCGTTGCGGAGGCATCTTTAGGAATTTTTTCTTTACTGGCTTACGCTGAAAATTACATAATTAATATTACTAAATATTATACTTTCTTAGATCAATAAAATAAGCTACTAAGAGATCTAATATGTTATGTTTATTAGACATATTATGAAGCAATTGTATACTATGTTACTACTAAATCCTTAAATCACAAACGTCACAAACCCGAACAAACAACTTGAACGAATTTTGTATTAGAACAAGCGAGGGTGTACGTATTAGGGTGCCGCCATGCTTGCGAGCGATTTGTCGCGAGAGACAAATCGCGGACGACAAAGTAACAGGCGACAAGCTAGTCACTGTAAAAGCGATAAATAATCAAAAACATTTAATTAATAAATAGACAGAATTGTGTCAGAATCATACAAAGTTTTAAACAGTAATCAATGATGCCAAGTCTATACTGAGAGTCCGAAATCTACCGCCTGCGTTTGAAACCGAAAAGTATAATATTAATTATATTGAATGAATTTCTCATGTGTACCTATTAATTAAAAATATTGTACTAAATATGTGTGTATTTTTTAAATTTTCTACTCGTAAAGTTATTTATATATATATATATCCCAAGAACATCAAATTGCAATATTTTAAGGAAATCACAGTGGCAACGCTGTATGGCCATTTTTACCTGCTAGTGTAAAAATGATCCTGAAGTTTACTTACAGCGGTGTTGTTACCGGTTTATCGCTGCTGCTTTTGTAATTGTTTGTTATCTATTGTGTTTTTGGATTAGTTTTTAGTGTTTTCTCGAATTAAAATTATTTAGAGCTATTTATTAGCCATCTACAATGGTCGTCAGTGCGTGGTGTGTATTAAATTTGACTATTCTAACTCCGGATTAATATTTTATCGGTCAGTGAGAATAATAAGGTTTGGTGGTTTTTTTAGGTAAAGCAGTGGTGTAGCTAATTCTATATCTAAAGTAAATATTGCAAAAATATGGATTATTTCTTTATATTATCTAAAATTCTGTAAAAAATACCTACAACGACTACCTATTTATGACTAATGTTAGATAGAAATTATTTAAACGTATACCTTATTATATTACAGTGTTGTCATTTTTTAAAGCCATCTCGGGTCCGTTACACTATTCAGACATACGAATTTTAAATTTTTACTATTTTTTTTCTTAAAGTATACATTTTTAGTAGTAATGTTCAATAAACAAATTGGGGAATACTCAGTAGTTTTTAAGAAATTCATTAATAAAAATCCCGATTTTATGGTTTTTGAGTGTTTTGACAACAAAATTGTTAGCGATGTTGGCGGATTTTGAATTTTATAACAAAAATAAAAAGTAAAGGTTTTGTAATGACCACTTGAGCACCCACGGAATTTAACAATTTTTGAAAATGCACTGGAAAGATATGGTTGTAGAAAAATAAACCATAAGAGAGTTACATAAATGATAGTGTCCTGGGAAAACAATGAGAACCCGCCCCTGCTACACCATTTGTAGACGATTTCCTTCTGTATTCGGAAAAAAGAAAGTTACATAAATTGACAGCGCCCTAGTAAAACAAGTGAAAACCTGCCCCCGCTACACCTTTTGTAGCCGATTTCTTTCTGTATTCGAGAAAAAAAACACAAGAAAGTTACATGAATTGATGGTGTTCTGGGAAAACAAGTGAAATTCGGCCCGCTAGTACCGCTACATCTTTTGGAGCCGTTTTCCTGTTCATTCCGCCACGCGCCTCTTATGGACTCAGTGCAGCTCAACCGAGCCACTAAAAACGCCAGGCCTCAGCCCATAAGAACTCTGTAGAACATAGTGCCCGCAGCGTGTCGAGGCCACCGATGGCGTGGCTGTGTTTGCGACCAGCCAGGCTGATCGCAAACACAGCCACTTTGTGGTCGCCACCGGTGTAATTTAAATATCTGCCTAACAAGAATATTCATATTTTGAAAAAAAGATCCCGAAAACAAGGGATAATCTTTCCGGCATTTGCAAGAATAAAAGCAGGAATTCAAGGAATTTGCATTAACTTTCTGCCTAATAGTGCATACGAGACGACAATTCTGGTTTTGCATCTGAAATTATCTCTAATCAATCTCATGTCTTGTAAATATTTTGCAAAACCCACATCATGCTTGCTTGTAAGTGCGTAAACATTATCTATATTTGCTTTCCATTTTTATTTTGATTTGTTCTTTCCTTTCCGTTCAACGCCAAAATATAACTGTTCTTGACAACAATGCAATGCAATGTCAAATTTGTGTTCGACTTAAAAGTGACATCTTCAACAGAGTTGCCAGTTGTCTTTTATTAGCTACATAGGAAAAATATATTGCACAAAAACGGATATTTTTGGGCCTTTCTATCTCAGTTAACCCTCTAAAAATATTCCTTAGTCGTGACATAGCTACATTAATAATAAACTTCGATCTTATATCGATATAAACAAACCCGAACAACCTAAAAACTGTATTAATGCAGCCTTTCTATGTGGCAACACTGTTAAGTTACCGAATTATGCAAACATACATGTTCGCAGCGCAAATTTTAAGAATCAACTATTTTATGACCATTTCTACATTTAAACTCAAATTTTATGAATTAATGTGTGTTTTCTGCATCTAATTTTACTTAAAAGTATTGATATTACAAAATTAAACAAGAAAAAGGTAAAAATACAAGTAATTGGTGTGTCCGAATTGTGTAACGAAGCCTCATCTCTTCTTCTAACTTATTTGAAACTGTAGAACTGTGAATGATTGTAAATAATTGGTGTTTCATGAATGGAATGATTTGTCTCCCCTTTTATATTATACGTTTATGTAAATAACCAAGCGACATTAGTTTCCGTCATGCCTCTGTCACGAACGCGTCGAATTATTTTTCAGCAGAAGCAAGTCCATCTTCTGTCCATGCTTGTCTGTTACACTTTGAACTTCTGATATCAAAATCCTTTTGACAAGACTTCGTGTCATGATCTTTTGACAGAACAACAGAACTAGGTACGGGTGGCAACACAAAACTAAATAAAAATGGCTGAAGAATTAAACAATACAAAGCGGTACGCTTAGCCGCTAAGCAATTTATTGCTAAACGATTTTTTTACTATGGCCACTCTCATTAAGTTTGATGTGTTTGAAAAACTTTCTTGTCGTTCAGTCACCGCGAATTGACTGGTACCGGCTGCTTGCGACAAAATTAAATGTACGAGGCATTATCATCTACTATAAAATTCAGTTTTACGATATTTTTATGCTAAAATAAAAATGCTAAACTCGGTTGTCTATTCTCAAAAACAAGAATGAAACATTTTTCTCAATAATTAAACTTAGAGAAACATGGGTGAAAAAAAATAGAAATTCCCATGATTAAAAAATCGTGTTTCGGAAAAAATATTTTATCTCAAAAGATGAATAACATTGTTTATGCTTCAAGAGCAAACACGTGAGAAGTGAGAAGTGAAAATATAACGACCACTTCATCTCTTGATTCTTATTTCGCACTATTTATTTCATAAATAGGAGAAAATCGAAAGTTATTGCCAATATCAATTTTCAACTGTTAAGGTCATCGGGGTATTAAAGTTGTCTTATAGAAAAGAGGCGCCCGGCTGTATCTCGCAAACCGGCAATCGCACAGCTTTGGGAAAACATTATTTTTAAGAAAAATGGCCAAGAGAAATAGCTGGAAATAATTTTTAAGGACTAGGTTGGCCACTAGAGGTCGTAACATTAATAGTAATTTGTTAACAGTCGATTTCTCTACAATTTGCTCAGATAATGTATATTGAAAATACTTGCAAATAAATCTCTCATGTATCGTGAACAACTTTGCATACATACTTTTTTCTCTAACCTTCAACTAAAGTGGTTTCATATTTTTTTTTATGATCAAACACAAGTACTATAGGAAAAATCCTTTAGGGCACTCTGGGAGTGGTGCGTGTGCGCAAAAAGCGATTCACGTTGCTTTTGAATCGTTGGAGGTTATATTCGTTGGGAAAAACGACCTCGGTCGTTCCATAAGGATGAAGTCCTCCAGATGAAAGTATTCTTAAATAGCGAAGTTGGAGGAGTACTAATCTTAACCATATACGTACGGAAGAGTACACCAAGTTTCTGAGAAGCTATCTTGGCGATTGCCACAACGTGATTATGCCAAGACATATTTCCTCCCAGATTGACGCCCAGCAAATTGATAGATGAAGCCAGTGGGATTGCGTGTCCGTCAATGACTATATCCGGTTCTGTAATGTTAACCTTTTTAGAGAAAACTGCTGCCTGGGTTTTTTTAGCGTTCAATTCGACTTGGTTACTGTCACCCCAAGCAAAAATTTTTCCAGGTCTTTATTGAGGCGTGATACTTCATGCTGTTTGCGAAGATGTGAGTCGTCGGCAGCCGATGTTTGTGCATTCAAAGAGAAAGATGAGATAAGTGTGCTATCATCAGAAAACTAAATATCGGATTTTTCGTTTTCACTAGAAGGTCGTTAATGTAGAGTAAGAAGAGAGTGGGAGACAATATGACCCCTTGAGGAACACCGGCATTGATGGTGAATGTGTCTGAGAGAAATCCGTCAATCGAGCGGTCCTTAAGAAAGCTAGACAACCATGCACAGAATCGACTGGGCATACCATAGGATCGCAGTTTACTTAGAAGTCCCTCATGCCAAACACGATCAAAGGCTTTAGAAATATCCAGTGCAACAGCCCGAGACTCCCCATGATGCTCGATTGCGTTGTATCAAAGATGGGTGACATAGGCTAGAAGATCTCCAGTTGATCTGGACTTCCGAAAACCATATTGATGATCGCTTATAATGTTGAAGCCTTCCAGGTACTTTAAAGATGTTGGTTAATAGCTTTCTCCATTACTTTTGATATAACTGAAAGCAATGTGACGGGTCAATAGTTACTAGGCAGGGTTCTCTTACCTTTCTTTGGTATAGGCTGGACTCGCGCCGTCTTCCAGCACGAAGGAAATATTCTCTCGCCTAATCGGAAAATATTAAAATTGTGTTATATCAGCTACAATACAAGCGATGTCATTTTAACATATTTTATGTTCTTCTCGAAAAGTTTAAATGCGATGGTAAAGATGTTATTACACCGTTACAAAGAGAGATAAATGCGGGAGAAAATAGTGGAAACCGCAAGTTCCTATCTTTTTTTTAAACCGAAGATAACCAAAAATGTTGGAAACAAAAGACATATTTATATTGGGAAGAAACGTCAAATTATTCATTTTGTGATCCGTTTTCTTTTAATTTGAGTATTAAAAATGCCGTTTACTGAATGATTGCTGTTTACTTTGAGCGCTTTCAAAATGCAGCAATAGCTGAAAGAGAGTCTGTGGTGGGATATTCAAATCGCCGTCATTACGGCAAAATACCTTTTCCGAGCTTGGTGCAACGTTTACGTACCATAAATATGGTTAAATATATTATATTTTATGATATAATAAAGTTACCTATGCTCTTTTAAAATATTTGAAATATTCGACAATGTTTGACTAGTAACATACACTAAAACATTGATTCAGTTTTACTAGTATGATGTCTTAAATCTCTAGAAAGCGTCATCCAGCGACTACAGGAAAATTTACATAGATCACTTGTTGTTTAGCTGATAGAGCAACAAGGGAGAAAAGAACTCTTTTAAGCGACACAAATGTTAATATTCCTGAGATATTGAATTTTTTCTAAATCAATGTTTGCGTTACCCTCTTCACTTTATTTGAAGGGTTAGAGAAAAAAGTATGTAAGCAAAGTTGTTCATGATACAAGAGACATTTATTTGTGAGTATTTTCAATATTCATTATCTAAGCAAATTGTAGAAAAATCGACTGTTAACAAATGACTATTAGTGTTACGGCCCCTAGCGGCCGCCCAACAAACTTGCAAATAATTTCCAGCAATCTTCCTTAGCAACTAGTGAGGCTACCCGCCAGTGAAAAGTTTGCAAAATCCATTAAGCGGATCAGAAGTAGGTATGACGTCGCAAAAAGTACTTAAAATTATCGTGAGTCCTTTCGCATGTCCATCAGTGTATTTGTATGGGTATTTTAAAAAACATATTTTCGCGCGGACCTGTGAAACAATTCTGCGGTTGGAGACCACTGGTCTAGAGAATTGAAGTTTACCAAAAATTAGTGCAGATATGTACCAGGGAATTATTTAATAGTTGATGTTGACATTCGCTAAAAACCACGTGTGGCATTACGCATTGCGAAAGAGACGGCATAACACTATGCGCTACTGCAAACCGAATACGTTTCGATTAATTCGATTTGGTTGACAAGTCCGGTGAGCATTCGGTGGACGTCTTTAACCGTATACGTTTATTTGCAGTGCAAACCATGTGTGAATGGTTCTATGTCGATATGTGCGCCACTTCACTTCACATTATATATAATTGAATTGGAATTGGCTTTATTTAGGTTTAAGAATGTGTCCATGGTTGGCATTTTGCAGCTTTTTCCATAATTTTTTTTTCTTGCGTTCCCTTTATTTGTCTGCTTTATCCTGTTCCAGTGTGATATTTACACTGACTCTCGAGTTTTACCACGAATAACAGGATTCCTAACTAACACACAATCTAACAGTTCCCAAAATTCACACTTTTGCGCCTCGTTGCATTCTAAAGGTAGCAAGCAGAGGCGCCGTGAGCCGATTTTTTTTAGATGTTCACTCTGTGGGGGCTCCCATATGAAGTAACAACCTTATATTATTACGTACTACTTACTACTACACTATGTTGGTACCCTAAGGGTACAAACATAGTGGAGCGGCGAGCTACAGGCCAAGAGGCGATGCACGGCGCTCTTTAAAAGTTTAAAATTTATCACATATTTTTAACTCGTACGTAGTATACCTTATTTTTTTCTAATTAATTAATTACGACCCTGTTTATACATATTTTTTAATGTGGCATCCTGTATATTAACTGATTTTCCAATTTCACGTCAAATTCTGAACATAACATATAACACTTTGTTAAATTTCACTGGTTAATTCGGGTTTGTTCGGTATTTAGGAAAAATATCGATTAGTTCGATTTAAGACAGCGTTCCATGCATACGATTTCTGACGATATGATGTCCGACGGTGCACTGATTGGTGGAAACTTTTGGTGCCAAATTCCGTTCGAATATTTGTAACAAGCTTTATTTTAACTTTCATCCGACGTCGTATGTTTCTTAACCTCACTTTTTTCTAAACCAAAAATTAAGAATATTAATATTAATATTAAGAATATATTGACTATTTTGGGAATTATCATCAGCTACTAATGCAACAAATTAAAAATACATTAATTTTAAGGTTAGGTAGTGACCACATATATATTATATTGTATACGAGTGACACTATCTTTGTTTACAAGCTATTTAGTGAAATTCGGTTCCGAAGATCGGATAATCTGATAAGCAAAATATTTTCGTATATATTATTATGTACATACCTGAAATACTTTATACCTGGTATTGATCCACGACTTTTGCAAAAAAGCACCGTGCACTTGTCTGCCGTGCAATACAAGAACCTAGTAAGTCGACTTACTATAAAATAGAGTAGTAAGTTTTTAATATTTATTTAACTGTTTATTTGGTAATAAAAATCAATGATTTTTTGGAAAATGAAACTATGTAACAAGAGCTTACTGTGTATAAAAATTTTAGAACAATAAATTAAATATTAAAGAAGTTGTGCAATTTTTAAATGAAATGTCTTAAAATTTACTTTTACGACTTACTAGGTTCTTGTATTGCACGGCAGTTGTGTCTTTTCATCTTAAACAAAACAAGTTACTAACCTAACAAACAGCGAATTGAATCACCACAAATAAAAAACTCATTTACAAAAATTGTTGTTAGATAATGAAAGTTTATAAGCACTAATATACCGACAACAATGTGGACACTGTAATTTGAAAAAGCATCAAGAACCAAAGATGGCGACGAATAACAACAAGAAATAATGTCGGGGCGGCTCTGACGCGATCGATAAAATTTCCACCCCGCTGCGTAAACTCAACAAACCCGCGCCATCTTCCAGAGCGGGGACACTTTTTGTAATTTGGAACGTTCGTATTGGCAATATAATATATATATATGTGGGTTCAGGTGCCACTCACATATGCCACGCTCACGAAGTTTGGGGAAGCCTTTGTTTTTTTAACCGTACCCTATTGTTGGCACAATTTTTGAAAATTATTAATAATTGTATTAATAGTTATTATTACCAACCACTACGGTTTAAATTATTTAATTTATACCTTCTAACCTAATTTTCGTGTAATAAATATTTTATCATTATTTCCATAAATTTTTAATAAGGTTAAATCTGTTTTCAAATGTCTAAAATTAAACTTGATAAGAGATAAATAAATCGGCAATTATGTTTTAATTTGCTAAAATGTGTTCGCGCCAGTTCAAAGTTAAATTTCGAAAGTTTAAAACAATATCATTAAAAATTTAAACTTGGAAAGTACGAAAAAAGTTGCGGAGCAGAATTTCGAAAATGTAACGCCTTTGGGTAGAAATCTTGTCAGTGGATTAATTCGTAGAAATGGTCGAACTTATTCTAATTATAAAGAAATGGTCCTTTTCTCAAATAGACCTGTTTAATAAATGTCAACAAAGTAAAACTCCATTCTAATTTGCGTAGTCATGTTAATGATATACAGAGTGGCCAAGAAAGTTTGCAACAAAAGCAAAACTTTTTATTTTTCAGAAAATTTTATTTTTTATGAAAGTTGGTGGAAGTCTCAAAACCCTAATTATGTTATACAGTGTGTCCCAGAATAAGCAAACCTATAGGTGTAAATGATAAAAAAAAATTCGAATTGAAATTTGCTCATTTGGAATCTATAGGCCTGCTTGATTACAAAATAAAATTTAACATTTGATGACCAAATTTCATTTCCTAGGTTAATATGACAAACGATGAGGAAATTGAAGAAATAAATTAGAAATTTCTAACTAGGGAAAATATTGTATACTACGAGAAAAAGCAATGTAGGCTAATGGTTATTAAATTCGGCCCACCTGCATGATTTTAAATTCCTAGTAACTTTTAATAAAATTTTGCGATATTTTGTGAAAAAGAGGCACTTTACCTAGACAGGAAATAAAAATAAAAATATGTTACATTTTATTTTTTAATCAAGCAGGCCTAGATCCCAAATTTTCAAATTTCAATTAGAATTTTTTTTGATATTTACATCTATAGGTTCGGTTAAATGATGGCTTAGGAGTAAATTTAAAAATACGGAATATCTTTTTATAATTGAAAAATAAACGCAAATAAGAAATAGGGTTGTAAAATATTAAAATTTTGTATTTTTTAGTTTTCTATGTTTTTTTTTTTAATTATTATTTATTTATTTATTTAATTAATTAAACTCCTACAAACACATATGCATGTACTTAAATGTAAGAGTACAGATAGAGAAAAAACATAACAATATACTAAAAACTATAAATTTAAAAATATAAATTATATTACATATGGCTCTGCCTATCTACCATTTTAATATATCTTATATAATAGCAACGTCAATGGATAACGTATTGGAACCTAATGTCAGCGCGGTACTATAGTTACTCTTGATCCATTTGTAATTTTTATGTACAGTACGCACAGGGGATCTTTACCCTGACGTCATCGCTTACACGTCATAAAAATCGTATGAATCAAATCAAAATTACGTGGAAGAAAAGTTGTCAAAACAGAAACTAATTTCATAACATTTTAATTGACGTAAATAACGTTCCCATATACGGATTTTTAAAAATTTCTTTAAAACTCCAAATCAAAATTTTAAGTCGGTCTTACATAAAATAGATTGTTAGGAATATGTAGGTATAAATCTGATATTCTTGAATTTTTACTGGCAGTTATGTACCTACTTCTTATTTGACAAAATGATAAACTCGGTTTGAATGTGACATTTTGATTACACAGATTAAAAAAACATCAAAGAAAGTTTAATTTTTGATTTGACCAACAGAGATCATTTGAATTAATTTATTAAAAAGTGCAACACCGTGCAATTAGATTTACAATGAACACATCTTAGAAAATACACCGTGCAGATACTATGAGCAATAATGATCATGCACTGTCTTGGACAAGACACAGTACAATTATTACAATTACAATTTTTATTTTATTTATTTAAATCAAAGTTAGAGTTGACAAAATTAACAAAGAATAGGTACAACAAGTTCTACAATTTACCTACCTATCATTGAAAAACTTAGTCTTAAGCTGGTTTACTTATTTTAAATTTAAATTACAAGTCATCATCGCATTCGGAATCTGAACTTTCATCTACATTTATAATCAATGGTTCGACTTCAATATTTACTAAATGTTGTTCTCGATTGAACCATTCTTCAATTAACTTTTCAGTATGTTCTACACAATTTTTCCAAATTTCTGCAGAACATTGGTCTAATGCTTCATTCCACATGGTTAGAACTTTATCATCAAAACCCGAAATACGTTCTGTGAACCTTCTAGTTTCGATACATATACAGAGCGTTTGGAAATTCGGGCGATTTTACTTATTTTTTTCGAAACTAAAAAGACGTGTTTTTACGTTTTTGGGATGGCAAAATAGCGGAGCGGAGACTTATCCACAATTTTTAGGGTTAGGAATACTTTATTACAATAAATAAATAACAATAAATATCAATATGTACTTACCACTAACACAAAAAAGCGATACCAAAAGCTCTGAAAAGAACTGTTTGCAGGAGTAAATGAAGTTTTAATGCACAAAAATGTATAAAAACGAAAAAATTGTGAATCAATTGTCACAATGACGTTTTTGTAATTTGTAGTACTGCGTAAGTCAAAATAATTATTTGGCAACTCTTCTTTATAATTCTTTCTCTGTCTAACACGTTTAATTCCGGACGACGTATAATATACCATTTTTATTCGCCTTTATGTCTGTACCAAACAAAGATGCAGAGATATGAAATATGTCGGGATATCTATTTGTTAGCGATGACGTCAGGGTAAAGATCCCCTGTGCGTACTTTATCTCGGATCGTCTCCACAGACCTGGTGATATTTCATCGGTCCATCGGTATTCATGACAGTCCGTCGTGTCAGAACTGAAGTGTATGGGCGAAAACTGTCACGATGCCCGTCACGATGGATATCTACCAATACTCGATCACTACACACTTCGTGATTTTCATCAGTTTATCGGTGTTCGTGACAGGACGTCGTTCCAAAACCGAAGTGTATGGGCAAAAACTGCCACGATGCCCGTCACGATGAATATCTGCCAATACTCAATCCCCCACACACCTCGTGATTTTCGTCAGTTCATCGGTGATCGTGACAGTCCGTCGTGCCAAAACCGAAGTGTATGGGAGAAAAATTGTCACGATGTCCGTCACGATGGATGTCTATCGATATTCGATCCCCTACACACTTTATGATTTTCATCAGTTCATCGGTGTTCGTGACAGGCCGTCGTGCCAAAACCGAAGTGTATGGGAGAAAAAGTGTCACGATGCCCGTCACGATGGATGTCTATCGATATTCCATCCCCTACACACTTTATGATTTTCATCAGTTCATCGGTGATCGTGACAGTCCGTTGTGCCAAAACCGAAGTGTATGGGAGAAAAATTGTCACGATGGATGTCTACCAATACTCGATCCCCCACACACTTCGTGATTTTCATCAGTTCACCGGTCTTCGTTACGTTCGTTACGTCGAAGTTTATGGGCGAAAACTGTCACGATGCCCGTCACGATGGATATCTGCCAATACTCGATCCCCCACAGAATTATAATCAAACCTCTGTCGCCATTTATTTCGCTTTCATAGTGGCGACGACGAAAAAAATGGAGTGGTGGGTGTGTGAATAAAGCCATTCACATTGGTTTTCACTAGTGTTGGAAAAAACGACGATTTTAATAATCGAGTACTTGATACTAGAGCGATTTTAATAATCGAGTGAATCGCTAGAGCGATTAATCACTTGAACGTTTTGTGACTAAGAATAATGTGTTGATAAAACACCAGGGGTTGTTTTTGTAAGTTTTAGAAATTTAATCTAGAGTTTTTATTAAGGAAGAACAGTTAATTCTGATTTTTTTAAACATTATATCCTTTAATTTTTTAAGAATTTATAATCGCCTTTGGCTAGCCAGTACGAATACGAGCAGTTTTTACCTCGAGCGATCACACTACCGAACAGCACATTTCGGTTGGCGTAAAGCCAAGATCAGGTATCGAGTGAAAGGTAATAAGTAACAAGCGACGATTTTCGCTTGAATTTATAACTCGAGCAGTTTTTTTAATAATCGAGCGATATCGGTTATTTCAATAATCGAGTACTCAAGCGGCTTTTCGCTCGAGCGATCACAACAATAGTTTTGACTCGTTAGCAGCTATTCACTTCTTCCAGATGAAAGAATTATTGAACAAACAAATAATGTTAATAGTTATATTATTTTTAACGCATACTATTAGGATCTTGTTCTATCTTTTACTTATCAATAATACTAGATAATAAAAATTATGAGAGAACAACCTTTAAGTATTTTATTATGCAGTTGACCGCCAGAAATAGGTATACTTCAGACCGGTGTATCCGAGTTGCTAGACGGTGGAGAGTAGGTAACAAAATTATGAATTTGGAATCGTCGAGTTGCTAGACGAAGATGTACGAATTGCTAGAAAAACATTGTCGAGTTCCTAGACGGCAAAAATTACATCGTCCTGTTATTGACCTTATAATTATATAATTTGTATTAACTTTTTACTATCTTATTTCTATTTGCTGACTTTTTTGTAATTCAAGTTCTTTCGAATGCGCGAAATGTCCAACGTAGTTAGCCCATTTTCTTGGTCGAAAGTGGCAAGTTCCTTTCGAATGAGAGATTTGCATATTACAAGAATGGTTATCAATATAAATCATTGGCTACAAAAGGTGTAGCGGGGGCGGGTTTTCACTTGTTTTCCCAGGGCACTGTCACTATTTCACGTTTTATTGCTTTTTTTCCAGGCTCTAATGATTTTTATTACCTCTCTGTAATGAAGGTCGCGTCTAGGAACTCGACCATCCCCCCGTCTAGCAATTAGTGTATGTCGGTCTAGGAATTCGGCTATCTCAATTTATTTTACCTGCATACGTCTAGCAACTCGGCTACACCCCTTCAGACTTGTGTTTATTTCAAGATATAGAAAAATTCGATAATTTCATAATTCACTTTAAGATCATGAATACATTTAACGGACTTAGTCACCCCTTAAATTTTTTATTTGTTATGATATGACTTTACAAAACAAGGTAAGTAAAGTAACAAATGTCCAAAAATACTTACCGAAACACACAAAAATACGATGAAATAGGTCTGAAAAAAGCTGTTATTAGGATTGAATTCAACCTGATGACACAAAAACATAAAAACCAATTAAGATTGACACAGCGTCCCGTCAAATGAATCCTTAAAGTGTTGTTATAGTTCTCAAGAGATGCGCCGATGAACTAACACCAGTATTTTGTAGACTTTTTAACTTATCCTACAAACAAGGAATATTTCCATCGTGTTGGAAGACGGTGCGAGTTCAGCCTTTACCAAAGAAAGGTAAGAACCCTGCCTAACAACTATCGACCAATCGCATTGCTTTCAGTTATATCAAAAGTATATATCAACAACTTCTAAAGTACCTGGAAGGCTTCAACATTATCAGTGATCATCAATATGGTTTTCGGACGTCCAGATCAACTGGAGATCTTCTAGCCTATGTCACCCATCTTTGGAATAACGCAATCGAACATCATGGGGAGTCTCGGGCTGTTCCACTGGATATTTCTAAAGCCTTTGATCGTGTTTGGCATGAGGGACTTCTAAGTAAACTGCGATCCTATGGTATCCCCAATCGATTCTGTCCATATTGTCTCTTCTTACTCTACATTAACGACCTTCTAGTAAAAACGAAAAATCCGATATTTAGTTTTGCTGACACAGGCACACTCATCTTTCTTTTTGAATGCACAAACATCGGCTGCCGACGCACATCTTCGCAGACAGCATGAAGTATCACGCCTCAGCAAAGACCTGGAAGAGATTTTGGCTTGGGGTGACAGTAACCAAGTCGAATTTAACGCTAAAAAAACCCAGGTAGCAGGTCTCTAAAAAGGTTAACATTACAGAACCGGATATAGTCATGGACGGACACGCAATCCCACTGGCTTCATCTATTAATTTGCTGGGCGTCAATCTGGGAGGAAATATGTCTTGGCATAACCACGTTGTGGCAATCGCCAAGATAGCTTCTTGGAAACTTGGTGTACTGTTCCGAACCAGAAAGTTGTACACACCTCAACAACTTTTGACACTATACAAAGCCCAGATTCGACCATCACTAGAGTACTGCTCTCATGTCTCGACAGCCTAGAACATCGAAGACAGAAGAAGGGATTTGACTCTCTTTTACAGATATTTTCATGGAAAGTGCTCGACTGACCTTGCCCTCTTAATTCCGCCCAGCGCGGCGAATAGCAGAAATACACGACGAACGACAGCCGCTCATTCATATGTGGTTAAGCTTAGTACTCCTCGAACTTCATAATTTAAGAATTCTTTCAGTTGGAAGACTTCATCCTTATGGAACGACCTTCCCGAGGTCGTTTTTCTCAACGAATATTACCTCCAACGATTCAAAACTGACGTGAATCGCCTTTTGCGCACACGCACCACTTCCAGAGTGCCCTAAAGGGTTTTCCCTATAGTGCTTGTGTTTGATCATAAAAAACATCAAAATTATCCAAATAGCAACTGTGAGTTAACAGCTGATGAATATTTAATGGCTACAAATCAATGTTCAACTACGATTGTAACTTTTGTCTTTGTCTAACACGTTATTGAATTCAAAATGTATTGCGGAACGTCGCAGTCGTTCTATTATGTTTTTATTCACTTTCAAGTCTGTAATAAATAAAGATGGGGAGTTTAAAGTCACGATGGCTCTTGATCCCTGTGTTTGTGACGCACGTGTAAAGATTCTATAAAGTACAGATTTTAGTATAAAATTAGTATTAATATAATTTTTTTTATTGGAGAAAAAAGGCGTTCCACCATTATATTAGTTTAGAAGCCTTATTGCCTTCCGGTAGATGTGTCATCAATAGGTATTCGAGAGGTTGGGAGGAATCTTCTTAAAAATGGCAGGGACTGCAGGTAAAAAGTTAGATTTGCTTTAAAAAATGTAGTCAAATAAAGAAACTTATTATGTACGTAAGTTGAACTTTTCGTTCCGCTTAAAAAACTAATCCATGCACCGTTGACTTTTAGTCAGATAATTTTTAGACCTTGATCTGCCTCTCTATGGAAAACAATATTCACCATTAGTATAATATAGGTAAATAAACCCTGTAAAGATCAAGCACTTCAAGAAAACAGCCGACTCGTTAGACGTAATTATAATTTATGAATAAAATCGCGTATTTAATGAGGTCATCGGACATGCTGTGCTTATGATGTAATTTTGTTCGGGTATCTGTAACTACAATAATTTTAACTTAAAGCTAATCTAATACCTACAGTAATAATTTAATGTACTTTGTAGTTAATACCGTAGTTATGCCAATAGTAATAGGAGCATTTAGCAGAAAACGTTTTTTGCATGCAAAATTTAGTATTGAAGTAAATATGAAGAAATTCATTAAATTTTATTCATTCATGTCAAATTTTATATGACTATTTTTCCTTGGTATATTCTTGTTTCGTACATTTGCGTTTCGTACACGTTTGTTCGTACACAGTTGCGTGTCGAACGTTGAAATATTCTTGCTTCGTACACTGCATTAATTAACCCATTTTTGGCTCCTCGTCTCGTACACCAACCATTTGATGGCTCCAAGGGCGTGGGTGGGTACCAGGTAATATTGGTATCTTTATAGGTAGATAATTTCATAATGATTATTTAATAATGCTATTAAAATGGTCTAATATTGGCAAGTGTCACCCTTAGATATTTGAACTCTTAGTAGTACTTACAGAAGATATCGTACTATAGCAGCGACGTGACCTACATATCTCTACAATGAAACGTTCTAAGAAATACACTGATTTGGACAGACGCTTGGGCACAATATTGAGCGAATATTTACTTAAAAAAATGGATATTGGTGAGACGTTAAATCATTTAATATACCTACATATATTGTAAAACTTGATTAGGTAGAGTATATGTCAATATCTATAACAAAACATATCAAAACATACAACAATACAACATTGTTCATAGAATTAATACAATGTAATAAAGTGAACCAGGGGGCTTTCCGTTGGAAGGGCGCTTTTTGAGGAGGGAATAAATCTTGCTAGTTAGAATGACGTCGGAAACCTCTCCAGCAAAGACGAATGGATCATTAGAAAAGAAGCATACGCTCATCCAAGGAAAAGTGCGAGAATGGTCTTTCAGGTCTTCCCATTTGGCCGATGTGTATTGCCAAATCTTGCGAGGTGTAGGAGGTTGTTCAGAATTTATTCGTAGTTCGCTTAGAGTTGAAATAAGTTTGTGATCGGAAGATCCTAACCGAGGCTGTACGGTGACTGTATATAGACCTGGGTTTGACGTCAAGAAAATATCCAAAAGACTAGCAAAATCTCCATCTCGGTGTGGAATCCGCGTTGTTTCTTCTACGAGTTGAGTTAGGCCGGAACTGATCGCAAGAGATTCGGCCTCACGGCCTTGTTCATCTTTCGTATTTGAGTATTTAAACCAGTAACTTGAGAACGAATGAGAATCTGATAACATAGAGTTTGTTTACATTATTTTCACGCCTGGACCTTCGTCCCTTCCTCCCGACTCTCCCTGTATACGTTAGTTGGACTCTTAGGTACCTTCCTTAGTTATAAGTACAATATTTCCAAAATAATTTAAAATTCTTATTTTGAACAATGTTGTGCGAAATCTTACACACACTCGGTACAAACAGAATCATACAGCCATTTCCAACAAGGAACATTTTTTCGATTTACTCAAATTATGTTTTCCAGACACCCGTTTGCTTGAATTAAGAATGTTTCAAAACTTAGACTGAAGTAAATTTAAGCGGCGCGCGTAGTGACTAATAAATTTAGTTATTGAAGTTAAGAAAGGTAACTCTTTTCGAGACATTTTTAAAGTAAATTAGCACGACGTGTCGCCCCCATCATCCGCTCTAGACAGTCATAATGAATACTAACATCGTAAATATTTATTTACGCAGTTTATTCACCCGCAACGCATATTTGCCGTGTATGGGTTTTGCACCATTTTTGCCAAGAGTAGTGCGGTAGATAAATATTTTTAATTCTCAAAATATTTAAGATAATAACAAAGATTTTATATTGTGTTATTTTATTTATTCCGTGTCTTAAGAATGCGTAGATACAAAAAACAAAATATTAAACTTTAAAAATTCATTATAATATTTTACTAAGCACATCTGAGATAAGTTTCTTGCGCCAGATTTGATATAACCGACTTATCATTTTGTAGGTTCTAACCCTCAAAATTTGACATTTTTACTTCTTTCATTTAACATGAGTCAAAATGTGAGCGACTCCAAGAAGTGAAAAAAGTAAAAATGTCAAATTTTGCAGTTAGAACCTTTCATGTTAAGTGGGCAGTACATGTCGAGTCACAAATATATAGTTATAATTTCTAATAAATTTAGTAAAATCAAGTAACTGCTACAATATATTGTAAATTTTTCAATGAATGTATGAGCACGGAACAAACACTATAGTAAAATTATTATAGTAAAGATTTTATTGTACGATTTCCTATAAAATATTGTATTAATTAAAATTTTCATTATTAATCCATAATTTCTAAAAAATATAGTTATTTATAACTCCAGTAGGTAGTTAAATATTTTAAAAAGTATGGTATTATTTCACTGGCTATTATTTAAGTATTTTTATTGTAAAAATTACCAAGTTTAAATGACGTGTTAAAGAAAAGAATAAAAGGCATAAATGAGATGAAACAGATTCCTATGATTTTGTTTCTCGTAACAAATAATAGGAGGAATACTGAACAGGGAACGTACATCGATCGATGAAGTCAAGCGACCTTGGGCACGGTTAGTATTTAGATGGGTAACCGCTGGGAATACCATGTGTCAAAATTTTTACAAAATATTTGAGTAAATTTTACAAAGGGTTTTATTAAATATTACAAAAGATTGTAGTAAATTTTACAGAAGATCATATAATATGGTTTATTAAATATTTGTGTAATTTTTACTAAAAATGTGGGTTAAAATCTTGCGATAATTTAATGGTAGTTCTTGATAAAAGTTATTCCGTCCCATATAGAGCCATAAATTATGGTTAGTTTTACTATTTTTACAGTAAATTTAACCAAGTTTTTCTTTCCGTGTAAGTTTTATTAAATATTTAAAAATATGGTCAATCTAAAGTCAATTTTGGAACTTGGTAACAAAATATGGCGGGTGTAATGAATTAATATTCTTCAAAAGGTTTCGAGTGAAAAGAAAAATACTTTTTTTCATGTTCTGCAATAAATAGAGCATACTCTTCAATATGATCATGATCTGCAAGTTTCTTTTATATAAATCAATTTTTTTTTGTATAATATTTGTCACAGGAAATAGTCACAACCATGATTTAGGAACAATAGCGTTTTCCGCATAAGTAAAATTACAGAATCTCTTTTTTTAGTAGCATCCATAGTAGAGTGCAGAAGAATACTTATATTTTGTGAAAAGAAATTCAATTTTAATACTAATTCAACGAATTGGTCAAAAACTAAGGTTAGATATTATAGAATATAGTACTGACGTTCTTAAACGTTGCACCAGCCATGAAAAAAGAGGTTAGAAAACGCAACGTTGCCAACTCTTTATGATACTTGTTTACCACTTTTTATTTAAGACAGCTTAAAGAAATAGGCGGGCTTAAGTTAAACTGGCTCTTTGGCAAAACGGAGAATACGGGCATAAGTCACGTGAATTCACGTGTTGTCATATCGGCAAAATAGCACATGCTGTCACGGCTTAGAAACAGACTACGTACACTGCAGATAATTTTTATTACAGATTTTGTGTTTGTCAAGATCGCAAGTGAATCTTGTAGCCTTCTAGCGTTAAACTCTGACACAGTGTTACCACGCGTGCTGAATATGTAAATTTACACAAATAAAATTGTACTGTCAAGTATGACTGGCCGTGAGCTGCATGAGGTGACTATAGTATACTTCTAAACCTATTTATAAGCATGCATAAACCGCCTTGCAGATATTTAGGGTATGCCGTGACATTGCGTGATAGCATGTGATCTCACGGAACGTTATAATAGTATTATCACGTCACGTGAATTCACGTGTTGTCATATCGGCAGAATAGCACATGCTGTCACGGCTTAGAAACAGACTATGTACACTGCAGATCATTTTTATTACATGTGTTTAATCTTGTAGCCTTCTAGCGTCAAACTCTGACACCGTGCTATCACGCGTGCCGAATATGTAAATTTACACAAATAAAATTGTGCTGTCAAGTATGACTGGCCGTGAGCTGCATGTGGTGACTATAGTGTACTTTCAAACCTATTTATAAGCACGCATAAACCGTCTTGCAGATATTTCGGGTGTGCCGTGACATTGCGTGATAGCATGTGATCTCACGTGACGTGACAATAGTGTGTTTACGGCTTTATTGGTATGTGTCGACATTCACCGGCATTGACATTCACTAATTTTGGAGATCAAACAAACCCGAAAATAATATGTTAATTCAATTCTTGTAATTTTATAATAAATTATAATTTCATTCACTTTAAACTGGTCAGATTTGTATATTAAATTGCTCATTATTATATTATCATAAATTCTTCTATACAGTGTGGTCAATTGCGTGCAACAAATGGAAAATTTTCTTATTAGTTGCACAACGAAAGGTTAAATATCGCCAAAAGTTGGAGCATGTGTGTAGACAATACCATCTTAATTTTTTTAAATACGGGCCAGGACTTCGTTGTTTAAATTATGAAAGGAGACCGAAATCTATATTCAGCAGTATACAACAATTACTGGTTTTCCGACGTTTTGTTCCTTAAATTGACCACTTTCATTACAATACCTCCAGTAGGTTCTTGTAATTTACTTTTGTTTCGAAGAAACTGAATATTTTAAAATTATTATTGCTATTTCGGTCCTTAATTATTATTATTACGTACTACTCCTGTTTCATTTTATTTCAAACCTTCAAACTAATAAATAGTTTTATCAAATTTCTACTTAGTGTAGTACGTACGGGCACGTACTTTATTTTATAAATACAAATTAAATTTGGCTCTTTTAGGATTTTTAAACCAATGGTTTCTTTACTATGTAAGTAAAGTACGTTTCACGAAATTTGGATACGACTTAATGATTTCCTGGGTCGGTCCCATTGTGTCGACAAGAGCTTGGCAATAAACAAGTGAAGTATGAAGGGACGGACTAAGGAAAACAAGTAATGATATGATTATATTGATGTAATCAAATGAAATAACATTTTTTAAAAATATTACTAGTCATATTTATTTACATTTATAATGTCATTCTATAGATAGTTCTGTTTTGCTATCGCTATCGTCATCAAAATTAATTATAATTGGATTAATTATACGATCCAGACTAATATACGAATTTTCTACAGTTATTAGGTACGTGACGGACTGAATTTTTCCAACTACCTGGGGGAATATCATTAAAGTATTTTCGTATTGATTCTACAACACTAGAACTTAAAGTCGGAGAAATATTTTCAGACCTAACTAGTGACTTTAAAACTTCTAAAAGATCAATGCATTTTCTTCACTGCAACACTAGAAGAAGCACCATCAATGTTTTTCCATGGACGCCACACACTGTTTTTTTATACGCTTGGTAAAATAATATCGGTAATACAACGAAACTCTTCCAGCAAGAAATAAAAACTAACAAATTTTACCCCAAAAAGATATTTAAATATAAATTGGGATCGCCCGGGTACTTTTACTGCAGTCATTAAGTTATATCCATTTTTCGTGGAACAAACTTTACATTAATATTAAAAGAGGAATATTTGCGAAATTCGTTTCTAGTATTCTGCAACAAAGTTTTTGGTTATTAAAAAAACCGAAATCTAAATTTACTTCAATTTGATGACAGCTGTCCAGAAATGATTTAATTGAGGTTAATTTAAAAAGCGTACGTAAAAATGAAAAACAAAATCATCAATTTGAAAGTTTTCAAAAATTTTTTATGACAGTATTTGGAAATATTTTTGAATACTAAACAATTTTTCTTAATAACGTTTTTATCTATTTTTCGACATAAGGGTACTTTACTCTTGAATGCACGGAGAACCACTTTAGTAAAATATAGTATTAATTACATTGTAATTTGTCATTCTATATATCCAAGCAAGCTAAAACTGGTTATATAATATTGGGAAAGTTTTCGAAAATGTTATGTCTGAGAGACAGATATCGTTTATTTCTAAATTAAGAATATTTACTATTGTTTCTAGTTTCAAGACTCCACGTAAAAATTTTTACACGAGATTTAAAATGTCCACCGTCAAAAATAATCACAAGGTATCTTTATCCTCTAAAAAAAAAGACACATACATATTTTTAGAAATTAGTTGATGAATAATTTCACGTGGGCTACCCGGTCGTTCATAGATCAACAACCTGCTAGAAAAAAAAAACTATTGCTTAGATTAATTGGCTTATTAGTTAAGTATTGCTTAACGGCCTTGTTTTATCCAAAGAAAGTGTTAAAATATGTTTAAACGTAAGTATAGGCACTTAAACATGTCTACTATTTTAACTTGATAAGGTAATTAATTAGTTGAATAATGAGAGGAAATGAAATTATAGTAAGAATTACTAAAGAATACAGGTGCGTCATAGCTCGATAAATATAATATCAAAGAACAATTTATTATATAACTACGATTATAAATATAGTTGTCCGATTCACACCCAAATTTTGTAAAAAGCAATGGCGGAAATTAAAGAACCGCACTGTATAAAAACTTAAAAATTGACATAAAGAAGTCCATTTTTGAAACGTTATTTCTTGTAAACTACAACTGAATTTGGGGAAAGGTCCAGGATGGACATAAGCATTCCTCTGGGGACCTACGCTACAGTATACCAAGCGGAAGTTCATGCCATACCAGCATGCGTACTGCAAAATCTTGAATATCTTGAAAGGGCTACCACAACCAAAAGATATACATCCTGTCGGACAGCCAAGCTGCTCTTAAGGCTCTGAACTCCAATCGGATTACTTCTAAACTTACACTGGAGTGCCATACCAACCTGAAAGAACTGGCGGCCAGGGGGAACAAGGTAGAGTTCTTGTGGGTCCCTGGTCACTCTAGGATATTAGGAACCGGCCTTTGGGATATTAAAACAGACAACAAAATCAACATTAGATAGATGGTCGAAAAAACAACACCTATCTCGATAGCAAGGGTTACCTGGTCAACTACACGCACGGACCGTAATTGGAAAACCATCGAAAATACTATCGACTGGGATATTAACTCTGACGCGGCCCCAGCTGAAACAGGTGATGGCCACTGCCACCTGCGAAAATACCTTCATCCAGGGTATAAACAACGGATCCATTGAATGCAGACCTTGCGGCGAAGAGGATGAAACCGCCTCACACATAATCTGCCCTGCTAAGACTAGTTGTCATATCTGCAAAATTTATCTTTTTGAGATATGTTTATATCCCTTATATTTTTATAATATAGTAAAGTATTAGCGTATATTTTCAAAAATATTTAAAGAAACACCACTCTTCTAAATGCATTTAGAAAAAAAGTACATGTAATAATAACAAAATGCGTAATTTCTCAAAACTACTTGTAAGCAGTTAGGACAATTAGTCTTAGTAGGGCAGTAAATATACCGCTGCGTAGCGCTGTCTCATAGAAGACAAAACATCTTCGGGAACATACAACGAGGTGATAACGTCCCACCAAACAAGCTTGGTAGAAGGTTACTGGACCTCATAGAAGCAACAAACATCTTCTAACAAGATCGGGGTACACAATAAGCCGGCAGGCTGCTGTGATAGAAGTTCAGGCCTTTAAACCAACCCCCGCCTTTAACCAGCGAACCAACCAACCAACCAACTACTGAAAAAAATATTAAGTTAATTAAGTATATTTTAAATAACCTTTAAATTAAAATGAAATGATTTCAAATTAACACCCTGTATATCTAATAATATGAATGTGTACTATATTTAATTATGATTGGCTTGAGCTAGATTTGTTCGTCAGGATCTAAACGACTTTTTAAAGTTATGACCAAAAGAGATTTCTACGTTAGGTTTTTAGTGTAAAGTGTGCATACTTTACATTATTGTTATCTAGTTTATTTATACTTAAAAACTTTGGCACCAAAGTAATACTATACAAATATAGACATACTTATATAGGACGCTTGAAAGCTGATAGCACCGATAGAATCATTGGCGACAGCTTGCTTAGTTGAACCTCTTGACCAAAAATTGGAATTTTTTTATGCAATGAAATAATAATATAATAAATATTGAGTGAAGAAGACATTTAGTTTTTTTATTTTGCGCTGTAATATATAATAATAATAATATAAATAAACATTTATTTAGCACTTGGCTAGGAATAACAAATTATAAAAAACTAACAATAATATTATTATAGTCAATTCAATAAATGAACAGAAATTCTTTTATTAAGAATTTTCAAACTAGACGCATTCCTCTCTATATCGAACAAATCATTATAAGAGCGAATACCATCATAAAATAAAGTTTTCTGCATAGAAGTTGTTTTTATCATAGCTATGTTATAATGCTGACTTGACCTGATATTGTAATTAGGAAAGTTTGATCGTTTTTCTACGTACAACTTTAAATATTCTGGTTATAAGTTATGTACAATTTTATATATTAATACAACTCTATCAATCTGGAGGGCACCCTGTAGCGGCACCACAAAAGACCCGGTGGGTCTTTTGTAGCTCGATTGTAGCTTTTTGGTTACGCGCCGGTCGCGCATATCGAGCTTGAGCCGAGTCCCAGAAAACCGCGGAACCGCTACCTTGAACCTTCGTGGTAGCGGCAAAGGTTCAGACCCCACTGGTGTTTCGTAACTTTTTGTTGCTTTTTTGTTACGTTGCTCCCATTTTTGTAGACCTTACCAGTTTCGAGAAAAACGCGAAACTGCTAGCTTAAACTTCAATTGTAGCGGCACAACCTCGGACACGGCTAGTTTTTTGTAGCTTTTTTGTTACGTAGGTTTCATTCTTGTAGCTTGGTCGACAACGCCCCGGGCTGCGCATCTTAAGAACTGTCTCCTTCGCGGGATATCGCGAGCACTCTGCAGCGGCACCACAAAAGACCCGGTGGTTTTTTTGTAGCTCGATTGTAGCTTTTTGGTCGCGCATATGTAGCTTAAGTCGGGTCCGAGAAAAACGTGAAACCGCTAGTTTGAACCTTCATGGTAGCGGCACAGATTCAGATCCAACTGGTTTTTCGTAATTATATTGTAGCTTTTTTGTTACGCCAGTCCCCCTTTTGTAGCTTCTAGTGGTCCAGGTTTGTAGGTTCACATAATGTTAAATACTTTTAACTCGGTCAGATTTTCAATTTTTCTGTAGAAGAAGTCACCATTTTATGAGTTTTTTGCTTATTTGACTTTCGTAGCCTACGTAGACCGAAAAATTGTGTATCTAAATTTTGTTCGCTATGATATTATTGTAAGGTATAACACTGTAATGAGAAAAAAATTACACAAAGATGCGCACCTTGGGGCGTTGTCGACCAAGCTACAAGGATGAAACGTACATAACAAAAAAGCTACAAAAAAGTTACAAACAACGAGCCGGGTCCGAGGTCCTGCCGCTACAATTGAAGTTTAAGCTAGCAGTTTTTCTCGAAACCGGCAAGGGCTACAAAATTGGGACCAACGTAACAAAAAAGCTACAAAATAATTACGAAAAACCAGTTGGGTCTGAACCTGTGCCGCTACCATGGAGGTTCAAGCTAGCGGTTTCGCGATTTTTTCGGACTATGCTCAAGCTACATAATATGTGCGATCGGCGTAACAAAAAGCCAGAATCGCCATTCCAAAATACCTCCATATTTAACCAATTTAATGATTTTAACATAATTACAATAGGAGTATATCGGTTACAATTTAACAATAAGCGCATCACTTTATCTTGTTGTCTCCAATTGCAAATCAATAATGTCATGATCAGTAATTTGAGGGAAGTTTCTAGCGCCTCCACTGCATTAAAATCATTTGTTAGTATATCAGCGTTACTAATCTGTTTATTACACGCGTCTCCTTAGTGACTACTTGCTTAAAACCGACAGCCTCTATTATACATCTCTTTAATGCATGGGTGTCATTGCACAGATAATAATCTATCCATAAGAACTGTTCTTTGTTGATGTACTATATATAGTCTCGTTCAGCCTATCCTCGGTCTGAACCATTGGGAGATCTATAAATAGATGCTACCATTAGAGTTTCCTTATCTACTTGTATTGCTGCTGCTAAAGCCCAAATGCTGCGAATACAATCTACGTAGGTAATATCATACCCATAAATATATCAAATTCAGTTCTTCAATATCCTTTGTTACATGTGACTTACTTATACATATTACCATATGGTTATGTTTTTCTACCATTTGTGCAAGTTCAGCCACATGCAATAGGAGACCCTGTAGATTAGCGTGTATCAAGTAGTAGATGCCCATTAGATTACCTATTGTATGGTAACTGTATTTGCTATGCAGGTACCTACTATGTGATAACAAGATTTTTGTTATATAATATTTTGTTTATGTAATTTTACTATCACTCATCACTATAACATGACAATGACAGCTAAAAACTATACGTGGTCCATGTTTTGTAGGTAGTATTCTTGTAACTTTCCTTGTAAGAAGTACACTGGTTATTAGATCTTGATAATTTTGCAATAGTATAGGATGTAGATGATGAAAAGGCATGTTTACATCGGTTGTCGCTCTATCCATTGGTGCAAAAGCTCAAAAAGGATTTGGCGTGGAAACTTTGTTTATGGAATTATCAATTAACCGTGCTCGAAACTGAATATACTGTCGGTTCGATACTAAGTCTTAGAGGTGAGACGGTATCCACGTGCCGCTCTTTTGTTGCGGTATTTTTCAATACCGTAGTGTCGCGGTATTCAAGCCCGCAGTGGGTATTTTCCTTAACGGTATTTTTCTTCAAGGTGTATATTTTGTATGGGTAGGTTTACATAAGGACGGTATTTTGTAGAAAGTTATAAATTTCTTCTATTTCAGACGCGCTGGTAAGTAGTAGTGGGTATTTCTTTGTCCCTAAATGTATTTTCCTTCACGGTATATTATAATTAGAATAGGAACTTCTAAAAAAAGGTACTCCAAGCTGGTATAAGTAGTAATGGGGTATTTTTTTGTCCCTAACGGTATATAAGTATTTTCTACCTAATGATATTTTCTTTCAAGGCATATTATAATTTGAATAGGAACTTCTAAAAAAAAGGTAATTCAGTGTGGCCCTGGTTCTGTCGGTATTTTTTCTAATGGACGGTATTTTTAGTAGCGGTCTTCTTGTGTAGCGCGATGGTACTTATATATAGCGAAAAGCGGTTGAGGGTATGTTCTATCTCTACTGAGTACCTATCGGCATTTGATGCAGTGGATTACGAAGTTTTATTTCACAGTCCGTATTAGGTATTAGAGGAAATATTTACTTCAAACTTATTTATTGCCAGGGTTTGGGGGCGGAAGGGGGGCGAAGTCCTTTTGGGGCGCCTATATATTTAAATACACATTTTGTTATATATATTATATGTATTGTTTTTTTAATTAATAAAGTTCCTATATTTGGCTAAAGTGACCAAATTCATATTTACACTTGTACCAATGCCAAGTCTTTAACCTATCAATTTTTTTCGGTGTCGGCAATTTCTTATAATTTAATAAATAATAATAATATACAGTGGAACCTCTCATAACGGACACCTCTATTAAGCGGACATTTTTCCATAGTCCGGTACTAGGTATATGAAATTCCATAAAAATCAACCTCTTTTGGGCGGACGCGGGCAGGCTGTTTCATACAAAGAGTGCGAAAAAAACCCTCCTTTAAACGGACAAAATTTTTTAAAGTATTTGGGAGACGAATAAGTACGGTGCAAGAACTCTCTGAAGACACACTGGCAACAAATCGCGTATGCGTGGCGAAAGGACTTCGCCGAATGGAAGTATGTGTGATTCCTCGACAGCAGTCTGCCGTCTATTTGTGAGTTGTAGGGTTAAAACCGTAAACAATGGCAGAAAAATGTCGCGTTTTGAGTCTGAAAGAGAATATTGATGTTGTGGAAGTTTTTAATTTGATAACAATGATTTGGGCGACTTCATTAACATTGATGGCAAGCGGCGTATCCCGTCTTTATTGGTAGTCGTGCTTTGTTATATATTTAAGTAGTAAACGGCGAGAGGGCAACCGCCCCCCTGTGGCTACGCCATTGACGGTTGGAAAATTCCTCAACAACAATATCAACACGTTGTTCCTCAAGGATCGATATTATGCCCTATTTCATTTCTTATACATACAGTGTGTCCACGGTTTGACTATTCAAGAAGGAACAGTTTTTTATTTGTGGGTTTATGAAAAAGTCATTCTTCATAAAAACTTATGCTTGTGCTGAAACGACCCAACGAGCGTAATTTAGCAAAAACTGAAAGCGACAATGTAATTTATTTAGAAGAAAAGGTAATTTTTTTGTAATCTCGAGCGGCATGGCGATACCTTGGCAGTGTGGCCAGTGCCTAAATCTAGATACAGATCTCTAATTGGTTTAGTTCAAAAAATAAAGAAAGTCAATTTTTATGTACGATATTATGTCAAATTTAAATTTTAGGCAATATATTTCATGCCTAGAGCATCTAGATTTTATGCGCTGCCACGTACAATTAGATGTATCACGCTGTAAACTACTCTGCCCTAAACTGTAGAATATGTTTTTTCGTAAAAAAATATACCGGGTGTCTTTTTAAAACCCGAACACCCTTTTTCTCGCTCAGATGCGCATTTTTTTGATTTCGACTTCCTCAGATGATTTTCGTAGAGGGGGCAATCGAATGGCATAGGTTTTTTTCACCTGCGGTGTTCAGGTGATGTCCTGCGCAGGTGAACTTTTTTTTTTAAAATGGGAACCCGATTTTTTTCTCGCAGGTTCCGAACCTTCATTAAAAAACAAGCAACTTTCGTCCCAAACATTTTTTTATTCGAATCGATCGAAAAATGTAACGCGCGCGATTTCGAAATCGCTCGCGTTGAGCCGACTATTCTCGGGCTTATACCTTGATATGTGGTGAGACATGGTTACATTTTTCGGTTTGTCGAGTTCAGGATCGATTCGAATAAAAAAATGTTTGGGACGGAAAAAGACGCCTTGCTCTTGAAAAAATAAATTTTTTATCGAGTTTGAAGATAAATAGATTTTTTAGACGGAAAATGTTAAAGACGCCTGCTGTTGAAAAAATAAAATGATCAGCCAGAGTTTGAAGTTTTAAAATATATTTTTTTTAAATAGAAAATTCTAAAGAAATCTTGCTTGCTGTAGAAAAAAATTAAATGGCCAAACCTGAGTTTGAAGATTTAAAATATATTTTTAAAACGGAAAATTTTTAAGACGTTTGCTATCGAAAAAAATAAATGGTAAATAGAAACTTTTAAATATATTTTGATATAGGAAATTATAATATATAATTTTATACGTCTTGCTGTTGAAAAAATGAAATGGTAAACAGAGAAGATTTAAAATATATTTTTAAGAAAGAAAATTTTAAAGACGTCTTCTTGATCTGGAAAAAAAAGACAGAGAAAAGAGTATTTCCGGGATAAAACTTGTTTCGCACGGCTTTGATTTTGTTTTTCTCGTGGTGATTATTGGTGAAGGATGGGCCCGAATAAAAAGAATTTTTCGGACAAAAGATGTTTATTTTTGGTCGGAGAACACGATACACCAATAAAAAATATGGGGTTCCATTTGAAAATCTTAACTTACCCCCAACCCGCGCCCGGGGGTTGAGGGGTGGGGGTGGTTTAAATTGCAAACTATTCCTCCTTCAAAACCAAACAACTTTTTCCCCAGACATTTTCCGCTGCAATGCGATGCACCGGAGCTATTACCGACCTTTCTTCAACACCCATATAGTCAAATAGAGTATTTTCGAATGTTTGCCACGGTAAACCAACAAACGGGAAATATTTAAAACTAACCCATGAAGTCTAGACATCCTGTACTGCATGAAAGAAAGAATATATAGGCGAATATGACATTCCGTATCGAGACATTAAAAAAATATGCGAGGATGTAGTAATGCGACATACATCGCATTGTAATTATGGTGCCTCATCGAATTTCAACGGAAGTAGCAGATATTCATTACACATTTTTATTAGGTATCTACTAAAGGGAATTTAGCATATGTTAATTTTTTCCTGGTTTATATCAGCGCCATTCTTAACAGATGATTAATTCTTTAAAAAGTTCCCATACACTTTTCTCTTTGGCTGGGGTAAAAACGGGATCTGTTTTCTGAGTCATATAATTAAAGTATTTTTATTAGAAATATCAGCAGGTGATTTCATATTAGGTTGCTTCCGTTCAGAGTCCTTCGGGTTATTTTACCTGATTTGTTCCAACATTCCTGCAACTTTATAACGTCTACAGGATTCGGTTCAGACTACACGTTCTAATAGTAACATCGGAAACAAAACTGTATTTGATGGCTTTAATACATGTGTAACTCATTTTATGAAAAACAACATTAATAATTCATTAAGAATAATACAGAATTGTTGTCAGGAATACGGGTATAGGTACAACTATGCATCATTGTGTCGAGTATTCGCTTCGTGTGTTTGTAAGTTTTCTGTTGAATCCAATATTGTTCTTAGATCTGTTCCATTGGATTGTACTATTACATATGTAGGGAATCATAGTGAACATGGTTTTATCAATACTAATATGGAACTTGGGAAAGAGGGTAATAATGATTTTTTAGAGCGGGGTCTCAATATTCAGGGATCTCCTTAATGCTATTGAACATTCAATCAGTTCGTAATAAGGTCGATGAACTAAATTTGTTCATAGATAGTGTTCAGAATCCGGACTTTGTTCTCCTAACTGCACACTGGTTAAAAGAGAATGAATCTTTATTTTTAGATGACTATATTGTGCTTGCAAGCTCTTGCCGAACTAAATATGTTCATGGTGGCACAATGATACTTGTTCATACAAGGATGCTTAGTACCTACAACTTTGTATCCGTTGATAAATTGAATCATTTAATTGTTGAAAAGGAGTTTGAATTTTCAATGGCTTGTTGTTCTAGTCTTAACCTTTATATCTTATGTATTTATAGACCTCCTGCTAGTGATGTTGAGAGTTTTCTTTATAGATTAGAATTTCTTTTAACACGGCTGCCTCTACATGCAACAATAATATTAACAGGGGATCTTAATGTAAATTTTCTTGATTCAGTTTCTCAGTCATTAGTGACACTTTTAACTTCTTTTGGCTTAAATATGCATGTAGAGTCGCCTACACGTATTTGTTTGGGATCTTCAACTTTGTTGGATTATGTATGCAGCAATTGTGATAAGGATAATGTAGAATGTGACACTGTTGGCGCGGGCTTGTCGGACCATGAGGCTATTGTTTGCAAACTCTCTTTTAATTTTGGTACTGACAGGTCCGTGAAACAGCATAGGAGAGTTTTTAGCAGGGAAAATTATGAAAGGTTTTCAGTGGCGTGTCAAGATGTGAACTGGCATAGAGTATTATCGACCAATGCGCCGCTGGAGAAATTTCATTCATTGTTGCAGGATACTTTTAATAAATCGTTTCCGTTTAGAAAAGTAAAAAGTAAGCATGAAAAACCATGGTTTTCAAAAGGTTTAAAGGTTTCATCAAGGAATATGCGCTGCTTACATTATCTTCGAAAATTTTCTTTAGATAATGATCAATTTATGACATACTTTAACAGGTACCGTAGGATATTTAGAAGAACGATAAAGACCGCTAAGAGTATGTATTTTAGAGGCCGAATTTGTAACTCTAGAAATAGGCAGAGGGAAGCGTGGAAAATTGTAAATGATTTAAGAGGAAAAAGGAATAAAAAACAGGTCGACTCTAATTTAGACTGTAACAAAATGAACGAATTCTATTGCTCTATAGCTGAGAATTTGAGTAGTAATTTGAGTCCAAAGTGTGATTTTAGGAACTATTTAAATGCCGTTAATGTATTGGAATCTTTTTATCTATTTCCTACAAACATTTTTGAAATAAAGGAAGTTTTTAAGGAAATTCAAAACAAAAATGCCACAGGTTGGGACGAACTGTCGCTAAGGATATTTTTGCGTTTGCCCGATACTGCTTTAGTGGCACTTGCCGAAGGAATTAATAGTTCTTTTGAATCGGGAAATTTTCCCTCATGTTTAAAAATTGCAACGGTCATACCATTGTACAAGGGGGGTGACTCCGATTCTCCTTCTAATTTCAGGCCTATATCCTTGTTGCCCACTTTGGCAAAGATTGTAGAAAAATTAGTAAAGCGTCGACTGCTATCTTTCTTAAAGAAGCATAACATTCTCTGCTCCGAGCAGTTTGGTTTTAGGGAATCGAGGGGCACAGGTGATGCTATGTTTGCGTTTCTTGAGAGATTGTATTTGGGTATTAATGATGGCGAGGTGGCTGCAGCGGCGTTCTGTGATTTGTCAAAGGCATTTGACTGTGTCAATCATGGAATACTGCTGTGGAAGCTGGAGAAGTATGGGATAAGGGGAAGATCTTTGGACTGGTTTAGATCGTATTTGACGGCACGTATTCAGACGGTTAATTTTAATGATAAGAGTTCTAAACAACTAGAAATTCAGTATGGGGTGCCACAGGGGTCTGTTCTCGGCCCTTTGCTTTTTTTGATATATATTAATGACCTAGCTAGTATTGCTGTCAGGGGCAGATTCACACTTTTTGCGGATGACTCCACCATACTTTGGGTTAGTAAAAATGCGACCGAACTCCAGAACTGCATCAATGATGATCTCACCAAGGTAAAAGAGTGGACTGATGCAAATTTCCTATCTCTTAATATTTCTAAGACGAATATAATTTCTTTTAAATGTTCTCTCGATGATGTTAGATTGGGGGACCAGTCAGTGGCCAGGGAGAGTGTAAGTAGATTTTTAGGTTTATACATAGACAATAGGTTGAAATTTGAGGTACACATAACTAATCTGGCTAAGAGACTGGCATCCAATTGTTATGCAATCAGGATTATAGCAAATAGTTTGGATTTGGAAGTGGTGAGAAGTACGTACTTTGCACTGATGGAATCTCATCTTAGATATGGTATATGTTTTTGGGGGGGATGTTCACGTTATTTGTTTGATATGTTGTTTGTTCTGCAGAAGAGAGCCGTGAAATATATGTTTAGAGCCAGACTTAGGGACTCAAGCAGACCATTATTTATTTCACATAAGATCTTAACCTTGCCTTGCCTGTTTTTGCTGGAGTCATCATGTCTGGTATATAAAAAATTTCGAAATGAAATTAGTTCGGTTTCTGTGTGTAATACGCGCCAGACATATGTTACTCATCTACCTATACCAACTTCTAGCCAAACCAGGAACTCTGTTATGTACAAGAGTAAAAAAATTTTTAATCATCTTCCGTTACGCATTCGAATGATTAATGGTTTTAAGAAATTTAGAAGGGAAGTAAAGGCTCTGCTATGCACAAAAGCATATTATTCTGCTGATGATGTATTCACGGATGATCTTAGCGGTCTTTAAGCTTCTGATATATGTGTATATTGTATTATTGTAAAATGTATCATCTTTTAGCTTTATCTTGATAATGTTTAATGTTTTAACTATGTTTAATGTTTTAATTCTGTATTTTAATTTAGTATATTATGTGGTTACTTGTCAGAGTTATTTTGTTCTATATATATTGTCCAATTGTTTTACCAATTGTTGTTATATTTAATTTTTATATATTTTTTTTTCATATACTTTTTCTGATTTGATTTATATTTTCTAAAATAAATTTTTTTTTTTTTATATATAGCTTTGTTAACAAGAACAATATTCTTATGACAATAAAGCATATTTTGATTTGATTTAATACTTTATTTTTTAACCGGGGAACTGTAAGTAGAAGGAGTCTAAACGGAATGAGAGTATCAGAAATGGTTATCAAGAACCGTATATTATATACACACTATTATTTACTTTGAAAATATACAAAACACTGCGATAACTAAACTTAACAACTAAACTTTTTGCACTAGATAGATACATAGCTACGGAATTAGTCTAGATCGAAACGGCCGAAGTACAAATTTTCAATAAGATAATGCCTGTCTACCCACATACCTAAGGTTATGGTATACAAGAAAGATTATTTAATTTGAAGAACATTTTAATCCGAGGACCGTAAGCGGAATGAATCTATCAGAAATGGCTTTAATATAATTTTTAAATGTCATATCAAGAGTGGTAAGACGCCTATTACACACGATTTCGAAACTTACGACCTACTAAGAGTGTGTAATAGGTTTGCCACTCGAGTTGTGTACTATACTTTTTCTACGACTTCATATTTGCTTTTATGTTAAATTATCAAAATATGTTAATAAAACATTTTCTGAGTCGGTACCCACACAGTTATCAGTACACCAGTCAATACATTTTTGAAGCACTTTTTCATGCCACTTCCTGGATTTTTCTAGTAATAAATTATTTGCTGCGGAATCAGCTTGTAATGTAATTTCCCGTGGTGTTTCCTCAATCTGAAAATCGTAGTCACTCATACTGAACCGAAAAATATACAAATTAAAAATTTTCTTGACATTTACGTTGTCAATTCAAAAACCGACTTTGCATAAAATCTATTGACTACAGACTACTGACTGTTTTGCCATATCACGGGTAATGTGATTGGAACTGATACGTAATATATATATTACGTAGCAGTCATTACGTAACAGTAGTTCTTACTAATATAGGAAGTAGAAATATATATTTCTTTAATTAAAGAAGTGGTTAAAGTAAATTTAAAAAAAGGAATGGTCTTATAAAATCAAAGTAAAAATAAACAAGTGAAGACGAGTGAAGATGTTTACCAGTCGAAACGTGGTGTTATAAATCAATAAAGACAATGGAAGTCCAAAATACGTCTAACACTCATAAAAATAAACAGTTCTGATTTGAAAAAGAATATAACTAGAAAAAGTAGATTAGTAATTAAAAATTAAGAGGATATTAATAAATAGTTACTTATACTGCGTGTAAATTTTTGGGGGGTTTTACGGGGTATTACCAACACTGCTATTTTTTTGTGAAAAGAAAGATGTCCCAATTTGAATTTTTCTAAGCCGCCTCGTTTATACAGGGTGATTCACGACGAGCGTGCATTAGAACTTTATGGAGAACTACTGAATATATGTTCCTGAAACTTTGGGGATTTGGGTTTATCGATATGCTCTCTTTAACTAAAATATTGACATGTTCCTGTCATTTCCGGTTATACCGGAAGTAGCTGCCAACTTTCGTTTTTTAAATACAACATGGTAATTTTTATTACATTTTTCGATTAAGCATTTAATACTAAGCACATTTTATAGAAAATGTTTTTGTCAGATTCTATTAGTTTTTGATATATCTGGACTTTTTGTAATTATTTGGCAAATGCATGACGATGAAATAAACCATATAATTTTTTTACCTTAGCGCTTGGACTAAAAATTTTTCTCACCGAATAGCTAGAAGTCAAGTCTCTAAAACATTTCAAATTCGGCATAAAATGTACAGGGTGGTCACAATTCAAGCCTCATTGTGAAAGAATTCAACCATTAAAAACTTTCTTATTTTAAATGGAACACCCTGTATATTTTTATTTAATTTGATGGCAAATTAGTTCTTTATAAATAGTATTTACTGTCCTATACCTATATCAAAGCGCTTTCTAAAAAAATCCAATTTTATTAAGAAAATACTATTTGTTCAAGTGTGCTATGAAAACAATTGTACTTAGGGGCTGTACGCAGGAAAAGTGATTGGTATCAAAACGATGGGGCTCCAGCACACAACGCCCTAGTTGTTAAGACTGCCCTAAACAGACTTTTTCATGACCAGTGGATCGCAAACCAAGGTCCCTTCCACTGGCCAGCTCGTTCGCCAGACTTAACTCCACTGGACTTTTCATCTGGGGAACCATTAAAGATAAAGTTTACGCGCGTCCCATCACCACGAAGGAAAATCTAATTGAAAGGGTGAAATGCTTGGAAGTAAATGGCAATCATTTCGAACATATTTTAAAAATATAATCAAAAGATATTATGTATAATTTTCAAACACATTTTTAATTAAATAATTTAAAGTTTATAAACTTGTTTCCTTGCTATTTTTAAAAAAATAATATTTAAACCATTAAATTTAAAACTGCATTTTATTTATAAATTATTAAGAAACACTTTAGAATATTGTATTTTCCAGCAATCAATCACTTTTCCTCCGTATATACAGGGTGTTCCATTTAAAATAAGAAAGTTTTTATGGTTGAATTCTTTCACAATGAGGCTTGAATTGTGACCACCCTGTACATTTTATGCCGAATTTGAAATGTTTTTGAGACTTGATGATCTTCTAGCTATTCGGTGAGAAAAAATTTTTAGTCCAAGCGCTAAGGTAAAAAAATTATATGGATTATTTCATCGTCATGCATTTGCCAAATAATTACAAAAAGTCCAGATATCTCAAAAACTAATAGAGTCTGACAAAAACATTTTCTATAAAATGTGCTTAGTATTTAATGCTTAATCGAAAAATGTAATAAAAATTACCATGTTGTATTTAAAAAACGAAAGTTGGCAGCTACTTCCGGTATAACCGGAAATGACAGAAACATGTCAATATTTTAGTTAAAGAGAGCATATCGATAAACCCAAATCTCCAAAGTTTCAGGAACATATATTCAGTAGTTCTCCATAAAGTTCTAATGCACGCTCGTCGTGAATCACCCTGTATATATGGGATGTTATTGAGAATTTTGCCTTTTGGGAAAAAACTGAATTACATTATTACAAAAAAAAATGGGGTGACCCATTTAGAAAAAGGAGGTTTGTTTAAAAACTATTGAACGTAGAAAAAATCGGAGCACGTCGGATTTTCCGTAAAAACCTACAAAGAGGACATTTTATTTCCTTTTGATAAGTTACCGGGCAACCGAAATAGGGGTATATCAAAAAAGAGGAGGCCTAGACAAAGTCTAATTGGGACATCTTTCCATCACCCAAAAATGGATACCCTGTACATAAATGTAGATAAAAATATATATTGCATTAGTTCAGTAAAATTTTTAACTTATTGTTTTTTTTTGGAAGATAAAATATCGAGTAAAATCTCTATTTTAATTAAATAATTCATATTTCAATGTCAATAATAATGAATATCCCAATATATTTATACTCGAGGATTTCTAGTCGTTTTTCTCCTTAAATTTTGAGTTTTTGTAGAATGTTATAAATTTAGTAAATTTGTAAATGTCATATTATTAGCTGATCATTTATTATTAATAAATCAACTTTTAAATAAATAAAGCAGATCATTGCCCTACTACCCGACAATAACCCCACTAAGTAAATTATGTTTAGCTCCTATGCCTAGACGTTGCGTTGCCTGTAATAAGCAATCATTTATAATTTATGGGTAGCCCTAGTTACGACAATGATAACAACAAGAAAAATTTAAAACCCATTTTTTTGTCACTTTATAAATTATTAGGTGCCTACAATCTATTATTATCATTCACATCCATAATAACCCTTGAACTAAAAAATTCCAGATAAAATTTAAATTTATTACAATGTTGCCAAGTATTTTAACTTAATGTAAGCGGACTTATAGTATCATAATCAATGATAAGCTGGATTACACAATTGTAATAAGTGTAATGTAAACTAAATATATATACTTATGTCTAATAACTAAAATAATTTAATTCCATAATCTTAATTATTATTTTGAGAAGATTATTTTCTAAAAATTGTTGTCAATTAATAGGCATAATAATGAGTTTCAAATTTGTTTAACGTATTAACGGGCAAAGCCCAATTTTATAAAAATTACTTAAGAGGTTATATAACATTATAAGATCCTGACGTAGCCTGAGGCCTATAGGTCGATAGTTTATCACAATGTCCTTACGTCCCGACTTATAAATAGACGCTAAGAAGCTGAGCTTCCAATATTCTGGAAAAATTCCGTTTGCGTAGTGATATAATATGTAAGAGGCGAGGCCAGAATAAAACTTTTCTTTTTTTTTGTAGGAAAAATCCTTTAGGGCACCCTGGGAGTGGTGTGTGTGCGCAAAAAGCGATTCACGTTGGTTTTGAATCGTTGGAGGTTATATTCGTTGGGAAAAACGACCTCGGGAAGGTCGTTCCATAAGGATGAAGTCCTCCAGATGAAAGAATTCTTAAATAATGAAGTTCGAGGAGTACTAAGCTTAACCACATATGGATGGGCGGCAGTGGTTCGTCGTGTATTTCTGATATTTGCCGCTCTGGGCGGAATTAAGAGGGCAAGGTCAGCTGAGCACTTTCCATGAAAATATCTGTAAAGAGAGTCAAATCCCCAACCTGTCTTCGATGTTCTAGGCTGTCGAGGTTCTTCTTCAGCCCGTGGTCGAACAAACCCGTTCGATGGAATCCAGTAGCCGAAGAGTATGTTTGGGTGCAGAGCTCCAGACATGAGAGCAGTACTCGAGGGATGGTCGAATCTGGGCTTTGTGTAGTGTCAAAAGTTGTTGAGGTGTGTACAACTTTCTGGTTCGGAAGAGTACACCAAGTTTCTGAGAAGCTATCTTGGCGATTGCCACAACGTGGTTATGCCAAGACATATTTCCTCCCAGATTGACGCCCAGCAAATTAATAGATGAAGCCAGTGGGATTGCGTGTCCGTCCATGACTATATCCGGTTCTGTAATGTTAACCTTTTTAGAGAAAACTGCTGCCTGGGTTTTTTAGCGTTAAATTCGACTTGGATACTGTCAAACCAAGCCAGAATTTCTTCCAGGTCTTTGTTGCGGCGTGATACTTCATGCTATCTGCGAAGATGAGCGTCGGCAGCCGATGTTTGTGCATTCAAAGAGAAAGATGAGATAAGTGTGCTATCATCAGCAAAACTAAATATCGGATTTTTCGGTTTCACTAGAAGGTCGTTAATGTAGAGTAAGAAGAGAGTGGGAGACAATATGGACCCTTGAGGAACACCGGCATTGATGGTGAAGGTGTCTGAGAGCGGTCCTTAAGAAAGCTAGACAACCATACACAGAATCGACTGGGCTGAAGTTTTTAGGAAGTAATGGCAGTATGCCATCAGGTTTGTTCAGGATCAGGACCCTTGTTTATATCCAACGAGGCTAAATGTGAGTATATCTCTGATATGTGGATGCTATAATCGGTGACATTTGTATTATTATAATCAGCAATGGAATGTTGGTAAACGGGGCAGGGTTTACTACTATAAACTTGTGAAAAATGGTCAGCAAACATATCAGCAATATCAAATCCGGAGGCAGTACGATTTTCATTATATTTAAAATCACTAGGAATGTCGCCATTTTTCGTTTTGAATTTACATAGTTCCAAAATTGCTTTGGATTAGTAGTACAAAGGTGGCAATTTGAATTTAATAGTTTTAATCACGACGAGAAAAACCCAAGAGTTGGTTTCATAGACTGAAGTGACAATCAGTCCACTAGTGGATCGATACAATAACTTTTCTAACTTAAATATACTTACTTATATTATATAAGTTTTTGCTCCCTTAACACATACCAAAAGTGAAAAACATCTCGAGTACTTTCGGATATTAAAAAAATAACGATTACAAAAAATTTCAACATTTGAAGATCGGGCTGGTATCAGGTATGCGCTTGTTTAACCAGGAAAGTGTTTATAAAGAATAGAACACTGTACTGTATCAATGAATTTATTTATTTCCAAGTAACTAACCTAGTTGGAATTCCAAAATGATCTTGGTTTATTATGAATATTACACTATTAAAGTCTTATACAACTTCTATCTAGCATACATTTCAAGACCAAGCGAGGGAGCAATAAAAATAAATACCGGAAAAAATCACCTAGATGACCGAACATCTGTATGTGCTTATAAAAGTGTATAAAAAAGAGAAAATAAAACCTCGGATAAAACTTTCCATATTGTCAAAAATAAAGGCTCGACATTTTATCTTAAACAATTTAATTCTAGTGACATGTGATATTTCTAGTAACATTGTTACATGTATCAGATTAAAAAATCTTATCGCCAAATAATTTAAATTAATATTAGTGTTGCTATTTGGTATGGTAATTTTCCTATTAACTCTGCCTTTAATATGGAAGAAAAATGTAGTTTTTCAGTTTATGATTTTTATAAACAAATGTATACATTTCAAGAATACAGATCGTACCTACAGGGTGGCCAATTAGGACGGCAAAGGTCAATAACTCCTGTACCATCAAAGATAGCCGAAAACTTTCTTCACGAAAATTACTAAGGGTTAAGGTGAAACGACTATACGGGGTGCACTAAAAAGGAGGCGCGTTGAAAATTTCATATTTATTAAATGGAACACCCTGTATATTTTTACATAATTTAATTTACCGTGAAATTCTGAACATTATTTATATACCTACATTTTTGCAATGTTGTCAAATAGATTGAAAAATTCGTTAAATTTTTGCGAAAACATGGTTCAGTGAAATATGTAATATTTTATAAGTTATAATAATTTGCAACAAAATATTTTTACAACAGAAAGAGGAATGTTGACAGAAGTCCGCTAACGTAATACAGATAAAAAAATTAGTACGTCAGGGTGATTTCTATGAACATGTCGATATTACGAACTTCAAACCTAATTTTCGTAAATTTTTGAAATGAAACACCCTGTATTTCATTTCCTTTTCTTGTAGGAATTTTAATCCCCTTTAACTTATGTCGATCTTTACTAATTTTGATGATTTTCACTTTTAAACGAAAAAAATAATGTTCATGTTTTAATAATAGGTAGGTATAGGTTTTCTTGCTACTACTTAGATACTTATTTTAAATGCTACCATATTTCGTTGAAATCGAGGTTGAAATAAATGTCCTTTGACCAATGCACCAACAAAACCTAATTTAAGTATATGCAATTAAAAAAAAATTATTAAGATATTTTTTTATGTTTTTGAAATTAGTTATTTTTGGTAGTCGAATTAAATAGGTATTTATATATATATATATATTTATAGTTTCAATGGAAGTGTTAAAGTATGGTGTTTCCTTGTTTCGTATACTCGCGTTTCGTACACGTCAAAAATTTACCTGAAATATTCTCGCTTGGTACATCGGATTAATTAATCCGTTTTCGGCTTCTCGTTTCGTACACCGACCATTATGCTTTTATGCAACGATGGCGTTCATGTGTTGAGAAAACGCCGCGATTTTTTGCGCCGAGCGACTGGCGTCAAAATAGTATATTTGAATCCTTAAAAGTACTTACAGAAGAAATACGATATCGTAAAGCCGTGATGTGACCTACACCTGAAATGTTCTAAAAAATACACTGATTTGGTCTGCTGCTTGAGAAAATATTGAGCGAATATTTAAAATGAAAAATTGTTGAGATGTTTCGTTTAATACTTATAAATTGTACAATTTGATTAGTTAGATTATTTTAATGTGAAAGATAGAAGAATAAGAAAAGATATCAAAACATACAAATTCAGCCCTTCATAGAATTAATATAATATTATAATACTTAAAGTTATAGGAAACAAAGTGTTTTAAATTTATAAATATTATATTTAGTTATAAAATTACCTATACAGCTACCCGATTAATTAATTCAGTGTACGAAACGAGAATATTTCAGGTAAATTTTTAACGAAATGAGAATGAGTCTAAAATTATCGAAAAATTATATTTGAAATTAGAAATTTTAAATATTTTGTATTAAGCCAGATGGTATTTATTTTTGTAAAACTGGCTTTTCCAATTTAAGAAAATTATGAGGAGTTTTCCGTTAGATTATTTTTTAATAATTTAACATGTACTTACATAGGGTCATATTTTCCTATATGTTATCCAAAAAAGATTGCTTTATATTTCATAAAATAATTTTTGATATAAAAATCAGATTGGCTTTTTATAATGTCAACCGTTTGGTTCCTGCTCTCTCTTATCGTAACAGGCGTCGTCAGCAGGAGATTAGATGGTTTAGAATGACGCAAACTTGCCAGTTCGTACCTGAACAAATTAGGTAACCTATTAAGATAAAAAAGTTTCTCAAAACAAAATGGCAAAAATCTTATTAATACGGTCTTAGTACATTAAGGGCCGATATTTGAATGTTACCTTAAGTTAGAGCTTAGCTGAGGGAGCTTTTACGATTAGTTAAACCTTACAAACTATATTTTAAATTAATTTGAGGGTCAATTGACGCGTTAAGTCCAAGATTATCCGGCCCTAAGGCCTTATATTTCAAAGTCACCTTAAGGTACAGAATGACATAAGTCATCATTAATACAAGTTTGACAGTATATTAAAGCTCTTTTTAACTCTCATCTAAAGGAATATATCTTTAAGAACGTGGTAATCATCCACTTAATGCGTTAATTTACCCACAAATTAATTTAAAACATAGTTTTTTAAGGTTTATCATAAGCTAACGCTACCTTAGGTCTATCATTCAATATTTCAAAGTAATCTTAAGGTATAGAATGACATAAGTCATCCGTAATACAAGTTTGATAGTATATTAATGTTCTCTTTAACGCTCATCTAAGGGGATAGATCTTTAAGGACGTGGTAATCTTCCACTTAACGCGTCAATTGACCCTCAAATTCATTTAAAACATGGTTTTTAATGGTTTACCTTAACGCTAAGGCTTCCTTAGCTAAGGTCTAACTTAAGGTAACATTCAAATATCGGCCCTAAGTTCTAATTTGAACCTGATAAGTCTTTGCGTATTTTATTATACAAATCAAATTTTTACTTAGGCCAAATATTCATGGCGTCTGAACAGTTTTCGTATAAGAAAATGAAATTCATTCATTTGCACTCTCTTATGAAATTGGGTATTATCAAAGATTAAAAAGGACCTAGTAGGTAAGAAACAGATTTTGTTTTGTAAACATAAACAGTTTTGACAGTTGGATGGACAGATGGATAGATCCAAGAATAACTTCCGTAAATACCGTATAGGTAGGTACTTATTATATTTTATCTTCGATTTTACCCAATATTATTTATGCCAGCTTCTTCCAAAAAAAATTGCATATTTAGATTTAATTTTGTTAAGGAGTTTATATACAAAATGAAAAGAATTGGGCCAAGCGTGGTCTATTTGAACATTCAAAGGAAACTGTTGTCTATCCTTCAAATAACTTTGGAATTTGAATTTGATAAAATACCTACATAAATTTGTTTACAATATAATAACTGGTTAGCAAAATATTTTTATTTTTACGAACAGAAAAAGTAATCGGTCAGCCAAAATGGCTAGTTGGTCAGCAAATTATGGACAGCAAACATTTCTGAATAGGTCAGTAATTAATGTCATACTAGAGTGCTCTAAATTATTTTGGTACGCAAATTAAATATAAGCAATCAGCCGGTAAACAAAATATTTAATTCTGGTCATATAAAAAAGCAATAAAACGTGAAATAGTGAGTGCGCTGGGAAGATAAGTGAAAACCCGCCCCCGCTACATCTTTTGTTAGCCGATTTTCTTCTGTATTCGGCAAGAGAAAACACAAGACAGTTACATAAATTGACAGTGCCCTGGGAAAACAAGTGAAAACCCGCCCCCGCTACACCTTTTGGGCCTCGACTGCTACACCGAATGAAAACACACACGCAATTAGCTACTCGTATCACGCGACTGCGTTCGCTCCGCCCACAATAACGAACTTTGCCGATTATTCAAAACAAACGCAATCCAATGATTTATATTGATAACCATTCTTTTAATATGCAAACCTCTGACGTAAACTGCTTCTAGACATATTTGTTTCTTCTGGCCAATTGTAAAATCTTGCTGACCAAGTAATCATTTCGCAGCTCGACTGTTAATTAAGCGAACACATGATATTACAAGCGGACTGATATCGGTTAAATTGTTGACAGTTTGTAGCATTTTTTTGCAGAACAAGTGTTGCAGCCTGATTTTTATTTATTGCAAGGAAAATCTTTTTATGCTGATCAAATGATTTAATGGCTTTTTTTTGCTGCGAACCAATTTTAATAACGGCAAACCATTTAATTACTTCTCATATAATGATCCCAATCATGAGTTGGCCGGTCATAAAGTTCTGAATTGGCCGGTTTCCGTTTGGACCTTAATGCCGAGTTGGTCGGTCGCTCGAGGCACTGGCGGCGATAAGGGGCTTGCTGGGTCCCAGCAGTGCGAGAGCCCCCACCTGAATTACGAGATGTGTTTCTTTGGGACAAATGTTGCTTTGTTGACCTTTTGTATTGATGCATTGACCTTTTTTTTAGTAAACTTTTCCTTTCCGAATCCTTATCGCCGCCACTGGCTCTGGGTCGCATATTTTACCTAGCGACGTCGAACTCATGGTATAAGTAACTATAGGTATGATTGCACGCCGATGATCACGTGGCTTGGCGAGTAAGTTTTAAATCTCTTATGAAGGTTTACATTGCTGTCATCGTTTTTAACTCTTTTTTGAATGTATTAAAACGTTTTATGCATGTAATGGTATATGAAATGAAAGAATAATATATGACGAGTATTTACGTATATCAATTTCATAGAAACATAACACACAAATACCACTAAAAAAAGAAAAGATATCGGAGAAATTTTTCGCGGCCATTTGAGCCGGCGACAATAGCCGAAGCATGCCGAAAGCTGCTCGCCGACCACTGCTGGTTTTGAAACAGTGTTGCCAAACTTTTACAATTGTAATAGATCCACTAGTATTTTAACATTCTTGTTGTGTGGCTCCCCATATGAAATTTATGTTCAATCTGGAGGGACCACCTCCAGATTGAACATAAATTTCATCTAATAGGAAAGTAACGACCCTTTTTTTCGTACTCTTTTTACTCTGACCCGTTTTTTACTATTCCTATTAGGTTTCGAACCGGCACTCTATTTCTTTCGATAACGGATGTCTGGCAACACTGCTGCATGGTTGCCGTAGTTTTTGGTGGACATTTTGTAAGTTTACCAGAACGTTTTCTTATAGTCTTGTGTTTATTAAAAAAAATATCTTAATTTTCATAAAATGAGGTGCGCTATGTTCGGTTGTGATATGGATAACCAGGCAAAGACATTTAATAGAAATATAAGGTTTTTCCGCTTTCCTAAAGATAAAAACAAACAATTAAAATGGATACAGTTGTGTAAGCGGAAAGATAATTAGGTCGTATTTTAGCTTTAATCTTTGTTGTATGTTCATGAAATAAATATTCCTAAATACCATGATATTATTCTTTCATTTCACATACCACTAAACGTAAAAACTTTTAATTAAAACGGCGTCAGAGTAATAATAGTACGAAAAAAAGGTCGTTACTTTCCTATTAGATGGGGGACCACCTCCAGATTGAACATAAATTTCATATGGGGAGCCCCACAACAAGAATGTTAAATAGTAGTGGATCTATTACAATTGTAAAAGTCTGGCAACACTGTTTCAAAACCAGCAGTGGTCGGCGAGCAGCTTTCGGCATGCTTCGGCTATTGTCGCCGGCTCAAATGGCCGCGAAAAATTTCTCTGATATCTTTTCTTTTTTTAGTGGTATTTGTGTGTTATATTTCTATGAAATTGATATACGTAAATACTCGTCATATATTATTCTTTCATTTCATATATCATTACATGCTTAAAACGTTTTAATACATTCAAAAAAGAGTTAAAAACGATGACAGCAATGTAAACTTCCATAAGAGATTTAAAACTTACTCACCATGCGCACGGCAGACGAAATTGATATCCTACCTTTAGTTTATTGTATCATGCGTCGAACTGGTGTTCGCCCATCAGTGGGTACTAACCTCGACGATACCTCTATGCAAAAAATTGCTTAATATGGTAGCGTACTATAATAGCGAATCTGATATTTCGACAGCTTGCACCTTATTCATTCTGCTCTGCACGTAATTTCGCTGATAAAAAGTAAAAGTCCCTACCTAGTAGTTTATAAATTTCTTGAAATAAAAAAACCTTGAACTGAGTACTAAGCCATAAAAATAGCATACAATAGAAAATTTAAATCGTACGATAAAAATTAATCTTGAAATTTTTAAAACACGTGGAGCGTTGTGGCGCCAATATTATTGTTAACACTGAAAGTTCTAAAATTACCTACGAAAAACTCATTAAAATATAACATATTTAGGTAAAATAATAATTTAAGTATGTAATAAGTTTTCATGCATGACTGAAACTAAACATGGATTTCGAATAGGATCTAGGTCAATGAGGAAGAACTGATAATTAGTTACCTATGAATTCGCTCTTTACCAGTTAATAACTGGATAATGGATCCCGTATTTACAACAAAAGGTTCTAAAAAGAAATGAAAATCCCTCGGAAAATCCATTTGACTGGTGGAAAAAAAACACGAAGAATAATTTTATCGAAAAAAGAGGCTGGCGATGTATACGAAAAAAAAGAAACGCTGCAAGCAACGAAGAGAAATTAATTCTTCTGCACCATAATTCGACCATTACAAATATTAATGTACAAGGTGTTCATTTTTGGGTAGTTTTACGGGATATCTCCGTAATTAGTAAAGATTGAAGGAAGCGGTTTTCGCAGCACTTTGCTACTTTTTTGCCAAACAGAAGATGCCGTAATCAGAATTTTTCTGGACCGCCTTGTTTTTGATATAAGGGATGTTTTTAAGAATTGTGCATTTTGGGACAACCCCCATATCTCGGTTACCCCGTAACGTATCAAAAAGAAATAAAATGTTCCTGTTGTAATTTTTTACGTAGAATCCAGTGACGTACTCAGATTTGTTCTACATTCAATAGTTTTCAAGGAAAATAAACAAATTTGCTTTTTTTAAATGGGTCACCCTATATATTTTTAATAATATAATTTAGTTTGTAACAAGCTTCTCAAAAATATATAACACTTTATTTTTAGTCTTAGTATTAGGCCCGAAATAAGGTAAACGTGCCAGTAATTGACACTGTTCCAGTTACTGACACTTGTTCATTGATTCTGTAAAAATAAGCTCATTTTAATAAACCCAATAATGTGTAATACAAAACTATGAAGATATACTATTTGGCACTACTGTAATGCCTAAAAGAAGAGTCTTTCAAATTGTTAGTATGAAGTTCGATGCCATAATAATCACGTGTTTGTGTTTATCTGATACTCTTAAAGAAATCCTTAAGGTAAGCACATAAAATAATATTTAATAACTTTTGTAGATATTATGTTTCATGAAGTCTAAATATGTGTACATATTTATCTAGCTTTAGAGTTAAGTTTTATGTATAATTGATTATCAAGAAGAAGGTAACCTTCCTTTTAATAGTAGTGTCAGGGACTGGATCATGCAAATGCCGTGGTGTGCCAGTTATTGACACTTGTGTCAATAACTGGAACATTGGGAAATATTAAATGATTGTTGCCAAATTGTTCAAAAACTCATACATACTTTCTCCTAGAAATTTGAATTAAAACAAATATTTGGATCCAGTCTTTGACAGGGATGTCAATAATTAGAGCAAAGGATGTCAATTACTGAAACATTGTTTGTTACAGATATGGCACCTAAAAAAAAAATTATACCAAGGAGCAAATGCGCTTAGCTCTGGAAGCTGTAGCAAAAGGTATACCCACTGCAACAGCTGCAAAGACCCATTCCGTGCCTAGGGTGACCTTATTACACAAATCTCGTCGTAAATTACCCATTGAATGCCAAATGGGACCAAGCACCATTCTGACCAACTATAAAGAGTCTATTTTGAAGAACTGGATTCTATCACTAGCCAAACAAAGCACCATCAACCAATGCACAAGGAACAACTAGTTGACAGTGTGAAATTTATTATCCAAGAAACTAAACGGCCAAATTCTTTTAATAACGGTCGCCCAGGCAGGAAGTGGTATGACTCCTTCATGCGAAGACACCCAAATTTGAGTGAAAGAGTAGCACAAAATTTTACACCGGCCCGTGAGAAGGTAACTGAACAGCAACTAAGAGACTGGAATATCACTTAAAAAAAGAAGGAGAAAGAAATAAAAAGCTAGAAGAGAAAGAAAGAAGAGCTGAGGAAAGAAAAAGAGAGAAGGAAGAAAAATGTAATGAAATAAAAAATAAAATTAAAAGGAAGAAGCGAGTTTCAGATTTTGAAACTTCTAGTGAGTCTCAAGAGCGGGTGGAAAGTGGGCAAAGTCTTGATGACGTCAACATTCATGCAGATGATAGTGTTGACCATGATGATGGTGAAGATATTCCATTGATTCACCTAGCAAAAAGTCGAAACCCAAAGATGATATTCGGGTTGGAGACTTTAGAGTTTTTGGGTGGGAGGAAACAAACTTTATTCTACAGATAGATATGTATGTATACTACAAAAAATATGTAAAATTGACATTGAAGTTGTTTCCCTAAAATCAATGGATGGAAAATCGTATTTCAAATTAATTGAGAATGACATTTCAACCATACAATTTGATGATGTTCATCCTGAAATTCAAAGTCTTTGTGACAGAATAAAATATGTGTTCATCAAAGAAATTGATGTTTTTAAATCTACATAATTTGTTCTTATTTAAATTTTTTTGTAATAATAACATACCTAAGTACTTAAATAAATCCCCATTTAACTGTCAATTATTGGTGTGTCAATTACTAGAACAATCAAAAAGTAGGCTGTCAATAACTGGTGCTTTTGCAAATTTTTTTCAAAATTATACTAAAAAAATATATATAATTTTTTCATCAAATATCTAATGCTATACTGACTATCAAACTATAAACTAATTAGAAAATTATAGAATTGGAATTTGAGTCAATAATTGTAGCCATAGCGATTTGTCTATAAGATTTTCCGCCTAATAGTGTCAATTACTGGTACGTTTACCTTATACGTTTTTCAAAAACATACCATTTTTTTTTAGTAGGCCATGACGGATATTAAAAACAAACAAAAGAACACAGTCCTATGTGTCATAATAATAAAATCTTCTAATTCTGTCAGAGCATTCAGGTTCTCTAAGTTGTTTTAAAATTTCTAATTAATAGTGACAAATCAGTTTGCCCTAATTATGGCAGAGCATGTCAACTTTGAGAAGTGCGACATGCTCGTTTGTTATATCCAGTGTAAAGAAAATGCAGATGGAGCATTTATAAGTGTATTTGAATAGGTAGATATAAGCCCTTATGTAGTAATTCTATGAAATTTATAATTTTTCTTAAATTACTTGTAGATATCCCGAAAGACGACAACCGGATAAACGAATTTTTTCAAGAATAAAATCAAATTTAATTGAACACGGTTCATTTTCTAAACCTCGCCCTAAAATCTACCACAAGGATAATCGCGAGACTGATAAAATAAATGTGTTAGCTTTAATTGAAACAAGTTCAAGTAGTTCTTGCAGAAAACTTGAAGGTTCGGTCGGAATAATTAAATCAAGAGTGCAAACAATCCTAAAAAAACACAATTTTAAGCCATATAAATTCCACCGTGTACAAAACTTATATTCTGATGATGCACAGCGCCGTATAGAGTTTTGCAATTGGTATTTACAAAATCTGAACAGGGACAACAATTTTGAGAAAACCGTTATAGAAGAAGTTTATTATTATTATTATTATTATTATATGGTCTGATGAGGCTCATTTTACCAGTGCTGGCCTGTTTAATCGACAGAATACGAGGTTTTGGTCTCAGGAAAATCAGCATGTAATATTTCCAATCGAACAGCAATGCAGATTTGGCGTTAGCGTTTCTTGCTTTATACTGAATAGCAAAATAGTTTATAATATATTTGAAGGAAGCCTTAATGCAAATAAATATTCGGAAATTCTGGAAAACGTTGTGCCAGAAACAATAGAAGATGTGCCCTTAGCTGGTCTCAATAACTTGCATCTTCAACAGGATGGAGCGCCCGCTCACAATTCCCAGGTCGCTGGATTGGAACTAATGGACCTGTAAGATGGCCACCAAGGTCACCCGACTTGTCGGTTTTGAATTTCTTTTTATGGGGATACCTTCAAAATAAAATTTATTCCATTCAGTACCAAACAATTGCATATTTAAGAATTGCCATTGACAGAGCTTTTAGGGAGTTACAAACGCGGCCGTTTATTATTTTTAATTCATTAAGCCGAATAAGAACCATGTGTGAAACATGTCTAAGGCATAATGGAGAACAATTTGAGCAATATTTATGAAGAAGTTCAATAAATTTTCAATTTTTGTGTCTAATATTTAATCACACTAGTATTTTTTTTAATATCCGTCATGGCCTACTAAAAAAAATGGTATATTTTTGAAAAACGTATATTTTGGGACTAATACTAAGACTAAAAATAAAGTGTTATATATTTTTGAGAAGCTTGTTACAAACTAAATTATATTACTAAAAAATATATAGGGTGACCCATTTAAAAAAATCAAATTTGTTTATTTTCCTTGAAAACTATTGAATTGAAAAAAATCTGAGTACGTCATTGGATTCTACGTAAAAAACTACGTTACGGTGTAACCGAGATATGGGGGTTGTCCCAAAATGCTTATTCTTAAAAACATCCCGTACTTATATCAAAAACAAGGCGGCCTAGAAAAATTCTGATTACGGCATCTTCTGTTTGACAAAAAAGTAGTACAGTGCTTCGAAATCCGCATCCTTCTATCTTTACTAATAACGGAGATACCCCGTAAAACTACCCAAAAATGGACACCCTGTATGCGTATGTGTGTTTGCGTTTCGTTTTTATTTTAGGTTCGTTATATACCAGCTCTACTGTGTCGCTGTAAGTAGTTCTGTTGACAATTTCTATAACACATTTTTTAAATTCAGTTCCGGCCGGATCCGGTATAAAATCCGGCAAAACCGGATATTATAACCATTATAACCATTTTTGTTATCCGTTTGGTATATAAAAACTATTTATTATTATTATTAAACGTTGCCGTAGAGCCAGAATGTTATGTATGGTAGATGGCTATCTGCTGTTACTGCTGCGTTCCTCGGAAGTCTACCTTTATGATTTGCATTTATTTAGCAAAATTAATTATTACAGAATTAGATATTTTCTGGTTATTTTTTACGAATTTTTAATATTTTTATAAGACGACTTAAAAAAATATTTGTATGGCGCCTTGTATGCTACAACGTAACCTTAAACTTTTACAAACTGATTTGTGATTGTTATCTGCGAAGTTATCTGTAATAATTAATTTTGCTAAATAAATCCTCATAAGTCAAAAACTGTTCGAGATAGGTATAGCAACATTATACGTCGAAATATAGACAATTTCAAGAGCTTTTAGGACCATGGATAAAATACATGATGGTTCATTTAAAAAAAAACGTACTTTTTCGTGTTTCCAAACAATCAAAATATTTGTATTTTAAAACACCCTGTACTATTATAACTAATTATTGGAAATCGAGTGAATTTGTCTGAGTTCAAAAATATCAGACCTTTTTGAAAGATGATTTCCAAAAAATTTTTTTATTAATTATAACCTTAAAAATGATAACAGATTAGGGTATAGGAAAGTGTTAAGAAAGTCATTAAGAAATTAATAGGGATACTAAAAAAAATAATAATAGACAGGGTTTCATTTAAATTATCAAAGTTGCTAATACCTTCTATTAGAATCGGCAGCACTGCACGGCTACAAATATTTTAAAAGGGAGAGCAAGTTCGTCAGTGTTGTCAGGACTGGTGAAATTTCACCAGATCTGGTGATTTTACGAGTAATCTGGTGATTGGTAATAAAGTTTTTTTGAAAGGCCGATTTCTGAGATTTTTTGGTGCTTGTTAAATTCTGCTGATTTTTCATATTTTTTGTTAACAGATATATACGTTAGGCATCATTCTCCCTTGTCTACTAGTGAGGAGCTTCTTTTCTTACTCATTAAATTATTTTTGGCTTGATGACATATTTATATATCGGCTTTATCGTTTTAATACGGTCATACAGCATGAAGTATCACGCCTCAACAAAGACCTGGAAGAAATTTTGGCTTGGGGTGACAGTAACCAAGTCGAATTTAACGCTAAAAAAACCCAGGCAGCAGTTTTCTCTAAAAAGGTTAACATTACAGAACCGGAAATAGTCATGGCCGGACACGCAATCCCACTGGCTTCATCTATTAATTTGCTGGGTGTCAATCTGGGAGGAAATATGTCTTGGCATAACCACGTTGTGGCAATCGCCAAGATAGCTTCTCAGAAGCTTGGCGTACTCTTCCGAACCAGAAAGTTGTATACACCTCAACAACTTTTGACACTATACAAAGCCCAGATTCGACCATCACTAGAATACTGCTCTCATGTCTGGAGCTCTGCACCCAAACATACTCTTCGGCTACTGGATTCCATCGAAAGGAGGGCTATTCGTCTGATCGGAGACCACGAGCTGACGAAGAACCTCGACAGCCTAGAACATCGAAGACAGGTTGGGGATTTGACTCTCTTTTACAGATATTTTCATGGAAGGTGCTCGGCTGACCTTGCCCTCTTAATTCCGCCCAGAGCGATGAATAGCAGAAATACACGACGAACCACTGCCGCCCATCCGTATGTGGTTAAGCTTAGTACTCCTCGAACTTCATTATTTAAGAATTCTTTCATCTGGAGGACTTCATCCTTGTGGAACGACCTTCCCGAGGTCGTTTTTCCCAACGAATATAACCTCCAACGATTCAAATCCAACGTGAATCGCTTTTTGCGCACACGCACCACTCCCAGAGTGCCTTAAAGGATTTTTCCTATAGTGCTTGTGTTTGATCATAAAAAAAAAAAAAAAAAAAAAAATATTCTTTACCGTATTTTTTGACTAAATATTATCAATCTGGTGATCGCTTGTGCTTTTTCATCACCAGTTCTGGTGATTTTCTATTGTGTCTTCACCTGGCAATACGGATCACTCATATAAGCTACCAAATTTTCAATGTGATCCTTTGACTAGGTCTTCATAAACGTCTAATAGGCTATCAAACACCCTGTATAAATTTCAGTTTGAATTTTTGTTAAAATATCATAATCTCCATCTTGTGATTAAAATAAGAACTAACTTTGATAGTAGAGTGAACGGCAATCATGAAAAATACGATGGCGTAGGTGCCGGCGGAAAGATTATGTAAGCGCTCCCTCTCGAAACGCACATGCAACAGTATGGTGAACTTGTTAGTGCAGCTCACCGACCTATATCTATGGATAGCAAAACTCTAAAAGCAAAAGTGGCAAATATATGGGCTCGCGCATGTAAACAAAGCTGATATTTACCTTAACCGGCGAACAGGACCGTACTTCGCCCTTAATGAAAATGATTACATGGCAATATTTTGGCACATGAAGACCTTCTTTACTGGGAAATGAACAATCTATATTCTCACATAAAAGAAGGCCTTTTGCGGCCATCACTGAAAAGCCACTTTTAGAATTAATTTTGATATCTATTGTTCACGCATCGATAAATTTTTAATATCGTTACATCCCTACGACTGATTTCGGTTCTGGACGGTCGTCGTTGGTTGGCAACCAAACCGGCACCAATACGGCGGGGTTGCTTATATGACGGCGACAACAATGTGCGCAAGACAACCGACGAGCAACCTTTAATAATATGATAAGTTGTATGTATCCACAGTTATAGGTCGGTGGTGCAGCTCCATTTGCGATGGTGTTTGGAATACTGGAAATTTTTTTAATATGTAAATAATAATAATTTTTATATAATAATAACGGTTTTCCTTTTTCACTAAGGATCTCACGAAGCTTATCTTTTTAACCGTTAAAACAACCGAATGAAACAAAAGATTTGTTAAAAAGAATTAGGTACTATAACAGTGGTAGCTAGGAGCGCCTTATCTGAACCATTAACCATCTGTGTTTTATTGGTGGGATTGCTAGACTTCAACAACCCCAGTGCAACTGAATTGCAATCATAATACCAAGAGTCTCTCATTCAACACTTACAGTGTAATCACTAATACTATGGAAGATCTTAAAATAGGACTCGAATTGCGTTCAGGACGATCAGCCAGTTAGTCACAGGTAGTGTGTGAATGAAATCCGTTATTAAAACATAATTAATATATATATATATAATTAATATTTTAACATATTGATCTGCCTGATAATTAAGGTCTGATTATCATTAACTCCTTTTAATATTAATTATTAATAACCATTTCTGTTACCTAAGGCCTATGAACGCAATTCAACAGGTGATAAAAATGTTATCATAAAATGACCTATTTTACGACTTCGCTGCCCGAGCTATGAGCACAATTCGAATTCGTCCATGAGCCCAATTGATGTAGGTACCGCAGGCATTAAAACTAGTGATGCGGTACTCGAGTATAAGAATCGAAGAAGAACTTGTTTCTTCAATGTATTCGCTGTACTCGGATACTCGTCTCGAGAATCGAGTACGGAGTTAAATTACTACTTTTCGGTTTTAACTCCGATACTCTCGGTCGAATCGATTTGGAACTAGTTTATCTCAAAAGAGAAACTGTTTTTGCGTCTGAATAAGAAGCTGAGTGAAAACAGGGATGGAATAGGATAGATCAGACGTTGTTTAATTTTTAATACTTATATTTAATTTTTATTAAATTTAATAGTAAAAAACAAATAAACTTGAACATAAGCAACAAATTTAATGATAATAAGAATTTAATAGATGATTTATATTCGGTACTCGAATAAGTATTCGATTCTTGTCTACTTAATTCTGAAAATAACAATTCTTTCCCAATTCTTCATACCAAACAGCAACAATAAAATTAAAATCGTAAGTTACATCCACCCGCTAGACACATTTTCTGATGCGAGATGCCGACGCTGACGGTGATTGGCTATCGAATATAGGAATAAATCTATTCCGACAAACACCGAGTACGCTCGAAGGTAGTGCTCGATCTCGCTGTGCAAATAAGAGAATCGGTAACTTTTGTACTCTTATTCGGTACTCGGATAAGTACTCGATTCTTGAAAGTTCTCGATTCTTGTGTAGGTACTCGATTCTGAAAATAACGATTCTTTCCCAACACTAATTAAAACTGGGTTAGCGGAATTGGGGACAATTGGGTGTGTTTTACAGATAATGAATACTATTATACCCTCCTGGGGTAAATGTTTAAAATAATGTGTTTTCCGAAATTGTATTCTATTTCATAAAAGTTTCTAGAGTGACATTTATTTAAATGCTGTAGAATTAAAACAGGCTTGCCAGTTAATGTATTTATTTAATTATCTTGATGTCTTTGGTGATATTTTTTTAGACGAAAATTCGGATTATTATCAAGTAAGTCCCATATAACATCACATTAAGCGAAACATTCTGAGCAAGTTTATAATTTCGTCTTTGACGCACGAATCAAATTAATCAAGAGAATATAGAAATCTCGATAAAAATATATGCAGGAAATGTTTTCATTTCTTATCTCTGCATTTAATATTGGTTTAATCTTTATCTCTTATTTTTTAAGATCTTGAGAAATTAATGTTTGTCGACTTCATGTTTTGAAGGTTTGGAGGCACAGTTAAGGGTATGTGGACTATTTTTCGGCTAGTTTTTATATTGTATGAAAAATAGAAGTTAGAGATCATAAAACTAATTTCTTAAGTTTTCCTAAATATATCAAACATTTCACTACAATGTTCAGTTAAAACATTATAAGAGCATACTTATGAACTTATAGAGTTGGGCAGAGAGCCGGACTTCTAAATACAGTGAACTCTCCCGGAAATCAGTTGAAGTAAGAAAATGAAATATGAATTTAAACATGTATATTATTATAGTAAATTCTAAAATCGCAGTTATTTAATAAAAACACAAGTTTTTAATAATTAATATATAATTACGTACTTATAAGCTTATTTAGGTACAAAATGTAATATTTCAAAAAAATGACAAGAGTGGTTTGCTAAGGCTAGGGGAGTCTATTATGTGTGGTGAAAATATTATAAGTGTATTTTCTGAAAACCTGTTTATTTTAGAAAAATGTAGTATTCCTGTCCCTTTGATCAAGTATCCCCTTCTAAGGGGGATACTTGTGCATGCTCTTATTTTAAAAATTATTTAATTTCTAAATTATACATACTTTTTTGTTGTTTATGAAATATCGAAAAACTAAAGAAATATAGATGAAATAGAAATTGATTACAATTTCAAAAAAAAAAACTAAAACTGTTATCAACTATTCCGCTCTCCCCTACTTACTTAATTTATTTTTTACAATAATTTGAGTTCCTACCGAATTAACAGCTTCTGACATTTGTTGTGCTATGTTAGAATTGTCATTTAATACAAAAATGCGCCTCTAAGTTTTCTTTGTGTTTTATTAAGTATTAAGTACTTAGTTACTTTCAGTTCATGTTTCAAGATTCTTGTTCACCTGAAACTCGTATTCACGCTCTTGAATACTTATGTCAGTATTTTCAGTGGATAAATTTTCATCAATTTCGCAAAACGCTTACAACTTAAATGCTCTTATTTTCCCGAATAGTCAAAAGTTGTAACAATAGAATGTTTAGATCGGTTTAGAAACTTACATATAATGAAATCAAAACGCCTATAAGGGCTATAAAATTATTTGGAAAACCCGAATTACCACCGTTTTATCTACCGCATATATTGTGGGTTTTCACACAAATAAACTTTGTTTTAAATATAATTTATAGAAATGTCGGGAACAAAAATTTTAAAGCATTTGCCCGTCAATAGTGGATGATGGAACATTCGGTCCCAGCAGGTAACAAATTAAATTAAAAATTTTATACCCATTTATTGGTAGGTAAATTCCCTCCCAACCAGAGTTTTACGATACTGAGGTACTTAATCTCTTTCGTAGAAAATAGTAATTAATAACATACCTGGAACAGATTGAAACATTTATAATTTAAGTAGTTGCGTATTTTTTCCCAGTTTACATATTATTCGATTCAAGTATTCTCCGTAGTCTGCAACATAGATCTTAATAATATTTTGAGTGAAAAAGGAAATTACATAGTAGTTATCTGGTAACTATAAGTATAGTTTTCATCTTTTGCAGTCATGGTATAGAAAAATTCAACAAATTGGTTTAATATCTGCCTACAAAGATGAAAGCTCCGATGCGGGGCGATGGTTAAAAATGACTTTTGCCCTTACTTTCTTAAATCCTGTAGAAATCAGTGAATGTTTTTTATTCGATCTGCTCTCACTAGCGCCAGACGATAAAAAGATTCAAATATACTCCGATTATATAATAGATAATTACATATCTGAGGAGTCACTATTCTTTCCTTCACTTTGGGCTAAAAACTCAGCAGAACTTAGTGTATGGCCACAACGGAGCACCGCACATCGCCCTCGACCATAGCCTGGTACCATAGCACCGCACAGTAGTGTCCACAACGGCGCACCGAGCCTTGCGTATTGTCGTGTCTGTCGATCAGTTTGTCTCTCGACATCGAGATATAAACATGGACTGTGCATTGTCATCTTATTCCGATAAAGAAGATATTATTTTATATCCTAATATAACAAAGTGGTATATATTCAGAATTTGACGTGATATTGGAAAATCAGTTAATATACAGGATGTCACATTAAAACATATGTTTAAACAGGGTCGTAATTAATTAATTAAAAAAAATAACGTATACTGGAATAATTTTTAACATGTTGTTGTTGTTGTTCTACATAAAATCCAACAGTCCATGTTTATATCTCAATGTCGAGGGACTACTGTGCGAAGATCAAGCGAGGCTGTGCGGTGCTATGGTGACACACACTTACACGGACTACGAATACATGCGCATCTTTCCATAGACTAACGATTCGTTTTACAAGTCTCATCCAAACATTTTTGTTTTTATTAATAAACTCAAAGAGTTTGAAATCGAAACCTATGTAAAATTACAAAGTGTATATTTGAATGCTATAATTACCAATAGTAAAGTTAAAAACCGTTAAACAGGTATTACAAAAATGATTGAATTAAATACGAAGAACGAAATAAGTCGTTTGCATTTTATTAAATGTGTCTAATTTCACTGTGGCGTTTAATTGTTAGGTACTTATACAATATGTAATATTTTTATTTAATTTAATAAAACAAAAATTATTCAATATTACAGTTTTATTTCACTGGTCCCCTCTTAAAACATTTTGCCCGGGACCGAATTTAACCGTTATTTTTTACCCTTTTTCCTTGGGAGGGAATTTTCCTATTCCCTCAATAGTATATTAAAGTACAAGTTTTAGAAACCATCATAGTTCAGCACGAGTCCATGTCAGAAAACGAGCTGAGGACAAGTGCTATAATGCTTTATAAAACAAGTACTTTATAGTATTTTTTCTATTTTAAGTTTTTAATAAAAAAAATCGATACTTATTTAAAAACAATAAAATCCATATTTTCCTAAATATTTATTTTTAAATTTTAGATTGGTAATACTTGCTATCAAATTATTATTTTATCAAAGTGGCCTTTGATAAATTATCCGTGTATGCCATTTTATCGCGAAAATTGAAAACGTAATTAAACAATAAAATTGAACCAAGATGATTTATCTCCTCCCAAGTTAAGGAAAATTGCATTAAATTGATTAGTGCGCGGAAGTGTTATTGTTAAAAAATATGAAAAATATTTGAATATATTATATATTAGAGCTGCATATTTAAAAAATATTTTTCAATATACAGGTTGCGCCAAAAAGCAGGGGCAGCATAAAATAATTTTTTTTAAATAATACCATCATTTTTTGTTCTCGTCGAATTTTGCATAAAATTTCACATACTTACGATGTAGTATTTTATTATGGCGATTTATACAAGGTGGTTGCCAGATTATTTTAAAACTTTCGCGACAAACATTATATGGAAAAAATAATTTTAAAACATTACTAATCTAACCTAAACAGAAAATTTTGTTTCTATAACCTTTAGAGCTACTCGAACAATTCTGTCGAAACAGAACATCAATATCATGTACAGTTTTTTAAATCGATACAAATCGGGCAATCTTAAAATTAATATAACTCGTGTTTTTCAAATAGAACAAATCCGAACACACCCTGTATATACAGGGTTGTTATTATTACCTATAGATGATTTCAAGCTCTTCAGATTACGTTATTATAACTTTTGATCTAAAGTGTTTCGTTTTCTTAATGTTCTGTTTTATATAAAAAATGCAAAAACATCTTCAAATTCAAAAAGTTGGCCATGACTTGGAATAAAAGACCAGAATAATTATGGTCCTGTCATAATGAATTAAACTTTTAATTTATCTCTGTAAACTTTAAAAAAGATAATAATTGTCTATCGAAACATGTTGTTTGTTGAAACGTTATGAAATTTTCAACAGATGAACTAGTATAGTTTATATACTAGACGCTGGTGACAGAAAATGTCTACTTGGAACAAGAATTTATCAAGAAGTATATCCTGAAAGAAGGCAACCAAGGAAAGTTACATTTCAGAAATTAATGAATCGTTTGAATGAACTAAACGTGATTATACAGAAGGAAATTAATTAACAATGATGCTGAAAGTAACCGAAAATCCCCATATTTAGCAAAGAATAATTTCAAATGATACAAAACGTTTGACCATGCGAAACGTTTTGGGAAAAATGACTACACGAAAAGTATATGGAGCCAGATTTATTTTCTGTGAATGGGCTCAACAAAAAATTCATTGTCAATTTGGATATCTTACAAAACGAGTTGCCACGCCTAATCAATGATTTGCTACTTTTTGTGATAGGAAGAATGTAGTATTATGATGGAGCTCCAGTCCACCATACGGCAGTAACACATGAGAATTTAAACAATTCGTTTTCTGATAGATGAATAGATAGGGGTAGGCCACCGACCTATAACTATATATACGCTGTAGATACATACAACTTATGGGGAGCCCAGTAAAAAGTTAAATGTTAGGAGTGAAAAAATGGATTTGTGCGCACGGTTTACCGGTCATATTAAAGGTTGCTCGTCGGTTGTCTTGCGCACAATGGTGCCGGTTTGGTTGCCAACCAACGACGACCATCCAAAACGGAAATCAGTCTTAAGGATGTAACGATATTAAAAATCTATCGATATGTGGATAATAGATATAAAAATTAATTCCAAAAGTGGCTTTTCAGTGATGGCCATAAGGTCTTCTTTTGTGCGAGAAAATAGATTGTTTATTTCCCAGTAAAGACAGTCTTGATGTGCCAAAATATTGCCGTGTAATCATTTTCATTAAAGGCGAAGTACGGTCCTGTTCGCCGGTCAATGTAAATAGTTTCAGTCGGCATTGCGCATGACATCTGACGATCAGCTTAGTTTACATGCGCGAGGCAATAAATTTGCCACTTTCGCTTTTAGAGTTTAGCTATCCATAGATATAGGTCGGTGGGGTAGGCCAATTCGTTCGCCACTTCGCTCTCCAGACTTAACTAAAATGGACTTCCTTTTATGGGGATACGTCCAAAATGAAGCTTATATATGTATAGTGCCCCAGCTACAGAAAATATAAAGAATTGTATTATTCAAGTTTTTTGCAATATCAATAATACGTAATGGATTAAATGGAGTTAGGCGATAATTTTAAGTTAGATGGTAATGGAGGTCATATTGAATGTTTGCTATAGTTTTTTAATTTAGATATTATTATTTGGTCATGGCCAACTTTTTGAACTTGCCGATGTTTTTGCATTTTTTTTTAAATAAAACAGAATATTTAGAAAACTATACATTTTAGAGCAAAAGTTATAATAACATATTTTAAAGAGTTTGAAATTACCTGTGAAATTACGTAATAATATACAGGGTGTTCCATTTGAAAAACACGAGTTATATTTATTTAAAGATTGCTAGATTTGTACCGATTTAAAAAACACTCTATACATGATATTGATGTTTTGTTTCGACATAATTGTCCGGGTAAGTACCTACCTCTAAAGTTTATGGAAACATAATATTTTCTTTTTTGGGTTAGGTTAGTAATATTTTAAATTTTTTTTTTTTATGATTAGGTATATGAATTTTAGAAATTTTAGAAAAATTAAATAACCTGGCAACCTTGTATAAATCGCAAAAATAAAATATTACATCATATTATGCGAAATTTTATGCATACTTAATTCAGGGAGAGGACAAAAAAATGGGTAGTTTTATTTAACAATTTTTTTTTGCTGCCCCGGTTTTTTAGCGCAACCTGTAGTATAGTGAAAAATATTTTTAAGATATGCACCTCTGTTAATCTTACAACTTTTTTATTTAAACATTTTCCATATTTTTAACAACAAGGGAGATATTGCAAGCCGCCTTGTATTTATACAATATACAGGGTGTTTCCTAAGTTCCTAACCTCTCCAAAAAAATGAAGGAGGTGAATCCTCACCTTATTTTAAGACGGAAATGTGTTATAAAAGTTTTTCGCATGTCGTTTCGTTTTCGAAATACAGGGTGTTAAAAAAATATTTGATTTTTCATTTTATTAATTAATGCCAACGATATTCTAATGATATTTGTTAAACATAAAGGATTAGAGCACTTTAATGTGGTTCATGCATGACGGCGCTCCCCCTCACTTTGCAGTACGTGTTAGAAACTATTTATATCAACAATATCATGCTCGGTGGTTAGGTAGAGGAGGACCTCACCCATGGCCACCCCGTTCGCCGGATCTGAATCCATTTGATTTTTATTTCGGGGGTCACCTTAAACAACTCTATACTACTTATATTGAAACTGAAGAAGACCTTCGACTGAGTATTATTGATGGTTTTAATAGGATTAGCACGTCGTGCACATGGGTGTTTACTGGCTCATGGAGGACATTTGCAGCAATTTATTTGACTTTTGTTCATATGAGTTCATTATTCACAGTTTTCATATGCATTATCAAATCATTGGCATTAATTAATAAAATGCAAAATACAATATTCTTTTAACACCCCGTATTTCGAAAACGAAGCGACATGCGAAAAATTTTTATACAACAATTTCGTCATAAAATACGGTGAGGATTCACCTCCTTCATTTTTTCAGAGAGGTTAGGAATTTAATGTTCAGTTTCAAAAAGAAAGTAAACTCAGTGCCATACTGAAATCACTAACATTTGGACTCACCACACATGCTCATATCACAAAGTGGCTACTTCAATCCTTAAACAATCTTTTTTAAACTCGAATTTGCATACCTGACAGACAACCTTTATAAAGATGGGTTTAGTCCAGATTTGATAAGGACTCATTGCAAAAAACCATCCTGTATAGAGATTTATTATGGAATTTTTTTAGAAAAGCCAGCTACCGGATACCTGTATACTGATATATCATTTAAGTACTGTAAGAGTACTGTGTTTTTCTTAATAAAGACCAATCTTCTTACTTGTTATTTGTTAATGTGGAATAAGTGGTGTTTGTCTGTGATAATAGGGATCTTTTTACTGACTGTGACGTCAAGCATGATTATGATACTCGAAATAAAAGTAACTTAGTAAATGAAAAATACAACTTCACGTACCTGCAAAAAAATGTTAAATATTGTATAATGAAAATATTTAATTCCTTTCCAGACAGGATCAGGACCCTAACAAAAAATAAGCTTAAATATGTTCTGAAAAGGTATCTAGTTAGTAAGGCATTTTATAGTGTCAGTGAATTTTTTAATGATGCTGATGGACAAACAATTCATTGCTAAATTTTTAAATGTGTCAAGTAAACTATAGGTGTTTTATAGTCCGTCTTCTTCACAGATTATTGTTATTGTTATTAGTGTGTCTATCGTGTTGTTTTGAATTTTTTTAGTAAAGTTAAATTATTTTATATGTTATACCATACAATGTTTCCTTCAGTTGTGAGTTTTTGTTCTAGATTATGTGTCATTTTAAAGATGTTAAATTTGTATATAGAAATTGCTGACTTTCTGACACTGTTCAACGCCCGTTTGGGTTTATTTTGTTTCTGTAAAACATTTTTGAACAAATAAATATTATCTATCTATCTAAGTTTCCCTCTACTAATTACCTATTATGTAAGTACTTAGTTGATTATTTGACTGACACTTGCCTGTCTTTAGTTCACAAAAACAAAATTAGGGTCTTGGTCTGTCTGAACTGGTGTACTTTTACGGTAAATAGGCCTATAGGGAAGGGAACCTCAAATTAAAAAAAAATTACCGAAGATAACTAACTATTCGTTCGTTTACCTGCGCCAGCGCCTTCGTCTTAACACGGATCTTATGGACGTGTACTATAGTAAAATTATTGAAATATGTATTTTATTAAGTTTTATAAATTTATGTACACACTGTTTCACCAACCTGTGACAGAAACAAAACACCAGATTTTATTATACTATGAGTGACTTTTTTCGTATCTTTCAAAATAAAGTATGTTTACTCTTAAGCAAAATAACATTTTTGCAGTTTTTACCCACCCTGTATAAAAAAATTGAAGTTTCTTATGATGAATCGTATTTTCTAGACCAGCAAAAACGTTTATTAAGAGCGACTTTTTTCGTATCTTTCAATTTTTAGTCCATTTGTCCTCGTAAACCCCATCCGTGGACATACTGTACATCAATTTATATATTTTAATCAATTCGATATTTTTATACATACTAGATATGACGCATGTGAGCGTGTTACTATTTGTAACATAGATTTGTAAACATGAATAAAACTATAGTAGCTGTAAATAATTTATTGTTAAGAAATGCGCTTTACAATGTAATGAGTTTTTATTTGGAAATTTTAATGTTTACTTTACAATTATTGTTATTTTAGACTAGATTATTGTGAGATTGACCTGTGTAAGAAGAAATATCATTTTGTGAGCACCACGAAAATTACTTTATTTTACTAATGGTAAATATTGGAAAGAAACAATTTTTTATTAAATAAAAACAAAATCTCGAAAACGTTGAGACATACGGAGATGGTTAAATTGAATCGAAGTGGCGTATTTTGGGGCTTAATAATTTGGTGTAAGTAAATTTTAAGTATTCCGAATACCTGAAGAAATATCAGAAAGAAAACGAAAAATTCAGTTTTGGTTTTTAATTTTTTGCGCCTAAATTTTTGACTTGGGGAGAAAAAAAAACACTTTTTCATAGCTGATTTTTATTTTCTACAACATAGAGTTATTAGTTTCAAAATTAGGGGTTTCGTTCTTTAGTTATCACCGTCAAGTCAATTTTTTTTATTACAGACAAGGAATTTTAAAAACGGTTTTAGAGACTTCTAAGCTTTAGAAATTTAAAACAATTCAAATAATAAACAATCAAATCAAGATTCAAAATTAGCAAAAGAATTTATCTCATTGAGATAGTCAAGGAATTGTACTAATTCCTTGCATTGTATGAGTACCTACATATAGCTTTAGTTTAGTTAGTTAGTTTAAGAAAGATGATGAAGAAAGTATCAACAGGTACAGGTAATTTATCAGTTACGTTAGGGTATATTTTTACCAACCAAAATTTGTTCATATTGGTTTTTATCTTTTTAAGTAGATTTTGGGCCGGACTTATTCCTTGATCCGGCCGGATTGCAGTTCTATCCCTTCAACAAACGTTTTTCTAAAATGCGCTCTTTCAAAAAAATATATTCTAACACAATTGATAAATTAGCTGCAACGGTTGGTACTTCTTCATCACCTTTCATAAAGTTGTTCACATGTTTGGCTGGACTTAACCCTTTTCCGGCCGGATTTCCGTCTCATCCCTACTTTAAACAATTGAATTGTTATTATTTTGCATTTGTTCACAATGACAATTTTTTAAATACACTTCAAAAGCTAACATAATAGTGTTAAATAAAAAAATACATTATTGATAGGATCAGTACAACTGGAGGTATTAAATTTCCAAGTCATAATAATAATGTATGTAAGTATGATAAGATTGGAGAAAATCCAACAAATTATCAAAAATTCATGTATGGATATTTTAGAAAATAAACTTTTTACAGCAAAATCCTGAAATACGAATGTATTGTGTGTATGTTGTAAAAAAAGTTTTGGACAATTCTAAAATGTCAAGTTAAAAAGTGTGAGCTTTGTAGAAGACTGACGCCTAACAGTAAAATGCTTGGTTTCATTTTAATTAGCAGAGTCTAATCTTTGGAAAAATCTTTCATTTCTTCTCTAAAAGACCTGATAATTGCATATAATAAGTGTAATTTCAATCAATTACTCTACGTGCCAACTACATACTACTCATGCTATCATAATACATCGCTAAGTTGAAGAAGCCTGATATCTAAGAAATCATGCAATTTTTGCGAATTTAAAAGTCTACATATGGAATGGGGCTGAGTAATTGACTCACATGTGGCTCCAGCTCCAGTTCAAACATCTCTATGTTTGATCCAACATTATATGTTCTTAAGCAATCATTCCAATCCAATTCTCTTCCTTTACTGATTCCATTGGGTATTGCTCATATCATATAGTTTGGAATATGAACAGCGAACATCCCAATACACATATTTTTGACACAATTATTTTTTAAAACTATCAACAAACATTTTAGACACTTTTTTTTTAATTCCAAATTGTGTTTGCAAAAATTTATTTTTTTTCTGAGAGGCACTTAGTCTTTCAAGCCCACTAACTTTATTAACATTTTTTAATGAGCGCCACTTTTCCTTTCAATCGCTTCAGGCAATTTAATACAATGGCATTTTCGCTTATCAATTTATTTCACTTTTTAAGTTTTAATTTCCATATCTACCACACACACGACTTTACTTTTTCTCACTTTTTGAGTCACTTTTTTATGTTTTTGCGATTTTCTGTGAATTTCCCACTGCAATGATCCTATGAAAACTCGGTTGCACACTTCACAATAAAACGTTTCATCTAACGCGTTTGCCACTGAATTTACATCATCGCGCATTGGTAACGGCTGAATGTCGCACTTGGATTTAGAAATGTAACTTTGCACTATTTTATGAGATGGAATGGTAACGTTCTCGTTCCAATTAGATACATCTGAGGTGTCCAGGCCATATAATGGAGGTACCTGTAAAATAAACTGAAATTAGTTTTTCTTTAAATGTTTCAATCATTACCTATAATTAATAATAAGTACATTTTTGGGATCTAGGAGATAATAATAATAAATTACTTTATTGTAAAAGATTACAAACGGCGAAGTTGAGGCAGAGCCTCCTAGTTTAACCTAGATATAATAATTAATAAAGAAAATATAAAACAGGAGAATGGTAACTTAACAAGTAATTCACTTGTCTGCACGATTTTTATATGGAAAATGAACCGAATAAAATTATAAAGGAAAAAAATAAATAAATAAATTTACATTTTCGATACTTTCACGCCAGGGTAAACGGAATAGAGCAAAACAACCAAATACCCAAATTACAAACATAGACAATTACAATAAGCACTAAATTCTAAACCAGAGTGGCCAGGATGAGTATGTTTTCTTCTTTATAAAAATATAACTCGAACATTATTTTATTTCAGTAACAATATTAAAATTCATTTTATTAAATTGGTTCACAGTCTTTGAAGATTAAATAATTCACATTCTTAGGTAGGTTGTAAACAACTTTCAGAAAAACAATTGGGGAGCTCTGAACATTAGTATATTTTTTCTTTGTCGTTGTTTGTTAATTAAACAAAGACATTATGTCGGAACGTATTTTTTGTTAAGCCTTTATTGGAACGGCCGTCTTTCATACCTGCTTTCACGTTTGGCACTACCGGATTAACAACCGTTATTGTTAAATACATTTTTTTGTTGTTTTTCAGTTTATGTGTTAAATTTAAGTATTGTTTGTGGAAAAAATAGTAGTTCTTAAATCAATATGGCAAGATTGTGCCAAGTCTGCCGTAAACTGGATAAAAATATAGACTTTGAGTCACGTCCGTCAATTGTTTATTTTTCCTAACCAAGACATATCAAACCGATCAGCTGTTAGAATGAAAACAGAAACAGACAGAAGATAAAACGAGATGGGAATTCTGTAGATAGAATCCCCATATCTTTTTTGTTGTGTTTATTTTCGTAATAACAAGCGTTACATTGGGTCCATGTTTGTTTCAAGTCGATGGTAAGGACATATTATGAGTTTTGTACATTACACTTGTACAATACATTCCTGGAGTTTGGTAAGTTTCTCCCGACTCACCCTGTATAATTCAGTAAGAATGTAGATGTTGAAGTTAAAAAAATCTTTTCTAAAATCGTGTTGCATAGGGATAATTAAGTTTGTATTATTTAAGACATTTTTTAAGTGATTTAAATTCAATAAGTTTTGAGTAACTTTTGAGTAATTTTTCTGTATCGCTGATCATTTAACCATAACAACGTTTAATCTAGAATTGTTATACTACCATGTTTTTACCTGTCTGTCTTTCCTTCCTAAAAACCTATTTACAGTCCACTTAGTTTGTTTCCTAGCATATCTCCTGGTGGCAATTTTCAGTCTCTCTAAAGACTCGTTGAATTTTTTTATTCCCTCTTCATTTTTCCTCTCTTCTTCGTTTAACATTAGATATGGATGAAATTCTTTAAAACCAATTGACTGGAAAATACCTCGCGTATAATCAGGTTCACTGCAAGAAAAAATACCAATTCAAATCATTTTGCGAGGAAAATTATATGGGGTATTCGGAAAATATGTACGGAAACTTCTAAGGGTGATTCTACATAATAAAATATTGGTAGCTCGTCCTCGATTTGACATCTTCATAATTACCGCGTTATCAATGTGCAAAGTACAATTTTTTAAAACTATTGTAAGGTGACAACTTTTGAATGAATACCCTCATCAAATAATTATCAAAATTTTTGAATTTGGATTTTGTTATAAAATTTATAAGTGGTTTAAAGATTAATCGCTTTAAATCCTTTTAAGAATACTTAAAAATATTTCAAGCACCTACAAGTATTTGACGCACTTCGATAAGTTTTAGTTATACAGGGTGTCCCGGATAAGAATGCGCTCTACAGGGATCTCGTTAACCAAGTTTTCATATGTAAAAACATCCTAATATTTCCGCACGATATTTGGGAAAAACTGAATTTTTATGATTTTTATTCTTTTTATTTTCTGATTCTATTTGAAGAAATATGTCAAAATGGGTTTTATATCCTTATTGTCACTTTTTCTCCTCTGTAAGATAATTTAATAAAATTTTCAATCCGCTGTTTCGCTTTCTCGCAACCGCCATCAACTTAGTTATTTTTAAATAATAACTTAACTGCCATCAACTTAGTTATTTTTAAATAATAACTTAACTAATCTTGTTGGCTACAATCGCCTTTGTTTCATATATGACGAGTATCATACTGTCACAAAGGTATCGATTTGTTCAATTGCTATTTTATCGATTTGTTCAATTGCTATTTTCATATAGTAATATGAGTGGGTGTTTTGTATAGGGTTGTGATCGCTCTAGCCAAAAACCGCCCGAGTATTCGATTATTGAAATATTTAAAAAACCGCTCGAGTTATAATTTAAAGCGAAAATTGTCGCTCGTTACTTATTACCTTTCACTCGATACCAGAGCTTCGCTTGACGCTGACGTAAATTCGAGCAGTTTTTCGCTCGAGAATCGTTGCGTTTCACCCGATTTTCGAACTCCACCAGAAATGTGCCAATTGGCGACGTTCGAGTTTGACGCTCAGAAGGCTGACACGACATAGGTATTTCTTAAAGACACATAAACGAGAAGGTGCATATAAAAAACCAACAACAAACCCAAATACTTAGTGGATTCATCGCGACATGGGTTTTGGTTTAACTGGGACTGGCTAGCCAGCGGCGATTGTAAATTTTTTAAAAATTAAAGGATATAATTTTTTTTTAAATCAGAATCATCTGTTCTTCCTTAAATAAAAACTTTAGACTAAACTTCTAAAACTTACAAAAATAACCCCGGGTGTTTTATCAACGCATTCTTCTTAGTCATCAACATTTCAAGTGATTAATTGCTCGAGCGATTCACTCGATTATTAAAATCATCGGTTTTTCCCAACACTAGTTTAGTATACAAAAATAAAATGGTTTTAAACTAGGGATGTACAGGATAGTACAGATTAGTTTTATCGGGTATGGGTATTAGCGAAAAATATATTTTACGTAAAAAAAAAACCTCAAAAAATACATTCCAAATTAGCAGAGCTGTTAATATCCCACCATTTATAATTGACATTTACTCGTTCCATAATGACGCCTCAAGAAACTTGTATAATATTTACATTTTTCGAAAAACAAAGTGTGTTACGGAATTGCCTATATTTAAACGGTGTTTTCTTGTTTCGTATACTCGCGTTTCGTACACTTCAAAAATTTACCTGAAATATTCTTGTTTGGTACACCGAAGTAATTAATCCATTTTCGGCTTCGCGTTTCGAACACTGACGTTTGTGATGACCCAAACAGTATGGCTAATAGGTAATAAAAGTACTTAGGTAATTTCATATTGATTATGTTTATAAACAATAATCGGTATGGTGGATATAAAGAGTGTTGAATCTGTTTCTAATATTGTTGTGAAAGGTCTCATACGATCATATCACGTATTACTGCGACACCGAAGTTCTGTTTTTGACAATAATTGTTGTAATATTGTAAACAGCGCATTGGGCACTATAAATGCAAAAATGTTGAAAACAGTTGCTCGGACCGACATTGACAAGGTACACCATTTTTGGGTAAAAGAGATGAGAAAATGGATATTTTTTCACATGGTTCTATATACCCGGAGTACCGCAGTGAGCGCCCTTTACAATCAAAATAAAAATTATTAACAAATTCAAATTTCTCGCCCTAAAAAGCCCCCAATCACAAGATTTCACAAGCAAAAATATTGGTTAAAGATTAAGTTAATCAGGAAATTATAAATAAAATTTTCGGTTGCACTTCATTACTAAAATGTAAGGCCCAATTTATATCATTCTGTATACCTTAAGGAACCAAAATTGACTGGTCGTCCAAAAATCGTCAAGCACAGGGGGTGGTTTTCCAAAAATAGCAAAAAAATTATTTTTTTTCGTTTTCTACAACTATGCCATTTGCTCATTAAACTGACAATCTTATTTCAAGATCTTACTTAGAAATATCTTTTCTTAATTTTAAAAATATCGCGCGCCATGCTATTATATGGAGCGCTTTAACCTTCGTCTTCCCGGGTGGGGTACAAATGTACCCCAGAAGCGTTTTTTTTTGCATATTTTCCCCAAAAGTGCATATTTTTTGTGACTAATTTTATTTTGTGTCAGTAAGGGCTTTGTAAATAATTACGGCCCGTCAAACAAGATTTTTTTTTAAATTTCTTAAAAATAATACATTTTGAATAGCGTGGGGTGCATTTGTACCCCACGTGGGAATCCGCGGCTACTATATTAAGTAGTGACCCATTCGGACATTTGCACGTTGGAAATCTAAACATCATGATGATCTTGTTGCAGATGAATCACTTAAAAATAAACCGCACATTATACTTCATTATAACCATACAAAGGGTGCTGTAGACACTACAGATAAAATGGTAAAGCAATACTCTGCTCGCAGAATATGCAATCGATGGCCGATGGCAATTTTTGGCCAATTATTAGATATTGCGTCCCTAAACGCTTACATTTTATGGGGCATCAAATATCCAAAAAATTCTGAAACTAAGGATGGCCGACGGTATTTTTTACTTCAGTTAGGAGAAGCTCTTATAAAACAAAATATTATAGGGAGATATAATGCACAAGGACGATTGAGAAACACACTAAAGCAGTTTATGCGGGATGTTGTTCCAGACTTGGCATCGGCCCCAGTTGAAACACCAAGAGAAAGACTTGCAAGTGGACGTTGTTATCTATGTCCACGAAATAAAGACCGCAAATCTAGGCAATTTTGCAAAGAGTGTCAAAACTTCGTATGTGCTGAACACTTTGTAAAGGAAGTCAAGTGTTTTCGATGCAAAGAAGATTAAGACATTTTTTTTTAAACCTTATTTGATTTTATAAAAAAATTGTTAACTATACTTTGTTCTAAGTTTAATTTACCTATTATTACCTTTTAGTATAATTAAACACATGTTTAATTATTAGAAGTATCATTTTCATCATGGGGTACAAATATACCCCACGTGGGAATCTACGTAATTTTTCTGACGTGGGAAGTCGAAGGTTAAAGAATAACCGCACGCCCTGAAAACCTACGATTGTATTAACATTCAACTGGTCATAACTCTAGAATCCCTTGGCTAATCAAAAAAATGCCTCCCATAAACGTTGTAGATCAAACTTCCGGCATCACAATGCTGATTAAAAATTTTTAGTCCATTTCGTCAATAAATTGATAAATGTAAACCAATGCAAGCGCGGTCTGCCGTGGACATGGGGACAGACCTTGCCTATAGCCGCCTGGTCAGCCGATAAGCGACTCTTATGTACTCTCGCGCGCGTAAGGTCGTTTTTCTCGCGGTGTTTTAGGATAAGTTTATTGTGTAAAATTGAAAAATGGTCATGGATATCTTGAAGTAGGAAGTTTTGGCGAATTTAATTTTAAATTAATTCGAGTTTCTCGTAATTTTTTCAATAATATTAATAATAATTAAGTAATAAGATTATAAATGAAACGATTTGATAGGTCGAAACAGCGGCGGCTCCTCCATTAGGTCATTGGGTCAATGACCTCCCTATAAAAATTTAGGAAATAAAACTTTTTTTTAAATTAGAATTTACTACAAATGTACCTACTATAATAATTTACCTATAATATTTGAAACGCCCCCGTAAACGCAAGCGTGTAGTGCGATATTCAAAATTGGGCTGGGGCCAGTAATTGACCACGATAGCTTAAATGGAAACGAATTTAGCCGAGCTCTGACGATTCCTGCAAGCGGCAGAAACATACGCGAAGTTAACCGCCGCTGGGTCAACAGCCCGGTTTATTGAAAATCTGAATAAGATGTACCTATGAACCTATGTCGTCTCATCATTAGTAATTATTAAATGCTTGGAAAAGAGATGGCAGGTTCCAGGTTGGACGTAGGTCGTAGGTCGCGCAACATTTTCATTTAGTCTACTATAATTTTGGTTGTAATAATTTGTCTTAATACGAATAGAAAAACCATTTATAAATAGTATTGCTAATTTTAATGAGCGTGTTATAACTCATTTTGCAAATGTTAAAGACCGAAGGGTTGATCTAAAATTTAAAATAGTTTAAAAAAATAATTTTTTCTATATTGGTATCAACTCCAAGCTAATTCGATGCCGTTTTTAGTATCGAACTGAGCTTGTCTCGAAACAATTTTATTTTATGATTGTTTGCAGAAAAAATTTCTAAAGTAGCGTCACACCTGTCAAGTTTACTTTCTTTGTAAAGCTGAACACAGCACTACAATATTTTACAAATTTAAAGCTTTGCAATTTCCGTTAACTCAGGAGGATTAAAATCATCTTGGTTCATATTGTTTAATTATTTAAGAAAATTTTCAGTTTTGCGAAAAAATGATAGACATGGATAATTTATCAAATGCTAAAAAATCATAATTTGATAGTACATATTACCAACATAAAATTTTCACATAAATATTTACGAAAGTTATATAAGTATAGCATGTATTTTTTAATATGGATTTTTCTTATTAAGAAAACGTAAAATAGAAAAAATAGTACCTATAAAGTACTTGTACTTTAATATACTATTCTTGTATCGCATATAGCGTAATGACCCCCCAATGAGATTGACCACGAGCCGCCACTGGGTCGAAACAGTATATTTGATAGGTGATGGATATAATCAATAATAAATTCGTTTATTATTTAAAGTAATGTTATAACTCTAAGGCCGGTATTAGACTATAAAATATATTTAACAAAGATATTTTATAAAATATTTTGTAGCTATTTCTGTGATAATATATCTTTTATGAAAGTTTATGATCAGTATAAGTAGTATTACAGTCAAAAAACTTCGTCAATTTTTGAAGGAACTTGCCACGTGTTTACAAGTAAAAATGAATGAAAGACGTGCATTAGCTTGCGCAGCGATTGAGTGCTGCCGTGTCTACAATGAGTCTAGAATTAAAAAAGAAAAGAAAAAGAACCGGGCTACTTTGGATAAGGCCGTGGGTGGCGAGACGTAATTTAAGAGGTGTCTACCACAATCTCCTGCTGAATTTACAATCTGAACATAGTAGCTATATAAGAATGGACGAGAAAACATTTAAGTTTATTATATATTTATATCCATACAGAATATATATTTGAGGAATTCTATCAGCGTTGAGGAACCCCTTATGGTTACCCTTCGATTTTTGGCAAAATGAGAGAGTTATGCCCGTATTGCATCCACATCTGAATTCCGGTATAACTTCGCAAATTTTTAAATTTAGGTTTTCAAACATTTTATAAAATATCTTTGTCAAATATCTTTTATAGTCTAATACCCGGCCTAAGAACTGTTCTTTTACATTTTCGAATACTCTTTAATAAAATCGCTTGAAGGTGCCAAATTTTCCAGAAAATAAAACTTAAAATTGCCTATACATGAATAAATAAAAAGTAGCTTAAAAAAAGCAACTTGTAGTTAGCTACTTTTAAACGAAAGTAGCTTAAGTTACTTGTGATTCTAAGTAACCTGTTACTTTTCTTCAGTAGCTTGCCCAGATCCAAGGTCGATTTAAAAAAAAGTATGAAGGCTTTCTCTAGGTGTAATTACATTCAAGGAGTCACCCATTTAAATATAAAAAACCTTTTCCATAATGCTGTGCATTTATAATAAAAGCAGTCAAAATAAATTGTGATTAAATTTTTAAAATTGGTGCACCTAAGACTAATTGCCAGGTGAAAAAAATTGATGACATTTTTGTTTTGAATCAAATATTGTTAAGTAATAACTGATTTCCCGCGTACAGGATTTGCAGGTACCTGCATGATACTAAATACAGGGGCATTCACAGTGAGTGGCATATTAAAAGATCTCGGGAACTAAATCAGTTATTTGTGTGAAATATTGCTACTCGCTATAAAAGATGATGATCTTTTTAATGAAGATACTTTGTCATATCATATACCTAAGTCTTAATCATGTTCGACATAGTAATGACGTTTGAGGACCTTAAAATAATTATTAATTTTTCCTATAAGGAAGTCATTATTATGGAATTAGGATAGGATTCCTAGTTGAAAAGGACCTGCTTTAATAGATTTGTTATAATATTTTAAAACTATTAATACATGGTGTTCAAAAAAAGATCAAAAATAATATTGAGAAACTAAAAATCAAAATTTTCAAATGGAAAGCCTCAAATTTTATAATTATTTTCTATTTAGCATTAAAAATAAGGGTTTGTTCGTGTGTGTAAGGTCGTCTATTCAGAAAATTTTCGAAATATTGCCAATTTTATATTTTTATATGGCGATTTTGCTGCGGATTATACGTCGAGTTACTCCTAGTTGGCTATGACGGGGTCAGTCAAATGCTATACAATGCTACAATTTGAAAATAATTTTTATGTCTGGGAGCTTAAATTATACAAACGAAGATTATTTTACTTTTTTATTATTTATGGAGAATATGATAAAGTAATATCAAAAACATGTGACAAATTCATAATGACATAACACCTTAAATATGTCAAACACGTTCTGCCTAGAATTTGGCGTACAATCCAAAAATTTAATAATACATAGGGTGTTCCATTTAAAATAAGCAAGTTGACACCAACTTCCGGCATAACCGGATGTGATAGATACGTCAAAATATCTTCATTAAAAAGATCAGTATCTTTTATATTGAGTAACAATGTTTCCAACAAATATCTTCGATATTATATATATCCCGAGATCTTTTAATAGGTCACTCACCGTGAATGACCCTGTATAACCCTTTACTATACCTGTTGTATTTTAGCCTTTCATCATTATACAACCTATGGAACTCCAACAACTCATTTAGTAATCCTTGCTCCATCATTTTATCAACTCTATCGTCAAGTCTCTCGTCAAGAATCTTCTACTAAAACGAAAATACTGTTATAATAACAATAAGGAGACAATTAACCTATTAAAAACATATTTGTAGTAGAATAGCTAACTTTATCTTGTCTGGAGAATTTTTTGTCGCTGGAAACGATTTGAGTGTATTTATCAATGAGTGGATATTTTGACAGTTAATATAACTTGACGCTACTTTCGGATTTATTCGGATTGGTTTGTTCACAAATCCGGATGTAATAGCAATTTATTGGTTATAATAAATGCAACCTTGTATATTTAATGCTACCTAAAATTACCTTGAATGACATGACATGTGTGGCATTTGTTTTCAAAATGACGGTTTATTTGAAATCAAATGCCTTTTGAAAACAGATGCCACTTTTTGATATGTTGTAATTATTGATATATCTTGCTGTATTTAAAATATCAAAGTAGCCATTAATTTTGCTTAAACTGGAAATAGTGCTTAACTGTCATATTGTGTAGTCAAATTCGTATCGCCAACATTAACGAACTGTTTTATGTTACAGTTGGCTCATAGCAGCTTAAATGCAATTTAAAAAAAGGCATGTTTTAACAGAATGACGTAAATGTCCTCAAGAAATACATATAATAAAATGTAGCCATAAAAACGAGATTTTGTATACCAAATTTAACGCGTATAGAAATTTTCATAGCACATATCGTCGATTTAAAGGTAAAACTCATTAAGTGCAATTTTTAATAAAAGCGCGTTAAGAGTTTCGAAGTGTTTAACAGTCATAATCCTATAACAAGAAAAAATCATGTTAATGTATTTAACAACGTCTAGTACTTTGATCTCTAATATCTAACCTTAGACAATTCGTGGAGTTATGTGTCAAATTTGAATCTATTTTTTACAAAATATAAGTATTTTACAAAATATAAGTATTTTTCCGCACTCTATTATGAATCCTACTAAAAAAAGATCCTGTAATTTTACTTATGCAGAAAACCCTGTTGTTCCTAAAACATGGCTGTGACAAATATTATACCAAAAAATAAATCGATTTTTATAAAAAAGACTTATCAAATTCAACATCATGCTCTATTTAAATATAAAACAGTAGGTTTTTGCAGGCGAAACCTTCTGAAAAATGATAATTAATCGAGAGAATCAAACGGATTCTCCGATTATAGATCCTCCTGGAAAATCCAAGATTTATAATATCTAATATATCCCCATCGTCCTCAATAATTATTTCATATTATTATACAAATGAAAATTATAAGTTTTGCAAAACGGATGCTTTTATGACAGCTACTTTCAAACCTCACGGTAGTGCGCAGGTGCTCAGCTACGTAAGTAAACCTAAAATATCGCTGCTTAAGGTTAAGTCAGCTTAAGTCGCTTTATTGCTACGGGGAATACGAATACATGACTTCAAGCTGTCTTAACTTTTAAGGCGGCCTAAAACATTACGGAGAATACCGGCATAAGCAATATTATTACTTATAGTCGGGAAATAAAAATATTATGTTTTAACTACATCCAACATCGAAAACTATGAGATCCTTGAAGGCAAGCCCACTAAAACGTAATTACAAATGTAATGAAAATACGCGAAATTTAAAAACAACAGAAACACTTACAAACCTGATCACATTGTAGCCACAGCACTAACACATTATCATATCTTAGTCCTCCACCAGATGTCGATCCAGTCTTTTGGTTTTCAGCCAAAATGTCACTGTGTCTTTTTCCTTTTTGATGTAAAACTTCCAAAGATCTAAAAAATTATGGTTTATACTGAATGTGAACCAGATATCTATGAACGCATAAAGCAACAAAGTCGGTTAAAACAGAGAAATTCTTTTAAGAGGACGCCGGAGTAAGTCGAAATCTCCGATTTGACCAGTGTTCATTTCGCGCTGTGTAGGCACGAGGCGGATCGGTCGAAGGTGCGTGGACGCCGCTATTGCGTTGTTAGAACACAAAATTTAGGCGTCGAGTCAACCCGTGACGGTCCGCCGACAGAAACAGAGATAATTGGAAGAAAGAGACTGCACGTGATAAGGGTCTATACTTCAATTTTCTACGCTGAAAACGAAGTTTTCGCTTCCTATGAAAACGGTACATTAAAAAAAAATTGTTTTAACGAAAGATGTCTAAATTTTGTTAACAACTCGAGGAAAGTCATTTTTTTCTATATGGAGCAGTAAAAAAAAATTAAATATAAAAATCTTCCGAAACAAAAAAATATAGACTTTTCGCGAGTTCTTCTTTTTTTTCATTTGACATTTTTTTTCTTAAAACAGGAATAAACGCTTGGGAATCCTGTTAACACGTGATATAATTCCTCGACAGTATTTAATTGCTTTTTAGTTTCTACAAATAAATGAGAAATTTGTAAAAATCATCCGATCTGATGTTCTTACGTTCCATCTAGAAAAATAATTTCACGTTTATGAATACTATTACGATTTTCAAAATATTTTCGTAGAAACCAAGCTCTAACATGTAGATACTTCCGGCTCAGGCACTAGTTGTTATAAGTTATTCAAACAAATAAATAGAATCTTTTGTAACAAATATGTTTGTTTAGAAACTTGAAATATTTGTGAACCACACGAAACACAAAATATAAATGTCAATAATGATAAAACATCCGTTAATACACTAGAATTGTATTTCGTTTTCAAAGGTAAACGTTCTTTATTTTATCTTTTCATTAACTTTTAATGCAAAATAATTTTCATATGGAGCCTAAAAATCTCCAAGTTTGACCACGATAGCACATCTCTAAAACGTATCGTTATTCAAATAAACTCGTATCGAAATCTGCTAAATTGTTTATTTTAAAGCAGTATCTGTCATCGCTACTGGGGCTCTCGTGGACATTTTTTGACTGATAGGTGGCCAGATAGGGGGACGTTTTAAATTAAAATTGGTCAATATAAAATTGCATTACCGAATATAAAATAGTTTTAAATTGTATAAGTACATTACTAAGTGTATCTTTGTTAACTTTTATTAATAAAATAAATATATTCTGTACAAGTTGCAATATTACTCTTATTGTAGTGGTAAATGCCGCATTACAATTGGCCAGTCTTAATGCAATTGCAATAAACTTGAAGGAAGGCATGCACATAAGAAGCCAATTGATTTATTTTTGCAATATTCTTGCACCCTAGTATGATTTGCCAGCAGTTCCTGCTGCAAGTATGGTGGAAAATATAGGAATTTTTACAATACCAACCAAACTAAAAGTTACTAAATATTAACCTTAAAATACGTCTCGTTTGTTTATTGTTGATCGTGTACTTGTGTTTATTTATATTCTTATTCAGTTTTTAGTTGTGTTTTGTGGAGTTTAAGCGTTTTTCTTTTGATAGTTTCACGGTACTTTTTTTTGTTGGTTGGCAGCCCTCGGCGAAGAAACCGCAACTTCAATAGTATTGCCGATCGTAAAACGATTTGCATGACATATTGTTTGCAACTCTCATTCCAAAAATTAACTTGCAGCAAATTATTTTAAGAAGAAAATAACTACAGAATATAAATATTATGTTATTCTCGTAACTGAACAACAGTCATAGCTCTACATTTATAACCAAACTACACCTTTCCAGTCAATATAGTTTAGAAAATGTTTCCAGATGGACGATTGAGCGAGAACAGTTCGAATGCACACTCCTGAAAACAGAAGAATAACGTATTTGAAATATTTACCTCATAATTTTCCTCTTGTTATTCGGATGTAACCTATTAGCCATCGAAGGGTCCAATTTTTTTAATTTGTCGTGCAACTCCTGGCTGGACATTTCGTGCTCATTATAAGGCAAAACAATAGATTCACTAACTTTCTCTCCAGGATCCTGAACCAGAATTTTCCAAAGTATTGATTCTATGTAATAATTTGTACCCCCAACTATGACTGGAAGTTTCTTCCTATCTAGAATGCTGTCGATAATAGGTAATACCCTATTTCTGTATTCCAAAACAGTGAAGGTCTCGTGAGGCTCTAAGATGTTGATCATATGATGTGGGGCAGATAATATTTCTTCTGTTGTTGCTTTGGCTGATGCTATATCCAAACCTTGGTAAATCTAATAAAACAAAAATATACTCAATATAAATGGCAATTAGATTGTGATGCAACAATACTTCCACTTGTATCGTTTTATTAACAAATTTATTTATCTTTGTTCAGGTTTGTTTGGATTTGTTCATAAAAAAACTTCTACAAGAACACGAAAATAACGATAAGAGTGAGATACCCAATTCCACTGAAATTATACAGGATAGCACAAAAGAATGTGATAATTTATAAACAATAATCAAATTGGCAGCTTGACTAGTGATGATAAAACACATTAAAGAAGAAGCACACTTTGAACTACATAAATTGTTAATGTTGGTAGTTTTTAAGTGTGGAGCTCTAGAAAAGGAGAACGTAAAGTTAAAGAAACAGATGCAAATGCAAGACTTAGTATGTGGGATAAAAATGAAATAAATATCATATAGTCAAGTGAAAAAAAAATATGCAGATGCTGTGACCACCAATAATGATGAGTATATGAAAATAGGATGAATCAGCAAGAACAAACTGAACAGTGGAAAACTCCACCTACCATGTGAATAATACATTAAACTTTAATTAATTAAAAAATTCTTGAGAAGCTAAACTTTATGGTGTCAGAGAAACGTCTTTAAATTTGTTTAAATCTCCGCTTTCAAAAAGGACACAACAGTTTTAATTATACAGGACAATAAAACATATTTATCCGATGAAGTATTGATCGAACTTGGCGTACCGCTGGGCAGTGCACTGGGACCGTTTATTTTTATCATATACTTAAACAATATCACGGAAATAGCTAACAGCTATGGGTACTGGTGTAAACTAACAAATTATGCAGATGATACAAATATATTGATTAGTGACGATCATTCATGTTGAAGAAAAAATTAAAAATAGGATGCAAGCAGTTGATGTGAAAAAAACGAATTAATATTAAACAGTAATAAAACCAACATTGTATTTTTAAAACAAATAGGTCACGTGTCGAACAACTACAAACAATTGCAATGAATGACAATTCCCTTAACATAATTGGGAGTGTTAAATTTTTGGGGATCGTCCTGGACGATGTGTTATCGTGGGAAAATCACATTGCATATGTTCGAAAAAAAATTAAACACTATATGGTATAGTTTCCTTATCCTAGCAAAATACAGTGTGTCCGCGGATGAGGGTACCCAATAGGGAAAAAATCTTTATTAGTCATTTTACGACCAAAAGTCATTCTTTATAAAAAGTTCTGCTTGTTGAGAACATGAATTGACGATAAAAAAATTTTCGATCCGATGTACAGGGTGTTAATAAATTAGGAAAATATGATAATGCTTCAAGAGAGAACTACCATTATTTATTATTTTTTATTTATTTTATAAATTATATAAAATTACTATAAATGTATTTATATTTAAGTATAATATTAGTACCTATTTCATAATTACAATTATGTTAATGTCTAAATTGGGCTTGCCCCTAAATAAATAAACAATTAATAAATAGAACCTAGTTATCATGTTTCCATTAACAATATATCCCTATAAACATCCTTTAACCTGAAGTAGGTATATTCCTTTTTCCAATTGACATGTGCTAAGGCCAAGCACATGGCACTTAAAGAACAAAGGAACCACATGGATTTTGCGACCAGTAGATATTAAAACATTTATATATTTTACACATTGCATTGTATGAAGCTCTTCAGAAGTCTAAGCTGATAATTTATCAAATTAATTTAAAAAAAATAATTTTCTAATAAGTACCTGCATTGAATCAGCACCAATGATTTCGCCACTAAATTTCTTAGCTAGCTCTAAAGATAATTTGGTTTTTCCTGAGCCAGTGGATCCCAAAATTACTACTAAAGGCATTTTGGTACTCATTTTAAGTCCCATGCAAAAATTTTCAAAATGTAACCTAAAACACAAAGCACATGCAACATGATTTCTACAATATTTTAGGTCTGTGGAAAAAGGATATGGAAAAAAGCAATAATATTATTTCGAAAAATGGGTAATATCTAAATAATTTAAAGAATCAAAAAGAAACTTACCAAATCACGAATTAATTTCTTTTTAAATTTAAAAGTCCTTTATACAGAAGTCAAGTACGATAAAGAAAGATAGAAGGAAGAAGGAACTGTCTGTATAAAAGAGATAGATGTAATTGCGCCCTCTTCCTTTAAATTCATCGGCGCAAACATCGTATATCATCGCAAACAGAAGAGAAAATAGGTGTAAGTTTGTGATATCGCTTCAATGCGACTATGCGTTGATCTTGACAAAACTTTCTTTTGAAACCACATGGCATGATACAATGACAAAGGTAAGACACCAGCGTGTCTATTATCGACAGGAGAACGATCATATCGAGAGATGTCACTATTTCTGTTTTTCTCTGCATTCCTTATAGACATAGAGAGAAACTCGATATGATCGTTCTCCTAACCTAAGTCGAGAATAGACGGACAGCACGCAGTGGAGACGTGGCTTAGCTCTCCTCATCACGTCAAGCAGGGTACAGACCAAGTTCGCGAGCTGCTCTCGAATAGTTCTCGAACATTTCCCGAGCTTGGTGTATACGCGTGTTCGCGAACAGCTCTAGAGCAGCTCGGCAGTTCGTTCAGGGTTCCGAGTCGAGTCGGTAGATCAAAGGGTTTGTTTGCGAACACGTGGCGAGCTCAGTATATGTGTGGACGTTGGCTGTTCGGCAGTAGTTTATTTTGGTCCATATTAATAAAAAATACATCAGGCTTGTATAGGAATCTCCTGTTGCCAAAAATCGCAAAGTCAAAGCCAATCTTTCCCTGGATGAAATACACTTCCGATAATTTGTATCTTGTTTTGATATTATTGGTTCTACTAGAACCAAGAGTTTTTCAAAATCTGCTACAGACATACGGCTAAAATTTCGAAATAAACTTTGGTCCTCCATTTGTAAATCTCTAAGCAAAGGAATTCCACCATATATTAAGCGATTTTGAAATAAACTTCTTTGCCACCATCGCCTGGTCTTACTTTTTGTTTTTTTCGACTCGATATTTTGTTTTACTAAAAAATAGGCTGTACAAGCAATTATTAGATCGCTATCTTCGTCGCTTTCCAGCGATGACATTTTTTTATTTAATTATTTCAATTTGTAATAAAAAATGGAGGATTAAATATTTTTTATTATTTCGAACACTCAACGAACTCGGCCGAACTGAACACAGGACTGAACCTCTTCTGGTCTGGACGATACGTTCGCGAGCTGATCGGGTTCAGTTCGGGAGCTGTTCTTGAACAGCTCGCGAACTCTTCATTTCGGTCTGTACCCGCCTTCAAAGACGCCAAGCGGCGACGAGCAGCTCGCTGCTTCCCGTATGTTTTCAATGGATGTTTTATAAGTGTGCCGGAATTTTGCCTTATTTTAGTGGTATTTTAGCTGTAATACGAGTTATTTTTTATGAAATTTATATACCTAACTACCATGATATTATTCTTTCATTTCACGTACTATTAAATGAATAAAACCTTTTAATCCCTTAAAAGAGAATCAGAAACGGTAACAGAATATAAATTTCCATAAGAAATTTAGAAATTTGCTCTGTGACGATGAGGCTGGACAATATAGAATTAAGAAAAAAGAGAGGACATTCGAATAGATGTCAGATAAGATAACCTCTTTTTTAATTCTTCAAAAATACAAGTGAAAAAAGCATAATCATGGATGTTTTCGCGAATTTAACCACTTCAGAGCCCCTTTTAATTATTAGTAGTGATGAAGAAAAAAGTAAATATGAAGACATAATTAAAAAATATGAGTCGGCACGAATTTCCACACTCGAAACAATTAAAGGTAGGTAATCTTTACAAAGATGATTTTGCAATAAATTTTCATTAAAAAAGTTTACGAAATCATTTACATTTATTTTGCTTTAATAACTGGAACCTTTTTTTGAATCTAGATGTTGAACAGAACTCTGTTGTTAATGTGGTGGCCATTGTTCCTCCGAAAAAATTTACATCAGAGGTACTTTCTAACATTCTTAAAATATTGAAACCAGAAGGGAAACTCATTGTAACAAACATCTCGGATGTAAGTTTTGTTGAATTTAGCCTAAAAACCAATGGATTTATGAATGTAGCAACTAATGAAACTAATATTACTGCTTCTAAACCAAAATTTGCCATGGGATCTTCGGCAAAGTTGAACTTGAAGAAACCAGCTGTTTGGAAACTTGATGATGATGATGAGGAGGACCTTATTGATCCTGATGATTTGTTGGATGAAGATGACTTGGCAAAACCAGATCCTACTAGTCTGAGAGGTAATGTTCAATGAATTTCTAGTAGTCATTTTCAATAAAAAAATTTGCGGGATACACAGTAGTTTCTAATGTGATTTTATGTGACGACAACAAATATATTTGCGACGTTGCCACATATATCTAATTATAAACATCTTCCACATAAAGATTTACCTCCTATCTTTTAAAACATGACAAAATAGAACTGCTCTTGGCAACTCTGCCTCTTGTGTTAATAGTGTAAATACTCGTAGCAAGACAGTTTTTTATTTGGAGTTCCTAAAACAGAACTTTATAAAAATTCCTCTGTTTATTGTATGTGCAATATGTGTAATAAATTTGTGTCAGATATGGACGAGACAGCTTGTTAAGCTTGTAGATAGTAAGTTGTTTGAAATTTAGTACTACTAATTTGAATGTAGGGGAGAGGGGCGATCATTGATCACAGTTTTAGTTTTTTTAAAAATTATAATCATGATTTCATCTATATAAGTTACATAATATGTCTTTCAGTATTTTAAATATGTTTTCATATATTCCACCAACAACACATTATGTATAATTTAGAGAAATTAAATAAATAATGGCCCATCAGTTGGACTGAGGAGATTTTCCAGGTCTTGCAAGAAAGTGTTGCTATTATAAATTGGTTCTGTACACTGCAGTTAGGTTAAGCTGAAAGTTTCCAATGTCGTATATAACTTTAACAAAAAATAATTGTAAACTCCACCCCCCTGTCTCTTTCTACTAAAAAAATAGCATTATACCTAGTTAGGTTATAATACTTCTCATCCCGTGGCATTAGCCAGATTTCACTAACAATAATTAGATGCATCTTCATCTTCAGGCTCTTTAAAGTAGCTTCTAGTTGTTCCATTTTGTTTTTAGGAGATCTAGCATTTTTATAAAATATGTTTAGGCTGTTGCAATCACTTTTCCTGCTTTTATTATACTTATTAATGGTATTATATTCATTCAGCTCTCCTGCCTAATATGCTGTCATCTTTGCACCAAACATACTTAAAGCCAGTTTTCCTTAATTCAATAGCTGTCCCTCGGACTGTCCTATATAACTCACGTGTGTGTCTTGACAGGTCCTGATTAATAAACATTCATTGGTTATGATCTGTTGCTATTCTGCAATTAATAGTATCTAAAGGGGTGTATTTCTTTTCTTTAGATCAAGTACGATGTTCCTTAATTTTTCTCGAGAAAAGGACACTAGTACGGGCTTCCTATTTTGTTGACTAGGTAAGGCTTTTACACTGTACTCATTTTCAGATATATTAGTACTTAGTGCAGAAAGTACCTTTTTAACATCATCAACCATTCAATCCAACAATCACAATGTTCTTGTTTATTTCCTCTGTGTTGGCCCCTTTCTTGCTTTTAGCATGTGTAATTTCTGTTTCTTGTTCGATCACCCTCCTTTCTTAGTGATTTGTTTTTGTTTGTGAGAACCTTGATGCTCTCTTTCATCTGCTCCATCATGTTTCCATTGAACGTGATACAGCTTTTAAGCTTGTATTTTCTTTAAAATTGACACAGTTGCCACTTGTCTTTTTCTTTTCCTACATAGGACAGTAAAAGTGTTGAATTTTGTTTCCTCACATCAGTATTAGTAGACAAAGGAATGGAAAAAAGAATGCCCTGGGGAACCAGGCGCAAACCCGTCCCGATACACCTTTTTATTTCAATTAAATCTTCGGAAGTATATCAATATAAAAACAACCTAAATGTATTGTTAAAGCAAACTTTTCAATTTGCCAACACTGTTTAAATACAAAGAAACATGTCATGTTGTGTATTTTATGAACCAATAGATTTTCTTCTCAGAAATATATAATACTTTTTTTTAGTCCTAATATTATGCCTATTTATGTTTCTAAAATATATATAATTTTTTTTGGTAGGCCATGACGGGTATTTAAAAATTTTTGGCGCAATTAATGCGTGACAATTACAACAAGACATTTATTTGACAATTAAACTTAACAGGTATTGTATTGTAGAAGTGCTATCGTGACACCCATCACGGAGTATATAACATCTATATTTTAAATCATATCATATAGTTAGAGAGACGGTGACAATAGGGGGTCCGTGAAGTGGAATATCAGTAATTTGGTTTTTCGTGGAGTTTAGGTCCCCCTCTACAACTTTTATATCTGATGAAATGCCGTAGAGCGTTGCTGAGAGGCGCTGTACCGCTTTAGATGGGAAATTCTCAATAAATTCAAAATTATATCGAGCCATGTCTAAAAATGAATTTACAACATCTGCATGACCCCAAAGTCACGGGAAACATATTTTCTGACAAGTCAACCCTTGCATATACTTTTCTGAGCGTGTTAAAAAAAATGAATTGAAAAATTATAGTCTCAAGTGACATGGGTCGAAGTGGGCTTAATCGATTTGTATTCACTTGGAGATGACTCGAAAACCAATTTTCTGATAAAAAGACTATTGCGAAAGTGCAGCATACTTTCAAGAATATCGTGAAAAGGAAGACTATGAAAGTCGGTACGAAGGTGCACGAAGTAAGGCTGCAGTGAGATCTCTTTGGACAATTGCTGACTGCATCGCTCTCTCAAGAAATAGATTTAGAGAAAGTTTTTCAGTACCCGATTACTCCAGTCCCATTTTCTCTCTGTCATACCGTCCTGTATCTCTGCGTAATATTGTCAGAATTCCGCCTAGCTAGGTGCGATTCTTATCAAATTTTTTTTTCCACAATATTTGGGTGTCGAGGAATGTAGTGTGACAATTTTCTGACATGTCAGAATCGTTTTCCGAATTTCCTCCGAGGATATTTAAGAAAAATTCCAATAATGAAATGGCGAGACCTGGAACGACTAAATTTTTTACACATAATCTTTAACATATAATGTTCCATTCTAGAAACTTTCAACTTCAAATTCGCTTTTTTCTTTTTTTTTTAATTTTCATTTTTTTTTGACACGCTCGGAAAAGTATAAGCAAGGGTTGACTTGTCAGAAAATGTGTTTCCCGTGACTTTGGGGTCACGCAGATGCTGTAAATTCGTTTTGAGACAAGGCTCATTATAATTTAGAATTTATTGAGAATTTCCTATCTAAAGCGGTACAGCGCCTCTCAGCAACGCTCTACGGCATTTCATCAGATATAAAAGTTGTAGAGGAGGACCTGAACTCCACGAAAAACCAAATTACTGATATTCTACTTCACGGACCCCCTATTGTCACCGTCTCTAACTAATATAGGTACCATCGTGCCGAAATAAAACTGGGACAGCAAAATGTAGTTTAATCTCCCAGACTATTAGTTTGTTTTGAAGTTGTGAGTTTGATTTAATTTTGTGACTGACGTGTCGAACAAAATATTTGTTGATCTTTTTTTCTTTGGATAAAATTAATCAGAGCTTACATACAGTTTTGTTTGCCTCTTTCTTTAATAAAATATATCCGATCCCCAATAAATTCTTCTACTATTCAGTTTTGCCAGAGCTCAACACAAATTATTACATGATGTGTAAAAGTCATGTATTTTTGTGACTACAAGCGTGCAAAAGTATGTAATTTATCCAGCAAATCGTGTAATTTTACAAATTCAGATTGGCAACGCTGTTCACAACAGTTTCATTAGCCAAAGTTACATCATATCCTAGAAACTAACAATTTTAAAATTTTTATTAGTATGTGGAACAACAGGAAAACGCAAAGCATGCAAAGATTGCTCTTGTGGGTTAGTTGAAGAATTGGCAGCTGAGGACCAATCTAAAAAAAATGTAATTTCCCCTAATGCTCCAAAATCGTCTTGTGGAAGTGTAAGTATTAAATAAGAAATTTTCATAAGAATATTGAGCTTTTTTTTGTATTTCGCCTAGTGCTGGGCTATGCTTAATCAATTTTTTTCGACGATATTTTGTTCGATCATATTCCGCTATATAACGTATTCAATTTCTATGTTAGTATCATACAGTTTGGAATCTTTACCAGTATCAAACCGGGGAGGATGTTATTAGCGAATCAAAATTTAAAAATTAAATTATTTATTTTTGAAGAAAATCAATTATTTCTATCTAACATTTAGATATATTTTTTTTTATGCAAATGGCTCAGTGACATTAAGGTCCATCCAGCCTGAGAGCGTCGAGCGTCGCGTATTGCACGTCACGTTCTTGTTACAAGAACAGATGAGACGAGATGCTCGACGCTCTCCGCCTGTATGGACCTTCATACGACGACTTTTATTAAATTGCGTTAAGGTGCATTTACACATGCAAGGATTTAGTGGCGCCAATAAAATCTGGCGCACCAGTAAATGAAATTAGCAAGTGTAAACATCGACTTGCATAAAAATTTATTTTTGCATGCATAGACCAAAAAGTTTGCATCCTTCTGAAATCACTGGCGCCAGTGATGACAAATTCGTCCAGAAAATCAAGACTCGCAAGTGTAAAAAAGAGCATTTATCACATGCTTAGATATAGTGGCGCCAGTGGTCGCACCATTTCTATTTGCACATCAGTAAAGGTTTACACTTTGTTGAGAAAACAAAAATAAGTGGCACGCCCGTTTAATTTTTACACTGTTTTTCACAGTGCGCACTATTTCGAGTGAACTTTCCGAAGCCTGTAAAATAGTCGCTGAACTTTTAGTGGAAAAAAAGAAATAACGAACAAGAAACGACGAAATGGCCGTATCTGGATTAAACCATGGATTGATCGTCGACCTGCTTTGGGTGCTTCTGCAAAAATCCTAGTAGAACTCGCAGGAAAGGATCTTGCTAGCTATGATGCTGCAAATGATCTATGCATGCAAAAATAAATTTTTATGCAAGTCGATGTTTACACTTGCTAATTTTATTTACTGGCGCGCCAGTTTTTATTGGCGCAACTAAATTCATGCATGTGTAAACGCACCTTAAAAAGTGTTTGCGTGATGGTGACCGCACCCCAGTATTTAGTTTGAATTTCGTTTATGTTGCGCTTCTAATATTTGTTGATTGTAGTTTATATAGTTTATTATGGCTAAAAAAAAGTGGTCAACAGAACTGACAATCAAATTTCTTGTAGGGTATGATTTATGAATCTGATCCGTGTTTATCGGATGTGCACCCAAAGCAGGTCGACGATCAATTCATGGTTTAACCCAGACACGGCCTTTTCGTCGTTTCTTTTTCTGTATTTCTTTTATCTTAATTTTTTTTCCACTAAAAGTTCAGCGACTATTTTACAGGCTTCGGAAAGTTCACTCGACATAGTTCGCACTGCGAAAAACACTTTAAAAATGAAACTGGCGTGCCACTTATTCTTGTTTTGTCAACAAAGTGTACTGTAAACCTTTACTGGCGTGCAAATAGAACTGGCGCGACCACTGGCCGCTCTAAATCCATGCATGTGTAAATGCACTTTAAACATTATAACCTAACAACCATTAGAAATCGCCCGTGATCGGTACGCCGACAGAAACAGCGATAATCGGAAGAAAGAGACAGAACGTGATCGGGGTCTAAATTTGAATTTTTACCGTTGGAAAACGTAGATTGCACTTTCTATGAAAACGCTGCATTTAAAACAAAAGATGTTTAATAATTGGTGGAACGTTCGTGATTTTTTTCTACATCGAACAGTTAAAAAAATTAAGTCTAAAAATCTTCCGAAGCCAAAAATATATATTTTTTTTCTTGTGTGACGTCACATCGGTAGCCTCGATGGAGGAAGCCGTTTGCTAGCCTCTAGCTTTAAGTAAACATTTTTAGAACATAGAGCTATCATTTTTTATTACATTTACAAAATAATGAACGTCCCTATTATATTTCTTTTCCAAATAAAAAGGTCTGTTTTATCCTAAAACAAAAACATCGGTAAAAATAACAGGCCTCTGATATTCCTGTAAAATTATGACGCACGTTCATCCTTTGGCGGTTCAACTATATGATAGAATTGGCACTAAAAAAAACCTTAGATTACAGTTAGGTTATATCATCTATCAGTGCTTCAGTGTTTCTCTAACATCTAATTTGAGTATCTAATTCTGCTTTAACATCTTTAATAAGACCACATTATGGATATGTCACAGTGTAAATTTTTGTTTTTAGTGTTATCTAGGAGATGCTTTTCGCTGCGCCACCTGTCCATATCTGGGAATGCCTGCCTTTAAACCGGGAGAAAAAATTCAACTTACCTCTACACAATTAAAAAGTGATATTTAGCATTAACATTTTTACAACAGGTATCTGTACGGTTGTTATCTCTCTGTTTAATATTATTTATAATTCCAAATAAAGTACCACATTAGAAAAAGTACAAGCTACTTTTTGTCTTTATGATAGAGTGTCCTGAATCTCACCTCCCGTCTTGTATAAGCATGGTTATTTATTATGATTTTTGATATTTTGCAGACTTTACTCATATCCTAGAGGAGCATTCTTAAGCGGGCAACATTTTCCTGCATCATATGTCTGAAATATTAGTGAACTGTACAATAATTGTTACAGAAATATATCTGGCAATGTATTGCTCGGCAATATTTCCGCAACGCATAGCCCATGTCGTTTAGCAGCGGCTTTTATTGTCCTAAATAAAAATTTTAAATAAGCATTGATGCGAGCTTACTTGAATAAGCACGATGCCGGCATCATATTAACAATATTAAACATGTTTGGCTATATTGCCGGGCCATCCGAAATATATTACAATATGTTTCTACATATTGCTGACAATGTTTCCGGCGACTTCCAGGTTATACTATTGCAGCCACACATTGCCGTAAAAATGTTGACCGTTTCGAAGCACCTTATGACGCATTTCAGGAAAATATTTTTAATTATACAGGGAGTCACAAGAAAGTGTGACAGTATTTTTTTTAGATTACATGACATATAGTTTGTTGCTTATTTGGGTGTCTCTTATGGTTACTTACATACTCCTAAAATTATACATAAAATAAAAAAAATATAAAGATTATAAAGTAAAAACAAGAAACTTTGCATACCGATTTAAAAAATTAATGAAAAATAAAAATAGTGCCTATTTTATACAATAGTCTAACTGTCTTATTAACTAAGTTTGATTGATACAAATTGTACAGGGTGTCCAAAATTTAGTGTCAAACTTTTCGAATTTTAAATCCCTTTATTTTTCTTATATTCAACTGGAGACCCTGTATATTTATATCATTCGATGCAGGATTACAAATCAAACATTTTTCCGTTATTTACAGAATACTCATTTAAGCAACTATTCCGATAAACATTTTAATGAATAAGGTGACGGAAAAATTGTTAATCGTTGAAATGGTATTGGAATAGTTGATAAAATGAGTTTTTTTTTGTAAATATCTCTTAATGTGTTAGGAATTGCCTTAGGGTTATAAAAGGAAAAAGATTTGATTTTTAAATTCTGCATCAAATGTCATAAAAATATACATGGCCCCAATTGAAAATAAGAAACATAAAGTGCTTTAAAATTTGAACGGTTTAACACTAAATTTTGGACATCATGTACAATCCGTATCAATAAAACTTCGTTAACGAGGCTATTAGACCTTATTTCATTCATGTCTTGTATAATTTTGTTAACGAGGCGCTATTTCTATTTCTCATAAACTTTCAAAATAAGAGGTGTAAAGCTGAATAGTTTTTATCTATTTTTTTGTTGATATCATTAAACTGATTTCAATCAAATTTTGCGGGTATGAAGGTAACCAAGAGGTACCGAAATAAGTAACAAAATGGCATGTAATCTAAAAAAATATATCTTCATTGGGATACCCCATATAGTAAAAAAATATTTTCTTGAAACGCTTCTTAGTATATGGGTAAAGATGAGGCGAGACCCAGGACCTTGTATATTTGAAAACCGGCCATTGGTGATGGTTTTTCCAAGCGAAGCAGTTGCGTTAGTATAGAGCAGTATAAAGTAAATTTTTACATGCTACCAACAGTGTATTTAAGCGGAAGTCAGTCGACCTTAGTAAACAGTAGATCGCCAATTGTTTTATTTTTAAACTTCCCCAATAATTCACAATAAAAGAAGTTCTCTAGCATTTTTTGCCTAAAACTAACCGATTGTTATTAAAAATTTGTGTTTTATCTTGATTTACTTACATGTACCTATTATGCAACGCTAACAACAATGAGAGATTTAAGAAATGAGATTATGTTCAGCACAGCATTTTACTAACAATTTTATGCTTTTTCACTTGACGCGCTTATCAATAATTATTCTGATAATGACCACAGGAATACAAACACCATGTGTGATAAAAAGATGGTTTTATTTTTATTTATAAATTTTTAATTATAAAACGATGAGAAATCGAATTATTCAAAATTACAATATCATACGAAATACTTCAGGGTTTTTTCAGAAAGTGACCATAATAATATGATTTGATTTCATTTAGAAATTGAATATTGATTGTTTCTAAGAATCGGCTACGCATAAAAAATGCATGAGACCTTGTGTAGATTGCTAGGAAAGTTTATAAGCGGGAATACACTGAAGTTACAGACTGTGCTTAGGAACGTCAAAACATTTATTTGGATTTTTCAAAAAAATTAATACCTTGTGTTAACTCGACATAATTCATTCCATCCTTAAAATAAAACACTGGTTGTATAAGATAGATAGATTTGTGCGTTTATTATAGGATATCAGTAAAGTTGCATTAATAAATAAGTTAACAAATAAATAAATCACGGATAAAAGTAGTTAAAGGGTAAAAATTGTAAAAAAATATCACAAAAGTGGTCACAACAGATATTATTCACATAGTTCTTTAGTTCTCGGTCTTCCCAGTTTTAGTTCCACTAAAGCGTCAAGCTTATTTAGTCCTATCCCATTCGCCTCCTCGTAGTAACTCAAATTTTTACATGTTCGGTACCAGTGGGAGAGATTCGGGTACTTTTCTGTTGATATCGGGGTGATGGCAGTTGCTGTACTAACTGTTGCTACGCAACAGAGATCTGCAACTGTCAAACTTTCGCCAGTGAGGAAAGTCTTATTTTCTAAAAATCCATCCAGAAGTTTGTATGATTCGGTAATGGCACTTATCTTTTCAGTGGGTATTTCCTTTTCGTTTTCTATGACGATTGACTGCTGAAAACAAAACTATTATCAACTGAGGGGTATTAGAAGCTGGAGAGAAGGACGTTTTCAAAATTATACCCTTCCTAATATTATATATTAAATACTCAAACTTAAAAACTACTTAAGAGGAATCCGGGCGAACAAACCCGTTTTTACATTGTCATGATACATTTCTAGCTATTTCGCCAGCTAGCGCGGATCTCCGAGAGTAGCGTTTGCCACGGATGTTACAAAGAGAGAGGATCAGTGAGTGACTGAGATGGAATAATAATTGCTCTTAGAATTAATCAAAAAATTAAACTTTCGGTTAAAAATAAATGTAATTTTTTTTGGAAGAATTCTTTTGACAAAAACTGTTTAACGAAAATACCCGCAAATCGTGCTCCGAACACGAACACGAACATTTTACACGTATGATTAGCGTATTCCTAGCAAAATCCTCAACAAAATTAATGCAGTACGGTATCAGTTTTATGCCGGTTTCTGTGGTTCGATTTAATATTTTTTAGATTGCTAAAAACTCTTTCCACACAAGTATTTGAAAATGGCAAAATTAATAACAGGGGAATATCAATTTGTATAAACTCAATGTTAGCCGTGATAAACAATAATGCAAAACAGTAAAAAATTAAAATTTTTAAATAATCCTCTCCAAATTTATATAATCCCCACCAATTGGCAACACTGCGTATTAGAGTTATTATCAAAGATAGAATGTTGCAGTTTTCACTTTAGTGTCTGTCCCACTTTTTAACGAAACGAACGTACCCAGTCTTTCTCTAAAACGTTGCATTTTTGAGATATTAATAAAAATAAATATTTTTAAATGTTAGAATATTAGAAAATATTAGAAACAATGGTCAAATGGTCAAAAATTGACAGATCTCTCACATATTTATTACTTATATGTGAAATATCTATTACGTAGGTTATTATAATATGCTTTTAATTTAATTATTCTTAACAATGGCCGTTTAGATAAGAATTATGAAAAATGTGATATGTTGGCATGTTTTATATAAGTAATCAATTTAATATTTAAAATAATGTTGCAAAATTTGGAATTTGTTTCCAATAAATTGACCATGGCCTTGTACAGCCCAAAATATGCTTAATTAATTTAAAAAATAATATTCCCCATTTAAAATGTTTTATTTTTGTTAATATCTCGAAAATTAAACTTTTTAAAGGAAAACTGGCTACGCCACTGAACTTTACGTGAAAATTTCTAACAAGATCAGTTTTTACCTTTTTGATATTAACGCATAACGGAAATACGAGGGATGTCTAAAAAGCGAAGATTTTCAAAATCCTGTAGATTAAAAACTAAGAGAGAGATAACAAATTTAACACCGGAATCTTTAGTGTGAAAACCGCAATATTCTATCTTTGATGATAACTCTAATACCCCCAGAAAGTGTCGAAAATGGGACACCCTGTACATTATACACCTACTTAAATGATCAACTTTTTTATTATTAATTAAAAAAAAGTGATTCTTCATAAAATGTACTGGATGGTCTGAAACCTAAAACGCAACCATCAGATATCAATTTTTTCGGTGTTATACGAAGTTATTTAAAAAAATTGAATTTGGCTCAAGTGTCTTTTTTGACAATATCAAAAATATAACAAAAGATGATCAGATTTAAAAACTAACTTCAAATATGTAATTACATCCATCTACCATAAATATGCAATTAATTCCTTCTGAGCAATGCAATTTTTGGAAATTAAACGACTAACTCCGTTTCCTCAGTGGCAAACAGATTTTATATTTTATAAATTCTAATGCGTTTTGACTTGCACTGTCAAACATTTCTTGTTAGTGCATACGATATTACATGTAGCTTAAAAGTGTGCAGTTAAATTTTCAGTTATTGTAAAGGTAATTTTCGAAAAATTATAACATCTGATTTTTCATGGCAGATGGGATGTAATTGCATATTTTAAAGTAGATTTTAAATCTGTTCAATTTTTGTTTCTAACAATTTTTGATACTTTATATTCATTCATATTTTTTGAGAAACCTCGTATACGACTGAAAAAAATTAATATCTGATGAAGTAATTTTTGGTTACTATATTATGACGTCGGTAAAATATTGTTGGATATTATGAACCGTATATATTTTATTTGATATGAACAATCACTTTTTTTTAAATTAAAATGAAAAAATTAATAGTAAAAAGTAGTAAAAAGTTTTCCATGTGGCTACAACTTAAGTAGACATACTCTGTATAGTATGATATTTTATTCTCTCATCGAATTCCAATGGAAATAATCCTATTAGTATTTTTTGCCGGCGACGGGGTCTTTACAGTCCGACGAAGTCCAACAAAGCGCCAGGGCGGCATGCATCGGTCTAATTATTTTACGAGGTGGCGTTAGCTACTTTATATCTGCTTGCAAAAAATAACATATAGAGATAATATTAAGAGAGGCTTTTTATTTGAATTCGACCAGAGAATAAAATATCAACTATACTCAGCAATTAGATAAATATCATGTACTTCTGCACGTAATGGTACATTAAAATATAGGGTGTAAAAAAGTTTACTTATTAAACCTTCAACTGCATTAGTTACAAAAATTAGCTTTGCCATGTTTTTTATAAAAAATTTTTCATCTTCAATGAATTTCATCTCGGAGACTGTTGGAGATGCGTGTTGGAAATTGTTAACAAAAGTTACTTGGACTTTAAAATAATAATGTCAATTCTAACTTCCGGTATAATCGGAAGTGATAGATACGTCAATATATCTTCATTAAATTTCGGCATTTTTTGTAGAGAGTACAAAAATTTCAAACAAATATCTTTTTAGTTCCCGAGATCTTTTAATATGTCAATGTCAATAAAATATGCAATTTTTAGAAGCCAGTATATCGACGTTCCCGTTTTGTTTTTGAGTCACATGATACAGGGCGCCTAGAATTTATTTATTTATTTTAGAAAATGGCCCTTTATATTTTTTTCTTCTCTATAAAATAGTTTTATCAGTTTTTTTAAATAAGGACCGGATTTTTTTATTTTATTTTTGAGAGTATTTTTTTACCCCAAACACAATGATGTATCACACAATTCAATTAGCCTTCATTAGGTAAATTTTGTAATGTTCTCAGTACGACCGTGATTTAAAAAAAAATCCATTATGTGATATTTTCATTTGATTTAGCTGTAATTAAGATAAAATTAAAACTAGTAAAAATCATTCTTTTTAAAAAAATAATACGAGCGAGGGTTTTTGAAAAATATTACAATACAATGTTGACTAATTCTGACGAGTTTTCATTGACTTTTTGGGTTTTTTTCTGCATGAAAAAAAATAAGTACGTTATTTATATTTAAAATAATGTACCATAGCGTTGGGTTTTTTTAGAAACGAAACTTTTTATAGTTAGTGAGTTATAGGTACATTATTTCTTAATATCCCAAGAATTAATAATATAAAGAACGACAAATCCTTACAATTACACTATTTACTCTTGGACAGAGAGTGTCTGATTCAAAAAATAGCTTCCGGTCGACTTGGTCCTTTCGTTCTGGGTCTTTTGGATATAGGCTATCATCAGTTCCATATTTGTCGACTAGATGTCCTAAGATCGCATGTGTGTCCCAACTTATAAAGTCTTCATCAATTAATGTTGGCACTGTATGGTCTGGATTGACCTAAAAAGTAAAAGAAAATGTTGTAAAAAATTGGCTATACTTAATGAAATACATACATATACATACTATATTATTCGATAAGTGGCAGTAATAATTATTTGGGATACTATACAGGGTGACCCAGAATATGTGGGTAATCTCGTGGATTCAGAACAAATCCGAACAAATAGTTGTTGGCATGTTTAGTTTGCCAGCGACGGACTAGCTTAAATATAATAATTAGGGATCGACCGATACCGATATCGGTATCGGTATATCGGCCTTCTTGGCCGATATCGGTATCGGCCGATATGTAACCACGATATCGGCCTATATCGGCCTAAACAAATTAAAATTGCTTAATATTTCAGTTGCTAAGCCTTTTTTTAAAGAAATTAAAACAGAAATACTAAATAAAAATCAAACAACAAACAAACAAATTTATTCTTATTGAAAATTTAACAAAAAAGTCATTAAAAATGTAGAAGTAAAGTAACACACTAAATTAAACAAATTAATATTTAAAGTTAAGTTTTGGCAAGTTGTAATGTAACAGAATTAGGCTTTCTGCTCTTTCCGGCTGAAGAAAATAGCTGTTCACTAGCAACACTTTATACATCAATGGAAAAATGTCTTTTTTTTGCGCCCACCAAGTCAAAGGATCTTCATTTCTTGATATTTTTTCTAATTTCTTATACAATTCAATCTCATCATCAATTTTATTCATCATATAATCAGTACTTCTCTTATATGACACTGATTTACTTGTCGTCATACCAGTAAGTTCATCAAAAGTATTCCAAAATAAACTATGAGAAATTGAGCCCGGGACATTTTCCTGAATTTGTTGGTTTACCATTAATGTCGATATTGCAGCCAAAATTACTAATTTCTAAAAGAAAATTTATTATATTACTTACTGTCATCAACATTTTTTTCTTTTGACTCCTCACTTAATTTTTCAATGTGAGACTTCGCCATATGATGCTTTAAATTGGTGGTATTTGCTGTTTTGCCTTTACCTCCCAAAGAAACAACAGCATTACATAATTTACAGGTGGCATTTGCTTTTATTGTAAGGGCATTAATTTCATTCTTGGAGAAATACTTCCAGTAAACACTTTTACTACTATAGTTATGTTGCCACTAATACTGCACTTATTGAAGATAATGAACCAGAACCAGACTCTTGTAAAGATGACGACGACGACTGTATGCATGGAGAACGCACTACAAAACGATCCATGTTTGTGAAAAATCAGAGCAATACTACGAGTTTTATTTACTTACTGTTTCCAACAGTATTCGGAAATTCTGGTATTCCCCGACCGAGCGAACGCCGCGCCGCTGAATTACGGTTGCTCTTCTCGGGCCGAATGGCCGGGCTTTGTTGAATTCGGGGAATTACCGTATTTATTTTTATTCCGTTAGGTGATTTCACAAAATATTGAATTTGCTCTGCATTTTTTTTAGTGATTTTATGGTTAATCCACATAACGGTAACAGTATATCATTATAAATCACTTTTACCTCATTTATAAAGCAAACAAATTACGACAAAATTTTATGGCCGATATATCGGTATCGGCCGATATCGGCTATGAGTATATCGGTATCGGCCGATATCGGTATCGGCCACAAAAAATCATATCGGTCGATCCCTAATAATAATGCTCATTTTCTTACACTCTGTATGATGAAGACACAACAATAATATTTTTGGACAGCTGAAACGTTGAATTAAAGGAAAGGTACCTACTCTTAATCGACATCGAAAAATTTTATATGTCGGTCCGGTTAACCGCAAACAATGAAATTATATCTAAACGAATGGACTCTATTCGCACTGTGATGCGGCTACCCGCAAACCGTATCGGTTGTCTGGCGGCGCTACATGAAAATACCGCGACAAAATACCGCTACTAAAAATGCCTTTAGAGAAAAAAGAGAGAAAAATATATACCTTGGAGAAAAATACCTATTTAATAAACGCCGTTCTTCACACTGAATGATTTTTTTTAAAGTTCCTATTCAATATACCTTGAAGAAGGAAAATACCGTTAGGTAGAAAATATTTATATACCTTGAAGAAAAATACCGTTAGGTAGATAATACTTATATACCTTGAAGGAAAATACGGCTAGGTACAAAAAAAATACCAACTACTACTTACCAGTGCGCCTGAATGACTTTTTTTTAGAACTTCCTATTGAAAATATAGAATACCTTATGTCCTTATGTAAACACCCATACAAAATATATAGGTACTTTGAAGAAAAATATCGTTAACCTGCATACCGCGACACGACGGTATTAAAAAATACATTCATCTTCGAAATGCTGCGGTTGCGATTACTGCACTGTACCTTTTCTTTACATTCAGATGTCCAAAAATATTATTATTCTCGTCATCATACAGGTTTAAAGAAAATTACCATTATTATATTTAAGCTAGCTCGTCCCTGGCAAACTAAATAATCCAAATGTATTTACAAAGGAGACTCATCTAGTAATCCTTATATTAAAAAAAAATGGAATGGATCGATTTCCACAAAAATTTATTAGGAACGTGTCATGTTATTTTTATGTGTTCTATCTAGACTCGGAAGATTTCCCACATATTCTAGGACACACTGTATAAATTTTTACGCGGTACTTTATCATTATTTAGTTGAAGTATGCACATAAATGTATACTTTTTGTACAAGCTTTATTACGAAGAATTGTACCGTTTTACGGACAGTTTTATAGGTTCAGATTATTTTCAAGGTTGCGGTTAAACTAAAGATTTTGTGTGTTTCAAGATTAGTTTAAACTCTGTCCTGATTTTCAACCTAACCTATAATACCGGCCATAATAAGAATCAAATATATCCAGACCCTCGAATTATTAAAATTATATTCGAAAACTCTTGAAGCTATCGACTTCAATTAACGAGATTTTCTCAAGAATTAATCCGGATTTTGATTTGTTGTGTTAATCTATGCTAAAATAAATAAACAAACCAGAAAATTGTACCCTTAGTTTTATATCTTTAAAAGTAATTTCGCATTACTTAAAGGGCGACAAGTTTAAGAAATTTCCCCTTATTTTGAAAAAATAATTTGGAAAAGTTGCTAAAGAAATGAAACACTAATATAAAATTTGTTTTCATTTTTGTAGTTTTTTCACGCGATTGGCTTATTCTTATATTTGGTATGTGCACTGGTTCTAACATGAAGAACAACTTTTTTATTTTGCATTTTTTTTTTCAGAAAATGCTCTTCATAACATTTTTTGCTTGTAATAAAAATAGGAAGGGCTTCGTTCGACTAATTTTTGTTTCAACCGACAGGGTATCCCACAAAAAGCGAGGAAAAACTTTTTTATTTTGCATTTTTCGAGAAAATGTTGTTTTTCATTTTTGCTTGTAATAAAAATAGGAATGGTGTCCACTAATTTGACTTAATATATATGGTGTCCTAAACAGCCTAAACAAGGAAAAACCCAAAAATTTCAAAAATAAACAACAAAAGGAACATAAAATATTTTTTTTATTTAACACACAATTAACAATTAAAAATAATAGCTATTCGAAAAGATCGCTACCAACTTCAACTTGTTGTCGTTTCTCTTTAAAATTATAATTTTTTGGGTTTATGCATCTTTTAGACACCCTGATGTTGCTTAAATTAGTCGGCGCCATTCCTATTTTTACTACAAGCAAAAAACGTTATGATGGGCAACATTTTCTCGAAAAATGCAGAATAAAAAAGTGTTTCATCGGCTTTTCCTTCTTGGGACACCCTATATGTTGAAACTCAAATTGGTTGTCGCCATTCCTATTTTTATAACAAGCAAAAAATGTTATGAGAACATATCCAAAATTTGGTTTGTTAGCTTAATTTTTTTTAAATTTCATCTCATTGTATCTGATTATTTTGGTATTTTGACTGTAGTATCATGGTAAAGTAATATACCCGAACCTGTTATGTCTTCTCCTGTAAGAACAAACCCAGCACTGGCCCTGCACGGATTAATAATGTGAGGACAGCAAAATTAGCACGAAATGGAATAGAAATATTTTGTTGCTATTTTTTGTCCGATAAAAAGCAACATCCTTACACTTTTGATATTTATTAAAATTTAGAATAAACAGTTAATATTCTGTGGGTTCTAATAAAATGTCTGTAAGATGATCTGTATCATATTTCGTATATTTGAATAAAAAATAATTTTCCAATATTTAAGCTATTGACTTAACGCAAAAGTCCGTAGGATAATAAGAAATCAACACATCTATAATAGTACAATTTCAACGTACCTATCATAATTTATACATTTTACAATTATTACTGTAAAACACAGTAGTTTTTTGACCCAAAACCTCCTCCACTAACGTCCTCCCGATCTGACATTCCCAGTTTAGAGACGGATCTAACTCTAACCCTAAACATTTAGAGTTTACCTGAGTTAAAGATTTACCCTTCTCTCACACTAAAACACTCATAGCATGTTTTGTTCTAACCGGTGTGTATAAAATTATATATGCAAAGGATTGCTATGGTCCAACAACCCATTCATTCAGTTTTTAATAAGAACCCCATGATTACAATAGTATACATATTTAATGCGTTTGACATGACAAGAATTGAAAATGTATCTGGCCCGTATGTTTGAAAAACTCGTGAACTATTTTACAAGGAAATTACTATTTTTTCATAGAAGATTCCAAAATTATGTCATGAGTTTCTTCAATCATGACGGGAAGCGATTATTTGTATTTAGCGGAGTACGATTAACGTTTTCTCAGAATAGATTAAGATTCCACCAGCAAAATCAAGGGCGGGAATTCTCTTCTCTTTCTAGAAGTTCAAAGTAGGACAGAAGACGATGACGCTACTTTGGAATGCGACGCCATGTTTTGAGGTACAATTGACGTGGTAATAGAAACAGTGCTCTACCCGTGTGATCGGTATATAAATACAAGAACCATTTAAAAATACATCATTATAAATCAACCTCAAAGTAGTAAACTCTTCTTCAAGAAATTTATCACTATTATCGCATGATATATATATTTTTTAATACATAAATGTGATTCCTTACCCAAAAATAAGACAAAAGGTGTTTGGCATTTCATCTATCAGGCCATTTGGAAATAATGATGATAATCAAGGGCTTGTCAAAAAGATTATATATCGGCTACGCCAGAAAGAGTCCACCTTGTATTTATTTACGTCAGAATATCGTAAATATCATATAATCTTAAATTCGCGTTATTGTTCCTTTAAACAAAGAGAAAACTTTAAAATTTACATTCTTTACGTGCTTCATGCTAATTTCCACAGCGCTTTAACTATCTTAGTCGTCTCTATATCACAATAAGCCGAAAGGCTGCAGTAATAGAAGTTCGGGCCTTTAAACCGACCCCCGCCTTTAACCAACCAACCATCTCTATATCATATATAAAACTCGTTTTTCTGTAATGCATATTTTCTGTAAGCATGTTATCTCGTTTTCTACTTACTCATTTTTGCAATTACTCCTGTATTAATTATCCCCCTCCCCCTGACAGTAGATTTTTATTCGAAATTAGCACAGCAAAACTTGGCTGGGGCCTCCCCACAAGGCGGACCCTGCGAGCCCCTTATCGCCACCAGCGTAGGCTGGTCATACTCCAACAGCTGCACGCCTTTCTTGAAAGTCAACTAATTATTTATTTTGTGAAAACAGTCCATTTCCCGATGGAGTGAAAGTATATATAGAAGAGAAAGTAAAACGCGCGAAATGAAGGTTTAAGTTTAAACTGTACCTACGTCATAGTGTGGAAGTAAAAATCCCCTGTCTTCAGCAATCAATACTAATTAAAACCCCAATTTGACTAGGATATCCAAGACCTCAGGCATTATGAAATAGGCATGCTTTTAGTGATTCATGGAACACATTAATTTTAACATTTAAAATTAATTTTTTTGACTCTCGCCCTAATTTTCTTAAGGATTAAAAGGAATAAAATTTAAAAAAATAAATGCCTTAGTTATCAATAAACAAAATTTCCCCTTCAGGGATGCATAATTTTACTTAGTAATAAACATTTTTCTTTCCTCTGTCCCATGAATTACTTTTTCTTACCACCAATACATATACAGTTTTAATTTAAACCTGACTTTAAAATTAAATGAGTGGAGTAGATTCTGAGTTTTACTTCCCCTTTTATTATTACGTTAGACTTGTTTGGTTGTTATTACCTACATATTTTTAGCGACGTATTTATAAAGTACACAAGCTGCATAAATTCCTAGCATAATTCTAGATTGCGCCAATAAAATGTAAAATATTACGATAATATGCCAACTATTCCGCTCACATTTTGTCATTGCAAATTAAGCACCAATCTAAAAATAAAAGTTGCAATTGTACAGAATTTACTTTTTTGTGGGTTTTTGTGTTTTTCGGATATCGGTTGCCGTTAGATATTTTTAAAATTCAAATATAAATTATATCAGTTGATTATGTGATTTTGGTAAATAATGCTGTTAAAATAAAAATGAATCACTAGTGTTGTGATCGCTCGAGCGATAAACCGCTTGAGTACTCGATTATTGAAATAACCGACATCGCTCGATTATTAAAAAAACTGCTCGAGTTATAAATTCAATCGAAAATCGTCGCCTGTTACATTTACTTTGTTACCTTTCACTCGATACCCGAGCTTCCCTTGATGCCGACGGAAATGTGCTGCTTGGTAGTGTGATCGCTCGAGGTAAAAAACTGCTTATATAATCGAGCAGTTTTTCGCTCGATAGGAAATACGACTATAGTTATAAATTCAGGCAAAAAATCGAATTGTTGCCTTTCACTTGATACCCGACCTTCGCGCGCCACCCGAAATGTTCCGATTGGTGACGTTCGAGTTTGACGCTCAGAAGGCTGACACGACATACGTCTTTCTTAAAGGTACATAAACGAGAAGGTGCATATAAAAAGTATGGCAAATCCCTTAGTGGATTCATCGCGACATGGGTTTTGTTCGGGTTTGTTAACCACTGGATAGCTAGCGGCGATTGTAAATTCTTGAAAAATTAAAGGATGTAATTTAAAAAAAAATCATAATCAACTTGTTCTTCCTTAATATAAACTCTGGACTGAACTTCTAAAACATACAAAAACAACTCCTGGTGTTTTATTAACACATTCTTCTACTCATAAAAATGTCAAGTGATTAATTGCTCGAGCGATTCACTCGATTATTAAAATCGTTCGAGTATCAAGTATTCGATTATTAAAATCATCGGTTTTTTCCAACACTATGAAACGCGGAAGACTCTTGTTGGAATTAACTTGATGTGTCTATCTGCCGTTTTGCTTAGATGTCTCTTCATATAGATAAAAACTGACTAAGTGCAAAACTTAAATTTAAAATAAGAAATAAGAAATTTTATTATTTAAGAAACATTATTTTAGGAACTTAATATAATTTAGACATTTCGAGCAACTTATTTATAATTTAAGTACATGCATTTAATGTAATGAGGAACATACATCTTAATATGTAATATTTTCTTAACTTTTGCTTAAACTACGTGAAAATAAATAAATAATGTTATAAGTCGATGACCATACTTTTATTTTAAAAATCGTATAATATAGTATTTGTTCGAGTATGTGAGGGAATACTTTTTCAAAACTGATTCTTCCTTTTCCTCCTTAATGTACATCAATACAAAAAAATAATTATTAAGTTAAAAATGGATATTAGGATGCGCACTTGCAACACTTTTAGAAATGCCGATAATTTATTATCGAAAAAGTCAAAGAAAATATATCAGTTTGAGTTGAGATGAATTGCTTAGAGTTTATGGGTTACCAGAACTTACGGTTTGAGATACTTGTAGAATGGGGTCCAGAGTTTGTTCGGGTTCGGTGCGATATAAACACTGGTGGGTCATGACCCTTAGAGGCGGTGAGGCGATTTCTCGGATGCTATGTTATCAAAATGTCATTTATACCTACCCCATGGCATTTTTACTTTTATCTGGTAGGATTATTTAGTCCTCAGATATCATAATAAATCAAAGTTTATTTTGCAATCCATCATAGGATGAGCTTCTTTCGTTTTAAAAATTTTATTTTGAAAAAATTATTTCACAGCTTAGAAAAATTTCTAAAATCAACGTAGCCATTGGAAATCTACACGTTTTTCTCAATAGTAAGCACGGCAATAATACAAACGCTGTTTAAGAATGCTACCACAAGTCCAGGCCCGGATAGATATTTCAGGTCAGCCGAGCATTTTCCATGGAAATATCTGCAAAAGAGAGTCAAATCACCAACTTGTCTTCCTGTTCTAGGTTGTCGAGGCTCTTTGTCAGCTCGTGGTCTTCGTTCAGCCGAATGACCTTCCTTTCGATAGAATCCAGTAGCCGATGAGTATGTTTGGGTGAAGAGCTCTAGACATGAGAATTTTTTTATTTTTTTTTTATGATCAAACACAAGCACTATAGGAAAAATCCTTTAGGGCACTCTGGGAGTGGTGCGTGTGCGCAAAAAGCGATTCACGTTGGTTTTGAATCGTTGGAGGTTATACTCGTTGGGAAAAACGACCTCGGGAAGGTCGTTCCACAAGGATGTAGTCCTCCAGATGAAAGAATTCTTAAATAATGAAGTTCGAGGAGTACTAAGCTTAACCACATATGGATGGGCGGCAGTGGTTCGTCGTGTATTTCTGCTATTCGTCGCTCTGGGCGGAATTAAGAGGGCAAGGTCAGCCGAGCACCTTCCATGAAAATATCTGTAAAAGAGAGTCAAATCCCCAACCTGTCTTCGATGTTCTAGGCTGTCGAGGTTCTTCGTCAGCTCGTGATCTCCGATCAGACGAATAGCCCTCCTTTCGATGGAATCCAGTAGCCGAAGAGTATGTTTGGGTGCAGAGCTCCAGACATGAAAGCAGTATTCTAGTGATGGTCGAATCTGGGCTTTGTATAGTGTCAAAAGTTGTTGAGGTGTGTATAACTTCCTGGTTCGGAAGAGTACCCCAAGCTTCTGAGAAGCTATCTTGGCGATTGCCACAACGTGGTTATGCCAAGATATATTTCCTCCCAGATTGACGCCCAGCAAATTAATAGATGAAGCGGGATTGCGTGTCCGGGTTATTTCCGGTTCTGTATTGTTAACCTTTTTTTTTAGAGAAAACTGCTGCCTGGGTTTTTTTAGCGTTAAATTCGACTTGGTTACTGTCACCCCAAGCCAAAATTTCTTCCAGGTCTTTGTTGAGGCGTCTGCGAAGATGTGCGTCGGCAGCTAATGTTTGCGCATTCAAAGAGAAAGATGAGATAATGGTGTTTACTTAGAAGCCCCTCATGCCAAACACGATCAGAAGCTTTAGAAATATCCAGTGCAACAACCCGAGACTTCCCATGATGTTCGATTGGGTTGTTCCAAATATGGGTGACATACGCTAGAAGATCTTCAGTTGATCTGGACTTCCGAAAACCATATTGATGATCGCTGATAATGTTGAAGCCTTCCAGGTACTTTAGAAGATATTGGTTAATAACTTTCTCCATTACTTTTGATATAACTGAAAGCAATGCGACTGGTCGATACTCTAGTGACGGTCGAATCTGAGCTTTGAATAATGTTAAAAGTTGTTGAGGGGTGTACAACTTTTTGTTTCGGAAGAGTACCCCAAGTTTCTGCAAAGCTATCTTGGAGATTGCTACAATGTGGTTATGCCAAGACATATTTCCTCCCAGATCGACGCCCGGCAAATTAATAGATGAAGCCAGTAGAATTGCGTGTCCTGCCATTACTATATCCAGTGCTGTAATGTTAACACTTTTAGAGAAAACTGCTGCCTGGGTTTTCTTAGCGTTTAAGTCGACTTGGTTACTGTCACCCCAAGCCAAAATTTGATGCAGATATTTGTTGAGGCGTGATACATGCTGTATGCGAAGATGTGCATCGGCAGCCGATATTCTTGCATTCAAAGAGAAAGATGAGGCAAGTGTGCTATCGTCAGCACAGCTAAATATCGGAGTTCTAGTTTTCACTAGAAGGTCGTTAATGTAGAGTAAGAAGAGGATGGGAGACAATATGGACCCTTGAGGAACACCGGCATTGATAAGATCGCAGTTTACTTAGAAGCCCAGCATGCCAAACACGATCAAAGGCTTTAGAAATATCCAGTACAACAGCCCGATAGTATAATGATCAGCTGCGTTGATCCAAAGATAGGTGACATAGGCTAGAAGGTATTTTGTTGATCTGGACTTCGGAAAACCAGATTGAATGTTGAGGCCTTCCAGGTATTTTAGAAGTTGTTGGTTAATAGCTTTCTCTATTACTTTTGATATAACTGAAAGCAATGCGACCGGTCGATAGTTGTTAGGTGGAATAGTTGATTTGGTAAAATTTTGGCTGGTGGTGGACCAAAAGGACCTAGATCCGTTTGGACTGTCAAGAAGTGTGTTTTTGATCCTCTCGTTATGAGCTTCATTGCTTTGATCTATTGTTAGCTTACACTGGCTTTGAGCTGTAACAAAGATGGTACGATTCTCAGCGGTAGGGAGTGTCTCTCCCACGTTGCGTTAAGGAATTTCATTGATTTATTTATACTCGCACCAAAGCGAGTGTTCGAAGTTCGAGTTTTCGTACCTCAATTTTTGTTTTTTTATTTAGACTCGCACTAAAATACACGAATGTTCGAAGATATTCCAGCGTTAATTATACTTGCACTGAAACATACGAGTGTTTGAAAATAAAATTTACTCCAGGAAAGATCCGCGGTTGACTATTCTCGGAATCTTCGGGAATAAACATTCTAAAACTTGTAGCCAAAATTACGGATCCCCCTTTTAAATAAAAATTTCGGCAATCAAATTGCCGAGAGTTTCACCTCTCGGAGAACCGGGGATTCACTGACTCCTGCCCGACAACCGCGCTCGTAAATAACAATTAATGCGACCAATCAAAAGCCGTTCGAATGATTCCTACTGATGGGAGGCGCTTGCTAACAAGTCTTAATTAAATTTATTAAAAAAAATTTCATTCATATTTATTAGTAAAATGTCGAATTTAAATTACCTTATAAATGAAAACTAGGATCACCATGCATATTTTATATTCGTATTAATTTTTTTATTACAAAATTAATATAGATAATGAATATCTACTTGATGGAACTAGATTCATGATATATATTTGAAACATTTTCTTAAATTGTAAATCTTAGGACGTTAATTACACAAATTACGTTTTAATAGCCATAACCAAGTATATACATATGAATATATATGAATATGCAATAATTTTCTGATTGAGCTAATGTTGTCTTTTTGTAAAGAAGCGTTAAGTATTGATTATTTTATAGAGAAATGAAAAAATTATTTTATTTTAGAAAACAGGGTGTTCCTTAATGAAGTGCTAATATTTCAGGGTGTGATTCCTTAGGTCAGTTTATAAAGAAAAGTTCATATGAATATATATATCCGCAACGGCTTAAATTTTTTGCTACAGGGTGTTGAATTTTTTAAATGGTTATTTTTTAATATCTCCGAAAGTACTTTAGATATTATTTTCAATTTTGGTATGTGTTAATAGGATATAGAACCACAAATTTTAGTTAGAAACGTTATTCTATTGTTCCACCAGTGGCGTCCCTGCAAACATCCTCTGATATTTTTACAAAAAAGATGGTACGCCACGACATTTTTCCATGTGGATATTTTTCCTGATTAGCCTGGTCAGTTCTACCTGAATACCCTGAAATATTAGCACGTCATTAAAGAACACCCTGTATAAGTAGTTAGGTGCCGCCTCATCTGACTGTTATAAAATAAATACATAGTATAAACTTTGACCAAAACGACCATCCACATCGCGCGTTAAATAATTTACCATTATTTGTCGCCAAGTCGACAGGAATATTTAAAAATAATTAAATGCTCGACAGGCGACAGTAATAAATGATTTTTACATAAACCTTATTCATAATACTTTCTTGTTTCAGGGCTATTTATAAACAGAAAGAAATTAATGACAACTATAAACGTTCGGAAAAGATCGCACACTGCTTGTTAATGCGGCCATTAGTTGCTGTTACAGTCTTACGACAAGTAAAATGGCATGAAAATTAAAACATATTTTTGAATTTCAAATGAGGTTGATGATTTAATTAAGTGCTTTGTTTTGAAAATATTATCGACTTAATGATTGTACCTGGAATAGTTTTTTGTTCTTTATTTTTATTATTCTATAGCTAGTCAAAAAGTCGGCGCTACGAAATTATGAAATTATTTCTATGATTTTATCTCAACAATTTTTTTCAAATTCCTACAAAGTCGATCCAGACGGTTCAAAGGACCGATTTTATGAAGCCTAAATTTTTCCAATTTAAAAACTGTGGGCCCCGAACAAAATTGAATAGTAACTATAAGTAGTGGCGAGATTGTAATGGAATATTTGTGGGTTCCGGCCCTCATCTAACGTACATATCCAGATCCGTCTGACGCACGAGTGTATGTGTATGATGAATATCGCGCCTCCAGTGGATGGTATTTCGTTGTTCCACAGTGACAACTTGGACATTGGTGACAAGTGGAATAAGATTCACTTGAATTTTGACCGAAAATTGGTCAAATTATAATCAATGACAGGTAACTCACAATCTATACCACCCTCGGTCTTTGACGACTGGGGAATATTTTTTTCTACCGTTATAACGATTTTAACTACGGATTGATTTTGATGTAGTAATAAAGTAGCTTTATTAATATTAACCTGCAGTTACAGCAAAGGAGAGTTCTTTGCTGCTTCACCGATTGAAAAGACACTTTGCTGGAAAAATAAATGTATTTTCTTACGCCCAGAGAAAGGTCAGCTTATGTTTGGTAACGTTTTTAAGTGTTTTATTCAAAATGTGTATATACAAAGAAATTTCTGTCCCAGGTAGAAAATATATTAATCCAGGTAAAATAATCCTAGCAAAGATTTTTTGTCAGTGTGATGTTTCGGTTACAGAATTATGGTTAACTAATTTGAATTGACTTGCATTATTTTAACTTGTAATTTTTACGTTTTGACAATTATTTCTCAGTTTATTGTTCAATTAAACATGGAAGCGAATTTTAGTTAATATGTTGTAAATTTTGGGGGGAGTGCAGTTAAAAAACTACAATCAAGTTGCATTAGTGTGCTAGGAGAGGTTTGCTAATAACTGACCTGCCAGGTCCCAGGATTTAACTAGCCTTGATCTTTTCTTTTGGGGTTTTACAAGGACGGCGACTGCACCTACCACTTTACATATGTTATGAATGATCGAATACGATTTGCCTGCTCATTGGTCATCGGTTTAGGCGGCGTGAAGTTTGCTCCTTGAGTTAACATTTGCTCATTGAGTTGACGTTTCGGCGATGTGCCGATGTTTCCGGTAACCAGGGTGGGACCCCAAAAATAGTAAGATGGAAGCTCCACGCCCAAAATACGCCGGAGGTAAACTCGCCCCCCATTCGGATCTCCGGGCGGGTTCTGCTCTAGGGGCCCCCTCAAGCGAAGTTCATCAAACAACAACCATTTTCGACAATTTACTGGGTTCCTCTAACAACACTCAACGAAGAAATGGTGTTGCACCTGCAGTTGCTAACTAACCTAGAATTAGCAACTTCAAAATTGATTTCTGCAATATTAGAGGGCTTAATTAGAACCACAATTCAGTCCACCAGTACTTACAATCTTCCAAGCCTCACGTGCTCGCACTGACCGAGACAAAGGTCAGATCGTCAACAAACACCGTCAGCTATTTATACCCTGGATACGATTTTCATTTCCGATTTCGACGCAACTTTGGGGTATGTCTTTTTATTCGAGATGATCTCTGCTGCCAACGAGAACTTACACTTGAACCGAAAGACTTTGATGTAATGTGGTTTAAAATATCAACGCAGAAAATCATCAAGTTTATCTGCTGCCTTTACCGTCCTCCAAGCGATACCCACTATAGAGCCCTTTTCTCATCACTAGCCAATACAATCGACTTCTTGCAAACTAAGCATCCAAATGCCGAGATTGCTATCTTTGGCGACCTTAACGTCCACAATGTTAACTGGCTTAAATATACAAATACAGATGATGAGCAAAGCCGCGAGGTCGAATCCTTTGCGATCAGTTCTGATCTAACTCAACTCGTAGAAGAACCAACGAGGATTCCAGACCGAGCTGGAGATTTTGCTAGTCTTTTGGATCTTTTCTTGACATTAAATCCAGATCTATATACCGTCACCGTACATCCTCCGTTAGGATCTTCCGATCACCTTCCGATCACAATCTTATTTTAACTCTAAGCGAACTACCAATTATTTCGGAACAACCTCCTAAACCTCGCAAGATATGGCATTACACATCGGCCGAGTGGGAAGACCTGAAAGACCATTTTCGAACGTTTCCTTGGATGAGCGTATGCTTCTCTTCTAATGATCCATCCATCTGTGCTGGGTGGGTCTCTGAAGTCATTCTAACTAGCATGGAAGCATTTATCCCCTCCTCCAAAAAACGCCCTTCCAACGGCAAGCCCTGGTTTAGCAAGGATTGTGAGCGTGCTGTCAGATTAAAAATCTGGCTTACCGACAGTGGCGTAAAAACCCTACCACTAAGAATCGTACCATCTTTATTACCGCTCGAAACCAATGTAAGCTAACAATAGATCAATGCAAAGAAGCCCATAACGTGAGGATCAAAAACAAACTTCTTGACAGTCCAAACGGATCAAGGTCCTTTTGGTCAGTCGCTAAGGCCGTCAGCCAAAATTTTACCAAATCAACTATTCCACCTCTCCGATAGTACAATAGCATCCACAGCCAGAGACAAAGCAAACTTACTTGTTGAACTATTTTCTTCGCATTCCACTGTAGATTTCCAGGGAAGAACACCACCCAACATTCCTGCAGTTCAATCCGAAATGACCGAGATCGTGTTCCGTCAGCGTCCCGTCAAACGAATCCTGAAAGGGCTCGACGTCAAGAAAGCTTCTGGTCCAGACGAAATTCCTGTTATAGTTCTCAAGAGATGCATCGATGAACTAACACCAGTATTTTGTAGACTTTTTAACTTATCCTACAAACAAGGAATATTTCCATCATGCTGGAAGACGGCGCGAGTCCAGCCTATACCAAAGAAAGGTAAGAGAATTTAACAACTATCGACCAGTCGCATTGCTTTCAGTTATATCAAAAATAATGGAGAAAGCTATTAACCAACATCTTATAAAGTACCTGGAAGGCTTCGACATTATCAGCGATCATCAATATGGTTTTCGGAAGTCCAGATCAACTGGAGATCTTCTAGCCTATGTCACCCATCTTCGGAACACCGCAATCGAACATCATGGGGAATCTCGGGCTGTTGCATTGGATATTTCTAAAGCCTTTGATCGTTTTTGGCATGAGGGACTTCTAAGTAAACTGCGATCCTATGGTATGCCCAGTCGATTCTGTGCATGGCGGTCTAGCTTTCTTAAGGACCGCTCTCTGCAAGTGGCGATTGACGGATTTCTCTCAGACACCTTCACCATCAATGTCGGTATTCCTCAAGGGTCCATATTGTCTCCCACTCTCTTCTTACTCTATATTAACGACCTTTTAGGGAAAACGAAAAATCGGATATTTAGTTTTGCTGACGATAGCACACTTATCTCATCTTCCTCTTTGACGCAGACAGCATGAAGTATCACGTCTCAACAAATACCTGGAAGAAATTTTGGTTTGGGGGGAAATGATGGCCATTCGTCTGATTGGAGACCACGAGCTGACGAAGAACCTCGACAGCCTAGAACATCGAAGACAGGTTGGGGATTTCACTCTCTTTTACAGATATTTTCATGGAAAGTGCTCGGCTGACCTGCACTCTTAATTCCACCCAGAACGGCGAATAGCATAAATACACGACGAACCACTGCCGCCCATCCATATGTGGTTAAGCTTGGTACTCCTCGAACTTCATTATTTAAGAATTCTTTCATCTGGGGGACTTCATCCTTATGGAAACCTTCCCGAGGTCGTTCTTCCAAACAAATATAACCTCCAACGATTCAAAACCAACGTGAATTGCTTTTTGCGCACACGCACCACCTAAAATTTGTTTTTAGCATATTTCTTTTTTAATTCCTCTTTCATCCCATTTGTATCTGATTATGTTGGTATTTTACCTGTAGTATCATGGTAAAGTAATATACCCGAACCTGTTATATCTTCTTCTCTAAGAACACGATTTGTCACTTACAATGTTATTCGATGCATGTAAATACCTTAAAAACGATAGGTTCAGTTAGAACTCCTGTTGTAATCTGAATTATTTGTAGTTAAATTATATTACCTATAATGTAATAGGTAATTCATATCTAACATAATAATATGTTATTTTAATATTTCAAAAAGTGCACTATGCACTATAAATGCAAAACTCTCTCGGAGCGATATTGAGAATTTTTGGATAAAAGTGATGAGAAAATGGATATTTTTAATTAAAACATTGTTACTATGTAACCGGAATGTTGCAGCGAGCGCCCTCTACAATCTACATTAGAATTACTACCACCCTTCACAAAATTTAATGCAAAAATATTTGTAGTAAGTTAATTAGGAAATTAGAACATAGTATCTTCAGTTATTATCAACTTTTGAACTAAGAAATTTTAGCCAAAACGCAATATTGTTACCCAAAGAATTTACAATTTACTGTGTAGGTACTATTAGTTTTGGGACACCGCACCCTGTATAAGAAAACCTTCCCCCTTTTTAAGAAGTATTGAAATTTGGATGGGCATGTTACCGAGTAGGTATACATAAGCCCTATATATCGTTATATCCCCACCGGGAAAATATGAGAATTGGCTTGAGAATTATAAAACAGGATAGAAGAAAAATTTACGCACGAACAGCTTTATAAAGAGTGAATTTCTCGGGGATCCCTAATTTAATCACTTATTGTGGGAAAATGGAATAGGAGACAATTTGTAGCGAAGATGCCAAGTATATTAGGCTTTTAGAATAAGTGAAGTAAATTACTCTTTAGCAATTAGCTTAAGAGCGAGTTTGTGAGTGATATACATTTTAAACTACGATTGAGGCTGTGGATATAACTATAAATTCGGGACTTTCAAGCAAGTGGGATTGTAACCAAGAAGGAGGTTATACCAGATGTTGGTTATAAAACACGGAATTGAATGTATATAAAGATTCACTGTTTATTCAGAAGAAAACTTTCAGGGGAAAAAGTTCTTGAAAAATATCCGCTTTGCCCCACATAAGTGACAAAGTGGATACATGTGTGGGGCAAACTGAACATCAATGACAAATACAAGAAAACACTTTCCATAAACAAGATTTTATTTAAAAGAGTAAGTAGATGTCCTGTTGAAACAAGGAAAAATTTGTTAGTGAAAAAGAGATTCCGACACTTGTTTCATTAAAAAAATGAAGAAACAGATTTCAGCAACTAAAAATAACGAAAAATATACCGTTTTTTTGTTGTTTATTATGTAAAATTTATTAAAATAAAAAAAGTTAAATTTTTACTTTTCCATACCTTAAAACTATGGTGACCACTTTGGCCCATGGTGAGAAATCCACTTTGCCCCAATTTATTATATATGTTTTTCATTCAATGGCTTGTATGCAAGCGTGAATCCAGTGAGGGGGGTCATAGGGGTCACAACCTGTGCGCGTGGGTTGGCCGCTACAGATTTTTCGACGACTGACGCAACCTTACTCCACATATCCTTATTTAGTTTTTTAAAATAGTTTTTCACTTTGGGATCCAAACATGTTTGAAAATAATATGTAGGTCTCCACTAAATTATAATAATAATGTACGTGTTTATTATTTAAGAAAAATAATGCGTGAACTTCCTTTGAGCTCGAGGTAAAATCTAAAAAGTATCGCTGCGAGCCTCGGACGAGCCTACCTCGAGTGGCTCATAGTAGTCTCATCAAAGACTTGCAGCCTGGTACAAATATGACAAACCAGACTCGTTGTTGGCAAGACTCAAGCGCGCTTCAGGCTTGTCTCGTCATATTTATACGCACCTTAACACGCGATTTGAACTTTATGATTTAAAAACTAACGACCTTGCCCATATATCCCTGATTTTTACACTTTTAATTTGTGCAACTCTTCTTGCACTGGCACGCATATAACCTTGGGTTGAACCAGTTACTGAAAATTTTCTTGCACACAATAACAACACACAACACTTATCTTAAACATAACCTCACTGATTAAATGATGAGTGGTGGAAAAAAGTATCTTTTCATAGGTAACTTGAATGAAATGATAATGCAAGTAGGTAAAATTAATAAATTAAACTACAGCAAGATTTTGTAAATGGCTTAGTACTGAAAAAAAATAGTATATTAAACACGGTTTATCTCATCTTTCGACAGTTATATAATATATGAGTATGTTTCGGTTATTACATTGTGCGCTGTCTCTTAGAAGACAAAACATCTTCGGGAACATACAACGTGGTGATAACCTCCCACATGACGAGCTTGGTAGAAGGTTACTGGACCTCATAGAAGGAACAAAAATCTTCTAACAAGATCGGGGTACACAATAAGGCTGCAGTGATAAAAGTTCGGGCCTTTAAACCGCCCTCGCCTTTAACCAACCAACCAACCATGTTACGGTTAAAGTGTTTACTTGGCTAGTTTATCGACTAGCTGGATAGTATACAAACTATTCAAATGTCTGGTTATTTCGATGGAAAATCATATTTCTACTAAAATAGCTACGAATATTGTTTGGTTTGTATAGGTACTATCCAGCTAGTTTACAAACTATCCACACTAGTAGGATAAAGAACTTAATGTTGCTAATAATAATAATACATAACAACCAACTCGTTGGTTAGTATGCAAACTGACCAATCTTCTTTGGTTAATTTATTAGAAAAGTGAGGTTATTTTTAAGACAAGTGTTGTGTGTTGTTATTGTGTGCAAGAAAGTTTTCAGTAACTGGTCCAACCCGAGGTTATGTGCGCTGTCAGTGCAACAGAGTTGCACAAATTAAAAGTATAAATTAAATATCTTGTTTTCAGATATACGTGTAACAGCAACTGCCACAATAAATAATAATTTTCTTCATTTTGTGGTTTCAATGTTGAGAATTATTATTAGAATATTTTGCCACACAAATATTATTTTTATGACACTTTTGTTTTTTTTACTGATTTTTAAGTAGTATAGCTCAATGTTATGTTATACAAATAAATAAGCTTTATTTTTGACCAAGAATTATTTTACTATCCTAACTAAATTGACCAAAGAGAATTAGTTAGTTTACATGCTAGCAACGAGTTATTATGTATTAGTATTATTAGCAATATTATTTTCACACTTTATCCAACTATTGTGGATAGTTTGTAAACTAACCAAAAACACCGGTTAATTTGTGTACGTTTCTTGTGGTTCGTACTTTAGCGAACAAACCTAACCAATATTCGTAGCTATTTTAGTATAAATATTGTCCATCAAAATAACCTGTCATTTGGATAGTGTGTATACCCATAAGGGCAAAAAAGGATTTTGGCGCCCCTTAAGCATTTTGGATCATGTTTTTTTATTTATTTTTTTCAAGGTAGGTAGGTAGGTAGGTGCTTGAAATAAAGCAAAAAATGAACTTTAGAAGTCATATTTATTTGTAGACTAAAATATCAAAATGAAACAAACAGAATAAAATCATAATAAAATAAATTAAAATAAATTCTTGTTCACACCTATTTAAAAGCATTTACCTAACTAATGGGGTACAGACACGTTGTTTATAAATACTAGAAAATAACCCAAAACTAAAAATCACATCTTTTTTTAGGAACAAATAACAGAAATATTGCCTAATGTCTACATATACAGGGTCCGCAAACGAAGCGTGGACGGAAGATTAAATCGTTATCGAAGAACTTATCAACAATACTGAAACAGCTTAAGATATTGGATTAAAAGCGGCATGTTTTAAAAATATTTTACATTATACAGGGTGGCCCAAAAAAGTGTGACAGCATAAAGTTATATTTTTTTAAATGAGACACCCAGTATTTTATTGCATATTTAGGTTCGTATTACTATCGTTTATAAGTGCCTCAAATTTTATTTAATTTAGTTTTGTAGTTTCGGAGAAATAAATTAAAAACTAAAAAAAATATACAGGGTGTACCATTTGAAAAACTTGAGAAAAATTATTTTAAAATGTGGGGTTTTTGAAAGCTTATTATGAACACCCTGTATAAAATAAATAAACGCAATTACATTCATAGTATCTCTAGACCTCTTGTCATAAATTTCACTCAATGCCGAGGTTAAGAAAATAGTTCTGGATTGTTTTTTTTGATTTTTTTATTCAGGACTTCAAAACTTTTTTTTTTTAGTTTTTAATTTATTTCTCCGAAACTACAAGACCAAATTAAATAAAATTTGAGGAACTTATAAGCGATAGTAATACGAACCTAAATATGCAATAAAATTATGGGTGTCCCATTTAAAAAAATATAACTTTATGCTGTCATACTTTTTTGGGCCACCCTGTATAATGTAAAATATTTTTAAAACATGCCGCTTTTAATCCAATATCTCAAGCTGTTTCAGTATTGTTGATAAGTTCTTCGATAACGATTTAATCTTCCGTCCACGCTTCGTTTGCGGACCCTGTATACATATATTATTTTATAAATATATTATTACTTGATTTTACTGAATGACAAATTCTAACTATACTTTTTTAGAAATGTTTACAATATTATTTTGATACAGATTACTAATAAAAAATGTAATTAATACTATATTTTATAGGAAATTTTACAATAAAATTTTTATTGAATAATAGAAAGGTTTTGGACTTGCATTGCCTTTATTTGTTATATATCACAACGTTTCAACTGGTAAGTATCTCCAGTCGTCTTCAGGTGAATACTGAACCTGAAGACGACTGGAGATACTTACCAGTTGAAACGTTGTGATATATAACAAATAAAGACAATGCAAGTCCAAAACCTTTCTATTATTCAAGAAACACCATTGTCTACAACCTTCAAACAGACAAATCTTTATTGTTTTTTTTTTCCGTTTGTAATGCCGGTTTTAAAATAAAAAGTAAATACTTTATTTAATATGACAAAATACATATTTAAAAATATAGACGCCTCCGCGGACCCTGTATATAAGTACTACTTTCTACTAATACTTAGATATTTTAAAAAATATGCACTATGCAGATACTTCTGATGAAGAATACCTAGGTAACTTCGTTATAAAATCAAAAATGATAGCTAGGTACAATAGAAAAATACAAAATAGCTATATTTTCCGCAAATTCATTAATTACATCGCTAAAATTTATACCATCAAAAATTTCTTGTTCAATTGCTAATATCGCTAGCCCAGACAATCTTTCTTGAAGCATTGTCGATCTTAAATAATTTTTAATGATTTTTAACTTTGAAAAAGGTCGCTCGCCAGAAGCTACAGATACAGGTAATGTCAGAAGAATTCTTAGTGGAATGCTTACGTTTGGAAAGGTGGAGATTAAATTGTTTTCAAATATATATTGTAAAATACTTAAGAAGGGGTCAGTATTATCAGGTAATGAAAACAACTTTAACGCTTTAATTTCATTAAACAAATCATTGGAGTCTATATCCTTATTATCCTGATCTGTCAGTCGTTCTTCAAGAACAGAACAATGTTTTAAAAGATCGCTGTCACTTAATTTGAATATGTCGCTAAAAAATCCGAAAATATTATCATACTCATTTAATAAGTCAAATCGGTTTTTTTATAGAGCTTAATGTTTGATCTATAATTTTGGGCATTGTTCATGTCTGAACAGGAAAAATCAAGAAACTACCGCCTGACAGGAATCAGCAGTAACTGGATGATATACTAATAAAATTTCGTGTGTATTTATACCTAATCCTATTTAATTTCTCAACTTTTATTTTAAAATTAATTTTTGTTTTTGTTTGTTTTTTTTTGGAAATTTTTGCAATTTTTGACCCTGGGTTTTGGCGCCCCCAAGGGATTGCGCCCGTGTGCATTGCACACTTTGCACATATGCTAGCGGGGGCCCTGTGTGTATACTATCCAGCTAGTCTATAAACTACACTTTAATCGTAATATATACAGAGTATTCCTGAATGATGTGCTAATATTTCGGGATGTGATTCCTTAGGTCATTTTATAAAGAAAAGTTCATATGAAGAACATATGTTGACTTTTTAAATGGTTATTTTTTTAATATCTCCGAAAGTACTCTAGATGTTATTTTCAATTTTGGTATGTGTTAATAGGATATAGAACCACAAATTTTAGTTTGAAAAGTTATTCAATTGTTTTTTCTTTTTTTTTATGATCAAACACAAGCACTTTAGGGCACTCTGGGAGTGGTGCGTGTGCGCCAGTTCCAGTTCCACTAGTGTCGTCCCTGCAAACATGTCCTCTGATATTTTTACAAAAAAAGATGATACGCCATGTGGATATTTTTTCTGATTAGTCTGGTCAATTCTACATGAAAACGATTATTGTTATGGTCGAAAAACTATTAGCCAATTCCTGCTTAGTATAAGAAAATCTCCCGTCTTGCGTCAATATAATTTAAAACTGTAAATAGATCCACAAATGAACTCGCCATCCGCAATCAATTCTTAAGAACCGTTTCATTTTTCGTAATCTGCACGGCAAATTTAAAACTTTTCAATTTAGTTAAAAAGGTACAAAATATTGGATTTTTTGTGTTGGGGAATTATTGCTACACAAGTATGTAAATGTTGGTTATTAGGCATCAATATCGCTTGTTTTGGCTAAACCTTTGACCATTAATAGCGATGAAATTAAATATGCCTTGAGTATTGTATAGTAGATAGGAAGGAGGATAGGAAGTCATTTGTGTTGTTTATGTTTCTATTCATTTTGATGTATTTTTTGGGGGTTAAGTTACTGATAGGGGGTTACAGGATTCCAAATCTTCAAATTATTGTTTTACCAATTCGGTATGAAAATACATATAAGCGTCTGTGGTGGTAATATAGCACTGATTTATACAGGGTCATTCGGGAGGAATAGTCACAGTTCCATTACCCTGTAATAGCAGACCCATGTAGTCAGATTATTAAAGCTATACCTATAACTTACCGGAAGATATACAAGTTTTATTTTGTGGGTTCGGGACTTTGGGCATCTTGCCTATGATTTCTCCTCGCACTATCATAAACATATCTACTTGCTTTGCGGTTAACTTATTCCGAATATCGCTTATATCAGCAGATTTAGTTAAACTCCTTACCCTAGTGATTATTTAAAAGTAATCACTTCATCTTAATACGGGAGCATTATTTATAACAAAAAGTAAAATATAGATATTACGATTTCATTTAATCAATAACTGTGATTAAATGTACGCACTGGTATCGTTAATCTACGTACAATTTGAAAAGGTTGTTGACTGCATCAAGGAAAATGTTGCTATCTTTAAACCGCAACATTATGTCTTTACGTTATTACGTTTTTAAATCCAGGGCTAAAGTTCCCGATTAGAAATAGAACAAAATCTATCAAACACTGTCATCTATTTAAACTGTCTAAAATTAACGTACTAGTTCAATAGATAACTATTGATTTAAATTTCAACTAGTTTTATTAAAAAGTCTACTTCGAAATCTATTTCATTTCACTAAATATTCAAAATTGTCAATACCTTGAATCTCATTTATCCAGCAATAATTAAACTTGTCCGACCAGGCCCAGACCAAACTACTTCCCTGTTGACTATACTGAACTAGATCACGTTTGTCACTAACATGGTGTTCGCTTCGAATCGTAATTGTCACCTCTCTACTGAGACTCTCTACACTCAGACTGTTTTCTGCGACTATTTGACTGCGAGTTGGGCCTGGTTATATAGCAAAATTTTCGCTTACATCGACAGTTTTCCCACACTATAACAGAACTCCGTGTAAGGAATTTCCTAAGAAATTTGCAACATTAAAAATAATGGTTCCTAATAAATATGCTGAAGGTACCATTAAAATTATATTTTTGGACCAGAACCGTCATATAACTCACTGTTATTACCGTGGTTTCTTAGTATCACTCTTAAAACGAGCTTACTTTGCATAGATAGCAAAAGTCGACATAAAGTTTATGTGACAGTTCTCCTTAAATTACTCATATCTTAAAACTACCAAGAATGAACACACAAGAATTCAACAACCTTATTCTTAAGTTCCCAGACAATAAACAACAGCTCAGCGGATATATGGTGCTAATGGGTTCACGTAACCAACATCTTCAAAAGTACCTGGAAGGCTTCAACATTATCAGCGATCATCAATATGGTTTTCGGTCGTTGATCGTGTTTGGCATGAGGGACTTCTAAGTAAACTGCGATCCTATGGTATGCTCAGTCGATTCTGTGCATGGTTGTCTAGCTTTCTTAAGGTAATGTCGGCATCGTTACCTATTGAAGAACCGAACCGGCGCGCGCGACTTACCCGGAACCCGGAAGTATTGATTCCGATTCGACTGATTCGAGGTAGTCGGACGAGATCGAATGTACATAGTACCGAATGACCATACTCGGATTAATTATCCGAATGAATTCATAACTGCAACAGGCAATGACCTTTTTTTCCTTTTAGGTGTCGATTGTGTTGTAATTTTCCTTATGCCTTGTCTGGTGAGGGGTCCGAAACAACGCAATGACATTTTTTTTAGAAGTGGATTAATTTTATAACTGTTAACGTAACGAGTTCGAATGCCGACGCCGAATTAATTAGCCTCGGGTGTAATTATTTCGATTCGGGTTCTCATTCGCGTCCCATTTAGATATTCGAATGCATACGAGTATCTCAATACTCGGATTCAACGATTATTTTAATTCGAATTCTTACATCGCTACTTCGCACTTTCTCCTTTTGATATTTTGACTTTATTTCATTTCAATTGTTTTAACTTATTTCTCGTTCCGTTAATTTATTTTTATTGCTCATGTCCAATTACTTGTGTCCGGTTTGATATTAAAAGGTACAAAAATTAGAATTAATTTATTGAAACATTTTCAAATTATTTTATATTACTTTCTGTGTTTTGTCTCTAATATTAATTAACTTTTACTTGATAAACCTTGCAAGACAAGAAGAATTATTTCCGTGTGAGAATTTGCTGCCTTTGATATTTTGGTACGCGTTACTCCTAGAGCTCGTGTTAAATAAAATAAAATAATTAGGATTTATTAATTTTCTTTACATATTCACTCTGGTTTAGCTGTTGGCTTACCACAACCCCCGACTTACCCTGTATCAAGGGCGGATCCAGAAGAACTTCGGTTTGGGGTGGTGGGGGTGGGGGATGTCATACAAGGAAAAGTTACAAAAAGTAATACCCTGTCGCGTTAGTGATTAGTCAAACCGGTATATATGGTATTTTTCGTGTTATTGATGGTTTGGGGGAGGAGGTCATGACCCCTCCCCCCCTGGATCCGCGCTCGAACTGTATATCTTAGCGTACCTACATTAACTTTTCCTTACACTTAAATATAATTATGTTTTGATATTAGGTTTTTTACTTCATTTTCCCTAGGGATGGAATTTGATGCTTTAATGCTAAGTAGCTAATTCCGGCAGGTGGAGCTTTTTATCCGCTGCGGCTTTCAGCATGAATGAGTATATAAGCCTAAATTAAAAACGCATACCATATTACGAAGAGGAATAATTGAAACAGAAAAAAATGTTTACCCGTTTTAAATGTGGTTTAATGGATTTTACGGTCCAGAAGGAAATAATATTTTAATTTCTGGATGGATGGCTAGTTATATAGCGCTGTGGGGTGCTCCAAGCATGACCGAAATTTAGAAAAAAGATAATTAGGTATTTTTGAAAATTTTTACCCCCTTCATATATGAATGAGGATTCAACTCAACCTATGTATGTATTTATGGTTTTCTTCACTATCCCGAGACATATTTCCTTTAATTTTTCACCCCAAAATTTGAAAACTCATAACGTCTGCCAAGTTTATGACTTATTTATGCAATTAAGGATTTACAAGCAATGCTTGATGGTTTATTAAGGCTATATACATTTCGAAGATAAGAATAATGCAGGTAAAAGTTGTTTCTATTACTTAAACATCATCAAACATTCTAACTATAAAGTTTAAATGCTACTATTAAATCTTAATCTCGAACAAACCCGAACAAACCCGAACAAACCCTCACTATCCCGAGACATATTTCCTTTAATTTTTCACCCCAAAATTTGAAAACTCATAACGTCTGCCAAGTTTATGACTTATTTATGCAATTCAGGCATTGAAATTTATTATTGTCAATTTTCGACTTTAGAATTATAGACACCTTCCTAAATTGCTGTTGACTACATCAAAATATTTCAGTTTAAATTAAGGAAGGGAACTGTTGAAAATCTTCTAATATTCATTCATTTCATTCAGTTCATTGTTGGCAATAGTCTCTCAATTCTCAACAAAATAATCAGGAAGGGAAAAATAATGTGTCAAATGACAAAAGGAATAACAGGTCATTAGGTTCTTGGCGGCTCAGCTATTAGCGGTTTGCGAAAAATGTGTTTATTTAAACTTTAAAGGTACCAAATACCTTTTTTCTGATGCAATAAATTCACAGGACAAGTTTCGCAAGTGTACTAAAATTAATGAAAATTTTGATGAAAAATTAAATATTTAAAGTTTTGTTTAAGTTAATTAAGTTAGTTAAGGTGTGAAGAACTAGGCCAGTGGGAAATCATTATGTTTGTGCCGAACCCTATTCTGTCGTTCAAACAACAACTTCATTTTCATTATATTGAAGATCACGCGTAGAAAACCGTTCTAAATCATTTGAATCGCTATGGATTTCCAGCAAATATAAGTTAAGTCAAGAAAAGATGTACTTATTCCTTAGAGAAAGGAGAAATGGAAATAACTCCAATAAGCTCAAATAATATTTAATATGTATTTGCATAAAATTTGAATTTTCTTAAAATCGTCCGTTTTCGTAAAAAAGCATTCAATGAAGGAAGATTTGAATAGATTTCCATTTTAATAAATTGTCACAGACAATCGTCGGGAGTTTTCATTCGTTTTGTTTTATTCGTTGTCGCTCTTTTAAAATATGAAAAATAAATTCATGTTTCATTTATTTCGCCCAAAAACGGTTGAGCGATTTCTTATAACTGCCAGGAAAAACACGTTTGTTGAAACAATTTATTTTTCCTTATGAGAATATTAAAATTAAGGATTTACAAGCAATGCTGGAAGGTTTATTAAGGCTATATACATTTCGAAGATAACAATAATACAGGTAAAAGTTGTTTGTATTACTTAAACATCATCAAACATTCTAACTATAAAGTTTAAATGCTACTATTAAATCTTAATCTCTACTTAGTTTTAGATTCGATGTTTTCAGATAAAAAATTAAAACAGCAAAAAAAAATACTGGGAAGAATAAATCAGAAATAAAAAATTTACCGAAATATGCATTTTTAATTTTCTGTTTTAACTTTATTGGCACGCCACTGACTAATTCTTAATTTTAGCCAGTGGATGAAACCCCCCTACAAATAAGTAAAATAAAGAAATTCAATGTAGTACAGTTTAAATGTTATATGAATAATTTAATTTTTTCCCAAAAAAATTCATGACATACATATTATTATGTCAGGTTTCAAATTATTTTAAACAACTAATGATAAAACTTTAACTATGACATAAAGGACATTGGCAGAAATAACATTTTCACAGTCACAATATAACCCGGGAGATGTTTGAAAAATGAGTTCTAATATTTTGGGTACCATCTCCTCCAGCAGAATTCACCTAGGGTTTGTTCGGGTTTGTTTATTAAATATTGAGATATTCGGGTACATCTTTCGTAAAGCGATATCCACTCTAATAATATGTAAAAAATATTATTACAACGGCGTTCTAGCCTATACAGGGCGTGTCAGTAAGGTATCTGGCTTCGATACCGCCTTAACTATTAAAGATAGAAAAAAAAGTTCAATACAAAAGTTACTAAAATACACAACCAAAAAATATTTTACAACCTACAGGGTGGCTCAAAAGGAGGCATTGATTTTTTAAATAGGAAATTTTCTTAAGATGTTCTATACCTAAATAATTTCTGAAATAATTTAAGATATGTCTAAACTCAGGTAAAAATGGGAAGTCCTGATTACATAATTTAGCCAAGATTGCTTGGGAACAAAAGATAAATATTTTTTTTATGCAGCTGTCATTATTAAATTAGTTTTCACTTGCGCCTAAAACGTATATTATGAAAACCAGTACCTCATTTAAAAAATTATAGTTAACCCAAGGAATTTAACTCTAAGCAGTAATAAAGCACAACATTTTAGAAAGCTGCGTCAAAGAAAATTATTTATTTTTTGTTTCAAAGCTATCTTGACTAAATCATTCAGAAATTAATTAAGAAATTATAAGATTTAGGTATAGGACATATTTAACAAAAAAGGAAGGTATTCGGAATATATAGCCTTATAAAAACTAATTTAAGGAATATTTAAAATCTCTGAGTTGTCCAAGTTCTAACGAACGCTTTGTATAAGAGATTTAAAAAATAGTAGCATAGATCGATTACGTATTTTAGGGTAGCCACAATGTAAATTGTATCTCGATACATGCATCAAATAACATTGTATGTGACATTTTGACCAATATCAGAGTTCAAAATAAATTTCAATGTTTCAAACCTAAAATTTGGGTTTTTAGCTTATTTTTTTTTAAATGCCTCTTTCATCCCATTTGTATCTGATTATTTTGGTATTTTGCCTGTAGTATCATGGTAAAGTAATATACCCGAACCTTTTATGTCTTCTCCTGTAAGAATTCGATTTATTCGATGCATGTATCGATCTGTTTAAGTTGTATAAACAGGTAAAGATTGTTCCACGAAAAATGGATATAACTTAATGACTGCAGTAAAAGTACCTGGGCGATCCCATTATTTATGACCGTTTGTTATTATTATGTGGAAAGGACCGGATTGTAATAATTATAATTAAATATAGGCACATCAGGTAGGTTAGGTTGCTTAAGTTATATTTAAATATCTTTTTGTGGTAAAATTTGTTAGTTTTTATTTCTTGCCGGACTACCATGAAGATACAACGGCCGAACTTTTTGAGGAATGGTTCAAGAGTTGTCTTTTACTAAACATTCCTCAGAATAGCGTGATAGTAATGGACAATGCGAGCTATCACAGTCGCCAATTACATAAAGCTCCAAGCTCAAATAATACAAAATTGAAAATTCAGAACTACATGGCGGTGAATGATATATATTTTGAAGAAAGTTATAAAAAAAGTGATCTTTTAGAAGTTTTAAAGACATTTTGTATAAAAAAAGTATATGTTTGTGACACATTGGCAGAAGAAATTGGACATGCAGTGCTACGGCTCCCACCCTATTTTATTGCATTTTTAACCCCATAGAGCATATGTGGCACCAGTTAAAATCACTGGTTAGGTCTGAAAATATTTCTCCGACTTTAAGTTCTAGTGTTGTAGAATTAATGCGAAAATGCTGCTTTAATGATATTCCCCCTGGTAGTTGAAAAAATTCAGTCCGTCACGTAATAACTGTAGAAAATTCGTATATTAGTCTGGATCGTATAATTAATCCAATTATAATTAATTTTGATGAGGATAGCGATAGCGAACAGAACTATCTATAGAATGACATTATAAATGTAAATAAATATGACTAGTAATATTTAAAAAAAATGTTATATCATTTGATTATATTAATATAATCATATCATTACTTGTTTTCCTTAGTCCGTTCCTTTATACTTCACTTGTTTATTGCCAAGCTCTTGTCGACACAATGGGACCGACCCAGGAAATAACGTATCCAAATTTCGTGAAACGTACTTTAGTTATGATTTTTAAATCGTACCCTGAAAACTATTGGCATTTCAGAAAAAAATAATTAGCTGACAACGCTGCATTACAGTTAGAAAGGTTAAACATTGTAATTATTCTATTTATTTCTTATTACTTACTTATTCTTATTCGATTAAATCAAATTCTGGAAAAATATACCGGCTGTTCCATTTCAAAACAAATGTATTCAGTGCCACTTTTTTAGGACCACCCTGTGGTTGTAAAATATTTTTGGTTATTAATTTTAGTAGATGGTTTAACTTTTGTATGAAAGTTTTTTTAGGGCATATAAATAATAATCGATTAGGTCTCTTATGTAAAGCAAATGAAAATTAAAAATTCATAATGCTTCTGTTATAGATCGTAAATAGTTATTATGTAGTCATGCTACTTACTATGTCTCATAGGCAAAATGTTTATTTTCAGGTGTTTTTAGTGTCACAAAATTTTCTCGAAAAAGGGGAGAGCAATTCTTAGCTCTAAAATTAAAAAATGTGTTATTGTCGTGCAAGATGAAACTAAGGTAGTAAAAGCACAAAAAAATGTTTAAAAATTCTTGTTTCATTTTTCAGTATATTTTCTTGATTTCGCTGAACCTTTTCCTGTTTTCAAAAGTAATTTATTTTTACATCATGTTTTAATTTCCCACCCCCCAATAAGAAATCACTAATGATAAACAACTTACAACAATTAAGATTAAAGGAAATATCTTTGTTGTTTCAAGGAAATAGCCTCCTCCTTCGAAGTCAGGCTATTTTTACTTTGAAACAAGAAAAAAATAAACTCAAGCTGTTTGTTAGAATATTCGGTAATTTTTAAGCAATCAAAAAATTGTATTATTGAAAACAATTTGGCATATTCTGAACCATTACCTAAATATTGGCCGTGTAATATGCCTGTACATATACATGCATGTACATATACATGCATTTTATTAGCAATAATTATTACCGGTACTTCACCTACTATTACATTTTCACTTATTAATTCGGTGAAAATGTCACACTTCTTACAGACATTTTTTAAATAAGAGGTTCTAATATTTTATAAAAAATGCCTTTCCATTAAAGATGCGTTCGAACGATTGATTCCGAAAACGTGAGACATTTTGAAATAATTAAATGATTTTGAAAAATTATTTTTTACTGTTATGCTCACCTATGCACCAAGTGCACAGGGTGTCCCATTTTCGACACTTTTTTAGGGTATCTCGGTTATTGTTAGTGCTATCAAAAAAGTAATGTAGGTGTCTTGTGCTCTTTTTGGGTGAAACTTAAAATGGTAGAATCAAAATTCGAAAATTTTCGCTTGCTTAAGAGATATCTACGGGGGAAAATCAACCAATTGACAATTTCTAAATTACCCTATATTTTCTTAGTTAAAAGAGATACAGAAAAATGTTTTATACAGAAGTTTATTTATAATGATTGTTGAATATTCTGCCGTTTTCAGAATAAGTATACGGGGTCAGATATGAAAGTTATCAGACCTAACCTCATTTTCTTAAATGGAACACCCTGTATATTTTAATTTAAAAGATAGCATTTTAAACTCTCTTTTCAAATTTATACATCATATATGGATATGATAGATATCGTATCAAATATTTCAAAATATTGATAAGTCATTCTCACAAATGAATATGTAAAAATGAAATTGACGTTAAATGTTAATAACAACTAGAATGTCAACATAGTTGTCTCTAGGATATTAGCTTTTGTTTCATGGCCTACTGTGGTTTAAAGTAATAAAGTTTAAATAAATCGCCTAGGAAACCAATATTATTTGGTTTTGAATCGTTGGAGGCTATATTCGTTGGAAAAAACGACCTCGGGAAGGTCGTTCCATAAGGATGAAGTCCTCCAGATGAAAGTATTCTTAAATAGTGAAGTTCGAGGAGTACTAAGCTTAACCACATATGGATGGGCGGCAGTGGTTCGTCGTGTATTTGTGATATTCGTCGCTCTGGGCGGAATTAAGAGGGCAAGGTCAGCCGAGCACTTTCCATGAAAATATCTGTAAAAGAGAGTCAAATCCCCAACCTGTCTTCGATGTTCTAGGCTGTCGAGGTTCTTAGTCAGCTCGTGGTCTCCAATCAGATGAATGGCCCTCCTTTTGATGGAATCCAGCAGCCGAAGAGTATGTTTGGGTGCAGAGCTCCAGACATGTGAGCAGTACTCTAGTGATGGTCGAATCTGGGCTTTGTACAGTGTCAAAAGTTGTTGAGGTGTGTACAACTTTCTGGTTCGGAAGGTACACCAAGTTTCTGAGAAGCTATCTTGGCGATTGCTACAACGTGGTTATGCCAAGACATATTTCCTCCTAGATTGACGCCTAGCAAATTAATAGATGAAGCCAGTGGGATTGCGTGTCCGTCCATGACTATATCCGGTTCTGTAATGTTAACCTTTTTAGAGAAAACTGCTGCCTGGGTTTTTAGCGTTAAATTCGACTTGGTTACTGTCACCCCAAGCCAAAATTTCTTCCAGGTCTTTGTTGAGGCGTGATACTTCATGCTGTCTGCGAAGATGTGCGTCTGCAGCCGATGTTTGTGCATTCAAAAGGAAAGATGAGATAAGTGTGCTATCGTCAGCAAAATAAAATATCGGATTTTCCGTTTTCACTAGAAGGTCGTTGATGTAGAGTAAGAAGAGAGTGGGAGACAATATGGACCCTTGAGGAACACCGGCATTGATGGTGAAGGTGTCTGAGAGAAATCCGTCAATCGCCACTTGCAGACAGCGGTCCTTAAGAAAGCTAGACAACCATGCACAGAATCGACTGGGCATACCATAGGATCGCAGTTTACTCAGAAGCCCCTCATGCCAAACACGATCAAAAGCTTTAGAAATATCCAGTTGAATAGCCCGAGACTCCCCATGATGTTCGATTGCGTTGTTCCAAATGTGGGTGACATAGGCTTGAAGATCGCCAGTTGATCTGGACTTCCGAAAACCGTATTGATGATCGCTGATAATGTTAAAGCCTTCCAGATACTTTAGAAGATGTTGGTTAATAGCTTTCTCCATTACTTTTGATATAACTGAAAGCAACGCGACTGGTCGATAGTTGTTAGGCAGGATTCTCTTACCTTCCTTTGGAATAGGCTGGACTCGGGCCGTCTTCCAGCAAGATGTAAATATTCCTTTTTTGTAGGATAAGTTGAAAAGTCTACAAAATACTGGTGTTAGTTCATCGGCGCATCTCTTGTGAACTATAATAGGAATTTCGTCTGGGCCAGTAGCTTTTTTGACGTCGAGTCCTTTCAGGATTCGTTTGACGGGACGCTGACGGAACACGATTTCGGTCATTTCGGATTGAACTGCAGGAATGTCGGGTGGTGTTCTTCCCTGGAAATCTACTGGAATGTGAGGAAAATAGTTCAGCAAGTAAGTTTGCTTTGTCTCCGGCTGTGGATGCTATTGTACCATCGGGGCGTGTTAGAGGTGGAATAGTTGATTTCTTGAAATTTTGGCTGACGGCCTTAGCGACTGACCAAAAGGACCTTGATCCGTTTGGACTGTCAAGAAGTTTGTTTTTGATCCTCAGGTTATGGGCTTCTTTGCTTTGATCTATTGTTAGCTTACATTGGTTTGGTTTCGAGCGGTAACAAAGATGGTACGATTCTCAGTGGTAGGGTTTTTACGCCGATTTTTTGATCTGACAGCATACTCACAATCCTTGCTAAACCAGGGCTTTCCGTCGGAAGGGCGTTTTTGGGAGGAGGGGATAAATGCTTCCATGTTCGTTAGAATGACGTCGGAGACCTCAACAGCACAGACGGATGGATCATCAGAAGAGAAGCATACGCTCATCCAAGGAAAAGTGCGAAAATGGTCTTTCAGGTCTTCCCACTTGGCCGATCTGTAATATGCCATATCTTGCAAGTTTTAGGAGGTTTTTCAGAATTAATTGGTAGTTCGCTTAGAGTTGAAATAAGTTTGTGATCGGAAGATCCTAACGGAGGCTGTACGGTGACTGCATATTGATCAGGATTTGACGTTAAGAAAAGATCCAAAAGACTAACAAACTCGGTCTGGAATCCGCGTTGGTTCATCTACGAGTTGAGTTAGACCAGAACTGATCGCGAAGGATTCGGCCTCGCGGCCTTGCTCATCGTCTGTATTTGAGTATTTAAGCCAGTTGACATTGTGGACGTTAAAGTCGCCAAAGATAGCAATCTCGGCATTTGGATGGTTGGTTTGCAAGAAGTCGATTGTATTGGCTAGTGATGAGAAAAGGCCTCTGTAATGGGTATCACTTGGAGGACGGTAAAGGCAGCAGATAAATTTGGTGATTTTCGGCGTTGATATTTTAAACCACATTACATCAAAGTCTTTCGGTTCGAGTGAAAGTTCTCGTTGGCAGCAGAGATCATCTCGAATAAAAATACATACGCCGAAGTTGCGTCGGAATCGGAAATGAAAATTGTATCCAGGGTATAAATAGCTGACGGTGTTTGTTGACGATCTGACCTTTGTCTCGGTCAGTGCGAGCACGTGAGGCTTGGAAGATTGTAAGTGCTGGTGGACTGAATTGATGTTCGTGTTAAGCCCTCTAATATTGCAGAAATCAATTTTGAAGCTGCTAGTTCTGGGTTGGTTAGCAACTGCAGGTGCAACACCATTTCTTCGTTGAGTGTTTTAGATCCCAGTAAGTTGTCGGAAATGGTTGTTGTTTGATGAACTTCGCTTGATGTGTGTCGCTTGTGTGTTATATATTTGAAAATAGAATTTAAATGCAATCTTCTTAGATTAAAATATACAGGGTGCTCCATTTAAAAAAAATGGGGTTTGGTGAGATAACTTTTTTACCTAGCCGCGTATCATATCTGGTTAATACGGCAGATTATTCAAAAATCATTATAAAGAAACTTTTGTATAAAACATTTTTCTGTATCTCTTTTAACTAAGAAAATATAGGGTAATTTTGAAATTGTAAATTTTTTGATTTTCCCCCGTATCTCTTAAGCGAATGAAAATTTTCAAATTTTGATTTTATCATTTTAAGTTTGACCCAAAGAGAGTACATGATACCTACATTACTTTTTTTTATAGCACTAACAGTTATGGACATACCCTATAAAAGTGTCGAAAATGGGACACCCTGTACAATATCACGTCTCTATAACAGATCAATTTTCATTCATTAGGTTTCATCATTTCTATTGTAAGCAAAAATATAGAAAATTTGTCAAAGTTTCAGCTATCATGCATAAAAAATTGGGTGTCATAAAAGATTTATGTTGAATCTAAAAGCATAAAGTTCTGGCTTACAAAAACCCAACGCAGCGCTGGATATAAATTATTATTCTTCCATATTCCCGGAACAATTTTCTTTAGTAACTCTAATAGAAGCATAATAATATAGTCGAGCGACTAAGGGGATATATTTTATATCCGTTTATGGCGAAATCTAAAACTAAAGAAGCTCTCTCTCAACTAATAACAAATTATTTAAAATTCAAAGATGAATATTATAAACAATCAGACGATTTAGCTATGGGCTCTCCACTAAGCCCACTGAATTTTTCATGTCAGTTTTAGAAGAAAAGAAACCTTTATAAACTCAACAATTTAAAAAAATGACGACATATTAGTGTGCTTCACAGGGACCGAGGAAGAATTTAAACGTATTTTAAACCAACTTAACTCTATACATCCCAAAATTAAATACACGCTAGAAATAGGAAACGACTCTATCAATTTTCTGCATCTCAGAATATCAAAAACCTTGAGTAAAAAACTACAGTTTGACATTTACAGAAAACCTGCATTTACAGATATTACAATACCACATGACTCTGTACATCCAAAAGCACATAAATTGGCAGCATATAGATCAATGATGCATAGAGCTCTATCTCTACCACTCTCTAAAGAAAGTCTGGAGATTGAGCTCGGTACCATCAGGGCTATTGCCGTCAATAATGGGTATACATTAAAAGAAATAACCTCTCATGTCAATAAAAATAACATACACTAGCTGTAATGCAAATATATTCCATAAAAAAAGAACAAAAACTCAAAAAATTTTATAGCCTTACATATTCAGATCCAACCTCAGAAAAAAATGCAGATATTTTATCATCTGATCAGGTAGCTATAGCATTTCAACCTTCAAACAGTTTATCCAAATTATTTTTTAACGTCAAAGATAAGCGTGAATAATATAAAAAATCAGGAGTTTATAAGTTAAAGTGTAATGAGTGCAATAGCTGCTATATAGGACAAACTGGACGAAAATTTGAAACGAGATTTAAAGAACATAATACATGCTATAGAATAGACTTAATCAAAGATCATCTAATTTTTCGAATCACTTTCTAGATACAAACCACATATTTCCAGATATAAGCAACCTACAAATCTTACACACTGAACAAAAAGGCCATAAATTAAATTTATATACTAGAAAACATTGAAGTGTATAAACATAAAAATACAGTAATATTAACCTTTTAAACACACAATTAGATCTCGGAAATTCCCCGCTATTAAAATTATTGTAAAAATCCCATCAGGCACGTGCATTCTTAGATTCTCTGAATATTGACCCGTTTGTCCCTAATTTAAGTTTATTAGGTGCACTATTGTGTCACACATTATTTATTATACCATGTTAATATTTTTATTTTCAGTAATACCTATATTATACAAGCTTAGTTTGGGTTCACTCTCGTATGAGCGTCTTGAAGATGTAGTTGTACTACGAAACGGCCGTAACGCCAAACCCCTTTTAATATACAGGGTGTTATGGAAATGACTTATTATATTTAAATGGGTGACTCCTTGGGTGTCCTAGAGAAAGTCTATATACTTTTTTTTTAAATCGAATATCTAAATACTACTGAAGATGTAGTTGTACTACGAAACGGCCGTAACGCCAAACCCCTTTTAATATACAGGGTGTTATGGAAATGACTTATTATATTTAAATGGGTGACTCCTTGGGTGTCCTAGAGAAAGTCTATATACTTTTTTTTTAAATCGAATATCTAAATACTAAGGTAAAAACCCTTTTTACCCTCATACTGTCGCCTCGTTCCATCTGGATTCACTTAGCAACAATATGGGTCACTAACGTCACGACGTCGAGGGTGCCACGTGTTTGACGTATACGAATTTTAAACGTTTTGTTAGTTGTATTGCCCGATTATTTTTTAGTTGTGAAATAATTCATAATAATAAAGGTTGTGATGTGATTTCAAATTTGTGTGATATTATCTACTGTTGGTTCTGTTGAAAAACATACTTTTGTGTTTTATTTTTTTATGGAATTTAATTATAAAACGGATTATTTTAAAATAAGATCGAATGTAAGAGAGTATGTACCTTAAAATTGCAGTTTTTTTTATCTAAAAAGTTTGAAAAAGAAGTGATAGCGCGAGTCAAAGACGTCTTGTTGTCAACAACTGAACACGTGCGTTTAGAATTAAGGGATGCAATATGACAACATCGCATTGCGCTAACCTCTTTTGAACCTGGATTGCGAAGGGCCTCAGGAGCGGCCACGTAAATTTTGAGATTTCATATAAAGTGTATATTTCGCTTAATAATTGAAAGCGCCATTTATGGTTATTTTTCTTCAATTTATTTTCATCTCGGGATTTGCCGGTTTAAATATAATACGTCAGTTCCATAACACCCTGTAGTGACAAATAACAAAGTAAACTTTAGTTCCATTTTATATATTTAAAATGTATTGTCACAAAGTAACGGACGAGTCAATTAATTCACTAAAAAGTTGGTTAATATGGAGCATAATTAATATCTTCGCAGCGTTATTTTTATTTTTTCTAAAAAATACGTACCCCTTTGATAAGATACCAAGATAAAGTAATTATCACCTCATTTAAAATAAGCAACGGCGACACGAAACCCTGGCAGAAATTGAATTTTGTTCAACTTTGGACGGACACCGGTATTTGAAAAAATATTGACTGATAAATGAAAATTTGATTAGTATTTTATTGCTTCATTTCGTGTTCAAAGGTTGTGTTGTTTTTCTATTAAATATTTAATTTAACTTCGGAAGAAAATAATTTAGCAATTTATTTTTAAGAGGTTGGAGAAATAAAGATAATGAGAAAATGTAATTTTGACTTTCTGTTATAAGGTAGACCCCGAAGTCACGAGAGTAAAATAACAATTCACCGTACAATGAAATAATTAAAGTATAGGTACCTAATCAACGGGCGGTCGCGCTTGAAGCTTTACTTGATACCGAAATTATTTCCTTTTCGATATCGTCGTGAAGGGAACATTGATTCGTCTTTTTAAGCAGATCAAACATGGAATTTTATTTAAATTCAAATTTCTTTTTTTTTGGTTATGAATAGATTTGATAAAATGACACTCGAAAAATTTGGGTGTGGCTAATAGGCGCCATAACAAAATGGCGGCGTTTAAAAAATTTCATGGTTATTGTTTTTTATTACCCTTATTTCATTCATCAACTTTCAACAAAAAAATAAATACAACTTGGCATAGTGTAGTAGGAATCAGACAGGTACGCTTTCCTGCATATTTCATGGTGTTCAAATTAAATATGGCGGATGGGCGCCATCTTGGTAAAAAAATTTGAGTATCAAGTGGGTTTTGCGATACATCATTTTAAAGGTACTTTACGATCCCAGAATAATGTGTCCATATTCTTACCCGAAACAAAAAGTCCTTCGGAGGCGTCTATATTTTTAAATATGTATTTTGTCATATTAAATAAAGTATTTACTTTTTATTTTAAAACCGGCATTACAAACGGAAAAAAAAACAATAAAGATTTGTCTGTTTGAAGGTTGTAGACAATGGTGTTTCTTGAATAATAGAAAGGTTTTGGACTTGCATTGTCTTTATTTGTTATATATCACAACGTTTCAACTGGTAAGTATCTCCAGTCGTCTTCAGGTTCAGTATTCACCTGAAGACGACTGGAGATACTTACCAGTTGAAACGTTGTGATATATAACAAATAAAGGCAATGCAAGTCCAAAACCTTTCTATTATTCAATAAAAATTTTATTGTAAAATTTCATATAAAATATAGTATTAATTACATTTTTTATTAGTAATCTGTATCAAAATAATATTGTAAACATTTCTAAAAAAGTATAGTTAGAATTTGTCATTCAGTAAAATCAAGTAATAATATATTTATAAAATAATATATGTATACAGGGTCCGCAAACGAAGCGTGGACGGAAGATTAAATCGTTATCGAAGAACTTATCAACAATACTGAAACAGCTTGAGATATTGGATTAAAAGCGGCATGTTTTAAAAATATTTTACATTATACAGGGTGGCCCAAAAATGTGTGACAGCATAAAATTACATTTTTTTAAATGGGACACCTAGTATTTTATTGCATATTTAGGTTCGTATTACTATCGTTTATAAGTGCCTCAAATTTTATTTAATTTGGTTTTGTAGTTTCGGAGAAATAAATTAAAAACTAAAAAAAAAAGTTTTGCAGTCCTGAATAAAAAAATCAAAAAAAACAATCCAGAACTATTTTTTTTAACCTCGGCATTTATGACAAGAGGTCTAGAGATACATGAATGTAATTGCGTTTATTTATTTTATACAGGGTGTTCATAATAAGCTTTCAAAAACACCACATTTTAAAATAATTTTTCTCAAGTTTTTCAAATGGAACACCCTGTATATTATTTGGCTATTTGACGTAGAATTCATAGACAATTTTTTTTTGTAATACAAGCATATAAGTTATATCCAGCCGTTTTCGAAATAATTATAAATATCATAAATTATGTTGTTTAAATAGAGTTTTTATTGGGAAATTTTGTTATAGGCGACTAGACTAATAATTGTAAACTAAAGTAAAAGTTCAAAATAGCTTCCTTTTACTCTTAGAGTTTACCGTATTTTAGTTATTTCGATATAAATTCTAAAAGCATACATTTTTGCTACTTTTATTATTTAATTTTATTTTTTATTCTTAATCGAGTTGCCATAATTTCTTTTTGTTTAGATTGTCACTATGACAGTTAAATAAAATTATTTACATTTGTTCAGTCGTCGAAATTAAGTACTAACTTACACAAAATGTCGAATTTTAGAAATGGTAAATATGATTTTTATACTGGATGAATGTGCAAGAAATTGCCTTCTCGCGAGCCGAGTGTATGCTGAAAGATATCCAGATATTGAGAGAAAGCCGATAGCAAAATCCTTCGAGAAGTTGTTGCAAAAATTTGTAGCAACAGGAAGCACTGCGTACACAAAAAGGATAATAATCAATAAACCCGTTATTAATGAAGAAAATGAATTAAGAGTTCTGTTGGCAGTAGAAGAAAATCATTAAATTAAGTAAAAGGATGCTATTTTGAACATTTACTTTAGTTTACAATTATTAGTCTAGTCGCCTATAACAAAATTTCCCAATAAAAACTCTATTTAAACAACATAATTTATGATATTTATAATTATTTCGAAAACGGCTGGATATAACTTATATATGCTTGTATTACAAAAAAAAATTGTCTACGAATTCTACGTCAAATAGCCAAATAATATACAGGGTGTTCCATTTGAAAAACTTGAGAAAAATTATTTTAAAATATGGGGTTTTTGAAAGCTTATTATGAACACCCTGTATAAAATAAATAAACGCAATTACATTCATAGTATCTCTAGACCTCTTATCATAAATTTCACTCAATGCCAGGTTAAAAAAAAAAGTTCTGGATTGTTTTTTTTGATTTTTTTATTCAGGACTGCAAAACTTTTTTTTTTAGTTTTTAATTTATTTCTCCGAAACTACAAAACCAAATTAAATAAAATTTGAGGCACTTATAAACGATAGTAATACGAACCAAAATATGCAATAAAATACTGGGTGTCCCATTTAAAAAAATATAACTTTATGCTGTCACACTTTTTTGGGCCACCCTATATAATGTAAAATATTTTTAAAACATGCCGCTTTTAATCCAATATCTCAAGCTGTTTCAGTATTGTTGATAAGTTCTTCGATGACGATTTAATCTTCCGTCCACGCTTCGTTTGCGGACCCTGTATAGTAAATTTTAAGAAACACTATAGTAAAATTATTAAAATTTTATTGTTCGATTTCCTATAAAATGTTGTAATAATTACACTTTTCTTTATTAATCCGTACCAAAATCATTTAATTTATTTAAATTGTAAACATAATTTACAAAAAACTATAGTTATGAATTTCTAATAAAATCAAATAAAGTATATTGTAAATTCTTAACGAATGTAAGTGAAAATAATTTAGTTATAACTCCAGTAGGCAAATCTTATTAAATGTATGGTACATTTTTTATTGTAAAAATAACCAAGTTTAAATAAGGTGTTGTAAAAATGCTTTTTTACAAGAATGAAAAGTTTAAATTAGATGCAATGGATCAATCAGAACTCGATGTTCTTAAGAAGAACAGGTGGGGAGGATAAGATGAAGCGTTGCATCGATCACCGAAGTCAACCGACGTTGGGCTCGGTTAGTACTTGGAAGGGTGACCCCTTGACGAAATCTTTACAAATCGTTTTAGAAATACTTACCTGCCAGTATTAAAGATTGTTAACATATTAATAAATTAAATTATTCAAATATAAAGTATGTACCTTATATCTTCATAAACACGGATCAAATCGTAACTTAAAACTCCCCATGTTTATTTATTGAAGCATTAAAAGCGAATAAAAACATAATAGAGCGTCCGCGGAGTTGCGCAATAAGTTTTGAAGTCAGTAACGCGTTAAAAAAAAGTTGCAATCGTTGTACAATTTTGATTTGCACCGTTTAAAAATTTGTCAGCTATACGGTTGCAGTTTTGATTTTTGATCTGTCAGTCAAGCGCCAATCTCACATTTTTGTTTTCATGCCAGGATTTGCTAATTTAACCCTTCAACGCTTAGTGGCTACATATACAGGGTGTTAAAAAAAAGGTCGGTACCCCGGAATAACTCCGGTGCATCGCATTGCATATTCGTAATATAAATTTGATTGATTTGAGTACGTGAGGCCCTGGTTAGCGCCTCCGTGGACGTCAAATGTTTGGTTGCTACATATTTGGCCACTATTTAAGGAAAGCAAAAACAATACTTGTAAACAGTGAATAACAGGAAGGAAGAAAAATAGTACAAAGTATTAATATTACTAAACTATAACAAATGACTACCCAGTCTTGTAATTTTAACTATATTACAAACAAGAAACACAAAATACTAGATACATAAAAACTCATTCATTCTATGATCGTTCAACGTTTTTTTCGTTGTACTGCACCATAGCCTACACATTCTCATCTTCGATGACATTACATGTTGGGGGCTGGTTACTCGTTGAGGACTGGTTACTTGTTAAGGGTTGGTTACTTTTTGATGGCTCGTTACTTGTTGAAGGCAGGCGAATCGAAATAAAAGAACGTGTATTTATTTATTTAGGAAATTGAGGATACAAACAATACACAATTGACAATAGACAATAGATTTATTCATGCTTGTACAATGTTTTGTCCGCACAAGTCAATAGGTTCAATCTTAAGATATTTTAAGTTAACAAAAAAAAATGTTTGGAAACAGTTTTCATAGTTGTTAAATTAACTTACAATATAACATAAATCAAATAGTACTACATTTCAAATCAATCAAACGATTCACTATCGAAATTAAAATCATAGTATTTGTCAAGAGAATAAAATGCATGATTTAAAAGAAAATTCTTGATTACACATGACGGAAAGCGGTTGGTTAAACATTTTGGGAGCATAAAAATTAATCGAAAATCTTGATTTGTAAACTCCATGATAATCAATCATAATGTTCTCTATGTCTAGTCTGATGGATATCATTCAATCTCACATAATCATTAAATTTTGATATGTTTTAAACATTCAAATATATACAAAGAAGACTTAGTCATAGTTTTCAACTGCTTAAAGGCATCCCCGCAGTCAGCTCGGTAGGGCAACCTTTTAAACATCCTTACCGCTCTACGCTGTCAAGATAAAACCCTGGTAGCACTAGCAGCATGTCTCCAAGAAAGTGCATAAGAGATATGAGTCTGAATCAGTACATGAACAGAACAAACCCGAACAAACTCGATAGTCTGAACCGAAAAAATTATCGATTTATTCACGTTAACGGAGGTTATATTTAATATGTTAGAGCTTTTTATAACCAACATAATAAACATATAAATTAGTAATACTCATTAAAATAAACAGTAACGAATTTTAAAAAAGTGATGAAGAATTATTTTTTGTTAAAAAAGTCAGAAACTTTCTACATTTAAAGACTCTATAACTCTATCTAGTGGAACCAACTCTTCAACTTCAAGTTCCAAGCTAAAAAAGTTTGCTGCTTTTCAGTTTTCCTACCAGCTGCAGTTTTTCCACCGCCGAGACAAATATTTTGCCTGGTAATAATTTCCAGTAAAGTCCTGTTTCATCAGCATTGTAAAGTTGGTCTAATGTGATACCAAGTTCTTCTACTCTGTTCATAATATATTACTGCATTACTTAGGTACTATACTAAGAAATTGCATTTTTAGTCGTTTTTATTTCGACTCGTAAGATTTTCATTTTCTGGGACAATTTTGCGATCCTCCGCTATAAATCATCACTACTTTGATTCATGCATGTTTTCCCATTCATCAGAACTATAAACATCTTTCCTCTTTTTAAAGCTTATCTATAAAAATCAAATGGAAATGTTTTCTGAAATAAAATAAGATTAGACTCAATTAGACCAAATATTTAACAAAAACACATTTTTCATGAGAGAATAGTTATTTTATTGTATTGAATCAAGTCATATGCAAGTTATAAGTGATTCGGCTAAGATGTTTCAGCTACACTTGGAACTAGATAACATTTTTTTCTGTTTAATATTAAAAAAACATTTTAAATTTATTTAATAATTACTTACCTTACCTTACAGAACAATATGTAATAAAAATATTTAATTAATTCGCACAAAAAACACTCATTTTTGGGACACTTTGTAACCTGTTACTCTTAACGAACAATTATACTAGGTGGTTACATATTTAGCCACTTATGTGAGATGCGTACCTATTTTAGGCATCGAAAATGTGGTCACATATTCAGCCAGGGAGCATTTAGCCCAACCGATATTGATCATAAGACTCATATTACATCAAAATTGTAATGAATTATCGACCTTAAAAATAGTGGTTACATATTTAGCAAGAGAGCATTTCGTCGTTGATCGTACAAAGTGACGTAACTCATTTTCTTATGTTTAAGATGATAAGATGAGACCAATTTTAATTGTAACTATAATTTAGAATCGAATTAGGTATTATTTTGAAAATTTATTTAAAAGTATTGTTCGAAGGCAAAATACGCTTTGTGCAAAAATGAAAGTATAGTGCATAATGATATAATTTTTGGTATTATGTCAAAACCGTATTTTCTTGAGATCCGTCACTTTGTAAGATCAACAACGATTTATGCAAATGTATATAAAATTTTCTTGAGCGTTACAGGGTTAAATATAATATAAATAAAATAAATATAAAGTCATTTCCATAACTCCCTGTATAAACATCAATTATACCACTCTACTTTTAATTCAGAATTAAATAATTAACTAATAGATTGAACTTTAAGGAATAATTTCTAGCTATAATATTTTTATTAGCTGCGAAAGCTCAACCCAGGAAATTGTTCAGACTGACGTCATTTGCGTGTTTGCCCTATATATAGAGTTACTATATATAGTATATTGAATTATTTTTATGGTTTTAGTTTTTCAAAGAATATCGATCAATCAAATATAAAGTGTTACCTATTCAATTGTGCTCAATGTATTGATGAAAAATAATATTTAGACACCTAAGTACGAGGGAATTAAGTGTAAAATAAAGATTTTGAAAAAAAAACGGTCATATACCTTACATAAGTTCAGACTTAAGCTTAGTATTCTCAATCCCTTTTATCATGGTTATGAAGTTATACGTTTAAAATCTAGAGTCTCCAACCGAGAAGATATCAGTAACTATTGTTTTCCAGTTGTTTTGCCTGAAAAACATCCTACTGTTACAAGTTTAATTATTATGTCATATGAGGACGCAGGGTCTCTTAAATAAATTACGTAAAGACTATTGGATACTAGGAGAAAGACGTCATATTCGATCCATCCTGCTAAAATGGGTAGGAGACTTGATGCAAAACCGTTCATTATGGAATCTCCCCCGTTACCTGTAGACAGAGTGCTTGATGCTTGAAGTAACTGGTGTAGACTTTGCCGGTCCACTCTTACAAGTGGTGAAAAAGTATGGATCTGTTTATTTGCCTGTGCCATATATAGAGTAGCTCGTATGGAACTGACTTCGTCGTTATCAACCGTAAAGTTTATGCAAGTTCTACGTCGCTTTGTATCTCGACGCGGTAGACCAAACGAACATGGAGTGATAATGGCACCAATTTCAGAGGAACAGAGAATACATTTGGCAATTTAGATTCGGACGAAATTACCCGAGAAACGTCAACACAGCATATTAATCCGCCTACTGCATCATGGTGGGGAGGATTTTTTGAGCGGTTGATTGGCGTTGTCAAATAATTATTATATATATATCCGAATGACTTGATGGTGCTTAAGCCTCCTATGTTTCTGCGCGATCTAGCTGATGGCTGACAATGGCCGATTATGATGAAATCAATAAAACTTCGCCCTGACGTAGTGTACGCAATAAACAAAAGTTACGTGACGACTTAAAACGTCGTTTTCGATTGGAATATCTAAACAGTTAAAGATTTTGTGGGAGAAGATACCTAATACTGTAGTAAAATTAGGTGGCATTATCCTCGTAGGAAATGACAATATGAAGCGAATTGAGTGGCCTATCGGATATATATCAGGAAGGAATGGGCTTATAAGATTAGTTCGAGTTAAGACAGTACTGGGCGAGTTATTGCGACCGGTCCAGCGATTGTTTCCGCTTGAATGTGGTGATACTGTTGAAGAAGATGCTATGATTTCCAGCCCGACAGCTGTCCAACCCGAGTCGCAGCCTGAACGAGAATCCACAACCAAACGAGACGATCAACATGATCGAGTTTTTGAAAATAGTGCGGGAGTGATAAAAAGCAGAGTACCCGTACAAAAATGCAAATTATGCATAGTGGTCGAGCGTCAAAAATGCCAGGAAGGTTTTAATAAATGTTAGGACTAATGTGAGACTATTTTAATGTAAATAGTATTTAATGTGAGAAACGCTTTATGATACACACCGTTTGGTGGTAAGGTGGAAGAATGTTATAAACAAGTAATTAATAATATGTAAATAAAAAAGTTGTGTATGTCAGAAATATTTTAGAACGGATTCTATTTAAGTTTTTCCCAAAAATAAATTATAGTGTAGAAGAATAAAATACTCGAAGTTGCCGGGGAATTTATAATTCCAAAATTCTGAACTTAGTCTAGACCGGGAAAGCGGGTAGCGGACCAGCGGTTAAACAAATAGATGCGAATAGCTTGACCTTTAACTCCCTTTATTAGTGAAAAAAACTTAACAAAAAAAATCTTCTCTTTTCTGTTTCTTCAAAATTATGTCATTCATTCACCTTCTTCCTTTCCTTGGTGGCGCAGGTAAACAACAATATGCACAAATGGCGCAACACATATTTCATCAATCCAATATTCGCATTTCGTGATTCGCATCTATATGAACCACCCTTAAGAGTTAAGATCGCTAATACAGGATTACTTTACTTGAAGAAAAAAAAATGTACAGGATATCGATCATATAAGGAAGGTAAGTTAAGTAAACACATAAGAATTAAGAACATTCCAAAAATAATTTTAGGAAAAAGGTCTACAAACATGAATTTGTTTGCACTGAGAAAAGCTCTAGCTAAAAAAAAATCTTTGCTAGGATTATTTTCGCTGGGATAGAATATCTTCTACCTGTAACAGCAAAATTTATTTCTTGTGAAAGTAGGAATCATTTTCCATTTATTTTAACCATGAACGAACAAACTTAAACCCGCCTGGATAAACCCCATACAAAGTGAAATTACACTAATGTTTAAAGGATTCAGGGAAAATTGAGCGGCATACATCAAATAATGGATAGATCAAAATAATATAGAGAAATATAAAAATAATATCGTAATTTCGAATTCTGGCTTGCTCGTTCATATGCTTGAAATTATAAGCCTGCATAAAAAGACAATTGACAGAATGAATAATAAAAGTATATTTAATTAATTATGCACTCATGCTAATCATCACGAGTAAAAAGTCGGAATCCAGCTGCAGGTATAGTTGGTATTTTATTATCTTCCAACATAAATAAAAATCATCTCTTAAATATTATACCGGGTGATGAATTGTTAAGTTGAACATAGGAAATTCCATGTAATTCTTGAGGGGGTGGATTTTGGCTCCCCTGTGCACTTTATAGAAAAACAGCATTATAACTTCTTGAAGAGGCCGACATGATGAATCCATGTGCCGAGTTTGAATACATTTTAGGGAGCCAATAATAAGCTATTCAATTAAACGTAATGGCAAAACTACGAAACTCATAGTTCAGGTAATACAATCACGAGCAAATAATTTCTATTGCCAAATATTGACGCAAAGGTGAACATATTTAATAAAGAAAATATTGTTACTGGCACTAATTTTCGTTTTTTCAATGTAAAAATTTAGATTGCTGGTGTTTGCTGTTTTACCTGAACTGTGAGTTTCGTGGTTTTGCAATCAGATTTAATTGAATAGCTTAGGACTGGCTCACTAAAATATATTCAAACTCGGCACATGGGTTTACCATATCGACTCCTTCAAGAAGTTATAATTCAGTTTCTCTATAAAATATACAGGGGAGCCAATATTCAGCCACCTCAAAAATTACATGGTATTTTCTATGGTCAACCCCGGCAAGCAGATATAAAGAAGACGACAGCGACGCGGGCTCATAAAATAAATGGTCCGATGCAACTCTGGCGGTAACTTTTTGATATATTTCTATTGGAATTTGATTAGAGAATAAAATATCAACTATAATTATTTACACATTTAGAAACAGAGAATCATATTTAAGATTTTAACTTTAATGAACTAATTTATATGGCAATTGAAACCCAGGGAATAAAAATATAAGAGGCACATAAAGTTAATCAGATCATTAATACAATTTAAACTAAGGTTTAAATTTTTTAAATAAAATTTAATTATACATTAGGATTTTATTAAACGAGTGGAGCAGACTGTGAGATTTACTTTCCCCAATATTTTCACTCCACTACGAGATCGACTATTTTCACAAAAATTTAAATACCTAATCCGAAACTTTTAACTACCCTGTATACTACAAAATATATAGTAATATTTAATTCCAACGACGTCGATATTCCTGTCGTTTGTAACGTTGGGGCAGATCTATTACACCGTTTTATGTTTCAATGCAGGAAACATCGTTAGAACTGACCAATTTTGGATTATTTATGTGATCGAGGACAGACATTTAAAATTGATCGAGAGATTTCTACATGATAATTTCAAAGCATACAGAAATTATTCCATTTGATAGAAAAATTATTTTATAGAAAAAACAAGAATTTGACCAATTGAAAAGTTTTTAAAAAAATGTTAAGCGGCGTGCTAACAAAGTTTCTAAAAATGAAAAAGTTTTATGGCTTCGTTGGAAATCGAACTCAGAACCTTTCGTTTATCTCTCTAGCAATTGCGCTAACTATGTATTTGTTTACTGAGATGGAAAATGATACTATGCCGCTAAGAGAATAATATATTGTCTACAAAACAAGTGTGTCAACGTCAAACTTTTTTATTGTGATTGTCTTACTGGTAAGTATAGATAATGCAAACATCAGTCGCCTTATTTATTGCTCTGCGTATAATTAAAGTAGTGCGCATTATATACCGGGTGTCCCGCTAATGTCGATCACCGGCGGTATGTCGATAACTATATTTGTTCTATAGGTTTCGCAAAAAAAATTTAGTACAAAAGTGACCTCTAGAAGTACACTAAAATTATTTTTAACTTTGAAATTGTACCGCTAGATGACGTAATTTTAACTTAAAATCCAAAAATCATTAAATCTCTTTAAATCAATATGTATGTCACGTGGAACTTTGTTGGAGTCTCCAATTAACACTCTGCAAATTATTTATTTGACATTTTGGTCTATCTCCTAAAATAATGGGTGGGGGAAGGTTAGAAGTTAGTCTTGTTTTAAAGCTATTTGATTGCCGAATTATAGTCTATAATAATACTTTATAATATCTATTTTTTTTTTAAATTTTTAAATGATAACATCAAATATTGGTTAATAATAAGTAAGCAATGAAAATCCAAAAAATAAAATTGACAATTAGCTGTCATTAGATTTCCAATGGCTGCCTGACTTATTATTAACAGATATTTCATGTTATGATTTAAATATGTTAAAAACTAGATTTATGCTCATAACTTAAGTTTGTAATGCGATATCGACTTTCGGTTTGCGTAATCTTTTAAATAAATTACGAATAATACGAGTAATTGAGAAGTTAGGCTTCTATTTAACTTTTCATGGAAAATGGAGTAAATTACTAAAACGATCAAAAAAAGTCATCTAGCGGTTGAGTCTTAAACTGAAACTTAAGTATTATATAGACAATAATTCGGGTAGCTATAAAACAAAACTAGCTTTGATGAAACAGTTCCACGTGACATACCTTCACTATTATTTTAAGAGATATTATCATTTTTTGATTTTGAATTAAAAATACGCCATCTAGTGATAAAATTTCAAAAATAAAGTTGAAAATAATTTTAGTATACTTTTGTAATAAGATTTTTTTCCCCGAAAGCTGTAGAACAAATAGTTACCGAGATACCGCCGGTCGCCGACTTTAGCGGGACACCTGGTATAATCTCAGCGATTCATATTAGTCTTTTTCCTATCTGGCTTTCTTATTGACATAAAGTTCATAAAGGGTTTCAAAATTACAAGTTAAATAATTAAATGTTAAAATTTATGCAATTCTCACGGTGTTGTCAAATTTGATAGTTTGCTTCTGATTGACAGTTCTATTCTCTTATTAACAAATTAATATACTAAAAAGGCTTGTTTTATTCCATCTATTTTACCATTTTCGAGACAAATCTGTTTTATTTAAGTTAACGATAACAATAAATGCCTATATGATTTGAAAATTGCATGCCTTAATAAAACAGATTTATATCGAAAATGGTAAAATGCATCGAATAAAAGACAATATGTATAGCTTCTTTTAGTAAATTAATAGGGGAATGAAACGGCTCCTTACGGTTTGATGCCAAATTTGACATTTCAAATTTGTCAACACAGTTAAAATTGTAAAAAGTTAATTTCGACCGCACCTGTATAATACAGAATTCGAAATTTGAATTTCAATAGCGAAAGTTGTATTGCTATGAGGGTTACAGGTCGACAAGTGGATGTGTGACGTATCGGTAAGGGGGAAACAATATCGTTTAAAACATGATCTAGTCATGGACGTGCTATTATTATTTTAAATAAAGTAATAAAAATAGGAAATTCTTCAGTAATTGTATTTTATGTGAAGGTAGGTAACTATTTTTTATCAAGGTTTAAAATATTACTTTTAATAAAATGTAAATTTTTCAACATGGAAAAAACAACTACCTTATTAATTGATTAATGATTATCTTTCAGTTTTGGTCGTATTAATGTCCCTTTCTAGCTTTCGCTTAAGTGGCAATTATTATAATTAATTTGTGATTCCTGTTCACCTACCCTATAAACATTTGCAATCACGTTACGGATCTGACTGTGAAGGTTATTGCCAGGAGAATACTCATTCATTATCAAAAAGTTTAAACATTTAAAAATAATACCCTAAAACACGACACAATGAACAATAAAATTCCATTTTAGCCCAATATAATAACAATTGCCCTTCTTATCACTACGTAACTGGATGGGTACATCCTTCAAATATCAGACTTCGCCGAACAAGCCCGATGGCCCATCGGGTGTCTCACAAGACGCATGGGCTCAACTGTCTGGGATAGAACCAATCAAATTGGCACTAGCTACCTGACACCATTGTCAATGCATTATGTTGCCATATTTTTAGATTACAAGTACTGTAATCAAAAAAATATATTATTTTGCATTTAAATATCAAAATAAATAGTATGAAATGAATGTTTTAATAATATTGAAACTATAAGAGAATATTGATTTCTTATATACTTGTTAAAATGTATTTTAAATGCTTAAATGTAATTTTATGTTTTTCTCGGAAAGAGATTGTTCAATTAAAATTAAATATATGTGACAATATTGTTAACCCCAGATTTTATTTTGCCCGCATTCCTCTCGTAGCTACAGATAAACTTGTCGACCTGTACTACTATCATCCTAATTTTCGGGGTTATCAAAAAATAAAGGCTCAAGAAAATTGAAATTTCATTATTTAACTTTGAAACCCTTTATATCAATAAGGAAGCCAGATCCTATCATTTATAATCACTAGTTTCCGGACATCCTGTACATGTGGCTACGGAGTTCTGATGGGAGTAATATAAGTTATGGCAACATAACACAGTTTTTTTTAGCATTTTGTCTGCCCCGCTCAGTTTATTCTCGTTACTGTACAATCATTTGTCCTGTTGGAAATCTAGTTTACTGGCAGACAAAGCCTTTTGACAGCGTATATAATGTTGTTGTTATAAATACATAATATAATCTGTAACATCTTTCTTTGTGGCGAATCTGCCTGTTATTTTTGAGTATTTTGCTACTAATCTCTACAATTTCATTTTTGATTTTTAAAAATTTTATTAAATTAACTTAAACTTTTTGCATCTAGTCTAATACCATTATCAAAAATTATAATTATTCACAAAAAATAATAAATACTTAACAATCAATATACACCAAATATAACCACAAATTGCAAATTTATTTCGTTATTTTTTTAAAATTGAAACCTGGATACGCACATTTGTTTACCTCTTTCTATTGGTGTTACTGCCTTCTTAACAAAATAAAACTTTAACAAAAGGTATCAAACCTACCCTGTATGTTCTATGGTTAAAAAAGTAATAAATTTACCCTAGGAAAAGAAAATTTTTAAACTTATTGCAAAATTCTTTTGACGAATGTAGATTCATTTGGCATTACGATACTTAGTCAACATCTGTGGTATGTTAAATAGATTATATAATTATATAGTATACAGTCCGACTGTCCGATAAATACCTTCTAATCTCTCGGAAGCATACAGAGGAGTTCAAAATAAAACTAATTGGTCATAGGAAAAGAAATCCTCAAGTGCCCCTTAACGGAGATACAGAGCCATATTATACTAGATGTTTCACATTATCAGGGAAATCAGGAGCGGACTCGCTACTACACTCGTTGGGCCATAATTTTGACCTAATTTTTGAATACTTTGCTCATTTCTCTTTAAAAAAACCGAACAAGCCTAAGAGCTATTTTGGACCCGCCCTGTTTAATGCCATATTTCAACGAAAATCGTCGTTTGTAGCACCGCAAAATGCATTATTCATACAATTATTTTCCAATATGCTGAAGAATTTCCTTTTCCTAAACAATCTCTCACGTGACTTACTAAAACCTTACCTTTACAAGCTCCTCGTCAATGTGCTCCTTATAATAAATGCTGACTTCAATAAGTTCAAAATCAACACCCACTGCTCTCGCTGTCAATAACACTGCTCTGACACCTGGATTCATGTCATTGTAAAATAATTTTGGAGGCATCTTTTTTTAAATTAATTATTTTATTAATCAGTTCAATAGTTTATTGTGTGATTATTTAAACTTAATTATTATTCACAGTATTTATATTGATAAAATTCAATATAAAATAGATTTTATTCACAATATATTTTGAACATAACATGTACCAACGATATTTTAAATTTAAATTATTATGGTTAGATGAATGAGTTTGATGTAATCACGGATCACTGGTCCATCGCGAACGTCCTTGGAATAGTTCAGACAGAATGGTGCTAATGTCCTAAAATGATTGTTTCTATATTTATTAACTTTTAATCTTGAACGATTACATCATAATGACGTTTGTTCTTAGGCCAAAAAGCTGGTTTTGAATGATTTTAGCCGAAAGAAACGAGGACTAGTCCAGTTAGATTAGTAGACCATCTTTTAACGTCTTTATTTAAATCACAACGTTCTGACTGATTAGTACGTATACAGGGTGTGACACCGGAATCGTCTCAATCTATATATTATGAAAAACTATATAAGTATACTAGAAAAATTTTGAAAATTGGATATTATAATATTATAATAAACTAGTTGATGGGGAAAACTAGGCTAAAATATTTTTAGTATGGTGACACTTCCGGTTATACCAAAAGTCGACGCCAACTTGCTTATTTTAAATGGATTCTACAAGGTTCAGCAGATTTCGTAGGTATATCAATCCTACACCTAAGTCGACCGTGTTTGACATATTTAAGTTTATATGTCAAAAATGACATTGGCATATATTAAAATAATTATTAATTTGTCCTATAAGGAAGCCGTTTGGTTGGATATTTCGAATAGATAACTTACCCTTATTCTTAATGCTGTGCTAATTATAAAATTGGAATGTCGACTTGTTGCAGTTTGCACCCTGTATTAATAGTTATTAAAATATAAAAATTCTATTAAAGGAGATTCTTTTCAACAGGGAGTCCAACCCAAATTAAGAGACTTTCGCTATAGTAAATTGAATAATTATTTTAGGGTCTACAAACTTAAATATGTCAAACACGCTTAGACTTACGTATGACATGATATTGGAAATCTACCTAGAATCTTGCGTATAATCCAATAGAAATAAAGTAATAATATATAGGGTATTCCATTTAAAATAAGCAAGTTGATACCTACTTCTGATATAACCGGAAGTGCCACCATATTGAAAATATTTTAGCCGAGTAGCTCCCATCAACATTAGCATACCTACTGTTTAATTTTCAAAATGTTCCTATGTACAGTTTTACAAATATAGATCGAGGCGAGGGTTCCCGGTGGGACACTTGTATATGTACTGTTAAAGAACGAAATCTCCCAATGTCGAGATTCTGAGGCGAATGTCAGCATTCCTGAGTTGTTTGGCGTATGTCAGAAATATTTCCCTGATATCATTTTTTCTCACTTACTTCAGAATGGTGAATGTTGTAAAGAAACAATTTTTTATTAAATAAAAACAAAAATAAACCCGAACAAACTCGAAGAATTGTCTTCTCGTTTCTCGTTTACTCCCAATTGAGGCATGTAACTTTTCAAAAAAATGGAAACGGTTCACAGCGGGAGCCATTAAACACAAATTAGAATATCTAATGAAAAGTTATCATTAGCAAGCGTGCATGCACGCTTTCAATTGCTTATGACTGATGGATGAAACACGAACGCATATTATGCTGGTGCTGGAAACTGGAAAACGGCAGAACCCTGTTAAAACCTGTCGTTTTTACATTCCCCGAACCTGGTTTAGTCATTTGCGTTTGTCGACAGATACCGGCGAAAGTCCGAACGTATTTACGTATTAACAAATGTTCGGTCTTTACTGTGACATTGGTATGTGTCGAAATTCACCAGCAAAAGTTGACATTCACTAATTTCGGTCTTTCACGGTAACATATACAATAGTCCTGAAACGCAGATTACATTTCCCGAGGACCACATTTTAAAATTAAAAGCCATGAATTCTACAAAAATTTCGACAGTTTGCAAACGCTAAATAAATATCATGTCCAGTTTTAGCCTGAAAGAGTGGCTGAAATTAGGCGTATTTGACGAGCAATTAACTCAATGTTATTTAATTATGGCGCGTTTGTTTACAATGTGGAATATTTTAATTTAAGCGGCGTCCACAGAGATAAGCTTCTGCCTGACGCCTTACCTGGCGTTTTACCTGAGGTATTATAGGGCCGTCTACATATAAGGTTTTACCCGACGTTTTAAGTGATCTTTTACTTGTCAAGTAAAACGTCAGGTAAAACATTAGGTGTGGACAGCATTCACGGACTAAGTTTTCACGCAAGACGCCCGTCTTGTTGCAAATTTCTCTTGATAGAAAAAATGCGGGCAAAAAATATAAACCTAAAAGCGAGGTAAAACGTCAGGTAAAACCTTATGTGTGGAAGTCGCTTAGATAAAACGTCAAGTGAGTCGTCAGGTAAAACGTCAGATAAAGCGTCAGGTAAAACCTTTTGTGTGTACGCCGCATTACATGATAGCAAGGTAGTGTGTTTTTTCTATTTGCTGCAGTAATCATAAGTAAAATTCCCAATAATATTTTAAAAAGTTTTATGGACTCGTTTAATTAAAGAAGGGAGTGAGATTTGTGATAATTTTTTAAAAAATTCGTATTTTGGTTTAATTTTGATATTCTTTTGATTTCAAACCCGAACATCCATAATATATGATATAGCTGAAGTAAAAGGTCTGCGTAGAGTGTTTTAGAGGCATATATTACGATTAATGTCCATATTCTTCTTACTGCTTTAGGCCGGCTTAAAAATAATTAAGGTCATGTTTTCGTATTCTCCGAAATGTTTTAGGCCGGCTTAAAAATTAAGACTGCTTAAAGTCATGTTTTAGCATTCCCTGTAGCAGTAAAGATACTTAAGCCAACTATATTTTAGGCTTAATTACGTGGCTTAGCACCTGCGCACAACGGTGAAGTTTGAAAATAATTGTCCTAAACGCATCCGTCTTATAAAATTTATAATTTTCATTTCTACAATAATATGGAAGGAGCAGATGATGAAATATTTATTAAAGATGGGGATATATTAGAATAATAGTAGTGTTGTGACCACTCGAGCGAAAAACCGCTTGATCACTCGATTATTGAAATAATCGACATCGCTCGATTATTAAAAAAACCGCTCGAATTATCTATTCAGGCGAAAACCGTCACCCGTAACTTATTATCTTTCACTCGATACCCGCGCTTCGCTTGCCGCCGACGGAATTTACCGCTGTAGCGTGATCGAATTAAAAACTGCTCGTATATTCAAACAGTTTTTCGCTCGATAGGAAATACTCTAGTTAAAAATCAGGCGAAAAACCGAAAAATATCGCCGGTTATCTGATAGACGATGTCCGGTCTAAGAGCCGCGCGATCCGATTGGCGACGTTCGAGATTGACGCTGAGTAAGTACACGACATACGCTTTCTTAAAGGCACATAAACGAGAAGGTGCATATAAAAAAGTATGCTGAATCCCTTAGCGCGACATGATTTGGTAAAGTTTTGTTTTAACTGGCTAGCCAGTGGAGTAGTTTAGGTCTCCGATTGTAAATATTAAAAAATTAAAGGATATAATTTTAAAATTTTTAATTACTATAAAGACGAGAAAACTTCTCAAAAATAACATAATAATAGAAATTGTTAATGAAAAATAACAAAACGAACAAAATGGTTAACAAAATATATAGAAAAATTCGTTGGTAATCTTATAGTAAACATTTTTAAATCTAAACAGCAACTTTTTATTATTAAACTCAAGAAGACTTCTCAAAAATAACATACATTATAGAAAATGTTAATGGAAAATAAGAAAACGAGCAAAATAGTTAACAAAACATAGGTATCGACAAATTTTTTGGTAATTAAAAGTAAGCATTCTTAAATTTAAACAGGAACTTTTAGGTAACTATGAATACATGAGTACATGAATTTAAAAAAATAATAACCAATTTTCTTATTTTGCCAGTCGCGTAACTAAGCCTAAATTTTTGAAGTGAACACAGTGGGCACCTGATAATTTAATGTGGAAGAATTTGACAAGCTATTTTAAATATCTACTTATTTTATGCTCGTAGATTGAGAAAGATGTGAAGAAAAATAACTCTTGGTAAAAATTCATTATTCACAAATAAATAAATTTCTGGAATTTTTTTGGTGACACTATAATTTTTTAGCTAAACCTGTGCCCACCCGTAGTTACGTGCCTGCTAAATACCCGACCTGATCACATGTAAAGGGCTAGGCAGCCCGTTAAGCAGTCGATGACGTCATCGCTTGGTAAATTGGAATTTCAGGCGATTCACTCGAGCGATTAACTCGAATATTAAAATCGTTCGAGTATCAAGTACTCGATTATTAAAATTATCGGTTTTTCCCAACACTAAATAATAGATTTGTTCCAACACCCTGCTTTTGTATCGTTCTGGAACCGTCACGAAACTGTTGGAATCGATTTTGTGCGCAGGCGTTAATTTTACACTGTTTGTTGCCGATGCACAAAGGACGTAAGATTGGTACGTTTTTGTGACCATTCTCTATAAGAATCTCAGCTGATCGCCTGCCTGATTAGTGCTTAGACAAGGAAAGAAGATTAGTTAATTATCATAAATCACAACCCTACTTTTGTTGCTTAATTTCTGAGTATTATCTTTTGTCGTTCCGTTTTGTTGTATTTAATAATTACGGAAGAGAATAGTGTTTAATGGTAAGAATATCTTGTAGGTTTGGGAACCGGATTATACCATTTTAATAAGAATAAATTAAATAATCAGAATATTAAAGAGGGGTTAAGCAACAACTCCTACACAACAGGGCATAAATGTCAGGAATACAAGAACAACTGGTCTTGGCCATGTATCGTTTTGGAATACCAACGGGATCGCGAGATATGCCGTTTTGTGTCGGTTGGAACGGCTTTCGACTACTACGCATGTGCGCGACCGTACATTGTACGATTTTTAGGGTGGTTGGAACGATCTTTGGTTGGAACGAACCCATTATAATAGATCTTGGATTTCCCAGGAGGATCTACATCGAGAGAATCCGTTTGACAACCTTGATGAATTATCATTTTTCAGAAGGTTGCGCCTGCACAAAACTACTGTTTTACATGTTCTGCAACAAATACATCACAATGTTGAATTTGATTAATGGTCTGTAAGTTTTTCTTATAAAAATAAATTAATTTTTTGGCATAATATTTCACCGGAAATAGTCACAACCATGTTTTAGGAACAAAGGGTTTTCTGTAAAAGTAAAATTATAGGATACCTTTTTAGTAGCATCCATAACAGAGTGCAAATAAATACTTATATTTTGTAAAAAGAAATTCAAACTTGACAACAGAACTAACGAATTGTCCAAAAGCTAAGGTTAGATATTAGAGAACAAAGCGCTAGACGTTCTTAAATGTTACAGCAGCCATGACCTTATGAAAAAATAGGTTAGAAAACGGAGGGTTGCCAACTTTTTATGAGGCTTATTTAAGACAAAGAAATAAGAGGGCTTAAGTTAAGCTGGTTTTTGTCAAAACGGAGAATACGGGCCTAAAAGGTTATAAATAAAAATACTCTAATATGTATAAAGGGCGGGTAAGATTGCATTTTAATGCAAGCTCCTCATTTTTCGATAGAATGTCCGTATAACAAATTATCTTCAATTTATTTATATTTCAGTCAATTTTTACCTAATTATTTCGTGTTAGCTTAATGAAATGATATGGAAAAATCTTGCATGATTTCGCCCCTTAGCAAAAAAACAGACCGCTACTACATCCAGCGTTGCCATACATCTGAAGACAATGAATAGAGATTAATTTTATTCATTTAAATATTGTGGAAAGGGATAATTTTTACACATCTTCACGTTTGTCTAAGCGGATTTGATAAAACTATGCAACATTATATCAAAATTTGTTATATTACTGGTAAGTTTAGTTGTTCTAATTGGAAATTGCATTATTATTTTCTGTTAACGATTTTTATAACACAACTAACGGTTTGCTCGCATTCCTTCCAATGTTCAAAAACGGGTAGGCATACAATACAAATAACAATGTGGGGATGCGTGCCGGCGGCAACCAGATAATTCAGGCGTTTTATACCAGTTCAGTTTAGTTTCAAAAGTGTAATGGACTGGTTGCGCGAAAAAATATTATTATTAACCGAATTGTTTTATGGCACAGTAGGAATAGGTCAGTAAGGGTGCTGTTGTAATAAGAACGTCTTCATCCTCAAACAATTCGAACGGACTGACTGGACTGTGTTGCCAGAAATTTTTTATGTTAGGTGCTAAAAAAAAGTATTTAATAGATATGACTAAAAACCCGAACAAACCCATGCCTGAACTGAACTGTTGACAATATCAAAAAAAAAACTGGTAACTGGACTACTGTTGCCAATGATGCTATAATGTGGACGTGTCACTTTAATTTGGCAAAGTCATGAAACAAAGCCAGTGGCTTTGTCAATTGGAGAAGCTGCCGGGCATAGTGACACCCTAATTTCGTTGTTATCATCTTTCATGCTGTTCAGTAAATAGGTATTAAGAGACCATTCAGACGAGGCGTATCTGAGATACAAAGAATACAAGCTTGGAAGTTTTCATCCTGGGCTGCAAGACGCCTACAGTATGCCCGTGACCGTGACCTATGATAGAAGGGGTTCACAAGTATGGTGAAATTATTTTTAAAATTTTATTTTTGTGTAAAGACCAAACAATTACTTTCAAGGCATTTTAAATGTAGAAAGAAAAGAAGTAATAAGAAAATGCGTTAGGTAAAACATATTTTTATTTATTGTTTTATTTTACACAAGGAAATACAACTTTTGGAAAATAAGAAAGGTTTTCTTAGTGTGTATAGCTGTCGGATCTTAACGTCGTCACGTGCAACCCTCGTAACAATATTTATACAGTCTACTACTAATACTACTAAAGCCATCTACGAGAAAACCGAATGATGTCCAATACTACTACCGCCATCTACGAGTTATCAAGAAAACCGAATGATGTCTAATACCACTACGCCATCTACGGCTACGTCATTAGGCGCAACCAAGACGAGAACAATAGTTAACTGTTTTATGACGAGAACGAATCAAGCCACGAGACTGACAAGTTGGAATTCTTTATATTTTCAGTGTTTTTAGTTTAAATCCTTAAATAAAATGATTTAAAATCATATCGAGTACCATTTATCGAAATACACAACATTTATAGACACTACACAATAGTGCTTAAACGTAAAGTCCATTCTTCGGTTCTTAATTGTAGAAAATTGATCAATAACAGCCTCATTAAGTTTGGAATATCCTCTATAACTTTTTTTTTAAATATTTCATTTTTAAACTTTCTAATAAAGTCCCTAGATTTACCCATTGTGGTCTGCGTTAAATTAATTTCGGGTTTAGGTGTTCCCGCATTATTCACTTTAATTTTTTGCTCCAAACTCAAAGAGCTAAAGTTATTTCTTAAATAGTCCACCGTCAACTATTCATTTTAACTTAATATAAATATATCATATTAAAATATTAAAAACATACACGCTCGAATTTCTAACACACAAAACTGTGCGATTTTCCATGCGCCTTACTACAGAGAAACTGCATTACTTAAACGCACGTGCGAGCAAGTCTCCTCATAATCGTCATTTACCTCGACCGAGGCACGGTTGCCGGATCTATACAGTTTAGTTTGACGGTACGATAAAATATTAGGGAGGGTCGGACTTTATATGATAAATAATAATCAATGAATATAAATTAATATTTTTTATTCGTTTTGTTTTGGGGGTGCACGTGCGCATGTGCTCCTATGGAACCGCCGCGCCACTGGTAGTATCCCGTGATCGCAGCCGGTGGCAATTTTCTCCTAATCCCACATAGCATGGCCACATACGGATACAATATTATTTATGGACCTTATTTTTGCTTACGCAAAACAGTATCTTGCTAAAATTCTATATCGCGGATATGCGCATCTCGGATACAGTATTCTACATTATATATAAACGGGAGCTTATCGCTTTTATCTTTAAAAAAAAACTACCCTTTTCGTGATTCAAAGCAATTTCCATCCCATAGTTCGTGTGTCAGGGCTATTTTCTTTATAAGGGTGCTGGGATTGATTGCAGCAAAGATGTTAGGTCAGGTCGATAATTTTTATGTACGAATACAGACAATAGAATGAAATTATTACAAGGCAATGATGACTAGTTTCTTAAAATATTATTCGTCAAATAGTAAAATACACTTTATCGCTAGTATTTTTTGATTCTTACTTTCATTCTTCACATTGCTATTTTCGGGTGTATAAACCAATTATAGGTATGTTATACATATACAAGTATGCAATTTTTCTTTCAATCCTTAATAATGATTACTTTATTAAGTAATTTAATAAATTAAATTAAAAAAATTAAAAAATTTTTCATACAATTTAGGAAATGATAAAATGGATATTTATTGGTCAACAACCAAAAAAACTTTTGTTGAATGTTGGGTAAAATATAAATATATATCGGATGATGCATCGTTGATTTGAACATAGGAAATCCCATGTAATTTTTGAGGTGCCTGATTATTGGCTCCCCTGTATATTTTATAGAAAAACTGCATTATAACTTCTTGAAGAGACCGACATGGTAAAGTCATGTGTCGAGTTTGAATACATTTTGGTGAACCAATCCTAAGTTATTCAATTAAACGTGATGACAAAACCACGAAACTCTCATAAGTCTGTTTCGTTGCCGTTGATAGCTCGATACCCTCATTAAAGATTCAAAACAAGGGCCCGGTGGCCTAAAATATTTTACCTATAAAATGGTCTTTTTACGTACATCTAGCATAAAGATGGTGAAATTTTGACCTATTCCACCGGGTAACAGATAAAGTAACAATAGAGCCATAAAATGAAATGAAAGGATAATGATTAAAACGGCCCATCATGGTCGGAGAGTTGGGTTTTTAATGTAACCGCTTATTATTTTATTTAAATGTAATAGATTTTATGATTTTATGAATTTATTTACAAGAAAACTAATTTATTTACAGATCAAAAAATATTGACAATTTCAATAATTATAACTCGATAAAATGGTCCTCAGAAGAATCTGAAGAGTCATCATGTCCTACGCTTATTACTAAAGGCTCAATTTCCATACTTGTGTCAATTACGTTGTCAAGTTCCCACATTTTTTGTTCCTCTACTATAGCATGTTTTATGGCGTTTTGCCAATTTTCTGATGACACATTTGCTAAAGAATGAAGCAAGAGGTGTCGCACTTCTTGCATTTTAAAAGTTTTGTTATTTCTAGCAACATATCCTTTTACTTGAGCCCATATTAATTCGATAGGATTTAGCTCACAATGGTAAGGTGGTAAACGGAGCACTATAATACCTCGATCTCTTGCCAATAACATACTTTTTATACTGTGATTTATGTAGCCTAACAATATCCAAAAGTTCTTTTTTTACCATGGTATTATCGTAACTCAATTCCTTTCGTTGTAACCAGTTTACGATTTCCGCCTTTTTCCATGAAGTTGTGGGAAGATTCTCTTTTAGCCTAGAGTGATAGCTGGAATTATCCATCACTATTACAGAATTAGCGGGAATGTATTCTATCATTTGCTTAAAATATTCCTCGAAAACATCAGCAGTCATTTCTTCATGATAGTCTTTAGTAGAATTCGACTGGAATTGTAATAATCCTTGATCCAAAAAGCCATTTGAACTTCCTATATGAGTTATAATAAGTCTGCGTCCCTTTCCAGATGGTGGTCTAAGTCCTGTTGACCAGCCTTCCATGACAGCTTGTCGAGAACTTAGGACATTTTTATCTTGCCAAACTTTAGATACGGTGTGCCCTTCGTTCAGCCAAGTTTCATCCAAATAGAAAATGTTTTTGCCTTCGCTGCGGTATTTTCGGATGGACCTTAAGTATTGACGTCTCCAGCAAATAATATCTGCTCTATCAATAAGAAAAGATTTTCTGTTTTGCTTCTCCCATCGAAAGTTCATATCATGAAGTATTTTCCATAGTTTCGTTCGTGATAGCTGTGGTAAGTCCTCGTCGTAGTTAATGGCTTGTAAAATTTTGTCTATAGTTGGTATTTCCTTGGCAAAATAAAAACTATGTACTTTTCTTCTAATACCATTTTTAATGAAATTGTCAATTTCTAACGGTTTCTTTCCTGGGAGTGGTTTTGGCTCACTGAGGTTCTTAGATTTTCTTTCACGCAAGAACCTATATATAGTAGCCTCTCCAACTCCTACCATATTGGCACACTCTGCAATGATGCTACGAACATCACTTGCAGGTTTCTGGTACACTAGAGCATCATGCACGTTTAATATTAATGTCTTTTCTCGGAGAGAATATGCACTCTTGCTAATTTGACGAAGACACGTTGGCGAAAAACTTGAAGCCATTGTTACAAGTATAGGAAATAATTCAACTTTGAGATAATGCAGTATCTAAATACAACTAAATACATAGTTTGACAAACGCACATCAAATGGCGTAATAACATCCTAAAGCAGGCAAAAATAGGTAAATTAATTACCCCTGTTGTACCTACTTTAACCCTAATCCTACTTAACAATGGACAGAGGCCAATTTTCTTATTAAATAAGGTAATTACTATTGGCAACGCCTATGGTTTACGGTTGTTTTATGGCTTCAACCCTCGATATGAGCTATCAACTGCAACAAAACGGACTTTAGTACAGGTAATACAGGAAACACCAGCAAATAATTTCTATGACGCTATGTCAAAAATTGACGTTAAGCTGAACGTAACTAATAATGAGACTATTGGCTGCATTCAGTAAAGCCCATCGATTTATAAGCGATTCGTAATCGATGACGTCACGATGTGTATCGATTTCTAGTTCTGCTGAATGCATTTTGTTGTCAGTTTATTGTTTGGTTAAGATCTCTCCTAAGTATTTTCATGAAATATTACAATATTTTATGTATGAAATTGATAATTTTATATTTATGCTATTCTTCATCATTATATAGTATAATCATGATCCACTTCTTTCGTCATTTTTTATAATTTTCACTCCTCTACCTGACAAACAAAACTGACATAAATCGTCGCTTTCAAATCACAAATCGCTTTTTAAATTCATTGGAAAAAATGGCGCCCATCGATTTGTGAAATCGGGTTTGTTGTTTGTTTGTTTGTATGTTTTTTAGTGCATTCAGCAGATGATTACAAATCGCTTACAAATCGGTGGGTTCTGCTAAATGCGCCCATTGCCACTGACACTAATTTTCGTTTTGTCAATCAAAATTCAATTTGCTGGTGTTTGTTGTATCAACTGAACTATGGGAGTTTCGTGGTTTTGCCATCACGTTTAATTGAATAGCTTAGGATTGGTTCACCAAAATGTATTCAAACTCGGCGCTTGGGTTTACCAGCTTTTCTATAAAATGTACAGGGGAGCCAATATTTAGCAACTTCAAAAATGACATGGGATTTCCTATGTTCAACTTAACGATGCATCACTCGGTATAATGAAATAGGAAAACGAAAGAGAATATCTAATTTACTTTTTTACACGATAAAGTGTAATAATTATCCCAAAATAAGTATGTACCTACATTTTCATTAATTAGTGGGCGATTTCTGATTGTTTGTATTATTCAACGGGATAAACATAACAAGGGGTAAGGAGGCCACTCACCATACAACAGTAGTCTAGGTTTAAATAATTTGACGTAAAACTCAGTAGTAAATAATCGAAGGTAATATAAGTAGAGCTAGTTTCTTTATCGATAAAATTTTTCATGTTCACGAAAGGTTTTGTTTTGGAAATTTGACGAAATGCCGTTGGCATGTTTATTCTAATTAAATCTCGAGAGCGAAACTCGAATGATTTAATCTATGAATAAACATGCCCAAACGATCATTGCGTAAAATATGAAAAAAAAACTTTGAGTGTTACAATGAAAGATTTAACCGATAATTAAAACGACGCTCGAGTTAAATTTGATAAGATTATTTCCAGAACCTAAATTAAATATTATAATAAGTCGAGAAATACTTTTAATATATACAATATCGATAGTCGGCGATATCAATACTAACTTATGCTCTCTACTCTAGACTTCAGACCTTTTGACGTTTCGTAAATTTAAGGTTATGTGACTAGAATTTCAAAAGAAAACAAGTCAACGATATCGGTAAATAGGAAAATACATTACAAATAAACAGTAAGTACATATTTTGTATTTAAGTCCTCCCTTTAAAGTAGCTTTTCGTTTGTCACTGGTAAATAATAATGAAAATCTAAAGAAATATGCGTATATTTAAAGAAACAGTCATTCAAACTTGACATTTATTAAAAGTCATTTTCTAGTACTCGACCTACTGAGAAACGCTTTTTAAAAATGTTTTGGATCAATGACACAGTTTTATCACTTGCAAGGAAGATGAAAAATTTATCAAAATAATTACGTCTAATCGGTGTATTATGTCACCATATTTTTCGTTTGGTTTTGACAGGAAGAAGGGAGAAATCCGAAGATTTTTTGCTATTGTGACATTGAAATTCTCGCGAAAGAAGTGGCGGAAAAGTAATTAATTTTTTAATTAAAAAAGTATTAAAATACTCGTAAGTAATAGATGTCCTATAATTTTCTTAATCTCCTGTGGATATTTACGAAGCAACTATAAAACACAACATTTTAAAGTAATGAATTAATAAGTCCAACTTAAACGTTTTAAAAAATCATTTTATACTGAAGAAGTATTTATAATTTTAAAAAAATGTCAAAATTGAAATCTCTTTTATTAATACCAAATTTTTTGGTAATGCTATAACAAAATTCCTTTCTGTACTTATTTTTTCAGGGAAACATTTTCTTGAATACACTATCCTAATTGGTGAATTCACTAGGTCCTTTGAATCGTACGGCAAATATGCTTTTACTTACGTAAATTCGATGCAATAGGTATCAAAAATTTATAGCCCAACTTATTTTAAATTACTACCTATATTTTTCATGTAACAATCTAACTGGACTAGGTAGCTCTTAGTTAGCCGATGATAATTAGATCGCACGCAAAGAATCAGGTTGCCGGTAAAAACAAAAGCGAGTGCCGCATGCATTGGCGCGCGAATCGCGAGTACGCTGTGTTCGACGACAATTTTCCGACCGATATTCGACTGTTTCGGACGAGTTTTTGAGCCAAATGCCGGTAGAATGCACTTTCCGAGTGTTGAGCTGGTGGCGGCCAGGGAAATCAATAAAACGTCGCCGGCAGTTTAGTCCTCCTATCTGGTTGCGTTTCAGGATAATAATCCAGGAGTAAATGGACGATACGTTTTGACCTTTAGCTTGATGTAATCATATGAGCTTAAAAGTAGGGTCAGGGCTCGTTCAGGACATTACAATTAAAAAGTAAAGGGGGTAGGTCAGAAAGTTTTTTTAGGGGAGTGCATTTTAGTATTCTCAAATGGAAAAAAACCCTTTGTTTTAATGTTTAAGAATCATTTTGAGTATCAGAGCAAGACTAGTCTATCAGGAGAAGTAGTAAAAATATCCAAACCAGTAAAGTAATAAAAATGTACCAAGGGTTTTAAAGCCTACAAGATATCCACATATTTTATGAATTAAAAATTCTTTCAGTTCAGATTATACATTTACCTCCAAATAGGTATGGTATTGAACTAGATTAAGTGTGCAAATTTATTTCATTCGCGGTAAAAACAGTACGCACCAAATATTTCTTTTGAGAATTTTTTCTCATCCAAAATCATGCACGTCTCAATTTGAATTAAAATATAAAAATAATGTAAAATAATCAGAAATAATTTGTGCAAAATAACTAAAAATATTGTAACGTAAATTTCTAAAGCTCGAAAATGGTTATCAGTTGAAAAGTTATTTTAAATTTTAGCTACATTTGATTAATTATGGAGAAAATTAAATTAAAAAACTATACCTATAAGATATCGGGAAATACATTACTATCGTTACTAATGAGCTATAGGCTATTCATTATCAAAATTCAGAAGACCACAACAAATACACGCGACAAGCACGTAAACAGCACACAGGGTTGCATTAAGAACAATATAACAGTACAATATCTCGAATCACACATAAATAGACCTGAAATAATAGCCTACACAGAACAACGACCCTGTTAGAGATGTAGCTGCCCCGACAGAGGAAGTTTTATCGCCGATTGACCAATAGCAATAAGTTTATGTATCGAGCACGTGACTATTCAACTTTTTTAAAATGACGGTGATGGCCCGATAAATTGTTGACAAATATAGCAGCACTCCATGCAAATTTCGAAGTCGTTATCGTAAACTCATTTTACTACCATAAATTATTATATAACAGACACTTTTTTCATTTTATTTTCCTTGTAAATAGGTCATCTGATGTCGAGCTTCTGCACCCGGATTAAAAAACTGTTGCTTAGACCTTACTCTGGCTGTTTTATTCGACTTTCATAGGGGATAGTCACCCCTCTCATGTCCCAAAACCGCAATAAAACCTGTTTTACATTCTTCCTGTCCTAAATACCTTATTTTACCTTTTTTTGTTTAGAATTTAGTATATAGTTATCCAGAATATTCCTGGGATTGCCAGGATTGTCGATTTATTGTATTTTCGGGAGTGTACATTTTACACATAGCTCGGCGGGGTCATTGGCCTTAGCGAAATCTTGACAGGACAATCTGAAATAATCAGCATTGGGGGTGATTTATCGATAAAGTTTTTAGTGTTTAAATAATAATAGATATAGATAAATAAATACGTGGTAGTTATATTGGATAGAAAGGGTGGATTACGGATTTGAAGTAAGGCTATCGATCCTATAACAACGTAGTAAACGAATTACCTGGGCTAAAGATGTTGGAAATATATACGCTAATTCAATTTTTCTGGACTGGATTTACCACAGGTCTTATGGGAATGGTTCTATTTGTAAATAGGTGACTCCTCGGGTGTCTTAGAGAAAGTCTGCGTGCCTTTTTTTTAAATCGAATGTCCAAATACTTAAATAGCATTACTCCGTGCTGCGACGCCATTATATCTGTTTTCACTTAACACGTGTCTCGATCTTGGTCGTTAGAAATCGTTTGAACGTTTCAGTCTCGTTTAATACACGAGAGGAACGTCTCTTCGGCGCGAGATTCCCTTGTATTCCCACGTGTTTGTAATTATACGAATTTTAAACGTTAAGATATTTATGGCTTAAAAAATAAGGTGTTAAATTGCTTAGTGTGGTATGTTGTTACTTACTATACAGGGTATTATGGAAATGGCTTATTATATCTAAATTAGTGACTATTTGGGTGTGCTGGAGGAACATGTAAAGTTTTTGTAAATCGACCGACTAAAAACTGACCACACGCGTGTCCACTTGAAAAGTTCAGTCTAAACAAATTTGGAACAGATTAGGAAGAAGTTCATGAAAAATAAAGTACTTGCACCTATGGAATTTTTTTTCTATTATACTATAACTTAATTCGACACCGATTATATTATTCAATACACTGCATAATTACAATAAATTACTTTAAAACGCCACACAGATAGTCACACATGAGATTTAAATTAGTTTCTTGAATATAGATATTACTGTAGCTGTAAATATCGATAAGTTCTCAACATTTCTCCCTACTACATTCCATTTTAAAACACAAACTAATAAATAAATTTGTTCAATAAAATTGACTAAAATCTTCGTATACACTGAACAGCAACCAACAATTAAAGGCCAATTTATAAACTTAACGGTCGCCGTTTCCGTCCTACCATTCGTAGGTACAAAATTCGACCATTTATAAACTTGACGTTGGCGACAATAACATAACCTGTTTTTCTCAGCTTTTCTATATTTTTATGTGATTATATTAATTTTAGTGCTTATGTTATCTGAATGATACTATCCACACTTATCAACAGTACATTTTAAAATGGCTAATAAGATGGTATAAAGTAAAATAATACTTACTAAATATCACGTGACAGACAAGCACGATTTTGATTGGCTCTTTAAACTACGAACGTTGCTACGACCGGCCACCGGAAAAAGATGAAATTGGTTTATGATGGCCGTCAAACTACACCGTCAGCGTCAAATATAAATGGTCTTATGCATTTCAATTTTCAATATTTTTAATTTGTAACGGCACCGTCAGACGGCATCGTCATCAATCGTTACGTCAAGTTTATAAATCCAGTTTAAATCTGTGAGAGTAAAATAGATTTACCGAGCGTTCGGTTCATTCGAAGGAAATGAATAAGCACCCTAAATGTATACCTTATTTCAGAAGTAACTTTTATATAATTTTATAACCAGCCACTAACGTATTTCTATTTTTCATTACTTTTTAAAACGGATGGCACAAACTGATTTTTTTTCGCTTACCTACTGGGTAATCGATCGTTGAGTTGAATATAGGAAATCTCATGAAAATTTTGAGATGGCTGAATATTGACTCCCCTGTACATTTTATAGAAAAACGGCATTATAACTTGTTTAAGAGGCCAATATGATAAACCCATCTGCCCAGTTTGAATACATATTAGTAAACCAATCCTAAGCTATTCAATTAAACGTGAAGGCCAAACACAAAACTCTCATAGTTCAGATAATACAGCAAACGTCAGCAAATAATTCCTATGATGCTGTTGCCAAAAATTAACGTAGAGCTGAACATAATGAAAATATTGTGACTTTCGTTTTGTCAATGTAAAAAATTTAATTTACCTACTGGTGCTTGTTGTGTTACCTAAACTATGAGAGTTTCGTGGTTTTGCCATCACGTTTAATTGAATTCTTTAGAATTGGCTGACCAAAATGTATTCAAACTCGGCACATGGGTTTACCATGTTGGCCTCTTCAAGAAGTTATAATACAGTTTTTCTATAAAATGTAAATGGGAGCCAATATTCAGCCACCTAAAAAATGACATTACGTTACTATGTTCAACATAACGATATTTTAACATTTTCCCGATATTCAACAAAGGCTTTTGGTTGTTGGCCAATAAATTTTATCATTTCCTAAATTATATGAAACAATTTTTATTTTTTTATTAAATTTATTAAATTACTAAATAAAGTAATCATTATTAAGGATTGAAAGAACAATTTCATACTTGTATATACCATACCTATAATTGGTTTATACACCAAAAAATAGCAATGTGAAGAATAAAATTAAAAATCAGAAACCTGAACAAACCCGATAAAATTCTAGGGGAATGTAAGTCATAAGAGGCATCGAAATAAGCCACAAAATATATGACATATAATTTAAAAATACCCTGTATATTGGAAAATATGTCCCGAGCTATAAATCACAAGACGGGAGGTGAGAGCATGATGAGAGCATTCGCCATTTTGTCAAGGAACATGTGTAAAACCTGTTTCACCATAATTATTAGTTTACTGAGATTTTTTGCGAAAAGTTGGAATCAAAATATTCCTTTACCCATAAATGTACGATATATTTAATAGGTATAGGATATTTTTTACTAAGAACATTGTGTATTTTTTGTTCTGTAAAATTTATTCCAAGCAGGGCTGATATAGTCAGAAATTATGCTTATTACTAGATGTCAAAATGGTAAAAACCACTATTAGAAAAATGTTTCACAACATGATCTTAAAGTTTCCATTCATTCTGTCGATCAACATTAAGATTTTTAGATTTAAAAATATGCTTACTTTTTGGCGGTGTCTGTCTTGAGATCTAAAAGTAATTTTTACAGTTGATCATAATAATTTTTAATTAAATTATGACACATTAAGAATAAACTATTACCATAATGTTTGAAATTTGTTTTAATTACGGCATTTATGTAAACGGATCTAATCCGGTTTAAAAGTAAATTAAGGTCCATACAGAATCCGTTTCGTGTCCATTGGACACCGTCCCATAGTCCCATATCCAGACTGTAGTGGCTTGCCCTACCTCTATATTTATCTCAAACACAACCCCCAAAGTTTGATTAGGGCAAATCACTGCAGATCAAGTTGGCCTAATTTTTCCATAACCTTGTTTGATGTTGCTGAGTTAATCCTTGTCTGCTATGAAAACACGCTTCAATCCTTTTGAAATTTTATTCCACTTTTTGTTAACTCGTACAGTTAATTTACAAAATTTTATAGCAAGCCATCCAAATTCATAGTCAATTGTTAACAAATACCGTTTTTAAATTCATTGTCTTTTGAAACGAAATACTCATTTTTATAAAAAAAAATAATTCCTTTAAATAAGCTGATGAATTGACTTTAATTTCATCCGAGGCGCGGCGCGCGTTACTAACTATAATTTGCTTCTCATGACTTCAGACTGAAGAGAAATTAAAGAGTAAGTAACTAATAACTTCTATAAACTTCTGAAAAACTGACTCCACAATGGTTCGCGGGAGGTTTTTAAAATAACGCTAAACATGACGTATTTTGTTTGTCAAAGCGAGATCTTTCTCGAATCCTTCTACGAGTTTTAAAACTGTCCTATAATCAAAACGCATTAGAGTGACGTGTCCTATGGGTACACGGGTACTTATTTTTATCCGAAATCAATAATGTAAAATATATATTGCAGTTCTTAAATGATAGTATTTTTCCAGATTCTGTAAATAGAAAATAGTAAATAAAATCTCAACTGCATACGTGAGAAAAGTCTTGGGTCAACTTTGGTTCTAAAATATTTCATTGCTCTTAAAATTTCTTATAAAGGTTAAAAACAACCCATATTTTCATGATCTAGCCTTGATAGTATTTTCCAAATTCTGTCAATAGAAATAAGTAAATAAAATCCCAATTGCCTACGTGCGAAAGTCTTGGCTCAACTTGGTTCTAGAACTTTTTATGGAATGAAATTATTATTGGAAAAGTTTCGTGACATCACATGCACCCATCAAAACATCCAAAGGAAAAATTTTAAATTTAGTTTTAAGTTATCGGTGAATGTGAGCACTTGTGTTTTTATAATGATTTTGAAAATTTTGACTTTTATTCCAAAATAAGGTACAAATTTTTTCTTTCTAAATATTTCTTAAACCTTTTTAGAAAATCTTATTTATTTTATTTTGATACTTTGAATAAAATATTTTATTTTTGCTTATGATACAACAAATTTTATTTATGTTGAAACTTCAAAATATTTTTGAAAAATAAAATTCATGTTGAGACTTCAAAATATTTTTGAAAAATAAAATTCATGTTGAGACGATTATTTTTGAGAAATAAAATTTTTGGTTGAGACTTGAAAATATTTTTGACAAATAAAATTTATGTTAAGACTATTTTTGCTAAAAAAAAAAATTATTTTAAATTAGGGCTCCGCACCACAAGACACTCGAATGTTAAATTTATATAGTTCAGTTCTATAGATAACGTGATTAGGAAAAAATATTAGGCAGCGTCTGTTTGTGTATTGTTCAAAATTCCGCTATGGATAATTTAGATGTTATTGCGATGAAAAAAAATCAATGATCAATGATCAACGATGAGAAAAATCAAAAGAAAAATCGCGAATGAAGAGAAGATTCTGCGTTCATCCAGCACAATGAAATCTTCTTCCAAATGTTTGCTTCATATTTGTTGTCGATATGCTTTGTATTTGACAGATCATCAAGAAAATATTCTAATTCAGCAAGTTTTTCATCCATTAATATTGAGTTATATAATGTAATGACAACTAAATACTATATTCCTGATAAATTTAAAGAAAACAGAAAATGTAATTACAATACGAAAATTGGTTGATATTCTTACAGTTTTACTCGTAACGGTTAATTTAGGGCGGTTTTACATTTAAAACCATTTACTCAACACGACTGTTTAAGTTTTAGGACTAACGGGCACAAATCCGTCTTATTCCAAAATTTTGCTTGATTTGTAATGGAAAAAATACCATAACTTTAGGACTATAATTATTTATTTAGGTACCTACCTATTCCAATATTTTTTTATAGTAATTAGAGTTTTGAGAGTAACTGATTTATATGAGCTTTAAAAACATTAAGTCCTTTTTGATTGACTTCATAATACGGTAATTGTTTCATTTTTTTGTACCATCCTGAAATATAAGGATGTTTTTCGATGTCCAGAGGAATGTTTATTTCAATGGTAGATAGCGTAGCGACGATACTAAAATCAGCAATGGTTACCGAATCTCCAGCTACATATGGGCGCTTTGCCAATATTATTTCCAAAATGTCAAAATCTTTTAGCAGTTCTGTTAGAATTTTGACACTTGCAGATTTATCTAACTGGGAGACAGCTTTCTAAAATAATAAAAAAATATACATTGAATATAGGATTGCTCGCAGCAAGAGTCAGTTACAACTATGAAATTAATACATTTTCCTCAAATTTTGCAAATTTATATCTTCGATTTGGGGATTTCCGGGGGTTTTTCTGGCTATACCAAAAGTATCTGTCAACTTTAATATTTTAAATACAACATTACCATTTTTATTGTATTTTTGAATTTTTCTTAAAATTCTTATTTACGTTTTATATCATAAATGACGTTTGCATACCTTAAAATAATTATTAATTTTTCCTATAAGAATTATTTAATTTTGGTTATATTTCCTTTCGGAAAGGACCTGCTTTTAGATTTGTGATAATATTTTGATGACCATTAACACAGGGTGTTCAAGAAATAAGATTAAAAATTAAATTGAGAAAACAGCAGAAAATCTACATTTTCAAATTGGAACTTCCAAATTTTATAATTATTTTCTATTTAGCATTAGGGTAAGTTTGTATAAGGTTGTCTATTCCGAAAATTTGTAGTCTTCGAAATATTGATGATTTCATTTTTCATTCAGTCAAGGAATAAACTATATGTATGAATTGTAATCTTAACGAAGATTATTTAAGCTAATTGATTATTTATATTATAAAATAATATCAAGAACATTTATTTCTTTAGTATTTGACTGTTTAACGCCGTCATACCCAACTAGGAAGTAGGTATGAATTTAAACCGCAGCAAAATGGCATAAAGATATTAAATCCTCAATATTTCGAAAACTACAAATTTTCGGAATAGACACTTTATACAAACTTTTATGCCTTATTTTTAATGCTCAATAGAAAATAATTTAAAAATTTGGGGGTTTCCATTTAAAAATGTAAGTTTTGTGCAGTTATCTCAATTTCATTTTTAATTTTATTTTTTGAACACCCTTTATTAATCAATCAAGATATTAAAAAAATCTGTTAAAGCAGGTCTTTTCAATAGGGAATATAACCCTAATTAAATCATAAAGGCTTCCTTATAGGAAATATTAATAATTATTTTTTCATCATTTTTAATATAACAACTTAAATATCAACAAAAACGTTTAGATTTAGGTATAGAACATTATATACGAAATCCGCATAGAATCTTGCGTAAAATCCAAAAATATATAGGGTGTTCCATTTAAAATAAGCAAGTTGACACCTACTTCCGGTATAACCGGAATTTCCACCATAAAGAAAATATTTGGTATTGAAAAATATTGTTTATTAACATTTGACAGTGGTTTTTATCTTAAAATGATAGGGACTAAATTTAAATGAATTACGATTTAGTTTTGGAGGCAATTGGATAGTATTATAAGGAAAATAATTGTCTCTTATGAATTATAGTCACTTTTATATAAAAATAGCCAAAGCCTTGTTGTTTTCTGCACAACACACATTAGGCAGTGTGTTTCAGGAAGAACGGGAAATATTGTTGTGCAGCGCAGAGTTACATAATATTAACTTCCTACATCACTGATCCATTTAGAATACAGCGCTAAAATCACTACTTACCATTAATTTAGCGCTTTTTGCAAATATATATCCATTATTAAAATAAAGCATACAATCTACCAAAGCCCTTTTTTGTGGATCCTTTGGATATAACGAATCATTTTCTGCATATTTGTTCACCAAATAGGCATTAATTGCGTGACTGTCCCAAAGAATAAAATTGCCATCTTTTAACACTGGTACAGTATGTAAAGGATTTTTCTAAAAACGGAACTAAAATTATTACAACTTCTAGCCTTTAAACCTACCCTCTATATGCAGGTTCTTAATAACAACAACAAAAATTATGAATCTTAAACCTCCTTGCCCAATAACTTTTTTGGTTTTAACGGCAAAAAAATCAATGTGGGGTTCTGTGACGCGGGACCTACCGGGGAAAATATTTTTAAATTGACACACAAAAACCACATTTTTAGCAATTATCCAATTAAAAACTTAAAAAGAAACATTCAAAGTTTATTATTAAATTACAGTACTATTAGTCTCGATATAGTGCACATACTGCATAGCGCACTAACCAGTGCAGTGAATACATATAGATATATGCTACATTGAACTCTAAATAGTGAACAAACCATTCATCGATAGAATGAACAATACACACATATAAGGACTTCCCCTAAGTCGACTGGCAGGTATGCTTATATAATAATATATTGCTGTTTATGAGATACCCCAATCTAAATATCGCAGTTAGTCAATGAATCTCAAGGTGAGTGGTATTCATATTGAGTGACACTTTGTGAGATTGATAATGAAGAGAATGACACCCCCCCCCCCCCCCCCGGAAATAAATCTATCTACGGCACTGCAGTTGAGACCAACAAACTAATCTCCACCGGCCAAGCACTGAAATCTTTGAATAATTTCTTGAAGAAAACTCGATGAAGTGGAGTATTATAATATGATTATTTTTCACGATTAAGAGATTGGTTAAAAAATGTTACAATAACCCTAAAAAAGAGATGAAATTAACTGACTTTTTTGCTCCACTGATTAATCTGAGAGCTCAAAATTAAAAAGTTTACCGTTGAAGGTAAAAGAAACACCGAAAATATTAGTGTTGTATTCATTTTATCATACACTCGAAATAGTGAACAACTACGGTAGAGTAACAGACCCGTGAACCAATAGATTTCCCATAACTAGACTCTAATGTATAGAAAATTTACGTATGCCATTCCTACACAATATGTATTTAGAATTTGTTGAATTCATGAGATGATACAATCATTACTTACACTGAAAAATTTTTACTCCCGTTACAAAAAATTTAACTATGGTAGCAAAAAAAAATATCTATGTAGTGGCCACGAAAAACGATGCGAAATAAATGATAATTAAAAATCAAAAATATTTTTATTAAAAAACGGGATAAATAGATCAGCGGATTGTGTCAAAATATTTAAAAAAAATAAAATAACTAAATAAAAATAAAATTTAATTAAAAAATTTAAAAATGTTCAATATTTTTTTAAAGTCTACTAATATTCAGAAAAAAACGCGAAAGATCAAATAAATGTATTAAAAATAACAATAAGAACAAAAATTATATGAACGCGATTTAAATTAAGTGGTAATACAACCAATATAAGTTGTGTATTGTTGGTTACAGTTCATAAACCTACCACATATCAAACCGAGCTCAAACGTAGATTAATATAACATAAAACAAATATACAACTTCTAACAACTTTTTTAAAGGTTTCGGTTTTATTTCTTAAAATAACTCACAACACAGCACATTTAATTGAAACGATACAACACGATTTCATGTATTCTATCTACCCTAGAAGTTTGTAATATTATCACATTACATGTATAAAGATAAATATTTCTAAAACAGTAAAGTTTCTTCTAATAAGAAATTTCCAGAAAAATGGTTTCTACTGTCACAAGAAATCAATTTTGCTGTTCCAGGTAGAAAATGTACAATCCCAGTTAAAATAAATCCTAGCAAAGATTTTTTGGCTAGAGCGTCTTTAAGTGTACTGTCACAAGAAATAATCCTAGCAAAGAGTTTTTGACTAGAGCTTTTCCTAATGTATAAATCCACTAAGCCCGATCTTGCAAAGTTGCTCAAATATAAAATTCGCTGCTGAACAATGGGTTTTAAATACATTTAATGGCATATACCAACAAGGCCGTATTAGAGTCGGAAATTTTTTCTCTTGCGCCGGCAATTATAATGGCACGTATTCATACGCAGTAAACCGGTTTCGATCAGCTGGAGCATTGTCAACGGTCAGAACAGCAGTGCACTGTCGAAATCCCTAAAATATCCCCAGAATTAGAGATGGGCAAACCTGTTCGTTTTGATTACCAGTTAAAGCAGCTACTAGGAGGTGCAAAAAGTTGCTGAATTAGCAGTCCATAAGTTTAATAAAGAATGTAAACTGCTAATTTAAGTGCCAGTGGGTTTAAATGGCCATTAGCTGTTCATACCTGCTTCGATCAAATATTAAACAGTTAAAAACAACAGAATAATCCATGTCTACCCAATTGCGCCGGCAATGGCAATTAAAATGGCGCGTGCCCCATTTCTTGTAATGAGAGACAGCTGATCGGGAACGGTGTACTGCGCATGAATCCGTGTCATTTTAATTGTCAGAAGAGTAGAATTTCCGACTGTAGTACGGAGAACGGTGTACTGCTCATGAATCCTTGAATTATAATTGCCATTGCTGGCGCCATAAAAATTCCCGACTGTAATACGGCTTTTAGAAAACAAGGAGATTGGGAAGTGCAATGGAATCGATTTAAAATCCTCGTGGAAACGTATCTAGTAATAATAATTATAAAATATTAAATTATTTACATTTACTATTTACTTCACTTGCTTCTTACTTACCTCAACAAATTCTTGTTTGAAATGATCTAACTTTGTTAGGTCAACTTTAATTATTTCAACTCTATTTTCAAGACCTAAGGCTTGAATGGTAAGAAGAGTACTTCTTACTGCTGGACTGCCTATTGATGAGTACAACTTTAAACTCATTATAATTAGAATATAATATAACCTTACTTTTTAATCAGTCTTTTGTAAAAAAATATACAGTTTTTTTAATATATTTTAGCACTCTTTAATGATAACAGTTATACATTATAAACACAGTATCATTATCAACTTAGTTATTATTTGCCAGCAAAATATACTAACATTACGGAATAATAACAAATATTATAAACATTCGCGAGTCCACAGTCTGACGTCTAAATGAGGTCGAAGTGCTGTGTTGCCGCAGGCCTTTTAAAAAATGTACACGGGGGAAATGTTAAATAATATCCTTTCTGTTCGAATTTAAATGTTTGGGCAGTTATACAGTTCTTGAGCCGCGCCGGCGCAGAGCAATTTTGGATCGTTTATAAATGCTTTGACGTATCTCTACATTTTATTTGCTGCGAATAATCTAATTCTTCGACCAAAGACATCCCGATTCTGAACTTATCGCTACTACCCTTGGCCCATGTCCATGCCAAGGGCGCCTTGACATTTGATTGAAACATTATAACATACCGGGTGTTTTTATTGTTTGAATTACAAAAATACATTTTTGTTGGTTTGTATGTGATATTAATTTGCATTTTATGACATGACGGACTCCAATTTGTCACTTCAGGTTTAACCGGAACTGACCTCAACTTTGGATTTTCAAATGGTACACCCAGTATATTTTTGGCTATCGAACACCATTCCAAATTCAACGACACCCTGACTTCGTCACTTTTTGACACTTTAAATAATTCTTCTTTTTATTTTTCATCTATATTGCTATGAACTCCAGTAGGGTTGATATATACGTTGTACTCCTCACGTTGCGACGCCTTCGACGCCGTGGCAGGTGTTCAACCTGCAGGTGTTATTCTTTGCGCCTCCAAACAACAACTCCTAGAAAACAAGGACAAAGCGCTGTCTTGTGACGTCATCATCCGTGGTCCTATGATTGCAATATGTAATATAATATTATATGCCTTCTGTGGGGGATTTATATTTTGCGTGACTTCTAAAATTACTTATATACACTTCAGACGATCGTTATTTAAATTTTTAAACTTGTATTTAAGTAAATTATGCGTTAAAGGTTAATAACGTAAGTGAGAAAAAAAAATTAGTGCATCTGGGCATATTTATTTTAAAAATAACTAAGTATTTTGTGTAAAATGATTTAGCCACTGTAGGTAGGTAGTTGTTTTTGGATAAATATCTCGATAAATATGTAATAATACAAATATTAAACTACCAAATCCTAAAAAGTTTGTCTTGGATGTGTGTATCCTCAGATAACAAATTATTCAAAACTTTAGATTCTCAAGGATTTATGAGTAAATTTTGAGAAAAATTCATTGAAATTCATCATTGGATTACTAAGTACATATAGATTTAAAGTTAAAAAGTGTAAGACGAAATAATAACAACTATTTAAAAATAACTAAATTTAATGAAAGTACTTTTAATTTAATATACACGGAAACAGTCGACTAAACTATGTTACAAGTCAGACTTAACTAACTCTCCGTCTTTCGTGGTTCATTTTCGTCCCCTTGTCTAGAAATCCGATACTTTAATATTTTATTATCGGGTTCTAGACTAAACATAACACATTCGCGTTCCTAAGTGGTTTTCTAGCGTTAAAATATATCCAAATAATATTCTGCCTTACAGTTCGACCATCCTGACAGAGGTTCGTCCTCGAACCCAGTGGACAATAGTGGACAGTCTAATGTCATGATAACGTGCGCTTTCTTAATCCGTGGATGAAGCGGCAACAAGCTCGTCGCTGTCATCATTTTGGCTGTGGGAAAACATCAAAGTTAATCAAATGAAGAATAATACTATTTTATTGGTGTGTATATATGTCTGTCTTAGTGTATTTTCATTTATATGTCGAAACGAACGTTTATCTAATGGGGTTGACTAAACAGACATCTATCGGTCATCGTGTCGACCGATAGGCTTCCAAACCGCCAGTTTGGGTATCTACGGTATTTAACTTAATATACATCTATCAATCATTGTGTTGAGTGATAGGCTTCCAAACCGCAAGTTTGGGTATCTACGGTAGTAAACTTAATATACATCTATCAATCATTGTGTTGAGTGATAGGCTTCCAAACCGCAAGTTTGGGTATCTACGGTAGTAAACTTAATATACATCTATCAATCATTGTGTTGAGTGATAGGCTTCCAAACCGCAAGTTTGGGTATCTACGGTAGTAAACTTAATATACATCTATCAATCATTGTGTTGAGTGATAGGCTTCCAAACCGCAAGTTTGGGTATCTACGGTAGTAAACTTAATATACATCTATCAATCATTGTGTTGAGTGATAGGCTTCCAAACCGCAAGTTTGGGTATCTACGGTAGTAAACTTAATATACATCTATCAATCATTGTGTTGAGTGATAGGCTTTCAAACCGCAAGTTTGGGTATCTACGGTAGTAAACTTAATATACATCTATCAATCATTGTGTTGAGTGATAGGCTTCCAAACCGCAAGTTTGGGTATCAAATTCGTATCTACTCTAGCTACATTAGTATAACATCTATCAATCATTGTGTTGAGTGATAGGCTTCCAAACCATAGCAAGCTTGGGCATCAAACTCTGATCAATGCAGCTAACTTAGTAGACTTCTATCAATTGTTAACCGATAGGCTTCCAAACCACAGCAAATTTAGGCATCTAGTCAGGTCCTCTAGGTCGCTTTAATTTTTTTTTTTGAACTGTTTGAGCGTCAGTTCTCATTGACTAGGCTTCTGAATGTGTGCAGGATAATTCCCAGAGTCAACTAATCCAGTCAAATCCCATAAATATAAGACCCATGAAACCTCAATCCCTCCCCCCCCCTATTTAAAGTAGTTTACCCTTTTAAATGGTTCTAACTGGTTCGTATTGGCTCCGACAATTAACCTGTTATTCAGGGTTATCCCAGTATAATATGAATATTTACATATTAAGGAGGGCTTCCAATCTCATTAGCGACAAGTAAGATTGGGCTTCTAGAAATAAACAAAAGGAAGATCTTCGATTCGTTTCTAGGCATCTGCATATTGCAGGCTTTCGGTCATAACAATAAAGCTCAATGGGACCGAGCTTCTGAAACGGGGCACGCTTCAGGTCTGAACATCTGCTATCTGCAGGCTTACAGAACTATAAGCTCTGCGCTTCCAAGGGTTTAATAATCCTCGGGCAATACTACACAATATGCCGTGCTGTGTTACGGTGCAATCATATAGTATAGTATCTCACTACCGTGTTTTAAGATATAGACGAAGGAATAGATAGGTGGAATATTCTGAGTGGCCATACAGACATTTCTGTGCTTCCCGAAAGTTAAAGCGATCGGGGACATAACTTGTGTTCTACATTTATAAATTGATCTGTCAAATATTACTTACAAGGGCTGATACTCCTGGTCGCTTAACGTGATCCAGGGCTTCAGGCTATCTATAGCTATAACACTTATAGAGGGCCTGGAACTACGAAAATCTTGCACCATATATCTATCATTGTCTAATAATTTTATAACCTTAAACGGCCCTTTAAACTTCGGCAGTAACTTTTTGGGACCGCTACCTGACCCAAGATCGGTTTTACGCACCATAACTAAATCGTTGACTTTAAACTTGTGGGGTGGCTTGCGTTTTTTATCATAATTGATTTTTGCCGTTTGTTGTTTGTCGTAAATATTTTGAGCCACCTGCGCTCTAAGGGTCTGTAAATTTTCTCTAGCTAGGGTGTCACTTATTACTGAGAGAATTTTTGCATCGGCGATGGGTTTTGGGTTTATTCCCATTAATATTTCATATGCTGATTTTTCGGTTGTTTTATTGACTGTTGAGTTTATGCTAAACTGTATACGTTTCAAGTGTGTGTCCCAGGTTTCCTCGTTTTCGTCATTTGCAGAATAGCATCGTAGTGCGTTTAAAATTGTTAAATTATACCTCTCACACTGCCCGTTTGCACGGGGCGTGGCAACAGCGTTCTTAATGTGTTTGATGTTATATTTTTGACAAAAATCTGACATTTTTTTCGAGGTAAAAGCTGATCCTCTGTCGGAAATAACTCGATCGGGGGGGCCAAATAAGAATATAAAATCCTCAAGAGCCTTAACGACATATTCGACGCTTGTGCTCTTAACTGGTTCAATAAATACAAATTTGCTGAATGCGTCAACTAGTACAAAAATGTGTGTGTGTTTCTTTTTTGACTGTACAAATGGTCCTAAGTGGTCAACGTGTATTGTTTGAAACGGAATTGTTGATTTTGGAATAGGATGAAGGAAACCTGGTTTGCGTCCTGCGGTACCTTTCATGTATAAACAATTCAAACATGATGTTACGTATTTCTTTACAAAATTCGCAATTTTTTTGAACCAGTAATTTCGTCGAATTCTTTGCAGCGTTTTCTCAAAACCGAAATGTCCGGCATCATCGTGATTAAGGCGACAAATCAGCCACCTACAGGATGTTGGGACGACCCACTTTAGTGAATTATCTATTTTTCGATATAAGACGTTATTCTTTATAGTGTAATTTTCAAAGTAATTTTTATTTGATCGATTTTTGACAGAGTGAAGAATTTCTATGATATTTTTGATTTTACTGTCTTGACTTTGTACAGCGGCGATCCATTCAGATTCGGTTAGATTGACTATATTTGAAATTAACTGTTGGTCGGGAATCGGGTGTCTACTAAGGTAGTCAACATGATTCATTGATGTGCCAGCGCGGTATTCTATGATAAACGTAAAGTCTTGAATTTCAAGCCACCAACGAGCTATCCTGGGTATTAAGTCTTTTTTTAATGCAGTTGCCCTTACTGCTGCGCAGTCGGTGTAGATTGTAAATTGTTTTCCGAGTAGGTATATTCGAAAATGTCGTAACGAGAAAACTATAGCCATGGTCTCCAGTTCGTAGGAGTGGTATCTACTTTGTTCGTAGGTACATTGCTTACTAAAATAGGCCACTGGGTGCCATTTATCGCTATGTTTTTGCATTAATATCCCGCCTATTCCGATACTACTAGCATCGCAGTGCAATTGTATTGGAAGGTTATGATCGAATATTTTAAGCAAGGGTTTATCGGCCAAAATACTTTTTATTAGTTCGAAGGCGTCGTCTTGTTCTGTGGTCCACATCCATATAGAATGTTTCTTAAGTAATTTAGTAATTGGTTGCATGATAAAGGCATAATTTATAATGAATCTTCTAAAATAGTTAGCTAAACCACAAAATTGTCTTAATTCTTTTTTATTAGTAGGTGGTTTGAGTTTAACTATGGCTTCGGTTTTTAATTTGCTTGGCTCTACGCCTTCTCCTGAGATTTCACGACCAAGGTAACTAATTTGGGTTGACAGAAATTTGCATTTCGTTGGTTGCAGCGTTAAACCATATTTAAGTAATATTACTAAAACCTTCTCAAGTTTTATGAGACCTTCGTCACGTGTTTTGGATGGAATAAGAATATCGTCTAGATAGGGAAATGCGGTACCTTCTTCTAGTTCGTTTAGGATTTTAATCATCATCCGTTGAAAAACAAAAGGTGCATTGCACAAACCAAAACTCATGCGCAGGTACTCATAATGACCATCGGGGGTAATGAAAGCCGTTTTAGATATTGAATCGGCTGCCATTGGTATTTGGTAATAACCAGAGAATAGATCGAGCAATGTGAAATATTTAAAATTCACTAACTTATCGATTTGGTCATCTATTAATGGAAGGGGAAATTTTTGTTTAACACTAATAAGGTTTAATTTGCGATAATCTACACATAGTCTTAGGGTGGCATTAGCTTTTGGAACTAGGATAACAGGGCTAGCATAAGCAGATGTTGAATCGCGAATTATATTATTCGAGAGTAAGTCTAATATAATGTCTTTTAATATGTTCCTCTGATTTTCTGGTAATCTGTATGGATTGTAACATATCGGGTTTGAGCTCGTTAATTGAATGTTCATTTCGACACAATCAGTTTTACCCATTTCGCTAAAATTAAGGGCAACAGTTTTGCGATATTTATTTAAAAGCGCAAGTATTGTGGTGCTTTGATCTAAATTACAAGATATGTCACTTTTAGATAAAAGTCTTGACACATTAATATTATTTATAAGTGAAAACGCTGTACACGAACTAAATTTTATTTCACTACCATTTTTATAAAATGTTACATGGGGCTGAGACAAAAAGTTATTTCCAATTAATATGTCAGCAGGACAGATGCTATTTGGTACTACAATAATACCGGTCACTGCACTCACGGAGTCTATTGTTATTTCACAAACAGTTATCTGTCGGCCCTCATAAATTTGACCCGAAAAACACTTTAAAAATCGAGGGTGGCTGTTTAAGATCTTTAAGTTAAGGTTTCGGGCGACTGATATTCTTAAAAGAGAACATTCACTGCCAGTGTCTATTAGGCCCGTTATTTTCGCATTATTGATAATAACCTCTTTAAAATAAAGGTTTACAAAATGTTTTGACACGAAAAATATTCGGTGTTGTGATATCTGTCATGCACTCTTAGAAAAATTATGTTCTCGTTTCTTTTTACGACAGTCTTTCTCGAAATGTCCGCCAATTTTGCAAAAATTGCAGATTATTCTGGTGGTACGACGAGAAAAGTGTTGTCCCCCCGAACGCTTCTTAGGACAATTAAAACTGCGATGTCCCGGCTCGGTGCAATGGTAACACCGCATTTTTAAATTGTCGGTTTTATTGTCCACGCGACTGGAACCCGGAATGTTAAGATCACACCCCCTTAGATAGGTTGACAAGTCTTCGGTGGACTTGTAATTATTAGCGAGCGCCATTTGTCGTATGTCTTTGTTTTGAATGCCGTGCACAATAATGTTTACTTTTTCCTGCTCAGGAATTTCCCAGTTGAGGCGTTGTAGTTTATTCAACTTTTCTACAAAATATTGCACTAAAGTCTTACTTTCGTTGGAGGAGTATAGAGCGGCGTCTTTAAATAATAAACCCGTACTTTGAGTGTCTATGTCGAAAGTACAACGTAGAGCAGTTTTTAGTTGGGCCCAATTTTTGTGAGCGATTTCACCCCCTAAATACCACTCACGTGCGCGACCTACCAGTTTCGATATAGCGAACCGGGTTGTATTGACATCATCCCATTTTGAAAAGTATGCTTTTTCTTCCACAAGACGAAGCCACTTATTTATGGTAATATTACTTGAAGCAGGATTAAAATCCGGAATACTCTCCCAGGAAAGGTTACTAGGGGTAATACTGACCTTCTGGTTCTGCTTTAGTACCTTTACCTCCTCTTGTAATAAGAGAATTTGTTGTTGAACCGTCAATGGAGGGGTTGTCGAACGAGCATTCGAATTTTCTTCGCATGAATGGGACCGTGAATTCACAGAGTCCAGGTCAAGCAAAGCAATTTCCCTGTTGGTCATGTTGTTGGTCACTTAAAACTTCTTAAGCACAACTTAACGTCACACACCCCAGGCACTACGCTACGTAGAGTTGTTTTTGAACGCGACACTAGATAATCGCGAAGGGAATAATATAAAGTTTTTGCAATTTGCAATAATATAAAAACGGGAACAAAATATTATTGTTTTATCTTGCACTCACGCGTGTATTATCCCACTTCTGACAAATTGTAAGACGAAATAATAACAACTATTTAAAAATAACTAAATTTAATGAAAGTACTTTTAATTTAATATACACGGAAACAGTCGACTAAACTATGTTACAAGTCAGACTTAACTAACTCTCCGTCTTTCGTGGTTCATTTTCGTCCCCTTGTCTAGAAATCCGATACTTTAATATTTTATTATCGGGTTCTAGACTAAACATAACACATTCGCGTTCCTAAGTGGTTTTCTAGCGTTAAAATATATCCAAATAATATTCTGCCTTACAAAAGTAACATTGTAGGTAAGTATGTCGAATTATTTTGAATATGTATTTAATATCCTTTTATGACCTTTACCTAATTGATTATTTTTTTTGCCGCAGTAATTTTTGATACAAAAGGATTAAAAATTTTCAATGCCAGTTTTACATTTTGTCTTTCCATGCTAGATGGATACAGAGCTTTTAAATTTAAAGAAAAGCCAAATTTTAGTAACATGGTTTGTTCAAAGTCATGCAGTTTTTTAAGAGAGGCAAAATATGCCACTTTTTCTTCTCCAGTAAAAAAGTCGGGATATGTAAATGTCTGATCAGGTTTTGAGTTTAGCCAAGCATTAAAAATACATTTTAACAGATGGACAGAATCGAACAAGTAAAATTAAGGTCTTTTAGCATCAACCGGATGTGGGAACACTATATTAAGTTCCTTTTTTGGTGAAAAATGTGACATGGCTTTTCCATTAATTGCATTGTTGTCACTCAGAACACAAAAAACTTTATATCCGATAGCCTCTAAACGAGTTATGATTGTTTTCACAAAGTTGAAAAGTAATTCATGGTTAATTTTAGATATAGGGGCAATGTGAACAACTTCTTTTAAATCTGAACCAATACTTGTAATCATAAAAGTGTATGCAGTCGTTGCTAACAATTCGTTATTATTTACTGATGCCCCCACGACATTTCCTCCTTTATAGTCTAAATAAGGGTTAATATGAATTTCGTCCATTAGCAGACAAACATATTTGTCTTGATCATTCAAATATTTGAAAATATTCCTCGCATATGTCAAAAACATTTTTTTTTCATCAATATGAGGATCCGTTAAAAAATTATTACAAACACCTTTGATGGTTTCAGGATGGGGTAAAATTATTGGCCAGTGATTTCTTAAATATCTGTATGCATGAGGACTGATTGTATATACTATTGAACAAAATACCATAGTTGTAGTGGAATATCTGTATCGTTCTTTTGGCAAAGTTCTTAATTTTACTTGTTCGGAGAGAAATTGCAGTGCTTGCGCTAAACTATCATTGTCTACTTTTAAGTTTTTAAGCAAATCAGAAACAAAGTTTAAAACTTCATTAATGTTTGACATATCGGTGTTATTTTTAACATTGTCACATTCGGGATTAGGGTCATGATTGGAGTTATTGTCTTGTTCAGTATCTAAAGGAAGAATATTCATCGAACAATCAATAATATCTAGTAAATTTCGCAATTCATCCAAACTACATGAAAAAAAAAGGTGTCTTTTGTTGATCAATTTTTACGCTTACTGGTTGCCCATATAAATATGTACTTATTTCTAAATTATTATTTATTTTAACGGCCCATGTAATAGAAGGCCCCGGATTATGCTTAATCTTAAAGAGAGTCTTGCAAGTTTTTTCATCGATGATAAACCATCCTTCCTTTAAATTAAATGTTATAAACAAATTATTAAATTCTTCAAAAGTGTCATAATTCGTAAGTTGTTTATGTGTTAAAATTTCACGTTTGCTTTCGTCAATACCTTTTTGAAATTGCATTTCATCTATTTCTCTAAGCTTTTCTTCTCTACTTTTTCGATGCGTTAAAGTTTTTGTAAGATATTTTGGACAATTGGGAAATTTACTAGGTACGCTATTTTCCTTTAATCTGGGTATATTTAATTTTAATGAAACGATCTCACCTGTTTTCGTGTCTTGTTGAGAAATCTGCCAAATAAAATCCTCTGTAAAATGACACTCACATACTCTGCTGTTTGTAATTTTCACGATGAATAGCGGTTTGCCATTTTAAGCGTCCTGCCGCACTTTTGGGGAAACGAAATACCCGCACTGATGGCCCATTTACGTAATTACCTTTACAACCAACTACAGAGCATTTGTACGGCATTTTCAAATTATTTAAAATACAATTTAAACCGGCAATAAACTCGAATTTTGCACTAATTGCACTAAAAAACCCTCCCACTCGAAACGACAACAAATTAAACTACCGCCAAATGACAGCCAAATGAGTGCATGATTAGTGCAACGTTGCCAGATCGACTTTAGCGATTCGCTTGTCTACTGGCCCATTTATTAAAAATTGTTATTCTATGTTTTTATTTAATTTCAAAGTACTTCCAATGAAATAATTCTGCTGTAACATTATAGTTGGCCTATGCTAATATCCAAGTTTGCGTAATTATTAACAAAAAATACAACTTAATTCATGCCAATTATAATAATCGGGAATTATGGACCAATCTGACAATGTTGCGGTCAAGACAAAGCGGGAAATACGAATTGGCATTTCGAGACAAACAGCACGGTCCGATAGCATCGGCCTACAGGCAGTGACGTCATCAGCAAATATTTCTTAAGCGCTGTGTCCTTGTTTTCTAGGAGTTGTTGCTCCAAACCCTTTACCTGCGACCGTGAAACACTGCACGTGTGCTTACGTTATTTGTCCTTGGTCGCGTGCTGTATTTTTTATTTTAATTGGATTTGAAAGAGATGCTATAAGAAAGATAGGTAAAAAAGGGTTTTTTGTTACTTTGTGAGCTATCATACACATGGGCAGGTGTCTTTTTCTGCCTTTATTTTGTTTGGGGGCCTTGAATTTATTCATTATCTTGCGTTGGTTGTTTACGTATATTCTATATAACCCTGAAAGCGTGCAGGTATTCGTTCACACCAAGCGCCAGGCGTCAAATTATTTCTATGACGAGACGCTACCCCAAAAACGTTTAACGTTTAACGTTTTAAATGGTATACCTAAAATAAATAAAGGATATTATCTCGTCGTATGTAATGATGGCATTCTTCGCGTGTGTTTAGAAGATTTTTTACGCCGAGCGCCAGGCGTCAAAATGGTATATCTAAAATAAATAAAGGATATTATCTCGTCGTATGTAATGATGGCATTCTTCGCGTGTGTTTAGAAGATTTTTTACGCCGAGCGCATTACGCCGAGCGCCAGGCGTCAAAATGGTATATCTAAAATAAATAAAGGATATTATCTCGTCGTATGTAATGAAGGCATTCTTCGCGTGTGTTTAGAAGATTTTTTACGCCGAGCGCCAGTCGTCAAATTATTTCTATGACGAGACGCTATCCCAAGAACCGCCTTTCAGCATATCTTATATTTTGGGAAACGTTCTAAGAAATACACTGATTTGGAGCATTGAACCAGTGCAGCTGTATTTTTTTTTCAATAATCTTTACTAGCTCACTTGTGCCACGTTATTTTACTCCCCTTTCCACATTCAATTGATACTTATTGGCCTTGAATATTTGCGTAAATATGATACAAATTTGTTGCCACATTTAAAGTCACGCTAGTATTGACGCTAACATTATCTGCCGCTTTGAAAATAGTAAATAGAAATATTTTGTTTGTGCTTGTGTAGTGTTTCCTGAAAGTGTCTATTAAAGGTAAATAATTGTTTTATTGCATATTTCAACAATAACAATGAGCATTTCACAGCAGACCTTGAGTGAAATTAATAATATGATAAATAAAGATTTCGAATTTCCTGAGTGCAGGAAGCTATCAACCTTGGGGGTGGGAATCGGTTATATTATTAAAAAAATGACTCCGACAACAACACGCTTTGGGAAAACTATTGTTGCTACCTTATATGATCAATGGAATGATGTAACATTTCAAACATATCTGCCGAAACGTGTATCTGATGCATTTACTCAGATTTTCATCGACGATATGAATATGTCAGGTGAGAAATATACTTTGACATATATGGGTCAGAGTTTAAATGCATCGCCAGGGGGTAATACGCGCGCGTTAATAAATTTTGGTTGTTCAGAATAAACATTTTTTTTAAATTGAAATATTCTATTGTTTATCATATTATTATTATTTAAGTATTAGTTGGATATGTAATAGAATAGTTTTTGATAGCACACGTGTGGAGCATATACATAAGCAATAAAAATATTCTCTATTATTTAAGATGTGTGACGAATTTATTAAAAGAGAAAATCAAGATTCCTATGTGCATAATTTGATATTAAACCTACGACAAATGGCTGAAGATATTTTAAACTTTGAAAAAGATGATGGGTTCGATATGGTTTCGCAACGAAAATACATGAGGGAAGCAATGGTTTTTCTATCTGGAGCCCATTGTTGTGAAAGATTCCTATATGGTACCATATGTGAGGATCAATTCTGTTTTGAAATGGTTGAACAAAATCTGGGGTATTTCTTGGTGGAAATTCCACATTTAAACATTAATTTATTGGAATATTATGGTTTGATTCCCCATGAGGATGACGGCAATGATGCAAGTACTTCGTCGAGCAATTATGGTGATGAAGAAGATAGTGGTTGTGAGCATGGGAATGGAGACCATAATGGCAGATTATTTACTTCCAATGATGACATTGATGAGCGTATTATGTCTAAAAATTTGAAATTGTAAATTATATGTATTACAATGACTAAAAAAAGAGTATAAATAAATTATGTTTAGCTACATATTGTTTTATTCTCCCCCTAATACACTATATAAAAGTAATTTAATATAAGTTAGGTGATATTTAAAAAAATAATTAGTTGGACCCACTTATTCGATAGCATTGTGAGAATAAGTAATTATAACGGTATCGACCAAGGGCGCTTATGCTTACGATATTATATAGAAGCGATGTGACCAGAACATTTTTACGCCATTTTCCGTGCATCATCATCGATTTACCTAGTTTATTTAAAAAGAAGTAAAATTTTCGTTTGAATTCAATAGAGCCAATATTAATTAAACTGTAAAAAAATCTCTCACGGCAAAACCTACCAATTTAAATTTGGAAGGAAGGTTCCCTTAATTTGTTCTCAAACAATAGTCCTTTTAAAGAGATAAATACGAGAGGGCTGAAATACAGGTATACAAACCTACCGTTATTTTTAAAAGAATGTGGGTGCTACTTACTTGCATATACAGGGCGATTTTTTCATGCGTACGTTGCGTGTACCAAAATTGAAAAAAAATTGATGTTTTTAATTTTAAGAGAGTATGGAATAAAATGTTAATGGATTAGACAATTAACGTACATATATCTACATTTAAAAGTTCCAGATGTGTCTATATATTTTCAAAAAGTTATCAAAAAAATGCATAAAGATAGCTTCAAAAATAACGTAATTATTGAATTTACGTGATTTTCTGTAAAATCAACATTTATTGACGGCCAAAATTGCAAATAACCATTTTTATGTGTACCTACATATGGGGAAAAATGTATTGTGGTTCTAAGCACTTATATACGGAGGATTATTTATTTGGTCATTGACTATAGACTTAAATAATACAAATTTTGCTTGTTCGTATTGGCCGATAGCAGGCTGATAACACTCATTGCAATATGTTTTAGAATCGTAATATGTGATTCTTTTACGATCTTTTCTTTGTATACTCCCTACGCGACTTCATCATATCTCGCACTTTTCACTCAGACCAGGGGAAGATTTTCCAAAAAACACGTCAATATGTAATAAAAAAAACAGTATAGTCACTCTGGGTGACATTCTTTCCAAAATTATTCTTTGTCACACGGGTGACATGCTATCATATAGTATTTTGTGGTTCGAAAAAGGATTCCGGGCAATATGTTTAAGAAAAAATGAACTGCATCAATTTGAATATAGCCCTTAAATTGTAACATAATGATATGTAATAGAAAATTTATAATTGCTCTGTGTTTTAATTAATTATATTTTCAAGAGAAAAATTATTAAAAAATTGTAACATAACAATATGTAATAAAATATACATATATACTATACTATACAACAGTATAGTCACTCCGGGTGACGTCCTTTCCCATTAGTTTTTAAATTATCCTTTGCCACACAGGTGACAAATCTACCAAAATACCGCTTCTAAAGCTTATATTTTCAATATTACCTGCTTTGTTTCGGTTTAATGTTATTATATTATTTAGAATACAGCATTTAAACATATTCATAAAATGTCATATAGAGTTAAATTTTTACATAATATTCACTGATTCGAGTTTTATTTGCATTTTGGACAGTTTAGACTCTTAAGACATGATTCCTGTCGAGGACCGTCACTTATTCGCACCCACTGATGTAAGCCGATTTTCTCGCATGGCACTACCAAGGCCAGTGGGCCAAAACTCAAAACCATATTTTTGATAGTAATATTTTCTTCGTTATGAAACACAAATTACAAACGATTCTATAAAATAATCGAGAAATGGCTTAAAAAGTGTCGAAGTCGACGAAGAGTGATAATTGTTCCATATTCCGCTTTTTTACCATTTGATTTATAATTTTTTCTGCTTATATACGTTATTGTTTTTTTTTTGAGAAATTATCGTGAATTATGAACTTCTTTATCTGGCGGTATAGTCATCCTCACTTCTAGCTATGAAGAATGTAGGCACTTGTAGCACCTTAAACTTATCATGTCTAATGTATTATATTTCTATGTTTTTTAATACTAAAAATTGGCAAATGTATAAACGCCCCAGCCAGGAATCGAACCAAGGTATCTGAATTATTTACATTATTCAGCGCTTTTCCATTAAGCTACCAGAGCTTCTTAAATACACTATTACCTATTTTTAGATTAACATTAATGTTTTATACGACTGAAAAAATAGCATGATATTAAGAAGATTCCGATATTGAACAGAAGTAAATATTACAAACACATAAAGTCCACGTATGTACTACATCAAGGACTTAAGAGAGGTACGATTGTTGTTTTTTCAGATTTGATTTATATACATTATTTCTCTCCCACTGTGAATATCAATCGAACAAGAACTGTTTGACAACAATTATTGTGTAGATGTCTTCAACTGTAATGATTTAATAAATTTTACAATTTCCAACATTTTTACCAGCTAGGTGGGGTTGCTCATTTAAAGTATACATAATATGGAATAAAATGTTAATGGATTAAAACATTAACGTATACGTTTAAAAAATCGCGATGTGACTAACTGAATTTGAATTTCAGATAAAGTGGTCTTTGGTGGCACCGTACAGAAACTTTTTATAATGATAGAAGTCGTTAAGCGTAGTCTCTGGTGCCAATATATCAACTTGATAGATTGAGAACTAACCCCAAGATGTTGAAAATAAGAAAAATAAATTGAACTGACAGACTGTAACCCGAAAACTATTGAGTTTTCGTCTTTCTGATATGAGACTTCCTCGCTTGACAGTATATTCAGTCATTCAGTGTCCAAATTATTAGAAATAAGTTTCGTAATTTCACTATCAGTTTTTAAATTTTCTTCTTTTTTTATTTTGGTCTAAATCATATATATTTTAACTAATTATTCATTAAAAACTTACATTCATCCAGCGTATAAACATAAAAATATGGTATAAGTATAATCCAATATAGGAATAAGATCAAACAAAAATAGTTTTTACACTGTATTCACCAACAAGAAGCAAAACAATTTCTATAATCTAACTCTCCTCTAACGATGTCTTAAGAAAACTAATCTAAAATAAAATCTGTATTTGGAGTTTAAAGTACCTGGATTCACAGTACCTGGGCGTTAAAGCTGTTTCTGTGTATCAGTGCCGTTTCTATGTCCAAATGTATGAAATAATTTTATTTACCTAAGAAAATAAATAACATGAACGACAAAAAACTGACTTGAATCTCATAGAAGTATGTTCAATTTAAGTGTCATTAATATTTTACCTATACAAAACCAAGAATTTTTTAGTCCGAGAAATTTTTGTGGTAGTAACAGAAAACTATTTTATTGCTTATATACTCATTTCATTGTGAGCAAATGAGATTTAAATTGCATTCGTGCATCCACCCATGTGACAAGCAGATAAGTAGCGTATTTTGTCTATATTCCTGTCCGCTGTAAAAATAGCTTAAAAAATAACATAAGTATTGAATTTACGAGATTTTCTGTAAAATCAACTTTTATTGACAGCCAAAATTGGAAATAGACTATCTTTAACGGTCATATTTGGACACTGTGATTATAAATTATCTGCAAATATATAGGGAATATGGAATAAAATGATAATGGATTAGACAATTAACGTGTACCTACATTTAAACGTGCCTATATATTTTCAAGAAATAATTTTACTGCTAACTAAAACTTTAATTCCAGTTTACATAGTAGGAATTATTACAGGATCAATCAATCAATCAATAAAAATGATCTAATATTTATTTTGTGTCCAACATTGGTAAAGAAATAAATAAATAAAATACTGTCTATGATGACTTCGATACTGAGAAGCTGTCCGATTGGAAATTCAGTCATCCAGTGTCCAGTTTTGCTTTACTGTTAGTGCACGTGACCATCAGAATAACGCGACTGGTGGCATTTAATGCTTTTTTTGCCATCAGCCGCCATTTTAAATCACGTAATTTGGATTCGCTAATTAGAGGAAACTATCATAATTTACCAGTTTTTATTTTTTTTTTGTGTAAATCACATATTATATTTTAACTAATTATTCATTAAAAACTTACATTCATCCGTATAAACATAAGAATATGGTATACATAGGCATAATTCATTGTAGAAATATGAACAAACAAAATAATTTATACACTGCATTTACCGAAAACAACCGCAAGGAAACTAATATAATAGAATTGGTGGAGAGTACTGGGGACTGTAAAATTTGTACCTGCTTAATTGTACGTTAAAGATCTGTGTCTGTGTGTCCATATTGTCATTTTCCGAATATGTGCAATAATAAATAACATGCCAACTACAAAAAGCGGGATTAATTCTCATAGAAGTATGGTCCATTTATGTTTCAATAATAGTTTAACTATACATACCCACAACCAAGAGTTTTTTATCCAGGAATATTTTTATGGCAGTAACCGAAAAATGTTTTATTGCTTAAATGCTCCTTTCATTGTAGAAAAAATGAGGGTTAAATTGCATTAGTGCATCCACTCATTTAATATACCTTCAATTTTCAAGATGTATTAATTAGGGTAGTGTCATATTCCTGCTGACCAAACTCCCCGTGTTTCTTTAGTTCCACAACTTTCGACGTATAGAACCTAAGAATCAAGGGTACTTGCATCGTACCTCTTCTATACCTCGACGATATATAGGGTTTGTCGTATTTATCGAAAATAAGTGCTCTCTCCAGATATATAGATATATATATATTATATATATATTTCTTTACCATAACAATAAAACGTGAATTATTTTCATTTATAGAGTGGTGATGTATTTTTACAGAACAATGTTCTTTAATTCATGAATTTCTATAATAAAAATAAATGGGGCTACACATCAGGTAGTTGATCTCTACCTATTTCTTTTCGAAAATGGTTGCATTTACTCTTGCGACTTGCAATATTTTAGTGCTTAGAAAAACTAGCATAATTCCAATTGTTTGAATAGAATACTATAACATGAGTTCCACGCTTGAATGACATTGTAAGATCTAGTTTTGTTTAATATAACCCAAATAGTAATGATACTAATAATAATAATAATACAAGAAAAGTAGGTACAAACAAGATTATTAGACATCTGTCGTATGTTTATTCTTAAATAATTTTGTCTTTTACTGTTTACATACATAATTCTAGAGGTGTATTGTTTCTGTATTATAAACATAAAACTTATTATATATTATTAATTTAAATATTCTTTCCTGAATTGTGTATTAACTATACAACCTAGATATCCTAGGACTCCTTGCTATGATTTATATTATTAATTGAATCTTCTTTTCAGCATTGTGTATTAACATCTTACCTTATTGCTTGTTGGTCTCTTTATGTCATCCGTTTTATATTTCCTTTTAGGTGGGGATAACTTAGATATTATATTTATATATTTCCAGCTTTTACTAGATCATATATGATTGTTCCTCAGAAAACATCATCTGTGCACGCCCGAGAATAACAGCAATTTCGTTACATTGCATAGTTGGCTGCTGGTATATTTCTCAATAACATGACGTGTGACAATAATCCCTCTATTAACTTATACTTTTCTTCGTCAAATATACAAAATATTATACAAAAATTACACAAAACAACAACAAATTATTTTTTCACCGACAATGAGCGACGTCACGTGTTTTAATGATATTATTTGATATTGTTCGGATTCTGTATCAATATTTAATTTATATAAAATATATAACCCTTCATTCTAACTAAAACCGATTTACTTTTTTTAATATTGAACACATTTTTCTCGGGATAATGTGAAGGTGATTTCATTTTATTTTTAGTCACAATTGGTCTATTTTGACATAAATATACGGAGAAAAAGACATACGACTTTTTTGTCGTAACTGGCTTTTTTGGCCTAATAACCCTGAATTTGGGGCACAAAGAACAAATTATTTCATCACCGGCAATAAGTAACGTCACGTATTTTATTGATATTTTTTTGATTTTGATAGGATTCTGTATGAATATTTAATTTATTTAAAATATTTAACCCTTCATTCTAACCAATACCGATTTACTATTTTTAATATTGAACAAATTTTTCTCGGGATAATGTGAAGGTGATTTCATTCTCGCTATTATTGCAATTTCTAGTCAGAATTGGTCTATGTTTCTAGTATAGGAACACATACGACTTTTTTGTCGTAACTGGCTTTTTTGGTCTAATAACCCTGAATATGGCATTTGGGACACAAAGAACAAATTATTTCATCACCGGCAATAAGTAACATCACGTATTTTATTGATATTTTTTTGATTTTGATAGGATTCTGTATGAATATTTAATTTATTTAAAATATTTAACCCTTCATTCTACCCAATACCGATTTACTATTTTTAATATTGAACAAATCTTTCTCGGGATAATGTGAAGGTGATTTCATTCTCTCTATTATTGCAATTTCTAGTCAGAATTGGTCTATGTTTCTAGTATAGGAACCTTTTGTTTTCCTAAATAAGAATTATAGGTAATTTTTCGAATAACGTCCCTGTCTCCATTGTCAATTTGTTTAAAATTTTGAGCAGCACCATCCTCTCTCATTGTAGAACAAGTATTTTCAATTTTCAATGCTATGTTCTTCTTCCTTCAAACTTTAATTCTACCATGAGACCCAAAATGATTGATTTTAGTTTCGTCACTAAAAATCAAATGTCACCTTTTGATTTTTGGTCGTTGGCGTACAGTTTTCGTATAAAAAAATTAAATTCATTCATTTGCAACTGTTATGAAATTAGGTAGTCACGAAGATTAAAAAGGGTCTAGTAGATAAGAAGCAGATTTTGCCTTGTAACTACCAAATAATTTTGACAGTTAGTTGTCACGTATTGAAGTCAGTCAAAAAAAAAAAAACATTGAAAATAAAGATTTCAAACAACACACGAAACACCCTATATTTCAAAAGCTAATACGTTTAGTACCATATGAAGTTACTTTTTTTGAAAATGGCCTCATTTAAAATAATGTAGAACTCAAGGGGGTCGTAAAACACGCCTCCATCGATCCAAGGTTACCTAAGCTAATGAGTGAAGATCTTCTCATATACAAGGATAAAAAGCACACCTGATTTTCTGAAAAACGATTATTTTTCAATGTAACTAATGACCACCTGACTTCAAGGCTAAAGCTTACCTACACTCGTACGGGGTCAATGTCGTGCGTCCCTGAGAAGAGGGTGAAAAAATAATGTAGCACAGAAAGGAGTCGAAAAACACCTGCATCGAATCAAGGTTACTGAAGCTACCGAATCATCTTCTCATATACTAGGAAAAAATACACCTGGTATTCTGAGAAGCGAGTCTTTTTACCTATAAATTACTACTAAAGTGCTGTCTTATATTCTTAGGTTTTTTTAAACCTATTTACGAATAGTCATATTTTTTCTCTAGCTCTCTCTTACATTAGTTCTAGTTCCTTTTCGAGGGAAATAATTTTGAAATTATATTCAAATATTTGCTACTTTACATGAACGAAGGGGTTTTCCCGAATAAATTCTCGCCTAAGTGCATTGGTAAAAAATAAAATTTTGCTAGTGAAATCTGTCCTAATTTATATCAAAACACAAAAACCTTTCACATACGTGATATCATATACATAAATGAAATAGCTAGTATCAAGAGCTGACTATACTTCAATTATACCCTATCGTTCTGATATTAAGGGTTAACATTCTAACTAAAAGAAGCACATAGGGGTTTATTATAAGTATAAATATAATTTTCTTTTCTCACTAATAGAGTAAACGGTTTTTAATATAATAATTTTGTCTACAATCGAAACTTTTTATTAAATTACTATAATGTGTATTTCTTTAATTTTTACAACAGACTAATTTTTTATCAAGAATCGCAAATTTATTGAATTTAACAAAATATCATCTGTGAAGTACTAATACCTCGTAACCCCACAAAGAATCGAAATTGCGTTTTTGGTGGCATTTGGTAGTGTAAGCCAAATTTTACAACTTCGCTAATATATTTTATACCACACTTCGTCAACCATGCACCCTCATAGTCGCACAATTAAGGATAATGACTTCAATACGTGACAACTAACTGTCAAAATTATTTGGTAGTTACAAGGCAAAATCTGCTTCTTATCTACTAGACCCTTTACTACCTAATTTCATAACAGTTGCAAATGAATGAATTTAATTCGGCACCGGCATTTATGTGGGGTCAATAAAATAGAGAAGAAACTTTTTAATAAAAAATTATATTTCAAAAATCATAATAACACCTAGTACCTAGGTTAAAGAATTTAAACAAGAGCATTAACGAAAACATTTAAAATAAAATCTCTCAGGGCGAAAACATTTCCGGACCCCCATTTATATGAAGAATATCTTATTAAAATATTTCCTTTTTCTGTCGAATTTTAAAAATTATGTTTAAAAATGTGTCATTGTTTCTCTAGCTTTTAAACAACTGTAATAAATCCCACTGTAACTTAAACAACTGTAATAAATTATTTTAACATTAACAGAACTACTACATATTTAACACTCTAATGATAAGACGTTTTATTGTAGAAATAATGAACAAATGAAATAATTAGGGTTCTGCATGGCCAAAAATAGCATGAAAAAAATTATTTCAAATCTCTTTAGACCTTATTTAAAGTTCTACTGTGAATGATCAAGAAGCCTCGTCAATGTCCAAAGGGATGATAATGCTCCATTCCAACTGGTGCAACTGTGACGAACAGTTTTAAAAAAGTACCTTGAAGTTACAATCTATTGACAGTCAGACTAAAGTTTTGAAAGTAGTAAACTAAAGACAGAGCCAAAAAGATCAACTCCTATTTGGTTTATTTTATAGTATGGCAATTGCTTCATTGTAGTAAACCATCTAGCAATGTGGGGATGTTTTTCCTTGTTCAAAGGAAGGAGAACTTCAATGGTAGAAAATGTAGCCACCATATTAAAATCAGCAATGGACATTTCTTCTCCAGCAACATATGATCGTTTTGCCAAAATTGTGTCCAACATATCTAAAACTTCTACTACCTCTTCCAGTAGCTTTTTTAAATCTACTGAGTTGTCTGATTGAAAAACAGCTTTCTAAAATGAAAATAATTGGAGGTAAAATATTTCGCTTTATACTGTCTACTAACCATGCACATATTAATTAACCATACACATAGTTGCGCATTCGCCATTGAGTTTTTTGTACAATATTTCGTTTTACGGTGAAAGCGGCGATATATCTACCCATTTTTGGGCCCAACTACCTTAAACTCTAAAGTTGAAAGTTTTTGAATTAATAAATTAATGGAAGCAAAAATCGAAATTTTGCCAATTTGTCCAAATTTCGTCTCCTGTTTCCATTAATTTTTTTAATCACGATTTGTTTGCTTTTAAGCTTTAAGTATTTAATTGATTCTCCAGAACGGGTTTTCGGTCTCTTATCGGATAAAACTATAAAAAGCAACGAAATATTGATTTTTAAAAACGGAATAGCGAAAGCGGCACCGGCACATAATAACATATACTTTCACATATAAATTATTATTATATATTATTATAAATAAATAAACTTAAGAATTTAATATACAATATGCTAACATGCATTTGATTTATCGACAATCACTATGCAATTGTCTGCAAGGAAGAAGAATTCGAAAAATATTTGTATGGATTGATCGCAGCTTAACAGGAATAGAAAAATTGAAAAATAAAAAATCTAAACCATTTCTTTTGTCTATAAAAAAAATTAAGTATATTAGTATTAGTATATTCGGCATAGGAATAAATTTCTGTATCGGGGTGGTTTCCAAAATGCAAAAACATCCCGTATATCAAAAAGCCTAGAAAAGTTCTAATGAAGGCATTATTTGTTTCACAAAAAAGTGGCAGTGCTACGAAAACCAGATTTTCAATTTGATAATTTTTTTCATACTTGCATTGATATTCCGGATGACAAACCATTGTGTATTTTATTGTAGTGCTATTCCAACTTATTTCAATATCATTAATGCAACAATTCGATTTTTTCCGAAAATGGTTGATTTTTTTTAAAGCAATAAAGATAAATTTAGTTTTCCTAAATTGAAACCAAAATGTTGACCCCACGACAGGCCCGTAGCCAGGATTAGATTTTAGAGTGGGCAGTCAAAGTTTTAGAGGGGGCAAACTTGAAAATAATTTTTGTGATCAGATCACGTAAGATCAAGAGAAAAAAAAAACATCGTTGATTTCAACATTGAATTAACTACCTATATAATTACAAAAAATTAAACTTAAACAGAACCAAAAAACGCAACGTAGGTAAATACCTTTAATATAATTGAAGTTTTCTGTTCTTCCTTTCGTTAAATTTTTGTAAAAACACCTCAAAGTTTATGTTATTTGTTTGTTTACTCTCAAACGCTAAATATATCAGATTGGCCATTCTCTGCTGAGACTGAATCCCAAGAAATTACATAAATATACAACTATCATGGTTTTGCTAGAGTGGGCAACTTTTTCTGTCCCCCTCCTGGCTACGGGCCTGCCCCACGAGTGCGGTGCCTGGCTATGTACAGGGTGTCCATTTTTCGGTGGTGTTACGGGGGTATCTCCGTTATTAGTAAAGATAGAAGAAGCAACGTTTTCGGGCATAATATTAAGTTAAAAATAAACTATTATATATTTCTGAGAAGCTTGTTAAAAACTGAATTGCATTATTAAAAAATATATAGGGTGACTCATTTAAAAACAAAGGAATTTTTTTTTCTTCTTGAAACTATTGAATGTAGAAAATAATCTGAGTAAGTCACTAGATACACCCGGCCGTCCCCCTAGGAGTAAGAGTGCATTAAAAAATGAATAAAATATATTAAAAGTAGGTAAATTATTGCAAAACTAACGAATCATTTATTTTCATACTAGGTACGAATACTGGATCCTTATGATGTCATCTACAAGAGATGGCGCATCTGGTTGTGACATTTTAGTGTACACTGTTTGACAATTTTTCTTGTCTCCTCCTATTCTAAGCAAAAATAAAAAAATATGTACCCCACCACCACCTAAATCTGCTTATGTAATATTTAAACGGCCCTTGCGGTTGCTTACAAGCTAGTTACTGAAGTAAAAATTTTGGCTCACTAAGAAAAACTTCTTAATATAAAATATGCATTTGTACAACATTGAATTTATATGGTTTTAGTGGACTTAAAAAAATAATGATATTGTCAGGAAGCAACAGACCATACTTAATAATAATAAACGCATTATTATTTATGAGTATGGTATTTTGTTTATTTGTTGTATTTGTTATTATACGTAGACAGTGGGCTTACTTGTATCCTACTACTTCTTGCAAATAAATATCCTGTATCGAAGTGATTCATACAATCTATTAAGGCTCTTTTCTGGGGATCCTTAGGATACAAATGATCATTTTCTCCATATTTGTTAACCAAATATGCGTTTATTGCATGACTGTCCCAAACAAGAAAGTTACCATCTTCTAACACAGGGACAGTCCCTAGCGGATTTTTCTAAAAAAAAAAGAGGTAAATAATGATTATTAATATAAGGATTATATGGGAATATTTCCTGTTTGAAATAAATTTTACATGCAAATGTTAAGCTAAGTTATCAGTACAGGGTGTACCATTTTCGAAACATTCTAGGGGGTATTACAGTTAACATCAAAGATAGAATGCTGCGGCTCTAGTTCGCTACCTACTTAATTACTTTCTAACGGTACGAAAAATTCCGGTATCAAATTTGTCATAAGTTAACTCCTTGGATATTGACGATGTCTTTTTAAAAATGGTTTATTACTATTTTAAAACATATATTTTAGCGTTAGTACGTTTACAATAGAAATATCTTCAGCTAATTGAAGTTAAAAAGAATAAAATTAACATTATAATATAAGGATGAATGCAACATGAGCAAAATAAATGCATATTCAGCTTTTAGGTAGCTACATAACTCATGGCTCTTTTAGTTTTTAACCTACAGGGTGATTTTGAAAATCTTCACTTCTTAGGCACCCCTCGTATTTTCCTGACGCGTTAACTTATCAAAAAGGTAAAAATTGATCTTGTTAGGTAAAATTGAGCGACGTAGCCTAACTAGTTTAATTTTTGAGATATTAACAAAAGTAAATTTTTTTAAACGGGACACACTGTATATTATATTTTTAATTAATTGAGCATATTTTGAACGTTACAAAAATGTATTGTTGTTTATATTTATCTTCAAAAACAAGCTAAAAATGCGAAATTTTTAATAATTTACGTTATGTATAACAGTTTATTAGACATATCAATCATACTTTTCATAATTATCATAAACGGTCATTGTTAAGAATAAATAACTAAAGATCATATTAGTTATATAAGGTAGTTTACAAATTATGAAAATATGATGGATCTGTCCAGTTTTGGGCATTTGCATTTATTTCTAATAAACAGGTCATGACCGACTGCTATAGGTAGGGTGATAATAAGTATAAAGATATGGAAACTTCGCAATTTTTTTTTAGTTTTATTCTTTCGATTTCAATTTACTGTAATGAAATATGCTAAATAATCCCTGCAATAATATCAATAAAAATTGTACTCTATACCTACTTAGACATAAATGAAAAATAACAATTCTTGATGTTTGAAAACAAGCATACTCATAAATAATAACATGATTAGGGGTTCCTAGGTAGTCGCTCCGGGTGATACCCTATCCAATTCTTTACTACTACTACACTACACAAAAAATAATAAGTTATGGTATTATTGAAAATATATTTAAATGACCTTTAAAATGATGTGACACTTGATTCCACTTCCTAAGGGTTTAGGGGTAAGATCTACACCCCACCCCTATCAGAGAAGTTGAATAAATAATAAAATTCATTATTTATAAATTAACGAAACGTTATTTTCACTTATCTGCGCTGGTTTTAAGTTCATAATTAACAGGTTAGTAAAGGAATTTTTTAAAAATTTTTAAAAATGGCTGAAAACCGTATGTCGAATAACTACCCCAATTTTTAATATTAGTTATTTATTGGAAGCGTAAAAACGGCAGGAACTTTTCAAATTATCACCCTGTATATAAAAGTGAATTATAGAAGTAAAATTGAAGAAACAGCTACCTACTAAACAGGCATAAATAATAATATAGGAACCGAATTGTAAGTACCATCATGAAATAGATATTTAAATACATACCTACCTGTATGAATTCTGGTTTGGATTGATCTAAATTTATTAGGTTAACTTCAATAATTTTAACTTTATCTTTAAGACCTAGAGCTCGTATGGTAAGAAGAGTACTTCTGACAGCAGCACTACCGATCGCTGAATATAATTTTAAACTCATTGTTCATTGTACGTCTCTAAACCTTATCACAGGAAAACTATTTTAAACACCGTGGTTATTACTATAGTATGAAAGAAAATAATAAAAATAAATTATTGTATTTAATACATTGCTAAGTTAAAATCGTTTATTGATTGAAAATAAGAAATATGAAAACAACATAACAAGTTTGTAATAATATTTCTAGTGGAGTGGAATAGATGCGCAAGATCGGGAACTGTAAGGAGGTCATGTCGCCGTGCTGCTTGAAGGCTAGCAAAAATTGTACAAATAAAAGTACAGTCAAATGTTTTTTTTTACTTGGAAATCAGATTCACGTGTATAAATATTTTTGATCGTGGTGCGGTACTGAAAGTCTGAGTAGGCAGGTGCAGCCATTTGTTTGTTCTGGTTATTAATTAAAGACATATTTGCAGTGTCGTGCACAATATACATTGAAATCATAACTAGTAGCTTCCCAGAATATTAACTGGTATGATATCTAGCTACTAACAGGATTGAAATACATATTTTCTCATTGTCTCGTCATAATTTGATTCATACTCAGGAGACGACTGTATATCTAATCTTTTATCAAATTAGTAAACAATACCTAAATATTTGACAAAACAATGTGTCCCTCCAATCTGATGAAGCGGAACTGCTTGATTCGCATCAAAACACTACTAAAAATGTATATCATCAGTAAAGCTCGAATGTATTTTTTTATGAAAAAATATTATTGAAAGGTTCCTGAAGAAATCAATTATTTATGTAATGACCTCAAAATACGGTACGGAAAAGGGCGACATAAGGATAATTAAAAAAACAAAATTTATTAAAAATAAAATTCTAAAGTCCAAGTAAAATACTAGTTTAAATAAATTTATAAAAATAAAAGTTAATTGAGGGTTGAAGTAATTACTTAAAATAAAACCTAAGTATTAAAATTAAATTCCAGGGGAAACGCGAAACAAAATCATTTATAGAAAAACTTACGTGGAATTAATCCGATTAATTAACAAACTAAATTCTTCATAAGGGGAACTTCGAAGAAAACAAAATATTTTATTTTATTTCACCACCACAATTGCACCTCGGGACGCGACAAACAATAATGAATAAATCCCCGGGAAGATGCCGCGTTCATCACTCCCACCTACAACATCAGGACACTGACCCAACACACGTGTGACCTAAAACAAAAGGGGTCGAGTGAACACCTGCGATTGCATCATCGCGAGACATTCATGACCTTATAAGGAAAACGCGGTGGCGATCGTAGAAATATTGCGTAATAAAACACCTGCGTGTCCTAGATTGCTCCGGAATAGGCGACTTTGGACGTTATATGACCATAATGCATGTCCAAATAAGGTAATAAAACTGTCACGGAGAGGTTTTGGAAGGGAAATAGAGTGGAATTTTCGGCTATTTAAGCGGAAGCGGAAATTCTCCAAGCTAGTCATCAACGGGTCATCAACTAGTGACCGACGAGTATTCCGCGAAGTTATAGGCCGAAGTAAAGTGTAGTGAATAAAACGTGATTAAAGTGAAATAAGTGGAAAGTGGCATTAAGGTGAATTAATGCCCAAAAATCTCTTGAATTAAATAATTAATGTTCGAAATCGGTCGGGATTAAGATTGTATTAAAAGTATTTTATTAAAGCGGAAGTAAGTGTTACATATGGCCCAATAAGTTGTTGGTGACTCCTTAATACTAGTAATAGTGTGTAAAAGTCTGTAAAAGTTTTATAAACCAGATTTAAGATGATAACTGTGTAACTGTAGTAACTAAAGAATTGAGTTTACTAACAAATTTAAAAATAAAATTGTGTACGTTAAACCTGAATATTGTGTTGTTTATTGATACGACTGATAGAGATAGATGAAACTTGACAGATTTTGGGCGAGCCCTTAAGGAAAGTATATACAGGGTCGCGCGTCTATCAGGGAAGTGAGAGTTAGGTAGTAAAGTAGTCCGCCACTAACACGGGAATCTTCCGAACCCGGCAAATAGTATATTTTGTAGCCAACCCTCTTGTGTTGAAATTTAGACCGCTCGGATTTCCAGAATAGAGATAACACGAGGTGGGTTGTATATCCGGCTCCAGCCGCAGCGCTACAACGGGAGTTTGGCGCTAAGTTAGGAGGCGGTCGCGACAACTAGTCTCAGGCCGCTACAACGGGAGCTGGGTGCTACATTTAGTCGTACGTTTGGATCCTTTATTCCCGCTATTCTTATTCATCTATCACTTTATCAAAAAAACTAATTCTTCACAACAAAATAAAATCCCGGATCGAGGGATAGTTGTACTGGCAATGGTACAAATTTTCATTGTACAACAAATTTAATAACAGACTAATAAAAATAAACAAACAGTTTCAGTGGGTACTATTAATATTTTTCTATTTCGGTCCGTTTGACAGATTATTTTTAGTGATTTTCTTTATTCTGAAAAATTCTTCATAATTCTGCAAGGGCCCCTGAATAAAATTAATTTTTTTTAGAGAATCGAATTTGCTTTTTTTCGTGAAAACTATTTATCGTAGAAAAAATCGTGAGTACGTGACTGGATTCTACTTAAAAAACTATAAAGAGGACATTTTTTTTGATGGAAGCTTCAGACCCAAAATACTCCGGAGGTAAACTCGCCCCCCATTCGGATCTCCGGGTGGGGGCTGGTCTCGGGGCTCCATCAAGCGAAGTTCATCAAACAACCACCATTTCCGACAATTTACTGGGTTCCTCTAACAACACTCAACGAAGAAATGGTGTTGCACCTGCAGTTGCTAACCAACCCTGAATTAGCAACTTCAAAATTGATTTCTGCAATATTAGAGGGCTTAAGACGAACATTAATTCAGTCCACCAGCACTTACAATCTTCCAAGCCTCACTTGCTCGCACTGACCGAGACAAAGGTCAGATTGTCAACAAACACCGTCAGCTATTTATACCATGGATACGATTTTCATTTCCGATTTCGACGCAACATCGGGGTATGTCTTTTTATTCCAGATGATATCTGCTGCCAACGAGAACTTGCACTTGAACCGAAAGACTTTGATGTAATGTGGTTTAAAATATCAACACAGAAAATCATCAAGTTTATCTGTTACCTTTACCGTCCTCCAAGTGATACCATTACCGAGCCCTTTTCTCATCACTAGCCAATACAATCGACTTCTTGCAAACCAACCATCCAAATGCCGAGATTGCTATCTTTGGCGACTTTAACGTCCACAATGTCAACTGGCTTAAATATTCAAATACAGACGATGAGCCGCGAGGCCGAATCCTTTGAGATCAGGTCTGGTTTAACTTAAGTCGTAAAAGAACCAACGAGGATTCCAGACCGAGCTGGTCCTTTTCTTGACATCAAATCCAGATTTATATATAGTCACCGTACATCCTCCGTTAGGATATTCCGATCACAAACTTATTTCAACTCTAAGCGAACTACCAATTAATTTTGAACAACCTCCTAAACCTTGTAAGATATGGCATTACACATCGATCAAGTGGGAAGACTTGAAAGACCATTTTCGCACTTCTGATGATCCATCCATCTGTGCTGGAGAAGTCTCCGACGTCATTCTAACTAGCATGGAAGCATTTATCCCCTCCTCCAAAAAACGCCCTTCCAACGACAAGCCCTGGTTTAGATTGTGAGCTTGCTGTCAGATCAAAAAATCTGGCTTAGCGACAGTGGCGTAAAAACCCTACCACTGAGAATCGTACCATCTTTATTACCGCTCGAAACTAATGTAAGCTAACAATAGACCAAAGCAAAGAAGCCCATAACGTGAGCATCAAAATACAAACTTCTTGACAGTCCAGATGGATCAAGGTCCATTTGGTCAGTCGCTAAGGCCGTCAGCCAAAATTTTAATAAATTAACTATTCCAACTCTAACACGTTCCGATGGTACAATAGCATCTGCTGAACTATTTTCTTCGCATTCCACTGTAGATTTCCAGGGAAGAACACCACCCAACATTCCGTCAGTTTAATCCGGAATGACCGAAATCGTATTCCGTTAGCGTCCCGTCAAGTCCTGAAAGGGCTCGACGTCAAGAAAACTTCTGGTCCAGACGAAATTCCTGTTATAGTTCTCAAGAGATGATCTAACACATGTTTTTGTAGACTTTTTAACTTATCATACAAACAAGGAATATTTGCATCGTGCTGGAAGACGGCGCGAGTCCAGCCTATACCAAAGAAAGTTAAGCCTAGCAACTATCGACCAGTCGCATTGCTTTCAGTTATATCAAAAGTAATGGAGAAAGCTATTAACCAACATCTTCTAAAGTACCTGGAAGGCTTCAACATTATCAGCGATCATCAATATGGTTTTCGGATGGTGTGCCCAGTCGAATCTGGTGGTTGGTTGGTTGTCTAGCTTTCGTAAGGACCGCTCTCTGCAAGTGGCGATTGACGGATTTCTCTCAGACAGCTTCACCATCAATGCCGGTGTTCCTCAGGGGTCCATATTGTCTCCCACTTTACATTAACGACCTTCTACTGAACACGAAAAATCCGATATTTAGTTTTGCTTGAAAGGAGGGCCATTCGTCTGATTGGAGACCACGAGCTGACGAAGAACCTAGACAACCTAGAACATCGAAGACAGGTTGGGGATTTGACTCTTTTTTACAGATATTTTCATGGAAAGTGCTCGGCTGACCTTACCCTCTTAATTACGCCCAGAGCGGAGAATAGCAGAAATACACGACGAACCACTGCCGCTCGCCGCTTCATTATGTAAGAGTTCTTTCATCTGGAGGACTTCATCCTTATGGAACGACCTTCCCGAGGTCGTTTTTCCCAACCTCCAACGATTCAAAACCAACGTGAATCCCTTTTTGCGCACACGCACCACAGAGTGCCCTAAAGGATTTTTCCTATAGTGCTTTGTGTTTGATCATAAAAAAAATACCGTAAAACTGGGTGACTTGGGCCTGCCGAGGTGAATATGGTCAATTTGAGAAATATGTTTAAAAATTCTAAAACATCAAGTCTATTATCTATACATTTTTTATAATAGCAGTTTTCTGACTAACACCTCCTAAAAATTAGTGATAGATAGAATTAGTTTATGATTAAAATGTTTTTTTAATAATTGATGAGAGCTCAACGAAGTTTTTTCGATCCTAAAATTGTGTGTTTTCCATTTAGTATCAAACCTAAGGTGAATTAAAGGTCAATAGTATGTGTTTCATGTTTGGGGTGAATTTAGTTTAAAAAAATATGTTTTTTGAGTTTTAAGTTTTTGTAGTTTCTATTTTTCGTTCAAAAACTTTACAAAGTTTAAATAATATTTTTTTTGAGTTTGAATACTTTTAGGCTCCTACGTAATTATTTAATAAAAGCCGAAAACCCACTACCAAAAAATAGTTTTCTACTAGTATTACATAATAAATATAGTATAAGTGTTCTCTAAAATTTTTAGTTTTAGGTAAGAATCGGAAATAGAGACTTCAAGCTTTTACAACAACTACGAAAGTAAAAACACGTAGTGTACGATAAGTATGACTGTTTGAAGTTGAATATAGACCATGGTTACCACACTCCGTTTTACGTTATACCTATAGGGATTTCGATTAGGATCATAAAAATTACTGGTGCACCGCAGAAATTAAAATAGATTTTAAGAAAATAAATAATTAAACCAGGCTAAGGTTCGGGTCAATTGAATGCAATAATTTTTTTATGTTTAAAAATCCAGTAAGCATAATAGTATTTATGGACCTAACCGAACCTTCCGTAACTCGATACAACTGTCTCGTTCTTTTACATTTGATATATCAAATAGTAAAACACTTAATGGCCAAAATTGTGTTGTTTCCTTGCCACTAGATCTTTAATACAAACACTATTAAATTAATAATGTAAAAACTTTCGGCGTGAGAAAAAGGATATAGTATAAGGCTGGCAAATCGATTACATAATTTTTTTTTACCGGATCACGTACTTGTTTGCCTATTCTATCACAAATCTAATACGCCAGTTCTCATAACAGTATCAGGAATAGAGATACTTTTTCGACCAACATGGCACCCAAATTATATATTATACTTGCCAGTCCACCCGTAAGGGCAGTTCTTATTTGTGCCAAAGCTTTTGAGATTGAATTGGAACTGGTAAATGTGAATTTGTTAGGAGGAGACCATCTTAAAGATGATTTTTTGGAGGTAAGAACCGTAAACATTTTAAATATTATCATGAAAAAGAGTCTATCCCAACCAAATATGTAATTCAAATACAAAATCTCAATAATTAAATGGTAAAAAAAAACATACAATGAATGAGAATTGCTCGCTGCTACACGCGATTCGTTCAGATTTTATGAACATTTCTCAGTTATAGAGGGTGTTTCTTGATAACATGCTAATATTTAAGGAGGTGATTTTCAGAAAAACACTTATGTCCTAAACGTCTTAACTTTTGAAAGTTTTGAAAAAAATCTTCTTTTTTAATAATATCTGTGATACTGTTTTAGCAATTTTTGTGAAATTTGGTACACTTTCTATTCATCAAGAGGCATTTTATGTGTGTATCATGTTTTTTTCATTCCGACCAGTGGTATTCGTGGGGCAATTGCACTCGGTATTTTTGAAGAATAGAATGTACGCCACTTCTTTTTTTTTAATAAAAATTATTTTTGAAATTCTCATTCCTTGCTGAACAAATGCCATCTCTTGTTTTTTTGTCGTTTGACTGACAATTTTCGTATAAAAAAATGAAATTAATTTATTTGCACTTATGAAACAAAGATTAAAAAATATCTAGTAGGTAAGGAGCAGATCTTGTTTTGTAAACATAAACAGTTTTGACAGTGGTATACCTAGTCTAGTTGTCACGTATTTAAGTCATTAACCTTAACAAATTATTAAGAAAATATGAAAATTTTTAACACCCTGTATCTCAAAACTTAAGACGTTTCGGACATGTGTTCATGTTAAGTTTTCTTCTGAAAATGGGCCCAAGAATAACCTCCTTAAATATGATCATGTTATTATGAAACACCCTGTATAGTCCCTGTACATTTCTAGTTATGTCAGACGTGCAGTGTCTCTTTTCCACTTGAGGTAATAATATAATACCATCCCATGTACTAATTCAGATATAAAATATCTTACGTAAAAATTAAATTTAGTTTATTTTTTAAACTACACCAATTATATATCTATCTGGATTAGACACTGGCCCAAAAGTATCGCCATCACACCAGAGGTAACAAGAAAAATTTCTATTTCTTCTAAATACGTTATGTTGCCGAAAAAACGTTTCGAAAACAATAAATGGGACATTTTATCACTTTGCTGTTAAAAATAAAAATCATTTCAACAAATAAAGTCTATAATACAGAATGCTACGCAATTATTTTTTCATAATTCATGTTCCTCATTTTCTATCAACTCTTGGTTTCTTGCTTGCGATATGACCTACCGATTGTATAGTACGTATCGTCCCCCGTTCCCCACGAGATATCCGATCTCATCCGGCCTGGTTACCGGCGTGAATGGGGTAGGGATGAGGGATGATACATTTTTCACTCTTCCCTATTTTTGGCATGGCGCCGGATAGCGTCATGACCTATACCACTAAAATTCACCGAGTGCGCGAATCATCATTTTTGCAGAATTTATTAGGCTTTAAAACACTGTATACTTTAAAATCTAAGAATTATTAATTAATTATATTTTTAAGGTTAGTTTTTTTACAGGCCTGGATTTAGCATAGGGTGTAAAGGCTGCAGTTTAGTGCGGAAAAGTTTGAGGGGAGGAAAAATTTACGTGGCGTCAATAATTATTAAAAAAAAATAATAATAATACTTTGCCGTAAATTATTAAAATGAATCACATTTTCTACAGCCGGAAATAATATGACAGATTTTTTAAAATGGTTTTAAAAAATAAAATATGATAAATTTATTATTTATCGAGTAGACCTATTTTTTCTTCGCCAAAAATTCCTGCACTGCAATATTTCAAAACGCGGCAAATTTTTTTCAGTCTAGTCTAGTGAAAATCCGGCCCTGGGTTAGTACAACGTATGTTTCCTAATAATACTTAACTCACAAGTTTCTTATGATAAGCTTTCTAATAACTAACAAGGGGTGAGTTCAAAGTCACGGAGTTCACCACTTCACCCCTTGTTAGTTGCCAAACAGGTCTCTTGGAGAAAATGGACTTTTTCTTTGAAGCTTTCTGATGTTAGCTCAAGGATTCTCAGTTCATACACCTACACACATCTCCCATTAACTAGAAAAATATTGTTCCATTGATTGACATTGAAGCTAAATAATAATAATTCAAATCGATGTCCCAGCACTACTAAATAGACACGTGCTCTAAAAAAAATGTCTGTTGTTAAGTTTGTCCTTCACATTCATTAATATTACAAATTCTCAGGGCCAGCCTATATTAATGAAAAAGATCATCGGAAATTGAAACAATAGATTACATTAAAAATGTAGTACACTGAACCGTCAGAGTACATTACAATTAAAGCTTTATAATAACTCTAAACATTGAGGTCATTTGAGATAACTGATATAAAATTTCTTATTCTTATTTTTATTACACTGGGTGTTGTGGAATTTATTTAATGAATGACTTCTTGGATGTCCTAGAGAAACACTACATTTTGACGTGAGTGTGGGTCGAAAATAAGCAATTGGCTATAAGTTCTTTATTTACACAATTGATATATACAATTAAAGGAAATGCTTGTCTACTGTAGTAGTAGCGAACTTTGCCGGATCCACACAAGGATGTCAATATAGCCGCGGGATCGGTTTAATCTTAAGGTTCTTGTTCAGGTCGAGGGTCCACACAAGGATGCCAAGTCAGAAGCAAGAGTTCTTGTTCAGGTCAAGGATCCACGCAAGGATGCCAAGGCAGAAGCAAGATACATGAGCTCGTAAGGAACTGTCGATCTTAAGGTTCTTGTTCAGGTCGAGGATCCACAGAAGGATGCCAAGTCAGAAGCAAGAGTTCGTGTTCAGGTCAAGGATCCACACAAGGATGCAAAGTCAGAAGCAAGAGTTCTTGTTCAGGTCAAGGATCCACACAAGGATGCCAAGGCAGAAGTAAGAGAGATGAGCTCGTGAGAAACTGTCGTGTAAGGGCGAGGCTGACCCTTTTTGTTTGCTCCGGCGGCCGAGTTGGTGAAGTCAATGGGTGGGGGGTGCAGGCTGGTCCGGTACTCGAGCGACTGATTCGATGGTAGCGATTGGCGTCGCTAGGAGTAGTACGGGGAGTTATGATACTTATGATACTACCGAAGGGTGTCGTGTTACAACATAATTTTTTTCAATCGAATGCCTAAATACTTGTGCTTTCCAGTACAACGTCATACAAACGTAACTAGGTCACCCGACAATCCAACAATTCTAGATCAAAACGCCGGCGTCGACCTTGGGCGAACGACAACGTTGATCATTCGCCACGCAGTGCTGCTATTTTAGTACGTGCCCGTCCATCGAAGGCGTACCCTCTTTTCTACATTTTCACATTTCGAGCGTTCGGTACTCCGCTTATTTCTCACATAAACTTACGATTTCACATTTTTTCCTACTACTATTCCAGAGTACTCTGGAAGTGTAAATATAGAAAATGTAAATATAGTATAAGTGAATGTAGTGTTAGTGGGCTGTACCCCGTATAAATATAAAGTGCTTGTTCATAATCATAGCAGTGTTTCCTTAACCAACCATCATTAATAGAAATACATCTCCATTCAATTCAAGTTATGAGGACCATAGAGGACCCCTTACACATACTGAAAACCTATTCTTAATCACCCATCACATCGTTTTATATACACTAGTATTTTATGATTAAAAATCAAAAAGGTACATAACATCAAACTTCGCCAAAATTTTGACGTGGCGGAATTATGTGCGGTTTAGTGTATATATTTTTTAAAAATTTTCTATTTTAGAAAAATCCACAGCATACTGTACCAGTTCTCGAAGATGATGGGTTCATTCTTCCTGACAGTCACGCCATTATGGGGTACTTGGTTGCAAAATATGGAAAGGACGATTCGTTGTACCCTAAAGACGACTACGTTCAACGGGCAATCATTGATCATAGATTACATTTTGATACAGGAATCCTATTTTGCCGCGGATTACTCGTTACGGTTAGTAGACAGATCATTTGATTTATAATAAAAAAATTAATATTAAATAATATTAACTTCTGGTTATCCACCACCGCTGATTTAAATTTTCCGTTTACATCGATTTATCGATGTGTCTGTCTTGGGTCGAAAGCTCAAATAGTTATTTTTCCTCACGCAAATACAGTCATGATAGGTTCTTGCGTGCGGAAGAGGCACTTTGCGCACATATTAGGAACAAAATTTTTCCTACGAGCTTCATATCAAATAACAACAAAAATGACAAAATTATGATTTATTCAATATTTTTAATCAAACTTGAATATATTTACAATATACAAAAATTATATAACAATAGAAAATTATATTTTAACATTAAAATTAAATATTTGTTCATAGTAAGGAACAATTACTGACATATTGCAAATTGATTGCAGACCCGGTCAGTTTATTTAATTGGTGGATTTTTGAGTAGTACGTATACGAGTATGAGTATACTCAGTGTGGATAAAAACCTTGTCTGCACCGGCGCCGGCGTGCATAAAAGTATAACTTTGTTCACGCTCATATGAGAAACTATTCATTCGTAACGAAATGTTGATTAGCCAATAAATATACTTCACATACATGGTATTATGGAATGTCCTTAATCGTGTCCGTATCCGAACAAACCCGCAAATCCTGAGATGGAAACAAGTGCAAAAACATAACCATAACTGGCGCTTTGAGTTTTTTCTGGGGTTTTGCAGGTCTGTCATTCAGCCCAGGCGCTTTGACCTTCTGAGCAACAAAATTACCTTATATCATTTTCATTAAAAAACCGTGGACTGGCACTCTGTATCTTGGAAAGCGATAAGGGTCGCTACGTTCTCTTCTCTATCGCCATTTCTGCCATATTCGGCTAGTTGCGGAATCGACCAAACCGAGTTACATGGCTTGTGACGTCAGCGGGTGAGTGATTTTTAAATCTCTTAAGGAGATTTATATTGCTGTCAGCGTTTTTATCTTCCTTTTAAAGGTATTAGAAGGTTTTACGCATATAATAGTATGTGAACTGAAAGAATATTATCATGGTATTTAGGTATATTTATTTCATGAACTATAAATTAAACAATTTTTTTTAAATAGTCCATCTCTCAGTGGAGTGAAGAAGTAAAAAAACTCATATTATGCTTCAGTAGTTAAATAAACAATATTTTAATTTTCATACATGTTTCGAAGGCATATACCCTCATCAGCTTCAGTGGAAAATACTCAAGAAGTAAATTTTAATAAAATAAATAAAACAGTATCCATTCTAATTTTTTGTTTTTATCCTTAGGAAAGCGGAAACACCTTATGTTTCTATCAAATTTCTTTGCCTGGTTCTCCATATTACAATCGAACACAACGCACCTCATTTTATGAAAATTCAGATACATATTTATTTTAATAAACACACACGATCAAGTAAGAAAAAATGCTGGTGAACTTTCGAAATTTCCATGAAAATCTACGGCAAACGGCACTAGGTGGCGACTGTGGTGCCAGAAATTCTTGATCAGATGTAATAGATTGACGGTTCAAAACCTAATAGAACAGTAAAAAACGGCGTTAGAGTAAGAAGGAGTACGAGAAAAAGTCGTTACTTTTCTATGATATGGGGGCCACCTCCAGATTGAATATAAATTTCTTATGGGGAGCCCCACAACAAGAATGAACATCTAAAAAATTGTCAAAATAGTAATGGATATAATTACAATTGTAAAAGGCTGACAACGAGCAGGGGTCGCCAGCAGCTTCGGCTATCGTCGACCGGTTCCGATGGCGCGGCGGATTTTTTTTATAATTTGTCGGAATCTTTTCTTATTTTAGTGGTATTTTAGCTGCAATGTGTGTTATATTTCTATGAAAATACTTTTCTTATATTATTCTTTCATTTCACATACCATTAAATGCTTAAAACCTTTTAATACCTTTAAAATAGAATTAAACACGCTAACACCGTATAAATCTCCATAAGAAATTTAAAAGGCACTCTCCCTGTGACTTCACCTCGGGCGGCAGACGAAATTGGAATGGTTAGATATCTTACCTTTAGTTATTGTATCATAGTATGAAGCGATACTATCTCTAACCGTATTTGATTTATTTTCGGAGTGTCAGTCGTGCTGACTTGTAAACAAAATGATATCTCTTATCAGCTAGCTGTCAAGAGACGTTAGTGATCCTACGAGTTTTCAACGAAAATAGTAGTGCCATAGTTTTAACAAATTTGACCTCTCATACTATAATAAAAATTCTTTTCATAGTTTCAATAAAAATGACAGCAAGAAATGTCAACCGACATGAATGAACGTGAACATTTTAAGTGAAAAAAACACATGAATCTTCACGGAAATAAAGCATTTAACGCAAGAATCACTTTACGTTGCTGTTGACTTATTTTTACAGTTTGACTTGTCTCTTTTTGATCTTACCGTCTTTGTTTCGATAGAGGTGCAATAATAATTGGTGAAGCGGAGACGGCGTATAGAGGAACTAGATTGCTCATCATCGCGGCAGCGAATGGTAAATGGTCGGCGAATGCGCTATTCGACAGGAAGATAGGATACAGGCAGCGGCGTCATGATATAATATTCCTCAATACAAAAACAGTTCGTGTTATCGAATATTTTAAATACAGGCTTCTTCGTCGTGCCATTCGTGTGATCGATGACCACGAGTTGACAAAGAACCTCGACGGTCTAGAACATCGAAGCAGTGTTGCCAGAAATTATTTTGGTTGGGTACTAGATTGCTGTTAAAAAAGTACTAAAAAGTACTAGATCTTATAAAATTGAAGTTCATGCCTAACTTACAATCTGTAACGAAACGAAAGGTAATACCTCATCAGCTATGGCATTAAAAAGTACTAGATTTGCGTCCAATGATACTAAAGTAATAAATCTAGCGAAAAAGTACTAAATCTAACACTATAGTATTAACTCTGATAACACTACATCGAAGGCAGCTTGTTGATTGACTCTCTTTTACAGATATTTTCATAGAAAATCTTCGGTAGCTTTTATGGCACATTTTGTGCGACATAAAAGTCTTCGAACATGTATCACCCCGTCTGTGCCCAAATTATGTTCCCGTTCGCAACGTACATGGTTGTAAATGTACACTCATGTGATAACTCATGCATGTTCGCAAACTTTACGCCAAATATAGGTTAATGTTTTTTTGTGTTTATTTTCAGAAGCCATTGCTTTATCAAGATATACAACCACCTCAAGATAAACTTGATGCACTAAGAGAGGCTTTCCAGTTCTTGGAACAAATCTTGGCCAATAATAAATCCGATTACGTTGCTGGAAATAAGTTATCGATTGCTGATTTTAGTGTTATTACGTCAGTTACTTCTTGGAGTATTTTCGTACCATATACAGATTTTCCGAAAATAACAGCGTATGTTGAAATAATTCAAGAACTGCCATGTTATGAAGAAAACAAAGAAGGGCTGGAAATGTATTTTGGTCTTGTTAACGCCAAACTACAAAAATAATTCTCCTACGATTGGGTTCGTTGTCGTAAAAGCAGTCTCATATCTTTGGCTAACACATTTGGGGTGATGGACAGCTTACCTACCATTTGCATACATACACTCTTGAATTGACTCACTTTAACTAAAGGCATATACTGGTGCCAAAACTTCTCACCCTTAATGTCTGGCTTCCAGTAACTAAAATTAAAAATCGCCTTTAGCGGTGAGGAAATAACATTCTAAGGGAATCATAGCAATCATTATTGCAAGTAGTGAGATTTTTAATGAACAACTTTACTTATCAATAACACTAAAATTAGATGGAGATCGATGTACTTCTTTACAATATTGTAAAACATACCATTGTTTATGGTGAATTTTCGTACAATTTATTTTCAATATCTTTCACGTCTTTCATATTCATTTGATAAAGCTCGATTGAGCGGCATAAGCCAATAATTCCAATAATTATATAACCTGGAGCAAACCACGAGCATAACCACGTTGTGGGAATCGCCAAGATAGCTTCTCAGAAACTTGGTGTACTCTTCCGAACCAAAAAATTGTACACGTAGAAATACACGACGAATCACTGCCGCCCATTCATATGTGGTTAAGCTCGGTACTCCTCGAACTTCATTAATTAAGAATTCTTTTATCTGGAGGATTTGATCCTTATGGAACGACCTTCTCGAGGTCGTTTTCCCAACGAATATAACCACCAACGATTCATTATGCTATTATTGGAAATAGACTTAAATAACCCTTAAATTGATGTGTCACCTTGATACATTTCACATTTAAGATTTTAATGGTTTAACTCCCCTCAAGTGGTTAAACCACGAAGCCCAGAAATATTCTTCAGAGGAATCCGCCTTCACAATAAAATTACTTGTCTTTCCGATTTTTAATATTATTTACTGGAAGCAAGATATTAAGATCAAATACCAATATGGAAAATTATTATTTCCAGACCACACGATGATCCTTATACAATAAGGGCGTATTTTTGCCTACACAGTAGCACTTTAAAATGCTATTTTAGATTGAATGGTACTACCAAGAAAAGACCGGTTTCGAACTTATTTGTTCTCGTCAGTACAGATATTAAAATAAGATATTAAGGGTGTGTTCGGGTTTGTTCGGGAATTTTTCTATTTTACACCCTGTATAAGTTCTTGTTAAAAATATACCTACTAAAGCGGGACACTTTATTTCGGTATGCCTTCGCCATTCTGGCCAGACCTACCCAGCCGTGTTTTTTCGTATGAACAGTTTTTTGTGGTCTTCCTTATCTCAAAGGCCCACGTCGATACGGTACCAACTGCCTGCTATTTGATTTCATTTTGCTGGCAGCTTCTCGACGTTCTGTGTGTAGAGTTTAATTAAGTGTTTAAAATCTACTCCTGAGTCTGTAGTGCTAGGTAGGTGAATTACCTTTGACTATTATTATGTAATATTCGTACGTTTCAATGTAATCTGAAAGTACCTGCTTAAAACGCCACTCTATGACGACTAATTATGTTTTTTCTCTATTTGCTAGTAAAATCAAAGTCATTAAATCAACCTGTTCCTCAAATCAACGTGTACGATTATTCACCCCACCTACTCACCATCCTGAGATCTGTTACATCTGGCGCCCACGAGGAGTGGTGAAAGTTACACAATAAAGATGAACAACACGAGGAACGAAACACCAAGGAATGCTTCTACATCAAGTACTCAACGATACGACGTGAGAAGAAGACCAATCCTCCGGGATTTCGGCGGATTACCACCGCAGCAGTCACCGTTGAGGCTTATTCCGGAGGTACCCCCTCCCCCACCAGCGTCTACCCCGAGTACATCATCAGGTAGGCCCGTTTACTTTCCTAATTCTGCTCCAGAAAGGGGAGGCGTACAGCCACCGCCCCCAGATTATTTTTTTCGGCCAAGAATGGAAGGCGACAATGGATTTTTCCAACAACCACTGGCGCAGCCAGCAATGCCTTTATTTTCACCGGAAGGTATCACTCGCTTGGTCACCGAAGTAATCACACAATTCCAACAGCAGTGTAATTTAAACAATAGAAATGATAATTTTAGAAATATAATTGATGTAAAAAAGCTGCCAGCATTCGATAACGATGCAATACACCCGGTTGAGTTTCTTAATAATATTGAGTACCATTACCAAGGTCAAGGGGTACCTTACGACCAAATAGTATGGCAAATAAATTCGCTTTTTTCAGAAAAAACCAAATTATGGGCAGACGCATACCTATCGTCTTTCACAAGTTACCTAGAATTTAAACAGGCTTTTCTAGACCATTTTTGGGGTCCTACAAAACAGTTAGGGGTAAAATTAAAAATTGAGGCTGCTTTTTACTCATACAGTGATAACATCTCTTTTGTAGACCATTTTAATTATTTTGTTGCACAGGCAAAATTTTTAAATCCACCTTACCCTCCTGAACAATTAATACAAATAATCGCGAGGCATTTCCCACCGAACATTTCATCAATTTTAGTGGGAGTAAAAAATTTTCAGGAAGCATTAGAAAAATTAAGACAAGCCGACTACTACTTTAACAGAAAAAATATTTTAGGGTCGAATGGCGGTAATTCTAATAAAACAACCTTTAAACCTGCTGATTACGCCACAAGAAATAAAAGTAATAATAATAGAACGGATTTTGTACGGAAAAATGTAGCAAATATGCATTTAGACGAAGACTTCTCGATTCCTGATTCGGAAAACGGGAGGGATTCCCCCCACCAGGCGTAGTGGCGGGGAGTCTAAATTCAGCGGACGTCATTTTGAGAACCCCTCGCGAAGAAATGCATGAAGCCTGTGATTTTGAACATAAAAGCGATGAATCTAGATCGCCACAAATTAAAATTAATTTTTATGGCTATAATAGTATCGCCCTAATTGACAGTGGTTCAGAGGTATCATGCATTGCAGAGGACGTCTGGGTAGTTTTAAGCGATTTTCATGATATTGTCCCATCATTCTCATGTTCTGGGGTGAAGTTGTCCGGTGCCTTTAAATCAAAGCAAAAAAAAGTTAAAAAACAATGCTTGTTGAAGTTTACCGTTGGCGATTTTACTTTTGAACATGAATTTTTACTTGTACCCGATCTTGTTTTCCCCGTCATTCTGGGCGCGGACTTCTTACGCATGACGCATGCGCAGATTGATTTTTCAAAGAAACAACTCGTTTGTTTTTATCAAAATAAAAAAATCGTGATCCCCGAAGTTTTTTTTCATGAGTTCGAACAAAAAATCGACCGCGGAATAAGAATCGTGGCTTGTGATAGGGGGCGCATGATAGCGCACGTCGTCGAACAAAAGAAAAACGAGTTCGAGGAAGTTTTGTCCACGTGTGAATCGCTGAACATAGTACAGCGAGGAGAATTTAGTAATATGCTCGAGGTGAACAAATCGGTTTTTTCGAATATACCAGGGTTAACGGATAAGTATTCTCACGTAATAAAACTGCACGACGATAAAGATTTCTTTATAAAACCCTATCCTTTGCCTTTAGCGCACCGCGATGCTGTCGAACGCGCGTTGCAAGATATGGAAAAGTGGGGGATAATTGAGCGCGCCGCAACCCCATTTGTTTCTCCTATTATGACCACAATAAAAAAAGACAATAGCGTTCGAATATGCCTGGACGCTCGTTTTTTAAATAAACGCATGCGCAAAGAATACGAAATGCCTCCTCCGATTGAGGAAATTCTGTTATCTATGTCCGGTTGTAAGTATATGTCGACTTTAGATTTAACAATGGGCTATTATCAAATTCCACTTAGCCCCGAATCAAAAAAATACACCGGGTTTATGGTGGGTCAAAAGACCTACCAATTTCGAGTTTTGCCTTTTGGGTTATCCACAGCGGTATCAGCATTTGTGCGGTGTATGGACGTCATTTTCGGAAGCGAATTTAAAAGTTTTCTAAAGTGTTATGTTGATGACGTTTTGATATTGTCGAATTCGTTTGAAGATCACGTGTCACATTTACAAAAAGTTTTTTCTAGACTAAAGGAATGCGGACTTAAATTAAAATTAAAAAAATGTTGTTTTTTCCGATCCGAAATTAAGTTCGTCGGGTACATTTTAACGCCGGAAGGAGTAAAGCCGTCGTTGGAACGGGTTCAGGCAATTACGGAGTACCATGAACCACAAAATGTAAAAGAATTGCAAAAATTCATAGGGTTATGTAATTTCGATCGACCCTTTTGCCCCAATTTTTCCTTTGTAAGCCAACCACTGACTAATCTTTTACGCAAGCAACAACGCTGGAAATGGTCGGAAATTGAAAAAACTGCGTTCGAGCGTGTGAAACAACTACTTATCGATGCCACCCTGTTATACCATCCCGATCCGGTACGAGAATGGTACGTTGTCGTCGATGCGTGCGATACGGCTCTGGGCGCGCAGCTGTTTCAATTGACTGATAGCGGAGATAAGAAGGTGGTCGCATGGGCTAGCAGGATTTTGCAGCCACGTGAAACACGATATAGTGCGACAGAGAAGGAAATTCTCGGTGCCGTGTGGGCTATGGAACGTTTCCGTATTTATCTGTTGGGAAAAAAATTCACTTTATACACGGATAACCGGGCACTTACATACTTAAATACGTGTCGTTTACTTTCGCCCAGAATAACGCGTTGGGCCTTGGCGCTGCAAGAGTTTAACTTTGACATTAAATATATACCGGGTCGCGAAAACTACGTGGCTGATGCGCTGTCGCGTTTTTCGGGGACTTCGCGTCTACCTACCCCTATGAGTAGAGAGTTTAAAATCCTCAGTAATTTTAAAACGTCGCCTGCTTTTACGGATGTCCTTAAAAACATAAAAGAATACCAGTCAGCTGACGAAAAAATCGAGGATATAAAAAATAATTTAAATAGCGACGAAAAGCTTCAAAGTCGTTTTGCATTGCGCGAGGGTGTATTATATTACCGTTCGGATTTGGAAGAACCGTATGTGCTATGTGTCCCTAAAGCATTAACACAAGATTTTGTTTGCTATTTTCATGAGCGTACAGGCCATTTTGGTGCTTATAAAACCTGGTGCGCGTTAAAGTGTGAAGCGTGGTGGTCGAATATGTACCGCGATATTAAGAGGATACTTCGTTCGTGCGACGTTTGTCAAAAAACCAAACATACCATTCTGCCTAAGCCACCCATCCACCCGGTCATACCTACTGGCAAGAGTGAGCTAGTCGCGGTCGATCTTTATGGGCCGTTGCCTACTAGTCGGGGGGGCGCGACTTATGTGTTCGTAGTTTTGGATGTTTTTTCAAAAATAGTGGCTTTATACCCGTTAAAGAAAGCCACCACCCGGGCTTGCTTGAGCCGGTTAACCTTAAATTATTTCCCACGTTTTGGCCGTCCATTGAGGGTGTTGGCTGATCATGGCACCCAATTTACGTCGACAGCTTGGAAAACTACCCTTACGTCATTAGGGATCGAGATCTCTCATTGTTCTGTTCGACATCCACAGGCAAATAATTCGGAAAGAGTTATGCGCGAGCTAGGGCGGTTGTGTCGTGTGTACTGCCACTCGAAGAATACAAGATGGGCGTGCGAAATAAAAAATTTCGAACATTTTTTGAATAACGTGGTCCACGAGTCCACGGGGTTTGCCCCTATGGAATTGCATTTCGGGATGGACCGACCCTTTTTGTTGCCATCTAAGGTACAATATCCGCGTTGCCCGGGTGATATGACTCACGCGCAGAAGTTGTTTTTGGCCCGCGAATGCTTGCAGGGAAGAGCGGCAAGGAGAGCGGCTAAGTACCCGTCGCGTCCTTTTCGCGCTTTTAAACTTGGCGATTTGGTTCTCCTGCGTGAGGACCCTAAGTCCTCGGCTTTGTCCTCCGAAACAAAAAAGATGTTGTTACTTTTCAGTGGTCCATTTAGAATTAAAAAGTCTATTAGCTTCTGTACCTATGTTTTGGAGGAACCAGAAAGCGGAAAGGAGAGGGGAATGTTCCATGCCAGCCATTTGCGACCCTATGTGCCGTCGCCTACTTGAGATGGCGATAGTGCGCTGTTCTCTCTGCTCTGTTTTTAGCCTTATTTGAATGTTATAAGCTTTTTTCTGCTGTGATTTGCATAAAAAAGTTTTGGGGGGCGGATAAAGCGGGACACTTTATTTCGGTATGCCTTCGCCATTCTGGCCAGACCTACCCAGCCGTGTTTTTTCGTATGAACAGTTTTTTGTGGTCTTCCTTATCTCAAAGGCCCACGTCGATACGGTACCAACTGCCTGCTATTTGATTTCATTTTGCTGGCAGCTTCTCGACGTTCTGTGTGTAGAGTTTAATTAAGTGTTTAAAATCTACTCCTGAGTCTGTAGTGCTAGGTAGGTGAATTACCTTTGACTATTATTATGTAATATTCGTACGTTTCAATGTAATCTGAAAGTACCTGCTTAAAACGCCACTCTATGACGACTAATTATGTTTTTTCTCTATTTGCTAGTAAAATCAAAGTCATTAAATCAACCTGTTCCTCAAATCAACGTGTACGATTATTCACCCCACCTACTCACCATCCTGAGATCTGTTACACTACTCTTAAGATCAATCAAGTGTGTTATTTTTTAAAATATAATTTAAGGCATCATTCAAATATAACCAGACGTTGAACAATTTTAACGTTTTCGGACAGGAAAGAAATTTAAATAATTTGTAAATCCTGGTATGGATAACATTTTCTGAATCGTTGTCACTTGCATAAATAAATAACAGGCAGTTTTTCAAAAAAAAGGTCACCGATCCTACATCGAAACCTCGGGAAACCATTTTGTTTTGAACAAGAATTGGAATTGAAAAACTAGAAGTCTGATTGCAATGCAAAGGAAACCTAATTTTTTTGCCTAATGGGTAATGTACCTATGGATTTGTTGATTTCATCATTTTTTATGTCTTTCTCGTACTGCCTTAGCAGTTATATAGGTTGGTAATCGTATATATTGCTACGTCAATTAAGTCGCGGGTAAGAGCTAGTTCTTCAGATAATAATAAGAGAATAATGCGGTTTCAGTAAACGTGTGGTATGGTCCATAGTTATTTAATCAGTCTTTTCATTTTGGAGCATAGCCTTAGATGGATGAGCATTAAGAAATTTTATTTTTATTCTTTACCTCTGAGGAAGCGGCTGGATGGATGGACAAACCCGAACAAACACGTGTTATGTTGACAATTAAACCGGGAAAATCCAAAGAAAATAAGCGATTAAAAGTTATCAGCTGGTTATTGCTATTCCTTATACTGATATTTACTACGACTTTAAGGCGATTTATGTTATTATTTGACGTCTCTCTCTCTCTCTCTTACATTAGGGAGATAACTTTAAGTTAGGTTTCATTCACAAATTTTATTATGGATTTTCATCAAATTAAGATTAAAACTATGTTTTTCTATAAAAATTAAAATGTCGTTCCAGAAAAAAAAATTTATTCCATTTGTATTTCGTATCGGGTCTTGTGCACATCGAATTTTCCAATCGTATAGATCATTCGAATCTCGGTGTGGTATAAGTATAAGTGGGTATACATTTTTTTTTTAACAAATATTATTATGGATTAGAAATCTGGAAATTAGTTGTTGAGATATTCGTTCTTAACCCCTTGTAACGATTTGGTTCAAATTCGTAATTTGGATTTATCTTTTGCTGACACAAATATGGAGAAAGAACAAGTACCTAAAGAGAGGAAAATCTCATACAGCTTGGCACCTTTTCATTCGTTCTTGGGGTTATATAATCAAAAACAAAAGTGAATGCAAAATACTAAGTAAGACTGATTCAAACTCCAATGGTAGTCTTTAATTATTCAATGGTAGTCTTTAATTATTTATTGTGTAAAATAAACCTAACCTCTAAATAGGACATTTTAAAAAGGAATATTTAAAATACCTTTGTATCAAAATTGTTGTTGGATTCATAATCTATGTCAAAAAAAAAATGATTCTTAAAACCATCAATTTTGCCGTGGTGAATTTAAAAAGTTTGTCAGGAGTTTGGTATTGATCCTCTGGCAACACTGTCTAAAAGTAGACGACGTCTGATCTCCGGCGCACAACAAATTTCAAGGCTGCTTGAATGAACTTGAATACAAAACAAACCTCAAGTGTACATGTACAAGTGAAACGGTAGAACCTGAGTGCATTACAAGTTTTTTTCGGACTTCGCAGGTATCCATTTTTGTTTTCCATTGAAATTTGAATTCTGATAGAGGATAGATATCGACCAAAATGACACCAAAATTATACGGTATTCGTGCCAGTCAACCTGTAAGAGCAGTGCTTATTTGTGCCAAAGCCTTGGGGATTAAAATGGAACTGCTTACTGTTAATTTGTTCGAAAGAGAACAATTCAATGAAGATTTTTTAAAGGTCAGAAATAATATAAAATCATTCCTAAGATTTATTTATGGGAAAATTTGATATAAGGTGAAGTGGAATAAGTGCGTAACTGGGGCAAGTGTATTAAGCAAGCAAATAAATTTACTAATCTATTGCTCAAATTACAATTTTTTACTCAAAACAGTGCTACAAATGTGATAAGTGTTGTGCATGTTGTGTTATCTATACACCCCCCCCATTAGTAACATTTAAAATGGTGAGGTAAGGTTGAATAGTTTACACTCGCTAATATAAATTAGTCGCGGGAGATTGACGTTCATAGTGGTTAATGCTTCTTACTAAATGAAGCCTCGTCGTCTAGAAACATTAAACTGGGATTTATTTTTTAAACATTTCTTTTATTTATATATCTGAATTTACACCTTACCGTATCAGGTTTTCTAGTACTATTTACTATAAATTATTTATCAAATTTAGCGATATTTGGACATGGTCCAAAGAAAAGTTTTTCGCCTTCGGCGATTTCACCTGCGTTGGGCTATGTAACATTATGGCGTCGTTTATAAGGGGCAACACCCCGAACACGAACCCCCCCCCCCCCCCACACACACACAAAAATTACTAACGATGCTCATGTGAACATTCGTAGCGAGCTTCGTAAAAGCCGGCGACTGACTTGTAACAAAAGGGCGAGCGGCGCTATTCGGGGCTCGCGGCTCACGCTCGCCGCTGCTCCATCGGGTTGTAGGTTTTTTCGCGAATCCCTTTGAAGTGTTTGGCTCTAGTCAGTCGCTGAATTAGTTTGTTCGTTGCGAGCGTATGGGAAACTGGCGCTTTTTCTCATTTTATTATGTAAATATTCATTTTCTGAGGTTTTGCATTTTGGGTGAATCGGGATGCAGTGGGATCGTGAGAAAACCCTGCTTTTTATTGAGAAATATAGAGAAAAAGAAACTCTTTGGGATCCTCGTCATCCTCGTGAAGACGAATGGTGGATCACTCGCGAACCGAGCATTCAAACGAGAGTATTCGCTACGATATAAAAATTAACTGAACGGGTTGCTGTAATGTTGGTAGCGAGCTTTGTAACATGTTAAAAAAAATACATTACGCCTTTTTGTTAAAGTCAGTCGCCGCCTTAAAGCTATAAAAGATAAATTCTATGCGATAAAAACATTTCAAAATAGATGTGCTGACAGGTACGGTCATACCTCGCATATCATTTACAGGCTTTTAATGTGTTTTAAACTGGTTTGTAGGCACTTACGCCGTTATGATGGGAAAGTGCGTTATTACTGACTAAACACTAATATTTTTGTTATTTTATAAATATAAAGAAAAAATGGAGCCACTAAAAAATGTATTCTGTTACGGATTCAAAAGACATATCCATTTAAAATTAAATTTTACAAATAGTAGCCTGCACTTACCCCACTTCACTTTATCTGAATTTTTTAATTGAGTTTATTGTAAAAAGTATGCATTTCTTCAAATTAATATAACATCCGCCACAGTACCTGTACCTAGGTGAAAATTATGTACAGGTATGAGGTATGATCAAAGATGAAGGTAAGTACAATTTCATAAAGAGCAATCCCTAACAAATCCACCAATATATTTTACCAAAATACAAAATCTTAGTGGGTCTTCATTACCCTAACAAACCCGAGAGCCATGCATGAGCGATATAAGAAAATATATAAATCGGCAGGGTATAACATACGGCAAACAATTGAGATATCAACTGGATTTTAATCATCAATCATTGATCTTTCGGTTACGGTTCGACAAAACTAAGTTTTGATTGAATTTTTAGAGAGCAAATACGATTTAAAACTACATCGTCATCATTATCATCAAGTTCATTTATAATATTTCAGATTTACTATTCGTTTCCATGGAAATTTATAGACCTAAATGGAAATCATTAATTGGTAAATATTTTTATTTTATATAATAAATACAGTTTATAATTATAATTTATGGAAAGTAATTTAATGCGATTATTTGTGAAGGTTGCTTCCTCGGGAACAACCAAATATTTCAAATGTTCGCAATGCAATATTAGTTTTCGACATCACTAAAAACACATTTCTTCAAAAATTCAAATAAACATTATTAGTACTTAATTGGTCAGGTATTTAAATAAAGCCCATAATCAATTAGAACGCATAAAATTTTGAGGTAATAGATGAAAAATAGTTTTATTCCAAAACATTTTTAAATGTTGTTAATTTTTAAAATTTACTATATGGATTTGTTATTTGCAAAATAATTGCTATACTAATTTTACTTTTACTAATTTTTTTCAGAATTAGTAGCGGATTATTGCGCCGCACTGAATGTTTAATTCAAAAGTTTATGACTACGCTTGAATTTGGCATTCATCTCAATCTTCTAGAGTCATATACATTTTTCTATAGTAAATTTCAAATAAACTTTTTTGTTGCAGTTTTGACTCGAAAATGTTGGGATGTGTGGATAAATTTTCAAAAATTTGGTTGAGGTTACATTCACTTATTTTATACAGAACTATGTTTCTTTTACCACCAAATAAAATTGTGAACAACTTTTTTTTATGGTCGCATTTATTTTTCAGAAAAATCCACAACACACTGTACCAGTTCTTGAGGATGATGATGGGTTTATCGTTGCTGACAGTCATGCCATTATGGGGTATTTGGTTGCCAAGTATGGAAATGATGATTCGTTGTACCCTAAGGACGACTACAAGGAACGAGCAACCATTGACCACAGATTACATTTTGATACAGGAATTTTGTTTAGTCGAGGAATGGCCGTAACGGTTAGTACAGAAAGAAACATTGTGAATTTATAATAAATGAAAAATATATTAATACCTACAATAAAAAATCTTAATAAAAAAAAGCCATACAGTATATTTGGTTTGTAAGGTTTCGTCTAGTAATATTACGATAAATGTAAGATCTGTGATAATCGACTAATTATTCTTTTGTTCATTATCCAGACAGCTGACAATCAACATTTGATTTATAGCAAGTATATTAGTTATTCATAATATATTTTCAAAATTATTAACAGTAATTAGTAATGAAATGGAACACAAAAATCTAAAAGGGGTTGGGAAATTTCAATTTGAACTGTCAAAAGTGTTGAAAGGATCATATTAAGTATTTGGCAATGGTAGTATCAAATACTAGAAATTAACAGACTTAATTCATACCACTTGGTGTTCGGGTTTGTTTGTTGTTTTTGATCGCGTTTGTTTCGTTAAAAGCTTTAATTCATACCACCTAGTGGCGACACTGGCAGGTAAGTCGGCAACAGATCTGCTAAAATTTATACTTTTTCACCCAGAGAAGACCGGGACCTTAATGTTCATAACTGTATAAGGGAAGTTTTTGATGCTGAGGAAGGAGACGTTTTCTTCACCGCGCTATTCATTTATCGCACCCGTCGCTTTGAAGATGACCATTCTCGCATGACACTGGCTAAAGCAAGAACTTCTTGGGAATTTAAAATTAGTGCTTATCTATAAATAACTTTTGTCTAATTTTTTAAGTGCTTAATAGAAATTATTAGAATAATCTAAGAAGCAATAGAATTACATAGTGTTTTTTGTGTATTTTTAGAAACCTGTACTTTATCAAGACAAACAAGCTACTCAGGAACAACTAGATGCTCTAAAAGAAGCTTTTCAAATATTGGAACAAATCTTGATCAACAATAAGTCGAATTACATTGCGGGAAATAAATTATCGATTGCTGACTTTAGTATTTTTGCATCGATTACTTCTTGGAGGGTTTTTATACCATTTACAGATTTTCCAAACATTCATGCTTATGTCGAAAGACTTCAGGAAATTCCTTGTTTTGAAGAAAATAAAGAAGGGTTGGAAATGTACTATGCTGCTGTTAGGGCAAAACTATAAGAAATACCTATTGGTTGTCATAAAATTCACAAGCATTCGTGTCAACGTATATCGATTAAGTCCTGTACGGTATATTTTTTGATTTGTTCAATTTAACTAAAGCCATAAATCCTTGTTCATAAAGTATATTGTTATAAAAAATAAAGTGTTCTTGTTTCTAATTTAAAAATACAATTCGATACTCGTCGATGCCGTCCAGTTACAAAACTATTTTTATTTTTAAGTCGGAACGGGAACGTTTGTTGCTGAACGTTGTATTCTGGTATCTCTAAAACCTGAAACACTGAGCATTTATATTACCCATGCATATACAGGGTGTTATGGAAATGACGTATTATATTTAAATGGGTGACTCCTGGGTGTCTTAGAGACGCGCTACATATATTTTTAAATTTTTTAAATCGAACGTTTAAAAAGTGGGGTAATTCACCCCTAAACCCACACACAACTCCTCGGCACATTCATATATGAAGATATTACATTGCCCAGCTGATTAATCAACAGATGTTCAAGCAGAATGTTGCCAAAATGTTTAAAAGTGTAAAACTTTACTTTCTTATAAAAATAAATATTTAGCTTACTTAGAAAGTAAATCCAGGACGCGATTAAGGAATCCAGGGCACAGACACTTTCAGTTCTTTTTTCTATAGGAAAAACTTTATGCTCATCACGTGTCCTGATGATAGTGTGGGAGTACATAATAAGCTTATCACTAAACCCCAACACTAGCGCATAATTACAGCTTACAATAACACACATAGAACAAGAGCACTTAATCATTTCGCAATAGAAATAATAAAAACGCTAATTTCTATGGGCCATTAACCTCTTACTAAAGATAAAATGAAACAATTATGTTAACAATTGACAGGAACTACCCTCTGAAATAATGGTCTAGTCTGTCTTCGGACAAGTCATCAAACTTTCCTTTCCAAGAAATCTCCGCTCTCTAGAGCCAGCGCGGTTACCATTTCCGAGATTATAATTATACAGGAAAGTAATATTATAAGGAAATTCGGCAATTTATGATAGTCGCTTATAAAACATCGAAAGTGACAATGACAAGTGACAATTAGCCCGATGTCCACAATCAGCTGTTTAAAGAAGAAGGCCGATATCGATGAGAGCAACAACGTGTTATTTATTTTAAAAATTTTTAGATGTTAAATACATTATTTCCCAGACCGCTCAGACAATAAGGGCGTATTTTTGTCTACACAGTAGCACTTTAAAATACTAATTCAGATTGAATGGTACTTAGATGTGTTATGTGATTTTATTGTGCCGGTTTGTTTTTGTTCAAGTTACCTAGGTACTTGGTGTTTTTCATAAATTAAGTTGGTGTTAAATAAGTTCGAAAAGCTAAATAAAATTGCATTTTTTTTCTAAAGGGTAAGTGGCATTTATAAACATTTAAGTTGTCCAGATCTGACGGGTGTCGTTCGAATTGAACAAATGAGAACATACCTGGCCATTTAAAAACTCCGCGGCGGTTCGTTCGAGTCAGTTCAAGTTTATAAATCGGATATTGTTTCCTAGCGAACTGAACTGAAGGTAAAAGTTTATAATAATGTACCCTGAAAAATAAACAACTTACAATCTGTCAAAAGGTTATTGACTTTCTAAAGAGTTTACCCTGAAGATATGACAACACTGTTGACATATGTTGCTTTGTTTACCTTCCTGACAGGGGCAGCACGTGGCCATTTTTGGTTTGACATAAGGTCACGTACAGGGCATATTAAATTAAAGCGCCATTTTTGGATATTTTTCTTCAATTTGTTTTCATCTCATGAATTGCCGATTTAAATATAATACATCATTTCCATAACATCCTGTATTTGGCACCCAGCGCAATTTCATTGGTCAGATTCGAATTTAAAACCAAAGTTCTAGTGCAAAATCTGTGTATGGAATGTCAATTGGTGTGAAACGCGCATACGGAATGTATAATGGTTTATGGAAAGCAGATGCGCATTAGGCGGTCCGAAATTACTGAAAAACGCGATAATGCTGAAAACGGTATGTTTTTCGAGCTTAGAAAATATTCAAGGGAAGCTAAAGTGCAAATAGTTTTAGTGGTTTACGAAAACCCCTTGACGAAATCGAGTATTTTTTCTTTCCCAATCGATACAGTAGGATCCTCTTAACATTCTGATATGATTTGTAGGGGGCGCCGCATTGGGGGAGGGGGCACGCCCCGTAAATCTAACCGACAAAGGATTTTCCTAGATAACTCAGCCGATTCTGATGCTACAAAAAAATGTAAAGAGCCTGACAGAGCGCGTAAGCTCCAACAAACCTGATCCCGATATCTCAATGAGGTCGCGAATTATCGCGATTTTTAACTGCACTAACCTTTAATTAATTATATCTCGAGAAGATGCGGAGTTGGATCATCAATTTTTCGCGAATCAATGGGTGACACCGAGTACTTTGATGGGCCGGAGGCTGGGTGTGGTGGGTCAATGAGGAGGAGAGTTATGGGGGGGGGGGGGGGGGGGAATATTACATAAATGCTAATAAGTAGCTTATTAATCGAGCTACGGGGATTAGCAAAAAAAATTTATTTGCGCAAATGCGCTCTTGTCGCGTCATACAAGAAATGACCACTATTTATTATCTCCGAAAATACTTTAGATATTATGTTCAATTTTGGTATGTGTTAATAGGATATAGAACCATACATTTCAGTTAGAAAATTTATTCAATTGTTCCACCAGTGGCGTCCCTGCAAACATGTCCTCTGATATATTTTTAAAAAAATATGGTACGCCACTGACATCTTTCCATGTGGATATTTTTTCTGATTCGATGCGTCTGACGAGAAAAACTCAAGATACCGTTTTTATGTAGACCAGGCTAATCAGAAAAAATATCCACATGGAAAGATGTCAGTGGCGTACCTACCATATTTTTTGTAAAAAATATCAGAGGATATCTTTGCAGGGACGCTACTGGTGGAACAATTGAATAACTTTTCTAACTAAAATGTGTGGTTCTATATCCTATTAACACATACCAAAATTGTACATAATATCTAAAGTATTTCCGGAGATATTAAATAGTGGCCATTTCTTGTATGCCGCGACAAGCGCGCATTTGCGAAAATAAAAATTGAACAAATCGAATCCGGCCTGATCCCCGTAGCTCGATTAATACGCTACGTATTAGCATTTATGTAATATCCCCCCCCTCCATAACTCTCCTCCTCATTGCCCCACCACACCCAACCTCCGGCTCATCAAAGTACTTGGTATCACCCGTTGATTCGCGAAAAATTGATGCCCCAACTCCGCCCCTTCTCGAGATATGATTAATTAAATTTTATTGTTTTTGCAGTTAAAAATCGCGATAACTCGCGAACTCATTGAGATATCGAGCTTACGCGCTCTGTCAAGCTCTTCAATTTTGCTCTTCACATTTTTTTTGTAGCATCAGAACCGGCTGAGTTATTTAGGAGAATCTGCTATAGGTTGGATTTACGGGGCGTGCCAACCTCCTCCCCCCCCCAATTTGGAGCCCCCTACAAATCATGTCAGAATGTCGAAAGGATCCTACTGTAGCGATTGGGAAGAAAAAATTACTTGATTTCGTGAAGGGATTTTCGAGCCGTTTATTTCGCCAAAACGACTCCACTATTATTGCATAAAATAAAACAGATAATATATGAATATTGACCATGGGCGTAGCTACGGTGGGGCAGGATAGGGCGCTTGCCCCCCCCCCCCCCCCCTCTGTCTGGCTCATAATACAAAAAATGTACGAGCATAATATATAAAATAGAATACCTAATTGAAACGTTATAACTTTTCATATTTTCTGTATACAGATTCATCAATATGTAATATCTCTGAACAGTGTTTTTCTGTGAACTTACCCGCTTCTTACTGCTTACATTGCAGCCTCACGTTATGCTTAATATGACGTATGAGGTTTTTCTGAAAAAACTTAAATTTAAATGGATTTTTCGCTGAAGCAGAACTCGTGGTACCACCAATGAAAAGGAAAAACTTATCAAATGCCGAACTGAAGGAAATAGAACCAGGTGCACCAGTTGATGAAGCGCGATTCGTCTACCCAGCCATAAAACAAGCGGAGCAGATTTTATTTTCGTAGCCCTGTACAATGTGCATTATCAAAAGATCCTTCAGAACCTTCAAATAAACATTTAAAATTTTATTGCATTATTCTTGTGAAATAAATCGCAGGGTAAAGAGTTGGTTACTGTTAGGAGTGACATAAAACCGACTTGTATGATGAGTGGGCCGGGGCGACCTATGGTGTTTGCCGCCCTTTAAATATATCATTTATGAAGTTAAAGAAATTATTTTTTATAAATTATACCACTAAAACCTATTATTAAAACATTATCCAAATAATAAATTCAAACCAATTTAATGATTTAATATTTTAATTTCTCCTCGTTTATCTGGACGGGCCAATCCCGAGGGGACTTATAGCTTAACGTATAGGCTCCACGATCTTCGATTATACGCTGCTCCCCTCAGGGCTATCAACCCTTGGTTTCTAGCATTGCGGTATGATCCACTGTTTGGGGAGTATCATCTCCCGTACCGCATGAGATATCCGATCTTATCCGGCGTAAATGGAGTAGATAGCATATATTTCCACTCTTCCCTATAGGAGTATCCCCTAGGAGTATCAAGAAACAAGTTAAAAAAATTCAAACAAGTTGAAGAAGGCAAGGGATAACAAACCCACTCCCAGAACCTTAAAAATAGAAATAAAAAACATTAGATGAATATTTATTTTAATTTACGAAATTAAATCGTAGTTGGGTGAATTCTTGACGAATTTTAGACGCGACCCTAAAAAATTTTCGTCTGCGGCGCTTTTACGCCTTTCCCCTTGTTACTTGCTCGTGCTCAGAACCCCCCTCCCCTCGCTATTTTTGGTGAGCAATAAATGCGGCCATATCAGTTACACCTAAAAGTTTTCGTTCTTCTTTATTAATTGAGAGCACAATTAAAGATCTTTAGTATACGGCCGCAATGGAACTGAAATCCGTGTCTGCTCCTCTCTGTCACCGACACTATGTATACTTATATGGTCTTGTTGTGTTTTGTGTGGACGGAAGGGACGCAACGTCTAACGGATAACTCCGAAAGTGAAAGATCGTTTTTCAATCAAAATATTTGCCGTGCCAATAACTAAATTATTTTTAAAAATCCCAGTAAAGTGCATTCCTTCCCCAGCATATATAATTATTTATTACAGAAAATAATATTTTTAGAGTTATTTAATTGTCACTAGAAAGTAAATACATATTTCTAAAACAGCAAAAATTCTTCTAAGAATAGAATAATATCCATTAAAATGGTTTCTACTGTCACAAAAAATATTAATTTGGCTGTTATAGGTAGAAAATATTCAATCTCAGCTAAACTAATCCTAGCAAAAATATTTTAGTTAAAGCGTTCCTCAGTGTTTGAAAATATATTTCTTTATGTAAGATTTATTCTATTTGAGTATTATATTTTTGAACTAAGTGTATAGATTCACGTTTCATATACAAAAATAATTTCAAGTTTAGGAATACTATTGCTATTTTTAAAATACTTTCATAGAAACTAAGCTCTACAGATGAAATATTTAGATTTTAGATACTCCCGGTTCTCAGCCCAGGACCACTCGTTGTCATTATAAGTTATTCAAACAAAATACAATTTCTTATATCTAAATATACAATATCATTACTTATAAAGAACGAAATAAATTCAGCAGTTCTTATAAACTTATTTTGATGATTAAATTCTATATAGCAAATTACTTTCGAGACATTTAAAAAACTTGTGAACAACACGTAATACAAAATATAATTGTCAATAATGACATGTTAATAGTTTAAATTTCTATCATCAGTAATGGGTGGAAGAGAGAACCAACGAATACTGGAGAGAACTACTTACATGTTTGTTGGCGGAATCGCAATCATGTTGAAGTTTGGTTATTAAAGCCGTATTAGAGTGGGCAATTCTTCTCTTGTGCGTGCAATGGCAATTATAATTGCACGTATTCAAGCGCACTAAACCGTTCTCGATCAGCTGGCGCATTACCAACAGTCAGAACAACAGTTGGTACTGTCGAAACCCCTAAAATACCCCCAAAACATGGACAAACAGGTTCCGTCTGATTATCAGTTAAAGCAGCTACTGCTACTTACAAAAAACAGGTCAAAAAAGTTGCGACGAATTAGCAGTACATATGCTTAATAAAGAATGTGAACTGCTAATTTAAATACCAGTTAGTTTAAATAGCAATTAGCTGTTCATAGCTGCTTCAACTAACTAATAAACAGTTAAAAATAATAGAATAATCCATCTCTACCCAGACGTGCAGCGGCAATGGCAATGAAAATGGCGCTTGCCCAATTTCTGGCTATGAGAGACAGCTGATCGGGAACGGTGTAGTGCGCATGAATCCCTGCAATTATAATTGACATTGCTGGCGCATGAGACAAAAATTGCCGACTCTAATACGGCTTTTAGAGATGAGCTTATCCGCGAATATTCATTCGCAGCTATAACTGCGATGCGACTTTTTATTCACTGTGAATATAAACTGCGAATGACATCATGATTGTGGTGCTATATTACACGACCTCATCATATCGCGATTGTATATTTGTACTAAGGCTGCATCGTGCCACGAGTAAGTTATTACCTACCTTACACAGCACCAAACTCTAGCATCTGTTTTTGATCGGTTAAAAAGAAAATTATTAAAATTGGTGCGTTATTAACGAAATAGCTTATTAATTTGGACTTGCATTTTTGAATATTCGATAATAAATTGGGGTAGTGTAGATATAGTAAGTTCGATTCAATAACATCAAAAAATATACTTAATAAAACATTATTGTTCTTAAAATGTTATTCACAATCACATTAGCAGTTTGCCGTTCGCACTTCGCAGGTCGCAGTACTGTATACAAGTCGACAAGTGAGTTTATGTCTCCGACATATAAGGGGACAGCAATATCTGTCAAAGCATGGCCGACTCATGGGCGTGCTATTATTATTTTAATAATGTAATAAAAATAGGAAATTCTTGAATAATAATTGTATTTTATGTTGGTAATGGTTATTATTTTTATCAAGGTTTAAATAACGTTTTACAAGATGCCATTCTTTTTTAATGTATGGTACATTTTACTAACGACTATTATTGTCTATTCCGAATATTTCTATAGTTTTCGAAATATTGTCAATTTAATATTTTTATATGGCAAGTTTGCTGCCAATTTTTTCTACAGTAACTATACTGGAAATTTAATAAAAGGCTTTCTTATAGGAAAAATTAATTATTATTTTAAAGCCTGCAAGCGTCAAAATATGTCAAATACAACTTATGTATAATACATAATATACAAAATCTCCCTAGAATCTTGCGTAAAATCAAAAAATGTAATAATATAAAGGATACGCCATTTAAAATAAGCAAGTTGATACCGACTTCCGATATAACCGGAAGTGCGACCATATTGAAAATATTTTAGTCAAATTCCATCAACATCCAGCATACCGTCCAATTTTCGACATTTTTGCTATAGTATATGGATCGAGTTGGTTCCCAGTGGGACACCCTGTATATAACTAGAGAAATTTCGTTTTCCTAATTTGAAATTAGTGCTACGCCTTCAACGGCCAACCTATAGGAACAACTATTTCTCTCGGCCACTTTCCTATAGAAAATGTTTTCTAAAGCTGTGCGATACATACATGAATAATTGTTTTTATTAAATGTGTTTTATTTAAATATGAAATCTTTATAATAATAGGTTACGTTGGAAAGTAAAAATCAAATACAACTTTAAACTTTAAATGGGATGTAGCTTGTAGCCAATGTAGTAGTTGTTGTTGTCCTTTTTTTAGATTAGAAGTACTTTAACAAAAAAATATTTTATTTTGCATTTAAATATTAAAATAAATTGTATGAAAAAAAGTTTTAAGAACATTGAAAGAATAATAGAATATTAGTTGCTTACATACTTATGACAATTTATTTTAAATGGGTAAATTTAATTTTAGGGTTTACTTGGTAACATGTTGTTAAATTAAAATTTAATATATGTGATAACATTAACCCAAGAAATTTTCTTGTCCGCTTTCCTTTTGTAGGTACCAGATAAACTTGTCGACCTGTATAAATATGTAGATGGTGATCGCGTTCCCAATTTCTTTACTTCGTTCGATCCTTCACTGTCTGGTCAATTCGCAATTCGCAGTTTATTTTATAATAGATTGCAGATTCAGTTTCATTCGCAGTGAATATTTAGCAGTTAGCGATTATCTGCTCAACACTACTAGTTACCTATATCATATAGTTATCGATGAGAAGATAAATCCTTATTTAAATGATCCACTCTTTTACAAACTACACATGTTGACTGACATGATAATTGTTTATAATAAAGGCGATTTGTCAACAATAACCACAAAAACAGAAAAAACACAAATCAGCTAAAATATATAAACGATTCATTAGATCAAAGTTCCAACGTTGTAATGTTTACGAGATTAGTATTCATTCATATTTTGCGCAGCACAGTTGTAAAACAGGAATCGATGTGGCCAGAGTGCACTTGGATTAGTTCAAGATTCGTTTGATACTTTTAAGTATAATAATATTTTTTTAAAGAATCTCTCATCGTCTTTTCACAGTTTATAATAAAATTATTGGGAAATACATTTATTTTAAGAGCATATTAACCTTAAATCAGTTGTAATTGTCAAATTAACAATTTTTTAATTGGGATTTTACTTATCTTTGCGATAAATATGTCAATCTGGCTATGCTGCAATAATGACCGAAAGAGGTGGGAAAGACTGCTGTATTCGTTGCGTAGGCTAGAAATGTACATTTTTCTATCTGTAGTTTGTAATATCTTTGGGTTTTGATAGCCACATTACTATTTCCGCTGTTGAGATGTAGAAAAGGAAATATCGATGGCATTTTTGATTTTAGAAGAAAATTCATTATTAACTTTTATAATTAAAATTTTAGTTCTAACAGAAAATATATAGTTAATATAACTTCCAATCTCAAAGACAATATGCGCAATTGTTTTTTTTTTAGATTATGACCGTTAAAAACACTACTAGTGTGCTAATTTAAAGAATTTTGTATCTTTAATAATAACAGTTACAAATGGAGTTCTCTTGTTTTGTCGAATGAAAATTATTTTACATGTAGCGGTGTATTTTATTAAAACAAATATGGTTCTAAATTATAATCAAATTGGAAACGGTAAATCTTTGCAGTAACCATAAATTATTTTTTTAGTTTCGATGCAATAAGGCTTTCATACATTGCTAATCCTTCCTTGTTTTCTTCATAACAAGGTAGTTTCCGAAATCTTTCAACATACGCCTTAATGTTTGGATAATCTGCATATGGGACGAAAACATTCCAGGAAGTAACTGAAGTAATAATACTAAAGTCAGCGATTGATAAATTATTTCCAGCAACATAGTTGGTTTTATTGTTCTGCAAAATTTGCTCCAAAAATTGAAATGCCTCTTTTATAGCATCTAGTTTCTCTTGAGTGGGTTGTATGCCAGAAAATACAAGAGGTTTCTGTAAATAAATTGAAAAAAAAAAATTGTAAATACTTAGTATGTTCCTAAATTCTTGACGTGAAACGGCAAATATCTTTGTATTTTTTTAGTTGTTCAGTCTCAAGGTATGTCTGGATTTTATCAAAGGTATAAGAATAGCCCTTTAACAAAATATTGTTCGCTTCTAGCTCTAAAGCAAAAATTACAATAGTTTAATATCTTTAAAGTATTATATCGAATTGGAATACGGTTGCAAACAGGGTTATTTTTAGCTTCCGAGCTATTAATACCATAGCACTGCACAGCCTCGCTTGAGCTTCGCACAGTAGTCCCTCGACATCGAGATAAAAACATGGACTGTACATTGTCATCTTCTTCCGATGAAGAAGATATTATTTTAGACTCTAATATAACAAAGTGGTACTTATATGCTTAAACAAAAATCAAAATTGCCAGTTCATCCCATTAACGTAAAGCCAAGATTCAATGGAGAATTTTATCATCTTTATAATGACTAAAGAAATATTCCCAACGCTTTTTTGAACATATGAGAATGCATATAGATACTTTTGATTATATCGTTACTTGGATTTTTATGTAGGATAACACTATTTAAAATAACAATTAAAATGTTAAAAATTATTCCAGTATACCTTACTTTTTTCTAATTAATTAATTACGACCCAGTTTAAACATATTTTTAAATTTAACATCCTGTATATTAACTGATTTTCCAATTTCACGTCAAATTCTGAACGTAATTTATGTAATATAGCCTTCAAAGGAAGAAGATGATCGACAGGCAAGGCAATGGGCTAGGCTTGGTGCGCCATTATGGACACTACTGTGCGGTGCTATGGTGACAGGCTATGAGCGAGGGCGCTGTGCGGTGCTCCGTTGCGGCAATACACTAAGGGCCCCGAACACGGACTTGGATGTATTAATACATCCATGTCCATGTGTAGGCAGTGGCGTATATAGGAATTTCTTCCGAGGGGTGGAGGGGCGGTTTGCATAAAAAATATAGTTGCGCTTTCGCCTCTTCTTTTTTTGATCAAAATTTCGTTTTATCCGAAAATACTCGTTTTAGTGGATCAAATACCTAAATTTTAAATTTCTGATAACAAAATTTGTGCAGGAAACGAAATTTGTACAAATTGACAAAATTTCGTTTCTTGCTTCCATTAATTTATTAATTAAAAAAAACCTCAACTTCAGGTTATTGGTCCCTAAAAAACGGTAATTAACCGCGTTTAGGATAAAACGAAATGATATCAAAAATATTGACCAAAAAACAAAATGGTGAATGCGTCACTAGCTCTGACTTAATTATTAACTGAACAAAAAATATACTGAGCGTTTAAACAACAACGAGAAATACAATCATCTACTAAAAACAAACATCTAGTAAAATCAAGAGTTATATTTTTCCTAGCGAATTCATCTTTGAATAAATTGGTTAAAACATTAAATTTCAGGGGGGGGGGGGGAGGGGCGACCCGCCGCCGCTATATACGCCACTGGTAGTAGGTGAACGACATTAGGTTAGCAATGGGGCTTTGGCGATGCTGCGGGCCTGGACAAACTTGACTGAAACGTGATTGTAATTGTATTAAAGCATATTTAAAATTTAAAACAAATCCATTTGTAACAATCATATTTTGTGGCCAATCTTTTCTTTGCAATTTTTTTCAAATTTTAACTGTTTAAACTTTTTAAAAATGAAAACATAATTGTGATAGTATAGTTAAAATCAGTAAATCCGTCCGGATATTATATCAAAACCGGCCGGAACTGAATTATAGAAATTATAAACAGAACCACATCGACACACTCAAGCTATATTATTTAACGAAATTAAGGTAAATCAAACACTGTAACAAATGATCTAATTAATAAATAATATGTAATTTAATATTTGTAATTAATAATGGGCATATTATGATGAAGAAAATTTTTCCTCCGTTGTTTACAGAGAGTATTCTTTTTTCTAGACATTGCCAGCCTCCAAAAAAAGTCTCGCCAGATAAGTATTCGTTTGCCTTTTTTGATAAAAATAGAAAATTTTCTTCGTATTTTTATCACCAGGCAAATAGATTTTGGCTTTTTTTCGAATGCTTGCTTGTAAATACATAATCCGGGATCCGACCAAAAATGTTTATTTATTAAGTAAGGAAAGCCCTAAACGCTAACAAATATGTAGAAATTCAAGGGAAACTTGCATAACAAACTGACCAGAATCAGAACAGACTATGCACGTGTATGGTTCAATTCGTCAAGTCGAGGAATGTGGCGATTTGGCGTATGATACTGCGAACCTACATACAGTTGTTAAGTGAAATCAGACATGTATGGAGTCGAAGCGCTTACCTTAGACATTCAATTTAAAAAAAGTATGTAGGCTTTTTCTGGGACACCCAAGGAGTCACCTATTTAAATATAATAATCAATTTTCATAACATATTATATGATTCCCTCACGCAGATTGTCCAGGGCTGTAGTTAGGGTTGCCAGGTGGCTGGAATTTTCCCGGAATACAAACATGATTGATTTGTTATGATCTCGGAATGTAGTGCTGTTTACATAACTTTTTTTAGATATTGATTAATTGAGTTAACAGGTAACACTGATAATTTTTTTTGGATGTAATTTTTTATTTTAATTTTAATTTTGCCAGAAATCCCGGAGCTCAACCTCAACAATTCTCGGGACAAAAAATTTTGTGCCGGAAAACTCTGAAACCAATCTGGTAGCCCTAGCTGCAGTAGGCGTTGGTCGGAAGGATCTCAGCCTCAGGAACAGTTAAAACTTGCGTGCCCAAAGACCGTTGCTAACCTGTCTGAAGTGGTCAAAGGTCGAAAATTTAGAAACAAATTGTAGGATTTACCGATGTGTTCAGGCCGCGGGCGAACAAAATGCCAGAATCAAAATGTAATCTCTGATCAATGATTGCCCGCTGTTTGTAGTCATCTTTAGGGTACAACAAATCATCCTTTCCATATTTTGCTACCAAGTACCCCATAATGGCGTGACTATCAGAAAGAACAAACCCATCGTCATCCTCAAGGACTGGTACGGTGTGTTGTGGATTTTTCTGAAAAATAAATGCGATGATAAAAAAAGTGTATAAAAGTGATAAATTTTATTTGAATAACGAGAAGTGGTAAACATACCTAAACATTCACCGGTTAATTACTTCTTAAAAGTAGGCATTTAGTCTGTATGCACTATGAATAAAATAACCACCGTTAATTGTTATTGAAGGATATAAGAAGACAACTATACATGCCCCTATAATCAATTTTGTTACATGATACAGAAACTAGCTTTATAGTTATTGTGTTCGATAATAAATTATTGATCTATAGCTATCTTAACAGTTTGTTTATCGTAAACAAACATAGAAGAAAGAAATCATTTACTTATATTATAATTGATAAAATGATAACATTTGCTGACATTTCACATTTCTTCAACTATTAACGCTTATAATAATTATATTTGTATTGTATTAAAATTTATCTATAATAATATAGAAGGTTCTTATAATATAAGTAACGAAATTTTAAGAAATATTTCCTTCTGATTTTTTTATGTAGATATATATTTTCATGAAAAAAACTTTGATAAACAATCTTAAAATTTGAATTGTTAGGAGTGCAGGCAAAGTTTTTAAAATTAAAGTCTTGGGAACAATCTAGAACCTTTGCCGGACCTCTACTAATTACACCGGGCCCTGAATTTTTCTTATTAATTTTGAGCCTAACTTATGTAATTTTTATGTTAATCGTATAACATTCTATGATTTTGAATTATTTGATAATACCTTCCCTGGTTTAAAATTGCCGATGATTCCAATCCAAACCAATATAGAAAGTTCAGGCTACTACTTAATTTTTATATACTATGAATTGTTCTATTGTAAATCACATGTTTATTTTTCTTAAGGCTTTCCGGTACATCTTGCGGCTTAGGTTACCGCAAGTATTTAATCCAGCTTTACGATTTAAACTTGACAACTGCTGATGACAATAATAATGCTAACCTTGTGTGGATGACATCCCTTCTACTATGTATATTTTCTATGAGTCGACATTCAAAGATTTTAAATCAGAACGATAGTTATAATCTTTAATATTAAATACAATTTCAACGTCTGTAAACGATTTTTTATCTGATTCTAATTCGGTTCTGCATTGCATGACTCGGTGGCAAACCTATAATTTATTTGTTCCAAAAAAATTAATTTAAGACAAGGTCTCGTTTATTTTAAATAACAAAATGTTTCTTTCATAATTAGCGTACCTATCTATAATTTGGGAAGCAATCGTATATACTGAGAGAAGATTTTTACCATCGTTATAAAAATTTTGACTAGAATAGCAAAAAAATATACCTACATAGGACAATAAAAATAATAGCTGTGACAGTAAAATTGATTTTGTTGGGTATATCATTGCTGTGGTAGTAAAGTCGCTTTATAAATATAACTCTGCAATTACAGCAAGGAAACTTCTTATGCTTACAAAGCCAGATACTTTGCTGAGACAATAAAGATATTTTCTTACTCCCCGCCCAGAAAAAGCCAGGTTATGTTTTGTAATTTGTTAAAGTGTTTTGTTCAAAACGTGTTCTACAATATACATAATAATATATACAAAATTTAGCCTATATACGTTTTCCTGTTTAGGGTTATTTATATCTCAAATTAAGCACTAAAAACGAAAATTTTATATGAACGAAGTTTAAATTAGTGGTACCTTGGATATTGTTTCAAGTGGATTAAGTTCACTTTCCCTTGCGCTGCGCTCGCAGTTGCAGTTCGCCGAAGTTCGCTGGGAAACAATTTCTGATTTATAAAGTGGTGGTCGTTGTGCATTGCATTGGCCAACCTGCCACGACCGATAGCATGTTGAAGTTTCTAACTTTACACGGCATATTCTCACTCTACATTTCAAAATAAAACACAGCAACTATTAAATTAGCAACTGTACTTTTTGCACAAGGAAGATAAAAAAAAGTTCACCAGTACAGACAGCGTTGTTCCAATTATACCAAAAAAATCGTTACAGGCCACATCAAAAGTATGCCAAAAACTCGAAAGATGTATCAAAGTGCAAAAACTTTGTAAAGTGTACCGAATTCGGTACAAAGTACGCTCTGGAACAACCCTGATTATACGTAACCCCAGACCTACCAATGATCACGTGATTCACCTTGTGCATCCTATTATTTCAAGTCGAACTGCAAGGGAAGGTCGCTTTTCAATCAAATTATTTTATGTACCAGTAAAAAGATTTTATAAAGTTTTTTTTTAACCACACTAAAGTGCATTCCTTCCTTGCATATATAAATATTAATCACAGGAAATAATATTTTTAAAGAGTAATTTAATTATCACTATAAAGTAAATATTTCTATAATAGGAAAATTCTTTCTAACAAGTATAAAGAATATCCAGGAAAATGGTTTTTACTATCGCATGAAATCAATTTTGCTGTTACAGGTAGAAAATATACCATCCCAGCTAAAATAACCTAATAAAGATTTTTTTTGCTAGAACCTTTCCCAGTGTAATCTTGTTCTACGCACGTGCGTGAAATAAACTTTCACGCACCACTACTAAGTACAACTTTACACACCGGTGTGTAAAATATAATGTAGGTATTCCTTATGGGATTTATTTCACGCATACTTCCATAAGAGCCATGGGCATTGTTAATAAGGGGCAAGAGGGAGCAGTTGACCCCCCCCCCCCCCCTTGTATTTGATAACTTAATAACACATCAAAATTTTTTATTTCGTTTGCGGAAAAGATAGGTAGTATGTTTTTTCTATTTTTTCTTAAATTTGTTACCTACTTATTTTTAAGATCTGGCAATGGCGTAATTTGTCATTCGGGGAGGTGCGATGGTGTGCCGCTAGTTGCTGTTGCATCGGCGTTCGTCATAAACCAGTGCTGCCAGAGATTGACGGATGAATCCGTTTTTGACGGATTTTTGCTACCCTGAGAAAAATTAAACGGATTTTCGACGGATTTCAGACTTCGGACGGAATTTTGCGGATTTTTGAATATGGAAGAATCTTAATGCATGTTTTATCATGATTCAGCTAGTTTTGTTACCGTAAATAGTTGTTACTGTATGAATCTTAGACAAGGGAAGAGAGGGGACGCGTAACACCAGAAACTATTTTGTTACCGCGTGGCACCAAACCGGGTTTAGCAGTGGCGTAACATGAATATTTTATTAGTTTTATCCCAGTACAAAATTATTTTGTATGGAATATGAAAGTAATATTTTTATTGATTGAATTGTTGTGTGATGTGGTAGATATTAATTTTATTCGTCAAAGTTATAATTTCATATAGGAAAGGTTGTGTAATTTAAATATCTTTCAACTTTAGGAAAAATGAAAAATAAAAAACAAAATTGGTCGATTTAAAATTTATTACAAAGAACCAACCACGACTTTTAACAGCCTCCTCAAATAGTTCTTCAGTTTTTTCTTTCTCGGAGTGTCTTCTTTCTGTTCAGTTAGCCCAGATGAAGTACCAGGTAAAACTAGTTCTTCATCAAGCTGATTTGAACTTTCGGTAGCCTGTAAAAAAATTAATATTACATACATGATTTGAGATGTTTTTAAAGCGAAGACATTTTTTTTATAAATTATTTAGAAGTAATATATTCTTCTTCGGTTGCGTGGACCCAGCTGTTGAAGTACCAGCTATATATAATTCATCATGTTGAGTTGACCTTTCAGTAGCTCGCCTTTTTAAACCCTGTAAAAAAAATTAATATTATCTACATGCTTCTGTAATTTAAAATGTTTCTGTTTTTCAAATTAATAATTTTTTTATTCCAGAAATTAACTAGTAAATACCTGTATATAGGTACTGGTAGTTCTGAAAATATTGTTGGCACAGCACCTCCAAGTAATCGAAGTCTTTCCTCAACTTTATAAAAAAACGAACTTCTCAAAATGCTTTGAACAAACCCTGTAGGCAGGAGAAGGTGTCCAATCTTCTGCACCCAAATGTTTGCTTTTTGTGGATCTTTCGGAAATCAAAGACTATGACCTTCAACGAATCAAGACAAACGTTAATCACTTTCTTAAAAAAAAACCACTGGTATACATTCGAAATAATATAATGCTTTAAGAAATAATTTAATTTTGTCAAAATATACAAATCATGCAGGTACGCCATTGAGTGACACACCTTCTTCAAGGGCAATTAGCTGGTTCTTATTAGAAATCTTGAATGAAAAGTGCAACAAATCTAGTACAAATTACATAGAAAGGTAGCTTCAACTATGGGCTTAAACATAGTTTCAAATAATATATACTGCTAAACTTACAAGGGAGATATCTAATATAAAATAAATACATGCAAAAAACACGAGTAGAATATTTACCGATTTAAAGTAATTCCAAGATCCTTTCGCTCATTTCTGCTTTTACAGCCATAGGCACAACAATACACCATATTTCTATAAATACACTGAATTCTTTTGATAGCTCTTCACACCACAAATCACTGAAACACACTAGGTGCCACCTCGATTGTCTGGCACCTAAAAAATGGCGGCGTATCAATTTTAGGCTTCACTCTCTGCGACGGCCCGTAAAGCGGAATTATCCGTCCCCTCTCTTCCCTTGTCTAAGGTATGAATGATGGCCAGCATGATGGCCGTTTTCATTTCTCAAGTTGGTCAACGATGTAACCAATTTTTTTCTTGGGGTTGGTATGACATTATTTTGAACGCGCTTATTTCATCGACCTGCTTTATTTGCTAGAAGCGTTGCGTTCAAAATATCCTGTTGCTTCTGAACAACCAGTAACAACGCAACTTTCAATCGATTTATCCAATAATTTTTTATGAATAAAGTACGTAATTCACGCGAAAACGAAAAATAATACCTTTCTAGAACAAATTTGCATGGAATTAGATAAGTTTAACTATTTCTACACAAAACGGATTTTTACGGATTTTTGAAAGCCTTCCCCCACCCTTTCCCCAGTATTCTACGGATATCCCGACGAACCATTCTGGCAGCACTGCATAAACACATCGGGCCCTTTATCATGGATGTTCTCGCCCATTGAATCATTTGTTCGGATTGACAATATTTACTGTATTTATATACTCTAATTATTTATGATAGTTTAAAATTGTCAGTGGTGTATTATTGTAAAATTGAACGTAAGTAAAATATCTTTGTGGAATTCCTATATCATTCTTGTTTATGGTTTTTGTGGAAAATCGACGTTTTTGATCAAAAATATGCAGAAGCGAATTTAATAAAATTCAATTAGATATAATTTTTCAGGTACCTAATGGATATTAGAATTTTTTTTACAAAAATTACAGAATCTGAACAAGAAGGTAAAAGCTTACCAGTAAGAAAAAGAAGAAAAAAAACTAACATATTTAGAGAATAAGCTTTTGATCGTGTTTGGCATGAGGGCCTTCTAAATAAACTGCGATCCTATGGTATGCCCAGTCGATTCTGTGCATGGTTGTCTAGCTTTCTTAAGGACCGCTCTCTGCAAGTGGCGATTGACGGATTTCTCTCAGACACCTTCACCATCAATGCCGGTGTTCCTCAAGGGTTCATATTGTCTCCCACTCTCTTCTTACTCTACATTAACGACCTTCTAGTGAAAACTAAAAATCCAATATTTAGTCTTGCTGACGATAGCACACTTATCTCATCTTTCTCTTTGAATGCGCAAACATCGGCTGCCGACGCACATCTTCACAGACAGCCTGAAGTATCACGCTTCAATAAAGACATGGGAGAAATTTTGGCTTGGGGTGACACAGGCACCAGTTTTCTCTAAAAAGGTTAACATTACAGAACCGGATATAGTCATGGCCGGATACGCAATCCCACTGGCTTCATCGATTAATTTGCTGGGCGTCAATCTGGGAGGAAATATGTCTTGGCATAACCACGTTGTGTCAATCGCCAAGATAGCTTCTCAGAAGCTTGGGGTACTCTTCCGAACCAGAAAGTTGTACATACCTCAACAACTTTTGACACTATACAAAGCCCAGATTCGACCATCACTACAGTACTGCTCTCATGTCTGGAGCTCTGCACTCAAACATACTCTTCGACTACTGGATTCCATCGAAAGGAGGGCTATTCGTCTGATCGGAGACCACGAGCTGACGAAGAACCTCGACAGCCTAGAACATCGAAAACAGGTTGGGAATTTGACTATCTTACCGGATATTCAATACAATTTTAAAAATGTTGTTGCATCAAATTCCAACCGATGTTTCAAAATTTCATGGCTTAACGATTACGATTGGATAGTATACTCTCCCAAACTTAAAGATGCTTTATGTAAATTCTGAATGGCATAAACAGTCCGTATGTAGTGCTACTCATTTGATAAAAATCACTTCTGGTGAAAACGCAAATGTGTATATGTGATTAACCTTCAAGAACGAGAGCTTACCCACTAAGCAAGAAACATCTTTTTCACGTTTGATAACGTTATTTTAAAGGAACTTAGAAAACGTTTTTTCTCAAACAGACCATTGATGTATCAATGATGATTTTATTTAACATTTTAAAAAATAACGTGATTCACATGTTAATTTTAATATGTAATTATAATGTTATTAACGGAACTTGTTAGTAACGTAGAAATCATGTTAGTTGAATATACGTTTTATTTCTACCATCACAGACATGTTTTTATTTCAATTTCTTTGTTATGTTATGAATAAACGTTTTAAACAACAAACTTGTTTCGTCAAATAATGTAATTATCTTAACGTTACTGAAACGGATTTCGATCAATGCTACTAACGTTCCGGTGTCGTTTCTTTGCCACTACTGGCCAACGCCAATTATAACCTAACTTTACTTCCTTCCTTTTTTCTCCTGTCGTGTGGTGTGTTGACGGCCGTTTGTTTAGCCGTCATAAAGTTATATTAAGAGCTTTTTATTTAAAAAAACAAGATAAAGAGTAAGGTAAGTACCTATTAAATCAGTATACTAATTTGGAAATCTCGATATTTTGTAAATTTTCATAGGCTTATAGTAATAGATAGATTATTACAGGTCGGTCGGTCGTGGCCATTTTGCATGCAACCATAAAATTTTGAGACCGAGATTACCCCACTAAGCAAAAAAACATTTTAGCTACGTTATAAACATGTAGTTTAGGAAACTGGTAACGTTAGCCCATAAGTAAAATCGATGACTTATTCAACGTGAAAATAAACATCATAGTCCACACCCTACAACGTTTTAAGAGGTAACGTTGCGAGAAAGACACTTCAGAAACATAAATAAAACATTATTTTAATGGCGGCATAACGTTGGAAATAAGACATATTTGAGCGTATAAGAACATGAAATAAACGTTTACAATATCGTTACTTTGTAGATAAAATAACGTCTATAGTAGCCATTGTAAAACGATTTAATAACGTTTTATTGACAGGGATATACAATGGTGGTGTGTCCGCCATTTAATTAATATTTCGTTGATTGCTACCTTCTGGACTCAACTACCAATTATTTTAAAGCTAAGAAATTTATAAATTAATAAAAATAAAATTTAGCTACGCTGTTCTTCATTTCTTAATAATTTATAAATTTCTTAACATTAAAATAAGATAATTATAACCCCAGAAAGCAACTTCAAATAACGAAACATTAATCAAAAAATGTTAACATATGAGCAATCCTCCATTGTAATTGTCTGTCATATTCTCAAAAAGGGGTTGTTAAAATTAGTCCCACATTGTTTATTGTTATTGTTAAATATTTGTCAATTTAGAATTTAAATTGTCAAATAAATTTGATTTTTAATTTAAAACTCCTTTTTGTGAACCTGGCTGAAAAGTTTTAAAAATTACGTAAATTTTTACAAACATGCCTTGTATTAAATATAAATCTTGCAGTTTTTGCATCAGGGATATTTAAAAGTCTAATATTTTAACTGATTTTTATTATTGTCATTATGGTTACATTAAATATTTATTTTAAAGCCAGTTTACATGGCGCAACTGGGTTATGTAAAGTAAAAAGATATTTTCAAAACATCGGCACCTCCTTTTTTAACCGTGTCACAGCGTGGCGGAACCCATCCATTATAACTTTTTCATATTCGCACTCAGTTAACTTGAATAAATGATGGACTGCATCTAAAAATTATTAGTCATTAGCGGAAATAGTCGAGTTTATTGCTATTTAAGTTATGAACAGATTGTGTCAGTGAAAATGTCTTAGGTACGGTCAAAAACTCATCCGTTAAAAGAATCTACAAGACATTTCTTTAAGAAAGCCACTGAATGGGCATTGTATTTTAAAATTATTCTTTTTGAGCAATATAGAAATTTATAAATTTATAATCATTAAACATTATTCTAACAAAATCAAGAACCATATTCACTAAAAGATTTTAAATTAAGATCTGATTCAAATTCATAATTACGTGTCAAAAAACTGGTACAAGTGTTAAGCTAAGACACCAGCACTTTTTTACTGTGATGAAAATGATTGGGTTTTTTTCCTAAATTTAAAACGCACAAAGTAATGCTATTGTCATTAATAGAAATAAGCATGTTCTTGCAATAACTTCTTGGTATAAATATACATCATGACTAAAATTCAAACTCCTTTAGTGAATAACGCGGTATATGGTCTACTCACCAACTCATTTTTAAGAGTGTCGTGATTATTAAGTTCCTCTTCTTGGAGCATTAGTTTTGGCCAACGTGTGTTGTTAGATACTTCAACTTCTACCGAATGAATTGTAATGCCTGCAAATAAAAAATGATAATGTAGTAGAAACCTAAGTATAAATCTAAACAAGTAAATTTCATTCACAATATTATCATATATATTTTCAAAAGATTTTTAGAAATAAGCGTTTTTTATCAGTACGTCATTTATAACGCTAGATATATTGTAGTTCGTCCGCTAACTTAAGAGATACTGGTCCGATCCAGCTAAAAACTGGCTCGTCGATTCTGAAAACATTTAGGTTAAATTATAAATGATTACATTCTGGAACTAAAGTGTTATTGTTATACATATTATTATAATAAATTCAAAGTACAAAAATTATAAAAATTAACTTTCTTACCTTTAAATCCATTATTATATACAAACGATGCTTTGCGTTGTAAATTCACTAAACCAAATGGCGGCCTAAGTGCGTAATGCCTATCCAACCGCTGCCTTTGAGAAAAGAACTTTCTACAAGGCAGTGATCTAACCCAAAACATTTTTAAGATTGAAAAACACTTTCAATGTCGAAGTAGTCTACTTGTAAACGTGTACGACAAGACAACTTGACTGAATTTGATAAAACCTAATCTGATTACTAACGAAAACTTCCAAAACTAATTTTGGAGCATCCCTCCCTGTCAATGCCAATCTCAAGACAACCAGCGTTGCCATGTACAATTCTATTTTAAGATGCATCTTGATCTGTATAAGCGTATATTTTCATTAACAATTCGAGAATGGATAAATCTAGTATAGATAATTAAGTACAAATGGATCGTTTAATATGCAAATATAAATTTCAGGTTTAGGCAGTATGTAGGTAAATTAGATGTTTGATATATACCTCACCTCCTGTAGGTTTTAAGTTAAATTTACTAAAAATAAATAAAATCCGAATATCTGCTGTTAAAATGTTACTGAACTGCACGTCATAGCGTTATCGATATATCATCTGGTAAATTCTCAACGCGAACTCTGTTTATTATACATATTATGAAAATTTTAGCTTTGCTAAATAGGTATATTTGACAAAAAATTGTCCTTGGTCACATGGACAATTTAGGAAATTCCGTATCATCGGCAACACTGCTGAAAGAACAAATATCAAAGAAGGAATGCAAAGCATATGGATGGCATATGGTGTCAATAAACCGATGGTCGGATGGTCATCGGTCATATTATGGATGTAAATTCCAGATGTTAAACTAGACGTTAAGGAAACATTTTAGTTTTATTTCAATAACGTTTTAAACCTGCAGTTATCTACAAAAGTCAAACATTTTAAGGACGTTCTTAGTATGAAAAAATTTTAGGTTTTAGAAACGTTAAAAAGATTATATTTTTTATGTTACTTTAACGTTTGAAGTGACACCTGGATATATGTGTTTTTTCAACATTTATATACATGATTAATTTTTAACTTACTAGAGATAACACAAATATAACATGTTTAAAATGTTATTTCTCTAAGATACATTAACGTTGATGTATAGCCGTTTTACTCCCCTTTTTGGAGTAACGTTAAAAGATAAACATTCAGAAAACGACTTTAAGATGTGTATTTTTAAACGTTTTTATTGGTGATTTGTTGTAAACGTTACTAAACATCCAGAGGATGTATTTTGCTTAGTGGGACGAATCTTGGGAAAAATATTCCCTTTTTTTATTTAAAATTAAGATTTATTTATAGGTATGGTTAAATTAGCAAAAACCAGTCAAATATGATTGTAATCTTTTAGTGAATATTATTAATAAGTATTTTAAATATTTTAGTACATGTATCTTCAAGTGGCAGGAAAGAATGAGGCCGAGTTTATACGGAGGGGCTTGATTAGCGGATTCGCAAATAAGCAGTCAATTATTCGTGGACAGGCCAGAAACAAAACTGAAAGATTGCAAAATCATCTATCTCTTAAGAGGTTTGTTTTTAAATTAATACCTATACAATCAAATGTAAATGTATTGCGCTTTCTCAAACAGATGCAGCTCAAACGCTGCACAACATTATCAATAAAAGCTGGAGACATGTATAATGGACTGGTTTAGGAACTCCAATCAGAGGCTTAAACCAAAAGAACTAAACAATTGGTAAGTTATTAAATTAGTTTAAGCTAAAAAGTAGCAGGTACCCGCAGCTTTCTCTTGCGCAATCCAATTATTCAATTCGCTATACAAGCAAAGCTGCGGATAACATTGAAATATGTATTTATTTCTACAATATGGCTTATTTTGACAGAAAATTTTTAATCATAGATCAATTGTTAGAAGATGAGTGCTTCCCTTTAAAAAATAATCATCAAGCTACGTTTTGTAGTAGCTCCAAAGTAAGAAGGACAAATATTTTGAAAACAGATAAACTTACAGAAAAAACATTTTCGTAATTACTGAATCCAATAACATCTTAATATAATACACAAATATTACCAATCAACACAAATCTTCCTTTTTTAGTTCGCCCCTCAATTTTCTGAATTCTACGAAGAATGTTCAAATTTCGAAACACCCTTGAATAGTTTTAAATTTCTTCCAAATAAAAAAAATTAAGGCGCAACAAAAACCAAAACTGAAAATTCCATTTTTTAAAATCTCTCGGGTACTTATTCAGAACATTTACAAAAATTCTTTTCACCAAATTAATACGCCCCAAAATATGAAACGTTTCCTCGGTATCGCTTACCGTTTTCAAGATAGATACAACAGAGTAGATACCTCAAACAATTTTTTTTTCAGAATATCTACATTTTCAGTAAGCAGCAGCGTTGCTAGATACAATTTTTACAAGTCGCCATCGGAGCTGGTGAAAGTTGCCAAGGTGAAATTAAAGTTGACCAATTTTCTTAAACTTTATTGTTCAGGTTTGTTAGTGGAATAAAAAAATACCTCAAACTGAACGATTTTTATTTTGAAAAAAAACAACTTATTCTCAATGTAATATTTTTGTTAACCCTTAAATGTCATTTTTTCTTAGTCTAAATTAGGTACGTAACAATTAGTACCAAGATAACAAGAATTATATAGATCAAGGTAGCTCTAAAATGTCAATTTTGATAGTTTCATAGAAATGATTGATATTCTCAACTTCCTTATTCTTTATAAAAAAGTCATCGTCCAAAACCTAAAAAGCAACCATGCAGGTTTGTCAATAAATATGAAATACTTTGTACTTTTATTTTGTGACAATACTGAAAACTGTAATTATGAAAAGTTGTTTGGTATAAAAAACTATGTTTTAATATGCAATTACATCCTTCTACAAATTTTTAGAAATAAATTATCTTTTGAGAGAATTTACAGGCGAAGATTATCTGGGTTTAATATGTAGTTGCATATTAGAACTAAGTTTTTTATACTGAACAACTTTTTATAATTACAGTTTTCGAGTACTCTTGAGCCAAATTCATATTTTTTTAGAAACCTCGTATACTGAAAAAAATTAATGCCTGATGGTTGCATTTTATGTTCTAGACCATGGAGACCTTTTTTTTTTATGAAGAACAACTTTTCTCATAAAATTAATGATCAAAAAGTTTTCTGGCTCAAAATATTAATTTTCACATTCACATTTCTATGCAAACTATCAAAACTAACATTTTAAAGCTATCTTGATCCATATAATTTTTGTTATCTCGGTACTAATTGTTGTGTACCTAATTTAGAATAAGAAAAAATTACATTTAAGTGTTCACAAAAATATTATATTGTCAAGGGATGAATCTAATCCGTCATCAATATAACGAAATTATGCCTGCATTTATTCCTTTTTAAAAACGAAATTGGTTCGTTATAGTTTCGAAACGAGAACGTTTTATGTACAACATAATTATAACGTTTTGACACGTCCTTAAAATAAACATCTTAAGAACGAAACCAGTTCGTTATAGTTTTCGAATCAAACACGTTAATTCATAAATGTAAATGCGATTTTGTTATGTTGGCGGACATTACGACCAGTACGTTACGTAATAGTGCCGTAACAAATCCTTTTTGTACAACGTAACATGTAACCTAAAAACATATATGTGACGAAATTGGGATGTTTTTTTGCTTAGTGGGATAGCAGAAAATAAATTTAGCAAAATTTGGGCGTGGTGGACATGATAAGAGCCCATGTATTCAAAATGAATAAATGGCTATGATTATTCTATTTTTATTTGTCTGTCTGTCATTATTAAAAATAATAATTATTATTTACATTTTTTTTTTATTTGAAGATAAATATATGGTCGTAGAAATAGTCTCAAATTTTATACACTCGTTCGGTTTGCACAATGCACTATTTTCTATTTAATGGAGTTTGTTAAGCTGCTAACATATAATCTACTAACATAAAATAACTATTATTATGAGCAAATTTGTTAACTTATAACTACAAAGGAAATATGATGTTTGAAAAACTAGTTTTCGAGGTTTTAAGGAATCTGTGCTATAATAAAATGTTATTATAGTTAACAAATACTTTTCGTAAGAACACAGAACTTTTGGCTATCGTCCGGTTATAATATGAAATAAATATGCATGGAACAATTATTTCCTAACCATCTGAAGTTACCTTATTCAATAAAGCATAGACTAATAATTAAATGTTTTTAATTTAAATAAACAAATAATGATATAGTTGACATTCTATTCTCTGATCGAATTCCCGGAATTAAAAATTCTCTCTTGAATTATTTATTTGATAAATATTATGTTTTGCGACCAATATCAAGAAGCGGAAGCAGCAAATAGGCAGGGGGTTCCGCAGTACGGTGGACTGATCTACAGTAAAAGGCCAAGTTATACTGAAGTAAATATTGTTGCTAGTTTTATTAAATATTATTTAATTCGTAATGAGCCTTTAAAGCCCATTAGGTATAGGTAAGGTAAAATTGAGATTATACACGGAGTGTTACTTAATTACTTATTTTAATGTATGACTCGTATCCAAGTCCAAAAGTTCGTATACACATATTATTATGTCAGAAAATGCTTTGTTTTCGATACATACATACATACGATGTAAAGTATTTTTTTTGTTTTTATCAAATAAGTATCTCGAAACTAGTTTGAGATATTACACAAAATTTTGGTATAATGATATAAAAGTTTACAATACTACATCTTTTTACCACTTAAAAAGATTCTTCCTTAATAACGATTTCCATAAAATATTACATAAGTATGACAAAGTGGTTGCATTATTTGGTAAGTTTTAAGACAAAGATGAACGAGACCTTTTTTGCTTACAATTGAATGATTAATTATCATTCACACACACATTAATTATAATAAAATAATTGTTTCGAAAATATCAGTTTCGTAAGATTTTTTAGTTAAAATTGTATTGAGAGGTAGCTTACCTACGTCACTGGCTTGACAAAACCCATTTCTGGGTTGTTGCAGTTAAAATAACACATATCCTACCAATTCACACTACACTGACGAGAACAGAAGAGTTCGAAACAGGTAGAAAAAGCTAACGTAAAGTGACCCAACTATGACCGGTCATGATGTAAAACACTTGCGTGATGTCACCTTTTCTATACGAGTGAGGAGTCTACAACATTCAGCCCCGCGCCGTACATAAGGGCAAAGTCGTGTGGTGCACGACGGCGCCGAAAAGCCTTAAAACTCAAAAGTAAAAAAAAGATAAAGCAACAAACAACATTGTCAAAACAACAAAATTTTTCAAAACTCAAAATAAGGCAAAACCGACTAAGTAACCCACTAAGCAAAAAAACATCCCAATTTCGTCACATATATGTTTTTAGGTTACATGTTACGTTGTACAAAAAGGATTTGTTACGGCACTATTACGTAACGTACTGGTCGTAATGTCCGCCAACATAACAAAATCGCATTTACATTTATGAATTAACGTGTTTGATTCGAAAACTATAACGAACTGGTTTCGTTCTTAAGATGTTTATTTTAAGGACGTGTCAAAACATTATAATTATGTTGTACATAAAACGTTCTCGTTTCGAAACTATAACGAACCAATTTCGTTTTTAAAAAGGAATAAATGCAGGCATAATTTCGTTATATTGATGACGGATTAGATTCATCCCTCGACAATATAATATTTAAACACTTAAATGTAATTTTTTCTTATTCTAAATTAGGTACACAACAATTAGTACCGAGATAACAAAAATTATATGGATCAAGATAGCTTTAAAATGTTAGTTTTGATAGTTTGCATAGAAATGTGAATGTGAAAATTAATATGTTGAGCCAGAAAACTTTTTGATCATTAATTTTATGAGAAAAGTTGTTCTTCATAAAAAAAAAGGTCTCCATGGTCTAGAACATAAAATGCAACCATCAGGCATTCATTTTTTTCAGTCATATACGAGGTTTCTAAAAAAATATGAATTTGGCTCAAGAGTAGGTACCTACCTATATAAAGTAGATACTTATTTGTGACAATATCGAAAACTGTAATTATAAAAAGTTGTTCAGTATAAAAAACTTAGTTCTAATATGCAACTACATATTAAACCCATGATAATCTTCGCCTGTAAATTCTCTCAAAAGATAATTTATTTCTAAAAATTTGTAGAAGGATGTAATTGCATATTAAAACATAGTTTTTTATACCAAACAACTTTTCATAATTACAGTTTTCAGTATTGTCACAAAATAAAAGTACAAAGTATTTCATATTTATTGACAAACCTGCATGGTTGCTTTTTAGGTTTTGGACGATGACTTTTTTATAAAGAATACGGAAGAAGTTGAGAATATCAATCATTTCTATGAAACTATCAAAATTGACATTTTAGAGCTACCTTGATCTATATAATTCTTGTTATCTTGGTACTTATTGTTACGTACCTAATTTAGACTAAGAAAAAATGACATTTAAGGGTTAACAAAAATATTACATTGAGAATAAGTTTTTTTTTTCAAAATAAAAATCGTTCAGTTTGAGGTATTTTTTTATTCCACTAACAAACCTGAACAATAAAGTTTAAGAAAATTGGTCGACTTTAATTTCACCTTGGCAACTTTCACCAGCTCTGATGGCGACTTGTAAAAATTGTATCTAGCAACGCTGCTGCTTACTGAAAAATGTAGATATTCTGAAAAAAAAAATTGTTTGAGGTATCTATCTTGAAAACGGTAAGCGATACCGTTCCATATTTTGGGGCGTATTAATTTGGTGAGAAGAATTTTTGTAAATGTTCTGAATAAGTACCCGAGAGATTTTAAAAAATGGAATTTTCAGTTTTGGTCTCTAATTTGTTGCGCCTTAATTTTTTTTATTTGGAAGAAATTTAAAACTATTCAAGGGTGTTTCTAAATTTGAACATTCTTCGTAGAATCCAGAAAATTGAGGGGCGAACTAAAAAAGGAAGATTTGTGTTGATAATATTTGTGTATTATATTAAGATGTTATTGGATTCAGTAATTACGAAAATGTTTTTTGTGTAAGTTTATGTTTTCAAAATATTTGTCCTTCTTACTTTGGAGCTACTACAAAACGTAGCTAGATGATTATTTTTAAAAGGGAAGCACTCATCTTCTAACAATTGATCTATGATTAAAAATTTTCTGTCAAAATAAGCCATATTGTAGAAATAAATACATATTTGAATGTTATCCGCAGCTTTGCTTGTATAGCGAATTGAATAATTGGATTGCGCAAGAGGAAGCTGCGGGTACCTGCTAGTTTTTAACTTAAACTAATTTAATAACTTACCAATTGTTTACTTCTTTTCGTTTAAGCCTCTGATTGGAGTTCCTAAACCACTCCATTATCTCTCTCCAGCCTTTATTGATAATGTTGTGCACCGTTTGAGCTGCATCTGTTTGAGAAAACGCAATACATTTAGATTTGATTGTATAGGTATTAATTTAAAAACAAACCTCTTAAGAGATAGATGATTTTGCAATCTTTCAGTTTTGTTTCTGGCCTGTCCACGAATAATTGACTGCTTATTTGCGAATACGCTAATCAAGCCCCTGCGTATAAACTCGGCCTCATTCTTTCCTGCCACTTGAAGATACTTGTACTAAAATATTTAAAATACTTATTAATAATATTCACTAAAAGATTACAATCATATTTGACTGGTTTTTGTTAATTTAATTTAACCATACCTATAAATAAATCTTAATTTTAAATAAAAAAAGTGAATATTTTTCCCAAGATTCTCGGCCTCAAATTTTATGGTTGTATGCAAAATGGCCGCGACCGACCGACCGACCTGTAATAATCTATTACATGGGCCTATGAAAATTTACAAAATATCGAGATTTCCAAATTAGTATACTGATTTAATAGGTACTTACCTTACTCTTGTTTTTTTTAAATAAAAAGCTCTTAATATAATTTTATGACGGCTAAACAAACTGCCCGAACTGCCGTCAACCAACACACCATACGACATGAAGAAGAAGGAAGGAAGTAGTAAAGTTAGGTTATATTGTTATATTTGGCCAGTCGGCGTTGTCCAGCACTGGCAAAGTAAACGACACCGGAACGTTAATGGGAACGTTAGAAGCATTGATCGAAACCCGTTTCAGTAACGTTAAGAAAATTACATTATTTGACGAAACAAGTTTGTTGTTTAAAACGTTTATTCATAACATAACAAAGAAATTGAAATAAAAACATGTCTGTGATGGTAGAAATAAAACGTATATTCAACTAACATGATTTCTACGTTACTAACAAGTTCCGTTAATAATATTATAATTACATATTAAAATTAACATATGAATCACGTTATTTTTTAAAATGTTAAATAAAATCATCATTGATACATCAATGGTCTGTTTGAGAAAAAACGTTTTCTAAGTTCCTTTAAAATAACGTTATCAAACGTTAGAAAGATGTTTCTTGCTTAGTGGGAATCTTGCTGTCATTTCAATAGAATCGGACCAGCTAAAAGAATTAGACACCGAAGATTTAATTAAACAATTTGCAAAAATTAAAGCACGAAAAGCTCAATTCACTTAGCTAAAATATTAATAACAATACCTAATACCTCGATATTAACCTTAAAAAGGTGACATGTTGCATTATTAAAATAATATATTGTTTTGTTTTTATTTGTCGATCAGTTTCGTCCTGTGATATATAAACGAGTATTTTTTATGTTTTAAATATTTTTTTTATTTCTTGTGCTTTTGTATCATATATTACATTTGAAACTAAAATACAAAAATTTTGAGTTGTAATACTGTTAGAATATATTTCTGTTTTCTATAACTTTATAATTATGTTATGTATCTCAATGAGAAAATACTTGTATGGCTTGTACTTGTAAAATATAAAAATAAATTTATGAATATACTTTTTAAAATTATTGTTCAATAGTGGATAATAATACCTAACTTAACCCGTATCTGTACTCACATATGAACGTTGAACGAATTTGGGGCGTTATTTTAAATTTGCACAAGGGCGCCAAAAGTGCTAAGCGCGGGCCTGACAACATTAAACAAAAAATATATTTAAGGAATCTATGAAGTATAATGGTGGAAGCAATTGCTCCAATTCTTATACTGGTAAGTGGGATAGTTTGATGACTATAAAAGTCGATTTCGTATGTGCATTAAGGGATTGACCGTCTAAATGACCAATTTTCCAAAAAGGTACCGCCAATTTAGACCTTGTGAACTTTATATCAATCAGTAGGTACTCAGAAACTAGGTTATGGAATAATAAACATTCCACAGGTACGTGCCATATACTGTTGCGAAGTGATTATGATCCCGTTTTATTTTTAGTTTTCAAAAAATTTCATTATACCAATATCAAATTTTCTTTGCATGCCGGGCGGTCGGCGGTTTAAAAAATTTAAAATTGGTTTGACCTCTAGTAGAGGATAAATCAGAACCTGATTTCGGTCAAAGTTAAGTCACTTTACCATACCATTAATAATAAATTAGTTCCTACCTTCAAGAAATCGTCTTTAAGATGCTCAGCTTCGAACAAATTCATGGGTACCAATTCTAGTTCAATCTCCAAGACTTTGGCACAAATAAGAACTGCTCTTACTGGTGGACTAGCAGGGATACTGTATAATTTTGGTGGCATGTTTTCAAGGATCAAATTTGGTTGATGAATGAATACCCAGTACCAGCGAAGTAAGATGCAAGCAAGAATTAGGACGACTGCGTAAATAACTGCGACTGCATCTGATCGGTGGATTCCTGCAATCGGTGCCGGTGGAAACAAAAAACATCTAGGCCACTAGCGCACCGTCAATATTTTCCGACTATTTATTGGTGCTTGAGCACACAGACTACAGACGGGGGCTACCCTGTGGCCCCCCGCTAGTTAAGTTCAACCGGAACAATAACGTAAACTAATTAACTAATTTTCTTAATTTATGGTCATTTCAGTTGTAACGTTACCGTCCCCCGTCAATGCGGTAGTAAAATACCGCGGTCATCTTTTCGGATACAATTATTTGGTTGATTTTATGCACCATTTAAATTTATTTTGCTTGTTGCAGCACGTTTTGCTAGAGTTCCGAGTTAATATACAAACATTGCCACACGACTCCACGCGGGAAGGCCGGGAAGTCTATTTACCTGACCTTAAATTTCATATGGATAATTAAGAATAGTGGGATAACCTAGGAAGGCAGGTTATTTTAATTGGTCGCGTATGCATATGTCTTTTTAGGAAAAGCTCATTAGACCCTCCAGATCTGGGACCCAATTTGCCCTACGTTGTGTATTCTACGTGTAAGTAACCCTATAGCTCACTGACAAAGGTCAAATGAAGTATTACACCGATGAAAGCGTCAAATTTGAACTGGGATTCGTTAAAAATCCACAATCGTAAAAATTTAGAAAAGTGGCTTAAGCTAAGGCATAATTTGGAAAATCCGATCGCTATCAGTAAAAGAAAATCTGGGTATGTTCCAATTTCCAAAGGTTCACATACCCAGTGCACTGGACGAGACGGTGGAGCTGTCGCTCTCTCGCTTTATCTATAGGATTCCCCCAGTACGGTTGCTGGAATGCGCTGTCGCGCTAGGCAGTAACCCTCCTTCCCATGTAGAAGGAAACATATAAAGAGCTCACACTTTACAAATATTACCTCAAACGTGGTTGTATAATTTGTAACTGTTTTGTAAGGGTAGGCTCATCGCATCAGGCACTTTTATATATTAGAGGAATCGATACGGTTCCTAATTAAAGAAAATGAAAATCACGGTAGTGGAAAGGAGGCCACATTCAAAACACAGTAAATGGCCTCATATCCTTGCGAGCGAATTCGCTACGGTGTCTAGCGCGGACAGTAGTCTCACCATAGTGCGAAGAAGGAGTATGGTAAACCTATAGTAATACGATCCTTAACCATGTTGGAGGGAACGCTCATGATCTCTATCATGAAAATAATTAAAGGTTATGACGCAAAATTAGCAAAGGCCCTGTTAAAATGCGCCGCTAAGGAGAGTCCAAACATGAATGAACAATGATTGTTTATAATTAAGAAACACCCAAATCACCCAAAATATAAAATCAATCCGTTAGGAAGGTTAGGACAAAACACCAACGTCGCAAGATTTAGCGATTTATAATTCCGAGTTCCGAACTGTAGTGAATTTGTAAAATAAAAATATATGTTCCCAGAGTGTTAGATTAGTTTAATACTTTATATAATAACATTTTTTAAAAGAATCGCTCATAGCCATTTCACAATATATGGTAACAATACTGATAAATAAATTTATTATAGGGACAGCGGATTAATATTTTATTAAATCAGTTGTAATTGCCAAATTAACAAATTTTTAATTGGGATTTTGCATTTATCTGTGATAAATATGACAATCTGGCTATGCTGCAGTAATGACCGAAGGAATTGGAAAAGAAGGTGGGAAAGATTGTTGCATTTGTTGCATAGGCTAGAGGCATATCCACACATTACAGTAACATAAAAAAACTTATACAGATTGCGGTTGGGCGACAATGAGAGATCTCAATGACCTTAGGATATGTAATAATTTTTCGATATCACTATTAGCAATGTGAAAGCGGAGCTCCATTCGACGCGACACGACGCGAGTTTAAATCGTCACAGGGACAACGGCGCGCGGAAGACCTGATCCATAGTAACCCCTTCCAATTTATTAAGATAATTGTTGCATTTATTATCCGGTGGCTTGTGAACGTTTCCGTATGAGGACCGAAGCGTATTACCTTAGTCAAAAATGTCACTTTTTGTTAACAAAAGACAATAAATTAAAATTCAAACAATTTCTTAAATAAACTCCTGGACAAAATTAACGCAACTTCATAAATTTGCCATATGTTTGATGATATTTTTTTTTTAGAATTTATGATCCGATTTGAATGATTTTTTTTTGCATTGTAGGTTGGTTCTTTGACGACAATGACAACGAAAATTAAATTTTTATCATAAACAACGAAAACTATGACATTGTCAAGGAACCAACCTACAATGCAAAAAAAATCATTCAAATCGGATCATAAATTCAGAAAAAAAAATAGCATCAAAAATATGGCAAATTTATGATGTTGCGTTAATTTTGTCCAGGAGTTTATATAATATGTACCTACATGGCAGAACTTTAAAATCTGCGGTTTGATTTTTTAAGACTTCGCGAATCTGTTATAATTTTAGTTTTAAAATATCTGATGTAGTTTGTCACTAACTCTTTACTCCACCCACGCCTTTCATAAGATTTACTTCTAACGCTTACGTGTAGATTTACGCGTGCAAATTGAATTCTGGTCATAAAGTGAATTAGATTAAGTAGCACCTAATCCAAGCGATGCAAACGCCCATTAATAATAATTCAACATTTTTTTATTTTAGTTTTGTTAGACTCTAGGTGTTTTTTACAAAAAGTGTGAACCTTCCTATTTCCCAATAATCTAACATTTAACGTCATAAATTTGCAAAAAAATCTAAATCATTTAATTTATATTTGGTTGCATATCCATAAGAAAATATTTAATTATTCTGGCTGAAATAGACGATAGTTGAAACCAAAGATATTACAAACTACAGATAGAAAAATGTACATTTCTAGCCTACGCAACGGATGCAATCAGCATTTCCCACCTCTTTCGGTCATTATTGAAGCATAGCCAGATTGACATATTTATCGCAAAGGTATCTTGCAAAATCCCAATTAAAAATTTGTTAAATTGGCAATTACAACTGGTTTAAGATTAATCCGCAATTGCTGTTAGAAATACATTTATTTCCCAATAATTTTACTATAAACTGTGAAAAGGTGATGAGAGATTCTTTAAAAAAATATTATTATACTTAAAAGTATCAAACAAATATTGAACTAATCCAACTGCACTCTGGCAACATCTATTTTTGCGCTGCGATTCGGACCCAAAAGATGAATGAATTACTAATCTCGTAAACATTTTGCGACGTTTGAGTTTTGATCTAACGGATTGATTATATATTTTAGTTGATTTGTGTTTTTTTGTGATTGTTGGTAAAAAATTGTCTTTATTATAAACAATCATCATGTCAATCAACATATGTAGTTTGTAAAAGAGTGAATCATTTAAATAAGGATTTATCTTCTCATCAGTAAGTATGGCTATGTTTTAATATTTAACCATCTAATATAACCAGTGGTGTAGGATTCGAGTCTCGCATCTTGAAACATCGTCTGCAAATTGAATCATTATTTATTGTTATATTATAATGAGTTAATGTATACTTTATTTAGCGCTTGGCTAGTAAAAAATAAAATAGGTACAGTACATATTCACAAGTATATTGTTTACAAATACAAAATTCTAAAATAAACTTTGACCGCGTAAATATACAAAAAGTGAAACGAAACTGCTGGTCAGACGAGAAGGATACTACGAGTAAACATTTTTAGATAAATTTCGAAGTGAAATATATCTTATCCTAATAGAGATAGGTGGATGTGGTTTCTAGTACATTTTATTAGGAGTCTGTAATTACCGGACTCACTTCATTCGAATAAAACATACTCTTTTTTTCTACAAACGTTGTTTAAATATAGAAAATAAAGTATGGGCTTCTTAAATTATTTAACATATTATATTTATTTAGAAGCACGCACACAGTCATACTTTAACCTCCGCTCTCTGCGGCAGAAAAAGTACTTTTGCTTCCGCTGCCAAAGTAACCACCCACAGACAAATATTTATAATTTTCTTAAATTATTAAACATTTTATATTTATTTATTAGCAAACAGTCATACTTTTTCTTCCGCTCTCAGTGGCAGAAAAAGTACTTTTGCTTCCGCTGCTATAGCAACTGCCTACTGATAAAGAGCAACACTTTAACCTTTTAGGTCAAAAATTAGTAGAAAAATGTCAGGTTTATTGACGTTTTAAGAAAAAGGTATTTACCAACCATGAATAAATCTAATACGACAATGAAGCCAATTTATTACAGAGTACATTAAAAAAAATTAGGAAGTATGAATAAAACTGAACATTTTTCCTTTTCTCTAAGTGAGTTTGTTAAACTATGAAAATTATAAATTAATATTTATGTATATGTTAATTCTTATAATAGTATATTCAAGGTTGTTGTTCTTTCTATTTTAATGATAAGCTGGTTCCTGTATAAAATCCTGTATTTTCTAGGAATACATTAATAAAGCTGTTACTAAAATTGAAATATATTATTAATAGGAAATGAAAATAAATATTATTCTTATTAAATTACTGTGTTCTTCCTTTTTTTGCCCTCACAAATCTCAAAAAGCGTTCATCCATCTATAAATCTTCAAAAAATATAAATCTAAGCAAGTAAAATTCAGAAAATATTATATTATGACCTTTGGTGATACGCCACCGACGGGTTTACGATCAGCAAGACTTCAACATTGTTGTCATTCAGCCAACAAACATGTAGTTTTCTCTTCCACCCATTACTGATTTTCAATATCATTTCACACAATCACAGCTTCACTTTCCAAGAGTTTTATGAATGGATTATGGGATCTATAGTTTACAATACCTTTAGTTGAAACAGTTGGTGATATTTAGGACAATACTTTGACATACCGTGATTTTATTATCTTGACATCCTTTAATTTTATGCTATATTCATTTGTTCTTAGATAGCACGTATCGATAGATTTTTAACATCGTTACATCACTACGAATGATTTCGGTCCTGTACGATAGTCTTTGGTTAACCGGCATGGGTGCAGGAGGAGTTGCCTAAGGATCAGCCTTTAAAAATATGACTAGTGAACAGTGTGCACAATTCATTTTTTCACTCTAAAGCTTTACGTATCCATAAATATAGGTCAGTGATCGCAATACACTTGCTGGAATCGTATCGATTTTTCAAGCTCCCCAACATTATTAAACGGTCGATCCTTGTACACTTTTTGCTTTAAATATCCCCATAAAAAAATCTAATGGGGTAAAATCTGGCGAACGAGGAGCTACCGTGGATCGGTATTTCGTCCTAACCATTTATCACAAAATTCCCCATTCAGAAAGAATTCTAGAATGAGCGGGACAACCACCATGTACAAATCATAATTTGTCGTTCTTGTATACTCATATGATTCAAAAAATCCATCAGTTCGTTTTCCAAAAAATGTAAATAGGTATCAGCAGTTACGTTTTAGTGAAAAAAGGGGCCCTATAAATTTGTCGAAATAAGACCGCACCAAACATGAAATATACAAGAAAGTGTAGCTCTGCTGATTCTTACTACACCATGCCAAGTTGTATTTATTTTTCTAGAATGGTAAGGGCCGGTTGTATAAAACAATTCTGAACTTAGGTTCAACGGAACGCCGATCAACCTATGAACTACGTTCATTGAATTACGCTGTTCAATATAAATTGAACTAAGATCAGTTTATGTTGGCATACCGTTACTTTTATTTCTTTTTTAATTTTTAACATAAAATATAACCTTTCATTTGATTTGGCGGGATTGCTTTCCAGGCTCTTCTACTCGGTGTACTTATACGTGTACTTATTGTTAAAAATAAGAACTAAAATATTTCAATTTTATTTGCAGACTTGTGATATATTTCTAAAGTGGATGGAGCTTATTGATTCCATAAACAAACAGATATGTTAAGCGTCATCTTTGCACTATTCATTGTCGTTCCATTTAGTAAATTGATAATTTTTCGGGGTATGTCCGTGTTCACAGCATTGACTGCAGTATCAACAAGACCCAAAAATCTTCATCATCAGTTATAATTTCATTAAATTCCTACATTTTTATAAACAATAAAACAACGATAACTTACTGTATTGACCAATCCAACGACCTGTCAAATAAAATTTTTAGGTTATCTGGTGGGCAAACAAAGGTCGTGTCCATATGTTTACTGTTAAGTTCGTAGCGTTTTTGGAGCGTTTTACTGTGATTGTGTGGTCTTTTGTTAACAAATTTATTATTAGAATAGATTTATTTAAGTGTATATAATAAGTATTTGTGGAAGAAAAATGCCGACAACGTGTATTGTGGTCAAATTGTGGAAGCCGTCGTGATCGCGACCATTTCTAGTTTCATTTGATTCGCAGTAAAAAAGACTATTCATTACCCACAAATAAACGATTTATCAAAGAAAAGGCGGGATATGTGATTAATAGAGTAGCTATCAAGAGGGAAGATCTTACAGAATCAATTTTAAGCAACCAGAGAGTGTGTAGTTAGCTATTCAAATGGCCCTACTCGAAGAGAACTTTAAAATATTTTTTCCTATCACTTTATCTACTTAAGTTTTATAATAATTAAAAATATACTTACATAGTTTTAAAACATATATTTTGAATCTTGTAGAACATATAGTACATACAATTTGTAAATAAACCCATTTTGATAATACGTATTTTTAAAAACAATTCATGTTAAATAAGGATATTTAGTATAAGTACTTATATTTAAATGTTTGATACGCACTGAATTATATATATAAATAAAACAATACATTTAATATAAATAATATATTTACCAAATGGAAAATATGGAAACAAATTATTATTAAATAAAAATAAGTAAGCAGGGTTTTGAGTTCATATTTGAATAAATTTACCATCCCTTCTTTGAACACTGAAGGTAAAGCTACCTCTGTCTTAACGAACCAGAAACTGTGCCGAAGTTCATATTTGCAATTGGGATAATGGGCAGTTCCGTGGACAATAACGGCAGGTACATCGGTACAAAAAATCATACCTTTATTTCTGTCGATATATTCCACAGCAAAAATTGGTTTAGCACTGGCCTTTTGTGAATGCTTCACCTGAAAAAGAATATTATATACATTAAGTAACATAAGGTATTGCATTCCGAAAATTGAGCGACACGCCTTAAATTTTTTTAGTTCAAAAGTGAAAGATCTTATAAAAAAGTTGGTCACTCCTGCACTAGATATCAAACACTTAAAGTAAACAAAAATAATTACCTTTCCAAGCATGACATAGAACTCATTTACAACCTTCGTTCCAAGATTTATAACAGAACTGGCTGAAAAATATTAATGAGCTTCAAGGGTTTTGTAGGCTTTCATCTGCTCATGTGAATAAAAACTATGTGTTAAGGCTACAAAAATCGAAATACGAGATGATAGGCCACTGGTAGAATCCCATTAATGGTGTAGTCCAAATCAACAACTGCCATGGTAAAAAGATTCAAATCCTTTATTAATTTCAGCTTCATTACAAATCTAAAACAAATTATAATTTTATATCATTTGAATATGATATTCAAGAATAGAATTTTACTATTTAAATGAGAAAAATGCTCATGAATCTTAAATTGAAAGTATAATCAAAATGTAAACAAACATACCTCTGGTCTACGTCTGAGCATTATTGCAATAATTTCTTCAAATATGAACTCTGCATGATAAAACACACTGGTACGTTTTCACAATTAAATGGTCTTAACAGAACTAGCCAGAACCAGCAAATATTTAGAATTTAGATGGTTTAAAACTCCCAAGAAAGATAATAAACCTATCTAAATCAATGCAAACAATGGGTTTGTTTGCCCACCAAGGAAATTTTGACAGATGAAAAGTCACGTGGTTTGGATTGCCTAATTGTATAATATATGACACTGACCTGACACAAAAATATATTTAAGGTTAGAATGTGGCTTGGATCGGCAGTTCAACTTCTGAACCGCCAAAAGTGGACGTTCACATGAACTCCTGATCAACGAATACTTATAACCAGGAAGAAGACAAACTGCCGTGTTAAATAATCGAAGCAGCATGATACGGCGACATCCATTATGCCTGGCGCGCACGTGCTTTTCAAATGTCACTTTTGTCCAAATTTTTAGTACTGGTCAAAGAAGCAAAGAAAACATCAAAACCCTTTCATTAGATTTACTCAGCAGAGAAAATCAAATACTAGGATTTTGACATAGGTTTTCAGCTGTAAATATCGCTTTAAAATTGTCCTTACATACTTTTATATTATTACTGAACAAGTAACGAAATTAGAAATAAAGAATTCAGAGATGAAGGTTGTAATGGACAGCCTAAGTGATGACGTCAGAAACGTCAAATTTTTGAAAACCTTTCCAAACAAAAAAAGATTGCATTGAATTTCCCATAGGAGATTTTTTATAGCATCGGTGTACGTTTATTAGTGATAAATAAGCAACTTCTTGATATTATTTATATTTTAGATGTTATTATTGATCTATTTTCAACCACACATTGAGGTAAGTGTTTTAGGTAGATTTTTAATTACCATCTGAACAAGTTTGAGGTTATGTTATTGTTGTTTACTTTATTGTTTAGAGAGATTTAAATTGTTATTTTTCTGTAAAAAAAAGCTTATTGTACTGTATTTATCAACATAAGGTATGCCGACCACCATATAGCTTGAAATATTTTTTATTATAGATTCGAAATCTGCAAAAATGGTTGTGTTTTATAATGAGAAGTACCTACATTTGCAAAGGAAGAAAAGAAAGCCTGGATATCACTTATAAGGTACCTTCTACTACATATATGAACACAATGATTGGGTAAATCAATTATTATGTTAATGTTTGCGATTTAAAATAGTTCCTTTTTTTTTAGAAAAGATAGGAAACCTTTACGGTTTGTGACGAAGACAGCTAGCCAGGTAGCATGAAAACTTATACTAGCTGATGAAGGTTTTTTAATAGAAGAGTTGCTACCTGAATGAGTCCATTTAAATATACCATCATTTTTGAGCACTCATCAATTTACAGAAGCTCGGGTTTATGAAATCCAGACAATTATGAAGGCAAGAATCCATGTCGAGAGAGCAAAACCGACCAAAATGCATTATTTTGCAACAAATACCACAACATTATATGTTCCAAATTTCAGTTATGTGTAGCCCTTACTAACTTTCAGTATCCACTAATTAAAGAAGTAGAATAATATATTCATAAATATTGTATTTATTTTTTAAATTTTCAGTTGTTAATATTTAAACGTTATACTTTATTGCCAAGTAGTGTTTTATTTCTTTATAGGTATGAACATTTCCGTCCTCGCGAACAAAACTATATAGCGTTATAGTGTTTACATGAGCTAATAGGTCAGTCTCTAATTTTCCATGCTGCCGGACGTAGCTGTCTTGGTTCACAAAACGGCACCCACAAATCAAAATGTTGGGAGGGTTCCCTATCTTGTCTAAAAAAAAAGAAACTAATTTGTAAAGCAGACATTAACATAAATAATTGGGTTACCCAATAATTGTTTCAATATATTTATGGTGATATCCAGACTTTCTTTTCTTCCTACTTTGTAGGCAGTGTAAAAAACTTTCAAATTTTCTTTTCATTATAATGTTTACAATTTGGTACGAAACACAATAATTTTTGCATATTCTCAATCTATAATAAAAAAAATATTCCAAGCTATAGGGTTGGTATACTCTATGTTGATAAATACAATGCAATAAACTGTTTTTAACAGAAAAATAACAATTTAAATCTCCCTAATATAAACAATAATAACATAACCTCAAACTAGTTAAGATGGTGATTAAAAATCTTCAAAGATCACTTACGTTAATCTGTTTCTGAAAATGAATCAATAATAACATCTAATATACAAATAATATCAGGAAGTTGCTTATTTATCCCTTATAAACTTGTATCGATGCTTTAAAAAATTTCTTATGGGATTTTCAATGTAATTTTAGCTTGTTTGGAAAGGTTTTTGAAACCACGCCTCTCGTGACGTCAGACTTAGGCTGTCCATAATTATTTTTATTAAAAAATTGGAAATAAATCATAATTTACATAAAATATTTTAGCATCTTCAACTTCAAACAAATCAAGGTAAATACAATACTATATGTACAGCTACTAACCAAGTAAATATATGCACCATCATTATGATTATGGGCTTCCAATTTGTTTGTTTCGTAGCATACTCCCGGCAACATTAGTGATCGAATTCCTCTTTAATGTTCAGTCATTATGGGATTCTCAATTAAACTATGAAAAGAAAGAATTATTATAATAATATATTACCGGACTTATCAAAATTCTGGCTACGGGTTAATATAACTAAGCTGTAAATATTATGTTGTAGCTTTTGACTTGTAGATTGTAAAATGTAAGTAAAATTCTTTAAAAATGTGTTTGTTGCTGGTTTGCGTGACGTGACGCTTCCTCCACCATTTTCAATCACATTATAAATCATATGTTACTTGATTTTATTCCATTCCAGACGAAGGATGTTCGGTTGTGAAATAGTTTAAGAACGTGTGCTGCTCGCATTCTATGTCTGTCTCTGTCAGCATCAACCTTCCTCGCTTCATTAAAGGGAGACAAAGCCTAGATCAAATCGAATAAACCCGAACAAATACACTCACGTTATTGATTTTCAGATATAGCTACGTAAGTCTGATATTAACACATAACGATTGACACAAAAGGATAAACGTATGGAATAACCTGCCTGGCTGTGACGTCACTTGCACGGCCTACTTATATGCTTCGATCCCCGCCATAAGCGGTCTCACCGGGCTGCTCCTGATCTCAGTCAGTGTAAAATACTGTTCGTACAACAACTTTTTTACTTTGAACTAGAGTTCAAGAGTTCAAACTGTTTATACAACCGGCCCTTAATGATATAAAAGATAATAAAAAATAATAACTATATTTTAAGAGTGAATAAAGAGAACCATCAAAGAAAACCTCTCTGTATAATACGAGTTGGATTTCCCAAGCAACTAACATATAGGGTTGGGCAAATGTTCCCGAGCGGCTTAATTACAGGAGAACGGAAGGTGATATCAGATCCGGATTTCTGACAAACATCGGACTAAAATTTTACTATTTGACTGTGCATTCCATCTGACAGTAATGTCATCAACTTTTAAGGGGTGACGTTACCTTAAAATTTTTCAAACTAACAGCCTGTATATTATTAGGTATTCTAAAATTTCAATAATTTTAAACATTTTTTCTATGGCATATTTTATGTCTAAATTCAATTGCTTCGGACTTATTAACAAATAAATGATACATTATTTGATTTAAAAAAATAAATAACGATTTTTACATAATCGATAATTTCAAATAAAAGTTATTTACCTGAATGTTCAAGAGGTCGTCCTTTAGCCACCTAACACTCTCCAGGCCTCTTTGAATGCTGGGAAAGCATATCTTACAAATGTTGATGAGCATGTAAAATTTTGATTATTATAACAGCTAATTCGTAATTAAATTTACCTCAAAATAGAATTACAGCAAATTTAACTACTTTATACCATGATCAATATACCGATCAAATATTACGGAATGACATTTGGTTTCAGCAAGATGAACCGAATTTTGGTATACATATCCAAAACTATATGAATGGCACGTTTCCTGGAAGGTGGATAGGAAGGCGAGGGGGCATGAATGGCCTCCTAGATCTCCAGATCTAACACCTTTGGATTTCTACCTTCGTGGTCATTTAAAGACTAGTCATGTATTGTACGAAAACTCTTTGAAGGATCTTGAAAATTAAATTTCACAACCTGTTCAAGCTATTTCTCATTAACATTTGCATAACGTGTTTTCCCAGTTTACACAGAGGCTTAGACCCTGTCAGATCGCTGAAGGACGACATTTTGAACATTTAATTAGCAAACTATTATTTTCAATTATTGTTATTATGTATATATTATGTAAAAAGTATTAGGTACTTTTTTTTTTTAAAATAAAATATATTGGTTTATTCACTTATTTGTCAATATTTTCGAAACAATTGAATTTAGACATATGGTATGTTCGAAAAAATTCTTTAAATATATTGAGAATCTAGAATAATTAATAACATACAGGGTGTCCCATTTAAAAAAATGTAACGCCGCCCCTTGACAGTTAATGACGTTACTGATATATGAAATGCATAGGGAAATAGTAAAATTTTAGTCGTATCGATTATTGAACATCCGGATCTGAAATCACTTTTCGTTCTCCTATAATTAAGCCGTTCCGGAACATTTGCCCAATCCCGTATAATAAGGAAAAAGTTTGCGGATGCATATAAAATATGATCGGTAACCTTGCGTACCAACACATTTTTTTATCCATCAACTGTAACTCGGGTTTGTTGTGCTTGACAAGTTAATGATAAAGTGACAATCTATGTTGACATGTCAAATTTCTATATATGACATTTTACTGGTACCAGACTAGACAGTAAATAATTCCTAATAGTCAAGAGAAAATAAGAAATTTTGCTCTCATAGTTTTTTATCGGCACGAGCGATGGACAACACATAGAAATAACACTTCCATTAAAATCTAGCTTTGTTCTTTATTTGTTCAAGATCTTTTTACTCGTTATGTGCTACAACGGTTGAAAATTAATAAAATGTATATAAAAAGAAATAAAAATTAAGTAATAATAAATCAGTCTAGGCACCGAAATCGGCACTTACAAAAAAAAGTGTTAAAAATAATGTACATAATATTTATTGTATATTTAACCATACCTAAAATTAATTTAGCATTAAAAAATTCACGTATAGAAAAACTAAGTTAATGATAATACATGTAAAGATACAAAGCGTCTTTGAATATTAATTACAGTACATAATATTTTAAGGATATGTAGAGGTAACAAAGTCGACATTACACTTACGATATAAATGAAAATTTTAATATGAGTATAAAAAGCATGGCAAGTGCATGGCACATTGGGTGATTTCTAAAGAATATATTTCTAAATTATAGCTTGCCTTAGTCCAGGGACGTATCTAGGGGGTATGGGGACCGCCCCCCCCCTGAAATAACCGAAACAAAAATTAATATTATGCGAAATATGCTTACATATATTATCCGAGCCCCTATTTCGGCTTCGAGTGGGCTCGAGTTACTTAATGATATGTACTTATTTTAATGGCCGATTCCTGAATAAATTTTTGAAAAGTTCATATACCGACCATTCATTCGTTGGACTTGCTTGTTTCAAATATTTTAAATAAAGTTTTTAAGCACAAACTCATTTTGTGGTGTAGATTTTTATGTTTTAGATGTTGTTTATATCTAAGAATTTATGTCCTAAGATGCTTTGTTTTCGATATACAGGATGTTAAAAGTTCTATATTTTTTATTTGAGGGTGTTAAAGTTTATATATGGTTTTATCATTAATCTGGAAAGCAGTTTATATTATACAAAATTTTGGTATGCTCTATTATGATATAAAATCATACATTTTCACCCCAAAAAGTCAGTGGCGTAGGTACAGCTACGCATCAATATAATTTTAACCAAAAAATATGTACGCCACTTATTTTATTAATAATTTATCATTCAATTTTAAAGAAATTTACCGTTTGGAAGAAATAGAAATATGATATTAATAAAATTATGTATCCCTTTTTGTTATAATATATTATGGAATCGTACACGTTTAAATTAATTTTTTTAATTGTTGCGATTTGCTATTTTTTTTTTGGTTTCGGCAGGTCTGTTATTCGGCCAGAGCCCAATTGCGATTTGTTATACAGTGCGTTTTTTTAATGTCCCCCTCCTGCTTAAAATAAAATAAAAATATTAAAATAAGTACATATAATTAAGTAACACCCTGTATTTTTGTTTATGTGGAAAATACATTTGATTTGCCGTTTTAAACGAAATTTATTAAACATATTTAATTCAAATTTAATATTAAAAAGTTTTTATTGGACTTAGGCGGATTGCTTTGTTCTTTGAAGGTACAAACACACACTTCTAATTGTGAAAAACGGAACGTATTTCGGTGGAGCCAATGATCCCAGATTCTTTATTAAACCAGCACTCTTTTAAAATCACCCAATATAGAGCATCTACAATAAAAGAACAAATACAAAATATAATATGTAGCAGCTAGTAAATTCTTTTAAAACCGATTTTAATCAAATATACAAAATAATAGATGCATTTACGTATATATATATAGAAATCATATACCTAAAACAATATATAAAATAAAATACACCATTCTTTACTAGGTGCCGCTTTTTTACCTAAAATAGTACAAAAATGATTAGTTATACTAGTTGAAATTTCGACTAAATGTTGATGGCAACGGATAGTAACATCTTAAGAAATTGCACATACAAAATACTAAAATATTTTTGCTAATTGTTGTGCACATCAGGGCATTTACTATACAATTTAATAATTTTTATATATTTTATCCCATGTTAGGCACATAGTTCACACACATGTTTACACTATTTCCATTTTTTCTTTTAATATCACTAGTTTCAGTTCGCTTAAATCTATTTTTAACGGATTGTGTTTTCATACGACGAAGCCAATATTGGTAGAATTTGGACGAGTTTTTTACCGTTATGTTTTATTCTGCCAATTTTTGGCCAAGACAAAATTTCGACTCGTTTCTACCTTTCTTGTGCAACGTTGACGGAACGGATATGCTGTAGTCCGATTATTATCGCAGTAGCGAAAAATAGACTAAAATTCTATCTAGTGCGGCACATGTCTTACGTCAAATCTTCATAAATCAAAGCGGTATATGGATTTAATGGAATTCACAACTGGACATCTTGGCAGTACTCTAGTAATATTGGCCATGTTGTATCGTGGAAACAGAAGAGCCTCTTAATTAATGATGGGGCAGTTATTGTCATCTTCTGTTGTTAAAGTTAGAATTTGTTAAAATTATTAATTTGTGTAATGATCAAAGGATCCCAAGTACTCGAGGGCTGCTCGGTAACAAAACTGGTACTGATCCTGAAAGAGATATAATAACAAATGATTAGTCAATTTTATAACTACTACGACGTATGTAAGCGCGGTAAGTTTATAAACTAATAGACTTTATACAGATTATTCATTGCTGACTAAATGGAGGTGACGTGGGGCAAATTCCATCGTTCCTCATCGTGTTAACAAATGACGGAGGTCGGGGAAAGCGGAGTGGTTTGGCAATATCGCAATACATTGACATGTTTAACATATTAAGTAACACATATGCTATAGCGTCACCGTGTGTGGGAAGATTTTAGGCTTCCTCTACGATACCCAAGAAGTTACTCATTTAATTATAAAAAATCATTTCCATACCAGCCTGTATATAATTGAATGAATGAATCAAAAAAGTAGCTTAACTACTTGGTAGATAAACTAATTCTTCAGGAATGTAGTTAGGTTACTAACTACTAGTAATGAAGAGTTAAATATTTAGCTACATAACAAAACTAATCAACAGTGCAATACTATAAAACTAAATAAAACATTTTAAGAGATAATTTTAAAAAATTAGTTTTTGGTAAAAAACTAAAACTTATTTGGCAATAGGAATAACAGTATTAAAAAAATACAGTTCCTTTTTAGTAGAAAAATCCAAAACTAAAACTTATTATAGTAGTTAAAATAAACAAATGTAGTTAAAATACCTTAAAGTAGTTAACCACTTTTTGCGAATATTTCATACAGATTTAAAGTAATCGAGCATAACTACTAATGGTTCGGCAGCCCGTTACCAAAATGTTCTGTTATCACGCCTTCATCTAGTCAATGACTAATCGCTAGATTATTAGAAATAAGAAAGTTTTACTCGAGCGAAAAAGTTCGGCAACGATGCGCTTACCGGTCAGAGTGATTTCAGTCCGTAAGAAAGCAGATCTTTTTGTTATTACGCCTTGTCCGTTCTTGATGAAATCATATTAAAAATATAATAAAAACGTGAATTCATCGACAACGGATGTTTTGAGTGTTGCAAACATTCCATAGTTTAAATAAAAGATGTAAAGGAAAGGGATATAAAAAAGTTACAGCGCCCGGGTCCAATTTTTTTTTTAAATTGTTGATAACACTATAAAAATAGTAAATCGAGTCGAACGGACATTTTCCGTGTTGCGCAGCTGCAGGGAGGGCAGCGGAGTTGGATCTCGTATCTGTATAGTTCATGATCGCGGTACAGGGCACGCACATGGGACGGCTTGCTGTGTGGCTTGGTTGTCTATAACAACTCGGCATCAGCTATCATATGCATTATTATTGATACACATTTTTTCTCGCCTCAAAACGGGTTTGCTAAAAAATGCGTGTGTAAAAATGTCAGTTCATATTTTTCCCCCATTTTCCTAGTAGCCACAATACACGATTTCTGCTTGAAAACGGGCGAGGCGCGATAACTCGAACAACGTTAAAAAAAATGGCATACCTATGATCCAACACTGCGCTTGCGCGTCGATTAAAATGTTCGTTCTCATTTTTTTCCGGTCACGAATAACGAAAACTAACATCCGACAAGTAAAACGGACGAGGCGTGATAAGTTGAATTCTCCGCTGTAAACAATTTTCGATTTTTCTCCGACCAAAACTATTCACCGCACGGAAAATGTCAGTTATTATTTTCATCTCATCAAAAACATCACTCTCAGTCAAAAAATAAAAAGAACGGACGAGGCGCGATAACTATTACGACCACTTTTTTTACATATGTAAAGATGATTCTCAATTTCGCAACATTGCCAATGTCCGTTATTGTTAATTTCCTTTTCAAGTCCTTATTAAATCACAAAAAACTCAAAAAAAATTAGGTCGTGATCAGTCTGAAATCCTGGTAACGGGATGCCGTACTATAAAAGAAATAAAGTAGTATGACTACATATTTTTACTTTTTAGAAAAAGTAGTTAACTACTTTTATACTTAACTACTGTCCAGCTCTGGCAGTATGATGACTTTATATCCGAGTTTCCGAAATAAAATAGAATTCCAGTTTCGCTAAATGAAAATTGTTCCCCTTTTTTTAAATTTCACTACACATTATTGCATTTAAAAGTATGTTAAATGTGAAAATGTATGTTAACTTAATTTGGAATAGAACACATATATTACCTCGGTCTGTACCATGGCAGGCCTTTGAGTTCTAAGTATCCTTGCAGTTTGGAATACATCAACGACTCCTTCGTATTGCATTCTTTCCAGAACTATACTTAAAGTAATGAAGACACCAGTTCTTCCAACACCAGCACTAAAAAATAAAGTCAAGTTAGGAATTTCTAAGGTAAAAATTCCGATCAAATTTAATTTATTCGAATACATTAATTTCTTTATAAAATATAGAACCTACTTCAAAATACCTTAAAAAATAAAATAATATTAATTTAAAGATAATATTAGAATTAAAAATATATTCTCAAAATGTAGACTCTGCATTTCATTCTTTTTTACTTTACTTCCCTTTGCTATTTAAAAATTTCTTATAATTAACTTGGGAACCACGCCTACCATATACCAAAATAATTATCAAAAAAAGTTATCTGCGAACAAACAATAATAAAGGTCGAATTGAAAATATCATTCTTTTCTTCATGTGTGTTCAAGTTTTCTTTAAAATTGTTGTGTTTTCTTAACCGATTTTATAAGAAGGAGGTTATCATGTATATTAAATATTTACTTTTATTTTAACTATAACAACAATATGTTAATGTGATTCTTATCCCCTCCCCTAAAGATTTATGGAATTTATGTATAGTCTGAGAAAATTGGTTCCTTCAATAGCCTCAACGATCTAACATTAGCATGGGAAAGGAGTATAATATAGTACAACCCACAACTTTCGTTTAATTCTTGATTCCCATTCGCACTATTTTCGATTTAATGCAGGATTAGGTAATCTGAAATTAAATCTTAATCTTGAATTATTATTTTTTATTGATACCAACACAAAAATTAATGGGATTAAATAATTCTGGATTAGAGCTTTCGATGACATGGCAACGTGGGGTCGATTTTCAATAGCGTTTCTGTACTGTAATTATGTAAACAAAACGCAGCGTCAGCCAAACTTCACGATCCAAGGATGCGATGCAATTTCTACAAGCACAGCGAGGTGGTACTGTGGCTTTCCTCAGCCAAAATGTTTAAAATAACTTCAGTTCATCACGGTCTTTAAAATAACTACTTTGTCTTGGAAAACCAAAATCGACAATATAAAAGACGGTTTCGTTACACTATTCGGACACACTAATTACTTGTATTTTTAACTTTTTTTTTGTTTAATTGTGTAATATGAATACTTTTAAGTAAAATTAGATGCGGAAAACACACATTAGTTCATAAAATTTGAGTTTAAATGCAAAAATGGTCGTAAAATTGTTGATTCTTAAACTTTACGCTGCGAACATGTCATATTTGCAAAATTCGGTATTTTAACAGTGTTGCCACATAGAAAAGCTTTCTGCAATAATAGTTTTTAGGTTGTTCGGGTTTGTTTATATCGATATAAGACCGCAGTTTATTGTCAATGTAGTTATGTCACGACTAAGCAATATCTTTTAACAGGGTTAACTGCGATAGAAAGGCCCAAAAATATCCGTTTTTGTGCAAAATTTTTTTCCTATGTAGCTAATAAATGACAACTGGCAACTCTGTTGAAGTATGTCACTTTTAAGTCGAACACAAATTTGACATTGCATAACACTGTTGCCAAGAGCAGTTATACTTTGGTGTTCAAGGAAAAGGAAAGAACAAATCAAAATAAAATAATAGATAATGTTGACGCAATTACAAACAAGCATGATGTGGATTTTGCAAAATATTTACAATACAATACATAGGATTGATTAGAGATAATTTCAGATGCAAAACCAGAAATTGTCGTCTCGTATGCACTATTAGGCAGAGAGTTAATGCAAATGCCTTGAATTCCTGCTTTTATTGTTGCAAATGCCGGAAAGATTATCCTTTGTTTTCTTTTTTCAAAATATGAATATTCCTGTTAGGCAGATATTTAAACTACACCGGTGGCGACCACAAAGTGGTTGTGTTTGCGACCAGCCTGGCTGGTCGCAAACACAGCCACGCCGCCGGTGGCCGCTACACGCTGCGGGCACTATGTTGTACACAGTTCTTATGGGCCGAGGGATGGCGTTTTCAGTGGCTCGGTTGAGCTGCACTGAGTCCATAAGAGGCGCGTGGCGGAATGAGGTTCCAAAAGCTGTAGCGGGGCGGATTTTCACTTGTTAGGACATTATCAATTTATGTAACTTTCTTGTGTTTTCTTTTCCCGACTACAGAAGGAAATCGGCTACAAAAGGTGTAGCGGGGGCGGGTTTTCACTTGTTTTCCCAGGGCACTGTCAATTTATGTAACTTTCTTATGTTTTCTTTTGCCGAATACAAAAATAAATCGGCTAAAAACGGTTTAGCGGGGGCGGGGTTTTCACTTGTTTTCCCAGAGCACTGTCAATTTTTGTAACTTTCTTGTGTTTTCTTTAGTCGAATACACAAACAAATCGGCTACAAAAGGTGTAGCGGGGGCGGGTTTTCACTTGTTTTCCCAGGGCACTGTCAATTTATGTATCATTCTTATGTTTCCTGTTTCCGAATAGGAAATCGGCTACAAAAGGTGTAGCGGGGGCGGGTTCTCACTTGTTTTCACAGGGCACTGTCAATTTATGTGACTTTCTTATGTTTTCTTTTTCCGAGTACAGAAGGAAATCGGCTACAAACGGTGTAGCGGGGGCGGGTTCTCACTTGTTTTCCCAGGGCACTGTCAATTTATGTAACTTTCTTATGTTTTCTTTTTCCGAATCCAGAAGGAAATCGGGTACAAAAGGTGTAGCGGGGGCGGGTTTTCACTTGTTTTCTCAGGGTACTGTCAATTTATGTAACTTTCGTGTGTTTTTTTGCCGAATACAAAAACAAATCGGCTACAAAAGGTGTAGCGGGGGCGGGTTTTCAGTGGTTTTCCCAGGGCAGTGTCAATTTATGTAACTTACCCTAACTTTCTTATGTTTTCTTTTTCTACAACCATATCTTTCCATTACATTTTCAAAAATTGTTAAATTCCGTGGGTGCTCAAGTGTAGTCATTACACAGAACCTTTACTTTTTATTTTTGTTATAAAATTATAAATCCGGCAACATCGCTAAAAATGTTGGGGTCAGAAGTGTCAGAACCTTGTCAAATCACTCAAAAACCATAAAATCAGGATTTTTATTAATTAATTTCTTAAAAATTACTGAGTATTCCGCAAATTTTTTTATTGAATATTACTACTAAAAATGTATACTTTTAGAAAAAAATAGTAAAAATTTAAAATTCGTGTGTCCGAATAGTGTAACGGACTTCAATCGCCTTAAGAAATGTTATCTTCAAAAACAAAGTCCATTAAAGGATAAATAATTTTCAGTAGACTCCAAAGCAAACCAACCATATGTGCATATGTCAAAACTGACGGCTGATGTCAAAATAATGTGGCTGGTGGCCCAATGCTTTTTGCCATCCGATCTCCCTCCTCCAGGTTTCACTCCTATTTTTAAGGTTACGATTCAAGAATTATGACTGAATTTCAAAAAAAATCTCTTATTTTCTTAGGATAAGATTAATAACAGTTTAATTTGAGAGGGTTGTTGTTAATTAGTCAGAATATCTGACACGTCTAATCAAATCCTAAAATGTTTCCCCATTAAAAATCTCAGATTATATATATGTATATTCTTAATTTTAAACAAATCAGCAGTTCACATCGTTGTTACACTTCACTCCGATATAAACATTTTGTAATAACTATATAATAACTTCGTATTGCTATTTACCTGCAATGAACCGTAATAGGCCCATCTTGTCCGAACTGTTCTTTTGTTTTGTGAACCTGACCAATAAAATCGATGAAGCCATCTCCGGATTTCGGGACGCCCTGTTCCGGCCAATCGGTAAACTGGAACTGTCTCATTGTCCTCGAAGATCCGTCACGGGCATCGGTAACCTTAAATTCGCGCAGGATGTACTGTGGCATGTTGTATTCTGCTATTGGGTCGACAACATAACAGCCATAGCGGACTGAGCGGTCACTGGGCCAGTACTGATGACATTTTTCCTTTGAGATAGAAAATGAATATGAAGGAGTGTCCACACATAAAGCTTTACTTGACGTCTTAGGTCTTCAAGTAAGACTGTCAGGCAAAACGGTTATAATAGCTCCGTTCACACATAAGGTTTTACTTGACTGAGGTAAACTGGTTTTAAAACCCGTATCTACATACACAGTTTAGTTTTCATATCAGTCTTGAAAGGCCGCTATGGAGGCAACATTGCTTTTAGATTTTTTTGCCCGCATTCGCTCTATGAATGATTCGTAATAAGACGGACGTCTTGCTTGAACAAGTAAAACCTCGGGTAAAACCTTACGTTAGACCTTGCCCATACAAAATGTTTTAACTGATACTTCTTACTTGAACAAGTAAACAGTCAAGTAAAACCTTGTATATGGACGGCGTTTTAGGGGTATCATAGCAGCATGCAGGAATATTTGATTTTTTAAGTATAACAAGCCAGACAATTTTAAGTGTGTCATAAATGACATTGGCAGATATGTTTTTCCATGTATGTTACATTTCTCGTCGATGTACGAGTGGTATTCGGTAGAATATTTCCCGAAGAAAAATATGTTTTCAGAAATAAATATTTATTTATTTAGCAAAGTAATAAAAACATCGACGAAAAAATTAACAATTAATTTTATTGTTTGTCGTAAATAACAATGGCTATGTTGACAACAATAATTGGGTTTCTATGGATGATATAACGGGGAAAATCTCCCGGATATGAAGAAAACAGTGAAAAGAGTACTACTTATATATTTTTTTTCGTATAGGCCTCGCCTTCTCTTCGGAGATATCAGCTCCCAAAGAGCTTCATGAAATCAAGTTTTTTACACATAACCACCAGGTATATATATATATTTTTTTTAATATGATGTATACCAGGTAAGACCCTTGAAACTACTATATATATATACTATTAATTTCTCACAGCTGCAGGGACGGACCAGCTGTGACACTTATGGTCCCTGTATGATAACTTTGGACAACGGTTTTTTCGGAAATGGTTAGGATCAGCGACATGAATGAAGAGTATTTAATTTTAGTCAATAGTTAAAGGTATGTAAAAAACGTTGTCCAAAGTTCGTATCATACAGGGCATTAAAAAAAAGGAGCCATGAGTGTCACAGCTGTGAGTAACTCACAACATTTGGATATTAATTTAAAGGGTCTTACCTTGTATACATCATATTAAAAAAAAAAATTAAATATACCTGGTGGTTCAATAAGTATGTGTAAAAAGGAGGTCTATACGAAAAAAGTTTATTTAAACTTGTCACTTGTTTTTTCATATCCGGGAGATTTCCCACATTTTTCTGGACACCCTGTATATGGGAATTGAATTATTGCTGTACTTCTTGATGTCGAATTATCACTGTAATTCGATATAAATTGCTTGCTTGTTATATCGAATTTAATACACGAGGGAATTATTCGAAAGAATCGTCGTTTGATTAACGAACCTTTAGAGAAATTGGAAAGGAAACTTACCCGTCCCATTTCCTTAAGCTTAGTCAACATCACAATAATAGTCGAATTGTGCTCCCATAGCATTCGCCACAGATCATCAGTGGTATCCTGCAGAGGACCCTGAGTGGCGATGTAAGCCTTCCGATAGCGATATCCGTCGATAAAGCTGGCATTGATATAATCGGAACCTTCAATATTTCTAATTGGTTGCAGGCATACTCTCGTGCTCTCATATGGTAAGATATGTACTAATCTGTAAGGAAAAATAATAATTCTAAGTGCTATCAACACACAACTAATATCAGCATTTTTCTTTACTTGAGATCTTTCTAGTATAAAATATCTGCTTAGGTTCAATAATACTTTCATTATAATCTAACCCAAAACTGCATGTTGCTTCCTTGGTTCAAAGTTAATATTCAGTTCTGGGAGAAAGAGGACTACTTTTTGCAACGACGAAAAATAACTGAATGGCATTTTTAAGTAACACTCAATTATTAACTATAATTATTCACATTAATTAATCACATTTTCTGGAAAATATAAAGATACAATACATGTTCAGATAAAACAAATTGTAATTTTTAATAATTTATTAATAGCTCTCTGGTATCTTCATATGCTACTCATTATGTAAGTTATTATTAATATTCCATGCAATGAACTTTATTGTTGGATGGAAATAAACATATTTAATAATATTATCGACCTGATAGAAATTTTGTATCGAAGTATAAAAACATACATTATGTCGAAATCGGAGGATAATTTTCACTATTGACGTCAGGTTAATTTCTAGTTTTGTTTTTCGTCTACTGAGAATTTTTTTATTCTTAATTCGGTAACAACATAACAAATTTGTATTCATTCTCTTTCAAATCAAATCAAACCAGCGGAAGATCTGCAAGAATGACATTAAACTGGTTCAAAAGAGGCGTTTCAACTTACCTATTTTTGTGCTTATTGCAAGGTAAATTTGCGGTAATAAAACGTGAAGAATCAGTCTTAATGTTGCCCAGCTTCTTAAATTCGTGTTCCATGCCGGTTATATTCTCCCCAGGTTCAAGCTGCATCAACTTCTGGATGTGAGGATGTAAGTTTCTCGCTGGAACCTCGGTTTGTCCACAGATAAAAGCCTAAGAAAAAAATATATATTAAAATATATATATACAAACGCCGATCTATGGGAGTTAATTAAAGGGACTTGTGTGGAATAAGAGACGACGCCACAATATTTCGACAAGCAGAGAACGGTACCCTGCATAGGATATGATTTGAGAGAAGTACAATGGATCGCCAACGTGCGCTTGAACACAGGGCACAAGAAGAAGAAGAAGAAGGCATGTGATAATTAGCATATTTGCTCGTTACATATACATTTATTCTAAAATAACTGTAAGTTTATAGTTACGTAAATTGATTATTTAGTGGCACTATTGGGAACAAAATTAGCCAAAAAGGAATCATTTTACTAAAATAAATTAAAATAAATATAGCGGGAATGAGGACAGGCAAACAAATTATTCAATTATAATTTCCCAGGTTTCGTTTTATATTAAAACTTCTTCAGGGGTCTAAATAGAAAGGAAATACACATAAATACATCAAAAATAAAGCGATAAACTATTAGTACCATCACAAAGCTAGTTTGAGCAATAAGTCCCTAATTTAATATCCCCGAAAGACCAACCTGAAAGACCATTTTCGCACTTTTCCTTGGATGAGCGTATGCTTCTCTTCTGATGATCCATCCGTCTGTGCTGGGGAGGTCTCCGGCGTCATTCTAACGAGCATGGAAGCATTTATCCCCTCCCCTTCTTCCCAAAACGCCCTTCCAACGGCAAGCTCTGCTTTAGCAAGGATTGTGAGTGTGCTGTCAGATCAAAAAATCTGGCTTACCGACAGTGGCGTCAAAACCCTACCACTGAGAATCGTACCATCTTTGTTACCGCCCGAAACCAATGTAAGCTAACAATAGATCAAAGCAAAGAAGCCCATAACGTGAGGAGCAAAAACAAACTTCTTGACAGTCCAAACGGATCAAGGTCCTTTTGGTCAGTCGCTAAGGCCGTCAGCCAAAATTTCACAAAATCAACTATTCCACCTCTAACACGTCCCGATGGTACAATAGCATCCACAGCCGGAGACAAAGCAAACTTACTTGCTGAACTATTTTCTTCACATTCCACTGTAGATTTTCAGGGAAGAACACCACCCGTCATTCCTGCAATTGCATAGGCAAAAAGAAAATATCAGTTCAATCCGAAATGACCGAAATCGTGTTCCGTCAGCGTCCCGTCAAACGAATCCTGAAAGAACTGGACGTCAAAAAAGCTACGGGTCCAGACGAAATTCCTATCATAGTTCTCAAGAGATGCGCCGATGAACTAACACCAGTATTTTGTAGACTTTTCAACTTATCCTACAAAAAAGGAATATTTCCATCTTGCTGGAAGACGGCGCGAGTCCAGCCTATTCCAAAGAAAGGTAAGAGAACCCTGCCTAACAACTATCGACCAGTCGCATTGCTTTCAGTTATATCAAAAGTAATGGAGAAAGCTATTAACCAACATCTTCTAAAGTACCTGGAAGGCTTCAACATTATCAGCGATCATCAATATGGTTTTCGGAAGTCCAGATCAACTGGAGATCTTCTAGCCTTTGTCACCCATATTTGGAACAACGCAATCGAACATCATGGGGAGTCTCGGGCTGTTGCACTGGATATTTCTAAAACTTTTGATCGTGTTTGGCATGAGGGGCTTCTAAGTAAACTGCGATCCTATGGTATGCCCAGTCGATTCTGTGCATGGTTGTCTAGCTTTCTTAAGGACCGCTCTCTGCAAGTGGCGATTGACGGATTTCTCTCAGACACCTTCACCATCAATGCCGGTGTTCCTCAAGGGTCCATATTGTCTCCCACTCTCTTCTTACTCTACATTAACGACCTTCTAGTGAAAACGAAAAACCCGATAGTTAGTTTTGCTGATGATAGCACACTTTTATCATCTTTCTCTTTGAATGCACAAACATCGGCTGCCGACGCACATCTTCGCAGACAGCATGAAGTATCACGCCTCAACAAAGACCTGGAAGAAATTTTGTCTTGGGGTGACAGTAACCAAGTCGAATTTAACGCTAAAAAACCCAGGCAGCAGTTTTCTCTAAAAAGGTTAACATTACAGAACCGGATATAGTCATGGACGGACACGCAATCCCGCTGGCTTCATCTATTAGTTTGCTGGGCGTCAATCTGGGAGGAAATATGTCCTGGCATAACCACGTTGTGGCAATCGCCAAGATAGCCTCTCAGAAGCTTGGTGTACTCTTCCGAACCAGAAAGTTGTACACACCTCAACAACTTTTGACACTATACAAAGCCCAGATTCGACCATCACTAGAGTACTGCTCTCATGTCTGGAGCTCTGCACCCAAACATACTCTTCGACTACTGGATTCCATCGAAAGGAGGGCCATTCGTCTGATTGGAGACCACGAGCTGACGAAGAACCTCGACAGCCTAGAACATCGAAGGCAAGTTGGTGATTTGACTCTCTTTTACAGATATTTTCATGGAAACTGCTCGGCTGACCTTGCCCTCTTAATTCCGCCCAGAGCGGCGAATATCAGAAATACACGACGAACCACTGCCGCCCATCCATATGTGGTTAAGCTTAGTACTCCTCGAACTTCATTATTTAAGAACTCTTTCATCTGGAGGACTTCATCATTGTGGAACGATCTTCCCGAGGTCGTTTTTCCCAACGAATATAACCTCCAACGATTCAAAACCAACGTGAATCGCTTTTTGCGCACACGCACCACTCCCAGAGTGCCCTAAAGGATTTTTCCTATAGTGCTTGTGTTTGTTGATATCATAAAAAAAAAAAAATCCCCATGTCATAACCTTCACCATTCAGGAAAAAATTGTTATTTAACTAAAAACATATATATCCCCTCATATATCCCTGTGCTGCTTTAATCTGTCTTTTAATAATTATTTGGTTTGGCCAACATAGAAAGTATATACACATTCTTTACAAGGGATTCCATACCTACGTTAGATTCATATTCCCATGGTAGTCGATCCTTCAATCTAGTAAATAGACCATGAACGATCTTGGTATTATAGAAAGCTATATCACTATTTTCAATCCGAAGACAAGCCCTAATCTTAGAAACCCGGGAAATATGGAAATTTGAAAATTCGACACTCGATTCTTTTGCTCACCAATTTGTCATTCATTCTGGTCATATACCTTGAGATAGTATGATTTATAAAGACAAGAGGATAATTATTCTGTCTAATTCTGTTTGAAAAGATACGTGAGCCAAATAAATAATCTAAATAGCAAATTGGCAATTGCACAAACTTTTATAATGTTGAATGACAGGAATACAAATTTAAAAGTCTACCAGAACTGATCTCTTTCATGTATACATGCCATTGGTGTATTAAATTAGGAGCTTATTGCTCAAACTAGCTTTGTGATGGTACTATAGTTTATGACTTCTATTTATGATTTCTTTTTAGGACCCTTAAGAAGTTCTAACAATAAAACAAAACATTGTTAAATTATAATTATTGAGTAATTTGTTTGATGCCCTCATTCCCGTTATATTTATCCTAATCTGATAATTAGGGCGCTATAGCTACAACACTATTAAAATAAAAATTGTACCTCCAAAAGCGAATCATGAATGAAAATATATTGATCCTCAGTTTGAACCATGTAGTTTCGTTGTGCACGAAGACAAGTCACGTGTCCATAAATGTCTACAGTCTTCTCATATTTCATTCGCTCCAACATGGAATCAATTACGATGAAGCAGCCTAAAATAGAAAAATTTAGAAACAATTATTGGAGCCAAGGCCATAGCCAGAGAGGACAGCCAAAATATCGCCCTGACGGAGAACATATTGCAGTAGCTATATGTGTTTGTATTTTCTTCAATCTTATATTACCCTGGCTATGAAGGCCAATGCTCTAGTAGTAGAAGCATTCCTGGCTACGGCTCTGCTTGGAGCTATAATTGTTTTCTTTTTGTGGATGAAAAATCTTGTCTATCTAACTTAGAAAGAAATGACAATAACAAACATTTAAGATTTTGATGAACCAAAAGACAAACAAACAAACCGAAACATTATACACAATTTAATAAAAGTTTTGTTCTACATTATTTTCACTCAGCTTCTTATTCAGACCCAAAAACAGTTTTGGTCTTGCAGGTAAACTAGTTCCAAATCGAATCGACCGAGAGTATCGGAGTTAAAAGCGAAAAGTAGTAATTCCCAGTAACGCTTTACATTACTGCACTACATTAACTCCGTACTCGAATACCGTGCTCGATTCTCGAGACGAGTATCCGGTATAGCAAGTACATGAAAGAATTGAGTTGTTCGATTCTTGTATTCGAGTACCGCAACACTAGTTACAACAAGTACAAACCGAACCAGTTCAAAATTACCTTGTGAAAACTCCTTAAATTGATTGACTTAAACTTGGTTGTATGTCATAAAGTTGTAAGTTCTGTCAAAATAGAGAGAAAACAGAAATATTTGATAATTTTATTACCTGTCCTTCCTACACCAGCAGAACAATGAACAATAATAGGACCAGCCTCTGGCGGATTCAAACTTCGTACCCTCCTAAGAAATTGTAAGAACGGCGCTGGATGGTCAGGTACTCCATGGTCCGGCCAGGCAGTAAATTGCAATTGCTTCACTTCCCTACTATTATCTGTATACCCTTCCTTCTGGATTTGGAAAGTCCTTATACAATACGTCGCAAGTTCTTGTACGTCCGATATACTCACAGACATAGAACCGTAAATTTCAGTACCTCTCAATGGCCAATACTGATCGCATTTGATTCTCGTTCTCTCCTCAAGTTTAGTCATCATTACTATGGTGGCGGATTTCAGCTCCCAGCACATTCTCCAGAAATCTCCAAAAGTATCCGGCAGGGGACCTTGAGTTGCTACATACGCGTTATGTTTCCGGTATCCATCGCAATAGTTCGCGTTAATGTAGTCAGAACCTCTCCTACCGTCTTCCGTAGGCAATATCACCCTGCTATGGTCATAAGAAATTACATTGGCGTACCTATTCTTCGGCTTATTGACATCCATATTTGAAAACTCCCATGTAAAGGTTTGACCAGGCTCTATGCTTTCATATTCTTGTGAGAATTTGAGATTGTCGTTCGCTTTAAGTCTATCGATGTGATTTGAAAGTTCCGACACTGGAATTGGAGGGTGTGATATCATCGCGGGAGTTTGAAAGTTCAACCTCCTCATCTCTACAGGATCACTAGGCGCAATACTATTGTTCAAATCTGCAGGAATGAGAGGTCGAGTTACCGCTGCCTGATCAGGAGCTTTGCATGGTTGCCTCCTTCTCCGCAATATAAACAAAATAACAAGAATGGTACACAGTAAGACAGCGGCTATGACCGGTCCAATAATCCAAAGATACGTCGCCTCCTTCCTGTGAGAACTCACTTTTACATCGTTATCTGTGGGAGTATTTGGGTTTGGTCGTATTGGTGGGTTGCCTGGTGGTGCGGGTCGCATATCCAATGAAAGAAACGCGGAGAATGGACTACTTGTGTAAAGGTGCTTTTGGGGAGTATCTACGATCTGCGAATAAATAATAATTAATCTATTTTTATAACGTCTTGTTGGAAATACAGGATCCGGTACTGGCCCAGGATCTGGCCAAAAATGTTGACGTTGGTTTGAAACAAACTCGATAAATAGCTTATAACTTGTCTGTAACATAATTATAAAATTAAAATCTACTTACCGCCCTAACAAAAATCTTATATCTCTTCCCATGCTGGAGCTTATAGTTAACCAGCCCGTTGTTGACTTCACCAGTTCCCAAGTGGAACGTATATGGTATATCTCTTTGTGGAAATTTGGCAGCAATATAAGGCAAACTGGGATCTTCGGGCACTTTTTCAATATTACCTAAGAGGTCATCCGTCAAAAATTGATCCGGATTTCTCTGAATGGTTGATTTGTCTTCTGGTACAACAATTAGATAATAGTGACTAATTGGGCCATATTCTTCTGAAGCTTGTGGTAAGATAACGTACATCTCTTCGCCATTAACGACTCCGTAGAAATCCGGTTTGACCATTGGTTGTGGTGCGGCCATTTGGGTTGTAACGGTTATTTTAGTTGGTGGACGGTAGGTGTTATCAGTTGGTATAGCACTAACGTTGACACTATATGTAGTAAAGGGAGACAGCTCATTGATCGTATGAGATTTGACGTCATCATTTAAAATAATTTCTACCCGGGGTATGCTTTGTGTCTGCGTAATTCCTTGCGAGTCTACGAATTCTTTAATCGCGTCAAATGAAATTTTGTAATTTATTGGATTTAGTCTTATTGGTGGCGACCAGGATAGCGTCATCGAATGGGTAGTAACTTCGTGTGCCCTAAGGTTGAGTGGCACATCTTCCGGCTTAACTTTAACTGTAAGCTTCTCAGATAACCTTCCTAAACCATTTTTCATTTTAGCAGCTACAGCAATAGCATATTGAGCATATTTCTCCAGATTTACCAAATCCGCGGAGTTAGTTAATTCTACAGTCTTTTGCTGCCATTCGTCCAAGTCCTCTACCGCAGTCATAGTGTAAAATATTTGATATCCGATCACCTTATTCCTTGATGGCACTGGTTCCCACCAAACTTCTACGCTAGATTCTGAAGTTGCTACAGCTTTAACAGACATTGGCGCCCTGCCAATATCTTTTTCAGTTTCAACAGATTGCTTTTCACTATTGGGACCTGCACCTTGAATAGTATAGGCTTTAATATGAAACACATATTCTGTATTTTCTTCCAAGTTCGTAAACACTGCTTTAGTTTTGGTAACATTGCGAGATATGACATTGTTGTGGTCAGACTTTTTATGAAACTCAATGTCGTATTTTACTATTTGTCCGTTACGGTGTTCTCTGGCAGGAGGGTCCCACGTAACGCAAACGACATCAGGCGTTTGAAAGCGATATGTTACATTTGCTGGGGGGCCAGTAGGGGCACCTTCAGGGGTTCGCATATATTTTATGGAATCTTGCCCTACGCCAATGTGGTTTTGTCCGGCGACTCTAAATTCGTACTCTACCCCTCGTTCCAAGTCGTTTATTCTGAAACTGTTTGTTTGGGTTCCTATAAACAAACATGAATTAGTTCTATATAGAACGAATGAAAAAAATATAAAACATTTAAGATATTATAAAATTTTATGAACGAAGATGCTCGAGCATTGAAGTTTGCAAACTACGTTCTGGAACCCTGAGATATTATTCGAACACTTTTAAATATTTCTGCTGTTTTTTCGGGTAGAAGGTAGGTAGCAAGGCAATAATGGACGTTTTTTACCACAACTCGATTTCTATATTATTATTAGTATTCATTTGATATACAAGTTCCTGAAAAAAGGATTCCCCAGTTTTGATTGGGAACATTAAAAACGTAAACAGTTATATTACCCTTGATATGCACATCTTTTAACGGCCGATCTTTAACTCCGTATTGTAAACGGTATCCTTTAAGTTCTCCATATGTCTGCGATGGTCTTGCCCATTCAAGCTCAAAGGTCACTGTTGGTTCTCTCTCAATAATTCTAAAAACAATTATTATCAGTGGTGAATCCAGAAATTTATCTGAAGAAATGAACAAGGCAGGTTTATTCTACTTTGTGAAGTATAAAGTATGACAGAGCTGCAAATTTGTTAAAATTAAGGTAAAGTAGGTTTCAAAGTATATGTGCTTGGCTTTTGGCTACATTTGATCTATTTTAATAAAAACATAATATGTATATCTGAAAGGTCTAAGACGGTGGTCTAAGTATACAATTTTAATTACTATTTCAAAGTATATGTGCTTGGCTTTTGGCTACATTTGATCTATTTTAATAAAAACATAATATGTATATCTGAAAGGTCTAAGACGGTGGTCTAAGTATACAATTTTAATTACTGCCACTTCTTTAGCATTATTTTACACAGAAATCCTGCCCCTTTTATCAAGAGCAGGTAGGTCCATCAGCAGCGGTAGCCATTCAGTTAAGGGTTAATATGTCAAATGTCAATTGAATTTTGAATGCCTGGTCGGTCAATACAATATCTATTTCTAAAAATTTCATGAATATGTCCATTTGTATAAACAGTTAATAAATTAATATGAATAATTTTACATAAAATATACCTAATTTAACATTACTGAGCGACAGCCCCCTGAAATGGTTTTCACTAAATATTAAATATTTTTGAAACTATCAAAGATAAAAATGTGAAATTTTACTGAACTTTATATGTTGAGACGATCTTAAAAATGTTGGACTTAAAAGGTATTGTCAAAAGGAGTGGTAGTGGAGTAAAAATAGACCTAACTTATTTGTGAATTTTGAAGTTTTTTATATTAAGCTAAGTTGGTTGTCTGCTTATGCCGGTAGAGAATTGTTAACGATGATTACTATTTTCTAAAAAAATTTTTTTATTTATATTTTCACACTTCTAACCTTCATACCGAAATCATTCTATATTTTTTTTTTATTGTTTTCATGTTTCAGATTTACATATCACATTTGACACCAAAATAGAAAATGCGCCTTTCAATCTGCCAAAAATATAGTAGAAACTGTCCGCCTATATAAATATTTATATTAAAAACCCAGCATGCGGATACAGAGGTGTCTATATGACCTCCGACAATGTGGCAACACTGTCGGAGGTAATAACGGCACCAGAATATACGCGCATATACAATTTTCGGAGGCCACATAGTACTTTCTGTGTTCCCCATATATGACCCGTTAAAAATTAAAAAATCTTTCTCCCTCAAGGAATCTGGATTGGTTGTCATTTCAACATCCCATATATAATTTTTTTTTTCGATGTAAACCCCTGGGAACACCCGGAGGCCAGGTCGCTTCTTCTGTGTACCGGAGGCGACAAGATACCGTGCACCAATATAAATATTTATATTAAAAACCCAGCATGCGGATACAATATGACCTCCGACAATGTGACAACACTGTCGGAGGTAATAACGGTACCAGGATATACGAGCATCTACAATTTTCGGAGGCCACATAGTACTTTCTGTATTCCCCATAGATGACCCCTTAAAATTTAAAAAAATCTTTTCCCCTCTCGAGGACTCTGGATTGGTTGCCATTTCAACACCCCATATATAATTTCTTTTCGATGTAAACCCATGGGAACACCCGGAGGCCAGGTCGCCGTGCACCAATCAAAGTACCTAAGAAGTTTATATTTACTAAAAATAAAAACACATCTTACTTTAATGTAAGACCAGGACGATTGGGAACACCTCCTGGTGTTCTGACGTTCACCGGAGGACTTCTGTCACCATCCCCCTTTCTTGTCAAAGCAGCAACTTGAACAGCATACGTCGTATCCGGCTGCAAACTGGTGATGTTTATTTCTAATGACGCATCCCCATAGACGTCATAGCGCATAGGCTCGTTTAGTAAGCTCTTGCTCTAAAGCAAAAAAAATAAAAGTTAATATTTGATTAGTATAATTTCCTATGAATATGTAAAGAGCCTATGAAATTAAGCACAGCATAATTTATAGACATGTACTCTAGGGTAGCCCATCTTTTTCAACTTTTGATTTTAATTCGGGGCACCATTTACGTTCGTTCTACCCTCAAAATAATTACATGTGTCACGTCAATATTCCAAGACTCAAGATTCTACTCTAAAAATCTATATTAACTGAAGTTTTCGAAAAAAGTTATTGGTATTAGCATCAAAACATCCGTTAAGTATTATTTTCAAATATATAATGTCGGCATAGAAAATACAAAAGTAATTTTCTTAAATTTCGCTCCAATAAAGTGCATATAGATATCCTGATAGGAAGCTAAAGCTTTTAGTATATCTTATAGATCTAGTTACACAAGTAACTGAAAAACGGCATTTGCTGAGGAAATTGAGGTAAAAAATTTCAAAAAGTTATATACTGGATATTAATATTTCCTGCTGTGTTTTTTCAACTCTGACTGTCTTATTTTTCGTGTTTCCACTCGACATTCTTCCTACTCGAGTCGAATCTATACCAAGCATAAACGCTTGGCGCCCTTCCGTTCTTTGGTTTAGCAAAAAATCTTTATTTTCGTCAATCTTTATTATATTTAGTGCATCCGCGATGTCAAAAAGATCATCTAGTTTTTCTATAAAAATATTTTCTAGAATGATCCCCTGCTTTTTTAGTACTTTACTGCAGTGTTTTCCATCTGAATGCCAATCCTCGTGTTTATTAATGCACTGTTTTTTGTCCTGTATATACTGGAATACGTCCTTTGTTCGACAATATCACAGTTTTACACCCGATTTTCTTCCTGCTTTTTAGATATTTTTCATATCGGGTTTGTTATTTTATATGAAAAATAAAAAAATTAAGATAGGGGGACATTATACGTGATCATCAAATATGGCAGAAACTGCTTTTATAAATAATATATAATATATAATATATAAATAATTATAAATGTATTTTCCAATTTAAATAATTTCAAAACTTTTATACAGTCGTAACAATGGGTATGGGGCATTAAAATATAGATGCTTTTGGTCAAAACACCCTTTACCGCCGGGCAATGTCAAATAATTTAATATAATTTAGGTTCATAAAAAAAACCCTAAAGTTGAATGGGGCGTTATGTTATGTCGCGACTCTAGGATTAAAAGTATTTGTACAAAAGGTGTTTTTGTTAAACTATTTCTGCAGCTAGATTCTTGTCAACATACCTCTTCTGTCGTCTCTTGAAGATGAACATGATAACCCAAAATAATCCCATTCCGATCCCTTATTTGTGGTGGTTTCCAGTTCACCTTAATAGTTGTCGAGTTAATCGGGGTAACTTTAACGTCTTGGGGATCGCCGGGCACTATAAAATATAAAATCTTATTACAAGACGGATCTAATTAATATTTAAGAAATTGTTGTAAATTTTGTTGTTCATGCGGGCACATCACACGTTTTCCGTTTTAAATTTTTTGTTTTGGTTGTTCAACATCCTTAACATTTGAATACCAACACACAGAAATAGGCACAAATAGTTACCTCTTCCAACAAAGATTGTGCAAAAAAGTAGGGGTGATAGAAAAAGGGAAGGATTCTATTAGCGCTATATAAGTAAAAAAATCCTCGAGGGCTTGCTTAAAAAATATGTTCAAAAATCCTTACAAACATATTATTTCTCAAAAGAGCGTCTCAAAAAGCACAAAAAATCTACAAAATGTCTAACTTCACTACGAGCACATAACAAGAAAAAATACTCACTCCTTCTGACTGTAGGACCGCGTTGAGCAAAAAGTCAAGAAAAATATAAAATAGAGAGTGTATAAACACTAGTCTATCAAAATATATAAAAGTCACAAAAATTTTATCCGCTACAAAAATGCTTGGAGGCTTTCAAAAATTATTTCCCATACTCACACACATGTAGTGATTATAAAAATAAGTTGAGGAAAAATGTCATCTGCTTTACGCTTATGGCGTCAAAATACAATGTGCCTAAATGAATTTAACTTGATTATAACCGACATGCGGTTCTTTAACTTTATTTTACTGTACAGGATTTTCGACACTTTCTGGGGGGTATTATCAAAGATAGAATGTTGTGGTTACCTGTCCTACTTTTTAACGGAACGAAAAAGTCCAGTGTAAAATTTGTCATGGTCCTCTTAGTTTTTTATCTACAGAATGATTTGAACATCTTCGCTTTTTAGACACGCTTCGTATCTCCGTTATGCGTTAACTTATCAATGATTTTTACGTAAAGTTCTGTGGCGTAGCTAGTTTTTCTCTAAAAAGTTTATTTTTTGAGATATTAACAAAAATAAACCTTTTTAAATGGAACACCCTATATATTATTTTTTAAATTAATTAATCATACTTTGGGCTTTACAAAAATGTATAGTTGTTAATAAACTCCTGGACAAAATTAACGCAACATCAAAAATTTGCCATATTTTTGATGTTATTTTTTTTCTGAATTTATTATCCGATTTGAATAATTTTTTTTGCATTGTAGGTTGGTTCCTTGACAATCTCATAGTTTTCGCTGTTTTTGATAAAAATTTAATTTTCGATTTATACTGGGTGTACTAAAAATGCAATGTTTTTTTTCCGAAAATTCGTATTGCCCTGTGGAGTATATTAGCAACCGAAGCGTATTGCAGTTGACATTAAACGGTAGGTCCATCTTTCCCAACATTTTCTTTTTTGGTTTACTTCATTATCTGTGTTATTAAAGAAGATACACCGTTTTATAGCGTAACATGTTTTTATAGACTTAATATTCAACACATTCATTGCTAAATGTTTTCAAGAAGGTTTCAAGAGTAAAATACTCGTCGGGCAACTGGGCATACAAAACGAACGTTTAATAAGTAGTTTCCGAACAGTTTTTATCAGTATGGCGAATTTTATTTGACCTTTGTAACTTTAAAACACAACATCTCCTGACACATCGCTTGCGCAATGTCAGAAAAAGTCCATAGTCTACTTGAAAACATTTAACAATGAATGCGTTGAATATTAAAGTCTATAAAGACATATTACACTATAAAACGGTGTATCTCCTTTAATAACAGAGATAATGAAGTAAACGAAAAGAAGAAAATGTTGGGGAAAGATTGACCTACCGTTTAATGTCAACTGCAATATGTTTCGGTTTCTAATGTACTCCACAGGGTGATGCAAATTTTTGGAAAAAAACATAGCATCTTTAGTACACCCCGTATAAATCGAAAATTAAATTTTTATCATAAACAGCGAAAACTATGACATTGTCAAGGAACCAACCTACAATGCAAAAAAAATCATTCAAATCGGATGATAAATTCACAAAAAAATAGCATAAAAAAATATGGCAAATTTATGATGTTGCGTTCATTTTGTCCAGGAGTTTATTTATATTCATAAATATCCGAAAAATTCAATATTTTTAATAATTTAGGTTACTTATAACAGTAGGCCATGGTCAATTTAATAGAAACAAATTCAAAATTTTGTTACAGCTATTCTAAATATTAAATTGGATTATATAGAACATGCCAACATATCTTACTTTTCATAATTCTTATCATAAACGGCCACTGTTAAGAATAGTTAAATTAAAACCATATTATAAAAATTTACGAGATATGTATTTCGTAAATATTAAAAATTTAAGAGCTTTTTCAAGTTTGTAATAAATTGGCCTACACTGTTATAAGTAATGTAAATTATTAAAAATATGGCATTTTTAGGTTATTTTCGAATATAAATATAAACAACTATACATTTTTGCAAAGCCCAAAGTATGCTTAATTAATTCAAAAAAATAATACATAGGGTATCCCATCTAAAATTTTAACTTTACGCAAAAATCTTGAACATGATCATTTTTTTATCTCTTTGATAAGTTACCGCGTAACGGAAATACGAGAGGTGTCTAAAAAGCGAAGATTTTCAATATTACCCTGTAGATTAAAAACTAAGAGAGTAATGAGAAATTTGACATCGGAACATTTCGTTTATGGTGAAAAGTGGGAAACTAAAGTGAAAACCGCAACATTCTATATAGTACCCCTAATATCCCTAGAAAGTGTCGAAAATGGGACACCCTGTGCCTAAAGGGGGCAATTAAAATACACTGATTAAAAGTGCAACAATATAATGTTGCAATTTAATATTATTTTTATTATTATTTTATTATATAAATATTTATTAATTGCTACGAATCAGTCTACTAATCTGTGTTAAATGACATCCGGCTAGGGTATACAGGATGGTCAAGATAATGAGGGCCTGTATGGGGATCTCGGTAACGGTAACAGAACACGAACAATATAGGTTTGTAAGATTTGTAAGTTTTGAGTTACTTGAAAAAAAATTAAATTGTGGTTTTTTAATTTAATTTGTTTCCTACGTTATTCTATTAAGGTTAGAGCAAAACTGACAAAACATTCTCACAGCAACTTTTATTGAACCCAAAGATTACACAATAAATTTTCTTATAAGACGTTCTATTTTGAAGTAATCATCATTTTAATTTTTTCTAATACGGCAATGATTTTATAATATTAAGCGTTTTTATTCTAAATTCTATGATGTATCTATTATCGTTTTATTACGTTTCGAGTCTTTCTAATCATATTCTGAAATTTTCAGGATACGGATATGTATTTTATTATAAAACAATTTTAAAAATATTCATTTTAGTACCTACTGCATTGAACTGTTCTTAAAAAATTATGGAAACTACAGGTCCGTATCCTGAAAATTTTATGAAGATGATTAAAGAGACTCGAAACGTAAGGAAACGATAATATGTGGTACATCACATATAATAAAAATTGTTGTGTAATCTTTGAGTTAACTAAAAATTACTGTGGAATGGTTTATCAGTTTTGCTCTTTAATATTAACGAAGGAAGAAAATTAAATTAAAAATCCAAAAAATTTTATTTTTTCTTAAATAACTCAAAACTTAAAAATCTTACCAAAATTTTTTTGCGGCATATATTAAGTTGCATCTATTGCCATTAACGAGAGCCCCAAACAGGCCCTCCTTATCTTGGACCCCCTGTATACCACTTCGTTCAACGAGTTACATACAATCAATTTTGTTAAAAAAAAACTGCTATAGGTCATAATGCGAAACCTAGTTTTTTTTATTCGACCTCCAAACAAATCACTTAATTTCTTTCAATTACAACACAGACGAAGCTATCATATAAAAAACGCATTTTTGAAACTATAATACTTAATATAAATATTTATTTAGTATGATGTCAAGCGCATAAGAAATAATGTAAAAATAAAATAAAATAAAGTTCTTACTTTTTATGTATAAAATGTGGACAATCAATTTTATTTGTCATAAAGTTATATTTTTCAAAACCCTCTATGCTGGTGTGAAAATGTGTGAATATTATAAGAAGAGTAACATCCATATGAAATTTTCGAACGCGTTAAAGTAACCATGCTTTTGGGTGTGAAATACTAATATCGAATTTCTAATCGCTCCGTTACTGGTGAATTAAATATGAATCAGACATAGGCTGGGATTTAAAAAACATTCTTAAAAGCTTTTAAAATAAATTATACGGCTTCATTTCTTATTAACATCAGTAAATAAGTTATACCAAGATTCTGCAAATATATTTATATATATTACATATATAAAATTCTCGTCGCCTCGTTGCTTATTCTTTTATACAGGCTTCCAAATAAATAATCATCCATATTTAAAGTAGGTAATAGAACGAAACTACAGTTTTGTTTGTGTTCTCATTTCAGGTTTATTGACGATATGGTCGAACTCTTTTTATCATGCAAATTCATCAGTAGATCTTGATTTAGACCTATAAATTCTCTGAATAAATGTAATATACGGTCAAAAATCAGGTCTGCCCGTTATGACTATAAGCAGTTTTTTTTTAATAAATACCGCGTGACACTATGGTCGCAAAGCAGATAAAAAATTAACTTTTCCCACAACCATAAAAATCACAAAAAGTATTTCGTAGGAACAGGAACAAAAATAGAAGGAAAATGGGTGGTCTAAAAAAGTGTCAAGATTGTGTCTTGCAGTTTCTTGTCATTTTTTCGAAGTGGTCACTTGCACATGTTCGTAGGTATTTTAAAAATCCTGCAGCAAAAATCCTGTTATGACATGAGCACCAAAAAGTCGATTCGGCCCAAGTCATCATGCAAAAAGTAATAAAAATCTTAAAAAGTTTATTTCAAAAAAATGTATCCGCAAGCTAAGCAAATCTGGTGGTTAGTTGTTTGTTACCTCTGTTTGTTATAAAATACAGTTATTGGTATATTGGTATTCAAATGCGCAAAACTTACAAGCCAGTATTATCGTAGTCATTATACTTATTAGTAAGTTATGGAAGGTACTTATGTTCATACACTAAATACTAGGTTAAAAACGGCAGTTAATTTGCAGATATTCCAAAGCTTCTTACTAACATATAATTTTATTTTTGTGTTATGCTGTGGATTTATATATACAGGGTGATTCGGAAGGAAATGGAAATATTTTATTGAGGTATTTTAGAGGTCATATACGAAAAATAGGTCATATAAATATGGGTCTAGAAATATTTTCTTTCCGAGATACACGGTGTCAAAAAAAAGTATTATAATTTTTTCCTTTACATTGATTGATGATTACACTGATCACACACCCGAACAAACCCGAAATTTCAGAACTGTTAATATACAAATGTCATAACACATCGAAAAAAACAACGTAAATAAGAAAATAAAGTAGAAAAACAAGTGAAGACTTGATTTGTTCTACCAGAAAATACCAGAGGTCTTTTTCTTTTAAGAAATGACTGTCGATTAAGAGACAAATACATATTTTGAAAAATACCAGGGGCGGATTTCTTTCACCAAAATATTTTTTTTGTGATGTTGCGCACGCCACTTGTGGGCGGTAAAAATTAATTAAACCGAGAAATAGTATTGTTATTACAGTATTTATAGTATATACCCATGACCAGTGTAATATCACGAATCATTTTCGAGTTATTAAAGGAAAAAATCATATTCGTCTTTTTTTAAGATCGTGTACTTTGAAAGTAAAGCATTTCCCGTTCTTATATGAACCTCTAGAATACCTCTTTCAAATATTTCCCTTTCCTCCAAAAACCCTCTATACAGGATGTCCCAATGAGGTCGACGAGGTACGATATTTTGGAAGCCATGAACCTTATGAAGAAAGAAATTTCATTGACTAAATTGACCAAGAAAAAATTAATTTTCACGTTTCGAAAATGGCAGCAAGGGAGCGCAATTACTATTATATAACTAAAAATTCAAATTCCGTCAAATTATCTCTGTTAAGGTTTTTTTTATTTAATAACAGATATATAAAGATCATTAACTTAGCCGGAAGTTTCTTCGTAAAACAGGATGTTTCCATCTCTGAAAAAATGAAGGTGATGAATCCTCATCCTATTTTAAGACGAAAATGTGATATAAAAGTTTTCCGCATGTCTCTTCGTTTTCGAAATAATACAGGGTATATTGTATTTTTCATTTTATTAATTAATCATATTTTGAAAAACCATTAAAACCATCAAACCATATTCTAATGATATTTGTTCAACAACTCGTTTATACGACTCCTATTGAAGCTTAAGAAGACCTTCGACTGCGTATTATTGCTTATTGCTTCAATACGATTAGCGCCAGTCCCGAAATTTTCCAACTCGTAAGAGACAATTTTAGCACGTCGTGTACATGGGGTTTACTGGCTCATGGAGGATATTTGCAGCAATTTATTTGACTTTTGTTCATATGAGTTCATTTTTTAAATCATATTAACATCCTGTATTTCGAAAACAAAGCAACATGCGAAAAACTTTTATACCACATTTTCGTCTTAAAATAAGGTGAGAATTCACATTTTTTCAGAGAGGTTAGTAAACACCCTGTATAGTAATTGCGGTCATTTTGGAAACATGAAAATATTTTCTATCAATTTTTCTTTGTCAATTTAGTTAATGCATTTTTTTCTTAAAGACATAAGGCTTCCATAATATCATACCTCGCCGGCCTTGTAGTAGAATACCTTTTAAATTTTTAGTAATATGCTTTTTATGGATCATAATATAGGATAATTTAATGCCATTAAAATCAAAAAACATACCAAGAAAAAATTAAAGAATTAAAATACTTTCGCATTTTGTTTTGCTGTAATAAATATAATTTTATGAATGAGTTTGGCTAATTGCATTATCTATAAATATACCCATAATCTTAATAATAATTCCTACAAAAACATTACTTATTTAAATACGATTGGTTAGTGGTGGTTACTGAAAAATATTTGAATCAATTCAAAGAGTTAGGATAATAAAAAGAATACCGAAATTTCTGTGATATAATGTAATATAATTCCAATGACTTCCTAAATATCATTTTCATATGTTAAATATAAAATTTAAAATTATTGTCAATATTAAATAAATAAATTTTCTTCTCGTCAATATAATTATAAGAATTTAACTCTAGCTCGCTGCTCTGTAAGGTTTTGAAGAATTAATTTAATATATTATGGACCATATAATTAATGGGTTATTGTTTATATAAAAAATGCCCTAAGATGCTGGGTCAATATAATAAATACTGGTAACATTATTACATGCTGGGTCAATATAATAAATACTGGTAACATTATTACATTGCCGGGGTATTATGTATAATGCTTGGCATCAACTAGACTCACTAGAGGCTAGATATTGTAAATAGAACCTTTATATTCTTAATAATATAATTACTTTATTACTTTAAAATTAACATAAATTCATGTTACTAGATTTATGAAACTAAAATTACGATTTTGATATACAGTAAAGTCCGCTTATAACGAACTCGCGGTTAAAACGAACCATTTTCCCTTATAAAACAAATTCATCCATAAATACCAATGTATTTTTTTGACGGTTATAACGATCCCGCATATATTTAACTTCCGGATATAGCGAAGATAGTTTTAATCAGTGGCGCATATATATGGGGGGGGGGGACCCCCCAACGAAATGTAATGTTTTAACCAATTTATTCAAAGATGAATTAGCTACGAACAATATAAATCTTGATTTTACTAGATGCTTGTTTTTAGTAGATGATTGTTTTGTTCGTTGTTGTTTAAACGCTCAGTATAGTTTTTGTTCAGGCGAGACATTTGGTCTTCGGGTCACCATCATCAACTTAATTTTTTTAAATACGGGCCTGGATCTTTTTGTTTTTATTATTATTATTATTATTATTATTCTTATTATTATTATTATTATTATTCTTATTATTATTATTATTATTATTATTATTATTATTATTATTATTATAATTCGAAAATGTAAAACTTAATGCCTCTTTTAAAAGTCTTAAGAATATGCTGGCTTTAAGAGTCAAATTGTATTTGTATTAATAAAATAAACCACTTGTACTTACGCTAAGTAGAAATTTGATACAACTATTGGAAATAAAAAAAAACACTACAATACTAATTTAAAACCCGAACAAACCCGAACAACCCCCCTCCAAAGAAATTCCTATAGACGCCACTGGTTTTACTAATTAAAATACTTATTTTTCGTTTAAAACGAACTTGTTTTCGATTTGCAGTCAAAAGAATAAACGACTGGTCGAGGGGATCACCAATTCCACCGAGCGAGCGGCTGGATATCGTGGGACTTTCTAGAGTATGAATATTGGACTTCGTAACCTCATACATGGCTTTAAGTGATAATGAGAAAGATAATAAACTTGGTGAAATCGATTATGTTAAAGGCAGTAATGCTTACGATCCAACCATTCTAGAAATTAAGATTTTTACACGAATGATTAGAACCGTACGGATTTCATGCAGAACTAACTTATGTCAATATCCTTATAATCAGCTTCCCAGATTATAAGGATATAAGAATATAATAAACTTCCCAGATTATAAGGATTTTGACATAAGTTCTGCATGTCCTAATGCATCATTCCTCTTAAAATGTCAAATTTGATAAAAATGAACTTAGGCCAGTTCTGCTTTGAATGGGCGAAAGTGATCATGGATCTTGCTACTTTTGCATTTTTAAAAATTGATACGTAGGAAGCTCGGTAAGAATATACAAAATTTGTTTTGAAATGTTATTAGTTCTATCAATCTTCGATAGCAATAAAAAAAGCAAAACAAAAAAAATAATTGGCGGTAAAATAAACACAAACCCGAACAAAATTTATTTATTACTGGTTATAACAAACTTCATATATAACGAACCATAGATTTTAGTTCATTTTTTATATTCGTTATACCCAGACAATACTGTATTAATAGTACGTCATAGATGGGCGGTGAAGTTTGATCAGGTAATAAAACAAAAAATGATCAGCGTTTTAGATTTGTACCAAACACTACGATAACTTAATTTAACAACTAAACAATAACTTTTTGCATCAGATACCCAGACGACTAATAATTTCATCGGCTAACTAATAATTATATTACTCGATTTATTACATTGCCCGATCAGACCGTGGCATTCGTCATAATGACTAGACAATGTGATAAATTAAAAAAATTAATATATTATATATATTGTCCTAATTAATCGCTAGGTCCATAATATAATATAGTATACAGGGTATCCGAGAAAATGTGGGAAATCTCTACGATGTGAAAGGAAAACCAGTGAAAGGACTATTACAATTACATATAAACTTTTTCGGATAGGCATTCTCTTCGGAGATATAGATTCCCAAAGAGCTCCAATAGAAACTAGTTCTTACACGTAATTATTGAACCACCGATATATTTGAATTTTTTTAAAAATATGATGTATACTAGGTAAGACCCTTCAAACTACTACCCAAGAAAATGTTGTTAATTGTTCACAGCTGCAGGGACGGATGATTAGCTGTGACACTCGTGACCCTTTTTTTAACGCCCTGTATAATAAGAACTTTGGACAACGTTTTTTACATACCTTTATTGGCTAAAAATTAAGTACTCCTCATTCATGTCGCTAATCCTAACCGTTTTCGAAAAAATATTAAAAACATTTTATTTACTTCATGTATTTATCAAATGTTCATGCAACCTTCTAAATTCCGCTTTTTCATATTTAACCCGACAGAAGTTAGAGGACTAACAGTGTAAATAAAATGACATTTTTTCGAAAACCGTTAGGATTAGCGACCTACTTAATATTTAGTCAATAGTTAAAGGTATATAAAAACGTTGACCAAAGTTCTTATTATACAGTGCATTAAAAAAAGGGATCATGATTATGAGCCTCTGTGAGTAATTCACAACACTTTCTTCGATCGTAATTTGAAGGGTCCTGATGGTTCAATATCAAAATTATACTTTAATATAAGATGTATAAAAGTTTTTGATACTTTAAGAAGTACTAGTCATGTGTAAAAAACTTGATTCCATTGGAGCTCTTTGGGAATCCATATCTCCGAAGAGTCCGAAAGTTTATATGAACTTGTTTTTTCATATCCGGGTTATTTCCCACATTTTCCCGGACATACTGTATGATATATTTAATAAATTAAAAAAATGTTTCGTTTCATATAAAGAACCAAGAAGAAGCTTAAAAAAATAAAATGTCGGAATTTTGGATTGAATGATTCCTACAGTAATATAGGTTTAAAAATAAACTAGGTATTCAAAATGGAAATTGAAAATATTCACTTAGAGTAAACAATGGTTTTCAAAAGGTAATTTTATAATTAAAATTTTTTAAATTATTATTTCAGTCAATCATTCATCCACACATAAAACTTGGTGCAAGTGTGAGTAACACACAGTAATAAGTGATATTATATGTGCCATTTAAGTGCGCATGTCACCTACTGCAGTGAGGTGCCTAGCAGAGGGAGGTAAGGAAGAAAGGAGAAATGGAAAAGTTTTCTTTTACTTAAGCAGGTAACAATAAAAGCGGACCATATACTACTATATTATTATGTCCTTAAAGTTTCAGCAATAATAATTATATCGACTTAATTGTTTTACATCTTATGCAATAAACACTGTGTCGATAAAGGACTCGTAGCACATTTGATAAAACCCGAACAAACCCCCAAATCCTTATCAACGCTACTGGCAATGTAGTTAATTATTTTGAACATAGTATCCTATTGTTACAATATACAATACATTTACTTTTACCATGTAAGTAATTATTTTAAACCTAACTGAAATGGTCTTGGAACACTTTCACAGCCGCGTTCACTAAATGGTTTTAAATTTAAAGCAGTCCTAGTCAGTTCAAAAATATGTCAACTAAATTTTATATTGTAATTACATATTTTGATTTTTCTTCAAATATATAAATGAAAAACTATTTGTGTGTAAAATGACAGAAGGAAAATTACTTTTTTAGCAACATCTCGATACCATTACTTCTCTGTAAATGGAATTAACTGCAGAAATATGAAAATACAACCAAAATGTCATATGGCATGTCCACACTATGAGACGATGAAATTTTGAAAAACTAAATTTAAACCTATTAGTGAATAAGCGGGTTAAAGCTTAAGTACTTTCAGTACTATGGAACTTAAAATCGTTAAGAATGATAAAAATTCGAAAAGATGTTAAATAATTATTAACATACAGTGTCTCTACTTGTTATAATGTTTACTCTTGGAATGGGAAAAATATCATAAATACGCAGTTCCGTCAGTAAGTTTCTTGATCAAACTTGAACATCTTTCCAGATCTCGCTATGGCCCACTATATCCCTTGCTCTGGTGGAGATGAGGGGCTTTAATGAATTTGATCTCAGAAACGGTTGAAGATAGGTAGAGGAAATTATGAACAAAATATACTTTTTTCATAGAATCGAAAAACGCCAAAATATATAGGGAATTATATTTAAAATAATAATGTTAAGCTAACTTCCGGTATAACTGGAAGTGATAGATACGTCAAAATATCTTCATTAAAAACAGCCGGTATCTATTATATGGAGTACCAACATTTCAAACAATAATCTTTTTTAGTTTCCGAGATCTTTAGTAATGACCCAGTATAGTAAATAATAATACAAATTTTTAAATGGCTAAAATAATTATTCGTTTGTGGTTAGTGCCCATGAGTAATGATTTATTACGCACATGCGGTAGCCAATTACATCAAAGTAGCATTATTACTTAAGGTCTCTAAAGACAGTTATTATAATAAAATTTAAAAGAACCATAGCACGCTAATAAATCAATTACCCATTCATATGCGTCAAAATTACTTTTAACCTATACTTATCATGTTGTTATATATTAATTTTTTTTCTTTTTTTTTCGTGGCGTATTTCCGTTAACTTCCAACTCTGGACGAAAATAGAATGATAGTAATAGATAATATTTGTTTATGTTTTGATAGAATAGTTGTAGAAATAATATACTCTACTTGAAGTATTGTTAGTACTTACTACTCTGATGATTAACGACAATTGCTATAAGTTAATCATTGTAAATTATAATTCTTATTACCTTTGGTGATTAATATACTATCGCGAAAAAATATAAAATGGAATTACAATATCCATAAGTAGAGTAATATTATTTGAAATTGAAAAACTGTCCATAAAAAATATAGTAGCCGTAGTCATCATTTTATTGTTACCTTCTTGGATATAATAGTTCAAATAATAATATCGGTAATGCTACCATAATTATTACAAACTTTTTCTTCCATATAAGGAACGTAAAGTAAAATCAGCATGCAAGGATAAATTATTACTAAAATACCAAAAACTGTGCTTAAAAATAAAAAAAAGGTGCCGATTGTGACTTAAAAAATTGTGCCATTGCAATGCATCTCGGTGCGAGTGTGAAAAAATTAAAAAGCAATCAATACATGTGAACGTGAGTAGCTAAATAATAAACAATTAAAAATATAAAAAAACTAAAAATAAACAACAATAATTTCTTTAGATATACCGAAAAACATCACATAAAAAAATTGTGAAATTTTTAAAAAAACCTTTTTGTGCTCCTGCAAACGCTTTTGTAGACAGAAAAGACAAAAATGTTAAAAATAGTTATTAAGTACAAAATACAGTAAAACTATCTCCGTGGCGTCCCCATCAAAAAAGTATCAGGGTAAAAATTGCTGTAAAAAATATAAAAAATACAAAACCAGCTTCAAAAAATCCATCCTGGGCGGGCTGCAATGGTTAAAAAATTAAGATAAGTCACTTTTGATACATATCTCTTTGGATATGTCAAAAATCTAGTAGATCACTACAAACACACAACGAAAACAAAAATTTTGTAATTGAAATCACCATCTAAAATGTTTAAAATGATTAATTTGTTTTTATACAGGTAGGAACATATTATACCTCCTAATAATTAATACTATAAGTAAGATTAATTTTATTATTAAATATTACTATGATGAAATTATAAAATGAAAGAAGTATACAGAGTGTAAATTTGAAAACATCCCACCCTTATTATCATTTTTAAAGAGCATTTGCGAACTCCCATAGGACTTGTAAGTATGACTAAATTAATGAGTTTCTTGTTTTCTTCATAATTTCACTCCACTGAGAGATGAACTATTTCAAAAAAAAGAAATAAATAGAATATTGCTTTTCCATGTGTGCGAGACCGGGCCCGCGTTCTTCGCACACATGGAACACCGGTGATAAGCCACTGGAATTGTCTATTCAAAAACTCCGGAATTAGTCGACAATATAATTCTTAATAAAGATAATTAGGTAATTTTATTTCAACTTGCACTACAGAGATGCTCTACTGCGTAAAAGCATTAGAAATTATCTTGGTCATAAGTATAGCAGCTGCTTTTAGCTAAGGAAACATTATGGTTTGTATTGTTCTTAAAGATATAAATGTCGTAAGGTATAAGTTAAGAGATATGAAATCAAGGTTTATTTATAACTTAACGACTTTCCATACTTTTCAGATTTTTTAATTTTTAATCATAAAAAGTCGAATATTTTAATAAAGGAAATTATGTTACCAAAATACAAAACATTGTAATCAGTAACAAATAAACTAACAAATGAAATATTCTTAGTTTGACATTTCCAGGTGATTACAAAATTTATGATTTCGTTGTAATATAAACTGAAAAGGGAAAATAAAAAATAAATAATTTGGTAATAAAGAAAATTAAATAAAATAAAATTGGGGACTATTGTGAGGGTAAGGATTAATTTAGAGGGCTTACTTTCCATTTTCTTAAGCTGGTACTGGGGAAGAATATAGATATCAAGTTATCTTTAACAGGGCAAAACCAAGAGTACCTATATAAAAAAGTATCAAAAATGTAACTGTTCAATATTTTATAGAAAATGGATAAAGTGAATGCAACATGGACATTTGTTTAATAGAAAAAATGTACGTAGTTCTAATTTAAATGTTTGAAAAAATTAATTTTTATCATTCTGCTGCAATATGAGTTTTGTTTACCATATTTCAACGTTGAGTTCGAAAATTTAAAAAAATCTGAAATGTATGTCTCAGTTTTTAATTAATGCAGTCAGTGTTTTAGGGACTTTATCTAATATTGATTATAAAAAGTTTGGTAGATAATACTTAGATTTTGTAATTATGATATCTAAAAAAAGTTATTAAAATTTAAATGAAATTTCTGTTTTGACAAGTAAAGAACGAAACCTATACAATTATAATATTTTCAAAATATTAAAACAGTTAGGTGTTTTGGTTTTACCCTTAAAATTTAATCATATTTCAATTACATTTTCGTAGTTAATATTATTTTTATCTTGGCAAAATTATATTCGGAAACGTACCATCTTCGTGAGTGCGAACTGTTATAGGATAAGAAGCGGGTCCATCCCCCACGGAGGTCCCGGCCAGCACCCAAATCTTATATGTGGTCCAGCGTTTTAGTTCATCAAGTTCGAAACTAGTAGAGTTCAGTTTGTTAATGGTCGCTTCACTATCAGATCTGCCACCTTCCACAAAATGCAGCTTGTAGTATATAATGTTGCCGTTGCTCTGATTGGCTGGAGGTGGGTCCCACGACACTCTGATGGCTGTCGGACTTACCGGGTCACCCTGTACATTGCTCGGTGGCGCGCCCGGAACTGTGGGCGGCCGTTATGTTAACTAAAGCCAGCAAGCCCTGATCTAAGTGGGTTATATACTTAGGTAGGGCAAGAGGCTATACAAAGTGTAAGAAGATAGTGTAAAATCACTTAGGGGAAATAGTACTGTTCTTTATAAGACTCTAAAAGTCGAAATCAAGGCAAGACAAGCCTTGTAAGTAAGATATTATAAGATTTTTCATGGTTTGTAAATGACGTGTATAAGTAGCAATCAAATTATACCGGGTCCGCCAATGAGGCGGGGACGGAATATTAAATCATTATCGAAGAAATTATCAAATTACTAAAGCAGCAACAATTTCATATTTAGGTTCATATTAGTATCATTTCTAATTGTCTAAAATTATATTTAATTTGGTTGTGCAGTTTAGAAGCAGTAAAAAACCTTTTGCAGTCCTGAAAAAAAATCAAAACAACAATCCGAAACATTTTTTTTAAACCTCGGCATTAATTAAGATTTATGACAAGAGGTATAGAGATACTATGCTATGAATCTAATAGTGTTTATCTATTTTATACAGGCTGATCATAGCTTTCAAAAACGACACATTTCAAAATATTCTTTCTCAAGATTTCAAATCGAATGGTATATTATTTGACTATTTGATGTAGAATTCATAATCAATCTTTTTTGAAATACAAGCGTATAAGTTATTTTCGGCCGTTTCCGAAATAAATAATTCCAAATTTCATAAATTATGTTGTTTAAATACCATAGGCTCCCAACTAATAATTGTAAACCACAGTAAGTGTTCAAATTGTCTTCCATTTTAATCTGTACACAAGTGAACATGTTCTTGAAAAAATATGTTTACATCCCTTAACATTTGAGGTGAAATTGTGAAAACTAGCACGACGGTTCATTTGTAGTGGTTAAGCCTACTGATATGGTCCACAAAGCTTGAGCTTTGAAATAAAATATGAATTCATTTGCCTATTATAGTTTGAGTAGTACTTTAACTTAAAAGAAATGGTTATTTGAGGCGAATATATTATAAGTAGAAGTTAAAATGGATTTTACTAGTTGGTTGATTTGATTCTTGTACTTGGTGCGCGCGAAAAAAATTGTTTGTTAGCAAAGAGTCATTTCGCATCACGTCATCCAAAATTTGACTTTTTTATGGGGACAGGTAACCAAGTTGTCTATGAAGATCCGCCCACAAGTGCTATTAATATGCAGCACAGAATAAGAAACGTGTTTCAACTAAAATATTCAGGGATGTAAATGGATCCTTTCAAGAACGTGCTTCCTTATGCACAGATCAAAATGGAAGACAATTTGAACATTTACTGTAGTTTACAATTATCAGTTTGAGCGCCTATGGTATTTAAACAACATAATTTATGATATTTGGAATTATTCCTAAAACGACCGAATATAACTTATACCATTGAATTACAAAAAATTATTGCTTATGAATTTTACTTCAAATGTCAAATAAAATACAGGGTGTTACATTTGAAAATCTTGAGAAAAATTATTTTGAAAAGTATCGTTTTTTTTAGCTCATTATGTACACCCTGAGTATAATAGATAAACGTTATTAAATTTATAGTATCTATATACCTCTTATAAATCTCAGCCAATGTCGTGGTTAAAAAAATAGTTTTGGATTGTTTTTTGATATTTTTTTTCAGGACTGCGAAACTTTTTTGGGATGCCGCTTTTCGTCCTAGATCTCAAACTGTTTTAGTATTTTCGATAATGATGTAATCTTCCGTCCCTCTTCTTTGGCGGATCCGGTATAGAAACTTTACTAATCGGAACGAAATTTAAAAAAATAAGAGAGTATTAAAGACACTGGAACCAGAAAATGAGTTAAACATAATTATAAAAAAATCATGTTCTAATATGCAATCGGAGAGCAAATTTATAGAAATAATTGCTTTTCAAAAATCTATCCTATATTTTTAGGGATTGAACTCGATACATTTAATAATATTTCTTATTAAGTAGGTACTATTATTTTATCATCATTTTGTTTTTTACACATCTTTCAGACACTTTTTAACTATGGTGGAGTGTAAAGGGTGTCGTGTGTAAAGTATACTTTGACTAGTTTATTCTGATTTTTGGTGGTGTGATATAGTAGGTGATAAATTATTTAAGATTTTGCAATTGCAGTATAAATAAAGAACCCTCCTTAAAAATAGAAAGTAAGTTGAACTGCAGGCTTGTTTTTCCTTCCGGTTCTAAATATTAAAATAAGTTACGCCAAATGATAATTTTTGGATGTATCAATAATATTTCGATATTTTTTATTTTACTTTTGATTAAATCAACTTAATATTTTATATTTCTGATGACTTTATGTAGTCTGTTTATCTAGATACACAAATTAAAAAAAAATGGAGCAAATTGAAAAAGTATATAGTGTCACCATTAAAGTTAGAACAATATTGAGAAAAAAATTATTGTTCAATTTAGGTAAAATTTTACTTCAGCATACGTTTTTTCTTCAATTAGGACCATAAATGACATAATTAAATGTGACCCCTCATTAAGTGTCAAATTTGACATTTTCTCCACAAAATGTCAAAAAATGGCATTCATTGATCGAATTTTAAATAAATTATTTGGAAATGTTGTTTGTATTGTAATTTCATTGCCTATATACCAAATTTGAATCACTTATGGTAATTTTTGGTTTCTATCTATTTTTGGCCAATATCTACTTTCATTGAAAACGGAAGTCGACCCTATCACCGTAAGTCTATTTATTTATACAATACTCATCGTCTAAATTCATTTTTTATACCAAAAATTTTACCGAAATATTCATTTCCCTAAAAAAATTAAATTACAGTTTTAAAATGTTACCATCTGTGGAGTAAACTCCTTATAACTTTAGATTTAAGATTTAACCAACGAAGAGGACTCCCTTGCGATACAAGAACGTAGTAAGTCGACTTACTATAAAATAGAGTAGTAAGTTTTTAATATTTATTTAACAGTTTATTTGTTAATAAAAATCAATAATTTTTTGGAAAATGAAACTCTGTAACAAGAGCTTACTGTGTATAAAATTTTAGAATAACAAATTAAATATTAAAAAAGTTGTGCAATTTTTAAATGGAATGTCTTAAAATTTTCTTTTACAACTTACGAGGTTCTTGTATTGCACGGCAGAGGAGTCTTGTTTTTTAAATAATAAATACGTTGAAAAAAAGGGACATATGTATTAGAATAATAGCGTAGATGTTTATAATTACGGTGGTAGGATCGATTTCATAAAAATAGATATTGGCTAAGAATAGATAGGAAGCAAAAATTATCATAAGTGATTTAAATTTGGTATGTTGGCATAACTTTTACAAATAAATTTAAAAAAAAGGAAAAGGAAAAGCGAATTTTCGATATTTTGTGGAGAAAATATCAAATTTGACACAGTTTGTTTACTGCGGGACCATGCTGTTTTTGTTAAAACAGCATGGTCCCATTTAATTATGTCATTCTTCGTCCTTATCGAAGCAAAAACTTACGGTTATTTAAATATTACCTAAATCCTCATATGGTTCTAACTTTAATGGTGACACTGTATGTCGACAAAATATAGAAAGTAAATTAAAATTAAAAAATTATAAAATTATTATAATATTTTTTAATAAGTACCACCAATATTTTTACTGTATAGTCTTTGTGTTAAGATTGATATGTGTAGTGTTGTGTATAATATTCAATTTTACACCATTTAACAAAATAGTACATATTTTTAAATAGTTGCAGTGTAGAGCTGGTTAAATACTGGGGTTAGTCACTGAAATTAATTCAAAAATTTAATAAATTAATTATTTTTTAGCTATTTTAAAACTGAACTTATTTTTAGGCTTTACCTATTACTCCTTGGGAAATTAAGCTTTTTTATTTATTAAAATTACTACTTGACAGCTTAAAGAACCAAATAAAAAACAACAAAAAGTAGATAACAAAACTATTAAAATTAAAATATAAGAAGAAAAATAAACAAAAAGGTGCTTAATTGCACTCATAGTTATCACATAGCCAGTACTGTGCGGTGCTCTTTAAAAACTGAATATCCACTGACTAATAGGTTACTGCATGCTAATATTTAAATGCAAAATTGCACACTCACACGCGCAAACGTTCTAAACTAAGTTTTCAAAAAAATATAACACGTCAGACGCTATCTATGGATATAGGATACTGGACGTCTCTCATGGAAAAATCTTCCCGTAATATCATACAGGGTGGCAACTATTTAACTGATCACTATGGGTATCTTTTCAAGGGTAATATTTACGAAGTTAAAGGTTAAATTAAAGAAAATGTACAGTTTTTAAAGCTTTTTTAGAATCCAGTATATACAGGGTCCGCAAACGAAGCGTGGACGGAAGATTAAGTCGTTATCGAAGAATTTATCAACAATACTGAAACATCTTGAGATATTGGATTAAAAGCGGCATGTTTTAAAAATATTTTACATTATACAGGGTGGCCCAAAAAAGTGTGACAGCATAAAGTTATATTTTTTTAAATGGGATACCCAGTATTTTATTGCACATTTAGGTTCGTATTACTATTGTTTATAAGTGCCTCAAATTTTATTTAATTTGGTTTTGTAGTTTCGGAGAAATAAATTAAAAACTAAAAAAAAAAGTTTTGCAGTCCTGAATAAAAAACTCAAAAAAAACCATCCAGAACTATTTTTTAACCTCGGCATTGAGAGAAATTTATGAAAAGAGGTCTAGAGATACTATGAATGTGATTGCGGTTATTTATTTTATACAGGGTGTTCATAATAAGCTTTCAAAAACCCCACATTTTAAAATCATTTTTCTCAAGTTTTTCAAATGGAACACCCTGTATATTATTTGGCTATTTGACGTAGAATTCATAGACAATTTTTTTTTGTAATATCAGCATATAAGTTATATCCAGCCGTTTTCGAAATAATTATAAATATCATAAATTATGTTGTTTAAATAGAGTTTTTATGGGGAAATTTTGTTATAGGCGACTAGACTAATAATTGTAAACTAAAGTAAAAGTTCAAAATAGCTTCCTTTTACTCTTAGAGTTTACCGTATTTTAGATATTTCGATATAAATTTTAAAAGCATACATTTTTGCTACTTTTATTATTTAATTTTATTTTTTATTCTTAATCGAGTTGCAATGATTTCTTTTTGTTTAGATTGTCACTATGACAGCCAAAAAAAATTATTTACATTTGTTAAGTTGTCGAAATTAAGTACTAACTTACACAAAATGTCGAATTTTAAAAATGGTAAATATTATTTTTATACTGGGTGAATGTGCAAGAAATTGCCTCCTCGCGAGCCGAGTGTATTCTGAAAGATATCCAGATATTGAGAGAAAGCCGAGACCAAAAACCTTCGAGAAGTTGTTGCAAAGATTTGTAGCAACAGGAAGCACTGCGTACACAAAAAGGATGATAATCAATAAACCCGTTATTAATGAAGAAAATGAATTAAGAGTTCTGTTGGCAGTAGAGGAAAATCATTAAATTAAGTAAAAGGAAGCTATTTTGAACTTTTACTTTAGTTTACAATTATTAGTCTAGTCGCGTATAACAAAATTTCCCAATAAAAACTCTCAACATAATTTATGATATTTATAATTATTTTGAAAACGGCTGGATATAACTTATATGCATGTATTACAAAAAAAAATTGTCTATGAATTCTACGTCAAATAGCCAAATAATATACAGGGTGTTCCATTTGAAAAACTTGAGAAAAATTATTTTAAAATGTGGGGTTTTTGAAAGCTTATTATGAACACCCTGTATAAAATAAATAACCGCAATTACATTCATAGTATCTCTAGAGCTCTTGTCATAAATTTCACTCAATGCCGAGGTTAAAAAATAGTTCTGGATGGTTTTTTTTGAGTTTTTTATTCAGGACTGCAAAACTTTTTTTTTTAGTTTTTAATTTATTTCTCCGAAACTACAAAACCAAATTAAATAAAATTTGAGGCACTTATAAACGATAGTAATACGAACCTAAATATGCAATAAAATACTGGGTGTCCCATTTAAAAAATATAACTTTATGCTGTCACACTTTTTTGGGACACCCTGTATAATGTAAAATATTTTTAAAACGAGCCGCTTTTAATCCAATATCTCAAACTTTTTCAGTATTGTTGATAAGTTCTTCGATAACGATTTAATCTTCCGTCCACGCTTCGTTTGCGGACCCTGTATACAGTATTTCCAGGATAAGTGAACCTATAGGTGGGTAAATAGTAAAAAAATTTCTAATTGAAATTTAACTATTTGGGATCTAGGCTTGGTTGATTAGAAAATAAATTTTAACATATTTTGATTTTTATGGAATCAAGCAGGCTTTGTCCGGAGCATTATTATTATTTTCTGACTAGGTAAAGTGCCTCTCTTTCACAAAATATCGAAGAATTTTATTAAGGTAAGTTGCTCGGAATTCAAAATAATGCAGTTGTGCCGAATTTAATAACCATCAGTCTACATCGGTTTTTCTCATTTTACACAATATTTTCCCTATTTAGAAATTTCTAATTTCTTCATTTTCATCATCACATGTTAACCTAGGAAATGAAATTTCGTCAAATGCTATTTCCGAAATAATCTTTTCTAATAAATGTATTTAATACCATGAAGAATTTTTTTCTGTTTGGAGGTTAAAAAAATGCAAAAAAAAATATTTCTGTGATGGTTATTAAATTCAGTACGCTTCCATAATTTTGAATTCTGAGCAACCTTTCTTAATGAAATTTTTTCGATATTTTGCGAAGAACATGAGGCACTTTACCTAAACAGAAAATAAAAATAATATTCCGGCCAAGGCCTGCTTGATTTCATAAGAATCAAAAAATCAAAATATGTTCACTTTTATTTTCTAATCAAGTAGGACTAGATCTCTAATGATCTCAATTCGAAATTGTTTTGTCATTTACACCAATAGGTTCGCTTATCCTGGGATACACTGTATATAGGATTAAGTAAATAGACATGAGATTGTTTTTGGTTTCAACATATTAAAAATTAACGTTTTTTCTTAAAGATTTCCATTAAGATCAAATGAGTTACTGCTTATAGAATTTTTAATTTATTTTTGAAATAAAAATTAAAACAATTTCGATCACGTTAATCATTATAAATAGCTAAAATCTATCACATTTAGTAAATTACGTTTATTTTCACGCTTGAAATATTCTTTGGGTAACAAAATTTATAAGTACAACACTGTTTTCATTAAAAATAAGAACTAAAATGTATAATTCAACTGATGGTTCTCAAAAAAGAAATATTTGTTCAAAATATTAGCAGTAACACATTTAAAGTATCCATATTTCCGTAAAGCCTAACCTTTGTGATGCCTAGATTTTCAATGTTTTGCAAAATTAATCAGATAGCATATGACAAGAGGACTCAGTATAAAATTGTGTATATACCAGCTAAATCAAATTTGTTTCTTTTATTTTAAGTAGAGGGCTCTTGTCAAATCTTATCTGCTAGCATACGTCACAGTATATTAAAAAATCGGCACTTTCGTAAATTTTGGGAGAATTAAATTAAACCACATCTTTAAGTAGTTGATGAAACAAACCTAAAATAAGGACATTCAAGAGTAAGGTTTGTTTATGTTAGACAATTTTATAAACAACAAATAGAGTATTATAGTTTTAACTGTCAAATTTCATCGTTTAATAATGATGTCTAACATAATTTCCTTAATCGTATTTTTAAACACTCTTAATCAAAATATCTCTAATTTTTGGATGTCAAACGTGTATGTGTTTATAAACCTTACACCTTAAACTATATAAGCTAATATTCTAAATTTAACCGCCACCTCGTTTTTAATTAATCTTACCATACTGCTTAGTTCTCACAGGGATCGGTGGAGTAGTCGCCCCCTCACCCCTTTGCGACCTGGCAGCCAACCAGACGTAATACAAAGTGTTAGGGTATAATCCAGTAAGTGTGTATGATTCAGAGATGGGAATTCTTCTATGGTGTTTCTCCTTGGCGTATGTGTCGTTCCAATATAGCTCGTAACTTACTATACTCTCCCCTGAGTGAGTTGGTTTACTCCATTGTAGGGTCACGGAACTTTCACCGATATCTGAAGCTCGTAGATTACTTGGCTGACTTGGAACACCTAACAAAATTGTAAATTATTTGTATATTAATTTATTTTGGTAAATGTGCTTACGGTTATAACGTAGATGCAATCAAATGAAGATATTTTAAATAAATAGGTATATCAAGAAACATTTTAATATGACATTTAACCGTTTGAAAAATTTACTTATTTAAATAACATTTTTTGTAGAAAATATGGTATTATTGAAATTGATTAAATAATAAATTAAAATGATAAATTAAAAAAATAAAAATTAAAATGAATATTATTTGATCCAAGAAAAATTTGTCCATCGTACAAGTAATGATATACAGGGTGACGCATCGTTAGGAAATCCCATGTCATTTTTGAGGTGACTGAATATTGGCTGTACGATTTATAGAAAAACTATATTTAAGAAAAGGCCGATATGTTAAACCTTGGTAAACCAATCCTAAGCTATTCAAGTAAACGTGATGGCAAAACCACGAAACTCTCATAGTTCAGGTAATACAACAAGCACCAGCAAATAATTTCTTAATGATGCTATTGCCAAAAATTGACGTAAAGCTGAACATAGCGAATAATGAAAATATTGTCATTGACACTAATTTTCGTTTCGTCAATGTCAAAATTTAATTTGCTGGCGTTTGCTGCATTACCTGAATTATGAGTGTTTCGTGGTTTTGCTATCACGTTTATGGGCTCACTAAAATGTATTCAAACTCGACACATAGATCTATCATGTTGGCCTCTCCAACAAGTTATAATGCAGTTTTTCTATAACATGTACAGGGGAGTCAATATTGAGCCATCCCAAAAATTACATGGGCATTCCTATATTCAACTTTTCGATGCATCATTCGGTATACCTACCAAAATACATTTCTTTCAGCCAAATATAATTTCTGTTTCATTTTATAAATTTGTTTCCATACCAACTCAGTAAAAACAGTAATATTCAGTTATTAACTGCTTAGAAACATTTGGTCGGTAAATATCGAACCGAATGAAATATCAAAAAATCTCGAAAAATGTGTTTGTTGAGAATATAAGACGCTTTAACACCTAAGTCCGAATTATTTGAAAAAAGAAGAAATTATTATTGTGACTTGTTTAAGTAACGTCTTATTTTAACCTGCCATGTATGATATTCTAATTCGATAGTATTACTTTTAAATTCATTTTACGAGAACTTATACTTTTGTAAATATTTCCTGCAAATTTGCCTTAATTTTAAACAATAAAGAAAATAATATAAGAATAGGCACTTTTTTTAGCCAACCCTGTACATAATTATCTGTGGAACAATGTAAAAGAACAGGTTTCTGTTTATTGTGAACATAAATTATATAGCGAGCATGAAATTATATTAATGTTTCATTATAGTCTATTCATTTTCCCAATTCAGTAGATCAAAATAAATACACGCGACGAGCACATGAACATCACACAGGGTCGCATTAAGAACAATATAACAGTACAATCTCGAACCACGCATGAATTGACCTGGCATTATGACACAGAACTACGACCCTGTTAGAAATGCATCTCGCCAGCATAGGAAGATTTATAGCCGTTTGACCAATAGCAAGAGTTTATGCATTGAACATGTGGCTATCACACGTTGATGCTTGTTTATGTTCCTGAATTGGTAAAATTAATAGAGTATAGTATGAAAGTTGGCACACGAATCGAAGACCCGAACAAACCCGACAATCATATATTCAATGTAAGTTTATATTTTATCTAAGACATTAGTCACAGCTAGTAGTAACTAGTAAAACAAAACTTTTGGAAACGGTATCTCTTATCTCTTTATATTCTAAGATGCCGAGATCTTAATTTTATATTACTTTAGTCACATATCTCACACTTAAAAGAAATAATTTTTTAAGTATCCAGAAACTTGTCAACTAATTGATATCATTTCAGTTTTATGTCCACGACGACGTTTCTTTACTAAAAAACTACATAGTCGCCGTTATATCGTATAAATTTGTAAAGAAATTAAATTATTTCATTATGGATAGTTAGTTATGAATTTATGCAGGTCAGTATTTTAGTATTTTTCTTACCTTGTTGCGTTTTAACGTGTACTGGAGGACTCAGAGGTCCCGGACCTACCGAAGTAAAGGCTTGTACCCTGATAGTGTAGATGGTATGGGGAGTCAGTTCACTGATGGTTGTCAGTTGATTGTTATCGACCACTTGCGATTCCCACTGTGCCATTGTTAGTTGTGAGTTGGTTGTATAATATACTTTGTAACCCTACAAAAAGGATTAGCATATATTTTATGCTTATAATGATGATTAAAGGAAAAAACAACATAGTGAAAATGCGTATATTAACAAGACAATGGCAATAAGTGATGGCGCGGGGATAAAACTAGATTAACATTTTAGTTACTAAGGCTAAAATTTTTTAATTAGGTTAATATGTGATCGCTTCTCGAGTATATTTTCTGTTCCATTTGAGAGAACATTTTTTTGTCTCCAGGCATGAACCTGTGGTGGGGATAATTTTTTTTTTTAATTTCGAAAAAGTTATTTATTGATATGAAGAATCACAAAACCATCAATAGTTTCTTCAGTTGATATTATATTTATAAAAAACCTAGTCCAAAGGTGGCGAGGGGATATATCCCATATATCTCTCCCCGTAAATACGCCACTGTCTACCTGGCCCGGGAATGTCCATTATACTTCGCGGTGTCCTCTAATGCAATAGAAACTCATCTGTTATCCTCTTTTATAAACGGTATAACACCATCAGCAGCATTTTCGTTACTACAATGTGATTGGTTAGACCGAAAGTAATGTCATCGTTTATGCTAACTACATCATGTTGGACAAGTATGCAATAGCTACTGTTTCTACAGATGAAAAATATGTCCGTTTTTGACCAATCAGAAATATTTTCGATCTATTTCAATATGGCGGAAATCATGCCTCTTCTATTAGTAAGGTAAAATTATTTAATTTTGTATTTGAGAGAAAAATACCATTTTTACTATAGTTTTTGATATTCCTTTACTATCTCATTTCTTTAAAATGACGTAAACTACTGGTTAGAGGATTTAATAGTTATTTATGTATCAAGTACGCCCTGAGGGCGACAGTCTTAAGTCACCCAAGGGTATATATCTATTAGTACCCGTGGTGCATACAAACTTTTATGTCCTACCAGCTCGTTGTAAATAATAAATATTTTAAAAAAAATTTATTTGATTAACCAATTTATATTTTTACCTGCGACATTACCTTGTCATTATTATAGCCTGCGTTTTTGTTGCTAGGGAGATAAGTATTCAAATGTTTAATGTGTCAAAGTCAGAAATCAAAAATTTAGCAAGGTTTTCAAATTCCCGACGAAATTGAAAGAAACGCAAAATCTGTAACAGAGAAAATTCAGAGACTTAGACGACAAAGAATATGACCAATTTTTGAAGTGGATGTCAGAAAATGCTATAGAAAGCATTAACGAAACTGTGGGTACTTTAATGATCTATCTGAAAATTTTTCTCCGAGCTCTCTGTGGGCTAAATATTCGATGATAAAGAAGACTTTAATGGTAAATAAGAATATTAATATATGTAATTTTCACAAATTATGCGAGTATTTAAAGCAGATCAAAGGTCAGAAGAATACCAACCAAAAAAGTCCTGTGTGTTATCTAGAGAAAATGTCCTAAAATTTATTCATGAGGCACCAAATAAAACGTTTTTAACGAACAAGGTCGCATTATTATTTGGTGTATTTGGTGGATGTCGGCGGCAAGAATTTGTAAATATCTTTGTCACAAATGTAGAAGATAGAAAATTAGTCTTTGTTGTAAAGGTGCTAGAAACCAAAACTGACAAAAAACGAGTTTTCACCATTATTGATGAAGACGAAATGAATAGTTTCAAACTTATAAGAGATTATATGTCTTTGCGGCCAAATGGCTGCTCAGAAAAAATACTATTTTTAAGCGACACACAAGGCCGCTGTAATGTACAACCTGTTGGGAAAAATACATTTTGGAAAATTCCCTGTATTATTGCAAAATATTTGGGTTTGAACAACCCCGAAGAATACACTGGTCATTGTTTACGTCGAACGTCGGCAACTATTTTAGTATTTTAGCAGAAGCTGGAGCAGCGGAACCTTCCAGAATTGCCAGATCTATGTAAATACAACCAAATAATATATAAACGTAAATTTATATTTTGTTAATAAAGAATAAGTTAATCAAAAACTGTTGTTTGCGTCTTAATGCCAGCGCGGGCCATAATGTATACTTTATGCCCGTACAGGAATAGATGGAATCTAAGGTATAAAAACACAATAATATACTGGTATGACAAAAATAATATAAAAAACATTTATATGTTATTTAAATTAAGTGCCAGTAATTTAAATTACTGGTATTTTAGTGGTTTAATGATAATAAAATGATATTTTATTCGAACCGTCGCGTCGCGGCGGAGAGGTGAGGGGAAGGACAAGTAGCTGTGCAGCGATCCATCCAAGCGGTCGCGGTCGTAGCAGAATTCTGCGAAATCGTCCTTAATAGTTGCTGTATTTTCTTTCATCTATCTTGTAAGCAGCAAACGACTGTATTTCAAAACTTGAAACCACAACTGTGCTATGTATTAGTTTCACATATTATTTCAGCCAAATATAAATACTGCACAATTGTGAGGATTTCCACATACGTACATATAATTTAATGCATTACTTACCGTAACTTGCCCATTAGGTGTCTCTGGCTCGTCCCACTGTATGACCATGGTGCTAGAACTTAACGGTCGTACTTGAACATTTCTTGGAGCAGTTCCAGGTTCTGTAAAAAAGTATACACAATTAAAATAATATTTTTTAAATATTTCAAATATTTTTTGGTTCAATAAAATGTTATTTCGGAACGTTATCAAATATGGTACTTACTGGCACCTCCAAAAGAAGAGTCAGCTAGAATATTACAGGTTAATTAGTTTTTAGGAGTCACTTATTTTGTCCTTTATAGTTAAAATGCACACTTTATTAAAACGTATAAAATCATTATTGACATAAGATAACATATTTTTTTAGCAGGTTTGATTTAGAGGCAATAATAATTTTATATTTTTTCTTCATTGTAAACTATTGTTCTCAATTCTTCGGCTATAATATAGTATAAGCGCTGTCAGAATCATTATATACCATAGGTTACGAACTACATATATAAATAGCATATTGCCAATACGAACGTTCCAAAATACAAAACGTGTCCCCCGCTATGGGAGATAGCGCGGGCCTATTGAGTTTGCGCAGTAAGGTGGAAATTTTATCGATCCCGTCAGAGCCCGCCCGACATTATTTGTTTGTTGTTATTCGTCGCCATCTTTGGTTCTGGATACTTTTTCAAATTACAGAATAAAAAGTGGTTCATCCACATTGTTGTCGGTATATTATTGCTTATAAACTTTTATTACCTAACAACAATTTTTGTAAAAGAGTTTCTAAATTGTGGTGATTCGATTCACTATTTGGTAGATTAGTAGCTTGTTTTGTTTAAGATGAAAGGACACAAGTGCATGATGCTTTTTTGCAAAAGTCGTAGATGAATACCAGGTATAAAGTATTTCAGGTATGTACATTGTACATATATACGAAAATATTTTGCTTGTCACATTATCCGATCTTCGGAACCGAATTTCACTAAAAAGCTTGTAAAAAAAGAAGAGATTGTCACTCGTAATACCATATATATATGGTCACTACCTAACCTCAAAATTAATGTATTTTTACTTTGGTGCATTACTCAAACTCACAACGCCCCCTTCGATGCCAATAGCGAGGACATAATTGCAGATGGTATTAGCAATATACTGTTTATATATGTGTTACGAACGTACAATATAAGAAAAGCCGTAATGAGAATTACATACACACTTTTCAGTCTGGAATAAAATACAAGGTTTACCACCAATATAATCTTTTTTGACAAGACCTTTGCTTTCATCTTGTAACCGAAGAATAGCAAACAAATTAATATTAGCATTAGCATATCTTCAAGTTACATGTTACAAAACCGAAAATGGACTTCTTTAAGGGGGGACCTGTGAAAGCAAAAGTGTACCATCTGCAATCCATTTCACTTTAACTCACTGCAAAATTTAATACAGGCTGTTAGTTGAAAGTTTTCTGTATGCTTATAATTTTAGATTGTGGTTTTTCGGGTCCCAAGTTTTTGTAGCTGTGGTTTATTTAATGTTTATAAACTGCCATATATTTATAATAAGTGCGAATCAATAAGAGCGTTTTTTAAATCTTGTGAGTGCACTCACAGGTTGACCGTTTAGTGTGACAAAGTACAATCAATAGCTCCGTTACTATTTCAAATTCATCAAAAATGTTAATATAAAATTTTGACTTGTCCAAAAAAGCAGAACAAAAAAAATGTATTTTTTTAATGTTTAATGTTTACAAGCTTTTTAGTGTCATGTTAATTTTTGCATTTTTAAATTTCCCTCAAAATTCGGCGTATCGTAGCGTAAGCTTTTAATTATTTTGTAACGTTGCCCAGTTATTTAAAAAAAATATATTTTTGGAAGAAAAACTTGTCATTTTAAAATTTGAAATATAATTGAATTAATTTAAGACATTCCAAATGTTCTCGAGGATATGAAAGACAAAGACTAAAAAACTTAAAACTTTAGACTGTCCGAACATTCCATATTTTATACAGGGTGTTGTCTACAAACGTGTCAACACGTCTCATTTAAAAATTAATTTACTTCTTAAAGAGGGTAAAAACTCTACAAGATAAAATATTAAAATACCATTCCATTTGAAAAAACGGAGTAAATTAATTTTTAAATGCGACGTGTTGATATGTTTGTAGAGAACACTATGCATAAAATATGAAATGTTCCCAGGGACTTAAACTCTTAAATTAGTCTTTGTCTTTGATATCCTCTAGAATGTTTGGAATATCTTAAGTTAATTCAATTATATTTAAAATTTTAAGATGACAAGTTTTTTCCTCTGAAAATGATTTTTTTTAAATTACTTGGCAACGTTGCAAAATAATTAAAACCTATTTTTGCTACTACGTAGAATTTCGATTTAAAAATGTTAAATGTACAGGGTGTTCTATTTAAAAAAAAACACATATATTTTCTTGTTTCGCTTTTTTGGGTCTCTATAGAGCTAAAAATAATTTTACGTTATAACTCACTTACTGTCCTTCAACTTTTATATTAAGATTTTTAATGTATTTGAAATAGTAACGCAGCTATTGTACTTTGCCACACTACACGGCCCCCTTAATATAAAATAGTATATTAATAAAAAGCTTCCGAAATACTTTCTGGAACACGCATCTCGTTTCCATTTCGCGGCTTGTTCCCTAAATCATCTCATGCAACATGTATTTTGTAAGCAGTACCTAACTGGCATATCAAACATGTTTGAATGATTAAACATTTTTCAACGTTTGGGAAGCTGGGTTTGCTATATTTAAAAAAACTAATTGAATTAACTTGAAGAATATGCTATGCATGTTCGTATAAATTACACACAATGTCATCTATGATGAATAAAAATACAATCATAAAAACATCCTCTAATAAGTCTAATACAAGAATCAGGTGCTGGACAACTACGCTAGTGGTGTAGAAAACACAAAACAGGTTTGCCTAAAACTTACGTTAAGAAAAAATCACAAAATCCATTGCTCAAAAACCGTAAGGCGATTGCATGAAAAATTGTAACGATTTAATATATATAACCCATACCATAGACTAACTAAACCTATACCTACTATATATAGGCTTATCCACATTCCATTTTTGGTAACTTTCTTATTATTAAATAAAGATATAAAATTATTTAAATTGGCAAATTATAATGTATATTTTTTTAAAATTAAGATAAAATGAAGAAAAAATAATTAAACGTCCTGTTTTTGAGTTAAGAAGTAAATTATAATTTTTTTAAAATGGAAACCCTGATTTTTTCTGCAGAAACTTCTCTTTAAATTTTAAACATAAATGTATCTAATGGATTTTCTCCAATGATTAAAATGAATGAAGTTATGTAGCTCAGACTGAAACAATTAAATTATATTTACATGTAGATAATACATGTTACTTATAAACTGATAAGAAAATAAAATAAAATTTTTTGAACCTCTCAAAAACACTTTTTGTGCATATTTTTGAACCGCTCGATCTGTTTTTATTATACCAAACAAACCCTACCCTGGCTCATTTTTTCCCTAATAGTTTTGTCGGGGTATTATTGTCAAAATATTTCTGTTCTACAAATCTTATATTTTTTTAATAAATTTGAAAAAAAACTCAAAAATTTTATCACTATTCAAAATTATGTTGGCTAATTCTTGCATTTTAAATCCCCAACTGCCAAGTTAGGATCGTTTTAAAGTTAACACTCTTCTCAAAGTGAATTAAGGTGATAAAGAATAGATAATTTCAACTGACGATGATGTTAGTCCCAAAAAAGATATTAAATAAATCCCTGTAAGTATTTACATCAATAATGTTAGCTTTTTCAGTATTAATATTATTTCAACTAGATTTCATCTATACGTCATTGATTTTTACCTATTAATATACAGGGTGTTATGGAAATGACGTATTATATTTAAACCGGCAATTCCTGAGGTGAAAACAAATTGAAGAAAAATATAAAAAAATGGCGCTTTAATTTAATATGCCCTGTACATGACCTAATGTCCAACCAAAAATACGCACACGGTAACTATGTCAGAAGAAATAAACAAACTACAGATATTCAAAGACGTCAGTGAATTTTGACCAGCGTTGTCATATCTCCAGAGTAAACTCTTTAGAAGCTCAATAATCTTTTGATTGAAACGAAGGTCTTTATAAAAAAGGAATTTTATTTAGACCCCATGCTCTCTTACCTTTAACAAAATTTACAATTCTCGCGTAGATTTTTTCTATGCACTTTTGTCATATCACACAGAAAATACATATCAAACGTCAATGTTCAGTCAACCTTTTGACTGATTCGGCTTCATTTAAAAAAAAAAATGGAATTTTCCCTGAAACATATGCTCATTCCCTTGTTATTTAAAAATTAGTTCCATAACTTATATAGAAAAATTATTTATACGCTAAAATGTTTTAGCACACCGGCGCACGTAACCTTGAAATTCACACAACACAACGAACAAACCCATAAAAATTTGTAGGCACTTTTGTTTTCGAAACACAAATTAAATTTACGGCATTTAAAAACCACTGTAATAATAAACAAATTTGTTTGTTTACGATGTTTGTTTGAGTTGACATTCTGTATTCCGGCGGGCAGATGGATCGACCTGTGAATTTCAGGTCGGTCTGGCCCAACTACCAAATACTAATAACTAGAAATCCAGCTTTGTCGACAAAGAGTTTTTGCTATTTTATAAGTTAAAAATTGATACGTCGAATAATTTCCTTTAGTAATATTAATTTTCCGGTTTCTTTTCTTTCTCTGCTGCAGGACAAAATTCATATTTTTTAAATTTAGTTTTAAATTTTAGTTTTGCCGCGCAAATTTCTGGAAATGGCAACCCCTCGCACCTCGCTCGATTCCGGCTGATTTTGGGAACGTGTACGAACGTTATAGCGAATTTTGTTTTATATTGTTTTCTAAAAATTTTTGTTATTCTACTTGAAAATGTCAAGAACTTCAATCGAATTGATATTTTTGTGGTTTTGTTGGTTTTATGCTAGGGACCAGAACAGGAAAATGCCCGACAAGCAAGGATCTTGTACATGGATAGATTCCCCAAACCGAGAGGTGCCGGCAAAGAACATTTAAGTATATCTGTGGATCAACAGTTAAGAAGAACGATAGCTTCAATGGAACTGTTGATAGAGGACTAGCAAGAAACCCAAACACGTTAGCCGCTGTACTACAAAAGTTCAAAGGTTGGAACTACAAGACTACCCTTTACAAGAAGGTTACTGCGAGAGGTACATACAGTCAAGTCGAAGCATCTGATTAATTCCGAACGATACTAGTCAAAGATGAGGCTGGATTTACCCGAGATGGAATAATTAATCAGCGCGACCAATATCAAACCAGATAAGGTTTTTCTTGAACATATCGGCAGGAGAAACGAAAACGGAGAAGATATTGGACACGTTGCTTGGCCCCAAGGTCATCTAATCTTACACAGTGTGATTTTTTCTACGGTATACGATGAAAGAAATAGTTTATAAAGGGCCAATTTGTATCCTATCGCCTATTTGTGTGTTTGTTATAAAGTGTGTAGCGTGTAGTGTGTAGCGATTTTGTGTGAAAAGTGCCTATCTTCAAAAAACTAATATGAAACATGTGTGTGTTTCTTTAAGTGATTTATGGTAATTTGTTCAGTGTTTCACTATGTGTCCTGTGTCTCTGACGATATGTTCTGAGATTGGAAGAAAAACGCCGAAGGAGTTTTAGTGGGGTATAAGCTTTACCCACTAAAACCAAAAAAACAAAAGATGTCTGTGTCCTGGATTACTTGCTAGTATACTGGCACCTAGATTCACTTCTATTTGGATACTAGGTAAGCTAAATATTTATTTTTATAAGAATCTAAAGGTTTACATATTTACACAGTTTGGCAACATTGTGCCGTAACATGTGTTTATTACACAGCTGGGCACTGTAATATGAATCATGGCCGCGGAGTCACCTGTGAGTAAGAGGATGGGTTACCGCACTTTTTAAACGTTCGATTTGCAAAAAAAAAATATGTAGCGCCTCTCTAGAACACCCCAGGAGTCGCCCATTTAAATAGAATACGTCATTTCCATAACACCCTGTATGTACAAATACAATTTCCAAGAGCATACACATACCATTTCCTTTCAAAATAATAAAATATGGATTCGATATTTAAACCTCTGTGGAAGATATCAAACAGGTGAAAATAATTGTAAATTGGTTCGAAATTACTGAACTAGACTTTATCATAGTATACTATTTTCTTTAAATCGTATTGGTAAACCACATATAGTTAGCGGTTAATTTTTGGAGCAAGTTTTTCACGTTATTAAACTTCTTATCCTGATCTATTAACGTATACAGTAGGATGTCAATTTCAAAACTTCCAACCCTTAATATCTTCCTTCCAGTAAACAATATTAAAAATCGCAAACAAACATCAATAATGTTTTTAAACAATAACCTAAAATTGAGGCAGTAATATATAATATTATATAGAATAAAAACTTAATTATTTTGAAGCTTTGAAATGAATAGCTTTAATTTTTATAAAGAATTCAAACGTTTGCAGTAATATATAATATTATATAGAATAAAAACTTAATTATTTTGAAGCTTTGAAATTAATAGCTTACGTTTACCTGTCTCTCCAGTAGTAACGACTGCTGGTGTACTAGGTGGGCCCCTACCAATGTTATTAACGGCAATAACATACATTTCATATTCAGTATACGGACTTAAATTTCTAACCGAGTAGTACATGGTAATGATCCCACTGATTTCGCTGTAAGCTTGATTGGCATATTTAGGTTTGAACTGGATGACGTAATATTGGAGATCTTCAGCCCCTGTGTAGGACCAGGTCAGTCTTACGGATGTTGCAGTAATTTCTGATACTCTAACGTTTGTTGGTGGTCCCGGTAATGCTAAAATAAATCAAGGTGGGTTAAAAAATCTTAAGTATGTAATTTCTATATTATACTTTTACAGCTTGGCGAATCAAAGGTTGGTACCGTAAAAATAGCTATTTTGTCGTAAGAACATAGAAGTCTGCCTTGCTTATCAGGTGATAAAATCAAATAGATATATATGTCTAAGTATTAGCATTGCTGAGAGAAGAGTTGAGTTACAACTTTTTAATGTGTTAATGTCTTCTAATTTCAGTAAAAGAAACTTAGTTTAATGATCATCACCGAAGATAACTTTGTACCCGAATCCTAATTGATTTCAAGGATCGCCATAATTATCGATACAGATTAGTCATTAATATACAAACAAACTGTAGAATGATATGGAACAAACTGTCAAGGAAAAATGTTCTGAGATTAAATATTATACTGCCCGAGTACGAGGTATGCAATAATTAAGTCAATCGTCCTGTAACTCCGATCAAGCCCCTAATGATTGTTTCTTGTTTATCTATTGATCACTGTATGACTACTCCTTGTGGAACAACCTTCCTAAGGTCGTGTTTCCCAACGAATATAACCTCCAAAACCAACGTGAAACGCTTTATTCGCACACGTTCCACTACCTATGTGTAAATGTCTCAGAGAATTTTTACTATAGTGCTTGTGTTTCCAAATGTGTGATGTAAAATGGCGGCTGATGGCAAAAAGCATTGAGCCAGCCGTCAAATGTCACCAGTTACGTGATTTTTATGGTCACGTGCACTAATCACAGAACTCGAGTAATCAATATGGTATTAGAAAAAAATATATATTTTAGTGGAAAATTTTAAAGAATAGAGAAATGCTAATTGAATGTGATAACGTGGTAGATATATTGGATTGCGTGTATTCAATCTTATTTGGCCGTGAACATGATGTTATTGATATAATACTCTAGTCCATTTAAGTCGGTTCTGTAGCATAATATTGATATCCTCTCTAGTTTAGAATAGTATTGATATTATTTCATCCTGCATATATCATGTTAAATCAACATACCATAAAAAAAAAACTTACATTGTACTTTAACTTGTGCTACAGTCTCAACAATCCCCAGTGCACTAGCCGCTATACAAGTATAATTCGCCGACGTCTCGATTTTCTTTAATTCTAATGTGTTCTTTCCTATAGGTAACTTATCTTCCGGTGTCAGTTCTTCTGTAGCACCTTTCCGCCATTTTACAAAAGGCATAGGGGAACCTACAGCTACACAAGTCAAATTTAAATCGTCCCCTAATTTAACTTCGTTGATTGGTGGTGGGGGTATGGAGAATGAGGGTGGAACACGTCGAACTAAAAAAAAAGAAACGGTCAATTAGCGACATATTATGATAAAAAAGTGTTTTGTGGTCTCAATTCAAAAATGTAACAGATATTAGCCCCGGTTACGGTCCCTTCGTCATTTCATTTTTAGGCAATGATTGGGATTTTTAAAATGAATAACTGTATATTATTTAAATACATCATGTAGACCATCCATTAATAAAATTTAATATTAAGAAATGAAACAACTTAAAATATGCCAATTTTTTTAATGATTCATTTCAAAGAAAATGTGTACGTATGTCATTAAAACATTTGCTTAAGAACAGTAATCAGAGCACCTTTGAAATTTGCAAATATGTGTATATTAAATGTCTTTGGTATCACAACATTATGGACAAATGGTCCAACTTTTCCAAGAACAAAAAAATCCGCAAACTTATTTGAAAATATGTATTGGACGCTTGGAGCAAGTTTGTACAGGAAGGAGAAAATAAATAATCTATCGTTGTTTATCTACAATGGAAAATTTCCATAGAAAATGTTTTGAAATTAAATTTACTAAGAAATTACGGGTAAAATATAACATTTCCGGGAATCGATTACTCTATTTCCACATAATGGAATAATAATTTTTACATGTCACCTATGGTGTTAGAAATTTTATCATAATGAAGGAAATAATTTTAAAATATAGTCATAGCATAGATAGGAAAGTTCTAAATTTGTTTTTTAAGTCAGGATATCACGCATAAGACTTTAAGGGAAATATTCCATTTCAAGGCTGTGCCATCGGGAAAAATATGTTGTTATACTAAAAATGGAAAAACTATGGCTACTACAGAACAAACAAAATTGTTCTTAAAACATACGTTAGTATAAATTGATATTTAAAGCACGGCCGATCTGCGACTGCGCAGATTAGATACGGATAGTTATAAAGTTGAACTTATCGTTACGGGATCCTGCGTTCACGAACCTTTTTTCACACACGCATCTCATTGTCAAAATATGGATTGAAAGATATCATAACCTCAAACTAAAATTATTTACGTTATGTTATCAAAGAAGCGGTGCTTTTAAGACTTTTTAACGGAACATGTCTTCTAAGACGCAGCTGATTTATTAAGGTATACGTGGTTGAGATGCGTTTACGTTGTGTTTTGGCGTTAAGCGTGTATTGTGATATGAATTGTTTTGCTGACAAGAAGTTTTTGGAGGCTTATTATGTATTTTAGATTACTTACCTTTAACATAAAGTAACGCGAACTTAGAATAATCGGTTCCAATAGAATTTTCAGCCACGCACTCGTATTTGCCATGGTCTTTTTCTTCACTGTTTCTTATTTGTAGAGATCCTGCAACAAAAAAAACTGTTAAGGTACAAATTGTTTTTCCGGTCGGTGTTATCGGTTCTATGTAAATTCTAGTTTATAAGAGCGGTCAAAAAAAGTTTCTCTAACTCACAGTTTAGACGATAATGTCATTAAGAAGTCGCTTAACAAGATTTAATACTGAAAATTAGAGAGTATCGTCCCCCGTAGCCCACGAGATATTAGATCTCATCCGAAATGGTTACCGACGTGAACAGAGGAGGGATGGAGGATGATACATTTTTTGTATCACGCCGGATAGTAACGCCATGATTTATACTACTAAAATCCACTGTTGGCACTAACATTATGGCCTAATTTTGAGAAATGGTCACGCAGCAATTTTTCAAGTCGCTAATAAAGGGTTTTCAACCAAGTGCTACATTTCGAATTTTAAGTATTAGTTGAGGAATACCAGTCGCTTAAAGAGGAAGGTTGTGCATGTTAACTTTTATTGGTTATTTTTGTTACACATACAATAGATATTGGATATTAAATTATCACTTAAATTATTTTATTTGTAGTGTTAGGTTTCCTTAAAAAATAGAGTTTAAAATTTGATCCGTCTCACCTCCTGAAGTGGTTACATATTATATAACAAAGTTTGCAACAAAATTGGTTGAGATTGATCATCGGCAAATGGGCGCGCATTTCATTTGAAATAAGACGAATGACGATGTATATATGAATAAATAAATTTCTTCACGGAAATACTTAATATTTCTACCCTAATGAATAAAGCTATCTAAATTCTTAATTGCATTTTACCTGTCATGTCATGTTTAACACTTTGATTGTAAGCTTATCGACCAGCTGTTTGATTTGTTTAGACTAGTCTAAACGTAGGTCTCTCGTGCTGTATGTCGTATCTTATGCCTCATTGTCATCATAATGCACTCAATCAAGGATAGTTGTAGACGACTTTAAAAAAATGTGATTTTACCCGCATTTGCATTGTGTTATCAAAATGTCAACACATATTTTGAGAAAAACTGAAGTACTTATTCTTGATTGGACATTATTCCCCACATATTCTTGGAACTAAATTACCTTCCACGGCACGGGGAGTATTTTTTAACCCCAGGGAAGTTAAGCTAAGTGGAACCTAATAGAGGAGACTATAATATTTTGGAATAAAGCACGTACTTAAACCCGGGACAAGCAAAACTTGCATTGACCAATTGGTGAATCTGCCTGCTGAATCAACAAAGAGAATATTTATTGCAAATGATTAGATACAACCAACAGAAATCTACTTCGGCATGGGGTGTAAGACAGTCAATAAATTTAAACCCACAGTAATGTACTTTTTCATTGTGTAATTATAAATGAACCAGGAATTCTATTGGAATTACTATAAAAAAAATTTTGGAATTCACCGTCATGAATTTTTGTTATTTTCTAAAATGTATGAAAATATCTCGCTTTGCATTTGGCCACGGCATAATATCACGGGTCGAAGATAAATAGATTAAAACTGAGACATCAAATTACTTTGTTTACTTAAGATTCGTTATAGAGTAGAGATGTTTCCATGCCGACCTGTTCAAATTTTACAAACATCATCCAAAAATCACACGGGACTAAAGTTACATTTGCTGAATTATTATATATAATGATACAAGGTGGCATTTTAAAACTTACCTCAGCTAGATTAATATATTGAAAAAAATCGTTCATAAGTTTTTAAATAAAGTATATCAAATGCTGGACGAATCTTCAAGAATTACTAAAATATCATTTACCAGGAATATTGAATATTATTAGTATAGAGTTTAGAACTAATTTTGGAAGTAATATCTCCGTACAATTTCAATAACTCCCACATCAAAAATAGTCTATAGAATTCTCGGAAAGTAGTAAAAGATCTAATCGCTCAACAACTGAGCAGTTACGTAGGTTCAAGAATTGTTGGCATTTGCAGCAAGAATAACACCATAAAACCACTGAAACTAAAACGCTATGTTTGGAAGGTGATCTTACAACTATACTGAAATATCAATTCTTGCAGAGGTGATAGTTTTCTCAGTGCCGATGAAATTAACGTTAAAGAGTCCGTCCACTACTATATTTGAACAAAGGGACAGTAGTATTTATGCTATTAAAATACTAAATAAATTGTAAAATGAGAAGTATGACTCAATATGTTAAAGGTGAACCCATGAAAAAATCAATTAAAATTAGACCATTATACAATCTTTTTAGATTTCGTAGCTTCTATTTCGGCAACTGCATTGCATTTTTTACATTTTTGGCAATAATTATTTTCACTTGTTAATTATCTCATATTATTCTATACTAACAATCAACACATAGGTTGTTATGAAATTGTCTTATTATATTTAAACCATTGTATTGTAGAAAAATAACCATAAATGTAATTTTGAGTTATTAAGCTAGAAAAATCATTTTATATCAATCCACGTGTACTATTGTAAATTTGTATACAAACAAACAAAATTAAATATGATCAGTCAAGTACAACTAACTAAGTAAGTAGTTTATTTTTCTAAATTTTGAAATTAATCTAACATTTGAAGATTCAACAGTAGACAAAGTTTAACCTATATATCCCATACGGGATGATTTCAAGGGTCGTTACCTAAGTCTTTAGACGGTCGATTTAAAACAAAAGTATGTAGGCTTCTTCTAGGAGCGCCACGGAGTCACCCATTTAAATATAATAAACCATTTCCATAAGTCGATGTATATAAAATTACAGACGGAAATAGTTTTAGCAACAAATTGAGTACTTTGAGACTCTATGGCATCAGCTAATTAAATGTTTGAATTATAACATAAACAACACTTTTGTATTAAGTCCACTTAAACAAATAAAATGTTGCTCATTTCCTCTGTAAACAAACGAGAAAGAAAATTTGGAAGCTTGGAAAACCTAATACACAGATTTCCATAAAACGAGTAACAAGATCTACATGTAGAAAGAAAATCCTCTACCTTCGGGCTGGCAGCCGTATACTTAATTAAGTTAACACTTAACATTTGCATAACATTTTAAAATATTCATTAAAATTGTTCCCTATATTTTACTTTAAGAAAGCGACGGAGTTAATACATTAACATCTTTTCAAGTAAAAATCGGTAGCGTAACAAAGGTTATCACTGTTTAGAGTGATTTTGGGAAATTGATTATTATGAAAGAATTATGAGAAACGCGATGTATTATGCTGCAGTTTATGAAAGGTTTAATCGGGTTTGTTCCTGTTTGTGTTCCTGCTAATAGTGGTCCGTTAATCTTTATGGTACGACTTATATCTTCTCTGTTCAGTCAAGGCAATAATTAATATTTCTATAATTTAAAATATCGTTTGTCACACTTTGATTAATTAAAGGTAACAAGAACGACCAGGGTTCATGTATGAAATAATAAATTATGATGAACTTAAGGAAGAAAGCAGAGCTACAGGATGAGAATGCAATATCTAAAACAGGAAGTTGATTAACTTCTTTAAATCTTCTTTTTGAAATAGTCAAGATAAAAGTATATATTTCTTTAATATAATTAATAAATATGTACTTCTTCGATAAATAATACTTCATTTATTTTTTACTTCCAATTATGAATTTTGGAACATTACTTAAGAGTAATTGATTTATTTTCTTAAAAAACAAATATAATAGATATCATATTCATCAACTTCCAGTAACAGCCTGGAAGAAATGGTAAATGTACCCCTTACTGGAAAAACCAGTGGCGATATTACCGAAGAAAAATTAAGATAGAAGAAGATAGAACTCGCAAAATGAATACAGATCTTAGTAAGTTAAGTTCCAAGCTATTGAAAATTAAGATTGATATTAAGATTTACATCAATTCTTATTTACCCTGACCAAAAACCGTGAACTGTTGCTCGATGTTAACCTGAAGGTTTACGGAGCATATCAATAACTGTAGATGGCATTTAGTAATTTAAAACTTATATTTAATCAACGGTACTTTCTGGAACGAAATCTCAGGAAATCGTATGTGATCATTTAGTTTTATCACATTTCACATTAGGTGACACTGTATACGGTCCGTGTCTTTGGGAGAGGGATGCAAGACACATCCAAATGATGCAACACTCTTATATAGGGATGATAGGTGGAAGTTAATATGAGAGGTTAGTGCTAGAATGCGAGAAAGTACTTGATCGAAAGGAGAATGTTTCATAAGCCTAGTAATATTAATAATATTAATAAGTTAATTAAAAAAAAAAAGACTATGCTAGTAAAATTTTTATAGAACATATTTTATTGCAAAATTTCCTATAAAATATAGTATTAATTACATTTTTTATTAGTAATCCGTGCCAAAATAATATTCTAAACTAAATTTCTAAAAAAGTATAGTTTTTACAATTTTTAATAAATTTAGTAAAATCAAAATATATTTTTCAATATATATTTTAACAAACAGTATAGTAAAATTATTATAGGAAAGATTTTATTGTACGATTTCCTATAAAACATTGTATTAATTACAATTTTCATTATTAATCCGTACCAAAATAATATCGTAAACATATTTTACAAAAAACTATAGTTAGGTTTTCTAATAAATTTAGTAAAATCAAGTAAAATATATTGTAAATTTTACAACGAATGTAAGTGAAAACAGTTTATTTATATCTATCTTGTATCCAGTACTTAAATATTTTTAAATGTATGGTACATTTTACTGACGACTGTTATTGTATTTTACGTATTTTTTATTGTAAAAATTACTAAGTTTAAATAAAGTGTTGTAAAAATGCTTTTTTACAAGAATTAAAAGCTTAAATCATATGAATCGTATCAATCGGAACTCGATCTTCGTAAGGAGAACAGGTGGGTGCTTAAGAGGAAGTGTACGGATACCATGTGTCGAAATTTTTACAAAAGATTTTAGTAAATTTTACAAAAATATAAATGGTTTAAATATTTTTTGTTAAAATTTTACTATAATTTAAGGGCAATTTTTGATAAAAGTTGTTCCGGTCACATATAAAGCCATGAATTATGGTTAATTTTTCTATTTTTATAGTAAAGTTAACTTAATAAAAGTTTTTCGTTCCATGTACGCCACTACTGTCGACAAATTCTAGCATAAGAAAGGGATCGTTTCTCGAAAATGGTTGCTTGTATGAAACAATCTAAGTATATAACATGTGCAGCTTAGTTTTGACTAAGATATTTTTTCATATTGTCTACGTTAAAATAATTTTTTCTTTAAATAAAATTGTTTATTTAATTTGAAAACGCCAAGAGGCGCCTTTCCCTTTATTAAATCACCCTAAAATTTTAACTGGATTGTTATTTTAGCAATCTGAACCGATCTGGGGGGTGCCGCGAAAAAAATTAATTGAAAGTAAGCGCCACCCTAATAATACATTTATTTACGTAACATTTTTAAATAACCAAATACTAAATATTCATGTAAACGTTTTCTTTTGTCATTTTGTTACAGACTCCCAAATGTTTCCCTGAAGAAAAATATTTAAAAAAGAAATTACCTTTTTAAACGCTAAGAACTAATAACAATCTTCACACAAAGGCGTCAAGTCCGACTATACCAACAATAAAAAACCGTGAGTATTTTTCACTTTTTGCTTTGTCTGGTCCGTATTTGAAACTTTTTCTTATGCAGAAAGGCTCATTTATTTTGACACGTAAAACATTTACAAAGAACTTTTTGTTTGGCGCCAAATGGGACGAATTTTTCTTGGTTGCTTGTTTGCTTTGTGATAAATTGACCGTAATAAGCGACGAGCGTTTCCCTTTTTTTAAGTATGTATGCGTTATTTTATTTGCCTTTAAAAGACCGGTTTGTTATTTAAGTAGATATACAGAACTTCAGACTATTATGCCGACATCTAGAGGCAGTTCCCCATGAAATGAAACCGCTTATAAATTATATTAGTACGGCAGCCCGTTACCAAAATGTCCTGTTATCACGCCTTCATCTAGTCAATGACTAATCGCTAGATTAATAAAAAATAAGAAAGTTTTACTCGAGTGAAAAAGTTTGGCAATGCTGCGCTTATCCGTCAGAGTGATTTCAGTCCGTAAGAAAGCAGATCGTCTTTTTATTACTACACCTTGTCCATTCTTAATGAAATCATATTAAAAATATAAAAAAAGTGAATTCATCGACAACGGACGTTTTGAGTGTTGCAAAAATTCCGTAATTTAAATAAAAGATGTAAAGAAAAGGGATATCAAAAGGTTACAGCGAACGGGTCAATTTTTTTAAAAATTGTTGATAACACTCAAAAAAATAGTAAATCGAGTCGAACGGACATTTTCCGTGTTGCTACAGGGAGGGCAGCGGAGTCGAATGTCGTATCTGTATTTTTTTTATGATCAAACACATGCACTATAGGAAAAATCAAACATAATTCATGATCGCGGTACATGGCGCGTGCATGGGACGGCTTGCTGTGTGGCTTGGTTGTCTATAACAACTCAGCATCAGCTATGTCCCTATATTGCATTATTATTGATACACGTGCTGTGTTGACTGAAAATGGTTTTGCTAAAAAATGCGTGTGTAAAAATATCAGTTCATATTTTTCTCCCATTCCCATCACATAACCACATCTTGACTTTAAGATTTTTGATATTATCATTGCAGGACATGTTGATATGAATTATCAGTAAATAAATCTATTTGATTTTTATAATATAAGTGTGTATAGGAGTAGGACTAATTAGGACTAACCAGGCAGCAGTTTTCTCTAAAAAGGTTAATATTACAGAACTGGATATAGTCATGGACGGACAATCCCACTGGCTTCATCTATTAAATTTGCTGGGCGTCAATCTGGGAGGAAATATGTCTTGGCATAACCACGTTGTGGCAATCGCCAAGATAGCTTCTCAGAAACTTGGTGTACTCTACCGAACCAGAAAATTGTACACACCTCAACAACTTTTGACACTATACAAAGCCCAGATTTGACCATCATAGAGTACTGCTCTCATATCTGGAGCTCTGCACCCAAACATACTCTTCAGCTACTGGATTCCATCGAAAGAAGGGACATTCGTCTCATTGGAAACCACGAGCTGACGAAGAACCTCGACAGCCTAGAACATCGAAGACTCTCTTTACAGATTTTCATGGAAGGTGCTCGGCTGACCTTGCCCTCTTAATTCCGCCCAGAGCGGCGAATAGCAGAAATACACGACGAACCACTGCCGCCTATCCATATGTGGTTAAGCTTAGTAGTCCTCGAACTTCATTATTTAAGAACTCTTTCATCTGGAGGACTTCATCCTTATGGAACGACCTTCCCGAGGTCGTTTTCCCAACGAATATAACCTCCAACGACTCAAAACTAACGTGAATCGCTTTTTGCGAACACGCACCACTTCCAGAGTGCACTAAAGGATTTTTCCTATAGTGCTTGTGTTTGATCATAAAAAAAAACTACTAACTTACTAAAAAAATTGTATAAGGACTCTTTAGGTGTTTAGGAAATCACTTTTTATACAATTCATATGATATTACCACCTGACAAGTAAAACATATTTCTGTGTTCTTACGGTATGCCCATGCGGATTTCTGCTCAGATTATTTAGGAGTACTAAGAGAGTGTTTGGGACTATAGGGTTGTACCCAGAGTGTACTTTTGTTACACCTTACAAAGTTTTGGCACCTTGGTCCTCTTTCGAGTTTTTGGTAAATTTTTGATGCGGGCACGTAACGACCTTTTTTTTAAGTACTCTGTTTACTATTGCCGACGTTTTTTTAGTGGTTCACTGTCTTTTGGTGAATGTTGGTACATTTTTACCAGATTTTGTACACTTTTTACGATCCAGACGGTACAAAAATTTTAAAATTTGAAACAACGCTGGTTACGTATGTACACCTATCTTGTACTGATGAGAATAAAAGGGTTCGAAACAGGTCTGTGGTTACAATCAACCAATAGAAAATTCTGAAAACTGTTCTTTTTCTTGATGGTACCATCAGCGTTGCCAGTCTATTACAATTGTAATAGATCTATCAATATTTTAACAATTACCTTAGTCATCAAACATACTATTATTTATACATTTCAGTAATTACAATCTGCAAACAGATGCCTATACGTACTTAATAGTCTTATAAAGTCAAGAAATTGTATCGAGGACATCAAAAATCAAAATATATAAAAGTATCAGGCCAATAACAACATACGGAGGCGAAACATGGACAATGACCAAAGCAAATGAGGAAAAACTTAGACGCTTCGAAAGAAAAATCCGCAGGAAAATTGTTGGACCCCATCATGACCAGACCACGGACGAATATCGTATCAAAACTAATGCCGAAATCCAAGAATTGTACAATTACAGTGAAAGCGTACAAGAGATTAAATCCCAACGACTAAGATGGGAAGGACACGTGAGCCCCGAATGATGGAATACCGTGCCATTTGGAAAAATGTTGTGCAGTCAGCCAAGACCCACCCAGGGTTGTAGTGCTAAGAATGATGATGATAATGAATTACAATTACAATATGACAAAGTGAGGAACTAACCCACCTTCTTCTTTTTTTTTAGATGTTCAGTTTTATTGTGGGGGCTCCCCATCTGAAGTTTATAATTTGGAGGTGGCCCCCATACGATAGGAAAGTAACAACCTTTTTTTGGTACGGTTCTTACTCTGACACCGTTTTTTTACTATTCTATTGCATTTCGAACCGTCAACCTATTACTTTTAATCAAAGATTCCTGGCAACACTCGGTACCATTCAATCCGAATTAGTATTTCGACACCTAACTATGTAAAACGACAAGTTCTATTTATATATAATTAAGTGTTCGACGGGGCCCATAGCCCGGAGTATAGTTGTTTAGCATTATTTCATATATATTGTATAATGTGTTTAGGAAATAATTTTTCAATATATTATATTTATATTCTACATTAAACTGCCGTGTTAATTCAAAGGGGCGTATCTACTGAAAAATTTAATTGTGAAATAAATAGCTTATTTAGCTTTCAAATTTCAATTACGCCTATATTTGTAGTTATAAACGTATTAATAGGTTTTGGTACCATATACTGCTTTTGAATTTAACAGACATTTAGATGAGCTCATTCATGTCACGTTGCTTGAACGGTATAAGTAACTTTTGACGATTTGCAAAGAAGAATTATTGCCGACAAAATATTTTAAACTAATGGGAACACCATCTAAAACGTCAATTTATATGCCATATCAAACTTTAAAACCTATTTTACCTTTACCAAGGAATGTCAAAAACTAACATTCTACAACCTGCTGATAATACAAAGGAATTTTCATAATGTGTCTAAATTCTAGATTAAACTCACAACTGCTGAAATTCTCATATACATTGACAACCGTTTCTCCCCCGCAAATGCCCTCACGTGCCAAACTTGAATTCCGGGCGCCTACTTGCGACATTTACCGCGATCCGAAACAAACATTTTAAATAGATTAGTCAAGATCAATAAGCTTTTATTTATTTGTGTGGTACTGCTTCCCCTTCTATTATCGTTGGATTTTGTATGCCGGCGAGTTTAAATCAAATAAGGATAAGTCCACAAGGGTGAGGTCGGGGAGGGCAAAACGGTGCAACGCTGAATGCTGCCTGCTTCACCGATGGCCTACGATAATAATGTAACATATATTTTTGTACTTTTTTTATGCAATGTGTCCAAAAAAGTATGCAACATATGCGAAACTTCTTTATTATTGTTTCCTCAGAAAATTGTATTCTTGATAAAAGTTGTTGCTGGCCTTAAAACAATAAACGAGTATTCAGATCTCACGTACGGCTTTAAAATTAGAATTAAAAATTAGGATAAGTTTGTATAAGGTTGTTAATTCCGAAAATTTGCAGTTTTCGAAATATTGCTAATTTAATATTTTTATATGGCGATTTTACTGCGGGTTTTAAGTTGAGTTACTCCTGTTGTGTATGACTGCGTTGAAAAACTGTCAAATTCCAAAGAAATAAATTTGTCACATATTCTTGTTATTAGGTACCTACTTTATCACAATTTCCATAAATAAAAAAGTTAAAATAATCTTCGCTTATATAATTTAAGCACCCCGGTAGGATTATTAATAATTTTCAAATGGTAAGTGACAGCTCCATACATTTCTTTAACATCTGACTATTTTTTAACGCTGTCACAGTCAACTATACAGGAGTAACCGAACTTAAAATCCGCAGAAAAATCTCCATATAAAAATATTAAATTAACAATATTTCTAAACTACCCATTTTCGGAATAGACAACCTTACACAGACACCCTTATTTTTAATACTAAATAAAAAATAATTATAAAATTTGGAGGTTTCTATTTGAAAATGTAGATTTTTGCAATTCTTCCAATTTCATTTTTAATCTTATTTTTTGAACATCCTGTATTCATAGTTTAAAAATATTATGAAAAATCTATTAAAGCAGTAGTTCACGACAATCGACCCGATGATCTTAAGAGTTAAAGACACGTTTTACATAGAAAAGTTTACGGTTTTCTTATAAGCTCCTTATTTTTTTTTTAACATAAACCATGGTGTGAGTTTAGTATGTTTTAGAAAATGAACTGCAGATATGGTTTCGGGGGCGCAGTTGAGCGGCGACAGGCAAACGCGCTGAACTACTCACATGAATTTATGTGTACAGGTCGACAAGTTTATCTGTAGCTACGAAAGGAATGAGTGCGAAAAAAATTCTGGGGTTCTGTTGTCATATATATATATATATTAAATTCTAATTAAATAATCTCTTACTGAGAAAACCCTAAAATTACATTTACGCTTTTAAAATAATTTGTAAAAGGTATATAGACAACCAATATTCTATTATAGATTCAATATTATGAAAACTTTCTTTTCATACTGTTTATTTTGATATAAAAATATGACAACATCGTGCATTGTCAACGGTTACAGGTACTAGAGCTAATTTGATAGGTTATATCACAGACACTTGATAGCGCGTGCGTTTCGTGATGTAACCGATGGGCCAACGGGCTTGTTCGGTGATGTCCGATATTTGATGGATGATGTACTCACCCAGTTGCATAGTAATTGAACGGGCAATAGCTATTGTATTGTGTTTTATTATGTCGTGTTTTAGGGTGTTATTTTAAAATTTTGAACTTTGTGATAATGAATGAGTATACTCCTGGTAAACACCTTCTCAGTCAGACCTGTGAAGTGATTGTAAATGTTTATAGGGTTTATAGAGGAATAACAAATCAATATATTTAAATTGCCACTTAAGTGAAAGCTAGAAAGGGACATTAATATGACCGAAACTGAAAAATCATCATTAATCAATTAATCATGGAGCTGTTCTTTTCCATGTTGAAAAAATTACATCTTGTAAAAACTAATTTTTTAAACCTTGCTACCTATGTATTTATAATTATGAAGACGAAAATTATAAAATATACTGATTAAAGAAAATTTCGAAGAAATAGCTTTTTCGTTGGGAAAAGATGGTAAGTAAAGTATTGGTTGAAAAACATTGTGTTTTTGATAGATAGAAGGAACAAATAATCCGAAAAAATACCGCTAAAAGTCAAACAAAGAGCGAACGTATCTGGACGCATACGCGTCACCGAATCCACTGGGCAGCAACAGCTAGCTGCCGCGTTTGCCTGTTGCCGCTGACGGAACATGGTGGTTAATAGTTAATTAAAGATTTCTGGATTTGGTAAGAAAAATCCAGTGTGTAATTACCTGAACAATGGTTTTTGTTATGGTTGATCAGGCCAAATGGCAGTCCCCCTGGTGTACATTGTTAACTATTTTAATCCATATATTTATTAACAAGCTAAAAGAAATTATATTTTTTCTTGCAGAAGTGTGGCCTCAGTCTCAATATATCCCAGATTCAAATTACGTCAAAATAAAATGAAACTTTATTTTAATCCAACGGAAATAGTTCATTTTCTCCAAGTGAAGGTATTGAAATTAGGGGAAAAACACGTCCAGTATGTATATTTTTGTTGAATATGTGGTACAGGGTGTCCCATTTTCGACACTTTTATAGTAACTGTTAGTGCTATCAAAAAACTATTGTAGATGGCCTGTACTATTTTTGGGTCAATTGACAATTTCAAAATTACCCTACATTTTCTTAGATAAAAGAGATACAGAAAAATCTTCTATAGAAAAGTTTCTATATATATAATGATTATTTAATAATCTGCCGTATTTAGAATAAGTATACGCGGTGAGGTAAAAAAGTTATCGGACCTAACCCCATTTTTTAAAATGGAACACCCTGTATATTTTCATTTAAAAATATACCATTTTAAATTCTCTTTTCAATTATATACCACACCATGGATGATATTGATTTCCTAGGCGATTTATTTAAATCTTATTACTTTAAACTACAGTGGGCCATGAAACAAGAGCTAACAACCTAGAGACAACTATGTTGACATTCTAGTTATTATTAACATTTAACGTGAATTTCATTTTTACATATTCATTTGTGAAAATGACTTATCAGCATTTTGAAAAATTTGGTATGATATTTATCATCCATGATCTGTTATAAATTTGAAAAGAGAGTTTAAAATGCTATCTTTTTAGATTAAAATATACAGGGTGTTCTATTTAAAAAAAAGAGGTTAGGTCCGATAACTTTCTTATCTGACCCCGTATACTTATTCTGAAAACGGCAGATTATTCAACAATCAATATGAAGAAGCTTCTGTATAAAACATTTTTCTGTATCTATTTTAACTAAGAAAATATAGGATAATTTTGAAATAACATTGTCAATTTTTTGATTTTCCCTCCGTATCTCTTAAGCGAGCGAAAATTTTAGAATCTTGGTTTTACCATTTTAAGTTTGACCCAAAAGAGCACATGACATCTACATTACTTTTTTGATAGCACTAACAATAATGGATATACACTATAAAAGTGTCGAAAATGGGACACCCTGTACATATTTTGAGGACTGTATAAAAATTTGAGAAATGATATAATAATAATAATAGCTTTTATTGACCAACAAGAACCCATTTACATAGTAACATAAAAAAAACATAATTTATATAACAACAAAAAACAGAAATAAGAGAACCCAAAGTCATTCAATTCAAAATTATACTACAGTACAACTGTCCATGGCCAAATTGGCCTACTGAAATGAGATTTTATCGATTGCATGTTAAATAGTTTTACGTTGTATTTATCATATACAATTAATAGGACAATTGGACAGACCATCAAGAAAACCACTAAATGACTTTACGTTTAAAATTATACAAATCTGAAATATTGCAATACCTAAATTTATAGCTTAGCAGCTCTTAAAGAAAGTTTTCTGATATTATGTCCAATTTCCTAGTTATTTTCTTATAATTTGTTGGCATCTTGTGCTGATGATGAGAACTACTGTGCTATATACAACGTGTCCAAGATAAGGAGGGCCAGTACAGGGATCTCGCAAACCGTAAGAGATACGAAGTCGGTTAAATGGAGGTAAAGTTGCGCATTTACGTGCCTAATAATATGCCCTTTAGAAAGTTTTAAAATTCCGAGTAGTTCCGGAGAGAGAGAAAAAACGAAATTCTGAAAAATCGTTTTTTTGTTTTCCTGGGTTTTTTTGCGATCGAAGTCTAAAGTAAATTGCACTTTTGCATTGCCACTTTTTCCGCTCTATCTAACAGCGTTAATTGTTTTGTAATCCGACGAGTCGTCTTCGTAGGGCCATTATCAACTTTCTTTTTTTAAATACGGTCCTGTTTTCCCGATATTGGAATTTGAGAGCTTTTTTCTCACGAATGCACATTGTGGTTTAATGACGTTTCGAGGGTTTTTTGAACAATATCAGGAAATTTTGGGATACGGTCCTGTATTTCTCCTAATTTTATAAATAATATCTCGTAAGTAAGCTCTAAATTTTTTACTTATGTTGGACTAGTTCAATAAATAACAAATAATTTAATAATAAACCACAAATAAGTGAACGAAAATCATTCCAAAACAGTAATAAAACGAACAACGAAAAAATTAAGGAACTACATAATCAGGTGTTCAAAATGATTTCCGTTATTCTCTTAAGCACAAATAATATCTTCTAACTGCCACATAATAGTTTTTTTTTGAGATAAAAAAAAACATGCGAGAGAATATCAAACTTTTCAGCATTTGTAAATTTGTTCCATATTTTCTGGAAAATAGAAAACCTCTTAAAACTCTCTCAAACGATCACAATGGGAATGTCAAGTGAAACAAATCACGCGTCACAATCTTAATTTTTTTGTTTCAAGCGCCTACTTTTCTTTTAAGTTTGAAGAAGTTTGAAATAATGTTCCTGTATTTTGTTCACTTATTTGTGGTTTATTATTAAATTATTTGTTATTTATTGAACTAGTACAACATAAGTAAAAATTAAGAGCTTACTTATGAGATATTATTTATAAAATTAGCAGAAATACAGGACGGTATCCCAATATTTCCTGATGTTGTTCAAAAAACTCTCGAAACGTCATTAGACCACAATGAGTCATACATTGTTCCATTCGGGTTTGGCAAGAAAAAAAAAGCTATCAAATTCTAATATCAGAAAAACAGGACCGTATTTAAAAAAAGAAAGTTGATAATGGAAGACGACTAGTCGGATTACAAAACAATTAACACTGTTAGATAGAGCGGAAAAAGTGGCAATGCAAAAGTGCAAATTTACTTTAGAATTCGACCTCAAAAAAACCCAGGAAAACAATAGAACGATTTTTCAGAATTTCGGGTTTTCCGGATATCTCCGAAACTACTCGGAATTTTAAAACTTTCTAAGCGGCATATCATTAGGCACGTAAATGTGCAACTTTACCTCCATTTAACCGACTTCGTATCTCTTACGGTTTTCGAGATCCCTGTACTGGCCCTCCTTATCTTGGACACATTGTATACATCATTAACATCCGTTATTAAGAATAATATATAAATGGGATTTCTGGAGAAGACCTAGTTTCTCTTAATCTTAATTTTATTGTTGCTAGTATTTTAAACGTAATTTTCTTAATAGCAAATAAAATCTTAATTTATATTTATATTATACAGGATGTCAATTTCAATATGTACTTCTTCATGTATATTTTTGTGACTTTGCCCCTGGTAAAAAATTGGATAGAGTGCCACCCAGAGTAACTACCTAGGGAACCTCATCATTCTACTAAAAGAGAACTCAAATACAATAATTTCTTTTTAATAATAATTGAAAAACCATAAATCTCAGGTAAGTTGTAATTACTACTCCTCAAAAAATAATAAATTATGGTATCATTGAAAAGATACTTAAACTACCTAAATGTTGTGTAATATCTACTCCTCCCATGGGGTTAAACCACGAAGGCTTCAAATATTCGTTAAAATTCAATCAAGTCGATGTGTCCCTCAGATTTTTAATATTATTTACTGGAAACGTGATATTAAGGAGTGGACAGTTATCAAACTGACACCCTATATTAATTTAAGAACAATTGAATCTGAAAAGTAAATCGCACATATTTAAGCCAAATTTAACTAATCTATTTAGAATTCTTGTATCGAGCAATCGTTAATGTCAATATTAAGCTTGGGAAAATTAAACTTCGCACGTGAAGGCATTCTCGAGGGCCAAATTGGCCCACTGAAATGAGATTTTATCGATTGTGGGTTAAATAGTTTGAAGTTTCCTTTCAAAAAACGTAAAATAAAACAGATACTAAAATTACATGAAATCTCATGGGTAGGTAATGGCCATATAGCAACAAATATATACGTACATAGAAAATTCTTAAATATTAAAAAGAGTACAGAATTAAGAGTAACAATTAAGCTCAGCGCCTAGTTAATTATGACGAAGCATAGAGGAGGTTCCTTTCAGTTACAAATATTTAGCTAGTAATTTTTTGTTGTGGTTTAGATGTGGGTTTTAAATTATTTATTACTGTTTTAAAAAAATAAATCCGGCTATGATAAATATTAATCCAAGACATTTTATTCCATAACGCATTTTCTTCTTTTTCTAAATATTTATTACAAAATTATTAATTTGTAATTATTACGGTAAGACAAAGTGTTTTAACTTAAAATATTTTAGATTTTTGCTCGGCTTATTGCTACTGACGCGTAAAAAAATGCCGCTAAAGGCGACTCCAATACCGAGAACTCGACTGAAAATTAAATTTCGAAATTATTAGAAAAAGGGAGCATAATTTGACTGTTTATATTTTCTTAATTTTGGTTTCTTTTTAACTTTTAATAAAAACGTTACTATACCTTCATAAAATTTTGATTTAATTATTGTTACACATATAAAAAACATAATTAGATTTAAATATAATTGAATCGGTATTTTAAAAAACAGCGCCAGTCCATTTTTTTTCAAAATTAAATTTTTGCGAGGGAACTGCAGAGTACGAGGAAGTAGTGCAATATATCCGCTGTTGTTAAAAATATGAAAAATGTTTAAATATAAAAGTTGTAGGAGTAATAGAGTTGCATATCTTAAAAATGTTTTTCAATATACAAGTTACGCCAAAAATAGGGCCAGCAAAATTTTTCTTTCAAATAGTACCAGCCATTTCTTGTTTTCTCACTGAATGGTGCACAATATTTCACATATGACCTAGTATTTTATGTTGGCGATTTATGCAAGGTTGCGAGATTATTTAATTTTCCTTGAAATTTTCGAGACAAACAGCATATGGAAAAAATAATTTTAGAACGTTACTAACCTAACCTAAAAAAGAAAAAATTATGTTTCCATAAACTTTAGAGTTACCCGAACAATTATGTCGAAACAAAACATTAATACCATATACAGGGTATTTTTTAAATCGCTACAAATCCAGCTACCTGAATAATCTGTCGAAACAAAACACCAGGATACAGGAACATACAGGATATTTTTTAAATCGCTACAAATCTAGAAATCTTTAAATAAATATAACTCGTGCTTTTCCATGTATGTATCAGTTTTTAAATCTTCCATGTTTCATTTATAAAATGTAAAAATATCGGTAAGTTCAAAACGTTGGCCATGAGTATGATGAAACTATAACAAATATTGTCTGTTTGAAGGTTGTAGACAATGGTGTTTCTTGAATAACAGAAAAGTTTTGGACTTGCATTGTCTTTATTTGTTATATATCACAACGTTTCAACTGGTAAGTATCTCCAGTCGTCTTCAGGTGAATACTAAGTACGTACTAAGGCGAATACACAGTATTCACCTGAAGACGACTGGAGATACTTACCAGTTGAAACGTTGTGATATATAACAAATAAAGACAATGCAAGTCCAAAACTTTTCTGTTATTCAATATAACAAATATGTCAAAAACAGTGGCAAATCATTGATTAGGCGCGGCAACTCGATTTATAAAAAATCCAAATTGACAATGAATTTTTGTTGAGCCCATTCACACAAAATTAGATCTGGCTTCATAGTCTTATTTGTTTGGCTAGTATTTTTACCCAAAATGTCTTAAATATGGGGATTTTTAGTTCAGCATCACTGTTAATTAATATCTATCTGTATACCGTTTGGTTCATTCAAACGATTTATTATTTTTTATATAAAACATAGAATATTAAAAAAAGAACGATACAGTTTAGAGCAAAATTTATAATAACATAATTTAAAATAACGTAATAATATACAGGATGTTCAATTTGAAAAATTATTTTTATTTTATGATTGACAGGTTTGGACCGATTTAAGAAACATTTGATTATTACCGATTTAAGAAACATTTGATTATTACCGATTTAAGAAACTAGTTAAAATGTTTTGTTTCGACAGAATTGTTCGAGTAGCTTTAAAGTTTATGGAAACATAAAATTTTCTTTTTTAAGTTAGGTTAGTAACGTTTTAAAATAATTTTTTCCATATGTTGTTTGTCACGAAATTTAGAAAAATTAAATAATCAGGCAACCTTGCATAAATTGCCAAATTAAAATACTATTTAATTTGTTAATTGTGTTAATTTTGCTATTTTGGATCTTAAAACATATCAAATTCTAGATTTTCCTAGTTGGAGGCCACTTCTATATAAAAAAAAGTTTCTCTAATGACTCTTTTGGACTGCAGCTGCCAAAAGAATAGAGGAAAGGCTTTACTGTCTCTACACTCATGCCTTTCGAATATAATGACAGCGATAAAGGAGTCGTTATGTCCCATGACTATGTTGATGTATTGCATGATCATAGGTTCAATATTTTCAAGAATCGAAATCCCGTATCGTTATATGAAATATATGAGCGTATCCTAATAACTTCTGCCCCATCAATCCAAAGCAAATGGAAAATATTAAGCAGCTGTACCCAAGTATACAAGAAAAGTATCATACCTTCTATGAAGAACTTTTTCACTGGCCTACCACAGAAAATTCCCGCGACCAAGAATTTGATATTGCAGTTTTAGTAATAAAGCACTTTTTTAATAAAACAGAACAATTTATTTAACGCTTTAGCAATAGAAAATGCGAGAATCTTAAAAGTTAAAATTATTACGTGCTAAAAAAATTCAAGCATAAGTAAAAAAATAAGAAGTTTCAAATGTTTCCTTATCATTATATAATAAACAAACCTACAAACTATATTTATACATTTTGTTTTCCTTCATTTCTTATTTTCATTATGCAGCAGTTGTTTTGTTCTCTTGTAAAATTAGGTATTAGTGACTGGTGCTGTTTTTGAAAACAAAGATTCAATCAGTGTTATATATAATTTTGTCAAAAGTTTTTTTTGCTCTTACTTGACACACAATACACGCAAATTATCATTCGATTTCGTGTTCATCAAAAGCAAAGAATTGGTGTCTATAAAGCTCGTTTCTTGCCAACAAAAATAGTCAAATTTCCTCCTTTTCCTACTTTATTTGAGCCATTACTTCCGTATCATTCATCTCGCATTCTCCAATCTAATAGAGTCGCAGACAAACATTATAAAGGCAAAGGCGATGGCTCGGAAAACATGTTTTCGTTGGTCGCGGAAGGTAATATTTCTCAGAAATTTTCTTTTTCATAAATTTTATATGCTTAGGCTCGGTCTGGTATGATACTGAACCTCTGGCCCCGGTGTTTGGCTTGCATATTGATTCGGGTTAAACGAATATCTACGGGATGTGTGGTCGGTTTCCTTGGATATGTACGGCTGTAACTAGTCTGGCATAGCAATGTGGAAGCCTTGATGTAAAAATCTAAATTCATAAATTATAAATGTCAAACACAAATGTAATACGAAAATATAGTTTATTTCTGTAATATTATGGTATGATTTAACATATTATACAGGGTGGCCCATCGAAAACAGTCCAGCAAGGTTTACGGCTGTGTACGTGAAAATTAAAAAAAAAAACTCGGACCCGTAAACTTGTGTTTTCAGGGGGACACGTTTCACTATTAATTTCATCCCTGTAACCTCAACCTCCCTAGCGGGGACGGCTACTGCCCTTGTTTTTTCTAATGGGAATGGGTATGTTGTGATACATCTTTGTAAAGGGCATTAAATTCTCTTTAAAATAGCGCTTTGTTGGTAAATTTGAGCTACGCGCCGCCGAGAAATTGCGTTTTAAAAAATGTAATTTTATTGAGTAATACTTACATGTTATCTTATTAAATGTTGAAAATGTCCGCCATTCACCTCCATACAATAGTACAACAACTGTTCAAAATGTTCTCGGACATTGTGAAGAACATCTGATGTAATTTGTTGACATGTTCAATATTTATTATGATAACATGTAAGTATTACTCAATCAAATTACATTTTTTAAAACGCAATTTCTCGGCGGCGGGTAGTCCAAATTCACAAAACAAAGCGCCATTTTAAAGCGAATTTAATGCCCTTTAAAAAGATGTATGACAACATACCCATTCCCATTTGAAAAAACAAGGGCAGTAGCCTCCCCCGCTAGGGGGGGTTGAGGTTACAGGGATGAAACGAATAGTGAAACGAACAAACCCGAACAAACCCTGAAAACACAAGTTTACGGGTCCGAGTTTTTTTTTTATTTTCACATACACAGCCGTAAACCTTGCTGGACTGTTTTCGATGGGCCACCCTGTATAATATCATAATAGTAGAGTCAAATACTATACTACAGGTCGACAAGTGGATATGTCTCTCCGACGTATCGGTAAGGGGGAAGCAATATCGTTTAAAACATGGTTTAGTCATGGGCGTGCTATTAGTATTTTAAATAATATAATAAAAAGAGGATATTCTTCAGTACATTTTATGTTGGAAGATAGGGAACTATTTTTGTCAAGGTTTAAAAAATTACTTTTTACACCATGTAAATTTTTCAACATGGAGAAAAAACAGCTACGTGATTAATTGATTAATTATGATTTTTCAGTTTTGGTCGTATTAATATCCCCTTCTAGCTTTCGTTTAAGTGGCAATTTAAATATATTGATTTGTGATTCCTCTTCAGAAATTTTTTTGCCTGCAGTCCTTTTGTAGCTACAGATAAACTTAGCTACAGATAAATTTGTCGACATGTATGTATATCTGCAACTAATTTCACACCATATTTATCATTTATCTAAATTTTGTACATTGTATATGCTGATTTTATTGTGAAGAGGCACACTTTTACAGAATATTCTCAGTCTTTGTGGTTTAACCCATTGTGAGTGGTGGATATTACCATTAAAATCTTAAATGAGAAGAGGGAGAGGGAGGGTCAAGTAGCACATCATTCAAAGGTCGTTTAATCCTATTTCCGAGCAAACCCGCACTTTATAAAAAATCGCGTACCAAAAATGGAATTAAATAATTAGAACTTTTTTAAGTCGGTGACATTGCTCCTTATAAAGAATAGGAAATTATCACCCGGTGTTACTACCTACGGACCCCTAATCATTCTACTAAACGAGGAGTAAATACTATTACCATAAACATAAAACCATAAATCTCATTGCAGGTAAGTTTTAAGTAGTACGGCAATTTTTGGAAAGCGATTGTCTCGGAAACTACTACTCAAAAAATAATAAATTATGGTATTATTGGAAAGAGATTTAAACCACCTTTAAAGTGATGTGCAACTTGACCCGTTCCCATTTAAGATTTTGAGGGTAACATCTATTCCGATCATTGCGTGAAACCACGAAGGATACTAATATTCTTTAAAAGAGTTCCACTTCAGAGAAACTTTAATTTTAGCTCCATAAAATATGTGTTTAAGTTATATTTTAATGAATTGTAATTATTGTAATTGCAACTATAGATCTAATGGCTATTAACTTTCTAAGTCTTTAGAACATTCAATACCCTTTCGATGTAAACCGACAGTGTCGATAAAGTAGACGCTCTCCAATTAACACCACTGGAAGTCACCCTCGTAACCCTTGAACAAACACGACAGGAAGTAAAAAAAAACAGCCAAGACATGTTCATATCACTTTATACGCTGTACTCCCAATAGACCGGAAGCCTAAAAGAGACACTCCATCCAGCTGTAAAAGGTTCGGTATCGAGTAACGTGTTCTCAGTGTTCGGATCGCCTTTCAAAAATGTACTCTTTACATTTATTAGTCTAATAAACAACATTTTCCTCGATGTTTATTTTTCCAGCAGGTGTGGCGTAGTGTGTTTTAAAAGGAAACGAGGGCATTTTAAAATACATTAGAGAAGAAGTTTTCTAAATAAGTTTGTTTGAAGAGTTTAGTATGCACTATTTTATGAAAATACCATGTACGAGTGTTTCTTTTGTTTTTTAATTATCGAATCTGAAAAGCCTCAAAAATATATTTAAGCGGGTTTAAAGACAAGGGGCCCTAGTAGCATTTCATTAATTAAATTAAATGCAGGAAAAAAACTACATATTTCTACCTGCAAAAAATCCATGCTTAATTTCATTTCCATTGCTACCATTATTTAAACTGAATTAAAGCTCCCTTTTATGAGATTTAAATTATTTTTTAGGGTCATCTACAACATTCGACAGGACCGCATTTCAACTTTTTTAATGTAAATTTCACTGGTTAGTTAGAAAAAATATTTCAATCAAAATTTCGATTAGTTCGATTTAAGACAGCGTTCCCTGCATACGATTTCTGACGATATGATGATTCGACGGTCCCCTGATTGGTGTAAACTTTTGGTGCCAAATTCCGTCCGAATATTTGTAACAATCGACATGATGAGCTTTATTTTAACTTTCATCCGACGTCGTATGTTTCTTAACCTCACTTTTTTCTAAACCAAAAATTAAGAAGAATGACTTATTGAGTATTTTGGGAATTATTATAAGCTACTAATGCACCAAATTAAAAATACATTAATTTTAAAGTTAGGTAGTTACCAGATATATATTATATTGTATACGAGTGACACTCTCTTCTTTTCCAACAAGTGAAATTCGGTTCCGAAGATAATGTGATATGCAAAATATTTTCGTATATATGTAGGTACATACCTGAAATACTTTATACTTGGATTGATCCACGACTTTTGCAAAAAAGCACCATGCACTTGTGTCCTTTCATCTTAAACAAAACAAGTCACTAACCTACCAAACAGCGAATGGAATCACCACGAATTAAAAACTCCTTTACAAACATTGTTGTTAGGTAATGAAAGTTTATAAGCACTAATATACCGACAACAATGTGGATGAACCACTTTTTATTCTGTAATTTGAAAAATCATCCAGAACCAAAGATGGCGACGAATAACAACAATCAAATAATGTCGGGCCGGCTCTGATGTGATCGATAAAATTTCCACCCTACTGCGCAAACGCAATAGGCCTGCGCCATCTCCCATAGCGGGTACAAGGTATTATTTACTTTATTAGAGAACAAATCATTAGTCGAAATGGTTTCAACACATCCTTCTTTGTACGACTAAAATCATGATACAACAAGACTTCTTTTTACCATGGACTAAAATGCACTTTACAATGATCAAGTCGTACGCCCTAGCCGCATGGAGGTAAATGTTTGGCGAAACGACTGATGCATCCGGCCGCCGTATTGCAGCAGCCGCAGCCGCGGGTCGCGTTGTTTTTGCACCGTGGGATTTGTGACGTCGTTTCATCCATACCGCTAATTGGCTATGCGAAGGCAATTTTGCCAGTATATCAAATTTGTTCAAATAACCACGAAATGGTCAACTCCTTGGAATTTGTAATTTTTGATATCCCCATATATAACAGAATTATAAGGCCATAATTGCCTCGTTCGTACAGGCAGCGGTCAGAAACCGTTAGCAAACTGACGACATATGCCAAACCTCTTGTACAAAATCAGGCATTCGCAAAAGCCTAACTCTTGGTTATGTATTGGTTTCTAACTGTCGGAATAATTCGGTGATTGGGACCGAGTTCTTGCACAACTGTATGATGTTTTTTGTATTTGTATGATAAATTAAACTCAAAAATCTATATTTTGATATTTCAGGAAAAAAAGACAAAATACTGATGGAAACTAAATTGGACAGTTTGGACAGAACTTTGTCAGAGTCCTTGCGTGAATGTTTTTTTACTATCAGTAGTAAGTGTGAATTGTAAATTATTTTAAGGCAAATTTTTTAAAAAAATTATATTTTTCATTACTCGATATTTTTTTGTTATAGAGTTTTCCAGGCAATGATTTTATTAGTTCGTGAAAGAAGAAGGAAAGAAAGTTAAACCTATTTCCTCTTTTCCAGTCTGCATTTTGCAGATTTAAGGTCCATTTATTGTTATTGTTTATTGTTTTTGGTTTTAAGTTAAGTTCAGTTGCGCTGCGCTCGCAGTTGCAGTTTGCTGAAAAACAATTTCTAACTTAAGCCCTGGTTTTTATTACATTTCGTTACGAAATATTTCGGTGGATTGGAACGGAAAAGTTCGTCGGTGGTCATTTGGTCACATGTGTGATTTTTACTGCAGTACAAGTGCGTGGTTAAAATTGGACGATATTAGTAGATTCATTTGTACAGGGTGATCACGTATTATGTTCCCCCATCTTAACCTTTTTATTTTACGTAATTGAGAAAAATTGAAACGATTGGTATACAAGGTTTTTAAAGTAATATTTGCAATGGGAACAAATATCATTTAGATCTGTTGATTTACAAGTAGGGTTGGTTTTACTCAACATGATGTTGAGGCCCTTTGTTAGATACCTATTTCATAATATGCAACCAAGTAATTTACGAAACAACTTATAGAGTTACGTACAGGATATATAAGACGACACTAACTTGTGATCGTATGAGATTAGTAAATCATAATAAATTACTTTTGCATAACTTATTAAGAAAAAACATTTTTTGAAGTGATAAGGGACCCCGAATCGCGTAACGGGCCTAGGGCATAATATTACTAAAAATAGGCACATTGTATATTCCGATTTATTAATAATAATAAAGTCGGTAAAAATAATGAGCGCGTTTAGTTACGCCGATTCTTTATTCTGCCGTAGATGTTCTTGCCCTGTTGCCAGTTTGAGGCACCGCACTCACGCCTAATTTAATTTGTCAATTTAAAATCGTATTTTTTATTTGAAACTCTTTTATTTTTTGGTTCTTTTCGAGGCCCCTTTAAATACGAGGCCATAGGCTAGAGCCTAGTATGCCTAGTGATATATCCGAAAACAACAAAGAACCGATAACCCGTGTCACTTAATAATGACACACGTCAAGCGGAATAACTTTTCGTTGAAGAAATTTCGTCGGTATCCACCCTTTTGGATTTCAACGGAGTTTTTCGGCTGCAGATTTTTATTTTTATGAACTTTTATTTTATTAACTATGAGTGTAAAATACCATAAACTAGAGTTTAGTGCCTTAGAAGATGAATTGTTGATAGAAAGTAAAAGTAGATAGATAGAGGGTAAAAGAAAATCCACCCATATATGCAAAAAAATTTAAAACTTTTAAAGACATACAAATGAAGGAGAATATTTGGAAAAAAATAGCGGTAGAATTTGGATCAAATAAAACATGTATGTTCATTGTTCAACCCTACTTGTAAATCAACAGATCTAAATGATATTTGGTCCCATTGCAAATACTACTTTAAAAACTTTGTATACCAATCGTTTTAATTTTTCTCAAGTACGTAAGATAAAAAGGTTAAGATGGGGGGACATAATACGTGATCATCCTGTACAAATGAATCTACTAATATCGTCCATTTTTAACCACGCACTTGTACTGCAGTACAAACCACACATGTGACCAAATGACCAACGACTGACTTTTCCGTTCCAATCCACCGAAATATTTCGTAACAAAATGTAATAAAACCAGGGCTTTATAAACTTGAACTAACTCGAACGAACCGCCGCGGAGTTTATAAATGATCCAGCATGTTTTCATTTGTTCAAGTCGAACAACAGCTGACGGAGTTGAACTAAACTGCGCGCAACTGAGCTGAACTGAAGCGACAAAGTCTATAAATGCCATTTTAATTGTTTATAATGTTTGTTCGAGTTTGTTCGTTTGGAGACTTGTTCGTAGAACAGAAAATATCCAACTTGCTGTGAACTGCAACGCACGAACAGAGAAAAATTGACAATCGGTTGACAACTGCTTGAACGAACGAAGTTAAAATACAGTTCAGTCGAGGAAAGAATGAACGTGCGCCATCACATGTATAAGTGCGATTCAAATCGAGATTACATAGACCAAATAAGAAACAACCACGTCAGCAGCTAATAGACGTGATTATTTCCATCAACTGTTAAATTTACTGTTTCGACTACTCAATTTGTTTCATTTACACCAGTGAACGTAATTATTTTGAAAAAATTTACATCTTCCTTAAAAGTGATAAGTATTGGTCCACAACATTTTTAAAGAGAAGTAATTAAATGGTTTGCCGTTATTAACAGTTAACCTGCGAAATGATTACTTGGTCAGCAAGAGGTTACAATTGGTCAGTAGAAACAAGTTTATTTCAGAGGTCCCAGGGTACTGTCAATTTCTGTAACTTTCTTGTGTTTTCTTCTGCCGAATACAAAAGGAATCGGCTACAAAAGGTGTAGCGGGGGCGGGTTTTCACTTGTTTTTCCCAGGGCACTGTCACGATTCAGAAATGTTTGCTGTCCAGAAGTTGCTGACCAACTAGCCATATTGGCTGACCGATTACATTTTTCTGTTCGGAAAAATAAGAATATTTTGCTAACGAGTTAAAGGATACCTATTTTTAAACAGTGTTTCTAAGTAGGCCGAGTACTAGAAAATAACTTTTAATAAATGTCAAGTTTGAATGACTTTATTATTAAATATATGCATATTTTTCTAGATTTTTATTATTATTTACCCGCGGCAAACGTAAAACTACATTAAAGTAGGATTTAGTGAAAAAATATGTACTAATTGTTTATTTGCACTGTATTTTCCTATTTATCGACTTGTTTTCTTTTGAAATTTTATTCACATAACTTTAAACTTACGAGACGTCAAAAGGTTTGAAGTCCAAAGTGGGGAGCATAAGCTAATATCGATATCGTCGACTATCGATTTTGTATTATTAAAAGTATTTTTCGAATTATTATATAATTTAATTTAGGTTCTGGAAATAATCTTAATTATCGATTAAACTTTTCATCGCAAACACTCAAGAGTTTTTTTTTTGGAAATTTTACTCAATGATCCTTTGGGCATGTTTATTCTGATAAAATCTGTGATAAAAGATGAGTGATTTAATCACACTATCTGACGACATTTCGTCATATTTCCAAAAAAATTTTCGGGAAGATGAAAGATTTTATCGATAAAAAATTAATCTCTACTTATATTACCTTCAATTAATATCAAGGCCGTAGATATAAAAATTTATAACTTGTAAAATATTTTACTTTGTCAAAAATTAAATTTTGAAATGTTAGTTGATACATTATACGTATTTTAACTTGTGTTATACGTATTTTAACTTGTATACACCCACTTAACAAGCTTATATTTTCTGCATTTCTGAATTAATTATTTTTAATCTTGGTGTGCTTACGTATAATTCTAGGACGCACTTTTCTATTGGATAAAATTTTAGTTAACTCATTGGCGTCCGAATTTATAACGTTTTTGACATTGCATGAATAAATTATTAGAAGTTCTATGTACGAAGTTAATTTTATAGCAAAAATTAGTACGTCACTGCTTTTATCTGTAGTATTTCTTTAGACAAGGCAGTTAAACATTCGCCATTTTTGATAAGTAGCTTGTTCCCTATCGCGCATATTTTAGATGTAAATATTTTCAAAAGAAACAAAAATAAAATTGGTCATACGCATTCCACGAGTTGTGTCAATTTATTGAAATTTTTTATTTGGTCGTTATAAACGATGCCAAATCGACTTCTAATATTGGTTTTGAAATAAAATAATCGCTGAAGATACTTTACTCTTTAAATTATTATATTGAAAGCTCGTACGCCAAAGTTTTAAGCAATAGAAATGTGCACTTTGGGATTATACATAACCGTATCAAAATTGGAAACAATCAATTCGGAAATAACAAAGATATAAGCTTGTTTCCATTATAAGTGGGATATCCTATATATGGCATATTGTAACTGAATAATTTTATCTATGATATACAAGATTTTGCACCGACTTCGGTAAGGCCATCTGCACACGGAGCCGTCTCGTCATAGACGCGTATAAGATTCGTTCGTCATGCAGCGACGATTTGTATACGCCTTAACTTTTGCACACGGAGCGTATCGTCATAGACGCGTATAAGATTCGTCGATCTGTCTCGCCTTTGAAAATCCGCCAATTTTATTAGTAGTGCGGCCTCGGTGTTTAGACTTTGAAGATGTCGAGTGATAAAGAGGACCTAATTTGTTTGTATATAAATGAAACTTCTTCACCTCAAAATCGACGAAACTACTTCGCAAATTACGTTGTACACCTGAATGTTGCTTCACCGTGGCAATGGAATTACTGTATATAAAATGAAAACCAAATACTTTGTAGATTTTTTTTCATTGCCTATTATTAATGACCTGACAATTGCATCTCTCTCGCTATTGCCGCCCAAACTTTTTCCGTTACGTCCACAGTCTGGAGTACTCCTGAATGGTATTATTATATAAACATTCATACTTTTCAATAAATTGCACAAATTTAACAGTTTCATCCGCCATTCCACAAAGAATACGTGCTTTTCTCAGCTAAGCGTACTGAAAGCAAACAGCACCGCTATACGCCCGGCGTATTGCAGCTTGTCTGCTTTGACGAATCCGCGCCGGTGACGCCTCGTATTATGCAGTTCGCTATTGAAACCCAAAGCACAAAAGCGTACGCACACCTTCCGTATGTCTCATCTAGTACGCGTCTATGGCGAGACGCTCCGTGTGCAGAAGGCCTAAGTCTGTGGTTAACGCCGCAGTCGCTGACAACTTTGGACATGTGTTTGTGGGTTAGCATCCGCATACCGCTGCTGGGCCGATTCGGTGGATTTTAGTGGTACTAGTTGCTGTCGTCATACAAAAATAGGAATTAGTGACAAATGTTTCCTTCCGTATTTCCAATATTTTGTAAAAAAAATAATTTAGTTAAAAGTCAAATTCGCTGTATTATTATTTCATAACAAATTCATGTTAACTAGAGGAAATTTTATAATTATTTCAACATATGATTTAATATATAACAATGGTCGCAATGAACTGAAAATCAAATTGACAAAATTAGGACATCATAACATAATAATGTACCGAAAACTATTCGACAGTTGGCCATTTAATAATTTAAACGGATTGGAAGTGCAACTTGCAAATTCTGTTCACAAACTGCATTTGAAACTTTCAAATAGGTCAAAAGGTTCGCTAGTAAACGGGAAATTCGGCAGAAAATGTCCGAATTCGGTCAGTTATTCGGCTATTTTGGTCGCAGTAAATTGATTCGAATATTATTATGCTTGTCTTTTGTACTGGTTTTCATTTAACTTGTTGTTCAATATATATGTAGTTGCTTCTATTGTATCGACTTCAAATCGATGCACTGCAGTCTAAAAAGGGCTCCGGAGTTATATCTCTACTACCTGAATTTTTAAACTATAGGATGTACTTTATTTCAAACATAAATTCACAATGATTTGCCATAATATGTAGAAATATTATAAAGGTTATATTAAGGTGCATATAAATAAACGAGACCGAGACGCGCCTGAGCCGTGCCACAACGAGCGTGGTTCGTCATTGGTAAGGGCTGTGAGTTTCGGACGCGCCCCTCGAGGAAGGCTCGTCAAAGGCTCGCAGCGAACGGGTTTGTGACAAGCTGCGGGGGCTGGACTTGGAGCACCATCAAGCGAAGTTCTCCAAAAAACAACCATTTCCGACAATTTACTGGGATCTAACAACACTCAACGAAGAAATGGTGTGGCACCTACAGTTGCTAACCAACCCAGAACTAGCAACTTCAAAATTGATTTCTGCAATATTAGAGGGCTTAACACGAACATCAATTCAGTCCACCAGCACTTACAATCTTCCAAGCCTCACGTACTCGCACTGACCGAGACAAAGGTCAGATCGTCAACAAACACCGTCAGCTATTTATACCCTGGATACGATTTTCATTTCCGATTCCGACGCAACTTCGGCGTATGTCTTTTTATTCGAGATGATCTCTGCTGCCAACGAGAACCTACACTGGAACCGAAAGACTTTGATGTAATGTGGTTTAAAATATCAACAACGAAAATCACCAAGTTTATCTGCTGCCTTTACCGTCCTCCAAGTGATACCCATTACAGAGACCTTTTCTCATCACTAGCCAATACAATCAACTTCTTGCAAACCAACCATCCAAATGCCGAGATTGCTATCTTTGGTGACTTTAACGTCCACAATGTCAACTGGCTTAAATATTCAAATACAGACGATGAGCAAGGCCGCGAGGCCGAATCCTTCGCGATCAGTTCTGGTCTAACTCAACTCGTAGAAGAACCAACGCGGATTCCAGACCGAACTGGAGATTTTGCTAGTCTTTTGGATCTTTTCTTAACGTCAAATCCCGATCTATATACAGTCACCGTACAGCCTCCGTTAGGATCTTCCGATCATAAACTTAATTCAACTCTAAGCGAACTACCAATTAATTCTGAACAACCTCCTAAACCTCGCAAGATATGGCATTACAGATCGGCCAAGTGGGAAGACCTGAAAGACCATTCTCGGACTTTTCCTTGGATGAGCGTATGCTTCTCTTCTGATGATCCATCCGTCTGTGCTGGGGAGGTCTCCGACGTCATTCTAACGAGCATGGAAGCATTTATCCCCTCCTCCCAAAAACGCCCTTCCAACGGCAAGCCCTGGTTTAGCAAGGATTGTGAGCGTGCTGTCAAATCTAAAAATCTGGCTTACCGACAGTGGCGTAAAAACCCTACCACTGAGAATCGTACCATCTATATTACCGCTCGAAACAAATGTAAGCTAACAATAGATCAAAGCAAAGAAGCCCATAACGTGAGGATTAGAAACAAACTTCTTGACTGTCCAAACGGATCAAGGTCCTTTTGGTCAGTCGCTAAGGCCGTCAGCCAAAATTTTACCAAATCAACTATTCCACCTCTAACACGTCCCGAGGGTACAATAGCATCCACAGCCGGAGACAAAGCAAACTTACTTGCTGAACTATTTTCTTCGCATTCCACTGTAGATTTCCAGGGAAGAACACCACCCGACATTCCTGCAGTTGAATCCGAAATGACCGAAATCGTGTTCCGTCAGCGTCCCGTCAAACGAATCCTGAAAGGACTCGACGTCAAAAAAGCTACTGGTCCAGACGAAATTCCTATTATAGTTCTCAAGACATGCGCCGATGAACTAACACCAGTATTTTGTAGACTTTTCAACTTATCCTACAAAAATGGAATATTTCCATCTTGCTGGAAGACGGCGCGAGTCCAGCCTATTCCAAAGAAAGGTAAGAGAACCCTGCCTAACAACTATCGACCAGTCGCATTGCTTTCAGTTATATCAAAAGTAATGGAGAAAGCTATTAACCAACATCTTCTAAAGTACCTGGAAGGCTTCAGCATCATCAGCGATCATCAATATGGTTTTCGGAAGTCCAGATCAACTGGAGATCTTCTAGCCTATGTCACCCATATTTGGAACAACGCAATCGAACATCATGGGGAGTCTCGGGTTGTTGCGCTGGATATTTCTAAAGCTTTTGATCGTGCTTGGCATGAGGGGCTTCTAAGTAAACTGCGATCCTATGGTATGCCCACTCGATTCTGTGCATGGTTATCTAGCTTTCTTAAGGACCGCTCTCTGCAAGTGGGGATTGACGGATTTCTCTCAGACACCTTCACCATCAATGCCGGTGTTCCTCAAGGGTCCATATTGTCTCCCACTCTCTTCTTACTCTACATTAACGACCTTCTAGTGAAAACTAAAAATCCGATATTTAGTTTTGCTGACGATAGCACACTTTTCTCATCTTTCTCTTTGAATGCGCAAACATCGGCTGCCGACGCACATCTTCGCAGACAGCATGAAGTATCACGCCTCAACAAAGACCTGGAAGAAATTTTGGCTTGGGGTGACAGTAACCAAGTCGAATTTAACGCTAAGAAAACCCAGGCATCATCTATTAATTTGCTGGGTGTCAATCTGGGAGGAAATATGTCTTGGCATAACCACGTTGTGGCAATCGCCAAGATAGCTTCTCAGAAGCTTGGCGTACTCTTCCGAACCAGAAAGTTGTACACACCTCAACAACTTTTGACACTATACAAAGCCCAGATTCGACCATCACTAGAATACTGCTCTCATGTCTGGAGCTCTGCACCCAAACATACTCTTCGGCTACTGGATTCCATCGGAAGGAGGGCTATTCGTCTGATCGGAGACCACGAGCTGATGAAGAACCTCGACACCCTAGAACATCGAAGACAGGTTGGGGATTTGACTCTCTTTTACAGATATTTTCATGGAAGGTGCTCGGCTGACCTTGCCCTCTTAATTCCGCCCAGAGCGACGAATAGCAGAAATACACGACGAACCACTGCTGCCCATCCATATGTGGTTAAGCTTAGTACTCCTCGAACTTCACTATTTAAGAACTCTTTCATCTGGAGGACTTCATCCTTGTGGAACGACCTTCCCGAGGTCGTTTTTCCCAACGAATATAACCTCCAACGATTCAAAACCAACGTGAATCGCTTTTTGCGCACACGCACCACTCCCAGAGTGCCCTAAAGGATTTTTCCTATAGTGCTTGTGTTTGATCATAAAAAAAAAAAAAAAAAAAAAAAAAAGCTCGTAAAGAAGTTCTGTTTGCATCAGCGAGACCGACCACTTTTTATAGAATATAGAGCGGTCTAAAGAAGGCATAAATATCATCATGTTCATTTGAAACCAACAATTGTTTTTTTTTCTTAAATAATAAAGACGTTCTTTATTATTATTTAGTGGAAATTTACAAATTATTTTCTAACGTGTGTCTGAGGGGAGAACCACTGGGGTATTTTATTGTACCAGTGGAGGGTATTTTTTGGGAATTTATCTAGAACATGTTGTTTTTCGGAATTGTTTTCGGGTATTCATGAGTATTTTGAGGTATTCATGAGTATTTTGAGGTATCTGTAGGTATTTAAAGGTATTTTTTAAAAAGGGGGCATTTTATTATACAAATTTTAGGTGGTGGTTTACCCGTCGGTGGGATCCCAAAGTGAAAGATTATTTAAAAAAAAAAATAGAGATTGCGTCAGTCGTCGAGAAATCTGTAATGCGACAATGAAAAAAATGTCGAGTTTATTGGCGACCTACCACGCCAAATTTTCGTTTTTTATTCACTAAACTTGATAGTAATAAAGCACCACTGTACATAAATAATAAAGCTGCCGTCTGTTCTTCATCGTCAGAGATGGTCTACCTCCTTTGGCTCGCCGTGTGCAACTACAAATAAAATAGGTTCGTGGGAAATTCGTGGCGGGTTCGACTTGCCATGCGGAAATTCGAAAGAGGCTCGTGGTGGCATGTTCGTTGAAAAAAGGCTAGTTGAGAAATAGCGGATTTAGGACATAAATTCCTTCTAGACAGGAAGGACCTAGGCACCTATCGATAATTTTTTAAATCGAAGGTAATATAAGTAGAGTTCGTTTTTTATGGTTATATCGATGTTTAAATTGATTCGATAATTAAAACGACGGTCGTGTTATATTTGATTAGATATTTCCAGAACCTAAATTAAATATTATAATAATTCGAGGCGTTTCGTAAGTTTAAGGTTACGTGCCTAAAATCTTAAAAGAAAATAAGTCGACATATAAGAAGGAAAATACATTGCAAATAAACCATAAATATATATTTTTTAATTGAATCCTACCTTTAAAGTAAATTCAAACTTGACATTTATTAAAACGCATTCTCTAGAACTAGGCCTACTTTGAAACGTTGTGGGCCAATGAGAGACATTCCTATAACTTATAAGAAACCTGAAAATTTTATCAGTATAATCACATGTGAATGGTGTAAATGAAACAATTTGATTGGTCGAAACAGTATATTTTACAGGTGATGGAAAAAATCTCCTGAAAATAATAACAGGGTATAAACAATTTCTTTTCCACATACATACATACAAAAAATAACATACAGCGAGATAAGCGCCGTAGAAGTTTATTCTCTGTATAAATCTTTTCAATTTTTTAATATTTTGTGTGTGGTTTTTCAGTTTCTATTTTTCTTCATTTTAGAAAATTATTTTATCACTGTGTTGATCAATAAAAGTGAAGGCAAGTCAACTTTAGTTAAATTTGGACAATAAGTTTTTCAATCAGCTTTGCATATTGAAAAGTAATTTTAGTAAACCCATTTTAAATTGAGTCCATCAATCAAACCTTGATAATTATCGCAAAGAAAATGGCAGCTACGCAATACTTACCAAGCAAAGAATGGACCAGGATAGGCAATAAATGTTTTAATTTATTGTACTACACAGTCATCAGTATCGTCTATCACTATTTACTTGTATTTTCCTCTTTGAAAATACTGCTTCAAAACTGGGAATTTTACTACAAAAATAGTAAAACTAACCTTAATATGTGGCTCTAGATGTGACAGGAATAACTTTTATTTATAACTGCAATTAAATTATAGCCAAATTATAATCTAAATTTTAGTAAAAATTACAAAATACAGGGTGTTATGGAAATGACGTATTATATTTAAATCGGCAATTCCTGAGATGAAAACAAATTGAAGAAAAATATTTAGTAATTTATTAAACTTACTAAATATATCTTTTGTAGAATTTACTAAAATCTTTCGTAAAATTTAATACAATCTTCTGTAAAATTTACTAAAATCTTTTGTGAAACTTAATAAAATCTTTTGTCAAATTACTAAAATCCTTTGTAAAATTTATTAAATTCAAAAATTTTGACACATTGTATTCCCAAGCGGTCACCCATCCAAGTACTAACCGTGCCCAATGTCGCTTGGCTTTAGTGATCGATGGTATGTTTCCTGATCAGTTCTCCACCTATTATTTGTTCGGGTTTGTCTGAAGGAAGAACGAAATCCCAGTGATCCGTTGCCTCTGATTTAACCTTCCATTCTTATAAAAAACATTTTTACAGCACTTCATTTAAATTGAGTTATTAAATTATTTTCACTATGCATCCGTTGTAAAATTTAAAATATATTTGAGTAATTACTTGATTTTACTAAATTTAATAGAAATTCTAACTATACTTTTAGAAATTATGTGTATCTACAATATTATTTTGGTACGGATTATTAATGAAAATTAAATTGATACAATATTTCATAGGATATCATCGTACAATAAAATCGTTACTATAATAATTTTACTATAGTGTTTGTTCAGTTTATATACATTCGTTGTAAAATTTAGAATATATTTCACTAATTACTTGGGTTTACTAAATTTATTAGAAATCTAATTGTACTTTTTTAGAAGTTATGTCTAGATATTATTTTGGTACGGATTACTAATAAAAAAAGTAATTAAAAGGAACTTTTACAATAAAATATTTATTATAAGTTTTACTATAGGCTTCTCCATGTACAGGTAGTTCATTTGCTTAAACGTTCGTCCTATGTTTTTCCTTGACCCGGATTCTGTCGCTACAATGGGAATAAAAATCGGGAAAGGGTGTGTACGAGTCGTACGAAGGGCTTATTTGATACAAAATTGGCGTCAGTAAAATATGTTACCGATAAACTCGGATCCTTTTCCGATCTTGTACATTATTCATCTTTTACGCTAGTGCAAATTAAGTTCGTGACTACACAGACAAATTCTAAATTTACAGGCAAAATGAGAGAAACTTTTTTCTTTGTACAGAAGTAACCCAAGATTAAGGAAAGTATATCTAAAGATAAAATTAGCGATACTGTTCCTAATACGTATATAAAGGCCTGTTTAGGTCTGGAGGAGAATAACCTATCTAGTCCACAATTATTGGCTAGAGAAGTAATATAATATTGTTTGTAAACAAAATAAAAAGCCCTGTAACTTTTGAGCGACTATAATAATGTCATTGGGAATAACGTTGTATACAATTTAATGCTCTACAAAAAAAGTAATTACTGCAGTTATCATGCATAACATCAACGATTTGCGGAATACTCAACATTACACTTTTCGCAATGTATATTTTACAATTACCTATTAACAAACAAGAACGTTTGATACTGATTATTTCACATACCGGCACCACAGTCGTTTGTCCAATCAAATTAGTCAATTTCATCCATTCAGTTATGTATACAGGGAGTCCGGTAAGTACCTCCTAATCTCTCGGGAGCATACAGAGGAGGTTAATAATCACATTTGTCATAGAACGGAGTTACAGAGCCCCTGGGTAACCCCAGCGATTTTGGCTCTAACTTTTAAACCGAACGGTGTAATTTAATGAAATTTTAATATTTTATAGAACCTATAAATTGTCATTAAATCACATTACAGTGGATGTGTTATTGTAAGGGAAGCCACAAACGGACTTGCCACTACACTCATTGGTCCAAATTTTGACCGGTATCATTTGACAGAGCTGAATCTCGAACACCACCAGTTAGTCTCTTTTTTAAAGAGGAGTGACTAAAGTATTTACAAAATCAGTTTTCAGCTTTGTCAAATGACACCGGTAAAAAGTTTGGCCCAACAAATGTGGTGGAAAGTCCGTTTCTGACTTCCCCGATGATGTAAAACATCTACTGGATCTGGTATTCTGCATACACTAAGACTAGCTGAGTGACACAATGACTCTATTCATAATGAAGCGTATCTTTTTACAATATTTCGTTTTCTGACATTTTCAATCAATCAGAAGTTACAAATTTTTAGATCACCAACAATATAGTATTGAAAACAATTTATAATATAATCTTTCGACACTAAAAAGATATCATAATATGACCATCTTCTCTACCAACACAACTCTAATAATGAACTACAATTTTGCTTGCATTGTGATTTTAAAAGGAAATAATATGAGACATGAAATAAATGAAAATCCTGTATATTCAACAGAATTATTATTTTAAAATGGCATTTCCTCATGGGCATCATATATTGTATAGTTTAATGACTCTTTATGGCTTCTAAAAAATATCAAAATTTCATTAAATTAAACCAGTTCAAAAGTTAAAGCCAAAAAAGTAAATCGCTTTGTATCTCTTCGTATGTTTGCACTTTAGGAATATTTTTTTTATGACAAATTAGGTTTATTTCGATCTCCTCTGTATGCTCCCGAGAGATTAGGGGGTACTTATCGGACACTCTGTATACTATCTTGACGTAATAATTTGCGATAAAAGTCTTGGACCTTAGGTCTCGAAACGAGATATTAGTTTCGAACATTTTGGAAGGAACAAGTGTAAAACGACCTAAAATCGGTTAAACTCGAAGCTGTCATGATGCTATGATAAGAAACACTCCTCAAATTAGATGATAATTAATTCCGCATTTAAAACATAGCCCAGGTTTGAAATGTGATCCCTTATATCCTCTTGATATACAAATTCGTAGTTGTAATTCTTAAGAAAAATTATTTTCCTTGGTATTATTGTACATTGTTAAATGTGATGATGATGTGATTATTACAAAGTAAAACAAAATACTTACCAGGTTTATCCTCCCTGACTGAATACCTCGGATTATTGCTCATGTTAATGGGGAGCATGTTTTTCAGCCACGTGATTTTCGGAGGGGGATTCCCCGATGCGGCACAATTAAGCATCGTGTTATGTCCGATCTCGACCACCTTGTTGTTTTGCGGCGACTCGGTGATTTGAGGAAAGCCCGGGGGCAGTTTGTCGGCTGTAACAAGGGTTGTCAATTAGATATATGGCTTATACTAAAGGTATGTGTGTAGAGTATACGATAAATTGGGGATGTGCGATACTCCCAAAAGTACCGGTATTTGTGGATCGATATGTACCGACTTGGAAGTATTAGTACTCTGAGTACCGGTATATTGTTTTATATAAATGTATAGGATATCAAAAATCAACAAAAATATATTTTGAAATTGCTTTTGGAGATAATTTCTGAAAAGCGATGGATAATTTTTAGTCTGTGGCGGCTCGTGGGCGGAAATATAGAGGAAGATCCAAACTAATCCAATTTCCCAATCCAATAATTCTCCACGAAATAAAATAATTAATAATTAAAACAAGTTAACACTAATAGTTAAATAGTTTAATAATATAATACAAAGCAAAAATATTCTTAAATACACATCAGATTATCGTTACGCATCAATACAATTTACGCCTAAGACAAGGGAGTGACACTTCCTCTAGTTGCCACTCATTATAGTATAACAAAATTAGTTACCCAATTATAATCGTTCAATACAAAAAATATAAACAATAAAGATAAAACAGTTTTATACTAAATATACAACACAAACAATTTGTGTTGTTTTTGTGTTAATTTGGGATTATTTCAATACATTAAGTTTTGTAGCAGAAACGATTTTTTAAAAGAAACATTACAATATCTATGGACAGACTTGGTAATGATCAATGGAGGAGCTATGTCAGCGGATAGGTAAATTAGAGACGTTTTGGAGACACATATTCCTTTTGCGTCATTTATAGAAATCAATTTTATGCTGATGAACGATCATGCTCTAGCTCATATTACGAGAATTGTAAACGAGTATTTAGATAAGGTCGAAATCTCAAAAATGATCTGGCCCCCACGTAGTCCTGACTCAAACCCAATAGAACATGTGTGGGACATACTGGACAAAAATACGATCTCTGATACCTGCCTCTGCAAATTTACATAAGCTCAGTTCAGGTATTGTCGAAGAATGGCAGCAAATTGACCAGAATTACATACGGAACCTTATTGACGGTATGCCAGGGCGTATTCCAGCTGTCATTCATGACCGTGGGGGAATTTTAGGTTCAAACTTTTGTTATGTTTGAGAATTAAAACAATTCTCTTAAACAAGATTGTTTCTTTAAAAAAATTAAGGTATTGAAATGAACCAAAAACGAATATGTTAAAAATATATGTCATGTGATAATTAAATGACAAAATAAAAAATTTGACATATCTACCACTCTACAGAGTGTTTTAAAGTTTGAGTCAAAAAATTTCTTGTTTCAACCTGTATATTATGGACATATTCTTAACTTTCTTAAAATCTCAAACATATGCGAGATTTTCGGTAAATTTACCTACAACATAACAAAAAATAATAATAAAAATTGGAATTAAAATAAAAAAATTATTAAATACCAATGTATGGAAAAATTATTATTTTCCAGACCATCCGATGATACCTTATACAATAAGGGCGTATTTAGTCTACACAGTAGCAATTTAAATACTATTTCAGATTAAATGGTACTACCAAGAAAAGGAAGCCTTTTCGATTGCTGGGATGTAACCACCAACAAACCGGTTTCGAACTTTTTGTTCTCGTCAGTACAGGGTAGGTGTACATACCTATCATCAGAGAGGACTCTAAATGGTAGTAACATTCAATCTGAAATAGTATTTAAAGTGCTACTGTGTAGACTAAATACGCCCTTATTGTATAAGGTATCATCGGGTGGTCTGGAAAATAGAAATATTTCCATACATTGGTATTTGATATTAATACCACCTGAAAAGTATAGACTTTTTATTTCTGATTTAAAAAAATTATTAACGATCAAAATCCATCAAAATATTTCGTAAATCGATTATTTTTGCTGTGTATTGCTAAAAAATATCGTAAAAAAATTATGGGTAGTAGAACAAGAGTGTGTTAAAAGTAAAATGTGTTGAAACCAGTGGCGGTTTTTCCACAGGAGCACAAGCGCACGTGCACCCCCAAAACGAATACAAAAATAATAATTTATATTCATTGAATATTATTTATCGTATAAAGTCCGACCTTCCCTAATATTTTATCGTACCGTCAAACCAAACTGTATATTATAAGCTCTCAATTCATCCAGCAACTCAGTAAGGATAATGACGCGATATACTTGTATATGCGAATAAGTGGGCGGGGCATAATGTAGTCTTTCTGTAGTAATAGGTGGCGGGGGATAGCGGGGGATAGAAGGGCTATGGCGATTTAACATGGAAAAGGCGCACAATTTTAGTGTGCGCCGAGCTGTTGTCTGGTCGTGTATGTATTTAGAAATTCGAGCGTGTATGTTTTAATATTATATATTTATTAACTTAAAATGAATAGTTTGACGGTGGACTATATAAAAAATAACTTTAGCTCTTTGAGTTTGGAGAAAAAAATTGAAGTGAAGAATGCAGGAAGACCTAAACCAGAAATTAATTTAACGCAGACCACAAAGGGTAAATCTAGGGACTTTATTAGAAAGTTTAAAAATGAAATATACGAAAAAGTAACTGGATTTGTGGATGCAGCACAACTAACCGTTTTTTCCTGTTTGTTGTGTGGTCGCAGCGTTGCGGAACCTGCCTGGACAAAAAATTGAATAGCCGACTTGGGGTACTTAAGACAAAAAATTTAAAAAAATTAAAATACTCAAGCTCATATCAATGCTCAGTTGGAGATACAGCTGTTGTTTAAAATAATTTCACGATACTTGTGAGTCACGGGCCGCCACTGGTTGAAACTCACAAAACGCGTTGAAGACATATTATAAGTTTATGAAGTTTTACGATTTACTGATTCTAAATTATTCTTAATTATCGCTAGAACTTTTTTAATAAATTTTTAATTATATTTTCAATGTCATCCGTAAAACACCTTATAATTTGACTGACGATCCTATAAATATTATTTTACCCAAAAACGTTCATTAGATTTATTTAAAATTAACACAATAAAAATTAAGTTAAGCACGTCCTTATGACTTCGGAATAAAGTTACGAACGAAACAATGCTTTCGCGAAAATGGTATGTTTCTTTGTGTAAGACAGCCCTCATTGTTGTCTCTAAACAAGGTAACTACTCGAAGTTATAACAACTTAGTTCAAAGTGTGAAACTGCTCTTTGGAAGCTTTTGTTCAAGTGCTCGAGTTTAAAGTTTCAATGGCTCGAATACAACACATATACTTTTATTAAATGGTCTTAATCAGGAAAAAGCTTGTTTAAGTCTGGTGGTAATTACTGTTTCGTAAAGTTTTCAAGGTATGTCAGTTTAGTGAGATATTCTGTAAAAGTAGGTGAAAAACGATGTCATTTGGTAGGGCAAAGATATTTTCAAATAGTTAGATCTGAAATGGAAATTGTTTCTAATTATAGGGATTTTTAGCACAGAAATCACTGAAATAGACCTAAGTTACTCACAGATCAAGAAATTGGCAATATGGTGGACAGTATCGCAGAGAAGATTCGCTTAAGAAGAGGACTTAACAATTTACTAACAGATGTAATTATTGTAGGTGTTAACTGATATTTATATTCAACGTTAACATTTTTAGGGGTGGTTAAAAAACATTTTGGTTTATTATAATATGTACATATGGGTATAGGTACCTAATACGATTTTTATTTTGTTACATACTGAAGATTCTGAAAATAATTTGTCAAAAAAGTACAAATCGTAGATGCTTAGAAGATTCATTTGAATGTAATTCTAACATATTTGTTTCATTATATTTTTCGTTATATTCCAATTATTTCCAATTCCAATTATTAACTTAATAACCCACTTTTGTTTAAATAAATATCTATTTCTATTGACAAAAGTTATTAATTTGTTTAAATATAATAAATGGATGGAATATACCTATCAAATATACCGATATTTAGTGTGATGAGTCATATATGTGGATAAAAAAATATGTATTTATCAGAAATATAGGATTAAATTGATATTGATAATCTATTGAAATATAATAAATGCATTGTAAAATTAACTTCATTACATATGTAGTCTCCCTATAGCAAACACATATTTACTTAACGCAACCAAATAATTATTCAACTTAATAGATTTTTTAAAAGGCCAGCAAGCGGTTTACGATGAAAAATTATCAAACCCAATAGAGTTGTTATAATATTTTTCATATTCAAAACTCACTGTTATTGAGAATTTCGAATTCGAAAAATGAAATTTCCAACCCCCTGAATTAGGGCTGGGCAAAATATCGATATAAAATAAGGATATAATTACGATGTTTAAAAAATGTATCGCTAAATCGTATATATCGATAAAATCGATATATAGAATAACGATATTATTATTCAAAAAATAATATAATTTGCTGGTTCTTGATAACATATGAACAAAAATTTAATGCTCGTATAGGTGTCGGGTCATTGTTTGTAGTTTTTCATCTCTGCAGAATTATGAAATTTTTTTTTAGTTTAATTGAAGAAAATGTCTAAAAAAAACTGGCAACATACGTCAGTCACGATTGAATTTGTTAGACATACATAATTTGTAATTAGACGGAGCTCAATTTCCTTCGCTTCATCAAAGGACCGCCATCGCACCTGTTTCTTTTCTAGCTAAGCGGCATTTTACTTAATACCTAATACCTATTACTCTAGAAATGGGAAAAAATTCAATATATCAACATTGAATAACTGAATATATGAAATATATCGAATATATCGAATATATCGAATACGTCGAATATATCGATACATGTATATGTTTACATCGAATACAACGGATATATCGAATATATCGCATATATCGAATATTATTATTTATTTCAAAATATGGTTTCCCATTATTGTAATATTTTTTTCTTCCTGCTTCCTCGAGTTACCATGTGCAAAAATCAGAGTAAGATTATTTATTGTTTTACGATATACGTTGTTTTACTTATCATAATTTTTATGAAATTGATTTACATTTTCCTTATATTTTTATGGGAATATCCAAGGAAACAGAATTATTTAAAGGAATATGGTTTGATCACAATACTAATTAGCAAATAATAGTCTATTGTACAACAAATTTTGAAAATGATTCGTTTCACAATAGTAAAACATACGTTTGTGGGTCTGAGCCGAAGCTCAAACGTCTTCTACATAATTATATAGGAGTGATATTCCGGGAATCTTTTTTCGCGTTGCATGGAAGATAGGTCGATCTGGCAAATTTTTGGTTACATAATAATTATTTATTTTTGCAGCGTGCGTAAACGTTTTCGCACGGCGAATGTAAAAGTGGTCGCATGCACGCTGTATTAAACAATTGATTGTCGATTGCAGTTAGTATTGTGTTTTTAGGTAATTTCAGAGCAGTTAAAGAAAAAGTATTTAAAACAGAAATAAATAAAATGAATCTAAATAAGAGTTTATTCACATTAATTTTAGTTTGTTCACATTACTTTTATTTGGCTTCGTTTCGTATTTCAAGCGCATCAGCTTGTAATATCACCACGTAACTTACTTTAATTAATAAACAAGACTAGTTTTCTTAAGAGTTTCGCTTCATTAAAAAAACTTTATCAAAGTTGCAGAAAGTGGATTTCTATTTTTTCTAAAACTCAATTATGGGTTTAAAAATGTTTACCCTCGTATTCAGAAAAGCGGTTTAAAAGATCAGGTTTATGACATAATCATGGCAACTAAAACTAAGCTGGGCAGTTGTGCTCATTTCATAGCCGCGCCATTTAAAAGATATTGTCCCAGCATGTGGCTGAGAGATTTAATTTAATTATATTTCATGTACATTACTTTTAAACATGTTTTTTTTAAGTTAAAAAAAATCATGTATGCTTAATAAATATATTATGTTCATTCTTACAAATAATTTAGATCTGTCCCGTGAAAACATGCGTGGGTGCAATTGCGTTTGTTGTTTAGTGGTAGTTGTTTTAGTCGTGGTCTGAATTATCTGGAATCTTGTTGCCTACCCTAACCATAATATGTCCTAATTTGTATCTTCCAAGGAATATACAAAGTTTTACATGGTTTCACACAACCTTTAAGGAGAGCGCCCATTGAATTGGCTCAGCAGAGCGTGGCAGTTTTTCTTGAATCGTCGGTGGGCCTGTGAGTGAGTCACATGACCCGCACAGGCCGACGACGATTCGAGAAAAACTGCTGTGCCCTGCAGTGCCGTGCGAAGGTAAAAAGGCATCTTAACTAGTATTTATAACGCTGCGCGCTGGCGTGAAAATGATGCATTTGTACCATTTAAAATCCTATAAAACAATTAATTTTATTATCGACAAAAACCTGGTTGTAATTGAAATTTGTCACAGTTATTTTAATAGCACCAACTTTATTGCTAAACGGAAACTTGATTAAGTGCCCTGTCATATCATTACTATTTGTTGTGCATGCAAACGGAGTAAGTCGCTAACGGCAGTTTAATTTGAATACTTGTTAATAATTGTGCACGTCTTCTAGATATTTAATGGTAATAAGCTTAGTAGAAAGTAGTATTATTTCAATTTCTTTATACACTACACCAATTAATTATCGATTATTGAAAAATTCACTTCCTAATAAACTGTTATTTCGTTAATAATAATGAACCAATTTTAATATATTTCTTTAACTAATAGAAAATAGATTCTACAGTTTAGGCAGCTGACAATTTTTTTTGAAAATAGAGACACATAAATTTTTGATACTTTGCTGGACTTTCTCTAATCTTCTCATATTTCAATTTAATATCTCCAGTTTTTTATTTATGTTACGTTAACTTTCGTAGTATATTTAAAAAAAATGTTATTGTGAACAAATGAAAAATAATAACAATTTAATTGTTTAAATAGTTTTAACATGCTCTTAACCCATCTTAAATTAATTTTTAAAAATACCATTTTGTTCTTTATCCTGTTATCTACAAAACCAAGATTATGAGAGAGTGGTACCTCTTTTAGTTCGGAAGTCATTAAATATTTTCAATCGCAAGACAGCGGAGAATGCTCCAGTGCGACAGGCCGAGGCGGTACAGCGTGAATCATTAATATTTCTAGCCTTTGCGTCGTTCGAAAGCGTAGTTCTGCCACTGTTCGACCCGTTGCGTGGTTCGCTATTCGCGTCAGAGTCAACATAATAATATTTTTTTAAATAATAACCTAAAAACAATAAATCTCAGTTGCAGGTAAGTTGTAATGGTTAAAATCGCTGTAAAAATAAAAAGATCGTAAGTTTCGCTTTACGAAATGAGGCCACTGATAAATGTAAACAGAAGGGAGAGTAAAAGTTTTTGCTCATTACAAATCGGGTATCAAAAGCTTGCGATAATACCGTATTAGAATAGCTGAAGAACAATATTTATTGTTTGTATTAATAATTTACAATAAATATTATTTGCAAATTTCCATTACATCTGAGTAATCATAAATTAGCTATATGTAGTATTTACGAAAACCTTCTGTTGGGGTCAATGTCAAAAATATAAATTTCGGCTCTAAACCGCGAGCTTTTTAAACCATCCTCGTACTTACCGAAGCACATAAATAACCGGATAAAGTTAACCAATCCGAGCACCAGTAAGTCTGCCACTGCCCTTCTGGCTGTCTGTTTAATCTATTAACAAATTTCGAACGACAAGCCGCGTAAATCAAAATCTGGAATTTATAGATTTACCAGTGGAAATATATAGCCGGCTTAGCCTCCAAAACGATCCCAATATGGCTAATTCGGATTGGGAGGTTTAATAATACTTTGATGGTTTTGCACCTGATAACTTCGAGCCCGGCATGACTATTAATTATTATTAGGAAGATCCGGCCGCCACACGTTGCCTCAGATTACCATCTTCGTGTATGGAATTTTCATTAAACTGCTGCTGAATTCTGAATATAATACTAGCTGAAGCTAATTTATATTTATGGTTACATCCTGATGTCGTCGTGGGAACATATACGTTGTTTTATTTCAGGTTCGTTATCGTTTTAACTTTGTTCTCTTGTATTACTTTGTAGTATATTTTATAAGTAATGATGGGATATTCAAAAGAGTTTACAGAAGCAAAAAAATAATAATTTCGTAAAATACACTACGCCAATTAATTATCGAATATTAAAAAATCACGTCATAATTAATAAGCTATTAGTTTGTTAATAACACTGGTCATCACATAATTTGGAGGCGGCAATTTTGTTACTTTCCACACTAACAGACCCAAATTACCTAGAAACAGTAACAAAATTGCCGGCACCAAATTATGTGTTGACCAGTGTTATTAACAAACTAATAACTTATTAATTATGATGTGAATTTTGTTACTCTTTCTAGGTAATTTGGGTCTGCTAAACTAAAAATATATTTGCTCCATCGGATCGTTTTCAAAAACTAGGGCCATAAGCTATATTTTCGAGATTAAGGGTATTTTATTTCTCATAATTATACATGAATTACTGCTACCACCAAAAAAACAACTCAGGAATGGAAGAAAAATATTAATTGTACAGCACAACAAATACAAAAATGATCTGTAAATAACATTAACAATATTAACTTAAGTTATTAATATTAACCTAAACTAATAAATAAAAATGTTACCTAAAGAAGATTATTTTCTCGGCAGACACTTTTGGGAGTCTCGGACAAGGTCACTTAGATCCTACGGAGTAAAGCGTTCGGGACTTATTAAATCTCCTGCAAAAGCGCTGTCTTCTTTTTCAAATCGGTCACTCTACAGCTCGTCAGATGACGTTTCGGCTGTATCTTCTGGTAACGTAGACAAGCTGATATATGTTGGAATTGGTATTCCTTCAGAATGCTGAACAGGTCTTCTTGCTGACTCCAGCTTAGGATAGTTCCAATTATGCCAATTGTTACGATTAATGCCCTTTATCTTCACAAGGCAAAAAATAACAATCGTCAAAGAGGTTTTTTGTTCCCTCCATTACATCGGCACATCAAACTTTAAACACGTTCTTTGTTTTTTTGTCCATTGTTGCATTTCCATACAACATGCGGAGCCCAGGGATTATCTTGGTCTCCTAAGTGAACACCAAAATAGGCCAAATAAGCTTTTTTCACAAAGTCACAAATCACCCTTCTACTTTCTTTTAAAATGTACTCGAAGCCATGTTTAAATACGATTTTTCAAAAAACACTCTTACAATGAAACTAAATTTTGCAAATGTATGCAGGCAATATTACGCATATGGGGGTTATATAGGTACTAATACCCTAGGACACAAGCCAAGTTAACGAATTAGTTTATGAGGCTTACGGTATACAGTTTCATTCTCGTTTATTGCCTTCTATTGTATATTTTGTGCTAATTGCAAATAGGAAAATAAGAAATCTGCAGGTGCAAAAAAATTCTAGGAAAAATTATTTCTTATCTCTAATAATTATATGATCTTTTGCCTATATAAGATTAGGTATTTCCAGTGATTTATGAATAAATAGGTATAATTAAAAAGGCATTAGTCTTGGAATTAGTTGAATCTTTGATAAAATTTATGACCATTATAATTAAATATATTAATATTACAATTTATTATGAGTAGGCTCTATCTCAAAAACTAGAGCTGATACGAAGAAAAGTGTTTTTGGAATCACTCATTCAAAATAACTAAAATCAGTTGTTTTTTCATGAATTGATTTTAATAATTTTTTTAACTGATACAACTTGGTATAAAGCTGTGGGTATCAGCCAGCTGCTTTGGCTGCTTTATGTCAAGTTGCAAAATCTAAACTAAAATGACAAAAGAAAAAAATAATAAATATTATCTTTTAAAAAGCCGACATTTTGTTTTGGGTACGAGTGACTCAATATTCTCGGATCGTAAAGTACTCGATCGGATCTGTGAAATGGTGCCAAGATGGCGTCCATCCGCCATTTCGACAGCCACTCTTGCGTCAAAAGGTAGTGTACGTTCCCTTATTGGACACACTCAAATTTAGTAAAAAAAAATTAGGGGTTCAAAGGTTAGACTGGGGTCTAGGGACATTAAAGACCGCACTGTATATAATTCCATACATAAATCTTTATTTAAATAAAACAAGGTTGGTTTTTGCAGTAAGCTCACGACATGCTTACTCTCCTGTTTTGTGCGCCTGCAAGCTTATGACCATTATTATTTAGCAGTTAATACCCAGATTTTAATCTCCTGCTCGAATAAAAGCCTGCATGAAGATTTAAAGCAGAACACATCTCCATTTGTAAAATAAAATAGCATCTCGTACATTAGCAAGCGAGAGAACGATAAAACGCATCTTGATGTGCCGTCACTCCTGCAATTCCCAAGCTGAACGTCAGGGATTTGAAAAGTGCACGTTGAGTGCTTAAATATCACTGGGGATTGTCAACATCATGCGACGTATACAACGTCATTTTGCGCTATTTCCATTTTCAGATTCCGCAGGAAAAGTCAAATCTGATTTTGCTTGTCTTAAAATATCCGACAATATTTTATGTCACGTATATTTTTAAGCCACCACAAGAAAATTTATTAACGCGTCCTGTTAAAATAAATGAAATTCATTAGGGAGCACAACGCACCTCTTATGAGAACATTTTTGTGTGGCGAAGTTTCCCCTGCAATAGTTTAAAGCAATAAGAGCATAAAGTAGTAAAGAGTTGCGAATCCGACAATCCCATTAAATTAAATGCTTTCCCGATTTTGAATATTATTTACAAGAAGTGTAGGATAGGAAATAAATTTTAAAATTGACACCCTGTATATAATATGTTTTTATGAATCTAACTAGCTCTTTACTTCTATAACTTACATTGCATGGATTTCTTCGCTTATTTTTATAAACCGTTGCAAAATACTACTATATTTATTATTGTTGTAATTTATGAGATAACAAATAATTTTTTTAAGAAATTCCTTTTTCTAAATTAAAATTAATTTCCATGATTTATATTTATTTTATTTATATACCATACGCGCATTCATTTAAACTCGGATTTAAATGTAGTTTATCAATTAACTTTTCTCCCGCAATGGTGACTTCTGTAAAGTTTTTAGTTCATATTATTGAAATTTTAGACAGATAGAATGATTTTCGTTGTTATTTATGTTGCTAGTTGGTTATCCTACATGTAATAAGTAAAAATTGTATGCACTTTATAGCAGCAACTGGTTTCAATCCTATAATTTAAACAATAAAAATACTAGCTCTAAATATTTAATTAAACTGAATTTTCACTAATTGGATATGGGGTACATAAGATTTTACAACAGCTTAGCAGCCCACAGCTTTGGAATTTAAACTAGTCTGTGAAGTTAGTTATAATGTATGTCCCATAAGTTTTGGCACAAATTTCAGATGCCATAAAATTGGTAATAAGAAGAAAATATCAAGTTGCCTTGGTCACAAAAACACCTTCACTTAACGTTGACAGTTCAATTTTTAAATTGATTAAGTCGATATGGCTTACAAATTAAAAATTCGGAAAAGTATTTATAATTTAGTTGTACAGGTCCCTAAATCCGAAATAATACGCATTTTTCAAAATCAAAATATATCGCGTAGAACCATTTATCGGACAATTGCTGAATGTGAACAAGGTATTCCTTGTATTAACCTTCCAAAAAGTGGAAGGCTTAGAATTTTTACCAGAGTAAAATCAGAAAGTGAAGGGTGAAAAACACTTAGTATATCAACAAGAAAACTAGCACAACAATATCGAACATCTAAGAACACCATAGCGCGGGAACTATCGCGGAAGGGCCAGAAAAAGAAGGAAGGTTGCGAAATATACAGCCAACCAACTAGCCAGAATCCCGAGATGCTGCCGTGCATAGAGTATATCTTGCTAACAACCGGGTGATACTTATGGATCACGAAAAGAATTTCACACTAAACAACTCCGAAATGAAGGGAAATGATGGTTGTGATACTGACAATATTGCAGAGGTCCCTGATAATGTAAAATTTAAACAAAATGCCAAATTCGCTGATAAGGTGTTAGTATGGTGCGCGATTTCCGCCAGGGGTGTATCCAGGCTTTATGTGGATCGAGTAAGAGGTGAAGTCGTGGATAGTCAAAGGTATATCGATAATTGTCTTACGAAACTGGTTAATTTTATTGAAAGAACATGCTAGAGACGATATTATGTTTTGGCCAGACCTTGCGTCCTGTCACTAGGCAAGACAAACCCAAAATTGCTTAGCAGACCAAGACGTACCATTTGTTCAGCGAAACGACAACCCTCCTAACTTTCCCCAGGCTCGGCCTATAGAAGATTTTTGGGCTCTTTTATCTCGAAAAGTTTACGATGGAGAATGGGAAGCACAAAATGAAGAGGAACTTCGACGCAGGATATACAGGGTGTTCATTTGAAAACTTCCCACCACGGATTTATCGAAAACCACTGATTAAAAGAAAAAACGCCGAGACATGTCAAAAGATTTGCCAAAGGGGACAACTTTTTAACCAAAAACTACTTCACCCCCTTTTACCCTCTGGCCCCCGGGGTCATCCCCTTACAAATTTTAAATGACAAGAGGTAGCAAGTAATAGCTTGTTTGAAAGGTCTTTCAAAGTGCTTTATTTTGACGTTTGATTTTTTAAAATCGGTCGATTCGTTTTCGAGAAAATTAGAAAAATTTTTACCGCCTTCATTTTATCAACACAGATAACATGGGCGAACTGTTTTTATTCATATACCTGTTTAGTTTTTTATACCTGTTTAGTTTTTTATAGTTGGTAAGGGAAAAAAACAATTTAATTTGTTCATTTACCTTTGTGACAATCTTGGGATAGTGAAAATTAATTTATTGATTCAGATTTTACTTCCAAAATGGTTTACACACTAGCGGAAAGAGTGGAAATGATTCTAATTTATGGTGCCCAAAATCAATGTGCTCGGCAAACTGCCGTTGCATTTAACGCCAGACATCCGGAAAAGATAACTTCGCATAGGTATGTTTTGGACCTTGTTACTAAATTTACTCAAACTGGATCTGTTGCAAATAAAAAACGTAATCATCGTAGAGGTTTGGATGAAGCCGCTCAAGTTGAAGTTTTGGGTCATTTTGCCATAAATCCTAATACTTCATTACGCAAAATTGTTGATGCGACTGGTATTTCATTAGGCTCTGTACACGCAGTTACTATATTACATAAATTTCATCCATTCAAATGAAAATATTGCCAGAGTTAACCGAAGATGATTTCGATAGGCGAGTTGAGTTTTGTGAACAAATGACTGCAGCGATTAATGATACCATTCATGTAAAGAATATATAGGATTTGTTAATAAGCATAACTGCAGGTATTGGAGCAATGAAAATCCTCATGCTTTTGTAGAAGGGCATACTCAGTACCCCCAAAAAATTAATGTATGGGCAGGCATTTTAGGAAACAAAGTGATTGGGCCATTGTTTATTAATGGGGATTTAAATGAAGACATTTATTTAGATATGTTGGAAAATACCATTAATCCGCTTATAACTGAAACCATTGAAACCCAAATCGAAGACGATGGAAACCATATACTTGATGAGGCTGAAATATATTTCCAGCAAGACGGCGCTCCTTCCTCACTATGTTCTTCCGGTTCGGCAATGGCTAGACGACGAGTTTCCAGATAAATGGATAGGGCGAAGAGGGCCTATAGAATGGCCTGCTAGATCTCCTGACTTGACGCCATTAGACTTTTTTTTATGGGGCCATTTGAAAACTATTGTGTTCACTCCCCAACCTAACAGTTTGGATGAACTTCGTCAACGCATCACCGAAAGCTGCCATGATCTCCCACAACATGTTTTTGAAAATGTCCGTCAGGAATTTGAAAATCACCTATATCATTGTTTGGCCAATAACGGGCAATATTTTGAACATAACATTGAAATAAAAAGTGATATTTTCGTGTGCTTTTTTTCTATCTGAACAAATTAAGATAAATAAAGATTTTTCTTATTTTAAAATTTTTAAGGGGATGACCCCGGGGGCCAGATGGTAAAAGGGGATGAAGTAGTTTTTGATTAAAAAGTTGTACCCTTTGGTAAATCTTTTGACGTGTCTCGGCGTTTTTTCTTTTAATCAGTGGTTTTCGATAAATCCGTGGTGGGAAGTTTTCAAATAAACACCCTGTATAGAAAAATCCGAGAAATCTATATAAATGCCGATAAAAACCTAATGCTAGGTATCCACAGAATGTTGCGTCTAGTGAAAGACCATGGTCCTCTATATTTAATTTAAGTTCATAATTTTGTTGCTTATGAAACAATTAATTACTATGTATTACAAAACTTTATTTAAAGATATTTTATTATAAAAAAATAATTGGTTGAAATTTGTGCCATAACTTATGGAACATACGTTATTAGATTTTATTAACGTTTTTTAAATATAAGTCCTGTGTACATGGGCGAAACAACTTTTTTCGAAAATTGTATTAAAATTTTATTTTTCTATTAATATATATTATTTCTCTAGTTTTTTGGATAATAATCTATTCGGCAAATTGAAATTTTCTGAACATTCTATGACAGTTGAAGTTATTTAGACCATATTCCAAAATGGATAAATTTGTTGTACGGGCTAAATTTATTGCAAAATAATATTCTGAATTAATGAGAATGGATGCGGTTTAATATCGAAACATGATTTTTGTGTCGAATAAATGACACAAATCAATATTGCTTGCAAAAATAGATTTAAAAATATATTTTAAATAAATATTGTTTTCATTTGAAATTGAAATCCGGAATTTATTTTTTAATTAAGCTGTAATGTGGTATAATATGGTAGTTCTTAATATAAGCTATAATATCGATTTCAGTTAACGAAGGTGCTGATTATAGTTTCAAGATTTCACTACATATATTATTACCTACTTCATTCATTCACTACATTTAATATTAAATATGGATATGTATATTAGGGTGGGCCGAAAAAATATTTTTTAAATTTTGATTCGCTATACCGCGGAAAACCTGCCTCTCGGACAGATAATTAAAATAAAATAAAGAAATAAAAAATCGGTTAATATCTTCCGCTCGCGCATCGTCGTCCAAGCTCGTAAAAACTAAACAATTCCACTAACTTTCGTGATTTCTTAAAATATATTAAACTGATTAAGGTGGAAATGCCATGCCGTGGAAAACTTGTCCCACGGATAGGTAAGTAAAATAAAGTAAAGAAACAAAAAATCGGTTAATATCCTCCGGTCGCGTATCATCTTCGTAAATCAAAAAAAAATTATCAAATTTTTTCGTATTAACAATAAAAGTATTTTTCATGATACTGAAACCTTACAGCTTTCGATAAATAGCACGAAGGTGACAATTAAATTAAAAACCATAAATATTTGAATATTTTTGAATTTATTGCCGCGCATTGGATTTTAAAAATACATTTTTAACCTGGTTTGTAAGATCCGCTTTAGAAAAAAAGACGTAACAAACCTTACTCACTTATCTGTCTTATTTAATGCATAAAATTTACAGCAAAAAACGGGATTTTTTGATAATATTAGGTTTGTCCCGAACCGAGTAAAACCCGATTCTTAACTACCCGATACACGGGCAGTCATGGTCGACTTAACCTAAAAATACATTTTGTTCAAAAAAACTCTAAATTTTATATTTGCTTTTCCGAAATTACGTTTTTGTCTAGTACTAGAGCTCTTCGTACACACTTAATTACACGACACGACTGGCTGGTCAACAGTAACTTATCCAGGTAAACCGAGACGTGAATGAGGTCAAATTCAAGCCAATAAGAAGCTAGAAGGCAGCATCTCAAAGGCAATTGCAAACAGTTCTATTTCAAGGAATTTTGTCTGCCACTTTGCCAATAGGATTGAGAACGTAAAAGATAAATGGAATTAAGTTTAAATAAATAGATAAATCTGAACAGTAATTATACAGTGTTTTATTTCAGCTGATAGTGTTTATCCTTTGCAAAACTAATTTATTGTTTCGACAGACAATGTTACTAAAAATTTAGTGAAGATATTTTATCAAGTCACGGCTACTTCAACCGAATATGAAATTTTAGTTTTACATTAAGCTTGGCAACATTGCAAACCAGGTATGTTTTGAGACTCGCCAACATTGGTGCGGGTCGGTGCATAGAATATGATGATAGGGGTGGCTGTCCCATTTTAAGACGGTCAGTTTAGGAAAAAAACAACTATGTAGTCGTTATCTAGGAAATCGAATGAGTCACACATTTAAATATAATAAGCCGTTTCCATAACATCCTGTATAAGCCTTCCTAATTACAACAAACCAAGAACTGCTATTCAGAGGAACTCGCCTATTGTCAATTCCTATTATGCAGATACTCGAGATTCATTTCCATAGAAACGGGCGACTAGAGGACTTTGTTCCGTGGTCATCCCATAATCGGATTATCCGAAGCGAAAAGCTATCATCGTATATCACATATGCATGGGAATGCTATTTTATATTAGGTACTTGACGGTGTAGAAGTTCGACTCGATCGATTTTTATTTTCTTCTGATATTATAGATAAAATAAATGAAAAATAAATAATGATTTTAAGCTGTGGGATATAGTTTGCTACTGTTTGGATATAGTATGTGTAAGTTAATCTGAAATAATAGCCAAACATATATGTCGTCATTTAAAGTTAGACGGATGTACATATAGAATATTTAACCTCCGTAACTACATTGTTAATTGCTAAAAATATATACAATAATGGCTAGCGGGTATTGAATTACAGGGCGTCCACTTTTGTATGGTTTTACGGGGTTTCTCTCTCCGCTATTAGTAAAGATAGAAGGATGCGGTTCGCAGCACCATGCTACTTTTTTGTTAAACAAAAGATGATCCAATTAGAATTTTCTAGTCCTCCTCGTTTTTGAGTTACCCTGTAACTTATCAAAAAGAAATAAAGTGTTCTATGTAGTATTTTACATAGAATCCAGTGATATATGTTCAATAGTTTTCAAAAAAAAAACTTGCTTTTTTTTTTAATGGGTCACCCTATAGATCTTTTAATAATGCAAGTTTTTAACAAGCTTCTCAGAACTTTATTTTTCGTCTTAATATTATGCCCGTCTAAATTTACGTTCCTTAAAAATTTACAATTTTTTTAGTAGGCCATGACGGATATAAAAAAAAATACTGGTGCGATTGAATATAAGAAAAAATTTCTTCAAATCTTATTGGGAGTACAAATACAAAATTTGAATTAAATATTATTATTCTTAAAAACACCTTCACGACTTGATCAATCACAGTTTTTCAGTCATTTAACGGACTTCGGATATAACGGACAACAAATCCGGTCAAATGTAAAAAAAATAAGAATGTCCTGTTAATAATTGCATTAATTTTTGATGTAGGAGAGAACAACAATCCCGGAAAACGAATGAAATTGGCAACAACGTTCTTGTTGGGTTCCAGGTTCCGGGTTCCAGTTCGGGCAGTCGAATTGGAATTTGCTGCAATTAAATTAGCAAATCATATGAACATACCATTCAGAGCAAGTGAGGGATGGCTCTGGCGCTTTCGCAAAAGGCACGGAATCATGAATAAAGGACTTTACGGGCAAGCTTCAAGTGCACCAACAGAAGAAATTGAACCTTAGGCAAAAATTAATAGAACATATAAAAAACGAAATGCTATTAGAATCTCAGATTTATAATACTGACGAAACTGACTTGTTATGGCGTACTTTGCCTGAAAGCACACAAGCCTCCAAATATATGAGAAATCGAATCCTGGAAGAAAAATCAGCAAGGACAGGATGTCGGCACTGCTTTGTGCCAACGCCGATGGATCGTATAGTATCGCATTGTTGGCAACTCTCGTAAACCTACAGTTTTAAAAGATATAATGGATCGTCTATCCGTTTCATATTATAACTCTACTAAGGCATGATTCTACTCGGATATTCTCAAAAATTGTTTTTTTAAGAATTTGTAGATACCTACTGTGAGAGGTGAAATGTTTAATGATTTTAGATAACGCTCCTGCTCATCCCTCTGAAAATATACTATGTTCAGACGATGACAAAGTTAGTTGTATGTTTTTGCCAAAAAATACACCATCGCTTATTCGAACATAGCGATTCGAACAAACCCATGTATAAGGGAATAATTTTGGCAACCAAACGAATATATCGCAGAAAGTAATGATTGTATTGGAGGATGAAGATAATGCAGAAGATACAAGAGGACAGCGTATCTTGCTTAAAGTGTTACAATTAATTTTGCTTCAACATGGAAAGAAGTGAAAGAGCAAAGCAAACATTAGAAAATGGTTGGAAGAATTTGTTTGTTTGATGGCCAAGATGCAGACATAGGTTTAGAAGGGATAAAAGTTCCTGATTTCTGTAGGACGAAATACGTAATTTTCTAGAGTTGATTTTAAAAAGCAGCAAAGCAAATAAACTTTACAGGTGAAACAAGAAAACCAAACTTGATTCCTTTTTCAAAATAGGAATACCGACAGGAAGTGCGTCGATATCAAATAGCAATGTTACTTCACGACGAGTGTGTAAATACAATTAAACAGAATCTTGTTTTGTGTTTTGTATATTTTATTTATATGTGAATAAAGTGTATTTTCAAAAAAAATATTTATTGTGATTGATCAAGTCGTGAAGGTGTTTTTTAATAATAACATAAAACCCATAAATCTCAGGGCAGGTAAGTTCTAATCACGTCCATTTTTGAAGAGCGAACAAACCCGAACAAACCTTTAATATGAATTGCCACATCCCATGTAAGATTTTAAAGGTATCATCTAACCTTTTCATGGGGTTAGACCATGAGGACTGCAAATATTGTTTAAAAGCGTCTCCCCTTCACAATAAAATTGATGTCTGTTTCCAATTTTTAATATTTTTTTTTTGGCTTCGGCAGATCTGGCATTGGCCAGTCTCTAATTATTGATTTATTGATTCGTTAGTTCAAGTATTTAGTAGTTCAATTAAGGTAGTTCAATATAGTGAGTATAGTATTTTATTCTATTATGATATATGAAAACAAGCCTCGACAGGAAGAACACAAGGTCACACTCTTCTCGCTCTGGACTGAGCAGAGCATTCTATAGACAAACATTAGGGCCCGGGGAAACACATAACAAAGGGAAAATAAGGATATCTAAGGTATATATTATGGTCTTCTGTATATTGACATCATTCAATATAAGACATGCAGTATGTTAAGAGGAGCCGATATATGGAAATCTTTTATTAAAGTATTGTATATATTGTTGGAGTACTGAGTGCATTCGAAAAATATGTGATCCAGATCGCATGAAGCAGCACAGTGTTCACCTAGATCTGATTCGACAACATTAATTTTTTTTAAGTGGGCAGGGTAAGATGCATGAATAAATTTTATTCTTATCAAGGTTGTTATATAGCTTTTTGAAACCTTAAGGTTGGAATATCAGAAAGTCCTAGGGATAATTTGATGGATCAGTTACAGTCTTGTATTTCGGTCTATTCTATATTTATGCCATCTATCTTGACATTCTACTAGACTTTTATTTTTGGAAATAAGATATCTGATCTGATCTGATAAGTTCATAGGATAGTCCTTAGGTGTACCATGAAGTATGGCGTCTTTCGTAAGTTTATCTACAGTTTCATTGTGTGCTAGGCCTGTGTGGGCCTTGATTCACATGAATTCCACCACTTTATTATATTGATTAAGCTTATTTAGTGCCTGTTTTATATTGAAAAGTACTGGACACTTGAGGTTTTTTAGTGCGTTCAAAACAGACATAGAATCCGATAGGATAAGAAATCTATTATGCTCCGAGGTAATGCAAAAATTGATGGGTTCCAGGATAATGATTGCTTCGCAAATGAAAATTGAGAGTCTGGAATTTAATTTAGATTTATTTTTTAAGTTGATTTTGGGGATATAAAAGGCCCCACCGCATCCAGATATCGGTGTAGTTATGCAGGAAATCGAGAATGTTTCTAAACTGTTTTTGAGGATATAGGTTAAAATTTCTAAAAGCTAGACATAAAGGGGGTGGGTTTTTACATATCCAATATATGTCTGTTAGGCCATGAACGTTTAGAACAAATATTTTATTGATAAGATTTGTGTCAAGATATTTGTGTTTGAATATAAATTTACTAGATAACATTAATATTGTTTACTGGAAGCGAGATATTAAAACTGCAAAAATTTCAAATTGACAGCCTAAATAACATGCATAATAAAAATAACATAGAACTATAAATTTAATAAATAGATGCAACCAGCTATACAGTCCATAGGAGCGGTATTTTAGTTTATAGATCTGCTGTATATTGAAACTACGAAACCGCACAATAAGTCGAAAGCACTTACCCCATTCCGCCGGAATTGGCAATAATTTTTCAATAACCAAAACCATTAATACAAGAGCCTCTGCTCAGACATTTTAAGTACGTAAGTTCCGAATACTTTATTTTAATACTGCTCGAGCGCTTTCTAAGATTAAACTTTCGTCTTGTATTAATTGGCCAATTAAGGCAAAAGCATGTGTACGGTTAAGGTCCAACTTAAATATACTAACGGGCCGTATTGCATGCCATTCGCGTATTATTCTGGACTTTCAAGTGGAATGTCAGTATTTTAGGCAAGAACTGGATAAAGTTTTCAGGGAAATTATAAAGGAAAAGCAGCAATTTTGTAAAGTACATTTCTTCTTAATTATATTTATCACACATATTTAATGGCCTTATATATCCTATCGGGTTGCAGGACGACTTTACAACAATAATTCGCTAACCAGCCAACTTTGATTGTGACATAAATGACATAAAAGTGGTCTGGTTAGTAAATATAGTATAAAAATAATAAAACTAACCATAATATATCGCTCTATATGCGATTGGAATGACTTTTTATTAAGATCTGCCGTTAAATTATAGCAAAATTTTAACCTAAATTTTTAGTTAAACTTACAAAAACATTTAGTAAACCATTTGTATACTATTTGCAAAATTTACTAAAACTTTTGTAAATTTACTAAATTTCTTTGTAAAATTTACGAAAATCTGTTGTAAAATTTACTAAAATCCTTTATAAAAATGTTGATATATGATATTCCCAAGCGGTCATCGATCGATGGTATGTTTCCTCTTAAGTTCTCTACCTATTATTTGTTACGAAAATTGAAATCCAAAGAATCCGTTGCATCTTATTTATGCATTTTATTCTTGTAAAAACATTTTGGCAACACATTTTTACAGTAAAAAATACTTAAAAAAATAGCCAGTGAAATGTACCATATAATTTAAAATATTTAACAGTGGAGTTATAAATAAATTATTTTCACTATACGTTGTAAAATTTACAATATTTACTTCATTTTACTAAATTTATTAGAAATTCTTACTATATTTTTTTTAGAAATTATGTGTATCTACAATATTATTTTTGTTCCGTCCACATACATTCGTTGTAAAATTTACAATATATTAAAATAATGAATATTAAAATAATAAATATTAACTAAAGAAATAATAAATATTAAAAATAATAAATAATAAATATTAGAATAAAACATATAAATATTAAAATAATAAATAAAAAATTTCTGTAGAATCCGAAACTAAAATAAAAATTTTGGCTTCAATTTAAAAAATTGAGTTACCCTGTATAAATAAAAATCAGTTGCAAATCAATGCAAATCTAAATCGACAAATCCGAAAATTTAAATAAATTTAATCGAACCTATTTGTTCTCACTGTATATAAATAGTAAATTTTATATCTAGGTATACAAGCAAAACATTCCCGGATGACAGTAAAGATTGCCTGTCGAAGCACAAGCTGAAGGAATGGAAACGAAGAAATATTGAAATGTCAAATTTGACGCATGACAATTACATTTTTGACGTCTGTAAGGAAATACTATTTTTCTACTCCCAAATGTATATTTTCTGTTTCGTTCACAATCTACAGAATTGATATGAAGCCTATTTTAGTTCAACGGATATAATTTCATATGCATCCTAGTTAGGATATGAAAATGACCAATCACAGCTAGCGTTACTTACAAATTAACCTTTATTTCTCTCATATAGAATTTTCTATCAACATGTTACAATCTTAGAATTAATTTATATACTATGTAAAAAATTAATTTATATCCACACCTCGTCCGGAGATTCAGGCAATGCGGCTAGGCTGAAAACCTGGACCGGGGACGATCTTAGCTCTTGGATTGTTTTATACATGTTTACTATGCGGAAAATCAGTCAATACCAGTCGTGCTTTCAGTTGACTATTAGTAATTAAAATGTATGGAGGAATGCACTATGGAGTTATTTAAATACAGTGGTTTACAATTTGTAACAGCCGGAAAAATTTCCAAAAGAACCACCTACGTCACTTACCCAGGTATTCCTTTTTAAATGTCCATTAATAGTGCATAAGTCTGTCAGTCAAAGGATATTATTACCAGTTGAGATTTATTACAAGTTGATAAGCTATCAAGGCATCTTGTAGTGATTTTTTACTGCGTATCCATGTCGTTAGTGGATTTTTGCTGTGAATCCATGTCTTTTAAACAGCCCAATTTTTTAAATATTTTTATTTGATCATTTTAAAGCATTTTTAGGTATCAGTCATCACTGGTATCAGTTCAGTAGTTTCTAAATTACTAAATAATTAAAAAATTTCTGGATCCATTTGATGTTTACTGGGTATCCAAATAAAAGGCATGCGTATCCAAATGGATACTCAAAAGTACGTTAAAAGATGCCTTGTAAGCTATTAGAAAATTCAACCACCTGCTTGTCTCGTAAGTTCAGTAATAATAGTTCCCGGTTTTCATAAACAAGGTCCTTAGTTCAAATCCCAATGAAATCGATTTTTTTTGTAATTTTTTGTATATAAGTAAAGATTAAACTAATTTTATATGTGTGTAAATTTGTTTTATTGCTATCACAGAAAAAGTATACTATACAACTAGAGTGGAATGTCCACTCCCGTTGTACAAAAAAACAAAAAAACAACTATTCCGTCCAGTATTGTATTTTTAAAGTCAGTTGAAAGTGCGAAAATACCTGTCGCCGGCACATATTAAACAAAGTCCGGTCATGGGCGTAACTTATTTTTCTAAAAGTGGAAATGCAATAAATTACCTACGTACTTTTCGTTACGTTCATACGAACCATAATAATATCCAATGAATTTTAATTATAAGAAGGATAGTCTCTATGTTTTTCTCATACCATTTTTAGCGTAGGAACCTTATATTCTTCATATAAAGTATATATGATTTTCGAATAGAGTCTCTGACATCATTGTCAATTTGCTTAAATTTCTGAACCTGTTGTTTATGTTCATTCATATATTTAAAATAAGACGTTGACACTGCACATTTAAGTATATGTTTTTAAATTATAGACTATTCTGTGAAAAAATTGGTTCAAGGATTAGCATTGCCCTTTTCTTCAGAGTGGTCTTCAAAGGGTCTCCAAAAAGCCATACTACAATATATATTATTCTATAGAATAATGGTTTAAATAAAAATCAATTACATAAATAAGCAAACTTTAGTAAACTAATAATAACATCGAATCATTTAACAAACCGATATAGAACGATAAATAATAGATTGCCTGATACCTGCACGCCGTCACTGACACTTTAACGTTTAAAAAATCAATGACATTTACTGCTATTGGTGTCAGCTTGCTGGTGCCACACGCCCCACGCAACTCTAAAGCTGGGTACTGACTTGAGCAAATTGACTCGCACGAATTGCATACGCAGAAAAAAAGATGTACGCGCAAAGATGTTTGATTGCGAAAATTATTTGTTTTATTAAATTCGTGCACGCAAATTGTTGTTCAGCATTTGTTAAAAATTTTATGCACACGAAAACTTTTTGATCTTTGCAGGAGACCGACAGCCGCCGGAACCTGTTTGTGCGGGTAAAAAATTTACACGCACATACATTCGTGGCAGGTCGCGCCGTACTCATTTTTACGCGCAAACCGTTCGTGTGAGTAAATTTGCTCAAGTCAGTATCCAGCTTAAAAGGATATCACATCTTAGGCGCATCGCGCACCGAAGTAGTGTGACAGTGGGGAAGTTTTGGAAAGGCGCGTGGCATATAAATGGTTAAAACCCGTTGTAGCAGTGAAACAGCAGCGTAGAGGTATGAAAATGTTTTAGTGCGCACTGCAATGGTAGGCAACACATCCTACCACCCATTAATCAGTTACAAAAATAGCCTCTTCATAGGATGAAGATGCTCTTTCAATTGTACCGTTTGCGAACATTAACACTAAAGATGAAAGCAAGAAAAAAATTTGGGTTCATTCTCTCAGGCAGAAAAATTTGGAATTTTTAATGTTGATAAATGGAGAATGAATCTGGACGACAATAAATTTAAATTTTTCTGTTGAATGTAGACAGTGATGTTTTCGACATTGTTTAAAAAACTAGGTCCTATGCTTCGAAAGAAGGACACAACCTTTAGGACGCATGTTAAAACCACAGTTTAACTTTTAACATATAAACAAATAATAATTTTAATAACGAGCACCACTTGTTATTTGCCACTTTGCCAGTCGAAAATTAAATTTGTCGGAAACTAGTGGAATCCAACTGACGCCACGCTAGAACATTTCCTTACAGCCATTTTCCGTTGGCAAGCAACGACTAAGTGTAGGGAAATATTGACTTCTAGTTTTAAAAATGTTATCAAAAATGTTAATATTTCTTATCCATTTTTGGAAAAAGTATTATTCAAAATGGGAAATAAATAAAGTTTATGCCAGGTACCATACATAAAAGAATATATGCATTAGCCCGAAATATTTTGTCCAAGGTAAAGTATCAAGATTCGTAATTGCACAAGGTCAATTAAAGCAAACGACTCTGTACGCCTGAATATAAAATTCGACCCTCTTACATGCGATTCGAGAATTATTCCTAACTTCAAGTGGTTGTCCGTATTTATTTAGAAACTGGAGAAAATTGTCGTGGAAAATTATATCAGCCGGAACTCCCGCATCTTTGACAATGTACAAAATATTAAGAACAATTTAAATGCAACAAATTTGTTAGATGGAGGCTTGTCTTTTGATTACAATTTCTCCAGTTTAAATGTTATTTTTAAAATCTTATTAATTTATTGTCTTCAAAGGGTTTTATACCCACATGTAGTTAATCTACATTTTAAAAATTTGATATCAAAATAGGAGATCTCGAGCAAATTTCAAGACTGTAAATATTAAGTTATAATCTTTCGTTCATTCTATTTAAATGGTGTATCATTGAGTTGAACATAGGAAATCCAATGTAATCTTCGAGGTGACTGAATATTGGCCCCTGTACATTTTATGGAAAAACTGCATTATAACTTATAATATTAATAATAATATCTTTAATACCAACAAAATTATTTAACAATAACAAAGTATCGCCACAAAAAGGAAAATAAACTTATTCGATAGAAAATAGATATTATTTGATGCAATTAAACTTAAGATATTTAATGATATAGATGCCAAGCACCAATGATATCTTGACAAATTCATTTTAAAAATGTTTAAAGTAAAATTGATGGTACAAAGAAACGACAGATTAAAATAGTGCATCGATTTATAAGCGATTTTTAATGGGTGACGTCACGATGTGCATCGATTTGTAGTTCTGCTGAATGCATTTTGCTGTCGGTTCTTTGTTTGGTTAGGATCCCTTCTCAATATTTTCATCAAATATTACGTTGTTATCTCTAACGAAATGGATAATTTTATTTTTAATCCTCATCTTCATTAGCGTAGATCGTGTATAATATGTTTTTATAATTATTTTATTCGTAATTTTTTATAAATTTTACTCCTCAACCTGAAAAACAAAACTTGCATAAATCGCTGTCAAATCACAATCGCTTTTTAAATCCGTCCGATTTCACATCGATTTGTGAAATCGATTTTTTTAGTGCATTCAGCAGATGATTACTAATCGCTAACAGATTGATGGGTTATGCTGAATGCGACCATTGTCACTGACACTAATTTTCCTTTCATCAATGTCAAAATTTAATTTGCTAGTGTTTGCTGTATTACCTAAATTGTGGGTTTCGTGATTTTGCATTCATTTTATTGAATAGCTTAAGATTGGCTCACCAAAATGTATTTAAACTCGGTACATGGGTTTACCATGTCAAGAAGTTATAATGCTGTTTTTCTATAAAATGTATAGGGAAGCCTATATTCAGCCGCCTCAAATACATGGGATTTCCATTGTTCAACTCAACGATGCACCACCCTGTATATTATTTGTGTCATGAACGAGAATGTTTTTTACCGTGCGAAGCTCGTCACATTATGAATACACTTTGTGGGATATTCATTTCCATCCAGGTTTCACTTGATTTTTAATAATAACATATTTTTAGGTATCTACATGTAGTTCAAAGCTTGTTGTGGACGAACCAATTAATGCGAAATCTGACGAAACTATTCGTTCGATTTCTGACCAAAACAATTCAGACGAAATGCATCTAAAGGACGAGCACCGTACAAGATAATAACAATGAATAAAGCAAATTTCTTATTTCTTAATATCACCATCATATACTTTTCACAACAAGAACAAACTAACTGGGAATATGCAATTTAGACACTTTCTGGAAGTTATTCAGACTCGAACCAGAGAGGGCGGAAATTTCGACCAAATCTAATAATCGTCCGTAATGTGACATAACATCTAAAGACAGTCGACAGGCGAAATAAAATGCTCTTAACTTTGAAATCTTTTTTAAATTTAGTAAGATTTTTTGTGCCGCTATTCTATCGTGACCTAATTTCTTATTAATATGTAGTGCCACGACTTTCTATTAAATTAAAAACTGCTATTAGAGGAGAAAATATGTCGTATTTTTTTCTATTTTATTCCAAAATGTATGTAAACTTTCTTAATTTTTCCTATCTTTTATTTTTCATTGTTCATTCTCCTTTGCTATACGACCAAAAGAAATAATATGAACGTTTCATTTTGCATCATGAATTAGCGTAATTTTAAATTATTGTTTTGTATTTCCATTTTGGACCATGGCCCATGCTGGCATGGGTATAGGGAGCGGCCTCTTTAGTTGAGCATTGGATCAAAAAAATATTCCAGGTATTATGTTATAAAATAGTTTTAATTTTATTGCTTGAGCATCGGACCAAAAAAATATACCAGGTATTATATTACGAAATAGTTTAATTTTAATCCAATATTTTTATACTTTCTGGACTAAAATTCTCGTCTCATCATTTCATAAAACGTATACAATATTATTAAGGAAACGGTAAAACTCATGATTTATTAGTTAGTGAAAAATATTACGCATGCTACAACACGAAGAAAATGTATTTAAAACCATTTCCGGTTTTACTAATTATATGTATAACGATACAATAAAATCTTGCAAGAAATATTGGTATGGTGAAATTTTAGAGAATAACACATTTAAAATGCCTCCTACAATAATTATTCCTCCACTGCCAGTATAAGTTGAACCACATACCCGAACAAAGTCGCCAACGATATTTTCATGTATTGTCGGCCTTCCGGCATGCACTTCTTGGACTATACAAGCATATGGTGCTCTCAAATATTGCCTGATTAATTAAAGCAAAGGCACAAAAGATCAACAAGTATGCACTATTTATTTACCTAACGTTGTTTTGACAAAATAAATTGCTGTGGACGAACATGTGGCGTCGACCTATCATTTCTCTGAGACACAGCTACGGATTTGTGACAGGAGTGCTTTTTATTTGAAAATGATAATAATAAAGGTCTCATCCATAACTATAGTCTAGTATTTATGCTTGTTCGTGTTTGGGAGATTTTGATTGGTGTCAAACCATTTATCTATGTAGGATAAGAAAACCGTTGCTGGTTATTCAAAACTTTATTCGATAAAATTGTAAATTTACACCAAAAAAATGATTATATTTTAGTTTGCTAAAAAATCATCAAGCGAGTGGCATCAAGTGTTTTAAAAAAATGTTATTAGTATTTGCTTTAGGTGCCACCATGGCTCCCCATCACAGTCTCACTCCGAATCTATTCAGTAATATGTTTTTGCTCACAAAAACTTTTTGGCTAATGAGGAGATCCTAAACTGCCGATTGGATAAATGAAGTACCTACGTAAACAAGGTAAAAATGCATTTTGCTGCAACATACTTGATTGGAAGAAGAATAAATAAAATAATTTCATTACTACCCTAGCTCAAGTAAATGTGTTTCTCGTAAAACCTTACGCGAGGGGTTAATTTTTAAAATTTGCGTCCATAAATTTGCTAAACTCATATATTAATTTTAAAATGAAAATAGTATCGCAGGTCTGTGTAACCTATATTGAAATAGCCGTTCATAATATAGCAAAATAATATTTGAATGCTTTATTGGAAAACCTCAAAACACTAAAAATATAGAACTAATTTAAGCGATGTCCCAATTCCACCTAAATTAGAGCGAAACTCGGCCGTTTTATTTTATAACAAACATGATGAACCGATGTTTTGTAAATGTTTAAAGTGGAAGCAAATAAATTTACGGTAATCAAACATTCCACCTATAATTTTTCAATTGTTATTTTATACTAAAACATTTTATTGTTGATTAAAATGTAGATGTTTTCAATTATAAAATATAAAACTATATTTTAGTATTTTTTTAAGAAGAGTGTATTTATGTCATTGGATGTTTGGAGTCTACGATCGTAGGTATCAATGAGAACTAGTAAGTGTAAAGAGGGAGGGAGGGAAAGCGTAACAACTGACTATTGTTCTTGTGAACATAACCCGATTTCTTAACTGTGTGAGGGGCTACATTTATTTTATTTTATATTCGCTTTTTAAAACCGAATGTTCCCTTCATATGTACATTGTACAAGGTCAATATCTCGAACTCCAATTGTTTCATTTAGGTACTCTATATCATCTTATTTTTTAATGTTGACCCTTGACATATATAATTTCTAGTAATATTCAGTTTCCATAACTAGAAATAAGTTTAAGTGCATGATATTTTACACCAATCCACACTCTGTTTTTGGTAAGATTATAAACCTTTTATCGAAAAACTGAAAACCTTATTAAAATTCGCAATATACAACGCAAAACATATCATTCATATAAATTTATTCAAAACAAGGGTTACATGTTTGTGTAATTGAAATTGTTAAGTAAATAAAATATGTTTACTTCGACGAGTACATGTAAATATATGGCCATTGCTTCTACCAATTCAGCGATTAACTGAGTTCAATGGATCAGTTACTTTTCAATTAGGTTTTTGTGAATATATTTGACATATGTCAAGTGTCATCATTAAAAACTCAGCAGATATTCTCGCTGTAACATGCACTGTTACGTTTTTAATTATGCATTACTTTTACTATTGACATTATCTAGGTTTGTCACTACAATGTCAATATAGTCACTTGAACCAAAGCAGGTAGTAGTACTATTCCTTTAAGTTTTTGAAGGTAAGGAAATAGTACTGACCGGGATTATGAATTCGGTAGAACTTTCTAATTTCAATATTTCGTTCGTCCCCTCATTTTAGGAAGACAACGGTTGCAGAAAGAGTTTAGTTTTGCACATATTTAAATCAGGTTTGGTACAATATTTAGAAATAAAAAATTAAAAAATCACAAAGTCGGCAGGTCTCTTCGAGAAATGGACTATTTTTTTTCAACAATATTCAAAGTTGTGAATCTTTGAATTTCTATTTCATGATCAACTGACACTCCTCTGTCATTTTGAAACTATCTAACATCATCTCTACGTCTGGAGACAGCGTGTCGTTAATTATCCCTGAAGCCGTTCCGCTAAACCGACAATTACGGCAATGGATCAATTACTTCTATACTTTTTATATATCTCTGTGTTTCTATCCTACTTTCGAAATTTTGACAATTTCGCCATGATTTAAAGACTATTTCAGCCACAATCTTCAATTATTCAAGTTTCAAGAATTAAGCAGTCAGCTGTAAGCAGTCATATAAAAGGATTCAGCCAGATTTAAGCATTCAGCTGAAAACAGTCAGCATGAAGTCATTCAGCGTTAACCAGTCAGATCTAATCGATCAGCATTAGCCATTAGGTTATTAGCTGCTAAGTATATAAGTTTTAAGTAAGAAGGTCTAGAGCAGTGGTATCCAACCTTGTATTCCGACGAACCGGTATATAATTAATACTTTTTGCGGACCGCTTACACTAAAGGAGAAAATTAAAACTTTATTCTATAATGAAGGACGTACGAAACTACACTACACTATAATTTTAAGTACTTTTTTTGAGATCATATCTGTTGATCCGCTATTGTGATAAATTCCTCATTTGCGCGTAACCCCTCTATTTAGCTATACATTGTTGTTCATCTAATTTAATATACGGTGAAACATTCCAGTCGGGTGCGCGGACCGAAGGTTGGAGACCATTGATCTAGAGCCACTATGATAGGCTGAGTTATACTTATGCGTGCAAGTACTTTAAGGATTTTATATGATTGATTTACGTTTATTGTGACGACCTGTAAAAATATTGTAGTCTTTCATCATTTATTTTTCTTCTAAATAAAATATCATTTCTTTATTAAAATCATCATTTCATAATTGAAATTAATTTAAGAGAAATAATTAAATAGTTTGCCGTTATTAACAGTCGAACTGCGAAATGATTACTTGGTCAATAAGAGTTTACAATTGGCCAGTAGAAAAAAACATGTCTAGAAGCAGTTTACTTCAGAGGTCCCAGGGCACTGTCAATTTATGTAACTTTCTTGCGTTTTCTTTTGCCGAATACAGAAGGAAATCGGCTACAAAAGGTGTCCATAAGTTGCTGACAAACTAGCCATTTTGGCTGACCGATTACATTTTTCTGTTCGCAAAAATAAGAATATTTTGCTAACCAGTTAAATGATACCCTTAATTTAATATCCAATACATTAAAGAAGGTATTGTATTTAATGTTTTTTCTCTTGCTTAAAGAAATCGATTCCTTAGTATGTTGTATATGATTACATCACCTACTTACGAAGGTTACATTGCGAACTACGATCTAATTCCAATCTATTTTATTAAATGAGGAAAATAAAATTCTATTTATGGTTCCGGCAACATAGGCATGTCTAGACCACAAAAGAGGCGCGAGGCGGTCGCAATAGTTTTATTTTTCCTTTTAGTAGGGTTGACTATTCAGTCTCCATAGTAGTTTTGAGATAGGATTATATTCATTCGTTTTAGTTGAACGTATTCCCCTTTAATTAAGTTTATAGTATATGTTAGGTGTTCGTTGCTAAGCGTATTCGCTATCGCGCAGATGTCCCATATTCAGTGGATTTAATAGTATTATATAAGCTATTGTGTTTGCCAGGATACTACCAAAGAAGATAGTTACGTGGAAAAATGCACACGTAAACGGCTTTTTAACCGTGTGGCCATATATATTTTAAATCACTACACAAACCACTATGTACCCTAATAAACTTTTATTCATTTATTCAATTCAACTAATATGCAAGGAAGCTTTCTAAGTATTAGTATAATACACATAAATAGAGCATTCTGTTGCAGTCATGCAGAAAATTATTCGGATATTTAATTATGTAAAGTTCTAACATTGAATTTTTATCTGTTTACTGGTTGTTAGTAGTTTGTTACCCATAAATTACGATGAACATTGCACACCGGCATTTTTAAGCCTGTCAGAGACTTGCTTTTTGTTTGGTTACCATAGAAACCCAAAATATTTTCGGAAATATTTGTGTCAAAATAATAACACATGAATTGTCAAATAAAAATTTTTTAGGTCTGAAATTTTCTTACTGAAACGTCCACGTGGTCGGATTATTACCGGACATTTTTTCGAGTTCACGAATGTATTAAAAATTATCCCGAGTCAAAGACGAGACGAGATTACATGTGAAAATTTACACGCTGTGATCCTTTTCTTTTTGAAGAAATATTATGTACATTTCCTATAAAGTAAAATAACTTTTTTGTGAAGGGATGTTAAAAAATTGTATGGTTTTTTCTCCATATCTATAATTTTTTTATGAATTAATCTGTGAGTAATTTTCCAATAAGTTTGCGAGATTTAAGTTCCTTTGCTTTAAATAAAATAAAGGTAGACTTTGAAAACACAATATGCATAAGCCAAAACCCGCTGCAAAGGAACGAACATTCTTTTGTGGGAATTCTACTTTGTAAACTTAATTAAATATACTAGAAGGAAATATTACGTAGCCTCAGATTTAAAGAAAATGCTATTTTTGTAAAAGCAAGGGAGAACTTGCATTGCAGTGCAAATATTGGAGAATCGTTTTAAAGAACAAAGGAAGTTGTCTTATTGTATTTAAAAGTTGGCTAGATTTAAGGATATTTTAAAATATTTAAAACACAATAATGAGCAAAAAGAGGTCTGTGAAATCTACGACAATTCAATATTCTGAACCAGGGGTGGCCAAAACGCGACACAGTGTGGTACGCCGGGTTTTAACAGTGGCACGCGAAGGCAAAATTGAAAAATAAAAAAAAGTAATAATGTCGTCTTCAGGAACTTTCTTAAAATCCGTAAAACGCTAGTCATACGCTACTGAATACATCAGCGCCAGAAAGCACAGTACAAAGATGTGGTTTTGTCTTGATTTTGGAGAAAGTAGATTAACACATTTCATATTAATGCAGGAACTACCTACCAAAGTGAATAATGCTCCGACCTACGAATTACAAATTTTAATATTCATTTTGCAAGATTCATTCAGTGATTGATTCGATTTTTTTTTGTTTTATGATCATGCACAAGCACTATAGGAAAAATCCTTTGGGCACTCTGGGAGTGGTGCGTGTGCGCAAAATGCGATTCACGTTGGTTTTGAATCGTTGGAGGTTATATTCGCTGGGAAAAACGACCTAGGGAAGGTCGTTCCATAAGGATGAAGTCCTCCGGATGAAGAGAGAGAGAATCCTTAAATAATGAAGTTCGAGGAGTACTAAGCTTAACCACCTATGGATGGGCGGCAGTGGTTCGTCGTGTATTTCTGCTATTAGCCGCTCTGGGCGGAATTTTGAAGATGATAAAAAAATGCTGATCCTTTCACAAATCCTTTGTAAGACTTTAATTATTAACCACCTGAATTCCAAATCGAAATTATTGACCTAAACAGCATCATACTATACTGAAAGACTGATTTAAGGAACTTATTTTATCTGCAAGTTATTCAAATTATATTGCATTTTGGAAAATTGTATCAATAAGCAATTTTCCAAATTTACACGATATGGCTCAGATATTTTCGTGAACAAATGTTTTCTTTCATAAACTTAATAAAATCAAAAATGTTTCAAGATTAACTGATATGCACGTAAAACACATAATTTTGTTAGTATTCTCATTTTGTAAAAAAACTATTAATTGATGTTTAATAATTATTTAGAATTGAGTGTTTGATGATATTTGATTTGGTTTTATTTTATACAGACTGATTTTTGTTTTATTTATTATTATTTTTTAAATTCCCACAACTGATAAGAAAAAAATGTATTTCATGTTAGTTGTGGAGGTTTTGCATAAAAATCCCATAATCTATAAATACCATTTTTTCACTTTTATGTTTTTTAGTATGTTGGAAAAGTTGGTACGTAATAATTATTTTTTTTAAATAGTGGTACTCTTCCTAAAAAGGTTCACCACTCCTGTTCTAAACAGAGGCCCGTCATTGTGAACACCTTCGTTAGAATTTTAGAAGCCACTGAAAGTTAAATTGATGGCAAACAAAATGTTAAACTATTGATTAATGTCAGTTCGTGGACGTTGGAGTGAAGTACAAGGACAAGCAGCATTCAACTGTATAGTGGTTGGTATAACATATATTGTTACGGTAGAAAACCGTCAGTACAGCATCTAATACCAAACATTTACTATAACTTATGATTTAAAATTTGCGGTTCATATTTTAATTTTTTTATATTTCCATTGGTACGACACTGACTTTTTCACATTTTGATAGCACAATTTGTTAGAAATTTAAAAGACTCGAAAACATGTGAACTTCTTATTTTAACCTACCCTGTAATCTGTATGATATTCTAATTCGATCTTATTACTTTTAAATTAATTTTTAGAGAACGTATACTTCTGTAAATATGTCCTGCAAATTTGGCTTTAAAATTTTTTTAGGCAATAAATACAGTTAGTCAGGAAAGAATAATGTGGTCATTTTATTTGGCCCACCGTCTATGTAAATTTACTTTACCCTACACAGTGGAAAATAATTAATTAAGGCTTATGCCAGATTTATATTTAGTAGTATGTAGTATGGCAGTAATAACAGAACTGAAATTTTGGAAGTAATAAACATATTCTATGTATTTATTTTAGGCTTTGCCTTACATAATTAATTATGACGAGTGATCCAAACATGTTTGATGTATATCTAGAGTAAGAACATTACCAGACTAAAAATAGGAAATGTATGTTAAATACCTAGTTACATATATTTTATTTACCTAATAAATATTAAATATTATTATTTATTAACTATTAGATGAATGAATATTACGAGAAAAAGAATCTAAAAGAATAAGAGGAATTCTAAACAGCAAAAGGGAATGATTAATATTCACGGATGTCAGTCGACGGAAAAGGGCCTAACGACTTTTCTGTTTCTGGTCGTGTATCGCGACAACAAAATTATAGGATCGAGATTCAGGCTACTTCCCTGAGATTAAAGTCACGCATGTCGGCGGTTGGAAAAGAGCCAGTTTCTAGCCGGGTATTCTGGCAGAAAATGATAGCATTGGGTTTCAGGCTCATTTCCCTGGATTCCAGGATCCAATATGGAAAACTTTGCCGACTAACCAAACTAACTAATTGCTTTATTTGAGTACCTGAACCCTGCCTAACAACTATCGACCAGTCGTATTGCTTTCAGTTATATCAAAAGTAATGGAGAAAGCTATTAACCAACAACTACTAAGTTACCTGGAAGGCCACAACATTATCAGCGATCATCAATATGGTTTTTGGAAGTCTATGTCACCCATCTTTGGACCAACGCAATCGAACATCATGGAGAGTCTCGGGCTATTGCACTAGATATTTCTAAAGCTCTTGATCGTGTTTGGCATGAGAGACTTCTAAGTAAACTGCGATCCTATGGTATGCCCAGTTGATTCTGTGCATGGTTGTCTAATTTTCTTAACGACAGTTCTCTGCAAGTTGCGTTTCTCTCATATTCCTTCACCATCAATGCCGGTGTTCCTAAAGGGTCTCCCACCCTCTTATTACTCTACATTAACAACCTTCTAGTGAAAACTAAAAATCCGATATTTAACTTTCCTGACAAGCACACTTGTCTCTTCTGGTTTGTTCGGGTTTGTTCGTGATTTGAATTAAGGCTGTAAATTTTTGACATTTTGTCGAATTACAACTGTAATAGCACGCTTGTTATTTCGAAATTTACACACGAAGGAAATATTCATAATAATTTTTTATAAATTCTAAACCATTTAACCGAAAACTTGTATGTTTAAAGTGACAAAAGTAGACAGAAATTGACAAACGTCCTGAATCTGAGTATGTTGTAAATACTTATTTTTCTGATTTGTTCGGGTTTGTTAGTACAGGGATAGGTCATTCCTTGCTTAAACCTCCTTGTATAGGATATTCGATGAAAATTTTCTAATCACAGTACTCGCGTACAGTATCTGAATGTTTGAAACAATACTAAAAAATAATAAAAACCTCAAATTACGATGATATCTGGATATATCTAATTATTTTTTCAAGCAAAAAAATACAATAAACGAAAACTTATGATAATCTAAGCTTTTTCTCTTGTAAAATGTTCCTATGCCAAAGCACAAAAAGGCTAAAAATAAAATAAATTATTCTTCCGCCGCTTTAAACAAAAATGGCTTAAATGAGCTTTAAACCACATTAAAACTAATTCTGGCAATGCATCTTCCGCCGTAATATTGTTTACAGAGCTCGAATCTTTCCTAATAAAAAATAATAGCGGTTATCTAACAGAAAGTATTGCAGAAAGTAAAATTAACTGTAAGACATTATTTTTATTTTACTTTCGTGCCTGGGCTGCCATCCAAAACATTTTATCTCTCTTTTTTGGCTTTTCTGAAAATATTGTAGCGCTCTGTTGAAATCAAATAACGTGAAAGAGATATACGATGTTTTATAGAGATAAAAATTATAAGATAAATTTAGCTCCAAGTAAGTGTGGCAGTAAGAAGGGGATATAGGTTGAATTGAGAACATTTCCTTTTTTTGAAGTGAGTTGAATTTTCAGTTATACAAACGTCGCCAAAGTGGCGGTGACAGCCGAGTCTTAACACATTTTGAGAGTTTTATTGATTTAGATTGCCGCGGTGTTAAAAAATAAAAAAAAATTACACATATTCTTTTATGTTCAATATTTTTTTTTAGTCATTCTGTTTTGATATAGGTATATCAGTAAATTTAAAGGTTTAAGTTGCTGCTTTATTGGTTAAAATGGTCACTTTTTTCGATAACATGCGACTTATAAAATTTATATAGTTAGGTGAGTATTTTTGTTTCATTCATTGTTAAAACTATTTGAACTTTAAAAAGTTTAAAGCCTTTATAATTCTACATGTTATTATTAAATTAAAACTAATCAAATGTACTATTCAAGTTAATTTATCGTATGAGCAAATTCACAAAAATTAGGTACATGGGTGGAAGATCTGCGCATGCGACATCTAAGAAATGTCAATATCTCGTGGTTAATAATATTATTTATGGTATTTTGATGACAAATTTTGGTTCTTGAGTAAATCTTTTTGTAGTACCCACAATAATAGGAAGAAATTAATTAAATTAGGTCACGCAACTAAATTTTAGCATAAAAGGTCATATTATACACTTCCCGACAATAAATTTCGGACAAAGATAATGTTAGTCAGGTTTAAGCTGCAAACACACTATTATCACATCACGTAAGATCACATGCTATCACGCAATATCACGACATACCCGAAATATCTGCATGGAGTTTTATGCGTGCTTATAAATAGGTTTAGAAGTATACTATAGTCACCTCATGCAGCTCACGGCAAGTCATACTTGACAGCACAATTCTATTTCTGCAAATTTACATTTCCGGCACGCGTGATAACACTGTGTCAGAGTTTAACGCTAGAAGGCTACAAGATTCACTTGCGATCTTGACAAACACAAAATATGTAATAAAAATGACCTGCAGTGTACGTAGTCTGTTTCTAAGCCGTGACAGCATGTGCTATTTTGACGATATGACAACACGTGAATTCACGTGACGTGATAATAGTGTGTTTGCGGCTTTATGGTCCTGTGACTTTTAAAATAATTGTTGTCCGATCTTGGTTAAATTTTTAGCAAAGTGTAATCTTATGTCGAAAGAAATTTTAGCCTGAAGTTTAGGTTTCAAAAAATAGTGATGTCTTAATCATTATAGAGACAGGAACAAAAATTACTTTTTTTACCCTTAATTGAGCGGTAGAATTTAGCTTCATTATGGCTTGATTTGAAGTGTGACATTGTCCTTAAAGCCGTAAACACACTATAATCACATCACGTGAGATCACATGCTATCACGCAATGTCACGGCACATGGTAGACGTGATAAGAACAGGAGGTGGCATTACGCGCTATACATTTTTGGATATTTGTTTAGGCAACTCGATAAAATAATGTAATGTTCTGAATTGTGTATAAAATTGGAAAACTTTCCTTAAAAATGTATATCTTCCTTTAAGAAGCAGATAATGACGTGAAAGTGAAACATTGTGTTAAGAAAAGGTCACACTTCAAGACAAAATGTAATGTAGCTAAATTTACTACTCAATTTTCCCACAAGGCGTTACAAAATTTAGAGTAAAAGTAAGGGTAAAAATGTAACTTTTGTTCCTGAATGTATAATGATCAAGATATCGGTATTTTTGTAAACGTTTCGAGACACAATTATTCTACACTTAAAAATTACACCAAAATCGGACAACAATTTAAAGAGGTACAAGATTATAAACCTAACTAACATTATCCTTGTCCGGAATTTACTTTCGGGGAGTATTTAGGCATTGATGCCAGAATGAAATAATTTTAAAGAGATTTAGATTTGCCATCGACCATATCTTCATGTAACAAAAATTGACGCCGTGCATGGTATAATTATTATTGCGGCTTTTAATTATGTTCATAATTATGTTCTTTTGATATTATGAAATAAATAAGATATTTTCACTAGCCGTATTAAAGTTTATTTCCCAAAACTTGAGCGAACTCTCCATTAAATCTTAAAGTAGTTCTATTTATATTTCAAAGTTACTAGGAGCGCTTTTCTATTCACAGAATAAGGAATAATCTTTTAATCAATATTTTATCACATCTCCCTATATATTTTTGCGAAAAACAATTTATCATTTGTTCTCAAAATGTTCATGTACATCTGTTATGTGACACGATGTTTCATCCTTGATTAAAACGCCTTCAGGAAATATCTGATGTCTCAAATATACCTCGGGAAGGTCGTTCCATAAAGATGAAGTCCTCCAGATGAATGAATTCTTAAATAATGAAGTTCGAGGAGTACTAAACTTAACCACATATGAATGGGTGGCAGTGGTTCGTCGTGTATTTCTGCTATTCGCCGCTCTGGGCGGAATTAAGAGGGCAAATTCAGCCGAGCACTTTCCATGGAAATATCTGTAAAAGAGAGTCAAATCTCCAACCTGTCTTCGATGTTCTAGGCTGTCGAGGCGCTTCATCAGCTAGTGGTCTCCGATCAGATGAATGGTCCTCCTCTCGATGGAATCCAGTAGTCGAAGAGTATGTTTGAGTTCAGAGCTCCCGAAATGAGAGCAATACTCTATAGTGATGGTCGAATCTGGGCTTTGTATAGTATCAAGTTGTTGAGATGTGTACAATTTTTTGGTTCGAAAGAGTACACCAAGTTTCTGAGAAGCTGTCTTGGCGATTGCCACAACGTGATTATGCCAAGACATATTTCCTCCCAGATTGACGCCCAGCAAATTAATAGATGGAGCCCAGTGGGATTGCGTGTCCTGCCATGACTATATCCGGTTCTATAATGCTAACCTTTTTAGAGAAAACTGCTGCCTGGGGTTTCTTAGCGTTAAATTCGACTTGGTTACTGTCACCTAAAGCCAAAATATCTTCCAGGTCTTTGTTGAGGCGTAGAGTACTTTATGCTGTCTGAGAAGATGTGCCTCGGCAGCCGATGTTTGCGCATTCAAAGAGAAGGATGAGACAAAGACATGGGTGCTATCATCAGCAAAATTAACTATTGGATTTTTAGTTTTCACTAGAAGGTCGTTAATGTAGAGTAAGAAGAGGATGGGAAACAATATGGACCACTGAGGAACATCGACATTGATGGTGAAGGTGTCTGAGATGATGAGTCTGTTTTTATATCCAAATGGCCGGCTCGGGGCCTCTGAGACTTTGAGCGGATCCGGCTCTCGCTAGTTCATCCGCTTTCTCATTACCCAATATCCGAACAAACCCGAACAAACCAGGGACCCACAAGGGCTCCTTTATTCTTCTTGGCCGCCAGTTCTTTTAGGTTGGTGTGGCACTCCAGTGTAAGTTAGTTGGAATAGAGATATTTTACACAACTGTGACATCAATCACACAGTCAAAGTTGTCTGTTTAGCTAATTCGCTAATTAAATTATATGTAAATATGAAACATGCCTCCTTGTAATTTAAAATCCAAAATAAACCATAAAATATTTTTTTTAGATTTAATAATATTTAAAAAAAAAACAAAAATATAGCTATTGTTTGTGTTCCACTGATAAAACGGAACTACGTGTTTAGATATATCTTCAATAATAATTATTTCCGGACATGTAATATGTATCTTCTAATTTAATTTCAATTAATAACCTATAAGAATCGACGTTAGACTGTAATCAAACCAGGAATATCTATATGCCCTGAGAGCAAATCAATTTCTCTAGGGAATAATCATTCCCTGTTATCATAATTAGTTAGCTGCATTTCCTTCCTGAACTCCCGCAGCTAATATAAAATATATAAAAGAGGTTCTCGTTGTATACAGGTCAGTAAAATAAACTTAGAAGAGCAAATTTTTAACTCGTTGGATACAGGACAGTAAAACAAACCCAACAAACTTAGAAAATTAATTTTTTTTGTATTTTGGCTTATATTTCTTCATGTGTAACTTCATGTGTACATTACATTATCTGTATAGCCCTGAGGATGACATCATAGAGATCGAAACATAGGCCAAGATACAAAAAAAAATTGATTGGAAACTTATCAGTGTGATCACTACTTACTTCAAGATAAAATATATTTGCATTAGTTTACATTAAGGTAGTCGTCTTCAGGTGAATACAGATTCACCTGAAGACGACTGGAGATACTTACCAGTTGAAACGTTGTGATTTAAACGAAATAAAGACAATGGAAGTCCAAAACACGTCTATCACTCAAGGAAAACTTAGTTAATTTTACTATGAAAATAGTAAAATTAACCATAATTTATGACTCTATATGTGACTGGAATAACATTTATTAAGAACTGTAATAAAATGATAGCAAAATTTTTAGTAAAAATATATTTTTTAAAATTTACTAAAATGTTTTGTAAAATTTACTAAAATCTTTTGTAAACTTTACTAAAATCTTCTGTAAAATTTACTAAAATGTTTTGCAAAGTTTAATAAAATCTTTTGTAAAATTTACTAAAATCTTTTGTAAAATTTACTAAAACCTTCTGTACAAATTTTGACACATGGTATTCCCAAGCGGCCATTCAAGTACTAACCGTGCCTACCGCTTGACATCAGTGATCGATGGTATGTTCCTTGTTGTTCTCCTCCTATGATTTGTTACGAAAAATGAAATACTAGGAATCCGTTGAATCTGATTTAAGCCTTCCATTCTTGTAACAAAGCATTTTTGCAACACTTTATTTAAACTTGGTCATTTTTACAATAAAGAATACTTAAAGTACAATAATAGTCGTCAATAAAATGTGTCATACATTTAAAAGTATTTAACTACTGGAGTTATAAATAAATTATTTTCAACTATCATTTGTTGTTAAATTTATAATACATTTAAGTAGTTTGATTTTACTAAATTCATTAGAAATTCTAACTAAATTATTTTAGAAATTATGTGTATCTACAATATTATTTTGGTACGGAATTCCGTAACGCAGCCAGGGGGGGGGGGGGGGGGGGGATTGGGGGTCGAAACTCCGTTATATAAAACCCCCCACAAATTTTAATACTCCCCGAGAAAAATTTTCTGACTGCGCCACAGTATGGATTGATAATTAAATTTGTAATTAATAATTAATACAATACTTTATAGGAAATCGTTAATAATTTTACTCTAGTGTTTATTCTGAGCACGTACATTCCTTGTAAAATTTACAATATGTTTTTAGTAGTTACATGATTTTCCTAAATTTATTAGAAATCCTATCTATAGTATTTTGTAAATTATGTTTACAATATTATTTTGGTACGGATTACTAATAAAAAATGTAATATTATATTTTATAGGAAATTTTAAAATAAAATCTTTTTTTACTGTAGTCTTTTTTCCGTGTCCTGATCTCTATGTTAGCTTACTTTGAGTATGGATGTTAATAGGCCCTGATGTCTTATTTATCTTAACTATGAAAATAGCTCTCCCTCCCTCTCTCTCTGGCTGTAAAGAGACCGAATAGCCGGGAGACAGGAGAACCATTCAGTAATTGATTCATAAATTAGTAGTTAAGCTATCTAATAGACAATCCTAGTATATATTAATTAATATATCCAGAAATATCGTCTCCGTGCGCCCACATGCAGAGGTCGAACTCAAGATGGTTTCAAATGACAGGAAGTAAAATGTATCCACGACTTGACAGCGAGGGGAAGAACAAAATGCGGAGACTAGAAAATTTTGCAAAATTTATATTTCATGACCTTCAGAAGTCAACTCGCAAGAACATCAAAATAATAAAGTGATTAGTACGACTATTTAGTACAATAATAGTACTGATCGTCACAAAACTGGAAATCCAGAACTTGTAGCTATTATACACACGACTCACGTAGCGGCAACATGAAGCTAAGGGGATGACGAAAAAGCGTAACATAATGAATATGTAATACTGCCTATTACAATGTGTTGATTTGATGCGGACAAAATTGACAAAACCATATAATTGAATTAAAATCTAAAGACCAACTACCTCTACGCGTGCAGGTTTTGTGTGCGACTTTAAGCTGTTCTATCTAAAATTCATTCATATTTCCTAAAAAAGTCGAAGCGTTAAATTTCGTAAATAAAGTCAACCTTAAAATTACCTAAAATAGGAAATGGATGTTTCAACATAACTTAATGTTTAAGTTTCTATTGTAAAAATGTCTGAATGGCAGACCATGATACAAATAATGCAAGGTGCGACTAAAACTGATGGCAGTGACGTAGCAGTCGAAACCATGGAAACCAATGCAAACCACCAATGATAACACATCAATTTGGTATTTTCCATGGTTTCGACTGGCCAGCAAATTTGGTGTCACTAATCCACACCTACACGATGTACTGTAAGATATTGTCGTCTGGTGAGAGAAGTGACGTAACCTGGTGCATTATTTGACCACACGTATTGCGTGATATCATCCCTTGTGTTATTGTATCATGCTCATAGACTACTTTATGCGAAGAATGAAAATTTGTATGCATTAACCTTGTTCATAGTCGTATAATTTATATTGAGTCCTATAAAAAAAATGAAATAATCATAATTTCTGCTCTATCTTTGCAGTTATTATAGGAATACTATTTTGTATAGAGCTTATAGTTTCCATCTTTAGCTAATCGAGACATATCTTGAGCTAGATAGTTTTAATTTAAAAAAAATTTTGATAACGTCTCGCTATGCCACTCAGTGTAACAAAAAAAAATACCATTTCTTCTAAGTACGTTATATTGTCGAAAAAACTATTTTATAATTGACTAGCGCTGGATCGATATGGCAGAATATTGACCATTATTTTATAAGAAATCTATTTTTAAGCATGCCCCAACTGTGCTAAGAAGTTCTCAATGCTTGTGGAGGAAATACCCGATATTAATATTATCGCTGAACTTTGTATTTGTACCGTTATTTTTGAGTCTTTAATGATAAGTAAATGAATTAAATTAGCAGCTAATTACGTAGCACTCTATATTATTGACATTGTTTGTTGAAATTATTTTTATTTTTAATTTAACAAAAGAAAAAGCGATAAATTGTCGCATAGATTGTTTACGTATAACCTGTATAACCCAGATATATTTCTAATTTGGTTTAATTTAAAAAATAAATTAAATGAAATTTGTATGTAAGATATATCAGATTAAAATTATAGGAAATTTACAGGCATGTAGATTTTATGCGCTACCCCATACAACTACAAGTATCAGGACGTAAACTCTAGCATCTGTTTTCTATCAGTTAAAATAAAAATTATTTAAATTAGTTCATTATTAACGAAATAACAGGTTATTAACTTAAACGTGCATTTTTAAATAATTAATTGTGGTAGTATATTTCTACTATTTCGGGTCACATTTAATCAGTCTAGTCGATTATTCGAATGTATAATAATATAGCTGCCATAACTAATTTTTTTATTGCTATCGCTCCACTTTCATTTCTATAGTTTCATTTCTTTTTTATAACTTTGTAGCATGAATAAGCACTTTAATTTATTTAAAATTTTTGCCAAATAATACACTAACATCTACACACAATCTGAAAATATATTTAGGTCAGTTTAATATTTCCTTTTATTACTGAATTGTTTTCCACACGTAAACAAATCTATGTTAAATTCTCACGCAAACTTGTCAAGAATGGGTCTAGAAAATTTTATAGATTTTAATCGTCCAAATAAAACATCGAGGTCAAATATTGGTAGAAGAGAAAATATAAAGCTGGTTATAATAAGAGCGTTTAACCTTTCCACACTGAAAAATATATGTTATATCAATAAAAGAGACATTGAGACAATAAACGGAAAGAATTCGATTACAATACATACAAGTTGTATAAAAATGAATATCTAAGAGAATAATTTCCTAACCACTCGACAACATACACGGTGTCCGTTAATTAATGGTACATGGAACAACCACATACTCCTTATGTAAAAATATTAGGATTTAATTATACTTACCGAAAGTTGATATTAACTGAGATACAGGATATTAAAGTTAAAACTTCATTTTTCAAACTTCACCCGAACATACCCAACGTTTTTTTACAAAATTTGGCAATTATGATTTCTTTAGGACGAAAAATTTATTTTTTTTGTGAAAATTTAATGTACTATGTCTGCGGCATTTTTCGCACATTTATTAGGTCATAACTTTTTTGTGCCTCAGTGTATTTAAGATTTTAATGCAAAAAATACTTTTCTCATATGTATTACGTAATAAAGGTATACTAAGTTCAGGTCGCTCAGAGTTACCGATTCCCAGATATTTGCAATTAAATTGTTTAGTGCACCCTGTCCAATTGCTATTAATTTGCAAACAATTTTTGTTTCTTAAAGTAACCTATGAGAAAACAAATCACATTTAGAGATGCAGTTGGTATGAAACCTCCATGTTATTATTTGTTTGTTGATTATTGTAAGATAGCTGTGTGAGTTATTTGGAATTCCGTTTAGGACGAAAGGTACCTGTTTCGCCTAATCGGTCGCACCTAAATATTTTTGAAGATCTTAAAATCAGGTTGTTGGATAGAATTCCGAATATCGTCTCTGAGCACCTCATCCATTAAAATTTTCCTGCGCGTATACATATAACATATCCCGCATTTCTGCGTTTAAAAACAAATTGTGTCTCGGCATTGTTACTTAACTTAGGATAAACTCAAAAATTAAACATTTTCTGACAAAGCGATCTTACAATAAGCAACAAACAACCTGAACTTAGTAAATCTTTTTTATGTAATAAATATGAGAAAAGTACTATTTTCATTAAAAACTTAAATACACTGAGGCACAAATTGCCAAATATTGTAAAAAAACGTTGGTATCTCTCAAAGATTTTATAAAAAAAAAAATGAAGTTTTAACTTTTAACTTTAACACCTTGTTTCTCAGTTAATATCAACTTTCGCATATAGGTAAGTACAAATAAATCCTAATATTTTTACGTAAGGAGTCTGTGGTTTCCCATGTACCATTAATTAGCGGACACCCTCTGTATATATGAAAGGAGAAATAAAAAATAATGTTAAACAGCACATATGGAATATAGTTTTCTGTGTAATTCGGGGCTCGACTGGGCTTATAGTTTGGACAATAGCTATATTTTTGTCTTGTTGGTTGTGAAGAGGGACTCTTTCAAAGAAGATTCGCAGACTTTGTTACCCTTAAAATATTAAATTGGAAGGAGGGCTAAGTGACATCATTTCAAAGGTCGTTTAAATCTCTGTCTAATAAAACCATAATTTATTACTTTTTGAGCAGTAGTTTCAAAGAAATCTCATTCTAAAACTGGACGTAATTGAACTTACATGCAGTGATATTTAAGGTTTTTAGGTTATTACCTAAAAAAACATTACTGTGTTGACACCATTTTTAGTAGTCACTCCGGGCGACACCCTTTCCAATTCTGTAACCGAGGTAAGTTCCTCACCTCAAAATTCATATCAATATGTCCATTTTTGGAACGTGATTTCTTGGAAACTGTTACTCAAACAATTATTAAACAAAGTAGATAGTAGAAGTAGGTTTTAAAAAAATACAGGCAAACTCACAAATAGATTTCTGTTCAATCTAGGTTGGATTACAATGTACAGATGGTATAATTTAAGCATTTAAGATTGATTAAGTAGGTAGTTTGAGAAAATTTTGAGAGCTGAAATTTAGGATTTTATGCAAATTTTTAAAATATCTGGTTTAACTCTTCCTAACATTTTTAAAATCAGTTAAAATTATCCCGAGTAAAATATTTTATTATTAAACATAAATTGCAGTTAGATCCTTAACTAAATTGAAACATTCGAATACACCGAGTGATGCATCCGAATTTTGAACATAGGAAATCCCATGTCATTTTTGAGGTGGCTGAATACTGGCTCCACTATACATTTTTATAGAAAAACTATATTATACCTTCTTAAAGAAGTCGACATGGTAAACCCATGTGCCGAGTTTGAATACATTTTGGTGAGCCAAACGTAAGCTATTTACTTAAACATTATGGCAAAAACCACGAAACTCTCACAGTTAATAGCAAATACCAGCAAAATTTAATTTTGACATTGACAAAACGAAAACTGGTCTCAGTGACAATATTTCCATTTTCGTTATGTCCGTCCAGCTTTACGTCAATTTTTGACGATAGCGTCATAGAAATTATTTGCTGGTGTTTACTGTATTACCTGAACTATGACAGTCTCGGGATTTTGCCATCACGTTAAATTGAATAGCGCTGAATTCATTTACCAAAATGTATTCAAACTCGGCATATGGTTTTTACCATGTCTGCCTCTTCAGTTTGTCTATAAAATGTACAGGGAAGGCAATACTCAGCCACCACAAAAATTACATTGGATTTCCTATGTTCAACTCAACGATGTATCACCCGGTATAGGCCTGATGGAATAACTGTAGAATATAGTTTAATGAAACTATTTCCTAAGAGCGATTTTAAAATTAATTTCCTAACTTTTAACATACATTAAAACGAGTTTTGCAAAAGCATTTTTCGCTCTAAAACTGTTAACAAACTTCTTCCCTAATCTAAAATAATAGCTGTTACCCAACAGAAAGAAGTAAAATTAACTGGTACCCATTATTTTTATTTTACTTTCGTGTCTGTGGCCTCATTCCGAACGTTTTTGGGCCATTCGCAACCAATATGAGATTTGTATGTCTCCGTACCTTTTCGCTTTAAGATAATTGTTTTTTCAACCAACGGACGGACCTCTGCTGTGATAGATAATTGAGATTATGTGGTTATTACTAGAAATTAACATTAATTTGTTTTTATTCATATAAATATAAATTGGACATACAGTAAATTGTAATAATTCGTAAGAACACAGTGGCGGCTCGTGACCGTTGGAGGTGCTGAGGCGATATCTCGGATGCTATGTTATCAACTTGTTATTTATTCCTACCCCACGACATTTTCACTTTTATATAGTAGGATTTTTTAGTCCTCCTCAGATATCATAATAAATCAAAAAATCGCGGTCCAGGGGGGGAGGGTCATGACACCCCCTAGCCATCGACTTAACATATATACGGGTTTGACTAAAGCGGCAAAACAACGTTTGAACCCCCCCAAACCGAAGTTCTGGATAAGCCATAGCGCCGACCTGCTTCTGGTCCGTCTATTTTTAAAATCTTTTTTAACAGTTCTTATCTGAGGGGTAAGCTTTCCGCATCCCACATGTAACGGATTCACTAGCGTGTCGAAAGAAAAATCACGAAAATAATCAATAATATTGTAAAATTAACCGCCAAAACAAACACTAACCTCATCTGAACTGTTAACTTTACTCTCCCACGACCCAAGCAAAGCAGTCAATCGTTTCAATCAAAATACTCGATGTAGCCAAATTTTTTATTTTGACAATTATTATTAAAATAACAGTACTATTATGAAATGTTGTTTAAAATGAGTAAAATTTAGATATATGTTCAAAATATATATATTTATCAATACATTACAAAAAAATTTACATAAAATATAATTTTATTATTTAACCTTGCCGAATATAAAATCAACGCTCGATGTGTGTCATTGCATTTATGACGTTAATTACACAAATAACGTATTAATAACCATAACGAAGTATATGCATGTGCAATAAGATATAATTAATTATTTTATAGAGTAGCAAAAAAATATTTCTTTGATTATTTCAATATTTAATTTTATAAAATATGTAGTACGCCCCTGGAAAAATCATTTGGTGACATCCTACTTCTTTATCTTGGTAGTATCATCTTAATTTTAATATCTAACTGTGTTAGGCAAGATATGACAAGTTCTTGCTTATAATTCAGCGCTCGACGGGGCCTATGGACCGGAGTATAGCTGTTTGGCGTTATTTTGTTTATTCTGTATTGTATAAGGCATCTTCAGGTGGGTAAGAAAAGATTTACAGGTACAGATTTGTGTAATAATTCAAGTAGAAATGAGATATTTTGTAATATATTTCTCAATATAAGGGTATGTATAGTATTATCTTTAAATATCGAAAGTTAAAGAAAAACGGATCATTGTAAAAGCTGACCACTTATATTTGGAGGCGGACGCCTGCTTTATCCGGATTTCGATTTATCTCAGATATACGGCGATGGATATCCGTGGGCTATAAAACGAAACGCCCGCTGAAGTCATGCTGATTCTAAAACTAAACGCCATATTCTTATTTCTATTTTATTTCTAAGTTCGAAATTATATGTATTATGTACTAAACATAAACATTGTTGCTAACCGATTATTACCATTTATCCCTCTTTGCGTAATGTGAGTAACAAGTTTGTAAATAATGATTTTAAAGAAAACAAGTTTAACACCTTAACAGGGCTGCATTTGTGTTGGGCTCTGATTTCTAAAAAACAAGTCAGCAAAATTGAATAGTAATATACTTTATGTGACTACGATTTATTTTACCCAAAAAAACAGAAGGTCAACAAAATTGAATAGTAACTAAGTACTGGAGAGATTATAATGGAACATTTGTAGTGCGGGCCCATAGGCTGCAGCCTATGTAGCCTATGCTTAAATCCGGCCCTGCCCTTTACGCCTATACAATATGGCATTGAGCAATATTTTAATAATATTCGGCATTTATCTTCATCGTAGTAAAATCAGTACTATTTACAAATTAAGATAAATTTATTTTGAAATTTCAAAAGTTACATTATCTAGGATTGACCCTTTTGGCTTCCTTTGTAGCTCAGAGAACTGTAGCGTTCTCTAGAAATCAAATAAGGTGAATTTGATATATGAGATTTCATTACTGAGAATTACATCTAGAGCGATAAGTTAAGACAGTTCATTTTGTGTCTACCTTCAGTGTTGCCTGTCGTATAAAACAAAACGAATTAAGTATTGCTTTCTTTCACAGCATAATGAATATTTCATGTAAAATATAGAGCTAAATAAAATATTAGTTAATGTTCGGCCTTCCATTATAGGAAATGACCCTCATCAAATTTGACGGTTAGCAAGCTTACCATTCTCACCATCCGACTTGGCTTTTAGTCAGAGCCTCAGCAACCTTTAACGATGACTTATAGGCTATTGAGTAAGTTTTGGTGGTATATCTATGAAACTTATGGAGTGTCAGGTTTATTTGTTTATTCTCAAAAATGCTAACTAAATAAACGCATATTAAGACGTGATACAATGAAGATGCACTGGAGGTGATAAAAGACTAAAATTCACTGCTAAAGTGTCGTTAGTTACCGGCGAGATGACAAAATCTAAACAATCAAAAACATGGCGCTGGGTGGTTATCTATAGACAACCATGCCGTATTGTCACTCTTCCTAGTTCATGGCCTATCTAGAGAGGCCCTGGATGCGTTTACTCAAAGTCAAACATAACCTCATTTAACAAGAAAAAAGTCATATTGTCTTAAAATTGTGACATTGTTACAATAATAGGGAATTCTATTTAGGATATCAAAATGTAGGTGATATTTGCTGTGTAGTTAATTATTTATAGGTATAGTGGCATATGAACCACCAAAGTCATGATCAGTTTTGGAAGAGGAAGATGAAAATGGGGTTGTTGGGGTTTGTTAATTAATATATTAATTTATTTATACTACTTTTTTCTTAAATACGTGTCACAATTTGATATACGGGATGAAATGTGTCACTACAACCAGGCGCGGAACTACTATGCACCATGCAACGCGGGGCAGGGGGGGGGGGGGAGGCGTCCAGGGGGCCCACGGCCCAAAGTGGCCTCCCGTTACGCAATGCACTTCAAAAAGTGTATTTTTCTTACGCAACACTAATTTATTATGATTTAATATTATCATCAAGAAAAGAGTTCCTACACATCTGTCGATCGCCTTAGATTTTAAGAACCATTACACTTTTTTTTTTGTAATAAAAAAGCATACCTATTCGTTTTGCAAATAAGTTTAAATAAGTTAAATAATAAGTTTTTGTCTTGTTTGTGTTGGATGAGTATAGTGTCGCGCAAGCCAAGTGCTGAGCTCCTGTGAAAGTGGGGCCCCAGGGCCAGACCCACCGGGCCTAGTATTAAAATAGGTCCTGGATAATCTTTATAAACAAAGAATTAACAACTACAACGTTTTAAGGTTTTTATGTCACCGTAGGTATTTTTTATTGAATGCAAACTTCCTATTCCTAAACAAATAATTTGAGGAAATTGAATTTAAAATATAAAATATCCCTATCGCAACGAAATAGGTGTTCTTTGATACGCTCCTTTGACTCGCCCGATAACTTTGTACTTTGGCGATATGGTGGTGCTAAGTTTTCAAAGAATTATCTCTTACTGAGAATTTGGTTATGGATTGAAAACTTGTATTTTTCATCACAGAGAGTCTTTACTGTTAGAGAGTAATATAGGTAGGAATATATTTGTTATAAATTATGGGATCTAAAAATTTGAGCCAGACAAGTGGTGAACAACGACTTAGTGGTCTTTCAGTTTTAGCCGTGGAAGCTGAAGAGGCAACAAAATTGGAATTAAAAGATATAATAAAAAAAATTTGCTGAAGTAAACGAGCGACGTAAATAATTTACATAATTTTTTTTAATTTACTATATTACACTTATGATTTTTTCAATATTAATTTACTTTTATGTACACGATAGGCCAAAAAAGTAACCACAATATTCTATTCCGAATAACGTTATCGTTTGAAATTATTCTTTAACCAAATTTGCAGGAAATTTTTACAAAGGTTTTCGTAAAATGAATTTAAAGGAAAAGTTACATAATAAGATCGAATAATTAGAATATCATACAGGGCAGATTAAAATAAGAAGTTACTTTAAACAAGTCGCAAAAATAAGTTAATTCATTTTTCAAATATAATTGGGATTTATATGTTAAAGCCTCTTATATTCTCAACAAAAAATACGAGATTCAGTTCAGAGATTTTTTTTATTTCCATTGAAATATCAAAAAATCTCTTTACATATTTATTGTTCAGAATATAAGATGATTTAATATGTATTTGAGGAAAGAAAAAACTTCTTTTGCCACTTGTTTAAAGTAACTTTTTATTTTAACCTGCCCTGTATGATATTCTAATTATTCGATCTTATTATGTAATTTTTAAATTAATTTTACGAGAACTTATACTTTTGTAAATATATCCTGGAAATTTGGTTTAAAAGTGATTTTAAACAATAAAGTTATTCAGAAAAGAATAGTGTAGTCACTTTTTATGGGTTTTGGAATAATATTATTATAATAATATTTTATAATAAATGTGATTTTTAGTATAAAACTTAGTTTCTAAAGAGCATTAAAAAATTTTCTCTCATAGGAATCATCAGTATTTTATTTTAAATTCTTATGGAGTAACATCTATATCTATAATTTACCTATTTACGTTATTCCAGCTGAACTAAATAAATCATTTTATAGGGCCTAATAAATAATTTTGCGGGGGGGCCAAATTTTGAAGTTCCGCTACTGACTCCAACTCAAAAAATTATTTAATTTTCTTTAAATAGATAGCTATATTCATAATTAGTAAATACATTTTTGACGAGAATCTATATATCGGTTGCTTCAACTTTTGTTAAAACCTTTTTCTCTTTATGATTGAAATAAAATGAAAATTGTGAGAGAGAAGTTCTTCATTTTGTTCCCTTCATAAAGAAATAAAAAAAACCTCACATAATGAAAGCCTTCAAGATTTATAAATAATTTTTTTATATTACCGGAATCTTGTACTCCAAGTGAAAATCTGGAAACGTTTTCGTCAGTTTTCAATTTAATGCTTTACAGCAGGTCAGGAAATACCGTTATTTTTATTATTATTTTTAATTCACAGAGAGTAAATTGCTATAATTTTAGTCATAGTGTATGCGAGTACACAGTAAACTAGTTCAAATAAAATTCTATTATTTTAAGTAAAGTTATTATTGCATTGTGGTAAGTTAGCTCAATTGAAATCACGATTGTGTTAGCTTCAAACGTTGCACAATAAGTATGGTGTAAAATTTACCAGTTGATATTATTTGAACAACATAGATATAAAATCTAGCAGCGTCGTCTCGATCACTATCGTACAGTTCTGTCTTGTTGCGCAATAATTTGCTCATTTGGATTTGAAATTTCTCTACCCGTTTGTAAAGAATACCTACTTTTTTTGTTGTCATCTTTTTGAAATAAATTTGAATTTGAAGAATTAGAATTAGATATCTTACCTTGTGTCATTATACCATGGGTATCTGGTTACAATGCCGACCTGAATGACCAGGTTGATGATTGGATAGAGATCACCAGATTTACTACATTTAAGAGAGATAATTGACGAGGAATTCGACGTTCTCTGTGCTAAGCCAGAATTCTTTCGAAAAACCTGCTCTACCGTGCTCAAGCGATGCCGAAAAAGCATCGATGAAGGTGCCATGCAGTTTGAACGAAAGTTGTAACGCATAAGCTTCATTATCTTATGTTTTGTATACGTTATCCAAGTGTTGTTTTGTTACAATAAACTACGTTCTTGCATACTGTCATTGAAACACAGTATACAATTCGCTTAACTGACTATTGCGCACCCTGTATTGAATCGTATCGAAAGGCAATTCCATAACACCCTGTATAGGGATTATATTTGTACAAGAACAAAAATGCTAACTTTTTGCATATATGTACGGTTAAAATTAAAACCGACAGATACACATGCAAAAAGAGATAATAACGTTGAGATAGAGTCAAAGTTGTCTGCCTGTCGTTGTTAACCGCACGAAACAATGGTAAGAGTACTCTAATTTACCAGATGTAGATATAATTCTGAGGGATATATGGCGTAATTAGTAAACAGAGGGCGCGGTATAAACGCATTGTCTGCTTTGTGTAATTTTCTGCGGGGCCGCCGTTATATGCGTGGAGGATGTATTTTAGTAGCCTTAACATAAAAACCATTTTTGTGTTTTTATGACGTCATCTGCATAAATGTTTTTTATCTCGGAAGCTTTTTGGGCGGCTCTAAAATTTTATTCGTTACAGAGCATGTGGACTTATAGCAGATTACCACAGTCGAAGTTTTTTGTAACGGGCGATTAAGCCTTAAATTCACAAACTTTTGGTTTATTTTATTTTTCCTCTTTTGTTTAGAAATCTACATTAAGTCTCTAAGTTATTATTGTAGGTATACCTATCCGCTAATAAAAATTTAAAGCGGTTTCTTTTGTATTTAATTTAATGTTGATTATTTTTAAAGAAATAACAAAATACATTTTTTGCTAAGATAATATGTTTAAATTTAATAAGTACAACAAAAGTCACATGGAACAGAGTTCCGAGGAATGTTGACAGCTTCCTTCTTAAGTTTTAATTAAGTTTAAGTTTAATTTCGTGTTATCAATACAAAATTGTAAGATTGAATAACCTTTATAAAACTACTGACCTGTCGCGTCGATTAGTTGTGTATGACGCGCTTGTGCGCATCTGGAAGATGCCTTAATGTTTGATTTTCAATTTCGCATCGAATTACATAAAAACTTACAGGGGCTCCAATTGAAAATAAGGAAAATAAACTGCTTTAATATTAGAAAAGTTTGACACAAAATTTTGGACATCTTGTTCAATCCATATCAATCAAACTCGGTTAACGAGACTGTTACAAATTATTTATTAATATCTTACTGATTTTATTTAATTTTTTTTTTGCTGAGATCACATAACTGATATCAATAAAATTTTGAGGGTATGTAAGTAACCATAAGAGGCACCGAAGTAAGCAACAAAATATATGACATACAATCTAACAAATACTATACAGGGTGTTTTTAATTGAGTTCCGATACTTAAGGTTGTGAATCCTTGGGTGATTTTAAAAAGAAAAGTTAGAATGTTAAAAGTTAAACAATAACTTTTTATCATAATTATAATCACTCTTAGATACTTTTATGAAATTTTGTACACACCCTATAATCATTAAGGAGCAATTTTTGACTTTTAGATTATTTAAAAATTTTTACCAGTGACGTCCGTACGGGCTATATACGCCTGGCTTCGTATATATTTCCGTCTGCAACCCCATAAGTAAAATATATGTCAGTTAATTCACTGTTTGTAAAATTTACCATTTTTTTATCAGATTTTACGTCTTACTCAAATAATAATTATTTAATAATGAAAAATCTATGCCAACCTTATTGTCTCTATGAAAAGAAATGTCAAAATTCATGAAGCCTTACCCAGCCTATTCATTTTTATTTTTATATATGCTTACCGTTTTTTTCTATTCAACCATCAATATCAAAAATGCTCCTTAATGATTATTATTGAATGTAGAAAAATCTGAGTACGTCACTGAATTCTACGTAAAAAACTACAAAAAAAACATTTTATTTCTGTTTGATATTGGTGTGTACAAAATTTCATAAAAATATCTAAGAGTGATTATAATTATGATAAAAAAGTTAGTGTTTCAATTTTAACATTCTGTAGCTCAAAAATGAAGAGCTTTAGGACATATGTTAATATTAACTTTGGTGCTTACAATCACCCAAGTATTCACAACCTTAAGTATCGGCACTCAATTAAAAAACACCCTGTATCTATATGCCGTCACACTTTTTTGGGATAGTCTGTATATCAAAGATATTTTCTTGAAACGCGTCCTAAGATAGAGGTAAACGGTATAATAAACGACTTACTACGAATTTAAATATAGCGCAGTCGAGTCAAGCAAAAAAAATGCTGGAACATGATATTTAATTCGGTAATTTTTTTCCCTTGCTTGTAATTTGGAGGAGAAGCTAAGCTGAGTGGACAAAAATAAGGTTAATTTAGTTATTTATCTTGATTTTATATATACCAGGTGTCCCACTGAGATCGGCGAGGTATGATATTATGAAATCCATACCAATTATTGAAACCCCCGCATTTAACCGAAAACTTGTATGTTTAAAGTGACAAAAGTAGACAGAAATTGACAAACGTCCTGAATCTGAGTATGTTGTAAATACTTATTTTTCTGATTTGTTCGGGTTTGTTAGTACAGGGATAGGTCATTCCTTGCTTAAACCTCCTTGTATAGGATATTCGATGAAAATTTTCTAATCACAGTACTCGCGTACAGTATCTGAATGTTTGAAACAATACTAAAAAATAATAAAAACCTCAAATTACGATGATATCTGGATATATCTAATTATTTTTTCAAGCAAAAAAATACAATAAACGAAAACTTATGATAATCTAAGCTTTTTCTCTTGTAAAATGTTCCTATGCCAAAGCACAAAAAGGCTAAAAATAAAATAAATTATTCTTCCGCCGCTTTAAACAAAAATGGCTTAAATGAGCTTTAAACCACATTAAAACTAATTCTGGCAATGCATCTTCCGCCGTAATATTGTTTACAGAGCTCGAATCTTTCCTAATAAAAAATAATAGCGGTTATCTAACAGAAAGTATTGCAGAAAGTAAAATTAACTGTAAGACATTATTTTTATTTTACTTTCGTGCCTGGGCTGCCATCCAAAACATTTTATCTCTCTTTTTTGGCTTTTCTGAAAATATTGTAGCGCTCTGTTGAAATCAAATAACGTGAAAGAGATATACGATGTTTTATAGAGATAAAAATTATAAGATAAATTTAGCTCCAAGTAAGTGTGGCAGTAAGAAGGGGATATAGGTTGAATTGAGAACATTTCCTTTTTTTGAAGTGAGTTGAATTTTCAGTTATACAAACGTCGCCAAAGTGGCGGTGACAGCCGAGTCTTAACACATTTTGAGAGTTTTATTGATTTAGATTGCCGCGGTGTTAAAAAATAAAAAAAAATTACACATATTCTTTTATGTTCAATATTTTTTTTTAGTCATTCTGTTTTGATATAGGTATATCAGTAAATTTAAAGGTTTAAGTTGCTGCTTTATTGGTTAAAATGGTCACTTTTTTCGATAACATGCGACTTATAAAATTTATATAGTTAGGTGAGTATTTTTGTTTCATTCATTGTTAAAACTATTTGAACTTTAAAAAGTTTAAAGCCTTTATAATTCTACATGTTATTATTAAATTAAAACTAATCAAATGTACTATTCAAGTTAATTTATCGTATGAGCAAATTCACAAAAATTAGGTACATGGGTGGAAGATCTGCGCATGCGACATCTAAGAAATGTCAATATCTCGTGGTTAATAATATTATTTATGGTATTTTGATGACAAATTTTGGTTCTTGAGTAAATCTTTTTGTAGTACCCACAATAATAGGAAGAAATTAATTAAATTAGGTCACGCAACTAAATTTTAGCATAAAAGGTCATATTATACACTTCCCGACAATAAATTTCGGACAAAGATAATGTTAGTCAGGTTTAAGCTGCAAACACACTATTATCACATCACGTAAGATCACATGCTATCACGCAATATCACGACATACCCGAAATATCTGCATGGAGTTTTATGCGTGCTTATAAATAGGTTTAGAAGTATACTATAGTCACCTCATGCAGCTCACGGCAAGTCATACTTGACAGCACAATTCTATTTCTGCAAATTTACATTTCCGGCACGCGTGATAACACTGTGTCAGAGTTTAACGCTAGAAGGCTACAAGATTCACTTGCGATCTTGACAAACACAAAATATGTAATAAAAATGACCTGCAGTGTACGTAGTCTGTTTCTAAGCCGTGACAGCATGTGCTATTTTGACGATATGACAACACGTGAATTCACGTGACGTGATAATAGTGTGTTTGCGGCTTTATGGTCCTGTGACTTTTAAAATAATTGTTGTCCGATCTTGGTTAAATTTTTAGCAAAGTGTAATCTTATGTCGAAAGAAATTTTAGCCTGAAGTTTAGGTTTCAAAAAATAGTGATGTCTTAATCATTATAGAGACAGGAACAAAAATTACTTTTTTTACCCTTAATTGAGCGGTAGAATTTAGCTTCATTATGGCTTGATTTGAAGTGTGACATTGTCCTTAAAGCCGTAAACACACTATAATCACATCACGTGAGATCACATGCTATCACGCAATGTCACGGCACATGGTAGACGTGATAAGAACAGGAGGTGGCATTACGCGCTATACATTTTTGGATATTTGTTTAGGCAACTCGATAAAATAATGTAATGTTCTGAATTGTGTATAAAATTGGAAAACTTTCCTTAAAAATGTATATCTTCCTTTAAGAAGCAGATAATGACGTGAAAGTGAAACATTGTGTTAAGAAAAGGTCACACTTCAAGACAAAATGTAATGTAGCTAAATTTACTACTCAATTTTCCCACAAGGCGTTACAAAATTTAGAGTAAAAGTAAGGGTAAAAATGTAACTTTTGTTCCTGAATGTATAATGATCAAGATATCGGTATTTTTGTAAACGTTTCGAGACACAATTATTCTACACTTAAAAATTACACCAAAATCGGACAACAATTTAAAGAGGTACAAGATTATAAACCTAACTAACATTATCCTTGTCCGGAATTTACTTTCGGGGAGTATTTAGGCATTGATGCCAGAATGAAATAATTTTAAAGAGATTTAGATTTGCCATCGACCATATCTTCATGTAACAAAAATTGACGCCGTGCATGGTATAATTATTATTGCGGCTTTTAATTATGTTCATAATTATGTTCTTTTGATATTATGAAATAAATAAGATATTTTCACTAGCCGTATTAAAGTTTATTTCCCAAAACTTGAGCGAACTCTCCATTAAATCTTAAAGTAGTTCTATTTATATTTCAAAGTTACTAGGAGCGCTTTTCTATTCACAGAATAAGGAATAATCTTTTAATCAATATTTTATCACATCTCCCTATATATTTTTGCGAAAAACAATTTATCATTTGTTCTCAAAATGTTCATGTACATCTGTTATGTGACACGATGTTTCATCCTTGATTAAAACGCCTTCAGGAAATATCTGATGTCTCAAATATACCTCGGGAAGGTCGTTCCATAAAGATGAAGTCCTCCAGATGAATGAATTCTTAAATAATGAAGTTCGAGGAGTACTAAACTTAACCACATATGAATGGGTGGCAGTGGTTCGTCGTGTATTTCTGCTATTCGCCGCTCTGGGCGGAATTAAGAGGGCAAATTCAGCCGAGCACTTTCCATGGAAATATCTGTAAAAGAGAGTCAAATCTCCAACCTGTCTTCGATGTTCTAGGCTGTCGAGGCGCTTCATCAGCTAGTGGTCTCCGATCAGATGAATGGTCCTCCTCTCGATGGAATCCAGTAGTCGAAGAGTATGTTTGAGTTCAGAGCTCCCGAAATGAGAGCAATACTCTATAGTGATGGTCGAATCTGGGCTTTGTATAGTATCAAGTTGTTGAGATGTGTACAATTTTTTGGTTCGAAAGAGTACACCAAGTTTCTGAGAAGCTGTCTTGGCGATTGCCACAACGTGATTATGCCAAGACATATTTCCTCCCAGATTGACGCCCAGCAAATTAATAGATGGAGCCCAGTGGGATTGCGTGTCCTGCCATGACTATATCCGGTTCTATAATGCTAACCTTTTTAGAGAAAACTGCTGCCTGGGGTTTCTTAGCGTTAAATTCGACTTGGTTACTGTCACCTAAAGCCAAAATATCTTCCAGGTCTTTGTTGAGGCGTAGAGTACTTTATGCTGTCTGAGAAGATGTGCCTCGGCAGCCGATGTTTGCGCATTCAAAGAGAAGGATGAGACAAAGACATGGGTGCTATCATCAGCAAAATTAACTATTGGATTTTTAGTTTTCACTAGAAGGTCGTTAATGTAGAGTAAGAAGAGGATGGGAAACAATATGGACCACTGAGGAACATCGACATTGATGGTGAAGGTGTCTGAGATGATGAGTCTGTTTTTATATCCAAATGGCCGGCTCGGGGCCTCTGAGACTTTGAGCGGATCCGGCTCTCGCTAGTTCATCCGCTTTCTCATTACCCAATATCCGAACAAACCCGAACAAACCAGGGACCCACAAGGGCTCCTTTATTCTTCTTGGCCGCCAGTTCTTTTAGGTTGGTGTGGCACTCCAGTGTAAGTTAGTTGGAATAGAGATATTTTACACAACTGTGACATCAATCACACAGTCAAAGTTGTCTGTTTAGCTAATTCGCTAATTAAATTATATGTAAATATGAAACATGCCTCCTTGTAATTTAAAATCCAAAATAAACCATAAAATATTTTTTTTAGATTTAATAATATTTAAAAAAAAAACAAAAATATAGCTATTGTTTGTGTTCCACTGATAAAACGGAACTACGTGTTTAGATATATCTTCAATAATAATTATTTCCGGACATGTAATATGTATCTTCTAATTTAATTTCAATTAATAACCTATAAGAATCGACGTTAGACTGTAATCAAACCAGGAATATCTATATGCCCTGAGAGCAAATCAATTTCTCTAGGGAATAATCATTCCCTGTTATCATAATTAGTTAGCTGCATTTCCTTCCTGAACTCCCGCAGCTAATATAAAATATATAAAAGAGGTTCTCGTTGTATACAGGTCAGTAAAATAAACTTAGAAGAGCAAATTTTTAACTCGTTGGATACAGGACAGTAAAACAAACCCAACAAACTTAGAAAATTAATTTTTTTTGTATTTTGGCTTATATTTCTTCATGTGTAACTTCATGTGTACATTACATTATCTGTATAGCCCTGAGGATGACATCATAGAGATCGAAACATAGGCCAAGATACAAAAAAAAATTGATTGGAAACTTATCAGTGTGATCACTACTTACTTCAAGATAAAATATATTTGCATTAGTTTACATTAAGGTAGTCGTCTTCAGGTGAATACAGATTCACCTGAAGACGACTGGAGATACTTACCAGTTGAAACGTTGTGATTTAAACGAAATAAAGACAATGGAAGTCCAAAACACGTCTATCACTCAAGGAAAACTTAGTTAATTTTACTATGAAAATAGTAAAATTAACCATAATTTATGACTCTATATGTGACTGGAATAACATTTATTAAGAACTGTAATAAAATGATAGCAAAATTTTTAGTAAAAATATATTTTTTAAAATTTACTAAAATGTTTTGTAAAATTTACTAAAATCTTTTGTAAACTTTACTAAAATCTTCTGTAAAATTTACTAAAATGTTTTGCAAAGTTTAATAAAATCTTTTGTAAAATTTACTAAAATCTTTTGTAAAATTTACTAAAACCTTCTGTACAAATTTTGACACATGGTATTCCCAAGCGGCCATTCAAGTACTAACCGTGCCTACCGCTTGACATCAGTGATCGATGGTATGTTCCTTGTTGTTCTCCTCCTATGATTTGTTACGAAAAATGAAATACTAGGAATCCGTTGAATCTGATTTAAGCCTTCCATTCTTGTAACAAAGCATTTTTGCAACACTTTATTTAAACTTGGTCATTTTTACAATAAAGAATACTTAAAGTACAATAATAGTCGTCAATAAAATGTGTCATACATTTAAAAGTATTTAACTACTGGAGTTATAAATAAATTATTTTCAACTATCATTTGTTGTTAAATTTATAATACATTTAAGTAGTTTGATTTTACTAAATTCATTAGAAATTCTAACTAAATTATTTTAGAAATTATGTGTATCTACAATATTATTTTGGTACGGAATTCCGTAACGCAGCCAGGGGGGGGGGGGGGGGGGGGATTGGGGGTCGAAACTCCGTTATATAAAACCCCCCACAAATTTTAATACTCCCCGAGAAAAATTTTCTGACTGCGCCACAGTATGGATTGATAATTAAATTTGTAATTAATAATTAATACAATACTTTATAGGAAATCGTTAATAATTTTACTCTAGTGTTTATTCTGAGCACGTACATTCCTTGTAAAATTTACAATATGTTTTTAGTAGTTACATGATTTTCCTAAATTTATTAGAAATCCTATCTATAGTATTTTGTAAATTATGTTTACAATATTATTTTGGTACGGATTACTAATAAAAAATGTAATATTATATTTTATAGGAAATTTTAAAATAAAATCTTTTTTTACTGTAGTCTTTTTTCCGTGTCCTGATCTCTATGTTAGCTTACTTTGAGTATGGATGTTAATAGGCCCTGATGTCTTATTTATCTTAACTATGAAAATAGCTCTCCCTCCCTCTCTCTCTGGCTGTAAAGAGACCGAATAGCCGGGAGACAGGAGAACCATTCAGTAATTGATTCATAAATTAGTAGTTAAGCTATCTAATAGACAATCCTAGTATATATTAATTAATATATCCAGAAATATCGTCTCCGTGCGCCCACATGCAGAGGTCGAACTCAAGATGGTTTCAAATGACAGGAAGTAAAATGTATCCACGACTTGACAGCGAGGGGAAGAACAAAATGCGGAGACTAGAAAATTTTGCAAAATTTATATTTCATGACCTTCAGAAGTCAACTCGCAAGAACATCAAAATAATAAAGTGATTAGTACGACTATTTAGTACAATAATAGTACTGATCGTCACAAAACTGGAAATCCAGAACTTGTAGCTATTATACACACGACTCACGTAGCGGCAACATGAAGCTAAGGGGATGACGAAAAAGCGTAACATAATGAATATGTAATACTGCCTATTACAATGTGTTGATTTGATGCGGACAAAATTGACAAAACCATATAATTGAATTAAAATCTAAAGACCAACTACCTCTACGCGTGCAGGTTTTGTGTGCGACTTTAAGCTGTTCTATCTAAAATTCATTCATATTTCCTAAAAAAGTCGAAGCGTTAAATTTCGTAAATAAAGTCAACCTTAAAATTACCTAAAATAGGAAATGGATGTTTCAACATAACTTAATGTTTAAGTTTCTATTGTAAAAATGTCTGAATGGCAGACCATGATACAAATAATGCAAGGTGCGACTAAAACTGATGGCAGTGACGTAGCAGTCGAAACCATGGAAACCAATGCAAACCACCAATGATAACACATCAATTTGGTATTTTCCATGGTTTCGACTGGCCAGCAAATTTGGTGTCACTAATCCACACCTACACGATGTACTGTAAGATATTGTCGTCTGGTGAGAGAAGTGACGTAACCTGGTGCATTATTTGACCACACGTATTGCGTGATATCATCCCTTGTGTTATTGTATCATGCTCATAGACTACTTTATGCGAAGAATGAAAATTTGTATGCATTAACCTTGTTCATAGTCGTATAATTTATATTGAGTCCTATAAAAAAAATGAAATAATCATAATTTCTGCTCTATCTTTGCAGTTATTATAGGAATACTATTTTGTATAGAGCTTATAGTTTCCATCTTTAGCTAATCGAGACATATCTTGAGCTAGATAGTTTTAATTTAAAAAAAATTTTGATAACGTCTCGCTATGCCACTCAGTGTAACAAAAAAAAATACCATTTCTTCTAAGTACGTTATATTGTCGAAAAAACTATTTTATAATTGACTAGCGCTGGATCGATATGGCAGAATATTGACCATTATTTTATAAGAAATCTATTTTTAAGCATGCCCCAACTGTGCTAAGAAGTTCTCAATGCTTGTGGAGGAAATACCCGATATTAATATTATCGCTGAACTTTGTATTTGTACCGTTATTTTTGAGTCTTTAATGATAAGTAAATGAATTAAATTAGCAGCTAATTACGTAGCACTCTATATTATTGACATTGTTTGTTGAAATTATTTTTATTTTTAATTTAACAAAAGAAAAAGCGATAAATTGTCGCATAGATTGTTTACGTATAACCTGTATAACCCAGATATATTTCTAATTTGGTTTAATTTAAAAAATAAATTAAATGAAATTTGTATGTAAGATATATCAGATTAAAATTATAGGAAATTTACAGGCATGTAGATTTTATGCGCTACCCCATACAACTACAAGTATCAGGACGTAAACTCTAGCATCTGTTTTCTATCAGTTAAAATAAAAATTATTTAAATTAGTTCATTATTAACGAAATAACAGGTTATTAACTTAAACGTGCATTTTTAAATAATTAATTGTGGTAGTATATTTCTACTATTTCGGGTCACATTTAATCAGTCTAGTCGATTATTCGAATGTATAATAATATAGCTGCCATAACTAATTTTTTTATTGCTATCGCTCCACTTTCATTTCTATAGTTTCATTTCTTTTTTATAACTTTGTAGCATGAATAAGCACTTTAATTTATTTAAAATTTTTGCCAAATAATACACTAACATCTACACACAATCTGAAAATATATTTAGGTCAGTTTAATATTTCCTTTTATTACTGAATTGTTTTCCACACGTAAACAAATCTATGTTAAATTCTCACGCAAACTTGTCAAGAATGGGTCTAGAAAATTTTATAGATTTTAATCGTCCAAATAAAACATCGAGGTCAAATATTGGTAGAAGAGAAAATATAAAGCTGGTTATAATAAGAGCGTTTAACCTTTCCACACTGAAAAATATATGTTATATCAATAAAAGAGACATTGAGACAATAAACGGAAAGAATTCGATTACAATACATACAAGTTGTATAAAAATGAATATCTAAGAGAATAATTTCCTAACCACTCGACAACATACACGGTGTCCGTTAATTAATGGTACATGGAACAACCACATACTCCTTATGTAAAAATATTAGGATTTAATTATACTTACCGAAAGTTGATATTAACTGAGATACAGGATATTAAAGTTAAAACTTCATTTTTCAAACTTCACCCGAACATACCCAACGTTTTTTTACAAAATTTGGCAATTATGATTTCTTTAGGACGAAAAATTTATTTTTTTTGTGAAAATTTAATGTACTATGTCTGCGGCATTTTTCGCACATTTATTAGGTCATAACTTTTTTGTGCCTCAGTGTATTTAAGATTTTAATGCAAAAAATACTTTTCTCATATGTATTACGTAATAAAGGTATACTAAGTTCAGGTCGCTCAGAGTTACCGATTCCCAGATATTTGCAATTAAATTGTTTAGTGCACCCTGTCCAATTGCTATTAATTTGCAAACAATTTTTGTTTCTTAAAGTAACCTATGAGAAAACAAATCACATTTAGAGATGCAGTTGGTATGAAACCTCCATGTTATTATTTGTTTGTTGATTATTGTAAGATAGCTGTGTGAGTTATTTGGAATTCCGTTTAGGACGAAAGGTACCTGTTTCGCCTAATCGGTCGCACCTAAATATTTTTGAAGATCTTAAAATCAGGTTGTTGGATAGAATTCCGAATATCGTCTCTGAGCACCTCATCCATTAAAATTTTCCTGCGCGTATACATATAACATATCCCGCATTTCTGCGTTTAAAAACAAATTGTGTCTCGGCATTGTTACTTAACTTAGGATAAACTCAAAAATTAAACATTTTCTGACAAAGCGATCTTACAATAAGCAACAAACAACCTGAACTTAGTAAATCTTTTTTATGTAATAAATATGAGAAAAGTACTATTTTCATTAAAAACTTAAATACACTGAGGCACAAATTGCCAAATATTGTAAAAAAACGTTGGTATCTCTCAAAGATTTTATAAAAAAAAAAATGAAGTTTTAACTTTTAACTTTAACACCTTGTTTCTCAGTTAATATCAACTTTCGCATATAGGTAAGTACAAATAAATCCTAATATTTTTACGTAAGGAGTCTGTGGTTTCCCATGTACCATTAATTAGCGGACACCCTCTGTATATATGAAAGGAGAAATAAAAAATAATGTTAAACAGCACATATGGAATATAGTTTTCTGTGTAATTCGGGGCTCGACTGGGCTTATAGTTTGGACAATAGCTATATTTTTGTCTTGTTGGTTGTGAAGAGGGACTCTTTCAAAGAAGATTCGCAGACTTTGTTACCCTTAAAATATTAAATTGGAAGGAGGGCTAAGTGACATCATTTCAAAGGTCGTTTAAATCTCTGTCTAATAAAACCATAATTTATTACTTTTTGAGCAGTAGTTTCAAAGAAATCTCATTCTAAAACTGGACGTAATTGAACTTACATGCAGTGATATTTAAGGTTTTTAGGTTATTACCTAAAAAAACATTACTGTGTTGACACCATTTTTAGTAGTCACTCCGGGCGACACCCTTTCCAATTCTGTAACCGAGGTAAGTTCCTCACCTCAAAATTCATATCAATATGTCCATTTTTGGAACGTGATTTCTTGGAAACTGTTACTCAAACAATTATTAAACAAAGTAGATAGTAGAAGTAGGTTTTAAAAAAATACAGGCAAACTCACAAATAGATTTCTGTTCAATCTAGGTTGGATTACAATGTACAGATGGTATAATTTAAGCATTTAAGATTGATTAAGTAGGTAGTTTGAGAAAATTTTGAGAGCTGAAATTTAGGATTTTATGCAAATTTTTAAAATATCTGGTTTAACTCTTCCTAACATTTTTAAAATCAGTTAAAATTATCCCGAGTAAAATATTTTATTATTAAACATAAATTGCAGTTAGATCCTTAACTAAATTGAAACATTCGAATACACCGAGTGATGCATCCGAATTTTGAACATAGGAAATCCCATGTCATTTTTGAGGTGGCTGAATACTGGCTCCACTATACATTTTTATAGAAAAACTATATTATACCTTCTTAAAGAAGTCGACATGGTAAACCCATGTGCCGAGTTTGAATACATTTTGGTGAGCCAAACGTAAGCTATTTACTTAAACATTATGGCAAAAACCACGAAACTCTCACAGTTAATAGCAAATACCAGCAAAATTTAATTTTGACATTGACAAAACGAAAACTGGTCTCAGTGACAATATTTCCATTTTCGTTATGTCCGTCCAGCTTTACGTCAATTTTTGACGATAGCGTCATAGAAATTATTTGCTGGTGTTTACTGTATTACCTGAACTATGACAGTCTCGGGATTTTGCCATCACGTTAAATTGAATAGCGCTGAATTCATTTACCAAAATGTATTCAAACTCGGCATATGGTTTTTACCATGTCTGCCTCTTCAGTTTGTCTATAAAATGTACAGGGAAGGCAATACTCAGCCACCACAAAAATTACATTGGATTTCCTATGTTCAACTCAACGATGTATCACCCGGTATAGGCCTGATGGAATAACTGTAGAATATAGTTTAATGAAACTATTTCCTAAGAGCGATTTTAAAATTAATTTCCTAACTTTTAACATACATTAAAACGAGTTTTGCAAAAGCATTTTTCGCTCTAAAACTGTTAACAAACTTCTTCCCTAATCTAAAATAATAGCTGTTACCCAACAGAAAGAAGTAAAATTAACTGGTACCCATTATTTTTATTTTACTTTCGTGTCTGTGGCCTCATTCCGAACGTTTTTGGGCCATTCGCAACCAATATGAGATTTGTATGTCTCCGTACCTTTTCGCTTTAAGATAATTGTTTTTTCAACCAACGGACGGACCTCTGCTGTGATAGATAATTGAGATTATGTGGTTATTACTAGAAATTAACATTAATTTGTTTTTATTCATATAAATATAAATTGGACATACAGTAAATTGTAATAATTCGTAAGAACACAGTGGCGGCTCGTGACCGTTGGAGGTGCTGAGGCGATATCTCGGATGCTATGTTATCAACTTGTTATTTATTCCTACCCCACGACATTTTCACTTTTATATAGTAGGATTTTTTAGTCCTCCTCAGATATCATAATAAATCAAAAAATCGCGGTCCAGGGGGGGAGGGTCATGACACCCCCTAGCCATCGACTTAACATATATACGGGTTTGACTAAAGCGGCAAAACAACGTTTGAACCCCCCCAAACCGAAGTTCTGGATAAGCCATAGCGCCGACCTGCTTCTGGTCCGTCTATTTTTAAAATCTTTTTTAACAGTTCTTATCTGAGGGGTAAGCTTTCCGCATCCCACATGTAACGGATTCACTAGCGTGTCGAAAGAAAAATCACGAAAATAATCAATAATATTGTAAAATTAACCGCCAAAACAAACACTAACCTCATCTGAACTGTTAACTTTACTCTCCCACGACCCAAGCAAAGCAGTCAATCGTTTCAATCAAAATACTCGATGTAGCCAAATTTTTTATTTTGACAATTATTATTAAAATAACAGTACTATTATGAAATGTTGTTTAAAATGAGTAAAATTTAGATATATGTTCAAAATATATATATTTATCAATACATTACAAAAAAATTTACATAAAATATAATTTTATTATTTAACCTTGCCGAATATAAAATCAACGCTCGATGTGTGTCATTGCATTTATGACGTTAATTACACAAATAACGTATTAATAACCATAACGAAGTATATGCATGTGCAATAAGATATAATTAATTATTTTATAGAGTAGCAAAAAAATATTTCTTTGATTATTTCAATATTTAATTTTATAAAATATGTAGTACGCCCCTGGAAAAATCATTTGGTGACATCCTACTTCTTTATCTTGGTAGTATCATCTTAATTTTAATATCTAACTGTGTTAGGCAAGATATGACAAGTTCTTGCTTATAATTCAGCGCTCGACGGGGCCTATGGACCGGAGTATAGCTGTTTGGCGTTATTTTGTTTATTCTGTATTGTATAAGGCATCTTCAGGTGGGTAAGAAAAGATTTACAGGTACAGATTTGTGTAATAATTCAAGTAGAAATGAGATATTTTGTAATATATTTCTCAATATAAGGGTATGTATAGTATTATCTTTAAATATCGAAAGTTAAAGAAAAACGGATCATTGTAAAAGCTGACCACTTATATTTGGAGGCGGACGCCTGCTTTATCCGGATTTCGATTTATCTCAGATATACGGCGATGGATATCCGTGGGCTATAAAACGAAACGCCCGCTGAAGTCATGCTGATTCTAAAACTAAACGCCATATTCTTATTTCTATTTTATTTCTAAGTTCGAAATTATATGTATTATGTACTAAACATAAACATTGTTGCTAACCGATTATTACCATTTATCCCTCTTTGCGTAATGTGAGTAACAAGTTTGTAAATAATGATTTTAAAGAAAACAAGTTTAACACCTTAACAGGGCTGCATTTGTGTTGGGCTCTGATTTCTAAAAAACAAGTCAGCAAAATTGAATAGTAATATACTTTATGTGACTACGATTTATTTTACCCAAAAAAACAGAAGGTCAACAAAATTGAATAGTAACTAAGTACTGGAGAGATTATAATGGAACATTTGTAGTGCGGGCCCATAGGCTGCAGCCTATGTAGCCTATGCTTAAATCCGGCCCTGCCCTTTACGCCTATACAATATGGCATTGAGCAATATTTTAATAATATTCGGCATTTATCTTCATCGTAGTAAAATCAGTACTATTTACAAATTAAGATAAATTTATTTTGAAATTTCAAAAGTTACATTATCTAGGATTGACCCTTTTGGCTTCCTTTGTAGCTCAGAGAACTGTAGCGTTCTCTAGAAATCAAATAAGGTGAATTTGATATATGAGATTTCATTACTGAGAATTACATCTAGAGCGATAAGTTAAGACAGTTCATTTTGTGTCTACCTTCAGTGTTGCCTGTCGTATAAAACAAAACGAATTAAGTATTGCTTTCTTTCACAGCATAATGAATATTTCATGTAAAATATAGAGCTAAATAAAATATTAGTTAATGTTCGGCCTTCCATTATAGGAAATGACCCTCATCAAATTTGACGGTTAGCAAGCTTACCATTCTCACCATCCGACTTGGCTTTTAGTCAGAGCCTCAGCAACCTTTAACGATGACTTATAGGCTATTGAGTAAGTTTTGGTGGTATATCTATGAAACTTATGGAGTGTCAGGTTTATTTGTTTATTCTCAAAAATGCTAACTAAATAAACGCATATTAAGACGTGATACAATGAAGATGCACTGGAGGTGATAAAAGACTAAAATTCACTGCTAAAGTGTCGTTAGTTACCGGCGAGATGACAAAATCTAAACAATCAAAAACATGGCGCTGGGTGGTTATCTATAGACAACCATGCCGTATTGTCACTCTTCCTAGTTCATGGCCTATCTAGAGAGGCCCTGGATGCGTTTACTCAAAGTCAAACATAACCTCATTTAACAAGAAAAAAGTCATATTGTCTTAAAATTGTGACATTGTTACAATAATAGGGAATTCTATTTAGGATATCAAAATGTAGGTGATATTTGCTGTGTAGTTAATTATTTATAGGTATAGTGGCATATGAACCACCAAAGTCATGATCAGTTTTGGAAGAGGAAGATGAAAATGGGGTTGTTGGGGTTTGTTAATTAATATATTAATTTATTTATACTACTTTTTTCTTAAATACGTGTCACAATTTGATATACGGGATGAAATGTGTCACTACAACCAGGCGCGGAACTACTATGCACCATGCAACGCGGGGCAGGGGGGGGGGGGGAGGCGTCCAGGGGGCCCACGGCCCAAAGTGGCCTCCCGTTACGCAATGCACTTCAAAAAGTGTATTTTTCTTACGCAACACTAATTTATTATGATTTAATATTATCATCAAGAAAAGAGTTCCTACACATCTGTCGATCGCCTTAGATTTTAAGAACCATTACACTTTTTTTTTTGTAATAAAAAAGCATACCTATTCGTTTTGCAAATAAGTTTAAATAAGTTAAATAATAAGTTTTTGTCTTGTTTGTGTTGGATGAGTATAGTGTCGCGCAAGCCAAGTGCTGAGCTCCTGTGAAAGTGGGGCCCCAGGGCCAGACCCACCGGGCCTAGTATTAAAATAGGTCCTGGATAATCTTTATAAACAAAGAATTAACAACTACAACGTTTTAAGGTTTTTATGTCACCGTAGGTATTTTTTATTGAATGCAAACTTCCTATTCCTAAACAAATAATTTGAGGAAATTGAATTTAAAATATAAAATATCCCTATCGCAACGAAATAGGTGTTCTTTGATACGCTCCTTTGACTCGCCCGATAACTTTGTACTTTGGCGATATGGTGGTGCTAAGTTTTCAAAGAATTATCTCTTACTGAGAATTTGGTTATGGATTGAAAACTTGTATTTTTCATCACAGAGAGTCTTTACTGTTAGAGAGTAATATAGGTAGGAATATATTTGTTATAAATTATGGGATCTAAAAATTTGAGCCAGACAAGTGGTGAACAACGACTTAGTGGTCTTTCAGTTTTAGCCGTGGAAGCTGAAGAGGCAACAAAATTGGAATTAAAAGATATAATAAAAAAAATTTGCTGAAGTAAACGAGCGACGTAAATAATTTACATAATTTTTTTTAATTTACTATATTACACTTATGATTTTTTCAATATTAATTTACTTTTATGTACACGATAGGCCAAAAAAGTAACCACAATATTCTATTCCGAATAACGTTATCGTTTGAAATTATTCTTTAACCAAATTTGCAGGAAATTTTTACAAAGGTTTTCGTAAAATGAATTTAAAGGAAAAGTTACATAATAAGATCGAATAATTAGAATATCATACAGGGCAGATTAAAATAAGAAGTTACTTTAAACAAGTCGCAAAAATAAGTTAATTCATTTTTCAAATATAATTGGGATTTATATGTTAAAGCCTCTTATATTCTCAACAAAAAATACGAGATTCAGTTCAGAGATTTTTTTTATTTCCATTGAAATATCAAAAAATCTCTTTACATATTTATTGTTCAGAATATAAGATGATTTAATATGTATTTGAGGAAAGAAAAAACTTCTTTTGCCACTTGTTTAAAGTAACTTTTTATTTTAACCTGCCCTGTATGATATTCTAATTATTCGATCTTATTATGTAATTTTTAAATTAATTTTACGAGAACTTATACTTTTGTAAATATATCCTGGAAATTTGGTTTAAAAGTGATTTTAAACAATAAAGTTATTCAGAAAAGAATAGTGTAGTCACTTTTTATGGGTTTTGGAATAATATTATTATAATAATATTTTATAATAAATGTGATTTTTAGTATAAAACTTAGTTTCTAAAGAGCATTAAAAAATTTTCTCTCATAGGAATCATCAGTATTTTATTTTAAATTCTTATGGAGTAACATCTATATCTATAATTTACCTATTTACGTTATTCCAGCTGAACTAAATAAATCATTTTATAGGGCCTAATAAATAATTTTGCGGGGGGGCCAAATTTTGAAGTTCCGCTACTGACTCCAACTCAAAAAATTATTTAATTTTCTTTAAATAGATAGCTATATTCATAATTAGTAAATACATTTTTGACGAGAATCTATATATCGGTTGCTTCAACTTTTGTTAAAACCTTTTTCTCTTTATGATTGAAATAAAATGAAAATTGTGAGAGAGAAGTTCTTCATTTTGTTCCCTTCATAAAGAAATAAAAAAAACCTCACATAATGAAAGCCTTCAAGATTTATAAATAATTTTTTTATATTACCGGAATCTTGTACTCCAAGTGAAAATCTGGAAACGTTTTCGTCAGTTTTCAATTTAATGCTTTACAGCAGGTCAGGAAATACCGTTATTTTTATTATTATTTTTAATTCACAGAGAGTAAATTGCTATAATTTTAGTCATAGTGTATGCGAGTACACAGTAAACTAGTTCAAATAAAATTCTATTATTTTAAGTAAAGTTATTATTGCATTGTGGTAAGTTAGCTCAATTGAAATCACGATTGTGTTAGCTTCAAACGTTGCACAATAAGTATGGTGTAAAATTTACCAGTTGATATTATTTGAACAACATAGATATAAAATCTAGCAGCGTCGTCTCGATCACTATCGTACAGTTCTGTCTTGTTGCGCAATAATTTGCTCATTTGGATTTGAAATTTCTCTACCCGTTTGTAAAGAATACCTACTTTTTTTGTTGTCATCTTTTTGAAATAAATTTGAATTTGAAGAATTAGAATTAGATATCTTACCTTGTGTCATTATACCATGGGTATCTGGTTACAATGCCGACCTGAATGACCAGGTTGATGATTGGATAGAGATCACCAGATTTACTACATTTAAGAGAGATAATTGACGAGGAATTCGACGTTCTCTGTGCTAAGCCAGAATTCTTTCGAAAAACCTGCTCTACCGTGCTCAAGCGATGCCGAAAAAGCATCGATGAAGGTGCCATGCAGTTTGAACGAAAGTTGTAACGCATAAGCTTCATTATCTTATGTTTTGTATACGTTATCCAAGTGTTGTTTTGTTACAATAAACTACGTTCTTGCATACTGTCATTGAAACACAGTATACAATTCGCTTAACTGACTATTGCGCACCCTGTATTGAATCGTATCGAAAGGCAATTCCATAACACCCTGTATAGGGATTATATTTGTACAAGAACAAAAATGCTAACTTTTTGCATATATGTACGGTTAAAATTAAAACCGACAGATACACATGCAAAAAGAGATAATAACGTTGAGATAGAGTCAAAGTTGTCTGCCTGTCGTTGTTAACCGCACGAAACAATGGTAAGAGTACTCTAATTTACCAGATGTAGATATAATTCTGAGGGATATATGGCGTAATTAGTAAACAGAGGGCGCGGTATAAACGCATTGTCTGCTTTGTGTAATTTTCTGCGGGGCCGCCGTTATATGCGTGGAGGATGTATTTTAGTAGCCTTAACATAAAAACCATTTTTGTGTTTTTATGACGTCATCTGCATAAATGTTTTTTATCTCGGAAGCTTTTTGGGCGGCTCTAAAATTTTATTCGTTACAGAGCATGTGGACTTATAGCAGATTACCACAGTCGAAGTTTTTTGTAACGGGCGATTAAGCCTTAAATTCACAAACTTTTGGTTTATTTTATTTTTCCTCTTTTGTTTAGAAATCTACATTAAGTCTCTAAGTTATTATTGTAGGTATACCTATCCGCTAATAAAAATTTAAAGCGGTTTCTTTTGTATTTAATTTAATGTTGATTATTTTTAAAGAAATAACAAAATACATTTTTTGCTAAGATAATATGTTTAAATTTAATAAGTACAACAAAAGTCACATGGAACAGAGTTCCGAGGAATGTTGACAGCTTCCTTCTTAAGTTTTAATTAAGTTTAAGTTTAATTTCGTGTTATCAATACAAAATTGTAAGATTGAATAACCTTTATAAAACTACTGACCTGTCGCGTCGATTAGTTGTGTATGACGCGCTTGTGCGCATCTGGAAGATGCCTTAATGTTTGATTTTCAATTTCGCATCGAATTACATAAAAACTTACAGGGGCTCCAATTGAAAATAAGGAAAATAAACTGCTTTAATATTAGAAAAGTTTGACACAAAATTTTGGACATCTTGTTCAATCCATATCAATCAAACTCGGTTAACGAGACTGTTACAAATTATTTATTAATATCTTACTGATTTTATTTAATTTTTTTTTTGCTGAGATCACATAACTGATATCAATAAAATTTTGAGGGTATGTAAGTAACCATAAGAGGCACCGAAGTAAGCAACAAAATATATGACATACAATCTAACAAATACTATACAGGGTGTTTTTAATTGAGTTCCGATACTTAAGGTTGTGAATCCTTGGGTGATTTTAAAAAGAAAAGTTAGAATGTTAAAAGTTAAACAATAACTTTTTATCATAATTATAATCACTCTTAGATACTTTTATGAAATTTTGTACACACCCTATAATCATTAAGGAGCAATTTTTGACTTTTAGATTTTTTAAAAATTTTTACCAGTGACGTCCGTACGGGCTATATACGCCTGGCTTCGTATATATTTCCGTCTGCAACCCCATAAGTAAAATATATGTCAGTTAATTCACTGTTTGTAAAATTTACCATTTTTTTATCAGATTTTACGTCTTACTCAAATAATAATTATTTAATAATGAAAAATCTATGCCAACCTTATTGTCTCTATGAAAAGAAATGTCAAAATTCATGAAGCCTTACCCAGCCTATTCATTTTTATTTTTATATATGCTTACCGTTTTTTTCTATTCAACCATCAATATCAAAAATGCTCCTTAATGATTATTATTGAATGTAGAAAAATCTGAGTACGTCACTGAATTCTACGTAAAAAACTACAAAAAAAACATTTTATTTCTGTTTGATATTGGTGTGTACAAAATTTCATAAAAATATCTAAGAGTGATTATAATTATGATAAAAAAGTTAGTGTTTCAATTTTAACATTCTGTAGCTCAAAAATGAAGAGCTTTAGGACATATGTTAATATTAACTTTGGTGCTTACAATCACCCAAGTATTCACAACCTTAAGTATCGGCACTCAATTAAAAAACACCCTGTATCTATATGCCGTCACACTTTTTTGGGATAGTCTGTATATCAAAGATATTTTCTTGAAACGCGTCCTAAGATAGAGGTAAACGGTATAATAAACGACTTACTACGAATTTAAATATAGCGCAGTCGAGTCAAGCAAAAAAAATGCTGGAACATGATATTTAATTCGGTAATTTTTTTCCCTTGCTTGTAATTTGGAGGAGAAGCTAAGCTGAGTGGACAAAAATAAGGTTAATTTAGTTATTTATCTTGATTTTATATATACCAGGTGTCCCACTGAGATCGGCGAGGTATGATATTATGAAATCCATACCAATTATTGAAACCCCCGCACAAACCACTACTGTAGAACACAGAGCTCATCTAAAATGGATTAGAGCCGCAACAATTCTATACACAAGTGTTGAAATAAAATAAGTATACTGAAGAAAAACCAATGTAAAAATATTATAGCTAATTATTCGTTTAAAACTTTTTTAAACGCGCAAGAAAAAGATAAAAATTAGCTTTAATTGTGTCCGCCAACTGACCCAAAGTTCACCCCTATAACCCAACAGAACCTAAAGCGATAGAAACTTTCTGTCTCCGGGGTCAGTCTGACGTGCAAAGACCCATTGTCTCATCAAAATTATTTTAATTACTTTCCTTTTACAAAGTTTAATTAGCTAAGTAAGAATGCGAACGAAGCTAAGTAGTGAAAGCAAAGCTGAGGTATTTAATCTAAAACCACTCAATAAACATCTTTTAAGCAGGACTGGCATTAACTTAACGGTCCAGTGGTCAGAAAGAAAATCATTTCAGAATTTGTGAAAGAAAAATTCAGTCATCTTAAAATAAGATATTAGTAATGAATAAATAAAAACCGCTACTTCGAGTAATGCTCTTATACACACAATGACAAAAGTCTTGGACCCTCGGTAGTTTGCAAGTTATTTCATATTTTTATTATGTTTTTCGTTGCTAGGTAAAAAATTATTTTGTTGATGAACACGATCATAAACATTTGAAAATAAAAGGTGTTTATATTTTAAGTTTAAAAGAAGTGTGTTAGTTCTATACAGTTTGTTCTTGATTTAAATAAGTAAATAATATTTTTTGTTTTAAACTGAAAGGACGCCTTTGTTATGACAAGAAATGTTGCTTCCTATGAGGCTGAACATTCAAATCGGCACATACACAGTTACAGAAAACTTTATGCTGGCATATTTTGTGGAGAAACCAGAGTTTCCTATAAGTTTCTGGAGTGAGTATTCCATACTTAAATCGACTTTATCCACTGAACACAACATAGATATCTCAGTTTTTGAAAATAAAGGCTTTAAACAATTAATAATAATAAATGTTATTTCAAATTTGTTTGATATTACTATTGGTGCTGGTTTTTAATAGAAATTTTTAAATTAATTTTATTTAATACTGAAGATAAGAGCAGAACATGTATCTTAAAATTGTAGTTTTCTTTGGAAGTTTCAAAAATTAGTGACAACGCGGGTCAAATACAATTTTTGAGACTTGACCTACGCAAATTATTGATTGTGTACGTAATTTCTATAACACCCTGTACTATATTTTGGTAATATGTACCTTTTGAGATCGAGAAAGGGGTGAACAAATTTAATTGCTCGACTCTTCTCTATACCAGTGGTATTTTGTTAAATTTCAACTCTAGCTAGAGTTGAAATATCAAATTTAAACTGGTATAATATCCGAATACACCCAAACAACCTCTTGGATGTTGGATGGGGTAAAGGGCACTAGAGCAATACTGACCAATAAAAAAGTTACATAATATTCGTCTTGATATTTAATTGAGGGGATCCTTTTAGGTTTTCTTTATGGTAAATATAAAATAATAACAGGCGACTCATTAAACAAATAAGTGCTTGGGTAAAGGGAATAAGTATCTATTGATTTCGGTTCGACTCTCTATGAACTTTAATAGTCTAGAATAGTTTTAGGATGACGAAAAACGCGATGGTAGCGCGCCTAGCGGAAAGCACAAGAAATGGAACTCACAGCAGATAGGCTGAAAGCATACAATCATTTTGTTTGTTTTTATCAATAATTAAAGGTTTCTAAAAAGTAAAAAGTTCTTATGATTTTACCGTCCATTATATTGAAGGAGGTGAAACAATGCCTGAACTAAACTGAACTAAAAAATCAGAAATTATAAAGTTGCACACACAGCATATAATAATTAGCTTAAGGCAATAAGAGAATAGATATTATTTTTATTTACCTATGGGTTAGTAAATTAAAATGTTAAAATAATTGGGAAATGTAGTTGTGGTCGTAGGAAAAATTGGGTAGCTTACTTGTGTGAAAGTGAGTTTCTCAAACTCGGCGGACTTCCGTATTCGGGACATCGTGCTAAATAAATCCTCGTTTGGAATATATCACTTTCGATACTCGCTATGTAATATACTATATCGGCACAAATTACAAAAAAAAATAACATTCTTTGGCTTACGGAAAGATAGGTGTGCGGTGTGAGCTTTAGCTCGCTTTCTGCATAGGGAAGATAATGAGCGCAAAATAGGCTACAGTGGCAGCAAACCTTCTTAAACTTTTTTTAAGCACATTTTCTTTAAGTACATATATATATACAGGGTGATCCCTTTTATGAGCCCATACTTTCATAAAAAATGTCTTCTGCGCATAATTTATTTATCTTAATATAGTCTATAATTTCTTAATATTATTATAATCGCTATAATTACTTAAGTATTAAAATATACATTTCCTATGGGAAATAGTGCCCGAGTTATGGTATAGGCCCAAAAAAATATACGACATACATATTTAATTATATGTACCCAATGTATGGTATTATTTGTTGAATTTCTTGTATCGAACAAAAAGTTAAAAATAAACTTTAATTGTGTCCACCAACCGACCCAAACTTCACCCGCATAACCTAACAAGAACCAAAAGTTAGAAAGTTTTTTGTCCCGGGGATCAGACTGGCAGTGTCATTCTCGCCGGTCCATTGTGTGACCACAATGGCTCTATCAAGTTGCCATTATTGCCGAACGGCGGCCTTTATACGTTCCTTTCGTTCCCCCGCAACATTTGCTTCTGACTATCCAAACAAATTGTTTGTGTGTTTAATGGGAAAAGAGAGCGCTCGCTGCAGCTCTCCTGTAAATAGTAGACTAAGCAATATTTCCTTTAGTAGCTTTCTGGTTTCTGTTTGTTTTATTATTTCCTCTTGTGGAAATATTTGTGGTAGGATAAGTTTGTTTAGTATATACGAGTTTTTGTTAAAATCACTATTTGTGATTTTTAGTGCCCGAAATTGATATTTTCAAAAATGTTTCGAGTTTATTAGACAACAAATGGTTAGAAATAAAGAAGAGCGATAACTTGACGTTATTTGTGCTTCCGTGCAAGCACCCTTACAATTACAAAACAGATATCATTGAGAGAGGTATCATAATCTTCGCATTAGTATACAGCGTGTTTCTTAATAACATGCTAATATTTAAGGAGGAAATTCTTGGGTCCATTTTCAGAAAAAACTTCATATGAACATATGTCCTAAACGACTCAACTTTCGAGATACAGGGTGTTAAAAAGTTTCAAAGTATCTCCTTTTTTATTAATACATTTGATACTGCTCCAGATATAACATGTTTTTTATTCCGACCAGTGGCGTTCGTGCGAGAATTGTCCTCAGTATTTTTCAAGAAAAGAATAGTACGCCACTGAGTACATTCTTATTTAAATGATCCACTCTGTTACAAATTACATATTATAATTACATGTACCATGATGGTTTATAATAAAGACGATTTTTCACCAATAATCAAAAAAACACAAATCAATCAAAATATATAAACGATCCGTGAGATCACACCGCCAACGCTGTAGTGTTTACGAGATTAGTATTCATTCTTATTTCGGGGGTTCGAAACCTAGCGCACATGTAAGGTCTAGTGAAATAGAAGATGTTGCCAGAGTGTAGTTGAATTAGTTCACGATTCGTTTGATACTTTTAAATATAATAATATTTGTTTAAAGAATCTCTCATCGCCTTTTCACAGTTTATAGTAAAATTATTGGGAAATATTTATTTTAAGAGCAATTGTGGATTAACCTTAAACCAGTTGTAACTGTCAAATTAACAAATTTCTAATTGGGATTTTGCAAGATACCTTTGAGATAAATGTGTCAATCTGGCTGGCGGTAATGACCGAAATAGGTGACAAAGACTGTTTGTATTCGTTGCGCATGCTAGAAATGTACATTTTTCTATCTGTAGTTTGCAATATCTTTGGTATTAACAAACGTTACAAAGGATCCAGTAGATAGGAAGCATATTTTGTTTTGCACACATACACAGTTTTGACAGTTGTCTACCTAGTCTAGTTGTCTCGTATTTAAGACATTAACCTAAACAAATTATAAAAAAAACATGAAAATCTTTAACACCCTGTATCTCAAAAGTTAAGACTTTTAAGGCATATTTTGATACGAAGTTTTTTTTTCTAAAAATGGACAAAAGAATATTTTTCTTAAATATTAGCATGTTATTAAGAAACACCCCGTATATTCACGTTGAAGCATAACCAGAAAAATTATGGCTATGAGTATTAACAGTATATTATTCACAGAACGGTTATAACAGTTATTAGCACAACTAGAACGATTTATTTTTCTATAGTTATTTGATCAGAAAGCATACATCATTAAAGCTTTAGGAATGTTGACCTTCTTCTGTACATTATAGTAGCTTACACCTCCAAAACGGAAAATACGGGAAAATACGGGAATCATAAACAACCAATTACTCTTTTTAAGCAGAGATTAAAGCAGATATTTCAAATTATAAACGGATTTCGAAAAATCCAGGAAGATGATTTCGTGGGTTTGTTCGGGTTTGTTCGGGTTTGTTCGGGTAGTACTGGTACTGCAGTAGTCATTTTATATTCACTGTGAAAGTTGAAATTTTAAAGGAAGTTTTGATGAAACTTATGATTAAAAGTTTAATGGATCTAAATTGTAAAGTGTTTTTTGTAATTGGAAGAATTAGTATCTGATTTAAAGAACCTTGAGTAAGCCCGTGAAGAATAAATCATTAGTGATTGGAAATGACTAGGAGTGACGAATGATTATTTATATTGCTCGATAATTCTAGAAGTGATATTTCATTTGAATATATACATTTATTTGAAATTAATTTCGGGGAGCCCTGAAAATTAGTATAATTTTTCTTTCTCGCTTTCTGTTAATTAGATAAAGACACGTCGCATTCAAGCGTTCGGAACGTACGCCGTCTTTCCTACCTACTTTCACGTTTGACACTACCGCATAAACAACTGTTAGGTTTTCCGTTATTGTTAAATAAAATTGTTTGTTGTCTTTCAGTGTTTGTGTGTTAAATGTAAGTATTACTTGTAGAAAAAATAATACTTCTTAACTCAATATGGCAAGACAGTGATAAGTTTGCCGTAAAATAGATAAATACATTTTCATAACAAAAACATATCTAACCGATCAGAAGTTAGAAACAAGACGGAAACAGACAGAAGATAAAAAGCGATGGGGATCTACAAATAGAATCCATATCTCTTCTTTGTTGTATTTATTTTCATAATAACAGCGGCATCACATGTGTTTTGAAAATATATTTATTTGTGTATTTATTCTATTTAAGTATTATATTTTTACAATAAGAATTTATTTTCTGTGTGCAGGTTTATTTTATTTATTACCTTCTTTCATTAAACAACTACCTATTAGAGAACATAAAAGAAAACAGGGTGCGCTGCTAATGAAAGGCTATTACATTTTTAATTATCAACTATTTTTAATAGCGGAGCAGTTCTTTGTCTTGGTGTTATTATCAGTTCATAAAACTATTATATTTTCTATAGAAAAAATGTAATATTAGATTATGGATATTAAAAGCTTAGTCATAGTCTATCATGTCTATATAATGCAAAATTGATACATTGGACAATATAAATGTCGGATTGCAAAAAAGACATTAAGCAAAGGTGACTGACAAGCGCGACAGCAGTGCATTTCTGACACCTATACGATGTCGAAAATATGAAACAATTATTTCAATTATATTGCATAATTTCATTAGAAAAAAGATGGAATTTTATATATACAATACCTTCAGCAGAATATAGGCAGCAAAATCCAAGAAACGTACCAGACATGGATGACTTAAATATAAATGAAACTTCTTCATCTCAAAATCTACGAAACTACTTAGCAAATTACTTTTTACAACTAAATGTTGCTTTACCGTGGCAATGGAATTATTATATATAACATGAAAACCAAATACTATGTAATTTTTTTTCATTGCCTATTATTAATGACCTGACAATTGCATCTCCCGCTATTGCTGCCCAAGCTTTTTCCGTTATGTCTTTTCTCGAGTACTCCAGGGTATTATTATATAAACATTCATACTGTCCTATAAATTGCACAAATTTAACAGTTTCATCGGCCATTCTACAAAAAACACGTGCTCTTCTCCGCTCTGACGCCTCGTATGCAGTTCGCTATTGAAGCCCAAAGGTGCTGCACAAAAGCGTGCACCTTCCGGGTTGACGAGAAGCTCCGTATGCAGAAGGCCTTAGTGTTACACTACACGGGCATTCTTCACGCCGCGTATTTCAAGCTCTCTAAGAAACTGTCTAGTTTGGTGCATTTAAACATATGGTTAAGGCCTCTTTTATGTAACCGTTTCTTGCCCCGCCGTTCTTTATCGAGGTGTTTTCTAAAACCATTGTTCTATGGCCGGAAACGCCGCGACAAGAAACGCGTAAAAGGGATCCAAAGCGCCCATAAGATCAATGTATTTAAAAAACGACGCGGCAAGAAACGCCACGGCAAAAACGCGTGCATCAAAGCGGCCTTATGTTCGAGTATGGAATATGCAAGGAGAGATATGCGGCGTAAATAACGTCTGTGTAGTTTGACCGATTAATTAAATTCCTGTTGAATCCAATAATTGGTCAGAATGAAGAAAATGCTATCTCGTCTTTTATATAAGATCAAAATTCCATTCTCCCCGCCTTATACAGGGTGTTTCAAAAAACATGTGCCATAGCTCGTTTTATGATTCCTTGATTCCTTACCCAAACATAGACAAATAGCCTATCAACATGGGTCCGTAGATGCTTTGTTTGAACGATACAAAGTGTAAAAATTTAAAGATGTTTCGGTATTTTCAACATATTTCTGAAACGGTGAAGCTGATGGTGCCGATTTATTCAACAACATTGACAATTGTTTACAGTTTTTTTAGGTAGATAGCCTTTCATAGTAATAAATACCCAATTTGCTAAAATAATGTTACGATGCCTAAATACACTACTTATTAAACTTGCATTTATCTTGTAAACGAAGCCATCACATAAATATTAATCGATGTTTTTTATTAGTCTGATTAGTACTTAAGCCGTTTCGGAAATATCTTGAAAATACCGAAAAAATTTAAACGTTTTAACACACTGTACGTTTTCACTAAAACATGGGCGGACGGATGTTGATAGGAACTATTTGTCTTATCTTTGAGTAGGGAATCACTACATGAGCGATGGCATATGTTTTTTGAAACACTCTGTATAACCAAAACAACAAATATAAATCTTGTGTTACTGTTATTGTTTCAGACGGGGGCAACCCTTTAAAATACATTTCAAAATGATGCATGCCACTATCGACTAATATAGAATTTGTTGAGATGTGCGTGGTAAAAAAAAACTGCCACCTGACTTACAGTTTAAGCAACATTAGTTACCAATAAACTTTAGACTCTGATGGAGGTTTTCTATCATCACACTTGTACAGAAACAGTTGGCCTTATCACGTTTTTAACAAAAATTAGAAAATATGTATCACCTACAAGTTTGACTTTTTATGTATTGGCTTTGAATATCGAAGATTAAAGAAAAATGGATCAATGTGAAGATCTAACAACTTATATTGGGAGACAAATGCCTGGTATACACCGATTTCGGTCTACCGCAGACATACCGAATTGGAGATCCGTGCGTTACAAAATGAAACACACGCTGAAGTCAAGTCGATTTGGGAGTTCATCGCATTATTAATTGGTCATATCTATCCGTCTTTCGTATAGATTGAAATTCAAAGGTAGTGGTAAAAAAAATAATTTTTAAGCATTAAAATGGTCGACATTGGTGGTGCAATTCTATTAAGAAGCAGAAAATCTACGAAAAAGGTAAAACAGGCGAAAGTATCTCATTTTTCAGACAAGATCAAAATTCCATTTTCTTTGCCTTATATTGCTAACATAAGAAATGTAAATATAAAAAGTCTATATTCGTACGCCACGTTCCTTCTTCCGTTTCCGACTGGGCGCGTCCCTTTAAAACACATCACAAAATTATGCATACGAATGCAAATTGACTGCCTGGATTTATAAGCCAGTTTTTGCAGCGTTTGCTTCGTATACTTTTTGTCGTGAAGATATGAATGTTTAATAAAATAATACGCGTCCGTGGATTAAAGAGGATTTTGTGTTACGACAGTTAAGTGAGTATGCTTTTGCATGCATTTTCTTTTAATACGACTTGAAAATGACAACATGTTTGTATATTCATAAATAAGCCAAGTGATGTACCGCTTGGAATTAAGTTCGGATATTTATTTCCTCAGATTGACTTGTAGCCACGAATATATAGATATACTCGATATACAGGATATTAATGTGACCATGATACAAACTGATAGGGTAGATACAATATATGAAAAAAAGTTCATATGAACATTGGTCCGGAAACGCTTCCTCAGGGAGCTAGAGTCCTTTGAAGATGGTTTTCATAGACTAGTTTTCGTTTTTTAGTTCCGGCACTACTTCAGCTGTCGCAACCAATTTTGTGAGATAAATTACTGTTAGTAAGTTCATCTATTTGAGCCTATTGGGCAATGTTAACTTTAACCAAATTAATTTTTTAACTAAAAAAATAAGTTAAGAAATTAAGTCATTGTTTCGGGAGATACAAAAAAAGATTTCTGTATCTCAATTTAATTTTAGCCAATTTCCGAAGAAACGATGAGATTTAACGACTTTTACAGAGAGTACCCTTTTTATGTAAAAGGCATAGGAAAATTATAATGTGATGTTAAAAGAGGAATGGGGTCAAATTGACCCAAATATCCCCATGGCTCACACGCCCCTGGCTCAAGTTAACATAGTCAAATAGATGAACTTACTAGCAGCAATTTATGTCCCAAAATTGGTTCCGATAGCTGAAGTAGTTCCGGAGTTACAAGCATATCATTTTAAAGGTCGGTCGTTTAAATCTCTTTCCAAAAATATCATAATTTATTATTTTTTGGGTAGGAGTTCCCAAGAAATCGAGTTCCAAAAATGGGCTTATTCATGTAATACTTAGGCGATGATTTTGCCCCTGGTAAAGAATTGACAAGGGTGCCCCCCGAACAATCCCGGAGTCCCTATGGACCCCGTCATTCTACTAAAGGAAGTGTTAACAGTATTATTTTTTAAATAACTTAAGACCCATAAATCTCAGTTCTAATTCTACGCAAAAAGATAATAAATTATGGTATTATTGGACAACCCCAACTAATTTAAAGAGTAAAGAAAAGTATCCTAATATGAGAAGATCGGTTCTTAATATGAAATGTCATATTAGCTAGTATTGACGGGTTTGTTCCTACAATACAATATCTATTACCAACTGTGATTTGTGATTTTTCCGAAAAGGAAGTTTCTTAGTATTCCGTTTTTGGATCGACTTGCATATAAGAAGGTAAATTTCTGATATTTTTACATTGTTTATATGATTAAGTACGAATCAGGCATTCATCTTAAAAAAAATTTCCAAGTTAATTCATTGTTTTTGATTAAAATATATTTCTTTTAAGTTTGTTACCTAATATGAGATACCTAAAGGTTCCCAATATGAGGTATCTTATATTAAGAGAACACCTACTTTTTCAGTCCCAAATATTATATATAAGTTTTTGGTATTATAGATGCCTAACCAGCTCATGAAAAGTGCGGTGAAGTCGATGGTAAGAATTTCACTTGTCCACTTTGCAAAAGAAGAGACTGGTACAAAAAAAGAGTTTTACTGAGTAAGGTCGTATTGTTAGTGCTATTTTTTTGTTTTCAGAAAATATTTGTATTTCATTTTCTTAGTATATATTTCCATAATCTTAAAATAATATTAACATGAAACAAGCAATCATACAAAAATAGTATCTCTCTAGGTTTTATTTCGGTTCAAGCAGAAGAAGATAAATCCATTTCGATTAAGCATAACAAGATAAATTCATTTTGTTAATAGCGATAACTCTTATAGAATACATATTTTTTCTACTTCATTGACTAAATTTCTCATTTTTCCAATAGATCATCATGTTTATCACTAACTCAAAACTATATCAAATGGATTCATATGTTTTTGTCTGATCCTCATGTTTCAATAAATTAATAAAAATTAATAACCAAAAATAATATTTGTTCCTTTAAATGTTCCTAATGTGAGACCATCTCAAATTAGGAACCATACTAAGAACCCAAATTTAAAATATGTATTTTTTTACATTTTTCTAGTTTATACAAAACCTAATTGTTTTAAATAGCTATACGGGTTAAAATTAAAGAGCTCAAATTCTTTGTTACGCAATATTTTGGGCGTTCAATATTACAGAATGTGCTCAATATTTAAAAAATAAAACAGTGTCTCATATTAGGGTACTTTCCTCTATATTATTAATATTATTCAATTAGGATAGATAATTCTTCATCGAAATTGCTCATGTTTTTTTACGTTGAGGAGCACTCTTTGCGGAGGATGTTCGTCGCTCGTAAATATCGGATCCATTAATTAATTAATAAATATATTAAACGTTCTTCTGGTACATCTATTAAAATACCAATTAAGCTAATAAACCATACTGTAAAGACCCGTTAGGCTATGCTGTCCATCACGGGCTAATAATGTGACAGATGACTGACAAAGGTCCGTACTCGGGCCATTTCGCTTTAGATAAGTTAACTCTGGTGATAAGGTTAAATTTGTGATTGAAGCGTATCAATTATTAATGTAAAAATAAAAGCATTGACCTAGTTTAAAATTAAATAAATAAAAATAGGATATACTCGGCGACAAGAAATACATTAAATCATTATAAATCGTATACAAAATATTATATTTATTTATAGAACCATCGGAGAAAAATCATCTTCAAGTTGCCTTCACGGAAAGAAAAATTTAGTTAAAATCAAAAAAGTAAAACTCACCATAATTTATGGCTCTATAATATGTGACTGGAATAATTTTTATTAGGAACTGCTATTAAATTAGCAAAATTTTAACCTACATTTTTAGTAAAAATTATAAAAATATTTAGTAAACCATTTATATCAAATATTTTTTGTAACATTTACTAAAATCTATGGTAAAATTTACTTAAATTTACTAAATCTCTTGTAAAAGTTACCAAAATATTTTGTAAAATTTATTAAAATCTGTTGTAAAATTTACCAAAATCTTTTGTAAAAACTTTGACATATGATATTTCCAAGCGGTCACCCATCCAAGTACTAACCGTGCCTAACGTCGCTTGACCTCAGTGATCGATGGTATATTTCCTGTTGTTCTCCACCTACCATTTGTTAAGAAGATGGAAATCCGAGTGATCAGTTGCATCTGATTTAAAGATTTGATTCTTGTAAAAAAGCATTTTCACAACACTTTATTTAATTAAACGTGGCAATTTTTACAATTAAGAATACTTAACGTACAATAATAGTCTTAAGCAAAATATACCACACATTTAAAGCTATTCAACTACTGGAGTTATATATAAATTATTTTCACTATACATTCGTTGTAAAGTTTACAATATATTTTAGTAATTATTTGATGTTGCTAAATTTATTAGAAATTCTAACTATACATTTTTAGAAATGAGGTGTATCTACCATATTATTTGGTACGGATTAATAATGAAAATTAAGAAATCGTACAGTGTTTCTTAAGACCATATACATTCGTCGTAAAAACCTACAATATATAACTATAGTTTTTTAGAAATAATGTTTAATGCGGCGTTCATACCAAGGTTTTACGTGACATCTTATCTGACTTTTACCTAACAGTCTAGTCTAATAGTGTTACCAAGTCTGGTGAAATTTCACCAGATCTGGTAATTTTATGAAAAATTTGGTGATTGGTGAAAAACTTTTCAAAAAAGCCCGATTTCTGGTGTCTGCAGTCTAACTTGAACAGCTAAAACGCAGGTAAAACATCATGTAAGACGGTAGGTAAAACCTTATGTGGACGCCTCTTACCATATTATTTTGGTACGGATAATAAAGAATGTAATTAATATAAATGTAATTAATACTATATTTTATAGAAAATTTTACAATAAAATCTTTACTATAATAATTTTACTATACTGTTTTTCCGTGTGTGTTGTTATATGATACCAGTAGTAAGTAAAGAAATACACCATTATTACTTCTAGAGTCAATTCTATATAAAGAGAGAGTTTTCTTGACTCAAATGAATTTATCAAGACTCATTGTCGTACAATTAATCTAGTTTTAGTCCACAATAACCAGAACTTAATCGATATACATAAGTATTTCTAAGAACCACTAAACTTTTATCTTGAATGACTTAAGACTGTTATGGTTACGCGTCAGAAGAATCATACAAATAGTTAGAATAATTAACTTCTAACTGTTAGTAGAATAAAATAACAGAGTGACACAGGAAAGGAATTTTTAAACCGCAATTCAGTTTTAAATTAGTTTATTTCGAATGTTATGACGTTAGGTGAAATATAAAATCAATCTTTCATTATAAGCGTAAAATGTCATAAAATTGGCAAAGACAGACGCGGTTTCGTCTTAACTAAAACTATTTCATACATGTAGGATCATGAGAGAGGCAATATACCAATAAAATGTGACGCGGTTTCGTCTTAACTATAACTATTTCATACATGTAGGATCATGAGAGAGGCAATATACCAATAAAATGTTACAAAATTTTTATTATGAATCAAGGGGTTAGAACGAAGGGGATCAAGGAAAGAACCTAACTTCTGATATAAATTTCAAATTTAACAAATTTGTATAAATAATAAATTGTGCAGTAACCGAACAGTCGAGTAAATTGTGATACAATTTGAGATGGATCTTCTGGTTGCATGTAGATGATCCCATATCAAAATTCTTAGAATCGCATAAGGGGAAGGTGGAGTAAAAAAGATAGGTTTAAGTAAATCGAAAAAGTAAAGTTTAAATAAATTTCGAAACGAGAGTGCATAGGACTGCCATTTAAGCTTTGCAAGCTGAAAGTAGTCTGGAATATTTGTATTGAAATTGATTTCTGACCCCCTCCCCCCCTTCTGTCGCAATTGTCCATTCACATCAACTAAAAAAAGTTGATGTTATAGTACGCCAATGAACACCAATGTTTCCTATTTTGAAACCCTAAAAGAAACTCAATAATATGCTTCCCTAACTTATTGTTCCCGAAATAAAATGGATTGGCCTGTTAAGTTCCAATTAAATGTCGACACTCGGAGAACTAATATATCTTTAGGGTTCTACTTTGGCTAAACAAAATTGATATTTGTTGATTTCCGCAACAGACAAACGTTAAAAGAGAGTGATATTTGATTTGGGTTTTTTCTTGCCACTATTAAATTGATGCACATATTTTGTATGATTCAATTCTGAGATAAGACGATGTTTTATAGTAATTTGTAATCGGTTAGGTGATGATAAGCGAAAAAAAAATATAATAAACTAAAAAAAAAGTTTTGCGCCACTTGTTTTAAAAACGAACTGAAAAATAAAAATAGTGCCTCGTTAATAAAATTATACAAGGTACATTTCAAATAAGGTCTAACAGTCTCCTTAACTAAATTTGATTGATACGGATTGTGAAGGATATTTAATATTTAATGTCAAAGTTTTAAAATCTTAAAGTACTTTATTTTTCTTATTTTCAATTGGAGCCGCTGTCTATATTTATGCAATTCGCTGCAGAATTAAAAAACAAACATTTGTCTTTATAACCATATGGCAATTCTTAACATATTAAAAGTTATTTACAAAAAAGTTAATTTTATGAACTATTATAATTTTTCATTAAAATGACCATTGAAATAGATGCTAAATAACTAATGTGTTAGGAATTGTAATTTTCAAATGAAAAACTCACGAAGACATTCGAATTTCATATAAGGACATTCTTTTAGAAACTGTACACTTTTTAACCTTGACATCTTAGAATCATTGGAAAATCTTCCTAGAACTTATATACTTACAATTGGTTGACACGTATTTCATGATTTTGCTGAAAAAAATAATTTCCAAAATATCCACAAATGAATATTTGATAATTTGCTGAATTTTCTCCAATCTTCTCATACCTGAAATTTATTATCTCATCTCCAGTGGTCCTGATCGTATCAATATTGATCTATTTTATATTAGATCAATATTGATCTTATTTAACACTTTGTTAGCTTTCGAGTGTAAAAAAGTTGACGTTGAGAACAAATGCAAAATCAGAACAATTTAATTGTTTAAATAGTTTTAACTATGCTCGCACCCCACCGTACATTAATTTGAAAAAATACCGTTTTGTTCTTTATCCTCTTATCTGCAAACCCCATTTTATGAAAAAATTGCACTTCTATTAGATCGCTAGGTATTAAATATCTTAGATCGAAAGTTCCGCAGAGTGCGAGGAATGCACCAGCGAGATGGATCGAGACATCTACAATCGAGTCATTGATATTTCCATACTTTGCGTCATTCGACAGCGTACTTTCTGCCATGCTTTGAATCGTCGGGTTTGTTCGGGTTGCTTTTACTTTGTTTACCGAATCGAGTGTTCCTGCAGTCGAATTTCTATTCGCTATAATGAGTTTTTGTTTGATTACTTGTCTTGCTTTTACAGATATATGCTTCGCGGTAAATTCAATTAATTTTATTTAGTACACGCAAGGTTGGTAATGGATCAAGCTCAACGAGTGTATTGTATAGGGTGTCCCACTAAGGGCGGCGAGGTATCATATTATGGAAGCAATAAACCTTACGTCTTTGAGAAAAAACATTTCATTGACTAAATTGACCAAGGAAAATTGATTAAACATATTTTCACGTTTCTAAAATGACCGCTAGGGGCGCAATTACTATTATATAACAAAAAATACAAATGTTCTCGACTTATCACTCTTAATGTTGTCATTTAACAACGGATATAAAACGATCATTAATTTTTTTGTGTGATGATTAAGTTTGTTCGTAAGACTTTTTCGTATCGCAAGAAGAGGATAAAGAACAAAATAATTTTTAAAATTAATTTATGGTGGGGGACAAGCATAGTTAAAACTATTTAAACAAATATTTTGCATTTGAACAACAATTTTTTTTAATACACTCCGTAAGCTAACATAACAAAGTCTGAAATAAAAAAAAAGATCGACATTGATACGATCAGTTTCAAGTATGAGAAGATTGGAGAAAATCCAGCAAATTATCAAAAATAGATGTGAGGATATTTTGGAAAATATTTTTTTTTCAGCAAAACCCTTTTTCAACTGTAGATAAGTTGTAAAATTTTTTTCGGAAAATGTCAAGGTTAAATAGTGTGTGGTTTGTAAAAGAATGACCCATAAGTCGGAGTAACCTTATTATTTGATAACGTGCATCATTTTAAAATATCATTCAGGACTCTACTTGGCCCGCCGCGCCGTTTAGTATCCAATAGTTTATATGAATTCCTGAATTCTATTAACCTTCTCTATTACATATACGTACAACTCGTTTGAATACCTACTGTAGCTTTTTTTAAGTCAATCTTATTTTATAGTAAAAACTACTGTTCCAATTTAACTGCTTTAATTAAACCTATTGTTTAAGAACTCCGTTCACATTTGTTGAACCGGTCAAATTTGTTTAGGTTTAATTAAATAATACTTTTCAATAGGGTCAGTTCTCTGTGGAATAAGCATTTTATTTTAATTGACAATTTATAAAGTGCCAAAGGTATGCGGGTATAATAGTCAGCTATTCTTAATGGAACTTAAGAATAAAAAAAATCTTTGGCTGAAATTAAATTCTCGTTTATCTCGTAAAATTATTCGCCAAAAGGCCCTATTTCTGAAATTATAGACCCTTACCCAATTAAGATTATGACATCTTACAGAGGGTTTAGTTGTTTTTTTATTTCCTAAATGTTAAAATATTTTTAAATCAATTTTCAGTTCCTTTTCATATCTTTAGTTAATGTTGATTAAATTCTGCAGTAATGGTATAGATATATTTTAGTATTTATAATTCATTTCATATGGACAAAAGCAGGTAGTAAGGAAAGTTTAGGTGAATTTGCAGAGATTTAATAACGACAGAGAGCCAAGAAACATGCGGAAAACAAATTCGACAAACAACATATTACTCGAAAGCGACAAGAGTTTTTGAATAAGCCTTATTTGTATGTCCACAATAGAATATCCCTTCCTGCGAAGGAAATTTATCTTTAAAAAAGGAGCCTGTATTCACCCTCACCCTTGTCACAATAGAAGAGTTGTGGGGCAAGAGGGCAATACAAAGGCGATAGAAGAAATTGGAAAACCAAATACATCTCAGGAATCAATTAAGTCGCTACAACTAGAATTTCGAGTACAATTATACAATTTATTCATTTATTTCAGACAACAAAGCACAGTAAAGATATGTTTGCATACCAGAACTTTGTTTCTGTACATTCTCTGAATGGATAATATCCGTGCCCGGGATGTGAGTTTTCTTTACTATTGGCGCGTGCATCGATAATTTAGAAAAGCACAATTCCTTAACTATTCGATGGCTTCCTGCTAAAATTTATGCCCCTTAAACTTTGGTCGAATAGCTTTTGGCTAAACTTATGTAACAGAATTATCGATCGCCGGGATTGCTTAAAATATTCATGCAATGTGATATTCGCATAATAACTATAGTAAAAATAACCATGCGATACCTTATGCGGTATCATTCTGGTTCTATGGGCCACAACCGACATTTGTCAATGATGCCGTGACTTATTTATTGATTTCTACCAAATAATAAAGATACTTATTATGAAATATATAATAATAATATCCGTTTGGAAAAAAGTGCACAAAATCTTATCGGAAACTCTTGAACATTACATGGAGATTGTTGTACAAATTTTAGGAATTACGAAATGCTTCTATTTATATGATATTATATAATAATATGACCTAAAGGTGGCGACTTACTTATACCGGGGGTTCCAGGAGGAACGCTAACCCATATAACCTTCTGTATTGTTTAAATGAGATGGCTTCATCTGTCCTACTGTTCAACTACCCTAATCATCTGCCCTACCAGTCGAGTGTATTCGGGTGATGTTCGGTTAAGCTCGTATGCCCTAATCCGTTGGGTACTCCTTTTCCCTCTATTTACATGCATTTTTACTGACATGCTGTGAATTATTATTGGATAGAGACTTAAAATATTGCTCTTGACGTCGAACGATTGAGTGGTTATGTCATATTTATTTTAATATTAGAACTGTAATATTTTTGGGATTTCCTGCACCGTACCTGACTACGCCATTAGTTGTAGTTATTTTATTATCAAAATTTTATTTTTATATAAGAAGAAAATTAATGTGTAATAATATTTATAGATGCCCTGGGGAAACAAGTGCAAACCCGAACCGATACACCTTTTGGAGACAATTTCCTATTGTATTTTAATTTGAAAAAAGAAAATTCGAACGCAAATCGGCCGACAGCTACTGTCATATAAATAAATTAGAGAACTATAACAAGTATTTATTATTTCTATCCGAATGTTCATCTGTCCTACACTATCTCATTGGCCAACATGTCTATTCCAAAGAACAAATTTCGAATCATGCTCGAACCCGAAACTTACACACTATACCAAATAATTTTTCCATAACGAAACACATACGAAACAACAAAGAAAGTATGCATATTCCATCTTTGTTAGTCGACTTCCGCTCCCTCCGCTTCGTAATGGTGGGTAGGGCAATTACAGAAACGAAGATTCCCGGTTCAACGCGAAGTGACCTCCGAGGAGTAGGGCAGATGCACTTTAGGGCAGTTGTGATTTCCCCGTTTAAATTACAGGAAAAAAATTGGTGGGTTTGTTCGGGTTTAACCGGAAATGACCTCAACCTTGGATTATTAAATGGTACATCCAGTATATTTTTGGCTATGTCGATTCAGAACACCATTCCAAATTCAAACGTCGCTGTTTGACAGTTCATCATTTTTCATTAAATTTTTATTTTTTTCATCTAGATTGCTATGAACTCCCTAAAGTAGTTTACTTTTAAGCCAAATTATGGCGGATTTTAAATTTGTAATTATGTTCATTTGTTTGTTAGCATTATGGCGTCATGGGTACCTAGATAAATGCAAAGTCATTTGCGCTTGTGATATCAAATTATTGGAAAAAAGTGCTTTATCTTTTTGGCCGAGTGAGCCAATATGTTTCCATTTGAACAAATTTAGTCTTCTGGGAAAATACCTTGTTAAAAAGTTAAACAGCGTGTAAAAAATTTAAAACACAATAAAAATTAATTTTTATCAAGAATTAGGGAGTTCATAGCAATCTAGAATGAAAAAAAATAAGAAAAATTATTTAAAGTCTGAAAAAGTGACGTTGTTGAATTTGGAATGGTATTCTGAATCGATATAAAATTGAGACCATTTCCGGTCAAACCGGAAGTGACAAAATTTAGTCCGTTATGTAATAAAATGAAAAATACTATTATATAGAAACCCATCAAGTTTTATTTCTGGAATTTACACACTAAAAAATTATAGAGGTGTTCCTCCTGAAACACTCGGTATAATTTACGTGTAAATTCGAGGCGATCTTGAAATGTGATTCATTAAGTCATTGTATGTGGATTTCATACCAATATAATAATCTTATGTCCGCAACGACTTATTTTTTTGCTTCAGAATGTTAATATTTCTCTCTTTAATCGTTATGTGTTAAGATGATATAAAACCACATATTTTAGTTAGAAAAGTTATTCTATCGATCCACCAGTGCCGTACCTGCAAACATGTGTCCTGATATTTTTTTACAAAAGGTACTTCGCTATTGCCATCGACATTTGTTCATGTGGATTATTTCTGATTAGCCTGATCAATTTTAAATGGAAACGGTCTCTTGCGTTTTTCTCATCGGACGCATGTTCTTGATTAAATATTGTTCGGATAACAATCCTTTCCTTTAACGAATAAGCCCGAACAAAACCGAAGAAGCATCCGATTCGAGGCAGTCGGTTCGCCATATGAGAATTGTAACGAGTTCGAACGCTGCCTCCGAATTAAATGCGATGTGCGATGATGCGATTGCGATTGTTTAGTTTCACTGTCTCGCAAAGTGTATAAGTCCTACGTTTCGCCTCGAATGGGATGTGAGTAATACGATTCGGTTTCGAATTCGCATCCCATTTAAATATTCGGATGCAGCCGAAAATCTCAATAATCGGATTCAACGAATATTTTGACACAGCCCGCTAAAGATTATCGAAGTAGACACAGCTGTCTTAGTGTATGGCCACGACGGCTCACCGCACAGAACCCTCGACAATAGCCTGGTACCATGCATCGCACAGTAGTGGCCATAACGCCGCACCGACCATCGCTCATTGCCTTGCCTGTCGACCAGTTTGTCTTTCGACATCGCGATAAAAACATGGACTATACGTTATCATCTTCTTCCGATGAAGAAGATATTATTTTAGACGCTAATATGACAAATGATATGTTAATATGTTTAAACAGAAATCAAGATTACCAGTAGTGCATCCTATTAACGCAAAGCGAAGATTCTATGGGGAATTTTATCATCTTTATAAAGATCTAAGGAAAGATCCCCAACGCTTTTGTGAATATATGAGAATGCATTTGATTATATCGTAAGCAACAGTGAAAGGAGAATGAATAAAAATTGGAAGAACTGCTATTCTCAACCTATATCAGTAAAGAAAGAGTAATGGTAATTCTCATATGTTCAAAAAAGCGTTGGGAATATTTCCTTAGATCATTATAAAGGGGATAAAATTCTCCATTGAATCTGTACTTTACGTTAATGGGATGAACTGGTAATTTTGATTTTTGTTTAAGCATATAAGTACCACTTTGTTATATTAGAGTCTAAAAAAATTTCTTCTTCATCGGAAGAAGATAACAACGCATAGTCCATGTTTATATGTCGAGGGACTACTGTGCGAAGCTCAAGCGAGGCTGCGCGATGCTATGGTACAAGGCTATGTGTGAGGGTCGTTATTGCCATCGACTTAGATGGTTCGCATTACGCGAGTTATTTGATACTAATTATCGGAAGATTTTCCGGGTTTGTTCACCACCTGATGTGGTTTTGTCTTGCTAATTGAAGCAAAAAGAATGTTTGTATACTTTTCTGCAATTATTGAGAAAAATTAGTTATGACATTGAAAAAGTCGATATATTTGTAAAATCGTGAAATATATCCAGTGTAAATATTATTAAATAAAACATATCAGTAGTTCAATTCTTATGTTTTTTTTTATAAAGGTATGAACAAACCCGAACAAACCCGATCACAAGTTTAGAGAAGAATCAGTTACTACAATAAAAAAGAAAGAATTTGATTCCTTTCCGATCAGCAATTAAATTTAAATTAAAACTCATTATTATGCCTATGCCAATTTTTAGAAAGAAATATTTATTATTATCAATATTAATAGAATGTCAGTGGCTTACTACTTTTTGTAAAAAATATCAAAGGACATGTTTGCAGATATACCAAATATGTTCTAAAGTACTGGAGTTATTAATTAGTAAATAAATTAAATTAATGAAGATCCCGCAAATTCAATTCTTAAAGTACAAAAACTTTACTTGGTTTTAAATATTTTGAACACATGAATTCCACTTTCTCAAAACTCGGTTAATAAAAATAAATTTCAAAACGCTTTTCATCTATTTTAGCATTAAAACATTGTTTACTGATATAGCTTATGACCCCGGTTATAGTAACAAACCCATACTTTTTCAGTTCGCAGAACATTTAGAAGTTTAGTATTTTGTCACGGCGACCTATTAAAAAAAGTGACCATAGTAACCCATAAATCCAAAAAAAAGGTCGCCAATGGTTAGTTCGCCATTTGCGCTCATCATCTCACGGCGGCCCCGCTTACTCTCCATTGCGTCCGAGGGCGTCGCGGCGCACAGGTTGGCAACATCAGGCTTATAATATTACAAACAAAATTCCCAACAAATATTAAACAAATTAGTGTCTATACTTTTAGCCAATAATGATGCAAATTTTTCCACCGTCGTTTATTGGGCGTTCAGTAATTTGCATTTGATTACGCAGAATTTACATATTCGCATTAGGACCTTATTGAAGTTTATCAAAATATTATTACAATTTCGTTTAAACATTTTACACAGTTAATTGGAAGAGGTAATGATTAAATAGTTAAAATTTATATGCATAATTCAGTGGCGGCATTTCATTCACAATATACAGGGTTATTTTTTTAAAAACTTTACATAGGCTAACTTTTTTATTTGAAAAGATAGACCTATAGTTACTGAAGCAAAGTTTTAGCAATTAGTTCAAAGTTAAATGTGTGGAAAAAATAAATGCGTTGGTGGCAGATTGGGTACTATTTAAAAAATACTTATTTTCTTAAATAGCAACACTGCATTTTTTTAACAAATTTTGATACATCTTGAGATTCTAGACAAAATAAAAAGACCCATGTGTGGAAAAATTATTATTTCCCAGACCACCCGATGATACCTTATAGAATAAGGGGGTATTTAGTCTACACAGTATTTCAGATTGAATGGTACTACCAAGAAAAGGAAGCCTTTTCCATTGATAGGATGCAACCACCTGCAGACCGGTTTCGAACTCTTTTGTTCTCGTCAGTACAGGGTAGGTGTACACTGTACATACCTATCATCCGAGAGGACTCTAACTTAACGCTGTATTAATAATAATTTTGTTATAAATTGGTATTTGATATTAATGCCACCTGAAAAGTGTAGACTTTTTATTTTTGATTTATTCAAATAACGTCTGTTCAGATTGTGTGGGACTGCTAATAGATGGCGCCACGCGCTGTATTTTTTCGACTACCGATGATAATACAGCGTTAAGTTAGAGTCCTCTCTGATGATAGGTATGTACCCTGTACTGACGAGAACAAAAGGGCTCGAAACCAGTCTGCAGGTGGTTGCATCCTATCAATGGAAAAGGCTTCCTTTTCTTGGTACTACCATTCAATCTGAAATAGTAATTTGAGTGCTACTGTGTAGACTAAATACGCCCTTATGTATAAGGTAATATCGGGTGGTCTGGGAAATAACATTTTTCCATACATTGATATTTGATATTAATACCACCTGAAAAGTTTATACTTTTTATTTTTGTTTTATTAAAATAAAAAGAGTTTTTGATTAGAGTGGTAGTTTACGAGTTAATAGTGCCTAAACTTAAATTTATTTTCCAACATTAAAAGAATAACAAGGAAGCTAACAAACCGAACCTCAAATGTTACATAATGTTAAAAGAAATTTTGTTGCTACATAACCCAAAAAAATTAATGTGAGGTAATTGATTTTTGTAACTATTGCTATTCCTTTAATGTTGGGAAATAAGTTTAAGTTTAGGCACTATTAGCTCGTAAACCGCCACTCTAATCAAAAACTTGCACTTTTTATGTTTTGTCTAGAATTTCAAGACGTATCAAAATTTAAAAAAATGCTCTATGCCATTTAACAAAATAAAATAGTGCCTAATTGGGCAACAATGCGCTTATTTTTTTCACACATTTTACTTAGTTGAACTAATTCCTAAAACTTTGCTTCCGGAACTATAAGTCTACCTTTTCAAATAAAAAAGTTAGCCTATGTCAAATTTAAAAAATAACCATGTATATTTCTAGCCTACTTTTAAAGTGATCTCGTTTTCTGTAGCGTTAGTTACCGAAAACTAAAGGACGATACTTTTTGGATGTGATTGTCGAAGCCGACGCGACGGGAGTACATGTTCGAATCAGAGGAAAGGCGGAATTCCACTGAGGCAACATTTATACAACATGTGGCATGCGGCAATGACGCATGCTACACAAAATTTTTAACCGAAGGCACTTGAAGGGAAATTGTTAAAAGTTTGCGGCAAGGTCGCATATCAGGGAATAGGCAGCAGGAGACGACTTGTAGCGACCTACTATTGACTAGGCGGAATTGCGCCTTAATTGAGTAGTAAAATCCTCTACATATGTATACACGGGACAGCTATTTTAAAAGTTCCTGCGGTTATCGATGCTCGTACGCCGTTTTAGGTCAAAGTTATAAAATTTACTGCAGTTTAGAGCCCATATGAGCCACATAAATAAAGTCCAATATATTGCCAATCGCCAATCTAATGTTATAGTTATTCTCCTGACATGGAGTATCTAAAACTTCTAGTGATAAAACGCACTTCGCAACATTGTGTGTTCGCGTAAAGTCGTGTACAATAATTGACAATTCTACAATTCACACGACAATTGGCAAGGTACAATAATTGACAATTCAACCATTCACCCGGCAAGTATACTGTCGTGTTAATTTAAAGGGCGCGTATCTACTGAAAATTTAATTGTGAAATAGCATTCAAATTTCAGTTACGCCCATATTTATAGTAGAAACGTATTAATAAATTTTGCTAGCATATACTGCCTTCGAATTTAACAGATATTTAGATGAGCTTGTTAGGTCTAGCTTATCCATAGGTGCTGTGGTCCTATTAAAACTATTAATTAGAACTTTAACTTCCTTTATTATTAAAAAGAACTTAACAAAAACTAAAAAATGTCTTCTCTTCTTTTCTACCTTTAAATTTCTCTACCTTCTTCCTGGTGGTGCAGGTAAACAATATGAAAATGACGTAACAGAGCTCATTTATGGCACGTTGCTTGAACGGTATAAGTAACTTTTGACAACAAAGGCAGATATGCTTCTTTGAAATTAACACCGCAGTATACGCCTTTACAAATATTGGACAAGTACAGTAAAGTTACAAAGTACAACAATCAACAAACAAATAACAACATGGAGGTTTCATAGCAACTGCATCTCTAAATTTCATTTGTTTTCTCATATTTTGATTTAAGAAAAAAATTTTGTTTGCAAATTAATAGTAATTGGGCAGGGTGCACTAAACAATTTAAATGTATTTTCAATAAAAACTTAAATACACTAGACTTAATAAATGTGTAAAAAATGGCGCAGATACATTGGACAATAAATTTTCACAAAAAAATCAATTTCTCGTCCTAATAAAACCATAATTGCCAAATTTTCTAAAAAACCGTTGGTTAGTTACTAGAGCGAAACAAAAATGAATTGTTAACTTTAACACCCTGCATCTCAGTTAATATCAACTTTCGGATATAGGTAAGTATAATTAAATCCTAATATTTTTAAGGAGTATGTGGTTTTTCCATGTACCATTAATTAGCGGACACCCTGTATATCTAAATCATTTCGTTTTCCCAATATTTTAATTTTTTCAGAAAAATGCCAGTTTTTGGGGTTGGATTTAATTGTGAACACCTACACTACCTTTGCAAATTATACATTCATATTTGGTATGCAGATTACATGGAGCTAAGGCAAATAAATTATGGAAACAAATTTACCTCAGCTTTTACAGGGTAAACTTTAGAATTTCAGTAACTTTGAACTAAAAAATTTCGGTTTTTCAAAATAGCATATACTCTGTATATTTTATTTTTCTCCGATAGAATATGTAATTCTCTCTAGCTTTTGTTTAGTATATTATATGCTTATTTTTAATACTAGAGCTATTTATACTTACTACGGAAACAATGGCAATGGAATTTTTTAAATATATAAAATAAAATTATGTTCTGCTGATCCCTTAAGCTCCAATCAGTAATAAAAAAAAGGAGACAGGACAATTCCATAAATGGTAAATATACTCTGCATATAAAATTAAATGGATATTTGTGTGTAATTATATAAAATCAAAAGAATGGGAGGTATATGAATTGTTCATGATTAAAGTAATTACATACAGAGTATTTAAGGTAATTTAAAAATATTTTTAATTAGGTTAAATTTGTAATGTTTGAAGGGAATCCAGAATATCACTTATTACACAATGTCTGTACCGAAAAGGAAAATAATAAATAAAATAATTAATTTTTGAATGGATGTCATTTTACAGCACTAGTGGGGCAAAGTACTGCTTACTATACTTAAATCAGTGGACTTAGTAACCATTTACCGCACAGTTATAGATAAGAACTTATTTTATAATTTTCTGTTAAGGGATAAACTTTTCGAGCCTGTAATATACCAATTTAAAAGTATATTTATTCTGTTACATTTTTTCAGATAAAAATTAAATTTTAATACCTACTGTACTAATTTGTTTGCTGTTTATGATATATTTTATAATATGAAAAATTAAGACATACATTCGTTCAATTATTTCTAGCCTCAAATATTGCCCTCTATTAATTATTTTTATTTTATTTTTAATAACTAGTGTGTTATTTAGGATTAATTTATTTTGTTTAGAAATGCCTTGTCGTATAGGGTCGACACTTAAATAATAGTTAATTATTACAAAATATATCGTTCATAATTGAATTTAAATTATAATTCCCCAGGCCAAAATGTATTTTAAATATAGGCATATCGATTTTAAAACTACGTTTTCACCTATTGAAAAACCGATGGTAATATGATATTGTCAGAATCAGGATATTTTCCATATAAAAAATTAATTAACTGTAAATTATATTATAACATTTTTTAACAAAGGAATCTGACATTATATGATTTAAAATTGAAGATTACTTACATATGATAAAAACTGGCAATCTCCGAATTTTAAATCTTTGAAATTTCTTTCTAAATATGACAATTTTAAGATAAGCTCAATGCCAGTAGATCATACATTTCAACCATAGAATAAACATTGTTGTGCAGAGCTGGGAGCACCTGAAAAACAATTTTCGAAGGTCTTGTTTAACCTTAATACGACCCTCATTTGATATGCCATCACCACCTCGAAGAAAAATTAAATGTTCTCGCAGTAAGGTAAAAGAGGTTCGTTCATACGTTGTTTCTATAATGAATTGTTCATTTATCTAGGATAGTTATAAATACGCAGAAATGTTAATTTCATAAATTTTGGCAATATCCCATTTCTGCAGTAGGGTCATTCTTTTACAACCCGCATACCTTTTAGCCTTAACATTTTTGAATCGTTCAAAATTTTTTACACTTATTATTATATACAGACAATTAGTTGACACGTATTTCAGCATTTTTCTGAAAAAAAATTACATTCCAAAATATCCACACAAGAATTTTTGATAATTTGCGAGATTTTCTCCAATATTCTCATACTTGAAATTGAATATCTCCAATTATACTGAACGTATCAATGTTGGTCTTTTTTTATTTAACACTTTGTTATGTTAGCTTAAAAAAAAATTGTGAACAAATGCAAAGTAGTAACAATTTAAGTGTTACGGGGGGCGAGCACGTTAAAATTATTTAACCAATTAAATTGTTTAATTTTTTACTACATTTCGAAAGCTAACATAACAAAATGTCAAATAAAAAAGACCGACATTGATATGATCAGTAAAACTGCAGGTGTTATTTCACATTATCTCTACGTAAATAACTATTCCAATAGGTCCATTCCGATGACTGGCTAAATAGCTCTAACCAATTAATTTCTAATTAATGAACTATTTCCTATAATCTATTTTGACATGGTCAATCAACACAAACAGCATATTAATATTTCATGTAACGATTTACTTGTTTAGAAAATGTAATCAAGCTATTGCATAAAAATGCTTAAACATGATGTGGTTTATTTTATCATTAAATATTTAATCAAAATAGCTATGAAATTGTGTTGGTCAAGTTAGAACCTGAAACAATATTCATATAAAATTATTAAGAAAACAGTATTTGATGATTTTGATTTTCACTATATTTTGTCAACATGACACATGTTTCACCGTCACAGCGGCTTCATCAGATGTAAAGTATAAACAATGATAACCTAATTTATATGTCTCGTAAAAATAGGACCTACAATAATATTATGGGATAATTATTTAATAATATAAGAGTTTATTATTTAATGAAGGCAGAAGAAATAAACACATTAACTAACACCTTAAATAAAATTTAACAAAGGCGAAGAACATATATCAAGCTTGTCATTAAGTAAATTAGGGAAATTTTTCATTTTGTTAATCTCCATAGACTCTAGTAAATTTAACTTCAAGCCCTTTTGTTCTATATGCAAAATCTTGAAATTGTTATTAAAAATATGATTTTCTGATTTTAGATGTTCTGCCTATGTGGATTGTTTATTAATTTTGGTGAAAGAATCTTGGTGGTCTTTAATTCTAGTGCGAAAGACCTATATATGAACTAGGACAAGAGCCGCAATTTAATTCATATACTCCGCTATTTTGATCTTTTAGAATTTTACCTTTATTATTTTTTATTAACTTCCCTAAACAGTTGTTAGTTTTATAAGCTACGTTGATACCTTGTTTATTTAAATAAGTTTCGACGGTTTCACTAGCTTTTACCTATGTATGTTAATGTTTTGTAATTATATGATTCTTTATCAGATTTCTTTTAAAGCAATATTATGAGTCATTCTAGAATAAAACCCGAACAAACCGTCTATTATTTTGTGATCATAACCATTATTGATAGCAATTTGTTTATATTCATATAATGTTATATAGTTCAATTCCCAGCCCAGGGAAGCAGTTGCTTCGAGTTATCATGCGTCTTGACGCTTTTGAAAGAAAAAAATTGTCATGTTATGGGAAAAAAAGAAAGAAAAATCTGACGAACAGTATTAATTCCTGTTTTCTCAGTCTATTAGATTGTAAAATAGTCTAATCTGAGGGTAATAATGATTAACTAGGACACAGTGGCAGTATAATACTTGCTAAAGTTATCAAAAAATTGGTCCCCTTTATATTCGCAATAGATATGTAATTTTTTCTCTTGTAATGAGCGCAAAAACTAATTTGTTTTACATAACAACGTTTATTAAATCTTTTCAAATCCTCCAAAATATGCAATTATTTTTATTAAAATGTTTGATTCAAGAGTAGCAAGTCAGCGAGGAAGTAAATCTAAATCAAAAAGAGTAATTAAAAAGAAAATAATTTTTTATATTTACCCGAGACAATGCTATTTATTAAAATTTTTGACTCCATAATAGCAAGTCAGAGAGGAAGTAAATCTAAGGGCGTATACGCACTAGGTGGGTAACCGCATTGTCGAAATTCCTAAAATACACCACAATTAGAGATGGGCAAACTTGTTCATTTTGATTAGAAGTTAAAGTAGTTACTGCTACTTACAAATTAAATAAAAAATAAAAAAAAATATAATATAAATTTCAAAAATGAAAAAAAAGTTGCACGAATTAGCAGTACCGTAAAGTGAGGTGTCTTCGGGCAGCGCAGGTGACTTCAGCCAGCGCGTAGTCCTCGGACGCTTTCGTCTAACTCGGTTCCCGCGTCATAAAATCAGGTTGTCCGTGCGGAAGGATTCACTGTTTAGTGTTCAGTCATGTTGAGAATAGTGGAAGCTGGTTGGCAGCCTCCGTAAGTATTTATCTCGTATTTCGAATTTAGTGACCGCAATTGATTTAACGGATTTTCAAATATTGAAAAAGTAATGACGCTATGAATTTATTTGTAATTATTCTAATTGTGGGTCTATGTTTTATTAAAACATGTCTACTTAAAGTCTTTAGCAAATATGAATTAACAAACTCATCGTCGTTTTTTTTTACAGGGTGATTCTCAAAAAATTATCAAACTGGGGGCAGACTTTGGACAATGGTGCGGGTATACTTTGGGTTAAAAGAACTACTTGAATTTTGACTCGGTACGATTCCAAGTCGCACTCATTTTCAAATTTACCTGATGATATTTCTTTAGAGTAAGCTGTTAATGCCTTTTTGATCTTAAGAGAATATAATATTTTTTGTTTCAAACGTAGAATCTTGCGTTAATAACGTTTGTTTTTTATTTAAAGTTTAAAATTTGTTTCTATGTTCTATAATATTTAGCTTATTCATAAATAAAAGTTGCAGTTCATAAAAAATCTTTTATTTATGACCCATCTAGACAAAAATATATATATTTACCCCCAAAATAATATAATGTATTTAGGGCTAAATTTAAAAAAAAAATGAGTGTCCGAAGTCGCTTAAACATGACCTCAACAACACTTTTAACACGATTTGAATGCGTGCCGAAGTTACCTTAACAATAAAGGTGACTTCAGACGGTTGAAAATAATTGCCGTAAGACCCATTTCTGCCAGTGCAAGACTTATTACGCCAGCTGATCATGAACGGCTTCCTACTTACTACCCATGTCCCTTTTCAAATTTTATTGCAGCAAAACTAGAATTGCCGACTGAAATACGAATTTTAAGCCTGCATCGAATATATGATTGAAAATTTAATTTAATGTTTTGTATCATATTTTTGCTAATTATTATTTGCACTTTTGTTGCAAAATTCAGGTAAGGTGCAGAACATTTTGTAATCTGAAAATATTTGAAACATATTATTTCAAATTGTGTTTGTTAACCCATGCGGCTCCAAATATCGAAATGGCTGAAAACGTGTTACATAGTCGTAAATTTCACTTTAAGGAATTATTCCGTTAGAATAGTCAGACAAGCCAAAGTTTAGGCGAGAATTTTGACTAATGGGAACCCCTATTTATGAGTGTTATTAATAACTTTGGGGTAAACGCGGTTTAGCCTTGCTATATATACATATTTTAACGGAGTGTACCCATAGCACACATTAAATTTATTTCAATGTGTATGTATGTGTGTTCTCGAACGCTTGTTTTGCGCAGGGGTATTTATAATTTATTATGTTTTGGAAGGGATTAATATTTTTAACGATTCATTTTGGTTTAATGTTTTCATGTGGTTTGGGGATGATTGCAACGGTTGTTTGCGGTTAGTATATTGGCTTGAAAAAATGCGACAGTTTGTAATTATAGTGATTTAGATGAAACAAGTAGATATACAAGGAGGATACTGGGTCAAAACCCCGTTACTATGATAGTGTACTGTCTTTGAAAAACACCAATAAAAAACGTCAGATAATAATAACACATTTACTTGCACTGCACATACACTTTACACTAGAGTATATTAATACATGTTAATATAAATATGTTTAAATGGAAAAGTGTGTGAAAACAGTTGTTCGTATTCAGTCCCAACTTAGATTTAAGAATATTTTCTTTGTGACCGTATTTCAAGGGAGGCATAAAAGTAGTGACAAAAGACAAATTAATTACTAGATATAATTATAAGCAATTACTTTTTAAAAGTGATGAATAGCTATTCTAATTCAAAAGTATTCAAATATTAAATACTTTTTGAAGTAATGAAGTATTTAAACCGCAAATACTATTAGTGTTTAAACTTTTAAGGTGTAAATACAAAATTTAAATACTTTGTAAACATTTAATCACTTTGAAAAATATTTGGATATGTACAATATCATATAAATATCAATTCCAATTACTAAAGGGCGGTCGACCAACGGGCCTCTACAAAATTGCCTAAAAAAAAAAACATTTATAGTTCCCTAGTAAGTTTTAGATTAGGTACCTTACCTTAATGCACTTTAATAAAATTTCGAATTCAGAGTATTTTGTATTTCCTGAAGTACAAAAAAATGAGAATTAAATTATGTGAATGGAACCTGAGGTTTATTTGAAAAGCATGAAATTTGATGCAAATGCACGAGACCTGGCAACATTGCTCAGGCTTCTCATAAAGAGAAAAATTGTTTGTCCTGATAAGTGCAAACTTAGAATTCTCCACATGAACCATAGTTGCGTACCAGAAGTAACGTAACTGAAGACAAGTAACTTAGTTGCACGTACGATTTGTCACAACTAAGTAAGAATCTGACTTCCCCCTTGCCCCTGCTAAGACGCCCGCATTTTCGACTGTTATATCTAAGCTGAGAAAAATTTTACATTTCATCATTTTCAAACAGGCTATATTTAATAAATTGTTTTGTTTACTTTTGATCTTCGATTTTTTTAAATATCATAACTATTAATAATTTCAAAATAAATGCTAAAGGACGCGTACGAACAAACAACATAGATCAGGTCAGAAACTAACTTGAACGTAGGTAGTATAGATGGGAATGGGACTAATCGCCGTCGCCGTTTCGCCGACGCCGTTTTGCCGTCGTCGGTTCGGCGGCGGGACAGTTCGCCGGCAGCCGATTCGCCATGGGCCGTTTCGCCGTCAAGTAGAAATTAATAAGATATGTAATAAAGGGTGTTTATGATATATATACATTGCTAAATTATTTGAAAAAGTTAAATAATATAAACCTCTAAGATATTATATTATAAATATATAAAACAAAATTATTACATTTCATAATAATTATGGGCTAAACCTCTGCGATATTTTGTTATATTATCGTTTCTAAAATTGTTTACTAACGATAAAATTCTTTTGTTTTGCTATTTGGACTTATGTGATTTACTAATTAAGCTGACGATATATTGAAGTTGAATTCCAAGAACCCTAATTACAAATTTTATTACAGTACTATATCATAGAATGGGGTGCAATTTTAAATATATTTATGTTAAATTCTAGTAACCCTAATTACAAATTCGATTAAACTAATGTTATAGAATAGGGTGCACTTTAAAATATATTTAAGTTAAATTCCAATAACCATAATACAAATTGTGTTGCACTATTAATAGAGTTTGTTCGAGTGTGTTCGGGTTTGAAATAATTTAGCAATATATATCATAAACACCATTTATTACGTATTTTATTAATTTCTACTTGACGGCGAAACGGCCCATGGCGAATCGGCTGCCGACGAACTGTCCCGCCGGCGAACCGGCGACGGCAAAACGGCGACGGCGACGGCGAATAGTCCTAGACCCGTATAGATGGTTGCTCGTAGGCAGCTATTATTTGTTTAAATAGAAAACAGTAGTTGAGTAGTAAAAAGTATTTAAATACCCCAAATAAAGTGTTTAAATACTCCAAAAAATATTGAACATTCAGCCATAAGCTTCGCTGGCGATGGCTTCTTTTCGTTCTTCGCAAAAAATAATATATATTAGTGTTTTCTAATCAAAACTACTTTAGCGGGCCTCATACCTCCCCCACTTACCTTTGATATAATTACTGGAATTAAATACTATCCACATACCTGTAACAAAAAAGAATAATTTAATTACAAAGAACAGAGGCACTAAGTTACGTTACGCAATTAGTTGCAACAGTTAAAAATCAGTTTTATTAGACTAGTAAAAAGGATACAGTATGAATCAAATTTAAAAACCTTGAGTTTCTACCTATACGGCGTGTGTAGTAGAAAGTGTAACAAATGGGAAACTATTTATCCGCCATCTGAAAAACTTGCTAAAAAGTTTTGCTTTATGGAAAACCTCCTTAGCCATAGTCGATTATCCGAAATATTGTACAGAGTGGCCAAGAAAATGTGAAATTGATATAAGAATAAAATATCATTAGTTCTAAAACTACATCAAAATGTCGTTTTGAACAAACCCTATGAGGCATAATTACCTTATTTCATTTTTATTTTATTTATTAATTTTATTTATTCATTTTATTGTTTTTTCATTGGCTGAATACTAATTTCCCGAACTTGACACCCATAGACTATTATTTATGGGGTATATTAAATGAAATCTTATACTGAGATAGACCCGTAAGTGCTAAAATTCTACAAAACAGAACAGGAAGAATAATAAAAAAAAACTAGAATCATGTATCGAAACGGATGGTGGCTCAGCAGAAATTTGACAGTTATTTTATGCAGTTAGGACTTTCTTTACGTTAAGATATGTATTCAATTTCTTAGGTAATCCAACTCATTGTTTTTATGTTTTGTTTTGAAATAAATTTTTATTTCGTTTTATAAAACGACCTAATTATATCTTATAGGTGATTGTTTCTCGCCAGCATATTTAGAGAGAGAATATAATTTTAGAAGGACCTCCAAATGGGAATTTTGATGTCTTTTTAGAAATAAGGGTATTTTATTCTTAGATCAATTTCACATTTTTTGCCACTCTGTACAATAATTTTAGCAAGAGTGACCTTTTTTTGATAAAATAGTTTCCCGTTTGTTACAGTTTCTACCACGCACACTGTATATTTGTTGGTTATCAAATAGTATCCTCCTTATTATCCAAAGTGTAGGTACCAGCTTTTTTGCTTGTTTGCAAATATACAGAATTATGTTTCTTATTTATTAAATTTAAACTAAATTGACAACCAACAGTTCAATTTACAGGTAAATTTCTATGTTTACATTGATAACTGTTGAAAATTAAATCAAAGATTTCGTGAAATTATTATTTAGCGCGAATGAAGAAGGTTATATTACATTTACACAACAGAAGTATGGATTGGTTTTTATGAAAGATCACGACATGATTAAAGCGATTTGGATACATCGTAGACCCCACGTTTTTGTAGATCTTATTTAGTAGTTAATTGGCAAAGTAACGCTGTTCATTTGGAGTTGTTTCTCAAGGCTTTCCTTTAATCCTTATAATATTCATAATTAAGGCTAATTGATCTTCTATTTATTTCAAAATTTTACGTAAAAATTCAATTTGATTTCATGAATTTGAAAAGGTCTTATTTTTCATGCAATATTGTTAAAATTAAAATTAGTAAGATGCCCAGTGCCGATAAATAGATCAGCTTATGGTAATTATCACCAAGTTATTAGTTATCTCTCATGACATCAAACAGATGAATTAAAAATCTTACTTAACTTAACCTCGTCTGACGTCAGGGCCAGATTCCGCCATAACGATGTCCGACGTAACTCACTATTAATCAAGGTAAATGTTTTCCTAATATCTAATTGTTTTGGACCCAAGTCAGAAGGGGGATGTCGAAGACACGCTTACGTCATTATCAGGATAGAAGATGGACGATTATAAGGAACAAATAATTATTGATCTAAAGGGTTGAGTATCTGTGTAAAAGATAATTAGGATTTTTGGATTTGAATAAAATAATGATAGACGATACGGGGATAAGGGATCCGTTGTTATTTACCCAAGGCCCTTACTACACAAATATAGACAGTAAAACGCAATAAAATGTACAATCGATCACTGTTGAAGTCAATATTCACAAAATTAGAAATAGTTATCCAAATTACGTGACCAGTGCAAATTTCTTATTATTAAGGATACAAAATTGGTTAAATTAGCAAACTAGTAGTACTTTAACGCTCTGTAAGATAGAGAAATGCAAAAACCAACTGAACATCGTGTTATTGAATTTAGAGTAAAATTGCATTTTTTTAAATACAACCGCATATTATGTTGTTTCTGATATTCAAATTTAAAACATAAAAGCTTATAATTAATTTTCTACTATGAAAGTTAAGGAAGTTATCAACTGAACGAAACTGAAACAATAACGTTAGATTTATAAATAAATAAACTTTATTTTATACATACAAAACAAAAACCAAAATTACTTTTTTGTTAGAAGATGCTAAATTTCATGTTCTTGAACTGCCCGAACAGTCTTTCGTATGGACTTACCATACCCAAAAGAACTGGCGACCCGGAGGAACAAGGTATAACTCTTGTAGGTTCCTGGTCACTCTGGGATAAGAGGTAAGAGAAAGCGGTCGAACTAGCGAGAGCTGGATCCGCTCAAAATCTCATCTCCAAAACAACATCTTTCTTGATGGCAAGGAATACCTGGTCAAATACACGACGCACGGGACGCAATTGGAAAACACTCGAAGATGCTATCGAATGGAATGCTAACCCTAACGCGGCCCCACTTAAAACAGGCGACTGGTTTGCTAACAGGCCACTGTCACTTACGAAAACACCTTCAATATATAGGAATCTACAATGGACCCATTGAATACAGCGGCGAAGATGATGAAACTGCCTCCCATAACATATAAAACTGCGAGGCGTTGACCCGCAGAAGAATTAAGGTGTCCGGGAACATCCAACGTGGCGACAACTTCCCACATGACAGACTTGGTAGAAGATATTGGACTTCATAGAGGAACACATTTTTTCTAACAAGATCCGGATGGATGGATGGATTTAAATAAAAATAAATAAAACTACAAAAACTAATCAAGGATCTGTGTCTGAGGCTGAGTAGGGTTATTTGTGTCTACCAATTGATAATTAAAAATAGTACTTAGAATATGCTAAGTTCCTGTATAGATGTCAAACTTAGATTCTGTCTACTTATATATAGTATATCCATCCAGTGAAATTATTCATTATATTATATTCTTACCAAACGTTTAAACTGGAAGAGATGTGTGAAGCTCTTGGATGTACTAACAACACACTTTCCTGTGATCAGTAATGATGCCTTATTTTATTTTACATTCCAGAATTATAGAAATTTGATTCAACGGACTATTTTAGCGACTGAAGTTAGATACTAATGGAAAAAAAAAGTCTCTCGATCCCCTATCAAAAGTCCTTGAACTGGTCAGTACTTATAAGAAATAAATTTGTACTTACTATTTATAATCACATGAACAGTACCTATAATACAAATTAGAATCTTAAAATATACGCTCATTCGGTAAAATACGAAATGGATAGACTCAAAATAGAAAGAAATAGATAGCTCTACCAAACGAATTTTTGCACCCTAATTCAGATTCTAATATATCATTCCATTTCATTCATACACTTCCTTTCCTGTATGGGTGAAAACCATTTTTTTCCAATTAATAACCAACACAACAAAACCGAGAAACGAACGAAGAAAACATACTAATGTAAAATATTTTTTGTTCGATAGAAATTTATCGAAGGTAATATAACTGGAGCTCGGTTTATTATCGATAAAATTTTTGACTCACAATGATCGTTTTTACATGTTTATTCATAGATTAAATCACTCGAGCTCCGCTCTCGGGATTTAATCAGAATAAACATGCCAACGAAATTTCGCAAAATTTCCAAAACAAAACTTAGAGTCACATGAAAAATTTATTGGAAAATTTTTAACGACGCTCGAGTTATATTTGATAAGATTATTTCCAGAATCTAAATTAAATATTATAATACTTCGAGAAATACTTATTACAATACACATAATATCGATAGTCATCGATATCGATATTAGCTTATAGTCTCTAGACTTCAAAACTTTTGACGTTTCGTAAGTTTAAGGTTAGGTGATTACAATTTCAAAAGAACACAAGTCAAAAGTCAACAATATAAATAGGAAAATACGTTGCAAATCGTTGGTGTCATATGTTACAAAAAGAGCAAAATTGTTTTTTGTTGTAAGTTAAATAGTTTCGCAAAATCGCAACTGCAAAATATCACAATGTCTGTATCTAATAGGTGATAAGCTATTTCACATTCCGATACTTATCTAGTGAACAACCAGTATTGCAAGATGTCTTTATGTCGTACCATTCTAAATATTAATGTTTTCAACATACGACATTTTGCACGAACACCAACGAAATATACCGTAAATACATATGTACTAATTTTAATTAAATCCTACCTTTAAAGATTTTCCGATTGTCCTAGGTAAATAATAATGAAAATCTAAAAAAAATTTCATAATATATTAGAAGAAAAAGGTAATTCAAACTTGACATTTATTAAAACTCATTATCTATAGTACTCGGGCTACTTAGAAACGATTTTTATGCGCTTTTAAAAAATGCTGTGGGCCAATAAGACAGTTTTATCATTATAAGAAACATGCAAATATTATAAGTATAATCACATGTGAACGGTATAAGTGAAACAACTTGATTGGCCGAAAAAGTATATTTGACAGGTGACGGAAATAATCATTCTTAAGCCTTCTAGATCTCCAGTTCTGCGACATGCTTATTCTATGACATCAAATCGTGAAAGTCATATGTTTTTCAGGCACATCGTCACCTGAGAATAACAGGATTCTATCTGCAATTTTGTTAAAATTGAGATTTTGTAATCTGTATATATTTGTAAATTGTAATATAGACTTTACTTATCACTTTAGAATATTCATTGTAAACTTTTATGTATAAAATTTGACGCTTTAACAGAAATAAATATAATAATATAATAAACAGTGGATGCGGTTTAAAAAAATGTATTATATTCTTTATTCATTTTTCTATTTAAAAGAACCTTAAAAATATAAATACACTGGCGAGCAAAAAATTTACGTCACATTGAAATTTTAATATTTTTTTTGAAATTCTCGGTTTCATGCTTATATTTGCAAATTGTAAATTATCCGAATGTATTTTGTAAGCTATATTTAATATTAAATCGGGTTTGTTCACCACATTTAGTTTTTTATGATTTATTCTGAAGAAACGTCTAATTTACATTTCAAGCGAAGTTCGACTGATTGTTACTTGGAACTAAATGAACGACTAGAACTCTAAACATTAATTTAAAAAATGATAATTAAGAACGTGTATCCCTCCTCTCGTGTATCTCTCAGCTCCTGGACAGTTCTTGGAGTTGGTGTATGTCTTCGAATTCGTCGTCCCAACTCGTCCCAGATATGTTCTATGGGATTCATATCCGGACTGAGGGCTGGCCAATCCAACCGCCTAATTCCTACCTGATCCATATAGTCACTGACAATTCTGGCTACATGGGGTCTAGCGTTATCTTGCATGAAAATGCCCTCCTCGCCCATAGTGATCATGAAAGGTATAACATGATCATCTAGGACCTCCGTAATATACCTGTAACCTTCTGTATGAAGACCAACTCTGTGCGTTCTTGTGAAGTGATACCCGCCCAAACCATAACCGACCCACCGCCAAATGGAAGTCTCGCGTCAATACAAACTGGGGCATATCTTTCTCAGTGTCTTCTCCATACTCGCCGACGTCCATCTGACCCAGTGAGGCAAAGACGCGACTCATCTGTAAATAGTACCTTGCTCCAGTCATCATTATTCCATACCCGGTGATTTCGGGCAAAAGCCAATCTTGCAATTCGATGCTATCGGTGCAATGGTGGTCCTGTAGCCATTCTTCTAGAACACAATCCATTAGCATGAAGCCTTCTTCTAATGGTCCATTGGCTAACAATAATATCTCTAACCTCTGAAAGTTGATTTCGCAGAATAACCGCAGAAGTTGTTCTATTCCGCAAACGTGCGGACACCAAAAATCGAGTGACCCTTTTTCACCCGGATCCTAGTCTAGGGCTGGTAAACATTTTGTACAGCACATAGGCTATTACCAACAATTCTTGAAGTTTCACGTTGTCTTCGATCATCTTGTATCAACGCTACAATTCTTGCCATAACAATAGACAATAGGATATAAAGGCATTATGACATCTTAAATGAACACTACAAATAATACACCATAAGACCGATAGGTTTTAGAAAAAGAAAACAACACTAAACTGAGAAATATGCAACGAAATAAAAATATTAAATAGTACTAAATTCACGCTACTTCACAAAAGGCGTAACTATGGTGGCAATACGTGACAAATAACAAATATGGTAGATATGATTTATCGGGCAACAAATGATGCACCGCCTACTGGACCAATGATTTCCTGACTAATTTTATTTCTAAAATTATTTGCAATTTCTGAAGTGACCTACATTTTTTGCTCGCCAGTGTATAGTATAATAAATAGTTTCCTAATCGGAAAAATTTTATATTTTTAATATTAACAGTCAAAAGTTAATTTGATATAACAGATATTTGACATCTTTAACGTACGTAACGGTAGCTTCATGTACATTGTATACTATGTATAATAATACATTTCTGGAATTAGTAATTTATTTAATATATACAAAAAAATCCACAGTAGTCATTATTAATGTGGGTTCTTTCTGTTAATATAATAATAATTGCATAATACTCAAAACACAGGGTGCCACCGAATTAGATCTGCAACTAAATTACCCTGTTTTTCTTACAAGTATACATTTTTAATTAATGGTTGTATCAACACAGTTGGCTATATTAATGATTGCCATTTATCTCCGGAAATTCTCTCTTTAAGTCTTGACGATATTTTTTCCCAGGCCATTAGTTGTTCTTTGTTCTGCTAATGAAAGATGGGTAATAAAACATTTTTTCCTCGCTCCATGTTCTTTAAAAAATTATAATGTAAAAATATATGAAAATAGGAAACGCTTTTAGGAAGTTTAATTTGTTATGAAACAACCTAAACTATATCGAACAATCAGCTTACCAAAAAAATTTACCGTGAAGGTAAGTCAACCACCTAACAGCTTCGACATACTCTTTGTATTACCTACATAACATGACAAACCTGATCTAGGCTCTATGGGATTTTGGTGTTTCCCAATTAGGGCCTAACACTGGCCTAGCTAGCCCTAAGTGGCCCAATGGGCTCTGTATCAAATATCTTGGGTTTTTTTAAAATAAACAAAAACACACGCGTAATCAAAATATATTTGCAAAACAAGAACAATACATACATATGCAGATATTGTATTAAAAACTGTTCCTCGAAAGGAGGAAGGAATTAATAAAGGATAACATTATTGTTCGTAATATCTGCGTGCCGCATGCGAGAAACTTAAAAGTAACAAGCACCAGGACCCGGATATATTCCACCAGAGATAATAAAACTGATAGCAGAGGACAGACCGGATTATTTACTGATGATCTACAATGAGCTGGCGGCAAGAACACATTTCCCAGAACAATGGAAGCGGGCAAGACTTGTGCTGTTGAGAAAAGGAGACAAACCCCTCGACAATCCTGGGTCATACAGGCCAATTAGCCTGTTGGATGTAGAAGGTAAACTCTATGAACATCTCATACTTATAAGACTCAAGAGCGAGATAGAGCGCACTGGAGGTCTATCGGAGAGACAATTTGGTTTCAGGGAAGGTCGACAAACGGTAGATGCTTTAAGGGAGGTCCAAAAGTTGGCCAGAGAAGCTGCAGCATACTCTGCAAAGCATCGAAGACTCTGTGCAATAATAACTCTAGATGTCAAAAATGCTTTCAACAGTGCCTCATGGCAGCTCATTCTAGAACAACTCAAGAAAAGAGGCATAAAGAAAAACGTTATTAACATTATAGCGTCATACCTGTCAGACAGACATATAATACTAGAAGCAGAGAACATTACAAAGACACTAGAAGTAAACAGCGGCGTTCCCCAAGGGTCAGTGCTGGGCCCAACCCTATGGAACATTCTCTACGATGAACTACTACGAATGGAGATGCCAATGGGAATTATATTGATCGGCTTTGCAGATGATATAGCAATGATTGTGGTCGAGAAAAACGAAGATACACTAATGAGTCTGGCAAACACGGGCCTGCAGAGAGTGGTAAATTGGATGGAGAGTAAGAAACTTCAACTGGCGCCGCAAAAAACCGAAGCGGTACTGCTGACAACGAAAAGGAAGATATCACCTATAAACTTTGATGTGCAGGGTACTATAGTCACACCAGGCAAGGCCTTGAAATACTTGGGAGTGTGGCTGGACACAAAACTAACTTTCGCCGAACATATAAATATGACTATCACTAAGGCGGAAAAGACGGTGACGGCATTATCTAGTCTTATGCCAAATGTTGGAGGACCGAAGGCTTCGAAAAGACGGATACTGGCCAGTGTTGTCCACTCTCAGTTATTGTATGGCGCTCCAGCCTGGCACACTGTAACAGAAAACAAGAAACTGATACAAAGACTTACAAGAATACAGAGAATGATGTCCATCAGGGTTTGTAGTGCATACAGGACAGTATCAGCTGAGGGAGTTGGGGTTATCGCTGGGATTCCTCCCATAGACCTTCAAATCAAGGAGAGGTTGGAAGTGTACAGTGGAACTGACAGAAGAACCACCAAAGTGAATCTTATAACCCGATAGCAAGACAAATGGAATAACGGAACATACGGAAGATGGACATGGACCCTAATACCGGATATAGAAAGATGGTTGAACCGAACTTACGGCGAAGTAGACTACTTCCTTACCCAGGCGCTTTCGGGTCATGGATGCTTTAATAAGTACCTATATGAGCGTAAAAAAGTAGACACAAGTAGATGTAACTACTGCGAAAACATAGATGATGCGGAACACACGCTGTTTGTTTGTCCTAGATGGCTAGAACCAAGAGCAGAATACAGACGGCTGACCGGAAAACACTTCAACCCGGTAAATATGATGGGAAGCCTAGTGGAAGCACAGGAAAGTTGGAATCATGCCTACACAGTTGTACGACTCATCATAGAAACTAAAGAGCTGGAAAGTCGAAATTAAGAAGAGCAATTTAATCAAAATAAATTAGACAGCCTTTACATCGAAGTAATGCGAGAGCGGATACCGGTGTAAAGTGCGAGAGAGGGGGAAGGGTTTTAGTCCAAGGAGGCAGACACTACCTGGTCAAAAGACGGACGATATTGACCAGGTGTCTAGAGAGAGATTTCCTAATCCCCTATAAAAATAAAAAAAAAAAAAAAAAAATATCTGTAGGATATTGTATATTTATAAAAGCGAAATAAAATTATTAAATCATACCGTGGTCCTCCGAATACTTTTGTATAGGACATTTTTGGATTTTGGTAGGCATAGGTGCGAAATAAAAAACGTAGTTTAACCAAACTTTGTACTATAGATTAAATCGACGATTTGTGTAATTGTGTGGGCAGGTGTATGCATGAAAACGATCATAACATCCTATATAAATTAATTACATATCAACAGGTAATACTAGTAGTTATTAGAGATCAAGCGGCTATCGTTGCTAATTTATTATCTACAAACATCGAAAATCCATTAAATAACACATTTAATTTTCATATATTTTAGTTATTTCGGAAGCTGCGAATGATATTCGCAAAATAAACATGAAAATATACGTTCGCTTTAAAATTATAGTTTCCTTCAAATGTTATATAATCTACTATTTTTTTCTCCATATATCACCGAAATTTCCACCAGTCTTACTAAGTTAAAAAGTAACTCAACACTTATGTAAGAAAAGTCAAACAAAATCAAGTTTCAATTAGCCGAATAAGTAAATTAGATCATAATACTAATATATTAAAATGTAATTATAATATCCTAAAAGGACAGAAAAAAGCGTATTATTTGAGGAATAATATAGTATTATGTACCTGGTGAGTCATACGCGGAGTAATTTTATGCATTGAAGATAAGATTTGTCGATAACGAGCTTTTATGTTGAGGTATGGTTGTACATTCTGCACATTTTAAAAATATTTTTAATGCAAAAAGTGTGGTGGCAGAATCTTATATAATTTTAACACTCTATATTTTATTGCATATTAGATCGTATGAGTGTCCTCCATAAATAACTAAAATGTTATTTAATTTGATTGGGTGTTTAATAGCAATAGATTAAACACTAAAAGCAATAGTTCTGTAGTCCAGGAGAAAGATAAAAATATTTATTTTTTCAAACCACACGATTGGGTGAGCTTTATAACAAGGAACCTAGAGATACTACAAATCCAATAGTATTCATAATAAGGTTCCAAACCGACAAATTTCAAAATGATTTTTCTCAAGGTTTTCAAATGGAACAACATATATGTTATTTGGGTATTGGGTGTAGAATTCATAACCAAGTGATTAAGCCTAAAAACAATGGCAGAATTTGTTTATTATAATTTGACTAGTTCTTTAACTTTAAAAAAAATTATAGATAGTTTGTTTTTGAGTTTCTGTCACTTTGAAATGAAATTCCAGTGTTTGGTTAACGTCTCGGTTTATTATACTAAACCACCGTAAGTCAAAACAGTACAATTTTCACTAACTTACACTAAAATTGGTAACATTTTTTCTTGTTGTATAATAAGCCGAAACGTTAACCAAATACTGGAATTTAATTTCAAAGTGACCGAACCCCAAAAACAAACTAGGTATCTATAATTTGAAAAAACGAAGAAAACAAAATTGTAATTTAAAAAAAAATCTTATTTAGAAGGAATAACTTATAATAAAATATTCAAATGGATTTTATTGCTTGGTTGATATGATCTTCGCGGTGGGAACGAACAAAATTGTTTTATAGCAAGGAGTTATTTTGCGTTACGTTATCCAGAACTTGACTTTTTCATGGGGACACCTTTTTTATGAATTTCTGACTACAACGTCTATTAATCTGCAGCAAATAATGAGAGACATGTTTTCTTGTTCTTCACCTGCAACGTTGAGGGGTGTACAGATCAACAGATCTTTTCAAGTGACTTGTGCACAGTTCAAAATGGAAGACATTTTGAACATTTACTGTAGCAAGGCGCATATGGCATTTAAACAACATGATTTATAAAATTTGTAATTATCTATCTATCTATCTAAATAATGTATAGATATAAAGGTGTTCTATTTAAGAAAAACTTTTTTAAAACTATTACTAATGCCTGTTACGAATACCTTTTGCTGTTTTAATGAATTTTTAAATTTTAACTTTAATGTGACTGATGGATATTGCTGGTATGACTTTAATAATTTATTTTACATTTTATTTTAACTGTGAAACTGGTATGTATGTGTTATAATTTATGATCTTGATGGCATGTTTAATATTTTAATGTTTTCATATTTTGTCTTGGATTTTAACTTGGTAATTAGTAAGTTGCACTGGTGGATGATGGTAGGATGATTGGACTGTTTTATTTTGGATAGTTTTTATATTGATATTTTACTATTTTTACTATATATTGACGTGTGTAAACAAAAATTTTGTAATAATATGAATAAAGGAATTTCAATTTGAATTTGAAAATGTGTCGTTTTTTGGACACTATTGGGTTCATAGTATCCTAGACTATCTGTTATTGAGCTGACTCAATCTTTGGTTGAAAGAATAATTGTAGAATATTTTTTTGATTTTTCTTTTCTGTACCACAAAACTTTTTTTTTAGTTATTAATTTATTGCTCTTAAACTACGGTAGCAACTTAAATAACATTTTAGATATTTATAAAGGACATTAATACGAAACTAAATATGCAATAAAATATATTGTGTCTCATTAAAAAATTTCTGCCATTCTACTTTTTGAAATTTGCAGAATATACAACCATACCTCAACGCAAAATCTCATTATCGACAAATCTTATCTTCAAGGCATAAAATTACTCTGCTCAATCGTTGACTCACTTCCAATAATAAGGCTGTATAGTTAACTTAGCAGTTTCTTACGTGGAAAACTTTGATATTCATTAAATTTGCTCGTCATAATATATTGATTTGTTAACTTATTTAGGGTAGGCTATTTATTGCTCTAATGACAATACAATAAGTATATTTCAACATTATTTTTAATTAAATTTGTTATTTGAATATTGATTACCCTTTTAGGTAGGATAGTATAAGAAAATGATTCGACAAAATTAGGTAGACTAGTGTCTTCGAGGGCACTAATTTAAACTTGAATAATGTAAATGTTTTACCTTGAAATCGCTTTTCTAAACAAATATCTGTCAAGACTAATGTATAAGGGTAAAACACCCTACCGAAACACAGTAACAAAATGTCCCCATTATCCTCGTGCAGCTCTGGAAATCAGCTCATGCCAGTTTGTCTTGCCAGAAATAGTAATTACACTAATGGATTCTAGAACGCGATTTCTATTTATTTTTCGAAAAGACCTTTTTGCTCAAATGGCAATTTTAACGATTCATTTTCGCAACCGTTCCTAAGATAATTTTCGATTTTCATGCGTTTCCGGAAAAGAACACAAGAATGCCTTTAAATTTAAACCTATATTCCTTTCCAAAACGGTAGGTGGGGTTGTTCGGGTTTGTTCAAAAAATATAAAATTGACGGTGGAAGAGACTTTAGATAACTTAAGAGTAATTCCATTATGAGGGTGATACCAGGTGATGCATCGTTGAGTTGAATGTAGGAAATCCCATGTAATTTTTTAGGTAGCTGAATAGTGGTTCACCTGTACATTTTATAGAAGGATAATAGAATAGAATAACTTCTAGAAGACGCCGACATGGTAAACCCATTTTCCCAGTTTCAATGTAATACAGCAAACACCAGCAAATAATTTCTATGACGCCATTGCCAAAAATTGATGTAAAGCTGAACACAACGAATAAGGAAAATATGGTGACTGACACTAATTTTCGTTTTGTCAATGTTAAAATTTAATTTTCTGGTTTTTGTTGTATATCTGAGCTATAAGAGTTTCGTAGTTTTTGCCATCGGGTTGAATTGAATAGCTTAGGATTGGCCAATCAAAATCTATTTGCAGTTTTTCTATAAAATCTAAAGTGGAGCCAATATTCAGCCACATCAAAAATTATATGGGATTTCCTATATTCAACTAAACGATCCATCACCCGGTATATAGTATATTATACAAACAATATGCATTACAGCATATATAATAATAATTGTGTTTCGGTTACACCTATTAATTACTAATATTTACCTTTTATTCACTAAAATGTAATTTCGACGCTTATATTTTAATTGGATATTTTTCCAGTTAATTCGTTTCTTCGATGAATATTTTTACTGGGATATTGTTTTAGTATACACACAAAAAAGAAATACTCCCTTTTTGTATTTTATTCCTCTCAGAATTTTTTACTAAATTTGAAAATGTGGATACATGTTTCTATTAAAAATATCTCATATTTTTGTTATAATTTGATTAAATATTTTTATTTTGAGTAACATAAAACCTTTGCCACAATTATAGCTATTTGCTACTGAAACCAAACCATAAATTTGTATTTAAATTGAAAACTCTCAACTAGAATATGCAATTTGAAACAAGAAAAATGAAAACTTGTTTCATGTCTTATTTATACCTATTTCTTTTAAAAATAACTTTTGTTTATATTTATTTCTTTTAAAAATAACTTTTTTTTTTAATATTTAAAATGAGATTATTATATTTTTAAAACAAACATGTTGGTGAGTTTTGAACAATATGTTTCATCAAATAATATCATTTTAGGTTTGTTCGGGTTTGTGCGGACTATTTGGAAATAAAATATGGAATATTAAGATTAAAAATATTAGATCGGTTTAACCCTACCCATATAAAATTCCAAATATTTGTAAATTTTTAAATAGGTACCTATCCCTATCAATATTACATCGCGTGTACGACGCGACCAACGACGCCAAGGTTGAAATGTCATTTAGTGTTATTTTTTTTCGTCATAATAGTTACGTGCATGTATCGTAGTTTCCTGCATTCGTATTTTCTTGCCATTTTTAACAGCTTTTTAGTGTTTGTTAGTATTAGTCGGTTCAAAGTGGTCTGGCAGGTCAATATCTAAATGAAGACCATAGAACAAATTTTAAATTCAAGGGGTATGTCTGCAGATGCGATTAAAGTATTACAAGGTGAGTTTGATTTAAAAAAAAACTATAAAAAATATTAATCAAAATAGATATTTATTCTTCCTCTCACAGAAACAGGAATTTGTATACTTACCCGAAACATATGGTTGTTTAAGTTGTGGCAGGCATATGCTTATTTTAATATTGCGTAATTTAATTAATGGTATATAAAAAAACCACAGACTCCTTACGTACAAATATTAGGATTTAATTATACTTACCTATATCCGAAAGTTGATATTAACTGAGATACAAGGTATTAAAGTTAAAACTTAATTTTGGTTTTTCTTTAATAACTTCGAGAGAAACTAACGTTTTTTTACAAAATTTGGCTATTATGGTTTTTTTAGGACGATAAATTGATTTCTTTGTGAAATTTTAATATACAATGTAGGGGGCGCTGTCTTCGGCATTTTTTGCACATTGTTTTGTTGCATTTAAATTGTTACATAATAAATATGAGAAAAGTATTATTCCATTGAAAACTTAAATACACTGAGGCACAAAAAGTTATGACCTAATAAATGTGCAAATAATGCCGCAGACACTACATTAAAATTTCATAAAAAAAATCTCGTCCTAAAAAAACCATAATTGCCATATTTTGTAAAAAAAACGTTCGTTCCCTGCAAAGTTATTAGAGAGAAACAAAAATGAAGTTTTAACACCCTGTATCTCAGTTAATATCAACTTTCGGATATAGGTACGTATAATTAAATCCTAATATTTTTATGTAAGGAGTGGTTTTTTTATGTACCATTAATTAGCGGACTCATCGTAAAAAATAAAAATTTAGTTCAATTAACAATAGGGTCAAATCAAAAATATATATTCTCAAAATGTGAATTTTTATTGTTGTCAGAAATACGTAGTATATTGACTTGACTGAATATTTTTCATTCGCGACACGAAATTATTTGTAATGCTCAATTACCTGCGTAAAAAGATTATTCCTTGAAAATTCATAGATTAATTAGAGCCTTTTGGTCAGCTACTTTAATAATTTATTCAGGCTGAGTATTTTATTTTTAAAATAAGTGATTCTCATTTGTGTGTATATTCCGCTATCGTAGTAGCTCTAGTTTTTGAGATATAAACACAAATAACATATATATAATGAACATTTGCGATGATGAACTATGGCAAACAGCCTCCCTCGATAACGTAATAGTAGTTGTTAGTTGGATAAATTAAAACATATACAAACATATTAAAAAGTATTTCTTATAAGTAGAAATGATTATTGGAAACAATCATTATTATTTTAAATAACCTGAGATGAAATGAGAAATTCTAATACAGCTTTGTTAAATATATACAAGACATCATTTCATTTAGTAAACTTCGATCATAAAAATAGTTTATTCATAAACATTTACAGTGACAGCAAAACTTGTACGCTTTCAGATATTTTAGACTACAAAATACAGATGTAAATAAGACCATAAAAAATTTATGGTCCAAGAAACCAGAAAAATAATAAAATGACTTATTTAATCGGACTAAGTAAGTACCACAAGTATTGGGGTAAAAGTGACATAAAGAAAAATTATTTTCGGCACTAAATTTATTATTATCAATTTAATATAATGTATATTTTTATATATAATTTTGAAACATACAGTGTATTCCCGACAAGAATGCATAGTACAGAAATCTCGTTAACTACAGGATACACAGAATCAAATTAAACAAAAGTTGCGCATTAGTGAGTTCTGCAACGTCATGTTTTCAAATTTAAAAAAATTCGAATATTTCCGTAGGTATTTGTGCAAAACCGAATTTTTATGAGTTCGTTCTTTTTGTTTTCTGATTCTATTTGAAATGATATGTGAAAATAATTTCAATGCGTATTTGCATTGATGATGAGTTTTTAAGTCCGAAACGCATATTCAATAATAGTAATTTTAATAATAATTTTTTACGATGTCATTGAATAAATAAATAACACAACAGTTCCCTTTCTTGTAATATCATTGAATATTAATAAGTAAGGTATTACGAACAACCCCGGACAAACCCGAACAAAAACGCAATTGAAAAAGAGATAAAAAGTAAACATTTAATTCCACTTCTTATGTGAATTGTAATGTTAATATACATACCACTTCCCATCCGATCACTGAACTAAAAATAAGTCGGGTCGGATCGGTTACCGCTTGGGAACATCGTCTGTCGTGGTAACTTCTTTTTATGAAAACAAATATTCGAATCGAAAATATTGTAGATTTCGTATCCAACCACAAGATCGTCATTGAATAAAATTAGTTATTTCGAGAGTGTCAGTGAATTAATTTGTCAATACGAAAAATCCATTCCCAACGAGTCTAAAAAAGATTTTTTGTTGAACGATATTTCGGAATCGGTGGGGAAAAGTTTGTTATGTTAGCGAAAATCTTTAATTTTCATCCCTAGTTGCGAACAAACCCGAACCAATTAGAAACCAATGTGTCACATTTAGAATTCAGGTATTTACAAGAACCTACCACATATTCTTCAGACCACAATTAGCTGATTTAGTAAACTTACCTTAGTACAAAGTTACTTAGTTTGGGCACTGGACAGCCCTGAAGTACAATTTTAAAATCGTTTTCCTGGCTTAATTCAAAAACTGCTCATATTCTTCTACCGAAATTTGGTACGTTGGCATGGGGCAAAAAACCCATGTCACAATTCTGAATAATATCAATCCATCGGCGTAGAACCTGGGTTATTTACTAATTGCTTGTTTCAGATTTCTACGCCAACGGAACAAGAGGGGTTTGTGCACGAAACTCATATCAACCAACTCATTTGCAAGAAAAAAGGTCCCCTTGATAAGACTCGATTCCTCTGACGGTTTTCGAGAAATTTGCAAAACCGTTAGAGGACTTATCAAAAGGACCTTTTTTGTTTGAAATGGGTTGGTTGATCTGAATTTTGTGCTCAAACCCATCTTGTTCCATTGGCGTAGAAATCTGAAACTAGCAATTAGTAAAAAACCCAGGTTCTACGCCCATGGATTGATATTATTCAGAATTGTGATATCGGGTTTTTTGCCCCATAAAGCTACCAAACAACGTACCAAATTTCGGCAAAATAGTATTAACTATTTCAAAAAAAACGATTTTAAAATTGTCACTTCAGCGTCGCCTAGTGCCCAAACTAAGCAACTTTGCACTAAGGCAAGTTTACTTAAATCGGCTAATTGTGGTCTGAAGAATATATCGTAGGTTTTCACGCAGGTCACCTTTTACTGACACGCTGTATAACTGCTTGCAGGATAAAAAAAAAAGTAAAAAAAATAATGCCTAAGAGTAAAACACCCTACCGTAACACCGGTATAAATATCTTCATTATTCCTGTACAACTTTAAAAATCAACTCGGCTCGTCTTGTAAGAAATAGCAATTACACTAATGGATCCAGGAACGCAATTCCTATTTATTTCTACGGGAGACCTTTTTGCACAAACGGCACTTTTTAACAGCCCCATTTTGTCACCTTCTCGAGAATGTATTTCGATGGCCTTCCGAAAAAAGGGAATCGCTTACAAACTTACAGAATAGGTTTCCTTAAGCGGAAGGTTTGCGAATGTCTGTTTTTTTTAAATGTTTGGAAATTACTGTTTTTTTGTTAGACATGTAGTACATAACAAAGTAAACAATTAATAAAGATTAAAAATTGCTTCTCGTAATTAATAATAGGGCTATTTACAGTGTAATATTGTATTTTTAATTTAAATGTATCTTTTTATGTAGATTTTAAAATAATCCGAACCTTCGTTACACCGGATTCTTCAATAATCCGGTCAAACATTTCAACTGCCGTTGTGTACTTTATGATCAGGATTGGATAGTACTCGGTAATTCAAGCAAACAAAAATTAGAAAGTACTTCACAAAATAATATAAAATTTAATAAGTATATATGCTTCTGTTTTAAATAATTTTTGTTTATGTACTATTTTCTGTCTCGCTTCAATATTCCGGATTATTTACTAATCCGGATGACCCCGGTTTTAATTAGTCCGGATTATCGGTGTTGCACTGTATTAAAAAAATAAAAAGTTGAAATGGTTAAATAATTAATAATAATAATGAAGACGACTGGAGATACAGATACTTACCAGTTGAAACGTTGTGATATATAACAAATAAAGACAATGCAAGTCCAAAACTTTTCTATTATTCAATAATAATTTATGTTGAACCAAAAGTGAGGTAGACCTTTTTTAAACCGATTTACGATTAAAACATCTACAATAATGACTTCTAACTGACTGGCGTCTTCTTCTTGGCTGCGCTCTATCTTATCATCGGAGATTTGTTGTCTGTCGCTCGGCGATAAAAATCGCAACTTCCTTAATAAACTTTTGATGAACTTTATGCTAGCGTTTCTTGTCACATGCTACTTAAATAAAATTTATAAAACACATCGGTAGTACCTAAACATCCTACCCAACAACAACCAAGTGTGTTTTTGTTTGCTATTCAAACATATAATTCAAAAAAGACGCCAAAGACGTTAGACTGTGCATCCAATAAATTGTGCAAAATAAATTCATCTCGTGCAGCAGGGATTAAAAAGGCATTGCATAGAAGCACCGATTCAAATAAATGTATTTTTAAAACGATTGTCGCTATACGTTCTGTAATTCCGGGCAGCAGAACTGAGAACGCCGCGACACAGGGACGAGAGGCTGAACGACATCGTTGCATAAAGCGCACATTTAGAACAATGTATTTAGGAAACGCAGTGATTTTTATCGCCGACCGACAGACGCGTGCCACTAGCACGAATTTCACGGAGAGTGTTTCCAAGCATAGACATAATTATGAGTATGTTCGAAGCGGTTATATACAAGAATATTTTCTAATTTTGACAATTACTTGTAACTAGTTGAGAAAAGTAAGTAATTTCAAAACGTAATTTTGCTTTAAATGCCAACTTAGAAAATATACTACCAACGAATTATTGTGTAGATTTTTGAAGCACGAGTGTCAACGAGTTCATGCAAAGTAGCTGGAGTTATACGAAACGTTCTCTCCCAACGAGTTTAATACAAGATTTATTGATAAATGTATCAATACAAATCGAAGTATGGGGTATGTTGAATGTATTTTTCGTCACAAGTTGGGAAAAGTTTGCTGTCCTTTTCATAACCAGTTACGAAAAACTTTCATTTTCATACCTAGTTATGAGAAGTAAGACAGTTCAAGTTAAATTATAAGGAAGTTGTGAAGTTAAAGTAACACTACTTTAAGTTGACTGAGGTTTTGGAATACCTTACTTTTAACAACTAATTATAAAAACAAAACCGTCCATTCATTTCATAGGTTATGCTGCGATAATTTTTAAGTGTTTATACTTGTGGTTAGAAAAAATTCTATTTGTGGAATAATACCTTGTGACTAATTTGTGGAATTTGCTTGCGCTTGATTCGTAAAAACCATAATCTGCTCAAAAAATTATATATATTATATTAGATCTTATACAGAGTCATTTACGGTGAGTGGCCTATTAAAAGATCTCGGGAACTAAGAAAGACACTTTAATTATATTTGTAGGTAAGTATTGTATTTTTACAGTCACTTGAAAATCTCACTTATAGAGGGATTGATCAGTATTAGCGTGATCCAAATAAAATAAACGATAATCTACGACTATTATGCTTGACTGGATGCTGAACATTTCGAATCACTGAGCAAGGGAGAGACCGAAGGGAGAGAGAAAAATGAGATCTGATACCAGTACCAGTCAATCTCATTGATTTTTTAATAGTCAACGTATCAGGCAATCGAATATTTCTCATTCAATATCGGTTTGTTTTTGATGTTATTATTAGCATATATTTGTAGTATGGCTATTTGGAGACCGTTTGAAGACTCAGAAGATAAGAACAATGTTATAATGGAATTAATTTTGCAAGGAATAGATTAGAATTTATAAATATAGACTTCAATTTATATAATATAAATATATATGAGTGCGTAAAATACGAACATGAACAAAATTCAGACACATATTTTATTACAAGAATTAGCAAACCAAATTGTCATTGTCAACAATTTATCGTGTTATTAAGGAGGGAACTGTATTAGATCATATAGTATAAAAAGGAAATGAACTGCTCAAAAGTTTAAACAAGTCGACAATGGAGACAGAGACTTTATTTGAAGAATTATCTATAAATTTTATAAAGAAAATAAGCCTTCTACACTAGAAATGGTACAAAGAAATCTTAAAGACTAACCTTACAATATGCTTGGCAATATTGCGCGGTATTCTGTTGAATTATGGCGTTAAATATAGAAAAAATGATGAACAGAATGGCCATAATGGAGTCATAACTTTTTGTTCTTGTGATTGTGTTTATATTTTATATTGTAAATATATTACGGTGAACCTCATACATGGGCTGATCAATACGGAAAGAATTAATTTTGGTAGTCATAAAAACTGTATTCTTTACTTAAAACCAAAATTCCAAGCATGTTTTCCTCTAACGTAATATAAAAAATATGACGTAGCCAATTGCTTAAAATTTGAAAGTACGTAATTTATTGTATTTGCCCTTTTAAAAAGATATATTATGTGTCTTTAAAAATACAATACATCTTAAGAAATTACTTGTGAAAACCAGAAAGCACTTTTGGGCAAACACGTTTAAGCCACATAGACCTGTTAATGGTTCAATGATCGAAGATTGTAGTAGGAAAATAACCTTCCTCGCTTTAATTTAAATTTTACTGCAAGCCCCTAAAAGAGAATTATTTGTGCCTCCTCAATGTTATTATTAAATTTGTGTGACAACATATAACTAAAAAATGAGAAGGGAATAAAATAGAAAAAATTATTTTGTTTACATGTAATTTTTATATATAAATAATATATTTTTCCCATTTACGGAAAAATTACGATTTTAATTGTATTTTATTTTGGCATAAACATTATTTTGTTGCAACATTTTAACTTCAAAAGGTAATATTAGGCTGTATATTAAATGGAAATTCAATGTTTATAGGCAATAAATTAGAACTTTACTGTAGTAATATTTGCAAATGTTTAATATTAATGTTTTGATTTACCTTACAATATATGTTACGTAAAGAATATCTGTGGATTTGAAATATGTTTAATTAAAATATTTGTATATTTGCCAAAACAATAAATTCTTACAGTTCAGCGTTTAAATCGTTATTTTTAAATGATCATATTTTCAAAATACCTGCTACCTATTTTAATTTACAGGTTGTCGATTACAGGTTGTCGATTTGAAAACTTCCCACCCTCAGTGTCTCGCTTCCAGTAAATAATATTAATAATCGGAAAGACATGTTAATTTTATTGTGAAGGGGGACACTTTTAATAGTTTTTATGTATCAAGGGTACTAAGTAGATGATTATGCCCTGAGGGCGATAGTCTTACAAAGCCGAAGGCCTCTAGCAAGAAGGTTCGTAAGTCGCCCGAGGGTATATATCCTTTAGTGCCCGTGGTGCATACAAACTTTTATGTCATACCAATTCGCAAAATATTTGGGTTTGAACAACCCCGAAAAGTACACTGGTCATTGGTTACGTCGAACGTCGGCAACTCTGTTAGCAGAAGCTGGAGCAAGTATGACTACGCTGAAGCGCGATGGTGGATGGAAGAGTACCACAGTTGCTGAAGGATATTTAGAGGATATCATATCCTCAAAAAATAAGGTTTCAAGTATATTGGCAGGCGTACCAGGATCTCGCATTTCCTTACAGACAATGAATCATGAGTCAACCTTTACTACAGGAAATTTAGCTATCAGCGAAACCTTCCAGAATTGCCAGTTCGATGTAAATACAACCAAATAAAATATGAACGTAAATTTATATTTTGTTAATAAAGAATAAGCTAATCGAAAACCGTTTTTTGCGTCTTAATGCCAGTGCGGGCAATAATGTGTACCTTATGCCCGCACGGGCATAAAGTAATCCAAAAATCCGCGGATTAACCCCCTGAGATGTTAGATGAAGTTCAGTGGTACATCATTTTAAAGATCGTGTATATTTTTTTTTTGGATAATACCATAATTGATTATTTTTTGAGCAGTACTTTCCAAGAAATCGCGTTCCGTGAAGTAATTTGAACTTTTTAGGCAGTGACTGTCCCTGACAAAGAATTGGAAAGGGTGTCACCCGGAGTGACTACCTACTGACTCCTAGTCATTCTACGTATTATTGAAGAGAGATTTAAACGACTTTCTAAATGATTTGCCATTTGCTCCCTTCCTATTGAAGATTTGAAGGGTGGCCTGGAAGGGATATATTTAGGATGGGAAGATTTCAAATTTACTATCAAATATTGATCAAATTATTTTTAAAAGTTAGTTTTAATATTTACTTTTAGAATATTTTCTCATTATTTCTAATTTTTCTTAAACCATTCAAGAAAATTAAGTTTAAGCCAACTTTGATTTTAGACAATATGTTCAGCATCTTCTTAAATTAGTTAAAAAATGTCTTCTCTTCCCAATTCTATGGGACTTGGATATATCGTCTAAAATTAATTTTGGTTTAAACCTAATTGCCCCAAAAATAAATGAAATTCGACAAAATTTTCTTGAATGGTTAAGAAAAATTAGAAATAACAAGAAATTTAAAGTTAGATTATTACTCTAAAAGTAATCATTAAGAAGATCTTTTAAAAATAATCTTCTCATTGTAGCCTCCATAAGACATAAAAAATAAGTATTTTTCTCGATTCTTGAATAGAAGGCCGTAACTTCGTATTCGGGCATCACTTTTAATTCTAAACAACTTTTACAAGTGAAAACTGTATCTAAAATAGAAGTACTTTAAAAAGTTCCTTCGTATGCACTACAGTTAAGAGAAGAGAGAAAAAAATGTCATTAACTAAATTGACCAAGAGAAATTGATGGATATTTTCACGTTTCCAAAATGACCGATAGGGAGCGCAGTTAGTATTATATAACTAAAAATTCAAATTTAAAAATACGTCAATCGCTCATGATAAAGCATTGTCTCTAACCTGCAAACAAACAGCAGTTTTTTGTTGTTGAAAAATGTTCCTTTGCAACCGATTTGCTCACGCATTTGTTAGGGTATGTTGAACATCGTATTTCAGAAATTTGAAATCAATAAATTCGTTCGCAAATCAGTCCGACTGGTTGCGCGGTTGGTTTAAAGTAGTGTTGTGATCGCTCGAGCGAAAAACCGCTTGATTACTTGATTACCGAAATAACCGACATCGCTCGATTATTAAGAAAACCGCTCGAGTTATATATTCAGGCGGAAACCGTCGCTTGTCACTTATTACCTTTCACTCGATACCCGAGCTTTGCTTGACACCGAAGGAAATGTACTGCTGTGGTGTAATCGAATTAAAAAACTGCTCGTATATTCGAACAGTTTTCGATAGGAAATATTTTAGTTATAAATTCAAGCGAAAACCCGAAAATCATCGCCTCTCACTTGATACCCGATCCCGATCTTCGCGACGCCGCGCGCCACCCGAAATCTGCTGATTGGCGCACAGAAGGCTGACACGACACACGTCTTTAATAAAGGCACATAAACGAGAAAGAGCATACAAAAAGGTATGCCAAATTCCTTAGTGGATTCATCGCGACATGGGTTTTGTTTTGACTGGGACTGTTTCGTTGCCGTTGATAGCTCGATACCCTCATTAAAGATTCAAAACCGGTGGCCTAAAATATTTTACCTATAAATGGTCTTTTTACGTACATCTAGCATAAAGATGAAGAAATTTTGACCTATTCCACCGGGTAACAGATAAAGTAACAATAGAGCCATAAAATGAAATGGAAGGATAATGATTAAAACGGCCCATCATGGTCGGAGAGTTGGGTTTTTAATGTAACCGCTTATTATTTTATTTGAATGTAATAGATTTTATGATTTTATGAATTTATTTACAAGAAAACTAATTTATTTACAGATCAAAAAATATTGACAATTTCAATAATTATAACTCGATAAAATGGTCCTCAGAAGAATCTGAAGAGTCATCATGTCCTACGCTTATTACTAAAGGCTCAATTTCCATAGTTGTGTCAATTACGTTGTCAAGTTCCCACATTTTTTGTTCCTCAACTATAGCATGTTTTATGGCGTTTTGCCAATTTTCTGATGACACATTTGCTAAAGAATGAAGCAAGAGGTGTCGCACTTCTTGCATTTTAAAACTTTTGTTATTTCTAGCAACATATCCTTTTACTTGAGCCCATATTAATTCGATAGGATTTAGCTCACAATGGTAAGGTGGTAAACGGAGAACTATAATACCTCGATCTCTTGCCATCTCGTCAATAACATACTTTTTATACTGTGATTTATGTAGCCTAACAATATCCAAAAGTTCTTTTTTTACCATGGTATTATCGTAACTCAATTCCTTTCGTTGTAACCAGTTTACGATTTCCGCCTTTTTCCATGAAGTTGTGGGAAGATTCTCTTTTAGCCTAGAGTGATAGCTGGCATTATCCATCACTATTACAGAATTAGCGGGAATGTATTCTATCATTTGCTTAAAATATTCCTCGAAAACATCAGCAGTCATTTCTTCATGATAGTCTTTAGTAGAATTCGACTGGAATTGTAATAATCCTTGATCCAAAAGGCCATTTGAACTTCCTATATGAGTTATAATAAGTCTGCGTCCCTTTCCAGATGGTGGTCTAAGTCCTGTTGACCAGCCTTCCATGACAGCTTGTCGAGAACTTAGGACATTTTTATCTTGCCAAACTTTAGATACGGTGTGCCCTTCGTTCAGTCAAGTTTCATCCAAATAGAAAATGTTTTTGCCTTCGCTGCGGTATTTTCGGATGGACCTTAAGTATTGACGTCTCCAGCAAATAATATCTGCTCTATCAATAAGAAAAGATTTTCTGTTTTGCTTCTCCCATCGAAAGTTCATATCATGAAGTATTTTCCATAGTTTCGTTCGTGATAGCTGTGGTAAGTCCTCGTCGTAGTTAATGGCTTGTAAAATTTTGTCTATAGTTGGTATTTCCTTGGCAAAATAAAAACTATGTACTTTTCTTCTAATACCATTTTTAATGAAATTGTCAATTTCTAACGGTTTCTTTCCTGGGAGTGGTTTTGGCTCACTGAGGTTCTTAGATTTTCTTTCACGCAAGAACCTATATATAGTAGCCTCTCCAACTCCTACCATATTGGCACACTCTGCAATGATGCTACGAACATCACTTGCAGGTTTCTGGTACACTAGAGCATCATGCACGTTTAATATTAATGTCTTTTCTCGGAGAGAATATGCACTCTTGCTAATTTGACGAAGACACGTTGGCGAAAAACTTGAAGCCATTGTTACAAGTATAGGAAATAATTCAACTTTGAGATAATGCAGTATCTAAATACAACTAAATACATAGTTTGACAAACGCACATCAAATGGCGTAATAACATCCTAAAGCAGGCAAAAATAGGTAAATTAATTACCCCTGTTGTACCTACTTTAACCCTAATCCTACTTAACAATGGACAGAGGCCAATTTTCTTATTAAATAAGGTAATTACTATTGGCAACGCCTATGGTTTACGGTTGTTTTATGGCTTCAACCCTCGATATGAGCTATCAACTGCAACAAAACGGACTTTAGCCAGGGGCGATTGTAAATTTAAAAAAATTAAAGGATATATATTTTTTTTAAAATCAGAATCAACTGTTCTTCCTCAATAAAAACTCTGGATTAAACTTCTAAAACTTTTTTTTATCAACACATTCTTCTTAGTCATAAAAATTTCAAGTGTATTCGCTCGAGCGATTCACTCGATTATTATAATCGATCGAGTATCAAGTACCCAAGTGACTGCTGATGAAAAATTGTGTGTTCGTAGAGTATAATGTATTACTTGCCAACTGATTTGCAACCGCAAAATAATCTGCTTACTGGTATGGAATTGTGAGTTCAAATTATGCGCAATTTGCTCGATCGGCTGTTTGTTTAGTTGTGACGATATTTTTTTCGATTCGTTTTATTTTCTTTAGTTTTGGTATGATTTGGTTAAATTTGCTTTAAATTATTCTTTAAATATCTATTCCAAGCCAAACTAGATAAAGCAGAAATGAGCAAGAATAAGAATACTTGTAGGTTAAGTTAAGAAACCAATTCACAGATTTGACAGTTGAAGGTTTGGCATTTGTACCCGTTTACAGAGACAAAAAGCAGCAACCAGTTAGAAACTAGTACAGAACCGAACATGCACAGAATGAAATTTGCAATCGGTTGAAAATTTTGCTCTGCGAATCAACCTAATATAAAATAAATACTAAGTAAAAAAGGTCACGAATTTTCATTTGTGTATATCTCAAAATCGGTATTTTGTGGTTAGGGGTTAAGCCGCTCATTTTTCAAATAATATCATTTTGAGAAAATTAACTAATTTATACAAAATAAATCATAAAATACCCGAAATGCCTTTGCCCTAGTGTCCTAGGGTTCAAAGTACCTACATTAAGATATTTCGGAATAAAATATTTCGGTAGGGTGGTTTAGTAGACATTAATGCTGACAAATATTTGTTTTGGGAGTGATTTGTAAATGAAATATTTCGTCTATTTATATGAGGTAATTCCTTGGGATAATGAGCCTATCAATAATAAAATAACTTTGTTGGTGTAGAAATCTGTTTAATCGGCCTTTTAGTTATTTGATATATTACTATTTGTTCTCCTTAACAGAGGATTTTAATTTGAGGAAAAATAACTGGCTAGTGCTACGGACGATTGTACTGATTAGTTAAAAATTAATATACTTCTACAGGGCTTTTGTTCTGAAGATTGGTATGTATACAGGGAGAACATAAAGGTTGGAACAAATTCATTTAAAATTCAGCTGTTTTTTTCTTGTTGGAAAAATCGCTTGAATCAATCAATTTTTTGTTTTTATTGAGCCTTTTGAAGGTTATTTCATGTATACAGGGACAACTAACTTAATTTTTAAAACGAATACATCATATTTCACGTATCACTAGTAATTGCAAATTAGAACGGTTCTATATTTTAAACTCTTTACTGAATACGGCTGTAAGAGTTTAATTTTTTAACTGGATATTTAAAAACTAATAGTTTATTATTCACGAGCGGCAAGGAAAGTTATTATTACGATGATGAAATTTCATCATTAACCATTCGAGTACATGGAAAAAACACTATAGTAAAAAAAGATTTTATTGTAAAATTTTCTATAAATTATAGTATTAATTACATTTTTTATTAGCAATCCGTACCAAAATAATTTTATAAACATTTTTAATAAATGTATTAATATCAAGTAATTACTAAAATATGTTGTAAATTTTACGACGAATGTTTAGTGAAAAATAATTTATATATAACTCCAAATTATATTTAAATGTATGGATGGTACTGACAATTATTATTATTGTACTTTAAGTATTTTTTTTATTGTAAAAATCAAGTTTAAATGAAGTGTTGTAAAAATGCTTTTTTAGAAGAATGAAAGGCTTAAATCAGATGCAACGGATCACTTAGATTTCCATCTTCGTAGCAAATAATAAGTGGAGAACAACAGCAAATATACCATCGACCGACGCTGGGCACAGTGAGTTATTGGGTGGATGACCGCTTGGGAATACCATGTGCCAAAATTTTTACATAAGATTTTAGTAAATTTTATAAAAGCTTTTAGTAAATTTAAAAAAGATTATATAAAAATTTAGCAAATTTAGTAAATTTTAGAAAAGATTTAGTAAATTTTACAAAAATAGTTCATTTAAATGGTTTACTATTTTGATAATTTTTACTTAAAAGTTTGCTATAAGTTAATGGCAGTTCTTAATAAAAGTTATTCCAGTCACATATAGAGCCATAAATTATGGTTAGTTTCACTATTTTTATAGTAAATTGAACTAAGTTTTTCTTTCCGTGTAAATAATAATCTTTACCACGAGTAGAATATTATACTTTTCTATGACTTTTTCATTAAAAAGTATATATAATTAAAAGGTCGAACGATCATCAATGCACGTTTAGTAGCCGAACAGAAAGAAAACAACATATTAAATATATAACGTATTTTTGGTGAGACAAAATAACTTGTTTAGATATGCAATAGAAGTCATTCTGCCGAGGTTATTCATGCATTCCAGTATTGTCGCTTCTACTAGAAAATTGTAGGAACTTTGATATTTTGATGAGAATATACTGTAAATAATTCTATTTTAGTAGAGTATTTACTAATTTCCTAACGACTTTCCCCAACAGATTCCTATACCGCTTTCAACATAATAATCAATTTTAATTTTTTTCCCTGAAAAACACTGATATTTTTAAAATTTAAAGTACTAAGACAATTAAATTTGATCGGATGTGGTTATACCCAAAGGCGCTTAACCCTGTGGACAAATCTTAGTTTAATATACAGGATAGTTTAAAAATAAATGTATTATGTTGTTTACTTGACGAAAAAAGTGACTCAATGTCAATAATACCTTTAAAAAATGGAAGAAAATTGTTCACGCAGTTCTTATGAATCTATTTTGGGACAATGGGATAAAATTATTAGCAGAACAAGTAGAAAGCTTAATGAAATGTACTCGAATCTTAATCTTAATATTTGTAGACATTTTCCTAATCGTTAATACAGAGTGCTGAAGATGATTTGGGTATAACATATTCATTAGTTCGGAGAATAGTTCAAGTCATGAAACCTCAAGATCCACAACAGAAAGTTGAATTTTGTAAAAATATTTCTGGTGTGCATCCAGAACAACCAGTTTTTTAAAATAAAAAAGTATGGACTGGCGAATCAGATCGGCTTTTTGATGATCGTTGGATGAGGTGTTTGGGACCATGGAATTGGCCTTCGAGATTACCCGATCTTAAACCGTCGACTTAGCTATATGGCGTATTTAAAGAAAAATTTACATGTAAATTCAAGAGAAGAGTTGTTACATTGGGTTACCAAAGCATTTGAAAATTTGACACAAGTGAAATTAGCTCTGCGACAAACGAGGTCAACTACCGCATTTTACATTACCTGAAACAAACCAGAAGATTTATTGAACTATTCTGCTTAATTGAATAATTATTTTTTTACATGTCCTTTTTTATGTCAAGTTTCTTGGCGCAGTAAAAGTTGACCCGGACTCAAGGAAATTGGTCTTATAGGTTCATTTGTGGTAGATTCGTATATTTCATTAAATTTTATACATATTCTGGTAATAATTTAATCATGTTCAAATAAAATAAATAAATCCATAAGAACTGAGATTGAATAATTTCCTTCCATTTTTTTAAATGCATTATCGCTAACTTATACATCAATATCTAAATGAAAATAGTAAAATAACGTTTATGCTAAATAATGGCATACTTACTAAAAAACTGAATGTGTCTTTGGATGAGGTTACCTATACCACAAAGGGACTTATGGATGGAATTTTTCATTTCTCGATAAAATCTTAAAAAATATTGATTTTACCTAAGCTATAACTAAGTTTCGTTTTCAAGAAAAATGCCATTAGGAAATGTTCGTTAAAATTACCTGTTTCGACATAATTCAAGATTTAAAGAAAATAATTAATTTTTGTATCATTTTTTTTTTTTTTTTTTAAATAAATTCTATATAGTATTAATTAAACTAGCATTTTATTTTAAAAGTTTTTATTCAACGCGAAAGACTCCAACATATACACCGTTTTCTAGTAATCTAAACTCACTATAAACAGATAAATCATCTGTTGATTAATTAAGAGAGAACAGCAATTTTCTTTAAATCTTGAATTATGACGAAAAAGGTAAAAAGGTAATCATCCTAACGAATATTCCCTAATGGCATTTTTCTTTTTTTTTTTTTAACGAAAAATTAAGGTAGTTTACTCTTAGGTAAAATCAATATTTTTTAAGATCTTGATCTTGATCTTCTTGTATACAAAAACTAAATTTTCCATGACAAATCTTAATTTTTTTACAAGCAAAATTTTTTTTAAAGAATAACTTTTTGTGGAGAAATAAACAATTAGGTACATTTATGGTATAGGTACCCCGATCCATGGATACCCTGTATATTAATGATCGAGCAAATTTGAGTAGCTTTAAAATTCAACCGTGTCAATAGTGTGTTCATCAATTTTTAGACAATTTTTCAAGTAATCGACTACCGTGCAATGGAACATCGAACGATCGCTTTATTATCAATCGCTATAGACATATCCACAGCTCATTTGTCGAGGCTATCGTCAATTTACCCTTACGTCTCTTCCCGTTTCGCCTTTACTCAAGGTTAATCAATAAAATTGCAACAACAGATAATCGTCTTTCCGAAATTTATCAAGTTTCGAACCGAAACATATCGACTGACAAGTAAAAACCGCTACGACTACAGCTTGTCGATAAACAACAAAACTTCAAAATCATTCTGTATAGCTGCTGAGAAAATAAAACTAGAAATTAAAAAATCTACCTCTTTAACTTCGATTTCATTTTTTAAAATTCATTATCCTGAAAATGATATGTGAGTAATACAAAATAACTTTTTCGTTATATTTACGCTAATAATTATTGATTAACGTCTATACCATGCGGATCGGAATATAAAATTCTTACCAAAATGTGGCTATACCTAAATACAAATACGTCGTTAGCACATACAAAACTGGTTTAAATCAACTCTACCTGGGTATATCCATTAAGTCCTAATTTAATAATTTATGGCTTCAAAGCCGACCTTTTAGTCTCCTTTCGCAGAAGCACTTTATTTTCAATTTCTGGGCAAAACCAAAAGCCCTATATATCCTCATTACATCATTAGGGGCAAATTATACGGGTAATCTACTTTTGTCAAGATTAATATTATTGTATGTCCTCCATTTTCATGGCTTATGCAAAGTTTTAGACAAAGTTTGCAATCCTGCGCAGCCAGGATTATGAAAGTTTTGGAAAAGTTTGTTTTTATTTCAAAATATTTCGGTAAAACGTTTATAACGATATGAGGCGTCAAACATACACTGTATAAAATCCAGTACATAATTTTGTTGAATTTTATTTATTTGTTTAGCGAGACAGCATCAAACATTTATTTAGTAATTTTCAGTGTATTAATATTTGATTTTAAAACTATTTTAGAGAACTATTTTAGGATAATTTTAAAGTACATACATACGTATATAGTGTTTCCAAACGTAATAGAATCTGCAAATAAGTCTAATCATCGGCGTACTGTCGCACACTGGGGCAGCGAGGTCTAATTTATGACCATAATTATTTATTCAAATTATTAGTTTTTATCACATGGTTGGGCGTCCTAATTATACAGTATAGCTCAATATATAATGTCCTTTATTTAGGTACCTACTTGAATGAAAGGAAAATAAAAATGCTAATATTTTATATTTGATCTACATCAAGCATCGCAATCGCTTTATTTAACACAGAGTTAGGTAACCTGAGATGCCATCACAGCCCTATTTTGAAATTAAAACCAAATTATCCTTCCCTTCGTGTGCTAAAACATTGATTGAATGTTGGCAGTAGTTCGTCGCTTTGATCGGTCACTTGAATCTAGAAAACATTATTCAAGGCAACCACGACGTGTTTTTCAAGTCACATTGGAATCAAGTCCAATGGGATCAAGATTAGGAAAAGTTATGGACGTTGTAACCATTCTTTGTTACTATTCATCGTTCTATCCAGTTTCCGATTAGCTTGATTCCATCTACATAACAACAAACTGGTCGTTCTATGAGCTTCTAAATTTTAATGACAATAAATAAGGTAATATTAGTTCGAACCTTCAGAACATAACCATAAATCTTATAAAATAACCACATTAAAATCTTCACTGTGCGTAGCTGACCACGATCAAGTTTGAATAACCTTTGAAACCGAACAAACCCTTTTTACCTCGTTTCATAAAGCTAGCATATCCATTTCTGATAATTAATAACCCAAACAAGGAAACTGGAGTATATTATAAATCATTATTGGACAAAACTTTCTCCATATCTCTCCAACAAGTCAAGACCAATGTAACTCGTTTTTTCCACACACGACCACTTCTCATTAAAGGATTTTTCCGATATCGTTTAAAAATTACGCACAGCCAAAAATCCGATATCTGAACGTTTTCAGTCAATTATTGTTATGTTTAACTTGATATTGCTGCTGAAATTAAAATTAAGGTCCCATATATAGTAAAGTATCTTATTATGTTTGGACAAAACCTATCTCAAATCCTTGTTAGACAATTACGGACATTATATGCCTAATCTACTTTCGTCATGATTAATAATATTGAATGTCCCCAAATTTACCCCATTTTCGCAGCTTATGCAAAGTTTTAAACTTAGTTTGCTGTTCCGCGCTACCAGGATTACGAAAGTTTGGGAAAAGTTATCGCATTTTTTGTCGTTAAGTATTTATAACCTATAGAAGAGAAAACTTTGTAATATGTTGATAATAATAGAATAAAATTAAAGTACTTGCAGAAATGGCTATATATTGACGGTGAAAGAAATGGAAGCCATTTTTATAAACCTGAATCGGGCTTAAAGAATTTTGACTTTTTGAAAAGTTTATGGTTGACAAGACTGTCACTGTCAAAATTCTCAAAATGCCTCGGCGTTCAATGGAACTTAGTACTAGCAATTTTTTACGGAAAAGGCAAGAACATAATCTTAACAGTTAAGCAACTTTGGTACAAGAGAGGGTTTTTGAAAAGAAACACTGGTAGTGGTCAGGCCCGCATTTCCAGTCCAAAAGAATTGGAGCTAAAAAACTGCCTGGCGTAAAAATAATGCTCACGGATGAATGTAGACAGTCTGGGATAATTTCCACCTTAAATGATGTCTTCAGCGACTAAAGTGAACGTTTCGTAAACAATATGCTGGGCAAATAACGTCCCATTTATGACAGCCTGCTGAATTTGGTCTATTTATTTACATTTTGAGGTTGGATACACCTTATTATTTTACAATTAAATTTGTTATCACTATTTTGTTTAACTGAAATAATATAAAGATTGTGACAAATAGATAGGTCATTAGTCCTAGAAGCTTAGTTTCATAATTTCATCGTTCCAATCACACAAGAATAATGCAACGCGATGTGTCTTGTGAGCTTGTTACAGCCCACTACTGATTTAGGAACTCTTTGAATCAACCGATATCAGTTCTTGATGTGTGGTTGTCAGCCGTCAACCTCTACGTTTTATCATAGATTGGACTCTATCAGTTGCGGAACACGGCAGTGTTCACTGACGAAAAGGTTTTTCAATTTAAATATAGGTAATAAATTCGGGTATACCGTTATTAGTTATGTTATGTTGAGTAAGAAATATGTCTTGTAACGATGCGTAGCGATTAGTATTTCTGCTGCGTATTTCTTAGAATTGAATTTCAATTTGGTGTTAGTTTTTTGTTTGGTTAGGATCCATCCATCAGGGTACAGTTCAACGTAATGAATTGGTCAAGCTAATCTGGTTGTGTAAGAAACTAACCAGAAAATTAACGTTAACAAATTAAAAACATAAGATAAAAATAATTAGAATGGACTTCTGTAAATGGATAAATTCAATGTAACTTTAGCACAAATATGCTCAAAACATTTTAATGTAGATGGTTATGTGCGAAATTTACAACATGAGTTACTTGGATATTCACTTAAAAGAGCATTGAAAGAAGAAACCATCCCTTCTAGTTATTTGCCATTACCAATAAAAGATAAGCATAACTCTAAAATATCAGCTGGACCAAAGATGAAAAGGGTAACTTGTGGAAGGCTTTGTTAAAGGGTAGTATGTAATTAATAAATAAACTTAAATTTGTAATAAATAAATGTTAAAATATTGCAACTTTTGTATGACATTTGCGATATCGATTTTAGTAAAGGTGGATTATCAGGTGATGATAAGCAAAGTTTCTTTCGAAGAATCATACTTACTCGCAGCCTTGCCTCATTAGGTAGGCGCAAAGGCATGCCTGATGACCGTGTATATGGCCATTAACATACAATCCATGCGGTGCCGTACATCCGTACTTCTAACACACCATTTGAAAGCTTTTCAGAAGGGGTTCTGGCTTATATTTTTCTATATTTTTTTTTTAATGAACTAAAAATATCGTTTTTTTAGTTTACACACTAAACAGTGATATAAAAAAGTCAGGTAGTTAATAAAGTTTTTTTGTACTACAAGAAAAGTGTCCATAGGTTTCGACATTAACTTGGTCTGTCATAATGAGTACGATGCACGATAAAAGAAAAAATTGATTCGGAATTATTCTCGGAACTCTTCCTTCCTTACTTGAACCATTGAATAATAAAATGAAATAATATTGGTGACATACACGAATAATAAATTATATAAGTACATACTTTTTAGACAAAATATCCAGTTTTAGGGATCAATTATTCTCACTAGCGCATATTGTAGAATAGGCCTATGTATTCAATTAGAGACTGTTTACTCAGAGTAAAGAAAATTTGCCGTAAGCTATTAGCTAAGTGTGTTGTCATTTGACACTAATAAAAACAAATTACAATTACGACGACAATATTGTGTGAACGAAAATGGCAACTGTAATACTGAAAGTACCATCCATTTCCGTTAAGAAAACAAATACGACTTTAACTTTATTTATTTACATGGTATTTGGGATATTACTTGATAGGTGACATGTAACGGAGATTGATCTGTCGGAAGCAATTGAAGAAAAATACTTTACAAAACTCCTTTTATGGGAATAATTCACTAATTTTGAGTTGCACATAGTTATTTAGGATGTTAGCGTTAACAGTGGAATTTTATGTTGTAAGAAGGATAACTGGATAACGAGAGTAGCGAGTAATTCAACCTTTTGAATAAAATAAAAACACTTTTAATACGCCCATCTACGATATTTTATCTACAGACACTATAAACCAAATTTTAAATTAGAGCCATAAAATTTCAAAATCAATGACTCAATGAAAAGATTCTTGTATTTATTTAGTGTAGTAGTAGTAGTGTCATAAAATGACATTTTAGATACTGAAGCGTTAAAAAGTACACTTTAATAGTATCTGTTGATAAAACAATTTATAGAATACAACCAGACAACTTTGACTGTGATAGAAATTACATTGGCAGAAATTATTTTCTACAGTCACAGTATCAGTACCAAAATAATATTGTAAACATAATTTACAAAAAATGAGTTGAGATTTCTAATAAATTTAGTAAAATCAAGTGCTCAAATATATTGTAAATTTTTTAACTAATGTATGTGCATGAAACAAACGCTATAGTTACATTATTGTAGTAAAGAATTTATTGTACAATTTGCTGTAAAATATAGCAATAATTACAAAATAATATTGTAGATACACATAATTTATAAAAAGTATACATAGTATGTCTAATAAATATAGTAAAATGAAGTAAACTATATTGTAAATTTTATATCGAATGTAAGTGAAAATGTTTTATGTATACCGGGTGGGGCAAAAGTCCCGCAACGGCTAAATATCTCCCGAGGGGAAGGTTTTAAAAAAAAATGTTTCGGGCGAAAGTTGTATGGGTTTGAAAGAGGAATCATTTGCATACAAAACCATCTCCCACCCCTTCACCCCCTCCTGAGGGGTGGGGGTAACTTGTAAATTTTAAATGGCCAACCCTATTTTTTTTTTGCTGATTAATATTCTCTAAGAAAAAACAAGAAACTTTTGTCCGAAAAATTTTTTTTAAAAAGACGAATTTCGCGATTGACCCAACGAACAAATTTGGATATTCCAAAATATTCCGACTCTTTTACGCGGGAATGACGTGGTTTTCAGAAAAATTACAAGAGGTAAAAAAGGCTTAGCTTTACCTCTTGTAATTTTTCTGAAATTTTCGCGTAAAAAAGTCGGAATATTTTGGAATATCCAAATTTTGTTCGTTGGATCAATCGCGAAATTCGTCTTTTTAAAAAAAATTTTTCGGACAAAAGTTTCTTGTTTTTTCTTAGAGAATATTAATCAGCAAAAAAAATAGGGTTGGCCATTTAAAATTTACAAGTTACCCCCACCCCTCAGGAGGGGGTAAAGGGGTGGGAGATGGTTTTGTATGCAAATGATTCCTCTTTCAAAGCCATACAACTTTTGCCCGAAACATTTTTTTTTAAAACCTTCCCCTCGGGAGATATTTGGCCGTTGAGGGACTTTTGCCCCACATGGTATATATCTGTAGTAGTTAAATGTTTTAAAATAAATGGTACATTTTACTCACGACTATTATTGTATTTTTTATTGTAAAAAATATTTTGATAAAAATAAATCAGATGAAACGCCGTGATGTCGTTCTTCATAACAAATAGCAGTGGCGAACTTAACAGGGAACAAATACCGTCGATCGAGAAGTCAAGCGACGTTAGGCACGGTTAGCACTTGGTTGTGTGACCACTTGGGAATACCTTGTGTCAAAAAGTTAACAAAAGATTTTAGTAAATTTTACAAAAATATACTTTATTAAATATTTTGGTAATTTTTACTAAACATTTTTGTTAAAATTTTGCTATACTTTTATGAAAGTTCTTAATAAAAGTTATTTTCATCACATATCGAGAGCCATAAATTATGGTTAGTTTTACTATGTTTTGTGTAGAGATATTTTAATAAGTGATTTAAGAATTTCGATATACTCCAAACAAGAAAAATTATATATTTATTTTAATTAAAAATGAGCTCTAAGTAAGAAAGCTCAACGTAAATTTGAAAATACATTTTCTTAAAAGGATTATCCATAATCAATTAGATAATATTGTTATTTTGAAAAATGAATTCCTTGTGACGATATTATGTGAGACCGCAATTAATACTTGGAAATACTTGTCTTGAAAATATATTTCTTTGCGTATATACTAAGCTAAGATTTATTCTATTTGAGTATTATATATTTGAACTAAGTGTTTCTTTTTTTGTGTGTAAGCACAAGTTGCGTGCTATTTAGGAATAATATAAAATAAATACAACAAGCACTTTATTTTTCATTAACTTTCATTAATTTATAATTTAACAATTTACTAAATGTGTATTAAAACGTTCCAAGTAGTAGTAGATCTGAAACTTAGAATGTACTGACACTCTTGTTGGGTGTTATCCTGTATGTATCCCAAAGAACTTCTATCTGCAATTTTAGTTCGCCAATATTGTATGATACCATATGCTTTAAGATTGAGTGATCTGTTAAGTGAACACTTACACCTATGGGGTACGCCACTTGGGATTTGGTTTTAGCGGTCGTTAGCCCATATTTTTAAGTTTAAGATATTTTTATATGATACGTTACTGAGAAAATTAGAAATATGTAACAGCCAGTTTAATTTATGCTTTTATTTAAGCTTTTGGAATTTGCTAGTACCCTATATTTACTGCAAAAAATTGATATAGAATTTTGGGACAACCCTTTTTTTCTTGTAGAAATACATATTTGGAATTTTAATTTAAGAAATAAGATAAAGGTTTTCAATCGGTAAAAATGAATACCTGTTCATTTTCTTAACTTTCTTAGAAATATGAAGTAAAATAATTTAGAGGCTAATGGATTATGTTTATTCAAAAAATTGTATAGACCTATAATTCCTAATATATTTTGTATACAGGGTGTCCGCTAATTAATGGTACATGGAAAAACCACAGACTCCTTATGTAAAAATATTAGGATTTAATTATACTTACCTATATCCGAAAATTGATATTAACTAAGATACAGGGTGTTAAAGTTAAAATTTCATTTCTGTTTCTATCTAATAACTTTGTGAGAAACTAACGTTTCTTTACAGAATTTGGCAATTAGTTTTTTTATGACGAGAAATTGATTTTTTTATGAAATTTTACAATGTCTGCGGCATTATTTGCACATTTATTAGGTCATAACTTTCTTGTGCCTCAGTGTATTTAAGTTTTTAATGAAAATAATAATTTTCTCATATTTATTACGTAAAAAAGATATACTAAGTTCAGGTGTCGCCCAGACTTACCGTTTCGGAGATATTTGCATTTAACTTGTTTAGTGCGTAAGCTCAGGCAACCAAATAATATTTTGTTACTTCTTACCAATTAACTTTTACATGTTAATTCTTCTTTAAGTTAGTTTAATTAAAATAAGTTTGACCCTAAAAAATAACAATAAACAATTTAAATGCAAATATCTCCGAAACGGTAACTCTGGGCGACCTGAACTTAGTATATCTTTTTTACGTAATAAATATGGAAAAAGTATTATTTTTAGGCACAAGAAAGTTATGACCTAATAAATGTGCGAAAGCATTGTACATTAAAATTTCACAAAGAAATCAATTTTATGAAAAAACGTTAGTTTCTGTCAAAGATATTAGAGAAATACAAAAATGAAGTTTTAACTTTAACACTCTGTATCTCAGTTAATATCAACTTTCGGATATAGGTAAGTATAATTAAATCCTAATATTTTTACGTAATGAGTCTGTGGTTTTTCCATGTACCATTAATTAGCGGACATCCTGTATAAATTTTTTATTTCCTATCGTACTTGACACAATGCAGATATAGTTACTAAGTTAATATTTTCTAATAAATTTTTATTGTATTACTATTTTAGAATTTCTATATGCATAATATATTTTTACTACTGGTCCATTTGAAAGGCTTATATTTTATGTATATTCTCCGTTCTGCTTTGGAAATTAAATTTAAAAATCTCAAATATACTTGCTGTAATAACGGAAGTAAAAATTTTGATCTAACTAAATCTAAATCGTTTTCTTTAGAATAAATGAAGCTTGAAATATTATTTGAATAAGATAATACAATAAATTAAGTGTCCAATTAAACCTTAATTACGCAACAAAGCACCGCTGGATGGTAGAATTCCTTTAAGAATAAATGACAAGAACTTGCTTTTACGTTCGGGGTTTAAAGGGTCGCCCCTTAATAATAAAATAATAAATTATTTAATTGAGATTAAACAAAAGGGTGGAGATAAAATATGGTCCTAATACTTAGATATACATTTTGGAAGTTATTGGTTTATTTTTAGCATCGGCTGCACATGATACCAATGTATCGCGTTAAAAGGACGCGGCAATTTGGACGTGCGTCATCAGGGCGCGGAAATCTGGTTTGTTGGGGTTTGTTCGGGTTTGTTTGAAAAGGACGAGTACGACAAATGGACGCAGAGTTAATTGGACGCATGAAATTTTGCCGCACGTTATTTGGACGCAAATACACAAAAACAATTTAATAATTTTAACTAAATTGATTAACCTGAACTATCCCGCAATTGGAAATCATACACATTCATAATTTCAAATAAATTGTATGTATGCATTTAGCATACGCTTAAACTTGTTAAAAACTACAATAAAAGAAGGGAAAATACAAAAATAATTGAAATAATTGCAAATATAGTATTATGTATTAATCCTAATTTGTATATTACTGTAAATATACTAACATAAAATTATAATCCTAGCCTAAAAGGCACGGTCTATCTATGTAACTTTCTTGCGTTTCTTCTGCGGAATATAAAAGGAAATCGGCTCCAAAAGGTGTACCGGGGTTTGCATTGGTTTCCCCAGGACACTCTCAATTTACGTAGCTTTCTTATGTTTTCTGAAAGGAAAATGTTACCCATATGCCAGTTAGCAATAAGCGCGCAAAACTGTCCTATAATATACAATAATGGTTTATCCAATGTGTTTTTTTTTAAATTGCTTGCTAACGTGCGGGCAAATGTCATGCGTCCAATTAACCCTGCGTCGATTTGTCGTACTCGTCCTTTTTTCGCGCGTCCAGATTTCCGCGTTCTTTTGACGCCCGCCCAAATTTCCGCGTCCTTTTGTCGTAGTTCCGTTTTTATTCGTAGACACGAACCGACAAACATAATTGTGTACCTTCTTAAATTGTTTAAAATACCTCATATATTAGGTTCAGCTTTTGCTAAAACCTACAACTGTTGTTTTTAGCAGGTATCTTCTTCTTAAGATGTCTACCAGTCTGCAGATGAAAATTGGTTGAACTCATCAGCAATTACAAAATGTCTTCTTATAAATGCAGGGAGAGATCCATGATAGGGGGCATTTTGAGCTCTCATAATAAAGGAGAAATAATTATTTTCTCATAGAATACCAGCAAAAAATAAGAATAAATAGACATGCGAAAATTTTGGCAAGACTTGTGCAATTAAAGACATTGCTTGTTCTTGTTTGTTTAAGTTGCATTCTAAGGGCAATTTTAACCTCAAACCTGAGGATTAACAGGTAATAACGTAACTTCATAACGCCATAGGTCAAAAAGTAGAATTTGATTTGTTAGAATTGTAATACGAGGAATACGGCGAATTTCAGATTCTCCTAGAAATATCTCAATGCTTACAAATTGGTTAGGTTCCTTTAAAATGTAACACGATAAATAAAGATACGAAATATTCTCGGCACATCTAGTAGAGAGAGAGAGCCTGTTTCGACCTATCTATCAGTCCTTTTATTTTTATTCAAATATAGGTTCACGCGGTTTTACAGTGTCTGACACAAGACCAGTCAAAAACAATTAGTTATTTCCATCGAGTTTGTTCGGGTTTGTTCGTCCTGAGCTAAGGTCATATCGGGTCCGCCAACGAAGTGGGGACAGAAGATTAAATCGTTATCGAAGAAATACTAAAACAGCATCGACCTATGAACGCCTGATGATCCGTCACTTACCCTAAAGATATGTAAATAAGTACGAATATTAACTGTGCAATTTAAAGCGGAAATCAACCTGACGGCAACTTATTTCATGCAATTTTTGATAATATATTCACGCACTAGAGGGGTAAAATATTTTCCTAGAATAGCGAGGAAAAGTGCAACTTTCAATTAGAAAATGGGCTTGGAAAAATGTGTTCCCTCACGCTCGCAGGTCGTAAGAAAACTATATTGGATTCATGCCAGCTTGGCCGTTTTAATAATTATCAGAAGGATATCGCAAATTATAGAACACGCTCTAAACTTGGTACCTATGCCACGATATATGTAGGTATATAAAAGCAGAAAAAAGAAAAATGTCATCTAAAAACTTAAGAAATTTTCATTAGACATACCGGAAAAAGTCAAAAGAAATAAAAAGATAGGAGAAAGAAAATCTTCAAATAGAAATGTCTCCTTTGGGTAGTGTATCGCCACATGAAAAAATTTTAAGCCTCTTGGCAAAATCAAATGACAAAGAATGCGGAAAAACGACAAACCTTTGTAGGGTTACAAGCTGCGCCATGCCATTTACCGTTTTTTACAAATTAAATCCCATTGTAACATTGGCGTAGTGAAGTATGGTATTTGGGGTGAATATTACCAGAAAAATAGATGACGTTCCTTAAAAAGTAACAAACCCGAACAAACCCGAGTAAAATATATAAAAATGCCTCTTAATTACACGTTGTAGGAAACCATAATTTAGAATTAAGTTTTCAAAAACATGAATTTTTAATACATTTTTTGTACCTACTAATTCGAGCGCAGAGAGGATTTCGAAAAGGGTATAAGATGCGAAAACAGCAGTGGCAGCTCATGACGAAACTCTAGGGGGTTCACACATATATTATTAGGAAAAAACTGTACATTTCTTAGCACCCCTATGGTGGAAACCTGGTATACGTGGGAAACACAACAAACTATTTTTGTTTCACAACCGCCGCATACCTAATCGTATTTTCGATACAGTTCCGGTTTAAACAGTCATTTAAAATCTCTTTTTGCCCTGCCCATTTATCACTAGGGTTAAGTTGCTTATCGGGTTGGACCGCCCAACATTCTGTTTTCCAAATGCAATCTACCAAAAGAATCCCTTAAAAATTCCAAGGTATATTTACACTCAAAAAAATGGGAAGAGCCTGCTAAAGTATCCATTTCTCGATGTTGGGCTGTACCGTTAAAAATTCGTAAATAAACAAAAATTTCCGTCTTCTATCGATAACTCCCACGATATTATTGAACTTTTCACCTATTAGAATATTGGAAGCTCGAAGATCACCGCCTGTTAGCCTGGCACCAGAAAATTGTGCCAAAAGTGAATTTTAGGTCCAATCAGTTAACAGTTCCAGTTTGTAGAGGGCAGCAAAGAAGACGTGAGATTTTATTAGGGATATTTAAAAAAATAGCTACTAGTGGGACGATAATTGAATAGTTTATAAATCTATGTAGATTTTTAAACTATTCAATGTTTAAAATTTTATACATATGTACCCACCCCATAAAATATTCAACATTTAATGATTATGATGTATTTCTGTGATGATTATTAGTTTTCCTAGGGGACACGTGCTTATGTACTCTTATAGAGGAGCCGCCACTGGAAAACGATTAAATTCTTCTTCAGCGTCAGTAAACTGATTCGCACTAGGTGGATTTTAGTGGTATAACTCATGGCGTTACTGTCCGGCGTTATGCAAAAAATAGGGAAAAATTGCATCATCGTCCATCCCTACCCCAGTCACGCCGGCAACCAGGTCGGATGAGATCAAATATCTCGTGAGGTACAGGGGATGGTACGCACTCTCCAATAGGAAGGTCATATCGCAATGATGTGAAAAATCGAGAGGTTGAGATAGCCCTTGGGAAATGGCCTAATCTGGCGAACAAAGAGGACAAAATTGAGAGAAGAAACAGTTTTCATACATGAATAGTATTAACTTACTATTTTTATCAATATTATTATTTATTTAATATACTAATAGTAATTATAAGGTACTAATAGGCCTAATAATAATTTATATGCCTAGTAATAATTTATATTATTAAAAACTATTAATATGGGCAGTCGCAAGTAATCTTAAACTATGTATTGAATTATATCATTAATTGCTTGAACAGAAATATCATTAGGACAGTAAAGTTAACGATATCTGAAAATCTTAATAAATTAATTACTGCTAAAAAATTTATAGATGCTAAAACTTTTTAGCAAGAAACGTTTAAAGAAATTTGTTTAATTCGAGCTAGCTGGTCCTTCCAGCTCCGTAAATTGTTAAATACTTTACAGACTTTTAAAAAATTATTTTTAATACCTACCCTACTGAAAATAATTGTTTTCGAAAGTAATTCACGGATCTGTTTCCTTTTCAATTTGAAAATCTAACTACGTCTATGTGAAGCGCAAATAAAATTTCAGATTTATTTTAAAGTCCGTTTTAGAGTGCTTCGAGCATTAGGACCGTGCTATTATTAAATTGTCTACATTCCCATAACCGTGTAATTGCGTAATATACCGACCCGCAAATATTTTATGAGGTTCTGTTTGAAAAGCTTATATGAAAGCAACTTGGTAGATATTATGCTTTTTAGGTTATAGTAGACCATTTTGTACAAAAGCTACAAGACAAATATTCATTTATGATAGTTTTTATTCAATAATAATAATTGTATACAATTATTGTTTTCTGACCGCGCAGTTATTGTGACCAAATCTTATGATTTTTATTGTCATTTCGCTTTTTGATTTTATGGATATATTCTCGAAGTGAGGTTTACTAATTATTTATTCACCATTGTATCTAAAATTTGAGATTTTCTATCTCACATTAAACTTATATTTGAATATTTTATTTTTACAACTAACTGTTTTTGAAACGATTTATGTTATCGGGATGCACCTAGTGAAAATTGATTTAAATTTATAATTAGGTCGGCACACACATAATAATATACCGGGTGATACATCGTTGAGTTGAACATAGGAAATCCCATATCGTTCTTGAGGTGGCTGGATATTGGCTCCACCGTACATTTTATACAAAAACTGTATTATAACTTCTTGAAGAGGCCGACCTGGTAAACCCATTTGCCGAATTTAAATACATTTTGGTGGGCCAATCCTAAGCTTTTCAATTAAACGTGATGACAAAGCAACGAAACTCTCATAGTTCAGGCAATACCGCAAACATCAGCAACAAATTAAATTTTGACATTGAAAAATGAAAATTAGTATCAGTGGCAATATTTTCATTATTCGTCATGTTCAGCTTTACCTCAATTTTTGGCAATAGCGTCATAAACATTGTTTGCTGGTGTTTGCTGTATTTTCTGAACTATAAGCGTTTCGTGGTTTAGCTATTCCACCTCTAACACGTCCCGATGGTACAATAGCATCCACAGCCGGAGACAAAGCAAACTTACTTACTGAACTATTTTCTTCGCATTCCACTGTAGATTTCCAGGGAAGAACACCACCCGACATTCCTGCAGTTGAATCCGAAATGACCGAAATCGTGTTCCGTCAGCGTCCCGTCAAACGAATCCTGAAAGAACTCGACGTCAAAAAAGCTACTGGTCCAGACGAAATTCCTATTATAGTTCTCAAGACATGCGCCGATGAACTAACACCAGTATTTTGTAGACTTTTCAACTTATCCTACAAAAAAGGAATATTTCCATCTTGCTGGAAGACGGCGCGAGTCCAGCCTATTCCAAAGAAAGGTAAGAGAACCCTGCCTAACAACTATCGACCAGTCGCATTGCTTTCAGTTATATCAAAAGTAATGGAGAAAGCTATTAACCAACATCTTCTAAAGTACCTGGAAGGCTTCAGCATCATCAGCGATCATCAATATGGGTTTCGGAAGTCCAGATCAACTGGAGATCTTCTAGCCTATGTCACCCATATTTGGAACAACGCAATCGAACATCATGGGGAATCTCGGGTTGTTGCGCTGGATATTTCTAAAGCTTTTGATCGTGTTTGGCATGAGGGGCTTCTAAGTAAACTGCGATCCTATGGTATGCCCAGTCGATTCTGTGCATGGTTATCTAGCTTTCTTAAGGACCGCTCACTGCAAGTGGGGATTGACGGATTTCTCTCAGACACCTTCACCATCAATGCCGGTGTTCCTCAAGGGTCCATATTGTCTCCCACTCTCTTCTTACTCTACATTAACGACCTTCTAGTGAAAACTAAAAATCCGATATTTAGTTTTGCTGACGATAGCACACTTTTCTCATCTTTCTCTTTGAATGCGCAAACATCGGCTGCCGACGCACATCTTCGCAGACAGCATGAAGTATCACGCCTCAACAAAGACCTGGAAGAAATTTTGGCTTGGGGTGACAGTAACCAAGTCGAATTTAACGCTAAAAAAACCCAGGCAGCAGTTTTCTCTAAAAAGGTTAACATTACAGAACCGGAAATAGTCATGGCCGGACACGCAATCCCACTGGCTTCATCTATTAATCTGCTGGGTGTCAAACTGGGAGGAAATATGTCTTGGCATAACCACGTTGTGGCAATCCCCAAGATAGCTTCTCAGAAGCTTGGCGTACTCTTCCGAACCAGAAAGTTGTATACACCTCAACAACTTTTGACACTATACAAAGCCCAGATTCGACCATCACTAGAATACTGCTCTCATGTCTGGAGCTCTGCACCCAAACATACTCTTCGGCTACTGGATTCCATCGAAAGGATGGCTATTCGTCTGATCGGAGACCACGAGCTGACGAAGAACCTCGACAGCCTAGAACATCGAAGACAGGTTGGGGATTTGACTCTCTTTTACAGATATTTTCATGGAAGGTGCTCGGCTGACCTTGCCCTCTTAATTCCGCCCAGAGCGACGAATAGCAGAAATACACGACGAACCACTGCCGCCCATCCATATGTGGTTAAGCTTAGTACTCCTCGAACTTCACTATTTAAGAATTCTTTTATCTGGAGGACTTCATCCTTGTGGAACGACCTTCCCGAGGTCGTTTTTCCCAACGAATATAACCTCCAACGATTCAAAACCAACGTGAATCGCTTTTTGCGCACACGCACCACTCCCAGAGTGCCCTAAAGGATTTTTCCTATAGTGCTTGTGTTTGATCATAAAAAAAAAAAAAAAAAAAAAATAGCCTTCACGTTTAATTCAAAATCTTAGGATTGGCTCAACAAAATGTATTCAAACTTGGCACATAGGTTTACCATATCGGCCTCTTCAAGAAGTTATAATGCAGTTTTTCTATAAAAATGTACCGGGGAGTCAATATTTAGCAACCTCAAAAATTACATGGGATTTCCTATCTTCAACTTCACGATGCATCACCCGGTCTAAATATATTTTCCGTCTAGAATAAACATGAAAGTTTCTTTAGTATTTTTCGCCTTATAATTATTATGTTAAATACATAATTGTCTGACCCGTTTTAAGATCAGACCTCTTAGTCAATCTGGGATATATTTTTGTACTTACTAAAGTTGTTGCCTTACCTGTAACAAAAAAAAAATATATTAGATATAATATCACAGTCAAAATAATGTACAGGGATGTTATTTTAAGTGTCTCATCGTACAATTTTATATCAAAAATAATTTTGCCTATCAAAGTTGACAGATAAGAATATATTTCCGTATTCACGAAGGCCATTAATAAACATGAAAAACATGAAATTAAAATTTGTAGGGTTCCAGTTCACAGTAATGACAGAACATACAAGCTAATCATATTTGGAACTATACACACAAGTCTTAATAACCAATCACTTTTTCAAAGGAAAAATTTTACAAATTGCTACATACTCCGAGATATTTTTGATATTTAGTCAACTGGCTATACTGTGTTATCTAACTTAATCCGTTCCTAGTTTATTCGACTCGCCTCACAAAAAAAATTGAATAAAAAATTCAAACTACCTGTTTGAGATTTGGTTATGAATTAAGAAAATCTGACCACATTTAAAAAAAGGCTTTTTTGATTTAAATATGTCTATCGATATTATTATTGATGAAATATCCAACAATAAATCGAAATTATTTTTTAGATTGATTTAAGTTGCTTATTACTCTTACGTTCTTTAGTAGAAGATTATAAAGTTATAGTATACTATTGGGTTTTACAAACCGCAGTCTTTTTACCTTGACATTTTATAATCTTTCAAAAATTTTTTTTAGAACTTATATACATAAATTAGTTGACACGTATTTCAGGATTTTGCTGAAATTTTTTTTTTAAACACAACATGTCCAAGATAAGGAGGGCCAGTACAGGGATCTCGGAAACCGTAAGAGATACGAAGTCGGTTAAATGGAGGTAAAGTTGCGCATTTACGTGCCTAATAATATGCTGTTTAGAAAGTTTTAAAATTCCGACTAGTTCCGGAGATATCCAGAAAAAAACGAAATTCTGAAAAATCGTTTTATTGTTTTCCTGGTTTTTTTTTTAGATCGAATTCTAAAGTAATTTGCAGTTTTGCATTGCCACGTTAATTGTTTTGTAATCCGACGAGTCGTCTTCGAAGGGTCATTATCAACTTTCTTTTTTTAAATACGGTCCTGTTTCCCTGATATTGGAATTTGAGAGCTTCTCCCGAATGCAACAATGTATGACATATTGTGGTTTAATGACGTTTCGAGGGTTTTTTGAACAACATTAGGAAATTTTGGTATAGGGTCCTGTATTTCTCCTAATTTTATAAATAATATCTCATAAGTAAGCTCTAAATTTTTTACTTATGTTGGACTAGTTCAATAAATAACAAATAATTTAATAATAAACCACAAATAAGTGAACAAAAATCATTCCAAAACAGTAATAAAACGAACAACGAAAAAAGTAAGGAACTACATAATCAGGTGTTCAAAATGATTTCCGTTATTCTCTAAGCACAAATAACATCTTCTAACTGCCACATAACAGTTTTTTTGAGATAAAATAAAACATGCGATAGAATATCAAACGTTTTAGCATTTGTAAATTTATGTTCCATATTTTCTGGAAAATAGAAAACCTCTTAAAACGCTCTCAAACGATCACAATGGGAATGTCAATTGAAACAAATCACGAGTCACCATCTTAATTTTTTTGTTTCAAGCGCCTACTTTTCTTTTAAATCCTGAATCAACAGAAGTTGAAATAATGTTTCTGTATTTTGTTCACTTATTTGTGGTTTATATTATTAAAATATTTGTTATTTATTGAACTAGTCCAACATAAGTAAAAATTTAGAGCTTACTTATGAGATATTATTTATAAAATTAGGAGAAATACAGGACCGTATCCCAAAATTTCCTGATGTTGTTCAAAAAACCCTCGAAACGTCATTAAACCACAATGTGTCATACATCGTTGCATTCGGAAGAAAAAAAGCTATCAAATTCCAATATCACGAAAACAGGACCGTATTTAAAAAAATAAAGTTGATAATGGCCCTTCGAAGACGACTCGTCGGATTGCAAAACAAATCTCCGGAACTACTATTTTAAAACTTTCTAAACGGCATATTATTAGGCACGTAAATACGCCACTTTACCTCCATTTAACCGACTTCGTATCTCTTTACGGATTCCGAGATCTCTGTACTGACCCTCCTTATCTTGGACACGTTGTATACACATAAATTTTTGATAATTTGCTGGATTTTCTCCAATCTTCTAATATTTCAAATTTAATATCTCCAGTTTGTACTGATCGGATCAATATCGGTCTTCTTTTATTTTACACTTTGTTACGTTGGCTTTCGACGTGTATTAAAGAAAATTGTCATTGAGAACAATAATTGAAAAATAAGAACGATTTAATTGTTTAAATAGTTTTTAAATTAATTTAAAAAAATACCATTTAGTTCTTTATTCTCTTATCTACAAATTCGAAGTTATTAAATATTATCAATCGCAAGTCACGCAGAGCGCGGGAAATGTAACAGCGCCATGCGACGGTTTGCGGCTTCTATAATCGACCTTTGCGTCGTTCGAAATCGTAGTTCTGCCACTCTTCGAACCGTCGCATCGCGCGCTTGGTAACATGCGAACGAAAATATTTAATACCTTCCGAACTAAAAGAGGTACCACTTTTTCGTAAAATGGGTTATGTAGATAAGAGGATGAAGAACAAAATTTTTAAAATTAACTTAAGATGGATTAAGAGCATGTTAAAACTATTAAGCAAATAAATTGTCATTATTTTTCATTTGTTCACGATTACCATTTTTTTTTAATACACTTCGAAAGCTAACGTAACAAAGTGCGAAATAAAAAAATACCGATATTGATACGATCAGTACAACTGGAGATATTAAATTTCAAATAATGAGACGATCGGAAAGAATCTAGCGAAAAATTTTTTCCAGCAAAATCCTGAAATACGTGTCAACTAATTAAGTAAGTAATTAAGTAAAAAATTTCGGACGATTCCAAAATGTCAAAGTTAAAAATTGTGTGATTTGTAATAAGTTGAAGTTGTGAGTTATAAATAATTTGGCATACCCCATTTATGATAAATGTATCATATATTTTTAAGGAATCATAATTAATCGGTACTATATCATATTTGACACCGGATATTCAGACGACACCAAAACTTGCAAAAAAACTTACAAAACAACAAACAAACCTAAAGTCCGGTTTAAGGAGTAAAATGTGACTTCAGAATCATAGAGATGTTTTAGATAGAAATTAGAGAGGTTAAGTAAGGTTAATTTCTAATTTTTGGAATATCCTATACGCAAAAACAGCACGATATTTACGAAATATACCACAAAATATTATTTGCTACTACTAAAGTAGTTATCACTATAAAGATACTTGAAATTGGTTGAATTATTTACATTAAAGTATTATTTAAACTGAATGGAAAATTTGGAATATCGCTAGCAATTATAGTTTAAGAATTATTAAAAACAACGACAACATCACTGGTTAAGAAACCCTTACTATAACTAAAATTAGTTTTAATAGAAGCCAAAAGTAATAAACCAAATTGGAAACGAAACAACGAAACACTTGAAAAAGAAAAAGTCTTGTTAAATGTACTACCACGTAGAGATTCTCCATTTCCGAGTAAAATTAAATAACTAGAATGCGGAAAGATTCTTACGGACTCTAAACCGTGTTACTTTCCGTTTTTTCCCCAGCAAATGTGAAAAGAAAGGAATAAGGAACTAAAAATGAATTTTCTCGATTTATTTTTAAGGCCGTTTGAAAGCGCTCTGGGAAAAACATTTTCTCTGTTGTTATTGTTAAAGGAAACTTTGTATATCCAGTTACGTAATACTATGCAATACGAGCATGGACGTTGCTCGTTTAAAACGCTATCTACATCATAAAAATGTTACTATCATCATTGTAGTAAGTAAGAATAGTTAGCACATTGAACTATAGAACCTCGCATTAAAAATATAGCTCGAGCTGAAAGGAGAACAAAGAGGATGTAGCTACTTTTGTACCAAAAACTTGAAAAGTTCGGTTAGGTGTTTGTGTTATTTCATGTGTGTTTTTACTAGATCGGTAGCAATAATTAACAACTTTAAATTTATTATAAGTATTGGGCAAATCTACCGAATTTTGTTAAATATTCTAGTTTTTTTACTTGTTTTGTAGTTAAGCACATTTTACATTAAAAGCTTCATTGCGTCAACGGATTGATTCCCGAAGTTATTCCTCATTATGCTTGTGCTAAATGAGCTAAAAGCATATTATTTTCTCAAATTTATATACCGGATGTTCAGAATTTAGAAAAATATGAAAAAATTTAAGGACGAAGTAGGTAATCTTATGTGTAAGGATAAGATAAAAAAATAATTAAGAGAAGTTGTTGGGGTTAAAAAGCTACACCTCAATATTCAATTTTGACTTGTTGCCTAAATGTACAGGGACTGGCATTTTTTTAACATTTTATTTTCGGGTCGCAATCCGTGGACACAATGTATGTGCAATACAGCGTATATTCTATCCTGCGAGCGAATTTTCATGAAATTAAAAATTCTCTCTAAAATTATTTATTCAAGAAATATTCTTATATATACATATGTCCTAAAATGCGTTGTTTTCGATATACAGGGTGTAATATACAATATACAAGTTTTCTTTTGTTTTTATCAAAAATCTTGAAACTAGTTAAAATATTAGACTGAATTTTGATATAGACTATTATGATATAAAATTATACATTTTTACAACAAAAAGTTTTTTATCCCAAGCCAGTAGCGTAGCTACAGATATTTATTTAAGTGCTAAATACTAGATAATAACAAGTAACGTTAATAAAAAAATAATCCAAACATTCCCTTAGCAACAACAATTTAACTTGATTTTTTAAAGGATTCCTCCTTAATAAATATTTCCATAAAATATTATAATAACAGGGATGCATAATTATTACTATCATGTTATTTTTTTTTTCAAATGGTAAGTTTTAAGAGGAAGATGAGAGAGGAGACCTTTTTTGATTATAATTGAATGATTAATAGAAATAATTCATAGCCTACTACTTCATACTCGAAAATTTGGTTATAATATTATTCTGTTACGAGTTATTTATTATTCCTTGTAATGGAAATATCCTTAGAAGTTAAATAATAGTAAATATTTAAGACCTGTGATAATATCATTTTTCTTCGCGTTCTTTAAATACCATTAAATTATCTTAAATAATTAATTTTCAAAAGTTTAAAATATATGATATTTGAATTGGACCACTGTCCATTATAGTAAGTTGTGAAATCGCGCACTACCGTATAAAGTACAGGGACAGATGCGCATTACTTTGGTAGGTGTTGGCGTAACAAGTAACAATAACGCCTAAATTTGTAGTCTAACGACTAAACTAGATACTTCAAGAGAAACTAAAGGGGGTCGTAATAATATAAAATTTTTTGTTATTTATGTCAAATTACTTTTTAACGTTTTTTCCCCTTTTTATATTTCACAGGCTTATACAATACTATTTTCGTCGACCGTGTATTTACAAGTTTGATGAATGTATACAAAATCGTTTATTAATAAATGGTTCCTATAAATGATTTTAGTATCTTCTTCTTCTTCAGGTGCCTTGTCCGCCTCGGACGTTGGCAATCATCAACGCTATCTGAACCTTGTCTATAGCTCGACGGAACAATGTGGTGATGCTTACTCTGTACCATTGCCTGGTTTTTCAGCCAGGATATTCTTCTTCTACCCGAGCCTCTCCGTCCTTCGATTTTCCCTTCTATAATGAGTTTTAAGAGTCGATACTTATCATTCCTTAAAATTAGACCAACATATTCCAGTTTGCGCTTTTTCAATGTGAACAGAACCTCCAGTTGTTTATCGAGACGTTGAAGTATCTCTGTGTTACGCACTCTTTCTAACTAGGAAATTCTCATGATCCTTCTATATGTCCACATTTCAAAGGCCTCCAATTTTTTGCATATCGCGTCTGTCAAGGTCCAAGCTTCCACTCCATAGAACAGTATGCTGAATACGTAACAACGAAGCAGTCGGATGCGCAGGGGCATGCTTAAATCTCTACTACAAAATACATTACGCATCCTCGCGATTTTAGTATAGATAACCAAATATGAACAAAATTATTAAAGAAAAAGTTCTGTTTTATTTTCATTTTTAATTGTCAACAACATGTGTTTCGCTCATACAGTGGCTTCATCAGATGTAAAGTATGCAGCTTGTGTGGTAGAAAGTGTAACAAATGGGAAACTTTTTTATCCTTCATTTTATCGAAAAAAGTTACTCTTGTTAAAAAGTTGCTTGGTTTGAAAACCTCCTTAGCCATAGTCCAATATCTGAAATATCATACAGAGAAATGTAAAATTGATCTAAGAATAAGATACCATTATTTTAAAAAATACATCAAAATGTCGTTTTAAAGCTCTTTTTAGAATTATGCTGACGAGAAACCTATGGGACATGATTAGGTCATCTAATATTTATTAATATTATTTATTCATTTTTTTTATTTCATCAGTTACTCTTCATCAGAATACTAGTTTCCCGAAGAGATGGATAGGACGTGGTAGGCATAGAGGCATAGACCTTTGAGAGCATCTGGCTGCTGAAATTCTACAAAACAGAATGATGAACAATCAATTAAAAACCTAAAACGATGTATCTAAAATGATGTGGCTTAGCAGAAATTTCTCAATTGCTTTGTTAGGACCTTTTTAAGTTAATTTCTTATGTAATTTAATCATTGTTTTATGTTTGGTCTTGAAATTAAATTTAATTTTTTTTGTTCGAACATAATTTCAATAAAATTACCTGATTATATCTCATAGGCTCTTTCTCGTAAATATGTTTAGAGAGCGAACGTAATTCTAGAAAGTGCTTCTCTTATTTTTAGATCAATTTCATATTTTTTGGCCACTATGTACAATATTTCGGATAATTGATAATGGCTAAGAAGGTTTTAAACGAAGCAAAACTTGTTTGTAAGAGTGATTTTTTTCGATAAAATGAAGGAAAAAAGTTTCCCATTTGTTACACTTTCGATCACACACGGCTGTATAAACAATATTAATTAATTTGTAAGACCTAAATTACAATGGGAAATCCAGTTACTATTATGGTTCTAATTAGTTTAATAAGAGATGAAGAGATTAACTAAAACATTTAGTAAATTAGGGGAGTTATCGTAGATCCGGATGACCGGACCGCAACATGCATACTACACTACATGGATTTATTTTTAATTTTGTAATTTCCATTTTATTTTTTCAATTAATAACCTTCCAAAGTTAATAATTAAAAAAAGTATGTATAAGTCAATACAAGAGATAAAAATAAACCAATGATCAACGATAAAAAATAATTTTAGTTTAATCGCCAGGGGGGATATCAAAATTAATCCCGATACAGGAAATTGGCTTTTTCATGATGTGAAAATTACATTAGAAGATTTAATAAAAAATAAAAATAAATAACCGTTGTTAATGATTTACTGAAATGCTGGGAATATGTTGGTAACGATAATTATAATAGAGCCTCTACTCTATTGAATACGGGTGTTATGGAAATGAGTAGAAAACCCTTATACCGAGATGAAATCAAATTGCAGAAACATAACAGTAAATGGCGTTTTGAATTAATAACCCAGGAAACTCGCCTTATCGCATTGTCATAAAAAGCCGCGTGCACTACTGATATTTTTTTATATAAACCCATATGACTAGTTAAGAGACGTTAGCCATTTCCATAAAAATCATAGAGAAAAATGTTTAAAAATGTTTTTCACAATATTTAAATGAATAAACTAAATCTCTATTCATTGTCTTCAGATATATGGCAACGCTGTAGCCGCGGTCTGTTTTTGCTAAAGGGCGAAACCATGCAAGATATTTCCATAGCCTTTCATTAAGCTAACAAGAAATAATTAGGTTTAACTTGGCTCAAATCTAAATAAATTAAAGATAATTTGTTATACTGACTTCATTAACTTCTAATCTGAAATTTAAATTCGAGTGTACTGTATGCTTCCTGTTATGCTATCATATCTGTTTCGACTCAAGGGGGTACGTGTATCTATGGGGTATGCCGCATATACTCAGGGTTCGTGTACTAAACTTTAAAGTAGTTTTTCTTATTAAATACAATACTTAAAACATGATAACTAAACACAAAACAAAGTAAACAAAAAAAATACAGGCGAATATATCATTATCACGCACTTATGACTGAATTATGATGATACAGGGTATATAGTTATCAGTAGCCAGAATATTTCAAATTTGATGCAGCAACATTGCAGGACAGCACACGCGCCCCCAAAATGTGTCACATCAGCAATAAATTTAATTCGGCGGTGGGGCCTATTACTTTAGTACGGGTATGAGCAAAGGTTAAAGAAAAATGTATGGAAGCAAAGTTCTTTATGATACATTAGAGATTTATTTGTAAGTATTTTCAATATACCTTATCCAAGCAAATGACTATCCTACAAAGCAAATAATTTCCAGCAATTTCTCTCTCAACTTTTCCTCTAAATATTTTTTCCGGAGACTGTACGTTGAACGGTTTCCGAGATAGAGCCGCTAACCTCGCTTACTTGGCCACCCTGTATTTATCATGCAGAATTTAGGTTAATCGTGACTCAGGAGGAGCTCATCGATGAGCAAGTATAATATTGTCAGAGGATCCAAAAAATAACATGATCTGCAGAAGAATGTGAAGACAAATGGGCGCCAGCAAAAAATGTTTTTTTTGTCCTGTACAATTTGAAAGATTACTGGTGTTGAGAACTATACAATAGATTTGTCAGCTGTTTGATTTGTTCTTTTACTGATTTAAATTTCTATGGAAACAATCTATATTTACGATGCTTAATAATATAATAATAATTAGTGCCGGAACATCGAGTTATTTAAGATACAATATTTCAGCTGAGTCAATAGAAAGATTAAGAAACATAAAAAAGATAGGAAAACGATCATATAGATATCCAAAAATAATTGAAGTCAAGGTAAATCGCAAGCAAAGAACAGATTAGCCCTGATCCAGGAAAATGGCTTTCGAAGACGGTATTTTTCCAGGGTGCCGTTAATGTAAGCGCTGTGCTCTAGTAACGCATTAAATATTAAAGCTGGATTCCAGCGCCCAGCCAGGGATGAATTCTTAATGGGCTACACCGCACCGCTCATAATCCTGTTTACTCCGAATATTAGGAGTATCAATCACCGACCTTTTGGCATAAAGTATCTTCATAGGGATGGATAATATAAATATTCAACCGAAAAGGGGTCTGGAAAACGATTTTGTTATTTAAATCTTCATATCCGGAAAGTGATTTTTATATGGGTCTTTACTAAAGTCAAAATATACACAGGGTATTCGCGAGTAATGTTCCTATTAATTTTTTCCATACCATCGAAACCTTGTTCTTTGAACTAAGTACAATCAATAAACAGATGAATGATTCTCCTCAATGCATAAAAATATGTATTTCCGCACTTTATTTTGTATCTATATCTTGAGTATTTATGCTTATATAAACAATCTTATAAGGCAAGCCTGGTTCCTAGAGTGTAAATAACCCATTTCTCGTAACAGCTACAAAACGGATATTCCACAAGCCAGTTCGCTAGAGTGGCAAAGTAAAGTCCGCTTTAAAGGTATGTACCTGTCGAGAGCAACTCTGGACCGTTGAAAATACTGTCAAGAGTGTACACGACAGTATTTATCGCAAGTGGACAAATTTCTAAGAGTAATTATCGGAGAATACGTGCTAAATGGATATCTAGTTGAGAGTTACTATCGAGAGTAACTTTCGCGACTTCCTCTCAAATGGAAAACTACTTCTAATGAGGGATCCTCATACGTTGATGATATTGACAATAATATTGATCGTGCGAAGCAAAATATTGCCAATATATTGATTGATTTCTGGCCGTGTGAGGTCGATATCATTATATGACAATACAAATATTGACAATATTATTGAACGTATGAGGGACAGTAAATCGTTTGATTTCGGTTTTTAAAAAGCCTACTTTTATTTTTTTCTATCTTTGATTAAGTTTACTAACTATAATGTAAATTGGCAATTATCAGTGTTATCGGGACAATAATGTATCATTTACTACCGACACATCATACATCCTGCATAACAGTGTAAAAAATATAAATTGTCCTGCTTACTGGACTTCATATTATTAATAAGAGATCAAAATATATTCAGTACGCACTTCCAAGGAGTTTTATTCGGGGATTTAGCGATTACGTTATATTATGGAATTTTCCAAAGTTTGCGTATTTTTCTTTTAGATTAGTAAGATATCTTGGATAACTCCTTTTCCCTCTAGTATCATGTAATATCAGACCAATGCAGTAAGAATTAATTATCCATATTGGTGAAATAATTTTTTTATTCAAATTACCTATAATTTGCATCTAAGTCTGATTTTAGGGTATCAAAAGAGAAACTTTAATAAATAACATGATTAAAAAACCTTATTTAATAATATGGTTAACAAAATCTGTAAGAGAGAAGAAAATATTTCACGAGACAGTATCGAGATCAACTGGTGCCACAGACTGAGAAGACATAATGGTTTTTTGATTTTTAACCTGAAATTAAATAAACAAAAATGTCAATGTTCTTTGCAACGACAGAAGCATCAACATTTTCATGTTTGTTGAAGAACTAAGATGGGAAGTTTTACTATATATTTTTAAATAAAACATTTAATGGCCACGTTTCATTTCTTTTCGAAGCCAAAAAATGTATATTGCTAAATTATTAAATTAAAGAGCGCGCGCGATTAGGCACTCAATAATTTTTAACAAAATATAGGTACGATAAAGAATTTTGATAGTACAATTATTAGTTTAAATGAGCAACAAATTTTAATATTTATGCGATGTCAGCTTCGTTTACAAGATAAATGAAATTTTATCTAACTCTGTTAAATAGCAAGCTTAAAATAAATAAGCAAAAAAAAATTATTCACACATTTTTAGTGTTAAACTTCTTTCTATTTTAGATATTTTTCATAACCCAAATTTCACTAAAATTACTACAGCCGTTTCGGGAATATCTTGTAATCGCCGAGAAAATGTTATATATGTCAATCAAGGCATGCAATTATTTAGAATAAGATACGATGTACAGTACTTATATCGCTAAAACTACTTCTAAATAATGTCTATACAACTTTGTACAAATATTTTGTTGAGAAAAACTTGGAAAAAGTAACGTATTGCAACAAAAATAACTTTGAAGGAAGCTATCAAACTGACAGCCGGTCGCCGGTTGAAGTCACGCCTTCTGTCTCTTCACACAGACCCCTTACCCGAATGCTGCTCTATGAGACATTGTTTTTTTTAAGGATCTTGCTGCGGACCCATATTGATCATGCCACAAGGAGACCAGGTAAGATACCACGCACATCTAGGCGTGGCTTAGCTCTCCCCATCACCACGCCACAGACGTCAAACGGCGACGAGCAGCCGGCTTCAAGTATGGTTTCAATGGATGTTTTAAAAGTTTGCCTGTGTTTTGTCTTATTTTAGTGCTATTTTAGCTGTAATGTGTGTTATTTTTTTATGAAATTGATATACCTAAATACCATGATGATATTATTGTTTCATTTTGCATACTATTAAAAGCGTGAAACCTTTTAAAACCTATAATAATAAATAACAGCAATATAAATCTCCACAAGAAATTTAAAAATGATTCTCCCTGTTATGTCACTGAGCGCTAGACGCAGTTGGAGCGGCTAAATATCTTACCTTGTCTCATTGTACCCTTCATGGTGATAGGACCAACTTATTTTTTGGTAAGGAAAAACCGAACGAGCTACGGCACATATTTTTCGAAACACCCTACATGGGGAGGTATTGATCTATGTTAAGAGAAATATAAGTGGTTTAATCTCCTTGGGGGACCTATATATACAATAGTCGATACAGCATAAAGCCGGACTCTGACGATTGATGTACTTGGCCAATATCGTTGGCTTACTATGAAAAATGCATAAGTCCGAAAAATTCAATCTTAGCCATTGGCTGGCGCCTGCTAGCTGTGGCTCAAAGCTATTCAGGTCCCTATCTTAGTTTGAATAAATTTCAGTAGATGCCGCAAAAATTAAATTTGCATAAGACCAACTATTTTGACGACCATATGAAACCTGCATAAGTCCCTTACTCTACTCTACTTTTAAAGTAATTGTTGAAATTATAGTCATCAATATTCGTTTAATTTAAAAACTCTATCCAATTTAAAAAAATTGTAATGTGTTTCAAGTTCAACCTCAAATACAGTTTTTTGTCTCTCCTGCAAAATCATGTGCTTTAGACGTATGCATTTTTCATAGTAATGTTACTTGCATATACTTGCCACGGCGTGTGAATTCCGCCCAGAGCGACGAATAGTAGAAATACACGACGACCACTGCTGCCCATCCATATATGGTTAAGCTTAATACTCCTCGAACTTCATTATTTAAGAATTCTTTCATCTGGAGGACTTCATCCTTGTGGAACGACCTTCCCGACGAATATAACCTCCAACGATTCAAAACCAACGTGAATAGCTTTTTGCGCACACGCACACTCCCAGAGTGCCCTAAAGGATTTTTCCTATAGTGCTTGTGTTTGATCATAAAATAAAAAAGTCGCCTGAGTCCGGCTTAAGAAACTAAAACTAATTATCGAAATTGCAAAACGTATAATTTTTAAGTGTAGAATTTTTCATTATAAAAAAGCGTAAGATAAAAACGCCATTATGGTGGTCACGTTCTGCCGGTCTCTGTATAACATTTTTAAAAAACCGTGCCTGTTTCTTGTTTAAATATTTAAAACTCCCGCTGTCAAAGACAATATTGAATATAATTATTACATTATTTTTTTCGGTCCTTTTAAACAGTAATATATACGCACAAAATATATGAAGACGCACATTTGGAGCCAGCTTTATTAGATTTTATAAACTGACAAAAGCCAACTGACATATTGCGCTGGGTGGGATTATTAACACCGCAACGTCAGCAAGAACGTTAGAATGATACATTATCCCGACTCCTAAGTTAATATTTCCTTGCCTGCGGATGTATATAAGTCGGCTTTAAATCATATTTAAACTCAATTGTATTTGCTCCGTATTTGAAAATATAGCGCTGCAGGGAGAAGTCGGCATTATTTTCTGATTCTGTGCTCTATGGACTTTTTTTTAGTAGGTATCGTATGTTTCAGCTAAAATTTATGAGGAGCCAATTCTTTACAATTATTTATACTGCAACAAAATATACTTCAGTAAGTTATACTGTAAGTTTAGTAAGTCATACACTGTGGATATAAAATAATTCAAAGTTAGGTCCTCTTCCTATATTATTTTCGGCATTAGATTGAACACTGAATAAACAGAAAGAAAAACTTAAAATTTACTAAAATATTTTCTAAATTATTAAATTTGCTAAAATCTTTTGTAAAAATTTTTGACACATGGGATTCCCAAGTGGTTGCCCATCCAAGTATTAATCGTGCCCAACGTCGCTTGCCTTCAATGATCTATGTTATATTTCCTGTTGTTTTCCACCGATTTTATTAAGAAGATGGAATCAGAGCGATTCGTAGCATCTGATTTAAGCCCTTCATTCTTGTAAAAATAATTTTTGCATTACATTTAAACTTGGTATTTTTACATTAAAACTTAATAGTCGTCAGTAAAATGTACCATACATTATAAATTATTTAACTACTGGGTTTATAAATAAATTACTTTCACTATACATTCGTTGTAAAATGTACAATCTATTTTAGTTTTACTAAATTTCTTAGAAATTCTAACTATACATTTTTTTAGAAATTATGTGTATCTACAATATTATTTTGGTACGGTTTTATAATGAAAATTGTAATTAATACAATATTTTATAGGAAATCGTACAATAAAATCTTTACTATAATATTTTTTATTATATATACAGGGTCCGCAAACGAAGAGTGGACGGAAGATTAAATCGTTATCGAAGAACTTATCAACAATACTGAAACAGCTTGAGATATTGGATTAAAAGCGGCATGTTTTAAAAATATTTTACATCATACAGGGTGGCCCAAAAATGTGTGACAGCATAAAATTATATTTTTTTAAATGGGACACCCAGTATTTTATTGCATATTTAGGTTCGTATTACTATCGTTTATAAGTGCCTCAAATTTTATTTAATTTGGTTTTGTAGTTTCGGAGAAATAAATTAAAAACTAAAAAAAAAAGTTTTGCAGTCCTGAATAAAAAAATCAAAAAAAACAATCCAGAACTATTTTTTTAACCTCGGCATTGAGTGAAATTTATGACAAGAGGTCTAGAGATACATGAATGTAATTGCGTTTATTTATTTTATACAGGGTGTTCATAATAAGCTTTCAAAAACACCACATTTTAAAATAATTTTTCTCAAGTTTTTCAAATGGAACACCCTGTATATTATTTGGCTATTTGACGTAGAATTCATAGATAATTTTTTTTTGTAATACAAGCATATAAGTTATATCCAGCCGTTTTCGAAATAATTATAAATATCATAAATTATATTGTTTAAATAGAGTTTTTATTGGGAAATTTTGTTATAGGCGACTAGACTAATAATTGTAAACTAAAGTAAAAGTTCAAAATAGCTTCCTTTTACTCTTTGAGTTTACCGTATTTTAGTTATTTCGATATAAATTCTAAAAGCATACATTTTTGCTACTTTTATTATTTAATTTTATTTTTTATCCTTAATCGAGTTGCCATAATTTCTTTTTGTTTAGATTGTCACTATGACAGTTAAATAAAATTATTTACATTTGTTCAGTCGTCGAAATTAAGTACTAACTTACACAAAATGACGAATTTTAGAAATGGTAAATATGATTTTTATACCGGATGAATGTGCAAGAAATTGCCTTCTCGCGAGCCGAGTGTATGCTGAAAGATATCCAGATATTGAGAGAAAGCCGATAGCAAAAACCTTCGAGAAGTTGTTGCAAAAATTTGTAGTAACAGGAAGCACTGCGTACACAAAAAGGATAATAATCAATAAACCCGTTATTAATGACGAAAATGAATTAAGAGTTCTGTTGGCAGTAGAGGAAAATCATTAAATTAAGTAAAAGGATGCTATTTTGAACATTTACTTTAGTTTACAATTATTAGTCTAGTCGCCTATAACAAAATTTCCCAATAAAAACTCTATTTAAACAACATAATTTATGATATTTATAATTATTTCGAAAACGGCTGGATATAACTTATATGCTTGTATTACAAAAAAAAATTGTCTACGAATTCTACGTCAAATAGCCAAATAATATACAGGGTGTTTCATTTGAAAAACTTGAGAAAAATTATTTTAAAATATGGGGTTTTTGAAAGCTTATTATGAACACCCTGTATAAAATAAATAAACGCAATTACATTCATAGTATCTCTAGACCTCTTGTCATAAATTTCACTCAATGCCAGGTTAAAAAAAAAAGTTCTGGATTATTTTTTTTGATTTTTTTATTCAGGACTGCAAAACTTTTTTTTTTAGTTTTTAATTTATTTCTCCGAAACTACAAAACCAAATTAAATAAAATTTGAGGCACTTATAAACGATAGTAATACGAACCTAAATATGCAATAAAATACTGGGTGTCCCATTTAAAAAAATATAACTTTATGCTGTCACACTTTTTTGGGCCACCCTGTATAATGTAAAATATTTTTAAAACATGCCGCTTTTAATCCAATATCTCAAGCTGTTTCAGTATTGTTGATAAGTTCTTCGATGACGATTTAATCTTCCGTCCACGCTTCGTTTGCGGACCCTGTATTATGCTTTTAACAAATACTATATAGTGTTTGTTAAGAGCATATACATTCATTGTAAAGTTTACAATATATTTTAGTGTTTCTTGATTTTACTAAATGAATTAGAAATTCTAACTATACTTTATTAGAAATTATGTTTACATTATTATTTTGATACGGATTATTAATAAAAAATGTAATTAATACTATATATTATAATAAATTTTACAATAAATTAAAAAATATTTAATATTTATACCTTATTACCTATACTACTATATTACCTTTACCTATATTAATTACTTATTTCCGTGTATTAACACTTCTTACAACAGCCAGCATTTGTCGACACATGTGGGGTCAAGGGCAGACTAACATTTCTTTTTAGTAAAAGAATAGCAATTTAAATATTCCGTTAAATAATGAAGTATTAAAAATTGTTTAACTGCAATTCCTTACCAATTAACAATACCTCCAAAACTGAAGGCAACAGCCGCCAAAACAAGAAAAATACCTGTTTGAATTCATAATTAAATAGCTTTATTTTTATATTAATTTAAATCTATCTGGTTTAAGAAACGTCGACAGTGCTTTCGTTTGTAAAAAAAAATATTTTGTAGAAGTAGATTACTGATTATGTCGCCACAAGACCAACAAGTATAATTTAATGAGATTTTAATATTTTATAGAAGACATAAAGATCCATTAAACCATACTACAGTAGAAGATTTACATCGTTAGGAAAGTCACCACACTCGTTGGGCCAACATTTTGACTGGGGTCATTACACAGACCTGAGATCTGATTTTTTGAATATTTTGGTCATTTCTCTTTATAAAAAGGCTTGTTATTAATTTATTGCGATAAAACTGGCGATTTTCGAGATAAATTGGTTTTTATGCGAAACACTCAAATGTTACTGGTACACAAACAGGTAAAAATAAAATATAGCATTATGATGATTTAAAATTCTAAAGTTTGGCAAGAAATTTTTAAAAATAAACAAACAATAAATTACTGCTATATTATGGCCAAGATATTAATATACTATCGTAGAAATTGTCACGTCACTGATCTCTGTTCCAAACCGTAAAATGAGTATATGCCTATCATCATTTACATCTATTTTTCTCTTTCAAAAACTGGATTGACAAGGGATATATGGAAATAATAATTGGTATAGGTATAGGTGGTCAAATTCTTGCTTATGTCCTCTTACGAAACACAACACACAAATTTCAAAATTATTGAAAATAGTATATACATGATACTAGGTTATCGTGGGAAAAGTTTTGTGACATTTGCAGCTGATTTACAATTTTCTATTTCGACATTTTTTTGTTAAATTTTCATATTTGAAAAAGAAATCAAAATGTCCGATTTTGTTTCTTTATTATTATTAGTAGTGCGTAAATCGTTTTCCTGTCCTGTTCCTGTCGTCAAACTGTCACTTTGTATAGTTGTTATTGTTGCAATTAACATTTCAGAATGTATATTGTTTTTCAGTTTACCAAAACGTCACTAGTTCTTATAACAACCATCTTGGATTTTTACACAAAATTTTAATACGTTACAATAATATTGTCGGTATCTAGCTTATTTTTAAATTTATTTTTCATTATTTTTATTGGCTAGTTGCGGTACGATATTAGTGTCTTGCTCTTATTTATATATCTTGATAGAAGAGAGCCAGGCGAAACGGAGAAAATCCAATCCAATTTAACGCAGTTTAAGCTCGCACTGGTCTTGGCAAGCTTTCTTGTGTTGAGTTTAAGACGTAAAAGACTTCAGTCTAAATGAGTAGAGAGTGTTTTGAAAGTGTAAAAGGAATTCGGATTGAATGTTCAATTAGAAGATGCATCAAAAAGGTTTAGTTTTTATCATGGTTGGCGAATTTTCGTATTTTAATAATGACAAACAAAAAAATATGTATTTAATTTATAGAAACTGCTACTGTTGGGTTTTTAAATTGGTTTTTGTAAATTTGATTTAATCAAAAAACGTATGTTCAGATTGTGTGGGACTGCGCGCTGTATTTTCTCGATTACCGATGATAATGCAGCGTTAAGTTTGAGTCCTCTCTGATGATGGGTATGTACACCTATCCTGTACTGACGAGAACAAATAAGTTCGAAACCAGTCTGCAGGTGGTTACATCCTATCAATGGAGAGGGCTTCCTTCTTCCTTTTCTTGGCAGTACCATTCAATCTGAAATAGTATTTTAAAGTGCTACTCTGTAGATAAAATACGCCCTTATTGTATAAGGATCATCGGGTGGCCTTGGAAATAATAATTTTCCATACTATTTGATATTAATACCACCTGAAAAGGATAGACTTTTTATTTTTTAAATAGAACAGGTCCTGTTATGATGACGGTTTCTGTTTTAATTTTAACATGTTCTTTTCGCAAAGAATTTAGTAGTGAGTATTGCATATATTTCATTTCATACCGGGTGTTGTAGAATTGCCTTATTAAAAATAAATTTTATTATATTTAAATCGGGATTTGCGGTTTAAACTTGGAAATCCTGATATGAAATCCAATTGCAGTGAAATGGCCATCAATGGGGCTTGAGTTAAATCACCTTATGTCGGTTCTATAGAAAGCCGTATGCACGCATTACTGCAAACTAGTAAAAGTAAACATATGATCACTTAAGAGACGTCAGCCATCAGCGATATGCTACAATTTTGATAAATCCTTACCTCAGCAATTCTGTGTGGCCCATTTCAAAATATAGGCGTCTGCGGTCCGGTAAATTGGCGGATTTTTAATGTGTAAAAGACGCATAATCTTATATTTTCAATGAAATGTATTAATATGTTTTACAAGCTTTCATTTTACTTTTTTTTGCGTTTAAACAAAATAATACTATTGAATTAATATTTGGCACGTATTAAAATTTAACAGAATATATAAGTTAGAGGAAGAAACATTTAAGGAGCCACTCCTTCATTTTAAAACATTGTTAAAATTCATTTTCAATTAAAGTACATTTATTTCCAATTTATCTTTAAATTCGAATTAATTTCTCTAATAGATTTTCATTTTAAACTCGTATTTATTTAAGTATAAGTTAATTTAAAAACTTTTCTTTTTAAAACCTATAAAAAAGCTATATCAACGGCGTAAAGCAGTAAGAGAACGGTAAAACCGGAAGAAAATTGGTGTCGATATCGAGAAATAATTGAAGTCGGAGAAAGTTGCAAATAGATCGTTGTAAATCGATCGACATTGGGTTATAAAGTAAATTAAATTTGTAATTTAACGGCAATTCACTTAACTTTGTATTAAATTTGATATAAGCATGGAAATCTGTAAATAAACCTTCGATAAGGTTGTACCTGAATACATAAAAATAAAGTATACAGGGTAATTCACGGTGTGTCTATTAAAATATCTCGGGAACTAAAAAATATATTTCTTTGCAATGTTTGTACTCGCTATAAAAGATGCCGGCCTTTTTAATGATATTTTGATGTATCTTCCGATTATACCGCAAGTTAGGATTAACATTGTTATTTTCAATATAATGCCCTGTATATTAGGGTATTTTTGGTAACAATTTCCTATACCCATCTCCAACCATTATAGAGTTAAAATTCGTTAAAGGATTTGTTTTATAAAACCTTACTTTGCAACTAATGCAGTTAAAAATTTAAAAATTTAGATATAGTATGGGGTCTTTTATTTCATAATAATACTAGACATTTCTTATATAGGATACTTTAAATATTATACCTTCCTGGTATAATATGTATAATAAATACTTGGGTCCGTATTAGACTAGAAAGATATTTGACAAAGATATTTTATAAAATGCTTGACAGTGTAATATCAGTTCTGTTATAAAATATTTATTTTATAACAGTTATTTTATAAAAGGTACCAACAAACGATTAACTTTGATAAAAGATTTTATAGTCGATTGCTAGTAACCTTATTTTCTGCCAATAAGGCATTATTTGACTTTGACTGCAACCGGTATTAAAATACTATGGTGGAAAACAAGTTTGTCTGGTGCATTTCAACAACAAAATTGTTAATTTTGGAGTATGAAAGTTTCGAAATAATGTAAAACTATAAAAACAGAAATAAAGGACTAGATATAATAACGGCATTCAGAAGTGGAGGATATACTGGTATATCTCTCGCCTGTTGCCAGAAATCGAAGAGTAACCATAAGGCGTTCCTCAACGCAGATCGAATTCCTCAAATGTGCATTCCTTCGGGATATAAATGGTGATATCTTTAAAACAATAAACTTAAATGTTTCCTCGTCCGTTCTTAAATAGCTTTTATAACTCCTGATATCTTCAGATTGTGACTTTCGAATGGGATTGTCGTGGACATCTCTTAAATTACGTCTTGCCACCTAAGTCCTTACCCAATGTCGCCATGTTCTTTTTTGTTTTCCTTTTTAACACTAAAGACATTGTAATGACGGCAACACGAATCGCTGGGCAAGCTAATGCATGTCGTTCATTCATTTTTAATTATAAATACGGGGCAAGTTCCTTCAAAAATTGATAAAGTTCTTTAACAGTGTAATATTACTTATACTGGTCATAAACTGTCATAAAATAAATATTATCAAAGAAATGGCTACAAAATATTTTATAGAAGAACTTTCTCAAATATATTTTATAGCCTAATACCGGCCTTATAAGAGAATTTTTTAATAACTACACACTAACACTACTAAAGATATAAACAAGTATGTAGAGAGTAATTAGATAAATAATGTAATTCTATACGTGAAGGTAAATTAAAATGCAGCTAACTTAACAACCAATTATTTAAAAAAATGTACGAGTCTGTGATGAATATTTATTATATTATATCAGAAAGGTGTAAGTTTTTAAAATACTAATATAAAAAAATGTATGAATTAAAACTTCCTTTAATGAATTTTATCTCAGAAACGGTTGGAGATGGATATAGAAAACCAAGCTCGAACAAAAGTCTTGGTTTTTTATATAGAATCGGAAAATTCAAAAATATACAGGGCAATCCTATATCCTAACTTATATATAACCAGTATAACCGAAAGTGATAGATATATCAAAATATCTTCATAAAAAAAGATACGCATCTTATATTCCATATCCATATTCGAAACAACATATTTTTTAATTCCCGAGATCTTTTAACAGGCCGTGAAGGACCTGTAAAATTAAATTTCTACAATACCTGAAGACCTTCAGCTTTCGACTTAGTTAATTTTAAGCCATAAAATATTAGATGTCAACAGAGACTGTAATATTATTATGTTTTATCTGAAATTTCCCGTCACCGTAATTCAATAATTCAACGAGCACAGACCATGACACGCTAAATGGAATCCTCCTAAAGGGAGAAAGGATGGACCCAACAGCGGTCGAAATATGTCTCTTCTTATATTTTCTAATTTAGTATCTGGTGGTCTAGGAGTAATATTACTTTGTCATTGAAAGTTCCACCTTGAGAAATCAAGTATTTCGAAATACATTTTTTGTTCACAGTTCTCCTTATAATCATGCGAAAATAGTAACCAAATATTTTTTGGGTTCTTAAATAAGAAGGGGCTGATATGTCTAAAATAACTTGGTTAGGTTAGTAACGATATAATTTGACAATCAGAATTTTTACCCAATAATTTACATTAATGTTCTAGAGGCGCTGTTTCGATCATCGTATCGTCGGAAGAGAGACTTCTCATCTTGAGAAATCATTTTTCTTATCCTTCTGCCAGCAATCATTATTATTTACCTCCATTATTTACTATGGTCAATAATAGAGGCATCTGACAAAACAAACTATCAAACTTTTGTAAGCAAGAAATCCGATTACTGCAAATTACAATAATCCGACAGCAAAAATTCTGTGAAACTTCAAATCATAGGTAACTTGACTGAAATGATTAATATAGCCGATAATGTAAGTACAGCAAGATTTTGAAAATGGCTTAGTAGTGGAAAAACTATTATATTAACCACGGTTTACAAAGCTATTGTTGCTATGTCTTGCGTTTAGCGACTCGTGATTTAAATTCGACGATCGGGCAATAATAGCGTTTTCTAAACCTTGGTTAATAATATACTACTCTGATTCTTTAATTTGTAGTTTAAATTTAAATTAAATTATAAGGAAGAATGAGGAAATATCAGCTCAATGTACTATCAAGTAAAATTATAGATAGTTTCCTGAATACACGGAAAAATTCTTGCCAAAATTAGGAAATTGTTAAAACTCAAGAATATCACCATGACTCTTTGTTTTCTTGGAGTTGAATGACCTACTTTAGTCGCCTTTGGAGGAACCTATTTTGGCCCTAAGAGGATGAAAAGTGAATAAGTACTAGACCCATATAAATGATTGGAAGTGGATTTAATGGCAATTTACCATACAGATACCTTAGCAATTTTTAATAATCTCGTTTAAGCAATAATCATAAATGTGGAAATTATTGAACTTTTTTTCTTCCTTAATTTTTAAACTTCCGCATGAATATGCATTGTCGTGTTTGAAGTTATTTTTACCATATACACAGTGTCACCATTAAAGTTGTAACCATATGAGGAAAAAAATGTATTTTTCGATTTAGGTAAAATTTGAATTTACCTAAGTTTTTGCTTCAATAAAGACCACAAATGACATGATTAAATGGGATCATGCGCCTTTTGTTAACTATCAAATTTGACACTTTCTTCACAGAATATCAAAAAATGGCATTTATTGATCAAATTTTTAAAAAAATTATTTGGAAAAGTTGCTTGCATTGTAATACCGAATTTGAATCACTTATGATAATTTTTATTTCCTACCTATTGTTGGCCAATAAGTATTTTCTTTCAAAAACGGAAGTCGACCCTACCACCGTAAATCTATTTATTTATACAATACTAATTTAGACGATTAGTATTCATACTTTATACCAAAAATTCTACCAAAATGTTCATTGTCGACTCCCACTCGAAAAATTAAATTGCAGCTTAAAAATGTTGCCACCTATGAAGTCAACTCCTCAAAACATTAAAGACATAACCATTGAAGAGGAGAGCCTTAGCCTTGTTTTTAAATAATAAATACGTGGAAAAAATGGACATATTAGAATAATACCGCTTTTATAATTCCATTTTCTATCAAAATAGAATATTAGCCAAAAATTGATAGGAAACAAAAATTATCATAAATGATACAAATTTGGCGCGTGGGCATAAAACTACAATATAAAAAACTTTTTAAAATAATTTTCTTTTAAATTCGATCAATAAATGCCATTTTTCGACATTTTGTGAAGAAAATGTCAAATTTGACAGTTAATAAAAGCCGCATTTAATTATATAATTTTTGGTCCTTTTGATGCAAAAACAGAAGTCAAATTTTATCTAAATCGAACAATAGATTTTGTCCCCATATGGTTCCAACTTTAATGGTGACAGGGTATAATAAGTAATTTTTTGTACGGAATACAATAAATAATCATTCGTAAGTGTAAGCCGTTTAACCCAAATATTTAACCTTCTTTTTACTGGGCTTTCAAAAATGTCAAAACTTCTCTAAGCACGAACTTTTCCGAATATTTATTCATTGCATCCTGTTGGGCATCGAGCTGAATCCCCCATCCAGAATAAAACTTTCTCGGCATGATATCCTTAAACTCCCGGAGCTCCGCATATCCAGTGCACAAATCATTTTTAAAATAAGCTTGTTTTAAAGTCAGAGAAGCCAGGTGTCTGTTTAAATGCTCGTAAACGATTTCTCGTGAAATATATTTAGGAAACTGCAGTAAAATTATTTATGTAATAAAATGGAAACAAAATTCAATATTAAGAATTTATAACTGAAATATGTTTAAGGGCGATATGTTGAAGTTTTAAAATTGAAAAAAGTTGTATGGCTACACGGAAAAAGACTATAGTTAAATTATTATAGTATATATATCGTATCCTGTAAAATATAGTATGAATTATATTTTTTATTAGTAATCCGTATCAAAATAATATTGCAAACATAATTTACAAAAAAAATATTGTTAGGATTGCTAAGGAATTTAGTAAAATCAAGTAGTTACTAAAATATATTGTAAATTTTACAACGAATGTATGTGCACGGAATAAACACTATAGTAAAATTATTATAGTAAAGATTTTATTAAAAAATTTTCTATAAAATACAGTATGAATTAAATTTTTTATTAGTAATCCGTACCAAAATAACATTGCAAACATAATTTACAAAAAATAAATAATTAAGATTGTTAGACATTTAGTAAAATCAAAGAGTTACTAAAATATATTGTAAATTTTACAATAAATGTATGTGCATGGAACGAACGAACACTAAAATAAAGATTTTATCGTAGATTTGCTTTTATGTAGTTTTACGGGGTATCTCCGTTATTAGTAAAGATGGAAGGATGCGGTTTTCGCAGCACTGTGCTACTTTTTTTGTCAAACAGAAGATGCCGTAATCAGAATTTTTCTAGGCCGCGTTGTTTTTGATATACGGGATGTTTTTGAGAATTGTACATTTTGGGACACTCCCCATATCTCGGTTACCCCGTAACGTATCAAAAAGAAATAAAATGTTCTTTTTGTAGTTTTTTACGTAAAATCCAGTGACGTACTCAGTTTTTTTCTACATTCAATAGTTTTCAAGGAAAATAAATAAATTTGCTTTTTTTACATGGGTCACCCTATATATTTTGTAATAGTAACTTAGTTTGTGACAAGCTTCGCAAAAATATAAACACTTTATTTTTAGTCTTAGTATTAGGTTCGAAATATACGTTTTTCAAAAATATACCATTTTTTTTTAGTAGGCCATGACGAATATTAAAAAAAATACTGGTGTGATTAAATATTAGACACAAAAATTGAAAATTTATTGAACTCCCTCATAAATATTGCTCAAATTGTTCTCCATTATGCCTTAGACATATTCACACATGGTTCTTATTCGCCTTATCAATTAAAAATAATAAACGGCCGCGTTTGTAACTCAATAAAAGCTCTGTCAATGGCAATTCTTAAATCTGCCATTGTTTGATACTGAATGGAATCAATTTTATTTTGAAGGTATCCAAAACCGACAAGTCGGGCGACTTGGTGGCCATCTTTAAAAAAAAACTTTTAAGTTGGTAAATGGTAGCCGACCAATTGCGTAAGGAAACTTGAATTTTTCTTAAAATCTGCTTCAGTTATATGACTTATATCTCTTACTACTACGTACAGATTTTGCGTTACATAATAGTATGACTTTTAAATCAGTTATTATTTTCAAGACAACAGAACTAACATTTTAAAAATGTCAGTAAAGATTGTTTCACGAAAAATGGATACGACTTAATGATTTCCTGGGTCGGTCCCATTGTGTCGACAAGAGCTGGGCAATAAACAAGTGAAGTATGAAGGGACGGACTAAGGAAAACAAGTAATGATATGATTATATTAATGTAATCAAATGAAATAAATTTTTTTTTAAATATTACTAGTCATATTTATTTACATTTATAATGTCATTCTATAGATAGTTCTGTTTCGCTATCGCTATCGCTATCCTCATCAAAATTAATTATCATTGGATTAATCATACGATCCAGACTAATATACGAATTTTCTACAGTTATTACGTGACGGACTAAATTTTTCCAACTACCTGGGGGAATATCATTAAAGCATTTTCGTATTAATTCTACAACACAAGAAGTTAATGTCGGAGAAATATTTTCAGACCTAACCAGTGATTTTAACTGTTGGGGTTAAAAATGCAATAATAGGGTGGGAGCCGTAGCACTGTATGTCCAATTTCTTCTGCCAATGTGTCACAAACATATACTTTTTTTATACAAAATGTCTTTAAAACTTCTAAAAGATCACTTTTTTTATAACTTTCTTCAAAATATATATCATTCGCCGCCATGTAGTTCTGAATCTCCAATTTTGTATTATTTGAGCTTGGAGCTTTATGTAATTGGCGACTGTGATAGCTCGCATTGTCCATTACTATCACGCTATTCTGAGGAATGTTTGGTAAAAAACAATTCTTGAACCATTCCTCAAAAACTAACAAATTTTACCACAGAAAGATATTTAAATATAAATTAAGCAACCTAACCTACCTGATGTGCCTATATTTAATTATAATTATTACAATCCGGTCCTTTCCACATAATAATAACAAACGGTCATAAATAATGGGATGGCCACAGGTACTTTTACTGCAGTCATTAAGTTATATCCATTTTTCGTGAAACAATCTTTACCTGAATAATGGGTGCCATACACAAGCATTTTTTTGGTTATTTTTGTCCCGATAGGAAGCTTATTTTACTCTGTGAGCAACATTGATTAAGTCTATTTACCCTCTGGAGAAAACGGATTTTGTTACAGCAGGTAAAGCTGCGGGTACTAACATTATTCTCAAATTTTTGTTCCTGGTTTCAGAACTTATTTTACATACATACAGTTGGACCGAGGAAAGAATGAACGTGCATCATAACTTTACAGTAATATCAAAGATCGGTTATTTTGAACGTCTTTTTATTTTATCAGTTAATAAAAATGATAACACATGCAACGTTTCTCGGTGGAAACGAAATACAGCTCCAGTGTATTAGACGGAAATGGCAAAATTAAAATATTGACATTATTTACCATTAGTGACATTCATATTTTGTGTTTCGTGTGGTTCACAAAATTTTCAAGTTTCCAAACGCTATATAGAATTTAATCATCACAATCAGTGTATATTAGTTACAAATTTGATTGTTTTTCTGTAAGGAGTGTTAAATGTTTTAAGTAATTTTTGTTGTAACAAATTGTATTTTGTTGGACTAAACTATAACAACTAGTGCTTGAAGCAGGGAGTATCTAATGCCCCACCTGCATGAACAAACATTATCTCTGAGCCTATTTTCTTTGAAAATATTTTGAAAATCGTAATAGTATTCACAAACGTGAATTTATTCTAAGGGCAACGAAACATTTTCTTGGCATGCTTGGTAAGCAATTGGTAACCTTTGTCAAGAAATATTATTATATTTGAAACAATAAATCATATTTGAATTGATACAATCAAATATAATTTAAAATACGTATGTACAGTTGTATTGATTGAAAATGGGAACAAGTCTTATGACTAGTTTGTCATATTTGCGTAATTCAGGCTTTTCTGATTGATTATTATTTTTAAGGTTATGAGCAATAAGCATTGGCGTCGCTAAATAAAATAAAGTAATCTAATTAAATGTGATAAATGAGTTAAACTTATAAAAATATTTCTGTAATAACACATACATTTACTCGTGCCGCGTTCCACAACTGACAGTCGCGGAATATATAATTTAAGGTGAAAACTATCCAAAACTGTCTACGTTCATCTGTGAGTATAATTTTTTTACGTAGCTACCCAGTTGTTTAGCTCCGATTCTTTTGGGTCAGAAATGCAGACTGACCAGTACCAGCTTTTCTTTTCAAGAACCCCTCTTGCCTCCAAAGTTGCTTAACTGTTGAAATTGTGTTCTTATCTTCTCCGTGTAAATTTGTTAGTGTCCGTATTGACCACTCACCTTCAATTCTGGCTACTATTTGAACTTTTTCAAGTTCTGTTAAATAGCGAGGCATTTTGAAAATTCTGACAGTGACAGTTTTGTCAACCAACCTTTGGAAGAAGTCAAATCAGTGAAGACCGATTTACATTATAACAAACTTAGTGTCCCTATTTTCAATGAATACAACTATACATACAGGGTGTTATGGAAATTACCTATTATATTTATATGGGTGACTCCTGGGGTGTCCTAGAGAAGCGCTATATATATATATATATATATATTTAAATCGAACTTTTAAAAAGTGGGGTAACAAACCGTCTTACTAACAGGTGACTCCGCGGTCATGAATCATAGCACGCGGTGGCAGTGTATCACAAACACCTGTTATGCGCTATATTGCCAAACTGTGTGTAAAAATGTAAAACTTTAGTTTCTTATAAAAATAAATATTTAGCTTATTTAGAAATTAAATCCAGGCCGCCGACCCGAGTAAGGAATCCAGGGCACAGACACCTTCAGTTCTTTTTTCTATGAAAAGAGGTTTATGCTCATCACGTGCCCTGATGATAGTGTGGGACTGCATAATAAGCCACTAACCCCATTCGGTCTCTTATTTCCAATCTCGGAACATAACCGGCATATCGTCGAGAGAAAAAAATACTTAGTGAAACAGAACAAATTACACTAAATCACTTAAAGAAACACACAGACACCCACGAGTTTCAAATTAGTTTTTTTGAAGATATGCACCTATTATCAGATTACACAAAAGCACTAAACACTAACGCATAATTACACTATCGTATACAGAGAACAACAGCACACACAGAAGATAGGATACAAATTATTTCGCAATAGAAAGTCAGAAATAATAAAAACTAATGGGCCTAAATCAATTTTTAAACCTTTAATGAAGAATGATGACATAATTATGTTGACAACAACAGGACCCCCTCTTCAGTCTTAACATAGACGAGTCCAACCAAGAGTCGAGTGCTTCGTACATATTCGGAAAAATAGCGCAGTTGCCATTTCCGAGACAATAATTATACAGAAAAGCAATATTACAGAAGGAAATTCCGCAATTTATGAATATAATCTTATAAAACATCGAAAGTGGCAACGCTGTATTTTTAGATATTTTCAAATAACGCTATCGATCTACCGAATAAACCCGAAACAGACTGAAACGTGTAGTTACTAGAAATTTTTAGATGTTAAATACCAATGTATGAAAAAATTATTTATTATTTCCCAGACCACCGGATGAAACTTTATACAATAAGGGCGTATTTTTATCTACACAGTAGCACTTTAAAATACTAATTCAGATTGAATGGTACTTAGATGTGTTCATGAGATGCATGCAAATTTACGCGAAAACTAATGTGAATTTGTGATTTGTTTTTGTGTTTTGTGAGATTATTGTGCCGGTTTTTGTTTGGATTACCTACTTGGTGTTTTTTTATAAATTAAGTTGGTTTTAAATAAGGCCGAAAAGGTAAATAAAATTGCAGTTGCAGGGTAAAGTGGCCGTTCCGACGGGTGTCGTTAGAATTGAACAAATGAGAACATACCTGACCATTTATAAACTCCGCGGCGGTTCGTTCGAGGCAGTTCAAGTATATAAATCAGAGATTGTTTCCCAGCGAACTGAACTGAACGTAAAAGTTTCTAATAATATACCCTGAAAAATAAACAACTTCCAATCTGTCAAACGGTTATTGACTTTCTAACGAGTGACAACACTGCTCAAAATTCACTGACGTTTTCCGCCATATGTTGTTTTGTTTATCTGTCTCCCAGTGTCACCACGTACTTGGTTCGACGTCAGGTCATGTACAGGGCATATTAAATTTGTACAGGGCATATTAAATTAAAGCGCCATTTTTGTATATTTTTCTTCAATTTGTTTTCATCTCAGGAATTGCCGGTTTAAATATAATACGTCATTTCCATAACACCCTGTATAATACATCAACTACCATTTTAAAATTTAACTTTTGACTTTAGTATATAAAGAAAGAATGACCTTCATAATGTTAATCACGTCCACTGACATAGTTTTGTCTTATTTGATAGATATAATCTCAATTTGAATCATACTGTTATTGGTGACGACGCAGGTTCATTCTTTCATTGGTTCAACTCTATAAAATTTGAGCTTAATCGGTTCGCTGGAGGGATAAAATAATTCTTTCGCCTATATGGTTTCCGTTTTTTACGGGTACTCCTATTGTGAAGGTAGGTGAAAATCTTTAAACAGTCATATATACATGTAAATTGGCTGAATATGCGTTAGAATATCGTCACACTTTTTCAAAATGGATAATAACTACATACGTGCTCCATTTTCGGTAAACCTATGAAAGCTTCTCGTACCCTAAGGCTCCATTGTGTTTGAACTAAACTTTATAAACTTAATTCAGGAAGTATATTACAATTTATAACTTTCTCCAAAAACCCTGCAAATAGAAAACAACTTTTTAAAAATTTCAAAGTAGGACTACTACATGACCGGAATTTTAATATTTTCAACAAAACTAGAAGTTAATGTTAGATAACAAAGGAGCAGCTGACAATGATTCGAATAAAGATTTAAAGTTAGATTTGAGATAACTCGAACTTTTAAATTGACCAATTTAGTTGCAAAGCAGTTTTCTAATCTCAAGAAAGGATTTAAAAATATAATAAACTTTTATTTGTGTTGCAATTACAAAGACTAATAAGGATTTTAAATAGAAATTTATTTAGAGGTCTTCACTTTTTTAAGGTAACTTAATTTGGTAGGAAAGTAAAACTGAAACAAATACGGGAGGATACAGACTTGCCTATTATCAGTTTTCAATGATTTTGACAAATAACAGTAACTTTATATCTTCCATCTATACCGTTAGTAAATAAATGTTATCGAATTTAATATTTACAAACTGCATTTTACAATGTCACAAACATGTTACAAAAGTTTCTGTAAAATTCTGCGAATAGAAAACAACTTTCTTAGAATTTTGTACCATTACTACAAGCCTTGAATTTCAATATTTTTAACACATCTCGAAGCTTAGAGGAAAGCCACAACTTTTTATGTTCAATAACAAAGGAACAGCTGCTAACAATAATTCGAATTAAAGATTTAAAGACTTTGAGATAACTGGAAGTTTTAAATTGAGCAAGTCAGTTTAGAAGCATCTTTTAATAATAAGTGGTTTCAAGAATATAATTAACAAATTGATTACATGAGCCGATACTTAAAGGAAATTTATTACTAATATTATGGTTCACGGAAAGATAAACATAGTTAAATTTGCTATAAAAATAGTAAAACTAACCATAATTTATGGTCCTCTATGTGACTGAATAACTTTTATTAAGAGCTGCATTTAGATTATAGCCAAATTTGAACTCAAATTTTTATTAAAATAACAAGAAATGTTTAGTGAACCATTTATATAGGTCTTGTAAAATTTACTAAAATCTTGGGTAAAATATACTAAAATCTTTAGTAAAATTTAATAAAATTTTCTGTAAAATTTACTAAAATCTTTTGTAAAAATTTTTACTCATGGTATTCCCAAGAGATAAAGTTGTATCCTGCATTCCGTCGTTTGACTTCATCGATCGATGGTATGTTTCCTCTTCTCCACCTTTATTTCTTATGAATATGGAAATCCCAGGAATCCGTTGCAACTCACTTTATTCTTGTAAAAATATTTTTACACACTTCATTTGAAATTGGTCATTTTTACAATAAAAAATACTTAAATAATAGCCAGTACAATACATTTTAAAATATTTAACTACTGAAGTTACAAATAAATTATTCTTACTATACATTCGTTGAAAATATACAATATATTATAATAATTACTTCATATACTGACTAAATTTATTAGAAATTCTAACTATACTTTTTTAGAAATTATGTGTATCTAAAATATTATTTTGATACGGATTAATAATGAAAATTGTAATTAATACAATATTTCTAAAATCACTAAAATCTTTACAATAATAATTTCACTAATAATTATAATATAGTGTTTGTTCCGTGCACATATTCGTGGTAAAAGTTACAATATATATTACTATTTACTTGATTTTACTAAATTTATTTATCTGTATTACAATAATAAAAAATGTAATTAATACTATATAACTAATAAAATGTTCGCTATCATAATGTGAGTATAGTCTTTCTTCCGTGTTTAGAAAGAAAATTGCTAATTGTTGTACCTACCTTCAATTGTTTAAAAAGCACCATTTAATAGCAATATTGTATCAATTTGCCTTAATTTTATTTCATAATCTCATTGCACATCATTTCACTATGTGTTTTTGACGAAGTTAGTAACCATATTTTTCTCTTAATTAGGTGAAATTAGATGTAAAACTTTACTTTATAATTCATACTATTAGTATAACTAACATTTCCCTGCTTCAAAAATATATAAATTATATTCTTTTATCTATTTCTTAAAGGTACTTTAGTTAATTAAAATTTCTTAAATGAGGTATACTTTTATTAAATTGTATGCATCAACATCAAATAAATTATCCAATGAAACAAAACCAACTTAGTTTTAATATTTCAATATTTATCTTTCCGTTTTCAGAATTAACTTTAATGTTTGTTATTAAAAATTTAACGAAGTTTTAATGGTATTTAGTCAATTTCAACCTTAGCAATAACTAGGCGCTATAAAGTAGATACGTACATATTTTTTGATGAAAATATATTACGAAAAATGTTGCTTTGCTACTTGGAGATCAACATTTTTCAAATGGTTTTAACATAGTTTATTTATTCCTTTATACAAGATAATACCCAACAGGAGTCCCAGCACGTTACATTTTAAGTTTCAGTTCTACAGCTAATAATAATCTTGAAATGTTTTAATACCCATTTAGTACATTATTAAATTATTACTTATGTGAAAAAATATATATTAAATTATACGAAAACAAATGATAGGAAAACAGATTTAAGTGATATTAACAGTATTAAGGGACATGAAAAATATATCTACATTATTATAGTAAGTATTTGAGAGTTTTAACATTCAGTTTTTAAATGTGAATTTGCACTATTATTGATGCGGCTAAATAGCACATTAAATACTGGTGTAAGTCTTAATGTCCTCGGTTGCGCAGTCAGTGGTATCGATATTAAAAGGTCCATATAGTCAACCTTCGAGTTTATAGATAAACTAGTTTATCGTTAAATAAATGGCCATATACATTCTGTAGGACAAAGTCAATAATCCCGTTAAAAATGTTAATACAAAAGTTATAGAGCTATGGGTGTCGTTCTAGGAAGAAAAATATACCTAACATTAGATTTTTTTTATGATCAAACACAAGCACTATAGGAAAAATCATTTAGGGCACTCTGGGAGTGGTGCGTGTGCGCAAAAAGCGAATCACGTTGGTTTTGAATCATTGCAGGTTATATTCGTTTGGAAAAACGACTTTGGGAAGGTCGTTCCATAAGGATGAAGTCCTCCAGATGAAAGAATTCTTAAATAATGAAGTTCGAGGAGTACTAAGCTTAACCACATATGGATGGGCGGCAGTGGTTCGTCGTGTATTTCTGCTATTCGCCGCTCTGGGCGGAATTAAGAGGGCAAGGTCAGCCGAGCACTTTACATGAAAATATCTGTAAAAGAGAGTCAAATCCCCAACCTATCTTCGATGTTCTAGGCTGTCGATGTTCTCCGTCAGCTCGTGGTCTCCAATCAGACGAATGGCCCTCCTTTCGATGGAATTCAGTAGCCGAAGAGTATGTTTGGGTGCAGCGCTCCAGACATGAGAGCAGTACTCTAGTGATGGCCGAATCTGGGCTTTTTATGGTGTGAAAAGTTGTTGAGGTGTGTACAACTTTCTGGTTCGGAAGAGTACACCAAGTTTCTGAGAAGCTATCTTTTCGATTGCCACAACGTGGTTATGCCAAGACATATTTCCTCCCAGATTGACGCCCAGCAAATTAATAGATGAAGCCAGTGGGATTGCGTGTCCGTCCATGACTATATCCGGTTTTGTAATATTAACGTTTTTAGAGAAAACTGCTGTCTGGGTTTTTTTAGTGTTAAATTCGACTTGGTTACTGTCACCCCAAGCCAAAATTTCTTCCAGGTCTTTGTTGAGACGTGATACTTCATACTGTTTGATAAATTCTTTAAATTTAAATAAACTTGGCTAGATCCGATAACATTATAATTCATACATTATTGTTGGTTAGAATCCTAAAAGCACTTATTTTTATTGGAAGAAGAGAACTATTGGCATCATTTTTTAAAATGTACTCTGTCGAGCACCGCGACAAGAGATCGAGACTATTTCTTATACGTCGGACTCACGATATCACTTTCCTATTCAACCGGTGTATGAAAAAAATTATCTCTTTATTCACTTATAATTAATATAATATGTCTTTATGAACAAAATAATATCCAATGATTCTTCAAATTTTCATTCTCTATGCCGCTGCATAAGTCGGGCCAGCGTTAAAGTTTTACTAATAACGATAAATCGTATAATTGCTGCAATATATTATTTCCTTTTTTCTGGTTGTTCTGCTTCTCTTTACAATAAGAAACAATCAAAAGGCAACATATTCTTCAAAAATTATACAATTCAGCCATGTGTCATGTTACCTTGACAAAACCCCGTATAATGAAAAATAGGAATGCAAGCCATGATATCGTCGTTTTAAAAACATTTTCTTTGATATCAAAAAACTCGGCGATAGGGTGCAAATGTCGAAAGAATAGAATGAGAGATGGTATTTTTAAATAAATTGTTGAGAGTTCCGCGTTTTAGATCCAGATCTCAGAGCGAGATTTCTCAAATATATAAAGGGCGAAAACTATGGAAAAGAGAACTGGAAAAATAATGAATTTATTTTCTATTCAAACATTCACTTATTTTTATCAAAAAAAATTATTTGTAGTAGGTATTGATAGGAGTACATAATATACACATTAACCACAAGTATTATTGTGACATCAGTTATATTGGCAGAAATTAATTTCTCACAATCAAAGTGCCACGGTTAGCTAGTTTTTAGTTTACTAACCGGAGTACTTTGATTGTGAGTAACAATGTCGGTAAATATTATTGTTTTATTTAAAAATTAATATCATTTATTTTTATTTTTATTCGATTGAAGTATTGCGGTATGTGACTTGATGGCAACTGACTTGAACTAAGTAAATAATGTCACTATGTGTTTTTTTAGTTCATTATGTTATAATTACTATAAAAAATTTGTAATTTTAGGTTGAATTAAATAAAGAGTATTATTATTATTGAATCATGAGAATGGTTACGAGAGCACAGTCTCCTCTTTGAATGGTATAAATGAAATGATTCAAATAAAAACATTGCTTATATACTTTAAATTATGCATGAACACCCGAATAAAAGTGTATTAACTAGTTTTATTATCCTCTTTAGGTATGTTTTCAAAAGTTCTACATTCTTTTATATTAGACGTTTAAGCTTACATATACAGGGTGCCCCAAGTAAAGTGACCTATTAGAAATATCTCGAGAACTAAATGAGATTTTATTTTGAAAATTCGGCTGTGGCTATAAGAGATGGTTTCTACGTTTATAAAATATTTTCGATGGTGCGGTGTTGCCGGATCATACCGAAAGTGGTAGCAACTTCGGAATTTTAAATGAATTACCCTATATATTATATATATTTTTATAAGATCATTCTTAAATTTCGCTATAAGTCCGAAAATACTGAAGATAGGTATAGGAACACTTAATATCATTAGATAGAAATTCCATCCTCCATTAGCAAAACATATCAAATACAGGGTTTCCCATTGAAAAAAAAAGAAGATTCTTGCAATAATTCATCTTCCTCAGAAATATTGTTATGGAGACGCACTGTATAAAACTAATTAAATACTGTTCAAAATTATAAAATTGCGATGGTCTTGTGAAACTATTGTCAAATTATCAGCTTTCTAGCTGTAGCCGCTAAAAAGATACGATTTTCTTTTCAGGTCCCGATACGGCGTTAAAAAAATCAAAAAATTATTTATAATTCAAAAACTCTTAAAGATAGGTATATGATATTATACAGAAAACTGTTCTAGATTTGTATCTAGATTCCAAAAAAAATATATAATATATCGGGTAATTCATTTAACATTCCGAAGTTGCTAAAACTTTCGGTATGACCCGGCACACCGCACCATCGAAAATATTTTATAAACGTAGAAAACTATCTCTTATAGCCACATAAATTTTCAAAATAAAATCTCATTTAGTTCTCGAGATACTTCTAATAGGCCACTTTACTTGGGACACCCTGTATACCACACATTTTTGTTCCTCGTTAGTTTATTTCTTTTTAATAAATGTCGCTAATTTAACGTGACTAATTTGACGTTTCTTCCCAATATTATTATTAAATATGTCTTTTGTTTCCAAAGCCTTCTTATTGTTTACAATATATGTAATTCCGGGCCGATTAATAAGTAGAGATTATGTAAATTCATTTTTCATTAATATCTTTGATTAGAAAACAGATAGAAATTTGCGGTTTTCACCGTTTGCTCAGGCCGTTACTCCTCTTTGTAACGGTGTAATAACATCTCCATCGTATTTAAGTTTTTCGAGAAAAAAACATAAAATATGTTAAATCTGTACAGTAAAAATTACATTGTATTGAAGCTAATAGAGCAAGAAAAACTCTTTTAAATGACCCTAATTTTCCGATACCGTTTACGATATATTGAATGTTTGCGTTACCCCCACCACTTTATTTGAAGGGGAGAGAAAAAAGTATTTAAGCAAAGGTGATCACGATGGACGAGATACTAATTTATAGGTATTTTCAATATATCTTATCTAAGCAAATTTTAGAGAAATCGACTGTTAACAAATTACTATTAGTGTTAAGCCCGCTAGCGGTCATTCTACAAACTTGCAAATAATTTCCAACAATTTCTATTGGCAAATTCCAATCCTAATACTTAAAGTGCTTATTCTATTATTTTTTTTGTATTTCTTGATTAACAATTGGTTACTAGGTAAAAAAAATATTGCAAACTTGTTATGATGAAAAAACTCAACCGTTCTTTAAATCGTTAGCTTTCGATGTAAAAATTCCAAATCAAATAACAATATATTATATTTATTGCCAAAAAAGAAATGGTATCAAAAAGTGCTGCTTTGCAACTTTTTATTTCTTTCTTACGGAGAACATTTTCCCCCCTTTAAAAATAGCGTATTGTAAAATCCATTTTAAATTTAAAAGTAAAAGGAAACCCAACCGAGGGTCATAATTTAAGTTATAAATCATGAAACAACGCTAAGAGAGGTTTAATAAGAGCCTTCAAGGGATCATTTAAGACAGTTGTTACCAGAAATCTACTTTATTTATGATGATAGCGGAAAAATATTTTATTGAATTAAGGCAAAGCATGTTTATTTTATAGAGAGCTTGATTGTGCTGTAACAGTTGGTTGCCGTTATTCGCTATGTTGTAAAATTTGTGTTATAACTTGAAAATAAAGTAACATTTCTTCCACATAAAATACGCTTATGGCATAATGTTAATATACTACGGCAATTGATTATCGAATATTCAAAAAATCACGCCCTACTTAATAAGCTGTTATTTCGTTAATAATAAACCAATTTTAATAATTTTTGTTCCAACTGATAGAAAACAGAGAGTTTAGGGTAGAGTAATTTACTTCCCGATACGTTTAATTTTACGGGGTATCGCATAAAATCTAAAATCCAGAAGCATGACTAAGAGCCGTATAGGAATTTATTTTGTATGTAGTAATGCAGCGTCCATACTAAACCAACAAAACACGAACAAAATAGCAACACAATGTTTTTCAACAATTTAGAAACAAATCGGAAACATTTTACCAACTTTTATGATTTGCTTTAGTTTTTAGCAACTTATTGTCTTCTGCCAGGTCCACATCAAACCAACGAAACAGCAACACAGTGTTTTTCAACGATTTAAAAACAAATCAGAACCATTTTTGCAACTTTTATTCTTTGTTTTGTTTTTTAGCAACTTACTGTCGTTCAATAGCGGAGCAGTAAACATAAAAGGGTTGCCGTTTTGTTTCCATTTCCGGCAACACTGTTGTTGCGTTGTATACGTACTATAGAACAAATATAAAAACGAAATACAGTAGCACTGACAGGTAGAGGTCGTGAAAAGTAGCACAGTGATGCGAAAACTGCATCCTTCTATCTTTACTAATAACGGAGATACCATGTAAAACCACCCAAAAATGGACATCCTGTACTTTATGGAGATTTATAAACTGAGATGTGCGGTTATGTGAAAATTTTTTGCAGAGGCTGGCCTGCCTGTGTATCAGTGGAGTGATGAAAAGTACCCCTACTGCAGCAATGGAAGTCATACTGGGACTAATACCCCTATACATCCACATCAGAATGGAGGCTATTTGCAGCGCCTCAAGGATGATCACAAATGGGGAATGGACACAACACCCCGTAAAAATTGGACACTCAAGAGCCACGGATCTAATCAACGATTAGCTCTTGGATATGCAATCTGATCGTATGAAAGCAACATACGATTTCACAAAGCCTTTTAAGTTTAAGATTGACTGGAACTTTGATAAATGGACAAACAGTGCATCCCCGTCGTTTGACAACGGTCTAGTTTGGTACACTGATGGATCAAAAACCGCCAACGGTGTGGGCTCAGGTATATTTGGGGAAAGGCCCAGGATGGATATGAGCAGTCCTCTAGGGCCTACGCCACAGTATACCAAGCGGAAGTTCATGCCATACAAGCATGTGTACTACAAAATCTTGAAAAGGGCTATCACGACCAAAAGATTTACATCCTGTCGGACAGCCAAGCTGCTCTTAAGGCTCTGAACTCCAATCGGTTTACTTCAAAACTTACACACATACCAACCTAAAAGTACTGGCGGCCAGGGGGAACAAGGTGGAACTCTTGTGGGTCCCTGGTCACTCCGGTTTAGGAAACTAAAAAGTGGATGAACTGGCGAGAGCCGGATCTACCCAAAGTCTCAGGGGCCCCGAACCAGCCTTCGGGATATCAAAACGGGCAACAAAAACAACGTTAGATAGATGGTTGAAAAACAATACCTATCTCGATGGCAAGAGTTACCTGGTCAAATACACGCACGCGCCGTAATTGGAAAACCATCGATAATACTATCGAATGGGATGCTAACTCTGACACGGCCCCAGTTGAAACAAGTCATGGGTCTGCTAACAGGCCACTGCCACTTGCGAAAATACCTTCAACGGATAGGGATGAACAACGGATCCATTGAATGTAGACTCTGCAGCGAAGAGGATGAAACCGCCTCACACATAATATACCGCTGAGGAGCGCTGTCCCGTAGAAGACAATGTCTTCGGGAACATACAACGTGGTGATAACCTCCCACATGACAAGCTTGGTAGAAGGTTACTGGGCCTCATAGAAGGAACAAACATCTTCTAACAAGATCGGGGTACACAATAAGCCGAAAGGCTGCAGTGATTTGAAGTTCGGGCTTTTAAACCGACCCCCGCCTTTAACCAACCATGTGAAAAATTACATTTTATTATAAATAACCTAACACCCGTATACATGTACCGAAGAAAAAGTTGAATATCTAGGCAGTTTAATAATTTATCATTATAATCTAAAATACACATATACATACATATTCTCCATCAGAGAACGTAGTAAAAGACTTTTTAAATATCTGAACAGCTCAAACGATTTTCCATTTAAACTACATCCGTTTGCACACATGCACGGAAACCGGCTGCTTTATACGGGACGAAAATCCGAGCAGTAAAAGTGCACTGACATTATTTACAAAGAAAAAAGAACGCCACATTTTACAGGGAGCTAAGAATTGTTTTTAAGTTTTATTAGACGTGCATGTCTCATACGATTAATAAAAGGCCAACATGTAACAAAACTTTCTAGAAAGAACCAAACTGTAAAAGAAGAAAATTTTATTTGAGGCAGCGCACAACTGAACGATAATGGACAATGCTCCAAGAAGTTAATTAAATAATTCATCTTTGCTTTTATTTAAACTTTTCTTGAAGTAGTAAATGTAAATAAATAAATAAAACTTGGTATTACTAATTAGGATTTAATGAAATTCTGAAATTCCTTTATTTTGAGGAACTATATTACGTTTACTAACGTTGGCTAATGAATTAAGTTCATTAGCATATTGGTCCTTTCTCCTTTCAAGCGGATATAATATATAATTACTTAGGATCCATATGCATTGTTTAATATTATTTTAAAACCAAAATAAGAATCGCGTTCGCTCGGGGCAAATGCATCCATTTGTTGGATGTTTTTGTTTTGTTGGTTTGGCGTGGACGCTGCATAAAAGTATTGCTTTATTTATCACTACCCATTCGTAACAACGCTAGTGAAAGTATATATTCCTGAGAAGCTTTATTTCTTCTTCTCCCAAAATGTAAGATTCTCAAAAACATCCCTTATATCAAAAACAAGGAGGCCTAGAAAAATTCGAATTGAGGCATCTTTTGTTTCACAAAAAAGTAGAGCAGTGCTACGATAACCGCATCCTTTTTCTTTACTAATAGCGGAGATAGACCGTAAAACCACCCAAAAATGTATACTCTGTACATATTTAAGATTGCCACCATTTTAACAACTTTGTTCCGAAACTAGGCATATGGCTAATTCTCACTATGAGACCAATTTTAGATATTTTTTAGTTAATCTGACTTCTATCATTAAAATGATATGAAGTGTGTTATGGAAATTGATTGTTACATTTACATGGCGACTCCTTGGGCGCCAAGAGAAATACTTGACTCTAGACCGAAAGGCTTTGATGTAATGTGGTTTAAAGTATCAAAGCAGAAGATCATCAAGTTTATCTGCTGTCCTTACCGTCCTCCAAGTTATACCCATTACAAAGCCATTTTCTCATCACTAGCTAACACAATCGACTTCTTGCAAATTAACTATCCGAATGCCGAGATTGCTGTCTTTGGCGACTTTAACGTCCACAATGTCAACTGGATTAAATACTCAAATACAGACGATGAGCAAGGCCGTGAGGCTGAATCCATTGCGATCAGTTCTGGTCTCACTCAACTTGTAGAAGAACCAACGCGGATTCTAGATCGAGATGGAAATTTTGCTAGTCTTTTGGATCTTTTCTTAACGTCAAACCCAGATCTATATACAGTTACCGTACAGCCTCCGTTAGGATCTTCCGATCACAAACTTATTTAAACTCTAAGCGCACTAACAATTAATTCTGAACAACCTCCTAAACCTCGCAAGATATGGCATTACACATCGGCCAAGTGGGAAGACCTTAAAGACCATTTTTGAAAATCGTACCATCTTTGGTACCGCTCGAAACAAATTTAAGCTAACAATAGATCAAAGCAAAGAAGCTCATAACGTGAGGATCAAACCCGAACAAACCCGAACAAACCCGACAAACCCGAACAAACTTCTTGATAATCTTCCGCCCAGAGCGGCGAACAGCAGAAATACACGACGAACCACTGCCGCCCATCCATATGTGGTTAAGGTTAATACTCCTAGAACTTCATTATTTAAGAATTCTTTCATCTGGAAGACTTCATCCTTATTGAACGACCTTCCCGAGGTCGTTTATCCCAACGAATATAACGTCCAACGATTCAAAACCAACGTGAATCACTTTATTCGCACATGCACCACTCCCAGAGGACTTTAAAGGATTTTTCTTATAGTGCGTGTATTTGATCATAAAAAAAAGTTTACCGAAAATCTTATCTCACTATCCAGTTGTTATAGAGGAATCGATTAGCGTGTTTGCAAAAATGCTCTAATAACTGCCAATACCGCTACTTAATAATAAATAATTTTTGTAACTAATACCTTTCCTACCTCACGTTATGATAGAAGTATCTTTCAGTGAAAACTTTATTAAGAAACGCCGAACTTTTGCCGTAAATCGTTTTCGTAAGTTCCCTTTACCTGTAGCCTATGAAGGCCAGAAAGAACGTCCATTTTTATGATATGCTGCTCTGTAGTTTTATAAATTTGCACACTTGAATTACAATGTTAAGTTAATGAGATATAATTTACTGGATACACAATAGAACCATTATTTAATCTAAATAATAATGCAAATTATCATAAATAGGTGTAAGTCTCAAACTGTGTTGTATTATTTTTACAGTCTCCATAGTTATTAAAAAAATCAAATTAAGTAATTACTTACTATTAAAAAAAACTTGTATTATCTTATAAATGGAAAAAATTGAGTTAGTCAAGTTAATTAAGAAGGTGTTTCTTTAATACAAAGTAACAAAGAAACAGGGGTGTAATATTTCAAGAAAGGGCAATCTCATACTCATATTTAAAGGGAAATATATATTTTTTTATTATTTTGATTTACTTAGTCTCTATTTTTACTTTTTAACGGTACTTATATCAAAAATCCGTCATATTTTGTTGTCGTCTGCCGCTGCTGCCTGCCTTCTGCCGTGTTCCTCGAAAGTCTATCTTAAGACTAGCATGTCAGCAAAGAAAACTGAGGTGACCGCTCAACTTTATACCAGAGGATCCATGTCGTTAATCTTTACCGGTATTAAGTATGTGGTTAGGGTTTGGAATGGGGTCTCCCCAAGAGATCTAGGGCTTTGTTCAGGTTTGTTTATATTTTAATGCTTGTACTTGTATTTTAATGCGTATATATTTTAAAATTTTGATGCTTATTTTGCAACATATTTACAAATGGAAGATGTTGGCCCACCCGGCATCGCCCGGTGAGATACCATTGCATCGGTTTAGGCGGCGTGAAGTTTGCTCCTTGAGTTAACTTTTGCTCATTGAGTTGACGTTTCGTCGCCGTGCCGATGTTTCCGGTTACCAGGGTGGGACCCCCCCAAAAATAGCATGATGGAAGCTCCAGGCCCAAAATACTCCGGAGGTAAACTCGCCCCCCATTCGGATCTCCGGGCGGGGGCTGGACTTGGGGCCCCATCAAGCGAAGTTCATCAAAAAACAACCATTTCCGACAATTTACTGGGATCTAACAACACTCAACGAAGAAATGGTGTGGCACCTGCAGTTGCTAACCAACCCAGAACTAGCAACTTCAAAATTGATTTCTGCAATATTAGAGGGCTTAACACGAACATCAATTCAGTCCACCAGCACTTACAATCTTCCAAGCCTCACGTACTCGCACTGACCGAGACAAAGGTCAGATCGTCAACAAACACCGTCAGCTATTTATACCCTGGATACGATTTTCATTTCCGATTCCGACGCAACTTCGGCGTGTGTCTTTTTATTCGAGATGATCTCTGCTGCCAACGAGAACCTACACTGGAACCGAAAGACTTTGATGTAATGTGGTTTAAAATATCAACACCGAAAATCACCAAGTTTATCTGCTGCCTTTACCGTCCTCCAAGTGATACCCATTACAGAGACCTTTTCTCATCACTAGCCAATACAATCGACTTCGTGCAAACCAACTATCCAAATGCCGAGATTGCTATCTTTGGTGACTTTAACGTCCACAATGTCAACTGGCTTAAATATTCAAATACAGACGATGAGCAAGGCCGCGAGGCCGAATTCTTCGCGATCAGTTCTGGTCTAACTCAACTCGTAGAAGAACCAACGCGGATTCCAGACCGAGCTGGAGATTTTGCTAGTCTTTTGGATCTTTTCTTAACGTCAAATCCCGATCTATATACAGTCACCGTACAGCCTCCGTTAGGATCTTCCGATCACAAACTTATTTCAACTCTAAGCGAACTACCAATTAATTCTGAACAACCTCCTAAACCTCGCAAGATATGGCATTACAGATCGGCCAAGTGGGAAGACCTGAAAGACCATTTTCGGACTTTTCCTTGGATGAGCGTATGCTTCTCTTCTGATGATCCATCCGTCTGTGCTGGGGAGGTCTCCGACGTCATTCTAACGAGCATGGAAGCATTTATCCCCTCCTCCCAAAAACGCCCTTCCAACGGCAAGCCCTGGTTTAGCAAGGATTGTGAGCGTGCTGTCAAATCAAAAAATCTGGCTTACCGACAGTGGCGTAAAAACCCTACCACTGAGAATCGTACCATCTTTATTACCGCTCGAAACCAATGTAAGCTAACAATAGATCAAAGCAAAGAAGCCCATAACGTGAGGATCAAAAACAAACTTCTTGACTGTCCAAACGGATCAAGGTCCTTTTGGTCAGTCGCTAAGGCCGTCAGCCAAAATTTTACCAAATCAACTATTCCACCTCTAATACGTCCCGATGGTACAATAGCATCCACAGCCGGAGACAAAGCAAACTTACTTGCTGAACTATTTTCTTCGCATTCCACTGTAGATTTCCAGGGAAGAACACCACCCGACATTCCTGCAGTTGAATCCGAAATGACCGAAATCGTGTTCCGTCAGCGTCCCGTCAAACGAATCCTGAAAGGACTCGACGTCAAAAAAGCTACTGGTCCAGACGAAATTCCTATTATAGTTCTCAAGACATGCGCCGATGAACTAACACCAGTATTTTGTAGACTTTTCAACTTATCCTACAAAAAAGGAATATTTCCATCTTGCTGGAAGACGGCGCGAGTCCAGCCTATTCCAAAGAAAGGTAAGAGAACCCTGCCTAACAACTATCGACCAGTCGCATTGCTTTCAGTTATATCAAAAGTAATGGAGAAAGCTATTAACCAACATCTTCTAAAGTACCTGGAAGGCTTCAGCATCATCAGCGATCATCAATATGGTTTTCGGAAGTCCAGATCAACTGGAGATCTTCTAGCCTATGTCACCCATATTTGGAACAACGCAATCGAACATCATTGGGAGTCTCGGGTTGTTGCGCTGGATATTTCTAAAGCTTTTGATCGTGTTTGGCATGAGGGGCTTCTAAGTAAACTGCGATCCTATGGTATGCCCAGTCGATTCTGTGCATGGTTATCTAGCTTTCTTAAGGACCGCTCTCTGCAAGTGGGGATTGACGGATTTCTCTCAGACACCTTCACCATCAATGCCGGTGTTCCTCAAGGGTCCATATTGTCTCCCACTCTCTTCTTACTCTACATTAACGACCTTCTAGTGAAAACTAAAAATCCGATATTTAGTTTTGCTGACGATAGCACACTTTTCTCATCTTTCTCTTTGAATGCGCAAACATCGGCTGCCGACGCACATCTTCGCAGACAGCATGAAGTATCACGCCTCAACAAAGACCTGGAAGAAATTTTTGCTTGGGGTGACAGTAACCAAGTCGAATTTAACGCTAAAAAAACCCAGGCAGCAGTTTTCTCTAAAAAGGTTAACATTACAGAACCGGAAATAGTCATGGCCGGACACGCAATCCCACTGGCTTCATCTATTAATTTGCTGGGTGTCAATCTGGGAGGAAATATGTCTTGGCATAACCACGTTGTGGCAATCGCCAAGATAGCTTCTCAGAAGCTTGGCGTACTCTTCCGAACCAGAAAGTTGTATACACCTCAACAACTTTTGACACTATACAAAGCCCAGATTCGACCATCACTAGAATACTGCTCTCATGTCTGGAGCTCTGCACCCAAACATACTCTTCGGCTACTGGATTCCATCGAAAGGAGGGCTATTCGTCTGATCGGAGACCACGAGCTGACGAAGAACCTCGACAGCCTAGAACATCGAAGACAGGTTGGGGATTTGACTCTCTTTTACAGATATTTTCATGGAAGGTGCTCGGCTGACCTTGCCCTCTTAATTCCGCCCAGAGCGACGAATAGCAGAAATACACGACGAACCACTGCCGCCCATCCGTATGTGGTTAAGCTTAGTACTCCTCGAACTTCATTATTTAAAAATTCTTTCATCTGGAGGACTTCATCCTTGTGGAACGACCTTCCCGAGGTCGTTTTTCCTAACGAATATAACCTCCAACGATTCAAATCCAACGTGAATCGCTTTCTGCGCACACGCACCACTCCCAGAGTGCCCTAAAGGATTTTTCCTATAGTGCTTGTGTTTGATCATAAAAAAAAAAAAAAAAAAAAAAAAAAAACCATTTTTTTAATGACAAAAGACCAGGACTATAGAAAAATCCCTTAATCTACTCTGGGAGTGGTGAGTGTGCTACAAAGCAATTTACGTTGGTTTTGAATCATTGGAGGTTATATTCGTTAGAGAACACGACGTCAGGAAGGTCATTCAACAAGGATAACGTCCTCCAGATGAATGAATTCTTAAAGTGAAGGTGTCTCAGAGAAATCCGTCAATCGCCACAAGCAGAGAACGGTCTTTGAGAAAGCTAAATAACCGTGCACAGAATGGACTGGGCATACCATAGGATCGCAGTTTACTTAGAAGCCATTCATGCTAAATACGATCGAAGGCTTCATCATCATTTATATATCTGTAATAAGAACCTACTTACTATACTAGACTAGCCCTGTAAATAAGAATTGTTCTATTTTTTAATCAATAAAGCGTTTTCTATATTGTTACAAGCGAAGCATTTCAAAAAACGCTCCAGGTGCGAAACGTGCTAATGAATTAAAATGGGTGGTCAACGTAGGAGAGATAAACGAGGTATACCGATAATGATGTCTCCAAATGTATTTAAACAATCTTACAACAGACCAAAGAAGCCAAACCCTTTCAATTAATTACTTAATATTAAAGGGTAAATTTCAACTTTGGGAATTTGTGCAGTTTAATATACTTGGAATAAAACAATCTGCTGAATGTTTTTCCTAAAATCGCATATATTTGTTATATTAGGTTGCTAATTTGTTGTAAATATAGTAAATAATATAATCCATAAAAAATAATGGCAAATCATATGTTACAAAATTGTGGTGACATGAAGTAAACGTTGGTCATATATTCTTCTGTTGTAATTACTTGAAATACTTAGTTTGAATTAAACATTCACTTGTGATACTGCCGATTGTTGTCTATATATATTATCATTAATGCTTAGTAATATTTTTAATAGCTACAAATTTGTTTTTCTGCTGTGGCTAATGTTTTAGTAGTATTATGATATTAACTTAAGATAGGACTACGAATTACGTGGATTCAATAACAGGAAAGGGTATTCAGAAGTACTGGGGAATATTTTATGCAATTTATTTTTTTTTCGTTAAAAATCTCTTACTCAACCCCAGAAGCCTATGTTATGTTGGTGATTTATTTTCAATGACGAAAGGGAAGAGTATTGTGAAGCAGGATATGTGCCTACTATCTCAGATCCTAGAAGAAATAGGCAAGAAATAAAAAGTGCAAAATGCAACAAAAGACACTTTAATAATTTTTTATATTTGTTGATATTAATCTATTTTCTTATTATTAGATATTGTTACTAAATAGATGAAAAAATATGGCAAAATTATATTTACATCGTTTTCGTTTAACAGTAAAAAATAAGAGATTTTAAACGCGTAAAAAAACGGCGTGGACGATTGGTAGATTGCGTGATTCAAATCCATAAATCATATACGTATTACCGTTCATTCTTGTGACACGACAATTGCAACCTTAATAGGCTGTAATAAAGTACAAATTTTCATTTTGGGGAATCGCGTCAAGGTAGAGCATTCTTAAATTTTTACATCATGAAATACAAGGACTATTAGAGGATGTTCCTATGAACATCAGAATACAATTGTATTAACGCAAAATTTTAGGTTTTTCCAAAGATTTTGAAAGCCCCTGTATTTATTGATTTTTTTGCACATATTATTGGGTCCAATTACGCAACTTTCCCCCAATTTAACAGCAAGGTCAAGTTACCATTTGGACGAAAGGTTTTCAGCATTTTGGATTGATCGCAGTGGTCCTATTAGTTTACATCCAAGATCTTTAGACCTCACATCAATAGACTTTCGTTCATGCGGTTGGTTTAAAAATGAAGTTTACAAAGTATAAGTCGACAATCGGGATGCACTACCTCGGCATATTAGAAATACTTCAGCCGATATTAAAGAAGGACATGATGCAATCAGGAGATTAACAGGTGCCCTTAGTAGACGTAGTAGAAAATATTTAGAGGTCAAAGGCGATATTCTTAAAGATTTACCAAAAGAATGCTATGACTTAAAAATGCATGAAACTTTGCTGGTCGACAATTGAGATGCAATAATTCGACGTATTAGAAATACTGCAGACGATTACAGGAAGACATAAAGATGGCATGAAGACAGAAAACGTTTAGAGGCCAGCGGCGCTTTATTAAAAGGAAGCTATGCTCAAAGTATGAAACTTTGTTCGGGTTTATTTGTAATTATGCTATAACTTGAAAATAATTAAAATCTGATACGGACATATGAGTTTCTTTTTATAATTTCACTTGTACAATAAGCTCCTGGAGTTTGGTCCATTTCTCCCGACACCCTGTAGAATACGGTAACGTTCGAATGTTACCCTTGCTCTAGGTATACTAATAAATAACAGCATATGCATGATGTGCATAAAAAAGTTTTATGAAACCGAGAAAGCATTTTAAATTTATATTCCATTTACAACATTAAACGAAAAAGTTTTCAACTTTATGTTTAATAAAATATTTATTGCAATTACAACAAAGTTTTAAGCAGATAGCGCACATTTCAGTATTTTAGGCTGTAGCATTATAGTTAAAGTTTATATCTAAAGTATAAAACAAATTTGCCAAACTCGTTGGTAGTCAGCACATCTAGGGGTATATATTTTTGGTTGTTTACCAACTTCGCTTTATAGATTATATAACTAATTCCCATTTATCACTTCTACATGGCAAATTCATGTTAAACCCACAACTATCGTGTGCAGAATAACATTAAGATAAATTAAACAATTCATATCGACCCTGAACATTAATCCTTTGTTTGCCAAAATGATGGATACAACCCCTTCCTTTAATGCTACCGGGTGATTTGTGTTAGAAATTTCTAATACGCTTCAATCACTCTAAACGATTACCAAATTCGAACCGTCTTCGTTTATTGACACCCGGATATGTTTTGCATATCCAATTTGGCTAAAAAGTGAAAATAAGAAGAATACGAGGAAAATGTAAATGAAGCAATAGATTTTTAAAAATTACTACTGTAATATAAATGTTCGTTCTAACGATATATTAACACACATTTTCATATTGTTATGATACGAAATTTGGTAATTACTTTATTGGATCAAATTTTTATTTTATTTGGTTTAACCGGAATTAGAACGATGAATATACATTTTGTTGCTAAACAGGTCTCTTGGAGAAAATGGACTATTTCTTTGAATACATTTTGTTGTTCAGTGAACTTCTTGCATTGCAAACAGTCAATATAATTTGTTTAACTTTACGGAGTAAGCCAAATTGTGTTGACCTAATTAATTAATAAATAACATTAATCATTGAATGGCAAGAAACTATAGTACCAAATTTTTATAATTAAACAAACGCTCATTTTACAAATTTGTTCAATATATTTTATTTTTTTAATGGGTCATTTTTATTTACGTTCCATCTAAAATCGATCCCCGAGATTTCTCAGAGAAGTCTCAGTCACAACAAAAACACTGTTGTGACAATATTTTCAAAAGAGCTGACTAGCATTTCTGCAGAAATGTTTTCATGTACTTGGATTATTTCTCCTTGTAACTGCTCGATATCGGCAATTAGTGTTTTAAAAATTGTGCTCTTTAAATTAGGGTAAATAAAATAATCTAAAACAGTTAAACAATGGGTGGGAATTTAAAATTTGCTTGAATATTGTCGAATAGTTTCTGCGGTGGTATGGGCGGTTGCATCTTATTGTTGAAAATATCCATAATGTAGTCATGGCATCTTCGTATAATTGATCCAGAAACATAAAAAAAGTTGTCCATATAACGGTGTGATGTAACCGTGTCGTTGAAAAAAACTGATCCCATAATTCTTCGTGGAGAGACAGCTAGCCAGATTTTTTGCAGGTACAATGTTGACTCAACAAAACGTGAGGATTATCACTACTCCGCATTCGCGTATTCTGTGAGTTCACGTAGCCAGAGAGATGAAACCAGGCTTCATTCGAAAAAAAGTCAGGTCTAACAACTCATTATAATCCATTAAATTTTACCTTAACCAATGACAATAATTCCTTCACTTCTCAAAATCAGCTGGCAGTATTTAGTAATAGCTTGCACTTTGTAAGTAAACATACGTATGTAACTCTTTTAGAAAAGTCAGTGTCAAATAATGGGTGCAAGTTCTATAACGCCTTAAGTCCTGAAACAACACACTCTCCTAATATTAATATTTTGAAAGATAGACTTAAACATTTATTGGTACAAAAAACTTATTATACTGTTCAAGAATTCGATCAATGATTTTGTCTTTAATCATAATATCTAAAGTAATTAGGGTATTTGCTACCTAGTCGTTGACAATTAGTAATTGTTCCGTATGTTTGTTTACATTGTCATTAGAATAATTATCTAATTATACATTATTTTATTGTTTTATATTTTTTAATATAGAAATTTTTGACGTTTTCTTCAGTTATATATTTTTTTTGCATTTAAATTGAAGAAATAAAAAAAATTAAGCCTGTTTTTATAAATTTTTTAAAAACAATATATGCATATAAGGGTGGAAATGAAATAAGGAAGTAGGAATAGACAGTGAAATTAAAAATTGTTAGATTTTAAAACTTCTAAAGTCAGAAATATCAAAAATACACATATTTAATTTTTCTAACATTTACGTTAAATGAAAAAACACGAGGGAGTTACAAATGCAGGATATTCTAAATATGTTATTGAAACCTTTGTCGCTGGCCAAATACCCTTGGAAACATATAAATTGATTTTACGTGAATGGGTATGTGATACCAAAGAATAGCCGCTAAGCAACTAGAATAAACATCCGTAATTTCATGTTTTAAATTTGCCAACTAAAATTTATGGAGCCCTCTGGTATGCAGGATTCCGACCATCAGGTTTTCCGGCCTGGCGAAATCCACGCGAGCTGTTTTCGTAAAGTTGGTAAAAGTGCCCGCAGTGTTCGTGACTGGATTTGTTAATTAATTCCGCTTGTCATTTACAAAAACAGCGAGTGAAGTTTGTTGTAATCGGGATAATAGTACGCCACGTTTTCTAGCAAGACTTGCTAGTGCCGTGCCGGCAAACACCAAAAATAAAACAAAGACACCAGTCTTGCATTTTACTTGTCTGTCGGTTTGTTCGCAATAATTAAACAAGAACGGTAATTTTAAAGAAAAAGGCTTCTAAGGGGCGTGTTAAACAGTTCCTTTCTAATTTATACATAAGGGGTATGAACACACCAGTCTATTTTATATAACTTATAATTCAATAGAAAATGTTTCCCTTTTCCTTTGTCAGTACTCCAGTAACCTTGTTCCTGGGCCATGCGTCAAATCCGGTAGTTCTAATTTTTGGTTAAGTTGTTTATGATGTTGGCCCAATGAATATTCCAAGTTATCGACAGCTGAATCGAGTGATGTCAAATTTACAAAAATAATTGAAATTTCGACCATTTTGCAGTTCTTGACGATTTTAATCCCGATTTCACAGAAGACATCGGCAACATAGGTGCTGACATTTGCAGTGAAGAAACCGACGATGACCAATCGAGCCCTTCCAAGAGGGCTTAGATAATATAAATCTTCTTCTGTTTTGAACTGTTATTATCCTTAATTTAACTTTATATTATGTAACTTAAGTTTCAATTAATCTTGTTTTTGTAAATTTATAGACAATGATGGTAATTGTTAAGCTCAACTTTTTTATATTAGTTTAATTTCAGAAATTATATATATACCTAGATAATTATTAATTTCATTTACTTTATTTAATTTTTTCCAAATTGATAAATTTTGAAAAACCCTATTTCGGAAATTATTGGGTGTGCAGAGACGCTTGTAGTCTCAAACTGTAGCAAATTTAGTCTATTTTGAAAATGCACTGAGTAGTTAGCAACAAAAAAACTAAACTTTTAGGGTTAAAATCACCACAAAATTAAATAAAGGTTGAAAATTTCGTACATTTGACAAAGATGCGTTTAGCACTCGAGGTCGAAAACGTGGATTATTCATTGGGCCAACATCATAAGCAACACCGCCAAAAAATACAGAACTACCGGATTTGATGCATGGTCTGATGTATACCGCCTTCACATAAATTTAAAACTACTTGACATCAATCTGACTTAAACTTGATGCACGTATGTAAAATGTATTCCTGATTTCAGAAAAAAAATGAGGGACAAATCCGGCTCTGTCCATATGATAACTCGAGAATTTCTAAGTCGATCTGACCCAAATTTGGTATACTTTACGTATATAAAATATATTCTCATTTTAGAACAAATAAGTAAAAACGCTAGTAGTCTCGGCTTCGCTCACATTGATATCCTATTCTTTTCACAGTAAAAATCGAGAACTACTTAGCCGATCTGATTCAAAATTGACACAATATGTTCCCGTATCGGGAAAAATATGAAAAAATTCTAACAACCCGTACAAATCTCGGTGTGCTGTTTCTATACATTTCGATCGTTATAATTTGGACTTCGTTCCACTCATGCATAAACAGGGTGATCTGTTAAGTAATAGGACTTATTTTTATTAATGAATGAATCGAAATACAAATGCCGATGATAAATGATGGTACTTGTTTAATAAACATATTAGATGCACTTAGAATGGCTCAAGTCAAACAACATACAGGGGAGGTCAAAAAAATATTAAAGTAGCTCAAGAGTAAAGTCAAGAGTTATTTCGAAACATACAGAGGACTGCTATTAAGAAAAGTTATATAGAATTAAGAAATATGTCTAATTACAAAGTTGTTGAACAAATACAGAAATCGCCACTGACTCAAATCCAAATTTTCAAGCTTTCTAACTGATTAAACATCGACCACTCCATCGTCATAAAAACTTTTATACTATAGAAAAAGTTCAATTATTTTACTCGAAATGCTGCCAACAAAATAGCATTCAGAACATAGGAATTCCAGAATAGAGCAGCAAAACGAAACAATCCTACTTATAATTGACCATGTAGATTGCAGCTATTTGGCCAGTATTGCCCTGATTCAGCCAAATTACATCCAAACAGAATACAAAACACTTTGTAAAACTAGTCGTTTCCACCAGAAATATTGGATGTGAGTAAATACCAAGTTATTTTTTAAAATTGGCAAATACATTGATATGAAAGGAACATTTAGTTCTATGTAAATATAATTTGACCATAGATCGAAAATTTATTTTCACGGGTAAACAAAGTTTAAAAATAAAGATAAACGATAATAATATAAAAAGAAAAGTTTACTCATTACCGCAAAGCATATCACTGATTTGCGAATAATAATTTGTGAATTAAATGTTATTAATTTTAGGCAGTATAACTATTCGTTTCGACAAGTTACCCATTGCATACAGGGTGTTTTTTTAATGGAGTGCCAATACTTAAGGTTGTGAATCCTTGGGTGATTTTAAGCAGAAAAGTTAATATTAACATATGTCCTAAAGCTCTTCATTTTTGAGCTACAGACTGTTAAATTTAAACAATTACTTTCTTATCATAATTATAATCACTCTTAGATATTTTTATAAAATTAGATATTTTTATAAAATTTTGTACACATTCTTATCATCATTAAGGAGCATCTTAAAAGATTTTTTAAAATTTTTACCAGTGACGCCCGTACGGAGTTTGAACTGAATATGTTTAAAGAAAAAAATGGTATTCCACTGATTTTTCGTAAAACCAATTATTTCTAAAATCCTCATTTATTTTTGAGCAAATTTGGTCCATAGACTTATTTTCGTATGATGCACCGTTTTCGCGTAAAAAAATAAAAACCAAAAACATTTTTAAAACTTTTGTATTAAAAATCGCGATTCATTAGTAAAACGATAAATTCAAAATCTTTTGCATTTCCGTCTGCAAGCCCATAAGTAAAATGCATGTCAGTTAATTCACTGTTTGTAAAATTTACCAGTTTTTTTTTATCAGATTTTACGTCTTACTCTAATAATAATTGTTTAATAATGAAAAATCAATGTCAACCCTATTGTTTTTATGAAAAGAAACGTCAAAATTTATGAAGCTTTACCCATCCTACTAATTTTTATTTTTATAATATTCTACCGTTTTTCTTCTCTTCAACCATTTAATATCGAAAATGCGCCTTAATGAAAATTATTGAATGTAGAAAAATCTTAGTACGTCACTGGATTCTACGTCAAAAACTACAAAAGAAAAATTTTATTTCTGTTTGATAATGGTGTGTAAAAAATTTCATAAAAATATACAGTATGTCCACGGATGGGGTTTACAAGAGAACAAATAGACTAAAAATTGAAAGATACGAAAAAAAGTCACTCTTAATAAACGTTTTTGCTTGTCTAGAAAATACGATTCATCATAAGAAACTTCAATTTTTTTATACAGGGTGGGTAAAAACTGCAAAAATGTTATTTTACTTAAGAGTAAACATACTTTATTTTGAAAGATACGAAAAAAAGTCACTCTTAATTAATGTGTTTTCTACACAACAAACCGAAGTAGAACAATTCATTAAAAGGTTTACCTATGACCTCTGACTGGTGAACCCAGTTAAAATAATAAAAACACTTAAGGTGATAGGTACTTGTTGTCAATGTCTTTATTTAATGAAGTTATTATTTAAGTAGAAATGCTATCTACTGAACAAAGAGTTTTTATAATACAATGTTATGGGGATGGTCAAGTTTCATATCGCTCCGTCATGGAACAATTTACCGAAAAATTTGTAGGAATCCCAATAACTAGGATGACAATCTGCAAGTTAATAAAAAATTTCAAGACAACTGGTTCGGTTTTGGACCTGGAAGTTGTGAAAAAGGTCAAATTCAGAAGATCCTTAAAGCAAATAAATTGTATCCGTATAAACCGCACTTTAATCAAAGGTTGGATTGGTACTGGTCTTTAGAAAATCCCTAATTCAGTATTATGACTAGAACACATTATTTCACAAAAGTGAACGTGTGGTGTGCGATATCCACCCATGGCATTATAGGGCCATATTTTTTTGATAACACGTGCAATAGATTATCATATTTAGAAATACATTTTTCAATGATGAACTCGAAAATCTACCATTCAAGTTTCGACAAAATATGTATTTTCAGCAAGATAGTTGTCCAGCCCATTTCGCTCGTGAGGTTAGAGAATGGCTTGACCGCAGATTTGGTCCAAGGTAGATTGGCAGAAATGGCCCAGTTTTGGGGCTCCCAAGAAGCTCCGAAGAAATCAGAAATTCTTTCACTTATTTGAGAAAGCAATTAGAAAAATGTGTCGGGGTGGAGTTTTTGAATTATGAAATCGTTATCGTATTCTTTTCATGTTAATAAAAATGTTCGTATTATTATTATTATTATAATTACTTCATTAAATAAAGACATTGACAACAAGTATCACCTATTCATTATTCAAGTAAAAACGTTTATTAAGAGTGACTCTTTATCGTATCTTTCAAAATAAAGTATGTTTACTCTTAAGCAAAATAACATTTTTGCAGTTTTTACCCACCCTGTATAAAAAAATTGAAGTTCCTTATAATGAATCGTATTTTCTAGACAAGCAAAAATGTTTATTAAGAGTGACTTTTTTTCGTATCTTTCAATTTTTAGTCCATTTGTCCTCTTGTAAACCTCATCCGTGGACATATAAGTGTGATTGTAACTATGATAAAAAAGTTATTGTTTAAATTTTAACATTCTGTAGCTCAAAAATGAAGAGCTTTAGGACAAGTTAATATTAACTTTTCTTCTTAAAATCACCCGAGGATTCACAACTTTAAGTATCGGCACTCAATTAAAAAACATATATGTTTATGGTGTGTTAATATTTCATAGTGTGATTCCTTAGGTCCTTTTATGAAGAAAAGTTAATAAGAACATATATAACAAATATAGATATATTTTTTAATAGCTATATTTTAATATCTCTGAGACCTACCTACCTAATTTAGACATTATTTTATAAAAATGAGAAATAAAACCACATATTTAGTTCGAAAAGGTACTCTATTGATGGTGGCGTTCCTGCATCTTCTACAAAAAAGTGATATGCCTTGACGCTTTCCATGTGGATATTATTTTTGATTAGCCTGGTCAATTTCCAATTTCTACATCATGAGAACGGTTTCGTGCATTTTTCCCGTCAGACGCATTGTCATGATTAAAACATCTGAATTCAAATTGAAACTCACTATTAATATTGATAATAAAAAATTTTGTTTTATAAAGAGATTAAATTTAAGTTTAGCCCATAAGAATTTAATATTATTTTTAGATCTTATAGTAGTCCAGCCATATACGTTCCAGTTTAGTTTTTTCGATAAATACCTTTACTGGGATGTTATAGTCAAATAGTTTAATTTTATCAATGGGAACAACACATCCTCTCAAATATCTTTTATATCATCAATTTGAAGAAAAACAAAATCGCCTTTTGTGAATACGGTATGGTTTTACTGAAAATTAATTTGAATAAAGAGATGTTTTATCAAGTCCATGGGTCGATGTTTCAGTGCTGGTTATGCATCTGAATCTATAACGTATGAAGGAGATGTGACATCACTTCCGGTTGTTCTACTTCATCAGCAAATCTAACTGCGGCTGATCTATGAGCACTTGAAAAATTCCTATTATGTCAACGCAGCACGGCCGAACCCATGTAGAACATTTTGTAAAATGACTATTCTTTGGACGAAAGGAATAATACGGTGGTATAGACAGTGATTGTAACACAATTCTAATATCACTAATATCATAGAAGGCTGGCCTCTAATGATATAGATCAACCAGCAAGTTGTACCTGGTGTATAGACCTTAGCAAACTTATTCGGAACAATTATTGGAATTAAACCAACATGAACAACTCTAAAACCCATATACTCCCCGGCTCAAAATTTTCCCATTACAAAGTGTTTGCTAAGATTTTTAACTGGGTAGCTTACAAATACATTTATTTGGATTATCCTGTCTGGATAACACTGTCTACTTGAATTAATAACACTGTTCAACAGAAAAATCCTATCCGTTTAATAAATAAGTATTTTTATAAAATTTTGGTTTACATAAGTATACAATTATGCAGATCCCTAAAGTAGACTTAGATTTCATGGAAAAAATTATACAGGTCTCCTTATAGGCAGTAAACGGACGTTGATATTAAAAATGTGACATGAGAAGCTGGCATAATTAAAAATTTTGTGTAAGCAAATGAATAAAGCAGAAGATGCGTTTTTATATCTCAGACAGAAATTTTTCCGCTTAAGTGAGGCAAAGACTAAGAGGGAAATTAGAGAAGTGTTCCAAGATGCTAACTTTAGGATAACTATAAGTGACACTGAACGATGAGCATGGGATGAATTTGATAAGGTTAGCAACAATTTTCTTGTGAACAATAAATTGGAGAACTACCAAAAATACGTGAAAGAACTGCTCTCGGCATATCATATTTGAGATGCAACATGTCCCTTAAAACTCCATTTTCTCCATTGGATTTTGGATTTCTTACCTGAAAACTTGAGCACAATAAAGGTATTTACGAACTGGTTTAAAAAAATCACCAGAATTGATTAGAAATAAAAAGTTATAAAACATCAAACTAAGCCAACGTTTTGAATGGAGGGAATTTAGTGCCGGGAGTATAGTTGTGAACAAACTCATATAAATCTAAATTATTTTAATAAATGCAATAATTAAATCAAATCTCGAATGCGCCCCAAAATTTAGTTATGGCTTCCGACGACATGTAATTAACTATTGTCTTTCAAAATGGGTTTTATGTAAATTTTCCAATGATAATAGAAATTTAGGTCCTCGGGGAACTTTGAAAATTAATTCAATAAATGTGGGAAACTTTCGCAATATATGCTTAATCTTATTTTCAATAAACCAAAAGTGTAAATTGTAATACTTATATTGAAATTTTTCTGGTAAAGTTGAAGTAGAATTACTTGGCTTCGCATAATTTTTAATTTTGGTGACATATTTTTTCTAATTGTATCAGAAAATCCATTAATTATCCAGGATGATTGCATTTCTTAACGTAAAAAGGTACTTAATCCTTCAAAAATTAAATTGCTGTAGAAACTTTTCTGAATTTAACCATTAATAATATTAAATTGTCTTTAGTTAATGCTAACAAAATTGACATTCATATTCACTCAAGGGTTATTATTCATTTAAAAACGTGATGAATTGACAGTTGAAGGTTTAAAATCACAACTGTAAGCAAATATAAATAAATCAAGTTTTATATTTTAATTATATTTTTTGGTTTCGTTCATATTTATAAAGAAACAACGATCGGAGCGACCCGAATCCCTTTTTGCGGTTGTCCTAGACTAAACAATGTGATTAAGTTTTGCAGGCGTTTGGTTCAATTTTCGGTAATTATTTATACACTCTGCAGTGAATTCTCTTTATATTTTCAATTTATTCCAGTTATTATTATAATTCGATATTCGAAATGGGAAACTTACTTATTATGGGCTTTATGAAAGAAAGTTTCTGTTTCTAAGAAGCTCTGAAACTTGGCAACAAACTAAGATTTATGAAGAAAAAAATCTGTTAAAAATCGTTAATTGCAAAAATATTAAATTTAATCGAAAATGTCATTTAGAATATAAAAACAATGACATGGTGACAACACAACTGGCGACTATAAGATTTAAAGACTTTTATAAATTTCCACCTCAGTAGTATCAATAAGAGGGTTGTGACTGTCTTAAAGATCGCTTCCACTATTATACAGATTACTCGCCTAGTGGGCGAGGCGAGAAAAATGTATAGAAACCATGCTAGAAAACATCTTAGGCATGCTCAAACAAAAATTTAGTGGCCAATAAAGATATACACTGTGTTGATTTCACAGTTGGATTGTTCTTGAAAATTCAAAACTATATTTTTTTTTCTGTTCTTCCGACGAATATTATTATTTAATTCTTAGTTTCCTCTTCTTTACATATGATATAAATATTTGCCACGATTTATTTTGTTTGACTCTTCAAATGTGTATTTTTGTTTATTTTCTGATCCATAATGTAATTAATAAAAAATTTAAAACGCCAATGCCCGTATAATAAACAAATACAAAATTTCCTCCCTCCGCTCCACGCCACTGCACTGTAGAGATAAATTCCTGTGCATTTTAATGGCGCTACGAAGAGCGGAACTACATAATAAATAAAATAAAAGTAATGAATTTTTGTATTAGCCTAGGATGACAAATTTAATAAAAATACATTTAATGATATATTTTATGAAACCTATAATGAGTCGATATAAAAAATTATCTTGAATATATTTACATTTAAGTCAATTTTGACCTAATTATTTCTTGTTAGCTTAATGAAAGACTATGGCAAAATATTGCATGGTTTCGCCCCTTTGCAAAAAACAGACAACGGCTACAGCGTTGTCATATATCCGAAGACAATGAATAGAAATTTTAGTCATTTAAATATTGTGGAAAATGATCATTTTTATGCCTTATGTCTAGCTTGATTTGATAACACTTGGAATAACATTGTATTAAAGTTTATGATATTACTCGTAAGTTTAGTTGTTCTAATTGGAAATTATATGATTCTCTTTTGTTAACGATTTTTGCAACACAATTAAAGGCATCATAACGTAATTTCTTACTCGCATTCCTTCCGATGTTCAGAAACGGCTGGGCATACAATTCCTGCACGGACTAGCGAGGACCACTACGGACGGCATGTTATTTAACGAAGCTCAGCAGACCAGCACTAACATGTACCGTCAGCAGCAATGAACGTCAGTGTAGTTAGTGTCGATCAAGGTACAATTATGACCCGTAATTTCTGTCACAAACGGAACTTGCATTAGAAAATACTTATTTGTGCTGAACAAGTGTGCGAAGTCGTGCAGGTTGCAGGTCCACGTAATGCTGGTCCGTGCAGGTATAGTGGGCGCAATCTTTTAGCTGACAATTTCATAGCGTATATTTATTTTTCTGAACAAACTCAGTATCGTTAACACTCCGATCTGTTTTATGCAGTTTATTATAAAAATATGTTTCCTCAATTTGTGTTTAATTTTACTTAAACGGCCACCAAACGCTATCGACATGAATAAGTTATGATTTATGAACATGTTTGGGCATTAGTCGCGGTCGGTTCGATATTATGTTATATAGTAATACAGCCAACGAAGATCTGGCTCTATTGTTGTGTGTCTTTAGACAATCTGTCTATAAGCCTGGCCGAGGAGACGACGGATGTAATTGTAATGATTTTCGATGTTCATATTGTTTGTTTGGCTTGATACGGTTGTAGTGTACTCGAATAAACTTTGGTTTAACTAAATAGATGACTCGATCCAAGAGGAATTCAAAATCCATTCATAAAGGAAAGGCGTCGGTTACAGTCGGCTGCAATACTGACTTTCTTATACAGGATAAGTCAGGAGAACCTCAAGACAATTTCTGCTTTATCAACTGCTGTTACATCATGTCCAGTTTCAAATTTTACTTTGTAAACTTCATGTTTGAACCAGCCCCATAAACAAAAGTCTAATGCTGTTAGGTCTGGAGAACGCGGAGGCTAACTAGTAGGGTTACCGGGAACAATCCAAAGCCCTGAAAGCCTTTCGTCCCAATGTTGCTTTACCAGATACGCGAAATGTGAATTAGCTCCATCGTGCTGGTAATACAGTTGCATTGTGGTATTTACTGGAACAGCATCGAGTAGTCCTTGTAATTTATTTTTAAAAAAATTAAGTGCTCTTTCGTGATACGATTCTCCAAAATGAAAGAGCCTATTAAATAACTACTAACCATTCCATACAACATTTTTTAATTAAGTTACCTATATCTTGAAAATGAATAAAAATTGGATAAGGAAAGGAGTTTTTACATTATTTTGTCATATAAAATACGCACCCGGAATTTGGTCCATTCCTTCCGGCCCATCCTCTATAGAGAGAAAAACTAGAAATTTAGTAACGATCTGCAGAAATTATACAAGGAATTCGACGTAGAATAATAGAGAAAATTTTATACAAATTCGATATCCCTCTCGAGAAAGATATACTCGTTATACGTTTGTTACAGCTAAGTACCGTGTATATTAGTTATTATTTATAATACACAAAAAATGTTAATAGAAACCTTGATGGACAGTATAAGTGGCCTGGCAAAATGATGGTTTTACAGTACAGGGTTTGTTGTTTGTCAGAAAAAATCCTCGAAATGCGATTTATGTTTTTATTTATTATTGAAACACTTAACAATGAATACTATATTTTTAACAGCTGATCTCGGATTCTAGCATTTACTGTCACATAAAGCAGGTTTAATGATACTAGACAGGATGACTCGGTCACTGTCCGTCGGTGGTGAATAGATTTGAAATCAGTTTCCAAACGCTAGGACTAGTGATCCTTATAATCGGATTAATAAGATTACCGTTTCCGTAAATACTATAAGGCTATTTTTGTATTTTATTCCAGTTTTTATTAAGTTGTAAATAAGTCTAAACCGTACCTGTTCCCTTACCTAGGTTTTATCGATTATTTTACCCGGTTCGGTCGCAATCTCTTTTTACCTTCGCTTAGGAAATTTGAAAGCCATTTTAATTAGGTTAATTGGCCTGCTAGTTTGATGCTTCAGCAAATATTAAGTCGAAAAATTGTTTGGCAGTAAAGAAAACAACGTTAGTGTTATTAACGAAATTTGTTGTGTAAAGAAATTAAATATTTACGAAAAAATATAAATATAACTTCTAGATAACAACTGACTAATGTTAATTAAGCACTTGTTTGTTTAACATTGAGACAATTAATTTCTTTGAGTTGTAATTAATTACTTAAAAAATTAAAAAAACAATATGTCATTTCTTTTTATATGTATTAATATGCGATTATTTGGGAAAATCATTACTACGAACATTTTACCACAAATTTAAGAACAATAAGACAAAATTATGAATAGCTTTGTAAAAGATATTGTGGTAATATGGTATGTATATATGTATGTACAGGATGCTCGAACATAATTTATTATCACATAATGTTCGCTGTCAAGTCAATAATGTAACTGCTAGATAGCACAAATAATTTTCTTATTAACCTTAAGTACATAATCCCACAATGTGTAAAAATCTTCACTAAAATTTTATTGTATATATATATATATATAGTATAGTACAAAATATTCCATTGACCTTTACTGCAATAAATGAACTATCTGTTTAATCCCTGTTGTACATACCCTTCTATCTTTAAACCGCAATAAATCGGTGCTAGATCGGCTTGCATATATAGCTATGCACATGTTGATTTATTATTATTTTCAATTAAAGAGAAATTTTAAACCAAATAAAAATAGAGATCAATTATGATAATAATATTTTGAGACATAGTAAATATAATAAAAATTAATGAAATATAGATTTAATCGTTACAATCAAAATTAAGTTTTTATATACAATCGTCATTAAAATTTACAATGTAACGATTTAGACTACAGACTAATACAAGATTAAAATTAAGTTTAAGAGTTAAATACAGTACAATGTGTGTAGACAGAAAAGTTTTACAATAATTAATTTTGCCCACTTAATTCTACTTTACTCTAAATTTAGTTCTATGTCACTATCACTATACTTAACATAGTGTAATAACATCAAATTTTCGATTTGGAACTCTTGCAGAATGTACAAAACTTAAATACGTTTGATCTAACTAACAAGTACTGGATACATAAAAATTCCCCACCCGTTTGTATTGCCCTTAGAGAATATAATTGAGATTTGAGTTTCAAGCCTCTACCAATCATCCCAAATTACACTTTATGCCCAAGTATCATTAAAATAATCTTAGATGAACAGTTACAGAAATTTACTAACTATAGCAAATTGTACACATACGCCTCCAAGTCTCCTTCTGGATGTGGAGCTGCATACTTTATTCCACAATTAGAGGTCCAAACAAAAATCAGATTAAATCCAAATTTTTCAATATTCACCTGCGAGAGCATTGTAATCTTAGGAGCCTTAAAATGGCTTTATACGCATCACATTGAAAATAGTATCATTCTCTCCGACTCCTTATCAGCACTTAAAGCTTTAGAAAGCTTAAATGATTGGAAATACACAACGCCACCCATTCTTCTTGAAATTAAAAAACCTGTACGAAAAATGCAATTGAATCAACAGTATGTTGCTTTTATGTGTATGTGTACACACCGGACTTTAACATAATGAACATGTAGACAGATTGGCAAAAAAGCCATACTTTTAGGAAGCGAACTAGATTATCCTCTACCCATTTTAGATTTATTTAAAATCACAAAAAATAATATAAGGGAAAAATGGCAATAAAGTTGAACTATGGCAAACAAACCCGAACAAACCCGACCAACACAAGTTTGTTTCGTATAAGTCCGCACATTTCAACAGTTCTCTGGCAGTTTAATGTTTTCAGAGATTTGTTACTACAGTAACTAGATTAAGATTTGGACATGCAAGTTTCCCTTTTCATCTCCACAAAATTAAAGTTGTACAAACTAACTTGTGTGATCACTGCTATGTCGCAGCTGACCTAGATCATATATTCCTCGAATGTGCAAAATACACCAACTTTTTATATAGTACTTGACGGAACTTATACAAAAACTATACACCGCTAAACATAATGTAAGTTCTATCAACATAAAATAAGAAAGCACTACATATGATCATTAGCTACCTTCATAAAACTAATATTAAGCTGTAGTCTCATTTTATCCAGAGGGATATTACTATTGTAAATTCTCTTTTGCTTTCTTCTTTGTTAGAATAGGTCTCGTCTTGCGTGGATTATTGGCTTCTGATCTTAGAAGATCAATTTGCCAAAGAATAGGTATTAGTTAGTACGATGTATTGTGATCCCAATGTTTTATTACTCCAATTGGCCTACCTGTTTGTTTTACAATGTTCTGATAGGCCCAGAACGAGAAGAGTGTGACCTTGTCTACTTTCCTTTTCTAGGTGTCGATAGTTTAGGACTATTTTAGGCCTGCTTCAGAAACCTTTTGGCACAAGGTGCATTATAAAATATAGCTGCTCTTATAAGTGACTGGCTGAATAGCTGAACAGCTCAAGCCAAAAAAAAAAAACATAGTGTAATAATTAGGAATGCAGGTAAATACAATTCATACTCGGGCTCTGCCCGAAACGAGAGAAATCTTATGGTATTTTATGTTCAAAGGGGTAATTAGCGTTTTATGGCAGTCAAAAGATCAAGATATATTTAGAACTAAACCATGATAATTGTTTCGATATACACTGTCTTCTTCGGATGGGAAAGCCAAAGTGACTAAGATAAACACATCTCTTATTGAATATAAAACGGCTCTAAAGCTCTTTCCCAAAATTTTACACATCATTTGTTGCTATTTGTTTTATTATGTTGAATTCTTCAAGAAAATCTAATTTAATTAATGGAAAAGTTACAAGTCTATGGATCAAGCTATGGAATGCTGCTAATTTATGTTGTATAGGTTGTCAAGAACAATATAGTGGAAATTTAAAAATTAAACGGCAGTTCTTCTTTCCCCAAATTCGCCTATTCGGTTAATCCTAAAATCCATGTCAGGCTTTAAAATAAAATAGGGATTCATTTGTTTATTATAGTCGGACTAGTTCTTTAACTTAAAAAATTGATATTTAGGGCGAATAAATTATAATAAGAAATTAAAATGGTTTTTATTGGTTGATTGATATGATCCTTATACTTGGTGGTAGCGAAAATAATTGTTCATAAGCAAGGAGTATTTTGTACAAAAGTTGACTTTTATGGGGACACGTAACCAAATTGTTTATGAAGATTCGCATACAACTGCTGTTAATATGCAGTAAAGAATAAGATACGTGTTTGCTAGTTTATCACCTACAATGCAAGGGATGTCAACAGATCTTTTCAAGATTGAGAGTAATTGAAAAATATTTTCCTGAAATACACCCTATGATAGACCATATGGATGAAATTCGTACAGCAGGATTTATTTAAGCCTGAAGCACTATTGCAGGAGTCTATATAAAGAGTGTAATTACCTTCCTCCCCTAAAATAATAAGATATAAGGTTCTATATAAATATTGTACCTATAATCGAGAAGATGCAGCAGACAGTATCGATTTTTCCAGTTTATATCATGCTTTTTGTTACTGGTCGTCTCATATAGAAATGTTATTATTTTCAGACTAACAGGGGACCGCATATAGCCCAATTTTAACATTTCTGAGTTGTACCAACTATGTGCTACCCGACTAATATCAAATTATTTTAATATTTGTGTGTTCTTATATTATAACTTTAAATATGAGAGAAATGAGCAAGCTAAATAGGGGCTTGCAATGGATATTTGGAAAACTACCTATGCGTTAGAGGATCTAAGCTAATGTGGAAAAGTGTAATGAAAAGAAATAATTTTACAAATAAGCCAAACATGCGGCTTTCGCGCTTACTTTAAATTATTATTAATTAATATTAGCGAGGGTTACTGAGCATAAATGCTTTATGAAACAAGTGCATTAAACAAAATCCTCTCTTGCCAATACAATCTATCTCAAACCTTAGCTTCCTTCAGTAACCTTCCTTTGCAACCATCTTTGCAATCACCTATGCAACTACTAGAAAGTGGGCTTACTATGAGAAGGGAGGAGAAATATTTATTTATACCATCGTAAGACTGTGGTCTTCTATAAAAGTTTCTATCTGTATATTAACAGGAATTTTAAACCTAAAATTTGGCCTGCAACGCTTGCCGAAAGAATTATTTCTTCCACAGGTAACCCGTAATCAGATTTCGGCAATTGGAGACAAAGATCATTATGTTTTTGTAATCAATTCCCTGGATTTCTATAAATTTTGTTAATATATTGTCACGAAAAGCTGCGGCGCTGTCGCCATGCCACGTTATAAGGGGTGACGTTAACAGCACTATGCCACACTAGTGGTGTAGGTCTAACCTACATAGTGCCGCAAAGTACTACTAACCCCTTACTCTAATACATGGAAAGATGAAAATAGGGGTGTCGTCTCAGAAATAAAAGAGGGCGGTTCACGAGGAATACCAAACTTAACTATGTATTTAAGGCTATAATAATGATTGGCACGCACACAAAGGTCCAGTTGGTCCGCTGCCAAATTTAGGGATGGGACCCGACCAAAGAAGGACAAAACAACCGATCATCGCTCCTCTACTCCTTACTACGCGACTGCTTGAGTTTTTAACAATGAACCCCAATAACAGGGCCGAACAAATACAAAACAAAACGATCGTTCTCGCTCGTTTCCAACTTGCGAGTACTACGCGCTTCATGTTCAAAAATCCAAGTCGTCCACATTATTTTTTTTATTTGAACGTACCCATATGTTCTAGTTTTTCGCAATTGCTGACTAAATGATTTAAACGAATATTTTATAATGTCATCACCATAAATTGCTTATCACGATTGACATAAAATGAATTTAAATAATTTTGCCCTAATTTAGGAAAGAACCAAAATATTCCCACTTACTCATATAGTTACCCTGACAGTATAATCAACACAATATTCCTTCCCAGTATATTGGCGACCCCAGTGCATCTGCCCTTCCTGACTATGCCATTGAGCTTTAAACAATATTTATAACCGTTGATGGTTATCATTTAATATCTATCCACTAACCACTATCCACTAACAATCTATAATTTTTACACTGATCGCAGTAATATTAATAGCTTGATCATCCTTGGTTAAGACCATTTGTTTATCGTAATGATGCTTGATTCAGACTTTATGTTTAACTAAATGGTCCTTGGTTAATACTCTCTATAAACATAATAATTACCATCTACAGTTTTTAAGAGCATGTAACATATGTTTTCTCATTTATGCCAGTACATAATTGCACTGAATTATGTTAAAAATGCAATTTATCCAAGGCGATTCTGGTTTATGTCCTAATTTCATTCAAAATGATAAAATTTTATCCCTTATTTAAAAATTTCGTAGTTCATATTACATTAAAATCTACAATGTTTTTATAGCTAAATGAATATTTGTAATGAGAGAATCTTCGCAATTATTGTATACTGGTTGATGTATCGTTAAGTTGAACATAGAAAATCCATGTCATTTTTGAGCTGGCTAGATATTGGTTCCCATGTACATTTTATAGAAAAACTGCAATATAACTTCTTGAAGAGGCCGACATGGTAAATCCACTGATGAGTTCGAATACATTTTGGTGAGCTAATCCTAAACTATTGAATTAAACGTGATGGGAAAACCAGGAAATTAAGTTTTGACATTGACAAAATGAAAATTAGTACAGTGACAATATAGTCATTTATTATTGTTTTTTTTTTGATCAAACACAACTTATTGAAATATCTGTAGAAGAGAGGCAAATCTTCAACCTGTCATCGATGTTCTAGGCTGTCGAGTCGTCGTCAGCTCTTGGTCTCCGATCAGACCTATGGCGCTCCTTTCGATGGAATCTAGTAGCCGAAGAGTATGTTTGGGTGCAGAGCTCCAGCCATGAGAGCAGTACTCTAGTGATGGTTGAATCTGCGCTTTGTATAGTATCAAAAGTTGTTGAGGTTGTTCGGAAAAGTACACCAAGTTTCTGAGAAGCTATCTTGGCGATTACCACAAGGTAGTTATGCCAAGACATATTTCCTCTCAGATTGACGCCCAGCAAATTAATAGATGAAGCCAGTGGGATTGCGTGTCCTACCATGACTATATCCGGTTCTGTAATGTTAACCTTTATAGAGGAAACTGCTGCCTGTGTTTTCTTGGCATTAAATCGACTTGGTTACTGTCACCTCAAGCCAAAATTTCTTCCAAGTCTTTGTTGAGGTGTGATAGAGAAAGAGAAAGTGTGCTATCGTCACCAAAGCTAAATATCGGATTTTTAATTTTCACTAGAAGGTCGTTAATGTAGAGTAAGAAGAGGGTGGTAGATAATATGTACCCTTGAGGAACACCGGCATTGATGGTGAAGGTGTCTGAGAGAAATTCGTCAATCGCCCCTTGCAGGTTACTCAGAAGCCTCTCATGCCAAATACGATCAAAGGCCTTAGCCAATATATATCCAGTGCACTAGCCCGCGACTCCCCATGATGTTCGATTGCGTTGTTCCAAAAATGGGTGCGATAGGCTAGAAGATCTCCAGTTGATCTGGATTTCAGAAAACCATATTGATGATCGCTGATAATGTTCCAGGTACTTTGGAAGTTATTGGTTAATAGCCTTCTCCATTACTTTTGATATAACTGAATGCAATGCGACTGGTCGATAGCTTCCTTTGGTATAGGTTGGACTCGCGCCGTCTTCCAGTACGATGGAAATATCAATTAATAACAATTAATCAATGTTATTTTAAATTAAAGGCCTATTCGGGTTATGTATGAAAACATAATGGTATCTTCTATTGTGGATGTGTGATAGTCGGATTGGTGATACGAAAATGTTCATAATGTGAAACAAGCTTTATTCGTTATGTTCAACTTTACGTGAATTATTGGCAATAGCGTCATAGCAATTATTTGCTGGTGTTTGCTGTATTACCTGAACGATGAGAGTTTTGTGGTTTTGCCATCAAGTTTAATTGAATAACTTAGGATTGGTTCACCATGTATTCAAACTGGGCACATTGGTTTACCATGTGGGCCTCTTCAAGTGCAGTTTTTCTATAAAATGTAAATACATGGGAACCAATATTCAGCCAGCTCAAAAATTATATGGAATTTCCTATGTTAAACTTAATGATACATCACTCGGTAAAGTTGCACTATACGTAGTTGATTATATACATAATTGATAAGAATAACACCTAATTATTTCTAAATATTTTTTTTATTGTAAAAGGTTGACAAAATATGTCTGCAAACAAAACTGTCTTGGGACATGCCTCCAAGTTATGACCATCAACTATATCTAAACATAAAAAAAATAATAAATTTACAAGAAAAAATATTCTTCAACCATTATCATCAAACTTCTAAAACTTTATATTTTAGGTTAAACATGAAAATTCCATTATAAAACAACAAACTTTATTTTTTAAATTAAAAGCTTCGTCCATTAAATTAAAACTCTAGGAAAGAATATGAACTCATTAATTTTATTAGGAATATAAAAGTTCGCCTCGTCGTAAATGAGTTTTAAGATTTTCCTGTTTTTTAACCTTAGACTGTAAAAGCGTGAGTGAATATTTTACGTAAAATGAAGAATTTTGCAGGAATTATATATTTTCCAATTTAAAATAAAGGAGCTTTTTCCATTGAGCATACTACGGAAGAGCATTTAAAGAATTTTTAACGAGGAGCATTCTCTTGCAAAATATTTTATTATTTATAATCTGTAATCATTGGTTTCAACATGCTGATTTCACAGTAAATTAGGCCGCCGACCTGATCGGCGCAATGGAGGAGTATCAAGATCGGTAAAATGGCGTAGCCTAAAAAAAACAGCGACGAGGTGGTACGATGTTGAGCAACCATGTCGGTAGCATATAATGGACTCATTTTTAGGAAACCAAATACAAGTTTTTATTCAAATTGCACTACTAATAATTTGCCAAGAACTTTATCATTGTATTTTTTGATTCACTCTAGGGTAATTCTAGGCAATTTTTTTATATGCCTCAACTGCAAGAATACCATACCGGGTTTTTAAACTTTAGTAACATACTATCAATATATTGTCACGAAAATAGGGCATTTCCCCAACTTATCTGTTTCAGAAAGTATTATTTTCCATTAAATCTAGTCCAAACTTATGTTGCAAACTATACAGGGTCCGTAAACGAAGAGTGGACGGAAAATTAAATCGTTATCGAAGAACTTATCAAAAATACTAAAACAGCCTGAGATATTGGATTAAAAGCGGCATGTTTTAAAAATATTTTACATTATACAGGGTGGCCCAAAAAAGTGTGACAGCATAAAGTTATATTTTTTTAAATGGGACACCCAGTATTTCATTGCATATTTAGGTTCGTATTACTATCGTTTATAAGTGCCTCAAATTTTATTTAATTTGGTTTTGTAGTTTCGGAGAAATAAATTAAAAACTAAAAAAAAAAGTTTTGCAGTCCTGAATAAAAAAATCAAAAAAAAACATCCAGAACTATTTTTGTAACCTCGCCATTGAGTGAAATTTATGACAAGAGGTCTAGAGATACTATGAATGTAATTGCGTTTATTTATTTTATACAGGGTGTTCATAATAAGCTTTCAAAAACCCCACATTTTAAAATAATTTTTCTCAAGTTTTTCAAATGGAACACCCTGTATATTATTTGGCTATTTGACGTAGAATTCATAGACATATTTTTTTTGTAATACAGGCATATAAGTTATATCCAGCCGTTTTCGAAATAATTAAAAATATCATAAATTATGTTGTATAAATAGAGTTTTTATTGGGAAATTTTGTTATAGGCGACTAGACTAATAATTGTAAACTAAAGTAAATGTTCAAAATAGCTTCCTTTTACTCTTAGAGTTTACCATATTTTAGTTACTTCGATATAAATTTTCTCTCAATATCTGGATATCTTTCAGCATACACTCGGCTCGCGAGGAGGCAATTTCTTGCACATTCACCCAGTATGAAAATCATTTACCATTTCTAAAGTTGTAAAATTTGACATTTTATGTAAGATAGTACTTAACTTCGACGACTGAACAAATGAAATAATTTTATTTGGCTAACATAGTGACAATCTAAACAAAAAAAAATTATGGCAGCTCGATTAAGAATAAAAAATAAAATTAAATAAATAAAAGTAGCAAAAATGTAGGCTTTTAAAATTTATATCGAAATAACTAAAATACGGAAAACTCTAAGAGTAAAGGGAGGCTATTTGAAACATTTACTTTAGTTTACAATTATTAGTCTATTGATAGTTGTTAGTTGCCTTAGAGACAATGTTTATTATCACGTACTGGTACAGGAAACAGACAAGTAATTAGTACATAATGAGAGGGTTTTTCCGAAATCTTATGTGTCAATTGAGGAGAGATGAAATGAAAGTTTAAAATTATTTTCGAATGCCAATCTCTATTTTTGATAAGCTACTGATGCTGCTGGATTATATCTCCCTCCAGTGGCGTAATTTCAATTTTAAAATTGGGGTGGCAGTATGATGATGAGATATTCACTGAGAGTAAAAAAGTAAATATTCAGGGCCACTCTCAAAATTCGTCCAGAATTTGGTTTTACACGCATAAAATTACAGTACAATCAGTGTTGTCATGTCAAGCCTACGCTTTGCTAATTGTTGAATTGCCAATGTTGATGGCCATAGTACCACCCCTTGCCACCACCGAATTACGCCACTATCTCTCTCCAAGCTAAAGTTTTATCTCTATATAATTTATATCAAGTGTTTTATATCATAAAACGGGCCTCGGCTACACTAAACTTATGAGTAGCTCCGCATTTATTTTCTTCATTGGACCAAAAAATTCTATTGTCGTTCGGAAATATAAACGAAACGTGATAGAACGTGAAGTTGTCCATATATTATATGCATGGGGCACTTGACCAATTCGGTTCATTCCCGAATTATCGCATACAGCACTGCAGTATGCGAAATGCGAATGCAAATTCGAACGAATTCGTAGGCTTCACGTAGGTATACGATAGACTATCGGATCGTGTGAACGTACAGATTTAAAATAGCACGCCACTGTGGGATTCGATACTTTTACAGATTGGATAAAATGATCGAAACCGTATCGTGTGAACTTAGCGTAAGTTGGGCTCCTCTCAAGACGCTAATCTTACGCCAGCAAGCCCCTCACTGAGCTCCTGAAAGCTACTCCCAAGAGATTAATTGCTTCTATATAAATATACATTATGTAAGTATAGCAAGTAAAAACACTTACATCGTGACAATATAAAAATATGAATACTGTACTATTTAAAATTTATCCAATATTTTGTCTTGTTTTGTAACTTATTTACCCATTTACTCAAACTTCCTTGTACTCGTTAGCCTGTAAAATATTTTTTCCGCCAAAAATTTATTAAGAGTCTGGAAATGTAAGGTTTCTCTCGTCAAATTTAGGTGCAATTCTGTAGCCAATTTTACAGTAGTAAGATTTATAAAATTGGAACATATCTTCTCCTAACGATACGTTCTTGTTGATACGATGGATTATGGAACAACCATAAATCTTTCAGATAAAATTATCATCTACCCGACATCTCATACTTTTGAGCCCGCCCTTAATCCATATAAATTACCTCATGCTCCGTAATGCAATCTTAAAAAAAGATTTTTGACTTACCTTCAAAAACTTGCAGCGTAGCCTCAGCGCTAACAGCATCACCTACGCCATTTTCTGCTACGCATTCGTATGTTGCATCGTCCCGACCAGCCTTTACCGGATCTATTCTTAATAGAGCACCGCCATCTGGGAATTCCTTCACTTGATAACGCGTTTGAGAACCTAGAAAAATTTACAATTTAGTTTGAATAATAATTATAATAATAAATAATCCATTCACTTACAGAACTTCACGGTAATATCTGTCATTTTAATGTCTTTTTGTTTTATTAGTTAAGGAAAAAGACGATACATCAACGTTTTTCGTTGGATATCATTCCAGTGTGTTAGACGGAAATTGCAAAATTAAATATTAATATCATTATTTGTCATTATTGGCATTTACATTTTGTGTTTAATGTGGTTCGAAAATTTGCCAAGTTTCTAAACGCAATTACTTCTCTATATAGAATTATTACATCAAAATCAGTTTATAAGAACAATTAGTTACAAATTTGAATCCTTTTCTGTAAAAGTAGTGTTAAATATTGAATATTTAGTTATAAAAAAGTGTATTTTGTTTGAATAATTTATTTCGTTTGAATAACCAGTGGTGGGGGAGTATATAATATCCTATCGGTAAAGACAGGGATTCCATCTCTAAAAACTTGGTTTCTACGACAATATTTTGAAAATTGCAATGGTATTCAACATAAACGTGAAACTATTGTTCCAAATGAAACGTTTCGAGGGTAACTAAACATTTTCTTGATATGTTTTGTAAGCAATTAGTTAACTTTGTTAAGAAATATTATTATGTTTTAAACAATAAATAATATTTGAATTGATATAATTAAATAAGATTTAAAATATATGCATCAACTACCATTGTAGAATGTTACCTATATATATCTATTTATTGTATATATCTATACAAAATACAATTTTTTATTACAGTAACCAAGTCGTATTTAACGCTAAGAAAACCCAGGCAGCAGTTTTCTCTAAAAACATAAACATTACAAAACCAGATATAGTCATGGAGGGACACGCAATTCCACTGGCTTATCTATTAATTTGCTGGGCGTCAATCTGGGAGGAAATATGTCTTGGCATAACTCCGGTGTGGCAATCGTCAAGATAGCTTCGCAGAAACTTGGTGTACTCTTCCGGGCCAAAAAGTTGTACACACCTCAACAACTTTTGACACTATACAAAGCAAAGATTCGACCATCACGAGTACCTGCTCTCATGTCTGGAGCTCTGCTCTCATGTCTGGAGCTCTGCACCCAAACATACGCTTCGGCTATATTTCCATGGAATGTGCTCAGCTGAACTTGCCCTCTTAATTCCGCCCAGAGGGGTGAATACCAGAAATACACGACGAACCACTGCCGCTCATTCATATGTGGTTAAGCTTCATTATTTAAGAATTTCATCTGGATGGAATGACCTTCCCGAGGTCGTATTTCCCAACGAGTATAATCTCCAACGTGAATCGCTTTATGAGCACACGCACCACTCCCAGAGTGCCTTAAAGGATTTTCCTATAGCGCTTGTGTTTGATCATACAAAAAAATATCTACAATGTATAATAAATAATGTATGCTTAGATCGATCGATTTTGATGAAATTTACATTCGTTTATCAGGATAAATGTGTAATACATGTATACTAGAGGAACAAAAGCTACCTTCTTTATTAAATACCGATGACTAACTAAATTATTTTTTATCATCTAAACATTTCAACATTTTGTGTTTAATTTTTCCCGATATTCTGTATGTTCAAGAACGTCCCATTCCATTATTAGCTTTGAGATGCTATCTCTTCAACTATTTTCCTTCCGAAATGTCAGCGATCGACAGCAAAACTTCTACAGTATCACCTGACTGTCAAAATTTGTATCAAAGCAATCAACCAAATACGGGTTTAAAATTATATTGGAAATAATTAATATTAAGTTAGTTTGTTCGGGTTTGTTTCTTATGTATGTCTGAGGTGGCCTTTATTATACGTTTACGATAAAGCAAAGGCAGTTGCGCGTGAGGCTGCATCAAGAGGCGATTTTGCAGATCTGAACCTGGTTAAAGGTCGATTCAAATTCAGTCCCGTCACGTCATCGTTCTGCCATAGCGCCGAACCGGATTATCTGTCAAAAATAATATTCTTTAATTAAAACATGATGACGAACTTATCCGGCATCGAACAGTTTCCAAGCCGACAGGCTTCGATCCGGTCGATTTTACATTTTTCGGGACGATATTTTTCAGTTTTGACTGAAACATCTCGGAAGGTACACATAAAATCAAAATATGAACGACCAAAAATTTATAGAATATGAGGAAATATAATGTTTTATTTGATTTGTCTTATGCCAAATACATGAACATTGATTTTAAAAACCATATTTGGAAGGAACTCGAAGAAGAAATGGAAACAACAGTTTCCTTAGTATTTTAATTTCAACACATATAGCAATATTACTAGCTAATTCTTCCTCCAAAAAGTTTGCCATCTTTCCAAGAATGAACTGCAATAGAGATAGACGATGATGCTTGACGGATCCGGTTTCCGGTGTGTGACGGAACTGAATCGGTTCGGCGCCGGAACTGTAGCGTCACTGATGTGTGTGAATCGACCTTTAGTGTGGTGATATAGAACATGGGAGTAGTTTCTAGTTTTATGTTTGCCTGATAATATTTTGCACGACTATTTCTATTAAATATATTCCTAAAAAGTACATATTTTTTCCATCTGATCAAATTTGACTGTAGCATAACTATTTCTATTGGCTACGAAAACATTAACAATTTTATTTGTACATTTTAAATCAGAATCATGTATCGGCCGGTATCTCTTATTAAATTTTCTGATAAAACAACAGGAAGTTCAGCGTTTGTTTCATATAATTGGTTGTTTTTGTATAGCAGAAAAGCTAACATTAAAGAAAAGAAAACAATCTTTGTTTCTCGATGCCATTTTCTATATAACATAACCCAAATTATCTACTCGCTAGATATAAAATTACAAGAAAAAAATGTAAAACCTGATAAGGTTCAAGAAAATGAAATTATATTAAAAAATAGTTGATCCTCCCTGTGTGGACGGAGAACCGTTGTTTCCTCAGACGTCAGTATTTGCAGTTTTCCAAAAAGAAAACCGGAAAATTTAAAAGAAGGAAAAACAGACGTAATTTCCCAGATGAATAAAGCAAAATGGAAAAGTTTACGGCTGTTTAAACGTTTTATTGCTTCTGTTTGCGTTTTTCCTTTACTTAACCTTGATAAGATAACTCTGTGTGTGGAAAGTTTAATTAATACTTTATTATTTCCGCAGGAATTCGATGTTTTTACACAGTTTTTAGTATAATTTGTTAACAAAGCAAAATAGGATTTTAATAATAAAAAAAGGGGTGTTAACTAAGCAAACGGCCAAACTTGAGGGAGTTATTCCTTACTCATTTTTAACATAAAAAGTTTATAGGGCATAGGTCCTCAACGGATTTGTTTTTATTATACAGAGTGTTGAAATATAAAAAAAAGTTTTTTTCTAAGTAACTAGAAGGCACAATCAGTATGACGTTGAAACTTGGTAACAATTTTTAATGTATACAGTGGAATCGTTTAAGTAAAAATTGTTGACAGTGGCGAGGAGGGGCGTAACGTATGAGGTTTAATTTAACAAAAAAAATGTAGTACGCTACTTTTTTTTCAATCTTATAGGATTTTATGATTCACCAATGACATCTACACGCAAGCCATCTCTTCAGTTTTCGCACTTAGATTAACTGTTTTCGATAAAAATTAAAAAAATATAGAATTATGCATAACATTATTTATGCAATGTTTTCAAAGTTACAAGAAAGTGAGAGTGTCATGAGAGGAAAAAATATTATTACAACAAACGGCGATTCATGGAAAAGAGAAACTAATCGCGAACCATCACAATTAATTTGTTAGGCATAGGAGAGTGTACTAAATAATGTATTCGCGCGAGAAAAATTATACGATTTATTTTAAAAATGAAATTCCCACATATAAAAAAAATTATGTCAGGCACAAAAAAGGATGACTCATCACGAAAAATACTACTAATAGTTTTAAAATATGATATGAACATTCGGTATTTGAAGCGTAATCGCAAAAGTATCTAGAATGAAAAAAATCAAATTGTATAATGAACAAGGATATCGACGAAATGGTTAAAAAACTCTATCATACTGATGATACAGACGTAGTTGAATGAAGGACAAAAATATGGCAACATTTAAAATGTAACAAATTCGAGACAGACAAACAAACAGATTATGATAAAACGACGCTCGAAATGCAACTTCTAGATATTTTTCGGGTTCATAAAAAAATAATATAAAATATGCCATCGACGAAATGGCACGTGACCAAAGTATCACTGTTTTATGGTTACCGCCGTACCATTGCGAATTGAATCCTATAGAACTATCTGGGCTTAAAAAAAATGAAAGGGTTCGTAACGACTATATATAAAGTGAAAACATTATTATTACAAACTAGTATTAAGAATGTTACAGCAGTTATTTACCTGAAATTTTGTGAATTATTTTCATTAAGTACCTATACAGGGTGTTTTGGAAATGAATTATTATATTCGAACCCGCAATTCCTGAGATGAAACCAAATTGAAGAAAAATAACTATAAACGGCGTTTTCAATTATTAAGCTGGTTAAATCGCTGTATGTCAAGCCAGAGAAACCACGTGTGTGGCATTGGCGGAAAATGTAAACAAACTGGCGAAAGAAGTCAAAGATGTAAACAAACAACATCGGGATAGGTTATCTCAAAAAACGTCAGTGAATTCTGACCGGTGTTTGTTGTGTAATTTTCACTCTTTAGAAAAAAAGATGCAATCTTCTTTAAAACATATATATTTTATTATAGAATGTAAGCTAACAATAGATCAAAGCAAAGAAGCCCATAACGTGAGAATCAAAAACAAACTTCTTGACTGTCCAAACGGATCAAGGTCCTTTTGGTCAGTCGCTAAGGCCGTCAGCCAAAATTTTACTAAATCAACTATTCCACCTCTAACACGTCCCGATGGTACAATAGCATCAACAGCCGGAGACAAAGCAAACTTACTTGCTGAACTATTTTCTTCGCATTCCACTGTAGATTTCCAGGGAAGAACACCACCCGACATTCCTGCAGTTGAATCCGAAATGACCGAAATCGTGTTCCGTCAGCGTCCCGTCAAACGAATCCTAAAAGGGCTCGACGTCAAAAAAGCCACTGGTCCAGACGAAATTCCTATTATAGTTCTCAAGAGATGCGCCGATGAACTAACACCAGTATTTTGTAGACTTTTCAACTTATCCTACAAAAAAGGAATATTTCCATCTTGCTGGAAGACGGCGCGAGTCCAGCCTATTCCAAAGAAAGGTAAGAGAACCCTGCCTAACAACTATCGACCAGTCGCATTGCTTTCAGTTATATCAAAAGTAATGGAGAAAGCTATTAACCAACAGCTTCTAAAGTACGTGGAAGGCTTCAACATTATCAGCGATCATCAATATGGTTTTCGGAAGTCCAGATCAACTGGAGATCTTCTAGCCTATGTCACCCATATTTGGAACAACGCAATCGAACATCATGGGGCGTCTCGGGTTGTTGCACTGGATATTTCTAAAGCTTTCGATCGTGTTTGGCATGAGGGGCTTCTAAGTAAACTGCGATCCTATGGTATGCCCAGTCGATTCTGTGCATGGTTGTCTAGCTTTCTTAAGGACCGCTCCCTGCAAGTGGCGATTGACGGATTTCTCTCAGACACCTTCACCATCAATGCCGGTATTTCTCAAGGTTCCATATTGTCTCCCACTCTCCTCTTACTCTACATTAACGACCTTCTAGTGAAAACTCAAAATCCGATATTTAGTTTTGCTGACGATAGCACACTTATCTCATCTTTCTCTTTGAATGGGCAAACATCGGCTGCCGACGCACATCTTCGCAGACAGCATGAAGTATCACGCCTCAACAAAGACCTGGAAGAAATTTTGGCTTGGGGTGACAGTAACCAAGTCGAATTTAACGCTAAAAAACCCGGGCCGCAGTTTTCTCTAAAAAGGTTAACATTACAGAACCGGAAATAGTCATGGCCGGACACGCAATCCCACTGGCTTCATCTATTAATTTGCTGGGCGTCAATCTGGGAGGAAATATGTCTTGGCATAACCACGTTGTGGCAATCGCCAAGGTAGCTTCTCAGAAGCTTGGGGTACTCTTCCGAACCAGAAAGTTGTACACACCTCAACAACTTTTGACACTATACAAAGCCCAGATTCGACCATCACTAGAATACTGCTCTCATGTCTGGAGCTCTGCACCCAAACATACTCTTCGGCTGCTGGATTCCATCGAAAGGAGGGCTATTCGTCTGATCGGAGACCACGAGATGACGAAGAACCTCGACAGCCTAGAATATCGAAGACAGGTTGGGGATTTGACTCTCTTTTACAGATATTTTCATGGCAGGTGCTCGGCTGACCTTGCCCTCTTAATTCCGCCCAGAGCGACGATTAGCGGAAATATACGACGAACCACTGCCGCCCATCCATATGTGGTTAAGCTTAGTACTCCTCGAACTTCATTATTTAAGAATTCTTTCATCTGGAGGACTACATCTTTGTGGAACGACCTTCCCGAGATCGTTTTTCCCAACGAATATAACCTCCAACGATTCAAAACCAACGTGAATCGCTTTTTGCGCACACGCACCACTCCCAGAGTGCCATAAAGGATTTTTCCTATAGTGCTTGTGTTTGATCATAAAAAAAAAAAGAACCTCACAAACCCGTGCAATTCACGTAGGGGCATCGTTTTTATTAATTTTGGCTTGTTCCTTTTTTTCACCCGTAAATTTATAAGCACTTTTGTCTTCGACACAAATATTAAATTTGCCGTAATTAAAAACTTAATTGGAAATAACTTTGATTTTGACATTCGGGCGGATCTCCAGGTGACACGAACTGTCGGGTTTTCGGATCAGAGTTGATGATATTGCAAACTATGAAATTCAGATTTATATTGTTTTCTATTATAAATTTTTTGTGATCTACTTGAAAGTGCCAAGAACTTCAATCGAACTCATATGTGGAGCAGAACATGAAAATGCCCGACAAGCAAAGATCATGTACATGGAATGGAAATATAGATTCTCCAAACGGGGAGGTGCCGGGAAAATAATATTTATATTGTGGTTAAACAATTAAGAGATTAAGATAGTTTTGTTCCAAACCAGTTGTCGTTTCATTTTATAAAATATGAATTACTGACTATAATTGTTTACTTCTAGGATAGGTTCGCGACGCACAGTGTGACGGATCGGCAATCTAGCGGGACTTAAGTCGGAAATTTTAGGTTCATGGAATTTAGTGCCATTAAATAATTAGCATAAAAACATTCCATTTAGGTCAAATCGGCACTAATTTTATTGTTAGCTAGGGAGGCATGGTCATAATTGCGTGTAAAACCCAAGGGAAGCAGGTACAGATTACCTAGTCCTTTTTGGAAAAGCCCGTCAGTCGTGATAGTTATTTCAAAGTGTATCGTTTATTGGTGTAATATTTTGGCATTTGTGTTTTATTTGGTGTTCTAGTAAATCATATAGGTAAGTGTTTTTTTGGTGGCAAAATTATTTATATTAAATTTCGGGAAATACTGTAAAGATGTAACAAATTGTGTATACTTCAAATTGTTTGTAGACAAGAAGTTTCTTATATGGGCGAATATGGACTTCTGCGGGTACTTAATCTTTTAGTTAGCATTTCTACTTTATGGTAAAATTTTTTAAAAATGCGTCTGCTTGCGTCTCTTTGAGAAATTTGTATTTTATTTCAGAATGGCTCCTATAATTTCCCGGCAAGAAATTTTTCAAGTGTGGGTGGACCAAAGTCAGGCAGAGCGCTATGATGCAGTGTGTGACTTTGTTATTAACAAATTTGGGCAAGTCATATTTCCCGATGATGTTTTGGACTTAAAGAAGTCTTTAAGAAGTGTGTGCCAACAAATGGCGTTGAGGTGGCACAAAAGTTACCGAAACCGGAACAGATTTTTAAAGAGCAATTTTCATTGGTTTAATGGAACAATTACCTTTCCTGACAGTATTTATCATTCGCTACCATCTACAGCCACGGATCAACCGCCTTCTGTTTTGGGTAGACCACGCAAATTATTTGAAGACAGTTCGGAAAAGACAAAAAAGAGGAAGCTTACTAGCTTGGTGAAATCCACAAGTACCGTAGAACTCGCCATGGCTGCTGAAATGAAGCTGCGTAAAGAGGGGAAAAGAGATTCTGCAGCAATAGTAAAAGAGTTGTCAGCAGCATCTCCCGCTCGTGGCACCCGTATTAAAATAAGTAGGCAGTTAAGAAGAGATAATTCTAAAACATTGTCAGTTGATGAAGCTCTGGCACTAATGATCGACGCCAACCTGTCAACGCACCAATATAATGTGACAAGAGGACAGGTAAACAAAATAAGTCCTAAGCTGTTCCCATCGTATTATGCAATTAAAGAAGCAAAGAAGAACTGCTACCCTACCAATATCAACGTAACTGAAACTTCAGCAGAAATTCCTCTACAGTCGCTGATCGACCATACTATCTTAAGATTATGTGCAGCACAAGAAGAAGTGTTTGAAGTGGTTGAAGAAAGTATTACCGAGTTTAATTTTATTGTTAAATGGGGCTGCAAACACGTTATAAACAAAAATTTGCAGCTGAAGTTCAAACTGATGAAAATTTATTCAGCATATCAATGGTACCGCTTCAAGTTTATTATATTAAAAATGACTTAAAACAAGTCATCTGGCAGAACCCATCACCTTCTTCAGTGCGGTATTGTCGACCTATACAGTTTATTTTTGCAAAAGAAACAACTGATTTAGTGGTTAGAATAGTGAACTCTATTGAACAAGAAATTACATCGTTAGTTCCTACAAACGTGCAAATTGCAAACAAAACTTTTGTAGTTAAGCCTTTGTTAGTTTTAAGTATGATAGATGGAAAAATTTGTACCTCACTGTCTTCGTATACGTCTTCACAAACCTGCTTTCTGTGTGGTGTCACACCAAAAGACATGAACAAACCGGAAGTAATTGCAACAAAAGAAATTGATTTAAAATTGGCTGCTTTTGGTTTATCACCTTTACATGCGTGGATAAGATTTATGGAGTGCCTATTACACATTGCATATAGACTAGAAGTAAAAATTTGGCAAGCCCGTGGGCCTGAAATAAAAAGTAAAGTTGCCAATCGCAAAAAATATATACAAGATAGGTTTAAAAAAGAAATGGGTATCTTGGTTGACATGCCTACACAGCAAGCAGGTAATACAAATGACGGCAATACAGCTCGAAAATTTTTTAGGAACCCTGAAAAGACGGCTGATATAACGGGTATAAATTTAGAGTTAATTATGCGCTTTCATATAATTTTAGAAGCAATAAATTGCGGATTTTCACTAAATGCAAATATATTTGAAGAGTATGCTACAGCCACGCGAACTTTGTATTTAAAAGAATATTCTTGGTATTATATGCCCAGTAGTATACACAAAATTTTGTTTCATAGCAAGATTGTTATTGCCTCTTGTATTCTTCCAATAGGTCAACTCTCCGAAGAAGCACAGGAGGCAAGAAACAAGGATAGCAGAAGGTATAGAGAGCAGTTTACAAGAAAGACTTCCTGTATTGATACAAACGTAGACCTAATACATAGACTTCTAATATCATCCGATCCTCTATTAGCTACTTTTAGGCATCCTCCTAAGAGATCGCGCGGAAAAATTACAACCGAAGTACTTTCTCTGCTCTCAATACCTCAGCTGTATTCTGGTTCAAGTAGTGAGAGTTCTGAACTTGAATCAGATGATTCAGATTAATTTAGTTCATGACTATATCATTATAATACCTAATAATAGATAAAGATTGTTTTTTTTTCGTTATTTTAACAAAAATAAATGTACTGTTTAATACAAAACGCTTAATTTTATTTACAATATAACTATAAACCACACACAACTTTTTTTGTGCATTCTGTCAGAATGCACAAAAAAAATATTTTTTTTAAACTGGAATATTCACTTTATCCGAACTAAAAAGGATTTCTTGTCCTCTAAAATTGCACATGTGATTTTAATACTTACGTAAATAACTATTAAAACATGTTTATATAAACTATCAATAATATTAAGTAAAAAAAATAATTAATTATGCAGGAAAACATTTCGTCCCGCTAGATTGCCGATCCGTCACACTGTGCGACGGCAAGAAAACAACAAACTAAACATGACGTCCTCCCAATATGAGTCGCCTTTGTGTTCGTCGAAAAAACGACAGGATGTGGATCGCCATGAGCGGTTCACAAGCGGTTCGCAAACTCAGTCCCAATATCTGAACTAGTGGCCCACGAGCGGCTCGCGCACCGTTTGGCTCGCACCTGTATACGTGTGCGGATAGCCACGAGCGGTTCGCAAACCCCGTCTCAATATATGAACTAGCTCGCACATATATACGCATCTTTTATAGAATTAAGCAGAACAAACTATCGCTAAAGTCTGTTTCGTTGCCGTTGATAGCTCGATACCCTCATTAAAGATTCAAAACAAGGGCACGGTGGCCTAAAATATTTTACCTATAAAATGGTCTTTTTACGTACATCTAGCATAAAGATGAAGAAATTTTGACCTATTCCACCGGGTAACAGATAAAGTAACAATAGAGCCATAAAATGAAATGAAAGGATAATGATTAAAACGGCCCATCATGGTCGGAGAGTTGGGTTTTTAATGTAACCGCTTATTATTTTATTTAAATGTAATAGATTTTATGATTTTATGAATTTATTTACAAGAAAACTAATTTATTTACAGATCAAAAAATATTGACAATTTCAATAATTATAACTCGATAAAATGGTCCTCAGAAGAATCTGAAGAGTCATCATGTCCTACGCTTATTACTAAAGGCTCAATTTCCATAGTTGTGTCAATTACGTTGTCAAGTTCCCACATTTTTTGTTCCTCTACTATAGCATGTTTTATGGCGTTTTGCCAATTTTCTGATGACACATTTGCTAAAGAATGAAGCAAGAGGTGTCGCACTTCTTGCATTTTAAAAGTTTTGTTATTTCTAGCAACATATCCTTTTACTTGAGCCCATATTAATTCGATAGGATTTAGCTCACAATGGTAAGGTGGTAAACGGAGCACTATAATACCTCGATCTCTTGCCATCTCGTCAATAACATACTTTTTATACTGTGATTTATGTAGCCTAACAATATCCAAAAGTTCTTTTTTTACCATGGTATTATCGTAACTCAATTCCTTTCGTTGTAACCAGTTTACGATTTCCGCCTTTTTCCATGAAGTTGTGGGAAGATTCTCTTTTAGCCTAGAGTGATAGCTGGCATTATCCATCACTATTACAGAATTAGCGGGAATATATTCTATCATTTGCTTAAAATATTCCTCGAAAACATCAGCAGTCATTTCTTCATGATAGTCTTTAGATCCAAAAAGCCATTTGAACTTCCTATATGAGTTATAATAAGTCTGCGTCACTTTCCAGATGGTGGTCTAAGTCCTGTTGACCAGCCTTCCATGACAGCTTGTCGAGAACTTAGGACATTTTTATCTTGCCAAACTTTAGATACGGTGTGCCCTTCGTTCAGCCAAGTTTCATCCAAATAGAAAATGTTTTTGCCTTCGCTGCGGTATTTTCGGATGGACCTTATGTATTGACGTCTTCAGCAAATAATATCTGCTCTATCAATAAGAAAAGATTTTCTGTTTTGCTTCTCCCATCGAAAGTTCATATCATGAAGTATTTTCCATAGTTTCGTTCGTGATAGCTGTGGTAAGTCCTCGTCGTAGTTAATGGCTTGTAAAATTTTGTCTATAGTTGGTATTTCCTTGGCAAAATAAAAACTATGTACTTTTCTTCTAATACCATTTTTAATGAAATTGTCAATTTCTAACGGTTTCTTTCCTGGGAGTGGTTTTGGCTCACTGAGGTTCTTAGATTTTCTTTCACGCAAGAACCTATATATAGTAGCCTCTCCAACTCCTACCATATTGGCACACTCTGCAATGATGCTACGAACACTTGCAGGTTTCTGGTACACTAGAGCATCATGCACGTTTAATATTAATGTCTTTTCTCGGAGAGAATATGCACTCTTGCTAATTTGACGAAGACACGTTGGCGAAAAACTTGAAGCCATTGTTACAAGTATAGGAAATAATAAACTTTTGTTCAATAAATAACGTGTGCACGCTTTGTTTCGGCTCCGTAAAAACGTGATAAACGGCGGTAAAAACCTCGTTTCAAGCAGTCTTTTTTTTCCAAATGGATCATTGAAGTATGTCTGAAGTGTTTATAATAATTTACAAGTAACTATTTGTTCATATCACCGAAATAATTAGCAAAATACCAGCAAATTAATAGTAAACCTTGAGAATCGTTTCAGGCAAAAAGGAAGTTTTTGCTGATAAGGCTGGCTTCAATGAAAAAAGAGTGTTTACATTGAATATTTTATTGTGATGGATGGCAACGAGGATAATTGTCCGAACTGTAAACAAGCAATTATTGGAGAGGAACAACACTACAGATGCGACTTATGTATAAGGAAGCTTCACAAAATATGCACTGCACTCTCTGCATCGGAAATTAAATGCATGCCGCTCCAGAAACGGCTTCTGATCCTATTATGTAATGAATGTAAAATAATGCTGACAAATACGCCTCAAATGGTCCAATTAATGGGGGAAATGAAAAATGAAATAAATTCACTGAAAATGGAAATTCAGGATCTGAGAACTGAAATAAATACAAAAGGGAACGTAGAGGATGTTAAGAGGCAAACGAGATCATCTGAAAAAACATTTTCAGATGCTATAAAACAACATAGAACAGACAAATCACAAAACTCACAATCTCCAACTTTAATAATAAAACCAAAGAGAAAACAATGCTCCGAACAAACCAAGAAAGACTTAAAAATGAATATACAACCGAATCAACTAAACATAGGAATAAAAAATGTTAGAGAAACAAAACAAGGTGGTATAATAATTAAATGTACAACACAGGACGACATTAAAAAACTAAAACAATCTGCAGAAAAGCGCCTTGGAGAAAAATATAATATTGAAACATTGAGGCTTAACCTGCCTAGAATGAAGATAGTGGGTTACAAAGGCTCATTGAATATGGAAGAGTTAGAAGCCACTATAAAGCAACAGAATACATGGATAGAGGAGGAGAGGATAAAAATTACATACATTAAGAAGGTAAAAAATAGGGAAACCTCCACAATATTTTTTGAATGTTCGCCAAATGTTTATTGGAGAATGATCGACTACAAAAAAATATTCATCGGCTGGGAAAGATATAGCGTATTCGAGAACCTAAGTGTAAAAAGATGTTTTAAATGTCAAGATTTTTATCACAAAAGTACTGAATGTGAAAACCAAATATCATGTGAAAACTGTTCCGGTGGTCACGAAGGTTCAGCATGTACAGAACAAATAAAAAAATGTAAAAACTGTGTACTGGCAAACGATAAGTTTAAAACTAAATATAGCATAACTCATGCTGCATCAGATCCTAAATGCCCATCCACTATGTACCATATAGATCTTTTGAAAAGCAGAATTGATTACGGAAGTTAATGGTTCAATTGGAGCAAGACGATATATTGGAGACATTAGAAAGCGGGGATAATCCTAAATCAATATTGGTGGACGACGAGTTATTGCGTGACAGAGTACAAAACTCCAGAATCTTGTTTAACCTTCTACATGTAAATATTAGAAGTATAGTTAGAAACATTGACAATTTACTGTTACTAATTGAAGGTTTTGGTTTGCATTTTAATGACATAATAATATTAAGTGAAACTTTCAGAGTCCCTTCGACGGATCAATGTAATGTTCCTAACTATCAATTATTTTATAACCACGCTGACTTTAACAAAAATGATGGGGTGATAATCTTGGTAAAAAATCATATCAATGTTGAGTTCTCAAGCACAAAACTGCCAATCTCCCTGGCTACAGTGAGCAGACTAGATTGTGTAGTAAATAATATCAAAATAGGAATCACGGCTGTATATAAACCACCCCCTATATTAAAGTCTGACTTTATTACGGACATATATATGTATCTTGATGGTGCAGGAAAAAGTGGTAATAATTTAGAGATTTTTGTTGGTGACGTAAATATAGATATATTGCATGCAGATAATGATACTCACAATTATTTAACAATGATGTCACAGCTGGGTTTTCAACCATATATTGACTCTGTAACTAGATTTGATAGCGACTCATGTCTTGATCATATTTTTGTTAATCAAAAACTACAAACTAATCTTCACAATATACATTCCTTTGTCTTAGACTCACATATGACAGATCATTGCCCAATTATGCTAAATATTATAGCAAATAATAGCGTTCAAAATAGCAACAATTGCAAAAACATAATAAAGAGTAAACTCGATCTTGATAAATTTTTAGAATCATTAAATGCACACGATTGGTCTGATATTTTGAATGATGCAAATCCGGAGTCCTCAACTGCTAAGTTTGTTTCTATTTTTACTGAGTTGAAACTCAGAGCCACCTCTGAATATTGTGTAGCATTTAAACAGTGTAAAAAGATAAAGGAATGGATAACTAATAGATTAATAATTTCGATAAAGCATAGAGACAAAATGAAAAGAAGATTGTTACGGAGTTACAGCGAACAATTGGAAGCTGAGTACAAAAGATATAGAAATAGCTTAAATAAATTAATAGAGAAACGGAAGAATGATTATTATAAGGCTCAAATAAATCAAAATAAGGGGAATATTAAAAAAATATATAACATAATAAAGAAAGCTACAAACGAAAATACCTCTGAATTAAGCAATATTAGCATAAAGACTGATCTAGGTGCTGACTTTGAGAATGATTTCGCCATGGCAGAGCATTGTAATGATTATTTTACAAATATTGGAATTACGATGGCTAACATTATTCCGATGCCTAATGATCCTTTTAATATAAATTTCTCACAGCAAAATTCTATGTTTTTAACTCCAGTGACTAAAAACGAATTAATTAAGCATATCTTCTCCTTAAAAAGTAATAGTTCACCAGGCATAGATAATATCACCTCTGAATTAGTAAAGCAAACACACCACATAATTATAAATCCACTTCTTCATATAATTAACAGAATATTCGTAACCGGAATCGTGCCTACCCATTTCAAGTTGTCTGTTGTAACTCCGATTTATAAGAGTGGTAAAAAGACACTTGTGAGTAACTATCGTCCTATAAGCTTGGTAAGTTCCTTGGCAAAGCTATTTGAAAAATGCGTCAAGGAAAGATTGTTCATATTTTTTAGGCAGAGCAAACTTTTATCTGAGAACCAGTACGGATTTTTGCCGGGTTGTAGTACGGAGGACGCCTTGTACAGTTTAACATCTAAAATTACTGCTAACCTAAATAATGGAAAAAAGTGTGCTGCAGTCTTTATAGACCTGGCAAAGGCATTTGACACGGTTTCACATGATAAGCTTCTGGACGTTCTATGGCGTTATGGAGTCAGGGGGACCGTGTGGAAAATGCTTCAGAGTTATCTTACAGATAGATATCAAATAGTAAAAATCAATAATACATTAAGTAACAAACAGGTTGTAAAGATTGGGGTGCCACAGGGTACAGTTCTTGGCCCAATTTTGTTTATAATATACATAAACTCTATGCTGTCGCTCGATGTAGAAGGATCAATTATATCATATGCTGATGATACCGTCCTGGTTTTCAGTGGTGACATCTGGTTGGAAGTCAGAGACAAAATGACAAACGGTTTGATTATTATAAGGAATTGGCTAGAAACTTTTAGACTCTCTCTTAACCTGACAAAGACAAATTATATAGCGTTTTCCCTAACAGGCGCCAACAGACCAGAATTTACAAATGTCGAAATTAACCAACAAGAAATAAATGAAGTATCACAAACAAAATACTTAGGGATTATAGTAGACAAACATTTGAAATGGCAATCGCATATTGAATACCTGTCAAATAAAATTCGCTGTATGATTCATAAATTCTATATTCTCAGAGAAATCTTGAACACAAAAATCCTAATCTTAATTTATAAAAATCTTGTTGAATCTCTGGTTCGATATGGAATCTTGGTCTGGGGGGGACTGTACAATAGGGCTCTCTATCGTTTGAATATTGTTCAAAAATGTATACTGAAAATAATGTTTCGGCGGGGTAGACTGTATCCTTCAGAGTTATTGTTCTCTGGGGACATCTGTAACATTAGAACTATGTATATGGTCAGTGTGTCAGCCTTCGTTCATAAAAATAAATCTTTGAACAATGTTATAAGTCACAGTTACTTCACACGGGCTAGAATGAATAATGATCTGATCATCCCAGTAAACAACAATAATATTAATAATTTAAAAAGTGTGGCCTATTTAGGGCCTAAGATATATAATTTGCTTCCAGTAACAGTAAGGACTATATTTAACATATTCAAATTTAAGAAAGCATGCCAAGATCATATAACGAGGGAATTTAATAACCTCAAACATATCTTTAAATAAAATTATTCATTCTTTTTCATCAATATACTGTATTATGCACATATCAAAACAAACACTCATTTGTCAAGTAGTTAGTCTATAAGATAGTATTATGGTGCATACAAGTAATTTTATTACTTAGGCACTTTTTAATTTTTATAGAATATTTTTTTGTCTTTTGTAATCTTTAAACTTACTTGATTTAATGTTAATGAATGTTGATGTTAAATAAATAAATAAATAAATAAATTCAACTTTGAGATAATGCAGTATCTAAATACAACTAAATACATAGTTTGACAAACGCACATCAAATGGCGTAATAACATCCTAAAGCAGGCAAAAATAGGTAAATTAATTACCCCTGTTGTACCTACTTTAACCCTAATCCTACTTAACAATGGACAGAGGCCAATTTTCTTATTAAATAAGGTAATTACTATTGGCAACGCCTATGGTTTACGGTTGTTTTATGGCTTCAACCCTCGATATGAGCTATCAACTGCAACAAAACGGACTTTAGTAGGCAACTTATGGTTAAAAGAGAGTAGAAGAGTCGTCAAGTTAGCTTAAGTAATGTCAAGATTGTTAAGATTGAAGTTGTGTAATATTTGAAAAATTTCGTACTGAGTAAGTTATGCGATATTTAAACTAAGTATATCCGGTTTTTTTTTTTTTTTTTTTATGATCAACACAAGCACTATAGGAAAAATCCTTTAGGGCATTCTGGGAGTGGTGCGTGTGCGCAAAAAGCGGTTCACGTTGGTTTTGAATCGTTGGAGGTTATATTCGTTGGGAAAAACGACCTAGGGAAGGTCGATCCACAAGGATGTAGTCCTCCAGATGAAAGAATTCTTAAATAATGAAGTTCGAGGAGCACTAAGCTTAACCACATATGGATGGGCGACAGTGGTTCGTCGTGTATTTCTGCTATTCGTCGCTCTGGGCGGAATTAAGAGGGCAAGGTCAGCCGAGCACCTTCCATGAAAAAATCTGTAAAAGAGAGTCAAATCCCCAACCTGTCTTCGAAGTTCTAGGCTGTCGTGGTTCTTCGTCAACTCGCGGTCCCCGATCAGACGAATAGCCCTCCTTTCGGTGGAATCCAGTAGCCAAAGAGTATGCTTGGGTGCAGAGCTCCAGACATGAGAGCAATATTCTAGTGATGGTCGAATCTGGGCTTTGTATAGTGTCAAAAGTTGTTGAGGTGTGTACAACTTTCTGGTTCGGAAAAGTACTCCAAGCTTCGGAGAAGCTATCTTGGCGATTCCCACAACGTGGTTATGCCAAGACATGTTTCCTCCCAGATTGACGCCCAGCAAATTAATAGATGAAGCCAGTGGGATTGCGTGTCCGGCCATGACTATTTCCGGTTCTGTAATGTTAACCTTTTTAGAGAAAACTGCTGCCTGGGTTTTTTACCGTTAAATTCGACTTGGTTACTGTCTTTTTTACCGTTAAATTCGACTTGGTTACTGTCACCCCAAGCCAAAATTTCTTCCAGGTCTTTGTTGAGGCGTGATACTTCATGCTGTCTGCGAAGATGTGCGTCGGCAGCCGATGTTTGCGCATTCAAAGAGAAAGATGATATAAGTGTGCTATCGTCAGCAAAACTAAATATCGGATTTTTCGTTTTCACTAGAAGGTCGTTAATGTAGAGTAAGAAGAGAGTGGGAGACAATATGGACCCTTCAGGAACACCGGCATTGATGGTGGGAGAGAAATCCGTCAATCGCCACTTGCAGAGAGCGGTCCTTGGACATGAAATAAAAGGACCACTGACATAACCGATATCATCTTTTCGAGTTCGGGACTATTATTTTATAAGCGGATAATGCTGCTTGCCGGGCCCCGGGCGCTACGTTCCATGGTGCACCTATTAGTGGCTTATTTAGGAATTTGTTTGGTGGTAGGGGTAGCCACCAAGTGGAAAAGTACCGGAGTCGAAAATTTTTCCAGGCCTCACCCGCAATTCGTCGAGAATTTACCCAACTATACTATCAACCAAAATTTAATTACTAATTAAATGTTATTATATCTTTTAGCTTCTGGGGATGAGTTTATTACCTCCTACGTCGTCTCACTAAACTATATTTGGATTAAATTGGGTTCTTTGAATATTCTTTTTCCACTCTTTTTTTATACTCCTAGTATTAGTTTTAAAATATAAGAAGATAAAAAACATCAACACAACTTTAAATATAAAGTATATATGTAGCTAATATATTTTTAGGTTTGTTTTGTTTAAAAGAATAATGGAATATTATAACAGAGTTTTTTTATTGAAAATAATTTAATATCTAATTTTTTTTGTGGATGATTTTAAGATTTATTCATATTTAATACGAACAAAAGTTTTTTTTGGATTTGGGCGTCTATATGACTTACACCCACTCTCCATAGGGATAGTGTAAGTCAATAATAAATAAATAAATAAATAATAAATAATTAATAATAAATAACTAAAAATAATAAAAAATAAATAATAATAAATAATAAATAATAATAATTAATAATTATAAAAATTTTGAAATTTAAATAAAACTCATAGATATAAATAAGTCACATGATTATTCAAGATATGTTTCAAGCGATGCATACATACAGTTAAATCAACACCTCAACTAATATAATTGAAATTGTCAATGCTTTCTTCCTTTTTGTGTCCAGTATCGAGAGATACACTTGACAAGTCCTTTGTGGAATGGGGTAGATCACAGAGCAATTTTTATCATAACTCCTCCTTAAATTTCTCTAGGCTAGGTTTATAAATGAATACCGATACAAAATGGCCGTTGTTCTTAAACTTAGACTAGAAAAGAAAAAGGACGGATAATGCGCCGACTGCGTTTGTTACCATTTGGCACCAAAGTTAAAGTGCCAGTGGCGTATCATTCGAGTTGCCGCAGCCATAAAATAAAAAAGATTGTAAATTAATATTTGTTAGTATATATTTATGAATAGAAAGAACACTTACATCGAGTGATTATTTTGGATTTTTCATTCAGAGTATGTTGTAATGTGATTGTTTTTAATATAAATGCTGTCATATCAACCGATTCTAATATGCAAATGTATAAATCTACAAATTTTCGTCAGTAAGCAATGTCAGTATCTCTGTTATTATTGCAATATGCTTCATTTTGTAGTGTAGTTGTAGTTTCACAGATATGAAGCGAAACTATTTTAAAATAGAGGACAAATGGAAATTAATTAATTGTGAAATTAGGAGTTAAAAAAACGTTGTGAGCAATATAAGAACAATTTTTTTTTTAACCAATATAGGAATAATAAAAAATACGATGGTAATAAAAAGTATACATTGTTTATTACTAAAATCAAAATAAACGAAAATTAAACGTGATGAAATCTTGTTTTATTATACATTTATACAAATACAATAATTCTATTTCTATTTTAATTTCATAATGTCCTTAAACTTTATAAATCGTAAGATACAAATTGAATGTTCTATTAAATAAATAATAAGGCAATGAAATAACATATAGGTACCACATTAGATTGGAAATATTTAGGAGGTTCTTGAAATATGGTCAACAAACACACTTTTTCAACTGTCTTATAAAAAAAAACGCTCTTCAAAATGCTTTGAACACATTCGGTCATTGTTGGATGGTTGCCACTTATCAACCTTCATAATTACTAATCCAAGAATTCCGTCTCTGGAGATCCTTCGGAAATCTACAATTTATAAAATAAAAATAACCGATTATAAAATAAAACCAAATAATTACCCTTCATTGCACGAACGCCACTGGAAAAATTGCGATTTTACTCTGCACAATTTTAAAAACAAGCTAATTTATGAATGAAAATTAAAAAGTATACACTCCAAACCATTATTATTGGCTTTAAAATGGTATAACATAAATTATATTTATAAGCTATGGAAATAAAGTAACTACTTTTTAAGATATTTGCGATTATATATGGCAGATTAAATATATCATTTTATTAATTACCTGTAAAAAGTAACTCCAGGATCTTTCCTACTGCTGTAGCTTTTACAACCATAGGCTGCACATCCCATCTTTATGCTGTACACAGTTTTTTTTACAATAAAGTTTAAGACAGTCGAAAATATCACAAGAAACTGAACTGTACCAACTCGTTTGTTTTCCACCAAAACTACACGTGACTGTTAGTTTTTCGTCACAGACGGATAACTTGGCCCGAGTACGATGCGCGGTATCCTCTCTCTTTCATAATCAAAGGTCTTAAACATGGTCTATGAAGACCAGTAATTTTATTTGAAAATTTTAAATTGATTTTAATCTGTTTCGTCTTTTAAGTAATGTACCTATTACGGTGTGTTTTGTATTGGTGTACCAACCACAAGAGATTTTGTCTATTTATTACTTCATTACTTCCAAACTTTGCTGTGTTACTATTAGTAATTTTCTACAAGTATATGAACAACAAAGTTGTAAGTAACTACGGTTGTCTTGATTACTTAAGAGCTTATCTCTAACTTCGGTCAACCATATATATATATTACTAATGTGAAATTGAAATTTTAATATTTTTTTAGGCTAATAAGATGAAATTCCCTATCAGGCAAAGGTTTCTAGGGCACTGCTGTGCAAAAAAAAGTAGGGCAGCGTTTTAGTTGTGTTAGCCTTTGATTTCAAATATTTCAAAGTTTCAAAAAGTAAGACAATTTTACAGGTAATTATCACAATTATATTAAAAAAAAACCATATGGTGCTAGACCAGCTGGTTGTATGTTTTTTTATAGAATTATTGAATCTGGTAATCAAAGCAAGTTAAGTTGACATATTATTTATACATAAAACTTACCTTTCCTTAGATACAAATTCGATTAAAAATTATATTTTCTGTACCTTTTCAGGCTCATAGCTCTACTATTGTACAACCGGAAAAAAAGCTTGACCATCCCTATAAAGGTATTCAGAAATATTGAAATATATTATATTAGTATTGGAATTAATATTGGAAGTTGGAATTTTTAAATAAGGATGGAAGAGCGAATGTACATAGACAGAAGACAGTATCTGTTCAAGTTGTACCACAGAGATCCTATACCTTGTTAACATGTAAAAAATATGCATCGTAAACATCTTAAAAACGGAATCTCGGTCTAAAAATTTACCACAAAATATTCTTACTCATTATATTATTGACTCAATTGATGTCGGAGCAACCGCGAATTTGTCAACAAATTTTCGACTTCTTTGATGTCATCAATTAAGCCATAAATAAAATTGATATTATTTTATAACAACCAGTTTTATATAGGCATATTTTCTTGATGAATTATCATTTTAAATAGTATGATTTCTTAAACATGTCCTCTCAGCTCTTTTAGCTAACGCCAATAAACATATATCGTTGGGCCGAACAAAGAATGAAAGTGCGTCATTACTTTACAGCCAAATCAAAGACCTGTTATTTTTAATATCTTATTCTTTGTTTTATCAGTTAATTAAAAAGGATAAAACAGACAACGTTTTATATGGAAACGTAATACAATTCCAGTTCATTAAAATATTGACATTGTTATATACAATTGAATTATCAAAATCAATTTATAAGAAAAGAACCATTATTTACAAATTTGTTTCGTCTTTGTAAGTAGTGTTACATATTATTATTGTATGTATATTTGAATAATTGCGTCTTCTCCGTTAAGGACAAACATAAGTATAAAGCATCGACTACCATTTTAAAATGTAATTTTTGACGTTGTTACAATAAAGAAGCCTTTCGTCTTTGAAATTTTACATTAACAGGTCACATTCCATTTGTCTAATATCGTACACTATACCGGGTGTTCCAGGAGGAACGCTCACCCCTATATCTTTTTTATTGTTTGAATTGCAGAGATAAAATTTGGTGGGTTTATATGTGATATTATTTTGCATGTTATGAGATGACGGACTCCATTTTGTCACTTCCGGTTTAACCAGAAATTACTTCAACTTTGGATTTCTAAATAGAACCCTAGTATATTTTTATATTGATATTGTACATTCGACGACCAACGACACCCCATACATATCTTTTTGACATTAAAATTTTTCTTTTTTCATCTAGATTGCTATGAACTCTCTAAAATAGTTTACTTCTAAGCCAAACGATGGCGGATTTTAAATTTGTAATTATGTTCATTTGTTTGTTAGCATCATGGGTATCTAGATAAATGCAAGGCCGTTTGCGCATCTTGTTGTATTTTTTGTCATGAATTGATATTTTTAATAAACTATCTCTCCTTTTTAACTTGACACAAGGGTGTGCGATATCAAATTTTGTTGGAAAAAAAGTGATCTATCTTCTTGTCCGAGTAGCGAGTATATGTTTCCATGTGAAAACTTTGGGGTTTCTGGAAAAAACCTAAGTGCGAAAAAATTTAAAACACATAAATCTTGAAAATAGCAATCTAGATGAAAAAATACAAATTAAAGGAAAAATTATTTAAAGTGTCCAAAAGTTACGTATGGGGTGTTTTGAATCGATATAGCAAAAAATATAATAAGTTCTCCATTAAAAATCTAAAGTTGAGGTCATTTCCGGTTAAACCGGAAGTGACATAAGAGTTCGTCATAAAATGCAAAATAATACCACATAGAAACCTACCAAATTTTATTTCTGTAATAACAATAAAAAAGTTATAGCGGCGAGCGTTCCTATTGATACACCCGGTATACTTGATTTACACTCGTTGTTTTAAGTAATTATTACTAAATAATGTATGTAATGTAATATATACATTTGATATATTATTTTAAGAATTAATTTCATGTATTATTTAATATCTACATGTATTGCTAATCTTAACAAGAACACTGTGACCTGTTAAAAAGAGGTTTGTTTAGCCAACAATGAAACAATAAATGTCTAAACAAGCTGCAAGTTTCAGTTCGACCTAAGCCAAAAATTAAATATTATTGCTTTAAAATATTTTAAATGAAGCTTACCGGACACTTTCTTTCCATTTTTCCGCCATTGAATTTGAGGTAGAGGATCCCCTTTTGCTTGACAGTAAAACCCCGCTATGCCACCAGCTTTGACTTGTTGATTTCTGGGTTTTGTGACTATTTCGGGTGGATCTGAAAAATAAGAAAATATATTAGAGCTGAAAGTTATGGCAAATGATTGGTAGAGGTCAATAGGAGTGATCATTTTGAACTTTCTAGTATAAGTAACGTACGAGTGAGAATTGTATGCATTTCTACAATAAGGTGGAAATATTTTCCAGACCGCCACCAAAATGAAAATTTATTACTATTATAAAAAAAATATAATTTAAGTTTTTCATTGGTTTATGCCGGCCTCAGACGAATATTGGCGTACTTGACAAGTAAGCTAGGACTGTCACTTTGTATGAAAAATAGTGATAGCGATCGTTATCTGTTAGCAAATTTGTGCAAATTCGTACTCTGTATCACTGTTCGGATTGTTTCGTAGTTGGCCAATATAGTACGACTTTGCAAGAGACGTAATTCTATCTCTTTTTATCTTTAGCTAAATACACGCTTTGTGTCTCTTTTATGATACGATTATTATGAACATAAACTTAATCTAAAATTTTATTTGTTATTTGAAATTTAACCAGTATTATTTAAACGAAATGGAAAAACTGAATATTTGTGGGATCAGGGCAGTGAGAACTAATCCAGCTCAATGGGCTGTATTAGTAGATTTTTTTTCACAGCTTTACGGGATTAAACATACTTTGGCATCGTTCATTTTTTGCGGGGTTCTAGGAAATTGAATCCACAAAGAACAGAAAACATCTACCATTGAATTGACCACTTCATAGATCATTAGATAGATTCAATTGGTCGAAAGTCAGTTTTTCAAATTCACGTACAAAAATCAATATATTTTAAGAAGTTTCAGCGGTGAAAATATGTTTTTATCACAATAGTCGAAACCAACATTAATTATCGTTATAGCTTTGATAGCCATGATTTTCAGTAATTTCATTAAAATATTCTAATTTAGAGAAATAAAATGTTATTTCGCAAACTGGAAAATTGTCTCTGAATGAGACAAATCTAAAATTAAATCTTATCAACAAATCACATAGACAGAAATAAAGTTTTACGAGACGTGAAGTCATGACAATAAAGTTTTGAAAATTAACGTTAAAAATAACGCCTTCGTTTGGGAAATTCATCAGAAGTTCTGTCTGCGGAATTAGTTTATGTATCATTTACAAGTCAAATAATTTCATTGCTTAATTTGTTCTGAGCGTTATAAAAGACGAAATTTCGTCGACAAAATGATGTACCAAGGTAGCTGAATTAAAGAAAAATCACAAAAAGTTCTCAAACTACTAGTATCGACCGTATATCGCCCATTTGCGAGAATACCGGCACAACTCAAAAATTCCTATTTTTGAGATTATTGCATTATCATATGCGGGATGACGATTTCTATTTGGTGACACAACGGCATTTCCGTATTTATAGTGGTTTTTGAGAGATGGCGCTGCTGCCGTTGGCTCATCGCAGGATTCAGCCTGTCGAATTTATCAAACAGTGACAAATCTTAGTTGTGTTGAGTGTTGAGTGCCTTGAGGTAAATGTTGTGCTTTTGTCAGAACGAGTGAAGCATTTCAAAAATTTCTTTTTTGGTTAGGATTTTTTTCACAAATACTGAAACATTTTCTGATGATACGTTGATATTAGTATATATAACATTACAAATAACGACATGACTCTAAATTACAACTAAAAAACCAATGTAACTTTTTTTCCTTTAAAAATAAAAAAAAATATTTATTATAATTAGTGTCTTTATCATAATAGAAAGTGCAGTGCAATTATCTCAATTTGTGGTTTTTTTAATTGTGCCGGTAAAGCCCCTAAACTTTAGAATAGGTGTAATTTACTTAATGGAAAAAGGAAGACCTGACTTGACAGGAAAAAGGGGGGGGGGGGGGAGTTTTTGAGGAAGAAACAATTCACGTTCCTTGCTATGTTGTAAACAAAAAAACAATCTAGACAGTCTGAAAATTGATATAATTTTTACATTATCATTATCCACTGTCATTTGTCATTACTGTTGAAAACTTTTTTGTGGGTTTTGAGTATTTGTTAAATCTAAGTACTGTTTGAAAAATAATAATTCTTAACTTGATACGTTAAGAATGTTAAGAATGTGCCAAGTCTGTCGTAAACTGGATAATTGAAATCAAACTTTATCGAGTCAAGTCCCTCGATTGTTTAATCGAGTCATCAAACCGATCAAGTTTTAGGAAAAAAAAACAGAAGAGACAGAAGTTAAAAATAAACGGAGATCCTAACTGTAGAACTTTGTTGTATTTATTTTTGAAAATTTCACACCCGCATTTTTAAGCTAATCAGAGACTGGTTCTTTGTGTGGTTACCATTGAAACCCAGCATATTTCCGGAAATATTCATCCTCCAGGATATATACCTGGATGAGATTAATAAGTGGAAATATTTATGTCAAAATAATGGCACATGGAATGACCTTTGACTTGGAATTGTCAAATAAAAATTATATTTTAGTTGTGTAATTTTCTTTTACTGGGTCCCCCATTATAAATTATCGAGAATAATACTCCAAGCACTAGGGAGATTACAAGTGAAAATAACAGGCGTCACATAGTCATGTACAAAGCACATAGAAATACCGGGTCCATATTTGTATTAAGTCAATGTGCCGAACCTACGGGTACTATTTAAACAGGCCGTACTGTAAAAAAATGAGGCACATATTGATTAGTGACCATCAGATCTTTACTGGCGAAAACCGCCAATATATTCAGATGAACTTATTATAATATCATTGCATTTGAAGGAAAATTAAAGTTAGTTATTTTAATAATTAAAATTCTTTTTAATAGAAAAATTTTAATAGAAAAATAATTGAAAGAATTAAAAAAAAGTTATCTTATTTTTACATTTATTACGTCCTTCGACGTTCGAGATAATACTAAATTATACTAAATACTCCTTTTTTGGTTTAATGCAGACTTTCTGCAAACAGCCCACTTGATCTTTAAATGATAATTTAAATGCACGATTTTCATATCGCTACAAAAAGAAGACCTTTATTATTATCGAGACATTGTCTTCCATTATTACAACTACTCCATATTGATAATGGTAGACTTAAATTTTATATAATTAATGGATTATTCCGTAAATATAAACAATTTCGTAGTGTGCTCAAAAAAGCTATCCCGAAATCTGAAATTTAATATTGTCAAACAAATAACACAGTTCAAAACTTATTTAGCCTCAGAGCAGAAGACGCAAAAGTCAAGATAATAACGAAGTTCTGATTATTACCATTAAAAATGTCGTTTTGTTCGAGGCCATTCATCAAAACTTCAGTCTGCGGGACAGAGTAATGTCTCATTTGCAAGTCGAATGATTGTATTGCGTTATTTGTTTCGTGCTTCAGCCAACCCCTAAATTCACATAATTTCGCAGAGTTTTAGCAAGAACAATACTTTTACAGTGAAGGCTCGTGCTTTTGGGAATACACAAAAATCCTAATCTGAAGAGTTACCATTAAAAATTACAATAAGAGTAACTGTTGCTACATTTCGTGCAAGTGGAGAATTATGATTGGAAAGAGAGTATAAAAAATCTATTTTCTACCTAGTACTATACATAATATATATATTGACTATTAGGCCAGTAATAATATACATCAGACCATTTTGGCTGAGTTGTTTATCCTGTTGGGCTAATGAATAATCCAACTTTTCAACCTCGAGTGCCGAACGCAACGTTGTCCAATGTACAAAAAAACGAAATTTTCGCCCTTTCTTCAGTTTTTGGCGATTTAAACCCTAAAGCATTAGGTTTTCGATAATACCCATTTAGTACGTTCTCAAAGTAGAATGAATTTGCTACAATATGAGACTACAACCGCTTCTGTGCATCCAATGATATCCGAAATATTGCTTTTTAAAATTTATCGATTTTTTAAAAGTTGGAAAAATGAAATAAAGTAAATGAAATAATTATTTAGGCATATACCTTTCAACAAATACTTATTTTTAAAAAGAATTTCCTCGAACATTACTTTATATGTTTCAAAAATTAGTGGGCCTAACTTTAGTTTAATGCCTTTTTTGTGTGCAAAGGAGCTCTTGTTGTTGAATTATCTAAATTTATACGCGTATAATTTAAATTAAACAGGGAATTCTCGGGTTCACTAAAAATACCCACAAGGACGATTATTCCCCACGTAAACCCTACAGTCGACCAAAATCCAAGTTTTGGGGAATTACCCCCCAGATTGGCAACCCTGCACAACTCATGGGCCAGGTGGAAGGGAGCGGTAGGGAGAAATAGGGGACTTCGCAAAGAAAACGTCACCAGCGGCGGAATTAATGCGATACTTTAAATAATGCAAAAAAAATCCGCTTTCGCAAAAATCGATAAATTGCTAAAAGCTGTATTCCGGAACCTATTTGGTCTACAGAGACGCTTGTAGTCTCAAATTAAATCAAATGTAGTATTTTTCGAAAATGGACTGAAGAGTTATTATCGAAAAAATCTTTCAGGATTAAAATCGTCAAAAACTGAATGAAGGTCGGAAATTTCGCGGTTTCATGTAAATTTGACAACGGCACTCGAGGCCGAAAACTTGGATTATTCATTGGACCAACATCATAAACAACTCAACAAAACATCAAAACTACCGGATTTGACGCACAGTAGCCGCGCCCTCTCAATTATTGGAGTGAGTAAATTGTTAGAGCTACTGAATTTCTTGAACGCCGAATTACATAGCGAATATAGAGTGACAAAATAATCACATATCGAAATCAATATTCGGAGTGCATAATAAATATTAACACTAAATAAAAGTGTGACTGGAACTCGTCAGCAATAGTTTAAACATTTATACTATCCAGGAAGGTTTACTATTAAAAGCAAACTTTAGAATGATATATTTTTGATAAATGCCTATATGTATTTTTTATATTTGTTTTTGCCAAGAAAATTATCAACTTAAACTAAACACGCATTACACAAACGGAATTTTGTGCGAACACCTAAGATCAAGTCTACATCAATTTCTCGAAGACACCAGAAATTTCAACAAACTAAAAAATAGATGCGACTGTCAGCGAATTCCTTAAATTAGGTCTACCCATATAGATTTCTCGAACTTTTCTGTATATCTTGCGGATAAGTTCCTCCTCATTTTGGGCTGTTTATCCCCAATCGTAAATTTCCTAAGGAAAAGGACATAAAACCCTTCTATGGTGGTCTGGAGAAGATTAGCAGAATTATCGTTTCCGGTACAAATTATATGGTATGGCCGGTTAGTCAATTTTGAGTATATTTGAGGTAAAAATCTATTAGAGTCCCTGAAGTTCCTACCAAAGCTTGAGAGAAATCAGTTGCCGCAGTATTTATCGATCAGTCATTGTTGGCTAGTCTATATGCCCTGATCTTGTGAAACCCTGATGATACCATTTAACTTTGCAAATATCCTCAGTCGCTGCTCATTATAAATTAATAATTAAATACAGAATCCAACAGTGCCAAAGTCTGCTCGCTTTGACCGCTTACTTGACCCAAATTAAAAAACAAAACTAATCAAAATATTGAGATTCTTTTACACAGACCAAAATATGTTATTGATGTGGATATGTGTGTGTGAAACAACTTTCATACAGGAAAAAAATGTAAGATAAAATAAGCCAATGATAAATGAGAAAAACAAGTTAAAGTCTTGTAAAAAAAATACTTAAGATTATTCGAATTATAAATATGTCCAGGATTTGGGTAAAGAGGTCTCAGATATTTCGATCTTTAAAGTCGACTAAGCATAATTACATATTTCAAAAGGAGTATAGAACTCGCGACATCTACGCCTACCCAAAGCAGCAACTTCTGAAAGACCAATGCGTAGGGTTCATTCTGCAAAAATAGAAAAACTCAGCGGTTAAATATCCCGTAACAGAGAATAAATAGAATATGTTTCTTTTTTCCATTTCTTAAACTCGTCCTTAGACGTGTTTTGTCCTTATTAAGGCTCATCAGTGAGTCTCGAGTCTGACAAAGGGAAAAAGGGTCTTGCAGCACTATCAGGTGGACTGTAAAATGAGTATAAAACTCGCCAGAACATCTCGCGGTATATTTGTCAGACTCGAGCTTTATTGATGAGACGTAATAACGGCGAAGCGCTTCTAGGGATGAGTTTATCAGGGAAAAAGGAAACATATTCTATTTATAATTACATATTATGTTGTGTTGCCGTTGCCGCTCCTGCATTGAAGATAAATATCACTGTTCATTAAACCTTTAGGTACTTATAGATACCTTTAGGCATTGAACTCAGTACTTGTAATTGCGAGGTAAAAAAGTAATTACAACTGGCAGGCATGCGACGATAAATCCGGGAACTTCTCTTAACATCGCGACTGAGACCTTGGAGAAGAAATTTCAGAAATTTTGCAGGAATCCACTTATTCTCTAATTTGTAAAAATGCACTAAAAACAATCTGGTTCTACGGCGTCCGACGATGACATTTTCATTAATATTTTATTTAAATAATATTTATTAGTCAACGACGGGCTACCACTGTATGTTTGAAATACGGGGAGGAATAAGGATCTATTTATACAAACACATATACGTTTCACTGAACTTTCATGGGCTTATGCGTACATCAAGTAGATTTTCAAATTTTAAATTAATTAAAGTCGTAAAAGTTAAATTAGTTTCAGCACTTAGGTATAGACCGAGGAAAACATTTATGTTTGATTGTGCCTGTCCTTAGGTTTGAGGGAAATATACGAAGGCCATAGTTAGTTGCAAATAAAAATGCATCAGAAGATCAAAAATTTAGATATAGTTAAACCAGGGTAAGAATTTAAATATTTGATTTCGTGATCTTAAGAATCCTGTAACTCACTCACTCAAAATATAACTCAAGGTTAATCTATAAAATTGTATCCAATGACAATCGTATTTCCCAAATATATCGATTTAATCGAATCGAAACATATCGACTGCGTAGACTCGGCTACAGCTTGTCGATGAATATCCTAAAACCTAACCTCAAATATCAGGAATATATTTTTCGGCGGGAAGCAATGTTACCAGTAGTACTAAAGCACTAGATTTAGTACTTTTTAAAGATATATAGACATTTATTTTAGTACCTTCGAACTCAAATCTATTCCTTTTTCAAAATATACTCGACATATCGTGAGGTAACGGGTATATAATAAATATTGACTCGAGTTAGGCTTCCTTTAAAGGAAGGAACCGAGCTTTTTTTGAATATTGTCAGTTGGGCATGGGACGGGACCTGTTTTTAGATATTGCCATGCATTCCTATGTGCAAAAAATTTGTACCCAGTTTATAAAATCTAGTTCTTTTTTTAAGTAGCAATCTAGTAGAAGAAGGCAATCGACTTCTCCTTATCGATCGACATGAATGCGATTGTTCGTGGTCCCACTGATGATCACATTATCCCGAAATTTATATTTTTCATAAAAAAACTTTCTCGCCGCTACACTTGAATCCTAGTGACCCCTCCCCCTAAATAAGTGCGCCTCGATCGCCCCATCACTTTAGAAATATAATCGGTATGTGAAAACTGGAATAGGTTTCTAGTCGCTGAGCTTCGTGTGTCAGCGACTTTACAGAACCATAAAAAGTGTGTAATATACGTTAAGGCAACGTTCATAAATTTACGTTGTATTCATTTAAGGCACCAATAGGTCGGAAAATGCAGTGCACTTATTTTAATGATGGTAAATTAGACTTCCGTGCCAGAGAAGTTTTGTAATTAATGAAGCCGGGGAAAATTAGACTTTTACCTATAAAACAAATAATTTGTTAAAATACAACGTAATCCGATTAAAACTGCCAAGAGTCACAATGTCAAAGGGGGGATGATAAATTGTTCTTTACCTTAAATCCTTTCTATGTGAAATTGTTTTTTGATTTATGGGCTTTTAAAAGATTTTTTTCATATCCGAGCTTCGATATTGTCAGATATGGATTAGTTACTAAGGTAAATAATACACTGAATATTTTATTTACCGAATAAGAGTTAATAGAAAAAAGCTGATCGTTTTAGAATGATATAAGAACAACAAGGGCGGTTTTTTTTATTACATTGGTATATAATCTATTAATTTCTTGCGTTTGTTCTAAAAAAGAAAAATGTAAACAGACATTATTAAACCATTTTTATTATTATAGGATTTTATTTTATAAAAGGGTTCAATTTCATTTGGGGGAGTATTTTTTCTAAATTTTTTGTTCTTTATTCGCCGGACAGGGCCATTTCCGAGGGGAGCTACTGCCTCCATGGGCTCCAAACCACGATCCTCGGGCCATATGCTGATAAAGATACCCCGTAAAGACATTAAAATATGCTCACAAGTATGCAACAATAATAATAATTGCATATTAGGCTCGACATATATTTCATATTGGTCATCCATCATGCATGTCATTGATTGTCCGCTTGATATCTACAGATAATAAAAAATTAAATAAATCGATTTTCACGTACACGCATAACAGAATCTCTCTTTTTGGCAGACCCATTTGTCTATTCCCTCTTAGAACTTTCTCGAGTACACTTAACTGATAATAACAGAGAGCAGCCAGTGTGTCCAAAAATGGGAAAAGCTGAAGCGATAATTAAGAGTCGGCTACTGCACACTAAAATTTGTTGAAGTGAACACGCTAACACGATATTTGATATTTTTGAAAATTCTCCATAATCCAAGATATTAAGTAAATATTAGCAAAATCTTACATCGTTTCTATTTTATACAGGGTGTTATGGAAATGACGTATCATATTTAAACATGAGATGAAAAGAAATTGAAAAAAAAAGAACCAAAAATGGCGCTTTTAATTAATAACCGAATTATAGCACCTTATGTAAAACCAAATAAACACACCTGTTACTACTGACCAAACGTAAACAAGCTATAGCCATATGTAAACAAAGCAATTTTGAGATAGGTTATGGCCAAAACGTCACTGAAATTTGAGCAGTGTTGTCGTTAAATTCTTTAGAAGATCAATAACCGGTTGACAGAAGATGTTTATTTTTCAAGGTATATTTCTAAACTTTTACGTTCAGTTGTTCGCTGGGAAACAATTTCTGATTTATAAACTTGAACTGACTCGAACGAACCGCCGCGGAATTTATAAATAGTCAGGTTCAGATTTCTTCAATTCGAACGACACTCGTCAGATCTGAACAACCTAAATTTATAATGTCACTACTCTTTAGAGAAACATTTTTTTAAAGCTCTGTTACCTTTTCGGTATTATTTAAAACAACACATAAACGCACCTTAATTAACGCGTACACTCTTGCTGGTTAGAAAATGCTCCCATCTAAGTTTTTTACATGGATGAAGGATTTATGAACGTAAAATTTACAACTACTTTCAATATTGTTCTAATGGTAAATAATGTTTTAGCTGACATTCCGTCTTCTGTCGGCCGGGTGAATCGATCTGTGAATTTCGGATCGGTGTTTCCAAACTACCAAATACTAATAACAAGAAATCCAGCTTGTCGACAAAGAGTTTTTGCTGTTTTATAAGTTTAAATTCATACGTCGCCTAATTTTCATCTGTAATATTACTTTCCGTATTATTTTTTTCTCTACTGCAGGAAAAAATTAATATTTTTAAATTTGGTTTTAAATTTTAAGTTTTACCGCGTAAATCTCGAAGTCTGGTAAATGGAAACTGTTAAGAATTTAAGGTAGCGCCATCCTACGGCAACTTAAGTATTAATTATATTAGTTTCTGTAATAAAGATATGTTTTAATAGAGGGCGTAAACATGTATTTTCCTAAATAATATGTAATAAAAAAAAAGTGCTCAATTAAACTCGCTGTATTTAACGATAGTTCAATGGAACTACACTATTCACAGATGAGCTTGGCTTTACCGGAGATGGAATATTTAATCAGCGAGTTATAGAGGAGAGACAAACCCAAACACGTTAGTCGCTGTACTACAAAAGTTAAAAAGTTGAAACTACAAGACTTTACAAGAAGGTTACAACAGTGGTACATACAGTCAAGTCGAAGTACCTGACTAATTCCGAAGTTCACAGATGCGGTTGGCTTTATCCGAGATGGAATATTTAATTAGCGAGACCAATAGCCAGATAAGGTTTTTCATGAACATATCGGCAGGTATTATTGATAATCACCTAATAGGACCACATATCCTGCAAAACGACCTGCTAGAACTTTTAGAAAATGTTCCTTTGGGTCGGATAAGGGACATGTGGCTTCTGCAAGCATAGTTTACGAATTGTCACTGAAATTTGGTCGTCCTATGTGCGTTTATTCTAGCGTACGGTAGTGTTTATAGTGGTTTTGTGGGTGTCTGTCAGTTTCTTTAAGTGATTTAGTTAGTTTAGATATGCCGGTCATGTCCCGAGATTGGAAAGAAGAGGACGAAGCAGTTTTAGTGGATATAAGCAAGCGAGGAGTAGACTGTGACTTTGAGTTTACTTCTTAATAGCTATTAGGCAGTCCCACACTATTATCAGGGCACTTATAGAGCATAAAGTGTGAGCATGACGTGATGAGCATAGAGTATCCTCGATTTACTTTCCTTGTGTCCTAAGGTAAGCTAAATAATTAATTTTATAAGAAACTAAAAGTTCTACAGTTTTACAAAGATTGGCAACATTGCACGAACATGTGTTTGTCAGACAGCTCCGCCGGATAATATTATATGGTGCCGCGGAGTCACCTGTAGGTTTAGGGGTGAATTACACCACTTTTTAAACGTTCGATTTTAAAAAAATGTAGCGCTTCTCTAGGACACCCCAGGAGTCACCCATTTAAATATAATACGTCATTTCCATAACACCCTGTAGAATGTAAAGTATCAGCATAATACATAATGCAACAATATTCAAACATTTTTATCGCCTCTCCTTCAATTTTATTGGCTTGTATTATATAACTGAAAATAGTATTTCCGTCTATATTATGAACTATATAGCTGCCAGAAATGCAGCATCTGGAAAAGCTAAAATAGCTTAATAAAAAATAAATATCGGCCATTTGTCAACCGGACATTACCTACAAAACCTATATTGCCGTTTTGAAATGTACCTGCATTAAAGATTTTCCCGCATTTGGCACTGCAAATCAACTAAATTGGCGTATTTTGAATTTGAATCCGACGTTTTCCATCAAAACGTTATCTGGTAACTCATTTATTCTGACCCAGACGCGTTTAATATTTAAACAAATCAAATATGTTATGCATAAAGTAAATTTCAATACGTATTTATTTCTAAAAATTGTTCACAGAGATGATTATTATTTTGATTTTTCTCGTATTTTTTTTAGCACAGCTCATTTAAAGTAAGCTAATTAAGAATACTGGGCGGGGTACAATATAATTGGTAAAAAGCCATGTTATGCTCGATTTAGAAAATAACTTATATGAGGGATACTAGAAAAGTTTTTTCCTTAATTATTTGGAAAGAAAACTTAGTTAAATTAACTATAAAATAATAAAACTAACCATAAGTTATATGTGACTAGAATAACTTTTATTAGGTTTTATAACATTTACTAAAATCTTTTGTAAAAATTAAAAATATATTTAGTATTTACTTGATTTTACTGAATTGATTAGAAATACTAACTACAGTTTTTTTTATAAAACATAATACATAAACTACAATATTATTTTGGTACATATTATTAATAAAAAAAATGTAATTAATACTATATTTTATAGGAAATCGTACAATAAAATCTTTAATATAAAAATTTTACTATATTGTTTTTCCATGTTTGAAACAAAAGTTGTTATTCTGTAAAAGTACCTAAATCAAAAAAATATGAAATATAATTTCTTTTTGGGTCATTGTAGACAACGAGCTAAACTTTATGTTTTGTAATCCTAAACTACAAGCTCCACATATATTTTTTATCGGTCTCGTACCAAATATGATATGTATAGTATATAGGGTGTCCCACCGGGAACCGCCGCGATCGATATACTGGAAAACTATACATAGGAAATTTTTGAACATTGGACATTAAGCTAATGCTGATGGGGGCAACTCGGCTAAAATATTTTCAATATGGCGGTTACACTGGAAGTCGGTGTCAACTTACTTATTTTAAATGAAACACCTTACATATGATTACATTTTTGGATTCTACGCAAGACCTTAAAATAATCATTAATTTTTGCTTTTATTGTCTAATTTGGGTTGGATTGCAAAGGACCTGCTTTAATAGATTTTCTTGTAATATTTTGATAACTATTAATACAGAGTGTTCAACAAATAAGATTAAAAATAAATTGAGGAAACTGCAAAAAATCTACATTTTCAAATGGAAATCCCCAGATTTTATAATGATTTTCTATCATTAAAAATAAGGGTAAGTTTGTATAAGGTTGTCATTCCGAAAATTTGTAGTTTTCGAAATATTGATGATTTCATATTTTTATATGACCATTGTGCTCCGGATTTTAAGTTCAGTTACTCCTAGTTGGCTATGACGGCATTGAAAAACAGTCAAGTGCTAAAGAATGTATGAAGTTATAATCTTAATTAGCATTTGAAAATTATTAATCATCATTTAAACTAATTTGTTATTTATATAATTAATATGATAAAATAATATCAAGAACATATATTTCTTTAGCATTTGACTGTTTTTCAACGCCGTCATAGCCAACTAGGAGTAACTGAACTTAAAATCAGGAGCAAAAGGGTCATATAAAATCCTCAATATTTCGAAAACTACAAATTTTCGGAACAGATGACAAAACATACCCTTATTTTTAAAGCTAAATAGAAAATAATTATAAAATTTAGGGGTTTCCATTTGAAAATGTATAGTTTTCTCAATTCAATTTTTTACTCTGAATTAATAGTTATCATAATAATATAAAAAATCTATTAAAGCAAATCCTTTTCAACAGGGAATCCAACCGAAACTAAATAATGAAGGCTTCCTTACAGGAAAAATTAATAATTATTTTAAGGTCTGCAAACAGCATATTTGATATAAAAACTTAGATATGTGAAACACATTTAGACTTAGGTATAGAATATGATATACGAAATCTGCCTAGAATCTAATATATAGGATGTTCTATTTAAAATAAGCAAGTTAACACCGACTTCCGGTATAACCGGAAGTTCCACCATAATGAAAATATTTTAGTCGAGTGGCCTCCATCAACATTAGCATATTGTGTAATTTTCAAAAATTTCTATAGTTTTTCATATATCGATCGCTGCGTTTCTCGGTAGAACACCCTGTATTATTTTTTAAGGAGTAAAAGCACTACTTCTATTTTTTTTTATCATAAAAAGTTGCTTTTACAATATGAATAAAACATAATACTATTTTTTCTTCAATGTTGTTTATTTATAGAAAAATAAAGATATAATAATTGTTTTTATTTTTTCATTTAAAAATTATCAGTTCCGAGTGGCGGCCCTAGCGTTACGCACCAAGGATTTATTATTATGTCAGTGTATTGAGAGTTATTTTCTTTAATTGTTACTCTTTTGAAAATGCCATCTTTTAAAACCATATTTGCAATTTTGATAGTGTCTATTATTAATATTTGTACTTTTAATTTAATGTTTAAATAGTTAAGTAAGTGCCATGTTGTATTTCTCTTTAAATAAATAAAGCTTATAACTTTCTTTATTATTCAACATATATTTATTCATTAGCACAAAGTCATACTTTTTCCTCCGCCCTCAGTGGCAGAAAAGTATTTTAACTTCCGCTGCCAATGGCAATCCCCTACTGAAAAGGACCAAAAAACTGAAAAGGTAGATAATGATTAGTAAAAAATTTTTATTGACGTTTGAAGAAAATAATTATTTACACTACAAGGGAATAGCACTTACCAGTCGAGGACGGATTATATCCAAGCGACAGCGAAGGCTGGCAAAAAGTCCGAGACTGATAAGTACATACTTACCTCCCTACAGAAGTAAAACGTACTTACCTCCACCAAATCAGTGTCATTAAGGAGTCCTTATCACGTAGGAAGTACAACAAATTATTGTTCAGACCGAAATCATTTTAAATTTTTATGTTTGGTCGAATAAATCTAGTCAATAGTTCTATCACTTAAATATGCACGATGTAGATTGGAAACCTTAAAAAATATTTAAATTTAAATAAGTTAAATTTCTTGTAAAGGTGCGTGATGCGATGCGGCGTTTTGCATGTAAATGATTGTATTTAAGTAGCATAACTTCTTGAATTGAACTTTAACTTTTAATTTAAAGCGTTTTAGGGATCCTCAAAGGAAATAATTAAAGAGAATTTATTTAGCTCGGCAGAATTCTCTAAAATTACATTTACTGTTAGCGACTCAACAACTTCTGGCCTGTAGCAATACCCGCTTGCGGCTCCTTAGATGGGGTTTTAAATTATGTAAAGTGGCAACATCCAAATTACCGAACACTCTAGTCACTCGAAGGTATGCAATTTCTTTAGTTACACTTACTTCCGTTATACTGAAACTTTTCAGAAGTATATTCATCACGCTATTCATAAGAATGAAAGGAATGAAACAATGTTACACAGCAGAGCAGCTTTATGAGCGAGAGTTTTTAAAATTTTAGTATAAAAATTCAGTTTATTCAATTCAGAAATTGATTGATCAAATGATATAAATAACTGGACTGAACGAATGTTTTCGGGTGTTTAAAGGCGCAAATTTTGTAATCAAATTACCATAATCTTGGTAATATAATGGCTTAAACTTTATAGGAAATATTACCTGGAATAACAAGTAAGCTTAATTCACTTACGATTGTATATTTTTAAAATATCGATGATGTAAGATTCCATTTATCCTCGATACAATATTATTCAGTCACCATTACAGTTCGAACCCTATGGGGAAAAAATGTATTGTTCGATTTAGGTAAAATTTCTCTTCATCATAAGTTTTTGGATTCACCAGTTTTGCTTCAATAATGACAGAAAATGCCGCTTTTGTTATCTATCAAATTTAACATTTTCTCCACAAAATGTCGAAAAATGGGATTTATTGATCGAATTTTAAAAAATTTTATTTGGAAAAGCTTCGTATATCCTAATTTTATGCCTGTAAGGGGTCCTCCCTGGTCCTCACAATTTGAAGTGAATGGAGGTGTATTTCTATAGGTTGTGGTTGATTAAGGAAACTGCCTGATTATATAGGATACGGCCCAATAACAGTTCATTCGTTTTCCACAATATAAAGTTTATTTAATTAACACTAAGCATTTACTAAACTATATTTACATTTGCGGAGAATGAATTTCCTCGAAAGTTTATTTGAGAAACTTGAGTAAGTAAATAAGTAACGAGAATGTACTGATTCATATTTCGCTTATCCTTTTCCGTGTCAACGGGTTTTTTGAATATTACCTTCCACCAATCATCGCACTGGATTTAATTGATAAGGGAGAAGAATATTTAAAATATCGTTATCGGAGCGGTCAATTGATAAAGGAAAAGGTTTATACAAAACTATCGTTTGTTTAGACTAGTTTAGAGTATTAAAATTTACAAAGTAGTATGCCTAGTGAAATTGTAAACAAATATTTTATTATGTTTTTATATGCCTTTGTAGTTACCGTAGTTATTTTGGGAGAAAGAAAATTAAACATTATTATATTCAACAACCCCTGAACAATGCCCACATACGAAATTTACACAAACCTTAAAAAAACTATGTTTAAAATTAATTAGGGACTAATTGACGCGTTAACTGTAAGATTACCATGTTCTTACAGATCTATTACTTTAGATGAGAATTAACATGAACTTTAATATATTGCCAAACTTATGTTAACGATGACTTATGTCATTCAGTACCTTAAGGTAGCTTTGAAATATCGGCCCTTAGTATGCTAGTTTGGGTCATAATTAAGAAAAACTTATGATTAATTTAAATTTTACATAAATTGAAAATCCCATTTGGTTCCAACCTTAATGGTGACCTGCATAATACATGAAAATACGCATTTTTGAGTAAAATTCAGTATTTTGAAATTGAATATACCTACTTTTCCTATGATCGATTTTACCTTACTTTATAATGATGACAATTCACATAATGTGAAATATGTTGCCAACACCTAATTGACAAGTAACTAAACGCTCGAGCTCAGTTAATCACTGAATTGATAAAATATACAAATATTAACGGCCGCATACAGTATGTACGTATATAGTATGGAAACGCTTAATAACTTTTGACCCGCTAATTTTTTTTACAAAATTTGGTAGTGGCTTATAAGGTAAGGTAAACTACTTTTTGATCGAAGAATAACAGTACTAACTGTCAAATTGGCAGATGGGCGCTATCTTGGTAACGAAAATTAAATAGGAAGAGGGGTCTTGCGATACTTTATTTTGAAGGTACTATCGAGTACTTTACGATGTCAGATTATTAATTCTCTATTCGCAACAAAAACAAAATGGCGGCTTTTTAGTAGGAATGAGGTCTTGCGAACATCGTTTTAGAGGCCCTATCGAGTACTTTACGATCTCAGAATAGTGTGTCCCTATTCGTATCCAAAACAAAATGACGGCTTTTCAAAGAATAATATTTACTATTTTTTTCTTCAGCTATTTTAGTTTAGACTTTACAACTTTGTAGAAAGTAAATTAATTTTTTTAACATACCCATTGCTTTATGTCAAGTTGTAAAATCTAATAAACTAGCAAAAAAATAGTACATATTATTTTTTAAAAAGGCGCAATTGTGTTTTGTGTACCAATAGGGACACAATGTTATGGGATCGTACTCGATAGTACCATAAAAAGGATGTATCGCAAGACCCCACTTCCTATTAAATTTTTTATATCAAGATGGCACCCAATCGCCATTTTGAATTTGAGTACCATGAAATATGGAAGAAAGAATAGCTCCTCTGATTCCTACTAGGTACTGTACGCCAAGTTGTATTTATTTAGACTTTATTAGATGGTAAATGAAATAAAGGATAATCAAAAAATAATTACTCAATTTTTAAAACGCCGTTTTCGTTGCGAATACAGAAATAATATTCTGGGTAAAGTACTCGATAGCACCTTCAAAATGATGTATCGCAAGACCACCTTCCTATTTAACTTTCTTTTTGAAGATGGCGCCCATCTGCCATTTTGACAGTTATTACTGTCATTCTTCCGTCAAAAAGTAGTGCCCTTTATGACACACCCGAATTTTGTAAGAAAAAAAATTAGCGGATCAAAAATTATTAAGCCGTTTCCAGACTGTATTTTACATGTACGCGATGAAGATGTATATTATGCGCTTCCGACCATCTTAACTGAAAAAGCGTCAAAACGTGGAATAGGTGCAGCATACCACATCGAAAGACAAGTGGATGATATCCTTGTCTTGCGCCTTTGCACTAGCATCTCCCGGTAGTTCGAATTTCAGTGCTTGGATCACATTGATTAAAGCCGATTTTACAGACCCGGCTCGGCGAACAAACCCGTGATGGTTATGCAAACATAACATACTCGGAATGACATATGTCAAGTGTCAACATTAAAAAGTAAGGTGCAACAAGGATCTTAAATCAAGGAGGATTCGGCTTTGGATCACAGTCCTTGAAGAATAAATAATTCACATTCTTAGGTAGGTTGTAAACAACTTCTCAGAAAAACAATCGGGTAGCTCTGAGAATTAGTATAATTGTCATTTTCTGTTTAGAGAAAGACAATACATCGCCATCGAGCGTTCGGAACGTACTTTTTATAAAACCCCTATTTGAACGGCCGTCTTACATATCTGCTGTCACGTTTGACACTACCAGATTAACAAATGTTATATTTGTTGTTATTGTATAAAATTATTTTTTGTTTTTAGTGCTTAATGTTACATTTTAGTATTGTTTGAGGAAAAAATTGTAATTCTCAACTCAATATGACTTGAATCTTCTTCTTCTGGTGCATATTCATCAACGAATGTTTGCGACCACATGTCTCATTTGTAATCCGTCTCTGGCCGTGTGTATTAAGCTTTCTACTGTTCGTAAGCCGGTCCACTGACTTATGTTGCGCAGCCGTGACATCCTCTTTCTTCCTATTCCTCTCTTTCCTTCTATCTTCCCTTCGATGATCAGTCGAAATAGCTGGTATTTCGCATTATGTGATCTAGGTATGCGGTTTCTCTTTTGCTGATTATTAGGAATAGTTCACGTTCCTTGTTTATTCTTCGTAGGAGATCCTGACTTGAGTCAAACAAACAATATTTGGGTAAGACAGTGTCAAGTTTGGAGTAAATTAGATAAAGATATAGACTCTTGAGTCATGTCCGTCGATTGTTTGTTTTTTCTAACAAGACAGAAGCAGATAGAAGATAAAATTCTCTCTTCTACAGATGGAATCCCCATCTCTTCTATATTGTGTTTATTTTCGTAATAATAGGCTTCACACTGACGTGTACAATGCAGATAGAAATACCGGGTTCATGATTGTTTCAAGTCGGTCGTATTTTTTATGATCAAATACTAGCGCTATAGAAAATCGAGTATAGAAAATGTCATTATTGTATGCGTACAATTGCTAAAGAAATCTAGTACCTATCTAAAATGTCTTTACATTTTTTGACAAAGACCGTAAGAAAGGTTCATGTCTATGAATTTTAAAGAATAATTCCGGGATTATACAATGTTCAACTAGGCTACGAATACGATATCAAATTTCTAATCTAGCTTAATTTTGAGTGGTGGCATATAATTTCTAAAATAATTTCTTAGATTTACGGTTGGTATTAGTTAATGTGGTTTTTATGGATTATTTCCTTAGAGGGAGCAGTTAATCACGCATCCAGCTGGTCACGCTACTTCAAAACTAACATTATTATTTGCCCTAATTAGTAAAGTAGGAAACGAAACAATTTCAAAACTTTCCTGGAATATGATCAGTTTCATATATCGTAATAGCATATTATTTACGAGCGGTAATGACAGTTATTATTTACGAGGATAAAATTTGCGACACAAGTTGCAAGAGAGTAACGTAAATCAGTCGACTAAATAATGTCAATTAGCTCGAAGAACCCAACACCCTTTTTATGACTAATTCACGAAAAACTATACTTAATCAATATTTTATAAAAGTCGACCTATCATTTCTCTGTGCCTGAAAGAAAAGCTTAGTTAAATTTACTATAAAAATAGTAAAACTATGAAAAGTTTTTATAAAATTTACTAAAATCTTTTGCAAAATTTATTAAAATCTTTCTAAAATTTAATAAAACCCTTTGTAAAATTTACTAAAATCTCTTGTAAAATTTTGATACATGGTATGGCCAACCGGTCGCCCGTCCAAATACTAACCGTGCCCAACGTCGCTTGACCTCATCGATCGATGCATGTTCCCTGTTAAGCTCTCCTCCTATTATTACAACACTTCATTTAAACTTGTTATTTTTACAATAAAAAGTACTTAAATAATGGCCATTGAAAAGTACCAAACATTTTAAAATATTTAACTACGGGAGTTATAAATAACTTTTCACTATAAAATTTATAATATATTTTAGTAATTACTTGTTTTTACTAAATTTATTAGAAATTCTAACTATACTTTTTTAGAAATGATGTGTGTATCTGCAATATTATTTTGGTACGGATTAATAACGAAAATTGCAACTAATACAATATTTTATAGGAAATCGTACAATAAAATCTTTACTATAGTGCTTATTCCGTGCACATACATTAATTATAAAATTTGCAACATATTTCAGTACTTACTTAATTTTACTAAATTTATTCGAAATCCTAATGGTTTTATGTAAATTATGTTTACAATTTTATTTTAGTACGAACTACTATAAAAAAAATGTAGGTAATATTATATTTTATAGGAAATTTTACAATAAAATCTTTATTATATTATCATTTTTCTATAGTCTTTTTCCGTGTACGACACATAAAAAGAAAGAAAATCAATTATTAGCAATTATCCGGTTTTTTTTTTACAACCATATCAAATTGGTACCATGGGAGTGTTCCTGACAGCAAACCTAAATAGAAAACCTAAATAAATTCAATGATCGAGGAAGTAACCGACGGAATAAACATGTGGATATGCATTAGCTAAACCGGATACCTTGCTAATGTTCTATATCACACCTTGACTACGGTGTCCTCATTATTGATGGATTTAGTAAGAAGTCGTCGCAGTTATATGTAATTTAGGTCAGAGCTTTAAGAATTATTGTTTTAGGATATACGAAATCAACTCCTACAAATTATACATTACGTGAAACTTCTAAGGTAGATCTCATATACAGACGTTACTAATTACTTATTAGCCATTAAATACTTAATTCTACCTGCCATTATCTATAATCCAGTTCTGGAAGGGGACAGGCAATTATTATTTATATGTTACAATGAATATTTTTACGTCATTCCACGTTAAATCCATTAAATCCATATATAGGGCATTTACGGTTTGAAATATTGGTACTGACTATAAAAAATGTCGATCTTCTTTAACGAAGATATTTTGATGTATCTATCGCTTCTGGTTATACTGGAAGTTAGGCTTAACATTGTTATATCAAATACTCTATAATCTATATATTTTGGCATTTTATATGCATGGAAAAAAGATTATATTAAAATTATTATAGTAAAGATTTTATTGTAAATTTCCTATAAAATATAGTATTAATTATATTTTTTATTAGTAATCCATACTAAAATAATATTGTAAACATAATTGACAGAAAACTATAGTTAGGATTTCTAATAAACCTATACATATATATACAGATGTAAAATCATGTAAATTATAAAATATATTGTAAATTTTACAATGAATGTATGCACACGGAACAACCACTATAGTAAGATTATTATAGTAAAGATTTTATTGTACGATTTCCTATGAAATATTGTATTCGTTGCAATTCTCGTTATTCATCTCTACCAAAATAATATTGTAGATACACATAATTTCTAAAAAGTATATTGTAGTTAAAATTTCTAACAAATTTAGTAAAATCAAGTAATTACTAAAATATATTAGAAATTTTACAACGAATGTATTGTGAAAATAATTTTTTTTTAACCCCAATAGTTAAATATTTTAAAATGTATTGTATATTTCACTGGCTAGTATTTAAGTATTTTTTATTGTGAAAATGACAAAGTTTAAATGAAGTGTTGTAAAAATGTCTTTACAAGAATAAAAGCCATAAATGGGATGCAACGGATTCCTGGGTTTTCGTTTTCCGTAACAAATAATAGGTGGAGAATTTAACAGGAAACATACCATCCATCGATGAAGTCAAGCGACACAAGGAGTGGGTACAACTTGCATGGGTGACCGCTTGGGAATACCATGTGTTCAAGATTTTTTTTTAAAGAAGATTTTAGTAAATTTTACAAAACTTTTCATATAAATATAAATACATACTAAATATTTTTGTAATTTTTTTTTTACTAAAAATTTAGAATACAATTTTGCTATAATTTAATGGCAGTTCTTAAAAAAAGTTATTCCTGTCCATAAAGTATGGGTAGTTTTACTATTTTTATAGTAAATTTAACTCAGATTGCCTTACCGTGTGTGAAAATCCAAATGACTTTCGTTAACAATAAACATTAAATAAACAATAAAACTTATAAAAGAAATTTTTTGGTAAAATACAACCTTTATACCTTCCTGGTATAATATAATAAATCATTTTTTGAAATTTTTTTTAATGAATTTTAATAAATTATTGCTCATTTTTCAAATTTTTTAGTTAATATCTTATGAGTTTACTATATTATCATTTCTTTCCAACACATAATGGAAATTCCGTTTCACCAAGAGTGTAGGTCCAATACAAACTAATTATATACTGTTATGTTAACATAATATGGTGTTTACATTTATTTAATAATGAATTATTAAATAGAACATGTGCATTTTTTGAATAATAACTTTACATATGAAAGTCCAACAAGTAGGTCCGAAAACACACGAACACAAACTAAAAATACCCCAGCAGCAATGCAATTTCCTGAACTAGTTAGATAAGACCCTGCCATCATTGAATGTGCCTTGTTGTTGATATCAAACACTAATTCTTCTTATCAAGATTATCCTAACGTATAACGAAATTTATTAATTTACTTTTAGATAACGAAGTAATGGCTAATTGTATATTCCAAACACGCTATAACATCATTTAACAATTTGTTACTTTAACTTGTCACTATTTTGAAGTGGTACATTATAAAGGATAATGGATATTGATTGTTGTTATGTTAAAAACAGGTGTCTTCTCACAAAAACGCTCGAGACAAGGTCGTTATATCACTATGATAAAAACAAAATATTTTGGTGTCCCACGAGAGACAGTCTTGGGACTAATTCCTTCTTGTTTTTTGTCAATGACATATTTGCCTCCCAGACATTAATACTTGTAAAACTCCGGAATGGTGAAAACTAACCAAATTTTAAAATTTTCGCGAGAAAAAAAAAATAACAAATTAAAACAAAAAAACAAACAACAGTTTATTGAAAACGTTTTTCTAGATATAAAAAAAATGTAGCTGAAGCAAATACATAGAAACATGTTTGTTTAATGTACTTAAATACAATTTCTTTTATCCGATTTTATTGATAAATCTGGAAAATCGGTTATGCGAGTATAGCAGAAATAATAACAAATTAATATATTTTTTAATTGATGGCATGGTTTTAAAATAAATCATATACCATACAAGATACAAATATTTTCTTCCTGGAACAAGAGCGTTTATAAATATATTTTAAATGTTTATTTTCTAACTTGATCGAAGTATAATCAATCATTGAGTAAAATTTCCAAGTGTTACCGATATAATTAAAACGACGCTCGAGTTATATTTGATAAGATTATTTCCAGAACATAAATTAAACATTATAATAATTCGAGAAATACTTCTACTATACAGAGAGTTTTTAATTGAGTGTCGATACTTAAGGTTGTTGTGTCTAGAATTTAGTGTCAAACCTTCCAAACTTTAAGGAACTTTATTTTTCTTATTTTCAATTAGAGCCCCTGTATATAACCCTATCGCAATTCGTAACCTATTCAAAGTTATTTGCAGAAAACTAATTTTATCAACTATTCTACAACCATTTTAATGAATAAAAATCGAATGTGGCTGTGAAAAACAATTGATTGACATCAAAGTGTTTCACAGTAAAACTATAAGTAAAGTACTAAAATTAATAACATACTAGAATGTATGTTCGATATGTGTTTCATTCTTTTGGAGGCACAAATGAAGACGAGTAGAAAATGATCTTGCATCCCGCATAATAGTTTGTGGGTGTAATGTTTCGATATGCTTTTCGAATTCTTGGCTGCATATTGTCTGATGTTGGAGGTTAAATAATTTCCTTAACATAGCCCCACACAAAAAATCTAATTTACTTTAGTCGGGTTTGTTGTTCTGCCACTTGTTTGGCGCTCCTCTTCTAATCCACCGATTTGGGAAGGTGGTATTGAGATGATCCCTGACTTGAAATTAATAATGTGCTAGGTCTCCATCGTGTTGTAAGCACAATGCATCCCTCACAGCTATTGGTAAATTTTGACATAAATTTGCCAATTGATTTTGCAAACAATTGATTTTGCAAAAAATGCAGGTATACAGGGCCACTCAAATGTCCGTAAAAAAATGGGGCTAATAACATGTTCACCAATAATTCCCCCCCATACATTAATTGACCATCTGTGTTATTGATCAACCTGCCTAAATACCCTTGGATTGTGGTGGGAATCATAATGTAAGTTTATCACTCCATCTTTATGAAAGGTGGCCTCATCAGAAAATAAAACCTTATCAAGAAAGTCAAAATGTATCCTAATTTTAGCTTGCGTCCAGTTGCAAAATTAAACGCATTGTTCAAAATCTTGTTCAAAGAGTTCTTGATGAAATTGGTAATGATAATCATGGAAACGCTTGTCCTTTAAAATCCGTTGAACGGTGCTTTTGCTTACATCTACTTACGCGACTACTTGTTGACTAACGGAAGGATTTTCCGTAACAGGTAATAACACAGCTAATTGATTTTCTTCAGTTCGAATAGGTTCATTTCTCACTGATATTGTATAGTTTAAATTATCCGTTTGTATAAATCTGTCTAATAGATTTTGAATTTTCCTAATATGAAAATCATATCTACACACTCTTCTCGGTTGCACTCTGTGACAAAAAATAACAATTATAATAATAAGCTAACACTGGTTTAAATTTTTAAATTACTAAAGTCAAAATAGGTTCTTCTCATTTTGATACACATGTCAATAAATTGTTTAGCAAAGCCACCATCGATTTTCAGTCATTAAAATGGCTGTAGGATAGTTGAGAAAATTAGTTTTCTGCAAATAACTATGAATGTGTTACGAATTGCGATAGGGTTGTAATAAGGAAAAATGTTTGATTTATACTTCCGCATCGAATGACATAAAAATATACAGGGGCTCCAATTGAAATTAAGAAAAATAAAGTGCCTTCAAGTTTGGAAAGTTTGACACGAAATTCTAGACACCCTGTAAAATTCTTATCAATCAAACTTGGTTGACAATATTGTTTTACCTTATTTAATAAGCACCCTATGTAGTGTAATTAATTAGGCACTATTTCCATTCTTAATTAATTTTTAAAACCAGTGGTGCAAAACTAATTTTTGTTGGTTTTTATTTTTTTTTCGCCGATATTACTGCATCGATTTCAATAAAATTTTAGGAGTATGTAAATAACCATAAGAGGCATCCAAGGAAGTAACAAAATATATGGCATGTAATTTAAAAAAATAGATCATCATGACGTCATACTTTTTTGGGACATCCTGTATGAACAAAAATATTTTCCTGAAATGCACCCTAAGATACGGGTAAAGTCTGAAAAATATAAAAAGTCCTAACTTAATTAATAACTGAGCTGTAGAAGACGGGAGGTGAGATGCAGGACCCTGTAGATAGTCGTCGATATTGATACTAGCTTATGCCTCTACTGTAGATTACCAACCTTCTGACGTTTCGTAAGTTTAAGTTTAGTGACTAAAATTTCAAAGAAAACAAGTCAATATTATAAAAGGGAAGCTATATTGCAAATAAACCGTAAGGACATATTTTTTACTGAAATCCTACCTTTAAAGTAGATTTCCGATTGTCTTGGGTAAATAATAATGAAATTCTAAAAAATTTGCATATATTAAAAGATAAAGTCATTCAAATTTGACAATTATTAAAAAGCATAATCTAGTACTCGGCCTACTTAGAAACTCCTTTTAAAAAAGTTATGGACCAATGAGGCAGTTTTATCACTTGTAAGAAAGAAGAAACTTTATAACAGTATATTATTAACAGTATATTTGACAACTGATGGAAATAATCTACATAAATTTAACTTAGCATAAATATTATTTGATGAGATTTACTGAAAAAATATTCGATTTAAAAAATATATGAAAAATTATATGACTAAGGTAGCAGTTCTACTGTCTAGGGAATATAAGTTTATTTTATTAGTAACTCTTTTTCCTAAAGATATTTCTAAATTAGAACCGTTTTTGCACTTACCATTCAATATGTTTCTCGTTACTCGAATATTAGCTTTAGAAAGGATGACACTAAGTTTTTACTAGATAACTTTACACGAAAACTCTCTTAGTATAAGCTTAGACTAGACACTAAGAAGTTTTCATGCAGCTCAAAAACTTTTACCGAAAAGTGAGAAATAATATTGTGATGTTTTTTTTTTGTATTGGAATATAAATTTTACCTTTATAGTAACAGTAAGAAATTGCTTTTATATATTCTCTCAATATATTCATTTAAATTAATGGACGTCAACTTTGTTCCTTTGACAATTTGAAGTTAAATATAGGAAATACGAATAAATTTCCTATGTTTTCATAAAATCTAAAAGATGGAAAACAACTATCATATATTTTGCGTAGAGCATTTTGTCTACAGTATACAATCGTGAATTTAGAATATGCAACTGACAAGACGATAATAAAGGACTTGTAAATAAGATTATATCGGTTATGTCAAAAAGTGCGCCTGGTATTTCATTACGCCCTAAATATTTTTAATTTAAATACCATATATCTTCAATTCATAGTACGACTTGAATAGTAGGTGAGAAAACTTGAATCTTTACAATCTTGAAGGGACTAATTTTGGAAGCGATTCTACTATCTTGTTAAAAAGAAAGACTTAGTTTTAAAATATAATACTCAAATAGATTAAACCTTACCTAAAGAAATGTATTTTGAAGGATTAATTGAGCACTTGATCTCGTAGCAAGGAATTAATTTTTCAAAATAAAAATTATAATATCTATTTATGTATTTAACTATTTGAGTACCATATTTTTAAATTAAGTATTTCTTTTTTGTATATAACAGGAAACAATGGAGTTTCCTCGTCTACTATTAAACAAAGTCGTAATCTAAATTGAATTAAAATTTAAAAATTTTTGACCGAACTGCAATGTAAGGCCCACGTTTTGTCACAATTGATATAACCTCTTTTGACGAACCTTTGACTATTATTACGCGCAGAATATAATCAAGTCATTGTGTCAACCAACCTTCTGATACGTAGTGAACAATCAAATATCAGGTTGCTAGGAAAAAAATAAAAAAACTACTACTTGGTTGGTTGGTTGGTTGGCTAAAGGCGGGGGTCGGTTTATAGACCAGAACTTCTATCACTACAGCCTACCGGCTTATTGTGTACCCCGATCTTGTCAGAAGAGGTTTGTCTATAAGGTCCAGTAACCTTCTACCAAGCTTGTCATGTGAGAAGTTATCATCACGTTGTATGTATTATTGCAAAGAGATTTAAACGACCTTTAAAATCATGTGCCAATTACCTTCCTTCCTATTTAAAATTTGAAGGATAACATCTACCCCTCCTAGTAGTTTAAACAGCGAAGGCTACAAATATTGTTTAAAAGCGCCCCACAATAAAGTTGTACTCTTAATTTTGAATATTATTTTTAAAGCGAGATATTGACAAATTGACACTGTATCCATAACTTTCAGTAGATCTCAACAATGTGAATTAATATTGATAAATACTGTTATTTGACATTTTCTAGTTAACAAATAGGGTATTAAAAAGTATTTCCGTTTTAGTTTCGAAATCCCAATTTTTTTAATAATCTATGTATAACTTGTTTATTCGTCCTTTCCTGGTTATAACTTTTACTATAGCTCTTAGATTCAACTGTTAACACAAACACTATATAAACGGTCGTTATGGGGCCCGTCAGAGATACGAACGGTCATTTCCGATCAGTCATGGCCTAATGAAAACATTGTATATTTTTCAAAAATCGTAAATTTTGGGGATACTATTAAAACTAAAAATAAAGTATTATTTTTCTGAGAAGCTTAAAACCTGAATTACATTATTAAAAAATATATAGGGTGACTCATATAGAAAAAAAGAAAGTTTGTTTTTTCTGAGTACGTCACTGGATTGTATGTAAAAAAAACCTACAAACAAAACATTTTATTTCTTTTTGATAAGTTACAGGGTAACCGAAATATGGGATGTCCCAAAATGTAAAATTCTCAAAACATTTCGTATATCGAAAACGAGGAGGCCTAGAAAAATTCTAATTGAGGCATCTTTTATTTTACAAAAAAAGTAGGAAAGTGCTGCGAAAACCGTATCCTTCTATCATTCCTAATAACGGAGATACCCCGTAAAAACACCCAAAAATTACTACTCTGTACTATAGCCATCATAATTCTTACAACAAACGAAATACAAAGACCAGGTCTTTTCTAAGAAAGCAAACACATTCATAACATAAACAAGACATGGTGCGCTTAGACTATATCCGCCTATATCGAAAGAACAAAAAACTAATTATCATAAATTTTAATTTAAGTATAACTTTAAATACATTTTAATATAACAAACTTCTATAAAGTTGCTCGATAAGCTTAATTCGATTATTTTTCAATTAATTTTTTAACGTAGTTGATCCATTGTAGGGAATATCGTTTCACAAAGGCGATGAATTTGTAAAAACATCTAAAGGCTACGCTGAGCAAAGTAAAAATTATCCTTTGAAAAAAGCGTTAAAACTTTTCACAAAAAGAAAGATGCACCACCACCTGTTTAACCGCCAACTAAAACAGGTTAAAGGTTTGTAACATTTCCGTTTTATGTTAACATTAAAGGTCATTCATTAAAGTTTTGTAAAGGCTGTGAAATGACTAAAGTTACTTTTACGGTAACTTTTTATTTGTTTTAGATTGTCCTGAAAGGAACACTGAAAATAAACGAAAAAGGTCTTTTAAATGATTAACGAACAGTTGTGCTTATTTTATTAACTACTGTATTTTTCTTTGACCTCTTATAAAGAACAGTATTAATGTTATTGCAAAAAGAGTAATAGTGTTACAACATACCTACTTAACGTACAGTATAAATAATTATATAATTAAAAAATAGTGGGAAATAAAGTCGGCCAACTTTATAAAAAAGTTATTCACGGGTGCTAAACAAAATTCCTAGGCAGTCTTCATAAAATATTTTTCAACGAGATTCTTTTCAATTTAGATAAATGAAAAAAGGATCTAAATTATACGCTTAACAAAGAAGCATATCTCCACCTAAAATGGGTTAAATATTCGTAGAAAATTTCCGTTTGATGTTAGCATTAAAAATCGTTCATTAAAGTTCGGAAAAGCTGTAAAGCAAACAACTTTTATAAGTTTAGTTCTTTTAAATTATCGACAAAAAACAATGAATAAAATATTGGCAACGCAACAAATATAAAGGGTGTTATATTTCACTCCATGTCATTCCTTAGGTAATTTTCTGAACAAAAGTATACACATAAATATATGTCCGCAATGGTAATTTTTGCTACAGGATGTTCTAAATTAAAAAAAAAATTTATATAGTTTTAAATTTAAATTGCAACTCGTTATTATACTTATTTGATTATGCTCAACAATTTTTATGAAACGAAATTTATTTGAAAATAGTAATGACTTTCAATTTGAATTTAAATGTTGTAATTAAGGAGAGAAAACGCAGAAGATCAGATATGATCAAAATAAAATATTCACTGGAAAATTGACCGTGGCATATAATTTTCATTGAAAAAACCTATCAGAGTCACCATTAAAGTTGAAACCATATGAGAAAATATTTATTTTTCGATTTAGGTAAAATTTTAATTTACCAGAAGCTTTTGCTTCAATAAAGACCAAAAATGACATAATTAAATGGGACCATGCGGCTTTTGTTAATTGTCAAATTTGACATATTCTCCAGGAACTGTCGAAAATGCCATTTATTGATCGAATTTTTAAAAAAATATTTGGAAAAGTTGTTTGTATTGTAATTTTATGCCCAAATACCTTTGAATGATCAGTCATTTTTACACTATTAACCCAAATCAAAAAAATTTACAGCCACGTGTATTTGTGCAACTATGCCTCTATTAATTGTAGTTCTGTAGCACTGATGTTGCTCGAAACCGGTATCCAATAAATGAAAATTTGTGGAAAATTTCTCACTCTTCTACAAACCGAACAGTTTTTAACCTACATTTTAGAATAGTCCGAAATTTTTTTCTTAAAAACATACAATTAGTTGACAAGTATTTCAGGATTTTGCTGAAAAAAAATTATTTTCCAAAATATCCACACATGAGTTCTGGATAATGTGCTGGATTTTCTCCCATGTTCTCATACTTGAAATTTAATATATCCAGTTGTAGTGATCGTAGTTTCGGTCTTTTTTATTTGACACTTTGTTCTGTTAGCTTTCGAAGTATATTAAAAAACAATATATTAATTGTTTAAATAGTTTTAACTTGCTCGCCCCAGCCCCCCCCCCCCTAAAATTCATTTTAAAAAATAACGTTTTGTTCAAAGTGGAATCTCTATTAGATAGGTAGTTATTAAATATTTTCGATGGATAGCAAGTCATGAAGTCAAGAATGGCAATACTACGCTTTCGAATGACGGAAATATTAATGATGCACACTGCACTGAGTTCGATTGTAGACGCATCAATTCGTCGCGGTTTGCTCGACTTGCGATCGAAAATATTTAATAACTACCGATCTAATAGAGGTGCCTAAAGTTCTTACTTTTACTGTGCTTATATTTACGTTCACAGGAAAAAATATAATGAAAAATGGACCAAGCAGGGCGCCAGTTAATGGCAACACAACAGGTGTACATATTTTAATAACTGGTGCGGTTATTTTTTATGGATCGCTTTGGGCGTGCTGGAAATAGCTTTTATGCTTTTTGATGTTTAAATGACTTCCTGTTAATGGTTTGCATGCGGATGCATAACTACAAATTCTGCTTACCGCATGAAATAGCATATAGCAATTGAACATGATATTTTTAGGGGCTATAAACAGCCCAATATGCGCTGCGAAAAATAAATTCAGAGTAATAATCTTATAGAAAAATAATTAAGTCACGCCCCACAGCAGTCAACATTTAGTTATTGCATTCCGTAACTTAAACTTCATTCGGGACTTACGAGAGAACCTTGCGTGTCTTATAGCTCACTAGAGAGTCATACATGATAGACGTTTGTACTTGTTGTAACATGTAAAGAACTGAGATAGATTGTCAAAGATGCAAGCGCTTATACCACGGTTTTGACAACTGTGATGACACCATAAAAAATAAATTTAGATTGTTTTCGGCTGCGGAGAATTTATTCAGTGATTGATAGCATTAAAAAAATAAATCAAAGTTATGTTAAATAAAAATCAAATTTCAATTTAATTAAAATCCCTCCGAAATAATTAAGAACCACAAATTGAGCAATCTACTATCGGACAAAAAAAAAATATGGTGGAATTCTTCATCCTTCTGATAATTTAAGCTGAGTTAAAATTTAGAATGACTGTCCAACTACTCTTTGATATCCACCTGTCACGTAGAAAAATATACTTGCAAAGAGCATTGTATCGCATGCTACCTCGCAGTTTGGTCTCATTATGCGTCTCTCCCAGAAGTACCTAATTGCAGAAATGTACCTTGCATCTTCCTCATCGTAACACCGTAAAATGTGCGGGTAATACTTTACATAAAAAAAACTTTTTTGCATCAAAATCTTTGGCGCCAAACTGTTCTAACCTAAAATGTTTTATTAACTATTTAAAAAAAAACACAATGTTTTCCGAATGGGTATTCTTAAGTAAAATGCAGTTTTTAAGTAGCAAAATATATTTATAATTAAACATTTTTAAAAGCATTCGGGCGAAGCGGATTTAAAGTTTTTTATTGTCTCTAATTTTTTAAAGATTTTATTTCCATGCCTCCTAGCAAATTCAGTTCCTCAGATTTATTTTCTGATTGTAAGATTTTAAACCTAATATCAAAATTATATTATAGAGAGTAATAAAGTTGATTCTGTTCTTAATCCTTTCTTCAAAACTTCTACCTGTTGGTCCGAATGATTCTTGAACAACTTCCACAATTTTATTCTCTTTTGGTTTAAGTTTTTTTATTTTTTATAAATTTCCTCAACGTATTACGAGTCTTATAGATAATTGTGAAATAAAGTATATTTTGCAATTTACTATCTCAGTTTTTCCGTATATAGTTCAATGACTGGGAATTTTATCAATCAAATTTGCTTAAAAATCGTTGTCTATTGCATTAATATTTAATGAATATAACCATTAAATTTCCTTTCGATGAAGATATATTAAAAAGTCTGTAAATATGATTTATATGGTAGCATATTGTAACGGTTCGATAAATCTTTTTTTCCTAGTCATTGTTAGTTACAAAAAAATAATTAATTTATATTAAGTAAATAGTATATATTATACTGGTTATGAAGTTAAAAAATGTCTGAGTGCCGATGTATGATAAAATATCCACGTATCTATAAGAAAATGACTGATTATCATATTTATAGATTTCTTTTTTTATATTGTCCAATATTTCCCCTGACAGTGTACATTTAGGGTTTCCCAGAATTAATTCCTCTTTAAATATGATATAACATGTGTATCATTGAATTCCAAATAATTTTGTTCCATGCCGAAAGCGCTTTTATCTTGCTTTCGGATTCTGTATGATACATTAAAATGGTAACTATAGGAATGTGTATGCATAATTTATACACATCATGATAACTAGTCACATATCTCTAAAACTTTTAAAAATTATTTTAACAGGACGACATTTCATATTTAAATAATTTGTAACTCTCATAGTTAGATAGTTTGCTGGTACACTTGTCATGGTTAATAGTAAAATAGAGTTAAGATGTGGTGTTATTTGTTAAATTTTATAATGTTTTTTTATCAAGAACGGCTACCTCATTTTATATGTTATAGCTCAAAAACTTTGAAATATTTACATGTGGTATAACCTGTGCTTGAGTTATGGGAATAATTTCTTTTTATTTTGTCCTGTAGATTTTAGCAGCTCTTACGAACCAGTACTGAAGACGAAATATAAAAATATATAAGAAATTCCTGGAAGCATTATAAAGGGTGGCGCATCATTGAGTGACTGAATATTAGCTCCCCTGTACATTTTATAGAAAAACTGCATTATAACTTCTTGAAGAGGCCAACATGCTAAACCCATGTGCCGAGTTTGAATACATTTTGGTAAGCAAATCCTAAGCTATTCAGTTAAATGTGATGGCAAAACCACGAAACTCTCATAGTTCTTTATGGCTTCTATAAAATATTAAAATGTCGTTAAATTATACCTGTCGGTTCAAAAATTAGGAATAAAAAAGAAAAGTAACCCTTTGGGTTCTGTATCTCTCTTTAGAATTTTTTTCTATGACAAACTAGGTTTATTTTGACTTCTTCTATATGCGCCCGAGAGATTAAGAGGTACTTACCGGACAGCCTGTATAAATACAACATAAAATAATCCATCTAGTTAATACCTAATTATGTATACTGGTAGCGTTTGGCAATTTTAACGTCGAAACCTAATCTACTACTTAACTTTTTATTTCGTTGACAATTTCCAGCGAAAAAACAATTTCAAAAGAATTATCCCGTGGCTTAAGACTTTCGAACTATAATTCCTGCGAAATTAAAAGAAGCGACCGAAAACTCGAAAATAAAAGCAATTTTAAAAAGAGCGAAAAGTGATGAAACCTGGCGAATAAGCAGAAACATAATTTAAATGTAAATAAGATTATTCAAAAAACATGTTTTCAGGCCTGATATAACTAACTTTTTAAAACAATGCGCTAAAAATTAAGCTTTTTGAATTAACATTCGCTTTAATTTAAATGGTAAGCAGGTTACTTTAAAAAAACCGTTATACAGCATGATTATTATTCTTTTCTAAAAAGTAGTCGCACCCGATATACATTATGCATGTAAGAATTTAAAGAAAAAAATGTATTTGAATGTATTTTTGTGATGGCCAGAGGAAATTAAATATTAAATAATTTCTTTAGCGCGCGTGGATCATTAAGACTTTATCCTGCATATACAATAATATACAGTGTATGGCCAGATTGAATTAAAAGGAAAGTATATACGTTTTTAAATTGAAAGTATGTATTCTTTTATTCGTAAGAATGTATAGGTAAGTAAATTTTGGCAGAAAACTATTTTGCACTGTCTAATTAAAAGTGGTCTTATTTATCAACTGATTATCGATGAACTGAAATTTATTTCACTGAAATTCATTTAATTATACCCGGTAATAAGACAGTTTTAAATTTCGTGAGATTTTTCAAATATGCTTATGTAGTTTATGTACTATACTATATACTATAATACTATACTATAGTTTAAATCAATTTTTCCAGGTGCCTAAGCTGTTTTCCCAATATAAGGAATCAAACTAAAACACCTGAGGCTTTCACGTTGAATAAAACGGTTTAAATAAAATAATAACTTAATTAATACGACTTAGAAGTTACGTTTAAAAAAAATTATATTGACCACACAAAAACATAATTTTTTTTTAAATCTTGAATTATGACGAAAAAGGTAATTCTCAAGAACATTACATGTAGTTGCTAATGGCACTTTTCTTAAAAACGAAAAACTAAGGTAATTTACCTTTAGGTAAAAGTAATATTTTTTAATATTTTGTTCTGCCTGTATAGAAAAACTAAGTTTTCTAACGACAAATCTTATTTTTTTTGGAGAAGCAAATTTGTTTTAAAAGGAATAACTTTTCGTCGAGCAATGAAAAATTGTCTTAAAAATCGGAGAGACAATTGAAGGTGGGTGCTTTTAAAGAATATTTGCATATTTAGTGGTGTCCTTCTTGGTTTAACCAACTAATTGTGCTGACTCCTGTTTTAGTAGAATGATTAGGAAATTGTAGACAGTCACTCCGGGTGATGTAATTCTTTATCAGGAGAAAAGTCACCGGAAAAAATTAATATGTTCATTTTTGGAACGCGATTTCTTGGAAACTGCTAATCAAAAAATAATAAACTGTGGCTAGTAATGAATTAGAAGGCTGTCTACTATTCTACTAAATGAGGGGTCAACACACAATAATGGTTTTTTAAAATAATAACCTAAAAACAACAGTGCATCAGGTAAGTTCTATTTACATCCATTTTTAATTAACGAGATTTAAACGACATTTAAAATAATGCGCCAGTTGACCCCCTCCCATTTAATATTTTAAGGGTAACATCTACCACTGGGGGTTAAACCATGAAGGCTCCAAATATACTTTAAAAACGTTCCCGTTCAAAATAAAATTGTGTGTCTTTTCGATTTTTAATGTTATATACTGGAAGCGAGGTATTGGTGGGACAAGATATGTAGCTTCAAGTCTTAAAAAATGATTCAAAGTTCAAATAAATTTGTTAGTCGCAATCAAGTAGAGCCGATGAGTTCTTGAACTGAAAAATGTTTACCGATGTGCAGAAGTTATTAAAATTGGAAAAAATTTTATAACTTCTGTTGGAGTCGAACCCAGAATCTTCCTTTAGTGTTATACCGGGCAGCGTATTATTAAGGGAAAAGGAAATTAAAACTTTTCAATTTTAAAATCTAGTTTATATTTCTGCATTAACTCAATGTGTAAAAAATGCCCCTGAGCTTTGTATGCATGTATTCTCCATCAGATACGCATTCCGTATATGTGTATATTCGGTTGGTTTGTCATAACTTCTCGTCAACGTTATGCCTCACATTTGCTCCATCAGATTTAGTCTACACGGAAAAAGACTGAAGTGAAATTATTATAGTAAATATTTTATTGTAAAATTTCCTATAAAATATAGTATGAATTACATTTTGTATTAGTAATCCGTACTAAAATAATATTGTAAACATAATTTACAAAAAATTGTAGTTACAATTTCCAATAAATTTAGTAAAATCAAGTAAATACTAGAATATATAGTAAATTTTACAACGAATGCGCACTGTGCTAAAATTATCATAAAGAAGATTTTATTGTACGATCCTGTATTAATTACAATTTTCATTATTAATCCATACCAAAATAATATTGTAGATACACATGATTTATAAAAAAGTATAGTTAGAATTTATATTAAATTTGGTAAAATCTAGTAATGACTAAAATATATTGTAAATTTTACAACGATGTATAGTGAAAATAATTCACTTATAACTCCAGTAGTTAAATATTTTAAAAAGTATGAAATGCCTATTATTTAAGTATTTTTTATTGTAAAAATGACCACGTTTAAATGAAGGGTTGTAAAAATAGTTTTACAAGATTAAAAGGAATAAATGAGATGCAACGGATTCTTGGGATTTGATTATTCGTAACAAATAATAGGAGGAGAACTTAACAGAAAACATACCGTCCATCGATGAAGCCAAGCGACGGTTAGTACATGGATGGGAATACCATATATAAAATTTTTTACAAAATATTTTAGTAAATTTTACAAAATATTTTAGTAAATTCTACAAAAGATTTTAGTAAATTAAAAAAAAACACTTTTCATATAAATGGTTTACTAAATACTTTTGTACTTTTTACTAAAAATTTAGGTTAAAATTTTGCTATAATTTAATGGCAGTTCTTTCCGTGTATGCATGGTTTCGTCTGTTTACATAGCTGTAACAAACCCTATATAAATATCCACCTGCTGCGTTACCGTTTAATTATACTTAATGGTATACCTAATGATCTTTTGTCTTTGTTTATTGACCCTTAAATTACACAAAATCAAATTCGGAACATGTATTGAATGATGTTTAATAATACCTGGTAGTTTGCCGTTGCACAAAGCCTTCGAATATCTAATTAGAGAACACATTTCAGTTGACTTATTTAGTATGTATGTATGGAGCGCCAGAAGCTACATCAAAGGAGATCGCGTTGCGAGACCTAGGCAACAATAGCGGTGCTACACGGGAAATTTAAGATCCGATTAGGAGTCGTAGGAGTCACAAGTTCGGCAAACGGATGTATTTGCAGTTTATTTAAAGCGGGAAAATATACCCGATATAAATAGAACGTCAATGTGAAATGAAAATGTCATTGTGGTTTGTATATTTCAAGCCAATTCGCTAAACATATCTCGTCTTTGAAATTGGGACGTTCTTCCTCATGGGATGATTTCTGAAATTGCACTGCAATTTATTATTTCTATCGTGATTGTTGTAAAGGTACGGAAAATTCATGTGTTTGTTCGGGTTTGTTCTTTTATTGTTTATTATTACTTTTATTTTACCGAGTATAGACTTCCCTTACTATCTGCACAAATAAATAGAAAATGAATTTTGTAATTAAAATACCTTAATTTGTGACAAAGTGACAAATTCAATTTTAAAGCTTCTTTAAACAGATTTCTTATGTTATATAGGATCACGGAACATTGTTCAACTTCCAAGTTGTTTCTTACTCGTCAAATTTGATCTAGAATTGGTTTTTAATTAAAACCTGATAATTCACCAGTATCTAAAATTATCAATAATATAAAGATAACATAAAGAATACTCAACACAGAAATTTCCAAAATTTTAAGGGGAGAAGAGGAAAAATTCTCTCTTGGGCAGTTTATGCCAGAGATTACAAAAATGTTTTAAAACCTGGGTTATATTACAAAAATTAAAGGTTATAGAAATGTTTATCTTGAGGGACTTGATTTGGAAAAGTAAGCTGAATCAGATTCGTAAATGTGAATTGAAAAATTTCCTTCCTCATTCACTTTGGAAACAATTTTTTTTCAGCCAAATCCTGAAATACGTGTCAACTAATTATACGTATATAAGTTGTAAACATTTTTTCGGACGATTCTAAAATGTCAAGTTTAAAAAGTATATGCGGTTTGTTAAAGATTCACCCATATACACAATTCTATTTACATATTTCAATCTTAACATCGCACATCCTATATAATCGTATTTTAATGTAACAACGGGACATTATTTTAATTAATTTTTTATTCTACCATGACCATTGTTTCGACAATGCAGCGTCTTTTCCTGAAAGTATTTTATATATGTTATGTATGCTCCATTATTTATTTTTTCGATTGAAGTAGCCGTTACTTGATAATGATTTGTTATAAAGCTAAGTAAATAATAACACAATGTATAGAAAAATTCACCAATTTTTTCATTCTACAGTGACAATTATTTTGAAAATACAGTATGGGTTCATGGAGCGATAAAATCGAAGTTTTCCCCTACCTTAAAACTATATCCTTTTGTAGTTTCCTTGAGGTAACACCAGAATTTTTGTGTGTGTAAGGTTGTTTAATCCTATAACACGTTTTGCGGGTCAGAGATTGGCAAGGCAGACTAAGAAAAAGATAAATCCTAAGAGACACAGATTACGGCTTTAGCAATGCTGCCACGCCGTGAGTGGCCCTGCAAGATTAATGGGTATCTTGCTCAGGAAACGTTTTGACAATACGACGGACGTTGAACAAACGAATCTAAGGAAGTAATCATGATGGAATGCGTTTTTTTGTAAGGCTACGGAATACTGGTTTCATTGGCACGATTCTTCTTAGCGACAATAATTGTAAAACAATGCATATAGTGTTAGTTATACTCAGGATAAGAGCTTATTACTTACAATTTTTTTAACTTTCTCACTAGTAGGAGTGCCATTCCCGGTAGTACGAATTCTCGGGATCCCGGGATCACGAGGAAAAATCGATTTCGAAAATCCCGGGATAAAGTATATAAAAGAGTTCTTTAAAAATTAACTTGTTCTCTAAATATTTATTTTAAAACTAACAATTTTATTGTAGATTATATTTTATTAATAAATCCCTAACTTGGAAACATGGTTCGATAGCCCCTAATACAAATATATAATTTACAAAATATTGTAATTTTTTAGCGCCAGAGAATTAATTAACGTCAAACCATTTTTTCCCGGGATTTTAATAGTGCATTAGGGACCTAGAGACTAAAAATACACTTAGTCACGTAGTTTATATACTACTTTATACACTTTAAGATAGAGAAAATTGAGTGTTAATAATTTTAAAAAGATAAATTTGATTTAACGTTCAACAAGTTTACTTTCGAGGGATTAATTTTTTTAATCCTCAAGGATTAAAATTTTGTCTTTTACGGATTAAATGATTTTTAATCAGGTTATACTTGCAATAAGTTACGATCAAATTTAAGAGACGTGTTGTTTTTTTTTCATTTTCTTAACACTAGGTAAGATTTCTATTTAGTGTATTTAGTAAACACAATGTTTCTCATGTTAATTTTTTTTGGGATTAGTCCCGGGATCCCGAAAATCACGGGATTGGAACAATGCCTCGGGCTGGCACCCTTGCTCACTAGTGATGTAATGAACTATTACGTAACTAATTTGTGGATCGTAGATTATGTAGTAGAGAGTGAAATGCCGCAGTTGTAATATCAATAAAACTAGTATACGTTAGCTGATAAATCCATAAATCTCCTAAAGAGATACTATCAGAAACTAAATTTCAATTTTTAAATCCAAGATGAATAAATACAAATCGACATCTGATGAATAGATGAATAATTTTGGCAGATGAATAAATCAACGAAAGGATCTGTGCCAAAGAATTTTTAAAACGAGAGGCTGTGCCAAAGATTTGTTTTTTATATATAATAATAAAAAATCGTATCTAGGTTACATACAACTTTTATTAAACCCAGTGGTGGCCACTTTCTGGGAAGGAAACGTTACTTCCGTTCATTATGTCGTGCTTTCGTTACTTGATATAATTTAAGGACAATATAAGTTTCAAATTAATTAATAAATAAGAGGAAATAAAATGAAGGTGATTCAATATGATATTAATATATCCAGAGGTAATAAAATACTGCAGTACTGTAGAAACGTACAAGAGATATTGACAACGATAACTTGGTCGATACCACGTTAGGAGAGAGAACTAAAATATATTTATTTTTACGAACAAGACTAGCATTTAAATATCTTCGATTCCATAACCAAACCAGCAATAATGTTGGTAATACATACAGACAAGGAAAACTATTTTCCAACCACCCGAAAATCCTTTATAAGGGAAGTAGTAAAATCTTTATAACTAGTTTAACGTATTTTATCTAATATTGTCAGAATATAGTATATCATTGAATCAATTCAATGGATATGTGTATATATTGAGTGTGAACATTTAATATGCAATAAATTCTGTATTGCCAATTTTGACTCGCTCTACATAAATAACGGTTAAAGATGGACTAGTTAAACTCGGCACAAATATACAATTATAGGCGTTCTTTAAAAATATGATACCAAATACGGGGTTTCTATTTAAACAAAAAGTTGGTCATTGCAAGGAGGCTCACCCTGTATATGCCTATTTTAGTTAATAAAATGCGTAAAAAAAAATAATAGTTTGTTCATGTGTACGAGCGATTTTTCAACATTATACCAAGGTGACAATATAGAATTTACTCCATGTTAGATGTTCCCACTGTTTAATAGTAAGATATTTTTTATTCTGTATGTTGAAAGCCAGTAATTAATTACAGGTAAATAAAAAGTTGTCAATGTCAGAAATAATTTAAGTTTTTTTAGTTTTTTTCCGAAAAATAAGTAAACTAGAATAAAATAACATAAGTCGATGGGGATTAAAAGTGCTTACCCTAAATTCGAACTTCGTCTATGCCGGGAAAGTGGGTAGCTGACCAACTGTTAAACAAAACACTGTGAATTAACCAAAACTGCTATGATATATGTATCTATCTCATATTATTTCCAATTTTATATAAATTTTATCTCTGTTAATTAACAAAAGAAAATATATTCGGATAAACGTATAATTAAGCTTGAAAAAAATTTTGTATACAATTTATTTCACTTGTCAGAAAATCTATTCAGAATCTACTTTAAAACTGAAAATAATTTTATAAACATCTACCGTCGATTATTCCTCTTTTGTAAATATGATTCGGTATAATTATTGTAAACGAAATATCGTGTTGTTTATCGCAGCTCTTACTTATACATATTAGATCAAGTCTATAGTATAGTACTACGGAATTGCAGAACTTGCTGATTGTACACGGATCAACAAAATTATATGTATTTACAATATTATATTGTAATTAAATACTATATTTTATAGGAAATCATACAATAAAATCTTTACTATAATTTTACTGTAGTACTTGCTCTGTGCACATACATTTGCTGTAAAATTTACAAAATATGTAAGAAATTACTTGCTTTTTTCTTATAAATCCTAACTATAGTTTTTGTAAAATATGTTTACAATATTATTTTGGTACGGATTACTAATAAAAAATGTAATTAATACTATAATTTATAAGAAATTTTACAATAAAATCTTGACTACAATAATTTTATTATAGTCTTTTCTATTGACTACTAAAATTTTTTTATATTTTTTAAAAATCGTCAATTTCGGGAATAATATTAAGACTAAAAATAAAGTATATTGTATTTCTGAGAAGCTTGTTAAAAAAGTAATTACCTTATAAATAAATATATAGGGTGGCCCATTTAAAAAAAGCAAGTTTTTTTTATTGAAAACTATTGAACGTAGAAAAAAATCTGAGTAAGTCATTGGATTCTACGTAAAAATCTACAAAGAGAACATTTTGTTTCTTTTTGATAAGTTAGAGGAATATGGGGGATGTTCCAAAATGTAAAAAACATCCCCTATATCAAAAACGACGAGGCCTAAATAAATTATAATTAGAGCATCCTTTTGTTTCACAAAAAAGTAGCACAGTGCTGCGAAAACCGCATCCTTCTATCTTTACTAATAACGGAGATACCCCGTAAAATGACCCAAAACTTGTACTATAACATCTAATTAGAATGTTGCATATTAAGAATTGCAGAGACATGGGTGGACTACATGGTAATCAAAAGTTATGTTCTCGGACTGAAGTTCAAAATATAATATCATATTTACGTCTTATTTTAATACTTCCAGATAAAATTGTTTTTGCGGTCATAAATCATCTTGCCCCTGTCACATTTAAATTAAACTTTGGCTTGCGACAATAATTATGTTGGTGCATGTCTGAGAATCTTCCTGGCTCTCGTATCAGTTGTATAAAAATTTAATCAAGGGAAAAATCTTAGAAATGAAAAACCAGAAAAATTATAAAGGAACGGTGGTAGTAGTAACGAGATTTTGTTACATAAAATAACAGGGGCCCTGTGATCGCCTGAAAAAGTTCTAGTTACTGTAATTTTTGGAACGCGATTTTAACTTCATTTTAACATTGACGGTAAAATAAACACAAAGTTTGTGAACAATTCCACTTTATTAAAATATTTAAGATTTTATTTTACAAAATCCACATGTTTCGCTACACTGTAGCTTTATGAAGAATGACTAAATAATTTTATATTTTAGGTATTCACAAAAACTACTAAAGGTAGGAGCTTTTATAACATTTAACAACATAAGTTCAATAACATATAGATTTATTAAGGTATAATTGACAATTTGGAAGATGGTCGGTATTAGTTTGTTTACTTCCAGGGATTCCAACAAATATAATTTATTACCTTTGTCCTCTGTATGCAATTACTATTACAATAATTATGGTTTGATTCTATTAAATTATTTGAATAATATGGTTAATTTTTTTTGATTAATAACCTACTTACTCGAAAAAATAATAAATTAGGGTATTATTGAAAAGAAATCTAAAATACCATTACAATGTATCGCCACTGGCCACTCTTCCCATTTAAGATTTTAGGAGTAACATCTACCCCTTCTAGGGATTAAACCAAGAAGGCTGCAAATATTATTTAAGAGTGTCCCTTTTATTTTTAAATATTCTAATTTTTATTTCAAAATTTGACTTTATGTTTATGAGTTTATAAACAACTTTCTTTCATAAAATTTTTATTGTTTTGCATGTGACATGTACATCTGGCATATAATTTTTATATTGTAAATTTATTTTGTCAACATGAACAACTTTTTACAAAGAATGGCTTTTCGTCGAAAAATCAGTAATAAACATTTTTTCCTCCGCGGACACACTGTATATATAAGAAGCTCGTCAATTTTCTTTGTGTTTATATATACAGGGTTGTGATTTAATAACGGATACAGGCAATACAAATTAAATGGGGGCGTTTTCCCCTCTTGCGGACCTATCCGCGGACACACTGTATATATAAAAAGCTCGTCAATTTTCTTTGTGTTTATATATACAGGGTTGTGATTTAATAACGGATAAATTCAATACAAATTGAATGGGTGCGTTTTCGGAACAACGCTCGAACCAGTCGATTTTGTTTTTGGATTGCGCGTATCTTGACATAAAATGTAGGTATACAGGATGTTCCAGAAAAGTGTCACAGATAAAATAATTTCCTTAAATGGAAACCCCTGTATATTATTTTCGGATTCTCCGGAAAATTCTGCTTATGCTTCATGTATAATGTCCTAAACCTATCTTCAACTGTTCACGAAACATTTACGTTCAAATATTAAAATATTACTTTATTGCAACATAAATTGATTCCTAACTTACATTTTTTAAAAACTAAAATTATTTTAGCAAACTTTGTCAAAAGTTGACACTTTGTCAAATATTCACCAACAAAGGTGTAATTTATTTCGTGAACAGTTGAAGCCACGCACGCTTGATATTCTCAAACAGCGCTTTCGTAATGTGATTAGGAATATTTCCCCAGAAACCATAGAAAAAGTACAGCAGGAATTTATTGATCGTCTGGGGTACTGCAGAGCTGTTAATGACGGACACTTCCAGCATTTGCTAAAATAATTTTAGTTTTTAAAAAATGTAATTTACGAATCAATTTATGTTGCAATAAAGTAATATTTGAACGTAAATGTTTCGTCAACAGTTGAAGATAGGTTTAGAACAATATACATGAAACATGAGTAGAATTTTTCCGAAGAACCCGAAAATGCAATGTACATTTAAGGAACAAATATTTTATCTATCACACTTTTGTGGGACATCATGTATACCTACATTTTATGTCAAGATATGCGCAATCCAAAAAGAAAATCGACAGGTTCGAGCGTTGTTCCGAAAACGCCCCCATTTAATTTGTATTGAATTTATCCGTTATTAAATCACAACCCTGTATATATATATATATATACACACATTTTTTTAAATGAAATTTTAAACGAACTCTTGAAAAATTTGTAATTGTCTTGTTGCGCTAAATTACCTTTTAAAACTGTCGTCTATAGAAACGAATTTAAGCTTTTATAATTTGAATTGACCTTCCTAATTTATTAAACTCAATGAGTAAATTTATAAAGTATTTATTTATGGTTTTGAAATAGAAGAAGTTATGCTTGTTCTGTATTAAATCATTATGACGATTACAGAACAGCCAACTCTATTAAATATGAAGGTTTTAATCTGGAAAAATTAACATTTTTAGTTGACTATCTATCTCCCAAATGACATTTAAATTAGGCAACGACATTTTTCATTATATTTATCAAAATTAAAATTATAAAAAGTTATAAGGCCTTTAATTTATATACCGTATCCATCAGAATCTAAATGTGCGCTTGGATGTTTATCAGTAGTGTCACGTCGCTGTTAAAATCTCATATTTTACAAAAATACATTTTCAAGGGGAAATTGGATCTACTTCTTATAGAACATAAGAAAATTACTTATTTTATAAATTAACTTTTACTTTATATTAATCACTATAAATTAATAAATATATTAAGATATAAATTATGTTCTTATGAATTATTATTATTAATTCAGTAAGAAAATTTCACACCTAAAATATCAAAATTTTATTTGACAATTTAAGTCAACGTTCATTCCATGTGCCATTATTTTTACATAAATATTTCCACTTATTAATATCGTCCAGGTATATATCTTGGAGGATGAATAATTGAGGAAATATTTTGGGTTGCCATGGTAACCAAACAAAAAACAAAAAAGTCTCTGATTGGCTTAAAAATTACGGTGTGAAATTTTCAGTTATATAATAATATGTCGTTTCTACATGTATAATCTGTACAGCAAACAATTATTTAAGTACGTACATAAGCGTTTGCTCTTAAATATGTGGACAGAGCCGGCATTAACGTTGACGGGACCATGAGCAAGGACATTGAAACAGAGTAAATTTTTTCGACATTGAAGGGTAGAAAACAAATAAGGTTGTGTAGTTACAATTCGTGCAGTTTGTTGCGTTTTAGAAATAAAAAGGAATTTTTAATATTGTTCTTTATGTGGGAACCCGTAATGATGTGGACGCCCATGCAAAGACAGTGACATTGAAAGGTTGAAAGCGAAGCAAACATGGCTGGATAGTTAAAATACGTGCAGTTTCTTCTCGTGTCTAGAAAATATTAAGGAATTTACAGAGGAGGAGACCCAGGGCCTCAAGTACCGCGTTAAAAATCCGGCACTGGATGTGGTGATGAAATACGAACGTCGAAACGGTAAGAGACAAGTGAATTCCCATGAAACTAAATTCTCGACATGACATACTACCAGGGAAGTAGTTGTTTTGGACTTTCACACTTCAGGACTAACCCCAACAAACCTAAAACATTACTACGACTGTTTCCAATAATACCTAGGTATGTCTAGTCTCAATAATCCATGATTTTATTTTGTGGGACTAAATAAAATGAAATCGCTTTGTATTTGACTTTATTTAGCAAAAAATTAAAATTGATATTTTATTATTATTAAATAGATATCACCGACAAAATATCACCGATAATAAATGACCTTGTCAGTTCTGACACATTAATCGCCCTTTTTCATTTACAAATACGATTTTTGAATAAAAGTAGCATTCGCAGGGGAAATATAAATATTTTATTCAGATATCAGCGTCGTTTGATAAATGAACCCGGCCAGTCGTAAAAGCACAGCGTTAAATAAACGATCAGGTCCCTTTCGACAATATTGGGAAGTGCCCCAAGTTACGCATTCAAACTTATTCACAGAAATAAAAAAGAAGTATCTATCTATATCCATAAAGTTCAATGTAAAAGTAGCGATCAAAATAAAATATTCATACATAGAAGGTACTGTAAAAAATTGTGTAAAATTTACAGCGAAATAATTATAATATAATAACTATAAGATGCGATTGCCATCTGTCAACAAACAGAAAATTAGATTGGGATTAGTAAGCCTTCAAGGAGGCACAAAATCTAAATAGTCGCCGTAGACAGATGTAAAAAATAAAAGAATAATTGTCCTAGTTTTTAGTTTCGATTTTTCCAATTGCATATTTTTCGTTTTCTTTTCTTGTCAATTAAGTCAGCTAAGCTACTGTAACTTAATAGACATCATCGTTTGCTGTTCTCTCTGTAAAGGGCTTGTTAAAAATATAATATCGGTTACATACAAACATGGGCTTGATATTGTATTCCAGGTCGGATTGTTTAAAATTTGAATACTACTTAATTCGATCTTAGTTGGTGGTTAACAAATCAATAAATATCATAAATAAGATTTTTCAAATTTTGTATATAAACCAGAAGAAGATTACATATCTATATTAAAAAGAATATGTAATATCGAACAATCGAATTTTAATATATTTTGAAGAATAGTACGAGATACGCAAGAGAGGACAAAAATGAAGCAGACCTTGTATATACACTAATATACAGCGTGTCCAAAAAAGTATGGAACATATGCGAAACTTCTTTATTATTGGTTTTTGGAAAATTTTATGCTTGATAAAAGTTGATGCTTGCCTTAAAACAATAAACGAGTATTTCATATTCCATGCACGGTTTTTAGTGCGGAGCAAATACCATTTTCCGAAATCTAATGCTGTATCATGAGTGACGTATTTTGGACTACTGTATACTCTACAGTATTCACCTAAAGACGCCTGGGATGTTTACCAGTTGAAACGTTGTGTTATAAATAAATACAAATCTAGTCCAAAATATGTCACTCTTAACTTATAAACATACAGCAAAATCTTGCAAATTAAAAAATAATCTAAATATGAAATTTCAGTGCCAAGTTTAATGTTTTTTTTTTGCCGATCTTAAACGGAGCGTCACTGGAGGAATATTCTGTTTTTGTGCCATTAGTATACATGCCAAGTAACATGGCAGTACATTTAAGATGGAAATTTATTATGTAGTTGCTAGATATTTCAGTTTTTCCAGCCAGAATAGGTATCACAGTTTTCCAAACACACTTAAAAACTGTCGGTTTTTTAATTCTTATCACAATCATGAACGAAACCAAGTCTTTCATTTCGTATAAAATAACTAATAATTTATTTGTCATTTGCACCCAATGAGTAAGATTGGTCTAGAAAATCTGAACTATCAAGTTACTTGGCAAGTATACAAAATACCTCAAGAAAAAATATTTATTCACCAGTGGCGTAGAGTTTAAGAAATCGGTGTAAAATGAGAAAAATTAAAAGTTAAAGTATCAACTTTTTAATAAATTTCATATTTACATTATTTTTTTTAATTTTAAGAACTTTTCCTTATAAGGTTTGAAGCGATTTCGGAAAATAATATTTTTTTACATGTGCCCCGAAAGTGCCTCTTTTCATGCATGTTCTCATCACCGAAAGTGGCGCTTTCTAGACCTCTCCGAGAGAGCGGAAAAATTTTTCCCGCCCGCTTCGAGTCACCATGTGCTCCTCATAGCTTTTTAACTGATAAATAAAACCAGAGATGTTGAGTACGGGATTTGAACCCGCGACTGTCAGATCGTCAGGCGTACACTCTGCCACTAGGCCACCGAGCCATACATATCAACGATAATAAATAGATATTTACATTCTCCATGCGCGAGTGGTTTCATGTCATGTACACAGGAAAACTGTCTGAAGAATTTCTTTATTTATTTGGCATCAAAGTCTCGGAGCACTTGTAAAAAAAAGTACGGTACATATCTCGGGCAGTCGGAGGCTTTTACGGACCTCGGTCGGCCATCTCCGCATCTCGTACGTAATAGCTTCTTTTCGCCCCTTGATACGTAATGTACTATTCCGACAGAACCAATAATAAAGAAGTTTCCTAAATGTTGCATATTTTTTGGACACACTGTATATGGAGGGAACATTATGTTTTAAAAGGCGCATAGCAAATAAATGTGGCATCGTAGTGTAATGGGCAGTAGCGATGTCTGTTAATAAAAATCCAAACCGTAATCAACGCGGGAGTACCTGCTATAACATTTCCATTTGTTCACGAGTCACGATGTTACATCTGTAGAACTGAAAACTTAGGTATACTTTGTGTAGGAACGTGCCCACTGACTATATTACGATCAAGACTATACGTAGGTATGTTATGAAATCCTTAGGACCTACCTTATTTTATCATGTAACTTGATGAATGAGGTTCGTTCAGTTAAATTTATGACGCCAGGTTTAAAATATGCGTCCGAACTAAATTTTCCCAGAGAAAAAGTTGGTGATAAAGTTTTATAAAAGGAAACTTAAGAAGAAGCCGTAGTCTTTCAGTCCTAGGGCGCGTTTTTGCCCTTCTGGGATTAAATAACCATATTTTATTGGGCTTAGGGTATATATTTAGTTAAAAGAGCGGTAAAATATTTCGATCCCAAATGGTACTGAAAGAGTATTGTCATTTTATAAAAAAATGCCTATCATTTTATTTGATATTGCGAAGATTGATGATAAGAGCACACTCATGGAATCAAATTGCGTGGTTTTCGTCTATACAGGGTGTTCATTTGAAAACTTCCCACCACGGATTTATCGAAAACCACTGATTAAAAGAAAAAACGCCGAGACACGTCAAAGGATTTGCCAAAGGGGACAACTTTTTAACCAAAAACTACTTCACACCCTTTTACAATCAATCCGCTTATCACTGAAACCATTGAAAATCAAATCGAAGACGATGGAAACCCTATACTTGATGAGGCTGAAATATATTTCCAGCAAGACGGCGCTCCTCCTCACTATGTTCTTGCGGTTCGGCAATGGATAGACGACGAGTTTCCAGATAAATTGATAGGGCGAAGAGGGCCTGCTAGATCTCCTGACTTGACGCCATTAGACTTTTTTCTATGGGGCCATTTGAAAACTATTGTGTTCACTCCCCAACCTAACAGTTTGGATGAACTTCGTCAACTCATCACCGAAAGCTGCCATGATCTCCCACAACATGATTTTGAAAATGTCCGTCAGGAATTTGAAAATCGCCTATATCATTGTTTGGTCAATAACGGGCAACATTTTGAAGACTTATTGAAATAAAAAGTGATATTTTCGTGTGCTTTTTTTTCTATCTGAACAAATTAAGATAAATAAAGATTTTTCTAATTTTCTCGAAAACGAATCGACCGATTTAAAAAAATCAAACGTCAAAATAAAGCACTTTGAAAGACCTTTCAAACAAGCTATTGCTACCCCTTGTCATTTAAAATTTTTAGGGGATGACCACGGGGGCCAGAGGGTAAAAGGGGGTGAAGTAGTTTTTGGTTAAAAAGTTGTCCCCTTTGGCAAATCTTTTGACGTGTCTCGGCGTTTTTTCTTTTAATCAGTGGTTTTCGATAAATCCGTGGTGGGAAGTTTTCAAATGAACACCCTGTATGTTTTTTTATTAGAAGTCGTTTTGCATTTGGTACAGTTATAGTTAAAGACGACATATGTATTAAAAAAATGTTCCGGTTTAGAAAATAGCCTTAAGGCCATGTAATTTTTCCTGTAGTATATTTTATATTTTATTATCACTCTTAACCATAGTAATAAGAGTACCAAAAAAAGGTCGTCACTTTCATAAGGGGGGACCCCGTCAGATTGAACAAAAAAAAATTAAAAAAGGTCGCCAATGGTTATTTCGTCACTTGCTCTCATTAAGTCATGGCGCCCTTGCTTACTCTTTACGACGCCCAACGCACACAGGTTGGGAACACCTGCTCTATAATGTAATAATCACAGTCCTCCAATCAGGAACAAGCATTTTTCAAAGCATGATAATAAAATATACTAGAGAATTGAATGAAACTTGGTTGACACTTTTATCGTTAAAATTCCCAAATCAAAGAGGTATTTAAATTTCTTCGTTATTTCTCAATCTATACAGGGTGCCCAAGATAAGGAGGGCCTGTATGGGGATCTCGCTAATGGTAGTAGATATCTTCCATTAAATCGGGAAAAAGTATCGGCATCAAAAACTAAAATTTTGGATTCATAATTGAATTTTTTTCCGGCGTTAATATTAAAGTTACAGCAAAACTGACAAAACATTCTCACAGGAAAGTTGCTGGCTGTGTGCTGTGCTAAAAGTTTAATGAACTCAAAGATTACATAGCAATTTTCTTTATAAGACTTTTCGTTTTCAAGCAATCAGCATCAATATTTTTTCTAGTACGGCCCTAATTTTATAATGTCAAATTTTATGAGTTTTTTTTTTCTAAATTCAATGTTCGATTCAATACGAATCCGTATTTTTCATAAATTTGTCAAAACAGTTCAATGCAGTAGGTACTGAAATTAATATTTTAAAAAATAATAAAACTGTAAGTATGAAAAAATGAACAACAAATATTTACATCGGCAAAAAATAAAGTAAAGTTAAAAAATGTTCGAAATTATTTCCGTCAGTCTCCAAACATATAGCATCTTAAAATTGCAGAATTTAAAACAATCAAACAATTTCTCTGAAAAACACTTCGAACACCTTTTGGAAAATTAATTTCTCCTTCAGAGAAATATCTAACCCGACACTACTTTGCAAACTGGGCGAATCGTGTCTTTTTAGAAGATTCTCTTCTTTCACCAAAAACATAAAAGGAATATTATAGATGTAACCAAAGTATATTCCATTGCCTAAAATTTACGGAAAAATATAAAAACATTACGTATGTAAGATATATAGGGTGTTCCTGGATGGAGTTGCCTATACCACAAATGAACCTAATTTTTTTGATTTATTTGACGACAAAAAGTCATTTATAAAAAAATTTGCTTCGATTTTGTATTAGAAAATTTATTTTTGTATACACGGTCAAAATCTTTAAAAAATATTGATTTTACCTGAGTAAACTACCTTAATTTGTCGTTTTTAAGAAAAATATCATTTGGAAATGTTCATTAGAATAAACTTTTTTGTCATAATTCAAGATTTAAAGAAATTATATTTTTGTCTAATAAATTTTATTAACCCATGATTAATTCTATATATAGTGAGTTAGAAGATGACTAGAAAAGCGTGTATAAGTTGGGAGCTTTCACGTTAATAAAAACTTTTAAAATAAAATGTTAGTTTAATTAATACTACATAGAATTTATGTTCAAAAAAATGATATTGATCTTAATGAATTAATTTTCTTTAAATCATCAATTATGACAAAAAACGAAAAACTAAATTTTCTAATGACATCTTAATTTTTTGACAAACAACATTTTTTTTATAAAGAATGACTTTTTATCGAGAAATTAAAAATTAGGTTCATATGTGGTACTATAGATAACCCTATTCAGAAAAACTATGTGTTTTTTAAAAGGGATAATTCAGTTTAAATACATATAAATATGAGTAGGACATTATGACTGTGGCCGGGCAAGCAGCATTCGAGTTATGTCATAGATGATATATAAAGGGGATGGATGGGCGAACAAAATAACCAACTAATGGGGTTCCCATCCTGACGGAGCTCTAAAAATTCAATAGTTCTTCCTTAAGCGATTATTGACGGAAGAAAAGAACATTTTAAAATGGAATGTGAATACCCATTTTCTCCGTTATTGGCTTTTGATGAGCGCCATATTACCTGCTATATCGTTTTCGATGTAGAATGATGAATGAGATTCCCTCGGTTAGATTTATGATATCGAGCTTAAATATGCGTCCGAACCAAATATTCTCAGATAAAAAAAAATTGGGATAAAGTTTTAGAAAAGAAAATGTAAAAAGGCCTTTTGGACCCGGTGCGGGAATTTGCCCTTTGGGATTAAATAACCATATATTTTATTTAGCCAAATTTTGCACCCATTATGCAAAAGCCTATATATCTTATGACGTACCGGGTGTTTTTCTAGTTTGTAGTTCTCATTTGAGTAATATTCAATGGAAGATGAATGGATATAATCAGTAAGCTAATATGATTTCCTTTCCACAGAGCTTAAGAATTGAATGTAACGCTCCTTATATTTGTATAGGGAAATATTTCGCCAGCGTACAGGAGAGGTCAAAATTATACTAGTAATTCATATAATCATTTTGCCACAAGCCCGTCGTATCAAAGATATCGGGCAACCCTGTATATTTTAATGAAATCTTCCAACTATATACATCCCATACCATTTTGGAAATACTAAAGAATATTTTTACAAACGCTTTTGACATTTTTCATTTAAAAAAAAATATTCTTCATTTGTTTGAAAAATGAACAATTTTCGAGTTTCAAAATTTATTTATTTACCGTACTTAAAAGTTATAATAGAAAATGTAAATCTTCCGGTGTGATTTGAGGCATAGAAAAAATGATTATATGAACTACAAGCATTATTTTGATCACCCCTGTACGCGCCTTGTTTAAATTAATAGACGTAAAAAATATAAAGTTAACAGAGCGTTTGCAATACTTGCAGGTGTAACTGTTTGCATAGCACATTGACTTCATATTGAGCACAAACTGGGAGTTGGTATAGAAAAACATTATTTTTAGAATCTATTGCTATACAAATATCGATTATAGCATTTTTTTATATTCCGGGTTTCCCTTCCTAATGGTATTTTATTCTTCAACGACCATTGAAAGAATAAACTAAGATTTGAATAATCATTCTTCTTACTCACTTGTACGTTTCATTATCTAAAAATTCCCAGCTACGTCATTTTTGGTTTAAAATGAATAATGAGATCGCAACCGTAAAATATTTTATGATGTCGCTTGCTGAAAATATGAATTTGAAAACTAATTAATATTTTTAAAGCAATATAAGAACTGACATAATTTTATAACAATAGTCAAGTAAATAATTGCCTTATTCTCACTGTTGCTATGCAATATCACAAAGTAACGGACTGCTCAATCCACCATTTAAAAAACATTATTTTTATATATTATACACTCGCCGACATTAAGTTCGATTCATCCAAAATTTTGGAGTTCAATTTTTTTAAAAGCGGTATACATGTTGAAATATACAGAAAAAAAGTACGTTTTTTCCCTTAAGTTTCTTATCCCCTGTAGAGTAATTTTGCATTATTAACTCTAATTAAGAAGATTTTTTGCGAAGTTTTATCTATTCTTAACAGTTTACTTTTTAATTTCTCTCGACATTATTTTTTCTAGAACATACCATAATATGTATAAATTCAATTGTTTTGGAAATATTGACGAATAAATTAAGAAAACTAATACATATATTTTATTTTAAAAAATAATATTAATAAATTTTATACAACAAAAATTTTAAATAAAAGTTATTTAACTAAATGTTCAAAATCTCGTCCTTCAAACACATAATATCCATGTCTATTTGAAAACTGGGAACGCATGTTGTAGAACTTGTAAAATTTTGCTTTTTTTTTACCTTTCCCATTTAAAAACTGTCGTATATCATTCAAAAACTCTTTGGAGGATCTTGAAAACAAAATTTGACATGCTGTTGAAACTATTTCTAATCTTAAGAATATTTTTCCTTAGCTCTTCCTCTATCTTTTCACCCACGAGCTGCCACTGTAATTAAGTGTTAAAGTTACTTAACATAATGTAAAAATCATCAAAATTTCTGTTATTTATCTGAATTGATACTTTACCATATCAGTTTTTCTAGGCGTGGTCCGAAAAACTTTCTTAGTCCCAATCCCACCCTAAATTTCATCCTAGATCCTGAATAGTAGTAGAGATAAGGAAACAGTAGATTTTACGCGTCAAATTAATTTGTTTTAATATATTTAAACATAAACATCACAGTATTTGTTCCATAAAATATATTATGAAGGCGCCATAAATCTTTCATATAAAAAAGTTCTTTGTCATAAATTTAATATTTATTTACGTTAACAAGTTATAAATTGCAAATATAATATCAATAAATGGAAGCTCATAAACAATAACCGTTATATGAACTAATTGACATTTCAAATACGTATCTCAAAATTCTTAATTGAATTTAATATCTGATTACTGGTAAAATAAATTAATTAACTATGACAACTGGCATATTTAAACCAAAAAGGCGCTTAAGTATCATCATATAGTTATAGAAGGGGCTTAAGTATCATAAACTGTTAAACCACTCTTATTAAAATTATATTTTCAAAAATTAATTTATAATAGTCAATAATTTTATATTCAGAAGCCAAAATTACGACTAAACGGTAATGAAACAAAATGTATCGTTTCAGACATGATATTTTTAACATCAGGATATACAGGGTAGGGCAAATCTTCCGAAACGGCTTAATTGCAGGAGAACGAAAAGTGATTTCGAAAGTCGATAATACTAAAATTTTACTATTTGACTTTGCACTCCATATATCAGTAACGTCATCAACTGGCAAGGGGTGAAGTTAGATTTATTTTTTTTAAAACGGAACACCCTGTATATTATTAGTTATTTTAATTTCTCAATAAATTTAAAACATTTTTTCTATATCATATTTACCATGTGTCTAAATTCAATTGTTTCGGAAATATTGAGAAATAAGTGAAGAAACCGATACATTTTATTTAAAAAAAAATAAGAAGCAATTTTTTCCTACGACTGCATACGGAAATGAGAAGAAAAGCATGGCTAACTTCCCTAGAAAGTGTCTTATATCACACGCGTGTTGAAAAAAATTCGTTTCAACTGTAGAGTTGACATATTACATATCAATGCATATAATACTCGAAGAAACCCGAATAACCTCTCCGAGTAAATTGGGATGTTATGTTATATATTAAAACAAATTAATTTGACGCGTAAAATCCACTGTTTCCTTATCTCTACTACTATTCAGGATCCAGGATGAAATTTAGGGGGGGGGGAGGGGGATTGGGACTCAAGTTTTTCGGACCACGCCTAGAAAAACTGATATGGTAAAGTATCAATTCAGATAAATAACAGATGATTTTTACATTATGTCAAGTAACTTTAACACTTAATTACAGTGGCAGCTCGTGGGTGAAAAGATAGAGGAAGAGCTAAGGAAAAATATTCTTAAACACACAGACTATCGTTACGCGTCAATATAATTCACGCCAAAGGCGAGGAAGTGGCACTTCCCCTACTTCCTGTGTAATGCCAATGCTTAATTAATAATTTTTGGAAAATAGACATTATTTTAAAGAGATAATCTGAGAGAAAATCAAAAACAATTGGACCGCTAACGGCCTAAATTTACCACAAACGATAAACGTTAATTAATGGGTATGGATCATTTAACTGGTTAGCAAAATATTCTTATTCTTGCGAACAGAAAAATGTAATCGGTCAGTCAAAATGGCTAATTGGTCAGCAACTTATGGACAGCAAACATTTCTGAATCGTGACAGTGCCCTGGAAAAACAAGTGAAAACCCGCCCCGCTGCACCTTTTGTAGCCGTTTCCTTCTATATTCGGCAAAAGAAAACACAAGAAAGTTACATAAATTGACAGTGCCCTGGGACCTCTGAAGTAAACTGCTTCTAGACATGTTTTCTTCTACTGACCAATTGTAAACTCTTGCTGACCAAGTAATCATTTCGCAGCTCGACTGTTAATAACGGCAAACCATTTAATTACTTAACCAATTAATTACATATAAACAAAAATATTAACATTTTCGTTCTTTTAATAAAATGTGGCTATCGTGTCCTGATTGTCTTTATTTAATATCGGTGGCAGTATTTCCAATATCTCGAATTAGTGCATCCCAAATGACAACTTTTAGTAAATTAATTGAAACAGCCGATATTTGGTGGAAATCCATAGCTAATATTATGAGAAAGAGTAAAACTATTGTTGCATTTCCAATACATTTAAAAAAATTTTTTTGATAGGTTTCGCTACCACTGTAGCCGCATCAAATGACAATGAATGAATACTTTTCTATATTCAACAAAATGTACAATCTAATCTAATAGTAACAATGGAAATTTCCAAATGGTCAGTATAACGATTAAATATATTATATTGTTGGTTTATTTATACAAGTGAAATCAATTTAACACAGGAGAATTGTTGAGATCTATTTGATCATTAAGTACAATATCGGTGTTTTTAAGTTTATTTATTTCCATGGATTCAGCAGATTAAGTTTTTTGTTTTCAGTATGTAAAATTTTAAAATTTGTATCGATGTTGGTTATCTTTTAAATGGTTGGAATAATTAGAATCTGTTTCATCTTTGATGTAGCTATTGTATTTTTTAACCAAAATATCTCCCAGTTTGGCCAATGTATGTTTTCGGACAATCTTTACATTTTAATTTATACATGCCTCATTTTCTGTTTTTATAATTTTTACTTCTATTTTTTTATGAATTAATAACAACAGGTATAACATAGTTTAACTGTTTCTCATAATATCAACTTTTAGCCTATAAACTTCATTTTTTGAACCAACTCCATAAACAAATGATTAGTGGTGCGATGTCTGGAGATCTTTGGACGCTTGAATTTAAAACCCTTTAGTTTATTATTAACTAACGGCGCCTTAGATGTTTTTCAATTTCTAAATAACATGAAGTCAAACAGTGCCAAATTCGGACAATATGGCGGGTCTGGACCACCCGATCAAGTAAGTAACACTTACGGAAGGTAAGTTGAAATTTGTATAATTTGTGAACTGGCACATTGTGGCGAAGAAAAGATGGCATTTTTGTGAATCAAAGTAGGAGGGGCTTGGTCAATAGCCAGGAGTCATCTTGTTAACGTATTCATAGGTAACGGATTATAGTGCCCCTCGATATATTCATAAATATTAACGCCTGCTTGGTCCAAAATCGGTGCATATTTAAAAGAGGATATTGATGCCTGTTTTGAAAGTAAAAATAAATCATTATTTTCTGATGGAATTTGCTGCATCACACACGGGTGCTGCAAGTATTATTTATCCAAACCAAATAGAACTTATTTAAATATAAATTCTCAGCATTTAAATGTTAAAAAAATACAAAGGGATGCCGCTAATACCAGGATTGCGCGCTACCACACGCCAAGCGCTCAGATTGTATACACAATTCTCAGCTATGTATACCCGGTACATTTCTAGGTAAAAAACGCAGCTGTGTCTGTTTTCCACTCGAAGTAAATATAATATCATCTCATGTACTAATTGAGACATAAAAATATAAAATAGGATTTTATATTAGTCGTATTGCAGATTTTCTTTGTATTCTTTCCATTAATATTTCAGTAATATTTCGTTATTACATGTCGCTATAAATAAGAATAAGGTATACTTTTGTGTTCTCTTGGGTCAATATTAGTGCAATAATATTAGAATATATTCTCATTAATAATATTTAATACTTAGTTTTCCATACCTAATTTGCTGGTATATGGCTGTAAATATTTAAAATTTAGTACTCACAAAAAATAGTATAAATTTATATTAAAAAACGTTACTCCATTACTTTCCTGAAATCATATTTCATCGGTAAATTTGAAATAGGTCCTGCTCTTACGGTCCTGTCACACGTGGCATATAAAATATTCATTTCCCATGTTTGTACGTGTGTCAGTCGGTTGTTATTCAGGACCATCCTCGGAGACGCGCTCGTATATTTACATGCTCGCAGTAATGTTATTCAGAATGAAAAAATTTAATGCATTTTAATGTACTTCAAGAAGATTTACGCCTCTAAATTCTGAAGCCCACTGCCGACCAGTCAACTGAAATATTAAATTTAAAAATATAAAAATTTAAATTATTAAAGAGTTAAGTTCCATTCTCTGACTGTAGAATTTTAAATTTAAAGATAACATTTTAGCTCGTTTGATCGTCCATGTTTGTATAAAATAAAATGAGTTTGCCACTAGGAGTGGGCGATATTGAAAATCGATATATCTACAAATTCGATATATTCTATATACATACAGTGTGTCCCAGGATAAGCGAAATTATAAGTGTAAAAGACAAAAAAATTTCGAATTGAAATTTGCTCATTATCTAGACCTGCTTGATTAGAAAATAAAATTTGGGGCATTATTTTTTTATTTTCTGTCTAGGTCGCAAAATATTGAAAAATTTTATTAGTGAAAGTTGCTCAGAATTCACAATTATACAAGCGCACTGAACTTAATAAACATCAGACTTTTTTAAACCTCTACAGAGGAAAAAAAATTCTTCATGGTATCAAATACATTTACTATAGAAAAAAATTATATCGGCAATAACATTTGATGGCCAAAATTCATTTCCTATCTAATATTACAAACGATGAGGAAATTGAAGAAGTTATAAATTTATAACTAGGGAAAATATTCTATAAAATGAAAAACCCAATATGGTTATTAAATTCGCCCCGCTTGTCTGATTTTGAATTCTGAGCAACTTTTCTTAATACATTTTTCGATATTCTGTAAAAAAGAGGTACTTAACCTAGACAGAAAATAAAAATAGCACTCAGATTTGGGTCCAATTTTTTGTCATTTACACCTATAGTTTCGCTTATGCTGGGAGTGTATCCCAGGTATTCTATATTTATTTTTTAAATATAGTTTTTCGATATATCGATGCAACACTCGTAATGCACTAATTCGACATAATAATAGGATTACTGCAGCCGATATTAAAGAAATGCATTAAACAATCAGGAGAGCAACAGGCGCCCATCGTAGATGAAGCAGAAAATGTTTAAAGCATGGTGATCGTTTTGAATATTTATTAAAAGAACGCCAGGATTAAAAAAAAAATGTATGTATGAAACTTTGTTTATTTCTTCGGGTCAATTATGCTATAACTTGAAAACAAATATCGGATAAGAACATATTAGTTTTTTACATTATTTTCACTTGTACTATACACAAATGGAGTTTGGTCCGTTCCTCCCGACATACTCTGTATACAGGGTGTTGTGGAAATTACTTAATTAGTATATTTAAACCAGCAAATCCTGAGATGGAAACAAATTAGAGAAAAATAACAATAAATGGCGCATCAAGTTAATAAGCGAAACAAGTCATCTAATATTTTTGTCCTAAAAAACCGTGTGCACTGCTGTAAATAAACTCATATGGAAGATAACCTATGCTATAATTGTTTCCACAAAAATTAGAACGAGAAATGTACACTACATTAATTTTAAATCAAATTTTCACACGCTAATTTCACAGAGAACATGCGCGCAAGACTACCAATGTATAGGTGGGTAAACGAGCCGCGACGTCGCTACACCGTGGATGTTTTATTACTATCGGTTAGGCAGTGTTGCCAATCTGAATTTGTAAAATTACGCGATTGGCTGAAAAAAATTACACACTTTTATACTTTTGCAAGCAAGTTTACAGGTGTTGTTGGACTCTGATTTGTAAAAAAGGTCAATAAGACCGAAAAAAGGTGAAAAGTTTAACAAAAACGAACAACAATGCACTGTGGGTTCTGATTTATTTTGCATTTTATTTGTAAAAAAAATGTCAATAAGAGCGAAAAAAGGTGAAAGGGTTAACAAAAATGAACAACAATGCCCTGTGGGTTCTGATTTATTTTGCCTAAAATACGCAATGTACACAGACACTGTGATTGTACAAAAATTACACTCAAAACAATGAAAATTCATGAAAATCGTGTAATTACACACTAATTCACAACACTGCGATCGATTGAATATCTATCTAAGCCAGACGATTTTAGCTGCTTCGAAAATCCTTATAGATGTATAGAGTTTTATTTTTTTTATTGACAGTGCGAATCGCGTGTTCGCGAAACCTATGTTTGCGTGTAACATTTGGTATTTTAAAGTCATTTAGTGTAATTATGTTGGTAAACATTTTAAAAATTAACTTCACTAACTAATCTGAAATTTAGGTTTTACAACAAGAAACAATGTATGTTTGCCGTTATGCTACCGTATTTTAGGATTGAATGATCTGTCAAGGGGGTTCGCGTACCTACGGGGCAGGCCGCATGTATCATGGACGAAGGGTAATTTTCCCATTTTTTAGACAGTCAATAAAAAAAATGCAGTAGTTCTCATTTAAATATAATAAGACATTTCCATAACACTCTGTTTATCATACAGTGTCTTGCTGCGCGGCCTTTGCTGCATCCAAATTACGGTGTTTACGGGGGGCTCGAAGTAATAGAGCCATCCCTGCAACGCTATACATCTGCAAGGGTGTTTTAAGCGATCTACATATTTAATTTATTATTGTCATAAAACTACAGGATTACTACGTAATAAAACTTAACGGCGAAGCAACAATACAGAGATAAAATTACTGCATAAAGTTTGTGCGACAAAGACAATGTTGATAAGGAACTAAATTTAATTTTTATTTCATAACATACAATAAAAATCATTTAAAAATGTAATAATAAGTTCGAAAATCGTAAAATATTAGAGATAATTACTGCTGCATTATGGAAGTGGGAAATCATTATAAACCAATTTGTCTATGTCTAATAACACAAGTCGACATAATTTTTGTAACATCGATGAGAATGCTCATTTTGCGTTTCATTTAGGAAGTTATTAGAACACTTTTTCCAGGCCTAGCACGTCTCATTTTCAAGTACCTGCTTCTCTTTTATATAATGTGTGAAATCATATTTACCTGCCTTAGGACCGGAAAGTACAACAAGACCGCACAGGGGTTATTTTCACGGTATTGTGCGAACCTTTAAGAGTTTTATTGTTTTCTTCAGTTTAGTTCGGTTCTGCCTCGTTTACAGTACAGTCAAGTGTTTAAGTCAATTTTATAAAATGGCAAGTTCGAGTCGTCGATGTTGCAAAAATCCAGCCGATAAGTTTTGTTATATATGTGGACGATTTATTATAAGTCCCAAGCTAGATCTATATCTGAGGAAGTCAAAAAAGCCTATTTTTATTTATATTTTAAGTGCCAAATTGGGGATCAAGATAAAAGTTGGGCTCCTCATGTTTGTTGTGTGAGTTGTCACGTAAATTTAGTACAGTACAAGGGTATCGAACTGTACTCCTCTCCCTTAAACCAACAAACAAACAAACAAACATTTCAAGTATAAAGTTTCTATATCTAATTCAGGGGATTGGTTCACAAAGAACGGATGGCACAAAAATATATTTTTTTAGGAGATATATACTTGTAGTTTACAAATTTTGTTTTTATTTTGACAAAAATGTGATATGATTGTGAATTATGATCGCCCCTATGTAATTACTACAAACACTAATTTGTTTTAAAATCGATTTGAATGTATTGTATGGATTTAATTACGGCCATTGTGTACAATGTACATTTCACATACTTGTGTATAATCCGTATAATATAATTTAAAAATATACTTTGACAGGTCGGAAAATTTATTTTGGTATTAACCCAATTAATCGCTATGGATTAACAGTGCATTATTGAAAAATATTTAATTTATAATTTAGCAATGCAAGCCTGCACAAATATTGTTTATAATTTAGGTTGTATATATATTATACGTATATATGACGTTTATTTAATTGGAAAGTAGTTTAACACAATAAAGAACGTAATTAAATCCACTATATGCATTAAAATCGGTTTCAAAACAAATTGTTGTTTGTAATTACGTAGGAGCGATTATAATCCGATTGGATGGATTGGAATATCAAATTGTACGTAATTAGTATACCTATAACATTATTATCCTATACAGTTATTCTATTATTTGTAATTTTTCTTCTTTTTTAAAACAGGAAAATATTATTAAAACGAGGAAACCCTATCAAAGAATAAGTGTTGTAACTATATAGCCCTTATTATCAGATTAGGATAAGTATAGCGGGAATGAGGACAAGCAAATAAATTACTAAATTATAATTTCCCGACGTTTCGTTTCATTATTAAAATTACCTATAAAAAGAAAGGATATACCTACAATTCACACACACAAAGTTCTTCCTAACTCTGCTAATTGGTAAGAACTTGTTTTGGTTATTCCATCATAGGGATGTATGAATGTTTTGAGTCAAATAACAATTTTCTTCTTCTTGGTTAACTTTGGTTCACAGTGTTTGTGGAACAAACAATTCACATTCTTAGGTGAATTGAACAACGTTCAGAAAACTAATATAATTTTTCTTTGTCGTTTTCTGTTAATTAGACCAAGACATAACGTGGCCTTCGACCAAAGGGAACATACTTTATATAAAGCCCTTATTGGAACGGTGATCTTTCATACCTGCTTTCATGTTTGACACTACCAGATTAACAACTGCTATATTTGTCGTCATTGTTAAATAAAATTCTTTGTTGCTCTTCAGTGTTTGTGTGTTAAAGGTCAGTATTATTTGTGGAATAATAGTATTCTTAACTCAATATGATAAGACTGTGCCAAGTATGCCGTAAACTAGATCAAAATTAAATGAGTTAATTGAGTCAGGTCCGACCACTGGTTGTTTTCCTAACAAAGACATATCAAACCGGTTACCTGTTAGAATCAGAACAGGAGCAGACAGAAGATAGAAAGATATGTGAATTCTACAGATAGAATCCCTGTCTATTTTTTGTTATGTTTATTTTCGTAATAACAGGCGTGACGTGTACAAAGCAGATGGAAATACCGGGCCAATGGGCGCATTCAGCGAACCCATCGATATGTGAGCGATTAGTAATCATCTGCTGAATGCACCAAAAAAATCGGTTTCACAAATCGTTTCTTTCGTCGAATTTAGAAAGCGATTTGTGATTTGACAGCGATTTATGTCAGTTTTGCGTGTCAGGTTGAGGAGTAAAATTTAGAAAAAATGACGAAAGCGAATTATAATTATAAAAATATATTATACGAACTCATCTAGGGAAGAGGAGCATTAAAATAAAGTTATCCATTTCGTACAGCAAAAAAACAAAAATCTGACAACAAAACGCATTTAGCAGAACTACAAATCGATTCGCATCGTGACGTCACTAATTAAAAATCGCTAATAAATCGATGGGATCTGCTGACTGCAGCCCATGTTTGTTTCAGATTGGTGCATTGATGTATTAAATTAGGGGATTATTGCTCCAACTAGCTTTGTGACGGTACTATAGTTTAAGGTTTTTATTTTGTATGTATCTTTCCTTCCTCTTTACATCCCTGAAGAAGTTTTAATAATAAAACGAAACGTTGGGAAATGATAATTGAGTAATTTGTTTGCCTGCCCTCATTCCCGCTAGATTTATGAAAATCTATAAAAGTATTTGATAAATGATCATTGATTGAATTAACGCTAAAGTGGCACAGGGGTGTTAGATTGTTTCGAGAGAAAATCGTAAAATCGGTCTCCAAAAATCGTGATATGTCGAAAAAGTTGGAATTTTACAGGATATTTTAATTGAATGACACAATGTTAAAATATAAAAATAAGAGAAAAAGGAGATCACAATGAATATGAACAGATTATATTTTTTTTTAATTCCAAATAAGTACATAATATGTTTATGTATGTAAAAAAATATTCTATCGCAAAGCACAACCATAGGTACCTACTTAGGTATACAAAAATAAAAATATAAACTCAAAAATAAATGATAAAATTTTTAAAAACCCCTCTCAAAAGTAATCTAACTTCCACTTAACGCGCCAATTTACACTCAAATTAATTTAAAACTTAGTTTTTTTAAGGTTTACCATAACGTTAAGGCTACCTTAACTGAGGTCTATAAGTCAAATATCGGCCTCTAACACGTCAATTTACCTTCAACTTAATTTAAAACATAGTTATTTTAAGGTTTACCTTAACGCAAGGCAACATTAAAATATCGCCCCTTAATTTATCGGTCGGAAACAATGGAAATCCTATGCTATAGAGTAAGCACAGATTCTTCTCATGGAAATAATAGGTTTAAGCTAAACCAGCCTTAGTAAAAAATTAGAAAACAATGTGATGAAAATTATGAATTAGAATCATTTTAACAAATATGAAAAATTTCTTTAAACCTTTTACTAAATAGCGCATCACGTTATATAAAGTTTTTTTTATTTTACAACATATTAAAATGCAAATATCATGGAAACGGATTAATTTAACAAATGAAGTATACATTTTTCCTTTATATTCTATTATAAATTTTAATCAGAATTCCAGTTACCCGGAAAAAAATATGGCACGTAATATAGTGGGTGTGTAAGGTGTATCTACCGCGAAAATAGGGAATAGATATATCACATAGATTCATCACTCGCCCTCAAGAGCCCCCCAATTGAAAGTTTTCATGTATATATCCCAAAAACAGCTTGAGCTTATATGAGGAGAAAATGAATTTAGAAATTAAACACCCTGTATCTCTTTAACGAGCAAATTTTACTAATGCATGTTAATGTTAATGCAATTAGCTCAAACCTATTGTTTCCATGCGACGGATCTGTGGTTACTCTATGGCGCATTTATTTCCGATCACCCTATATACATGATATTATATACCAAATATTACTGCAATATAAGGAAGGTATTCTAAGTCGCTTATCTATAAAGGATGCAGGTATCAAATTATGATTTGTCATAAAAACATATCTTATTTCTTGCTGACCCATATGGGAAGATTCCACTATTACAACATATTGTGCAATATTGCGTTCTAACTTTAATAATATAAATACCGCGCCATATTAGTTTAGATAATTCTGAGTTCTTGTAAACTTAACCTTTTGTTATAAATCTTTTAAGGAGGTAAAGAAACTCACAGTCTTTACCTCCTTATAACTTCACTCCACTTTGAGATGGACTACTTCAAGAAAATAAATCTTTTATTAGTAATACGTGAATAAAAAGAAAGTTTTTTAAAAAGCTTTTTAATCCGGTCACGATATCACATACATATTTCAATCATTTTTATCTTAAATAACGCTTAAATTCGTCATCAGAAGACGAAGATCATGGGGGTATTTATAAGAGTATAGAAATCGTCAGTTTTCATAGACGTATCGTGAGATTGTGAGATTCGATACAGAATCGTGAGATCGCATGATAAATCGTGAAATCTTGCACACCTGCTCTTGTATGTGAATAGAATCTTGGTCAACTGCTCATTATCCCATGGCTACAGATGATTCATTAAACTTGTAAAAACGAACTTTTTTAAAATCCTTTATTCTCCATAATAATTAAGATATAAGTGAATAACTAAAGAAAATGTTCAGAAAAGATCAAGCCACAATTGGTTAAAATAAAATGTTCAAATGTCAGTTGTTCACTTCACAGGGTATCTAAAAAATTGCTTAAAAATCGTTTCTTCCTTCTCGTCCCTGTATCTTATATAAAATATTAATATATAACAGTATTCCTAAAGGATCAAGCTAAAAATAATTTTTTTTATTGGATTTAAGTGAATGATTCGAGAGAAAATTGATTTAGGGTAAATTTTGCCAGTTTCCAGTGAAAATATATAAAATAATAGAACTATTTTGTACGAGTATGTGAAGCTTTATTAAGGTGATAATGTCATTGATAGTTTTCAAATAGGCGCGGATTTGTCGATGAGGCCGAGTTGGCAGCCTAATAGGAATCTAGTTGCTAACCGCTTACTGATTTTATTGTCCTGTTTCATATAACTAACCTAAAAATTTTAAAAAATATTGTCAAAAGTTGCTTGAAATTCGTAATTAAACCATTTTAAACCATCGGTTATAAATTCCGCAATTATTAACTTAACAGTTCAATAGTTTTATATTTTACACGAAAACATCAAACAGCTATGCAATACTTTGTCATAGCTTCCATAAATGGTAGTATTAACATAGTGGTACTTTAATTCCGACAGAGTTTGAATAAAAAGCTGGTCTTTATAGAAATAATCTCGTTTTATTTGAAAGGGTCTTTTAAAAACGCGACCACTTAATGGACAGCTATTTGCCGGTCGATGTTTTGGCGCTGGCTGGTGTAACGGTTATATGTAGCAATTAATCTTACTAGATTAAAAAGATTTTAAAAATATTGTCGGTTTATTCCGTAGTGAGTAATGGTTTGTTTTGAATTACATGAATTATTATTATTAATGCATATAAAACATTACATACATACATGTGCATTTACTTAATTAGACAATTTAGATACATTGCTAATCAATACTTAAGAGCGGATAATTTGATGCGAATTTCTGCATTTTTTGGTAATTTCTGAAAAATTGCCATATTTTTAATAACTGGTGCATATTTGCATATTTTGTCAAAGCAGAAATTTTACGCATACCATTATGATATACTAAAAGAAATTATTTGCGATTTAACTGATCCTTCTCAAGCTGTTTTAACATCACAAGAATTATGTATTTAAAAATAAGGATTTGCTACAATATTTGTTTTATTAAAGTTAATTACAGTTTTATGTCGGAAGCTATTTCATGAATGGAAGCCACTGTTGTTCAAAAAATATTTCATACAAATCCGGAGTTCACGTGAACGTCCACATAGAATAATATTTAGGTTTGTTCTAGAATGGATACTTCCCCATGTTAACAAACCTGTTAATATTGGTAAGTTATCTATCGGCGACGGTAACTATATTAGATACATTCTTCCCGGCGGTTCAGCATTTGCACTGTCGATCAAAACAATTTTCTAACCTTCAAATTTTTCTTTTGTGTCAGGTCATTGTCGTCTTATACAACACAGTAAATTATAGTTATCTTATTGTTTATAAAAATGTGGGGACTTAACAAAATTACAACTGATGAAGAATTTTTGTGTCTTGTGGATGATGCAGTGAATGGTATAATGACACGGACATTCAGGAAACATCCTGATCAATTTACTAAATGGAAAGTCAATAAATTTACGAAATAAGTACGGTTAACAAAACATTACTGAAATTCTTTCTACAGCAATTTCTTCCAAAAGCAGGAGGTAAAATTAGTTTGTTTTTATCAATTATAACGTAGGTAGGTACCTACCTAATCAAATATATTTTTTAAAGGAATTACAGTAGACACTCCATAGTGTGAACATCGCCTAACGGACACCTCGCATAGTGTAGACAAGATGTTAATTATACAAGATCACCGTATACCGTAAACAAACTAAACCTTCGCTAATGGAAACAAAGTCCCTACAAATTTACATTATGTGGCAGTCGTTGTTCCGCGGTGTTGTAAATCCCCGATATATGCGCTGCTTTGCCACCGAGGGCGCTGTGTTAACTAGAAATGCATACGTTTCGTGCCAGTTATTCGATGTTAATGCATATTTGGGTCACGTAATTTCGGTAAATATAATAATAAAAAAACCAAAGTGTCTTACTTTTTATGAAGAATCGCTAGTGATCCAATGATTAAATGAAGGGCAAAGTGTTACCTCCGTATTTAACAAAAAAATATGGTGGTGAAAAATCAACAATTTGTAAAAATAAAACAGAAAAAAGCAACTCATTGTACGCCCAGAAAAAAAAAACATTAAAGAGTTTGGGAATTTGTCAGAATGGAAAAAAATGATATAAGTGGTTCCTGGAGCAGAGAAGTAAACATTTAATTTTAAGTGGGGATATGATCAAGCAAAAAGCAAAGTAAGTCCATTTACAAATTAAAGAAAATGATAAGCAATTGTGCAGAAAATTAAAAATCCCCGAAAACAAGCAAAAATTTCTGACTTTTTTAACAAAAAATAATTCTTTATCGTTTTTTTAAATTTGTTACTGTTTGTTTTAATTAGTGTTACTAATTACCTTAGCTAAGGTTAAGGTAACAATCAAATAACGTTCCGATTTTTAATATTATTTATTGGAAGACACTCTGTATTAGTGTTGCCAATCTGAATTTGTGAAATTACACAAGTAGCTGAAAAAAAATTACACTATTAGTGACAGAAATATACGATTTTTACGCACAATTAATATTTTGTAAAAAGCAATTGTACAGTAGTCCTTGGGCACTGATTTCTAAAAAAATAGTCAACAACTGAAATTATTTTCTGCTCTACTAGTGATACCCTAGTTCCCAAAAAAGGTTAACAACTGTAATAATTATTTCGGGATTTGATTAGTAAGAAAAGGTCAACAAACCTGAAAGTAAGTCTTAGGTGGTGTTTCCTAAATTCCACACTGGTTGGAATACACACAAATCAATGAAAATACACGCAAATCGTGTGATTACACGCTAATTGGCAACACTGCTCTGTATGTAAGTTGATATTATAGTAGGTGAATTGATTGTTGGTATTCTTATATTGATCGGTGCTCATTTATTTATGTATGTAATTAAGATAATGTGTGCAGTATTCTGAATATACGAACAACATTAGAGAAATGAAGAAAAACTAATATACAGGGTCCGCAAACGAAGCGTGGGTGGAAGATTAAATCGTTATCGAAGAACTTATCAATAATACTAAAACAGCTTGAGATATTCGATTAAAAGCGGCATGTTTTAAAAATATTTTAAATTATACAGGGTGGCCCATAAAAGTGTGACAGCATAAAGTTATATTTTTTTAAATGGGACACCCAGTATTTTATTGCATATTTAGGTTCGTATTACTATCGTTTATAAGTGCCTCAAATTTTATTTAATTTGGTTTTGTAGTTTCGGAGAAATAAATTAAAAACTAAACAAAAGAAGTTTTGCAGTCCTGAATAAAGAAATCAAAAAAACAATCCCGAACTATTTTTTTAACCTCGGCATTGAGTGAAACTTATGACAAGAGGTCTAGAGATACTAGGAATGTAATTGCGTTTATTTATTTTATACAGGGTGTTCATAATGAGCTTTCAAAAACCCCACATTTTAAAATAATTTTTCTCAAGTTTTTCAAATGGAACACCCTGTATATTATTTGGCTATTTGACGTAGAATTCATAGACAATTTTTTTTTGTAATACAAGCATATAAGTTATATCCAGCCGTTTTCGAAATAATTGTAAATATCATAAATTATGTGTTTAAATAGAGTTTTTATTGTGAAATTTTGTTATAGGCGACTAGACTAATAATTGTAAACTAAAGTAAATGTTCAAAATAGCTTCCTTTTACTTAATTTAATGATTTTCCTCTACTGCCAACAGAACTCTTAATTCATTTTCTTCATTAATAACGGGTTTATTGATTACACTGGGGAACAGCAAAAATGTTTCCGAGACCAAAATAGCAAAATCTTACTTATTTTATTATACTAATTAACAATCTGTCTTGCAAAAGGCTCAGTTGGCTCCGGTTTTATAGATCCATCCCAATTATGATAATTTACCTACCTGCCCTTAATATATGGGAAAATTTCACCATTAAATGAGAAATACCTGGATTTATTATAACAGGTGTACTTTATAAGGGGTTTAAATACATATAATATAAATCCTAAATTGTTAGTTAGTTGTATTTCAACCACCAGTTGATCGAGAGCTGTTCGTATTTGAGAAATTAGAGAGTTTTGAGCAACATGTCGCGAGTTTGTGTAAATAAGCCGGATCATTTTTGTTATATATGTGGTGAAATGACTTTTGTGAAACAAAAACGTACGCTTAGCCCTTTAATAAAAAAGGCTTACCACTTGTATTTTGGCTGCAAAGTTGGAGACCAGGATAAAAATTGGGCTCCCCATATCTGCTGCTACAAATGTGCGTCCAACATTCGCGGCTGGCTAAGTGGAAAAAACCGTAAGATGCCCTTCGCTGTTCCTATGATCTGGCGAGAACCGAAAGACCACGTTACTGACTGTTACTTTTGTTTGACACCTCCCATCAAAAAAGGCTTTTCAGAGAAAAAAAGGTCTGCGATACAGTATCCAAATTTACAATCCGCCATACGCCCGGTGCCTCATAGTGACGAGTTGCCTATACCTAATCCACCTCAGGAATATACCCTTCATTCTGATGATGATCAAGAGGATTCAAACGGTAGTGTACCGGAAAATGTCGCCGGCCCATCAACCTCGCAAGACTCCGATTTTGTCTGTGAACTTCCAAGTAAAAAGCCTCACAAAATAAGTCAAAGTGAATTAAGTGACCTTATAAGGGATTTGGAACTGCCCAAGACAAAAGCAGAACTATTGGCCTCTCGATTGCAACAATGGAATTTACTTGAAGATGAAGTAAAAGTTTCTGTGTACCGAAGCCGTCAGAAAAACCTAACACCATTTTTTAACATGGATAACAATTTGGTAGCCTGTAGGGACATTGAGGGATTAATGGCAGCTTTAAATCTGGACTATGATCCAAAAGACTGGAGACTTTTCATTGATTCCTCAAAAGTAAGTCTTAAAGCTGTGTTACTCCATAATGGAAACAAATTGCCTTCAGTCCCAATTGGTCATGCAGTCCATATGAAAGAAACATATAGCAATTTGAAATTGTTACTTGAGACCATACAATATGAAAGATATAAATGGCAAATTTGTGGGGATTTAAAAGTTGTGGCGATCTTGCTTGGAATGCAGCTAGGTTATACCAAATACTGCTGCTTCCTCTGCGAATGGGACAGTCGAGCACGATCGGATCACTACAGAAAGAAAATTTGGCCACCGAGAGAGTCTTTTGAGCCAGGAAAGAAAAATGTGACCAGCGCGCCATTAGTTGCCCCAGAAAAGATTTTACTACCGCCACTTCATATAAAATTGGGACTTATGAAAAATTTTGTGAAGGCAATGGACAAAGAAGGCCGTGCTTTTAGTTATTTAAAAGAAAAGTTCCCTAGAATCAGTGACGCTAAAATTAAAGAGGGAATATTTGTGGGTCCCCAGATTAGGAAACTTTTCGGAGATGCGCAATTCGATTCCATACTTGAAGGCAAGGAAAAAGACGCTTGGGATGCCTTTAAAATGGTTGCAAAAAATTTCTTGGGAAACATAAAAGCAGAAAATTATAAAGACCTGGTTGCCCAACTTCTTTTGTGTTACCAAAACCTAGGGTGTAATATGTCGTTGAAAATTCATTTCCTGGATTCTCATCTGGATTACTTTCCGGAAAATTGTGGTGCTGTAAGTGACGAACACGGTGAGAGGTTCCACCAGGATATTTCGAACATGGAAAGAAGATATCAGGGAAAATGGAACTGTGAGATGTTAGCCGACTACTGCTGGACTATTACGAGAGATGCCCCAGAGGCTGCTTTCAAAAGGCAAGCTAAGAAGCGCAAAATGAGTGTCTAAACTTTGGATTCAATGATAAAAATGTGCTATTTAGTTGCTTTTGTTAAACCAACAATATATTGTTATCTGTATTTTGTATGTCCATTGTATATGCCTATGAATTAAAATTTTGTAACAAATAATTGAGATTTTTTTTTTGCGAGCCAACTAAAATCTTTAATAGGTATTTTTTAGTTACTTGGGTACAGTTGAATCCAAAAAATAGGTTTTGTTCAGGAAACAAAAAAAAAGTTGAAATTTGTTTCCCAGTGTTATCATCCTTTTTATGTACGCAGTGCTTCCTGTTGCTACAAATCTTTGCAACAACTTCTCGAAGGTTTTTGGTCTCGGCTTTCTCTCAATATTTGGATATCTTTCAGCATACACTCGGCTTGCGAGGAGGCAATTTCTTGCACATTCACCCAGCATAAAAATCATATTTACCATTTCTAAAGTTGTAAAATTCGACATTTTGTGTAAGTTAGTACTTAATTTCGACGACTGAACAAATGTAAATAATTTTATTTGGCTGTCATAGTGACAATCTAAACAAAAAGAAATCATGGCAACTTGATTAAGAATAAAAAATAATATTAAATAATAAAAGTAGCAAAAATGTATGATTTTAAAATTTATATCGAAATAACTAAAATACGGTAAACTCTAAGAGTAAAAGGAAGCTATTTTGAACTTTTACTTTAGTTTACAATTATTAGTCTAGTCGCCTATAACAAAATTTCCCAATAAAAACTCTATTAAAACAACATAATTTATGATATTTACAATTATTTCGAAAACCGCTGGATATAACTTATGTGCTTGTATTACAAAAAAAAATTGCCTATGAATTCTACGTCAAATAGCCAAATAATATACAGGGTGTTCCATTTGAAAAATTATTTTAAAATGTGGGGTTTTTGAAAGCTTATTATGAACACCCTGTATAAAATAAATAAACGCAATTACATTTATAGTATCTCTAGACCTCTTGTCATAAATTTCACTTAATGCCGAGGTTAAAAAAATAGTTCTGGATTGTTTTTTTAGATTTTTTTATTCAGGACTGCAAAACTTTTTTTTTTAGTTTTTAATTTATTTCTCCGAAACTACAAAGCTAAATTAAATAAAATTTGAGGCACTTATAAACGATAGTAATACGAACCTAAATATGCAATACAATACTGGGTGTCCCATTTAAAAAATATAACTTTATGCTGTCACACTTTTTTGGGCCACCCTGTATAATGTAAAATATTTTTAAAACATGCCGCTATTAATCCAATATTTCAAGCTGTGTTAGTACTGTTGATAAGTTGTTCGATAACGTTTTAATCGTCCGTCCACGCTTCGTTTGCGGACCCTGTATACAAGGTATCCCAGAATATGTGGGCAATCTCCCGGGTGCAGATAGAACACTTAAAAATAACATATACATTTTTCTTCCTACGGCCTCGCCTACGGAGATACGGGCAACAGACGTCCCTGGAAAGTGTTGTTTTTTAAATAATTTTTTAAGTATTAGGTGTAAATTAATATTGTTTTAGTATAATGGTTACGAGATGAGTCTCCTTAAAATTTGCTCTTTTAAACACATTTGGCTTATTTAGTTTGCCAAGGACGGACTAGACGCAACACAAAAATGTTTTTTTTTGTACACCTTGTATGATGAAGGAACAACAATAATATTTTTGGATACTCTAAACCTTAAGCTGAAAAAAGGTACTCTTGATCAATGTCGATAAAATTAGCTGTTTTCGAAAAAATATATATTTTTGTATGATTTATATTCAGTATACGTAAATTCCATTACTAAGTTAGTAGGTAATAAGACAAAGGAGAAAAACAGCAAATTTCAAGACACTACCATAAACTGACACTGGCATAAATATTCTTATTTAAATCGGTACATGTGAAACAATGAGTGAATTTTATGAACATAAAACGACAACTAATGCAAAAAACCATATTGAACAAAAATATTTTTTTTTTCGAAAACACTTCACTTTATCGACATTGATCAAGAGTACCTTTTTTAGGTTAAGGTTTAGAGTATCCAAAAATATTATTGTCGTTCCTTCATCATACAAGGTGTACAAAAAAAAAACATTTTTGTGTTACATCTAGTCCGTTCCTGGCAAACTAAATAAGCCAAATGTGTTTAAAAGGGCGAATTTTAAGGAGACTCATGTACTAACCATTATACTAAAAAATTATTAAATTACACCTAGCACTTAATAAATTATATAAAAAATAACGATTTCCAGGGACGTCCATTATATGCCCCTAACTCCATAAAGAATACCATAAAAAGAAAAATTTATAAGAACTTCTCCTGTTATTTTTAAGTGTTCTATCTAAACCTGGGAGATTGCCCACATATTCTGGGACACCTGTATATACAGAAATTCTTGCATATTACTTAATATTTGATGTATAATTATTGAAAAGTTGATAAATATTGATTTATATTCCTCTCCAACAGAATATAATTAAAATTTAAATATATCGTGTCAAATCATCAAAGAGGTAGTAGAAACAATTTATTTAAGCTGTTTAATGCATTGCAACCAAACTAAAATTTAGGTCAATTGCATTTTTTGCTTCAATCAGTCGTTACGTTTATAAATACCGCCCTGGAAATACTGTTACTTTAATTCCTACCGAGTTAGAATAAAGAGCTAGGCCATTATATGAATAATCTCGTTTTTATTTGAAAGAGCCTTTTAAAAATGCGACTGCTTAATGGACAGCGATTTGCTGGTCGATTTTTTGGCGCTTGCTGGTGTTTACGTTATATGTTGCAATTAATCTTACTAGATTAAAAAGACTTTAGAAATATTGTCGGTTTATTTCGAGTTGAGTAATGCTTTGCTCTGAATTAAATTAAATATTTTAGGTTTTCTAGCTTGATATGTATAATAGTATTGTATAGGCAGAGAGTGTTAAAGCAGCAGACAAACGGCAAAATGCAAATAATTTAGCCAAAAGAAAACATGCTATACTACCTCTTTTAATAGCTTAATACTATCTATACACTGTAAAAAATTATGGTGAAATTTGGCCGCAGACTCGTTTCCCTTATTAAGTTTCCGAATTCGAAAAACGAAAACCGAATACAGTGAACGTGTCGCAAGCGTTCGATTTGTATTATTCAAAAAACCGGCAGTATTGGCGGAACAATTGCGCAATTTTCAGCAGAATGAATGACGAATTCTTGCGAACAAATGCAAATAGTCCATATAAATATACAATGGTCTTTCCGGACCATTTTGCGATATTAGTCACAAAGGTGTAGGTACTAATATTGTACCCAAAAGAGAGGGTTATATATTTGAAGATACTCTAACGCATTCGATTTTTTTCCGAATCGAAATTCCGAACGCAACCAGAGTCTTTCGGAACAAACGTTACGAAAATATTCCGTTCGAAAAGAAAACGAACGAATAAGGGAAACGAATGTTTTTTATATACAGGGTGTCTTTTTAAAACCCGAACACCCTTTTTTCTCGCTCAGATTGCATTTCTTTGATTTCGACCTCCTCAGATGATTTTCGTAGTTTTGAGGGGGAAATCGAATGGCGCAGGTTTTTTCACCTGCGATGTTCAGGTGAGACCCTGCGCAGGGCACCTTTTTTTTTAAATGGGAACCCGTTTTTTTTTCTCGCAGGTTCCGAACCTTCATTAAAAAACAAGCAACTTTCGTCCCAAACATTTTTTTATCCGAAGGGCACCACCTGAACACCGCAGGTGAAAAAAACCTGCTCCATTCGATTTCCCCCACAAAATTACGAAAATCATCTGAGGAGGTCGATATCAAAAAAATGCAATCTGAGCGAGAAAAAAGGGTGTTTGGTTTTTAAAAGACACCCTGTATAAAAATACGTATAATCTAGTATTTATAATTAATACATTGCTAAATTAATGACAAGTTTATGTTCGATAGTGCGAAGTACGAAGAAGAGACTCTGTGCCGAAACAATTGTCATGGCAAAACAAAAAAAAAACATTGAGTGACAATCTCTACACATTATGATATTATCTACTTAATTTTATAATGTATTTTGAACAAGTAAGGCAATCGAATATTCAATATCATTTAAAATTTGTAGTTCATCGCATTTTTCTGTTTCAATATTAATATATAGATACTGGAAAAGCATTTATTAATTATTAACAAGAGCAAGCATATATTGTATTATTGTCAAAAGTAGAATGATAATGAAATGATATTATGCACCTAATTATAAGAGCAAAATAAAGCGATTAGTAATTAAATTATATGTTTGTTTTTAACTGAACCAAATATGAGAAGCGTGAAACCGTGTAAATTAAATGTACATAATTTATTTCAATTTTATCTCAAAAGTTTGCTGTTTCAATTATTATTATTTATATCGATATAATTGTTCCTGTTAAATTTAAAGAGTGTAGTAAATTAGGATGAAATTATATCATATTGTGTATTGTAGGCAATTATAGAATAATTATTAAAGATTACCTACAACTGATGTACAATATCATAATTACAATTAATTTGTGAATATCTGTATTTTTCAAAGGACGTACTTATGCGATCAAATTCAAAATATAGGTTCATTTTAATAAAGATATTTACTTTCTATAAAAAATGTATAGACCCAACAAATATTTCATATTAATTTAAAAAGAAACGTAAAATAACCATTATCAGATAACACTTATTTAATATCTTGATAAATTGTGACGATAATGACACTTTAAAAGAAAATTTAACGTCCTTTTGTGCTACAGAAAATAACCAGGTTATTATTTCGTTTTCCTTATTCCAGGACAAAAGTGATAAGTAATAATTCCATTTTCTTTCCATCCACAGTGATACATTCTTTGTCTCGTAAGTCTTTTTGTAAGAGAAAACGCCCGAAGGCGGAACGGGAAACAAAATGGCCTTTCCAGTTCAATGATTATCCAGTAAACATATTACGTGAAAAAACTGTATAAAAGCGCTCGGGTAATCTTTCCCCGGACGATAAAAGTCATTGTGGACGGGCAGCATATTAGAAGGGACAAATGGGTCTATTAGATTAGCGATATGCCGAAACGCCACAGATGACGCTCGAGGTGGTTTTGCTGATTGCCTTTTCCGTGTCTGTGCTTTATGAGTTGACCGAGGTATGGGGATGAAATGAACCGGTCACACTGTTGAGTTAATGTTCCGTTTTGCACTAATTTTGTTTCGTATCAAACGTGTGGACAAAATAGTTAGTATTTCTTTTTATGATTCTTACATAATGTAACAAGAGCAAGATCGTCATGAAATACTTAATCCAACGATAACAAAAAGCATGCATGATAAAAATAGTTAGAAATAGCAAGCCGCATCTCCCATCCCATCCGATCACAAAGTGGACAAAGATTCCCGTTGATATATTTCAGAGCTCTACATGCATGAGACAAAATCAATTATTAATTAAAGGAAATTTATCGAACAAATGGAAAGTCCAAAGTTAGTGTTGCTGTTAATGTGATTAGAAAACTATTTGAACTACTTAAATTACTACTAAAAAGAGAGACAGAGCGAAAATAAGACATATCACTTGAGCAGTATGGTTTCAGGAAAGAAAAGTCAATGATAGATGCACTAGAAAAGTCCAAGACATAGCTGAAGAAGCAAAATACACAAAAACAAAGAAATTAGCAATTTTCACCGTGGATATACAAAACAAGCATTCAACTCGGCACTATACGAAGGAATCCTGAATGAAATAAGAAGACGAGAGGTCGGCGACATATTCAATATTGTGGTCAGCTATTTAGGAGACCGAGCTCTAATCGTGGGGGAAAGTAAGTGGAAAAGTGTCAAGTGGAGTTCCATAGGGCTGGTACCGTGGAACTTGTACTATGATGGCGTTCTAAGATTACCTGTCCCTAGGACTGTCAAGATCATCGTACATGCAGATGATCTTGTCATTGCAAGGAGTGCCAACCCAACAAAATAATAGAGCAAGCATTGGATGGTTGATTCACGGTAAAAAGTATAAAACAGTGTAGCTTGCAGGCGAAAGAAAAACAAAGGGCGCAACAACAAATATACAGAAGGGAGCTACATAACCACACAGAAATTAATTAGAGACCTTTGGATCCACCTGAACACAAATATGACTATGTGCATGCACATCAGGAAAACAGTAGAGACAGCGAGTAAGGAACTAAAAAAATATCAATGGGTTAATGCCTAAAATAAGGGGACCAAACAGAAGAGGTTCAAGAGACAGTCGACTATGGAAGAAACTATGAAAAAAAACTGTATAGGAACATGCTCTTAAGACTCATAGAAGAGCAATAAGCATAACGAGCGCCTACAGAACATGAACAAAAACACTACTGCTAATAGACCGAACACAACTAAAATATATTTTATAAGAGTAAATAGAATGGAAGGGAGAAGTGCAAGGCAATTTATGGTTAGGAAAAAATGGGGGATGGAAGAACGGAAGACAAAATATCAGAACTGGAATTCTGGATGAACAGAAAAACCGCGCGTCTACTGCATTATTTGTCCTCGGAGCACCGGAATGGTAGACTCGTGAAGAGGAACTGAAATTTTAATATTATTAATTTCTAGAAACATTTTTGCTTTGCTAGGCACTTCGAAAAGTTATTTTCAAAATCTCAATGGGATTATTCTAATTTCAATGATAAAGAAAGAGCATCTTCTTTAACAAGCATATCCAAGATATATTTCCAATGATATATTTCTTTCATTTTGTAACTTCAGGTGCAAAATTCAATTGTTCCTGGCATAGATACCATGCTCAAAATTTATGAAAATTAAACAATAATGGAGTACACTTACATAATTATGCTCTATATCGCTAGGAAGCTCATATGAGGTTAAATTGTACAAGATTTCAAGTATGGAACCAGAATAACAAGAAATTCAAAATTGTTATTGTGGGTGCTATATATGCTACAAAAACTAATAACGTACAACAATCAAAATTTACTTTAACACCTATTCCTAATGAAATTAATATTTATTAACAACATAAGACGTTTGACAACAGAAGTTTTACACATTTACTTCTAATGTATCCTAAGATTTAAGCTAATTAATTATACTTTTTAAAATAAATTCATACAGAATAGGTGACTAACAAACTGATACGCCATTGTTGCTAATATCAAGATTGTAATCTTACAATAAGTGTTAGTAAGCAAACAGCGAGTTTTATATTAGCGGGAAACTTCCTTCATAAAGAGTGATATCCCGTTAATTATCAGCTTCAACAGCATTGTGACATCTGCTTTATAATCACAAAATTAATTAAATTATCATAACAAAACTCTTAACTTCAGCCGTGTAATCATTTATTCAAATATATTCGCTACTCAATTTTATTTCTATATTTCCCCAAGCAGCTACAAAACAACTGCTTAATTAAGCTGATTTTAACTTACCTTTTCGTATAACGCTTAGTCAGGGAAAATTAGATTCTATTTGATTATAGGCCTTGCGTTGAGAATAAACCATAGACATGCATGAGTTGGTACATACAATCCATTCTCAGCAAGCACATTTTGCTTAGAAGTTATACTGGGTGTAGAGACAGCTGTGTGGATTAAAAAAAAATGATAACATTTTAAAAAAATCGTAACTTTATGAGGTTACTAAATTATAAAATCAGTCGTGTGAAGACTTTAGGTTATTATGCTACAGAGAGTCTTCGTGTAGGAGCTGAAATGTCAGATAATGTTAAATCATGAATTATAATTTTCAGACAAAACTTGAGAAATTTTATTTTTTCCGAAATTAAAACATATCGGTCTGAGCATGATATCTTTAAATACGCTACAGATTTTTTTAAGGGTTAGAAATTTCTTTGCCAGACTAATATGACCGAAGTTTTTCCCAATCTCTTATTGTCACACAAGCCGTAAACCGAAGGGCGAATGCGAAAACTGTTTATGAAATCCATAAAACTTCTTGGAGGGAGGCAGCATTTGTGATTTATGTCTGTTGGTTATGTGTACGAAAGTTTTGGATTAATTTTATTTGAAAGTTCCTTCAGGTAAAGACGCATAGTTAAAGTTAGGCTTGAAGTTAATTTGAAATGAATTTAACGATTTATTATTTATTAAGTAGCTTAAACCATTATCTTTGTTACAAAATTGTGAACTTCAATTTTAGATTTTCTGGCATGTGGTTAGATATACTTTCCATTACAATTTGTTAATTGCTTTATAGAAATAGTTAACTGCCTGAGGAACGCCATTTGTGTTTTTTATTTCCTTTCCTAAATTATTTATTATTTAACAGTTTGTTTCGATACATATATTTGCGTAGAACTGTTCTGCGCATATTTTCATGGAACTTTAAATCGATCAATAGTAATCGAGGCTCGCTACGCGGACGGGTTTTGAAGTCATCTATAGTATAAATTATATATGTTCAAGCAAATCTTAAATTATGTACATTAAAAATACATTAATTAATATTTTTTAAATATAAATATAATAGAAAGAAAAAACAATACAAAAATAAATTTCATAGATAGATGTATAACATTTTTAATCTGAACCAGACTCTTACACATGAATTATCAGTGGCTTAACCTGAACATCCAGAATGTGTTCTTTTTGCCAATAATCCCTTATAATATTATATATATGTCAAACATAATCAGACCACTTTTCGGGGGTAATGGTTTGTAATGCCTCCTTCCAAACATCCAAAACGGCATTTGCATCTTTCCGATCTTTTCCAATAATTTGTCTAAGTTTAATGTCGAATAAACCCCAAAATTCCTCGGCCGTACCTGCATTTCTGGGTACCTTGGAAAAGGTTCTTTGTTCCGCTTTAATTTCTCACACTTGACAAAGATAGGCAATTGAGGGTTGGTACTTGCTGATTTCATGCTTATGATTTGTTTAGAAGAAAGAAAGAAGATTAGACGCTGTAGCTTTCCTTGTTGCACATTTTATTGCCATTTCGGCCTTTTTAAATAATTTCTACTATACCTGTTCCTATAACGTATAGTCATTTTAATCTAAGGAACGATATCTTCCAAAATTTATAATGATACCCCTATAAGTGAGATTATAACACGACTATCGTAAATAGTAACCTTTTAGATTTTGAATAATTTAGGAATTATTTTTCCCCGATTTTACCAGATCCATTTTTAGGCGCATATTCTATGTCATGTCTTATCCGTAAGCCAATGTTGTGACGAATAGAAGAAAAGTGGTGTACAAATAAATATAAAAAGAAGCATAAGCTAGCTTGAAGAATGAAACTCGCAGTGACATTTAGTAGTGTCGTTTCTAGACCCATAGAAAGCACTACTTTTAACTACTAACATAAACTTATAAAAATGACTATCAAATAATAAATCACGTGTAAAAACAATAATTTTTTTTTATCTCAAATAAAATTTATTTCGGGTTGCAGGGTTTGCGGATAGTTAATCAAAATTTACCCACTTAGATTTTCTGATTGTAAAGAAATCATTTATGCAGATGTCATTTATGTCACAAATAAAGTTTAGTAAATACTTGATTAAGATTTTTCTGCGGGTTGATATTAATATTACTTAAATTTGTTTCATCGAGTTGTTTGCTTGAATATCGGTATAATGTTCGCAGCATTCAAAGGAATAAAACTGATCAGACAGTTCCAGCTTAAGAATAAATTGAATTATAATTATGTAGTTGCTTTTTTGCCAATAAATTTTCGCAAATGTTACGATGTAGGTTTTAAAACTCAAAATAAGTACATACTCGTGACTGGGTGTCAGATGTGGGGTACCATACCAACTTCATAATTCAGGGTTTGCTTGGGTTTCTTAAAAAATAAATATGAGTTTGTTCGGGTGTGTTATATCCAAAATATTTAAAAAAAAACATTAGTACAATATCTGAAATCAAGTAAGAGGTCCAAACCTCTAAATAATAACTGTGCTCACCTATACAATGTGTCCCATGATAAGCGAACCTATGGGTGTAAATGACAAAAAAAAATTCAAATTGAAATTGACCATTTGGGATCTCTAAAATAAAATTTTACATATTTTGATTTTTTTGAATTCAAGCGGACCTTGACCGGAGCAGGTGTCTAGGTAAAGTGCCTCTTTTCACAAAATATCGAAAGATTAAGAAAAGGTGCTCGGAATTCGAAATCATGCAGGTGTGCCGAATTTAATAACCATCAGCCTATATTGTTTGTTTTTTTCATTTTATACAATATTCTCATTTGTAGAAATATCTAATTTCTTCAGTTTCTTCATCGCTTGTCTAGGAAATGAAATTTGGTCATCAAATGTTATTTCCGAAATAATATTTTCTAATAAATGTATTTAATAGCATGAAACATTGTTTTTCCTGTTTAGAGGATTTAAAAAAGCAAAAAAAATACATCTGATGGTTGTTGAATTCGGCAAGCTTGCATGATTCAGAGCAACTTTTCGTAAAAAAAAAACGGATCGTCGGAGCTCCTTGCCTCGGAGTGATCCTAAATTACCCATTCTTATTTTCCTTTAAGTCGATGTCACTATTAGTCTATTCGTTATCGCAATTCAGTAGAAAACACATATACGCGACGAGCACATGGACAGTACACAGGGTCGCATTAAGAACGATATAACAATATGAATAAACATGAAATAATACCCTACACTGAACAACGACCCTGTTCTCGCCAGTATCGGAAGCTTTATCGTAGTTTGACCAATAGCAATCAGTGTCTGCATCGAGCACGTGGCTATCACGCGCTAATGTTTGTTTCTACTCTTGAATTGGTAAAAAGAATAGAGTATAGTCGAAATCATTACGCATCAGAGTAGCCTTTTAACTTACAGTCAATTGAATTTAGGGGCAAGCATCACCACAAAAACAATTTATGTATTAAAACTGTAGAAGGTAATTCTTAAGTTTGTATTCCCCTTGTGTTGAAAAAGCATTTTAATTTACTAAAGTTAGCAATTTACAAATCAAGCATGTAGGAAGCATATTAAACAGCCCATTGAATTTTATTGTGGAGTTCACTAATCGCAAAACAATTATAAACTGATCCCAGGACGATAACGCATTCCAAGCCTAGTTATAGGGATATAATTCCAAGTTTTTTCCGTTATAGGTTTTGTTAATTCTTAAATCCAAATTTTAGAGCTGCGTTTACACAGGTTGCCAAGCAGGCATTATTTTATGTGAAGGTTTAGCCAAATTAACTTAATTTTTTTTCTAATCTAGAACAGGATTCGTAAAGCTAAAGGATTGGAAAACGGTATAAAAAATTGCGTTCAAAAATATAATATAATAAAAATAATATTAACAATTTCAAATACCCCAATCAACATGTCAGACAATCTAAATATCAATAAATTAACTAAAAATTAGTATTATTAAAGGCTAAAACTTCACGAGAATAATATTGATCAGCTGAGACTCTCGCCTCTTTATAATTGAACTGTTGCAACTTAGATGGCTCTGATTCCTAATTTGGCATTCTCATCTTAACATGAAAACATGTCTACAGTTTCTGATATACTGCGTGGTCTCACTTGACTAGTAAGTTGTATCAAGAGGATGCAAAAGTCAGTCGAAATCACCGATTTGACCCCTGTTCATTTCGCGCTTTTTAGACACGAGGCGAATTGAATCTTCTATTGCCGTTAGAACAATATGGCGAGCGTCCGCCCGTAATCGGTACGCCGACAGAAACAACGAGAACACTGGGAAACAAATTTCAACTTTTTTTTTGTTTCCTGAACAAAACCTATTTTTTTGGATTCAACTGTACCCAAGTAACTAAAAAATACCTATTAAAGATTTTAGTTGGCTCGCAAAAAAAAAATCTCAATTATTTGTTACAAAATTTTAATTCATAGGCATATACAATGGACATACAAAATACAGATAACAATATATTGTTGGTTCAACAAAAGCAACTAAATAGCACATTTTTATCATTGAATCCAAAGTTTAGACACTCATTTTGCGCTTCTTAGCTTGCCTTTTGAAAGCAGCCTCTGGGGCATCTCTCGTAATAGTCCAGCAGTAGTCGGCTAACATCTCACAGTTCCATTTTCCCTGATATCTTCTTTCCATGTTCGAAATATCCTGGTGGAACCTCTCACCGTGTTCGTCACTTACAGCACCACAATTTTCCGGAAAGTAATCCAGATGAGAATCCAGGAAATGAATTTTCAACGACATATTACACCCTAGGTTTTGGTAACACAAAAGAAGTTGGGCAACCAGGTGTTTATAATTTTCTGCTTTTATGTTTCCCAAGAAATTTTTTGCAACCATTTTAAAGGCATCCCAAGCGTCTTTTTCCTTGCCTTCAAGTATGGAATCGAATTGCGCATCTCCGAAAAGTTTCCTAATCTGGGGACCCACAAATATTCCCTCTTTAATTTTAGCGTCACTGATTCTAGGGAACTTTTCTTTTAAATAACTAAAAGCACGGCCTTCTTTGTCCATTGCCTTCACAAAATTTTTCATAAGTCCCAATTTTATATGAAGTGGCGGTAGTAAAATCTTTTCTGGGGCAACTAATGGCGCGCTGGTCACATTTTTCTTTCCTGGCTCAAAAGACTCTCTCGGTGGCCAAATTTTCTTTCTGTAGTGATCCGATCGTGCTCGACTGTCCCATTCGCAGAGGAAGCAGCAGTATTTGGTATAACCTAGCTGCATTCCAAGCAAGATCGCCACAACTTTTAAATCCCCACAAATTTGCCATTTATATCTTTCATATTGTATGGTCTCAAGTAACAATTTCAAATTGCTATATTATGTTTCTTTCATATGGACTGCATGACCAATTGGGACTGAAGGCAATTTGTTTCCATTATGGAGTAACACAGCTTTAAGACTTACTTTTGAGGAATCAATGAAAAGTCTCCAGTCTTTTGGATCATAGTCCAGATTTAAAGCTGCCATTAATCCCTCAATGTCCCTACAGGCTACCAAATTGTTATCCATGTTAAAAAATGGTGTTAGGTTTTTCTGACGGCTTCGGTACACAGAAACTTTTACTTCATCTTCAAGTAAATTCCATTGTTGCAATCGAGAGGCCAATAGTTCTGCTTTTGTCTTGGGCAGTTCCAAATCCCTTATAAGGTCACTTAATTCACTTTGACTTATTTTGTGAGGCTTTTTACTTGGAAGTTCACAGACAAAATCGGAGTCTTGCGAGGTTGATGGGCCGGCGACATTTTCCGGTACACTACCGTTTGAATCCTCTTGATCATCATCAGAATGAAGGGTATATTCCTGAGGTGGATTAGGTATAGGCAACTCGTCACTATGAGGCACCGGGCGTATGGCGGATTGTAAATTTGGATACTGTATCGCAGACCTTTTTTTCTCTGAAAAGCCTTTTTTGATGGGAGGTGTCAAACAAAAGTAACAGTCAGTAACGTGGTCTTTCGGTTCTCGCCAGATCATAGGAACAGCGAAGGGCATCTTACGGTTTTTTCCACGTAGCCAGCCGCGAATGTTGGACGCACATTTGTAGCAGCAGATATGGGGAGCCCAATTTTTATCCTGGTCTCCAACTTTGCAGCCAAAATACAAGTGGTAAGCCTTTTTTATTAAAGGGCTAAGCGTACGTTTTTGTTTCACAAAAGTCATTTCACCACATATATAACAAAAATGATCCGGCTTATTTACACAAACTCGCGACATGTTGCTCAAAACTCTCTAATTTCTCAAATACGAACAGCTCTCGATCAACTGGTGGTTGAAATACAACTAACTAACAATTTAGGATTTATATTATATGTATTTAAACCCCTTATAAAGTACACCTGTTATAATAAATCCAGGTATTTCTCATTTAATGGTGAAATTTTCCCATATATTAAGGGCAGGTAGGTAAATTATCATAATTGGGATGGATCTATAAAACCGGAGCCAACTGAGCCTTTTGCAAGACAGATTGTTAATTAGTATAATAAAATAAGTAAGATTTTGCTATTTTGGTCTCGGAAACATTTTTGCTGTTCCCCAGTGTAATCGGAGGAAAGAGCACTGAAAAAACGGAGTTTGCTTTTTTATGAAAACGCTGCATTCTAAAAAAAATGTTGAACAAAAGAAGTCTAAATTTTATTAATAAGTGGTGGAAAGTTCAAAATTTCTTTCTACATGGACCAGTAAACAAAATTAAACCAAAAAATCTTCCGGAAGAAAAAAAATATATATTTTCTTCCAGTTTTAGTTTTGTATTACAAAGTTTTTTTCTTCTTGGACATTTTTTTTCCTAAAACAGAAATAAACGCTTGGAAAGAAAACTGGTTTAGAGGTAGGTACTCCGGAATCCACTTAGTTGTTCTTGCCAATATATAATGGAGGTACTTTTTTCCACATGGGACTATATTTTCCAACTTATTTAAATTATTTGTTAATCTAATTATTATAATTGACTAAAATTAACAACGCGCCAAAACAATAAGATTAAGTTAACAATTCAAAAATCTAGTTTTTAAGGAAGCAATTTAAATGGCTCATCGAATTTCAATTTAGTAAATTTTAAAAAATAGGAATATTTTCTGCATTAAACATTTTGTATTTTACAAAAATACGTAGTTCATTGTAATACTACAATTTACGTACGTATATTATTTTAAGCGTTTTTAAAATTATGTAAATTATTATGTATTCATTAATCATATTGCACTACAATATAATGCAAATGTATAATTGCAAAATAAATATATGATTACATAATGTACTATGTAATTAATACTCTTATACCACCTCAAGGGAACGAGGTTTCTGGAATTTATGTTGGTGGGACATTATGGGCGCTTTTTTAATTTTTTTTTTTTTTTTTTATATGATCAAACACAAGCACTATAGGAAAAATCCTTTAGGGCCCTCTGGGAGTGGTGCGTGTGCGCAAAAAGCGATTCACGTTGGTTTTGAATCGTTGGAGGTTATATTCGTTTGGAAAAACGACCTCGGGAAGGTCGTTCCACAAAGATGTAGTCCTCCAGATGAAAGAATTCTTAAATAATGAAGTTCGAGGAGTACTAAGCTTAACCACATATGGATGGGCGGCAGTGGTTCGTCGTGTATTTCTGCCAATCGTCGCTCTGGGCGGAATTAAGAGGGCAAGGTCAGCCGAGCACCTTCCATGAAAATATCTGTAAAAGAGAGTCAAATCCCCAACCTGTCTTCGATGTTCTAGGCTGTCGAGGTTCTTCGTCAGCTCGTAGTCTCCGATCAGACGAATAGCCCTCCTTTCGATGGAATCCAGCAGCCGAAGAGTATATTTGGGTGCAGAGCTCCAGACATGAGAGCAGTATTCTAGTGATGGTCGAATCTGGGCTTTGTATAGTGTCAAAAGTTGTTGAGGTGTGTACAACTTTCTGGTTCGGAAGAGTACCCCAAGCTTCTGAGAAGCTACCTTGGCGATTGCCACAACGTGATTATGCCAAGACATATTTCCTCCGAGATTGACGCCCAGCAAATTGATAGATGAAGCCAGTGGGATTGCGTGTCCGGCCATGACTATTTCCGGTTCTGTAATGTTAACCTTTTTAGAGAAAACTGCTGCCTGGGTTTTTTTAGCGTTAAATTCGACTTGGTTACTGTCATCCCAAGCCAAAATTTCTTCCAGGTCTTTGTTGAGGCGTGATACTTCATGCTGTCTGCGAAGATGTGCGTCGGCAGCCGATGTTTGCGCATTCAAAGAGAAAGATGAGATAAGTGTGCTATCGTCAGCAAAACTAAATATCGGATTTTGAGTTTTCACAATTTCCAACCAACTAACAACTTAATTAAAGGGAATCTTATTAATACTGTAAGTATATAGTGTGTCCCAGGATAAACGAACATATATGTGTAAAGAATAAAAAATGTTGAATGAAATATGACAATTTGGGATCTAGGCCTGCTTGGTTAGAAAATAAAATTTAAGATATTTTGATTTTTATGAAATCAAGCAGGCCTTAACCGGAGCGTTATTTTTATGTTCTGTCTAGGTGAAGTGGCTCTTTTCACAAAATATCGAAAAATTTTATTAAGAAAAGTTGCTAGAATTCAAAATCATGCAGGTGTGCCGAATTTAATATTTGGCCATCAAATGTTATTTCCGAAATAATATTCTCTAATAAATGTATTTAATATCTTGAAGATTTTTTTCTGTTTAGAGGTTTAAAAACAAAAAATATGTCTGATGGTTATTTATTCGGCGCGATTGCATAATGTTGAATTCTGAGCAACTTGTCTTAATGAAATTTTTCGTTATTTCGCGAAGAAGAAGTACTTTACCTAGACAGAAAATAAAAATAATGTTCCGTTCAAGTCCTGCTGGATTTCATAAAAATAAAAATATGTTCAATTTTATTTTCTAATCAAGGAGGCCTAGATCCCAAATGAACAAATTTCAATTCTAATTTTTTTGTTATTTACACCTATAAGTTCAATGATCCTGGGCCACACTGTATATATTATAGTGGAAGAACGACCCTATAAATGTGCGCGGCCAGCATTATTTGTACCCAAGACTAGAAAATATCTCCCATAAGCGGTCACGAGACTCCAATAGCCGATAGACTTAGATTTTAACGTAAATTTTCGGTGATTCCCCTTGAATTCTTGGGGATTTACCGTTTATCTTTACTTTACAATGAGTTGTTCCCTTTGAGTTTGTGCTCTAGTTTCGCTAAAGAATCGGACGTGTGCATGTTAACACTAAAAGAAAATATGGAAGGAGTGAATGAAATCGATGAAGAAAAACTATTAACTAATGCTTTCACATAGGAAAGACGCAATCTATGATTATAGCAAAAAAATAAAGATAATATCCGACGTTTGTTGCATTCTGGTGTAAATGAACACCAATAAAGGAATTTTTTTAAATTAAATATTTAAACGTCAATATTTCAGAAACCGCTTATTTCCAGACTTATGGTTGGTTATACAAAAAGTATTAAGTTTTTATTGTATAATTCGAAATTGACACAATATACTGGATGTTCCATTAATAAAAATAGACGACGTCATACCTCCCAGCTGTGACACCCTATATACCACCCATAAGCGAGAACAAAAGCTGGAACCATGATTGGTCGCTTATGGAAGCTTTCACTGTATATATAATATATATGTAGTTCCAAGGATTAATAGTAATTACTATTACAAATAAAAGAATAACTGATTAAAATACTAATATAATATGTAACTTATAATTTTTTAAAATTTTCCAGGAAAAGCTATTTAAAATTATCTGTGATTTAATTTGCTTAATTTTTTGGAAAATTATGGAATATTAATATTCCATTATGTAAATTAAATTTTTTTTTAAATTACTTTTTACAGTAGTTTCATGTTGATGTGATGAATTCATTTGAATAAGTTTAATATTTGAATTTTTTCCTAAATTTTTATTGAGTGTTAATGTACAAATTTGTTATTCATAAAGGTTATAAAATAATATCTAAATAACCTTTAGGTTTATATTCTAAGTAAGAAAGATGATGAAAAATGCATTAATAATCTTATTCCAATTTTTTTTAATGGTTCTAACGTATTACAATTAGCACAATCCCAAATAGAAATTAAGTATTATAATTGAGAATAAACTAAAGCAAAGTATATACTTTTTAAATACTTTAAAGGTATGACATAGTATCGTCTCTATATAAAATATGAATAATTAGCGATATCTTATTTTTTAAATAGTCAATATGATTTGTCCGTTTTAAATGTTGATCTAAATATAATCCTAAAAACTCTAACTTATGAGCATAACTGATTTCTATTTTTATAAACTACTAATGAGCCATATTTCTTGTTGATTACATTTAAGGAGCAAAGGAATATGTTCAGTGTTTATACATTTAATAAATGGACTGTCTTTGTGAAATACGTAGTTTTCTTAAAATGGAGTGTCAAATCAAGAATATGGTAATAGTTTTACTTTTAAAGAAGATTCGCATGTGTCTACTGATAAAAATTAAAAAGTTGAATGCGTCAATAATTTTTTTTTACTTTTCACTGATTCATAATGAAGTTTTTTGTAGCAAGTCTGCTATTTGCTTCTATTTTCTTATTTAGACAGGTACCTTAGATAACTGGTTCTCTCCCTTCCCATGAAGTTATTAGAATGGAATTAAAAGAATTTTCCGTTTAAATAAATTCAACATTTCACAGCCTTTATCAATTTATTTGAGGTTATGCATATTTTATGAAAAATAAGCATTATGAATTGTGTGCTCCAGGAGAACGTCACGGCGCTTAAAAGATTCCTAGTAATATCTGATACAATGGAATTTACATACCTAAACGTACAGTATAATGTAATTTTATATTCTAAAGTGTGTCATTACAATTTAAGCATCTAATATTACATTGTAAATTGAAAATATATTGAGGAAAATTATTATATTGGAAAAACTATTCGAAATAATCAGTCAATAATTGTAAAATTTTACTTCCTCTTTGCAGTGGAGTTAATTGTCGTGCTTTTGTTTTAACATTCAACACAATTAAGCTCGACCTCAATAGTGATGACGCATTCCTAGCCAAGTGATTATGTCTAACTTGTTCTCTGTTGTGTTTATCAACCACACATTTTTTAGAAAGGAAAACACACAGGAATAGTATCTACTGTAGATTAAATTATGTAATTTGTCATGAAAGTACTTTTTTTCCAGGGTCCTTATTTTCTCACCATCTTAGAAAGTTAATAGTTTAATAAAATAAGTGTTTATTTAAAACCTTTAAGTGAATTTATTAGTTTAATAAACTAAGATCAACAAAGCGGCAACACGAGAGGGCCAAGTCAACAATTTAAAAATTTAGCGTTTAGGAAATCGTATTAAACGGCCCATCGAATTTCATTTTACCAGTTCATTAGTGCTGTGTTGCAACATTCAAATCAATTAAGCTGATCCCATAATGATAACGTACTTCTAGGTAATTCGGATATAATTCACCCGGACAGCTGTATACGAATAGCATTTCTACCTAGTAATATTGCTTATCCAAAAATTATTACCGAGCAAACAAATTGATTGCAAGAATGTATTGTGGAATTATAAAATATACACTACCCGGCATAAAATTCGACTTCAAAATTTCCTTTATTTATTTTTTGAATTATCATACCATTATCTCATTTCTTGTATTAGGTATACAACTTTAAATCAACAAAAACACGGGTTTTAAGCTTTTGATTGATATCCGATTATTGTTACAATAAACATTTTAATTTACCCCGGTATAACATCACCTAAGCGAAAAATGTTGATTATTAAAAGAAGGCAGAATAGTCCCAATAAATGTTTTTACAAACTGGTTGATTGATTAAAGGCGGGGGTCTGACCTAAACTTCTATCACTGCAGCCTTCCTGCTTCATCTGCATCTCGACCTTGTTAGAAAATATTTGTTCCTTCTATGATGTCTAATATCCTTCTACCAAGTTTGTTATGTGGGACGTCATCGCCACGTTGGATGCTCACAAAGCTCTTAGTCGTCTGTGAGTCAGGGCTACGCAGCTGTATGTTATATGGCAGACAATTTCATCCTCTATGCCGCAGAGTTTCCATTCAATGGGTCCATTGTAGGTTCCAATATGTTGAAGGTGTTTTTGTAAGTGACAGTAGCCTGTTAGCAAACCAGTCACCTGTTTTAACTGGGACCACGTTAGGGGGTAGCATACCATTCGATAATATCTTCGGTGGTCTTTTAATTGGTCACTGCGTGTATTTGACCAGGTAACCCTTGCCATCGAGATATTCAATATTGTTTTCCCTGTTTTGATATCCTGATGGCCGGTTCAGGGCCCCTGAGATTCTGAGCAGATCCAGCTGTCCCTAGTTCCCTAGTTCGTCCGCCTTTCATTAGCTATTATCTCAGAGTGACCAAGAACCCACAAGGGTTCTACCTTCTTTCACGTGGCCGCCAGTTCTTTTAGGTTATTAAGGCACTTCAGTGTGAGTTCTAATGTAAACCGATTGGAATTCAGAGACTTAAGAGCAGCTTAGCTGTCTGATAGGATGTATATCTTTTGGTCGTGGTAGATTCTGTTGTACACATCGAAAGATCGGATTAAAAGGTTATAAAATATCAAACGTATCCAAAATTGCCTTTTATTTCAATAAAATGGTTACAAATATAGTTTCTAAAATTCTAGAGAGTCTGTTATGGTTAATGTATCTAATGTTTCTATTTGACACATAGAGAAATGGCTGGATAATAAATTAAATCTGTACCATCTATGAATTACTGGATAAGTAAGTAATTCCACGATCAGTGCAGCCATTTTAATATTGGGGTATTTTCCAAAATCACTCTCGATCTCGACAAGTAAATACATTCACGGAATCATAGTACCTCAACCTTATTGAATTTGCGTTATCAGTTTTTCTCCAAGTTTTTGTAGCTGCACAAAATCTCACGTTATTCCAGTAACCAGGAAAAATGCAAAATAATATGCCTTAAAAATCATTTCTATCGCCTATGTCTATGAATAGTGAAATGATTTTTAGTCACTGAGAAATTTTTGATATGGTTCGATGTATCAATCGATCAGCTCAACGGAAAGAAGGAAACATTTCTATTCATTCTCTGTCATAGGACATTTAACCGTTGAGAGACATTTTTGCAATTTTTTTTCTGTTTTTCCAGAATGGAGCCTCTGTATTGGTCTTCTGGAAGATGCTGCTTTGGATTAGGCAAATGCATCCCGAGATATCGCGAAGAGTTTTATACTCCTTTCGATGTTATACTGATATTATTATTGCCGGTGCATTATATGACAATTTCTTTCTAGAAGAGATTATGAAAACTCATTATACAAAAAGAAGTTTAACGTTACATAAATAATTAAGCAAACTTATATACTAAATAATGGAAGAAAATGTCTTAATGATATTACGTTAAGAGAGTTACTATACTCCTTTATCCATTAGAAGGTGCAGTAAATTTTATAAGCCTGTTAAACCCTTTCCTAAGTGCCTTAAAACCAGCTTATAATTACTAAAATCACTTAGCGCCTCGCCAGAACAACACATTTGGGCAGTAAACAGTTTATTCATACGGATACATCTTAAATAAATTAAATTGTGGATTTAATAAACGGACCTTGCTCTAGACAATTTCTTATCGTTATAACATCATAAATTGAGTTTACACAATCGTATTTGGCAAAGAGAGTAGTAATTTGCAATTGAAGGGTATTTTAGAAGATTTTGACTAGATATAGCAGTTTTTACATTGTAATTAAGTTTTAGGGGGGTACTAAGATGGCAGTATATATTTATTCGTAACAAGTCACCTACTACAGAAAATAAAGTTGTAATAATATACTCGAATTTACAGGGTGTTCCAAAACTAATATTACATAGTAAAACTGCAGATTTTTGGGTAAAACTATTGCAATTGGGCCAAACTTTGCTTAATTCCAAAGTTGATAATAATCAGTGTGAATTTTATTTTCAGATAGCTTAACTCGCTTACCTTTTAAGCATTTTTTTTTAAATTTTGTGATTAGGGGTTTCTTCGGGAGAGAAATTTAAATATGTTGATAATTTCTTCTAGATTGTAGCGGGCACTCACTGTGGCACACCGGCTACATAGAAAGAAGTGCAACTTTTTTGCGCTTTAGTATATTTATATTTTTATTAAAAATACCAATTGTCAATATCGCTTTGAGCAACTATTTTTGCATTTACAATTTCTAATGCATCCATTTAATTAATTTAGAAATTATCATCAAAAATATAGCTTTTCTTTTATTGATAGTTTTGCATTTCTTTATATAAAAATAATATTTTTATTTAACTTATAAATAATTTCATTATGAGTCTTTTAATTTTTTAGTACTTTTCACAATTTTTAAAATATTAATAAATTAATAATACTATAATATAGATTGAGTTAGAAATCTTGATGTAATCTAAATTATTTATAATTAAATTGTATTACATATAAAATGCAATAATTTATACCTAACATAATAATGTGTCATTTCAATATTTTAAAAAGTTCACTGATGAGCACTACAGGGTGTTTCCTAACCTCTCTTAAAAAAATAAAGGAGGTGAATCATCAACTTATTTTAAGACGAAAATAGTATACAAGTTTATCGCATGTCACTTCGTTTTCGAAATACAGGGTGTAAAAAAAAATGTTGTATTTTTCATTTTATTAATTAATGCCAAACGATATTCTAATTATATTTGATAAACATAAAGGATAAGAGCACTTTACTTTGGGACAATTTTAAATTTTACAATTATTTCATTTGAGGGGATTTGGGTAAAAGAGTACCTACCTTAATTTTTTTAGTTATTTTCATATTTTTATCGTCAAATTATACGAGTAGGATTTTCTGCGTTCCATCGCAACCATCTGTTTTCCCCGTGACATTTGTCTCCTGTGAAGTTCATTATTTAAAGTTTTTAAATCATATGCATTATCGAATCATTGGCATTAATTAATAAAATGAAAAAGAAAATTTGTATTTCGAAAACGAAGTGATGCGAAAATCTTTTATACCACATTTCTTAAAATAAGATGAGGATTCACCTTCTTCATTTTTTCAGAGAGGTTAGGAACAGCATGCAAAAATCACGAAAACAGTTCCTCGAAGCGATATTGTCAAGGCACATCATTTTTGGGTAAAAGTGATGAGAAAATTGATATTTTTAATAAAAACATAACTACACCAAAGCGCATAAAAGTTACACTTGTTTCTATGTACCCAGAGTGCCGCCATGAGCGCCCCCTAGAAACTACGTCAAAATTATTAACAAATTTATATTTCTCATCCAAAAACCCCAAATCACAAAATTGTATGCAAACGATAGTAAAAGTAAGTTAATTAGGAAGTTAGTAAATAAAATTTTCCTTTGGACACTCTGTATCTCGGTTATTTCAACTAAGCAAAGTTTGGCCAAACCGCAATATTTTTACGTAAAGAGTCTATAGGTTTACTGTATACTATTGATTATGGGATACCCTATTGTAGGTGCATTGATTTGTTTAGCAGTATATCTACCAGATAATATAATAATCTAATTAATTTAATAAATATTTAAATAAGAATAAAATCGACCTTCATAATAAAGAAAATATATAAAAATATAAACTGTGATATTTTTCAATTTGAAACATATATATATTAAAAATTCTGGAAAAATTGCGCAAGTTAATGAAAAATAAAAATTCAAAATGCATATAAATCTACTGCGCCAGTGCGACTATATAATCACAAAATAACTCATAATAATAAAAATGTAGACAACAGCGCTAACATGGGTTTTAAAAATTATTTAAACTAAATTATACATAATGTAAAGGTTTCTTCTTTGTTTTATTATACAGAGAAGAAAGGTTGCTCCAGGCGAGCGAACTCGTGATATTAAGCAATGGTATAATATATGAACATATTTCTTTGTACGTTCTCTCACAGGTTCTTTTAGATCAGAATATCTTATTTTATTCATCATAATACCCATTGTCACCGCACGCGAAGCCGATATACATAAGTATTTCCATAGCTGTTTTAGAATAATCAAAATTGCAAAATTATTGATTAATGATTATTAGATTATAATATGTATGTTTAATCCCTCAGATCAGATTTTTCACCGTAGGCAAAGCCGCCATTTTATGGACAAGAAAAAATATCTTTCCGTTGTTGCGGAACTCTAAAAGAAGCGAATATTTGTGCTAAGTTCAGCGAATAACAAATAAAATAAATACAAAAGAGGACAAGAAGGTAACTCTCACAAATATTAAAATTTAAAGATTTTGTGACCTAACTAAATTAATATCTTAATTGTTTGTTGGAATTTAACCTAATCCAACAATCTTTTAAAAATACCAGTATGGAAAATTATTATTTCCCAGACCACCCGATGATCCTTATACAATAAGGGCGTATTTTTGTCTACACAGTAGCACTTTAAAATACTATTTCAGATTGAATGGTACTACCAAGAAAAGAAGCCCTCTCCATTGATAGGATGCAACCACCTGTAGACCGGTTTCGAACTTATTTGTTCTCGTCAGTACAGGGTAGGTGTACATACCTATCATCAGAGAGGACTGTAACATAACGCCGTACGCCGTACCGTAGGCGACAAAATACAGCGCGCAGTGCCATCTCTTAGTAGCCCCACACAATCTGAACAGACATTATTTGATTAAATCAAATTTTATAGAAATCTATTTAAGAAATGAAAAGTCTGTGCTTGTTAGGTGGTATTAATATCAAATACCAATATGAAAAATTATTATTTCCCAGACCACCCGATGATCCTTATACAATAAGGGCGTATTTTTGTCTGGATTTACATTAACTCTCAGTGGGGTCACAACCTTAACAAAATTAAGTTGATGATGGTAACCTAAAGACGAAACGTTGCATGAAAGACCGGATAATGCCACATCTTGTGGAGAATAAAAAGTAGCAATGAGAAAGTGAATTTTATTTTTGGACATCTCTCAAAGCCATGAAAGAAACTGAAATGCAAAATTTGAGTCCTTATATTTATTTTTTATTTTTTTTTACGGCATATTATTTGGTCCATAATTACGCAACTTTGCCCCAATTTAACCGACTTTGTATCTCTTACCGTTTCCGAAAGTCCAATGGTGAAATTCGAATTTGTAACACCCTGTATACTGTTATGACTATGCGGACGCGTATTACTTTTTCTTGTATGACCCCATCGCTCCCCCCAAAAAACGAAGTTCAGGATCCGCCCATGGAATACAGTTTGTATCGTCAAATTATGTTTACGGCCAAATTAAACATAGTGTCAAACTAAATGTTGAAAATATAATCAACTATTTAGTATTTCGCCTGTTCTGGTACTTAACTCGGCAACAAAAAGTTATCGGAAAAAGGTGGTGTTGAAAAATTTAAAACATTGTCTACTTGCATAAAACTGGTATAATATTACCATAAACCCTATCTGCAGGCTAGTTTTCTGAATTGGTAGCGTGATTTTAAGCTAGGTTATACCGTACACAAAAACTGTAAAGCCCAAATGGACATTGTTAACGTTATCACGGACTTTTAATACCGAGTTTAATTAAGGAAAAATTTATGACAAAGGAAACAAAGAAAAATTAAAATACTACGGGAAAGATTCAATGGCGTGGAGCCATGCAACATTGTGCGTTGGCCACTCTACCAATTACCTTTGGAAATAACAATTAAATATAGCCCTAGGTTGTTAACCGCCTAGGGACTAGTCACGAAAACTGCCATAGTATTTTTATGGCTTTTACTAATAAAATATAAGTAGTTGATATAATTAATGGTTTGAAAAGAAAACTCACTAAATTTCTAAACCAGATAAAGGCAGTTTTATTTCATATTAATGTGGTGCCTAAGGAATGATATAATCATATTATGATCCGAGCAGATGTTTAGTGAGACAAAGTAAAAATGGCATCATTAAAATACAAATCTCGATCCAAGAATCAAACTAGTATAATATACGCAATCTAAACTGCAAAATAATGTTTAAATCTACAGGATACCATGTATTGTATAGACCTGGAAGAAATTTTGGCTTGGGGTGACAGTAACCAAGTCGAATTTAACGCTAAAAAAACCCAGGCAGCAGTTTTCTCTAAAAAGGTTAACATTACAGAACCGGAAATTGTCATGGCCGGACACGTAATCCCACTGGCTTCATCTATTAATTTGCTGGGCGTCAATCTCGGAGGAAATATGTCTTGGCATAACCACGTTGTGGCAATCGCCAAGGTAGCTTCTCAGAAGCTTGGGGTACTCTTCCGAATCAGAAAGTTGTACACACCTCAACAACTTTTGACACTATACAAAGCCCAGATTCGACCATCACTAGAATACTGCTCTCATGTCTGGAGCTCTGCACCCAAACATACTCTTCGGCTGCTGGATTCCATCGAAAGGAGGGCTATTCGTCTGATCGGAGACCACGAGCTGACGAAGAACCTCGACAGCCTAGAACATCGAAGACAGGTTGGGGATTTAACTATCTTTTACAGATATTTTCATGGAAGGTGCTCGGCTGACCTTGCGCTCTTAATACACGACGAACCACTGCCGCCCATCCATATGTGGTTAAGCTTAGTACTCCTCGAACTTCATTATTTAAGAATTCTTTCATCTGGAGGACTACATCTTTGTGGAACGACCTTCCCAATGTGAATCGCTTTTTGCGCACACGCACCACTCCCAGAGTGCCCTAAAGGATTTTTCCTATAGTGCTTGTGTTTGATCATAAAAAAAAAATTGTATAATATATTTTATTTTAATTCTAGGGATCAAACCTAGATAAAATTAAATGGGGACAGAAACTCTTAACCTGCTCTGTTTAATAACAATATTCAAAAACTATTCTATACATGTTTCCAAGGCATAAACCATCATCTTCAGTTTAAAAGAGAGAACTCACGACATTGAAAAAATTAAAACTGCAAAAAAAGACAAAGACCATTTAGGAAATCATACCAAACTTATATTTAAAATGCAACTATTGATTTTTAGTAGATGAAACATGAAAAAGAAAAATCTACTCAAACTCAAGAGTTAAATTTTAAATCTAATTTTGGTATGATTATTCTAAATGGTTTTCTCTCTTTTTGCCGTTTTAATATTGGTAATGTATTTCTGTTAAAATTCTAAAGATAAAGGTTTAGGCCTTCGAAACATATATGGAATGATTGTTGAATAATGGTACTGAACTAGTGGAGCAGATTTTGAGTTTCTTTCCCCATTCATCATTTCACTCCACTTTGAGATGGATTACTTTAAAAAAAAAAACTACAACAAACTCGAACAAACCCGTTTCGACATATTTGAAAAATTACGGAGTATACGAACAAACCCGATCAAACTTGAACAAACTAGAATATTTCTAGATTATTAGTTCAACTGTGGAACCGGCAAAAACCCGCTATCAGGTTAAGAAAAAAATCTTTATTTAAAAAATTTATAAAATTCCGCCGAACGACCTACACCCATGAAAAATCAAATAATATATTATTTTAACTTAAACTACAGGGTGTTATTATTATATTTAAGCCCGCAAATCCTTAAGATGAAAACAAATTAGAGAAAAATAACCATAAAGGCGCGAGTTAAGCGAGAAAACTTACCTTATATTTTTATCATAGAATGTCACAGAAAACATACGCGAAAGACTACCAATGTATAGGTACGTATACGAGCCGCAACGTACCACGCCCGTGGACGATCGTACTAATGTATGTTGATCGATTGAATATCTTTTTGAGTATCTTTCAAAATAAAGTATGTGTACTCTTAAGCAAAATAACATTTTTGCAGTTTTTACCCACCCTGTATAAAAAAAATTGAGATTTCTTATGATGAATCGTATTTTCTAAACAAGCAAAAGCGTTTATTAAGAGACAGTGACTTTTTTTCGTATCTTTCAATTTTTAGTCCATTTGTCCTCTTGTAAATCCCATCCATGGACATACTGTACATAATCTGAATATCTGTACAATACGATATTGGCAAACGGCAAGCATCGATACCAAACGCACTTCTTCGTAGGTAGTTTAAATTTTGATATCACGGTTTAAATTTTTTTATTGATACAGTCATTAATCGTGTGTTCACCAATGTATGCGTGTAATATTTAGTATTTTAAAGTGATTTAGTGTAATTATGCAAGTACAGCTAAACTTTATTTTTCATTAACTTATAATCTGAAATTTAAGTTTGGCAATAATGTATGCTTTCTACATTACCGTGTATTAAGAATGAATGATCTGTCAAGGGGGTACGTGTACCGTGCGGGGTAACTTTTCCATTCGTTAGACGGTCGATTTGGAAAAAAAATTGTAATAGTTCTCTAGCACACCCAAAGAGTCGTCCATTTAAATATAAAAAGCCATTTCCATAACACCCTGTATAATACCCGTCAGCGCAACAATTGGTGGAAGCATAATACGAAACTTTCAGTTTTTAATGAGGGTGTTGAGTTAAAGGGCGTGTTAACTAAACAGGAGTGAAAGCATAATAGGGCTGAAAGCCTGCTCAAACATTTTTTTTAATTTTAATTAAAAATTTGTCAGTGGTTCGATTTTCCCTCATCAAACAAGTCAGAAGTCATTAAATTTTGTCCATATTTTTGACAAAAAGTTTCACCTGTAATGACTTATATCTTTATTTGAAAGCTCGCAATTAATATTTTATACGTTGAATTTTGTTCGGGTTAATTTTTGTCTATCTATATATAGTAGGGTGGAACAAAAAACTACAAAAAAATTTTTTGTTTTTTTACTGTCACCATTGTTAAAACGTGCACTTTGTAGTTACAAGGCACACTGCAAAAGTGGGAATCAAAAAACTTTTTTTTATTCAGGTTCCTCAAGGGGTTAAAATATTTTTAAGTCAATCTGATCATTATGGAATGTTTCTGGACTCTTTTACTATCAATTCCGATTAAAAAAAAAAAGTCAGAATCAATAAAATGAAATCATAAAGTTCAGTGAAATGAGCGAGGTATTTTATTTCAAATAAAAGTGTGTTTGCTTTTCAGGTGGCATTAATATCTTCGGGTGGTTAGGAAATAATTTTTCCACACATTGGTATTTAATAAATACAATGTTCAAAAAAAGAATATATATCAGATACAGGACATTACAGAAAATGAATTAACATAAGGTTATGAAAGAATATACAAATGATAGTACTTATACACATCTAATTTACTTACAATAATCCGACTTTTTCTTAAATATTTTCAATTTTTGCAGTAGGTATACAAAAAAATGTTAAATTTATAAAGTGGGAACTCAACGATGAACCTGAAGATATCGAAATGGGTTATCGAGCTCTCGGGAATAGTTATAAGATGTGTTTAGCCCCATTTTGGTATAAGTGAGAATAAAATCCTAAACATTTTTTTTTCGTTCCACCCTAATGTATAGTATCTAAAAACTCACAAGCCAATGAAAATCGTATATATTTCACCAGATTAAGTGAATCGGCTTATACTGAAATAGTATATTGCGTACCGACGTGGAAAGTGTTCCATTCCTGTCCAGAGAGTCGGTAGTTAGCCGAGGAGCGAAGCGGCGAGGTTAACTAAACTCGAGACAGTAGTGAAACTTTTCACCGAGGTTTGTATACTATTTTATTTACAACCACATCTAACATCCACTTCTTATTATTTTGAATTAAAATTATTAATAAAAGATAAATTTCATTTTGACTTTTCCATTGAAAAATTAGACAGAAATTTCAAATATTCGCAGGTGGTAAAATAACGTAGGTAATAATACACAACAAGATGGTGAATATCATTTTTTGAATATGGTTTCCATGTCACTAAACAATATATTATTTTAACAACAGAAAAATGCAGATAAGGAATTTGATTTTGCTGCTACTCCACCAGAAATTCGAGAAGCAGCAAAAATAGTAGAAGAAAATCTTCTGCCAACTAAAAGCCGCCCGAGATATGACTTATTCTATTACAACTATTTCAAAGAATGGTGTACGGGAAACAAAGCTCAAAATCCTGGTTCTGAGTCGGCGCTACTAGCTTATTTCAGTGAAAATGCCAAGACAAAGAAGATATCAACGATTTGGTCACAATATTCCATGCTTTAACGTATCAGTGACTGCCTACAATAATGCCAATGTAAGATTTAATGTAAATAAGTAAAACAAAAACCATGTTAATTTTTTATTTGTTATAAATGTCATTAGGTTTATTTTTAAAAATAAAAAAAAATTCATTGTCGTTAAATTTGTGTAATACGCATGTTGGTGTGTTCGTATATTATTTTGAGATATCGATTTTTTTTAAAATTACAAAAAAATAATTTATTTTCCACCCGGGTGGAAAATGGGCACTTTCCACCCGGATGGAAAGTAAAAGTAAAAAACGTCAACTTTCCACCTTTCAAAGATAGATGAAATGTCATTATTACATGCATGGTTGTCAATAAATAAATTTTTACATATTTACGCAATTCCTGAAAAAGTTCCCAAGTAACGAAACATTTACAGACTATAATAATATATAAAATAAAAAGTTTTTCCTTTACTTTTACTTCACCTAATAAATTTCACCAATACTATGAATTACAAGTACGTCCAGATCCGAATTTATAACCATTCAATTTTTATTTCCGCTACGTTAAAGCACACTTTGCAGTGAGGTTTATAAATTTTTGATCGATTGCAAGAAAGGGTTATAAATCTTTCAACCGGGATTTAAACTATTATATCCTTATGGCAGCAGTCCTGTTCTCCAGGGCGTCGCCGAGCAAATTTTGGGCGCTACTATGCCTTATGCCGGCATTAAATGTGTAAATTAATAATGGCCCTAGCTTAGGTAGATAACAGTCATATATGGCTCCCTCGCGGCTAATTTTAATTGGATTATACGACTGTCCCATCCGCGGGCCACTGTTAGTTTACTATTGGCATTACCAACTTCCGTAAGCACTGCCGTATACATATATTATGGACTTTGTCAGTTCCATGAACTAGTAATTTAATGTTTACGATGGAAATACACGTCGCTAAAACTAAATTGTATATATGGCTAAGTAACATTAAGATTTACTTTACAAATAATACGACTACACTTATCGTTAAGACCAGAAAACTTAAACTTATATGCATTAAGCGGCTTACACACATAAGGTTTTACCTAACGTCTTACCTGACGTTTTACTTGAAGTCTTAATAATGGCATCCACACATATAAAAAAATCGATTCAGAGAAAAACAATGCAAATAGTAAAATTTTTACACAGAAACAATGTAAATTTTAATTACGGAACTTACATGTATACCTATTACAAGTTCTTTTAACCCTCATTGTAAAAATAAAACTTGGCGGCACCCTTCCTTACACTTTAAATTAACGCGCTAAGAAGACAATAGCGGACGCAATGCGCGAAGTCCGCGCACCAGTAGAGTCCAAAACCCACCGTGGTATAGTTGTTGCAGAATTATACAGTTGATTCTTACTGCCATAAATAAACTACCTGATTAAACCCTATTCTATACGCCTGAATATCTTCAAAGCTCAATAAATGGGATCAGGGCCGGCTTGAAAATGTATACCACACCACATGATTTATTTTTATAATTTAAAATAAATAAATAGGTATTTTTAGTTTTAGGTACCTATAATAAATTTAAAATAATGATAACAATTAATGATAATTGAAAATAATATAATTTAAAAGTATAACTATTAGGATAACAAGTACAATAAAAATTAATTAAACTCTAAGAAACTATTGATAACACAGGCCAACAAAATAAAAAAAAATTTTTGGTGCCTGAGATGTGAGAACTGATTTTAGATATACTTAATGTGCTGATTCTAAAACTGGCATCAGATAGTTTCTATTAGCTCTAGTTTTTGAGATAGAGACTAATTGAATTTAGTTCTAAAAAAGGCAAAAATAAATAAATCTACATCTCTTTAAAATTCAAAATAGAAATTTGGTATTCAAAACTAGGATCTAATTAGCCAAATATACCTGAAATTGTCAGTAAACCAATATTCCTACTTAATCCTATTAATTTTATTACCTATACCTGCTCAACCCCGACTAATTGGTTTTGGAAACATAGTACCTTTTGTCTACCTTTATCCTTCTCGACTTAGTATATTGTGTAGTTTTTGCAAATAAAGTTGTGTCATAATTTTGTGCACATTTTCGTCGTTTTATAGTGTTAAAACTAAAACAATGGCATCCTCCAGCAGGCGTAGCTGTGTAAACCATCCAGATGTTTTTTGTTATGTATGTGGCGAATACACTTTAAAAGAAAGTAGAAAAACTATTTCTGAATTTGTGAAAAGGTCTTATCTTGCCTATTTTGACGTTCATTTAGGAGATCAAGATAAATTCTGGGCTCCACATGTGGTGTGTAAAACATGTGTTAAACATTTGCGACAGTGGAGAATTGGAAACAGAAAGTGCCTGAAATTTGGTGTACCAATGGTTTGGAGGGAACCACATAACCATTATGATGACTGCTATTTTTGTCTCGTTAATATTAAAGGCATAAATAGGAACAATCGACATAAATGGACATATCCTGATCTAGATTCTGCAAGAAGACCTGTACCGCACTCTAAGGAAATACCCATTCCAACCTTCAGCAGTCTTCCTGAAATCCCGGAAGATGATACAGAAACATCAACGTCTGATGAAGTTGAAAGAATGCAATCAGAAAACGACAGCGAATTTGAAGCAGATTTAACAACTACTGAGTGTTTTAATCAACAAGAAATGAACGATCTCGTGAGAGACCTATACCTCTCAAAGGAGTGTGCTGAATTACTTGCATCCAGATTAAAAGAAAAGAACCTTCTTTATCCAGGCACTAATGTTACATTTTATCGTAAGAGAGAAAAGGATCTGCTGCCTTTTTTCACTCAGGAAAATAAGCTGGTATTCTGTAACGATATAAAAGGACTCCTACAAAAAATGGGTTTGCCAGAATACACTTCAGACGATTGGCGCCTTTTCATTGACAGTTCAATCCGTAGTTTAAAATGTGTCCTTTTACATAACGGTAACAAATATGCCTCAATTCTTATTGGATATTCTACTACCATGAAAGAGGAGTATAAAACAATATCACAAGTTTTGAAACAAATTAAATACGAAGAACATCAGTGGGCAATTTGCGTTGATTTGAAAATGGTGAACTTTCTCCTTGGACAGCAAAGTGGATATACAAAATACCCCTGTTTTTTTATATCTTTGGGACAGCAGAGCTAAAGATCAGCACTGGGTTAAGAGAAAATGGCCTTTAAGAGATACTATCGTTCAAGGAAAACAAAACGTAGTGAATGAACCTTTGGTTACGAGAGAAAAAATCTTACTACCACCCTTGCATATCAAGTTGGGGCTTATGAAGCAGTTTGTGAAAGCGTTAGATCGAGATGGAAATTGTTTTGGGTACTTGTCAAGTAAGCTTTCTAGGATTAGCACGGAAAAACTAAAAGCTGGTATATTTGATGGTCCTCAAATAAGGCAACTTATGAAAGATCCACAGTTCACCACATCAATGAATGAGGCTGGATCTAACGCTTGGGTTTCATTTGTTCAAGTAGTTAAAAATTTTCTTGGAAATCACAAAGCAGACAATTACTTAGAATTAGTGGAAACTATGCTTGCAAATTTTCATATTCTCGGTTGTAACATGAGTATAAAAGTTCACTACCTCCATAGCCACTTAGGTCGCTTTCCAGAAAATTTAGGTGACTGTAGTGAAGAACAGGGAGAAAGATTCCATCAGGATATTAAAACTATGGAAGATCGATATCAAGGACGATGGGAGACTACACCGGTAAACTCCATGCTAGAAAGTCGTATAAAAGAAAATTTGTAGGTGATAGTGACTAATATGAGTATGAATGTATGTTAAGCTACTTTTCATAATAAATATTTAATTATATATGTTTTTGTTTTGTTACTGGCAATAGTCATAGTTGTAACGTAAAATATATAATAGAGGTTAAAAAAAGTAAATAATTCCTATTTTAAAAACTAGATCTGATAGACAAAATCTATTTCGGATTCTCCACCCAAAAATTACCCAGGAACAATTAAAAAATCGCCGGCACCAAAATGTGTGTTGGCCAGTGTAATTTATTCAAAATTTAACTCTGTATCACTATCACTATCTTTATCTAAGTCTAAATTTATAATTAAGGGTTGAACATTTGTAATCATACAATTGTAAGAATTTTCCACCTTAAGTACATGCTGTACACAGTTTTTCCAGCTGTCGGCAGAAATTTTTCTGACTTCGTTTTTAATTAATTCTACTACAGATGCATTTAATGTAGGAGAAATATTATTTCTCCTAATATTGGATTTTTATTGGTTCCGTATTAGAATTGGGAATGATTTTTGCTTGCCGACTATGATAACTAGCATTGTCCATTACAATGACGCTATTTTCAGGTATATTTTTAAGGAGTTTATGTTTAAACCAATCTTCAAAAAGTTGTGCGTCGGTATCTTGATGGTAATTTAAAGAAGAATCTGCTATATTTTTAGCTGAAAGCAACAGACAATTTGGAACAAACCCGTTCTCTGAACCAGCATGTAATATTGTGATTATTTTGCCTTTATTTGATGGTGCCTTGGCTTGACATTTTTTAGAAGAATCATCCCAACCTTTTCTTGGAGTGTCATGGGTATCGAACCATGTTTCGTCAAGGTAAATAATTGGACGATTTTCTTCTCTAAATTGTTTAACAGCTGTTAAATATTTAAGTCTCCATTCCCGACACTTGAAGATAATAAGCTTAACTAAAAATTACTCGCCGGAGAACCACTAAAGATTAAAATTATTAAAAATCAATTTGTATTTATATATGCATCAGGCATAGGAATAAATTGAATTTGTATACCTGGTCCGGCTCTGCTCGAAAAGGTTTTACAATTTGGGATTTCCTTATTTATTTTATGGTCGAATGGATAATGAGGTTTTATTGCAGTCAAAAGATCAACGATATAATTCTGCAAAAACTACACCAGTATTGCCAATCTGAATATGTGAAATTATACAATTAGCTGAAAAAATTACACGATTTTGCACACTTTTAGTCACACAAATACACGATTTTTACACAACATTTATATTTTGTTAAAAAGCAAGTGTATTATTTCGGACTCTGGCCTAATAGTATGTTTACCAAAAAAAGTCAACAAACCTGAAAGTAACACTCAGGTGTGGATTTCTAATTACAAGCAAATTACAAATATTGTGACTGCACACAAATTACACACCAAGCAATGAAAATGCACGTAAATCGTGTAATTACACGCTAATTGCCAACACTGCGTGGATCACAGTTGATACGGGCGCATTGAGTCGATTACGTCAGCGAAATCCGCTGCGTTTATTGGCTATCCTTGCTAGGCGGAAGGATATTGCATTCAACGTCCCTTCTATAGAATCAATATTGGTTGAAGGGTATTGTGTAGTTTAATCATTTAATCAACAATATTGGTTGGTTTTAGCGTATTGTATAGTTCAGTTCACTAAAAAGAAGTAACTAAGTGGATAGATGTATTTATATTAATTCAATATGCAAAGAAATTGTTTTAGGCAGAACTGGTAAAAATTTATAGAGGGGCGGAGTCCCAGAGTACCTAATCCCCCACGACCCGCCACTGTTGACTAATTTACTAATAATAAAATTATTATTACTTAATAATATTAAGATCTAAGGAAACACTTCAAGTAATATGGCCTCGGATGGACCTGATGTAAATTTGGTGTATTTGCATATTTTATGAGTTGCGGCAAGTCAATTTTTATCTGCTTAAAGTAGCCAAAAGAGCCAAAGAAGAACAAGTCTTAAAATTACGATCGAAACTACTAATAAATAACTCGACTTACAAAAACGTCCAGATCAAAATTTATAACCATTCAATTTTTATTACCTTTACGCTAAGGCATATTTTACCGCGAGGTTTATACATTTTTGGTCTATGGTAAGAGAATGTTATATATCTTTCATCCCGGATTTAAACTATTAAATATGCTTAGGGTAGCATCTTGTTCTCCAGAGCACCGCAGAGCAGAATTGGGCGTTCGTACGGTTTATGTCGGCATTAAATATATAAGTTATTAATGGCCGTATCTTAGGTAGATAAGAGTCATACGTGGTTCCGTCGCGACTAATTTTAATTGGATTTTACAACTGTTCCGTCTGCGGGCCATGGTTATTTTACTATTTTTATCAACCCTGTAAACGCTGTATATGGGGTGTTATGGAAATAGCTTATTATATTTAAATGGGTGACTCCTTGGGTGTCCTAGAGAAACACTACATACTTTTTTTTTAAATCGAATGTATAAATACTTGGATAATAAACCCTTACGTTACTCTATGTGTTATCCAGTACAACGCCTTACATATCTATTTTCAATCGACAACCGTTTCTAGGTCAAAAGTATAGCCAGCGTTGCCGGATAAAAACGCGTGGCTTCGACCTCGGCCAAACGAGAACGTTGATCATTCGCCAATGCGGCGGGCGGCTTCAGTCTATTTTCATCCGCCGTGGGTTTATGTCGCTTCCAGCGAAAATTGATACATGTTCATACGAATTGTAAACGTTTTTTTTTAAACAACTGATAACAATAATTAATGTGATATGATTTCAAATTTGTGTGATATTGTGTATGATTTGTGTTGCAAAACATACATTTTGTGATGTATTTCTTTTGGAAATATTTAAATAATACTACGAGGTAAGAGAGCATGGATCTTAATAATGTACTTTTTTTAAAAATAGTTTGAAAAGCTGACAATACGTCTTGTTGGCAAAAACTTATTTGTTAGCATTTAAAATTGTTTGTGTTGCAATATGACAACACCGCCTGACATGCGCTGACCTCTTTCGAGACTTGACCCTGGATAATAAATTATTGATTGTGCACGTCGCCAGTGGCGGCCACGTGATTTCCCATCAAGTGTATATTTCGCTTATTAATTCAAAGCGCCATTTATCGTTATTTTCCTTCAATTTGGTTTCATCTCTGAAGTCACACATTTTAATATAATAAGTCATTTCCATAACACCTAATAATAATATCGTACACAAAAACTATAAAGCCCAAATGGACATTGTTAATGTTATCACGGACTTTTTAGTGAATTAATGTATAAACAGGATTATAAATCATTTAGACTCGATTATATACACAAAAAAAGAAATACTCACTTTCTGTATTTTGTAACTCTTAGAATTTTTTGCTAGATTAGCAAGTGTAGATACTTGTTTCTATAAAAAATATTCCGTTTGAATCAAATTATTTTTTCAACGGTATCTAATATTTGAAATACTAATATTGTTGTTTTAATTTGAATTAATATGTATATTCAATATTCAATGATTTAAAACCAGTCGACAGGTCGTTATTAATGAAAAGGAACTCATGGCCATTGATCTGCGTAGTAGGTAGAAAAAATGGAGACTATGTGGTGCAATTACTGGTTAGTATATTTACCTGGAAAGCGAAAGTTTCTGGATTCGATTCCCCTCCGATCTAAAACTGTTTCAACATTTAATATAAATGTCTGTTTGAAGATTTAATATAAATATAGGAACAAACATTGAAATAATATTTTAGTTTACTATTCTATAGGATTTGATTGAAATAGATATCTGTGTATACCCCACACAGTTCTTTTGATTACTCGATTACGATCAACAATGTAGGTATCTATATATTATGTTTTGATCTACTATTAGTTTAATGTTTTCTCTTTGGTAATTATTTATTATACAAACAAACCTGAACATACATAACATAAATAAAAGGACGACCTATCATTCTTCTGTGTATGGTTTTTAGGTAACGTCTCATGTTTAGTATGCCACCAAGAAGAAAAGAGGAAAATTTAATATTATATAAGAACAAAACCAATAAAACTATGATGTGTATAATTAAAAGTCATTTGGGCACAATTATATACAGAATGTTGTGTGTGAAGGTTGGAGACAATGCTGTATCATGAGTGTTAGATAGAATGTTATGGAAATTACTTATTAAATTTAAATGAGTGTCCTAGAGAAAGCCTACATAGTTTCTTTTTTAATCGACCGTCTATTAACTTAGACAAAAAGCTCTAAACTAAACCCACATGCGAGCGACGAAGCCGTAGACATTCGTGTTACGATATAGTCAATTCACTGCACAGGCTCCGACTAGCGGCGAGGTACAGTGCTATTTGACACATGAATGTACGTAGACTACGGTTCCTTTAAACGAACGTATTGGTTCTACACGTGTAAGGTACTGTTTCTACATTAATAAGGTATATATTTTACCAGTTGTTATTATTTTAACAATGTGGATACAAAATCTAACAGCATCATCGCGTAAGGTAAGAAGGAATTGTCGCGGTAAGGAGTCATTAAAATTTTAAAATATATTTCTTTCTAGAGTGAAATTGCTGCCGACTGACGTGTCTTGAGTTTACGAAAAGTCTATAGTGCTTAGGATTTTCTCCTTGGGTATAATTGGTTTTTAATCGTAGGATTTGCGGATTTAAATATCAGTCACCGCCCATGAGCACCAGCTACCCAAATAATTATTTTAAATACATATCTACTCAAAATGATAGTTTTACTATACAGTCGTAGAAACACCAATACACGACATTTACTGAATATGAAGCAGAGTGTGAGATAGATAAATATAGTTATTTAGTTTAGTTTTAGGACCAAAAAATGTATGATGGTCTGTTTAATTAACCATAGTTTGCTAAAAATAGAGTGGTCACATGTGAAAAGTCTCCCTAAATTTATTTAAGATTCATTATTTCGATATTGTTTCGATGTGTACAGAGTCAATTTGCAAACAATGAATGTATCACGGTCTTTTTAATGGCAGCGATAAACCGTTTATTGGCTATAAAAACGAATTTGCAGTATGTTTACCCTAAGCTTAGGGTTTAATGTTGACACAAACATATTAATTAAAAAATAAAAGGTCGACTGCGAGTCCCCGCTGGCGCCATAATTACATAGAGTTACTTTCTAATAGACAATATAAAGTCATGGTTCATACGCGGAGAAATGTGGTTGTACATTTACTCCATGCAGCATTCATGTAAAAAATCGACAGGGTTCATTCATTGATCTGGCTGAATAACCAAACATCAGTAGCCAAAGGGGGAAATGTATTGCCACAGGCATGTAAATAAAGCAAATCAGGTGTGAGCAAGCACGACATACAGGGTGATTGATGGTACAACTATTCAACGGATCGGAAAATGTTCTTTATAAAAGTCTAAGGTGGATGGCCACCTGTATTATTTATGGTAACATTATTTAATAATTATTACATTAAGCCATATTTTAGTTTAAATTTACCAAACCAATTGCTGTAATACGTTTAATTGTTTTTTCAATTTTGAGGAAAAAATATTTGGAAACAATCATAATTCTTCAATCAGGAACATGTATCTTCAACAAAACCAACCCAAAAAACTTCAGACTGCAGTTACAATTGGCTTACACCTAGATTGTATAAATTCTGCTAGGTTTCAGGCTTGCTCCAAATATTACAAACAAAACGTGATATAAAATAAGATAGCAGAAATTAATTAGGTTCTTTTTTCTGAAAAATCGTTAGCAAAAAAGATATTGTTTAGTTAGTTTAGTTACCTTCTTGACGACGTTTTGTACGGGAAGTACCTATGGCATAGACTGATTTGTTTGTTTCATTACTGCAAAAGTCGTGAATTATTAAATATATTTGAACTTTGAATCGTTTCCGGTGCGGCAACTGGTGACAAAATAATGTTCCTATATATTTCCTGAGGTGGGCAAGACCTGATGGCCTTCAAGCTAATTGAGGACTTGCATAAACTATGTTTCAAGTACTTTTTTAAATAGGTAATTGGGGTCTCGTAATCCAATTACTTTATAAAAGTGTTTGGTAATTTGTGTCTCGAGGAAGCTATTGTAAAAGGACATATGTTTCAAAGGTTTGCTCTGTAGGGACTTGCAAGCCGTTTTGAATTATATAATTGAAACAAAAAAAGTAGTGACCTTGTTAAGGATAGTGGAGGAGGAAAATTACACCGCCGTCAACAGAATCAAAAACAGTGTAGATTTATATACAGGGTGTCCGGGAACATGTGGGAAATCTCCCGGATATGAAGAAAACACGTGAAAAGAATACTATAGGTTCTATAAACTTCTTTCGTATCGGCCTCCTCTTCGGAGATATGGGCTCCCAAAGAGCACCAATGGAATCAAGTTTTTTACACATAATTATTGAACCACCTGGTATATTTCAATTATTTTTTAATATGATGTATACCAGGTAAGACCCGTCAAATTACTACCCAAGAAACTGTTGTGAATTACTCACAGCTGCAGGGACGGACTAGCTGTAACACTCATGGGCCCATTTTTTTTACGCCCTGTATGATAAGAACTTTGGCCAATGATTTTTACATACCTTTAACTATTGGCTAAAAATTAAGTACTCTTCATTCATGTCGCTAATCCTAACCGTTTTCGAAAAAACTTAATTTTATTGACACTGAGTCCCATCAGTTCTCAGGGGTTAAATATGGAAAAGCGGAATTTTTAGGTTCGATATTTGATAGGAACAAAGATGTATCTCTTACCAAGATACGCTAAATACATGATGTAATTAAAATATCGTTTTTTTCGAAAACAGTTAGGATTAGCGACATGAATAAAGAGTACTTAATTTTAGCCAATAGTTAAAGGTATTTAAAAAACATTGTCCAAAGTTCTCATCATACAGGGCGTAAAAAAAATGGGCCCATGAGTGTTACAGCTAGCCCGTCCCTGCATCTGTGAGTAATCCACAACAGTTTCTTGGGTAGTAATTTGACGGGTCTTACCTGGTATACATCATATTAAAAAATAATTGAAATATACCAGGTGGTTCAATAATTATGTGTAAAAAACTTGATTCCATTGGTGCTCTTTGGGAGCCCATATCTCCGAAGAGGAGGCCGATACGAAAGAAGTTTATATGAACCTATAGTATTCTTTTCACGTGTTTTCTTCATATCCGGGAGATTTTCCATATGTTGCCGGACACCCTGTATAGAGAACGATATATAGATCCGATTACCGAAGACAAAATTTCTTTATAAAATATGTCCTTACCTATTGAAAAAATATAGTTCAACTCTGAGTACTAGTAGGAATATAAAGAACTAATCTTACCGGACCTTCCTACGCCCTTATTGTATTAGTATTAATGTTGTGAAAAAATGAAATTACGTAGTGAGATTTCAAATTTATAGGCTATGTCAAAAAAATAAAGAATGGTAGGATACCTATAATTTCGATAATAAATATGATTATTTTTGTTCTAAGTGATACACCGAACGGATCAGAACCATAGGTGTTGTGATATATTTGTCTTATATTCTTTTAAATAAATATAAGAATAATGTTTAGACGATTTTGTGTACTCATGAGCAGAGCCCAGGATAAAAGCTGATAAAATCATAACAGTTATTAATTGATTAAACTAAACAAGTTCAATATTCATGAAATATAATAATATTGACGCCATCCTATGAACCCTAAATTTTTAAAATACTTAATACATCGTCATACATCGCGAATAAAGATATGTCTGTATAAACTTTATTCAACAAAATATGCGACGTTGAGCTCTAACATCAGAACGAACGTTATGTCAGCAAACATATCGAGAAAATCTAAATCAATATTTACTTCAATTTAAAAAAGACATTCTTTAATCTGGGACAAGTGTTGCCGAAAATGCTTTGATCAGAGTCAGACTAACAGGAAAACCTCAAAAAATGTGTCAATTTTTTTCAATCAACAAATTTACAATTTACCAAATATTATTTCCTATTATGAGTGGTTTGCATAGATTTATTCCAGACGATACAGTATAATAAAATTCTACGATAGTAAGAGCTGTGAGACCGCATATGGTGTAAACTTTATAATAATGTAAGTAGAAAGATTCAGTATTATGAAGTTTGTTATTACCAATAAGCATAGAAGCTGTTGGAAAACTAGTTCCAACAGGAGAATTATATTTTTATTGTTTTTTTTTATTTAATTACCTATTGTAAAAAAACCCTACCTTTATACATAAAGTCTCCCATAATAAATAATCTGGAGGATTTCATCATTGTGGAACGATCTTCCCGAGGTCGTTTTTCCCAACGAATATAACCTCCAACGATTCAAAACCAACGTGAATCGCTTTTTGCGCACACGCACCACTCCCAGAGTGCCCTAAAGGATTTTTCCTATAGTGCTTGTGTTTGATCATAAAAAAAAAATAATTATATCTAAATCGCCCTAAACGTATTACATATTAATCAGGTCGTCTTTGACAAATTACTGCCATGACGTAACCATGGTAACGCCTGCCTGGAACGAAGAGTGAAAAAACTTTTGACAAGAGAAAACAAGTTAAAAAGAAATTGTGATTACTATCCCGCATTAGAAAGAAGTCTAATCTCTGGCTCTTCCTACATTTTACGCTTTTGCTCTTTTTGTAGTCACATTTCAGTAGAATTTGCTCCGCAGTACTATCACTTCCGAAAACTGCGTTTTTAAGATGTTAATACCCAGCCCAATGACTTGTATTGATGATATTGAATGTGTCTCTAAGAAAGTTTCTATGAATCCACTGTTCAATTATTATGACCGAATGATTGAATGTTCCCACCCAGCAAATTAAGGTAGGATCTAATCTAAAAACCCCAAGACAAGCAGTTTAGCACAGAGATAACACTTTAAGTCGTCAAATTGACAATTTTTGTAGACTTTTTTGTGGTATTTTGATGTTTCCATTTTGGTTTAAGTATTGAGAGCACCTACAAAATTGAAGACTATTATCGGGAATAATGTGTTTTATGTGACCGCTATGTTACTTTTTTAACCCATTATTTTGAGTTTTATAATGGTTTAGCATTTAGAATTAGGTTAACTGTTATTTAATTAATTATTATTGATCCTGTATTTTTATATGTACTCTACGGAAGGTACAGTAATCTATTTTTCTTAAAACTTTGAATCACCCTTTGTGTTTTTGACAGTCTGCTTATAGACGAGGTTGTACAAACAACTAGTCACCTGTCTTTGATTGTGTGAGAAGCTCGTCAGTTTCTCTACAAAAGCTATAAAACCATTCCGAACCACCTTCTCCTCTCGATGAATGCGATAGTCCAACCCTGGCTTCGGATAATAATATTTCCGTTTTACAGCTCAACTTTTATATCCAGGGACTACAACCAATTCAAAGTTTATACGTGTCCAATAAAATCCGACCAAAATTGATTGAATATTATGGACTTACTTTTTATTGGGTATTAAACCAAAAACATATAAATATAAATCAAATTCGTGAAGTTTGTAGAAATCTATTAATTTTACGAAGCAGCCTATCCTAAATTTTACTCTATAAACAGTTATAGTGAAGAGTTATTTTTATTCACATGTTATATTAAATTTCAGAATAAAAATACAGACAAAAACTTTTTAAGATCTTTATACTATATTTTTGAATTTGTCACAATTTTGCCTATGAAATATAATTTTAATTGGGAAGTATGGGACAATGTTATTACCCAATTAAATTGGAAAATTACCAGCGAAATCTAGCTTTATTAAGAGTTGAATAGTTGCCATACAGAATTTGCATAAGCACTTTTCAAGCAGCGTGTATGCATATGTTTTTTAATCGTGTTCTCTAACGGAGATATCGCGAGTTGTGGGACACCCAGTATAACAGATTATCCCTTATACATGAATTTGTGATTGTCAATGAATTTAATTTTCGAAACCGTTATCAATCCTTTCTTTATATGCAGTTAATCTCCATCCAAGAGAATAATCAAAAAATCGTACCCACTTATCCAGAATAATTTATTATGTATAATATTTTATGCTTAAGCTAAGCGCTCCTCCTTTAATTAATAACTGCAATTTGAATGTAACACATTTAATTCTCAGATTTTCCTAATCCTGCGCTCTATCCGTTACGGAAAATAAAAATATATAGCGGAGAAGCAATTAATAATTTGTTATGAACGCTGATATAATCTGCGGATATTAATCTTCAACGGTATTATGTCTGTATTAAAAATGTTATTCTTGGGTTTCATTTTGAAATTCTCTGTTAAATTAATTTTGCAACATAATAATTTTTCTAATTATATTGGTTTGCGTCAGTGGTAAAATTTTCTGGGGTCCTTGACGTTCTGATTTTATTAAATACTGAAAATGAGTTTTCTGAAAAATGACTGAAGAAGTTCGAGCTTGTTGGGTCTTGCACTGTGCTTGAAATAAATGGGGGAATTGAAAAAATACCAAATGTATGTGAAATTTATATATAGGAATCTGATTCAAAATGTTATATTCTGAATGATTCCTCATTATTCTAGCAAAATTAAACAGTTTCACATTTTAAAAATGCAAAGAAGTGTAAGGTAAAACCTAAATTTTATCGCAAAGAAAAATTTCGTATCTGCTCACAATTTCGCTTACAAGTTCTATTATCAAGAATAAACTAACACGGGGCTCAACCATGGCTGTTCGAAATCAATCACCTCCACCCTTAACATTACCCCAAGTACTGCCACATGATACACGACTGTTTTCATTTAAAAACCGTATCTAGGCAAGGCGTATCAATACTAAGCGATTACGGTACATTACTACACGTTCCTCGACTATCATTTCAAAATTGCACCCTACTTGTGATCAAAGTGTTTAACGTGTAAATATGACAACAGCGGCAAACATTCACTGATGTCTTTTGAGATGACCTACCACATCACGATCTCTCGCCAGTTCCTACACGTTGAATTTTGGTGTTTGACATACGGTGACTTATCCCGCTTATTACCGGATTACTCAGGATTTACCGTTTTAAATATAATTCATAAATCAATTCCATAACACTATGTATAGTGGATTATAAAAGTAAAAAGTATTCCTTAAAATAATCACAAAACAAGTTGTTGTTCTTCTTGTCGGTCACTACTTCCCGGTCGTTATTTCTAAACACAATGCACCAGTATGGCCGACGGCTTCACTGAATATATTCATGTTAAAACGACCATAAAAATCCCAGCAACACGACAAACTCATCCCGACGGCGAGATTTTATGCACGTAAAATATTTTGTCTTTTATAGATCTCATTTCAAATAAAAAACTTTTATAATAAAAGTTTATTTTACGTTTGTATGTAAATCGTATGTGTACTTATTATTGTTTCAAAATATGGTTCGTTGTTCGAATGAACGCAAATTTTGTGATACGTATTATTACATTTCTTATAAATATTCAAAAAGTTGAAACTAAATTTTGGATGAGATAATGGGCGTACCATCTTCCACTGCCCTTATTCAATATTATCAATCGGATTATACAGAATGTTATGGAAATGGTTTATTAAGTATATTTAAATAGGTGACTCCATGATTATTGTAATACATCGCGTTTGAAAATATTGGCATCATATGGAGACAAATTTTTTATCTGTGATTTTAGGAAAAAGAAAAAATTTTCTTACCTTAACAACTGCTAATCCAGGATAAAATCATAAATATAACGTAGTGTGGTCAAAAAATAAGAAAATGTGCTAAAATGCTACGAGCAGTACATGGTACAAAAAAATTTATTAGAAAAAAAGGCGTTAAAAATCAAATTTAATGTCAAAATATAAAATAGCCATCTACGAAGAAAAAATGTTTTCATCTATTGTTCTTGCCGAAAATATGGAAAACATGATTAGTTCTAAACGTGAAGTAATGTATTTTTAAAGTACAAGACATCATATCACCTGTGAAACAATCCGGTGTCAAAATAAACGTTAATATGATCTTAATACTTAATTGAAAACGATGTTCGAAGATTTAGAAAAAACTTATTATAGCGCGGTTTCGCCGTTTTTAGAATTGCATTAGTATAGTGATAATAAGGACGAAACAGTTCAGTTATTGTTCCAAAGCATATCCATAATTTTGGCGTTCTCTGTGTATTTTAATACAAAGGGCAGTACACACAACCGTTATAATTATTTTTACTTATATCATTTGTATTACTTTTCGAAAATGTATTGTTAAAACTGGTTTATTATTAAAAATACGGAGAATCCAAGAAAAAAATTATTATTTCATATACACTTCATAATACAATTCTAACGTGAAAAGGAAAAATCTAGTAGAGTATCTTGCTAGGTTGTTGCTTAGCATCGATTTTATAAAAGCTCTCCATCTATCGACTGGTATAAACAGTTTTTTAAAATTCGAATATTTAAACGATTTATTGTAAATCGAAAAACCTAGTCAAATGCAAATTTTAATATAATATTAACTTTATAAAATGAAACAAAAGTTTACTTTGTTATTTGTCACTATATTAAAACAGATTTGGCGTTACGGCCGTTTCATAGTACAACTACATCTTCAAGACGCTCATACGAGAGTGATCCCAAACTAAGTCTATATAATATAGGTAGTAGTAAAAATGATAGCTAGTAGTAAAAAATAAAAAATATTAATTTGGTATAATAAATAATGTTTGGCACAGTAGTGTAATAAACTTAAATTAGGGACAATCGGGTAAATATTCAGAGAATCCACATGCCAGATGGGATTTTTACAATAGTTTTAATAGCTGGGAGTTGCCGAGATCTAATTGCGTGTTTAAAAGGTTAATATTACTGTCTTTTTTATGTTTATAAATTTCAATATTTTCTAGTAAAGTCAATTTATGGCCTTTTTGTTCAGTGTGTAAGATTTGTAGGTTACTTATATCTGGAAATGTGTGGTTTGTATCTAAAAAGTGATTCGCAAAATTAGATGATCTTTTATTAAGTCTCTGTGTTCTTTAAATCTCGTTTCAAAGTTTCGTCCCGTTTGTCCTATATAACAGCTATTGCATCCATTACACTTTAACTTATAAACTCCTGATTTTTTATATTTTTCGCGCTTATCTTTGACGTTTGGATAACCTATTTGAGGGTTTGAATGCTATTGTTACCTGATCAGATGATAAAATATTTGCAATTTTGTCTGAGGTCGGACCTGAATATGTAAGGCTATGAAATTTTTTGAGTTTTCGTTCTTTTTTTATGGGGTATATTTGTGTTATAGCTAGTGTATGTTGTTTTTTTTATTGATAAGAGAGGTTATTTCTTTTACTGTGTAACCATTATTGACGGCAATAGCTCTGTTGGTATCGAGCTCAATTTTTTAGACTTTCTTTACAGAGTGGTAGAGAAAGAGCTCTATGTACCATTGACCTATGTGCTGCCGATTTATGCGCTTTTGGATGTACTGAGTCATGTGGTATTGTGATATCTGTAAATGTAGGTTTTCTGTAAATGTCAAACTATAGTTTTTTATTCGATATTTTTAATATTCTGAGATCTAAAAAATTGATTTGAGTCGTTTCGCATTTCTAGTGTAAATTTAATTTAGGGATGTATAGAGTTAAGGTGGTTTAAAATAGTTCATCCTCAGTCCCTGTGAAGCACACTAAAATGTCGTCAACATACCTATACCAGAGAAAAATATTTTTTGAAATTGGTGAGATTATAAAGGTTTCTTCTAAAACTGACATGAAAACTTCGGCCATCAGTGGGCTTAGTGGAGAGCCCATTGCTAAACCCCCTGTTTGTTTATAATATTCATCATTGAATTTAAAATAATTTTCATTTATGCATAGAGCTAGTAGTTGTAAAAAATCCTGTTCAATTACGGGATTCACATTATTATTTTTTAGTTTTTCTGTAATTATGGCAATGCATTCCTTATTAGGGATGTTAGAGAACATGTTAGTGACATCAAAGGAAGCTAACTTCGCGTTTTCGGGAAGAATTACATCCTTTAAGTTTTCTACCAGATTTTGAGAGTTCTTTACCGAAAATTGTGGTTTAAAATTAATAACATCTCTTATCGTTTGGTTAAGTTTCATTGCGGTTTCCCTGAGGGGGTATTTGAGTATGATACTACTGGTCTTATTGGTTCACTTTCCTTGTGCAATTTTACGAACGAACACTCAAAAAATGTCATAGCCTTACATATTCAGGTCCTACCTCAGACAAAATTGGAAATATTTTATCATCTGATCAGGTAACAATAGCATTCAAACCCTCAAATAGTTTATCCAAATTACTTTCACAAAATCAGGAGTTTATAAGTTAAAGTGTAATGAATGCAATAGCTGTTATATAGGACAAACGGGACGAAACTTTGAAACGAGATTTAAAGAACACAATGTATGCTTCAGACTTAATAAATGATCTTCTAATTTTGCGAATCACTTTTTAGATACAAACCACACATTTCCAGATATATGTAACCTACAAATCTTACACACTGAACAAAAAGGCCATAAATTGAATTTACTACAAAATATTGAAATTTATAAACATAAAAAAGACAGTAATATTAACCTTTTAAACACGCAATTAGATCTCGGCAACTCCCCGCTATTAAAACTATTGTAAAAATTCCATCTGGCATGTGGATTCTCTGAATATTGACCCGTTTGTCCCTAATTTGAGTTTATTACACTACTGTGCCAAACATTATTTATTATACCAAATTAATATTTTTTATTTTTTACTACTACCTATCATTTTTACTACTACCTATATTATATAGACTTAGTTTGGGATCACTTTCGTATGAGCGTCTTGAAGATGTAGTTGTACTACGAAACGGCCGTAACGCCAAATCTGTTTTAATATAGTGACAAATAACAAAGTAAACTTTTGTTTCATTTTATATATTTAAAATGCATTGTCACAAAGTAACGGACGAGTCAATCAATTATTTAATATTAACTTATTTTGTGTTTCCTGAGAAACCATCAAAAATCAGTTACTAGGTTTTTCCTTTTCACGGGAGAATTGACAGTTCCGATTTTTAATATTTACTGAATGCGAGATATTAAGGGTGGAAAGTTTTCAAATTCACACCCTTCATATAAAACTTTAAAACATAGATAATCCACCAACAGCACGTTTTGCTTCAGTAACATTACATTTACCATGCTAAAATAAAATTATTTTCCGCCTATTAAAACTTTTGAGGTATTTTACCAGAACAACAATAAAAATGTTCACGAACAAATAATACCATCCCATCAAGCATATTCTCCATAAATTAGCAGTCCTAAATCCCAGCTTTAATCACGTCCCGTTATCAAATAACGGATCTTACTTTTCTCCTTCAATATAATTGGATATGCAAGAAGAATGGAAATCTTCGCTTCTACTAAGCTGGGACAAAGAAAAAAAGTTTCCTTAACTTGAAGGGGGTTTCTTTACCGTTGTAAAATACCTATACAATAATAAGTTACAAAATTAAATTGTATACCCGAAAATACCGAATACCGAAAATATATCAAAGTTAGAATATTTTAAAAAATAATTTCTGTAGCCCACTATTGTTTCATCAAATAATATTTATGCATATTTAAAAAACCGTTACGACATTTAAAATTAAATTTTTAAAAACCTTAATACAACTAAAGTCATAACTTACGTGTTAAATATTGAATATAGGGAAAATCCGAATAGTTTCCTGCAATTAAAAAATAAAAACATTAATTAAAATATCACATGTGCACTCGAGATGACCATTAACCAACGGTGGTTGGGAAAGTATTTTTACAGACTGGTGTTGTTTTTATTGATGCAATATCTAATTCTTAATTTCTACCTAAATAATAAAACAAGTTTAACATGTGCCTTGGGGATACTTACCGAAGTAGGCGGTTATATCAGTAAATCACTTGACACAAAGCACACTGATTCTAGATAGCATTCGCTTGTCGACATGTTGCTGCCTTTATTGTTAAAATGAATACGATATTCTAGACTGGTATTCTTATCTCTAGTTGTTAACAAATAATTTTTATTCTGTAAACTTTGACAAATCTTAACTAACAATGGTATTATTTATATGTTGACTGTGAGACCTCTTCCAAACTAATAAAATTTTTCCAATTGAACGGTTTGTTGTTGATACTGACCTTCTTGGACAGGGTATATTGTTATTGTTGCAAGAGTATGCTAAAAGTTTTAGCCAGACCACAATTAATTATCGACTATTCAAATATGCAGGTATACGCTGTAAATTTATTAATAATGAACCAATTTCAACCATTCGAGATTTTAGAGTAGAACAGACGCCCTGATACGTTTAATTGTAAGGGGTAGCGCATAAAATCTAGATGCATGTAAATTTCCCAAAATTTCAATTTGACAATCTTACATAAAATTGATTTAAATTTATTTTTTAAACTAAACCAATAAGAGATATATCAGGATTAGACACTGGCGCTCAAAAGTATCGCCTTGCCATGGTGAAGTAACAAAAAAAATTACTAATTTTTCCTAATATGTTATATTGTCGAAAACGCGTTCCGTAAATAATCAATGCGATATTTAATCACTTTTGCTAAATTACAAATAAAAATAACTTCAGGAGGTACAGAAACTCACAGTCTGCTCCACTAGTTTAATAAACGTTAATAAAAACCATACATGGTTCGAAGGTTCAAACCTTCATCTTCAGTGAAAAATACAACATTAGAAGAAACTCATGACATTGTTAAACTGTAAGGAAGAAAAAAGTTGTTTAAATAAGTTGAGTTTAAGCAAAAATACACATACTTGATAGGTCAGGTGTGTATTCTGTCTCTTGCGGCCACCCTCTTTGCAACACTTGTTATATCGGTCAGAGTGGCCGTAAGATATTAACTCGTGTTAACGAACATAAGAGGATTATAGATAAAATTATGACAAGGTCGACCTTGTTTCCAATTCAACCTTTGCAAATCATGTTGTTAACTGCAAACATTCTTTTGATCTTGAGACTGGTAGTAAGGTTTTGCATGTTTGTGACAAGGGCATCACCCTTAACTTACTTGAGATTGTTGAAATACACAAGGCTTTAAAAGTCCCAAATTTGAATTGTATTAATGACCAAATTAATTTTTCTTGTTTAAATTTCTTCAATTCTTAAAATTTCTTGAACCAAATGATTACTTATCCGTTATTTAATTTTTTCTTTTTGTTTTTCACTTAACCTATTTTGCTAACGTTATATTACAACTTTCACTCCCCTTTAAATTTCATCTATCGTCACTTCAAATAAAACAGCTGCTTAAACTCAACTTATTCGAACAACTTTTTTCTTCCTTACAGTGTAACAATGTCATGAGTTTCTTCTAATGTTGTATTTTTCACTGAAGATGAAGGTTTGAACCTTCGAAACATCTATGGTTTTTATTAACGTTTATTAAACTAGTGGAGCAGACTGTGAGTTTCTTTACCTCCTTATAACTTCACTCCATTTTGAGATGGACTACTTAAAAAAAAAAAAATTAAAAATTATTTCAACAAATAAAGTCTATAATACAAAGTGTTATGCAACAATCTATTCATTTCGTTTATTTGCTTAACATTAAAACCATAAATTTTGTATTTGTATCGTTATTTTGGAATTTATAATGTAAAATAAAGCAAATAAATGAATAGATAATTGCCAACACTCTTATTATAGAAAATGTTGAAAATATATTTATTCTTAATTTAGCAAAAGCTAAAAGTGATAAACTGTTGCATTAATTGTTTACCACCAATATAACGTATTAAGAATAAATGGTAATTTTTTTTGGTACCCCGATATGGTATGGCGATACTTTTAGGCCAGTGTCTAGCTCAGATATACAGGGTCCGCAAACGAAGCGTGGACGGAAAATTAAATCGTTATCGAAGAACTTATCAACAATGCTGAAACAGTTTGAGATATTGGATTAAAAGCCGCATGTTTTAAAAATATTTTACATTATACAGGGTGGCCCAAAAAAGTGTGAGAGCATAAAGTTATATTTTTTTTAATGGGACACCCAGCGTTTTATTGCATATTTAGGTTCGTATTACTATCGTTTATAAGTGCCTCAAATTTTATTTAATTTGGTAATGTAGTTTCGGAGAAATAAATTAAAAACTAAAAAAAAAGGTTTTGCAGTCCTGAATAAAAAAATCAAAAAATACAATCCAGAAATATTTTTCTAACCTCGGCATTGAGTGAAATTTATGACAAGAGGTCTAGAGATACTATGAATGTAATTGCGTTTATTTATTTTATACAGGGTGTTCATAATAAGCTTTCAAAAACCCCACATTTTAAAATAATTCTTCTCAAGTTTTTCAAATGGAATACCCTGTATATTATTTGGCTATTTGACGTAGAATTCATAGACACTTTTTTTTTGTAATACAAGCATATAAGTTATATCCAGCCGCTTTCGAAATAATTATAAATATCATAAATTATGTTGTTTAAATAGAGTTTTTATTGGGAAATTTTGTTATAGGCGACTAGACTAATAATTGTAAACTAAAGTAAATGTTCAAAATAGCTTCCTTTTACATAATTTAATGATTTTCCTCTACTGCCAACAGAACTCTTAATTCATTTTCTTCATTAATAACGGGTTTATTGATTATCTCCTTTTTATGTAGGCAATGCTTCCTGTTGCTATAAATCTTTGAAACAACTTCTCGAAGGCTTCTGGTCTCGGCTTTCTCTCAATATCTGGATATCTTTCAGCATACACACGGCTCGCGAGGAGGCAATTTCTTGCACATTCACCCAGTATAAAAATCATATTTACCATTTCTAAAGTTGTAAAATTCGACATTTTGTGTAAGTTAGTACTTAATTTCGACGACTGAACAAATATAAATAATTTTATTTGGCTGCCATAGTGACAATCTAAACAAAAAAAATCATGGCAACTCGATTAAGAATACAAAATAAAATTAAATAAATAAAAGTAGCAATAATGTAGGCTTTTAAAAGTTATATCGAAATAACTTAAATACGGGAAACTCTAAGAGTAAAAAGAAGCTATTTTGAACATTTACTTTAGTGTACAATTAATAGTCTAGTCGCATATAACAAAATTTCTCAATAAAACTCTATTTAAACAACATAATTTATGATATTTATAATTATTTCGAAAGCGGCTGGATATAACTTATATGCTTGTATTACAAAAAAAAAGTGTCTATGAATTCTACGTCAAATAGCCAAATAATATACAGGGTATTCCATTTGAAAAACTTGAGAAGAATTATTTTAAAATGTGGGGTTTTTGAAAGCTTATTATGAACACCCTGTATAAAATAAATAAACGCAATTACATTCATAGTATCTCTAGACCTCTTGTCATAAATTTTACTCAATGCAGAGGTTAAAATAATAGTTCTGGATTATTTTTTTTGATTTTTTTGTTCAGGACTGCAAAACTTTTTTTTTTAGTTTTTAATTTATTTCTCCGAAACTACAGAACCAAATTAAATAAAATTGGAGGCACTTATAAACGATAGTAATACGAACTTAAATATGTAATAAAATATTGGGTGTCCCATTTAAAAAAATATAACTTTATGCTGTCACACTTTTTTGAGCCACCCTGTATAATGTAAAATATTTTTAAAACATGCCGCTTTTAATCTAATATCTCAAGCTGTTTTAGTATTGTTGATAACTTCTTCGATAACGATTTAATCTTCCGTCCACGCTTCGTTTGCGGACCCTGTATGTCTATTTGCTTTAGTCTAAATAATAAATTCAATTATTATGTCAGATATGTCAAATATAACCCGCTACCCGGTACGATTAGACGTATCAAGACGTATACTACTCTGCCCTAAACTCTATCTCTTTTCTTTTATTAAAATTGATTCATTATTAACGAACTTACAGTTTATTAATTAGGAGGTATTTTTTGAATATTCGATAATTAATTATATTACTATACATATACAAATATGCAACTAAGTTTTTTACTTACAGAAACTATGGATTTCAAATCTGAAAACAATACGTATTTTTCAATGTAACCTATAATTACTCACTTAAAAAACGCTCATTACATCTTGTCTCATTACGTATACAGAGTGTTTAAAAAACATGTGCCATCGCTCCTGTGGTGATTTCGTACCCAAAAATAAGACAAATAATTCCTGTCAACCTGGCTCTGCAATTACGGTCTTAAATTTTTCAGTGTTTTCAAGACATTTCCAAAACGGCTTTAGTAATTTTAGTAAAATTTGGGCTATGAAAAGACTTTCTCATACTTTGATAGCACAATTTCTTATGAATTTAAATGACTAAAACAACATCTCTTATAATATTTAATTGACGTCAGCTTCGTTTACAAGATAAATGCAATTTGATCAGGTAGTGTAACACGATTTTAGCTAGTTAGGTATGTATTGCTATAAAAAGATATCTGCCTAAAGAGAATTACAGTAAATGCAAATGTTGCCGAAATATGTGCTGTTTTAGATACTTTTTATAACCCACAGTTCAATAAAGAAGAAAGCCGTTTCGGAAATATCTTCAAAATACCGAAAATCTCTTAAAAAATGTTAACACCGAGCATCTTTCAAACAAATCATCTGCCGATCTATGTCGATATTTGTCTTATTTTTTGGTAACGAGCGATGACATATGTTTCTCGAACACCCTGTATAATCAAACAATGCTATTATAATATTTAATTTGAAATTCCAGAGGTACAATGGCTATTTGCATGCCATTTGTAAATTAACCGAAAGTGCATAGGCTGTAGGCTGGAGACCACATTCTCCTACCTAGCATATGAACGTATGTGTACTTAAGCTGTCATAAAGGTCATCAGCATATGTCCAGTTAGTGTGTATGTTCGAATAGACTGTAACTGAATATGTGTATGGGTAACCAGTTGTTGATTTTCGTTGGTTAAATTAAGCAAGTATGTGTGTTTTTATGTTGGCATTATTTCATGTTTAATTTATATGGTGAAATTAAATTAAGGATGTTAACTCACTCACTACCTAGAATATCCTTGTTACCATTAAAGTTGGAACCACATGGAGAAAAAATATATTGTTCGATTTAGGTAAAATTTTACTCCACCATAAGTTTTTGCTTCGATAAATACCAAAAATTACATAATTAAATGTCTGTGGCTTCTGTCAAATTTGGTATTTTCTGAATGAATGGAAATAGATATTGGCCACAAATAAGTGGAAACAAAAATTATCATAAGTGATTCAAATTCGGTATGTGGGTATAAAATTACAATACAAACAACTTATCAAAATAATTTTTTTTTTAATTCGAGTAATAAATGCCATTCTCGTGGTAAAATTTGACAGTTAACAAAAGCCGCATGGTCCCGTTTAACCATGTAATTTTTGGTCTATTGAAGCACAAACTTATGGTAAATTTAAATTTGACCTGAATCGAAAATTAAATATTTTCTTAATATAGTTTAGATTTAATGGTGACACTGTAGGTATATGAATATACAATTTTACGAAATTTTAAATTATTAACAACCATAAAGTATAGTCAAAAGAATCAATGCACATCATATTATATTTCTTTTTAATGGAACACCCACCCGGTACATTACAATACTTTTGATTTCTATACCAATTTCGTGTAGACCATCGACTATATTGTAATCACAATAATATTCAAAATATAATGATGGACAAAATAATATCAACTACGGGTTTTCAATCAGTACCAAGGGTTAGAATTAGATTGAGCTGGTAGACTGGTGTGCAATTTGTGATTATACAAGTTAAATCAAAACTGGACCTTTTGGAACCAACACTGCACAGAGAATAAGTTTATTATAAATATTAAACGGGTTTTCCAATTTCTAGTTCTAATAAATATTATTTAATAACGAAAATGATTTTACATCAGTTCTTGCATGAAATAATATTTTCCTGAAACGGCTTTTTTATCGTAGTCATATAAATATGCAATCATATCTTTTATATTTTCTAAATACCTAAATACGTCTTATACAATAAAGAATATATGAATAATACTAATTTTGGAGTACCTACTGACTCAGATTGAATTGTACAGCATAGAAAAAAGGTATTCCTATTGGTAACATATCAGGGTAAATCTCATCAGAAAAACATTGGAGCTAATTCATCGCATATTAATCCTGCGTAGAATGCAACTCTCCACGCAATCTTATAGTAAACCCCTTAAATCTGACCAGTAACCCGTCTGGTTTTTAGGCAGGAGGTTTCTTATGTTCAACTTAACGATATATCACTCGGTATAACTTGACCTGTTAATCTAATATACTTTTTTTTATCGTAATGTTGCATATACTGTGAGCTCGATGAAACTTTTTGTGACTGCACCTGTACATAAATTATAGTTACTAAGATTAGATTAACATTTTAAGTTTCATGTCCAAATATGTACTTTTCGTTTATAAATTTAAAATCATCATATAAAAAAGAAACGCATAAAATTCTATAGAGCAAGTCACCGTCTAGTCTATATAATGTTAATTTTACATTTGAAAATAATTAGACCACTGCATTGTAAAAGGCATACTAAAATCTCTTCTTCCCAACGTAAATAATTAGATACTGGCCGCAAAATTATCTTAATTATAACAAAATGTAACTGAAAATAATGACAGTGATATGCTGCTCCAGCTTGTCGTAAACAATGTCTGACTTCGTCATATGCTCATTATCTTCGTAAGGGTTTACATACTATATTCAAGCAAGCGAAGGTAATGTTTTGCCAGAACGCCGCAAAAGTGAGCTTAGTTGTCTTTGTAACTACGAAAATATGCTGAACAATAAAACAATAGTAACAAATCTAGGTAGACAAGCCTTAATTAGTAATTGTAGCTAAAATTGGGTTTTTAAATACAATATTTATGATGGTAAAATAACTACAGTTATGTCCGGATATAACGAACTTCAAAAATGAACTAAATATGGTTCGTTATATCCGAAGTTCGTTATAAAATAAGGAATACATTTTGTTCCTCTTTTTGTTGGTATTCAAGATCAATAAAACTAAAAAACATTACAACAAATGTTGTATATATTCTTAAGTAAGAATTTCAAAAAATGCAAAAGTATCAATATGTATAGGTAGTAGTATAAACGGAAATAAAAACTTAGTGACCATAAAAATGTAAAAATAATCATAATTTGTGACTCAGTATGTGACTGGAATAGCTCTTATTAAGAACTATCATTAAATTATAGCAAAATTTTAACATACATTTTCAGTAAAAATTACAAAAATATTTAGTATACCATTTATATAAAATTTACTGAATTCTTTTGCAAAACTTACTACAATCGTTTATAAAATTTCACAAAATCTTGTGAAAAATTTACTAAAATCTTTTGTAAAATTTACTAAAATCTTTTGTGTAAAGTAGGTTTAATATACACGGTGTTCCGTTATAACGTGCTAATAAATCAGAGTGTGATTGATTCCTTAGCTCATTTTATGCAAGAGAGAAAAGTTTATATGAGCATACAACGGCTTAAATTTTTTTGTATACTTTGTCGACATTTTATTTTTAATCGTTATTTTTTAACATCTTCGAAAGTACTTTGATATTATTTTAATTTTTTTTAACGTGTTAATAGCATATAAAACCACATACAACGTGTCCAAGATAAGGAGGGCCAGTACAGGGATCTCGGAAACCGTAAGAGATACGAAGTCGGTTAAATGGAGGTAAAGGTGCGCATTTACGTGCCTAATAATATGCCGTTTCGAAGACGACTCGTCGAATTACAAAACAATTAACGCTGTTAGATAGAGCGGAAAAGTGGCAATGCAAAAGTGCAATTTACTTTAGAATTCGATATGAAAAAAACCCAGGAAAACAATAAAACGATTTTTCAGAATTTCGGGTTTTTCCGGATATCTCCGGAACTACTCGGAATTTTAAAACTTTCTAAACGGCATATTATTAGGCACGTAAATGCGCAAGTTTACCTCCATTTAGCCGACTTCGTATCTCTTATGGTTTCGGAGAGCCCTCCTTATCTTGGACACGTTGTATAGTGTCGTTCCTGTAAACATGTCGTCTGAAAAGTGGTACCTATGCCCATGATATTTCTTCATGTGGATATTTTTTCTGATTCGCCTAGTGAATTCTACCTTGCGTTTTCTTGATTAAATTTAAATTGAAACTGATTATTATTACATTGATAATAATAAATTTTGTTACTTAAAAAATTGTTGAAAATGACCAACTTCACTTAATAGGCATGTTTCCTCCCGTAATTTGAATTTTATTTAAAAATTTTATTTATATTTAAAAATTTTTATTTAAATCAAGATTACGTCTGAAAACAAAAACGCAAGAGACCGCTTTCATGTAGAATTGGCTAATCAGAAAAATATCCACACGGAAAGAACCACTTAGTTAAATGTACTATAAAAATAATAAAACTAACCATAATTTATTGTTGTATATATGACTGGAATAACTTTTAATAAGAAAATGTTATTAAATTATAGCAAAATTTTTAAATAAATTCAGTAATAATAATTATTAGAATTTTTTTTTTAATTTACTAATAAAGTTTTTACAAAATTTAATAAATTCATTTGTAAAAATATTGTGAAGTTTGCACGTTATATTCCCAAGCGGTTACCCACCCAAGTGGTAACCTCGCCCTGTGTCGCTTGACTTCTTCGAACGATGGTATATTGCTGTATGAGTTCTCCACCCATCGTCTGTTACGAAGACCGAAATTTCAGGGATCAGTTGAATCTGATTTAGCCTTTTGTTATTGTAAAAAGCATTTTTACAACACTTTATTTAATCTTGGTCATGTTTACAATAAAAAATACTTACATATATAATAGTCAGTGAAATGTACCATATATTTTAAAATATTTAACTACTGGAGTACTAATTATTTTCATTTACACTAGTTGTCAAATTTTAAATATATTTTAGTATTTGCATGATTTTAGTCAATTTATTAGAAATACTAAATATACTTTTTTATAAATTATGTGTATATTTTGGTACGGATTATTAATGAAAAATGTAATTAATAGTATATTTTATAGGAAGCCGTATAACAAAATATCAACTATAATAATTTTACTATTGTATTATTTTCGTGCACAAGGAAAAATATCCCTGGATTACCATTTTTTTATAGACAATATCAGAGGACAGGTATGCAAGTGGTATTATATCCTATAAAAATTGAAAACACTATAGAAAGTACTTTTGGAGATATTAAAAAACAACTATTTATATAATATGTTCATATTCATACATGAACTTTTCTTCATTCATTCAAAATTCACAATGACCTAAGGAAATACATTAAATTTCAAATTTATTTATTTTCAAAGTGGTTTACACAGAATACAAAAAAAGAATACAAATTAAATAAACGTATAGTTTTATAAAAATTTTAAATAGTTACATATGGCACCTATAGGTATCAATACCTGTGTGCCTATTTTTAGAATTTAACATATTTAGAACTATCACAGCTACTTAAGCGTTACTCGCATTCAATTAATTTCTATAAACCTCAATAAAATGCTTAGTGAAAAAAAATTAATTTAAAGCACTACTAGTGTAACAAGAACAAATTCAAGCAGCGAAAATCATAAAACCTGCAGAGAGTGCAACAGTCTAAATAACACCGATATCACAATATGTCAGTAAAAAAAAGCCCCCCCCCCCCCCCCCCCCACCACAATTGCGTAATTTAGAAGTGGTTCAACCAGGGCCTTATAGATCATTATAAGAAATTTACGGCACAGAAATTCTCTCAAAGTATAAAATTTGTAAATCAAATACTTTTTAGTGATGTACGGCACATGCTCGTTCCACCTAAAATTCTTGTCTCTTATGACACCAAGGTATTTATTTAATTTTGTCGCGTTGCGTTATGAGTTCAGGGATATTATCTAGCAAGATGTTAAAATCCGGTCTATTTGCTTCTGTTAATGAGAGAGAATGCTATGTAATGTGTTTTTTGAATATTGATATGGAGTTTGAAAGTGTCTAGATACTTTTTAACTTTAGCAAAACCGAACCTCAACTTAGCTATCGCTCCTTCCCAAGTCTTACAGGAGAAGACGATGACAGTATCGTCAGCATATGCCACGATCTTCCACCCCACACCAAGACTACACAGAGCATTTACATATATTAAAAATAAAATGGGACCAAGCACTGTACCCTGGGGCACACCATGCTTTACAATATTATATATCTTCTATCCTAGTACGTTGGGAACGATCACTCAGATAATTCGAGAAAACCCTCAACATGGTGCCCCTCACCCCATATTTGCTCATCACTTCCAGCAACAAGGAATGTGAGACCGTGTCAAACGCCTTCGCCAAATCTATAAATAGAGCTATGCACCTTTTATTATTGTTTAGATTGTCAATAGCACTGTCAACAAAATCATATATAGCATTTTGTGGTATTACCCCCTTGGATAAATCCAAATTGGTTCTTAGACAAAACATTATTAAAGGTTAAGAAGTTAATAAACCTTGTTTTAGGCATTTTTCAAATATTTTTGAAAATTCGAAATAACACTTATAGGTCTATAGTTTCCAATAATCTGTTTGTCTCTTGCTTTATATATAGGTGTAACTATTGATGTTTTACAATGTGATGGAACCATATCTGTTTTAAAAATTTAATTGATAATATGAACAAGAGGATTTAATAGGTCTCGGTGAAGGTGATAGGACCCGGAGAACAATTATTTTTTAAACTGTGTCACTTTATTTGTGTTAGTCGGTCTGAGATATTTTGAACAAGATGAGTCAATTGACTCAATTTTAAATGGATTCATAGGTACGTATATGGAGTCTGACATTGACTTACACACGTTAACAAAGAAGTCATTGCATATGTCGGCTATTTCTTTTTTATTTGTAATTGTTTGTCCATCGTGTTGTATTTGTTTTAATGGTAATTTAACTGCGTTCTCATTTGTTGCCTCATTTATTACTTTGTATATTTTTTTCATATCACTCTTATTTTCGCTAATTTTATTCTTGTAATACTCATTTTTTGTATTTTCAAGTAGTTTTTTTAAAGCATTGCGATATTCTCTATATTCATTGCGCCTCTGGTCTATTGGCATTAGCACTAAGGAATTTAAGGAACATCCTGTATACATTACGAGTATGTTTTAATGTTAGTTGGCTGAAACGGTGTTTAATATTTAAAAATTGTATTTAATGTCTACAGGAGTTGTGTTAACATGCTATGATTTGTTTCATTTCTAAATCATCAACTGATACTATACGTCTTTATATCCTTCATCATCTTTGACTAACCTTTAATACAAAAATCCAAGAATAAAAACACTATGGATATTGGATAAAGAGAGAGACTCGTAATAAAATTATTTCTAGACTATTTGTTACTTAGTTTCAATCTAGTTCTTATCATCACTTGCAAACTTTTGGGCTATAATTTATACTAAACGGAATCTTAATGATCAACGAAATTTCCGACAAGTTTCAGATAATCATGTTAGCGCGCAATTAACTACCACACAAAATTATTTTAATTTCAGTTTAAACTTTAAATTGACGATGACTGTCTTGTTAAACAGCAATAGAGTTTTAACCAAGAGTTAATGATTCGCAACCGAAAATTTGTCAGAAGGGAAATATTAATTTTAAAGTCTCAAGTTCAGATTTTACATTATTTAACTTTGTGGGCACTAAATATGTACCTTACTAAAACGCAATAGCTATTTGTCTATCTAGTTTTAAAAGTATTGTTTAGCCACTGGGTACTAAATAAGGTTTGTCCGGGGGGGATTATGCAAAGGATTTTCTCCAAGTAGTACATATAACTTCTTCTGCATCGTTGATTAAAATCGCTAATTACAGACAGACTAAAACAGACTGGCAACTGTCTACCACTTAATTTATACGTATTTGCATAATGTCATATCGATTTTTTTTTTTCAAACTTTCGAATCAATCACAAGAACAAGACTGTTTGCCTTTCAGGTGGTATTAATATCAAATACTACACTCTAAAAAATGCATTGGTATCTAAAATTAATTTTATCTTCCTGTTAAAGTTTTAGCTTATGTAAAAGTAATTTTTAGTTAGCAAAACAAATTTTAAAGTGCTACTGTGTAGACTAAATACGCCCTTATTGTATAAGGTATCATCGGGTGGTCTGGAAAAATAATAATTTTTCCATACATTGGTATTTAATATTTCTTTGCTCTTTTTATAATAATAAAATAGGTAATAATTAACAAACACAATTGTTGAAACAACAATATGATATTGCTCCTAATAACTAACTATATTGGTTAACATAAATATTTATTCTTTCGGGTACTAGAAGTACTTGGTCGACTTAAAAAGAGTTATTAGTTACTTCAACTAGAATAATCGTAGCAATAATATTTGGCCTTCGATACTAAATTTCCTCTTATCGCCAATTTCACTAAATTTTCTTGTTATTGAGACTAAGATCTTGGTATCCTAAACTAGACCATTTTTTAGAGTGTAATATGTGGAAAAATCATTACCTAACCGCCCGAAGAACCTTATACTATAAGGGCGTATTTTTGTCTAACACACTGTAGTACTTAAAATACTGATTAAGATTGAATGGTACTACCGAGAAAGGGAAGCCCTCTCCATTTGATAGGATGTCACAACCTGCAGAGGGCATACCGGCTTGGAACTCTTTTATCCTCGTCCTTTAGAGAATACTCTACTACTTCAAGCAGTATTATCAACCTTAGTCGAGAAAATACCACAAGTAGTATCTCTTAGTAGTCCCATATAATCTGAGCACTGACACCTGTCAGGGCCTTTAGAATCAATCAAAAGAACAAGTCTAATAATAATGCGTGAAAAAATCATTTCTTAACCATCCGAACTAAAAGAGTATTTTTGTCTAATACTGTAGCACTTATTAATACCACGTGAAAAGCAAACATACTTGCAATTTTAAAAATTTCCAGAAAAAAATCATCTCAAGAAGCTATTCCATAACGTAAACCTGGAGCTTATTAAATCATCTTCACCAAAGTTATCACCGAATAAGATCTGTTTTAAGACAATCGTAATTTACGATAATAGGGCCTTTATAAATTAATCAGCTTTCTGCCAACGAAAGACAAAAGATTTTATCTCTCTGGCTAGTCGACGGCCGATAATTACAGAAATGGCTATTGTTGCGTTAACCGATGTTATAAGATAAAATTCTGAGCGTGTTACTAATTCTCTGATTCGAGTAGAAAGGCTGAAGTATGATTCTTCTCTAGGTGCGTTAAAGTAAGTACTTTTTCAAAAGTTTACATGCTCCCAGCTTTTAAATAATTAAGAGCAAAGCAATTATAACCAACGCCAACATCCAGATAATAATATGTGGACTTTTTGTAACGGAAATCAGTTAATTTTTCTCGTCTACAAGTAATAAAGTTTTTATTTTATTTTGAACCAAAATTTAGTTGTACCGGCGATAATAAAGCTATTCACGTTGGTTTTAAATCGTTGGAGGCTCGGGTTGATTCGGGTTTGTCCTAGTGCTAGGAATTTTTTTAATTTAGCTATACGAATACTCACTTCATTTACTAAGCAAATATCCAAATTATTCCATATTCGAATATCATCTACGAAAATGTTGCCTGCACCATTAGGGCTCCTTGCTAACTTATACAGGGTGTTATGGAAATGATGTATTATATTTAAACCGGTAATTCCTGAGATGAAAACAAATTGAAGAAAAATATCCAAAAATGGTGCTTTAATTTAATATGCCCTGTACATGATCTTATGTCAAACCAAAAATTACCACGTGGTGTCCCTGTTCGGAATGTAAACACAGCAACATATGGCAGTGAATCTTGAACAGTGTTGTCATGTCTTCAGGGTAAACTCATTAGAAAGTCAATAACCGTTTGACAGATTTCAAGTTGTTTATTTTTCAGGGTACATTATTATAAACTTTTACGTTCAGTTCGCTGGGAAACAATCTCTGATTTATAAACTTGAACTGACTCGAACGAACCGCCGCGGAGTTTATAAATGGTCAGGTATGTTCTAATTCGTTCAATTCGAACGACACCCGTCAGATCTGGATAACTTAAAAGTTTATAAATGTCACTTACCCTTAGAAAAAAAATGCAATTTTATTACCTTTTCGAACTTATTTAAAACCAACTTAATTTATAAAAAACACCACGTACTCACATCACAAAATCACATTAGTTTTCACGTCACAACACATGTAAGTACCGTTCAATCTGAATTAGTATTTTAAAGTGCTATTGTGTAGACAAAAATACGCCCTTATTGTCTGGGAAATAATGTACCTATTTAACATCTAAAAATTTTAAAAATAAATAACACGTTGGTTCTCTCGATCGATATCGGCTCGATACTCGAACTGAAATTATTGTTTCAGAGGCAAGTCATTCCCGGGAAATTTGCACAATTTTCGTTTTAAAAATATTTGTTTTTGACAAAAAAATTTTAGCAACACTAAACCTCTTATATTGTATGTGTGTGTGTGAGTGTGTGTGTGTGTATTGCGGGATTGGTACTGGTGGAAACCAAATGGCCAGCTCTTATATTAAGTAAACAAATTTTAAAGCAAAGTTGTGACGCATATTATTATGAGTTATTAAAACACAGATATTCCACAACAACGCATTGCAACATTCTGGTAGCGGGAAAACTTTTAAATAAAAACAACTTTAACCCGAAACAAACCAACCTGAAAATTTTCTTCTATGAGTTGACCTTCTGTTAATATGGCTATTGTCAATAATATGGTTTCATACCAAACGTTTAAATCTTATCAGCTGATTTGCCGAGCGAAAGAGAATCCATTGTTGCATCGAGTTCTGCTAAGCTCCGATTTCGGAAAAACAATACCCCGATTGCCTTTATACACGGTCTTTGTACGAAAAATCGAATAGTTTAGCATATCAGTTTCGCAAATAAAATAAGTTTTTTGTTTTTAACTATTTGAATAAATATAGTGTCGCACAGGCCGAGCGCGAGGCGTTGGGAAAAACGACCTCGGGAAGGTCGTTCCATAAGGACGAAGTCCTCCAGATGAAAGAACTCTTAAATAATGAAGTTCGAGGAGTACTAAGCTTAACCACACATGAATGGGCAGCAGTGGATCGTCGTGTATTTCTGATATTCGCTGCTCTGGGCGGAATTTAGAGGGCTAGGTCAGCCGAGCACTTTCCATGAACATGTCTGTAAAAGAGAGTCAAATCCACAACCTGTCTTCGATGTTCTAGGCTGTCGAGGTTCTTCGTCAACTAGTGGTCTCCAATCAGACGAATGGCCCTCCTTTCGATGGAATCCAGTAGCCAAAGAGTATGTTTGGGTGCAGAGCTCCAGACATGAGAGCAATACTCCAGTGATGGTCGAATCTGGGCTTTGTATAGTGTCAAAAGTTGTTGAGGTGTGTACAACTTTCTGGTTCGGAAGAGTACACTATGTTTCTGAGATGCTATCTTGGTGATCCAGTACAACAACCCGAGACTCCCCATGATGTTCGATTGCGTTGTTCCAAAGATGGGTGATATAGGCTAGAAGATCTCCAGTTGATCTGGACTTCCGAAAACAATATTGATGATCGCTGATAATGTTGAAGCCTTCCAGGTACTTTAGAAGATGTTCTTTAATAGCTTTCTCCATTACTTTTGATATAACTGAAAGCAATGCGACTGGTCGATAGTTGCTAGACAGGGTTCTCTTACCTTTCTTTGGTATAGGCTGGACTCGCGCCGTCTTCCAGCACGATGGAAATATTCCTTGTTTGTAGGATAAGTTAAAACGTCTACAAAATACTGGTGTAAAGTCTATAAAATACTGGTGTTAGTTCATCGGCGCATCTCTTGAGAACTATAACAAGAATTTCGTCTGAATCAGAAGCTTTCTTGACGTAGAAACCTTTCAGGATTAGTTTGATTAGTCTGACGGAACACGATTTTGGTAATTTCGGATTGAACGGAAGGAATGTTGGGTGGTGTTCTTCCCTGAAAATCTACCGTGGAATGCGAAGAAAATAGTTCAGCAAGTAAGTTTGCTTTGTCTCCGGCTGTGGATGCTATTGTACCATCGGAACGTGTTAGAGGTGGAATAGTTGATTTGGTAAAATTTTGGCTGACGGCCTTTGCAACTGACGAAAAAAACCTAGAACCGTTTGGACTGTAAAGAAGTTTGTTTCACTGTCGGTAAGCCAGATTTTTTTATCTGACAGCACGCTCACAATCCTTGCTTGGGATTGCCGTTGGAAGGGCGTTTTTTGGAGGAGGGGATAAATGCTTCCATGCTAGTTAAAATGACGTCGGAGACCTCCCCAGCACAGATGGATGGATCATCAGAAGAGAAGCATACGCTCATAAAAGGAAAAGTGCGAAAATGGTCTTTCAGGTCTTCCGACTTGGCCGATGTGTAATGCCATATTTTGCGAGGTTTAGGAGGTTGTTCAGAATTAATTGGTAGTTCGCTTAGAGTTCCTAAAGACTAGCAAAATCTCCAGCTAGGTCTGGAATCCTCGTTGGTTCTCCTACCAGTTGGGTTAGACCAGAACTGATCGCAAAGGATTCTGCCGCCTCGCGGCCTTGCTCATCGGCTGTATTTGAATATTTAAGCCAGTTGACATTGTGGACGTTAAAGTCGCCAAAGATGGCAATCTCGGCTTTTGGATGGTTGGTTTTCAAGAAGTCGATTGTATTGGCTAGTGATGAGAAAAGGGCTCTTTAATAGGTATCACTTAGAGGACGGTAAAGGCAGCAGATAAACTTTTCTGCGTCATTACCTAACAACAATTTTTGTAAAGGAGTTTTTAATTTGTGGTGATTCGATTCGCTATTTGGTAGGTTAGTGACTTGTTTTGTTTAAGATGAAATGACACAAGTGCATGTTGCTTTTTTGCAAAAGTCGTGGATCAATACCAGGTATTTCAAGTATGTATGTACATATATACGAAAATATTTTCCTTATCACATTATCCGATCTTCGGAACCGAATTTCACTAAAAAGCTTGTAAAAAAAGAAGAGAATATCACTCGCATACAATATAATATATATGTGGTCACTATCTAACCTTAAAATTAATGTATTTTTAATTTGGTGCATTAGTAGCTGATAATAATTCCCAAAATAGTCAATATAGTCATCCATTCTTAATTTTTGGTCTATAGGAAAAAGGGAGGTAAAGAAACATACGACGTCGGATGAAAGTTAAAATAAAGCTCATCGTGTCGATTATTACAAATATTCGGACGGAATTTGGGAGGGCACCGTCGGATCATCATATCGTCAGAAATCGTATGCATGGAACGCTGTCTTGAATCGAACTAATTGAAATTTTGATTCGAATATTTTTCCCAACTAACCAGTGAAATTTACATTAAAAAATTTGAAATCCGGTCGTGTCGAATGTTTACTTTCACAAGAAAATTTCCGAACTGCGCAAACTCACAACGCCCCCTTCGATGTCCATAGCATGGACATAATTGCTGATGGTATTAGCAATATACTGTTTATATATATGTGGCGCAGACTCATGTACACCAATAATACCATATCATATTAAAATATGAGCCATGGCAAAACTTTTTCCGTTTTCTGTCAATAGCTCTACGGCTATAAGCAATAAGGTAAAATTGTGCGACAGAACCGCCTAACCTAGCCATGGTGGATGGTTTCAATTAACTATTTTAGAAAATATTAATTTTTTCTTTAATATGGAAGTGTTAAATTTATTATCCTACGATTATATGATTACAAAATCTTATAATCAATAAAATAATTTTTAATTGTATTAGAAATCTTAAATAAGGTGATTTTTTTCTGAAACAAATATAAATTATACCTAACAAAATCATACCTCAATGTGTTAACTATTATTCGATTTTTCGTACAAAGAACCGTGTATAAAGGAAATCAGGGTATTGTTTTCCGAAATCGGAGCTTAGCAGAACTCAGTGAAACAATGGATTCTCTTGTAATAATCGCTCGGCAAATCAGCTGATAAGATTTAAACGTTTTTATACTCGTATATAAACCGTATCATTCACAATGGCCGGATTTTTTTCTAGTGAAAAGAAGGGTCAATTCATACAAGAATTTTTTTAGGTTGGACTTGTTCGTTCGGGTTAAGGTTTATTTAAGTTTTCGCGCTGCCAGAATATTGCCATGTGTTGTTGTGGAAAATTTATGTTTCGTGCATAACTTCTGCATTTGTACTTAATATGCCATTTACAACTCTTCTTACGTAATGTACTATTATTATTCGTAGGATTGATGATCCACAATTTATAGATCAGAAAAGCCGGAACAAATTTATTCCGAAATCAAGCCATTTTGGGAATTTAGATCTAAACAGCATCGGAAATTTATTCTTATATAATTTTAACGCAATCAGGGCGCCAAAACGAGCTCCTCCTATCTTTATCTGGATGACGTCTCGTTGTGGAACGACCGTCCTGAAGTCGTGTTTCCCAACAAGTACAGACTGGTGCTAGGAATCAAACTCGAATAATTCGACTATTCGATTATTCAAATAGGTACTCAAATATCAAATATTTTTATAGATAAATATTCATATGTTCGAATAGTATTCAAATATTTTAATATTCGATTAATCATCAGCTCTGGGTGTATTAAGGATATTGACAGGAAATGAAACTATGATATCAAAGGAAAATCGTATAGTAGTTACCAAAGAATAAGAAAGAAGAAGATAGAACCGTCACCAATACTCTTAAATTGAAAATAAAATCCCGCACTACCTAAATATTACATTATATTTTATATTTTATGATTACTACAATTAAAAATTTTAAGAAATTTTCCTGTGGTAGAGAAAATAATGTTATATGAGAGAATAAATATGAATTTGTTAATCAAGTAGATATTTCTTCCTTTTGCTTGTGCAATTAAACTTTGCTTTTAATCGGTAATCTTCCTTTATATTTTATCTTTCAAATCAAAATGTGTGCTTATAATCGGGCCAATGTTAGATAATCGGTTTTCTGCAGGACGGAGACAAAAGGTTTTTATCTAACCATACGGTTAACGGGCTACTAATTACAAGAAAGGCCTTTGTTGCGCCAGGGTTTGCTTCGCTTAGTTTTAGGGAAACAATCCAAATGATTTTCTGCGCGATCATTTATTTGAATTATCAATTGTTGCTTAAATTGTTAGGGACTCCTTTGTCGTCGCATTGTTGGGAATATGCTTTGGGTATCTAGGGAAATATTAGTGTTCTGTCAATTTTTAACGCATATTCTCACATATAGCACCCAAGGTAGAATGTTGAGGATGAATCATTTAATTTTTTGCAATCAAGTAAATAATTTATTGAAATTGGCCACAATTAATATACTGGAAATTATTTTGCTTTAGTTATAGTTTCCAGTTGATTCAAATCCAAAACGATTATAGGTACAGACTCAAATTGCCAATTAAAAGCAGTACCTATACTTATGCGTATTTTCACTTCCACAAGCACGTGGGGATTCAGTAAGAATATTTCACACCTAAAAACAATCAATTTTTATTTGTCAATTTAAGTGAAAATCCATTCCATGTGTCATTATTTTGACATAAATATTTCCACTTGTTAGTGTCGGTATATACCATGGAGGATGAATATTTCCGGAAATATTTTGTGTTTCCAAGATAACCAAACAAAAAACAGTGTAATCTTCCTAGTGCTTGGATTATTCCTGAAGTTCATGAATGCTTTAAAAATTATATTTAATTTTTTATTTGTGACCAATAATAATTCATTGTATGTAAGGTAATTTATTTATTTATTATTTTTTGTGTATATTTTAATTAGGTTTTATAGGTCTGATGATGTTCAAATAGAACGAAATATGTAACCAGAAAACAACTAATTATTTTGAGACCGAGACTTAGTGTCTTTTTTATAATGATATATAAAATATATGATAGAACCATAATTTTGAACCTATTTATGGAGAACTAATCAACCCCTACCATTCCTATTTAATGCTTGCATGGTTCAACTTTCCCGATTCGCTAAACTTGTCTAGGGTTGTTCCTATAGGGTCATATAAACTGTTTGAGGACCGATTTCATTCATTCCAATCTTCGGGAAAGTTTTTGAAATTATATACAGGGTCCTGAAATAGTGGGTCAGGCTTTCATAAGTCCTTTATGAATTAAGTTAGAAATTTCATTCGTATGCTGACTGTATCATGGGGCACATTTCAGGAAAATATTTTCCCATATGTGTAATAATTCCAAATTTCATAAGTTGTGTTCTTTAAAGACCATTCTCATAAATTGTGTTGTTTACATACCATAGGCGCCTTGACTAAAAATTGTAAACTAATGTTCACAATGTTTTCCACTTTGATATGTGCATAAGTAAACAAGTTCTTGAAAAGATCTGTTTACATTCCTGATCATTTCAGATGAAATACTAGCACAACGGTTCAATAATTGTTAAGCAAATGCCACAATGTCAGCTTTGAAATAAAATAGGGATTTCTTTGTTAATTATAGTTTGACTAGTTCTTTAACTAAAAAAAATGTTATTTAGGGCGAATAAATTATAATAAGAAATTAAAATGGTTGACATGATATTTGAATTTGGTGGGAGCGAAAAAAATTGATTGTTAGCAAGGACTCATTTCGCGTCATGTTATCCACAACTTTTTATGGGGACACGTAACCAAATTGCTTACGAATATCTGCCAGCTCCTATTAATATGCAGTAAAGAATAAGAGGCGTTTTTGCTAGTTTTTTACCTGAAATGCTGCCGGATGAAAACAGATCTATTCAAGAAGTTTGTTAAAATTTTTCCCGAAAATTGGAATTAATGAAATCGGTCTTCGTCGATATAGTATAAATAAGCATATGAATGAAATTCACATAGGAGAGCTATTAACGCACTATTGCAGGACCCTGTATATGGGTTTAGGGAGGGTCGTTCTACTGTCCAGGCAGTTGCTCAGCTTGTGCCAATTTGTAAATCTTTTTTGTAATGTTAATTAATTTTATACATTTTTCTGTGGTTTGAGAAAAATTCTTGCTATGTTAAGTAACATATTACTAACGCTGATGGGGTAGGGGCGGTGGTAAGGTATAACAATTTATCGGTACATTTTGCATGCATTTTATTAGTTAGAAAGGGTCTCGCCTAATCTACCCCGAGTCCTTACACCGTCAATAATATACTAATAAAAAGTTGAACGAAGCAAGGATGTGACTATATATTGTACTTGACGTATTATTTTGCAGCGAGTTTTAATAATAGCAGATGGAATAATAATATATGGCTTTATCGAAAGTTATAGAGGCTAAAAACGGTGGGATTTGTATTTCCGATGGTTATTGAACTAATATTTTTCGCTCCTCAAATTCATTAGTGTTAATGGCCTCGAATAAGTTAATTAAATATAGTGATGATATTGCGGTTGTAATAATGCATTGTTATCCAAATAACCCACTCAGCGTCGCCTTTTTGGTCGAAACCTAATGACCGAATAAGAAGTGTGCAAAAATGTTGACAACTAAAACTAAGGGCAGTTTCCTGCTGTGGTAAGAACTCTGTAACCAGATTTGGTTTTTACAAATTAAGAACTATATAAGTACTATGAGAAAACGTTATCTCATTTTAAAAAGTATACATATCTTCATGTAATGTACATAGGGTATCAAGTAAGTATAGAAGTATAGAGCAATATTTCGCAAGTGTACAGGGGAGGCAAAAGAATACTAGTATAAGTTTATATAATCATGTTCCCTAATGTCAAAGCACGAAAAGTTTGCCGCGCAAAAGTTTTGAGTTATTTTAGAAAATTGAAATTTTGAATTTTTGATTCAATTTTATTTCGACCTTAATATTAAAGTTAGAGCATAGCAAATTTTTTTATACCACGTTACGTTCAAGCAATCATCATCGGCTTCAATTTTTCTAATACGACCCTGATTCTATAATGTCAAATTTTACCATTTTTTATTCTAAATTCAATGATCGTTTAATTACGTTTGAAGTCTCTTAATCATCCTCATGATATTTTCAGGATATGGGCCTGTATTTTCAATAATTGTGTAAGAAAAGTTTTTTTTTTTAATTCTCTCATAATAATGCACTACATAATAATCATAAAACAAGATAATTTATTAATGACAACAAAACAGTAAGTATGAAAAAATAAACAACAAATAGGTACATCGGCAAAACAACATTTATTAAACTAAAACTTAATTTTCCAAAAGGTGTTTGAAATAATTTCCGTCAGTTCTCAAACAAACCGCATCTTAAAATTCCAGAATTTAAAACATTCATTAGCAGTTGTGGCTTTACGCTTTGAAATGCTTCAATAACTTTACCAGTCATCTAAGGTCTCCGGAGAAAGACGGAAATCATTTCGTATACCTTTTGGACAACTAATTTCTAATAATCTACTGTTAGTTTTACTTTAATTAATGTTTTTTGCCGATGTACCTATTTGTTGTTTATTTTTTCAAACTTGCTGTTTTGTTATTGTTAATAAATTATTTTGTTTTATCTTGAATTTAAAAAAAAATCATATTAATACCTACTACATTTAACTATTTTTAAAAAATTATGGAAAATACAGGTCCGTATCCTGAAAATTTCATGAAGATGATTAAAGAGACTCGAAACGTAATTAATGTGTGTTACATCACTGAATTTAGAAAAAATAATGGTCTGAAAATTTGACATTATAAAAAACGATGTTAATGATGATAACTTGAAAACGGAACATCGTTTAAAAAAAATTGTTATGTGATCTTTGAGTTCACTAAAAGTTGCTGTGATAATGTTTCGTCAGTTTTGCTCTAACTTTAATTTTAACGTCGAAAAAAAAATTAAATTAAAAAAGTTTTTTTTTCTAAATAACTCAAAATTTAAAATTCTTACAAAACTTTTTGTGCGGCATATTGTTGATGCTTTTATTGCGATACTTTTTCATTATTTAATCGAAGTTGTATCTGTTATCATTAACGAGATCCCCATAGAGGCCCTTCTTATCTTAGGCACCCTGTATATTGTCATATATATGTACTCACCGGACACCCTGCAATAATACCAAATTTCGTACAACTATTTCATGTAACTAAAATTTGTTTAAGAAATTTAAATTAATTGCGAATTGGCTTGTTCTCTAAGTGCAAGTAATAATTGATATGGTATCTAGTTGGCCTTAAATTGCACTCGCAGAACATAGTGAATTTATTTAATATTTTCTTTCCTTTTCAGGTTTAATCGTCTCCTTTGTCGGGTTGTCTGTTTCATAAATAAATAGTTTAATTTTAAGGTTAAGTTTCCGGAATTTTTTGCAATTAGTATATATAGTTCTCTAATTATTTCCCCTACTTATTTACACAGACTGATAAATATATTACCATCTTTCAGTTTGGCAAAAAAGCAAAACTGTTTTTAATTAATTGTTCTGGCCAAAAATATTGGCAAGAGCAAAAATGAACTTAATCGTACATTACTTCGTATGCTGATATTCTGCTAAGCAATAATAACTTGATCCTTACAATTAATTACAATTAAATTTCTGGGAATACTTACTGCACCGAGGTAGTGTTTTAAAACAATACTTTTATTTAACGGCATATTAGTTTCTGTGTTGTAGTAACAGGGTGTTGCTTACCTGAAAGAAAATATTTATGTAAATATACCAACTAATGCTATAAACGTGGGAAGTAAACTTAGCAAAAATATTTCTAATATTATTAAATCTTAGTATTATATTTTTTATTTAATGGCAATGCATTATATGCTCGTAGGTTTTCCGTCTTGAACTCTGAATTGGTTGGCTAGAAGCCATAACAACGAAATCAACTTCAATTATCAGTTAAAACCCAGAATTCAGCTTAATTCCAAGTTTAAACTTGTGAATTGTGATTTAATTTTGTATGGGTCTTTTCCATATATGTAGCATACTTAGTCTAGTTTCTAATTTTAAATTTGATGAATAGTTTAAAAAATTATTAAAACACGAACACGAACTAAAAAAATTTCAGTTGAAAATAAAATATTTATTGAGGACGGTGGGGATGGATATATTGGGTATATAGATTTTGGAGTTCCCAGGAGGATCTATAAATCGAGATAATCCGTTTGATTCTCTTCGTGAATTATCAATTTTTCAGAAGGTTTCGCCTACTGTTTTACATGTTCTGCAACAAATAGAGCATAATCTTGAATTTAATAATGATCTGTCTGTTTTTTATAAAATCAATTTAGTTTTTGGTATAATATTTGTCACACAATCATATTTTAGGAACAACGGCATTTTCTGCATAATTAAAATTACAGGATCTATTTTTAGTAGCACCCAAGTATTGCAGAAAAGTATTAATATTTTGTGGAAAGAAATTCAAATTTGATATACAACTCAACGAATTGTCTAAAAATTTAGGTTAAATATTAGAAAACAAAGTACTAGACGCTCTTAAACGTTGCATCACCTTATGAAAAAAGAGGTTAGAAAACCCAACATTGCGTCTTTATGAGGCTTAGATAAGCCCGCAAATATAAATTTAAATCTAAATTTCTGCCTTCTTATTACAAATTTATATTGGATCACATGACAATGTTGCTAACATAATATGTATAAAACACAAATTTGTGTATTTTATAAAATATATTTATATAGATAAAGTTTTATAAGCTATGAAAGGAAGCATTTAAATACGCTTTAAAACATATTTGGAGTTTGTTTAAATTAGGAAGTCAGGACGAACACGCAGACAAAACTAAAGCTGTTGATATAAGCATTCACACCGGGCCCGCCCATCACTTTAGCTTACTTCGTAAATCACCCGATGCATTCACTGTTTCGTGTTGTCTAGATATTTTTCTGCGAAGTAGTCGGACTTAATTGATATATAGCACTGCAGGGACAAACTCTGTTTCTCCACGGTTGTAACATCCGCCTTCTATTGATCTACAGTTCAATTCGCTGTCCCGTGACTTTTATTTGAAAGTATATATTTCGTTCTAGAAACGTCAGTTAAATTTAAATTTAAAATGAAAGAAATATATCTCAATGTAAAATCATAACAACATTTATAAGAAAAATAAACACTACACTTTTTATTTTTGTGAATTCTATCCCTGGTAAGTTTGAAAAACTATAGGTCGACAACTTTATCTGTAGCTACAAAAGGAATGCGAGAGCAAGATAATTTCTTGGGTTAACAATGTCACATATATTAAATTTTAATTTAATAACCTGTTACCAAGAAAACCCTAAAATTAAATTTACCATTTAAAGTAAATGGTCTTAAGTATATAAGAAACTAATATTCTATTATAGTTTCAATGTTCTTAAAACTTTCTTTTCATACTATTTATTTTAATTTTATTGCAAAATAAAATATTTTTTTTTAAAAGTATTTATAATCTAAAAATAGGGCAACATGGTGCAATATCAACGGTAACCATGGGTAACCAGTGGCTAGAGCTTATTTGATAGGTTATATCCCAGAGGATGTGACACGCGTCTGGTGACACGCCTATTGTACCGGCGTGGTCATTCGACGATGTCCAATATGCTTCATCCAGTTGCGTAATGATAGGGTTTATTTTAAAACTGTGATGATGAATATACCCTGGTAAAACCCTTTATAGTCAAACCAGTGAAGTGATTGCCAATGTGTACACGGTGTGTGCAGAGGAATCACAAATTTATACATTTAATTGCCACTTAAGCGAAAGCTAGAAAGGGTCGCAATGAATACAGGAGTAAGCGTGGGTGCAGTAAAAAAAACATTCACAAAGAATATACTGAAAGGAAAGATAATAACCCGGATCAATTGTTGTCATCTGTCAAAAAAAAGGCCGTCTCTCTGCTGTCGGAAAAATCGAAGGCTGACTTTGGCATTGTTAGGAGAACAATATGAAAGTTTTATTTGGAACTAAAAGTGGTTCCAACCTTAAATAAGTTGCTACAACAGCTGAGAAGTGACATAAGCTCTCCGTTTTCCCGTGAAACTTTGAAGTGCATGTTGAAATCAAATGGGGTTTATTGGCGAAAATGCCAAAATAAACGAAAAATATTAATGGAAAGGCCTACTATATTGCACTGGTGATACAAATATATTTGTGCCATGAAAAAATATATTATTACATTATTAAGATAATAATAGCACGCCCATGACTCGGCCATGTTTTAAAAGATTTTGCTTCCCCCTTACCGATACCGCGTAGCTATAGACTCGCTTGTCGAGCTGTATATCAGGGTCCGCAAACGAAGCGTGGACGGAAGATTAAATCGTTATCGAAGAACTCATCAACAATACTGAAACAGCTTGAGATATTGGATTAAAAGCGGCATGTTTTAAAAATATTTTACATTATACAGGGTGGCCCAAAAAAGTGTGACAGCATAAAGTTATATTTTTTTAAATGGGACACCCAGTATTTTATTGCATATTTAGGTTCGTATTACTATCGTTTATAAGTGCCTCAAATTTTATTTAATTTAGTTTTGTAGTTTCGGAGAAATAAATTAAAAACTAAAAAAAAAAAGTTTTGCAGTCCTGAATAAAAAAATCAAAAAAAACAATCCAGAACTATATTTTTAACCTCGGCATTGAGTGAAATTTATGACAAGAGGTCTAGAGATACTATGAATGTAATTGCGTTTATTTATTTTATATAGGGTGTTCATAATAAGCTTTCAAAAACCCCACATTTTAAAATAAGTTTTCTCAAGTTTTTCAAATGGAACACCCTGTATATTATTTCGCTATTTGACGTAGAATTGATAAACAATTTGTTTTTGTAATACAAGCATATAAGTTATATCCAGCCGTTTTCGAAATAATTATAAATATCATAAATTATGTTGTTTAAATAGAGTTTTTATTGGGAAATTTTGTTATAGGCGACTAGACTAATAATTGTAAACTAAAGTAAAAGTTCAAAATAGCTTCCTTTTACTCTTAGAGTTTACCGTATTTTAGTTATTTCGATATAAATTTTAAAAGCATACATTTTTGCTACTTTTATTATTTAATTTTATTTTTTATTCTTAATCGAGTTGCCATGATTTCTTTTTGTTTAGATTGTCACTATGATAGTTAAATAAAATTATTTATATTTGTTCAGTCGTCGAAATTAAGTACTAACTTACACAAAATGTCGAATTTTAGAAAAATATGATTTTTATACTGGGTGTAAGAAATTGCCTCCTCGCGAGCCGAGTGTATGCTGAAAGATATCTAGGATATTGAGAGAAAGCCGAGACCAAAAACCTTCGAGAAGTTGTTGCAAAGATTTGTAGCAACAGGAAGCAGTGCGTACATAAAAAGGATGATAATCAATAAACCCGTTATTAATGAAGAAAATGAATTAAGAGTTCTGTTGGCAGTAGAGGAAAATCATTAAATTAAGTAAAAGGAAGCTATTTTGAACGTTTACTTTAGTTTACAATTATTAGTCTAGTCGCCTATAACAAAATTTCCCAATAAAAACTCTATTTAAACAACATAATTTATGATATTTACAATTATTTCGAAAACGGCTGGATATAACTTATATGCTTGTATTACAAAAAAAAATTGTCTATGAATTCTATGTCAAATAGCCAAATAATATACAGGGTGTACCATTTGAAAAACTTGAGAAAAATTATTTTAAAATGTGGGGTTTTTGAAAGCTTATTATGAACACCCTGTATAAAATAAATAAACGCAATTTCATTCATAATATCTCTAGACGTCTTGTCATAAATTTCACTCAATGCCGAGGTTAAAAAAATAGTTCTGGATTGTTTTTTTTTGATTTTTTTATCAGGACTGCAAAACTTTTTTTTTTTAGTTTTTAATTTATTTCTCCGAAACTACAAAACCAAATTAAATAAAATTTGCTGAACTTATAAGCGATAGTAATACGAACCTAAATATGCAATAAAATAATGGGTGTCCCATTTAAAAAAATATAACTTTATGCTGTCACACTTTTTTGGGCCACCCTATATAATGTAAAATATTTTTAGAACATGCCGCTTTTAATCCAATATCTCAAGCTGTTTCAGTATTGTTGATAAGTTCTTCGATAACGATTTAATCTTCCGTCCACGCTTCGTTTGCGGACCCTGTATGTGTTTAAATATTTCAATACTTTCAATATTTCAACATTTTTGTGACATTTTATATTGTATAATATTAAATGAATAAGATTTTCATGCTTGCTTTCTGAGGACGTCACAATGATCACAATTCTATGAATTAAAAATAACTAGAAAAACCAATTACAAATACAATGCTACAATCGGTTTAAAATTACCTAATCAGTGCATGGAGCCCTCGGGAATAATTACTACATACTTAGCAACAGCATTAAACAATTATTGTAATAAAAATATCAATGATCACTAGATCATAAGAACAAAATAAAAAGTAACTATCAAAACCCCAAAGGAAAGATAAAGAGAGACAAAAAAACAAAACAATTCTCTTACATGTTCAGATGACATTTTAAAGCTCTTATGTAACTATGGTTTCAATATTTCTAATGTGCGCAGGTAATTTACTACTTCAGATGCTTTCGACATTGGATTACATAGGCCTATATTAGTTCTTATATTATCTAGATATATCACCGGTTGTTTCAGGAGGAACGCTCGCCCCTATAAGTTTTTTATTGTTTAAACTACAAAAATTTGATAGGTTTGTATGTGATATTATTTTGCATTTTATGACATGGCGGACTCCATTTTGTCACTTCCGGTTTAACCGGAAATGACCTCCACTTTGGATTTTTAAGGAACACCAAGTATATTTTTGGGTATATGGATTCAGAATACTATTCCAAATTCAACGACACCCCATACGTCACTTTTTGACCCTGTATTTTTTATTATTTTTATTTTTTCATCTAGATTATTAAACCAAATTCTTGATAAAAATGCATTTTTCAACTGTTATTGTGTTTTACATTTTTTACACACTTTTAAGATGGCTTTTCCAAGAAACTCAATTTTTTCAAATGGAAACATCTTGGCTTAATCGGGCAAAAAGATAGAATAATATACAGAGTGTTATGGAAATGACTTATTATATTTAAACCGGCAAATCCTGAGATGAAAACAAATTGAATAGAAATAAGCATTTTTTTTATAACCAAACACAAGCACTATAGGAAAAATCCTTTAGGGCACTCCGGGAGTGGTGCGTGTGCGCAAAAAGCGATTCACGTTGGTTTTGAATCTTTGGAGGTTATATTCGTTTGGGAAAAACTACCTTGGGAAGGTCGTTCCATAGGGATGAAGTCCTCCAGATGAACGAATTCTTAAACAATGAAGTTTGAGGAGTACTAAGCTTAACCACATATGGATGGGCGACAGTGGTTCGTCGTGTACTTCTGATATTCGCCGCTCTGGGCGGAATTAAGAGGGCAAGGTCAGCCGAGCACTTCCATGAAAATATCTGCAAAAGAGAGTCAAATCTCCAACCTGTCCTCGATGTTCTAGGCTGTCGAGGTTCTTCGTCAGCTCGTGGTCTCCAATCAGACGAATGGCCCTCCATTCGATGGAGTCCAGTAGCCGAAGAGTATGTTTGGGTGCAGAGCTCCAGACATGAGAGCAGTACTCTAGTGATGGTCGAATCTGGGCTTCGTATAGTGTCAAAAGATGTTGAGGTGTGTACAACTTTCTGGTTCGGAAGAGTACACCACGTTTCTGAGAAGCTATCTTGGCGATTGCCACAACGTGGTTATGCCAAGACATATTTCCTCCCAGATTGACGCCCAGCAAATTAATAGATGAAGCCCGTGGGATTGCGTGTCCGTCCATGACTATATCCGGTTCTGTAATGTTAACCTTTTTAGAGAAAACTGCTGCCTGGGTTTTTTTAGCGTTAAATTCGACTTGGTTACTGTCACCCCAAGCCAAAAATTCTTCCAGGTCTTTGTTGAGGCATGATACTTCATGCTGTCTGGGAAGATATGCGTCGGCAGCCGATGTTGCATTCAAAGAGAAAGATGAGATAAGTGTGCAATCATCAGCAAAACTATATTGGATATAGGATTTTTCGTTTTCCCTAGAAGTTCATTAATATAGAGTAAGAAGAGAGTGGGAGACAATATGGACCCTTGAGGAACACCGGCATTGATGGTAAAGGTGTCTGAGAGAAACCCGTCAATCGCCACTTGCAGAGAGCGGTCCTTAAGAAAGCTGGACAACCATGCACAGAATCGACTGGGCATACGATAGGATCGCAGTTTACTTAGAAGTCCCTCATGCCAGACACGATCAAAGGTGTTAGAAATATCCAGTACTTAAGAAGTTTATGGTTAATAGCTTCCTCCATTACTTTTGATATAACTGAAAGCAATCCGATTGGTCGATTGTTGCTAGGCAGGGTTCTCTTACCTTTTTTTGGTATAGGCTGGACTCGCGCGTCTTCCGACACGATGGAAATATTCCTTATTTGTAAGTCTACAAAATATTGGTGTTAGTTCATCGGCGCATCTCTTGAGAACGATAACTATGGCGCTGTCTATTAATAAGCGGATTATATCACCTTATGTCAAATCAGACAAGCATGTGTGGGGCACTGGGCATTATTTACAGTAATATGTAAACAATCAACACTGAGGTATGCAGTGTCACAAGACGTCAGCGCATTTCGACCGGTGTTGTCATATCTACACGGCAAACTCTTTAGAGCAAAAATTATAATTTTAACAATTTTTCATTCATTTATGAACAAATATTATTCCAGAAAACCGACGGCGAAAAATGTTTTGCACTACCAATAATAGTAATATCACACGCAAATTTTAAATTCGTCACAAGCACAGGAAAGTAAATAGGTCAAATGTAATTCACCTTTTGAATAATTATCTTTCAAACACTGCAAAAAATGCAATTTTATCTAAGACACATGCTCTCTTACCTTTACTTATTTAAAAACAATTATTAGTTTCATAATTTCTATAAAAAAACACACAGAATCTAAGTTCTAGGAAAAAATCTCTTACATAACCTCACAAATAGCAGCTATTCACATGGAAATAATACACGGATTACACGGGAACGCTGTTATAATTTTGGTGACGCGGTATGAGCCATTTTTAAAAAGGTCGATTAAAAAAAAAACAAATATATGTAGCTCTTCTCTAAGACACTCCAGGGGTCACCCATTTCAATATAATAAGTCATTTCCATAACACCCTGTATATGATTTATATTTCCAGTTAAGCCTATCATCTATAAATAGTCCCAAATATTATTTACCTGCTCAATGTTTGAATTATTAATTTTGATCTTCAATTATTTTATTTTTTTGCTTAAAGATCACGTACTTTGTCTGATCTAAATTTATCTTAAGCTTATTGCACAGTAACTAATTTATACATATATACATATAGTTTTAAATCGTTATCCACAATAATTTACGATAATTGATCTACATTGTCTCCGCTATAGAGCAAAACGGTATGTGATGAGTGATACCACCGTAACCGGATGTGGATCCGGCCAGATTTTATACCGGATCCGGCAGGAATTGAAATTAAAAAAAGGGTTGTAGAAATTATGAACAGACCACAGTGACACAGTAGAGCTGTTTTATGTAACGACACTAAGATAAATTCAAACACAAACTCTAGAACAAATGACATAATTGATAAATAATATGTAACACATTAATATTGGTAATTAATAATAGGTAGATTATGGTGCAGAAAAAAATATTATTTCAACGTTGCTTGCCCGTCTTTTTTTGGCGTAGACATCACCGGCGCCGGCCTCCGAAAAAAGTATTTCACTATAAACATTTCATACAGGCTCAGATACGTATGTTTGCCATTTTTGATTAAAATGTAAAATTTTCTTCATATTTTTCCACCAGTCAAATGGATTTTTATCATTTTTTAGAATGTTTTGTTGTCGTAATAATATTTAAAAACCATAGATGTACAATCAAGGACGGATTAAAAATCCAAAAGTTTTACGTTAGGCTCAGGATTCAATTCCGGTCCGTGATCCAGTCAAAAATGTTGGTGTCGGTTCCGTTATCCGACTTTTCCAAAAAGTGGATCCGGCGGCGTCACTACTCAAGACAAATAAAGAATACAAAAATGGCCCATGTACTGAGCACTGAGGAACCCAGAAATTATGTAGTTAAATATCGTTTCCAATTTTATCGATCATTACATATTGTTACCTATAATTTTAAAACAATTTAAATATGCTAGCCCTAAAGCCAATATAACATAATTTGCTCAAGTGTATGCCTGGGGCATCAAAGGCTTCCCTCAAATCTATCTACAAATGCAGTTATCACAACCTACAGGGTCTCCCAGGAGGGTGTTAGCTATACTACAAATAGGGCTAAAGTTTACTTTTATAACAGCCGCGAACGATATATGGAACACTATACATAGGAATTTTTTGAAAATTGGACAATAAGCTAATGTTGATGGGGGAAATCCGGATAAAATATTTTCAATATGGCGGCACTATGGGAAGTCGGTGTCAACTTGCGCTTATTTTAAATGAAACACCCTCTATATTATTACATTTTTGGATTCTACGCAAGGTTCTATACCTAAGTCTAAGCGTGTTCGACATATTTAAGTTTTTATGCCAAAAATTACGGTTTGCAGAACCTAAATGAAGTATTAATTTTTCCTATTAGGAAGTCTTTATTATTCAATTCGATGGCCCTGTTGAAAATGACCTGCCTTAATAAATTTTTTGTAATATTTGCATAACATTAATACAGTATGTTAAAAGTGAAATTGAGGAAAATGCAAAAATCTACACTTTCAAATAGAAACCCCCAGATTTTATAATGATTTTCTATTTAGCATTAAAAATAAGGGTAAGTTTGTATAAGGTTGACTATATCGAAAATTTGTAGTTTTCGAAATATTGATGATTTCATATTTTTATATGGCAAGTTTGCTCCGGATTTTCTGATCACGGAACACCCTGTATATCAACCTGCATATCAAAAATTACTATTTATGTAAGAACATTTACGTACTCAAAAATTTGAAACACAGTTTTTGAAATTTTGTTTCCTTACATTATGGATTGTGATTACGAAATTAATTCTAAGCAAATTACGTAATTTATCTTTAATATGAGATATAAAGGTAGCCTAGTAATATTTTTTAAGTTTCTACGTGCCTAGTATGAAAAAACTTACTTTTCCTAATAATAATCTCATTCTTTTACAAGCAATTTTTTTCATAAATAGTTATTGCTTTTTGACGAAATATTAAAATTTTAGTTCATTTATGGGGAATATCATACAACAAACCCAAACACATCGAAAATAAAAAAACAAGATCTTTTATTTTTAGGTTATTAGCCTCAAGAGCATTATAATCTTCAAAAGGACCTCCAAAAAATAAAAATATTGGTTTATAAGCAATTAGGGAACTTAATGAAACCTTTTCAAACCAATCCCATTAAAAGAGCATAATTAATTTAATTAGGGTCTTGTAAATTTAAGGTGAAACCATAAAATCATAAAAGAAAGAAAGTAACAGGAAACGAACGACTAGAAATTTTCATTACGTAAAACAAAAAAAAAACATTTTAAAGACTGATAGCATTTTACGGACTGTAGCGATAGTACAGTTGTTGGAGATGTAGGAAAAGTAACTAGTTTCAGGGTTAGTAAAATTAAACGATACAGCATTGTCACATAAAATATTACGTAAGTTTTAGTGCCAGTCATGCCCAAAAATATATTCCTCCTATATAATATTTGTGCTTATGAATAAAATTTAAGCAATTTAATTAATTTTTTCCAATTTTCATTTATGTTTCAAATTCAGTTAAAATTTAGTTAACCATAACTCCGTCATCAAAAGAGCAAATAACACACTAATCCGTCCATTGTAAAGATATTTACATAAATAATGACCAGATAGTTTTACATAATAACGTTGGCTGCGGGCTTTCTGCTCAAAGCGATTCAATCGATACAAATCACACTTGCTTCGTCTTCAGATTTACTTGTTAATGTAAAGTTTGTAATTCAGCAGAAGGTTTGAACCTTCTGCTGAATGAGTTATTTATTGTATATTAATATTTATTATACTAAAGTCAAAAATTAATTTTTAAAATGGTTCTGATGAATTATCCTTATTTGAAATTTTATTTAATTATATCAATTCAAATATGATTTATTGTTTAAAACATATTAATATTTTTTAAAAAAGGTAACCAATTACTTACAGAACATGCCAATAGTTCCACGTTTCATCGAGAGAAATAATTTCACGTTTATGAACACTCTTGCGATTTTCAAAAATATCTTCGTAGAAACCAAGCTCTTAGAAATGAAATGCTCCTTACCGGTGGGATATTAGACAAATGTTATTCCAAGTATCTTAAATCAAGGAGGATAAGGCTCTGGTTCACAGGCTTTGAAGAATAAACAATTCACATTCTTAGGTAGGTTGTAAACAACTTTGCAGAAAAACAATCGGGGAGCTCTGAAAATTAGTATAATTTTTCTTTGTCGTTTTCTGTTAATTGGACAAAGACATTACGTCGCCTTCGAGAATTTGGAACGTACTTTTTATAAAACCTTTATTGGAAGGGCCGCCTTTCATGCCTGCCTTGACGTTTGACTCTACCGGATTAACAACTGTCATGTTTGTCGTTATTGTCAAGTAAAATTCTTTGTTGTTTTTCAGTGTTTGAATGTTAAATGTAAGTATTGTTTGTGAAAAAAAATTCTTAACTCAATAGAATAAGATTGTGCCAAGTCTGCCGTAAACTGGATAAAAATATAGTCTTTTGAGTCATGTCCGTCGATTTTTTGTTTTTCTTAACCAAGACATATCAAACCGGTCACCTGTGAAAATAGAAACAGACAGAAGATAAAAAGAGACACGTACGAAGCAGATAGAAATATAGGGCCAATATTTGTTTTAAGTCGGTGGTCTTTTTCATCAGAAAAACAATCGAGGAGCTCTGAAAATTAGTATAATTTTTCTTTGTCATTTTCTGTAAATTGAACAAAGATATTACATCGTCTTCGAACGTTCAGAACGTACGTTTTATAAAGCCCTTATTGAAATGGCTGTCTGACATACCTGCCTGCTTTCACGTTTGACACTACGGGATTTAAACTCATATTTGTCGTTATTGTTAAATAAAACTCTTTGTTGTATTTCAGTGTTTGTGTGTTAAATTTAAGTATTGTTTGTGGAAAAAAATAGCAATTCTTAACTCAATATGGCAAGACAGTGCCAAATTTACCAGTAAACTGGATAAAAATATAGACTTTTGAATCACGTCCGTCGATTGTTTGTTTATAACCAAGACATAAACAGACAGAAGATAACAAGAGATGGGGATTCTACAGATAGAATCCCCATCTGTTTTTGTTGTGTTTATTTTCATAATAATAGGCGTCACATTGATATGTATAAAGCATATAGAAATACCGGGTCCATGTTTGTTCCAAGTCAATGGGTTATTAAAACGAAACAAAAAAAATTATGATTAAATATACCATATTTACTATAGAAATAGGTACAAATTTGTAACAAAAATACAATAAAAATAACTGGTCTTTGATATTAGTGTGAAGTTATGAAGAACATTTATTCTTTCTGCGGCCCAACCGTACATAGTTTTTATACTTTTATATATTCGATTCTTATAAATAATTTTACATCAACATAATTAAAATTTCAAAGATAGCCCCCACCACTCAAAATAAAGAGAGATAGTGAATCTCGAAACTTCGTATAAATGTATCTCCTCCCTATTATCAGCAAAATTTTAAAAAATTAAAAAAATTGTTATATTGTTTTCCAGATATGGCGTAGTAACGCTATAAAAACATCAGCCTATATAAAATTAACTTATAATACGTAATATGTTAACTAGATATGAGAACATACTTTTTAAGTATTTTTAAGTATTAATTTTCAATACAGAGATCAAATACACAAAGAAATAAGTAAACACTAAATTTAAGAGCATTTTAATTTAAAAGTTTTAGTAGATTTGAATTTTAATTTTTTAAGAATATTACACTATTAATATAATTCGTTTAAAATACAATGTAATAAGCGACACGTTCTCATATCCCACTATTATTCGATTTCTTATTATTAATAGTGGACAGCCCAGTATAAGTTTCTACTTTACTTATTTTTAAAAGATACTATTTATTTTATTTTTGCTTGTTTTTATTTTGAATTTTACTAATATTCTAGATACGGAGGATGGTATACAATAGACTTGCCGACCGCTTGTTTAGTTTGTTTAGTCGTTTAAAGTTCTACGAGGTAAAACGATTGTGGCGATTATATATTAAGTGCAGCCATTACTGTCCTACTATATTTTATTGATTTGCTTGAAAATATAAAATGATGACAAAAATCATGAATGGTATAGTGTAGAACTCTACTACTGTATGTATTTATGAATAAAGCATTCGGCTATTGGAGACGAAATTTATAAAAGTAAAGCAAAAAAACTTTTAAAATACCTTCGAAACTTTTTCTCGAAAATTCGCTGAAGTGAAAATTTATTACTAGAGATTTAAATGACGACATTATCGATGTTTCTTTATTTAATTTCTGAAATGAGCTAAGCCAGAGTATAAATTGCACATTTTAAATAATCTGTATTAATTTTATTTAGTGGCGTAATTTATTAGAAAATAACAGTACTGTTAAGAAAGAGTAGGTATTTAACAAACGGCGTGGGTTGATGATAATTTTATATGTCTTGACATTACACACGAAACGCTATAACTAATTTTAAAAAAAAATACAATGCTAATCACACCTAATCAAAATTAAACCAACTCGAAATATAAGACTACTATTCCTCTCAAGTATAGCATATTATAGTTAATATTTAAAAATATCTGTTAACGTATAAGAGATATGTTAAACCCTGGATTACACGAAATTTAAAACTAGTTCCGGTTTCCGTATTAAACAACATAAATTCGCCATAAATGTTTATTTTCTATTTAGGAAAGGACCCATCACAAATCAAATTTAAATTGGCTTTCGGTGAAATTGGCCAAATTTTGGATATGTTGTTCCTTTCGGTGTCCTCATCAAAGTCTCCACGGGCACAAAACTCGAAAATCTTCCCTGCGAGCAGTACCCAGCTCTGAAGGTTAGAGACCGGTAATCCCCGATTTTCGCTGATTTTACCTCTTCTCCCCTTGCATTTTCGGGGTATATATGAAGATATCTCTCGAACAAACCCGAGCAGTACCCAGCTCTGAAGGTTAGAGACCGGTAATCCCGATTTTCGCTGAAGATATATATCTTCATATATATCCCGAAAATGCAAGGGGAGAAGAGGTAAAATCATATATCTTCATATATATTTTTAAGATTCCTTGTAACTCCCTGAGAGTTATCCTTAAATTGTTAATTAAATGGGGGGGGGGGGGGGGGGATTCAAGTGGCACATCATTGTAATGGTCGTTTAAATCTTTTCTCAATAATAATCTAATTTCGTATTTTTTGAGTAGTACTTTCCAAGAAATCGCGTTCCAAAAATATGCTATTCAGGTACATTGAACAATTACAAATTTCGTCGGTGAAGTACTAATACCTCGTAAGCCACAAATGAAAATTGATATTGTCTTACACATAATATTGGCATTTGCAATACAAGATATTAGAAATCATAAATATTCAGAGAAGTGATTTTTTATGGTATAAAATATATTAGCGAAGGATTTTGGCTTATACTACCCAATGCCACCAAAAACGCAATTTCGATTTTTTTTGGATTACGAGGTATTAGTACCTCAACGACGATATATCACAAAAACTGTTTTTATAGAAGTTAAAACAAGTTTATCTCAATTTGTAGTGAACTTGTATTTCTACAGTCTTTTCCGCATCCACCTTAATGCGCGGACAAACCATAGACCAGGGAACACTGGAAAAGATCAAGCATTAGTAGATTTTGTTGTCATTATAACGATCCACTCGCAACAAACAACATCTACGCACATTTATCTAACAACCTGTCAGAATGTTTATCTACCTATATTGGACCGGGAATGGGATACGGATCTAAATATCAGTATGTTTTTTTTCCAATTAAATGTAGGTACGTTTTTGCTCACTAGCAAAATAAAAGAAATGGCCGTTGTTTATTATCTTCCCTCTATTTTACTCAACTTCGCGTCGCATCATTCATTTAACAATAGCGGGGTCGAAAAAGTATCAATCATTTTCTGCACTGTTAATAATAATTCTTATGATTTATTACAAGTTACTATAAATATGTCAAGAAGCGCAATAATAATATGTCAAACAATCTTAAGAGAGAAAGTTTTGGCAGCCAGATATCGAGTGTACTCCAGTATGTACTTATTGGAATTTTGGTATACAACTGTAGTTTCCATAATTTCATTTAACATATTTTCATGAAAATTTGATGGAGTAATAGGGCGATGTACAATCAAACATATTTTGACCTCTCTATATTTTAAATAGAATATAAATACAATAAAGTTCAAATCTGCGTAAAAACTATATTTGAATTCAAAACATTTTTTGATAAAGTCTGTATGTTATAAATTTATACGTGCGTTACAGATGCTGACCATCGTAACTTAAGACTACCCAACTTTATTTATCACAGACTTAAAAGTGAATAAAAACATAATAGAGCGTCTGCGGAGTTCCGCAATACGTTTTGGATTCAATAACATTAGATAAAGACAAAAGTTATAATCGTAGTTGAATATTATTTGTAGCCATTTAAATCTAACTTACAGTTGATATGTCCATCAACTGATCTTTATTGGCTTTTATACGTTTTTGTGCCTTCAAGATGAATTCAGTCTTAAAAACAGTTAATACATCGTCCATTGATGTTGTGGTAATTATTTATGGACGTTTGTTATTAATATAACTTTGTTTCGTCGTCATATCATAACATATCGAAAACTTAAGGGCTGGCAAAAGTTCGTAGATTGGACGTGTTCATGATTTTCTCACCATTTCGAAAGCGAAATAAATGGAGATCGAGGTTTGATTGTAATACTCTTATGATAACAAATAGAACATCAGTTTTTTTGTCGTCATCATTTCATAAATTATTTTTCGAAATACGTATATCGGAACGCTAGGCATGTCTATTATAATATTTATGAAATCAGTTTTTGTTTCGATATTTTTGTTTCGCGTAATTTTGTTTGATTCGTATGATTTTTATGACGTAAGAGATGACGCACCGCACCGGTAAACTTACACCTGTGACTACTTTATGTTCTTTCAATTACGAACTTATGGTTGGTTCGGATTTGTGTTATTTAATTGATATAAAAGATAAATAAATTTAATCATAAATCAAGTTCACCTTGAGTATCCATGGAAATGCGTTATTTTTATTCGAGTCAGTTGAGAATTTTGCCGTTGTAACGATTATTTCTGATTATTGTTAATTAATCTTGGAAGCGAATTTTAATGTACTATTTGAGATGCTGTTAATTTTGGCGGAATGTAGAAACAACGTACACACACTAATGTGGGAGGAGAGTTATTTAAAAGGGTGGAGATAAGAAGATACTACAGGCAGTCTGAAAACGAATCCACGAGTATGGAAGCGAACTAAAACCGATGAAAATAGGGAAGATAGTTGGCGTTTTAGGATTGGGTTTGTGGCTAGATATGCTGTAATAAGTCAAATATTAGATGTGACTAGAGTGCAAGCATACATACTTTTTACCCACATTTAACAAATATATGTAGAATAGTAGGTTAGTAGTGATCACAACGCGTGCCTCGATCTTGGTTTTTGGAAACCATTGATCAAACGCTTCAATCTATTTTGATACGGGATAGGGACACATCTTCGGCGCGTTAAGGCATTTCTGGCTTAATAAATCAGGTATTAAATTTAATAGTTGTATCATGACCATTAAATATAATAATTAATTTCCGTTAAAACCTGTAGAACTTGTACAATATATCATTAGATATCATATCATTTAATAATTCATTTCCATAACAACCACAGAACTTGTATAATATATCACTAGGATTTTTATTTTGTGTGGTTGTTTTTTTGTTAAATGTAAATAGGTACATTATGCACTACTGGGCGCCGCAAATTTCTCACTGGATGACAATTACTCTGTCAAATCAACATATCGTGGTCGCTTAATATGTGGGATGGTATAATCGGGGATAGTTATTAAAGGAGTAAACGGCATTTAAATGGAGAAATTAACCAAGACTTTGTAAGAACCCAATTATCTCAATTATTATACCAAAACATAAATGAATGGGGAAAGAAACTCTAAAATCTGCTCCACGATAAATTTAAAATTCCACTGAGGATAAAGGTTTATACCTTTGAAACATTTATGGAATGATTAGAATTTTTTGAAACATTATTATTAAACCAGTGGAGCAGATTTTTTTGTTTCTTTCCCCCATTCATCATTTCACTCCACTTTGAGATGGACTATTTTAAAAAACAAAAAAAAATCGGAACATAAATCCTGACTTGTGGTTGTAAACGGACGGAGTTTTACCCCATTATGCAATACAAGCCAGTAATCATCTGAATGAAATATTTGAGAACAAATGGATTGGTTGCGCTGGTCTGGTTGACCACCCTCCATTTTTTCTTTTAGGGTTTTACTCAAGACAGAGTGATGGCGACTGCAGCTACAACTTTAGATAATATGAAAGACAAAAAACGAAATGCTGACAGTGACGCAAGCATTGCCAAGACAGGAATAGGTGCATTCTCACTAGTTGAATGGCATATTGTTGAAAGGCGCCGCAGACACTTTTTCATTTTGCATTATACGTGCATTTTATATCTTTCCTAAACTACGGATATATTAGTGTCAAAGGGAACCCGCTGCTAGTATTATAAGAGTGTATTCGAGCTGAATAGTTATTGATATTTTCTAATGTCTTCGAATCATTATAATCGTACAGAGTTTTATGCCTGCTTCTCAAAATTCCTTTAAACTGACTTAGGTACCTTTCATTGTGGTCATTCAGTTGTTTTCTATGCTCGGAACTGACCGAGATTAAATATATTTATATAAATTTTAAACAAGCTTTTATTTAATATTTTGTATACTACTAGACCTAGTCCGTATTTTAAAAGTAAATAGAACTAGAAATAAATAAAGTTTTCTATATATCTATATATCTTTAAAAGTATCGCTGTATCCAATAAAAAGAACAAATTGACAGACAAACTAATAAATAACAATAAAATAAAATTGAGTAAAAATTCCCAAGAGCTAACAACTTTTCAACTAAGTTTGTTTTTGTTTGTGATACTGACATGATTTCTTACCCAATTATTAACAAAAATGTATAAATCCTCTATTAAATTGGCTAAAAATAAAAATATAAGGATGATATTGGACATATAGCTGTTATGGACCAAGTGATTATTTAGGGCAGTATGTATAATACCGGTCATTATAAATATATTTTTTTGAAATTTATCACATTGTCTAGTCATTATCAAGAATGACATGGTCTGACCAGCAATGCAAAAGATCGAGCAGTAAAATTACTAGTTGATCGGTGAAAAAGTTATTGTTAAGTTGTTAAGATTAGTTATCACAGTCGTGTTATTTTTCTATTGTTTAAAAGTTTTTGGAGCTGCTAATTCAAATATAAACGAAATTTTTGTTTCATTGCCTGTTCAAGCTTCAACAAGCGAACAGAACATATAGAAAGACATTTTCTTTACACTGTCTAGTTAATGCCAACAAGTATTTTACATAATGGGGGCAATGTAATAATGTTGACATTATATTATATTGACCCAGCATCTTTGGGGATTGTTTATATTGTCCGAACATTATAAATAATAACCATTTAGTCATATGGTCCATAACATAGCCATTAACACTGATGTTTTTCGAACGAAGAATTTATATTACATATCAAGCTGTCAATCCAATCCATATGTATGCTGTCATAATCAAAGTATTCTTACTTATTTATTTCTTATTTAAATTGGTTTCAGCAACCGACTACATAGACATCGTTAGGTATTTTAATCGCGATACAGCGTATATTTATGGCATAATTTAGGTACATTTTTCCCATAATCACGTAACTATTTGTTCAAGTTCATTTATTTTTTTGCTCGAATCAGTCTAATATATTCTGTATCAAAAATAAATTTAGATTTTCCTTTACTTTATTATCCCTTTTTCCAATTTCTAAGTACGCTGTTGCCATATGTTGCGCAAGGCAGCACGAGAGATTCATACATTTATGTATGTAACATTGATATTTGGGTCGTCACATCTTATATTAGAACAGGGAGTATTTTCACCAATATTAAGGAAAAGAGCAAATTGTTTTGGAAATAAGGAAGAAAGCTGAATGAAAACGGAATGTTTCGTTATATAGCCGTTGAATAGCTATGATATTGTCTAAAATATACAAAAATATATAAAAATACTGGCTTACTTAAAAAGTCTACCATACGAAATTATTTCTGTCTGCGCAGGATGTATCAAAAACACTTAAAATAAATTATAATTATCCTAAACTTATTTTTTGAATTCTATCTGTACATTTTTAGGTAAGTTTTTCGCAATAACAATACTATTAATTTCTTTTTTAAATTATTTACATATTTTTTTCCAACAATAAAGTATTTACCCATTGGGGTAGTTCTGCAAACTTCTATAGGTTTCGAATGCCCTGCAATAACCTGAACATAGAAGACAACGAATAGACCATTTTGTCATTGATATTATTTACCGTATAATCTTTCGTGGTTTAAATATTTTTTTTGTTATTTTTTTAAACAGATTTAATTTTTTTGTTTTAGAGGTCCTAAGATACTAATGGAATGGTTAAATAACTGTAATAATAATTATTTTTTCTTATATTATTTTAATACAATAAACACTAACATAGTACTTTATAGAGCAAAATATTAAATCAATTGATATTAATAATAAACTGAGCAACAAATCAGAATTTGGCGGCCATACTTTGAATTATGGCCTCTTTGGTGTACTAGTTTGTCGTTTAAAATTATATTTATATTGGTCTATATCATAAATCAAATTAAATCATTTAAATTTAATAGCACGCCAAAAATATCAGTTTAAAACTAAAATTATTTGAAATAACTTTATTAAATGCTATAAATTTTAAATTGATTTTCCATTAAAGAAAATTTGTATCATATTATTTTAATACATTTTCAAATATATTCGAACTGTGGTATTTGCATGTCAAGAACTGACATCAACATGGAATTTCAAATGATGCATTTAATAAATATGACGGAAACTGAAGGAGTAAAATCCTTCCATCTAGGCAGATCCAGTTCGAGACGCGTTTTGCTAAATCATGGCTTATCGTAAGACTAAGATCTGACGAAAGAACGCAAAGTGGTGTACTACTAAATGTAGTGAGCAACTATCAAGATGCAAGTCAAGGCGACATTTTACGTGACAATGTAAAATACAGGGCGGAAGAAAACCGAAGACATGGTGGGGATAACCAAAATTCCAGATTGTATTTTATATTTCACTTAAGTAACAGAACATAATTATATCATAATCTTGAGTACTTTCCGGATTAATTTGATCGCAGATATTATTAAATACAATTCCATTCGTTGATAATTGTCTTGGAACGACTATGAATATATTATTGATTTATGGTCCTAAATATGCCATGTAACACGCAACACATTTTCATTAAGGATTATTTATTACATACTTTTTCTTTTGCCCTATATCATAAAAGTGCAGTTTTTAGGTATGTTATTTAAACAGAAGTCTTGTATTCAGCTGTGGTTATTATACGGAATAAGGGGGCTATTGTGAATTATTGAAGTATATATTTTAAATTTTTGATTACGGAAATCTCGTCTCGCTTCGTAGCGTTTTTAGATGGCATTTTAATATTTCTCCGAGTCCTTGGTATTCGTCATATCGTGTCGTGTGGAAAAAAAAATCAAAATCATTCGAAACGTCAGAAATGAGCTAACATAAAAATATGGTAATTTTCAGGGATCTTTAATCTAAGAGGAGAGCCTTTGGTTCACAATCTTTTAGAAATAAACAATTCAGATTCTTAGGTAGGCTGTAAACAACTTTCCAGAAAAACAATCGGGAGCCCTGAAAATTAGTATAATTTTTCATTGTCGTTTCCTGTTAATTAGACAAAGACATTACGTCGCCTTCGAGCATTCGGAACGTATTTTTTATAAAACCTTAATTGCCTGGCTTCACGTTTAACACTACCGGATTAACAACCGTTATATTTGTCGTTATTGTCAAATAAAATTCTTAGTTGTTTTTAGTGTTGCTAAATTTAAGTATTGTTTGTGAAAAACATTCTTAACTCAATATGATAAGACTGTGCCAAGTCTGCCGTAAACTGGATAAAAATATAGAGTTTTGAGTCACGTCCGTCGATTATTTGTTTTTCCCAACCAAGACATATCAAACCGGTCATCTGTTAGAATGAAAACAGAAACAGACAGAAGATAAAAAGAGATGGGGATTCTACCGATAGAATCCCCGTCTTTTTTTTTGTTGTCTCTATTTTCGTAATAACAGGCGTCATATTGACGTGTACAAAGCAGAAAGTAATACAATATTCTAACATAGAACATAAATAAGTAATTAATCAATATAAAAATTGAAAATAAAAATTATTATAAATGTCTTTTTTAAAGTAATTTGTATGTTTTCCAGAAAAAATTTCTTTTTTTAAATACTTTAAGTAATGTATTATAAATATTTATTCCATCAAATAAAATAGATTTCATCCCTATTCTACTTTGAACTTGGTTTTTTTTTTAAATGGTCAATATTTCTGGTATTATGATTGCGTATATCAGTTAATTTTACAAATTTTATACAAAATTTTTTATTTTGATTATTAATTGCATGAATTAGTATACTGATTTTTAACTTATATAAACTATTCAGATCTAGATATCCTCTTGGTCAAGTCAACTATTTCAATAAATATAAGTTCATTTCGCCGTCAAAGAAAAAACCATGAATACATCTAAAATTAAAATAGTATAAATATATTTATTTTAAATCTACAAAGTGGGAGTTAACCCTACCCTCGAGTTGAGGATTGACCGTAAGGTTGGATGTAAGGCAACTCCTGTCTATATATTGGCTTTGGAAGTTTTCCGAACCTACAGAACTGGGCTCTAGTAGTTGCAACTTAAAGTAATTAATTGCTATGCTCCAGTTACAAAGTAGTAGAAGCGGAGACAAAATTAGCATAAGTCACATCAAGATTGTCAAGCTTGAAGTTTATTCTCCTTCTACTTAAGGAAGGTCGTAATGCGAACATGGTATTTAAATAAAAAAATAATAAAAAAAATACAAAGCCCACTTTATGACGTAATCGACATCATCTTGTAAGCGGAGAATGTACAGGGTATCAATATGAAAACTTCATATCCTTAATATCTCGGTTCAAGTAAATAATATAAAAATTGGGAAGAAAAGTAAATTTTATTGTGGGCTAGACACTTTTAAAATTATTTCGAGCTTTCGTTGTTGAACTTTCCTAGGAGGGATATAAGGATACCATTGAAATTTCGTCTGGGATGGATGGGTCATGTGGTACATCATTTTAAAGATCGTTTCATTATCTTTCCAATAATTCCCTAATTTATTTTTTGAGTAGTACTTTCCAAGATACTCGTCTTCCAAAAATGAGATTTATGGTTATTAGGTTATTATTTTAAAAAACCTTATTATGCTGACTCCTCCTTTAGTAGAATAATTGTGGTATGGATAAAGGTGTCCATAGGTAGTCACTCCGGGTAATACCTTTTCCAATTCTTTACCAGGGCCAAAGCCACGAGCTAGAGACTAAAATGTATGCATCAAGTAATTTAATTTCACAGGAAGACCTATTACATTTTCAGCAGGATGGTGCTACGTTTGACAGAGATTCCCGGGTAGATAGATTGGTAGAAGGGGAGGAATTGAATGGCCTCTGAGATCATCAGATTTAACTGACTTATATTTTCTTTGAGGACATCAAGATCCATTGCTTACAAAAGACAACCTGCTGTTATTTATGGTATTGAAACATGATAAGAAAGAGAAAATCTCGAAAGAACATGAAAGTTTAGGTATAGGGATTTGATATATCGTTTAAAGGCAAATTTAAACTTCTTCAATTTTAAAAATAATATACAGGAGGTTTCATTAAAAAACAGACATTGATCGCTTTTTGGAAGTAACGGAAATAAACATAATTTTAACCTAACCTGTATGATATATATCTATTATTCACTTTTTCTATAGGGATTGGATACCTTGAGTTTCCTTAAACTATGAACAAAGTTTTAACTTTCTATCAATGTAGACCACAGGTAATTCTAAAAACTTAACAGTATACGGGATGTTTAAACTAACAAACAATATTTTAATTCGATGTAGCAAATGCGTCTATATAAAAAGCAAAATTTTTGAAACGATCCATTACGTGTAACCTGAATCACTCTCTATACTTCTTATACAAATTTTTCCTATCTAAATTGTTTATTGATATGGTAAAAAGTGTAACAAATGGGAAACTTATTTATCCTTCATTTTATCGAAAAAAGTTACTCTTGCCCTTGGCCATAGTCGAATATCCGAAATATTATACAGAGTGGTCAAAAAATTTGAAAACAAATGGGAAACTTTTTTATCCTTCATTTTATCGAAAAAGTCACTCAAGTTTTGCTGGGTGAAAAACCTCTTTGGTCATAGCTACATAAAAATGAGGGACTTTATAAAATTACCTAATTATATCTCATAGGTGGCTGTTTCTCGTCAGTATTTTTAGTATATTTAGAGAGAGAACATAATTCTAGAAATAACTTCAAAACACCATTTTCATGTATTTTTAGAAATAAGAGTATTTTATTTTTAGTTCAATTTCACATTTTTTTGCCACTCTCTATAATATTTAGGATATTCCACTAACGCTAAGGAGGTTTTAAACCAAGCAAAACTTTTTAGCAAGAGGGATTTTTTTGATAAAATATGATAAAAAAGTTTCTATTTGTTACATTTTCTACCATACAAGCTGTATAGAGTTTGAAAGTTACCAGTTAGATAATAAAATTTTAATTTTTTTTTTCTTTTTATTTTTTAGCGACCCTGAAATTTGGATGAAAGTAGGAACTCAGTAGGAATACAACTTTCGTTATTGTACTGGGACTTTAAAACGCAGGGGATGCGTTTTTTACAAAATTTACAAAAAAAAATTACTTTGTTTTATATATTTTGCCATTTTCGAGATAAATCTGTTTTAATCTTCTGATATGAAGCTTAATTTGATGAAAATCAATAATAAAATTATTATTACAGAATACACTGAATAATTAATTGCATACTGTTTCCTGCATTTCACTAATCTCATTTATAACACTTTTTTTTATTAGAACAACTTTCATACCCCTGACTCTATTCGTTGACTTTCTTAACTTCGTATAATATTAGCAATAATTTAATGTTTTTTTCTGTACCTTCTCAAGTAATATTGTATTCTTCATTTCATTATTTATTATGTAACCTGAACCAGAAGGTTATTACCCTAACACGATTATCAATATTAAAAACAAACCAGTTAATTAGTAAGTAAACTTTAATTAACTTAATTACGATCATTATGACAAAGATAGGGCGACGCGTCCAGAGAAAGAAAGCTCAGGGGGAAGGTTAACGAAAACTGAATCCGCCAGCTTTGTACAAAAACCCAGCTCATTTTTACCCGAAAAAGGCACGTCGGTAAGCCTTAATTTCCACAGGTCTATGCTGGAGAATTCGGAATCGTGTTTATGTTTATTTTTCTTTTCCACTCTTGTCCGTAGCGAAAATAACGGAACAAACAATAACAATATGTAAATAGGAACATTAATAATGTTTTAACAGATATAAAACATGTTTACTTAATAAATTTAAAGAACAACGTAATTATTCAAATTAAAGTAAAATATATAGTAATAATTGTAGAACATAATTAACGAAACAGAATAAAAATAAATAGTGGCGTATATAAGTAGAAAGTGTTCATGCACAGGCCATCACCACAAAATCGCAGAGGCAACGAATTTTCGCGTCACGAAGTTGTCATTAGGTAGATGTATCTACACGGTGACAAAGCGTGTGAAGAAGTGATCACAATCATCAATTTTGCTACCTGCGTTTTGTATATGTTGGGCGAAAAGCTTGAAAACCTACGATTGGACGTTTTAAAGCGACCAAAGTTCAAAGTTTAATTTGATTGGGAGTTTGACCGTCTTCAAACAGTCAAACTTGGAATTATAAAACGCAAGAAGCTTAAAATATTGTTTAGTTGTTACGATTACTTATCGTAGTCTTTAATATATTTTTTACCATTAACTGTTATTGTAGGTAGGTAGCTACCAATTTGCTTATCCGCACTTCACCTCTGATCTGGATAACTGTCCGTCCGCAATATTAATGTTTAAATGTCTGTCGTGCTTGGTCGTTTAAATTCATGGTTTCCTTATAACCATAACATATAGTTGCGACAAAATTGCGACAGTCCTGTGTAGGATCTTTTATAAAACAGTACCATTACTGAAAGAAGACTAATTGAATGGAATTAAAGCACTAATATTAGTTTGTGCTATTAGGCATAAAATTATATCTGATTTTGAATGTATCTACTTTGACTAATATTTTTTCAAATTTCAAAACCGAGGAAGTTACTAACCAAGTTTATTAAAGCACTTACTAATAACGCAGTTGTAAGCCACTTTATGGATGGTGTGGCCCTAAAAAGTGGCACTGAATAAAAATTATTTTTTTTTATATATTATTTCATTTTATGAACTGAAATTATATTAAATAACAAAATGTATTGTCTCCTATCCTTCATGTCCCCAGTACAACATACAAAATTCAGTACTTTAATTGCAGTTCCTGTTTTGACGCTCTCTAGATTATATCTACGCTACTAATCGTTCAGTACCTGCTAAAACCTAAATTTTTAATCCATTTAATATCGTATACTACGCCAGTGTTTATGTTGCGGCCAAGCTATAAAGCTTGCAATAGGCTCGGGGGAGAAAACCCCGGGTAAGTGAAATGAATGACGACCGCTGAACCGCAGATATTAAACCGTAACCTTCAGCCACATGCCAAATAAAGTACGCTTACTGCCCGCTGGGGAGCGTTGATGCAGCCGCCCAATTCAATCTGACGCATCTTAGGCTTTTCGGCCTACTCTGAAAAATGGCGTCTAATATACTGCTAATGGTTGTATTTTTTGACTAGATGGACGGTTCGTAATTTAGAAAGGAACGGGAGAACGTTATTTAAAGTTAAATTACGAAAAAGATGAGAAAGTCAGTCAGAAAGTGATTTTACACTTGATCTTTATTTTGATGAATATTTTTTTCATTCAACATTATCAGAATACTATAAAAGATTTTTCCCAGTATGAACCTGCAGGAAGCATAATATTTCATTGTGTCTTTCATCGGTATATTTATTGTTCTTAGATATTTCTCTTTATAAACAAAAGTTGTTCACTGTAATTATTATTACAGATAAATCCACTCATGACAAAAATGTCTATTTAAATATGTAATTTTTGTCACTTTGATATCGATAAAAAGGTTCATCCTTTTTTAAAGCGAAAAATCCACTCATGTAATAAAATGTCTATTTCAATATGACATTTCTGTCACCTTGACAGGGATAGAAAAAAGGTGCATCCTTTTTAGAGCGATAAAAAGGTCTCTTCCTTAAAATTAGGTAGCAAAAATGCCTCCAGATCAAAATTAAGTAGCCTTTCGATTTCGTTGCCCAGCAACGTAACATATTGTTACAATCAAATTTGATGCTGTCAAGCTCTTTCTATCAGTGATAGAACCGTTATTTGCGATTTAATTATTAAAAATGAACTTCCGTTAGAAAATAAACATGGTATTATTTTTTAGTATCTATAAATGAATTCATGAATTTACCTTGCTAAAAATTACTAGATCTTTTCTAAGATGGGATAAACTTTTATTTTAAAAATCCAAACTAGATTGCTTTTTAGCAATTTAAACTCGAACAAACGGTACTAGATAAAAACGCTCCAGCTCGCTGTAGTTAGTTTTCGTTAAAAATAATAGTTTATAAAAAAAAAACCTCTTATGCTTTTAGGTACGAAAAAAATGGCATATGGCTTATTCAAGAGTACCTAGGCTAAGTAAATAATAACATTTCAAAAGGATTAAATATCGGTTTGCCGCTAGAGAAGCATATCAAATCCATTATGTAAAAATATTGAAATAATATTATTATCTATACAAATTAAAAATATTTACTGGTGTACAAACTCGATTCTGCAGTTCTGGATTCCCAGAGGATACATAAAACTTTTTTCGATTATACTTTTTTTTCTTGGCGCCTGATAACATTTTTCAGATATATTTAATTCGATACAAACTAACAATTTAAAAAATTAGTATCTACAGTGTGTCCCCGGATCGACGCATGAATATTTGAAAAAGACTAAAATTGAGTTGATCTTCTGGAGTTCAACCAGCCTGCTTGGATAGAAACCAATTTGTGTCATAATTTTAATTTCGAAAAATCAAGTATGTCTTGGAAATTTACAAAAAAAAATACCGCTGGTAAAGTGCATATTATCACTAACACGAAGAGAAGATGTTCAGAAAGAGAAACTGAGTACGAATTGTCTTCATTACACCCTACATATTGAAGATATTAAAAAAATCTCTTGAAGAAAAGTTATCCAAAATAATAAATTAAACACGTCACTTTATTTTCAGACATTTTGAAAATTTAAATTTTTAAATATTTTCAATAGGGAGGGTGGACTGAAAATAATATCAAAGTAGGCATAGGACTTTACAATTTTGTACTACTACTCAGCTTTTCTTCCTGAAAATATTTCCTTAATAACATTTTATCGTATCTCCTAGATAAAATGCACTTTGCTAGTGGTGTGTTGTGTAAGTTTCTTTCAACTAAAAAATTTGTAGTCTTCTTCACCTGTTCATGAGCCGATCCGGGGACACACTGTATATTTTTTACGCTAATAAAAGTAGAGCGCTATCAAAGTTAACTCAAGTAATTTGTAAAGTTTGAGAGTAATCGTTTAATATTTAAGAAAGGCCGTAGTCTGATTTGATGATTAATTTTATGGTTATAAATTTAAACTATTTTGGTCGAAATAAATATTAAGACCCATTTTCTCATGTGACCGATATTGTTTTATATATATTATGACCGATATACATTTTGACAAGTCATTCACTAACAGTCTGTCGGATAGCTATCATTTTGTCACGATATTCGAGTATTAGACATAAAAATAATACCAGGTGGCAGTAATTTTTATCGTAAAAATTGATACATATATGTTCTAAAGGCACAAAAATTAAAATTTTGACGTTGTTTCTGTTCTTAAATGAAAAGTTGAAATTTCAGTATATATGTATGTGTATGTGGTTACTAGTTCTTCATTAACCGTCCTAAATGAACAGTTAAAATGCAACTGTAAACATAACTCAACCTAATTTTATATACATTTCTGGGTTTCCTTCAAATTTATAACGAAAAAAGTATTTCAGAATGTGCGTTGGCTGCTAATACAACTAAACCCTTTAGGCAACGACAACTCGTTAAAAATATTCATCCAAAAAACAGGTTAACTGGAAAAATATTAACTTCAAACGTCATAATATGGCATATAGAAACAACGACACGGCGAAACCTTAATTGCGCTAGTACAAAATCTCTAAGTCTAAATATTTTGATGTACTAAAACTCAACCTTATTACTGAATCATGGGGATTAAGGGTTTATAATCTTAAACCGTATACTAAAAAAGAGTATCAAGTTTAAAAAGACAACGACAAAAGATTTATCACGTTTGTATGATAATTAAATTTTTCCCTAAAAGTTACAAAGAAAAAAGCAGTGCCAACGCAAAATCTAATAACTTTAATAAAAATTATTGACTTAATAATTACTGAAAAAATCAATTCAAGCCAAGTTATTACCAATAATACATTTTCTATAAGCAAGAACTATTTTTATTAATATGGAATAAATCTAAGATACCTACTCAAAACTGTAAGCAGTTCTAAACACATTTTCGTAACTGATGATATCTTCTTCTCCAACAACTATGAAATAAATTGAAATAGTTTACTTGTTAAAAAAATCTACATTAAACAACCAATTTGATATTGTCCAAGCAAAAATTATAATATATTAATTAATATGAGTAACAATAACCTTTAACAAACAATATTTATATTTTACAAAATAGATAACCGTCAAACTATTTTACAAACGTGCAAAACAATCAATTTAAAAAGAATTGAAACATAAACTACATAAAATAAACTTGATATACCTAAGTCAACTGTCAAGATATCATCATCAACTGACGATTTTTTTTTATCGAATTTAATAAATGTTATATCTTTTAAAATTAAGTTGCACAATAGATAGATATTGCATACAATTATGGTTTTTAGATAATTTTATCAATAAGAACAAATTGAAATAAATACCAGAGGAGAATGAAAGGATTGAAGGAGGAAAATTATTTTATATTTCTCAACGAAAACGTCTTTTATTTAGTATCGTAAGAGCCTTTTAATATTCTTTAATAAGGTAAAATTTAAAATCCTTTATCAAGGTTTTCATGTCCATGATAAATATTTTTTAACTACGGTCTAGTCATATGGATCAATGAGTAGTTCAAATTTAACGCATATTAATCCATACTTACAAAATAATACTTTTTTTTAACTAAAAATATTTTAAATATAGGAACATTTTTCAGTATAGAAGGTTCGTTGATGTCAGCTTTAATGCGTAAGTTTTTTCTTAAATTATACAATGAGGTATTAAGGCAACTTAATAATTTAATATAATAAAATTTATCCACAATTCTCTACTCTGATTGGAAACTTTTTGGAACATATGACGTGTATCTACTACAAAATGATTGATGATTTATTTATGAGGTAATATAAAAATATGTCTCAGACTAATTTCACAGTCATTTTATTGTATTAAAAAGATATTTTTGTTATATTAGGGCATAACTATTTATTGAAACGTTGCTGGCAAAAATATTATGATAGCTTTGAAGGTAGTTGAAGGAACAATCATGAAATTTATGGCATAAAGGGTATAAGCGAGAACAAATATAACCACATCCTGACATTTGACTGTCCTGACATGCACAAATATTAACAACATGTACAAAATATTAATCAATTCACAGAAAAATAAGTAAATAACAAGAAACATGCGGGATAAAGTATTTTTGAGTGTTTGGAAAAATAAAATATAAATAACATATTATATTAAGAAATTATATGAAATAGGGGTTTGTCGTAAGCTAAAAAATTGTGATAAAAAAACAAAATGTATGTCACAGTTTCAAAGGTTGTAAAAATTTATAGTAATATTTATTGTGTTTGGTAATCGATACCGTTTATTGTTTGTACCAGGTGTATGCATCATAAAAAGCTGTTTAAGCTATACATATTTTACAACAGAGAGGTTTTTCTATCAATTAACGGAAAACGCAAAAATCTCAGTCAATTGTAAATGCCACGTATGTTTTCAATACTTACTCGGCTTGAAATTAAATCTATATTTTTTGTTTGGATGCAAATTACTTGTTCCATTGCCATTTGATTCCATTTTCTTTATTTCCGGCCATGAAAATGCGATGGCAATTGAGAAGAATAAAATAACACAAATGTGACTTGCAGACGAGTACTGAATTAAATGCGTATTTAAACTCTAGGATTTTTGCGTTTTAAACTATTATTGCTTGCTTAGCAGCAAAAACTTTTAATTAAACATTGTTGTGCCTTCTTTAAACGATTTATATCCAAAACATGCGGTGCTGTTTTAAAAATTTAAAAAGGCATTCTGCTTTTGCGCAACATACCTTCGTCGGTTTCTAATATTGTGATATTTTGGCAATTGGTGAAATATCCTATAAAGAAGGCTCAAATCAGTATATAATAATTTTCCTTTGATGTAAAGTATATAATAAGGACGTACTGGTTTTAAAAGATATGAAATAGTAAAGAATTATTCAAAATATTAAGGCAGATAATTCTAAATAACTCTCTTATTCAGAATATATCAAGAAAGTTTTATCGATAATATGTAAGTTTAACATGTCTATACATAGAATAGTTAATTAAAGATGATTAGATTCCATTGGAAAATGACTGGGTTGATTATAAGCCCTTAAATGCAAATGTTGATTCATCAAATAGTGGCTTCAATCGCTTTAAATAAACTGTGCTATGCTTGAAGCTATTGTATTTTTGAAAAAATATTTATAATAAATATAGATATATGTATAAAATAAAAATTTATTACGTTCAACATAAAAAACAAATTAGAATATTTAAAATCTGATAAAATCTTATATGTCTTGTCTTCCTGACCGGTCCAATAAAATATTTTCATTTCTCTTCGGTTTCCGATCACTTTTTGAAGAAAGAAAAGTTTTATTTAGTTGTCAATCATCCGATATTTATTATTTAACCATCTTCAGAAATACAAAAATTTAAAAATTCGTTATATTTCTGTTCGTAAAATACTAACCAATATATAGAAATTAGATTTTGAAATATTAGAACACACCCTTCAAAAAGTGTCCAAAAAACCAAGGAAAAACAGGAAAATATCTTATAGACATATATTCATATTATAGGGTGTTATGGAAATGGTGTATTATATTTAAATGGGTGACTCCTTAGATGTCCTAGAGGAAGCCTACATATTCTGTTGTGAAATAATTTGCTTCCATGTGCATTAGATTAAAAATCTGTGTACTTTTATTTATTTCGTTTCCGTTTCCCGTAAATAATTTTTTGTTGTCTTCTTAATTGAAACTATGGAAGGAATTGTTTAGGTAAGAAAGAACTACATTAATTAGTCAAAAGAAAAAGTCTGTTTGCTTTTCGGGTGGTATTAATAACACATACGAATGTGTGGAAACATTATTTCCTAACCACCCGGATGTATTAGTATTAATATTATAGTATAAATATTATTTGTAGAGTTCGAACATACGGAAAAATAGCGGGTAAAATTTACAACATCGCTGACGCTCAGTCTCTTGATTAATTTACAATGTTTACAAATTTTCAGTAATGCACACGGCTTTTTATAACAATGACATAGGTTGATTCATATCTGCTGCAATTTGTTTTCATTTCAGGATTGGCGGGTTTAAATGTAACAGGTAATTCCATTTCATTCGTAATATTTTTCTTAAAGGAAGGTGGAAGTCCATTTTTTAATTATCTATTTTATAGTATTTTAATACAGTCCTACAGAGAGTTTATTTTTAAACTAAAATATGCTTAAAAAACTAGCTATTTGTGTGACAAATTAAAACTGTAAACTTCGTAAACATTTGCAAAATTATAAAAAAAATTATTTTCCGAAATTTCTCAAAATTTTGACGTTGATTTTGTTATTTAAAATCTATTTAAGATAACGGCTGGATAATTAAAAGCATAATTTGAGTTTAGGATTTATTAAATTACTTATTGCTGTTTGCACAGAAAGTTGCAAGTTGACAGCTTTAAAAATTAATTTTTTTATCTCCAATGACAATTCATAACGAAAAGAAACGTATGTTCTTTGTCAAGCAGTTTATTCCCGATCGACTAAATTTTAGGCGTCACTTCGTTATCCTTTTAAATTAATTTTTTCGTAAATATCTAAAAAGGTAAGTTCGCAGACTCCCAGAATTAAGTTTTTATCTCTAACGATAATTTATACCGTTTCGCTGGAAACGAATTTTCATTTCTCGTCTTCCAATAAATTTCTGTTTTTGAAATTTAATATCAGAAGCACCTCGATGCCGCCCGCAATCAATTTAAAACATTTTCAACTGACAATATTTTATTTCGTTTAGGAATTTTACCGGAAATTGCTTCTCTCCAACGTTATACGTGACCATTTTTATTAATTATCAATTCAATTTTAAAATTTTGAGATTGCATTATAGTTTCGCTTTTGCCCTTAAACAATAAATATTATGAGTGATGGACGTGTTTTAGAAGTGTCAATCACATTCATATTTAAAATATTTTTGGAAGAAAAAGGCGAATAATTAAATACTATATTTTCAAAAACTAGAAGATAAATTTCCTTCTTAATTTAGTTAATTTTAACAGGACCACTTATAGAAAGGCTTGGTTACTGTAGAGTAACTGTCTCGTTAATCTAACAATTTACGTAATAATCAAAAATATATATAAAATAAAACGAAATTATACTTGGTATTTGTCACTGATTTATTAAGTTTTGGCGTTACGGCCGGTTCGTAGTAACACTACATCTTCAAGACGCTAACATGATAGCGTAACGGCAAAACTTAATAAATCAGTGGGAAATAACAAAGCACATTTTCGTTTCATTTTATATAGTTCAGACGCATTGTCACAAAGTAACGGACGAGTAAATCAATTCTTTCATCAAAAATATAGTTGTTTTATAATCTAATTTAATTTAAAATAAATAGAGATTAGATGCTATTCGGGAAAAATTCTCCTAAATTACATAAAAATTAGTGAGGAAGAGCTCAAGTTCGAAGACAAAAAGAGGACTATGTAACTAGGAACTTTTGAAGGAACCCAAAATTCACTGTAACAAAACTGGAGGCCAAAATGAACCAGATCGAAATAAAGTTATGCAACAAAATGTCAAAAAATAGAAAAAGAAAATACAGAAATACCTAAATAAGAAACTCATTTCATTTTTATGTGCCTTGCGACGATTCGTAGTACTGACCATTTCAGGTTGAAGATAATTCAATGTAACCTTTTAACCTTCAGTATCCAAAAGATGTTTTCTCTAAGTTTTCATAAAAATATTTCTCCGAAATCGTTTCTACAAGTGGTTATTTCTGATGTTACCTCAATTTTAAGAGTTATCAGGATTTAAAGAAGAAATCAACAAATTAAGGCAAGGTATTAAAATAGAAAAATAATGTGTTGAATTTATGTCGCCTACCTATAAGATGTGATTAAATTGAAATAAATACTGTTCTTTCTGAATAAGTCAACCAAGAAAACTAAATTAAATGTAACACATGTGGTAACGTTCACAGTTACATGTTACATTTATATTTCTACGGTCTGCTCCTCAACATTGTAGGCCATGTTGGTTTTCCACAATACCTACATTTTCTTCGTTTAATTAAAGTATCGGTGAATACCGTATGGAACCCACCAAGAATTTTAGGTATGGAGAAATTATTGATTTTTCGAGGCGGCTAGCGATGCACGCGTTTTAGTACCAGGTACGCTACAAACATTCTTGATACCAAGAATTATAGTAACAATTTTGAAATCATCTTTGAATAGTAAAGCGAGCAAGGTAGTGATTTTCCTGCATGGGCAGTTTCAACTATAAAACTGATGACAATTGGCAACTCAAATACCATTAAGGTAAAGAATTGCTTTATAATCACTCGTTTTAACATTTTTCTGTTGTAAAACCCCTCTTTGTAAAATGTAGTAACCCCTCTTTGCTACGGTCAGGTTTTGGTAAACCATGATGTTGAAATTTGGTTCCATTTTTCTTTACAGCTCACGCTTAAATTCCCCTTATTTTTATCTCCCCTTTTTGAGCCATTGGCAAGTCCGTGTAGCAGCAGCCTTTTTAAACCAGAAAGACATTATTTTGGAGCTTTGGTAGTACTTATTTTTTTTGTAAGCCGTTGGAGGCGTTTTGAGTTATTTAGGAAGCGGGACTTTTGTGGATTTATCCCTCAGAAACACCAACTTTAGCAGCCTCTTTAGTTGGTAGTTTTAACAATTTTATTGAGTTTATATATAGTAGAGGAATTTTATATTTTACGAGCCCATTGTTTATAGAAATTTTACTTTTAAAGCCATAATATATTGATGATAGCGCCGCCTATAAAATTTTAAATAGTAGTAGGTAACATTTTCAGTCGCAAATTACTTTTGATTTTTGAGTACTCTCAGTAATACTTTTCTGTCTTGTAAAGGAAATTGCAATTTTTTATGAGCAGATAAATAATATATTTACATTTTTATCACATTACCACGGTCATTTCTACTGTTTGATCTTTGGTTTATTTTTTTATTAAAGTAATGAGTAATCAGATTAACTTAATTTATCGTATAATCCCTAGGAATAATAAATAATAAGTTTAGCACGCCCACTTACAGGGATGTACTACACTGCACGGAAAGAAAAGCTTAGTTAAATTTACTCTAAAAAATGTAAAACTAACCATAATTTATGGCTCTATATGTGACTGGAATAACTTTTATTAAGAACTGCTATTAAATTATAGCACAATTTAACCTACATTTTACTAAAATCTCTTATAAAATTTAATAATATCTTCTGTAAAAACGTCGCTTGATTTCAGTGATCGATTTATGTTTCTTGGTAAGTTCTTTTCTTATTATTTGTTACGAAAATTGTTATCATAGGAATCTATTGCATCTCATTTATGCCTTTTATTCTTTTACTTCACTTACACTTCATTTAAATTGGTCATACTGGAGTTATAATGAATTATTTTCACTACACATTCGTTGTAAAACCTGCAATATATTTTAGTAATTACGTGAATTTACTAAATTTATTATAAATTCTAACTATACTTTTTCAGAAATTATGTGTATCTAATATTATTTTGGTATGGATTAATAATCAAAATTGTAATTAATACAATTCAAATCGTACAATGAAATTTTAACTATAATAATTTTACTATATTGTTCTTTCCGAGTATATATATTTGTTGTAAAATTTACAATATATTTTAGTAATTGATTTTACTGAATTCATTAGAAATCCTAACTATAGTTTTTGTATAGGTGTATTATGTTTACAATATTATTTTGGTACGGATCCCTAACAAAAAATTTAATTAATACTATATTTTATAGGAAATTTTGCGTTAAATTCTTTACTATAATAATTTTACTATACCCATTTTTCCGTGTGCAGATTTCAGATTTTAGTTCTAGCTAAGTGGTGCCTTAATTATATCTTATATTATATTATTATCTCCGGGGAAAATTCATTTGAAATCTGTAAGTGTCTAGAGGGTAAGTGTGATGAATCCACTCTAAAGCAGAACAACCTATTCCCATATGATACGACGAACGACAAGCTGGTCTGGGCATCCTTCGACTTACAAAAAGCGTATGTTAAAGGGTTATAATGTAGCAACATAATAATATATGTTATGAAATGGTGAAGTCTCATTAAATATATTTTTGAAAGTTTTCGTAACATTGCATCTTGTCATTTCATCACCATACAAAATGTTGCTCTCGTTGAAAACTGAATTCAGTTATATTTGCTGCGCTAAAATTCAAAACTTCCCTAATCGAATGAAACGAAGTCGCAATATACTCATATTTGTGTCTAATAGGAAATATGTGAACTCAAACCGCAGACAAGTTTAAAATTTTTTATCAAAAAACACACAGTCGTCGGAGCAGGGAAAACCTTCTTACAGAAACTTTACACCTTCCAAACTTTTTAAATAAATTACCAGGTAGACAACCTTTTTATATAAACTGGAGTAATTTATAAACTTGAAATTAGTTTAGCTCGCATCAAATTTTCATAAATAATAACAACACGAGGAAAAAATTACGACGCATAACTTAGTTGAAAGTCGTTGCGTAAATTCCCCAGTCTAAAATTAACATTTTGGGTGCTAAAATATATTACTTGCTATAAATTGTTATGCAAAGAAGGTCCAAGTATCCAAGTAATCGTCATTTTCTTGCTACAGTTAAGCACTAACAAGTTTACATTGTTTATACGGTACAATATGCTAATTCCTCGTTCTGTTTTGTTACGTTAAGATGGTCAACATAACTCAAAGCTTTTAATGGGCGCCTTTTATCGTCCTGTCTTCTCCAGAGGCATCAGTTTGTGTAAGACATTTTGTCGTAAAGTTTTTAGTGTATTTATCAAGCCATCTTGGAATTCGGTTACTAACTTTAAGAAAAAGTGACCTGTTTTTCTATAAAAAGGCACATTTAAGTTACATTTAAAAAATTTAAAACATCGCAACAAGTATTTTTTTATTTAATAGGACGATTCATCATGTACTTTGAAATGAAACATGGTATTTTAATTTAAAATGATCTAATTTTGACTTAAATAATACAAAATTCAATCTTTATTTTAAATATGACGTTTTACCAGTGCTACTACTCCTTGTGTAATAAGTTTTATGCACTTCACAGAGAAGTGATAGGTCGGTATTGAAATGAGACCAATCCGGACATTTAGAATTCTGATAAACCAGTGACTTTTTTCATATTAATCCAATATGGTGAAATTTTATTTATCCAATTAGAGTCAAGATAGAACACGCTGTATAAAATAAATAAACAATATTAGATTTACAGTATCGCTAGACCCATTTTCATAAATGCCACCTAATGCCGTGGTTAAAAAAATTATTTCATAGTGTTTTTTGATTTTTTTTACAGACCTGACAAACTTTTTTTTTAGTTTTTAATTTATTGCTCTTAAGCTGCTATATCAAATGAAATAAAACTTCAGGCAATTATAAAGAACACTTATTTATGTATTCTACAAACTCCATAGTTGTTCGATGTACATACGATAAAACGATAAAGATATCATCTAGATATCTTAAGCAAAATTTTGTTTGGCGGCGGTATGCATTGCATAGCACTTCATGCTTGCATATGGATGTATTTTAACCAAGGTTGGTAAATATCATGAAATTTGATTTAAAAAAACTGACTCCACACCAGTCCATATTAGAAGCTGTTACTGGAGCATCGTTATGAGTAAAGAATCTATTTTCTAAATAGAAGTCGGACAACAATCCTTCAATGGTTTCATGATTATCTGCGTATTTCATATCTTAAATTTAGAGAGAGAGCGGTCGAATGCTCAGTACAATGCATTTCTTCTACTCGTATTCTCCTCTGGAACAGGTAACACTACATGGAATGGAATAAATATAAAATGAAGATTGGTAAAAATAAATCGTAAAGAATTAAAATAAATGTACAACTGAACAATAGATATTGAAAACTTTAAAATTATATAAGTAATATCCTCAACAAACCTGCACCTGCACTGCACAAAACCTCTCGATTCAAGAGATTTCGAAAACCCGTAAAAAGTATCAAATAATACTTTTTTATGGATATTACGAGTACAATAGATTTTGAATAATAATATCACTTAATTTACTATATTTTCTTATCCTAAGCTTCTTGATATCCGTGTAAGCAATTTCAGGTAAAATTAATATTTATTCACAAAATAAATTTTCCAAACCCAATAACTTCTACCTAACTAAATACGATATATCACTTAATCACTTTTAAAAAAGTATTATTATAATTAAGTTTTTTGACAAATAGAAAATCGTATTCCCTCACTTTTATAAAAATGGTAATAAATATTATACAAATGTTTTGTCTCGCCGCTGGTCCGCTACCCGCTTTCCCGGCCTAGACTAGATTCAAACTCTGGCAACTTCGGGTATTTTATTCTTCTTTGTTATTTTAGGGAAAAACTTAATAATAAACTTATAAACTGATAATAAATTTAAAAACATTTTAAAAATATATTTTTCTTAAAATTAATCGAAGGTAATAGAGCTCGTTTTTTTATCGATAAAACTTTTCACGTTCACGATCATTTTTATTTTGGAAATTTTATGAAATGTCGTTGGCATGTTTATTCTGGTTAAACCCCGAGAGCGAAGCACGAGTGATTTAATCTATGAATAAACATGGCGATCATTGAGTAAAATTTCCAAAACAAAATAAAAGATTTTTAGTGTGAATGATTAATTTTATCGATTAATTAAAACGACGATCGAGTTACATTTGATAAGAGTATTTCCAGAACCGAAATTAAATATTATAATAATTCGAGAAATACTTTTAATATATACAATATCGATACTAGCTTATGTTATCTACTCCAGATACCTTTTAACATTTCGTGAGTTTAAGGTTATGAAATAATCTTTTAAAAAAAATTTCCTCATATATTTAAAAAAAAATTCCAAAGGATAGGTCAACAAGAGGAAAAGCATATAGAATAAAAGTATATTTAAATAAATCATTGTGATCTGGCGTCCAGACCGGGACAAATAAAAGCTGTAAAATTGCATTTTCAAGTATCTGTGGGACTTTAAATACGAAAAATTCTGTTAGACAAAACACCACGATAAAGTATCTTTAATATTTGAGAGGATTCGAAATGGAATTCCTAAAAATAAAACTTTTCTGTTATTTCAACTTTAAATTACTTACGAGTATTGTACTGTTGCACTTTAGTCCAGTTAGTTTCGATGTTTAACAACCAGTTCTGCAATTTTATATAATCTGATCTTCTCAGAGAAAGTAGTAAAAATTGTTACACATAATGTAGTCATTAGAAATATAAAGAAGTTGATTCGACTGTTTTGCTTAAACTTATACCTTATAAATTTATTATTTATTTTTAAGTACCTATAACTTGAGACTATAATCTGAGAGTAGTTCGATAAACTGAGAAAATAATTATGTTTCATCTCTATGCATCTGTAGTAGCTGGAATGTTATTAATATAAGTACCACATTATAACATTTCGCAAAACGTATTCTTTAACAGTAGGTGAGAAAACTTAAAATCAGATACGTGATATACTACTATCTTATAAGCGAAGCATGGGCTATCAATAACTCATTTTTTGGCGATTGTTACAACTAGGTAAATACAACGTCGGGATTTATGATATTTTATCTTCATTCATTTGTTCGTGTGAGCACTCGTTGTAGTTTTTTCTGTATGGAATTTAATAATGAAAATATTTTTTGAACGAAACCGACAACTTAAAAATCGGTCTAATAGATAAAGTAATTTATTATTTACTGAATCCAGATTCTAATGAAAGCCGCTTACATAAGACTATTTCAAACGTATTTTAGCTGATTAATTAGGTTATAATAAGAACTGACAAGAATGACACTGGCATCTAATGCATATTTTAAAATTCTTAAAAATTCACAATATTACAAAAGTCCCTTAAAATAACACAACTACAGCAAATACTATTGCTAAACAGATATACAGGGTATAACTAAATAAGTGTAAAACATTTAAGGGGGTGATTCCTCATCGAAAAAAAGATAGGATCTTTCATATAAATAAACTTCATTGAAGCATCCCTTGTTAAGATACAGCCCCTTAAAGGGGGTACATAAAATTTATAAATAAACAAAACTAATTTATTAATAACAAAACATTCAAAAATTTACAAACTGACAGCTTGATACCAATTTAATTGTCACTATCGCTAATAGGGGCCTACTGGATAAATTAGTTTCGTATTTTCGTTTTATGGCGATATGTATCTTGTTCGTAAAATAATTTTTTGCTGCGAACTGGTTTATTTTGGGCAAAAAATTCAAGAGACATTTTTTGTTTAGAATGAAACAGGCTATCGGAAATAAATTTTTAGATGGTAAACAAATAATAAGACAAAAACTTACATTGGAAATAAATTTTAGGGGTTGCGTTTTCCACCCCTTACAACCATGGGGTAAACCAAATAAATTACTGGCTAAGTGTCTTTTTGGTAGTAGCAAATGTCAGGTTAATTTCAATATTGTAACTTTTTAGTGCTTTTGAAAAAAATTGTTAAACAAATTTTATGTACCCCCTTTAAGGGGCTGTATCTTAACACGGGATGCTCCAATGAAGTTTCTTTATATGAAAGATCCTATCTTTTTTTCGATGAGGAAGCACCCCCTTAAATGTTTTACACTTATTTAGTTACACCCTGTATAGTAATGATCATCAACCGAAATTCCAAATATTTGCATTGAAACCTCTTCCAAAATTAATGATAGTTGACGACCAACTTAGTTTATTAATTGGACAATTTTAGTCTTATTGATTCGGTTCGCAAATATTCCTTGGGAATAATAGCTATCATTATTGACTCGTGGTATAATCTACTATAAAATAAGAAACTTTTTTTTTTATGATCAAACACAAGCACTTTAGGGCACTCTGGGAGTGGTGCATGTGCGCAAAAAGCGATTCACGTTGGTTTTGAATCGTTGGAGGTTATATTCGTTGGGAAAAACGACCTCGGGAAGGTCGCTCCACAAGGAGGAACTCCTCCAGATGAAAGAATTCTTAAATAATGAAGTTCGAGAAGTACTAAGCTTAACCACATATGGATGGGCGGCAGTGGTTCGTCGTGTATTTCTACTATTCGTCGCTCTGGGCGGAATTTAGAGGGCAAGGTCAGCCGAGCACCTTCCATGAAAATATCTGTAAAAGAGAGTCAAATCCCTAGAACTATAAGATTCGAGGAATTTTCCATGCAGGCAATTATGTTTCCAGGAATTTTACATTCGGGTAATCTTCCAGTCGGGTAATTGTGTCCGGGAAATTTTCGTTAAGTCAATTATTTTCGGGATATTTTCCGGGACCCGTTTCGTTTCATTAGGAATCAACATGACTTTAGTTTTCGGGACAATAGCATTAAACGTTCAAATATTTTTATTCTAAATATTTAATTTCCTTCACACAAATGATAAAATGAAAAAAAAAAGGTGTGCAGTCTCCTCTTACGTTTATCTGATGGATAATACAATACTGGATAAAAAATAAGATTGACCTATAGTATTGAAGTAAACAATGTAAAATAAAATTAATTTCAGCATCTCGAACGGATTTTGGGTTTTTAATTTAGATTTTTAAAATACTTTTTGAAACACTTGGCCACTCTATTGAAAGCAAAGTCTACATTTGGGCAATAATGTATAGCTAAAAAACACCAGTTAAAATTTGAATTATTAAACAATCTTCTTAAAATATTTTATGCATCTCGGATATGTTAAGTTATTAATACAATTTACTAAATAAGGTACAACAACAGCGGTATACAGCTTAAAGAAAGAGAATAGATTTAATATAATAGAACTAGGATAGCTGAGACTGTAATTGGATCTTCCTGTATGCAAAGTGAAATTTTGTAGGCAATACTCTGGGAATAAGATGCAATAATATTCATGATTAATTAAATAAAGGATTTATTCCTTGGTGGTGGTATACAATTTTAGTTTTTGAATAATTTATATTGGGATTTAATAGGATATGATTATCCATAAAAGATTACTAACTTTTAATGTAATTTTAAAGATGTATTGAATATGTAATATAATTTAAAGGAATACTATTTCAAATTTCAATAGTGTGCAACAAGTAAGAATTTCTTTTCATAGTTTATTTTGAAAAATACAGAAACGCTTAGAATTAAAACATACCGGGTGATGCGTCATTCAGTTGAACATAGAAGATGCCTGAATATTAACTGCCCTGTACATTTTATAGAAAAACTGCATTACAACTTCTTGAAGAGGTCGCCATGGTAAACCCATGTGCCCAGTTTGCGTACATTTTGGTGAGCCAATCAGCCAATCCTAAGTTATTCAATTAAATATGATTTCAAAACTCTCATAGTTCGGGTAATAAAAATTGACTAATTTTCGTTTTATTAATGTAAAATTGAATTTGCTGATGTTTGCTGTATTACCTGAATCTTTGAATTTCAAACTATAAACTAATTTGATATGACCAATTCATAATGCGATGAACTCCCAAATCGACATGACTTCAGAGGGCATTTCGTTTCGTTACGTTCTGTAGCGCACGTATCCGTGTAAACCAGCCGTTTGTTTCTCAATATAAGTTGTTAGATTTTTACATTGATCCGCTTTTCTTTAACCTTCGACATTCAAAGCCTGAACTATGACAGTTTAGTGATTTTGCCATCAAGTATAATTGAATAGCTTAGGATTGGCTCACTAAAATGTATTCAAACTCGGCACATGGGTTTATCATGTGCCGAGTGCCATGTTAAAGAAGATATAATGCAGTTTTTCTATAAAACGTACAGGGGAGCCAATATTGAGCCACCTCGAAAATTACATGGGATTTTCTATGTTCTTAGTATCAACGCCAAAATACAAAGATATAGTAATAAAGAAATAAAAAGTTTGAATAATGTTTTATTAAGCAGCTTTAATACTTATAAAAATGAACCACAATACAATCTAACTGTTAACATTTTTCAAATCCAATTAAATTGGTAAAATTTTTATGTTTTGGTAGGCAAATAAATACCATACTAATCATAATAATCCATCAGGGAAGAAAATAGTATTAAACTTTTAATTAAAATTACAGAAAAGGATGAACATAAGAACGTAAGCCATTGTAAGTACACCTAATATGCACCAACTATTGACGGCATTACGATTTCAAATGTGCAACCATGAAAAATATTTATTCTCTTTATTTCCCTTATTCCCTTTGTTGTATATTTATTGGACCACACTGGAAACGGGATCAATCCTAGTATTTAAATGGATTAGATGAAATATTTTCTATCACACCTACAATTTGTGTACGCTAGGGAAAACTAAGTCGACTTTAAGCATATTAATTGCCAACAAAAGGAAACGTTGTATGTATTCGTTTATTTTGTTTTAAATTGTAATATTTAAAATATTATCGGTAATCAAACGGGAAATTTTTATTACTATAGATAATTTTGGTATGGTATGCATGTACGGTCTATAAATTAACAAAATATGTATTTCCTATTTTAAACTTTGAAATTTTACTTGACTATAATTTAATTTTAAAGGAAATGTGGATGGATCAAAGTATTTTCCTGTTCGCATGGATGTAAGGTAACAACAAATTTGATACCTCCTTGATAATTTCTCTTTGCTTACTCGAATATCACGTTACCTTCCTTAACTGCACAATTTCCATGATATTAGATACACTATTATACGCCATCTTTCCTTGACTGAATCAATTTGACTAAAACTATTGATATAGTAACATTACCAAAATTCATATAATATATTGGCTGCATTCAGCAGAGCTCATCAATGTATACGCGATTTTTAATCGGTGACGTCACGATACGCATCGATTTGTAGCTTTGTTGAATGTATTTTGTTGTCAGTTTCTTGTTTGGTTAGGATCTCTTCTAAATACTTTCAACAAATATTACATTTTTTCTCCACGAAATGGATAATTTTATTTTTAATGCGCCACTTCACTAGCGGAGAGCGTGATAATATGTTTTTATAATTATAATTCACTTCGTTCGTAATTTTTTTATAAATTTTACTCCTCAACCTGACAAACAAAACTGACATAAATCGCTTTTTAAATTCGATGGAAAGAATGTCGTCCGATTTCCCATCGATTTGTGAAATCGATTTATTTTACTTCATTCAGCGGATGATTACTAATCGCTAACAAATCGATGGGTCATGTCAAATTTTTTTTATGATCAAACACAAGGCCTGTAGGAAAAAGCCTTTAAGGCACTCTGGGAGTGGTGTGTGTGCAAATAAAGTGATTCGCGTTGGTTTTGAATCGTTGGAGGCTATATTCGTTGGGAAAACGACCTCGGGAAGGTCGTTCCATAGGGATGAAGTCCTCCAGATGAAAGATTTATTAAATAATGAAGTTCGAGGACTAGTAAGCTTAACACATATGGATGGGCGGCAGTCGTTCGTCGTGTATTTCTGCTATTCGCCGCTCTGGGCGGAATTAAGAAGGCAAGGTGAGCCGAGCACTTTCCATGGAAATATATGTAAAAGAGAGTCAAATCTCCAACCTATCCTCGATGTTCTAGGCTGTCGAGGCTTTTCGTCAGCTCGTGGTCTCCGATCACACGAATGGCCCTCCTTTCGATGGAATCCATTAGCCGAAGAGTATGTTGGATGCAGAGCTCCAGACATGAGAGCAGTACTCTAGTGATGGTCGAATCTGGGCTTTGTATAATATCAAAAGTTGTTGAGGTGTGTACAACTTTTTGGTTCGGAAGATTACACCAAGTTTCTGAGAAGCTATCTTGGCGATTGCGTGGTTATGCCAAGATATCTTTAATCTCAGATTGACGCCCAGTAAATTAATAGATGAAGCCAGTGGAATTGCGTGTCCTGCCATAAATAGATCCGGTTCTGTAATGTTAACCTTTTTAGAGGAAACTGCTGCCCGGGATTCCTTAGCGTTGAATTCGATTTGGTTACTGTCACCCCAAGCCAAAATCTCTTCCAGATCTTTGTTGGGGCGTGATACTTCATGTTGTCGGCGAAGATGTGCGTCGGCAGCCGATGTTTGTGCATTCAAAGAGAAAGATGAGACAAGTGTGCTATCGTCAGCAAAGCTAAATATCGGATTTTTAGTTTTCACTAGAAGGTCGTTAATGTAGAGTACGAAAAGGGTGGGAGACACCGGCATTAATGGTGAAGGTGTCCGAGAGAAATCAGTTATTCGCGCCATTTCATATAGTGACTCTTGCCTCTCTGCAACTAAATACTTGCACAACGTAAAAGTGGCAAGTGAGTGAGGACTCTTAAGGTTAAAATGGAGCTAAAATTCGTCAGTTCCTTATTTTCGCCCGTTTCCTATTTATTAACAATGTTAAGTCAAACTATATTTACAACCAAATTAAATTTAAAACAGGAACGCTCGAAAATAAGAAGAAATATTTTTATTTCGCGCATTTTTCGTGCTAATCTATTTTCCTCGGGATATAATGCTGACATATTTCGTTGCTTGTACCTGAAGATAATAGAGAGTTTGTGTACCTAAAGCTAATTTTTCCACAGAAAGGCTTTATGTTACGCTTCGTGAAAGAATTTTGTTTTTTTAGTCGCCGGTGTTGCATGTAGGTGCACCGGATAATTTGCTCTACTTTTATATACCTGGGAAAACAGGTTATTTATCAGGACTGAAATTGCTTTAGAAAAAGTTTTACCCGAGGTAATGAAGACGAAAATTCCGTAAAATTTTATTGTAGGTACATCTATGCAAAGTCCCTCAGGACAAAACTGTATCCTTTCCGTAATTGGATTTGGCAAGGAATTTCATTTAGGATTCAAGTTTTTCATTCAGTTATGATAACTAAACAAATATTTATAGATGTTAAGAGTGATGTTTTAATGTTTATTGGCGACTTAAATAACTTACTGAACCTATCCCTTTACCCAGCCGAGCTAAATTGATGTCTAACTTATTTGGGCTTCTTAGAAACTGACAATATACCCATTTTAAATAAATATTTGTGATCAAAAGTTCATTAATTTGCTTCTATGTTCTTTCAATTTCTAAGTAGAACAATACAACTTAACTGTAATCAATCGTGGTGTAGCAAAATAAGCAGTCCCAACGAACGTTGTTCTTATATCGTGTAAATAATTAGCAAAAAATTTGTAATATCTGGTTTCTGGTGATAGAAATTAAATTAAAACCACACAAAGGATACCAATAAAATAGCTAATTTAATTATGTAATTTAACATAAAGCGAGGAAAACAGATTATGACGTTAATTTAAATGAGAAGGTGGACTGTTATTTTTCCATAATAAAGATTTTAAAATTAATTAGTATGTACAGGGTATCCATTTCTCAGTGATTTTACGGGGCTTCTCCGTTATTAGTAACTATAGGAGGAGGCGGTTTTCGCAACATTGAGCTACTGTTTTATGAAACAAAAGATGTCCCATTTTTCTAGGCCTCCTCGTTTTTGATATACAGGATGTTTTTGAGATTTTTACATTTTGAAACACCTCCATTTTTCTACGTTCAATAGTTTTCAAGAAAAAAATCAAATTTATTTTTTAAAATGGGCCACATATATTATTTTTTAATAACGTAATTCAGTTTTTAACAAGTTCCTCAGAAATATATATTTTAAAACAATATAGAATTTTAAAAAACAAAGGAACGCAATCAGTTGTGTCATAATGAAAAATTCTGTTTTGGCAGAATATTCAGGTTCTCTAAGCTGTTTTATAATTTCTAATTAATAATAAAAAATCAGTTTGTCCTAATTATTACAGCCAATATTTATAGGAAAAGTTGCCAAGAGAAATTGCTGGAAATTATTTGCAAGTTTGTAGGCCGGCCGCTAGGGGGCGTAACACGAATAGTAATTTGTTGCCAGTCGATTTCTCTACAATTGACATAGGTAAGGTATATTGATAATACTTATAAATAAATCTCACTTGTATCGTGAACAACTTTGCTTAAATTCTTTTTTCTCTAGCCCTGCAAATAAAGTGGTGGAGGTAACGCAAACATCGATTTGCAAAAAATGCAATATCTCAGGAACGCCTTATCTGAAAATATTCAAATTGGTGTTATTTAAAAGACCTCTTCTTGCTTTATTAGCTACACTGCAAGCGATGTCTATGTATTTTCTACTCTAGTCGCTAGATGGCGCTTTCAACAGATTTAACATATTTGTCGTTTTTCTCGAAAAACTTAAATGCAATGGTAAATATGTTATTACACCAGTACAGAGAGGAATAAAGGCCAGAGCAAACGGTGAAAACCGTAAGTTAATATCTTTTTTCTAACCGGAGATATCAATGAAAAATTAATTTATATCCTACTAAATCTCCCGCCCCGGTACTTACATAATAATATGTTGCAAAAAATAAGAAGGCTTTGGAAACAAAATACATATTGTATATAATAGGAGTATTGGGAAGAAACGTTCATTTTATAAAGCATTCCAGTGCTTCCTTAAATGCTCAAACTGTCTGCCATCCTGTCCCACACATTGTCTGAGCTTTCCTATAGTAGAAAGAGCAGCAGCTCTTCCGCTCTTGGCAGGCGAAGAATTGCCTTTTGAATTTTGTTCTTCATATCTTCCCTGGTCGTAGGCCTAGCTTGGAATACAATATATTTTAATCGTCCCCACAAATAAAAGTCCAAACAGGTCAAGTCAGGTGACCTGGCTGGCCACGGAAAAAGGCTTCCTCTTCCTATCCATCGGTCTAGATATGTCTCATTCAGGTATTCTCGCATATTAATTGAAAAATGTGCTGGACAGCCATCGAGCTGCAGGAACATATTTTGCCTGGTTTCAAGAGGCACATCTAATAAAATACATAATTAATTTCTAAGGAACTCCAAAAACAGGTTCCCATTTAGTGATTGGTCAAAGAAATAGGGTCCAATAATTGGACCCCCTATTATGCCATACCATACGTTGATACTCCAACGTCCTTGGTGCTGAACTTTCCCGCATAAAGTGAGGGTTTTCTGTAGCCCAATAATGCGTGTTATGCAAATTTACCCTTCCGTCGCTATTAAAAGTAGCCTCGCCTGTCCAAAGAATTTGGGATAAAAATTGAGGGTTGTCATTGATCATGCCTAAAAGCCAGTTGCAATGATCCAGCCTCCGACAAAATGTTGTTCATTTAACGCTTGGTGCATAACGATATGGTAAGAATGTAATCTAAAAAAATTATATATATATAGGTATATCAGGTAAATAATCAAAATAACTCCCAAAAGAACACTTTAAAAATATGTTTTCCATTTTCACAGATAAAACGCCACCTTTCATAACTGACGCAAATAAGTATTATAACGTTCTACATTTCCTAACCAGTTGGTAATTAGAAATCTTATTGTATGAAACATGTTTTGTATATATTATATTTTAAAATATAATAAACTTACCTATGCTCATTTAATAATAATAATAATAATAATGTTTATTCCCAACGAGCTATTTTAGTCCATTACATGGAATATTATAACATAGAACATAAATAAGTAATTAATCAATATAAAAATTCAAAATAAAAATTATTATAAATGGTTTTTTTTTAAGTAATTTGTATGTTTTCCAGAAAAAATTTCTTTGCATTTTTTTTAAACAATTTTAAATTAAAATTTTAAATTAAAATTTTTTGTTAATACTTTAGATAATGTAAATATTTATTCCATCAAATAAAATAGATTTCATCCCTATTCTACTTTTTACTTGTTTTTTTTTTTTAAATGGTCAATATTTCTGGTATTATGATTGTGTATATCAGTTAATTTTACAAATTTTATACAAGATTTTTTATTTTGATTATTAATTGCATGAATTTAAAATATTTTGAATGATATTCCCAAATCGGAAGATAATATCTTAGTACTAACATGGGGATTAAACTCTATATATGCTAAGACATTGATAACATTTTCTTCAGTTTTGCCAGTACGACGTCTCCGAAATTTTAGTGAGCTTAAGCTTCCAGTCGTACGTGAGCGTTGTACCAAGCGCGGAAAAACTCTTCTGCCATAATGACGGCGATTTGGCAATGAATAACTCCTTTCAGTGCATTTTGAAAGCACTCGAAGTAAACAGCAATCATATCACCTGCTTCTTCATTAGTAAACGGCATTTTTAAAATTCAAAAATTTAATGGAAACGGATCTCAAAATGAATAATTTGACGTTTCTTCCCAATACTCCTATTATATATAATATGTATTTTGTTTCCAAAGCCTTCTTATTTTTTGCAACATATGTAAGTACCGGGGCGGGAGATTTAGTAGTATAAAATTAATTTTTCATTGATATCTCCGGTTAGAAAAAAGATAAGAACTTGCGGTTTTCACCGTTTGCTCTGGCCTTCATTCCTCTCTGTATTGGTGTAATAACATATTTACCATTGCATTTAAGTTTTTCGAGAAAAACGATAAATATGTTAAATCTTATGAAAGCGCCATCTAGCGACTACAGTAAAAATGGCATAGACATCGCTTGCAGTGTAGCTAATAAAGCAAGAAGAGCTCTTTTAAATAACACCAATTTGAATATTTTCAGATAAGGCGTTCCTGAGATATTACATTTTTTGCAAATCGATGTTTGCGTTACCCCCACCACTTTATTTGCAGGGCTAGAGAAAAAAGTGTTTAAGCAAAGTTGTTCACGATACAAGTGAGATTTATTTATAAGTATTTTCAATATACCGTACCTATGCCAATTGTAGAGAAATCGACTGGCAACAAATTACTATTCGTGTTACGCCCCCTAGCGGCCGGCCTACAAACTTGCAAATAATTTCCAGCAATTTCTATTGGCAAGTTTTCCTATAAATATTTTTTTCCGAAAGCTGTACGGTGAACGGTTTCCGAGATATAGCCGCTTACCTCGCTTAGTTGGCCACCCTGGGGTGTACACTAAAATATGACATGGAAAATCACGACACTGATCAAATAAATGTGCTTTTGCTTCAATTGGAACAAATCCAATTATAATAATAAATAATAACGTGAAACATCTCTAACATAATAGAGAACCATTTGAGAAATATTTATCGCACCAGTATTTTTTTTTTAATGTCATGGCCTACTCAAAAAAATTGTATATTTTTTAAAAAACGTTAATTTCGGGAATAATATTAAGACTAAACATAATTATATATTTCTGAGAAGCTTGTTAAAAACTGAATTACACGATTAAAAAATATTTAGGGTGACCCATTTTAAAAAGCAAATTTGTTTTTTTTTGATAATTGAACAGGTTACTGGACTACACGTACACAACATAAAGTTAGACAAATTCAATATTTTAAATATAAATACCAAAATTTTTTTTGGTATTTATGTAGTAGTTAGTAGTGGTTCTAGTCAGATGGATCTACTTTTGGAAATTTTAAAATTTGGTATATATTTGTATATAATGATAAGTAAGTCAATATATTATTTTATTATAATATTTTAGGTAGAAAGAGGTTAAAAATTAATTTTCTATCCATAATTTCCAATTTTAATTTCAGGAATCATATAATATGATCTAGGAAGGGAGACAAAAATGAGAATGAACACTACACAAAGGACAACATTAAGGCAGCTAATTTGATAATGTATTTCAAAACAAAAAGGAAAACAATAAGCTATGACGTTAACTTAAAGCAAGCTGAATTAATTTGTATTGTCGAATTTAAATGAACAGGTGGGTTGTTATGCTTTCATACTGATTAATTTTAAATAAATTAGGATTTCTTGGATATTATAAAATATTGAGACGAATAAAAAATTGAAAAAACAGATTTATTTAGAAAAATTGTATAAAAAATTGGCCCCACAAAATAGTACCGAAAATTGCTCGAAAAAATGTAATCGTAATATAGTAAAAGATAACAAATATTGATATTTTTTGTTTCTTTAGGTTCCTTATGTTCGTTGATTTAAAAATCATAAAAAGAAATTTCAAAATTTAAATCCTAGTTGAATACTTGTAATAATCGGTAGTTAATTTAATTGATTATGAAAATTAGTCCGAGACGTCTCATAGATACTATGTTAAAAGAGGAATTATACCTATACATTTAATCGATTAAACTATCCAAAATATATTGAGCATGATTTGGTTGGAAAATAGTTGAATGTGTCATAATTTAAGAAAAACACGAGACCGCGAAGCGGTCGAGGGCTTTTATTTTAAAATTATTTGGCATGAAACTATTTGCCAAAAAGCACATGCATGCAAAAAATATTTGGATATTTTAATTCATTTAAAAGGACGAGTGGTATACGGCTAGATTATTTCCTGAATAACTTAACTTAAACAAAAACAACCATAACAAACCCGAACAAAGAATTTTGTTGATAATAAAACTTGACATTTATTCGCGATTAAACAGGTCTTGTGATTTAATCACTTATCTGAACAAAATTTTGTTCAAGAAATTGTGGTTCTGATTGGTCTATTTCACAACGAGGGAAATAATCATAACAAAATCAAACTTACCGACTATTCCAAAAAACATTAAGTTGATTAGTTGATATGAGGTCATAAATTGTACATAGTGGTCCGCTTATTTTTGTCCAAACCATACATTTGAAATTATAAGTCTAATATAGTGTTTTGTTATTGTTAATAAATTATCTTGTTTTATGATTATTATGTAGTGCATTATTATAAAATAATTTTTAAAATATTCATTTTAGTACCTACTGCATTGAATTATCTTTACAAAATTATGGAAAATACAGGTCCGTATCCTGAAACTTTCATGAAGATGATTAAAAAGACTCGAAACGTAACTAAAAGATAATGTGTGGTACTTTATTGAACTTAGAATGAAAAAAGGTCTTAAAATCATCCATAGAGGTCATCTTATCTTGGGCATGGTGGTGAAAAAAGTTGCAGTTTCTAAAAATATAATACCCTGTAAACTGTGTCATTTTTAATTCTCCACAAAATTTTACATAATTTTATATAAAATATTCTAAATTAAATCGGTTTTTAGCATAGAAAACCTAATTTTTACTCTTCGGCAGATGAAAAGAAACGGTTCTCAGTTTCCGAAGACAATTTTTATATTTTGTAACGGGTGGTGTTGTTTTTATATTATGCTTTTTCATTATTCCATTAGCTTTAATTTGTCGTCACGGTGGTCTATAAAGTCACTGTAGAATCTCAGCCACAAAGACTGATATCTGTACTGTAATTGATGCATGTATAATTGCATTACATTTACATTATTACATTTTGGTGTTCCTGCTTGTTTTGCTCGCGTTTGTACAATTTTGTAGAATTTGCAAGTCCTAGCATTTCTTTCTTCCCCTCATTTAAAACAAATATTGTGTGCAAGACGAGATTAGTTAGTATATCTTTCAATCAATTTTTGGACCATTGTTCGGAGTCTTGGATACTTCATTTCTTTCTTGTCTTTAGCTGCGGCCTGTAGAAGCGATGAAGAGATAGTTCTGGGTTTACTCCTTGGATCCTTTAGTTTCCAGAATTGCGATCCTTCGCTAAACCAACGATTTAGCCCCATAATCAATAAATAGTTGATTTACAGATTCGCTAACTATATAGTTATTCATCAGTTAATTGCAATAATTCTATATTGCAGTCGTTCGGTGAACTCTCTTCATAACCAAAGCCAGACACTGGATTCGAACAACGTTATTCGTGATTTGTACCAAATAAGCCAGGACCTATTCTGTTGGTAAGTTACACCACCAATTCCAAGTAAAATAACTAGTTCATTCATTGTAAAACCACATAATTTAATTGAGAGTTATAATTCAGTTTGAAATTTGCAAATATTATTCGGCATTGCAGTGAAATTACTCGTTACATTTTTTTCCTTATCTCAATTATTTTTATTTCATTAATTACATACACAACAATTTAATTAGAGGTGATTTTAAAATTGATTAATATTTCGTTTTTGTCCAATACACCCTCTAATGATTGTCATTTTTATCACTTGCTTACCGAAGTGACCACTGAGGAAAAAGACAGTAAATTATTAATATTTTCATTATTTCCCTTTAAAATAGATATTTATATCGTTTAGACATTGACTTAGACAAAGTTATAATTTTTGGTTTACTTCGACTGTATTATAACAGATTAATACTATAAAAATAGTAAACCTAACCATAATTTATGGCTGTATATGTGACTGGAATAATTTTTAGTAAGAACTGCGATAAAATTATAGCTAAATTTTAACAAAAATTTTTAGTAAAAATTACCAATATATTTAATAAACCATTTATATTTTTGTATAATTTGCTAAAATATTTTGTAAAATTTACTACAACTTTACTACAATTTAAAATTAAACATTTTGTAAAAATTTCGCGACACACGATATTCCCAAGAGATCACACATCCAAGTACTAACCGTGTCCAAAGTCTCTCGACTTGTCTCCACCTGTTCTAACGAATACCGAGTTCTGTTAGATCCGTTGCATCTGATTTAAGCTCTTCATTCTTGTAAAAAAGGATTTTTACAACACATTATTTAAACTTGGTCATTTTTACAATAAAAAATACTTAAAGCACAATAATAGCATCGGTAATTGCACCATATAGTTAAAAATATTTACCTACTGGAGTTATAAATAAATTGTTTTCACTTAAATTTGTTGTAAAATTTACAATATATTTTAGTTCATTTTGCTTTTATTAGAAATACTGAAAATTGTAATTATTACAATATTTTATAGGATATCGTACAATAAAATCTTTATTATAATAATTTTACTATAGTGTTTTTTAATATTTACTATATATTTCAGTATTTACTTGATTTTACTAGATTTATTAGAAATTCTAACTAACTAACTAACTTTTTAGAAATTATGTTTGCAATATTATTTTGGTAGAAATTACTAATGAAAAATGGAATTAATACTATATTTTATAGGGAATTTTACAATAAAATCTCTACTATATTAATTTAACTATAGTATTTTTTCCGTGAAAACCATAGTTGCCACTTGATTGATATTTGCAAAATATATTAATGGTATAAAAATATATTTTTTTAGATGCCATTGTTGATAATGCAAATTATTTTGCTGTAAGGTTTAACAGAAGATTGTTGTAATCGGCACTATAAATGTAAATAATTTAAGCATCTATCACGAACTAAACAATAAATACATTTTACGTTGCATAACAGAAAGATTCACAGTCCACACGCTGCTGTGTTACAACTCACAAACGCCCTTTTTAATTTACTATGCACTACTGTACCACAATTGTGCATAATTATTAATTTTGTATCGTTTTGTCCGTCTCTGGCCCCCGGCTCTGGCCAGTATAATAGAACACGCAGCGTGAATATGTTCTAGTGATTTACGTTCCGAGCCATTGTGCCCCGCAATTACATACACGAAGACGCCGTTTCGAGCCCGGAACACCCGCGGGCTATCGAGGCGTCTCCATGACGGACCCTAGCGCGTCGACAGAATTGGCTGTGGTTATGTAGTTATGCTTGTAAAGCAGCGGGAATATCTTGTTGGAGAAATGTCTCATAATAAGGCCAAATATGATTTGCAGGGCCACATTTTATGCTTTGTGACATAAAAGTTACTTTTGTATTCCTCTTTTTAAATATAGAATTCTAGTATAAGTCGTAATGAAAAAAATAGTCACGATTAGGTTCGTCTTATTTTATACTTTTCGGCTGTTTCTCGAATATATACAGGGTGTCAATTTGAGAACTTCAGGTAATCACTTCGGGTGACATCCTTTCCAAATCTTTACACCGCTTAAAAAAAAGTTCTAATTATTTCCATTTTTGGAATGCGATTGCTTGGAAACTACTACTGAAAAATGAATGACGAACATCGAAATATTTTCAACCGGAAGAGCACCCCCCCCCCCCCCCGAACAAACACCCCCCCCCCCCCCCCCGTAGATCGTGTCATTATTGGAAAGCGATTTAAATGACCTTTAAAAAAAATTGCCACTTGATCCCTCTTCCAATTTAAGATTTTAAGACTAACATCTAGCTCTACCAGGGGGTTAAACCACGAAGGCTACATGTTCTTTAAAAGCTTTCGTATACCGTCGATAAGCTTGACGCATCTTTCCGATTTTTATTCTTATTTACTGGAAATGAAATATTAAGAGCGAGTTTTCAAATGGACACCCTAATTCTATACAATTTGTTCGAGTTTGTTCGGGGGAATATTGCCAATTTCATCTTGTGGGGTAGCGCGATAGAAACCAACACGGTGGCAAGCTGAATATACAGCCTCCTTACTGCGTTAATATAGGGCGGAAAACTTTCTTTATTCTTAGGCAAAATTTCAACATGGAAAAGTAGAGAAAAACCCGAATAATGCGGACCCACCGCATTTACAGAATTGGCTGTTCGTTCAGATTGCTTATAAAACAGTGACACCATTTTATTAGAAGGGGAAATAAAACTCACAATATACTACACTTGTTTAATAAAAACCTCAGGCAGGTTTAAATCAAAAGTACATGTTTCGGAAATAAAAACATTAATTTTGCAGTTAAGATTAAAAAACAACATTATTAGGAAAAGTGTAAACTAAATAAGTGTGAAATAATAATATTACCTAATTAAAGTCCTAACCCGACTGAGACAACCAAGACCTCTGGCATCATGAAGTTAGTAAAGTCGTTTAGTTACTATATAAATTAAGCAAGATTAATTATAAATTATCATTGGATTTGAATAACGAATTTAGTTGAATTCAAAAGAAAATTGATAAAATTCTAACCTAATTAACAATGGGACAGAGCCAAGAAAATAAGTTTTAAATAATTAATCAACAAGTATTCTCCAATCAAAATCGTCCTCATGGAGCTCTTGAAGATCTTCATTTTCTAGGGACGAAATTCATGTAAGTGTGTGTAAGTGACTTTCTTACAGTCTCGTGTGACATTTCCGGCTGTTCTCATTCTTCTTCCAAATTCCACCGAACCAGTTTCCAAAAACTTTGCCACCAAATCAAGAACATTACATCATGATTTGGCATTTATCTCATTAAAAATAACTGCCGCCCGTTCGTGAGCACTTCATTTTTTTTCTTGACGAGATTAAACCTTTTTCACTTTTTAAACTTATCACTAAATAGCTCAACAAGTCAAACGGAATTAACAATACTACAAGTAAACCCCTAAATTTGCTGTAAATTTATTTTGATTTATTAAAAATTATTTTAAGAACCTTTTTGCAGCAGCAGCAAAAACCTTATCTGTGGAGGGTTCCGAAGATAAAAAAAAATTTTAAATGCACCATTTACTAAATGCAAATTAACTATCATCAAAATTGTACTAGATTACTTATTTATGTAAATTTTTAGGTGGTGACTTTGCCCCTGGTAAGGAATTTTAAAGGGTGTCATATCTACGGATCCCTAATAAATCAATCTAATAATGTTTTGCAAATAATAACCTAAAAGTCATTAATCTCAGTGCAGGTAAGTATTGGAAGTGATTTCTTGGAAACTATTACTGAAAAAATGATAAAATAGGGCAAGAGATTTAAACGACCTTTAAAATTATGAGCCACTTGACGCCCCTTCCCATTTAAGATTTTAGGATCACAACTACCCCTAGTTAAAATCGTTTCCTATGGGACTTTCACTTTATTTCATTTTAAAGGCGCAACACCATAAAAAGTAGAAAAAGTTCATTTTTTATGTTAAGTCATATTGAGGATGGCGGCTTTTATCTCTGAAACATACGAGTAAAGCAGACTGTGAGTTTTACTTTCCCTTCTATAATTTCACTCCACTGTAACTCTTCTCACTAAAATAAATATTTCATTGGCAATAAAGTATTGAGGGGTCACAATTATCGTGTTCTAAAGCAAGCCTGTTCAATATTTGTATTGGAAACATACAAGCTTGAAGTTAATTTAATTCACATATCAGTCTATTTAACGTCCCAATGAAAAAGCTTAAAAAAATAGAAGTCAAAATAAACATCTTCCCAATTGCTCGATCGATATAGCTCTATACCTATGGAGAAAAAAGGAAAAAGGCTCGCAGAAATTCTAGAATGACACTACTTTAATCCCCGTGCGAGGCGCGCCCGACAAATACCTAATTGCCTAATACAATTTCCCGGAAAAAAGAAAAAGGGTGGTTTTCAGTGCCGACTCGTCGAAAAATAAAATCCCTTGTTGAAGGATAGAAATCAGGACATATCAGAATTCTGTTTAGGGTGATTTGAGGGAATCATGAAGTTAGGAAGCGATTTTTAATTCATTCATTCATTATAAATATTACTGATGAGCCATTAAAAACTAAGGAAATCTTACCTATTGCAGAAATTATAAGTGAAAGTGCTATTCTCATAAATGTCTTTAACTGTATTTAGCATGTTGAGTCATGTGGATTTTTGTTAAACTCGCTATAAGTCTCTATCTAACAGCTAAATCAATCACTTCTTCATCAAATCATTACAGAATGTTCGCGTTTTAAACGGTACACTTGTTAAAAAATAAATTATTTGTTCTTAATATTTGGTTTTTAATACAAATCATTAAAACAATTACAGCGCTATCGTGTATACGATTTGATATTTGATAGTCATTAGGATTAGTAATGTTAATATCATAAGTACTTCGTATTTATGATTTGGGGTTGGTTAGGTTAGCAAGAATTATAAAATATATCCCTGTTGAAGCTTTCAGAGCAGTTCTAATTTATCTTTAAAAAAATATATCGTTATCTGAACCGACTGAACCAACCATACCATTTGTAACAGGTGTTATTACGTGTTCTTATTAATGCATGCTTCATTACTATTGCATAATCTAGTTTCTGTTGCTATATAGTCACTGGAAACACAGCAGGCAGTTAGTGACAATCTGTACTTGCTCTAATTTATCAAGATATGTACATTATTCAAAAATGTGAACCAGTGGATTTCTATTCTGTGATCGACTGACATTTGTCTGTCATTTTGAAACCATCTGATATCACCCCTACGTCTGGAGGCAGCATGTCGTTAACGGATCAATTATTGCTATATATTGTGTTTCTATGTATTTCTGTTTCCAACTTCCAATTATTACATGACCTCACTTGTCATGCGTCTAAGACTTTTCACTTTTAGTCCTTCAATTTAGCTCCAGGTATTAAGGTTTTAACCTGTAAGCCTTTGAGAGTTTCAAGCCTCCAAATTTTAAGCATTATACATTCAGCTTTAAACAGTCAGCATTAAGCCGTTCAGCCTAAAGCAGTCAGATTTAATCGTTCAGCATTCGCCATCAGTAGCGAAGTGAAGTATAGAGGGTTATGATCAAGAAACGGATCAGGCCTTTAAATAGAATACCGATTTCTTTTAAATGCATTTTTCTTAGAAAAAAGATATTATACAGGGTGGATTATAAAAACGCTACTTGTATCAACTTTATTTTTTTAAATGTATTTTTGAATTGTATATTTTTACATTCTACAATCAATTCTAGAATCTTTCATAAAGCATCTATATACCTATCATCAATCGTTTACGAAATATTAATACTTTAATGCTGGTATGCACCATTGATATGGTCCTCGACATAGCAACGTTCTGAACTCAAATCACAACCTTGAAGGCATTAATGATGACAATTTGTTATTTAAGTTTGAGACGTCAAAAACGTCAGTGAATGTTAATCAAATTTGCAAAGTTGCTATATCGAGAAACATATCAATGGTGCATACCAGCAATAAAGTACATATTAATATTTCGTAAACGGTTGAAGAACGGACCAAGAGCCTCGACACCCTAGAACATCGAAGACAGGTTGGGGATTTGACTCTCTTTTACTGATATTTACATGGAACGTGCTCGGCTAACCTAGCCCTCTTAATTCCACCCAGAGCGGCGAACAGCAGCCACATCCATATGTGGTTAAGCTTAGTATTCCTCGAACTTCATTATTTAAGAATTCAATCTGGAGGACTTCATTCCCGAGGTCGTTTTTCCCAACGAATATAACCTCTAACGATTCAAACCCAACGTGAATCGCTCTATTCGCACACGCACCACTTCCAGAGTGCCTTAAAGGATTTTTCCTATAGTGCTTGTGTTTGATTATAAAAAATAAATAGATATAGGGCATGATTTATCAAAATTGTATAAAAGTGAATGTAGAATGTGAAAATGTAAAAATATATAATATTAATTTTCTTGATTTAAATATCAAAAGAGAAAATGATAGTCATGTTTTCTCGGTTTATCATAAACCTTCTCATACCGATACTGTCATACACAACTCTTCTTGCCACCCGATACAACATAAATTAGCTTCCTTTCATAGTATGATTCACAGATTAGTAACTCTTCCTTTAAACAAAATCAATTTTCAAAAAGAACTCAACATCATAAAACAAATAGCAGTAAATAACTGTTATAACTCAAATCTCATTGACCAAATTTTAAAAAAGGAAACTTACAAAAAACTATAGACCTAGTTTATCCTAATATGAAACCTTCTTCAAATAAATTTAAACTAATCTCATTCATTGGACAACCTAGCAAAACAATAGGTAATTTTCTAAACAATTTTGACATTAATATAGCTTACAAAACTAATAACCATTTAAGCAAATTTATAAAAAACAATAAAACCAAAAATGACAATAACAAAAAATATGGTGTCTATAAATTAAAATGCAAAGATTGTCCGAAAACATACATAGGCCAAACAGGTAGACAATTCAATAAAAGAATACAAGAACATTACAATAGTTTCATCAAAAACAAAACCGACTCAAACTATGCAATTCATTTACTTGATAACAAACATAATTTTGACCCATCTTTTAAAATTTTACACACAGAAAATAAAGGATTTAAACTGAATCTGTTGGAGTCTATGGAAATTAATAAACTTAAAAATACGGATCTGTTACTTAATGACCAGTTAGATTTAAATGGTTCTCCTTTGTTAAACTTATTTTGTTGACCTACACATTGTAAAATCCCATCAGGTACTCTATTCAATTACAGTGACCATAATCTTTGTTTTTCCCGACATTGTAACCCCCTCTCTTTCCTTCTTTATAATTTTAATAACGTGAATTTGTTGTACATTTTTCATTAGATTTTTATTATATCACTTACATCTGACGAAGCTATAGTAGAGCGAAACATTTTATGTTACTTTTTATAATATAGTGGAAATTTACAACTTCAACTCTGTTTTACTTCTTCCCATAATATTATATATAATATTTTCCATTAAAAAAATTAGATACAAGTAGCATATTATGATCCACCTTGTATAATATCTTTTTTCTAAAAAAAATGCATTTTAAAAAAAATAAGTTTGACGGGTATGAGCGATTCTTGATTAAGTGGGCGATAGTCTATATAACCCTGTATTAGTTTTAAGTAAGAAGGTCTATGATCTATCAAAGAGCCACTATGCTCCGATCAGTAATACTTACATGAAAGAAGTATTTTGGGCAAATAATATAATGTACGTTCCCTATGCTTGTTAAATGATCTTTGCGCTAATGTTATATTTTCTTGGTAAATAAGATTTTCTACTAACCACTAACCAATATATAATTATTTTCTCCACTTTACCTCCTAAAAACCCATAAGAATAAATGTGTATCCAAATCATTTAACGTTATTCTGTTGCAATTAATTGTCTTAATTCACCTACTTACGAAGGTTGCCATTGCGAGTTTCGGGCTGAAGAACGGCCAATAACCGTAAGTAGCGCTGGACAATCTTATCGGGCAGCCCAGAGTTCGTAGTGGTATTAAGGGGTAAATATTATGAAGTACATACAAGCATTCCGTAACCACCCTATCTTGCCCAGACTGAAATAAGCTGCTTTGTAGTATGTTGTATGTACTTAGATACATGTGGGTCTTAGCATCTAATCTTTTTTTCAATGAGAAAGTTGTACATTATACCGGGTGTTTCCGGAGGAACGCTTTAAATTTGTAATTTTGTTAAAATGTTTATTGCCATTATAGCATCATGGATACCTAGATAAATGCAAAGCCGTTTGCGCTTCTTATTGTACCTTACCTTGCTGGTGTGTGCTATCAAATTTTTGGAAAAAAGTTCTGTGTTTTAGAACGAGTAAGTCAATATGTTTCCATTTGAAAAAATTTAGTTTCCTGGCAAAAAGCCTTCTTAAATAGTTATTATTGTGTACAAAATTTAAAACACTATAAAACTTGAACATGGCATTTTTATCAAGAATTTGGCAAAGCAATAAACCATTTTAAGGAGTTAGCATAGCAATCTAGATCACAAAATAAAAATTAGAAAAAAAAAACTACATAAAATATCAAAAAGTGACGTTTGGGGTGAATTTGGAATGAAATTTTGAATCGATATAGCAAAAAATCTACTGGGTTTGTGTTCCATTTAAAAATCCAAAGTTGAAGTCATTTTCGGTTAAACCGGAAGTGATAAAATGGAGTCCGTCATCTCATAAAATGCAAAATAATATCACATACAAACCTACCAAACTTTATTTCTGTAATTTAAACAATAAAAAAGTTATAGGGCGAGCGTTCCTCCTGAAATACCCGGTATAAGTAAAACGTATTTTTAGTCCAACGCCGACCTAACATACCGGAGCCTAAAAGCATTCTTACCGTTCAAGTCAACAAGACAAATAAAACGATACAGGTCAGAGCTTATCTCGGTAAACAGCGCTGCGTGACATGAATGGCTGTCCTGATCCCCGGTTATTCTTGAATGCACATCCCGATTTCTGCTGGTTAATTGTTGAGTAAAGTATATTTAATTCGGGGGACACAAACGGGGGCAAGTTTGTACAAGTGCTGACGTGACTTAGGAAATAATAAAGCAAACTTTGTCAAGAGTTGTTAATTGGGGATCGCGTGCGGGTCAAAGATGTTTAATGACTATCAGAAACTAGGAACAAAATTGCATAGAAGAAGCTTATAAAATGTCTTATGATGGATGTACGGCAGTGCGTTATACATGCGGATACATTTCCTACGATAAATCTGACATGTTTCTGAGTTACCTCAACAGAACATGATATAACAACGAAATGAGTGACTTTTGAATTACGAGTAATGGGTCTGTATCTCTTAATCGAATTTAGGCCCCTTAAATATCGCCATATAGGATAAAGACATTTTTAAAGGCACCCAGAAAAACTAGACTGCAGCAGAACTCAGTGAGATTGGCTTGGCTCCTGCTCCCAAGATTTCATGCAGTTGCAAAAACCTTAAGAAATAGCGTTCACTTAATAAAAGTCAATAAAACCAATTTTTCGGTTAATATAAGTGTTTGGTTATCCAGTGAAATCAGTGGTTCACATGCACCACATATGCACTTTTCTGATTTCTTTTATCGTTTCCTAATTGTTGAGTATTTCAAGAGCGATAATTACAGTTATTAATAGCCGAGTATATACATGGTGAATCAGGTGGAACGGACCAAACTCCACGCGTGTAGTGCATAAATGAAAATAATGTAAAAAACTCATATTTCATCCGATTTTAGTTTCTTTTCACGTCAGAACGTAATTACAAATAAAACACAATTAAAGACAAAGTCCTTACATTAACATATCTTTTATCATAGAATTATTTTAATAAATGTTAAAAAAATATCGCCATTGACCTATGAACATTGAACTATGACTATTGAACATTTTCTGTTTCATCTCCGAAGGGCGCCTGTTGCTCTCCTGATTGCTCCATGGCTTCTTTAATATAGGTTGCAGTATTTCTAATACGTCCATCCAATTAGTGCATCTCCAGTATCGACTTTTACTTTGTAAACTTCATTTCGAACCAGCCCCATAAATAAAAGTTTATAGTCTATTTGCTTCCTCAATTCAGAGACCAAAACGAATACACGCGACGAACACGTGAACAGCACACAGAATCGCATTAAGAACAATACAACCACTCGAATCATGCATAAATAGACCTGAAATATTAGCCTACACTGAACAACGAGCCTATTCTCGCCAGAATCGGAAGTTTTATCGTCGTTTGACCAATAGCAACGACTTTATGCATCGAGCATGTAGCTATCACGTGCTGATGTTTGTTTATGTTCTTGAAATAGTAAAATAAATGTGAGGCCTGGAGATCTTGAAGGCCAATAAATAAGACCACCGCGATCAATCTATAGCCCTGGAAACTTTCGTTTCATATGAGCCGCATAAATTGGCTTTCCATTTTCAACATAAAGTAACAATTCTTCGATATCACATAATTCTAAATTTAATATTAGAAATCATAGGAAAGATAGGAAGAAAAGCAAGGTTTACGTTTCATCTGCTTCTAGGATTATTTTGAAGTTAGCGAGCTTTTTAGGTGTATTAGTTGCTTGATTAAACGTCCAATGGCGCCAAAATTTTATTTTAGTTAAAATCTGGAGTTAGGTGTTATTACAATCAGGGTGATGATATGAGCTTTTTAACATTTTTTTTCACGTATACAATACGCTCAGGGATTTGGTCCGTACCTCGTGACTTACAAAATCGATCTATTATTCCTCTGTGATGACCTTCCCTTGTGATATACCTGACACAACAAAGAATTTACAAAGTTTATTTTTAAAAATATTGGCTGCATTCAGCAGAGCCTATCCTATTTATAAGCGATTTTTAATCGGCGACGTCACAATGCACATCAATTTGTAATTCTGCTGAATGCATTTTGTTGCCAGTGTTTTATTTGGTTAGGATCCCTCCTAAATATTTTTATCAAATATTGCATGCTGTACGAAATAGAGATTTTATATTTAATGCTCCTCTTCACTAGCGGAGATCTTGTATATATCGTGATCGATAGTGATGTTTTTATAATTATAATTCACTTCTTTCGACATTATTTATAATTTTCACTTCTCAACTTGACGAGCAAAACTGACATAAATCGCTGTCAAATCACAAATCGCTTTTAAAATTCGATGGAAAAAATGGTGTCCGATATACCATCGATTTGTGAAATCAATTTTTTTTAGTGCATTCAGCAGAAGATTACTAATGGCTTACAAATCGATTAGCTGTTTAAATACACCCAATGAGATTTGGGGAAAATCTTAAAAATGTTTAATCAGAACTTAATTAAATATCATGTAGATACATAGAGAATATTAATTTGGAATTTCTGGATACTGCCAGCCCATAAACTTTTGGTGAGTCATTTCATGTAGGTACATTTTCTTTAAATATTCGAGTAATATATTTATTGTTCACTTCACTTCTAAAAGTTCCGTCGGGGTACCCACTTCACATTTTAAAAATATTATGATAATGAATGAAAATTTTATGTATAATGAAGTGGAAATAATGAGGAGATAAAAAGAATTTCTTTATTGGTAGTTACGTGCGACTGAAAAATTAAAATTTTTCTACTACAGAAAAAAAAAATGATATACATATAAGTAAGATGATGGAGCCAAAAAATCCTTGCATTTAAATTAAATAAACTATCTGGTACTTTTACGATTTAAAAAAAGAAATTCTCATTGGTGATTAACGATAATGAATATGACTTCTGGTAGCAGTTCCAGAAGCTCTTTTGACAGCCAGCCAATAAAACATTTTATCGGAATCTCTAAACGTTATTAGTAGTTTTCGGTTAGGAAACGTTATCGTTTGTTGATAGTTTGACTGTTTTTGTCTACAACTGACAGAATTTCAAAATTTGACTTGACAGTCCGACAGAAAATTATCGGCTATTGTTATCTAATCACATTACCCAAATAAAGACAGAATTAAGTACGGAAGGTTTTTGATTTGCAGAATTTACCAGACGACTGCAGAGCCATGGCAGGGAGTGTAGCTGTTCCAATCAAAATCAATAAGAACTTCTATACTAAATCTATCTAAAGAACGGAGGGCGTTAAAATTATTGACTTGAAAGAAACAAAAACACAGTAATTCTATCTGCTTTGTACACGTCAATGTGACGTCTGTTATTATGAAAATAGTTCTATTCTATCTGTAGAATCCCCATCTCTTTCCATCTTCTATCTGTCTGTCTGTATTTTTGTTCAGTTTGCGGCAGACGTGGCAGTCTTACCATATTGAGTTAAGAAATACTATTTTTTCCACAAACAATACTTAAATTTAATACACTACACTGAAAAACAACAAAGAATCTTATTTAACAATAACAATAAATATGACAGTTGTTAATCCGGTAGTGTCAAACGTGAAAGCAGGTACGTAAGACGACCGTTCGTTCCAACAAGGGCTTTATAAAAAGGACGCACCGAACGCTCGAATGCGACGTAATGTCTAATTAACAGAACACGACAAAGAAAAATTATAATAATTTCCAGACCTCCGCAATTGTTATTTTAGGTAGTTGTTCACAACCTACCTAAGGATGTGAATTATTTATTTTTCAAAGACTGTGAACCAAAAATCCTTGATTTAAAATCATTGGACAAAACAATATCATGTATCCTATAAAAATCAGAATGTTTGTGCAGAGTTGCATTAAGGGTCGACAGGAACTTTATTAATTTTTGAAAATGTATAAACTAAAATTGTTGATTATATAACTTTTATTTTTATAGGAATATAAACGACATGCAAGTATGTAAAAATTAATTAAAACTTGAGTCACGAATAAGAAAACAAACGACTTTTAAGTAGGCATCATTCAAACATGTCTAAGTGCTGCCCCTGTACTGTTCAGAAGATGTGCGGCACGGCTGAATTCAGACTATATAGCAAATAAAGGCACACGTGATTGTGACGCGTCACTCATTATTTTGACGCGTCACTCATTATTTTGACGCGTCACTCATTATTTTGACGCAATCCGTTCTTTCGAGAATTTAGTATAATGCTGTATTCGATTAGTTAATATGATTAGATAAGAATATGTGTTAGGTCTAGCTTATCCATAGGTGCTGTGGTCTTATTAAAACTTTTAAATAGAACTTTAACTTCCTTTATTAGTAAAAAGAACTTAACAAAAAGTCTTCTCTTCTCTATTCTTTCAAAATTCTGTTGTTCATTCACCTTCTTCCATTTCTTGGTGGCGCAGATAATATGAACAATATGCATAATGGCGTAACAATATCTAATTACCATTGGTTGTCAAAGTATCAAGACAAATTATATTATCCTATCTCTTAAGTACAAAAACACAAAATGACAACGAAAGACAACATTTTCTAACTTGAAACTACCAATAATGACAAAAATTACAAGGGAAGATCTCATTGGCTGGCATTTAAAACAGTTTCTAAAGCTTTCAAGAGAGGTCGTCTCCCTTATGTTAAATCGCCAATATCGAACAATTGAGTGGAGCAATAATATTTTTACCAAGTTACTAAAATAATATATTTATTTTCTTTAAGCAAAAATTGGGCTTAATAAAATTAAGGTAACGAGTTATGTTTTGATTAATTTTTTCCTTATTCAACTTACGACCTTCTAGGTTAAAAACTTGTAGACCATCTTCTCGAAGTTACTCACCAGGCCCGGTTCGACGCGCTGTAACAAAAGCAAAATGTAGTAAATAGGTTAAAACATTTAATAACTAGTTGAGAGAAAAAACACATTTATCCACGCTTTGTTGTTTATATGACAAGCAGCGAAAGACAACAAATACCTAAAGAAAGTTTTTCTTTTCACCCAAGTAAGTAAAGTTGTTTCGGTGAAGGTGTTTAAAAAGCTCCCGTGATGGAGTACAAAACAGATTCAGGTTATTTAGTGCTAAAAAAGATTTGCTTGCACGATAATGCGGTGCACCAAAAGCCGAGTATTGGAGTTTTGTCATAGTCTATGTTAGTATAGAATACAAATATTTACCTAGCGTAAAAATACAAGACTTATTATAAGAAAGTTTATTTCACAAAAATATTATTAATGATATTTCTCCACCACGTTTATGGAAACATGCTACTTGCCACAATGCTGCATGCTCGTAAGGAAACAAATTTGCATATTTATTTGTAACAACTTATAATGACTAAAAATATCATTCAGGCTAATCAAACTAGCCATTCTTATGCAATTAATAGTTATATGTTAGTGCTGGTCCACACATTGCGTTTTAGATGCTGCGTTTCAGCGGCTGCGATTTGGAGGGAAGACAAAAACACATAGTTTTAAATAGGATCATCCATACACATGCATCTAAAACGCAACCACCAGATGCAAACGCAACTTGTTGCTGCAAAACGCACTACATTCGACCGGAGTGCATGATAAACACATGCAGTTAAATCAGATAGTTCACACAGTGCGAATATTTTGATACGGTTTTACGATGGGAGATACGGACGAATGTATTCAATAAGGAAAAATCTATCCTCGATATGGGAAAAAGCCTCGAAAGTTGGAATGCAATAGGGGAAATGATGGTTGACATGTGAGATGAAATGATAGATGCGGAAAAATAGGAGAAAAGTACTTAAAAAAATTGTAAAAGCACCCATATGACCGGTCTTATGAAACTAAACCAATGAATTGTTAAAATAAAACAAACACTACTACTGCGTTCTAGACCCACATGTGCGGACGATGTGCTTTTATGCAGACAAACTGCAGCGGATGAAACGCTGCGTCTGTTTCCCCAGAACTTAGTTTCAAAACTTACAATGTTTTAGTACTTATATCTAGATATTTTACGATATAACGATATACCAGATGAACAACAGCTTTAATCTACCAGAGTTTTAATTAATAACATTTACTATTCATGATATAAAATTATTCGGAGAGTGTGAGATCGTGAGTCGTTTAATTAGTATATTTTCTTGATTATAGGCACCCTCGTCTCATAAATTAGTATAGTGCACGTAAATCTTTTGTTAGTATTTAGAGTGTGAAGTTTTTCTGTGTTTAATCATGCCAAACATTTAATATAAGCAGGAATAGTTCCTTAGGGTATTTCTACAATCCTAGAAATTATAGATGATTAAAAAAAAGTCGTTCGCAGCTCGAGACGGGGTTATACGTGTGCGCTGACATTGTCATTTCCCCTCAGATAAAGAGGGAAATAACTAACTTCTACCTAATTTCATCGAGATTTATTTCGTCAGTTAATATTTTGGATTTATGGTGTAAGGAACAATAAATCTGTCATTGCTACCTCGGATCATTATAATATTATAGTTTCATTTTAAACAATAAGATTATGAATTTATTTCAATAACTTCACAATTTCAAATAATTTTACTGTCTTTTTGACCTAAAGATATTAGCTACTCTCCAATACTATTTGAATATCTGAAATAATAATATTTACATTATTGCCTTAATAATATTGTATTAGATTAATGCAAACAGAATGTTTTAAAGTTTATTTATAGAATATAATGTGTGGGCTAGTGCTTTTCTATGTCTGCTATGTTAATGCTCTCGATGTTTGGCGTTTGGTAATTTCACTTTTCTAATTCAGTTTCCAGTTCAAAATAAAAAAAATATACACAACAGAAACTAGAATAACATGTTATTGTCGAATCACTTATGGACCGTGAAGCGACCGTCAAAACCGTTATATACCAGCCGTTAAACCGAGAGTTTGGTCTCTGAAATTCGAAAATGCTATAGAGTGTTCCATTTATGAAAAAAATTGTCGCAGATTTCACATCGTTATACCTAGTATTTATTTAATGTGCATTTGAGGTTTTTAACTTTGTCAGATGTTTAGTGGAAGTTCGGAACGGTAAAGTATTCTTTTTATATTATAAGAAGCGGAGAACTATAATTTGGCGTAGCGTTCATCATTTAAAGAATGAGCTAAGAAAGTCCCTAAATGTAAGCTGTCAGCAACCATTTACCAGCTATATGATTTTGTAATAATGTATTTATCAATATCAAATTATAATGAAAGCAAGGATAGCGAAGGGACAACGGACTGTTTACTGTCCTTTACATTAAAGTAGGCAGGAAATGTTAAGCATAATTGGGGCCAGGTGGATAGTGAGAATTGTTTCATCCTTATTTGAACTCTACAATTTGCCATAACCTGAGACAATTCCGATAACAAAACCGCATAGTTTCACAAATTATATAACTAATCAATTCTGAATATACACAAGATTTTTGTATTGGAATAAATTACCACTAGATGGCGAGAGCGTACATTCATTACTACTGATAATTTTTCACTCTTATTTATCGGTAGTGTGGTTTGGAAGTTACCATATTCATGGTTAGAGGAAGAAGAGGGCGATAAGCTTTACGATTTTTCTAAATGTTCAAAATAAGTTTTAAATGTTATTACTAACAATATTTATAGTAACTTTTTGTGCTATGTATAATTAATCAACAATAGCATCATTAATAGCATATTTTTAAATCCTCTCATCGTTAGGTCTATTTATTTTTTGAAACTTTAAGGTATTTCAGATAAAATATAGTTTAGTGATGCCAAGGGAATAGGTATTATAGGAAGAACGTTTTCCAGTAATTTAAACCATTCTGTAAATTCCTACCAAGTTTTAATATTATATGAGATAAAACTTTCCGACTAAATCTAGATATAAGCTTCCACCAAACTTAGTAAATGAAACTGAGGCGAAGTAATAAGTCTTCTTTGTAAACGGTAAAATATAACTAAAAACGTCAAAAAGTTTTTTTCTCTAGAGACAATCTCGAACAAATCCGTTGCTCTACAATTTTAGATTTCTACTGGGCAAGTTAATAGTTCTTGTATAACACTTTAATCCAAATTGAGTTTGTCTTTGGAAAGTTCCCTTACCGTCATTCCTTCGAAACTTTTTATTTTCTTTCCTTCGAATCCGGGACTTTTCCCTTCATGCGGCTCAAAAACTTTGAAGGGATGACACTAAACCGTATACTTGTTTTTGATCGTTTGTTTATGTTTTGATGGATTTTCTACAAACGTTTCATCTAAACACGTTATTGTTTAGATCAGACTACTCAGACTACCTCAAAATAATACACTACCTCAATTAATTATCGAATATTCAAAAATGCCCGAATTTTTTTAGCTGATAGAAATAGATTTTAGTGTGAAGAGGAGAGTAGTTTACGTCCGGATACGTCTCATCTAGAGATATATCTGGGTTGGACACTGGCATAAAAGTATCGCTTTGCCACTCGAGGTTACAAAAAAATTAACCATCTCTCTAAATACGTTATATTATTGTCGAAAAAATGTTTTGTAAACAATCAATGAGACATTTGATCCATGATTTTTGCTAAAAAAAAATCATTTCAAGAAATAACGTCTATAATACTGGGAGTTCTGTGTAATTATTTTATCGCTGAATTTTGTATTTGTGTCGTTAGTTTCGAATTTTTAATATTAAGTAAATAAATTGAATGCATAGAATTCTGTAGCGCACTGTATTATAGACTTTTACTTTGTTTATTAAAAATGAATTTTATGTTTAATTAAGTAAGAGCCAAATTTTTTTTCGACAATATAACATATTTACAAGATGTGGATGGTAATTGTATTGTTGCCTCGAATGGTAAGGCCAGTATCTAATCTTGGCAAATCTATAATTGATTTAGTGTAAAAATAAATTAAATTCAATTTTTATGTATGATAATAATATCTAAAATTTAAATGTTTGGAAGTTCACACCCATCTAGATGTTATGCGCTACAACGAACAAACCCCGCACAATTAGACGTACCAGGATGTAAACTACTCTGACTTAAACTTGAAGATCTATTTTCTATCGGTTACTACTAAACTACTCTGCCTTAAACTTGAAGATTTTCTATCGGGTTTGTTCGGGTTTGGTTCATTGTTATCGAAATCAGCGCTTATTGATTTGTACGTGCATTTTTGAATATACTACAATTCGTTGGGGTAGTAAATTTCTTGAGCATTAGCACAGTTTTACGGGTTACTACTAATATAGTTTTGAGAATCTATCGCAATAATTATCTTGTTAAATCTTTAACATATCATTTCAAAACAATTCTATTGTAACGCGACGTATTTTAAATTTACATTCCTAGGTTAGGTAAGTTCTATTAATTCCGCTCTATCCAGGTCACGTTGTAACATGGCACCTACACATTTTCCTTTCCGTTTTAACCAACACCTTATATCATGTTTCCCGTTATTCTTAACAATGAAACCTTTTTTAATAGAGGTTACACGATACCTGAATATTCTTTTCGTATCCCGAGGAGCACATCATTAAAAAGTAAAATATGGAAAACATGGGGTCCTAAAAAGTACTTTGTTATATAAGTTATGCCCGTCTTGAGATTGATGTCATGCATAGCAAAAGAGCACCTTGCACCGCAAAGATAATAATATTGGGTGATCAAAAATTAACATAATTATTTTAATCTACCGTCTTTGAAGTTGTGTGTTTTAGAAAAATCAACACTAATAATGCATAATACATATTTCGATAGGTGTTGTGGCGATTGAGGGAAAACAATTAAAATACTAGGTACGTTAATATAATATAATCAAAACAGTTTTTAGGAACATTAAGACTATTTCATCCCATGGTATAAGAGAACAGATATTGTTTCTATGATGGTCGAACAAAGCATGAAATTCACTATTCACTTTTATGTGGATATGTGTAATTGTGTATGAGTTCTTATCAACGACTCTTTTATGCGACCGTACGCATCTTTTTCGTTCGAGTGCCTGCTTTTTCGTTCGAGTGCCTGCCTATCTTCCAGATTGAATAAGGGCAGGTGCTGTCCAATAATGTAGGTTACGTGATGCGTTTTACCATGTTATCAAAGTGGGGTGATAAATAGCAATTTAAGAAGGGACCCCCCGGTAGGTAGGTTGCAATGCTGTCAGATTTTATGTAAAATAGTCCAATTAATGTGACAAAGATTTGGAACAAATACACTTTTTTATATTTTTTTATCAATTTGTCGAACGAATCGAGAATCTCCCAAAAACAGTTAACTATTGCATACTAGACTTAAGCCAATCATTATCTACGTAAGAATAGGACCCTAAGTTTAATATAATATGATGCAATAACATAATATAAATGATGAAATTCGTCTCTCTGAACACACAAACATTAGAATTTTTGGTATAGTACAGTATTGGCAAGGAATTACTAATAACAGGCAGAAAAGAGAAGGTAATAACCGCTATAAATTAAATAAAGATAATCCACCATGACGTAGTGAGGAGAAAGAGAAATTCTGCGAGCGGCTTGATCCTAATCGGCCATCGAATCGTGTCATTTTATTCTAGAACTTCCCTGGTAAGTAGATAAATATCGGTATTCTTGAAATGGCAACCGATCTAATTGCGCATTGCAATTAACGTGTTTGTGTAGAGAATATTGCAAGCCGCTTTTAGAGTATTGTAAACTGTACTAGATGTCTGCGAGAGAAGAGTACGACAGTACCCGTATCGTGGTAGAAGGGGAAAGCAAGTGAATTAGGATACGACAAGGAAACCTATTACATCTTTATTTAATTTGTCGCCGATATATTATGTTCTCTTTTCTGCCCGTTAGACGCCTGATTGTAATCATTCCTTGCCAATACTGTATGTATATTTTATTATAGTTATATGTATACTAAAAGGCTGTTCCAGGAGATGGCATGGATCTCTCAGACCCCCAATAACAAGAACAGAAGAACAGACATTAACCACTTAAGTGAGGTATACTCCTATCTTTTAGCTCTAGACAAAAATCCTACTCCCCACAGGGACGTTTGACGTTTCTTTGAGTAGGGAAAGTTGTAATAAAAATGAGGTTTGTGGAAGAAGCAATACTAAATTGAGGAATGGACATATTTTGATTGTTTACATATTGTCATTTACAAGAATATGTCACTTTATATATCAAAGATATTTCAAGCAATGCATTCTTATGTTTAAACCAGAACATTAGCTGTTTACGGTTAAAAGTGTTCAATATTTAGGGCAGAACTGTATTTTCTTTGTGGCAATTTTTCCACAGAGCAATATTGATTAACATTGATCCTAACTTCTCTCTGCTACGCTTATCAATGACTCCCGTCACAAAATAATCGTGTATATAACAGGTATAAAAGACCAGTTGATATGTTTTGATTTATTTAAGCTGTGTGGTTCTTTTTTTTTAATTGTGTGGGTTTTAACTGAAAGTTTTATTTGTTTCCTGTTTATGATGTGCTACGTTTACAATGTCTCCCTATATAAATTATTATAACAACTTGATGAATAACCTCAACTAAATTGTAAGTAGCCACGTTTTCGTTTTACTTGTGAGCTTCCCTCTAATGTTTGGCAACTTTTCTTTTATTGTAGTCTCCCTGATGATGGAAATAAAGATTTCCGAAAGCTTGGACCAACTTTAAAGAGTATACTTTCATTTGCTGCGAAGCCCAATATTTCCAAAGTTTTTTTTTGTATATTTGTATATACATAAAATTGTAGTGCTTGGGATTGTTTTAAAAATAGCTCAAATGCATGCTATTGAACCATTGTTCATTATATACAGGGTGATTCACGACGAGCGTGCATTAGAACTTTATGGAGAACTACTGAATATATGTTCCTGAAACTTTGGGGATTTGGGTTTATCGATATGCTCTCTTTAACTAAAATATTGACATGTTCCTGTCATTTCCGGTTATACCAGAAGTAGCTGCCAACTTTCGTTTTTTAAATACAACATGGTAATTTTTATTACATTTTTCGATTAAGCATTAAATACTAAGCACATTTTATAGAAAATGATTTGTCAGACTCTATTAGTTTTTGAGATATCTGGACTTTTTGTAATTATTTGGCAAATGCATGACGATGAAATAATCCATATAATTTTTTTACCTTTTAGCGCTTGGACTAAAAATTTTTTCTCACCGAATAGCTAGAAGATCATCAAGTCTCAAAAACATTTCAAATTCGGCATAAAATGTACAGGGTGGTCACAATTCAAGCCTCATTGTGAAAGAATTCAACCATTAAAAACTTTCTTATTTTAAATGGAACACCCTGTATATTTTTATTTAATTTGATGGCAAATTAGTTGTTCTTTATAAATAGTATTTACTGTCCTATACCTATATCAAAGCGTTTTCTCAAAAAATCCAATTTTATTCCGAAAATACTATTTGTTCAAGTGTGTTATGAAAACAATTGTACTTAGAGGCTGTATACTGATGTCTATACGGAGGAAAAGTGATTGATTGCTGGAAAATACAATATTCTAAAGTGTTTCTTAATAATTTATAAATAAAATGCAGTTGATTGTTTTAAATTTAATGGTTTAAATATTATTTTTTTAAAAATAGCAAGGAAACAAGTTTATAAACTTTAAATTCTTTAATTAAAAATGTGTTTGAAAATTATGCCTAATATCTTTTGATTATAATTTTAAAATATGTTCGAAATGATTGCCATTTACTTCCAAGCATTTATGTATTCTTTTAATCATGCTATTTCTTGTAGCATTTCTAATTTATTGTGCAGTGAGAGATTGAAATGCTGCCTTCGCCCTTTCAATTAGGTTTTCCTTCGTGGTGATTCCCCAGATGAAAAGTCCAGTGGAGTTAAGTCTGGCGAACGAGCTGGCCAGTGGAAGGGACCTTGGTTTGCGATCCACTGGTCATAAAAAAGTCTGTTTAGGGCAGTCTTAACAACTTGGGCGTTGTGTGCTGGAGCCCCATCGTTTTGATACCAATCACTTTTCCTCCGTATAGACATCAGTATACAGCCCCTAAGTACAATTGTTTTCATAGCACACTTGAACAAATAGTATTTTCGGAATAAAATTGGATTTTTTGAGAAAACGCTTTGATATAGGTATAGGACAGTAAATACTATTTATAAAGAACAACTAATTTGCCATCAAATTAAATAAAAATATACAGGGTGTTCCATTTAAAATAAGAAAGTTTTTAATGGTTGAATTCTTTCACAATGAGGCTTGAATTGTGACCACCCTATACATTTTATGCCGAATTTGAAATGTTTTAAAGACTTGATGATCTTCTAGCTATTCGGTGAGAAAATTTTTTTAGTCCAAGCGCTAAGGTAAAAAAATTATATGGATTATTTCATCGTCATGCATTTGCCAAATAATTACAAAAAGTCCAGATATCTCAAAAACTAATAGAGTCTGACAAAAACATTTTCTATAAAATGTGCTTAATATTTAATGCTTAATCGAAAAATATAATAAAAATTACCATGTTGTATTTAAAAAACGAAAGTTGGCAGCTACTTCCGGTATAACCGGAAATGACAGGAACATGTCAATATTTTAGTTAAAGAGAGCATATCGATAAACCCAAATCCCCATAGTTTCAGGAACATATATTCAGTAGTTCTCCATAAAGTTCTAATGCACGCTCGTCGTGAATCACCCTGTATAGCGAGTTCGACTTTGAAAAAAGTTTTAGGAAGGGACATAAATATGTACAATTTTTTTCATACCATTTTGGCTATGGCATAGTAAATTCCCTGTGGCTCTAAGGTAAAAATAAATATAAATAATCCCTAAAATGTATAAAAAATTTTTACTTGAACATATTCCACATATTTTCTGACCAGACAAGTCCATATCATGTTGATTCAAAAAATAAACCGTTACGTGTTTGTTCGGGTTTGTTGATTTTGATTAAAAACCAAAATATTTTTTTAAACGAAATGTTATATAATACTTACTTCCTTAAGGATATCCATCAAACGGGAAGATATATAATAATATCGGATAATCTATGATTGACCCATTTCCTAAAGTAAAGTCGAAACTAAAATTGGTTTATATGTATTTAATGCAGCTCGAAGATTCTAAGAAAAATAAAACAAAGTGAAGGTGTAGTTTTGTTATTTTTATTTTACGCCTTTTGTGAAATACACATTTTCTGACCGTCATATAGCTGTAATAAAAGAAGACACTTTTCATTTTATACCTATCATCATCACATGTGCCCTCAAACCTCGTAAAAAAATTTTACGATAAATTTAATATAGTTTTTTGAGATTTTTATACAATTTTAACGGGGGCGATATATTATAAGGAAGACATTTATAGATATAATATCTTTATCACTTCTTAAATGCCCCTATTGCGTCTTAGTTTCACGAGGGTAATAAAGTATATTCAACTAAAATATGGCAAAAGATAAAGGTAATGAAAAACAATAAAACTGCAAGTAATAAAGTGAGGTTTATCACTATAAAAGTTATATAGAATTATGTTAAATAGTGTTATGAAATGACGTGATTAAGTTTTGGTTATATAAAGTTAAAGTTAAAAATTATTTATCAAAAATACAATAATTTTCTTCTAAATGGTCCACATTCTATCTTCGATTTTTTTCTTTTTTTTAATTATGGTTTTAAAATACACATATTATTGTGTATGCACAAAGAAATATAAGTTCGAAACTTTTCATACTCATTGGGCGTTTCTCAACTTTAGTTTACCTATAATGCAAAAGTACATATTTATATTCTTTTGAATTAAAGACAATAGGAGATCGGTGGCATCAACATGGTTTTTTTTAATAGTAGCCATCATTGATAGTTACACGTAATGCGATGTGAAGAAATTGTAGTAAAATTTTAGACAATTACTTTAATGCCATCTTGTTGCCGGAGAATAGATATCATTACTTTTGAAAAAAAAATACACATATTGGAATTTACGACTATGTATGTAACCTATAGACATTTACAAACATGGCTTCATTATCATTTATATTTATTCATTTAAGCTGATTGGTAAATCTCGGAAACACTCTGTTTGTCAATTACCTATGACACTTGGGCCACGGAAGGAATGAATATACATCACAACTTTAAAGTAATATCAAAGACCTATTAGTTTTAATGTATTTTTGTTTCATTAGTTAATGAAGCAGGATAAAAGAGCCAAGGTTTCTTTTTGGAAACGAAATACAACCCAATACACTACTATATGTGTACTGTATTAGATGGAAATGGCAAAATTAAAATATTGCCATTTATTTTTTGTGCCTCGTATGGTTCCCAAATTTTTTAAGTTTCTAAAGGAAAGTACTTAAGTCTATAAAAAATATATGCTTACAAGAACTATTAGTTACAAATTGGTTTCCTTTCCTGTAAGTAGTGTTAAATATTGTATATTTAGTTAAAAGAATGTATTCTGCCTCCATAACTCATAACCAGTGGTCGGAACCGGTAGTGTCTAATGTCCTATCGGTAAGGACGAACATATTATCTCCAAGAGCTTAGTTTCTACGAAAATATTTTCAACATATCAACAGTATTCATAAACGTGAAATATTTTTTTTATGTGAAACGTGGATCTGTTCCAAGGGAAACGAAATATTTTATTGGCATATCAGTTGTTTACCTTAGTCAAGACATATTATTATAAACAATAAATCATATTTAAATTTAAATTGTTATATTTAAATACAATTTAAAATACGTATAATGAGTTTTAAAATTTAATTTTGACTTTAGTCAGGTTCATTGTTTCCTATGTACCTATATTATTGATTAATATTATCACAAAATCGTGTAATAAATTCTATAATTTGCTAATAACTATTATTAACATTATTTATATTATATGTAAGATCAATATTTAAAATAATCGATCAAAGTTTTAATACTCTATTAAATTTATTAAATCATGTTATTGATTTTATATTTTTTTTTTTTTTTTTTTTTTTTTTTATGATCAAACACAAGCACTATAGGAAAAATCCTTTAGGGCACTCTGGGAGTGGTGCGTGTGCGCAGAAAGCGATTCACGTTGGATTTGAATCGTTGGAGGTTATATTCGTTGGGAAAAACGACCTCGGGAAGGTCGTTCCACAAGGATGAAGTCCTCCAGATGAAAGAATTTTTAAATAATGAAGTTCGAGGAGTACTAAGCTTAACCACATACGGATGGGCGGCAGTGGTTCGTCGTGTATTTTTGCTATTCGTCGCTTTGGGTGGAATTAAGAGGGCAAGGTCAGCCGAGCACCTTCCATGAAAATATCTGTAAAAGAGAGTCAAATCCCCAACCTGTCTTCGATGTTCTAGGCTGTCGAGGTTCTTCGTCAGCTCGTGGTCTCCGATCAGACGAATAGCCCTCCTTTCGATGGAATCCAGTAGCCGAAGAGTATGTTTGGGTGCAGAGCTCCAGACATGAGAGCAGTATTCTAGTGATGGTCGAATCTGGGCTTTGTATAGTGTCAAAAGTTGTTGAGGTGTATACAACTTTCTGGTTCGGAAGAGTACGCCAAGCTTCTGAGAAGCTATCTTAGCGATTGCCACAACGTGGTTATGCCAAGACATATTTCCTCCCAGATTGACACCCAGCAAATTAATAGATGAAGCCAGTGGGATTGCGTGTCCGGCCATGACTATTTCCGGTTCTGTAATGTTAACCTTTTTAGAGAAAACTGCTGCCTGGGTTTTTTTAGCGTTAAATTCGACTTGGTTACTGTCACCCCAAGCCAAAATTTCTTCCAGGTCTTTGTTGAGGCGTGATACTTCATGCTGTCTGCGAAGATGTGCGTCGGCAGCCGATGTTTGCGCATTCAAAGAGAAAGATGAGAAAAGTGTGCTATCGTCAGCAAAACTAAATATCGGATTTTTAGTTTTCACTAGAAGGTCGTTAATGTAGAGTAAGAAGAGAGTGGGAGACAATATGGACCCTTGAGGAACACCGGCATTGATGGTGAAGGTGTCTGAGAGAAATCCGTCAATCCCCACTTGCAGAGAGCGGTCCTTAAGAAAGCTAGATAACCAAGCACAGAATCGACTGGGCATACCATAGGATCGCAGTTTACTTAGAAGCCCCTCATGCCAAACACGATCAAAAGCTTTAGAAATATCCAGCGCAACAACCCGAGACTCCCCATGATGTTCGATTGCGTTGTTCCAAATATGGGTGACATAGGCTAGAAGATCTCCAGTTGATCTGGACTTCCGAAAACCATATTGATGATCGCTGATGATGCTGAAGCCTTCCAGGTACTTTAGAAGATGTTGGTTAATAGCTTTCTCCATTACTTTTGATATAACTGAAAGCAATGCGACTGGTCGATAGTTGTTAGGCAGGGTTCTCTTACCTTTCTTTGGAATAGGCTGGACTCGCGCCGTCTTCCAGCAAGATGGAAATATTCCTTTTTTGTAGGATAAGTTGAAAAGTCTACAAAATACTGGTGTTAGTTCATCGGCGCATGTCTTGAGAACTATAATAGGAATTTCGTCTGGACCAGTAGCTTTTTTGACGTCGAGTCCTTTCAGGATTCGTTTGACGGGACGCTGACGGAACACGATTTCGGTCATTTCGGATTGAACTGCAGGAATGTCGGGTGGTGTTCTTCCCTGGAAATCTACAGTGGAATGCGAAGAAAATAGTTCAGCAAGTAAGTTTGCTTTGTCTCCGGCTGTGGAGGCTATTGTACCATCGGGACGTATTAGAGGTGGAATAGTTGATTTGGTAAAATTTTGGCTGACGGCCTTAGCGACTGACCAAAAGGACCTTGATCCGTTTGGACAGTCAAGAAGTTTGTTTTTGATCCTCACGTTATGGGCTTCTTTGCTTTGATCTATTGTTAGCTTACATTGGTTTCGAGCGGTAATAAAGATGGTACGATTCTCAGTGGTAGGGTTTTTACGCCACTGTCGGTAAGCCAGATTTTTTGATTTGACAGCACGCTCACAATCCTTGCTAAACCAGGGCTTGCCGTTGGAAGGGCGTTTTTGGGAGGAGGGGATAAATGCTTCCATGCTCGTTAGAATGACGTCGGAGACCTCCCCAGCACAGACGGATGGATCATCAGAAGAGAAGCATACGCTCATCCAAGGAAAAGTCCGAAAATGGTCTTTCAGGTCTTCCCACTTGGCCGATCTGTAATGCCATATCTTGCGAGGTTTAGGAGGTTGTTCAGAATTAATTGGTAGTTCGCTTAGAGTTGAAATAAGTTTGTGATCGGAAGATCCTAACGGAGGCTGTACGGTGACTGTATATAGATCGGGATTTGACGTTAAGAAAAGATCCAAAAGACTAGCAAAATCTCCAGCTCGGTCTGGAATCCGCGTTGGTTCTTCTACGAGTTGAGTTAGACCAGAACTGATCGCGAAGGATTCGGCCTCGCGGCCTTGCTCATCGTCTGTATTTGAATATTTAAGCCAGTTGACATTGTGGACGTTAAAGTCACCAAAGATAGCAATCTCGGCATTTGGATAGTTGGTTTGCAAGAAGTCGATTGTGTTGGCTAGTGATGAGAAAAGGTCTCTGTAATGGGTATCACTTGGAGGGCGGTAAAGGCAGCAGATAAACTTGGTGATTTTCGGTGTTGATATTTTAAACCACATTACATCAAAGTTTTTCGGTTCCAGTGTAGGTTCTCGTTGGCAGCAGAGATCATCTCGAATAAAAAGACATACGCCGAAGTTGCGTCGGAATCGGAAATGAAAATCGTATCCAGGGTATAAATAGCTGACGGTGTTTGTTGACGATCTGACCTTTGTCTCGGTCAGTGCGAGTACGTGAGGCTTGGAAGATTGTAAGTGCTGGTGGACTGAATTGATGTTCGTGTTAAGCCCTCTAATATTGCAGAAATCAATTTTGAAGTTGCTAGTTCTGGGTTGGTTAGCAACTGCAGGTGCCACACCATTTCTTCGTTGAGTGTTGTTAGATCCCAGTAAATTGTCGGAAATGGTTGTTTTTTGATGAACTTCGCTTGATGGGGCCCCAAGTCCAGCCCCCGCCCGGAGATCCGAATGGGGGGCGAGTTTACCTCCGGAGTATTTTGGGCCTGGAGCTTCCATCATGCTATTTTTGGGGGGTCCCACCCTGGTAACCGGGAACATCGGCACAGCAACGAAACGTCAACTCAATGAGCAAAAGTTAGCTCAAGGAGCAAACTTCACGCCACCTAAACCGATGCAATGGTATCTCACCGGGCGATGCCGGGTGGGCCAACATCTTCCATTTCCAATATAATCAACTAATTACCTTTAAGGTAGGACCGTAACGCAACAAATGATGAATGTATTACCTTTAATGATAAAAATTGAGTATAATTATAGGTAATTAAATAATGCACGTCAACATGTATATTAAAAACGTTTAATTAAGTAAATGGAGTAATATCTTTATATCAGGTTTCACAAGGCTTGACTTTTGTCAATTGATAAGTAACGTAACTGTTATCATTACTGATTTTTTAGGTTTGTTACATCTCTAAAAACCACTAAGTTAAGGAAATACCAGATTACCAGATACTCATTTTATCGTTGAACAGTATTTGTATCGATATTTTCGATTTTTTAATGTTAAGTTCTCGGAAGTCCAGATCAACTGGATATCTTCTAGCCTATATCACCCATCTTCGGAACAACGCAATCGAGCATCATGGGGAGTCTCGGGCTGTTGCACTGGATATTTCTAAAGCCTTTGATCGTGTTTGGCATGAGGGGCCACTAAGTAAACTGCGATCCTATGGTATGCCCAGTCGATTCTGTGCATGGTTGTCTAGCTTTCTTAAGGACCGCTCTCTGCAAGTGGTGATTGACGGATTTCTCTCAGACACCTTCACCATCAATGCCGGTGTTCCTCAAAGGCCCATATTTTCTCCCACCCTCTTCTTACCCTACATTAACGACCTTCTAGTGAGAACTAAAAATCCGATATTTAGCTCTGCTGACGATAGCACACTTGTCTCATCTTTCTCTTTGAATGCATAAACATCGGCTGCCGACGCACACCTTCGCAGACAGCATGAAGTATCGCGCGTCAACAAAGATCTGGAAGAAATTTTGGCTTGGGGTGACAGTGACCAAGTCGAATTTAACGCTAAGAAAACCTAGGCGGCAACTTTTTCTAAAAAGGTTAACATTACCGAACCGGATATAGTCATAGCAGGACACGCAATTCCACTGGATTCATCTATTAATTTGCTGGGCGTCAATCTGGGAGGAAATATGTCTTGGCAACCATGTTGTGGCAATCGCCAAGGTAGCTTCGCAGAAACTTCCGGATCAAAAAGGCAGGTTGGTGATTTGACTCTCTTCTACAGATATTTCCATGGAAAATGTTCGAAAAAACCCGAACAAACCCTCTTAATTCCGGCCAGAGCGGTGAATAGCAGAAACAAGCTTAGTACTCTTCGAACTTCATTATTTAAGAATTCTTCCATCTGGAAGACGTCATCGTTATGGAACGAGCTTTGTTCGATTCAAAACCAACGTGACTTTATGCGCACACGCACCACTCCCAGAATCCCTTAAAGGATTTTCCTATAGTGCTTGTGTTTGATCATACAAAAAATAAAAAACTTCCTTCAGTAAGCTAATCGGGTCCAATATCTTAACTATAACTATGGTATAAAAGTTTTAGAAAGAAGGAATAAATACAGAAAACTAGATATTATAAATACATACACGCACGTCCAAACTTTGCCGCGAACATCGTAAATTTACAAAGGATATTTCAGCCCGTCACTACATTAAATGATTCACTGCAAAACCGCCGAGCAAAAGCCACAGAAAATGCTATTTTAATTATGTAAGGGACGGTATTTTAAATAAGAATAATGGTATTTATTCACAACAGCACGGAAACAGTCAACCAACTTCACCCTTGGCCAACGAGGGTAGAAACGGACAGTATATAAAGCTGATATGCCTCAATTAGATTATTGTGTGGTGGAAACCGCGTTTATGACCTGCCTCAGACTAATATAAAAGAGGTTGAATAATGGATTTCCATATACCGTTTTTACAGGTTCCTTAAGCTATTCAAAATTAGAAAATGATGCGGAACATATTTAGTTTTAATATGGAATGGAATACTGATATGGAATGCTTTAGTGTGATACTAATGGCGAAATAGGAAATTGCTGTATTTTTGCTTAAATTGATGAAACACATATTAACAGGAATGTAGAGGAATAGTATAGTTAGCGCAATTATGAGGAAGGACATCTACACGGAAAAAGACTAGTAAAACTATTATAGTAAAGATTTTATTGCCAAATTTTCTATAAAATATAGTAAAAATTTAGTTTTTTATTAGTAATCCGTAAAAAATAATAATGTAAACATAATTTAAAGAAAACTATAGTTAGGATTTCTAATAAATACTAAAACAAAGACGAACAAACACTATAGTAGAATTATTACAGATTTATTAAGATCTTATTGTACGATTTCCTTTAAATTATTGTATTAATTACAATTTTCATTATTAATCCTTACCAGAATAATATTGTAGAACAGAACTTCGAAAAAAATAGTTAGAATTTCAAATAAATTTAATAAAATCAAGTAATTGCTAAAATATATTGTAAATTTACAACGAATGTGTGGTACATTTTGCTTATGACTATTTGTACTTTAAGTATTCTTTATTGTGGCTTTTTTCAAGAATGAGGAGATTAAATCACATGTAGCGGTTCAAACAGAACGCGCTCTTGGTTAGGAGAACAGCTTGGGACAACAAGAGGAAGCATTTCATCGACCACTGGAAGTCAAGCGACGTTGAGCACGCTTAGTACTTGGATAAGTGACCCATTGGGAATACGGCGTGTCGCGAATTTTTTTACAAAATATTTTAATAAATTTTCCAAAAGATTATAGAAATTTTGACGAAAAATTTTTTGTTAAAATTTAGCTATAATTTTATCGCAGTTCTTACTAAAAGATATTCTAATTATATATAGAGCCATACATTATGGTTAGTTTTACTATTTTTATAGTAAACTTAAGTACTTCTTTCCGTGTAAATAATTATTTCCAGTTTTTGCACTTCAGATTTTTAAAATGACCTTTTGTAAAATTTAGGTACTGATTTTTCGAAAAATACCTTTAATAATATTATCTTTACCCAGCAAGAACCGCAGGGAGTACATTTTCATAAATGCTTTCATGGTATACCAAACAATTTCGATAAGATTAAAGATAAAATAATGACCAACGGGTAATCGGAACATAATTAACAAAAATAGTTAGGATTTTTAATAAATTTAGTAAAATCAAGTAATTACTAAAATATATTGTAAATTTTACAACGAATGTATAGTGAAAATAATTCATATATAACTCCAGTAGCTAAATATTTTAAAACGTATGGTACATTTCGCTGTCTATTATTTAAGTATTTTTCATTGTAAAAATTACCAAGTTAAAGGCACTTCCTGTAACTTGTAAAAATATTGTTACAAGAATAAAAGGCATAAATGAGATGCAACGGACTTCTGGGATTTCGATTTTCGTAACCAATAACAGGTGGAGGGAGAACTTAACAGAAAACATACCATCGATCGATGAACTCAAGCGACGTTGGGCACGGTAGTACTTGGACGGGTGAAAGCTTGGGAATGCCACGTGCCAAAAGATTTTCGTAAAAATTAAATTTTACAAAATATTTTAATAAATTTTACAAAAAGATTTAGTAAATTTTATAAAATATTTTTAGTAAAATTTCCAAAAGATTTTAGTAAATTTTATGAAAAGTTGAAAACTATATAAATGGCTTATTAATATTTTTGTAATTTTTACTAAAAATTTAGAAGATCCTGTTATAATTTAACGACAGTTCTTAATAAATCTTGTTCTAATAGAGTTGGTAGAATAAAAAACACCGAAACGAAATATGATTGTGTCGGAATATTGAAGTCGGTGGAAAAACGGTCGATTCGTCATTACAAACTGTATCTTGCCGCACTAGCTACCGCATTCAATATACCTGCACCGTCACATTGCGTTGAGGTATTTACCAACACTTGGTACCTTCTTTGAATATCGAAAGTTAAGAAAAACAGATCAATGTAAAAATCTAACAATTTATATTGGGAGACAAACGCCCGGTTTACACAGATTTCGGTCTATCTCAGACGTACCATGTCGGATATTCGTGTGATACAAAATGAATCGCCCGCTGAAGTCATGTTGATTTTGATAGTTAGTTTCTTGAAAATACACAATAATAATACATAATCTGATTATTAGATTTTATTACACGCGACGCGACGAAATTTCACATTAAATAAAAATGTTTACCACACTAAAAAGTACCATCTGCAAAACCCAGCGAATTGTTGCGCGTGTATTGGTTTTATCAACGAAATCAACCGTATCGCCATGGTGTCGATGTTACACTGACAAGTCCGCAAGCGTGCGGCGACGTATAGGAACACGAACTACAGTTCGACACGCGAGTCTATAGCTACGGGGTATCAGTAAGGGGAAAGCAATATCTGTTAAAACATGGCCGACCCATGGGCGTGCTAATATTATTTTAATAATGTAATAAAAATAAGAAATTCTTGTAGATAGGTAATTATTTTTATGAAGGTTTAAATAATTACGTTTTACAAGATGCCATTCTTTCAACATGGAAAAAACAGCTACATCGTTAATCGATTAATGACGATTTTTCAGCTTTGGTCGTATTAAAAGACACGTAAAATATAGTTTGCGACAAATCAGCGAAATATACAAAAAAAAGCAGTACATACTTTATTCATCATCTTCATCTTCTTCGCCTTCACTGTCACTATCATCAGTATCACTATCAGTCCCAACCTGTATTATAATGGGTTCAATCTCCTCCATCATATAATCAGTTTCCCAAAACTTATTTTCTATATCGATGACATGTCGACAAAACTTTTCCCAATCGACTGCTGTCACCGAGGCAATTGCTTCGTCCAGAAGCTCCCTTAATTTAGAGATACTAAAATCTCATCTATGTAAATTATATGACGACCTTCTTCCCTATATTTTTTCATGGCATGAATATATTTGTATCGCCAGTGTAATATATTAGGCCTTTCAATTAATATTTTTCGCTTATTTTGGCATTTTCGCCAATAAAATCAATTTGATTCAAACATGCGCCTCAAAGTTTCAGGGGAAAACGGAAAGTTTATGTCACTTCTCAGCTGTTGTAGCAACTTTTTTAAGGTTGGAACCATTTTTAGTTCCAAACAAAACTTTTGTATTGTTCTCCTAACAATGCCAACAAAGTCGAAGCCTTCGATTTTTTCGACAGCAGAGAGACGGGCCCTTATTTGCCAGGAGATGACAACAATTGATCAGGGTTATTTTCTTTTCTTTCAGTATCTTCTTTGTGAATGTTTTTTACTGCACCCACGCTTACTCCCGTATACATTGCGACCCTTTCTAGCTTTCGCTTAAGTGGTAATTTTAATGTATTAGTTTGTGATTCATCTTCACACACCCTGTACAAGTTGGCAATCACCTCACGGGTTTGACTATGAAGGGTTTTACCACGGGTATATTTATTCATCATTACAGTTTCAAAACAACGAACACTTTTTAAAAAACACTATAAAATAATAACATAAACTATAACACAATATAATATCTCTAGCCCTTCCTATCACTACGCAACTGCATGAGCATATCGCCTAAGAACAGCGCAGGCAAATTGGGCGTGTCACCAGCCGTGTGTTGTCATGCTCTGTCTGGGATATCACCTATCAAATTAGCTCTAGCCACCGGTAACCCATGGTTACCGTTGATATTGCACCATGTTGCCCTATTTTTAGATTAGAAGTACTTTAATAAAAAAATATTTAATTTTGCATTTAAATATTAAAATAAATAGTATGAAAAGAAAGTTGTAAGAACATTGAAACTATAATAGAATATTAGTTTCTTATATACTTATAACAATTTATTTGAAATGGGTAAATTTAATTTTAGGGTTTACTTGGTAACATGTTATTAAATTAAAATTTAATAGATGTGACAACATTGTTAACCCAAGAAATTTTTTTGCCTGCATTCCTTTTGTAGCTATAGATAAAGTTGTCGACCTGTACGTCAGCTCAATATCGTTGGAAGCCGAGTGTGTGTCGTCATTTTAACTTTTGTACCGAATTCGGTACAAAGTATTGGCTGCATTCGCAGCAATATTTTAATCAAATTTTACATTTTATTCTGTGCGAAATGGTTACATTTTTAATGCTCCTTTTCACTAACCGAGATCGTGTTTATAATTTTAATTCACTTCTTTCGTAATTTTTTATAAATTTAACTCCTCAACCTGACAAACAAAATTGACATAAATCGCTGTCAAATCACAAATCGCTTTTTAAATTCGATGGAAATAATGGCGTCCGATTTCCCATCGATTTGTGAAATCTTTTTTTTTTTAAGTGCATTCAGCAGATGATTACTAATCGCTTACACTTTTTTTAAGTTCACTTTCTTGGTGAAGGTAACGACCTTTTTTTCCTTAGAACTCAAGTTTTTTTAAGTGTCAGTGAAGTAACGTCCTTTTATTAGGCGCCGTGCTGGTACATTTCTATAAAATTTGGTACAACTTTGAAGATCCAGTCGGTACAATAATTTAAAGCTTGGAACAACGCTTTTTGAAGTAGTTTGAAGGTTTCCTTCAGTTCGTTCGTCGTGTGTGTTATTTTTAAATTGAACGAATTTATTTTTAATTAGTTAAACAAGTAAATTTTAGCGAGAAAAAAAAAGGACCAAAATTAATTAAAACAACGTTCCCGTGTAATATTTCCATGTCAATATAGCTGTTATTTGTGATATTATGTGAGAGGTTTTCCTAAAACTTAGTTTTTTTATAGAAATTATGAAACTAATTATTGTTTTTAAATAAGTAAAGGTAAGAGAGCATGTGTCTTAAATAAAATTACATTTTTTTAAAGGAGTTTGAAAGATTACCATTCAAAAGGTTATGACGTTTGATCTATTTACTTTCCTGTGCTTGTGACGAATCTGAAATTTGTGTGTGATATTACTATTATTTGTTTTGCAAAACGTTTTTCGCCGTCGGTTTTCTGGAATCATATTATTTGTTCATAATTGTTAAAATTATAATTTTTTTTCTAAAGAATTTGCCGTGTAGATATCAGTAAAAAAAGTTACATAAAAATACTATTTGTGTGACAAAATATTAATAATAAACCTCAAAACATTGAAACCACAAAACGAAGAAAATTATTGTTATTTATTGTGGCTGTTGCCGTTTCAGGTATATCCGTACGCAAGATATTTACACTTTTAATTTGTGCACCTCTTCTTCCATTGACAGCGCACATAACCTTGGGTTGAAACAGTTACTGAAAATTTTCCTGTGAACAATAACAACAGGATTAGGATAGGATTATTAAGTTCACACTTAATCCAACTATTGTGGATAGTTGTAAACTAGCTAGATAGTATACAAACCAACCAATATTCGTAGCTATTTTAGTAGAAATATGATTTTCAATCAAAATTTTGGATAGTTATTCCGATAGTTTGTATACTATCCAGCTAGTCTATAAAATAAACAAGTAAACACTTTTATAACATATATACATTACGTAATAGTTGTTCCACAAATCGCATTATCCGCGATATGCCAAAACCGTGAATGTTTACAATAGATACCAAAGTTAGGTGTGTAGCATCGCGTCGCATTGACAACGTAAATGATAATTTTAAATTTTAAACGTCAATATTATTAATATTTATATTATTTTTATGTATATTAGTAAAGAATGAGTGACTAAGATATTCAAATTGAGGCAACTCGACAGGAATATTACAACAAATAATTTATTGCTAGAAAAAATCCAGGGAGATGTATGAAAAATAAGTGTATAAATAATTTATTGACTTGTGTACTGATAACCATGTAAGAACCTATTCAGAAAATGTTTTATTGATATTTCGATAATTTAAAATAAAAATAATTATGTCGTAAGTCGTAAAAAAAGTATGCAGGGTGTTTTGGGATATATGGATTATATTTAAATGTGTAACTCCTAGGGTGCTCTAGAGAAAGCCTACATACTTTTTTTTGTAATCGAATATCTAAATACTAAGGTAAAAACACTTTTTACCCACATACTGTCGCGTCGTTCCATCTGGATTCACTTAGCAACACTGTGGGTTACTAGAGTATACTAACAGTGTTGTCAGATCACACCGCATGTTTCGCCCTTGCTTGGATACCTGCCGTGCGCGACTATCTTTGCTTCAGTATGTTTCGAGACTCGGGAATGGGATGACACTGTCGAGGGTTCCACGTACTTGATGTATATGAATTTTAAACGTTTTGTTAATTGTAGCATTATCCGATTTTTTTTCTGTTGTACAATAATTCATAAAAAGAAATATCGTGATGTGATTTCAAATTTGTGTGATATTACCTATTGTTGGTTCTGTTGTAAAATATACTTTTTGTGTTTTATTTTTATAGAATTTAATTATAAAACGGATTATAAGATCGATGGTAAGAGATATTATAATTCTAGTATTTTTTTCTAAAAAGTTTGAAAAAGAAGTGATAACGCGGGTTAAAGACGTCTTGTGGTCAAAAACTGAACACGTGCGTTTACAATTCTGTGTTGCAATATATGATAACACCGCCTCAATAAATTATTGATTGCGAACGTCCTCAGTAGCGGCCACGTATATTTTCAGATTCAGATATAAAGTGTATATTTCATACAATAATTCAAAGCGCCATTTAAGGTTATTTTTCTCCCTCAGGATTTGCCGGTTTAAATATAATAAGTCATTTCCATAACACCCTGTAGTATACAAGTCGAGTGGTAAGTAAATTAAGTAATTACACGCTCTTTCAAAGTACTTTCAAATTCGCTTCTTACTACTCTTGGTATGTAATATACTATTCAGATGCGGAGCTGTAAGTGCATGATTTCGCAAAGATTACATTCTCAAATACTGCATTCTCAAATTTTGCATTCTCAAATATTGGTCAACTCTCGGCATTGTGTTGTATTCTCCTATCTAGTTGTATCGTTTAACAGAAACTAACTCACTTAAATGTCGTATCTCATTATCTGAAACTACAGATTATGGGGAATTCTATTATTTCTTAATAAAGCACTGGAAATGTCATTCTGACAGCGTTATATTTTCATTCCATTGTTTTAGTCAACAAGGCACACTATGATGTATTTATAATTTTCCGCGTATTCAATTATAATTTAACATTATGGCCGATTCAGTTATAAATGATATGCCTGAACATTTTCTTATGTGTAATAAATTGCAATATATGTATGTGAAAATGTAATATAATCGATTTAGCAACAGAAATCACAAAAGTGTTAAATAAATAAATAATAAAGTAATTTTTTTGTCCGTTAATATATAGGAAAAAGTTTATGTTTTATTAGGAGTAAAATTTATTCGGAAAAAATATTTTTAAAAACTTTCCAAAAACGTTTGGAACAAGGTTAGTATTTTTATTTTGTATCTATATCGACGCTTTAAATAAACTAATAACCAAAAATTATTTTTAAATTTGAAGCGGCGGGTTTATTGGAAATACAAAAACAAAATTATACGTTCAATTTTAATGAAATTCGGGAATTATAATCGGGCGATTTCGGGATTAAGCGCCAATACGAAAATCCCCGAAAATAAACAATACGATTTCAAACGTATTTATACAATAAATTCAACGCAAACAATTTTTAATCCTCGTTATTAAACCCCAATAAACGAAAGGGGTAAAATATGGGATAACAATTGCCGATAAATTATACGTTCAAACTAGAAATATATTGATAAAAATGACAAAGAAATTTACGAGTTAAAGCAATTATAATCTGGTTGCTGATAAAAAAAGTAATTTTTTCACAAAAAACTACAATGCCTTCATATGTTATCACTTGTAAGGAGGATGGAAAATTATCAAAATAATTACGTGTAATTGGTGCAAATGAAATAATTTGATTGGTCGAAACAGTATATTTGACAGGTGATGGAAATTATCAAACAAAAAAATTCCTAAAGTGACCCGTAACGGGATACAGAGCCCCAAAGACCCAGCAATTTACTTTTGGCTTTAACTTTTGAACCGACCGGTATAATAAAATAAAAAGAGTGCTACCTTCCTTCTTACCGACCTTTATTTTTATTGGACGCAGTAAAATAAACCAAAAATATATTTAATAAATGATTTCTACCGAGGCGCTTAATGACGTAAGGAAAATGCTATAATAAAAATTAATGTTATGACTACCACAAAGCTTTGGTAAATACTGGTTCAATACGCTTAAAACATTGATGGTAGATATTATCATTTATTTAATCAAAAAGCTTGCCTAATTCTATATATTAACATATATTATTTATTTAGCGACTTTTTCAAACTTATATTCTTAAAGCACGTAGCACTTAAAATGCCGTAAGGAAAATGCTATAATAAAAAATTATGTAATGACTATTACAAAGCTTCAGTAAATACTGGTTTACATTTAAAACATTTATGGTTAAAATTTCCATTTATTCAATAAAAAGTTCGTCTAGTTCTACATATTATAGACCTTATATATTTAGGAACTCTTGGAACTTAAATTCCAGTTTAGGTATAATCGTTAGTCGTAGTTTATTTTGGTAAAGAAATAGTGAACTAATTAATTATTATCATTTAATTAACTGGGAAGTAAAAATCTTTTTTAAAGAAATTTGGATTTTCTCCAGGAGTTTGAAAAAAAATGTGATGTACAGGATGTCCCACAAAGGTCGGCTAGGTATGATATTATGGCAGCCGTAAACCTTATGTATTTGAGAAAAAAATGTCATTGGCTAGATTGCCAAGAAAAATTGATGGAAAATATTTTCACGTTTCCAAAATGACCGCTAGAGGGTGCAATTACTATTATACAGGGTGTTATGGAAATGACGTATTATATTTAAATGGGTGACTCCTTGGGTGTCCTAGAGAAGCGCTACATATTTTTTTTTATATCGACCGTTATAAAAGTGGGATCCAGCCCCATAAACCCACAGCTCATCATGCATCACTGTAATACGTCACCCTGTGGTGGCATGTCAGAAAATAGGTGTTACGTGGAATATTGCCAAACTTAATGCAAAACTGAAATTCCATATAAAATTATAAAACTAAATTATTTATCTACCTACTTGTATTTATCTTTATACCTAAAGAGCGAGGAAATCCACGCACAAACACAATCAGCTTCTTTTTCTTTTTCATGGGAACACTACTGGAAACACTTTATGCTCAAACGTTTAAAACAAACTACTCGTTTTAGGTTCGTCAATAAAAACAATGCCAAATAATATACAAAGTTTGGACGCGTAGCCCGAGATTCATTACAAAACAATCATTATACGAGTTCCTTCTGAAAACAAAGCGGATAGCCGAGAGTGTAAATGGTAAGCAACAGAACCGACCGTACTCTAACGCGTATCTTCTAATAATGACAGTGGCAAGATGCACGCTTGTACGCCTAGACTTACGTTGCCCCGGCGCCCAGTGGATTGTGTGAAAGAGATGGAGAGATGGCCGTGTGAGGAAGAAAATTAAATCTTCGTCGGTCTTGTCATTTGGAGTAGAGCTGATCTATTTAATTTTTTGAGCTTCTCAAGTATAGTCGCAGTATTATCCCTTACCTTAATTGATGGATATATCACTACTATCATTTTATTCAATTCAGGGAAGAATCTCATTTATCACCATAAGAAATGCATTTAAGCGATCTTAGTCCGTCCCGTATCGCCTATTATTAGGATTCAATTACCGTGACAGTGAAATATCAAATCACCAAATATTCCGAGTTTTGCACGTACCATTTCGTTCGTTCGTAGATAAAATGTCATTCTTAAATTGAAAGAATTGTATTTAAAGTGTGTGTTTTTTAACTAAATAAATCTAAGCGAGAAAAAATTACCAAAATTAAAACAGTTTTCCCGTGTGAATAGCTGCTATTTGTGAGGTTATGTGAGATGTTTTTTCCTAAAACTTAGATTCTGTGTGGTTTCTGTGAAATTATGAAACTAATACTTGTATTTAAATAAGTAAAGATAAGAGAGCATTTGTCTTAAATAAAATTGTATTTTTTTTTAAAGACTTTGAAAAATAATAGAAAGGTCAATAACGTTTGACCTATTTAGTTTTCTGTGCTTGTGACGAATTTGAGATTTGTGTGTAATATTACCATTATTTGTTGTGCAAAACATCTTTCGCCGTCGGTTTTCTGGAATCATATTTGTTCATAAAAAATTGTTAAAATTATAATTTGTTTTCTAACTGTCGTCAGTAGCGGCCATGTAAATTTTCAGATTTCATATAAAGTGTATAATTTAGCTTAATAATTCAAAACGCCATTTATGGTTATTTTTTTATTTATTTTCATCTCAGGATTTGCCGGTTTAAATATAATGCGTTTTCCATAACACCCTGTATAACTATATATATAATAATTTCTTCGAATTATCGATACTGTTAAGGTTTTCATTTAATAACGGATATAGAAAGATCTTTTAATTTTTGTGAAAGTTTCTTCTTAAAACTTTTTCGGATCGCTGATAATAAGGGTGGGGGAAGCGTGTAAAAGAGTATTTTGAAAATTGCTGTATCTTCCATCTAAATTTAATCAACGTAGGCTCGTTTCAAAGATACTTTTTCACGTATTAAAATATGCTACGTTGGTCGTGATCGCTAGTTTACACTGCAGCTTATAGAAGATGCTGTTTACCCATGATTTTTACATTTTGTTAATAAAATAAATATATATATAAATATAACATCATATCTTATTTTACTACTGTGTTTAAACAGCACAAAAATAACTACATTTTGGCTCAAACTAATTCAACTCCTTTATTCCTTCTCGATTTATTTACAAATAACAATTTTATTTAAAAAAATTAATGTTAGAAACCTGCTTATCATGACATCCATGGAAACAAAATTTTCCCAACCGTACTAGATGCTAGGCAACTTTGATATTAGGTTAATTTGACAATATTTATGTAATTAAAGCCAAAATGTAGCTATTTAACTTTATTAAGGAAACGTCCAACGTCGGATATTTAATAAGTGTAAAATTATCTTTAAAACGAGCCTAAGTTGAATAAATGAAGAATGGGGTATGGAAGATACAGTAATTTTTTTATATGCTTATTATCGGCATTACGAAAAAATTCTTACGAACATATTTTCGCAAAAATTAAGGATCATTTTATATTAAATGAAAACCTTAACAGTGATAATTCGAAGACGTTTTAATTTTTAGTTATATAACAGTAATTGCGCCCCCTAGCGGTCATTTTGGAAACGTGAATATATTTTCCATTATTTTTTGGTCAATTTTTTTATCAAAAACATAAGGTTTATGGCTTTAATAATATCGTACCTCGCCCCATGCATTTTCGGCTTTTGCGTATAATTTTTTATAGTACGACCGACTAGCACATTTATTATTATTTATTTTGCTTTTTTGTGCAGATTGGAGGATCCATTCATATTATTCATCGTTTTCAAAATATAATTATTATTATTTAAAATGGAACGATAGGATAAGTTCAGATTTACTGCCATCTTAATTTAGTTCCATCTTACTTTGGTAATAAGTTTAATTAAACGGGGAATATTCCATCTACTGCGATCCATCCATGACGGTAGAGCACATTTTGGTGACAGATTGTGTATTATTTATGTGACTAAGTTGATTATGACTAATTATTTAATATCTACAATACGTTTGCGGTCAGAGCACTGTTCTCTTAACGTGAATATATCAATTTTGTATTTTGCGCTAAACAGGTTGCTAATATGTTACATAATTCATTAATATCCAACTCGTAAGCTCCTACATATACGAACACAAATGTTAATTGGTTGCAGCTTAGTGTAAAAAATAGTAGTATAGTTTATCTCATCTCAATTTGATAACTTAAATAAACATTAAATTGCTCACCTTAAAGGTCGCATCAACTAAATTAAAAAAAGATTATAGTAAAATTATTATAGTAAAGATTTTATTGTAAAACTTCTTATGAAATATAGTATTAATTACAGTTTTTATTAGTAATCTGTACCAAAGTAATATTGTAAACATAATTTCTAAAAAAGTATAGTTAGAATATCTAATAAATTTAGTAAAGTCAAGTAAATACTAAAATATCTAGTAAATCTTAACAAACACTATAGTAAAATTATTATAGAAAAAATTTTATTGTATGATTTCCTGTAAAATATTGTAATAATGACAATTTTCATTATTAATCCGTACCAAAATAATATTGTACATAATTTACAAAAAAACGATAGTTAAGATTTCTAATAAATTGGGCAAAATTAATTTATTTATAACTGCAGTAGGTAAATATTTTTAAATGACTGGTACATTTTACTGACGACAATTGTACCTTAACTATTTTTTATTATAAAAATTATAAAAATAAAGTGTTGTAAAGATGCTTTCTTACAAAAATGAAGAGCTTAAATCAGATGCAACGGTTCAAACAGAACTCGCTCAAGTCAGGGACGATGGGCAAGTTCAGTGGTGGACCGCTTGGGAATACCGCGTGTCGCGATTTTTTTTACAAAATATTTTAATAAATTTTACAAAAGATTATAAAAATTTTCACTAAAAATTTTTATTAAAATTTAACTATAATTTTATGGCAGTTCTTACTAAAAGATATTTCAGTTATATATAGAGCCATAAATTATGGTTAGTTTTACTATTTTTATAGTAAATTTAACTTCTTCTTTCCGTGTAAATAATTAACATGTGTATTGTTTCCAATTTTTGCACTTAAGATTTTTAAAATGATCTTTTGATAAATATTAGGTACTCATTTTTCCAAAAATACTTTTAATAAATTATCTGTTCCCAGCAAGGACCGCAAGGAGTTACATTATCATAAATGCTTTTATTGTATTCCAAACAATTTCGATAAGGTTAAAGATAAAATAATGGCAAACGGGTAATCGAAAAAGTGTATGTACTGTTGCGCCGAGTGCAAACAGTATCAACCACCAAACGGAAAAATACTACTAATAAAATTATTATATAGATTTTATTGTAAAATTTCCCATAAAACATTTTTTATTAGTAATCCGTACCAAAATAATATTGTAAATATAATTTACAAACACTATAGTTAGGAATTTTAACAAATTTAGTAAAATCAAATAACTACTAAAGTATATAGTAAATTTTGACAACGAATGTATGTTCAAGGAACAAAGACTATAGTAAAATTATTATAGTAAACAATTTATTGTTCTAATTATAATTTTCATTATTAATTCGTACAATAATATTGTAGATACCTACACATAATTTCTAAAAAAGTATAGTTAGAATTTCTAATAAATTTGTTAAAATCAAGTAATTACTAAAATACATTGTAAATTTTGTAACGAATGTATAGTGACAATAATTTATTTACCCCCCCTTTTTTTTTTTATGATCAAACACAAGCACTATAGGAAAAATCCTTTAGGGCACTCTGGGAGTGGTGCGTGTGCACAAAAGGTTATATTCGTTGGGAAAAACGACCTCGGGAAGGTCGTTCCACAAGGATGAAGTCCTCCATATGAAAGAATTCTTAAATAATGAAGTTCGAGGAGTACTAAGCTGAACCACATATGGATGGGCGGCAGTGGTTCGTCGTGTATTTCTGCTATTCGTCGCTCTGGGCGGAATTAAGAGGGCAAGGTCAGCCGAGCACTTTCCATGAAAATATCTGTAAAAGAGAGTCAAATCCCCAACCTGTCTTCGATGTTCTAGGCTGTCGAGGTTCTTCGTCAGCTCGTGGTCTCCGATCAGACGAATAGCCCTCCTTTCGATGGAATCCAGTAGCCGAAGAGTATGTTTGGGTGCAGAGCTCCAGACATGAGAGCAGTATTCTAGTGATGGTCGAATCTGGGATTTGTATAGTGTCAAAAGTTGTTGAGATGTGTACAACTTTCTGGCTCGGAAGAGTACCCCAAGCTTCTGAGAAGCTATCTTGGCGATTGCCACAACGTGGTTATGCCAAGATGAAATAAGAAAACCTTTGCGATTATAGATTATAATTATTCCATTATACCGTTCTACCTGGCCATTTCCTTCAGGATTGTACGGTGTTGTTCTACTAGAAGCTATTCCTCGAGAGTGCAGAAAGGTAATAAATTCGTTTGAAGTAAAGGATGTTCCACGATCCGAATGAATATAAGCTGGCATTCCAAATAAACAGAATAATTGATCTAAGCATTCTATAACAGCTGAAGATGAAGTATCTTTGCAAGGAAACGCAAATGGAAATCTTGAGTATTCATCGACTATAGTTAACATGTATTCATTTTTGGTTGAAGTAGGTACTGGTCCTTTAAAATCGATGTTAAGTCTTTCGAATGGTGCAGTAGCTTTAATTAAATGAGTTCCAGAATTTTTGTAAAATCTAGGTTTCGTTTCAGCACAGATAGGACAGGCGGATGTCATTCGTTTTATTTCTTCCGTTGAATAGGGCAGGTTCCTAATTTTAACAAAATGGTGCATTCTTGTCACTCCAGGATGGCATAAAGCTTGGTGTAATTCAAATAGATTATTGCTTAATGTAGAGCTACAAATTCTTGAAAAAGCATCAGCAGCTGCATTTGATTTTCCTGGTCGATAAACTATGTCATAACTGTAACAGGAAAGTTTCAAACGCCAACGCATAATTTTATCGTTTTTAATTTTATTATGATTGGCATTAAACATAAAAAGATACCGACTTCTGATCAGTAATAATCTTAAAATGTCGCCAAATTAAGAAATGTCTCCATTTACGAAGTGCTTCAACACAAGCATATGCTTCTTTCTCTACAGATGAATGTCGCTTCTCGGTGTCTGATAGAGTTCTAGAAAAAAATGCAATAGGTCTTCCTGATTGGGTTAAAGTTGCAGCAATTGCAAAATCTGAAGCATCTGTTTCAACAGTTAAAAGTACATTTTTATCTACTGTCCATAGAAGAGAATTTATCCGTTTTCAGTTTTTCAAAGTCTGAAACTACTTCATGCGTTAAAGAAAACGTTTTACAGTTTATTAGACTTCTTATTTTGTCTGAAAAGTTTTTAATCCATCTAGAGTAGTGGGAAAACATTCCTACAACTCTTCGAAGACTGGATGTATCTTGAGGAACAGGCAAGTTAAAAAGAGGCTTTAACCTATCAGGATCTGGTTTCAGAGTCTTATTTTCGATTGTATATCCTAACAGGTTTATTGATTTCTTGTTATAATGGCATTTGTTTTCATTTAGTGTAAGTCCGTATTTTTGTGTTGCAGCCAAAAAATTTTTGAGATTTAAGTCATGACTTTCTTGATCTTTGCCACAAATAGTAACATCATCAAGATAGGCGAAAACACCTTGCAGATTTTCTTCAAGTATAATAGTATCTATTACTCTTTGAAAACAAGATACTCCATTGGTGACTACAAATTGAATTCTCCGAAATTGATAGAGACGTCCTCCTGCTTCAAATGCTGTAAATGGCTTGTCATTTTCTTTAATTGCAATCTGATGATATGCTGATTTTAAATCGATAGTACTAAATATTTCATATTTATTCTAGAACTATCGCTTCTATATTTGGAAGTGGATAAGCGTCAAGTAAAGTAAACCTGTTTATAGTTTGAGAATAGTCGATGACCATGCGACGCTTGTGATTTTCATTTTGGGTAATAAGCACCTGAGCTCTCCATGGTGACATACTTTCTTCTATTATTTCTTCATCCATTAACGCTTTTATTTCTCCTTTTATAAATAGCATTCAGAATATCGTCTTGATTTGGTTGCTACGGGCCTGCAGTCTTCTGTAAGATTGGCGAATAGTGATGGTGGCTCTAGTTTGGCTTCAGTTAAGCAACAAATTGATAATGGTGGCTTTGGCCCCCCAAATGTGATATCAACTCGATCATGATGCTTCATAATATCATGGCCAATTATTAAATCGGTACAAAGATTTGAAATAATCAAAATTTTGAGTTTTTGGTAGGTTTCATTAAGCATTTCGAGATTTATAAGACAATATCCTTCAATTTGTGTTGAACATGAAATAGATGCCATGGAAACTTGACCTTTACAAGCAAAAATTTTTAATTTATGTTCGTTGGCAAAATTTCTGTCTAAAAAGCTGTCTGAACTTCCAGTGTCTATTAAAGCATTTGCAGATATATCATTTATCGTAACTTTAATTAAAGCTTTTGAAAGGCAGTATGGTAATTTTGGAGATGCAGTTCCAATTACATAGGCTTTATGAACAAATTGTCTAAAATTTTGATAGCTTCATCGTATGACGTAACTTCACTAATATATTCATAAACAGAATGTGAAATAAAATTAATTAACAGTTTTAGCTTGTTTTTATCTTCGATTGGCTTGTCGTCGGATGAATTATTGTCCAAAAAATTTTTGAAAGTTTCATACCAATGCTGTATTCTTTGGCAGCTGTTGCAGAGTTTGGATCTGTTTCAAATCTGTCTGGTCTAAGATACTTCTCCATCCGTGTTATTGTTTAATGAACTGCTAATTAAATTGACATAAGAAAACCTTTGCCATTATAGGCTTTAATTAGCAGAACTTTATAAGATTGAATAACTTGACAGTGTCAAATAGACAAACATAATAATTGTAACCAGTAACATGAATTAGATAGAAAGGTAATCACAAAGCATTTATACAACACAAGACATATTTCCTCCCAGATTGACGCCCAGCAAATTGATAGATTGAAGCCATGACTATTTCCGGTTCTGTAATGTTAACCTTTTTAGAGAAAACTGCTGCCTGGGTTTTTTAGCGTTAAATTCGACTTGGTTACTGTCACCCCAAGCCAAAATTTCTTCCAAGTCTTTGTTGAGGCGTGATACTTCATGCTGTCTGCGAAGATGTGCGTCGGCAGCCGATGTTTGCGCATTCAAAGAGAAATATGAGATAAGTGTGCTATCGTCAGCAAAACTAAATATCGGATTTTTAGTTTTCACTAGAAGGTCGTTAATGTAGAGTAAGAAGAGAGTGGGAGACAATATGGACCCTTGAGGAATACCGGCATTGATGGTGAAGGTGTCTGAGAGAAATCCGTCAATCGCCACTTGCAGAGATCCTTAAGAAAGCTAGTATAACTAGTAGTTACATATGCCAAATTGTACTGGTAGATTTCACTGGTTATTATTTAAGTATTTTTAATTGTAAAAATAATATTAGAACTTAACAGGGAACATAGCTAGATCGATGAAGTCAAGCGACATTGGGCACAGTTAGTACTTGGATGGGTGACCGCTTTGGAATACCATGTTTCAACAATTTTACCAAAGATTTTAGTAAATTTTACAAAGGATTTTTACAAAAGATTTTACTAAATTTAACAAAAACTTTTTATTTAAATGGTTTACTAAATATTTTTGTAATTTTTGCTATAATTTAATGGCAGATAATAAAAGTTATTCCAGTCACATATATTGAGCCATAAATGTTGGTTACTTTTACTATTTTTATAGTACTTAAATTCAACTAATTTCTTCCCGTGCACGTATTCAGCCCTCGACGGGGCCCATTGCTTCGGGAATAGCTTTTTAACGTTATTTGTTTATCCTTATTGCAAAAGGTATCTTCAGGCGGCGAGAAATTAATTTCTCCATAGTTACATATTTATAAATCAAAATGTTACAGTCAAACATATTGTGATAGATCCTAGTCTTATTAAACTAGGTGAGATGTATGTATGCCATTAAATTGATATGAAGTGTTCAGTTTATCATTCGAATTGATAAATCGGGCCCCGTACTGTGACATGTGCAGATATATATCATATCCTCTGGATATGCGTTATATGTGTTTTCATTTCGGTTCAGATTCGACCGTTTTATTGCATTTTAGTTTATAAAGGGCTATTTTTTACGTTTAGGACATTTTGAAAACCTCTTTAACAGGGAATATATTACTATTTATATTATGCAAGAATTAAACAAAATCTTGATTTCCGAAATATATTATTTAATTTGGTTATATTATTGTAAGTAAAACACTTTTTTACTTACAATAATATAACCAAATTATTATGGACTTCCACCAAGTAACGACCAATAATATTAAAATATATTATTTAATTGACGAGTTACCGGACAATTATATATGTTCTTATCACTTGCGACAATTATCACAAAGAATCGGTTACCATTAGCAACTGTACATATTGTGCATTTTTCTATTAAAAACGTAAATCAATAATAAGTAATAAGATACAAACAAAACATAGCACATTTACAAATATACAGGGTATCCATAAATGTTACGTCTTGGGAAAAAAATTTCATTGAGTAAATCGACCAAGAAAAACTGATAAAAAATATTTTCGTGTCTCTAAAATATCCGCTAGGGAGCGCAATTACTACTATAATTTTTGTGAAAGTAGTCAGCTTAGGTTAGTTTTAGTCAAGCGTTGGGAACAGTTAGCAATTGGAAAGGTGACCGCTGGCGAATACAATCTGTCAAAATTTTTACAAATGATTTTAGTAAATTTTACACAAGATTTTAGTAAATTTTACAAGAAATTTTAGTAAATTTTACAGATTTGTAAATTTTACAAAAATACAAATGGTTTACTAAATATTTTGGCAATTTGGCATTCTTGTTACAATTTTGCTAGAATTTTATGTCGGTTCTTAATAAAAGTTATTCCAGTCACATATAGAGCCATAAATTATGGTTAGTTTTACTATCTTTATAGCAAAGTTAACTAAGTTTTTCGCTCAGTGTACGTGAGCTGTAATTTTATGAAAATTGATGTCTGGTCAAGTATAGAGAACGTACTTATTTTAACTATCTAAACTGATTATTTAAACAGTTTTCTTCATGTCACTGAAACTGTTGTATGCATTTACAAAGAAAATAATAATAATATAGACGTATAAAATGTAACAACTGCATATATAGTAAATAAAATGTTCTTACTAATGAAGATTAATGGCTCGCCCATAATAAGTTGCAAGTAAAGTAATTGGCTGATCATTTTTGCCGATAAGAAAGCCATATTTTTGTCTTAATTAATCCAAATAAAAAATTAAGCCGTGGAGTTCGTGGTCTATAAATGTGTATATACCTATACATAAATCATTTGGATGTGAATCGATATACTGGGCAACGGTATGTTAAAAAGAAAGTTCAAAAATGAATAAATTTGATTTTAGTCTTAAATTTTGATTTGATTACTTAAATGACGACAACCTCTCTAAAAACTTTTTATAGAGATTGGCTGAATTAAAGGACGTGCGAACCGAAATAAGCTATTACAGTCCGTGTAAAAAAAATAATTCTATAATGTTTTAGTATTAAATTTTACGATAGCATGTCCAATGTAAATTAGTGTAAGTATTCGAATTCTTTACAATCAACGAAGTCAAGCAAAAGCTGATAAAATGAAAATATTTACGATTAATTATTTATTCATGGTTATATATATTTATATTTTGTTATAGTACGATTTGACGTTCTTCGTAAAGTAGAAAATCTATGAGATGATATGCTTACTACTCCCTGTCAAGTGTAAATTTAGTTCTGTAAGAATAAATAAGTCTACTTGCTTGTCAGGTAGCAAGATGAATATATAAAGAAAACAATTTCCTACGTCAAGATCCCTTATACGAGATATAAGCTAAGTAATCTAAAATATTAAAAGTAGCTATTCTCAGAACTAGACAAACTACTTAAAAAAAGGAGTGGAGTAACCACTTGATCAAAAAGTAGTTTAACTACTTGGTAGTTAAAATACTTCTCCAAAAATGTAGTTAGGTTACCAACTACTAGTAGTTAGTAGTTTAAAAGTTAGCTACTTTTTTAACTGCAAAACCAAGCGTTGTGGGTTAAAAACTAAATAAAAGATAACGAGAGCGCACAGGAGCGTACATGAGTTAATACCGCTGTACACCATGTACTATATGTCGAACATAAACGTGCGTGTGAAATACAAAATGAAATAAAGAACAATTCATTTTTGGTACAAAAATATGAAGCTAATAAAACATAAGGTGAGTGCACACGAGCGTACATGCGTTAATACGTACTACACAACAGTTCCTTTTTGGTATGAAAATACAAAACTAAATCTTATTAGGTAATAGGAGTAATAAGAATAATAAAAAATTAGTTAAAATAAACAAATGTAGTTAAAATATCTAAAGCTCCAAATAGCTAACTACTTTTTCAAGTACTTTTTGCCAATATTTCATGCAGATTTAAAGTAATCGAGTAACCTAAAAGAAAAAAAGTTGTAAGAATACAACTACTTTTATAAAAAGTAGTTAACTACTGCCCAACTCTGGCTATTCCTGAAAGCAATTCATATAAGCATAACATGTGAAAAAATGTATATTTTCTAAAATGAAATGAATGAAAATGAAATGAATGAAAATGAAATGAATGAAAATGAAATGAATGAAAATGAAATGAATGAAAATGAAATGAATGAAAATGAAATGAATGAAAATGAAATGAATGAAAATGAAATGAATGAAAATGAAATGAATGAAAATGAAATGAATGAAAATGAAATGAATGAAAATGAAATGAATGAAAATGAAATGAATGAAAATGAAATGAATGAAAATGAAATGAATGAAAATGAAATGAATGAAAATGAAATGAATGAAAATGAAATGAATGAAAATGAAATGAATGAAAATGAAATGAATGAAAATGAAATGAATGAAAATGAAATGAATGAAAATGAAATGAATGAAAATGAAATGAATGAAAATGAAATGAATGAAAATGAAATGAATGAAAATGAAATGAATGAAAATGAAATGAATGAAAATGAAATGAATGAAAATGAAATGAATGAAAATGAAATGAATGAAAATGAAATGAATGAAAATGAAATGAATGAAAATGAAATGAATGAAAATGAAATGAATGAAAATGAAATGAATGAAAATGAAATGAATGAAAATGAAATGAATGAAAATGAAATGAATGAATCTTTTTCGTTTTTTTTTTTAATTTATCTTAAAAGGGTTTCTGCGATTGCATGATGGCCAATGGCGGTTACTTTCAGCATTCATTAATAAATTGTTCAATATTACGTTATTAATTCTTGGAAGATAGAAAATACAAAATTTCTTTCAACGGGTCTGGTGACTCCGTGGTTAAAGCACTGCCGTGCAATACAAGAGTCTAGTAAGTCGACTTACTATAAAATAGAGTAGTAAGTTTTTAATATTTATTTAACTGTTTATTTGTTAATAAAAATCAATGATTTTTTGGAAAATGAAACTATGTAACAAGAGCTTAATGTGTATAAAATTTTAGAGCAATAAATTAAATATTAAAGAAGTTGTGCAATTTTTAAATAGAATGTCTTAAAATTTACTTTTACGGCTTACTAGGTTCTTGTATTGCATGGCAGTGCTGCAGCAGTCACTGCGATCTCTAGGATGAGAGTTCGTACCTATGTGTACATTGCACGGTAATTTAACCGATTCGCATTAGGTGGATTTTAGTGGTATAAGTCATGGCATTACTGTCCGGCTTTATGCAAAAAATAGGGAAGAGTGAAATATGTATCATCTTCCATCTCTACCCAATTCACACCGGGAATCAGGCCGGATGATATAGGATATCTCATGGGGTACGGGGGACGGTACACACTCCCCAATCGGTAGGTAATATCACAATGCGCGAGACCAATGGTTGATAGCCCTTGGGGATAACTTATGACCGGGGCTCGTGGTTCGGAGCCCACGTTAAGCAGGTACCCTCGGGAATGGCCCTATCTGGCGAACGAAGAGGAGAAAATTGACAAAAAGACCTGAGGAATATTTCTGAAATACTTTTAGAAAACACTTTGTATAATAAGAAATAAATAAATAATAATAAGTCTAAACAGCCTCGAATAAGTTGTGATATAAACTCCGTTAGGTAGAATAAAATATTCAGAGCATACAATCTGAACAAAAATAGTTACTTTGATAGTATGAACGCCTACTCTGTACTGATGAGAAGAGAAGAGTTCGAAACCAGTATGCAGGTAGTCAGATCGTACCAACAGGAAGAAGCTTTCTTCCTTTAATTTGAATTAGAATTTTGATCATTTTGAACAGCGTTTAACAAAATAAGGCGACGGGAATATATCTCGGAAAATAGCTGTTTATTAGGTATTATTTGTAATTCCTCTTGTATACGGCACGGCATCTTCAGGTGGATAGGAAATTATTTTCCTTGCATATTTATATCATCTGACAAGTAAATAGACTTCTGAATTGTTATGATATCTAAAGCTCAGACAGGTTTCTGCTCAGATTATATTCCAAGGAAATAAATTGAACACAGCGAGAGATATATATATACAAAATAAATATATACATTTAAATTATTTTACGTCCGATTTAAAAAGTAATAAATATATTGGATATATCTTAATAAAGTATTCAGGTATCAGCAAATTTAATATAATTTCAACGTTATTTAATATTGATTGTATGGCAAATTTTCCTTTCAAAACTTTTAGTAGGCCTCAAAATATTTTATTGAATTTAGATTACAATATTAAATATAACATAGAAAGTACACTTATCTTTTCTTTAGAAAATCTGAAACTCTCAAATTAAAAGAAATTCTTTTGAATAGGTACTTGATTAAATTTTTTTTTTATTTCAATAAAGATATACAATTTTGTATTTTGAGACTATACAGAATAAAAACCAACTTAAATAAAATGTATATCCTTGTTCCAAAAAATATTTTTAAAGAACAACTTATACTACACGGAAAGAAAAACTGAATTAATTTTACTATAAAGATAGTAAAACTAACCATAGTTTATGGCTCTATATGGAACTGGAATAACTTTTAATAAGCAATAAAATTATAGCTAAGTCTTTAAGTAAAAATTACAAAAATATTTAGGAAACTATTTATATTTTTGTAAAATTTACTAAAATCTTTTGTGTAATTTACAAAAATCTTTTGTAAAATGTACTATAATCTTTTCAAAAATTTACTAAAATCTTCTGTAAAGTTTAGTAATATACATCGATACCCCGTAAGAACTCCGGTGCATCGCATTGCAGCGGAAAATGTCTGGAAAAAAGTAAAAATTTAGCGACACACGGTATTCCCAAGCGGTCACCCATCCAGGTACTATCCGTGACCAACGTCGCTTAACTTCCAATGATCGATGAAACTCTTCCTCTTGTTGTCCCCACTTGTTCTCTTGAGAGCATGCTCAGAAAAGGCGTTTTAAGGTCAATTCGTGAAATACCAGAAACTCGTATATACCGTCCACATGCCCGACTGGACAAGTTTTCCCACTCGCACGATCCGAAACGCGCGTATAACGCCTTATCTGGACAAGCTCTAACGAAGAGCGAGTTCGGTTTGATCCGTTGCATCTGATTTAAGCTTTTCATTCTTGTAAAAAGACGTTTTTACTTCATTTAAACTTGGTCATTTTTACAATAAAATATACTGAAATTACAATAATAGTCATCAATAAAATGTACCATACATTTAAAAATATTAAACTACAGGGGTTATAAATAAATTATTTTCACTCACATTCGTCTTAAAATTTACAATGTATTTTACTTGATTTTACTACATTATGTTTCCTATTTTATTTGGGTACTGATTAATAATGAAAATTGTAATTATTACAATATTATCGTACAATAAAATCTTTACTATAATAATTTTACTATATATTTGTAAAAATTTACTATATATTTAGTATTTACTTGATTTTACTAAATTTATTATATATTCTAACTATACTTATTAGAAATTATGTTTACAATATTATTTTGGTATAGATTACTAATAAAAAATGTAATTAATACTATATTTTATAGGAAATGTTACAATAAAATCATTACTATAACAATTTTACTATAGTCTTTTTTCCATGTAGTACCGGGTTGAAATTAACTTTTTTCAGGGCGTAGATTTGAAAATTTACAAAACAATATTTGGTACCGGTGCTACGAAAGCTTTCTCCCGGACAAAATAAGAATTTTTCATGATTTTATTTGTTATCTATCCTCCCTTAACCTTACCTACTTAATTTTTAGTCTGTTCTATGGATATTAGGAAACTGTGCCAAGATATTTAGTATTTTTTCTTGTCACCTAATAAATATACATTAAGCTAATGATAGAAATTTAGGTATTGTTGCTTGCTGGTGAACATGTTAGATTAAAATGCCGTTGATAACACCTTTCTGTAAACAAACAAGGTTAAAACCTGACTATAGACACAAAAGTTTCAAGGATTCCCAGGTATTTGTGCGTTATTAACTAAAGGGTGTCAATTGGAAAAGACAAGTCAATTTTGTGGTGAAGGGGACGCTTTTAAATAATATTTGCTGCCTTCATGGTTTAATCCCCTGGGAGGGGTAGATGTTACCCTTAGAATCTTAAATGGGAAGGGGTTAGAGATCATTTTATAGGTCGTTTAAGCTCTGTCCAATAATACCATAATTTATTATTTCTTTAGTAGTAGTTTCCTCTGGGAATCTTACTGCCGAATCGCGTTGCAAAAATGGACGAAATTAGCACTTACATGCACGGAGAGGTTTTTAGGTTATTATTTAAAAAATATTATTGTGTGGACTCCTCTTTTAGTACGATTATTAGGGGTCCGTAGGTAAGTTACTCCGAGTGACAACCGAATTCTTTACCAGGGGTAAAGTCACCGCCGAAAACTTTAAATGAATAAGTCCATTTTTGGACCTCAATAAATAAATTATGGTACTATTTAAGATTTTAAGAGAACATCTCCCAGGGGGTTAAACTATGAAGGCATCCAACAGTCTTTAAATGCATCCACCTTCACAATAAAATTGACTTGTCTTTCCGATTTTTAATATTATTTACTCAAACCGACATCCTGTATATGTTTACCAAAGATTAATCTAAACAGCGTACTAAATTGTAATTAAACTATCAAACTATGACACTAGCTGTGAAATCACGCCAGTCTCATCGGACGCCGCCTACGGTCATAATAATTAATATTAATAATAAATATATGAATTTAAATAATTTTTAACCAAAATGACACCAAAGCACGAAATATTTTCAAGCATAATTTACGATAATTTATTTTATTTTGTGTCAAGCCTTGGCATCAGTTTAATATAATTTTACCGTTATATCGCGGGGTTCGTCGTTCATTGTAAATTAGAAACTCACGAAATGATATTTCGCAACTTAAGACTTTTTACGACAGTCTGTCAAATGTAAATTAAGTCGATTAAAATAAATTTGAAAGTTTTCATCAATGAATATTTATGTCTTAAGGTGAGGGATAATAACCGGTGTTTTCTCTTCCTAAAACAATAAAATTTGCAGATTAAATTCAGGGCACGTTTCGGCGCTAATTTAAAATATTTGACAATAAATTAACATTTTGTGTACTTACTGTGAAACATAAAAAATTTAAAAAGAATATAAATCGGACATAGCAATATTTTTTCGATAGTTATACGGGAAATTTTTCAAATTAAATAGATATGTATATAACGCAACCATTGAAGATATGGGTTAAATATGCAATAATACTTCAATAAATAAAACAACTTAATTTTAAATCACAATTGAAGAGCATTAGTACCGAAAGAACCAAATCAATGGGGCAACTTATTTAGCAAAAATATAATTCCCTTCACAATTCTTATCTTCACAAACCTTATATTTTAAAAGAGTTTCGGTTTTCAACGTCTGTCCTATCAAGGTAGATCCAGAAACTTATTGAAGGGGATGAAGGTGCGAAATCTCTGTGTTGATTGACCTTGTTTTGTTTACCAGATTATTAAAATATCCTGTGTGCCATAATACAAAAGATGATTACTGGTTGGTAGTTAGTTACAATTTTGGTGATGGTTGATTGGCTAAAGGCGGGGGTCGGTTTAAAGGCCCGAACTTCTATCACCGCAGCCTATCGGCTTATTGTGTACCCCGATCTTGTTAGAAGATGTTTGTTCCTTCTATGAGGTCCAGTAACCTTCTACCAAGCTTGTCATGTGGGAGGTTCTCACCATTTGTATGTTCCCGCAGATATTTTGTCTTCTACGAGACAGCGCTACGGAGGGGTATATTATGTGTGAGACGGTTTCATCCTCTTCGCCGCAGAGTCGGCATTCAATGGATCCGTTATTTATACCTATCAGTTGAAGGTGTTCTCGCAGGTGGCAGTGGTCTGTTAGCAGACCCACCTGTTTTAGCTGGGGCCGCGTCAGCATCCCATTTGGTAGTATGTTCGATGGTTTTCCAATTACGGCCAGTGCGTGTATTTGACCAGGTAACCCTTGGCATCGAGATGGGTGTTGTTTTTTCGACCATCTATCTAACGTTGATTTTGTTGCCTGTTAGCCCAAAGGCCTGAGACTTTGAGCGGATCCGGATCTCGCTAGTTCATCCGTCTTCTCATTACCTAATATCCCAGAGTGACCAGGGATCCACAAGAGCTCCACCTTGTCCCCCCTGGCCGCCAGTTCTTTTAGGTTGGTATGGCACTCCAGTGTAAGTTCTGATGTTAACCGAATTCAGAGCCTTCTGGTGTTAACAAAATAATAAAAATTTGATGACGAAATAAACATCCAGTTTACTTATTCTTTCTTCCTTCAAAATCTTATAGCCACGTATGAATATGACGACAAGCTGATTATGGACTGGTAGATTGGGGTTGCAGAAATATTTTAAACAATAAATAACAAACCCGACAGCCAGCCACAGAAGACGGCAATATAAGTTGAATATATGTGAAAAAGCATATTTAAACGTGTTTGTTCCTGTTCAACTACAGCACTTTTATTCTGCAAATCTTGTCAATTTTCTGTGAGGCAGTTGAGATAACGCCGTTAATAATTAAACAAATTAAATTCTTTGCTAGGGGCAGCTTCAAAATTATGTGTGCGATCGAAACGGCTCCCTACTAGATCGTTCAAGAGTGAAGACGATAGATCTGGGGAATATTTAATTACATGATAATTATTTTTCAAAAGGAAAATCCTCGCTTGTTCATTCCTTGCAGCTTAAGTAAACGTTGTCGCGCTATTAGATTGTGCCACAATTACGTTAAACGGTGTCTAAAGGCGCGTATCCACCAAAAGATCATATCAAACCTTTATAAATGTTTGCAATTATATGTTCGGGTTTATATCGATCCGACTCATCCGAATGCCTGAACCAAGGACGGAAGGGAAAGCACGGCAAAAAGTAAACAAATTTTCTTCCACACATTAGGCATGCTAAAATTCATAAAATGCATTTCGAATCACCCACTCTAAAAAATGGTCTAGTTTAGGATAACAAGATCTTAGTCTCAATAACAAGAAAGTTTAGTGAAATTGGCGATAAGAGGAAATTTAGTATCGAAGGCCAAATTTTGTTGCTACGATTATTCTAGTTGAAGTCACTAATAACTCTTTTTAAGTCAACCAAGTACTTCTAGTACCCAAAAGAATAAATATTAATGATAACCAATATAGTTAGTTATTAGCAGCAACATCATATTGTTGTTTCAACAATTGTTTGTTAATTATTACCTATTTTATTGTTAAAAGAAGAGCAAAGAAATATTAAATACCAATGTATGGAAAAAATTATTATTTTTCCAGACCACCCGATAATATCTTATAAAATAAGGGCGTGTATTTAGTCTACACAGTAGCACTTTAAAATTCCATTTCAGATTGAATGGTACTACCAAGAAAAGGAAGCCTTTTCCATTGATAGGATGTAACCACCTGCAGACCGGTATCGAACTCTTTAGTTCTCGTCAGTCAGTGAAGGTGTACATCTAACACTTCACGTCGTATTATCAACGGTAGTCGAGAAAATACAGCGCACAGCGCCATCTCCCAGCAGCAAATGACGGCAGTTAGTGTGACGTCAGGTCTCACATCGTGCCTACTTATTACTACTATATCTGACCAATAACAATCACTAAGTAAATTAGTATAGGGAGCTAATTAATAAAAAAGTGTTGGTTTCAACATGATAATGTAATTATGTTAACTAAGTAGTTAAAAATAAGAGTTGTTCTGTTAACTAGATCATCTTATTCATCGTAATTCAGTTAAAACGAAAATTTGTTTTGCTAACTAAAAATTACTTTTACATTGTAATTGTAATAATTATAATTAAATATAGGCACATCAGGTAGGTTAGGTTGCTTAATTTATATTTAAATATCTTTTTGTGGTAAAATTTGTTAGTTTTTGAGGAATGGTTCAAGAATTGTCTTTTACCAAACATTCCTCAGAATAGCGTGATAGTAATGGACAATGGGAGCTATCAAAGTCGCCAGTTACATAAAGCTCAAAGCTCAAATAATACAAAATTGGAGATTCAGAACTACATGGCGGCGAATGATATATATTTTGAAGAAAGTTATAAAAAAAGTGATCTTTTAGAAGTTTCAAAGACATTTTGTATAAAAAAAATATATGTTTGTGACACATTGGCAGAAGAAATTGGACATACAGTGCTACGGCTCCCACCCTATTATTGCATTTTTAACCCCATAGAGCATATGCGGCACCAGTTAAAATCACTGGTTAGGTCTGAAAATATTTCTCCGACTTTAAGTTCTAGTGTTGTAGAATTAATAAGCAAATGATATTCCCCCAGGTAGTTGGAAAAATTCAGTCCGTCACGTAATAACTGTAGAAAATTCGTATATTAGTCTGGATCGTATAATTAATCCAATTATAATTAATTTTGATGAGGATAGCGATAGCGAAACAGAACTATCTATAGAATGACATTATAAATGTAAATAAATATGACTAGTAATATTTAAAAAAAATGTTATTTCATTTGATTACATTAATATAATCAAATCATTACTTATTTTCCGTAGTCTGTCCCTTCATCCTTCACTTGTTTATTGCCAAGCTCTTGTCGACACAATGGGACCGACCCAGGAAATCATTAAGTCGTATCCAATTTTCGTGAAACGTACTTTACCAATGCATTTTTTAGAGTGCCTGTCCCCATCAAATACTAACAGAAAAATACTAAAACAATAAGAGGGTTTTGCTCCGCCACTGGTGGTTGACACAAGCCGGTGCCGACGGACGCCTAATTACAATGTGCACTTGATATAATTTTCCTCTGGCGTTGACCAATCAGGCACAGGTATCGTCACTTTCCGGCGTACTATCACTGTGGTGTTAGCATTACAATTTAAGAAAGTGTTTCAAATATATATCATGATTTAATTCTACCAAGTAAATTTGCAATAAAAAAATTAATATGAATATAAAATATACATTTTGATCCTAGTATTCATTTATAAGGCAATTTAAATTTTTTAATAAATTTAATAAGACAACCTGACAATCTCGCTTTTAGGTTTTTATTCTTTGTCGGCAGTCTTTTCTCTGCTTTAGACTAATGTGCCAAAAAATATTAACTTATTCCCTGTTCGTGACCACGCCTCCACTAAAATAACAGAGCGCATACATAAACAGCAAACCCCTTTGATGTACCGACATCGGTCGGAATACGATTAAATGCTTGAAACCTTTGCGTATGCGCGTGATCTCGTCTCTACAAAACAAATATTGTTTGGAAATATTTGCTCACAATCACACACATTTTGCGCTCTGGGTGGAAAGAAAAACTATTAGTGTTCCTTTTGGTACCAAATAATATGCACTGCTTTTAATTCGTTGTGCATCTGCATCTCCTCCAATGATTAAACCAAGAGAAACAGAAAATACTATGGAATTTATGACACAAATAATATCTGTTAATTACTAAATATTTCATAAATATTTGTATGTCTTTGAGTGAGCCTTTTAATTTAATTTAATTTAATTTTCTTTTACATCCATAAGTGCATTTAAATGACATTTTTCTATCTTATAGATAAGCAGAACATAAACGTAAGGAAGAACCGAGTAAATTTAAAGAAGCCAAATTCTGCGAACGAAATCATCAACTCCCCATAAAAATTATGAGAAAAGTGGTAACATAATTAAATTTTAATAATGTTTTCCGTCAGTAGACGTCCATTGTAAATTAAGATATTTATGAGATGATATTTCACAGCTCGGGGTATTTTTACGGCTGCCCGTCAAATGTAAATTGACTTAATTTAAATGATTTTCAAAGTTTTTAATGAATATTTATAACCAAAGGTGGGGAATAAAAAAAGGTGCACTGTGGGACAGATTTCAATTCTGGCAAGACAAAATTATTTTATTTTTAATGTAGTACGAATAAATGTAGTAATCCGAATATATAGACAAGCCACGCTCGTTATCCAATTTCCCTTACCCCATTAGTCGCAACCAATGTGTATTGTTATTCAGATACGGAAAAACTCTTAATCAAGAGATTCTAGTATTTCTTTTTAACACTGCTGTTACAATAATCCACTTATGACACTAGTGTCATCAAAGGGCATTGGTTGGTTGGTTAAAGGCGGGGGTCGGTTTAAAGGCCCGAACTTCAAATCACTGCAGCCTTTCGGCTTATTGTGTACCCCGATCTTGTTAGAAGATGTTTGTTCCTTCTATGAGGTCCAGTAACCTTCTACCAAGCTTGTCATGTGGGAGGTTCTCACCATATTGTATGTTCCCGAAGATATTTTGTCTTTTACGAGACAGCACTACGGGGGGGGGGGGGGGGGGGGTTGTTCGAGTTTGTTCGGGTTTGTTATTGAGGATATTATGTGTGAAGCGGTTTCGAACGCGAGGCGAACAAACAAGCGTTAAAAAATTCTACTACTAAAGTTTGTCTGGTTAAAGCTACTAAAAATGAACATAACATCTTCCTTGTATATGTACAAAATGCATGTCTTGTCTTTTACGAAGCTAAAAATATATTTATATATTTATTTTTTTCGTTAGCAATTAACTGTTGCGCTTTGTATTTTCTCGACTACCGTTGATAATACAACGTGAAGTATTAGAGTCTTATTCGATGATAGGTATGTACACCTACCCTGTACTGACGAGAACAAAAGTGTTCGAAACCGGTCTGCAGGTGGTTACATCCTATCAATGGAAAAGGCTTCCTTTTCTTGGTAGTACCAGTAAATCTGAAATAGTATTTTAAGTGCTACGGTGTAGACTAAATACGCCCTTATTGTATTAGGTATCATCGGGTGGTCTGGGAAATAATAATTTTCCCATACATTGGTATTTGATATTAATACCACCTGAAAAGTATAGACTTTTTATTTTTGATTAATTAAAACTATGTTTTGATAAAAAATATTATATTTTGAACGCAGATGGGTTCCAGGAAAGCTAATTACATTTTGCAAAGGAATCATCTAAATGTGTTTACCTTACTAGAAGTCACTAGTAAATTTTAAATAATACATGTCGGTTGTAAGGGTGGTTTATTTTAAGCGTGTTTTGCGTTTTATAAACGAAGATATGGAAATTCCACAAAATATTTTAGAAAATGCTGAAAAAGCTAAGAAAAACTTATTACCGGCAAAGTCTAAAGTGCTGTACTATAATGGAAAGTAAGAAATCAAATTTTGGTAATTACTGAAACAGTAATGATGGCTTATTTTCATTAATTGGTATGTAGCCCTTTTGCTCATTGGTGACAATTTTTATTATTTTTACTTTATTTTAGTCGGAAAAATATACCACAAATAGCCTTTGGACAAAATATTCTCAGGTGAAGGCTGACCTTATAGTCAAGGAAAACCTTAATATTTCAGGATATTGTCAATTAATAGCATTTTTAAAAGTTAAATCAAAGGGATATCTTCCTAGAGGGTCAAAAGATTTGGAAGGTGAACAAGTTTTAACTTTTATCAAGAATGCGCCGAATGATACCTTCCTGCTGCATAAGGTAGCTGTAATGGTTTTTTTTGGGGCCTAAGACGAGATGGTAAAAATTATCATTGATGATATTGAGGATAAGGGGCCTGTTGTGCTTGTCAAGGTACCAGAAACTAAAACTGCTACGCCAAAAAGTTTTACTACAATCGAAGGAGACCAAACAGATGCCTTAAAATTGGTTAGACAGTACCTTGCATTAAGGCCAAGAGGAATTAAGGAACGCAGATTTAAATGTATAGTTATGACTGTCGGACGTCGGACCTCGTCCACAATTCTTATCGAGGGTGGTGCTTCTATTGCAACCCTAAGCTACATGGAAAGTGGAAGAGTACTAGGGTAGAGAAGGGTTATATAGAGGAAACCATCATGTCGAAAAACCGAATAGCAAAAATGTTACCGAAAAAGAAAATATTTTAATTAATGTTGAAATGGAGCACATCGATTGCAATGGATGCACGAAAATTCATAGTTGATCCAGTTTCTTCCTTAGGCAAATACAAAAAGTGTACATTTAACATAGGAAAAACAGAATAATATTATGTAAACATAAATACAAATTTTGTTCAATATTTTCTTTAATAATAATTACCGGGCATTATGAAAATCACCGGGCATTACGAACTTTATATAGCCCGCTAATATTTCCTATGATATTATGATGATGATTATAATAATCGTTTCTAAGGTATATAAGTAAATAATTGATAGATGAAAAATAAAGAAATTCTTATGTCAAAAATGCAATGTTACCAACTTGTCAATGCCTACCGTTCCTGAATCTAATAAAATTAGCTGTTCCTCATTATCTTCACAAACAAAATTTGTGGTTGTTTCTGAAGTAGGCTTCTTGGGAACTTTGCCATAGTCGCAACAGGAATGAAACCTCTGTACAAAGTTTTCTTTTCCAGCACAATAAATTTAACGATAAAATTCGGGGCACGTCGACCGAATTCAATTTGAATTATTTTTAACGTAAATCAACGACTTATAAGTTACGTTCTTTAGGTAAAGGGAAGATTTAGTCAATGAATAATATTGCGACTAAGTGACGATGTTCATGATGTATTTTTATCTAAATGGATTTTGCCGCTGGGGGTGGAAACAAGAGCCCATCGATCCTAAAGTTGTTGCAAACTGCATCGTATATTGTAAAAAAGGTAGGTGGTAGGTACATGGAAAGGAAAACATAGTTAAATTTACTATAAATATAGTAAAACTAACCATAATTTATGGCTCTGTACAGGGTGTTACAAATTCGGCCTTCGCCATTGTGATTTCGGAAACGGTAAGAGATACGATGTCGGTTAAATTAGGGCGAAGTTGCGTAATTATGGGCCCAATAATATGCTGCAAACAAATCAAAAATAAATATAGGGGTTGTCAAAATATAATACAAAAACAAAAGTAATTAAATTAAATATAAATAGAAAATAAAAACGGTATATTAAAAATTGAAAACGGTAGAAGGTACACGGCCTACTTGTCTGGTATACATAAAAAATACTAAAAAAAAAGGTAGGTATTGTGATAATAAATAATCATAATCTATAGATTGATTCGATTTTAGTACTCTATTTAGTAGTCCATCTGCTTTTAATATTTTTAAGTAGAATTACATGTCTCTATGGTAGAACGATAGGTAGAATCTCAAAACGGTAAATCTACCGTAAAAACGGTAGGTCTGGCAGCACTGCCGGCGAGAGGATACGAACCCACAACTGTTCATCCTAGAGGCCCCAGCGACTGCCGCCTTAAATATCGATACATTTACTGAAGAAAATCGTATTAACACAAGATATCTGCGTATATCTTGAATTTATGTTTAAATAATTTAAGATTTTAAAACCGATTAATAATACTGAGATTATGTACGAATTAAATTCTATTTAATAAACCCTGTACAATATAAGCCCGATTTCCGAAATAATTCATTAAAATCTGGAAACCATTAAGCGTCCTTTAAAACCACAATGTTGCCATGCCGACTCCCGCAAACACTAATTCGGATCAAACGAGACTCGACGTGCCCGAACAGCGAACCCATTATTCATCAAGGGACCAATCGATACAAGCAAAGGCGATTACTTGGACTAATTAAGTCTAATGTCGGAATTTTGAATGCGAAGCATGTATACTAACCGCTTTTCTATTCTTGCAATGTATAATCGAAGCCTAAAGTGGCACAGAGAACTGATTACTTTAATAAATAATGTTAGTCCAAGTTCATATTAAAGAACTCGTTAACTTGTAATCAATTAGCCGGCAAAAAACGCCTCCCTCTCTAAATTTGGATATACTCTAATGCTTCTAACATTTTTAATATGATTTTTTTATATTATTTTATCTATTTGATGAGCATTTTATTAAGGAAAAAAATGTACAGGGTGGTTAACTTAGTATGGACCCACTATACGAACCCGATTTTAGAATTTATAAATATGACCACAGATTATGCGTCGACGTGGCATTCGTCATTCGCGAAGCGCGATTGGTCCCGTTCGTCCATTCGTAGTATTACTGCTTAGTCTGTAGCTAACTTTTAACTTACAAACAGATAGGGATATTACAAAATTACCTGTCACAGGTATTTGGCAACAGGTATGAGCCTGGAACAGTCCATAACGGTACAAGATTTGAAATTTATCTGTTACACTTAGTATTTTAAATTACGAATTACGTTTTAATGACAAACCAATAGAATCCTTTCTCGGTAGTACCATGCTATCTGGATTAGTATTTATATGCATATGTAAAGGTGCGTATTCACTCAATAAATCCCTCCGAACGTGCCAAACGAGCGGACGTTCGTGGTGTTTGGATTATTTGCTATGTTCTCTACGTCCCGCCACAGAGTTAGCAGTTAGTATTTGTATACCAGTTGATATGGATGCAGATGATGTGATAGTAGCCTCTGGCGTTTATTTAATCATATATACTTTAACTAGTCATAAGAAAAAAGTTAAGGAAAGAAAAGTGTGGATAAGACGTCTCTTTAATTCCATTCCATCTTTCAACTTCAAAACACGAACGAACAGAGAATGACTAAACCTCTTTGCGCAAATCTGATTTATCGGCAAACGTCGGAAAATGTTGGCGCTCGGTTCGGTTCTGCGCAACGTACTCACTGGCGAAATTTGTTGTAGCGCGCGAGTCGCGTTTGGTGCGTTCAGAGTGTTTTGTTGCAAGTGAGAACGCACTTTAAGAGTTTTAAACTAAATACGGCAAATTGTTGCTGTATAATTTAGAGCTTCACTCGGATTATAGCCAAGAAAATAGCTATTTTATCGTTATTTGTTTAGTTCCCTTTTCTATACAGCGTCTTCAGGAAATTGGAAACTTATTTTTCTTCGCGTTTATATAAATGTATTAGTACCACCTGGCAAGCAGGGTATAACTTTCAGTTTACTTGAGTTCAGATATATTTCCCAAAATTAATATAAAAGCTAATTTTCTGATTTTGTGCCTATTTTTGAAGACATTTATGCGTACTATCCAAATAACATACTCTTTGGCTCTCCTTTCCCCAATATAGGTCCTCCTATAACATTTGAACACATATCAGCCCCCCACCTCACGAACAAACCCGAACAAACTTCAAAAACCTGTCAAAAATAATATTTATGCGCATTAACTATCATTTAAGCCGCATCTACAAATATGCTCAGTGTTGCGGATTTGAATTTTTGAAATTACACGATTAGCTTTACAAATTTTGGCATGGACTTTTTACTGGTGTTATTGGGATCTGATTTATTGTGCAAAAAAAGTCAACAAAACTGAATATAAATAATAAAAATGAATAAATAATAAATTTTATTTTGGGCTTTGATTTATTTTATCCAAAAAAATATCAACAAAACTGAATAATGATGGATTTCAAATTACACACAACTTGTGACTGCACAAAAATTACACACGAAGTTGTATATCCATAAGAAAACATTTTAGTTCATAAAGAACATAATAGTTTTTCTCGTCGGTTATTAATAAGATAATATTTAAATCTGAAATTAGATACTTACTCTACGAATACTAAAAATAGTGATGAAAAATATAAAAAACTTTAAGTTATGTGGAATTATGACATTAGAGCTAGTATCGCTGACTCGTTACTTGCCATTGAAATACTACTATAATATCAAACAAGATTACGAACACTGAGAGATATTAGAGAATAATTGGGTAAGAAATCGTTCCTGGATTTTCGGAATAAGCGTAGAGAGACGTGGGCTTTTGCACTCAATTACACTATTAGCCAGAAATTGTCACCTTTTCTCCAGTCCTGCCCTTTGGCGTTAACCGCCGCTCCAAATTGGTACAATTCAGCCAACAGCTTTGCGGCGTTAGCGCGGCACAGATAAAGCTTTATAAGCTATAAAGAAGGTTTAACGGTCCTATTCTGACAAAAAGTAAATTTGTTTTTGGTAAATATAACATTGCTTTTTCCAATAGCTGATATTTAATGGTGTCGTTTCGAGTTTAACGGTCACTGTAATTGCAGGAAAAATGTTTTAAATTGAACTAGATGGATCAGGAATATATATTTTTCTACTACTCTGAAGATAAATGAAGTTCATTATTCCGGCATAGCATATGAAAACGAAAGTAAGTTCAAATTACCTAGTCACCAGAGGGCAGTAAGTAGAACTTCACAATAAAACTAATGTTCTATAACGCACAAAGCAGCTTCTTTCTTAGATAAAGTGCGAGTTCTGTTTTCTTGACCGTTTTTTTTATATTTTCTTGTTTTCATTCTAAATATGACTAACTCTAACATAAAATAGGAATTTTGCTTTTAACACCATCAAAAAATGTTGCTTCTTTCTAATTTTGTTGATACGCCTTTCTTATTTATGTTCAAATAGTTCTGATGATGGTTTAAATAAAATGAACCGAAACGTTGACTGAAAATTGAATTTTCATTTCAAAAGTGACCGAGACCCAGGAACCATCTACCTATAAATTGTATTTTATTGCAATTTCTGCATTTTTTCGATAATTTCAGAAAAATTTGCTTATCTTTAATATCTGATGCATTTATTACAATATTTTGCAAAGCTGACACTCACTGTGTTTCCTTTATCTGGATTAATATTATTCTTAGAACTATTTACAAACTATTCAGGTCATGAAGGAAGGTACCCCATTTCGGTCTCTATATCCAAGGGTTTACACCCAGGTAGGTATTAGTTTACTGGATTGATACGCTTCGTTTCACATATTTTTATACCAAAAATTTTTTTTTTCTGACATCGGGCTTTGTCCAAGTGGATTAATACATAAACAACGTAATTTATTGTCAACATTTTAAAAATTGGGAAAAAAGTAATTCAGGCTCTTATGGTTATGGTTCTAGATATGCGCTGAGAAATATTTTTTTGATCAACATGTCAAAAGTGCAAAGCATCAGTAAATTAGATACTACAAGAAAATTTCAGCACGTCGCTTGCAACCGCTAACTTCCGAATGGATTTAACAAAGATTTATGCACAGCAATGGTGCCATAAAATATACCATTAAAAATTGAATAACATTAATTTAATAATAATATGTCGTGGCATAACCACGTTGTGGCAGTCGTCAAGGTAGCTTCGTAGAAGCTTGGTGTACTCTTCCGGACCAAAAAGTTGTACACACCTCAACAACTTTTGACACTATACAAAGCCCAGATTCGACCATCACTAGAGTACTGCTCTCATGCCTGGAGGTCTGCACCCAAACATACTCTTTGGTTACTGGATTCCATCGAAAGGATCGGAGACCACGAGCTGACCAAGAGCCTCGACAGCCTGGAACATCGAAGACAGGTTGGTGATTTGACTCTCTTCTACAGATATTTTCATGGAAAATGCTCAGCTCAGAAATACACGACGAACCACTGCCGCCCATCCATATGTGGTTAAGCTTAGTATTTCCAACGAGTATAACCTCCAACGATTCAAAAAAAACGTGAATCGATTTGTGCGCATACGCACCACTCCCAGAGTGCCTTAACCTTAAAGGATTTTCCTATAGTGCTTGGGTTTGATCGTAAAAAAAATTATAAATTATTCTATTTTAGTTTAAATTATTTTCCTATTTTGTTCGAAAAATGTCTGTATCCGTGAAAAAGTTAAACAAAATTCTCGCACGGATCGGACGCATTGAGGTGTCGTCGAGACTATGATTTATTGTGATTACACGGTAACAACATTCAATTCACGACCAAGACATGAGCCGTGCTACGGAACCTGCTAGGTACGGACGCAGCACGGGCTTGGCACGGATATGTGTGCCCAAACCCTTAATGGCACAACCTTGACAACGACTGGTCATAAATAGTTGTCAATGTTGTCTTGTAAACAACTTCTTGAAATAGCACAATTAAATCGAGACTTTGTTGTTTGGATCGTCGACGTTATTATATAAATTTTTAACTATAAAAGCCATCACAGCCCGTAGTATAAGAAATATCACACCGCGAAAATTTTTGTTAACTATAAAAGCCATCACAGCCCGTAGTATAAGAAATATTACACCGCGAAAATTTTTGTAGTCTCGTCCTCACTTCGACAATAAAAGTATACTCGAATAAAAAAGCAAACTCTTGCAGCTGGGAATGTAAATACCTATTTTTGACTTTGAGGTGAGGCTAAACGGAAAATCTTTTCCTTCCTTTGGCACATAAATGTATATTATGTGACACCCGTTTACACTAGTGGCTATGTTTTTTTCGTCGTAAAAAGTTTATTTTACTTTCGTAATAAAACTGTGATGTTTTAAAGTAACATTACACTATCAGCCTTATTCTTTAAAGTTTTGCGTGACCAGGGTTAATTTAAAAAATGTATGAAAGTGTAATTAATTTTTATATAAAGAATTTTAATAAATTCTGGAAAAAAATTTGTTATTTTGCTGAGATGTTACCATTTGTACAGAAAATAGCTAATAAGAAGGAAATACAATAAAATACGTCATGCATGTCGTGATAAATGTCACCAGCATTCGACATTCGGATGCTAAAAGGTACAGAGGAAGATACGTTTAGCTGTTGGGATCTAAAACATTGAATTTTAAGGACTAATATTATTTATTAATGTACAAAAGTATACCTTTAGCAGTCCTGCTCAGAGACGTACTCGAGTACTTTTCCAGCAACAACATCAAAGGTTTAAAATAAATATATTTCGGGTTTGTTTGAAATTTATCAGTAATAACAAAGAAGTGACGAATGTAACTTATCATACTTAAGGTGCGCTTTTTAACATAAAATTGTTACAATTTTGAAATTGCTAGAGTATTAGGCTCTCCAAATTTATAAAGAGTTTCATATTTGAGAATGTGCTATTTTCATAAATAGAACTAAAAGTAATTTGGCCACAACATCCCGATAAAAATATTCATCGAACAATCGAATTCACTGCAAAAATTAAAACGAAACCGCCATAATATGGCATATAAAAACAATAACAAGTTGAGAATAGAACTAGAGGCGAATATAATTAATACATATTTTAATTCTAACTGAATTCAAACTTCCTTAGTAATAATTTTAACTTTGAAACTTAATACAGTCGGAAAAATAATATATATATACGATTTAAATCGAATTTAGCACAGTTGTCTAAGAGGACCTTACGCACCGAATGACGATATTGGCGTTGTTGACAGCTGTTTTTATATGGAACACGCTGTACATTTTTTCATTAATAGTTTTTACGTTACGGCTTTTGAAAATGGATTTCGGTTTGGAAATGCGTCATTAGATACATTTTTAACATCTTCGTAAGACCTGACTCTATAACCAAACAGCCAATATCCAGATCCTCTCATCATAAAAATTGTTATTCTTTCAGCTTCAGTTAAAAACATTTTTGAATGGGGAAATTACAGCTTTTATGATTTTACACCAAAACTGAACTGGTGATTTATTTAATAATAAGTAAAACACAATTTCATGTAAAAATTACAGCTTTCGTTATTTCGAAAACTACTGATATTAGGAACAAAGTATGATATATCAAAAATATAACAAATCTAACGTAGAGACTATAAATGAAAAAATATATAGGGTGTTACATATAAAAAGTCCTCTTAGGCAACTGTACCAAATTTGATTTAAATCGGCCAATAAATTGTTAAGTTAATTAAGCCAACAGACTTTATATACACACTGTACATATATGCTCTGTAGCTTTCTTTGTTGTACGTTTTATTGCAGTTCTGGTTTTTAAAAGAATCTATACTTTCTTAAATTAAATAAATATCTTAACTTGTTTTGAAAGTGCATTTCAATATTGAATTAATGCGGACCAAAGTTAAAATTGTCTACGTTAAAATTCAAATATCACTTTAATTTCACAGAATATTATTACCTGCCAGCATGATTTTCTACGCTGTCAAAAGGATTTTAAGGAAGATGATTTTACGGGATTACGGACAAAAGTGGAGCTTTTGCTCCCTGTCCTAGTTTATTCGTAATTTAATTTTTCCTCGCAAAAACTTTCGACATGAATATTCAATTATTTTGTGTACGGCTACGAAAGGGGCAAACGTTCAACATTAATTTCGGTTATTGTTTATCCGAACAAAGTAAAATTGAATAACGCCACCAAGTGAATAGGCAAACTAGTGTTAAAACGTAATCCCATATAAAGCTTTCATTAGCCGGGGCACCTACCTTGTTTTTGCTATTTCCACGGCTTTAGCTTTTATTCATTTTATGGGACTGGCCATTTCCCATTTTCCCGAGCTGAGTACTTACTAAAAGTCGCTAAATTATTTTTAATTAGTTAAAATATTGAACAATTATTTTTTAATTTCCTTTCGTTGTATTAAGAGTGATCAAAGGCATGCCTTGGCGTGTGATCGTGTATATGCTGAACTGATGGTGCGTTCTTGCCTATTGGCGCGTAGCGACGCGATCTGGTTGTTCCTGATTTTTCGATGAGGCTCGGATGTCAGCTTCAACTTATATACACTTCTATGTGCCAAGCCTTTATTTTCAATCAGTTACTGTATAAACACAAGGTGTGATATCGCACAAGGAGGCGATGTTAACTCATCAGATGCTTCTTCAGTCGTCAACCAGTACCCGTATGTTTTGAATGGATGTTTTAAAAGTGTATAGGATTTTTTCTTATTTCAGTGGTATTTGCTCAGCTACTTGTGTATTTATTAAAATAACTATCTTAGTTTTCGTAATATGAGGTGCGCTCTTTGCGGTTTGGATATGGATAACTAGACAAAGAATTTTGATAGAAATATAAGGTTTTTCCGCTTTCCTATAAAGATAAAAAGAACAATCAAAATGGATACGCTTCTGCAAACGGAAAGTAACTTTAGCACGAATATGTTTAAAACATTTTAATGCGGATGATTATGTGCGAAATTTACAACACGAGTTACTTGGATATTCACTTAGAAGAAATCGAGTGCCCAGCATTTAAGGCAGAAGCTATCCCTTCTAATCACCGTTACCAAGGAAAGATAAGCAGAATTCTGGTAGAGAATATCGTCAGGACCAAAGAAGAAAAAGGCAAATTATGGAATGCTTTGATAACGGGTAAAAAGTAATTAATAATTAAACTTAAATTTGTAATAAATGATAAAATATATCAACATTTGTAGAATGTTATTTGCGATACCGAAAGTATGGTAAAGGCGTAGGTGGATTATCAGGTGATGATACGCAAGGGTTATTTTAATTTAAGATTGTTTCTTATTTTTCCGTAATAATAATATATTCTTGTATGTCAATGCTAAGGTAATATACAGTTATGAAAGCTTCAGATTATAATTGTTTTCACTCATTCAGGCCTTCGCTCCTGCCTGGATGTGTGTACTCAAATGGTGTCACCATTAAAGTTGGAATCATATGGGGAAAAATTTATTGTTCGATTTATTTCAAATTTGACTTCACCATAAGTTTTCGCTTCCACAAAGACCACAAATTAAAGGCAACATGCAGCTTCTGCTACATGCAGCTTCTGCTATCTGTCAAATTTTATTTTTTCATCACAAAACGTCGAAACATGGCATTAGTGATCGAATTAAAAAAAAATATATTTGGAAAAGTTGTTTGTATTGTAATTTTATACCAACATACTAAATTTGAATCACTTATGATAATTTTTGTTCGGGTTTGTTCTATCTATTCTTGGCCAATATCTATTTCCACTGAAAAGGGAAATCGACCCTACCACCGTTAATCTATTTATTTATATAATTCTCATCGTCTAAATTAATTCTTTATATCAAAATATTCATTTTCTTCAAAAAAATATTTTTAAAAATGTTCTGTTCAGTAACCTCCTCATAAGTTTAAAGATTTAACCAACGAAGAGGAGAGTTTGTTTTTTGGTATTAAATTAAAACCCATAGCAGAGCGTGCATCAATTATTTTTTGAGAAGGAAGTACCCTACCATTGTCCTTAATCCTTAATTTTAGCCGTTTAATTCTTTATATCAAAATATTCATTTTCTTCAAAAAAATATTGTTAAAAATGTTCTGTGCAGTAACCTCCTCATAATTTTAAAGATTTAACCAACGAAGAGGAGAGTTTGTTTTTTGGTAATAAATTAAAACCCATAGCAGAGCGTGCATCAATTATTTTTTGAGAAGGAAGTACCCTACCATTGTCCTTAATCCTTAATTTTACCCGTCGCCAATAGATTATTGTTAAAAAAAAAGTTTTGGATTCTCATAACCATTTCTTATTGCTTGCTTAAAAACAAATAGTAGTTTTGCCATATACAATGATGTGATGCAAGTGGTAACCCCCGCAAGTAAGTGACAACAGACTTTAAAGGGTGGGTTTCATTATACACAATAAAACATGAAACAATTGAAAATCACCTTAATTAAATTATTGACGAAATTTATTATTTGAAAGTAACTAAAAAATGTATATGCAAGGAAATGGTAATTTCAACGTAAATAATAGAATCCAATAAAAGGCTCTAAATATTTGCACGCTATATCAGAAACTATTTAAATACCCGTGATTACATTACGAAATTATGGCTTTACGAGGAACCATGAATCTTACTTTGACTTGGTACTTACAAGATTTGCTATATCCTGCGCCAAGTACGAAACAGGAACAGTTCCTAGCTTATTCTACACAAATACGAAAGCATCCATTTCTGGCGTTGATCTTCAGTAGTGTGTATTGCAAAGGGACAGACCAACAGGTATATAGGAAAACTCCAACTAATAAATCATTTAGTAGTTAATTCATAATTTAGTGGTTAAACCATTTAGTTCTACTATTCATCTTAGGGGATGAAAATAAAGGACGGAGTCTTAAAGGCGCGATTAGTTATGTCCAAAATTTGAAATGTAAATATGTATATAGAAATAATAATTGATCTATCTATCGCTTTAGTGAAGCATTATCATTGTGGAAATCAGGATTCAAGGAATAAACCAAGAAATAGTGCTCGGCTATTTCACAGACATAAGACGAAGTTAAGGTAGTTTCAAATGACAGTTGACAGGAAATACAATTAAGTATCCACGAAACCCACATGTACTAAACTCTTGCTACGTCAAGATTTAAAACGAAGTAAAATAATTTTTACCATACATATTAATATTAGGTGGTAAACAAAGTAGATTCTTCCTGCGGTATTATGATATGTAAAGACCCATGAGGGTTTCTGCTCAGATTATTTAGGACTTCTCAAAGATGCGCTTCGGGTTGTATTCTGACCACTTCGGTTGATAGTAAACTTAAGTTTCTTTCTAATGGCTAGTATGTTCGGGTTTGTTATGGCGAGAACAAAAGAGTTCGAACATAAAATATTGCAAACCTCGTGATAACTCATACAATGATTTACCCTTTTTAGAAAACATGTCAAAAATCACATGTTAAATCCATGAGATTTAAAAATGAAAGAGTCCGACGTGACGCGGTTGCAAAAGTATAAATTCACGCACACATTCCAGATGGATACGGCACCGTCCAGTTACCTAAAGGCGGTATTTCGTGACAAGAATTTATCAGTTTATATTTATCCGGAACGCTTATTGTGATGGAAAGTTCTCCTTTTCTGGATTTGTAGAATCAATGAAATGAAACTAAGAAAAACACCTATTTATTGTTTTTGAAAGAAAGCTACCGTGATAACTGTTAATGGTTTATACCAGGAATTGAAGAACTATCAATTTTTTAAAAATCTGCGAGTTTACTGTACTAATGTAGCTATTTGATTTAAATATATAATTTTTATGTCGTTGATAAAATAACTTCATAGTCATTTACTAAGTATACCTTTGAAATTTAAAAAAAAAGTGTTTTTAAATGAAATTGGTAAATAGCCTATTACTAAAATAAACAACAATAAAATTTTATGAAATACTACACATTGGACAGAATTTCTGATAATTGTATCTAAATGGTCTATATTCTCGAAAGGTATTTCAATATACTCTTTCTTTTATGAATCCCAATAAGAAAATATCTAGAGTAGTTATATTGGGGATCTTCGTCCAATCCAACTCTATGGAGATTTTATGATTTTCCACGACAGCTTGCAAAACCTATAATTGAGTATCTTCGTCAACCCGCCACATATGATGTTTGTCAGAAAATTTATTACTTACAGGGCCGATACTTTTAAACCAAACCAGAGGGGAACACAGGGAACAGTGCTGTCTATGGCGTCGCAGCATGTGGAATGATTTTAAGGATTTTTTTTTATCTTAGATTCTAAAAAAGTATAAAGGCTTCCTCTAGTAGACCCAAGGAGTACCCATTTAAATATGATAAACAATTTACATAACACACTGTATAATAGTTCTAACAAAGAAAACCACTGCGGTCGTCTTTGACAACTACTTTATAATGTCTTGCTAGGGACCCTTTGTTGGTATGAGGTGGCAGTACCTCTAATGGATTACCGTGTGCACATTCCTATTAGGGTTTTCATTGTACACTAAAAAATAGGACATCTGGTTAAACTGACCGGTTTCAGATTTCCAATTAAACCGGAATGAATGATTTCTCCATTAAATGCCTATAAAATACATCTAAGGAAGCAATGAGAGCAAGGCTATTTGACTGAATACGCCGCGTCATCGTGTATATGTATCTGTTTATAAAATAATGTGTTATACTATCATATTTCTACAGTTGAAGGTAAAAATTTGACTCCGACTATAACAAATAATTCAATTTGATGGAAATCTAGGAGATCCCATATGGAAACGTAAAAGCAGGGGAAAGCCACGAAATAACAACGAAAGTGCACTTATATGCTAGAAAATGAAATAAAACCTGATATATTTCCATATAGAGTAAGGTAAACATCATAAAATATACTGAAAGACTCATAAAAAAGATTTACACTTCTATAAACATATAGAAAGTTCCAGCTTAGGGGGTAACATTATTTAAATTTGGTTAGGGCTTACTTTTTACCAACACGTTTATGGCATTCAAAATAAAATAATTTTTCTTTATAAACTCTTTTTAAAAACTACGTTATCTATTTATATACCAAAGGTACTAATAATATGTAAGACCTAAATCCTAAATTAATCGATGCATCATCCACATCCAGCTGTATTCCTAGTCAGGTAAACCCACAAGGGAGGCTAGACGAATTGCTCAACTTCATTTAATAATATTTAACTGTGTTTTTTTTTTGTCGAAGTAGTCTATAGGTATCTCACACTGGAGTGAAATTATGATTAGGTAAAGGAAACTCAGAGTCTATTCCACTAGTTTATTAAACAATTTTTAAATTGTAATCATTCCTTACATGTTTCGACGGCAATGTAAAAATAAATACGAGGAAAATTATCATCAAATCAGTATCAATCAATTATCAGTAAACTGAAAATGAAAAAAGTCTCCATACACTAATACGCTTTTCATATTTAGTTTTTATGAATTTTAACCAGCTAATTGAAACTATGAAATAAGAAAATTATAATATTATTTCAGTCCCAACTAATATAAAAATCAATAAAAATTAACTGCGAAATATTTTATTGAAATGTTACCTTATAACTTAAATATATTAACAAAAACTCAGTCAAAGAAATCTTCATACACTGAGATATACGCAAGAAAAACTATACTGTCGTGCTAAGACTAGTCAGTTGTCCTATCTGCATAATATCAGTTTTTGAGATGTGTTTATATTTCTTATATTTTTATAATATAGTAATGTGTTGTATATTTTCAAACATATTTAACTGGACTGTATATGCCTTCGAAACATGTATGGAATAATTATTACAATTTAAATATTGTTTATTAAGCAAGTGGAGCAGACTTTGAGTTTCTTTACCTGGGCATTCTTAGATGAACGTATTCAAGAATCTAGAAAACCTTAATAATATTCATTTTACGGACCCATTTTAATACAATATGAAATTCGAGATAATCAATCTTTTCAGTTTAGGTCACAATAATTAATCTTTGTTACTCGATGTAATATGTCTCTTTTCGACATATCCAAACATTGTGTGACCTGTAATGTGATAGTTACATAAAAAGGGATTTGATTTATTAAATTTAAATAGAGTTACTGATGTGTGAGAATACAAGCATAATTTGTAATATTTGTTATTAGATATAAAAAGAGTTTGGATTGCCTTTATCTATAACAGATATTATGGAATAATTTTTGTACCGATGTGTCTTTTCTATTTTATTTATGATCAAACACAAGCACTATAGGCAAAAACCTTTTGGTTTTTGAGAGTTTTGGGAGTGGAGCGTGTGCGAGTAAAGCGATTCATGTTGGTTTGTGAATTGTTCGAGGTTATATTCGTTGGCAAATACGACCTCAGGAAGGTCGTTCCATAAGGATGACGTCATCCAAATGAAATAATTCTTAAACAATAAAGTTTGAGGAGTCCTAGACCGATTCACATACGGATAGGCGGCAGTGGCCCGGAGTGAATTTCTGCTATTCGTCGCTCTAGGTGAAATTAAGTCACGTTTGTCCGTCTGTCATCTCTGATGGAAGGTGGTCTGAAGCTTTTTGGCATAGAGAACTGGTGCATTACTGTAGTTCAGAAGGTAAAGACAAGTGACAAGAAAGTATTTAAATTCAGCTCATCGTGTTGTGCGAAACAAGGAAAGCAAACATTTACAGAAAATTCGAGAGTGTATAAAATAACGTTCCCACTGGAAAGAAGTATTGCGCACTTATAGTACAGAGGACTTGTCTTTTATCATGCAGTTGACCGTTTTCTTAGTACACTTGTGTTTTAAAAATCTTATTACTTATTATTATTTTTAAAAGTAGTTTCTGAAAAATGTTATTTAAGAAATTATTTTAAATTCCCAAAAGTAAAACTGTTTCCTGTTCGATTGGTTACCGTGTATACAGGGTGTTATGGAAATGACGTATTATATTTAAACCGGCAATTCCTGAGATAAAGATAAATTGAAGAAAAATACCCATAAATGTCGCTTTCAATTCATTCACCGATAAAAGTGACCCGACGATAAATCAGAAAAATATCTGAACAAACCCAACACACTCTCAGCAATCAGCTCTGGTTTTTCGGTTTACGCGTGTATCTTGCCCGTCCATAAATAATCTTTGAATATTGTTTTCATTGACGCGTTTCTTCTGGCCGTCAAATTTCGTCGCGTGTAATAAAATCTAATAATCTGTAGTATAATCTGTATTATGGTATTTTCAAAAGTTAACTATCGGTTTTGTTTCACTATTACTGTGTGTACATAAAGTGTTTCCAGGAGTGTTCCCATGAAGAAAAAACTGATTGTGTTTGTGCCTGGATTTCCTCGCTCTTTAGGTATAAAGATAAATACAAGTAGGTAGAAAATAATTTATTTTTATAATTTTATATGGAATTTCAGTTTTTCATTAAGTTTGGCAACACTGTCATTGGGTCTGGGTCAAATGTTGTACAGTAGCGCGGACTGACCTGTAAGTAGGAGTGTTTGTTACCCCACTTTTAAAACAGTAGATTTAAAAAAAATATGTAGCGCTTCTAGGACACCCAAGGATTCACCCATTTAAATATAATACGTCATTTCCATAACACCCTGTATAAAATATAACATACTATTGTCACAAAATAAGTTTTAACATGTAAAAATAAATAAATCATCCTGAAGGTCAAATACCAATATTAGTGGAGAAATCCAGTGCAATTGGGGAATGATTTTATCTTACGGAATCTTATGATATTTAAACGAATCTCCTTTATTTTTTATGGCTATAAAAATAAAAATAAAAAAAAAGAGACCTACTGAACATATCTTCCTGATACTTGGGAGATTTGGGTGTATTGATACTCTCTCTTTACCTAAAATATTGATATGTTTCTGTCATTTTCGGTTATACCGGAAGTAGCTGCCCACTTTCGTTTTTTAAACACAACATGGTAATTTTTATTATTTTTATTATATTTTTTCGATTAACCATTAAATTCCGGGCAAATTTAATACAACATGTTTTTGCCTGACTCCGCCAGCTATCGAGAGGACTTTTTGTAATTATCTGGCAATTGCATGGTGATGAAATAATCCATATAATTTTCTTACCTTAGCTCTGGACTAAAAGAACAAACCTACAGGGTAGCCCCATTTCAAGGTTCGTTGTGAAAAAATGCAACCATTAAAATATTTAAATATTTTTGAGACTTGCTGATCTCCATGCGTTTGCCAAATAATTACAAAAAGTCCAGATATCTCGAAAACTGGCAAAACATGTTCTATAAAATTTGCTTAGAATTTATTTCTTCAACATGATGAATTACACTTTTTTAAATAATTTTAATTCTATTAGGAATATTATGCTTTAATACGAGTGAATAATTTCACATACGATACGTCTTAAAATTGAAGAAAGTTCAACCTAAAAAATCATAATTGCAGTGATACGTTCAGCCCTCTTTCCTTACCTCTCACAGATTCTTAAAAAGAAATTGTGATAAACGCGACTCTTTACTTAAAAGTGTATTATCAAACATACCGTTAAAATTTAACTTGTTCTGTTTTAAGAGTATTTATTGGGTATGCAGCAAAATAACACAAACAACCCATGTCTAAGGCCCTATTGTTAGTAGGGTTATTATCAAAAGCTTCATGAAAGTCCAGCTACAAAATTAGACCAAAAAATGTGACCCTAAAAAGCACCAAAACCAACATTAATTATAATTTTCATTGACATTATGACCATTAATTTATAACTTACTTCGTATCAGTTAGTAAAACCTATCAATTTAAGAAGCCTGTGTCAAAACCTCGTTTTGAAGTTTTGAACTTTTAGGAGAGAAGTGTTACGAAAGTGTCTCCAACTTTAATATACATGTCATTAATCATTATTAAGAGCTTTTTTCCGGCTTTCATTAAAAAATAATTTCGAAACTTTTGTTTTATAAGTGCATATATGGAAGGAAAAAGTCTCTTAACCTAAAAACTTTACAAGACATTTGGTTTAAATTTGTATACAGGCTGTCAATTTAAAAACTTCCCACCCTCAATATTTCGCTCCCAGTAAACAATTTAAAAAATTGAAAATACACGTCAAGTTTACTGAGCCTTCGTGGTTTAACTCCCTTGGAAGAATAGATGGCACCGTTAAAAGCTTAAATGGGAAGCGGACCCAATGACACATGATTTTGAAGGTCTTTTTAATCTCTTTAAAATAAAACAATAATTTATTATTGTCTGAGTAACTAGTAGATTTCAAGAAATCTCGTTCCAAAAATGGACGTAGGTAATTAGAATTTACATGTACTGAGATGTATGCTTCTTATTATACACAAAAATATATATCATTGCTTCACCACCTTCCCATTTAAGATTTAAGGGAACCATATTTAGGGGGTAACGAAGGCGTCAAATATTTTTAACAAAATAAAATTTACGTCTTTTCGATTTTTAATATTATTTATTGGAACCGTGATATTAAGGGAAGGTTTAAAATTCACCACCCTGTAAAGATTCATGGAATTTAAAAACTTTTTTGCACTAAATAAGAGATCCAAATAAAGAATATCAAAAATTAGTTATTTTGTGGACCACCCCTTTAGCACGACCCTCATCCCAAGCGCAGATACAGGGGGGTCCATGACCCCCCCCCCCCCCCCCCCCCCCTCCCCAAACCATCCATTTAACAAGAACAATACCAACCATATATACCGGTTTGACTAACACGGCAGGGTATTACTTTTCGTACCTTTTCCATGTATGACCCCCCCCAAAAAACAAAATTTGACGCCCCCCCCAAACAGAAATTCTGGATCCGCCCTTGCCTCATCCACTTTAAAATCTTTTATACACATATATATATACTACTCCATTTGTGATACCTCTCTCAAATGCTTATCGAAAATGCATTTCAGCGATAACAAAATTAATGAGATTTAAATTGCAAAATTTTGAGAAAATGTTTTAAAACTGGCTTTTGAAAAATTTGACGGGAAAAATAAATAAACGTAAATGATGAAAAATGATCCTAATCCTAAACAGAAGCTAAAACACTATTGTAGTGTTAAAACTCTCCATTTTTTGCACTAAATAAATACTTGTTTTTTGAACTTTTTTAAACTTTATTAAGTCTCAAAATAATATCCTTTTTGTTCTAAACAGAAATAAAGTCAAATTTCAACTTCCTCACTAACATTCTGAAAAATGTAATCTTGGAATAGCATCAATTATTCTCTGACATAATTCTTCCAGAGAAGCCGGATGGGGTTGTACTAGTGATTTAATATAACCACATAAAAAGAAGCCCATAGGAGTAAGGTCAGGTGATCTTGGCGGCCACGCAATGGTACCTCTTCTGCCAATCCACTGGTTTAGATTTCGAAGCCAGGTTAAGAAAGGGAAACGCTCCAATATCGCTGAAATGAAACGTCGAGCAACAACTAGGACTTCCTTATCATTTAGGTATTGAAAATGAAAAGTATAAAAATACCTATATCAGGCAAGTGTTGGCTGCGTTAGTCCATATTTTAGATACACTGTATAACATAAAATACATTTTGGGTCCAACAAATTTTTTATTTAAAATTTTTCAGTATACGAATGTAATAAACCCAAAATAAAAATTACGATGATTCTTGTAGATCTTATAAATTTTATTAAGTCTAGTGTTCAAAGTTAGGCGTCTCCCAACGATAAAAGACATGTAACAGTGTGTAATAGTTAGAACAACCAATTATTCTCCCACAAAGTTCAGGGCAACAGAAATTTTTCAAACATTTAATCCCTTAAAAAAATAATAAAAAAATACTTTGACTAGGGATAGAGGGCACAAACTACACTGCAAAAAATTTACACTCTTAGCTACGTGACTGGAGGAGCTATATTTCAGGTATACATGTGCAGGTCAATAAAATTTACCAAAATTATAGGAAATAAATTAATTTTATGAAAATTGTATTGTTTTGAAATATTTACAAACAATGAACCATTTTATGTACATAATATGCTTAATGAACAGAAAAAAGTAAAACAATTATTAATATGCTATACAAAGATCGGAACAAACAGATATCAATATTGACTTAAATAACAATGTCGGCTGGATTACAACCATTTTATACGCCCAAACGAAAATATGAACGTGTCGAAGGGGATTACAATTACAATTTTATACGTAAGTTGGCCACTTCACGTTGTTTAAAAAGCCGCACATTTTTTGTTGATTTTATGCAGTTCCTGCAAATCTTGTTATCATGTGCCTGATGTAATGTTATGATAACAATATAGAGCTTATTTAACAATATTTGATAAGTAAATATTATAAAAAAAATCTACATTCATTACTATAAAAAGAGGCGCGTGTAAACGGGTTAGTCAATCATATAACGTACAATGACGTAAGTGCCAACGGAGAGATTAGTGCGATGAGTGTTGGCGCACTCTCTCGAAACTTGTGTGACGTCCTAAGAAACTACTGATGGCCAGACATTATCTGGTGACGTCATACAAGTTTCGAGAGAGAGCGCCTACACTCATCGCAATAATGTCACCGTCGGCACATATGTCATTGTACTTTATATGATTGAAGCTATCCTCAAGAATAGACTTAAATTGTCTTTAAAAAAATTAAAGCATTGCTATATAATCCTAATCTTGCCCGATATTCCAGTATTTATATAATTTTTACCCATTTTCTCGGAGATGGGCGAGCGGGTGCCTAAAAAATCGCCCAATGCAAGATATCAGTAGGACAGGGATTACGACTATACTAAACGTCGAAGTGCCAATATGCACAACTTTATTCCATTCATTTTAATCTCGCGTTTCTAAATTCACAAGCAGAGTTAATCCATCTTGCAAATCGATAAAATCAGCAACAACAAAGAATACTGAATAGACGCCTCTAATACGAAAACGAGTAGAAAAGGTGTCACTTATTTTTTCCAATCCCTAAGGTCGGGGGATTTGTCAATTCATGCCACGTTTGGATTTGATGACATACGCGAAACGGATGTTGTTAAGCTGATGCGATGGTGAGAAGTAATCAATATAGTTGAATTTGGATTACTTTTTAAAGCACATATTACGCATATTGTTAAAAGTTATTTTTGGGATTATCTAAAGTTTCATGGAAATGTATAACTTAAAATTATGATTATTATAGATAATTTTTGGTAATAAATGTTTCATAAGTATCGTAAATTATAATTCACATAATATTTACCTCTTTTTTAGCAACATTTGTTCAATCAACAACGAAACACACAGAGATGGGAACCGTTAAGTAATTAACCATAAGCTCTCAACAAAACGACCTGCAGAATTTAAAACGCGAACCTATTTTCTCTACAAACGTCAGTATAATTTTTAACGCATGAAACATCTTTTTTATTTATAACTGTAAAATATGAGTGCTTAATTTTTATGTATGCAAATTACATATTTATGTTTCTTGCGGCTTATGTTACGCCAACAAGGAATCCAGCTTTACTTTTAGAACTTATTCTAAAAGTAAATGACGTGATTTACGTAACACCGATGTGAAAATATAACGAGTTACGAGATTTGAAGATACTTCTCGAACAAACCCGAACAAACGATCAAACTTTTACTACTTTAGCAACAATAAACTTCATAATAGAAATCAAAATGATATTTTATAAATTAAAATAAACTTAATGGTCTTTAGAAAAAAATTAGGGCATGATTCATGTGCTACAAGCAATTTTATTTCGTTCGAAAATGTCTTCGGCTTCGCGTCCTTCCCTTCTCACAAAATAAAATGCCATTTTTAATAGCACTAATATTGATTATACATAATATTTTTGGTGCAATTCTTTATAAATTAAAATATAATAATACATTTTATATTTAAAATAAATATTTAGATTTTAGATAAATTTATAGAAAACATTAAAAAATGTAATTCTAACTTATAGAAATTTTATATTTCAGTGCTCTTGTTGCTTGTGCTTTTTCATTTAATTTTTAAAAACTTATTTATTTAAAGATTTTTTTCTTTAGGTATTGTATATTCAATGAACGTTCTTGATTTAATGTTTTATATTTTTAGTGTGAATGAATGTAAGTTCTTATTTGTTTTATTTCATATATCAAATGGGCCTGTAATAATTATTACTAAATATTTGAAAATCAGTAAATATATTATTACTTTTCCGATAATCCGATTTGTTTAATATTTAAAATTATAATATTTAAATAAAGTTTCTCGGGCAAATTTTAATTATGGCTAAATATAATTTTTAAACTTTAAAATTCTGCATAACATTATTTTTATTCGAACAAGTTAAATTATGAACAATAATTTTATGTTGATAAATAAGTTGATTGATCCATTTAGCATATAATAGTCACGAAATTAGTTTTATTAGGAGATCACAATTTAAATAATGTTAATTCTAAGAAATTAGGAAGCCCCGACATTTTGGTTAAATACTTAGTTACTTCGATGATTTTTTAATCATTTCTTTTACATCACGTTAGTACAGACAACACTTTTTAAAATTCGGTAAATCGTAAATACATGAAAGTACACAATTTCAATCAAAAATCAAATTCATCAGAATCTTGAAGTCTTAAGTACTCAGATATTAGAGATATAGGTTCCGTAGTCCTTAGAAAAGACTTAAAAAATACAATTTCCGAGCGAAAATTTAAATTTAGTATGAGTAATGTAAAAAAAAATTTCATTATATTATATTTTATAAAAATGTAACAAATGATTTAAGGATTTTTTGATGGACTATAAATTTATATAAATGTTTCTTTGCATTTAACCACAAAGAAGTTACACCTGGTACAAGGTGAAAATTCCAAACCCCAATTAAAATTTTTGAATTTAATTAAATTAAATAATTTGACGTCCTTCATTTTTAGTATTGCTCTACAGTTGAAAAATAAGTAATAGGAAGTAGTATACTTTCTTAAAGCATGCCATTTGAATTTCTAAGCGAACGAAATTTTATTAAAGTTTCCAGAGACTAATTACAACTATTTCGGAATGCAATTCGGTCTACCATCCCAAGCTGCGGCTGGCTTAAATAAATTAATTTGCGTCTAGCTTTGTCAAAACCTAATAAACTTTGTTTTCCTAGAACGAAAGAGCTTGATGATTGTATAAGAGAATTAATTTTTAAAAACAAATATTTTGTAGAGGAGTTGAGATATGTTTATCAAAGTAGAAAGATATACAGGGCCATTCAGGACGAGTGGCCTATTAAAGATCTAGGGAACTGAAAAAGATATTTGTTTGAAATATTTGCTATAAAAGACGTCTTATATATGTATATCTAGATATCTTCTTAATGGAAACATATTGGCGTATTATTCCGGTTATAGCGGAAGTTCGGCTTAACATTGTTATTTTAAATAGAATTCCTTATATATTTTGGCATTTTCAGATTCTATGCAAGAATCCAAATAACTTTTCTTAACAATCTCTTATACGGGTAGGTCTTTTATTTCATAAAAAGACTAGACATATTTATGCAGGGTATTTTAAAAATTATACCTTTCAGGTATAATATAATATACTCATAAGTCAATCGGTCGGTATTATCTTCCTACCCCTCCCCGTGGATACTCCACTAATTTTAATAAGGTTTTCTAAGTTCTATGGACTACAAGAAACAAACGAAAATAAACTGATACAACGAAAGTTAAATAGATGATAAAATGATGATGAAAATTTACCCGATCTAACAGATTTAAATTTCATTGTGACTACAGACTAACCTATTTACAAAATATGTGGTTTGGGTCATAAATCCTCGTCTCCGACGAAGTCAAGTAGTCCCGACAGTAAATTCATATATTATAGAACTGAGATCTTCCTTCATTAAATTCTTTAAGAGCGCCCCCCTTCACATTAAAATTGACGTGTCTCCGATTTTAAATATTATTTACTGAAAGCGAGATATTAAGGGTGGGAAGTTTTTAAATTGACACCCTGTATAATACTTGTAGTACTTTTATATTGAATTGATATCTTTTCAGATAAGTTTTCACCTAATAATTTAAATCTACACGGAAAAACGACTATAGTAAAGATTTTATTGTAAAATTTCCTATAAAATATAGTCGTAATTACATTTCTTATTAGTGATTGATACCAAAATAATATTCTAGTAGTAAATCAAGTAAATACTAAAATATATAGTAAATTGTAACAAACACTGTAGTAAAATTATTATAGTAAAGATTTTATTTTACGATTTCCTATAAAATATTGTAATAATTACAATTTTTCTCCAATATAGTAAATTTAATTTACAAGAAGCTATAGTTAGAGTTTCTAATAAATTTAGTAAAATCACATAAAATATATTGTAAATTTTACAATGACCAAGTTTAAATAAAGTGTTGTAAACATGCGTCTTTACTTTAGCTTAAATCAGATGCACCCGATCAATCTGAACTCGTTCTTCGTAAGGAGAACAGTTGGGGAACTGCAGAGGAAGCGAGGAAATCGATCACCCAAGTCAAGCGACGGGTGACCGCTTGGGAATACCATGTGTCTAAATTTTTACAATGATTTCAGTAAATTTAACACAAGGGTTTAATAAATTTTACAAGATTTTAGTAGACTTTACGAAAATATAAATGGTTTACTAATTATTTTGGTAATTTTTACCAAAAATTTTTGTTAAAATTTTACCATAATTTTATAGCAGTTCTCAATAAAAGTTATTCCAGTGATATATACAGCCATAAATTATGGTTAGTTTTACTATTTTTATAGTAAATTTAACTTTAAGTTTTTCTTTCTGTGTATTATCAGATACATATGCCAAATATCAAACATTCAACTTTTTCACATTGATGTTGATTGTTAAATAAACAATAATTTGGTAATCGCAGACCTTTAGTTCTAGTAGTAAAATACAGATTAAAACTTCAGACATCTCTTCTATATTAATTCTTTAAATAATCACAGCTAATTTAGTTGTCACAATAACTTCGAAATGGCAGAATAATGCTAGATTAATGACTAAATAAATACAATTACACTTTCTCAACTTACCCATTGGTACTTTGAAAACCGTAAACTTTGTTAAGATTTGACAAACTTTCTAGACAAAAATTAATTAGTTTCAGACAGCCTCGGGGTAGATACGGTTTAAATATTAACGAGCTATTTAAAATAAAATAAATTGAAAGTTTATAATTTAACATTTGTCCCACAAGGTTTCTTCTTTAATCAATAGTTTCTTTAATCAATAGTTTCATATACAGGGTGTTATGGAAATGACGTATTATATTTAAACCGGCAATTCCTGAGATGAAGACAAATTGAAGAAAAATACCCATAAATGGCGCTCTCAATCACTCAGCGGTAAAAGTGACCTTACGTCAAACCAGAAAAACATCTGTGAGGAACTGCGACACATACGATTTCTCGCCGGCGTTGTCATATTTACACCTTAAACTCTTTAGACAAAATACAATAATTTAAATACTTTTTCATTCTGTCATACCATTTTCTACTATTAATTTAAGAAAGATTACTACAGAGATGTTTTTTGGAACATCGAACAAACCCAACTCAAATAAGTTATACACGGAATAGTATTAAACAACGCACGCAAGCACGTACGTAACTAGGTCAAATGTCAATGACCTTTTGACTTTTGAGTGATTGCCCATTGTTTATTTTTTAATGCAATTTTATTTAAGTCACACACATACACTTACCTTGTCGGTGTTATTTAAAAATTAGTGTCCATTTCGATTAAAACTTATACATCAAATACTCGTAAAAAAAACCGGCACATCACATAACCATAATAATCGCAAAATTTTACATGGCCGCCATGAAACAGTTAAATGCCTAAGTTCACTTGTAGACATCGTTTTTAGTAACATTGGCTGGTCTCACCTAGATTTGTATGAATTTTTGTTTTTAATTGACTCAAAATCACATTGTAATAACATTTATTTGATTTACAAATTTCATGAGATCTGAACTTCAATCAAAACGCGAGCTGTCAAAAGTAGAGATGGGCACTTTTCTTAGCATCAATTAAAAGTGTCGGTAGAGTCCAACGCATTCACCAAAAAAGGTTGAAATAAATAATAATCTACAGTTGTTGTTATTGTTTCTTTCACTGCTGTAGGTACCAATAAAGATTAAAAAACTTGTTAATCGCTGCTCTGGTGCTCTTTTTCATTCGAGAAGCCTAAAAAAATTAATCGTTTCACAGCGAGATTTAAAAAACAAAGATTATCCATCTCTACTCCAAATCGACAAAAGAAAGAAGTTTATAGGTTGACATTTGCTTGACAACAAGATATTCCTATGCGGCGTCGCGTGTTTTCGAATTTGCAAGCGGTTTTTTTTTTCGGGATATTTAATCAATTTAATAGAAAATAATGTAGATCGTGAGAATATTTAGTACATACAGAAAAATCAGTCGAAGGCATATTAGAAAATGTTCCTTTAGTAAGAGACAATGGGCATCGCAAGGTCACCGGATTTTACACCCTGCATTCTATGGGGTACGATGAATTAAGAAATATTTTACAGAGTTAATCGAAGATATGGATCAGTTGCGAAATCAGATAGTGGATGCAGCAGTAAATAATTGCTGAATAATATTATACGAGCGCTCACTTCACTACCAGTGAAGCAGTCGGTTATTTTCAATATCTTCCATTCTAAAAGAAAAGCGAAGAAGGAATAATAGTTTGGAATCTACAAATTTGCTGTGATGCCTATTGTACATAAATCAGCCTTTTTATTATGTGTAAATTTTGTGTATCTACTAAGTATTGCCAAATATCGTGTTGAAATGTGCTTTTGTTCGCGAAACCTGTGACCTGTGTAATAAAATCTAATAATCTGATAGTGTGTCTAAAACAACTGATATATGTGTGTGTCTTTAAGTGATTTATGGTATTTGTTAAGTGTTTCACTATGTGTTCTGTGTCTCTGACGACATACAGGGTCATGTTCTGAGATTGTAAGAAAAATGCTGAAGCTTTACCCACTAAAACAAAAAAAACTGAAGATGTCTGTGCCCTGGATTACTTGCTACTGTAGTGGCACCTGGATTCACTTCTATTTGGATACTAGGTAAACTAAATATTATTTTTATAAGAATATAAAGTTTTACATTTTTTACACAGTTTGGCAACATTGTGCCTGAACATCTGTTGATTACATAGATAGGGCCGTGTAATATGATCATATATGATTGTGCCGCGGAGTGACATGTGGGTTTATGAGTGAATTACCCCACTTTTTAAACGTTCGATTTAAAAAAAAATATGTAGCGCTTCTCTAGGACACCGCAGGAGTTACCTATTTAAATATAATACGTCATTTCCATAACACCCTGTATATTACATATTGCACATTATACAAGGTTGAAAGGAACGGACTAAACCTCCAGGAGTGTATTGTACAAGTGAAAATGTAAAAATGCTCACATGTTCTTATCCGATTTTCTTTTGTTTTCAACCGTAATTAAATAAACGAAGTTTGTACAATATTTTTATTCCTAGCGTTTTTAATAAATGTTCAAAAATATTGCCATTGTCCGAGGAACGCCGTCTATTGGGCAAGCTTGTGCGGCGCACAAGGTGCCTATGGTCGTTTGTGGCAAGACAACACATATAGGGGAAAGGCGCCTATCAGTATTTTGCACGACCACTCCGAGGATACTTGTATTTCGCACGATGACGCCAAAGATTCTTTGCGCATCCCTGCATTGTCCTCTAAACATTTTCTTACGCGTTTGCGAAGAGCGTCTGTTGTTTTTCTGATTGCTTCATGTCTTTCTTTAATATCGGCTGCACTATTTCTAAAGATGGGTACATCGATTTTAAACGCACAAGTCCCTACACAATATTCACTAACCGCCCGCGAACCACGCATCGCGATTCAGGAATGGCAAGTCTACGCATAATTTGCAGCTACCTTAATACGTCGAATACATGCATCCTGAGTGTTAATTTCTAATTTGTAAACTTGGGTTTTGAACCGGCCCTTGAACTGTGAAGAATCCACTCCCAGAAGAGCACTTAATTAAAAATTTGATAATTTTTTTTATGGTCAAACACAAGCACCATAGGAAAATAATTTTAGGCACTCTGGAAGTGGTGCGTGTGCGAATAAAGTGATTTACGTTGGCTTTGAATAGTTCGGAGGATATATTAATTGGGAAACTTGACCTCAGTAAGATCGTTCCACAAGGATGCCGTCCAAGAACCATTAGAGTATGTTATTCCTGTAAACATCACAATGTAAATAGTATTGATTCCACAATGTAAAAATGTATTATCAGAACGATGGAGATCCTGCACCTGCAGGTCAAGAAACATTTGGACGGAATGTTCCCAGAGCTTTGGATTGGTCTCGGTGGTCCTCAACATCTATAAATAATAACAACCTCACACAACTAGACTCTTGTTTATGGGGCTGGATCAAGAATGAAGTTTACAAAGTAACAGTCGACACTCGGGATGCACTAATTCGACCAATTAGAAATACTGCAGCCGAAATTAAAAAATGATAGGAAGCAATCAGAATAGTAATAGATACCCTTCGTAGAAGAAGCAGAAAATGTTTTAGGTAACTGTCGATATTTCTGAACGCTTATTAAATAAACGCTATTTTCAAAATAATGTTAGGTATGAAACTTTGTTTATTTGTAATTACTTGAAAACAAATGAAAATCGAATAAGGTCATATGAGTTTTCTTAAATTATTTTCACTTATACAATAATGTTCCTGAAGTTTAATCTGTTCCTCCCGATCCACACTGCATAAGAAAAGTATCTTATAAAATAGTAGTAGTTTTATTATAGTCTATCGAATCTAATCGTTGACCAGACATAACTGGTTTGTTATAAAACATAATATTGGAAATAAAGTCTACTGCTTCGACTAAAACGCATCGCATAGAAATCTATATGAGCCGTTATCAACAAAACAATATTTTGATAATAGCGTTTCTATTTGTGCGCTTATAAAAAAAGACTGATATATATATATACCTCTTTTATTGGTCGTACTGTAAAAATTTCCAATTATAATCTTTGTACAATTATTGCTTTTTCTAAATTTTTTAAAATGAATTATTATAATAATTCGTCTATATGGGCACACGAAACAATCCCGAATAAAAAGAATGCCACGTAGTTAAACATAGGTATGGTTCAGATTTGGATTATTTATTTTTCTTATCCTTTATACACATTTTGTACTATTATCAACAAACTTAGCAGTATAATTTACTAGTCATAACCGTTTTTTATTACCGACTTTTTAGGGTTAATGGTTTTTAAATTATAATGCTGAAGCGTCTAATACAAAAGAAGGTTGAACGAAAATTTGCCTAAATCTGGCTTCGCATGTTATAACAAAAAAGTTTTCGGGTTATTGAATTAGCATTTTTATTGTAAACGCTTTGGAAAATGTTTCATCAAATTAAATAATAAAATCCATTACTATTTAGTAATATATTCATTATTAATTTATATTTTGGTCAGTAACCATTCAGGTGGTGCATGCTATTTAAATTCAAATGTTGGGGTATATCACAGGTTAAAAAAGACGTATGAAAGTAGTAAGGGTGTAATTGGAACGAGTCATCATATGTTCTTTTTATCAATCTATAACTTACTTACCTGTAGGGAATACAAATTCAGTTTTTTTACGATTTTTCTGTTCTAAAACAAGCATTTTCATCAATCTATTATATGGCTGACTAGTTCTCCATCTCCGGAGATACGAAACACTATATTTCCAAAATAACTAAAAAAATATTAAGAAATTTTTCTAAAAACCTTTATTTTTTTTTACACGAATATCAATCTCCAAGATTGACCATTAACAAATAGGGATTGCTAGTGCTGATATTCCTAATTTTATTTTTCAGCGAGTGCGAGTTACAGGAGATTATGTTGAAAAATAAAATTATCATTCATCAAAAATCAAGTCTTTTGTTTCAACTTTAGGGTGAAAACATTTATTCTTCTTTGTCTAGTACACCCATATTAAATATCTTCCGGTGTGACGGTTATAAAATAATAAATAAAATGACTTCATTTTCCCGAGTTGGTCAATAAAATTTTCAGGAACTGTACAACTTATCAGTCTCGGTATCAAATCGTGGCCGGAAACTGAGCTATCGTCATCGCAGGCTCGGCATCGGGAAGGAAATCACCAGTCCCGCTGGATGTCGCAGTAAATACCGGAATCGGAAACCAGTCCCGGAAATTGGCCTGATTAACGCTCGACTGCTGCATGCTGATGGCTTACTGCTGATGGAAGCTCGAGTTATTGCTGAAGTAAATCGTAACCATATTTGAGCAAAGCTGCAAATGGACGCCCGCAACTAAATTAGAACTTGATGTTTACTTGAAAATCATAGACTATTTAAATTACATCGATGGTTGATATCTGCTAAGAGATGGTTAAATAATAATCCGTAAGCATCGATTATGCTTAATAAATCCTTCACACCATAATAGAAAGAAGTACATGCTTGTGCTAATCAGGCACCGAGATCCGGAATGAGTATTCAATTAAATAGTGGATTATTAAAATTATTTATCTTTAAAATGTATAAGAATTACGTTTATAATTGCGCCATTTTCCGAGGAATATAATATATTACCTAATAATTACGATTTAAAGACAATGTGGTATGTTCAAATAAAAAAATAACATCTGGTTGTTATGCTATGAAAAAAGATAATTTACGGCAAAATCTACTTGCTATTGAACAACTATTTCTTCTTCTCTTTCAGTATTTCCTACTTGTAGGATATTTATTTTACCTGTGTGCTCATTAGCCTCGTACTTATTATATTATTTTTAATCTCCTTTTTAAATAATGTGGAATTTTTCTATTTTTAAATGATTTACTTTTTATTTCGAACAATTATTTGTGGAAGTTCTTATAAGTTTCATTGCCCAATTTTAACGAGTAAATAAGAATTTAAATTCTAACTACAATAATGCTTCGATTGATTTGAACTTTTTCAGCGGTTTCTGTGGTTTTTACATGATTTTTCTTATGTGGTTGTTAAACGAGCAATTATTGTGCCCTACTTTTCAAATCAAATATCCCACTAATGTCTAAATATAAATTATGGAAGCGTTACCTCTCAGTAGGTACTAATACAGATGGCAAGTTAAGCGATTTTGATATATTATCCCGAAAACTTTACTAGAGACTTTAGTTTTGCAGATAATCGACCTGAAAGTTTAGCCTGTAACTTACATAATGGGTTTTGTGCGCTGGACACTAGGGCTTTGCAAGCAGCCGATCAGGGTTCACGTTCACGCCTTAACATAATGCGCCAATCTGAGCTATAGTGGTTACAAAACTTAGTAAGTATATAAGTCATAAGCTTAATCTAATGGAACCCATCGCGATCCTCCTTAAATAGCATCATAGTGCGTACTGAGTACTGAGTGAAGAAGATTACCACCAAAATATGATTCGGTAACTAAAATATTATAGTAAATTATCTACAACCTGCTACTACTTTCATAATTCATTCATATACATTTTTTAAAGCATAAAGATATTTCAACATTTACAAATGAGCAGACGTGTATATTATTATGAATATTTATATAACTAGCGGTATTTTAAATGTAGAAAAATATTTTTGTTCCATTTCATCTATTTGAACGATCAGGGATTAATTTTATATAAACAAATTAATCAAAAATAGGAGATTTTAAAAAATTGAATTAAAATCATCTGAATATGAACGGAATATAGACATAGGATGTTGGTTCGTAAGGCAGCAATTATTAAACTGTTTATTGTTGTTTCAGATTGTTTGGAGTTTGCCAAATGAATCCATTTGGTTTGCAAAGTTTAGTAAGCAATATTAATAAAGGGTGATTGCCACGAGGGGTCGTTCATCGTAAAATAAATTGCCAGTTGTCATATTATCTAATGTCGTTGGTTTTTAAAAATCCTAATGGCTTATATACAATTAATCTTTGTTGTTATTGTTAAATTTCTGATATTAATGTGTTATAGCAAAACAATCCCACCGTTATGAAAAATAATCATTATTTACTTGATATTTATGAAGTGCTTTGCGATCTTCGCTTTATTGATTTCTTCTTATTTATCTGAGCATTTATGACTTCTTCTAAATAGGAGTTCTGTTCGCATAATGTAGGCATATGAAAAAGCTATATGTACTTGTGAAGGTTGACAAATTCGTACGAGCTAGCAAATACTTTTACTGTCTGAAACAAATTGGCGGATAAATCGACCAGTCGATATACATCGATGAGAGTTAAGTGAAATATGTAACGATATGACTTAATATTTATCATAGCAATTCCAATAAATAAGCATTATTGGTTTAGATGACGGCGATGAAACTCGACGCATTAAGTCACGGGGATGAAAACAGACGGAAAATGACGAAGTCTGTAAGGGCTTAAAAGTATTATATACTGTTCCTAATGTTTATTAATACAGGGTATTATGGAAATTGTTTATTATTATTATATTATTTAAATGGGTGAATCCTTGGATAGCCTGGAGAAAGATTACATATATTTTTTAATTGACCGTCTATAACCTTAACCACTAAAATCATCACACATGCGGCGACGTCATAGACAACTGTAATGCATGTTAATCTTGTCAATGTATTGCGATGTTGCCAAGGCACTGAACATTTTCAGTCACTCGTTTTACTACGATGACGCGCGATGGAACATCACCTTGTTGTTATAGTCATATTTCTGCGATTTGTAATCACAACAGATTAGGGAGGCTCTGCGCCAACATCCTTTAAGTCGCAGTAGAATACGTAAATAAAGGCTTATTCATCAAGATCTGCGGTAGATAAGAGACGTGGTAAAAGAAACTGATAAATCTCAGAATTTGTGAATTTAAAAATCATAAGACAATTCACCATAATGATTGGTGTACGAAACGAGAAGCCGAAAATGGATTAATTAATCCGGTGTACCAAACAAGACTATTGGAGGTCAATTTTTGACGCGTACGAAACAAGGAAACACCAGAAGAACAAACCCGCCCTAATCCATTGGGACCAATTTCATGTCATAAAACGTTTGCGATATTTGTAATTTTTAAATAACTGGATTGCCCATATCATGGATACTTTTCGACGCATAGCATGAAGGCGTAATGGCATACCTTCCGTGTCTATGTATGTGCATCAGTGTATTGCGAGTATAATAACATCCAATAATAATCAGTTACGTTACAAATAATCACGAAGTTCAGAGCTCCATAATAAGAATGTATTATTTAACCGTTTAATTGATAATTTTTTCAATGAAAACCTGTTTTTTGAGGTCATCATCTACCCCAATTATGCGCCTACATTCCTGTTTAGTAATAATTGATCTATATATTAGTGATTTCTGTATCCTTAAGAGCACTTACTTAAACAACCTTAAAACAAATAACAAGATATCTCTAAAAGTTAACGAAATAGGGCAAAGAGTCCCGGGATTCGGAGCGGTGCGGCGCTTCTCGAGGCGAAGAGCTATACGAATATATTAGCATCTATAGAGCGTGTGATAGCCCCAGGTGCGTGCTTAGACTCTATCGATTGGTAGAGCGGTCGACTCTGAATTGGTCACGCTAATATTCTAGAACATTTCTCTTAAAATTTCAAAATGACCAGTGTTTTATCACTATGGCACTATGGATTATGGCACAAAAATTATGGTTAGTTCCTTTTCTGTCTCGTGCTACTCTCTGAATACAAACTGTATATTTACATAATTCTATTAAGTATTTAACATTTAAAATTTCTATTTCTTCGCATACTAATTTATCGCATGCATATCACAGGTTGTATACCGGGTGTTTCAGGAGGAACGCTAACCCCTATAACTTTTCTATTGTTTAAATTATAGAAACAAAATTTTGTGGGTTCGTATGTGATATTATTTTGCAACACCCAGCATATTCTTTGCTATATCGATTCAGAACACCATTCCAAATTCAAAGACACCCCACCCCATACGTCACTTTTTGTCACTTTCAATAATTTTTCTTATCATTCTTATTTTTATTTTTTCATCTCCCTAAAAAAAAAATACCAATTCATGGCAAAAATACAAGAAACGCAAACGGCTTTTCATTTATCTAGGCATAAAGATATAGGGGTGAGCGTTCCTCCTGAAACACCCGGTATATCCCACTGGCTCACTTAGAGTTAATTTAAAAATAAATTAATTCTTCGATATTTGCCCGAAACGAAATAATATAACTAACGTTAGAGGAATATTATCCGCTATTAAAGTTGGAGGATAGTGGTTCTTAGGAATATTCACACATTATTTGACTGTTGTTAGTTGTCTTGAGGTTGTGTTTATGCTTATTGTTAACACCAGACCAATATAATATTATCATTTGCAAAATATAATCAGTGCATTATAGTTAAACTTGTTGCACTTTTTTGTTATTATGATAAAATTGAAACGAGTAGAAAGTCTATTCTAGTGATCCTAACCAGCTATAGAAATTACTATACCACAGGTAGGGTTAGTAGGCTTTAAATCAGTGCTTAGTGACTTATATTTAACTCTGTCAGGGGCAGTGGTTAATTATGTAAATTATCCTGATATAAGAACTAGTAATTTAAAACGAGAACCCAGTTATTTTAGTCATTTATTGTAATGCAGAACAGCCAAAATAAGTAGCTAATGTATAGTGCATAGCTAGTGCATAATTAGCTTAAGCCCAAGTACTTTATACCCAAGCGATTGTAGATGATGTCAGGCATCCCTCTCACCAACAATAGCCAATATTTACATGGAATGGTTTGAAGATCAAGCGATTCTAGTGGCAATAATAAAACCCAAACTATGGCTCTGCTACGTAGACGACACATTCATCATTTGGAATGGAAGCAATGACGAACTCCAAACTTTTCTACAACAAATAAGAAGAAAACTCGAAGTCACGGAATTTGGTTTCTTCTTGTTAGTTACTAAACAGGTCTCTTGGAGAAAATGGACTATTTCTTTAAATTTTCTACAACACATGAATAACCTGTCGCCTACTATTAAGTTTACTATGGAGAAAGAAAATAACGACAGACTACCTTTCCTAGACGCAACAGTGCGGAAAAACAGGAATACCATCTAACCATCGGTATACAGGAAAAACACTCACACAGATCAATACCTTAATTATGCCTCAAATCATTCAAAGAACACCTAACATGGGCTAGTTAAAACACGGGTTGACAGAGCATTTACACATTGCAATTCACAGGAGGCTATAACACTAGAACCCAACAACATCACAGAGGACCTTGGTACGAACGAGACTAGTATACCAAGCCATCAAAAAACGTCAAAATCACAAACATAGAATGATAGATGACACCGAAGTTGGACCCACCATCAACACACTTTAGGCCAAGAGGATTTTTGAAAAAATTTGAAGGATAGGACAACAATATAATATCCGAACAGTATTTAGCTTCAAAGACTCCTTAAGAAGACATCTGACGAAGATAAAACCAACCGATCAAAAAGACATTACAATTTGTGTATATACCCTGCGAGTGCGGAAAGCCCTACGTTAGTGAAGCTACGTCCACTTGAAACAAAAATGAAAGAACATCAGAACCACACATGAAAAGGAGAATTCTTTCGAAGCGTATAAGTTTTCCTCATTTGCTTTGGTCATTGTCCACGTTTCGCCTCCGTATGTTATAATTGGCTTGGGAAGTCTGAAATCATCCTCAAAGCACATTGGCGGAAAAGGAACTTCAAAGAAGCAGCCGTCATAAATCAAAATCCTGACTGCTTCAGCAAACCTTCTTTAGATATAAGAAATATTTGGAAACCCCTGTTAATTAAATGTAAACTTAGGTTAAGTACGTCATTCATTGGTAACACATGACTGCACCAGTCACCTCGGTCATGCTTAACTAACTTGCCACTCACAAAATTATGAAGCGCTGACCCTGGTGGCCTGACGAAGCAACTGTTAAAGCTGTTTCCTGTCTCTATTAAATTAATTATCTGTATATTTATTGTGTCAATGTACTTTTTATAAACGTATGTTTATTCCACTGGAGTAATACTACATGGAAAATAAAAGCACTCCTCAGGTAGAATGGTGTATGCAAACTGCATAAGGTGTGAATCTCGATTGGTGGAAATGGTCTACTTAAGCCGATGATTTCACTATAATAACACCTATCAGTGGAGAATCTTTATCATTGATAAAGCAAATAACATTGATATATAAAAAATAATTGAATCAAAAGAAAACTTTGAAGTAACTTATAAATTTATGATGCTACCTCGGTGGAACTGTAACCACAACGTAATATAGCTTTCGCGCTCGCAAAATCTGATATGCATTTTTAATAACACGGAAGACCCCGAAAGTTTAAAACTCGTTACGTTTACTTGGCACGCCACTTCGTGTTAAAGTATAAGATAACCTATCATAATCTACATCACACCCGAAACCAGTCGGGACTGAATTTTATAAGAAAAATTTAACAGGAAGACGTCGGGAAGTTTAACCGACACGGTGGACTTATTAATTTTTTACGTGCTGTTTACCTGTCATGAAAAATTATTTATTTTTGGATAAGGCCCTTTTTCCAAACAGGAAATTAAGTTTAAAAATGTATATTGGACGATCAAATTATGGAATATCAGAAAAAGTAATTAAAATGTGGGAATTGTGCAATAGATGTAAACCATCATCATCATCTTTGTGTAATCAATGTGTTTAAGATTTGATAAAGTACTATAAACAGCTTTTTTTCGATGTTTAAACTAATTATAATGTAACATAACTTTTCGTAAGAAACGAAAACTACTTCTTGTTGAATGTTAACTGTGTCACTAATTTTAGACCTTCTAGGATTCATTGTAATTCGATATGAATTCATGGAAACGTGGGGGTGTAGTCCAAGGAAGTTTAGAAGAAAAGTTTAGCGCGATTATTTTAAATTATTGCACAATATCACATGTCACAAGCGCATTTGAGAGATGGTGCCACGCCCCTTTTTTCCCGTCGCTATATCTATGGGCTTGACTTTGAGGACTCCCGAACCATATACTAAAATACCAGTACGAAAAATTACCTACGTAGAACTGTTCGTATTAAATCGAGCTGTTTGGATGCGGTAGCGCTGGTGTTCTATGCAAAAATGATAACTTGACTCTTAGGCAGAATTCAAATGAACCAAAGCAACTGGCAACAAGCAATAATGCACAATTTGAGTTTCCTATCCCGATCTGCCTTTAATCGAATTGATTTTAACTTGTTCACACTAGAACGATAGTGATATCGCCTGAAAATGACTAACTGTATCGCAAACAATATTTGGGTTGTATTTAGTTGCGGATTGCTTGGAAATGACCGACGAAAAACAGAATATTTTGTTACGCTATACACCGGCATATTGGATGTCTACAAAATATCTTTTCGCGTCAATGTGAATACAAACACGATGCGATATTGCCTATCATTCTTATTGCTTGTTGCCAATTGCTGTGGTGTGAATTCTGCCTTACATCGCACATGATATTAATGGAATGAGATTGGAGAGTTTCCTTGATCAAGACGAGGAGTGATGCGATGGCTTCATGTATAAGAGATGAATTTGGCGTATTGGTTCGACTGGAGAAAGTAGTGGATAATGTGTGATGTATAAAATATTATATGACGGATTTTTTAGACTACATTCTAATCAAATAATAAAAATAAAAGATGAAGGTAAATCGAAACCTTTTAAATTTCACAGCATACCACTGTTTATTTATGTTTAAAAAGTACAAACTTTTGTTTGTTGTTCAGTGTTATTACATACAATAGGTATATCTAAAATGCCAGGTTTGTATGTTCATTTCCTGCACCGTCGATTCGTAGGAAATTCAACAAAATGAATCTCAGTCAGGGACTTTATTTGCAACACAAATCTTTCATATTTTTGCTGAATTTGTTTCAAATAAATCTAAACAAACTATCAATCCAGATTATATTTTATCAGTTACATAAAACAAATAAAACGTTGTTACAAAAAATCAATCAATTCTAGATGTCCGAATTTTGACTTTACTATACATTTAGATTTAAGACAAAAGTATAATAGCCTCCCCTGTACATTTTATAGAGAAACTGGATTATAATTAGAGGTCGATATATTAAAACTATATGCCGTGTAACATAACGAGTAATGAAAATATTGTCACTGACACTAATTTTGCGTTCTGTCAATGTTAAAATGTAATTTGTTGGTGTTTGTTGTATTACTTGACCTATGAGAGATTCGTGGTTTTGCCATCACGTTTAATTGAATAGGTTAGGATTGGCTCACCAAAATGTAGTCAAACTCGGCACATGTTTTTACGATCGACCTCTTCAAGAAGTTATAATGCAGTTTCTCTATAAAATGTACAGGGGAGCCAACTATTTCAACTTATCTATGGTAACCACCCGGTATATATTTTAGATATACAAAAATATATTTTTATTTCAGTGTCAATGTAAGGGTTTCTCATAAGAACCACAAAAACAAAAGGTTAAACTTGCAGGGAAGGTAACCAAAGTTTATTAGTTTTTTTAAGGATTTTAATAAATTATTAAGGAAATATAAATATTTAACTGCCTGCTAAACGGCATTTACTGTCTTTTCTGAAAACTGCCCTTATAGCGGTGAGTGTCCTTCCAACAAGTATCACATAAACATTTTGAGAAGCAGAATTGATTATGCAACATAATGGTGCATTTTGAATAAGATGATATACTTGAGACAATAGAGAACATAAATAGCGAAAAAGCAATGTTGTTGGACAGTGACTTATTATGCAATAAAATAAAAAACTCGCAGGTTATCTTCAATCTTTTGCATGTAAATATAAGAAGTATTACTAGAAATATTGACAATTTACTATTACTTATAGAAAGTTTTCAATTATATTTTAACGATATAATAGTATTAAGTGAAACATATAGAATCAATTCAACTAATCAGTGCAACGTTCCCGGCTATCAGCTATTCTATAATTACGCTGATTATAACAAGAATGATGGTGAAAAATCATCTAAATGTCGAATTTTCAAGAAAGAAGCTGCCAAATTCCCTGGCTACCGTGAGTAGAGTTGTTGGTTCTGTGAATGACATTAAAATAGGAATTACGGCAGTTTATAAACCTACGCCAATATCAAAACATAATTTTATCATTGACACATACCTTGATAGTGTAGTAAAGAGTGATAATACTAATTTAGAAATTTTTGTAAGTGACATAAATATTAACATCTTAGATAAAGACAATGATACTCATAACTACCTGTCCATGATGTCACAACTGGGCTTTCAGTCATATGTCAATTCAGTAACTAGGTTTGAGAGTAATACATGCCTTGATCACATTTTCGTAAATAAGAAATTAAGAACTAGTCATTTCGGTTTTGAATCGTTTATCTTGGATGCACACATGACAGACCATGGACCAACCATGCTTAATATTGTTTCAAATAACAGAACTCCAAATAATAAGTGCAGCGATGATAGTGGGATAAAAAAAAGTCGGTTCCATCTTGATAGATTCATTGATTTCCTAAGTACCCAGGATTGGGCACACGTTATAAGTGACCCGGACCCTGATTCTTCAACTTCCAGTTTTATCACGACATATAATAGACTAAAACTTAAAGCAACCACCGAATGTTTCGTAAAAGTCAAGCAATATAGAAAGATCAAGGAATGGATTACTAACGGAATTATAACGTCTATTAAACATAGAGACAAGATGAAAAGGAGACTGTTACAAAAACATAGTGAACAATTGAAAAATCAGTATAAAAAATATCTAAATAATTTAAATAAAGTAATTGAGAAACGAAAGCATGAATTCTATAAAGAGGAAATAAACAACAATAAGGGTAACATGAAAAAAATATATGAAATAATTGAAAAAGGCACTTACGAGAATAAAAATAAATCTAAAACGAATAAATTAAAAATTAATAATGACCAGGGAGTCATATTTGGAGATGATTGTAACCATTGTAATGACTATTTTGCAAGTATAGGGACTAAAATGGCGGATACGATTCCGGTGCCTGATAATCCTATAGAGGTCAATTTCTCACTGCGGAACTCTATGTTTTTGTCACCTATAGATGAAAATGAATTGATAAAACACATTTCTTCTCTAAAGAATGGAGGCTCGCCAGGCATGGACGGCATCACATCTCAATTGATAAAACAGACTCACAGATTAATTTTAAAGCCATTATTACATATCATAAACAGAATTTTTGTAACAGGAACCGTGCCTTCTCACTTTAAAATATCTGTTATCACTCCGGTTTATAAGAATGGTACTAGGACAGTAATAAGCAACTATCGACCTATAAGTTTAATAAGTAATTTTGCCAAATTGTTTGAAAAATTTATAAAGGACAGAATGTTTGATTTTTTTAAGACTAACAATATTCTATCTGGAAATCAGTACGGTTTTCTGCCGGGTTGTGGTACGGAGGACGCATTGTATCGGCTGACGTCAGAGATCACTGCTGCAGGTGCTGCAGTCTTTATAGATCTGGCAAAAGCGTTCGACACGGTGCCGCACGATAAACTTCTTGGTATTTTGTGGCACTATGGAATCAGGGGAACTGTGTTGAGGTTGCTGCAAAGTTACCTTCTCGGGAGATATCAGATTGTGAAAGTTAATAACGTTCTGAGTGGAAAGCAGGTTGTAAGGATTGGGGTACCACAGGGCACAGTCCTTGGCCCTATCTTGTTGATAATTTATATGAATAGCTTGTTATCTCTTGACGTCGGTGGTTCAGTGGTCTCCTATGCTGATGACACCGTGCTGATTTTCAGTGATGGTACATGGCAGGAAGTAAAAGAAAAAATGATAAACGGATTAAGTGTCACTAAGAGATGGTTGGAAAGTTTTGAATTATCTCTTAATTTAAGTAAAACAAATTACATTGCATTCTCCCTGACAGGTGCTAACAGGCCTGATTTCACAAGTATCATAATCGACGATCAACAAGTAAACGAAGTATCTCAAACAAAATATCTCGGCATAATAATTGATCGATTTCTGAAGTGGTACCCGCACATAGATTATCTCTCTAAGAGGATTGGAGCGTTGATACACAAGTTTTATATACTCAGGGAGATATTAAATAAAAGACTACTAGTTATAATCTACAAGAGTCTTGTTGAATCGTTGATTGGCTACGGAATATTGGTCTGGGGTGGTCTACATAACAGTGCCCTTTACAAATTGAATATAGCACAGAAGTATATATTAAAGGTTATATTTAAGAGGAACAAACTGTATCCTACAGAATTGCTTTTTTTAGGTGACATTTATAATGTGAGGACCGTGTATCTTGTTACAGTGTCAACGTTTATGCATAAATACAAATCCTCAAAGAATACTGTTAACAACTGTTATCACACTCGTGCTAACATAAATAATGACGCAATCATTCCAGTTAATTTTAATAATATTAATCTAACGAGCGTTGCCTACTTGGGACCAAAAATTTATAATATGATTCCTTTAAATTTAAAAAAATATATAAAAAACATAAAAAAATTTAAACGAGAATGTAGAATATATTTATCTACAGAATTTAAAAAATTTCAAAACATATTTAATTAAAGAGCAAATTATTCATGCATGGCACGAAATTGTAAACATAAAGAAGAATGAATTGAGAAAGAATCTGGTACATAGCAGTAAACATGTTGCTTAGGTACCATAACACACATATTTTGTATATTGTATAACTGTTTGAGAAATCATATAATTTTGTAAAGCCATAATTTCTGAATAAAGTTATTATTATTATTATTATTATTATTATTAGTGCGAATGATTAAATCAAGCTAAGTTCGCGATCAGATAGCAGTGACGTAGCGGTAGAGACCAAGGAAATAAACCCCAAAAACCACCAATGACAACACAGCATTTTGGCAGATTCCATGGTATCGACTGTTAAGTCGGTGCCATCCGTTTAGGTCGCAAACTGTAGTGAAGCGAGTTAATTGTGGTTCTTATGGCAAACTCATCCATTCATAAGTGTTAGTTTATGTTGGCGCTGCGATATACGATAAAAGCGGCGATACTAGCGGAGCGGAGAGAAGCATTTCATTATTTTGTATGTACATAGGTATTTATATTGGAGCGACGCGTTGAGACCAGACCAATCAAATAAAGCAATCATTTTCTCGGCTTACCTAGTATCGCCGCTCTTATCGTTTGTCTCAGCTCCAACATACCCTCAGCCATTAATAGAATAATATGTTGAATGACTGACTTCTTAAGGGAACCTACTATCATTATATATATATATATATATATATATACGTAGTAATCCAGCTGCGAACATCCATGAAAATGTTATATTTAGAAGACATTGGAGGTGATATTTTATTCCATGTTTTTCATTCTTATCTTGCAATAAAGTTCTATACGAACCTACATCAAATATGTACGCTTCGTATGTTCATTTCATGCACCGTCGATTCGGAGTGCGCACTCCACAATACCAAACTCGGCCAGCTGACTCACTTGTCGCCCAAATCTTTTATCGGGTTTTTTCTTCGGATTTTTCCTGAATATTTATTGCCGAGGACTTCCAACAGCAATTTTTCGCCGGCCCCGGCTTTTATTTTCTCAGTTTTCTCGGTATCCTTGTTTTACGTGTGCAGATATATTGCCTCGTCTTCGATTTTATCACTGAAAGTTTAAAGTCAGGAAGCGATGGAGTCGAAAGGTTCTGTTTGGATTGGCGATTGTGTCGGTATAGGCTTGATAGGCTTGGAAGTTTATTGAACGGATTTTCCGTGCTGTTTAACCTTTTCGGCTATATCTTTTTTATATTAAAAATGTTTTCAAAGCTTTTAGTAAAGTTGTCTATTGTTATCGCTAACTAATGCCCGCACGATTGTTTTGCTTTTAATGTAGATTTAATCAGAAATTGTTTCGACAAAAAGTTCTAAGTATTATTTCAAAAATATCCCGTGTACCTCTAAAACAATTACACATTTTAGGGGTTACACTTAAAAACCTTAACTAACGAAGCCGTACTAAATATATTATATATAACCAAAAATTTGCCTCACCTTTGATGTTATATATTTTCGAAATTTGTTAGTGGTTCCAATTGATCTTTTTAATCTAATTGTAGTTTTTGTTTCTTGAGAATATAATTGCCTTTATTGTTTGGGTTAAAAAAGTAACTTTAATATTATACTGGGTGCTATAATACTGTTATGTTTTTTACGCACACCCTGTGGAGTATGCTAGGCATTGCATGTTATTGCATATACAGTCAAATCAAAGTCTCGTGTTTCCTTTACATTTTCTTCTTTGATTCATTTGTTTATGTGTTACTTCATGAAGTAAACAATTTCTGTTAAATGGACCCTCTTCTGCAATAAGGAACCAACTAACAATTTTTGTTAAAATTATTTAGCTGGTTCTTTAGAATCACAAAAAGGTGTTTTATCTATTTACAATTAAGATCCGTCTTAAAATACCTATGGAAGCCATTTATGAAGAATATGACCTAATTGAAAATTAGAGAAATATGTATTCAAGTTTCGCAATAAAGTACTGGGCAGTGCGCGTTATGCAAGACGGAACCAACAATCAGTCGGTTTTAGATGAAAAGATTAACTGGTTACATATAAAAAAAAATTAAAATTGTCAAAAATAAAGCATACAGCATTTTTATAAAAATAGATTACGAGAGCGACATAAAGTGGATAAACATTAAAAAAAGGAAAGGGAAGGGTCCCAAATTTAGGCGTAGTATTTTGTAATAGCTTAGAAAAGTGCCTCAAAGTAAAGCAATACCAACACTTAAACTGAACTGAATCTTATATGGACCTGATTCCCGCTGCGGATCAACATTTTTATACTAATCTATGGGCGATGAAACCCTACAGGAAGCTACTGAGGGCTTCAATGGAGATATTAATTGATTGATTTTGAAGACCAAATTTAATAGAAGACTAATAACACATTTGTTGTGTTTTTATATCGTACTTTTCATTGTGTTTCCGTTATGCGTTTTTCTTTTTCAATAAACTGCATTTTTCAAAGAAGAACCAAGTTATTTTTCTTTAAGAATATACGACAAAAAAATATTTTTTTTAGATGAAGAACTACATTCTAATGTTTTTGATAATAAATACCAGTTAAGAAACAACTTGCAGCTTTTTATAATCACTACCAATTGGGTGAACGGCTCATCGAATTATGGAATGGCTTAGATTCAAATGAAAAAAATAAACATTAACTTTAAGTATGAATCAAAGATGTCGGGAGGTCATTCGGACAGGGTTGGAACCAACTGATTATTTATTTATTTTCAATTTTGGGTATTTTTATGTTATTTATTGTTGTTGCGATAATTAAATTAATACATTCATTTTGCGGTCCTGTTACTTTTAACTAAAAAAATTTAGCACATTTAATAAACATTGTGTATTTCATGAACTACAGAGATAAACAAATGAATCAAAAAAAAATAAAATGTGAAGGAAATATTGAGACTTTCATTTGGTTGTATCTGCAATAACTTTCGTAAAAAATACAAGAATTTCATAACACCCGGTATAATAGGTAGTTACTTTTCTAACCAAAACAATAGTGATATTCTTAAGAAAAAAACCTACAATTAAAAAAAAATCACTTAAAACGATCGACAAAGTTCGAGAATGCATAACATCAAAGTTGTGGCAAATTTTTGGTTGTGCGTTAAATAAGTTGCGCAGTGTAATAGAATTTTCGACTAGTTTAGTGCAATAAGAACCATAATCCGGAACAAGATAAATTATATTGGGGTTTATCCGGCGCGCCTTACAGTGGGTTAAAGACCGGTTTTAGGAAATAAATCAGAAATACAAGATAAATAGCTTTCCTTATCGATTTTATTATTTTGTTGTATGAAAATTGAAACTCCTAAAAAGCTAGTTCCCTTTCCCGCTCTGCTCTACTAAATTGCTACCCTATCTCATGTATAGGCATTATGCATACTCTATAATATCCAGGGTGTTATGGAAATGACGTATTATATTTAAACCCGCCAATTCCTGAGATGAAAACAAATTGAAGAAAAATATCCAAAAATTGCGCTTTAATTTAATATGCCCTGTACATGACCTGATGTCAAACCAAAAATGACCACGTGGTGCCCCTGTCAGGAAGGTAAACAAAACAACATATGGCGAAAAACGTCACTGAATCTTGAACAGTGTTGTCATATCTTCAGGGTAAACTCTTTAGAAAGTCAATAACCGTTTGACAGATTGCAAGTTCTTTATTTTTCAGGGTACATTATTATACTTATAACTTTACGTTCAGTTCAGTTCGCTGGGAAACAATCTCTGATTTATAAACTTGAACTGACTCGAACGAACCGCCGCGGTGTTTATAAATGGTCAGGTATGTTCTCATTTGTTCAATTCGAACGACACCCGTCAGATCCGGACAACTTAAAAATAAAAAAAACACCAAGACCTAGTTACCCAAACAAAAACAAACCGGCACAATAATCTCACAAAACACAAAATCACATAAATTCACATTAGTTTTCGCGTCTCATGAACACATCTAAGTACCATTCAATCTGAATTAGTATTTTAAAGTGCTACTGTGTACACAAAAATACGCCCTTATTGTCTCGGTGGTCTGGGAAATAATGTATTTAACATCTAAAAATTTTAAAAATAAATAACACGTTGGTTCCGTCGATTGATATAGAACTGCTGGGCTGGGGCACTGCCATCGCGAAAAGAACGAATAACTAAATAATTTAAACTCGGGTTTAAGTATTAACACACAAATCTGCTTGAAACTTGGTAAAAACGGTAGGAAACCGATAACGCGTGTGCAAATCGGCCGGCTTCTTTAAACAGCTGATTTTGGACAATCGGGCGGGTTGCCTGTTCTTTTCGCGACGGCAGCGGCTGGGGTTTATATTTAAAAACACAGCGTTGCTACTTTCGATGTTTTATAAGATTATATTCATAAATTGCTGAATTTACTTCTATAATATTACTTTCCTGTATAATTATAGTCTCGGAAATGACCACTGCGCTAGCTCAAGTTAGTTCTCGGAATGTGCACAAAGAAAGCACCTTGGACGCGACCATTTATTTCAAAGGGTAGTTCCTATGTCAACATAATTGCTTCATTTTATCTTTAGTAAAGGGTTAATGGCACATATATAGAAATTAGCGTTTTTATTATTTCTATTGCGAAATAATTAAGTGCTGTTTAGTGCTTTCGTGTAATCTGATAATAGGTGCATAGAAAAATAAAAACCTGAAGATGTCTGTGCCCTGGACTACTTGCTAGTGTACTGGCACCTGGATTCACTTATATTTGGATTGTAGGTAAACTAAATATTATTTTTATAAGAATCTAAAGTTTTACATTTTTTACACAGTTTTGCAACATTGTGCCTGAACATCCATTGATTACACAGCTGGGCATGGGTAATATGATCATATATGATTGTGCCGAGGAGTGACCTGTGGGTTTATGGGTGAATTACCCCACTTTTTAAACTTTGATTTAAAACAAAATATGTAGCGCTTCTCTGGACATCCCAGGAATCACCCATTTAAATTTAATACGTCATTTCCATAACACCCTGTATACGTTGTTGCTTTTTTTGATAGACGTGACATACATACATATACATACATCCTTAAATTTCCAATGCATTTTTCATTAAAAGAATATTAAATAAGCTCTTAACGAAATGTTTATTTCTGTAGATACAGTAATTATGAAGTTATAGCAAAATGTTAATATGATTTAATTTTTCATAGTACTTATCCTGTATATATCGAACAGAAAGGATATCCGGTTTCGAACAAGTTAATATAAATAATCCATATATAAGATTTCGTCTTTCCCAGTCAAAAAGTTTTTGAGCTTTTGAGCCAACAGACAGACCGACCGATATAGGAAACTTGCTATTTCTTAATCGAGAGACTGACTCCACTCGTCGATTTGATCTCGAAAAGTAATTTTTCCACAATTACAATACGTGCCTCCTTGGGAGAAAAATAAAAATGTCAATATTCATTTTTACATATATTTTTTGAGAATATCGATCAAAAAAGCTCAATATACTAGGAAATAATATATTGATATGCCGTGTATAACGCAGATACTCCTCAGCCGAATCTAGTGCAGGACTTGTACTGGTTGAAAAGTTGGTAATATGATAGACTTACAAAAATATGAGTAAATGAGCAGTAAGATCATTTTGCATCTGTACCGTTTGCCGTTAAAATGTTTGATCCTTGAGATGATCCAACTAAAAACCTTATTACCGACATGAACAAAGATATAACTTCCAAAAACAGGAACCTATTGTCATATTTATACTTGTTTGAGTACAATAAAAAATAAAATTACTCTGTTCGATTTTGGTTTTTGGGGTTTTCCGTTGAGAGGTTTAAAACCATTAATGGGTTTATGTGAGTGTTGGTAGGTTCACATTTTAGGAGCAAAGTTCAGTTTCAAATCGTATGAAAAGTTACTTCATTATTGATTAAATAAAGATGATTTTAAAGAAGAAGCGCGGCAGCATATAATCTGTAAACTCATTCTGTTCGAGAAACGTAAATTAAAATGTATCATTAAAATATGCTTGCTCAAGTGACGGAAGTAAAAAATGTCGACCGCTTAAATATTTCCTAAAAAACTTTATCAGGAAGAATTCCAAGATAAGTAACTTTTTATTTCTCTGTAATAAGATTTCCATACAGCGTACAACCATATAGCTTCCCGTTCGCACAGCAAACCTTTTATCTAAAGTATAAATATTTGTTACGAAGCCAAGACAAATTGATTAGCTGTAATTTAATTTTTAAAGCCAACATCACCGCCGCTACATCGGAAAGTACTTATAACTCAATAATTTCTCTTGATGGAGGGCTTTAAGAGCTTTTATATTGATTCGTGTAGTGCCGGAAATACTTTTTTCTATTTATGGCATTCACGTAAATATCATCAAGAATTGGGAACAAAATTAAAATAATAACTGATATGTCGGGCTGAAATTCCTCAACACTATAGTATTCATTATGGACAAAGGACAATCTGATTGGACCTTAAGATAATATTTCTTTATATCAGAAAGGAGAAGTTATGCCGAAAAAAAATGCTTAATAGAAGTTTAAACTGTGAATTTAGAATACATTTTTGTGCCGGAGGAGTAACTAAAACACAGACATAGTAGGAATGGGTCTTACAGTGATTGGGGTTAATAGTCGTAGAGGGAAATAAATAGGAAGTAGGCATTCCTTTAAGTTGAAACCCAAGAGCATAAATTGAAGGGACATCATGATTAAATAAAAAATAAATTTCAAGAAAAATTGACTACAATTAGATATTAATTATGTAAAAAAAAATCGCCAATGGCGTGTTTTTAATAATAACTGTCATTTACACGGAAAAAAAGACTATAGTAAAATTATTATAGTAAAGATCATTGTAAAATTTCCTATAAAATAAAGTATTAATTACATTTTTTATTAGTAATCCATACAAAATAATATTTTAATTGTAAACATAATTTCTAAAAAAGTATAGTTAGAATTTTTATTGTACTACCGAGTATTTTTTCATTGTTAAAATGACCAAGTGTTGTAAAAAAGCTTAAATAAGATACAACGGATCAATCAAAACTCGACCTTGTAAAGGTGGATCGTCGATCATCGAAGTCAAGCGAAGTTGGGCACGGTTAGTATTTGGATGGGTGATCGCATGGGAATACCTTGTGTTGAAAAAAAATATTAGTTAAATTTCCAAAAAATTTTGGTAAATTTTACAAAAAATTGTAGTAAATGCTACAAAAAATTGTAGTAAAGTTTTCAAAAGAATTTATTAAATTTTACAAAAATATAAATGGTTTTTCTGATAATTTTTACTAAAAATCTTTGATAAAAGTTTGCTATAATTTTATTGTAGTTGTTAATAAAAGTTATTCCAGTCACATATAGAGCCATAAATTATGGTAAACTTAACAATTTTTATAGTCAAGTTGTTTCTCGTTCATTGTATGGATGGTTCAGAAAAAAATTAGTCCTCTAACCAAATTTCCATGGATAGGTTCTCCTGAGTAGAAAATATTGTGATTTTTTAAAATCCTCCCCACCCAAAAAAAAGTTCTTGATTAATTATGTCCAAAACCAAAATAAGATATTGATGATATTTCTCAACTAGATTTTCATCTAATTATTCTTCTTTCATCAATCTTCAACCGCTCGTTATTTATGCTTGATGATAAGTAAAACAATTATGGACAGCCGCGTTGTACAATCTTCTTATCTAGTTATTTTCCTTTGCCTTAAATAAAGAGTTTATTTGATTAACCTAGATATTTCTCCCTATCGGTTACAAAATAAATTCGATAATATCCTTCAAAATACTGAAAATAAATTGTGTTATTCCTACAACAATTTTCTATCTAAACCGTATATTTGTTACGAAGTAAAAGATAAATTGATTAGCCCGAATTCGATAAGACATTACTTCTACATTGGGAGTGCTTGTAACTCAATAATTTGGGTTGATGGAGGGTTTAAAAGCGCTTCTATCTAGATCTGGGATATGTACTAAATCTGATTTACCTAGCTGTGGCTTTTATTTTAGATCAAAAAGTCAACAGTATTTTAGGGATATTAAAGAGGGAAAAAAAAGATTTTGGATAAACCAAGGAAACATTATAAGGCGTTGAGTGTTGAGTTCGTTTAAATTTCTTCATAATACCATAATTTATTATGTTTTGAGTAGTAGTTTCCAAGAAATCGTGTTTCAAAAATAATGAACGTAATTAGAACTTACTTGCACTGATATTTATGGTTCATAGATTATTATTTAAAAAACATTTTTGTATTGACTGTTGTTTTAATAGAATAAATATGTGTATTTTCTTTGATATTACAGATATCAGAGAAATTAAAGAAACAAAATGTTTAGAAAACATGAGGCTAAAGTATGATTTCATCATACACCCGTTGTTGTTGCTAATGCTCCCTACAGGGTGTCTCAAATTAAACGTAAAATTTTTTCTCGTTTTTGCACCCTGTATAAGTCTAAAACTGAAATCTGAATAAAAAATTCTATCACAGTGCAATTATCGAAGAAAAAAGTTACAGTTGAAAAAAAAATTTGCGAAATCGATTTATCGGTTCCCGAGAAAATCAAGTTTGAAATTGAGCATAATTTTTGCTTGTGTGTTGTTTTGCTGCTAAGTGTACATTTGTATAGCTTAGACAGAGTTATTAAAGATATTTAAACTATACTTTCGCACGAATAACGATAGACAATAATTATCCACTTACATAACGTCATACTATATAAAAATTGGGATGCAACAGAATATCCCTGCCAGCATTAGTGCCTAAACGATAAAAAGCACTAGAAAGTAAGCGCTCGATATTAACCTGTAGTCACTATATTCTTGAACATCCTGCGTTATCAATCCACTATCAGCAATCATTATGTAACTCCCATCAAGCGTTGCCAACTCGATGCAATGTTAATAGACACTATTTTACTTGTGAAATAGAAAAGTTTTGGACTTGCATTGTCTTTATTGGTGATATATAACAAATAAAGACAATGCAAGTAAAAAACTTGTCTATTATTCAAGAAACACCATTGTCAAAACAGACACTATTTTACTTGTGCTGAGACATACGCCATATGTGGGAATCCACAAATTAAATTTTCACATATCATGCAACATTCTTACTATGCTTTAAACTGTCCTAACATAGCTCAAATAAGAATTATCATCAGCGAACAAAATACGTTTTTCTGTCGCAAGAGGGAACTCCTGGGGCACACACATATTTTCATTGTTTTTAACATATGATAGAGAAGCTACGATTATAAGAACCTCTGCCAATATTAGCATAAGTCATATCAAGTTTGAACATTCCTCGACAACTATTTAAAAAAGTAGAAGTGCAAATTAAAGCTTTTTTGATATAATTTTACCGGATGATTTTACAGTGCAACATTGATTTATAGAGTTTTAGAGGAAAAAAAACAAATAAAACAAAAACTCCATTGCCCCTAAAAACTCACTTAAAAAAATACTATACCATTTTCAAATTTATTGCAGAACAGAGAACTGATAGCTGATAAATCGCGCATCAAGTCAGAACGGGAAAAATTCGATTGCTTACTGCCACGGCTAAAAAGAGTGATGGTTTAGGGCTTACGCCCTGTAAAAAGTCTTTTGCTGCTGCCGCCGGGACAATTTCATTAAAACAGGACAAATTATGCGGGGCAATTGAGATTTATCTTTAAACAGGGTCGGCGTTAAGGCCTGTCTGCAATTCTGTCTGCAAAATTTCCCAAAGGAAAAGAAAAAGGTAATTTAAAAGGGATTTAATTTCTTGTTATCCAGGAAATGACGGCACCATCTGTCGCTTTGAGCGTGTGGCTATTTATTTTAACATCGATTCAAGCAATTAATTTGTTTTAAATTTGGAGTCAATTCATAAACAGGAACGGGTCAATGACATTTCTTGTTTTAAATTTCGTCGTAAAATATTTCAAATGGGACTGTTTCACTCAATTATTAAATAAATATATATCGATGCTTCAAAGAAGAAATATTTACTATGAGTTCAATCGATATATGCGAGGATACTAGACAAGTTTTGTAATGTTCAAAATAGTCTTTCAGGTCTCATTTTTGATTGTCTAGTCTGTTATATATTTATTAGCTAAATGAACATCCTAAAATAGAAATTAAGGGAAAAAAACTTCATTATTGGCTGTCAGAAAAGGCTGGAAATTATTTATAATATATTATTTATATTTTATAATTTTTAATATTTATAAATATTTATTTATTATTTTTAAGTTCCGTGTTTCGCCGCAAGGGGGCACAATTGAAAAGTAATTATTACAATTGTAAATTTTTCCGAATATTCCTATTTAAAACTTTGGACAATTCTGTATTATTTTGGTTCAAAGCTCATTAGTGTTCCGACCTTGATAAGAGTGGGGGAATGAAAATGAAAATGAAATTGTAACCATTTAAATAGCTATCACTTCTCTTTACTTGTCATATTCAGTGGTACACGATAGTTCCGATTAAAATTGTTAGAGGGCGCAATTTGCAATAATAAGAGTTTTTTTTATTTTATCCCGTAAACTTAAAAACATAAGGTATAATTATGGTCTCATAATCGGACAGTAGATTAAATTGGCAAGAAAAATGTGATAACCGCAGTTTTGTATCTTCTTTTGTTTCAGAGTTATTGCCAGAAGATTAATTTTTAACACTGTAATTGTTATTTTAATAGAATGCCCTGTATATTTTGGCATTTTTCGGTTCAGTGTAAAAATCCAAGTAGTTTTCGTTAACAATTTCGTATACCCATCCAACAATTTCTGAGATAAAATTCATTAAAGGAAAAACATGGTCAGGTAATTTTATTTTACCCTTGTAACTAATGAAGTTAAATATTTAACAATTTGAGAAAATTTTGAAAAGGTATGGATGGGTCTTTGTATTTCATCAAAATACTAGACTTTTTTGTAGAGGGTAATTTTTTACTTATGAGTATTTATTATATTATACTAGAAAGTTATAATTTTTAAAATGCCCTGTAAAGTTACGATCTTATTATATTTATGAAATAAATATACCCATGACTTTTTTTCTAAACTTTCTGAAAGTTTCATATTTTTAACTGCGTTATTTACAAAGTAAGGTCAAATTAGCTTTGACATGTTTGTATATCTGGAACCAAGATATCGAGCCAAATAAAAAGTAACTGTGTTAACAATAGATTCAACTTTGCAAAGATTGCAAAATTACACTACAGGGTGTTAAAAACATCATTTTTTCCCGTATATTTCAACAAGTCTAATACATTTATTTAATTTCAAAATTAATTTAAATTGGAGTACGGAAAAAAAGATACCATTAATTAAAATTAAACAAAATTTTGAATGGATCGAATTTAATGTCGGTGAGTGTATTTATTATTAATTATGTAACGGGTGGTGCGTCCAGTCAGGACACATAGGATATCCTACGCAAGTTACAAGCTGATCAAAGATTAGCTCCCCTAATTATTGTAGCCTAAAAATGTACTTGTCCAATTTAAAGTGTATTTTCTTAGTAATTTTACAATTACAAACTAGAAACTACGAACCTGACATATTTTTATCAGCATACCAGCAAATAAATGATTAAAAATTTGTCAAAGTAATTTTATGTCAATGTTAATTTTTTTTATGTTATTGATACTATTTCCGCCGTAGTACCATTTAGTAATTGTAACTTTTTCCGCAACTGAATAACTCATGATGATTAGAAATATTCGAAGCGAAAATTATTTTACAAAATTTAAAATGCTGTCAAATATTGACAAGTGTAAACCGAATTATAAAGGTAATTACTCGTATTTTCATTTTAACTTGAATTAAAATAACTAGCATCGTACTCTAGTTTAAGCTAGTTTGAAGACATTTTCTTAACAGAAAAAACGGTATGTGTAAGAAAGTTCAAAATTGACTGACTTTTTAGTCTCATTATTCTCTTTAAGTCATGATAACAGATTTGTTTTAAATCAATACGGAGACGAATATTTGACCACCTCGTGTCCTGCCCGGACGAACCACCCGGTATATACTATTTAAAACATTTCCACGAACCAATACATATTATATTGAAATGAATACCGATTGATATTCGCTAAATCGCTTTGTGTTCACTTCTTCATAAACACATGTTAGTACGTATCTGAATACGTAAAAACACTTTTAAACAATAATAAACCTTGCAATAACTCACAGCGAGCACCCCCAGATTAAGAAGCAGAACGTATAGAAAGACTCCACCTTTAAGTTGTTTCCAAAATTAAGACAGAGCTATCAATAACGGGTGAAATGGCGCATGCAAAATATCCAGAACCTCTCAGTCTGCCCTGCCGTTAAAAATATTACACCATGTGTGAAATCGATTATATCTCATAAATTATAATGTGAAGTGTTCCTGTATATTTTTCCTGCAATTTTTCACGTGAGCACGCTGTGCTAACGCCAAGGAACTTAAATAATGTTATGAAAAATGCCCGGCTGACCTCGACCTTTTTCTTACTCGATAAGAAAAGTGGACTGTATAATATCTACAGTTTTTTGTATAATTTACGACAGCTTTTCAATATTCCGTCTTTTTAACAATAAAAACCACCACTCGAGACATGCAATCTATCGTTGGTAGGTGCTATTCCGAATTTCTCTTAGATTGTGACCCTTGTACAAAAGAATACTAAACTTTTATGGCCTGTAAGTTAATCTTTAATGGCTTTTAGCGCCACCACATAATGGCATTTACTTTTCTAGTTAGTCTGATTAAGTCATAACAAGCAATATTTTAAGTCAATGGACATTTTTGCTAAAATTTATATCCCATAGTGATACTTTCTATCGATTAGCGAGTTTCCTAATTCAATAAGGAATACTTAACTACGGCTGCAGGTTTTCGAAATATAAGAATAACTATAATGAGCCGTCCATACTAGAGAACTATATATTTCTAAAAAAAATATTATTGAGAATTAAAAAAAAAAAAAATTCAGGTAAAAAGTTATTTCATACGACATGGTTACAAGTACATTTTGTAGTCAATAATACTGCTTATTTTGGGGGTTATTCTAAAATTTAGTTTGCCATTGTCTTTGCAGCTTGACCACTTCACCTACACTATCGGACCATTCGGCAGTTATTGCCCCTTCGAGCATCTTCTGCCGTTTACGAGTCGATCCTCGGGTCGATCCGACCAGTCCGATCGGTCTTGTTGCGATCCGACCGGACCGAAGCGGTGCTCGGCGATGTATTTAATTACGTGCCTAGCAAAAGACGCCGATTGTGCCGTGGCGAGCCGACCAGTCCGAGTCGATTCAATGCGCCACTGCATTAGTATATACTGTGTTAGGCAAAGTACGACAAGTTAGGCTTATAGAGGATGGCGCGCACCTTATGGACTCGGACCGGTCGGCTCGGCAGCATCTGCCGCGCATTGAATCGGTACGTTCGGTTCGGTTTTAAACGCCGTTTAGTGCAGATGTTTTTGAGCAATATATATCTATATAATTTAGAAAATGGATTCAAGCTTATCGGAATCTGACGAAGATGTGGTTGGTATTTGAATAAATGGAAAAACGTAAATCTAGGTTCTGGATCCATACTATTAAGCAAGAACTGTATATTTTTAAGAAAATAATATTGAGAAGTTTCAAAATTCAAAGTTATTTCATATGGAATTCCGAAAAGAACATTTTGTGGTCAATAGCAATGCCTATTTTGGGCATCATTCTATTATAATATATTCCTGTACACTAAAATTTCGTCTGACATCGTACGTGCAGCGTGCCAATTCAGCAGCTCGAGTGAGCCCAATAGTTGTTTAACATTCTCTGTTTATCCTTATTATAGAAGGCGGTTTGGAAATCATTTTTCCGTAAGATTAAGATTGTTTCGGAAAAACTATGGTGAAAACGTTAATGATACGCTAATCGCGCTTGATTCTCCATAAATAACAAGAGTGGATCTTTTATTCCTCAATACTTAGTATTTTCACATTTGTAGTTTAGTTCATTCTGACACTGCCATACTCATCAATCATGATCGGGCTTTATCGAGTTTTACTAACATATTAAAATTGAAGAAACGCCTAACTAAATTGGTGTCACTCTAAGCGGGAGGAAACAAAATAAAATATTATACTTACCGATTGCATACTCCGTTATTTTTGCTTGCTGTTATTAATAATTTTAACACGCGAAAAGGTCATCGCGTTTACTACTATATCACGCAACACCACGTATTTTTTTATCATTGTAGTAAACACAAGGTGTGCTCATGGTGCGAGAATAGTACGTTACTTATATAGCCGGTTGGTAAAACGATTTTTTGTGTAACGAGTGCCAATAATATCCAGTCAAGTAGAACCAAGAGTTCTACTCAAACACTTTATAGTATAATATTAAAACTGTTTCTGGACGCTTTATATTTTTTTTCGGAGCCGTCTCATTTACTGATATTTTCCAGTATTTAGCATATTAATTCTCACTAAAAGCGTGCAAAACAGAATCAAATGTGATTTTTATGCTAATAGCGTGTAAGAACATCATAATGCACCTTTTCCAGACTATGAGGGAAGTATGTTCTTCTGTGAGAGCTATTTCCTCAAGGAAAATGCGTTCGGGAGGTGGGTACTTTTCGGAGGGTTGCCACAAAAATCATTTTCGTAATCGTGTCATAATCGTATCGTATATATAAAATTGGGAAAATAATGATAGCGAGGTATACAGTATGTCCACGGATGGGGTTTACAAGAGGACAAATGGACTAAAAATTGAAAGATAAGAAAAAAAACTCACTCGTAATAAACGTTTTTGGTTGTCTAGAAAATACGATTCATCATAAGAAACTTCAATTTTTTTATACAGGGTGGGCAAAAACTGCAAAAATGTTATTTTGCTTAAGAGTAAACATACTTTATTGTGGAAGATACGAAAAAAAGTCACTCTTAATGAATGTGTTTTCTACACAACAAACCGAAGTAGATCAATTCATTACAAGGTTTACCTATGTACAAATTATTTCCCAAAAAGTATTCTCTCGCACACCTCCGACTGGTGAACCTAGCTAAAATAATAATGACACTTAAGGTGATAGGTACTTGTTGTCAATGTCTTTATTTAATGAAGAAGCTTATTTAAGTAGAAATGCTATCTACTGAGCAAAGAGTTTTATAATACACTGTTATGGGGATGGGAATGGGAATCTCATACCGCTACGCAATGGAACAATTTACCGAGAAATTTGTAGGAATCCCAATAACTAGGATGGCAATCTGCAAGTTAATAAAAAAGTTCAAGAGAACTGGTTCGGTTTTGGACCTCAAAAAAAAAGAAGAAATACGACCATGATGATGCTGCTACAGTCTTAGTTCTTCATTCTGTTGAAGAAAATCCTATGACGTCCCTTAGAAATCGTGTTACTCAGTTGGAAGTTGTGAAAAAAAATCAAATTCAGAAGATACTTAAAGCAAATAAATTGTATCCGTATAAACAGCACTTTAATCAAAGATTGGAAGAGGGAGACGACGTGAAACGACTTGATTTTTGCCTGTGGATAGGACACAAAATTTTAACTGGAAATGTTGATTTTTATAAATGTATCATGTTTTCTGATGAAAGTACATTTTCAACAAATGGAATGGAAGGGCCATATTTTTTCGATAACACGTGTAATAGATTATCATATTTACAAATGCTGGATACATTTTTCAATGATGAACTCGAAAATCTACAATTAAATATTCGACAAAATATGTATTTTCAGCAAGATGGTTGTCCAGCCCATTTCGCTTGTGAGGTTAGAGAATGGCTTGATCGCAGATTTGGTCCAAGGTGGATTGGCAGAAATGGCCCAGTTTTGTGGCCCCCAAGAAGTCCTGACTTAACCTTGGCCGATATGTTTTTATGGGGCCGTTTAAAACAAATTGTTTTTGCAACCGCAATACCAAATGATATTGAATTGCTGAAGGGCAGAATTATCCAGGCTGTCCAATCGATATCTCAGGAAGAAATCAGAAATTCTTTCACTTATTTGAGAAAGAAATTAGAAAAATATGTCGAGAATGGGGGTGGAGTTTTTGAATTATGAAATCGTTATCGTGTTTTTTATTCATGTTAATAAAAATGTTTATATTAATATTATTATTATTATAATTACTTCATTAAATAAAGACATTGACAACAAGTATCACCTATATATTATTCAAGTAAAAACGTTTATTAAGAGTGACTATTTTTCGTATCTTTCAAAATAATGTAGGTATGTTTACTCTTAAGCAAAATAACTTTTGCAGTTTTTACCCACTCTGAATTGAAGTTTCTTATGATGAATCGTATTTTCTAGACAAGCAAAAACGTTTATTAAGAGCGACTTTTTTTCGTATCTTTCAATTTTTAGTCCATTTTTCCTCTTGTAAACCCCATCCGTGGACATACTGTATAATAAGACTGGACTGATATATGCAAATTGCATTTTAATGCAATTTCTGAATTTTTCGGTCATTTCGGAAAAATTTGCATATTTTTAAGGCCTAATGCATTTATTGCGTATTTTGTCAAGTTGATAGAAATTTTAAGCCCTGTCACTCATTTATCTAGACTATTTACGATTATTCCATTATTAAGGGGTGATATGCAGGGTGATCGATGCCATTGCAGCCATGTAGTGCTGTCATTTCTACTAGAAAATATTAGAAACTTTAAATGGAACACCCTATATATTATTTTCTATTAGAATTCCTATTAATTTCCTTAACATGCTGAAATTTTTGAACTCTGACAAATTAGCGTACTAAAATTTGGTTAGGAGTCAGGTAATACACATAGGCTTTTCATTCTGTTTCCAAATATTAGTTATAATAGTACAGGGTGTTTCAAAATACAAGTATGTTGAGTGTTTGAAAAAATTATAAAAAGATTATCTGTGACACTAAATGTTCTTGAAATCTTTCTATGTGTAATGTTGCTATACCTATCTCGAATAATATTTGAGTTATGAGCATTTATTTAGCAAAAATTATTATTATAGATAACAATCACAAATCAATTCGTAAAAGTATGGTGTGAATGGTAAAATTGACAATTATTGTACAAATAAACCATTCTTATGACAGTCGTTTGAGCCCGGCTCTAAATACCTTTGTGTTGCTAAGCCTTCAATGTAAAATACCTAAATCAGTGGCGTAATCAGGAACACCTAAATTATTATAAACAATATTTTTCAAATTTTTATAATTTTGTTTTTTAGTTTATTGCATATCATATTATGACTGCGTTGTGTTGACTCTTTAGCATCTCATAATTTTTTAATAAATGGGATATATTACAATGTTCATTTTTTAAACATGAACAAACAAACCAATGACAGCCAATTAACTTAAACTTGTGAAATATTTCTCATAATTAATTAAATGTTTCTATATATATATATATATATACTCCAACGCCACAGTATGTGTTCAGCACCTTAAAATAATATGGTTAATTATAAATGACATTTGTTTCATTAAAAATATAACGAGCTGTTTAAATTTTCAGTTCTAGGTTTGAATTACTGTACTAGAAATATTATTGTTAAATAAAATAATAATATTGCGTTGCACTCCATCGGGATTGATCTCATGCATTCCCGTAATTGACACTATAACAATGTAATCCCATGAACAATTAAGAGCTGACATAAAGAAACCTTTTTTTTTTGCAAAGATCATAAGAGTGTTAAACGGTACAATGTTTCGACCTTAATATTGTGAGATTTTCTCAAAAATTGATATTATCATAAAAACATTATACAAGGTGTCCGCTAATTAATGTTACATGGAAAAAGCACAGACTACTTACGTAAAAATATTAGGAGTTAATTTTACTTACCTATATCCGAAAGTTGATATTAACTAAGGTACAGGATGTTTAAGTTAAAACTTCATTTTTCTAATAACTTTGAGAGAAATCAACGTTTTTTTTACAAAATTTGGCAATTATGGATTTTTTAGGACGAGAAATTGTTTTTTGTGTAATTTTAATGTACAATGTCTGCGGCTCTGTCTGCTGCATTTTTCGTACCTTTATTAGGTCATAACTTTTTTGTGTTTTAGTGTATTTAAGTTTTTGATAAAAATAATACTTCTCTTATAATTATTACGTAAAAAAGGTATACTAAGTTGAGGTCGCCCAGAGTTACTGGTTCGGAGATATATGCATTTGAATTGTTTAGTGCACCCTGCCCAATTACTATTAATTTGCAAACAAAATTTTTCTTAAATTAAAATATGAGAAAACAAATGAAATTTAGAGATGCAGTTGCTATGAAACCTCCATGTTGTTATTTGTTGATTATTCTAAGATCCACATAATTCACATAGCTATCTCAAAATAATCAAAAAACATATAACAACATGGAGATTTCATAGCAACTGCATCTCTAAATTTTATTTGTTTTCTCATAGGATACTTTAAGAAAAAAATGTTGTTTACAAAGTAGTAGTAATTGGGCAGGATGCACTAAACAATTCAAATGCATATATCTCCGAAACGGTAACTCTGGGCTACCCCAACTTAGTATACCTTTTTTACGTAATAAATATGAGGAAAGTATTATTTTTATCAAAAACTTAAATATACTAAGACACAAAAAAGTTATGACCTAATAAATGTGCGAAAAATGCCGCAGACAGACATTGTACATTACAATTTCACAAAAAATCAATTTCTCGTCCTAAAAAAAACATAGTTGCCAAATTTTGTAAAAAAACCGTTGGTTCCTCAAAGGTATTAGAGAGAAACAAAAATAAAGTTTTAACTTTAATCTCAGTTAATATCAACTTTTGGATATAGGTAAGTAGGTATAATTAAATCTTAATATTTTTATGTAAGGAGTCTGTTATTTTTCCATGTACCATTAATTAGCGGACACCCTGTATTGTTTAGACCTTGGCGTTACGGTTTTTGGAAAGTAGTGGCTAGAACCCGAACAAGCCCAAATTTTGATTGCGAAAAGTTTTATTTCTTTTTAACTGTTGCAAGCACCTTGTATGAAATTAAAGGTGCTTATTACATAGCGCCCGTCCCGGTCGCTATGTATTACGTCCTACGTGTGACCTTGAGTTCGTCCGTTGCCGTCTTTTTCGACATTTTCGAGGTTGCGAATTTCTGGAGAAAAAACTATCAGAGTCGAAACGACGAAACTTTTTGGTTTTACTTTTGGATAGTGCGCGCGTATTGTCTCAAATTTTCGAGTATACAGGGTGTGCCGTTTCGAAGTTATCAAGCGCCAAAGTCGACTTTTCGGCGATTCCCGTTGATCCGGATTTCAGGTCGCAAATCGCAATTTTTTCGATTTAAATTTTCAGAGTGTGACAACGACCGGTCGCTTCAGAACCCTATTGAAATTGGGTATCGTACGACGATTAGAAGTAATTTAAAAGAATTTTTGAAAGTCGAAATTTGACAAAACAGGGTCATTTCGGGTACCGAATAGCTCGAACTGGGTGGGTCCGAGGGTCACGCGGTTTTAAATATTCGATTTCCCATCTCAAAAACTAGATGCCATCAATACATCTATCTATACCTAAAGTTATTAGAAGATGGGAAAAATTTGAAAATACTGAACAAGTTGATATTTCGGGGTAAAAATGGACGGTTTTTGATTTTTTTCGAGGTAAAAACGGCTTTTGATCGAAATTTAGTTTACTTTACCGGAAAGTTCGAGGTAAATCACATTCGATACGTATAATTTCGTTTCTTCGATTTAAAAACCGAAAATACTATTAACGATTGAATTTTAAAAATTTGGAAATTGTACTTTTGTCACCGCTACACTGAATTTCGTCTATACGCTTTCCTATTTAACATTTTCCATATTTTTTTGCTTTTTCGTCAAGCGGAATGATGGCACTTTCAGATTCATACCAAGAGCGCGTTTCGAATTACGATCTAAAGGGTTAAAAAAAATTAAGTATATCCATTTTCAACCATTTTTCACTAAAAGTTCTGTTTAGTCACGAATAACTCCTACAAATATCATTTCGGAGAGTTCTCTATAAGCGTATTTTCATCGTCCATCCTTTCTCACCACATTATTATTTTTCAAAATTTTCGAAATTTCCTTCCAATCGGGAGGAAAACGACGTTTTTCCGAGCTGGGACGGCCAATTTTTGCAAATCTGCACACTTCGTCGATTTTAATCAGCATGCCTTGGAATAAAATTAACCCAATTTGTTGACTGTCAAAATTCGGCCGAAATGGGCCAAAATAGCCTTTTTCTTAGCGAGATCCTGAAGTTAATTGACCGATTTGAGAATGGAAATGGTATGGAAAAGATTCTATGGGATTTCGGCTTTCGATAATGACCCCTATCGTTGCCCAAAATCGAAAATTTCCTACCATTTTCCCGATTTCCAAAATGGTCTGCAACGACATATTTACATTGCTCTTATGGGAGCGCCGAAACAGGGTACATCTTGAAACCAGTTTTTCGATTTCTTCTAAACGGCTCACGTTGGAGCAATGAAACTTTTGGGGTATACTTTGGTATATATGGCGTATACTTAGCCGATGTACGACATTATACAGGGTGTCCCGTTAATAAGTTATTAAACGAAATAGTCAGAAAATGTGCAAAAAATTAAATATTTCTTTCTACGACTTGCCGGTCTCGTAAAACTTAAACGATTCAGTTTATATTTTAGTATGTTATCAAGAAACTTATTTAGAAAAACTCGTCGCGAGATTTTTTCAATAAAATGTCGGGAAGTCAATTTTTTGATTTTTTTAAAGTTGGAAAACATGAAAATGCAGGGTCATTTTCGATAATGAATTATTCGACTTGGGTCGCATAGATTGGCACCGGGTTTGAACCGGTGGATAGGTCATCTCAAATACTAATATTTCACAATACATTATATCATGCTAAAAGGCCTATAAAATGGAGAAATTTGCGAGAGACTGAACTTGATGATTTCGTCAAAAATTTTTTTTCCTTTTTATGGGGTAAAATAATATTTCATCGAAATGTTATATATGTCATCAGAAAGAGCACATCAAAACAGGATTATAAGCCATAATTTAGTTTCTTAATTTCTTATACGAAAATAACTACAATCGATTAAGCAATAAGCACTAATTTTGACATCCTCTTACTAAAACCCATCTGTATGCTAGTGTATGTAACTTTTTCAATCGTTCTTTAGCCTATCATTTAAAGGAATAAATTACCTTTACGTTCAACATCGACTGCGTGATCCAAAAATATCCTTTGGCGGATAAAAAAAATATTTTATAAATTTTGTCAAAAAATTTTTTTTCAAAAATTCAGTTTACTCTGCTATATCTTCCATAGCTTTCCTTTTGGAGATTTCTTTCTAGGTTTATCTGATTCCGTCATCTTTTCCGAACATTTTGATATATATAAAGTTAGCAGAAACAGGTTCGATCTTGGAGAAAATTAAGAAAATTCGTAACGGTGACAGCAAAATTTCCAACTTTCGCTCGAAATGCATCAAAGGCGTGGCATTTGCCGTATTTAGTAAAAATTAGACAAGGGCAAGTGTTTAAATTCATCAGATTTGAATAAATCATGCACGCCGTCTGGAAAAATAGGCTTAATTTGATAATTTGGCAATTTGAAGAAAATTCAACTAGTACGTTATGTTAATATTGCTAAAAGGATTTAAAAAATATTTTAAATTTTTTGACACCTGTCAAATTGACGTCTCCTTGGTTAGTAAAAAGTGCAAGATTAATAGAATTTCACAAAGTTGGTGTCGTTTTCGTATAATTCGAGGGCAAGGAATCCGAAAATTTAATTCATATTTTGACAGCTGTCATTTTTAACAATTCTTTGATTTCGGTTAACTGTCGATCATAGGCGTAATCGTAACAGAATTTCGCAAAGTTGGTGTCGATTTCGTATAACTCGAATGCAGGCAATCCAAAAAATTTATTAATTTTTTGACAGCTGTCAAATTGACGTATATTACGTTGGTAATAGTTGCAATGTTAACAAAAATTCACGAGTTTGGTATCGCCTCTATATAATTTGAGTATGAGGAATTCGAAAATGTTATATAATTATTGACAGCTGTCAAATTGACGTTTCTTAGGTTAGTAATATGTGCAAGGTGAACAAAATAACGCAAGTTTAGTATCGTCTCTATGTAATTCAAATGCAAGGAGTCCGAAAATTAAATTTATTTTTTGACAGCTGTCAAATTGGTGATTCTTTAGTAAAGAATAAGTGCAAGGTTAACAAAATTTCAAAAATTTTGTATCGATTCTATATAATTTGAGTATAAGTTATCCGAAAAATATATTTATTTTTTGACAGCTGTCATTTTTGACATTTTTTTTGTTGACATGTTTTAATAAGTTTGGTATCGTGTCTATATAATTTGAGTATGAGGAATCAGAAATTTTTATCTATTTTTTGACAGCTGTCAAATTGACGTTTCCTAAGTCAGTAGTATGTACAAGGTCAACGGAATTTCGCAAGTTTGGTATCGTTTCTATGTAATTCGAATGCAAGGAATCCGAAAATTTTGTTTATTTTTGACAGCTGTCATTTTTTAAATATTTTTTTCTATTCGATACGTAAAATAGTGAACGGATTGTTCGCAATCGGTTATAGCTGGTCCCTTAAAATGTGAAACGGTCACATATGTTATAATTAACGAATTTGGGTGCTATGTACCCCCATCACAGTCCGCAGGAGTGTGGCCAACCAATTAAAGCATCAACCTGCATTCAAACTTCTCGATGCATCCACGCAAATCGGTTGATAAATCTAGGTAATAATAACAAAACACATATAGGCGAATCTGTCGCAAAAAGAGGGTCCGCGGAGCCCCGCGCGGAGCGCCTAGGGGGCTATGCCCCCTAGTTACATAGCGCCCGTCCCGGTCGCTATGTATTACAGCGTGAGAGTGACCTTGAGTTCGTCCGTTGTCGTGGATTTTGACATTTTCGAGCTTGCGAATTTCTGGAGAAAAAACTGTCAGAGTCGAAACGATGAAACTTTCTGGTTTTACTTTTGGATAGTGCGCGCGTGTTGTCTCAAATTTTCGAGTATACAGGGTGTGCCGTTTCGAAGTTATTAAGCGTCAAAGTCGACTTTTCGGCGATTTCAGTTGTGCTTCGTTTCAGGTCGCAAATCGCAATTTTTTCGATTTAAATTTTCAGAGTGTGACAATGATCGGGCGCTACAGAACCCTATAGTTTTTGGGTAACGTACGACGATTAGAAGTAATTTAAAAGAATTTTTGAAAGTCGAAATTTGACAAAAAAGGGTCATTTTCGGTACCTAATAGCTCGAACTGGGTGCGTCCTAGCGACACGCGGTTTTAAATTTTCGATTTCCCATCTCAAAAACTAGGTGCCATCAATACATCTATCTATACCTAAAGTTATTAGAAGATGGGAAAAAATTGAAAATACTGAACAAGTTGATATTTCGGGGTAAAAATGGACGGTTTTTGATTTTTTTCGAGGTAAAACGGCTTTTGATCGAAATTTAGTTTACGTTACCGGAAAGTTCGAGGTAAATCACATTCGATACGTATATTTTCGTTTCTTTGATTTAAAAACCGAAATTACTATTAACGATTGAATTTTAGAAATTTGGAAATTGTACTTTTGTCACCGCTACACTGAATTTCGTCTATACGCTTTCGTATTTAACATTTTCCAAATTTTATTGCTTTTTCGTCACGCGGAATGATGGTACTTGAAGATTCATACCAAGAGCGCGTTTCGAATTACGATCTAAAGGGTTAAAAGAAATTAAATATAACCATTTTCACCCATTTTTCACTAAAAGTTTTGTTTAGTCACGAATAACTCCTACAAATATTATTTCGGAGAGTTCTCTATAAGCGTATTTTCATCGTCCATCATTTCTCACCACATTATTATATTTCAAAATTTTCGAAATTTCCTTCCAATCGGGAGAAAAACGACAATTTACTGAGCTGGGACGGCCAATTTTTGCAAATCTGCCGACTGGACTTGAACTTTACTCGGATTTTAACGGACGGATGGACGAAATTTTACTAAATATTTTGGCTGTCAAAATTCGGTCGAAATAGGCCAAAAATAGCCATTTTCTTAGCGAGATGCTGACGTTAATTGACCGATTTGAGAATGGAAATGGTATGGAAAAGATTCTATGGGATTTCGGCTTTCGATAATGACCCCTATCGTTGCCCAAAATGGAAAATTTCCTACCATTTTCCCGATTTTCAAAATGGTCTGCAACGACCAATTTACATTGCTCTTATGGGAGCATGCAAAAATGGTGCATCTTGAAACCAGTTATTCGATTTCTTCTAAACGGCTCACGTTGGAGCAATGAAACTTTTTGGGTATACTTTGGTATATATGGCGTATCCTTAGCCGATGTACGACATTATACAGGGTGTTCCGTTCATAAGTTATTAAACGAAATAAGCAGAAAATGTGCAAAAAATTAAATATTTTCTTCGACGACTTGCCGGTCTCGTAAAACGTAAGCGATTCAGTTTAAATTCTAGTATGTTATCAAGAAACTTATTTAGAAAAACTCGTCGCGAGATTTTTTTGATAAAATGTCGGGAAGTCAATTTTTTGATTTTTTTAAAGTTGGAAAGCATGGAAATGCAGGGTCATTTTCGATAATTAATTATTCGACTTGGGTCGCATAGATTTGCTCCGGGTTAGAACCGGTGGATAGGTCATCTCAAATACTAATATTTCACAATACATCATATCATGCTAAAAGGCCTATAAAATGGAGAAATTTGCGAAAAACTGAACTTGATGATTTCGTCAAAATTTTTTTTTCCTTTTTATGGGGTAAAATAATATTTGATCGAAATGTTATATATGTCATCAGAAAGAGCACATCAAAACAGGATTATAAACCATAATTTAGTTTCTTAATTTCTTATACAAAAATAACTACAATCGATTAAGCAATAAGCACTAATTTTGACATCCTCTTACTAAAACCCATCTGTACGCTAGTGTATGTAACTTTTTCAATCGTTCTTTAGCCTATCGTTTAAAGGAATAAATTACCTTTACGTTCCACATCGACTGCGTGACCCAAAAATATCCTTTGGCGGATAAAAAAAATATTTTATAAATTTTCTCAAAATTTTTTTTTTCAAAAGTTCAGTTTACTCTGCTATATCTTCGACAACTTTTCTTTTGGAGATTTCTTTCTAGGTTTATCTGATTCCTTCATCTTTTCCGAACATTTTGATATATATAAAGTTATCATAAAGATGTTCGATCTTGGAGAAAATTAATAAAATTCGTAACGGTGACAGCAAAATTTCTAAATTCGGCTCGATATGCATGAAAGGCGTGGCTTTTACCGTAATTCGTGAAAATACATGGGATGTTTAGCAAATTTTTAATAGGGTCGTTTCGCATTTTGTGGAAAAATAGGAATAATTTAGTAAATTGTCAATTTGAAGAAAAATCAAGTAGCACATTATGTTAGTAATATTAAAGGAATTTAAAAAATTTTATTTATTTTTTGACACCTGTCAAATTGACGTTTTCTTTGTTAGTAAAAATTGCAAGATTAATAGAATTTCACAAAGTTGGTGTCGTTTTCGTATAATTCGAGGGCAAGGAATCCGAAAATTTAATTCATATTTTGACAGCTGTCATTTTAACAATTCTTTGATTTCGGTTAACTGTCGATCATAGGCGTAATGATAACATAATTTCGTAAAGTTGGTGTCGATTTCGTATAACTCGAATGCAGGCAATCCGAAAATTTTATTAATTTTTTGACAGCTGTCAAATTGACGTATATTACGTTGGTAATAGTTCCAAAGTTAACAAAAATTCACGAGTTTGGTATCGCTTCTATATAATTTGAGTATGAGGAATTCGAAAATTTTATACATTTTTTGACAGCTGTCAAATTGACGTTTCTTAGGTTAGTAATATGTGCAAGGTGAACAAAATATCGCAAGTTTAGTATCGACTCTATGTAATTCAAATGCAAGGAGTCCGAAAATTAAATTTATTTTTTGACAGCTGTCAAATTGGTGATTCTTTAGTAAAGAATAAGTGCAAGGTTAACAAAATTTCAAAAATTTTGTATCGATTCTATATAATTTGAGTATAAATTATCCGAAAAATGTATTTATTTTTTGACAGCTGTCATTTTTGACATTTTTTTGTTGACATGTTTTAACAAGTTTGGTATCGTTTCTATATAATTTGAGTATGAGGAATCCGAAATTTTTATCTATTTTTTGACAGCTATCAAATTGACGTTTCTTAAGTCAGTAATAGGTACAACGTCAACGGAATTTCGCAAGTTTGGTATCGTTTTTATGTAATTCGAATGCAAGGAATCCGAAAATGTTATTTATTTTTTGACAGCTGTAATTTTTGACATATTTTTTTCTATTCGATACGTAAAATAGTGAACGGATTGTTCGCAAACGGTTATAGCTGGTATCTTAAAATGTGAAACGGTCACATTACGGTTATAATTAACAAATTTGGGTGCTATGTACCCCCATCACAGTCCGCAGGAGTGTGGCCAACGAATTAATGCATCAACCTACATTCAAGCTTCTCGGTGCATCCACCCAAATCGGTGGTCAATTCTATGTAATAATAACAAAAACACACGTAGGCGAATCTGTCGCATACAGGTGAACGGCGGAGCCCTGCCGCAAAGCGGCTAGTTAATAACAAAAACGCATGTAGGTGGATGCCGGAGGCCCCTGCGCGTTTAGCGCCTAGTGAGAATCTGTCGCATTTTGTAACTCATTAATGGTTTCCTCCTAAACATAATATATTTATTCTATCAGTATACATCAAATATTATATGAAATGTAAGAATATTTAATAATTTTTTTTTTGAATTTTTAAGAATTTCAAAATTTCTTGATATTTTTCAGTTTTTCTTAAATATCTCCGTAATCTAAACCAATAGGAAAAATTTGTATATTTCCTTTCTGATAGAGAATTTAATAGTATATTTTGTTTGTTCGAAACTTTTTTTCTCAAATGTAATCGTTTTTGAGATATTTGCAAGAATATAGAAATCATGATTTGCTCAATAACTCAACAACTATAGTAGATACAGAAAATTTTATAGACTACTTTCTTGTAGACCTTATCAAAGTGCATCTTTAGGATATATACAATTTTACCGTAGAGATAATACTTTTCGAATAAAATCGAAATATATCGATTTCTTCAAATTTTTAAGGCATTTGCATGAATTATTTAGAAATTAAAAAAAAATTAAAAATGAAAATACTTGGGAATTAATATAATTTGGGGAATACCTAATTCGAAAATTTTATAGATTTTTTGACAGCTGTCAAATTGAGGATTCCTTAGTAAAGAATAAGTGCAAGGTTAACAGAATTTCAAAAATTTGGTGTCGATTCGATATAATTTGAGTATGAGGAATCCGAAATTTTTATCTATTTTTTGACAGCTGTCAAATTGACGTTTCCTAAGTCAGTAGTATGTACAAGGTCAACGGAATTTCGCAAGTTTGGTATCGTTTCTATGTAATTCGAATGCAAGGAATCCGAAAATTTTGTTTATTTTTGACAGCTGTCATTTTTTAAATATTTTTTTCTATTCGATACGTAAAATAGTGAACGGATTGTTCGCAATCGGTTATAGCTGGTCCCTTAAAATGTGAAACGGTCACATATGTTATAATGAACGAATTTGGGTGCTATGTACCCCCAACACAGTCCGCAGGAGTGTGGCCAACCAATTAAAGCATCAACCTGCATTCAAACTTCTCGGTGTATCCACCCAAATCGGTGGTCATATCTAGGTACTAACAAAACACATATAGGCGAATCTGTCGCATATAGAGGGTCCGCGGAGCCCCGCGCGGAGCGCCTAGGGGGGCTATGCCCCCCTAGTTACATAGCGCCCTTCGGACGCTATGTATTACATCTTGAGAGTGACCTTGAGTTCGGATGTTGCCGTGTTTTTCGACATTTTAGAGCTTGCGAATTTCTGGAGAAAAAACTGTCAGAGTCGAAACGACGAAACTTTCTGGTTTTACTTTTGGATAGTGCGCGCGTATTGTCTCAAATTTTCGAGTATACAGGGTGTGCCGTTTCGAAGTTATTAACCGTCAAAGTCGACTTTTCGGCGATTCCCGTTGATCCGGATTTCAGGTCGCAAATCGCAATTTTTTCGATTTAAATTTTTGGAGTGTGACAATGACCGGCCGCTTCAGAACCCTATTGAAATTGGGTATCGTACGACGATTAGAAGTAATTTAAAAGAATTTTTCAAAGTCGAAATTTGACAAAACAGGGTCATTTCGGGTACCGAATAGCTCGAACTGGGTGGGTCCGAGGGTCACGCGGTTTTAAATTTTCGATTTCCCATCTCAAAAACTAGGTGCCACCTATACATCTATCTATACCTAAAGTTATTAGAAGATGGGAAAAATTTGAAATTACTGAACAAGTTGATATTTCGGGGTAAAAATGGACGGTTTTTGATTTTTTTCGAGGTAAAAACGGCTTTTGATCGAAATTTAGTTTACTTTACCGCAAAGTTCGAGGTAAATCACATTCGATACGTATAATTTCGTTTCTTCGATTTAAATACCGAAATTACTATTAACGATTGAATTTTAGAAATTTGGAAATAATTTTTTTGTCACCACCACACTTAAATTCGTCTATACACTCTCGTATTTAACATTTTCCATATTTTTTTACTTTTTCGTCAAGCGGAATGATGGTACTTGAAGATTCATACCAAACGCACGTTTCGAATGACGATCTAAAGGGTTAAAAGAAATTAAGTATATCCATTTTCACCCATTTTTCACTAAAAGTTTTGTTTAGTCACGAATAACTCCTACAAATATTATTTCGGAGAGTTCTCTATAAGCGTATTTTCATCGTCCATCATTTCTCACCACATTATTATTTTTCAAAATTTTCGAAATTTCCTTCCAATCGGGAGAAAAACGACAATTTACCGAGCTGGGACGGCCAATTTTTGCAAATCTGCAAGCTGGACTTGAACTTTACTCGGATTTTAACGGACGGACGGACGAGATTTTACTAAATATTTTGGCTGTCAAATTCGGTCGAAATAGGCCAAAAATAGCCATTTTCTTAGCGAGATGCAGAAGTTAATTGACCGATTTGAGAATGGAAATGGTATGGAAAAGATTCTATGGGATTTCGGCTTTCGATAATGACCCCTAGCGTTGCCCAAAATGGAAAATTTCCTACCATTTTCCCGATTTCCAAAATGGTCTGCAACGACATATTTACATTGCTCTTATGGGAGAGCCGAAACAGGGTGCATCTTGAAACCAGTTATTCGATTTCTTCTAAACGGCTCACGTTGGAGCAATGAAACTTTTGGGGTATATTTTGGTATATATGGAGTATCTTTAGCCGATGTACGTCATTATACAGGGTGTTCCGTTCATAAGTTATTAAACGAAATAGTCAGAAAATGTGCAAAAAATTAAATATTTTTTTCTACGGCTTGCCGGTCTCGTAAAACTTAAGCGATTCAGTTTATATTCTAGTATGTTATCAAGAAACTTATTTAGAAAAAGTCGTCGCGAGATTTTTTTAAGAAAATGTCGAGAAGTCAATTTTTTGATTTTTTTAAAGTTGGAAAGCATGAAAATGCAGGGTCATTTTCGATAATTAATTATTCGATTTCTGTCTTATAGATTGGCACCTGGTTTAAACCGTTGGATAGGTCATCTCAAATACTAATATTTCCCAATACATCATATCATGGTAAAACACCTATAAAATGGAGAAATTTGTGAGAATCTGAACTTGATGATTTCGTCAAAATTTTTTTTTGCTTTTTATGGGGTAAAATAATATTTCATCGAAATGTTATATATGTCATCAGAAAGAGCACATCCGAACACGATTATGGGCCATAGTTTAGTTTCTTCATTTCTTATACAAGAATGACTATAATCGATTAAGCAATAATCACTCATTTTGACATCCTCTTACTAAAAGCCGGCTGTACGCTAGTGTATGTAACTTTTTCAATTGTTCTTTAGCCTATCATTTAAAGGAATAAATTACCTTTACGTTCCACATCGCCTGCGTGACCCAAAAATATCCTTTGGCGGATAAAAAAAATATTTTATAAATTTTCTCAAAATTTTTTTTTTCAAAAGTTCAGTTTACTCTGCTATATCTTCTATAACTTTTCGTTTAGAGATTTCTTTCTAGGTTTATCTGATTCCCTCATCTTTTCCGAACATTTTGATGTATATAAAGTTATCATAAAGATGTTCGAACTTGGAGAAAATTTAGAAAATTCGTAACGGTGACAGCAAAATTTCTAACTTTCGCTCGAAATGTATGAAAGGCGTGGCTTTTACAGTATTTAGTGAAAATTAGACAAGGGCAAGTGTTTAAATTCATCAGATTTGAATAAATCATGCACACCGTCTGGAAAAATAGGCTTAATTTGATACTTTGGCAATTTGAAGAAAATTCAACTAGTACGTTATGTTAATATTGGTAAAAGGATTTAAAAAATATTTTAAATTTTTTGACACCTGTCAAATTGACGTTTCCTTGGTTAGTAAAAAGTGCAAGATTAATAGAATTTCACAAAGTTGGTGTCGTTTTCGTATAATTCGAGGGCAAGGAATCCGAAAATTTAATTCATATTTTGACAGCTGTCATTTTTAACAATTATTTGATTTCGGTTAATTGTCGATCATAGGCGTAATGGTAACATAATTTCGCAAAGTTGGTGTCGATTTCGTATAACTCGAACGCAGGCAATCCGAAAATTTTTTAAATTTTTTGACAGCTGTCAAATTGACGTATATTACGTTGGTAATAGTTTCAATGTTAACAAAAATTCACGAGTTTGGTATCGCTTCTATATAATTTGAGTATGAGGAATTCGAAAATTTTATATATTTTTTGACAGCTGTCAAATTGACGTTTCTTAAGTTAGTAATATGTGCAAGGTGAACAAAATATCGCAAGTTTAGTATCGACTCTATGTAATTCAAATGCAAGGAGTCCGAAAATTAAAATTATTTTTTGACAGCTGTCAAATTAATGAATCTTTAGTAAAGAATAAGTGCAAGGTTAACAAAATTTCAAGAATTTTGTATCGATTCTATATAAGTTGAGTATGAGGTATCCGAAAAATTTATTTACTTTTTGACAGCTGTCATTTTTGACATTTTTTTTTTAACATATTTTCGCAAGTTTGGTATCGTTTCTATGTAATTCGAATGCAAAGAATCCGAAAATGTTGTTTATTTTTTGACAGCTGTCATTTTTGACATATTTTTTTCTATTCGATACGTAAAATAGTGAACGGATTGTTCGCAATCGGTTATAGCTGGTACCTTAAAATGTGAAACGGTAACATATGTTATAATGAACGAATTTGGGTGCTATGTACCCCCATCACAGTCCGCAGGAGTGTGGCCAACCAATTAAAGCAACAACCTGCATTCAAGCTTCTCGGTGCATCCACCCTAATCGGTGGTCAAATTTAGGTAATAATAACAAAAAAACACACGTAGGCGCATCTGTCGCATACAGGTGAACGGCGGAGCCCTGCCGCGGAGCGGCTAGTTAATAACAAAAACGCATGTAGGTGGATGCCGGAGGCCCCTGCGCGTTTAGCGCCTAGTGAGAATCTGTCGCATTTTGTAACTCATTAATGGTTTCCTTCTAAACATAATATATTTATTCTATCAGTATACATCAAATATTATATAAAATGTAAGAATATTTAATAATTTTTTTTTTGAATTTTTAAGAATTTCAAAATTTCTTGATATTTTTCAGTTTTTCTTAAATATCTCCGTAATCTAAACCAATAGGAAAAATTTGTATATTTCCTTTCTGATAGAGAATTTAATAGTATATTTTGTTTGTTCGAAACTTTTTTTCTCAAATGTAATCGTTTTTGAGATATTTGCAAGAATATAGAAATCATGATTTGCTCAATAACTCAACAACTATAGTAGATACAGAAAATTTTATAGACTACTTTCTTGTAGACCTTATCAAAGTGCATCTTTACGATATATACAATTTTACCGTAGAGATAATACTTTTCGAATAAAATCGAAATATATCGATTTCTTCAAATTTTTAAGGCATTTGCTGAATTATTTAGAAATTAAAAAAAAATTAAAAATGAAAATACTTGGGAATTAATATAATTTGGGGAATACCTAATTCGAACATTTTATAGATTTTTTGACAGCTGTCAAATTGAGGATTCCTTAGTAAAGAATAAGTACAAGGTTAACAGAATTTCAAAAGTTTGGTGTCGACTCGATATAATTTGAGTATGAGGAATCCGAAATTTTTATCTATTTTTTGACAGCTGTCAAATTGACGTTTCTTAGGTCAATAATAGGTATAAGGTTAACGGAATTTTGTAAGTTTGGTATCGTTTCTGTGTAATTCGAATGCAAGGAATCCGAAAATGTTGTTTATTTTTTGACAGCTGTCATTTTTGACCTATTTTTTTCTATTCGATACGTAATATAGTGAACGGATTGTTCGCAATCGGTTATAGCTGGTCCCTTAAAATGTGAAGCGGTAACATATGTTATAATGAACGAATTTGGGTGCTATGTACCCCCATCACAGTCCGCAGGAGGTGGCCAACCAATTAAAGCATCAATCTTCATTCAAGCTTCTCGATGCATCCACGCAAATCGGTTGATAAATCTAGGTAATAACAAAACACATATAGGCGAATCTGTCGCATATAGAGGGTCCGCGGAGCCCCGCGCGGAGCGCCTAGGGGGGCTATGCCCCCCTAGTTACATAGCGCCCGTCCCGGTCGCTATGTATTACATCCTTCCAGTGACCTTGAGTTCGGATGTTGTCGTGGATTTTGACATTTTCGAGGTTGCGAATTTCTGGAGAAAAAACTGTCAGAGTCGAAACGACGAAACTTTCTGGTTTTAATTTTGGATAGTGCGCGCGTGTTGTCTCAAATTTTCGAGTATACAGGGTGTGCCGTTTCGAAGTTATTAAGCGTCAAAGTCGACTTTTCGGCGATTTCAGTTGTGCTTCGTTTCAGGTCGCAAATCGCAATTTTTTCGATTTAAATTTTCAGAGTGTAACAATGATCGGGCGCTACAGAACCCTATAGTTTTTGGGTAACGTACGACGATTAGAAGTAATTTAAAAGAATTTTTGAAAGTCGAAATTTGACAAAACAGGGTCATTTCGGGTACCGAATAGCTCGAACTGGGTGGGTCCGAGGGTCACGCGGTTTTAAATTTTCGATTTCCCATCTCAAAAACTAGATGCCATCAATACATCTATCTATACCTAAAGTTATTAGAAGATGGGAAAAAATTGAAAATACTGAACAAGTTGATATTTCGGGGTAAAAATTGACGGTTTTTGATTTTTTTCAAGGTAAAAACGGCTTTTGATCGAATTTTAGTTTACTTTACCGGAAAGTTCGAGGTAAATCACATTCGATACGTATATTTTCGTTTCCTCGATTTAAATACCGAAATTACTGTTAACGATTGAATTTTAAAAATTTGGAAATGTTTTTTTTGTCACTGCTACACTGAATTTCGTCTGTACGCTTTCCTAATTAACATTTTCCATATTTTTTTGCTTTTTCGTCAAGCGGAATGATGGTACTTGAAGATTCATACCAAGAGCGCGTTTCGAATGACGATCTAAAGGGTTCAAAGAAATTAAGTATATCTATTTTCACCCATTTTTCACTAAAAGTCGTGTTTAGTCACGAATAACTCCTACAAATATTATTTCGGAGAGTTCTCTATAAGCGTATTTTCATCGTCCATCATTTCTCACCACATTATTATTTTTCAAAATTTTCGAAATTTCCTTCCAATCGGGAGAAAAACGACAATTTACCGAGCTGGGACGGCCAATTTTTGCAAATCTGCCGACTGGACTTGAACTTTACTCGGATTTTAACGGACGGACGGACGAAATTTTACTAAATATTTTGGCTGTCAAATTCGGTCGAAATAGGCCAAAAATAGCCATTTTCTTAGCGAAATCCTGAAGTTAATTGACCGATTTGAGGATGGAAATGGTATGGAAAAGATTCTATGGGATTTCGGCTTTCGATAATGACCCCTACCGTTGCCCAAAATGGAAAATTTCCTACCATTTTCCCGATTTCCAAAATGGTCTGCAACGACCAATTTACATTGCTCTTATGGGAGAGCCGAAACAGGGTGCATCTTGAAACCAGTTATTCGATTTCTTCTAAACGGCTCACGTTGGAGCAATGAAACTTTTGGGGTATATTTTAGTATATATGGCGTATCTTTAGCCGATGTACTTTATTATACAGGGTGTTCCGTTCATAAGTTATTAAACGAAATAAGCAGAAAATGTGCAAAAAATTAAATATTTTTTTCTACGACTTGCCGGTCTCGTAAAACTTAAGCGATTCAGTTTATATTCTAGTATGTTATCAAGAAACTTATTTAGAAAAAGTCGTCGCGAGATTTTTTCAATAAAATGTCGGGAAGTCAATTTTTTGATTTTTTTAAAGTTGGAAAGCATGGAAATGCAGGGTCATTTTCGATAATTAATTATTCGACTTGGGTCGCATAGATTTGCTCCGGGTTAGAACCGGTGGATAGGTCATCTCAAATACTAATATTTCACAATACATCATATCATGCTAAAAGGCCTATAAAATGGAGAAATTTGCGAAAAACTGAACTTGATGATTTCGTCAAATTTTTTTTTTGCTTTTTATGGGGTAAAATAATATTTGATCGAAATGTTATATATGTCATCAGAAAGAGCACATCAAAACAGGATTATAAATCATAATTTAGTTTCTTAATTTCTTATACAAAAATAACTACAATCGATTAAGCAATAAGCACTAATTTTGACATCCTCTTACTAAAACCCATCTGTACGCTAGTGTATGTAACTTTTTCAATCGTTCTTTAGCCTATCATTTAAAGGAATAAATTACCTTTACGTTCAACATCGACTGCGTGATCCAAAAATATCCTTTGGCGGATAAAAAAAATATTTTATAAATTTTGTCAAAAAATTTTTTTTCAAAAGTTCAGTTTACTCTGCTATATCTTCCATAGCTTTCCTTTTGGAGATTTCTTTCTATTTTTATCTGATTCCCTCATCTTTTCCGAACATTTTGATGTATATAAAGTTATCATAAAGATGTTCGAACTTGGAGAAAAATTAAGAAAATTCGTAACGGTGACAGCAAAATTTCTAACTTTCGCTCGAAATGTATGAAAGGCGTGGCTTTTACCGTAATTCGTGAAAATACATGGGATGTTTAGCAAATTTTTAATAGGGTCGTTTCGCATTTTGTGGAAAAATAGGAATAATTTAGTAAATTGTCAATTTGAAGAAAAATCAAGTAGCACATTATGTTAGTAATATTAAAGGAATTTAAAAAATTTTATTTATTTTTTGACACCTGTCAAATTGACGTTTTCTTTGTTAGTAAAAAGTGCAAGATTAATAGAATTTCACAAAGTTGGTGTCGTTTTCGTATAATTCGAGGGCAAGGAATCCGAAAATTTAATTCATATTTTGACAGCTGTCAATTTAACAATTCTTTGATTTCGGTTAACTGTCGATCATAGGCGTAATGATAACATAATTTCGTAAAGTTGGTGTCGATTTCGTATAACTCGAATGCAGGCAATCCGAAAATTTTATTAATTTTTTGACAGCTGTCAAATTGACGTATATTACGTTGGTAATAGTTCCAAAGTTAACAAAAATTCACGAGTTTGGTATCGCTTCTATATAATTTGAGTATGAGGAATTCGAAAATTTTATACATTTTTTGACAGCTGTCAAATTGACGTTTCTTAGGTTAGTAATATGTGCAAGGTGAACAAATTATCGCAAGTTTAGTATCGACTCTATGTAATTCAAATGCAAGGAGCCCGAAAATTAAATTTATTTTTTGACAGCTGTCAAATTGGTGATTCTTTAGTAAAGAATAAGTGCAAGGTTAACAAAATTTCAAAAATTTTGTATCGATTCTATATAATTTGAGTATAAATTATCCGAAAAATGTATTTATTTTTTGACAGCTGTCATTTTTGACATTTTTTTGTTGACATATTTTCACAAGTTTGGTATCGTTTCTATATAATTTGAGTATGAGGAATCCGAAATTTTTATCTATTTTTTGACAGCTGTCAAATTGACGTTTCTTAAGTCAGTAATAGGTACAAGGTCAACTGAATTTCGCAAGTTTGGTATCGTTTTTATGTAATTCGAATGAAAGGAATCCGAAAATTTTGTTTATTTTTTGACAGCTGTAATTTTTTACATATTTTTTTCTATTCGATACGTAAAATAGTGAACGGATTGTTCGCAAACGGTTATAGCTGGTACCTTAAAATGTGAAACGGTCACATATGTTATAATTAACAAATTTGGGTGCTATGTACCCCCATCACAGTCCGCAGGAGTGTGGCCAACCAATTAAAGCAACAACCTGCATTCAAGCTTCTCGGTGCATCCACCCTAATCGGTGGTCAAATTTAGGTAATAATAACAAAAAAACACACGTAGGCGAATCTGTCGCATACAGGTGAACGGCGGAGCACTGCCGCGGAGCGGCTAGGTAACTAGGGGGCATAGCCCCCTAGGCGCTCCGCGCGGGGCTCCGCGGACCCTCTTTTTGCGACAGATTCGCCTATATGTGTTTTGTTATTATTACCTAGATTTATCAACCGATTTGCGTGGATGCATCGAGAAGTTTGAATGCAGGTTGATGCTTTAATTGGTTGGCCACACTCCTGCGGACTGTGATGGGGGTACATAGCACCCAAATTCGTTAATTATAACATATGTGACCGTTTCACATTTTAAGGGACCAGCTATAACCGATTGCGAACAATCCGTTCACTATTTTACGTATCGAATAGAAAAAAATATTTAAAAAATGACAGCTGTCAAAAATAAACAAAATTTTCGGATTCCTTGCATTCGAATTACATAGAAACGATACCAAACTTGCGAAATTCCGTTGACCTTGTACATACTACTGACTTAGGAAACGTCAATTTGACAGCTGTCAAAAAATAGATAAAAATTTCGGATTCCTCATACTCAAATTATATCGAATCGACACCAAACTTTTGAAATTCTGTTAACCTTGCACTTATTCTTTACTAAGGAATCCTCAATTTGACAGCTGTCAAAAAATCTATAAAATTTTCGAATTAGGTATTCCCCAAATTATATTAATTCCCAAGTATTTTCATTTTTAATTTTTTTTTAATTTCTAAATAATTCATGCAAATGCCTTAAAAATTTGAAGAAATCGATATATTTCGATTTTATTCGAAAAGTATTATCTCTACGGTAAAATTGTATATATCCTAAAGATGCACTTTGATAAGGTCTACAAGAAAGTAGTCTATAAAATTTTCTGTATCTACTATAGTTGTTGAGTTATTGAGCAAATCATGATTTCTATATTCTTGCAAATATCTCAAAAACGATTACATTTGAGAAAAAAAGTTTCGAACAAACAAAATATACTATTAAATTCTCTATCAGAAAGGAAATATACAAATTTTTCCTATTGGTTTAGATTACGGAGATATTTAAGAAAAACCGAAAAATATCAAGAAATTTTGAAATTCTTAAAAATTCAAAAAAAAATTATTAAATATTCTTACATTTTATATAATATTTGATGTATACTGATAGAATAAATATATTATGTTTAGAAGGAAACCATTAATGAGTTACAAAATGCGACAGATTCTCACTAGGCGCTAAACGCGCAGGGGCCTCCGGCATCCACCTACATGCGTTTTTGTTATTAACTAGCCGCTCCGCGGCAGGGCTCCGCCGTTCACCTGTATGCGACAGATTCGCCTACGTGTGTTTTTGTTATTATTACATAGAATTGACCACCGATTTGGGTGGATGCACCGAGAAGCTTGAATGTAGGTTGATGCATTAATTCGTTGGCCACACTCCTGCGGACTGTGATGGGGGTACATAGCACCCAAATTTGTTAATTATAACCGTAATGTGACCGTTTCACATTTTAAGGTACCAGCTATAACCGTTTGCGAACAATCCGTTCACTATTTTACGTATCGAATAGAAAAAAATATGTCAAAAATTACAGCTGTCAAAAAATAAATAACATTTTCGGATTCCTTGCATTCGAATTACATAAAAACGATACCAGACTTGCGAAATTCCGTTGACGTTGTACCTATTACTGACTTAAGAAACGTCAATTTGATAGCTGTCAAAAAATAGATAAAAATTTCGGATTCCTCATACTCAAATTATATAGAAACGATACCAAACTTGTTAAAACATGTCAACAAAAAAATGTCAAAAATGACAGCTGTCAAAAAATAAATACATTTTTCGGATAACTTATACTCAAATTATATAGAATCGATACAAAATTTTTGAAATTTTGTTAACCTTGCACTTATTCTTTACTAAAGAATCACCAATTTGACAGCTGTCAAAAAATAAATTTAATTTTCGGACTCCTTGCATTTGAATTACATAGAGTCGATACTAAACTTGCGATATTTTGTTCACCTTGCACATATTACTAACCTAAGAAACGTCAATTTGACAGCTGTCAAAAAATGTATAAAATTTTCGAATTCCTCATACTCAAATTATATAGAAGCGATACCAAACTCGTGAATTTTTGTTAACTTTGGAACTATTACCAACGTAATATACGTCAATTTGACAGCTGTCAAAAAATTAATAAAATTTTCGGATTGCCTGCATTCGAGTTATACGAAATCGACACCAACTTTACGAAATTATGTTATCATTACGCCTATGATCGACAGTTAACCGAAATCAAAGAATTGTTAAAATGACAGCTGTCAAAATATGAATTAAATTTTCGGATTCCTTGCCCTCGAATTATACGAAAACGACACCAACTTTGTGAAATTCTATTAATCTTGCAATTTTTACTAACAAAGAAAACGTCAATTTGACAGGTGTCAAAAAATAAATAAAATTTTTTAAATTCCTTTAATATTACTAACATAATGTGCTACTTGATTTTTCTTCAAATTGACAATTTACTAAATTATTCCTATTTTTCCACAAAATGCGAAACGACCCTATTAAAAATTTGCTAAACATCCCATGTATTTTCACGAATTACGGTAAAAGCCACGCCTTTCATACATTTCGAGCGAAAGTTAGAAATTTTGCTGTCACCGTTACGAATTTTCTTAATTTTCTCCAAGTTCGAACATCTTTATGATAACTTTATATACATCAAAATGTTCGGAAAAGATGAGGGAATCAGATAAACCTAGAAAGAAATCTCTAAACGAAAAGTTATACAAGATATAGCAGAGTAAACTGAACTTTTGAAAAAAAATTTTTTGACAAAATTTATAAAATATTTTTTTTATCCGCCAAAGGATATTTTTGGATCACGCAGTCGATGTGGAACGTAAAGGTTATTTATTCCTTTAAACGATAGGCTAAAGAATCGTTGAAAAAGTTACATACACTAGCGTACAGCCGGCTTTCAGTAAGAGGATGTCAAAATTTGTCATTATTGCTTAATTGATTGTAGTTATTTTTGTATAAGAAATTAAGAAACTAAATTATGGTTTATAATCGTGTTCTGATGTGCTCTTTCCGATGACATATATAACATTTCGATGAAATATTATTTTACCCCATAAAAAGGAAAAAAAAATTTTGACGAAATCATCAAGTTCAGTTTTTCGCAAATTTCTCCATTTTATAGGTCTTTTAGCATGATATGATGTATTGTGAAATATTAGTATTTGAGATGACCTATCCACCGGTTCAAACCCGGTGCCAATCTATAAGACAGAAATCGAATAATTCATTATCGAAAATGACCCTGCATTTTAATGCTTCCCAACTTTAAAAAAATCAAAAAATTGACTTCCCGACATTTTATCAAAAAAATCTCGCGACGACTTTTTCTAAATAAGTTTCTTGATAACATACTAGAATATAAATTGAATCGCTTAAGTTTTACGAGACCGGCAAGCCGTAGAAAAAAATATTTAATTTTTTGCACATTTTCTGCTTATTTCGTTTAATAACTTATGAACGGAACACCCTGTATAATGTCGTACATCGGCTAAGGATACGCCATATATACCAAAGTATACCCCAAAAGTTTCATTGCTCCAACGTGAGCCGTTTAGAAGAAATCGAATAACTGGTTTCAAGATGCACCCTGTTTCGGCTCTCCCATAAGAGCAATGTAAATTGGTCGTTGCAGACCATTTTGGAAATCGGGAAAATGGTAGGAAATTTTCCATTTTGGGCAACGATAGGGGTCATTATCGAAAGCCGAAATCCCATAGAATCTTTTCCATACCATTTCCATCCTCAAATCGGTCAATTAACGTCAGCATCTCGCTAAGAAAATGGCTATTTTTAGCCTATTTCGACCGAATTTTGACAGCCAAAATATTTAGTAAAATTTCGTCCGTCCGTCCGTTAAAATCCGAGTAAAGTTCAAGTCCAGCTTGCAAATTTGCAAAAATTGGCCGTCCGAGCTCGGTAAATTGTCGTTTTCCTCCCGATTGAAAGGAAATTTCGAAAATTTTGAAAAATAATAATGTGGTGAGAAATGATGGACGATGCAAATGCGCTTATAGAGAACTCTCCGAAATGATATTTGTAGGAGTTATTCGTGACTAAACAGAACTTTTAGTGAAAAATGGTTGAAAATGGATATACTTAATTTTTTTTAACCCTTTAGATCGTAATTCGAAACGCGCTCTTGGTATGAATCTGAAAGTGCCATCATTCCGCTTGACGAAAAAGCAAAAAAATATGGAAAATGTTAAATAGGAAAGCGTATAGACGAAATTAAGTGTAGCGGTGACAAAAGTACAATTTCCAAATTTCTAAAATTCAATCGTTAATAGTAATTTCGGTATTTAAATCAAAGAAAAGAAAATATACGTATCGAATGTGATTTACCTCGAAATTTCCGGTAAAGTAAATTAAATTTCGATCAAAAGCCGTTTTTACCTCGAAAAAAATCAAAAACCGTTCATTTTTACCCCGAAATATCAACTTGTTCAGTATTTTCAAATTTTTCCCATCTTCTAATAACTTTAGGTATAGATAGATGTATTGATGGCACCTAGTTTTTGAGATGGGAAATCGAAAATTTGAAACCGCGTCACCCTCGGACCCACCCAGTTCGAGCTATTAGGTACCCGAAATGACCCTGTTTTGCCAAATTTCGACTTTCAAAAATTCTTTTAAATTACTTCTAATCGTCGTACGTTACCCAAAAACTATAGGGTTCTGTAGCGCCCATTCATTGTCACACTCTGAAAATTTAAATCGAAAAAATTGCGATTTGCGACCTGAAACGAAGCACAACTGAAATCGCCGAAAAGTCGACTTTGACGCTTAATAACTTCGAAACGGCACACCCTGTATACTCGAAAATTTGAGACAACACGCGCGCACTATCCAAAATTAAAACCAGAAAGTTTCGTCGTTTCGACTCTGACAGTTTTTTCTCCAGAAATTCGCAAGCTCGAAAATGTCAAAATCCACGACAACGGACGAACTCAAGGTCACTGGAAGGCTGTAATACATAGCGACCGGGACGGGCGCTATGTAACTAGGGGGCATAGCCCCCTAGGCGCTCCGCGCGGGGCTCCGCGGACCCTCTTTTTGCGACAGATTCGCCTATATGTGTTTTGTTATTACCTAGATTTATCAACCGATTTGCGTGGATACACCGAGAAGTTTGAATGCAGGTTGATGCTTTAATTGGTTGGCCACACTCCTGCGGACTGTGTTGGGGGTACATAGCACCCAAATTCGTTCATTATAACATATGTTACCGTTTCACATTTTAAGGGACCAGCTATAACCGATTGCGAACAATCCGTTCACTATTTTACGTATCGAATAGAAAAAAATATTTAAAAAATGACAGCTGTCAAAAATAAACAACATTTTCGGATTCCTTGCATTCGAATTACATAAAAACGATACCAAACTTGTGAAATTCCGTTGTCCTTGTACCTATTACTGACTTAGGAAACGTCAATTTGACAGCTGTCAAAAAATAGATAAAAATTTCGGATTCCTCATACTCAAATTATATCGAATCGACACCAAACTTTTGAAATTCTGTTAACCTTGCACTTATTCTTTACTAAGGAATCCTCAATTTGACAGCTGTCAAAAAATCTATAAAATTTTCGAATTAGGTATTCCCCAAATTATATTAATTCCCAAGTATTTTCATTTTTAATTTTTTTTTAATTTCTAAATAATTCAATGCAAATGCCTTAAAAATTTGAAGAAATCGATATATTTCGATTTTATTCGAAAAGTATTATCTCTACGGTAAAATTGTATATATCCTAAAGATGCACTTTGATAAGGTCTACAAGAAAGTAGTCTATAAAATTTTCTGTATCTACTATAGTTGTTGAGTTATTGAGCAAATCATGATTTCTATATTCTTGCAAATATCTCAAAAACGATTACATTTGAGAAAAAAAGTTTCGAACAAACAAAATATACTATTAAATTCTCTATCAGAAAGGAAATATACAAATTTTTCCTATTGGTTTAGATTACGGAGATATTTAAGAAAAACTGAAAAATATCAAGAAATTTTGAAATTCTTAAAAATTCAAAAAAAAAATTATTAAATATTCTTACATTTTATATAATATTTGATGTATACTGATAGAATAAATATATTATGTTTAGAAGGAAACCATTAATGAGTTACAAAATGCGACAGATTCTCACTAGGCGCTAAACGCGCAGGGGCCTCCGGCATCCACCTACATGCGTTTTTGTTATTAACTAGCCGCTCCGCGGCAGGGCTCCGCCGTTCTCCTGTATACGACAGATTCGCCTATATGTGTTTTGTTATTACCTAGATTTGTCAACCGATTTGCGTGGATGCATCGAGAAGTTTGGATGCAGGTTGATGCTTTAATTGGTTGGCCACACTCCTGCGGACTGTGATGGGGGTACATAGCACCCAAATTTGTTAATTATAACATATGTGACCGTTTCACATTTTAAGGTACCAACTATAACCGATTGCGAACAATCCGTTCACTATTTTACGTATCGAATAGAAAAAAATATGTAAAAAATTACAGCTGTCAAAAAATAAATAACATTTTCGGATTCCTTGCATTCGAATTACATAAAAACGATACCAAACTTGCGAAATTCAGTTGACCTTGTACCTATTACTGACTTAAGAAACGTCAATTTGACAGCTGTCAAAAAATAGATAAAAATTTCGGATTCCTCATACTCAAATTATATAGAAACGATACCAAACTTGTTAAAACATGTCAACAAAAAAATGTCAAAAATGACAGCTGTCAAAAAATAAATACAGTTTTCGGATAACTTATACTCAAATTATATAGAATCGATACAAAATTTTTGAAATTTTGTTAACCTTGCACTTATTCTTTACTAAAGAATCACCAATTTGACAGCTGTCAATAAATAAATTTAATTTTCGGACTCCTTGCATTTGAATTACATAGAGTCGATACTAAACTTGCGATATTTTGTTCACCTTGCACATATTACTAACCTAAGAAACGTCAATTTGACAGCTGTCAAAAAATATATAAAATTTTCGAATTCCTCATACTCAAATTATATAGAAGCGATACCAAACTCGTGAATTTTTGTTAACATTGCAACTATTACCAACGTAATATACGTCAATGTGACAGCTGTCAAAAAATTTAAAAAATTTTCGGATTGCCTGCATTCGAGTTATACGAAATCGACACCAACTTTGCGAAATTATATTACCATTAAGCCTATGATCGACAGTTAACCGAAATCAAAGAATTGTTAAAAATGACAGCTGTCAAAATATGAATTAAATTTTCGGATTCCTTGCCCTCGAATTATACGAAAACGACACCTACTTTGTGAAATTCTATTAATCTTGCACTTTTTACTAACCAAGGAAACGTCAATTTGACAGGTGTCAAAAAATAAATAAAATTTTTTAAATTCCTTTAATATTACTAACATAATGTGCTACTTGATTTTTCTTCAAATTGACAATTTACTAAATTATTCCTATTTTTCCACAAAATGCGAAACGACCCTATTAAAAACTTGCTAAACATCCCATGTATTTTCACGAATTACGGTAAAAGCCACGCCTTTCATACATTTCGAGCGAAAGTTAGAAATTTTGCTGTCACCGTTACGAATTTTCTTAATTTTCTCCAAGTTCGAACATCTTTATGATAACTTTATATATATCAAAATGTTCGGAAAAGATGAGGGAATCAGATAAACCTAGAAAGAAATCTCTAAACGAAAAGTTATAGAAGATATAGCAGAGTAAACTGAACTTTTGAAAAAAAAAATTTTGAGAAAATTTATAAAATATTTTTTTTATCCGCCAAAGGATATTTTTGGGTCACGCAGTCGATGTGGAACGTAAAGGTAATTTATTCCTTTAAATGATAGGCTAAAGAACGATTGAAAAAGTTACATACACTAGCGTACAGCCGGCTTTTAGTAAGAGGATGTCAAAATGAGTGATTATTGCTTAATCGATTGTAGTTATTTTTGTATAAGAAATGAAGAAACTAAACTATGGCCCATAATCCTGTTTTGATGTGCTCTTTCTGATGACATATATAACATTTCGATCAAATATTATTTTACCCCATAAAAAGCAAAAAAAAAATTTGACGAAATCATCAAGTTCAGTTTTTCGCAAATTTCTCCATTTTATAGGCCTTTTAGCATGATATGATGTATTGGGAAATATTAGTATTTGAGATGACCTATCCACCGGTTCTAACCCGGAGCAAATCTATGCGACCCAAGTCGAATAATTAATTATCGAAAATGACCCTGCATTTCCATGCTTTCCAACTTTAAAAAAATCAAAAAATTGACTTCCCGACATTTTATTGAAAAAATCTCGCGACGACTTTTTCTAAATAAGTTTCTTGATAACATACTAGAATATAAACTGAATCGCTTACGTTTTACGAGACCGGCAAGTCGTCGAAAAAAATATTTAATTTTTTGCACATTTTCTGCTTATTTCGTTTAATAACTTATGAACGGAACACCCTGTATAATAAAGTACATCGGCTAAAGATACGCCATATATACTAAAATATACCCCAAAAGTTTCATTGCTCCAACGTGAGCCGTTTAGAAGAAATCGAATAACTGGTTTCAAGATGCACCCTGTTTCGGCTCTCCCATAAGAGCAATGTAAATTGGTCGTTGCAGACCATTTTGGAAATCGGGAAAATGGTAGGAAATTTTCCATTTTGGGCAACGGTAGGGGTCATTATCGAAAGCCGAAATCCCATAGAATCTTTTCCATACCATTTCCATCCTCAAATCGGTCAATTAACTTCAGGATTTCGCTAAGAAAATGGCTATTTTTGGCCTATTTCGACCGAATTTGACAGCCAAAATATTTAGTAAAATTTCATCCGTCCGTCCGTTAAAATCCGAGTAAAGTTCAAGTCCAGTCGGCAGATTTGCAAAAATTGGCCGTCCCAGCTCGGTAAATTGTCGTTTTTCTCCCGATTGGAAGGAAATTTCGAAAATTTTGAAAAATAATAATGTGGTGAGAAATGATGGACGATGAAAATACGCTTATAGAGAACTCTCCGAAATAATATTTGTAGGAGTTATTCGTGACTAAACACGACTTTTAGTGAAAAATGGGTGAAAATGGTTATATTTAATTTCGTTTAACCCTTTAGATCGTCATTCGAAGCGCGCTCTTGGTATGAATCTTCAAGTACCATCATTCCGCGTGACGAAAAAGCAATAAAATATGAAAAATGTTAAATACGAGAGCGTATAGAAGAATTTAAGTGTGGTGGTGACAAAAACACAATTTCAAAATTTTTAAAATTCAATCGTTAATAGTATTTTCGGTATTTAAATCGAAGAAACGAAAATATACGTATCGAATGTGATTTACCTCGAACTTTCCGGTAAAGTAAACTAAATTTCGATCAAAAGCCGTTTTTACCTCGAAAAAAATGAAAAACCGTCCATTTTTACCCTGAAATTTCAACTTGTTCAGTATTTTCAAATTTCTCCCATCTTCTAATAACTTTAGGTATAGATAGATGTACTGATGGCACCTAGTTTTTGAGATGGGAAATCGAGAATTTTAAACCGCGTGTCGCTAGGACGCACCCAGTTCGAGCTATTAGGTACCAAAAATGACCCTGTTTTGTCAAATTTCGACTTTCAAAAATTCTTTTAAATTACTTCTAATCGTCGTACGTTACCCAGTTTCAATAGGGTTCTGTAGCGACCGGTCCACTCCACACTCCGAAAATTTAAATCGAAAAAATTGAGTTTTGCGACTTGAAATGGATTTCAACGGGAATCGCGGAAAAGTCGACTTTGACGCTTAATAACTTCGAAACGGCACATCCTGTATACTCGAAAATTTGAGACAATACGCGCGCACTATCCAAAATTAAAACCAAAAAGTTTCGTCGTTTCGACTCTCACAGTTTTTTCTCCAGAAATTCGCAAGCTCTAAAATGTCGAAAAACACGGCAACATCCGAACTCAAGGTCACTCTCAAGATGTAATACATAGCGTCCGAAGGGCGCTATGTAACTAGGGGGGCATAGCCCCCCTAGGCGCTCCGCGCGGGGCTCCGCGGACCCTCTTTTTGCGACAGATTCGCCTATATGTGTTTTGTTATTACCTAGATTTATCAACCGATTTGCGTGGATACACCGAGAAGTTTGAATGCAGGTTGATGCTTTAATTGGTTGGCCACACTCCTGCGGACTGTGTTGGGGGTACATAGCACCCAAATTCGTTCATTATAACATATGTTACCGTTTCACATTTTAAGGGACCAGCTATAACCGATTGCGAACAATCCGTTCACTATTTTACGTATCGAATAGAAAAAAATATTTAAAAAATGACAGCTGTCAAAAATAAACAAAATTTTCGGATTCCTTGCATTCGAATTACATAAAAACGATACCAAACTTGCGAAATTCCGTTGACCTTGTACATACTACTGACTTAGGAAACGTCAATTTGACAGCTGTCAAAAAATAGATAAAAATTTCGGATTCCTCATACTCAAATTATATCGAATCGACACCAAACTTTTGAAATTCTGTTAACCTTGCACTTATTCTTTACTAAGGAATCCTCAATTTGACAGCTGTCAAAAAATCTATAAAATTTTCGAATTAGGTATTCCCCAAATTATATTAATTCCCAAGTATTTTAATTTTTAATTTTTTTTTAAAATAATTCATGCAAATGCCTTAAAAATTTGAAGAAATCGATATATTTCGATTTTATTCGAAAAGTATTATCTCTACGGTAAAATTGTATATATCCTAAAGATGCACTTTGATAAGGTCTACAAGAAAGTAGTCTATAAAATTTTCTGTATCTACTATAGTTGTTGAGTTATTGAGCAAATCATGATTTCTATATTCTTGCAAATATCTCAAAAACGATTACATTTGAGAAAAAAAGTTTCGAACAAACAAAATATACTATTAAATTCTCTATCAGAAAGGAAATATACAAATTTTTCCTATTGGTTTAGATTACGGAGATATTTAAGAAAAACTGAAAAATATCAAGAAATTTTGAAATTCTTAAAAATTCAAAAAAAAAATTATTAAATATTCTTACATTTTATATAATATTTGATGTATACTGATAGAATAAATATATTATGTTTAGAAGGAAACCATTAATGAGTTACAAAATGCGACAGATTCTCACTAGGCGCTAAACGCGCAGGGGCCTCCGGCATCCACCTACATGCGTTTTTGTTATTAACTAGCCGCTCCGCGGCAGGGCTCCGCCGTTCACCTGTATGCGACAGATTCGCCTACGTGTGTTTTTGTTATTATTACATAGAATTGACCACCGATTTGGGTGGATGCACCGAGAAGCTTGAATGTAGGTTGATGCATTAATTCGTTGGCCACACTCCTGCGGACTGTGATGGGGGTACATAGCACCCAAATTTGTTAATTATAACCGTAATGTGACCGTTTCACATTTTAAGGTACCAGCTATAACCGTTTGCGAACAATCCGTTCACTATTTTACGTATCGAATAGAAAAAAATATGTCAAAAATTACAGCTGTCAAAAAATAAATAACATTTTCGGATTCCTTGCATTCGAATTACATAAAAACGATACCAAACTTGCGAAATTCCGTTGACGTTGTACCTATTACTGACTTAAGAAACGTCAATTTGATAGCTGTCAAAAAATAGATAAAAATTTCGGATTCCTCATACTCAAATTATATAGAAACGATACCAAACTTGTGAAAATATGTTAACAAAAAAATGTCAAAAATGACAGCTGTCAAAAAATAAATACATTTTTTGGATAATTTATACTCAAATTATATAGAATCGATACAAAATTTTTGAAATTTTGTTAACCTTGCACTTATTCTTTACTAAAGAATCACCAATTTGACAGCTGTCAAAAAATAAATTTAATTTTCGGACTCCTTGCATTTGAATTACATAGAGACGATACTAAACTTGCGATATTTTGTTCACCTTGCACATATTACTAACCTAAGAAACGTCAATTTGACAGCTGTCAAAAAATGTATAAAATTTTCGAATTCCTCATACTCAAATTATATAGAAGCGATACCAAACTCGTGAATTTTTGTTAACTTTGGAACTATTACCAACGTAATATACGTCAATTTGACAGCTGTCAAAAAATTAATAAAATTTTCGGATTGCCTGCATTCGAGTTATACGAAATCGACACCAACTTTACGAAATTATGTTATCATTACGCCTATGATCGACAGTTAACCGAAATCAAAGAATTGTTAAAATGACAGCTGTCAAAATATGAATTAAATTTTCGGATTCCTTGCCCTCGAATTATACGAAAACGACACCAACTTTGTGAAATTCTATTAATCTTGCAATTTTTACTAACAAAGAAAACGTCAATTTGACAGGTGTCAAAAAATAAATAAAATTTTTTAAATTCCTTTAATATTACTAACATAATGTGCTACTTGATTTTTCTTCAAATTGACAATTTACTAAATTATTCCTATTTTTCCACAAAATGCGAAACGACCCTATTAAAAATTTGCTAAACATCCCATGTATTTTCACGAATTACGGTAAAAGCCACGCCTTTCATACATTTCGAGCGAAAGTTAGAAATTTTGCTGTCACCGTTACGAATTTTCTTAATTTTCTCCAAGTTCGAACATCTTTATGATAACTTTATATACATCAAAATGTTCGGAAAAGATGAGGGAATCAGATAAACCTAGAAAGAAATCTCTAAACGAAAAGTTATAGAAGATATAGCAGGGTAAACTGAACTTTTGAAAAAAAAAATTTCGAAAAAATTTATAAAATATTTTTTTTATCCGCCAAAGGATATTTTTGGATCACACAGTCGATGTGGAACGTAAAGGTTATTTATTCCTTTAAACGATAGGCTAAAGAATCGTTGAAAAAGTTACATACACTAGCGTACAGCCGGCTTTCAGTAAGAGGATGTCAAAATTTGTCATTATTGCTTAATTGATTGTAGTTATTTTTGTATAAGAAATGAAGAAACTAAACTATGGCCCATAATCGTATTCTGATGTGCTCTTTCCGATGACATATATAACATTTCGATGAAATATTATTTTACCCCATAAAAAGGAAAAAAAAAATTTGACGAAAACATCAAGTTCAGTTTTTCGCAAATTTCTCCATTTTATAGGTCTTTTAGCATGATATGACGTATTGTGAAATATTAGTATTTGAGATGACCTATCCACCGGTTCTAACCCGGAGCAAATCTATGCGACCCAAGTCGAATAATTAATTATCGAAAATGACCCTGCATTTCCATGCTTTCCAACTTTAAAAAAATCAAAAAATTGACTTCCCGACATTTTATTGAAAAAATCTCGCGACGACTTTTTCTAAATAAGTTTCTTGATAACATACTAGAATATAAACTGAATCGCTTAAGTTTTACGAGACCGGCAAGTCGTAGAAAAAAATATTTAATTTTTTGCACATTTTCTGCTTATTTCGTTTAATAACTTATGAACGGAACACCCTGTATAATGTCATACATCGGCTAAAGATACGCCATATATACCAAAGTATACCCCAAAAGTTTCATTGCTCCAACGTGGACGGATTAGAAGAAATGAAATAAATTGTGTCAAGATGCATCATTTTTGCATGCTCCCATAAGCCCAATGTAAATTGGTCGTTGCAGACCATTTTGGAAATCGGGAAAATGGTAGGAAATTTTCCATTTTGGGCAACGATAGGGGTCATTATCGAAAGCCGAAATCCCATAGAATCTTTTCCATACCATTTCCATCCTCAAATCGGTCAATTAACTTCAGCATCTCGCTAAGAAAATGGCTATTTTTGGCCTATTTCGACCGAATTTTGACAGCCAAAATATTTAGTAAAATTTCGTCCGTCCGTCCGTTAAAATCCGAGTAAAGTTCAAGTCCAGTCGGCAGATTTGCAAAAATTGGCCGTCCGAGCTCGGTAAATTGTCGTTTTTCTCCCGATTGGAAGGAAATTTCGAAAATTTTGAAAAATAATAATGTGGTGAGAAATGATGGACGATGAAAATACGCTTATAGAGAACTCTCCGAAATGATATTTGTAAGAGTTATTCGTGACTAAACAAAACTTTTAGTGAAAAATGGGTGAAAATGGTTATATTTAATTTCGTTTAACCCTTTAGATCGTAATTCGAAACGCGCTCTTGGTATGAATCTTCAAGTACCATCATTCCGCTTGACGAAAAAGCAAAAAAATATTGAAAATGTTAAATACGAAAGCGTATAGACGAAATTAAGTGTAGCGGTGACAAAAGTACAATTTCCAAATTTCTAAAATTCAATCGTTAATAGTAATTTCGGTATTTAAATCGAAGAAACGAAAATATACGTATCGAATGTGATTCACCTCGAACTTTCCGGTAACGTAAACTAAATTTCGATCAAAAGCCGTTTTTACCTCGAAAAAAATCAAAAACCGTCCATTTTTACCCCGAAATTTCAACTTGTTCAGTATTTTCAAATTTTTCCCATCTTCTAATAACTTTAGGTATAGATAGATGTATTGATGGCACCTAGTTTTTGAGATGGGAAATCGAAAATTTAAAACCGCGTGACAATCGGACCCACCCAGTTCGAGCTATTCGGTACCCGAAATGACTCTTTTTTGTCAAATTTCGACTTTGAAAAATTCTTTTAAATTACTTCTAATCGTCGTACGATACCCAAAAACAATAGGGTTCTGTAGCTATCGGTCTACGCCACACTCTGAAAATTTAAATCGAAAAAATTGCGATTTGCGACCTGAAACGTAGCACAACTGAAATCGCCGAAAAGTCGACTTTGACGCTTAATAACTTCGAAACGGCACACCCTGTATACTCGAAAATTTGAGACAATACGCGCGCACTATCCAAAAGTAAAACCAAAAAGTTTCGTCGTTTCGACTCTGACCGTTTTTTCTCTAGAAATTCGCAACCTCGAAAATGTCAAAACCGACGACAACATACGCACTCAAGGTCACCCACTGGACGTAATACATAGCATCCGAAGGGTGCTATGTAACTAGGGGGGCATAGCCCCCCTAGGCGCTCCGCGCGGGGCTCCGCGGACCCTCTGTATGCGACAGATTCGCCTATATGTGTTTTGTTATTACCTAGATTTGTCAACCGATTTGGGTGGATGCATCGAGAAGTTTGAATGCAGGTTGATGCTTTAATTGGTTGGCCACACTCCTGCGGACTGTGATGGGGGTACATAGCACCCAAATTCGTTCATTATAACATATGTTACCGCTTCACATTTTAAGGGACCAGCTATAACCGATTGCGAACAATCCGTTCACTATATTACGTATCGAATAGAAAAAAATATGTCAAAAATGACAGCTGTCAAAAAATAAACAACATTTTCGGATTCCTTGCATTCGAATTACACAGAAACGATACCAAACTTACAAAATTCCGTTAACCTTATACCTATTATTGACCTAAGAAACGTCAATTTGACAGCTGTCAAAAAATAGATAAAAATTTCGGATACCTCATTCTCAAATTATATCGAATCGACACCAAACTTTTGAAATTCTGTTAACCTTGCATTTATTCTTCACTAAGGAATCCTCAATTTGACAGCTGTCAAAAAATATATAAAATTTTCGAATTAGGTATTCCCCAAATTATATTAATTCCCAAGTATTTTCATTTTTAATTTTTTTTTAATTTCTAAATAATTCATGCAAATGCCTTAAAAATTTGAAGAAATCGATATATTTCGATTTTATTCAAAAAGTATTATCTCTACGGTAAAATTGTATATATCGTAAAGATGCACTTTGATAAGGTCTACAAGAAAGTAGTCTATAAAATTTTCTGTATCTACTATAGTTGTTGAGTTATTGAGGAAATCATGATTTCTATATTCTTGCAAATATCTCAAAAACGATTACATTTGAGAAAAAAAGTTTCGAACAAACAAAATATACTATTAAATTCTCTATCAGAAAGGAAATATACAAATTTTTCCTATTGGTTTAGGTTACGGAGATATTTAAGAAAAACTGAAAAATATCAAGAAATTTTGAAATTCTTAAAAATTCAAAAAAAAAATTATTAAATATTCTTACATTTCATATAATATTTGATGTATACTGATAGAATAAATATATTATGTTTAGAAGGAAACCATTAATGAGTTACAAAATGCGACAGATTCTCACTAGGCGCTAACCGCGCAGGGGCCTCCGGCATCCACCTACATGCGTTTTTGTTATTACCTAGCCGCTCCGCGGCAGGGCTCCGCCGTTCACCTGTATGCGACAGATTCGCCTACGTGTGTTTTTTTGTTATTATTACCAAAATTTGACCACCGATTAGGGTGGATGCACCGAGAAGCTTGAATGCAGGTTGTTGCTTTAATTGGTTGGCCACACTCCTGCGGACTGTGATGGGGGTACATAGCACCCAAATTTGTTAATTATAACATATGTGACCGTTTCATATTTTAAGGTACCAGCTATAACCGATTGCGAACAATCCGTTCACTATTTTACGTATCGAATAGAAAAAAATATGTAAAAAATTACATCTGTCAAAAAATAAATAACATTTTCGGATTCCTTGCATTCGAATTACATAAAAACGATACCAAACTTGCGAAATTCCGTTGACGTTGTACCTATTACTGACTTAAGAAACGTCAATTTGATAGCTGTTAAAAAATAGATAAAAATTTCGGATTCCTCATACTCAAATTATATAGAAACGATACCAAACTTGTTAAAACATGTCAACAAAAAAATGTCAAAAATGACAGCTGTCAAAAAAGAAATACATTTTTCGGATAACTTATACTCAAATTATATAGAATCGATACAAAATTTTTGAAATTTTGTTAACCTTGCACTTATTCTTTACTAAAGAATCACCAATTTGACAGCTGTCAAAAAATAAATTTAATTTTCGGACTCCTTGCATTTGAATTACATAGAGTCGATACTAAACTTGCGATATTTTGTTCACCTTGCACATATTACTAACCTAAGAAACGTCAATTTGACAGCTGTCAAAAAATATATAAAATTTTCGAATTCCTCATACTCAAATTATATAGAAGCGATACCAAACTCGTGAATTTTTGTTAACATTGCAACTATTACCAACGTAATATACGTCAATTTGACAGCTGTCAAAAAATTTTAAAAATTTTCGGATTGCCTGCATTCGAGTTATACGAAATCGACACAAACTTTGCGAAATTATATTACCATTAAGCCTATGATCGACAGTTAACCGAAATCAAAGAATTGTTAAAAATTACAGCTGTCAAAATATGAATTAAATTTTCGGATTCCTTGCCCTCGAATTATACGAAAACGACACCAACTTTGTGAAATTCTATTAATCTTGCACTTTTTACTAACCAAGGAAACGTCAATTTGACAGGTGTCAAAAAATAAATAAAATTTTTTAAATTCCTTTAATATTACTAACATAATGTGCTACTTGATTTTTCTTCAAATTGACAATTTACTAAATTATTCCTATTTTTCCATAATATGCGAACCGGCCCTATTAAAAATTTGCTAAACATCCCATGTATTTTCACCAATTACGGTAAAAGCCACGCCTTTCATACATTTCGAGCGAAAGTTAGAAATTTTGCTGTCACCGTTACGAATTTTATTAATTTTCTCCAAGATCGAACATCTTTATGGTAACTTTATATATATCAAAATGTTCGGAAAAGATGACGGAATCAGATAAAAATAGAAAGAAATCTCCAAAAGGAAAGCTATGGAAGATATAGCAGAGTAAACTGAACTTTTGAAAAAAAATTTTTTGACAAAATTTATAAAATATTTTTTTTATCCGCCAAAGGATATTTTTGGATCACGCAGTCGATGTTGAACGTAAAGGTAATTTATTCCTTTAAATGATAGGCTAAAGAACGATTGAAAAAGTTACATACACTAGCGTACAGATGGGTTTTAGTAAGAGGATGTCAAAATTAGTGCTTATTGCTTAATCGATTGTAGTTATTTTTGTATAAGAAATTAAGAACCTAAATTATGGTTTATAATCCTGTTTTGATGTGCTCTTTCTGATGACATATATAACATTTCGATCAAATATTATTTTACCCCATAAAAAGCAAAAAAAAAATTTGACGAAATCATCAAGTTCAGTTTTTCGCAAATTTCTCCATTTTATAGGCCTTTTAGCATGATATGATGTATTGTGAAATATTAGTATTTGAGATGACCTATCCACCGGTTCTAACCCGGAGCAAATCTATGCGACCCAAGTCGAATAATTAATTATCGAAAATGACCCTGCATTTCCATGCTTTCCAACTTTAAAAAAATCAAAAAATTGACTTCCCGACATTTTATTGAAAAAATCTCGCGACGACTTTTTCTAAATAAGTTTCTTGATAACATACTAGAATATAAACTGAATCGCTTAAGTTTTACGAGACCGGCAAGCCGTAGAAAAAAATATTTAATTTTTTGCACATTTTCTGCTTATTTCGTTTAATAACTTACGAACGGAACACCCTGTATAATGTCGTACATCGGCTAAAGATACGCCATATATACCAAAGTATACCCCAAAAGTTTCATTGCTCCAACGTGAGCCGTTTAGAAGAAATCGAATAACTGGTTTCAAGATGCACCCTGTTTCGGCTCTCCCATAAGCCCAATGTAAATTGGTCGTTGCAGACCATTTTGGAAATCGGGAAAATGGTAGAAAATTTTCCATTTTGGGCAACGATAGGGGTCATTATCGAAAGTCGAAATCCCATAGAATCTTTTCCATACCATTTCCATCCTCAAATCGGTCAATTAACGTCAGCATCTCGCTAAGAAAATGGCTATTTTTGGCCTATTTCGACCGAATTTTGACAGCCAAAATATTTAGTAAAATTTCGTCCGTCCGTCCGTTAAAATCCGAGTAAAGTTCAAGTCCAGTCATCAGATTTGCAAAAATTGGCCATCCGAGCTCGGTAAATTGTCGTTTTTCTCCCGATTGGAAGGAAATTTCGAAAATTTTGAAAAATAATAATGTGGTGAGAAAGGATGGACGAAGAAATTACGCCTATAAAGAAATGTCCAAAGTGATATTTGTAGGAGTTATTCGTGACTAAACGAAACTTCTAGTGAAAAATGGGTGAAAATGGTTATATTTAATTTCGTTTAACCCTTTAGATCGTAATTCGAAACGCGCTCTTGGTATGAATCTTCAAGTACCATCATTCCGCATGACGAAAAAGTAAAAAAATATGGAAAATGTTAATTTCGAAAGCGTATAGACGAAATTTAGTGTAGCGGTGACAAAAAAATAATTTCCAAATTTTTAAAATTCAATCGTTAATAGTAATTTCGGTATTTAAATCGAAGAAACGAAAATATACGTATCGGATGTGATTTACCTCGAACTTTCCGGTAAAGTAAACTAAATTTCGATCAAAAGCCGTTTTTACCTCGAAAAAAATGAAAAACCGTCCATTTTTACCCCGAAATGTCAACTTGTTCAGTATTTTCAATTTTTTCCCATCTTCTAATAACTTTAGGTATAGATAGATGTATTGATGGCACCTAGTTTTTGAGATGGGAAATCGAAAATTTAAAACCGCGTGACCCTCGGACCCACCCAGTTCGAGCTATTAGGTACCAAAAATGACCCTGTTTTGTCAAATTTCGACTTTCAAAAATTCTTTTAAATTACTTCTAATCGTCGTACGATACCCAATTTCAATAGGGTTCTGAAGCGACCGGTCATTGTCACACTCTGAAAATTTAAATCGAAAAAATTGCGATTTGCGACCTGAAATCCGGATCAACGGGAATCGCCGAAAAGTCGACTTTGACGCTTAATAACTTCGAAACGGCACACCCTGTATACTCGAAAATTTGAGACAATACGCGCGCACTATCCAAAAGTAAAACCAGAAAGTTTCGTCGTTTCGACTCTGATAGTTTTTTCTCCAAAAATACGCAAGCTCTAAAATGTCGAAAAAGACGACAACATCCGAACTCAAGGTCACTGGAAGGCTGTAATACATAGCGACCGGGACGGGCGCTATGTAACTAGGGGGCATAGCCCCCTAGGCGCTCCGCGCGGGGCTCCGCGGACCCTCTTTTTGCGACAGATTCGCCTATATGTGTTTTGTTATTATTACCTAGATTTATCAACCGATTTGCGTGGATGCATCGAGAAGTTTGAATGCAGGTTGATGCTTTAATTGGTTGGCCACACTCCTGCGGACTGTGATGGGGGTACATAGCACCCAAATTCGTTAATTATAACATATGTGACCGTTTCACATTTTAAGGGACCAGCTATAACCGATTGCGAACAATCCGTTCACTATTTTACGTATCGAATAGAAAAAAATATTTAAAAAATGACAGCTGTCAAAAATAAACAAAATTTTCGGATTCCTTGCATTCGAATTACATAGAAACGATACCAAACTTGCGAAATTCCGTTGACCTTGTACATACTACTGACTTAGGAAACGTCAATTTGACAGCTGTCAAAAAATAGATAAAAATTTCGGATTCCTCATACTCAAATTATATCGAATCGACACCAAACTTTTGAAATTCTGTTAACCTTGCACTTATTCTTTACTAAGGAATCCTCAATTTGACAGCTGTCAAAAAATCTATAAAATTTTCGAATTAGGTATTCCCCAAATTATATTAATTCCCAAGTATTTTCATTTTTAATTTTTTTTTAATTTCTAAATAATTCATGCAAATGCCTTAAAAATTTGAAGAAATCGATATATTTCGATTTTATTCGAAAAGTATTATCTCTACGGTAAAATTGTATATATCCTAAAGATGCACTTTGATAAGGTCTACAAGAAAGTAGTCTATAAAATTTTCTGTATCTACTATAGTTGTTGAGTTATTGAGCAAATCATGATTTCTATATTCTTGCAAATATCTCAAAAACGATTACATTTGAGAAAAAAAGTTTCGAACAAACAAAATATACTATTAAATTCTCTATCAGAAAGGAAATATACAAATTTTTCCTATTGGTTTAGATTACGGAGATATTTAAGAAAAACCGAAAAATATCAAGAAATTTTGAAATTCTTAAAAATTCAAAAAAAAATTATTAAATATTCTTACATTTTATATAATATTTGATGTATACTGATAGAATAAATATATTATGTTTAGAAGGAAACCATTAATGAGTTACAAAATGCGACAGATTCTCACTAGGCGCTAAACGCGCAGGGGCCTCCGGCATCCACCTACATGCGTTTTTGTTATTAACTAGCCGCTCCGCGGCAGGGCTCCGCCGTTCACCTGTATGCGACAGATTCGCCTACGTGTGTTTTTGTTATTATTACATAGAATTGACCACCGATTTGGGTGGATGCACCGAGAAGCTTGAATGTAGGTTGATGCATTAATTCGTTGGCCACACTCCTGCGGACTGTGATGGGGGTACATAGCACCCAAATTTGTTAATTATAACCGTAATGTGACCGTTTCACATTTTAAGGTACCAGCTATAACCGTTTGCGAACAATCCGTTCACTATTTTACGTATCGAATAGAAAAAAATATGTCAAAAATTACAGCTGTCAAAAAATAAATAACATTTTCGGATTCCTTGCATTCGAATTACATAAAAACGATACCAGACTTGCGAAATTCCGTTGACGTTGTACCTATTACTGACTTAAGAAACGTCAATTTGATAGCTGTCAAAAAATAGATAAAAATTTCGGATTCCTCATACTCAAATTATATAGAAACGATACCAAACTTGTTAAAACATGTCAACAAAAAAATGTCAAAAATGACAGCTGTCAAAAAATAAATACATTTTTCGGATAACTTATACTCAAATTATATAGAATCGATACAAAATTTTTGAAATTTTGTTAACCTTGCACTTATTCTTTACTAAAGAATCACCAATTTGACAGCTGTCAAAAAATAAATTTAATTTTCGGACTCCTTGCATTTGAATTACATAGAGTCGATACTAAACTTGCGATATTTTGTTCACCTTGCACATATTACTAACCTAAGAAACGTCAATTTGACAGCTGTCAAAAAATGTATAAAATTTTCGAATTCCTCATACTCAAATTATATAGAAGCGATACCAAACTCGTGAATTTTTGTTAACTTTGGAACTATTACCAACGTAATATACGTCAATTTGACAGCTGTCAAAAAATTAATAAAATTTTCGGATTGCCTGCATTCGAGTTATACGAAATCGACACCAACTTTACGAAATTATGTTATCATTACGCCTATGATCGACAGTTAACCGAAATCAAAGAATTGTTAAAATGACAGCTGTCAAAATATGAATTAAATTTTCGGATTCCTTGCCCTCGAATTATACGAAAACGACACCAACTTTGTGAAATTCTATTAATCTTGCAATTTTTACTAACAAAGAAAACGTCAATTTGACAGGTGTCAAAAAATAAATAAAATTTTTTAAATTCCTTTAATATTACTAACATAATGTGCTACTTGATTTTTCTTCAAATTGACAATTTACTAAATTATTCCTATTTTTCCACAAAATGCGAAACGACCCTATTAAAAATTTGCTAAACATCCCATGTATTTTCACGAATTACGGTAAAAGCCACGCCTTTCATACATTTCGAGCGAAAGTTAGAAATTTTGCTGTCACCGTTACGAATTTTCTTAATTTTCTCCAAGTTCGAACATCTTTATGATAACTTTATATACATCAAAATGTTCGGAAAAGATGAGGGAATCAGATAAACCTAGAAAGAAATCTCTAAACGAAAAGTTATACAAGATATAGCAGAGTAAACTGAACTTTTGAAAAAAAATTTTTTGACAAAATTTATAAAATATTTTTTTTATCCGCCAAAGGATATTTTTGGATCACGCAGTCGATGTGGAACGTAAAGGTTATTTATTCCTTTAAACGATAGGCTAAAGAATCGTTGAAAAAGTTACATACACTAGCGTACAGCCGGCTTTCAGTAAGAGGATGTCAAAATTTGTCATTATTGCTTAATTGATTGTAGTTATTTTTGTATAAGAAATTAAGAAACTAAATTATGGTTTATAATCGTGTTCTGATGTGCTCTTTCCGATGACATATATAACATTTCGATGAAATATTATTTTACCCCATAAAAAGGAAAAAAAAATTTTGACGAAATCATCAAGTTCAGTTTTTCGCAAATTTCTCCATTTTATAGGTCTTTTAGCATGATATGATGTATTGTGAAATATTAGTATTTGAGATGACCTATCCACCGGTTCAAACCCGGTGCCAATCTATAAGACAGAAATCGAATAATTCATTATCGAAAATGACCCTGCATTTTAATGCTTCCCAACTTTAAAAAAATCAAAAAATTGACTTCCCGACATTTTATCAAAAAAATCTCGCGACGACTTTTTCTAAATAAGTTTCTTGATAACATACTAGAATATAAATTGAATCGCTTAAGTTTTACGAGACCGGCAAGCCGTAGAAAAAAATATTTAATTTTTTGCACATTTTCTGCTTATTTCGTTTAATAACTTATGAACGGAACACCCTGTATAATGTCGTACATCGGCTAAGGATACGCCATATATACCAAAGTATACCCCAAAAGTTTCATTGCTCCAACGTGAGCCGTTTAGAAGAAATCGAATAACTGGTTTCAAGATGCACCCTGTTTCGGCTCTCCCATAAGAGCAATGTAAATTGGTCGTTGCAGACCATTTTGGAAATCGGGAAAATGGTAGGAAATTTTCCATTTTGGGCAACGATAGGGGTCATTATCGAAAGCCGAAATCCCATAGAATCTTTTCCATACCATTTCCATCCTCAAATCGGTCAATTAACGTCAGCATCTCGCTAAGAAAATGGCTATTTTTAGCCTATTTCGACCGAATTTTGACAGCCAAAATATTTAGTAAAATTTCGTCCGTCCGTCCGTTAAAATCCGAGTAAAGTTCAAGTCCAGCTTGCAAATTTGCAAAAATTGGCCGTCCGAGCTCGGTAAATTGTCGTTTTCCTCCCGATTGAAAGGAAATTTCGAAAATTTTGAAAAATAATAATGTGGTGAGAAATGATGGACGATGCAAATGCGCTTATAGAGAACTCTCCGAAATGATATTTGTAGGAGTTATTCGTGACTAAACAGAACTTTTAGTGAAAAATGGTTGAAAATGGATATACTTAATTTTTTTTAACCCTTTAGATCGTAATTCGAAACGCGCTCTTGGTATGAATCTGAAAGTGCCATCATTCCGCTTGACGAAAAAGCAAAAAAATATGGAAAATGTTAAATAGGAAAGCGTATAGACGAAATTAAGTGTAGCGGTGACAAAAGTACAATTTCCAAATTTCTAAAATTCAATCGTTAATAGTAATTTCGGTATTTAAATCAAAGAAAAGAAAATATACGTATCGAATGTGATTTACCTCGAAATTTCCGGTAAAGTAAATTAAATTTCGATCAAAAGCCGTTTTTACCTCGAAAAAAATCAAAAACCGTTCATTTTTACCCCGAAATATCAACTTGTTCAGTATTTTCAAATTTTTCCCATCTTCTAATAACTTTAGGTATAGATAGATGTATTGATGGCACCTAGTTTTTGAGATGGGAAATCGAAAATTTGAAACCGCGTCACCCTCGGACCCACCCAGTTCGAGCTATTAGGTACCCGAAATGACCCTGTTTTGCCAAATTTCGACTTTCAAAAATTCTTTTAAATTACTTCTAATCGTCGTACGTTACCCAAAAACTATAGGGTTCTGTAGCGCCCATTCATTGTCACACTCTGAAAATTTAAATCGAAAAAATTGCGATTTGCGACCTGAAACGAAGCACAACTGAAATCGCCGAAAAGTCGACTTTGACGCTTAATAACTTCGAAACGGCACACCCTGTATACTCGAAAATTTGAGACAACACGCGCGCACTATCCAAAATTAAAACCAGAAAGTTTCGTCGTTTCGACTCTGACAGTTTTTTCTCCAGAAATTCGCAAGCTCGAAAATGTCAAAATCCACGACAACGGACGAACTCAAGGTCACTGGAAGGCTGTAATACATAGCGACCGGGACGGGCGCTATGTAATAACAAAAACGCATGTAGGTGGATGCCGGAGGCCCCTGCGCGGTTAGCGCCTAGTGAGAATCTGCCGCATTTTGTAACTCATTAATGGTTTCCTTCTAAACATAATATATTTATTCTATCAGTATACATCAAATATTATATGAAATGTAAGAATATTTAATAATTTTTTTTTTGAACTTTTAAGAATTTCAAAATTTCTTGATATTTTTCAGTTTTTCTTAAATATCTCCGTAACCTAAACCAATAGGAAAAATTTGTATATTTCCTTTCTGATAGAGAATTTAATAGTATATTTTGTTTGTTCGAAACTTTTTTTCTCAAATGTAATCGTTTTTGAGATATTTGCAAGAATATAGAAATCATGATTTCCTCAATAACTCAACAACTATAGTAGATACAGAAAATTTTATAGACTACTTTCTTGTAGACCTTATCAAAGTGCATCTTTACGATATATACAATTTTACCGTAGAGATAATACTTTTTGAATAAAATCGAAATATATCGATTTCTTCAAATTTTTAAGGCATTTGCATGAATTATTTAGAAATTAAAAAAAAATTAAAAATGAAAATACTTGGGAATTAATATAATTTGGGGAATACCTAATTCGAAAATTTTATATATTTTTTGACAGCTGTCAAATTGAGGATTCCTTAGTAAAGAATAAGTGCAAGGTTAACAGAATTTCAAAAGTTTGGTGTCGATTCGATATAATTTGAGAATGAGGTATCCGAAATTTTTATCTATTTTTTGACAGCTGTCAAATTGACGTTTCTTAGGTCAATAATAGGTATAAGGTTAACGGAATTTTGTAAGTTTGGTATCGTTTCTGTGTAATTCGAATGCAAGGAATCCGAAAATGTTGTTTATTTTTTGACAGCTGTCATTTTTGATATATTTTTTTCTATTCGATAAGTAATATAGTGAACGGATTGTTTGCAATCGGTTATAGCTGGTCCCTTAAAATGTGAAGCGGTAACATATGTTATAATGAACGAATTTGGGTGCTATGTACCCCCATCACAGTCCGCAGGAGTGTGGCCAACCAATTAAAGCATCAAGCTGCATTCAAGCTTCTCGGTGCATCCACCCAAATCGGCGGTCATATCTAGGTAATAACAAAACACATATAGGCGAATCTGTCGCATATAGAGGGTCCGCGGAGCCCCGCGCGGAGCGCCTAGGGGGCTATGCCCCCTAGTTACATAGCGCCCTTCGGACGCTATGTATTACGTCCAGTACGTGACCTTGAGTTCGTCCGTTGTCCTTTTTGACATTTTAGAGGTTTCGTATTTTTTGAGAAAAAACTATCAGAGTCGAAGCGATGAAACTTTTTGGTTTTACTTTTGGATAGTGCGCGCGTGTTGTCTCAAATTTTCGATTATACAGGGTGTGCCGTTTCGAAGTTATTAAGCGTCAAAGTCGACTTTTCGACGATTTCAGTTGTGCTACGTTTCAGGTCGCAAATCGCAATTTTTTCGATTTAAATTTTCAGAGTGTGGAGTGGACCGGTCGCTACAGAACCCTATTGAAATTGGGTATCGTACGACGATTAGAAGTAATTTAAAAGAATTTTTGAAAGTCGAAATTTGACAAAAAAGGGTCATTTCGGGTACCGAATGGCTCGAACTGGGTGGGTCCGAGGGTCATGCGGTTTTAAATTTTCGATTTCCCATCTCAAAAACTAGGTGCCATCAATACATCTATCTATACCTAAAGTTATTAGAAGATGGGAAAAAATTGAAAATACTGAACAAGTTGATATTTCGGGGTAAAAATTGACGGTTTTTGATTTTTTTCGAGGTAAAAACGGCTTTTGATCGAAATTTAGTTTACTTTACCGGAAAGTTCGAGGCAAATCACATTCGATACGTATAATTTCGTTTCTTCGATTTAAATACCGAAATTACTATTAACGATTGAATTTTAGAAATTTGGAAATAATTTTTTTGTCACCGCTACACTAAATTTCGTCTATACGCTTTCCTATTTAACATTTTCCATATTTTTTTACTTTTTCGTCAAGCGGAATGATGGTACTTGAAGATTCATACCAAGCGCACGTTTCGAATGACGATCTAAAGGGTTAAAAGAAATTAAGTATATCCATTTTCACTCATTTTTCACTAGAAGTTTTGTTTAGTCACGAATAACTCCTACAAATATTATTTCGGAGAGTTCTCTATAAGCGTATTTTCATCGTCCATCATTTCTCACCACATTATTATTTTTCAAAATTTTCGAAATTTCCTTCCAATCGGGAGAAAAACGACAATTTACCGAGCTGGGACGGCCAATTTTTCCAAATCTGATGACTGGACTTGAACTTTACTCGGATTTTAACGGACGGACGGACGAGATTTTACTAAATATTTTGGCTGTCAAATTCGGTCGAAATAGGCCAAAAATAGCCATTTTCTTAGCGAGATGCAGAAGTTAATTGACCGATTTGAGAATGGAAATGGTATGGAAAAGATTCTATGGGATTTCGGCTTTCGATAATGAGCCCTACCGTTGCCCAAAATGGAAAATTTCCTACCATTTTCCCGATTTCCAAAATGGTCTGCAACGACCAATTTACATTGGGCTTATGGGAGCTTGCAAAAACGGTGCATCTTGACACAATTTATTTCATTTCTTCTAAACGGCTCACGTTGGAGCATTGAAACTTTTTGGGTATAATTTGGTATATATGGCGTATCTTTTGCCGATGTACGTTATTATACAGGGTGTTCCGTTCATAAGTTATTAAAAGAAATAATCAGAAAATGTGCAAAAAATTTGATATTTTCTTCGACGACTTGCCGGTCTCGTAAAACTTAAGCGATTCAGTTTATATTCTAGTATGTTATCAAGAAACTTATTTAGAAAAAGTCGTCGCGAGATTTTTTTAATAAAATGTCGGGAAGTCAATTTTTTGATTTTTTTAAAGTTGGAAAGCATGGAAATGCAGGGTCATTTTCGATAATTAATTATTCGACTTGGGTCGCATAGATTTGCTCCGGGTTAGAACCGGTGGATAGGTCATCTCAAATACTAATATTTCACAATACATCATATCATGCTAAAAGGCCTATAAAATGGAGAAATTTGCGAAAAACTGAACTTGATGATTTCGTCAAATTTTTTTTTTGCTTTTTATGGGGTAAAATAATATTTGATCGAAATGTTATATATGTCATCAGAAAGAGCACATCAAAACACGATTATAAACCATAATTTAGTTTCTTAATTTCTTATACAAAAATAACTACAATCAATTAAGCAATAATGACAAATTTTGACATCCTCTTACTGAAAACCGGCTGTACGCTAGTGTATGTAACTTTTTCAACGATTCTTTAGCCTATCGTTTAAAGGAATAAATAACCTTTACGTTCCACATCGACTGTGTGATCCAAAAATATCCTTTGGCGGATAAAAAAAATATTTTATAAATTTTTTCGAAATTTTTTTTTTCAAAAGTTCAGTTTACTCTGCTATATCTTCTATAACTTTTCGTTTAGAGATTTCTTTCTAGGTTTATCTGATTCCCTCATCTTTTCCGAACATTTTGATGTATATAAAGTTATCATAAAGATGTTCGAACTTGGAGAAAATTAAGAAAATTCGTAACGGTGACAGCAAAATTTCTAACTTTCGCTCGAAATGTATGAAAGGCGTGGCTTTTACCGTAATTCGTGAAAATACATGGGATGTTTAGCAAATTTTTAATAGGGTCGTTTCGCATTTTGTGGAAAAATAGGAATAATTTAGTAAATTGTCAATTTGAAGAAAAATCAAGTAGCACATTATGTTAGTAATAGTAAAGGAATTTAAAAAAATTTATTTATTTTTTGACACCTGTCAAATTGACGTTTTCTTTGTTAGTAAAAATTGCAAGATTAATAGAATTTCACAAAGTTGGTGTCGTTTTCGTATAATTCGAGGGCAAGGAATCCGAAAATTTAATTCATATTTTGACAGCTGTCATTTTAACAATTCTTTGATTTCGGTTAACTGTCGATCATAGGCGTAATGATAACATAATTTCGTAAAGTTGGTGTCGATTTCGTATAACTCGAATGCAGGCAATCCGAAAATTTTATTAATTTTTTGACAGCTGTCAAATTGACGTATATTACGTTGGTAATAGTTCCAAAGTTAACAAAAATTCACGAGTTTGGTATAGCTTCTATATAATTTGAGTATGAGGAATTCGAAAATTTTATACATTTTTTGACAGCTGTCAAATTGACGTTTCTTAGGTTAGTAATATGTGCAAGGTGAACAAAATATCGCAAGTTTAGTATCGTCTCTATGTAATTCAAATGCAAGGAGTACGAAAATTAAATTTATTTTTTGACAGCTGTCAAATTGGTGATTCTTTAGTAAAGAATAAGTGCAAGGTTAACAAAATTTCAAAAATTTTGTATCGATTCTATATAATTTGAGTATAAATTATCCGAAAAATGTATTTATTTTTTGACAGCTGTCATTTTTGACATTTTTTTGTTAACATATTTTCACAAGTTTGGTATCGTTTCTATATAATTTGAGTATGAGGAATCCGAAATTTTTATCTATTTTTTGACAGCTATCAAATTGACGTTTCTTAAGTCAGTAATAGGTACAACGTCAACGGAATTTCGCAAGTTTGGTATCGTTTTTATGTAATTCGAATGCAAGGAATCCGAAAATGTTATTTATTTTTTGACAGCTGTAATTTTTGACATATTTTTTTCTATTCGATACGTAAAATAGTGAACGGATTGTTCGCAAACGGTTATAGCTGGTACCTTAAAATGTGAAACGGTCACATTACGGTTATAATTAACAAATTTGGGTGCTATGTACCCCCATCACAGTCCGCAGGAGTGTGGCCAACGAATTAATGCATCAACCTATATTCAAGCTTCTCGGTGCATCCACCCAAATCGGTGGTCAATTCTATGTAATAATAACAAAAACACACGTAGGCGAATCTGTCGCATACAGGTGAACGGCGGAGCCTTGCCGCGGAGCGGCTAGTTAATAACAAAAACGCATGTAGGTGGATGCCGGAGGCCCCTGCGCGTTTAGCGCCTAGTGAGAATCTGTCGCATTTTGTAACTCATTAATGGTTTCCTTCTAAACATAATATATTTATTCTATCAGTATACATCAAATATTATATAAAATGTAAGAATATTTAATAATTTTTTTTTTGAATTTTTAAGAATTTCAAAATTTCTTGATATTTTTCAGTTTTTCTTAAATATCTCCGTAATCTAAACCAATAGGAAAAATTTGTATATTTCCTTTCTGATAGAGAATTTAATAGTATATTTTGTTTGTTCGAAACTTTTTTTCTCAAATGTAATCGTTTTTGAGATATTTGCAAGAATATAGAAATCATGATTTGCTCAATAACTCAACAACTATAGTAGATACAGAAAATTTTATAGACTACTTTCTTGTAGACCTTATCAAAGTGCATCTTTAGGATATATACAATTTTACCGTAGAGATAATACTTTTCGAATAAAATCGAAATATATCGATTTCTTCAAATTTTTAAGGCATTTGCATGAATTATTTAGAAATTAAAAAAAAATTAAAAATGAAAATACTTGGGAATTAATATAATTTGGGGAATACCTAATTCGAAAATTTTATAGATTTTTTGACAGCTGTCAAATTGAGGATTCCTTAGTAAAGAATAAGTGCAAGGTTAACAGAATTTCAAAAGTTTGGTGTCGATTCGATATAATTTGAGTATGAGGAATCCGAAATTTTTATCTATTTTTTGACAGCTGTCAAATTGACGTTTCTTAAGTCAGTAATAGGTACAACGTCAACGGAATTTCGCAAGTTTGGTATCGTTTTTATGTAATTCGAATGCAAGGAATCCGAAAATGTTATTTATTTTTTGACAGCTGTAATTTTTGACATTTTTTTGTTAACATATTTTCACAAGTTTGGTATCGTTTCTATATAATTTGAGTATGAGGAATCCGAAATTTTTATCTATTTTTTGACAGCTGTCAAATTGACGTTTCCTAAGTCAGTCGTATGTACAAGGTCAACGGAATTTCACAAGTTTGGTATCGTTTTTATGTAATTCGAATGCAAGGAATCCGAAAATTTTGTTTATTTTTTGACAGCTGTCATTCTTGACATATTTTTCTCTATTCGATACGTAATATAGTGAACGGATTGTTCGCAATCGGTTATAGCTGGTACCTTAAAATGTGAAGCGGTCACATATGTTATAATGAACGAATTTGGGTGCTATGTACCCCCATCACAGTCCGCAGGAGTGTGGCCAACCAATTAAAGCATCAATCTGCATTCAAGCTTATCGATGCATCCACGCAAATCGGTTGATAAATCTAGGTAATAACAAAACACATATAGGCGAATCTGTCGCAAAAAGAGGGTCCGCGGAGCCCCGCGCGGAGCGCCTAGGGGGGCTATGCCCCCCTAGTTATAATAAGCACTTACTATAGCAAGTTATTTATATTTCGATGTCGGATTTTTCTTTCAATAATTAAGTACTTATTTCGACTTAATTTGCCTCTAAGAATAGTAATAATTTAATATTTTATTACATCCAGATAATAATTTTAAGGAAATATCTATAATTGTTAAAAAGGGCAGGTTGAAAATATTCTTTTTTTGATATTATACCGAAATAACAAATAAATTGTTGTTAAATAATAGCGAAACATCAGCAAGTTTTGCGGCGAATTGGAAATATGACCTTAATTCTCCACTAACAACAATTAGTGTTTTAATAAATTATGAGTTTGTTAAAGAGGAATAAGGAAAAATATTTAAAAAATGAGTTCTTTCCTAATTTCGTAATAGTCACCTAAATTAGGGTGACTATTACGAACTTAGGTATTATCAGTTTACTTATAACATTGCTGGGAAGTTTTGTTGAATTTTAATACAGGGTTCTACGTCTCACCCCCGGGTATCCCAAAAAAGTTCGATGTCATGAAAAATATTTTTTAGATTACAGGCCATATATTTTGTTTATTTCGATGCCTCTCATGGTTACTTAAACTTAATACCCCTAAAATTTGATTTATTGAAAAACAAACTAAAAAATCGGTTTTACACTTATTTAATAAAGTCTCGTTGAGGAAATATGATCGATACGGATTGTACAGGGTGTTAAAAATTTACTGTCAAATCTTAAAGCACTTTATTTATTTTTTTTTCAATTGGAGCCCTTGTCCATGTGGTGTGATTCTATAACCCAGTTTATAGCACTACAGCCTTTTGTCATATTCTGCTGTTATTGTAAATTTATAGAGGAGTACATTTTGTTACAGAATAGGAACATAAAACTTAGTCAGTCGTGACATTTCAAATTAAATAAAGGTTTTATAATACCTATTGATAATACAGGGTGTTACAATGTAAAATTCGAAAACGGCTGGAAATATTTTAATCAAATTTTAGAACGCTAATAGAGAGGTTGGGGGAATTTTAAAACATTTTTAACATATAATTCAATTCAAGAACTACGCAAGTACGGAGAAATTATTACATTTACTCTAATTGGTTGCTTTAGTGGCATGATGCGCGGTTTGCGTTCTCTAAGCTGGCTGCTCTATTTATACAAGAATTGTATTGGATGCAACTTATTTATACTAGAACGATAGTGATAACGCATGTTATAAATAGTGTTGTGATCGCTCGAGAAAAAACCGCTTGATCACTCGATTATTGAAATAACCGACATCGCTCGATTATTAAAAAAACCGCTCGAGTTATCTATTCAGGCGAAAACCGTCACCCGCCACTTATTCACTCGATACCCGAGCTTCGCTTGACGCCGGCGAAAATATACCGCTGTAGTGTGATCGAGTTAAAAAACTGCTCGTATATTCGAACAGTTTTTCGCTCGATAGGAAATACTCTAGTTATAAATTCAGGCGAAAAACCGAAAAATATCGCCGGTTACTTGATAGACGACGTTCGGTCTACGCGCCGCGCCATCCGATTGGCGACGTTCGAGTTTGACGCTGAGCAAGTACACGACATACGTATTTCTTAAAAACACATAAACAAGAAGGTGCATATAAAAAAGTATGCCGAATCCCTTGGCGGAGTCATCGCGGCATGCATTTTGTAAAGTTTTGTTTTAACTGGCTAGCCAGCGGAGTAGTTTAGGTCTCCGTTTGTAAATATTAAAAAATTAAAGGATATAATTTTAAAATTTTTAATTATACTATAAAGACGAGAAAACTACATAATAATAGAAATTGTTAATGAGAAATAACGAAACGAACAAAATGGTTAACAAAATATATGGAAAAATTCGTCGGTAATCTTATAGTAAATATTTTTAAATCTAAACGGGAGCTTTTCATTATTAAACTCAAGAAGACTTCTTAAAAATAACATACATTATAGAAAATGTTAATGGAAAATAAGAAAACGAGCAAAATAGTTAACAAAACATAGGTATCGACAAATTTTTTTGTAATTAAAAGAAAACATTCTTAAATTTAAATAGGAACTTTTAGGTAACTATGAATACATGAGTACATGAATTTAAAAAAATAATAACCAATTTTCTTATTTTGCCAGTCGCGTAACTAAGCCTAAATTTTTGAAGTGCATACAGTGGGCACCTGATAATTTAAAGTGGAAGAATTTCACAAGCTATTTTAAATATCTACTTATTTTATGCTCGTAGATTGAGGACGATGTGAAGAAAAATAACTCTTGTTAATACTTTTTGTTCGGGTTAAAAACCCACAATAATAAACCTAACAATAACTACATATTTGGGTGATTTTTTTGCAGTTTTTTGTTTGGTATCGAGACACGTGGTAAAAATTCATTATTCACATTTTGGTGATTTTTTTTGGTGGCTGTAGAGAAAAATTATTAATTCTGTACTACTAAAAACAGGATGACCAGCTTACTTAATAGCTGGTCAGGTGTTTTGGATTGTAAGTTATAGGGGGTGGTTTGAGGTTAATAATAAAAGATTAGTTGCTTTAAATAAGTTTAAGTTTAATCTGTTTTTATACTGGTAGTTTTAGTTTTACAAAAATATAATGGTGTGCGAATGTATTTATGGAAATGTGTGACGTTCAACACAGATAACAATACAATATTATGAAATTTACACAAATACAATGTTTACAACAAGGGTTTATCTAATAATAATATTAACTTTACTAAGTTGGAGCACAGTCCTATTTATGCATCCTTGTCAAGTGCAGGATGACTAGTAGAATGATAAACAAACATCACAGTAAAGTTATAACTTGTCTTGCTTGGCCAAAAAATCTATCTACGATACAGATTACCTTGATATCAAAACAGTTCCTTCTCCATCAATTCACTATTTCTGCATTTAATGATTGGTTTGAGTTTATTCGTCTATGTGAGACAATCAAAGATGGTGGTTATTTATCCAATAACGGGATTACGTGTGCACTCGTAATTTTATAAAGGTGAACTACTTGGTCGTAGCTAAGTTTTCTCTTGTTGAGATCACAAGATGAATAATATACAAAATGGGCAACCTTGTGCCAAGTAAAAATTGAGAAAAGAGTGTGCATACATTAAAATTTACGTCTCACTGTTTTAATGCACACAGTCGAATAGTATCGAATGGAATGGGGTGAGCCCATGATACAATAAACTAAAGGTAGGATATCTAACCGTCCCAATTTCGTCTGCCGTGCGCATGGTGAGTAAGTTTTAAATCTCTTATGGAAGTTTACATTGCTGTCATCGTTTTTAACTCTTTTTTGAATGTATTAAAACGTTTTAAGCATGTAATGATATATGAAATGAAAGAATAATATATGACGAGTATTTACGTATATCAATTTCATAGAAATATAACACACAAATACCACTAAAAAAAGAAAAGATATCAGAGAAATTTTTCGCGGCCATTTGAGCCGGCGACAATAGCCGAAGCATGCCGAAAGCTGCTCGCTGACCACTGCTTATTTTGAAACAGTGTTGCCAGACTTTTACAATTGTAATAGATCCACTACTATTTAACATTCTTGTTGTGGGGCTCCCCATATGAAATTTATGTTCAATCTGGAGGTGGTCCCCCATCTAATAGGAAAGTAACGACCTTTTTTTCGTACTATTATTACTCTGACGCCGTTTTAATTAAAAGTTTTTACGTTTAGTGGTATGTGAAATGAAAGAATAATATCATGGTATTTAGGAATATTTATTTCATGAACATACAACAAAGATTAAAGCTAAAATACGACCTAATTATCTTTCCGCTTACACAACTGTATCCATTTTAATTGTTTGTTTTTATCTTTGGGAAAGCGGAAAAACCTTATATTTCTATTAAATGTCTTTGCCTGGTTATCCATATCACAACCGAACATAGCGCACCTCATTTTATGAAAATTAAGATATTTTTTTTAATAAACACAAGACTATAAGAAAACGTTCTGGTAAACTTACAAAATGTCCACCAAAAACTACGGCAACCATGCAGCAGTGTTGCCAGACATCCGTTATCGAAAGAAATAGAGTGCCGGTTCGAAACCTAATAGGAATAGTAAAAAACGGGTCAGAGTAAAAAGAGTACGAAAAAAAGGGTCGTTACTTTCCTATTAGATGAAATTTATGTTCAATCTGGAGGTGGTCCCTCCAGATTGAACATAAATTTCATATGGGGAGCCACACAACAAGAATGTTAAAATACTAGTGGATCTATTACAATTGTAAAAGTTTGGCAACACTGTTTCAAAACCAGCAGTGGTCGGGGAGCAGCTTTCGGCATGCTTCGGCTATTGTCGCCGGCTCAAATGGCCGCGAAAAATTTCTCCGATATCTTTTCTTTTTTTAGTGGTAGTTGTGTGTTATGTTTCTATGAAATTGATATACGTAAATACTCGTCATATATTATTCTTTCATTTCATATACCATTACATGCATAAAACGTTTTAATACATTCAAAAAAGAGTTAAAAACGATGACAGCAATGTAAACCTTCATAAGAGATTTAAAACTTACTCGCCAAGCCACGTGATCATCGGCGTGCAATCATACCTATAGTTACTTATACCATGGGGTGAGCCGGTCGTCGCTTTGTGCCGCGTGCAAAACTTGCTCGGTCGTCACGAGAACGCCAGACATTTTGTACTCGTTCTGATTGGTCAGACAAGACAAAGGAATGCGAAGAGTCCCCGGTGTGGAATGAACAAGTGAGAACAATTATACATAGCATAAGAATAAGAGAGATGGGGATTAATTAAATAGTAACAGATTTTGACACAACGGAATGTCAATGCGACGCGTGCGCGCTGTAGAAAAAGGCGTGAGAGAGAAAGTTTGTCCACACCGCGAATACATGAGAGAGAGAGGAAACGATGCGTAAAAACAGTTGAGACTTATACGAGGGGAAGGTGTTTTAGGTATACCGGGGAACACGAGAAGATAATATTTTAAAATTATAAAATAAAAAATAAACACGGTTGTTGGAAACTGGTTTTCCAACAGTGGCTACTACAATTTTTTAGCTAAACCTGTGCCCACCCGTAGTTACGTGCCTGCTAAATACCCTACCTGACCACATGTAAAGGGCTAGGCTGCCGGTGGAGCAGTCGGTGACGTCATCGCTTGGTGAATTGGAATTTCAAGCGACTCACTCGAGCGATTCACTCGATTATTCAAATCGCTCGAGTATCAAGTACTCGATTATTAAAATCATCGGTTTTTTCCAACACTAGTTATAAATAACAACAGGTAAGATACCACCCAAGGAGGCGTAACTTAGTGACGTCAAGTCACCAATTGTTTCTGCAGTCGTCAACCAGTTCCCGCATGTTTTGAATGGATGTTTAACAAGTATATCGGATTTATTCTTATTTTAGAAACGTGTATTTAATTTCTAAATTTTAATAATATGATGTTAGCTGAGTAACACGTTAAAGAATGTTGATAGAAATATAAGGCTCTTTCGCTTTCCTAAAGGTAAAAAACTATTAGAATGGATTCACTTGTTTATCTGGAGAGAGAAGTTTAGTGTAATTTTCGCGCGAATATGATCAAAAGTTACTTGAATCTTTACCTAGTAATCGTGCGAGTACTGAAAGAAGAAGCTCCCTCCTTCTAATAATTAAAATTTGGCTTTACCAAGGGAAGATAAGCAGAACTGTGGACCATCAGGACCAAAGAATAGAAGGGCAACTTGTGGAAGGGTTTGTTAAAGGTTATGCAATTAATAAATAAACTTAAATTTGTAATAAATAAATGTTAAAATATTGCAACTTTGTAGAAGTGATAGTTGTGATATCGATTGTGGTAAAAGGTTATAGGTGGAGGTTTCAGATATTTGATATGTAATCTTTGTTATATTTTTATGAAATAAATATATCTCTTTCATTTCAGCTACTATCAAATGCATCAAACCTTTTATTACTTTTGAAAGAGAATACGAATCTTATATTCCCAATAATTTAAGATTTATTCGTATTTTTCTGTAATAATAATATATTCTTGTATGTCACATCATATTGTGAACTTAAAGATATTTTTATTATCTTTTTTGTACACATATTTCGACTACAGCTCCGTGACAAAATACTAAATCTCAGTAAGTGCGACGCAAACTGAACCCCTCCATAAACAATTTAACAATCTGTCACCAGTAACGTCACTGTGCGCAACAGACACATTTGTAAAGGTTACATATCTTACCTGTTGTTATTTGTATCATGGTGATAACGCCTTGTAAAATGTTGCCTGAAAATGGTCATATGTATCGCAAACAATATTTGGGCTGATCAACGAAAAACAAAATATCTTGTTTTTGTTAACTACCCAGCATATTGGTTATGTACTAAATAATTTATCACATCAATACAAAGCGCGATGCGACATTGCCAATCGCTTAGTACCAATTTACTTCGGTGTTAATTCTGCCTAAAACTACAAGTTTTAAACAAGGTCGAGATACACTAAATGATATGTTTAGAAACATATGAATTGGTTGGTGTGGTTCTGTGAACCGGCCTACAAGATCACTGGATTTAACCCTATCAGATTTTTTCTTATGTAGATTCATAAAAGATGATGTTATGAATATACCACTGACCACACTAGAAAACATATATATTGCATGCGAGAAACATAGTAACTCTTCAAATGTTAAATACCGTGAGTAACTTATGTCAAAAAAAAATTAAAACATGTTTAAACCTCCCTCCAAAAATTCGAAACTAACCAGTACACTAAATGAAGCAATTTTCTGCTTTTAACGTAGTTGTTGACGGAGAATCGAATTATTGCTTGTATTGAAACCTATAGACAGTAAAAAAAAATTGTTTATGATATTGAATGCATTTATTATAAATCGTTTCCTATGCTAGTATGAGAAACGACGAGGAAATAATATTGTATAAAAAAATTTAAAAAAAACGTATCCGGATGGTTATTAAACTCGGTATACTTGAATGATTTGGAATTCTGAGCAATTCCGAACAACTCAAGCAGGCCCAGTCCAAATGGTGAAATTTCAATTCCAAATTTTTTTGTCATATACACCTATAAGTTCTCTTATTTTGGGACACACTGTATACAGGTGTGAAATTTGCTCGGAATTTTTTACAATAAATTGATAATATAACTGCTTTTTTAACTGTATAATGAATAGATATGCAAATCATATTTACAAAAGTATTTCATTTTTTAAGCCGGATAAAGAAAAATCATTTTCACCCAAAATAAATTTCGTCCAGGAAAATATTCAGTGTCTGAAGCCTCGCGTGTCACGACGTCATTTTGATGGAACGGTGTTACAGCGCACCTCGGGTATATTAAAATCATGGCGAACGTCGCACGCCATATAACGCCGTGCATATAATACAACAAAGGCTCGTAAAATGAGATTTGTTTGAAAATTTTGATTCGAATTTTTGCCAAGGCCCACAGCATCTTATATCGTATATGGAATATTAAACGAACGTGGAATATTTTATTGCTGTCTTACCTTTAAACATTGAGCACTTTATCGGAATATATGAGTTTTTCCATATCCAAGCTGTTAACGCTAAGAAAGTATAGTTTATTATGACCAATGTTGCAGGAGTATGCATAATGATTAATTATTTAAATTAAATCCGTGTTTGAACAGCAGGAACTGAAAATCAATTGCAGATTGCGTAGAATTTTAATTTTTTTTACAGAACTTCGAGTGCTTATTTTATTATTTTCGGTTGTTTTTCTTGTATAGCCTTTCCTAGTGCTGGGCTATAGATGTTTTGGTGATAAATAAATAAATAAATAGTATCTTTATTTCAAATTATGACACTAACAGCACAATATGACAATTTATATACTGTATTTAAATTAAATTAAGTCTAATTGCTACAACTCATACTAAATATATTTTTCTAGGTACTAGTGTTGGGGATAAAACCCAATTTGTTTCTAAGTAGGCAGTGTTGTGGTTACCCTTAGCATAGGTAAGGTAATTAATTTTCTTTCGTACTTAGATGTCTTGGTCATTTTAATTATTAGTTACATTTGCACCTTCACTTTCTGATCAATCAATTGGGATTTATTATAAAAAGCCTTATTTACAGGACATTATTTACGTTTAATTGATAAACCGAGATCTATCAAAAGAACAAGCGTCATCGCAGCCGTTTCTTCCTTCCGATAATGCACAATTAATTTTTTAACAACTGGTAGTCAAGGGTAGGGAGTTAAAATCGTATCCTTCAGACTGATGAAGAGATCAAGAACTGAATTGAACAGTATTACCAATAATATTAAATTTGCAGCGACTTACCGATTTTGCCTACTGTCTCCGTAAAAAATCAGACGATGTTACAAAATATAAAGTCGATGAATCCCCTTATTACAGAATATTGCACATAAATAGAATACGATGGACAAAAATAAAGATTCCCTTGTGTCCCCAGTGTGACTGTTCGGTTGGTGTAATTTCATGGTTTCTTGAACTGTATGCGTTTCCCAGTCGTTGTGACATTTCTGATTATTAAAATTGAGTGGGGAATACTTTGGTGATCCATTAGGGCAATGCATCCTCCACACATTGAGAGTGCTTATCGTGTCCATATAGATTTAAATTTTCTGAAAATGTTTTAGGTTAATTATGGATAGAGAATAACTTTTCCTATTAATAAAAATTGAGACAAATTCTCTCACGCTTAGACTATTATTTTTTCTTTCGTTATTAAAATTCCATAAGAGTAATTGGGCGCTAATCATTTTCACTGTTCAAATAAGGAAATCGTCATATTTTTCTGATAATTCGTTTTTATCATAAATTGGATCTTTATTCAACGATTTCCTTATTAATTATCAATATTAGTACATTTTTCAGTTTAATGGTTTAATTGGAACATGATATCCAATTCTGGATTTATTTAACAATTTCTTGGTATTATTATGATATTTATATCAAATTTGCCTTAATTTCAGGAATAATAAATATATTTTAATAAATTCTTGATCATTTTTACATTGCAAAAAAGCAATACAACTGGTCTATTCCCCACCAAGTTAGGACTATCAAAACAATATTTGTAATTTTGTAAGCAGTTGTTAGTATTGAGTACTGTAAGATATACGACGAAGGGACTGTGTAAAGAAACGACTATTATGGTTTAATAACATTGATTTATCTATAGTAAATGTAAGGTAAAAATGCTCTTTAAACCCCGAACAAACCCGAAAGACAAGAAAAACTTATTTTCGTATTAAATATGATCTTAAAATCATCCACAAAATAGGTTCCAATAAAAACTCTGTTATAATTTTCCATTATTTAAAAAACAGCGAATAATCTGACTAGACAATGAGCGGAGTATCAAGAAAAAAGTGAAAAAAGAATATTCAAACAATCCAATTTAATATAAACATGGGTAAGTTAGAGAAGATAGTCAGGCGACAGTCAAAAGTAGCACAGGGCGCAAAAGCACTTTAAACCGGCACTGTAAGTCGGTCAAGCTTGCAAGCTTGCCCAAGTTCGTTATTTTTTGTTTAAGATATTAATTCCCTTCCTATATTCCTAATATTTCATCCTGTAGTGTCGGAAATTTCGTATTCAGTAGTATGTTATTGTTATTATCCAAGCGCATATGTTTATAGATTGGGACACCAGGTATGATTACATGACATATAGATTACGATGACAGTTGATTGTTAAAATTCAAGTGTTGCTCTAGTTCGATGAATATTAAACTTTAGTCCCATCAATATTACAAATGAAATAATTCCGATTTTGGAATAAATCCAAACAGTTTAATAATAAATGCGATCTAAACTGACTTCCTCGGTTTATGTTTAAATATGGGCCAGGTTCCGGACGGCTGGCTATGGCTAATTGACAGGATCACATGGATGTGCTTTCAGACACAATTAACTATTTACGAAGCTAATGAATAAATTTCGTCCACAAGAGACTTAGGAATTTTGTTCGGGTTTCCATATAATAACTGCCACATTAGCTGACATAGAAGACGTTTTAGCAGTGTTGCATTAATTATTAGTGATGGACTGCTTCTGTTGCTAACGCGAAGCTAAATTTACGTATTGCTATATAACTCATGTCAAACGGATTATAAAAAAAATGAATATTACTTATATTTTTATTATTACACTTGAAATATCGTTTTTTGGACTATATTTCTTGAAGAAAATACAAGATATTTTTTTCAAACATAAAACAAATGACTATATTATTCAATTAATGACAGAGAGTCTTACAATCTGAAATATTTAAATTTTTTATTTTGTTTTTATTTTTAAGAGAACAAACTTTATTGGGTAAGTGGAAACATTAAACAGACATAAAATAAATTAACCAGTTATATATACAGGTTCATTCAGTGTTGAACATAGGAAATACAATGTAATAATGAATATTGGCTCCCCTGTATATTTTATAGAAAAACTGCTTGAAGAAGCCGACATGTTAAATCCACGTGTAGACTTTGACTAAATTTTGGTGAGCCAATCTTAAGCTATTCAATTAAACGTGATGGCAAAACCACGAAACTCTCACAGTTCAGGTAATACAGCAAAACACCAGCAAATAATTTCTATGGCCAGAAATTGGCGTAAAGCTGAACATAAGGAATAATGGGAACATGGTCACTGACATTATTTTCGTTTTGTCAATGTAAAAATTTAATTTGCGGGTTTTTGCTGATTTTGCCAATTTCAAAATAAATAGCTTAAGATGGGCTCACCAAAATGTATTTAAACTCGGCACAGGGCTTTACCATGTTACCATGTCTTCAGGAACTTATACTGGAGTTTTTCTATAAAATGTACAGGGGTACCGATATTAAGCCACTTCAAAAATTAAATTGGATTTCCTATGTTCAACTCAACGATGCCCCACCCTGTATATGATTAGATAGAAGTGAAGAAAATTCCAAGGGAACTTAAAGTAGATATTTTGCGGAAATTAATAGAATGATATCAGCAAAATACAATCTTGACTTTAAAATGTCAGTCATTACAGGACCGCAAGCGGAAATATGACAACATGAAATTAACATGTTCGACAACGTGTGATACTGAATTATTTTAGGGCTATATAGATTTTATTTTTTATTAGTAAATATGACTAATATAATATGCTGTTAAAGTAAAAATATCTAAACCTGTAGTATTAGTGGTCTGAATAGACTCATCACCATTTGTTGATTTTTTTTGAAATAATGATTCTTTAGTCTTTCATTTACGGTATACAAGCTGAAAAGTAACGGTTCCGGAGTTTATTTTTTTGGGCTAGACAGTGAATAATAGATAGTAAAATGATTTATTCCAAAAAAAAAAAGAAATTATAAAAATTTTTAGATATTAAAATATATTTAAAATTATAGAAAACAAGCAGGCAAAAATAAACATTTGGTTGAAAAATTATTATTTTTATTATTATAAGAGTTTTAAAATTTCGTCAGAAAGTTATTAAAATTGTGAAAGAACCCAAAAAATGGTTAAACGATGATATTGATCATCTATATCAGTGTTTCCCAAAGTGGTCCAGGTGGACCCCCAGAGGTCCACGGGAGACTCGACGGGGGTCTACGTTAGGCGTGACAAAAAATGGGGGTCCACAATCGTAAGCGGGGGTGCATAAAAATTAATTTGGTTTCGATAGTGAAGAACTAAAATGTTGACTTGACTTCTCCTATCAATATAGGCAGATAATATTTTAAGAAGCTCAGCGACTGTTACTTGTAAAAACTTGCATATTTCATCGCCGAGACTTGTCGTTACCGCGCCGCGCCGGCCGCCGTCCTGTCCACAACTCTTGTTCTGACGTGAAAATTAATACAACTTGCGGTGTATGTGCTTACAATCTTGCATGAACGTGTTGATTCTTCACCAATATAAATACGAATGTCAAGGATAAACGTTACTCATTTGTTTCTGGAATTTCATAAAGAAAAGTGAATCGATATTAGTGTTGGCCAGTGACTAAATTTGTTTCCAGACTTTCGAAAACAAAAGTAAAGTGAATCGATATTAGTGATTGCCAGTGTCAGAAAAGTAAGTACCTACTTTATTTTATTTAGTTTTTTATTTCACGCTTTTTAAAGGTAGGTACATAACTATAAATAATTTTGTAATGTGCTCGTGAGTTTCATTTGATACCCCACTCGAGTATGTTTGCGGACATTCGGATATTCTTCCCCATTTTCACCCCCCCCCCCCCCCCCCTAACTTTACAACGGCTCAACCGATTTTCATCATGTCTAGGAACACTCGCACATATCCTGTTAAGTTAGATACCATTAAGATTACTAAACAAAGTTTTTTTTATTTATTTACAGGTAGAAAATTGATACAAATCATGGCCGAATCTAAGAAGAAGTGTCGTCAGTACAGTGTTGAATATTTAAAATTTGGTTTCCTTCAATCAAAGGCAGACAAACGTTTGCCCACATGCCTTTTATGTAACAAAGTTTTGAGCAATGGCTCTATGAAACCATCAAAGTTGGAAGATCTACTAAGAAGGTGTCATCCTGATAAAATAGGTAAAGATTTGAAATATTTCCAAACATTAAAGGAAAAATATGAAAAGAGACCCACCGCATAGTATGTTCGCTTCAACGTCTGAAAGCAACGATGATGGCTTGCGGGCATCTTACAATATCTCATTATTTATAGGAAAATCTGGAAAACCGCACACCATTGGAGAACAGATAATTTTACCTGCTGTTGAAGAGGTTTTAAAAACTGTTCTGCATAAATCTCCATTTGACATACTCAAAAGAATTCCTTTGAGTAACAACACTGTACAAAGACGTATTGATGAAATGAGCTCTGATGTAGAAAGTTTCTTGTGTGATTATCTACAAACGACTCATTTTTCCATTCAACTGGACGAGTCAACTTTACCTGACAATGAAGCATTATTATTAGCATATGTTCGATTTGTTATGGGCGAAGAAATTCATGAAGAGCTACTATTCGCGAAAACTTTAAAGACGGACACTAAAGGTGAATCAATATTTAATGTTTTGAGTGATTTTTTTAAAGAAAAATCGATTCCATTCACAAACGTTATTTCGGTGGCAACAGATTTAGCTCCTGCCATGGTCGGGCGATATCGTGGGTTTATAAGTCATCTCAAAAGAATTATACCAGAGGTAATTGCAATTCACTGTGTTATCCACCGACAACATCTCGTAGCGAAAAATTTGAGTGATAGATTGCACCAATCGCTTCAATTTGTGATAAATGCAGTTAACAAAATAAGAAGCAATGCATTGAATACGCGTTTATTTTCACAATTGTGCGATAAAAATGATGAAGACTTCCAACGATTGCTGTTACATACCGAAGTACGCTGGTTGTCGAAAGGTGCATGTTTATCAAGATTTTATTTACTTTTTGACTCAGTTTTAGAGTTTCTGGAAAGTAAAGATCCTGAGTTAAAAAAAAACTTGATCAATTTTAAAGCAGATATCGCGTATTTGACAGATTTATTCAAAAAATTTAATGACCTCAACTTACAATTACAAGGACAATTTAATAAAAACAAAGAGTGTAATTTCAGCTTTTCTTGGTAAATTAAAATTTATGAAGGAAAATATTGGTCGGAGCGAATTTTCTCAGTTTTCAAACTTGTCGCAGGTAGAATGCCTTGATGAAGATATTCAGACATATGTGCAACATTTGATTGCCCTGCATGATGATTTTAAAATCAGATTTGAAGATATTCTGTCAATGGAAATACCACCATGGATCATAAATTCATTTGAAGAAATGGAAGTGGAGAATGTGATATTACAAGAGGAGCTACTGGAGCTCAGCACTAATGAGGAGCTGAAAGTGATATTTAAAAGAGGGTATCAAAAATTTTGGCTGCAGGCAGAAATACCCGAAAAATATCCTGGACTGTGGGGAATTGTGCAAAAGCTTCTGATAGCGTTTCCATCCTCATATCTCGTCGAGAAAAGTTTTAGTGCCGTTACAAACTTATTAACAAAAAAAAGAAGCAGATTGAATATCACAGAACGGGGAGATTTGCGGTTATTCCTTACAAAACTCAAGCCAAATATTGATAATTTGCTGTCAATCCATCAAGTACATCCCCGTTCCCGGCCAACTTAGCTTTTTTGACATCCACTCACAGCACAATCAATTAAAATTTAATAAAAAAATTGTTTGCCCCACAATGCACCCCCCCCCCCCTAGCTACGGTCATGCAGCATGCAGGGGGTCCACCGAATCAAGCAAAATCTTGATAGTGGTCTATGAAACAAAATAGTTTGGGAATCACTGATCTATATAATCATTATATTTTAGAAAGTGTTACCTTGCATCGATGTATTAGAGCATTCCTGTTCCTATATATTATCTAAAAACTGAGGACTATTTTACTTGGACCACCCTGTATATTAGAGTATGCTTATTTATTACTATACATATAAAAAGTATAATGCATGGGCTGCCTTTAAATAACATATTATTTTAAAAGTATGCAGGAAAATGTTGGTTGGCATGGCGTCACGCAACTTTTCGATCCATAATGTAAAAAAGCGATTTAATTTTTAATATGGCCATGGAAACATATTTAGGAAAAATACCAGGGGTAATTAGGTTATTTCAGGGAAAATTGATTATTCGCATCAAGCACCGATAATTAATATATATTTTAAGAATTTCATAAATTTTAGTGATTTCTCGTTTCAATTTTTAGAAGATAAGAATACACCTTGCTCTAAGCAAGCAATATGAATCATTGAATAATTTTAAAATTCCCATTTGGTATACCACATTATATTAAGTTAAAAAATGGAGAATAAGAAAAGTTCTCTGATGTTTCACATCACACACACATCACAATCTAAAATTATAGTAGCAAATAAACTATACAAATATATACAAGAAACAATAAATCAAATTTTGGTGAATTTTAACATGCCTAGTAGGACTGATTAAGACTATCTCACCGGCGCAAACTAGGACCAATCCAATATATACCATGAAGATACATCAGAATGCAAGTAACTTTACTGTCAGAATAATAATTGTGCTCTTATCAAAAAACATACAGGCAGCAAATAATCAATAACATATATTGATATAGAGAATAATTAAAAATAATATAAAATATTTAATTAAAATAAATAATAAATTAAGAAATTTTTTTTTATTATTGTTGATAATTGGGTGATCCGATGTTGATTGAATAGATGGAACTGATCAGGCTATGGCTTCCCGGGGAAAGTCATAACCTCATATACAGGAATATCAAAGATCTATTATTTTTAATGGATTTTTGTTAATGTTGTTAATGAAACAGGATAAAACAGACAATGTTTTTCTATGGAAACGAAATCAATTGCAGTTTATAGACAGAAATTATAATCAAAAATATTGACATTCACTGTTGAAATTTATATTTGGTTTTTCGCGTGGTTCTAAATCAAATTGCTATATAGAATTTAATCATTAAAATCAGTTTCTATAAGAACTATTAGTTACAAATTTGTTTCCTTTCCTGTACGTAGTGTTAAATAATGTATATTCAATTGTATTTGGTTTGAATAATCTATAACAACCACTGATGGGAACCGGGAATATCTAATGTCCCATCGGTGCGGAAAAAAATGTCATCTCTAAGAGCTTGGTTCCAACAAAAATATTTTGAAAATCATAATAGTATTTTTTATAAACGAGCAGTTATTTTTGTAGATGAAATGTGGTCCTGTATATGCCAGGTAATGAAACATTTTCATTGTCATATTTTGTAAGCAGTTGGTTACCATTTTCAAGAAATATTTATTATAAACAATAAATGATAGAATTGATGTAACTAAATAAAATTTAAAATACGTATAATTTTTAAAATCGAATTTATTACTTTAGTACAATAAAGAAGTTTTTATATCCACGACCTTCATAATGTCAATTAATTAGCTGCTGCTGTGGTTTTGTCTTATTTGATCTACATAATCCCGATTTGAATTATAGTGTTACGCATGCTCATTCTTTTACCGGCTCAACTGTATATGACATCGAATGTGTTATTTATAGAAGTGGTAGTAAGTACAGTATAGTATACAGGGGGTTATGGAAATGACGTATTATATTTAAATGGGTGTAAACACTAAAAAGTACCAGTTGCAAAACCGAATCGCCGCGCTCTCAATTTTACACTGACAAGTCGGCAAGCGTGCGGCGACGTATAGGAACGCGAACTACGTCAGCTCTTGGAAGCCGAGTGTGTGTCGTCATTTTAACTTTTGTACCGAATTATGGTACAAAGTATTGGCTGCATTCAGCAGCAATATTTTCATCAAATTTTACTTATTCTGTGCGAAATGGATTATTTTATTTTTAATGCTACTTTTCACTGACGGAGATCGTGTTTATAATATTAATTCACCTCTTTCGTAATTTTTTAAAAATTTAACTCCCTAACCTGACAAACAAAACTGACCTAAATCGCTGTCAAATCACAAATCGCTTTTTAAATTCGATGTAAAAAATGGCGTCCGATTTCCCATCGATTTGTGAAATCAATTTTTTTAGTGCATTCATCAGATGATTACTAATCGCTTACAAATCGATGGGTTCTGCAAGTTCACTTTCTTGGTGAAGGTAACGACCTTTTTTTAAGTTCACTTTCTTGATGAAGGTAACGACCATTTTTTTCTTAGAACTTAGAACTTTTTAGTTTAGTGAGTTTAATAAATTTAAGCGAGAAAAAAAGGACCAAAATTAATTAAAACAACGTTCCCCTGTAAGCTTCCATGTGAATAGAATTTGTGAGGTTATGTGAGAAGTTTTTTCCTAAAACTTTTTTCCTTGTGCTTGTGAAGAATTTGAACTTTGTGTGTGATATTACTATTATTTATTTTGCAAATCGTTTTTAGCCGTCGGTTTTCTGGAATCATATTTGTTCATAAATGATAGAATAAAAAATTGTTTAAATTATAATTTTTTTCTAAAGAGTTTGCCGTGTAGATATGACAACACCGGCCGAAATGCGCTGAGGTCTTTTCACACTGCAGACCTTTTATTTTATTGATTGCGGCCGTCGTCAGTAGCGGCCATGTAAATTTTCAGATTTCATATAAAGTCTATAATTTCGCTTAATAATTATATATATAAATAATCATTTATGGTTATTTTTCTTCAATTTATTTTTATCTCAGGATTTGCCGGATTAAATATAATACGTCATTTCCATAACACCCTGTATAATTTGCATTGTAAAGTAGTTACGCACCTTTCCATTCGTGCGTAATATGCTTCTTAAAATACACATTAAGTAATATACTATTACATTATATTACCTTGATACACAGAAAAATACATGGTTCTGCATTAGATATTATTACTTGGTGACATGCGGCACAAATTATAGTTCTAATAAAAGCTAAATAGACGTTATTGCATTTTATCGTAAATTTACACTTACATGCATTTTTACTGGTTACGAGTGTAGCCAAAAAACATCCATCTGGCCGCACTATACATGGTTATACATATTTTCACCAGGGAATTCCTATTTCTGTTAGTGTGTCGGATAGATACATATTTGTTTTGCTTACCTGAAAAAAAAAATCAAATTATAAATATTAATAATATTTTCATTATTTCTATTCTGCAAACCAAGAAATTAACACAGCAGCTCAGTGCTAATAAATTAATTTAAGTTATAGGTTTTTTCTTATATGATCAAACACAAGCACTATAGGAAAAATCCTTTAGGGCACTCTGGGAGAGGTGCGTGTGCGCAAAAAGCGATTCACGTTGGTTTTGGATCGTTGGAGGTTATATTCGTTGGGAAGTTAGCCAAAGAAAAGTTCTATACAGAATATTATTTGTTCACATCGTCTAAAAATTCTACCATTTCACCATATAGGTGCATGAAAATTATTAGTAATTTATCAAAAATAAACTAAATGCAAACAGTTGTGTGGATTATAAAAATAATTTTGATTTTGTAAAAAATATATATATTCAATTTAACTGCTAGAGCGAGAATTCGTACCTCTCCATTATGTGTACCTACTCTTACGCAGTGGCGGCTCGTGTGCGAAAATATAGAGGAAGAGACAAATATCGAAATAAATATTTCAAGCAGAATATTTGTGGAAAAAAGCCAGCAACTTGTATATTCAGGAAACCAAGAAGATTTTAAAAAGATATTATTATTATTATAAAAATTATATGTATAATTACAAGTTAATTTAATTTATTAATGAATAAAAAGTAATTGTTTTTTTCTACTTTCTTTTTCTTTGTTGAGGAAGTGTCACTTCCCCTACTTTCTTCGAATTGCCGCCACTGCCTATAATGTATAAATCATAGTCTATGGTAATTCCCAATAAGAAAATACTTAGGCCTTCTGCACACGGAGCGTCTCGTCATAGACGCTTATAAGATTCGTCATGCAGCGACGATTTGTCTACACCTTAACTTCTGCGCACGGACCGTATCGTCATAGAAAAGAGAAATTCCGCAAATGAATAGGTGTTCTTTTATTTTATTAGTAATGCGACCTCGGTGTTTACACTGTGAAGATGTCAAGTGACGAAGAGGACCTAATTTTGTTGTATATAAATGAAACTTCTTTACCTCAAAATCTACGAAATTACTTGGCAAAATACTTTTTACAACTAAATGTTGCTTTACCGTGGCAATGGAATTATTGTATATAAAATGAAAACCAAATACTATGTATATTTTTTTTCATTGCCTATTATTAATGACCTGACAATTGCATCTATCGCGCTATTGCAGTCCAAGCTTTTTCCGTTACGTCTATTCTGGAGTACTCCTGAAGGGTATAATTATATAAACTTTCATACTTTTCAATAAATTCCACAAATTTAACAGGTTCATCGGCCATTCTACAACCAGGTGTGCAGGAGGCCTTAGTCACCTATCAAGTAACTAAAGCCACCAATGCTTGCTCATGTAAAATAATTAATACCATTGTAAAACAGAGAAATAGGGACGAAAGGGAAACAAATAATAAAATTGCTAAATTCATTTCGAACACCGTTCCCTATCAAATACTAACAGCAAAATACAGTAATAAACCAATAAAAGGTTTTCGCTCCGCCATTGGTGAATAACAGAAGTTTGTGGCAGGCACACGCCTAATTACAGCGTAAACTTTATGGATCGATCGATCGATCGACATCTCTGGCCGGTGTCGTCACTTTCGACGGCGAACTGTCGCTGTAATGTCAGATTTACGATTTAAGTAATGTTTCAAATATATATCATGAACTTAATTCGACAAAATATTCATTATCTATAATAATTTTTCAATAAAACAATTAATACGCATATAAAATATACATTGTGATCCTGGTCTTCATTTATAAGGTAATTTAAATTCGGTATTTTACCAATAAATACGAATGAAAATTTTTTAATGAAAATAGAACAACCTGACAATCTTGCTTTTAGGTGTTTATTTTTTACCCGCATTCTTTTCGCCGTTTCAGAGTAATATGACAAACAATACTAGGCGAAACAGCTACCTATTTAAGCATTCGCCTTATTGGTTTAAAGCAACGCGCGTTATCTTGCGATATCTTATTTTTAGGGATAAGACTTGACAACAAAAGAAAAATGACGCATCAAAATTTAATTTTATAGGTTTCAAATCAAAGCAAATCCGCAGCTGTGTCAAAGACACAAAGGCACGATAGGTCGGGGCCGTCTTCTTTTTGTCGACAGAAATTTGTATTGTCCCGAAAATAACAAAGTTCTTGGAGGGATAAAGGTAGAAATGCGTTGTTGTAGGAAATCCTGGACAGGGACCATGCCCCGCGTTTTACTTATTTGGTCAATAGCTTAGAAGAGTGTATTTTCCTACTATGAATTCAAATGTAGTTAGAGAGTTTTAGAGTTGCACAGCTGAGTATAAACCACAAAATGGGTGTTCTCGGGTGCTTGTTGAGTACATGAAGAATGTAACGCCTATTAAGTTTGATTAAATTTTCACCCTAGTTTGCTTTTCCAGACATTTTATACGATACGATCGTCACTGTGTTTTCTGAAATTCATTTCACTGTGGACAAAATTATATTATAATGCGCCGAATCTGTAGTTAAAAAATTACTTTTATAATTGGTATATTTTTACCGATTGAAGCCACTTGGAAAAAGTTTTAAACAGCAAAAAAAAATGTAAAACTCAGAAACATGATTTTAAAAAGATGTTGAATGCTATATGTAATATTACGTGTACTAAAATATCATATTTCATTCCGAAAATGGTTGATTTTTTTGAAAAAAGTAAGGAGTAACTTTTTTAAAGAAAAATGCCAAAAGCTTTTGAAAAAATATTTTAGTTCTCCAAAATTGACACTTATCAAAATAGGAATTGGGAGAAACAGCGATTATGAAAGCTCAATCCCGTATAAAAAATGATTTAACACTACAAAATCCCTAGCTTCAGATAATAATTCTACTTCATATAATATAAAAATACTACTCAATAAAATACGATTATTATTACAGCATATTTTAAAAAATACTTTCCCAGATTTAGAAATGAAACAATTCTGCCGGGTAAGTACTTCGTAACCATTAAGTATTTATACCTAATTGTTTAAGTATTAATATTTATGTCAATAGGTCTCGGAGTCTTCTATCTCAAACCTTTCCGTATTATAAAATATGACCTTATTTTTATAAATAATTTCCTTGCTTTGTTTTAAATCGCCTTCCCCCCACCCCTCCAAAGAAATTACTTTGACACGGAACTAAATATTTTATTTGAAAACACACAATATTATCATAAATACATGATCTAACTTATTTTAGTCTTGCCAGAGCTACTTGACATAAATAATGACGAATAAAGTATTACCCATAACATGTTTAGTTAGCTTCTTTTTGATTTAGTACCCACTTTTGCAGACGATACTGCCCTAATAGTTGTGGATAAAAATGTCGAACAATCCACAGCCAAGTTACAAAGTGTTTGCGATAGGATTGTGAGTTGGACCAAAAATTGAAAAATCAAATTAAACGAACAAAAATCAGTCCATGTTAATTTTACCAACAAGAAATTAACGGATCCTCCGACTCTTAATGTTAATGGTACAATAGTTCCTTATGAACTTAAAGCAAAATACCTTGGTATGACCCTGGACGTCAAGCTGCGATGGAAAGAACATATCAAGAAGAAAAAAACTGAGCTTAATTTAAAATACAGACAATATTATTGCCTTCTGGGTAGAAAATCTCGACTGTCAGTACATAATAAGATCCTTATCTACAACCAAATCTTTAAACCAGTTTGGCTATATGGTATCCAGCTTTGGGGCTGTACAAAAGAGAGCAACATAATGCCAATTCAAAGTTTCCAATATAGTAATAGGTAACATGGTCAATGCACCGTGGTACGTACGCAACTCCGATATTCATAGGGACCTTGGAATCCCTTATGTCAAACAGGAGATCAAGAGATTTGCTGGCAAACACGAGGCCAGGTTGCACCACCATGTCAACGTGGAAGCCATCCATCTGCTTGACAACCAGAACCTGACTCGAAGATTGACGAGAACCAAACCCTTCGAATTAGTGTAGTATATGTTTCAAAAGCATAGCCAAGTACCCAGTAGTAATATTTATAGTCCACCATACACATACAGGTAGGTAGTAAATATGGATTTTTCACTATACCTACATTAACACATTTGCCATGGTTTTATTCAAATTCAATTTAATTTTCCCTATTTTTTACTATTTAATTCAAACCTTGAAGATCTGTCATCTTGAAACCTGACATTTTAATCTGGAAGTATTTTAACCATCTTCAGAAAATGTTACGAAATTAATACCAAAATAAGCCCCATCAACTCCCACACTTGAACATTCAATGTCTATAGAAATTGTATTTGCTGGTTTCAGTGTACTCGCGTTGTCTCTTTCCAACTCATCACATACACCTTACTTAATTTTTCTAATATTCCCATTGTTTCCACCATTTGTGGAATATCATTTTAATTCAAACGTCAATCGGTGGTTTTCCACCTTTATTATTTGAAATCATGATTTAGGAGATTGTTCTTCTGGTTTATTTTAATCAGATCAAGGTTTCTTTAGCAATTAAATTCCTTTCCCTTTTAATTCTGTACAAAACTTATCCTCATATAGTCGGTTTCTTTGCTCTTTTGCATGATGAGTTTGTGTTGTAGTTCTCATTTGCTTGCAGCTGGATATTTAGGTTTTCTATATCCCTTAACGTTTTATTGTAAAACTTTAATTTCTTCAATCATAAATTTTTTCTATTCGCAAAGAGTAATATCTCCTTAAAATTATTATTAAAGTAATATTTAGAACAACACTTAAATTTGGGTTTAACAATATCCAAAAATTTGGTGGCCTCTCCGATTAGTTGCAGAAAAATGGATTTTCTTAGAATATGGGTCAAATGTAATGGTTCAATGACCATCAGTTAATTTATTTATCATTTAAAAGGTAATGCCGAGCTGCTACTGATAAGGCAAAAGGTTAATACAGTTTTTTATTGAAATTATTATCGAATTATAATTATCACTAACGATTTACCGAATTTCTTCGACATCGTCGAAAATTTAATAGTTTATTCCGGAACGACAATAAAGCTTGTTTTTTTATATACAGAATGATACAATACAAATTCACTGTTTAATATACAAAAAAACTATAAGAAAATACGACTAAAAGGTAAATGTGTGAACACGAATAAATTGTATATAAATTTAGATTTTTTTGATTTGTTTTCTTTAGGCAACTAAATAATATCATAATTTTAAAATGTCACGTAGTACTCAATATTCGAAGATATTGTTCATAAGGTTGTACTTTTCTTATTAATGTAGGCATACATGTATTAATATTATGATATCATTAAGCTGGATTCATAGTTGCCGTAACGTATGCCGTAAGACGTAACGTTAAGACGTAAGAAAAATAAACATGTGATTTGCAATAGAACCGTTTATAGTCCGAGTTAAGCCGTAAGCCGTAAGCAGTAAGAAGTAAGAAATGGTTCAATTTCATTTCTTACGTTACGTCTTACGGAATCGGTTCGGATCGGTCATACTCGTGCATAACCGCCATGTTGACATCCCCAAATTCGACACTTTGCTAATAAATAGGTGATAAATAAATTGCTAATAAATACCAGAACAATTGATCCCGTTATTATAACGAGGTCATCATCGCTTGGACTCATATTTTCACTTTTAAATAAACACACATGTGAAAAACCATAACCTACAAACTCGTAACCTGAAAATTCTTAACGAGAATATAAATGGGCATATCCTTACGTCTTACGTCTTACGTCTTATCGACTACTGCTTACGTCTTACGGCATACGTTACGGCAACTATGAATCCAGCTTTACCATCTGACAAGCAAACAGACTTGGTCTAGGTTCTTTTTAATCAACGTAACTTCAAAAATTCTAAACCTTTTTCGGCAGGTTACTTTATGTTCTTCAATCTTTTAGAATGCTAAAGTAATCAATTGGAGCTCCTTTCTTAAAATTGTTGACTGTGGTTAAATCTCGATGTTTGGATTGGAAACTGATTGTTTCATTCCATCGGTTCATAAATAGCAACAACGCTGGAACTGAGGTAAACTCTTGTGGGAAACTTTATCGATATCCGGTTCTAAGAAATAATGAGGTGAGTTTATTTAATTTCTATATTAGCTAAAATAATTTGAATTGAATTAATATGGAAACTCATCTCATTTTCCAAAAAGAAAGAAAAAACTTAATTCCAAAGTAAACGACGCGTTATTGAATAATATGGATTACACAGTCTGACTTCAAAAATTCGGCACCGTTGATGCGAGCCGCCCGAATATTTCTACTAATTTTGGAAACACTATACTGCCATGTTAATTCAAAGAGGCGAATCTGCAAATCGTCAAACATTACTTACACCGTTCAAGCAACGTAACATGAATGAGCTTATCGAAATGTGTGTTAAATTCGAAATTCGTATATTTTTTTTTTCTATGGTCAAACACAAGCACTATAGGAAAACTCCTTGAGGGCACTCTGGGAGTGGTGCGTGTGCGCAAAAAGCGATTCACGTTGGTTTTGAATCGTTGGAGGTTATATTCCTTGGGAAAAACGACCTCGGGAAGGTCGTTCCATAAGGATTAAGTCGACGAACAAATCCGAACAAATCAGATGAAAGAATTCTTAAATAATGAAGTTCGAGGAATACTAAGCTTAACCACATATGGATGGGCGGCAGTGGTTCGTCGTGTATTTCTGCTATTTGCTGCTCTGGCCGGAATTAAGAGGGCAAGGTCAGGCGAGCACTTTCCATGAAAATATCTGTAAAAGAGAGTCAAATCCCCAACCTGCCTTCGATATTCCAGGCTGTCGAGGCCCTTTGTCAGCTCGTGGTCTCCGATCAGACGAATGCCTCTCCTTTCGATGGAAACCAGTAGCCGAAGAGTATGTTTGATTGCAGAGCTCCAGACATGAGAGCAGTACTCTAGTGATGGTTGAATCTGGGCTTTGTGTAGTGTCAAAAGTTGTTGAGGTATGTATGTTGTTGAGGTATGTATAACTTTCTGGTTCGGAAGAGTACCCCAAGTTTCTGAGAAGCTATCTTGGCGATTGCCACAACGTAGTTATGCCAAGACATAGTTCCTCCTTTTTAAAGAACACTGCTGCCTGGTTTTTTAGCGTTAAATTTGACTTGGTTACTGTCTCCTCAAGCCAAAATTTCTTCCAGGTCTTTGTTGAGGCGTGTACTTCATGCTGTCTGCGAAGATTTGCGTCGCCAGCCGATGTTTGTGCATTCAAAGAGAAAGATGAGATACGTGTATTATCGTCAGCAAAACTAAATTTAATATGCTACCAAAACCTATTAATACGTCTATAACTACAAATATGGACGTAATTGAAATTTGAAAGTTAAATAATCGATATATTTCACAATTAAATTTTCAGTAGATATGCCCTTTTGATTTAACATGGCAGTATACGTGTCCTTAAACTTGTTGAACAGAAAGGAAAATTTTCGGTTGTTACTTTTTGATCGAAAATAAAGTTTATATAATTATAGTGTTATGGATATTCCATAATAATTTACGGTTTTCTGCAAATTATTTTTTGTGCCATTTAATTATAAGGAAAATAATAAAGTTAAGCCAGACGGTAGATAATAATTTAGGTTATATAAATATTTTATGATAACCTGTAGATATGGAAAAATCGAAGATAAACGGGCACGCGATGTTTTCTTTCGCTATTGACCTAAATTGGATTTCTGTTTTTAGTTTATAAGGTTATGTTCAATAATTACTAATATGCAAATATAATATAATTGCTTCAAATACATTGAGAAACAACAAAGATGTTTCCAAGATCCAATTAGCAAAATCTTACTTATTTTATCATACTAATATCTGCCTTGCAAAAGTCTTAGTTGGCTACGGCTTTATATATTAATGCTAATTATGATACTACCTACCTGCCCTTAATGTATGGGAAAATTTGACCATTAAATGAGAAATACCTGGATTTATTATACCATGTGTACTTTCTAAAGGGTTTTAATACATATGAGAAATTATAGAGTTTTGAGAAAACCCTCTATTATCCGGAGGTCAAAAACCCCTACAACAAACTAACATAAGTTACATTATTGTATATGTACATAATTGAGTTTGCTTAAATAAACCTTATCATTTTTGTTATATATGTAGTGACTTTTGTGAAACAAAAACGCACTCTTATAGAGAGAGCTTTTAATTAAAAAGGCTTGTAGTTTGTACTTGTTTTTTGACTGAAAAGTTGGAGACAGGATAAAAATTGAGCTTCCCATATCTGCTGCTAAAAATGTGCGTCCAACATTAGCGGCTGGATAAGTGGAAGAAATTGTAAGATGCCCTTCGCTTTTCCTATGATCTGGCGAGAACCGAAAGACCACGCTACTGACTGTTACTTCTGACACCTTCCATCAAAAAAGGCTTTTCGGAGAAAATAGGCATGCGAGACCTCGTTGCCAAACTTCTTTTGTGTTACCAACCCAGGGTGTAATATGCCGTTGAAAATTAATTTCTTGGATCGTCTGGATTACTTTCCGGAAAATTGTAGAGCTGCAAATGAGGCACGCGGTGAGTGGTTCCACCAGGATGTTTCAAAGATGGAAAGAAGGTATCAGGGAAAATGGAACTGTGAGATGTTAGCAGACTACTGCTGGACTATTTCGAGATATGCCCCAGAGGCTGCTTTCAAATGAAAGGCGCTAAGTAGCGCAAAATGATTGTCTAAACTTTAGATTCAATGATAAAATGTGTTATTTAATTGCTTTTGCTGAACCAACAATATACTGTTATTTGTATTTATATGTTCATTGTATATGCCTATAAATTAAAATTTTGTAACAAATACTTTAGAATTATTCTTCCGTGCGAACTAAATTTTTTAATAGATATTTTTTAGTTACTTGGGTGCAAAGAAGTTGAAATTTGTGGCCCAGTGTAATTGACTTCTATTTGAAGTGTCTTAATCTTAACATGTATAAATAATATCAATTATATTATAAAAGAAATATTGGTCTGTCTAAACCACAAATATATAATTTTTGCCTTTCTCTTTTTATCAAACTCATCCTTAGACGCGTTTCGCGGCATCACATCTCTCAGTAAGGCTAGAGTCTGACAAAAGGAGAATGATTTTTGCTAATACGCTAATGTTGATATGATAATTTGAAGTGTTCTAATGGGCAAGTATGAACACCTACCATGTAGGTACTGATGAAAACAGAAGAGTTCGAAATCGGTAAGCAGATGGTGACATGGTACCAATAGAAAAAGTTTCCATTTCTAGGTAGCACAATTCAATCTGAAATAGTATTTTGAGAGTGAGTTAGATTCTTGCTCTATAATTCAGCGTTCAACGGGACCTATTATAATTGCTCGGAGCATTATTCGTTTATTTCTTATAGTATAAGCACGGTTTATTTAATTACTTTAATCAGTTCTATTTCATTGTGTAAAACTATGCAGTGCCATTAGGACGATTATTATTAAAATATATTTTGAATAATTGCTAATTTAAGATGCTAGAAACAAAAACACCAACGTTAATATAATTTTATTGGTAACTTTTTTGTAGTTGCCCTTGTCCTTTTAACTTGGCCACCGTTAATTTAATTAAGGACTTATATTTGGGTTTTGTGTTTAATTTTCTTTCTCGCAATTAACAAAATTAACTTGTCAAGTGTCTTGTCGTCTTGCTTAGGTAAGCTTGTAGTGGTATATCTGCAGTTACATGTCAAGAATTCCATGACTGGCAGAGACAGACTCTGTCTTGAATTAAGAGCGAAGCTTTTAATTGTATAAATATTTACACGATCGATAGAATACACTTAACGGCATCACGAAATGTTAGATACTAGGCCAATGTAATCCGTAACTTAAGTGAATAAGAACATATATCCTAGTTAGGCCCGTATTCCACTTGTGATTTCTAGTCGCGCGATTTTTCTGTTATAAAAATAAAGCTTATTGTTTCACTTGGGACTAAACAAACGCAGCTATTAAAAAATTGCAACAACCTATTTGGACTGCGACGCGACTGTCGCTTCAATACAATGAATCACATACATTGATATACATATTTTTGATGGACCAATTATTTCTATCAATTCATCAAACCTGCTTTTGTCATTCGGTAATACTGGAAAAAATATACAGGAACCCACACAATCTTCAAATAACTTATAAAATTAGTCTTTTAATAATATGTGACTTATCATTGGATATACCTAATAATGATGCTTCCAGCGATTACTTATCGCCAGAAACAAAAGAGCGATCACACAAGTGGTTTCAAAGCAACGATTTTTCAATAGTATAAACACAAATGGTATAATAGAAACTGTTCTCATTAAGCGATTAAGCCAAGTTTTTTATGTTCAATTTGGTGGTGGGAGGGAGTCTCCAATAACAGAAAAAGTAACGACCATGTTTTTGCTACTCAAGCAGGGCGTCGTGACAAAATACCAAACCTCTAAGGGCGCCGCGAATTGAGGAAGGTTGGGAACCGCTGGATTAAGCTATTGCAGTGTGTGCATCGTGTAGATTTTCTCGGACAGCGATTTTTTGGTCGCTACGACTACAAATCGGAAGTGGAGGGCGAGCCTTTTATTGTGAGTATGTTTCATTGTCTCTTATTCACATATTTAAGTGTACTTTTCTAACTAAGTATGGTCCGGAACAAAGAATATTCACGATTCACAAGTACCAAACATTTTCTCCTAAAGCTTTGCGAGTTAATATTTTTTGACATGCCTTTCTTAATTTAAATATAGACGTTTCTCTATTACTTTCGTTGATATGACAAGTAACAGCCAACCTTGATATTTTCGATAAAGAGTTCCTAGTTTGATTACCTTCTCGGATTTGATTAAATATTCTAAACATAGGTATTTTGTTTAATCGTAAGTGTAAACTGAATGGTTATTGAGATATTGACATTTGACATATGACATTAGAATGGAACATGTTCCACCACACAAGGAATATAATAAATTCCTTGAAATTCTAAAATGGTTGTTTGAGTTTCCTAGTTTTAATGTTCCTGAACTTATAGAATTTTTTTCAGACAAATAGTTTTTGACTTTTAATGAAGCAGCAGAATACAGCATATTCGCGGATATCATAAATCGTTCTGCCTTTATGACCGTCAGTTGCTCTATTTGAGCTGAGACTGAAACTAATACTACAAGTTCATTTAATTTAGCAATTATGAATGAGATTGCAAAATCACAATGAGTTATTACATAGGATATGTACTATCTTAATCACATAAAATCGTGATGGTATTGCATATTCTAAGAAATGTGGACCTAATTTGATGATTTAGGAGTAAAAACGGAAATTCTATAGACGAAGATATTTTATTTGTCTACAGGATAACTGAAAAATGAAGCAGCCCAGTTGGTGTACTTACGTAGTTTTTTTTAATGTTCATCATATACAGAGTGTCTCACTGATATTTTCGGTATTTCTGAATTCATTATTTTTAAACTTGGTGTGGTTACATATGATCCTAGTCGCACTTGCCTTTGCTTCAAATTTTACTTAACTCATTGGTGTACGGTTTTATATGGGTTTTAAAATGATAATTTAAAGAGTAAAGGGCCTTTCGCAATTATTTTATCAGAAGTCGATTTGGCATTCTTCAAAACGAACAACTACAAAACTTACAAGGCTTACGAAACCAAAACTATTTAGACATTCCGATACATTTAAACAATGCTTAAACAAATTATTTCAAAACAATACCAAATTTGAACAAAATCCAACCGAGACTAAAAAAAATGTTTCAACAGCATCCACCTTTTAAATTTTAGCAGTTTAAAATCTCCCTGTAGAAATATCATTAATCTTACACCTTCGACAATCGTGCTGAAAACTGCTCTCCGATTTAGAAAGTAAATGGAAGCCTGTCAAATATGGGGTAAATAATTTATCGGTTATTTACGCTATATTTGAGGTAGCTACAGGGGTGGATCAGCCACAATAATTAGAATAACTATTCTAATAATATATATATATGTGTTAAAAATACAATTATCAATACAAAATGTATTTTTTAAAACTGGCCTAGTAGGGGGTTGCAATGGAAATCTTTAAATTATTTCATTTGACTGTTATAAATTAAAAGGTTAGAAGCGATATAATAAGCATTTTTTTAAAAATAACGCATTTAAAATGTAATTTATTTGATAATATTTTTGACCAATTTTCATATCTATTATTTTTATAAATAATATGTGTATAGTTTAACTTGCATTTATATACGGCATGTGCAGGTTGGAAACTCGCGGCGACGGCAAATATATTTAAAAAGTGCATGTCTATAATATAATGGGTGACCTCGGGCTGCATACGAATCCATCCCGGACAAACATTTTATATAGAATATTTATATTATCTATATAATACTATGATACTATATAATACTATAACAAATTTCGTGTGAGGCGCAAACAAAATTTAGCCTACAATGAGTGAATGTCATAAAATATCTTCTGTAAAGGCTGTTCTTCTCGAACAGTTCGACTATTCCAATATTCAAATACCGAATATTTTTATTTAAAATTATTCATATGTTCGAATATTCGACTATTCAAATATTTCAATATTCGATTATTCTAATATTTCAATATTCGAGTATTAAAATATCAAATATTTTCTTTTCAAAATTATTCAAACACGTGCACGGGCCATTTTGTCTCGGCGTGGCCTAGGCATATATGAGTAATTCGTGTACTGAAATATGCGTAGATGATATTCGAATATTGACTAATTTGAATAATAAATGAAGTGAGTATGCGAATACTTAAGCTATGTGCCTGTCTTTTTAAAGTGTTGCTCGCTGCTAATCACAAATTAATAGTATTGAAAAAAATATTTGGATACAGGTAGTGCGAAAATTTAATGATTATAAAACTTTAAAGTCGGTTCTGAAAACAAAATCTATATAAAAACGGCCATTTTTACAGGCGGCAGCGCATACATACCTTCAGTTTATACACATAAAACTCCGTATTAAAGCGAGTACTTATTTATTATTCGGAACGCTACGTCAGTTACCATTTAGGAAATTAGAACAGGGCGCACGGTGCGCCGTTTAATTTTGTCTAAATTTGTTGGGAGGATTTGTATGAAAGCGGGTCGATCGGGTCACGAACTCTGCAGGTTTTTTGCAGATTAAGTGTTTCTATTCGCGATTGTTGCGTTTATGTATGAACACATACATTTTTTTAAAATTATACAACCACTATTCAGTAACGTCATTAAATGTCAAGGGGTGACGCTACCTTTAATTTCTTTAAATGGAACACCCGGTATATCATTAGGTTTAAAATCTCAATAAATTTAAAACATTTATTCTATAACAAACATACCATATGTCTAAATTCAATTATTTCGGAAATATTGTGTTGTAAGTGAAGAAATGTTCAAAATGTCATGTTTCAGCCACCTGACAGTGTCCAAGTCTCGCTGAAAAGTGGGAAAGCCCGTATTTCAAATGTTGATGAGAAATAGATTGAAGTAAAATTTTGTTTTGAAGAGCCTGCAAAAGGTTTTCGTACAGTGACTATAAAGGAAGAAATCTCAAGGTGTTAGATCTGCAGATATAGGAGGCCATTCAAAGCTGGCTCGCCTTACTATCCACCTTCCAGGAAACGTTTCATCCAAATAGTTTCGGATATGTATACCACAATTCGTTGGTGCTTCATCTTGCTGAAACCAAATGTCATTCTGTATGTAATATTTGATCGTTATATTGATCATGGTATAAAGTAATTAAATTTGGTGTATAACTCTATTTCGATGTAAATGTAAGTAAGAATTAGCTGAATAATTTTACATGCTCATCAACATTTGTAAAACATGCTTCCATTTTTCAAAGCGGCTTGGAGACTGTCGGATGGCTGAAGGATGACATTTTGAACATTTGGTTAAATAACTTTTATTTTAAATTTTTGTTCATGTAAAAATCGTTACTTATGTTTTAAAATAAAATGTGTTGGTTTCCTTCATTTATTTGCTAATGTTCCGAAACAATAATTGAATGTAGACATATGGTGTCTTATAGAAGGATGTTTTAAATATATTGAGAATATTGAATAACTAACAATATACAGGGTGTTCGGGTTTGTGACAGGTGATGACGTACCTAAAACAGGGAATGCACAGTCAAACAGTAAAATTTTAGTCCTATAGGTTGTCAAAAACCCGAACAAACCCCGAATTTGATATCACTTTTCGTACTTCAGTAATTAAGCCGTTCCGGAACATTCGCTATTCGCTCAGCCCTATATAATCAGCAAATGTTATTGAGGAGACGCAAAAACTGCAATTTGATATCTTGTTACTAAATACTTAGGTAAAAATCCATCCCAAGTGTTGCACAGCCATACTCCTCTATTTTCAGTTAACAAGTGTATGTAGCTCAGTAGGCCAGCAGTGATGCCAGATAATAACGCGGACCTCGACCTAGCCAATTGAAAACAATGCTCAAACCCAACGCGGCTACTTCCGTACATACATATGCAAAAAGAATACGTTGCATCGCGAACTGTGGTGATGAGATTTCAAATTAGTGTGATATTATTATTGGCTGTGTTGCAAAATACACATTTTTTCCGGGTTAATATTATCGTTAGAGCAAAGCTAACAAAACTTTCTCAACTTTTAATGAGCTCAAAGATTAAATAACTATTTACGACGTTTCGTTTTCAAGTAATCATCATCAACTTCAAAATTTAAGAGCATTTTTTATTCTACATTCAATGATTTTCGTTTAAATACAATATGAGCCTTTTTAATCATCTTTATGAAATTTTCAAGATACGGACATGTATTTTCCAGAAATTGGAGGAACAGTTCAATGCAGTATGTACTAAAACGAATATTTTTTATAATAATCCACGACATAATAACCATAACACAAGTTAGTTTATTAACAATAACAAAACAGTAAGTAATTCTCCAAAGATAAAGAGCATCTTAAAACTATATAATTTAAGACATCCATTAACTTTGTAGAATTTATGGCGTTACGCTTTGAAAGGTTTCAATAACTAGTCATCTAAATTCTTCTTCTGTTTCCCTGGCCCAGTATGTTTTTGGCGATGTACCTATTCTATGGGTTGTTAATTCTTCATACTGTTTTGTTATTGTTAATAAATTATGTATCTTGTATTATTATTATTATTATTATTATGTAGTATAAAATAATATTAAAAAAATCATTTTTGTACATACTTCATTGAAGTGTTCCTTCAAAATTATGGAAAATACAGTTCCGTATCCTGAACATTTCATAAAGATGATTAAGAAGGCTTAAATCTTATTAAACGATAATGCGTCCTGCCCAGATTTGACATTTTCAAATCTGGGCAGTATTACAAAAAATGAAGTTGATGATGATTCCTTGGAAAAGGAACGTCGTATAAAAAAATTGTTGTATAATCTTGGGTTCATTAATAGTTCTTGTGAGAACGTTCCGCCAGTTTTGCTCTAACGTTAATATTAACGCCGGAAAAAAATAAAATTAAAAATTAAAAATTTCAGTTTTTTAAATAACTCAAAATTTAACATCTAACCAAAACTTTTATGTGGCATATTGTTAGTGGTTTGATTGCGATACTTTTTCTCATTTAATCTAAGTTATATTTGTTACCATTAGCGAGATCCCCATAGAGGACCTCCTTATCTTGGGCACCTTGTATACCTATATTAACTATCAGCCAACATGAAAGAGCTTCAATTATTAATCAATTATTTATACTTCAACCTAGACATGTAAAAGTACTATTTACTACCTGCCAAGAAGTTTATTAAATACTATTTGAAAACATTTTTTCAGATAATCTGAATATTATTTTACGCAAAAAAATCAATGTCAATCATACCCAAATAAACCTAACCAAAACAAATCCTTCTCAAGTACACCACCTGAATTTATATATCTTTATAATACAAGGTGTTAATTTGAAAACTTCTCAGCCTTAATATCCCACTTATAGTAAATAATATTAAAAATCGGAAAGGCACGTCAATTTTATTGTGAAGGGTGACGCTTTTAGGGAATCTTTGTAGCTATCGTGGTTTAAACCCTGGGAGTGGTAGATGTTATCCTTACAATCTTAAATGAGAATCTTAAATGGGCTCAAGTGCACATCATTGTAATAGTCGTTGAAATATCTTTCCAATAAAATACCTAATTTATTCTCTTTTTTGCAGTACTTTCCGAGAAATTGCGTTCCAATGCTGGAAGTAATTAGACCTTTTTACACATTTTATACATATTTGGTCTAGGTAACTAGTATAAAAACTAGTGATGCGGTATTCGAGTACAATAATCGGAGAAGAACTCGGCTCTTTAATGTACTCGCTATACTCGGATGCTCGTCTCGAGAATCAAGTACGGAGTTAAATTACTACTTTTCACTTTTACTCTCGGTCGATTCGATTTGGAACTAGTTTATCTGCAAAATAAAAGCTGTTGAATAATAGGAAAGTTTTGGACTTGCATTGTCTTTATTTGTTAAATATCACAACGTTTCAACTGGTAATTATCTCCAGTCGTATCAGTATATACAGTATTCACCTGAAGACGACTGGAGATACTTACCAGTTGAAACGTTGTGATATTTAACAAATAAAGACAATGCAAGTCCAAAACTTTTCTATTATTCAAGAAACACCATTGTCTACAACCTTCAAACAGACACATACAAGCTGTTATTGCGTCTGAATAAGAACCTGAGTGAAAACAGGGAGGGAATAGGATGGGAACAGACGTTGTTCTTTAATTTTTATTACAATTTTTGATTCTGAAAATAACGATTCTTTCCCAACACTACTGAAAACCATAAATCTCAGTGCAGGTAAGTTCTACTTACGTTCATTTTTGGAATGCGTATCTTGGAAACTACTAAAAAAATAATATGTTAAGGTATTATCGGAAAGATGGTATTCAAACGACTTTTTAAGTGATGTGTCACTTCCCATTTAAGATATTAATGGTAATATATATCTCTTCCAGGGGGTTAAACTACGAGGGCAGTAAATATTCTTTAAAAGCGTCCCTCTTCACAATAAAATTGACGTGGAATACCGATTTTTAATATTTTAACTGGAAGCAGCAGCAGCTATTAATGGTGGGCAAGTTTTCAAATTGACACCCTGTATAAATATATTATTTTTTTAAATATCCTGAACTCAAAATTACATAAATAGTGCAACCAATTCATATTGTCGCTTTCTAGTGTAACGCATTTAATATAAAAACAAAACTTTCAGTTAACAGATGCGTTAACAAACGGTAACAACATATAAATTTATACACCTCAACAATAAGTTTATAATAAATTAGTAATTATGAATAATCAATTAGCAATCTTGATCCATCATGTTTTTTCGAACAGTAAAGGGTGACAGGATTTGAGTTGGAAAAATTTCTTATTTTTTTTAAATATTCTGATCAGTTATTATTAAACATAACGTAAAATTGCTGTGTTATGGAAACCGAAGTTAGCCATTTAAGGTTTAATTGATTTATTAGAGAATAAATAAAATGTTTCAAATCAAGTCAACTAAGAACGAGTATACTGTGTATTATAAATATACAATGCTGAATTGGTATCTGCTCACTTACTAGGATATTTACGAAGCCGAGAAAAAATATGGTATTTTTCAGGTTTTACTGAGACACCTATAAAGTTTTAAATTCTTAAAATATTGTGGATATTATATTTGATAAGTTTATTCATTGAGTACAAACAAATTTACACAAAAATATATTAGATTAATTTAATTTTAATTAGTATGTATAGTTTAAATGCCATCCCGATAAGAAGATAGGGTTTAAACCAGAAATACTATAAAGTTTAGGACGAACATTATAAATTCCATATTATTCAATATTCCACTGACCACACTGACTTGTTTATGTCGGTTACACTGTGAGTTAGTTTGAGTTTTTTTCGGTACGCATGTAATTTTTAAAAAATTATTACAAATACTGTTAATTGGGAACATAAATGTCCAAGCTTTGATAGACTAACCCGTTTATTTGTTTCTATATCGATATTACATGGTTTTAAGTTACGATTACTGTTAAGGTACTATTTTAATGAATTTTTGAATTTCCGAAAACGATTTGTTCTGCAATATTATGGAATTTGTGCAGATATTTATTTAATAGTTAGAGTAGCTTGATAAAATTTGCTAAGGAAAAAAAATTAAATTAATTTTAATATATTTTTTAGGATTGCATTTACTACAAAATAACGCTTTTTAGTATTTGAAAATAAATCTGAATTTCCCAAAAAAAAAATTTCGAACAATACGTTTAACAATATTTTAACGAACATTTAATTAGAAATCAGAAGTTAACTTATTTTCATTTAAAATATGGGCATTGTATAGCCATTTATTTGGTGGAAATAAAACAAATAACTCATTTATGTTATATTCAGTATAAACAATACCAACACACATCCAAAACAATAGCCCGATTTCTAGTTTATAAATTGTAACTGTATCTTGGTCAATTTACACAAAAAATATACGATTTGTCCTCAAATAAATATTGAATGTCGGCAGCGGGGGTTACCGTCATTCTTTTCTACATTGTTTTAAGTTCAATAAAGCAAACTTTCATTAATTTTTATGGTCCAAAGAGTAGTTGGAATCGAATGGCTGATTTACTAGGTCGTAAAGCATAATTTTCCTGAATAAAATTTTAGAGAAAATGATTTAACCAATTTAAGGCGGGTCTTCACTTCTTGAGCGATGAAAACAGATAGATTGAACGATTTTAATTATAGGAATTTATATACAGATTTACTATTGAATTTCTTATTAATAATTTGAGGAAGGAATATTGTAAGATTTACATGATATTTAAATATTCTGTAATATACCGGGTGATGCATCGTTGAGTTGAACATAGGAAATCCTCTGTAATTTTTGAGGAGACTGATGGCAAGCCAAGAAATTCATAGTTCAGATAATACAATACAACAAGCACCAGGAAATAATTTCTATGAGGCTATTGCCAAAAGTTGAAGTAATTATGAAAATATTATCACTGGTACTAATTTTCGTTTTGTCAATGTCAAAATTTAACTACTGGTATTTGCTGTATTACGTGGTTTTGCAATCACGTTTAATTGAATAGCTTAGAATTTGTTCACCAAATTTCAATTCAAACTTGGTAAATGGGTTTACAATGGCGACCTTTTCAAGCAGTTATAAAGCAGTTTTTCTATAAAATGTACATGGTAGCCAATATTCAGTCGCCTCAAAAATTACATAGGATTTCCTATATTCAACTTAATGATGAATCACCCAGTATACGTCTAATTAAATAATGAATGAAATTATTTTTTTAACCTATTCATAAAACTCTAATAAATACAAAGAAAGTCTACTTACTTGTCAGGTGGTAGTATATTATATAAACATGTATGGAGAATCATTTCCTAACCACCCGAAGCTGTTATAAAATAAGGAATAAACCAATAATAACACAGATATTTTGCGGACTAAAAATCCGTAACGAAGTGGGATATCAGAAAAACCATTGTACTAGTTATATTATCAACTCTAGTGAGTAGAATATAACTTTCAGCGCCATCTCATAGTAGCCCTATACTATACAATCCGCTCGCTGTTAGTGTCAGGTGGCTAGGAAATTATTTTCTATATCTACAGGTATAGTTAACCGTGATATATCCTCTCTATATATTACTTCGCCCTTCATATTTAGCTCAGAGTATCATTTATATCTTAATTTAGCCAGGATTCCGAGAATACTAAGTACGATATGATAGGCACACTCAGTCACACTTAACAATAGTTCCCTCAGTTTTGTGTTAAAATCCGTAACGTTTTGGTATTATATGATTAAATTAGTTTACCCGTCGAAACTTCTTTTCTATCAATCGGTAGTGACGTGTAGCCAAATGGAGTGTAACACCCTTGAGGTATTTAATGGTAAAATTTTTTTCACCATTATTGAGATTACGCAATGACACTACCAGTAACTCCTAAGCTTCAGTTAGCTGTGGTACTAACAAGTCTTTGAGATTCTATCGTTCGAAATAGGATTGGTCAGGGCCCATTTTCAGTTCTACATTACTAATTTTGGATCAATTCTTTAAGACTTTCCTTGCAGGCCTTTTACTTGTTTTGGTAGGAATTGTCTTTCTCTAGGGTTTCCAATCCTTCTAGAAAGGACGTCATCCTTCTTCGCCATTAGTCACAATACTAGAAAGTTATACTGAATACCTATCACTAGAAGTAGATTTAGTGAAATTATAGAACATGATGTTTTTCTCATGGTACTTTTGATCTTCTAACTCATCGATGGCGTTCGCAGGCTACCTCTTTGGGTACTTCCGCATTTAAAGTTTCGACAGGCATTCGGAGTTCTACAACAGTTTGTTTCAGAATAGCAAATTCATGTTCTAATTGTTAATACATTCGATATTTAAATCGAGGTACTATTAAGGTTTATTAAATTTAATTAATAAGTCATTTTTTTTAACACATACGAGCTGTTTTATTATAAATTATTTTGTGAAAAAAAACGAGTCGCGTATTATTCAGCGTAAACAATACCTAAAAACAAATTATCCGAACAATTTCCGTGTTGTTGAGTGAATGACATCAAAAATGCAGTAAATAAATGACCTGCTGAACAGGCCTGTTTGCGTGTTTTAAATAATATTTAAAATTTAATATTTACGTTCACGATTTTAACAATTGCATGCCATTTATTATGTAAATCATATATGGTATATTAACCGAAAAATTCTTCTTAAATATGAGTAGTTTCTTGGTACACGAGTAAAAGTAAGGGTATATAATACGTTTTATTTAACTCGACACCAAATCTTATGGGTATCGACCCTTCGTTTCGCGAATCTGATTATGACCTACAGATTGGAGAGCATCCCTCGAGATATCCGATTTCATCCAGTCCTAAAGACCTTTAATAAACCTGTACCTAAGGTTTTATCTGGTGTTATATTCTTTTTATATGAATCGCTTTCAATTAGTGTAGACTATCCTTAGTTACATTTGATTAGTCGTAAATACGACTACTGGTTAAATAACCATGGCCGTTCCCGTTGGACAGCTTGGGGAGCATCCCACGAGATATCCGATTCCATCCCGTCTGGCCACCGGCGTGAATGGATTGGAAATGGAGATGATATATTTTCCCTCCTCCCTATTTTTTGTATGCACGCCATGTTAGCCGTGGGATAGGAACCCACATAGCATAAGAGCATATTTTTCGGTTAAATAGAAATAATTAAACAGGTGTCTTGACTAGCCGAAAGGTTGTGCTCTATTGCGTTACACATCACGTTTCGAAAAAGTATCGGAAAAGTGTTTTAGAGGTTTGTATCCATAGATCCAGTGGATCGGTCACAGCATGCTCGAAAAATATGTTGTGTAGAAGACAGTAGTATTTTGGTTGAGTCTCGTACAATAACTTGGCTCAAATTTATGGTGAATAATACAATGAAGAGCGCTAATGATTATATACACACACATAAAATTTAAAAAGAGTCGATAAATTACTTAGTGGTTTATAAATTACATTTACGACATCTCCTTGTATTGTCTGGCAAGACTCTGGTGACCTAATATATCCTGATGGAAGCGTTTCTCGTGTTCGTCGCCATATTTTACGAGAATGTTTATACGAGTCCAGAATCAATATGTTGAAAGACGTTTCACGATTTACGATACATAACAGAGCAAGAGGCAAAGAGCACCGCGAGCACACAATAAATCTCAACCTGGATAGTTTGGAAAGTCGAGCTAATCCAGTTGATGATATTATTATCATTATATATAAATTCCGTACACATATCTATGGATATAACTCATTAATCGTTTGCAAAATCATGTTGACAAGTCTTATCAAGGAAGTACACAAAAATTATTTATTATTAAACCCTGCTAGAGGTCAAGAGCATGGGGGACCTTTTTCAATTCCACTTATAGACATTCAAAACACAAATTGATTCACCGCAGCTAGTCTTGAGTTGCTAAGTTAAGCGGTCAGATGCACTTGAAAGCCGAAGAACTCTATGTTAACTTCCGATGGCCATTGAAACAGCAATCATTAAAGTAATTGATGTTGACACAAGCGGACGGTCCATGTAGCCTACAAGCCGTAGGGCCTTTCTGGCTCTGAATACAAACTTGTGTTTGGTTACACAGGCCAAGATCTAATTAAGTTATATCTACGCTTGGCTATTTAGGCAAAATCAAGGCATTATTAGAGCTGCATATTGGTGTACAATTAGCTTAAACTGTGCAAGCAAAGAGATGATATATTCAAGTTACACATTACCGTAAAAACCAGATTCCAAAAAAATTTTGTGTCATTATCTTCATATATGCTGGGGAAGAATACACTTTACTGTGATTAAAAAAATAAACTTTATACATATTTCTTTGCAAGGACTGTATGTTTTTTTTTACTGGCACAGTAAATATTTTGATTCGACGACGACCTTCGTGGCTTGTTTGTTACTCACTTTCGGAGACCCAAATGTTAGCAAATTTTAATTTTCTCTCTTCATTTAAATCAAATAAGTGCGAATAGGTATCACGCCCTCAAAATGAGACCGTATTAATTGCATCGGTGACAGAGCAGAGTATACACGGACTTCAATTTCATATCTGCAGTTTACTAAGGACTTAATTGTTTTCTACTTCAGTTTTGCATATCAAAATCAAAACCTGTTTGACCGGCTGATATATCGTTTCAATTGATTGTGCTGTATTTTGCGCTATTGTAAGAAATAAAACAGTTGTTGCAAGTTTTATATTATAATAACCTACGTTTGAGTACGGTTTGATATGTGATATATGACCTGATAGAGCTATAACCATCCTATGATTTATATTGGTTGCATTTACCACTTAGTTTAAATTTCGTTCATATAATTTTCGTTTATGTTGCTTAATTTGTAATAAATTTATTTTTAAACGAATAGATGTAAAGATATAAATAACCCTAAATAGGATATTGTGCTGAATTTTGTATATTATATTGCAGAACCCATTTGGAATAAAAGACTTAAAAAAGTTACAAAACAGAACCCGGCGTTTTTTTGGTTTTAAGAAAATATCTTTATTCTTTTGTTTTTTTGATGAAGGGAAATCATTTTAACTTTTAACCTTTACTACCAGAAAATTGTAAGTTCCAACAAAATTGCGAATTGCTGGTTAATATTCGGTCTTAATTATTCATCAGAAATTTTCGGGCTAGTTACCGTTACCGTTGCCGTAAAAATCCGATTTCAGTTAAAACCCGATTTTCCTAGGAGAAACTAATTTTAACTATCGTTAAATTCGTTAATTCTAGATTTAACTAGTTAAAACTAGAATTAAGAAGTTAATTAAAAGTGGCTAATTTTCTCCTTAAGAGAACTTAGTACTGCCAATGGCAATTTCTGGGGGTCTAAAATGGAGCCATTATTGCGATGGGCCAAACATATATGTAGATAAATTGGCAAAGAAATTGAGTAGTGTGTTTGCGCAATGCGCATTGTTCCGAGGGAGAATCTTATGATGGAAAATTTTGCATATTTCACTCATATATGACATATGCAGTGTTAGGGTGGGGATATGCAGCAAAATGCGCATTGTTCCGAGGGCGAATCTTATGATGGCCTATTTTGCATATTTCACTCATATATGACATATGCGCTGTTATGGTGGGCACATGCCGCAGTGTGCAGAGGGCAGCATTCTGGCAGGTTTGCGTTTCAGGGACGACTGTAGAGATGCTTTTAAACAATTTCAAATTTTAACTTTGCCCTCTGCATATATTTTCGGTCACCTGATATACATAAAAGACTAGGAAGATGAACACAGAATTTATGTGGAGGTCCACAACTATGTTTGTGAACACCTCCGACTAAAAAGGTGCCAGAATGGTCCATGCTATTATGTAATGAAATTTTACAACTTCCAGATAACTACCATGAGCTTACAAGATAAAAGTTAAAAATTTCAATAAAAAAGTTGTTAAGGTTTTCAGTGTTCAGGAGTTTATGGACTTTCTAGGACAGTTTTACCTTAGTAAAAACTCGTTTTAACTAGTAAAACTCATTTTCAATTAAACCAGTATGAAATTTTTAGTTTTAACTACGATTATAAGACAATTCTAGTTGTAACTACTTAACTCTAGAATTGACGAGGCAGGATAGGTAAAACTAGTTTTTCCTAGGAAGATCGGGTTTTAACGGCAATCAGGATTTTACGGTAACAGATATACGTGAAAGCCACAAACTCCATGTTGACGCCCATCAATGAAATATCATTAAAGTAATTAATGAATGTTGACATAAGAAGACAATTTATGTATATCCGACAGGTCGACGAGCATTTATTGTTCCAAATGTACACTTGTGTTTGTTTTGTTCCTATCGAAAACGTCGGTAATTATTATTTAATAATTAAGTGGGCGTTCTACGTTAAAGTACAAGGGCTTAATTCTTAAGATAATATTTCATCGAAAGTAAAAAGCAAAACTTGCGAAGTGGTGATTATGCTCGGGTCACCAGCATAGCTGTAAACTTTAATATCCCTACCACGTCAGCGAAACCGTTGGTATTTAATGATTAAAATATTTCTCGATAGAGCCACGAGAAGAGCAATATATTTTTAATATAATAAATAATTTAATATAACCTTTAATATAATTTAGCTACAAAATGGTTTTGAAAACATTTTAGCCTCTAATCTTAAGTGATCTTACCAGTCTAAATTAATATTTAGCATGATTTTATATATTGGGTAAATTCGTGTTGTTGAATAAACCATCCTCTTAAATTCAGGTAATATCGATGAATCGACAATAATTCTTAGTATTTAAAGCATTTGGAAATCTTTGGCAATACTGTAAGTACAACTCTATGATTCTCTAAACAATTGTCATCAGAGTAATTGATATTGACGCGAGAATATGTAGCCTAAATGCCAGCGGTCCTTCAAACAGCACTATGTTGGATTACATAGACGATGGTTTAATCAAAGATATACACAGGGTGTTAATTTGAAAACTTCCCATCCTTAATATCTCGCTTTTAATAAATAATTTTAAAAAATCGGAAAGACACGTCAATTTTATGGTGAAGGGAGGCGATTTTAAAGAACGTTTGAAGCCTCCATGGTTTAACCCCCTCGTAAATGGAAAGGGGGGGGGGGTCCAGATGCATATCATTTTGAAAGTAGTTGAAATCCCTTTCCAATAATATCATAATCTAGCGTATTTAGTAGCACCCAGCCCCAAGAAACCGCGTTCCCTCTCAGGGGGTTATACCATAAAGCATCCCCCTTCACACCAAAATTAACGTGTCTTCCCAATTTTTAATATTATTTACAGGAAGTGCGATGTTAAGGGTGGGTATATTATCAAATTAACACCCTGTATGTTGTTTAAACACAAAAGAACAAGTTGGTTATTATGTAAGGATTCGTAATAAATGTAAATTGTTACTATTATTATTTGATATCCGAAAATATTTTGTTATTAAGAAAATAAGAATCAGGACGGAAAAGTAAAAGACGTTTAAATTGAGGTAAAGTTACGTATTTTGGGAACGATAATGAGCAGCAAAACGACGAAAATTACAAATATTGCAAACCATCCAGAGGTATCAAAAATAAAAACAAGCGAAATTTCATACTTTCGTTCTTTATTCTTAAAGGCTTTCTTTTTTAATCTATGAAAAAGGGGGAACTTTTTTTTACAACAGACTGTTCTGCGTATTCTTTCATAATATGTATTTTTCATAATTCTCGTTCAGTTTCCTTATACAGTGTGTCCCAGGATAAGCGAACCTATACAAGACAATAAAAAAAACTTCGAATTAAAACTTGACCATTTGGGATCTCGGCCTGCTTGATAGAAAATAAAATTTAACATATTATAATTTTTATGAAATCAAGCAGGCTTTTACCGGAGCATTATTTTTCTTTTCAGCCTACCAAATGGAAGATGTTGGCCACCCGGCATCGCCCGGTGAGATACCGGGTCTAGGACTATTCGCCGTCGCCGCTTTGCCGTCGCCGGTTCGCCGGCAGCCGATTCGCCATGGGCCGTTACGCCGTCAAGTAGAAATTAATAAAATACGTAATTAAGGGTGTTTATGATATATGGCTAAATTATTTCAAAAAGTAAAATAATATAAACCTCTAACAAACCCGAACAAACCCCATTCTAGGATATAGTACTGTAATAAAATTTGTAATTAGGCTTCTTGGAATTCAACTTCAATATAACGTCAGCTTAATTAGTAAATCACATAAGTCCAAATAGCAAAACAAAAGAATTTTATCGTTAGTAAACAATTTTAGAAACGATAATATAACAGATTATCTCAGAGTTTTAGCTCATAATTATGAAATGTAATAATTTTCTTTTATATATTTGTAGTATAATATCTTAGAGGTTTATATTATTTTACTTTTTCAAATAATTTAGCAATGAATATCATAAACACCCTTTATTACGTATTTTATTAATTTCTACTTGACGGCGAAACGGCCCATGATGAATCGGCTGCCGGCGAACTGTCCCGTCGGCGAACCGGCGACGGCGAATAGTCCTATTCCCTGAGATACCATTGCATCGGTTTAGGTGGAGTCAAGTTTGCTCCTTGAGTTAACTTTTGCTCATTGAGTTGACGTTTCGTCGCTGTGCCGATGTTTCCGGTTACCAGGGTGCGACCCCCCCAAAAATAGCATGATAGAAGCTCCAGGCCCAAAATACTCCGGAGGTAAACTCGCCCCCCATTCGGATCTCCGGGCGGGGGCTGGACTTGGGGCCCCATCAAGCGAAGTTCATCAAACAACAACCATTTTCGACAATTTACTGGGATCTAACAACACTCAACGAAGAAATGGTGTGGCACCTGCAGTTGCTAACCAACCCAGAACTAGCAACTTCAAAATTGATTTATGCTATATTAGAGGGCTTAACACGAACATCAATTCAGTCCACCAGCACTTACAATCTTCCAAGCCTCACGTGCTCGCACTCACCGAGACAAAGGTTAATTCGTCAACAAACACCGTCAGCTATTTATACCCTGGATACGATTTTCATTTCCCATTCCGACGCAATGTCGGCGTATGTATTTTTATTCGAGATGATCTATGCTACCAACGAGAACCTACACTGGAACCGAAAGACTTCGATGTAATGAGGTTTAAAATATCAACGCCAAAAATCACCAAGTTTATCTGCTGCCTTTACCGTCCTCCAAGTGATACCATTACAGAGCCCTTTTCTCATCACTAGCCAATACAATCGACTTCTTGCAAACCAACCATCCAAAAGCCGAGATTGCTATCTTTGGCGACTTTAACGTCCACAATGTCAACTGGCTTAAATACTCAAATACAGACGATGAGCAAGGCCGCGAGGCCGAATCCTTCGCGATAAGTTCTGGTCTAACTCAACTCGTGGAAGAATCAACGCGGATTCCAGACCGAGCTGGAGATTTTGCTAGTCTTTTGGATCTTTTCTTAACGTCAAATCCTGATCTATATAAAGTCACCGTACAGCCTCCGTTAGGATCTTCCGATCACAAACTTATTTCAACTCTAAGCGAACTACCAATTAATTCTGAACAACCTCCTAAACCTCGCAAAATATGGCATTACAGATCGGCCAAGTGGGAAGACCTGAAAGACCATTTTAGCACTTTTCCTTGGATGAGCGTGTTAAAATGTAAAATAAATATATGATACTTATGAACTTAATTAGTCAAAGGTTCTAACAACAATGAGAGCGCGCCTAGCAACGACCAGGAGAGAAGTCAACAAGACAGCAGCAAGAAGAAAAGTCATAAGTTTACGTTGTATTATCCTCTGTTTCTTTTACATAAAATACAAGTTTTAAAAAGCAAAAATACCATAGATTAATACAGTCCACTAAATTGAAGAGGTGGGGCAACACCTGACCATAGAATTTGATCCCACGATCCGGATGAGAAACAGAGCATACCAAGATAAGTAACAGGAATCGTCCATGTTTCCTTTTCCCGTTTAACCGTAGTTTCGATTTGTAATTTCAAGTAGAATACGAATTTTATTTGTGCATTTTCGGGATGTTTCGAGAATATTCATACTATAATTTTTAATTAACAAATGATATTTTCACGATTATTTGCGATTAATTTGATTATGTTGCTGTCACAAGATTGATTTTGATTTACAATTGATGTACGATTACAATTCCAGCAGATTTTATTTTGATTAAAGGCTTTAAAGCGCCTGAGCACGATTTTGATTACTTTCTTGAGTTTTAGATATCTGAAATTGATAGGTATTTTGAAATATTGATATATAAGTTACCAATGCAATGGTAGGTTTTGCTGGAAGTTACTAAAAATGTTACATTTGTTTGGGTAGTACAAGATTTTCCAAGTAAGTTTTAGATTATTAGATTGATTAATACGATTTATTATTGATATTGAGTGATATATTGATATTTTGAGTGTTCAATGAAATTGGATTCGATTACGTACAACGGTACTTGGTTCTCTTGATTATAAAAAGTGAGTGGTTCGATTTGGTTACAGACGATTAAAACGATTTTTTCGAGTATAAAATGGCGGAATTAGATTTGTTGATAAGAAAAAGAGGCACGGCCAAGTTTAAACTGACAAACTTTGGAAAATATATTGAGCCCCTTCGTGATGCTTTTTTAAACAATAAAGAGTTAAATACGAAGGAAATTATCGAACTTCAATTTAAAGTCAATAAATTGGAGCTTCTTTATGATGAATTTGAGTCTGTTCAAACAGAATTAGAAATGATTTGTCCTCTTGATCAACTCGAAAAGCAATACGAGGAGAGGAGTAAATTTAGTGATTGCCATGTAGATATGTTGGCGAAAGCAAAAGAGGTTTTAAATAGATATGATAATAATGAGAATTCCTCGATTACTTCAGCAAGTGTTCCTCAAGTTAATGTTTCAAACAAAGATAATTTAAATTTTGTCAAATTGCCTTCGATAAAATGTCCAACGTTCAATTGTGAGTTTAACAAATGGCTAGAGTTTAAAGATACATTTGAAGCCCTATTTCATAACAACTCTACTTTATCAGAGATTCAAAAATATCACTATGAGGTCATGTTTAGGTGAGGAAGCCCTCAAAATTATTCATAGTTTGGAGTTTGCAGCACATAGCTATATAGATGCTTGGTCATTACTCTGTGATAGATTTGATAATACTTGATTATTGGTTAACAATCATATAAAAGCTTTATTTGAAATTGAAACCTTAACAAAAGAGTCATCGTCAGGTTTACGTAACTTAATCGATTTAGTAAATAAACATCTAAGGGCATTGAAAACGCTTAAGCTTCCAACGGAACATTGGGATGCTTTGATTATTTATATGATTGCATTTAGATTAGATAAAGGTACCATACGAGAATGGGAGCAGTCAAAAAATGATAAAATGTTGTCAAATTTAAAAGATTTCTTTAATTTCTTAAAAAACAGAGCCGATTTTCTTGAAACTTTAGAATTAAATGATATTCAAAAAGTAAGAGATACGCGATTAGCTGATGGTAGAAAAACAAGGCGTCATAATTTTTTGATTAGTGGTTCTAATGATAGATCTGAACAAAAATGCAATTTCTGCAAAAAGGCTCACTTAATCTATAAATGTCCAGAATTTTTAAAAAAGACCATAACAGAAAGATGGGATGTTGTAAAAAAAATGCGATTGTGTTCAAATTGCTTATGTTTTGGGCATTATAGCTTCAAATGTGAATCAAGTCATTGTAGATTTTGTAATAATAAGCACAGCTCTCTATTGCATAATAAAAATAACACCGTCGATAACCAGAAAAATCAGAGTAATGAGGTACGAGATTCTGAAAAGCATGAACATACGTTTAATGGTTCCTCGATTATAAATGCTGCAAGTTCAAGTAACGATAATTATGTTTTGCTGTCCACAGCTATTGTGGAGGTAAGAGATAGTAAAGGTAAATATCATAGAGCTCAAGCTCTCTTAGATTCAGGCAGTCAGTGTTCATTTATTTCTGAAGAGTTTAAAAACAAGTTAGATTTGAAAGTCGATAGTGTTGACATTTCTATTTCCGGGATTAATAATAGCGTCAGTTCAAACTTAAACTCTAAATGTAATTTATTGATTAAATCAACAATAAATAATTATCAGACACAACTACCATGTCTAGTAGTACCAAAAATAACAGATAGTTTGCCTCCGTATAGGTTCAATATGTCAGATTGGTGCATTCCAAAAAACATAAAATTAGCTAATCCATCATTCAATGTTCCTAGACCAGTAGATATTTTGATAGGCGCAGATTTGTTTTGGAATATTATTGGCAAAGAAAAGATACTGTTAGGTAAAGACAAACCTATTCTAATTGAAACCTTGTTTGGGTATGTGGTAACAGGTTTAATTAGTAGTCCCGTTGAGAAAAAAGTTCATTGTAATTTTGTTGTGAATGATGATCTAGAAAGGTTTTGGTCAATAGAAGAAATCCCAATTGAGTCACCTCCTTTAACCAAAGAGGAGCAGATTTGTGAGGATTATTTTAACAAAACAGTTTCACGCGAAATTTCTGGAAAATTTGTGGTAAAGTTTCCATTAAAAGAAAATCCCCTAGATTTAGGCGATTCACGAGATTTGGCGATTAAAAGATTAATTCTTCAAGAGAATAGATTAAAAAAGGATGATATGTTAAAAAATAAATATTTTGATTTTATGGATGAGTATATCGAGTTAGAACATATGAAGCGATTAACGAATAGCCAGTCGATTAATATGTTTAGATGTTTTTTACCTCATTTCGCTGTTGTGCGTAATGACAGTCTAACTACAAGTGTTAGGATAGTATTTGATGCTTCGGTTAAAACTAAATCAGGAAAATCTCTTAATGATATACAATATCCAGGGCCAGCGATACAAAACGATATATTTGGAATTATGTTACGTTTTAGGGAGCATAGATTTGTTGTAATCGCTGATATAGCAAAAATGTACCGGCAGATTCTTATTCATCCTGATGAAAGATACTTACAAAATATAGTATGGAGAAATTATTCAAATGATGATATATCAGTTTATGAGTTACAAACAGTGACGTATGGCACATCTAGTGCACCATATTTAGCTATTAAATGTATTAAAAAATTAGCTTCTGATAATAAAATTACATATCCTGTTGAATGCGAGTTGATTAATCGTGATATGTATGTTGATGATTTGATAACTGGATTTAATGACGAAGAAAAAGGTATTGTCATTTGCAATCAAATTTCAAAAATATTAAAGTCAGCTTCTTTTCCCCTCAGGAAATGGGCATCTAACAGTAATGCAATTTTACAAGGTTTAGAAGATACCTCTGATGCTTTTAGCATTCTTGAGCTAGGTGAGAATGATAAAGTAAAAACGCTAGGACTTCAGTGGCTTAGTAATCCAGATTTGTTATCGTACAAAGTTTTAGCTAGGTCGGAAAAGTTGCCAATAACAAAAAGAACTTTACTTAGTAATATTGCTAAAATTTATGACCCACTAGGGCTAATCAGTCCTTGTATTATTATTGTCAAAATTTTAATACAGAAATTGTGGTCACGGAAATTAGAATGGGATGATATGGTGCCTTCTGATTTAACGAATAAGTGGGAGTATTTTCAGTCCAAATTAGCTATTCTTAATGAACTAAAATTTTCTAGATCTGTTATGTGTGATATTCCGATTAATATTGAATTGCATGGATTCAGCGATGCAAGTTTAGAAGCGTATAGTGCTACAGTTTATATAAGAACGATTGATTCTAGTGGAAATATTTATGTTAGATTACTTTGCTCAAAAACAAAAGTCGCACCTGTAAAAGCTTTAACTATTCCAAAGTTAGAACTATGTGGTGCTCTTGCACTTGCTCGATTAGTAAAACAAGTTTCTGATTCTCTTACATGCAAATTTGAAATTTACTACTGGTGTGACTCTCAGATTGTATTGTGTTGGCTTAAAACAGATGCCAACAAACTTCAAGTTTTTGTCAGTAATAGAGTAGCTGAAATTCAAAGATTGAGTGAGATATCTAAATGGAGTTACGTTAATACAAAAGACAATCCAGCTGACGTTGCTTCTCGAGGAATGTATCCTGACGATTTATATAATTGTAATGCATGGTGGAATGGACCTTTGTTTCTTTACGAAGATGCAAACTGGCCGCGAGAAATTCAGTTTAACAAAGCTTGTGATATTCCAGAGATACGCAAGCAGCGCAACGTATTTGCGACTACTGTAACTCAATTTTTAGATTTTGATAGGTTTTCTTCATTGCAAAAACTTCAGCGAACTTTAGTATACTGCTTAAGATTTATTTCAAATTCTAAAAATAATAAAAATAAAGATACTGGTTCAATTACTGTTCCCGAGATTGATAAAGGTATGCAACATTTGCTAAAATTAGTACAACGCGAAAGTTTCGCGACTGAAATTTCTATTCTTCAAGGTGATAAACACCTAAGTACCAAAAATAGGTTACTCTCCTTAACTCCATTTTTAGATTCAGATGGTTTGTTGCGGGTTGGGGGGAGATTAAAGCATTCTTCTCTATCTTTTGATGAGAAGCATCCTATTTTGTTGGACGGTAAACATAAGTTAACAAAATTGATTTTTCAATCTGAGCATAAGAGATTACATCATGCAGGTCCCCAATTATTATTGTATTCCGTGCGTCAAAAATATTGGGCTACGTCTGGCATGAATGTAGCAAAAATGATTGTGAGAAATTGTATTCGATGTTTTCGGACTAAACCAGTAGTGATAGATGGGATGTTCACCATCAATCTCCACACACCCTACTGCGCATGCCTGCCATCTGTCATCTGTCATGTCATGTGTCATGTGTCATCTGTCATCTGTCATCTGTCATCTGTCACGTCATGTGTCATCTGTCAGTGGCCCTAACTACCAGTGGCCCTAACTACCAGTGGCTCTAACTACCAGTGGCCCTAACTACTTGAGCCCTAACTACCATGCTAACTACTAGTGGCCGCGTATGTTCTTTGTGACAGGAGCCCCGGCCGTAGCTTCGAGGGGCCGCGTATGTTCTCTGTGGCAGCCGCGTCTAGCACTTCTTTGTGATCCATCCGTCACTATCTTCAAGGAGGTCCCAAAGTCGCACGTTTAAACCTGAAAAAAAGTTCTACCATCTGCAAGCCTCGAACCGCCGACCTCTAGATTGATAGCCGGGAGTCATACCATTGAGCCGTCGCGGCAATTGATATAAGTTTGCAACTATGCGTACTGTTAATACCGCTGCATGCGCTTAATTAACCAAATTGTCAAGAAGATGCTTAATAATATGTAATGGTGGCCGTTATATCAATATATATGCTGTTAGAATATAGACAAGTTCACTATATTTGTGCTCAAGACCCATTGACAGATGCGTTCAAGACCCGTTGACAGGTGCGTTCAAGACCCTTTAACAGTAGGCAACCATATATTGTGCTAATACGAAGAACCATAAAAGGTGTTATTATTGAATAAAGTAACTAGGTGTATAGAACTATAAATAGGCAGATGGCATTGCGTATTAATTATTGGCTTATAGAAGATGGTTAATAATATGTAATGGTAACAGTTATATCAATATAAATGCTGTTAGAATATAGACGAGTTCACGGTAAATTTGCTTTCAAACCCCCTTTAAGACAATGACAGTAGGCAACCAAATATTGTGCTAATACGAAGAACCATAAAGGTGTTATTATTGAATAAAGTAACTAGGTGTATAGAACTATAAATAGGCAGATGGCATTGTGTATTAATTATTGGCTTATAGAAGATGTTTAATAATAGGTAATGGTGACTGTTATATCAATATAAATACTGCTGCTAAAGACTGTTGGAATATAGATGAGATGGGTATTTGCTTTCATGTTTAATAGTAGGCACACATATATACGAAGAAGCATAGTGTATTATTGATCAGATGTATAGACCTATAGACAGATGGTATCATTGGCTTCTAAAACATAGAGGGCGCTAATATCATATTATTTTAAGTATAGAGGTCATTCAAGAATGCTATATTTTATTATGCAGCAATGTGAATATGGGGTATACGTAATTACAGTACGTATCAACGTAGAGTAACGCAGCAACTGTAATCAATACTTCTATCATAATTGGTAGTAGATAAAAAACGAGAACACACACAACTAAAGTATTTATTAACAACATCAAAACAGAAATAGCTAAAAAGTATAACCTCCGTTAGGAAGAAGAATTAGGGAAAACAAAGAACAAAATGTACAGTAAATATGGTTATAGGTCGTGTCCACACTGTATATATAATGTTTGGCAATCGTCCTGTAAAAACGTATATCTGTGAAAGGTATCAAACAGCTGTCACAAATTATTAGATTATAAAAATATTAGATGCAACAATGTGGATATTACAGTATGGCAATTAATACTTAAGTACGTATCATGTAACAAAGCGCAACGTTAAAGGTACGCAGGTAAAAAAAAGATGAGAATATAAGGGTATGCATTTATTAACAGTTAAAGACATACTACATTAACATAAATACGATAAATAAACATTAATTAGGGAAACACAGAACAAAATATAAACAAAAAGTAATCCATAAATTTAAGGTAGGTAGCACGTTACGCTTATGGAAATATAGTGAAAAGTAGTTTAATGCGGTACTGAACGTCTTAGATCCATGTATTTATTATAGAAATATATTAAAATAGATTAATAAAATCAGTAAAGCCCAACAAAATATATAAACATGTATTGAGTGTAAGGTAGCATGGTAATTGCCATTCGGTGGTAAAAAATCACCCATCGCCAGGTGCAGTTGCAATATATTACAATAAATATAGTACATCCATACCTGATAATAAGTAATTTATAGAGTAGATGCTAGTGTGAAATTAAAGTTATTTCCTTGAGGATATGCGGTGGGTAACTATGGCCCTGTAAACAGAAGAAGATACAGGAATATGCATTAAAGATCGGCAATTAGTATTCGTACAATGTTACAGTTGCTTATATTAATAGTATTATTGTCACATTGAAAGAAAATACAGAGGCGGACTAAAACAGTTTCTATGATCAAAATCAACGTAATAACAGTACCTAATTCTCGGATAACATACCCTAAACCCTCTTTTAAACAGGAAAAACACTGTAATAAGCCACTAAACAGCTGTAATAAACAGGAAAACAGCTGTTAAACTACTCTTTTAAACAGGAAAACACTAGTGTCTTTGTAGTGTTTCTGTTGTGTCAGTGTTGTCTTATTGTTGTCTTATTGTTGTCTTAGTGCTGTGTCATTGTTGTCTTAGTGTTTTGTCAGTGTTTTCTGCAGTGTTTACGCAGTGTTGTTGTTCTGCATACGTTGTGCAGGTGTTTTGTATCACTCTTAGCTGGTCAAGGGAACATACAACGTAAATCAGAGGCGATTATACCAAAAATAGCTTACACCTAGATGGTTCATCATTAAATCTTGAACAAAACAAGGCTTCTTAACCTGAAAACCACTTAAACCCCTTTTTAGAGCACAAACAAGGCAGTGTGTTTGTTGTACTATGTTAGTGTTTTTTATAGTGTTATTGTTTACGTACGGTCTTGGCTTTGTACTGTATAGTAGTTAATAAAGTTAAAGACGACTTTTCGAAAATTAGTATTCACACTAATACAATTACTACATCAATACACCCACACACAACCTAGTTATACCGAAACAAAATAACAAGAACAATAACATAAATACTATAAATAAACACTCATAGCAATAGGATCATTCCGAAAGAATGCACATAGAATAATAACGAATACGCTCCTGAAATAAAAAGATATAATAATAATGCGCCGCCAGCAGCACCTGCATTCCGGATGTGAGGTAATCCAAATAAGGAAAACGACAACAGGAATTAATCATTATTTCATTCAATATTATAGATATTAAAGATAGGCAACTAATTAAACTGCAAACCAATATACATTAAAAACATGGCAGACATAAACATTACGCAGACGAACTATATATTCATACTTGCAATAATCACGAATACTAAAAAGGCTCTCTAGAAATCTACATAACAAATGCCCGTAAACCAGATATAATTGAACAAATCTGAGCATGTTATGTCAGGATACCATTTCACATCACAAGGTATGAATTAATTACATAAAATCAAGAACGAAGTGGATACAATGAACCACAGGCGAGATATAATCACCACAACTAAAATATATGGAGGTTTCTACTACTGGGTATGTATTATGTATTTAAAACTAAAATAGAACGATGTACCTAGCCGCAGGCGAGAATTGGCGATGGTATGTAATACATCGCACATGATATCCTACCCTCTGGTACTCCTCTAGGGCCTCCATATTAATCCGAAAAAGTAATTGCAATCAGACTATAACCGCTGACCTATGGGTTGCTAGGTATGCATCACAGAGACGATCGACGGATTTATGCAAATAATCGTGTTGATGACGCCGTTGCACGTGCTTAAGATGCATAAATTAAACACCTAATTTGATATTTATTTCATGAAATTACGCTATCTATGTTCTAGAAGGTGTACTTAATATACAGCATAAATTGAGGCTACTTTGATACACTGATACAATAATTATACCTATACGTGGCAGCGACTAAAAGCGAGGTTATGGTGTCGGTATATCAACATAATAATACATAACAATGATAGCAAGCTGGGAAATTATATAACAAACCCACCACGCATAGGACCTATTAAACTTATTTAAAACTATAATGCAATGTAGAAAAACATTATTATACTCAATATTATAGGTACTAAAGATAGGCAAATAATTAAACTGTAAACCAATATACATTAAAACAGGATAGGCACAGTTAACAGTCACATAACAAACACCCGTAAACCAGATATAATTGAACAAAAGGCAGACAAAATAACGATGTAAGGATCAAGACTTATGAATAAAAACGGGGCCTGCGTTATACAAAACATCAAAATAATATCACTACTGTATGCTATTACACAGATCATTAAGGTCAAGGAGCCACAGGCGAGCATGCTATGCCGGGGTATCATTTTCACATCACAAGGTATGAATTAAATACATAAAATCAAGGATGAGGTGGATACAACGAGCCACAGGCGAATAAGATATAATAATCACAACTAAAATATATACAGGTTTCTATATACCACTATTAGATATCTATTATGTAATTAAAACTAAAATAGGACGATGCGACTATTAACGAGCAGCAGGCGAGAACTGACGATGGTATGTAATACATTAAACATGATATATTAAACACGATCAACACTTTATGTGCAATATAATTCACGCATTCACAATTTCCGCTAAAGTACGGATCTGTAACTGAAATAGACGTAATCATGAAAAAACAAATAAACATACACACCTTTAATAAGGAACCGGTATCAATAAATCACGAGACGGTGCATTAACATATTAAACAGTGGACTATATAGAGGCAGTCATGCGGAGTTTATGGTTTGCAGATCTTATTAATTTTTCCGATATTGTGTTTCTCTGTAAAGGTTCAGGTATCGGGGCACAAAAAACTGCAAATAAATATGTAACCATTTCTATGAACCGACAGAACGGTCAAAGCCAAGGACAAGGCTTACTGAATAAACATATCAAGAGGCGTGTTTATGGTAATTCCAGAACACCAGTATTTAAAATAACAGTAGTTTTGCAAGTTCAACAATAACATTCATTAATGATTGTAGTACTTTAAACTTGGGATATCAGAGCTTCTGTAACCATCCCAGATCATTAAACGCTGGAATGTTTTCTAATGTTTTCCATGGTTTCCCATAGACACAGTTATTAAATAATTTCCATAAATTCTTCTCAAAATCGTTTTGGCAGCTTGACGTAAGCCTCATATTTAAAACAATGTATGAATTTAACCATGTAGACTGATTAAACGCCAACACCCGTGTATCAGTGTAACGCCCACCGCCAATATCTGCTTCAAGTTCCTATAGTGGATTACTGACTTATTATGCAACTTTGCAAATAGTTTAACAGTTTTACATGGGGTGATATATCGTGATTTAGTCACCGCCGGCCTTCAACTTAGTAGGCATAAGCCATACCACGGGGCTATGGAATTTTACCAATAAAAACACCAAGTATTATACGGGAGCATGTTCTAGAATGTATACTTAATATGTAGCAGAAATTGCGGCTATTTTGATACAATAAGAGATCAATAATTATACCTATACATAGCATCGACTAACACTAAAAGCTAGGGTATAGTGCCGGTATATTAACATAATAATATATATAAAAATGATAGCAAGCAGGGATATTATACAACAAAACCACCACACATAGTACCTATTACACATATTTAAATCTATAAGGCAATGTAGAAAAACATTATTATACTCAATATTATAGGTATTAAAGATAGGCAACTAATTAAACTGCAAACTAATATACATTAAAACAACACAAACATTACGCAGACGAGCTGTATATCAATACTTGCAATAATCACGAATACTAAAAAAGCTCTCTAGAAATCTACATAGCAAATACCGTAAACCAGATATAATTGAACAAATCTGAGCATGTTATGTCAGGATACCATTTCACATCACAAGGTATGAATTAATTACATAAAATCAAGAACGAAGTGGATACAATGAACCACAGGTGAGTAAGAGTTAATGACCAAAAAATATAACTAAATATATGCAGGATTCTATTTACTACTGGGTATGTATTATGTATTTAAAACTAAAATAGAACGATGTACCTAGCCGCAGGTGAGAATTGGAGATGGTATGTAATACATCGTACATGATATCCTACCCTCTGGTACTCCTCTAGGGTCTCCATATTAATCCGAAAAAGTAATTACAAAATTATAAATTACAGTTGTGGATAATTCCAAGACAAAAAAAACAACATAAACAGGGGTTATTATAAGTGACTTTTATTCCATTTGCATTGCAACAAAATTTTCATTAAAACCTAGTCGATTTTAACGTTGGGTTTAGCACTCAATGTTTGAGCTCCATGTTTTTACCAATATTTTTTCCCAATGTGTGATTAATCTAATATCAACACGCATGGACAAGAACGTGTTCTCTCAGAAATTTTTTCGAGCGGAAATCATGTATTACAACCAACCAAAACATTATCTATTGGCACAGGAATATATGAGGATGCTTTAATTAGATTATATTTGGTTATGGCAATCCCTAAATGTAATATTTTTCCAAAACCCAACCTGACCCGTTTTAAGCAAATTTTGGCATTTTTCTCATTTATTTTGAATATAAACTTCTTATAAATTTCACTCAAATCTGTTGTTTATGACATAGCCTCATTTTTAGTATTAAATGATTTTTTCTCTATTGTTTCTTTTGTTTGTAAACTATAATAACCAAATATTTCCACATTAATCATTAGACATCTATGTTTTCGTTAAGTTCCACGTGGCCATCACGTTTAAGCCTGCGATTGATGTTTTTAAAGAGATTGATGGTTTTAAAAAATTTTTGTACTCTCTGCACTGATACACCTTGTATGTTTAGAACTAATTCTTTTTCTCATCATTTTTTTAAAATAACAGTAACAGAATGGCAACAATACCGTTTTTTATGTTCATAGGGTTGTTCGTTAGCAGTAAGCGCACTATTTTTTTGTTCTAGGTGTTTTAATATGGCTTTCAATTTTCACGTTATCATCACCTTTAGGCTGCTTTTTTGGATTCTTATGTTTTAATAAGCTTTAGGCACATCACATAGTTGAGACTTAGATTTTTATGGATTAGAATAGTGAATCCCCATCTGTTTTTCTTTCTGCGCATTCATAGGATCTTTTGTGCTAAATATGAATTCTTTGGTAAAAATAGGCGTATTTGTATATATTTAGATGAACTAAGCCGTCCTTTTGATCGTTTTCCTATTGTATGTACAATAGTTGACAATAATATTTGTTTATTGGTATTTAAATCCTTTGCAGTTTTTATAGGATGACTCATGAATAGTAAATGTCCTTTAGTTAACTGAAATTCTTCCACAACAACACCAAGTATGATGTTGATAACAGTATTGGCTGAGAAGAAACAAACCATTATCACTTCTAAATCCGTACAATACAGGGTGTTCAAGAGATCGTTCATAGTATATCATGACATAAGGTAACAAAACGCAAAAACGGATATTTTTAGTGAACAAATCCTGTTTATTACCCTATTTTGTTACTACCAAAACAATATAACGACATATATAGGATTAAAATCAACTTCGCAGATAATAACCATACAATTGAAATACACTGCTTTATGAGAGATACGTAAACATGTTAAATTAAAGATTATTTTAAACTTTCGTGTGAAATGAGGCGGATTCTGAGGGCTTGAACTTTGACGTTTTCAAACACAGTAGACATGTAATAGGTGTTCTATTTATTGTATAGAGCTTCTTCAGCATTATATCATGACCTTTATAACCTTAATAACTTGATGCTTAACATTGAATCTATATAAGTTAGGATCTTAATACCAGCTAAACAGGGCTAATAACCCTGGTTTCTAACCCAATAACAGCCAAACAGGGTTTAATAACCCTGTTTTATCCCAATAACAGCTAAACAGGGTTTAATAACCCTGTTTTTAACCCAATAACAGCTAAACAGGGTTTAATAACCATGTTTTAACCCAATAACAGCTAAACAGGGGGTTGTTAACCACTCAGTGGTTTGTTCGGGTGGTTAACAACCCCCTGTTTAGCTGTTATTGGGTTAAAACATGGTTATTAAACCCTGTTTAGCTGTTATTGGGTTAAAAACAGGGTTATTAAACCCTGTTTAGCTGTTATTGGGATAAAACAGGGTTATTAAACCCTGTTTGGCTGTTATTGGGTTAGAAACCAGGGTTATTAGCCCTGTTTAGCTGGTATTAAGATCCTAACTTATATAGATTCAATGTTAAGCATCAAGTTATTAAGGTTATAAAGGTCATGATATAATGCTGAAGAAGCTCTATACAATAAATAGAACACCTATTACATGTCTACTGTGTTTGAAAACGTCAAAGTTCAAGCCCTCAGAATCCGCCTCATTTCACACGAAAGTTTAAAATAATCTTTAATTTAACATGTTTACGTATCTCTCATAAAGCAGTGTATTTCAATTGTATGGTTATTATCTGCGAAGTTGATTTTAATCCTATATATGTCGTTATATTGTTTTGGTAGTAACAAAATAGGGTAATAAACAGGATTTGTTCACTAAAAATATCCGTTTTTGCGTTTTGTTACCTTATGTCATGATATACTATGAACGATCTCTTGAACACCCTGTATTGTACGGATTTAGAAGTGATAATGGTTTGTTTCTTCTCAGCCAATACTGTTATCAACATCATACTTGGTGTTGTTGTGGAAGAATTTCAGTTAACTAAAGGACATTTACTATTCATGAGTCATCCTATAAAAACTGCAAAGGATTTAAATACCAATAAACAAATATTATTGTCAACTATTGTACATACAATAGGAAAACGATCAAAAGGACGGCTTAGTTCATCTAAATATATACAAATACGCCTATTTTTACCAAAGAATTCATATTTAGCACAAAAGATCCTATGAATGCGCAGAAAGAAAAACAGATGGGGATTCACTATTCTAATCCATAAAAATCTAAGTCTCAACTATGTGATGTGCCTAAAGCTTATTAAAACATAAGAATCCAAAAAAGCAGCCTAAAGGTGATGATAACGTGAAAATTGAAAGCCATATTAAAACACCTAGAACAAAAAAATAGTGCGCTTACTGCTAACGAACAACCCTATGAACATAAAAAACGGTATTGTTGCCATTCTGTTACTGTTATTTTAAAAAAATGATGAGAAAAAGAATTAGTTCTAAACATACAAGGTGTATCAGTGCAGAGAGTACAAAAATTTTTTAAAACCATCAATCTCTTTAAAAACATCAATCGCAGGCTTAAACGTGATGGCCACGTGGAACTTAACGAAAACATAGATGTCTAATGATTAATGTGGAAATATTTGGTTATTATAGTTTACAAACAAAAGAAACAATAGAGAAAAAATCATTTAATACTAAAAATGAGGCTATGTCATAAACAACAGATTTGAGTGAAATTTATAAGAAGTTTATATTCAAAATAAATGAGAAAAATGCCAAAATTTGCTTAAAACGGGTCAGGTTGGGTTTTGGAAAAATATTACATTTAGGGATTGCCATAACCAAATATAATCTAATTAAAGCATCCTCATATATTCCTGTGCCAATAGATAATGTTTTGGTTGGTTGTAATACATGATTTCCGCTCGAAAAAATTTCTGAGAGAACACGTTCTTGTCCATGCGTGTTGATATTAGATTAATCACACATTGGGAAAAAATATTGGTAAAAACATGGAGCTCAAACATTGAGTGCTAAACCCAACGTTAAAATCGACTAGGTTTTAATGAAAATTTTGTTGCAATGCAAATGGAATAAAAGTCACTTATAATAACCCCTGTTTATGTTGTTTTTTTTGTCTTGGAATTATCCACAACTGTAATTTATAATTTTGTAATTACTTTTTCGGATTAATATGGAGACCCTAGAGGAGTACCAGAGGGTAGGATATCATGTACGATGTATTACATACCATCTCCAATTCTCACCTGCGGCTAGGTACATCGTTCTATTTTAGTTTTAAATACATAATACATACCCAGTAGTAAATAGAATCCTGCATATATTTAGTTATATTTTTTGGTCATTAACTCTTACTCACCTGTGGTTCATTGTATCCACTTCGTTCTTGATTTTATGTAATTAATTCATACCTTGTGATGTGAAATGGTATCCTGACATAACATGCTCAGATTTGTTCAATTATATCTGGTTTACGGTATTTGCTATGTAGATTTCTAGAGAGCTTTTTTAGTATTCGTGATTATTGCAAGTATTGATATACAGCTCGTCTGCGTAATGTTTGTGTTGTTTTAATGTATATTAGTTTGCAGTTTAATTAGTTGCCTATCTTTAATACCTATAATATTGAGTATAATAATGTTTTTCTACATTGCCTTATAGATTTAAATATGTGTAATAGGTACTATGTGTGGTGGTTTTGTTGTATAATATCCCTGCTTGCTATCATTTTTATATATATTATTATGTTAATATACCGGCACTATACCCTAGCTTTTAGTGTTAGTCGATGCTATGTATAGGTATAATTATTGATCTCTTATTGTATCAAAATAGCCGCAATTTCTGCTACATATTAAGTATACATTCTAGAACATGCTCCCGTATAATACTTGGTGTTTTTATTGGTAAAATTCCATAGCCCCGTGGTATGGCTTATGCCTACTAAGTTGAAGGCCGGCGGTGACTAAATCACGATATATCACCCCATGTAAAACTGTTAAACTATTTGCAAAGTTGCATAATAAGTCAGTAATCCACTATAGGAACTTGAAGCAGATATTGGCGGTGGGCGTTACACTGATACACGGGTGTTGGCGTTTAATCAGTCTACATGGTTAAATTCATACATTGTTTTAAATATGAGGCTTACGTCAAGCTGCCAAAACGATTTTGAGAAGAATTTATGGAAATTATTTAATAACTGTGTCTATGGGAAACCATGGAAAACATTAGAAAACATTCCAGCGTTTAATGATCTGGGATGGTTACAGAAGCTCTGATATCCCAAGTTTAAAGTACTACAATCATTAATGAATGTTATTGTTGAACTTGCAATACTACTGTTATTTTAAATACTGGTGTTCTGGAATTACCATAAACACGCCTCTTGATATGTTTATTCAGTAAGCCTTGTCCTTGGCTTTGACCGTTCTGTCGGTTCATAGAAATGGTTACATATTTATTTGCAGTTTTTTGTGCCCCGATACCTGAACCTTTACAGAGAAACACAATATCGGAAAAATTAATAAGATCTGCAAACCATAAACTCCGCATGACTGCCTCTATATAGTCCACTGTTTAATATGTTAATGCACCGTCTCGTGATTTATTGATACCGGTTCCTTATTAAAGGTGTGTATGTTTATTTGTTTTTTCATGATTACGTCTATTTCAGTTACAGATCCGTACTTTAGCGGAAATTGTGAATGCGTGAATTATATTGCACATAAAGTGTTGATCGTGTTTAATATATCATGTTTAATGTATTACATACCATCGTCAGTTCTCGCCTGCTGCTCGTTAATAGTCGCATCGTCCTATTTTAGTTTTAATTACATAATAGATATCTAATAGTGGTATATAGAAACCTGTATATATTTTAGTTGTGATTATTATATCTTATTCGCCTGTGGCTCGTTGTATCCACCTCATCCTTGATTTTATGTATTTAATTCATACCTTGTGATGTGAAAATGATACCCCGGCATAGCATGCTCGCCTGTGGCTCCTTGACCTTAATGATCTGTGTAATAGCATACAGTAGTGATATTATTTTGATGTTTTGTATAACGCAGGCCCCGTTTTTATTCATAAGTCTTGATCCTTACATCGTTATTTTGTCTGCCTTTTGTTCAATTATATCTGGTTTACGGGTGTTTGTTATGTGACTGTTAACTGTGCCTATCCTGTTTTAATGTATATTGGTTTACAGTTTAATTATTTGCCTATCTTTAGTACCTATAATATTGAGTATAATAATGTTTTTCTACATTGCATTATAGTTTTAAATAAGTTTAATAGGTCCTATGCGTGGTGGGTTTGTTATATAATTTCCCAGCTTGCTATCATTGTTATGTATTATTATGTTGATATACCGACACCATAACCTCGCTTTTAGTCGCTGCCACGTATAGGTATAATTATTGTATCAGTGTATCAAAGTAGCCTCAATTTATGCTGTATATTAAGTACACCTTCTAGAACATAGATAGCGTAATTTCATGAAATAAATATCAAATTAGGTGTTTAATTTATGCATCTTAAGCACGTGCAACGGCGTCATCAACACGATTATTTGCATAAATCCGTCGATCGTCTCTGTGATGCATACCTAGCAACCCATAGGTCAGCGGTTATAGTCTGATTGCAATTACTTTTTCGGATTAATATGGAGGCCCTAGAGGAGTACCAGAGGGTAGGATATCATGTGCGATGTATTACATACCATCGCCAATTCTCGCCTGCGGCTAGGTACATCGTTCTATTTTAGTTTTAAATACATAATACATACCCAGTAGTAGAAACCTCCATATATTTTAGTTGTGGTGATTATATCTCGCCTGTGGTTCATTGTATCCACTTCGTTCTTGATTTTATGTAATTAATTCATACCTTGTGATGTGAAATGGTATCCTGACATAACATGCTCAGATTTGTTCAATTATATCTGGTTTACGGGCATTTGTTATGTAGATTTCTAGAGAGCCTTTTTAGTATTCGTGATTATTGCAAGTATGAATATATAGTTCGTCTGCGTAATGTTTATGTCTGCCATGTTTTTAATGTATATTGGTTTGCAGTTTAATTAGTTGCCTATCTTTAATATCTATAATATTGAATGAAATAATGATTAATTCCTGTTGTCGTTTTCCTTATTTGGATTACCTCACATCCGGAATGCAGGTGCTGCTGGCGGCGCATTATTATTATATCTTTTTATTTCAGGAGCGTATTCGTTATTATTCTATGTGCATTCTTTCGGAATGATCCTATTGCTATGAGTGTTTATTTATAGTATTTATGTTATTGTTCTTGTTATTTTGTTTCGGTATAACTAGGTTGTGTGTGGGTGTATTGATGTAGTAATTGTATTAGTGTGAATACTAATTTTCGAAAAGTCGTCTTTAACTTTATTAACTACTATACAGTACAAAGCCAAGACCGTACGTAAACAATAACACTATAAAAAACACTAACATAGTACAACAAACACACTGCCTTGTTTGTGCTCTAAAAAGGGGTTTAAGTGGTTTTCAGGTTAAGAAGCCTTGTTTTGTTCAAGATTTAATGATGAACCATCTAGGTGTAAGCTATTTTTGGTATAATCGCCTCTGATTTACGTTGTATGTTCCCTTGACCAGCTAAGAGTGATACAAAACACCTGCACAACGTATGCAGAACAACAACACTGCGTAAACACTGCAGAAAACACTGACAAAACACTAAGACAACAATGACACAGCACTAAGACAACAATAAGACAACAATAAGACAACAATAAGACAACACTGACACAACAGAAACACTACAAAGACACTAGTGTTTTCCTGTTTAAAAGAGTAGTTTAACAGCTGTTTTCCTGTTTATTACAGCTGTTTAGTGGCTTATTACAGTGTTTTTCCTGTTTAAAAGAGGGTTTAGTGTATGTTATCCGAGAATTAGGTACTGTTATTACGTTGATTTTGATCATAGAAACTGTTTTAGTCCGCCTCTGTATTTTCTTTCAATGTGACAATAATACTATTAATATAAGCAACTGTAACATTGTACGAATACTAATTGCCGATCTTTAATGCATATTCCTGTATCTTCTTCTGTTTACAGGGCCATAGTTACCCACCGCATATCCTCAAGGAAATAACTTTAATTTCACACTAGCATCTACTCTATAAATTACTTATTATCAGGTATGGATGTACTATATTTATTGTAATATATTGCAACTGCACCTGGCGATGGGTGATTTTTTACCACCGAATGGCAATTACCATGCTACCTTACACTCAATACATGTTTATATATTTTGTTGGGCTTTACTGATTTTATTAATCTATTTTAATATATTTCTATAATAAATACATGGATCTAAGACGTTCAGTACCGCATTAAACTACTTTTCACTATATTTCCATAAGCGTAACGTGCTACCTACCTTAAATTTATGGATTACTTTTTGTTTATATTTTGTTCTGTGTTTCCCTAATTAATGTTTATTTATCGTATTTATGTTAATGTAGTATGTCTTTAACTGTTAATAAATGCATACCCTTATATTCTCATCTTTTTTTTACCTGCGTACCTTTAACGTTGCGCTTTGTTACATGATACGTACTTAAGTATTAATTGCCATACTGTAATATCCACATTGTTGCATCTAATATTTTTATAATCTAATAATTTGTGACAGCTGTTTGATACCTTTCACAGATATACGTTTTTACAGGACGATTGCCAAACATTATATATACAGTGTGGACACGACCTATAACCATATTTACTGTACATTTTGTTCTTTGTTTTCCCTAATTCTTCTTCCTAACGGAGGTTATACTTTTTAGCTATTTCTGTTTTGATGTTGTTAATAAATACTTTAGTTGTGTGTGTTCTCGTTTTTTATCTACTACCAATTATGATAGAAGTATTGATTACAGTTGCTGCGTTACTCTACGTTGATACGTACTGTAATTACGTATACCCCATATTCACATTGCTGCATAATAAAATATAGCATTCTTGAATGACCTCTATACTTAAAATAATATGATATTAGCGCCCTCTATGTTTTAGAAGCCAATGATACCATCTGTCTATAGGTCTATACATCTGATCAATAATACACTATGCTTCTTCGTATATATGTGTGCCTACTATTAAACATGAAAGCAAATACCCATCTCATCTATATTCCAACAGTCTTTAGCAGCAGTATTTATATTGATATAACAGTCACCATTACCTATTATTAAACATCTTCTATAAGCCAATAATTAATACACAATGCCATCTGCCTATTTATAGTTCTATACACCTAGTTACTTTATTCAATAATAACACCTTTATGGTTCTTCGTATTAGCACAATATTTGGTTGCCTACTGTCATTGTCTTAAAGGGGGTTTGAAAGCAAATTTACCGTGAACTCGTCTATATTCTAACAGCATTTATATTGATATAACTGTTACCATTACATATTATTAACCATCTTCTATAAGCCAATAATTAATACGCAATGCCATCTGCCTATTTATAGTTCTATACACCTAGTTACTTTATTCAATAATAACACCTTTTATGGTTCTTCGTATTAGCACAATATATGGTTGCCTACTGTTAAAGGGTCTTGAACGCACCTGTCAACGGGTCTTGAACGCATCTGTCAATGGGTCTTGAGCACAAATATAGTGAACTTGTCTATATTCTAACAGCATATATATTGATATAACGGCCACCATTACATATTATTAAGCATCTTCTTGACAATTTGGTTAATTAAGCGCATGCAGCGGTATTAACAGTACGCATAGTTGCAAACTTATATCAATTGCCGCGACGGCTCAATGGTATGACTCCCGGCTATCAATCTAGAGGTCGGCGGTTCGAGGCTTGCAGATGGTAGAACTTTTTTTCAGGTTTAAACGTGCGACTTTGGGACCTCCTTGAAGATAGTGACGGATGGATCACAAAGAAGTGCTAGACGCGGCTGCCACAGAGAACATACGCGGCCCCTCGAAGCTACGGCCGGGGCTCCTGTCACAAAGAACATACGCGGCCACTAGTAGTTAGCATGGTAGTTAGGGCTCAAGTAGTTAGGGCCACTGGTAGTTAGAGCCACTGGTAGTTAGGGCCACTGGTAGTTAGGGCCACTGACAGATGACACATGACGTGACAGATGACAGATGACACATGACACATGACATGACAGATGACAGATGGCAGGCATGCGCAGTAGGGTGTGTGGAGATTGATGGTGAACATCCCATCTATCACTACTTAAACCAAAGCCAATTAACGCCATTATGGGTGACTTACCAAAACACAGAGTTGAAGTCGCAAGACCTTTCTCGATTACCGGTGTTGATTATGCAGGGCCTGTAATTTTACGCGATAGGAAAGGTCGTCCATACAAGACTTATAAGGCTTACATTTGTATGTTTATATGCTTCGTAACAAAATGTATTCATATCGAACTAGATACAGAATTAACTTGCGAAGCATTTATTACTGCGTTTAGGAGATTTGCTGCACGGCGTGGCACTCCTGCGCATTTGTACTCCGATAACGGATCCAATTTTGTTGCTGCTCAGAGAGAGTTAAAGTTATTATATGATTTTTTGAAAAATTCTAATGACGAATTTGTAACATCTTGTGCCCAACAAAGAATCATTTGGCATTTTATTCCGCCTAATAGTCCAAATTTTGGTGGGTTGTGGGAGTCAAATATCAAGGCAATAAAACATCATTTATACAGAGTCATCGGTCAAAGCGTATTAACGTATGAGGAATATTCTACGTTACTTGTACAAATCGAAGCTACATTAAACTCCAGACCGCTCTATCCCATGTCAGCTGATCCAAATGATCTTGCCCCGCTTACCCCAGCCCACATGTTAATTGGCCACCCGTTGACGACACCTCCAGATCCTATGTTTGAAGAGATCAAGATGAACCGATTGTCAAGGTTTCAACTACTACAACAATTACACCAAAGTTTCTGGAAGAAGTGGTCGTGTTTCTACCTGTCCGAACTTCAGAAAAGACATAAATGGAAAGTTGGTAATTCAAATGTCGAAGTAGGTAGATTGGTGGTTATGATGAATGACAACCTTCCTCCATGCAAGTGTATTCTCGGAAGGATAGTTGAAGTACATCCTGGAGAAGATGGCCAAGTGCGTGTAGTGACAATCAAAACGATAAATGGAACTTGCAAGCGAGCCATTTCAAAAATATGTCCCCTACCATTAAATGACAATGAGTGTTTTTAAGACAAAAGCGAAAGTACAATGTTTTTGTTTTGAACATAGTGTTCAAAAGGGGGGAGTATGTTAAAATGTAAAATAAATATATGATACTTATGAACTTAATTAGTCAAAGGTTCTAACAACAATGAGAGCGCGCCTAGCAACGACCAGGAGAGAAGTCAACAAGACAGCAGCAAGAAGAAAAGTCATAAGTTTACGTTGTATTATCCTCTGTTTCTTTTACATAAAATACAAGTTTTAAAAAGCAAAAATACCATAGATTAATACAGTCCACTAAATTGAAGAGGTGGGGCAACACCTGACCAGAGCGTATGCTTCTCTTCTGATGATCCATCCGTCTGTGCTGGGGAGGCCTCCGACGTCATTCTAACGAGCATGGAAACATTTATCCCCTCCTCCCAAAAACGCCCTTCCAACGGCAAGCCCTGGTTTAGCAAGGATTGTGAGTATGCTGTCAGATCAAAAAATCTGGCTTACCGACAGTGGCGTAAAAACCCTACCACTGAGAATCCTACCATCTTTGTTACCGCTCGAAACCAATGTAAGCTAACAATAGATCAAAGCAAAGAAGCCCATAACGTGAGGATCAAAAACAAACTTCTTGACAGTCCAAACGGATCAAGGTCCTTTTGGTCAGACGCTAAGGCCGTCAGCCAAAATTTCACCAAATCAACAATTCCACCTCTAACACGTCCCGATGGTATAATAGCATCCACAGCCGGAGACAAAGCAAACTTACTTGCTGAACTATTTTCTTCGCATTCCACTGTAGATTTCCAGGGAAGAATACCACCCGACATTCCTGCAGTTCAATCCGAAATGACCGAAATCGTGTTCCCTCAGCGTCCCGTCCAACGAATCCTGAAAGGACTCGAAGTCAAAAAGCTACTGGTCCAGACGAAATTCCTATTGTAGTTCTCAAGAGATGCGCCGATGAACTAACACCAGTATTTTGTAGACTTTTCAACTTATCCTACAAAAAAGGAATATTTACATCTTGCTGGAAGACGGCGCGACTCCAGCCTATTCCAAAGAAAGGTAAGATAACCCAGCCTAACAACTATCGACCAGTCGCATTGCTTTCAGTTATATCAAAAGTAATGGAGAAAGCTATTAACCAACATCTTCTAAAGTACCTGGAAGGCTTCAACATTATCAGCGATCATCAATATGATTTTTGGAAGTCCAGATCAACTGGAGATCTTCTAGCCTATGTCACCCATATTTGGAACAACGCAATCGAATGGGGAGTCTCGGGCTGTTGCACTGGATATTTCTAAAGCTTTTGATCATGTTTGGCATGAGTGGCTTCTAAGTAAACTGCGATCCTATGGTATGCCCAGTCGATTCTGTGCATGGTTGTCTAGCTCTCTCAAGTGGCGATTAACGGATTTCTCTCAGACACCTTCATCATAAATGCCGGTGTTCCTCAAGGGTCCAAACCCGAAGAAACCCGAACAAACCCATATTGTCTCCCACTCTCTTCTTACTCTACATTAACGACCTTCTAGTGAAAACTAAAAATCCGATATTTTGTTTTGCTGACGATAGCACACTTATCTCATCTTTCTCTTTGAATGCGCAAACATCGGCTGCCGACGCACATCTTCGCATATAGCATGAAGTGTCACGCCTCAACAAAGACCTGGAAGAAATTTTGGCTTGGGGTGACAGTAACCAAGTCGAATTTAATGCTAAAAACCAAGGCAGCAGTTTTCTCTAAAAAGGTTAACATTACAGAACCGGAAATAGCCATTGCCGGATACGCAATCCCACTGGCTTCATCTATTAATTTCCTGGGTGTCAATCTGGGAGGAAATATGTATTGGCATAACCACGTTGTGGCAATTGCCAAGTTAGCTTCTCAGAAGCTTGGGGTACTCTTCCGAACCAGAAAGTTGTATACACCTCAACAACTTTTGACACTATACAAAGCCCAGATTCGACCATCACTAGAGTACTGCTCTCATGTCTGGAGCTCTGCACCCAAACATACTTTTCGGCTACTGGATTCCATTGAAAGGAGGGTCATTCGTCTGATCGGAGACCACGAGCTGACAAGGAACCTCGTCAGCCTAGAACATCGAAGACAGGTGGGGGATTTGACTCTCTTTTACAGATATTTTCATGGGGTGCTCGGCTGACCTTGCCCTCTTAATTCCGCCCAGAGCGACGAATAGCAGAAATACACGACGAACCACAGCCGCCCATCATCCATATGTGGTGAAGCTTGGTACTCCTCGAACTTCATTATTTAAGAATTATTTCATTTGGAGGACTTCATCCTTGTGAACCAACGTGAATCGCTTTTGTGCCCTAAAGGATTTTTCCTATATTGTGTTTGATCATAAAAAAAAATCGAATATCGAAAAATTTCACTAAGGAATTCAAAATCATGCAAATGTACCGAGTTTAATAACCATCAGACATAATTTCTTTTGTACTTTTTAAACAACTAAATAGAAAAAAAAATCTTCATGGCATTAAATGCATTTATTAGAAAATATCAATCTATCGGAAATAACATTTGAAGGCGAAATTTTATTTCTTAGGCTAATATGACAAACAATGAAGAAATTGAATAATTATAAATTTCTAACCAGGGAAAATATCGTATAAAATGAAAGCAAACAATCTAGGCTGATGGTTATTGAATTCGGTATACTTGCATGATTTTCAATTCCGAGCAACTTTTCTTAATCAAGTTTTTCGATATTTGTGAAAGAGATTCACTTTATCTAGACAGAAAATAAAAATCAAAATATATTATTTTATTTTCTGATCAAGCAGGCCTAAATCCTATATAGTCAAATTTCAATTAGAAAACTTTTCGTCATTACACCTATAGGTTCGCTTATCCTGGGACACAGACCAAGGCTGGTAAATGGCTTTTACATACGGATCTGGAATTGTAACTACGGGGCGGGTTGCAGTCGAGCACCATGCGCCACGAGAAAAATCAGAAGATCGTATATCATTTCTAGTTTTGACTTCGCGTCCAGTACCCAGTTTTCCTACACAAAGTTTTTAAACTCTTATAAAAAATTAAATACCAACCTTCAGTTTTGGTAAAATTTCCATTATTCAGTAAGAACTAAATATTTTAACTCTTTTTGCCTTCCGCAAAAATGCTCAAATATGTCTGCAATTTGAATATCTACCTTGGCAAAAGAATCTAACCCTTACGGACTGAAATGAAACAAGAAAAACGTTTCAGGTCTCAGTTTAATATCTGGCATAATATTCGCGCAAACACAGCCAAGAATGCGAAAATCCGGAATAAATTTGTCTGGGACCACGATGGAGTAAGTCGAATTTCAAAATATTGAACAGTTTTGGAGATGAATAAATTCAGCATATAAGCAGTGACGCAAAAATATATATTGATGGTCGAACATTCAGATTTTTCCGGATGAAGTTTTAATATTAAATGATAAATATAGTATGAATTTTGAGAGAACTTGCAAGTCATGTGACATTAATGTTACGTCTAGTTATTTTATAGATTGGCATGAGTTTGACATAAATTCGAGGATCGGACTTAGAAAATAGACATTTTTAATTTGTAACGTTTATTTTAAAGGATATAGTTTAAGGGCCGATATCTCAAAGTCTCCTTAAGGTGCAGAATGACATAAGTGGTCCTTAACACATGTTTGATAGTATATTAAAGTTCTTTTTTAACTCTCATCTAAATGTCTCCATTAAAGTAAGGTAAAGTAGCAAAACAGTATAGGATACTTAGTGTAGTACGTAGGCTACGTAAGTCAAATAAGCACAAAAAAACGATTAGGGTATTTCTTCTACAGAAAATTTCAAAATCTGGCTGAATTATAAATTAGTTCACATTAGGTAAACAAAACTGGTTAGAGAGTATGTCTGTATGTTATCATAGCAAGCAAAATCTAGATGCACCATTCTTGGGCCTACGTTGGCTACATAAGTCAAATATGCAAACAAGCTCATAAAAGTAGCCCATATTACAAGTTTAGGTAGGTAACTGTATAATGTGAGTAGTTTAGCTATAGTAATATAGTATACAATATGTTCTTCAAACTTGAGTGAATATAATGAAAACAGCAGTGCAAGTGAGCCGATACCGAGTTGTTGCCAAACTAGAGTTTTGGTTTCAGCTGAAATACTGGGCAAACGATAATTATTATCCATAATAAAGAAAAACAGAACTTTATAACCTCAAATATTTTGGGAAAATGAATTTGACTTATCGTCAGTTTGTAGGTTCATATAATAACAAAATATTCAATTAAAGTTCAAAATTAAAGATTAAATGTTCACACAGACGTCCGATAAACAGTTGAAAACTATAAAAAAAGTATTACGGAAATTGTACATCAGCTGGTCGATCTGTCATGTATGTGTATCAACTATCGAAAATCTAGTCTTATCATTATTCTGTTGACAAAGTTGCTCATGTCTTTTTTAAAACTAAGTAAGTAAGTAGATGGGGATATTTTAATAGCATTATATGACATTTTTGAGAAGCCAGAGATCATTCCGAGCTAATAGATTCTAAAATGGGTCACAAACTCCCTACCGTCTTTACGGTTCTTGTTTCTATGAGTGTTTGTTCCATTATAGTTGCTTTAGTGCTTTCACTTTACACAAAACCTTGAACTAAAAATTCCTCTCGTGCGAATTAAGTCATCATGTCTGTGATTTGAGGTAAAAGTAACGCGATAAATTGCAAGTCCTGAGGACAGTTTTTTGAGGCAATCAATATACATTTTACAATAGCGTTATACTACTATTTTAAAATAATTTTTCTCTTCAAAGATTGGAGCTAATTTATCAATGATTCTTTTTTAGGTTTAGGTTTCACGTTTTATTTTCTATTAATTAAATCTCAATCTTTATTAATTGCGTAATGCCAGAAAATGTTGGTTTTTAAACTCCCTTCCGCGTTTATCGCAATAGTCACGTAACACTTGACCAGCTACCGGCAGTGCATAAATGACAGTCTCAATTATGCTCTCAGACTATATTACTCTCTATATAACTCTCTCGAGAACGCGTGTTAATAATACACCCGTTCGACCTCCCCGTTTATAGAGTGAATTGGCAACCTACCCTCCAAGGTGCAGCGGTGTGCGAGGTTGTCTACAGGATTAAGTGGTGGCCATCTAGGAAGCAATACAATCTACCAAAGGTAAGCAATTTGGTATTGTGTCGCACTGTCGTCGCATTTTGAATTTTTACTTTATATATTTTAAATTCCCTTAACTTTTCTCCTCAACCAATCATATCTACAGTGCACTTGTTCTTGTTTTATCCCAAACCCCAACAATTTTCGTCTTCTACTTTATTTTAATTCAGTCACATTTTAATTACTGTGTTACGGTACGTGTTTCCCAACGGATATAACCTCCAATGATTCAAAGCCAACGTGAATGTTTTTATCCTCACACGCACCACCCCCAGAGTGTCTTAAAGAAGTTTTCCTATTTTGCTGGCGTTTGATCATAAAATAGCTTATTGTACCTTATAATAACTATATTCCAACGATGCAAAAACTGAAAAATTGAGGTATGAGGATAATCGATGTAGTAGATAAATTCCAATATCACTGATATTGGAGTTTCTCAGCTGGCAATCTGTCGAGATTTCTTTAAAATATATCAAAATGAATTTCATTTTTAAAATTTTACGTAATCTCTTCCCCCCCTATCTCAACGAAAATAGTATCTGTATTAATGTTCATAATTATGAACTGTCTAATTTTTAGGTGTTACAACGAATATAACAAACTGCCTGCAGTCGTAATTTATCGATTATATTAAAAGTTTATAAAAAATCAACTGTTTTCATAGTGTGTGATTCAAGCATTGTCATAATATACATCTTTTTTATATAATTAGTATGTGCCATGCTATTGGAATATTTTATTATAAGGTGGAATCTTCTATATTTATAAAAATATGACCGATGATGTGCGACGCATTTTAATATTTAGTTGTAACGAAATTAAGGTTCAAAGTTCTCTCTGTAGCACTGAACAAAAATAATGCTAAAAATGAAAGCTGTATAGATTCCGCGGTTGGTTCCTTATGAAACATTTTTATAAAAACTTTGTTCGGAAGAAATACGTAATGAACAGTAAATCTCATGAAAAAGGCCTAAACAGTCGAAACCTGTAGAATAGTCAATTCATTCCAACATTTAATATATCGGTTTCAATAAATAACATTAAAAATCGGAAAGACACAATTTTATTGTGAAGGGGGAACTTTTAGAGAATATGTGCAGCCTTCATGGTTTAACCCCCTGGGAATGGTAGATGTTATCCTTAAAATCTTCAATAGGAAAGGGGATTTATTGGCACATCATGTTAAAGGTCGTTTAACTCTCTTTTCAATAATACTATAATTTATTATGTTCTAAGTGGTATTTCTCAAGACATCACATTCGAAAAATGTCAGTAATTAAAACATTTTTAGGCACTGACAAAGAATTAGAAAGAGTGTTGCCCAGAGTGACTATCTACGTTCCCTTAATCATCCTTAGAAGAGAGTCAATACAATAATATTTTTTTAGAAACAACTTAAAAACCATAAATCTCAGTGTGCAAGTTCTAATTAAGTTCATTTTTGGAAAATGATTTCCTGGAAAATGTTACTCAAAAAATCATAAATTATGGGATTATTGGAAATATATTGTTAAACGACCTTTAAAATAAGATACCTCTTGAAGTCCCTTCCCATTCAAGATTTCAAGGGTAACATCTACCCCTCCCAGGGGGCTAAACCACGAAGGCTGCAAATATTCTTAAGCATCTAAAATTGACGAGTCTCTCCAATTTTCAATATTATTTACTGGAAGCGTGCTATTAAGGTGGGACGTTCTTAAATTAACATCTTGTATATAATATATTTAAAATGCGTTTTTAGCGAGTAGGTGCTGGGTGCATGTTAACAAAGATATTCTTTTACTCCAAGATAATTGATAATTATGCACATTTGTTAGACTCGAGGTATGGATCAGCCGTAGCAACGGCGAATAGCGTCTAGGATGAGTTGGACAAAGGGAAGAAGGAAACAAATTCTATTTATTCTTTGTTACGGGACACTAAATCGTTCAGAGATGCATTTGCTATGTATTTTCTGTTTTTGCAGAACAGACCATCTGTAATTGATATGCTAAGATTATATTAAATATCTTTATACTTTAAAAAAAGTAATTGTTATTTAAATACAATTCATGTACTAAAACTAATAAACGATTTTTTATTCGTGTTTATAAAAATACGCGGAGTGTATGAATAATTAATCTCTTGACTGTATTTGGAAGACCCTTCTTTCATAACAAACCATATAATATATTTTTTCACTAATTATTATCATCTATAAAAATTGAGTAAAAAAAATAGGGGGATGTAAACTGCCCGATATTGATAAGTCCCTAAATAACTTTATGTGTATTTTAACAAAGTTACCAAAGTTTTACATCAACAAAAAATAGTTGTAACTTACCTCAAATATTTTTCAAAAGAAAAAACAACATACCAGTAACTTTTGTATTAAATCAGGCAATGTGTGCTTAGTTGTTCCCGGCTCTCAGCTATTGTCTTTAAAAAAATCGTCGGGCAAACTTTTAAGGCATTAACTTTTTTTTAGAGCCATTACTTTAATTAAATTTGAATATTAACTGTTACAAAGTATTCGTCATAAAAAATTAACAAAGGCGAAACTAATTTCACTAATGAACAACATTAAATCGCTAAAAAATGTAACATTCATGGTTTTCATTATTGAAATTTGAAGCAATTTTATATTGATGTCTTTTATATTGAGGTGTTTTGCAGCAAAATAAATAATTATGCGACAAATTAAAATGACGCATATTGTTTTGTATTTTATAAACTACTTATTTTCAATAAATATTTCAAAGCTAATAATAAAATTAAATTTTGAATACCATAGTACTAGGTACCATAGTACAAAGACACAAATAATTTGACAGGAACTCAAATATTACATCCGTTACCGTTACCACCATAAACCATCATGTTAAGAAACTAGCTTTTAATGAAAATTTATTAATGATATGAAAATGTATTAGTGAAATGAAGATTTGTTAATCCAAGCGACCACAATAAATAGGATAATACCACATATATATATATATATACACATGATATTGCCAATACGAACGTTCCAAATTACAAAAAGTGTCCCCGCTGTGGGTGATCGCTTGGCACCATTGAGTTTGCGCAGTAGGGTGGAAATTTTATCGATCGCGTCAGAGCCGGCCCGACATTATTTGTTTGTTGTTATTCGTCGCCATCTTTGTTTCTGGATACTTTTTCAAATTACAGAATAAAAAGTGGTTCATCCATATTGTTGTCCGTATATTAGTGCTTATAAACTTTCATTACCTAACAACAATTTTTGTAAAGGAGTTTTAATTTGTGGTGATTCAATTCGCTGTTTGTTAGGTTAGTAACTTGTTTTGTTTAAGATGAAAGGACACAAGTGCATGGTGCTTTTTTGCAAAAATCGTGGATCAATACCAGGTATAAAGTATTTCAGGTATGTACATATATACGAAAATATTTTGCCTATCACACTATCCGAGTGTCACTCGTATACAATATAATATATATGTCGTCACTACCTAACCTTAAAATTAATATATTTTTAATTTGGTGCATTAGTACCTGATAATAATTTCCAAATTAGTAATTAGTAATTTTTGGTTTAGAAAAAAGTAAGGTTAAGAAACATACGACGTCGGATGAAAGTTAAAATAAAGCTCATCGTGTCGATTATTACAAATATTCGGACGGAATTTGGCACCAAAAGTTTACACCAATCAGGGCACAGTCGGATCATCATATCGTCAGAAATCGTATGCATGGAACGCTGTCTTAAATCGAACTAATCGAAATTTTGATTGCAATATTTTTCCTAACTAACCAGTGCAATTTAGATTAAAAAAGTTGAAATCCGGTACTGTCGAATGTTTACTTTCACAAGGAAATTTCCGAACTGCGCAAACTCACTATTACTCGTTCGATGCCCATAGCGGGGACATAATTGCAGATGGTATTAGCAATATAATAGTTATATAGATATGTGGATAGGACATATCAACTTATGACTAAATTAATATGACAATAATTAGCAGAATCACATCCGTAATATGTATATAAATATAATTTAATCATATCAATTATCAGTGAACCACGTGGTCCGATTTGTGGTTTGGCTGTGAACGAGCGTAAGTCTGTAATTATTGATCTGTCGGATTGATCGTCGGATCGCCATTCCAAGCCACGACGCGACGCCGGCGCCGGCTGCTGTATCGTAGGAGTAGCAGACGTTTTCTTAATTCTTGAACATTCCCTTTTTATAAATTATTGTTTTCTAGGTTGTATTTAGCAGTAATATAGGTATAGCGCGGCGAGAATTTTCAATTTATTTAAATAAATATCTGGTATTCATGGAAATAAAATTGCCATATTATGTAACATGTTATTTAATGGGATTTAAGGTTGAGGAATACAATTTGTCTTGTAGTGTATTTTCTATTTAATGCACTAATTTGGTTAATTCCTTAAATAATGAAACATAAGAAATGATCCTAGCGCATGTCTCAAATCACAATGAGTATGATAAAATTGAGATAACTGAGTTATTCAAATTGAAAAGTCCGAACCAAGATATTTAAACTATGAACAGTTACATATTTTCGTAAAAACAATGTTCTTAGGCTCTGTATAGTTTTTTATTTTAAGTCCTAGGACGGGAATTATTCTAATTTTTTGGCAATCAGCTGTTTTTAACACAAATATTGAACTTTAGACACATGAGCATCAAATGGTAGGTATGACTAATTTTTAGTAAATTATTTTAAATTAAACACCCTTATCTTATTCAGTGTGTCTCAAATCTTGTTGAAAATTAGCTAAATTCGTGATTAAAATTAAAACGTTTAACCTACAAAAACTTAATTATTGTTTGTGCTCAATTATAATTTTTAACGTCTATCTATATAATATATATATTATATAAAATTTATTTGTAACATACAGGATTGCCAAAAACGTAGCAGATATTATTCTTATTATTATTATTCTTCCTAGTTTCCTATATTGTGCTAGTTTGTTAATACTATAATAGGATAGCATTCCGGTCTGGATGACGCTTTACGTAATAAACCGAAGATTACCGAGGATCGCAAACACCCGTCAAATAGATTTACCTCGCCGGATGAGTGGGAGGCCGCCTTTGATCAACGGAAGCATTGCCAAATAACTTTAGATAGTTGCGATTTTCGGTATTTTTCCATAAAAATTCGGTGTGACTTTTTTTGCATTAAAATAAAGCAATAATATTAATGGAGATTATTGATAGTGCATGCAATACTATTCAAAATGACTGTATAACCATGTTTTTCAATTTAAACGTTATTTTCCGTTTTGGAAATACTAAAATTCTTTTTTGAAAAATTCAAGGTTCTTTAGTCATGTAGTACCACATTTCGAAGCTTAATTCAAAATTTGAACAAAATCTATCAAATAGTTTTCTTGTAGTTTGTCACATCTTTTTACCTTAATGGAGGTCACTGATAAATGCTCTTAAATAGTATGTCCTATGGTTAAAGAGACTGTAGAGTGAATCCTTATCAGGGAGACCCTGTATCATAATAATTGTGAAATGTGTTTTAACTTAAATCTATTATAATTGCATTAGCCAATAAAAAAATATACTGACCATGGAAGTGAAGAGAGAGATTCACATTCTTAATCTAAAGGTTGTATATCATACAAACTTCCTTAAATTTGGTGGGTGGTATATTATTTGTTCACATCCAGACCTTTTAAACATATACTAAAATAACTTTATATATAATTACTTTAACAAGAATTTTTCCCTTATGGTGGAAGCTTTCTGCCTATCAATATATAATTTTAACAAAACGCGAGACAAGACAAATATAAATGATCCCAATCCTATATTGTAAGGGGCCCTAACTATTCAAAATACACAATGGACTATCTTTTCTACTATTAATAATGTATCTGTTATACATGAATTGACAGATATAATATGTAAAATGTGTGAAGTTTCCCATAATATTCGGCAAACATTATAGAAAGCGATACATCACAGGGTACAAATACGTCTAGAGAGAAGTTTGTTGTTACCTATGCGAAATGATCATAAGATAAACGCTTTGTCTATAAATGTAGAGTTATTCTATTTATAATAAACTCAATATCAGAAATGTAGCTGTAGTATTATGTATATATAAATACTATTAAAAGTAGATTTTTGAATGCTTACTGTTAGTGCCTAAAATGTAATTTTATGACACTAGTGTGTGTTAAAAGTGGTTACATTAAATTAGTGTTAGAAATGGTACAGTTTGAGCAACCAGAAATATGAATCCCTGCTGCAGTTCCATTGATCAGGTTTTTGTTATCATTTTGTATGCTTGTGGGAGGAATGGTAACAATAGCACTGGACGACGACATCGTAAGAAGGCTTATGGTAATTCTCTTCTTAATTTCCAGTGAGTTTTCAATATATCCTTCTGCCGCTGTTAAGGACTTTCATGCACCGTGTCTTCTGTTGTTTCTCAAATTCGCACCAGAATCTACAACTAAAGGGGGCGAAAATCGATGGGAACAGCGACCAGTCTTAAGCGGATCTGGACGTTAAAGAATTCTGCTTTTATCGAAATTACTAATACCAACTGGATTTCTAGCATATTTGTTGTGACGAAGAGTTCTGTATGGCTGAACTATCGTGAAAGTTCGCGGAACATTGGTTTTTGTATCTGCAATGTTAACCACCAATCGTCGATGTTGTCGAAAGTCAAATGTTACACCTCTTCTCTGCGCTAAGCGCCCATTATATCTAATATGGTGGCTACTTTCATCATGAAGTACTTATCGTCTGATGAATTTCTCAAGAACTACTCGATTTAGTCTCTCGTTTTTGGTTTGAAAAGGCGACAAATTCATAACATTTTCTAATATGTGTGTATATTGCAATTTAATTTTTTGACATGATTTTAAATATTGAGTAGTGAGACTAAAGAGATGAACCATTGCATCTCCCTTCGCGATATGCGAGAAATATATTTTCATTGTATTTTCGAGGAACACTTTTAAATCGTACCACTGTCGAAAATTTCTATAAGCAATTTCGTATTGGACTTTCTCGGCAACAACTCATAGTTGCTAGCTGGTTCCTTTATTTCCACATTTGGATCGTTTTCTAACAAAATATCCATCAAAAGGGATGCTTCTTAGAAGTTATTGATAGCAAGTTTTTCCCAAGCTAACGATACACATATAAATAACGACAAAAAATAAAGTAAGTCACTTGATTTATGACTGATATCACTTTAATTTTAAATTTGGTAGAAATATTCATCAAAAAGGGATGCTTTTACGAGTTATTGACAGCGATTTCTTCCGTAACTAGCAATAATACACAGTTACATGTGTAACAACGAAGAAATAAAGCTAGTAACTTGATTTAGGATTGCTATGGCTTTAATTTTGAATTTTCCAGAATAGATATTAATGTGTTTGTTCATTTGTCTGCTTTAATAGTGTTTGTAGATAAAATATTGTGTATGGTGCGGTGCGCGTGTTAAAAGTGTTTTTATTTTTTAAGAAAGGAAAATTGTGGATAATGAACGTAGTAAGTGATCGAACCTTTTGAACAACATAAAACGACACATTTAGCATTTACATTATAAATACCATGACCTAAAACAGAGTCATCTAAAAAGGACTTTGATAGAGTCCGTATCTACATACTGAGTGATTCACAGTTAGTGGTTTCTCAGAAGCGACTAACAGTAACTTTCTTAAATTTTGGTACCTTTTGGAAACACCTTTTTTGCTCCATTTTCTAACCTGAACTGAGCACTTTAATTTATATTCAGTATATGTTGGGATTCTTAAAGTTTAAGAACTTGTCACTTGAGAGAGTGGGTTTAGAAGGTTCTGGTCATACCGACGGCCGAACGTCCATCCTGAGGTCGTGTCTCCCCAACGAATATAACCTTCAGCGATTCAAAACTAACGTGAAACGTTTTCTGAGCACACGCACCACTCCCAGAGTGATTATTATTCCTATAGTGATTGTATTTGACCATAAAAAAATATCAATACATATGTACTACCTTGGGCAAATGTTCCGGAACGGCTTATTTGCAGGAGAACAAACATTGGTATCAGATCCGGGTTTTCGACAATCGAGAGGATTAAAATTTTACTATTTGATTGTGCATTCCAAATGTCAGTACACTATTTTTTAAATTTTATCAATAAATTGAAAATATTTTTTCTAGAACATACCATATGTCTAAATGCAATTGTTTCGGAAATATTGACAAATAAATGAAGAAACCAATAAAAATCGTTACTTATTTTTTTAAATGTATTGGTTTTTTTTTTCATTTACTTGTCAATATTACCGAGACAATTGAGTTTAGACTTATGGTGTTATAGAAAAAATATTTTAAATATATTGAGAGATTAGAATAACTAATAATATACAGCATGTTCCATTTTAAAATAAAAAAATTTGACCACCCAATTTGACAGTTGACGTTACTGTCATATGGAATGCATAGTCAAATAGTAAAATTCTAGTCCTAAAGAATTGTCGACAACCCGGGTCTGTTATCGTTCTCCTGTAATTTAAGCCGTTCCCGAACAGTTGCCCATCCCTATATATGGTCATTCACGGTGAGTGGTCGATTCAAAGATCTCGGGACTAAAAAATATATTTATTTGAAATGTTGATACTCGCTATAGAAGATGCCGATCTTTCTAATGAAGACAGTTTGGCATATTTATCACTTCCGGCCATACCGGAAGTTAGGCTTAACATTGGCGTTTTAAATAGAATGTCCTATATATTTTAACACTTCCAAGTAACTTTTGTTAACAATTCCCTATGTCCATCTCCAACCATTTTTAAGATAAAATTTAAAGGAATTCAACCGTTTTTGAGATAAAATTCATAAACGGAATTTATAAAAAACAACAAACAAAATATCAAAGGTAATTTTACCTTACCCTATACACAACTAACTAATGCAGTTAAAAGTATTAAAAAATTTGAGAAAATTTTTTATACAGGGTATTTTAAAAGCTATTGCTTCAAGTCAATTTCTTAAATTAAAAATGACTTGAGATAGAAATATGTATGTACTGAGCAATTAGATAAAGAATGTAATTCTACTCGAAATGGTAAATTAAAATACCAATTTAAACAAATTGAAATAACCCGAAATTGTCGTGACTCATGTATGCGTACTTATATGAGAATATCATTTCTACTTATACAAGTTTTACAAAAATTCCTTTTCATACAAAGATTCTGATCACAAAACTAAATACATTATGGTTTTTAGAACAGGTAAACGACCCCTTTATTTCCAAGTACAATCTATTTATTCAGAAGTTTTTCAAATTACACGCTAAAAACATGTTTCCTGTTTCTTTTTTTCGCTAAATGACTTATTAAAATATTTCTGGTAGGCAAACAATAAATAATACGTGTCAAACGTAACGTGTGGATTGGACCCTGAGATAAGAGATTTCGATAAAAAAAAGTCGTTAAAAAAATAAATATTGCGTGTATTCTTGGAGGGTAAATACTTTATTTTACACTAAACGCTGCCATGGATAAGTCGTGTTTATTTTTTATTTAATGGTATACATACAGTAAGGGATGCACGTATATTTTAATAAAATTAGGAGGAGGAATCGTGCGCGACAACAATCTTATTTTATTTTGACCCAAATTAATAAAAAGAAAACTAAACAAACTATCGCGGTTTATTACAGGTATTGAAATAAAATTTGGGTATGCGAAAGATATTTTTATGCAGGAAAACAAATCCAAGAAAAAAATATAAGTCAATGAAAATCCGTAGAAATGAGTAAATTTTATTGCCACTCACCACTTTCGCACACTCCTCATTTCCTATGTAGCTCAAATACTGATCAAATAATGTTTATTATTCCATTTTTAGAACAGACCATATTGTAAGGGCGTATCCTTGCCAAGTGTCCTGTGAATGGTACAATTGTCAATTATTGCAAAAGTAAACCATTTACACGACGTGCAATAATACACCATTACAAATATTGGAACAGTACTGCACCAGTCAAGCTCGGCCAATGTTCGATATTTTTCTTCAATCATAGACCAGAGTCCTGCACAGGTACATGCATATTTTAATATACGCTAATAGTAGGGATACAGTACACCTAGAAGTAAAAAAATATACAAAACGCTGCGATAACTTAACTTAACAACAAAATAATATATTAAGCTTTGGACGTTTCGTAATTGTACTATTGCAGGTTTACCTATTTAAAGACGATCAACGCCTGAAATTGAATTAGAATTAGTACTTCCGTCCGTTTTAAACGTCCAATCCGTTAAAAACAATGTATATTTGTAAATATTTTAAATTCACTGGTGTTAATGGTAAATTTTTTGATAGTTGTAGATAGAAATATACTATTATCAATGGTAATTATCGAAATCTCCTATAATAATTTATGGGGAAATAACTACTACTAAGATTTAAAGCACATGAGAATCAAAAAAATGTATTGAAACGCTTCTTTTATTATCTACGACAGCAAAACCTGACGGAACGAATTCATTTGTTAAACTTTATGCGACAAATAAATAATTATTATTAATAACGCAGCCAAGCTACAGTTATTATAGATATAATTTACCTTCGAATAACGGCAGATCAGTACATCCCTAAAACGTGAATGTTCCAAAAAAGAAGAAGTTACTAAACTTCTAATAAATATTTATAAATGGGTGTATGAAAACATGCCAACTGAGAGACTTATTAACATGAAAGTATTAAAAGACTATATACGTGTAATATATTTAAAAGGAAAGCGTATATTTTAACTTAATTTTGGCACATTCATTACTTTGCCGCATGGTAAAAGGGCTTTGCTTTTATTCGCTGGTTTAAAGGTATATATTTTTTGACATGTATACTAAATTACAATTTAACCAGCGACACGAACGCAATTTTGTCTTGTAGACAGTATAGTATCTAAAAGTGAATTAATTAATTCAGCCGATATTAGATGAAAATCCATAACTATAGTATTATGAGATACATTAAAACACAGTTAAACTTGTAAATTTCCACTATATTAACAAAGAACATGACATGACACATAATGATAAACAGTTATTCGTCGGGTTATAAGGTCCATCGAGCGCTGAAGTATAGAAAATGTGTCGTATTTTGTCTAACATAGACATCAAAATACTAATAATTAGTATCTGAATCGAATTATACATTTGACTTATTCAGATTGAATGGCACTGTCAAGAAAAGAAAGCATTTTATGTATTTTTATTTAAAAGGGGTCGATAAGTGCCTCTGCTTTTTGGCTAACGGTTTAGATTCATTTTTCAGATGTCAATCCAGGTCGAATTTTACGTCTGGACTTGGCTGTCGGCTTTACTCCGATTTGTTGTCCACTATTGTAACAATCAATTCATAATATATTCCATTCAGACGCGTGAATATTCGCGTATGTTGTCCTAAAGCAGGAGAAAATGTTCAGAAAATAATACGTAAATCGTAGGGTATTGTCTTCCGTGATTGGCAATACATTTTCCTACAGATGGGTCATGCCATAGAAGATAATGCCAATACGCGACCCCGTAGCCCGGGGAGTAGCTACTTAGCAATATATGTTTATTCATTATTGTATAAATGTAATTAAGAGAGTGGCTGGTGTAAATATTTAAAAAATGAAAAATGCTTTATGATTGATGTTGTAATTTTTGGGGTTTGTACCTAAAATTCCCAATTTCATTATTGGTAGTTGACAAATTTAAGTAAATTTCAGTCATTATTTAATTTACATCCCAAAAACAAATATAATATATTTTAATTAATTATGTAAAATTATACCATCATTAATTGACTGATATATATCATAATATTATGGAGACATGGTATGTATATATGTATATGGTGATGGCTGATGCGTCGTTAAGTTGAACATAAGAAATCACATGTATTTTTTGAGGTGGCTGAATATTGGCTCCCCTATACACTTTATAAAAAAACTGCATTATAACTCCTTGAAGAGGTCGACATGGTAAACGTACCGAGTTTGAATACATTTTGGTGAGACAATCCTAAGCTATTCAATTAAACGCAATGGCGAAACCACGAAACTCTCATTGTTCAGGTAATACAACAAACAAACACCAGCAAATTAAATTTTGACAATGGCAAAACAAAAATTAGTGTCAGTGACACTATTTTAATTATTAGTTGTGGTCAGCTCTATGTCAATTTTTGGCAATAGATTATTTGGTGATGTTTGCTGTATTACCATAACTATGTATTGTGGTTTTGCCATAATGTTTAATTGAAGAGCTTAGGATTGGCTCATCAAACTATATTCAAACTCGACACATGGGTTTACCTTGTCGGCCTCTTCAAGAATATTCAGCCATCACAAAACTTACATGGGATTTCCTATGTTCCACTCAAAGATGCATCACCCGGTATATGATTAAATAATGTACTAACTAATATCACCATTATGGTATCAAGGGCACGCGATTTCGAAAAGTGACATCAGTTGGATTATCACTTTACTTGTGTATTATATGATCAAAAAGAGAATGAAACAAAAACAAGAAATATTTACAGAAATTGCAAAATATTCTCTCAAAAACTAAGTAAATTGAGTAAATACGATACGTCTGGGTAGGAAATGTTTGAACCGAGCAAACAATCAAAATAACTGTTAAGTTTGGCAGGAACTTCCATTCGGAGCTCGTATTGTTCTTTTTGTCTTTTATTTATCTCGACAAATTTCCAATGATCAAGAATATATGCGGTAATGTTAAAGTATAAATAAACATATGTTTTCCCGATTTTTATTTAAATAAAGAAAGAATATTATCAAAATACTGAAATTAAATATGCACAAAAAAATAACCAGTGTAGATGTAGAAAGTAGTTTTTCTAAGTACAAAAATATTGTAACAGACAGAAGATATAATTTTACCACGGAAAATTGCGAGAAACATTTAGTTATACATTCTTTTAAGCATTAATAAAAATAGCAGCATATAAATAATATATAACAATATTATTAAATTATTTTTATTACAACTTAAATTAACTTTTTTCTCATTGACTTATAAATTTAATTCTTCCTTAATTTGCTTATTTGATGCTTTTTTGATAATTATGTTTTTTAGCACTTTTTGTTGAATATTTTTAAGCACTTTTTTCAATTTTTTTGCGCTTTTTTATCCGGTCTCTAATTATAACTAAGCTATTAATTAATCGTATTACATAAGTTGCCATTATTCATAGATATTGCCAATAAAGATATGTTACTCTACTCTTCAATGTGTTTACTTAAACTTTGATTTTACCGCATATATTCCATTCCATCATTACTGTATTTGTCAAGACAAATAAAAGACAGAAATCCCCATACGTGCTCCGAATGAAAATTCCTGATAAATTTAAAAGTTATTTTGATTGTTTGCTCGGTTCAAACACTTCCTGTCTATACGTATCGTGTTTACTCAATTTACTTACTTCTTGAGAGAATATTTTGCCATATCTCTAAATATTTCATGTTTCTATTTAATTTTTCTTTTTGATCATAATATAGTACACGAGTAAAGTTAATAATATACATATACTTTTTAACATTCAAAATTTTAATTTACAAGTCCAGTATAACTGGAGGTATTTGTATAGGCGAATAAAAATATACAGCAAATACAATAAATAAAACTTTGTGATTAGTGTTATTTTGTTAACAAACCTTTCCGCTTGATTCGCCTTGTCTGTCACAAATTATTTTTGGGAAAATGAGACAAATCCCTAACTGGGTAATCTTATACCTAAAACTTATTGAAAAGAATATATACTATGTAGTTTAATAGAACACAATACGAGTTATTAATTTAAACAAAAATACTCTTTATTGAAAAGATAACCTCGGCTTGCTACGTCAAAAAAGTTTTTTTCAAGATTCTTACACCGAGTTGTATAACAAGTATTGCTTTCTTCGATTTGATTTAACACTAATTCACGATTATCAGTCTGCTCGTACCTGCGGTTATTCCATTAGGTTACAAGGAAAATAATACGTGATCACGCAAAATGGATGAAGCAAATTTTGATGTCTTACAGTCTGCTGATAAGCCGAAAGTGTAAGATCAAAAAGAATTAAATATAATAGACAGTATGTCCACGGATGGACTTTACAAATATGATAAATGAACCAAAAATTTCACATTTCAAAAAAATTGGTTTGTTCGGGTTTGTTTTGGTTTGGTTTGGCAAACGTGTCAGCTTTTCATATGAACATAAAATTCAAGGTGAAGAATTTTTTTATGCACAGGAAGCAAAAAAACTTGACAAATGCTTGGTTGGCATAAGGAAAAGCAACTTTATTGTTTTCAATATTTGACAAAATTCAAAATAAAAAAGTTTTTTCGAATTAAATTAGCATCTAAAATCTGAAATGTCAGTTAAATAATCGAATTAAAGAACCTACATTTCGGCATTAAGAAACTTTTTAAATACTGCTCGATATCATTTACCTGAACATACCCAACTATTCTTACATGTGTCAATGCAATGTATTTTTTTATTCGATTGAATTTAACTGATATTTCAGATTATGGATGCTAACTGAATTTGAAATTACATTTATATTTTGCATTTTGTTAAATATTCAAAATGAAGGTATTTTCCTCAATACAGCATTTCTCAAGTTATTGTGCTCACTGTATATAAGAAAAAAATGTTTCACTGTGAATATTATATTTTAAAAAGCAAAAATGTTTGGAAAAATCATTTTTTTTCGAAATGTGAAATTTTTTGTCCATTTGTCCTATTGTCAATAAATCTATCCATGGACATACTGTATGTTGTACTTTTGTGGCGGATTATTGTACCTAATTGAGTTTAGATTTCTAGATATCTCGTCTTAAAACATATATTAATTATTTTATCATTTTCTAAATCGGCAGATCAAGTTGAAGTTTCAGCACCTAGTACTTAAAAAACTTAATCATTTAGAAATGCCCCTGTCTATAACGTCACACAATTTCATAAAAAAGCATGGAAAAGTAGTTATCCTAATATTTCTAAGGAGTGTAGAATTAATTAGGAATGACCAATTAGATCGATATTGTTGAAAACTGAAACGACCTTCCTACCTAAGATATTACAAATTATTTTGGAAGTAAATACCAAGTCGGCTATTATTCAAACGGTCGATGGTCCCTCCCTCATCGTCGACGGTAAAGGATTTGACAGCCGCTGGTAACTAATAATCGTTCAACTACGTTCCATTGACAAGTACGGTCACTTTCCAATAAATAAATGGCTAAGCAATAAGGTTTTGACTTATATACAGTGTGTTTATTAAACATACAGATGTGAATCTGCCTTTTATCCCGAAAAAAGGTGTTGGACAAGGTTTAACTTAATTATTTATACGTTAAGAATTGAAAAATACACGACGCCGAGACCTTTGTATCCATGTCAATTAACTTAAAAATATCAGGCCTTGAGAAAAATGGATTCGTATAGCGTTTTGAATTTGAAAATTTACATCATAATCTCAACAGATCGGTGATTGTAATTTATTGAAAAACAATTCACACATCAGCCTAGAAATCGTTGCAAAACACTTTTATGAACACAACTGCAGTACACCAAACTCTAAGTAAGAAGTGTGTTATTTTGTTTCAACTCTGTATTAAACCTTTTACTCTCATAATGGATAAGGGGCATTATATTATTACGAGACTTAAAATGTCAGATAAATATGTCTAAAATTTTTCGAATTAGGCTTCTTTAAAGGTATTATGAATCAAGAGTAAAAGTAAAGTTGCAAAACGTTTCATAAAATCAATTATTGTGTAATATATCCCTTAAGGCAGTCGAACGCCGTGATTGTTTATAATATTTTAAAATCAAAGATTAACATTTAGAAAGAGATAAGTTTTAAATAGGTAATACCTAGAAAAAATTGCATTATTACATAGCGCCCTTCGGACGCTATGTATTATCTTATAATCAGTATCATATCAAATATAGACTATTGCTAAAAATTGAGCAAATATGATTTTCTTGCTTGCTTGTAATTATACTGGATATACTTTATACTAGTAAATATTTCGAATATTAACTTATAATTTTAACAGTATATTTTCCTTAAACGCTATATAGTAACAAAATTAAATGTAATTTTTCATATTTGATTCATTCAGCTGCACATTCCTAACTAGATGTATTTAAACAATTGAAGCAGGGAATTACGAGCCGGTGTTTTTAACGCATCGATTACCAACGATATTATTATACATGATATCAATTTGGAAACTTTCCAGCCTTAATATCTCTCTAGCAGTAAATAATATTAGGCGGTTTAAACAATATATGCAGCATTCGTGGTTCAACCCCGAGAAGGGGCAGATTAAAAAAGAATTAAAATCTTAAATGGGAGGGTTAAGTGATAAATAATTTTCAAGGCTGTTTAAATCTTCAATAATATCATAATTATTATTTTTTGAGTAGTTGAACTTTCCAATAATGGAAGACATCAGAAACTTTATTTAGTCGGTGACTTTACCCTTGAATGGGTGCTACCCAGTGACTACCTACGAACCCCTAATCATTCCACTAAAAGAGAAGTCAACACAATAATGTTTTTAAATAATAACCTAAAAGTCAAAAATCTCAATTCAAGTTCTAATTATATCCATTTTTTAAACGCGATTTCTAGGAAACAATTATGCAATTTTTTATTTTTTGTGGTATTATTGGAAAGAGTTTTAAATAAATTTTAACTGATGTGCTCCTTGGCCCCCTCCTCATTTAAGATTTTAAGGCTAACATCTACCCCTTTCAAGGGTTTAAATCACCAAGGCTAAAAATATTCTTTAAAAACGTCCCACATCACGATAAAATTACGTATTATGTTTAATATTATTTCCGGAAGCGAGATATTTAGGATGGGTAGTTTCCAAATTGATACTTTGTATATCTTCTAAGATATTTACCGATACTTACACTAGGCTGGCTTACACGTTTTGTTTATAAAGCAATTGTCTATCCCTCTGTTAATATATTATATAATTTTTTTCACAATATAAAGTCAATTGCATTATATAATTATAAGTGCAGGTTTCGTCGACAATCCTTCATAAAAAGTTTTAATTCACAGCACACCAAACCTATCTTAGTAACAAAAACAGAAATAACTTTTTCATTTTTTCTTAATACTATGCATATTTAGCTTAAACAATGTATTGATAACACACAAGTATTTAAAATTACTGCTGAAACTTATTGGTACCTATAAATATATTATAATCTAGGTAATAAGGTATAATTAGGATTAAATCGGGTTATTTTACTTCGCTTGAATACATAATATCCTAGTTACTGTTTCAAATATCAGTTCCATACTTTTTTAACCTTTACACCGGTTTGGCGTGTCTGTACACCACTTTACATTAAAATTTATACTTTCCCGTACCGAGCCAGACATAGTCCGGAATCGGCGGCTAATTGACCACCGTTGGTTCTATCTCGAGTGCATTTTCGCCAACCAAAATGGCGTCTGGACATGCAACGTGAAATACACTCGTTAAAATTTGCCATAGAACACCTGAAAAATTGACAATTTCCTACGAAAAAATGTTGGTCTTGATGGCTTGTAAGGTTTAGTTTTTATTCAACCTCCTTAAAATTATTCACTTGATAATTTAGGTTCATTTATACTATTACATTTTTTGTTCCTTCAAGATGGTTGAGGTTTAATTGAGTTCCGGCGCTTTAGACCTACTACAATTTCCAAAAAACAAACATTATGTAATACCTAGAAGAAGTTTTTCACGAATTAAATTTAATTCTCTTCTTCTAACATCTTTAACAGTATTTCCAACATTTAATTTTAACAGCACCACTATTACCTTGTAATTACGAATATATATAGGTGTGGAACAACCCCTTTTGTGTAGTCGTCTAGACTATATAATTGGATGGGTTTTCTAGAGGCAAAATAAATAAAACTAAAGTAAAACATGAAAAAATGTGCTATAATTTTTATAACAAGGTAAATACAAGTTATCTTTAATCATATCAAGATTTATGCTTTATAAATTCTTCAAGGTAGCAATAAAATTGCTTCATAAGAGACATTAATTGAACATAAATTTTTTAAAAGAGGTGAGCAATTCACGATTAATGTTTCACATTATTTATCTAATGACAAGACAAATTAAATCAGATCGCTCACAAATAACAATTTAACAGTTCCTGACGCATCATTAGTAGACGACCAATAAATGCCTTTGTAACTATTGAATTAAACGTTGAAGATAATTTTATATTTGAATAAGAAAATATTTTCCATTATATTTACAGGTGAAGTTATGCCATATCATAAAAAACATATATAAACTGATACAAAGCAAGACCGCATGTTAAAAATATATATATTCTTCCTTATTATAAATACATCATGATTCAAAGTGAGCGGCCTATTAGAAGACATCGAAAACCATAGCATAATTGAAAAATTCACTAAGGTAGTTTACCTTTACCTTGCCCTTTCAGCAACATGTTTTAACGTTACCGTTAGCGCTGGAAAATTTTTTAAAATGGAATACGATAGTTGCGTTTGAACTTTTAAAAATGTTCTAAAGCTTCACGGCGTGCATGTTTGTTTGGCACACACACAATCGAACATGAGCGTACACTCATATACCTACGCATATGTGAATGCACACACATGTGCAAGGCAAACAAATACCCACACACGGTCATTCATCGAACAAACCCGAGCGATGAATTTAATTTATTATCATTAAATTCTCTTAATGAAGAAAGAAACATTATATTAAAAAGAATATATATGGTTATACACTCATGTATTAATGCATGAACGCTCGTGTGTGTGGACATCTTTAGAGACAAATGGTTTCCTATTTTTCACTATCAAGAACTCATAACAAACGACCGTATCTTAAACATATCCAGTTCGGACTTGACTTGGTATACGAAATATATTTGGAATCGTAAGTAAAAATTAAAATGTAATAAAAAATATCTTTATCCATTTAAAAAATTCCTCAACTTTTGGCGTAAAAGTGACAGAAACGTTAAATCGTATGTTTAAGTTAATTACTTCCAAAGGTTTAAAACGGTAAAAGTCTACAAGTTTGCAAGATCTTCTAAAAGCCACTTACAGAATCATCCTGAATTTTGATATCATAGTTTAAACTATTAAGTAACATGAGGAAAAACCGGGAAAGTTGAGCAAAAATATTATATGAACCAAAATTTCACTACAAAAATAATAATTACTTTGGTTCAAAATAGGCGATATTTTATGTTATTACCATTTTGTGTTGAGAAAGTGAAATACTAGGAATTAAATAATTTCAATAGAAAAAGCAGTCGCGTTTGTTGGGGGTTGTTTGTTGAAATGAATGCATTTTATTTCTTATGTTTGCTGTGGCCGAAAAACAAAATTGGTTGGGGTATGGGTTTTTTTTGTCACAGTTGATGTATTTCGAATTAAATATAACATGTTAAGTAACATTCAAGTAAACATTTTTACATATTTAAAACATAATTTATGTTATTAATATTTTTATGTTTCGAGATTCCCACCACGTAACGTTAGGTATTTATTGGATAAGAAAACCCAGTAGATTTCTATTACAAAACTCATTATTTAAGTATAAAGATTCGGTTGTCTCGAACATTCGAACCAACACAAAAAATATATACTATAAGTAGAGGTCAATTGTGTATTAGATAGAAAAATGTGTGATAGAAAAGATTAACAGAACAAGTAATGAAGAAAGACTACATCATGAAGAAGAATCATTAAATATTTACGAATTCCGGAGTCATTGAAAATAAAGTAGTAGGTTTAACAATTTGTGACAATCGTTTTTAAAGTATTGACTAAAATATATCATGAAGAAGCATTCCTTTGAGTTTAATTTATCTAAAAAATAAATGTGCCAGATGATTTAACTTTAGTACCTTATTTATCAATATATAATTCCTAAAAGAGACATTTTCCTTTATGATGTTGTCTTTCTTCACCACGTGCATCAATAATTTTTAACATTTTCTACCGCCCATTATTTCAATTCGTTAATACGTATATTTATCTTGACTTTATCAGATAATAGATACCTATTTCTTGTAGTGGTTCTGATGAAGAGTATCATCCAACATAATGTTGGTCACCGGAGGCCTTTATACCTACATTGTGTGGAGGAAAAAAAACTATTTGTATTGTTTGGGCGGTTAGAAAACGCTTTTGTATATTTTACGCAAATATATTATAGGAAAATGGACAATAAATGTAATGAGAACTAACGATGTGTTGTTAAACGTATGAATAAATAGGCAATTTTAAGTCGCTATTTGCTCGAATTCAGATAATTATTGCTTCCATATATTTACTGGAACTCAAAACGATCTGAGTCCTTATTATTACACGCTTTAAGAACCGATATTAGTTGATATATTTTATCAGTTACTCAAATTTAAAGAATCAGGTTATACAAATCACTGACTAACTATTAAAAATTTTTTTTCATGAAGAGCGATTAAGACCAACATTTTTTCAAAAGCAAATTTTCAAACAGGCCTGACCAAAAATTTTAACGAGTGTGAAAATAAATTGAAAAACTGACACTTACCATTGCTGCAGACTTGTCCTAGAACCAGTAGAACCAAAAAGGTCAAAAAATGACCACCTGGATATCCCATCATTGCCGAGCAGGATTACCTGTAGAATAGAAAAAATAAAAATGGTTATAGCAAACCCTGGCACTCTTTTCGGACAAGAGAAGAATTCTTCTAATGTATCCTTTATAATGGAAATGATGGACTGGAAGTATTTCTAACTTGCTATATGTCCAACGATATCACAGGAACACTTAATTTTTATTTATATCGAATAATATAGTAATTAATAATATATAAGTGACACTAATAACTGGATTTTTTTAGGGATTATTTTTTAATTTTAATTTACACTACGAAGAATCACAGTGGGATTACACTTAAAGCGTTTTGTCAGTTGACACTGTTTCGCATTTTTAATGTTTTATGTCACTGACGCCTATGTCTTTTTTCTGTGATTAGACACTATATTAGTATAAGGTTCCATACTTAGAGGTTCGTTTGCGAAATAATAGTGAAACGATATTTAGTGAAGTTTTTTCCATTGGGTCCTCGGTTCAAATTTCTGTACAAAGTTGTATTTTAAAAATACGTCGTCTATTTGTTATAATATGAAACTTTTTAGCAACAACTTGAATTATATTATGTCGGTATGGAAGTGTATTCTAGAAAGTAAATTTATCCCTACTTATATAATCATTTTTTATTCTTATTATGACAAAACTCTATAAACTAATATAATAGCAGTCGAGTCAATATAGAAAATTCTTACTGAAACTTCAAGTTAATTATTTAATAGTAAAGTAAAATATTATTAGAGTATTTAAACTCTATCGTCACAGTAACAAATATTATTGAATTATAAATTAATATAACTTAAACATATCGAAAGGAACCAGAAATAATTGAATTAAAAAAATAATATAAGAAATTTATATCGAATAATAAAGTAATTAAGATGAAGAAAAATTGACGAAGAGAATTAAGTAATTTGATCAACAAAATACTAAAAGCAAATTAATTAAATATGTGTTAGTAACCACAGATAATTGAATTGATTGCTAAAAATTCTTAATTACATAATTAAAAACCACGAGTATATTTATTTTTTAAAACACATCACTTATGAGGGAAATAAAATTTAGATCACTTCAATGGAATAATCCATAAATGTCCACCGAGTTAAAAGGCGTAGAAGCCATTACAAAAATATGTGCCGATGACAATGATATTGTCATTTTTCACACGTGCTTTCAGACCGAGTGTTTTTGGCGGGGAGGCGTCCGGATCTCGCCAGTAGCGTGGCCACTACTAGCGTCGGGACGTCGAGCGATTCGCAGCCTGAATCAACGTCGCGGCGCTGCGCGTCGAAATAACTGCCGTAGCGGACACTCTTCGGTTGGTTTGAAATCGCAACTTTTGCCTCGGTGTTCTTGCTTATTTTTGCTTTAATAATGAATCGGATAAGGGAGAAGATTCTCCGATAAAATATTAAAGGCGTTTTTAACAGTGTAATAACAGATAAAACGGTGAGAGTGATCCCAAAATAATGACTAATTTTGGTAGAATTAGTAATCGCGTTAATTATTAAAAGTGCTTTTAGGTTGCGTGCATAAATTAAATAATATATTCTAAGTGTTGCAGAAGAACACCATAGAAGTAAGTCACTTATTGTAATATTACAAAATGTAGGTATATATTCTATTTTTGTAAGTTTTGACACTTTTGTAGTATCTCGGTAATTATAGAACTTTCCAAAGAACTGATGTACATGTCATGAGATGTATTTGGGATTAACTAAAAACTATAAAAGCAGAACTTAAAGATATTCGCTGGTTAAAAAGATACGAGGGTAAACTGAAAATTGTCCATTTAAAATTTGTTCTCTATATTTTTTATTACTAATGTTTCAATGTTTCAAATAAAAGTGCGCTAAATAGAATATGATGCCACCTAAAAATCGCATCTACCGGCTCATGTCAAAACGTCATCAGATCTAACTTTCATATTTTAAATGGAACATCCTGTGTATTTTTAGCCAAAAAATTTAAATTATTCTTTCTCTTTCTAAATATAGAACACTCAATATTTTTATTATGTAAATAAGTGAATAATTTATATTTAATCTGTAGTAGGCCGTGTATTATGACGTAAGAAACAGAAAAAAAAATATATCCAAATGACCCTCCATTGGCTATCATACAACGATTTTTAGCCGATCTTAGAGGTTTAATAATGTGAACGGATTTTACTAACTAAAGGTTTCATGAGGTATCGGTTTAATAAAGATACCATAATTCTTCAGATTGCTTGCTAGGCTTTTAAAAATACCAGAGAGAGTTGCTGCCCCTCACAAGGTATTTTCTTTGTTTCTTTGGTATTCAATATATGCACATAACATATATTTTTCATAGTTTTCGTAAACCATCTTATCACAGAACTCGAAACACGTTGCGATCTGTCATTAACTAAAATGAATTATAATTTTCGTTTTCATGTCAACTAAATTTCATCCATAGCTTACTAAACTATATTGACCGCTGGTCAAATTAGTTCATTGTCAATAAACTATAGTAAAATATTAATATACTGTATTGATTCTACAGTTGGTTCTTTATGAAACATCTTTTAATAAACTTGAAGCATTAAAAAGCAATAAGTGTTTTAATTATAAATAAAATATTACAAGTAATTTTCAAAATTGTCATTGAAGCTGCTCCACGCAACCTTGAATGCATTTTTAAAATCATATTTACCAACCAACAATATATGATATATAAATAATAAGATAATAATATAAATACTCCTATTAAAATTAATATAATAAAAAAACAACTTTACTACAGACAATCTTCAACATAAGTAATTAATCGACTAAGGAATTTCGAAAGCATACAATTACATATGCTCTCCCAGTACAAACTTACTGAAATTACTGTTAGAATAGACAATAGAACAGAAAGCGATTTTTTCACGTGTAATTTTTTTGTCGTCTTACTTTCGATCTCGGCGTGTTCTATTTACCTAATTACTGAATTAGACAAAAACTGACAAATTTGATAATCGAAAAGTATCAAATGAATATAAACGTCGGTTATAAATAAAGCAAAACATCTCTACTGAGTGATGTCAGTGTGAAAAGTTTTAAAATTAATTCATTTCGTTGATAAGTTTCAAAGGATATTGAGAGTTTTAAATTTTTTTTAAAGTTTATAATGGAATAATATTTGTAGCGACAAAGCATTTCCATAATATTTGGGCCAGTTTGCCGTTTTCCCGATAGAACTCAGCTCTTATACAGGGTGTTATGGAAATGACGTATTATATTTAAATGGGTGACTCCTGGGGTGTCCTAGAGAAACGCTACATATTTTATTTTTAAATCGAACGTTTAAAAAGTGGGGTAATTCACCCCTAAACCCACACACAACTCCTCGGCACATTCATATATGAACATATAACATTGCTCAGCTGGGTAATCAACAGATGTTCGGGCACAATGTTGCCAAAATGTTTAAAAGTGTAAAACTTTAGTTTCTTATAAAAATAAATATTTAGCTTACTTAGAAAGTAAATCCAGGACGCGATTAAGGAACCAGGGCACAGACACTTACAGTTCTTTTTTCTATGGGAAAAACTTTATGCTCATCACGTGTCCTGATGATAGTATGGGAGTGCATAATAAGCTTATCACTAAACCCCAACACTAACACATAATTACACTTTACAATAAGACACATAGAACAAGAGCACTTAATCATTTCGCAATAGAAATAATAAAAACGCTAATTTCTATGGGCCATTAACCCTTTACTAAAGAGAAAATGAAAGAATTATGTTAACAATTGACAGGAACTAACCTTTGAAATAATGGTCTAGTCCGTCTTCGGACCAGTCGTCGAACTTCCTTTCCGATAAATCTCCGCTCTCTAGAGCCAGCGCGGTTGCCATTTCCGAGACTATTATACAGGAAAGTAATATTATAGAAGGAAATTCGGCAATTTATGATAGTCGCTTATAAAACATCGAAAGTGGCAACGCTGTATTTTTAAATATTAGCCCGATTGTCCACAATCAGCTGTTTAAAGAAGCAGGCCGAGATCGATCGAAAGAACCAACGTGTTATTTATTTTTCAAATTTTTAGATGTTAAATACATTATTTCCAAGACTACTCAGACAATAAGGGCGTATTTTTGTCTACACAGTAGCACTTTAAAATATTAATTCAGATTGAATGGTACTTACATGTGTTGTGACGCGAAAACTAATGTGATTTTGTGATGTGAGTACTTGGTGTTTTTTATAAATTAAGTTGGTTTTAAATAAGTCCGAAAAGGTAAATAAAATAGCATTTTTTTTCTAAAGGGTAAGTGGCATTTATAAACTTTTAAGTTGTCCAGATCTGACGGGTGTCGTTCGAATTGAACAAATGAGAACATACCTGACCATTTATAAACTCCGCGGCGGTTCGTTCGAGTCAGTTCAGTCAGAGATTGTTTCCCAGCGAACTGAACGTAAAAGTTTATAATAATGTACCCTGAAAAATAAACAACTTGAAATCTGTCAAACGGTTATTGACTTTCTAAAGAGTTTACCCTGAAGATATGACAACACTGTTCAAGATTCACTGCCATATGTTGCTGTGTTTACCTTCCGAACAGGGCCACCACGTGGTAATTTTTGGTTCGACAGAAGGTCATGTACAGGGCATATTAAATTAAAGCACCATTTTTGGATATTTTTCTTCAATTTGTTTTCATCTCAGGAATCGCCGGTTTAAATATAATACGTCATTTCCATAACACCCTGTATAGGTAGGTCTTGGAAAAAAACAAAACAACTAGTTGGAAAACTCAAATATCACCCACCTAGTTTTACAGGCTTGTGCGGGCTCTGTTACCTGGTGTACGTAAAAGTTAAAATGGCTCAAGAATCAAGGAAAACGTATATTTTTGCATTATCCTTTATTATAATTATGTTATGTATATTAGATACTTTTTAAATAAAAATAAATTTTATGTAATTTATATTGTTCTATATTAAATTGATTTATAACCTGAAGAAACTTTGTGTGTATTCTTCGGGTTGTTCATTTTTCCCATCCGAAGAAGCTGAGAAATCTTACTTTGTTTTAAGAAAACTAAAATCTGTTTATTCAGCTAGTCGGTCAAGACTTGCCATTATACATATACATAACTATAGTTTTTTTCCATAAATTATTTACAAATCAATTCCAACAAAATCCTAAGAATCAGATTCAAATTGAAAAAATTGTTCGGTATTTTTTGTTGGGAATTGAATGTTATCCTCATGAACAAACCAATTAAACAAACACATTGACTGATCGAAAAGTCAAATACATATTTCTAAAATAGTATTGACCAAAGCTGAAATCCATCCGACGTCGACGTTCCCTTATTTATACTTACAAATTATATAGAATATTGACTGCAATTCGAATTGCAATTTAAGGCTCTTTTGAACAAGGACCTTTTAATGAGGTAGCGCCATAAATCAAATACTATCTGATGCTGAAAATCCTCCTGTCGACCTTTAAAAATAAAAAACTTGAACTAAGATCATCAAATCAGTTAAAATGTAAAAGTTAAATGGTCAATAATAAATGGGTCACTCTCTAATCGAATAACCTTTACGTTCTATTACAAATTGTCCAAACTAAATAAACAATTTAAATAAAACAAATTAATTATTTCTGAAGAATTTCTTGTGAATTTATGAAATTTCTCTGCTACATTTTTCTAAGAATGAACTCATTACTGCCGAGTTGCCGTAAGAATTTGAATCAATAATTATCTAGACAACTTTAATCTTGATAGGAAGTCATCCAAGGGAAGCGAAGTACCCGGAGAAAATTCTAAATAAGTAACAACCTATCTTTGGTAATGTCACTTAGAATGATAGTTATATTATATCTTCTTTGACAGTAACCAATTATGAATATGAGAACAATGTGCCAGTATAAGAACAGTATAACTCAGTAGAAAAATAAAGTAGCACGGACGAGCCGATATGAGTCAAGTAACAAGAGCTTACTGTGTATAAAATTTTAGAACAATAAATTAAATATTAAAGAATGCAATTTTTAAATGGAATGTCTTAAAATTTACTTTTACGACTTACTAGGTTCTTGTATTGCACAGAAACATTTTTATAGACTGCACTAATAATCATAATATAATAGAATATTGAAGAATTAATAGTTTTATAATTTTTTTTGATTCAATTTTAAATTGAATACAATTTGATACAACAAGCTAAAAGAAATAATTTATTTATGGTTGTAACCTCTCTAAGTTTGACGAACATAGTTTAATTTTAGAAAAAATCATTGATATTTATTAACAAATAAACAGTTAAATAAATATTAAAAACTTACTACTCTATTTTATAGTAAGTCGACTTACTAGGTTCTTGTATTGCACGGCAACATTATGTATATCGACTGATTTTTGTAAATCATCCATAACAAATCTGAGCGCTTCTAGCCGATTAGATGCACGAGCTGGCGCTTCAAGTTGATTAGATGCAAGAGCTGGAGAATTTATCCTTTGACCTTATTGAAATCATAACTAAAATAAGATTTTGCAATAATCTCTTAATTTCACCGATACTTAAAAAATATGATCTAGGATTATCAATTCAGCTATAATAGAAGAATTATGTTTAGTTGCAGAGAGATTTTACTCGATAATTAACTAAACATTGGCATTAATGCCACAACATTTAAAATTAGAAAATCAATAATTAGTTACTCGAGCTACTCTGATCGAGAGTAAATCATTTCTGCAATGTTATTTATTCAAAGTCAGAGTTGTCATTCAGTTCATTATTGAATAAAATATTTCTGCATCCAAACATCCACGTAAGAGTAGTAGGACACCTTGGTTGATGAAAAATTATTCTCAACATCGATTATATTTATAAACGGTTACTTTTTATGCAACAGTAAAGAAATCTAACTATAAAATATTAAATCTAAAACTTTACACCTACAAAATTTTTAACAATATACTATATAACTTCATTCTTAATGAAATCATCCATAACCAATCTGGTCGCTTCTAGTCCATTAGATGCAAGAGCAGGCGCTTCTAGCTGATTGGATGCCAAAGCTCCAGATTTATCCATTGACGTTATTAAAATTAAAAAATAACATTTTTAGCAAAATCCTTGAATCAATCTTCAGAAAATAAAAACCAGTTTGAGCTAGAATCATCATTTCAGCATTTGGTTCTTTTGCTTCACTTTTGCATCTTAAAACGAAGTATGCAGTTTTTGAAATTTAGAATCAGCAGAATTCGGTATTTTTAAAACATAAAATGGATAAGCCCGCGAGGTTAAGTAAAATAAGTGGTATTCCATATGTATTGCAACATAATCAAATAGGGAAAAGGTCAAGTAAAAATACTTAAATATAAATTCCTAAAACTAGTTTTATGCAAATCAAAACCTTTCTTAAAACGACAATATATTATTATAGCTCTAAGCCCCCAAACCCGAACAAAAACGTTGGTTTTCATCGTCAATTTATTTCGGCAACATACTATGCGATTTACCGATATTTTCTATCTTCGTGATGAATAAGACACAGTTCTTAGGAAGAAAAGGAGAAATACCGAATAATAAAGTTAATTCAATTAGTAGAATTTACTTGCTCGGGAGCACGGTACTGAACAAAAAAGTAGGTTGAGATGGTTGGCCTATGATTCGGAAGGACAATCATCAATGACGTATCGGTATTAAGGTCGGACAAACATTTGAACCGATCGCGACGCCGACGTTGACTTTTTAGAGATATAATCCTGTCAAATGGGCTGTAACTCTGGAAGAACAATTTGAAATATGACAATTGACTGACGTAGTCCTCAAATTAACATCGATTCTGAGGAACATAATTTTATGGTGCTGGATAATTGGTTGAAGGTGCTCACCATTAGTTTCCTATTATTATCTTGAAAGACAATTTTTTTTTATGATCAAAACAAGCACTATAAGAAAAATCATTTAGGGCACTCTGAGAGTGGTGCGTATGCCAATAAAGCGATTCACGTTGGTCTTGAATCGTTGGAGGTTATATTTATTGGGAAAAACAACCTCGGGAAGGTCGTTCCATAAGGATGAAGTCCTCCAGATGAAAGAGTTCTATATATTTCTGCTTATATTACAAACAGCAGTAGGTAGTTGTTGAAGAATGCGTCCAACGTATGAATGTAGGAACAGATGCTAATAATAATTTCCCTAATGACGAAACTTAAAAATCAGTTTAACCAATGGTTTCGTACAACATTAGTAGAATATCAAATACCAATGTATGGAAAAATTATTATTTCCCAGACCACCTGATGATACCTTATACAATAAGGGCGTATTTAGTCTATACAGTAGCACTTAAAATACTATTTCAGATTGAATGGTACTAACAAGAAAAGAAAACTTTTCAATTGATAGGATGTCACCACCTGTAGACCGGTTTCGAACTCTTTTGTTCTCGTCAGTACAGGGTAGGTGTACATACCTATAACCATTTTTTTTTTTTTTTTTTTTTTGGACACACGATGAGAAATCTGCTGAAGCCTCTAATACTTAAAGCTGTATTATCCTCGGTAGTCGAGAAGATACAGCGCATCGCGCCATCTCTTAGTAGTCCCACACAATCTGAACAGACGGTATTTGAATAAATCAAAAGTAAAAAGTCTATACTTTTCAGGTGGTATTAATACGCCCTTATTGTATAAGGTATCATCGGGTGGTCTGGGAAATAATACTTTTTCCATACATTGGTATTTGATATTAATACCACCTGAAAAGTATAGACTTTTTACTTCTGATTAGTAGAATAGCTTTGCTTGCTATAGGCAGCCCTACTGTTGTTTGCATTTTTTATCATATCCTTTGTAATTGTTCGGAATTGTTCACATGCAAATTAATATTATCCAGAATATGATGGCCGTTGTTACCATAATAGGCCCAAATATTTATACCGAACCCGAACATGACTGAATTGACTTTGACTCTTAAACCATATTCCCAATTATCTGACGAGCTGCTGCATCAACCAACCACTAATAAAAACCGAAACAAATAGTTAAAATACAGAATACATCCGATCTAATGACTCTAAAACGCCAGCGGTTACAAAAGATTTTCCAATGATAAATTTTCTTTCAATGCGATATTAGTTGAAAGTTTAATTGGTAGAAGATATTTTCTATTTGCTGAAGTAGATGACCGCATTGGAAAAATAAACTTCAAAATATTTCTATTTGGTTTAATTTATTTTTATGGAATTCCTTAAAATGAAAGCATAATAGCATACCCAGTTAGTAAAAAGTTCCGGAAGTGTCAATTTACCTAAAAACTTTATGTTATGCCGAAATAATTTTGTATAGAACATAAATATTCGATATGCAGGATCTGAAAATAGTTGTGATTTTAAAGAAAATATTCGATTACATTAAAACAAATATTACGAACCACAGGGTTTATTCGGGTTTTTGGAACAATAAATATTTTATTAATAAAATAGTTTTACTAGCCTTCATTAGAAATAAAGCTAGAATAATGTATCATTTTTTTAATTGGGAATATATATTATATAATACCTCTGTATTCATTCTCCAAGTTAAACAAAGTAATAAATTGAAACAATTTTAATTGTATATTTGATTATTACAACAAACGAAGCTCAAAGTTTAGTAGTATATGTGTGTTAAGGTGGCTACAGACTATGCTTCGATTCCCTATTCGTGAAGCGCGATGCATATTTCGCGGGCAATTCACGAATAGTGTGTAGAGACTTGTGCGTTTAAAATCGATTCGTAAACAGGCGGTTCGCTAGTTTGTAGTAACACTACGAACTATGACGAACGGACGAGCCGAGCTTCGGAATCACGAATCGACGCTCGAAGTCTGTAGCCATCTTAATGTGGGACTTCACTAAGCTGTATTATGTCGCTGAATGGAAACAATATTTACTCAGGACCGAGCCCTGTTTTATGCATGAACTATGTCCTTTAAAACATTCTTTCAAGTAAATATAAATTCTTCCATTTTAGCCACAAAGTAATAGATAATTGGATACAGATCAGACTGACCGATACGATTCAGAGGCTATTTAACCAAGGCAAACACAAGCCATTATTTTTACAATTCAACAAGTCGACTTTACGGACCAGCTAAATAGTCGTAAAAATAGATTCACAGGGATACTTTTGAGGAACAGCAGCATCTAAATATCATAAAATACAGGTTCTTAAACATGTTTTAATTAACATTATGCATTTTGGTCAAATCTATAAATCAGAGTAAATTTAAAAAACATCTTTTGTGCTACATGTCTACTACATACTATGAAATTTTTATTAATCGTTCTTGATTTACTTAGATTTTATAAGATAATAGAATAGATTTATTATTGTGAGGAACAAAGTTTAGAACAAAGTGTAGATTCTGCAGAAAAATCAATGTTTTACTAGATCATGTTGACATTATTAATTTAACATATTCGCAATTTAGGACTTCCCTTAAGAACAGTCTATTGTAAATATTTAGAACGTCTTGAAATTTAAACTGTTTGAAGTTCATAGATGGGTTGGTATGCTGTATATGTATTATTTGTAATTGGATATATCCGCGAATACCTATACATACTATTATTATTTATAAGATAAGTTTTACTACACCCAGTAATCTTATTTGGTTTGTGTAAAATGCAACAAAAATTTACGAAAAGTATTGAAAATTTTTAAAAAAATTAAAAGAAATGAAAATTTGGTTATTGGCCGAAAATTGTTTATTTGGTATAAAATTGCCGAAAAATAAACTTTCTTAATATATATTTTAAATTCCTTCAAAAAAACATAATTTTCGTGACCATGTTCACATGTGTCATTTATCTTCCTTAAACAAGCAAAACATCAAACCTAACTTAAACTAACTAAAGTTATAAATTTCCTTTTGCGGACACTACAGACTTATTATTAAAAAAAGGTTCACCTGTAAACACACGTTTTTTATGATTTATAAATGAAGTACAGAATAAATGCAAATATTTACTTTTATTATAGAAGAGTTTGGTGCGCATACAATTACTTCTACTTTCTTTTAATATCATTGACCGCCCCTGAGTAAACGCATGAATATGGCACTGGTTTTTGTTTTAACGGCAAGGGTTATTTTTGCCTCATTTGAATGCAGAGCGTGCAAATATGACTGAAAGGAAAAAGTTATATAATGGACATTTTATTGTGTCTCGACTGTTGTTCTAACAGTCGCTTAATTTAAAATAAACAATTACCTTCCCGCCTTATATTCAAAATATAAATTACCATTATGTATTGAAATTATAACATATTATTATCGAGAAGTATATAAGTGAAATATGTATATTTTATAACATGCCCTCAGTTTTTCTTAGTAGCCACACAAAACTCCATCTTGACTAAAAGCTTTCATAAATTGGTTTATAAGCTTCAAATTAATATCCAAATAATAAGTAATAAAATGATTTATATCTCATAACCAACGGACGTTTAATTAAGTTTTGCTTCCTTTGAACTATAGGATTTCTTAAAGGTAAAACTCTCTTAATATAATGCTCATTTCTTAGCTTTGCTGTCCCATAGACAACTTGCTAGAATATTTTGATAGAATATTTTTGTCCGGTCCAACTCCTGGATCGCCAGAGATTATACAGTGAAACTAAATTTCTTGTAGGACTCAATCGGCAATTAGGTAAGCAAAAACGACGGTTTTATCTGAAGATGACATTACTTAATAAATTGAGTCTTTTATCAGTGGTAACGTGTTAGTCAAACTGTATCTCAAAACGGCAGCTCCTAGTGGTACAAAATAGCGACTCATTTTTTAAATCAATTGGATTGAAAAAATATGTCAAATCCTTACTGTACGTCTGCTTCTTAATACAATACATGGTGATTCACAACAAGCTTGCAATAGAATTATAGTGAGAATTACTGAACATAGGCTTTTAAAATTTTGAGAATTTAGGTTAAAGGATATGCTCTCTTTAGCTAAAACATTCACATGTTCTTGTCATTTCTGGTTATACCGGAAGGAGCTGTAAACTTTCGTTTTTAAATACAATATGGTAATTTTTATTATATTTTTCGTTAAATATTAAATTCTAAGCAAATTTTATAGAACAACTTTTTGTCTGACTCTGTCATTTTTTGAGATATCATACTTTTTGTAATTATTTAGAAAATGCATGGTGATTAAATAATCCAAATATTTGCTTTACCTTAGCTCTTGAACTAAACAATTTTTCGTACCGAATAGCTAGAAGATCATTAAGTCTCAGAAATATTTCGAACAATCAGTAACGATCTGTAATGGTGGTTTTTTTGTTGGTATAATAAAATTAGGGTATGGGAAATTAATACATATGCAATATATTTACCATAGCGTGAGGGTGTAGTCAGTTACGGTAAGTATGGTAGTGTGTTGTTCAATTCATTATATTTAATTTCAAAATCTGAAAGTAACGATCTATGCCCTTGTACATTTGTATTCTAGACATTATTCATGGTTTATGGAGCATTTCTTCAGAAATAACCATCCAGTTGATACCAGCTGTCACAAAATATGACCAAAATAAGCACTCTGAGGCAGAATAAATTCTTTAAGTTAAAAATAGACTCCGTAATAGAAGCTTTCTTATTTGATACAAGTTAACCCTTTTATTAATTATGATAATTTGACAGCAATTCAGACGGTAGATGGGGCTTTTAATCATGATAAGGAAATCACCAAAAAATACAAATGTAAGTGAATCTACAGATGAACAAAGTGTTGTGATATCCGATTCGTCATTTAAGTCTGTTGATAGTCAACATAACCATGTACTTTCTGACGATAATAGTGATAATAAAGTTTTCGAATCTAATACTTTATACTTTGGAATCTATAAGTACTAGGGATGATATTCCAAAGAAGGGTTCCTTTTTTTGTGCCACCGGAGAGGATAATCTAAATAACCTGATTATTATGTGGCTATTTCAAGAAATGCTTGTATGTTGTTCTGTTCGAAATCTCAATGACCTCCTGCTTTCCAGCATCCAGCCAAATATTTCCATATTTATTATTGGTTTACAGCCGAGAATCGGTGCACACTAATAATGCGTCGAGCTTTATTTTTCTACCAATCCTCTAAATATATCTTCTTCTTGGATCTTCCATGCATCGCAGATGCAGATGATTGTATAATTTTCGATTTCTCTGTCTATGACATCAGTGAATTTTGCATTGAAGGAATACTTGAATTTGCTTGCATAAGACTGAATATTTTGAATACGTATTTAAATTGTTATATATCGTCCCCCATCAGGTAGATTTTCGATTTTTTTGGAGACTTTAAATGGTCTGCAATTACAATTACAAACTGTTCGCCTAACTGTTCATTTATAGTGGGAGGGGACTTTAATGTCTGACCTCAAGCTTCAATGTCTCTCTTCTTCTGAATTTGATTACAATATATAATTTTAATTTTCAAGTAAAACAGCCTACAAGAGTAATCGATACTTATCAACCTGCATTGATAACTTCTTAGTTGACAAAAAAAAATATAAAACATATATTATTGACCTAAATTATCTGATCATTTTGCTCAATTTTTATCAATGGACACTTTAAAGGAACAAGAATCGATGAAAAGAAATACGTTTTTCGGCGAAGTATGAGTAGTGAAAATATTTTAACCTTTATTAACTTTCTTAGTGGCGAGGGTTGGTGATAATAAGTTCAAGGCAATGTGGCAACTTATTAAGGACGTGTAGAAAAAAGATTTACATATGAGGAATATAGATATTAATATTGATGGACATAGACATACTGATAGGGAGGTGGCTGAGATGTTTAATGATTATTTTTTGAGCATGGGTACTAATGATGGTGTGGATGTTTATTTTCTCGAAAATAATATTCTGGCATTTCTAAGAACTTGTTGAAGAGGGATAGATTTGTTTTGGCTAATATTCTAGCTTTTTTTAATAAATTTATCAATTGAGAGTGGTGTATACCTGGATCGGTTAAAAATCTGCTACTGCTACTCTTGTACATAAAAAAGGTGAAGTCAATGATATTAAAAACTACCGCGCAATTAGTTTGTTGCCTAGCATTTCGAAAATTTTTGAATTGGTAATAAAAAACCAAATAAGATTCTCTTTCCCTCATGGAATTACGATTGATAAAAGTACCGAGACCGACCTATATGAGTTTCACTCTAAGATAGTCGATTTCTTGGATAAGAAGTACTCCGTGATAGGTATGTTTTTCGATTTTTCTCGTGCATTTGATGTAGTCAATTATGATTTGTTGCTTGCTAAATTACATAGATACGGAGTCAGGGGAAAACAATTTCAACTTCCTCAATCCTATCTACATAATCGGTCTCAGTTTGTAATATTTAATGGCACACATAGTAAACTATGCACTATTGAAAGAGGTGTTCCACGGGGTTCAATTTTAGGGCCATTCTTATATTTAATTTTTGCTAATGATTTGATTGTTTTTTTTTTTAAATGAGACTTCCTATATTATCGTAGTTTGCTATGCAGATGACAAGAATGTCTTGGTAATTGAAAATGATGAAAGTTCTCTAAAAAAAGCAGCAGAGCCCATATATCGAAATCTGGTTCTATGGGCTAGAAACAATCAACTTAACCTAAATACGTCCAAGACCAAGTCTATTATTTTTTACCTGTTTTACTAGCACTATACTACTCAAATATTCACTCTCATATTTGCTATGCTATAATAAATTGGAGAATAGACTCAATCATTTATTGATACAAAAACTTGCAATACCATTCAGGAATTCGATCAATCACTGATTAATTTTTTAGGTTGTTGTCTTCTATCCTAACATAAAGTGATTAGTGTATTTGTTACTTAGTCTTATTTTATCATTGACAATTTCAATTTCAATTAGTAATTGTTAAGATTGTTTGTTTATATCATTAGCTTAATTACATATCTTATTACAATTCAATTTCAATTATTGTATGTATTTCTCTTTTTTGCAGTTAAATTGAATAAATAAATGAATTATTATTATTAATAAAAACAATTGTAGACTAAATATAGTGTTTTAAATTATGCTCTAAAAGAAATTATGCAATAATGAACAACAAATAATGTTTAAAATACAAGGGGTCTACAAGGGCATAGATTGCTACTTTATGATTGTGAAATTAAAAAAGCGTAAATTTTTTTGTAAATTCGATCTTCTGTCACAACGCATTAAACAAAAAACCTCGAAATTTATTTTGAGATATTTATCTAAGCTTTAAAAGGCTGATTTACTTTTTTATTTTTTTTAACAAGATGCCAACAAACTTGTTTTATTTTTTTTCATCAGTTATTTTTCGCTCTGTATTGAAAAGTTGTTTAAATAAAAATCGACACTTTCATTCAAATCAGTTTTGACAACTTCTTAAGAGATTTAGAGTTTTAAAAATTAGGATAAACACGTTTGCGGATCTTTTTGTTGACATGTTCATACAAAATCAGTACTAATATTCCAGTTACAAGTTCGATTTTTTTGTTGGGATGTAATTTGCCTTTTTTCAGTCCTTAGATGTCAATTAAGATATCATGATTGTAATCTACATGGAAAGTAAAATTTACCTTTAAATTTATGAAACATTGTTGTTCCGAAACAACCGAAAATAATAATTGTGTATTAATACGAGTTTAGTTTAAGTATCGAATCTTAAAATATTGATTTTTCATGTACGATATTTATTATTGCATATAAACTTGTTGTCATTAGTATAAATGGTCCCGAATAAAAGCAGTTACAGGTAAAACACACTATTGTATATGATATCCGGGCATGTCAGTTAATTTTCAAATCTGGTTCACAGCAATCTACATACACAATAAGCTAATCACCTGTACACTGACCTGGTAATGAAGGTTTCATTTTCACTTGCGGTTCTATACAAAAAGTTAATATCAGACAATTTTCAGTTCGCTCGCGGAACATAACTGACGGTTAGATTACGTTACATCTTTTCAGAAATGTATAATAACAACTGGTTAATAAACAAATTTAAGTAAATCAAGACAAATATGAGAACTATCTAGAAAACTGCCATCGATGAACTGGCGTAGTATGAAGCAATATTGAATCTGTTAAACGGACTATTTGTTTCAAAACATATTTTCCTGGAAACTGGAACAAATCCGATATATCATTCTTGGTCACCTTCTAGAAGGTTGATTTAATGACTGTCTAATATAAAGTTTCCTTTCCTTCTCTTTTATTAAACTTTATTATTTTTTCTACAACTGTTGAAAATACCTTAAATCACACTACTAACTACAACTGAAAATCAATCATTTTCAATAGCGCACAAAATGGCAGGTTTTGATGTTTATGTTTACAGCGAATAGAATTCAAAAATATTAACCAAAGCTGGTTCTGGAGAGTTAACGTTCTTTCAGTCAATTAGAAACCTGAACAACACATGATAATTACTGAAAATAAGGGTTAATTTTTGTTAAATTGCAGTTTAAAACTGTTGCCATCACTGGAGCAACTTTAAAGATTTAACCAACGATGGGCTTTGTTTTTCTAAATAAGAAATATGTTTAAAAAATGAATATATTAGAATAATAGCACCGTTGTTTTTAATTACGGTAGTAGTCGTCGATTCTCGTTTTCAATGAAAATGGATATTCACGAAAAATTCACGAAAAATAGATAGGAAACAAAAATTATCATATGTAATCAAATTTGGTGTGTGGACATAAAGTTAAATGCTAACAACTTTTCCAAATAAATTCGATCACGTCATTTTTGATCTTTATTGAAGCAAAAACTTATGGTGAAGATAAATTTTACCTAAACCGAACAATACATTTTTTCCCATGTGGTTCCAACTTTAATGGTGACACTGTATGTACATCATTGCAAAAACAATTTCATTTCAGAAAGCAATAAAATAAAATTGTTTTATGAAAATAATCTAAAATTGCGAACGTCTTTAAAAATGTTTCCGTCATGATCGACATATATATATCGTAAATATATAAGTTCGAACAAACCCGAACAAACCCGGCATCGCCCGGTGAGATACCATTGCATCGGTTTAGGCGGCGTGAAGTTTGCTCCTTGAGTTAACTTTTGCTCATTGAGTTGACGTTTCGTCGCTGTGCCGATGTTTCCGGTTACCAGGGTGGGGACCCCCCCAAAAATAGCATGATGGAAGCTCCAGGCCCAAAATACTCTGGAGGTAAACTCGCCCCCCATTCGGATCTCCGGGCGGGGGCTGGACCTGGGGCCCCATCAAGCGAAAATCATCAAAAAACAACCATTTCCGACAATTTACTGGGATCTAACAACACTCAACGAAGAATGGTGTGGCACCTGCAGTTGCTAACCAACCCAGAACTAGCAACTTCAAAATTGATTTCTGCAATATTAGAGGGCTTAACACGAACATCAATTCAGTCCACCAGCACTTACAATCTTCCAAGCCTCACGTGCTCGCACTCACCGAGACAAAGGCCAGATCGTCAACAAATACCGTCAGCTATTTATACCCTGGATACGATTTTCATTTCCGATTCCGACGCAACTTCGGCGTATGTCTTTTTATTCGAGATGATCTCTGCTGCCAACGAGAACCTACACTTGAACCGAAAGACTTTGATGTAATGTGGTTTAAAATATCAACGCCGAAAATCACCAAGTTTATCTGCTGCCTTTACCGTCCACCAAGTGATACCCATTACAGAGACCTTTTCTCATCACTAGCCAATACAATCGACTTTTTGCAAACCAACCATCCAAATGCCGAGATTGCTATCTTTGGCGACTTTAACGTCCACAAAGTCAACTGGCTTAAATACTCAAATACAGACGATGAGCAAGGCCGCGAGGCCGAATCCTTGGCGATCAGTTCTGGTCTAACTCAACTCGTAGAAGAACCAACGCGGATTCCAGACCGAGCTGGAGATTTTGCTAGTCTTTTGGATCTTTTCTTAACGTCAAATCCTGATCTATATACAGTCACCGTACAGCCTCCGTTAGGATCTTCCGATCACAAACTTATTTCAACTCTAAGCGAACTACCAATTAATTCTGCACAACCTCCTAAACCTCGCAGGATATGGCATTACAGATCGGCCAAGTGGGAAGACCTGAAAGACCATTTTCGCACTTTTCCTTGGATGAGCGTATGCTTCTCTTCTGATGATCCATCCGTCTGTGCTGGGGAGGTCTCCGACGTCATTCTAACGAGCATGGAAGCATTTATCCCCTCCTCCCAAAAACGCCCTTCCAACGGCAAGCCCTGGTTTAGCAAGGATTGTGAGTGTGCTGTCAGATCAAAAAATCTGGCTTACCGACAGTGGCGTCAAAACCCTACCACTGAGAATCGTTCCATCTTTGTTACCGCCCGAAACCAATGTAAGCTAACAATAGATCAAAGCAAAGAAGCCCATAACGTGAGGATCAAAAACAAACTTCTTGACAGTCCAAACGGATCAAGGTCCTTTTGGTCAGTCGCTAAGGCCGTCAGCCAAAATTTCACAAAATCAAGTATTCCACCTCTAACACGTCCCGATGGTACAATAGCATCCACAGCCGGAGACAAAGCAAACTTACTTGCTGAACTATTTTCTTCGCATTCCACTGTAGATTTTCAGGGAAGAACACCACCCGACATTCCTGCAGTTCAATCCGAAATGACCGAAATCGTGTTCCGTCAGCGTCCCGTCAAACGAATCCTGAAAGGACTCGACGTCAAAAAAGCTACTGGTCCAGACGAAATTCCTATTATAGTTCTCAAGAGATGCGCCAACGAACTAACACCAGTATTTTGTAGACTTTTCAACTTATCCTACAAAAAAGGAATATTTCCATCTTGCTGGAAGACGGCGCGAGTCCAGCCTATTCCAAAGAAAGGTAAGAGAACCCTGCCTAACAACTATCGACCAGTCGCATTGCTTTCAGTTATATCAAAAGTAATGGAGAAAGCTATTAACCAACATCTTCTAAAGTACCTGGAAGGCTTCAACATTATCAGCGATCATCAATATGATTTTCGGAAGTCCAGATCAACTGGAGATCTTCTAGCCTATGTCACCCATATTTGGAACAACGCAATCGAATGGGGAGTCTCGGGCTGTTGCACTGGATATTTCTAAAGCTTTTGATCGTGTTTGGCATGAGTGGCTTCTAAGTAAACTGCGATCCTATGGTATGCCCAGTCGATTCTGTGCATGGTTGTCTAGCTCTCTCAAGTGGCGATTAACGGATTTCTCTCAGACACCTTCACCATCAATACCGGTGTTCCTCAAGGGTCCATATTGTCTCCTACTCTCTTCTTACTCTACATTAACGACCTTCTAGTGAAAACGAAAAACCCGATAGTTAGTTTTGCTGATGATAGCACACTTTTATCATCTTTCTCTTTGAATGCACAAACATCGGCTGCCGACGCACATCTTCGCAGACAGCATGAAGTATCACTCCTCAACAAAGACCTGGAAGAAATTTTGGCTTGGGGTGACAGTAACCAAGTCGAATTTAACGCTAAAAAACCCAGGCAGCAGTTTTCTCTAAAAAGGTTAACATTACAGAACCGGATATAGTCATGGACGGACACGCAATCCCATTGGCTTCATCTATTAGTTTACTGGGCGTCAATCTGGGAGGAAATATGTCTTCGCATAACCACGTTGTGGCAATCGCCAAGATAGCCTCTCAGAAGCTTGGGGTACTCTTTCGAACCAGAAAGTTGTACACACCTCAACAACTTTTGACACTATACAAAGCCCAGATTCGACCATCACTAGAGTACTGCTCTCATGTCTGGAGCTCTGCACCCAAACATACTCTTCGGCTACTGGATTCCATCGAAAGGAGGGCCATTCGTCTGATTGGAGACCACGAGCTGACGAAGAACCTCGACAGCCTAGAACATCGAAGGCAAGTTGGTGATTTGACTCTCTTTTACAGATATTTTCATGGAAAGTGCTCGGCTGACCTTGCCCTCTTGATTCCGCCCAGAGCGGCGAATATCAGATTTACACGACGAACCACTGCCGCCCATCCATATGTGGTTAAGCTTAGTACTCCTCGAACTTCATTATTTAAGAACTCTTTCATCTGGAGGACTTCATCATTGTGGAACGATCTTCCCGAGGTCGTTTTTCCGAACGAATATAACCTCCAACGATTCAAAACCAACGTGAATCGCTTTTTGCGCACACGCACCACTCCCAGAGTGCCCTAAAGGATTTTTCCTATAGTGCTTGTGTTTGATAATAAAAAAAAAAAAAAAAAAAAAAAAAGGCAATCGGCTAAATGTAGAAAAGACAATTTTACTAAATATTAAGTACACTCGTCATCTGAGCTCGACTTAATGTAATCAGTCCGATAATTTGTATAAAATCAGAATGTCAAGGCGACGTTTTCCAATTTTGTATGGAATAATTGCCGCAAGGTACGCAACTTTTTTTTCGATTCGACAATAAGAGAATACTTGTATTATTACATTGGTGGTTTTCCGGTTTTGTTGTTTAATGTAAATCGACAACATTTATTAGTGCGATGAGACTGTCAACTCATGTGAGATCTGTAAGTTAAATACAAAAAGTTATGGAAACTTCAAAATTTTAACAAACGATAATTAACCATTACCAGCAGCTAACATTTGACCAACAGCTAAAGCACATTACAACCCGAGGTCATGCCTCTTACGCTAATTCGTCAATGGCGAATTCCTCATTTAACAAATTTTGATTTTAACATCATTTTCAATATATGATTAATTTTACTTCTTTTTTACAGAGTTGTATACTGTTTGGTTGGGATATGATTAGGTAAGATTATATATTTTTACTATTAGTAATGGGCATCTTTTAGCTTTAAGTGATTATGTTGGAAGTTTCGCCATGGAACATAAAACAACTGTAGCCGCCTGGAGCGGGATAGGCGGCGAGTTATAATTCCAATGCTATGCTTTTTCACTCCAGTGTTCCGAACAATTTTTATACTAGATATCTTGTATCTAGTTGTATATTTTTCTACAATTGCTTCAACATTTTTTTGTTTAACAATGTATAATAAGTTCGGCGCATAATTGGTTTATAATAATTATTTCTTAAAGCTTGAGTAACCATTTAAAAAATATATTTTGATTCCTTCCTCTGAAAAACACAATTAGATATACGCCAGATATGGAAAACATCTTGAAAAAAAGGAAAAGGAAAGAAAAGAAAAGAAAAGGAAAGAAAAGAAAAGAAAAGAAAAGAAAAGAAAAGAAAAGAAAAGAAAAGAAAAGAAAAGAAAAGAAAAGAAAAGAAAAGAAAAGAAAAGAAAAGAAAAGAAAAGAAAAGAAAAGAAAAGAAAAGAAAAGAAAAGAAAAGAAAAAAAAAGAAAAGAAAAGAAAAGAAAAGGAAAAAAAAAGAAAAGAAATGAAAAGGAAAGAAAAGAAAAGAAATTTCAATGCGAGTTTTTTTCTAAATCTTTTTAATTCATTTGGGTTTGTCATTTAGCTTCTTTATTTTTTTATATTTATTTTTACTTTATGCTTAGTTTTTATACATGTTGTATAATATAATCATAAACTATATCATCCATTAAAAGATGTCGATGAGGTAAAAATAAGATAATTCGTGAAATTTCTTCATTATTTAATAGAAAAGTGAGAAATTTTGATTTGTGTCATTTTGTCCCATTTTCAGTAAAAGTTTTATATATCGTTAAAAATATTATTATTTGTATAGCTGCGTTCCTTTGATTAATTTTTAAGTGGCTCAGTTAAGAAAACCTTCTATCCTTATTTATGTATTCTCGCTATGAAAAAAATCAAGTATTTTAATATGTCCGAACAAAGAGTTAAAAGATAGTATCAGATTTTAGGTAGCTCGTTCTAAGATAGCATGGTAGAATGTGTATGACATATCTATACTGTAAAACTAGGTTCTTTACATATTTCTGGATCCCATTTTATGAAAATATCAAATTTAACATTAATTAAACCAGCCATCCAGTCAGTGGTTTCGGATATATTAAAGCCAGAATTGTTTATACAAGCTGGGTGACTAAATTAATTTTCCAATCTGGCTCACAACAATCAGCGCCGCACACAATAAGCTCATCTCTTGTACACGGACCCGGTAATTGAAGGTTTTATTCGCGCCAGGCATCGTCCGTGTATACGAAATCCCCAATAATACTGTACGTAACGCTCCGAGTCACTTCTAAACTTTATGCTTGATTAGGATTTATACTATTTCGTTTGTATCTATTTAAACCATAATACACAGGGTAACTATATTCTGACAATTCAATATACAGGTCACTCTGAACTAATATGACATATATTCGGACAATATGTTTCATCTCAGGATTCCATAACACCCTGGATAGATTATAACACACAAAACTGGGGTTTTAAAAAAATCGAATGAATTTCAGAAACTCGTAGTAGCCTGGAATGACAAGAGCTATTTTGTATGAGCACACAACCAAACTTACTTAGGAATAATTTTATCAATAAAGAAAAATGTATTTCAGTACGTGCTCTTGCTATTGATCCATCTAAACCTCAGTTCGATATTATATAACGGTAAAAACATTTATCGGGAAAATGAACAAATTGCAAAAATATTAAATTTAAACGAAAACGCCATAAGTCAATTTTTTATGTTCTTTTTGCAAGAATAATTATATAATTGTTTCGATATTTAGCTCCCTATGCATTAACATTGACTGTTAAAATAAGAATTTTCTTTTGTAGCACCTGAATTTTTGTTTAATACTTTTTGAGGCTTGACTGTATGGTGAGTGGCATTAACTAGGCATTTACTTTTTCTAAGCAAAGACTTTGTATAAGGGAGTGAAATATTTAAAATGTAGTGAAGTTTACGTAAGACCTTCATGCCAGACTTTGTCAAAAGCGAATGTCAAGCACTACAAGACCTGTGGGTGGATGCACGACATTCATTGCATCCTCGACAAACATAGCAGGTTCCGATTAGACTTATACGGTGCCAGTTTTGTAGATACTTGATATTTTGGCCAGATTTGGTGTTGGAGTTTGACATAAAATAAAGCAATTAATGGACTGTATATGGATTTGGTTGAGGGGAAGGAGAGAGGAGATAAACTAAATATATAAAAATTAAATGCAAAGTATGGCGGCCACGTGACATAACGTAAAAATGATTGTCTAAGTCGAACTGTAGAATTGTCTCAGAATACGACTGTCTGTATCCAAAAAGAGCGAGACAGCTGTCATAGTTTTCCTGGTCCAGAGTTGTCCATTTCTTTAGACTTCTCTGTATTTTAATGCAATCGCAGGTAATTACACCAGTCCGTTAAAGCCGATATTTTTTCTTTATGAGGACATTGTAAGGACGATCTTTTAATTTTTTTACGTATATATCTAGTGCCTTTGAGGATACAATACCCTTGTAACTTTTTTCATTAGTTAAATAACAAGTCTAAACAGAATACGTAAATATGGTTCAAAGCATTTTTTGTTATGAAGTTTAATAAGAATAAAAAGTGGAATATTGCCTAGAATAATAGTGGTATTTATCAATGCACTCAGATAAAACATACAAGCGCACATATGGTGTTTACCTTTCCAATTTTATAATTAAAAACAAACATAGCTACCTATTATCTTATGTTGATCGTGTGAAATGTCGATATGGTCAGTTATTAGTTGCTTTTTATTTAAAATCCCTAAGGGCCGACTATGTGGATGACTATTAAACATGACCTTTTGTTTAAATTCAGAAATATCTAGATTTATAGTACAATTAATAAAAAACACTGTAAGTAACATTTCTGCAGACAGTTGGGAAAACTGTATACAATATGTAATTTAGTCTTATATATGTACGAATACTAATTTTAAATCCTTAATAATACGTTTTGTGATAGTGACACAGAACTAAATTTAAGCTACAGTATAAATACTTTTATTTTCAGTGGCCTAGGATCGCCTTCAAGGACGTTTAGGTAATAGAGACCTTATAACTATACCAAATGGATTATTTCCTTATACCAATATTTGAAGGAGAAAAAATAAAAGAAATGGTGATGGCCTGACGATTTTGCCAACAGGTCAGTGGCGTGGAAATTACTAAAATAATTTAAAAAAAAACATTCGCATTAACAAAAATTAAGGATTTGCTATTCAGATATTTTTAAATTTGTGTCGAGCAACGGTATCAATTTGAACACTTCCCACCCTTAATATCACGCTTTAAGCAAATAATATTAAAAATCGGAAAAACGCGTCAATTTTATTGTATGTCTGTAGATGTTACCCTTAAAAACCTTATATGGAAAGGGAGTCAAGTGGCACATTATTTTATAAGTCGTTTTCCACTAATACCCTAACTTATTATTTTTTGAGTAGTATCTCCAAGAAATCGCGTGCCAAAAATGGAAGTAATTATAACAACAAACCCGGAGTTTGTTCGGGATTGTTCTACCAACGGATTCCTAAGCGTTGTACAAAAAGAAGAGTGAACACATTAGTTCAAAAATTTCAAATGAATAACATGTAATAAGGTAGTTTTAATGCCCTTGAAATAGTATCCAAAACAAAAAATAATTCTTGCCCTTCATGGATGTGTTGTTCATTGTGTTTCTATGCGTCCTGTTAACAATTATAAATATAATACAATACATTCATATTAGTGTGAGGAAGAAAATTAATATTAAATTAAAGGGAAACCCATACAACGGATCACACATGTTATTTTTGGAATTGTTAAACTAGTAAGGTATTTGGGTGAAATACATGAAAATAAACTAAAATAATAAGCGGATGCTAATTTTAAACAAAACAAGAGAACGATTAATATTCACGCCCGTCGCTGGAGAAAGGGCTTTTTACTGCTCACCTGTTTCAGGCCGAGCATGGCACAAAATGTAAGGATTGGATTTCAGACACATTGCTCGGAATTGCAGGATCCAGTATGAAAAATGTACCTAGTCTCCGGTTAACGAAAGTAACACCGGGGAGTACCGCAACGCATGGTGCTTAGCGAACCACTTTTCGAGTATACATCTAAGGCCTATCTATACCACAGGCCACAATTGGCAACTAAAAATTTTGAAAATATATTTTTTTGATATTATCAGGAGTGCTTGAAGTGTTGGTAAACATTTTCCGGTGAAAGTCTACATATTTATAAAAATAATACTATATTTAAGTATTTAAATAATAATTTATTATAACATAATATTATGAATAAATTCGCATGGGGAATAGAATAGATACCTAGGATTTAATGCTATTAATTTCCTACATAACATAAAGTTTTGACAACAGAGGTACTTTAATATTTATCAGTAGAAAAACTGTTAAACAACAATAAATTTGTTATTGTTATCGTGATTTCATTGGAGTGAGATTTAAAGTTCCTCCACATATTGATGAAACCCCCGGAGATTTTATTAGAGAACTGTAACTGCAAACCGTGGAATATCGAGACAGTATGAACTTAAATGTGTAACATTTCGTTTCAAAATTTTCTATATTATGGTACTGTGGTAAATTAATTAATTATTAATCCAAGAGCTAAGGTAAAAAATTATGTGGATTATTTCATCCCCATGCATTTGCTGAATAATTAAAAAAAAAGTCCATATATCTCAAAAACTGGCAAAGTCAGACAAAAAGAGGTTCTATAAAATTTGCTCAGAATTTAATGGTTAATCGAAAAATATAATACAAATTACCATGTATTTAAAAACGCGAGTTGACAGCTACTTCCGGTATAAACGGAAATGACAGGAACATGTGAATATTTTAGTTAAAGAGTTAGTTTAGTTATCGATAAACCTAAATTCCTAAAGTTCAGTAGTTCTCCATAAAGTTCTAATGCAAGCTCGTCGTAAATCACCCCGTATATCGCCGCTCCTTTAAACTGATATGTTAAGCGGTCATTGTGTGGCAAAAGGACGGCTATTGTTTGTATTCGCAAGCTCAAAGTAAATTTTGCCAGAATTTTCATCATGCAGGCACACGATCTCTTATATGTAAAGGCTTGACCAAAAACAGTTATATCTACTCACAGTCTAAACTCCTAACTCCTAGTTAGAAGCTTCTTTATGGTAATGTAACTCAAACTGTTTAAACATTTGGAATTGTCGCCACTGGCCATTTCGGGCTACCTGTCAAGGGTAACACTTACTCGCATTTTATATAGCCATACGATATGCCATAGAACTCAACATTTATTATCTACAGAGTTGAAGAATTTTGTAAAATTATTAAAACAAACTATAATGCTTATTTAAACAATTTATTGCTGATTAATAGCCTACGCTTTCAATCAAAATACCTCGAACATTCTATATTGCAAAACAATCTCTAATTAAAATAAATGTAGACAATTTTATAAAGTTTCCAAAACTTTAATTAGTTATAAAATTAGGACATTTTTTACCGCTTGCGATATGCAATCGAGTAAATGATTCGAATAATGAAGTTTAAAAGTTTTTGCAAGTCCTTTAATATTAAAACGGAGGCAAAAGTCAATCGCGATGGCGCTAGTTTTTTAACTCCAAGTACTTAAATATTTGTAAACTTTATTTTTCCAAACTACACAGAACAACTTTTAGTGACACTAGTGCCACTTTCCATCAACTCGTTTAGGGCCTCCCTAACGTTAGGTAAAGAATAACTTACCCTAAGATAGGATTTTGGTTTCCACCAACGTTTATTCCTTCCTTAAAGTCGTTTTGAGGTGAGGAGGAACTTCAGGGAGTCAAATTTGTCTACCTAAACTGTTACCTAAGGAGTGGTTTTGAAATTACAAATGTAAGTTATTTTGGCAATCTTTGAAAATATTTTTTTCCCAAATCATTTCTTGTGAAACTGCTGTATGGAATTTTCAAATGATAGAAACCTATGCTTTCGACACATATCGAAAACAAGTATTTAACAGTGTTCTACCTAGAGGCGAAGTAAAGTACCTAAAGTTTTCTAATGACCCAACCCCGGTTCTCTATCATTTCCGACTTTGCGAGGAAACAAGCGCAAGTGCATGGTTGCAAAGGACTCGTCAGGCGGTGGAACTCATGCGGATGGTTAAGAAAGAAATGTCTGCTCTCGCCATCCGCTCCACCTTCTTGAAGAAAAGTTGCATGGTTACCAGTGTTATTCCACCACATCATAAATGCATGTGGTGGAATCCAATTTGATCTAGGGAATCTCTACAACTTAGGATCTCCCTAACTGTTCTATCCCCATAGAAATGTTGGTGGAAATGGGCGTAAGTGGCTTAAAATTCGTCAATTTAAATTTAACTTAATGTCTTAATATGCTGAAAACCAAAACTGCGTTTAGGTTCTATACGTCCAAGAAAGAAGAATCAGTAATACCAGCCAGAAAGTCAGCATAGTCAGACGATAGACTAAAGTTGAATAGAGCCTGCTTTCAACCCATCTTATTTTTGAAAATTATATTTAATAAAAATAATGGAAATCATTCTTTTGCAACCATAATCAAGGGTGGGGCTTAAAGCCTTCTAACCAAACGTTGTTCCAATAAATGTTTTCCTATTATTATTTTTTTTATCATTTCATTATCCTTATAGGAAAAATGGTTGAATTATCCATTTTCATCTACTAGATAAACAATATATTAATTCCTTGCAAAATAATGTTTGGTCAGTCATCATTATTCCTACCGCATTCTCGGTTCTCGGAGACACGGGAATTTAATTACTTTATTTTTAGACTAAACCGTATACTGATATTTTCTATGATTTTATGTCCAAAAAGGTCAGCTTAGGATTTACCAGTCGTTATGCTTATTTTAATCTGATTCAAGTATTTTTTAATTAACAATCCCTATTTTAATTATAACTAGACTATTGTGGATTAGGTGAAATAATTTAAAGTTTTAAGCCTAGATAGCTGGGGAATATGTAACTTATAGACCAAAGGTCTCTACTCTGCTCTGACAAGATAAAATATTTAAAAGCCTCACTGTGGCGGTTTCGCCCAGTATAGATACTTCTTTTTCTTCAAATTAGTAGATATTTTGCTTAAAAAAATCGATGTATTGACCCAAGTTACAAAAAGTAATAAGAGACTCATAATAGGTAAGGCGTTTATTATTTCTATAAATAGAATTCTATTGTTATTGAAAAAATCGAGTCGTATTGAATTTTAAACACATAACTTTTTCGTACTTTTCCTTATAGTATACCCCCAGTGCTAAAAACTATACCGTATAATTTTATAACGGAAGCTTGGCATTAATTATATACAGTGTGTCACCCCTAAAGTTGGAACAATATGTGGACAAAATGTATTTTTCGATTTATGTAAAATTTGAATTTAACAAGTTTTTGCTCCAATAAAGACTAAAAACGACATACGGCTTTTGTTACCTGTCAAACATGACATTTTCATCACAAAATGTCGAAAGATGGCATTTGTTGATCTAATCTTAAACGACCTCGGGAAGGTCGTTCCATAAGGATGAAGTCCTCCAGATGAAAGAATTCTTAAATAATGAAGTTCGAGGAGTACTAAGCTTAACCACATATAGATGGGCGGCAGTGGTTCGTCGTGTATTTCTGCTATTCGCAGCTCTGGGCGGAATTAAGAGGGCAAGGTCAGCCGAGCACTTTCCATGAAAATATCTGTAAAAGAGAGTCAAATCCCCAACCGGTCTTCGATGTTCTAGGCTGTCGAGGTTCCTCGTCAGCTCGTCGTCTCCAATCAGACGAGCGGCCCTTCTTTCGATCGAATCCAGTAGCCGAAGAGTATGTTTGGGTACAGAGCTCCAGCTACCGATCTATTTTCATTGAAAACGAAAGTCGACTCTACCACCGTAAATCTATTTATTTATAGAACGAACATTGTCTAAATCCATTCTTTGTACTAAAAATTCTACCAAATCATTTTCCTCTAAAAATTAAATTTCAGTTTAAAAATGTCTGTGGAGAACTTTAAAGATTTAACCAACGAAGGGCAGAGCCTTGTTTAAATAATAAATACGTGGAAAAAAAATAGATATATTAGAATAATAGCGTCGTTGCCTATAATTACGATGGTAGGGTCGACTTCCGTTTTCAATGAAAATAGATATTGCCCAAAATTAGATAGAAAATAAAAAAAAAACAATTAGTGATCCAAATTTGGTTTGTTGGAATAGAATTTACTTACTTTTCCAAATAATTTTTTTTTAAATTCGATCAATGCGATATTTTGACATCTTGTGGAGAAAATGTCTAATTTGACATTTAGCAAAGCCACATTTTTGGTCTTTATTGAAGCAAACTTAACTTTGACCTTACCTTCTACTAATGCAGTTAAAAATTTAATTTAAACAAAGATAGAAAAGGCATTAGTCTTTTTATTTCATAAAAATACTATACATTTTTTATACAGAGTATTTTAAAATTATACCTTCTTGGTATAATATTATAAATAATCATTAATAATTTTTTTTTAAATGGACAGTATTTTAATTTACCAGTATGTATAGAATTACATTCTTTAATTGCTCAATACATATATGTTTATATCTTAAGTTTTTAAGTTATAATTTTTAAGTCTATTTAAAAATAAGAAGTATATACTTATCAGGTGGTATTAATATCAAATACCAATGTACGGAAAAATTATAATTTTTTTTTCCAGACCGTGGCCTTTTTCCAGAACATCGGGTGGTCTGGAAAAATAATAATGTTTTCGTACATTGATATTTGATAATTTATAAAATATCATGTATAAAAGATGTATAGTATTTTTATGAAATAAAAAAATACATATTCAAAATTTTCTCAAAATTTCAGAGGTCTCCCGAGGCCACTCAAGGTGAATGACACTATATATACAGCGTGGGGCAAATGTCCCGGAACGGCTTCATTATAGGAGAACGAAAAGTGATATCAACTGTGAATTCCATATGTCTATAACGTCATCAACTGTCAAAGGGGGTGAAGTTACATTTAATATTTTTAAATGATATTAAATATTATTAGTTATTTAAAATTCTCATAAATTTAAAATATTTTTGTATAACATATCATTATCTATATTGTTTCGGAAATATTGACAAATAAATGGAGAAAACCAATAAATTGTATTTAAAAAAATAGGTAACGATTTTATATAAACGAAAATTTAAATAATTAATGTTCAAAATGTTGTCCTTCGGCCACATGAGAGTATCAAAGCCTCTCTGAAAACTGGGAAAGCATGTCCTGACTTGACAGTGAATATTTCCTTATTATACCAGTTTATTTATTAATCATACGATCCAGATTAACACAGTTCTTCTTAATGTGAAAAATGCTTAAATTTACAGAACATGCTCAAAAATATTAAATTAATCATTCTGTGAAACTACCTATGCCTTTTAGCGAACTGTTCCTAATATTACTATAAAGTTTGCTCTAAATTTAGCGAACAACTTTACAATGTACAATCAGGCATTAACAACAAAATACATTACGTGATAATGAGGATGATAAACTGATATTATGACAATAATGCGCTTTTAATATACTTTTAGTTTATGTTTATTCAAAAACTCAGGAATCAAAAGAAGCTAAATGTCAATAAACGAATGAGTTGTGTTCATATCTTATAATAAATTCAGGACGATATAAAATAGAAATACAGTCAGACAAACATTGAATGGTTAATTAAATCTAATGGAAAAATCGATCGTCAGGTCGGTTAACTGTGTAACTGTTCTAATAATGAATGTTTTATTTTGGGATTCTATTTTAATATCGAGACTAAAATATAATATTAAATAATCAGATTTTAAAAACTGAACCAGATGAAAATTACAAATTGAGACAAGAAGGAAATTAACACCTTAGTTGTACATCGACTTAATTAGAATAATAAGTACGATTATTCTACATGGTAGAAATGAAATGCGTTAAATGCATCTTAAAACTATATTGTTTCATCATGTTTTTTTCTACGCAATTTTACAAATATTCAACTCTTCTTGATCTGAAGAACCGCTCAAATGATATAGAATACTTTTTACCAAAAAAAAATTTTCGGTACATATCATATCTTTTTACAACCTTCTCCAACCATATTAATACATATATATAATATCGTTAACATTACCGTACTTATTTATTACTTATTATGTTGCTCATATGGTGATTTTTTTAAACAAAAATAAAACAAATAGCTCCAGTCAACATGAGTCCGCCGATGTGCTATTTGGAAGATACAGAGTGTTTACATTTAAAAAATTTTTTGTAGTTGTGTTTTCAAGATATGTTCGAACGGTTTAGTAACCTAAAATAGTACATTTTTAGAAATAAAATTGCGTGGATAGTTATACTAGGGGATGCATGCGATCAGGCACAAATGGTTAGAAAATTAAATTACTAAAAAAAAATATCTCTTATTATATATTTGAATATATTCGAATCAACCTGTTAGCTATTTTCAAATAAGCATTATTCATTTTATTAACAATTAAAACATGCCACTTAACTATGGAATACTATGTGGTACTATGTTAACGAAGCAATATTGACTTATTGTCAAACTTGACGCGTGACAGGTTTATTTTTAGCGTTTATAAGGAAATAACATTTTTTTTACATGTGCGCCGAAAGTGCCTCTTTTCATGCATGTTCACTTCACCGAAAGTGGCGTTTTCCAAGAGAGCGGGCGGGAAAGTATCGAAGCGGGCGGGAAAGATTTTTCCCGCCCGCTTCGAGTCACCATGTGCTCATAAATAAATAAAACCAGAATTGTCGGTACGGGATTTGAACCCGGGACCCTGAGATCGGCAGGCGGACACTCTACCCACCGAGCCATACTACAAGCGATAATAAATAGCGGATTATATATAACTTAAATTGACAGTTAATTTTTCAAAGATGTTTTAGAAAAATGTCTGAAGAATTTCTTTATTTATATGGCCTCAAAGACTCGGGCACTTGTAAAAAAACAAGAAAAAAAACAGAGGTTTGACGGGATTGGAACCCGGGACCCCCAGATCACAACGCGAACGCTATACCATTAGGCCACCGAGCCTATATGTCAAAAATAATAAATAGATATTTACATTCTTCATGCGCGAGTGTTTTCATGTCATCTTGACAGGACTGGAAAACTGTCTGAACAATTTCTTTATTTATTTGGCATCAAAGCTTCGGAGCACTTGTAAAAAAAAATACGGTACATATCTCGGGCCGTCGGAGGCTTTTCCGGACTCGTGCGGTGGCCTCCCTCACCTTCGGCTCGGTCGGCCATCTCCGCATCTCGTCCGTAAAAGCCTCTTTTCGGCCCTTGATACGTAATGTACTATTCCTTACAGTTATTTTCCGTTGCCTGGCAACAACTAAGTGTAGGGGAATATTAACTTTTTCTTTAAATAATGTAAATATTTCTTACCGAGTTTTGGAAAACATTGTTATTATTAAATTATGTGCTATTTTAAGTAACTCTTCATAACGAAAATGTCATTAAAATTACTAAGGCGGAAATATCTTGAAAGCACTGAAAAAATTTAAAATTTTGCCTCTCTCTATATCTTTTATACGAAGCATGTTGATAGAAACTATTTGTCTTATTTTTGTAAGGAATCACCACACGAGCGATGGTACGTGTTTATACACACCCTGTATACACGTATGTTCTGAAATTATTTATTTTCGACATACAGGGCGTTAAGTTTTTTTTGGTTCAATTCAATTTTAACCAAATATGTAAGGTATTATAGTCGACACTGTAAATAAGAATTATTATTATGTTATATTCATTCAAGCGGCAAGTTTTAAGTGAAAGATAGAAGACGCATTTTTTGTTTAGAATTAGTGAATGATAATTCATAATAAGATGTGGCGTGGCGTAACATATTTTGGTTAAAATTCTATTGAGACGTAGTTAGAGCTACGCCATTGGCTTGAAGAAAAGCTCTTTTTGAGGGAAAAATGTGTTGTTTTACATCATACTAGTACATATATACCACAAGTTACCGTATTATCTACAACTGATTTCCAGATTATTGATAGAAACTGAAAAAAAATCCTGCATATCGAAAACGCATTTTAGGACATAAAAATAAGTACATATCATTAAGTAACATCCTGCATGTATACTGGATGACAATAAAACACATTTTTTGAACGTGAAAATAATGTGTTTTTTTTTCTTTATGATTAAACACAGGCACTATAGAAAAATCCTTTAAGACACTCTGGGAATGGTGCGTGTGAGCAAAAGGCGATTCACGTTGGTTTTGAATCGTTGGAGGTTATACTCGTTGGGAAACATGACCTCGGGAAGGTCGTTCAATAATGATGAAGTCCTCCAGATGAACGAATTCTTAAATAATGAAGTACGAGGAGCTTAACCACATATGGATGGGTAGCAGTGATTCGTCGTGTATTTCTGTTATTCACCGCTATTCAGAACTGATCGCAAAAGGATTCGGCCCAACGGCCTTGTTTATCATTCGTATTTGACTATTTAACCCAGTTGACATTGTGGACGTTAAAGTCGCCAAAGTTTATGCAACTACTGTAAAAATAATTCTCGTTAACAATGCTACAAGTTTAATTTTCAATTTTAAGAGTTGGGTATGAACATGAAAATTGTTAACATGTTATTAAAGGAAAGTAAAAATAATTCTTTCCACATTACTTTATATAGGATACCGGTCGATCATTCACTACATCTTGATGTCTTGTAGAATAAAATAATAAAAACAATATATATCTTCCTATTATATGTATTTTGCACGTCACCTTAAAGGTGAACAGACCCATCTATCAGATTCAACAGAAGTCACCTTCAACAAAATTTACCCTTAACTGATTTGTATAAAAATAAAACTTTTTAGACACTATAGGCCCATACCTTACATGTCACTTTACAAATCCCCCTAGCTTATCTTCGCTTCTACTAACTTTGGCAACAATTCAAGTTAAAACTCCTTTCAGTTCTCTGTTCCGCAGTTCTTTGTTGACATTTGAAAAGTGGATATTTCAACGGCAAAGAAAACTTTGGAATCGGCCAATTAACATTTGAAATTGCTTTATCTGCTGGGTATTTGTAAAGGGTGCGAAATTATCGCCATTGCGAAATGTCACAGCCAATTACTTTTCGGTATTAGAATTCAGGTATTTAATTTTGTATCGCAAAAGCGGACAGCGTTTATGTATAATACAGGAAACTGGAATATATGGTTATAAATAAAATTAAAATGGGTAGAAATACTGGGAGAAATGGGTGAAAACCATTTATGGAAAATCATAGGGACAACATATATTGAAGCAAACTATACAGGGTTGGGCAAAAATTTTAGTCATATCGATTGTCGAAAACCCAGGTCTGATATCACTTTTCGCTGATATCACTTTCTCCTGTAATTAAGCCGTTCCGGAACATTTGCCCATCCCTGTATATTATTACGATATTTGACAAAAAAATAAACTTTTAAATGATCTATTAACTTTTAACTATTTGATAGAGATAAAATTCATTTTTATGAAAATAATGTTTTTGATGATATCTTACAATTTTCAATTAGACTAGACAGTATCAAAACAAATGAGACAGTGGTGGAGTGTGTGTACATTGATAGTATATTACCAATATAATCAGTTGGTTCCTGGAAGTAAGGTATTTTCCAGATCAGTTGAAAATATCAGTTGGAAAACTATTAATGGTATTAAAATAACTAAATTAAAATATTACGGTTTAGGTAATGACTCGTCTTTCCTTATAAAATACTTATTTAACAAGTTTCAAACAATTTTTTTTAATAGCAACTATACTAACTAAGTCAACATACTTTCTGGTGTGCCTCAGTGTTCAATTTTGCTTCTTACTATTTCTTTTTATACAGGGTGTTATGGAAATTACGTATTATATTTAAATGGGTGACTCGTATTTCCTATCGAGCGAAAAACTGTATCCTGGGGTATCCTAGAGAAGCGCTACATATATTTTTTTAAATCGCCCAGCTGGGTAATCAACAGATGTTCAGGCACAATGTTGCCAAAATGTTTAAAAGTGTAAAACTATAGTTTCTGATAAAAATAAATATATAGCTTACTTAGAAAGTAAATCCAGGACGCGATTAAGGAATCCAGGGCACAGACACTTTCAGTTCTTTTTTCTATGGGAAAAACTTTATGCACATCACGTGTCCTGATGATAGTGTGGGAGTGCATAATAAGCTTATCACTAAACCCAAACACTAACGCATAATTATACACATAGAACAAGAGCACTTAATCATTTCACAATAGAAATAATAAAAACGCTAATTTCTATGGGCCATTAACCCTTTACTAAAGATAAAATGAAACAATTATGTGAACAATTGACAGGAACTACCCTTTGAAACAATTTACAGTCCTGAAAGCTAATTTTCGGTAATAAGAATAAGGTTACCATCCTGAAAGATGCTTAAATATACCCATAGATGGCTCACGGTTTGGGGTTCATTTCTTGGCATTGAGGTTTACAGAACTTCTTTAAAAATATTTCAGTATAGTTTCTTTCATTAAAAATGGTATATAATAATAGACACGTGTTAAGTTCCAAACAAAGAAATGATCTGTGTCTCTCGTTGTGCCTAAGTTTAATTATTGTGACTTCGTTTATGGTTTTTTTTCTTGGATGCAGTCAAGATTCGTTTGGAACAAAAAATAAATAATTTTGTTTAACGCTGCTGTCATTATTAAATTAGTTCTCGCTTGCGCCCATCATAAATCATGATAACCATCATGATAACTTTTGAAAAATTCATATTTTTCTATCTGAATAAAGTTAACTTAAGAAATTAAACTCTAAGCAGTAATAAAGCACAAAACTTAGAAAACTAATTTAATAATGACAGCTGCGTTAAAGAAAAAAATTTTTTGTTCCAAAGCAATATTGACTAAATTATGTAATCAGAACTTCCCATTTTTACCTGAGTTTAGATAAATCTTAAAATATTTCAGAAATTATAAGATTGAGCTATAGAACATATTTAACAAAAAAGGAAGATGTATTTGCGCAAAAATATATAGGGTGTACTAAAAAATTAAATTAAAGCATATTTAACGCTGAGTTATAATGTATAGGAGATTTAAAAAATAGTAACATAGATCGATATTACATACTTTAGGGTACCCACAATGTCCATTGTATTTGTTCAGGTTGCATCAACAGGTTTCTATGATTTTCAAATCGTACCCTTAAAAATTACTAAAATTTCAGAAAAAAACTAATTACTTGACAACGCTGCATTTTAGTTTAAAAAATTAAATACGGTTGTAAAGTTCTTGTCAAAATCAAATTCTGGAAAAATATAGTTCTGGTAGCCAATATTTTTTGGGAAATAAATTTATTTTGCAACTGCTTAAACTTCTGTTGAAGTACTCGCATTTTATTTCACTCTTGGAGCCTAGCATTATTATTTTATACCAATAAATTAAATGTATCGACAGAAGGTTTTATTTAGCAGAAACCAATTGTCAATTATTTATTCACCTATCTAGGAAATATTTGTTAGAATACTATTTACAAATTCGACATTTGTGCCAATCGACTAATGCAAAAAAATTTTCAACAAGTAAAAATTTAACAAACCTTCCTAAATAACTTTCGAGTATCATATTGTTCCACTTTCCCCTATTAATTTTAAGTCTCCATTACCTATTAGCAGTAAAATTCAGTAGGTAATTAGCTGACTTTTTCGTCCCTAGTTTTAAATCATAATAACAATTTTTATTCCTTTCAACGCACTAAAAATGTATATTGAATTTTAAATCTCCTTTTAGAGCTGCCTTTTTTCTCTTTTAACCTGACCATTGACAGCACGAACGTAACATAAAAGTTGGGTCGCTATTTTTATTTACATAGATCTACAACATGCAAGCCAATTTTTTTTTTATTATTAGAGCTGTTTTAAATCTTTAAAAATATAGTTGGAGCTCATATGTCGTATTTACAAGCGACGTATCTCAAAAATTAATATCTATGATTTGTTTTGGTGCAATGTAGTGATATGAGATTAAATTTAAATTCATTCATTCATTGAATTTAGAGTATATTATAAGGCTCAATAACTATGTTTTCCTTATTATAGCTTCTTTTCATTTTAAACACAAGCACTATAGGAAAATTTTTTTAGGGCACTGTGGTGCGTATGTGAATAAAGCGATTCACGTTGGTTTTGAATTGTTGGAGGTTATATTCGTTAGGAAAAACGACCTCGGGAAGGTCGTTTCCATAAGGATAAAATCATTCAGATAAAATAATTCTTAAATAATGAACTTCGAGGAGTACTAAGTTTAACCACATATGGATGGGCGGCAGTGGTTCGTCGTGTATTTTTGCTATTCGCCGCTCTGGGCGGCATTAAGAGCTCTTCTCATTCAACTTTTAAGAAGTTACGCGAATGAACGTAAAGTTTACGAATATTTGTTTAAATATTAATAGTCACCTAAATTGCCAAAACAGCGTTACACTACTAATTTCCTACTGGCATCCAATATCATATGACGCCTGAAACTCTGCAACTATAGATATAGGTATATTAAGAAAATAAATTTCAATTTCAACGCATGCTAGCCGCCAAAGTTAAAATAGTATTTGTTGCCAACTTTCAAAAAAATTAAAAACAGAAGCATAAAGTTGAACTTTGTGTGCCTAATAGTAAATAGTAAATGGATCAAAGGTCAAAATTACAACAACCCAGGCGTGATAAACGTAAATGTAAATGTAATGCACTAATGGAAAAACACAAACAGTGGTAGGCCAATCCTTAAGACTTAAAGTTATCCTTAAATATCTTCCAATAATCTTTCAGGGAATGTTGGTTGTTTAAAGGCGGTGGTCGGGTGTGTGGCCCGAACTTCTATCACTGTAGTCTTCCTGCTTTTTGTGCACCCTGATCTTGTTAGAGAATATTTGTTCCTTCTATGAGGGCCAATAGCATTCTATCAAGTATGTCATGCGGAAGGTTGTCACCACGTTGAATGTTCCCGAAGGTCTCGAGTCCTCTGCGAGTCAGCGTATGATGTAGGGGTAGTAGTTTCATCATCCACACCGCAGAGTCTGCATTAAATGAATCTATTGTAATTTCCTATACGTTGAAGGGGATTTCTTAAGTGACAATGACGTATTAGCAAGCCAGTCACGTGATTCGACTATGTGCGCGTTAGGAGTAGCATCCCATTCGATAGTTTCTTAGAGGGTTTTCCAATTGCACCTCGTGTGTGTGTTTGACCAGGTATCCCGTACTATCGAGAAAGATGTTGTATTTTGGTCCATCTGTCTAATATTGTTTCCGTTGGCTGTTTTGATATCCCGAAGGCGGGTTCAGGGCTCCTGCGATTTTGAACAGATTTAGCCCTCGCTAGTTCTTCTGCTCTTTAATTTCCTTTTATATCTGAGTGACCAAGAATCCACAATAGTTCTATCTTGTTCCTCCTGGTCGCTATGGATGTTCAATTAAGTGACCACGTAACTGCAAGCCTTTTAATTGATTGACGATGTGTTATGTATTAGAAACCAATTAAAAAACAGAAAAGCTGGTTTATTTTTGTACAAAAACAGTTATGATTTTTAGTAAGATGCCATAAAGGAAGTTTTTCCCCAAAAATATTTATGATGTATTAGAGCGAGGTTTCCTTTGAGACGCCTCATTCAGACTTACTGTTAAACTTAGAAAATATTACAATATTCATCATCATGGCATGGTCATGGTACGTTTTATACCTTTGGTCACAGCACTACACATCATAATCCATATGCAATACGAATATTTTTATTTTGCATCCATAACGGGGTTATTCCCAGTAATTTCCTTTCATGACGATAATTATTCACGATCGAATATTGTAGGAAACACGGGCGAGGCGTGTAGGGCACTACTAAACCTACCTGCCAAAATGTCCGAATTTGAAGATTATAAACGAGAGTGGGTGGTTCTTAAAGCTTGTAACTGGGTAATTCCAAGCTATTATATTTTGATCAAAATAAATTTAAAATCTTAACGAGGTTAAGAATAAATTATTTTTTATATGTAGAGTTGTAGGTAAATAGGATATACTTAGTATGTTTACATTATATGCTGGGCGTCAAAGTGGGAGGAAATATGTCTTGGAATAACCACATTGTGGCAATCGCCAAGATAGCTTCTCAGAAGCTTGGGGTACTCTTCCGAACCAGAAAGTTGTACACACCTTAACAACTTTTGACACTATACAAAGCCCAGATTTGACCATCACTAGAGTACTGCTCTCATGTCTGGAGCTCTGCACCCAAACATACCCTTCGGCTACTGGATTCAATCGAAAGGAGGGCGCTCCTCTGATTGGAGACCACGAGCTGACGAAGAACCTCGACAGCCTAGAACATCGAAGACAGGTTGGGGATTTGACTCTCTTTTACTGATATTTTCATGGAAGGTGCTCGGCTGACTTTGCCCTCTTAATTCCGCCCAGAGCGACGAATAGAAGAAATACACGATGAACCAGTGCCGCCCATCCATATGTGGTTAAGTTTAGTACTCCTCGAACTTCATTATTTAAGAATTCCTTCATCTGGAGGACTTCATCCTTGTGGAACGACCTCCCGAGGTCGTTTTTCCCAACGAATATAACCTCCGACGATTCAAACCCAACGTGAATCGCTTTTTGCGCACACGCACCACTCTTAGAGTGCCCTAAAGGATTTTTCCTATAGTGCTTGTTTGATTATAAAAAAAATTTAAAAAAATCACTAAATGAGATTTTATTTTGAAAATTCGGCTGTGGCTATAAGAGACGGTTTTCTACGTTTATAAAATATTCTAGTTAAAAATCTAGAACAATTTTCTGTAAAATATTATATACCTATCTTTAAGAGTTTTGAATCATAAATAATCTGGTGAGTTTACAACGTCGTATCGGAACCTGAAAAGAAAATCATATCTTTTTAGCGGTTACAGCTAGAAAGCTGAAATTTTGACAATAGTTTCACAATACCATCGAAATTTTATAATTTTGAACCGTATTTAATTAGTTTTATACAAGCGTCTCCATTACAATATTTCTGAGGGAGATGAATTATTGTAAAAATCTTCTTTTTTTTAAATGGGAGTGAGAACAGCTCTGGAGTCTCTAGAAGAGGACGTTATTATTTATTTTATTGATGTTGTTGCGTAATTTTCATTTTATTTATTTATTTATTAATAAATTGCTTATTTGTTAATAGACATAACGCCAAATAGATTTTTCATTATTTTGGTCCTATGGATCCATTCCACAGCCAACTACCAAAAAATATATTTTTATAAGATGATTTTTAAATTTCGCTATAAGTCTAAAAATATTGAAGATAGGTATAAGAACAGTTATATCATATCCTCCATTAGCAAAACATATCAAATACAGAGGGTGTCCCATTTAAAAAAAAATAAAGATTTTTGCAATAATTCAATTCCCTCAGAAATATTGTTATGGAGACGCCCTGTATAAAACTAATTAAATACTGTTCAAAATTATAAAATTTCGATAGTTTTGTGAAACTATTGTCAAAATTTCAGCTTTCTAACTGTAACCGCTAAAAAGATATGATTTTCTTTTCAGGTCCCGATACGGTTTTACAAAATCACAAGATTTTTATAATTCAAAAACTCTTAAAGATAGGTATATGATATTATACAGAAAAATATTCTAGATTTTTACCTAGATTCCAAAAAAAAATATAATAAATAGGGTAATTCATTTAAAATTCCGAAGTTGCTACCACTTTCGGTATGATCCGGTAACACCGCACCATCCAAAATATTTTATAAACGTAGGAAACCATCTCTTATAGCCACAGACAAATTTTCAAAATAAAATCTCATTTAGTTCTCGAGATACTCCTAATAGGCCACTTTACTTGGTGTACCCTGTATATATTGATTTATTTTTATTTTATATTAAATACATATATACTTAAATTTCTATATAATAATAATTAGGGATCCAGGTAAATAAAATTTGTACTCCGGCTAAACCCGAAAAGATGTAAATGTTATGGCAGTTTATGTCCAGAGGGCTAATTAGGGTTTTATGGCAGTCAGAAGAGCAACGGTATATTGTAAACAATACTAGCTGATCAATTCGTTGCTTTGCTTTATTGTTATAGTTACTTAGGAAAAATAACGACAACAAACGGCGTTGAAAAATAGTCAACTGCTAAAAAAATGTATACAGCATTTGTTTTTCAACGCCGTCATAGGCAACTACGAGTAACTGAGCTTAAAATTCGCAGCAAATTCGCCATATATTAAAATTGGGAATGTTTCGAAAACTACACATTTTTGAAATAGACAATCTTATGCAAACATACCCTTATTTTTAATGCTAAATAGAAAATAATTATAAAATTTGTGGGTTTCCATTTGAAAATATACATTTAGAAAGCAGGTCCTTTTCAGCAAGAAATCTAACCCAAATTAAATAATAAAGGCTTTATAGTTTAAGCTTAATTAATTATTTTAAGGTTTGCAAACGTAACTTTAAACGGCTAGGGTTAGGTATAGGATATGATATAGAAAATCTGCCCAGAATCTTGTGTAGAATCCAAAAATGTAATATACTTGTGTTGTTCTATTTAAAATAAGCCAGTTCACACCAACTTCCGGTATAACCGGATATTGAAAATATTTTAGTCAAGTGTCCCCATGAACATTAACATACTGTCCCAATGCCAAGTATTGTTTTCAATATAAATATCGAATTGGTTGAAGAAATAAATACGGTGATTTCCGATTAAACTCCTTCCGTTTAGAGTCCTTCGGGTTATTTTACTTGGTTTGTTCCTATTACACTCATCGAGCTTTATAACGTCTATAGGATTCCGTTTAGACTCCTCGCTATAATAGTTTCAATATCTTAACCCTGAATAGCTATTTCTGTACCTAGTGCAAAAAGCTATTGGTTAGTTGTTAAGTTTAGTTAACGCCATGTTCCGTATATTTTTGCCTTCTATGCATATTTATCTAGAGCAGAAGGTTATTGTGTGTATGTATCTAGTGCTAAAAGTTATTGGTTAGTTGTTAAATTTACTTAAGGCAGTGTTTTGTATATTTTTTAATTCTATGTAGGTATATGTAGGTACCTAGAATAAAAAGCTATTGTGTGAATGTATATAGTGCTAAAAGTTATTGTGTAGGTAAATTTAGTTGTCTCAGTGTATACGGTTACCATAATATTCGTTAATTTAGCTATTAACGAAATAAAATATGAATTGCATATTAATCTCTTTCTGTAATAGTTTCTTTATTGACTAGTTAGCGTTGCAAACTAGAGGAGTATAAACGGAATGATATAGCAGGTAACTTTTCGGGTGCGAGGGTCTGATGACTCTAATAGTAAATTTTGACCCGAGGTCCGTAAGTGGAAGGAGTCTAAGCTCTAAACGAAATGAACCGGAAGTACAAGGAGAGATGCGAATCTCAATTAGCTCGAAATATCCCACACATATTTTAAGGAATTTTAATACTGCCTGTCATATACATGATAACCGTGACCGCTATATTGTAGGGATTTACTAAAAGAAACGAAGTTAAAATTTAATGGTTATGAAATATTATATAGTAGCCATAAAAATATTAGTGGATATTTAGATGGTAATACGATATTCTTGAAACATTTAAAACTAACTTAATTAATTAACTTAATAACTTAAGAAAATTAAATAAAATAATAAATAACACACTTCTTCTTGTTCATTTTTCCTTATTGAAAAGGACCTGGTTTAATATATCTTTTATAATATTAAAAATTAAATTGAGAAGACTACAAAATTCTACATTTTCAATAAACCTGTATTTTTTTATTGTTTTTATTTAGCATTAAAATAAAAAAATAAGGGAAAGTTTGTATAAGGATGTATATATAGTCCAAAAATTTGTATGTTTCGAAATATTGCCAATTTAATATTTTATATAGCGATTTTGCTGCGCATTAAGAACAAATCCATAACAGCTCAGCGTCAGACGGTTTTTCTTAACAAGGGTTCTGCAATTTGAATTATTCATCTTCACCCCCGTATAACGACACTATTTCCCCTCTTACAAAACTTCACGAAGGTGCGCCTCTAAAAAGTAACCAGACACTTATTAAAGAGTATTGACTTACACGGATACTCTCTGCTGGATAAGTTCAGTGTAGCGAAGGACTCAAAAGTATTACGTTACATGTCGTCCTTTTGACACAGGTGCTAAACTGCCGTATTCAAGTTATTATATAACGTTAAAATTGTTGATCTCCGGGAAAATTGTCGACGAGTAAGTTCCGAGAGTTATATATTAATATAACCTTACTAAGAATCAGTTTGAACTGGAAAATAAGATACTATCAAATTTGATCAACGAGTATGAAATGACGTAGATAAAAAATAATAAGGGGAGCCAAAAAATTCCATTCATCAAACACCATTTATTTACAATCATGCACAGTTTAAAAAATGGCAACGCAATTTCGATCTAGCATTAGTCATAAATAGATAATCGCAGTAGAAATAAATAAAAACAACACTGTCGCATGAAAAAATTAATGAAAGTTCCAAACTTCAGGGTCACACACGTAGTATAATCGGTCGTACGTGCGTACAGCGTTGCCACGGTGGTTTTCCTAAAACATTGGAATTTAATATTATTCTTTTCGGTTTCAAAGGCAGGTGGTAGATTTAGGACCCTATGTACAGATTTGGCATCATTGATTACTGTGTAAAACGTTGTATGATTCTGACAGAATCAAAAACAATTCTGTCTATTTATTAATTAAATATTTTTGGTTGCAGAAAAAAGTAATAGTACTCACCTACACACTAATGTCTTTACCTACGATCTCTACCGTAAATGGCAAGAAACATACCATGAGAAAAGTTTTAGACAAAAAATCTTTACCTATGATTATTCTAGCTGGGATGTTCAATTTTTTTAGCTGCATCACCAAATTGATTTCTTGTGACAGTAGAACCCGTTTGCTGGCCATGCTTCATTCTTGTTAGAAGTTTCTTCTGTTTTAGAAATATTTTTATAGTGAACATTAAATAACTCTTTAAAAATATTATTTTCTGTCTAAAAAAAAGTTTATTTAAATTTCTTTACAATTTTTTTTTAATTGCACGGTAAATATTTCAATTGGAAAACAACCTTCGTGGCTTATTCGGCTACTTTCGGCCACTTTTAGACCTATTCGTTTCAGCAAATCAATTTTCTTATACGTTGCGTCACTACCGTCCACACGACCATATAAAACACCATCCGACGGTATCCATGGCGTCGGTGACAGAGAAGTAGAGCAGAGCCCGACTTTAATTCCATAGCGGCAGTTTCCTAGAGGACTTTAATTGTTTTTCTATTCAGTTTTACATATCAAAAACAAGCCTGGTTTACCGGTTGATATATCATTTCAATTGACTGTGTTGTGCACTATTTTGAAAAACAAAAACATTTAAAAAGTTGTCACAAGTTTTATCTAGTTTTATGTTATAATGACATACGTTTGAGCTCGGTTTGATATGTGTTGATATGATATGATTGAATGAACAGTTAGAACTGTAACCAACCTATGATTTATATTGGTTGTATTGCCACTTAATGTAAACTTTCATATAATTTTCGTTTTTAGTGGTTAATTGTAATAAATTGACTTTTAAAGATTGAAATGTAAAGATATAATTAACCCTAAGACACAGTATAGTGTGTTAAATTTTGTATATTATTATATTGTAGAATACATTTTGAATAAAATAATTAAAAAAGTTAATGAACATAACCTAGCTTTTTTTCGGATGTAAGAAAATATCTTATCGTCCCAGCAAACTATCTTTTCAATCGGTGGTAAGTAGCTTGTAAGCATAAGAAGTTTCCTTTCCTGTAACTGCATGATAATATTTATAAAGCGACTTTACTACTACAGCAATGATATACCCAGCAAAATCAATTTTACTGTCACAGCTATTTTTTCATTGTCCCCTATATAGCTATTTATCATAGATAAAATCTTTATAAGGGTAATACAAATATTTTCTCAGTGTACCTACTATCTAAGCAAGTTAATGTTTATTTTCAACGAAAGTACATATTGCGTACAAACGCTCTCTTTTAATAAGGGTACTTCTGCAACCGAACTTAACAATAGTTCAAAAATATTGATGATTTATAATCTGAAATGTATTTTGTGTGCGTATTATTTTCTCGACTACCGATGATAATGCAGCGTGAAGTATTAGATCTTCTCTGTTTATAGGTATGTGCACCTACCCTGTACTGATGAGAACAAAAGAGTTCGAAACCGGTCTGTAGGTGGTTACATCCTATCAATGGAAAAGCTTCCTTTTCTTGGCAGTACCATTCAATCTGAAATGTATTTTAAGTGCTAGACTAAATACGCCCTTATTGTATAAGGTATCATCGTGTAGTCTGGGAAATAATAATTTTCCCATACATTGATATTTAACAATAGTTGTTGAATATTTTCTAAAAATCAAAACGCTTTTTACTAAATATTTCCTCTATACAAGAAAAATACTACTAATATGCTAAAAGGGATCGAAATTAAAAAGCACACGTTTCATGGATTAGTTGTATCGAAAATCGGTAAATCAGTGAATCAAGCTGCAACTCTCACTCCACTATTAAACCGAACTACTCCCTACATATATTAATAAAATTTCAGATTTACTATTATACACGGAAAAAAGACTATAGTAAAATTATTATAGTAAAGATTTTATTGTATAATTTCCAATACAATATAGTATTAATTGCTTATTTTATTCGTAATTCGTACCAAAATAATATTGTAAGCATAATTTCTAAGAAAGTATCGTTAGCATTTCTTATAAATTTAGTAAAATCAAGTAAATACTAAATTATATTGTAAATTGTGCTCTTAACAAATACTATAGTAAAATTATTATAGTAAAAATTTTATTGTACGATTTTTTATAAAATATTGTATTAATTACAATTTTCATTATTAATCCGTACAAAAAAATATTGTAGATACACATAATTTCTAAAAAGTTGGAATTTGTAATAAATTTGGTAAAATCAATTAATTACTAAAATATTACAAATTTTACAACAAATGTATGTATACTCAAACTTTTTTCTTTATTTCTAACTCCAGTAGGTAAATATTTATAAATGTGTGGTACATTTTACTGACGACTGTACTTTAAGAACTTGACCAAATGTTCAAATGTATTGTTAAAACGGTTTTTTACAGAATGAAAGGCTTAAATCAGATGAAACGTATCACTCAGATTTCCATCTTCGTAAATAATAGGTGGAGAGCAACAGGAAATATACCATTAATCACTGAGCAGCGACGTTGGACAGCAGCATTTTACTAAATATTTTATTAAAATTTATTTGCAAAAAATTTTACTAGATATTTTTATAATTTTTACAAAAAATTTAGGTTAAAACTTTATTATACCTAATTTAATGGCAATTCTTAACAAAAGTTATTCCAGTCACATATAAAGCCATAAATTATGGTTCGTTTCGCTATTTTTATAGTAAATTTAACTACGTTTCTCTTTCCGTGTACTAGATTTATTTAATTGAACTGTCTCTACCTCTACTAGAGATTCATAATTAATTGAAAGTAAAGAAAATATTGGAGATTGTAGTGGAATTCAGTAAATAGTTTGTTTGTTCGGTGGAAAAATATTAATAAAAGGTGTTTGGGCTTTCCATTCCTGGAACAATTCATCCCCTGACGTTTTATCATCGAACTTTCCCTATTCCGGAATTTAATAATAATAAATGTTTTTATTCACCACATAAATAATATGAATTACATAATGATAATAGATACTTTAATAATTGGTAAATGGTAGATAATAAATCCTATGATAGATAATAAATATCGATTCTTCCCCATAGGTCTGAATTTTATTATTATTATTATTATTATTCAATTGAATATTAATGATGAAACATCGGATATGAACAGTCAGGAGATAAAAAGTCGTAATCAAAGAAACCAATTTGACAACTCTTTGCTAGATTTTTGAGACATTCTAACATTTCTTAACCACTTGAAGATACTTTATGAAATAACTAAAACGATTTGAAAGTAAAGTAAATCACTTTATTGGCATACGGATTTTTCCTATAGTGCTAGTGTGTGATCTTAAAAAACGGTCTTCTTTGATAGTTATATGTTTATATGTTTTTTCATAGTAATACCTAGTCTGATGTCAATATGTGAAATAAAATTATAACGGGGTATTTCTAATAAAGTAGCTCAAGGAATGATGAATATTTTAAAATCAGGAAATCTCCTCGATTTGACCTTATACCAGGCGAGATTTTAATACAGCTGTCAAGGAATTATTTAAGAACTGCAGCATTCAAAAATTGGGAAATGGCTTTGAAAGTTTCCTTCCTTCAGATACTAGCCCAACTGATGACAATGATATGGCGTAACGCATCTAAGGATGGATCTGGCGTAATGAAACAATTATTCTGTCTTCATTGGTTTTATTGTATTAATCACAACCCGTAGCCTTAGCGCTGCAAAGATTAACTTTTGTAATTGGAAGGAGGTTCCTTACTATGGATTTTCTCTTGACATTTGGAGCATGTTAAAGTGCAGGTATGCTCTACCAGCCGCTTCATTTATTTCCACATTTGGATCGTTTCCTTCCAAAGCATCCATCGAAAATCGTACAAATTAAAAAAAAAACACTTAAGTTATTGAGAGCTTGATTTTCCGTACTTAACAATAACACATTTGGCATATAACTAACAACTTTCAAGTATACCAAAATTTTTAATTTCCTTTTCACACAAAATTCTAAAAAAAAATCCTACTCCGAAATTAGATTTCTTTCATTTCGAATCCGAGTAGCTTGAAAATTAGTTCTCTTTCAAAACTTTTCCCTTACTTGCACAATAACAACACGGAAATTCAAGGCTCGTTCGTCATTGTGCATAGAAAAATCTGAATTAATCTATTCCGAGTTAGAAACTTTTTAAAATGAAAATTGGATAAACCCGATGAATAGTTATTTTCATATATTCACTTATATATTGCATTATGAAAAGTGGAATGGAAAAAATAAATCTTTAATTATCTATTGATAAGAATTTGTTTTATAGTTCTAAATCATACACCAATTTTGAACTCCCAGTTTTATCGGGCTTATGCAAACTCGACGAAACATATTTAATATGGAAGCTACTAGATATGGTGTGACCTTTGAAATTCAATTAATCAAGCATGTAGAACAGACAATATGTTACACGTCAGATTTTAATACAAACACCATGAATTAAATATTTAAAAACATTAACCTGATATTATAATAATAATAGTCTAATACAGGGGTGGCCAACTTTTTTGGGAAGAGTGCCACTATTTCAAAAAACACAATATTAGTACTAATTTTTCCAAAACTACAAATATGAAAAGGTATTTTCATGTACGAGTAAGAGTTGTAGAGATTTAAAAAATGATTTAATAAATAAAGGTACAATTTTAATTTTATTATAATAAACATTTTTAAAGGTTCACAAAAATTAATAACTTAAAACACTCAATTCTAAATAATTATTAAACGGTCAGTACTCAATTAATGTGACTGTCGAATTTGTAGTTTTTCTATAAAGTCATCTCTATTAGTAGTTCTTGAAGATGTTAACAAAATTAGGTGTTTTATGTGTATATCAGTTAATCTTGATGATCTGATTTCATTATGTTCATGAAGACGACATTATTTCTTTTTCACTGTTAAAACCCGGCGTGCCACACTGTGGCGCAAAACCAAAAATATGAATTTATATTTTTCATTTCCTACAATTCGTTGCTGAAAAAAAATGGACATTATGCTAATTTGTTATTTGTCGTACTTGTTAAAAAAAATCCTCGAATAAATTTCTCCAAATAGAGCTTTTGGAGGAATTTACAAAAATTTTGTAGAGGAAGGAAAAAAATTTTGAGTCCTAATCGATATTATTATTTTTTGTCAATTTTTTAAATAATAAGATTGTTCGAACAAGAAACAGAATTTTAAGACATGATTGCCAAACGAAAATATTTGCACACTAAAAATTTTATATAATTTTCGGGTGATTAGGAAATGAGTTTTCCACACATTAGTATTTATGATATTAATAACACTTGAGAAGCAGACAGACTGTCCTTTGATTGAATCTGTATATCTATTTTTATATATTTGAATTAAATTTCCTAGAAATTATAATACTTTTTCATATAGAGCACCATATGACTAAATGGAATCGTCATTGATAGATTAATAATAATTGATACTTAACTTTTTCAACATTAGCGCCCTTGAAATAGTTGAACTAGTAAGTACAAAAAACTATATAAGAGGAAAATGCGTTTCCTTCCTTGGATATTAACTATCCGCGGGAAGAAAAGCACTATTTTCCTCCTCTCTCTGGTATGTAAATAGCTACTAAATAAGGGTATGATCTAAATTCCAAAAATATTACTTTTATTCACTTCATACAGACTTTTAAGCACATCAAACTAAACATCAGTATAACAAAATGGTGTCATTACCCATTCAATGCGAGAGCTGCGAGACATCGGCGTGACTTTTAAAATGCAATTTTTAAACAAGCATTATGAATAGAGTAGGCAAATTACGTCCTGAGTTTGTATCAAATGCACCACTACCCCATCCGTGCACTGTAATTTACACGTAAATGTTTTCTGTCCGAGAACAAGAATTCTTTTGTATCATAATTTTCTAGTTCCACCAGACAATGTTGAATAATTTATACGGGTTTATTCAGACACCTTTTGCGGATCGCGAAGAGAACTTAGAGAGAAATATTCCTGGAGAATGCACTTTTATCATAATTAAATAGGTTTCCTTTCACAGAAGTTAGACAATTCTACAGGGTTTAAAATAAAATAAAAAAAACTTCGTATATTGAGTTGTATTCTAAATAGGATATATCGATTTATTATAGCACTTCAATTTGTAAGAGAAAACCAAAATACATAAGGTCAGCGTAAATTGTGAAATACTAGTACCAAGGTTCATTATTAGTGGTTAAGCCTAAAAACCATGTCAGGCTTTCAAATAAAATAGATATTGATTTGTTTTAACTTAAGAAATGTGTTGAAGATTCATAAAAATACCTGCTCCACAGCATAACGCTCTTACCTGTATTAGGTAATAGGTAGCGCCGTTGCTAGGTAATTAATAATATCTTTTGTGGGGACGAATAAACAAAGGTATAAGATTTGACAAGGTGTCAAAATATTAAGATAAGTTTTGTCAGTTCAGGGCGAAAAAGATGCCATAGAAATAGTAGTTGTAGTTTTGTCGATATTAAAAATAATAAACCAGATAGAGGAAAAAGTTGGAGTTTTAGTTATTGTTATCTGAAGCTCCAAAAAAATCAGATACAGTCCATAGAAGGGAACCATAGGCAGCTCGAGGAGGAATACTAGTAAATATCAGCCAGCGCTCCTCCAAAATGTGTTATTTAGGGTGAATAAAGAATAATAAGAAATTAAAATGTATTTTACTGGTTGGTTGATATGATTTTTGTACTGGTGGGAGCAAAAAAAATTGTTTGATAACAAGGAGTCATTCTGCGATAGGTTCTGCAAAACTTTACTTTTTTTACGGGAACACGTAACAAAATTATTTATGAAGATCCTCCTACAAGTGACATGCATAGAATAATATTTAGGTTTGTAGTGACATGTTTACTAGTTTTTTAACCTGGAATATTGAGGGATATAAACAGATCTTTTCAAAGCCGTATTTACTTATGCATATTGGACATTTACTGTAGTTTGCAATTATTAGTCAAGGTGCCCATGGTATTTAAACAACATAATTTATAAGATTTGGAATTATTTCGAAAACAACTGGAAATAACTTATAGGTTTGTGTTACAAAAAAATAAATACCTATATACCTCGACACGAATCGACAAATATTATTTTCAAGGCATAAAATTAATCCGCGCAATCGTTGACTTGCCCGGTACTTAAGGCATTTGAAGATTTGCCCGTGTACCTATCATATTCTTTGGCTACCATATATATATCTTTAGTATAATTATAAAAACCTTCTTGGGAATGTCCATAGCGTCTATTGGCTATTTTAGGGGCGTAAACCATCTGTTTTGGAATATTGAAATCTCTAAATCAACCACAAAAAGCAAGGTACCAGAAACAAAATATAAAGGACAAAAAAATTTTATCAGGCAAATACAGTTCGTGTCTTTTTTACATTTTTTTTATAGACGGATTGAAAAACCAAAAACTTTTTTTAGTTAAAATAGACATTTCAATAATAATAAAAACCAATTAGACCCAGAAGAATAAATTTTTTAAATTGTTTTGGTATGCAAAACTTATTCGCTGCATCCTGTATAACGAAATTTTTACAATATAACTTGCATGACCATGATAAACGCAATTTTTCATTTTAAAATGTTTCTCTCTCGAAAATAAAAGTTCGAAGAAATACACATGCCACAGAATGAATGAACTAGCTTATTTAATAATATTATGTATTATGCGTGGGTATAATTACTTGGAATTTAATAGGGTTTGCTATACACCTAATTGCCCGTGTAATTGCAGCTAAGGCAGTGTTAGTAGAAGTAATACTACGGGAGGTAGGGGTGAGATATCATGGCATATCTAATTTACATTTTTAATTTTGCATGCAAAAAAACTGTAATAATATGATACGGTTGGACAAAAAACTGTTGAATATGAAATGAAACATTTTCATAAAAATGAGATTTATTCGACAAAAAAATGGCTGCATATAGGAAATTTTTTTTAAATTTAAATATTTAAAAAACTTTTTACGTCGATTGCCTCTGGATCATTGGTGACCTAAAAACTTATTTTCACATTAGTCACGTGACTCGTTTGGCTGGAAAATTAAAAAAATATATTTTGTATTGGAAAACTAGTATTAGATGACAACACAAAAAACTAATTTGATAAAACGGCTAGATCTTGTTCTCTTTTGTGAAGACAAAATGGCAAAAATCATATTTTTCAGAAAAGTATGCTTTATTAGTTTCACAAGTTTCATATTCCCAGGAATATACTAAAAATGTCTTAAATGAGAACTAAGGCTACAATATATCATTAAAACATCTTTGTTGTTTTTAAGAAATATTATTTGCTAAATTTAGCTCTTACAAGGTAACTGGGTGTGGTCAGTGAGTAAAACCAAGAGATTTCAGCCCTTGGGAAAGCGGATTGTATGGTGGCTAGCAGACGTTAAACTGTAGGTGGCTCTAGCAGCGACCGAAAAGAAAAAAAATTGAAAAAACGGAAAAATGCCAGCACCATCAATATTAATCTATTTTTGATTAATCATATCATTATCTTATTTAATATAGTGACTAAGCGAAACTAATACATAAATTTCAATAAATCATTGTAAGTATTATTTGTAGCGAATATTAATAGCTTAAGTTACAATTATTGGGTGATTATTGAGTAATTGTACAAGAAAGATCAATGTCTGACTGTTAACATCAGGACATATCATAATATTATCTGATGGTCAGATGATACAGTAACAAAATTTCTTTGCAATTTATTTTGGCAATAGCCATACGATGTTGATGTAGGTACGAGTTCCCATATTAATTTCAACCGACCCCCTCTTAAAATTTTACTATATCAACTACCATCTTCAAAAAACCATGCACTCTGAAATTGAAATCTCCAGTCACAGCTTAAAAGGACCGATCAACGTCACTGCCAAATTTCAATCATTTACCTATGGCTAGCGCCAGGTAGTCGCTTTCCATAGATAGTAGTGCGCCTTCAAATGAATATTATGTCTAAGGACCATTAAATAATATAATCTTTCCATTTGCAAAAATTTCAAAATTTATAGTATTAGAACTTACTCTATCATAAATAGAGAGTTTTAGATAGATATTATAGTTCTTGTTCGACCAGAGAAACTAGACAATGTCGGCCATGGTTAGTGCTTAGATCAGTGATCATCTTGAAACAAGGCGTATTGTTGTCTTTTAGAAGAGAAAAGTATAAATGTCTTTTAATGCACTCGTATTTTTGCTAGTGTGATGTTTTTATTAAATGAGGATATCGAATATATTATATCTACAAAATCTATTTAAGAAATAAAAAGTCTATGCTTTTCAGGTGGTATTAATATCAAATACCAATATGGAAAAAACAAACCCGAACAAACCCATCGGGTGGTCTGGGAAATAATAATTTTCTATATTGGTATTTGAATATATTATACGCTTTAATTATTAGTAGTTATCCCGAAACTTTAGTTAAATTATTATACACCGATAAAAGTATTTCGCGGTGCATTGCAAAATGAAAGAGATAGAAAATTTTCATAATTTAGATAGGACGATGTTTTGTCTCATGGGCCAGATTCATCTTTCTCTTTGTCGATACTGCAGTCGTGCCATTCAAGTTATGAGGAAGTATGATGAAAATACTTTTACCATCATAAAAAAAGCCAGTGAAATTACAGTAAGGCACATTTTTGGTTAAAGAGTAGCGGGTTTAGGAGAAAATAAAAATTCGTTTATAGTTTGTCCACCACAAACATGGAATAATGTAGTGTGGGTACTTATAAATACAAGAATATCATACATATGATCTTTATGATACTCCCTGCACACAGAATCAACTACTATCTATGTAAAAGAAGGTTGAACAGATCAACAGTAATTAAGGCAAAAATAAATATGTTAAAAAAACGTTTTTCTTAAATTACCCATAACAAAACCAATTTAATTTTAATGAGATACGCAAACAATAAATGCTTTTCATTTAAACATATTTTAAGAATAAAAAACGTTTAAAGAAACGTAATGTTCTAGGTAAATTTATAGAGCCTAATTATAAGGCTGTGGAACGAACACAATTTTTAATAAAAATAGTTTTCGGGCGAAGCTGGACACTTTACTCTGTCGAAAACAGGCTTATTGGCAATTTAAGCATCGGTACAGCTGACAATAAAAGCCAATAAAAGGAGGAAAGAAACGTGTCCATTACAAAAGTAATGAAAAGTCGAACCTTTCGACCGTGTCTGCAGTTACCAACTTCCAATTTTTAGCTTACTGGTCAGTGTTAAACTTTTAGTGTCCTTTTAAAATATAAATTAATTCGAACCCGAAGGAAGACAATGCAAACATATTATAATATTTGTGATAATATAACTTACATATTATCGTAAATTTACGGCAATAAAGTGAATTTTTTACTTAACGCTTTGTATTTTTAAATGTAATAATTGCTTTAAAATTAGGATGTATGTAAAAATCATAGTGGAAATACACAGCTGTTAACAATATCGTAAAATTAAGACGATTTGACTATAAAATTATAGACCAAACATCCCAGCATTCTATATAAAAATTACATACCAAAGGAATTGTTATAAACATATTATAATATAATTTACTGGGACAGGGCTATCCCCTATACGCCTGCGTCAATACGGTATTTTCATCATTTCTATATTTTTAATAGTATAGCAGTTTACAATTTTAGTTCATAAACTTTATGATTATAATATATTCAAACCACCGCGCTAATAAGGTTGCAGCTTAATACTTCCATAAACTGTTTAGTAGATTACATCAAAAGTTAGAAGCATTTCATGCTTTATTCAAAAAGGATAAAATGTTTATTGAATATTAATTACTTTTCAGGAAGGAAGTTAAATTAGAAATGTTAGTTCTAAATAAAACCTAATAAAAAAGGTTCTCTATCTAAAACTAAACCGGATGAAGTGAAGTTGATAGTAGTTTTTGTTAAATCTAAAAACTATAAAGTTAAATTGAATCCGTCGATACTTGGTGGAAATACAGTACAAATTAGGTGAAATGGAAGTAAGAAACATGTTTTTTACTTTAAAATCCACTTTATGTATACATAGTTTATTTTATATTATTAATTTAGATCTCAATAAACAACTGACACCTGATTTATACAGAGTGTCAATTTGAAAACTTCGCACCCTTTATACCTCGCTTCAAATAAATAATATTGAAAATCGGAAACATACGTCAATTTTATTGCTCTTAAAGAATATTCATAGCCTTCATGGTTTAACCACCTTGGAGAGGTAGATGTTCAAATCTTAAATGGCAAGCATCATTTTAAAGATATAATAATGATATAATGTATTTATTCTTCGAGTATGAGTTTCCTAGAAATCATGTTCCAAAAATCTTCATGTAAATTTTTAGGCAGTGAATTTGGTCCTGGTAAAGAATTAGACCCCTAATTATTTCACTAAAAGAGAAGTCAACACAATGTTTTTTTAAACAATGACAGGTTGGGGATTTGACTCAGACAGATATCTCCATTCTTTTCTGAGAAACGTTACGAAACTTTTGCGACACATTTTCGAATCCAGTTACTAGAAACACTAAAGACGTGCTTGTTTCGAAATATTTTACAAATCATAGTGTCGATACATTAACGACACGCGAAGATAAATATTTTTCGAAACATTTTTAGTTAAAATTATAAAGTTTTGGTAACACACTAGCGCTTCCAAATTGTAGCGATACATTTTCGAATTAAGTTGATCAAAACAAATTGGGATTTTTCATCATTAATTTCATCATTAATCATAGTGTCGATACATTAACGACACGCTAAGATAAATATTTTTCGAAACATTTTTAGTTAAAATTATAAAGTTTTGGTAACACACTAGCGCTTCCAAATTGTAGCGATACATTTTCGAATTAAGTTGATCAAAACAAATTGGGATATTTTTGCTTCGAGATATTTACCAAACAATGGTATCTATTCATTTACGAAACATGTGATGAAAATATTTTTCGAAACTTCCAGAAACAAATACCCAACCCTTGTTTTCTGTGCATATAAGCAAACCTATTTTTTCTGTAGCATTCACCATTACCTAATAAACCTTTTATTTTTCTGTGCATCATCTTGCCATAATAACCTATAATTTTTGCATTTATCATAATAACCTATAATTTTTGCACAGCTGTTATCACGAACCGATTTTTTTCTTTAGTTTCAACTACGGAGTACATTTTTAATTCCGGTTCAAAACATAAACATTAAAAAATATATGAATTTTGGTTTTAGGTTATGTACCGGGTGGTCATATAAGCGAGGAAGCCGGCTATATCTCGGTAACCATCAATCGTACAGCTTTCAAAAAAGTTTTTTTATAGGAAAAGTGGTCAAGAGAAATCGCTGGAAATAATTTTTAAGTTTACCAGTTGGCCGCTAGAGGGCGTAATACCAATACCCAACTGGGAAATCGAGGTTTTCTCTTTAATACGCCCACTTATGCCTTATTAAAAATATATGTGTAGTAATCAAGGGGGAAGTATGAGCAACTTCGGTTTTATACTTATTGCTTCAACTCATCAAATAAAGTGGTGGGGGAAGGACAAACATTTATTTGCAAAAAACTAAGTAACTCCGGTTAATGTAAACGAAATTTATCAAACATAGTCTCGTTAGAAAGAGACTTTATTGCTTTATCAATTGCATTATAAATTACGCCCTTTTAGTTTTAGCGGTAACCGCTAGAGAGCGCTTTTGGGAAGGTCAACGAAATTTGCTGTTTTTCTTCAAAATTGTAAATGGAAGCATATGTTGGTTTTCACATAGTTAAAAGGAGAACTAAATTTTCAAGAACTCAGTGAAAACCGCTAGTTGCTATGTCTTCTCGAACTAAAGATATCAACAAAACATTGTGAAAAAAAATTATTCAGACTACTATCATGTCGGATAAAAATAATGAGTAGGCTTTGATACAAGAATATTCTAAAACTAGTAGGCTTTGAAACAAAAATATTCTAAAACTAGTAGGCTTTGAAGGTTATATTGAATTCAATCCTCATGTCAGCACTAGAGTAATCTCCAAAGCATTGGGAATAGCAAGGACTACCGTTATAAATATTTTAAAAGAGCAAAGGTAAGTAAATAATGTTTGACGTCATTTATTTTTGTGATCTATTTAAAAAAAAATCGTGATTTGAAATAAAGAAGTTTATTATTATTATTATTATTAATAATAATAATTATATCACATATATAGTCAATGGCTCATATTCTGGTAAAACAATCTTTCATTTACGGCTTGATCTATGATTTTGTGTTTTTATTTATTAATTATTTTATTGGTGTTTCATGCTTTTAGCTTGGGCAGATATGCCATGTAGTGAGTTGAATTTCGTAAAATTTAAAACCGTTAATCTAACTTTTGTTTTTCTGCATCCATATCATGTTGTTCTTCATCAAGCTTTAATTGAACAGGACTTTGACCGAAGATTGGACTATTGCTACTGGCTATTAAATATGTTGGCGGAAGATCATAGGCTAATGTCAAATATTCTGTGGACCGATGAGGCAACCTTCAATAGTAATGGGGGTGTAAATTTGCATAATATGCACTACTGGTCGAGAACCAACCCACATTGGATGCAAGAAGTGCATCATCATGGTCGGTGGAGTGTGAACGTCTGGTGTGGAATACTAGGAGGGAGAATTATAGGTCCGTTTATATTTAATGAAAAACTTAATGGCCGCACATACCTACATTTTTTAAGAAATGAATTACCACTTCTCCTAGAAAATGTCCCACTAGAAACAAGATTGAATATGATGTTTCAGCACGATGGATGTCCAGCCCATTTTTCTGCATCTGTCCGAGAACACCTAAATTTAATATTCCCTGCTAGATGGATCGGACGGGGAAGTTTATTTCCGTGGCCAGCCAGATCACGTGATCTCACATGTTTAGATTTTTATTTATGGGGAAGGTTAAAAGACATTGTTTTTCAAAGTAGACCAACTACACGAGAAGCCATGATTAATAGAATTAGAAGTGCGATTCGAGGACTTTCCATGGCAGAAGTAGAGACGGCCGTATTTTCAACTCGGGATAGACTCACATCCTGCACTGAAAATGATGGAAAACAATTTGAACATCTAGGGAGGCATTAGTAAAACAATTTTAAAATTTTACAATGCAATTTTTGCTTCAAAGCCTACTAGTTTTAGAATATTTTTGTTTCAAAGCCTACTAGTTTTAGAATATTATTGTATCAAAGCCTACCCATTATTTTTATCCGACATGATAGTAGTCTGAATAATTTTTTTTCACAATGTTTTGTTGATATCTTTAGTTCGAGAAGACATAGCAACTAGCGGTTTTCACTAAGTTCTTGAAAATTTAGTTCTCCTTTTAACTATGTGAAAACCAACGTATGCTTACATTTACAATTTTGAAGAGAAACAGTAAATTTCGTTGACTTTCCCAAAATCGCTCTCTAGCGGTTACCGCTAAAACTAAAAGGGCGTAATTTATAATGCAATTGATAAAGCAATAAAGTCTCTTTCTAACGAGACTATGTTTGATAAATTTCGTTTACATTAACCGGAGTTACTTAGTTTTTTGCAAATAAATGTTTGTTCTTCCCCCACCACTTTATTTGATGAGTTGAAGCAATAAGTATAAAACCGAAGTTGCTCATACTTCCCCCTTGATTACTACACATATATTTTTAATAAGGCATAAGTGGGCGTATTAAAGAGAAAACCTCGATTTCCCAGTTGGGTATTGGTATTACGCCCTCTAGTGGCCAACTGGTAAACTTAAAAATTATTTCCAGCGATTTCTCTAGACCACTTTTCCTATAAGAAAACTTTTTTGAAAGCTGTACGATTGATGGTTACCGAGATATAGCCGGCTTCCTCGCTTATATGACCACCCGGTATATGTACACCGAAGAAATTTTTAACGCCCAAACAAACGTAAACGGTAAAATTTACTTTAGCTACGTTTGTTTCGCACTCGGTCGATACATTATACATAATTTTAATTTTTTTGGCAAAGTATATTTTTTTCTGTAAATGCAAATAAATCGAGGGCACGTTAAAAATATAAAGTCAAATTACTAAACTGCACGATAAAATTTACTGTGACAATGATTTTTTGGTTCTTATGAGCAATAACTAGATATATGAAATAAAATATTCTTATAACGAATTCATCATGGCAAAATTATTATTTTTCTTTTATTTTACAACAGTGAAGGTATTATAATTATGGTTCCTTATTTTGTCCATTTTGACATGTTCACATAGAATATCAGCCACACTTCGAAATAATTTTGTTGCGCATGCTTTAACATAGCCCCGCCCCTTTATATTGTCATTTAAACAGATAAAGTAACAGTTTTGAAATATTTTCGAACCTTTCCGAAACATTTTCGATAAAAGTTTCGATTGTGCATCGAAATAGCGAAAGTCACAGCTAGTACCAACCACTTGGAAACACGTGCAAATGTATATAAAATGTATATGTTTCGAAAATATTTACATTTTTGTTGCCAACAGTTTCCAATTTTGATCGGAAACAGAAACGATAGTGACGATACATTTACCATAATGTGTCTAAAAATTATACTTGGGTGCCCTCATAATTTCTCCCAGAGCGGCGATAAGCAGAAATACACGACGAACCACTGCCGCCCATCCATATATGGTTAAGCTTAGTACTCCTCGAACTTCATTATTTAAGCATTCTTTCACCTGGAGGACTTCATCTTTATGGAACGACCTTCCTGAGGTCGTTTTTCCCAACAAATATAACCTGCAACGATTCAAAACCAACGTGAATCGCTTTATTCGCACACGCACCACTCCCAGAGTGCCTTGAAGGATTTTTCCTATAGTGCTTGTGTTTGATCATATAAAAAAAAACTTTGTTCCCAAATCCCCATATGAAAATTCACACTTTGATTACTTCACTTTGTGCATCTAAATCGACTCATGAGGGATCGAAATATAATTTAATTAAGCAAATGATAATGGAATATGCTTGTCGCTCTGTTGGAATATTATAAGCCGACTTAACGTCGAAGGAAATTTGTTTTTGGAAACCAGCGAAAAACTAGGAGAGGGAATAATACTCATTTGAGTTTATTTGTGTAGATCTAAATTATTGGTGAAATTTTGCCATTTTAGGAACGAAAAAGAAATAAGTAGTTGTTTTAGTTTCGCAAAATAATTTATATTCAGTAGCCTGACCAGTGTTTCGGTTCATAATCACAGACGCGAAGATAAATTTAAAACTTATAATTAAAACAATAATGATTTACATTATTTTTTTGCTGTTTTGTGTTCACAAGGTTAAAAGAACACAAAGCAACAATTTTAAATAAGGTAAAAAGTTCTGTGATGTCCAGTCACTGCATAGAAAATAATCATTTTGTAAATTTAAATAACATTCAACTACTTCATTTTAGAAACAAGGCCGGATCCGTTAGAACAACTGGAGATTAAAAAATAATCTTATTCCATGCACTAATGACCAACAAAATTTCCATAACACCCCAATTATTGATAAATATTTAGAATCTTGATAGTCTGGACGTCCCAATCCTTTAGAAGTATTTTATAAAAAATTATTAAAATACAGGGTGTTATGGAAATGACGTATTATATTTAAATGGGTGACTCCTTGGTTGTCCTAGAGAAGCGCTACATATTTTTTTAAATCGACCGTTTTAAAAGTGAGGTAACAAACCCTCTTACTCACATGTCACTCCTCTGTGGCAGTGTATCACAAACACCTCTTACGCAAAATGTTGCCAAACTGTGTAATCATGTAAAACTCTAGTTTCTTATAAAAATAAATATTTAGCTTACTTAGAAAGTAAATCCAAGGCGCAAACACCTTCAGTTCTTTTTTCAATGGGAAAAACTTTATGCTCATCACGTGCCCTGATGATAGTGTGGGACTGCATAATAAGCTTATACCCACTAAACCCCATTCGGCCTCTCAGTTATTTTGAAGATATGCACATATTATTAGATTACACAAAAGCACTAAATACTAACGCATAATTAATAACACTACCGTACACAGCACTATAGGATAGAAATTATTTCGCAATAGAAATTCATAAATAATAAAAACGCTAATTTCTAATGGGCTAATCAAATTTATTAATCCTTTACTGAAGAAGAATGATGAAATCATTATGTTGATAGACCCTTCCTTCCCATCCTTCCATCCCTTTAAAATAGATAGTCTCGTCTAACTAGCGCGGTTGCCATTTCCGAGACTATCATTATACAGGAAAGTATTACAGAAGGAAATTCCTCAATTTATGAATTAATCTTATAAAACATGGAAAGTGACAACGCTGTATTTTCAGCACAAATAGCGAAATATCGATAGACCTAGTAAACCCGAATGACTTGTGCGGATGTAATAAAAATAAATACCTTCGATTCTCAGCTGGAGAGAAAAATGGACTCTCCAAAATTATGATGATGTTAAAAACGGGCCTTTAAAATTCCTTACCTTGGATACTCGGAGAAGGGTTTCAGCAGGCCTGCTTGGGGTATCTCCTGGTTTCGTTATTTGCGGATGCGGGTGATAAAAATGAAAATTATATTCGTTCACTCCCGAAAACAGTCCGGTCGGATTCACGGAATTAACTCGACTCTCTGCATGCATCGCCGTAGTGTAGTACGGAACCTTAAAGGCGTCCATGCACGCGGAGATATGAAACAAAATTTGTAGGTATTGAAGTATTGAAGGTTGGATGTTGAATTAGAAAGAAAATGTGAATTAATAAATGAAAAATATAAAGTAAACTTAAATGCAATTAGAGCAAAGTAATTAACACACAAACTAAATTAACTTGGACGACACACGCTTGTGTGGACGGACCATTTCCGCCCACCAAAATACGTAGTATTTTAATTAGGTAGGTAGAGGACAGAGTTTTAGCGCCGGTCGTTTAAAACTACCATTGGCCGTCTGAACCTTAGCGACTCTGACAATACCGTCGGGGCCAGGATAGGTCTCCACTATACGCCCCAGAGGCCATTTAAGTGGTGAAGTAGTATCCTGTTTAATAATAACAAGTGTACCTGGTTGAAGATTGAAGGAAGGTGAGGTCCACTTGGCTCGTTGATGTAACGTGTGCAAATATTCATGAGACCATCGAGCCCAAATATGCTGATGGATGCGGGTAACAACTTGCCATCTCGAAAGCCTATTTAGGGGAAGATCGAGAAGGTCAGGTTCCGGGGGGGCGGTCAGAGGCTCTAAAGTCAAAAAATGACCCGGGGTAAGGGCACTTAAATCGTTGGGGTCATTACTAACTGGAGTGAGCGGTCGCGAATTCATGATAGCCTCAACCTGAATAAAAACTGTGGAAAGCTCTTCAAAAGTAAGAATCAAATCTCCAACAACACGGAGTAAATGGGTTTTGATAGATTTGATATTGGCCTCCCAAAGGCCTCCAAAATGGGGAGACGAAGGTGGATTAAAATGCCAACTAATAGTCTCCTTCACCGCAGCTGCCTCGGCGTATTGATCCAGCTGTTTACGAGCCTTGACAAAATTTGTTCCGTTATCGGAATAGACATGCGAACATCGACCACGACGACCAATAAAACGCTTAAATGCAGCAAGAAAGGCGTCGGCCGATAACTCGGAAACGAGTTCTAGATGAACAGCCTTAACGGATAAACAAATAAAAAGACAAAGGTAAGCTTTAAATGTTTTGGCACCACGAGTTTTAGACATGGTGATAGTAAATGGGCCTGCGTAATCAATACCAACGTGATGAAAGGGTTTAAAACGGGAAACCCTTGCTAAAGGCAAATCGCCCATTGGAGGAGCCGTAGCAGTAGGGTGAGTCTGAAAGCATCTTACACAGCGTGACAAAACACGTCTGATGGAACGTTTAGCGGATAATATCCAAAACTTTTGTAAAAGTAAAAAATGAACAGTTTGTATCCCCGCATGGAGATACTGCAGATGAATAGATTCAATAATCAAGTCAGTTAGAATACTGCGACTAGGAAGAAGTGCGGGAAATTTACGATCATAGTCAATGGGAGCGTGTCTTAGTCGACCTCCCACTCTCAAAATTCCTCGGTCATCCAGAAAGGGCGAAAGTTTACGTAAAACTTTAGGAAGTGGTTGCCCTTGACCAAGAGCGTGAATTTCAAGTGAAAATTTTAATTCCTGAGTGCGTTTGACAAATAACAACAGTGCCTTGTGAATTTTAAGGGGAGTAAGAGCACCTGTAAGGGGGGGATGGTTGCGGATTTTAATTTGGCAATTATGAATAAATCGTAGAACATATGCTAAGATGCGGGATAAAGTATTAACCGAAGAATGGGATTCAACTAAGGAATCAAGAAAGTTAGGTGAAATAAAGGCAGCGCAAACTAAAGAACGCTCTTCCACAGTAACTTCTGGAGTAAGCGGAATGTCAGGATAATCCATAGTGGGGAAGTTATGATAAGAAAGAACGGGTGCCGCCCACCATAAGGAACAATCAAGTAACTCGGATGGTAGCATTCCCCGGGAACCCACATCAGCAGGATTATCCGAAGACGAAATATAAAACCAATTCGAAGGAGATACCTTCTCGTGAATAGCAGAAACTCTATTCGCGACAAAGGTACGCCATTTGTGCGGTGAGGATTTGATCCAACTGAGAGCAACAGTGGAATCAGAATAACAGTAAACCTTTTGAAAGTGTAATTTTCCTTGAAAAGCGGTTAAAACGAAAGAAACCAAACGAGCAGCTAGAACCGATGCACAAAGCTCAAGTCTAGGCAATGAGACTCGTTTGAGTGGTGCAATCTTTGCTTTAGAACAAACAAAATGCACTGAAATATTATTGGAAGGTGAAAAGCATCGAATATATAAACAACTACAAAATCCCTTTTCACTTGCATCTCCAAAACAATGTAGTTCATAATGAGATGTTCCCTCCGGAAAGAGCAGACGGGGCAAATTAAACGAACTTAAACAGGACACGTCGTTCAGATAACGGTCCCAAAGCCTGACAATTTCTTCGGGGGGTGTTTGATCCCAATCTAACTTTAAAGTCCAAAGTCGTTGAATAAGATGTTTGAGGAGAAAAGTTATCGGCGAGGCTAGGCCTAAAGGATCAAATATTCGAGCAAGATTAGATAAAAGGTTCCTTTTAGTGCAAGGTCGATCTGGAAACTTCACACAGAAGCGAAAACTATCAGAAGAAGCATTCCATTCTAAACCCAACACCTTTAAGGAAATTTCATTTGAAGGAGAAGAGTCAAAACTTACTGGATCTATTGCTACAAGGGAAGAGGGTAAGTGACTTAAAAGTTTAGGATGGTTGCTTGACCATTTCTGAAGTTCAAAACCTCCCTTATGTAGCAAAGAAGTTAGTTCGTTTTGAAGAATTAAAGCACGCTCAAGCGAGGAGTCACCTGTGACTATATCGTCAACGTAGGTGCTAGTGCGTAAAGCTTCAGAAGCTAATGGATAAGACGTTCCATCTTCCTCCGCTAATTGCAGAAGAGTGCGGATGGCAAGATAAGGTGAACAAGTAAGGCCATAAACAAGGCGGTTGATGCGAAATTCCTGAACGGGGTCAGTGGGAGAAAAACGCCATAAAATGCGTTGATAGTCCTGATGCTCAGGAGTGATAACAATCTGACGGTACATTTTGGTAATGTCCGCAGTTAAAACAATTTTGTGGATGCGGAAATTAAGCAAAATTGTAAAAATGTCATTTTGAAGTTTTGGACCAATATAAAGTTGATCATTGAGAGAGGGTTGATTTGGTAAATGAGCTGAACCATTGAAAACCACCCTCAATTTAGTAGTCAAACTATCTGGTTTGATAACACAATGGTGCGGAAGATAAAATGAATTGTGAGAAAAACCAGAGGCGGGTTCCATATGGCCAAGATCAAGATATTCTTGAATAAAATTACGATACTGATCATAAGTTTGCGGGTTTTTAAGGAGCCTGCGCTCTAATGAATAAAAGCGGTTAAGGGCAAGAGGACGAATTTCTGGAAAAGAGGGATTATCGTCTTTAAAAGGAAGATTTAATATAAATCGTCCGGACTTATCACGCCTATAAGTGTCCATGAATAATTTTTCGCATTGAATTTCGTCAGGAGATAAGCATTTAACCTGTGGAACTTCCTCTAACTCCCAAAATAATTTAACTTGATTCTCCAAAGAGGCAGAATCTTCAATATGACAAAACATCGTAGTAATCGAGGTAGTGGGACAGGGCTTTTGAACGGTTCCCATTAAGATATATCCAAAAATGGTATTTAGAGCATCAGGGGCTCCTACGCGTCCTGGGATACGCCCATCTAGTAAAACCTTAGAAAATACATCAGCGCCTAAGTAATAAGTCGACAGAACCAGGAACATGAACCTGATTATCGGCCAGGCGAATGTTTGAAACATGGGGCCAAGTTTCAATTGGAAGTTTATAAGTTGGTAAATTATCACATATTTTATTAAGGATAAGCGCATCAATAGAGAATATAGGATTCGTTTGTTGAAATGGACGAAATGAAATAGTTACTCCTTGATTTACCAATGTATTCATGGGTCCTAAGCCATTTAAATTGACTGAACTTTGTACAGGGTGAAGTCCGAGGCGTTTAACACATTTTGAAGTTATAAACGAGGTCATGCTTCCAGAATCCAAAAGACATCGGACGGGTTGATAAGTACCTCGGTTATCTAAGAGTTCGATGCGGGCGGTGGAAAGTAAAACATTAGATTTTGAAGAAGTAAAACAACTTTGTGTAGAATGTGATGCGGGTGTAGACTTTCCTTGATGAGTGGTTTGAACAGTAACCGGTATTGGCGATAAAGCTGTTGGGTGCGGTGGAGAGGTATTTTTTGAAAAATGTAATAACGTGTGATGTCTCTGACCACATGTATGACAACTACTTTCGGAACGACAAGTAGCAAAGCGATGGGTATGGCTTAAGCAATTAATACAAAATTTATGTGTTTTTGCGAATTGATACCGATCATAGGCTGTTTTATCTAAAAAATTCGAACATTTAAAAATTGTATGATCCGTTTTATTGCACACTGGGCATTGAGGATCGGAATTTTGCGTTTGAACTAGTAAGGCAGTATGATAAGGCGATTGAGATTTAGGATGCACAGGCTTTCGAAATGTAGGCTTGTGTTTTTTAAGAGGAAAATTAACATTATCCAGAGCCATACAATTCTTCATCAAAAAAATCTGATAATATTTTATACGTAGGTAACGCCAGGGAATTATCATAGAATAGCTCAAATCTTGTAACAATTGCAATATCGACACGTTTCAGTATCATTTGGACTAAAATAAAGTCCCAATGATCAGTTGGTAGTCCTAAGTTTTTTAACGCTGCTATATTTTCAGCAAAAATATCTAACAAATTTCGAAGGTCATTTGAATTATCACAAGCTACTTTTGGAGCATTTTCTAAATTATTCCACAGTGTGGCAGCCATTAAACGAACGTTTTTGTAACGTTTGCAAAGTGTATCATACGCAATAGTATAATTTGTAGAAGTTACAGGAAGATGTTGAATAACAGATAAAGCTGAACCTTTAAGTGTAGAAAGCAAATAAGTAAATTTCTCACAATTAGCCAAAGTGGCATTATTATGTATTAAAGCATCATACATGTCAATAAAGGATTGAAATAAAGTTATATCACCTGTAAAACTAGGCAAACTAATTTTGGGTAATTGATTTGAAGTTATATTTCCACTAGGGTGCGAAGTACCCGCTGACGACTGAGAAGCTGATGCTGAATCAGACGGTAATTTAAATTTAATTGCTTTAATACCATAATACAACAAATCAAATTCTTTTCGAATCGCATCTTCAGCCTTAAACTTCTCCCCATCATCGGCCACTAAACAAATAATACACTGGTGGCTTTCATAGAAGCCTGAATGCCTTTTTTCGATATTCTCCAGCATACATTTAAACCTCGCAACCTGAGAGGTATCACCTCCTTCAACCTGCTTTGCGACCTCATACATTTCTCGTAATTGAGAAAGTTCTATTTTGCGTAACGCTTGATATTTTTTAAGTTTATCGGACATTTTTACTCCAATAAAACCGTATTTACTTATAATTAAGAATGCAAACTAGTTCACGTGCAACAAATTTGTACGTATCTGAACACCTTTAAACTCTGTCTCCTACAAACCTAAAAAATGTATTAAGGAATTTGATAAAAAAACCGGTACGTTCGTCGCCAAGCAAATCTAATTCCAATGCGTGGAAACGGAACTGTATTAGTTTAATTTTTTAAAAAGCGTAATGAAATAATTATTGATTGATGAAAATTATTAATTTATAAAAATAACTTTTAAAACCAGAAAATATTTAGTCTATATCCGGCTCGAAGGACCAAAATGACTTGTGCGGATGTAATAAAAATAAATACCTTCGATTCTCAGCTGGAGAGAAAAATGGACTCTCCAAAATTATGATGATGTTAAAAACGGGCCTTTAAAATTCCTTACCTTGGATACTCGGAGAAGGGTTTCAGCAGGCCTGCTTGGGGTATCTCCTGGTTTCGTTATTTGCGGATGCGGGTGATAAAAATGAAAATTATATTCGTTCACTCCCGAAAACAGTCCGGTCGGATTCACGGAATTAACTCGACTCTCTGCATGCATCGCCGTAGTGTAGTACGGAACCTTAAAGGCGTCCATGCACGCGGAGATATGAAACAAAATTTGTAGGTATTGAAGTATTGAAGGTTGGATGTTGAATTAGAAAGAAAATGTGAATTAATAAATGAAAAATATAAAGTAAACTTAAATGCAATTAGAGCAAAGTAATTAACACACAAACTAAATTAACTTGGACGACACACGCTTGTGTGGACGGACCACCGAATATGTCAAACGTGTTCAGTTACTTTCAAAAATGTTAGATGTCAAATACTAATGTAAGAGTAGAGTAATTGCTGTGTTCAAAAACAATTGGTGAGTATTTGCATTATAAATTTTAAGGCCTTATTTTAAGAAGTTGATGCAACAATATGATATTAAGCATTATAGTACATTTTCCAACCTCAAAGCTGCTATTGTAGAACGTGTTATTAGAACCATAAAAACTAAGCTTTGGAAACAATTCAGTTTACAGGGTACATATTTGGTTGAATATTTTAGATAAAATTGTCTCTGAATATAATAATACTAAACACTCTGTTATTGGTATTGAACCATCTAAGGTAACAAAGAAAAATGAAAAGGCTATTTTTAATCATGCATTTAAACATATTAAAACTATCGATTCTGTACGTAGAAAATTAAAAATTGAGGATACAGTACGCATTAGTAAGGGTATGCAGCCAATTGGGGCAACGAGGTGTTTACAATAAGTAAAGTACGTGAAACCAACCCCCGCGTGTATCTATTAACTGATGCTAATACAAGGTACATTTTATATTCAAGAACTTCAAAAAACGAGATATCCTGATGTACATCTTATTGAACGAATATTAAGAAGAAGAGCAAATCAAGTGTATGTTAAATGGCTTGGCTTTGACAATAGACATAACTCCTGGGTTAATAAAGATGATTTAAACTAATATATATTTTATTTACAAATTGTTTTTTACTAACGTTAACGTTAAAATGATCAATGCGAATAGTCACCAATTATAATAACGTTAACGTTATTAAGTGCGAAAAGTTAACAACAAAATTTATAATGCAAATACTCACCAATTGTTTTTGAACACAGCAATTACTCTACTTGTATGAAAATTTATATTATTTCCCAGAACAATAAGGGCGTATTTTTGTCTATACAGTAGCACTTTAAAATACTAAAAACTTAGATGTGTTCATGAGATGCATACCTACGCGAAAACTAATGTGAATTTATGTGGCTTTGTTTTGGTGTTTTGTGAGTATATTTTTATTATATTTATCTGAATTGTATGACAAATGTGAGGATTCCATACAAATTCCCATTCAACTTTTTGTTGTGTGTAGGATGTCTGGTATATAGTATAAACTAAGCATTTCTTTTTAAATAATATAGAACATAAGCATCAAGAAAATTTTGTTCATTCAATTCCGATTAACATGACTCGAGATACTTATGCTGAATTTAAATTGCTTAATATCTACATAACAATCAGAATTTTGTATTCGTGATTCGTCGAATGAGGATTAGAGAGATTGTCATTTAAATTGTAAAACGTTACAATTAAACTGGTTTTACAGAAATACCCTTATGAAAATACTTTAATTAAAAGTGGGTAATAAATGTTTAAATTAAAAATATAAATTGAAAGTATTATTTTTAAAATTATTTTTAAAATTACATTTAAAGGAAAAAAACTGGGTTGATTTGAAGAAAGTGAAGCAGTAAATAACAGGATAACTTCTAGTAGTTTAGAAATTTTATGAAGTTCTAGTATCAGAATAGTAATTTTACGACACTAGTTTTAAAATTAGTATTTCGAAAGGAATAAAAAGCGTTCTGATTTTTAAAATTTGTATTAATATCATAATTACTTCAACTAGTTATAAATACCTACAGCATGGGAAGTAACGAATTTCTTTATGATTTATGAATTAAATTAAATGTCAAAATTGGGTTTGCATAAACTGACTGCTCACGTGGTGAAAAAATTTCGTGGGCGTTTTTGTTCTCAATGCGGTTTCCTAAGTATGTAATTTTCTGCAACCGATGATTGCTTCGTCATATAATAATATGTTCGGTAATGGCGCCAAGTTTACTACAGAGTCTGCCACTAAAGTAGCAGAGTAACGGCGAAAGCAATTACCTTTAAACAAGATATTAAAAACGAAGGAAAAATAACAATTTCAAATTTTTATGCTCCGTTTTCCAATAATTCGGACACTTAATTGCTTTATGTTGCCTGAATAGGTGAACAACTTAAGCCAAAAAAAAGAATAATCCTCAATGGTCTTGTATCACGAGGTTTTTGGTGTAGAGAGCATTGGCCGATTGTTTTTTATTTATTCAAAACACATCAACAAAAAAGCTATTTTACAAATTGAATGATATCTGTGATTATTTCTCCAAATGTACCCACTAATTCCAACTAGCGAAACACTGGTTTATATCTTACAGTGAAAGTTCGAAATAAGGGAATGTCAACATTGGCAGGTGAATGTCAACACACACCAAATTACTCAGTGAAGGACCGAACATTAGTTAATTTTATTATATGTTCGGACTTTCGCCGGTATCTGTCGACACACAAATCAGCTTCGGTGACTGTCGCAACCGACAGGTTTTGACAGGGTTCTGGCGTTTTCCAGATTCCATTAACAGCATGAGATGCGTTCATCTATCGTCAGTCATACGCAAGGTTTGATAGCGTGCATGCAAGCTTGCCAATTTCAATGTGCTATTTGCCAGACAAGTCCTCCTATTTTGGGAATTTGCTAACTCAATCAGGCTTTGTCTTTCCGTCCTGCTTTTGCTAGCAGCTGAGCCAACCGGTCAACCATAAAAACTTACAATTATGACGCGAAATCGCTCCTATTTTCTTTTTTTTTATCGTAGTTACTATAGCTAGCCGTGATTAGTAGAGTATATTTTTATTTTCTGGGAAAATAAATGTGTGATTCTCGTTGGGTTTTGTCATTTATAGCAAAAAACGTCTGGATGGTTTACGCAACTACTCCTACTTGTAGAAGCAAAACACACACTTGCAATGAAACTCAAGTTTCAACTAAATTTTGCAAATGCATGCAGGCAATATTAAGCATATGGGGATTATACAGGGTGTCCGGGAAAAGGAGGTCAATCCATTAACCATATATTCCTTGAGCAAAAATAATATTACTTTTATAATGTCATTGTTCATTCTTGACCCTTATGTGCGATATACAGGGTGTTAAAGTTTGAAATTAAAAACTGATTTTTTTGAATAGTTCGAGTATTTAATGAGATATTAATTTCAAATTTGGTACATTGCGTCAGCCTAAAAAGCTACATCTTTTGAGAGGAACAAAATAAGAAACTCTTGTCAAATACTCAAAATAGGGGGGGTTAAGTTCCCGCTGACCACCCCTATTTTTTAGTGTGTACGCCAGTGACTTCTAAACTATATTTTTTTAGGTAATCATTTATTTTTGATTATTTTTTCTCCCTTATAAAATTTCGATCAAATCATGTGTTTTGGAGATAATTTGAAAAGCATGGATCCTTACCAGATCCCAGCGCGGCTGACGGTAGTCCAATAATTTTCAAATGTTAAATCAAGTCAGCCGTTGTGGCATTACCATGGATACAAGATATAATTAAGTAAAACTTTGCAATAAGTGACAATACCGAAAACAAAAGACTAACCAAAAATAAGGACAGTGGCGTACAGATAAAAACCTGTAGTACTAATTCAGTTAAATGAAATTAGTTTATTGACCTACTAAGAACTTACTATTGCTAATCTTCATATAACAGTAAACACCATTGTTATCATTCGTTCTTAAGACAATAATTTACTATTACTTATTAAATAAATTTGAAACATCATAGTTAACAACATTAGTCTGACGAAGGAAAATGGAAACAAATTTCTATATTCAAATATAATTTTTTTTAAATTAACGTTTAATAATAATATAATATTAAATTTGACAGCAAATAAAACAACGATGCCGTGTCAATGGTAATGCTACAACGGCTAACTTGATTTAGCATTTGAAAATTATTGGATTACCGTCAGCCGCGCTGGCATCTGGTAAGGATCCATGCTTTTCAAATTATCTCCAAAACACATGATTTGATCGAAATTTTATAAGGGAGAAAAAATAATCAAAAATAAATGATTACCTAAAAAAAATATAGTTTAGAAGTCACTGGCGCACACACTAAAAAATAGGGGTGGTCAGCGGGAACTGGACCCCCCCTATTTTGAGTATTTGACAAACATTTCTTGTTTTGTTCCTCTCAAAAGATGTAACATTTTGTGTTGACGTAATGTACCAAATTTTAAATTAATATCTCATTAAATACTCTAATTATTCAAAAAAATCAGTTTTTAATTTCAAACTTTAACACCCTGTATATCGCACATGAGGGTCAAAAATGAAAAATGGCATTATAAAAGTAATATTATTTTTGCTCAAGGAATATATGGTTAACGGATTGACCTCCTTTTTCCGGACACCCTGTATAAGTACTAGTACCTTACGGTACAAGCCAAGTTAACAAATTAATTTATGAGGCTTACGGTATATAAACTCATTTTCTTTTATTGCATTCTAATGTATATTTTGTGCTAATTGTAAATACAAAAATAAGTAATCTGCAGATGCAAAAAGATTCAAGGAAAAATTATTTCACATCTGTAATAATTATATGGCCTTTTGCCAATATAAGATTAGGTATTTCCAGTGATTTATGAATAAATAGGTATAATTAAAAAGGCATTAGTCTTGGAATTAGTTAAATTTTTGATAAAATTAATTGTAAAATATATCCAATATATTAATTAATATTACAATTTATTATGAGTAGGCTCTATGTCAAAAACTAGAGCTGATACGAAGAAAAGCTAAGTTTTTTCGGAATCACAGCATTCAAAATAACTAAAATCAGTTGCTTTTTCTGCGGCACTACGACAAAAAATTTCTTGGGATCAGTGTTATTTTTGCGTTTATTTGGTTAATACTGATTGAACTGACCTTCGCAAAAATTAAAAACACAAAAATTTTATTTTATAAATTTGTTTAAACGCATTGTGAAAAAATGTCCAGCTTTTTTATAAAAAAGCATTCTTTTATACAATTGTCCTACTTTACATGGCTTAATTGGGAGAAAACGAGAAGATAATAATTGTTCGGGTTTATTTTCATTTAATTAAAAAAAATTTCATTTCAAAATGCAGCACTAGTACATGCTGAATGTCGAATTTGGCCGGTGTAAGTGAGAAATAATGATATCAAGTAAGTATTTCTAACATACGCCAAACAGAAAATGTCGACATTCGTCAGATTTCGGTCTGTCACAGTAACATATATTACAGAATACCCTTCGATGGGTTACATCGAGCGGTTGTAGGGCTGTTGATACATAAAACAGGATAACAATCGTAAACGTTTTAAGAAGAAAAGACATAATATCAAATTTATTTTTTCCTGGGTCATCTGCTTTAGAAATACCTTATTGATTTATTTTTAGTAGCGTCTCTCGTGAAAGAGAAAGTATAAGGTATAATGTATGTAGAGAAGTAATAACCCTTATCCAATTTGTTAAGACAAAATGATGGCGCGTAGAAAGGCCTCGAGAAAGGTTCTTCCATCATTGGCCACTGGTGCCCCTGGGAGACTTTATTGCGAAAAACACTTAGGCGGAACGAACACTTTATTTAGAAGATTGCACTTCATGATAGTTCGTATATACTCTGGCTCGCCGGGCGATCCACATGTGTTTTGGCCCACTTGCCATCCGACAACGCCTGAAACTTTTATGGAATTTCCAGAGATTGCGTCCGCCATAAAGAAAGCCTCTGTTTTAGGCAAACTTTCGCTCCCTCCTAAGGTTTAATAGCAGTCGTAACTTTTTTCCAGGTCGAATTAAAACACAGAAAATATTTCAGAGCTTTTTAGCCTCGCACTTTGAAATACTGAAAGTTGCTTCCCAATTGCTTAAGAATTTTTAAAAGTTTTTACCTTAAAATTATGCTTTTCTCTATAGATTTATGCAGTGTGCCTCCCATTATTAGTCTGGGCTAGAGTTTTACGGCATTTTTTTAGGTATGAAATTTTGTTGTACTTTTTTCTGTAAAAATATACATTTTTCAGTTGTTGAGGTTCAACACAAATTTTTGTATAGTCTGACGAAAATTTTTGTTGTTGGACCTCAACAACCAAAAAAGGTATATTTTTAGAGAAAAAGGTATTACTCAACTAGTCTCCAAGTGGCAAACCAATATATAAATACAAAATGTTTTTAAGTAGCTAGCAATATGCATCCAGTAATGGTAGCAAGTGGTGACAATGTTAAACATCTACAAAGTATATCTACGCCTGAATATACACTTACACGGATAAGTTCTTCAGGTTTCAAAATGAATCATTTAAAATGCTTATTCGGTGTCTGATGACTGCTTTTTTTACCGGCCACAAAATATGTTATTGCGAAAAAATAGAATAGATTCCTGGCCGTTTGTTACAAATTTATTTATTATGTTATGAATGTTATATTTATTATGTTATAAATTATTTATTAACATTTATTTCTTTGGGTTTTAAATCAATTTTTATTAAAACATGTGTTTTCATTTTTGTGACGTTTCGGTTATTTTTTTATTAAACCATCATCGGGCTACAATATACAAAGAAAACAAATGAATTGGTTCTAATTTCTGTACCATGCGTGAATAAGTACTTTTTAAAAATGAAATATTTTTACTAGTAATTTTAGCTCAATTACAGCTAAATCAAATGAAAATATCATATATGTATTATTTTAAAAAATCAGGGTAGTAATGAGAAAATTCTCAACATTTTTCTGATGATGTATAATTTGTGCCGAAACTAAGGTAAATAGAAGTGAGTGATTTGGGGCAAAAAATGCTCGCAATCCGGGTCTGCAACTAAAAAATTGAAGACCATGATATCTAAGTTATAAAAAATAACATAAAAACCTAATAGCGCAATTTTATAGAAAATAAAATAATATAAACTTTTTATTTAATGGACGTTTTTCTAAAATCAAAACCTTTCGAATTATTAAAGAAATTAATTTTAGACATTTTTAACAAACCATAAATCAAAAAGAATTCGGCAACGTCGATACTGGATTCTAAAAAGCTTTAAGAACTGCAAGTTTTCTCTAATTTAACCATCTTCGTAGCAATTACCGTTCCAAAGATACCTATAGTGGTCAATTAAATCTTCTTATTCAGCCATTCTGCATCCACTCCTGGACATAGGCCTCTCTTAAATTTTTCCACGTCACTCTGTCCTGTGCTACCTGTGACCAGTTTTTGCCTGCAATCTTCTTAATGTCGTCCAGCCATCTTTTTTGTGGCCTTCCTAGACTTCTCTTGGTCATCCTTGGTCTCCATGTTGTTATTTTTGGTGTCCATCGTTCTCTTGATTGCCTTGCGACATGTCCGACCCATTCCCATTTTGATCGTGCTACGCGTATCATGACGTCTGTAACTCCTGTTTTTCTTCGGATCTCCTCATTTCTCTCCCTGTCCCTTATGCTAATTCCCAGCATTACTCTCTCGATCGCCCTCTGCGTCACTCTTAGTTTCTGGGTACTATTTTTTGTGAGTGTCATTGTTTCCAATCCATAAGTGGTTACAGGTAGTATACATGCCTCATATACTTTCCTTTTGAGGTTTATTGGTATATTTCGGTCTTTAAGTATGTAACTTAGCCTTCCCACTGCTGCCCAAGTTAGACCTACTCGTCTGTTTATCTCTGCTATTTGATTGGCTTTGCCTAATTTGATATTATGGCCGAGGTATACATAATTTTTGACATTTTCAATCGCTCTGTTATCCACTTGTACATTTATTTCACTGTCACTCATAATTTTGGTCTTGTCCAGATTCATTTGTAATCCCATGAGTTTGCTCGCATCATTTAGTTCTTTCAGCATTTCTTTTAGTTCGTCAACATCACTCGAGATTAAAATAATATCGTCCGCAAAGCGTAGGTGGCTGAGAAAGGACCCGTCTATATTAATGCCTTTCTTTTCCCATGCTAGCTGTTTAAAGACATTCTCTAATGCTAGGGTAAACAGTTTTGGGGAGATGGGATCCCCTTGGCGAACTCCCCGTTGGACTGGAATTTTTTCTGTTACTAGGTCTTCGTTGATCTTAACATGGAAAGATGCGTTATCATATATATGTTGGATGATATTCGAGTATCTGGAGTCTATTCTAGCATTGTCCATGGCTCTCAGGATGGCCCATTTTTCTACCGAATCGAACGCCTTCTGGTAGTCTACAAATGCGAAGTGGACAGGCACGTTGTATTCCGTGGTCTTTTCTATTAATAGTCGTAAGGTCTGTAGGTGGTCTTTTGTGCTATATCCTTTCCTAAATCCTGCTTGCTCGACGGGTTGATATGAGTCAAGCTTGTTCGTAAGGCGGTTGTTTATTACTCTTGTGAATAGTTTATATAGTTGTGACAACAAACTAATCGGGCGATAGTTTTCTATTTTTGTGGTATCGCCTTTTTTGAATAGTATGATAACTTCCGCATTATACCATTCTTCGGGTATCTTTCCTTCGCATAAGCATTTGTTTAATAGTACTTGGATGGCTACTTCCACTGCTTTCCCGCCCATCTTCAACATTTCGGAGGTTATCCGATCCTCGCCGGGGCATTTCCTGTTTTTCATTTGCCTTAATGCTGTTCTTATTTCCGACACCATTATTTCTGGAACGTCCTCTGAACCTACATTTTGAACCTTCTCCCTCGTATTTACATTTGGGTCATTTGACTGTGATGAATATAGTGTTCGGTAAAAATTTTCAACTACTTCAACTATTTCTTTTTTGCTATGAACGGTGACATTTTGGTTGTTCTTTAATTTGTTAATTTTTGTTCAGACAGTTTAGACCTTAAGACCTTCATATTTGCATTGTCCTCTATTGTGCTTTTTATTAGTTCGGTGTTAAAGTTTCTTATATCTTTCCTAAAAAATTAGCAATTAAATAGTACATGACATATACAGGGTAAGTCCGAAGGAATCGACAAAACTCCAGGAGTGCATTGTAAATGAAAATACTATAAAAATACATATCTTTGCCGAATTTCATTTGTTTTCAAGTTATAACGTAATTGTAAATAATCAAAGTTTCATACATTACAATTTTTTTAATCTTAATAAATATCGTCATTAACTTCTAACATTTTCTGCTTCGTATACGAAGGGCCTGTTGCTCTCATCATTGTTTTGATGCCTTTCATTAATATCGATTGCCATATTTCTGATACGTCGCTCCAAGTATCGACTTTTAGTTTGTAAACTTCAAGCGAAATATACTTTTTATGTAGAATATACCTGACTTTTTTTATAAATGGATTAGTCAATGCAAGGACATTTTTATTTTATTTAAGGCATATTAATTCATCTGTTTGTCAAAATTGTAACCACTTACAAGAACGCTAGATAATATTTTTTAATATGCTATAACTTGAAAACAAATGAAAATCGGATTAGGACATATTAGTAGATTAAGATTATTTTCACGCTTCTGGAATTTGGTGCGTTCCTCCCAACTCTCCCTGTATGATTAAACTGAAACATATATTTTCATGCAAAAATCTTTATTAAAATAAATCTTATATGACATACGAGTTAATTGCGTGTTTATTTTTTTGTTTAAAGGGAATTATGTATCAAAACATGTAAAATAATAAATTTTATATGATTTAAACATTTTCTACAATGAATTTGAAGTACAATAGACAGATTCCTCATACATAGCATGCAAAATTCAATAAATTTTTATTTTGATGGACGTGTTATGAAGAATGTAAGGAATTTAAAATGCATAAGTTTCAATTTTATTTTTCTGGGAAGAATCTAAAAATAAATTGAAATTTTTCCCATGTTTTATGTTAGGGAGAAATATACCAAACAGGCATGGCTTGAGCTTCTCATGTAATATGCGGTTCTTGTGTCAAGGTATTCAAGGTTTTATTATATTATTAGTATTTTTATACATTTTTTCTACAGGATTATACCTTACTGACGTAAGGGTTTATATTAATACTATGAAACCATGAAACTATCGCTATTTTTTAAAGGCAATTCTTCCATAATATTTCTTCCATGTGATACAGAGTGACGCAGTTATTTTTAAAACTAACAAATTTCGATATTTGTAAGAGATATAACAGCATTAGATAATTGTTTAGTATGAAATCCTAATATGTTGCAACCTTTGATTTGACCGGAAATTAATTAGTTCTCAATTTTAAATAGATTTGATGAGATTGATTTCTTCTAAAACTCTCAGTGGATCAACTATTCTAAACACATTTCCGCTGCTATCTTGCGTCAACCTCACGTCAACCTATAAATATGTATTGTATACGAGGGACTAAAATAGAATAAAAATCGCTGAACACCAAAGATCGGGGCACGATATGACATAAAATTACGAGGTATAGGTCACACGGAAAGAAAAACTTAATTAAATTGACCATAAAAATAATAGAATAAACCGTAATGTATGGCTCTGTATGTGACTGGAATAACTTTTATTAAGAAATGCCATTAAATTATAGTAAAATTTTATCCTAAATTTTTAGTAATAATTACAAAAATATTTAGTAAAGTTTTTGTAAAATTCACTAAAATCTTTTGTAAAATTTACCAAAATCTCATTCCCATACGGTTACCCATCTAAGTGGTAACTTCTTCGATCGATGGAATGTTCCTTGTATAAGTTATCCATCCATTATTTGTTACGAAGATCGAAATCCCAGGGATCCGTAGCAACTGATTTAAGAATTTCATTATTGTTCAAAGCATTTAACAACAATTAATTTAAACTTGGTCATTTTCACAATAAAAAATATTATAGTCGTCAATAAAATGTATCATACATTTAAGCATTTAAGCAGCTATGAAACCAAAACATTTAGAAGTAGTGGACTTAAAAAATAACTATAATCCGAGATATGTTTTTGAAATATAAATATAACTTAATATGCTAAGAATACTTAAAAAACCTAATGTTAAAATTAATACCGTAATGAATATGGAAATATGACCGTTGTATTTCTATTCTAGGTGATATAGGAAATTAATTATTTCATGTATTTTTTATTTATTTATTTTTTTTCTTCAATTTTTTTTTTCTTCAATTTTCTTTTGATTTATGTTAATAAATTAAAATTACATACGATGAAGATCAAGCCATAAAATTGGATTTTGGTGGAGATAAGGATGACAAAATTGTCCCAGAAAATGAAAATCTTACGAAGAAGAGAGAACGTGTACTGGCCAGCCTCTAACACGTAACCAGTTCTCAACAAATAACCAGTCCTCAACAAGTAACCAGCCCTCAAATAAATGAAAAGTCTTCATCAATGCCATTAAAGATGCGAATGTGGAGGCCATGTGGCAGTTCAAAGAAAGAAGTTAAACGATCATAGAATCAATGAATTTTTATGTATCTATTATTTTATGTTCCTTGTTTGTCTTAGAGTTATAATTGCAAGACTGGGCAGTTATAAGATAATTTGTTATAGTTTAGTGATATTAATACCTTTTTGAATACTTTTTCTCGCCAATTATTTATTCACTATTTGCAAGTTTTATTTTTGCTTTCAGAGTGTTGTCATTTCTTTGCGAGTTCTATTCAAGCGTAAAGTGTATTATTTACTCCTAAAATGGTGGCCAAATATGTAGCTACCAAATATTTGGCGTCCACGGTATCGCTAAATGCTTAGTGGCTTCCCATGTAGCCACTACAATACACAGCCTCAAGTACTCAAATCGATAAAATTTACATTAGGAACTAACAGTTCTCGAACATCAATCTTTTCTTCAAAACAAAAACTCATTTCGTTGCTTATAATTTGATTATTTCGGTGCTTTCACAGGTGGTTACATACGTGGCAAACATGCGTTAAAGGGTTATACCAATTAGTCTTATATATTTTTTTCTCCTCTACGATGTAGGTACTTTAATATTTTATTTTTTTAAAACAACGATTGCATGGCTTACTTGGCACCGAAAGATATAAAAACAAATGACTGCTTAAAGAAAAACCTGTTCTGGAAAAGCAAAAGGTAAAGCAGCGTGTTTACAAACAGGTTACAAAACAGTCACATGAAAGAAATGCCACGCTAGGCTAGCCATACGGTTTCAGGAATATCATATAAAATCCCAAAAGAGTCAATTTATAGCCCAGGGCAGATCCTGCGTTTGGCTTTAGAATACTGAACGAAAAGTCGGTTTTGCTGCTTGCTTAATCACCAGAGGCGGATCTTCTCGATATCTCGATCGTCTATGCTAGAAATGGCAGGCTCGTAATTTAACTAAGGAGACTATATTAGTAAAAATAGTAACATATATTGCTGTACAAATCTCAAAACTAAAACTATGATGATGTCCGCCAGAATTCTTAAATAATTAAGTTAGAGGAGTACTAAGCTGAACTAGATATGGATGGGAGGCAGTGGCTCGTCGCTAATTTTTGCTATTCGTCGCTCTAGATGGGATTAACCGAGCAAGGTCAGTCGAGCATTTTCCATTAGAAAATCTGTAAAAGAGAATCAAATCATCAACCTGTTCGTAGTACTAGGATGTCGAGGTTTTTTGTCAGCTCGCGATCTTGGATCAGATCAGTAATCGAAGAGTATCCTTAGCCGTAGAGCTCCAAATGAAAGCAGTACTAAAGTGATGGTCGAATCTGGGCTTTGTAGAGTGTCAAATTTGTTGAGGTGTAGACAACTTCTTGTTCCGGAAGAGCACACCAAATTTCTGCGAAGCTGTCTTAGCGATTGCCACAACTTGGTTATGCCAAGACATATTTCCTCTCAGATTGACGCCCAGAAAATTAATAGATGGAGCCAGTGGAATTGCGTGTCCTGCCATGACTATATTCGGTTCTATAATGTTAACCTTTTTAGAGAAAACTGCTAACTGGGTTTCGTTTCCATTAATTCGACTTGGTTACTGTCAAGACAAAATTTATTTCAGGTTTTTATTGAGGCGTCATATTTCATGCGGTCTGCGAAGATGTGCGTCGGCATGTGAGTAATCAAAGTGAAATGAGACAAGAAGTCGTTAATATGCAGTAACAAGAGGGTGGGAGATAATATGGACCCTAGAGGAACACCGACATTGATGGTGAAGACGTCTGAAAGAAATACGTCAATCGCTACTTGCAGAGTATGGTCCTTAAGAAAGCTAGACAACCATGCACAAAATCGACTGGACATACCATAGGAGCAGTTTACTTAGGAGACCTTCATGCCAGACACGAGGCTTTAGAAATATCCAGTGCAATGACCCGAAACTTCCCATGATGTTCGATTGCGTTGGTCCAAAGATGAGTGATATAGGCTAGACGGTATCCTGTTGATCTGGACTTCCGAGAACTATATTGATGACAGCTGATAATCATAAGGCCTTCCAGGTACTTTAGAAGTTGTTGGTTGCAGTACCTATGTACCAAACGCATTTTAAGATTTGTATCGAAGTATTAGTAGAGAAATGAAGGACACCTAACCAATTTTTTGTATATCAGCTAGATGGTCAAGTTTCGTTGAAGTGTTAAAAATGAACTTCTTTATTCATGTTCTTTAAAAAATATTTTCTGGAATATACGCGTAGTCATTAAATTTTAAACACGAGAATTTGAAAATTGCACATTAAAAAATAATATCACTTATAATAGATAGTTACGGAAACTTGGAAATTAAACTAAAGTAATAATATCACGTTATAAAATATTATAAAAATAATATTGATACAAATGAATCGTATTATACTGGTTATTTCGTGGGGTGAGGAAGATAGCAGGAACTCACTCTCCATACGTTATGCCTAAAACCAAGGGATTTTTTTTTTTTTATGATAAAACACAAGCACTATAGGAAAAATCCTTTAGGGCACTCTGGGACTGGTGCATGTGCGCAAAAAGCGATTCACGTTGGTTTTGAATCGTTGGAGGTTATATTCGTTGGGAAAAACGACCTCGGAAAGGTCGTTCCACAAGGATGAAGTCCTCCAGATGAAAGAATTCTTAAATAGTGAAGTTCAAGGAGTACTAAGCTTAACCACATATGGATGGGCAGCAGTGGTTCGTCGTGTATTTCTGCTATTCGTCGCTCTGGGCGGAATTAAGAGGGCAAGATCAGCCGAGCACCTTCCATGAAAATATCTGTAAAAGAGAGTCAAATCCCCAACCTGTCTTCGATGTTCTAGGCTGTCGAGGTTCTTCGTCAGCTCGTGGTCTCCGATCAGACGAATAGCCCTCCTTTCGATGGAGTATGTTTGGGTACAGAGCTCCAGACTTGAGAGCAGTATTCTAGTGATGGTTGAATCTGGGCTTTGTATAGTGTCAAAAGTTGTTGAGGTGTGTACAACTTTCTGGTTCGGAAGAGTACGCCAAGCTTCTGAGAAGCTATCTTAGCGATTGCCACAACGTGGATATGCCAAGACATATTTAGTCCCAGATTGACACCCAGCAAGTTAATAGATGAAGCCAGTGGGATTGCGTGTCCGGCCATGACTATTTCCGGTTCTGTAATGTTAACCTTTTTAGAGAAAACTGCTGCCTGGGTTTTTTTAGCGTTAAATTCGACTTGGTTACTGTCACCCCAAGCCAAAATTTCTTCCTGTTGAGGCGTGATACTTCATGCTGTCTGCGAAGATGTGCGTCGGCAGCCGATGTTTGCGCATTCAAAGAGAAATATGAGATAAGTGTGCTATCGTCAGCAAAACTAAATATCGGATTTTTAGTTTTCACTAGAAGGTCGTTAATGTAGAGTAAGAAGAGAGTGGGAGACAATATGGACCCTTGAGGAACACCGGCATTGATGGTGAAGGTGTCTGAGAGAAATCCGTCAATCGCCACTTGCAGAGAGCGGTCCTTAAGAAAACTAGACAACCATGCACAGAATCGACTGGGCGCAGTTTCGCAGGATCGCAGTTTACTTAGAAGCCCCTCATGCCAAACACGATCAAAAGCTTTAGAAATATCCAGCGCAACAACCCGAGACTCCCCATGATGTTCGATTGCGTTGGTCCAAATATGGGTGACATAGGCTAGAAGATCTCCAGTTGATCTGGACTTCCGAAAACCATATTGATGATCGCTGATGATGTTGAAGCCTTCCAGGTACTTTAGAAGATGTTGGTTAATAGCTTTCTCCATTACTTTTGATATAACTGAAAGCAATGCGACTGGTCGATAGTTGTTAGGCAGGGTTCTCTTACCTTCCTTTGGAATAGGCTGGACTCGCGTCGTCTTCCAGCAAGATGGAAATATTCCTTTTTTGTAGGATAAGTTGAAAAGTCTACAAAATACTGGTGTTAGTTCATCGGCGCATGTCTTCAGAACTATAATAGGAATTTCGTCTGGACCAGTAGCTTTTTTGGCGTCGAGTCCTTTCAGGATTCGTTTGACGGGACGCTGACGGAACACGATTTCGGTCATTTCGGATTCAACTGCAGGAATGTCGGGTGGTGTTCTTCCCTGGAAATCTACAGTGGAATGCGAAGAAAATAGTTCAGCAAGTAAGTTTGCTTTGTCTCCGGCTGCGGATGCTTTTGTACCATCGGGACGTGTTAGAGGTGGAATAGTTGATTTGGTAAAATTTTGGCTGACGGCCTTAGCGACTGACCAAAAGGACCTTGATCCGTTTGGACAGTCAAGAAGTTTGTTTTTGATCCTCACGTTATGGGCTTCTTTGCTTTGATCTCTTGTTAGCTTACATTGGTTTCGAGCGGTAATAAAGATGGTACGATTCTCAGTGGTAGGGTTTTTACGCCACTGTCGGTAAGCCAGATTTTTTGATTTGACAGCACGCTCACAATCCTTGCTAAACCAGGGCTTGCCGTTGGAAGGGCGTTTTTGGGAGGAGGGGATAAATGCTTCCATGCTCGTTAGGATGACGTCGGAGACCTCCCCAGCACAGACGGATGGATCATCAGAAGAGAAGCATACGCTCATCCAAGGAAAAGTCCGAAAATGGTCTTTCAGGTCTTCCCACTTGGCCGATCTGTAATGCCATATCTTGCGAAGTTTAGGAGCTGGTTCAGAATTAATTGGTAGTTCGCTTAGAGTTGAAATAAGTTTGTGATCGAAAGATCCTAACGGAGGCTGTACGGTGACTGTATATAGATCGGGATTTGACGTTAAGAAAAGATCCAAAAGACTAGCAAAATCTCCAGCTCGGTCTGGAATCCGCGTTGGTTCTTCTACGAGTTGAGTTAGACCAGAACTGATCGAGAAGGATTCGGCCTCACGGCCTTGCTCATCGTCTGTATTTGAATATTTAACCCAGTTAACATTGTGGACGTTAAAGTCACCAAAGATAGCAATCTCGGCATTTGGATGGTTAGTTTGCAAGAAGTCGATTGTATTGGCTAGTGATGAGAAAAGGTCTCTGTAATAGGTATCACTTGGAGGACGGTAAAGGCAGCAGATAAACTTGGTGATTTTCGGTGTTGATATTTTAAACCACATTACATCAAAGTCTTTCGGTTCCAGTGTAGGTTCTCGTTGGCAGCAGAGATCATCTCGAATAAAAATACATACGCCGAAGTTGCGTCGGAATCGGAAATGAAAATCGTATCCAGGGTATAAATAGCTGACGGTGTTTGTTGACGATCTGACCTTTGTCTCGGTCAGTGCGAGTACGTGAGGCTTGGAAGATTGTAAGTGCTGGTGGACTGAATTGATGTTCGTGTTAAGCCCTCTAATATTACAGAAATCAATTTTGAAGTTGCTAGTTCTGGGTTGGTTAGCAACTGCAGGTGCCACACCATTTCTTCGTTGAGTGTTGTTAGATCCCAGTAAATTGTCGGAAATGGTTGTTTTTTGATGAACTTCGCTTGATGGGGCCCCAAGTCCAGCCCCCGCCCGGAGATCCGAATGGGGGGCGAGTTTACCTCCGGAGTATTTTGGGCCTGGAGCTTTCATCATGCTATTTTTGGGGGGGTCCCACCCTGGTAACCGGAAACATCGGCACAGCGACGAAACGTCAACTCAATGAGCAAAAGTTAACTCAAGGAGCAAACTTCACGCCACCTAAACCGATGCAATGGTATCTCGATGCCGGTTGTTCGATTAAGTACATTTCTTATGTTTCAGGACTGCCATCTGAATCTGTTATTTCATACTGGTACCATTGAAATAGCGGTGCCCTTCCTACGATATTGCCTAAAAAAAATAACAATTTCCTTATTATAAGGATACTATTTTCTTTTTTATAACTGTCATCTTAATTCACGAAAATCATTTTTTGAACATCTGGAAATATAATAATCGACGTAATAAAATATTTTGTTTAGGTTTAAATTAAAAAAAGTTATCCTGGTCCGCCACTGTTCTCAACTCGTTTTCGGATCTTTCCTTTAACTTGTTTTCCATCTGGTGAATTTTGTTTTAGTTAAGGGTAATTTATGTACTAAGGTATTTCGTGTTTTAATTGCAGGCATAGTTCGAAACAGAACTTTTGGGAAGATATTTTGTTGCTTGTTATTCTTAAATTAAGTAATATATTACTAAGGAAATATTTGCCAGAAATATATTTTGCCTTTTGTTGTCCTTTACAAATGTATAGCGTAAACGTTACTATTTGTTTTAGAACAGAGATATTGTCAAAATTTTGTTTGTAAAAACAAGTTAACGGACGTATCAATAACCCAATTAGAATTACTTTTATACTCAATTAAAAAAATAGTTTACACAAAAACATAAAATAAATTTAGGTGCCATAAAACGGCTATTTAAGAAAGAAAAGGGTGGTAAAATAATTTATGGGAGTTTACTTTAAGGTCTTTTGCCGTAATGGCTATAAAATTAGTAGACTTTTATTGTTTCACTTTCAAATGAAATGTGAAACTAATTTCCAAATTTTTTAAATAATTATACTAATACTTGTACGACAACGAAATGATTATTTTTGATTATTTACCATATATTTCTAATACAAGATTGTACAATGGTGGCAAAGCATTATGCATAGCTATAATATTCGCTGCCCGTCGCTAAGGCTAACACGACGGTCATTTTCTTAGTAGAAAGAAAATTCTTACGAAGATAACTCCTCTATGATAGCAACGCGACGTGACAGTCTACAAAATACATTAATAAATAGTATATTATGTACGAGTGGTAATTACAGTTATTATTTACGAGGATGAAATTTGCAACACCAGCTGCAAGTGAGTATCCTCAGTCCTCCGACTAAATAGTAATGACAGTAGAATTATTTCAACGACTAATCAACAGTAAGCTACCATGAAAAGAAGAAAATTAAATACATAAAATTGAATTTCGAGCGAGAACGACGGATATATATGGCCAATAAATAATATATGATTAAAATTGGCTAAATGACTGCAGACAAGAGGCAATTTAACAGCAAACAACAGCCATTAATGACGTGATTTTTTTTAAAATCGATAAGAGAACCAGTAGTAATGATTGTTAATATTGCTCAATGGCATGCCATGGTAGTCGAAAATTATATAGAACCATGGTAACAACAATTTAAAAACAATGATATCTATGCTCTGTTTACAAGATGATATTCAATGATTTGTTGGGTCAGAAAATGAGTTTTTTATTTCATTAATATTATTTTATTAATAATTTATTATAATTGTAAAATAATGATTTAATTTTGCCATAACAGAATCGAAGGCCAAGAGAACATTGAACTAATCCCAGGAACGGATATCTTCTTATCCTAAGTGCGGATATGTTAAGTTAATTTAATTTGCTTTGCTCTGCCGAAAAAATGCAAAATAACAAATTCTTTCATATCAAAATAGAGCAATTTTTCAGTGCAATTACTTATGTCTTCGATTAGTAAACATATCGTTCTTGATATTTAATATACTACTGTTAGGTTATAGAAATAAGACAACTTTGAATCTAAATTGTTTTTCCAAAAAAAAAATAGCGAATAATGAAATATTATTATGTAGATCTGATTTTTATTATGTAGATCTGATTTGCTACCCATAGGCGTACGAGTCATAGGCATTAGAATACTATATATTTCAAATAAATTAAATTATTATTATGTTATTACTACAAATTACTATAATATCTAGGTATTAGGTATGTCTAATAATATTAAAATGGTTATAAAAATGCAGTCAGATACGTAATTTTCCATCACCAAATATTAAAAGTATTTGTAATACAATCACCACCAAATAAAACAATACATACAACTTTCTATAAAAGCCATAAACATGACATCTTTTAATTAAAACTGGAAATAAACTGTTCTATTGAAATCACAGAACTGCAAGCTATGAATGTTATTATGATTTGTAGGAATTAGGATAATGCATTCGAGCAAGGCCACACGTTAGTTCATGTAGACGTGTGGCGCCACAGCGCGCTAAAGCCTCTATCGGGATTATTATAAAAAAATAGACCCAATTTTAAGTGAGCCAAAATCAAGACCATTAAATTGCGCAGTTTTTAGTATATAGTAATATTGATTAGCTCCGTGCATAAGGAAATACAGTGATGTCCCCATCACTACCTATCTTACCACTAGAAGGGGCCTCCTTTTCGTGGTAGTACCAATCAATTTAAATTAGTATCTTGATAGATATCAAATAACTATAACAAATTATTGCTTAACTTCAGCGATAGGGCGGGGAATATAGCCCGGAAAATAGCTATATCATTATTTGTCAATTCCTCATTATATAAGGCGTCGAAAAAATTTATGAACTAAAACCTTAATTTATTTACATATTTGGGGTTTATTAATGATCACCTTCTAACCAAAATTAGTTGGTGTGGGTAATACATATTTTATTTATGACCAAACCAACCCTGATATAACTAAAATATTTTATTTATAAAATACAGTTAAAACAAAGAATATATACGTGCTCTGTCTGTGAAAAATTTCCAAACGAAAGATGTCTGAAGTCACCTGACTTGACAAAACAGATCGATATTTTATTTTAGGGAAACAAGGATTGTTTACTCTTGAAACAGGAAAAATGATGTCCTTAGCGGTAACGTGTTTGCTTGCCTTTTACGAGGGTGTGGTGATAAAGGGAATGTCATATTTCAACAACTTTTGTATTCCATGGTCGCGCATATGTCGTAGATTTCGATCCAATTTTTTCTATAAAATAAGTATTCTGAAAATATTTTTCGATGAATTTTATAAAAATTCGTTATTCAATGTCAAGTGTATTCTGCCCCACAGTTGATTTAATAATTACATCCAGTGTGTCCCGCGATGTATTTTTAAGGCTAATTAAACAATGTGATTTATTTGTAAAAAATTTAATTAGTAGTTCCAGACCACAAGAATATAATTCATTTATGTAACGAATTTAAATTTGCTGTAGAAATGTGTAATTGAATTAACAATTATAAGAGTCTATTTGATGTTGGTTGATTAATGGGGGGGTCGGGTGTATGTCCCGAACTTCTATCACTGCAGCCTTTTGGCTTATTGTGCACCCCGATCTTGTTAGAGAACATTTGTTCCTTCTATGAGGTCCAATAGTTTTCTACAAAGTTGATCATGTGGGAGGTTGTCACCACGTTGAATATTCCCGAAGATGTTGTCATCTGCGAGTCAGCGCTACCGAGCTATATATCATTGGGAGGTAGTTTCATCCTCTTCGACACAGAGTCTACATTCAATGGGTCCATCGTAGATTCCTATAAGTTGAAAGTGCCTTTTTAAGTAACAGTGACCTGGTAGCAAGGCAGTCAGCTGGAACCGCGTTAGGAGTCGCATTCCATTCGATATTTTCTTTTGAGATTTGAGCAGATACAGCTTTAACTAGTTCATCTGCTATTTCATTACCTTTTATCACTGAGTGACCAGGAACCCCAAATAGTTCTACCTTGTTCATTCTGGCCGCCAATTCTTTCAGGTTATTAAGACACTTCAGTGTGAGTTTCGCTGTAACCGGTTGGAGTTCAGAGCCTTCAGAGCAATTTGGCTGTCCGATAAGATGTATATCTTCTGGTCGTGGTATAGCTCCTTTCAAGATCTTTTGTATGCACGCTTTTATAGCATGAACTTGGCTTGGTATACTGTGCGCAATTACCCAGTGGGATACTTATGTCCATCCTATGCCTTTTCCCGAATAAACCTGCCCCACATCGTTGGCAGTTTTGACTCATAGGTTTACCAAACTAGGTCCTTGACCAACGAGGGAGGTGTACGATTTGTCTAATATCAGAGTCACAGCTGTTACTGGTTAAATGTTTAGTTTATTCCTTACCAGATAGGTATACACATACGTATTTGATTTTGAAAGACTTGTACTTTTTCCTAATTAACTTTTAACCTAATTAAAAATACTATTTAAAAAGGAGGAAATTAAAAAATAACGCAACAAGCCGACGTGAAAACATTTAATACTTGACGACATCAAAACCAGTAGAATCGATTAATCTTTAAAGTTTTATTAATTTTATTTAACATTTTTAATTTCGATTGATTTATACAGACCCATTGTTATGGCGAGTGCATTTTATCGCAAAATATGCCAAGTTATTAGATACTTCTACAAGCCCACTAAATTGATTTTAAACCGAAAATTTATCGAAATCACATACATAATTATATAAACACATATATCGTATTTTGGTATGGGTGCGAGTAATGTATGACGTGTATCCTTAGAGGAATAGTGGCTGCATGCGCTTGCCGCAAATCCAAAAGAAAAACAAATATTTATTTTTTAAACAAAAAAAATATTTATTTTTATTATTTTGGGTTCTTTGGAATACTGACTGTTCTTTCAAATGGCAACGGTCTACAAATCATTACAGAAACAATTAACGACATGTCATTAAGAAATCCGGTAAACTTATTTCCCTCTAAACCGGAGTCTTACGTTACTATCACTATCAGTTCATAATTCTAAAGCATGCCTTGAAAATAACAGAACAGTGCAACCATTTTTTCATATTCCAGAACAAGCCTTTCTTCACCTGATATATGAAGATGTTCCGATAGGATAAGTAGATGTAACTTGATGACAGACACACTGATGTTCGTGAAGCAATTTTATCATAAATAAAGTATATATTTACTAATGTTATATTGATAAATTCGTTGAAAATCAAATATTATAGTTATGAATCATTTTATTATGATTCCCGTTTTCACTCCCATAACAGGTGAAAATTGTTGTGCCAACATTGTGACTTTATTTATACAAGTTTTTAAGGTAAAACGCTAACATTAAGTATCGATTAACATGCAATATGAGCAAACAGTTAAGCAGGACCAATAACACAAAAAAATTATCCCTTCATTTAAAGAATAAATTAAAAAGTATCTTCAGTATAATTGATTTTAAAATAAACATTTGATTAGTTATAAGGAGGTAATATAACTGTAGTTTATGTGATTGCATTTAATTTCACACTAATTAATTTCAAATTATAAATGTTTCAACAATTTCACCAAAACAATGCCAACTTTTTGTTTCATAAGCCTATCAACTGGCAACATGTTTACTAGGTTCGTTCGTCATTTTATCAAGCTTCATATTATGATGAGAACTTCTAATTTGCACGTTGAAAGTAAGAAGTGAAATTCTCTAGAAAGGGACAGGACAAATGGGTCTACCCCTTCTAGGGCAACTATAAGTACGATGTATGTGATCGCGAAAAGCAAAATTTCTTTGTTATTATATATATATATATTTTATTAAAAATTAAGATTCTTGGAATACTCAATACTAAGTAAAATCATTTTTGAACTATCTTGTGTGTATTAAAATAAGTGAAAAACCCACACGATCAAACGAAGGTATAAAAGTCGACTTATAGTGACAGGTCATCTCCTTAACTCTTAAAACTAACGAAGGTCCAAGATATTATTGTATGTGCGGCCCTTGCGACACTTGTCATTTTTGATACTTTACCGAAAAAAAAGGAGAAGTGACTGTAAAAAAACCCTTAACCGAAAATACATATTTGGGAATTTGAAATATATTTCTTATTAAAATATGATAGGTAACAAAATTGACAACTTTGACCGACGCCGACCATCCACAAAATGAAATCATAAATTTAAAATATTGCATTACCATTTTTTCTTACTGCTGATTGATCTGTCAAAAAACCACTTCGTGCAAATATTTCTTGCTACATAAACTCGGTTACATGCAAATATTATGCTTGCCAAACACTCCTTTTTAGTTAACTTTGTTTTCATCGTTAAATTTTATGTTCGTCACAAAAAGGCAAAAAGAAAAGAACTGACATTAAAAGCATTCGATGTTAAAGCTAAAATATGTTTGGAGTTGAACATTAAAGGTATAACCGTCATTCGCATATCAAAGCCCCATAAATAGCATTACGTTATACAACCTATTAAGGTTTTACAACCGACTGTTATAGGAGTCTTAAAAGTTCCCTAAAATGGCAAAATCTGCATTATCCAAGCTGTAATATCTTCGAAACAATGTTTTTTCCTAAACATTTCTAATATTTTATTCACGGGACATAACGATTAGCTCAATAATGTTTTATAACGTGAGGTGGGGCAGATGTTTGTTATATTTTACAATTGCTAGCAAGTTTCGCACCTGCAAGTCCACCTCTCGTGATATGTGTAATTTGTCTTCCCCAGGTTATAAGGACGCCTAATTATTAAACGACGAGTCAACCCAATAATGTTTTTTTAAAGAATATCCTAAAAACCATAAATTTCAGTACAGATAAGTTCTAATTAAGTTGAAGTTCAAGAACTAGGTTTAAAAGTTCAAAATTATCAACATTGTGATTGTACGCGTAACCCGATTGCAGTAAAAAACGATTCTCCTAGGAAAAACTAGTTTTAACTATCCTCCTAAGTCAATTCTAGATTTAACTAATTAAAACTAGAATTGCCTGATAATTTTAGTTAAAACTAAAAATATAATACTCGTTTAATTGAAAACGGGATTTACTAGTTAAAACCAGTTTTAACTAAGGTGAATCAGTTAAAAGTGTCCTACCTTGGGAAAAGGTCTAGTCAAAAAATCTTGGAGAAAATGGACTATTTCTTTGATATCAAAAAATCTTTGCTACGATTATTTTAACTGGGATAGTATATATTCTACCTGTAACAGCAAAATTGATTTCTTGTGCTTTGCTGCTTTTATATGTACTTTATAGCGACAGGTATACGTTGGGTCCTCACAACACAACAAAACCTTCAATGCCATAGCTGTAGCTTGCTAAAGGACTTGTTTTGTTGTTTTTCACTTAATTTAAACTTTGTTCATATAATTTTCCTTTATATTGCTTAATTTGTAATAAAATTATTTTTAAAAGTTTAAATGTAAAAACATAACTAACCCTAAATAGAGGAAAGCTATATTGTGCTGAATTTTGTATATATAGTAGAACACATTTTAAATAAAACAAATAATTACCGAACATAATGTTGGGTTTTCTGGGCATAAGAAAATATCTTCATTGTTCCCTCAAAGTATCTTTTCAATCGGTGGTAACTGGATTGATTGTTAATTCTAGTTTTAATCAAGTAATTAAATCTAGAATTAACTAAGATATGTTTAGTCAAAACTAGAATTAACTGAGAATGTTTGTAAATTCTAGTTCTTAGTTCTAGTTAAATAGAATTAACTGCGAAAATTCTAGTTTTAACTAGTTAAATTTATAATTGACTGGACGGACAGTTAAAACTAGCTTTTCCTAGGAAAATCGGGTTTTTACTGAAATCGGGTTTTTACGGTAACATACACATATCGTACACAACGACGTGGGCAAAATTGTGCGGTGCAATCTTTATAAATGTTTAATTCCTATTGTTTATAATTCTACGAAATAGAACTTTCTTCTTTAAAAGCACGAAATTGTTTTTACTAATTCCGGTTACTTGTTTGTAAAATGACCCAATGTGATTCTCCATAAATTTTTTAATCTATTTTTATAACCATAACCAAAATATTCTACACTTACTGTAGTAGGCGCCACTTCTTCTTAGAAACCCTGAAAATAAAAAAGGCAAGTTAGAAAATCTGAGTTAAAAAAGAGAGAGTGGATGAGGAACAATATATTTTTTATAAACCTGCAAGAAGTAACAAAAATATATTTTATTGCAAAAAATAATACTTTAGTTAAGCTGTAACCAGTCGCTTGGATAACAATTGATCTTATGAGATTTTTAATTTCAATCTCAATCTTAGGTTTGGACGTTTTAAAACAACCTAAGTCCGAAGTTTCATTCAATTTCGGGATGTGGTCGTCTTCAAACCTGTAATTGTACAAATACTTTACGACCAAATCTCAACTGTCATTTCGGTTAGATCCATACAAATTCTCTAGCTATTTTAATAATAATAATAAGTAAGTAAAAATGGAAATATCTCGAAAACGGTTAGAAATTTAAGATCGAGCAAGTATACCTTTTTCATTTACAAATTGCTCTTCTGGGAATCTTCGATTAAAAATACTTAATAATAGGTAAGAAAAAGAATAATACATTTATTAAATCCAAAATCAACTAGCGCACTTAAAAACATACTCTTATTTCTTACTCATAAAAATATACCGCCAACTTTCAATCCGATATATAGAACCGTTTTTAAATTATGGCTTATTTTCGAAAATAAACTTTCACTTTCACCCGCCCTGTATTTCTAGAATACTAGAATTCTAGGAACATTCTAGAATACTAGAATTCTAGAAACATTTCGAAAAAACTTATATGACTTAATCGGTCTAGTTTGATGTTTAGTATTTCCAGTTGCTCTATGACCCACAAGTTATGGGATACCTTGTGTACTTTTTTGATAAGGATCATTATTATTTGGATCAAGAGTCCCATCAAGAAGACAAGAACATTAAGTTAATTTTACCATGTAATAGAAAATGTGTGAAATTAGAAAATTTAATAAAACTTTTGTGAAAATACTATGTTCTTTTTAAGCATATTTTAAATTTTGTAATATATTCTAGATGGATACAAATTATTATTAATTTCACAGAATCTTTTGGTATTCGTTACGGCATCTTGTGACTTATAAATATAATGATCGCAATAAAAGCAGTTGGCAAATCGAATTGCTAAACGTAATGTCTTGTAATTAAAAAAAATATATTGTCCACAGTTAATGATATCATAGAGAAGATCAAACAACGGTAAATAAAACAAACTTGACAGGATAATGGAAAGAACCTCGTTTTAAATATTAAAGAGTAATTAAGGTCTAAGTAAAATTAGCCAAGTGGAGTATTATGAGCCGTATCCTTTAACCTAAATGAATATTTCACATTAAGAGCTCCGTAGGGCTTTTATAAGTGACATGAGCCCAACATTACCAGTTGTTATTAAAATAATGCATAATTGCATTTATATCACAAAATGATATTGGCTCTAGTTTTTGAAGTACTACCTGTAATGTACAAATATAATATGTTATTTATAAAAATATTTCGAAAAGTTTGTGTTGACACGGTAGTTTATTTAATAATGTTTCGAAAATTTATGGAAACATAAAAATGCAAATTCTGAAGGTTAGATAGGTGTAGACTATGATGCAGATAGATCAAAGATAAATTGCAGAATTGTATCGAGTTTGTAACGTGCCTGAAGTACTTTATTGGGTATTTATTATTACAGAATTATCATATAATTATAAGTATATTGGAAGGAACTAATACAACATTCAGAAGACGGTAGTATTTAAATTAAAAAAATCTTAATAAAATTAGAAGGCGTGCATATCATACTTTATGAAATTGTGTACACTACAATAAAAAGAAGTAAAATGCATACCATACTTTAATATATTGCATGAATACCATGTATATTTATTTTTAAAATACGAACGGAATTGCCACACTTATTATTATATAGTCTAACAATTTTTCTCATTTTTTGGAATCATTTATGAATATTGTTGGCATAGATGTGTTAGTCTGGTAAAAGAATCTCAATTAATACGTATTTTTCACATTAGAAGAATTTGGTATTATAATAGTTGATTATTATCTGAGAGGCACAAGTATTTGGATACACAAGTATAAGGATATTATGTCCTTTTCAACCGAATAATTATGACAAAGTGTAAATATAGCAAAAATAAGTAAGAAAGAAATATAATAATTAAAAATATAATAAGCAGGCAGGGTTCGAATCACATCGCTACTCATATTTTCAGTTAATATTTAATACATACTGAAACATTAATAATTAAAAATAAGTAACATTGCTTTTAAGTAACAATTACTTTTTCAGAACAACTGATCCAATTTATGAAGAATATACAGGGTGTTATGGAAATGGCTTTATTATATTTAAATCCGCAAATCCTGAGATGAAAACAAATTGCGCCTTGTATTAATAAGCGATATATCTTATGTTAAATCAATAAAATCACATGGTAGGCATTGGCGAGAGATGTAAACAATTAATGTGGTAGGTCAGCTATAGCGCTCAAAAGACGTCAGTGGTTGTTCGAATGTTGGTCGGTCTTCTCAAACTTTTTAGAAAAAAATATTACAATTTTAACACTTTTTTATTCTGTCATACCTTTTTGAACAATTCTTTCCATAATTACGATTATAAGTAAAGTGGAACAATGAACAACTAATATGTTACTAGGCAGGTTACGTTGATCATTTCTCCAATACCCAACCCACACGAAACACGAATAGTTCTACTAACATTATTATGACACTTTTTTGTTAAGAATATTCTGGGATTAATCAACCGCATTGGATGATTGTCTTCTGTTGATCAGTTACGTATTAGAACACCATTTAATATGGCGACAATCTTCGGTTTTTATAGAAGAATATCGAACACCGAATTCTACTTGCTTGTCAGGTGATATCATATAAAAATGTGTGTAAAATAATTAATTCATTAATACCCACTCGAAGATGTTTTATACAATAAATCAACTGTTACTATTCTCCTGGGTGTTTATAATTCACCGTCCGACGGGGCTTATAGCCCGGGGAATAGATGTTTAGCAATATTTGTTATTCCTTATTGTATAAGGCATCTGTAGGTGATTAGGAAATGACTTTCCACACGTATTTATATATTCCTCTTTAAATTATTCCATATACACCTTTGTTTCCAAGGATATTTTTATACATCAAGCCGTAAATCAGTTCAAGTTAACAGAAGGTGAGTTTATAAATTATGTTGCAAAATACATTTTTCTGGTGTAACTTATACAGGGTCCGCAAACGAAGCGTGGACGGAAGATTTAATCGTTATCGAAGAACTTATCAACAATACTGAAACAGCTTGAGATATTGGATTAAAAGCGGCATGTTTTAAAAATATTTTACATTATACACCAAAAAAGCGCGACAAAAAAGTGTGACAGCATAAAGTTATATTTTTTTAAATGGGACACCCAGTATTTTATTGCATATTTAGTTCGTATTACTATCGTTTATAAGTGCCTCAAATTTTATTTAATTTGGTTTTGTAGTTTCGGAGAAATAAATTAAAAACTAAAAAAAAAAGTTTTGCAGTCCTGAATAAAAAAATCAAAAAAAACAATCCAGAACTTTTTTTTTTAACCTGGCATTAAGTGAAATTTATGACAAGAGGTCTAGAGATACTATGAATGTAATTGCGTTTATTTATTTTATACAGGGTGTTCATAATAAGCTTTCAAAAACCCCATATTTTAAAATAATTTTTCTCAAGTTTTTCAAATGGAACACCCTGTATATTATTTGGCTATTTGACGTAGAATTCGTAGACAATTTTTTTTTGTAATACAAGCATATAAGTTATATCCAGCCGTTTTCGAAATAATTATAAATATCATAAATTATGTTGTTTAAATATAGTTTTTATTGGGAAATTTTGTTATAGGCGACTAGACTAATAATTGTAAACTAAAGTAAATGTTCAAAATAGCATCCTTTTACTTAATTTAATGATTTTCCTCTACTGCCAACAGAACTCTTAATTCATTTTCTTCATTAATAACGGGTTTATTGATTATTATCCTTTTTGTGTACGCAGTGCTTCCTGTTGCTACAAATTTTTGCAACAACTTCTCGAAGGTTTTTGCTATCGGCTTTCTCTCAATATCTGGATATCTTTCAGCATACACTCGGTCGCGAGAAGGCAATTTCTTGCACATTCATCCAGTATAAAAATCATATTTACCATTTCTAAAATTCGACATTTTGTGTAAGTTAGTACTTAATTTCGACGACTGAACAAATGTAAATAATTTTATTTAACTGTCATAGTGACAATCTAAACAAAAAGAAATTATGGCAACTCGATTAAGAATAAAAAATAAAATTAAATAATAAAAGTAGCAAAAATGTATGCTTTTAGAATTTATATCGAAATAACTAAAATACGGTAAACTCTAAGAGTAAAAGGAAGCTATTTTGAACTTTTACTTTAGTTTACAATTATTAGTCTAGTCGCCTATAACAAAATTTCCCAATAAAAACTCTATTTAAACAACATAATTTATGATATTTATAATTATTTCGAAAACGGCTGGATATAACTTATATGCTTGTATTACAAAAAATAATTGTCTATGAATTCTACGTCAAATAGCCAAATAATATACAGGGTGTTCCATTTGAAAAACTTCAGAAATATTATTTTAAAATGTGGTGTTTTTGAAAGCTTATTATGAACACCCTGTATAAAATAAATAAACGCAATTACATTCATGTATCTCTAGACCTCTTGTCATAAATTTCACTCAATGCCGAGGTTAAAAAAATAGTTCTGGATTGTTTTTTTTGATTTTTTTATTCAGGACTGCAAAACTTTTTTTTTTAGTTTTTAATTTATTTCTCCGAAACTACAAAACCAAATTAAATAAAATTTGAGGCACTTATAAACGATAGTAATACAAACCTAAATATGCAATAAAATACTGGGTGTCCCATTTAAAAAAATATAATTTTATGCTGTCATACATTTTTGGGCCACCCTGTATAATGTAAAATATTTTTAAAACATGCCGCTTTTAATCCAATATCTCAAGCTGTTTCAGTATTGTTAATAAGTTCTTCGATAACGATTTAATCTTCCGTCCACGCTTCGTTTGCGGACCCTGTATACATATTCTGACATGGTGAACTAAAAGAGAGGTTTCCTCATAAAATAGATTATATAGCATTGTTAATGTCATCCCTAATCCTAATCGATAGACCCAGATATGCATCGGCTACGAAACCAGGTCCATGAAGATAAAGTCGTATCCAGGGAGCAACCAATTTTGCCGGAAGACCGTGTCGTTACTGCAACCGTTATAGTGGAAAATATTACATAATAATGCGGTTGTTCTTGTAAGGGACATTCGGTATTCCTTGTTGCGATATACCAAGCGTTCAGGTTATACATATTCATAAGTTTGCTTCTTTCTACAGTAGATAATGTTGCTTACTTTATAATATAATATCATTATATAACGCCGTGTTTATTATTAGGTACTAAAGTGTTCACATTCTAAGGTTCGTTATTGACCTTACTTATTACGTTGAAATATAGAGATCAATTTGATTACGCATGTAATGAAAATATCTTTCTTTCCTTGGAACAATCTTAGCTTTGGTATGCCATTCCGATATGGGCACGTTTCCGTCAATAATATGGCCGCTGCTGGGACTACATGTATTTGCTATGAAAATGTGCCGGTATTTATGGAAATGTTGCTTATAAATGAAAATAATGGTATGAGATATCATCGTAAACACTTCTTAGGTTTTTAGTCCGTATGTGCTTTATGCAGGGTCACCAAAAAATAGTTGCAGTCAAATTTTCTAAAATATTATTATCACAATAGAAATTTATATGAATGACAAACAATACAATACCAAAGAAAACAAAACAAAGTAACTGAATACACGTATTTTTTGATGCAATATAATAAAAAAAAGGTATAAATAAAAACTAGTTTCGTCATTTAACTATATTAAATATACAATTAGTATCGTTTATTTGTGAGTGTGAATAGTTCTTTATCTTTAGTGGTTCTTGATGGTTAAGTAAGGACATATTTTTATACAGTGTGTGTGGTAGGAAGTGTGACAAATGGGAAACTTTTTCATCCTTCATTTTATCGAGAAAAGTCACTGTTGCTAAAAAGTTTAGCTAGGTAGAAAACCTATTTAGACATAAACGAAACATTATAAATAGAAGCAAAAAAATGTGAAATTGATTTAAGAATAAAATATTCATATTTCTAAAAATATATCAAAATGCAAAATGATAAATTAACTAAAAAGAAAAACAGGCAATGAGAACGTAATTTTTATAGCACCTGTTTCTAACACAGTACATCTCGCTTCTATGTAAATAGTTCTAAAGCGGGAGGCAGAGCGCAGCAACGTGGTACAATGAGCGAGATCCGATGCGATGGAGTGGGGGAAATATAATTTACCTACTTCTGTTTGCTTTATGATATTTATTTTATATGTTTGCTTTGTGATATTTATATTATATGTTTGCTTTGTGATATTTATATTATATTTTTATTCTTCTAAATTGTTATTAAGATATGGACGGAAAATGCATTTTCATACCTGTATATCAACACTTTTTTAGTGTTATTGCGCTCAAATTCACTTAAATATGCCCGTAAATAATTGTTGTGAGATTAGTGCAAACGGTATAAAGTAAAACCTATCTGTAAGCAGCATAGTTAGTTATTTGTGCTACTCCCCTGCACTCACAGACCATTAAGTATATATTTATAATTTTCTTTGCTTCCTTCTTTATGCACAACGTTTCTTATTGGCAGTGGATTTTTGCTGTTTATTAACTTGCCTTTTGCGTAATGCTTCCACTAAAAAATGAATATAAATGTAAGAATATATTCAAATAAAGGTAGATGCTGTATCAAAATATCCATCTTAAGATTAATATATGCTATGCGAAAATATTTCTACATGCAAGAAAATGGAGGGAAAAATAAAATAAAACCAAAAATTGGAAGTGGTACGTTAAGGAAATGTAAATAACGAAGTTAGGACGCCATTATTTAGTAAAGACGCTTTTACCGCACTTTCCGAAGCTCGTCGCAAGTTGCATCACCTGGTGTCCTCTTTAAAAGGGAATGGTTTTATGTGTTTTCTTATTTATTTCAATTTAACACAAAGTCAAATGGCCAATGGTTCCAAGCATTTGTGCTGTTAAAATGAAACTTCTATTTCTGCAGTTGGAGTGGAGACCAACTTTTCCGGAACTGAGAAAAAATTAGGTGTTAGGAAATATACAGTGTGTAACAAATTCCTACTTCACCATTGGGATTTCGGGAACGGTAAGAGATACGTAGTCAGTTAAATTGGGGTAAAGTTGCGTAATTCTGGGCCCAATAATAGACCGCAAAAAAAATAGGGGGCTTCCAAAATATTTGGAAAAAGCCAAAAATTTTTGTCTCGGTTCCTATTTTCTCCTGACTTTGTTCGAAGAGGTGTCAAAAAATACATTTCACCTCCTCAACTTGTATTCTCCATACGATGGGCATCATCAGATCTTTAATGCGACGTTTCGTCCTAGGGTCACCATCATCAACTTTTGTTAAATACGGGCCTGGATTTTTTAAATTAAATTATCGATTTAATTTTTTTAAGCTTCTTGAATGAAAAAGAGCATCTGAGCAGCGATTAACTAGTTTTTTTAATCTTTACTGGTACTTACAGCAGTGAAAGAAAACAATAAATAATGAGTTGTGTTCGTGCCGTAGATTATTATTTACTTCAAGCTTTTTGGTGAAGGCGCGGGAATGTACAGGTCAGAACGCAGTCCCTTTTAATGTACGCTAAGAAAAACAAGCATTTAAGCGACCTTCGTTATTCCAATACCGGGACCCGCACAAATATAAAATAATAAAACGCCAAACGGCGAATCGGTGGAATCACAGGTTGTTCTTTCATTATGGAAAAATTACCCACTGTGAAATATTGCTCATCTCTAGTTCCACGTTTTGACAACCCATTTTGAATATTTTCGTTTAATCATGTCATTTTTAATTCGAAGAAATCCTATTTAAAATGTGTCTTTATGAATCAATTAAATATAAAAGTGAATACAAATCTACGCGAGAAAAAAAGAGACCAACTAATATTAATAAAAACGACGTCGAATGAGGAATCACACAAAAGGTCATTGGCATTTGACTTAGCCACCCACGTACGTGGATAATACTATTCTGTGTTGCAAAACATTTTTCGTCGTCATATTTCTTAAATTAATTGTACAAAAAGGTATGACAGAATGGAAAAGTGTTTAAATTATTGTATTGCGTCTAAAGAGTTTAAGGTGTAAATATGACAACGTATTTTGGCATGACTTATACCAATGTTGATTGTTTACATGTGTCGCTAGTGCCCCACACGTGATTTTCTGGTTTGACCTCAGGTTACTTATACCGCTAAATGAATTGAAAGCGACATTTATGGCTATTTCTCTTCAAGTTGTCTTCATCTCAGTAATTGCCGGTTTAAATATAATAAGTCATTTCCATAACACTCTGTACATTTAACTTAAAATGTCGATATAAATATATATTTTTAATTAATAGGAACGGTATAGCCCCTATTAAACCTTCAAATCCAACTAACTTTTAAAACACTACATGCCCTATCTCATTTTCTTCCTCGAAAAAATAATGGATCCGAAAACGTCTAACTCTCGAGAGAAAAGCACTAGTTATTAAATTTGCCAGTTTGGTAAATCAATTTCGCCATCTTATTGGGTTTAGTTCTTTTATTACACCAGTCTTCTGATAATACTGTGCCGGAAGTAATGGAAAAACATAAATGGTAGCATTTCAGAAAACAAGCAAAACTTGATTCTTTAGATACATCGAAAGTTTTCAAAGTTTGCTTTTTGTTTCTTGGAAATACAATAATTGAACAAATAGAATTAATAAAGAAAAGATAACAAAGAAAAAATTGAGGAGTTACTAAAAAAAATTATACGGCACCAAAAAGAAAAGTAGGAACGTAACCGAAATAATATGATTCCTATTAAATATCCAAATCATATGAAATAATTTCTGTAAACTAAGCATTGTGACAATATAATTATATAATTTTGAAAAATACTTTAGTTTAAGGTTTAAGCCTTCATTTCTCATGACTTACGTACTTTATTCTGAGATGTTGTATAATTCCAGCCAAATTTGTTAATACGCTTTTGATCCAACTCAACAACAAAGGCAAGCTTAACTGCACAATTAAAAAAATAATGTTGAAACAGCGTCAATATGGACATTATTCAAAAAATATTGTAAAGCATTTTTTAAAGCACTTCAGTAGCTGTTTGTGCTTTGACCATATCTATTTTTTATTTGATACGTTTTCATCGCAGAAAAACAGTTCGACATTTTCGGAGTTCAATTACCAGTGATTTGCCATTTTGTGTGCTGAAGTGTCAGATATTATTGGATCGAAATTTTTGTAATTAATAAACTTCTTGAGAAAGTTCAAATCGTGAAAAGATGCCTTGATAGCAAAGGCGCCGAAACAATGCCTTGATATAAACTTTAACTATAAAAATACATATTATATCTGACGAATTTGATATTTCTTCTATTGTTAGCTTAAATTCATTCACAAAATAAAAATATTTTTAATGTATAAATTGTTTTTGACATCCATCTTGCATTCGGGGCCGGCAGAAAATTTTCCAAGGAGTGCACAAAATGTTTCTAGAAAAAAGAAAATGATAGTTAATTTATAAAGAAAGTGATTGGTGAATTTGGCAAGCAGCCCAGAAGGCTTACATTTTTGTTCAAAAATTACACTAACTAATTTTTTCTGTATTATGTAAATGAAAAATACAATTAAAAATTTGGTAATGCCAGGATAAGGGGGTGCAAATGCACAGTTGTACACCTTCACCTTCCCGCCAATGTTATCTGATAAACGGGTTTGAATATGTACTTTATTCCAAAATACATCTTTTATTATTAATGTTGCACTTTCCATCTGACTTAACGTCCTGGGCCTTTAAAAAAAGTAAGTACATAAGTACCCATTCAATGGAAGGTAATTTAGTCCTAATAATTTGTTTGGAATAATATCCAATAAAGAATACGCCAGAGTCTTTCTCAAAATATGTGTTAACATTTTGATAAACACTAACACACATATTGAATCGTCTAGTTCCAAAAGCAGCCATCTCCAGTATTATTGAAAAATGAGTTATTTACGAAAATATACTTAAAATTTCTCTGTTTATAAAATAATTTCTAATCAAAAATGGTCATGTCCAACGGAAATAAAGAATGAAAGTTTTATGTTAGTTTCAATATGGGTCATCTCCAACTTGGACCTCATTGTTTATTTGGTAAAAAAAATATTCTCATATAAACTAGTAGCGAATGCGTAATTTATGCTTCATTCACTTCTTTAATTGCAATAAGTTTTTTGCCTTTTTCTTATAATAATCTTCAAAGGAGATTGCCGCTTTTGCAATTCAAGTTAAAACGCAGATAAAATTGAATTTTCTTAAAGTCGTCCACAACTACAATCGACTGAGAGCACCATAACAATGAGGCAATACAACATACACCACAAGTGACGTTACATAGATGATACTGATACCCTCAGGAGGTCAGACAATGAAATTTAAAATTAAATTTTTTCCAAGCCCTATTGTACAACTATGTTCGTCGCACATGAATGTGAATATAATTCGGGCACAGACGGTGATACATGTTCGAAGACATACTAGCAATTTCAATGCCTCACCTCACTGTACCATAAAAGCTACACGGCGTGCATGTTCGTTTACGCACACGATCGAACGAACATAATCATATACTCATGTACGCACACATGAACTCATACATAAATGCGCACACATTGGCGGGACGAACAAATACCCACACACGGTTGTTCTTGTGTGGACCCCTTATATCTTACTAAAACTTCTATTAAGGTCTGTACAAAATTTAATTAGCTTTTCTGGAATCCTGCTGAGTTCAAATTATTGTTTCTTCTTCAAAACATTAATTGTTCAAGAAATCCGAAAAAAAAAAACATGGTGTTTCATAAGAAATTCAAAACACTGTGTCAATATCTGACAAGCGGTAGGTCTGACAATGTCGCAGATATCACAAACGAATGCAAAACCATTTTTTACACCCACGTCTAAAATTTGAAGCATTTTTGATATGCTTACGAGAAAAATTGGCCATTGCCGAATTTCTTTGTCACACTGTATATGATGGGTTTCAGAATTCTGGATAAATACATATAAGAAATGCCAATCTTAAAATCAAAAAAAACTTTAATTGGAATATCGATTATACTTTCATAAGGTTTATGGTCAGAATCTGGTATTGAGTAAAATCTGCATGTTACAATCTGTGTGAAGGAAATAATCGTTTAAAATGAAACAAAAAGTTATAAACATTTTTATTTTGTCAGCAGTATCGTTGCCTTATACCATTTAAATTTTGTTCGTTTTTATTATAAAGAAAACAAAGGAGAAACAGCAACACAGAAACTTATTCAAAGAAGGGAAAACGTGTAGTATAAGTGCGAAAGGGTCCCAATGGAACCGGATTAAATTTAGTCCTTTTAGTATACATTTACCTTTCTTTGCATCAGTTTTCACCTAAAATTTAACCTTTTTCTTCGGAATAAAAATAAAATATATATATGGAGAAAGTGTGAAGAAATATAGGAACTATATATTACTAAAACACTCATAAATTATATTTTTATATTGAACATCTTTTTCATTGAAATTAGGAAGAATCCTAAATCTATAAATATATAATAAACCATTTTCAACAACACCTTGTATTGTGGGTCCGCTACAATATGTTCTATGCTAAAACAACAAAGACATGTATGAGACAATAACGGCTGAAATCGTTTCCATTAAAGCAAAAAAAAATTATAAATGAAACCTATCGTATCTCTTGACTAAACTGAAGGGAGGATGAGATAATACGATAACATCATTGAAGATATCGAGACGGTTCGAAGAACGACCATCAGAATACAGTTATAAATTTTGATTTGAATTAGTTCAATATTATTACTCAACTTAGTTGTGTGTGGGGAAAATTAAAAATATTAAGATAGTTAGTTATATATACACTCGCCGGCACAAAATTCCGCCACCCTGAAATTTTGGTCAAGTATGATATTTTATAACTTTTTTATTTTTTATGAGATTTTCATAATTTATTATCAGTTTGTAGAACCATTTATTGTGTTTTTCCTTAATTATTTTAGTAAGTAACATTTTTCGATTAGGCTATATTATACAGGAGTAAATCAAACTGTTGTTTTCGTCTTAATTTCAAAACACCCCGTAGGAAAATTGAGGTGGATAATTTTATTTACATACTGTTTCTTGTAATCTTTGATGTATTCAAATATTTCGTTATTCGATTCATTCAATTATCTCATTTCTGCTGCGAGCTGCAAAATTTTAACTGAATCGATGTTATTTTTAGAAAATGTATGTCAAGCTTTCGGTTAAAAATTATCGACGTTGGCTAAGTACGCGATTATTGTGACAGAATATTTGACAGAGAAAATATTCTTACTATTCACTGATGAATACAGGGTTTGTTTAAGGTCGCCGGCTGGTCGTGAGCGGGTATACATACGTTGACATGAGAGATATGCTGACTGCATCATATCAGAAAGAATCTCATATCATGGCGGTTCATGATTTAGGCGGGCATTTCTACCGAAGCAATCTTGTATTTGTAGAAAATGGAGCCGTTACATTGAGGAAATCCTCCAAGAAGTTGTTGTTCCATTTGCTCCTTTCATTTGGAATCAATTTACATTAATGCATGATAATGTTAGACCTCACGTTGCACATGTAGTGAGCGAATATCTGGATGAAGTTGGACTTCCAAGATTGGAATTGCCCGCATGTAGCCCGGATCTCAACCTAATCGAACATCTTTGGTATCAACTTAAAAAGAGCCGTTCGTCGTCGTCCTGTACAACCACAAACCTTGCAAGACTTACACCTGGCGCTAACCGAAGAATATCGGGGTATCCCTCAAGAAATGATAAGTAATCTTATTCATTCGATGTCAAGAAGGCTGCAAACTGTGAGAGGAGGAAATACACGATAGTAAAATTGTTTTTGTTAATTAACGTTATGATATACCTAGTGTTTGTTTTTCTTAATAAAAATAGGCTTCAAATCAGCGTTTCATTTAAAATTTTGCAGCTCACAGCAGAAATGAGATAATGGAATGAATCAAAAACGAAATGTTTAGAATACATCAAAGATTACCAGAAACAGTATGTAAATAAATTTATCCACCTCAATTTTCCTACAGGGTGTTTTGAAATTACGACAAAAAACAACAGTTTAATTTACTCCTGTATAATATAGCATAATCACAAAATGTTACTTTATAAAATAATTCAGGAAAAAAACAATAAATGGATCTACAAACTGATAACAAAATCATAAAAATCGCATAAAAATTAAATATAGTTATAAGATATCAATCTTGACCAAAATTTTAGGGTGGCGGAATTTTATGCCGGCGAGTGTATTATATCAGTATTTTAACAGTTGGTATTTTTAACATTTTTAAAAGTAATTATTATTAGTTCTTTGTTATTTTTATATTTTAATGCTTACATAGAGGGTGTCAGGTAAGTACCTCATAATCTCTCGGGAACATACAGAGAAGGTAAAAAACGGATTAAGGTAAGTAGCTAACAACTTATAGTGGGAGACAAACGCCTGATTTAGCCGGATTTCGGTCTTTCTGCGCTACAAAACATAACGCACGATGAAGTTATGTCGATTTGGGAGTTCATCGCATTATGAATTGGTCATATCAATCCGTCTTTTTATAGTTTAAAATTCAAAGCTTATTATTTATAAATTCCATAAATTAACATTTACATCTTTACTTTTTATCGATATAAAATGTTTCTGGGTTTTGTTCTCTTAATGTAGGTAGATTCTAGTAGATTAGCTATTATATACCATGGTCAAATATATCAAAGTTCTGTACTATAAATGATAAACGTCTCGTATTACTTTATTTAATTTACTAAGGGCCGATATTTCAAAGCCGCCTTAAAGTACAGAATGACATAAGTCATCCTTAACACAAGTTTGACAGTATAATAATAAAGTTGTTTTTAGCTCTCATCTAAAGGAATTTACCTTTAAGAACGTGGTAATCTTAGACTTAACGCGTCAATTAACCTCAAATTAATTTAAAACATACTTTTTTAAGGTTTACATTAACGTTAAGGCTACCTTAGCTTAGGCCTAAGTTAAGGTAAAATTCAACTTAAGGCTTAGGGTTACACCTTAGCCAATGTAGCCTTAAGGTAAACTTAAAAAAAAAACTATGTCTTAAATTAATTTGAGGGTTGATTGGCGCGTTAAGTCTAAGATTACCACGTCCTTAGATATCAATTCCCTTAGATAGGAGTTAAAAATAACTTTAATATGATGAGAAACGTGTGTTAAGGGTGACTTATGTCATTCTGTACCTTAAGGTGACTTTGAACTATCGGCCCTAACTTAAAATAATTGTAGTCATTTCCACGCTACTTGCTTCTGGGTCAAATTAACAAATTGATATCATTTCACTATTTACATGTATTTTCTCTATTACAAAAACTGGCTTCAAAACAAGGTATATGGAAATAACGTATTAGGTATATTTCTTGGAAAAAATTTGAGACATCGATAGTTTAAAAATGTATCCAAGAGAAAACTGCAAAATCCTTATTGAAATATCAATGACTACATGCACAATCATATATTCTTGCAACCGATGAATATTTTTCGTATTTTTAAGGGTTCACCTTTTGACACCGCAATATGAATCCGCACACGTGACGCAATGAGCAGCGAACGTGCTTCCACCTGCGGGACATTATCCTCAAGCCCTTTAAATATGTTAAGCGATTTCCGAACGTCAAAATGCCCCATTTTTCATCTTATCGCTGAAACCCGGTCGCCCGTTATATTTATTTTAGGCGTCATAACCTATATTTTACGTTTATTTGCCGGAGGTTAAATTTCAGTAATTTTTATTTTAAACAGTAAACGGAGCTAAATTTTTCGTTACCGATAACGTATAAAATGCATGCAAGGTAATAAATCGCGCGATTGCATATGAATTTTCATTAAAATATAGGTAATAGAGAGTTTCTTACGTCATTTACATTAAAATATTTTTTTAAGTTACGAGCCATAAAAGAGAAACTGCTCACAATTAGTATTCCTAACAGAGCATAAAATAATCTTAGATTAAGACCTTTTCACTCAAAATTATCCCTGATGTGAAAACATTGCATTCCAGTTTCGTCAGCTGGAAAATCCAGTGCGGTGTTACATTGTCCCGCAGAACAGTTCCCGCAAAACGGGATGGTAAAAATACATGAGGGAGCCGTTCGGCGCAATGGAAGAATGATGAATTTTTGCGGGAAACATGTGACAACGATGATAAGATATAATGTATTTCAATCATCCCGCCGAACGGCTCCCGTTTCGCGGGACCCGTCTTGCGGGACAGTGTAACACCGCACTGTTCGTGCGAGGTCACACTGGCCCGTCTTGCAAGTCCCGTTTTGCGGGAGCCGTTCGGCGCAATGATCACAAGGATGCGTTTTTGCGGGAAAGATATGACAGTGACGATAAGATATAATGTATTATATATATAGACGAAAGAAAAATCGACGAAACGGTGAAAAATTATACAACATATTGCATTTTTCTTTTTTAAATATTGTCAAACATCTTAGGCTTAGAAAATAAAATTTGGTCACCAAATGTTATTTTTTTTCTGTTTAGAGGTTTTAAAAAAATGCTAACAAATTAATGTAGGCTGATGGTTATTAAATTCGGTACGCTTGTATGATTTTGAATTCCGAGCAACTTACCATAATAAAAATTTTCGATATTTTCTGAAGAAAAGGCAATTTACCTAGACAGAAAATGAAAATAATGCTTCAGTCGACAAGGCCTGCTTGATTTAATAAAAATTAAAATATGTTAATAGTAATAAGTCGATGCCTCGAGCACGTGGCTATCACTCGCTGATTTTTTTTTATGATCAAACACAAGCACTATAGGAAAAATCCTTTAGGACACTCTGGGAGTGGTGCGTGTGCGCAAAAAGCGATTCACGTGGGTTTTGAATCGTTGGAGGTTATATTCGTTAGGAAAAACGACCTCGGGAAGATCGTTCCACAAGGATGAAGTCCTCCAGATGAAAGAATTCTTAAATAATGAAGTTCGAGGAGTACTAAGCTTAACAACATATGGATGGACGGCAGTGGTTGGTCGTGTATTTCTGCTATTCGTCGCTCTGGGCGGAATTAGAATAGAATGTTGGTTTATTCTCCTGAATTGGTAAAATGAATAAAGTATAGACCCCAAATGGCCAAATTTCAATTCAAAGTTTTTTTTTGCCATTTACACCTATAAGATCGCTTATCCTGGCACACATTGTATATGGGGAAAATTATTGTGGAATTCAAAATGGGTGCAAACAGATCAACCAGGCAATCTTGACTGTGACATAACAGTTGGCAGGAAGTATCTTCTCACAATGAGAGTACCTAATTATTAATTTACTAATCAGACAACTTTGAATCAGTTCAGCCAATGACATTAATAGTTTGTCTGGTTAGTTTTATTGTGTAAGATTTTCTGTAAGCAATTACAGGTAAAGTTTCTATCTCACAAAAAAAAATGTTGAATAAGATTCTCCTGCTCTAATTTTTATACCAATATTTTGCCCCGTTATATTATTCAACAGGTTGTCCTTTATAGAAAATTTTGTCATTTGTATACTATATATTGCTAAAATAATTGTAATCATTGCGTAAAAGAAATATTAACAAAATTTGTGTGTGTTCTAACTGTAAGGAAGTGGGGTCTGCGATACATCATTTTGAAGGTCCAATCGAATACTTTACGATGCAAGAATATTAAGTCGTTTTAAAACTTGTATAATTCTTATTTTTTATTATCCTTTATTTCTTTTACCGTCTTAGAAAAATAAATACAATTTGGCATAAAGAAGTGAATATCAGTCAGCTGATAAATTGACTTTCCACAAAATTTGAAAATCTAAACTAAAATAGCAGAAGAAAAAATTGTTATTATTTTTTTTTAAAAGCCGCCATTTTGTTTTAGGAACGAAATGGATCGTAAAGTCTTAACAGGAATTTTAAATTGATGTGTCATGAGACACAATTCGTTTTATCAAGATGGCGCAGATCCGCCATTTTTTATTTGAGCACCATGAAATATGCAAGAAAGTGTAACGCTCTAATTCCTGCCACACTATGCCAAGTTGTATTTATTTTTCTAAGATGATAAATGAAATAAAGGATATAAAAATAATAATTATGCAATTTTAAAACTTCAACAATGATGATTGATTTCCTTTACCAAGATGGCGCCCATTCGCCATTTTGACAGTTAGAACTGTCATTCTTCCGTGAAAAAGTAACAAGAACAAACCCGAACAAACCCAAATTTTGTAAAACCCCAATTTTGTAATTAGTATTGGGGGGACATTACAGAACCGCACTGTATATTCTATAATCGTTGTGACTAGAAAGTCTTACTATAACTTAATCTTAGATGGGCATATTAACCAGTGGTTAACAAACTCGGACAATCCACAGGCTTTGTTCTAATAACTAAAATTGTGAAATTAGTAAAATAACGGCAACGTTCGCGATAAAAATCTGTGGATTAAAAAAGTTTCTGCTCACTTCAAAAGAAACTTTAAGATTGACACAGTTTAAGAACATACATATTCTAATAGACTTATAAATTCTTAGCACATACTTATGACTTCTGAATTCCTCTTCAAACTTTTAAATACTTTTTATCCGCAAAAATTTAGAATTCATTCGGAAAACTTTGAAACATCACCAACTTTTACCCTCGACGTAAAGACACCATCAGAAAATCCCGATGTTGACAGAAGTAAAAGCTGGCGGAATAAAGAAATTAAAAGTCAGTGGATTATGGTTAACTTAAAGGAAGGGTGTGAATATAAAGTTTTGTTCAGTTAAGCTTACAGAATTTAAAATATATACATATGTAGGTTCTGTATGTAATATTTATTGCATATGTACAATATACACAGAAAAAATGTCTCCTGCTTCTTGTGCTGCTTTGCTATTTACTAGAGTAGGCTGGCATTCCGGCTTCCAGCCTGAGGATGACGCTTTGCACGTAAAAAACCTAAGATTACCGAGGATCAGATTGCACATTGATACAGGAACATACTCTTTTAGGAACCTCAGGATCAAATATAAACCTTTACATACTAAACTTATTAATTATAGTCCAAATTTTACTAATAAATAGACGCTTGTCACTCTCGCTCTCGTTATATTTCGCTTCGTGTTGGCGAGTGTGCCCAGCCGTTTCTGAAGATCGGAAGGAATGCGAGAAAAAAATTAGGCTATGCTACCGTTAGTTGTGCTGTAAAAATCGGGTTCGTTCGAGTTTGTTCGAAGAAAAGAATCATATAATTTCCAATTAGTTATGTAAACAAATTCAAAATAATTTATTAATAAATCACTAAATGTGTTTTGTTAAATTTGACATCTTACACTAGAACAAAAACTTAATTAGTTTGATTTTTTGCTTATGTAGCTCCGCCCTTCGTAGTGCGATTGAAACGCACAGAAATTTGTCTCTACAGTGGCGTGAAACGCAAGGAGAAAATGATTGTTTATTATACCGGCGTTGGTGTTTTGCTAATATTTATTTTCTATCAATTACGTGATGGATCAGACAATAATTAGAAATAAACATTTGAAGAGTCAAGCAAAATAAATCGTGGCAAATATTTACAACATATGTAAAGAAGAGGGGACTAGTAATTCAATAATAATACCAGTCAGAAGGATATTTTGACAAAAAAACTATGGTTTTGAATTTCTAGGAAGAATCAACAGCGGAATCAACACAGTCAGTCTATTTATGTATTTATTTTCCACTTAATAAATTATTGTTTGAGCAAGCCCATGCTAAAATGCTATCTAGCATGGTTCTAATACCTTTTTCTCCCCTCGCTCTTCATACGGAAATGTTCAAATAAAACAGACAAACAATAGCATTAGAGAGAATATGGAAATAGGAAGTGTACGCTGAACGATGTATTCGGATTGTAATATTAGACTACGGTATAGTTGATATTTCATTTCTTTGATCGAATTCCAATACAAATAAACATCTTATCTTAATATTATATTCGTATATTATTTTTTTTTATGATCAAACACAAGCACTATAGTAAAAATCCTTTAGGGCACCCTGGGACTGGTGCGTGTGTGAATAAAGCGATTCACGTTGGTTTTGAATCGTTGGAGGTTATATTCGTTGGGAAAAAAGACCTCGGGAAGGTCGTTCCATAAAGATGAAGTCCTCCAGATGAAAGAATTCTTAAATAATGAAGTTCGAAGAGTACTAAGCTTAACCACATCTGGATGGACGGCAGTAGTTCGTCGTGCATTTCTGCTATTCGCAGCTCTGGGCGGAATTAAGAGGGCAAGGTCCGCCGAGCACTTTCCATCCATTGAAATATCTGTAAAAGAGACTCAAATCTCCAACTTGTCTTTGATGTGCTAGGCTGTCGAGGTTCTTCGTCAGCTCGTGGTCTCCGATCAGACGAATGGCCCTCCTATCGATGGAATCCAGTAGCCGAAGAGTATGTTTGGGTGCAGAGCTCCAGACATGATATCAGTACTCTAGTGATGGTCGAATCTGGGCTTTGTATAGTGTCAAAAGTTGTTGAGGTGTGTACAACTTTTTGATTCGGAAGAGTACACCAAGTTTCTGAGAAGCTATCTTGGCGATTGCCACAACGTGGTTATGCCAAGATATATTTCCTTCTAGATTCAGTGGAATTGCGTGTCCTGCCATGACTATATCCGTTCCTGTAATGTTAAATTTTTTAGAGGAAACTGCTGCCTGGGTTTTTTAGCATTAGATTCGATTTGGTTGCTGTCACCCCAAGAGAAAATTTCTCCTAGGTCATTGTTAAGGCGTAATACTTCATGCTGTCTGCGAAGATGTGCGTTGGCAGCCGAGGTTTGTGCATTCAAAGAGAAAGATCAGATAAGTGTGCTATCGTCAGCAAAGCTAAATATGTGATTTTTAGTTTTCACTAGAAGGTCGTTAATGTAGAGTAAGAAGAGAGTGGGAGACAACATGGACCCTTGAGGAACACCGGCATTGATGGTGAAGGTGTCTGAGAGAATTGCGAGCAGATATAAAGAAGCCGACACCGTATCGTAAAATAATTAGAGCGATACCGCCCTGGCGGGTTTGTTCCGGATTGGATTATAATGATACCGAAGCCGGCTGGTCAAATAAATGGTCCGGTAACGTCTTTATATTTTTATATCTATTAGAATACGATCAGAATAAAATATCAACTATAACTTTTCTGGCAAATTGGCGATTTTAAAAAATGTTTACTGGTTTATATTATTGACTATATTTCCTTTGTATAACGTATTGAAAGCAACTTGTATGATTAAATCTTTAAACAAACCACAAGACCAAAGGCGTTAAAGCCAAAGTAATTTAACCATATATACAAATCTATGCAGGAAGGGGATTTTAACTTGCCCTACCTCTAATTCTCCATGATGGAGCTTCCCGGCCAAAAGGTGACAATAATACCGAGAAGTCCCGACGGGATGAAATATGCATCAGGGTTGGGACCGTGCTAATCTGCGCGCCGGCCAACCGGGCAAATTTTATGAGCCTCGTGGGGAGGAATGCTCAGCTACTTTTTACTTTCGTTACATTGCTTTAAACGAGCCGAGAGAGGTTTTTTTTAGCGTCAAATAGAGATTTGATTGGATTTAGTTTTTCTTTTATGCATTGGGTATACAATCTTTCAAGGTTTGTTCGGGTTGGAAATATTTCAATCTTTAAAAATTTATGATATTAAAGGTGCGGTTTCCTCGGAGCGGCCATCACAGGCGGTCGTCGCTCTGCGATGATCGCGGACCACCGCTCGAAGGAAAATCAATGTAAGCATAAGATTTTCCTTTAAGCAGTAGTTCACGATCATCACCAACATGATGGTCCTGAGGAGACCGCACCTTAATAATTACCAAATATAGCGCTTAATAATTCTCCTTTGTAAATTTGTTTAATAACTCTCTTTTGTAAAATATTTTACTAAAAATTATTGTACCTATCCGTAAGCTTTGGGAAAACCGAATGTAATGGATATTGGAGATGATTTAATTTACCAAGGTACCCTAATTTTATTATACCAACAAAAACCTGACATTATAGATGTTTACCAGTCTATCTTCCTACTATTATGCAGTTCACATTATTTCATTCATTCACACATTATCTTCTGACGAAGGTGTCCTTACATACCAGGAGTGGTAAGACTCTTTCGAAGTACGGTACTCGCTACTCTCGTAGCATAAGTTTCGAAATCGTGTGTATTAGTCGAGTTATATTCTATACTTTCTCTACGACTTCACATTTACTTTTATGTTAAATTATCGAAATATGCTAATAAAACATTTTGCGTCGGTACTCACATGGTTATCAGTACACCAGTCAATACATTTTTGATAAACTTTGACATACCACTCCCTAGATATGTCTAGATAATTTCCCGCGGCATCCCCTCAATCTGAATATCGTTGTCACTGATACTTACCCAAAAATATTAAAATTAAAAATGTGGACATTTACGTTGTTGAAATTCACAGCCGACTTTGCATAAACTCTATTGGAAACATTGACGGTTTTGACATATCACGGGTAATGTTATTTGTGTAACTATTACGTAATATATATATATATATATATTATGTAACAGTCATTAAGTAAAAGTAAATAGTATGTAAAAGAAAAAGTTTTTTTATCGATATAGTGGAAATTTACTACTTCAGTTTTTCTTCATACAGGGTGTTTCTTAATAATATGATAATATTTAAGGAGGTTATTCTTTTCAGAAAAAAAAACTTCATATGACGTCTTAACTTTTGAGATGTTAAAGATTTTCAAGCTTTTTAATAATTTTTTTAAGGTTAATAACTTAATTATGTAACAACTAGAGTAGGTAGACAACTGTCACAATTGTTTATGTTTACAAAACAAAATCCGCTTCTTACCTACTAGATCCTTTTTAATCTTTGTTTAATAACTAAATTTCATAACACTGCAAATGAATGAATTTCATTTTTTTTTGTACGAAAACTATACGTAAAACGACAAAAAATGAAGAGACGACATTTGCTTAGCAAGTAATGAGAATTTCAAAAATAATTTTTAATTAACAAAAAAAGTGGCGTACCATTTTTTTCTTCAAAAATGCCGAGGGCAGTTCCCTCATGAACCCCACTGGTCAGATTTATTGAAAATCTTGTATCTTAAATGGTAAGACGTTTAGGACATAGGTATGAAGCTTTTTTCGGAAAATGGACCCAAGAATAACCTCCTTAAATATTAACATGTTACAGAAACACCCCAGTAGAAACAAACTATTTAACAAAAAATCACATCCCTTAAAATAAAAATTTTAATATCCCACTATACTAAACAATAAAATAAACCTCATTTTTTTATGACGGCAGTTTTGTATGTTTATTTTTTCGACGCTTAAACTAACCTAAATCCCTAGGTATTATCCTTTCCACTGGTTCACACCTTGTAGCCGGTGCGTATGCGGAGGGATTTACGAATCGTGCGGAGAAAGCTGATAAAAAACGAATCTTAAGTAGGTAATCTTTTCACAGGGAGATATAAGGCTACAATTTTTATTCAAAGACAACTTTTATGCGTTTGCTTAAGATTCTTAACTTATAATAATTAGATCTTTGCTTACGTATTACCTATAGTCTGGATTATTTTCTTTCGCATAAAATCGTAGCTGGATCTAACTTTGAACAAAGAAAATTCTTCTATTTAAATGAATTTCCAGTGTATTAACTCACACCTAACATATTCTGGTAGTTCTTGATTATAATGCCAGTCACTGCGAATACTCTTAAGAAATCTGAAATAAAACGGGACTATGATTGGTTAAAATCATCATACTGTGGAAGCTCCTGGCAATGAAAGTTTGTCTTAGTAATGGACGATTGCCTTGGTAATAGCTATCATGATAAAGGTTAGTATGAATAATATATTTATTACCTAACCGAAGGTCAATAACTCTAAAGTGCTGACTAGTATAATAAATTACAATCAGATCTGTAATTAGGTAAAACAAAATAACTTGGAATATTCTGGTCGAGTAGTCTAATTTAGAACATAATCTTTTAAAGGATCTCGATTTTAATCTATTTAATTAAGAAGTTCTGATTTTTTATGATATTCATTATCATACCTTTTCCATATATCTGAGCAGTTGGATTGTGGTGTTAAAAAATCACAAATCTTTCCATAGGGAAACAAAAAAGAAATTTGAAGCAATACGCATCAACAAATGTGAAGAAAAATAAACACACTCTCTGGCTTTGTAAATAACTCCACGGTTTCACCTCCAACTGAGTAAAGCAAATTATATTAAATTGGTTTATAATCAGGTGAAACCGAAACAAATAAATCAGCAATAACATTATTGGAAAACCCAAATATGCATCGAGTTGTAATAGCATGCTCTCCTATTTTTGAATCTTCATTGAAATTACTCGAAATACGGCTTGGTTGTTCTTTGGTCATTACAACATATTTTCTTGTTATATTCGTATTTCATTATTATAATGTTATCTTTCAAGATGATATTTTTTATTTCTAAACAACTTTTCATTTTATAACATTTTTCTCTATTTTTCGACAATGGTATATGTACTTTACTCTTGAACCATTTTCGTGTTTTTTGCTCTACCCTATATGCTAAGTGACTTGAAGCCATTCTAAGAGGACCTGAATTGTTATCGGCGGTAGCATTTAAACTTGGTTGTTGTTGCACCCTTAATCGACCACACTGTATATATTCTAGAGTCTAACTGATATGTCATTCAATTCTCAAAATCTTCAGTTCTTATAAACTACTGGTTGTAAATTTTGTTAAAAAATCGGCCCATATATAAATTAGATACCTGGACTGATCTACTGAACTACTTGCTTGTTAATAAACTCGTTCAAAGAACAATCCATGGTGCCATTAGTACGTTAGCAAAAGAAATCATAAACTTATCGATAATCAGGTACATTATTCAAATATGTAGAGCGAAACTGAAACTGGAACAAACCGGAACCAACCCAACGCGATCAATTGATTTGCGGATCAAACTCGAACAAATCCATCTAACACTACAAATCTATCAATGCATTCTAGAAGGAGACTTAGTTTTTTGGGTTCTGATGTTCTTCCTAAAATCTGATACCAACGATCAATATAACTGTGCAGTAAAAAATGGGTGACAGAGTAATAATACATTCGCAAACTATAGAAGTAAATGATAAATCTATATACCGATCAATGTACGAAACTACTTTATTTCCAAATAAACTGGTTGGAGAAGCGCTCCGCGTTTTTACCGGCAAGTTACCAAAGCAAATGATAAATCTATCTGCAATCAGGTAAAACTCTCAAACATGTAGCGGGAAACCACAACGAATAAATCAGCAATAAAATTGATGGAAACCCCCAAATACAACGCGATCGAGTAAGATTTGCGGGCAATTGATTCTATCCGGGCGGCACCGTTCTATTTTATAGCGTTGCATCTAGAAATTACTACCGGACATTACCATATTTTGACCCTTACTTAAATCATTCGAAATACACGGCGGCTTATTAGGAATGGGAGGATAGTCTCGGCCGTATATTTTCCACTAACAGAATGTGCTCTCATTAAATTAAGCCAATTAAGATCTAGCGAGCCGTTTATTTTGAGGTTGGGGCGATAAAACGTGTTTATGAAATCCAATATAGCCGTCTTAGGGGATTTTATGTGATAGGATATTACGGCACTCCGAGTCTAAACGGGTAAATCTGTTAATACCTTGGACATAGATATAATACGATGTTAGAGAATTGATACAAACTTTTAAATGCATCAATAGGAAGTTGAAAGATTAATACAAATGTTGAAATAATTTAATGAAATTACTACATTATAAAGAGAGAGGAAGAATTAGTGTGACATATGAGAAAAAAGTATAACCATATCACTCTTTGTTCGACTTTTAGTGGTATTTTTTAAAAATTATTTGTTTCTTTTATCTATCAAAAAAAATAATGTTTTTTATTAAATGCCTTGCTTACCATCTTTCCTCAACGAAAAAGCAATTCCCTTCCAAGCATTTTCTTCGAAATTTTCTTGAAACAGTATATTTTTATAATTTTCGTCTTCATAATTATAAATACCTGAATACTTTTGAATTGTTTGAAGTAACTCATCATCTTGGGTAAAAAATCATGCCATATTTCTACCGAGATCGGCTGCTCGACTGATCCAAGCCGCAGCGGCGCTGTACCTAAATCATATACACACAAATTCATAAAATATGAGCAGTTCAGGGCGTTTGACGCCCGCCAACTGCGCCACAAAAACCACACCTTAAAATAAATTCCCGAAAAAAACACAAAATGTATCATTTTGTTTGCTTCTTTAATTGGCGACTTTCTTATTGATGCTTGATAATGTTATAGTACCTATGTTGCATAGATGGTTACCTAATATCTGAATGAGATTAGTATTCGCAGATTATAAAGGCCAAAATGAAGCCAGAATCTGAACCCTACCGAACATTTCTAGGATCAGATAAAAATAGCCGTCGAATTGTAGTACAACCAATTTTTTTAAAAGAGATAAGAAAAACACTTTCAATCATTTAATGCCTAGTGGAACGCGCGCTTTTATTGCAGCTAATAAAATTGATCAATTTTTAAATGTAGAACCGGTTTTTAGATTTACCAGTTAAATCGGAAGTTGTTATTTTTGGATGGAAGAAAAAACTGTTTAGATCTCAATCTTATGATTTTGTACAAGGTTTTCGGCCAAAATTCCAGAAACTAGAAATTATTCTAAACCAAGAATTTTTTTAAAATTTTTATGTCGTAAGTAACCCGAACAACCCGACACGTTAAAACTTGTTAAAAATTAGAAAGAACGACCTTTCGTAAGCACATTGTTCCAGAAATCAATATAAATAGTGAATATAGTTTCCAGATACGGGACCTGGGCGCACCAAGTTACATGGGAAAAACCTAAATTTGAACAACAAATTTGTTTTAAAAACAATAAAAATGTTTAAATAATAACTTGTTGCCTAGGAAATGTAATTTTGGCTCCAAACAGTTTTTCTTGCCAAACGAGTAGTCACGTGACATATGTCAAAATAAGTTTTTAGGTTACCAACCATCCAGAGGCAATCGGCATAATTTTTTTTTAATATTTCAAGAATAAAAATTTTTCCATATGTAGCCTTGCCGATGGGACATTAGAAACTCCCAGTTTTCAGCACTGGTTGTTAGGTTATTCAAACAAAATACAATAATTTTTTAAAACTAAATATATAATATTTAACACTATTTACAGGAAAGGAAATATATTTGTAACTAATAGTTCTTATAAACTGATTTAGATGATTAAATTCTATGTACTTCTATAAGCTTTTAGAAAATCAAAAAGGTTTTTCTAGTGTGTTCAGTGCTTAAATGTAAAATTCATTCTTCTGTTCTTATTAGCAGTTGCAGAAAATGTAACAATAACAGCCTTATTTACTTCAATATTTTGCTTCAAACTCAAAAGAGCTAAAGTTATTCTTTAAATATTCAACCATCAAACTATTCATTTTAACGAATTAATTAAAATATTGGTACAAACAAACGCACCTCGAATTACTGCATGTATATACAGCGTTGCTAGCGTCATTACGTTCATAATTTATTTGTTACGGAAGGCGATGATTTATTACGTTATTACGCCGATCACCACTCTATTACGTTCTTGTAAGTATCGATAGATTTATAAATTTAACAGTTGACTTCTAAAAATATGAGAAAGGTTAATTACTCAATCACTTTGAGTCAGACAAGACCTAAGGACAAATTTACAAAAAAAAAAAACAGGTAATTTACTTTATGTATAATAGTACAATAGTACAATATTACGAAGCACCTTATTCTATTACGAAATTTCAATCCGATTTATTACCAAAAAAAGTTCCTGCTGGCTATCGTGTATATACACACGTGCAAACGGGCGAAGGCGCACTCCAAAAGGGTGCGCATTTTCCATTCAAAATTGCGATATCCCCGCTATCCCCCGCCATCCGATAGTAAAGGGAAACTGCCTTACGTCCCGTCTACATGAGCGCATATGCGACTATTCCTCGTCACAGGCGCGCGGATTACGCCACGGTGAGAGCTACTACGTATAAGATTGATTGACGGTACGTTAAAATGTTAGGAAGGTTCGGACTTTATACGATAAATAATATTAAATGAAACTAAATTACTATTTTATGATTTTTTCGTTTGTCGTCGACCCTTCTATCCTTTTTCATTTACTAATAAAACATTAAACGTAACACGCCTTTGATATAACTGTCAAGTAATGACGCTCGTTCATTCTTTTCCTGACCCAACTGTGTAAAGATCTAAATTTTTTGATGAACTAATTAAACAAACCTCTGAAAATTTATAAATAATTTAATTAAATACATTTATGAACATTTTATATTGTGTAGACTGTAGAGGAAGACTTCTCCTGAAATCAAATGAAGTTAATAAAAGAGACCACGAAACATTCGTGTCAGTGAATAACGGTAGCGAGAGCTAATTTATTAATAAAGGATTTAAGCTTTTCGGTCGGTTTTAATTAAATTAAAATTTAGAATGTGGCGGCGCAGTGGTTCCCTGAGAAAATGTAGCTTTATTAAAACTTTAGTAACGACGCAAGCTGCGGGATTCCTCTGGATATATTTAATATAAGACACCGCATGATTGCGAGTCTCACACCTCAGGCTTAAGAACATAAAATCTCACGAGATGGCTTAAATAGTTTTAGTTTTCCAAGTAATCAGGGAAGATCGCTCTTATTTGGATTATTTTCTTATAAGCTACCGTAAACATGTATACAAAATTTAAACAAAATATTATAAGCTCTCGTCGTTATCGCGATGCTGGTAAATATTGAATTAAAAATTAAAATTTAGCAAGTAACAAACACGACATGAACAGCACATATACATGTCGATGCAATTAATAATGCACGGAAAGAAAAACTTAGTTAAATTTACTATAAAAAAAGTAAAACTAACCATAATTTATGGCTCTATATGTGAACTGGAATAATTTTTATTAAGAACTGCCATAAAATTATAGCAAAATTTTAGCAAAAAATTATAAAAATATTTAGGAAACCATTTATATTTTGTAAAATTTACCAAAATCTTCTGTAAAATTTATAAAATTTTTTGCAAAATTTACTAAATCATTTGTAAAATTTACTAAAATCTTTTGTAAAAATTCTGGCACATGATATTCCCAAGCGGTCATTTGTCCAAGTGCTAACCGTGCCCAACGTCGCTTGGCTTCAGTAATCGATGGTATATCCTCTTGTTCTCCACCTATTATTTTTTACGAAGAACGACATTCAAGGAATCCGTTGCATGTGATTTATGGTTTTATTCTTGTAAAAATGTTTTTAGGACACTTCTTTAAACTTGGTCATTTTTACAATAAGAAATATAATAATAGTCGTCAACAAAATGTAGCAGAAGCATTTGAAAATATTTAGCTACTGGAGTTCTACTAAAAAAATAAATCATTTTCACATTCGTTGTTTATATTTTACTTGATTTTATTAAAAATACTAACTATACTATTTATAAATTATGTGTATCTAGAATATTATTTTCTAATTAATATCATTTTTATAAGAAATCGTACAATACATTTTTTACTATAATAATTGTACTGTAGTGTTAATTAGCTATACATACATTCGTTGTAAATTATGTTTACAATATTATTTTGGTACGGATTACTAATAAACATGTAATTAATAATAATAATAAATATAGTATTTTATATAAAATCTTAAAAATAAAAATTTCACTATAGTATCTTTTCCGTGTGTGATAAAAGTACGGGAGAATCGCGCAAGATGATATAGAAGGACTAAAGTATGAACAACCTCCAAGAACTACATGTGTAGTATATTTGTAGTAAACAGTCAGTCAGTCAAAATTGAAACTATGAAAAATGGAAAATTCAATAATGTAATTGCATGTATTTTAAAGCAAATATAAGCAGCAGACTATTTATTTTATTTGACCTGTCATTGCATTTTAATGAGCTAACAGAATTAATTAAATTGCATTTTCTGTACGGTAACCAAAAGGACAACTTCCTATTTGAATTGAAATTGAACATTTGCTATTAACTAATAAATTATAATAAACAAAATAGCTAGAATATTGTTCATGGTCTTCTTTTTATTTTCCATTAATTGATAACAATAATTATGAGTCGGGCTAGATGACTTATGCTACATTGGTGTGAATATTACTCATACATGGCGGATAAATACCAGACCTCCTCTATTGGACAATTTTTATATAAAACTTAAGGAAGGTAGGTTCAAATGGCCATATAGATATAAAAATTCTGTAAACAAATAAACATGTGTCTATTCTAATATTATAGTACTATATTATAAATAGAATCCTGCCTAACAACTATCGACCAGTCGCATTGCTGTCACTTATATCAGAAGTAATGGAGAAACCAACATCTTCTACAGTACCTGGAAGGCTTCAACATTATCAGCGATCATCAATATGGTTTTCGGAAGTCCAGATCAACTGGAGATCTTCTAGCCTATGTCACCCATATTTGGAACAACGCAATCGAACATCATGGGGAGTCTCGGGCTGTTGCGCTGGATATTTCTAAAGCTTTTGATCGTGTTTAGCATGAGGGGCTTCTAAGTAACCTGCGATCCTATGGTATGCCCAGTCGATTCTGTGCATGGTTGTCTAGCTTTCTTAAGGACCGCTCTCTGCAAGTGGCGATTGACGGATTTCTCTCAGACACCTTCACCAACAATGTCGGTGTTCCTCAAGGGTCCATATTGTCTCAAACTATCTTCTTACTCTACATTAACGACCTTCTAGTGAAAACTAAAAATCCGATATTTAGTTTTGCTGACGATAGCACACTTATCTCATCTTTCTCTTTGAATGCGCAAACATCGGCTGCCGACGGACATCTTCGCAGACAGCATGAAGTATCGCGGCTCAACAAAGACCTGGAAGAAATTTTGGCTTGGGGTGATAGTAACCAAGTCGAATTTAACGCTAAAAAAAACCCAGGCAGCAATTTTCTCTAAAAAGGTTAACATTACAGAACCGGATATAGTCATGGCCAGACACGCAATCCCACTGGCTTCATCTATTAATTTGCTGGGCGTCAATCTGGGAGGAAATATGTCTTGGCATAACCACGTTGTGGCAATCGCCAGGATAGCTTCTTAGAAGCTTGGGGTACTCTTCCGAACCAGAAAGTTGTACATACCTCAACAACTTTTGACACTATACAAAGCCCAGATTCGATCATCACTAGAGTACTGCTCTCATATCTGGAGCTCTGCACCCAAACATACTCTTCGGCTACTGGATTCCATCGAAAGGAGGGCTATGCGTCTGATCGGAGACCACGAGCTGACGAAGAACCTCGACAGCCTAGAACATCGAATACAGGTTGTTGGGGATTTGACTCTCTTTTACAGATATTTTCATGGAAGGTGCTCGGCTGACCTTGCCCTCTTAATCCCGCCCAGAGCGACGAATAGCAGAAATACACGACGAACCACTGCCGCCCATCCATATGTTGTAACGGTCATTTTTGCCATTACGGAAATTTGTGTAAGACGATTAAAAATGTATTTATTTGGGATAATTAAATTAATAATTAATTTACAATTATTATATTTTATCGAACCGTGTATTACAGTAATATCGAGGGTCTTTGTCAAATCTCTAACCCAGACTGGTTCCTTTTATTCTTCCAAACATCCATCTGTTTATATTAACACCATTAAAACTAATTGCCTTTTTGAAATAGGATACTTTTCTTTTTACTGAGGTGGTTGTTTTTAAAAGGAACCTGACTATATAGACTTTAGACACTTTAGAGCGTAGTAACGTAATATAGTTCATTTTAACAAACAGTGGATATAGTCTGTTCACTATTTTGTTTCACATAATAAATGATAATTAATTAAAATTATATTACATTCGGCCATCCTGTAAAATGTCCTGTCCTCAGGACTTATCTATGACCCTTTTTACTCCTAATACATTAACTATATATATAACAACATAAACCTTAACGTCCTTAGCGAAACTGCGCACCATGCTGGACTATCGCCGTCTGCAAACTACTTTTTGCCCATTGCATTATCGCCACCTGCGAACTGCATTATGCCAACTGCATTATCGCCAACTGCGAACTGCTTTATGCCAACTGCATTATCGCCAACTGCGAACTGCTTTATGCCAACTGCATTATCGCCAACTGCGAACTGCTTTATGCCAACTGCATTATCGCCAACTGCGAACTGCTTTATGCCAACTGCATTATCGCCAACTGCGAACTGCTTTATGCCAACTGCATTATCGCCAACTGCGAACTGCTTTATGCCAACTGCATTATTCTCTTAACATGATCCATGGCTTAATTTTATCCACTGCGACCACAGTCTTATATTTCTTAAGACCTTCCCTTAGGTCTTCGACTTCATAACGGTCGTTTATCAACACACGATTTATACGAAACGGTCCTTTGAACTTTGGAAGAAGCTTTCTACTGCTACCGGTTGCTGGACCATCTGTCTTCAGAACCATGACTACTTCGCCTTCTTCATATTGCTTCGCTTCAGATCGGTTTTTATCAAACCGTTTCTTCTGAGCGATTTGATCTGCAGTTATTCTCTTGGATATGTTGGATCTTAATTGGTGGACATCAATTCGTTCCAAGGAACCTTTTATTGCATTTAATATTTTCGACTCAGCAATAGTTCGACCTTTATACCCTGCGAGTGCTTCCAATGGTGACGATCCTGTAGTTTTATTGCTACTGCAATTTAATACACTCTGTATCTGCTTTACATGGATGTCCCATAGTTCTTCCGATTGACCGCCAGCTGCGGTCGCTAGACAATTTAGCACCGTTCTATTCACTCGCTCACACTGACCATTGGATCGAGGGGTGGCGACTGCGTTAAGTACATGTTGGATCCCGTATGATGAACAAAACATCTTAAATGTCCTGGAGGTAAAAGCTGTACCTCTATCGGTTATTAGTCTGACCGGAACCCCGAACAAAAACATAATATTCATTATTATCTTAGTGACATGACGAACCTTGGTATTCTTGACAGGTTCCAGGAAAACAAACTTTGTGAATCCGTCTATTATTACCAAAATATATTGATTTCTCCTTTCACTACATACAAAGGGACCTAGGTGATCGAGGTGAAGTGTATGGAATGGTACTGGTATCTTTTCTATTGGGTGGAGTTTACCGGGTCGCTTTCCTGAAGGGTGCTTATAATATAAACAATTCAAACATGCTTTAATATATTTAGTAACAAATTTCCTCATTTTTGGAAACCAGTAGTTATCAGCTAAACGTTCCAAAGTCTTTTCTATTCCCAGATGGCCGGAGTCATCGTGGCACAACTTACAAATCTGCCATCTGGCTGTCTTGGGGACTAACCACGCTAACCGTCCATTCTCCAATCTTTTATATACTTTCTCCTCCCTTAGCAGATAATCTTTGAAGTATTGTTTAGAATTTGAACATTCAATCGTTTTTGCCAGAATCCCTTTGACTTTTGCGATTTCTTCATCCTGCATCTGCGCAACCACAACCCAATCAGCTTCTGTCAGGTTTATATTATTGATTTCTTCGTTAGCAGGGTTACGACTTAATGCATCCACGTGTGCCATTCTTTTACCTGGTCGATATTCTATTTGAAAATTGAAGTCCTGGACTTCCAACCACCAACGACCTACTCTGGGGATTAAATCCCTTTTTGTAAATGTTGTTCGTAAGGCATTGCAATCAGTAACCACTTTAAATTGCAATCCTATTAGGTACACTCTGAAAAATTTTAGAGACAGCACAACTGCTAACGTTTCTAATTCGTAAGAGTGGTATGATTTCTGTTCGGTAGTCGTCTGTTTACTAAAATAACCTACCACCCTTTTGTCTTTCGTTGATCCTTGTAACAATATTCCACTCACACCCTTGGCGCTAGCATCCGTATGTAACTCTGTAGGCAGGTTGGGATCAAATATGGCCAATATTGGCCTTGACGAGAGCAACTCTATAACTTTATTTACTGCTACTTCTTGTTCGGTCGACCATGACCACCTAATATCATTCCTAGTTAATCTGGTCAGTGGTTCAACCAGTTTAGCATAATCTTTAACAAACTTGCGGAAGTATCCCGCTAGTCCCAAAAACTGTCTTACTTGTTTGACATTTTGTGGTCTTGGCATACGTACTAAAGCGGCTATCTTCTTAATTCCTGGACGAACACCTTCTTCGCTTATTTCTCGTCCCAGATAATCTATTACTGACTTAAAGAATTCACATTTACTTAACTTCAGAGTTAGCTTGTTGTTGCGGAATATTTCGAGTACCTTCTTCAGATTTCTTAAGCCCTCTTCCACTGTTTTGCACGGTATGATAATATCATCTATATATGGATATGCAACCTTGTTTTTTAAGTTTTCAAAAACCTTGTTTATTAGTCGTTGAAATACTGCTGGCGAATTTGCTAAGCCAAACGGCATTCGTAGAAACTCGTAATGACCTTCCGGCGTGATGAAAGCTGTTTTCTCTACTGATTCTTCTGCCATTGGTACTTGATAGAAACCCGATGCCATATCTAGGGTTATAAAGTACTTATTACCTCCTAATCGATCAATCTGATCTTCTATCAATGGTAATGGAAATTTTTCCTTAACCAATTTCGTATTAACTCTACGATAATCTACTACTAGACGATGGTCTCCAGTTTTCTTTTTGACAAGAAGTACTGGACTAGCATATGGCGACACGGACTCACGAATTATTTTATTGTCTAGCAGTTCTTGAACGATTTTTCTTAATATTTCTTTCTCAGTAACCGACATTCTATACGGATTGTAAACAACGGGTTCTTCGCACTTTAGCTTTAAAGTCATTTGAGTTGCAGATGTTTTACCTAATTCTTCTAATGACAATGAGACACAGTCTCGATAGCTATTTATTAAATTCATCAATTCTGATTTCTGAATTTCGGTAACTTGGTCACCAATTTTTAACATATCAATCGATATGGAATCCTCGTTAAGAGCGTTAACATCATATTCTTCGACGTCATTTCCATCTAACGGTTTCAAAGTACGGAGGGCAACCCTATTTTTACTTTTAACCATAACTACGTGTTCTTGATTAATAAAATCTGTACCTAGCAACAAGTCGTAATTAAGTTGACTATCATCAAGTATTAACGCTAATACCGTAGCACTTACTTCTTCTACCGTAATGTGAACTGTGGCCGATATTACTGTAGTTACTGTCTTACCATTAAATGATTTTAATACTTTTTCTTCACAGTTTTCGAGGTTTAATTGTAATTTCTCCGCTGTCGACCGTCTCAATAGGGTGCAAGTACTACCTGAATCTACTAGACATTTTATTTTAACCCCATTAATACGTGCCTTTTTTATAAACATGTTGTTATGCTGAGTAAAATCATCACAGACTGCTACCGTCATGTTACCTTTATTACGGGAATCGCTCGTGCATTGGTCACGTGTATGACCAAGCTTCTTACACAGTGAACACTTTATTCTTGGTTTGCGACACTGATTGAGGAAATGATTCCCGCCACAATTGTAACATGCTATATTTTGTGTTTTCTCTCTCTTCGGTACACGCGGATGATGCTGTTCATTCCTATTAGAAAATTTATCTTTCGCAACTAGTGACTGACCACCTCTCACATTTCTCAGACCACCAATATTGCTTAAATACCCCGCTAGTTCACCAATAGACTGGAAATTAGCTGCTCTAGCTGCTAACGCTACATTCTTATCTATTATGCCCTCAATCACACTGTCTATTAAGTATCTGTCTGGAATTTCTAAATGAAGTTTATTCAATTTTGCAACTTTTTCAAAACAATAATCGCCTAAATTTTGTTGTGGCTGCGGTGCGTACGTGGCAGCTTCGACCAGTAATTTACCGAATCTAATAGTTCCCGGAAAATTATGTTGTAAGAGTTCTTTTACACCGTTCCAGTCTAATCCCGATATTTGCGCAGTGTCATCCATTTGCGCGCATTACCACGTAACCTACTGGTAGCTAATTTTAAAGTCAGTATCTTGTTCCAGCCATGGTATAACATTAATTCGTCAACCCTTTGAATCCACTCGGTAATTGTTAAATTTTCCGCGTTTGGATTGAACACTGGTATAACACTTTCGTCAATAACGGTATTTAATGACGTCGACTGAACATTACTACTAGCACTTACTTGTCTGGTGAGTCGACTTATCTTTTTTTTTAGCCTTTTAATTTTTCTACTTTGCCTGTCCTCATCCGTGGACGATGAACTGGATGATGTTGCTCGGGATCTGCGTGAACGTCCTTTCCCCATTTTTACACCGATATGACCAAACTGGTTAATCACTGCACTGATAATTCCTTTGTAACACCATAAAACTCGGACAAAAGCAATTGCCTAAAATCACTCAACACCTCGTTTTATATCACTAGCACATAGGTCTATCCCACCGCTGCTATGTAAGACGATTAAAAATGTATTTATTTGGGATAATTAAATTAATAATTAATTTACAATTATTATATTTTATCGAACCGTGTATTACAGTAATATCGAGGGTCTTTGTCAAATCTCTAACCCAGACTGGTTCCTTTTATTCTTCCAAACATCCATCTGTTTATATTAACACCATTAAAACTAATTGCCTTTTTGAAATAGGATACTTTTCTTTTTACTGAGGTGGTTGTTTTTAAAAGGAACCTGACTATATAGACTTTAGACACTTTAGAGCGTAGTAACGTAATATAGTTCGTTTTAACAAACAGTGGATATAGTCTGTTCACTATTTTGTTTCACATAATAAATGATAATTAATTAAAATTATATTACATTTGTCATTTTTATCTTCAGTTTAGTTTTTATTTCAAGTAAATACCATAGATTTATGCCTATATTTTTAAGTACTCCTCGAACTTCATTATTTAAGAATTCTTTCATCTGGAGGACTTCATCCTTGTGGAACGACCTTTCCGAGGTCGTTTTTCCCAACGAATATAACCTCCAACGATTCAAAACCAACGTGAATCGCTTTATTCGCATATGCACCACTCCCAGAATCCCCTAAAAGATGTTTCCTATAGTGCTTGTGGTTGATCATAAAAAAAATTAAGAGAACTTGTATGTAAAATGAGCAAAATATTGTGTGCCGTGTTGAAACCAATCAAATAATAAATTATTCTAACGCTTAACTATCGCCGCTCGCAGCTCCGTTAATTTATTTTCCCCAATATCTTAATAATATTAGGTAGGTACTTAAAACAAATAATTCCTAATTTAATTACGCTAAATACTTGTTTTAAGCAGTAAGTATTTTATAATTTTTTCATACTTAGTGTATAAATTCAAATAACTTAAAAGAAAACACATAATTATAATTAATAACATAGCAAGCTGGTCCTGTAAACAAATTAGGTAACCTATTAGGTCAAAAACATGTTGTTTAAGAATTGTAACCTTCGTGCAAGTATTCTTTTTCCTGCGTACACTACACTAGCATTGCTTTAATTGTCGCTTGACTAAGTCAGATGGTTTTATGTAAGAATTCTGTGGATTGCCTCGATATTACATTCACACGACGTTCCCAGGTCCCTATGGATGTCACTATTTCTATTCCAAGGAGCATTAACCATGTTCCTTCATACTTTGTTCTTAAATCGTTGGATAATGTTGGAATTGTTGTTTACGTAACCCGAAATGTGAACATAGTGCTGCAACGTACAGTTAATTTTTTTCTTAATAAAAATATTAGTACCAATAGTAGTTGGAATTATATGCTAAAACTTACGAGTTTCTTCAAAAACGCCACATATTATGCTATTAAATTAAGCCAATTTACGAAGTAATAAAATAAATTCAGTGGCATGGCCTGGGATCTTAAATTAAGGTTAACAGTCTTTGAAGAATAAACAATTCACATTCTTAGGTAGGTTGGACAAAACTTTCCAGAAAAACAATCGGGGACCTCAAAAAATTAGTATAACTTTTTTTGTCGTTTTCTGTTAATTAGAGAAAGACATAAGGTCGCCTTCCGAGTGTTCGGAACGTACTATTTATAACGCCCTTAGTAGAATAGCCCAATATTTCGTACCTGCTTTTACGTTTGATACTACCTGATTAAAAACTCTTATTTGTCGCTATTGTTAAATAAAACTATTTTCCGTTCGTTCGGAAATATTGACATTTTTGAAAGAAAAGTCAAATTTCCCTACACTTAGTCGTTGCTAGGCAACGAAAAATAACTGTAAGGAAATACCATTTCCTTACAGTTGCCAGCAGCCCGGTGAGACCGCTTATGTCTCCCTTTATTGAATCGGAGAAGGTTGATGCAGACAGAGACAGACATAGAATGCGAGCAGCACACGTTCTTAAATTATTTCACAACCGAACATCCTTCGTCTGGAAGGGGATAAAATCAAGCAACATATGATTTATAATGTGATTGAAAATGGTGGAGGAAGCGTCATTAAATTCTAAAATAATTTTTAATTTTCTATTCTTTTCACGTCTCTCGTTTTGTTGCAGGTAAGTAATTTATGATTGAAATATTTTTTTACTAATTTTTATTCGTTATTGTTATTTTACATTATAAAATTTTCCCAAACTTGTCACGCAAACTAGCAACAAACACATTTTTAAAGAATTTTACTTAAATTTTAAAATCCAGAAGTCAAAAGCTACAACATAATTATTACAGCTTAGTTATATTAACCCGTAGCCAGAATTATGATAAGTCCGTTAATATATTATTATAATAATTCTTTCTTTTCATAGTTTAATTGAGAATCCCATAATGACTGAACATTAAAGAGGACTTCGATCACTAATGTTGACAGGAGTATGCTACGAAACAAACAAATTGGAAGCCCATAATCATAATGATGGTGCATATATTTACTTGGTTAGTAGCTGTACATATAGTATTGTATTTACCTTGATTTGTTTGAAGTTGAAGATGGTAAAATATTTTATGTAAATTATGATTTATTTCCTATTTTTTAATAAAACTAATTACAACCTTCAATCTCTGAATTCTTTATTTCTAGTTTCGTTACTAGTTCAATAATAATATAAAAGTATGTAAGGACAATTTTAAAGTGATATTTACAGCTGAAAACCTATGTCAAAATCCTAATATTTGATTTTCTCTACTTAGTAAATCAAATGAAAGGGTTTCGATGTTTTCTTTGCTTAAATGTCACTTTAAAATATTGACAGTAATAAAAATTTGGACAAAAGTGACATTTGAAAAGCACGTGCGCGCCAGGCATAATGGATGTCGCCGTATCATGCCTGCTTCGATTATTTAACACGGCAGTTTGTCTTCTTCCTGGTTATAAGTATTCGTTGGTTTCCAGTGTTCTACATAAATGATTGGAAACACGTTGTTCATAAGGAATTAATTTATATTTTGAAAACCTCAATGCATTGCATACATATTTCATCTTTAAACAAAGGTCTGGAAGTATGCCATTACAACATTTCCGAGAAAGAACTCGTGTTTTTACTCGTGCGATAGTCCATAAAACGTTTATATGCATATTCGTACTTTTCGCTTGATTTCTCTGGCAATAATTCTCATGAAGCAGTATTCACTACCTCAACCAGCTCTGGAGGAGTCCCAGAAAGGGAAAATTCATCATCACTTATCATTTTATCCTGTTTTGCTTTCGGAAACACCAACAATTAAATTTATATGCGTCAAGTTTGACAATTCAATATTAATACGTTTCCATAGTAACGCAACTAATTTTATTACGAATTTCAAAGCACCATTTAATTGTGAATACAATTATTGGCGATTTTTGCAAAATTAATCAATATCTGTCGATTTTTAAACGATTTTCGGAAAAATAGTATGTTTACCTCGTAGGAAAAGCCACATTCTTGTACTCTGTGATGCTAATCTTCATCAGTCCAGGAATGTCAGGCATTTCCTACTCGGCAAACCATGTAGGTACTATTGTTGTTTTTCAGTGTTAAATTTAAGTATTGTTTGTGGAAAAACTAGGAATTCTTAACTCAATGTGGTCAGACTATGTCAAGTCTGCCGTAAACTAGATAAAAATATATACTTTCTTGAGTCACGTCCGTCGATTGTTTGTTTTTCCTAACAAAGACATAAAACCGTTCACCTGTTAAAATAAAAACAGAAACAGATAACAGATAAAAGAGATGAGGATTCTACAGATAGAATCACCGTCTCTTTCTTTGTTGTGTTTATTTTAGTAATAACAGGCGTCACATTGACGTGTACAAAGCAAATATAAATAACGGCTCCATATATGTTTCGAGTCAGTGGGCAAGGCAAAACAGCTCACCAACTAAGCGATTGAGGATTAAATATACCGAATTAAGAATTTCAATTATCAAATACAATATCGTTAAGTAATTGGCCTAGAATCACAGTTTATTCACATCAGCAACATTTTTATGTTGTGTAAACATGAAATATTTAGTTCGATTATATATGAAAGTACACTACATCCTTACGTCAATTATTTCAATTGCCTTAGTACGTTATGCCATTTACATTTGTCAAATCATTTACTGCTGCATTTCTCTTTATCCTTGACAACACGGTCTCGGCATTTTGCAAACTTGCAATATTAGTTCCATTACTTGTGTAACTTAACTATATCTTGCAAGTCTCTCTCTCTCTCTTACTTTGAAATATGAAATTAGAAAACCGAAATTATTAAATCCGACGGTAGCATTTAGACGTCAAGCCGAAATTAATTTAGCCGAACTTGTGTTAATTAGTAATGTAGCGTTAAGATTGCCTTTAAGTTGACAAGTGCTAAGTCTAACAAAGTTACCAACTACGAACGACTAGAGATTAGGTTTCTAAACACTTCATATTTCATTTCCTAAAGGTACAGTACAAGCAGAAAGGTTTTATAACGCAAAACTTTCTGAACTTAGTGTTAAGTCACCAACGGCAACGGTCTAATAATGAAATTATTTTAAGGAAAATCGGTGATTTTTAAATTTATGACTTTTCGGGTCTTTGAAATATACAGGGTGTTCCCTAATTATGTGCTAATATTTCATAGTGTGATTCCTTAGATGCTACAGGTTGTTAAAAAATTTTTAAAATTATTATTTTTTAACATCTCCGAAACTTCAATTCTGGTGTATGTTAATAAGATATCAAACACATTTTAGTTGGAATAGTTATTCTATCGCTCCACCAGTGGCGTGCCTGGAAACATCTTCTATGCTATTTTTTACAATTCAAAAACAAACCCGAAGAAATTCAAGAAATAATTGTAGGTAACTAAAACCTTCAGCAGTTTTCACACTGGTCAAAGGGCAACTGACAAGGTGCGATATTTTTACTATTAGAGTTTGTAGTTTCGACGCGGAAATTATTTTCCAGACAAACCTATTTTACTATTAATTTTGCGTGAGGTAGAGCAGGTTGTCTTCCATTTTTAAAGAATTTCGAAAAAATAAATGGAAAACGGAAGGAGTTAAGAAGGGTTAAAATATGGGGGATATTTTTTCGCTAAAATGTTAAATGAATTTTTATTTCATCAAAATGTTTACAGGTAGGGTACAGTTAGGTAATTCCATGACAAGGCAATGTCCTGATATTTTTTTAAATTTATATAGCGACATTACCTATCGACATAGAAAGTTGTGTATGTATACCTACAGTTGGCGCTAAGTGTCCTCGACGCGAGTGTTTTATTTTGTTTTTACGAGTTCAATTGTTAAAAGTTAATAAACAGCACACTTCGTTAATGAAATTATTCTGTGATTTGTTACCAAATATTATAAAACTTAAACTAAGGTAATATTCAACTTAAAATAGCCTACAATTTCAGATTGTAAAGATAACTAGTTGTAGTTTAGGCTAGAAATAACACTTTTGTTTGCTTTATTCATGACTTTTATTAAAACCCTTACCTAATGTATGAAAAATTTTGCATTTAACCTTAAAAATTACTGATAATTATTCAGCTTGCTTATCAAGTTGCGGGTTTTGTTTTATCACGACATTATATTTTATCACATGACCTATCTAATGTGTTTCAGATTACGAATAATGCACATCTAATTTTTGTGATTTTTAATTTTAGAAATTTAGAGTCTGTTAGGAAGTAGAAGAATATAGTTATATCCCTTAACTTATGACAATATAACATCATAATAAAAAAAAACATAATTTATTATTTTTTACTTATATACTTAAATATAATACCCCGACAATAAATGTCGTGTCATGTGATTACCATCAATTTTTGTCTACTAAATGCTTATTCTAAGCTTTATATGCATACCTTTACCGAAATACTTCCTTATTTATAGCAAAGATATTACATGTTAAGCAGTAACCAATTATTTGAAAGGAAGTTTGGCTTAATGTTTTTAATTATTGTTTCAACTTTAAGTATTATATTGACTTTTAGTATGTTTACTTTATTTTCAAGCTCGCAGCGTGTTATTGGCAGTTCCCATGTATCTCAGATCGGTAATAAATGAAAATCAAACAGTATCGCTAAATTCACGAGATTGTCAACTGAATATTATTGGATGCATTGCAGTGTAAAGAGCTGTAAAAACAACAAATGTATTGCCTCCTATGAAATGAATCGAGTATAGGGTATATATTACGTGTCTACTTTCGTATCGCTTAGAGCGTGGTCTTCTTCATTTGTTCTCATTCGTGTTTTTTCTATAATAATTACGAATGGGAAAGCTAATGTCGCTGTAAACGGAAAAGTAATTAGTATTGGAATAATTGTCATATTATAAAAGTATGATACGATTTACTGATGTCATTCAGGCTTTATTTTGATGCAGAAAATATTTTCAGGCGAATTTCCAATAAACGACAACTAAATAATATTTTTTGCACTAGATAGATATATCAGTCCATGGAATGGAAGTGGAGATTATACAAAACACTTCAATAACTAAACTTAACAACCTAAGAATATTTTTTTTCAATAAACTACATTAAGTAAAGTGCACTGTTTAATAGTGAAATAACGGACACTTGATCTGGTATGTAGCTAAAATATACTAAAGTAGGTACTCGATAAATATCTTATCTGAGTCACTAAAACTGTTATTTCTGAAAATATAAGAAGATCTTCGATTTTCTTAATTTATATAAAATATCTAATCTAGTGTAATAGTAAATATGTTGTTGCGACAATTTACACACAAATAATTACAATACTCGATTATAATATTTATAATGATAATTGAGATGTTCTCCTATGTATAATAATAATAATAATAAACATTTTTTATTTCAGAATTTTCAATGTCTTAAATACTTTTTTTAAACTTTTTTAATATTGTCAATTTTTAATATGATATGCAAGTCAATTGTATAGTTTTATACAGTTTAATACGCACAACTTTCGTACAATGTCAGTCTGTGTTTAGGAAATGTATAATTCAAAGTTCTTGTGAATTGTTATTCACTATTTTCGAACAAATCCAATTTTGTCTAAAATTGTAACCAAATCTGTATCATACATGTATACATACAAACAACTGTTCTACATTCCTACATTTTTCATACAGAATAATTCAAAATCTAATATGTGATTCGAAATTTGCATAGCATACCATTTTACACATTTGGCTATCTAAGTATTTAGTAAGGACCGTTCTTTGCAAGTGGCGATTGACGGAATTCCCTCAGACACTTTCACCATCAATGCCGATGTTCCCCAAGGGTCCATATTGTCTCTCACCCTCTCTTTCTCTACATTAATGACCTTGTAGTGAAAACTAAAAATCCGATATTTAGCTTCGCTGACGATAGCACACGTCGCAGACAGCATGAAGTATCACGCCTCAAGAAAGACCTGGAAGAAATTTTGGCTTGGGGTGATCGCAGTCGCCAAGATAGCTTCTCAGAAACTTGGTGTACTCTTCCGAATCAAAGTTGGACACACCTCAACAACTTTTGATACCATATAAAGCCCAGATTCGACCATCACTAGAGTACTGCTCTCATGTCTGGAGCTCTACACCCAAACATATTCTTCGGCTAATGGATTCCATCGAAAGGAGGGCCATTGGTCTGATCGGAGACCACGAGCTGACGAAGAGCCTCGACAGCCTAGCACATCGATGACAGTGTATTGTCCAAGAACATTCCCAAAAATTTAGTTGTTCGTGATATTTTTAGATGATCGGTATTAAGAGATATATTCCATTTCTTCTAATATGGATCTTGTTGTTTTAAATATTATAGCATTGGTTTTTGATGTGTTTAATATGAGCTTATTTTTGGCAAACCAATCATCTGCTTCTATAATGACTTTTCGACTCCTTAAGCCAAGAGTAAACTGACTTGGGGACGTAATAAGAAAATTGGTATCAAATGCGTAATTTGTTAGTGTATTTTCGGTCGAAAGCAGATCGGTAACGTAATTCACAAAGATAATAGGGGTCCCAATGCACTTCCTTGTAGCATTCCCAGTTTAATGTCGGCTCTACTAGATATTACTCAGTCTTTTCCCTTACCCATTATTATTGTTTGATACATTTCCGTTACAGACGATCTGATCCATTCCAAGGCAGGTCCTCGAACTTCATACAGTTCTAATTTATTAAGATACTATAATTTATTGTGTTATATGCTTGCGTCGACATACCCCTCAAATGCTGCAATCCACTAAAAGGGTCATGTTCAAAAATCTTAGAAAATGATGGAAGCAAACTAATGGGATGATAGTTTACAACTTTTGAGTCATCACCTTGTTTAAATACCGGGTCTGCCAAGGCTAATTTTAATAGATCCGGGAATATTTCGTACTTTAAAGAATTATTTATTATGTGAACTATGGGTTCTAAAATTGGTACCTTGATTAATTTACGAAGTTGATATTTCATCATGTCTGATATAGGTTTGTATTTAAGATTACCAACTATATCCAAAATTTCCTGTGGGATTGCTCACTTTACGGGAATCGTCCTGGTCACTCTATCTCTATCTTGGTAGAAAGGGGTATTTAAAGATATGCTAAATTTGTAAGTTGTCAATACAACTATGGTCGGTTTCTAATAAAAGAGCAGAATATTTAGAATCGGTATTACTTTTTACTTAATTTACCGAAACCTGTTTGCCCTATGTATGTTTTTGGACCAATCAGCACAAGTTAATTTATATATTCCTGATTTGTTAGTTTTGTCCATTTCAGTCTTATTATCTTTTATTCATCTCCAGTGCATTTCATGTAATAAATTAGAAACTTTATAGTAAAAAAATGTTTAATTTAATTTCAAACTTTATAATTTCATTTTTATCTGTAACCAGTGAAAAATTTCTATTGGTGAGCATATTCTAATTTTAAATTTTTTATTAAAAAAATTATATCTGAACACAATTTTTATTGTCGTTCGTTATACTGAAATAATGTATAATATCTATAATTAGAAATATAAATAAATATAACCCTCCCCACAGCTCAAGATTAGAGACTCTGTAATGGTTTTATTAAAACACTAACAGTTTAGTTTCATTACAAGCGGTAAGAGAACAAAACCAAAATACCAGAATATAGCCATTATCCTGAAGAAAATGGCTCAATAATAGAATATTAGTTTTGATTATCAAGAGCTTTAACAGGGTTAACAGTCTTTGAAGAATAAACAATTCACAATCTTAGGTTGATTGTAAATAACTCTCTAGAAAAACAATCGGGGAGCTCTGAAAATAGTAAGACTGTGTCACACTGTGCCAAGTCTGTCGTAAACTGGATAAAAGTATAGAATTTTGAATCACATCCGTCGATTGTTTATTTTTCCTAACAAACTGGTTACCTGTTAGAATGAAAACAGTAACAAATAGAAGATAAAAAGAGAGGGGGATTCTACAGATAGAACAAACCCCTCTCTTTTCTGTTGTGTTTATTTTTGTAATAACGGGCTTCACATTGACGTGAACAAAGCAGATAAAAATACAGGGTCCATGTTAGTTTCAGGTCGGTGGGTAAATTTGATCTCATGCATAATTTCTTGATAATAATATGTACCCATGTTACGCATGAGAACAAGATGATGTAGAAACAAATGTATAGGTTGCTGTTTAGAATTTAAATATCAAGAGCAGCCTAAAAATTTCTTAGGCGTTCATCTCATGGGCATCAGAAGTTTTGACCATCAGCTAAATCAGATTATTGAATCCACACTAACTTACCAAGATGCAACAATATTTCGAACTGTATGAAAACAAATTATACAAAGTTTCCTGAAATTTCATGAAAATATTCTAAATAGTTTTAGTGGCGATAGCCTTTGTTACAGTACATTTGTATACAGTACATAGACTGAGTGTAAAATTTTAACACGTAATTTTTACTGTGACGTGAGTATGTAATATGCATTGCATGCCAACGCAATTATACATGCTTGAATAAACTACACATATTTACGTAGATATCAATACTCTTGTCCGCTATCCCAACTCATCACTTAAGTATGGAATTACTAATCCCCGCTCTCCAAACATTTAATGAAAACGCGTTAAGGACGCCTTTATGTTAACTAGCGAATCAATTGTCTTTTTGCATTGCGTCGACACGTAAACACTATGTAAGTGTATCATAGGTTAAGTAACCAAATTTCTGTACTTAAAATTTGAAATAATCATTTATAACGTAAACTCATCAATCAAAAATCAAATATGAAGTTGTCCGTTTTTGTGTGAAATAATTTCTTTCTCATGGAGTTTCTCAATGACGACCTGAACGTTTTCGATATCATTGAACAGCCGAAAAAATTATTTTTCTTTTGCCGTAGCAGTAGCACTTGGAACTTTTTTCTGATTTCTTTTTTGTTCCATTTCGCCAGAAAGAAATGCTGGCAGTACAATGGTACCAATGATATTCGCTACTTTGTTAACTTTTCAAAATTTGTAGCTGGTGTAAGCAAATTCATTTTAAGATAGACTTAAATTATACGGTTTCCTTAGGGCCGATATTTCAAAGTGACCTTAAGGTACAGAATGATATAAGTTATCCTTAACACAACTTTGATAGTATTTTTAAACTCCTAAAAATGTATCTTTAAGGGCGTGGTAATCTTCCACGTAAAAAAATCAATTGATCCTCAAATTAATTTAAAACAGTTATTTTAAGGTTTACTATAACGTTAAGGCTACTTTAGCTAAGTTAAGGTAACATTCAAATATCGGTCCTTAGTAATTTTTGTAAAAGCATGTTGTTTGGGGGATGGCGGAAATCCATTGTCGCGTCGCCTAGATCAGAATTAGAATCTAAGCGATCCCTATTACCTAAGTCAATAAGATTATATCCCCTAACTATGCCTACAACTTCTGGATTTTGGTTATTCATAAAAAGTTTTTCAGACGGGAGAGGCCTTTTTGCGTTGAAGATAATGCTGGATTCCCCACCTGAGCTAATACTGTCAGGGTAGGGGCTGTTTGACTTTTTTAAAGTATCAGAGTTATTTACCTTGTCCCACATGTAATTAGGACTGGCAATAATTTCGTCAAACAAGTTATCAAGCACGGCCCCTGAAGGGGGCCTGTGAGGACCCACCTTGCCACCCGCCAGACTTGTCAGATCTGACGCCTCAACTTGACTATGACTTGAGGAGTCAGACATTTTCAGAGATTAGTTGACTTTTAAATTTATTTATTGACATTAAATAAATTCTTTTATTATCACAACGGGTGATAATATAAAAATAAATTTTTTTAAAACATTAAAATTTATTTGAATAGGTAATGGCCTTTTATTTTGAAACTACTCCCTGTAGCTTTTATTTAAAAAGAAAACTTCTTATTTCTCTCACAATTTTGTTTTTACTTATTTAAAAGAAAACCGAAAAAATATTTCTACGGCCTGCCTTTAAGTTTGATTTACACATCGGGGTAGTTGGAGTTTTTTTCGGATCCGAATTACAAAAGATTTCTTAAATTTACTTATGTCTAATCCTTACAAAAATTTTTTATAAGTAAAGCTTATAACTTTAATACAGATCCCCAAAATTATCATAAATAATTTTATCGACGCTGTCGTCTATAAAAATTCAACCAACAAAAACCAAAAGAAAGTCTCTTTTGTTTCGCAACAAATCTTGTTCCTGCGGAACACTAAAACAAAAAATTGAATAAGTAGCCCAAGAAACAATCACTAGACAGTTTCTATGGACGGCAAAAACTTTATACTTCTTCCAAGAATTCACAAATCGTAAAAATCCCTAATAAAAGGATAATGTCCCCAGCGGACACTTCGTACGCCCTATCATACTAAATAGTCCAAACGTATTACTTGAATAGTTGTTACTACTGACACACAAAGTTTTATAAACTCCCGACAGAATCTTAAAGGTCAAAGTTTTTGTTAAGTAAAGTTCTATATAGTTACTCACTATAGATTTGAACTTGAACAATATCTATAGTTTTCGTCTATCTGCGGTTATAAACTATGGCGGTTTGTCAGGGGGCACGAATTTCTTTTAACTGTCTAAGCTTTTTGGCTGACGACAGAAACCAGCCTTACTTACAAACGAGCTTCGTAAACAGATAGTCTCATTTATACCTCCCCCACTGACAATACACGCCGTGCAAGCACGTTCACCCTAAACGCGGTTGAGTAAAAACTTTCACAATTGTTCACCATTGGCCGAAGTCCCCTAATTTCGTAATTTATTGGAGATTAGGTTATTCGACTTTTGGACTAGCCTTTCTTTCGATTTCACAACCTTTGTGCAAGTGGTTGCTACTTTCAAAACAAAGTGGAATTCAGAATAGTTGAGAGCTAACACCGTATCACCACTCCGGGGTCGCTTTAGGGGGTCTCCTGACCGAAGCCTAAAAACGAGGGAGCGTTTTTCAGTTAATTGTCAAGAGGGAACCGTGTCCTGTATCTTACAACTTAACCTGTCGAGGGCTCTCACTAAACTTGCCTGTAATTTCCATCACCGGGGTATTTATGGACCGCAAAAGCTTTCTGATTGGCCAGAATAACCTTACAGCTCTTTGCGTAAAATTCAGGATGACGACAATTTTCAAAATGAGATTTTCTAACTAATGGTCAGTCCTAAAATAATAAATCATACCTCGAACTGTAGGTAATAATACTGCCTATCATATTATCAAAATTTACTAATCTTTAATTTGTATTTTGTTTTGTAATTGAAACATTATTACCCTGCATCGAGTTTTTTCTTCGCGCCACGTGCCGCAGCAGCGCTTGGCCACGCCCCGATTTTTAAGACTGGGTCTGAACGGACGGACGGGCGAGTGAACGCTGCTAGATTTCTGGGCCCTTTGAAAGGCGAGATATCTAGATATTGTATTACATAAAATTATTTATTTATGGCTCTATGAAATCTATTTTGCTATGCAGACTTTTAAATCTTTCAGACAAAGAGACTTTATACCTTCCTATTATGAAATATCATTTCACCTTCTATTTAACAAAACCCAAATCAATACCGCGTGTTGATTACCATATTTGTTTCTTAATTTTTTTATTATTTCTGGTGGTTTTTATTGTATAAACCCGGTTTATACAACAAGGCGCGATATTTAGATATTCTATTACATAAAATTATTTATTTATGGTTCTATGAAATCTATTTTGCTATGCAGACTTTTAAATCTTTCAGACAAATAGACTTTATACCTTCCTATTATGAAATATCATTTCACCCTCTATTTAACAAAACCCAAATCAATACCGCGTGTTGATTTCCCTATTTGTTTCTTAATTTTTTGATTATTTATGGTGATTTTTTATTGTATAAACCCAGTTTATACAACACCCCCCTCTCTTTAAATGCGAAAATCCCAAATATTCTCTTCGTAGCGCTTTTATCCGTTTATTTATTGTGATAAGCGGAATTATAAAAATACCTACTGTATAACGGGATTTCGGTTACTTGCGAAATATTCCCCTCATAATCATTTAGTAAATTCTCGAGATGTTCTGGTATAACGTCTTGTTCATCTATTGTGATCTTAGGGATATTATTTTGTAAATTTACCGGTTGATTATTTTGTGTTATTAGTCCTGCAAAACTGTCTTCGTCGGAATAATTTGATACGGTTTCGCATCTTTGGTACTCATCAGGGAATTCGGGTTCTGATAGTTCGTCCTCCGTATTTTCGTAATCTGAATCGAAATTTACAAAATTCCCTGTTGGCTCTAGTCTCATGTCGTTAATATGTACCGGGACTTGTTTATCGTTTACTAAAACTTCATAAACGACGTCATTGATTTTCTTAACTATTTCATGGCTTCCATTCCATGCTGGAGAAAAAGGACCCTTGTTCTTTTGCCATGCACGTATATTTACCATATCTCCGACGTCGAGTTCTACTTTTGGTTCCGACTCATTATTTATTTCATTATTTATGTATTTACTTTGTTTTCTTGTGATAGCTTTGTTTTTCTTTTGTCTCTCTTCTTTTGTTAAATTTTCACGTACAAGTGGCCATTTCTCTGTCCATTCACCAGGAGGGGGTAGCTCATACCCAAGGATTATAGCAGCAGGGGACTGTCCCGTTGCCCTACATATTCTGCTTCTTAGTGTTTGAAGTGCCCTAGGCAAATATTCCTCCCAGGAATTAGCACGCTTTTTATAAGTCAAGACTCTTAAGACTTTCTTTAACTCCTGTATTCGCCTCTCTACAGGGTTAGCTTGTTGGTGATGAATAGCAGTGAATTGCTGAGTAATATTTTGGTTTTCACAGAATTTCTTTAAAATATTACCTTTAAAGGCTCCCCCGTTATCAGTAATCAAAATTTCTGGGTTGCCATATCTCGCAATTATTTCATTCTGTAAAAATAGTGTCACGTCTTTAGCGTAGACGTTCTTTAACGCTTTTGCTTCAACCCACTTGGAAAAAATATCCTCGCACACTAAAATATACTTCGCGTCGGTTTTATCCGCAGCCGGTGTATACGGACCTAAAATATCCATCGAGATTACCTGAAAAGGATATTTGGGATTATTCGCGCGTAAAGGAGCCGTCTCCTGTTTTTGTTGCGTTTTGCAAACGCCGCAAATTTTGCACTTTCTTATATAGTCCGCGATACTGTTTTTCTGGTAACCCCAATAAAATTGTTTCCGGATCTTATTGTACGTCTCGTCTATACCTGGGTGTGCCGCATTTTCTTCGTCGTGGTATAAGTAGATTACCCTGTCTTGTAATTTACGTGGTACAATAATCCTTTCACCTTCTGGTGAAATTTTGCACAGCAATCCATTTTTGAAACATAATGTTTTATGTAGTCTTTTTTCCTGTTTGGTGGTTGGCCCTTGGCCTAAGTTCATTTCTGTTTCTAAATTCTCTAACATCCGTACTGTACGTCTAATATGTTCTGTGGATTGCTGTACCTTCTGAATTTGATCCAGCAATTTGTCTTTATTTATAATATTTATATTGGCAGGCGCTAACATTCTATCTTCATCAGTGAATTCCTCATACGGGCACAGGGCCGGATTTCGGCTTAGATAATCACACAATTGATTTTCCCTGCCTGGAATGTGTTCCACCTCAAAAGAAAATTCCTGTAATAGGAGTGCCCATCGCATTAGTTTGGATCTATGATCCTTAAACTTCGCAAGCCACGTTAACGCCTTACTGTCGGTACGTACAGTAAACGGTTTGTCCTCTAAGTACCCTCTAAACATCTTTATAGCCCAGACTATGGCTAAACACTCCTGCTCGTTTATGTGGTATTTTTGTGTAGTTTTGGAAAATTTGGCACTGGCATGGGCGATTATATGTTTTTGTTCACCCTGTTGTTGATATAATAAAGCAGCCATGCCAATGCCGCTTGAATCAGTTTGTAAAATGAATTTTTTACTGTAATCAGGTCTATGGAGAGGTGTGCTATTTTCAACTGCAATTTTGGTGTTTTCAAAGGCTTCGAATTGTTTTTCTGTTAATTTGAATTTTGAATCTTTTTTCAACAAGTCAGATAAGGGAGCTGTCAGCTCAGCAAGTCTGGGTATGTATTCTCGTAGCCAATTGCAGATGCCTAAAAACGATTGAACTTGTTTTTTATTTTGAGGCATTGTAAAATTTTTTATTTGTATCTTGTGTTTGCTGAGGGGTACCGTTTCCTCTCCCTTTATATGATAGCCCAGATATTCTATATCTGTTGTCGCTAACTGACATTTTTCTCCTGCGATTTTCAAATTATGCATAGCCAGTCTCTCAAACACGAGTCTGACGTGCTCATAATGTTCTTCTAAATTGTCGCTATAAATAACAATATCATCCAGATATACTATAACGAATTGTTGGATGAAACCAACCAGTACTTCTGCGGTCATCAATTTCTGGAAGGACCCAGGCGCATTTTTGAGCCCAAACGGCATAACATTGTACTCGTAACTGGCTCCGTCCGGCGTCGAAAAGGCTGTATACTTTTTGGATGCAGGATCCATAGGGATCTGCCAGTAGCCAGATTTTAGATCTAAAGTCGTAAAATACTTTGCCTGCGTGAGGTCTTTTAGGGCATCTTGTATGCGTGGCAACACCGCGGATTCATCAGTGGTCATAGCGTTGATGCTCTGGAAATTCATACATAGCCGAGGCTTCTTATCCGGCTTCTCGACTATGATAGGGGATGTGCTGTACGCAGAGGTGGAAGGTGATATAACGCCCGTGTTAAGTAGATCTTCTACTATATCATACAAAAGTTTCTTTTTTCTAGGATTCATAGGAAAGCACCTTTCATGTATGATTTTATTGCTTGTAATATTTATAATGTGTTGGGTGTCCCTCGTAGTTGGTTGTACTGGTCCTATTTGGAATAACTCTTTGAATTCTTGGACAAGGTTCATTATTTCTTTTGGGGTGTCAGCCTTGGCAACCGGTAAAATTATTTGACCTTCCGGTATAAAAGTTTCTCTCGCCCAAAAGACGGTCTGTCGTTTTTCACGGCCTATATAAAGGCACTGTCGGCTATAGTCTAAAACTACGCGCTCTTTAGTCAGAAATGGAGAACCAAGAATTATTGGGGTGTCCAGATTTTTCAGGACCCAACAAAAAACATTGTAATCAACACCTTTAATATTAATTGAAACAACGCACGACCCAAGGACTTGAGCATTCCTGTCAACACATGCTAACTGCATTGACGGGATCGTGGCGGGACCTAATTTCTCGGGTGCGATGTATGAAGATATTAAATTGTATGCCGCCCCCGTATCGAATAACATGTCGTATTCTAACCCGTTATAATATCCGCGTATTGTGGGGGTCAGAGGCGAGTCATTATTTAATGAAAATATTTTTTTATTTATTTGACCGACAAGATTTTTAGTTTTATTTATTGTTCCGCCCTGTCGGTCCTGTGCAAGTTTTTTGACTCAAACTTTTTGTTGATTAGTTTAAGTTTATGTTTATCGTCATTAACCGTTTTTATCTCAGGTTTTGTACTGGAAGACGCGGTTTGTTCATTATCAGGGTCATCTGATAAACCTATTTGGTTAAATTTTTTATTTTCGGAAGGTTTAGGACAGTCGTAGTCCATATGATTGCCCTGACAATGCCTACAAGGCCTAAAGTTTTTGAAATTCTTTTTTGGGGGTGGCGCGTCTTCTATTGCTTTAACGATCACCTGCGGTGTATTTTGTTTTTTATTTTCATCTCTAAGTTGATAATTAAAATTTCGTGGCGGGTTTCGCCCAAAATTAGTGTTATTATTATTTACCGAATTTCTGTCCAGGGATGCCAGGTTCTTTTGAGGAACCGTGTGTTCTTCCTTTAGGTCACGTTCAATACAGCCAGCCACGGTAACTAAACGCTCAAGTGTCGGGAGGTGCGCCGCCCTTAATCTAGATCTGATCTCTGGTTTAACTAACGTTACTACAAGCTGTAAAAAGTCGTTTTCATGCCCTAAAGGCTGTACTCTAGAGAATAATGCCCTCTTTCTTATGATAAAATCTTCGATATTTTCCGAGTTAGTTTGTTTTTTTCCGAAAAGCGATACTTGAAGCTCTACCATGTTTTCTACGCTATCAAACTTGTCTCTAAGCTTTTGTGCAAGTTCATAATAGGTTTTTACGTAACATCTATAGGGCTCGAACCACTTCTTCGCGTTTCCCTCTAACCTTTCTATAGCGTAATATATTTTGTCTTCGTTATCGATTTTATTCGCGTCGAACCAACTGTTTAAGTCATGTATGAATTGTATAGGGTCTTCGTGTTCCAGCCCTGCGAATTTTACGCGCAATGGGGTTTTTTTAGATTGGGTTTGGTTTTCAATACCGCGTGCTAATGTTTGTAATGTTTTTGCGATTTCGAGCTGAGTTAATAATTCAGTGTTTATTTTAAATTTATCTTTTTCCGTGTTTTCACGGCTTTGAATATCCGCGTAAGTGTCCCGTGGCGTGTTTTCGTTACTGCAATGAGTTTTATTTAGCAAATAAGTCTGCGCTTCTAATAATTTTTTGTTTTCCATTTTGAGTTTAAATAACTCCTCGTGCAAAATCTCATTTTTCAAAATCATGTTGTCATTTACATTTAGCGAGTTCTCATTCCCTAAATTTAATTTTTGTTCCCCACCAGGGTTATCATTTTGTATTATTAAGCTCTTATTTTTTAAATTTAATTCTCCATCACCAGGGATGCCATTTTGTAAAGGCATCTTGTTTTTTTTTAAATTTAATTCTCCATCACCAGGGATGCCATTTTGTAAAAGCATGTTGTTTGGGGGATGGCGGAAATCCATTGTCGCGTCGCCTAGATCAGAATTAGAATCTAAGCGATCCCTATTACCTAAGTCAATAAGATTATATCCCCTAACTATGCCTACAACTTCTGGATTTTGGTTATTCATAAAAAGTTTTTCAGACGGGAGAGGCCTTTTTGCGTTGAAGATAATGCTGGATTCCCCACCTGAGCTAATACTGTCAGGGTAGGGGCTGTTTGACTTTTTTAAAGTATCAGAGTTATTTACCTTGTCCCACATGTAATTAGGACTGGCAATAATTTCGTCAAACAAGTTATCAAGCACGGCCCCTGAAGGGGGCCTGTGAGGACCCACCTTGCCACCCGCCAGACTTGTCAGATCTGACGCCTCAACTTGACTATGACTTGAGGAGTCAGACATTTTCAGAGATTAGTTGACTTTTAAATTTATTTATTGACATTAAATAAATTCTTTTATTATCACAACGGGTGATAATATAAAAATAAATTTTTTTAAAACATTAAAATTTATTTGAATAGGTAATGGCCTTTTATTTTGAAACTACTCCCTGTAGCTTTTATTTAAAAAGAAAACTTCTTATTTCTCTCACAATTTTGTTTTTACTTATTTAAAAGAAAACCGAAAAAATATTTCTACGGCCTGCCTTTAAGTTTGATTTACACATCGGGGTAGTTGGAGTTTTTTTCGGATCCGAATTACAAAAGATTTCTTAAATTTACTTATGTCTAATCCTTACAAAAATTTTTTATAAGTAAAGCTTATAACTTTAATACAGATCCCCAAAATTATCATAAATAATTTTATCGACGCTGTCGTCTATAAAAATTCAACCAACAAAAACCAAAAGAAAGTCTCTTTTGTTTCGCAACAAATCTTGTTCCTGCGGAACACTAAAACAAAAAATTGAATAAGTAGCCCAAGAAACAATCACTAGACAGTTTCTATGGACGGCAAAAACTTTATACTTCTTCCAAGAATTCACAAATCGTAAAAATCCCTAATAAAAGGATAATGTCCCCAGCGGACACTTCGTACGCCCTATCATACTAAATAGTCCAAACGTATTACTTGAATAGTTGTTACTACTGACACACAAAGTTTTATAAACTCCCGACAGAATCTTAAAGGTCAAAGTTTTTGTTAAGTAAAGTTCTATATAGTTACTCACTATAGATTTGAACTTGAACAATATCTATAGTTTTCGTCTATCTGCGGTTATAAACTATGGCGGTTTGTCAGGGGGCACGAATTTCTTTTAACTGTCTAAGCTTTTTGGCTGACGACAGAAACCAGCCTTACTTACAAACGAGCTTCGTAAACAGATAGTCTCATTTATACCTCCCCCACTGACAATACACGCCGTGCAAGCACGTTCACCCTAAACGCGGTTGAGTAAAAACTTTCACAATTGTTCACCATTGGCCGAAGTCCCCTAATTTCGTAATTTATTGGAGATTAGGTTATTCGACTTTTGGACTAGCCTTTCTTTCGATTTCACAACCTTTGTGCAAGTGGTTGCTACTTTCAAAACAAAGTGGAATTCAGAATAGTTGAGAGCTAACACCGTATCACCACTCCGGGGTCGCTTTAGGGGGTCTCCTGACCGAAGCCTAAAAACGAGGGAGCGTTTTTCAGTTAATTGTCAAGAGGGAACCGTGTCCTGTATCTTACAACTTAACCTGTCGAGGGCTCTCACTAAACTTGCCTGTAATTTCCATCACCGGGGTATTTATGGACCGCAAAAGCTTTCTGATTGGCCAGAATAACCTTACAGCTCTTTGCGTAAAATTCAGGATGACGACAATTTTCAAAATGAGATTTTCTAACTAATGGTCAGTCCTAAAATAATAAATCATACCTCGAACTGTAGGTAATAATACTGCCTATCATATTATCAAAATTTACTAATCTTTAATTTGTATTTTGTTTTGTAATTGAAACATTATTACCCTGCATCGAGTTTTTTCTTCGCGCCACGTGCCGCAGCAGCGCTTGGCCACGCCCCGATTTTTAAGACTGGGTCTGAACGGACGGACGGGCGAGTGAACGCTGCTAGATTTCTGGGCCCTTTGAAAGGCGAGATATCTAGATATTGTATTACATAAAATTATTTATTTATGGCTCTATGAAATCTATTTTGCTATGCAGACTTTTAAATCTTTCAGACAAAGAGACTTTATACCTTCCTATTATGAAATATCATTTCACCTTCTATTTAACAAAACCCAAATCAATACCGCGTGTTGATTACCATATTTGTTTCTTAATTTTTTTATTATTTCTGGTGGTTTTTATTGTATAAACCCGGTTTATACAACAAGGCGCGATATTTAGATATTCTATTACATAAAATTATTTATTTATGGTTCTATGAAATCTATTTTGCTATGCAGACTTTTAAATCTTTCAGACAAATAGACTTTATACCTTCCTATTATGAAATATCATTTCACCCTCTATTTAACAAAACCCAAATCAATACCGCGTGTTGATTTCCCTATTTGTTTCTTAATTTTTTGATTATTTATGGTGATTTTTTATTGTATAAACCCAGTTTATACAACATAATTCCATACTAAAGCGATGTGTTGTGAAAGCGAGCATTAGGAAAGCGTAAAATTTAAGTTTACCTTAAAATGAATCTGCTTGCACCAACTGCAAATTTTGAAAATTTAATAAAATACAAAATAACAGCGGCATCTGGTTGTGACTTTTGTAACGGAACAATAAATATATATTTTAAAAAATGTTAAAAAAGGAAATTTATTTCCTACATAACATAAAGGCGTCCTTATCGTGTTTTTATTAAATGTGGTGCAAGCCGGCATAAATGATATAACATCAAAAAGTCCATTATTATTAGACTATAGGACAACAAACAAAAAGCAAGTATATTTGGTGAACCCTTGACAACACAACTTGGAGACGCGGTCTGCGGTCAAGCCAGGCCAGTGGGACCAACCCTGCAACCGCGGCCATTTATTTGACGGTCGTTAACGCTGTCCACTTTATTTCTTAGGTCTCACTGGTCGTAGCTTCAAAGCAGTGACGTAGTCAAGGCATAACCTTAGGTCGATTGCCGTCATCTACTAAAATGAATATTTCTGCGGACTGGTCTGTAATAAATGCGCCATAGAGTAACCACAGATTCTACACATCAAAATTATAGGTTTGAGCATACTTTAGTAAAATGTTGGTCGTTGATGAGATAAAGTTTAATCTCTAAATTAATTCTTAAATATTTCTTTCATAGATATAAAAATTTGTAATTGGATCTTTTTGAGGGCGAGTAAAATGAATCTATTCCTGTGTTTCAAATAACTTGTAAAGGGCGCAAGAGCATATTATTTTCTCAGATTTATATACCAGGTGTTCAGAATTTAGAAAAATATGAAAAAAACTACAAAGTACCCTTATGTGTAAAGATAAGAAAAAAAGAACTAATTACTAAAAGTTATTGATGTTGAAAAGCTACGCCTTAATACTAAAAATTTTGACTCATTGCCTAAATGTACAGGAACTGGCATTTTTTTAAAAATTTTTTTTTCTCGCAAGATTTAAGTCGAACCGTATAAGTTTAAACTACTTAAACAGTGTTTTAACTTATTTACAAAAATTTAAGTTAATTTAAACGAAATCATATTTAATGTAATGGGGGGTGTAACTTTTTGCCAGTCTCGGTAAATTTAGGTAATGAGTCAAAATTTTGTATTGAAGCGAAGCTTTTCAACCTAACAACTTTTACTAATTACTTTTCATTGTATCTTCACACATTGTTGTTAGTATTTTTTCATATTTTTCTAAATTTTGAACACACGGTATATAAATTTGTGAAAATAATATTTTTGGGTCGTTTAAGCATTCTAAAAAATCGAAATTTATGCAAAAAATCTTGTTCTGGTTTGTTCGGGTTTGTTCGACAGGGGCCCGAACCGGCCTTTGGAATATCAAAACAGGCAACAAAAACAACATTAGATAGATGGTCGAAAAAACAACACCTATCTCGATGGCAAGGGTTACCTGGTCAAATACACGCACGGGCCGTAATTGAAAAACCATCGAAAATATTATCGGATGGGGTGCTAACCCTGACGCGGCCCCAGTAGAAAAAACTGATGGGTCTGCTAACTAACAGGCCACTGCCACTAGCGAAAACAAATTCAACGGATGGGTATAAACAACGGATCCATTGAATACAGACTCTGCCTCGAAGAGGATGAAACCGCCTCACACATAATATACCGCCGCGTAGCGTTGTCTCGTAGACGACAAAATATCTTCGGGAACATACAACGTGATGACAACCTCCCACATGACAAGCTTGGTAGAAGATTACTGGACCTCATAGAAGGAGCAAACATCTTCTAACAAGATCCGGGTACACAATAAGCCGAAAGGCTGCAGTGATAGAAGTTCGGGCCTTTTAAACCGACCCCCTCCTTTAACCAACCAATCATACTCGGCGTTCGGGGAGGCCTATTCCCCGGAGAAAAGCCGTTTAGCATAATTTGTTAATTCTTTATTGTACAATGCATCTTTGGCTAAAAAACTATTTATCTTGCATTTGCTGATAAACTAGCTTAAATTGAAAATTGGGTTTACAACAGAGCAAAAAGGAAATAGTAATTCCGAATTTTATTTTTCCCTGTACTCGAGTAGGTTGAACGATATTAGAAACCTTACAAACATAAAACAATCTTAAATTTTTATTTTAAAAAACTGGTTATTGACTACATGCGCTACTGAACAAAGACTGAATTATACGAAGGGAGAAAATACGAGTGTGGTGCAATTTATCCGTCAGCCACTGAACGTTCCTACGTGGCCGGTTAAACGAATCTAAAAATCTTTATCGCCATAAAAAACAAAACAGTTCTTGTGGACCCAAAGACCTTTTCGGAAAGTCGAAGAATCGATAAAGTATTTTATATACTTTGCAGTTGCAAGGTACAATATAAAATGTAGTTCTCTTATGAGCGTGCGGAGAAGTACATTATCTATACTTATTTGCGTATGAAAAATGAAAAACCACTCATTTACACAGAAAATTCTGACAAGAGTAGGTAAGCAGATTTTTTTTGCTCACTCTTGCCTGGAAATATTAATAATACATTATATGGCAACTGGTGATGAGATTATTTTCGCTTAAAATTATGTTGTAATTAATAAAGTTTTTATTAATATTTGCTGTATTTTTATGCCACTTTGTTGGGTAAATCACACTTTATTGTAGGTATGTTGAATAAAACAATAAAACCATGAAGTAAACACTTGATAAAGCCCCTTTATAAATTCTTGTTTTGAAACGGATGGCAAGTTTAACATGACATGTCTGTAAAATAAATAACTTAATGTTTTTTTTTGTATATTCGAAACCCTTTGATCAAACAAAGTTATGGCATCACCCAGTAGATAGATGTACGTTTTAACCAATAAGTAGTGATTTTTGTGTCATGTCGAAATTTGTTCGGTTTTATCTTAAAATATTAAGAGAAAAAGTTATTTTTCGTGTTTTCATGCTTATCTAATCTAAAAGAAGACAAAGAAATAAATTATATCCGATAAAAATCACCGTTAATGTTTTTGTCAACACGCCATACTCACTATTTCAACTCTTAATTGGATAACATCAAGAAGATTCTTTTTCCATTTGACATTTTTGTGGTTCCCATTAAGTAAAACTCAATTGGAAAAGTTAGGCAATAATTCGGCGGAGTTCTTCCAAAGAAAAACGAATAAAAACAAAATCTCCGAGAAAGTTTACTTTCGAATGTAGCTTTAATCGATACTCAATAAGTTGAATATAATTCCTGGTTTATAATCCAAGCGTGAACCTCCGATAATTAACTGGGTAATATCGAAAATAGGTTTCTGTTTCCCTTTCATTGGTAAACATTTCTTACGCTGTGAGTAGGTCGGCATTATACAGCGTATATGGTAGAAAGTACAATAAAGGAAAATTTTCTTATCCTTCATATTATCGTACAGAGTGGGCAAAAAATTGGTGATAATAAAATACCCTTATTTATAAAAAAAAATAAATAAAAATGCTGTTTTGAAGCTTTTTCTAGAATTATGTTCTGTCACTAAATATGCTGACGAGAAACAGCCACCAATAATTAGGTATTTTATGAAACGAAATAAAACTTTGTTTCAAGTACAAATTAAATACATAACTTCTTAACGTAAAAAAGTTCTGTACAAATTAAATACATAACTTCTTAACGTAAAAAAGTTCTAACTATATAAAACAACTGTCAAATTTCTATTGAGCCACCATAATTTTCGATATATCGTTCTAGTTTTTTTTATTCTTCTTCCTATTACTGTGCAGGTTTGCATTATTCTGTTTCGTAGAATTTCAACTCTTGCGGGTTTATCTCGGTAGACAATTTCTTTTAATATACCCCATAAACAAAAGTATAGGGGCGTCAAATCAGGACCTCTAGCAGGCCTATTTGTAAATTGTCTATGTCTAAGCGTGTCTGCAATGAAATAAAAAATGAATAAAATAAAATAATAAGATAAAATTAACTAGTTATGATTCATTCTCGTCAGTATGTTTAGAGAGAAAATATAATTCTAGAAAATGCTTCAAAACAGTTGAATGTATATTTAGAACTAAGGGTATTTTATTCTCAGTTTAATTTCACATTTTTTTGGTCATTCTGTACAATATTTCGAATACTCGTCTATGGCTAAAGAGGTTTTCAGCCAAGCAAAAATTTTAGCAGGAGTGACTTTTTTCGATAAAATGAAGGATAAAAAGTTTCCCATTTGTTCCACTTTACATTTTCTACCACACACGCTATTTTTAAAAAAAGAACAAAACGCGTTGTTTTGAGATTTCTACCTATTCATTTAGTTACTGCAATAATTGTATCGTCAATTGTGGATTTTCAGGCGGGTAGTAACACTAACAGACGCATATTTAGTCACGAATTAGAATAAGTTCTATTTTTCTGCTAAATTTTATATCAATTTGAACGTATCAACATGAATTTTTATTAAAGAAGTTGAGTTATGGTTATAAATTTCAAAAAGTATTTTGTAGTTTCTTCGAGTTTATTCCAGACGGATGCAAAATCTTCAGATAGTCCGTTATAACACGTAGGCTTGAATAAATTCACGAAGAACTTCACAAGTGTAACAACGGACAGTTTTACAGATAGAAACCATTTGAAAATACGTGCATGTTCAGCATTCACCTGAAGACGACTATAGATATTTATCAGTTGAAACGTTGTGATATAAATAAATAAATAAAGACAATGGAAGTACAAAATACGCTCTATCACTCATGATACAACATTATCTCTAACCTTCAAAGATATTTTCTTTGTTTTATAACCCACAAGATAACCAAGATAAGTGATAGGTAGGTTAAGCGGTAGGTAATTAAGGTATTCCAAGGAATTGTATAGCGCTGATAGGCGTTTTGATTTTATTGTATGTACATAAATATTCTATATATTGTAACAACTTTTGACCATTCGGGGGAAAAACAAAAGCATTGAAGTTGTTGTGTTTTGCGACGCGAATAACATGGCGTCCATTAAAAGAAAGTTTTTAAGTTTAAAATAGAATAATCGATTCGATGAGAAATATATACGGAATATAAAATACATTAATGAAGCATACAAAAACTCAACGACATTGAATTTTTTTAATATTATAGGAGAATTCTAAAGTCGCGTCCTCATTGAGGCGACATTGTCGATCGACCTGGTCTTTCTATTTTTTTCTGTCTCTTTGGTGTGGCCGGGCGAAGCTTTTTCTACTTATTGATTGAAATGGTCGATCGACAATGTCAACTTGGTGTGGATGAGGCATTACAATGCACAACAAATCTAATAAACTGAAAATTCAGTAGACAATCAAATTGTAAAAAATAAATTGATTAAAATATATGTTTGAAACTACAACATGCAATAAAATTATAAATTGAAATCTTTATTTTAAAACAATAATGTGCATTCACCTGAATACTATACTCTAATCAGAGCCTGATAGCACTGGCCTCGAGCATCTTTAAGTAATAAATTCACAATGCTGGACGTATTCCTAATTAAATCCCTAAATACAATTTCACTCGATTAATTTTTTTTATTATAAGCCTTAGCCGCTCTTACTATTGGGTTACTCAATCCTACATTCGTCCTGGTAGTTACACAATATATATTATTTTGCATTATATAGTTACAGTTAGATCTTGTCATCATTTATATTTTGTGTTTCGTGTGGCTTACAAAATTTTCAAGTTTTTAAACGAAAGTACTAAGCTTTTTTAATAAAAATCAATTTATGAAAACTATACTATAAATAACCTATAACAACCAGTGCTGGGAACCGGGAATGTCTAATATTCCATCGGTAACGAAAAACATTTCATCTCTAACAGCTTCATTTCTAGATTTTGAAAATCGCATGATGATATAAACGTAAAATTATTTTGTTTTAGATGGAACGTGGATCTATTCCAATAGTAACGAAATTATTTCATGGCTTTATACGCAATTATTGGTAACCTTTGTCAAGAAATATTATTGTTTGCAACAATAAATCATATTTTTAATGATATTTAAATAAAATAAAATACGTATGATGCATCAATGTCCATTTTAAAAATAAATTTTCGACATTAGTACAATACAGAAGTTTTTATATCTGCGGCCGTCATAATCACGTCCATTATCTGCTGACGTGGTTTTCTCTTATTTGATCTACATAATATCGATTTCAATCATACTGTTACATGTGCTGACGCACGTTTGCCTTTTCCGCGGTTCAACTGGATATGTATCACAACAAACCACCAGAAGGAAACTTTATGTAATTTCCATTACCCAATTTTAAATATTTAAAGTGCCCTTACATAAAATTACTTTCAATTGCCTACTTACCTAGGTGGTGACAAAGTAAAAGTTTTGATTAATTTGTTTATTTAACTCCCAGAAGCACTCACATTGTTTAGTTATATCATTATAAATGCATGTCATAAAAGTTAATCGCGAAAAGTTTTAATTCTGTATTCGGTCTATGCTCCGTATAGCTTTTATATTAAAATTTAATTAGAGAGACAATTTATTATTCATGCGCATATAAGAGCGCATTATAACTTCGAAAGTTTCGCATTGCTTTTAAAATATTTGCCCGTTTTAAACATGGCCTGGCCAAAGAGAATGTCTAATTTAATTTAATTGAGATTTTCAGAGACAAAAATACACAAAGTCCAAACAAGTTTTGCTACACTTAAAAGGATTTAAAAACTCAGAACTTTGAGAAGTAAGGCCAAACTTAAATATATTCGGATGCATTAGCTTTATCTTTTTATAATGAAATTTTCGTTTCCGCTGAAAAAATAATAACAAAAAAGAAGCAGCAGTGGAAATATTGGATGAAATTACTGATGTAAACAAATGCTTTTGTTGTGTACTTAAAGTATGCTGTACACCAGCATTAGATTAACTCATGGATTTTTTAAAATATAATCTGAAATTTACCGATATTTATTAATTATTAAAATTACATTAATTCGGTAATAAAATTACCGAAATAATTACATTTGAGCGTAATGTGAAAAACGGCGAATCCTCGTAAATATTTAGAAATTAATAGTCGACACCTCATGAGGTTAGCATTGCCGTTTATTTGGATTTTAAAAAATGGCTAGACAGTGCTCTATAAGAGAGACAAGGAGCGCTAAGAGTTTTGCGGGATTTTGCTACACCGCATAAAAAAAAAGCCGAAAAGTCAGTAGTTTCCAAGTTTTTGTTCTTGGTAAGTGCTTCTTTTATAGCGTGAACAAAGATTATAAATTCTTCTCATGCAAAAGAGGAAAATTATCTACTGCGGTATTTTAAGGAATATTATATACGTCTATTACTGGTAGGATTCCAGTAGTTCTTATCCTATTTCCTTAAAATATTATATTAATTAGATAACAAAATCGCAAGCCTCATATATTCTTAGTAGTAAAATATATTAAGAATCAAAATTAGAAGAAAAAACAGTAATTTTAAAATGATACTGTACTTAAATGCAACTGCAATACATGTAAATGTATTGTTAAAGCCTAAAAGTACCACAATAATTGCTGTAAAATGTTGTCATGGAATTTAGTGAAATTTTACTAAAATCGAGACAATCCATTCAAAATGGTGATTCGAACGGAGTAATTAAATTTCGTACCACGATACTGTCCTGTGACTTAATTATTAAAAATACCTAGTATATGCATACTCTTGATATATTTTCTTATAACATGGTATTTTATAAAATCTGATTTTTTAAGATTTAGATCAATTTTTATAGTTTCCGATTACTTATTTTCTTTTTTTTATATACACATATTGACTGGTCACTATTCCAATTTTCATGTTAAACATACCATTAATGTGTAAATGAGTGCACTCCATTATAAATGGTAAAGTTCCATGATCGAAGACAAAACTATTACCTAATAGATGCAACAGAAAATAAATATTACCAAATTTGGTTAGTTAACGGTAATATAGAAATATCCTAAGAAACACATTAACCGAAACTAAGCATAAGTTGTGTTATTACCGGTCAAAAATCGAAATGAACAGTTACTATAACAGTTATAAGGGTAAGGTGTTCTCTTTCACTGATGATTAATATCCATGTCATACAATCAATTGCCCCCTAGCTTAAACAGAAAAAAAATATCAAATGCCGTTATTGAAATATAGTACGTCAGTGAGTGACCGTCAAGATAAAAATGATTCCAAATTTTAAATCTTAACATAAATTTGATTATAGCAGCAATTCGAAAATATTTAGAGATTTTGTATCTTATCTTTAAATTAAATCTTATTGTATTGCAACATTTATTCTACAGAATATTTCACACCGCCATTTTTAAACCAATCAGAGACAGGTGTTTTGTTTGGTTATCATGGAAACCCAAAATATTTCCGGATATGTTCATCGTCCAGGGTATATACCTGGACGTGGAAATATTTATATCGAAATATCGACGACTATCGATATTCGATATATTTAAAGTATTTCTCGAAATATTATATTTAATTAAGGTTCTGGAAATAATCTTATGAAATATAACTCCAACGTCGTTTCAATTATCGCTTAAAGTTGTCAATGCAACACTCAAACGAGCGAAGCTCGAGTCAAACATACGGTCTCGACTTATTGAATCACGAGAGCGAAGCTCGAGTGATTTAATCAACGACAATTCTAAAACAAAACTTATTGTGCCCATGAAAAGTTTTATTGAGAAAAACGAGCTCTTGTTATATTACCTTGATAAAACTAACAAAAATTGATTAGAATAAATTTATTTTACAGTTGTGTTTTTTACTCGCAATTTTGTATTTTGCGCTACAAAAAATGCTCGTAAAAACATGATGCACTTTTAATCCTTATAATATAATATATATTTACGCTACTCCTACTACAGACGTAATGGTTAAAAAATTAATCAATGATCAAGATGCCAATTTAAATAAATTTTAGAAAACTCACAACCATAGTCAGCCTGAACATATGAAGTCATTCATTCATTTAACAATTTCGTGTCACATATTGTGATTATTTGGGTTAAATGCGACAATTCAATTATTTCATATAAATCTATTTTCTAAGCAAACAATTTTTATAATACAAAATGATTTTTTTAAACTTCGGATCCATGTCTGGTATAGACACCGTGTGTGTTTGCTTGAATTTATTTTCGACACTCAGGAACGTAAGAGCATATATTAATTTAAAAAATTAGTTTAGTGACAAATTATTAAGTACTTATTAACCTGAAGAATACTTTAATATGTCAATTTTGCTATTATTTTCCATTGAAATTGTAAAACAACCAAACCATTTAACAATTTCAAAGTGTGACACGTTTTCTTTATCTGGTCAATGGCGACGACCTAACATTTTAATCACCCGCGGCCTAAACACACAAAGGGACGGACGCCCTTATTAGGGAGCCCCGCGCAGGCCGGTTAAAACCTGCAAGTAATTAATTCTGGATAACATTGAACCCTTTCCCTTTACTGGTTTATTAAAATTCGGCGGTTAGAGGACCGATGAGTTGTCTGTCTTGACGTTATTCCCATAGTTTGGGATTTTAGTTGGGAACTATTTAATGGATATAGCGGTAGCTATGTCAGATATTCATAAAATATAATGAAAATTATTTGGGTTTAAGGGTTATCTATCTATCACCTTTACGAGCTCTTGAGCTTCAGGTTGATAATAGATGCTTTCCGACCTGCGTTTGGATAGTCAGGAAACTACTTCTATTTAAAATTCTTGGTACTTTCTTAAATTTCCAAGATTACAAATAAGAAAAGTATATTTAGGTCCGGTTAATAATGTGCTGGCAAAATGTCTGGCACTTATCAACAAGATAAGTTTAACCTGTCTGGTAAACTTCCTGGTAATGAAGATTGTGTTTATCAATTATTTTTTGCCTTGCTGGTACCAAACGAACAGACAAGGCACTGATATAACAAAAGCCAGTGGCAATAATTAAATTATTATTATTATTTTACTTTACTTTCCGAATTGTGTGCGTGATGAACAGTCCAAACGAAAAAAAAAGAGGTCGACAATTTTCTCCGAATGGGAGATACATATTTAAACATTTGAGGTTAGAGTGTGCTTAACCCATTGGCAAGTCCTGAAACAGCCAAATTGTTTGCCCGGTAAGTCGACGTGCTACACAGCATTGTTTATGTTACTGTTAACGCTACCAGGAATTTATTAAATAGGATTTTTTTATTAACAGCAGGATAACCCTGCCAACACATTATTAAATAGGACACAGGAAAGTGAAACATCTGAAATCTTATAAAAATATGTTTTAAAATAGTAATTTCAAACAGACCTGAAAACGCATTATTGATAATAATAAGTAAGATCATATCTCTTAGAATCATATTACCAAGGTGAAGACTCATTACGTGAAGCGATTTTTGCACGGAAGATATTTAAAACATTAAGTTTAATGTACAAAACGCCCGACAAATGGTCATTAGCAATTTTAACGAAAATTTGTATGCAAGTGGAAAACAACAAATAAACTAAACAAGAAGTGAATTTATCCTTCATCTTTATAAAACAAGAACACTATTGCCTACTCGTTTTAAAAAAATAAATTCACATTTTTGTATTTAAGGAACCTAGGGAGTATAGAAATGAAATATGAACAAAAATGTGTGTTATTATTTATGGTTAATTAATTACCTATGAGGATAGGTATTGTGAAATGCGCTAGCCTAGCGCCTAGCCGCTAGGGTACAACTTCTGGTCAGGGGACTTAAGAATTTAAGTTTTTTTCTGATGGTCCAGTACATGAGAAAAAAAACGTTCTTTTTCCTATTGACGCGTGATAGGAACAAGATAATTTTCTAAAAATCCCCTTCCGAATTTACCCTTAATGGTATTATAAGTCCACAGTATATATGAGCACCAGTAACAAAGGCGACATATGTTCGTAGAAGAGAGCCTTAATATTAATCATGAATTGTTTTAGCTTCAACTGCGATCTACAGTCACAGTACTTTAAAATTATTTAATTTATCATTATTATTAATTAAAGTATCAAAACTAAAGAAAAACAAATTATGTTAAAACAATGTAACGGTCAACATTTATTGCTATAGAATTTATTGGCCGGTGGTGCTAGTTTTGATGGACTTAAGAGGAAAATTGTTGTTTGAGTGCAACAAATATATTAAATATATCATTTATTTTATTCAATGTTAAACTGGAGCTTGGGGTAATTATTCTTTACCGGGAAATTACATCGTACCACATTGTAAATTTCCGTGATTTTAAAGCATGAATAAATTGTAACCTGTTTGAAGAAAATTATTACGCCAGTAATTATCAGTTAATAGCCATCATGGGACAAAATGAAATGCCTTGTCATGCAAGACCGAGAAAATAATGAAGACATATTAATAATAATTTAAAACGATTACAGCGCAAAACTAAAATTAAGTTATGCTGGCCAAATGACAGAGGGAAGGCAAAATTTAAATAATTTAGGATACTAACTAATTAATTGTCCTATTAGGATGGCAAGTCATAAAAAAAAACTGTGTATATATAGTAACTAAAGAGCATTAACAAACTTCAAAATTTCAAAAATATAAAGACAGTGTAATGTGTGTCGATTCTTTAATAAACGTTTGTTTACACCTATAGTACAACTGATTTTTCGTTTTTGGATTAGAAAAACTCTACAGACCTCGGAAGAACTTCGAAATATAAAATTAGTAAGCACCAAAAATCGGAAGAAGGTACAAGATAGTGAAACCCGTCATATGAAAGAAAGTCTCTTAAATAAAGCGGAAATTGGACAAACAATTTGTCTTTCAGTAAGCGAATCAAGAAAGTCTAGTAGTATATACTGCACTTGGCAGGAACCCCCCCCCCCCCCCCCCCCCACACACACACACACACACACACACACACTTTTTTTACATTTACTCGTGGGCTGCCCTCCCAAGAGCAGTTATGATAATTGGAAGAAACCCGACCAACAACCCGATTAAAATCGCGAAAAACCGAACAATTACATACATTCGCAGAAGACCGTGCCTAATAAATATTGCACTGTTTTTCTGCCATTGCAAGCGTTAGGGTCACTGAACTGGGGACCTTCCCTAACCAGTGTCTACAATATAGATGAATCAAACCCCCTACCAACCACCCATTTCCCTCCGAAAGTGATTAGTTCTCTCCGAACTATATAATATATTCGTAGACAAGTTATTTTTACCTAAATAGCCACATATCCCATAGCCGTAGCCCTGTCACTAATTTAGGAACGGTATACTACTCAGTATTTAAAGGATACCGCCGCTACCACCCACCACCACCACCCCAAAAGAAATTACATGCATACGGCTTCTAAATATTACCATACGCATACCGCCATGGGATATGTGTGGAGGCTCCGTAAGAAATTACGTGTATACCGTTATTAATTAATTAATTAAAACCACATCATCATCAAGTTTGAATAAAATCAACACGGTTTAAGAAATAGGTTTTCAGTTTGCCTTTATGCAAAACAGTAATTTATAGTGGACTATTAAACAATAACATGGGATTTCCGATTCAAATAAATTTTTAACAAGAACTGAGAAGCAGCGGCGGCGTGGTGGTGTATTAGCGGTGGTATCCTATAAATACTGAGTAGTATACCGTTTCTAAATAGTAACAGGGCTACGGCTATGAGATATGTGGCTATTTTGGTAAAAAATAACTTGTCTACGAATATATTATATAGTTCAGAGAGAAATAATCACTTTCGGAGGGAAATGGATGGTTTGATTCATCTATACTGTAGGCACTTGGGCGGGGAAGGTCCCCAGTTTAGTGACTCAATGCTTGCAATGGCAGAAGAACAGTGCAATATTTATTATGCACGGGCTTCTGTTAATTTATTCGGGAATTGTTCGGGTTTTCGCGCTTTTAATGGGTTGTTAGTCGGGTTTCTTCCAATTATCATAGCTGCTCTTGGGAGGGCAGCCCATGAGTAAATGTAAAAAAAGTGCAGTATATACTACAAAGTCTGTTCGCCATGATTTTCCGCTCCAACATTAACAAGCCCAGATACAAAGTTACCATAGGCGGTTTTAAAAATAGAGTATGTTTATTATTATAATAACTTACTTATTAGCTTCGGCAAATAACAATACAGTTGAAAGCCTTACCTGAAAAAAAAATATAATTAGGTTGTGCAGAAACGTTCTCCTTTGAAAAATTAACGAAAAACTGAGTTTAAATATTGACACCGTGTAGAACAATGAAATATGCATTATCTTCTGTGTCTAATATGCGTAAATTATTCCTGTGATAATTTGTAACGGAGCGGACCTAGGCCTCTTATTTTTCAATGAAATTCTGACCCACGTTAGGCAAAAAGATCTATTTACTAACATAAACTAATACTTAAAATAATCAGCAAAACATTGTAAGGCGTGATTAAGATTGCATTATAATTATATTTTTCCATAATTTCTTTATAACGGATATTACAAAACTCAAGTAACCAAAATAACGCGATGACGCGCGGGATGGCTACACCGGCGACATCGGGACGAAGAACTGCGCTGACATCCTGGAGAGTATAAAAACGCTAACCACCCCATATAAGGGGGCTCTTTCTTTTAGAAATTTGGGGCTTAAAGTCAAAACGAGCTTTTCTCTGTTGGCTCAAAATTAAATAGGACTCTTTCTTTCAAAAATTTGTGGCTTAAAGTCAAAACGGACTTTTCTCCGTTTTGCTTTCTCAAAATTAAATAGAACTCTGAAATCATTTTTTTCTGTAGCTAAAGAGTACCTTACCCATTCAAATTTTATAGTTTTTTTCTCTTTTCTTTTTCTTGTTCAGAGTTTATTCAAAATAAAATACTAATCTCGTTTGTGCATATCATTCAGAATATTAATCGTTTGAAGTGTGATTTTGTCAATGTTGGTCTGGTGCAACATGAGGGTAAATTATTGAAGTTTCTGTTTCGATTCTTAATTATTGAAATCTGTTGCACTTCATAATTTGTGAGAGGCTGCGTAAAGTGATTGTCTGGAGATCACACTTTGGTTAAGTAAATGGTCAACTTCTATCTTTCCTACCAACACCTACCTTCCTACAACTTTTTGCCTTTCCCTAAAATCCTGATCATTTGTGGATTTTCGCTTATGTCGGAAAGCCTTTTTGATCTTCCCTAGAATCCTGATCATTTGTGGATTTTCGCTTATGTCGGAGAACCTTTTTGATCTTCCCTAAAATCCTGATCATTTGTGGATTTTCGCTTATGTCGGAAGGCCTTTTTGATCTTCCCTAAAATCCTGATCATTTGTGGATTTTCGCTTATGTCGGAAAACCTTTTTGATCTTCCCTAAAATCCTGATCATTTGTGGATTTTCGCTTATGTCGGAAAACCTTTTTGATCTTCCCTAGAATCCTGATCATTTGTGGATTTTCGCTTATGTCGGAAAGCCTTTTTGATCTTCCCTAAAATCCTGATCATTTGTGGATTTTCGCTTATGTCGGAAAACCTTTTTGATCTTCCCTAAAGTCCTGATCATTTGTGGATTTTCGCTTATGTCGGAAAACCTTTTTGATCTTCCCTAAAATCCTGATCATTTGTGGATTTTCGCTTATGTCGGAAAACCTTTTTGATCTTCCCTAAAGTCCTGATCATTTGTGGATTTTCGCTTATGTCGGAAAACCTATTTGATCTTCCCTAAAATCCTGATCATTTGTGGATTTTCGCTTATGTCGGAAAACCTATTTGATCTTCCCTAAAATCCTGGCCATTTGTGGATTTTCGCTTATGTCGGAAAACTTATTTGGTCTTCCTCACTTCCTACCATATCATACCATTTTCTTTTCCTGGCTATTCAAAAATATATCTCGGAATATCTATTAGTCTCATAAAATATTAAGCATCGTAATTTTATTAAATAAATTCGAATACAAAAAACTATAAAATAACAGATCGCTTTACAGGTTGTAATAAAGGGGATTTTCTTTAAGACCGGGGGCGGCCTGGTAATCAATTTAATTATGTTAAAGGTTACATTTTATAAACCTCTGGTCATTAAACATATTTCAAAAAGAACTAAGCTTTGCTAAAATAATAAAATTCTTTATTATCTCTTGTAAAAAGGTATTTTTCCCGTTAGACTGAAGTAGACGTCTATCAGCGGACTCGATAGAAACCCTTCTTCTAAAGTACGGTACTGCTCTTGGGTCATAAATCTTTCCTTTATGGGCCAATGTTCATAAACGACCCATAGCGGCCGAGATTTTAGGGTTTCGCATTGCGACAAATAATAATATTTTTTATAACTTGCACCTATGTTACCTATTTGCCGATGTCTTACCCTTTATATATGTTTTATGGGAAGGGCGTACTGATGGGAATCGGGACAAACCAGCAACTTCCTCAGGTTAGACTATGAGAACGAATATTGCAGGGAATCTCATTCTTATTTCACATTTAAATTAGCTCGGTTTCTTTAGGTTTTATTTCATATAATCGACTCACTTCTCCTTAGTGAGCGGCGCATTTTAACAGGGATTACAATGAAACTTATCTTAACTGAGTTAACGGGCGAAATATCGGGTGTTTGCTAATTTTATGTCACAACCTTTAAATTATTTTCATGGTAGAGATCATGAGCGTTCCCTCGAACATGGTTTAGGTTCGTAGGTTTATCATGCTCCCCCTTCGCACTATGGTGGGACTACTGTCCACGCTGGACACCGTAGCGAGTTCGCTCGCGAGGATGTGAGGACATTTACTGTGTTTTGAATGTGGCCTCGTTTTCCACTACCTTGATTTGCATTCTTTTGATTAGCGACCCCGGTATCGAGTATTCTATTACATAAAAGTGGCTGATGCGACGAGCCTACCCTTACTAAACAGTTACAAACTACACAACCACGTTTGTAGTAGTATTTGTAAAGTATGGGCTCTTCCGCTGTTTCCTTCTACGTGGGACGGAGGGCTACTGCCTAGCGCGACAGCACATTCCAGCAACCGTATTGAGGGAATCCTATAGAGAAATGCTACTGCCTTGAGCGACAGCTCCACAGTCTCGTCCAGTGCACGGGGTAGGTGAACCTTTGGAAATTGGAACATACCCAGATTTTCTTTTACAACCGATAGCGACCGGATTTTCCAAATTATGCGTTAGCTTAAGCCACTTTTCGGGTAGCGTACGTTTCTAAACTTTTACGAATAATTCATACTGGTTTTAACGAATCCCTGTTCAAATTCGACGCTTTGATCGGTGTAATACTTCATTTGACTTTTGTCAGCGAACTATAGGGTTACTCACACAACGTCTAAAACACAACGTAGGGTTACACAACGTAGGGCAAATTGGGTCCCAGATCTAGACGGTCTAATGAGCTTTTCCTAAAAGGACATATGCATCCGCGGCCAAATTAAAATAACCTGCCTTCCTAAGGTTAGAACACTATTCTTAATGATGCATATGAAATTTAAGGTTAGGTAAATAGACTTCCCGCGTGGAGTCGTGTGGCACTATTTGTGTGTTAACTCTGACCTCTAGGGGACCCCCCATTTTTTGTCCACTTTAAATAATTATAATTAGATGATCCATTAAAAAATCAACCTCTTATCCAAATTTAAAGATGATCGCGTTCTTTTACTTCCGCATTGGCGGGGGGCGGTAATGTTTCAGTGGTGCCGTGACCAGGAGATGAAGTTTTAAAATTACACTGAGAAGAAGGCGAAAGGGAGATATATAATATATAAAAGGTAGGTTTCCAGGAGATGAAGTTTTAAAATTACACTGAGAAGAAGGCGAAAGGGAGATATATAATATATAAAAGGTAGGTTTTCAGGAGATGAAGTTTTAAAATTACACTGAGAAGAAGGCGAAAGGGAGATATATGAGATATAAAAGGTAGGTTCTAAGGAGTTAAGTTTTAAGATTACAACGAGAAGAAAGGAGAAAGGGAGATGTATAATATATAAAAGGTAGGTTTTAAGGATATGAAGTTGTAAATTACAACGAGAAGAAGGCGAAAGGGAGATAGATAATATATAAAAGGTAGGTTTTAAGGTTTTCTAATCTTTATAACATAACTATTTCGACAGGTAAGCCGGTTCCACAATTAAGCGATCACGGTCAATTTACTGCCAAAAGATGCTCCCGAAGGTTACTGGAATTAGGGATACGCCCCACCCTCTGTTCGATCCGTCATGCCAGTTCGAATCCTGCGGAAAGGTACATGAAGGAAATTGGAAGAATGTTACGCACCTACTGTTACCACAATCAGGGAGCTTGGGCTACGATCTTAGGTAACGTGGAAGAAACTCTAAACAGCATCCCCAATAGTAGCACCGGCTACGCGCCAATGGAAATCCTAACAGGACGGAGCCTTCCGCAACTACTTGACGGCATAATCAGGAAATGTGTTTCGCCACATCCAATCCGCACCAACCAACCAATTAGGGAAATGGTGAAAAAGAACCTTAGGAAAAACGCGATCAAGCGAATAAGGAAACAAAAACGAAGGACAGTAGAGTTTGGTATTAACGAGTTAGTACTACTCAAAACCAACCCAGTGTCCGACGCCGCTGAAGGGGTAGCTGCTAAACTCTGTTTAGTTTATGACGGATCATACAGAATAATTGCGAAACCGTACCCGAACGCCTATAAACTACAAGACCCATCGACATTAAGAATAAAAGAAACTTCAACACAGCCCAAATAATACCCTATCGATCCCTCTAAGTACCTGATACCCAGGATTCCCGACAAATGTCCAGATGTGGAGTTAATAAAAAAACTGAAGGACCTTTTTGTCTGGTTGACCCTAAAAAAGTAGAAATCAGTATAATAGTTGACTTCGTCAGAAATAGAACCAGTACGTCAGAAGAAAATGAGCGAGCTCGAGGGGATATTTGACGAACTGGAAGCACACTATGTGTTCGATTTCTTATCGCAAGATCACGTGACCAGAGTCATACGCGACCCGGCGCAGCAGGACCCCCGGAGACCGCGATCCCCTCCATGTATACGGCTATACGAAGCCGTAGCTCCGATGGAGTTAGCAGTCATTCTGGGATACACGGATAAGTCCCCTATCAAAAAGCTATCCCGTCCTCCGCCGAAAACGGATGCCGCAGTAGTCAAAACATCCCCAACCGAGCGTACTGATCCCCATGCCCCAAAGAAGAAGTCCTGCGGGGCCTTCCAAAGAACGTCCGGAAGGAAATAGCACCCGAAGGATTCGTGACCACCAAAGGACCCAGGCGTACCGGAAAAAACGCCGGGGCGCCAAATGGAAGCCTTTTGTAACACTTTGTAAAATCTGCCAATAAAATGCATAGAGCTCAATTTGAGTTCAACTCTGACTTCAATGCTTATCTACTCCTTCCCAACCGCGGTGCGTTTTGTAAATAAATTAAGTATATAGTGTAAGTTTCCGTTTGTAGGTTGTAAGTAATAGGTAAGTTAGTTTTTTTATATTTTATTTATATATTTAGTAGTTTATAAAGTACAGGGGTAAGATTCAGGTTGTCGATGGTAAGGGGTACGTGAAAGTGGCTGTTGGTAGTTTCGAAATATAAATTGTTGTAAATAAATATACGATTAAAGTAGGAAGGCCACGGACTGGATTGACTGGGTTAATCATGTCTGCGACTAGGATTAAGCAAATTGCCTTAACCGACCCCACATATATAAATAGCCATTATTAGTCCATCGTATCCAGTCCGGTTGTATTTCATTTATTTTCTATATCCATTTCAGGGTATTATTTTTCGCTCAGTACTATTGGTTCGTTCAAAATAATAGGGGGCGTCTGTAACGGAGCGGACCTAGGCCTCTTATTTTTCAATGAAATTCTGACCCACGTTAGGCAAAAAGATCTATTTACTAACATAAACTAATACTTAAAATAATCAGCAAAACATTGTAAGGCGTGATTAAGATTGCATTATAATTATATTTTTCCATAATTTCTTTATAACGGATATTACAAAACTCAAGTAACCAAAATAACGCGATGACGCGCGGGATGGCTACACCGGCGACATCGGGAGTACCGGGCACTCGGAACGACCGCACAAAGAGGAAAGACGAAGAACTGCGCTGACATCCTGGAGAGTATAAAAACGCTAACCACCCCATATAAGGGGGCTCTTTCTTTTAGAAATTTGGGGCTTAAAGTCAAAACGAGCTTTTCTCTGTTGGCTCAAAATTAAATAGGACTCTTTCTTTCAAAAATTTATGGCTTAAAGTCAAAACGGACTTTTCTCCGTTTTGCTTTCTCAAAATTAAATAGAACTCTGAAATCATTTTTTTCTGTAGCTAAAGAGTACCTTACCCATTCAAATTTTATAGTTTTTTTCTCTTTTCATTTTCTTGTTCAGAGTTTATTCAAAATAAAATACTAATCTCGTTTGTGCATATCATTCAGAATATTAATCGTTTGAAGTGTGATTTTGTCAATGTTGGTCTGGTGCAACATGAGGGTAAATTATTGAAGTTTCTGTTTCGATTCTTAATTATTGAAATCTGTTGCACTTCATAATTTGTGAGAGGCTGCGTAAAGTGATTGTCTGGAGATCACACTTTGGTTAAGTAAATGGTCAACTTCTATCTTTCCTACCAACACCTACCTTCCTACACCTTTTTGCCTTTCCCTAAAATCCTGATCATTTGTGGATTTTCGCTTATGTCGGAAAGCCTTTTTGATCTTCCCTAGAATCCTGATCATTTGTGGATTTTCGCTTATGTCGGAGAACCTTTTTGATCTTCCCTAAAATCCTGATCATTTGTGGATTTTCGCTTATGTCGGAAGGCCTTTTTGATCTTCCCTAAAATCCTGATCATTTGTGGATTTTCGCTTATGTCGGAAAACCTTTTTGATCTTCCCTAAAATCCTGATCATTTGTGGATTTTCGCTTATGTCGGAAAACCTTTTTGATCTTCCCTAGAATCCTGATCATTTGTGGATTTTCGCTTATGTCGGAAAGCCTTTTTGATCTTCCCTAAAATCCTGATCATTTGTGGATTTTCGCTTATGTCGGAAAACCTTTTTGATCTTCCCTAAAGTCCTGATCATTTGTGGATTTTCGCTTATGTCGGAAAACCTTTTTGATCTTCCCTAAAATCCTGATCATTTGTGGATTTTCGCTTATGTCGGAAAACCTTTTTGATCTTCCCTAAAGTCCTGATCATTTGTGGATTTTCGCTTATGTCGGAAAACCTATTTGATCTTCCCTAAAATCCTGATCATTTGTGGATTTTCGCTTATGTCGGAAAACCTATTTGATCTTCCCTAAAATCCTGGCCATTTGTGGATTTTCGCTTATGTCGGAAAACTTATTTGGTCTTCCTCACTTCCTACCATATCATACCATTTTCTTTTCCTGGCTATTCAAAAATATATCTCGGAATATCTATTAGTCTCATAAAATATTAAGCATCGTAATTTTATTAAATAAATTCGAATACAAAAAACTATAAAATAACAGATCGCTTTACAGGTTCTAATAAAGGGGATTTTCTACCGGGGGCGGCCTGGTAATCAATTTAATTATGTTAAAGGTTACATTTTATAAACCTCTGGTCATTAAACATATTTCAAAAAGAACTAAGCTTTGCTAAAATAATAAAATTCTTTATTATCTCTTGTAAAAAGGTATTTTTCCCGTTAGACTGAAGTAGACGTCTATCAGCGGACTCGATAGAAACCCTTCTTCTAAAGTACGGTACTGCTCTTGGGTCATAAATCTTTCCTTTATGGGCCAATGTTCATAAACGACCCATAGCGGCCGAGATTTTAGGGTTTCGCATTGCGATAAATAATAATATTTTTTATAACTTGCACCTATGTTACCTATTTGCCGATGTCTTACCCTTTATATATGTTTTATGGGAAGGGCGTACTGATGGGAATCGGGACAAACCAGCAACTTCCTCAGGTTAGACTATGAGAACGAATATTGCAGGGAATCTCATTCTTATTTCACATTTAAATTAGCTCGGTTTCTTTAGGTTTTATTTCATATAATCGACTCACTTCTCCTTAGTGAGCGGCGCATTTTAACAGGGATTACAATGAAACTTATCTTAACTGAGTTAACGGGCGAAATATCGGGTGTTTGCTAATTTTATGTCACAACCTTTAAATTATTTTCATGGTAGAGATCATGAGCGTTCCCTCGAACATGGTTTAGGTTCGTAGGTTTATCATGCTCCCCCTTCGCACTATGGTGGGACTACTGTCCACGCTGGACACCGTAGCGAGTTCGCTCGCGGGGATGTGAGGACATTTACTGTGTTTTGAATGTGGCCTCGTTTTCCACTACCTTGATTTGCATTCTTTTGATTAGCGACCCCGGTATCGAGTATTCTATTACATAAAAGTGGCTGATGCGACGAGCCTACCCTTACTAAACAGTTACAAACTACACAACCACGTTTGAAGTAGTATTTGTAAAGTATGGGCTCTTCCGCTGTTTCCTTCTACGTGGGACGGAGGGCTACTGCCTAGCGCGACAGCGCATTCCAGCAACCGTATTGAGGGAATCCTATAGAGAAAGGCTACTGCCTTGAGCGACAGCTCCACAGTCTCGTCCAGTGCACGGGGTAGGTGAACCTTTGGAAATTGGAACATACCCAGATTTTCTTTTACAACCGATAGCGACCGGATTTTCCAAATTATGCGTTAGCTTAAGCCACTTTTCGGGTAGCGTACGTTTCTAAACTTTTACGAATAATTCATACTGGTTTTAACGAATCCCTGTTCAAATTCGACGCTTTGATCGGTGTAATACTTCATTTGACTTTGTCAGCGAACTATAGGGTTACTCACACAACGTCTAAAACACAACGTAGGGTTACACAACGTAGGGCAAATTGGGTCCCAGATCTAGACGGTCTAATGAGCTTTTCCTAAAAGGACATATGCATCCGCGGCCAAATTAAAATAACCTGCCTTCCTAAGGTTAGAACACTATTCTTAATGATGCATATGAAATTTAAGGTTAGGTAAATAGACTTCCCGCGTGGAGTCGTGTGGCACTATTTGTGTGTTAACTCTGACCTCTAGGGGACCCCCCCATTTTTTGTCCACTTTAAATAATTATAATTAGATGATCCATTAAAAAATCAACCAAATGATCTTATCCAAATTTAAAGATGATCGCGTTCTTTTACTTCCGCATTGGCAGGGGGCGGTAACGTTTCAAATTTTTAATTATATTTAGGTACCAAAGAGAGCCCGACAAAATCTGTACACGAAATAGACATACGCTGTAATTGCATTTTGTATATGCTTAAGAGCTAAGTTTAATCACAGGTTGCCAAACACTATTTTATGTGAAGGTTTAGCCAAATATACTTAAGCTTTTTCTAATCTAAAACTGGATTCGTAATGTTAAAGTATGGATAACGGTATGAGGAACTTGCGTTAAAAATATAATGTATACCTATACAATAATAACAAATTCAAATATGAACAATTTTTTAACTTTTTATCACAAATAACTTGAAGACAATGAGGCGTGTAGCATCAAAAATAGGCGATTTCTAGGAAATAACTAAAAAAATTATTCCTGCAATTTAAAAAAGAATTATAAAATACGGTTTACTTATCTCGTCGTGCTTTAAAAATATCTGTATTTCTCTGGTATTTGCTTTTATATCAAAACAGTATAAGTTCCAAGCACATTAAGCCAATTCCTATTTTATACCGGAAACTAGTATTCTCACAAGCCAAGTTCTCATAAGCTAAGATGCTATCATCGTAATAGACTTTATGGGTGAATTATTATAAATAGGAACACTATAAAGTGTGTCGGAGATACAGGAAATAACGACAAAAATATAAAACAAGTTTAGATTAAAAAAAATAAGGACGTGTTAATTTCCCAATGCAAAAGATTATTTATAAAGATTATAAAGATATTTATCTTTAAATAATTCCTTTATATAATTACATTTCTTATGATTCTTAGATTATATGAATAATTCTATATAGATATATTATCTATAGGGTGGTGCATCGTTGAGTTGAACATAGGAAATCCAATACACTCCTTGAGGTCGCTGAATATTGGCTCCCCCGTACATTTTATAGGAAAACTGCAATATAAGTTCTTAAAGAGGCGACATGGCAAACCCATGTGCCGAGTTTGAATCCATTTTGGTGAGCCAATCTTAAGCTATTCAATTAAACGTGATGGCAAAATCACGAACCCCGCAGTTCAGGTAATACAGCAAATACCAGCGAATTAAATTTTCACATTGACAAAACGAAAATTAGTGTCAGTGACAATATTTTCATTATTCGCTATGTTCAGATTTACGTCAATTTTTTGCAATAGCGTCATAAAAATGATTTGATGGTTTTTGCTGTATTACCTGAACTATGAGAGTTTCGTGATTTCGCCATAACGTTTAATTGAATAACTATATGGCTCACCAAAATGTATTCAAACTCTACACGTAGGTTTAACATATGGGCCTCTTCAAGAAGTTATAACATAGTTTTCCTATAAAATGTACAGGGGAGCCAATATTCAGCCCCCTCAAAAATTACATTGGATTTCCTATGTTCAACTCAATGATGCGCCATAATACATAACATATTCTACAAACAACGTTATGTTATGGTTACATTTGTGGTTTGTCCGAGTTCACGTTCACAATTTCTACTTATTATACCCAATATTATGAAAGGCTATAAACAAACTTTGTGCTACCCACCTTAGCATTTACTAATAAATATTGAAAATTTTTAAATTGGGAAGTTGACAAACTCAATTATCGGATTTAAAATTATATACTACGCGCTACCGAGTAGCAAGAAGATTTCTAACAATAATTAAGTAACCAGACAATTTTGATTGTGTCAGTGTCAGTAACATTTGCAGTTTTAATGAAAATTGGGGAAAGGGAAGTCTATCCTTAGGTTAAGAATTATGCAATTTAAAATTTAATATATTTCTAGGAACTAGCTTGACACAACAAAGACCACTCAACATCCCGTAAATATTCTCTTGATAAAATACTAATTAAATTCTTCGTTTAGCAGCTATTTATTTTTATTAATCGATAATCCAATCGTCACAAATTATTTTCCTAAACTTCTCCATTGTTGACAATCTGTCATCCTTTATTATCTTTATTCCATATTTTTCAACATGCCTCTCGATACTTTCCCCCTCGACCTGAATATAAATAAGTAAATAAAATGAGAAGTTAGGCTGATGCACATTGACTGGTAATATTTTATAATTTCAAATAAGAAAATTTTGTCACAATCAAAATTGCCCGGTTAATTAATTATTGAATATAATTAACAGAATAACTTTCATTATGAAATTTACTATAATACTGGTTAATCAGTTCTTGTTAAGTTTTTCTTTTTCATTTCTTGTTAAAATAAAAAGAAATAATAATCATTAGGCTGGTCGCCGAGTAAACTAAATGTTTGATTCTGAACCATTTCGTTGTTTGGATCGAAAATTATTTCAAAGTGTGTTGTTATTATGTAATTCACAGAAATGTTTCACGCATTAAAAAAGCATCGTACAATTATTGTAACAAAATAGCATGGACATTATTTCCTCGGCAATAAAGTTGAAGTTGAGTTAATGTAACCTCAAAGAGTCCTGTAAATTAAAGGAAAAAAAATATGTTATCTGAGTTCAACTAAAAATTGTTTGAACAATTAAATAATTATGAATAAAAAGGTACATTTTTCTGCAGTTCGTGTCCTCTCCTACAGCGAGTATGAGAATTTCTAGCTTTGGGCAATAAACCATAGGTCTATGTGCCGCAAACAAGAGCAGGAAAATGGTAAAACCGTTTCTACAATTGCTTAAGAGTTAAACCTGAACTATCGCATTTTCTGAAGGGTTTTAAATTTAAAAACCTCCTAAATTGACAGTTAAGGGTTTAAAATGACAAATGAATGAATAAGTCACCATGTCTCGTATTTTAACAACTCTTTTGTGTTTTCTTTAAATTTATATATTAAAAAATATTAATTGGAAAACGAATAACTCTGAAAAGATTAACTTTAAAGGAAAACGTGGGCGAGTCAGGAGGAATGTATCAAACTCCGAGAGTGTATTGTAGAAGTGAAAAAAAAAACTGTACTTATCTGATTTTCAATTGTTTTCAAGTTATAAGTTATAATAAACAAAGATTCATACATTAACATTTTTTAAAATTTTTTAAAATATCGGCTGCAGTATGTCTAATAAGTCGAAAAGTGAATGCCTCGCAAGTGCTAACTTTTGCTTTATAAGTGGTGTGAGGTTTGGAGATCTTGGAGGTCAACTAATAGGACCACCGCGACCAATCTACAGCCCTGGAACCGTTCGTCCAACTGTTGCTTTACCTGACAAGCGAAGTGTGCAGAACTCCATCGTGCTGATGATACAGTTGTATTCTGATGTTTACAGGAAGAGTTTTAAACACCCTATGTTAAATTTTATTTTTACCTGGCTGTATTTATTATTAATAACTTTTCAGTGTTTCCCATAAAAACCGATTTATCTCGAAAACCGCCAGATTTATCGCAATAAATTAAGAGTCGTTTTTTTAAAGAGGAATGACCAAAGTATTTAAGAAATCAGTTTTCAGCTCTGTCAAAATGTTGACCCAACGAGTGTGATGGCAAGTCAGCTCCTGACTTCACTGGCGATATAAAACATCTACTGTATTATGATTGAATGGCTCTTTTGTCGCCTCGATAAAATATAGCATATCTTCTTATGCTCCCGAGAAATTAGGAGGTACTTACACGGACACCCTGTATAAAAAAGGTGTAGAATTTTAAGCCGAATATAAAAGTATTATAATATATTTCATTTAAGAAAATATGTATTTGCTGGATGTGCTCCATTTTTGTGCCTCCTTCTATGCCATTTGTAATTGTAGCGAGGACCTATGAAATTCTACGTTAAGAATCCTGTATAAAAAATGCGATATGCGGTATACTCGCAAAAATAACGAGGGAACGAAAAACTTTTGTGAATTTTAAACAATCAATAAATTTAGACAATGCATTTTACACTTCAACTCACTCATGTTGGTGTTCGAGGATTTCTATCTCGTCATTTCATGATAAATATAAGAATAGAAAAGTTTGGCGACGTGTATTAAAGCTGAATATTTAATTCCACCATGTTTTATTTTATTTTAACTAAAAGAACATTAATATCGGTTGGATGGAAAATGCCAAATAGAATTACGAAATAATAATATGTCCAGAATCACAGAAGGAACATTATGTAGTTCGTCAATATAAAACTTATTATATTAATATACCTCTTATGAAATATAACTGTTTAAAAAATTAGGTAAGGATGAAAAAAACCATTGATTTTGTAAATCAGAAGGTATATTTGTTCAGATCCTGCCTTCAACTCAGATGAGAAATACCTTACAGGCTTTGTATGATAGTTCATATTATGAACACATCATATATTGAACAAGAAATGAAATAAAACAGATATAAGGAGAAATTAATATACATTTTCAGGAGAAAGAAAGCGAAGCAAATGAATTTGAAAAGAATGTTTAAAATATAAGTACCTTTCAAATAAAAATAATAGCTTTGTCTTTTTGTTTCTTAAACTGTTACATATTGCTAACTACAACCACACCGCTAGGTATAAGTTCCCAAGCCAAAAAACCCATATTTTAGTCCCATATGGGAAAACTTTTATTGAACTATTAAACAAACTTTATACACCGATTGGCTCTGCATAATTGGTAACAGGAGAACTTATTTTGACATTTATCACGTGACTACTTGTTTAGCTAGAAAATTTTAAAAAAATATATTTTCTCATGGAAAACTGGTATTAAAATACGAGATATCGATGAAAAGATATTTGAAAAAGTGTAATATTTCTTTTGCAAAATTTGGAAAAAATGCCAAAAATTATATTTATTTTGAGAAAAATTCAATTATTAGTTTATTTTTGTATTTCGTAAGATTAACTTTAGCAGACACGATAAAACTTGTTCAAAATTAGAAAAGACGCCCTTTCATACGCATATTGTTCCAGTAAGAAATATAAATGATAAATCTGGTTGCCAGGTAGAGGAGTGGCCGCACCCAGTCACATGGTAAAATGCTAAATTTTAACAAATAAAACTATTTAAAAACAACACAAATGTTTAAACAATAGATTGTTACCTTAGTTTTCGACTATTTTCGTTATATTCTTGAGAATATGAAACTTATGTAACTAATACTTGATATTTTTCTGAGAAAAAAATATATTTTTTGGAATTTTGGCTACAAACTTTGCAAAAGAGCATGAGATTAAAATCTATACACTTTTTTTAAATATATTTTTTTCAATTTTCCATCCAAACGAGTAAAAATAAGTTTTTCAGTTTATAAGTTTCCCATATGTGGCGAACTTTTGCCAGTCACTGTATATAGGAGGCCTTTTTTTCTACATTATTAAATTTTGTCATGTTAATTCGTCTGTAACAGTTTCGTAACCTGGGGATTCAATTCATTCTACGACTGGGCTATCGTTAAATAGGTCTTGGCAGTGAAATGGTCCACTAACAGTTTTTAGTTTGACGCCTCAGTGATGAGATATTATGGAGCTAAAGGGCTTCATAGCATGTGTTCCGCATAAAAACATCTCTTCCCCCTATCCCCCTATTATTCTGGATAATAGTATTCTTGTAAAACTTGGAGCTTCACCTCTTAGGGCATATATGCACTAGTCGGGCAACCACAGCCGCAGCATCCGGTTGAAAAACCGTTGTTGATTGCGGCCACAAGAAGGGATCATTTCGAAGATGGACTCGGAAGATCAAGTAGTCCTACAAAGACAACGGCAACCCGTAAACTAAACCGTGCACAGTGTTGCCAGAAATGATTTTAGTTGGGTACTAGATTGTTGCTTAAAAAACTACTAAAAATTATATTCACATTCATTTTTTATGGAACGTTTTTCCGACAATATAACGTGATCGCGATACTTTTGGGTCAGTGTCTAACCCTGAAATGCATATCTCTAATTCCTGTAGTTTCAAAAATAAATTAAAATTTTATATGAGATATGTCAAATTTAAATTTTAGGAAATTTACATGCATCTAAATTTTATGCGGTACCCCGTGCAATTTTTCGTATCAGGACGTAAACTACTCTGCCCTAAACTAGAATCTATTTTCTTCCAGTTTAAAAAAAATATTAAAATTGGTTATTATATAAGTATTAATATTTTTGATTTAGAAAAAAAAAATTAAATGGCGTAATGTATTTCTCATCTGTATTTACACAATTTCAGATCTTCAAAACGTCGCGGGATTGACGGCTGCATGAAATTTACCCTTACATGACCCTGATAGTACCCCCAGTCCAAATAAGAGACCGCATGTTTTTCATAAGTAGAAAAAATCTAAATATAGGAAATATCAAAACCTATCAACACAAATCAGAATATATTGATTTAAAAAAAATAAAGAATATTTACCTTATGTCTAAAAGTTTTATTTCTAATCATTATGTCTACTTGACTGATGCGTGTTTCGGTTCACTTTCTTTGTAAAGGGTAAACAGGGGTTTGTCTCATTGGTTACTTTTTCAGGACTGTGGCAAACGACATCTCGTTATATTTTCTTTGAAATGGAAATGTTTGTGATGGGACTTTCTGTGTTCATGTTGACATGTTTTATTTATTATTTTTTCGTTAAGTCTTTCCAGATCTTGACATTGACTAAATCATTATACAGATAGATAAGTTTTCATGATGTGGGATACAAAAATGTATATAATATTTAGAAGAGTTATTTCTCTATTTTTCTACCAATACAATCACTCTAGCATATTCCTTAAGTCGTACCTCTAATTTAAGAAGGTATATTGCGTCAGAAGTAAAAAAGAACATACAAGTTACTAAGAAATTAAAAAAAATGTATGCTGCGATTGCAGAAAATCCAGACAGCAGTTTTCTAAATAGTCATAGTAGAAAAAGTAATTCCACTGTCTTCATCTATTAATTTGCAGGAAGTCAATCTGGGACGAAATATCTCTGGGCATAACCACGTTGTGGAATCGCCAAGACAGCGTCGCAGAAACTTCGTATACTTTTCCGATCCAAAAAGTTGTATACACCTTAAAACTTCTGATACTCTACAAAGCCCAGATTCGACCATAACTGGAAATGTCATGTCTCGAGCTCCCTAGTTACTCTTCAGCTTCTGGATTCCCGAAAGGAGAGCCATTCGTCTGGTTGCTGATTTGACTCTCGTTTACAGGTTGACTAACCATGCCCGCTTAATTCCATCTAGAGTGATGAATAGCAGAAATGCACAATGGATCACTGCCGCCCATCCATATGTGGTTCAGCTTATAGTACTCCTGGAACTTCATTATTTGAGAATTTTTTCATCTGGAGGAAGTCAGCCTTAAGGAACGATCTTCTTGAGATAGTATTTCCTAACGAATATAACCTTCATCGATTCAAAACCAACGTGCATCGCTTTATTCGCACACGCACCAGTCCCAGAGTGCTTTAAAGGATTTTTTCTATAGTGCTGGTTTGATCATAAAAAAAATCATAGAAATGTTCAAAACTTCAGTAAAAAATCAGATACGTATGATATAAAGAAAATTTTACATAGTGTTAAACATCATAATAAAATAAGTATACAACGCCATTTCGTTTAGCAAATAAAAAAACTTAAAATAATTATTTGATAGGCAAAAAGTACAAACATTTTTTAGTGATCAAAAACTATTTCTGGGTAATATTCAACAAATTCAATATTAACCAAAAACATGAAAACTATTCGCTAAAATTGTTAACAATCTTTAAAACGCACCTAAGAAAAATAGCTTCTCAAAAGATAACATTGAATGATGAGGAATCGCAATCATGGGTCATTCGGATTTAAAAGTGCATTTAAAATATTTGATGAAACCATGTCTCTTCGACAAATTATTTATTTGTTATGATTACTCAAGCGAAAAATTGCACGTCGGAAATAGACAAAAATATCCAGTGAAAAATCAAGACGTTAGTATTTGAACTGACATACATATCCTCCAATACTGTGCACGGGATGAGTGATATTAAATATAACAAATATACAGTGTATTATGGACATTGTTTATTATAGTGAAATGTGTATCCAAGCCTAGAGAGGAAGATTATATAATATATATTTTTTTGAATAAACTGTTTAAAAAATGGGATAACGACTCCTAGAACCAGACCACATGCGCCATACCTCATAGCGTATGCACTTCAGATCCGTAAAATTCCAGATTAGAAGCAAAGTCTGCGAACTTGAAATGCGGGGTTTTGTTCCATATACAGGGTGTTATGGAAATGACGTATTATATTTAAATGGGTGACTCCTGGGGTGTCCTAGAGAAGCGCTACATATTTTTTTTTTTTTAAATCGAACGTTTAAAAAGTGGGGTAATTCACCCGTAAACCCACCCGGTTACTCCTCAACACATTCATATATGATCATATTACAATGCCAAGCTGTGTAATCAACAGATGTTCAAGCCCAATGTTGCCAAATGTGTAGAAAATAACTATAGATTCTTATAAAAATAATATTTAGTTTACCTAGTATCCAAATAGAAGTGAATCCAGGTGCCAGTACACTAGCAAGTAATCCAGGGCACAGAGACATCTTCAGGTTTTTGTTTCTTTTTCTATGGGAAAAGAAAGCTTTATGCTCATCACGTAACTTGATAGTGTGGAACTGCATAATAAGCTTATACCCACTAAACCCCATTCGGCCTCTTATTTCCAATCTCTCGGAACATTTGCACTAAATCACTTAAAGAAACACACAGACACCCACGAGTTTCCAATTTTTTTTTTTGAAGATATGCACTTATTAGATTACACAAAAGCAATAAATACTAACGCATAATTACACTTTACAATAACCTACCGTACACATAAAACAACAGCACTATAGGATACAAATTATTTCGCAATAGAAATTCAGAAATAATAAAAACGTTAATTTGTAATGGCCTAATCAAATTTATTAAACCTTTACTGAAGAAAAATGATGAAATAATTATGTTGATAGACCCTTCCATACTTTCCTTTCTAGTCTAAGCTTCCAACCAACCCTTTTAAAAAAATAGTCTCGCCCAAGCAGCGCGGGTTGCCATTACCGAGACTATCATTATTGTTTCAGAAAGGAAGGATGTTTTCTAAACATCGACATTTAAAAAAGAATATTTGCGATTAGGAATAAATTAGATATAAAAAATAAAAATAAACTTGTTATTAGAAAGAATTGAAAAATTATGAAACGTCAAAAAACAAAATAACAAAAATTTTAAAAAATAATATAAACAAAAAAATAAAGCAAATATTAAAACCTAATATTTTATAACTGCATGCATTCCAGCCACTAACAACTTGTAAACTATTTTGTTTCTGTAAAACTAGATTAATGATGATTCCTTGCAAGCTATTTCGTTTTTAGGGCCATAGTTTCGCCGGCTTTGGAAAAAAAAAGATTTCGTTCTGGATAAGCTGGACAAATACTTCTCGCAATTGCGCCGCGAGAATGGAATCCGTATTACAGTCGGCAATTCTAGCCTTCTGGCAATTAAAATTGCACGGATTCATGCGCAGTACACCGTTCTCGATCAGCTGTCTCGCGTTGCCAGAAATTGGACACGCGCCACTTTCATTGCCACTGCCGGTGCAAGTCTGGGTAGAGATGGATTATTCTGTTACTTTTAAATGTTTATTAATTGGTCGAAGCACCTATGAACAGCTAATGGCTACTGCCATTTGTAAGTAGCAGTAGCTGCTTTAACTGACAGTCAAAACGAATAGGTTTGTCCATCTCTAATTCTGGGGGTATTTTAGAGATTTCGACACTACCCACTGCTATTCTGACTGTTAGCAAGGCACCAGTTGATCGAGAACGGTTTACTGTGCATGAATTCGTGCAATTATAATTGCCATTGCACCGGAAATTTTTATTGTCGACTCTAATAAGGCTTTTAGCAAATGAAATCAGAAGCTTTCGCTCTTATTTTCTTGTGCTGGGAAAATTGAGTTTAAGATTACAACCTAGTTTTCTTGTTTTGTTATAACATTGAACATCAAAAGGTAAACATCGATGTCGACATCGATGTTTGACCTCTAACATCGATGTCGAAAACATCGAACATCGGTAACAGAACATCGATGTTTCAAAAACATCGATGAACATCGCCCAGCACTAATACGTTAATAATAAGCCGGCCGGTTTTCTAATAATGCTGTTTGAAGTAGATTTGTGTGTTAAATTGTATGTTAATACTTAAATCGGAGTTTAAATTATTTCATCTCGCGCAATATATTTTTGAGTACTAGGTAGAATATGATAGAGACCTAAGTTATTTGTTCTTTTCGTGACGGCAGTGCCCCAGTCCAGCAGTTCAATATTGACCGACGAAACCGACGTGTTATTTAGACAATAAGGGCGTACTTTTGTCTACACAGTAGCACTTTAAAATACTAATTCAGATTGAACGGTACTTTGATGTGTTGTGACGCGAAAACTATGTGATTTTGTGATGTGAGTACTTGGTGTTTTTTATAAATTAAGTTGGTTTTAAATAAGTCCGAAAAGGTAAATAAAATTGCATTTTTTTTTTAAAGGGTAAGTGGCATTTATAAACTCAGTCAGTTCAAGTTTATAAATCAGAGATTGTTTCCCAGCGAACTGAACTGAACGTAAAAGTTTATAATAATGTACCCTGAAAAATAAACAACTTGCAATCTGTCAAACGGTTATTGACTTTCTAAAGAGTTTACCCTGAAGATGTGACAACACTGTTGACATATGTTGCTTTGTTTACCTTCCTGACAGGGGCACCACGTGCTTATTTTTGGTTTGACATAAGGTCATGTACAGGGCATATTAAATTAAAGCGCCATTTTTGGATATTTTTCTTCAATTTGTTTTCATCTCAGGAATTGCCGATTTAAATATAATACGTCATTTCCATAACACCCTGTATTTGCTCAACATTAGTATTGCCGTCTGCATCAATGGCGCTCCACTCGCTCTCTTGTATCAATTTACAGCAGGAATCTATTACCACCATCTCATCGCCTGACTACGCTTTACTACTTTGTCGATAGATGGAGCATGACTTTTCATTGTTGATCCACCATACGTGCGGATATTGGCTGCACTACCGTCGCTAATTATGGCAGTTTTGAGTCGCGCATTGAATTCGTATTTTTTGCACAAAGATTCTACGGTTTACACTGATATAGTAAATTTAACTTGTGTTTGTTTATATCAGTGTAGTTTACATTTGTGTCGGATTTGTAATCGTTATTTGTAATATTGTATTTGACTAGACTGACCCAGGAGCCTGGATTTAGACTTCAAATTGAACAAAATATTTTATGGATAGACATTATAGTTTTGAACTAGTGGTATTTTGTTTTATTTTATTATAAAGGGCCAGTTGGAAATAATAGTATAACAATTTTTAAGAAATGGGAAGAATGTCATTAATTACTCCCTTGGGAGTGTTTTTGCGCAGTACACATTTTCGCACTAATTGGCGTATGAAAAGTTGTAGCTTTTAGTAATAGCACAGAAAATAGCAGAATTCTTTGGTATTAGTGAATCAATTAATTTTCTCACGCAGTATGCTTGACGCTACGGAGCGTTCTATCGTCAGCTATAGTCTGATGCTAAAAAGCAACATTACGCACTTATTTTTAAATGTATTTGTCTTCTTAGGTGAGTGAAATTTTAAGTTATTAAAATATTCTCTTCCTATAAAAAACACACGACCAAAAAACTATTAACTCAAGTATAGTCATCATCTAACAAAGCTCACGAAGTAAAACACCTCTAAAAAATCAACTGGTTTTTAGGAATCACTGTCCAAACAAAGAAGAAGTTCTTAAACTTGAAAAAGATGCTATAGATACTTTGGTGGATTTCTTGGATCAGTTATTTGATAGTTTGAACCTGGGAAAGATTTGAGAGTTGCTGTGAAGAACGGTTCATCATATTTACATTACTGGAAGGAAGCAATTTAAAAGTTAAAAAACATTTAATTTTATTAAAAAATATTTTTTATCTCCCAAGCCTCAAGAATCTAATATAAACGATAAAAATATGTTTATACAAATAAAATTCAAGTATATTTTATTTTAGCTACACTCAATGTATTACGTTGTGAATTTTGTCACTGAAAAAAAAAATAGATTACTCTCTAATTATTTATCAAATTTATTTTTGAAACTCTATACATCCAGATTTAGCTATAATACATTTCACACACAAGTTCTTTACAGGGATAATCTAATTTTTTTGTGTACTATGTTTTTTTGTTAATCTGTATTGTGTAATTATTTTTACATATACATAAAATATTTTAATAAATATTTTTTATACTACTTAGTTTTAATATCTTAACCTTATCTGAGGAGTCAGTTGTGATTCGGCCATATATATATATATATATTATTTTTCTTTTTAAATTCAAGCAATGCATATTTCTATCCATATTTTGTAAGCGAGACGTATTTGTATTTAACCGGTGAAATAGGAAAAACACGATTGCAATTGTGTTTCTTGTTTTTAAAATATAGGTTATAAATGAGCTATTTGTCTGAATTTTGAATAAAATCAAGGTTGTATATTTATGAAAAATATGGTGAATGCGCTAGTATAGCCAACAGCGCAATCTCGTAGAAAGTTTTGCAAGTTGGTCTTGAACTTCAGATTTCTAATATGGAAAAGGTGTAATATAGTTGCCGTCGCCGATAGATGGCTTACAAATATTAACAGGTTTGTTAACATGGAAGTGTCCATTCTCCCCAAACCTAAATACGAACAAACCGAAACCTAAATATTATTCTATGATTAGAAGTTAATGGAAAATATAATGCTTACTTAGTTACGTAGTATTTATTTTTTTCCTAAAATAACAAGCAAAACCTATGATCTGGCACATTCTTGAGACCATTATTATTTGAACTTAATTCGACACCTCGATTAGATTACACAGAACACTGGATAATTACACTAAGGACGGGTTTATCAGTGGAGTGTTAAGGTCGTTTAGCTTAGAGGTAAATTGTAACTCTGATGATTAAAATCAAATTTTATGATAAGTTATAATTAAAACTAAGAAAAAATAAAAACTGTTCCCATTAACGGTTTATTATATGAAAAAAATAAAACCACTGTGACACACTGACAAAGGTGACCGCACTTCCCCGTAAATTATGGGGCTTATTATACATAAAACACATACGCGATCATTTTATCGGACGGTTATTTTGGCAATTAATTAATATGACCTTAAAATAAACGGAATGAAAAAGAATTTTGTTTCACAATAGAAAGTTACCGATGAAACAGTGTAAAAGTTTCAATAATTGTCTAAGACAAATAAGTGGCAATCGGAAGTGGAAAACAAGGGAAGGACCAAAAACACAACATTATTTATGTTATGTTATTAGAAATATGTGCGGTTAGTATTTAATGTTGCAAAACATACATTTTTTGCAGTCATCGATTTTATGGAAATTATGGAAAGATTGAACAATTTTCCTTTACTTAATAAAAAAAGCAACTAAGAAGTATAATTTTAGGGAACGTGATTTGAAGTAATTGTTTTAGTGTATATAATAGTATTTTACATTGAAAATTGCCTCATGAAATTTTTATTTGACAAAACGAGTGTTTGTTATTTTTAATTCAATCGTTTTCAAAAGTTGTGAACGTCTTTAATTTATTTCTAAACAGCATTTCTTATAAAATATATCTTCTCATTTAAGGTCAATTCTGCTATATAATTTTTTTTATTTCCCCAAAGCTAAACACCACTGTTTAAGGGTTTTGGACCTTTCGATGATGCAGAAACGATTGCCAACATTGGTCTTTCTTTAAATCTAATAATAAAAAAATTCCATATGCTGGATAAATTCCACGTATCAATGTATGAGTATTACTTCTAAAGTAAATGATTATCATTATTTATTTATTTTGAATTTATTTTTTTTAGTTTTAGGTGACTGTACACGTACATGCAGTAGGGCTTCTCCTGACTGAAAATTGAGATGTGGGGAGGAACCATCACCAACACAAAGTCAATACGACTAGAACAAATACGAAATATGATGGCAAGTGAGATATAATTAAATACTGAATAATTTTTTAATACTAACAATGTTCTGTTCACTAAAAATAAAAAAAAAAATTGATTAACTAAAAACGGAATCAAAATACTGTGTGATAGTGACTATCTCTATGATCGTAACAATAAATGTTTTTTAATGTTAAAAGTATTTGCGTATTTTAATAAAAATAAGTATTTTGCGAATTCGTGTACTCAGATGGAAAGTGACGACAATCCTTAAAAAGTTCGGAGCACATATACAAAGGAGGATTACATAAGTAAACATTCAGTGTAACGATATAAAGCTACATTATATTGAATGTTATTACAGTGTGTGCATATCATATTATATTGTAAATTACAGTATATTAGGAGAATTTGACTAGCTTTCATGTGATATCCCCTAAGAGATTATATCATAAAAAATCGAATTTTTCACTTAGATTACCTGTAAGTGTGTGTCCACAATGGCGCACCGCCCTTCGCACTTAGCCTGGCACGAGATATAAACATGGACTGTGCGTATAGGAGAATGCATATAGATATTTTTGATTATATCATTACTTGGATTTTATGTAGGACAACACTATTTAAAATAACAATTAAAATGATAAAAATTATTCTTATTTTTTTAAAATTAATTAATTACCCTGTTTAAAAATATTTTTAATGTAACATCCTGTATATTAACTGATTTTCCAATTTCACGTCAAATTCTGAACATATACCACTTTGTTATATTGGCGTCTAAAATAATATCTTCTTCGTCGGAAGAAGATGACAACGCACAGTCCACGTTTATATCTCGATGTCGAGAGACAAATTGATCGACAGGCAAGGCAATAAGCTAGGCTCGGTACGCCGTTGTGGACACTACTGCGTGATGCTATGGTACCAGGCTATGGTCGAGGGCGATGTGCGGTGCTCCGTTGTGGCCATACACTAAGAACTATTTCACATAACCAGCCGAGGGTAACAAAATAGCCAACCCATGACTCTTATTCATACAAATTGTCTTCAAAGCCTTTCGTTAAATCTTGCCATTCTTAAATGTTACGTCTAGAATAGATATAGATGGAAATGAAAAAAAAAATCACAAGCAACCTATATTTCTTTTCCTAGGCCGTCCCCGAGATTTGATCTATATTATTTTCATTTTCTCCACTTAAAACTCTTTTAGCTCGACCTTTATTCATAATATGAAACCTTTTTTCATATAATAAAGTTCTCTTGTGACGGTAAAACTGCTTGCAAGTCAGTTATTTTCAGGGGCGTAGGTGTCGGTTACAAAATGATATAATGATTTATCAAACAGGACGTTATGGAAATGGATAATTATATTTAATCCCGCAAATCTTGATATGAAAACAAATTGCAGGAAAATAATGGTAAATGGCGTTTTGCTATAATAAACGACAACATATTTTATATCTTTTCCAGAGAAATTATATCCGCCACTACTGGATTTATAGGAGTTACCCCTTTAAGTATAATAAACTGTGTATAATATGTGTGTATGAACATATGTACAATATGGCATCTAAGCCATTTCTTAAATTCTTTTCATAGCGACAAGCAGAAACTTTGCACCATGCCAGCAACAAATTTGTATTAAATTTGACAAATTTATTTTATTGCGAAAACGTTCTGCATTTCGCCAGATTAAAAACATAATTAGTATTAGTGTGACGATTCTCTTGGTATATAAAAGAAACTGGCCCAATGTATTCGGCTGCTTTTCATCAGGTGAGCGTCGTAGGTCCTAATTTTGTTAATACACATTATAAGTTATGTCGAGGAAACTCCTGATAAGAATTAATTAATTTGGGCACCACGTAATTTATATCCTGTAGAATTAATTAATTTGGGGGAAATTACGAAGCTCAAATAAATAAAAAAATCGTTTTTAAACACCTGAATTAGCCTACCTTGACCATTAGTAAAACCAAAAAATTATCTCAAAAGAAAATTTTGGTGTAAGTGAGTTGGATGAAATTATACACATAGAAATTATATTTTATTGTTGAGGGATAATCTGTAACGTACTATGGATGTAGATGTTAAATTAATTAATAAAAATATTTACGTAAATAGTAAAATTATATCAAAGAAAAATTTTATACCTTCCCATAGTCGACTATAGTTCACCTCGATGGGTTATAATACAACAATATGTAAAATATATAGAAAAATGCTAAAGGTCATTATGTAACATAATCAATGTCACAACAAAATTTTCAAAGACATACCAAGTTTATGGGTACTTTCGCAGCACTTGTTTACTCCGGAATGCTGGCCGGAAAGCAAAATCCCTCTCATTTGCTCTTGCAAAAGAGGTTAATAATAATATAAGGGATAATCAGAAATTCTAAGAAAAATTAATACCAGCCACGGAAAGAACGCCCCTATTTTTGTTTTCTAAGTAAAATTACAATAGAACTAATTTCTCTCTGCAGAAAATGTGTGCACAAGAAATTACACATTTTTTTAAAAATTCGATATTTAACGTCATAAAATATTAATATAAAGAACTTATAGTATAGTAAAAATAGTATTTACATAAATTTTGAATGCACCGTGATTCACATTTAAAAATCTGAAAATCTCGTAGACTTATTTTATTGAAACTTTGGCACTAGGTAGAACAAATTATTACAGTTACAGGTGTTTCACCACAATATCCAAATAATTGTCCCAAATTAGTTTTTTTTCATTCAGAATAGTTGCGTTATATCGAGAATCAGCATTCCTCTCCACGGTAGAATCCTCAAGAATATAAAATGTGCAACATTTTTGTAAAAATGTAATTTATGTTATTCCATCTGTTTATGGTACTATAATATTTAAAGCAACATTGATTTTCATAAATCTTCTTAAATTGATTCCGGTTGTTATCGTTATCGTTTTATTATCTGTGGATGGTGGCGAAGCTTATGGTAATACACGGGTCCTACTTTGTTAATTTTTCACATAGTCACAAAAAGTATCATTTGCATTATATGCAGGTATGGTTGTAAATTACATAGCAATAATCCGGGATTGTCCGGGTTTGTTCGGGTAATAATATTGTATATACACATAATTTATAAAAAAAGTAGTAAAATTTGGTATTTCTAATAGATTTAGTACTCTCAAGTTGTAAAATATATTTTAAAGTTTAGGTACAACGAATGTAAATAAAAATAATAGATTTTTAACTCCGGTAGTTAAATATTTTAAAATGTAACTAATATTATACTTTAAGTATTTATTTATTGTAAAAATTACCAAGTTAAATGAAGTGTTGCAAAAATGCTTTTTACAAGATTAAATGTTTAAATCAGATGCAACTGATCCCTGGAATTTCAATTTTCATAAAAGATGATTGGTAGATAAATTATATAGCGAATATACCATCGGTCGAAGAAGTCAAGTTAGGCAAGGTGAGATTACCACTTGGATGGGTGACCGCTTGGAAATACAACGTAACATTTTACAAAATTTTTTAGCAAATTCTACAAAAATTTTCATATCAATGGTTTACTAATACTAACTATTTTTGTAATTATTGTCTACTGAAAATTTTGCTGTAATTTAATGACATTTCGTAATAAAGTTATTCCAGTCACATATATAGCCATAAATTATGGTTAGTTTAATTATCTTTATATCAAATTTAACTAAGATTTTCTTTCCGTTTATGGGTTTCATGAAAATTACGCTTAATACCTAACCCTACCTAGTAGGGTATTTAAACTTTGAGGTTGGTTGGGGTTAATTTAGTTCGGGCAGAAGAAAACGTTATTTATCATAAAATAAATTTGTTAAATTCAAGTATAAAATGTTTCCAAAATGGTGCACATTTTGTGTCTGTCACAGTATACGTCTGAGAAAGAAATCTTTATAACTTCGACCAGCCAAACACAAATCAAAATAATAATTATTTAAGGTAAGCAAATATTTTCGGTTCGTTCACTGCTAAGGCCATTCCCGAGGTTTGCCAGCTGTGGGTAAGGACCGGATTAACCACAAGGGGGGGTTCGAGCGATCGCCAAGGGCGAAATGTCAAAGGGAGTGAAAAAAGAACGTAAAAAGAAAATATTATTAGGAATAATTAACTGGTCTGCCAGTCCTGTGTTATATTGCGTGCTTTAAGACATAAACAAATACAGCTTAGTTCAAATATAGCCTTGTATTTCCCAATAAAAAATATATATATAGGGGTTATTAGGTGTCTTTTTTGTCAAGTAACTTAAATTTAAAAAATGAAATGAAGGGTGAGGCCGGGAAGCGGAGGGGGTAGGGTGGTATTTGTCGGGATTGTTCTGTTGACAGCCCAGGGGCGAAAAAGTCTTAATCCGCCACTATCGTGAGCCCCACTCGACATAGTCTCGTCCTAAAGTTTCCGCCTTACCACAAAGTCACCGAGGTGTGTATCAGTATCAGTCATTTGATGTGATTTTGCTTCAGAAGCAGTAAACAGTGTCGTATTTTATTTTCGCGATTGCTGCAACAACAAAAAACTATTTACTAATAGTCAAAATTAGAAGTTTAGAAAACACAATCAATATCCGCCAACTAAGCGGGGACGGAAGATTAAATCATTATCGAAAAACTTATATACAAAAATATTAAAACAGCTTTAAGTCTGAGATTAAAAAAGTTATATTTTTTTAAACGGGACATCCACAGTTTTTATTGCATTTAGGTTCGTATTAATGTCTTTTATAAAAAACTTAAATTTTATTTAATTTGGTTATGTAGTTTAGGAGCAACAATTACAAACTGAAAAAAAAATCAAAAAACAATCCAAGACTATTTTTTTAACCGCAGGAAATCGTGAGATTTATGACGAGATAATATAAATCTATTAACGATATATTATGAGCAAATATTAAAAATAGTTTCCATTTTGATCTGTGAAAAAGTCAGCAACTTCTTAAAAGGATTTGTTTAGATCCCTTAACATTTCAGGGAGCTAGCAATACGGTTCATTAATAATAGTTATGCCGAACAACCATGGTAGGCTTTGAAATAATAATAATCATTCATTTATTATAGTTTGGACATTAACCGTAGTTTACCATCATTAGTATTCTATAGACAAATAATATATGTGTTCCATTTGAAAAACTCTAGATAAATTATTTTAAAGTGTGTCGATTTTGAAAGCTTATTATGAATACCCCGTATAAAATAAATAAACGCTATTAGATTCATAGTATCTCTAAACCTCTTGTCATAAATTCCACCCATTGCGGAGGTTAAAAAATAGTTTTTGACTGTTTTTTAAATTTTTTTTCAGAATAACAAAACTTTTTTATAGTTTTTAATTTATTGCTTCTAAAAACTACAGAACTAAATTAATACGAACCTAAATATGCAATAATATGCTGTGTGTCCCATTTAAAAAAAAAAACCACTTTATGTTATCAAATTTTTGTGAACCACGTAACGTAACACATTTTTAAAACATGCCACTTTTAATCGCAGACCTCAAGCTGCTTAAGTATAATAATAATAATTCCATCTTCCGTCCCCGCTTCGTTGGCGGACCCGGTATAATAAGTTATCTATAACGTATAAGTAAACTTCTTGAGAAATCATGCAATCGTCTAAAAAAATGTAATACAAAATACTAGTTTTATATACCTAAGTATACTATTTACTTAAATTATGAATATCATCTTTAACGTACGCCAGTGACCATTTTTAACACTGTTAGATATGAGAGATTTATTCAGCTTTATATTAGGTCGAATTTAGGTAGACCGGACTTAAGGTATTTTTTATTAACTCCTTTTAGAAATATGACCATCATAAACTTTAGAGTGATGAAATCTTAAAATTGCTACTCGGTAAATCATAGCCCGTAAAGTTTTAATTTTGTAAGTCAGCAGAAACTATGAAGTTATATCTTAAAGAAGATTCTGGATGAAAAATTCGAGCCATTAAGTTTTTTAATTTTGAGAGAGCTTTTGATTTATTACGGTCGATTTATGAATACTATTTTTAAATGGTAAAGCTTATTTTGTAAAACGTAGATAAAATATTTATAAAAAGAACGTTTGTAAAATGCTATTATGTCTGGCCCCGATTGAAATTTTAATTAAAATTGTGTATAAACGGATTTTCATAGACCATCTAAAAAATATATTTATTATTATATTCTATTATTAGAAACATTGCATTTTTAATTTCGCAACTACAGTACGACACAGGAGTCTAAAGCAGGGATGGAGAGGAAAGCAAGGTAAAAAGTAACAAAATTTTCTTCCAAGCATAGGCGTGCTGAAATTAATTTTGAATCACCAATCCCCATCAAATGCTAACAGCAAAACACAGTATTAAAACTATAAAAGGTGTTCGCTTTGCCACTGGTGATTGACACGAGTTGTGTCCGGTGCCAGCGCACGCCTAATTACAGTGTGAACTTGATATCTTTTTCCTCTAGCGTTCACCAATCAGGCACCGGTATCGTCACTTTAGACGGCGAACTGTCACTTTCAAATATATATCATGAATTTAATTCTATTTATATATAATATTGCTAAAAAAAATTAATATTAATCTAAATTATACATCTTCATTTATAAAGTAATTTAAATTCGGTATTTTATTAATAAATACGAATGAAAATTTTTGAATAAAATTAATAATACAACCTGATAATCTGGCTTTTAGGTTATTTCTTGCCCGCATTCTTTTCACGGTTTCAGAATAATGTACCAAACATTATTTTGTCTCACAGGTCTACTTAACAAACAATCTTTAGGTCATTATCTGAGTAACAATGAGATATAACAATTTTAGGTTCCTCGTATAAAAGAACAAAATATTAACATAAAACATAACATTTTAGCGCATTATTTTCTTAAGAAAAGAATATGCTCGAACTGTACATTACAACTGTCATAGCACTATAGGAAAAATCCTTTAGGGCACTCCGGGAGTGGTGCGTGTGCGCAAAAAGCGATTCACGTTGGTTTTGAATCTTTGGAGGTTATATTCGTTGGGAAAAACGACATCGGGAAGGCCGTTCCACAAGGATGTAGTCCTCCAGATGAAAGAATTCTTAAATAATGAAGTTCGAGGAGTACTAAGCTTAACCACATATGGATGGGCGGCAGTGGTTCGTCGTGTATTTCTGCTATTCGTCGCGCTGGGCGGAATTAAGTGGGCAAGGTCAGCCGAGCACCTTCCCTGAAAATATCTATAAAAGAGAGTCAAATTCCCAACCTGTCTTCGATGTTCTAGGCTGTCGAGGTTCTTCGTTAGCTCGTGGTCTCCGATCAGACGAATAACCCTCCTTTCGATGGAATCCAGTAGCCGAAGAGTATGTTTGGGTGCAGAGCTCCAGACATGAGAGCAGTATTCTAGTGATGGTCGAATCTGGGCTTTGTATAGTGTCAAAAGTTGTTGAGGTGTGTACAACTTTCTGGTTCGGAAGAGTACCCCAAGCTTCTGAGAAGCTATCTTGGCGATTGCCACAACGTGGTTATGCCAAGACATATTTCCTTCCAGATGGACGCCCAGCAAATTAATAGATGAAGCCAGTGGGATTGCGTGTCCGGCCATGACTATTTCCGGTTCTGTAATGTTAACCTTTTTAGAGAAAACTGCTGCCTGGGTTTTTTTAGCATTCTAGTTTTCCCTAGAAGGTCGGTTAATGTAGAGTAAGAAGAGAGTGGGAGACAATATGGACCCTTGAGGAACACCGGCATTGATAGTGAAGGTATCTGAGAGAAATCCGTCAATCGCCACTTGCAGAGAGCGGGCCTTAAGAAAGCTAGACAACCATGCACAGAATCGACTGGGCATACCATAGGATCGCAGTTTACTTAGAAGCCCCTCATGCCAAACACGATCAAAAGCTTTAGAAATATCCAGTGCAACAACCCGAGACTCCCCATGATGTTCGATTGCGTTGTTCCAAATATGGGTGACATAGGCTAGAAGATCTCCAGTTGATCTGGACTTCCGAAAACCATATTGATGATCGCTGATAATGTTGAAGCCTTCCAGGTACTTTAGAAGATGTTGGTTAATAGCTTTCTCCATTACTTTTGATATAACTGAAAGCAATACGACTGGTCGATAGTTGATAGGCAGGGTTCTCTTACCTACGAATAGACTGGACTCGCGTCGTCTTCTAGCAAGATGGAAATATTCCTTTTTTGTAGGATAAGTTGAAAAGTCTACAAAATACTGGTGTTCGTTCATCGGCGCATCTCTTGAGAACTATAATAGGAATTTCGTCTGGACCAGTAGCTTTTTTGACGTCGAGTTCTTTCAGGATTCGTTTGACGGGACGACGCTGACGGAATACGATTTCGGTCATTTCGGATTCAACTGCAGGAATGTCGGGTGGTGTTCTTCCCGGGAAATCTACAGTGGAATGCGAAGAAAATAGTTCAGCAAGTAAGTTTACTTTGTCTCCGGCTGTGGATGCTATTGTACCATCGGGACGTATTAGAGGTGGAATAGTTGATTTGGTAAAATTTTGGCTGGCGGCCTTAGCGACTGACCAAAAGGACCTTGATCCTAAAATTGGTACGATTCTCAGTGGTAGGGTTTTTACGCCACTGTCGGTAAGCCAGATTTTTTGATTTGACAGCACGCTCACAATCCTTGCTAAACCAGGGCTTACCGTTGGAAGGGCGTTTTTGGGAGGAGGGGATAAATGCATCCATGCTCGTTTGAATGACGTCGGAGACCTCCCCAGCACAGACGGATGGATCATCAGAAGAGAAGCATACGCTCATCCAAGAAAAAGTCCGAAAATGGTCTTTCAGGTCTTCCCACTTAGCCGATCTGTAATGCCATATCTTGCGAGGTTTAGGAGAATTAATTGGTAGTTCGCTTAGAGTTGAAATAAGTTTGTGATCGGAAGATCCTAACGAAGGCTGTACGGTGACGTTAAGAAAAGATCCAAATGACTAGCAAAATCTCCAGCTCGGTCTGGAATCCGCGTTGGTTCTTCTACGACTTAAGTTAGACCAGAACTGATCGCGAAGGATTCGGCCTCGCGGCCTTGCTCATCGTCTGTATTTGAGTATTTAAGCCAGTTGACATTGTGGACGTTAAAGTCGCCAAAGATAGCAATCTTGGCATTTGGATGGTTGGTTTGCAAGAAGTCGATTGTATTGGCTAGTGATGAGAAAAGGTCTCTGTAATGCGTATCACTTGGAAGACGGTAAAGGCAGGAGATAAACTTGGTGCTTTTCGGCGTTGATATTTTAAACCACATTACATCTAAGTATTTCGGTTCCAGTGTAGGTACTCGTTGGCAGCAGAGATCATCTCGAATAAAAATACATACGCCGAAGTTGCGTCGGAATCGGAAATGAAAATCGTATCCAGGGTATAAATACCTGATGGTGTTTGTTGACGATCTGACCTTTGTCTCGGTCAGTGCGAGTACGTGAGGCTTGGAATATTGTAAGTGCTGGTGGACTGAATTGATGTTCGTGTTAAGCCCTCTAATATTGCAGAAATCAATTTAGAAGTTGCTAGTTCTGGGTTGGTTAGCAACTGCAGGTGCCACACCATTTCTTCGTTGAGTGTTGTTAGATCCCAGTAAATTCTCGGAAATGGTTCTTGTTTGATGAACTTCGCTTGATGGGGTCCCAAGACCAGCCCCCGCCCGGAGATCCGAATGGGGGGCGAGTTTACCTCCGGAGTATTTTGGGCCTGGAGCTTCCATCATGCTATTTTTGGGGGGGTCCCACCTCAAACCCGGAAACATCGGCACAGCGACGAAACGTCAGCTCAATGAGCAAAAGTTAACTCAAGGAGCAAACTTCACGCCACCTAAACGTAAACGACGCGAGCTACATATAGAAAGTCCGTTTGTACTACCGATTGTGAAAATGCAATTCAACTACAATGTTATTGTCGACTTCACCGTTATCAGTTTTGTTGTGTAATGCGGGATTTCATCTGCAACAACTGACTTCTTAGTGCGCAAGTAAAAAGTTGCAAGTGCGTGAGGGTTTCTTCGAGGAGCACGCGAAAAGTTATCTATCCAACAAGAAAACAAAATAAATACATATAATTAAAGGTAGTTCGTTTTGGGGTAGGTCACTTTGAAATGAATGACCAAAACTAACTACCTATAATTTGAAAAAACGGTCAAGAAAACGAGACATATAATTAAATATTCATATACAACATAGTCTTTAACGTCCTTGCGCCATCTCCAATAACTTTATTCTATTAAAAAAAATAAAAGATTCCTGGACTGGCACTACGCACGGAGAAAACAGTATAGTAAAATGATTATAGTAAATATTTTATTGTAAAATTTCCAATAAAATATAGTATTAATTACATATTTTATTAGTGATTCGTACCAAATAATATGTAAATATAATTTACAAAAAACTATAGTTAGGATTTCTAAGCCATTCAGTAAAATCAAATAATTACTAAAACATATTGTAAATTTTACAACGAATGTATGTGCACGGAACAAACACTATAGTAAAATTATTGTAGTAAAGATTTTATTTTATGATTTCATATAAAATATCTATTAATTTCAAAATAATATTGTAGCAGTGTCGGCTCGTGGCCTACAACCAGTAGCGTGAAATTATTTTTAAAATAATTTTGATTTAACAACCAAGCACTTTTTCTTAGGCGTTCTAAACGTAGAAAGAAAAAGTAATAAGAAAAGCGTTAGGTAAAACTAATTTTTATTTATTTATTTTTTTTACTTACATAAGAAAATAAATTTTTTAGAAAATAAAAAGATTTTTTTTTAGTGTATAAAATGCTTAAATGTAAAGTACATTTTTCTGTTCTCATTTACAGAAAATTTAAAAGTAACTGCCAATTTTTACTTTGCTCCAAATTCAAAAGAGCTGAAGTTATTTTTTAAATATTCCACCGTAAAACTATTCATTTTAACGGACCAACTTATTAACATATTAGAACGAACACAAATACACATCGAACTACTGTCTATATACAGGGTGTCCGGGAACATGTGGGAAATCTCCCGGATATGAAGAAAACACGTGAAAAGAATACTATAGGTTCATATAAACTTCTTTCGTATCGGCCTCCTCTTCGGAGATATGGGCTCCCAAAGAGCACCAATGGATTCAAGTTTTTTACACATAATTATTGAACCACCTGGTATATTTCAATTATTTTTTAATATGATGTATACCAGGTAAGACCCGCCAAATTACTACCCAAGAAACTGTTGTGAATTACTCACAGCTGCAGGGACGGACTAGCTGTAACACTCATGGGCCCATTGTTTTTAACGCCCTGTATGATAAGAACTTTGGACAACGTTACTTAAATACCTTTAACTATTGACTAAATATTAAGTACTCTTCATTCCTGTCGCTAATCCTAACCGTTTTCGAGAAAACGTCATTTTAATTACATCATGTATTTGGCGTATCTCGGTAAGAGATCCATCTTTGTTCCTATGAAATGATGAACGTCAAAATTCCGCTTTTTCATATTTAACCCGTGAGAAGATAGGGGGATCAGTGCAAATAAATGAATGAATGAAGAGTACTTAATTTTTAGTCAATAGTTAAGGTATGTAAAAACATTGTCCAAAGTTCTCATCATACAGGGCGTAAAAGAAATCGGCCCATGAGTGTTACAGCTAGTCCGTCCCTGCAGCTGTGAGTAATTCACAACAGTTTCTTGGGTAGTAATTTGACCTGGTATACATCATATTAAAAAATAATTGAAATATACCAGGTGGTTCAATAATTATGTGTAAAAAACTTGATTCCATTGGTGCTCTTTGGGAGGAGTACGATAAAATATTCGGAAGCTTCGGACTTTATACGATAAATTGTATTAAATGAAAATGAGATATTGGGGGTGCACGCGCTCATGTGCTCCTATGGACCAACCGCCACTGTATTATAGATATACAAACAAAAGTATAGTTAGTATTTCTAATAAATTTAGTAAAATCAAGTACAATATATTCTAAAATTTACAACGAATGTAAGTGAAAATAATTTATTTATAACTTCAGTAGTTAAATATTTTAAAAAGTATGCTACAGTATTTATTTATTGTAAAAATGACCAAGCTTAAAATAAGTGTTGCAAAAATGCTTGGTACATTTTACTGACGACTATTATTGCATATCTTATTGTAAGACTGACCAAGTTTAAATGAGGTGTTCTAAAAACATTTTTACAATAATAAAAGGCATAAATCAGATGCAACAGATTCTTGGGACAACTTAATAGGAAACATCATCGATCAGTGAAGTCAAGCGGCGTTGGGCACAATTACTACTTATGTAGATGCGTGGCCGTTAGAATACCATGTGTCCAAATTTTTACAAAATATTTTAGTAGTCAATTTTGCAAAAGGTTTCATAAATTTTACAAAAATTTTAATAAACTTTACAAAAGATTTTAGTAAATTTTACAAAAATATAACTAAATATTTTGGTAATTTTCACTAAAAATTTTTGTTAGTCCGTGTCCACAACGGCGCTCCGACCCTAGCTCATCGCCTTGTACCATAGCACCGCACAGCCCTCGCTTGAGCTTCGCACACCAGTCCCTCGACATCGAGATATAAACATGGACTGTGCGTTGTTATCTTCTGCCGATGAAGATGTTGCTTTAGACTCTAGTATAACAAAGTGGTACTTTACTATAGGATATATTACATAAATTACGTTGAGCATTTGACGTAAAATTGGGAAATCAATGAAAAAAAAACCTTTAAACAGGGTCGGATACTGAACTAGCCTAGGGCCTCGTATTTAAAGGGGCTTCGAAAAGAACCAAAAAATAACAAAGTAAAATAAAAAATACGATTTTAAATTGACAAATTACATTAGGCGTGCTGGAAACAGGGCAAGAAAATCTGCGGCAGAATACAGAATCGACGTAACTAAATGCGATAATAGGATGCACTGGTAATCTTAATTTCTGTTTAAACATATACCACTTTGTTATATTAGCGTCTAAAATGATATCTTCTTCATCGGAAGAAGATGACAACGCACAGTCCATGTTTATATCTCGATGTCGAGAGACAAACTGATCGACAGGCAAGGCAATGAGCGAGGGTCGGAACGCCGTTAGTGTGTGTCCACAACGGAGCGCCGATCATCGCTCATTGCCTTGCCTGTCGATCAGTTTGTCTCTCGACATCGAGATATAAACATGGACTGTGCGTTGTCATCTTCTTCCGATGAAGAAGATATTATTTTAGACGCTAATATAACAAAGTGGTATATGTTCAGAATTTGACGTGAAATTGGAAAATCAGTTAATATACAGGATGTCACATTAAAAAATATGTTTAAACAGGGTCGTAATTAATTAATTAGAAAAAAAAAGGTATGCTGGAATCATTTTTAATATTTTAATTGTTATTTTAAATAGTGTTTGTTCTACATAAAATCCAAGTAATGATATAATCAAAAATATCTATATGCATTCTCATATACGCACAGTCCATGTTTAAATCTCGATGTCGGGTAGTGTGCGAAGCTCAAGCGAGGGCTGTGCCGAGTTATGGTACAAGGCGATGAGCGAGGGTCGGAGCGCCGTTGTGGAGACGGACTTATGGACACTACTGTGCGATGCTATGGTACCAGGCTATGAGCGAGGGCGCTGTTCGGCGCTCCGTTGTGGACATACACTTAGAATTTAGCTACAATTTTATGGCAGTTCTTAATAAAGGTTATTCCAGTCACATATACAGCCATCGATTATAGTTAGGGTTACTATTTTTATAGTAAATTGAACAAAGTTTCTCTCAAATAGGGATTCCTATTTTTGATTTATGGAGTCCCAATCTTGTTGGCCTTAAAAATCAATGTATTACTTTTATTTATTCGGGCTAATTCAGGTTCTTATATATCAAAAATTCCCTATCGATAGCATCGCCGTTATTTAAAGTCAAAGGTCACAAAACTATTTTCATGTGATACACATATTATGTACGTCGAACAATAACAACTATAGCTATACAGGGTGTTATGAAATTGCCTTATTAAGTTGAGGATAAATTGCGGAAAAATAACCATATATATATATATATAACCTCTTCGAGTTCATATGCTTCTTTTTCTTGGTATTATCATTCAATCTGAATTAGTATTTTGATATCTAACTGTGTTAGGCAAAAACATAGTTTTACTTGTAATTCAGTGACGATTTTTTCCAACTGGTAAAGTGCGTTTTCTTTAGGAGATATGAAAAAATGTTATTAAGAAAATATGTTCAAAAAGAAAAACAACTGAGTAAGATACAAAATTTTAAAATTCTATACCGACTTTGACATTTTACATTATTTTCGTTCCACCCTCGGCTATTTAAGATATTGAAAATTTTAAATTATATAAATGTCTAATAGATGGATGACAGTAAAACGATTGTGTTTTATTTATTATTTTGAAGAACTTTTCTTGAAGAAATTTGTAATATCTTCAATAGGGAGGGTGGAATAATAATAATGCAAAACATTAAAGTAAGTATACCTTTAAAATTTTGTATCTTACTCTGTTTTTCTTTCTGAACACATTTTCTCGCATCTCTGTAATTCAAGGCAAGAACAATTTTTTTTGGAAAAATTAACAAGATTAGCAAAAAAGTTATAAGAAAAAGTTGCTCATGAGAAAATTTAACATAGAAATCCATTTTTCAAAATGCAAATATGTTAAAAATTAAAAAAACATTTATAAAATGTTACGATATCAAAAAAGTTCCCAGACTGAAGTGGCGCTAGTGGGAAAAGGCTTTCTGTAAATTTTCCAGGCATACTTTATTTTCAATCGGGTTAAAGTCTGGAGAATATGGTGGTAATAATGGTAAATGATTTAACTCTAAATTGTCCATTTCGGTTGGAACGGCCATTATTGAACACTTTGCAATGGTTCCTAAAACACCCTGTATAATATAAAAAGATAGATTTTTTAATGACAAATTAGGGCCATATCAAAGTCGACAAAACTCTCTATCCAACCCTGGAAGAGCGATCCCCCTCACTGATTTTTACTATAAAATATTTATCCTCAAAATGATGAAAAATTTCTGTTGCTTATTCATTTTTGAGAGTAGTTTAGTTAAATATTATTGATTATATATTTTGGGAAGTACAAATAAATATCTGCATGGTTACAATTAAAAGGCGCAATCATTAAAAATTGACATTGGGTCCAATTCAGATCCTCTTTCTTCCTTTGCCGGTCCGTTAAAATATAAATAAAATATCTGTTTTTAATTTTAAACTTAACTTGACTGCTAACTTTCCATCCGATTTGACTGAAAAACAAAACTTTTATACCCATATTTAACCTAATTCATGCTTCATGTTCATAATTTCCACTGATACACAGTGCATTAATCCTCAAATTCCCAATAGTTGTCGATGACGTGCCCCGTTGATGGTCATTAATAGTTTTAATCGGCACCATATTTCTCACTAGGGGACAGATTGGCCCTAACTGTCTCCCCTTTCGCGACGCCATGATTTATTATCATTGGCAGACCGCTCGCACACCGCACATTCTGGCATTCAACAGTTTGGTATATGCTCAGAGGCGTCGAGAATAGTTGAAATAACTTATTCGCCCGGTTGAATGTATAAAAAAATAGTTCATAATACAGGGTTTTATGGCATGTATTATCATACAGGGTAGCAACTATTTAATTGAATAATAATTCCTACGAAGTTAGTTAAATTAGAGAAAATATGCAGTTTTTAAGCATTTTTTAGAATTCAGTATCGACGTTGCCGAATTATTTTTGATTCATGATATACAGGGCAATTTGATAAAAAGTCTTTATTTAATAACTCGAAAGGTTTTGATTTTAGAGAAACGCCCATTGAATAAAAAATTTTATATTTTCTCTTCTCTGAGTTAGGTATCGGTTTTTCTTGACATTTTTTATAATTGATCATGGTCAACTTCAATTTTTTAAATACGAACCTGGATTTTTTATTTTATTTTTGTGAGTCTTTGATGCTCTAAATACAATGATGTATCACTTTATCTTAGTTTTACCTCAGTTTCAGCATAAACTATACATAATTAGGATAATTTTGAGAATTTTCTCAGTACATCCCCGATTTTTTAAAAGAATACCTACATGATATGGTTTATAGTGTGAGCTAAAATTAAAACTAGTAAACTAGTGACCAGATTTCACCTAAGAACAACAAAATTAAAAATAGGTACAAATTCAAACACACCGCGAATAAAAAATGGTGTTTGAAGTGGCCGCGGAACAGGCCCGTCTTCCTCTGCTGGACTATTTTTTGTGGGGAAACCTACACAATAAAGTATATTACAACCCCTGTACCTACGAACTTCAGCGACGTATAATCGATACCTTCCAAACAGTTATATCCAACCTGCACTATTGAACTATTGAACAAATGGAAAAAGAACCAACCAGTGTGCTGAAAATCAAGAAAACCATTTCGAACAATTAACGAAATGACATTAAGTAAAATATTTAGTTATTTTTTATACGTGGTTGAATGTGTAAATTTGTACCTATTATTTAATTTTGTTGTTCTGTGAAATCTGGTCAATATTACTTTTTAAAAATTAAATATTTTAAGTTTTAATTTTAGCTCAATTACAGTTAAATCAAAGGAAAACATCTTATATGTAACAAATCGGCAACGTCGATACTGGATTCTAAAAAAGCTTTAAAAACTGCACATTAACACGTACGAATTTGACAAGCACCAATTATGGTTATTATTCTTCAATTTGTTTTCATCTCAGGATCGGAAGGTTTAAATATACTACCTAATTTCCATAACACTCTGTATGTGCGAGTGTAAATTATTTTTTTATGTATACAGGGTGTTATGGAAATTGCTTATTATATTTAAATGGGTGACTCCCTGGGTGTCCTAGAGAAAAACTACATACTTTTTTTTAATCGAATGTCTAAATATTTGGGTAATAAATCCTTACGTAACCTGATGTGCTTTTCAGTCTTACATATCTGTTTTCAACAAAGAACCGTTTCTAGGTCATTGTCATTGGGGCTTGTGCACAAGGGTCGTAAATTAAGTATCGCTTCGATCTGAGCAAGAATGATGCTAAGCTCTTCAAATGTGAAATGTGTTCCCACTTACTCGGTACAGCTTCATACTTTTTATTGCGGCTTCCCATAGGCCGCCCAATGTGGGGGTATAAACTTCCATTGGATTTCATTCAAACTTAAGAAAGTTTTAATGTGACCTAAATTTTACCTGTTTGGAAAAAACTCATGTAATTCTCTTAAGTGAGTTTTGGCTCCTACAAAACTTGTAGCGTTGTCGCTATAAATGACACTCGGGTTACCTCTACGGACAATGAATCGTTTCAGGGTTAAGCTTCAGTTGATAAACTAGTAACCAATTCAATGTAAGGAGGGCAAGGTAACATTTACTTATAGAAGCACGTCGTAATTTGGATGTTTAAACTACTAACTGTTTTAACCTAAAAAGGGCCAACCAAAATCTACATCGACTTTGGAAAAGGGTCTAGCTGGTTTTAATTGATATTCGGGTCAGTTACACATAATTTGTTGATAAGTTTTTGCCTTAAATCTATGACATACTACACAGTTGTGTATAATTCTTTTGACACCAGTAAGTCCTTTTAGAGGCCAAAAACGACGTTTAAAATTTGATAATACACTTTGAGCCCTTAACAAAAGCGGATGTTTTTGATCAAAAGGTAAGTCTGAATACGATAAGTGTCCACAAATTCGTAACAGTCCTTGTTGGTCAAGAAATGGAACCAGCTGTAAAATAGCGCAATTCGATCTTCTTTTTTGCAGTTAGTTCCTTTATTTCTTTTGTAAAATAAATTTTTTGTAAAGTTTTAATTATAAAGGTTAAAGACCGTTATAGTTGTGAGACTGGAAGAGAGTGTTTAATTTTTGCAGTATTTGGACTCAAGTTATTAATGAAACGAAAAATAAATGCTACTGTTCGTTGTAAACGAACAAACGAAGAAAATATTCCCAGAAAGTTTCAAACGAAGTACAGTTTCTATTTTCCTTTCTTCGGGTAGTTCACTACTCAGTTTTTCTGGATCATGAGTCTGTTAAAAACTGTGGTCCGTGCTACCAAAGGGTTGAGGATAATATTTCATTGGGAGGGATAAATGATCGGCTGGGTTTTGACCAGACTTAATGTACCGCCATAGTTAATGTTTGGATTTCTGAGACTCTATTTGTGAAGAAAATTGTCCACCGTGAGGGATGGGATTTTATCCAAGAAAGGGTGATTTGGGAGTCGCTCCACAAATGAATACTCCTTAATTCAAATTTGCTGTCAAGTATTAATCTCAAGTTTTGAGTAAGGGAAGATAGTAGTAAAGCTGCGCAGAAGTCTATATTTCCAATAAATTGGATCCATTCGGCTAAGTATTTCATAAGGTCATCCCAGTCTAACTTTTCAATCCAAATTTTTTGCATAATCATTTTTGCAGTTACTATAACTGGTCCTATAATACCTAATGGATCGCACATTTGTCCAATTTTTGAAAGTACGTCTCGTTTCGTGTTTGAGCAAAACACCCTACGTCGTTTATTATTAAAATTTATTATTATTATTTTAAATTTTTGGAGCTGGAAAAAAAATTGTTTACTAATAGGATTTCCGTTTTGGAATAACTCCTAAAATCAATATTTAAATGAAAATGAAGTTTTTATTACATTTATGTTTAGTCAACATAAATAAAACCAATTATGATTATGGGAAACAAATAATGTGATATTTTTTATTAGTATTGAACTATTTATTTTTCGACATTTTATATCCTTTATTTTAAATATTTGCTTTTTATTATTAAAATACATGATTTTATCTGAATTTGTTTTATTTTATACTTAAAACAATTATTATAGTACAATTACTATTAAGCAATAGAACCTAGAAGTAGTAGTGGCGGTATTGACACATTTTATAGGGGAAAATCCTATAACAATTTAAAAGATAAATATCGCATAAGAAGATACATTTTTAGACACATTAAAATCATTGAAATAAAAATTAATCATCACAGCTAGTGCATAATTACAGGGAGTTAGGAAGCGACATATTATATCTAAATCCGCAAATCCTGAGATGAAAAGCAGATTGCAGAAAAATAACCTCAAATGCGCGTAGTACTGAAACTGAAAATTTGTAAACTCCAGAAAAAAAAAATATGCAGAATTTTATAAAGTTCTTAACTCAACAAATTCTTCCAGGGTTTTAATAAAGATGATACAAAAATTCTGTCTTGCAAACCAAATTACTCACATAGCAAATAATGTTACAAGCACATGGAAACAAATTATTTCACAACAAAATAGACAGAGGATAGTACCAACAATTCCAGACCGAGATGGAGATTTTGCTAGACTTTTGGATATCTTCTTGACGTCAAACCCAGATCTATATACAGTCACCGTACACCCCCCCCCCCCCCCCGTTAGGATCTTCCGATCACAAACTTATTTCAACTCTAAGCGAACTATCAATTAATTCTGAACAACCTCCTAAACCTCGCAAGATTTGGCATTACACATCGGCCACGTGGGAAGACCTGAAAGACCATTTTGAAAACCTTTCCTTGGATGAGGGTATGCTTCTCTTCTGATGATCCATCCGTCTGTGCTGGGAAGGTCTCCGACGTTAGCATGGAAGCATTTATTCCCTCCTCCAAAGAACGCCCTTCCAACGGCAAGCCCTGGTCTAGGAAAGATTGTGAACGTGCTGTCAGGTCAAAAAATATGGCTTACCGACAGTGGCATAATAACCCTACCACTGAGAATCGTACCATCTTTGTTACCACTCGAAACCAGTGTAAGCTAACAGTAGATCAAAGCAAAGTAACTCAAAACCTCATGGAGTTTACACTCGATATTACTAAAGCATTTGATTGTGTTTGGCATAAGTAAAATGCGATCTTAGGGTATGCCCAGTCGATTCTGTGCATGATTGTCTAGCTTTCTTAAGGACCGCTCTCTGCAAGTTGCGATTGACGGATTTCTCTCGATTCCTCACCATTGGTGTTCCTCAAGGGTCCATATTGTCTCCCACCCTCTTCTTACTCTACATTAACGACATTCTAGTGAAAACTAAAAATCTGATATTTAGTGTGTATTTAGTGAATATAGTTTGTTCATTCTGTTCAACACAATAGATGATAATTAATTAAAATTATTTTACATATTCGGCAATATTTAATAATTTAATTTTCTCCTATAATTGCCTCTAGCGCCTCAATTTAAATATTGTATACACAAATGTATTTTAATTAAATTTATACCTACTGTACCTTTATATACTTCTTAATTTTCTAGCTAATTTCAGCATCTGGCTTTCCAGCATCTGGCTTACCTGAAAAAAATAATTGGGTTTTACCTTATTGGATTTTAATTAAGAGTTTTTAGCTATTTAATTCTTTGCTTGAATACATATGCGCCACCAACCTCACATATAAAGAAAGAAGGTTGAAGCTCTAAGACTGCGATATCGTTTACAGTGATGACTTTAATGGCAAATTTCACTACCTCAAAAAGAAGGCATATTTTAAAATTCTTATACCATATTATATTTGGATGCAGGATTGGATTTTTGAGTTTTTATCCTATTTCCTCTTGATATTGAAAGGTGAAATATTTTTGTTTCTTGTCAAATGTGAACCCTTCTCGTGTAGTTTAGAAATAAGAATTTGATTTTCGATGTTGTTTAAATATATTTAAGGTTTGCTTTAAAATATATATATTATAAGTATATACAATATGTATATATTATTAGTGGTGCTGAATCTACGTACGTGAAGTCCTAAAAGTGTATAAAATCTTAGTATATTATTATGAAAGGCGTATTTAATCCACGAATTCGAGAAAAACAATTACCACCCGTGATATGTTAATATTAGTGTTCGGTCATAATTCCGTACCGTACTTCGCATAGCAGGATAGTATCGCTCCTACCTCACACAAAGCATTGCAGTCGAAAATACAGTTTATTGACAGAATAACATAGCAAATATGAATTCTTATTCATCTTCGTCAGATGAAGATGATATCTTGGTTAACTGTAGTTTAAAAAAGTGGTACTTTATTAAAAATAGAAGAAAGAAGACATACATCGTTTAAATAAAAAGCGAAAGCCAGTTTGGTGAATTGAGCCTTTTCAATAATCTAAGAAGAACTTATTTCCATAATTTTGTCAAAAGTACTATTATGGCGACTTTCTTTGTTCCATATCGCCTCACTGGCTATTAATTTTTTCTTATCCATGTTATTGGCACACACTAAGCATCTTAAGGCAGTATCATGTGTGAGCGATCATCACCGCAGCGGTGTGAGCGATAAATGGAAAGAGCAGTGAAGATGACGCCCACCTCTTCCTTGAACCCTCATCTATTCGCCTGCTTATGAGAGAAATAAAGTAAGTTTATTTACTATTAGTTTCACAGGATTTCTGAATTCTTATTACATTAATGTGAAAATTAGTCATATATATATAAAAAGAAAGAAATGAAAATCATTCAAAAAAATGTCTAAAATATCTCGTGATATAATTTTAGTGTAACCTAACTGGTTTCGCTATAATAAAATCGAGAAATGTTGCAAATTGGAGTGAAAAACAGTTTATTAACAACTGGCAAAACCAGGGAGGCATTTCCAGATCCCAGTGGAAAGTATGTTGACCTGAGCGGAAATATGTAGGAGAGTGAAATATGCGATTTATTCAAAAAACTCGTTTCAAATGACGACGAGGGCCTACAATGCGATAAATATCTCATATGGAAACGTCGAATTTGTTTATCCATTGGACAAAATATATATTCGAAAATAGCAAAATCGAAGAAAACTTCGTATTGCAGAGCAGCTGCAAAATGTAAAAATTGAGAAAAAAAACCCTGTCAAAGAAAAACCCATCAACGCCAGATGCATATATAATTGCCGTAATGACAAAGCTTGAAGTCTAGCAACTTGAGATACAAGGAGCAGGTTTAAGTCAATAACGAGTAGAGGGAGGAAATATCACAGATAAAAAGACTAAACAAAAATAAAAATGAACAAACAGAAATATTACAGTCCATGGTGTAGAATACAAAGGAAATGAAAATGTGAAGGAGGTTGTTAGAAAAATAGAGTATGAAGTAGAGGTGAAACGGAAGAATTAACAGTCATGCGACTTGGAAGACACCAAACAGGAAAAAATCCAATTAAAGTACTTTTTCAAAGTTTACAAACAAACACGAAATCGAAATCAAATCTTAAGTTTAATTTGAGCAAAAAGTTTTTGGGATACAAATTAAGGAGGTGCAAAAAAAAGAAGAAAAAGAATAACAATTTCTCTGGATCATTGATGGAAATATATTGCTAATCAAGGATCAATCATTCTACTCATAGTTATTCGGGTAGAGGGTGAGAAAGATCTAAAAAAACTTGACTACAAAAAGTTAAATATTGTGTACCAGCTTAAGGAACCAAATAGACCAAGTGCAATGTTACGTGCCCCCAAAAAATTGTTATATTCTGCTGCCATGGGTTTATGACCTCCAGGGTTATGAATCAGCTCATGCATGCAGGGATAAAGGTGGTGCTTCAATAATTTTGAACTGGAATACATCAAGAAGTGAAAATGCAAGTTTGACAACTAAGACGTGCAATATACTTGATCATATACTGTAGTAGCAAAAAATGTTCCGTTACAGTTTGAAGACAATGCAATGCACTATCTGATCACAGCAAAATGTAAAACGCCATAGAGTGAAAAACACGTAAGACATTAAACATATAATCTATAACAAAATTAAAGAATTATTTAAAAATGAATCTACAAATAGTCGTATGGAAATATTCCAAGAGCTAACGGGTCTAATTAGTGAATGTAGCCAAATGTCACAAAAATAATACATGAATTATCAAAGAAGTTCTAGACATAATAGCTCAGCGGGACAAATTATTTAAAAGAAAAAAGGAAACTTTGATGATGATGTTGATTTGACCACATAACAAACATTTTAATAAAAAAATATAACGCAGCAGGAAGCAGTCCAAGGAACCTATGGAAATTATGGACACTAGTGAATTGTATAAAATAGTGAACGTTTCTAGCCTATTCAAACTGTTAGAATTAAGCAATGTATAGGAAAATTATATTTGCCAATAGTATACATAATTAAATTATAATACTAGACAATGCGATAATATCTATCAATATACTGTAAATAGCAATATAGGGCTAAATAATCCCATATCGCAGGATTGTGGTCGACCGGTGTACTTGGTCTTTTAAGCACTGGTTTAGAGTTTATTGCAAATTAATATTGTATTAATATTGTAACTTTCGTACTATTATTAGATATTATTTAAAAAATATACTTTCTACAAATCCCATGTAGACTGTATTAAAGATATTAGGTCATATGCTTACTCTTGGTTACAAAAATTCATATATGAATAATTATTTTATTTTGAAGATCTATTTTAAATGTGATTTAAATTCATTGAGATTCTCGGAAACTTCTATGTAAATTTCTAATTTACATAATATTAGTCTCTGTATCACTATATACCGTTTGTGAGATTCCAATGGTGAACATTAAATCAGTAACATTTTATTGTTGATTATTACGTTAAAGTGATTATCCGTTATAGAATTATTTAATTTATTTTTTTAACGGAATTTTAAAATTATTCATAAACGAATGCAAAAGTTTTAATAAAATCTCTTGAAACAGGATTTAATATTCCCAGTTGGTAATACTTCCAAGTTTAAATTGAAATACAGACAATATTAATAGAACATAAACTAAAAGGAAAATGTCCACTTTTCTAGAAGTTTTTTAAAGTACCTCCCAGGGACGATTGTTGATTACTTTAGAGCGCGAGGAGTTTTAAAATAAGAAATTTTTAAGGAAAATATTTTATGTAAATTGCACAAAAGACACGAAGTTTGAAAACACATATTTAATGCAGTTTTAAAAGCAAACTTTAATAAGAAATTTTTCTGTAAATATGCACAGAAAAAAAATATTAAATTTCTGAAGTGAATGCTACACCAGTTTAATTAGAGGGTTATTGGGTTTGTTCGGGTACTATTATTATACCCCCTGTCATGAGCCTCAACGAAGAACCTCTATACAAAATTTAGATGCAATTCAGGCAGTGGTCTACCATGTGGATGATAAAATTTAAATAATAGGAACCGAAAAAGAATCCAAAATCCAAGTGAATGGTGGTGCGAAGTTTAAATTGACGCAAAGTAAAAATTGGAAAATTGTCTTGATGTGGTATATAGTAAAAATATCAAGTTATAAGAACCAGCAAACGTAAGATATTGTAAAAACGGGAAAAATTTCAAGGGGAAACTATAGCCATTCATTTGAGCAATATAACACTGCTACATTCGGAGGACCAAGAAAAATACTGGATATGGTCCCGATCTGCAGTTCACGACGAACACATGTATTAGAAACGTTGGTATAATAAAAATCACAATAAATCAGTATGTCGGATTAAATTTAATTTAAATCCCTGGCTTGTTACTGCCCTGCTACGACTAGTTGTCCTAACTGCTTAAAATTAGATTTGAGAAATTACGCATTTTTTTATTATTACATGCACTTGTTTTCTAAATTAATTTATTAAATATTTAGATATTTTTGAAATATACACTAATGCTTTACTATATTATAAAAATATAAGAGATATAAACACATCTCAAGAAGTAAAATTTTGCAGAACTACTTAGTCTTAGCAGGGGCAGGGTAAGTGACACGCGAAAGTGATTATACATCTACGCAGAGTTTCCTTGAATTTTTTTAAACGTTTACGGTGTATCTTCCTTAATAATTTGCTTCCATATGGTTGTAATGTAATTTTATATGTGAGTAATTTTGCTTATGGAAATTGTGGAAGGAATGCTTGAGGTGAGAACTTATTAAAATTGTAATATACATTCTTTCAAGAGTTTGTTACATATGGGTTTTTCTACAATTTGTTTTCATATCAGAATTTAAATATTATAAGTCATTTCAATGACACTCAGTATAAGCTCCCATTACATAGGTAAATTTTAAGGATTATCGTCACTGTACACCTCAGTACATAAGCTCATAATATTTATTTTTATTAAGATTTACTTGCAATAATTGTATTTTCGACAAAATGATAGTTACCTCATAAATATAAATATTTCAAGATTCTCAACAAATTAATATAAATTGAGATATTTGTTGCCTTCCCGCATCCTAAGATATCTCCTTGATTTGATCCATTAAAAAAAAAGTTTATACTTTACAAGAACAAATTTTTTTTTAATGTTGTACAGAAACCAAACATATTATTTTGATACCCCTGATATAGTAATTATGGTGGTAGTAGATTTTATGATTATACTATGTAAATATGGGATAATTAATACCAACTTTAAAAATATGCATTACATAGAAAAATATGTAACTAACTTTTTTATTAGATACGTAATTTAAAAAATGCATAAAATATTATGTAATATTTGTTCATTGGATGTACATTTACGAAATGAAATAACGATTCTACTATGCTGCCGTGATACAACTAGTTGCCATATCTGAAACATTTAGTTTTTTGAAATGTGGCAATATCTCTATAATTCTATATTATAGTAAAGTACCTATTACTGTAGATTTTCAAAAATAATTAAGGTAACACCACGGTTGTACGTGAATTTAGAAAAAAAGTGCATGTAATAATATCAAACTTCGTAATTTCCCAACAAAACTACTTTTAAGCAGTTAAGAGAACTACTCGTATCAGGGCGGTATAATTTTACAATGTGAATTGCAATCACATAATAATCTTTTGTAAAATAAACTATAATGTTATGTAATGTAAAAAATACATCTAAAAATACCCCCTATTTCAATACGCAGCTGATATTTCTTTATACAGCAATTTTTTGTTATGCTTCCAGGGATTTTGAAGTTTCACCATAACTAAAGAAACTATGACGCGATATGAACATTTTTCATCTGGTCACGTCCCCGCTTATTTACATTACAAATCATATTTCCGGGTTTATTGGGGTAATGAAAATAAACGTTTTATTATCCAGCATTTGTTTTTCTTGCCCCTGGTGGAACATGAAAAAAAATTAAATCATTAATAAGGGCAGTCCAGGAGACATTTAAAGCTTTTAGCACATTTCGTTGCGAAAAATAAAAATGAATATAAAAAGAACCTTGCTAAAAAGTTCTTATATTATTAATGAACACAAAATTATGAAAAATATTTTAAATTACTATGCATGTTGAATATTCTAATTCTGGAACAAAAAGGAAATAAAATGGAATTACTCTCTTACTCTTTAAATTGACATAAATTTCCTCAATTTTTTCCTCTTCATTCGCCTACTTCTCCAAGGGCTATAAACCCTTGGTTTCTCTTTTTGCGGTATGGCCTACCGATTGGGGAGTGCGTGCCGTCCCCATACCCCACGAGATATCCGATCTTATCCGGCCTGGTTACCCGCCTGAATAGGGTAGGGATGGGGGTGATACATTTTCCTATTTGGATGACGCCGGACAGGAACGTAATGACTTAAAGCACCAAAATCCACCGAGTGCGAATCGAGTTGTTAAGAAAAACTGCAGGTCCACAAATGACCTGTCATTTTTAGCTCAAAAAGGAATCAGCGTAAACTGTTAGATTTTACGACCCTAGCTCATTATTCATACTATACAATTTTAGTCGATTTTCTTCTGTCTTGAAAACGTTATGTCATCCTATCAGCTGTCTTGAATGACATTTATACTCTTATTCTTATTAAATTAAGAAATTTTGATTTAACTTTCAAAAACTAAATGAATTTCCTAAAGAACTTCTTTTTGCTATTTTATTCATTCATTCATAATTCAAAAAGCTCTCCCCATTTCCTTGAGTACCTATTATTTTTATTGAATATTTCAAGCAATTTTTTATTCTCCGTTCATACAAAACGCATTTTTCTTCTTATCTACATTACATTGTGCTTGAAAATCGGTTATAAATGATCTTCAAGTCAGGAATACAAAGCTAAATATACAGAAATCTAACAAAGTATAGCCGTATGATAAATAGCACCACATTTGAAAATGATAATGTGCTTTTGTATATAAAGTATTTTTAAATGGTAGTTTAAAATGATAAGAATGTATAATAAAATATTTTTATTTGTATCCGTACGTAAATGAATGCACGTAATATTCGAATATTCACCAGGGCCGCATTAAGAAATGGTGATCTTTTCCAGGTATATTTTATTCATATACAAGGGAGACAATCGATCATCTGAGCCGCTAGACATATTTATTTAACGGTGATTAGAAGTAAATTCAGTTTAGGCCCCAAAGGATATAATAGTATTATAAAGTAAAATAAAAAAAATAATAAACTGAATAAGTCTAATCCTGTCGCAAGCACCGCCCTTCCGCGCAGTCGTTAGATATTTTATGACTGATTAACCAATCGCATTGCAGGATTTCCAGTGACCTAGTGTTTATATTTACTGACTCTTAGTTTCAGGTATAGGCAATGAACGGAAGTCCATAGGCGTAACTTACTCCATATTGTACCCGCCACTGTATTTCCAAGGAAGGGTGATAATAATGTAGCCAAGTCCGAAAAATGAGGACGAAGATTTATAGTCTTCTATGGGGTATAGACTACAACTGCAAGACATCGCTCGTTTCTGACAGTGAAACTTTTTGAAAGGGAAATGTAGTAGGAAATATCCGATGGTAAAGCTGCGGCGATGAGAAGCAAAAATGACATATGGAGGTACATAGCTTACTTTGAAAAGCATTAAACCTACGCCTAATTACTACATGTTAATAATTGTAAAAAATTGGTTGTCGTCTTTTAACTGATACCTATTTTAGCTATCCATTTTGGACTAGTGCGGAAGTTCTTAATATTGAGAAAAAAATTTGATAAAAAAGTAGACGCCGTTAAGGAAGAGTGTATACTTAGTTACCAGTTAACAAAAGTTATTATTTTGTTTAATTGACACCTCTATTGTCACACAACATTAAAATCTTAAATGGGATAATGAATAGATAGTTTACTCTATAATCCAGTGTCCAGTGCTGTACATTGTTTTTGGTCAAATAGAAAATTTTAACTTATTTTTTTTTCAAATTCTTAAATTTTTAATAGTTTAATGAAACAAATCGTGTATAACCTTTACTACTAACAAATTTTAAAAATTTTAGTAAGTTTTGTCGGTTGTTTAGTGCAATACCCTAAAATTAAATGTATATTTTCATAATACGTTATTTAATAAAGTCATTTCAAGCGTATATATGAGTCAAAATTTCAGTTCCTTAGAACTAAAATTAATGAATTCATCGTACAGTAAAACAGTAAAGTTTTCTGTCAAGTAGAATAACGCCTTTAAAATGGTTTATTCACTAGAGGGAAGAGTAGAAACTGTAGCTTTCTTTTTAAAAAAGAATAAGTGCGTCAGCTGCTGCTCGAGAATTTACTTACTATTTTTTTTTAAGTTAAGTAAGGAACCTATACTGTTCACTGATTAATAACGCTGTCATTTATGCTTAGATATTGTCGATTGTCACCAGACCACGTCACTGACACTTAGAAATTCTTCTGGCTATTACGCATCATTTTCGGGTGACCGCCTCACGTCTAAGGTCCCTAAAGAACCTTTGACGGCACGTAACGATAGCCAATTATTTGCTTGGTGGTCATTCTAGGTTTACTTATTTTTATGACGAAGGTCAATAAAACAATAGAAATTGCTGTTTTGGGATATGTTTCAATGGGACAGTGTACATTATTGTCACGACTTGAAATTGATTCAGGTGTTAGCAAGGACAGTGTGTACATAATTTTAGTCCAAGAGCTAACTGAAGGTGACCTGAAAGGCGTATAAGGGCTTGCAAACTCCGAGTGAATCAATTATGAAAAATCCTAATTTTTCTGATGAATGCACAACGAATTTAAATGGTCGTAGCAGGGTAATGCGCCACCACATTATGTTGAACCGGTGAGGCAATTAGTTAACGACAGGTCTCCTGGTCTGTACCTCTATGATTTCATGTAAATAAAAAGTTTTATAATACTAATAAATATACAGGTCGATAAGTGGATCTGTGTCTCCGACGTATCGGTAAGCAATATCGTTTAAAACATGTCAAGTCATGGGCGTGCTATTGTTATTTTAAATAATGTAATAAAAATAGGAAATTCTTCAGTCTTTGCATTTGTTTGAAGGTAGGTAAATATTTATATCAAGATTTAAAACTTACTTCTTAAAAGATATAAATTTTTCACCATGAAAAAAAAAACAGCTACATGTGAAGGTTCATTATCAAAAAGTTCAAACCCGAACAAACACCCTAAAACACGACACAATGAACACTTATTTATCAAACACAATTTAACACAATACAATAACTATTGCCCTTTCTATCACGCAACTGGGTGGTTACATCCATTAAATATCGGACATCGCCCAACAAGCCCCGATGGCCCATCGGATGTCTCACGAGACGAATGCGCTATAAACTGTCTGGGATATAACCTATCGAATTAGCACTAGCTACCTGTAACCATTGACAACGCACTATGTTGCCATATTCTTAGATTAAAAGAACTTTAATCAAAAATATATTATCTTTCATTTAAATACCAAAATAAATAGTATGAAAAGAAAGTTTTAATAATATTGAAACTATAATAGAATATTAGTACCTTATATATCTATTACAATTTATTTTAAATGAGTAAATGTAAAAGGCTTCTCTCGGTTAAATCAAAATTTAATATTTATGTGACAACATTGTTAACCCCAGATATTTTTTGCATGCATTCCTCAACCAGTAGGTATTCATATGTAGAAAAAAAATTTAATTTAAAATTTTTCAGTTAACCAAAGACTGAGTACGGCACTGGATTACAGACTAAATTACCTATTGTATGTGTAGGTATTCTATGCCCAGCCGTTTCTGAAGATAGGAAGGTATGCGACCAAAAAATTAGACTATGCTACCGTTAGTTATTTTGCAAAAATCGTTAATAGTAATCATCTAATTTCCAATTAGAACAACTAACCTAACTAACTAACCAGTAATATAACAAATGTAATAAGATAGAATTAGGTCTTAATTGACTGAAATGTAAACAAATTCAAGCTAATTTATTATACCGACTCATCATAAGTTCCATCGAATATATTATGAAATGTATTTTATTAAATTTGACATCCCGCGCCGAAACAAAAAAATTTAATTTTCTTTTTATGTCCCGCTCTTCGTAGCTTCGTTTGGCACCGTTAAAACGCACAGGAGTCACTACAGTGGCTTTAAACGCAGGGAGAAAAGTTTGTGTATGTATTTAATATTATAATATATCTCATCGTAATTAGAAATAATCAGATGAAGAGTCAAACAAAAGAAATAGTGCTGAATATCTATAACGTATGTAACGAAAAGGGGTTAATACCTATTTTAATAATATCCGTCAGAAGGACATTTTGAGAGAAAAAACTAGTTTTAAATTTTCAGAAAGAATTCAACTGCAGAACCACTTAATAAATTATTGTTTGTGCACGCCAATGGCAACACACACGTACATGGTTTTGGCGTTTTCTCCCCTCGCTCTTCATACGGCAACGTTCGTGGTAACGTGTATCTTTGAGTTTAAGATTTTAAAGTTGGTTAAGTGACTGGTTGAATAGCTGAACAGCTAAAGCTAAAAAAAAAAAGTTGGTTCATATAGGAATAATGACAGTGACAGGAGTAGATACACTGATGTCCCCCTCCCTGTATGAGAAAAATTGAAACATTATTTGTACAAATTATTAGTATTCATACACCTTTACGTTACATAATGTTGGCACAATAACAAATAAAATATATGAAATACAGAAAAGGCTATTTTAGTTGAACAGCGATATTTGTGAATAGAAAATTGATTCAATTACATTACAAACTAAAAAAATACCATTTACAAATTTGACTATCCATGAAACAATAATATTTTTAATTGGTCGGTAAAATAATCAAGTGAAATGCTGAACTAGAAAACAAAATGAACAAAAAGTCGATATGTATGTTTTGGAAATTATTTCAATTTTATTACAAATGGAAATATGCAGAGAGACATTATCATTAAATTTTTTTTAAAGTTCATATTATTGACATTTTATGATAATGCTATGAAATCAATTTAAGAAAATTATATTATCAGCATAACCAAATTTTAAGTTTAATGGAATCTGCAAAACAAAAATCCCTCAGACTCCTTTCCTGTATCCAGGATGTAACAAATTCGTCCTTCACCCTTGGATTTGGGAAACGGTTAGAGATACGAAGTCGGCTAAAGTGGACAAAGTTGCGTAATTATGGGCCTAATAATATGCCACAAAAAATCAAAATTAAGTATAGGGGCTATTTGAAAAATCTAAAATTTTGCGTTTCGTTTATTTTTCCATGGCTTGTTCGAAGAGATATCCAAAAATATATTTCACTTTCTCATTTCATTATAAAAATATAAAGCTGATTTTTCGCGGTTATTACCTCAAGCGCCATTTATGGCTATTTTTCTACAATTTGGTTTCAAGATTGGCGGGTTTAAATCATTAAGTAATATAACACCCTGTATACAATATACCTAATTTAATTTTTACAATTTTTCAAAAATTCGATTAGCTGGTCTTACTTTAATATGAATAATAAGTTGTTTTTTCAAAATAAAAACAATATTAAATTTAAAATTTGTCCAACTAATTTAACCTTCAACAAATTTTTTCTCTAAGTAAATTACTAAAAAGCAATTTCTTAACTGGCTTGCCTCAGCAATTTTAGAAGTATAATTTTACCGCAGGAACAAATTGGGTCGTATGTAGAGAGCCACTACTGGTTAGGGGAAGTTCTCCTAGTGCAACACGGCAAGTATTACCGGATACTAGCATTTATGGATGAAGAAAAGCGAGAAGCAGATAAATAGCTGTATCAAAGGAAAAAAAATCATGTAGTTTATCGAAATACTATTCGTTTTTTAAATGCGAAAAATATAATAACTTATTTAATAATTATTTATTTAGAATATATTTTTTACACATTATATATTTTAGCAACAATAGAGTTAAAATAATAAAAATTCATCCGTTTCATCGGTTATTCTTAGCATCGACATCGATATTTCGAAAGTAGAAACAAATATTTCAATATTACTATAAGTTAGGTTGGTTGCCCTACATTTTTGATACTGTTTTAATGATTAGCAGAATTGCACAAACAATTGAACTAATGGTTAATTAAAAAGAAAAATTAAGTCGAATATGTTTTCTCTACTACTGTACTAGTAGTTAATAAAGCGCAATTTACTCAATATATAGTAGGTAGTCAACACAATAATGTCATTATTTAGACCTAAAAACCATAAATGATTTTAAAAGATCTCTAAAATGTCACATATTTTGATATTATTAAATTAAGTATTAAGGTTTAAATTAAGTAAAAAATACCAGAATGTGTATCTAATTTCTATTATTGTACAACATACAGTGTATTCTTCGCATCATAAATGCGAAACTTCGAAAATAATTGTCATGTTACAATAATAAAAATTTAGTAAAGAAAGAAGTTTTGTGTAGATACCATTGACTTACGAAAATAAACACAACAAAAAAGAGATGGGGATTCTATGTGTAGCATCCTCATCCCTTTTCATCTTCTGTCTTGGTTAGGAAAAACAAACACTCGACGGACGTGACGCAAAAGTCTATATTTTATCCAGTTTACTGCGGACTTATCACTGTCTTACCATATTGAGGTAAGAATTACTATTTTTTTTTTCACTAACGATACTGAAATTTTACAACCAAACACAAAACAAGAAAGAATTTTATTTAACAAATACGACAAATATGACAGCTGTTAATCCGGTAGTGTAAAATGTGAAACAGGTATGTAAGACGGCCGTTCCAATAACGGCTTTATCAAAACGACAAAGAAAAATTATACTAATTCTCAGAGCTCACCGATGGTTTTTCTGGGAAGTTGTCGAAAACCTAAGTAAAAATGTGAATTGTGTATTTTTTAAAGACTGTGAACCAAAGCTTAATTGAAAAACTTTGGAAGAGACACATTGTGATATTATTTACTTAATTTTACAACGAATTCTGATAGAGTAACAGCTACCACAATTCTTTTTCTTATTTGTAGTAAAATTTCTGTGGTGTCTGGTACTAGGTGAACTCCCCCTCTATATGCCCTGGCGGGTCTTATATAGAAACTAGCCGGTTAACTCGACCGATATGCACCTGTTCTCTACTTAGTTGGTTCCCACCATCTTGAGAAGAGCAAGGATTAAACCGTTGCGAAGTTGAGGCAGTCAAAGTAAACTTTTGTCAGTAGCGGCACATTTGATGAGTTAATTTCTTATGTGGATGAAGGGGACAAAAAAAGTTAAGGCACTGAAAATTTTGAAGAACGGTAATATTTTAAGGTAAATATGAAAATTGTACGATTGTGCTTCAATGAATCTAAAATCTAGGGTAAACACATATTATAAGAAACATAAGGTATGATATCGTGCAAGTAGGCGAGGCTTAGTGACGGTAAATAACTCAACAGTTGCGTCACTGCACGAACCAGGCGGCATATCTTACATACTATCGCGTAAGGACGTTTGTCTTAGTAACACTGCGTCACTGCGCTTACCAGACTAACTTGGAATGATTAGATATCTGTGTGTCCAACCCTTTGTGCGGATCACATTATGTTTTGTCTCTATAATACCATGATACAGAGACCAGGTAAGATACCGCGCATAGGAAGGAGTGGCTTAGCTCTCCCCATCACGTCACAGACGCCAAGTGGCGACGAGCAGCTCGACCGCTTCCCGTATGTTTTCAATGGATTTTTTTTAAAAGTTTGCCTGTATTTTGTCTTATTTTAGTGGTATTTTAGCTGCACTGTGTGTTATATTTTTATGAATGGAACGGCTAGATATCTTACCTTGTCTCATTGTACCATGCTATAACACTCTAGTATTAAAGTAGTATGTTCAAGGGATCCCTTAATCCATTCCGATAACTCTTAAAAGTGGCTCCAGACTGTATGTCTATTCGTCGTTCGTGATTCGCGATGCGTAGCTTCCGGGCAATTCGTGAATAGTTTGTAGGGACTTATGCAGTTTAAAACAACTCGTAATCAGTACGGTTTGCAGTAACACTACGAACTATTGTCGAACGGGACGAACCACGCTTCCCGAATCACAAATAACGAATCGACGCATAGACATACCTACAGCACTACGAAAATAATATCATGGATCGGTAGTCTTTAAATTACAGCATCAAAACGGCTTGATATACAAAATAACAAAATCGTTGAGAACAAAAATAAGTCGTTAATGTCTATCACCTTTCAGCATATATAAACAAACTGGTTTTAAGTAGTTTACATTATAACTCATTCACTAATGTTTTATCATCCATAAATGTGAATTGAAATCCAATAAATGTCCGCCTCAAACGTAAGACAATAATACCAATCTTACATTAAGTAAGGTGTCAAAAGAATACATATTGATGGATAGGCAAATTTTTACCCACTTATTATCTAGAGAGATGTAAAATTATCTATCCAAAAATGTAGTAAATGAAATTTTTCCTCCTTTTACAAGATAATAATGAAACTCCCGCTATTATGGGTAGGTATTGCTCAAGTTCTGGCTATATGCCGAGTCTAAATAAGATCGAAACAATTGTCATGATCTTCTATCCCAGAGAGTGTCCGGCGTTCCATGTGTAGTTTAATACAAAAAGCAGTATACACATAATTGTTCGTCTGCTAGCCACTGTCCCTTTTATCTCATTTTAATATTAAGGAAGTCGAAATCTTCTCAAACAAAAAGTGGGGCTTGTTATGCCGGTCGGAATATCTTAAATTTAAATATCATATAGCCTTCGAAATAAATATTAGTCGAAATCACCAAATAATCGTACACTGCGTCATGCAGTGGCAAGGTTGGCAAATATCATGATATTTATATAATCGGTGATATATATCATTGCAACCAGTGGATAGATATTTAAAGTGATAGAGGCGAAACTTTCAACTTGAGAACCTAGGTGTGCCGAGGGTACCAACATAGTGGAGCAGCGAGCTACGAGCCAAGAGGCGATGCACGCCGCGATGCACTTTAAAATTCATCACATATTTTTAACTCGTACTACGGCAACTCTACTATGTTTGCGTTCATTTAAAATTGTGTGATGGAGCTTAAAGAGACGCGGGCATCGCCTTTTGGCGCCACTATGTTGGTACTCTCGGTTCACATAGATTGTCAAGTTGAAAGTTTCGCCTCTATCACTTTAAATATCTATCCACTGGTTGGCCCTTATGCTAACTTTGCGCTTCTATTGTCTTGTATCCGTCGTTACTGAAATCAATGATTCGATTATTTGCTTGAAGTTTCCTCACCTAATATTTTTTAAAAAGCCATAAATAGCTCTGGTAGCTCCGTGGTTAAAGCGGCAGTCGCTAGGAACTCCAGGTCCCCTCAAGGGTGGCCCTGGAAGCGAATGAAGAGGAAAAAGGCCGTAATGGAATTAACTAATAGTATTTAAATTTAAAATATTCCGATGCAAATGCAACACAATGCCCACTTGTTGACGTCACCGATGTATATGTATATATATTATTATATATTTTGACAAATTACAAGTCACTGGCTTTATTTTTGTATAAAGCAAAAATAATTTTTGTGTTTGTAAGCAATATTTCGTTTAATATTGACATTCTTTAATTTGGTTAACCAATGAATATTTTTACTAGGACTAGTTGTCTTTTATTATACTATTAATACAAAATTGTCCCATTAATACACTTGTCATTTTAAAACTGCCAAATTAGACTATACTGTTTAGTGAATTCGATAACGTCGCATTTGAATACCGGTGCAGTTAAATGTTAGACATGGATGATTAACGTAGTGTTGCCAATCCGAATTTGTGAAATTACACAATTAGCCCGACAAATTACACGTTTTTGCACGTTTTTAGTCACAAAAATACACGAATTTTACACAACATTTATAGGCATTTGTAAGTCACAAAAACTGAAAGTTAAGACCCCCACAGACTTCATTCCTTTTCATCCGTTAGCATGGCCGCTATTCGAAACGACGCCGACGTGTCAAAAATGCCAAAAACCGATGTGTATGGGTAGAAAACGTCGAGAACTAAATCTGTAGGTTCCCTAATATATATTATGTGGCCTCTGATTTTGCAAAAAAAACTGAATAGTGATACAGTTAGGTAGTGACTTACAAAGTACACGCAAGCTACACATAGAACATTGTGCTGCCCAAGCATTACACACAAGGCAATGAAAATACACGCAAATGGTGTAATTACACGCTAATTGGCAATACTGGATTAACGTTTTGAAATATTTTGTGTGTAAAAGATTTTAATAGATAACAATGAAGAGATTATTTATAGTTTTAAATTTAAAACCAAACTAATTAGACAGATAGTTGACACGAGGTTGATTTAGATACTGACTGGGTACCTTTGACTGTGAGAAACTCGTATCTGTCAATGTCATTTATATCACGCCAAAAGTGGTCTGGGCTGATGAGATCACTCTTGATTTAACTCTTTCTGTAAAGGAGCCCACAGACTGTGGTGTTCAACCCGAACAAACCAGAACACCGCAGTCTGTGGGCTCCTTTATCGAACATAATCAATCGAATTTTGTATTGTAATAGATATTTTTTGATTCCCTTCAAATTTATGAAGAAAACAATGTTTGAAATGTGATGTTTTATGAGTTAACATAATTACAAATATATTCGGAACAATATCTTAGTAAAAATACACAAAAAACTGCACAAAAATTAAAATAAACGAATGCGTCATATATGGTGGAAGTATACTATAACGGATATATAGGGGGTTGAAAAAAGGTCGGTACCCCGGAATAACTCCGGCGCATCGCATTGCAGCGGAAAATGTCTGGGGAAAAAGTTGTTGGGTTTTTGTTGTCTTGTACTAAAAAATTCCCGTGGAATACAAACAACTTTTTCCACGGGCATTTTTTAGTACAAGACAGAGAAAAAGAGTATTTCCGGGATAAAACTTGATTTTCGCACGGTTCTGATTTTGTCTTCCTAATGGTGATTATTGGTGAAGGATGGGCCCGAATAAAAAAAAATTTTCGGACAAAAGATGTTTATTTTTGGTCGGAGACCACGATACGCCAATCAAAAATATGGGGTTCCATTTGAAAATCTTAACTTACCCCATCCGCGCCCGGGGTTGAGGGGGTGGGGGGGTTGGGGGTGGTTTAAAACAACTTTTTCCGTTGCAATGCGATGCACCGGAGTTATTCGGGGGTACCGACCTTTTTTCAACACCGTGTATATTTGAATGGACTAAATTTAAAGGTTGAAGAGAAATAAAGAGTGGAAGGGATTAACTGCTGAGGAAAACATCCGCTCAGATCGTATCGCATGCCAGTAGCCACCGTTAAGGGATTGTATTCCGAATTTTAACCTCATTGTATTCCGAATTTTAACCTCAACTCTAAGTAGCAAATAGTAGACTGTGTAACAAGTGCGTGAAGACCGGTTTTATAGTGAAGAGTTTACAACACGAGCTGTAGGCGAGTGTTGCAAACCGAGCGAGTGTCTAAAAGGTGGCTTCGCGCAAGTGTTGCACACTATACTTTATCTACGACCATATATTTAGCTTAAAATTAAAAAAAAATTCTACATAATAATAATTTTGACAGTTGTCATAGCGCGGAAAACTTTAATAGAAATAGATAGTTGACAATTGGGTTAGGAATGTGAATGAACTGTAAAGTGTGAAGTATAAATATGTAACAATAATTGTAGTCCATCGTATAAGAAATTAGATTTTGCCTTGCATCTTCTAACGTTCAATGAAATCAATACTTAGTTATAGATCTGACACAAGATTTTTTAAATCAAGTGGCCGCAATTTCTTTCAGCTTTTTGATCTACATCCCCATTGATAATTTCGCATATAGCCTCTTAATTGAAGACACGAGACTGTTAATATTTGCGCACGTCTATGTGTTCAGCAACCCTTCTTATTGCTAACCCTTCTCAATGTGTTATGTTGCCGTTAATCGGTTTGTAGGATTATTTTCTTACACGGTCTTCTCTTTTAATCGCTTAAATTGACTGCCAAGTGCTTATTTAGCTCGGGAACAAATATTTTTTACTTGCGTGCATTTAAACGATGAAGAAATTATTTCTGTGTCTATTTTGATATTTCTTTAAAGTTGAGAGTTACACAAAAGAAGGGTGTATTGATACCAACCCTGTATCACCAAAATGAGAAATTTAGAATTAATAGCAGAACATACAGGATGTCTTACCGGGAACCAATTCGATCTATATAGGGGCCACTATACATAGGAATATTTTGAAAATTGGACAGTATGTTAATATTGATGGGACAGTGGCGGCTAGTGACCTATGATAGTTCAGAAGTATGGTGAAACTATTTTTAAAATTTTATTTTTGCGTAACGACCAAACAATTACTTTCTAGGCGTTTTAAATGTAGGAAGAAAAGAAGTAATAAGAAACTGCGTTAGGTAAAACATATTTTTATTTATTTTTTAATTCTACACAAGGAAATACAACTTTTGGAAAATAAGAAAGGTTCTTCTTAGTGTGTATAGTGCTTAAACGTAAAGTCCGTTCTTCGGTTCTTAATTGTAGAAAATTGATCAATAACAGCCTCATTAAAGTTTGGAATACCCTCTATAATTTTTTTTTTAAATAAATTTTTATTTTTTAAACTTTCTAATACAGTCTCTAGATTTACCCATTGTGATCTGCGTTAAATTAATTTGGGGTTTAGGTCTTCCCGCATTCTTCACTTCAATTCTTTGCTCCAAACTCAAAGAGCTAAAGTTATTTTTTAAATAGTCCACCGTCAAACTATTCATTTTAACTTAATAAATATATAATATTAAAATAATAAAACATACACGCTCGAATTTCTAACTAGATGCAAGAACAGACAACGGCCATAGTTCCGCTATTCCCCATTTCTCTCGCCACCTGTTACTACAGAGAAACTGCATCATGCCCCGCCTACTTAATCGCACATGCGAGCAAGTCTCGTCATAATCGTCATTAACCTCGGCCGAGGCACGGTTGCCGGATCGAGAGCCTATAATATACAATTTGGTTGACGGTATGATAAAATATTAGGGAGGGTCGGACTTTATACGATAATTGACGGTACGATAAAATATTAGGGAGAGTCGGACTTTATACGATAAATCATACCCAATGAATATAAATCTCCTGTGGAAGAACCGCCACTGTGATGGGGGCAACTAGGCTAAAATATTATCAATATGATGGTACTTCCGGTGATATAGCGAGTCGGTGTCAACTTGTTTTATAATTTTTTTTTCTATTTAGCATTAAACATACGGGTAAGTTTGTATAAGATCGTCCATTACGAAAATTTGTAGTCTTCGAAAGATTGCCAATTGAATATTTTTATATGGTGATTTTGCTGCGGAAACAAAGTTCAGTTACTCCTAGTTGGCTATGGCGCCGTTGAAAAGCAGTAAAATGTACAAGTATTGCTTACAGCATTCTCAATTGCATTTTTAATCTTATTGTTTGAACACCCTGTATTAACAATTTTAAAATATTATAAAAAATCTATTAAATCAGGTTCTTTTCAACAATAAATCTAACCCAAATTAAATAATAAATGCTTATAATTTAAGGTCTTGAGATATAAAACCGGAAATATATCAAACATGCTTACACTTAGGCATAGGACATAATGTAGGAAATCTGCCTAAAATTTTGCGTATTACCACCGAGTTCCGGTATAACCGGAAGTGTCACCATATGGGCAATATTTTAGACGAGTTGCCATCATCAACATTAGCATGTTGTCCAATTTTCACAATGTCCCTATGTATAGTTTTTTCATGTACAGATCGAGGCGGTTCCCGGTGGGACACCCTGTATACATACAAGACAATTTTTTAACTGTATTGGCAAAAATATCCTTATTATCTATATATAGGTGGTTTTCTTATGTCCTTCCTAAGATCGGTTAAACGTAAATATTTAAGAGAAGTAATTAAATGGTTTGCCGTTATTAACAGTCGAGCTGCGAAATGATTACTTGGTCAGCAAGAGTTTACAATTGGTCAGTAGAAACAAACATGTCTCGAAGCAGTTTACTTCAGAGGTCCCAGGGCACTGTCAATTTATGTAACTTTCTTGTGTTTTCTTTTGCCGAATACAGAAGGAAATCGGCTACAAAAGGTGAAGCGGGGGCGGGTTTTCACTTGTTTTCCCAGGGACTGTCACGATTCAGAAATGTTTGCTGTCCATAAGTTGCTGACCAACTCATTTTGGCTGACCGATTACATTTTTCCGTTCGCAAAAATAAGAATATTTTGCTAACCAGTTAAATGATACCCAATATTTAACTTTTAAATGTGTGAACTAAATCCAAGGTCCCCGAGTATTACTTGACTCGCAACCAATTTCAGTGTGCTAATTTGTCAGAGTGTCGTCAATCAATCACCTTGTATACGAATAGAAATTTAAAAAAATATTTCATCCGAAATACGTAATGGAATTAATAATTCCATAAATTATACTTCAACAGTTAGAAAGAATATGCTGAGAAGATAATCGTCACTGGCAAATAAAGTAATTTATTTTGTCTTCCCAGTTGTCACCTAAAAAATTAAAACCTTTTTCCGAATAACTAAGTGCACACATTAAAATAATTAAAGTTAGTCCGTTCTTGCGCACCAAGTCACAAGAAACAGCAATTTGATAAATGATTTGGTTTACGCGGATTTACCCGTTTCCGCCTATAAGAAACATGTACCGGGCGTGCTCCTCTTGTTCAGCAATTTCGGGTTGAAACTGATCGCTTGAGCGCGAAAGTAATTAAGGTTTGTCGGCTGTTCTGGGAAATTCCTGTCATTTAATTCTAAGAATTCTTATGGTTTTAATGGCATATGCTATTAAAATTAATAAAAAAAATATTAAAGTTTGAATAACTTTTTAAACACGTTTGCAGAAAAGGGTAAAGTCAAAGTTTTCTTATAAATGGAAAACTTTTTTATTTTACACGAAAGAGGTTACTCTTTATCTGTTCCTGTAAAAATAATATTAGCTTGCGCTGGCATATAAAGGGTGATCCAGTTCGGGATGCCTTTATAGTACTTATACCGGGTGAGGCATCATTAAGTTGAAGATAGGAAATCCCATGTAATTTTGAGGTGGCTGTACATTTTATAGAAAAACTGCAGTATAAGTTCTTGAAGAGGCCGGCATGGTAAACCCATGTGCCGAGTTTGAATACATCTTGGTGAGTCAATCCTAAGCTATTCAATTATACGTTATGACAAAACCACGAAACTCTGATAGTTGAGGTAAAACAGCAAACACCAGCAAATTAAATTTTGGCATTGGCACAACAAAAATTAGTGTCAGTGACAATATTTTCATTATTTGTTATTCAGTTTTAAGTCAACTATGAGAGTGTCGGGATCTTGCCATCACGTTTAATCGGACAGCTTAGGATTAGCTAACCAAAATATATTGAAATTCGGCACATGGGTTTACCATGTCGGCCACTTCAAGGAGGTATAATGCAGTTTTTCTATAAAATGTACAGGGGAGCCAATATTCAGCTACCTTAAAAATTACATGGGATTTCCTTCGACTCAAAGATACACACTCGGTATATTCTTTTATTCGCAAAAAATTAACTAAAACTTATTTTAAAGAACTGTACCGGGACGTATTATAAAATAAACTTTAAATTAAAAGAATTTTTAGATAAACAATTTTAAATAAAGTCGTGATTTGGTTGGTTGGTTAAAGGTGGGGGTCGATTCAAAGGCCCGAACTTCTATCTATCGTGAATATTTATTTTTATTTATCCATATATAAGGCTAAGGATATTATTTTTCCTGTGTGACACATTTATTTAGATCAAATAAAACTAATATAGCCTCACTTAATTTAAAACTTTAAATTTGTTATAAAAGTGTAAATTGGAATCCTCATGTTCTGCCAAATCACGTAAAATTGATATATAGACACAAGGTAAAGGTTGCTTTGGGCTGCGTAAAGAAGATCTCGGGGGACTCAGCTGTCTTATGTGCACTCTGAAAAGAAAAAAATGTTCAAACTTTTAAGACATAATCACCATCAGTGTCCCATATCCATCTTGATAACGCGCCAAGTTTGCAAAGTTATTTTATAGGGATAATCCCAAATCAAAAAGGTTGGGAATAAAATACATCGAAGTCTATTTTATAGAAATAAATTTGATTATTGACATTATTATATCAATCGACAGTTCCTCGATTACATCCAATGCTCCCTGAAACACTTACCAGATTTTACAATTATGATTATATTCTACTGCTCCTGAAGTTAATTTGAGTAATCTTAATTACAATAATTGATGCTTCCTAAATACGCTGATAAGATAGAGAGAGCACGAACTATGTATAACTACTACTTTATTACGATTTATCTTTCTGACCGTCTACTTAAGCTCGACTCATATATGGAAAATTCTTTTATTGTTGGTTTTATGAAAAAAGTTATTCTTCATAAAAGTTCTGCATGGTCCAAAACTTAAAATGCAACAATCAGATATCAATTTTTGTAAGCCGTATACGAGGTTTGTAAAAAAATATCAATTTTAACTCTAACTTTACTCTTGAGTTAAAATTGATCCTCTATTTTTTACAATACAGAAAAATGTTATGAAGTAAAGTTATTTTGAATTAAAAGTTATATTCAAATATGCAAATACAGCCATATAGCATAAAAATTAAATTTATAATTACAAATAATTTATAATGTTAAACGTAAATAATCACCAAATTTCAATTTTATGCTAAATGGTTGTAATTGCATATCTAAATATAACTTATAATTCAAAATAACTTTACTTTATAACATTTTTCTGTATTGTAAAAAATAAAGGTACTTTACTCTTGAGTTAAAATTGATATTTTTTGACAAACCTCGTATACGGCTTAGAAAAAAATCGATGGTTGCATTGTAAGTTTTGGACCATGCAGAACTTTTTATGAAGAATAACTTTTTTTCAAAAACCAACAATAAAAAAGTTTTCCATATGAGTCGAACTTAAGTAGTAGAAACACTGTATACAGGGTCCTGCATCTCACCTCCCGTCTTCTACAGCTCAGTTATTAATTAAGTTATGATGTTGATATTTTGAAGACTTTTCCCGTATCTTAGGATGTATTTCAGGAAAATATTTTCGTTTATACAGGTTGTCCTAAAAAAGTGTGACGTCATGATGATATATTTTTTTAGATTACATACCATATATTTTGTTACTTCTTTGGTCTTGTGGTTACTTACATATCCCTAAAATGTTATCGAAATCGGTGCATTAATATCAGCGAAAAAAAATAAAACCCAAGAAAAATAAGTTTTGCACCACTGGTTTTAAAAATTAATTAAAAATGGAAATAGTGCCTCATTAATAACATTATTCAGGTGCTTATTAAATAAGGTCTAATAATGTTGTTAACCAAGTTTGATTGATACGGATTTTACAGGGTGTTCAAATTTTTGTGTCAAACCTCCCGAACTTTAAAGCACTTTATTTTTCTTATTTTCAATTGGAGCCCCTGTATATTTTTATATCATTCGATGCGGAATTAAAAATTAAACATTTTTCCTTATTACAACGCTAGCGCAATTCGTAACACATTCAGAGTTATTTGCGAAAAACTAATTTTATCAACTATTCTACAGCCATTTTAATGAATAAAAATCGAAGGTGGCTTTGAAAACGGTCCATCACAGTAAAACTATAAATAAAATACTAAAATTAATAACATACTAGAATGTATGTTCGATATGTCTTCCGTTCTCTTGGAGCCACAAATGAAGATGAGTATAAAATGATCTTGCCACTCTGCGTAATAGTTCGGGTGTAATGTTTTGAAATGCGTTTCGAATTCTTTACTGCATTTTGAATGGTGTTGTTGGAGGTTCCTGATAAACAATTTCCTTAACATAGCACCACAAAAAAAATCTAATTTTTTAGTTAAGTCGGGTGATCGGGCGGCCACTTGTTTGGCCCTCCTCTTCCAATCCACCGACTTGGGAAGGTTGTATTGAGATAATCCCTGACTTGAAACGAATAATGTGCTGGTGTCCCATCGTGTTGCAACCACATTGCATCCCTCCAGTTATTGGTAAATTTTGACATAAATTTGCCAATTGATTTTGCAAAAAATCCAGATACATAGGGAAATTCAAATGTCCCTTAAAAAAAGAGGTCCAATAATATGTTCACCAATAATTCCGCCCCACACATTAATTGACCATTTGTGTCGTTGATCAACCTGCCTAAATACCCTTGGATTGTGGTCAGAATAATAAGTCATGACGATTCACAAATCCATTTTTATGATTATTTCTCACTGGTTTTGTATACATTACCCGTTTGTATAAACCTCTCTAATAGGTTTTGTAGGCTCCTTTTGTCTGGATGTCTTCGTTCTGGATAGCGCTGTGCGTAAACTCGACTTGCCAAAAGAGAGTTCTTTTCGCATACTCCTAATATGAAAATCATATCTACGCACTCTTCTCGGTTGTACACCATGACAAAAAAATAATAATTAGTTACGTATAAACAGCTTAAATAATATAATTAATAATAAGCTAACACTGTTTTAAATTTTTAAATTACTAAAGGCAAAATGGGCTCTTCTTCTCACTTTGATACACATGTCAATAAATTGTTTTTCAAAGACATCTTCGATTTTTATGCATTAAAATATTAATATTAATGCACCGATTTCAATAAAATTTTAGGGGTATGTAAGTAACCACAAGAGGCATCCAAAGAAGCAACAAAATATATGGCATGTAATATATAAAAATATATCATCATGACGTCGCACTTTTTGGGACGACCTGTATAAACGAAAATATTTTCCTGAAATGCACCCTTAGATTATTAATAAGTGAGCTGTAGAGGACGGGAGCTGAGGTGCAGGACCCTGTACACATACAGAGTGTGTGAAAATATTGGTAACATACGGAAAACTTTTTTATCTGTGATTTTAGCAAAAAAACTGATTTTTACCTTAAAAACTCGTAATCCGTGAAAAAATCACAAATATAATATACACAGTGGTCGAAAATTAATTAAAAAAATAATTTACATGTTACAAATCAACTTATTAGAAAAAAGTTGTTAAGATACACAGATGTCAAAATATAACTACTTATCTACTTATCAAAGATACACAGTGTGTTACAAACTCGTCCTTCATCATTAGGATTTCAGGAACGGTATAAGAAATACGAAGCCGGTTAAATTGGGACAAAGTTGCGTAATTATGGGCCCAATAATATCCCGCAAAAAAATCAAAATAAAATATAGTGGCTTCCAAAATATTTGAAAAAATCTAAAATTTTGTGTTTCGATTTTTATTTTTTCCTGACTTTGTTCGAAGAGATGTCCAAAAATAAATCTCACGTTCTCATTGCTAATTTTTATGATCCACAAAATGGCATCATTAGATCTTTAATGCACTTTAGGTCACCATCATCAACTTGATTTTTCTTAAATACGGGCCTTGATATTTTTGTTTGAATTATGACAAAGGAACTAAATGTACCTTCACGGAATTTATACACCTTACTGGCTTTCCGACGTTATGTTCCTTTAATTTACCATCTTAAATAAAATATCCCTAGTACGTTTCTGGAATTTACTGTTGTTTCGAATGTACTGGAGATTTTAAAATTATTATTGCTATTTCTGTCCTTATTATTATTACGTACACTACTATTGTTTTTTATTTCAAACTACTTAATATTTTTTACAAATTTGTGCTCTGACAGCCACCACATTTTTAAGAATTTTTGAAAAAGGCATTGGGGTGTTATAGTTTCGAATTAAAATAATGTTATTTGAATTAAAAATCCAGGTCTGTATTAAAAAAAATTAAGTTGGGGATGTTAACCAAAAGACGAAACGTCGCATAAAGATCTGATGATGGTCTTGGAGAATAAAAAGCAGCAATGAGAAAGTGACATTTATTTCTAGACATCTCTTCAAATAAAATTAGGAAAAAATAAAAACCTAAAATATTAGATGTTTCTAAATATTATGACAACACCTGTGTTATTTTTTATTTTTGCGGCATATTATTGGGCACATAATTCCGCAACTACGCCCCAATTTAACCAACTTCATATCTCTTACCGTGGTACCAGTGGCGGATTAAGAAATTTTCGGCCCATAAGCTTTTTAATAATTGCCTCCTGAAACTTGGTAACAGTGCCGGATTTATAACGGGACATTCGGGCCCTAACATAAATCGACATCTAAAAAAAAAGTCATCAACGTAATCGAGAACCTTACCTTTACAGCATGATACAACAAGACAAGGTAAGATATCTAACCGTCCCAATCTCGTCTGCCGTGCGCAGTGACGCCACCTGTAGAGTAATTTTTAAATCTCTTATCGAGGGTTACATTGCTGTCAGTGTTTTTAACTCTTTTCTGAAAGTATTGAAAGGTTTTACGCATGTAATGGTATATGAAATGAAAGAATAATATAGTATATGGCAAGTATTTACGTATATTAATTTCATAGAAATATGACACAAAAATACTAATAAAAAGAGAAAAGAATCCGCCAAATTTTTGCCTTCATTTGAGCCGGTCGACGATAGCCGAAGCATGCCGAAAGCTCCGCAGGGACCGCTTCTGGTTTTAAAACAGCGTTGCCAGTCATTTACAATTGTAATATATCCATTACTATTTTTACAATTCAATTTTTAACATTCTTGTTGTGGGACTCCCAATATGAAATTTATGTTCAATCTGAAGGTGGCCCCATCTAATAGGAAAGTAACATAACATGTTTTTTTCGTACTCTTTTTACTCTGACGCCGTTTTAATTAAAAGATTTTACGCATTTAATGGTATGTGAAATGAAAGAATAATATCATGGTATTTAGGTATATTTATTTCATGAACAAAGATTAAAGCTAAAATACGTGCGGATGTTACACTAAATTTGTTTTTACGACAACACAACCGTATCCATTCTAATTTTTGTTTTTATTTATTATTTATTAGGAAAGCGGAAAAACTTTATATTTCTATCAAATTTCTTTGCCTGGTTATTCATATCACAACCGAACACAGCGCACCTCATTTTATGAAAATTCAGAGATTTATTTTAATAAACACACAAGATTCATTCTGACATATGTCATCTTTCACTCGAAAGTCGAAAGTATTTCGGGTTGTGTTTTTTTAAAAAAAGTAATATATAAACTCCAAGTTTTTCCAAATAATCAGTTCACCTCGAACAGCGGTTAAATAAACTACCCTAATTAGTTTAACCACAGTACCTGCGAAGCCGGAGAGAGACCGGCAAAATTGTGAAAGTACCGAGAAAAATTACTAAGACCAAAACAACAACAATGGGAGATCCAGTGCCGCTCTACCAACATAGGGCGGCCCTAAAAACTCTCAAGACTACAATAGAAGAAAAAAATGCCCAACTCAACGAACTAAGCAACCAGATGGAAGCCATTAAATCTGACAACCAGAAACTACATGAGATGATAGAGCAACACACCACAGAGAGGGAAAAAATCAATCAAATAATCCAAGACAACATAGACCTGAAGGCCACACTCATGCAGATGAGAACGGAAATGAAAACATTCCAGGACAATCAAAACAAAATGGAGGTACAACAAACTCAGGATGATGGATTCATACTTCCAAAACGCTCCAACAAAAGGCAACTAAAAACCGACAACGACCAGCAAAACAGCAAGAGGCAGCTGCAACAATCTTCATCCACAGTACAAAGTACAAGCACCCAAAACAGCCTCCCCGCCCAGGCCACCCCAGGCCAAAAAGAGCAGCAGCCACCAATCACCCCCAGAATACCACCAATCATACTAAGGAACAAAAACAATTTCAATGCCTTTTCGGCACACCTGAAGGAGAAAAACCTGAATTACAGCAGAGCCACGACAACCCCGGAAGGAGTCAAAATCTTTCCAGACTCTATAGAAGATTTTAGGAATATAACTAAAATCCTAGACGCCAAACAGGAGCCCTATCACACCTTCTCACTCCCGGAAGACAAGCCACTCCACATAGTGCTAAGAGGAGTGCTAGAAACATTCTCTGAAGAAGAAATAATGCAAGACCTACAAAGCAAAGGCCTACACCCAACCAAAGTAATAAGGTGGCACCGATGCCCATGGTCCTGGTGCTCCTACCCAAAAGCGACAAAAAAATCTTCGAACTAACGGATGTGCTATCAGTCAGAGTCCGCGTTGAGACGCAAAGAACAAAAACTCAATCCACGCAGTGCCACAACTGCCAGCTACATGGACATGCGGCGAGAAACTGCAGGGCCCCCCCAAGATGCGTGAAGTGCGGAGAACATCACCACTGGTCCGCATGCGAAAAACCGAAGACCACCCCAGCGAGATGCGCCAACTGCGAAGGTGATCACCCAACCTCCTTCCGTGGGTGCCCAAACCATCCGAAGCAAAAACGTCAACAGCAGGCGGAACACACCCCCCCTCCTCCCCCTTTCAAATGGGGGTCACAGAGAAACTCCGGCACCCAGCAACATATTCAACCAGCAGCAGATTTCAACACGGCGATGCAAGCCTTCTTCGCAACCATGCAACAGCAATTCACAACATTGCTCTTCCCCCTCCTCAATAAGAACACCGCCTCCATAGACCGTTCATGAACACAAACATCATCAGAAAAAACCCGGCAGCTCTGACAATAGTCACTTGGAACGCCAACGGCATTAAGAACAAGAAACTAGAACTAATGGAATTCCTCCAAACTCACCAAGTTGATGTTGCTCTTATCCAGGAGACCTTCCTGAAACCTGGGGATAGGTTCAATCTCCCAAACTACTTCGTATACAGGGATGACAGGACGAGGGCTCAGAAAGGGGGCACCCTCATACTAGTGAAACACTCCGTAAACCACTACCAGCCGAAGAAACCGCCGCTCACGCAAGCAGAAATCACCCAGGTCACAATAAACATGGCACAAAACAGAAAACTCCACGTGGCATCAGTCTACCATCAATGCGGATATACACACCCTATGGACCCAGCGGACTTCCACTCCCTCCTAGGGCACCCCTCAGAACAAATTCTGCTAGGAGGAGATTTTAACGCAAAAAATGAAGACTGGGGTAACAACACTACAAACCACAGCGGAACGACGCTGGGAAACCTCCAAAACCAGATTGACTTCAACATCCTAACCCCAGAGGAACCTACCTATTACGCTAACAGGGACAACGTCACACCGGACTTCCTAGACATATTTATCACAAGAAACATCCATCACGACCTTCGCACCACAACAACAGTAATCCACAAACTCACCTCAGATCACCTCCCTGTCCTACTCCAACTTGGCGATACAACTAACAGAGACAAAGACACCACTATAAGAAAAAGGACAAACTGGACAAAATTCAAAGAACTCCTGACACAAAACACTGGACCCATACCAACCATAAATACCCCAGAAGACATAAACCAGGCAGTAGAAAAACTAACTTCAGACATTAAAACCGCACTAATGGCAGCAACTGACATAACAGAAATAACAATCAAGAAAGCGACCCAACTACCAAACGACCTAAAGGAGCTCATCAGATTAAAAAACCAAAAACTTCGCAGAGCCAGAAACACAGGGGATCCCAGGCTTAAAAGAATAGCAAATCAAGCAACTCAAGAAGTCCGCGACGCCCTAACAGAATTCCAGAACACCAGCTGGGGCAAAAAGTTGGAGTCCCTTCAAACGGAAAATTTATCCCTCTGGAAGATGACCAAGGCTCTCACAAAAGGGCCAAAGCAGCAAATTCCCGCAATACAAAACAACGATAGAACAGCCACTTCACCAGAGGAAAAGGCCAACCTCATAGCTGACATGCTGGATGAACAATTCTCCCCGAACCCGGCCGTCATTCCAGAACCAGAGAGGGAAGCCCAGATCGGCAGAACAATAGAAATTTTCCAGCAAATGCCCCTCCCACCAAACAACTACTTTGCCTCAGTGGAAGAAATCTCGAACATAATAAAATCCAGGAAAAGAAGAAAGGCACCAGGACACGATGAGATCACTAACGAAACAATAAAACAACTACCACTAAAACAGATAACGGAGCTTACAAACTTAATCAACGGAATCCTAAGGACCTGCTACTTTCCCCCCAAGTGGAAACAAGCGGTAGTCATAGTAATACACAAACAAGGGACAAACACCACGGACGCCAAAAACTACCGCCCCATCAGTCTTCTGCCAGCTCTGGGAAAAATAGCGGAAACCGTCATCCTCAATAAAGTCAAAACAAGGGCGGAAACCCTTCGCATCATCCAACCAGAACAATGCGGTTTTCGCCCTCTCCACTCAACCACGCTGCAAACAGCCAGGCTCGCCGAGATGATCATCCAAGCCTTCAACAAAAAAGCCAGCCTTGGAGCAGTCATGCTAGATGTCTCCAAGGCCTTCGACAAAGTCTGGCACGAAGGGCTCATTCTAAAACTAATAAAATTCGGTTTCCCCCCACACATCACAAAGATCATCGCATCATTCATAAAGGACAGAACCTTCAAGGTGAAAATTGATGAAGCCCTATCCACCACAAGACAGATGAGGAGCGGGGTACCGCAAGGATTACCATTATCCCCAGAACTGTTTAAAATATTCATAGCAGATATGCCGGAGGACCCTGAGACGGAAATCGGGTTATATGCAGACGACACCACCATAACAGCAGAAAGCAGGGACCCAGACTTAATCCACCGAAGACTCCAGAGACACCTCAACAATTTATTGAACTGGTCAGATAAATGGAGGATAAAATTAAACCCTGAAAAAACCCAGGCAATAATATTCAGCACCAAACACAGACCACCAGAGGCACAACAGCTATCCATAAGGAACACCCGCATAAACTGGCTCCCAGCAGTCAAGTATCTAGGACTAATTTTTGATAGAAAACTAAGCTGGGAAAACCAAATCAAAGCCGCCACCAAGAAAACAAACTACGTGATCAGCAGACTCCACCCACTCCTTAGAAACAGAAAGATGTACCTAAAAAATAAACTCACACTGTTCAAGACAATCATAAGACCGTCACTCACCTACGCAAGCCCCGCCTGGATTCAAATCACAAAAACCAGAAGAACCAAATTACAGGCCATACAAAACAAAACACTAAGGATGATCACCAGAGCCCCATGGTTCATGAGAAACTCGCAAATCCATAGGGACCTGAAAATAGAAACTCTAACCCAGCACCTGAACACAACCGCAGTCAAGTTCATAGCCACCATGACAACCCACCCAAACCACAAAATAAGGCAAGCCTTTAGACCATTAAACATGAGAATAAGGAGAACCCGACCAAGACCTAGCGACCCGCCACCACCTGCCATAGAGTAACCCCCACCGCCACCACCACGCCACCCCGTGGATAAAAACACCCGACATATATTTAAGTTTATAAACAGTGTAATTTAATAAAAGTAAGAGGATCTAGTCCTAGCTTAAAGACAAATAAAGAAACCAGAAACCAGAAACACACAAGATTAAATAAGAAAAAATACTGGTGAACTTACAAAATTTCCATGGAAAACTATGGCAACCATGCAGCAGTGATGCCAGAAATCCTTGATCAAAAGTAATAGGTTGGAAGTTTCGAAACCTAATAGAATAGTAAAAAACGGCGTCAGAGTAAAAAGAGTACGAAAAAAGGTCGTTACTTTCCTATGAAATGGAGGTCATCTTCAGATCGAACATAAATTTCATATGGGGAGCCCCACAACCCACAACAAGAATGTTAAAAATTAAATTGTTAAAATAGTAATGCATATATTCCAATTGTAAACGACTGGCAATGCTGTTTCAAAACCAGAAGCGGTCGCCCAGCAGCTGTCGGTATGCTTCGGCAATCGTCGACCGGCTCAAATGGCGGCAAAAATTTGTCGGAATGTTTTCTTTTTTTAGTGGTATTTGTGTGTCATATTTCTATGAAATTAATATACGTAAATACTTGCTATATATTATTCTTTCATTTCATGTACCATGTGTAAAATCTTTTAATAACTTCAAAAAAGAGTTAGAAACACTGACAGCAATGTAACCTTCCATAAGGGATTTAAAAATTACTCGCCGGTGACGTCACAAACCACGCCCACGATCGCTTGCGCAGTTTGTTAAGTTTTTCGCTTACATTATTCGATGCCTTGCATTGGCTCTAATGTTAATTGTAAATGGCATAGCTAATCTGTAAACACTATAGTCTCCCCCTTCAGTTTATTTAGCATATTCGATAATAGGGATGAGGTGTCGCTGCAACACGTGTACAGAACGATAAGATTAAGATACACTGAAATAACAATATCGTATATTCGTTCCCAGTAAATTACAAATAATATTAATTTAATGGAAAAAAATCTTAGTAAGTTAAGTATTTATATCTAAATCTAGGTTAACATTAAAACAATATTCTAATTACATTCCACAGCACACACAAAACTAGCATTCTCTAAATACTCTTAACTATTTCAATGCAAGGATCAAGCCAAGGTAAATACATAATATAAATGATCGAGACGGGCATCACATAAGACTGAGGCCGTATGTCTAATTGCAAGTAGGAAAATAAAAACATATACGCCAACGTAGATGATGTATGGGTAGGTAGCCCAGCGGCTGTAAAATATCTGGGAGTCCACTTATCCAGAAATATGAGTATGGGAACACATATCCGCAAAACCGCGGAAAAAGCAAACAAGGCCCTTAACAATGTGAGCCGACTGATGCCCGAGGAAGGGAAATAGGAGGATACTATGTTCTATACTCCAGTCCTGCAGTACAGTGCCTCAGTATGGGAAAAAGCTTTGAGGAAAGGGGTGTATAGGAACATATTGTTTAAAAATCAGCATAGAGCTTGCATACGGATTATAATTTCATATAGAACTAGATCGACTAAAGCGTTATTAGTCATCGATCAAATGCTGTGAATGTGAAGACAACGCAGAACATACCTTCTTCCACTGTATAAGATGGAATGAACACCGGCAAAGAACAAAACCAATAACAGGCAAAATAAGTCCAACCTAGTGGTTGTCTAGGAACAGAACTGGAAGGAAGTATGCAAAATGGCAAAGGAAATCTTAATAATTAAAAAGAGCGAAGAGGGACCGCTAAGGCTGACATTACGCAGGCACCAACTTATGGCAAATCTTCTTGAAATAATATCAGAGAAGATATTTTTACCATGATGCCAAGAGAAGGAATCAGACACACTGCAGACATACAGGGTGACAATTTAAAAACTTGAAATGGCCATATATTAGAAACGAAAAACTGAAGAAAAAAACGCAAAAAACAGTTTCTATAAAACGAAGGGGGAACAAAAACAAGCATATTAGCCCACCCCTATCTGCAACCCCTTGGACAGGGTGAGATAAACCCTTAAAATCTTAAATAGAAAGGGGGTCGAGTGATACATCATTTTGAAGCTCTTGAAAAATGCTTTCCAATGGTACCATAGGAAGGTACATTTCAGGAAATTCTTCTCTGTTTATTAAGGAAAACAATAAATGAAAAGACAATTTTGAAATTTTCTATTATTAGTTAACTAAATGTTCAAAATGATTGCTACCAATATCCTGGCATATTGAGAGATATCTCTTAAGAATTCTAAACAGTTTAAGCCTCGGTATTTCGTATTGGTTTAATTGCTATTTATATTCGCATTTTATTATCACAGAATTTACCTTAAAGGTAACTTCTACTAGTATTATTATTTTAAGAACAGTTAACTTTCGGTTCAGTTTATGGTGTACAGCACAACTGAACGGGTAGAAATTATTTTCATTTATGGTTCCCAGGATCAATGTTTTTTAAGAACAGCTCAACGTTTTAACGAAAGGCATCCAGGTCAAAATGTAACCCCGGAGTATGTTCGCCAACTAGTAGCCAAATTTAAATAAACTGGTTCTGTCGCGAATATAAAGATAAATCAACCGAGACTAGCCGACGAAGCAGCGCAAATTGAAATTCTGGGGCAGTTTGCAATGAATTCAACTTTATCAACTCGTCAAGCAGCTGTAGCAACTGGATTATCTCGTGAATCAATAAGAAAGGTACTTCTTAAAATTCATAAATTTTATCCCTATGAACTGCACATACTGCAAGAACTTGGTGACGACGACCCTGACAGAAGAATACAGTTTTGTGAAATAATAACAGATAGAATTACGGCAGAACCTCGACTAGTTAAAAACATTTGCTTCAGTGATGAGTGTACCTTTTATTTAAATGGGCATATTAATAAGCAAAACTGTCGTTACTGGAATGACGAGAACCCCCACGTATTTAGAGAAGGGCATACCCAGTACCCCCAGAAAATTAATGTTTGGGCTGGTATATTGGGAGATGGTATTATCGGCCCAATATTTATACAAGGAAATTTAAATGGCGACAGGTATGCTGAAATGCTACAGAGGTCTATCGAACAACTAATAGTGCGAGAATTAGAAAATCAGAGGGACATACTAGGAAATTTATCTTTAGAATAACGCTACTACATTTCCAACAGGATGGAGCACCTCCGCATTATGTAGTTCCGGCAGTGGTTGGATGATAATTATCCCAACCAGTGGATTGGAAGAAGAGGTCCTGTTGAATGGCCACCTAGATCCCCGGACCTAACACCTCTTGACTTCTTTTTGTGGGGTCACCTAAACTCTGTGGTTTTTAAAACGCAACCTGAGTCACTAGAGCAACTTCACATAGAATAATTCAGGAATGCCGTGCTATATCCAGAGAAACCTTTTGCAAATGTAGGTGAAGAATTTGAAAGTAGGCTTTATTATTATCTTCAAAACAACGGAAATCATTTTTAACAATTAATTAAGTAATAATAAAAAATTTCAAAATTGTCTTTTCATTTATTGTTTTCCTTAAGAGAAGAATTTCCTGAAATGTACCTTTCTATGGTACCATTGGAAAGCATTTTTCAAGAGCTTCAAAATGATGTATCACTCGACCCCCTTTTTATTTAAGATTTTAAGGGTTTATCTCACCCTGTCCAAGGGGTTGCAGATAGGGGTGGGCTAATACGCTTGTTTTTGTTCCCCCTTCGTTTTATAGAAACTGTTTTTTGCGTTTTTTTCTTCAGTTTTTCGTTTCTAATATATGGCCATTTCAAGTTTTTAAATTGTCACCCTGTATAAGATCACACCTTCGGCAAGTTAAATTATAAGGGAAGATCAACTGGTTGGGAATGTGATGGTACATAGATAGAACTGTGCCTAGGCTCCTGGCTGGTCTATAGTAAATACTAATTCTAAAAATTGTTTTGGTAATCTTGCCGTATTTTAATTAACTTTCAAAGAATAGTTTTCATTTTAATTTTCTTAGGTTAAATAAATAGGTTTTATCGTTGTTCTTTAAATACTTTGAGTTGTTGTAGTTTACGGAAAATTAAATTCGTTAGTTCTTAGAAATTGTAAATTAAATTCCTTCGTAGAAAATTATTGAACTAAAAATATACCCTTGTTAGCAGTTGACCAAAATTACAAAAAAAAATATTGAGATTGCAAGATGGTATGGTAATACGTTTCTCGTGTAATAAAAATAACTTTCGCACACTCCTCCTCAATGCTTATAGAATCAAAAAAAGATATTTTTAAAAAACCAAGGCGTTACTATTGAAGAAAGAGCAAAACTGACAAAACATTCTCACATCAACTTTCAATGAACCCAAATACTACACAACAATTTCTTTGATACGACGTTTCATTTTCAAGTAATCATTATCAACTTCATTTTTTCTAATAAGGCCTTGATTTTTTAATGTCAAATTTCACGAGCTTATTTCGATGATGTTTATTATCGTTTAATTACGTTTGAGCCTTTCTAATCATCTTTGTGAAATTTTGAGGATATACGGACCGCTTATGGGAGATATTTTCTAGTCTTGGGTACAAATAATGCTACCCGCGCATGATTAGAGGAGCGCCCGCTTATGAGAATATATCTTATGTGTTAAAATATAGAACTAAAATCAGTTAAAATGACTGGAATACCTAATCTTATATTGGCAAAAGGCCATATAATTATTACAGATAAGAAATAATTTTTCCTTGAATTTGCAACTGCAGATTTCTTATTTTCGTATTTGCAATCAACACAAAATATACATTGAAAAGTGACCGGTTGGCACTTCGGTACGACGAATAACTTTTAAAAGAGGCCGGTGGGCATTTCAGATATGACGAATAATTTGCAAGGAAGGCCTTTTAGGTTCCTTAATGATGCCGTCCGTGACAAAACGTGAGCTCATTTTTCTTTGATTGAAATGTTGTCGCGGGGTACGTGGCAGCTGTGAATTCCAGGAAAGTTGCCCTTATATGGTAATGTACGTGCGTTTTGAGTCTTGCCCTAAAGGATTTTTCCTATAGTCCTTGTGTTTGATCATAAAAAAAAAAAGTAGAGTGTTATAAAAAACAATGGGTTGTGAAGCAATTATAGACCTTATAAGTGTAAGGCGTAAGAGCGGAAGTCGAACTACTGAATTGGACAGTCGGGTTTTATAGATTTTCTATTTTTGAGTACGATGATGGTTTTAAATAAGATTTTATGCAGACTTGAACATGGGAAAGTAGTTTTGATATTATAATAATTAATATTTTGATGTTTTGTATTTGATTTATTTGAAGACGGCAAAGGAAAATACACGGAGGGCAGCTTTGATGATTAATTAATGTTTCCTCGACTTTTATGCATTAATTGAATCTTAACCTGTTAGAAATTGGAGAGACTTGTTTATAAAAATAAAATTGTAAAATATGAATATGTGTATACTTCAGGGTAACATTCATGTTTCCCCAACATACAGTATTACCAGCTTTAATGACATACAGTTAGATAATTGTTTTAATGATGCCATTATATTGTAGAACCAAGTATTTATCAACCAAAATGATCTGATAGTTATGGACTTTTCTCCAACGTTATGTTTTTTAATTTAATAAAAACGTAGCTATTGAATAATTATATTTTACCCTAAAAAATTCTTTATAAAATATCTTCCTACACTTTACCTTTTAAGACTGTTCGGCAATTTCTGACTTCAGGCTTACCTGAAAAAATAAATAAATTTTGTTCCTTTATAAATATATTTTCAAGGCAGTCAAACAAAGATGGAAATAAATCACCAAAGCATATTTTTTAAATTGAAATATTGATTGCGGAAAACATTTTAAAATTATAAAAATTAAGGTTTGAATACAAGCATATATGACCCCCGCCTTCTGAAGAATTCAAAAAGAGCAATGACATATTGCCCAATTTCATATTTAAATAAGATGTTAGTTTTATAGGGTGATTTGTTTTTCAATTCATTCATATTTTCGGACCATTGCCACGTAAGGATGGTCATAGGAATCGATACCAGTATCTCAAATATACCAGTTAAGGAAGTAATTATCAAGTTCACCTCACTCCACCCTACTTTGTGGCATACAACAAATTTATGAAGAGTGTTGAAAATTTTTAGGGAAATACATTTATTTATATTAGAATATAAATATTGTTAAAATATATTTTCACTCGCCTAAAAAATTCCTTTCCTTAACGCAGCACTTCAAACATCCATTTAACAAGCCCTATTTGTCAAATAAATCCACCTTTTCCTTCCAAATGTGTTTGTTTTTAATAAAGGCCCGTTTTCGCAAAACAAAACGAATCCCGAGGGAGAGACTAACTTACGTGCGGCTCATTCGGTTTTTCCCCAAGCCAATCTCGGCAAAATAAACCGCTAATAAAATTCCATTGTTATCGCTCAAAACCATATCAATCACATATTGGTTTTTCAATACATCATTTATTATGCCCCGGGAATCTTGAAGTGAAAATTATACCGCGCTTTAGCTGAAGCTATGGAAATTGGGCTGTTCGCTTGCCGATCAGGTCTCTTTACCTGATTCTCCACCATTTTCTCGCGTTATTAAACTAGGCAAATTTACACTGCCTTTGTGTTATTTACCGAAGGTTGAAACTATATCTGAATATGTTTGAATACAAAATACTTTCTACAAACGAATTTACTTAATTATATTACTTAAAAGTTGAATAAATTTAAACTATCATAGTAAACTATAAACTGCATGGGTATTAATTTAAAAAAGTATATTATTAACCCACGTTTAGAAAAGAGCTATTAAATCTCTCTAAAATCAACGATCGGGCAATAAAAGCTTTCTAAATCGTGGTTAATATAATATTTTCTCTACTAATAAGCCATTCACAAAATCTTGTTGTAGTTATTAATATATTCAATTTACTCAATTGCATTATTGGCTCTATTAATTATTTCAATCAAGTTATCATTTGAAGTTTCACAGTTTTTTTCCGTAAATCAAATGAGGATAGACACCTATCGCTCCGCTATTTCATAACCTGCAATTACTTTCGGTCGGTCTATATCGTGATTTCGGGCATATTCGGTTAGTCCGAATGTAGTAACAGGTTATGAAACAACGAAGGGATATGTGATGCCTAATTTGATTTAAGTAGCATTTTTAAACTTTGTCGCTGCAGTTCAGTTGCGCGCAGTTGAGTTCAGTTGCGTGCAGTTGAGATCAGTTCCGCTGGCTCTCGTTCGATTTGAACAAATGAAAACATGCCAGATTATTTGGGAACTCCGCGGAGGTTCATTCGAGTCAGTTCAAATACCATACCAAATACTGGGCCACGTTGGGAAATGATCAAGTTATATTTTGTGTCGCTGCAGTTCGACTTGTCTAAACATTATACTAAACGTCTTTTTCCTTCTTGCAACACCTATTTTGAACTCGGAAATAAATAATATTTGAATATAGGAATGCCTATTTAATTTGTCAATGACATTCTACCATGAGAGGTGACAAACAAAATTTTAATCGCCCAGAACTTCTTAAAAGGAAGTTTTATGTAATTTCTTAAAAACTAAAATATTCTGGATACTCTGTAGACGTATGTAGATGGATTCCCAAAAAATCGATTTCCTGAAAATTTTACGAAATTGTATTTTTAATTAAAACCATACAGGATTCTTAGAGTAGATGAAATATCAAACCTTAGGTTAGCCGAGATCTGTTAATTTTTGATGATCGCAAAATACCGAGAAACGTCTAAGGTAATTTTTTTATGATTAAACAGAAGCAATATAGGAAAATCCGTTAAAGCACTCTGGGAGTGTTGCTTGGGCGCATAAAGCGATTCACGTTGGTTTTGAATCGTTGGAGGTTATACTCGCTGGGAAACCCGACATCGGGAAGGTCGTTCCATAAGGATGACGTCCTCCAGTTGAAAGAATTCTTATAGTGAAGTTCGAGGAGTACTAAGATTAACCACATATGGATTGGCGGCAGTGGTTCGTCGTGTATTTCTGCTATTCACCGCTCTGGGCGGAATTAAGAGGGCAAGGTCAGCAGAGCATTTTCCATGGAAATATCTGTAAAAGAGAGTCAAATTACCAACCAGTCTTCCATGTTCCAGGCTGTCGAGGCTCCTTGTCAGCTCGTGGTTTCCGATCAGACGGATGGCTCTACATTCGATGGAATCCAGTAGCCGAAGTGTATGTCTGGGTGCAGAGCTCCAGACATGAGAGCAGTACTCTAGTGATGGTCGAATCTGGGCTATGTCTAGTGTCAAAAGTTGTTAAGGTGTGTACAACTTCTTGATCCGGAAGAGTACACCAAATTTTTGCGAAGCTACCTTGGCGATTGCCACAATGTGGTTATCACAAGACATATTTCCTCCCAGATTGACGCCCAGCAAATTAATAGATGAAGCCAGTGGAATTGCGGGTCATGCCATGGCTATATCCGGTTCTGTAATGTTAAACTTTTTAGAAAAAACTGCTGCCTGAGTTTTCTTAGCGTTAAATTCGACTAAATAATAAAACATCACTTGATAATTTCTTCCTAGGTCGAAAGCGGCCAACAAACTTTCTAATGTCTCTACAAAACTCTTTTATCATATCTAAGGTTTTACCTGACGTCTTACCGGATGTTTTAGGTAGTCAAGCTAGACGCAGACATCAGAAATCGAGCTTTTTTAAAAACTTTTTCACCAATCACCAGATTATTCATAAAATTACCAGATCTGGTGAATTTCAACAGGCTTGGTAACACTCTATTAGAATGTCAGATAAAACGTCAGGTAAGACATCAAGTTAAACTTTAGGTATGGACGCCGCTTTATAGAGCTTAAACTTTTTATTCGTCTAGTTTCATTCTCATATTCACTTCGAGCATTATTTTGATCCAGTATTTGACGCTGATGTTAAACTGGTACAATTCTTGTGAGGAAACAAAAAAAGAACAATCTGGGATGCTTGTTGCCGTGCTCTACCTGATTATAACGTTCTCATGGCCCGACAATGTTATTCGTGATACGCGCAGAGCGCAAGAAAACAACCTTCTATTGAAATTTAATCCCTAAGCGGGTAACATCAACACAACATACTAGTCCATGTTCGGCGATACATCTTAATTAGAATAACGGGGTTGCCAGAGGTGGGACAATGGCAATATACATTGTTCTAAGCTACTGAGACCGGTAATTGTTCATTTGTTTACTGTATAACTACAAAAGTCTTAAGTAACTTGCTATAAATGTTGTTAGGGACCGATATTTGCAACGCGTAGCGCTTTCTATCTGTTTTAATTTTTTTCAACTAGCATTAGAAGATAAATTACAAATTAAGGACAAAAAAGAAAGTGCGTCAAGATAAAGAAAGATTAAGTGCGTCAAGATCAAGGAAGATTAATAACAACATTTATTAAAAATCATTTGGATTTTTTACATGATCCAATAAAAGCGACTGTTTGGTTTCTATGTATTTTGGTTTGAGGGAGAAAAATGAAACTGATGACTAGGGCTGGGCGATTATTGAAAAAGAGAATTGATTTTTGATTAATTGAAATAATCGATTAGTTCCGATTAATCCGAAATTAATCGATTAATCGAAGTTGTTATTTAATACAATTCAATTCATTTTGATATAATAACTTGAAGGCAATATTAAAAATAATAATATGAACTTTAAATTCTTACCAAACAGTATATTTGGTAAATAAAACCATTATTTTTATTCATACTTACTTATTAATATTATAGTTGTCTCTCACTCAAAACTATTAAAACTGTTATGTTCAAAATCCAAAATAATAATGAAGAAAATACATAAGAAAAGCGACTTCAGCACTTCCTTACCACTTGCCTATCTTGAACACAATTGCGGCGGGCGATTTAAATTTTAGACTCTCAAAAATTAAAGAGCGGATCGGAAATCATTCAAATTATTACGTTGAATGCGTGTTGCAAGTTGCAGAAACTGAGCGATTACAAAATTTCATATTCGATTGAAGGTTATGAAAAATAATCGAAAAATCGATTATTCGGGTTTGTTCGTTTAATCGAATTTTAATGATAGACGTATTTTGGACTTACATTGTCTTTATATATTTATAACACAACGTCTCAACTAGTAAACATCTCCAGTCGTCTTCAGGTGAATACAGTATTTCAACTGGTAAACATCTCCAGATGCATACTGTATTCAGTGACACTATATTGTTTGACATTCAATAAAAAAAATAATATGTTTTCCTGTATATGATGGAGACCACGATATCTTTTTGGCAATTAGGTGTATATAACCAACCTACTTTTACCTACTTGCCTTCGGGCATCAGTAGGAGATTGGATTTTTTTGGAAAAGTATTATCCAATTATATCCAAGAGGAGAAATAAGAACACTAAACTCTCATTAGCTCGGAATGATCAATATATGAACGTATAATAATGGACCTAATTACACGCCATTACGTCCCTGGACTTTTACAGATTTTAGGAACATTTAATCAGCCCTTTTCCTTCTTCCCAACATACATTAAAGGGCTCTATTTTCAATAACCCAGCGCTATGGAATCCATATAGCTGGTCAGCGTTCATATTTCGTTAGAACGTGACCAACACCCAAATTGAGGATATTTTCTGGCAAAGTGCTGGAAAGCATGTTTTAATAATCGACCCTAATGTAGAAGTCTGGTTCTAATCGTTGGTTTTATATTGATACACGAATTTTTGTTATTACATTGGCGGAGCATTACTGGATGTGGCGGAAATTAAAGAAAAAAGAATGAATAAATTTAGAAAAATATCATTGCCATTAGCTATAGAGTCTAATACATCAAATTGGGAACATGATCATAGATAGAAATTTACAAAAATATCATTGTCACAGCTATGAGTCTAATACAGTAAATTGGGAACAGAATTATAAATATAAATTTACAAAAATATCATTCTCACAGCTATGAGTCTAATACATTAAATTGGGAACATGATTATAGATAGAAACTTACAAAAATATCATTGTCACAGCTGTGAGTCTAATACAGTAAATTGAGAAGAGAATTATAGATAGAAATTCAGGGGTTATAGATATAAAGTTTATTACAGTAAAATTGAGAACTGAAACAGCAAATTGGGAGCATGATTATAGATTGAAATTTAGAAAAATATCATTGTACTATAAATATAAATTATATTATATTATTACAGGTACAGGTTTATACCTGTAATAATATTTTAAGATTGTGCACTTTGTTAGATATAGAAAAATATTCATTCATTCTCAATCTGAAGAAGCTACAGTGATAGCTGAACATGTCATTTTTAAGAATATAGTGGAAAAGAAATATAACGTAGTTTTATTGTTTCTCATAATATTAGGCATTAAATTAACTTATATTATTTTAAAATTTTGTACAGTTTAATTTCAAGTAGTTATTTTAAGATAAAAGTCTTAATTTCATGTATTTTTATACTGCATATAAACCGTAAATAAAATTACTTTTTGGTTGTAATAAATTTGCACCCAGAATTATTATGTTTACAGTTTATATGCCCGACTTTCTGAAGTTAGATAATCCAGTGAAAACAGGTTAACCAAACTATAAGCCGACTTTATAATAATGTTTCCCAACTATGTTTTCTTGTGTCATATCTGTCGTACCTTATTACCTCATTTTAAACATCATAATTGTATTAAAATAAAATTAGTAATGAATTATACAATGAAGCTTTTATGTGGCATTTAAAAGAAGATACGTAGTATTAAGGATGGGCTTTAGCAAGGAGTATATGGGACAAAAATCAAAATATAAATATATTCGGAAAGTTGACTTACAATTTTTGCAAATCCATCCAACCATACTGCATTCAAGTAAACTGCAGACTTAAATAAAAAAAACGGGAACGAGGACAATAACAGTATAAAGTAGAATCAAATCTGCTACCTTAAGTTTAGTCGAGGAAGTCGTGGTGTCAGGCACTTGACTCCCGAAATTGTTTTCACATTCTAAACAGTAAATTGTATTAAAATCAAATTAGGGAAACATGGATTATACAATGGAACTTTTACGCGGGATTAAACCAAATTATTTTACAGAAACTTTGCTTATTTGATGCTGTGTCGGGTAGGGAAAGTTACCGAAAGACATCTGCTGTAAATACCGTGAATTTGGACGTATTAAAGTTACATAAAGTCAAGGGAATATAGTATACTGAAATGCAAATTGCTGTGTTAATTCTACTTCAACAAATCCCGCCAGAAAGGAATGGGGGCATGTTGCCTGCTCTTCTATTATATCTGATTAGTATTCCACAACCGAATCCTTCTGTTTCTATATGGAGCGACATGAACGCAGGGTAGATTCTTTCCCTGCTGATCTTTGATGTCCAATACAAGGAGAAAAGTTTATAAATTACCATTTCAAGGGCAAGGTTTAAGTTATCTCAACATTTTAACCCGACATGGAAAGGAATCTTTACAAATATTTTTCTGGTTTGTATACTATATACCTATATAAACTTATATAAAAGGCCCGTGCGGGCAGCCATGAACGCATTTCCTACTGTAATATTTAATGTTTAGAAGATAAATATAAAATTTAAAAATCTAAAAAGGTGAGATGCTCTACCTATAACGTCCTAGCTTTGGCCACAACATCATCATGCGAGATTGGACAAAACACGGTATATATTGTTACGCCGTGGGGTAACGTGCGGAATGAAATGTAGAAGTGTTCAAAAGTAATACTTATAGTAATAAAAACGGGGACAGTTCTTACATTAAGATAAATGACTAGTTTTTAACCCTATAGTCGATTTACTTACATAATGTATAGAGAAAGCTATTAACCAACATCTTCTAAAGTACCTGGAAGGCTTCAACATTATCAGCGATCATCAATATGGTTTTCGGAAGTCCAGATCAACTGGAGATCTTCTAGCCTATGTCATCACCCATATTTGGAACAACGCAATCGAACATCATGGGGAGTCTCGGGTTGTTGCACTGGATATTTCTAAAGCTTTTGATCGTGTTTGGCATAAGGGGCTTCTAAGTAAACTGCGATCCTATGGTATGCCTAGTCGATTCTGTGCATGGTTGTCTAGCTTTCTTAAGGACCGCTCTCTGCAAGTGGCGATTGACGGATTTCTCTCAGACACCTTCACCATCAATGCCTCAAGGGTCCATATTGTCTCCCACTCTCTTCTTACTCTACATTAACGACCTTCTAGTGAAAACTAAAAATCCGATATTTAGTTTTGCTGACGATAGCACACTTATCTCATCTTTCTCTTTGAATGCGCAAACATCGGCTGCCGACGCACATCTTCGCAGACAGCATGAAGTATCACGCCTCAACAAAGACCTGGAAGAAATTTTGCCTTGGGGTGACAGTAACCAAGTCGAATTTAACGCTAAAAAAACCCAGGCAGCAGTTTTCTCTAAAAAGGTTAACATTACAGAACCGGAAATAGTCATGGCCGGACACGCAATCCCACTGGCTTCATCTATTAATTTGCTGGGCGTCAATCTGGGAGGAAATATGTCTTGGCATAACCACGTTGTGGCAATCGCCAAGGTAGCTTCTCAGAAGCTTGGGGTACTCTTCCGAACCAGAAAGTTGTACTCACCTCAACAACTTTTTACACTATACAAAGCCCAGATTCGACCATCACTAGAATACTGCTCTCATGTCTGGAGCTCTGCACCCAAACATACTCTTCGGCTACTGGATTCCATCGAAAGGAGGGCTATTCGTCTGATGGGAGACAACGAGCTGACGAAGAACCTCGACAGTCTAGAACATCGAAGACAGGTTGGGGATTTGACTCTCTTTTACAGATATTTTCATGGAAGGTGCTCGGCTGACCTTGCCATCTTAATTCCACCCAGAGCGACGAATAGCAGAAATACACGATGAACGACTGCCGCCCATCCATATGGGGTTAAGCTTAGTACTCCTCGAACTTCATTATTTAAGAATTCTTTCATCTGGAGGACTACATCCTTGTGGAACGACCTTCCCGAGGTCGTTTTTCCCAACGAATATAACCTCCAACGATTTAAAACCAATGTGAATCGCTTTTTGCGCACACGCACCACTCCCAGAGTGCCCTAAAGGATTTTTCCTATAGTGCTTGTGACTGATAAAAAAAAAATAGAGCCGATTGATATACATATTTGAATTTCAAACTGTAAAAAATACGGATAGATATGACCAATTAATAATGCGTTGAACTCAAAGATCGACATGACTTCAACGGGCGTTTCGTTGTATGCTCCCACTATAAGTTGTTAGATTTTTACATTGATCCGTTTTTCTTAACTTAACCTTCGATATTCAAGGAAACCCTACTAAGACTGTCTGTCTCAGTAAGAGAATGGGTATCTTCCAAGCTTGTCGACTTGCTATTATACCTACTGATCGTCCTATGTTTAATTAGACCTGGATAAATAAAACAAGCCTATGTTTATGTGCAGTTTGCAAAATAAGGTTGGATTAGATTTAAAGTAGATATAATAGTAATTATGAAACAAATAATAATTTAGGAAAGTGTCCTATTTTCGTGACAATATGTATAAAGAAAGAGAATTAACTATTTTTTAAATTAGGAAAATCATTTACAACTAAACAAATAAGAACGAACATATCGATACATGCATCGAATAACATTGTAAGTGACAAATCGTTTTCTTACAGGAACCGACATAAAAGGTTCGGATAAATTACTTTACCATGATACTACAGGCAAAAAACAAAAATAATCAGATACAAATGGGATGAAAGAGGCATTTAAAAAGAAAATTAAGCTAAAAAACCAAATTTTAGGTTTGAAACATTTATTGAACTCTGAAATTGGCCAAAATGTCACTTACAATGTTATTCGATGCATGTATCGATATAGGGTATAAGTACGTTCCGAAGCTCGAAGGCGACGTAATGTCTTTGTCTAATTAACAGGAAACGACAAAGAAATATTATACTAATTTTCAGAGCGACCCGATTGTTCTTCTGGAAACACAACCTACCTTCCTATACCAAAGCCGTATCCTCCTTGATTTAAGATCCTTAGTATAAACAGTATTACGTTGTTAAATTTAGGCAAAGAACTTTAGAGTACGTTTTATATTTAATAAACTTACTCTTTGGTATAGACAATTTTTTCTGTGCGACAATGCCATGAGTCCGGAGGAACGGACCAAACTGCAGGAGTGTGTGTATTGTATAAGTGAAAACAATGTTAACAAACTCATATGTCATCCGATTTTCATTTGTTTTTAAGTTATAGCATAATTACTAAATTTTCATTCATACATTGACGTTTTTTATTAGCAGCGTTGTTTTAGTGCATGTTCAAAAAGATTTTCATTGACCCCTTAACATTTTTTGCTTCGTAAACGAAGGGCGCCTCTTACTCTCCTGATACGTTCATGTATCTTTTAATATCGGCTGCCGTATTTCTAATACGTCGAAGTCCCGAGTATCGACTTTTACTTTTTAAACTTCAGTTTTGGACCATCCACTCCCACGATCAAAAGTCTAGTGGTGTGAGGACTGGAGATCTTGAAGGCCAACTAATAGGACCACCCTTGACCTGATGAGCGAAATGTGAAAGAGCTTCATCATGCTGATAATATAGTTGCATTCTGATGTTAACAGGAACATCTTCTAGTAGTCCTTGTAATTCATTTGTAAAAAATGTAAATAGTACTCTCCTGTGGGAGGCGATTATCCAAAATGAAAATGCCAATTAATAACTATGGGCCATACAATGCCACACGTTCACCGAAATTTTTTTTTAATTACGATATAACTAAAACAAATAAAAAACCGATTTGTTGACGACATATGGCATCATCTCCGCGTAGGTATACAATATGCTCTTGGAGTTTGGTCCATTCCTCCTCATTCACCCTATTGAAAAAAACAAATTCAATTAAACGATAAAATAAAATTATAACTAAAAAAAATCATTAAAAAACAACTATATTAAAATGAGTTTACGTGTAAAATGTTAACCCTCCTGCCTCAGCTATTCGAAACGCCAAAGGCCAACAAAACGCCAAAGGCCAAATTAACATACATATTATACCGAAAATAACATACATCTAGTTCATTCCATAAAGTTTCCCAGGATTCCGAGCCCAAACGGACCAGCCAGTACATAATGCACTAACGTCGCGTTGTTTATCCAACATTGCATGAAAAACATGTTTGCCAGGGATCTGCCTTTGTACTCTGGCAACCTGATGCATCATGGTTAACCGACTGGACCACATAATAGGTTGCTACTCTAAAATGGCCGCTTTTTGGCAAAATAATGGGATTAGGTGACAAAATAAGCATATTTTTGTTTAAAATAATTAACTTGGTAAAATAAATGATAAGGCATTGGAAGCCACAAATAAACTTAAATGGATAACCAAACAGCCATTAAATTTGTTTAAGCTGACATTGGGACAAGATATACGGTACTACCGATACAATGGGAGATAAGGGTATAAATTCAAGGTATGCGCAGAAATATTATGTTAAAGAATTGCTATGTGTTAACTATACTGGCAAACACTAAATCGCAAAATGTACAAATAAAATGTATTTGTTGTGGAGAAAACTATTATGCAAACTAACGAGGATGTGTGGTGTCCGAAAAAAATTTAAAATCAAACTTACCTGAGCAGCTACTAAGGGAAAATCAGCAGATAAGAAATAGTAAACTAAGAACCCAAAAGACCGACAGTGCAGGCTAAATCATACAATGAATTGGTGCAACATCAGCAAGAATTGCAAGCAGCACATTTTACCAATTAATCATTTATTATTTATTACTGAACACCATAGAAATACTGCCACAAAGTGCCATAAATAATTAATGAACATATTCTACAACAATAAATGTAGTACAGAATTGAATAAACTGAAACGAGTGCGGTAAGAATTAAAAGTAAAAACACAGTAACAGTAACGACAACGGCACCTAACTAATTCACTGAAGCAAAAAATATGTTAATTTTCTATGAACCTAAGCATAGAAATAAGTAAACGTAGTTTGACCACCAAGCGAAAAAATGGGCTATGAGTTGCTTAAGGACCCTAGACGTGGTGACCTCCAGAAAATGATGCGGAATTATTTTACAGCCCGTGTTAACCATTATATTAGCTAGAAGAACTTCTAAGTGTCAGTGACGTGGTCTGGTGAAAATCGCCAAGATCTAAGCATAAGTGAAGCCCACAGCGTTAAATGGCATTGAATAGTATAGTTTTATTTAGTATATGGCCGAAGGGAAATAATAAAATAATAACTATAGGTAATTTCAATGCCAAGAATACTCATTGGACACTAAACTACACAATTAAAGGTCCAGAGCTTCTTGAGCTAGGCTTTAATAACAGAAAAAGAAAATTCAGTCATTAATGGCAGCAACCTAGATAAATTCAGATAAATATAAATAAAATTATTAAATATATCAGAAGAGATAAGATTCCATAAATTAAAAATTAATCAAATATTATTGCTTACTGAAAGAATTAACTAATCGAGCAGCATTAGGCTACTTCCTTTGGAAAGTAATCAAAAATCTAAGGACAATATGCCATGGACCGCCCATAAGACTATACTATGGGAAATGGGCAAAAAATAATGGACAAGAAAAGAAGCTTAAAGAATTGAAATTAAAAAATTAAAAATGTCGATTGTAACTTGCTTATTTTAAATGGAACACCCTATGTATTATTATATTTTCGGATTCTAAACAATATTCTACACAGATTTTGTATATAATGTCGTATACCAGTATAAACATGTTAGACATATTTAAGGTTCTATGTCAAAAATTATGTTCTCTAAGCATCCGACCCAAATTAAATAATAAAGGCTTCCTTATAAGAAAAAAATAATAATATAATGTAATAATATAATAATAAAATATAAACAAGTTGACACCGACTTCTGGTATAACCGGAAGTGATAAATACGTCAAAATATCTTTTATAGCGAGCCTGTATACATATAAGCACTATATAACTTGGCTGTGTTTCAACACAAACGACATTGTCGGTTTTACCAATAAATATATCGCTTCTGGTCTGTTGAAGACAATAAAAATTAAGGGTTTTCATTGGTTCATGGTCTTCAATATTTTGCTTATTTTTTTGTAATTCGGTTCAAGAGAACTGCTAAAAACAGACAGATTTTAACGCGGTGGAATCCTCTTAAAGATGTTTGACAAAATTTAAGCTAAATTCTATTTTTGTATGAGTTAATTGACAAGTCCAGATGCAAGAAAGCTAAATTAAAACAGTGTACGGGTACGGGTGCAGACGTCATGTCAGAGATTTTTAAATTAGAAGTTCCTTCTAATAAAACCCAGTTGGCAGCACAATTGCCATCCCTAAATATAGGGGCTCTCGTAAAGTGTTTCCCTAGAAATGGAAAACAATGATGTTAGCTCGTGAGCCATCTGCTTCTTTTATGTAATGGTAGGGGATGATTCGAGTCTCGAATACATATGCCGCTGATATTTTTATCACTAAAACTTTAACAGTTCCGGACTATATATGGAAGAACGTTTAACGTATACCAATAAGAATAAAATAGCCAGCTTTAGAACACAAATTAAATTTGAAAAAATATATATTACATATTATATGTAAAGAATCCAAGAAAAAAAGCGGCTGACAAATAGGTGCAGTGGGACAGACACACCTATTCATCAACTTTTTTATTATTAAATTTGTAGCACCACTTCGGCACTTTATGACTGGCCAATACATAATTTAAGGATAAGGACATAATTTATGAATTTTTAAGCACAATTTATACCAACGAAATATTATTTCGAATACAATTGTAAGAAAAAAAATTATAATTAAAAAATAAATGATATCCTCCTATGAATAAGTAAAAAGAAACCCATATAAAATATCACCACCTCCTTGTAATGCCACTGAAATCTATGCAGCAAATATTCGAATACGACATAAATGTATCGGCAGATCCTGAAGGATGTAAAAATTTATCATAGTGCGCATTATGTGCAGATGTGGCACTAATCTTTTCCTATTTCTGTCGGATGCTTTCTGCTGCATAGACGTCTTTCGTACGTGTTGTTTAACACATGTGTAATAATTTTTCATTTTCTTACGACATTACATAGCGAACTGTTGTGAATGTTTTATAATGTCAATTTAAATGTAAATTTTGTGCAGCTAAACGCAAATGTAATTTTACGTATAATTTCCTTTGGGGATGATCGAAATGCGGAACCAGAGGAAAAAATACGAATAGACACATTTGATGGAAGAAATGTGGTTTATTGAACTGAATGGTATGTGCATGTACAGGTCGACAAGTTTATCTGCACCTACGAAAGGAATGAGGGCAAAAAAGCAAAAAAAATCTGGGGTTAACAATGTTGTCACATATATTAAATTTTAATTTAATGATCTCATACGGAGAAAACCCTAAATTTACATTCACGCATTTAAAATAAATTGTAAGGTATATAAGAATCCAATATTCTCTTATAGTTTCATATTATTAAAATCTTCTTTTCAAACTATTTATTTTGATATTTAAATGCAAAATAATATATTTTTTTGATTTAAAGTACTTTTAATCTAATAATATGGCAACATAGTTCATTGTCAGTGGCTACAAGTAACTAGCCCTAATTAGATTGGTTATATCCCAGATAGTTGATTGCGTATGAATCTATCTAATGAATAAATCTAATTTATTATTTTTTGAGTACTTTCCAATAAATCGTATTCCTGGAAGTAGGTACCTTAATTAGTTTTGTTTTAATTTATAATTTATTGGTAATTGATTAAAAAAACATTAATTATTAAGGATTGATAACAGCAATTTCGATGGATGATTAAAATTTAATAAAAGTATTAGACTGTATACAGCGAGGAGAAATTGGTTCGAATAAATTCTTTTAAAATTCAACCATTAATTTTTCGATAACAAAAAAAAGTTTTGTTGTGACACTTCGATTTTTTAATTGAAACCCACATTTATATTTTATTTTCGGATTATACGGAAAATTTTGATCACATTTCATGTTCAAATTAAATTGTTAAAAAAAATACATTTCATTAAAAAAAATTAGATTGATAGAAAAACCTCAAATTATGCACAATGTTTTGCAAGAATTTGAAAATCGGAAAAAGGTTATTATCAGGATGTTTCTGGTGGATAATTTCAAGATTTTTAAATTAATATTTCACAATTTTACCATTGAAACATTTATGACTTACAATTCAATTTACTTGTTTCTAAATAAACTTGATTTTTTTAAAAAAATAATTTAATGTAGACAGGAAATGTAGGATACATGAAATGTGATCATAATTTTCCATAGAAACCGAAAATTAAATAAAAAATGGGGATTTCAATTAAATATTTTTATTTAGTTGTTTAGTTAAATTGATTACTCAATACTTCTACTATTATTTTGGTTTCTGATCTCGAAATACAAATAACAAAACAAGAACATTGGATTTTCATAATAATTATGCTCTGGAGAGTGGGCAAACATGTTCCATTATATAGTAATGACAACAGAACTGTCGCATTTGCAAAAAATGTTCGAATAAAATTTCCAGGGTTGACTTAAAACATATCGGAACACCTATTCAATTAGAATGTCATATTTTCATGAATTTCTTCTAAAAAAAAGTACTAGCTACGCTGTAAAATTAATATTTCATATATTGAAAAAATGTTCAATTAAAGAGGATAAATTAATTGAAAAAAAATTGAAATGAAAAAACATTATATTAAATTAAAGGTGAAAAAGATTTAAATCATAAAGTTTGAAAAGAAGGTAAAATTAATAATTCCATTTCTTAGAAAAAATCAATTAAAGGACGGAGGGCTAAAATAATTGCTATGGGGATTTTTTAATTACTCGCAAAGAAAACTTTTATTTCAGCAAGCTGTGATTCATTGACATCGACAAAGTATTTTAAATTTTGCAGTTGGTTAGGTTTTAAAAGACATTTTGTTCGACAAATTAATTAATTAATTAAAGCTGGCCAAATGGATGTAAAAGAATAACATAATATCTCATTTCCAATCAATTATAAGTTTTCAAAAATGTTATTTGCAACTAAACTGATGTTCAATTGGTAGACTTTAAAGCGCGATTTCTTAGAAATCACTTCTCAGAAAATAATAAATTTTGTTAGAATTAAACGACTTTTAAAATTATGTGCCATTTGACCCCGATTACCATTTAAGACTTTAAGCTTAACAAATAATTGATATTGACAGCCTTACTACATGAGCAAGGAGAAATATTTAGGTTTTTTTCTAAATTAGGGCAAAATTATTTAAGTTAATTTTTTGTCAATTGCCATAAACTATTTATGGTGATGCCATAGAAACATTTTAAAATATCCATTTCAATCATGTAGTCAACAATTGTGAAAAACTAGAACAAATGGGTACATTCAGCTAAAAAGAATAAGGTTGGACGCGAAGCGCGTAGAGCTCGCACAAGCGTCTGCATACACTAGCGATTTGGATTGAAAAATTGCGCGCGTGCGTTGTGTCCACTGGTTGTGTCACACTTGTTTTTAACCAGGTTAACCTTACTTTTTTTACTTCATTTGTTTACTGTGTTTGGTATCGTTGTTTCGCGAACTTCAAATTCAAATTGTTTGTTCTTACGTTAATTTGTTTATAGAGTATCCCACAGTGACTACATTTGGTTGTTTTCCGTATCGGCATATATCCACCTTAAAATTTGTGTCATATTTTGTAATTTGTTTACTTTACTAAAATGATACATTGTGCTGAATGCAAGGCAAAATTTTCCACAAATTTCAATTTGAGAGCCCATGTGAAGAGAAAGCATCCAGGTATGTACTTTGTTTGTTACTTTTCGCTACTTATCTACCTATTTTAAAACTTATAATAATATATACCATTTTATTCACGATTGATTAACAAACTATTTATTTTGTAGGAAAAATTAATATTCTGGCGCCAAAAGTCAGAGGTCAGCATGGAAGTCATATATGCGCAGAATGTATGGCTACTTTTGTAAACTTTGGCAATTTAAGGGTGCATGTACAACATAAACACCCAGGTAAATCATAAATAATATAGCTTCGTTTCTGTAATTTATATCATATGTATTTTTTAGAGAAAATGGAACAATTAGCACCCATTAAAAAAAACAAATTTAAGTGTCAACAATGCAACGGCAAACTCACCAAACAAGAGCCAAGGCCAAGATGCTAAATTGTCCCTTGTGTCAGTATACAGGCGCATCTTCGAAACACCTAATTAGCCATTACAGAATAGAACATTCCTTGGCAGTTGATAGTAACACACTTGAATTTGAAACATTTGAAGCATTTCAAGTGTGGAAAATGAATACTGAAAAGCAAACTTTTTCCTCCTTTGTAAATATGCATGGTGTTATACCAGGGGTTAATTGCAAAAGAATCAAATTTACATGCCATAGGTCAGGTTATATCAGAAAAGTAGGTAACAATATTAGGTCATTTAAAACACAAGGGAGTAATAAACTAAATGCATATTGCCCTGCTGAAATGAATGTGACAGTTGAAGAGACTAAATGTATGGTACAGTTTTGTAAAACTCATATTGGACATAAGCTAGAACAAGATATGGGGCATCTGTTTCTGTCAGCAGCCGACCGCCAAAATATAGCATCTAAAATAGCTGCAAAAATTCCAATGCAATCCATATTAGATGAAATAAGAGACTCCGTTTCTAATTGTCATCTAGAGCGAGTTCATCTACTGACGAAAAAAGACCTGTACAACATCGAGACAGCTTTTCACCTAAATGAATCTGCTGTACGTCACGCAAATGATGCAGTTAGCGTTGATGCTTGGGTGAATGAGCTTAAAGTGAATGGCTCTGTCCTGTTTTATAAACCCCAAGAAACTACATCTAATGAGTACCCTCAACTGAAACAAGAAGATTTTTTGCTAATAATAATGACAGAGGGGCAAAAGGAATTATTATTAAGGTTTGGTTTTATGTTAAGCATTTATTACATTTATTAAGAATATTGTTATATTGTAGTGTATTGTAGTATTGTTTTTCTACAAAATAATTTTTTTAAGGTTTGGCGATGATTGTATTTGTGTCGATGGCACACATGGCCTAAATGGATATGGTTTTGAGCTTCATACCATACTTGTACTTGATGAACTGAGGGAGGGCTACCCGAGTGCATTCTTTATTTCCAACAGGAATGATGCTGAAGCATTGAAAATTTTTTTTTCATGTGTTCAACAAACTATTGGAAAAAAAATTAAGCCTCGCGTCTTCATGTCAGATATGGCTGAAGCATATTACAATGCTTGGGTTGAAGTTATGCATCTTGCTGAATTTAGGTAATTTTATTGGTGATTTATTTTTATAATATTAAAATTTTAATCAAAATTTAAAAAAATTTTAGATTGTATTGCACATGGCACATTGATAAGGCATGGCGGAAGAATTTAGAGAAAGTCTCAAACAAAGAAAATAAAGTAAACATACTAATATAAAAATATTATTATTGACTTACTTGAAAATACATATTTTTTAGGTTCTCATCTACCATATGCTCAGAATGTTGTTGCACGAAAGAGATATAACAACTTTCAAGAACTTAGTGCAAAAATTTTTGGAATTTTGCAGAGACAGCCCGGACTGTCAAGAATTTGGTCATTATTTTGAACAACATTATGATAATAAGGCGGAACAATGGGCATACTGCTTTAGGATGTATAGTGGTCTTAATACGAATATGCATATAGAGAGGATGCATAGAACTATTAAGCACCTCTACTTGAATGGAAAGCACGTTAAAGGTTGGACAAGACCATCGGTGGTATACTAAAATTTGTGCGAGACAAAATTTTTGAAAGACTTATCGTAGCTTATAAGGGAAAGGTATGCACAAAATTGGCTGATTTAAGACAACGACATAAAACCAGTGAAATGGAAAGTACAAATAAAGTTGTTAAAATAGATATTGGCTGGATGGTACCATCATCATCACATAAAGAGATTTACGTTGTGGAAGAATTACAATCAGAATGTACTTGCAAGCTCATATGTGATGACTGTGGTGTGTGCATTCACCGTTATACATGTACATGTGTAGACTGCAGTATTAAGTGGAACATGTGCAAACATATTCACTTAGTGTGCAAATTTATAAAGTTGAATAATCCAACAAGTATCCGTAAAGAAGCAGAAGAAGTTTTATCAGGTAAACAACAATTTATTTTATTAAAATTATTTAAAACATCTTCAATCGTTTTTTTTTATATATGGAGAGAAGGAACAAAGCAATTGAAGTCTAGACTACTAAACTAAAAAAATGTTTGTGTATAAAGGTAAACAATATTGTGCTTTTGGTTGTGATGGAAATGTATTTAAATGTATTCGTAATTTAGCTTGATTTGGTGAGGTGTTACCTTGGGTCTTATTTTTTTGTGTAGAAATAAGAATGGTTAAGGCTGTTTTTATTAATATTACAAAGAAGTTTAATAATACTAAAATTCCAATGTTTCTTTTTACTAGATAATTTGACCATTGATGTCAGTCACGTTAACAAAGCAGAAGAAACTGCAAAGCTTGTCGTGGCTGTGAGTATGAATAAACCAAATTCCCAAGTTCTTTTTGAAGAAAAACAAAAACTTCTCCAAACATTGCAGCAACAAATTGGGGCAATTAAGAAGATATGTGCTCCCATACAACCAACTCTGAAGGCAATCCGAAACAATCAAATTAAGTCTTTTATACCTTCTAGTAGTATGCCTTCTACTATTCCGCATAACAAAGGAATAGAACCTCAGAGATGATTGTTTAAAACCAAGAAACAAACCCCAAAAAAGGATAAACTTTTATCAGTACCATCTGCTCGTGAAGCTGATTTGATAGCAATGCAATTATTACACCCAAATTGGAAACAATAATAATTGTATTACATTGCATGCAATCAGTTCATGATGTTTCCCAACCCTTCCAATACTATTGATTTATGCTAATAATTTTGTCAGAAAGGAGTTCAAAATACTAGGAATACTTCTATGAAAAAATTTTTTTTTTTTTTTTTTTTTTATGATCAAACACAAGCACTATAGGAAAAATCCTTTAGGGCACTCTGGGAGTGGTGCGTGTGCGCAAAAAGCGATTCACGTTGGTTTTGAATCGTTGGAGGTTATATTCGTTTGGAAAAACGACATCGGGAAGGTCGTTCCACAAGGATGAAGTCCTCCAGATGAAAGAATTCTTAAATAATGAAGTTCGAGGAGTACTAAGCTTAACCACATATGGATGGGCGGCAGTGGCTCGTCGTGTATTTCTGCTAATCGTCGCTCTGGGCGGAATTAAGAGGGCAAGGTCAGTCGAGCACCTTCCATGAAAATATCTGTAAAAGAGAGTCAAATCCCCAACCTGTCTTCGATGTTCTAGGCTGTCGAGGCTCTTCGTCAGCTCGTGGTCTCCGATCAGACGAATAGCCCTCTTTTCGATGGAATCCAGCAGCCGAAGAGTATGTTTGGGTGCAGAGCTCCAGACATGAGAGCAGTATTCCAGTGATGGTCGAATCTGGGCTTTGTATAGTGTCAAAAGTTGTTGAGGTGTGTACAACTTTCTGGTTCGGAAGAGTACCCCAAGCTTCTGAGAAGCTACCTTGGCGATTGCCACAACGTGGTTATGCCAAGACATATTTCCTCCGAGATTGACGCCCAGCAAATTAATAGATGAAGCCAGTGGGATTGCGTGTCCGGCCATGACTATTTCCGGTTCTGTAATGTTAACCTTTTTAGAGAAAACTGCTGCCTGGGTTTTTTTAGCGTTAAATTCGACTTGGTTACTGTCACCCCAAGCCAAAATTTCTTCCAGGTCTTTGTTGAGGCGTGATACTTCATGCTGTCTGCGAAGATGTGCGTCGGCAGCCGATGTTTGCGCATTCAAAGAGAAAGATGAGATAAGTGTGCTATCGTCAGCAAAACTAAATATAGGATTTTGAGTTTTCACTAGAAGGTCGTTAATGTAGAGTAGGAAGAGAGTGGGAGACAATATGGACCCTTGAGGAACACCGGCATTGATGGTGAAGGTGTCTGAGAGAAATCCGTCAATCGCCACTTGCAGAGAGCGGTCCTTAAGAAAGCTAGACAACCATGCACAGAATCGACTGGGCATACCATAGGATCGCAGTTTACTTAGAAGCCCCTCATGCCATTTACCCATTTTACATGTTCTGTGTGACTTTATCTAAACTTACTAAACTGTTTATTTATATGTATATTTAACGCATCAACATTTACAAGTTTTCTTAAAAATCTTTACATAAATCACACATTGATTTTTTCCTGCATTTGATTGTGGAAAAAAATAATATAATAAGTTTATCCAACTATAATACTAAAAACAAAAGCTGGTCAGTGGCACGAAGAATGTATAAGTATTTTGTTATTATACATTTTTCACTCTTCCCTGTTTTTTCTTCACGCCGGACAACCGACTTATACCATTAAAATCCACCTAGTGCGAATCTGTTTACCGGCTGCGAGTATGAACCTGCGACACAAAATCTTAATAAAATAAAGTTTGTCATGTTTATATAAAATTTGAAATCAAATTTCAAATAATTTATAAATTTATTGAGTAAACTGTGGATTGTGACATCGATACTCTTTGATATTAATTTTAAATGGCCACTTAAAAACAAAATATTTAAAATTAAAATTTTTCGTTAAGACTTTGGTTTTTGGGTTATAAAGACATTACGGAAAATTAGAAATTATGACTGTTTTCTCAAAACATTCTAATATTTGCTAAATTTGTTAACAATCTATACTAAACATTTTTTAAAATTTTTATGTGATAAAGGGTGTTTTTGATAAAGATTATTTTTTATAAATTATTACTTCACATAAAACTGAGTTTTTCTATTGTCAACTACATCCTGTGGGACACATTGTCCTCCTATTCATTACATTATTAGGTACTTTTTTAATATATCGTAATTATCTAGCAATTTGTTTTTTTTTATCCAAATAATATACTTCAATATTCTAGGTAATTTTTATCATTTTCTAAATATTAAACTATAATTCTTAATTTCAAACTTGTATCCATTTTACTGTTTGTAACTCGTTAACCACCGAGGTCGTCAATCGTTCCGCAACCTACTATACACGAAGCTCATCATGTAGCTACTCTATTAATTAGAAATCGTTCGACCGACGGACCCACGCATGCGCGCAATTTTTCAATCCAAATCGTTAGTGTATGCAGACGCTTGTCCGTAGAGCTCGCAAGTTGCAGACGAGCGAGAGCGGTCGTTCTGTTCTTTTTGTTCGACTCTGTTGTTGGGGGCAGTATTAAAAACTCAAGCGGGACAATCGCGTAAGAAGTAGAAGAGCGACTATTGGTTGTTTTCTTCCTCTTTGCTCGGATCCCGTCACCAAGGTCGAGAAGCTGACGTTGCGGCGTGCCCGCAGACAGAAACCCTAACGCTCCCTCCAAACCAGCTACCAATGTGGGCGGTTGTGCCAGTAACTTAATCGTCAGAAAGGGTTTCTATTTAAGTAAGCGAGTTTGGCAGCGGACCAACCCATCCTTTGTGTACGTTACAACCGTACACCTGTAGTGTACCAATCATTAGACTTAAATAAAAAACTAGGACGGCCCTCTTTTCTTTTTCCAGACCAGATCCTCATTTCCGGTTAGAGTAGGGATGACAACTGTTGTACGTCACTGAGGTCTAGTTCCTCAAGCCGAGATAGCGCGGGGATCCCGTACCGTAGGTGCGACCTATACCGAAAGCGTGAAGGTTGAACTCATCTTTATCGAAATACGACAAAGGGAGATTTCCCATATTTTCCCGGACACCCTGTATAGGCCGCCACCAGCGGATAGCACGACTGTCACTCCCTATCCCAGTACCTACCTGATTACTTATGGCCTTATGCCCTAATGCCGACGGTTTGAGAATATATTAATGACCCTATAGAAGATATTGAATACATTAAAATTGCAATGAAATGTGTTTGCTTATGGATGCCTGAATCAGTGAAAGACTACAAGGAAGCTTTGATTTCCCGAACAAACAAATCCGAAATGACCGAATCGTGTTCCATCAGCGTCCCCCGTGAAATGAATCCGGATAGGGCTCGACGTCAAGAAAGCGGGTTTGTTCGGGTTCCTGTTATAGTTCTCAAGAGATGCGCCGATGAACTAACAACTGCCGACCAGTCGCTTTGATTTCAGTTATATCAAAAATAATGGAGAAGGCTATTAACCAACAACTTCTAAAGTACCTGGGAGGCTGAAACATTATCAGCGATCATCAATATGGTTTTCGGAAGTCCAGATCAACTGGAAATCGATCTTTGGAACAACGCAATGGGACATCATGGGTAGTCTCGGGCTGTTAGACTGGATATTTCTAAAGCCTTTGATCGTGTTTGGCATGAGGGTCTTCTAAGTAATCTGCGATCCTATAGTATGCCCAGTCGATTCTGCGCATCGTTGTCTAGCTTTCTTAAGAACCACTCTCTGCAAGTGGCGATTGACGGATTTCTCTCAGACACCTCACCATCAATACCGGTGTTCCTCAAAGGTCCATATTGTCTCCCACCCTCTTCTTGTTCTACATTAACCACCTTCTAGTGAAAACTAAAAATCCGATATTTAGACGCTGCTGACGATAGCACACTTATCTCATCTTTCTCTTTGATTGCACAAACATCGGTTGCATCGTGAATCGCGTTGTTCGCACGCACACTACTCCCAGAACTCCCAGAATGCCTTAAAGAATTTTTCCTATATATAGTGCTTGTGTCTGATCATAAAAAAAAATATTTAGGTTTAGATGTATATAGCCTTTAAATTAAGATATTTTTCCTACGAACGTGTCGAACGTATCACTTCTCAGCACACATTCTCATACAGAAATATGCATTTGTTAAGGAACAACTTTTCACACGCAAGTAAATGGGACAAAGAACGCTTTGTCATTCCGGTTCGTTGGAATTTTTTTATACCTAACTTGTGTGGTAAAGTAACATTTTCAGAAGTTGTTACGTAAATAACTATTTTATAGCGCAATGCTCTTTATATTCCACATCACCATCTGAACAACTCGAAAGGCGGCGATATTACAATATTACAGATAAATATTTCCATGCAATAATAGAGCAATGCTTGATACACACACGATGCATTGTAACGAACTCATCAATAATGCAAGCTTGGAAATGCAAGAAATAAACTTAAATTCGAAAATTACAAATTGTTTATTTATCAAAATGAGTTGTATAAACATAGGTTACACCAAATGTGATTCCCAAAAGCGTTCATTGAATGAAAAACGCAATCATAACATAATGCAGTCAGTATGGCCAATATTTACACTGTCGCGATGCATTGTTTATTTGTTGTATTTTAATAATGACAATGGCACATCCGAAATGGAATTAATTAACGCGCTAACGGTTGAAATTGCTTGATTGGTTGGAATAGATAATGACGCCGCCAGCCTAATAGGGTGTTCATTGTTTTGCCGTTTGACCACTTTGAAAATACACTAACATGCAGTGACGCGTGCAGTCTAAACAACGAACGACGAGACTCAATTATTTGAATATCATTTATTGGGGGATGCTAAAATGTTACTGATATCAGTATCACCTTGGATATATACAGTATACACTGCTTCCTTAGAGTACCTTATATGGGAAGATTTTCAAATATATTCGAAATATTATAGATATTTTCACAATATACTGGTCACCACGATTTGAATCTAGGATGTAAACAAAATTGACCACGCATACCTGTATCAAAGACTAAAAAAATTGTTTTGATTTCTTAAATGAAACACACTACACTACGGAATAATCGCTTTATCGCTTTCATATAAACGAAAGAATTCGTAGAAACATTTAAATAGACTAAATATTAAAGTTTAAAATTCGAGATATTCAGACAGCTTCTGTCGTCTGTTGAAATAATGGTTTCTTTCCCTAAGTCGCATACCGGAGCAATCGGCGATAAGCAACGGGCGATAGGCAATAGGAAATATTATTGTGGAGGTGGATATGGGGACTTTTGCTACATTAAGCACGCCATAATGCGCCGGCAGGTGCTAAAATATTTTAATTTCTGAAATGATTGTCGCCGAATTGTAAAACGGATATTTGGAAATTTTGAAAGATCGGTGCGTACGTACATCATACTATGATATGAGTGGAGTACGTAGCACGAAACGTCCGTCCGTTTTGCGCTTAGTAATTGATAGGTAACTCTAACGTTCTCCTTATCTGCGCGTTTTTACGTGGGACGTTTTTTGATAACCCCCGTATAACCAATTTACCCCTTGATTTTATTTTTTGAATTTAATTTAATCTGATAATTAGCTAGATGGCAATTTATGGAATTTTAATTTTGTCCCCATTTTTGAATTCTATCCAGAGGTGAATTCCCCACCCAGGAATTATTTATTTGGAGCCAATCTAACTATTTGAATCATTTTAAATTTTGAAAAAAGTGTGATTGCTGGTCGACACTATCAGTTATGTCGCCAGTCTTGATAATTAATGAAAAAGTCATCGCAACCGAAGACGTTCCTACTTCATTAGTTTTACGGACGCAGTTCTTTACGATTACGATTTCGATTGTTTATTAGTCAGGGATGCCAGGCATTAATGCCATTGCCGACTTGACACGCACGTGTCAGTCGGTCTTGGGGGGTCCCACCACCTTTCCCCGCCAACTGGAAGCTGTCAGCGGTCCACCAGCGCAATTGAAGATATGAGGGCAAATTTGTCATAAGAAAGAATGAATGATTTTAATTTAAAAGTATAGTTTGTTGAACGTAGGACGAGGCCTAACTGATGATCAGACTATACTTTTGATTTATTGGCTCGGGCGCGTCCAATTAAATATAACAACAATGCAGGTTTATTATATTGGAACACGGAGGGCTATTTTTATTTAATTTTATGTCCTTGTCTTTGAGGGTGAATTTAAGGGGGTTTGTCTTACGTCAGTCGAGTAACGCGACCCGAAGTACTAGTGCGATAATTATTTACATTTTATATTTACAATAAAAATTATCCTACACTAACATTCTGCGTTTCAAACCAACCTATCATTCCTCTGTCACGTACTCCCATTTAAAATTTAGTTATTTACAGTATTTACAATGTAAAATAAACCCAAGCTAGCATTTTGTTTTTGAACTAAAGAGAGTCTAAACTACCCTAATAATTTCCGAAAGAAAAATTATGACTCGCGGCAGTGACTACTAATACTAGCTTAAGATATTTTATTTCGCACCGTCACTGATTGTTACCTCATAGGTATAGCAAAGTTCGTAGTGACCGTTACATTTTTTCCTTAATTTAAGGGGTATAAATTTTTACGTCACTCAGGCCGGACGTCGCCCTCAGTTCAGGGACAACGCTGCCTTTGCAACCGAGCTATGGCTATTCTGTTTGTTTCTCTACCTATAGCTTCCACTGTCAAAACAGTCGCTATTTTACGAACGCATGAGAAAACAAACTAGCCTGACACCGCCGAGATTTTAAGTCTTCAGGGTTTTCCAATGATGGCTTCATTCTTGGCCTTTTCACTTACTAAATATTAGCGCTATTTAGCAAGGCGGGCGACTCAATACACTTCGTTAGGAGGGATCGACTTATTAGGAGGTATTCTCCCGATCGAAATAATATTGAGCCTGTGCAACACCGTCTAGATTAATCCGCCGGTATAGAGATGATACCTTGCGAGGAAGAATCTATAAAGCTCACACTGAAATCACGGGTGGACGCGAACTGGGGTTGCGCACCAGTCTGCTTTTCCAACGGCGAGTCTCTGGAACTGTTGAACGTCAATCGATGGTGCTCTTTACTCTGTATTAATAAATACAAGTTTATCTCCCACGTTGCGTTAACGAATTTCTTTTCTAGATTTATTTATACTCGCTCCAAAATACACGAGTCTTTGAAGATACTTTTGGCTTTTATTTATACTCGCGCCAAGACACGAGTGTTTGAAAATAAAATTTACTCGGGGAAAGGTCCGCATTTGACTTTTCTGGGCAATTTCGGCGACGAACGCTCTAAAACCTGTAGCCAAAACGTCGGACCCCCTTTTGAAAAAATAAAATCGCGGGCGAGCGAGGTGGACCTCGAACAGGCGGCCGCCCGCGTCGAGAGATCAACACCCACTAAAAAAAACTGCCTCCTGCAGAAATTTATTTAGTCGTCTCCTTCAACGTTACATTACGTCATCCTGGCCGATTTATCTACCGGTAAAGCCCGTAAATGTTGCCGTTCTCATAATTTCTGCTGACATGCATATTGAAAGATTACATCAACCTTCGATCCAATATTCGTTAAATTATTTAAAATAATTAGACGAAAAAAAATACATTAATTTTCTGGAATTGGAAAAGGTATTTTTACAACATGATTAAAAGACTTGCAAAAACTAATTAAACTAAACAAAATATACCTTATTTATTATTTCTTCTCTTTTTCATTTTTAAATGTGCATGGTGGTAAAAACAAATTAACGGAAATAAGCGGACTGTAATTCTAAACAAAAAAGATAATGATTAATATTCACGCATGTTGGCAGAAAAAGGGCCTTAACGACTTGTTTCTGGTCGGGTATTCTGGCACAAAATAATAGGATCGGTTTACAGGCTCTTTCCTCGAGACTCCAGATTTCAGGATGGAAAACTCCACCAATTTCTTGGCTAACCCAAAGAACTAAATTTTGGACATATCATGTCGCAGAGTACTAGTGTGGTTCTAATGTAAAATCGCGGACATGTCGCATAGGCCACAATTTAAACAAAAAATAATTTATTGTTTCTAAAGAAAGTGTGGTGTGTGAAAATGATTATAACTTTAAATAATCCGCAAAATGGTAACTGAACTAACCAATTTAATTTTTTTAAATAGGAACCGTATTTAAGTATATAATCTCTTAAAACAATCAACATACTGCAATTAAGCTATTATAAAATATAAATGATTTTCCGTAAGAGGCATATGAATATACAAGGTGTACCAAACTCGTCATTCACCATTGGGATTTAGGAGTCCTTCACCATTGGGATTTAGGAAACGCTAAGAGTTATTCGCTCGGTTCGGCAATTTATTTTTTCCAGACTTTGGTCGAAGAGATGTCGAAAAATAAATTTCACTTTCTCATTGCTACTTTTTATTCTCCATAACATGGCATCATCAGATCTTTAATGCGACGTTTCATCACCATCATCAACTTATTTTTTTTAAATACGGGCTTGTATTTTTTGCTTAAATTATGAGAGAGGAAGTATAAGAGAGGAAGTAAATCTACGTTTACTGGTTTTCCTACGTTTTGTCCCTTAAATTGAACATCTTCTTGTAATTTACTTTTTTTAAATTCGGTATAATTCGAAAATATAAAACTCTATGCCTTATTTAGAAGTCTTAAGTGCTGGCTTTAAGAGTCAAATTTTATTTGTGTTAATAAAATAAATTACTTTTATACTCGCACTAAGTAGAAATTTGATACAACTATTAGTTTGAAATAAAAAAAAAACAGTAGTGGTAATAATAATAATTAAGGATAGAAATAGCAATAATAATTTTAAAATCTTCAGTTTCTTCAAACCCAAACGGGACTCATCGCATCGCATCTGATTATGTCATCTTGTGGAGAATGAAAAGAAGCAATGGGAAAGTGAAATTTATTTTTGGACATTTAGTCAAATAAATATTTGTTACACACTATATATCTATTAGATATGTGTTATAATAAAAATGCACAGTTTATCTCAATTAATTTGAAGTGATCGTAAGAATTTCGGTTTAATACGTTATTAATATTTAATACACCATTCATTCACTTTTGATGGTAAAAACTATGTATCGACCCCCAAATGCATTTAGAGTGAACCTGCCCATAATAATTTTAATAAACTATTACTGAGATTTTCCTGTTTTAACAACTCACACAATGTAATTTTGTTTTCATTTCATAGATAACAAATTGTTTTACTCTAATTTTTCTTATTCCTTTAATCTTACAAGAAACTAGTTTACTGCAAAACTAGAAACTATTTTAATGTTCCCCAAATTCAAGAACTTTACCTGGCCTGATCTTAAATACACCCACGATACAAGACAGATGATTAATTGATAAACTACTCCAATTCGCGTTGCTATCTGCCGTATCATATAGCTATAATTCATTCCCAAATCGTAATTCTCATGGCAAGATTGCATTATCGGGAACAATGTTATTATTAATTTATGTTAAAGCAACATAGCTGTTATGAACACCCCTAATTTTGAAATGTTTCCCTTTGGAAGAACGGGATAGGTGGTAAATTCGTAAATATATCCCTGGTAGAAGGGAGTTTCGGTAAAATGGCGGTGCGTGAAGATTATCTACATTGTAATGGGTTGTTTTTCTTTGTGATTGTTGTGGAAATTACCTTAGAATAATCATTATTCAAATAACCAGAGAAGTTACATTTAAATTTTATATTTAAATTAAGGGAATGATTTATTTTAAAATAACTATTAAAAATTAAACATAAACAATTTCTTAATGATATATAAATAAATACAGTTTTTATAAATGTCAAGAACAGGTCCGGTAGTTGTCAGGTGCATGGTAGTAATATTCAGAAAAATGAAATGATTTCATATCAATTCCGTGAATTAGATACATAATTAAAAATACACTAAGTCTCGGTCGTACGTACCTATTAATATCAGGTCTCCTTGAGACAAATGGACGAAGTTTTCCAATTCTGTAGATTGTGAAGGAAACAGAAAATATACATGTGGGAGTAGAAAAAGTTTTCTTGTTCTAGCCATAAGTGTTATTCAGAGCACATGCAAGGTATTTCACCCAGATAAGTGCGAATACTGATGGAGTCCACCCTACGATCGGTATTACTGATAGTATTTCTTCCACTCGCCACAAATTGATTTCCGACATTCGGAAATTCGAATTCGCGTTAGTTCAATCCATCACTCTATCATTGTCGATATTTGCACGATCAATATAACATGCATTAGTTTGATATCATAACATAAAAGATGGCACTACTTGCTATCTTTTCCCAACTAAGGTTGTAATACAGCTTGAAGTAGTATTCTTCTCTGATGATAGGTATGGACACCATGATGCAATAACTAACGTAAGATATCTAACCATTCCAATTTCATCTGCCGCGCGCAGTGACGTCAGAGGGAGAGTGATTTTTAAATTTCTTATGGAGATTTATACGGTGTTTGTTGTTTTTTAGTATATTAAGTTTCAAGAACAGTAAGGATAGTTTACCGATCAACGACAATGTTTGGAGGAGATCGGTAAACTATCCTTACTGTTCTTGATACTTAATACTATAAGCATTTGTGCATAAGCATAAACAATGGTATGTGAAATGAAAGAATAATATATGACAAGTATTTACGTATATTAATTTCATATAGATATAACACACATTACAAGTAAAATACCACTAAAATAAGAAAAGATTCCGACAAATTTTTAAAACAACCGCCGCGAAGGTAAAAGAATAATATATGACAAGGATTTACGTATATATATTAATTTCAAGAAATATAACACACATTGCAATTTGCTGGGCGTCAATCTGGGAAGAAATATGTTTTGGCATAACCAAGTTATGGCAATGGCCAAATCGTCGCCTTCTCAGAAACAGAGTACTGCTCTAAAGTCTGGAGCTCTGCACCCAAACATACTCTTCGGCTACTGGATTCCATCGAAAGGAGGGCCATTCGTCTGATTGGAGACCAGGAGCTAACGAAGAACCTCGACAGCCTAGACCCTAGAATATCGAAGACAGGTTGGGGATTTGACTCTCTTTTACAGATATTTTCATGGAAAGTGCTCGGCTGACCTTGCCCTCTTAATTCCGCCCAGAGCCGCGAATAGAAGAAGGACACGACGACCCACTGCCGCCCATCCATACGTGGTTAAGCTTAGTACTCCTCGAACTTCATTTTTTAAAAATTCTTTCATCTGGAGGACTTCATCCTTATGGAACGACCTTCCCGAGATCGTTTTCCCCAACGAATATAACCTCCAACGATTTAAAACCAACTTGAATCGCTTTTTGCGCACTCCCAGAGTGTCCTAAAAGATTTTTTCCTATGGTGCTTGTGTTTGATCATAAAAATAACACATTACATGTAAAATACCACTAAAATAAGAATAGATCTCGACAAATTTTTAAAACAACAGCCGCGCCCTCGTATTCCGTCGACGCCGAAGCTGCTCGGCGACCCCTGCTTTGCCCGCCAGGGTTGTCAGTCTTTTACAATTGTAGTATATCCATTACTATTTTAACAATTATGTAGATGTTCATTCTTGTTGTGAGGCTCCCCATATGAAATTTATGATCAATTTGGAGGTGGCCCCCATATCATAGGAAAGTAACGACCTTTTTTCTTACTCTGAAACAGTTTTTTTTAAGGTTTTGAATCGTCAACCTATTACTTTTGATCAAGGATTTCTGGCAACGCTGGTCGCCACGTAGGGAAATTTTGAAATTTCACCAAAATTTTTCTTATTTAGTTTATTGATATAAATATCTGAATTTTCATAAAATCAGGTGCGCTGTGTTCGGTTCTGATATGGATAACCAGGTAAAGAAATTTGATAGAAATATAAGGTGTTTCCGCTTGCCTAAGGATAAAAATAAAAAATTTGAATGGATATGGTTTCATTTATTTTGTTAACATTTACTTTTTAAGTATTTTCCACTGAAGCTGATGAGGATATATGCGTTCGAAATATGTATGGAAATTAAAATATTGTTTGTTTAACTACTGAAGCAGACTATAAGTTTTTACATCTTCATTATTTCACTGTATTGAGAGTTGGACTATTTAAAAAAATAGTTTAATTTGTTTATAACTAGGTCATATTTTAGCTTTAATTTTTGTTGTATGAAATAAATATACCTAAATACCATGATTGATGATAACGAGTATAACGTCCAACGATTCAAAACCAACGTGAATCGCTTTATGCGCACACGCACCACTCCCAGAGCGCCTTAAAGGATTTTCCTGTAGTGCTTGTGTTTATCATAAAAAAAATTATATTATTCTTTCTTTTCACATACCATTAAATTCGTAAAACTTTATAATACCTTTAAAAGAGACTTAAAAACGCTGACAGCAATATAAATCTCCATAAGAGATTTACAAATCACTCACCATCTGACGTTACAAGTCACGCCTTCATCGACGTGGAATCATACCTCTTAGTTATTTATACCATGTATGGACACCTACCATGTACTGACGAGAGTTCGGTCTGCAGGTCGTGACATCCTATTCATGGAGAGGCTTCCCTTTCTTGGTAGTACCATTCAATCTGAATTGATATTTTAAGAGGTGAGGTAGGATGTGCTCCGTACATTTATATGGTAAAGATTTCCATAAATCTTCTTCCTATTGATGGGAAGTTTCGATACTTTTGAGGATTCGTTCATTCTCATTCCATTCCGCTAGTGGAATAAGTTTCAAGTATTGGCGAACGAGTTAGTAATGGGAATAACGGCTGTAGTTCGATAACGTTACAGATCGGGTTTGCGCGACATTTAAGAAAGTCACTCATTGAGCAAATATGCTATTTGTGGAAATAACAAACTATTGATTATTTATAATTTCAGTGTCGCACAAAACTCGAGCTTCTTGCAGTCGGATATCGTGACGCCACAGGTTGGTTTACGACCACTTTCCGCTTCTATCTCGCCATTCCAAACCATTACATTCCACCAGGTTTATTTGGGCCGGTTTCGATTTCGATCCTCGCAACGATTCGGATCGAAACTTTGGATTCAATCCAAATCGATCTTGCATGCCTGGATTCGTTCCTTTGTGCCGAGTCCAGCTGAATCGACATATGACTAATTCTTTCTTCAAAATTATATAGACGAGGTAAAGAAAAGTTTTGCTTATTAAAAGTTTTAAGAAACTTAGAGGAAAAATTCTTTCTTTCCTTGTTTCGGGGTTCGAAAATTATGTTTTCTAATAAGGTAGTAGAAAAAATATATTTTCGAACCGTTCAAATTAATAAATACAAATTTTATATGTAGTACGGTATTTAACACCAACTCGAAGTTATGAAAAATGGTGAATATGTATAAAATAGAGAAGTAGTGGTGGCGTGGTGAAATTGGCGGAAGTATGGTCAAGGTGTCAAGGGAGTGTGAGTGAGCCTTGCGAGTAATATCGTTTCGTTTCAAGCAGAATATATAATGTAAGATCAAAATAACACATTTTTAAAACATGACAGTAATCAGAAAAAAAAATCGATAAATAAATCCTAATAACAGACAAAATACCCCACAGTGACAGCTCACAGGGTTTCTCATAAAACAGTGTTCTTTATTAATTAAGTTCGATATTACAGGTCGTGAAATATGGAGCTGGGTAATGCTTTCAAAAATTATGGCTTGGTTTATATTTATGTGCCGATATCCCGCTGTATTATACAGACGCTGCTTCTGTGTTTTATGGCAGCGAGGGTCTTTTAATAAAGTCCTAAAATTCTTAAGGAATTGATTATTTTGTAGTAATTACTTTCAAACTTATATAGGTTTAATAATTATTTATGATTAACAAAGCTTGAATTAATATAGTCATTTTACTTATACAAAGAATGTCGCCATGAATTTTTCATTAAAAGTTACATGTAAAGTCTTTGGAAATTTTCTGGGGTAACGATGGCCTTTGCGTTATAGGAGATGAGACGTACTTTTTTACTCCGATCGCCAAGCCAGTAATCCAAAATTAAGGTATATTAAAGAATTTTTTTAATAGATTTACGAACATCGGTGGGTGCATGCCTAATTGTCACCTTCGGGCAACCGTAGATCTGAATACCAGGTATACGGTGAGATTTTAAAGTACCCAATAGACTGTGAAATCCGAAAAACTGCTGGAAATATTTTATTGAAATTTTAGACCGCCGCTACGGAGATTGGGGAGGGGGAGACAATTTATTTTTTTATATTTATTATTCACCCGCCCTCCAGATTTTTTCTGACAGGTGGCCAATTTACCAATTTTTAAATAAATAATATTAGAACACTGGAAACTATCATAATACCTTAAGTTTAACGACGATCGTACTTTAAGAAATATTCTAAACATTTTGAAATTATTTTTTATATGAGTTGTGCACGTGATTTAATTGAGGAGTTACTAAATTACATGTTGTTGAATACGATATTTCATGTATTCTATTATGGTCGGTAGTATAGACATAACTTTATCATTTATAAATCCCCACAAGAAAAAAATCTAATGGGGTCAAATCCGGCGACCATGTAATAAATTTAAGGTATATTATATTTATTCAAAAAATTGTAACTAATAACCAACATAGTAAATATATCAATTTTCTGCTTAATTATCGAATTGAATTATCATTTAACATTTGATATTTCAAATTTGTTATCGCGTTTAGTATACTTACACTCCCCGACAATAAATTCCGGACAACGATAACGTTATTCAGTTTCATAGTCATGTAACTTTTTCAATTGTTTTCCGATCTTGGTGAAATTTTTAGCATAGTGTAGACTTGTGTCACTGAATGTTAGCCTGAATTTTAGTTTTCAAAAAACAAACAAAAGTTACTTTTCTACCCTTAATTTCTTAATGCCCTGTGGAAAAATTGAGCCGTAGAATTTAGCTTCATTATGTCTTGTTTTGAAGGATGACCTTCTCTTACCACATTGTTTTTCGATTCACGCCATTAGGAAGATACAAATTGTTAAAAAACGTATTGCAGTTATTCAAATTTTACTCGCAATTTAGAAAATTACATTATTTTATCGAGTAGCATAAACAAATATCCAAAAATTAATAACGAATATTGCCACTCCATGTTCTTATCAATTATTCTACCATGATACGTGACATGATTTCAATGGAATACGCCAATTTTTTTGTAAGTAAAACACTTGGCGGTTTTAGAAGAACAAACATTTAGATTCTGGTTATACCAGCAGTTATGCTGAATATTGTTATTTTAAATAGAATGCCCTACCCTATATATGGCATTTTTCGATTCAATGTAAAAAATTTTGTTGTAAATTTCCTATATCCGTCTGTGAAAACAAAATCATTAAAGGAATTTTTTATGAAAAAAAATGTTAATGCTTTGACTAAAAACTTTATAATGTGTCATATAATCAGATATTCGTAAAACATAAATTGATTTTAGGAATAATATAACTAACTTTGTGAGGGGTTCGAGTGAATCTCGAATAGGAAAGCTTTATCTTTTTCATATGTTATATTAAAAATGCTATTACTGTTCATTTATTTGCACGGTTACCCATGCCTGGAACAAACCCGAACAGATCTAAAACTCTCTATTAGCGGCTAGACGTTAACAATTTGAAATTCTAATCCGGAAAGTAAACAAAACAGTCTACTATCAACATCAAATATCTAATTGATCCCGAACGCCGGGTTTTCATCTGCCCTTGTCAAGATGCAATGACAAAGCTTCTTAAAGTTGCATGATGTCCTATCCTGGAAATCCTTATTGATTTCGGAGTTTACTGACACTTATCAGTTATTTATAATTTTTACATTTTCTGTTTTCTGATGAGACGTATTTTGGACGTTATTTAATGCCCGTACGCTATGTAGAAGCGGATGTTCATGGCGTGTCTGCAGCTACAGCCGCCTAAATGTATGTCTTCTTTAGCGTCGTTGTATAATCAGAAAATTTGTTTTTAATTTTAAAATAGCCATAAATTGACCGTTGTGTGCTTAAAATGACAACTGTAAGAATCAATGCCAAATAAGTCGTAATAAAATATTTTTAATCGTAATTATTTTTCTGTAATAAAACTGTTCAGAATATTTATTTTAAATTAATTGTCATAAAATCCCATTCATCTTTTACATTTTTAAACCTACTTGCAATTACTAGCATACAAAACTCCCTACAAATCGTCACAGTTACCTTTGTTAAGATAATATTAATAACTCATAATTATGACATTTTTAGTTAACATTGTGATTCGGTTTGAGATTAATTTCTTTATATGGAAAAACAGCGATGTATCACGTTATTTAATCCTAATAATAATATCTTGACATTCGTTTTTCGTCTCTCCTTAGCAATTAATAGTTTAGCAGTTTTGTTATTGTGTGACCGAACCGACGATATATCAAATATGTAAAGAATCTTGGGTAAAATCCGAAAATGGAATAATATAGGAATATATGCTGCTGATGTTCTATTTAAAATAAACAAGTTGACACCGACTTCTGGTATATAACCGGAAGTGCCGAGTAGTAATACCCGGCGTATGGCGCGCTGGAGTTTCCCCGGCGTAGGGCGCGCTTTTCCCGGAAGCCGCGGATGTCGCGGTAGGTTCGCGGTGAGTGAGTCATTGGGTTCGCGGTTCAAGGAGTGGTGAGTCATGCGCGGTCTGAGGTGTGGTGGTTCACGGTGTGACGCGTGAGTCATAGATGGCGGAGGACCCGCCGTTTTCGCTGAGTTATTGGAAATATGTCACGGGGCGCTGTTTGATGTTTTTTTTTCGCTGAGTCACGATATTTTGACTGGGTAGATGAGATGAACTACCCCGCCATGATGGTTGTGCCCCGCTTACGGTGGTGATGACGTCACAGTAGGGAGAGGAAGTAATACCCCTTTAATCATGAAAAGTAGTGTGAAGGCCGTTGTTTAAAAGGTGGAGAAAAAACAGGGGAATTCTGTAGAGAATATGCAATATAGGCCAAGGGGAATGCGATCACTGGCAAAATCAACGTACTAAACCCCTGCTGGTGCAGCATGTTGTTGGCTGTTCCCCGTATATAAAAACACACTATATCATGTGAAAATATGCCCAGTTACACCGCATTAGTCCCACTTTTTATGTTGGTAAAAAATATGCACAGTCACATGTTCCCCTTTGTTGTTTCTAGACTTTTTATTATAAGCAACAAGGTAACTATGGTATTACGGGGGTAAGCATCTGCCTTCTATACTTATATCATACTAGTAATAAACAGGTAAAAAACGAGTAAGCAACTGCAATCAATACTTATATCATACTTGGTAGTAGGAAAAAAAACGAGAACACAAGAACTATATTTTATTAACAATATCAAAACAGAAATAAACGTATAAATGGTAATAAAACCTCAAAAATCAGCGGTAATTATTAGGGAAAATATATACAGTTTCATGTGTAGTGTGAAGGCGGTGAAGGCCAGGCGTCTCAGGACCCATATTTCTGAAAATTACAATAACCTCAATTTAGGACCAGGCGAGAGTTAGGACTAGACGAGTAAGGGAGCTATTACGGACATCATTATTATGGTTGTTCTTCCACTGGATCGTGGTTGTTCGTAGTTGTTCATCCACTGGATCGTGGTTGTTCGTGGTTGTTCATCCACTGGATCGTGGTTGTTCGTGGGTGTTCATCCACTGGATCGTGGTTGTTCGTGGTTGTTCATCCACTGGATCGTGGTTGTTCGTGGTTGTTCATCCACTGGATCGTGGTTGTTCGTGGGTGTTCATCCACTGGATCGTGGTTGTTTGTGGTTGTTCATCCACTGATTCGTGGTTGACTACTGCTTAGCGGCTGTTCGGGGATGTCCGGGTTTGTATACATGCTACAAGAACGGCCCTGGAATTAAGACGACAATTAGTATTCACAAATGTTGCAGTTGTTTACATTAATAGTATTATTGTCACTTTGAAAGAAAATACAGGGGCGGACTAAACAGTTTTCTATGATCAAAATCAACGTAATAACAGGAAAAACATACACTAAACCCTCTTTTTAAACAGGAAAAACACTATAATAAGACACTAAACCGCTGAAATAAACAGGAAACAGCTGTTAAACTACTCTTTTAAACAGGAAAAACACTATAATAAGACACTAAACCGCTGAAATAAACAGCTGTTTCCTGTTTATTTCAGCGGTTTAGTGTCTTATTATAGTGTTTTTCCTGTTTAAAAGAGTAGTTTAACAGCTGTTTCCTGTTTATTTCAGCGGTTTAGTGTCTTATTATAGTGTTTTTCCTGTTTAAAAAGAGGGTTTAGTGTATGTTTTTCCTGTTATTACGTTGATTTTGATCATAGAAAACTGTTTAGTCCGCCCCTGTATTTTCTTTCAAAGTGACAATAATACTATTAATGTAAACAACTGCAACATTTGTGAATACTAATTGTCGTCTTAATTCCAGGGCCGTTCTTGTAGCATGTATACAAACCCGGACATCCCCGAACAGCCGCTAAGCAGTAGTCAACCACGAATCAGTGGATGAACAACCACAAACAACCACGATCCAGTGGATGAACACCCACGAACAACCACGATCCAGTGGATGAACAACCACGAACAACCACGATCCAGTGGATGAACAACCACGAACAACCACGATCCAGTGGATGAACACCCACGAACAACCACGATCCAGTGGATGAACAACCACGAACAACCACGATCCAGTGGATGAACAACTACGAACAACCACGATCCAGTGGAAGAACAACCATAATAATGATGTCCGTAATAGCTCCCTTACTCGTCTGGTCCTAACTCTCGCCTGGTCCTAAATTGAGGTTATTGTAATTTTCAGAAATATGGGTCCTGAGACGCCTGGCCTTCACCGCCTTCACACTACACATGAAACTGTATATATTTTCCCTAATAATTACCGCTGATTTTTGAGGTTTTATTACCATTTATACGTTTATTTCTGTTTTGATATTGTTAATAAAATATAGTTCTTGTGTTCTCGTTTTTTTTCCTACTACCAAGTATGATATAAGTATTGATTGCAGTTGCTTACTCGTTTTTTACCTGTTTATTACTAGTATGATATAAGTATAGAAGGCAGATGCTTACCCCCGTAATACCATAGTTACCTTGTTGCTTATAATAAAAAGTCTAGAAACAACAAAGGGGAACATGTGACTGTGCATATTTTTTACCAACATAAAAAGTGGGACTAATGCGGTGTAACTGGGCATATTTTCACATGATATAGTGTGTTTTTATATACGGGGAACAGCCAACAACATGCTGCACCAGCAGGGGTTTAGTACGTTGATTTTGCCAGTGATCGCATTCCCCTTGGCCTATATTGCATATTCTCTACAGAATTCCCCTGTTTTTTCTCCACCTTTTAAACAACGGCCTTCACACTACTTTTCATGATTAAAGGGGTATTACTTCCTCTCCCTACTGTGACGTCATCACCACCGTAAGCGGGGCACAACCATCATGGCGGGGTAGTTCATCTCATCTACCCAGTCAAAATATCGTGACTCAGCGAAAAAAAAACATCAAACAGCGCCCCGTGACATATTTCCAATAACTCAGCGAAAACGGCGGGTCCTCCGCCATCTATGACTCACGCGTCACACCGTGAACCACCACACCTCAGACCGCGCATGACTCACCACTCCTTGAACCGCGAACCCAATGACTCACTCACCGCGAACCTACCGCGACATCCGCGGCTTCCGGGAAAAGCGCGCCCTACGCCGGGGAAACTCCAGCGCGCCATACGCCGGGTATTACTACTGTGCCGCCATATTGAAAATATTTTAGCATCTTGTGGGACACCATATATAACGTTGCCCTTAATACCCCACACTTTTTCTGTGTATACACAGCATACGGTTGATCAGATCAGATCAGATTTAAAGAGCACACTATATATTCAGAGGAAACTGCTTTTGTTTTTCAAACACTTATTTACCGTTTTTAGGTGTTTGTGTAATCCAATCATTTTAAACTACTGATGTGCCCGATATCTAAAATGGTCTGTTTTCTCAACCGTTAATATGGCCCTTTGAATTCAGCTGGTGCCCTCTAGCGATAACACGCACCGGCCGTTTAGCAGCTCTCGGCGGTTTTATTACCTGACTACAAAGGAGCTGCTGAAACCGCGGTGATCCCCTGATAAGCATAGGTTTAGTTTTGTAAAGTTTGGCTTAATAGATGGTTATTTTGCCCGTTTTAGTCTAATTTATAAGTTTTGTGTTAACATCTAATGCCTCTGAGGGCCATATTATACACAACAAAATGTACCTTTCTTCCTTAATAGAGACGCAGAAATCAGGGAACAAGATGTAACTTTAAAAATTTTCATTTTTAAATTTGACAAGATGTCATAGTTGTCTCATTTTTGGACAAAACTATTCCATCAACTTCTGATCAGACATCAGACTCTATTCTGTTAAATAGGAAAAATATATAGGAATCAATTAATGACCAATGTAAAGGTGCGTATAAATATGGCGAGACGAGCCCGAGACGCGCCTGAGCCGTGTCAACAACGAGCGTGGTTCGTCATATTGGTACGAGCAGCGAGCCTCGCATGCGCCTACCACGAGCCTCTCGAGGAAGGCTCGTCAGATGGTCGCAGCGATCCATTTTCTCTCGGTTTTTACCTTGAGCCCAAAGGGATTTGGCCCGTCTACTGGAACGGGTTTGTGACAGGCTCGTAAAGAAGTTCACTTGCAGCGGTCCAAAGAAATAATAAATATCGCCATGTTCATTGGAAACCAATAATTGTTATTTTTCTTAAATAATAACGTTGTTTATTATTATTATTATTATTATTTAATGGAGACCTACAATTTAATTTCTAATGTGTGGGATCCGTGGGGTGAACCACTGGGGTATTTTATTGAACCAGTGAAGGGTATTTTTTGTAAATTTATATAAAAAAATTTTGTTTTTTGGAATTCTTTTCGGGTATTCATGAGTATTTTGAGGTATTTAATGCATATCTTTGTAGGTATTTAAAGAATTCTTTTTGGACAAATTTTAGCTGGTGGTTTACACCTCGGTGGGATCCCAAAATGAAACATTATTTTAAAAAAGAAAACAAAGACAGGTAGGTACATGGAATGAGGTTGCGGGAGGCGACAAAGAAAAAAATGTAGTTTATTGGCGATGCGAATGCAGGGATTGCGATAGCCAAATTTAGTTTTTCATTTACTAAACTTGATAGTAATAAAACACCACTGCACATAACAAATAAAGCGGCCGTCTGTTCGTCGTCGTCAGACATGGTCTACCTCCTGTGGCTCACCGTGTACAACTAAAAATAAAAAAGGTTCGTGGGAAACTCGTGACTGGCTCGACTTGCCATGCAGAAAGGAAATAATTCGAAAGAGGCTCGCGGTAGGCTAGTTTTAGCTTCGTTGAAAAAAGCTCGATCAAAACGCGGCTCAGGAGCGTCTTGGCTCGTCTCGCCATATTTATACGCACCTTAACAGTCATCGATCCTTAGTGTGCAGTGATTTAGAGACTGAAGCAAATAATAATTTCCTTCCTTTAAAAAATAATTTTCTTAACAACCCTTATGATACAAAATCAGATAGGAGTGTAAATTTTTTAATAAATTTATTATCATAATGCCGCCATGGAAAATCTTTTAACTTGCTTTTACTGCCTACTAAATATGTTTGCCGTAGTATGCAAAATATTCCTTTATACTGTTAATAATTAATTAATAAGAAATGATATACAAATTATATGGGGTAGAAACAAAAGATTAACTTGTCGGCAATAAAATTATTTAGACGACGAAGAAAAAAATCTTCATAGCAAAAATTTTATTTTTTGTCCCATAATTTAATACATGGATACTATTCCTCTTTAAACTCAATTTGGTTATTAGTTCCTTACTAGTAATTAACTATAACTATAAAAAATATATAAAGGTCATCGTTGGGGTACACAATAAGTATCAATATCAATAAGTATCAATATTCTAATGTTCTATGGTATCACAGCATATTTGGCTCACCAAAATGTATTCAAACTCGGCACATGGGTTTACTCGTATACTGTCACAGTTCACGCTCACGTCACTTTAAAGGCTTAATGTCATGATATTGATGAGAAGAGAATTTAAATATTACATAATTATACAGGATGTTTTTTAATAACATACTAATTTTCACAGAGGTTATTCTTGGGTCCTAAACGTCTTTAATTTTGAGATACAGGGTGTTATTTAAAAAAAAGAAGTGACGTACCATTCTTTTCTTCAAAAATACCGAGGGCAATTTCGGCACGAACGCCACTGGTCGAAATAAAAAAACATGTTATATATCATAAAATGCCTCTTGATGAATAGAAAGTGTGTAGCAAATTTCACAAAAATATCTGGAGCAGTATTACAGGTATTAATAAAAAAGGAGATTTTTGGAAAATCTTTAACACCGTGTATCTCAAAAGTTAAGACGTTTAGGACATATGTTCATATGAAAGTTTTTTCTGAGAAAGGACCCAAGAATAACCTACTTAAATATTACGTTATTAAGAAATACCCTGTATATAAGTATTCCGAAATGTTCTCTCCTTAATAACCAATATACCGGTTTCTTGTCCCATCGTATACAGTGTGACACAATATTTCCAATTACAAGGTTTGGATTTTGTCGGAGTCCATTTTTTCGTATATTTGGTACATTTCCGAGGTAAATCAACAGCCTTTTGCAAGAAAGTGTATATCCCCTATGCTGTGTGGTGTTAGGCACTTTTTACTGTAGTATGTTGCTGATTTTGTTTGAGCAAATATATTTTGAGCCATAACGTTGAATATTCTAGGGGCTGATTAATATATTTATTGTAACGTGTTCAAGATTACAAGTTAATGAAATTTGCGTACCTGCACGAATTTGCTGCAACCTAAAACATTATGAAACTCTAAGTAGGTTTATTTAATTCAACAAAACAAAACTAAAAGGCGCATAGCAGCATAGCAATAACCCAAAAACTTCATCTCTTTTTTACTTTTTATCTGTCTCATTTTCTCTCATGTCGGGCTTATATTTATATGCATTAGCCGATTGAGTCATATTTCAAACGCCAGGCATCGTCACAAAATTACATCGGAAAGGTGTATCTGCCGGGCTCGTATTTTACCAATCGGGCCACGGTGACTGTATTAAAAGGTGCCCCCGATGGGGTAATATAACAGAGGGTTTGAATTCGACTAACAAAAACGATATATAGGGGAGAACTGTCGAAATATTTTATTTGTCCTCGATTTAGGATTTGCTGCGAAATTTAAATATTTAATGCATACGGTAGAAACTGTTCTTTTTATGGTCCCTCATAAAGTATCTCTATCGAATTATCATATTTGAACATAAAACATATTCACCTTTTTATTTAAAACGGAAGAATCCCCATTCGAATTAAATTTGTTTATATGCTAAACGAATTAAGTTCTTTATTCTTATATTATTACCTAATTTTTTTCTTCTTCCGTTAGATCATAGAATAAAATTAAATTATAAATTTTCCTTGGATTCCGAAATGGAATGTTAATCGACTTCTTAAAGAAAGTCTGATTAAAAAGCCGTATTTTTGGATATGAAGATCATTGGTTAGAAACGAAAACTATCCTTCATATTTCCCTAAAATTTTATTTAATTTGGTTCTGCAGTTTAAGAGCAATAAATTAAAAAATGAAAACAATAGGTTTTGCAGTCCTGAAAAAAAATTAAATAAACCATCCAAAATTATGTATTTAACCTCGGCATGGAGTGAGATTTATGATAGGAGGTATAGAGAAGCTAAATATCTTCGGGAACATACAAAGTGGTGACAACCTCCCACATGACAAGCTTGGTAGAAGGTTACTGGACCTCATAGAAGGAACAAACATCTTCTAACAAGATCGGGGTACACAATAAGCCGAAAGGCTGCAGTGATAGAAGTTCGGGCCTTTAAACCGACCCCCGCCTTTAACCAACCAACCAACCATCCAAAATTATGTTTTTAACCTCGGCATTGAGTGAGATTTATGACAGGAGGTATAGAGAAGCTTTTAAGTTATTTCTAGCCGTTTTCAAAATAATTTCAAATTATACTGCTTAAATAGCATAAGCGCCTAGACTAATAATTGTAAACGACAGTAAATGTTCAAAATATCTATCTATGCACAAGTAAACATGCTCTTGAGAAATCTATTTACATCCCTTAATATTTTAGGTGAAAAACTACCAAACACATCCTAATTCTTTGCTACATATTAATAAAAGTTGGAGACGGATCTTCATAAACAATTTGATTACCTGTCCTCATAAAAAAAGTCAAGTTTTGGATAAGCTGACTCAAAATGACTTCTGACAAACCGCTCCTACCAAGTACAAAGAGCATATCAAACGAACGAAACTAAAAACAACTTTTTTGAGTTAAAGAACTAGCCAAACTATAATAAACGAATGAATACCTATCTTATTTTAAAGCCAGGCATATTTTTTACTCAGGATCCGCCAACAGACGTGCTAGAATTTCACCTTAAATGTTAAGGGATGTAAACAGATTTTTTAAGAACATATTTAGATCAAATTGGAAGAGATTTTCAACATTTATTGCAGTTAAGAATTATTAGTCAGACGCCTATGTTATTTAAACAATTAAATTTATGAAATTTGGAATTATTTCGAAAACGGCTTGTAATAACTAAGACGCTTGTATTACAAAAAATATTGCATCAAATAGTCAAATAATATACCGGGTGTTTAATTTGAAAATCTTGAAAAAATTATTTTGAAATGTGTCGTTTTTGAAAGCTTATTATGAACACCATGTATAAAATAGATTAACGCCATTTAGTGGCGGTTCTTCCACAGGAGCACATGCGCACATGCACCCCCCAAACGTCGTCCGACCCTCCCTAATATTTTATCGTACCGTCAATTATCGTGAAAAGTCCGACCCTCTCTAATATTTTATCGTACCGTCAACCAAACTGTATAATATAGGCTCTCGATCCGGCAACCGTGCCTCGGTCGATGTTAATGACGATTATGACGAGACTTGCTCGCATGTGCGATTAAGTAGGCGAGGCATAATGCAGTTTCTCTGTAGTAACAGGTGGCGGGAGACAGCGGCGGATAACGTGGCGATTTAACATGGAAAAGGCACACAATTTTAGCATACGCCGCGCTGTTCTCTGTTCGTGCATCCAGTTAGAAATTCGAGCGTGTATGTGTTAATATTTTAATATTATATATTTATTAAGTTAAAATGAATAGTTTGACGGTGGACTATTTAAAAAAATAACTTTAACTCTTTGAGTTTGGAGCAAAAAATTGAAATGAAGAATGCGGGAAGACCTAAACCCATTAATTTAACGCAGACCACAAAGGGTAAATATAGGGGCTTTATTAAAAAGTTTAAAAATTAAATATATGAAACAAAATTTATAGAGGGTATTCCAAACTTTAATGAGGCTGTTATTGATCAATTTTCTACAATTAAAAACCGAAGAATGGACTTTACGTTTAAGCACTATACACACTAAAAAAACCTTTCTTATTTTCCAAAAGTTGTATTTCATGGTACTTATAAATTAAAAAATAAATAAAAATATATTTTCGCATTCCTTAATACTTCTTTTCTTTCTACATTTAAAACGCCTGGAAAGTAATTGGTTATGAACCTTCACAAGTATGGTGAAATTATTTTTAAAATTTTATTTTTGTGTGTGAACCTTCACAAGTATGGTGAAATTATTTTTAAAATTTTATTTTTATGTAACGACCAAATAATTACTTTCTAGGCGTTTTAAATGTAGAAAGAAAAGAAGTATTAAGGAAATGCGTTAAGTAAAATATATTTTTATTTATTTTTAGGTGACGGGCCGCCACTGACGTCACTATATTCATAGTATCTCTTGTCATAGATCTCGCTCAATGCCGAGGTTAATAAAAAACTTTTTGGATTGTTTTTTTCAGAACTGCAAGACAACAAATCGTATATGGAGTTTGAGTTAAGTCACAGTTACTAGTTAACCAAATGTAGAATTAAGTAGACATACATTACTACATAATTTGAAAGTCGACATTTAGGGATGATATTACTTCTTGGGTATTACTTATAATATTGGTATAACTAACTGTCTATCATGTACCTATCTTTTTACCAACAAATCCTTCCAGCGCCTACTCTTTCCGATCGTAAACCGACCAACCATTCAATTCTCGAGAGCTTTACATTTGATTAATTAGTCGAGTTTCCACTGTCTCTGGGTTTCGTTCGTTACAACATTTTCCTCCTCTAAGTAAATCAGTTTTAGTTAATTAATCGTAATCAGCAATTGAAATGGTTGGTTTCCGCCATTCATCTCGACGTGGCGTTGTTTTATACGGATTGCGGTTCTCTGTAAGAAACATTTTGTCGGAATTAACTCTACTTTAATGCCAGAAAGATGTTTCTTTTCAAAACGGTGGAAATTTCTGATTTGAAATATATATCTTGTAATAGGTAGAAACGTCTAAACATTCTATATATACTATACTATCAGGTGAGTAGCCAGATCTACTTTGCTTGTTGCCACATTTATTGTGCAATAATCTTCTCTGGAGCGCTGTATTCAAGAATATCTACAATATACATTACATTTTGGTATTAATGACCATAACCATGACCATTCTGTCCTATTTTTCTGGCTTTCACAAAATATGAAAATAGTGGCACAATATGGAAAACTTTTTATCTAATCTAATCTAATTCCCGAAAAAATCACAAATATAAAGTGCAGAGTGGTCAAAAATGTGATATCGGTTACGGGACTTTGTAATTTATTTCGATAATAATATGTTAAGTTTAAAATCATAAACCATCAATTCGCATGATGAACTTTTTTTAAATAGCTTTGATGAAACTTTGAACTTGACACTCCTGATTTGATGTAGGAATGCTGCTAGCTTTGATAGCGATTTTATTTTATTATCTTATGTAACTGTAGAATAGCTGTTATTAATTTTATTTTACCTAACTTTATTTATACTTTTTTTTAAATAAATGTCAGGTCATGTAAAAAAATATGAAAACGTGTTGTATCGTTAACAACAAGGCAGGAAAAATTTGCTGAACTACAAAGTTTTATTAGCTATAACTATAAAGTCAACATAAGAAAAGATTTTCTCATTAATTATTCTGCTGAACTATTCAATATGGAATTTTGGATTAATTAGTGGATTGTACAAAATTACCATTACTAGTATAGGAGATAAACAAAGGGTCAATTAGTATAATGCAATTGTATTTTGATAATAGCGAGTATTTGCTCTACCATAGCGGGCGATGTTGCACGTTTTGTCCGCCCATACAGACACATATCTGTGCATTTGAACTATTGTAGTAATGTCGTTTGTTACCGGTTGTAAGAAAATAATTATTTATTAAATTACTGTTTGCCGTGGGCTGAAATTAAATTTCGGGTCTCATCGAGCTTCATAATTTCCCTTAGAAACAATCATTTTTCGAGATGATGGTGTTTTATAATTCCACTATACACAAAAGCAAAATTTGTCCAACCTCTGCCTTTGTTGACAGAGCAAACGAGTTCTAGATAATAATAGGAAATAATAAAACACTTTTTCTAAATAAAATAGATACATTTTCATTATCTTAGCAAAATTTGTCATTGTCTTCCAAAGACGTTTAAGCAAATAAATATTAAACCCAATTTTCATTACTTCTAATTTTTAAAGAAATTTGCAAAAGTTCTCTAAATATGTCATATTTTAATCTTTATTTTTCATCGATACAATTATTTTGTACATGTAAATAACAGCGACCATAAAATATAAACAAAAAACACTCTGACTTAAACTTTTGGTTATAGAAAAGAAATTGTATACATGAAGACCAGCAAAATCGAATTTATACAGGTAGTTAATCAATCATTTGTTTAATATACAATATATGTAGGTATGTACAGGGTGTCCCATTTTCGACAGTTTTAAAGGGTATCTCCGTTATTGATAGTGTTATCAAAAAAGTCATGTAGGTGTCATTTCATCTTTTTGGGTCAAACTTTAAATGGTAAAGTCAAAATTAGAAAATTTCCGCTCGCTTACGAGATACGGGGAAAATCAAAAAATTAACTATTTCAAAATTACCCTATATATTCTTAGTTAAAAGAGATACAGAAAAATGTTCTATATTGATTGTTGAATGATCTGCCGTTTTCAGAATAAGTATACGGGGTCAGGTTATCGGACCTAGCCTCATTTTTTAAATGGAACACCCTATATATTTTAATCTAAAAATATACTATTTTAAATTCTCCTTTCAAATATATAACACACCATGGATGTATTGGTTTCCTAGGCGATTTATTTAAACTTTATACCTTAAAACCAAAGTAGGCCATGAAACAAAAACTAATATCCTAGAGAAAACTATGTTGACATTCTAGTTGTTATTAACATTTAACGTCAATTTCATTTTTTACATATTCATTTGTGAAAAACACTTGTCAACATTTTGAAAAATTTGATGATATCTATCATCCATGGTGTGGTATAAATTTGAAAAGAGAGTTTAAAATGCTATCTTTTTAGAATAAAATAAACAAGGTGTTCCATTTAAAAAAAAGTGAGGTTAGGTCCGATAACTTACTTACCTGGCCCCGTATGCTTATTCTGAAAACGGTAGATTATTCGACACTCATTATAAATAAACTCCTGTATAAAGGATTTTTCCATATCTCTTTTAACTAAGAAAATATAGGGTAATTTAGGAATTGTCAATTTTTTGATTTTCCCCCGTATCTCTTAAGCGATTTTAAGTTTGACCCAAAAAGAGCACATGATATCTACATTACTTTTCTGATAGCACTAGCAGTTACGGAGGTACCCTATAAAAGTGTCGAAAATGGGACACCATGTACCGGGTGGTCATATAAGCGAGGAAGCCGGCTATATCTCGGTAACCATCAATCGTACAGCTTTCAAATAAGTTTTTTTATAGGAAAAGTGGTGAAGAGAAATCGCTGGAAATAATTTTTAAGTTTACCAGTTGGCCGCTAGAGGGCGTTATACCAATACCCAACTGGGAAATCGAGGTTTTCTCTTTAATACGCCCACTTATGCCTTATTAAAAATATATGTGTAGTAATCCTGGGGGAAGTATGAGCAACTTCGGTTTTATACTTATTGCTTCAAATCATCAAATAAAGTGGTGGGGGAAGGACAAACATTTATTTGCAAAAAACTAAGTAACTCCGGTTAAGGTAAACGAAATTTATCAAACATAGTCTTGTTAGAAAGAGATTTTATTGCTTTCTCAATTGCCCTTTTAGTTTTAGCGGTAACCGCTAGAGAGCGCTTTTGGGAATGTCAACGAAATTTGCTGTTTTCCTTCAAAATTGTAAATGAAAGCATATGTTGGTTTTCACATAGTTAAAAGGAGAACAAAATTTTTGAAGGACTCAGTGAAAACCGCTAGTTGCTATGTCTTCTCGAACTAAAGATATCAACAAAATATTGTGAAAAAAAATAATGGGTAGGCTTTGATACAAAAATATTCTAAAACTAATAGGCTTTGAAACAAAAATATTCTAAAACTAGTAGGCTTTGAAGCAAAAATTGTATTGTAAAATTTTAAAATTGTTTTACTAATGTCTCCCTAGATGTTCAAATTGTTTTCCATCATTTTCAATGCAGGATTTGAGTTTATCCCCAGTTGAAAATACGGCCGTCTCTACTTCTGCCATGAAAAGTCCTCGAATCGCACTTCTAATTCTATTAATCATGGCTTCTCGTGTAGTTGGTCTACTTTGAAAAACAATGGCTTTTAACCTTCCCCATAAATAAAAATCTAAACATGTGAGATCATGTGATCTGGCTGGCCACGGAAATTAACTTCCCCGTCTGATCCATCTAGCAGGGAATAATAAATCTAGATGTTCTCGACTAGTAGTGCAAATTTCCCCCCCCCCCCCCCCCCCCCTCATTACTATTGAAAGTTGCCTCATCGGTTCACAGAATATTTGACATTAGTCTATGATCTTCCGCCAACATATTTAATAGCCAGTAGCAATAGTCCAATCTTCGGTCAAAGTCAATTAAAGCTTGAAGAACAACGTGAAATGGATGCAGCCTAACAAAAATAAAATCAAAAGTTAGATAACGGTTTTAAATTTTACGAAATTCAACTCACTACATGGCATATATGCCCAAGCTAAAGGCATGAAACATCAATAAAATAATTAATAAATTAAAACACAAAATCATAGATCAAACCGTAAATGAAGATTGTGTTACCAGAATATGAGCCATTGACTATATATGTGATATAATTATTAGATATTATTAATAATAATAAACTTCTTTATTTCAAATCACGAACTTTTTTAAATAGAACTCAAAAATAAATTATTTACTCACCTTTGCTCTTTTAAAGTATTCATAACGGTAGTCCTTGCTATTAGCAATGATTACTCTAGTGCTGACACGAGTCTTGAATTCAATATAACCTAATACATTGATCACATTTTCTTCCGAGCGGCCCGTACCTCGTCTTCCATAATATGGAATTATACAGGACGGTTAATATTTCCTGTAGTGCGCAATCGTTGCGCCAAATTAATGAAAGCCTTTGGCTTATATCGATGTCTTCTCGGGTCCCGTACAGCATATACTCTTGAGGCAATGGTTGCATTCTGCATACACTCAAAGAAAACAGCAAGCATATCAAAAGCTTCTTCGTTGGAAATCGACATTTTAAAAAGCAATCTAACTAAAAGTGACGCATGTTTTGCGCAATTTTTGCTTCAAAGCCTACTAGTTTTAGAATATTTTTGTTTCAAAACCTACTAGTTTTAGAATATTTTTGTATCAAAGCCTACCCATTATTTTTATCCGAAATAATAGTAGTCTGAATAATTTTTTTTCACAATGTTTTGTTGATATCTTTAGTTCGAGAAGACATAGCGACTAGCGGTTTTCACTGAGTTCTTGAAAATTTAGTTCTCCTTTTAACTATGTGAAAACTAACATATGCTTCCATTTACAATTTTGAAGAAAAACAGCAAATTTCGTTGACATTCCCAAAAGCGCTCTCTAGCGGTTACCGCTAAAACTAAAAGGGCGTAATTTATAATGCAATTGATAAAGCAATAAAATCTCTTTCTAACGAGACTATGTTTGATAAATTTCGTTTACCTTAACCGGAGTTACTTAGTTTTTTGCAAATAAATGTTTGTCCTTCCCCCACCACTTTATTTGATGAGTTGAAGCAATAAGTATAAAACCGAAGTTGCTCATACTTCCCCCGGGATTACTACATATATATTTTTAATAAGGCATAAGTGGGCGTATTAAAGAGAAAACCTCGATTTCCCAGTTGGGTATTGGTATTACGCCCTCTAGCGGCCAACTGTTAAACTTAAAAATTATTTCCAGCGATTTCTCTTGACTACTTTTCCTATAAAAAAACTTTTTTGGAAGCTGTACGATTGATGGTTACCGAGATATGGCCGGCTTCCTCGCTTATATGACCACCCGGTACATGTTTGTTCACTGTTCCAATATTCTTCAAATTTATAGAAAAATGTAATTTAGAATATTCTAATCAGGTTATGAATGCTGAAAAATTAAACACGGAAGGAGGAATATTTAAACTTAAATTAGAACTATTATTTCTAACAACTTAAGTTACTATTTTATTTACATGTGTTTATGAAAAAGGAAACGTAACTAGATTTTTAGAATGGCAGTTTTTACTAAACTCTAACTAATATTATTTGTAGTTGTCTTTATCCCTAATTGGAATAATATTATAAAATTTAGGAGCAAGATAATCTATAAACCTAAAACTTATATTCTTATTTTTAGTTGGTATTTGTAGGTGCTTGTTATTTCTACTTCTTGTTGCATATACATGATTTTTATAATTTCATAACTTAGCAGTCTTATGAACATTGATGCATGTAATTAATACAAAGACCGAACATTAAAAATATTTTCAGAGTAGAGTAATCGCCTTGCATATTATTATATCTTCTATTTCTTAAATATTACCTAAAATATAATTGTCGACTATACATTGACTGATCGGCTGAAGATCATCCCCGGAAATAAATATTCCATATCTTATTAAGGGCTCGATCAATGTTTCATAAATATTATCTAACAGTTCCTTATCAGAAATGTTCCTTTCGAAGATCGTTAGTTTCAATATGATCGAAGTTAGGACGGTTTAAGGCTGCTATTGAGAATGCAAAGTCTTTTGTATACGTATAAGCGTTTTCGAAAAAACGGCATTTCATATACATCATGTGCTTCGGGTATTTCAATAAAAGATACATCTTTGTTCCGATCCAATGTTCAACCTTCAAGATTCCGCTTTTTCATATTTAGCCCATGAGCAGTTAAGGGCACTCAGTGTAAATAAAATGACGTTTTCTCGAAAACGGGTAGGATTAGCGACATGAATGGAGCGTACTTAATTTTTAGCCAATAGTTAAAGGTATGTAAAAAACACTGTCCAAAGTTCTCATCATACAGGGCGTAAAAAAAATGGGCCCATGAGTGTTACAGCTAGTCCGTCCCTGCAGCTGTGAGTAATTCACAACAGTTTCTTAGGTAGTAATTTGACGGGTCTTACCTGATGGTATACATCATATTAAAAAATAATTGAAATATACCAGGTGGTTCAATAATTATGTGTAAAAAACTTGATTCCATTGGTGCTCTTCGAGAGCCCATATCTCCGAAGAGGAGGCCGATACGAAAGAAGTTTATATGAACCTATAGTATTCTTTTCACGTGTTTTCTTCATATCCGGGAGATTTCCCACATGTTCCCGGACACCCTCTGTATACTATAATTATACATTTATTATTAAAAACTTCTTATTTATATAAATGAAATTTTAGAATTGACTATCAGTAATATACATGTTTAAATACGTTCCTATGTTCTATATATTCCATTGTTTCCCTTCAACGGTGGCCTTCATTGAACGGCGATCTCCAATCAACCCTTGACAATTTATGCCACATGGCTGCTTTGTATTTAACGGGGAGTTCACTATCATGATACAATAACTAAAGGTAAGTTATCTAACCATCCCAATTTCGTCTGCCATGCAGTGACGTTAGACGATGTGATTTTTAAATATCTTATGGAGATTTATATTGCTGTCAGCGTTTTTAAGTCTCTTTTAAGGTACTAAAAGGTTTTATGCATGTAATGGTATATGAAATGAAAGAATAATATATCACAATTATTTACGTATATTAATTTCGTAGAAATATAACACACATTACAGCTAAAATACTTTCAAAAATAGTCTGGCCTGTTGGAGATTTTCCAGTGCAATTGAAACTTACACACACACACAGCTAAAATACCACTAAAAGAAGAAAAGATTCCGACAAACTTTTAAAACATCCGCCACGCCATTCGAACCGGTCGATGATAGCCGAAGCTGCTCGGCGAAACCTCCTCGTTGCCACCAGCGTTGTCAGTCTTTTACAATTGTAATATATCCATTACTATTTTAACAATTTTTTAGATGTTCATTCTTGTTGTGGAGCTCCGCATATGAAATTTATGTTCAATCTGGAGGTGGCCCCCATATTATAGGAAAGTAACGATTTTTTTTTCGTATTCTTCTTACCCTAGACACCGTTTTTTACTATTCTATTAGGTTTCGAGCCGCCAACCTATTACTTTTGATCAAAGCTTTCTGGCAACACTGGTACTGCGTTTGCTGTAGTTTTCCGTGAAAATTTTGAAGATTCATCAGAATATTTTCTTATTTAGTCGTGTATGTTTATTAAAATAAATATCTGAATTTTCATAAAATGAGGTGCGCGATGTTGTGGTATGGATAACCTGGCAAATAAATTTAATGGAAATATAAGATGATTCCCATTTCCTAAGACAAAAAATTAGAATGGATACGGTTTTATTTATTTTGTTAACATTTACGTCTTAAGTATTTTCCACTGAAGCTGAATATGCCTTTGAAACATGTATGGAAAATAAAATAATGTTTATTTAACTACTGAAGCAGAGTATAAGCTTCTTCCTGTACCTCTTCATAATTTCACTCCACTGAGAGATGGACCATTAAAAAATATAGTTTAATTTGTTTATAACTATAGGACGTATTTTAGCTTTAATCTTTGTTATATGTTCATGAAATAAATATACCTAAATACCATGATATTTTTCTTTCATTTTACATACTATTAAATGAGTAAAACCTTTTAATACCTTTAAAAGAGAGTTAAAAAGGCTGACAGCAATATAAATCTCCATAAGAGATTTAAAAATCACTCACCGCTGACGTCACAAGCCACGCTACATCGTCGTGAAATCATATCTCTTAGATCATGGTTCACTATATGTACTACACATTAGAGTTGGCATCAATTATGTAAAATACGATAATCTCTCCGCAGGCACCTACGTCATTGTATTTTATACGATTGGCGCCAACTCTACACATTCTAAACTCAAATGAGAAAATTTGACAAACAATCATGTGTGTGAATTCGATAATTTTATAGATGTAACTTCACTGTTAAAACCTCGAATTTTGATAATAATTGTTGGCCTTGAATTTACACTGCACCGGAAAACTAAAAACGTTAAAATTTCATTTGGAAAAGATTTCTATACATTTAAAGAGACGAGGGTACGAGGCCAGAATATCTACTCGCGTCTTGCATGTATTATAAATAAAGGGGCTCTTCGGTTTTGAAGCAGATTGAGGAAACTTCAGCATGATTTGGGTCCCCGAGTTGACAGGACTATTTTCGGATTTATTTAACCTTAAGGGTAAACAATTCAAGAGTACAGAGAAAGAAGGATGAAAGTTCATCGTTAGCCGAAAATAAGATAACAACGTCATCTTAAAGCAATAAAATTCCAGAAGCTTAATTTGAACAAGCGGGCAAAGTTATACAGCTTAATTGAATTCTGTCAACGTTCTGCCAGTAACCTGTAATTATATCTTAAATGTGTTTTTATTTAAAGTCGCATACCTGTCCCTTCTTTAGGGAAAAAACTTGCAATCTTTCTATCGCGAGCAACATATTTTCAACGCAGACAAAAAAAGTAATATATCGAATTGAATGAAATTTGGTTTAACTTATATTTCAAATTTCTTGGTATTTTTCATTCTCTGTAAATCAACACAAACACCTAAATTTTACAGGTTGTGAATTACCGATATTGTATTGCGCCGTTTGTTATTGTTATGTAGTTTCTAGGCAACAAGCTTTTTGCTAAATTAACGGTAATTTTTTGCATTTAGCAATTACCATCGTGTATTTTCAACTTTTTCGTACCAAAAGAGATTTCTAAAATTAAAAGATAAAAACTCTTAAGAATATAGAATACACTTTTGTATTTGTCACTGTATAATACAGGGTTATTCACCATGCGTGGTATTAAACGATCTCGGAAACAAATAAAAAAGATATTCGTTTGAAATATTGAAACTGGCTAGAACAAATTCCGATCTTCTTAATGAATATATTTTTACGGTTTCCGCGGTTATATCGAAAGTTAGACTTAAGATTCTTATTTTAAATATAATACCCTGTAAATTTAGGCACTTTTCCATTATATATAAAAATCCAAGTAACTTATTAATTATGTTATTTGTTCCAGAGCTTGTATTCTGTTTTATCTTAGTTTTGTTACATAAAACACCTGTAGCTCTGTTCATAATGTCTACAACATATTTTTTTTAAATTCTGTTCCGCCTCGATATTAAAAAGAAGGACGGATTCGCTGAATGCCGGTTCCGATGCATCATTAGAAAAAAATCATCATCGGTCAAAGAAATATCTTTTGTTAATACAACGCTGATGCCTTAAAGTTAGGGGGAAGATAAATCAGAGAGGTCAGACTATTTTGAACTTCCATTGCCATTCATTTATATCACAACGTTTCTACTGCTAAACATCTCAATATTCCTCTGAAGACGACTGGAGGTGTTTATCAGTTGAAACGTTGTGTTATAAATAAATAAAGACAATGGAACTCCAAAATACGTCGATCACTCATAATAAAGCATTGCCGCTAACCTTCAATCTAACTTAATTGTTTGAGTATGGGCTTCATTAATTTTCATCCTAAGAGATAATTATATTATATGCTTTTGTGTATAAAATTTGATGATTTAACAGACAAATAAAATACAAAAATATATATAAAAAAATATATTAACGTTTTGCTACACAATATAAATTTAAATATATGATGGTCTTTCTTCGCGGAAAGTCATATATAATAGAAAGAACAGCTAATTTAAACCGGTTCAGTGGTTTCCGACATAATATAGGGATGTACGACTATTCATCAAAAATCATCAAATAAAGTTCTTCATGTTAATTCCCAAAACGACATTACTTATTTCTTTTGTTGATATTAAATCAATTCAACTTGTTTTCATTATTCACAGAAGAATTACACACTCCAATAATCCTCCATTTTCTTAAGTACTAATTGAATTGAAAAATTCGTAAAATGTTTTTATCCATCGAAAACAAAGTTTTGTCATCACGTAAAAGTTTCCTAATTCCGCGATCTTGTTAAAATCCACTTCGTCTTCTAATGAATTTGTTTCATTTGAATAATTGAATTACATCTCTTTCTAAGGAGCTCCATTTTAATCCGAAGTTACAGATTAAAGGACCTTGTCAAAGGGACAACATTAAGGGAAACATTTTCAAGTATTCTAACAGATTTTTTACGAATTAGCGGCTGTTTGTAAAATTTTAAATTTTATTTAAAATGGCTAATTTAAAAATATTTTAGGGATATATAAATGTAATGAGCAAATTGTCAGACTTGTCAGTATAAGCTTTACATATGTGAAGATCTGCTGAAGATTCACTGTTGCCCTTTATAACAAGGTAAATTCTTATATCCGAATCTGAAAAAATACTATAGTAAAATTATTATAGGCAAGATTTTAATCTAAAATTTCCTATAAAATATAGTATTAATTACAATTTTTATTAGTAATCCGTACCAAAATAATATTGTAAACATAATTTCTAAAAAGTATAGTTGGAATTTCTAATAAATTTAGTAAAATAGAGTAAATACTATAATATGTAGTAAATACACCATAGTAAAATTATTATAGTAAAGATTTCATTGTGCGATTACCTATAAAATATTGTATTAATTACAATTTTCATTATTAATCCGTACCAAAATAATATTGTAAACATAATTTACAAAAAACCATAGTTAGGATTGCAAATAAATTTAGTAAAAATCGAGTAAAATATATTGTAAATTTTACAATTGTGTTATTTATAACTCCAGTAGTTAAATATTTTTAAATGTATGGTACATTTTACTCACGACTATTATTGTACCTTAAGTATTTTTTATTGTAAAAATGAACAAGTTTAAAAAAAGTTTTGTAAAAATGCTTTTTTACAAAAATGAAAAGCTTAAATCAGATGCAACGAAACAATCATAACTCGGTCTTCGTAAGGACAACAGTTGGGGAGCTTAAGAGGTAGCGTTTCATCGATTACCTAATTCCAGCGACGTTGGGGACGATTAGTACTTGGATGGATGACCGCTTGGGAATACCAAGTCTCGAAATTTTTACAAATGGTTTTAGAATGTTTTACAGAAGATTTCAGGTAAATCTTACAAAAAATTTGAGTAAATTTTAAGAAAAATTTAAGTAAATTTTACAAAAGTTTTTATTAAATTTTACAAAAATATAAATGGTTTTACCAAACATTTTTGAAAATTTTGCCATAATTTTATGACAGTTATTAATAAGAGCCATAAATTATGGTAAATTTTACAAAAATATAAATGGTTTACTAAATATTTTGGTAATTTTTACCAAACATTTTTATTAATATTTTGTTATAATTTTATGACAGTTCTTAATAAAAGTTATTCCAGTCACAGCCATAAATTATGGTTAGTTTATTATTTTTATAGTTAAGTTAACTAAGTTTTTCATTCCGTGTAGCTAGATATCATTGGTCCAAGGTCATCAATCTGATCCCTGCTGATGTCGCAATATGTATTGCTCCTTTTCCTTAATAAATCGTTGCCAATCACGTTCATTTAATTACAAAGCGATCAAGTGATGGACATTGTTAACTGTTAGTAAAAATAAGACTATTGCATTAGCTTGATACAGAAGACAGAGTTATATGTGTTTTTAAAAGCGCTATCCAAAGTATATATAAAATAATTAATTCAATTGGTCAATGAAAATAAAAAAAACGAGAGATATTTCGCCACATATCTAGTCTAACACTAACACCCAAAACAGCAGTTGGTTACCTATTCAATGTGTTCAATTCAATACTATACGAAGTACTTACTTAGGAAACCATCTTTAACAAACGATATCATTCAATTATGTTCAAATTCACCATTTTGTCATAAAATTTTACTCATTTTTTACCGACTGTGTAAACTACCTTCATTTAGAGATGTTTTCAATAAGGAACATTGGAAGCGAGAATATTAACGATGAGAAGTATTCAAATTGACATCCTGTTTTGAGTGTTTTGTATAATATCAGGATTATTGTTTGTTGAGTAACATGTAATAACATAATCCATGTGTTACGACAGTTTGGATGTCCGTTTTAAGTATGTCTGCATTTTACGGTAGGTGGGAATGTTCGAAACGAATGTAGTATCGTCTGCAAAGATCAAGATGTGAGACAATAGCTTAGGCGACAGGTCTGCGTTGAAGATATTGAATTCAATTTTGTATTTGTAGATATTTCTCAATTCTAACGTGGGACACGATGTCTCATAAAAAAAAGGAATAGCAAGCCATACTTCAACGTACATGGATTTTAAAAACCGAAGCCGGAACCTGGTTGAAAGTCGAAATAGATAAGGTCTACTGGCTCACCCCTGTCTTTGAATCCGTTGTCCATAGATTTTGTCCAATAATCAAGACTCTCAAAGAAATTGGTTTTTGTGGCCCTCTTGGACAAAGAGCCATGCTGAAATTGGATTAGAGCATTTGAGCTAAGTATTCCAGGAGAATTTTTTTTATATTCTTGATAAGTAATTTTCTGCATCAAATTTGGCTCCCTTCTTGTAAATAAAGACAAAAGCGATATTAGTAATAAGTCCAGCTGCCTGTTTGCACAGTAAGGGGGCAGGCACTGGCCTTGGTATCACAGGGAATCAGGACTTCCGGTCCAGATGACTATGAAGGCAGATCTTATGAATTTTTCATATTGCAAAAATTGTTCAGTTTTCTTATAACTTATTAAACCAAATGTAGTAAATGGGGTTATTACCGGCACGCATTCACCAATGTTAAATTTTACCAAAGTTGGTATTTTACTTACAAGCGTGCGATTGAATTTTCGATATAACAACTTTTGGATTAAAACGGATAAATCATAAATATAGTATAAAACCAGGTACAAATTGGGCGAGAAATGAGTAGTTATATTGCGGAAATAATAGAATTTTGCAAATTTTATATAATTATTTACCTTCAAGAATTTTGACAGAGAGCTAATATAAATTTCTATCGAAATCTCCTAAGTTATTCGTTTTAAAGCATTTCACGTCATCGCTACTTGCGTTTGTGCTGGATACTTGTCTAATAGTTGTCTTTATATGGGGGAACGCATTTAAGTTAAAATATGTGAATATGAACGATATTACTGAATATAAAATATTAAACACACATGTATCAATACAAGTTTTGATAAATTTAACAAGACAGTAGCTACAAAAATATTCTCTAAGTGGGTTGAAACTTCTATGATTTATGAACCCGAACAACTGACAATCTCTAGATCGTAAAAATATGTTTCCCATTTATGTTGGTCTGTTGCTCTATAATCTGTTTGTCGCTTCCTCTGTCTGTGCAAAACTACTTGACGAAATAATCCAACATTTACCTTATAAAAAAAACCTCAGAAATCGTGAAATACGGCGTAAATTTTGGTTAAAAATTCGGCTTCAATGTCACAACTGGGGTGGATGATGTATCAAAGTTAAAGACGAAACACGAATCGCGCCAAGCAAAACATTCATAGGTTGTATTATCAACAATTAGGTTATGGACACGTTGTAACATGATATATTTTTTGTTGTATTTAAATAACCTTAAATCACTTTAAGAAGGGAAGTAATACCGCAATAATTATTTTGCCATATTAGAAATGCGAACACTGCAATAAAGGTCTCTCCGCATATCAATGAATTGATGTCAGATATCAGTTTGTACCCCCAAAGATGTTAAATATCATTTAACACCAATGCTAGCGTATTATCTTTATATAAGAGTAATGGAAGTTAATCAGTAAAAAAAAATATTTGTATTTCTTTCTATCAACTTTTTAATATTCCTTAACTGTTAAATAATCCATCTTGTTCCAGTTCTACACAACCTAATCTATCATCTCAGTGACGCGGTTTTAAAAATTGTCATAAAAACCGCTGACAACGCTCCGCAGAGCAGGTACCATCACTATATTAAACGTTGCATATTTCATAAGGATATGCTACGTAATTTCGCGAAATACTTCCATCCCACCGCTAAAAGTGTCCCGCACAAAAACTTATTAATCCTTTTTCGTTGCTATAAATTTAATTCCCTCTTATTCCCAGCAGACCGGTACACTTTGTAAATTGGTGCCAGTGCCGTAGGGAATTTGTCCAACCCGACAACATGTCGTAATTTAGGATGTTATGTTGTGGTGTCGTATATTTGGTTGATACTGCTCTTTTATAGTCGATAATTGAAATTAGATACAGGTATTATTAATAATATTATAACAATAGCGATAGTTATGGAGGATGTAAACCGCTGTTCTGTTAGCGATTGACTTAAACTTTCCACGGACTATTGTATGATCTGATAAAACCCTGAAAACCTTTGATAAAACGCTCTTATGTTTAATTATGTAACAATATTATTGAGAAAAATTTCCAATCGTAGGAACTAAAGTTATACAGGGTGTCCGGGAACATGTGGGAAATCTCATGGATATGAAGAAAACACGTGAAAAGAATACTATAGGTTCATATAAACTTCTTTCGTATCGGCCTCCTCTTCGGAGATATGGGCTCCCAAAGAGCACCAATGGAATCAAGTTTTTTTACACATAATTATTGAACCACCTGGTATATTTCAATTATTTTTTAATATGATGTATACCAGGTAAGACCCGTCAAATTACTACCCAAGAAACTGTTGTGAATTACTCACAGCTGCAGGGACGGACTAGCTGTAACACTCATGGGCCCATTTTTTTTACGCCCTGTATGATGAGAACTTTGGACAATGTTTTTTACATACCTTTAATTATTGGCTAAAAATTAAGTACTCTTCATTCATGTCGTTAAGCCTAACCGTTTTCGAAAAAAACGGCATTTCATATACATCATGTGCTTCGGGTATTTCAATAAAAGATACATCTTTGTTCCGATCCAATGTTCAACCTTCAAGATTCCGCCTTTTCATATTTAGCCCATGAGCAGTTAGGGGACTCAGTGTAAATAAAATAACGTTTTCTCGAAAACGGTTAGGATTAGCGACATGAATGAAGAGTACTTAATTTTTAGCCAATAGTTAAAGGTATGTAAAAAACATTGTCCAAAGTTCTCATCATACAGGGCGTAAAAAAAATGGGCTGATGAGTGTTACAGCTAGTCCGTCCCTGCAGCTGTGAGTAATTCACAACAGTTTCTTGGGTAGTAATTTGACGGGTCTTACCTGGTATACATCATATTAAAAAATAATTGAAATATACCAGGTGGTTCAATAATTATGTGTAAAAAACTTGATTCCATTGGTGCTCTTTGGGAGCCCATATCTCCGAAGAGGAGGCCGATACGAAAGAAGTTTATATGAACCTATAGTATTCTTTTCACGTGTTTTCTTCATATCAGGGAGATTTCCCACATGTTCCCGGACACCCTGTATAATAATGTATGAAGGTATGGAGCCGATTTGAAAAGTTTATTTTATTGTATCATTTATTGTATGTATCCATGGCGAACTTAAAGTACTATTAGTTCCATGATTAAAAAATTGAAGCATCACTTTTTCGTGTTGGCATATGTATGTTTATTATTGACATCCAGCTGTTTTCAAACTTTCTAACAAAATGTTTAATGGTCGTATTCACCAATCAATGATAACTTTTTATCAGTCTGATAATCAGTTTCTTAGCATTTATCTGTCGGATAAATTGTTTGACAACTTATCAGGTCGATTTCGTACTGTTTGGGATTTATCCGTCTGATAAAAGTATAAAAACTGAGGTTCGTTTTAAATCTTGAAGTTTGTCTGAAGGATTAATTTAAGAACTATTACGAATGGCTTGCAAAAATGAACAGAATAGATTTTATCCATTATTTAGTGGATTACTCCTCATCCTCTTCTAACGATGGCGAGCGCCCAATAATGCGGTTGGTGAGGCCAAGAAATAATTTATTTCATTAGTGGGTTGATGTTGAATTTTAAAAACTTTAGATTGTCCAAAAATGTTTGATCAAAGAAACCAGCAATTTTCCAAACTAAATAAAATAGTAATAAGCTCTTCGATTTTATGCAACGGGTTCCTTCCAAATAAACATTGGAGATAATTTTAATGTATCTCGACCAATAGTGTCTTTTATTGTCGTCAATGTTACCAGAATATAGCATACACTCGCCAGCAAAATAATTGAGGAAAATATATTCTCAAAAAAGGATTTTGACTTATTTATCTGTTTACTATCACTGGTACCTTTTTCATTGGTGAATTCCATGTTTTATTATTAGAGAGATAAATCTTAACAGAGTGATAACTATGTATTTGGTGCATACGGCCGTGTAAATCAATTTATTTTGCTATATTTAAACTTTAAAAAATACTATTCATTTAATTGGATCTCTCAAATCCCTAGTTTTCAATTAATAAATGAAGGCAGGAAGTTCGCTCCTGTATCCATATACTTCTAATATTATATCTTCCTATCGCAATATTTCTTGCGTCGCATTGTTTTTTTTATTTTAATGATCTTTGATTTCTTTTAACACCAAAAGTTAGCTTTATTATGTTAACGTTATTTTGTGAAGTAAATAAAATGACTTATTAAAATAAGACTTGGGTGTAAGAGAATGAGAATGAATTTTAGGCACAGCTGTGGCAGTCCAGTCACACTGCAACAGAGTTGGATTAGATATAATATTTATCGGAAAATATCCACTGTATATAACTTACTGTGCAAAGTATTTTGTATAAACGATGATCGTTTCATCAAAATCATTACATTTCTTTTTCAAGTAAGACCTCACTGCTCAATACTGCCAATGTTCACACTTATTACAAATTAATTCATATTTTCCGACGATTTCCTAAAATTATTTTCAATATTTATAACATATTTTATTTAGTATATTATACCATATACAATATACATATATTTGGGTTATCAAGCTATATTTTAGTATTGTCTCGTGGATGCCAAACCATCTAAACGGAAAATGGGTCGGGTTTCTTTTCAACAATTGTCTATGTACCGGGTGTCCCACTAAGAATGGCTCTCGGCCGTATCTCTGAAAGTGTTAGTCGTATGGCTCGCGGAAAATTTTTTTAATAAGAAAAGTGATCATAAGAAATTGCTGGAAATTATTTTCAAGTTTCTCAGTCGAGCGCTAGAGGGCGCAACCGTAACGGTAAATCCTTAAAGCTCAGTTTTTTCAAAAGTTACCGCGTTAAGGTATGTTGAAAATAGCATTTTCGTATACTTTAAGGTTTTATGAAGAAAATTTACTTATGACATATTTTTGTCACTTTTAAAATAAAGTGGTGGGGGAAGGTTCAACATTATTTTAAATAAATGCCTACAACTCCGGGTTGGCTCAACAGAATTTAGTGAACATTGTTTTGTTAAAAAGAGGTTCCCTTACTCTATACTTTACTCTATAAACTATGACAATATGACTTTTAAAGTAGGCGCTAGAGGGAGCTGTTTTACAACTTAATAAACATTGCGCATTTTTTCAAAAATTTTAAATACAACAGTATGTTTAATTTTACTTCATCACAAAGATTAATAAAAGCCTAAAAAACTGGCGGAAACCACAACTTGATATCTTTTTTCAAACCGGAGATATTAACAAGACCAAAAATAAACACGGAAAAATATGATTATATTTAAGTTTCAACGGTACGGTCAAAGCCTGATGGAGCACAACATGGTAGGGATGTAGCATAAAGAAAAACAAAATACCCATTATTTTGACTTGAGAGCTACTAGTATAAGCTGTATTGGCATTTTTCTAAATTATTTGAAAGTTACTTTTCTTCTAGTAAAATCCTATTCACAGTAGTGCGAGTAACTCCCAATTCTCGGACAATTCCCCTAATACTAATTTGTGGATTAAGTTCCACATAAGCCAAAACGTTAATTATGTTCTCTTCGGTTCGACCTCGACTTCGTCTGCGATATATAGGGCGAAGAATACTTCCCGTAGTACGAAAACGTTGGGCTAAACGATTAAACATTCTACTGTCATATCGACGCCTTTGGGGGTATCGCATTGCATAAACCCTTACAGCAATACTTGAATTGCTTAAACATTCAAAATACACCGCGATGATATCAACCGCTTCTTCAAGTAAAATAGGCATTTTCAAAAATTAATACAACGGCACAACAATAAATACAACGGCACAATACTTTGGACACGATGAAAATTTTGACGTAATAAAAACCTTGACGTGAAAGCATCTAATTTTAAATTATATTTTGTTTTTCCAATGCCTATTTGACTTTTGAAAAAACCTGTACCGTTGAAACTTAAATATAATCATATTTTTCCGTCTTTATTTTTGTTCTTGTTAATATCTCCGGTTTGAAAAAAGATATAAAGTTGTGGTTTCCGCCAGTTTTTTAAACTTTTATTAATCTTTGTGATGAAGTGAAACTAAATATACTGTTGTATTTAAAATTCTTGAAAAAATGCGCAATGTTTGTTAAGTTGTAAAATAGCTCCCTCTAGCGCCTACTTTAAAAGTCATATTGTCATAGTTTATACAGTAAAGTATAGGGTAAGGGAACCTTTTTTTAACAAAACAAAGTTCACTAAATTCTGATGAGCCAACCCGGAGTTGTAGGCATTTATTTAAAATAATGTTCAACCTTCCCCCACCACTTTAATTTAAAAGTGACAAAAATATGTCATAAGTAAATTTTCTTCATAAAACCTTAAAGTATACGAAAATGCTATTTTCAATATACCTTAACGCGGCAACTTTTGAAAAAACTGAGCTTTACGGATTTACCGTTACGGTTGCGCCCTCTAGCGCTCGACTGAGAAACTTGAAAATAATTTCCAGCAATTTCTTATGATCACTTTTCCTATTAAAAAATTTTTCCGCGAGCCATACGACTAATACTTTCAGAGATACGGCCGAGCGCCATTCTTAGTGGGACACCCGGTACATAAATACTCAAACCTTCAGACGTTCAGTTTCGTTGAGCTATTGGTCAATTGTCGTGAATCCTGTGAATCCTTTTCTATAATGAACTTTCTAAGAATTTATTTTCCACACCTAATCATTATTATCCTTGGGTAATTCACGTCAAAAATTATCTCGATTTTTGAAGAATCTAGTGTTTTCTTCTTATTTTTATATGTTGTAAAATGTTCTTTCAATAATTTTTTCGTCTGTTGCGTCCAACGTTCGGCCCTGACTAATGTTCTTAACAAATATTTCACCTTTATGATGTTTATCGTGAACCACATTATGGTTCCTACTTAGTACTTGCGTCCACTCACCTACCAATTTTACAGCTTCTGATAATATATGACATTTCAGCAAACCCTGATAGACACCATTTCCTTACACCAAGCGGATAAATGTGCGTTATTGGTTCTCACAGGAGCAATTTGCATGTTAGCTAAAACTTTGTTGTTATCCCGAGGACGAAACATATTACAAGAAAATTTTAAATTCAGACCAATTTATGAAACGATAAACTATAATAATAGACACATCAAAACATAACTCTGAATATAAATTAAATTTAAAACAAATATTATTAGGTAGTGTTGTAATCGCTCGAGCGAAAACCCGCTTAATCACTCGATTATTGAAATAACCGACATCGCTCGATATTTAAAAAAACCGCTCGAGTTATCTATTCAGGCGAAAACCGTCGCTCGTCACTTATTATCTTTCACTCGATACCCGAGCTTCGCTTGACGCTGGCGGAAATATACCGCTGTAGTGTGATCGAGTTAATAAACTGCTCGTATATTCGAACAGTTTTTCGCTCGATAGGAAATACTCTAGTTATAAATTCAGGCGAAAAACCGAAAAATATCGCCTGTCACTTGATACACGACCTTCGGTCTACGCGCCGCGCCATCCGCTTGACGACGTTGGAGTTTGACGCTGAGCAGCTACACGACATACGTCTTTCTTAAAGGCACATAAACGAGAAGGTGTATATAAAAAAGTATGCCGAATCCCTTAGCGGAGTCATCGCGACATGGATTTTGTAAAGTTTTGTTTTAACTGGCTAGCCAGCGGCGTAGTTTAGGTCTCCGATTGTAAATATTAAAAAATTAAAGGATATATTTTTAAAATTTTTAATTACTATAAACACGAGAAAACTTCTCAAAAATAACATAATAATATAAATTGTTAATGAAAAATAACAAAAGGAACAAAATGGTTAACAAAATATATAGAAAAATTCGTTGGTAATCTTATAGTAAACAGTTTAAAATCTAAACAGGAACTTTTTATTATTAACCTCAAGAAGACTTCTTAAAAATAACATACATTATAGAAAATGTTAATGGAAAATAAGAAAACGAGCAAAATAGTTAACAAAACATAGATATCGACAAATTTTTTGGTAACCAAAAGTGAACAGTCTTAAATTTAAACAGGAACTTTTTGGTAACTATAAACATGAATTTAAAAAAATAATAACCAATTTTCTTATTTTGCCAGTCGCGGAACTAAGCCTAAATTTTTGAAGGGCACACAGTGGGCACCTTATAATTTAAAGTGGAAGAATTTGACAAGCTATTTTAAATATCTACTTATTTTATGCTCGTAAATTGAGAAAGATGTGAAGAAAAATAACTATTGGTAATGCTTTTTGTTCGGGTTACAAACGCACAATAATAAACCCGAACAATAAATACATATTTGGGTGATTTTTTGCAGTTCTTTAATTTGGTACCGAGACACGTGGTAAAAATTCATTATTCACAAATAAATAAATTTCTGGAATTTTTTTGGTGGCTACTACAATTTTTTAGCTAAACCTGTGCCCACCCGTAGTTACGTGCCTGCTAAATATCCTACCTGATCACCTGTAAACGGCTAGGCTGCCGTCGAGCAGTCGGTGACGTCGTCGCTTAGTGAATTGGAATTTCAAGCGATTCACTCGATTACGAAATACAGAAAAGGCATAGGTACCAGGGACGATACAATTGTAAGAAAAATGGTTGTAGCAAGTAGGTTGAGAAAGCATAGTAAGTAAAATATCAAGAACATGTAATTGAACACCGCCGAAACTTGAACAAACCCATTTTATAATAATAATTTTAAAAATAAAATTTAAAACTAATTTAAATGAATAACCCTTTAGAATAAAACAAAATAAATGATACATCTTAATTATTCATTTATATACCTACAGCGAAACGAGTAATTTCAAATGTAAAATTATTTTTTGGTATTAACTTAATTTTTGATAAATTAAATAATTTTATTTACGCATATGTCATATTCATTCATTCATTAAATTATTTATAGTCACTGTAAAAATGTAATCTTTTCGTTTTCGACTACGTTTCCAGCTATTTTTTCTTTTTTTGGCACTTCAAAACGAAGTGATGAGCCACTTTTGTTTAAAAAGGATTTAGACAAAATTTGGACGAACTGTAAGAAAATACATATAGAAAAATATATTAACTTTATTCTACAAATTTATATTATCTAAGGAAACTTAATAATTTTATGGTCTATGTTTCTCCTTTTTGAGTGTTGTTTATGTGTTCTTTAATCCTTGTTTCCAGTGGCCGTAGTGTTTCCCCAATATACGATCGGCCACATTCGCAGGGTATCTGGTAGACACAGTTTTTCCTATCTTTCTGGCTAGTTGGTTTCGTCTTCGTTAGATGGCTTCTTAAGGTGTCTCTCGAGCTGAATACCGTTCTGATGTTGTATCGTTGTCCTAGTCTTCTAATTCTCTCGGATATTCCTTTGACATATGGAATGTTGAGTATTGGTTGAGCCTCTTTTGTCTCTCCTTTTGGTGTATTTGGTCTTACGATTTTCCAAAAATTTATCAACTAATTTCGTGGGATAGCCATTTTTGTTGAGGTCGGTCTTGATGTGGTCAGTTTCTGTTTTGAGTGCTTCATTTGAGTAGCAAATGGTGATTGCTCTATCCACAAGCGTTCTTACTATCCCATGTTTTGTGTTGTTTGAGTGATTTGATGTGTAATTCAGATATTGACCTGTATGAGTAGGTTTCCTGTACACTGTACAAGTTTCGATGGTGTTGCCATTTTTCTTTACATTGACATCTAGGAAAGGTAGTTGATTGTTGTCTTCTTTCTCCATGGTGAATTTGATTGTTGGTGCGAAGCTGTTTATGTGCTGTAGGAATTCCTTGAGTTCATCATCGTTTCCATTCCAAATAATAAAGGTGTCATCGACATATCTCAGCCATGTTTTTGGTTTCTTTGTTGCTTGTTTTATTGTTTCAGTTTCAAACCATTCCATATAAATGTTGGCGATTATCGGCGAAAGAGCAGAGCCCATCGGTAGTCCATCCACTTGGCTGAAGAACCTATCTTTTTCTTGGAAATAAGAATTGTTGAGGCAACATTCTAATAGTTCCATGATGGCATTGATAGGTAACGGTGTTCTTTCTTGTAGAGTCTGGTCTTCCTCAAGTCTGCTTTTGATGACATTAAGTGCATCTTTAAAAGGGACGTTAGTATAAAGGCTTTCGACGTCAAAACTTACAAGTTGATCTCCTGGTTGTACTTCCATCCCTCCTATTATTTGAACGAAGTGTTGTGAATTCTTTACAAACGATGTGCCATTTCCTTGGAGTGGTTGGAGTAGGGGGAGTAAGAATCTTGCTAGCTCGTATGTGGGGGAGTTGCGAGAGCTCGTTATGGATCTTAGAGGCATGTTATGTTTATTTATTTTGGGCAGACCATAGAGGTGTGGAGGCTTACTGTGGTGTGGTGTTAGGCGTGTCCGTGTCTTATCTGGTATGTATCGTTCAAATTTCTTGAGTGTTCTGTAGATTCTTCTAACGTCCCTTTAATAGATGCACTTAATGTCATCAAAAGCAGACTTGAGGAAGACCAAACTCTACAAGAAAGAACACCGTTACCTATCAATGCCATCATGGAACTATTAGAATGTTGCCTCAACAATTCTTATTTCCAAGAAAAAGATAGGTTCTTCAGCCAAGTGGATGGACTACCGATGGGCTCTGCTCTTTCGCCGATAATCGCCAACATTTATATGGAATGGTTTGAAACTGAAACAATAAAACAAGCAACAAAGAAACCAAAAACATGGCTGAGATATGTCGATGACACCTTTATTATTTGGAATGGAAACGATGATGAACTCAAGGAATTCCTACAGCACATAAACATCTTCGCACCAACAATCAAATTCACCATGGAGAAAGAAGACAACAATCAATTACCTTTCCTAGATGTAAATGTAATGAAAAATTGCAACACCATCGAAACTCTAGTGTACAGGAAACCTACTCATACAGGTTAATATCTGAATTACACATCAAATCACTCAAACAACACAAAACATGGGATAGTAAGAACGCTTCTGGATAGAGCAATCACCATTTGCAACTCAAATGAAGCACTCAAAACAGAAACTGACCACATCAAGACCGACCTCAACAAAAATGGCTATCCCACGAAATTAGTTGATAAAATTTTTGAAAATCGTAAGACTCGACCAAATACACCAAAAGGAGAGACAAAAGAGGCTCAACCAATACTCAACATTCCATATGTCATTACTAATATCGCGCAAAACTGAACGCACGACTGCACCCATCTCAATTATGCTTCAGTGCACATAGCTAGTATAAATAGACCTGTAGTTACTTTTCTTATTTAATATTCACCTGAAGACGACTGGAGATACTTACCAGTTGAAACGTTGTGATATACAAATAAAGACAATGCAAGTCCAAAACTTTTCTATTATTCTAGGATTTAACTCATCAACTATGGATGCCACACGTCGCCTTAGGGTACCCACAGATGAGCGACTTTTCAAGTTCGACAATTTTGTCGCTGAAAATACAATTCATTATGTTAAATACAGTCGCCACGGGCCACTATTTTGTAATCGCTATGAAACTATTATAAGGTGCGGTTTCCTTCGGGCAATCATGGTGGGCGTTCGTCGCTCAGCGATGGTCGCGGACTACTGCTGCAAGGGAAATCGCTCAACATAGACGCGTAAAGGGAGACGTTTACATTGATTTGCCTTTGAGAGGTGGTTCGCGATCATCGCCGAGCAACGATCGCCTGTGACGGCCGCTGTGTGTCAATTGTCTAATAAAATACAACAACAACGTCTTTTTGGAATTTACAATATTTCTGTCGGAACATATTAGTTTGTGCTCAACAGATTTTAATCCAGTCGATGCAGGATCGACAAAATAAAAGAAAGAACTCTGTTAGGGAAGTTCCCAGCACAGACATTACCCAATTTTTTTATTAAACGGGAAACAACTGAGAAAATATTCGGCGATTCAATAAATTTATTCTAGAGCTGCTACTGCCATCTGCAAATAATGCTAAGCAAACTCTTTGCTTGTGGAAATTTACGTAACGGAAACTTTAATAAATCAATATTAAAACAGATCTGTCTAACCCGCCAAATGGTAACGACTCCCTAGTTTATCAAAACTTTCGATAAATACTGTTAGGTGGCGACATTTTATCGATTTACAGGAAAAATTAATGGCTTCTAAACCTATTATAGATTTTTTACTATTTACAACACAGTGGTGCCGTTTGACGATGTATTCTTATATTAAAATTCAGCAATGCACCCACTCTGCAGGAAACAAACCATAAAATCGATAAACGTATTGTTACGTTTGTAATATCCGTCGTAACAGCACATTCGCCAAAGTGTAGCTTTTGCTATTTTCCGTTAGGTGGCGTAATGTACGTTCTAACTTTAAATCGATGTGTTCGCTGTCTGCACCTTTTAACCGAAATGATACAATGCGGTTTTATTAGATCGATGAGGACAGAACATCCACAGAGCAAAACCGATATAGTCATATCGATAGAGTTACATAAGGTTAGATAAGTCAACTGAGAAAAATAATATTACATCAAAGTTATTTTTTATGGCCAGTGTTATTTATAAGATGTAATTTCTATTTTACGAGCGGAATGCCTAATTGATGATTTTTTTCAGGAATTAATGTATATTGAGGCGTAGATGCGAAACTGTATGACTTTTAAGCTATAAAGTGCTATAATAATTAAAGAAGGGTACATTTTATGTGCTTTTAAATAAAATATAAATTTTATAACTTTATACAGGGTGTTATGGAAATTACGTATTATATTTAAACCGGCAATTCCTGAGATGAAAAGAAATTGAAAAAAAAATAACCAAAAATGGCGCTTTCAATTAATAACCGAATTATAACACCTTATGTAAAACCAAATACACATACCTGTAACTACTGACCAAATGTAAACAAAGCAATATTGAGATAGGTTATGGCCAAAAACGTCACTGAAATTTGAGCAATGTTGTCGGTTAAACTCTTTAGAAGGTCAACAACCGGTTGACAGAAGTTGTTTATTTTTCAAGGTACATTTCTAAACTTTTACGTGGGAAATTTTTTTTTAATTTAAGCTCTGTTACCTTTTCGGTGTTATTTAAAACAACACATAAATGCACATTAATTAACGCACACGCAACACTTTTGCTGGTTAGAAAAGGCTCCCATCTAAGTTTTTTGCATGGATGAAGGATTTATGAACATAATATTTTTTACAACTACTTTCAATATTGTTCTAATGGTAAATAACAGATATACAAGTTGATGAAGGTAATATGTACTAATGACCGTGCCAAACAAAACTTTAAACTCAATTTTCTCTAAATAATTAGTAAACAAACTCGTGTGATTTGACATTTTCGTTCTTCTTCTTTTTTTTTGTATGGCATCACTACACAACAACACTACAATGTTGCCACCTGCTGGTGTCTTTTTTATAAGATGCTGTTTTATAAGATTAATTCATAAATTATGTCATTTGCTTTTGAATATTACTTCTCCGTATAATTTTCAGTCATGCTTTAGGACAAAATTCATATTTTTTAATCGAATTTTCAATTTAATGTTTTGGCGCGAAAAATTTCGATGTTCCAGTTTCAAAACTGGCAACAGCGCAATAGTTCTGGTATTTTCCTAAATGTGCAAATTGCGATAGAGGGATATAAATTATTTTCTAATATTATAAATTTGCTATTCAAACTCAAAATGCCAAGAACTTCAATCGAACTAACGGACATTGTCTTGTGCTATGGAGCAGCACAGGAAAATGCCCTAGACATGGAGCTTGGCTTTACCCGCGATGGAATATTTAATCAGCGAGTTATAGAGGAGAGAGAAACCCAAACACGTTAGCCGCTGTACTACAAAAATTAAAAAGTTGAAACTACAAGGCTTCCTTTACTTTACAAGAAGGTTACAACAGTGATACATACAGTCAAGTCGAAGTATCTGACTAATTCCGAAGGATAGTTCACAGATGAGGTTGGCTTTACCCGAGATGGAATATTTAATTAGCGAGACCAATAGCCAGAGATAAGGTTTTTCTTGAACATATCGGCAGGTATTATTGATAATCACCTAATACGACATATCCTGCAAAACGACCTGCTAGAACTTTTAGAAAATGTTCCTTTAGGTCGGATAAGGGACATATGGCTTCTGCAAGCATAGTTTACGGATTGTCACTGAAATTTGGACGTCCTATGTGCGTTTATTCTAGCGTACGGTAGTGTTTATAGTGGTTTTGTGGGTGTCTGTCTGTTTCTTTAAGTGATTTAGTTAGCTTTGATATGCCGGTCACGTCCCGAGATTGGAAAGAAGAGAACAAAGCAGTTTTAGTGGGTATAAGCAAGCAAGGAGTAGACTGTGATTTTGAGTTTAGTTCTTAATAGCTATTAGGCAGTCCCATACTATCATCAGGGCACGTATAGAGCATAAAGTGTGAGCATAGAGTATCCTCGATTTACTTCCCTTGTATCCTAAGGTAAGCTAAATAATTAATTTTATAAGAAACTAAAAGTTCTACAGTTTTACAAAGTTTGGCAACATTGTAGAAACATGTGTTTGTCAGACAGCTCCGCCGGATAATATCATATGGTGCCGCGGAGTCACCGGTAGGTTTAGGGGTGAATTACCCCACTTTTTAAATGTTCGATTTAAAAAAAAATGTAGCGCTTCTCTAGGACACCCCAGGAGTCACCCATTTAAATATAATACGTCATTTCCATAACACCCTGTATACTTTAAGCATTATCATAGATCAACAAAATTGAGAGAACATATTTAAAATATACAGGGTGTCCGGGAAAATGTGAGAAATCTCTCAGATTCAGGTAGAACATGAAAAAATAAGATAATAAGGTCCTATAATATTTTTCCTAGAGGCCCTCGCTACGGAGATATGACCCCCTACTAGAGGAGGAAATCGGTTTTTCTTAAATAACTTTTAAAGGACTCAATATAATTTAATAAAAATTTCATATGATGGACACTACTAAGGACTACTAAAATAGTGTCTTTAAAACACATTTACCTTGTTTAGTTTACCAGGTGGACTGGGTTGTACATTTTAATGCTTAAATTTTTAACACCTTGTATGATAAAGACTTTAAAAAATAAACATCGATAGCTTGAACCTTAAACTAATAATTTGTTTATTATCGATAAAATGAACCGTTTTGGAGAAAAAAGGAATAAACGAATTAATGTTTTATATTTATTGAATGAACCATGATATTTATCTTTTTTTCTGCACACCAAAGTGAAAAGGATAAACATAATGGTTCTTTTCAATAAAAATAAAACATTAATTCGTTTATTTTTTTTTTCAAAACGGTCCATTTTATCGATAATGAACCAAGGGTACCTGTTACTTAGTTTAAGGTTCAAGCCGTCGATGTTTATTTTTTAAAGTATTTATCATACAGGATGTTAAACATTTAAGCATTAAAATGTACAACCTAGTCCGCCCATAGCAAACTAAAGAGGTAAATGTATTTTAAGGACACTATTTTAAGAGGTTCTTAGTAGTGTCCATCTTATGACATTTTTATTAAATTATATTGAGTATACTTTAAAAGTTATTTAAGAAAAAAACGATTTCCAGCGGAGTTCTTTGGGACCATATCTCCGTAGGAAACACATTGTCATTTTTAAATAAAGGATAAAAAACTAAGATAGGAATTTGCAAGCCTTTTCTACAGTAGTACTATAAAGTGACCTGTCAAAATTTGGAATATGTAATTTTTCAAAAATAGCCAATTCTCCACAAAATATAGAACATCTGCAAATTAAACTACATATTTATAATTTTAGAGCCACAGGCACGAATTTTTGTGAAGCTTGTGAAATTGAACAAAATAAGTGTAAAAACTAGTAAACCGTTTATTCAGGTTGGAAATAGCGGGAATTTCAGTCCGGTAGCCCCTTCAACTGGTTGCGCCTGTGACAGAAACTCACACATTCGTTTTTTAGACATATTATATTGATTTATTTAGTATTCACTACATCATTAGGCATCTGGAACAACCATGTGCTCAAAGCAATTTAATAGCTATTTTTAAACACTAGCAAAACGGAATATAAACAGATCGGCTGATGACAAAAGCAACAGAAAACAATAATTGCAAAACAACCCATTTTTGCGGCTCATCTAACAGCAGTTCCCGTCGAAGCAAATTACTGCAATCGATTGAGAATATCGGAGCGAACGAAATAAAATGCTGATTGTGCAGTATTGAACAACATAGCGCCGCGGCGTATATTTCATATGGGAAAAGATTTATATTCGTATATGTACATGTAATATGGAAACACCTACATGAAGATACATAATAAAATGCAGGGTCATCATAAAGAAACGGATCCCCCTTATCTGAAATCGCTCGGACCGGCAAACACCACCAAATAATAATTTCTATGACGCTATTGTCAAAAGTTGACGTAAAGGTGAACATAACTAATAATGACAATATTGCCACTGACACTAATTTTCGTTTCGTCAATGTCGAAATTAAATTTGCTTTTGCTTTGCTTAATTTTCGTGGTTTTGCCATCACGTTTAATTGAATAGCTTAGGATTAGCTCACCCAAATGTTTGCAAGCTCAGCACATGGATTTACCATGTCGGCCTCTTCCAGAAATTATAATGTAGTATTTCTATAAAATGTACAGGAGAGCAAATATTCAGCCACCTTAAAACTTACATGGGATTTGCTATGTTCAACTTAATCACCCAGTATGTGAACCAACTGCAATATACAAATACCTAATAAAATAAATCCAAGACCACCATGACAGACGCTTCAAAATCCAGAGACGAAACGTACTGTGATGAATAAAATAAATAATTTTCATGAAAATTTCTTTAATATTTATTTATGTATAGGGAACATTTACAATTCCGAGGCATCGATATATTTTCGGTAACCGACAAACTGCCATTTAGCAGATTCAAGCATTTATCATTAAACCGGCGATATTTAATTATATAAAATACAAATAATAAAAAATCCGTCTGGATTCGTTAGATTTTATTATTTATTCTCTTGACGTAATATTGACCTTTTTCCTTTCTTAATAGATTTGTGCGTTCCATTTAGTTAGCTTTTATAGGGATCCAGAATCAATTTGAATACAATTCCAGTGTTGAATATTGCATGGAAACCCCATTTGAAATTGCTTTCATTTCAAGGTCGATTTGCCAACCCGACGCGACGCTGATGTCGCTAACTGGAAACTTGTATCATTGACCTATATTTTCGTCCTATTTTCTGTCATAATATACAGATATGATATCATTATTGAACCAAGGATATTATTTAATAGAATTTCTCAATAATAAAATACAATCTATTCTCGCAACAGCGCGTAACAATAATAGAAAAATATTGTCATTCCAAAAGGATTCAAGTGTCAAACGCAACAGGTGGCCTGAAAGTTATAATTTCCACTGTTACAAACCCCCAAATTTAAGACTATTTGTTGAATAACGTTAACTTTTCTCTCGCTCTCTATCTCTCTGCAATATATCTGACAAGTATAGTGTTTAGTATAATGAAAAACTGAAAAAGTGATAATGAAACTAGCAGTAACATCTCGTATGATGAAAATATACGTATAGTGTATGCATTTTCATCGGAAATTAATCCCATGGTGATGGGATAAATAACGCTCTCAGGACTATGACTATTGAATTTTCAATTTTTTATGCGTTATAGTAGGAAAATAATTCCATGCCTATACAATTAGGTGATGGTAGCCTAGAGTGAACGTAGTAAATAAAATGAAAATGTATTGAAAAAAATTTTCACGGACTTTTTGTCCCTAACAATTTGTCGCCTGGCATTTTGTCCAAGGACTTTCCGTACCTCAGATTTTTCTTATTTCTTTCTTAAAGTTGCCATTATTGGATATTAATTATAAATATATATAGTTTTTATATTAAAGTGTGACAAAAATATGCGTGTTATGGTTACGAAAAGATGTGATATCTAATAGAAAAGTTGTGAGATATAATATAAATATTGATATTTGCGATATACTTTTTGAAAGCGAAAGTCCATATTCCCCTGTAAGGAAATGTTATGATTGTATATCCCAGGAAGGAAACGCATTTTCCTCTTTAGGAATATATAGAGGTTTTTCTAATACTAGTTTAACCGTTTGAATTTTACACCACGACAAATTTAAAAAATCGATTTTAAACTTAATATGGTCCACTATACGAAAAAGTTTTCGAGGAAAATTCAAATATATAAAAATATACAGGCTGTCCCATTTAAAATAAAAAAAGTTAGTATCTACTTCCGACGTGTTTCTGAAAATCTTTGAAAATGTTATGGAGCCTATTGCTGATGATAAGTAGAATCCCCTAAATTGTTCAAATTAAAAATATTTACACTAGCACTTTATATTTCATATTGTGTTAATACAGTACCGAACAAACCCGAACAAAATTTTTAAAAATTTTGTGTTAGGCAAAATGTAAAGAAGTTTTTTGTCCGGAGTAAAGTGCAACTGGAAATTTCGGCGGTAATTTAGTAAAGAATTGCATTTAAAAAAAAATTAGGTTCAAATTTGAGATTTTTACAGGAATGATGCATTAGGACCCTGCGGATTTCATGCAGAATTACCCATGTCTATTGAGGATATTTTCTTATAACATATAATAAGGATTCCAAAAGGATTAACTCGTTGGATACAGGTCAGTAAAGCAACCTTAGAAGATCAAATTTTGTATTGTATTTTTTATATTAAACTAAAATCACGACTGGAAAACCATTACAAAAAGATAAGACTTTATACCTTAAACTTCCGTATATTAAAAAACTTTCTGAAAACTTAGTAAGGCGATTAACAATGACTCAATAATGGTAGCCTTCAAAAATAATAATACTGTCAAGAACCTTTTTACTCAACTAAAAACTCCTAATAATCTAGAAAGTAATATAATTAATCTAGAAATTCTAGAAAGTAATATAATTTATAGAATTCCTTAGATTAACGATAGTTATAAGAAACATTCATTTTAATTTTTATAAACAGTTTGAAATATAAAAAATAAAGACACAATTTTTATCTTCAATACTCTTGTAAATAGTAGGTAGCCGTTTTGTGATATTATTTTCATCCAACAACTGTTCTGTTTTGTTCTTGTTTTTTTTTTTTGAAAAGTTAGATCCCTAATGGTATACTCTATATGTCTGTATAAGACAAATTTACATGTTCTATATAGTAATAATAATGGTAAAAAGTGTTACACGATCCCCTTGTCATTGTAAGTACTTGTTTCTGTTGTTTTTTTTTTAATTAGTTTAGTTTAATGTTTTTGTTTTACTTTATACATGTTAATTGTTACGTAGTGCGTACATTTTAAAAGTATGTATACTTATTATTCAAATTAGTGTTTTATATACAGGGTGTTATGGAATGACATGAATTATATTTAAACAGGCAAATCCTGAGATGAAAATAAATTGAAGAAAAATACCATAAATGGCGCTTTGAATTATTTACGAGGCCGCTCCTGAGGACCCTCACAATCAATAGTTTATTGCGGCAGTCTCGAGGTTCAAAAGAGGTAGCGCATTATAGGCGGCATTTTATATTTAAATTCCATCAAAAAATAAAACACAAAAGAATTTTTTTTTTGCAACGGAATCAACAGTAGATAATATTGTCACGAAAATAGGGCATCACCCTAATTCCCTTGAACTGTTTTATAATAATTATTATTTTTACTTTGAATCTAGTCCAAGCTTGTTTTGCAAACTGCACATAAACATAGGTTTGTTTTATTTATACTGGTCTAATTAAACAAAGGACGACCAGTATAAATAGCAGATCGACAAGCTTGGAAGGGGCGATCCTCTTACGGTCTTAGTTGGGACTAAGACCGTAAGGGACGTAGACCCATCATCTTACGAGACCCATCCTCTTACGGTCTTAGTTGGGTCCGATAAGAGCTTCCCATACACGTTTCGACCCCGCCACTGTGCAGACGCCAAGCCAGAAAGTTACGCCCCTATAGTTGGTTAAGTTCACATAATGTAAGTATGGTAATTTAGGACTGTGAAAGTGTCGTTTATTTATGTATCAAGTTTCCCGCTAATATTAATATACGTCTTGTTTTTGGAAGACTTGTCTACCATTCAATCCTTACAACCCCCCTCGTGACATTTGGTGGAGGCGCCGTGTTCGTTCTCGTTGGTAGGTTCTTCCTAACCTATCAAATAATTTATTTTGTTTTTTTTTCAGGAGTGTTAGTGAATGTAAATATTTCCCTAAAGCCTGCTATAGTACTATCTTGTGCCAGTTTGCGCTGGCGAGATTAGTGTTATTCAGACTTTTGCTGATAGTAATATTACCTTGTGCCTAGTTCACGCTGGCGAGGTTAATATTTCTATAGTCCTTACGGTTGGTATTAATTTCTACCTTGGGCCTAGTTAACGCTGGCGAGGTTTAGAGGTTTTTATCGATAGTATAGAGGTTTTTTTTTATTTTTACCAGTTACCCGCTGGCGAGCATAAGAATACTGATTTTTCACCCCCTATTATTTTCGTCATCTCCAGATATTATACGATTCTTTTGAGATACGTACGATTGGTACTAATTCTACCTTGTGCCTAGTTAACGCTGGCGAGGATTTAGAATTTTTATCAGCGGTACATACGCTAGTTTTACTGTTTGTTGTGCCTAGTTACCAGCTGGCGACAAATAGTACACTAGTTGTTTATCTTGAATCAAAATATTTCATATTTTATTTCACCATATGGCCCGTAGAAAGTAAATAGACACCAAAGAGAACGAAAAAGGCAAGAAAAGGTCGGTCTTGTTGTTGCGGAAATAAAAATACGTAAGGAGACAGGTCTTCCAGTCACACCTACTTTTGAAAAATCTGAATTTTTTAGTACCGCGGAAGATACGCGTGTAATCAAGTTAAAACAAAAATATTTGAGATTATTCGGAGACGACGAGCTCTGAATCATTAAATAATATTATTGTTTTTAAAGGGAAACTGCTGACCGTGCATAAGTAAATATAACTACACACATTTAATTATTATTCACGGTCAGGTCAAAATAAACAATTACAATGACTTCGTCATAATGCACAATATGAAACTATATGTTTACATTTCAGCCGGGATGGTAATTAACTAATAACTTACAAACGTTTGTTTATTTCAGACCTCACTTATTATACAGGGTATTAATTATATTTTATTTATTTTTTTTGATTATTTGGGGAAATATATTTATTTCTTCTCCATTTTCTTTATATTGGCGACCTCTACCCTAACTAGGAATAAACTGGGCAGATCTATGGATAATATACCCTTAGCGAAAAGGTTTGGAGAAGAATCATCGGGGAATAATGAGAGGGATTACAAATTTTATAGACCCCAGACGACGAACTTTGGAACATTATATTATCGGTTCTATTAGCACTACTATTATTTAGAAACCAACACCAATTAATGATTTTGCCAAACCTAATCAACCCTGCGCATGGTAATAACGGCATTGACGAGCATGACATTTTCTTAGGAATCCTCATTATAGAGTTCATATTGTTTACCATGTATATTCTCACAAAATTTGTTTTAATTTTCCTCAAAGCCAGGAAGTCAAGGAAAAATAGTGAAAATACTACACATGTACAAAACGATTCTGATCAACAAGAATTTATTATAAAAATACCTAGTACGGAACTACAGATTCCAGTAGGTACAACGTTGTCATGCTCATTATCACAATTAAATAATATGTAATAAGTCTTTCTCGAATAACTACGGACATTTCTTAGATACAAGAAAGTACTCGTCATTAATATCAAATTGTACTTTATATATATATTACCTTAATATTTTTAAAATAAAATCATTCACCCGTGTTATTTGAGAGTGTATAATAAAACACATAACGTAAATAAAACAACAAAATTAAAATTCCATATCATCCAATACCTGACGAGGCACATAGCCAGAGGAGTAGTTGTTTTGATCTTTTACTTTTGTTGTATATGTATCGTTTTACCAAAACAGACTCAATGAATAATTAAAATATAAATATTGTAAAAGAGTATAGGGGGACATGGAAGATGACTTTATCAAGTTGAATGTCTGCCTAGACTCATTGATTAATCGAAATACTAAGAGGAATAATGAAAGGAATAATAAAAATTGTAGAAGGGTATAGGGGGACATGGAAGATGACTTTCCTAAGTTGAATGTCTGCCTAAACTCAATGAATTATGAAAATGTATAAATGTTGTAAAAGGGTATAGGGGGACATGGAAGATGACTTCACCAAGTTGAATGTCCGCCTAGATTCAAGAAGGGTCTGCTATAGAAAATATAGCTCGTTTTTAAGGGAGTAATACGATGTGAAAACATGATAATTTTCTAGAGTCTAAAAAATGTTTTAATAAAATATTGTAAAAAACAAGGGTGAATGTTAATAAAAACCAATCACATACTTTCTTGATCTAAGAATTCCCTCAAAATTTTATAGGAAGGTATCTTGTGTTTCGGGTTTCATTAAATTAATTACACTGTTAAGAAAAATATTGCTAATTAAATAGCTTTACTGGTCACATATTTTTTTTTTTCTTTCATGTATGGATTCCACACGCTGCCAATACCTGAGCCAGACACACACCCACAAATGCAGCCAAAACTGATATATCATCATCCGCCATGCCCTGCAAACCGTACAAGCCCATGGACCCAGCCACCTGAGCCATAGCGTCCACTTCTCCAGGAGGAGAAGGTGTAGTAGTCATCATGTGGTCAGCTATGCCCAGCAGTTCGGCGGCCGAACTTCCAGGAGGGGGGGGCCCCCACTTCAATAGGCCCCAGCTCCAAAGCTATGACCTCCAACCAGGAACAATGGTTATGGGTTTTTGTCCATTCCAACCAGGAACAATGGTTATGGGTTTTGTTCGGTATTACAGACATTTAACCAATGCGGTCCGGAACTACAATTGCAGTGACATGATGGACGGATTAAAGATAATAGTGATATAAGACAGTTCATAACAGACAGACAGTGTCGGGTGTGTATGCGCTCAAAAACATTTCAAATTGGCGTGTGTTGGAACTCCAATAAAAGATGTTATAGTGACCAGTAATTTAATAAAAGGAAATAGACGGTTTTACGGTTTATTTTTTCCATTTCAGTTTTGCTCTAAGTAGAGTTTATTTCATGCGAAGCAACAGCGTAACAAAAACCGTCTGTTTCTATTAATGTTGCTATCGTTTATATATAAGTATTATGTATTAGTTTTATTTCTTTATAAGCTAGGGGCTAGCTTTCAGTGGTGCGGGGGATGTCACGAAAATAGGGCATCACCCTAATTCCCTTGAACTGTTTTATAATAATTATTATTTTTACTTTGAATCTAGTCCAAGCTTGTTTTGCAAACTGCACATAAACATAGGTTTGTTTTATTTATACTGGTCTAATTAAACAAAGGACGACCAGTATAAATAGCAGATCGACAAGCTTGGAAGGGGCGATCCTCTTACGGTCTTAGTTGGGACTAAGACCGTAAGGGACGTAGACCCATCATCTTACGAGACCCATCCTCTTACGGTCTTAGTTGGGTCCGATAAGAGCTTCCCATACACGTTTCGACCCCGCCACTGTGCAGACGCCAAGCCAGAAAGTTACGCCCCTATAGTTGGTTAAGTTCACATAATGTAAGTATGGTAATTTAGGACTGTGAAAGTGTCGTTTATTTATGTATCAAGTTTCCCGCTAATATTAATATACGTCTTGTTTTTGGAAGACTTGTCTACCATTCAATCCTTACAACCCCCCTCGTGACAATATCACACAAATTTGAAATCACATCACATCATGAATTATTATGAATTATTTCACAACAGAAAAAAAATCGGGTAATGTTACAACTAACAAAATTCGTATACGTCAAGCACGTGGAACCCTCGACAGCGTCATTTCATCCCCGCGTCTCGGAATATACTGAAACAGCAAAAGTGGCGCGCGTCCGGTATCCAAGCAAGGGCGAGACACGCGGCATGACATCACTGTTAGTATACTCTAGTGACACACATTGTTGCTAAGTGAATCCAGATGAAACGGCGCGACAGTATGTGGGTAAAAAGGGTTTTCACCTTAGTATTTAGATATTCAATTTAAAAAAAAATTATGTAGACTTTGTCTAGGACACCCAAGGAGTCACCCATTTAAATAATAATAATAATAATAATACTTTTATTGTCATAAAATACATTCACTAATGAACATTGACCAGACTCTCCTCTAATGTTACACCTAGAAACTTGACAGATTGAGTACTCACAACATTTAGGCTCACCTAGTGACGCAAGGAACGAATGGCATATGCTGCCCTACTGATTTTTATCACAACTGCATTCACCTGTTGTGCCCACTGCAGACTCTCCTCTAATGTTACACCTAGAAACTTGACAGATTGAGTACTCACAACATTTAGGCTCACCTAGTGACGCAAGGAACGAATGGCATATGCTGCCCTACTGATTTTTATCACAACTGCATTCACCTGTTGTGACCACTGCAGACTGTCCTCTAATGTTACACCTAGAAACTTGACAGATTGAGCCTGCTCTACACTCTTTCTATCAATAGGAACATACAACAATTCATTTATTTTTCCTCGGAAAATAGTTAAACATGTCTTACTGGTTATTGACCGTACACTACTCTTACACGCTGGCTGCAATTTCAACAGATTTTCTTGACAATAAAATTTTATCAGCATGACGTATCATCTGCGAATTGATACAGAGATGAAATGTCGATTTTACCATTGAGATCATTCGCGAATATCAGAAATAATATCGGACCCAATATAGAACCATGCGGTACACCCTTATAAACTGTAATTACCTGTGAGAAAAAGGTTTGATGGTTAGAGCTCACACAAACCGTCATCTTTCGATTTGACAGGTATATGACCTAATAAAATCATTAGTTGAACCGCGAACACCATAGTTTACGAAGCAATATATCATGATCAATCAAATCGAACGCTTTACTCAAATCAAAGTACAGACCCGACACCATCATTCCCCTATCTACCTGTTCAATTATATAGTTAAGTCACTGAAAGATGGGAGTTACCGTTGATCGCTTTGGCAAGAAGCCATGTTGACCAACATAGAATAAATTGTTTTTTAAAAAATAGTCCATTAATCTAACGTATAGAACTCTTTCAAAAATCTTTGAGAAAACTGATAGTATGATGATGAAATGAAATATAATAAGTCATTTCCATAACACCCTGTATATAGGTTTTTCTATAAAGATAAATTATACTTATTTTATTTTTCTTCTCTATATGTAAGAAATTGTAATAATATTTTGTTTTTCTGAATTAAACTTAAAAAGAAAAACCCCTGAGGATGACCTCATTCTAAGTTTGTTTTACTGACCTGTATCCACGAGTTAACCTTTTTGGCAACTTATCAGTGTGGTCACTAATTATATATATGCTAGTTCTGTATGAAAGGGACAATACACATTTACGGTATTCCGACCTAAACAAAATACATGGTCCACCTTTTGATGTAACCAATTATTTCTTAACAACCCATTAACTATATCTTATATAAGCGCAGACGAGTTAGCAATTATTGACCTACCTAATAGCTAAAAAGTACAGAAAAAATATGCTCGAACGGAGCAACGATAAAATAATATGACTTAATGGTCGATCGGTGAACAAACCGAGGTTTTTTGATTTCTTTAGTAGAATTATAAAAAACTTTAATACGAAAAACTTCAAATACTTAGCTGTTTATAAAACTTTTTGCAATAAATAATATCAACTAATCTTTTACGTCTTGCAAAATGGAAGAGGCTAATTTAAAATTCTGGAATGTTTACCATTCGAGGCGAACACGGTTAAACCGAGAGTCTGCCAATCATCGTCGAGAAAGGAAGGAAATTGAAACCTTTTTAGCATGGGGTTGGATATACGAAAATATGAAGTGTCAACATTCATAGCAACACAGAAGTTTATATACGAAGCAGCTCGGGAAAATCGATAGAAAGATTTATGGGATAGTTTCGGTTTACATAGCAGGTTTTTTTTTTAAGAAAAAAATGTATTCTAAACTTATGAGATATATTTTCGAATATCGACGAAATCGCAATTATTTAGAAACACGAGGATAAAGGTAAAATGTCCTTTTACTTTTCGGTCAAGTAACAGCTGGTTCTGCAGTGAATAGTTATGAATGATAAGCTAAAAATTATAACACTAAAACATATTCGGGTCACGCAGTTTATTTCTGTTTAAGGTACTCTGTGTTTTAAGTGGAAAATGATTGTCAAATTTTAGAATTATATATTATAGATAGTCTCAAATAAATGTTATAAAAAAGGAAGGGAGAGTCAATTTAATTGGTTGCATTAACTACAATCGGCAAAATCACATCCGACTATTGTCGATATTGTCTAGTTTTGGGTACAAATAATGCTGCCCAGGAGCGCCCGCTTATGGGAATGTGTCTTATGGGTTAAAATATAGAAGTAAAATCATTCCAAGAAAGTTAACCGTTTAAAGGAGATGGTCGCTTATTAGAGCTGCCCATTAAGGGAACTTCCACTGTACTTATTCGGACTACATTTCCGGAATACAAGTCTAATGGTACGGTGTATTTGTTGAGTTTATTAAGTCTTACCGATTGGTCTACAGAAAGACTGACAAAGCAGCCGAACTTTTTTTTATTGAAATATTTACATGGGGTGCATGCAGAGCTAAATGGTACAATATAATAATAAATGTATATATGGAGTGGGGCCGCTGCATGCACCTGCAAAATTAACCTTTCATAAATATTTTTTTTTTGTTTCTAAAGTCTACTTCCTTTCAATAAATTTATCGATTTTTTTATTGTGATTACTTTATTAATTTTAAACCATAAAAAAAAAACAGGAAAAATAAATACGAAAATAAATATCAAGATATTGGTTGATATAATATATTGGACATTTTGATATATGTATTTATAAATATCATGATATTTTCGAACTCGGGCGAAGAAACTGGTTGAGCGACATCTGTCAACATTATAAGACACTGCTACAATTATTTTTAAAATTCTAAACTCACTTATTTACTAAAGAGGTTAATTTAGTGCATCACAATATTTAGATCTTACAGTCTCCCAATTGTATTTCACCCGGTTATTTTGTCATTTAACCAATGAATATTAACGGGATGTTCACGCGAAAATAGTTTCAGTTCTTTTCATGACAAAACCACATATCTACTTAAAAATTTCTTAAAAGTGCATTACAGTTTAAAATAAAACTTAGCTGACTTACTCGTGCACTTATCATTTTAAACTCTCAACTGTTGCCTTAGAACGATTTTACATTTAAGACTCTTTAATGTTGTAAAAATGCTGATGTAAATTATATGCGAATACACCTTTAGCTAAAAATGCTGTATTCATAAACATGTTTTGAATTTAAAATAACAGTTTTTACAGGTTCTAACGGGTTTAAAATGGGCAATGTAACCTTGTTATATTATACTGATGTCAGCCGATCTTTACAATATCCCAGTAAAAACTTCTTTCCAAGATAAATCGCTAAAATATCAAAATAAAAAGGTTTAATACGAGGGCGGTTTGATAAGTGACTTTTTGAATAAAATATATATTTTTCGGCAAAAAAACGTTTTATTTCTCTAGATAATCTCCTTTTAACTTATACACTTAGTCCAGCGTTTTTCCAATTTTTTTATTCCTTCCAAATAAGACTCTCAAAATAGGCGTTTGTTTCTGTGATGACCTCTTCATTTGACCCAAACCTCTTACCACCCAGCCATGGAAATAGAAAATAGTCACATGGGGCTAAATCTGGAGAATATGCGGGATGGGGTAGCAGTGGATTTTTGCCATGGTAACAACACACCTGTGCACCCGTGCATTGTTTTGATGGAACAACACTTTATTCTTCGCCAAATGCGGTCGTTTTTGCTTCAAATCAATATCAAATCTGTCCAAAAGCTCTGAATAATATTTACCGGTGATCGTTTTACGCTTTTCGAGGTAATCGATATGAATTATCCGCGTGCATCCCAAAAAACTGGAGCCATGACTTTGTTGGCTGACAAACACAATTTCGCCTTCTTTATTGCACGTTCACTTTGAGAAACCCACTGTTTTGAGTGTTCCTTGGTCTCTGGTGTATTGTGATGTAGGTATCCATGTTGCGTCAACGGTTATGAAACGGCGCAAAAACTCGTTCGGACTGCGGCTGAACATCGCCAAATAATCCGTTGAAGTGGTCACACGATTGCGCTTATGGTCGAGTGTGAGCAATCGAGGCACCCATCGCGCGGATAGCTTTTTCATATCCAAATATTCATGTAAAATGTGATGTACCCATTCAGTTGAGATGCCTACCGCCTCAGCCACCCGACGCACTTTCATTCTCCGGTCATCCAATATCATTCCATGGATTTTATCGGCGATTTCCGGTGTAACGACCTCTTTTGGGCGACTTGAGCGTGCAGCGTCACTTGTGCTGATACGACCACAACGGAACTCAGCAAACCACTTCTTAACCATTGAAATTGTTGGTGCAGTGTCCCCATAGTATCAAGCCTTTCCTTAGTTTCGGTGATGGTTTTTTTACGCAAAAAATAATGCTTAATCAGCACACGAAATTCACTTTTTTCCATTTCTGTTAAAAGTCAAGAGGTTGTCTCCTTTCAATGGCTGTCAAGCATAAACTAAATGACTCGGCTTGCTCAAAATTGGACAGTAGGCTGTTAATAGATGACAGTTATGGACAGCAGTGATGAATTGAAAGTATCGGCGCAGGAAATTCAAAAAGTCACTGACTTATCAAACCGCCCTCGTATCGCATATTTAAACAAAAATTCTCCGCCTACAATATGATAGTCAATGGGTTGTTAAAAAATGTTATATTTATATAAGATGGTGTACAGTTATTTCCGCAGGCATAAATCAAATTTAAATACTAATAACCTCAAATGCATATACCAAACAATTTCATATTATAGATAAAATAAGTAGGTATTGTAAGTAAATTTTAAGTAAAGTTTTTTAAATAGTAGATGACGAAACTTCCCCTTCTTACAAGTCATACGAGAAAAAGTTCTCCATTTTTTGGATTAAATAGTACAACCCAGGACGCAAAATCTTTTGATTTACCTATTTATTATAAGGATCATTCCTGCTTTTGCTTGATTTCATCACCTTTATTGGGCATAAAACAAAAAATGCAGAAGCATCCAAAAAAGAATGACTCGGTTCAAGATAAAGGTTTAGCCTACATTTACAGGAAATTTAAGTTGCAATGCAATTTTAGGTTTTCTGTGACGCTGCGATGTACCGATACGTCATTAGCAGTGGATAAATTAGTCGTTTATAAATTTAAGCTCATATAATCAATACATTTTCTAGACATTTTCACTTACCGTAAGAAGTTGGGACGGCTTGTGAAGTCCGTCACGGAAAGGACAGCACGCTTCCCTGACACCTGTAACAAAAAAAAAAGCATCAATGAACTGTGTAATAATGTAACAAGAGATTAAAATATGCATCTACTGAGACATTTTACCAAGAGTAGTTACAACACTGTTAGAAATTATTTTTATCATTTAAAAATACGTTTTGTGTTAAATTTTAGCCAATTGGTAGGACTGTTACCAGAAGAAAAATAGTTTCATAGGCAACATTGACTTCAATTATTTGTTCTTTATTAATGTTCTAAACATATAAAACAGGTACGCAATATCCTCTTGAAGACGACTCAAGATTAATCAGTTAAAACCTTGTTTTCTAAATAAATAAATATAATTCATCTCTATCTCAAGTCCAAAATTATTCTATTACCCAGGTATGACATTCAGATTATAACAGGATAATAGGATAATCCACCGCAGATTCTTGGTAAGATGGATAAGAACCAACACACATTAAATTTAAAAAAGGAATTTTTTTCAACCATATGTGCGGTGTTTTATTAGAATATTCCGAGTAAGATTTCCATTGGTATTACAAATAGAAAGTCGAAAATAAGTTTTCGTCGATCTCCCGCCTTTAAGTGTGCAGTGTCCACAACACTGTGAAAAGTGATATTTATCTAAAGGTCTTGTGAAAATTTATATTAATTACTCGTTAGTTACTTCCTTGCTACATTTGATTTCCGATACTACACAGGACGATTCACGTCGAGCGTCCGTTAGAACCGAGTTTAGAACCTTTAAGGAAACCAATTTATATCAAAGGCATTTTTACGTGTATATGTTACCGTGAAAGACCGAAATAAGTGAATGTCAATTCGCCGATGAATGCCGACACATAATAAATGTCTCAGTGGAGGACCGAATATTCTTACTTTCATCATCATCATTCTACGTTCGGACTTTCGCCGGTATCTGTCGACAAACACAAATGACCTTCGGTGAGTGTCGAAAACAGCAGGTTTTAACAGTTTTCTGTCGTTTTCCAGTTTCCAGCACCTGCATGAGATGCGTTCGTTTCGTTAGGTTTGATAGCGTGCATATGCAAGATTGCTAATTTTAAATTTTTATGCCAGACGTCCGGCTTCAGCCGGACATTTCCTCGTTTTTTGTCGCTTTTTCTAGCAACTGAGAAAATCGGTCAACCATAAAAATTTACCATTACAACGCAAAACCGCTCGTTATTTTAAATTTTTTTATCGTAGTATGCCAATTTCCTGGGGAAATAAATATGTCAATTTCGTTGCTTTTTGTCGTTTTATTAATAATCAGTGTTTATTTTTACATTTTATTTGGTTAATACTGATTGGCTTGACCTGACGCAAATATTGAAAATACAAAAATTTTATTTTTATTTCATGTATTTGTCTAAACGCATTTGTAAAAACTGCCCGGCGTTTTTATAAAAAATCTGGCTTCTTTCATACAATTGTCCTACTTTTACACATCTGGCAACCCTAGGTATTTTTTTTTATGATCAAACACAAGCACTATAGGAAAATCCTTTAGGGCACTCTGGGAGTGATGCGTGTGCGCAAAAAGCGATTCACGTTGGTTTTGAATCGTTGGAGGTTATATTCGTTGGGAAAAATGACCTCGGGAAGGTCGTTCCACAAGGATGTAGTCCTCCAGATGAAAGAATTCTTAAATAATTAAGTTCGAGGAGTACTAAGCTTAACAACATATGGATGGGCGGCAGTGGTTCGTCGTGTATTTCTGCTATTCGTCGCTCTGGGCGGAATTAAGAGGGCAAGGTCAGCCGAGCACCTTCCATGAAAATATCTGTAAAAGAGAGTCAAATCCCCAACCTGTCTTCGATGTTCTAGGCTGTCGAGGGTCTTCGTCAGCTCGTGGTCTCCGATCAGACGTACGTTGTACGACACGGGAGTCTGAAACAGGGACGGAAGGGAAAACAAGGTCAAAAAGAAATCAAATTTTTCTCCAAGCATAGGCGGACTAAAATTTTGGGTAAATATATACGTTACTAGGGCAAATACGCACCAGCAATGTAGCCGTTTTTTGGTCTTATTTTCGTCCAACATCTGTTCTGGTTTTTAAATGTTAAAGCCCTAATGTCATGCTCTATACAGTGTGGTTCTTTAATATTTAAAGAAAAAAATACTAAATTTAAACGCCGCACGAACGTACGAACTAGGTACTTCCCATTAATTTTTTTTTATCAATATAGCGCTCATCCGCCATTTTGAATTTGAGCACCATGACATATGTAATTCCTACTACACTATGCCAAGTTGTATTTATTTTTCTAAGACGATAAATGAAATATAGAAAAATGAAATAATAATAATTATGAAATTTTTAAAACTTCTTCGCTACCCACTCTGTAAACATTTGCAATTACTTCTCCGGTTGGAGTCGGTTGGACTGTGACACGTTTTCCCGTGAGTTTATAAATTCATTTCGAATCACCGTTCCCTATCAACACTGAATTATAATAAAAGTTTTCGTTCCGCCACTGGTGGAACGCGTATAATATCTTCCATCCCTCAGCAGTCGACCAATCAGAAATTGGCGTCAACGCTGTTGAACGCTCGCTTTGGTGTCAGATTTACAATTAAGACAATGTTTCAAATATATATCATGAATTTAACTCCACCCAATATCAATTATTTATAATAATTTCGGAAGAAAAGAATTACTATGAATATAAAATATACATTGTGATCCCAGTCTGCATTCATAAGCTAATTTAAATTCGGTATTTTACTAATAAATACGAATAAATTTTTTTTAATAAATTTAATCTGACAATCTCGCTTTAGGGTTTTATTTTTGTCCGCAATCTTTTCACTGTTTCAGACTAATGGGCCAAACAATACTATCACAGTGAACCGTGGCAATTTTTTTTTTGAAAAGCTACATGCCTTAACTTAGCTAGAATACAATTGTTTGGGTTTATTTTTTTTTAATAAAAAATTGTTTCTTTTCTACCTTACCCTACATTAGTGCATGCTGAATGTCGACATTCGCCGGTGTACGTGAAATAATGATATTAGGCAAATATTTCTCACATAGGCCAAACAACCAAACAATATCGACAAACACCGGAGAATGTCAACATTCGTCAGATCTCGGTCTTTCACAGTACATATACATAATATGTTTTGATATGCCTTTATTAATTAAAATATTGAAGTTTTCTATCACTTCCGCTTATGCCGACAGCTTCCATCAACTTTAATATTTCAAATAGAACAGGCTGTTTTTACGGAATTAACATATTTTGTATTTTCTGTCGTACAACTAAACATTTTAAACTGAATAGTTTTAGAATTTTTTTTTAATTAGGTTCATGTAGGATCTTATCGGTGTATTTTAGAAAAAGAAGTGCTTCCACATTCATATCTTAGATTTTCATTATGTACCTAAAAAAGTATAAAGTTCCGGATATCCGGTTAAATTGGAAGTTCTTATTTTTTAAAGGAACGTGTAGAAAATGAAAATTGAAGATAGGTATATGTGTGTATGTAGTTTCTCTCTAAGAGGTAGTTAGGATGTAATAAATTTAATTAAAAATGTTAATAAGACTTATACATTAAAACATTTAAACTATCCGGAAAAAATCTAGTAGTCCTAAATGCTCTAACGGACGTTCGTTCGTCACGAATCACCCTGTATGATAATGCGCATTTTTATCCTTTATCTAAGCTGCTATATTCCCATAAAATATAATAAGATTCACAAATGTCGTGCGTTCTAACAATTCAAGCCTTCAACGGACTATCGAAAGATTTATATTGAAAATTCCAGTAAATGCCGATCCGTCCTAATTGAAAGCAAGGCGAACGTTACAAGTGTCGATTTGGTCGAATTTGGTGGCAGCCCCAACGATAAATCACATGGAGCTCGATTTAACTTTCAAAGAAACGCTGAAAATACTAGATCTCTGGTTGGTTTAGTGGTTTTGCTGAAATTGTATCCTTGTATATTCGCATATTTGCCAGGCGCATGAAACGCTATTTAATTTATCAGAAATTAGATTAGCTAGATATCATCAAGGAAAGATAAAAGATGTAATATTGCAAGAAAGATATATTTTGATTTCTAGTAAATGTGCAAATTGTCGCCTAATTTTGAAAAAATATTGCAGATTAACGTACGTGATCTAAGCGACGTACGTAACCTGTAATGTCCGTCCGTTTTGCGCTTAATCAATGGTAGGCAACTCTAAGCGTTCTCCTACGGCCCGTTTTATGTAAGACGTTTTGTGATAACAGCCGTATAACCAACTTGCCCCTTTAATATTATTTGAATTTATTCCTAATGGAATGGAATGTTGCTGAAGGTTTTAAAAAGAGGATACGTTTGGGGGGTCAGCATTTTTAACACTTGATATAAATAGTGATTTTTCAAAAGGCCATATTTCTATTAGAGATAAATTTTCAGAAACCGCATATTTCTATAGATGATTGGAAATAATAGAGTTAAAAAAAAATTTTAAATGGGATCAATGTACATACAACTTCGAACCAGATGTAATATTGGTGGTTTGAATTTAATTAATTATCAATAATTATTTGGAAATAAGACCTGTGTGTTCGATACTATACAGGAAATAAGACCTTTGATAGGAAATTTAATAAAAACACTTCGCGCGGCACAGTACATTCTTACCACGAAACATTCGACTACGTTCCACGACTCACGTTTTCTATGATCAATGAATCGAGTTTTATTGTTCTAACATATGTAAAATAAATATGACCATTTGTTCAAGTTATTGTATGACCATCTTAGAAATTATTGAGAAATTGTGGCGTTTTGTTTCAAATTTAGTAACTAACAAACTAAATGAACCAATTGTGTAAACCATTTGTGGAAATATGTCTTTTTGTATGAAATTGTATGTTTAACTATTGCTTTCTTCATAAGAAATAAGGCATTTTGAATGGTTCCTTACGATTTGATTTTCGTCGAAAGTTATTTTTGGTGTAAAAATGGAAATAAGGTCTTTTGAAAAATCACCCCTTAAATATAAATAAATGTTTGTGGTATGTACGTTTGTGTATGTATGTATGTTTGTGGTGTACCTTTGCATTACTTTAACACTCAGTTATATAATTAATGTAAACCCTTTGTTTTTTACAATCAAGTCTTCTGTCAAAATGCCATAGGTGACTTGATTAATATTAAATTGATTAAAATCAGCCTGCTTTATGAATATTTGCAATTTTCATGAAAACGTGAGCAACTAGCTATGGGAAAGCTTAATACTTTTCGATAGGGAATTACATTTTACATTTGCTGCTGACATAAAACACAGGGTGTTATATTTTAATTAAACAAGTTATTACCATTTAAACTTGTAATTATTTAGTCGCACTTTTTGAACACAAGTTAGTGCGACACAAAACTTAATTAGTAAGTAGACTTTGTGAAATTGGCTTTTAATAGATGTGAGAATTGAATCAATAAAATTGTTACTACATTTTTACAAAAATAAAATAGTTCACAAACCGTAAGGCTTAAGTATGGTAAACCTTAATGAAAGTAACTTCTATTTTGATCGTAAAAACCGAAAATGAAATAATATACCTACAGTGCATTCTATTTAAAAAAATGCAACTTTGATACGTTTCGTATTTTTGGGACAACCTGTATATAAAATAATTTTAAAATGTCCCTTCAATAGACCGCTATCCACCCAGAATTTTTTTTTTATCCCAAACAAATAACTTAGCTATAATATGCCATGTCGAAAAACGTGAATAACCCTGTATAAATAGTAATGAACAAAAAAATTACAGGAATACTCTAAATAAATTAATACATAAATGTTAATGCGCTTATTATAACGATCAAATTGAAAATTAAGAAAACGACATTACAAAATTTACAAAGGAATAAACGGGGCGACAGGTCAAATCACTAATAAAAATACGAATAGAAGATAACGGTAAGACGTTCTCGGATAATAAAAAAAACAAATTATTGTAATATTGTAATTTTTATTAATGTAGTCATTAATATGACGAAAAAAATAAAAAATCCAAATAATAAAGTTTAGTATACGACATGCAGCTGTCTCTTCAATCTTTCTTAGGCCGGCTTGGGAAAATGAAATTATAAAATAGATAAGCTCCACAAAAAATATATAAAGCATACATTCGCAGTTTATCAAACGTTTTCACATTTACATAATTAAGCAATTATTACATATTATAGTAAATTTAATTCTTAACGCTGCTGCAGTCCTAGCCTTTTTAAAATTATCATAGGAAAACCTCGGACCCGTAAACTTGTGTTTTCAGGGAGACACCTTTCACTATTAATTTCATCCCTGTAACCTCAACACCCCCCCCCCCCCCCCCCCCCAGCTGCCATTGTTTTTTCAAATGGGAATGGGTATGTTGCGATACTTATAATATATATTTTTTAAGGGCATTAAATTCTCTTTAAAATGGCGCTTTGTTTGGTAAATTTGAGCTACGCGCCGCCGAGAAATTGCGTTTTAGAAAATGTAATTTTATTGAGTAATACTTACATGTTATCTTATTAAATGCTGAAAATGTACGCCATTCACCTCCATACAATAGTACAACAACTGTTCAAAGTGTTCTCGAACATTGTGAAGAACATCTGGTGTAATTTGTTGACATTCATTAGTAATGCGGTTCCGTAAATCTTCTAAGGATTCGGGTTGGGTGGCATAAATTTTGAATTTTAGATGTCCCCACAAAAAGAAATCAAGGGGAGATAAATCTCGCGGGCCATTCAATAGCACACCTCCTCCCAATCCATCTACCAGGAAACGTTTCATCCAGAAAGTGGCGTACGGGTAATGAATAATGGGGGGAGCCCCGTCTTGTTGAAATATTGGATTTTCTTCCTGGTAACGTTGGTCGTTTTCCATAATTTCCATCAGCGCTGGGTTGACAACATTCTCCAACAAGTCTAAATAAGTATCTCCATTTAAATTTCCCGGTAAGAAAAATGGTCCAATTATGTGATCACCGAAAATACCAGCCCAAGAAAATAATAGCGCAGAAATAACGTATGTAGATCTGGATCAACCAGTTTACTGAAGATAAAGTTGAATTGACTGATACTTATTACTTTAAAAAAAATTGTTTACGCACAAACCTGTGTACAATCCCGAACAAACCCGTTGCTCGGCGGCGCGTAGCTCAAATTTACAAAACGAAGCGCCATTTTAAAGAGATGTATCACAACATATCCATTCCCATTTGAAAAAACAAGGGCAGTAGCCGCCCCCGCTAGGGGGGGGGGGGGGGGGTTGAGGTTACAGGGATGAAATTAATAGTGAAACGTGTCCCCCTAAAAACACAAGTTGACGGGTCCGAGTTTTTTTTTTAATTGTCACGTACACAGCCGTAAACCTTGCTGGACTGTTTTCGATGGGCCACCCTGTATATACACAAAGAGGCGACAATACGCGTATAAATAACTACCGATAAGCGTTATAAATAATTTCACAAAGATATTCGAAAAATGTTTAAAAGGCAGGTTTATAAATTTTCTAGAAAACTGACAACATACTTTCAAAAAATCAGTTTGGCTTCACTAAGTGCGTGCTCTCACTGAAAGCAACCGGCAACCGCAACGCAACCGCAACGCAACAGCAACGCGACTAATTGATTATGAGTTGCCGGCAGTGCTGCAATCCGGGTCGCCATCGCCAGTTGCTTCCAAAATCGATGTGTCATGGCGGACAAAACAGCAAAATATTTAAGTTTTGAGGTGTCTTTTTGCGTAATTTAGGTTCCACCATTTCTGCTAACGGCTCTGGTTGCTCCGTGGTTAAAGCGGCAGGCACTGGGAACTCCAGGACGAGAGTTAGCAGGTTCAAACCGGTTCGCATTTGGTGGATTGTACTGGTATGTCATGGCGTTGCTGTCGTGCGTCATGCAAAAAATAGAAAAGAGCGACAAATGTATCATCCTCCATCCCTACCTCCTTCACGCCGTTAACTAGGCCGGATAAGATCGGATATCTCGTGGGGTCCGGGGGACGGTACGCACTCCTCAATCGGTAAGTCATACCGTAATGCGAGAAACTAAGGGTTGATGGCCCTTGGGGGCTGAGCGTATGACCGATGATCGTGGTTCGGATCCCACGTCCTGTGGGTCCATTTGGGAAGGCCTGGCAGCGAACGAAGAGGAAAAATTTAGTAAAAAAGCATTTTTGCAAGAATTTTAGTTCCTTTGTTCATATGGTAAAATCCTCGGAATTTAACAGAATGATTTTCAATTCCTGTGACACTATATAAGAACTATGTCTCAAATTTATTTAATCCAAACTTTTCGGTATGTTTTTTATGCTTTTTCATGAGCAAGTATGCAACGGTTATATTTTCATCTGACGAGGACTTGGATCTTGTTCGCGTGTAATACAAGAGACTTCAATTCAAAACAGTTTATTCCAGTAAGAACACAAGAGCAACTCAACTGAAATTGTGGTCACGTTGCAGTTGCGTTGCGGTTGCCAGTTGCTTTGGTGAGAACAAGCCCTAAGGGTTTAAGTACCTCTGACGCAGTCTACGAATTTACTAAATTGGTAACTAAAAGTCTTGATAGCAATAAGAAATGCCTAGCGGTCTTCTTAGATTTGCCAAAATCTTTCGGCACAGTGCTACACGATTCATTTCAAACAATATCAAAGAATTCTGGAGTAAGGGTCGTTACTGTGTATGTTTTTGAAAACGATTTAAGCAACAGAAAACAAATTTTAAAAATTACCGAGACATACAGCGAACCACTCACTGTTGAAATATGAGTACCTCAGGGTATCGCGTTCGGGCCGATACTTTTTATCGCGTATAAAACTCTCTAAGAAATATGAAGGTAAAACTGCTCTTTAAAATCTGATACGGACGATACGGTGGCTATTTTTACGGGAGACACGGTCAAGTGAGAGGGTCTACAGAAATTGGCTCAGCTGAAATTTTAAAAAATGGTTGGATTCTTTTAAGTTTACTCTAAAGGTAGATAAAACCCATTATATTGCATTCTCATTAACGACCAACAACAGAACTTTGATTCATAAGTTCTATATATTAAGAGACGTTCTATAAGGAAATGTTAGCTAATATCTATAAAACATTAATGGAGTCCTTAATAAGATATGGAATAATTGTCTGGGGTGCTCTTTGTCATTTCAACTTTGTAGTTCAACATTATATTTTGAAAGTCATATTTAAGAAAAAAGAGACATCTGACGCGATTACTCTACATTGAAAACATTTTTAATGTTCGATCTTTGTATATATTAAATACCTGTATTTATGTTCATAAGACAACTAAGTTAAGAAATTATATAAATCATTCCGACGACCAGAAGTAAAACTAACAAGCACCTATAAGTACCAACTAAAAAAAGAATATTAGTTATAGGTGTATAGATTATTCCGACTGATGTACAGGCAGGCAACTATGTATATTAAATATCAAATACTTCAATAAAAAATGCCAAAATTTTATTTTCAAATATATATATATTGATAAAGGGTACCATGTCACCTCCAAAGTATATACTGAAGAGCCGTTGTCGCCTCATATATGACGTTGTCACCTCCGATTTCGGAGGCGACAACGTTTTTTCCATATTTTCAGTAGTTCTGACCTCAGATGACCTTTAACGTGCTAACAGCAAAATTTTTGTCGGAGGTCACAACGTACCCACCATACCCCCAAAAAAAGTTTTTAATTCCGGTATAGATCACCGGCGCTAGTGCTGCATAAAAAGTTTACGGAAGGCACGATGACGCCTCCGATCATATAAATCGCATGTTTGCGTCACATACGGTTGACGTACGTAACTTTCCCGCCTCCGCTAAATGGCAACGTCGGGGAGGAGGTGATAAGGACGCTTTCGTATCATTTCATACCATATTTGCAGTTCGCCAATTAAAGGCGTGGTAGTGTATAATGGAATGGTCCCAAAAAATATATTTTTTTTTAATTTTGATTCGCTATAACGCGGAAAACTTGTCTTTCTGCTAAATAAGTAAAATAAAGCAAAAAAATATTAATATCTTCATTATCATCCTCGAAAATACAAAAAAGCATTATCAAATTTAACATTTTTTCGTAATTAACAAAATTTTTTTGTCCATGTTAGTGAAACGCTACAAGTTTAGATAACTAATAAATAGCACAGAGGTGATAATTAAATTTAAAACCTATAACAATTGGGTTTAAAAAATAAATTATTAACCCTGTTTGTAACACCAAAGTTGAAAAATGTTAGAAACTATAACATTACGTCAATTGTTATAGTGTTTTACTAATTCTTTTTGGTACTACTTCTAAACTCCGATTTGTGCGGAAACCTGGGTATTCTAGATAGAGAAAAAACATTGTTCTAATGACCCCATCCCTAAACTTCGTACTGACAACTTTTGTGACGCTTTTGACACCAACTGTTCACACATTGCTCTACTACTTGAGTATGACATGGACATTAATTCCATTCAGCTGCTATTCTTGACTTTATTAAAGATAAAATTCCTCCATCGCTTACTATTTGCAACATGGGCGGCGGAAGAATCTATCATTTCGGTGAAGTTAATGTCTACGTCTAATGTGTGTCTAATGAAGTTAATGTCTAAAATAAATTTTGTTTTGGTGTCACAAAGTTTCTAATTGACCCATTCTTACGAGTTTTGTTTCGCGCCTTCATTATTCTTCTAATACTTAATTCTCTGATGTTTTTTCTTCCATCATCAAAAACATGCTCCAAATCAAATTTTCGAGATCACAGGATCTACTACTTTAAGTATATTTTCAAGTAGGAATCTTGATGTTTCTATAACTTCAAATACATGCTTAGGGCCATTTGTAAAATATTTGCGTTTCTTGATATTAATCAGACCGGCAAATAGGACTTTAGGATTAAAGAAACTGATACATTATATTCATCTAAAGAATTTATCACAACTAAGTACAATCTGAGACCTCTGTTTGCCGCAGTTAACCATGTTAAAGTGTGAAAGTAGGCCTGGATCATGAACAGCCAATTCTTCTGGACAATTACCTGATTGTATTACAGTATTAAAGTCCAGGAGATATTGAACATCTTTAATTAACACTTTTAGATCAATTTCAGGAATCCCTCGCTAAACGCTATCAAAACTTACCATTAAGATGAACTGGAGTACCTGCCATCTTTCGCTACCACCCAGACTAAGCGATGATGGAATTTATCTTTATTAAAATCAGGAACAGTCTGAATGAAATTTTGACAAGTTTTCATGTCATACTCAAGCAGTAGAGCGATTTGTGAAGTTGCAAGGTGTCAGAAGAGTTGCTAGTGCCGAGTTTAGGAATGTGTTCATCAGAACAACGCTTCTTTCTCGATAACGTTTTTCGCACAAATCGGAGTTTAAAAGTAGCACAAAAAAGAATGAGTAGAGACTTAATTGACTATTGACATAATGCTATATATAGTTTGTAACATTTATCATTTTGCAATTTTGATGTTAGAGTTAATAATTTATTTTTAAAATCCAATGGACGACCAATACATACTGAAATATCTTTTAATTTAATTCTCTGCTATTTCTTACTTATCTAAACCATAGCATTTAACTAACATGGAAAAACTGTCTTTGTTAGTTACGCAAAAATGTTAAATTTGATTAATTTTTTAGATTTTCGAGGATATGCGCGACCTGACGATATTAACCGATTTCTTATTTCTTTCCTTTATTTCACTGTCTGTCTGTTGGGCCAATCTCCCGCGGTATACCGAACAAAATTTAATAAAACATTTTTACAGCCCACTCTAGTGAATAAGTTCAGTATAATCTGAAAAACTGCTAAGCCTTTAATTATTATGGGACCACAAATTGTACTTTTATTTGCCTACAGGGTGTATATCCAAAAACTCAACCATTTGATAATGGAAAAACTATAACTGGGAAAAATATGAAAATAAAATTTAAATTGTTAATGTGAAAACTTCCCGCCCTTAATATATCGTTTCAAATAAATAATTAAAAGTGAGAAGACACGTGAATGTTATTATAAATGGAGACTATTTGCAGCTTTCGTGGTTTAACCCTCTGGGAAGCGTAGATGTCACCCTTAAAATCTTAAATGGGTAAGTGGTACACCATTTTAGAGGTCGTTTAAATCTCTCTCCAATTATTAGTATTTTTTGAGTAGTAGTTTCCAAGAATAGATTTATTTATGTAATGCTTTAGTCGATGAGTTTGCTGGTAAAGAATTGGAAAGGGTGTAGTAACTACCTACGTACCCTCAAATCATCCTGCTAACATAATAATGTTTTTTAAATAATAACTTAACACGTAACCCATAAATCTCAGTGGAGGCCGTTCTACTTACGTCCAATTTTGTAACGCGATTTCTAGGAAACTACTACTCAAAAAATAACAAATTATTGTTATTACTGGAAACAGATATAACTACCTTTAAAATGGTGTGCCACATGACCCTGCTTCCCATTTAAGAACATTAGGGTAACATCTACCCCGTCCCAGAGACTTAAGCCCCGAAAGCTGAAAATATTATTTAAAAACGTACTCGTTCTTAAAGAAATTGACGTGTCTTTCGATTTTTAATATTATTTATTGGAAACTAGATATTAAGGGTCGGAGTTTTCAATGTCCTATATTACCGAAAAATGTCGGGTGCAGCCCGGAAAATAAATATCAGTTTTTTTTTAGTACAGCCCTTGTTATTTAATTTGGGCTGATTTCTCTGTAGAAAGGGGTATACTTGACCAGACTTTGTTTAATTATTAGATTTTAATACAGAACTCTCTAAAGGAAAAACTAAAAATGGAATTTTAAAAAGTGTCACAAGTAAATTTTTTCAAGTAGTAAGCCAAATTTATTTAGTTAGTCAGGATGGCTTTACAAAGCAACAAATCATAATCGCAATATAGTATCACGTGTTCTTGATTTACTTAGCACTTGATTGTTTACTAACCCCCTAACTAACAGAAAAATGTTAAATTGTCAATATGTATTTTGAAAACTACAAATTTTCGGAATATATGACTATAAGAAGTTAACCGTGTTTTAAATAAATTTAATAATAGTTACTATAAAATTATAAAAATACAGGGTTTCTATTTAAAAAAAAAGTGACTTATCACAGTTTTCTTAATTTAATTTTTATCTTCTATTTTGAGTGCCGTGTAATAATAATGGTTAAAATTTATACGGTGTACTAACCTAGGTTTCTTTTTGCAAATAAATTAGCTCAAATTAAATAATGAAGGAAAATTGATAATTATTTGCCGGCGTCCAAACGACATTTTTACATAAAATTTGAAATATGTCAAAAACGGTTAAACTTAGTTATAGGTAGGATATTAAATGTATTTAGAATTGTAAAATAAGCAACTTGACATTTACTTGATTCTTGAAAATATTTTAGCCGCCCTATCGACCTTAGCATACGACGAAATATCCAAAATTGTACTAATTATAGTTTACCGATAATCGACCATAGGAATTCCTAGGGGACACTATATATTATATCACACTATTTAAAATATTTCATTATACTGTCACACAGCATCTGAATAATCTTCCATTCGTCTTGATATTCACCTGCATCTAGATATTAAATTATTAATTGTTAATGTTTAACAATTCAATTATTAATTTGTAATATCCTTGCCATTACAATCTAAACATCCTTTCATTCTATATTTTTTATTGTTTTCATGTTTCAGATTTACATTCACATTTGACACCGAAATTGAAAATGCGCCTTTCAGTCTGCCAAAAATATGGTAGAAACTGTCCGCCTATATAAATATTTATATTAAAAACCCAGCATGCGGATACAGAGGTGTCTATATGACCTCCGACAATGTGGCAACACTGTCGGAGGTAATAACGGCACCAGGATATACGCGCATATACAATCTTCGGAGGCCACATAGTACTTTCTGTGTTCCCCATATATGACCCATTAAAAATTAAAAAATCTTTTCCCCTCTCAAGGAATCTGGATTGGTTGTCATTTCAACACCCCATATATAATTTTTTTTTCGATGTAAACCCCTGGGAACACCCGGAGGCCAGGTCGCCTCTTCTGTATACCGGAGGCGACAACATACCGTGCACCAATATATATATATAAATTCTCATTTTTATAATAGATCAATAAAATAGTTAGTAAGTTAGACTGCTAGTTTCATTGTTAAATAATAATAGTTATTCATTTGTTAATTTTTATTTAACTACATAAATTGATGACAGAATTTTTAATTACATTATTGTATAAATTTGAAGAACAATTAGGAATTAGTTATAAAAGAGTTTACCTTATAAATATAGGATATACCATAAAGGAATGTATTATATAATTTTGTAAAATATTTTAAGTAATATATTCTTATTATTATTATAATATATATTATTATTATAATATATATTATTATTATATTCACAAGTTACCGGGCGTCAGAGTTTGCTAAAAATTTTATTAATAAATTATTTTGCACACTGTTGCTCATACATTAAAATATTAAACAATGTTAATGTATAGTTGCGAAATAGTTTCCAAAAAATATTTTTTGCAAACTTTCACGGATTTTTCTACAAAAATGGTCATCGAAACAAAATTATATAATAGAGTAATGCTTCGTACAATCATAGTTCCATCATTGAATTTCTGTAAAAGTTAACGGAAGTAACATAAATTATTTTTGACTATGCAAACTTAATGAAATACTTCAGAGACTCGACCAATTGAAAAGAAAAAATTGATTAACGCGATCAATGTACGAGGAATGCGTAGTTTTAATGTAATGGAAAATTAGCTATATACAGGGTCATTCATTACTGACACTTGCTATAAAAGATTACCATCTTTTTAATGAAGATATTTTGAAGTATATATTACTTCCGATTATACTGGAAGATATACAAGATTGTTATTTTAAATAGAATGCCGTGTATATTTTCTAACTTTTCGATTTCACATAATATATAAAAATGCAAGTAACTTTTGTTAACTATTTCCTATATCCAGCAATTCTGAGATATAATTTATTACAGGCATTTTTTTTATTAAACAAGATGTAAAAGGAAATTTGACCTTACTTTTTGTAACTAATGCAGTAAGGATTTAAAAATTTGAGGAAAAGGTAAAACGTAAAATTGACTTATGAGTAGTTATTATATGTAGATGTTATGCCAGGAATGTATAGTACAAAGTGAAGTCCAAATTACCATTGACATGTTATTTATAACAAAACTTATTTGGATTCTTACATACAATCGAGAAAAAAAATATACAGGGTATTCTATCTACAGTGATAGATATGTCACAATATCTTCATTAACAAGGCATCTATTATACCGTGGACCAACATTTATAACAAATATATTTTTTAGTTCCCGAGCTCTTTTAATAGGCTACTCACCGTGAATAATCGGCATTCACCAAAAATAATTGAGGCCAAGTTGCGTAATTATGGGCCTAATAATATGCCACAAAATTCTTCCAAAATATTTGGATAAATCTAAAATTATGCGTTTCGGTTCCTATTTTTTCTTAACTTAATTAATATATTTTTTTAAATACGGGCCTGGTCTAAATTATGAAATAGGACCGAAATCTACGTTCAGTGGTATACAACACTTACTGGTTTTCCGACGTCTTGTTCCTTAAATTGGCCATCTTCATTGAAATACCCTTAGTACGTTCCTGTAATTAACTTTTTTTTTTAATTCGGTATAATTCGAAAATATAAAACTTAATATCTCTTTTAAAAGTCTTAGACACAACCCTTAGTTTGAAATAAAAAAAAAACAGTAGTAGAAAGTAATAACAATAACAATTAAAGCAGAAATAGCAATAATAATTTAAACATCTTTAGTTTCTTGGAAACAAAAGTAAATTACAGGAAGGTACTATGGGTATCTTAATGAAGATGGTCATTTAAGGAACAAAACGTCTGAAAACCAGTAAACCAGTAGTTGTATAAAAAATTTCTGTCCCCTTTCATAATTTAAAGAGGCCAGTATTTAAAAACATTAAGCTAATGATGGTGACCTAAAGACGGAACGTCGCATGAAAGATCTGATGATGACATCTTGTGGGAAAAAAGTAGCAATGAGAAAAACTGAAACGCAAAATTTTAGATCTTTCCAGATATTTTGAAACCCTCCATATTTATTTTAAATTTTTTGTGCGGCATATTATTGAATTGACTTCGTATCTCTGACCGTTTTCGAAATCCGAAGGGTGAATGCCGAATTTGTAACACCCTGTATAAAGCTTGTACCAAATCAAGATATATCCATGGAGAACGATTCACTAAATTAATATAACTACATCATTTATATTCAAATATTTTCCAAGCCAATATTGAATACCTATTAGGTTTATTAAAATTGTTTATGTAACAACTACTTTATTTTGTGATTGATTATAAATGCGTTAATTACTGTGTGAGTATACTACGGTCTCAGCCAAAACGCCCCTATTGAAATATATTAATAACCACAGTCATCGATCGGAAATTAATGGATCTTATCGAGCAACGTGATTGGGTTGCGAAACACTTAAGTTACAATTATTGTAAACATCCAAAAAAAAAATTTTAAAACCTATTTAAATTCTGTTTCCAGACTAGTGACACAAAAGTAATTTTTATATTTTTTTTACGATGGAGTATTATAATTTGTGATATATTCAATTGCAGTAAATTATAATATATACAGGGTCGCTTTTATGTATGGAAACGGTCGATTATTTGCTAAAGTAAGATAGCTAGCGAAGAATGTTAAATACAAAACTTTTAGGGTTTTTAGAAATCTATTATACTACACATAAACTAAGTATACAGGATCAGTCAAAAAGCCATGGAAGAATAAAGTTACTTTATTTTAAATGGAACCCCCTCCCCTGTATATTATTCAATATTTCAATTATTTACAAGATTCTAAAAAAAAAATGTTAAACACACCACATACCCAATCTTAATCGTTTTCGAGATATCGAGTTTCGAATCTCGTTTTCAATAAATCTAATAACAATAATAAAAAAGACAAACTAAGTTTTAGTTAACAACAATTTAAAATCCTATTTTATAAGATGCTCAAAGTGTCCACCGTTTACCTCCTGGCAGTAATGAATTCGGTGAACAAAATTTTGTAGCGAATCTAAAAGGATATTGGGAGCAATACTGGAAATTTCATGCATTATGCTTTGTTGCAAATTCTCGATATTTTGTGGCTTATTTTTGTACACTAAATTTTTGATATGGCCCCACAGGAAAAAGTCAAGAGGGGTCATATCAGGAGACCTAGCAGACCATTCAATTGCACCTCTGCGCCCAATCCATTTACCAGGAAAAGTTTCCTCTAGATATTCCCTCACATTCTGTCCAAAATGTGGTGGAGCCCCATCTTGTTGAAACCATATTTGTTCAGCCGGTAAATTGGGATTATTATGGTTCGGGAACTTGTTCCATCCAATGTGGATTTTGGTCTGACCAATATCTACAGTTGTGTCGATTTACGTGCCCGTTTAAAGAAAACGTTGATTCATCAGAAAATAAAATGTGGTTGACAAAGTTGACATTTTGATTCAATTTATCCACAATGATTTCGCAAAACTGAATTCTTATATGGTTTGAATTTTTCTCTTTTGGTAATTTTTTGAATGGAATATCGACTCATAATATGATTTAAAGCCCGCTGTTGCGTCCAATTTATTGGATTTTCTATCACATCTAACATGAGATTTAGAGGATTTTCTTCATTAGTAACGCTTACCGGTCTTCTACTTTTTGGTCGATCTTTCACACCTCCAGTTTCATGAAAACGCTGCAATGTTTTGGAAACAGTTAGCTATAGGTTCCCGATCTGGATGCAATTCATTAAAAATATTCACCACTTGGGTAAAACTCCGTGTCCTATCGCCGTACCCTATCATCATTAAAATTTCAATGCGCTCGGTATCACTTAAACGTGCCATATTTACGCGAAAATTGTTCACAAAAAGCATTTTTGGCATATCTGCTGTCAAGATGACAAAACAACATTGTTATGAAGATAAATATTTTATAAGGTAACTTGATAGCGTAGAATTAATGAATTTACTAATTTATTTGAATACGAAATTCGAAACTCGATATCTTGAAAACGGTTAAGATTGGGTATGTGGTGTGCTTAACATTTTTTTTTAGAATCTTGTAAATAATTGAAATATTGAATAATATACAGGGGGTTCCATTTAAAATAAAGTAACTTTGTTCTTCCATGGCTTTTTGACTGATCCTGTATACTTAGTTTATGTGTAGTATAATAGATTTCTAAAAACCCTAAAAGTTTTGTAATTAACATTCTTCGCTAGCTATCTGACTTTAGCAAATAATCGGCCGTTTCCATACATAAAAGCGACCCTGTATAAATAAAATATAATAATAAAAAATAATAAAATATAATATAAATAAATTTAATTATATTTATTTAATTAGTTATATGTCAAAATATCATAATGCCTCCTGTAAATTAAACCTTTAAAAATCATTAAAGGTATGTTTTTACTATCGTATTCTGATAACTAAACAGCTCGTATAAACTCAGTTTTAAGTAGTGATGCCACCGGATCCACGTGTTGAAAAAGTCGTATACCGGAATCAACGTCAACATTTGGGCCGCATCCCGGACCGGAACCGGATTCTGTATTTACAACAAAACGTTATCAAAATCAATTTGACTGGTGAAAAAAACACGAATAAGTTATAGTGAAAGACTTTTTCGGAGGACCGCGCGATGTCTAAGGAAAAAAAAAGAAATTGACTCTCTGCAAGTAACAACGGAAACGAGGGAAAATTAATTTGATGCACATTATTAATTACAAATATTGATCATATTATTTATTAATTATGCCATTTGATCCATAGTTTGGGGTTTGCTGTAATCTTAATTTCGTTAAATAATACAGCTCTACGGTGTCGCTGTGGTTCTGTTAATAATTTCTACAACACATTTTTTTAAATTTAGTTTAGCCGGTTCCGATACAAAATCTGACTGAACAGGATTTTAAAAAAGAAGGTCGGATTTACCGGAGCCGGTTCCAGCTGCATCACTAGTTTTCAGTCATATTTATGCTTGTAAGACTAACCACACGAGACACCATATTTAAAATTTAAAAAATAGATAAAAGTCACTCCAAAACTGACAACAAATTTGTGAAAAATTAGTAAAAGCCGGATTTAACCCCACATTTAAGTTTCCAAAAAAAAAAAATAACGCCAAATAGATAAAATACAAATGACTAAAATCCAATATTGAAACGTGGAAAACCCGAACGAGCCTCTTTTTAAATTTCCAAAAATATAGTAAAAACCTCATGTGTTTATAATCTTCCTGTAATATACTGTAACTGTTGTTTATAATAATGAATATAGAATTATGTATTTAAGTTTTTATGAATTTTAATTAGTTATTTATAGAAGACACTAATTGCATCGTTTTAAATACTTTTTTTATCAATAAGAGTATGATAGTGTGGAAACAAATGTAGGTACTGAAATTGATCGACCCCGGGTGTGTTATTCACCTGAGGGAATCCATCACTCCAGTTGTAATCGTCTGCGTGTACGTAATTTTCTTTAATTTACTGGTCGTTTTAGTTATGTAATATCACCTCAGTTTACGTACACGTTTGGTATAATGGTACTACGTAGTATAATGAAAAGCAGAAAGACAACTGTCCCGTAGTGGTATCCTACTGTCGAACATTTCAACATTATAACTCATAAAGGTGCAATAAAAATTAGGAGCCTGCAAAACATAATTTAAAATTACACTGAATGGTTTAGTTTAAATCAATCGCATCTCTGCTTTAATATTATTGTCAACAACGAATTTTAACTATATACTTGCACTATAAAGCTCTGGCTATTAAGGTAATTTGCATTATTTTATTGGTTATCTTTAACTATAATTGTCCCTACTCTAATATTTAATGATATTATTCAAATATTATTTAAGTGTCTTAAACCTAATAATTAACTTAAATAGGACTTATTTTTCCTTATACTGCTATCTAATAATATAGAAATGATAATAATGATTTACAATTATATTTAACCTCTTGTCTGTTGTCTGGTTGGTCGAGTTCAGTCTCTCCTTGTTCCCTTTCCTTCTCTCTCGTATTATACTCCTTGCTTGCCATCATTGTCCTGCTTGATTGAATTCTCGTTGGTGCGTCTTGGTTCCGGGAGGTTATACTGACTCCAGGGAATTACCTTCAGGAATATCTCCTTGGTCTCCTGGTCGTGGGTCTTTTAAGACCACTGGTTCCACGTCTATCTCGCTAATGCCTGGCGTCACGGGCCTTCCATCATCGTGTAGTCTTATAGTAATTTCAGTGTTGTCAATATAACTAATTACCATGCTACTTTGTTCACTTCTCCTTTGTTTCTGTTTTTCCTCAGCCTTTTGCTTCTTAAAATTTTCTCTGATGAACTCACGTGTCAACTTTTGGGACATTCTCGCACAGTTCAAGGTCGGTTGTCAACTATTAGTTATGTTTATGGTCTTCCTCAAGTCCCTTATCAGGTCCTTGTGTAGTACATGCGCAAATTTCTGGTGTTGAACGTGCCCTTGATGGCTCCGCTCTCCGGGTGTGCAATCTCATATACATTCTTTTCAGGTATTCGAACTATTTTAAATGGTCCATCGTACAGCAAATTACATTTTTGTGCTAACCCTTCCGTTGTTTTGGATGTGGGTTTTAGTCGCAAGTCGCAAATTTAGACAAGTATATAACATACGCCTCCTCTACTTCTTGGTAATGGCCCAAAGAAATCTACAGCAACTAATTCGCCGAGCTCTGTTGTGATAATTGGTTGCACTGGCCCCACCATCTTGTTATTTGGCTTTTTACTTTTCTGACACAAATCACAACTTTTTATTTCTCTTATTAATTGCTTTTTCATCCCTGGCCAATAAAAGCTGTTTTTAAGTACCCTGTATACCTTTGAGCTGCCAAAGTGACCAATTTCTTGGTGATATTGCCAAATGAATTTTGATTGTAGTTCGTTTGGCACAGCTACAACTTGTTTCTTTATTTTTTTTGGCTGTATAAAAGGATATTATTTGTGAGTACATAGTATGGGAGCACCCACTTTACTTCTCTTGTCATTGGCATGCATTATACATTTTTTTTAGAAACGGATCATTTTTCTATAGGGCAGGTAAATTTTTCAATTCCCGAATAAGCAAATTAGTTCCTTCTCCTTCTACTCGGAAATTCGCTATTACTGCACCATTCGTTTGTCCTATACTTGTCTGATCCTGGTCGTAGGGGTAACGCTTAAGTACATCTGCCACTACATTTTCAGCACCTCTTAATAGTCGATACTCGATTACAAAATTAAATTTTTGTAGGAAGAGAACCCAACGTGTTATTCGTTCGTTTAAAAATCGACAATGTTGTAAAAATGTTAGAGCTTTATGGTCGGTGCGGATAATAAATTTTGCATTCATTAAAACTATTCGGAATTTAATCAATGAATAAATTATTGCGCATAGCTCCTTTTCGGTGGTCATGTAATTCAGCTCACGCCTTTGCAACTGCGGCTGTAAAAGACGATGACTCCCTTTGTGTCGGCGTCCAACATCGGGTACAGAATGGCGCCAACGCCATATTGCGAACTGTCGGTCTCGAGTATGAAGGTTTTGTCGTGGTTCGGGTGAATCAGCATGACGTTTGTTAAGAATTGTTCTTTTATCTTCTGGAAATCTCCTTCTTCCGGTTTACCCCAGCACCATGGAGGTCCCTTCTTTAATAGGTGACCTAATTTTGCAGTATGATCGCTGTAATTTTCCACAATATTTGCGATAGTAATTACAGAGTCCCAGGACCGTTCGCAAATGTCCTGGATCTTTGTTGGCCTTGGAAATTGTTGAATTGCTTGTAACTTCTCGGGGTATGTTTTTATGCCATCCGGTGTTAAGATATGTCCAAGAAATTTCACTTCCTAGCGAGTAAAAGTAGATTTTTCTAAATTAACTGTCATGTCATACTTCGATATGCTAGCGGTGCTCCTTAAAAGTTGCCGAGGCATCTATGCAATTATTTGTAAACGCCCTTATTTCTGGGCCGAGAACTATATCCATACATCTTGAAAAACTAGCTACGCTAGTATTTAGCCCGAGCGGCGGCACTTTCGTCTATATAACGGCACTTTCGTCTATAAATGGAATTTGCCAAAAACTGGATACCAAGTCAATACTTGTCAAGTATTTCTTTCCATGGATCTGCTGCAGCATCTCATCTATTGGTGGGGGACTTTCATGATCAGAAACCATTTTCTCATTGAGCCTTCTTACGTCTAGACATATACGAACTGACCCATTTTTCTCTTTGACGACTGGTAACGGCTTGAAACGGTGACGACGTACGTTCAATAATACCGCTTTCTAACATATTTGTTATCTTCTCTTCAACTGCAGCTCGCATTGTAAATGGAACCGGGTAGCTCCTTTTAAAAAAGGGCCGTAGTGTCTGTCATTTTAATTGTATGGTGGTAGATATTCGTCAATCCTGGTTTGTCGGAAAATACCACTTTATATTTTTGCAATAATTTTCCTAACTCTGGGTTTTCTGTCTCAGGTTGTGCCTTTCACCAGTGGTATTTGTAATAGACTGTCGTCACCGTTAATGGGAACCAATATTTTGTTCTCCTTTAAGTTGAGTACACAACCGTGTGGCTGCAGCCGGTCTCATCCGATAATTACGGGCCTTATGAGACTCGGTACAATTAAGCAACACATGCTGAAAGTAAATTCGCCGATGTCTACGTTGAGCAGCACTTGCTTGGTAAATCGCTTACTCAGTGTGCCGAACGCACCTTGTATTATGATTGCTCTTAATGGTAACATTGGCGGTAAGGTATCCATAATTGTATTTTTGTGTACATGTTACATCAGAGCCAGTGTCTATTAACGCTTTTATGACTGTATCGTCATACTTAACTTCAATTGCTGGTAGGCACGTCTGGGGTTTTTGTAGTGTATTATCTTTATTTTCCGTAGTTACGGTTTCTACGTTACATACGGGGTTTTGTTGCCTTCGTGTAGCTCGATTGTGTTGATTGGTTTGCCTTGGTCTTTTACTTATTATTTTTTCATTGTTCATAGAACAGACAATATTAGGTACATTAGACCGCTGGCGGTCAAGTGGTTTGGCCCCTTTAACTTGACCGGTTGTCGTTTCCCCGTTGTGGCGTTATGTGAGTGGATCCTGGAATTCCTAGTCTGAAACGTCTTTGTGGTGCCGATTCTGGGAGTGGAGTACCATCTTTTATAATAGCTTCCTGTTGTCGCAGGAACTGTGCTGCTGATGCTATGGTTTTTATCTGTACCAATGGCCATAATTCCTGTATATTAGTCGGATAATGTTTCATCAAATATGTCATCAGTGTAGTCTCTGGGATAGGGTTAGTCAACATGCGTGCTACTCCTACATAATGTGGAAAGTGGGTTTCCATAGTTCTCCTCGTCAAAGGTGACCATTTGGCTTGTTATGGTTTGGCGCAATTTACTCTGTTCTTGTTCAGAAGGCAACGAGCAACGCTGCCTTGAATTCGCAGTATGTCGTCCATGTATAGCTAAAGATAGCGGCCCAATCTTGTGCGGCATCGGTTAGGGCTTCTTGTACTATCTCAAGTTTTTGTACTTCAGCAACGTGCAATTTTCTTAACTAGGTCTCGCGTTCTTCTAAAAAATTTACAGGGTGTTTTCCCATATATGGTCCCTTAAAGCTGGGAACCGAAGGTGCAAGAGTGAACAGCCAAGGGCGCGTTTGTGCGCCAGGTTGTTAATCATTCTCCATTGATATTTGTTGGTCTTCATGTCCGGGTTTGATGTTGGTATCAGGTTGTGGGCTTGGTCTCGTCGCCTGGTAACAGACTACATTTTAATTTGGTGGCTATTAGCATTGGCATGATGTACCAATCTTCTTTGCTCGTTGGCTATTTTTGCTACAGTCATCATGATCTTGTTCATTGACTGTCCCCATTAGTTCAGGTCTAGGTTTTCGCCATCCATGCTAGCTGCACTGTTACTGGAGCTTTCTGTGACCCTGGTCCCTGATCCTGTGAATTTATAAAACCCAGTATCAATTAAGGTAAATGAGTTGTCCCAATTTAATGACTTTATCTCCTGGTCACGGCACCAATGAAACTGATCGACCCGGGTGTGTTATTCATCTGATGGAATCCATCACTTTAGCTGTAATCGTCTAAATTTGTGGTACGACCCTATATAACGTTGTGTTTATTTTGCAGGTCATCAGGTTTTACAGTTTATTAGCTTTATTCTTAGTATGACGTTTTTCCCTAAGTACTCATGGGATTCCGCTGCCAGGAATTTAAATCAAAGAGAGTTTAACCATTGTAATTATATAACCTGTTTCAGAATGTTTGTCTCCCATAATTTGGCCCGTCATTATTCATCAATATCTGTCTGCAACAGAATGGTGATGATTTACCCCCTTTTACCACAATACTATTTATTATATGTCTGCAACAATAATAGCATTGTTACAATAATAGTAGATATCCGATATTTCTATCTCGCTTCTTACATGAAGCTTTGGTCTGCGGCCATTTTATTTAAATTGATACCCTGATAATCTGCCATTTATTTTGTTACATATGACCCCATTTTCGTGTACGTATTTTTTATTTAATTTGCTTGTCGTTTTGGTTATGTAATATCATCTCAGTTTACGTAAACGTTTGGTATAATGGTACTATAGTGAAAAACCGAAAGACAACTGTCCAGTAATGGTGTCCTACTGTCGAACATTTCAACATATAACTCATAAAAGTGCAATAGAAATTAGGAGCTTGCTCGCTTTCCGCATGTGTAATTTTTGTTCTCAAGCTAGCATTGTTTTTTATTTTACTAGAATGTCGAAAGACTGTCCGATAATGGTGTCCTACCGTCGAACATTCATTCCTAAGAAAAAAAATCACATCTTTTTATCTACACCTGTTATAAATTAACGTTCTACAGGCAACATCATACCAAATGATTTTAACCCTTTTTGGTAACAGTGAACCTAAGGTTACCCTGTAATACATCATAGATAACCCTTTTTTAGAACCCTCTGTTAATACCGAATTAGTTCACATTCCCAAGTTGCATTTTTAGATACAAATTGGACACACATTATTTGCTATCCTGTTACTAAAACACTAAAGACGTGCTTGTTTCGAAATATTTTACGAACCATAGTGTCGACGACACGCGAAGATAAATATTTTTCTAAACATTAATAAAATTTTGGTAACACACATGCGCTTCCAAATTGTAGCGATACATTTTCGAATTAAACAAATTGTGATTTTTTTCCTTCGAAATATTTACCAAACAATGGTATCCATTCATTTACGAAACTTGTGAAGAAAATATTTTTCGAAACTTGTAGAAACAAATACCCAACCTTTGTTTTCTGTGCATACAAGCAAACCTTTTTCTCTGTGTCATTCATCACCTAATAAATCTTTTATTTTTCTGTGTATCACCTTGCCATAATAACCTATAATTTTGCATTTGCCATAATAACCTATAATTTTTGCACAGCAGTTAACAACAACAGATTTTTTTCTTTGGTTTCAACTACTGGTACATTTTTAGTTTCGGTTCAGGTAATATTTACTTTAGCTACATTTGTTTCGCACTCGGTCAACACATTATCGTAACAGTGTTTATGTTTCGACACATTTTCTATAAGATATAGCTACATCATGTACGGAACATTATAGAAGCCAAAGACTAGAAATTGTGTGTTGAGTTCATTTTGGACCGGAATATTTTATGCTTTCTAGCGGCCATTTTGTGACATGAATTTTTATTTTGTTAAAATTAGTTTTAATGAAATTCCTGCATCTTTTGAAAAGCCAAAAGTTGTTACATAAGTTCCATTTTTCTAGCCGCACGAAATAATTTTTTGGTTCTTATGGGCAATAACTAGGCATATGAAATAAAATATACTTTATAATGAATTCATGATGGCGAAATTATTGTTTTTCTTTTATTTCACAACAGTGAAGGTATCCTAATTATTTGTTTCCTTATTTAGTTAATTTTGACATGTTCACATACAATATCAGCCACACTTGGAAACAATTTTGTTGCGCATGCTTTAACATAGCCAATTTAAACAGATAAAGTAACAGTTTCGAAATATTTTCGAACATTTCCGAAACATTTTCGATAAAAGTTTCGAAATAGCGAAAGGCACAGCTAGTACCAACCACTTGGAATCACGTGCAAATGTGCCATGTAAAATGTATACGTTTCGAAAATATTTCCATTTTTGTTGCAAACAGTTTCCAATTTTGATCGGAAACAGAAACGATAGTTACGATACATATACCATAATGTGTCTAAAAATGCTACTTGGGTTACCTGTGAATTTCTGGATTTGCAGTGCCTGGTCCCGTCCTCTTGTTTTTATTTTTGTTGTTTAGTTACGCGCTTATTTTAGATAATACCTTTGTTTTAAATTGAAAACCAACGTTATCTCTGAGAATTTTATTATTTAATGAGAAGTACTGATCAAGACTGAATTTAATTCCGTTGTCAAGGATTTTTAGCGCATCGACATCGACAAGCTGACCCCGACGGGGCTACTAGAAAACTCTAACAAGTAGAAGAAAATTAGTTATATGTGTCTATAGAAAGAGTGATATACTGAGAGTAGCATACCATACTGAAATTAATTCAGTTGTCAAGGATTTCAGTACAGTTCAGTACCTAACAAAGATGTTAATTTAAATTATTCATATAAATAAATATTTTTTTGTATTATGTAAATTTTTCATTTATCACGAAAACTTCACGAAACTCCGCATACAATTCAGATTTTTTATTTTTAGAATATACAGGGTGTTACAAATTCGGCCTTCACCATTGCGATTTCGGAAACGGTCAGAGATAGGAAGTCGGTTAAATTGCCGCAGTAAACTCAAAAATAAATACAGGGGCTTTCGAAATATTTGGAAAAATCTGAAATTTTTCGTCTCGGTTTTTGTTATTTCTTGACTTCGTTCGAAGAGATGTCCAAAAATAAATTTAACTTTCTCATTGCTACATTTTATTCTCCACAGGATGGCATTATCAGATCTCTGATGCGACGTTTTGTCACCATCATCAACTTAATTTTTAAATAAGGCCTGGATCTTTTTGTTTAAATTATAAAAGAGGACCGTAATCTACGTTCAGTGGTATACAACACTTCGTTTTCAGACGTTTTGTTCCTTAAATTGACCATCTTCATTAAAATATCCCTAATACGTTCATGTAATTTACTTTCTTTTTTAATTCGGAAATTTAAAACTCAATGCCTCTTTTGAAAGTCTTAAGAAAAATTAAGAGTGAAATTTTGTTGTGTTAATAAAATAAATTACTTATACTTACACTAAGTAGAAATTTGATACAACTATTAGTACGAAATAAAAAAAACAGAGTAGTACGTAATAACAATAATAATTACAGACACACAAATACAAATAATTTTAAAATCTTCAGTTTCTTCGAAACAAAATTAAATTACAGGAACGTACTAGGGTATTTGAATGAAGAAGGTCAATTAAGGAACGAAACGTCGGAATACCAGTAGTCTTGTATACCACTGAACGTAGATTTCAGTCCTCTTTCATAATTTAAACAAAAAAATCCAGGCCCGTACTAAAAAAAATAAATTGATGATGATGGCCTAAAGACGAAACGTCGAATGAAAGATCTGATGATTCCATCTTGTGGAGAATGAAAATCCCGGGATTGGAAAAATGCTTCGGGACTGACACCCCTAGTAAGTTCTGATTATGTCCATTATTGCAAATTACTACTCAAAAAATAATAAATTATGGAATTATTGGAAAGAGATTTAAACGGCCTTTAAAATTATGGACCATTTGACTACCCTTCCCATTTAATATTTTAAGGTACCCTACAATTGACATATCTCTCCGATTTTTAATATTAAGCGAGATTGATTAAATTGACTCGATGTATAATTAATTGTCTTATTTATTTTCTAATAGAGTTCTAAAATGAGCATAAGGTCCTGTTTAAGAACATGCATCTTAAGTTTCGCTAAATCAGCCGACTAAAAAGGACTATGTCTCAAAATCATACAATTACAATCGGAAGGTTTAATTAACTTTTTGTTCCGTCTAGTTTTAATCCCGCGTTGCCACTTACGCCTCAGGTGTTGGGACGACGGGACGTAATTTATTGCGAGGACCAACAAGGGTAATTAATTTTACATCAATCGCCGCGGTCATTAATATACTTCCACGACACGGAGTGCGGTTAATGTGGTTCAGGATTGTCAAATTACCAGTAAGAGGCTCTGCATAAAAATAACGGAAAATTCAATTTAAGGCTGTATATTTAGTCCTAATACGAACGAAACAATTGTCATGGTCTACCTTAACCAGGGAATGCTCATTATACTTGCCATTTCCGGTGTATTTAGCGCAATACGTTCGTATACAGGGTGTCCATTTAGTATGTAGCTCGTCGATATCTTATATACTACCATGTATAAGAGAAAAACTTTAAGTACAGAAAGTAGAGACTATTGAAGATGTACAATTTAAAAATATTTTTCAATATACAGGTTTCATAAAAGCGGGATACTAAAACTTAAATATTTTTAAATGGAACAACCTATATTTTTTACTCGAAATTCTTTCCACATGCAGTTCAAACGTTTCATTTTCAGCATGTTTTTACAGGTTCTACCAGAAGATTTACCAGTGCTACTTCAGCCCGTTCCACCTCATATTAAAAATAATATGTGGTTTCAGTTGAATGGCACTCCTGCACACTTCCATAGAGAAATACGAGCGCATCTTGAACAAGAATTCCGTCTAAAATGGATAGGTCGAGGAGGACCAATTCCCTGGCCTATCAGATCGTCTGATCTGACTAACATGAACTATTTCTTATGGGGTTACATAAAATCAAAAGTATATCGCTTACGAGATACCACGAGCGATGAAACAATGAATTCGAAAAGCCTTTCAATGTAAAGCACCTCAGACTTTATCTAATGTAGGAGACAATTTTATAAATCGAATTCAAACTTGTATTGATGTAAATGGACAACTTATTTAACTCACTAAGTAAATTATTTTTTGTATATTAATAAATTATGTGTTTATTTTATTTACAGATTGAAAAAAAAATTAAGCGCTCTCCCGGTTTTCTAGATTCACTTAGTTCTTATTACACTATTATTTCTTCAGATTTAGATTTTTGTAGCTGCCTGAAATCTTGTTATTAGTAATAATGTACGCCGAACTTTTTATTAAGTTCGTATTCCAGGTTTTAGAGTAATCGATGGTTTTTATTTATTCGTCTTGCGTGTTAGTAAGAATGGTTTTTCGGTGGCGTGATAAACAAACTGATAAATTCTTCGACAAGTATATCTACTGTATGACCAATTATCGACGTTTTCTTCATTTCTGATTCAACAATATATTCTTTCATTCATTGCTAATTGTAAGAATACTTCCCGAACAACGATTTTTAATGTTTTCTTAGTAAGCATTCTTAAACTATTTTAATTTACATCACTGAGCAGAGTGACCAGGACCAAATGTATTCAGCAAATAAGGACAGTGTGAAGAAGCTAATTAAATTTATTTTTCAATATAACTGAATCAGTAAAAACTGAACCTTGAGAACCCGCCTTCAGTAACCTATACTGGGTATTCTTTTTATTTATAATTTATACTGCAGATGTCACTAGCATTTGAATTGTTATGATCATATTTATGCTGATGATTGTCAGCTATAAATTCCTTTTCCACAGGATCAGTCCTTGCGGCGTATATGTAAATACTGATCTAGACAACCTAAAATGCTATAAAATGCTTAATAAAAAACAGCTGTGCCAATTGGTACTGAGCAGCAACGTTCAATGGATAGCAAAATAATTCTCAACAATGATGTAGTTTCATATATATAATGTCTAAGAGTCTAGCTATTGTAATTGATAATAATCTCAGCTTTCCTAAAATTTAAATACGCCCTTAACATGCACTCAGATTCAGGAAATTCTTAATTCTATCATTATTTGACCATTGTGACATAGTTAATGGAATGTTCTAAGACAATTGAATTGAAGTCATAAAAAGGCGCTTTTCGGCCAATGTGAGGAAAAGAGAGTATACGTTTTCTAAAAAGTCACAATATGGTGACGAAATCACCTGTCATTTATGGCAGCCTATTGAATTCAGTCTATTTTACGTTTGGAGGTTGGTTACGGATTACTGGACCGGACTTATTTTACCTTCGCCTTCACCTCTTGTTTTCACAATTAAATTTGTTATCACTATGTATTTTCTTTCACTGAAATTATATAAATAATATGACAAGTAGATAGGTCATTAGTCCTATATAGAAGCTTACTTTCACAATTTCATCGTTCCAATCACACACAAATAATATGACGCAACCTGTCTTGTGAGCTTGTCACGGCCCACTACTGATTTAGGAACTTTTTGAATCAAACTATATCAGCTGTTGATGTCATATGTGGTTGTCAACCGTCAAACGCTAGGTTTTATCATAAATCGGACTATATCTCACCACGTTACTTGACTCGTTCGTAGTGTAAAATGAAGATTCTTAGAAAATATATTTTACTTGCTTGATACATAAAAATATTAAGATGAGGATCCCAAACAATCCCGAATTAGCAATCAGAGCCATATATGTTGCATCAACTTAATTAAAAAATATGCCGCATTTTGGCAGGCTAGAAAGAGACGAGAGTCATCGGCTGATCAATATCGTGAAGTTTTAGCAGTTAATAATAAAGTTTTTTAGTTAATTTATTGGTATTTAGATTCTCTGACATGTCGATTGGGGTATCAACAAGTATCAGGAAGATCTGTGACAACAATTTGAATATTATTCATATTTGAAATTGTTACTATTATTCTTATAACATTATATTTTTTAACGCAGTTTTTTCATATCATTTTCCAATCCTTTAACTTTGCGAATCCAGTTTTAGATAAGAAAAAAGTTAAGTATATTTGGCTAAACGTTCGCATAAAATAGTGTCTACTGGCAACCTCTGATTAAACGCAGCTCTTAAGACCAATCATCGGTTGATTTTTGGACCGGAAATTTTTAAGCGAATTAGGTTAGATCCACTTATACATGTTTATTATAACAATGTTTAATAGTCAGTTCTCGTGTGCAGCCCCTAATTTATATAAATCTTTACCAACCAATCAAACAAAAATATAAATTATAGTAATGAGGGCCAATTTGCTCAGTGTTGTCTTCCCACCGAGACAAACTACAGGTTAAATAGGAATTTTCTTAGATGTAAATTAGATACTCATTTTAAAGAAATTGTAATGTTTTTTTTTGTACTACTAACGATATTTTCAGATTGGGCAAAGCAGCCATTTGGCTGCTATTTCTATTTATTTAGCTGTGGGAAATAAATATATATACAATTTATTATAAATTTTTTTGATGCCTTACGTTGCCTAATTGGGAAATAATTATTCTGGTGTACACGGTCTTTAAGGGAGTTCACAGTTAATAGTTTCTCAGAAAAATGTTATATTAAAAACTACGAGAAAAACTAGAAAACACTAATTAAAAAAAATATATTAAACTTTTTAGCAATTTTTAGAAAACTAAGTTCATATGTTTACAGGGTGCTTATTATTTATAAAAACTCCTGCTTGTACTCAAACTCCTGCTTGTGCTCAAGTGACCCAAAAGCATATTATTTTCTCAAATTTATATAGCATAGGGTATTCAGAATTTGGAAACATATGAACAAGCTAAAAACAAAGTAGGTACAATTATTTGTAAAAATACGATAAAATTTATTAGTAGAAGTTGTTGCGGTTGAACAGCTACGTCTCAACACCAAATTTTGACTCATTTCCTAAATGTACAGGGACTTGCAATAAGTTCCACCCCTTATAATGATTTCCTTTAAACGAACTTACATTTTTGTAAATAAGTTAAAAAAAGTAAAAAATACTAACATGGTTTTAACTTATTTACAAAAATGTAACTTAATTTAAAGGAGATCATATTTTATAACCTTTTTGTCAGTCCTTGTACATTTAGGAAATGAGTCATGATTTTGAATTCAACTTTTACTAATTACTTTTTTTTCATATCTTTACACCTCTCAGGTTACCTACTTTATTCTTAGCATTTCATATTTTTCTAAATTCTGAACACTCGGAATTTGAGAAAATAATTATGCTTTTGAGTCCTTGCAGAAGCTTTTATGAAGAATAACATTTTTTCATAAACCCACAAATAAATACAAAATCTCTCTTCGGGAGTCAATCCATGGACACCCGGTACATAGTTTGTTTAAATTCATTGCTAAAGGACTTACGCGCAGCAGCGCCGTTCTACGTCAGTTTTTCGAACACCTCGGTGGCAAGCGAGTAGGGTGCTAACTTCGCTATCATTGATTTATTTAAAGTATTATACATGGTGTCCCATAACTAATGGTACACAGGAAAACTGCAGATTCCTTGGGTAAAAATACTGCGATTTGGCCATAGGTACTTAGTTTAGTAATAAGTAAAAATTTAATTTTCAATTTTCCTAAATAACTTATTTCTGAATTAATATTTGCACAAAATTTTGTGACTAGGGTTTTTTTGGGGATAGGAATTTGAATTTGTTAATAATTTTGATGTAGCCTGTAGGGGGCGCTCTCTGCGGTACTCTGGATACATAAAAAGAAGTGTAACTTTCTTGGACCTTAGTATAATTATGTTTTTATTAAAAAAATCAGTTTTTCCGTAATTTTTAAGCAATAAAGGTGTACTTTGTAAGTGTCGCTCCGACCAGCCGTTTTCGAGATTTTTGCATTTAAAATGCTCAGTGCGCTTCTTAAAATATTTAAATAAAACTTTAAGCGGTCACTAATATAAATAAAATAAATATTATTTTATAATTTTATTATTTTGTAAATAAGAATTCAAATTTTACATAAATAAATAAAAAACTATCAATAATAGAAATGGTTGTTTTTGACAATAATTGTTCAAAGTTAACTTCAATGCATTTGGCTACATGCTTATTGAAGGATCGCCTGATTTTAAATAACAAGCGTTCGTCTTGAAACATTAACACCGCATCTTGAATTCTTTGCCATAGTTGCTCCCGACTATTTATCGTTTCATTATAAACAAGCGATTTCATGTATCCCCATACACAAAAATCAAGGGGATTTAAATCGGGGCAGGCCAAGGCAATTGGTTTCCACGACCTATCCATCGATTAGGAAATTCGGCATTTAAGTAGTCTCTGACAAGCCTGGAATAATGTGCTGGGACACCATCTTGGGTTGGCGTTTGCTGGATACGACAGAAATTGGAAAATTCCAATCTAGCTGGAAGATCAACAGCCAGCAAATTCTGAACAGGCGTAAAGTGGTATGGATAAAGCACTTCTTGGTTAAAAATTCTAGAATTAGTGGATTTACTTGCTGGAGCTGCTGCAGCCATACGTTTTGTGCTAATTTCTGGGTTTTCAGCCAGACGAACAAGTATTTCTTCTTCCTGCTTGGGTGTAATAATCTTCGGACGTCCTCCACTATTACGTTTTGGACGCAAGGATCCTGTTTCTCCAGTCTGGCGTATAGGCTTCTAAAAATTTTAAAATCTGGCTGCCTTCATTTGGATACATACATACAAATACCGCATAAAAAACTCCTTAAAAATCCCCACACTGCTGACAAATGAAAATAAACTTTGACATAAATGAGGTTTCAAAGTGCTTTCATTGTATTTGTTTTTACCAAAGCCTACTGTGACAAATTTCACATTTACAAATCAAAATTTAAATGGGCGCATTCGAAAATGTAATTGAAAATATCTCGAGAACGGTTAATCGGTGCGACATTTACAAAGTATACCTTTATTGCTTAAAAATGACGGAAAAACTGATATTTTTAATAAAAACATAATTATGCTAAAGCCCAAGAAAGTTACACTTCTTTTTATGTATCCAGAGTACCGCAAAGGGCGCCCCCTACAATCTACATCAAAATTATTATTAACAAGTTCAAATTCCTTTCCCCAAAAAACCCCTAGTCACAAAATTTTGTGCAAAAATATTTATTCAGAAATAAGTTATTTATGAAAATTGAAAATTAATTTTTTACTTGGACATACTGTATCTCGGTTATTACCAGCTATTGAACTAAACTAAGTATGGCCAAATCGCAGTATTTTTACCCAAGGAATCTGCAGTTTTCCCGTGTACCATTAGTTATGGGACACCCTGTATAAACTTACATAAAGTATACCTTTAGCCTAATGACAAATTAGATCACAAGGTTTTTGATGTAATAAACATTTAAAGTAAGTTTTTTTTAAGTTTTCTATTTTAACGAAGTTGACGGCATTTCTTAATATGCAAAAAAAATATTACAAAGTTTTGATTACGTTTAGGCGTAAAATTTTTTTAATTCTTAGTCCGATATTAGTGACTTTTTTTAGGGAACTGTACGTTTTAACGTGTTCTACCAATTTTAAGTAACTTGACAATTAATTCGACATATTACTTATACACGGATAATTGAAATGTTATTTCTTATCTAATTTAAAAACAGTCTATGGAATAATATAATAATTTAGAGTCATCTATTCTTTATATTTTGTTGGTTGATTCATGTTAATATATGCATTTACTCTCATACAAATGCACAATGATTTTGGTTGTCAATAATTCAAATCTTCCTATAATTTCATTATTGTTGTCGGAATAAGAATACAATTTTTGATGGATAAACCAAAGACCATCAGGACGCAGAAAAAAGTATTGTTGTAAACAAGATTTAATTACAAATTCATGTAGAAACAAACTTAGACCACCAATTTTTACTTAAATATGCTATATTATTTAAAAACAAACATTTTAACTTAAATATACCTAAATATTTTGTATTGCTTCCTCTAGTCCTAATTACCATCTGTACAAGTCGGTTCATGTTCATACGATAACGGAACCTCCTCCCTGACTAAGAAAATACTGAATTGCATGAGAAATTATCATTGACACATTGAAAGAAAGGAATTATGATGGGCGCTTTGATTTTTGCTCTCTCATCCAAGGAGAGTTAGAAGAAGACCGTTTTTTTTCCAAGAAGTATAATTTTTTCCGATAAGGCAACATTTTCTTCAAATTGAACTGTCTCGTCACAACATTGTCGCTGGTGGTCAGAGGAAAATCCCAACTTACAATAAAGTCTCGTGACCAATATTCATTTAAAACGAACGTGTGGTGTGGATAGATTAATAGGATCGTATTTTTTCACCAATCTATGAATGCCGAACGTTATTTGCAATTTTTGCAAAATCAAATCAGTGACTTCATGGACGAACTACCTTTACAAGAACGTCAATGTATTTGGTTCCAACAAGAAAGTACAATATGCCACAGTACCTTAAATGTAATGGGCATATCTTGAACATTTGTTCAATGGAAAAGTTATGCACAGATATTCATATATTTTTTGGCCTGCTAGACCCCCTGACCTAACCCCTTTAAATTACTTCTTATGGGGTTTGTTCGGGTTTGTTTTGTACTTTAAAAAAAAGTGTACCAGCAATGGCCTTTTCATGATGTTAATCATTTGGAGACGATAATTACACAATAATTTTTTTTAACGATAAAACACAAGCACTATAGGAAGAATCCGTTAGGGCACTTTGGGAGTGATGTGTGTGCGCAAAAAGCGATTCACGTTGGTTTTGAATCGTTGGAAGTTATATTCGTTGGGAAAAACGACCTCGGGAAGGTCGTTCCATAAGGATGAAGCTTAACCACACATGGATGGGCGGCAGTGGCTCGTCGTGTATTTCTGCTATTCGCCGCTCTGGGCGGAATTTAAGAGGCCAAGTTCAGCCGAGCACTTTCCATGAAAATATCTGCAAAAGAGAGTCAAATCCCCAAAATGTCTTCGATGTTCTAGGCTGTCGAGGTTCTTCGTCAGAACGTGGTCTCCAATCAGACGGATGGCCCTCCTTTCGATGGAATCCAGTAGCCGAAGAGTATGTTTGGGTGCAGAGCTCCAGACATGGGAGCAGTACTCTAGTGTCGAATCTGGGCTTTGTATAGTGTCAAAAGTTGTTGAGGTGTAAACAACTTTCTGGTTAGGAAGAGTACACCAAGTTTCTGAGAAGCTATCTTGGCGATTGCCACAACGTCTATGATATGCCTAGACATATTTCCTCCCAGATTTCCTCCCAGATCATGCCGGGAAATTTCTCCAGAAATGATAAGGAAAGTATTAAGGAAATTTGTCACAAGAACGATGAAATGTATTGAACGAGAGGGTGGATATGTCGAGGCATTAGTGGAATGAGTGAAAATTAAATTTCTATTTATTTCTAGTATTATTATTGTGTTAGTTATACAATTAGTATGTTTTTTCTTATTTGCAATATAAATGCATATATGCATTCATGACGGACATGTTTAAATTGCAACATTGTTAAATAAAATAATGAAACGAAGAGGTTATCATGTTTTTAATAATTACAAGAGATAAATGTTCATTGCTAATTAATTAATAATGCAGAAAAAGTATTAAAAAATAACAAAACCTATTTTTTCATCGTAAATGGGCGTAACTGCATATTTAAACGTGGTTTTTAGTTCTAATCAACTTTTTTTAATAACGATTTTCGATATTGTCAAAAATAAAGGTACTTTGCCCTTGGGCAAAATTCATATTTTTTGACAAACCTCGTATACCCCTAGAAGAATTTCATATCTGGTTGCATTTTAGGTTTTAGACCATGCAGAACTTTTTATGAAGGATAACTTTTTTTTGGTAAAATTAATAATAAAAAAAGTTTTCCATATGGTTCCATCTTACGGAGACATACTGTATATATATATTACGTAACAGTTCCACAAATAACATTAGCCGTAATATGCCAAAACCGTGAATGTTTCCAATGGATTTTATGCAAAGTTGGCTGTGAATGACAACGTAAATATGACGCAATTTTAAACGTAAATATTTTTAATTTGGATATCATTTATGGGTATACTGATAAAGTATGAGTGACTACGATATTCAGATTGAGGGAACGCCACGGAAAATTACATTACAAGCTGCATCCGCAGCAAATAATTTATTACTAGAAAAATCCAGGGAGCGGTATGAAAAAGTATATCATAAATTTATTGACTGGTGTATTGATAACCATGTGAGTACCGAAAATGTTTTATTAGCATATTGTGATAATTTAACATAAAAGTAAATATATGAAGTCGTAGAAAAAGTATAGTACAGAACTCGAGTGGTAAGCCTGTTACACGCTGTTTCGAAATAAGTTTCCAATTCGTGCGTAATATACAGGGTGGCCCATCGAAACAGTCTAGCAAAAAACTCGGACCCGTAAACTTTTGTTTTCAGGGGGACACGAACAAACCACCCCCCTAGCGGGGGAGGCTACTGCCATTGTTTTTTCAAATGGGAATCGGTATGTTGTGATACATCTTTTTAAATGGCATTAAATTCTCTTTAAAATGGCGCTTCGTTTTGTAAATTTGAGCTACGCGACGCCGAGCAACGGAATTTGAAACATTTCACTGCACCTCTTATCAAGTACACAGGCTTGTGCGTACACAATTTTTTTTTAAGTAATAAGTATCAGTCAATTCAACTTTATCTTCAGTAAAGTGGTTGATCCAGATCTACATACGTTATTTCTGCGCTATTATTTTCTTTTGATTTCATCGTGACATAAAAAATGGTTTATTCTATTGAGGAGAGAGTGGAAATTATTGAATTGTATTTTATAAACAATCAATGTGTAAGAGTAACGGCAACTTTGTTTAATTATAGACATCCAGATAGACACGTACATTATGGTTATATCCTAGAATTAGTGGCAAAATTTCGGCAAAGTGGTTCAGTGGCAAATAAAAAAAGGATCATTGAAAATCCGGTAAGAAATGAAGTAGTAGAAGTAGCTGTTCTGGGTCAAGTTAGTATGAATCCAACATTAAGTACCAGAAAAATGTCTGATGTAACGGGAATTTCGCGGACCACTGTACAGAGAATTCTGAAACATCATAAATGGTATACCCATACAAAATTCAACTTCTCCAAGAATTGAATGAAGATGATAATGACCGCCGTTTACACTTTTGTGAAGTAATGTCAGAACAAGTATTAAATTTTCCGAACTACTTTTTTAACGTTTGCTTCTCAGACGAATGTTCCTTTTTTCTTAATGGCACTGTCAATCGACATAACTGTCGTTACTGGTCCGACACGAATCAAAGGATTTACCACGAGGTTCATCCTCAAAATCCTCAGAAACTAAACGTATGGGCTGGTATTTTCGGTGGTCACATAATTGGACCATTTTTTTTCTTTCCGGGAAATTTAAATGGAGATACTTATTTAGACTTGTTGGAGAATGCTGTCAACCCAGCGCTGATGGAAATTATGGAAAACGACCAACGTTACCAGGAAGAAAATCCAATATTTCAACCCGAATCCTTAGAAGATTTACGGAACCGCATTACTAATGAATGTCAACAAATTACACCAGATGTTCTTCACAATGTCCGAGAACACTTTGAACAGTTGTTGTATGTATGGAGGTGAATGGCGGACGTTTTCAACATTTAATAAGATAACATATAAGTATTACTCAATAAAATTACATTTTTTAAAACGCAATTTCTCGGCGGCGCGTAGCTCAAATTTACAAAACAAAGCGCCATTTTAAAGAGAATTTAATGCCCTTAAAAAGATGTATCACAACATACCCTTTCCAATTTGAAAAAACAAGGGCAGTAGCCGCCCCCGCTAGGGGGGTTGAGATTACAGGGATGAAATTAATAGTGAAATGTGTCCCCCTGAAAACACAAGTTTACGGGTCCGAGGTTTTTTTTAATTTTCACATACACAGCCGTAAACCTTGCTGGAGTGTTTTCGATAGGCTTCTTACCACTCTTTGTAATATACTATTCTAAAATTCGTCGAGGCAAACAGCTTTACGCTCGATTCATATAGGTATCTACCAGCACGTTACGTGGTGGACACGCTACGTGGTGGTAAATATTAATCATTCGCTGGATACGAATACGCCTAGGAAAATGCTTAAAATTATTTTTTGTATCTGCCATCGAGTAAGCTCGATTCATGCTACCAGCACGTAGCGTGTTAAGTACGTAACGATATTCTTGATGATAAACTATTCCGTTTCTGCACATACACGCTCCACTCGACTTCGCTAGATACAAATACGCCTACCAAGGCCGGATTTAGGATCAGTGGGCCAGTAGGCTAAATCTGTAGCGCGGCCCCTACAGGGCAATTTTTTTTTAAATTAACCTAAAAACCCGCATTTTCAGTAATTATCCAATTAAAAACTTAAAATAAACGTTTATTATTTCATTATAGAAAATGTAGGTATGACATTCCCGCAGTCCTATACAGCTTTTAGAATTGATGAACTCATGAGATGATAAAAATGAAAGGACTCAACATCATTAAGGTAATATACCTCCTCCCCGAATTGAATCTGAAATTGACAATTACTGTAATACGAACTTTCTTCTTTAAATACACTATTTGTTGTATGAGATTAGGATTTCTTCTAGAAATTTTACTGTTGAGGTGATTGTGCCAACCCTCCAGATAATTCGTTACTCTGTCTTTTATCATAGCACACCCACATATATCTTATAATGGCATTTTCCATCCACTGGTCAATAAAATAATCATTGAAAATTTACATTTTGTCACAGCTCGGTGCACTTTCCATGATATGTAACCAAGCATCGTCTAATTTTTCAGGTGGAAGGAAAGAAAGAAACCGAAGGGTTCATAGGAAGATATCCAAATAATCGCAGGGCGAAATAAGAATAGTTTTAAATATAACAAGTACCTACAGTCTCAAAGTAAGAAGTCCTCAACTACGAAGACACCCTGGGAGACCAATCAACATTACCGGCTTGTGAAGCTACGAATTAAAACGAGAATGTATACTTCAAAAACATAATTTTACTGAATGAGAAATAGGCAAATGAAAAAGAGGTTCTATACAGGTACAGGTCGACAAGTTTTTCTGTAACTACGAAAGGAATGAGAGCAAAAAATCTGGGCTTAACAATGTTGTCACATATATTAAATTTTAATTTAATATGTAATATCTTACAAGGAAAACCTAAATTTGCATTTACGCATTTAAAATAAATTGTAATAATAGTTACTTACATAAAAAACCAATATTCTGTTATAGTTTCAATGTTATTAAAACCGTCTTTTCAAACTATTTATTTTCATATTTAAATACAAAATAATATTTTTTTGATTAAAGTACTTTTAATCTAAATATATGGCATAGTCCATTGTCAATGGATACAGGTAACAGCTAATTTGATTGGTTATATCCCAGACAGTTAATAGCACATGCGTCTCGCCAGACAACCTATGAGCCATCGGGCTTGTTCGGCGGTGTCCGATATTTGATGGATGTACTCACCGATGGAAAAGGCAATAGTTATTGTATTGTGTTAAATTGTGTTTTATAAATACATGTTCATTGTATCGTGTTTTAGGGTGTTATTTTAAAATTTTAAACTTTGTGATAATGAATATGAGTAAGTATGCTCGTGGTAAAAACCTACACTGTCAGATCTTTGATTGGAAATGCTTATAGGGTAGGTGAAGAGGAATCACAAATCAATACTAATATTAAGGAGGTTTTCGTTTGAAATGATTACAATATGCCTTTTTTATGTGTACCAGACAGGCCTGTATACAGTTTTCTGTTGTAGTTCTACCGTTTCCTATTTATTATTTAATTTATCTTTTTTTAGTACCTACTTATTTTCTTTAAAAAAAAATTTAGTTTATGTGTACCAGGCAGATCGTTTACCGTAATCTACCGTCACGTAATTTTCGACCTGGCAACACTGCAAGTAGGTAGTAGGCTCGGTAGTAGCATGATACAATAAACTAAAGGTAGGATATCTAACCGTCCCAATTTCGTCTGCCGTGCGCATGGTGAGTAAGTTTTAAATCTCTTATGGAAGTTTACATTGCTGTCATCGTTTTTAACTCTTTTTTGAATGTATTAAAACGTTTTAAGCATGTCATTGTAATGATATATGAAATGAAAGAATAATATATGACGAGTATTTACGTATATCAATTTCATAGAAATATAACACACAAATACCACTAAAAAAAGAAAAGATATCAGAGAAATTTTTCGCGGCCATTTGAGCCGGCGACAATAGCCGAAGCATGCCGAAAGCTGCTCGCCGACCACTGCTGGTTTTGAAACAGTGTTGCCAGACTTTTACAATTGTAATAGATCCACTACTATTTAACATTCTTGTTGTGGGGCTCCCCATATGAAATTTATGTTCAATCTGAAGGTGGTCCCCCATCTAATAGGAAAGTAACGACCTTTTTTTCGTACTATTATTACTCTGACGCCGTTTTAATTAAAAGTTTTTACGTTTAGTGGTATGTGAAATGAAAGAATAATATCATGGTATTTAGGAATATTTATTTCATGAACATACAACAAAGATTAAAGCTAAAATACGACCTAATTATCTTTCCGCTTACACAACTGTATCCATTTTAATTGTTTGTTTTTATCTTTAGGAAAGCGGAAAAACCTTATATTTCTATTAAATGTCTTTGCCTGGTTATCCATATCACAACCGAACATAGCGCACCTCATTTTATGAAAATTAAGATATTTTTTTAATAAACACAAGACTATAAGAAAACGTTCTGGTAAACTTACAAAATGTCCACCAAAAACTACGGCAACCATGCAGCAGTGTTGCCAGACATCCGTTATCGAAAGAAATAGAGTGCCGGTTCGAAACCTAATAGGAATAGTAAAAAACGGGTCAGAGTAAAAAGAGTACGAAAAAAAGGGTCGTTACTTTCCTATTAGATGAAATTTATGTTCAATCTGGAGGTGGTCCCTCCAGATTGAACATAAATTTCATATGGGGAGCCACACAACAAGAATGTTAAAATACTAGTGGATCTATTACAATTGTAAAAGTTTGGCAACACTGTTTCAAAACCAGCAGTGGTCGGCGAGCAGCTTTCGGCATGCTTCGGCTATTGTCGCCGGCTCAAATGGCCGCGAAAAATTTCTCCGATATCTTTTCTTTTTTTAGTGGTATTTGTGTGTTATGTTTCTATGAAATTGATATACGTAAATACTCGTCATATATTATTCTTTCATTTCATATACCATTACATGCATAAAACGTTTTAATACATTCAAAAAAGAGTTAAAAACGATGACAGCAATGTAAACCTTCACAAGAGATTTAAAACTTACTCGCCAAGCCACGTGATCATCGGCGTGCAATCATACCTATACAGGGTTGCCAAACTGTGGGTAATTCCCCAAAATGTGGGTAATTTTATTGAATGTGGGGTTTCTGTGAGGAATTATTATTTGTGGGGAATTTTAGTGAACCTGAGATTTCCCGATTTAATTTAAATTATCTAGGTAACTAAATATCATATTTGACGGTCACCGCTGATATGCAGCTTTAGTTATTGGGGAGGCTTTCATTTCTTTGTTTCGTTTTTTTCAAATTTAAAAATAATTATCTCTTTGTTACTTATACTGCCATTTTCGAACCCATCAGTAGAAAGGCTTTTTAGCAACTTAAATGATATAAAAACGAAAGCTCGTACAAATTTAGATAATTCGTCAATAAAAGCTCTTTTACACACTAAAGAAGGGATTAAACTAAATGGAGGCGTCGTGATTTTTGAACAGGATAAAGAAATGTCGAAAACAAATATGTGGGAAAAAAATGATAGATTAATTAGAATCCGGTTAATTATTATTTATTAATTTAATAATATTAAAATAACCATTTGTTTAACAATATGTTTATTTGTAATACAATGTTTATATCGAAGTAAAAAGTTTGTAATTACGTTACAAAGATGAATAAATAAACACAAAATAAATAATCGTTTTGTTTATAATAAATTCCTATTCCCCAAAATTCAAAATGCTATATAAAGCCGAATAAATTGTAGTGCGGGGTATTGTGGGTAATTACGAATCTTTTGAGGGTATTTCTTCCGAGTATCATTGGCAACCCTGTACCTATAGTTACTTATACCATGCGGTAGTAGGTAGTCCTTTGGCTTCTGATAAATCAGGAACTTTTTCAATACCAGGAATATGGGTCTTCTCATTGGTCTGGGTGATTTATATATCTGATTAGAATCAAGGTAGTCGGCTGATTTTGAAAAGGCTTGTACCGAGGGTCTACATGGTATGTAATTTTTCAATCATCATATAACATGAACTCATCAGAATGGTTTGAGTATAGTATTGCAGGAATACTTATCGAACTTCACTTAATTAAAATATAATTAAAAAATTCCATAAAATACAAGATGTGCTATTTTAGAGAGATACGTATCCGAGGATTATTTATTTAATATATATTTTAGGATATGCTCCTTAAGTAGGTAGGTACCTACTTATACTTACAATTAAGAGGCAGATACCTAAGTAATTTTAAAATGAATATGAAATTTTTCTATAATACTTAAGAATTTTTTGTATAAATAATTAATGTATAGAATGTATTTAGTTTGTGGCATTATTTGGATACCCAGATAGGTCCACGGAATGTTTACATCCCCCTATCCCCAATAAAATGAGGTTATGTTGAACATCTATTCATTATATTTTGGTAACCTTATGTCCAGTATATTGTCGGAAGTATATTTGACCATAATTTATACCTAATCACATAAGAAATAAGAATCACAATACTTTTAAATCAAAAAATTAAATGGCCACTTTCAATAGACAGAAAACACAGTTTATTGATTAAACTAATACTTTTGCCAAATTGCATTTTTCCCACGAGCTTAAGCGGTCAATAAACTTTATAAATATATCTGAAAGTTTATAAATATTATAAACATTTCTTTTTATTTAAATAATTATCACATGTGCAAACAATAACAAATAAAAATACATAACCAACAAAATATGTGAATCTTACGGGTTTTTATTGGTAATCCAGTGATTATTTTCACTAAAATTGCACTTTCACCAACTCCACGGTTAAAAAACTGTACAACATGATGCGAAAAACTCAAATACACTAACTAAGAGCACCAAATTATTAGAAAAATCCGATCGAAACAAGATTTGTTGTCTCGCACAGCGGCCATATGCGATTAGACAGACGGATTAAATTTATTTATGCTTTTGGGCATGTCGCGCCATCTAGCAAGACCTTCTATAAGATTTCCATTTTGCCCATATAGAAATCTCTTATATCAACGTTTCTCGAAAATCAATTTGTTCTGCGGGAATTTTTAACCGACATGGGTCGAATTCCAGTCAACCAGTGCAGTAAGGAAAACAATGAATCAGTAAGTCAGTGCAGTTTTAGACCGTAAGGTCACCCACCTCCTATTTAAATTGGTGGTGAGTCATTTTATTATGCAAAATAATAGGGAAGACGAAAGAAGCCATACCACTAGAATCTTCAAAATTTTGTTCGGGTTGTTTTTTAAAGTTATTACCCCGATATTTTTGGAACAATAATTAACTTGACCTGATTTTTTGCATTTTTTATTTAAGGTACCTACACATATTAATTTTCCTAATTTGCCAATTACGTACATCATTTATAAAAAAATTTGTTATTCGGTGCTTTGTAGTTTTATCCGAAAACCAGGCGAATAGGTATACACGTTTTAGACAGTGTCGGACTGGGGCCATTGACCCACCGGGTAAAACATCGAAGTGGCCCATATGCCCATATTTTCTACTACCTGAAGATAAGTAAAATTTAAAAAAGCAGAAACATATAGATACAGGGTGTTTTATAAAGGCCGGCCACCGGCCATATCTCAGTAAGTACAGGGCATAGAAATTCAGGATAAAAAAAATCATTAAATTGGCAATGAGAAAATCTTAGATATTATTTTTGAGTTTCGCATATCGCCGCAGAGGGGGCACAATTGAAAAGTAAATATTAAGATTCAAAATTTCTCCGAATATTCCCACATTGGTAACATCGTTAGAAAGTTTGGACAATTCTGTATCATTTTGGCATAAGGCTCATTGGCGTACCGACCTTGATAAGAGTGGGGGTTTGTTCGGGTTTGTTCAGTTCCAGTTAATTGAGTTTTAAAAACGGGTAGAGATTTGACCGCTTTAATATAAAACGAAGAAGTAACGGAATATTTATGAAAAAACGAAATGGCGAATGCGTCATGAGCCCTGACTCGCTGTTAAACAATGTTCTTTGTAAATTTCGAATATTCTCCAAATATTCGTAACATGAAATATATTTCTGAAATTTTTTATCACTGCCCGTACGAGTTATGTATTTTTCCTGTATTCGTACAAAGCGGATTTTACCAAGAGTCAGGCGCAGTTACGAGAATAGATCAGCTGTGTCGCAACTGCGCATGTTTCTGGGTAACGCTTGCAGCAAGTAATACCCACTTAAGTATTCAGTAAACATACAGGATGAATTTACACTATTTGATGCTCCCTTACTAATAATATTATTCTATTGTTAGTTTGAACTAGTAACTGGTGTGGCAAAAAATACCTACGCATTGAAAGAAAGACTTAGTTAAGTTTATTATTAAAATAGTAATAGATACTAACCATAATTTATGGCTAAATTGTAACCTACATTTTTAGTTAAAATTACAAAAATATTTAGTAAATCATTTGTATGAAAATTGTTTGTAAAATTTACTAAAATCATTTGTAAAATTTAGTAAAATCTTTTGTACAAAAAAAATACTTAAATAATAGCCAGTGAAATACCATACATTTTAAAATACAGTGAAATCTCCCATAACGTACACCTCTAATAAGCGGACATCTCTATTACGCGGACATTTTTTCATCGTCCGGAACTAGGTATATGAAATTCCATGAAAATCAACCTCTCTAGGGAGGACGCGGACAGGCTGTTTTCATACAAAGAGTGCGAAAACCCTCCTTTAAACGGGCAAAAGAATTTTAAAAGTATTTGGGTGACGAATAAGTACGGTGCAAAAACTCTCTGAAGACAGATCGGCAACCAATCGCGTATGAGTGGCAGAGCGATAGGACTTCGCCGAATGAAAGTATGTGTGATTCCCCGACAGCAGTCCGCCGTTTATTTGTCACAATTTGTGAGTTGTAAGGTTAAAATCGTAAACAAACGCAGAAAAATGTCGCGTTTTGAGTCTGATAGAGAATATTGATGTTGTGGAAGTTTGTAATTTGATAACAATGATTTGGGCGAGTTCATTAACATTGATAGCAATGTGCTATTAGAAGATGATAGTGACCCCATTCCTACCGATTATGTAGTCCAAACTGAAACCACATCACTATCTGACGACTCGTATGAAGAAGTCGAATGCAGTATTCAAACAAATGTCAACAATTATTACAAGCAATTAGTATGGTAAAGGAATTATAAGAGCATGCAAAGAATAGAGGTGACTCTACAGCAATGGAATTGTTATCAGACTTGGAATTGCATTTTCTAGATTGCAAGTTTTAAAACGCAAACACGTCAAACTACGTTATTAGATTTTTTAGTACTACATCCTAACTAAAACTAGTGTATTTTTGTTATGTTATGTTTATTTGTACATATATATACATAGTAATAATTTTACATTTACATATTACCTAATAACAAATTTCCCATGGGCGGACACCTCTATTAGGCGGACACATTTAGACGGCCCCGTAGGTGTCCGCCCAAAAGAGGTTTCACTTTATTTAACTTTTGGAGTTATAAATAAATTATTTTCATTATACATTCGTTGTCCAATTTACAATATATTTTTTAGTAATGAGTTGACTTAAATTTATTAGAAATTCTAACTAAGTATACTTTTTTAGAATTTAGGTGTATTTACAATATTATTTTGGTACGGATTAATAATGAAAATTGTAGTTAATACAATATTTTATAGGAAATCATACATTAAAATCTTTACTATAACAATTTTACTATATGTTTGTTCCGTGAACATACATTAGTTGTAAAATTTAAAATATATTTTAGTATTTACTTGATTTTACTAAATTTATTAGAAATCCTAACTATACTTAGTTTTTTAGTTTTTTTTATAAATTATGTTTATAATATAATTTTGGTACGGATTACTAATAAAAAATGTAATTAATACTATATTTTATAGGAAATTTTACATTAAAATCTTTACTATAATAATTTTACTATAGTCTTGTTTCCGTGTAGTAAAATTATACCTGTCATTTTTATGAACGTGCCTTTGCCAGCCTAAAGTTACCTGACTTACTTATTTTCAGTGGGTTTCTATACAAAAAGAACTTTCTTCTGCGAGAGAAAAGGACATATCGTCGACAATTACTTCAAAGTGTCAAAAGTTCTAATTAGTTTCCTGTTCGCTGTTTCTTTTGGCATGGCGTATCAAGTCACGTTTCTGTGTGGCTGCTTTCTTCCGGAGTTGCTAACAATTATGGCGGCTGGCTGAGAGGCCGAATTGGAATGACAAAGTAATTAAATCTGTACAAATTGAATTTGTAACAAAATATATTTAAAAAAGATTATAGGTTATAGGGTCTGATTGTTGTTAGCCCAAATTAGTTCTTTAATTAACAATGAAAGAGATACTACTTTCCAGTTGGGGGCTGGTTGCAAAACAGCCTGGAGGCTTGTCAAGATTACCTACCTCCCGTATTGTTTATAACATTTTTTTCCATTCATTATAATTAAAAATTAGATAAAAAAGGTAGTTCCTAATTTACGACATATTATATTGTGCTTTGACAGTGTGAATATATTTCCCGACATGTAAAATAAATTCTTATTTTATTTTATTAAATGCACCTGTCTCTTCCTATGTGACGTAAGAATGTAAAAATTCGGACGATATTGTTTCGATGTTTTTAGTGACATTTCCTGGATAATGGTGAAATAGAAGAAACTACAACTGTTCTACACAAAATGGCCTATAAAGTGTTTAAAGAATGCAACAAAATCACCCATTTCAGAAATGTTGTTTCTGACATATTTTCAAAAAAAGTGTTTAAGTCTCCAGCAAACTTATGGTATGGATATTAAATGTTAGAAAAAAATTATCATTTTATTATTATTAATTTAATATTTTCACAATAGGTACAAGTAATTATTAAATAATGTAGTAAATTACAATAATTATTTCGAAAGCCAGATTAAAACGAACAACATTAAAACAAACAGTATAATATTAGTATTGCTGTAAATGGAATTAAGGGCTTTAAAATGAGGTACCACGTGATATTTTAAAACTTTTATCCCACTCCTGCGCAAGAGTTTAAATAAAAACGGTTATGGCAGTGTACCTACACCTTAATAATTTAGTTCCCGCGTCTGAGCATTTTTTCAAATAATGGGCCTCAGCACACAAAACCAGCGCATTTTCGTTTGGCCGCCCTGTGTATATATTTTATTAATTTATGATATTAGTGATTCATGTTTATGAACAAAATATAAACGAATTTTACGTGGTACATACGGTTAGTATGATAGGTATCAAACTCCTTTTATAGTTTTCATTCTTAATAAAGTATGGTTTACAGAAGGTTTAAGGACTACTACTATAAGTTACTTTAATCTGACGCTATTTTTAAACCTACACTAAATAAGTAAATTAAGAAATATACAAAGGACAGTCATGGACCAAGTACCATATACCAGATAATTAGAGGATTCGTCCGCTCTAAAAATATGCCGATTCCATGGCCCGAATTAAGCAAAATATTAGGTTTTTAACATACATTGGAAGGATGATACTTATGTGGGTGTGCCAAAGTTATTATTATGCAAAAAATACACAGACAAAATTATCAGTCAATGAATTCCCGTGAAAATAAGTAACGTATTATTCTTTTAAAAATCATAATTTAATAGTTTTATGATGCTCGAAGGGTTGGATAACGAGAGTAGCGAGTGATATTTCTTTCTCACATAATAAAATTACACTTTTAACACACGCGTCATACTATTTTTATTTACAAACACTATTAAACCAGTAATACTAACTGCATGAGAAAAAGAAAACTATTAAACCAGAGATCTCTAATATGATCAAAAAAAATAATACTTTTCTACCAAATTCAAAATTAAAGCCATAAAATGCCTAAATCATGTGACTTACCTTATTTCTTTATGGTTAGTTACATGACAACCAACAATGTAGGGGTGTCCGGGAATCTCCCGGATATAAAGAAAACAAGTGAAACGAGTACTACAAGTTCACATAAACTTTTTTCGTATAGGTGTCCTCTTCGGAAATATGGGCTCGCAAAGAGCTCCAATGGAATTTTTGCACATAATTATTGAACCACCAGGTGTATTTACATTTTTTTTTTAATATGATGACCTGGTAAAAACCTTCAAATTACTATCTAAAAAAGTGTTGTGAATTACTCACAGAGAACTTTGGACAGCGGATTTTACATACTATAATCTGACGCTTTTTTTAAACATACATACATGACGTAGGTAAATTAAGACTATTGACAAAAAAGAAGTAGGTACTTTTTATTTATGTTGGTAATCCTAATCATTTTCGAGAAAACGTCATATTATTTACACTGAGTCCCCTAACTTCTGACGGGTTAAATATGAAAAAGCGGAATTTTGAAGGTTGAACATTTGATCGGAACAAAGATGTATCTTTTATTGAATAGTAATTTGGGAGCCCATATCTCCGAAGAGGAGACCTCTACGAAAAAAGTTATATGAACTTGTAGTAGGTACTCTTTTCAATTGTTTTCTTCATATCCGGGAGATTTTCCACATTTTCCCGAATACCCTGTATTATCTATTTTTGTTACTTAAAACTCGCTGTCTATTGAGTTATTACTCAATTAAAATACCCTTGAATTTATTTTTACTACTAGTGTTAAAAGTAGTGCACTTTTTGATACGAGTGTCATAAAATAACATTTTAGATACTGACGACAAGCGCTAAAATGTCTACTTTTTATAGTGTTTGTTCGGGTTGTATTTTTTCGAATTTTTTTATAAAACTTTCGCACACTCTTCATTTCCTAAAAACTCCCAATCAAAAAAGATTTTAGATCGAATAATAAATAAGGCTAAGTTTGGTGTCTTCTGTTCTATCTTATCGCTCTAGCATTTAAGAGAGAGATCACCATTGTTCAATAATTAATGCATCACGAGAATAACGGAGGCATCTGGTGAGCAAGCGATAATAAATTCGCTATTTCTTTACATTGTGGCTGCCACTACGAGATCTTGGGGAAGATCTAAAAAATATTGCACGAATCTACTTAACCATTGAAATAACTAACCTGCGACTCCACTCACAGAATATTGAATATATATTTTAAGAACTCGCTTTATAGACGATTACATTTTTATACATCACATAAAAAATATAACTTCTAAGTAGTAAGCAAAAGTTATGTTTGAGAAATCGGTTTCTGAAAAAAATTACCAGTTATAATCCTGGATACAAGGTATGGGTTAAAGAACCTCAACTAATAGATAAAGCCCATAATAAATGTTATGTCCCTTCGAAGTAAAAGCACCCAAACAAATCAAATATCCAAAATCAATTTTGAAGATTAAAACCCTACTCCTAATAGTCTTTTCGTTTTGACTCTCTGGGTTAATACTATATCAGATGTCAATTCAAACAATGATAAAATTCTTCCTTGTTTGGTAGATAAGTTACAAATTCCCTTCTTTAGAGTTTAAGTTCACATGCAAATTAATCTCCTAAAATAAATTTCTGATTCGGTAAGTCAAAAATAAAGAGAAATTATGACTTATGAAGGAAACGTGTATATAACGAAATGGGTAGTAAGTACTATTTGGACATCCATAACGGGTAATTTAAATACCTTAACCTTAACTACTGCATAGAAAAAGTAATCCATGACTTTAAACCTTTAATTCCACTATTCCAAAACTTCAAATAGATGATCTACAGATTAAACTTATGATAAAGATGTCCATTAATCCATTGAATACAATTTTCAGTTAACGTTTCGGTTCATTCATAAACCGTCAGAACTATTTTAACAAAAATTAAAAAGAAGCAATATTTTTTGATGGGGTTTAAAAGCAAAATTCCTATTTTATGTTAGAGTTAGTCATGTTTAGAATGAAAACAAGAAAATATATAAATGACAGAATAGACATACCTTGTAGAATTCTCACCCACTTGCACTAAGATAGCATTGAAAATAACATTTTGTCACGTTGTTTAATGGATGTGAACTAAACTATTTTAGCAGTAGGGCAGGTTAATATTTAGTTACAATAAAATAGAAGGTATGCATATTTAAATAATTTACATTTTGGGTTTTTGGCCTGTTTTTACCTTTACAATAGGGTTTGGGAATTCCTTTATTAAAATTATTTGGTGCCAGTGTTGCTTTTATGATGGTAAAAATTTGCATTTAGTTTGATGTAATTATATTATTATATTATTGTATATATTACTAAGGTTATCTGTATCAGTTCTAAAATTAATCGTATTATTGTTTTTTTTGATATGAATCATTTCTTTGATATTGCGTTTTTTGTAATTTGTCTCGTAATCTAATCCTTGAACCTCGTCGAAATTAAAGTTGTGAAGGTAATCTAATGAGTGTTTCGATAGAGCAGTTTGGGATTGATTCGTATGGCGTAGACTGGTTTTATGTTCTTCTATTCTATTTTTGAGATATTGTTTTGTTTGGCAAATGTACGTTTTAGGGCATTCGGAACAATCTATTTTATATATCAGATTTGTGTGATTTAATTTTGGTTCTATGGGTTTTAATTTTTAAAAAAGTTTTTTTGTTTGGTTATACGGTTTTTCTGCTATGGTTATGTTATGTGGACTAAATGACTGCAGTAAAAGTACCTGGGGCGATATCATTATTTATGACCGTTTGTTATTATTATGTGGAAAGGACCGGATTGTAATAATTATAATTAAATATAGGCACAGCCGGTAGGTTAGGTTGCTTAATTTATATTTAAATATCTTTTTGTGGTGAAATTTGTTAGTTTTTATTTCTTGCTGGAAGAGTTTAGTTGTATTACCGATATTATTTTACCAAACGTATAAATAACAGTATGTGGCGTCCATGGAAAAACATTGATGGTGCTTCTTCTAGTGTTGCAGTGAAAAAAATGCATTTATCTCTCGATGCTAGGGAAATTGTAAAAAGAGTATATACTTATTTACTCAACAGAGGACTTTATGCTACTGCGACTGAAACGTCTGATTTGACTAAGATACTTCTGACTACAGTGAAAAGAATCGCGTCAAATCCCATTAAATCTAGAAAGAAGCGTAAAGATGCCGGTTTCACCAAATATTTCGACGAAAGCGACAAGAACTTGATAAGGCGAAAAATCTACACCATGTACGAAGAGCAGCGTATCTACATTAGATTCTCTGAAGCAACGGCTCACCAATGATGAAACCCAAATAAGTTATAGCCGCACTAGCCTTTGGAGAGTTTTGTCGGAAATGGGATTCAGATACCGCAAAATTGACAAAAGGCAAGTAGGTACTCATGGAATCCCACCGTTTACAAAAATGGCGTCATGAGTATATAACTCTCCGAAATCCCGTTTTGAAAACCATCCTATAATTTACCTCGACGAGACTTGGTTTGATACGCATGAAACACCATCCAAAGGCTGGTCTGATTCTTCCGATAAGTGTAAAACAAAAGCTCCGTCAAATAAAGGAAAAAGAATAAGCATTTTACATGCTGGGTCAGAAAACGGTTGGGTTCCAAATGCCTTGTTGCTTTTTGCAAAAAACATTAAAGACTCTTGTGTGGACTACCATGAAGATACAACGGCCGAACTTTTTGAGAAATGGTTCAAGAATTGTCTTTTAGCAAACATTCCTCAGAATAGCGTGATAGTAATGGACAATGCGAGCTATCACAGTCGCCAATTACATAAAGCTCCAAGCTCAAATAATACAAAATTGGAGATTCAGAACTACATGGCGGCGAATGATATATATTTTGAGGAAAGTTATAAAAAAAGTGATCTTTTAGAAGTTTTAAAGACATTTTGTATAAAAAAAGTATATGTTTGTGACACATTGGCAGAAGAAATTGGACATACAGTGCTACGGCTCCCACCCTATTATTGTATTTTTAACCCCATAGAGCATATGTGGCACCAGTTAAAATCACTGGTTAGGTCTGAAAATATTTCTCCGCCTTTAAGTTCTAGTGTTGTAGAATTAATACGAAAATGCTTTAATGATATTCCCCCAGGTAGTTGGAAAATTCAGTCCGTCACGTAATAACTGTAGAAAATTCGTATATTAGTCTGGATCGTATAATTAATCCAATTATAATTAATTTTGATGAGGATAGCGATAGCGAAACAGAGCTATCAATAGAATGACATTATAAATATAACTAGTAATATTTTTAAAAATGTTATTTCATTTGATTACATTAATATAATCATATCATTACTTGTTTTCCTTAGTACGACCCTTCATACTTCACTTGTTTATTGCCAAGCTCTTGTCGACGCAATAGGACCGACCCAGGAAATCAGTAAGTCATATCCAAATTTCGTGAAACGTACTTTATCTGGCTTTTTTCCCAAATGCCTTTCAATTTAAATTTTTACTCTATCTATTATTAGCAAGGAGTCGCAACAAATGCAAATAGATATCGGGCTGACGCACCTTGTATAATTACATTTATAAAGACACCCCATTTTGCGAAAGCAAATTACAACGTAATGTTTAACCCTTCCGCTCTCACATTTACAACCCGCTGCATTTAATGAGATTTGTTATAAATTTTAATGCAGTTTGCATTCGGATGTGGGTACCAACATATATAATGAATGGAAATATAAAACGAAACGACACCCATGTACCCAAAAATTTACCCAGTTAGAATGGAAGAAAATAGCGGTTTGATTATAATTGAATTTATTGATTCACTAAATAAATTTTAATAAATTATATCACTGGAATTAGCAAAACATTTTCCATAATTGAATGGTACGTATGTATGTTTTGTTGTGAATAATTTTGACTACTATCCAATTGGAGACAATGGTGGCTGACTGGTAACTGGATCTGGTTTAGTGTTGGAAAAAACCGATGATTTTAATAATCAAGTACTTGATATTCGAGCGATTTTAATAATCGAGTGAATAGCTCGAGCGATTAATCACTTGAAATTCCGATTCACCATTGGTGAGTCTTTTTTATGACTAAGAAGAATGTGTTGATAAAACACCAGGGGTTGTTTTTGTAAGTTTTAGAAGTTTTGTCTAGAGTTTTTATTAAGGAAGAATAGTTGATTCAGATTTTTAAAAAAAATATGTTATTTCTTCATTTAAAAATTTACAATCGCCGCTGGCTAGCCAGTCAAAACCAAACCTATGTCGCGGTGAATCCACTAAGGGATTTGGCATACTTTTTTGTATGCACCTTCTCGTTTATGTGCCGTTAACAAAGACGTATGTCGTATCAGCCTTCTGAGCGTCAAACTCGAACGTCGCCAATCGGCACATTTCGGGTGGCGCGTGGCGTTCGGGTATCAAGTGAAAGGCGACGATTTTCGATTTATCGTTTGAATTTATAACTATAGTATTTCCTCCTATCGAGCCATTTTTCACTCGACCGATCACACTACCAAGCAGCACATTTCGCCCGGCGTCAAGCGAAGCTTGGGTATCGGATATTTTGAATAATCGAGTTATCAAGCGGTTTTCGCTCGAGCGATCACAATACTACTCTGGTTGGTTCGTTAAGAACTCAGGACGTCACGCAATACTTATATATGTGCTCAATTATCTGAATTATTATTATAAGAATAATAGGTACACCCAAAAAAATAAATACTCACTTTATGTATTTTGTTCCCCCGAATTTTTTAATAAATTTGAAAATGTTTGCGATTTATTTTAAATGCATATCAGTATTGTACGGACGACTGGAATAGGTGCATTGGTTACCAGAAGTCAAGGTCACGTCAATTATATTTGTTTTGTTTAATATTGCTATATTTTAACAGATGTATTAAAATAAATGTGTAAAAACTACTATATTTTAAAAAATTAAAGAAACCTTAGTTCTTCCTATCTTAGGCCATTGTACCTGATATATTCAAACCTATTCATATCGAATTAGACCATAAAATGCAAATAACCTCTTGAACTTTTTTTTCGTTATCTACATGTTCGGACGTTGTCGAGTTGTATCCCAACATAATGTTTTCACATGCGCTCCAAAAGGTACTTATTAAATATCTAAAATTTAATAAAAATGAGTTATGTTGTTTCTTCCAGAAAACCGTTCAATTATTTCAGCCCTCTCATTTCAGTAAAAGGGTTCTTAAAAAATACTACAATTGCTAGTAGAATTATTTTTACCACCATGAAACACAAAAACTTTCATGCCACAGAAGTTTACAAAACACGCAATTTATTAGGTCGGTATATGCAGTGGCGGCTCCTTGGGTCGATCCACGGTGCTATGGCACTACCTGAATTCATCAGCTCATAAAAGTTATTGACATTAATTTAAATAAATAATTTGTTAAGCCGTATTCAAATTCAACTCTCAGTTTTCAAGTAAGCAATGCGTACCTACACAATCGGGCAAATTATTTTCATTCCCAGCAACAAGTAGCCATACTGGAGCGAGGACCATTTGCTCAGGGCCGAGCCTAGGGTATCCGCCGCCCGGGTGCAAGAACAAAATATGCCGCCCTATTAGCGTACCTAGTCGAAATTTGATTAGTGATGCGAGATATGAGGTAAATTTCTAGTCTAGTCGGATAGAAAAGTACCTACCTTCCCCCGGAAAATATTCATTAGTAAAAATCGTCTCTATCTAGCAAATGAGTCTAGATCTTATTGGTGATAGGAGTAATTGGATAATTTAATGCCGATTTTGAGGTGTATGTATGACGCACCTACTGTTTGCATTTTAGATTGGGAAAATTAATAAAAACACATTTTCAACATTATTTATTGACAAATATATAAAAACGTAATGAAAATAAAATTTACATTCTTAAGGTAGTAAAAGAAAAGAAAAAATCAAAACAAAACGAAAAAATAACAAAAATAATATATTCCAATTCCTAGATGGGTTTAAATGTTAAAATCTACTTTTCTTACCTTCTTTAAAGCAAATTCTTTAATTAAATCTGTAACATCTATACTGGAACAAATATCTTCCTCGATACTAATTACTGCTAAATTTGTAAGCCTCGATTGGCTCATATTTGATCTTAAGTAGGTTTTAATAAGTTTAATTTCGAAAATGATCGCTCCCCATGTGCCACAGTGACCGGCATGGTTAAAAATATTTGTAACAAATAAATTAGGGAATATTCCTTTTAAATCGTTAATGACGAGATATGTTAATACTTCTTTGGCCGACATATTATTTTTATCAATAATATGAATTGACAGTGTATCAATTTCGTTGCAAAGATCAATTGCACTTATATCGATATTTCCTGTTTCTGAATCAGTTAATTTAATTTGTAAGTTTTTAGAATATCCCATTTTTCTAAAATTGATATTCTAATATTATCTGTTAATACCTGCGGCCAACAGGCTGGATCATTTAATAATTCCTTATTTACCTTAAGAATATCTTCACTAACTTCAGTTTGTGTATTTGCTGGCGTGTTCGTTGTAGCCTGATCCAGCGTGTCCTTTTCCCCTACTTCGGGCGCTTCGGCGTACGATTTATTTTCTTGCAATTTTTCCATTCGTTCTTCTTTGTCCTCGTTTTACTCAAAATATTGAACATGTGGGTCTTGGCTACATGAAGGTTGTGGTTCTTTATTACTCGTGGACACAATAAACTTTTTTAATGATCCAGCTAATCGTTTTTTGTCTTCCTCTTTTTCTAACTTTCTTTTTCGGTATTGTGAACCAGAAAGTCTCTTTCGACCGTCAGACACAGACATCTAAATAATTAAACTATGAATACAAATTTTGGTAAAAATTTAAAACATTATTTTTTTCATTAAAAAAATGCATAAGAATTGAACTAATATAAAATAATTAAAACCTACCGTTCACAATCACTAAATAAAAATAAATCAAATAGACACTGATCTCGTTCGGCTCGTTCCCTAATTCGTAATATCGTAATCTTTACTCTTTGCTCTTTGGTTTTCAACTAATCAACTTAAATTAAAAAAGTTAAAAAAAAGACTACGCAAACTTAGATAAACACGAAAACACGGCATTTTAAAAATAAAAAAATCCCACATTCTCAAAGTCGGTAAATAGTCAAAAGCCAAAAGAAAAGCCGCGGGCCGCGATCCCTTTATTCAAGTAATCTATTAATATATTCTGTCGTTTTTGCGGCAAGCATCTATTCTTTATTATTACCTATTTATTATCTTTTTTACGCCGCCCGATTCGCCCGAACGCTTAACGTCAACGCACTATTTTGGTATTGTTGTAATAATAAGAAAACAATATTTCGGAGAAATGCCGCTATCAAAGAAAGGCACTTTGCGACTAAATATTTTTGATGGGGTTCTGTTTGTTATTTTTTTATTTTGCCGCCCCGTGCTAGTGCCGCCCGGGTGCCATGCACCCCTTGCACCCCCGGCACGGCTCGGCCCTGCATTTGCTCTCAGTTAATGAAAGTTTTCCGCTAAAAATAATACACTGGCTTATGTGTTATGGTTAATATACAATCAAAACACCTTTTAATATCCATCATATTATGCCCGATATTTGGTAATTCAGATAAGATAAAACTACCGATAATCTTGTAATTTTAGTAAGTTACTGTTTATTATTGAATGGTGTGTACTGGCCCCACGCTGTGTTATGGGCCCGATACGCCACTGGGCATTTGTGATAGTAGTCAATCAATGTATAGTAAATTCAGTGTTATTTTATTCGATAAACGTCTTAAGCATTATTTGTTAAAACACATATTACACATAAAATATTTAATTAAAACACCAGCCTTCATAAATAGTTTGTTTGGGCTTGTTCGGGATTGTTCGAGCATCTATCCTAATACACATTTTCTGAAACCATTGGTAACGCGTGGCTTATATCGCCAAATGACGTTGCAGACGCTAAGCAGCGATGGGCAACTCGATCACTTCCCGTTTGTTTTCAATGGATGTTTTAAAAGTTTGCAGGCATTTTGTCTTATTTTAGTGGTATTTTAAATTTAATGATAGATATCTTACCTTGTGTCATTATATAGGTAATGTATGTAGGTATGTATTTAAATCCCAATATCAATAGAGCGTCTTTTCATGAAACGTGAGTACGGCGTCCTTAGGAGAATATATGGTTACTGTTTTCACTTTAACCTTAATTGGGCGTCCGTTCATTTTCTGGTGTATAGAGCGTCCGCTATATGCGGGTTCTTCCACACCAAGATGTTTTTAGCGTCCGGTTATCAAATAACCGTTTCACTTATACATCAATTTAGCGTCCCACAGCGTTGCCACGTTTAAGACTTGTGAGATTCCGTATATATTAATGTTTCCACCTACTATACCTGTACCAAGCGTCCTTAAACAAAGCACTATAATAAAGTTTACATTATATCGTTGATCTTTTGACTGCCATAAAAAAAAACTAATTATTCCTTATATAATAGTAATAATAATTTATTGTTAATAGCAATTGCTAACAATCTTACAAAAAAAATCATTAATAATATACATATCACATAAAAAATTATATATCACACAAAAACTTAATTGTAGTTCGTTCTCCCTATACATTTTCCCTAGAATAATGTTTGCATTTCCTTACAAATATTTTAAATTTATCGCTTTCTTAATATCACTAGTTAAGTTATTATATTGAACAAGTCCATTGTGGAAAACATCATTGTGACTGTAACGATTTGGAACTGTAGCTACATAGAAGTCCTCTCTGGATCTTGTTTGATAATCGTGGACATCTGATTTATTTTATATATAAAAATCATCGTGTTTAAAAATATGGCCTGTCTAACACTGAACGCCCCTATTATGTCTAGTATTACTTTAACACTAGTAAGTCTATGACATCACAAAATATATCGCATAGCTTGATTTTGCTTCCGCTGTAGTGTATCCTTTTCATTGATATTAAATAAAAATAAAATTGAGGTGCAATAATTGAAATGCGGCTGCATTATTGCTTTATAAATTATTTGTTTTATCCATTGGCTTAAATAAGAACTCCTTCTTCCGAGAAGCAATATTTTTTTGACACTTTTTTAGTTATGTAGTATGTAGTAACGTCAAATTCTCGTCCACCATGACGCCCAAATATTTGTATTATTCTACTTGTTGTATCTGTACATTATTTACATAAATTCCACCATGAGTCTTTGTTGAAATATCATTAAACCTACTTTTTATGAGCATGCATACATTTTTTCTTGTCATAAATGTACATCTTTTCGGGCAGAGCCAAAGTGAAAATTTTATTTACTTGCTCCCTAATTATTATACCATTTTTATTTGAATTAAACTCTTAAATAAATTAATATGTAGGTATTCGGTTTAGGGCACATTCCATTCCTTGAAAAGAAAGTTAATAAATCGATTTTCTCGACATTAACTCTACGATATTTTTTTAATTTTCCGCATTATTAGTACCTTATAAGTCGAATTATATGCCATAACTCGATTTTCCAGGAAAATTCGGTTTAGGATACATTCCTTGGAAATAAACTTAATAAATCGATTTTCTCGACATTGGCTCATACGATATTTTTTTAACTTTTCGCATAATTAGTTCTTTATAAGTCTAATTATATGCCATAACTCGTTTTCCACGGAAAATTCGGTTTAGGGCACATTCCATTCCTTGAAAGGAAAGTTAATAAATCGATTTTCTCGACATTGGCTTATACAATATTTTTTTAACTATTCGCATAGTTAGTACTTTATAAGTCTAATTATATGCCATAACTCGTTTTCCCAGGAAAATACGGTTTAGGACACATTCCATTCCTTGAAAGGAAAGTTAATAAATCGATTTTCTCGACATTGGCTCATACGATATTTTTTTAAACTATTCGCATAGTTAGTACTTTATAAGTCTAATTATATGCCATAACTCGTTTTCCCAGGAAAATACGGTTTAGGACACATTCCATTCCTTGAAAGGAAAGTTAATAAATCGATTTTCTCGACATTGGCTCATACGATATTTTTTTAACTATTCGCATAGTTAGTACTTTATAAGTCTAATTATATGCCATAACTCGTTTTCCCAGGAAAATACGGTTTAGGGCACATTCCTTGAAAAGAAAGTTAATAAATCGATTTTCTCGACATTGGCTCATACGATATTTTTTTAACTATTCGCATAGTTAGTACTTTATAAGTCTAATTATATGCCATAACTCGTTTTCCCAGGAAAATACGATTTAGGGCACATTCCATTCCTTGAAAGGAAAGTTAATAAATCCCACGAAATACGGTTTAGGGCACATTCCTTGAAAAGAAAGTTAATAAATCGATTTTCTCGACATTGGCTCATACGATATTTTTTTTAACTATTCGCATAGTTAGTACTTTATAAGTCTAATTATATGCCATAACTCGTTTTCCCAGGAAAATACGGTTTAGGGCACATTCCATTCCTTGAAAGGAAAGTTAATAAATCGATTTTCTCGACATTGGCTCATACGATATTTTTTTAACTATTCGCATAGTTAGTACTTTATAAGTCTAATTATATTCCATAACTCGTTTTCCCAGGAAAATACGGTTTAGGGTACATTCCTTGAAAAGAAAGTTAATAAATCGATTTTCTCGACATTGGCTCCTACGATAATTTTTTTAACTTTCAGCATAATTAGTGCTATTATATGCTAATTATATGCCATAACTCGTTTTCCCAGGAAAATTCGGTTTAGGCACATTTCTTGAAAATAAAGTTAATAAATCGATTTTCTCGACATTGGCTCCTACGTTATTTTTTATCACTAAATGTAGTCAAAAGTCAAGTAAGAGAATATATTTTTCTAAAATATCTTTATTTGAACATCAAATTTGTAATTATTTTTTAAACTATATACCGGAACATTATTTTAAGTCTCTCATCCGATTAGAAACTTTACGACTAACAATAGTAAGAAGCAAATAGCATAATTCTATATAATTTTTCGTACAGAATTCAAATTTTATTGAATATTTTTTATTGGAAACCGCCAATTTGACCAGACCAGATACAGAACATAGTTGGCATCACTTATTTCCAGTTTCGGAGATAAGAGTTCAAAAGTTGCCTTCTATGATTATGTGTTTCAAGTGTCTCACCAATTTAAAAAATAAATATTGTAATATTTCAAAGCCGATTTCTTGCACAAAGACATTTTTTAAAAGAATTTCGAGAAAAAAATAAATATCGAGTAATGTACCAACTTTCGAACACTAACTCGAAACTGTTAAAAAAAATGACAATTCTATGTTTTTGAAATCGGTCCGACCAGTCAATCTATTGGTCTGATGGAAATTGGCGGTTTTCATTTGAAAATATTCAAGATGGCGTCATATCTATTAAATTTTACAGGCAAAATTTCTTTTGATATAAAATTTGGATTCTGTACGAAAAGGTAACACTATTTCTTCTTTACTTATTGCCTGTAGTAAAGTTGCTAATCCGGTGAGACAAGATGCTAATTAATCCTTAGATTTTGACTTTTTTCTGTTTGTATACTCGTTTTTTTCATCACTCTGTAAAATAAAACGAATATAATTATATTTTTACAATACGAAGTAAGTATTTTAGCCATTGTGGATACTGGATGTTCAAGTCCTATTTATACACATAATATCTTCTACCCTTTACATGGTATAAACAAGATTTTAAAACAAAGGATTCTTGGTCTAAAAAACAATTTTTCGTGGGAGTGCATTTAAGTATACAGGGTGTCGACATACAATTTTTAATATCAACTTTACGATTGCAAACGGAACATCCTATATTTTTTGTCAAATATTGCTTCTTAATTCAATTATTTATCAAAAACTTTACGATACAGTAAACTATTAATGAGAAATAAAATTTATCAAAAAATACTATTTCTTCTAGTTAATCAATTGTAACACTGTCAGACATGTCAAATTTCAGATTACAGGTAATAATTATTGTTCACCTAATAATATTTAAGATATACATCCTCTATTAATACTAATTTTATTTTACCATTATTTGAAAAATAGTTTACAATAAGCATAGAACAGAATATATTTTTGATAGAGAATTTAATGAAGAGCAATATTTAACAAAAAATATAGGGTGTTCCATTTAAAGAAGTGAAGTTGATATCGAGACACCCTGTATACTTAAAATTACTCCCACTAAAAACAGTTTTTTAATCCACGAACTATATGTCTTAAAAAATTTTTATATCATGTAGAAGATATTACTTGTATAAATAGACACCCAGTATATGATAACAGGCGTGAGAATCAAAATATATGATTATGAAATAATTAGAGACACATAATATTATAGTTAGAGGGGTTTCATTCATGCAAGCAGCTATAACTGCATAGATTGGCTGGAAGAAAAGAAATTAAACTTATAAACGAACAACTTTTTCAACAATTTAACAAAAATGTAGTTTAAATTACGCTTTTGATACAATATTTAAATTTCAAAAATTTAAATATTTAATAATATTCGTTTTTTCTCTAACAGGTTACTATCAATTTCGGTCCATTCCTATATCTACAACCCCCTCCTAACGTTGTTTTAAGTGACACTCCCTTCGCTATTTTTGTAAGAAATATGCCAGGTAGTAGAAAACAGATGCCTGGTAATCAAATATAGGTATAGATAAATTGAGTCAATTATTACTACTAGGGCTTCCTTGAAAGTATTTCTCTTCCAATTCTGGATGAGTATGATTTTTTTCCAAATGTATAAGAGTAAAGCATTATCTACAATGATTCTAGTGCTAGCAAAAATATTTAGTTTTTGTACCAAATATAAATTATCTATACTAAGGATGTTTACAAAAAGGGACAAAGCTCCTTTAATGCCTATTTAACAAAAACAAACAACGTAATATTTATATTTAAAATTCTTTACCCTTAGACCAACGAGTGTGTTATAAGGGCAAAAATACAGACAGGCAGAGAAACCCACTTTTTAATAAGATAAATCAAGATGTCTTTTAAGGGTTAAAACTGTTATTTTTACTCCAACACATGGTAAAGAGCCCTCCCATATTGTACCAAATTAAAAAAATTATGGTTCAGGACTAGTTGTATACTTGCCACTGCGCTGTATTTAAAATTTCAATAAAATTGAGCTACCAACATTTTTATTTAAATCAAAAATGCACGTTCCCATATAAAAATTACAGTATGGAATAACGGAACTCTGAGGATAATTTTGACTAAAACATATCTAGATTTTTGAGAAATCCAAGTGACACACAAAAAACAACTTCAAAAACAAACTTCTAACTATAATAATATAAGTAAGTACCTACAATCAAATTTAGAGAGAGAGAGAGAGATCTTAAAAACATATTATATTGATTGAGAACGTAATTATAAACTTACCATTTCACATTTTTGGCCAGTTCCCGGACCGGAACCGGATCTTGAATTTACAACAAAACGTTCTAAAAAAAAAGATCAAAATCCATTTGACTGGTGGAAAAACACGATTATTCATTTTTATTTATTTATTAAAAAAGGCAAAAAATACCTATCTGCTCCTGTATAGTATAAAGTGGTTATAGTACACTTTTTTTTTCGGAGGCCGGCGATGTCTACGAAAAAAAAGAAATTGACTCTCTGCAAGCAACGGCGAAGAATTAATTTTTCTGCACCATGTTCTGCCTATTATTAATTACAAATATTAATCTGTTACATACCTATTAATAATTAATTATCATTTATTCCAGAGTTTGGGTTTTGTTTTTATCTTAGTTTCGGTGGCATCACTACATATTACTTATATATTAGAAGAATCAAAATGTTAAATGAGTAAAAATAATTGTACTTACGTATTCTGATGGGTAAAACCGTCCTTCATTTTGACTTCTACAATAGGTCCTTCTTTAAAAAAAATCGGGTCACAGATAAAATACGGCAGACGCTTTATCGATAGCAAACTAAAAGCTATCTGCTTCGCGTATATCGCTAAACCAATTTTAATCTTAGTAACGTGCCTAAAAACCATCAATACAAGGTTGCCAGATTATAAGGACGCTTGGTACGCGAAAGAGTGAAAAAAAACGTATACTGAGGTATACATGGCGCCAGTCTAGGCGACCCCTCGTGTTAAAAGCGTTGAACTACACATATACGATTTTCGAAATTTCACGTTTATTCCGTCAACAAATTGGCGTCCAGCGAAATTTTGCCGAAGGGTACAGGGGGATATTTAGACGTCATCACAGAAATTTTACATGGGATGTGCATAGAGCGTCCGTATACGGACGCTTTATGCACCTGGACGCTCTATTGAATGTAATTTCGCAATGTATGGGCGCTCTAATGATAGGAAGTTATATATATGTATATATATACAGGGTGATTCACGACGAGCGTGCATTAGAACTTTATGGAGAACTACTGAATATATGTTCCTGAAACTTTGGGGATTTGGGTTTATCGATATGCTCTCTTTAACTAAAATATTGACATGTTCCTATCATTTCCGGATATACCGGAAGTAGCTGCCAACTTTCGTTTTTTAAATACAACATGGTAATTTTTATTACATTTTTCGATTAAGCATTAAATACTAAGCACATTTTATAGAAAATGTGTTTGTCAGGCTCTATTAGTTTTTGTAATTATTTGGCAAATGCATGACGATGAAATAATTCATATAATTTTTTTACCTTAGCGCTTGGACTAAAAATTTTTTCTCACCGAATAGCTAGAAGATCATCAAGTCTCAAAAACATTTCAAATTCGGCATAAAATGTACAGGGTGGTCACAATTCAAGCCTCATTGTGAAATAATTCAACCATTAAAAACTTTCTTATCTTAAATGGAACACCCTGTATATTTTTATTTAATTTAATGGCAAATTAGTTGTTCTTTATAAATAGTATTTACGTCCTATACCTATATCAAAGCGTTTTCTCAAAAAATCCAATTTTATTCCGAAAATACTATTTGTTCAAGTGTGCTATGAAAACAATTGTTCTTAGGGGCTGTATACTGATGTCTATACGGAGGAAAAGTAATTGGTATCAAAACGATGGGGCTCCAGCACACAACGTCCAAGTTGTTAAGACTGCCCTAAACAGAGTTTTTCATGACCAGTGGATCGCAAACCAAGGTCCCTTCCACTGGCCAGCTCGTTCGCCAGACTTAACTCCACTGGACTTTTTCATCTGGGGAACCATTAAAGATAAAGTTTACGCTTGTCCCATCACCACGAAGGAAAATCTAATTGAAAGGGTGAAGGCAGCATTTCAATCTCTCACAAGAAATTAGGAATGCTATAAGAAATAACATGATGAAAAGAATACATAAATGCTTGGAAGTAAATGGCAATCATTTCGAACATATTTTAAAAATATGATCAAAAGATATTAGGTATAATTTTCAAACAAATTTTTAATTAAAGAATTTAAAGTTTATAAACTTGATTCCTTGCTATTTTTAAAAAAATAATATTTAAACCATTAAATTTAAAACAATCAACTGAATTTTATTTATAAATTATTAAGAAACACTTTAGAATATTGTATTTTCAAGCAATCAATCACTTTTCCTCCGTATAGACATCAGTATACAGCCCCTAAGTACAATTGTTTTCATAGCACACTTGAACAAATAGTATTTTCGGAATAAAATTGGATGTTTTGAGAAAACGCTTTGATATAGGTATAGGACAGTAAATACTATTTATAAAGAACAACTAATTTGCCATCAAATTAAATAAAAATATACAGGGTGTTCCATTTAAAATAAGAAAGTTTTTAATGGTTGAATTATTTCACAATGAGGCTTGAATTGTGACCACCCTGTACATTTTATGCCGAATTTGAAATGTTTTTGAGACTTGATGATCTTCTAGCTATTCGGTGAGAAAAAATTTTTAGTCCAAGCGCTAAGGTAATAAAATTATATGGATTATTTCATCGTCATGCATTTGCCAAATAATTACAAAAAGTCCAGATATCTCAAAAACTAATAGAGCCTGACAAACACATTTTCTATAAAATGTGCTTAGTATTTAATGCTTAATCGAAAAATGTAATAAAAATTACCATGTAATAAAAATTACCAACGGCGAAGAATTAATTTTTCTGCACCATGTTCTGCCTATTATTAATTACAAATATTAATCTGTTACATACCTATTAATAATTAATTATCATTTATTCCAGAGTTTGGGTTTTGTTTTTATCTTAGTTTCGGTGGCATCACTACATATTACTTATATATTAGAAGAATCAAAATGTTAAATGAGTAAAAATAATTGTACTTACGTATTCTGATGGGTAAAACCGTCCTTCATTTTGACTTCTACAATAGGTCCTTCTTTAAAAAAAATCGGGTCACAGATAAAATACGGCAGACGCTTTATCGATAGCAAACTAAAAGCTATCTGCTTCGCGTATATCGCTAAACCAATTTTAATCTTAGTAACGTGCCTAAAAACCATCAATACAAGGTTGCCAGATTATAAGGACGCTTGGTACGCGAAAGAGTGAAAAAAAACGTATACTGAGGTATACATGGCGCCAGTCTAGGCGACCCCTCGTGTTAAAAGCGTTGAACTACACATATACGATTTTCGAAATTTCACGTTTATTCCGTCAACAAATTGGCGTCCAGCGAAATTTTGCCGAAGGGTACAGGGGGATATTTAGACGTCATCACAGAAATTTTACATGGGATGTGCATAGAGCGTCCGTATACGGACGCTTTATGCACCTGGACGCTCTATTGAATGTAATTTCGCAATGTATGGGCGCTCTAATGATAGGAAGTTATATATATGTATATATATACAGGGTGATTCACGACGAGCGTGCATTAGAACTTTATGGAGAACTACTGAATATATGTTCCTGAAACTTTGGGGATTTGGGTTTATCGATATGCTCTCTTTAACTAAAATATTGACATGTTCCTATCATTTCCGGATATACCGGAAGTAGCTGCCAACTTTCGTTTTTTAAATACAACATGGTAATTTTTATTACATTTTTCGATTAAGCATTAAATACTAAGCACATTTTATAGAAAATGTGTTTGTCAGGCTCTATTAGTTTTTGTAATTATTTGGCAAATGCATGACGATGAAATAATTCATATAATTTTTTTACCTTAGCGCTTGGACTAAAAATTTTTTCTCACCGAATAGCTAGAAGATCATCAAGTCTCAAAAACATTTCAAATTCGGCATAAAATGTACAGGGTGGTCACAATTCAAGCCTCATTGTGAAATAATTCAACCATTAAAAACTTTCTTATCTTAAATGGAACATCCTGTATATTTTTATTTAATTTAATGGCAAATTAGTTGTTCTTTATAAATAGTATTTACGTCCTATACCTATATCAAAGCGTTTTCTCAAAAAATCCAATTTTATTCCGAAAATACTATTTGTTCAAGTGTGCTATGAAAACAATTGTTCTTAGGGGCTGTATACTGATGTCTATACGGAGGAAAAGTAATTGGTATCAAAACGATGGGGCTCCAGCACACAACGTCCAAGTTGTTAAGACTGCCCTAAACAGAGTTTTTCATGACCAGTGGATCGCAAACCAAGGTCCCTTCCACTGGCCAGCTCGTTCGCCAGACTTAACTCCACTGGACTTTTTCATCTGGGGAACCATTAAAGATAAAGTTTACGCTTGTCCCATCACCACGAAGGAAAATCTAATTGAAAGGGTGAAGGCAGCATTTCAATCTCTCACAAGAAATTAGGAATGCTATAAGAAATAACATGATGAAAAGAATACATAAATGCTTGGAAGTAAATGGCAATCATTTCGAACATATTTTAAAAATATGATCAAAAGATATTAGGTATAATTTTCAAACAAATTTTTAATTAAAGAATTTAAAGTTTATAAACTTGATTCCTTGCTATTTTTAAAAAAATAATATTTAAACCATTAAATTTAAAACAATCAACTGAATTTTATTTATAAATTATTAAGAAACACTTTAGAATATTGTATTTTCAAGCAATCAATCACTTTTCCTCCGTATAGACATCAGTATACAGCCCCTAAGTACAATTGTTTTCATAGCACACTTGAACAAATAGTATTTTCGGAATAAAATTGGATGTTTTGAGAAAACGCTTTGATATAGGTATAGGACAGTAAATACTATTTATAAAGAACAACTAATTTGCCATCAAATTAAATAAAAATATACAGGGTGTTCCATTTAAAATAAGAAAGTTTTTAATGGTTGAATTATTTCACAATGAGGCTTGAATTGTGACCACCCTGTACATTTTATGCCGAATTTGAAATGTTTTTGAGACTTGATGATCTTCTAGCTATTCGGTGAGAAAAAATTTTTAGTCCAAGCGCTAAGGTAAAAAAATTATATGGATTATTTCATCGTCATGCATTTGCCAAATAATTACAAAAAGTCCAGATATCTCAAAAACTAATAGAGCCTGACAAACACATTTTCTATAAAATGTGCTTAGTATTTAATGCTTAATCGAAAAATGTAATAAAAATTACCATGTTGTATTTAAAAAACGAAAGTTGGCAGCTACTTCCGGTATAACCGGAAATGACAGGAACATGTCAATATTTTAGTTAAAGAGAGCATATCGATAAACCCAAATCCCCAAAGTTTCAGGAACATATATTCAGTAGTTCTCCATAAAGTTCTAATGCACGCTCCTCGTGAATCACCCTGTATAAGAGTTTTAGAAATGTTGTAAAAATATTTTTTTTATTCTTTACATATAATTTATTATATAAAATGTAACTAAAGTGTACTTGGTTATTTGACATATTTATCACTATATTAAAAGGTTTTGGCTGTACGGCCGTTTCGTAGTACAACTTATATACATCTTCAAGACGCTCACATGTGAGCTCACAGCATATAATGTTTTCCAACTAAATAATATAGCCGAAGTTTTCTTATATTTGCTTGTTTCGCCACGTTGCCGCAAAACCACGTCTAAGCTTCTCGAATTGGCGGAAGTTTAATTATATAAATGAACTGGAAGAAATAGCTTGTTAATTTTTAATTAAAATCTTTTCGGTTTTCTTTATTTTACTTTGTGCCTGTCGCGAACGAAATAAAATTCATTATCGTTGCCATGATATTTCCAGCAAGTAGAGAGGATTAAGGAGTAAAATACATAAATCAAAACGTTGGTATATACGCTCCCAATTTTCCGTATTATCCGGTATTTTGATGGTATTTTTTCATTTATGATTAATCTTTTATTTCTTATTAAAGGTGTTATTATATTACTCAAACAATCCTTATCAAAATTGTATAACAATTTAGATACTACTTACAATCATTTATCTATTTTTATACTTTTATCTAGATAATTTTATCTTGAAAATGTTCTAACTGAAATCTCTTTGAAGTTGGGAAATAACACTTACATAATAACTTTAGATAATCCCCAATTATTTTTAACCTGTCTATTGTTTTAATTAAGACTATTTTTAATAAGATTTGTAATACTAAATGGAAACATAAGAGGTTTGAAAGTTAATTTGTTTTAATGAGATTTTTTAAAATAATTTGTATTTTGTATTGATTCTTTATTTTGGTTATTAACCTCAATTCCAGTTTAACTATTAGGCTTAACATCGGCTGTTCATCTTTGCAGGTATTCAAGTAACAATTTCCAAATACTGCATTGAATTTTACCCCCGTTAACAACAATTTCTGAAGTACCACCTCTCGACTTCCAGCGCCACACACGGGTGCCAAAATGGAAAGCAGTCTGTTTTAGTCGCAAATCTTAAATTTGGACTATTCATGCTATATGCATCACAGATTTTTTGAAAGTATCTTGCATTTGTCTTATAAAATAAATATTAAAAAATGATAAGCACGAAGTGCTGAAGAAAAAAAACTATAGAGACAAAAAGAACAACGAGAATTTTGTATGCAGCTCGGGCTAATAGCACTGGTTTATACACTCATTTTGTGTTCCTTAGCCTGTATTTTGAAAGCAGCCTCTGGAGCATATCTCGTAATAGTCTAGCGCCAGTCGGCCAATATCTCACAGTTCCATTTTCAATGCTACCTTCTTTCCATGTTTGAAATTTCCTGGTGGAACCTCGCACCGTATTCGTAACTTACAGCCTCATAATTTTCCGGAAAGTAATCCAGATCAGAATTCAGGAAATGAATTTTCAACGACATATTACACTCTAGGTTTTTGTAACACAAAAGAAGTTTGTCAACCAGGTCTCGTATACCGTTTTCTCCGAAAACCTTTTTGGTGGGGGTGTCAATGAAAAGAAACAGTCAGTAACGTAGTTATTCGGTTGTCGCCAGATCATAGGAATAGCGACGCACATCTTACACTTCTTTCCACTTAGCCAGCCGCAAATGTTGAACGCATACTTGTAGCATCAGATATTGGGAGCTCTATTTTTATCCTGCTCTTCAACTTTTCAGCCAAAATACAAGTGGTCAGCCTTTTTTATTAAAGGGCTCAGAGACTCTAATTTCTCAAATATGAACAACTCTGGATGAACTGGCGGTTGAAATACAACTAACTAACAATTTAGGATTTATGTTATATATTTTTAAACCCCTTATAAATTATACATGGTATAATAAATGCAGGTATTTCTCATTTAACGGTCGAATTATCCTCTATATTAAGGGCAAGTAGGTAATTATCATAATTAGCATGAATCTATAAAACCGGAGCCAACTCAGATTTTTGCAAGAGAAATTATTTATTAGTAGAATAAAATAAGTAAGGTTCTGCCATTTTGGTCTCGGAAACATGTTGCTGTTTCCCAGTGTAGTTAATTCGTTTACAAGATAAATGCTATTTTATCCACTTTTGCTATGGCCGATTCTAAAATAGTATATATTTTAGCAATACAAATATGTGAACAGTTTTTTTTAGTCATTTAAATTCTTCTAACAAATTTACTATCAAAATATGAAAAATCAGTGGAGTACCTATTTTTTGTTAAAAATTACTAAAGCCCGAAATCGCATGCACACCCCTGGTAAGCCTGTTCATTTTATTGGTAAACTATTTGCTGTTTTAGAATCGGCTATAGCGAAGTAAATTTTTTAAATTATTTATTTTAAGCTCGATATTTAATAGACGTTGAAATTGCATTTATAATAATAATAATAATAATAATAATAATAATAATAATAATAATTATTATCCGTGGCTGTTGCTGGATCTGCTATCGGACGCCGCCCCTAGCGATGGGGTAAGCTCGGCAGCCCGAAAGGGTTGAAGGGAACCGGGGAAATAAAATACCCGGGGTGGACAAAAACCTGCACCGCCGGATATGTTAGCACCTCATCTCGACGTGATTTTGTTATTTGCTGTAAACACAAGGAAGAAACGTTACTCAGGCGTGGCAGAGAATCAGGCTGACTCTGTTCGGACACGCCAGGTTATGGCTGCTGCGGGTAGCGATGAGGCGAGTGGCATCGTCCCGCATTCTGGACCTTTCACTCAAACGGCAATGGAAATGGAACAAAGAAACAGCGAAACACAAAATCCAAACTCTGCAGGTGTTGTCGAGCAAACTGCCCGACCCACTCAAGAGAAAGATCAAAGTAAGAAACGGTTTAAATGGACAGACGAAATGAACGAATTCCTATACCGTACTTACCTCAGAATCACCAAAATGGAAACCACAGACATTCATCAAACAATGATAACAAAATTCCCTGAAATAAGAAACAAGACCCGTCAAAATATCCTCGACTAAAGAAGGCAACTATTTGTAAAGAACAGAATTAATGCCAATAGAATCAATGAGATTAGAATTGAGGTAGAGATTGAAACCGGATTAAGACAGCCCGCAGAACAGAACAGTTCCCATAGGGCACCTCATGATATAACATAAATGTCAGTTCAACCACTGAAGAATGTCGTGAACATTTTAAGAAAAACATCATCCTTTATAAGGGCTTGGATCCTTTGGCTAGGCCAAAGTTACCTCGTCAAAGACACAAACTCTATTCTTGACTGAATAAATCGAATAATGGCTGACAAGATACAAGACATGCACACACTGAGTGATTACTACGACCTTATATACATAGGTGCTTGCTCTGTTCTTGAGTTACACCATCAAAATGTACAAAACACTCTACGCCTTAGATGTACGGACCGAAAGAGACCTACATGGGAGATTAGAATTGAGAGGAATATAGGTGAATTTCGTCAGTCCATAGGTCAACTTCTTCAATTCATTAGAACTGATAAACCCACGAACAAACTAAAAAACAAGACAAATAAAATAATAAATAAATGTGACCAAGATAATCAGTCACCAAAGCAAATACTGGATAAACTTAAACAAAAACTTTGAGTTTACTCCAACAGGTTAAGAAGATATAAGGAGTCATACCTGAGAAAGCAACAAAATAACCAATTTCAGGCTAGCCAAAGACAGTTCTATCCCTCTATCACTCAACCGGACAAAGAAGAGGATGAAGCTCTTAAGTACTGGGCAAATATATGGGAAAACCCGACAACCCACAACACAAAGGTAACGTGGCTCGCAGTAGAAAGAAAAACATAGAAAGAGCGCCTATGATAAACTATAATACCATAACTGAAATGGATGTAAGGAAAGCTGTTAACAATACTCAAAATTAGAAAGCACCAGGCCCTGATGGAGTTCATAACTACTGGTTGAAGAGATTTCATATTACCCATACAAACCCGACCCTGCTTACAGACTTGATACAAAAACCAGAGAGCATACCACTCTTCATAACAACTGGAACCACCTATCTTCTTCCCAAATGGAAATGGAAGATGTTGGCCTACCCGGCATCGCCCGGTGAGATACCATTGCATCGATTCAGGCGGCGTGAAGTTTGCTCCTTGAGTTAACTTTTGCTCATTGAGTTGACGTTTCGTCGCTGTGCCGATGTTTCCGGTTACCAGGGTGGGACCCCCCCAAAAATAGCATGATGGAAGCTCCAGGCCCAAAATACTCCGGAGGTAAACTCGCCCCCCATTCGGATCTCCGGGCGGGGGCTGGACCTGGGGCCCCATCAAGCGAAGATCATCAAAGAACAGCCAATTCCGACAATTTACTGGGATCTAACAACACTCAACGAAGAAATGGTGTGGCACCTGCAGTTGCTAACCAATCCAGAACTAGCAACTTCAAAATTGATTTCTGCAATATTAGAGGGCTTAACACGAACATCAATTCAGTCCACCAGCACTTACAATCTTCCAAGCCTCACGTGCTCGCACTCACCGAGACAAAGGTCAGATCGTCAACAAACACCGTCAGCTATTTATACCCTTGATACGATTTTCATTTCCGATTCCGACGCAACTTCGGCGTATGTATTTTTATTCGAGATGATCTCTGCTGCCAACGAGAACCTACACTTGAACCAAAAAACTTTGATGTAATGTGGTTTAAAATATCAACGCCGAAAATCACCAAGTTTATCTGCTGCCTTTACCATCCTCCAAGTGATACCCATTACAGAGACCTTTTCTCATCACTAGCCAATACAATCGACTTCTTACAAACCAACCATCCAAATGCCGAGATTGCTATCTTTGGCGACTTTAACGTCCACAATGTCAACTGGCTTAAATACTCAAATACAGACGATGAGCAAGGCCGCGAGGCCGAATCCTTAGCGATCAGTTCTGGTCCAACTCAACTCGTAGAAGAACCAACGCGGATTCCAGACCGAGCTGGAGATTTTGCTAGTCTTTTGGATCTTTTCTTGACGTCAAATCCTGATCTATATACAGTCACCGTACATCCCCCGTTAGGATCTTCCGATCACAAACTTATTTCAACTCTAAGCGAACTACCAATTAATTCTGAACAACCTCCTAAACCTCGCAGGATATGGCATTACAGATCGGCCAAATGGGAAGACCTGAAAGACCATTTTCGCACTTTTCCTTGGATGAGCGTATGCGTCTCTTCTGATGATCCATCCATCTGTGCTGGGGAGGTCTCCGACGTCGATCTAACGAGCATGGAAGCATTTATCCCCTCCTCCCAAAAACGCCCTTCCAACGGCAAGCCCTGGGTTAGCAAGGATTGTGAGTGTGCTGTCAGATCAAAAAATCTGGCTTACCGACAGTGGCGTAAAAACCCTACCACTGAGAATCGTACCATCTTTGTTACCGCTCGAAACAAATGTAAGCTAACAATAGATCAAAGCAAAGAAGCCCATAACGTGAGGATCAAAAACAAACTTCTCGACAGTCCAAACGGATCAAGGTCCTTTTGGTCAGTCGCTAAGGCCGTCAGCCAAAATTTCACAAAATCAACTATTCCACCTTTAACACGTCCCGATGGTACAATAGCATCCACAGCCGGAGACAAAGCAAACTTACTTGCTGAACTATTTTTTTCGCATTCCACTGTAGATTTCCAGGGAAGAACACCACCCGACATTCCTGCAGTTCAATCCGAAATGACCGAAATCGTGTTCCGTCAGCGTCCCGTCAAACGAATCCTGAAAGGACTAGACGTCAAAAAAGCTTCTGGTCCAGACGAAATTCCTGTTATAGTTCTCAAGAGATGCGCCGATGAACTAACACCAGTATTTTGTAGACTTTTCAACTTATCCTACAAACAAGGAATATTTCCATCCAGCTGGAAGACGGCGCGAGTCCAGCCTATTCCAAAGAAAGGTAAGAGAACCCTGCCTAACAACTATCGACCAGTCGCATTGCTTTCAGTAATATCAAAAGTAATGGAGAAAGCTATTAACCAACATCTTCTAAAGTACCTGGAAGGCTTCAACATTATCAGCGATCATCAATATGGTTTTCGGAAGCCCAGATCAACTGGAGATCTTCTAGCCTATGTCACCCATATTTGGAACAACGCAATCGAACATCATGGGGGTCTCGGGCTGTTGAACTGGATATTTCTAAAGCTTTTGATCGTGTTTGGCATGAGGGGCTTCTAAGTAAACTGCGATCCTATGGTATGCCCAGTCGATTCTGTGCATGGTTGTCTAGATTTCTTAAGGACCGCTCTCTGCAAGTGGCGATTGACGGATTTCTCTCAGACACCTTCACCATCAATGCCGGTGTTCCTCAAGGGTCCATATTGTCTCCCACTCTTTTCTTACTCTAAATTAACGACCTTCTAGAGAAAACGAAAAACCCGATAGTTAGTTTTGCTGATGATAGCACACTTTTATCATCGTTCTCTTTGAATGCACAAACATCGGCTGCCGACGCACATCTTCGCAGACAGCATGAAGTATCACGCCTCAACAAAGACCTGGAAGAAATTTTGGCTTGGGGTGACAGTAACCAAGTCGAATTTAACGCTAAAAAACCCAGGCAGCAGTTTTCTCTAAAAAGGTTAACATTACAGAACCGGATATAGTAATGGACGAACACGCAATCCCACTGGCTTCATCTATTAGCTTGCTGGGCGTCAATCTGGGAGGAAATATGTCTTGGCATAATCACGTTGTGGCTTCTCAGAAACTTGGTGTACTCTTCCGAACCAGAAAGTTGTACACACCTCAACAACTTTTGACGCTGTACAAGGCCCAGATTCGACCATCACTTTTGACTCTCTTTTACAGATATTTTCATGGAAAGTGCTCGGCTGACCTTGCACTCTTAATTCCGCCCAGAGCAGCGAATATCAGAAATACACGACGAACCACTGCCGCCCATCCATATGTGGTTAAGCTTAATACTCCTCGAACTTCATTATTTAAGGACTCTTTCATCTGGAGGACTTCATCCTTGTGGAACGATCTTCCCGAGGTCGTTTTTCCTAACGAATATAACCTCCAACGATTCAAGTCAAACGTGAATCGCTTTTTGCGCACACGCACCACTCCCAGAGTGCCCTAAAGGATTTTTCCTATAGTGCTGGTGTTTGACCATAAAAAAAAATCCTCTCCCTCTGTTAGAGACCCGGCAAAATGCAGACCGATCACATGCTTCCCTACAATATATAAGATATTTACCTCAATTCTATGTAACCCCATATACCAACATCTAGATAATCATAAAATACTCCCAGAAGAGCAGAAGGGATGCAGGAGAGGCAGCCGAGGATGCAAAGAACAGCTCACAATAGATATGATTGTAAGCGAGGAAGCCAAACAACGAAAAAAAGATTTATAAGTCGCATACATCGATTTTAAGAAACCATTTGATAGTGTGCCACACTCTCTGCTAGTCGAATTACTTAAAACTTATAAAGTAACCCCAGCAATAATAAAACTGCTGCAATATCTAATGCCACAATGGAGGACAGCTTATACAGACCCGAAAACAGTAAACCCACATAGGCACTATCCATATACGAAGAGGAATCTTCCAAGGTGATGCTTTAAGTGCGACACTTGCGCCGCTCTCGGGAATGTTAAATAAGAGGAACAAAGGATTTGAACTCCAAAATGGTCAAAATAGTAAACATATAGACCATGGGCGGAACATCCGGGATTCCAGCTCGATCCCGAAAAACTAATAGCTAGTATGACTAAAGAAGAAAGCTACCAATATCTAGGATTGGACCAAGCAAGAGGTATTAAACATAAAAAGATGAAAAAGATACTAAAACTAAACTGCTCATCAGGGTTAAAAGTCCTCAAGACCCAGCTCTCAGCAATAAAGACGATGAAAGCAATTAATATCTATGCGATACCAGCCATCACATATAGCTTCGGAATAATCAAGTGGTCAGACACCGACATTCAGGGTTTAAAGAGCAATTAGGGTCTTATTCACAAAATGCCGAGCGAGACATCCTAAAAGCTCCATAGACCGAGTTCTTCTATGATAAGGGTGACACATCAGCATATCACCTAAACCTCTCGAATGCAGATAGGAGGTACACCCCTTTAAACCTAACCGATCGACAATACCAACCACTAACAGAGATAACCAACACCCAATCGACAATACCAACCACTAACAGAGATAACCAACACCCAACAAAGGATTCAACAATGGAAGGCTAAAGAGATACATGGTAGATATCCAGCTCAACTCAACACCGAGCACGTGGATACAGAAGCCTCAAATGCTAGAAAATAATAACATATTTGTTGAGACAGAGGGATTCATGATGGCTATCCAGGACCCAGTGATACCAACCCTCAACTACCGCAAATATATCATCAAAGATACATCCATTAATAAATGTCGACTGTGCCATAATAAATCGGAAACCATAGACCATATAATATCAGGATGCACCATATTAGCCCCAACAGAATACCTACAGAGACACAACAATGTGTTAAAACTGGTACACCAAGAACTCTGCAAGAATACGAACACGCTAGATGAAACTCTATATCGTTTGGCAAGAAAAAGCAAACAAAATTACTTACCTTATTGACATTGCTATACCAATAGCACATAATCTCGCTGATAAGCAAGCAGAGAAGGCCTGATCGTACGCACGCCAATGATAAACCTGTTTACGCATTTTTGTTGCTAAAATATATGCTATTTTATGTACTTTTCATAACCCAAATTTCACTAAAATGTCTAAGGCCGTTCCGGAAATATATTGAAAATATATAGGTATGCCTACCGAAATTTTTTTAAAAATTTTACACCCTGTATATTTCAAAGTATCTGCTGACCCATATTGATAGGAAGTTTTTGTTTTATTTTTGGGTAAGGAATCACCACACGAGCACTGTAACCTGTTTTTTTGATAATAAAATTATACACCGACCGCAACGTAAAAAAAGTTACAATAGATAATGTTTGTAAACCGAAAATGCACTTAACATTTCAGGTTTATTTAAATTCTAACAAAAGAAGTACTAAAAATGAAAAAAGCAGCAAGTAGCTATCTGGCTAGTTCTACAAAGACTGACGTAATATTCAATACATACTTGATTGAAAAGAATTCATAACACAATGCACAGCCACATGATAATGATTGCAATAAAATTCATCTTTCCTAATTACGCATCTGGATAAGTAATAAGAGCTTCAGAATATCGACTTCGAAGGTTATTAGCTAACCGTAGACTGTTAAGATAGTGAATTATTTATTCAGCGAAAAGGAATAGTATTTAGATGGAAGAAAATAAATATATTATATGAGAAGATATTCTGGGAAATAATGTCGCATTTAGACCAATTAAAAAGCGCCGAGCTCTTTTTGAAGTAACCGCGGATATCATGTATATGATTTTTGGTCAAAGTATTTTATCATTGTAGACGAACAAATACGCCGAAACAAAGTTATTCCATTCCGAACCATCCGTTTGTTTCTTCTAAATCTTTTTATTTCTGTTATTCGTATAGATTTTCCTCTAAGTCTATTTGGATTCCATTTAAAGTCGATTAAGGGCTTCTACAAGATTAAAAGCTGACAATTTTTTTCCGGCGAAGCGCTCTCAATTCTCTTTAGATTTTAATACTAACTCGAGTTTTCACCCCCGAGCTCATTCTAAACCTGTTATCTTAAAGCATTCCCGTGGGAATCTATCTCCGGCTGAGGCTGCGAAACCTAATAAAACGCGGGATATATCTTGTCGGTGACGCGTATTTCCATTGCGACATCGGTAGATTGACTAGACAGCTTCACCTTAATTTCGAAAGACTGAAAGGTTAATTTATATTACATACAAATATGGCCCCATTCTATTTCATCTATTCACTCACATTTTCTGTAAATACTTTTATGAATAACTTTCAGAAACTCAGAAACGTTCTCGGCAAGAGGATCACAGGGCTAATGAATCGCCTTGCAGTTATTTTGATTTGGTCCCTTTGGTAGAGTAATAAAGGTAGATTTCAACCAGCGCGGCGTTTAGGATCATACCTGAGCTGTATATTATATTAAATAATGTTATAATAATTTTATATCCTCAGGATCTATGAATTTTATGAATTCGGTAGGACAAAGTAGTCCTACAGCTAATTTGATTATAAGTTTAATCTAGTTGGTTCAAGAAGTAGTTCTCAAATGCTTGTTCAATTTGCCAAAGGCACAAAGTTTGTACCAGTGTCAGGCTAATGAATCTGTAGACCTCGAAGTTTTTTGGATTTGGTTCCTTTGGTAGAGTAATAAAGTTAGATTTCAATCAGCTTTTAGGATCACACCGTTTTATATTATATTAAATAATGTTGTAGTCATTCTATACCTTCTGGATTAAATGACAAACTTGTTCAATTTGCCAATAGAACAATAGTTGTATCAGTGTCAGGAATCTGCGGAGTTCAACAAATCTTCTTTTTATGTGTCCAAATGGGTCAAAGGAGCCTCAAATTTTGCGGAATTTTGTCAAATCCCAAAAGAAGTCTTAACACTGTCTATCTATAAAGAGAAGTCGAGTGCCATTTTGTGACTTAATATGCTTAATTAATACCATAACAAAATATCGTGTTTGCATTACCAACATATTAAAATAAAGAAAAATTGACTCTTTAAAATAACTCTTCACGCCAATAATTTCTAACTACTGATATGTTGTTCATCGACAAGTTGTAGCCTGCCTCTTCTTGTCAGTCGATTGCATACGATTTTCTGTGGTTGCACATTTAGTAAAGGAGAGACAGGAAGGAGCGTAATGAGAAATTGTCGATCGCCTCCGCAAGGGAGCTGTCGAAATTTCTATAGCGATCGATGATAAAGCGATCGTTCGTGGATCCCCTGCTTGTAGTTTTCCATCCATCGTGTTTCTTATTATAGCTGCCCTTTCTTTTTCGGCTGTAATTGTAGGTCCAGAACGTACTACATGTTATATTATATGCGGTACTATTTCTATCCTCTTTGAAGGTTTCCTCGACATATTTTAACTTACACCAAAAGTTTATTGACGATTAGAGAACATAGAAATATTCGTCGATTTGGATTTGTTACTTTAGTTATGTTCTTTCCGTCTAGACAGTTATATTCAAAAGTGTTTTGCCAATTTTGATATTTTGTGTATTTTTTTTTATGATCAAACACAAGCACTATAGGAAAAATCCTTTAGGGTACTCTGGGAGTGGTGCGTGTGCGCAAAAAGCGATTCACGTTAGTTTTAAATCGTTGGAGGTTATATTCGTTGAAGAAAACGACTTCGGGAAGGTCGTTCCATAAGGATGAAGTCTTCCAGATGAAATAATTCTTAAATAATGAAGTTCGAGGAGTACTAAGCTTAACCACATATGGATGAGCGACAGTGGTTCGTCGTGTATTTCTGCTATTCGCCGTTCTGGGCGGAATTAAGAGGGCAAGGTCAGTCGAGCACCTTCCATGAAAATATCTGTAAAATAGAGTCAAATCCCCAACCTGTCTTCGATGTTCTAGGCTGTCGAGGTTCGGTATGTTCATCGTTACGAATCTATATTGTGTAAGGAAACGAAAAAGCAATTTTCTTCTGAAATATCGAAACAGGTGAAAGGTGCAAAAAAATGGATCCTGGAGCAAAACAATTTAAAATGTTATAAATGTAAATCGATCCCTAGAGAATAAAACGGGGATACTGAAAATTTGTTTCCTTCAGTTTATTTTAAAGAAAAGTTTGTTTCTTTCACGAAAAATAATACTATAGCTGGGTAATATGATGCATGTTTCAAGAGGGTTCGTACTTACATTAACGATGACGTCATAACTTGGAAAAAAGGTTTGTCGTAACTAATTCAAATAAATTCACTAGCGTTTTAATTTTGTATTAAAGTTAGGCAATATTGAAATATGTTCCAAAACGCATTTAGAACATGTTCGGAATTGTTTTCTAATCAAGTTTTTAATTTAGAATACAATTCATTTAAGAAAGTTATCCGAAAATATAAAAATTAATTAATCAACTCAGATATAACGGCTCCCGTTTTGAGGAACTATGTAACACCATACACAAGACATTACATTTTAATAGGAATAAAAATAATAAAAGTAGACAAAGACTTACCTCTAAATATCTTTCTGCACCTTCCTCATTTATAAAGTAGGAAACTTTAACATGATATTTTTGCCACCTTCTGAATACCGTCGCGTCATTTTATACAATAAAAATAGAAAAAAGAAAATAAAAGTGCCGTGTCTTTTAACAAAAAAGAAATTTCTGGAATATCAGTTTTTGCCGCTGATTACATTTCAATTTTTTTTCGAAACTATAAATTATTTTTTGGAATAATTATATCGGAACGCTAGGCACGTCTATTATAATGTTTATGAAATTAGTCTCTTATTTGATATTTTGTTTGCATCAAATTTTGATTGATTCGTATGATTTTAATGACGTGTAAGTGATGACGCATAGGCTAAATATAACGTATAGTTGTTGCAGAATTATACCATTGACTCTTAGTGCCAAAAATAAACTACCTGATTAAACCCTATTGTATACCCCTCAGCCTCTTCAAAGCTCAATAAATGGGATCAGGGCCGGCTTGAAAATGTATACCACACCACATGATTTATTTTTATAATTTAAAATAAATAGATATGTATTTTTAGTTTTAGGTACCTATAATAAATGTAAAATAATGACAACAATTAATGATAATTGAAAATAATATAATTTAAAAGTATAACTATTAGGATAACAAGTACAATAATAATTAAGTTCTAAGAAACTATTGATAATTTATTCAACATTCATGTCATTTTCGTCAATGCTTCTAAATGTGCCAGAATCACTCCGATTTTTCTAGGATTAACAGGTTTAAGTACTATGTCTCTTACCGAAGATAAAGGAGTTTTTGTCAAAGTAGACGTCTCTGCTAAAGCATTCATCGAATTAAAATTTCTACTCAACAACGATTGATACACAATTTTAATTATTAGTTTGGCATCGGTAGGAGGTCGAAGGGATAATGAGGTTTTATTGCAGTCAAAAGATTAATGGTGTAATTCTGCAAATACTCTACAGATTATGTCAATATTTAACAGATCAAACGAACTTACCTGTAAGTGAAGTTCGATCTGGATTATATGAAGCTTTGTCGAAGATAAGCAGGTAGTTTCCAGAAGGGTGTCGAGTCCAAACAATTTTAAAGTAAATAAACTCCCCGCTCGTCAACCACACCCAGCATTGGGTCTGCACAATTAGGTGTATTCAGTCTTCGCTTGTGTGTCGAGTAGACGTGACCCATGTATTTTCAGAAGAATTCATTCTTATTTCGTCCCGTGCAGTAAAGAAATTGAAATTATGCCTAAGCATAGTCGCAAGCTACGTCATAGAAGTTGTTCTCGTAGCCTCTCTCCTAATACTCGGAGGTTGGAGCAGCTATTAGCTGAAATTTAGAGGCGAACAAACTTAACGGGTGTTTTTTAGTAATAACCCAAGTGTGATTTTTTGGTGAAACACTAACTGTTAATTGTTTAAAAAAACCTTGAATTAATAGACTTCCTTTTGATTTACATAGAGCCCACTCCAGAAATCAACTCAGAGGTGGAGGTGAACGAAAATACCTTAGGGACTAACCTTATACGAATGTTGGGTGAACCGATGATTAATAAGGCCTCAATTCATACGGCAATTGTGACGCGTTGGACTAGTGTATTAAAAGACGGTCTTAGTGAAGATACAAAACAAGACCTATTGACAAAACATCTTCCTCCAGGCAACTTTCCAAGTCTTCAAGTGCCAAAACTTATCCCAGAGGTTAGTGCAGCACTATCTGATGATATACAAACAGCAGTTATTAACATCTAGCATTTCGGCTATTGCCGGGACATTATCCTTACTGCTGGAAGAAAAGGAAGGGGGCACTAACCAACATATTATACAATCTCTAAGTTGGCGCCTGTTATGTCATCTTCATTATGCAGACATAATTACGTGCAGGGAACTTATCTCTATAAATTTTAATAAAAATTTGAAGGATGCATGCTCCAATCGATAATCTTTTATTTGGGGAGGCTTTAAACGAAGGAGTCAAAGCCGCGAGAAGCCTGCAAATATCAAGTGCTGAGTTGAAACAGGCTAGATCCGAATAATTTTAAAAAATCTACTCGTAGTGCTTAAACTCCAGGTCTCCAGCTCAATTACAAGACGGGGTCCGAGTCGGACAGAGCTACAAGAGAGCTTCCTATCAACACCAGTATCTGAAGAACAAACGAGAGCAGCAGACGGGAAGAAAACCAAGAAGGGAAGCAATTCGAGAACTTCCCAGAAACCAGACAGAGAGGAACCGTCGGCGTCATCGTAGAGTAGAGGGGTTAGTAGTAGATATGCGGGAAAATACAAAACTTTTTCGGAGATTGGCAAGAAAGTTATTTTGTGATGCTATCTTAGAAGTTATAGGATACCTATTATCAGAAAACTTATACTGCATTGCTGAGACTAAGTGGTCCCCTTCTGAAGTAATGCCCATAGGTTCTTCTATTACAGAGCTTCTGAAAATCAGAGCTACTATGTAAAAATCAGTAGGTAAATTTCAAAAATAATTTTAGTGCCAAAACCGGATGGGAGCCACAGACTAATTTTAAATCTTAAGTCCGTAAACACCTTTTTACATACTTCACATTTTAAAATTGAAGATCATAAAACACTTGAAGTACGCTTATCATATCATCATAAAATTATACAATAAATTTTTTACGACGTTGTGCTTTCCAGCAATCATCAACTTCATTTTTTCTAATACGGCTCTGATTTTATAGTGTCAAATTCTAAGACCTTTTCTCATTCCTAATTCAATGATATAATACACATTATCTTTAATTACGTTTCGAGTATTTTTAATCATCGTCATGAAATTTTCAGGATACGGTCCTGTATTTTCCATAATTTTTTAAAAACAGTTCAATGCAGTAGGTACTAAAATGAATATTTTTAAAATTATTTTATAATAATTCACTACATCATAATAATCATAAAACAAGATAATTAACATTAACAATAACAAAACAGTAAGTATGAAAACATATACAACAAATAGGTAGATCGGCAAAAAAACATTAATTAAAATAAAACTAACTATAGATTATTAGCAATTACTTTTCAAGAAGGTGGTCGAATTGATTTCCGTCAGTATCCAAACAAATAGCATCTTAAAATTGAATAATTTAAAACATTCATTGGCATTTGTGGCCTTACGCTTTGAAAAGCTCCAATAACTTTACTAGTTGTCTAAGGTCTCTGTAAAAAGACGGAAATCATTTCGTACACCTTGTTAAAAATTAATTTCTAATAATATACGGTTAGTTTTATTTCAATTAATGTTTTTTTCCCATTTGTTGTTTATTTTTTCATACTTACTGTTTTGTTATTAAATTATTTGTTTTATGATTATTACGTTGTGCATTATTATAAAAGTATTTTAAAAATATTCATTTTACTACTTACTGCATTCAACTGTTTTCACAAAATGATGGAAAATACAGGTCCGTCTCCCGAAAATTTCACGAAGATGACTCGAAACGTAATTAAACGATAATGTGTGGTACATAATTGAGTTTAGCATAAAAAAGGTTTTAAAATTTGACATTATAAAATCACATATTGTTCGTGCTTTGATTGCGACACTTTTCCCCCATTTAATCGAAGTTGTATCTGTTACCATTAACGAGATTCCCATCGAGGCCCTCCTGATCTTGGGTATAATAAGAATATTCTCTACATTATGAAGTAGTAGTCCAGATACATTTCCCTACAAATGCATGCCTCCCATTATAACCAGTAGTGGAACCACGAACGATCGCTTTATTATCGATCGCTTTAGAAATATCCACACAACTACCTTGTCGAAGCGATCGACAATTTCCCCCTACGCCTCTTCTCGTTTCCCCTTTACTGAAGGTCAATCTATAAAATTGCAACCACAGACCATCGCATTCGAATTATATCAATTTAATCGAATCGAAGCATATCGACTGACAAGTAGAAACCGCTACAACTACAGCTTGTCGATGAACAATATAACGTTAAAAATCATGATTTCTTTATTTTATTATATTGTTATTGAAACACGATGAGTAGATATTTTGCTATAATATTAATTACACCTATTAAGCCGTAAAATTACTTCTCTTTATCGATCGACATAAAAGCGATTGTTCGTGGTTCCACTGCAGGGGTATAATTAGGTAAGTTATAGAGGTGAAGTAATCTGCAAACCAATTTTTCTTTTATTTCAAATTAAAATTTCCTCCAAAGCGCAGAATGGAGATTCTAAATACCGAACAGTTAGAAAAGTTAAGTACTTAATTAAGGAGGACAAGTAAAAATGCTATTTCCTCGTTTATTTTTTTGCCTTTAATTTTTTAAAGAAAATGATATTTTTAAGGGTTGGCTATACTAAGAACATACCATCCACTGTTTCTATGCCGTTCTTTAAAGTTACAGACTCAAGAGAACCCCAAAATAGCATATCAAAGATAATTTTGATTGATTTACTTCTATGGATATAAGCTGATGCTTTCTTGTCCCTGATTGATTGAATTTTGATAATAACATATCCATTTTCGACGTAGGTAGCTTATTTATTGACGTAAAGCTTAACATAACGAATAGTGAAAATATTATCACTGGAACTAATTTTCATATTGTCAATGTCAAACTTTAATTAGCTAGTGTTTACTGTATTACCTGGACTATGAGATGGTGGTTTTGCCATCACGTTTAATTAAATAGCTTAGGATTGGCTCACCAAAATATATTCAAACTCGGCACATATATTCACCATGGCCACCCGGCCTCTTCAAGAAGTTATAATTCAGTTTTTCTATAAAATGTACAAGGAAGTCAATATTCTGCCACCTCAAAAATGACATGGAATTTCCTATATTCAACTTAAGAAAAAACATTTCGGAAATGCCTGCTCCCTCCATGGAAAAACTTTTCGAATTGATTTAGGCAAATAAAATGCCTTAATTGCCCCGTTTCCCCGTAATTACTACTGTGACATCTTGCCCACCTATGTTAACTTACACACTTCTCCCCTACTTGCCTAATCTAAAATATTTTAGCATATTTTTACAAAAATCAATTTTTTCTTTTAATTTTTCAAGTTTACTATTTTCTCTCACAACCTTGAGTCCTTCAAACAAAATTTAACAATATTCTTCAATTTTATTTGACACCCTAATTTAAAGGCCTGTAGAGGGTTTGGTAATTAAGTTCATTTAATATGCCGAAGCGAATTGCAATCCAATTTCATCCTTTTATTTGAAATAGCATTAAAATTTCATTTTACCGTAAAGTGGACAAAATAATTTAAAAAACTGGTTAAAAAAAACAAGCAGTTAATTGAGGGTGACAAATTAAAATACGTAATCTTCATTTAATTTTAAGATAGTTGAAAGGGGATAATTTAATGTTATTTGATTGTATTGTTTTAATCGGTATCTTTTGTTTTCACATATACATCGTTTAATGCAGGAAGGTGACCTGTACAATTTTTACGGAAATGCGTCTTGGGATTCGGTCGCAGTGGAATGAATTTCAACGACTCTGGTAATGTTTCAGTTTATTTTCATAGTAAACCATCATGAGAAATATAAAACCTTCAAATTATAATAAACTAGTATTGTATTGTATAGAATTGATTAAAAGCGTATTATTATATAATTCATATCATTTAATTGATTCGTATTTCAATACTACAAATTTCGTTATTTAGTGATAAATAAGTATAAATAACATATATGTATTAAAAATCACGTCCAGTAACGCAGCTCTCCTATGAAACTGTATTCGTGATAGGATTTCAGTCCAATATTGTAACTAATGGCCACGAAAGGTCGAGCAAGAAAAATGATGTCCAAAAATGTAATTATTGAAAGATCAGAGGATCAGCCTTTCGATTATAAAAATAGGCTCATGGTTAAGAGGGTTGAATGTAATGGTCCAAGAGCGTGCATTGACTGTAAAAAGGTATTGAATCGAATTTTGGTTACGCTGTATCTTCCGACAAAAAAAAAAGGAAATCTGACGTAAAGAAAGGGGAAGGGGGCACAAGAATGTGAAATAAGAGAAAGGGAGTACAAGATGTGAAAAAAAAATATCGAGGATGCTAAATATATTTGATTAAGGGGAACAGGGGCCTGCAGGGCCTTCCATGCGGGGAGGCATCTGTCCCTTCCTTCTAAGAACTGAATTTATTTAATATAAATATGTAGTGCCCATACTACGTCCGCATTATTTTCCGCAAGATTTTTGTCATCTTGTTTTAAGAATGAAAATTAATAATAGATTGTTGTGAGTACGAACTGGGGTCAACTAAGAATGAACAATATCAAAACGAGAATTTAACTGCTTTCTTTTAAAATATTTGCATTTATAGTTACACTAAGTATGACAAACTTATTATAATATACTGAGTGCATAAAACAAGTATTTAGCATAATTACATTAGGAATTATTTGTTTTAAGTATACCTATTATTATTAAAATAAATAATTACCATCTGGTTAATGTTTCAAGTATAATAGGCTTCTATTCACAACAGAAATATTTATTTTAACAACAAAAAGTATCTTAATTTAAAAACATGATGGCTCTGTTAGAAAATATCTTAATAATTTGGTCAAACTTATTTTTCTTAAGATCAGTTTTTTCAAAATTATTATACACGGTGTTGAAAGAAGGTCGGAACAAACCCGAACAAACCTGGAATAACTCCGGTGAATCGCATTGCAGCGGAAAATGTCTAGGAAAAAAGTTATTTGGTTTTGAAGGAGGAATAGATTGCAATTTAAACCACTCCCAATCCACGCAAACACCGGGCGCGAGTGGGGGTAAGTTAAGATTTTCAAATGGAACCGCATATTTTTTATTAGCGTATCGTGTTCTCTGACCAAAAATAAACATCTTTTGTTCGAAATTTTTTTTTATTCGGGTCCATCCTTCACCAATAATCACCATGAGAAAGACAAAATCAGAACCGTGCGAAAATCAAGTTTAATCCCGGAAATACTATTTTTCTCTGTGTAGTACTAAAAAATACCCGTGAAATCAAACAACTTTTCTACGAGCACAGAACTGGTATATCAGTCGACTAAGAACAAAAAAGAATCCGCCTAAGAGTAGTAGAGTATCCCGAAAGTTCGCAGAATGACTAACAAGTGATGAAGTTAACGAAATAATTAAACATAGCAAATAAAGCGAAACAGTGAATGGTGATGCATTTAGCATGAAGTAACAATCTTACCCACGCCATAGAGTAACATTGACATCCGTTTTTTTTATATATCTTCGTTAAGGCTAACATTATTAAAAAATAGATCAATGGTGCATAAACTATAACAGCACCTAACAAATATAAAAATGTTGTGTCGGTTCATTGGCGGAAGAACATTTATTTGAACGAGCTACAATATCATTTAAACTATATAAAAAGTATTGGCAAGAAAATATATGTTCTTGAAACATGAACATTTTTTTTTTGTGCATTCATGTAACATGAGAATCGCCCATCTTTACAGTCACCTGAAATTGAAAAAGCTTGATTAAAAAAAAATGATACTTCCAGCAAAATAAAGAAGCATGCAAAAGAGAGTAGATCCACTGGTTGTTTAGATAAGACATATTGATTTATGAAGTTATGGAATGAACATGCCTCGTAAGTAAACCAGTAAAAAATAATAACTGTAATTACCTGGTAGCACAATCATGGCACAGCATACTATTAATTTATTCTGCACTTCGGTAGGGTGATAATGTATTTGGATATAATACGTTCGGGACATATTTTTCTTATTAATATTTTCCACTAAAAAAGTAACAAATGATATGAAACTATGAGTTTTAATTTCATTTCATTCAGTATTTAGTATATCGGATAGGATTTATTCCCTTTACATGTCCCAGCTCATATAAATTAATTAGCAAAGCTAATGTACTGTAGGTACCAAGAATGAAGTTATCTACCCTCTACCCAGTGGCGGATCTACGGTGAGGAGGGGGGGGGGGGGTTATAGCCCGCTAATTCGTCGCGGGAGATTGACGTTCATGCACACCAACCCATTTTTTTTCACTCATAAAATCTAACCTTTTACTGCTCCAAGAGTAAAATTGTCCCAAGAGTAGAATTGCCTACTGTAATACGGATTCCATTCTCACATTGTACCCGCAATGCAAGACGAGTTTCGCTAGCTGATCGAGAACTGTGCATGCCTCCGTGCAGCGTGCAGTTTGTATTGCTGCAAGAAAAAAACTGCCGACTCTACAGCTTTAAACAGCTAAACAAACAACAAACCCGAACAAATCCGCTAATTTAGCGCTCGACAAGCACATATAGCCCGGAGGATAGCTGTTTAGCATTATTCGTTTATTATTTGTTGTATAAGGACTATAAGTTATCTTCAGGTGACTCGGATTGTGTAGTTATATGATGAAGCGAATTTCTGCTCAGATGCGATTACGCTGCAGGCTTTATTCTGTCCACTAGGGTTGATAATATATCTTGAGGTACAAGTCTTGTCTGAAGGCATGAACCTACCCTTTACTAACAAAAACCAATGAGTTCGAAACCGGAATGCCGGTAGTGACATCCTATAAATAGCAGTGCCCCACGATGTTTGGGATTACCTCATTTCCTTATTTTATAAGCTGGTTAGGAAATCATTATTCGATACATGCATATTTATATGATATTACTGCCACTTGACAAGTAAAGCAGAATTGTGGCGGCTTCTTACATTAATTTTGTACCATCGTCCGCTCAGTAAAAAAGTGTTTCTTCATTAAAGAAACTTCAGTTATATGCCAACTTCAAATTATAAGTTTTTCCACGTACCTAAATAGCAGTAGGATAGTAGTTTGCATTTCCTATATATTATGTAACTCCGCTCACTAGTATACTAACAGTGTAATGAGATAAATTTCATATACTCAACATTCCCCATAAGCTTTAACAAAATCCCTGTGTTCAGTAAACTCCTGAATATTTACGTAACTAGAAAAGTATTACTTTTCATAATATGCCGTTGAAAAACGGTTTCTTGAATAAGAAAAGTATGCTCATTTCAAAATTTGTTATGTAAGAAGAACAAGGCGAGTATCTGATTTTATTTAAGTCCTATTACACTCATTTCCTAGATAAGTTATTTTTATTTCTTGTTTTTTATTAAAAAAGGTTAAGTAAAGGTCCTTCTGAGAATCCAAATCAAAGGCTAACTTTTCTCCTTTTTTCAAAGTATTGATTTGTGTAAAAACAAAGCACTGTTTTGGAATTTTCCGGAACCCGTAAGGAAGAAAATAATTGGGCCATTTTATTTAAATAGCTCAAGTGAATTTTAAAAGGGGGGAAGTAGTGGAATAAAGTGGCTATATTATAGGAGACAGACGTGCTTTCATCCCCTTGGAGTCCAAACAACCTCGATTCTTTTCATCCAGAAATAAAGCTTAGGGATGCCGTATAATGGAAAAAAGGAGCGGAATTTTCACAGTTTGGAAAGCTTTCTTAACGAGTTCACAGCGTGAGTGTTAAACAAAAAAAATTTGTTCGTTGTGGTATATATTTTTAATTTCATATACTCTGTATCTAATAAAAATTATTAAAATATTCTATATGTATGCTGTGTTTTAGTAATGTTTTTCATTGTTGTTGTTAATGTTGATAATTCTACTGCAAATAATAAATTAATTAGGAACTTCCAATACACTATATACTTTTGATTTAGCACACACTATAACGGATTAAAAATGAAAATTGTAATTAATACAATATTTGACAGGAAATTTACAATAGCTATATTTTAGTGGTTACTTGACATTACTAAATTTATTAGAAATCCTAACTATATTTTTTTTATAAATTACGTTTACAATATTATTTTTCTTATGGATTACCTACTGATAACAAATGTAGTGATACTATATTTTAGGAAATTTTACAATAAAATCTTTACTTAATAAATTTATTATATTCTTTTTCCCATGTATATTTAGTTTATCAGAAACTTGAGCATGGCTGATTTTACCATTAGATGTATAAAATGCTAGTTTAGAGCTTCTCGTTTTGGGAACAGACAATGGAAACTACCAGATAAAAATAATTCTTATTTAATTTACTAATAAATATACCTTATAAACACGGCAAACGTAGATAATTGGATTCACTGGCTACACACAAAAAATAAACACTTATTTTAAAAATATAATACTTACAATAAATCTTATGCACTACATGCATTATGTATTTCCAAGTATTAATTGGTGACACACATACTTTCGTAGGAAAGAATTTATTTTTCAAAATAAGAGTTTATAGTACCTATCCATTTATGTATCTAAATTACTCCAAATAAGTAAACTTAACTTATTTAAAAAAATATTATATTAAGAGAGTATTTTGTTTTTGTTTTATAATTTAATTACTTCAAGTTTAAGGTATTCTTGATTCGAACCTGTATTATCACTTAAAATTAATACCACTTGTTTTTGTACGCTGATTTTGTCATATAAATAAAACAAAACGTCTAACTTGTATTCAGCGTAATATAATTCCACCAAACGCCTAGCGCTTTCGGCCTCTAAAAGGCCATCATCAGGGCCAAGGCTCTACAAGAAATAAAACAATAAAATAAAACAAAATACAGACATGTATAAGAAATATGGAATTCAAATTTTAGAAATTTTTATCGTAAAAACAAGTTAAGTTAAACAATTTAAAATTAATTGAGTATACTTACTCGTCACCTCAGGCGCAAAAGAAACATACCAAAAAGATATTAAACACCCTTTTTTAATTTAACTGTGTGGTGGTTTCTTAAGTATAAATAAACAATAATGACATTTGGTACCTGACGTAGTATCGACGACGGGTATCTCAGGTCAAACAAAAGATAAAATATATATTAAAATTTTTAAAAAACTAAAAGGTTATATCAAAGAAAGATATTTAATTGTCGACGACTCCTCAATTTTGAAAAGAAAAGAAGAAAAAGAAGAAAATAATTTATCAAAATGCCCATTTCAAGAATACAGTATTTGCATACCGAAAACCGAATTATAAGTACTAAAATGGGCGTAGATAGGATAATTTGAAAAACAGGGGAAGGTCTCGATGTTGAAAAAGTTTAAAAATGTGATTTCTATTGTTAATCAATAATCATGTTTAATCTTAGATTAAGACAAGAGTCAGGGTCGTTGATTGAATGTCTGTGTATTTCGAGGTCCTCAAGATAGTCAAGTTGTCTGAAGTACTATGGTCAAAATGGTGCAGAATTTTGCTGTGAGATGTTGGTGAGAAACTGTGATTATTGAATCTAAGATGTTGACCAAATACAGAAGTCCCCGGTCTATTGATGTGTTCTTTAATTCTGGTATCAAGCCTCCTAACAGTTTTCTCGATATACAAAGCCGGGCAATTCATGCAAGAGAACTTATACACACCACTTTTACCATTGTGCATTTTTGCAGATTATCACTTTTCTTTTATTAATATGGTTAATACCACAATTTCCTAATATCATTTAAAGTTTTTCAATATTACAAAATATTAACATAGGCAAGACACCAAATTTAATTTCATTCTCAATAGAACTTAACTGCTACGCCTACTGTGTCTAGGTAATCATCCTTGCCCTCAGAATATTCATAATTAATTTCAACAAACTGTTCTACAGTGTGACCCAGGATAAGCGAACTTATAGGTGTAAATGAGAAAATTTTTTCGAATTTAAATTTGAAAATTTGAGATCTAGGCCTGCGCGATTTGATAACTAAATTTAACATATTTTCATTTTTAATAAATTAAGCAGGCCTTGACCGCAGCATTATTTTTATTTTCTGCCTCGGAAAGTTCTTCTTTTCACAAAATATCGAAAAAATCTTTTAAGAAAAGTTGCTCAGAATTTAAAATCATGCAATCGTACCAAATTTAATAACTGTCAGCCTACATTGTTTTTTTTTTTAAATTTTATACACGGAACGAAAAACTTAGTTAACTTTATTATAAAAATAGTAAAAAATATGACTCTATATATGACTGGAATAACTTTTACTAAGAACTGGCATACAATTATAGCAAAATGTTAACGATATTTTTTAGTAAAAATTACCAAAATATTTATATTTTTTTAAAATTTTTTGTACAATTTTCTAATTTTTTTTTTTAAATTTACTATAATCTTTTGTAAAATTTACTGAAATTTTTGTAAAATTTACTAAAATATTTTGTCAAAATTTCGTTACATGCGGTATGCTCCAACGGTGATCCATCCAAGTACTAACCGTGTCTAACGTCGCTTGATTTCTCTGATCGATATAATGTTTTCTCTTACCACCTCTACCGTTCTCCACAGTAATTGCGAGTTCTAATTAATTCGTTGCTTCTGATTTAAACTTTTTATTCTTGTAAAAAGTCATTTTTACAATAAAAATACTTAAAGTACAATAATAGTCATCATTAAAATGTACCATACATTTAAAAATATTTACCTACTGAAGTTATAAATAAATTATTTTCACTTAAATTTGTTGTAAAATTTACAATATATAATAGTTGATTTTACCAAATTTATTAGAAATCATAACTATAGTGAAACGGCCCGGACCCGGGTCTATTTTTCGCTAAAAAATATGTCGATGTAGAAAATAAAATAGCCAATATATTTAGGTCCAGTAATACATGCATAACCTACATGTATTTTAAAAGAGCTTAAAACAGCAAAAAGTCGAAGATATTAGCGATTTACCAACCAAGGGTCTCAAGTGGTCACATTCCATAGGTTAAAAATAACATAGGGGTGCATAAAGTGACGCAAGAGAGCAAAGGCAGGGGTGCGCCTATAAAAGCGAGAGACGCGACGCTAATAAGGAATTCAATTTTTGACTTTCGCAAATACAAGACGTTACGCTGCCCGATTCAGAGTCAAAATTTCCCGTTCTCAAATCAAGTCATTTCGCTGCCAGTGCTCTTTCAGTGCATCATTACTCTCTTTAATTTCAACATTCAAAATTTTCCAATTCACAAATTTCTAGTTACGCGTTAATTAGTATTCCACGGCCATTTAGTGTTCAGTACATCATTCTACGTATTAAGAAATTTCCTTCTACTTGTTAGAGTTTTCTGGTGGCTCACGTCGGCTTTGTCGATGTCGATGCGCTAGGAATCTTTGACAACGGAATTAAATTCAGTATGGTATGCTACTCTTAGTATATCACTCTTTTTCTTTAGACAAGTATTAAGAAATTTCCTTCTACTTGTTAGAGTTTTCTGGTGGCTCACGTCGGCTTTGTCGATGTCGATGCGCTAGGAATCTTTGACAACGGAAGTAAATTCGACATGGTATGCTACTCTCAGTATATCACTCTTTTTCTATAGTCACATATAAAAATTTACGGAAGTAAATCCTGCATCCCAAAATCAAATTAATTTATACACAAAATGGCCGCTCTCTTCTCTATATCTTCTCTTTTGATTTATTAATATAAATAATCTCCACCTGCCAAATAATTTGTCTGCAGGACAAAAAATGGCACTTTTCTAGTTAAAAAACTACAAAGGGTAATTCGGGATTAACGGTTCTGTTTAATCTAAAATGTCTGCAAGACAAAAATAACTTAAACATTATTTTAAAGTGAAAAGCGAATAACGGTACCACTGTTGGCATAAATCAATACACTTTTGCTTTCGTTTAAAGGGTCGTTATTTAGTAGGTCATTTTCAGAAACAGATGTTTGTCTTTCCAGGGTGAATTTTACAGTGGGTTCTTGAAAACAAAGGTAGGTGTTTATTACGCAGTAATAAAGCCTTCCTCGAATAATATCTGCAATCCGCGGTAAAGAAATGGGGGAGGGTTCTAAAAAGGGTTATCTATGATGTATAACAGGGTAACCGCAGGTTATCACTGTTATAAAAAGGGTTAAAATCATTTGGTATGATGTTGCCAGTAGAACGTTAATTTATAACAGGTGTAAATAAAAAGGCGTGATGGGTTTTTCTTAGGAATGAATGTTCGACGGTAGGACACCACTACCGGACAGTGTCTTTCGACTTCCAGTACATGAAAAACAATGCTCGCTTGAGAAGAAAAGTGACACATGCGGAAAGCGAGCAGGCTCCTAATTTTTATTACACTTTTATGAGTTATATGTTAAAATGTTCAACAGTAGGACACCACTACTGTACAGTTGTCTTTTCACTATGCTACGTAGTAGCATTATACCAAACGTGTACGTAAACTGAGGGATGGTACATAAACAAAACGACAAGTAAATTAAATAAAAATACGTACACGAAAATGGGGTCATATGTAACAAAATAAATTGCAGATTATCAGGGGATCAATGTAAATAAAATGGTCGCAGACCAAAGGTTCATGTAAGAAGCGAGATAGAAATATCGGATATCTACTATTATTGTCGCAGACATAATAGATAGAGAACAGGTAACAATGCTATTATTGTCGCAGACATATAATACTTAGTATTGTGGTAAAGGGGGTAAATCACCACCGTTCTGTCGCAGACAGATATTGGTGAATAATAACGGGCCAAATTATGGGAGACAAACATTCTGAAACAAGTTATATAATTATTATTATAATAATGTAAAACCTTTGTATCTGGTAAATTATTAATTTGTAATAAATAAGTGAATGGTTAAACTCTCTTTGATTTAAATTCCTGGCAGCGGAATCCTATCAGTACTTAGGGAAAAACGTCATACTAAGAATAAAACTAATAAATCGTAAAACCTGACAACCTTACCGTTGTCCCAAACTTTAAAAGAACCTGCAAAGTAAACACAACGTATACAGGGTCGTACCACAAAAATTAGACGATTACAGCCAGAGTGATGGATTCCATCAGGTGAATAACACACCCGGGGTCGATCAGTTTCACTGGTGCCGTGACCAGGATATAAAGTCATTAAATTGGGACAACAAAAATTCACCATTTGATATGTTCTACCAAGTGCTGTGACTCCCAATAACTGACCTACATGAAACAATAACAGCCGAAGTACCAGTTCCAGTAGCAGTACCAGCAAACCACAACTCATTGGACACGGATGATATACATGATGACCAACATAAATTGAACCAAGAACATCAGAAATGCTGTGTCCCACCAAAAACGTCACTGTATCATCCGATTACCAGATGCTCTCGACCTACCAAGTATCCACTTCAGCATTGACGCCATCCAACCAACCGGAGTGTAAGAAGACAACCAAGTATGAAACCTGACCAAATCCAAAGTTCAAAGGGGACAAGAAAATGGACGTTGTCGACAACCAATAGCAAATAATAAATAACACTTTGGTTAATACCTCGCAAAACTATACAGTTACATGTAGAACGTAGAAGAACTACTTGTTGACATAACAGGGGCAAAGTAAATGGTGCCTGAAGGTAATAACATCAATGGGCAGCACCGAAAGCGAGAAAAAACATGGAGGTTCACCGTACAGAGTTTGTAAAACTAAAACTCTTGTTAACTAATTCCATGCTCGAGACAACACTGGGGAAGATATGCAGCGCTACCTTACTACTATCCAATGTTCCAAACATTGCTGTATCTGATGGTCGATACATCAATAGCAGCTATATTTTGAGGCAGCAAGGGACAGCCTCCTATATGGTTGCGCAATATCACTGACAGAAACCACAAGGCGATCCACTAATCATATATGCGTTTCACGCGTATATAGGAACTACCTCGCAGGAAACCGACCACCTATCAAGTTCAAAATTGCAACCACTTGAACCTGATATGATAGTACCGCAACAGGTATGCCATCAATACCTCCAAAGCAGCAGCAAAGGACAGGTACACCGTCAATGATGCAAACCACAGCGAAGGGTTCAACAGAAACGCCACTGGAGAAGAAACTACCCTGTAGCAGATAAGGCGAGATTTACCAGACGGAAGCTGTAAAAATCTGCATGGTCAAAAAATAACGGCATCCATCAGGACAAAGGGTGACTTAATTTATATCATGGTTTTAAGAAACCCGCACCAATCTGTGAAATAAATACTACAGGAATAAGAAAATCAAATGGGTCCAAGGAGGAGGCGAGCCGAGATGATGACGATCGTTAACGCGTACAGCCACAGGTATGGAAGGGGAGCAATGAACCAGGAGATACGATCTCGTAAGCAGGATGTGACGATGTCCCAGTCCACCGACACTATTCCAGGAGGGTGATGAGAATGGCGGTTGACGTAAGATGGGCTCTAATAATTTCTTTTTTCAGGTCTATGTAACTTATATTATTTTATGGTAATATTATTATGATTTATTGTAATTGACAAAAGCAAAAGTGTAATTGATTTTAATCGCTAGATAGGTAAATTTTAAACTATTGCTTGATGTACAAGGCTATATTTTAAAATTGGGGGAGAGTGAAACGGCCCGGACCCGGGTCTATTTTTCGCTAAAAAATATGTCGATGTAGAAAATAAAATAGCCAATATATTTAGGTCCAGTAATACATGCATAACCTACATGTATTTTAAAAGAGCTTAAAACAGCAAAAAGTCGAAGATATTAGCGATTTACCAACCAAGGGTCTCAAGTGGTCACATTCCATAGGTTAAAAATAACATAGGGGTGCATAAAGTGACGCAAGAGAGCAAAGGCAGGGGTGCGCCTATAAAAGCGAGAGACGCGACGCTAATAAGGAATTCAATTTTTGACTTTCGCAAATACAAGACGTTACGCTGCCCGATTCAGAGTCAAAATTTCCCGTTCTCAAATCAAGTCATTTCGCTGCCAGTGCTCTTTCAGTGCATCATTACTCTCTTTAATTTCAACATTCAAAATTTTCCAATTCACAAATTTCTAGTTACGCGTTAATTAGTATTCCACGGCCATTTAGTGTTCAGTACATCATTCTACGTATTAAGAAATTTCCTTCTACTTGTTAGAGTTTTCTGGTGGCTCACGTCGGCTTTGTCGATGTCGATGCGCTAGGAATCTTTGACAACGGAATTAAATTCAGTATGGTATGCTACTCTTAGTATATCACTCTTTTTCTTTAGACAAGTATTAAGAAATTTCCTTCTACTTGTTAGAGTTTTCTGGTGGCTCACGTCGGCTTTGTCGATGTCGATGCGCTAGGAATCTTTGACAACGGAAGTAAATTCGACATGGTATGCTACTCTCAGTATATCACTCTTTTTCTATAGTCACATATAAAAATTTACGGAAGTAAATCCTGCATCCCAAAATCAAATTAATTTATACACAAAATGGCCGCTCTCTTCTCTATATCTTCTCTTTTGATTTATTAATATAAATAATCTCCACCTGCCAAATAATTTGTCTGCAGGACAAAAAATGGCACTTTTCTAGTTAAAAAACTACAAAGGGTAATTCGGGATTAACGGTTCTGTTTAATCTAAAATGTCTGCAAGACAAAAATAACTTAAACATTATTTTAAAGTGAAAAGCGAATAACGGTACCACTGTTGGCATAAATCAATACACTTTTGCTTTCGTTTAAAGGGTCGTTATTTAGTAGGTCATTTTCAGAAACAGATGTTTGTCTTTCCAGGGTGAATTTTACAGTGGGTTCTTGAAAACAAAGGTAGGTGTTTATTACGCAGTAATAAAGCCTTCCTCGAATAATATCTGCAATCCGCGGTAAAGAAATGGGGGAGGGTTCTAAAAAGGGTTATCTATGATGTATAACAGGGTAACCGCAGGTTATCACTGTTATAAAAAGGGTTAAAATCATTTGGTATGATGTTGCCAGTAGAACGTTAATTTATAACAGGTGTAAATAAAAAGGCGTGATGGGTTTTTCTTAGGAATGAATGTTCGACGGTAGGACACCACTACCGGACAGTGTCTTTCGACTTCCAGTACATGAAAAACAATGCTCGCTTGAGAAGAAAAGTGACACATGCGGAAAGCGAGCAGGCTCCTAATTTTTATTACACTTTTATGAGTTATATGTTAAAATGTTCAACAGTAGGACACCACTACTGTACAGTTGTCTTTTCACTATACTACGTAGTAGCATTATACCAAACGTGTACGTAAACTGAGGGATGGTACATAAACAAAACGACAAGTAAATTAAATAAAAATACGTACACGAAAATGGGGTCATATGTAACAAAATAAATTGCAGATTATCAGGGGATCAATGTAAATAAAATGGTCGCAGACCAAAGGTTCATGTAAGAAGCGAGATAGAAATATCGGATATCTACTATTATTGTCGCAGACATAATAGATAGAGAACAGGTAACAATGCTATTATTGTCGCAGACATATAATACTTAGTATTGTGGTAAAGGGGGTAAATCACCACCGTTCTGTCGCAGACAGATATTGGTGAATAATAACGGGCCAAATTATGGGAGACAAACATTCTGAAACAAGTTATATAATTATTATTATAATAATGTAAAACCTTTGTATCTGGTAAATTATTAATTTGTAATAAATAAGTGAATGGTTAAACTCTCTTTGATTTAAATTCCTGGCAGCGGAATCCTATCAGTACTTAGGGAAAAACGTCATACTAAGAATAAAACTAATAAATCGTAAAACCTGACAACCTTACCGTTGTCCCAAACTTTAAAAGAACCTGCAAAGTAAACACAACGTATACAGGGTCGTACCACAAAAATTAGACGATTACAGCCAGAGTGATGGATTCCATCAGGTGAATAACACACCCGGGGTCGATCAGTTTCAATAGTTTTTTGTAAAAAATGAAAATTTTAATTAATACAATATTTTATAGGAAATCGTAGAATAAAATCTTTACTATAATAATTTTACTATAGTCTTTTTCCGTGTCCAATATTTTGATTTTATTGATGTCCTTAATTTCCTCATCGTTTGTCATATTAGCCTAGAAAATGAAATTTGGTCATCAAATGTTATTTCCGAAATAATCTTCCTAATAAATGTATTTAATACCATGAAAATTTTTTTTCTGCTTAGAGGTTAAAAAATATATATACAGGGTCCGCAAACGAAGGGTGGACGGAAGATTAAATCGTTATCGAAGAACTTATCAACAATACTAAAACAGCATGAGATATTGGATTAAAAGCGGCAGGTTTTAAAAATATTTTACATTATACAGGGTGGCCCAAAAAAGTGTGACAGTATAAAGTTATATTTTTTTAAATGGGACACCCAGTATTTTATTGCATATTTAGGTTCATATTACTATCGTTTATAAGTGCCTCAAATTTCATTTAATTTGGTTTTGTAGTTTCGGAGAAATAAATTACAAACTAAAATAAAAAGTTTTGCAGTCCTGAATAAAAAAATAAAAAAAAACAATGCAGAACTATTTTTTTAACCTCGGTATTGAGTGAAATTTATGACAAGAGGTCTAGAGATACTATGAATGTAATTGGGTTTATTTATTTTATACAGGGTGTTCATAATAAGCTTTCAAAAACCCCACATTTTAAAATTATTTTTCTCAAGTTTTTTAAATGGAACACCCTGTATATTATTTGGCTATTTGACGTAGAATTCAAAGACATTTTTTTTATAATACAAGCATATAAGTTATATCCAGCTGTTTTCGAAATAATTGTAAATATCATAAATTATGTTGTTTAAATAGAGTTTTTATTGGGAAATTTTGTTATAGGCGACTAGACTAATAATTGCAAACTAAAGTAAATGTTCAAAATAGGTTCCTTTTACTTAATTTAATGATTTTCCTCTACTGCCAACAGAACTCTTAATTCATTATCTTCATTAATAACGGGTTTATTGATTATCATCCTTTTTGTGTACGCAGTGCTTCCTGTTGCTACAAATCTTTGCAACAACTTCTTGAAGGTTTCTGTTCTCGGCTTTCTCTCAATATCTGGATATCTTTCAGCATACACTCGGCTCGCGAGGAGGCAATTTCTTGCACATTCACCCAGTATAAAAATCATATTTACCATTTCTAAAGTTGTAAAATTCGACATTTTGTGTAAGTTAGTACTTAATTTCGACGACTGAACAAATGTAAATAATTTTATTTGGCTGTCATAGTGACAATCTAAACAAAAAAAATCATGGCAACTTGATTAAGAATAAAAAATAAAATTAAATAAATAACAGTATCAAAAATGTAGGATTTTAAAATTTATACCGAAATAACTAAAATACGGTAAACTCTAAGAGTAAAAGGAAGCTATTTTGAACATTTACTTTAGTTTACAATTATTAGTCTAGTCGCCTATAACAAAATTTCCCAATAAAAACTTTATTTAAACAACATAATTTATGATATTTACAATTATTTCGAAAACGGCTGGATATAACTTATATGCTTGTATTACAAAAAAAAAATAAAATTTGAGGCACTTATAAACGATAGTAATGCGAAACTAAATATGCAATAAAATACTGGGTGTCCCATTTAAAAAAATATAAGTTTATGCTGTCACACTTTTTTGGGCCACCCTATATAATGTAAAATATTTTTAAAACATGCCGCTTTTAATCTAATATCTCAAGCTGTTTTAGTATTGTTGATAAGTTCTTCGATAACGATTTAATCTTCCGTCCACGCTTCGTTTGCGGACCCTGTATATATCTGATGGTTATTAAATTCGGTATGCTTGTATAACATTGAATTATGAAGAACTTTTCTTAATAAAATTTTTCGATATTTTGTAAAGGCACTTTACCTAGACAGAAAATAATGCTGCTTTTAAGGCCGGCTTGATTTGCTAAAAATCAAAATATGTTAAATTTTATTATCTAATGAAGCAAGCTTTTATCCTAAATGAGCAAATTTCATTTCGATTTTTTTTGTAACTTACACCTATTAGTTCGCTTATCATAAGACACTGTATAATTCTTGAAATTTCTTTTGACAATAATAAATACTCGAGAGAGATTATTTTCTGGTTCGGGTTTCTTGCCTTTTGTATAAATAAAGAAAATTGAGTATGATAAAATAATATACCGTCTCATACCGATCTTCTCTACATTTCTAACTTACTAGCAGCCAAGTTATGCTGTCTATTAACATACGCAAATCAATATAACAACTGTCAATTTTTTTATAGTTACTCCCTTGAATTATTAATAAGATACCTGAATTAATCAGGTCACAGTTAAGCAAACACTTAATTTTTTCTGGTTGGGCATCTTTGAACAATCCCGAACAATCACTTCTTCTTCATTAGTTATTTACAATCTCGAATTTAGTTTAAGTCATTTTACTACCTGCTTTCCGAATAACTAGTTTCAAAAGAATCCTTTACTCCATACAGTTTACTACCAAAAGTCGATAGCACCTTAATCACCATTAGTAACATCTGAGTGACGGAAACTCATTTTAAAATAATTAAGAATATTTTCTTCTATCTGCACCACTTCAATTCACACTTACATTTGCTGAAGTTTAATACCTAACCTTCATTTTAATTTTAAATTAAAATTCTTCTTTTGAAATGTAGAGTGGGATTAATCTTAGCGGAAATATTACGGATAATAAAGGAATTTTTTTCATTAAATTTTCATTTTGCGAACTATGCCAAAAGTATTTTTACAAACGGATTCTGTTATAATAAATATGTACTATGTACTTTATTTAAAGTGATATATATTAAAACAAAGTTCACATTGAAACTGTTATCCTCATATCCATGCCTGATATTGCGCATATACTATAGCATGCAAGGAGTAGTATAGAGCGGACAAGAAAAGCCAGCTTGTTAAGGTCACTGACTTATATCTATGGATAGCCAAAATCTAAAAGCAAGCAAAGTTGCACGTCAGATGTCATGCGCAATGCCGACTGATAAACTATTTACCTTAACCTACGAACAGAACTGTACTTCACCCTTAATGAAAATGATTACACGGAAATACTTTGGCACATCAAGACCTTCTTTACTGGGAAATACACAATCTATTTTCTCGCATAAATGAAGGTCTTGTGTGGCCATCACTGAAAAGCCACTTTTAGAATTAATTTTGATATCTATTGTCCACGCATCGATAGACTTTTAATATCGTTACATCGCTACGACTGATTTCGATTCTGGATGGTAGTCGTTGATTCACGTCATTGGTTGGCAACCAAACCGGCACCAATATGGCGGAGTTACCTATATGACGGCGATAATATTATGCGCAAGACAACCGACGACAAACCTTTAAAAATATGACGGGAAAACTGTGCATACCAACCCATTTGTCACTCATAAAATTTAACTTTTTACTGCGCGCCCCATAAGTTGCACGTATCCATAGTTATCCATCCATCCATAGTGGTTAAGGTACCTCATATTATTTAACGTAGTAGCCTACAGTAAACCAGCACCAGGATGTACCGTCACAAACCCGAACGGCAGAGTAGGTCTTGTTGGTCGACATACTCGGATGATTTATATATCCGGATCATACGGAATCGAAAAAAATGTTCTTTTGCCAAAATTTTAATGATTGCTTGGAACCATAGACATCATAAAGCATATGCTTACAAGAATTACAGAAAACCATTTTTCCAACGCAATCAATGCAATGTCTTTGGAGAAATAACATTATTATTTCAACTCCAACCTCATTCCTTTGGATCTGCATCTACTACATACCATACCTGGATCTGGTGATAAACCCGACAATAATGATATGAGCTCCATCGGACGTTGGTGGTAAAAAGCTAGTTAAAAATTCGTATTTATACTTCGGCGAGCTGTTAAATTCTTATATTTGTACATAATATCTTAAATCATTTAATTATATAGCCTGATTAGTTCTGCTATGCAAGGTCATTAAAAATTGGTTTCTAGCCTTTAGTAAATCAGGTTTATCAGCTTCGGCTGATAGAAAAATCGAAACAGCAATTCTTCTCACACTTTAAAAGTAGCAAGTTTGCCTTATTGATGTAAAAAGCATGACAATCTTTGTGTCGCATCACCAACTGTTAGCTTACTTTATAATGTATTTATTAAATCTATTTTGTTATTATTATTTAATACAAATTTATTTTTACCAATGGTGGTAAAAAAAGTCTGATGATTCGTTTTCTTTTTTTCAGTTATGTTCTTGATTTTTGGTGGATACATTAGACCAGTCATAACCATCGAAAACCGAGCGAATTAAATTATTAGGAAAGGCCCAAAATATAACCCAAATACTAAAACAAAAAAAAAACATAATAGAAACTTTAATATGTGAAACAGAGTTAGCCCTTAACCAGAGTTTCCTGATTCAAGTGCCAATCAAGAATAAATACAAAACATGTCGAAACCTAAACTTAATTAAACAGAAAATTTAATTATTAAATTTATTCATTCAAAAATAAAAGATAGTGATCTAACTGTGACAAGGTAAATTCTGATTTTGTCTAAAGGAGATTATCAACAAAAAATAAATACTTTCATCCGAAAGGAGGATCTCTTAATATTTAAAACAGATCCCACTTTAAAAATACACAATAAATTAAAAACCACTCTTATTGATATTAATGGCTTACTTTCTAGTCACGATAAATTCACCACAATTAATATGAACACAACCCCTCCCAAGTTATACAGCCTAATCAAAATTCATGAAGATAATTCTTTAATACTTCCAGTATCATGTACTTACAGCCCTCTAAGCAAAGTATCGTTTAAGCTCAACCATATTTAAAAAGAAACTCCTCAATTTGATGCAAAACACTCTATAAAAAAATTTGGCCGAACTCACTGTAAATAAAAAAATTGGGATATACTGAATATCCTTCTGATATCCTTTGACGTAACTAACATGTTCCCTAATATTCCAAATTCTGATTGCTTATAGATAATCGAGAAGATGCTAACAATACAAAGAATGAATCCAGTCACAAAAAACGAACACTTTTTGAATTTCGCATCAATGATAGTATGTTTCACCGGTAATGAAACAGATCTACAAATAATTTTAAATCACCTTAATCATTTACATAAAAATATTAAAATTACAATGGAGAAAGAAAAAGATAATAAAATTAATTTTCTAGATATCTTAGATTGCCTTTGACGTTTACAGAAAACCCACATTTACGTACGCAACAATAATTCACTCAACGCACCCTAATTCTCATTAGGTCATAGGTTAGCAACATACAAATCACCGAAGACAGATTAGCAACGGCCTTTGGCAATGCAAGTTCTTGGCTTCGCAGGCGGCCGCCGTGGTCCTTCCGAGCGAAGCGTTTGCGGCAGGCCGGGACAATCTGCACCGTATATCAGAGAATAATTTCTTATAATACCTACTAAATGTATTTATTTACATGTCTTGTCTTAAATTATATATTGTTGCAAGACAATATTTGTTATTAAAAATAATTCAAAAGGGTAAAATTAAAGATCATCAAGACTTATCATATAGGTTATTGATTGCAATAGAGGCAAGACATATGCTACGAGACCTTTTACAAAAAAAACCGCTGTTGTTGATTAATTAGTTTTAAATTATGGATAAGTTTTCACAATACTATCCTAATCACGTTTTTAGTAAAGTCAGCAAAAATTTAAATGGCCATTACACTGTATCATGAACACCGTTGCCGTGTATGAATTTTTTTAAATTATAGGTATGGATTAACAATTCTATAACAATAATATTTTAAGTAGTCTCGTTAAAAGGCCGACGCATTTTTTTTACAGAGTGGCCCCAAAGTTGAAATTTTATAAAATTAAAAAAATCAAAAATCTCTGCTCGACGATGAACTTTCACAGAAAAAACACCGTTGCTGTGTATGAATTTTTTTTTAATTATAGGTATGGATTAACAATACTATAACAATAACATTTTAAGTAGTCTCGTTAAAAGGCCGACGCATTTCTTTTACAGAGTGGCCCCAAAGTTGAAATTTTATAAAATTACAAAAATCAAAAATCTCTGCTCGACGATGAACTGTCACAGAAAAACACCGTTGCTGTGTATGAATTTTTTTAAAATTATAGGTATGGATTAACAATACTATAACAATAATATTTTAAGTAGTCTCGTTAAAAGGCCGACGCATTTTTTTTTACAGAGTGGCCCCAAAGTTGAAATTTTATAAAATTTAAAAAATCAAAAATCTCTGCTCGACGATGAACTTTCAAAGAAAAAACACCGTTGCTGTGTATGAATTTTTTTAAATTATAGGTATGGATTAACAATACTATAACAATAATATTTTAAGTAGTCTCGTTAAAAGGCCGACGCATTTTTTTTTACAGAGTGGCCCCAAAGTTGAAATTTTATAAAATTAAAAAAATCAAAAATCTCTGCTCGACGATGAACTTTCACAGAAAAAACACCGTTGCTGTGTATGAATTTTTTTTTAATTATAGGTATGGATTAACAATACTATAACAATAACATTTTAAGTAGTCTCGTTAAAAGGCCGACGCATTTCTTTTACAGAGTGGCCCCAAAGTTGAAATTTTATAAAATTACAAAAATCAAAAATCTCTGCTCGACGATGAACTGTCACAGAAAAACACCGTTGCTGTGTATGAATTTTTTTAAAATTATAGGTATGGATTAACAATACTATAACAATAATATTTTAAGTAGTCTCGTTAAAAGGCCGACGCATTTTTTTTTACAGAGTGGCCCCAAAGTTGAAATTTTATAAAATTTAAAAAATCAAAAATCTCTGCTCGACGATGAACTTTCAAAGAAAAAACACCGTTGCTGTGTATGAATTTTTTTAAATTATAGGTATGGATTAACAATACTATAACAATAATATTTTAAGTAGTCTCGTTAAAAGGCCGACGCATTTTTTTTTACAGAGTGGCCCCAAAGTTGAAATTTTATAAAATTAAAAAAATCAAAAATCTCTGCTCGACGATGAACTTTCACAGAAAAAACACCGTTGCTGTATATGAATTTTTTTTAAATTATAGGTATGGATTAACAATACTATAACAATAACATTTTAAGTAGTCTCGTTAAAAGGCCGACGCATTTTTTTTACAGAGTGGCCCCAAAGTTGAAATTTTATAAAATTAAAAAAATCAAAAATCTCTGCTCGACGATCGACTTTCAAAGAAAAAACACCGTTGCTACACAGCAACATACACATGAATTTTTTTTAAATTATAGGTATGGATTAACAATACTATAACAATAACATTTTAAGTAGTCTCGTTAAAATGCCGACGCATTTTTTTTACAGAGTGGCCCCAAAGTTGAAATTTTATAAAATTTAAAAAATCAAAAATCTCTGCTCGACGATCAACTTTCAAAGAAAAAACACCGTTGCTGTGAATGATTTTTTTTAAAATTATAGGTATGGATTAACAATACTATAACAGTAATATTTTAAGTAGTCTCGTTAAAATTTTTGATTTTTTTAATTTTATCAAATTTCAACTTTGGGGCCACTCTGTAAAAAAAAATGCGTCGGCCTTTTAACGAGACTACTTAAAATGGCATTGTTATAGTATTGTTAACCCATACCTATAATTAAAAAAAAATTCACACACAGCAACGGTTTTTTTCTTTGAAAGTTCATCGTCGAGCAGAGATTTTTGATTTTTTAAATTTTTTCAAATTTCAACTTTGGGGCCACTCTGTAAAAAAAATGCGTCGACCTTTTAACGAGACTACTTAAAATGTCATTGTTATAGTATTGTTAACCCATACCTATAATTTAAAAAAAATTCATACACAGCAACGGTGTTTTTTCTGCGACAGTTCATCGTCGAGCAGAGATTTTTGATTTTTTAAATTTTATCAAATTTCAACTTTGGGGCCACTCTGTAAAAAAAAATGCGTCGGCCTTTTAATGAGACTACTTTAAATGTCATTGTTATAGTATTGTTAACCCATACCTATAATTTTTAAAAAATTCATACACAGCAACGGTGTTTTTTCTTTGAAAGTTCATCGTCGAGCAGAGATTTTTGATTTTTTAAATTTTTTCAAATTTCAACTTTGGGGCCACTCTGTAAAAAAAATGCGTCGGCCTTTTAATGAGACTACTTAAAATGTCATTGTTATAGTATTGTTAACCCATACCTATAATTTAAAAAAAATTCATACACAGCAACGGTGTTTTTTCTGCGAAAGTCCATCGTCGAGCAGAGGTTTTTGATTTTTTAAAATTTATCAAATTTCAACTTTATGGCATACAACTGTATTTTAAAAATATTCTTATAAGGCATATTATATTAAACTTTTATGAATTTCATTTTATTTTATTAAGTTAATTATAAAGATATTAAATTTTATTTTATTTTCTCCTTGTTTCCTAGTTCGGTCCTAATTTTTATATGCATAGAGAACCTTTGCATAAACATCAATCGTTTTATATGAGGTCCGTTTTTTTTTCATATGAGGTCCATTTTTAATTATCTTAGATGTATTTTAAATCTAACATTATTATTTTACACAGTACATACAAACATGAGAAACAAAGTTCGCATGTGTTATATTATTATTTTGTACTTTTACATACGGCGCAGATTTCCCAGGCCCGCAACAGATGCACGCGGCCGTAGCGGAAGGATCACGACGGCCGCATGCGACGCGAAATGCTGGCGTTGCCAAAAGCCGTTGCTAACCTGTCTTCGGTATACAAATCTATGTTACAAAGATCATTGACACTCCCCTTAAATGAGAATAATCGCAAGAATGAATTAAATACAATAATGAAAATAGCTAATAACAACAGATTCAACTCACGTACAATAAATTCTTTAATGAACAAAAAACAAAAACAAGCCATATACACACACACACAAACAAAATCTATCTAATATATTTTAATGCCCAACAAAAAACACCACTACATAATAAAAATCAGGAGTTTATAGGTTAAATTGTCAAGCGTGCAATAGCTCATACATAGACCAAACAGGCAGGAACTGTGATATAAGATTTAAGGAACACAAACATCTTATTTGGTAAATAAAGAAAATTCTAATTTTGCAAAACATTGTTTAGATACAGGTCATTCGTTCCCAGAGATTGATGATTTGAATATTTTATATACGCCACCAAAATTTAATAAGTGTAATAAGGACTCTAACATACACCTTCATAACGAACAAACAGATATTTTGTCCAATATTTTTTTAAAAGTTATTCAGTTTGAAACCAATACGCAGTACTACGTAGTACGCAGTACCTAATATTACGAAATTGCAGTCACTAAGATATAAAATAAAGTGATATTCAAAATAAAGTAATTTATTAATTCTTATTGTGAAGAAAAGCTTATTCTAGCAATATAAAAGTATGCCATTATAGAGACCAAGCACGAAATGATGGGAGGAGATAGCAAATTTGTGAAGGAAAGTGGTGAATGCCAAATGTTATTCTTTTTTCCCGATTTCGCAATGGTATATTGTTAAAGTTTGTGTATCTAATTCGAAAACCGATGGACCGATTCTGACAAATGATCTGTCAAGAAATTAGCTATGAATCTAGTGTGTCAACGAGAACATAAATTTAAAAAAAAATAATAGTGGTGGACGTGATAGTTTATGTATTTAAGTCGAAAACCGATAGACCGATTGTGACAAAATATGATCTATCCACGAGAACATAAATTTAAAAAAAAATGATAAAGTTGGACGTGATAGGTCAGTGTTATGTACATGTGAATAAAAGTTTGACTTATTAGACGATAATACATCTCTAACAGACCTTACTCGCTTGCGACATTTAAATAACAAATAGTGTTGTGTCACTCGAGATTATCCGGACGATACCAGGTCGTTCTTTTGAGTTTATTTTTAATAAATCCAACATACCTACCTAGAAATATAAAAAAAAATCTAAAAAAATATAACTAATGCCATTAAGATTACAATGAATGTTTGCTTGATGTTGGAAAATTAGGATTTACAAGGTGTCTCATAACTTATGGGCCATAGATCAACTGAAGATACTAAATATCAAATTAGACCGATTAAGTCATATCGTTTTCTCGTTCTAGAAATACAGGGTGTTGAATGTAAAAGTTTATTTTCGAAAATAAGCCATAATTTGAAAACGGTTCAATATACCGGATTGAAAGTTGGCGACATGATGTTTTTATGAGTAAGAAATAAGAATTTGTATATATATATATTTTTTTTTATTTCACACAATTTACATATCTCGAAAACGGTTAGAGATATTAAGATCGAGCCAAGTATACCTTTTTAGTTTAGAAATTAACAGATGTTAATACTGAACTGATATATAAATTTTAAGTAATATATTTAATAATAACAATTTTAAAAAATATAAGCAAGGTCACACGCTAAACGCCACTGGGGTCTATCAGGGTGGCTATATTTTAGAACACACACGGAAAAGGGAATAGATATAAGGACAAACTAGGATGGTCAACTATTTTAAAAGTATTGAAAATCTTACAGTTTTAAATTGATATTGTGTAAATATAGCATAAGTATATTATAAATTTTAATATTTTCTAAAGATAAATATATAGATGCATATCCTAAATATATTATTATAATAGTGATGACATGATATCTAATGATAAACATCACATCATGTTTTACAACAAGGCAAAAAATTAAAAATATTTTCAGAAATGCAAATTCAACAATTTTAGGTTCTAGCTAACTAAAAGTTAACATAACAATGCCCCAGCGCCAGTACAAAAGCGATTGTGTAATTTTTCATCCTGCACTATCTTGAATATGACTAACAAACGTTCTTGTTATGCTAGTCAGTAAATTTATTGGCCAAATAAAGCATTATGTTCGACTGTATTGTGCTCCAGAGATGCCATAAATAATATGAGAAGCTTTGGTGTGCCAGAATGATGTAACCAATCTTTGTACAAGAGTCTGAGTCTGGTGGCAATTATTATTGCTTGTAACAGTCAAGTATAATGATTTATACCTGATATTAGTTATAGGTAATACTTATATGTAACAGCGTATTCAAATTTTCGAAGCCATAAGATTCATGCATTATTTCTGAAATATTACCGAAGGTCTCGTGGTATCAGACTCCATGTGGCGAGAAATAACGGATTTATCGTCACATGCCAAACAGATGTCATCATTATTCTTTTCACGCATTCAATACAGAATGTCATCGGTGGTCTTCCTCTTCAGTGACAAGAGATACATTAATATTAGACGTTTTTAAAGACCATACAATTTGATACATTGCGATCTCTTGACCCAAATCCTTACCATATTTATTTTATTACTGGACTTTTAAAAACCTTTTCTATTTGACTTCTAGATAGAGTGGGCTAAAGTTATTTTAATTTAGAAAACAAATTTTAGTAATTTAAGAAGAAAATTAAGTCTATTCATTTGTACGGGTTTATATTGGCTTATATAGATACTTGGATTTTCAGGAAGATCATTTCAAGAGAGTATTTGTGCGGGCCAAAAGACAAATGCACAATAAATTAAAGTTATATTCCTGTATGCATCTACTAATCACTAATACATCATTTTTTTATGGGCTAAACCACTGAGCTAAACAAACCCCCAAGGTAAAATTATATATTTTTTTCTCTAATCCAAGCAAGTGGAATATTCCGTGAAATAACTCGTCAAACTGTAACTCGTTTATGAAATGTATTATTGTTAATAGTTCTAAAATAGGTCTCTAAAGCGCGTTTACAGGGCCGATTGAATGGAAAAAATGTTTATATTTAGATAAATAAATATTCGCTAAAAGTATCATTAAAATTTATAGTTATAGCATTTTTTAAAATTATTTATTTTGGATGGTAGACCACATCTAAAATGTAAAACTTGTCATTATTTTTGATAAAGTTACTCTTCCAAGGGATTATATACAGGATGTTATATAATTATATCTAAACTCGAATAAACGGAAATCCTGGGATGTAAACAATTTGCAGGTAAATAACCATAAATGGGGCTTTGAGTTAATAAGCGTTATGCCATTTTCAGAGGAAACCCGTGCACTATTGCAAATCTGTCAATTTTATCCGTTATTTTTACGGCCGAAAATGTATTTTTAGAAGCGACATAAATGAAGGTATATCATTTAAAATCAGAAGCACATAGAAGCAAATAATTTCACAACAGAAAACACCATACATCTTCTGTAGTGTTTCGATCTATTTAATCTAGATGCTTTATCAAGTAGCAGATCGACCTCAAATGATCGTGCCATGCAAGCGCGGGTTCGGGGTGGGGGGGGGGGGGGGGGCGGTCATGGGGTTTTAGGGGTCGTTATTCCAGTAAGTTCTAACCCGGTCGATTAAAAAAAATATATAGTGTTCCTCTAGGATACTCAAGGAGTCACCTATTTAAGTATAATAATCCATTTTCATAACACACTTTATGTTCGTGGCCACGAGTAGCTATAAAAATAGATAAATATTGCAGTATATAAATTGGTTTCATTTTCTTGGTACGGAATTTTATTGTGATACAGGGTGGTCCAGCGAAAACCCCCTAACGGGGGTGAACACAACCCCCTGATTTTGAATAGCGATGAGGGGTGTTGCGATACCTCATTTTGAAGATCTTATCGAGTACTATCTGACCCTAAAATCTCGCTTCAAAATTTTAATCTTTAACGAAATGACAGCTAAAATAGTGGAAGACTGATTAGTTTATTGCTGAAATGGCCACCAAAAATGCCCGATTTCTGGTGTTTTCAGTCAACTTGAATAGTTAAAACGGCAGGTAAGACGTCAAGTAAGACGTCAGGTAAAACGTCAGGTAAAATGCCAGGTAAGATGTCACACACATTAGTGACGGCACGGTGAAGTGACGGCACAGTAACGTGACCGGAACGTGATTTCACAGCCGAAATACAAATTATTCTTATAGGAACTTGTATGGTCCTATTCCTATCTGTCCAACGCGCGATCGTGCAAACAGTGTTGCGATCAACATCGTAACGTGCCCGTGATTGTTACTATATTTAGCTCTGCTCCACAGAATTTTTTTGGCAACACAAATAATAGTAATTACACACATAAAATTCAAATTCGTCACAAGCAAAGGAAAGTAAATAGGTCAAACGTCATTGACCTCTTCAACCTCTTTAAAAAAAATGCAATTTGATTTAAGACACATGCTCTCGCTCTCTAACCTTTACATATTTAAAAACAATTATTGGTTCCATAATTTCTATAAAAAAACCAACAGAATCTAAGATTTAGGAAAATACCCCTCACATAGCTTCACAAATAGCAGCTATTCACATTAAAAGAATATACGGATTACACAGGAACGTTGTTTTAATTAATTTTGATCATTTTTTTTCTCGTAAATTAATTTGTCTAATTAATTAAAAAACACACATTTTAAATACGATTCCTTTAATTTAAAAATTGCATTTTATCTATCCATCGGATTATCTTTTTTTTATCTAAACTCGGAATAGAGATGGGCAATATTTCACAGTTTGATATTTTTTTCAGTGATTTGGAAATCACAATCACAACCTTTTTCTTATGGTGAAAAACGAGATTATTCCCTATTACTTGGCTATTTACCATAAGGCGCGAGATCTCTTGCAATTTCGACCAAATTGTATAAAATGATAGTAGTAGCTGATACCGCCATGCCTCCATCAGTTAAGGGAAGGGATAATACTGCGACAGACATAAACTGATGTTAGCGCGATTTCATTTTCTTTCTCACAGCACCTAAGCATGCCATCTCTCCAGCGCTCAACGAATACTTATAAACAGGAAGAAGACAAACAGCCGTGTTAACAAATCGAAGCAGGTATGAACAAACTGCTGACAAACGCACGTGCTTTTCAAATGTCACTTTTGTCCAAATTTGTATTACTGTCAATATTTTGAAGTGACTTTTAACCAACAAAAAATATTCAGAACCCTTTTATTTGATTTACTAAGTAGTGAAAATCAAATATTAGGATTCTGACATGTTTTAAGCTGTAAATATCACTTTAAAATAATCCTTACACACTCTTATATCATTTATTGCACTAGTAACGTAACTACAAATGAAAAATTAAACTTCAGAAATAAGCTTGTACGTAGTTTCATTAAACAATAGGAAGTAAATCATGGTTGGTTGGTTGGTTAAAGGCGGCGGTCGGTTTAAAGGCCAGAACTTCAAATCAGTACAGCCTTTCGGCTTATTGTGTACCCCGATCTTGTTTGAAGATGTTTGTTCCAGTAACCTTCTACCAAGCTTGTCATGTGGGAGGTTGTCACCACGTTGTATGTTCCCGAAGATATTTTGTCTTCTACGGGACAGCGCTACGCAGCGGTATATTATGTGTGAGGCGGTTTCATCCTCTTCGCCGCAGAGTCTACATTCAATGAATCCGTTGTTCATCCTTATCCGTTGAAGGTGTTTTCGCAAGTGGCAGTGGCCTGTTAGCAGACCCATCACTTGTTTCAACTGGGGCCGTGTCAGGGTTAGCATCCCATTCGATAGTATTATCGATGGTTTTCCAATTACGGCCCGTGCGTGTATTTGACCAGGTAACTATTGCCATCGAGATAGGTGTTGTTTTTTCGACCATCGACCAATGTTGTTTTTGTTGCCAGTTTTGATATTCCGATGGCCGGTTCGGGGCCGTTGAAACTTTGGGCAGATCCGGCTCTCGCTAGTTCATCCGCTTTTTCATTTCCTAATGTCCCGGAGTGACCAGGGACCCACAAGGGTTAGCGTAGGTCCCAAGAGGAATGCTCATGCACATCCTGGGTCTTTCCCCAAATATACCTGCGCCCACACCGTTGGCGGTTTTTGATCCATCGGTGTACCAAACTAGACCCTTATCAAACGACTGATGTTAGCGATGCACTGTTTGTCCATTTATCAAAGTTCCAGTCAATCTTGAAAAGCTTTGTGAAATCGTATGTTGCTTTCATACGATCAGATTGCATATCCAAGAGCTCATCGTTGATTAGATCCGTTGCTCTTGTGTGTCCAATTTTTACGGGGTGTTGTGTCCATTCCCCATTTGTGATCATCCTTGAGGCGCTGCAAATAGCCTCAATTCTGATGTGGATGTCTAGGGGTATTAGTCCCAGTATGACTTCCATTGCTGCAGTGGGGGTACTTTTCATTGCCCCACTGATACACAGGCAGGCCAGCCTCTGCAAACTGTTAAGTTTGTTTGCTGTCGTAATCTGCTGTATTTTTGTCCACCAGAGTACAGGCCCATATGATATCAGGGGTCTGATAACTGTGACATAGAGCCATTGCATCATCTGGGGCTGAGTCCCCAGGTTTTTCCAACCAAGCTCCTGCAGCGCATTAGGCACATTTTTGCTTTGTTTAGGTCGCGATGCAGGAGGCGTTGTCAGAAGCCCCCTCTATATCGATGAAAACGCCCATTGAATCTCTTTCTGATGTATAGCTGCTTCGACCCTTGATATTAGGTTGTGCAGCGCAGTCTCACAAGATTTTCCTGGTTGATAGGCATGTTGATGTTTATGGAGGGGTTTCTCCGTGAGTGCCCCGTCTCTTATATGCCTATCAATGAGTTTCTCCAACGCTTTGAGGAGGAACGATGAAAGGCTTATCGGGCGAAACGCCTTGGCCTCGGTGTACGTTTTCCGTCCAGGCTTGGGGATGAAAATTACGTTAGCCGTTCTCCGTGCCTCGGGAACTTATCCCCAGGCAATACAAGCATGGTATATTCTGCAGAGGTGTGGTACTAAGGCCGGTATTAGACTATCAAATATATTTGACAAAGATCTTTTATAAAATATTTTGTAGCATTTCTTTGATGATATTTCTTTTATAAAAGTTTTTACTAGTATTACACTGTCAAAGAACTTTGACAATATTTGAAGGAACTTGTCACGTTTTTACAATTAAAAATGAACGATAGACGTGTATTAGCTTGTCTAGCGTTAAGTGCTGCCGTGATTACAATGTGTTTAGTATTAAAAAAAAAAGAGCCAGGCGCCTTTGGGTAAGGCCCTGGGTAGCAAGACGTAATTTAAGGGGTGTCCACCACAATATCCTTCGGAAGTTACGAGTTGAAGGTATTAGGAGTTATAAAAACTATTTTTAAGAATGGGCGAGAAAACATTTAACTTTATTGTTATAAAGATATCACCATTGATATCCCGACAGAATACACATTTAAGGAATTGTATCAGCGTTGAGGAACGCCTTATGGTTACCCTTCGGTTTATGGCAACAGGAGAGAGTTATGCTAGTTTACAGTACAGCAGTCGCATACCTCAATGTACCCTTTCAGGCATAATCCCAGAAACTTGCAAGGCAAAAAATTAAAATAAATAAATAAATATATCCAGTCTTTTATTTCGGTTTTTGTAATTCGGGTGTTGATGGTTGTACAATATTTCGAACCTTTCATACTCCGAAATTAGCAATTTTGTTGTTGAAATGCACCAGACAAACTATTTTCCGCTATGGTATTATATACAAATACCAGTCGCAGTCAATGTCAAATTTATGCCTTATTGTCAGAAAATGAGGTTACTACCGTTACCAATCAACTATAAAATCTTTTATCAAAGATAATCGTCTGTCGTAATCTTTTATAAAATATCTTTTATAAAATAAATATTTTATAAAAGAACTGATATTACACTTCAAATATTTTATAAAATTTATTTTATAAAATATCTTTGTCAAATATATTTGATAGTCTAATACCGGCCTAAGTGTTCTAGCCCTGTTTGCAGAAGAATGGGATAGATTCCGTCCAGCCCCGGAGATTTGTAGGGTTCGAACGTCTCTATTACCCATTTGACTTTTTCGTAGCTGACAGTATTAGCCGCTATTTTCCAGTCCGCCTTCTTTGCTATGTGAGCAAGGTTCACTGTTTCATGTCTGGCTTCCGGTCTCTCTTTCATTTATAGTGTAATCCCCTGTTGTTCTAATAGTGTGCCAACTGAGTTTGATTTGTCCTTGGCGAGAATTCGGTGGATGCGTGCTACTTGGGAAGTTGTTTCCACTTCCCCACAGAATTTCCTCCATAAATCTCGTTTGGCGATTGTAATCATAATTTACATAAAATATTTTACCATCTAAAACTGAGCTCTAGGTCCTAGCAAATATTTTAGGCTTCAAGTCCGAGCATATTTTTGGGCCCCATAGGATTTAGGAGAAGAAATTATTATCGATGCTTACTCTCAGTAAAGATGACTAAATGAATATTTCAATTACAAATTACTCACTTGCACCAAAAAGGAAACGACGTTTCTCGTGAAAAGATTAGAAAATTAAAAATTATTTTAGAATTTAAGGACGCTTCGCTTTCGTCATTTTCATTCACTTTACATATCATTCATATGTTGCTTGATTATATTTCATGCCAGACGAAGAAAATTGACTTGTAAAATTATTTAACAATTCGTTCTGTTCGCATTTTATGCCTGTCTCTGTCTGCACCAACCTTCCCTAATTCAGTAAAGTGAGACAAATATGTATATATATATATACAAAAACTCTGCCTGTTGTGCTGCTGGGTGGATTGAGTAACCCAGGGGTACGGCTGCCGGTCCCAAGCCCGGATAAAAGAGGAGGGTTAAGCGAGGGACTAACTATCCCTCCTTGGAAAAAACCAATAGTTACGACAACGAAACAAACGCCTCGGACCCGGACGGATATATTAAGACGAAACACGCGACGGAAAAGGACAATGAATTTCGGAACATGGAACTTACTTAGTCTCAACAGACCCGGAGCCTCTGCACAGGCCGTCAAAGAACTGGAAAAACGAAATATGGACATAACAGCCGTACAAGAAATCAGGTGGCCAGGAAATGGAAGCCAGAGAGTGGGAAATTCGATAATACTGTATAGCGGGAATGACCAAGGACGACACCAATTTGGGACAGGTTTTATAGTCAGGGAGTCCATAGCAAAAACAATAACGGAATTTAAACCAATAAGCGAACGTCTCTGCTATATGAGGCTGAAAGGAGAGTGGTATAACTACTCGGTAATCTCGGCCCATGCCCCGACAGAAGAGAAGGACGAGGAAGCATAAGGATACCTTTTATGACGAACTAGAAAATCTGATACTGAACGTACCCAAATATGACATGCTAACTATTTTGGGGGACTTCAACGCCAAAGTTGGCAAAGAAGAAGCCTACCAAACAACTATAGGCAAGCATAGTCTCCATGACACTAGCAACGACAATGGAACCAGACTAGTTGACCTGGCTACGTCCCATAACCTCCTAATAAAATAAACCATGTTCGAGCATAAAAACATCCACAAAGAGACCTGGATCTCAAATGACGGATTCACAAGAAACCAAATCGACCACGTCATAATAGACAGAAGGCATGGTAGTAACTGTTTGGACGTCAGAAGCCTAAGAGGAGCAGACGCGGATACGGACCACATCCTAGTAAGGACAAAGATGAGAATAAGAATCTCCACCTGCCATCGCCTACGAAGGAGACCAGAACTAATTGGGATACGGGAAAACTAAGAACAAAAGAGACACAAGAAAGATACCAAGAACAAATAAATGAGCAAATGAAGGAGCATCAAGACGAAACCAGCATAGAGGAAATGTGGGCTAACATTGAAGAAACAATAATCACCGTATCAAAACAGGTACTTGGCAAAAAGAAAAACCAGCGAAGGAAATGGTTCGACGATGAATGCAACAGGACACTTGAAGCACGGAACCTGGCTAGGAAAAAAATGTTACAACACCCAACAGCACCTAATATAGAAGATTATAGACATCAAAGAACAACAACACGCAGAATGGTGAAACGAAAAAGAGAGAATTCCAATTATCAATAATAAGGGAAATAGAAGAAAATAGACAGAACAACAGAACAAGAGAGTATTTTAGCGAAATCTCGAAACAGAAAACAGGATACCAACCTAGAGAAGAAAATCTTCTCACAGAAAATAATGGAGAACTCATAACCAATGACAAGGAAATTCTAGAGACTTGGAAGAAATACTTCTCTGAACTATTAAATGATGAGGAAAGTACAAATACGCCACCAACAAATACACAAACGGCCGAAATAGAAACACAGCCACCGTCGTACGAAGAAACATTGAAGGCAATAAGGAAATTGAAAAACAACAAAGCCCCGGGCAGCGACGGCATACCCGCCGAATGCGTAAAATCAGGCGGAGAAACACTATATAAGGCCATACATAAACTCATACAAACCATCTGGAAAACAGACGCCATACCGGATGAATGGAAGGAAGGGATAATAGTCCCCATACACAAAAAAGGAGATAGAAAGAAATGCACAAACTATCGTGGAATAACTCTTCTAAATACATGCTATAAGATACTCTCCAATATCATAACGAAGAGAATGAAACCATACACCGAAGAGATTGTGGGGGACTACCAATGTGGTTTTAGATCAAATAGGTTCACCGTAGACTAGATTTTTACCATTACACAAATAATGGAGAAATGCTGGGAATTCGACAGAGAACTCCACCAAATGTTTGTCGATTTCAAACAGGCATTCGACAGAGTATGTAGGTCAAAGCTGTGGCAAGCAATGCAAGAACTAGGATACCCAAAAAAGCTTATATCGCTGATAAGAATATGTATGGAGGGTACACGATGCAAAGTAAGAATGGGACAAAGTCTCTCCAACTCCTTCAGTATCAGCAATGGTCTCAAACAAGGCGATGCCCTCTCACCCCAACTCTTTAACATAGCATTGGAATACGTAATTAGGAACTCCAAAATCGAGAAACCAACTGCTATCTTCCATCAAGAGGGACCCAACCTGCTCCTTGCTTTTGCAGACGATGTCGATGTGATTGGAAATAGCAGGATCAACCTCAAAGACTCCTTCATAAGATTCGAAAAGGAAGCGGAAAAGATAGGCCTCAAAATAAACGAAGACAAGACGAAGTATATGTACCTCAGCAGAAATAATCGGAACCGAGATAGAGTAGGACAAAACTTCTCTATCGGAGACTACAACTTCGAGCGGACAAGACAATTTAAATATCTGGGTGCAAGTATCTGTGAAAGCAATGACATCACAGAAGAGATTAATAACAGGATACATAGTGCAAATAGATGCCTGTCTGCTCTTCATAACATAATAAAATCTAGAATACTTACCAGGAAAACTAAGCTGAACATATACAAAACAATTATAAGACCTGTCGTAATGTATGGATGTGAGACCTGGACACTAACGGTTGCAAGCGAAGAACGACTTAAGGTCTTTGAACGGAAAGTACTAAGAAAAATATTTGGACCAACTAGAGACGAAAATACAGGGCAATATAGAATAAGAACCAACCAGGAACTCAGAGAACTACACACTGATACCAACATAATAAACGAAATAAAGGCTAGAAGACTACAGTGGGCAGGACACGTCATAAGAATGCCAGATCATAGAACGGTAAAACTGGTATGGGAGGAGGCTCCAAGGGGAAAATGCCCATTAGGCCGCCCCCGCCTAAGATGGAGAGATAATATTACAAAGGACCTAAGAACCATGGAGATCGAGGACGGTCACGATCGGATGCTGGATAGAGAAGGATGGAGACGTGTGGTTGAGTCGGCAAAAACCCACCCAGAGTTGTAAAGCCACTGATGATGATGATGATGAGACAAATATGATCAGGATCAAGTCGCCTGCATACACACTCACTTTTTGGCATTTCATATTAACTCTACGTAAGTCTGATATTGACGCTTAAATGATAGAGTGAAACAGATAGATAAAAGTAGGTTACTTGTGAGCGTATGGAGCAGAGTAGGCTTAGCATCACTTCCAAGGCCTTCTTGCGTGTTTCGATCCCCCCCATAAGCAGTCTCACCGGGCTGCCATCGCTTTTACACAATCCGCTGACAGCGACTGACCAACGTCTTATTCGACCCGGCGCGCGGCGTACAAGCGTGCGGCTTACAAGAAGATGAGCGTTAGAATACAGTCGATTTTGTTGATAACCATTTACACTCTCGGCCATCCGATCTGTTTTCAGGAGGTACTCGTATAATAGTTGTATATTTGTATATTATTTGACATTGTTTTTATTGACGAACCTAAGTTGCTCAGTTAAACAAGTAGTTGGTTCTGGACGAAACAGCTGACGTTTGACTTGACAGAAAAGATGGAATGTAGCCCGAACCCGAATTTCGTCGCATCGCGTGTAATAAAATCGAATAATATTTTCAAAAACTAACTAGGTATTTTTCTATTCCACTATTGCTATGTGTCCTGTGTTGCTGTCAAGATCTAAGATGTTTCGAGCATAAAATGCTCCCAGGAGTGTTCCCATGAAAAAAAACTGATTGTGTTTGTGATCGTGATGAGCTGTGAGTATATGTAGCGCTTCTTTAGGACACCCAAGGAGTCACCCATTTAAATATAACAAGTCATTTCCATAAGGCCCTGTATATATTTACATTCACATATTTGCATTAAAAAATAAAATTGAAACAAAAAATACAGACGCTATGCTAAATGTTTAATTTGGTCTATTTTACATTTGGAGGTTGGTTTTAGATCCAGGATAGGACTTTATTTATTTTACCTTCGCTTTCATCTTTTTACTTAACAATTAAATTCACAATGTATTTTGTTTCACTGAAATTATATAGAGAATGTGACAAATATATAGGTCATTAGTACTAGAAGCTTACTTTCATAATTTAGTCGTTCCAATTTATCGCTCCAATCACACACAAATAATACGTCGCGACCTGCCTTGTGAGCTTGTTACGACCCACTACTGATTTAGGAAGTTTTTGAATCAACTGATATGAGCCGTTGACGTCATCTGTGGTCGTTAGCCGTCAAACTCTACATTTTATCGAATCTAAATATTATTCTATGGTTTTATTATAAATTAGACTCTAGTATGATCATGTTATTGATATTGATTTTCATCAAGTAAAGGCCTCATCAATATAATGTATAAAATAAACATAATGTAGAAAAGGTAAGGTAAAACGTTACTATATAGAGTGTTCTAGGAGAGAATGTCATTACGATTTTTTAAAAGTAGAACAAGGATAGCAACAATTAATTATTAAGTATTGTAACGATGCTGATTTATTGTAATTAGCATACACATGCACATTAAAATGAATGTAAAACTAGATAAAAAAATATTAAGCTTATTTAATTGAATGCTGATATTGCCCGCCATCACAATTGGTATAATTTTCAAATGTCAATATTTCGGAAACCGCTATTTCCAAAGGCATTGTTGGTTATATAAAGAGTTTTAAGTTCTTATCATCGGAATCTACATAATATACTTGGTGATAAAAAAAATTAATCCCTGAATTTTAAGTCAATTTGTTCAAGACTTTATAAACGCACTGTATATGATGGAGAAGAGTAAACTTTACTTTTCTAACAAATCCAGCAAACTGAAGCCCTCTAACGGTGACAATATTATGCCAGCAAAATTTCAAAATTGAGTTATTAACTCCCTGAAACCTAATACATGGATTTTGTATCCTTTGTACTGCTCAACACACTCTGATCTTGGTACTGGAAGCTGATACAAATGAACATCCTTTAAAAATTAGAAAGGACTGTGTTGCTGACAATTTAATAAAACTTCATTTAAAAACAGGATCAACATGCTTAAATTCAATTTTCCAGACAGCTAAAGAAATTCAATCGATGAGGAAACAAAACTTTTACTAATTTATCAACCTTAAGTTAATTTTCCATTAAATTTAAACTACGTACTCGCATTATACAATATTGAAATCTAGAAAATTTTTATATATGAAAATATACTTAAGAACGAATCAAATTAATATTATAAAAGAAACAACTCGATTTTTAAATTTTTAATATTTCTAGGTAAATAAAAGAAGAATATGAAAGAAAAATAAAGTAAGAAAATTTAGAAGTAAAAAATTAAATAAATGCTAATTATGTGTATTGTATAATATGTATCTTAACACAGATGCCAATAGCAACAAAACCAGAAAAATAATTATTCAAAAATACTTAAATAAAAAATAATAATAATTGTAACAATTACAATATAAGTAAATAAATATAAATATTAGATTACGAAGTAGAACATTTAAGACATGTTGTTGATTTGACTCTATTGTACATATCACAAATGTTCGACTGACATTGCCTTAATTCCACTAGAGCCCCGAAGAGCAGGAATGACGATCCACTGCCGCCCATCGATATGTGGTTCAGCTTAATGCTCCTAGTTATTGTTCATGAATTCTTTCATCTGGAGGATATCATCCTTGTAGAAAGACCATCCTGAGATCGTGTTTACAAACAAATAAAACCATATTCAAAATCAACGTGAATCCGGAGTGCCTTAAAGTATTTTTCCTATATGCTGGTGTTTTAAAGAAAATAAAGTCCTGATAGGAGAAAATTTGGTTTCAACCAGAATCATATAATAAACACACGTAATCTTCTTTCCAACCACCGGAATATCTAGTTTTTTGACATAGTAGTACAGTAATTTGCATTTAAATATTCCAGGAAAGTGGTTGTAAAAAGTTTAAAATATGTAACTAAATAAAGGCTCCATTAAAATAAAACCCGTAATTTGCAAATATTTAAAATTCAAAAAGTTCTGTTTTACTGTCACAAGTGTTCAGGAATTTTGCTACACCGCAAAGTACGAAGTTTGTCTCAACTGAACGGCAGGGTCACGATGAAAATTTATAAAGTTTTGTTTTAGGTAGCTTTTAGAATAGTTAGGGATTATGGAACGAAAAAGAATTTGTAGAGCTAACGTATAGGTTTGCGTATTTTATTTCCTATAACTTTTTAAAATTTTAATAAGATTAAAAATCTAAGTTTGAAAAAGTCTATTTAAAATCATATGGGTTGCCTCTTTCGTTATTACTTTTAACCTTATTTTATTAACTATTACAAGAATTTTGGCCTCTATATCTATTATAATTAATATAAAATTAAAAAAAAAATAAATTAGTTACTAATTGTGCGTGTAAACAAAAACAATAGTCACTCAAGTATCGAGAACAGTAAGAAAAATGGAAAAAATGGAATAAAGGAAACAAACTCATGCAGTTTTCACCCAAAACTGTCCTATGATGAATTATAACATTATAATATATGTAATATTAATAAATTGCGTCCATAATCTTCGTTTTCGTTAATCATAAATTTCACTCACCGTCAGCTGATCTGTAAGTAAACTACTTATACTCTTCTTTTAAGCCTATAGCAACCAGTACACAATATAATATACTATCGTGGAAAAGACCTGATGCATCTACAGTACCCTGATAATAGTAAATTATTCAAAGAATGGCAATGACAGTTATACTTTAGGAGGAAGAAATTTCCTACATGTGCGGCAAGCTAATTTTGTTAGTAATCCGAGTTCTATTATAGCAAGTAGAAGAATACTATACAGTTTTCTACGATGTCATCAAAACATAAATACAATGCCGATCTGTAATTCTTTATTTCATTTCCATGGTTTGTTCGGGTTTCAAGGTGGTAGTCGCTACGGCAATTATATAGGATGAGCGAGTGTTCTTCCCATGGATCACGCCCGATAAATTGGACCTTGGCATCCGGCATCATGCAAAAAATTAGGAAGAGTGAAAAATGTATCATCTATTCCTATTCTCACCACGGAAACCAAAATGGCTCAGATCGGATCTCTCAAGGGGTACGGGAGATGGTACTTCCGAATCGATAGGTCATACAAATGATCTGTGAAACCAAGAGTTGAGACCTCTTGGGGATCCATCTTATGACTGAGGATCGTGGTTTGAAGCCCACGTTAAATTGTTGATCCCTTCGGAAATGGTCCTCATAGCGAACGATCTGAAAAAAATTGAACAACAAGGCTTAATTTGGCCATTATTTTATTAACTTGCTGTGTGCGGTATTTTGACAATTATAGTAGATCATAGCCCTTGAGTAACGCATCGTTAGTCACAGATACTAGCTGTTATAATTAATCCTAATTAATTGAAAATGGGATGATAATGATTATTGTAGAATCTTAAAACTATTATGTACTCGAGATAGGCGTAAATATCCTCATTATTATTTTTATAGTACTTAGATCACTTAATTTTGTCCCACATAATAAGAGCTTAGAGTGCAGTTGTATTCATAAAAAAGTTGTACAAGAATTAGCACGAGAGCGACTTTCATCACATTTGTGTAGAACCGGCTATTGTCAGTGATTTGTCTATTGGATAAAGAAGAAAATTTTTAATAAAAAAGTATATTGTAAAAATCATAATAAGTAGTTTAAAAATTTAAACAAGAACAACATTAACGAAAACATTTAAAATAAAATCTAATATTTGATCATATAACTTTAAACAATTTATCCGGCATTCTGTGAATTATATTTGATATTATATTGGCATCAAGTTCCTCCCAGCATTCTTCTGATCAGGGTTTGGAAATCTGAAATGACCTTAATCAACTTTTTACTGAGTCCTCTTACTTGGCCCAGCATTGTCTAATTTTTATTATCGTTTTCCTAATTTCTACTATAAAACTGCTCAAGCAATTATTAATGAATTCTCCAAGCTTCTTCAATTTTGGCCATTATTTGACACTTCTTAATGTCAGAGAACTGACGTGGCGCTCTTATTTTTTGCTTATGTCAAACATTGTTACCATGCACTTTAAAATGTATAAAGGTGACGTCAATGCATTGCATTTTACATAACGCTATAACCTCTAATAGACAGATCGTATTTACACCAGCTGGTTTTACACACATGTGAATTCTTGTATGACCTTTTTATGAATACAACTGTACTTTAGTAAATTTGGTTATGAGACTTAAATTATAATATCTCTGGTAATTTTCAAAGAGTTCAGTTAATTTATTTCTATGACCGACAATGTGTGCATTATCAAGATAATATATAGTTTTTCTTGAAACAACAAAGCCGAAATAATAATGTCTAGAAATTTTAAAAATTCTGATGTATTTTTCGAATTGTTCTGAGTAAAATTTAAAACAGAATTTACAATCACGATAGCAATGTCATAATTTATTCTTACAGTGTTTGACAAAGTCATGACTGACAATATTCTATTAATAAAGATTCACCGCTTAGTTAGATCGCAAAATAGGCAAATATCAATAATATATCATTTTATCAGCCTAAAACTATCTTCTTACTTATACCACAAATTGAATGTTTCGCACGATTCCATAAATTTATCAAAATTAACTTAATAAACGAACACATTGTATAAAGTGTACGGTGATAATAATATGTCCTGCCTCTTACCGTTTAAGTTAGTAATTGATGAGGATTGTAATTATTATAACTGCTTAGAGATTAGCACGGCTTTAATCTAAATTATTGACGTTGTTGGGAATTAATTCAAGTTATCTCTTCTAAAGACTATATTTGTGTGTTAATTTAATATACTCGAATCAAAATAGAAATAATATAGGCGTATTTACAGGGGCGTATTCAGGTGGCGGGGGTTAAGTTCCTAATCCACATCCTGTGAAGTTTTTAGTGGTTGAAAGCTTTGTTACTATTTTGTAGCGTTGGAAAGAATCGTTATTTTCAGAATCGAGTATACCTACAAGAATCGAGAACTTTCAAGAATCGAGTAATTCGAGTACCGAGTACAAGTTCAATAGTGAATAAAAACTAAATTGCTTATTACAATAAAAATTGGATATTATAATATTTTTAAATTCTTATTGTCATTAAATTTGTTGCTTATGTTAAAATTTTTTCGTTTTTACTATTAAAAATGAATAAAAATTAAATACAAGTATTAAAAATTAACGAAGAACTTCCGATCCATCCTATTCTATAGTAGAAATTCTTTAAAAAGACCGAAATGGCAATGAAACGTGCAACAAAGAAGGCCACAGCGTATAATCTTCTTTTTTTCTTCTAAACCAATCATACTCATGAACTCAGCAAGCACCAACCCTCAATTGCCTATCTTTGTCAGGTGTGAGAAATTAAAGCGGAACAAAGAACCTTTTCACCGGTACCCAAAAATGCAGGTACGGCCGAGGAATTTTGGTGTTTATTCGACATTAGACTTAGACTTATTTGGTGCAAAATGTTCAACACTGGACAACGAAAATTATCTTAAACGTGTTGGAGTATTATCAAAATAAAGAAGAAACATTTTTTTAATAAACAAATTATTGGAAAATATAGGAAAGATGCAAATGCCACTTTGGATGTTTGGAAGGAGACATTACAAACCATTACTCCTGAAAATTAGTCTGATTGTGTTTGCGATACCTATAATATTATAAGGGATTATTGGCAAAAAGAACACATTCTGGATGTTCAGGTTAAGCCACTGATAATTCATGTGTCAGATTTTGGTTCAGATTCTGGAAGTGACATTTCTTTATCTTCAGATTACGATTAATTTATTGTATGTTTATTTCTTTATTTTTTTATAAAAATGTTATAAATCTGAATATGAAATATATTTTTGTATTATTTTTTTTCCTATTATATTTAAAAAGTATTAATTACTGTATTTTTTAATGTACAGAATTTAAGATTTGCTTGAACCCCCCCCTCAAGACCAAATCCTAAAGCCGCCACTGAATATACAAACTATAAAAAACCAAAATATGAAATAAAACATAATTTCAATAATTCTGGTTTCATGGTTTCATTTTTAATTGTTACTTAACTTTTCTGAAATAATACATTCCGGGTCTGACCCCCCAGTGATATTCACCAGAGATACCCATCAGGATACAAAATACACAATACAAAAGATAGAACACTAAGACTTATGTGATTTATTATTTTACTATTTTTGAAGGGCGTCAACTGGATATTCCCTTTAATTTACTTTGCTTTTGATTTGTATGAAAACAAAGAATACCCTGTAGAGTTCTCTGTTGCACGTTTTATTGGGGTTTCGGTCTTTTTAAATAATTTCTACTATATCTCTGTTTCACTCACTTATTCAGGTGCAGGAACAGTTTTTGTTTTGCAGGTAAACTAGTTCAAAATCTAACCGACCGAGGGTTTATGGGTTAAAAGCGAAAAGTAGTAATTTAACTCCGTACTGGATTCCCGAGAGGAGTATCCGAGTACAATGAGTACATTAAAGAATTCAGTTCTTCTTTGATTCTTGTACTCGAGTACCGCATGACAACTATTTTGTCGTCTTTGGCTGCGGCGCCGGTGTAGGCCATTATTTTTCTTCCATTATTTTAATATGATATCTTTGTGCTATTAAAACAACCTAATTCAACAAGCGTTAAATTGATTTAAAATCTTGATTACGATTATTTTTACTATAAATCATCGAAAAAAAATCTTCTCCAATATATAATAATATTTAATTAATTATTTTCCGCTAAGCTTTCCTTATTCCGATAATAGGAGACTTATTCATGTGTATATTCAATTAAAATGCGAATACCTGTAGATAAATGGAAATAATAGATCTTACATCCTGAACAAAAGTAAATAAATTATAAAGGACGAAGAAATTTATAGTTTTTCTATTTTAATCAAACGCGAATTAGAAAATTGGGTAGTTCTTACAGTAGTTTATAACAGTTCATTAGAGACATAGAGAAATAGCAAGGTGTATGCAGGGTAGTTAGAAAACTTTTCACCAAATAGGGAACTTTTGTACTAATTTTTCAGAAAATGTTACTCTAATTTTTTATTAATAAAGCAAGAAATTCAAAAGATGATGAAAGAGCAAACAGTCCTTATTTTTAAAAATGTATAAAAAAATTGTTGTATATCGTAGAAGTTTGATGTAATTAATCTCCTTTTTTTGTTTTGTTGCTTTATACTTAATATTTGGTATGCCATTGGCTAATTTTCAATTTTAGTCAATTAAAATGGTATCCACACCCATTGCCATCATTTTTTTTTTTTTTTTTTTTTTTTTTTTTTTTATGATCAAACACAAGCACTATAGAAAAAATCCTTTAGGGCACTCTGGGAGTGGTGCGTGTGCGCAAAAAGCGATTCACGTTTGTTTTGAATCGTTGGAGGTTATATTCGTTGGGAAAAACGACCTCGGGAAGATCGTTCCACAATGATGAAGTCCTCCAGATGAAAGAGTTCTTAAATAATGAAGTTCGAGGAGTACTAAGCTTAACCACATATGGATGGGCGGCAGTGGTCCGTCGTGTATTTCTGATATTCGCCGCTCTGGGCGGAATTAAGAGGGCAAGGTCAGCCGAGCACTTTCCATGAAAATATCTGTAAAAGAGAGTCAAATCACCAACCTGCCTTCGATGTTCTAGGCTGTCGAGGTTCTTCGTCAGCTCGTGGTCTCCAATCAGACGAATGGCCCTCCTTTCGATGGAATCCAGTAGCCGAAGAGTATGTTTGGGTGCAGAGCTCCAGACATGAGAGCAGTACTTTAGTGATGGTCGAATCTGGGCTTTGTATAGTGTCAAAAGTTGTTGAGGTGTGTACAACTTTCTGGTTCGGAAGAGTACACCAAGCTTCTGAGAGGCTATCTTGGCGATTGCCACGACGTGGTTATGCCAAGACATATTTCCTCCCAGATTGACGCCCAGCAAACTAATAGATGAAGCCAGTGGGATTGCGTGTCCGTCCATGACTATATCCGGTTCTGTAATGTTAACCTTCTTAGAGAAAACTGCTGCCTGGGTTTTTTTAGCATTAAATTCGACTTGGTTACTGTCACCCCAAGCCAAAATTTCTTCCAGGTCTTTGTTGAGGCGTGATACTTCATGCTGTCTGCGAAGATGTGCGTCGGCAGCCAATGTTTGTGCATTCAAAGAGAAAGATGATAAAAGTGTGCTATCATCAGCAAAACTAACTATCGGGTTTTTCGTTTTCACTAGAAGGTCGTTAATGTAGAGTAAGAAGAGAGTGGGAGACAATATGGACCCTTGAGGAACACCGGCATTGATGGTGAAGGTGTCTGAGAGAAATCCGTCAATCGCCACTTGCAGAGAGCGGTCCTTAAGAAAGCTAGACAACCATGCACAGAATCGACTGGGCATACCATAGGATCGCAGTTTACTTAAAAGCGCCTCATGCCAAACACGATCAAAAGCTTTAGAAATATCCAGTGCAACAGCCCGAGACTCCCCATGATGTTCGATTGCGTTGTTCCAAATATGGGTGACATAGGCTAGAAGATCTCCAGTTGATCTGGACTTCCGAAAACCATATTGATGATCGCTGATAATGTTGAAACCTTCCAGGTACTTTAGAAGATGTTGGTTAATAGCTTTCTCCATTACTTTTGATATAATTGTAAGCAATGCGATTGGTCGATAGTTGTTAGGCAGGGTTCTCTTACCTTTCTTTGGAATAGGCTGGAAAAATCATAATGGCCGGCGTACAAAACCAGAAGCCGAAAATGGATTAATTAATTTAGTGTACCAAACAAGAATTTGTCAGGAACATTTTTAACGTGTACGAAATACGACACTATGAAAAAAAAACACCAAGTAGCCAGAGGCGTGCCAAATACAGAGGAAAATTGTAAAAAAAATAAATGTCATTTTCAAATTTAATCTTTATCGATTTGGCAATAATTTAAGTTTTGACACATTTGTTTAAAGTGTCTGAAGATATATTCATAATACTGAATATTATTATGTACTTGTTTGTTCGATTTGCTTCTTTATAAGCTGGAGAATTAGAGAGAAACATTTCTTGTCATAATAGTATGTTCTTCAGCCCAAGACAGAAATCACAAGCATGTTTTTCTATATGTAATAGATGTATATATATACAGGGTGTCTTTTTAAAACCCGAACACCCTTTTTACTCGCTTAGATTGCATTTTTTTGATTTCGACCTTCTCAGATGGTTTTCATAGTTTTAATGGGGAAATCGAATGGCGCAGGTATTTTTCATCTGCGGTGTTCAGGTGGTGCCCTGCGCAGAGCAACTTTTTTTTTTTAAATGGGAACAACAAGTACCTATCACCTTAAGTGTCATTATTATTTTAACTAGGTTCACCAGTGAGAGGTGTACCAGAGAATACTTTTTGGAAAACAATTTTTACATAGGTAAACCTTTTAATGAATTGTTACTTCGATTTGTTGTATAGAAAACACATTCATTAAGAGTGACTTTTTTTCGTATCTTTCAAAATAAAGTATGTTTACTCTTAAGCAAAATAATATTTCTGCAGTTTTTACCCACCCTGTATAAAAAAAATTGAAGTTTCTTATGATGAATCGTATTTTCTAGACAAACAAAAACGTTTATTAAGAGTGACTTTTTTTCGTATCTTCCAATTTTTAGTCCATTTGCCCTCTTGTAAACCCCATCCGTTGACATACTGTATATAAGTATGTTCTTTGTCAAATAATAAATAAAATCATTTAAATTTCCTATTTGAGGACTGATGGAAATGTACATTGTTTTTGTCTAGTAAATATTTTTGAAACAAAGCTTTTGAATCAACTTTGAAAATAAAATGCGGATATAATGTTTTCAATATTTATCCATTTATAGATATGTGCATCTACTTTACTTACATTACTTACAATTCAATTTATGCTGTGGAACATTGGTTATCAGTCTTACCTGAAAAAAAAATGATTTAGTAGTGTATTGTTTAAATATAACCTTAATGTTTGTGAAGAATTCATGTCTTATTATCCCCTTGGGCTTTTGCACCAAGAATTAATCTAAACTAATAAAAAGTTCTTAGATTTTTGGAATTTTTAAACTTCTTTTGGTTTCGGTGTCTTATGTGAAATAATTTATCACTACACTTTATAAAGTCCACGGGGTTTACATGCATGAACAATCACAAAGAAAATTAAGCAATTAAAAAAATTACGTAAAGGTTTAAGAAGTGGTCCTTTTATAGTGGTTAAGGTAAAAATTTTAAAAAATTATCGGTCGTCTGTCCACAAATATAGAATTTTTGTCCTCCTTTTGTCAAACTCATACTTAGAAGGGGTTCGCTGTTTACGGCTCATCAGTAAGGGTAGAGTCTGACAAATGGACAAGGATTTTTTGCAACGATATCAAGTGCCCATAATTAACGTCTACGGCAGTATAATACTCGCCGTGACATCTCGAGGTGTATTTAACAGCTCAAAGGAGTATCTTTAAAACATCAGGTGCAGTGCATGGTTGGTCCTAATTGGTGGATCAAATATGCCAGACCGGCTGATTAAAGGTTTAGTAAGTGGTCCAGTAGGTCCACCTACAGAACCTGATCTTCTCTAAGATAATGCTTTGGGATGGTAAGTACACCAAGAGGTGTACGGCGAGTAGTATACTATCGTAATCATTCATTCTGGGCACTTGATAGCATTGTAAAAATCCTTGCCCTTTTGTCAGACTCTAGACTTACTGATAAGTCGTAATAACGGTGAAACGCGATGAGTTTGGCAAAAGGAGAAGGACAAAAATTTTATATTTGTGGTTTAGACAGACCCTTTATTTCTTTTAAATTACTTAAACTTAGAGAAAACAACGAATTACATGAAATTTATTATAAATTATACGTTTTTGCAACCTAATTTTTATAATTAATTAGTGTCTTATATTAAAACACAAAATACGTATAACGCAGATATACGAAAAAATAAATTTAATTCGGGTCGGAGCACTCATTAAATTTCCCGGGCATATACACAGTTATATTAACAGAAGGGAGGGACTCCCCGGAGCGTTTGCTAATGACTAGGGACGAATTTACCAGTGTAAAAACTAACCCGACGTAATTTTCTATATGCGTGTCGGTAGACGAGCTCTAATCAGATCGAAAGTTCGGTTGATTAAATTTTAGAGCAAGATGCGGATACTGATAGGTTTTATTGCTATTGGGAAAACCTTCATTGAAACAAAATAAGATAATTAAAATTGTGCAGAGGAAAAATTACTGTATATATAGAAATTTAGCAAATAATATTAAGAAAATTGGGTATATTTTTAAACCATATAGTATCTATTTTTTTTACTATTATATTATTTTAGGTCTGAAAATTTTAGCAACAACAACTTTTTTTAATAATTTTTTTTGGACCAGCATTTTGCTACATTTTCTTATTTTTTCCACTCTGTACGTTATATTTATTTTTTCGGGGATTAGGAGTTCTAAAGGTAAGCAAAACCTTTCATGAAGAATAGTTTTTTTTTAAATCACAGATGAAAGAAGAATTCCTAGATGCCAATATTTTCACATACGCTGTATTATATTATCGTATATTACCAAAAAATCGTAGTTTAATATGTGATTGTAATTTACTTTGAAAAATGACATTTATACAAGTGGAATGATTAGGTAATTACCCAAGTTTATATGTTAAAAACAAATATAACATAATATCTTGTGCATTTTTTAAAATTACTGACATTATTATATTGTATAATTTATGATAATAAGTTTTAAAGTTATTAGTTCGTAGCCATATGCCAAAAGTTATTATTTAAGAAAAAGTGCAAGATTGAATAGGAACAAATTAAATTCTATCAGTAGTGTCGGCAGAATATAAATTTTATTTATTTATTAGCTATTATATCGAAATACCTATGTTTATTAGACTATTTTGAAGAAGCAAAATAATTTGAGTGTATAATATAAAATTTGAGTCACAATAATTGTGCAAATAATATTTTAAAGTTATCTTTCATTTTCTTGGAAAATCTTTGAATGTGCTGTTTTATAGAATCTTTTATTTCCCTATTAGTATAGGTTATTTTATAGAGAACAACGGTTTTATTTTTAAATATGCTCTTAAAGCAGTCGTTAATTTTGTCCTCAACTGCTTCAACAGCTTAAATTAAGTGTACTATAATATATTTGATAAAGGAAGTGCATTTTTATTACTTTGTTTTAATTTTGTCGAGAATGTTGGAAAATATTTTTATTTTAATGTTTACTTATGATAACAATTTTTAGGGTTAATATTAATAGATAATTACTTACGGAGCCAATCTATATGTATTTCTTCCACACACATTTTCTGTATTTAAGCGTATTAATAATTGAACTAAAGTAAAATTAAAGCAATTCAATTTTAATTGTACCTTTCGAAAAACCTGTCTACGAAAAAATTTTTATTAAAATCATTTTAAGGTTGCGCCCTTGACGTTCAAAATGCACTTAAAGCTTACCAGGCCATGCTCGAAAAACCAGAACAACCCCGAACAAACCCAAGCTGTTCAGGAGGTGCCATTATCAACTTTTTTTTTAAATACGGTCCTGTTTTTTCGATATTGGAATTTGATAGCTTTTTTTCTTCCGAATGCAACGATGTGTGGCACATTATGGTTTAATGACGTTTCGAGGGTTTTATGAATAACATCAGAAAATTTTGGGATACGGTCCTGTATTTCTCCTAATTTTATAAATAATATCTCATAAGTAAGTTCTAAATTTTTAATTATGTTGGACTAGTTCAATAAATAACAAATAATTTAATAATAGACCACAAATAAGTGAACAAAATACAGAAATATTATTTCAAACTTCTGTTAATTCGGGATTTAAAAGAAAAGTAGGCGCTTGAAACAAAAAAATTTAGATGGTGACGCGTGATTTGTTTCACTTGACATTCCCATTGTGATCGTTTGAGAGCGTTTTAAGAGGTTTTCTATTTTCCAGAAAATATTTAACATAAATTTACAAAGGCTGAAAAGTTTGATATTATATCGCATGTTTTATTTTATCTCAAAAAAACTATTATGTGGCAGTTAGAAGATGTTATTTGTGCTTAGAGAATAACGGGTTTGTTCGTTTCGTCATTTTGAACACCTGATTATGTAGTTCCTTACTTTTTCGTTTTTCGTTTTATTACTGTATTGGAATGATTTTTGTTCACTTATTTGTGGTTTATTATTAAATTATTTGTTATTTATTGAACTAGTCCAACATAAGTAAAAAATTTAGAGCTTACTTATGAGGTATTATTTACAAAAGTAGGAGAAATACAGGACCGTATCTCAAAATATCCTTATCTTGTTCAAAAAACCCTCGAAACGTCATTAAACCACAATGTGTCATACATCGTTGCAATCGGAAGAAAAAAAGCTCTCAAATTCCAATATCAGGAAAATAGTTAGTTACAAAACAATTAACGCTGTTAGATAGAGCGGAGAAAGTGGCAATGTAAAAGTGCAATTTACTTTAGATTTCGATCTTAAAAAAAACCCAGGAAAAAAATAAAACGATTTTTCAGCATTTCGGTTTATTCCGGATATCTCCGGAACTAGAATTTTAAAACTTCCTAAACGGCATATTATTAGGAACGTAAATGCTCAACTTTACCTCAATTTAACCGACTTCGTATCTCTTACGGTTTCCGAGATCCCTGTACTGGCCCTTCTTATCTTGGACACGTTGTATCCATAATCAGGGAAGGCAACTGGCAAATTAAAGTCATTATAATATGACTCACATTTTATTGTTGCAAATTCTTTTAACCTTAAAGTAGATTTGTGTTGAATCGATGACCACAGTATATCTGTTTAATGCAAATTAATCATGGGGTGGTGTTACTAGTTATAAGGTTGTTTATTGCTGCTGTAATTTTTGGAACTTTCGTTAGATTCTCACTAAACCTGAAAATATTAGTAGGTATATGCCGCGTTTTATCTCTGGTAACTTTTTAAATGTGAAAAATAAATTGTTTTAGCGTGAACTTTAAAATATCTTCTTTTTCTTCTGTATTTTACGGTCGGAGTATATCTTTATCCTAAAATGTTTTATACACAGGACAATGTAAGCCAAGGGGTCTATTTAGACAGGGTGAGTATGGAGCAATGGACCAAACTCCAGACGCGTATTGTATACGTGATAATAATGTAAAAAACTCAAGTTATTTATTTAATTAGTATTTTCATTTCGGAGAATCGCCTCAACGGAGAGCACTACTTAATTTTTTTACGAAATTAATTAGAAGGACTACTAGAGGATCTCCATGTAAACATCAGATGCAACTGTATTATCAGCATGATGGACAATCAAATGCTGAAGAATCACTTTATATCATGACAAAATCAACTTTTTATAAAATATTATCCTCCTCTGGTTATAATAATATTTGTGAAGCAAAAATTATAATAATTGCTTTTTTAAATACTCTTCTCCACCACACCAACATAATGTATAGATTGTTCAAAATGAAAACAAAGAGATAACCGAAACAATATCCCTTCATCCTATCTAAGTCGTCTTAGAACCATGATCGTCTTGGATCTCATTCCTGTATCCAGAAAGAGTGTGTCAGATCAAAAATATGGTATTATCGACCAATATGTTTGAGTTCCTACTTCGCGAGTATGTTTTTCTGTAGGTCCAAGGACAAATAATTTAACAGCAGCATGACTTCTTTAAAGGTCCACATTCCATTATAATCTTTAAAGATACACGAGAATCTACTGGCTTATCATTACACATAACCTTGCTGAATCGATAGATGAATCTGCTTAAACTGACCTAATTTATTCAGATTCTTCAAATGCGTTTGATCGGCTATACCAGCGGTTCTCAAACTAGGTACGGAGGCACCTTTCTTAGTCAAGTGATTTAAGGGTAATATTATCTAAAGTTCCCATAAACATAATGGAAATAATGAAAAATTCATTCAAACATTCAAAGCAGATTGAAACTGGTCAACTATTTTTATTCTATGATTAAGAATTCAAACTGTTTCATATTATTTTAAATAAAATAACTCTTTAAATTTTCGTTTACTTTATTAATAGCCAGATGATTGATAAGTAGATAATAACATCCTTCCTATACTAGTTTCGGGAAATCTAAAATTGGTAAAGAAAATTCTTTTTCCATGGAAAATTGTTAAGGGAATTGGGTTAGCAGTAGAGTTTAGATTATTATCTATGCAAACACGGAGGCATTAAAATTAAGCTGTTTCATTTTATTTGCTCGATAAAATTTTCTTGTTCATTGACGTCATTACCATAAAAGAGGATCTGTTTTTGATATGATCGATTAATACAGAATGTCAAGGGATGAATTAAAAATAAACATGATATTTTATTTTTACATTTAGAGCTTATTAAAGGTGAATTAATTGGCTTATCATTCTGAAACAATGATAAGCCATAAAAGTAGAACTTGCTCTGTTATAATAAGGTGAAACATTTAAATTTGAGTTAAATTATTGAGTTTTATTTATGTACCAAGAGCGTTGTGAAGATGTTTATGACCCTAATGACAAGTTTTCAATCTCGAGGGCAGAAACATTGAGTAAAATTTTTGGCCCATTTAATTTGGTAATTATCCATTTTCTTTACATTTTTCCAAAATATACGAGTTTATACTACTCAGGACAAATTGAATTCTAGGCGAAAAATATCGATTTTTCATGGTACAATTATGAGATATTTTACCTGTATAAACCCAACAATATTCATTTATTTTTACTTTCATGGCACAAAAGTAACAACATATTTTGTATAATGATCGCGAAAAATTACTTTCTGAACTGTTATCAAACGGTAAAGGATATCTGGTTTTTGAAAAAGATTGTTCCCATTTCAGTCAGTTAACCTTGTAACCCTGCTCAAAATTTGAGGTACATTCGGTATAAGCGAATGTATAGGTGAACATGTTAAAAAATTTGCGAATTGAAATTTCACCAGTTGGAATCTATACGCATGGTTGATTAGATAATAGAATTTAACATATTTTGATTTCTAATAAATCAAGTTGCATTATATTTATTTTTTGTCTATGTAAAGTGTCCCTTTTTCACAAAATATCGAAAAATGTTAGTAAGAAAAGTTTATCGGAATTTCAAATCATGCAAACATACTGAATTGAATCAATATCAACCTACATTAAATTTTTTACATTTCTTATAAAGATCTGAACAGAAAAATATTGTTATTGAATAGATTAGAAAATATTATTTCGAAAATAACATTTGATTACTAAATTTTATTTCCTAACTATGGAAAATTGTATAAAATAGAAAAAAACAATGTAGGCTGTGGTTATTATATTCGGTACGTTTGCATGATTTTGAATTCCGAGAAACTTTTCTTAATAAAATTTTTCGATATTTTGTGAAGGAAAAAGGCACTTTACCTAGACAGAAAATAAAAATAATGCTCCGTCAAGGCCTGCTTGATTTATTAAAAATCAAAATATCTTAAAGTTTATTATCTAAACAAGCAGAGGCCTAGATCTCAATTGATCCAAATTCAATTCGAAAAATGTTTGTCATTTACACCTATAAGTTCGTTTATCCTGAGACACACTGTTTACCGGATGTCCTGCTAAAGGCGACGAGTGGCTGCATCTCGATAGCTATTTGTCCAATAACATAAGTTTGAGAAAGGATATCGACTTCCTGTTTGCGCCCTGCATTAATTCCAGTCACTAACAACTTAAATAAACTTTTTTTGTTTTGTAAAATTATTAATGAGCGTCCCAGTATTTTTTATTAATAGATTGCAGGAAAAGTAACTTAAACTTAGAAAGTTTCTTTCCTTGCAAGCTATTTCGTTTTTGGACCATAGTTTCGCCGGCTTTTAAAAAAAAAAGATTTCAACTACCTGTATAGCAAATGAAATCAAAAGCTTTCGTTCTTATTTTCTTGTGCTGGGAAAATTGAGTTAAGATTACAACCTAGTTTTCTTGTTTTGTTATAACATTGAACATCGAAAGGTAAACATCGATGTCGACATCGATGTCTATGACCTAACATCGATGTGGAAAACATCGAACATCGGTAACAGAATATCGATGTTTCAAAAATATCGATGAACATCGCCCAGCACTACCTCAGACCACACTTGCCGGCTCGGCGGTCCGGATCGGCTGCTATGTGCGGCACCGTCCACATAAGCCAATGCGCAATATTAAAATCTAATTCAAATAACTTTATTCTATATCTCGTCATCTAGTACCAGTTTTCCAAGATACAATATATTTGTTTCAATTTTCCAGTCAAACGAGTAGTCACATGACAAATGGTAAAATAAGTTTTTAGGTTACCAATCATGCAGAGGCAATTGACGTAAAAAGCTTTTTAAAGTTTCCCATATGTGGCCAACTTTTTGCCGGTCACTATATATGCTGATTTTAAATAATTACTATAGTCGTTATTTTAGTTCAATTAAATAATTACTTAACTAATTTATAAATAAATCAACACGATCTCAATAACAAACCGTACCGTATATTGATACAAAAGATAAGGGTTTACATTTCTTAGTATATTCTATCCTTCCTTGATAATATCAAAAAATATGTCTTATACTAAGAATTTTAAATCAAGGAGGAAACGACTTTGGTTCACAGTCTTTGAAAAATAAATAATGGGTTAAACTTCGTTTTGGGTGAAGGGGGGAGTTTTACAAGGAAAAGTTACAAAAAGTAATACGCTACGGCATTAGTCAAACCGGTATGTATGTTATTATTCGTGTTCCAATGTTTGTTTGTGAGGGCGGGGGGCATGCCCCCATAACCTCCCCTGGATCCGCGCTTCCAGGGATTACGATTCGTCTATCAAATGGCGTGTTAATTGGAGAGTCAAAAACAGCTCCACGTGACTTAAGAGAAAATATAATTTTTTGTTAAAAACACGCCATCTAGCGGTAAAACTTCAAAGTGGAAAATAATTTTGGAATACTTCTAGGGGTCATTTGTATAACAAATTCCTGAAAGTTGTAGGCCAAATAGTGATCGTTTTTCGACCTTAGCGGGACACCCAGCCTATACAGAGTTAGTACTATAGAAAACTTTACTGTTATTATTTTTGGTTTAAATTTACAAACCCGAACAAAAAATAACATAATATGTAACACGCGGTAGCGCAGTAGTAATATGGTCACTTCTCTGACCCACCGTGTTTCTGTAACTATTCTACCACTGTTGATACTAGTTCTTGTACTTTATTTTTTTCAAACTAGGTGATGGTGGCCAAATTTATTTTATTTCGCTCGTCAAGCAAGTATATTGTAATCTTATGGCAACAGCCCATTCTCTAGTATCCCTCTAGAGACTCGGGTAAAGGAAACTCGCAGAATTCTCCACAATATATTATCTGCATACCCCAAGTACACGTAAGTTACAACTGACAATGAATGCATATGCCATTTTTGCACCTGGATCCAGAAAATAATGTCAAGGCCATACAATTCTTCACATGACTAGTTGTGATATCGTATCAGCCATCAGCAATTCATCAGCCAAAAATCCGAAAATTGCTGAACGTACCTATATAAGTGAAATTCTTTTTATATAATATTTTGATTAAGAAGATGAATGTTCTGCATTTTCTTGCTTAAAATATGTATCATTGAGGGTTATTCGAATGCGGTTGGAAAGTTTTGTCATGAGGTTAGAATTTAAATAGTGGATAATAGATATGACCGATATTGGAACCAACAATTATATGCGAGAACTCTTTTATTCAAAATTTAAAATATTTAACCACATAATCCCAATGAATTTATTTTAAAAGGTGACTATCATCCCGTTCAAGTACCTCCACCATTCTGTCAGCTACTCATATCTTCATGATCATGGTGATTCAAATAACGTTTCAATGAATCATTTTATTTCGAAGACGTAAAATTTTGTGTTTCTATTGAAATATTGTTTCATATGTTACTGTGAAAGACCGAAATCTGACGAATGTCGACATTCTCCGGTAAACGTCGATATTCTATGCATTCTTTGGTGTACGTCAGAAATGAAATAATAATCATTATTTACATTGTATTTGTTTTATATTTTGTTATTATATTTATATCAATATTTCTCATTTACATCGGCGAATATCGACATTCAGCATGAACTTAATATGTTGAATGTTCAAAAGAAATTACAAATAAAAATAAACCTGAACAATTTTTTTTCGTTTACTCCCAATTTACGCATGTAATAACCTAAAATAACACAGTTTTAATTTACAAAATTGAACATGGGCATCTGCCTCTCTCTATACTTAAATTTTTTCCTTGAAAAAGATCCAACTCGGTTGGGTTTGCTCGAGTTCTGGACAGAACGTGCACTCGCACGGGGCGGCCGTAATTAGGAGGGGGGGGGGGCATTTCGTTAGTAAAATAAGAAGACCCCTTTAAGGCAATCCAGGTAAAAGTGGCAACCCGAACAAACCCCACGCAGCACGTTTTAATTAAATCTTTTTGTGATTAGAACACGAGCAGAGTTTGTGCCATATAGAGTGTATTAAAAAATGGTGCGAGTTAAAAGTTAGATTAATCAAGAACTGCACTACAGATACAGATAAGGAACAACAAATGGTTTTTGATCGTGAAGAAAAAGACGGAGAGCTATTTTAGAATAACTCGTGGCAATTGTGCAGTATTTGGCTGGTCAGTGTCTGGGTTTTAGAGGGCCTAGTTCAGGTGGCTAAGTTTGATTCAGTTATGTTAGACCATTTGAATAGCATTCAACAGTCAAAGGATTAATGAAGTCACATGACTCACTATTTAAGGATGCACTTCCAAAAATAAATAATTACTTTACTGGGCGAAAATGTGAAATCCAAAATAATTGATAGTTTAAATAAATCAAAATATTTTTCAATATTACTAGACTGCACTCCTGATGTGGGTTATGCCGAACAAATTAGTTTTAGTGTAAGATTTGTGGATATCTTTCAAGTCAAGGTTGAAATTCGGGAACATTTGATTCAAGAGTAGGGCGGCAATTATTTTTTTGCACGGGGCGTCAGAAGGTCCAGGAACGCCGCTGCATGCATTGTATCATTTTAGGCATGTGCTAGGATAAAATTATATACTGACTTAGGGTAAAATGAGCATATCACAGAAATAAACACATTACAATATATAAGAATGTATAACTAAGTCGAAAACACACATACAAATTATTTATGAATTTATAGATTATTAGCAATATAAACAAATAATTTTTTTTCTTCTTGTTGGTGCAATACCTGCATATTCTACATGTGACCATTTTTTTGCAGTGTTGACATCGAAATAAAACGTGATGTTGTGATGTGAAGGTCTTGTAAATGAGTAGAGTCCATTGCAATGGATGCATGCAGAATCATCGTTACATTTTACTACTATCATCCACTAAACTGATCGTCTACATCACTTATCTTGGGTGTTTTCTTGTATTTTTGTTTTCATTAATTTTTGTTACCTATTAGCGTTTAGCACGACGCACAGCGTTTAGCCACAGCTTTAATTTTTCATTAAATCTACTCTACTATACTAATCACGACCTATTCCTATCCCTAGGAACTTTCTCTGGGAACTAAGATGGTTGGCTGGCGTGGTTGATCGGTTCACTCAGTTGCTAAAGAGAGCGAGATAGAAAGAAATAGCCTATCTAATAAAATTAGCAAGCTTGCATGAACGCTATCAAACCTTGCGTATGTTGACGAAACACGAACGCATCTAATGTTGGTGCTGGAAACTGGAAAACGGCACAACCCTGTTAAAATTTGCCGATTTTGACACTCACCGAAGCTCATTTGTGTTTCTCAGGCGCAAATCCGATGTATAATAAAATTAATTGCGAATGTCGACTTTCACTTATTTCGGTCTTTCACGTTAATATATACATAGCGACATAATGGTGAAGGTAATTAAATGGGATGATAGCCAAGTTTCACTTCGTGATTATCAGGTTAAATGTTTTAAATTTGGAACTAGAGGGTTCAATACAATCTAAGATACCAAGCTATTTATTTAGTAATTACAAAAATTACAATAAATATCTTGTTTTGTTCGATTTTTTTTATAAAAAATGTATCATTAGTGCATGCTGACTGTCAACATTTGCCGGTGTATGTGAGAAATAATGATATTGGGCAAATATTTCTGATATGGGCCAAACAACTCAGAGAATATGGACAGTCACCGAGAAATGTCGACATGCGTTAGATTTCGGTCTTTCACAGTAACATATACACCAGAAGGGTATAACCTAATGATCTGCAGTGCGAGAATAAAATATTTTATAGTAAAAATCATCACATCAAAGGATATCCCCGATTTTAAAAACACCAAAACACAACACACACCAAACTAGAAGAAGACGTGTAAATCGGTTAAAATGTATTTAATCTTATAAAGGCTACTTAAAGCCACATAACCATGGGTCGTCCGGTCGAAAACAACCCTTACGTCGCGTCGGTAAAATAATTGTGAATTTTAAAAAAACTAAAGATATTCATTCGTAAAGTTGTTCAGTATATTCCCGATATGAAAAAATAGTTATAGAAATAATTTCGTATAGCTGTTGTTTTAATTATTGTTTAATTCTCAATAAAAAAATCATCAATTTGAAGAAGAAATAAATCTAGGCCCGTCTCACTAACGGAAATCACTATGACCTTATTCCTATTTAAAATAAAAGTTTGTTGGCAGAAATCAAATAATGAATATTGGAAAGTCCTTTTTTGACATTATTTGTATTTTACAATATATCCATGGATTGAGTTAACCGGGGAAAAACTTTTTTATTTTGCATTTTTCCAGAAAATGTTGCTCTTCATAACATTTTTTTTGCTCATTATAGAAATAGGAACGGCGTCGACTAATTTGAGTTTCACCATATATGGTGTCTAAAAGATGCATAAATCCAAAAAATTATAATTTTGAAGACAAATGATAAAAAGTGGAAGATTGTGCCGATCTTTTCGAATAATTGTTCTTTTTAGTCGTTAATTGTGTATTAAATAAAGAATATTGTTGTCCTGTGTATTGATACTCAATTTAGTCGACACCATTTTTATTACAAGCAAAAAATGTCTTAAAGAACAACATTTTCTCGAAAAATGCAAAATAAAAAAGTTTTCCTCTCGCTAACTCAATCCGTGGACATACTGTATATATTTTTAAATCATTTATTTTTTAATTTAGCAACAATATATTTATTTTCCATTTCCAATAATCCGTAATTAATTTTAAACAACTTTTTCAGAAAAATCGAAACTTTAATTTTTTTCTAATTCAGCAATTAATTTTTCATCATAGTGGCCCATTGATGACCCCCTCTCTTTCTATCATCAGTTGCGATCGCTACTCCACCGGTGGAATAGCTAGAAATGGATCATTAACGCAGTAAATGCACGTAGCGTACGGAATCCTCTTAGCATGAAACTTCGGGTATTGTGTGTTATTTTATCCCGTTTATCCTACTTCGAATTTATTTTTGAGAAATGGTATACAGTTTCTCTAATCTCAACAATCCTGAAAACGTGTTACCATTTAATATTTTCGATAAATGTGTTATTTCACAGCTCTTCAAATCTATTTTAGAAATGGCAGAACAAATAATTTTCTCTGCTATTAATAGCTCTTAGATTCACGTACATCTCTACACCTCGAAAATGATATATTACTCAACATATGACAATAAAAAATTTTCGCCACTAGATATCATCCTTTCTTGTTTCTTCCGCCCTTTAGTTTCTTTAATTCCCTATAATTGCATTGGGAACCTACTTTATCAGATACAAAAATAATTATAAAAATTGGTTGAGTCGGAACAAAGGCAACAACAAACATTAAAAAATGCTGTCTTTTGTGAATATGTTAAAAAATATAAATATTGTTTATAGTTTGATTCCTATATTATTAACAACCATCATTTCTTCTCTCTACCTTCCATTTGAATGATAAAGTATTTATTCAGAAATTAGTTAAGTTTCAACCTTATACCCTAAGCTCATTTGAATCCTCAATTCTACGTATCTTGTATATTCAAAACATTAAATTTTATAATACAGGAACATACCGCGTGTGCGGTAGAAGGTGTAATAAATAGGAAACTTTTTCATCTTTCATTTTATCGAAAAAAGTAACAGTTACTAAAAACTTTTGCTTGATTGAAAACCTCCTTGCCATAGTCGAACTCCGAAATATTGCACAGAGTGGCCAAGAAAATATGAAATTGATCTGAGAAGAGAATACCATAATTTCTAAAAATACATCTATATACCGTTTTGAAGCTCTTGTTAGAATTATGTTCTCTCTCTAAATATGCTGACGAGAAACAGCTATGAGATATAATTATATAATTTTATAAAACGAAATAAAATTTATTTTAAAACAAACATAAAAACATAAGAAATGAAATAAATAACTTAACGTAAAAAAAGTCCTGAATGTACGAAACAATTATTGTTAAATATTGGCTCAACTGTACATTTTCTAGTAAAACTGCATTATATCTTCTTGAACAGGCCGACATAGTCACTCCATCTGCAGTTTGAATACATTTTGATGAGCCAATCCTATGCTAAGCTAAGCATAATTTCGTGGTCTTGCCATCACTTTTAATTGAATAAAAGTGATGGCAAGACCACGAAATTATCATAGTTCAGGTATAGTAATACAGCAAACGTCAGCAAACTAAATTATGACATTGAGAAAACGAAAATTAGTGTCAGTGATATTATTTTCATTATGCGTTGTGTTCAGATTTACGTCAATTTTTGGCAATACCGTGATAGAAATTAGTTGCTGTGTATTACCTGAACTATGAGAGTTCACTTTTAACTGAAAAGCTTAGGATTGGCTCATCAAAATGTATTCAAAGTCGGCACATGGGTTTGTTATAGTTATCATGCAGTTTTTCTATAAAATGAACAGGGAGCCAATATTCAGCCACCCCGTATAAAAATTTAAATAATTGTTAATTATGAACAAATAGTTAGAATAAAATCACAGCTTATTTTTAGGTATAGACAAAAATTGTATCAAAATATTCAAAAACAAATAAACAATGTTTATTTTTAAATTTTTATTATTAGGAGTCGAGATAAGGAGACCAATCGCTGTGATGAGCACGATTACCGAAATCTCTTAACCATTTTATATCGCGATAACTGATACCTCAAAAAACAATTTTACATCATATTTTATCTTTTAAATCAATTACGTATGAGCTTTAATGCGCTTTATACACTGAATATATTTGTGTACATCGTAGATTACAGGATCAACAGAGCAACAGCGATGCCATCCCTATTACAATTGTTACAGTTCTATTACATTTTACTGTTATCTATTACCCAAGACCTAAAATCTATTACTATTGGAGGACGAATCTCCGCCTGGCCTACCCGTGTTATGAGTCATCTCTTCCTCTTTATAACTAACTCCATAAAGACTTAAATCATGGAGAAAAATCTGTTTTCCCTGTTTCAGAAAATAGTCGAACCGATATAGGTTACCTACAACTATAAAAATTTATGTGGATACATGGTATAATCCACGAACCTCTTAAAGAAAGAAGACATTCGCGGTACAACCGAATACCGAATTATTAAAATTCCTTGAAATTTTGGTGTTCTTTCTGCTGTAACAAATTCTTACTTTTTGACCTATTACGAAATTATATTTTCTTTATTTTTGTTATCTTTCCAACTATAATAGACAAGAAAACTTTCGACGCATGAGGAATATGTTTTCAGTATGTTCGTTTATTTTTTACTTACATTCAAAGTTGACAATGTGTGGTGTGGTCAAAAACAGACGACTTTTCATGCTTCTAACGCGATTTGAAATGATCCGTCCCTGCTGGAATGACACAGTGTTTGACAAAAAACGTGCCAATTATCATGCTACTTTACCAAGGCATAGTGCGTGCAACAATATTCGAATTTATCAAAGAATTATTTCGCCTATTTGAAAGACCCTATTTAAAAGACTTTTGAAACCAAAGGTAATCAATCCATTCGGATGTTTTTGTAATCAGCACGAAGATTAGAGTACCAACAGCTTATCAGTCGCCGTCGCGCTTCAAAACTCATGAAGCATCTTTTAGTTCCGTTCTCGATCATTATTATAGCAGCGTCATTCAAATGGTTTTAACTGCGAGGTCCTTCTAAAAGTGAGATCTAATTGAAAATTTAAATATAAAAATTTGGCATCAATGTTGACGTACTTCGCTGTTCTTTAAGGTGTCGTGATACAATATACATCGTCATCTCCGGTCTCCCTTCTGTATATTATAGACAGTCAGTATCTAAGCGACTGCGACCGGCTATATATCTACGAACCTCTCTAGATACAACGATCAGTTCATTATTTCTACCTTCTGCTGATATAATCAGCATACTCGTATCTTACAAATCTTCATCAGTGCTGAGCTCTGCACCAAATTAACCTAATTAAAATGGCTCCAAAATTATATAGTATTTCTGCCAGTCCACCTGTAAGGTCAGTTCTTATTTGTGCCAAGGCATTAGGTATCGAATTGGAAATAGTAACTGTGAACTTATTGGCAGGAGAACATCTCAAAGAAGATTTTGTAAAGGTAAGCTTTTGATTAAAAAATCTAACACGTCGTACTAAATAATAAATATTTTCAATACATATAAAAATTATATTGGTATAAGGTAGTATTCTTCTACTCTGTCGTATTTATTTAATTCGAAATATCTCGAAAACGGATTGATTTATCGATCTCTGAATTTAATCGCACTAATCGCAGTCAGTTTAGCAAATGGCATTTATTTTGACAACAAGCTATTCGCATCGATAGCGGGTCAGCGATACTTCGGGACGCGTGGTTTGCTGCAGGTCTGGGCAATCTGCACCATATCATCCGAATTCCAAATAATATACATACATAATTTGAAGGTTGTTTCTAATATTTACATTCTTTTAGTTATGAACCACAGGAAATATTATGCGACTATTTTCTTCATAAGAAATATAATTTATTTTCTTATCAAATATTTGATTCGATAAAGATTAATATAGAGATAACTTAAGAGAGTTTTAAGTGCCAACGGACCCTGAGTGGCACACCGTGTTACGAGTAAATAGGAAAAAAAGAAAGAAATAAAAACCCGAGTGATCGTAAGGAAAATATTACACCATCCAACTTAAATTGAATTAACCAATTTTTCTTAATATTTTTAAATTTTCTGATTAATTAACTAAATAATAATTGCATAAATAAATTTCATACCTCAGATACATATCAGAGACATTTATCGTTGAAGAGTCACAATTTATGAAAATATAACTCAAAATCTTGTATTGTCATAACAGAAAGAGTATACGGAGTTTTTCTTTTCAATCTTCTTCATTTGGTTATATTCTCATTACTACTGCCGTAACATCTAAACTTCTAAATAGACAAGGAACATAAAAATGATTTTATTTTAAAAAAATATATATTTTTAAAGCTTGCAAACAGTTGTAAGGCACAAATCTGCATTAAATTTGTCACATAATATTACGAAATTGAAAACATATTTTTTTCATAGATTTTAATAGTTTCAAGAATGAAAAAAATATTAGAAGATAAAAATTTTTCATTATTTGATCATAAAATCATTTTGCCTAAAAAAGTTTTTAATTTAACCATAGTAATAAAAATAATAAAAATTAATTTACTTTAATAATATCCTATAGGTATGACGTCTAAATTTCTTTAACATGACAATCTACTATATTTCTAATAAGGAATTATTTCATAAGTGTGGTCACTTTTGCGATCTTGACACAATCCCGGTGCAATGTGTCGCGGGGTCTTCTAGCATAAGCCGATTCATACTAATGCAGATTTATCAAGTAGAATACCTAACCTGAACAAACCCCTTGAATACGTTGACATTTTAATCTGCTTGCATAGAGACATGCATTTATCTACATTTTATAAAATTTTGTTATTATATAATTGTACAATTGTACATGGATAAGAGACGAATCTATTTGTTTAAAAATATTATTGTATTACCTATAAGTATATTTAAACGCCAACAAGGATTTATTAATATATTTTTCATTAAGAAGCAAAACAAATTTCTGATGATTTGACTAAATTCACATTTCTATGTTTAAATTGTATTATTTGGTATGACGACTGAAACATGACTTTGCGATAGCCGCGTTTGTTTACCGAATAATTTTTTTCTTACATTTATAGCTAAATCATTAATAGTTATTTAATGAATAAGTGTAGATGTAAATAATAGCGATGATTTATAGAGTCATTTTAATTAATTGTTAAAAAGTTTTTTGCCTTCCTCTTGACCTAAGTTACAAAAGAACTAATCAAAATAGCGATTAAAAGATAACATTTGTCTAGTATCTATACGAAGTAATTTTCACGTAGAAAAAATGAAAGTCAATGAAAGTCATAAGAATGTTCTTCGTTATTTGAAAATAGTGTTTTTTTTTTAATTTAATAAAATTATCTCTCTCTCACTACTAATTTCCCAGTCAAGGAAGTTTTAAAAAATTGAATAACTTGACCTGGATTCATATCAAGACGTCGCAATGTTTCTAGTATCTTACACTGCAAGTAAAGGTGACTTATTACAGTACGAGTTATTTTACGGACGAGGCGACGCAGGAGCCAAGTCTGGAATATAAACGAGTACTGTAATAGCACCCAACGGACGTGTATCGCATGATATTTTATTTCACCCTGTTTGTATAATTATTTCCATAAAGCATAAATAAATATAATTTAGATTACTTGGCAATATTAAATTATATTACTTTAATTGCAATTGAGCCATTGGCTTCATTAGTTAAATACGATTGTTGTTTGTTTGTCACTATCAAACAGATAAAATCATAATATTTGTGTCGGAAAGTATGGAGGTTCCGGTTTAGATTTTAAATAAGCTGCGTTAATTTAAATTTTTTTTTTTATATATTAATTGCTGTCTGGTCTGGTTAATACTTATTGCAAAATGAACTCTCGTCGTCTAGAAACGTCAAACTGGGATTAGATTTGTTTTAGCCCTCTTCCCTTTAATTACTTTATTGCATGTAGGATCTAGGTATTGTATTTTAATAAATAAAGAATATGTCTTGTTTTAACCTATTACTTTTAAGGGACTAGTCTTCTGCTTGCCATATAACCTTGAAATAATGTAACCTACGTAAAATAACTAATTTAACATTTATAATTATTAATTAACGTTTATCGTAGGCGCGAAATTTCGAAAAACGTTATAGGTCCATTTGGTATCGATTTTTTAAAGATTATCTCTTTAAAATGCAGACCATTTTCCAGAAATTATTAATTAAGCAGTGGTGGCTATTCAAAGCAAGTTAGCGTGAATTACATTGACGCGTAACGATGGTCTGTGTGTTTACGAATATATTTTATATTATATTTAAGGGTGGTCCGAAACGAGAAATTTTTTTGTAAAACAAAAAATGCATATTAGAAATTTTCTAGTCCTCCTCGGTTTTGATATACGGGATGTTGTTGAGAATTTGACATTTTGAGACCCCCCCCCCCCCCCCCTCCTATTTCGATTATCCTGTAACTTATCAAAAATAAATAAAATGATCTCTTTGTAGTTTTTTACGTATTATCCAGTAACGTACTCAGATTTTCTCTACGTTCAATAATTTTCAAAAAAAAATGTTTGTTTCTTTTAAATGGGTCACCCTATATATTTTTTAATAATGTAATTCAGTCTTTAATAAGCTTCCCACAAATATATATTACTTTATTTTTATTCTTAATATTATACCCGAAATTTACTTTTCTTAAAAAATATACAATTTAAAAACATATTTAATAAAATCAATTACTGGTGCGATTAAATATAATAAACAAAACTTGAACGTATATGCAACTGGCTCATAAATATTTCTCAAATGATATTCCTTATGGTAGATTTTAGGCCAAGGTTTAGAAAATGAACCTTGTTCAATTGAATTTGATTGTATCCTTGGAAAAATTATTTTAACCCGCTGTCGTCTTTTGAGATATCTACAAGTAATTACTACTGCAAGAAGCTTATATTTATTATTACGCTTCTAATGCTCCATCTTTTAGTTTGCATTAGCTGTAGTAATTAAGACAACCTGATTTTTTACTATTATTTAGAAATTATAAAGCAACTTAGAGATAAGATAAAGAATAGTCTGACAGAAACAGATGAATTTTTCATTATGACACAACTTACTGTGTTCTTTTGTTTGTTTTCTTCAATACCCGTCACTACTAAAAAAAATCTATATTTTTTATAAAACTTAAATTTCGGGCAAATACTAAAAATAAAGTATTAGATATATATTTCTCAGAAGTTTGTTCAACAATGGATTACATTATAGGGTGATTCTTGAAATATTTTGAGCGTAGAAAAAATCTGAGTAATTAACTGGATTCTATGTAAGAAAAACAGGCATTTTATTTCTTTCCAATAAGTTACAGGGTAACCAAAATAGGGTGTATATCGAAAACGAGGAGACAGAAATAAATAAAAAAGTAGCACAGTGCTGCGAGAGCCACATGATACCTTCCTTCACTTAATACCTATACATGAGGTGATGATTACCTACCCAAAATTAGGAAAAATAGTTCCTATCAACATGGATCTGCAAATGCTTTGTTTGAAAGATATAGAGTGTTAAAATTTTAAAATTTTCTCGGTATTTTCAAGATATTTCCGAATCGACTTTTGTAATTTTGGTGAATTTGGGTTATAAAAAGAACCTAAAATAACATATTTTAGGTTAGTTTGATAAAATTGCATTTATCTTGTTGGCTTCAAATAAATATTAAGAGATTTTTGTAGTCATTTAAATTTCTAACAAATTGTGTTTAAAATATGAAAAAGGCAGTGTCGTACCTATTTTTTGTTAAAAATTGGAGTGCCTAATCGCACGCACGCCTATGTTAAGCTTTTTTTTTTTAGAAAAATCCACAACACACCGTTCCTGTCCTTGAGGATGATGATGGGTTCATTGTTTCTGACAGTCACGCAATTATGGTATATTTGGTCTCAAAATATGGAAAAATGGAAAAAACGATTCGTTATATCCTAAAGATGTCAAACAAAGGGCAACCATTGATCACAGATTATATTTTGATGCTGGAATTATATCTGCCCGAAGCTTATTTATAACGGTATGTAATTATGTAAAGTTAAGGATTTTGCAATAGATGTCTGAAGGAAAAATAGAGACAAAAAATATGAACTAAATATTTTTTCAGAACTTTTAACTAAAACCGTTCAAAAATATTCGCTTTAACCAGGAAGAGAACCAATCATTTACGTACAGTTTTCAAGTATGCCATGAAATCGTCTTTATAGCAACGAAATAATACTGATAATGGCGTCAATGTTCTCTTTGACTCTAAAGATCTTACTGTCAACTTCTATTAACACCAAACTAATTACAAATGAATGTCAAATCTTTTAATATCATGATAAAAGTCCTATACAATGTGTCCACTAATTGACTCCCGAAGAAGGAAAACTTTTTATTTGTGGGTTTAAAAAAAAAGTTATTTTTCATAACTCTGCTTGCTTCATGCTTGAGCTCACAACCCAAAAGTATATTATTTTCTTATATTTATATATCGAGTGTTCAGAATATGAAACATAAGAACACTTTGTTCTTGTGTAAAGATAGGATTAAAAATAAGTTAAAACTCTGTCTTTAAACTGTATTACTCTCTAAATATAAGGAGTCATCGAAAACTGCTAAGTAACTACCCATATTATAAAAAAATAATTATGTTATAAAATAAAACAAGAGCACGATTCATAATTTAAGAAATCGATCGAAGAGTAAAAAATTTTCGTTAACACATGTAAATGGCAAAAGGCCATTTCTTATTCTTGTTATTACATAGGACTCTGAGATATTTTTCCCTAAACCGTAACATTCGTAACAATAAATACTTTTTGTTCTTACGTAAGCATTTTAAATTTTTTTTCACTGTCACAAACTGGACAATATGACATTGAGAAAATTCAGTAAATTTGTTAAACACTTCGTAACGTACCGTAATGTGTTTGCACTACGCCTAATCGGGAAAATGTTCGTCCATTGTCGTCGTCTTCGGTCGATATTTTTCATATTTTTTTTTTTGGAAACGGTATACATAAAGCTTTCATAGAGTAATATTGTTTAAAGACAAACAGGATGTTAACTTACTTACAAAAATTTAAGTTAATTTAAAAGAAATAAAATTTTATAAGATGTGGAACTATTTGCCACTCCCTGTATATTTAGGCAATGAGTCAAAATTTTGTTCGGGTTTGTTCGCTTTTCAACCCCAAAAACTTTACCGTATATATATTAACACCCGATAAAAAAAAATAAATAATAAATAAATAAATATATAAATAAATCCACTCATGTAATAAAATATCTATTTAAACATGTCATTTTTGTCACTTTGACATCGATAAAAAGGTACAACCTTAGCGATAAAAATGGCTCTTCCTAAAAATTAGGTGGTAAAAATGTCCCCAGCTCAAAATTAAGTAGCCGTTCTTGTCCGTTGCCCAGTACTTGTTACAATCAAATTTGATGCCGTCAAGCGCTTTTGTAGTGATAGAACCATTGAATTGCGATTTAATTATTAAAAATGAACTTGAGTTAGAAAATAAACGTAGTGTTATTTTTAGCATCTACAAAAATTTATTTTGCTAAAAATCACTCGATCTTTTTTTAAGATCGGATAAACTTTTATTTCATAAACTCAAACTAGATTGCTTTTAAGCAAATCAAACTGGAACAAACGGTACTACATCTGTTCTCGTTAAATTTCTAAGCAATCTAGTTTTCGTAAAAAATTAAAGTTTTATCCGATAAAAAAAGGACTTGTGCTTTTACGTATGAAAAGAATTGTAGTATAACCTCACCGACCTATAACTATGGATACGTACAGCTTATGGGATACGCAGTAAACAGTTGACCGGTCATATTTCAAAGTTTTTTCAGTTAGGTCATAAAAATGAGTAAACCTAGAATGACCACCAAACCAAAAAAAATGGGCTATTGTTATGTGCCGTTAAAGGTTGTTTCTTAAGAAATTATTTTATAGCCCGTGTTAAACATTATATTAGCCAGAAGAATTTATAAAAGTCGGTGACGTGGTCTGGTGAAAATCACCAATATCTAAGCATAAACGAAGCCCACATCGTTAAATGGCATTGAACAAACAGTATAGGTTTATTTAGTATATGGTTACGTTAGTAAAGATTGTTTCACGAAAAATAGATACGACTTAATGATTTCCTGGGTCGCTCCCATTGTGTCGACAAGAGCTTGGCAATAAACAAGTGAAGTATGAAGGGACGGACTAAGGAAAACAAGTAATGATATGATTATATTAATGTAATCAAATGAAATAACATTTTTTTTAAATATTACTAGTCATATTTATTTACATTTATAATGTAATTCTATAGATAGTTCTGTTTCGCTATCGCTATCCTCATCAAAATTAATTATAATTGGATTAATTATACGATCCAGACTAATATACGAATTTTCTACAGTTATTACGTGACGAACTGAATTTTTCCAACTACCTAGGGGAATATCATTAAAGCATTTTCGTATTAATTCTACAACACTAGAACTTAAAGTCGGAGAAATATTTTCAGACCTAACCAGTGATTTTAACTGGTGCCACATATGGGGTTAAAAATGCAATTATAGGGTGGGAGCCGTAGTACTGTTTGTCCAATTTCTTCTGCCAATGTGTCACAAACATATACTTTTTTTATACAAAATGTCTTTAAAACTTCTAAAAGATCACTTTTTTTATAATTTTCTTCAAAATATATATCATTCGCCGCCATGTAGTTCTGAATCTCCAATTTTGTATTATTTGAGCTTGGAGCTTTATGTAATTAGCGACTGTGATAGCTCGCATTATCCATTACTATCACGCTATTCTAAGGAATGTTTGGTAATAGACAATTATTTAACCATTCCTCAAAAACTAACAAATTTTACCATAAAAAGATATTTAAATATAAATTAAGCAACCTAACCTACCTGATGTGCCTATATTCAATTATAATTATTACAATCCGGTCCTATCCACATAATAATAACAAACGGTCATAAATAATGGGATGTCCACAGGTACTTTTACTGCAGTCATTAAGTTATATCCATTTTTCGTGAAACAATCTTTACCAAGATTTTATACAGCTGCAAAAACCTTAAGAAATACTGTTTTTTAACAGTAAAAACGTAAGTAAAATAAATTTTAAGTACGGTCCTGTTTGTCGGTTAAGGTCAAACTTTATCAGTCGGTATTGCACATGATCAATGACGATCAGCTTAGTTCACATGCGCGAGGCCATAAATGTGCCACTTTTGCTTTTAGAGATTCGCTATCTATGGATATAGGTGAGTGGTATCGCCTCGCAAGCAATATTTGAGTTGCATTGCTATGTGCGAATTGCTTCGAGATTCGAACGACGACCACAATATACAGGGTCCGCAAACGAAGCGTGGACGGAAGATTAAATCGTTATCGAAGAACTTATCAACAATACGAAAACAGCTTGAGATATTGGATTAAAAGCGGCATGTTTTAAAAATATTTAACATTATACAGGGTGGCCCAAAAAAGTGTGACAGCATAAAGTTATATTTTTTTAAATGGGACACCCAGTATTTTATTGCATATTTAGGTTCGTATTACTATCGTTTATAAGTGCTTCAAATTTTATTTAATTTGGTTCTGTAGTTTCGCAGAAATAAATTAAAAACTAAAAAAAAAAGTTTTGCAGTCCTGAATAAAAAAATGGAAAAAAACAATTCAGAACTATTTTTTTAACATCGGCATTGAGTGAAATTTATGACAAGAAGTCTAGAGATACTATGAATGTAATTGTGTTTATTTATTTTATACAGGGTGTTAATAATAAGCTTTCAAAAACCCCACATTTTAAAATAATTTTTCTCAAGTTTTTCAAATGGAACACCCTGTATATTATTTGGCTCTTTGACGTAGAATTCATAGACAATTTTTTTTTGTATTACAAGCATATAAGTTATATCCATCCGTTTTCGAAATAATTATAAATATCATAAATTATGTTGTTTAAATAGACTTTTATTGGGAAATTTTGTTATAGGCGACTAGATTAATAATTGTAAACTAAAGTAAATGTTCAAAATAGCTTCCTTTTACTTTTAGAGATTACCGCGTTTTAGTTATTTCGATATAAATTTTAAAAGTCTACATTTTTGCTACTTTTATTTATTTAATTTTATTTTTTATTCTTTTTTAGATTTAGGTTTAGATTGTTACTATGACAGTCAAATAAAATTATTTACATTTGTTCAGTCGTCGAAATTAAGTACTAACTTACACAAAATGTCGAATTTTACAACTTTAGAAATGGTAAATATGATGGGTGAATGTGCAAGAAATTGCCTCCTCGCGAGCCGAGTGTATGCTGCAAGATATCCAGATATTGAGAGAAAGCCGAGACCAGAAACCTTCGAGAAGTTGTTGCAATGATTTGTAGCAACAGGAAGCACTGCGTACACAAAAAGGATGATAATCAATAAATCCGTTATTAATGAAGCAATTGAATTAAGAGTTCTGTTGGCAGTAGAGGAAAATCATTAAATTAAGTAAAAGGAAGCTATTTTGAATATTTACTTTAGTTTACAATTATTAGTCTAGTTGCCTATAACATAATTTCCCAATAAACACTCTATTTAAACAACATAATTTATGATATTTACAATTATTTCGAAAACGGCTGGATATAACTTATATGCATGTATTACAAAAAAAAATTGTCTATGAATTCTAAGTCAAATAGCCAAATAATATACAGGGTGTTCCGTTTGAAAAACTTGAGAAAAATTATTTTAAAATGTGGGGTTTTTTAAGCTTATTATGAACACCCTGTATAAAATAAATAAACGCAATTACATTCATAGTATCTCTAGACCTCTTGTCATAAATTTCTCTCAATGCCGAGGTTAAAAAAATAGTTCTGGATTGTTTTTTTTGATTTTTTTATTCAGGACTGCAAAACTTTTTTTTTTAGTTTTTAATTTATTTCTTCGAAACTACAAAACCAAATTAAATAAAAATTGAGGCACTTATAAACAATAGTAATACGAACCTAAATATGTAATAAAATACTGGGTGTCCCATTTTAAAAAATATAACTTTATGCTGTCACACTTTTTTGGGCCACCCTGTATAATGTAAAATATTTTTAAAACATGCCGCTTTTAATCTAATATCTCAAGATATTTTAGTATTGTTGATAAGTTCTTCGATAACGATTTAATCTTCCGTCCACGCTTCGCTTGCGGACCCTGTATGTGCTATATTACACACCGGCATATAGGATGTTTACTACATATATATTTTATCGCGTCAATGTGAATTCAAACGCGATGCGATATTGCTAATCGCTTGTTGTGTGTCTCTTATTGCCAATTGCTTTGGAGTGAATTCAATAAAAGCATTTAATATTAAGAAGGAATGTGTACGATATAATATCGTTGCACCGTTCCAATATTAATATATTTTTAACCCAATTGAGTATATTATAAGTCGCATCAAATAAAATCAAATCTTAGAGCAACTTTTTTTCAACTGTGTACCATGAAACTTGGGACAATTTGAAAGACGATGCTATTAAAGTAAAAAATTTCTATTTTTCATTAATAACATAAAGTAACTTATTTAATATAGAGGAAAATAACAGTAACAGCGAAATCGAATTAAATCTTTAATTCAATTTAGGTAATAATTTTACACAAGTAACTCGAATGACATAAATCAATACACAATATTTTAATCATACGTAATTTAATACAATTTTATATTTCCCAAAAATTATTCTCCGCCCCCTACCGATTCTCCTCCAATATAGAAGCTCTAGGGACGCCCCTGAGTACATACACTTAAGCTCCGCTAATCTGAATCGCCACTAATCCGGATGTCCTTGTAATCTGGACAATATTAACATGCAAATTTTATATTATGTACCTTCGGATCGACCGCGAGTTCGGATCGCATATTTTTGATTGCACATTCGAATCTATTTGTAATCATTATTATTAAAAGGTTTAATGTTGTAAATCTTATAAATATTTCAACATTTATCAGCCTTTGATCAATAATTACATATTTTAATATTGCTCCAGTAATCCGAATATTTCACATCCGGACTAAGTCAGTTACAATTGATCCAGATTAGTGGATCTTTATTGTATTATGTATATTTTCTCTCATTCCCACTTCTTAGAACTGATGGAAAAGTATTTTATTTACAACAATTTCACATTTATCATTTATCTAGGTGGAGAGCGATATTTTTCCGGGTGGAAAGTGATCACTTTCCAATTGGGTAATTGTCACTTTCCATCCAACATCCATTGAATAACCAAACTGACTTGAGAACTTTTTTTGTGGATGGTGGCGTAGGTTATACAGGGGTCTTACTTTGTTAATTTCTCGCATACATAGTCATATTTGTCACAAAAACATCATTTGCAGTTAAAAGGTATGGTTGTAAATAAAATAGCATACAAACCGCAGTGAACAGTTTCATTCCTATCTCGAGAAATGATTCACATCTTCTCTCTTCAAAAATTAAATACTTTCCACCTCGGTAGGTAATATACTATATTAATCAAATATTAAGTGTGTACCTATTTAGAGCTAAGAAAGTTTTCAAAATTGAAAAAAAAATTTGACGTTTTATTGAGAATTTCAGATTTAAACGTCATATAAAGTATATAAAATTCTATTATACATATATTATATTCTTATTCTAAAAGTTAAGGAGATTTTTACAAATGTTTTATTATATACTCGAGAATATAAATAAATAAATTAAGTATAAGGGTTTTCGCTAGCTGACTTTTTGTTTTGAATATTTTTTCTGTATGACTTTCGCATACCCACATAAATACATCTGTGAAAAAAACTTTGCTTAGATTTTTATAAACTTGTGTTGACTAAAAACTATATCTAGCAAATTCTCTCACATACACACAAAGACTAATAATTTCATTTTGAATTTTGTAGAAATTTTCTAAACCGTTAATTTATGTTCCTTCTTTCTTGATTTATAGAAACCTCTTGGTTTTTATGGCATAAAACCTTCGCAGGAAAAACTGGATGCGTTCAGAGAGGCATATCAATTCTTAGAGCAAATTTTGACAGACAATAAAGCCAACTATGTGGCTGGAAAAAACTTGTCAATTGCCGACTTTAGTATTATTACTGCAATTACTTCTGGTGATATTTTCGTACCGTATGCCGATTTTCCACAAATAAAAGCCTATGTTGAAAGATTTCAGAAGTTACCTTGTTACGAAGCAAATAAAGAAGGATTACAAATGTTTATGACAATGTTTCAAGGCCTGTTAAATAAATGAAAATCTAAGTTATAGTTTTTGTCTACAACCTACACTTCTTGCAGTGGTAGCTATTAAGAGGAAGTAGGGGAAGTGATACTTCCTCGCTTTAGGCGAAAATTATATCGACACGAAGATAGTCTGTGTGTTTAGGAATATTTTTGCTTTATAGTGTGTTATTTAGTTATCTAAATATTAGTGTTAGCTTGTTGTCTTAATTTTTGCTTTCAGTTCCTAGACAATTATTGGATTAGGAAATTGGACCAGTTTGGCACTTCCTCTATATTTTCGCCCACGAGCCGCCATTGAGTTAGTGTACAGTTTCGTACGTTTTTTCTTTGATTAACTATCATACAATAACGGTAAATCCTTTTTTCTACGACTATAAGTATAGTAGAGTAATCATCATGCAATTTTTAAGTAAGTAAAGCTACTGTTGGATATTACCTAGTTAATGCATGTGAGTAATGATTTACTACTTACATCTTACTACATAAAATTTTCAGGAAGCCAATACCAATAAAACAATTCCAAAATCAAATTGTTGGAAAATTACTCTTAATGTATAATGTTACCGTAAAAACTCGATTTCAGCTAAATCCAGATTTTCCAGGAAAAACTAGTTTTAACTATCACCGTGTTTGTCAATTCTAGATTTAACTAGGTAAAACCAGAATTTACAAACATCAGTTAATTCTAGTTTCGACTAAACTCATTTTTGTTCAATCTAGATTAACTAGTTAAAACTAGAACCAGTTAATTTAAAGAAGAAAATGTTCTTCTTAAGGGAGTTTGGTACTGCCAATGACAATATCGCATACCTTAAATTTCTGAGTGACTAATATTATTGCGTCGGGACAAACATACAGGGTTATGATAAAGAAACCACTTAATCAAAAATCGCTCGGACTTGTCAAATTAATTTTGTGAAATGCATTTTTTTCATAAAAAGAGATTATACAGGGTCGTTCATAAAAATGCTACTTGTATCAACTTTCATTTTAGAAATGGAACATATTGTATAGTTACATTTTCCCATTCTACAATGAATTCAAGACTTTTTCATAAATCATATACTATACCAATCTTCAACCGTTTACGAAATATTAATATTTTAATGCTGGTATGCACCATTAATGTTTCCTTGGTGCGGGTACAAATGCTAAACCTTCAAATGTCAACTATGAGAATTGACTTCTTAATAAACCCAAACAACTCTCTTCTTGTTCATTTCTGCTTTATTTAGACTTAACATTTCGTTTTGGAATGGATATTTACAGAATAATGTAAAGTAAGTTTAACCAAGATATTATGCAAAAACTAAAGAGGTAAAAACAAGTGGAAAGTAAACAAACAGTCGATGGAACAAATGCTCAGAATTCAAAATCACAATTTCTAACCAGTACGCGGGATATTCTGACGGTTGCAAATCAGTTGGCAATGGATACATTTTGCACTACGAACACCGAATTTTTGGTCAGCGATCACATATTTTGCTTGTGTGACACTTTAAACCGACTGCACATAGTTCTGAGAGCTTGTAACTGACTGTTACTACGTTCTCTACTCTCATTCTTAAAGCCAACTAGGGCAATACCTCCTGAACAAACTAGTTTGATTACGTTTTAATATTTAAAAGGCACGTTTCCTTGTGACAATTCGGGATCTAATACATTCTTCATTTCGAGATCAAAGTAAGAATTTCATACTAAATTTTTAATAAAAAAGTCCATGTACTATTAAATATAGTCATCGAATGTTGGTAGTTCAAAAAGCTCTTTTATTTTTGTAACGATTTTACGAAAAATAATACGCAACTAAATATAACTTTCAGATTAAATTCAACCCTAAAGGCAAGAAGCTTGCTTCATACTCATTTGCCCTAGCCCGCCTAGTCGTTCATATAAATATGGTAGATAAGTAGGGTATAATGAAAACAGCGTTTTCGTGAAAATTATAAAAGATCGTATACAATATTAACATGCAAATTTTATATTATGTACCTTCGGATCGACCGCGAGTTCGGATCGCATATTTTTGATTGCACATTCGAATCTATTTGTAATCATTATTATTAAAAGGTTTAATGTTGTAAATCTTATAAATATTTCAACATTTATCAGCCTTTGATCAATAATTACATATTTTAATATTGCTCCAGTAATCCGAATATTTCACATCCGGACTAAGTCAGTTACAATTGATCCAGATTAGTGGATCTTTATTGTATTATGTATATTTTCTCTCATTCCCACTTCTTAGAACTGATGGAAAAGTATTTTATTTACAACAATTTCACATTTATCATTTATCTAGGTGGAGAGCGATATTTTTCCGGGTGGAAAGTGATCACTTTCCAATTGGGTAATTGTCACTTTCCATCCAACATCCATTGAATAACCAAACTGACTTGAGAACTTTTTTTGTGGATGGTGGCGTAGGTTATACAGGGGTCTTACTTTGTTAATTTCTCGCATACATAGTCATATTTGTCACAAAAACATCATTTGCAGTTAAAAGGTATGGTTGTAAATAAAATAGCATACAAACCGCAGTGAACAGTTTCATTCCTATCTCGAGAAATGATTCACATCTTCTCTCTTCAAAAATTAAATACTTTCCACCTCGGTAGGTAATATACTATATTAATCAAATATTAAGTGTGTACCTATTTAGAGCTAAGAAAGTTTTCAAAATTGAAAAAAAAATTTGACGTTTTATTGAGAATTTCAGATTTAAACGTCATATAAAGTATATAAAATTCTATTATACATATATTATATTCTTATTCTAAAAGTTAAGGAGATTTTTACAAATGTTTTATTATATACTCGAGAATATAAATAAATAAATTAAGTATAAGGGTTTTCGCTAGCTGACTTTTTGTTTTGAATATTTTTTCTGTATGACTTTCGCATACCCACATAAATACATCTGTGAAAAAAACTTTGCTTAGATTTTTATAAACTTGTGTTGACTAAAAACTATATCTAGCAAATTCTCTCACATACACACAAAGACTAATAATTTCATTTTGAATTTTGTAGAAATTTTCTAAACCGTTAATTTATGTTCCTTCTTTCTTGATTTATAGAAACCTCTTGGTTTTTATGGCATAAAACCTTCGCAGGAAAAACTGGATGCGTTCAGAGAGGCATATCAATTCTTAGAGCAAATTTTGACAGACAATAAAGCCAACTATGTGGCTGGAAAAAACTTGTCAATTGCCGACTTTAGTATTATTACTGCAATTACTTCTGGTGATATTTTCGTACCGTATGCCGATTTTCCACAAATAAAAGCCTATGTTGAAAGATTTCAGAAGTTACCTTGTTACGAAGCAAATAAAGAAGGATTACAAATGTTTATGACAATGTTTCAAGGCCTGTTAAATAAATGAAAATCTAAGTTATAGTTTTTGTCTACAACCTACACTTCTTGCAGTGGTAGCTATTAAGAGGAAGTAGGGGAAGTGAGAATTTACAAACATCAGTTAATTCTAGTTTCGACTAAACTCATTTTTGTTCAATCTAGATTAACTAGTTAAAACTAGAACCAGTTAATTTAAAGAAGAAAATGTTCTTCTTAAGGGAGTTTGGTACTGCCAATGACAATATCGCATACCTTAAATTTCTGAGTGACTAATATTATTGCGTCGGGACAAACATACAGGGTTATGATAAAGAAACCACTTAATCAAAAATCGCTCGGACTTGTCAAATTAATTTTGTGAAATGCATTTTTTTCATAAAAAGAGATTATACAGGGTCGTTCATAAAAATGCTACTTGTATCAACTTTCATTTTAGAAATGGAACATATTGTATAGTTACATTTTCCCATTCTACAATGAATTCAAGACTTTTTCATAAATCATATACTATACCAATCTTCAACCGTTTACGAAATATTAATATTTTAATGCTGGTATGCACCATTAATGTTTCCTTGGTGCGGGTACAAATGCTAAACCTTCAAATGTCAACTATGAGAATTGACTTCTTAATAAACCCAAACAACTCTCTTCTTGTTCATTTCTGCTTTATTTAGACTTAACATTTCGTTTTGGAATGGATATTTACAGAATAATGTAAAGTAAGTTTAACCAAGATATTATGCAAAAACTAAAGAGGTAAAAACAAGTGGAAAGTAAACAAACAGTCGATGGAACAAATGCTCAGAATTCAAAATCACAATTTCTAACCAGTACGCGGGATATTCTGACGGTTGCAAATCAGTTGGCAATGGATACATTTTGCACTACGAACACCGAATTTTTGGTCAGCGATCACATATTTTGCTTGTGTGACACTTTAAACCGACTGCACATAGTTCTGAGAGCTTGTAACTGACTGTTACTACGTTCTCTACTCTCATTCTTAAAGCCAACTAGGGCAATACCTCCTGAACAAACTAGTTTGATTACGTTTTAATATTTAAAAGGCACGTTTCCTTGTGACAATTCGGGATCTAATACATTCTTCATTTCGAGATCAAAGTAAGAATTTCATACTAAATTTTTAATAAAAAAGTCCATGTACTATTAAATATAGTCATCGAATGTTGGTAGTTCAAAAAGCTCTTTTATTTTTGTAACGATTTTACGAAAAATAATACGCAACTAAATATAACTTTCAGATTAAATTCAACCCTAAAGGCAAGAAGCTTGCTTCATACTCATTTGCCCTAGCCCGCCTAGTCGTTCATATAAATATGGTAGATAAGTAGGGTATAATGAAAACAGCGTTTTCGTGAAAATTATAAAAGATCGTATAGTGGCATGGGGCGAAGAAAATTGCTTTTTAGTTAAAAGTGAGCTTATGAGGTGAGCAATTTATATTTTTTACATCTTTTAAATCTTTCATATGATAATGAGGGAAAACACCGGAGCTGTTTATTATAGAACTTATATTTAATAATGAATACTACACTTACTATGAATTTTTTTTTATGATCAAACACAAGCACTGTAGGAAACATCCTTTAAGGCACTCTGGGAATGGTGCGTGTGTGAATAAAGCGATTCACGTTGGTTTTGAATCGTTGGAGGTTATATTCGTTGTTAAAAACGACCTCGGGAAGGTCGTTCCATCAAGATAAAGTCATCCAGATGAATGAATTCTTAAATAATGAGGTGCGACAATCTGTCTTCGATGTTCTAGGCTGTCAAGGCTCTTTATCAGCCCGTGGCCTCCGGTCAGACGAATGGCCCTCCTCTCGATGGAATCCAGTAGCCGAAGAGTACGTTTGAGTGCATTGCTCTAGATATGAGGGCAATACTCTAGTAATGGTCGAATCTGGGCATTGTATAGTATCTAAAGTTGTTGAGGTATGTACAATTTTTTGGTTCGGCAGAGTACCTACACCAAGTTTCTGAGAAGCCATCTTGGCGATTACCACAAAGTGATTATGGCAAGACATATTTCCTCCCAAATGAATGCTCAGCAAATTAATAGATGAAGCCAGTGGGATTGCCTGTCCTGTCATACTATATCCGGTTCTGTAATATTAACCTTTTTTGAGAAAACTGCTGCCTGTGTTTCTTAGCATTAAATTCGACTTAGTTACTGTCACCCCAAGCCAAAATTTCTACCAGTTCCTTGTTGAGGCGTAATATTTCATGCCGTCTGCGAAGATGCGCGTCGGCAGCCGATGTTTCTGCATTCAAAGAGGCAGATGAGACAAGTATGCTATGTGCGTCAGCAAAACTAAATATCGGATTTTTATTTTTCACTATAAGGTCGTTATTCGTAGATTAAATCGAGCTTCGCTCTCGGGATTTATTCAGAATAAACATGTTAATGACATTTTGTCAAATTTGCAAAAAAAACTTTTCGTAAACACGAAGAATTTTATCGAAAAGAAAACGAGCTCTAGTTATATTACCTTCGATAAAAATGTATCTAATAATTAGATTGGAAAAATGTCCCCAGCTTAAAATTAACTAGCCTTTCTTTTCCGTTACCCAGCAACGTAACATATTGTTACAAACCCGAACAAATATTAATCCATGGTTACAACCAAATTTGATGCTCTCAAGCGCTTTTTGTCAGTAATGTAACCGTTGATTTGCGATTTAATTTTTAAAACTGAAAATAAACATAGTATTATTTTTTTGTATCTATAAATGAACTCATGAATTTATCTTGCTAAAAATCACTCGATGTTTTTTTAAAAACGGATAAACTTTTATTTTGTATACTCAAAATAGATTGCTTGTTAGCAATTTAAATTCTAACAAGGGGTACTAGATAAAAATGCTCCAGCTTCGCTGTAAATTTCGATTTGAAAGTCTCAGTATAAATTATGCTTGCTTCCAGAGAATTGCATTGTGCTTGTCCATAAATTAAACGCATGTTAGCATTACTCCATATTAAATTCTTAAGTTTACTTGTTTATAAGAACAAAGTAATAAATGTGAAAATAATTGGTTAGTTATTATTTTATATTTATATCTTTGTTAGAAGGGACATTAGGAAAAATGATTATATGAACTAGTAGATAAAGTCGGTTCGTTCATTAACGCATTGTCAACATTAAGCCATTTAAGTTAACAATCCCTTCGCTACCGAACATTCCACTGGTTCACTGTATTCGGCTAAATGTTACTGGGCGAAATCAGCGTTTCCAAAACAAAATTATCTTAGAATTATGTACGGCGATAAATATTTTTATTTTGTTTATTTTTCTCTCATAATTTATTTTATTTATCAAATAAAAAACATTTTTCGTCAATAAGTTAACGATTTTCTCAGGCACTTTTTCCTAGAATTTAATAATTTTAGGATCATTACAGTTAAATTTATATAATAATCACTATTTTCCAAGAAATAATTAAAATTTGCTCAAGTGCAGGATGGTATGTTCTATTTTAAATAAGGAGTTATGCTTTTTGCTTATAGTTTGTTTCTCATTGAGTGTGAATTAAAAGTAGTTATGAAGCAAAGTTATGGAAAATGTCCAGCAAGGTGACACAACGCCTAGAAGGTGAACACCGTTTGGTATTACAAGTTACTTTTGAAAAATATAACTCGGGCCCATTAGTGTCTGTTTTGGCAGTGTAAAACGAACACCTAAATACTCTAAAAGCTAAAAAATAATTATTTTTCTTTACCTAAACTAATTTTGTATTTACTTTAAATTATTTTATTTAGAAAATACCTAAAATATAAGTTATTGTTTGAGAGCCACCGACTACGCTGGTCAAGAGGTTTTATTGCTTAACGGACTTCATATACCGTACCGACTTTATTATTGTACGCTTTCGAAATATTGCCCTATAATCGAATACCCTGTGCATATGACGTTTTGCAAAAATTAAGCTTTCACTGTTAAATCAGAAACAAACTTGGTCCTATTAGAGAATAATAATGTCACTAAATACTTATTGTAAGTTTTAAAGAAGGGAATATTACCGGATATTTTAATTTACCGGGTTGCCCACTAAGGACGGGTTTGTCAGTGGAGTGTGAAGGTCATTTAGTCAGTTCTTTTAACTTAGAGCTAAATGTTAAAGTGTGAGGTTAATTAACACGAACTTGAAAGTGCAGGTTTTCGAGTTGATCCTTGGGTTATTTTTAAAATTGTGGTTTCTTTTTTTATTCTCAGCCATGTTAATATATAGTCTTTGAATAAATTCGGTGATTTTCCACCAGAACGCAGATTTATAATCTGACGTTTGTCAAACAAAATTTGATGGTTTATAAAAAACACAAGAGAAATAGCTCGAAATAATTGTTTCCTTCCAAAGCCTGCTGGTTTAAAAGTAAATTTAAATATTCAATTTTTTTTGGAAACCTACTTATTTTGTCGTTGTAAGTTAAATAATTTTTAGAACCTATTTAGTTTATTCCCGCCGTTGCGATTTTTATTAGAAAAAGAACAAATAAACTGGGATAATTTTATTATTTTTGAAGTTTTTAAGGTTCAGATTAGTTCAATATTGGGTACCAACTTATTAGAATCCTAATTATAAAAACTAAAACGACGTTATTTACAATACAAACAATAGAACAAAACAATGACTCTAAATTCGGTTAATTTTATTAACCCAAACAGGAGTTATCAACATTTAAAAAATAAATGTTTGTCCTCCCCTACCACATTATTTGGTGAACAAGAATTATGTAGAATTATCTATTTAGCCCGAACAAATTAGTAACAGGAACAAGCCCGAACAAATTAGTAACAGGAAAAAGCCCGAACAAATTAGTAACAGTAACATAAGCGGGCTAGGTCTGATGGCAGTACGCCTGATGCCCATCGGTCCGCCAAGAAGAAGAGGGATGAAGGATTAAACCCGGTCCGGAAGGATCTGGGCCTGCATTCAACAGCTGTTATTTTGACAAGGGAGCTGTCATCCTCTCATGCAGAGGTGAAGGAACGAAAACTTGGGTGGAAACCGAGGTCCCTTCGCTGAAGCTATGGGATGATGCCAAGCTAAAAGTAGGGATGGCAAAAGACCTGCTACAAACGGCGAAAGTCATCATGTTGGCACCGAGAAACCTTCGTATGAAAACGCCGAAAGAAATCCTGCAATTGGTTAAAACCCAAAACGCAAGACTCCAAACCGACGATTGGTATGTCTTAAACCATACCAAGGAGGAAAACGGTGTCACGTTGGTTCTGAACATCGACGAACAATCTCTGAAGAGCCTAAAGGGGTCCGGCATGAAGGCATGCCTCGGACTTTGGAAGGCCTCGTTCAGAGTCCTCAAGGCTCAAACACCGTCCGTGAACCTGAAGCTGCTGCAGGCAAATCTACAGCACAGTAGAGCTGGGTCTGCGGCCTTATGCCGTAGACTTATTAACGAGTCCACATCAGTGGCACTGATCCAGGAGCCATGGATCGTTGGAGGCCATGTGAGAGGACTTGGTCTAACAGGTGGTAAGTTAATTTATGATTTGTCATCCGGTAATGCAAGGGCGTGCATCTACGTCAGAAATGATGTAGACTGTGTGCCTCTGCTAAATTTCTGTTCCAGGGACTTAGCGACCGCCAAACTGAGGTATAAGGAAGACGGGACTGTGAAGGAGCTAATTATATCCTCTGCGTACTTTCCCTACAACTCAGCTGAACCACCACTCCCCGCTGAGTTCAAGGCACTGGTGGAATATTGCGAGGCCAACCGCCTTCAGTTAATGGCAGGATGCGATGCAAACTCGCACAATACTGCATGGGGAAGTACTAATGACAACCCACGCGGCAACACCCTGCTAGAATTCCTGGTAAGTAACAGTTTATCTTTACTAAATCTGGGTAACGAACCGACTTTCGTAACTGCGAGGTGGAGAGAAGTAACCGACATAACACTAGTCACAATGCGCCTACTAGACGCGGTTATAGACTGGCGAGTGTCTAACGAACTATCTGCATCCGACCATAGGCACATTGAGTTCGCACTTCGGAATTGCGGCAGGGAAGCAGCGCCCTACCGTAACCCCCGTAACACAGAATGGGAATCATATAGAGGTCAACTGAAGCAGGGTCTGACCTCTATCAAAACCAATCTGCAAAGTACCATAGATATAGACCTATCCGTGGATCAACTTCAGGACGCCATCATCACGGCATATGAAGAAAATTGTCCCCTGTTTACCCAGAGGAAAAAGAAAGAGGTGCCATGGTGGAACCAACACCTGGCAAACCTAAGGAAAGACACTAGAAGACTTTTCAACAGAGCAGGAGATTGGGACAGATACGCCCGCTCTCTTACTGAGTACAACAAAGCTCTAAGGAAAGCCAAACGAGATTCATGGAGGAAATTGTGTGGGGAAGTGGAAACAACTTCCCAAGCAGCACGCATCCACCGAATTCTCGCCAAGGACAAATCAAACTCAGTTGGCACACTATTAAAACCAACAGGGGATTACACTATAAATGAAAGAGAGACTCTTGAAACTCTTCTTCAAGTGCACTTTCCGGGTTCGAAAATCATACAACCGGAAGCCAGACATGAAACAGTGAACCTTGCTCACAGAGCAAAGAAGGAGGACTGGAAAACAGCGGCTGATACTGTCAGCTACGAAAAAGTCAAATGGGTAATAGAGACGTTCGAACCCTACAAATCTCCAGGGCTGGACGGAATCTATCCCATTCTTCTGCAAGCAGGGATAGAACACTTAGTGCCACACCTCTGCAGAATATACCGTGCTTGTATCGCCTGGGGATATGTTCCCGAGGCATGGAGAATGGCAAACGTAATTTTCATCCCCAAGCCTGGACGGAAAACGTACACCGAGGCCAAGGCGTTTCGCCCGATAAGCCTTTCATCATTCCTCCTTAAAGCGTTGGAGAAACTCATTGATAGGCATATAAGAGACGGGGCACTCACGGCGAAACCCCTCCATAAACATCAACATGCCTATCAACCAGGAAAATCTTGTGAGACTGCGCTGCACAACCTAATATCAAGGGTCGAAGCAGCCATACATCAGAAAGAGATTGCCCTGAGCGTTTTCATCGATATAGAGGGGGCTTTTGACAACTGCGCTGCACAACCTAATATCAAGGGTCGAAGCAGCCATACATCAGAAAGAGATTGCCCTGAGCGTTTTCATCGATATAGAGGGGGCTTTTGACAACGCCTCCTGCATCGCGATGACATCAGCTGCCAGTGAACATGGTATCGATGAAACCAAACGTATGTGGATTCACAACATGTTAAAATACCGGCAAGTCAAAACCAGTTTACACGGCGACTCCATAGAAGCCGCAGTAACACAGGGATGTCCACAGGGAGGGGTACTCTCGCCTCTCCTATGGAACTTGGTGATAGATGAGCTACTGGCACATCTCAATGCTGAGGGCTTTTACGCCCAAGGCTATGCAGATGATGTAGTAATACTCATCATAGGAGCGCATCCCACCATATTAGCAGAGCTCATGCAAAGAGCTCTGAATATCGTGCAGCGTTGGTGTATGAGGGCAGGTCTCAAAGTCAACGCCGCAAAGACCGCTATACTACCATTCACCAAACGAAGACAAACAGGGAACTATAACGACCTGAAAATCTTTGGTGAACGGATAAACACAGTCAGCGAGGTAAAGTATCTGGGATTAACCTTGGACGCCAAACTGACATGGAACCAACAATTAAACAAAAACCTAAACAAAGCAAAAATGTGCCTAATGCGGTGCAGAAGCTTGGTTGGGAAAACCTGGGGACTCAAGCCCCAGATGATGCAATGGCTCTATATCACAGTCATCATACCCCTGATATCATATGGGTCTGTAGTCTGGTGGACAAAAACACAGCAGATTACGACAGCAAACAAACTTAACAGTTTGCAGAGGCTGGCCTGCCTGTGTACCAGTGGGGCGATGAAAAGTACCCCCACTGCAGCAATGGAAGTCATACTGGGACTAATACCCCTAGACATCCACATCAGAATGGAGGCTATTTGCAGCGCCTCAAGTATGATCACAAATGGGGAATGGACACAACACCCCGTAAAAATTGGACACACAAGAGCCACGGATCTAATCAACGATGAGCTCTTGGATATGCAATCTGATCGTATGAAAGCAACATACGATTTCACAAAGCCTTTCAAGATTGACTGGAACTTTGATAAATGGACAAACAGTGCATGAAACCGCCTCACACATAATATACCGCTGCGGAGCGCTGTCCCGCAGAAGACAAAATATCTTCGGGAACATACAACGTGGTGACAACCTCCCACATGACAAGCTTGGTAGAAGGTTACTGGACGTCATAGATGGAACAAACATCTTCTAACAAGATCGGGGCACACAATAAGCCGGAAGGCTGCAGTGATTTGAAGTTCGGGCCTTTAAACCGACCCCCGCCTATAACCAACCAACCAACAGGAACAAGCCTGAACAAATTAGTAACAGTAACAAGCCCGAACAAATTAGTAATAGGAACAAGCCCGATCAAATTAGTAACAATCCAGAACAAATTAGTAACAGGAACAAGCCCGAACAAATTAGTAACAGGAACAAGCCCGATCAAATTAGTAACAGGAACAAGCCCGAACAAATTAGTAACAGGATCAAACCCGAACAAATTATTAATAGGAACAAGCCCGAACAAATTAGTAATAGGAACAAGCCCGATCAAATTAGTAACAAGCCCGAACAAATTAGTAACAGGAACAAGCCCGAGCAAATTAGTAACAGGAACAAGCCCGAACAAATTAGTAAAAGGAACAAGCCCGAACAAATTAGTAATAGGAACAAGCCCGAACAAATTAGTAATAGGAACAAGCCCGATCAAATTAGTAACAAGCCCGACCAAATTAATAACAGGAACAATCCCGAATAAATTAGTAACAGAAACAAGCCCGAACAAATTAGTAACAGGAGCAAGCCGTAACAAATTAGTAATAGGAACAAGCCCGATCAAATTAGTAATAAGCCCGAACAAGTTAGTAACAGGAACAAGCCCGAACAAATTAGTAACAGTACTTCTGTATAGTGCTGTTGGTTAAATTTTTCCTTCTTCGTATCAAGTTAAGTTACTATAACATTTAATCTGGTTTTGGTTTTTTTTCTTTATTATTTCAGAAACTAATAAAGGAAAATAAGCATGATGCTTTTACTCTTACTCGGTATAACAATATAGTGGACTCAGATGGCGTCCATGTTATCGCAGGCGAAGCTACGGATAGAACTCATTTAAATAAATAATTACTTCTGGCGACAACTTACGGACTTACCTTAAAACTCTAAAATGAAATATTTACCCTGTTTAAATGTTAAAGTCTCGTCTTCGTCTAAAATGTGTTTACTGCGAATTACGTTGCAAATTACCTTTTCGTGACAAGGGAAAATTAGAATGCATATAATTATAATTACAATTTGTGGTTAGAGACAAAAAGATACATTTCCCGCAGGGGTAACTTGTTTTGTACAGGTATAAAATTTTAATTAACCTTGTTCCAGAAACTATTATTATTTAGCAGGACGACTCCAGATACATCTCAAGGATATGAATGAGTTAGCCATGTTGTATTCGGATAACAGCCATAGTAGGGGGTAAGAGCTGCAACTTATTTCTGTCCCATTTATTATTATACCCATACGGTCCACTTTCCCTTAAAATCTTAATTAAATTAAAAAAGGTGGCTCGAGTGATACTTTATTTGATTATTTTAAACGGAATTGAATTACCTTTCCAACGAGACCTTGCTCATTGTATGGTTGAGTACTTCTCGAGAAGTTAAATATTATTTACAAAATTTGATAAGAATGACATTTCCAGCTAACAACATTGCGGATGGGCACCATCTTGGTCAAGAAAATTAAATAAGAAGAGAGGTATTGGAATACATCATTTTGAAGGATCTATTGAGTACAAGGTGTCCCTTCTCCGATAGTTTTACGAGGTATCTCCGTTATTAGCACTGTTCTACTTTTTTGTGAAACAAAAGATGCCCCAATTAGAATTTTTCTAGGTCTCCTCGTTTTGGATATAGTACATGCTGTTTTTGAGAATTTCACATTTGGGACACATATTTCGGTTACCCTGTAACTTATCAGAAAGAAATAAAATGTTCTCTTTGTAGTTTTTTACGTAGTGACATACTCAGATTCTTTCTTCGTTCAATAGTTTTCTAGAAAAAACAACTTTACTTTTTTTACATGGGTCGCCAATATTTTCTAAACACGGAATTAGGTTTTTAACGAGTTTCTCAGAAATATATAATATTTTATTTTTAGTTTCAATATTATACCCGAAATGTACTTTTTTAAAATATATACACTTTGTTTGAGTAGCCCACATGACGGATATTTAAGAAGAAATATTGGTGCGATTAAATATAAGAAAAAAAAATTAAACGTTATTGGAACTTTCTCATAAATATTTTTCAAATTGATCTCCATGCCTGGCACATTATTATTTTTATTTTTTCAATCAAAGCAATTGCACACTTATTTCATCACTTTTGCGATTTTCCTTCAGAAAATGCACCTTGGTTCAATTAAATTTGATTTTATAATTGGAAAAATTATTTCATCCGACTGTCATCTTTCGAGATATCTAAAAGTAATTTAAGAAATTCTATAAATTTCATAGAATTGCATTCTACAAAAATACGTATATTTACCAAATAGCAAACGAGCATGTCATATTTTAGTTTATTGGCTGTAATAATTAGGACAAACTGATTTGTTATTATTAATTAGAAATTATAAAAGAAGAACCTGAATATTCTGCCAAAAGCAAAAGAAATTTTCATTACGACACAACTGACTGTGCTTTTTTATTTTTTTGTAAATTGTATATTTTTTAAAGAATGTCAATTTCGGGCAAACATTAAGACTAAAATATAATATGTATAATATATATTTATGAGAAGCTTGTTAAAAACTGAACTACATTACTAAAAAATATATAGGGTGACCCATTTTTTTTTCTTTTTGATAAGTTACAGGGTTATCGAAATATGGAGTGTCCCAAAATGTAAAATTCTCAAAAACATCATGATATCAAAAACGACGAGGATAAGAAAAATTCTAATTGGTCGTTGCACAAGAAAGTGGCACAGTGCTGCGCAAGCGCATCTTCCTATCTTTACTGATAACGGAGATATTCCGTACAACCACCGAAAAAATATTCTTTACGATGCCAGAATTCTATTCTATTCGCGGCTTTTACAAAATAATATTTACTATTATTTTCCCTTCCTATTTTTAGATTTTACAACCTTTCATAAAGCAGCTAGTATCAGCCAGCTGTTTTTCTGCTTTATGTAAAAGTAGGGGAGAGCGGGTCTTAGTGGCCACCCAAACCCCCCGGCCACTTTTAAATAATTTCCGAACACATTCATCAAATATGCTGCCATCTAGCTGGTAGCACCCAACCTATGCAAAGAAAGATGTCTGCTATACTTTAGTTCAGTAATTTGCTGTAGGTTAATTTGGCGCTATTTTCTATTTACTGTCCAGCACGTGTAAAAATCTGGTGAGTTTCGTTTTTCGTACCATTACAATTTAAAATGATTTTTGGATATCATGTTTCGTGTAAAATATTACTAATATATTAAACTAATAATCGAAGCAAGCGATAGATAAGAAAACTGTAAAGAAAATTTTAGAGGGTATTTTTTTGTTTAAGGTTATATTTGTATACAGTGGCCAGGTCAGGTTGGGATACAGTAGCCACTGATTTTCTGAAGAGTATTTTGATTTTGATAATTCAAATATTTGTATTAAATCATTTGTTTTAGTTAGGTTTGCAACCAAAAAGTCCAACACATTTTTTATTGACCGAGTTGATAATATTATTACCACATTTAAAGAATATAGCATTAACTTTTCAAAAAAAAAGTTGGAAATAAATTTGTATTTCCTAATGTTAAAGATGAGGCAACAGTATCAATCGATGATAGTGTTACCGTTCTTCCACCACCTTTAAATACTGGCGGTACCTCCAGATTGCAAACCACTTATAGGTTTGGTATTGATCTTTTAGCGGCTATAATGTGTTGTAATTAAATTATTAAACGTTGCTTTTGTTATTTCTGAGGCCAGCGTGCCCCATATTACTGGCCACTGTTGCCCGCTTGGGGGCACAGTGGACTTTTTCATATTTTCAAAGAATTAAAATATTATTTTTCTGAATTACTTTGTGTTGTTAATAAATTTTTTATAAGTACTACTAAGAAAAAAAGTATTATAAAAAAATGTGGCCACTGTGGCCCGCTCTCCCCTACAATAGGAAAAGTAAAGTAGTAAATATTATTTTTTAAAATCTCCCTTTTGTTTTGGGTGCGAATAGAGAAGTAGTATTCTGGAATAGTGAAGTACTAAAATTATGTATCGTAATACCCGGATTCATCTTTTTTATCAAGATGGCGCCATTCCGCCATTTGAACTTTTCCACCATAAAATATGCATGCAAGTGTAGCTCTCCGATTCCTACAGCACTATGCCAAGTCGTATTTATTTCCCTAAGACGTTATATGAAATAAGGGATAATAAATAATAATAATTATGCAATTTTCCAAACGCCGTCATTTTGTATTTCAAAATTATGTATTGTAAGACCCCTCCTAATATTTAATTTTCTTTGCCAAGATGGCGCCCATCCGCCATTTTGACAGTTACAGTCCTACCTAACTAACATTCTTACGTCAAAAGGTAGTATTTATTAAATTATTTGTTATTTATTGAACTAGTCCAACATAAGTAAAAATTTAAAGCTTACTTATGAGATATTATTTATAAAATTGGGAGAAATACAGGACCGTATCCCAAAATTTTCTGATGTTGTTCAAAAAACCCTCGATACGTCATTAAACTACAATGTGTCATACATCGTTGCATTCGGAAGAAAACAAGCTATCAAATTCCAATATCAGAAAAACAGGACCGTATTTAAAAAAAGAAAGTTGATAATGGCCCTTCGAAGATGACTCGCCGGATTGCAAAACAATTAACGCTGTTAGATAGAGCGGAAAAAGTGGCAATGCAAAAGTGCAATTTACTTTAGAATTCGATCAAACCCAGGAAAAGGATAAAACGATTTTTCAGAATTTCGGTTTTTTCCGGATATCTACGGAACTACTCGGAATTTTAAAACTTTCTAAACGGCATATTATTAAGCACGTAAATGCGCAACTTTACCTCTATTTAACCGACTTCGTATCTCTTACGGTTTCCGAGATCTCTGTACTGGCCCTCCTAATCTTGCACATATGGAAAACTTATTTCCGAATAAGGTTGTATTTTGTATAACACAGGTGTCGAAATAATAATTCAGATTGAGTGCTACTACCAAGAGAAGAAGGCTCTCTCTATTGGAACTACGTAACCACCTACAGACCGAATTGTTCTCGTCAGTACAGGGTAGGTATATGTACATGCATCCTTACTATCTGAGAGAACTTAAGAAGCCAAAGAACATCAGTGTATTTAAAGAAAATCTAAAGATATAAATTTGGAAATCATTATAGGTACCTACTTTTAAAGCGAAGGGAGTTACTTTTTACTGTAGCAAAAATGTTCGGCAGATCTTTTTACTACAGAACCTAATATATGGTGTAAAATAATTTCGTTCATTTTAGTTTAAATTTCAATCAATGACACGACAGTCGAGATTTAAATTAGAAGGTGAAGTGACTGCAGACGGATATTGGTGTTTGATAAATTGTTGACTACTAGCAACGTTTGAGAAGACCCATTACAAAATTGAACCCGGATCCTCAATTATCAGTTTTAAAAGTATTACCTATATCGCATTAATTGCCCCTTTATGGCATTCCTATCAAAAACTACAAACATTGCCTGAGAATAATTTTATTCCTTGAAACAGCTAATTTGTTGGGTTTTAGATTATATTTTTTAATTGTTCAAGCTTTTGTGCTATTTATCGTTGATGTTTCTTTGCAATGTCTGTCAACTCATCAACACATCTACTTGGCTGTCAGGGGGTAGTATATCATAAATATGTTCTGTTATGTTATTTTCTAATCACTTTATATGATAAGGAATACACAAATAATGCTAAACAGCCATTTCGTATTATTGGATCCGTCGAGGACTGAATTATATGTCAAAAATTTGTAATATTCTAGCTAATTAATAGTCAGTTAGGTACAGATCAAAATGCGAATTCAAATTGAATGTAACCACTAAGAGAAGAAAGGATGTCATCAACCAGTTTTGATCTCTCTTATGGTCTTATCAGTAGGTATGTCTTCAGCTGACTAACAGAGAAACCTTTAGTTATCATATTAACACCAGTAGTTAAAATGCAACTTTAAGTTCGATCTTACAGTATTCCTATACAATCTGAAGAAAAACCATTCTGTTCTTTGCGTATCGTAAGCACCCAGAAGTACCTACAAACCATTTAAGATTGCAAAAAATACAAAACATCTCGCCGAAAGACGAATTTATAAGGATTTTAATATGTATTTGGAATGGGCAAGTTTACAGTTTAGCTTTAATTGTAATGTATGGTAAAAACCAGGTCCAATAAGAATCATAAACACTTGTAAATATGAAAACAATACAAAATCTTATCGCAGGAAGATGTTTGGTTCCAAGATACTCGTCAACAAGCAAGGAGCTATTGCCCTGAAAAAGTCAAGTAAAGTTTTGCATTTTATATCATGGCCAAACTACGATAAGAAGTGAAGTGAGTTATAAAGGACAATAAAAAGATGTCACAAATATTGTTGTGGAATAGTATCCTATAACTATCGATTTTACAGACTTTTTTTTCAAAATCTCCTTATTCATTTTGAAGATAGTGTGACTGTAATTTTTTTTCGAATGTTGCTTTATATACTCCTGGACAAAATTAACGCAACATCATAAATTTGCCATATTTTTTATGCTATTTTTTTTTCTGAATTTATGATCCGATTTGAATGATTTTTTTTTGCATTGTAGGTTGGTTCCTTGACAATGTCATTGTTTTCGCTGTTTATGATAAAAATTTAATTTTCGATTTATACTGGGTGTACTAAAAATGCTATGTTTTTTTCCGAAAATTCGCATCACCCTGTGGAGTATATTAGCAAGCGGAACATATTGCAGTTGGCATTAAACGGTAGGTCCATCTTTCCCCAACATTTTCTTTTTTGGTTTACTTCATTATCTCTGTTATTAAAGGAGATACACCGTTTCATAAAGTAACATGTTTTTATAGACTTTAATATTCAACACATTCATTGTTAAATGTTTTCAAGTAGACTATGGACTTTTTCTGACATTGCAAGCGATGTGTCAGCAGATGTTCTGTTTTAAAGTTACAAAGGTCAAATAAAATTCGCCATACTGAAAAAAACTGTTCGGAAACTGCTTATTAAACGTTCGTTTCTTATGCACAGTTGCCCGAGTATTTTAATCTTGAAACCTACTCTTGAAATCATTTAACAATTAATGTGTTGAATATTAAAATCTATAAAAACATGAAACGGCGTATCTCCTTTAATAACAGAGATAATGAAGTAAGCCAATAAAGAAAATGTTGGGGAAAGATGGACCTAATGTCAACTGCAATATGCTTCGGTTGCTAATATACTCCACAAGATGATACGAATTTTCGGAAAAAACATAGCATTTTTAGTAAACCCAGTATAAATCGAAATTTTTATCATAAACAGCAAGATCCCATGCTGCTTTAATAACCTTGTCAGTGTGCTTAACATAATTTGCCCATTAAGAACTATGACATTATCAAAGAACCAACCTACAATGCAAAAAAAAACCATTCAAATCGGATCATAAATTCAGAAAAAAAAAGAGCATCAAAAATATGGCAAATTTATGATGTTGCGTTAATTTTGTCCAGGAGTTTATCTACAAGCAATTTATACATTCATATTTTAACTTGAAGGAACTATTTTTTTTACGTAAAAGTTATGCAAATTTAATTTTTCGATTGGGCTCTTTTTTTTACTTTCAGCCAATTCCTTTCATCCACATCACGTTTTCTTTTAAAGGAGACGAAAGTTTAATGGGGGTTTATCACCGTCGTCACAACATTGTTCTGCAAATTGTTTCGAAATGCCTTCGAGTGAAATAAGGCGATTAAGCCTTATTTCGTACCTTAGTATAAAAATATTTATACAGTGTGTCTCAAATTTGATGCTCATCATTGATATCTCGGTTGATATTGGAATTAGAAATTAGACGTTATCCTTATGGAACGACCTTCCCGAGGTTGTGTTTTCCAACGAATACAAACTTCAAAACCAATGTGAAGGATTTTTCCAATAGTGCTTGTATTTAATCATAAAGAAACAAGTTTTATGAAATATACAGCTGATTTCAAATATTCATTAGAAATATTCCTAAAGCGTTTTAAATGTTGTTGATTAGTTAACTGAACTTAATATCGGTGAAGCATCCCATGCTTTACATTATAATTGGGAATTATCCAAAATTAGAGACAATACGTGTTAAACTCTCCAGTAATTCATCCTTCTATCGCAGAAGATTGTTTTTTAATCATATAAACAAAGCATTATATTAATATTCTTATTAGGTGTGTTATATAGAATATATAGTTATTGGGTAGTTGGAAAAGTGACTACCAATCATTCTACTTTTTCTTTTAAAAATAATAATCTGGAAACCATAAATCCCCGTGCAGGAAAATTCTAATTACGAGCTTTTTTTCCACTATTTCCGACAACTTACTGGGTTCCTCAAACAACACCCAACGAAGAAATGGTGTGGCACCTGCAGTTGCTAACCAACCCAGAATTAGCAACTTAAAAATTGATTTCTGCAATATAAGGGGGCTTAACATGAATATCAATTCAGTCCATCAGTACTTACAATGTCCCAAGCCTCATGTGCTCGCACTGAGGTCTCGTCAACAAGCACCGTCTCGGAGAGTAGCATTCGTCGATGTGCATTCAAAAAAGGGAGCAACAGTGGGCGACTGATCTGGATTATTAATAATTGCTTCAAAAGAAACAGACAAACTAAATTACGGTTTATAAAAAATTTTATTTATTTTTTTAATTCTTTTGACAAAAGATAATATATTGTTGATAAATTAATGATTTAAGAATACATATAGTATATGACAATATTCTTTGTATAATTTCTGAAAATAAACAAAATTATTTTTAATCTATTAATAAATCCGTGCGAAGAAATCTCGTTTTAAAGCAATCGTACGGAGTCCATTTAAATAGTAACAATAACTTTAAACTATTTTCAGCCACAATTTTAAAGATAATTGGAGTAAGTAATTGAATGAATTTAAGTTAATGTAAAAATTAACTTATAATACCTAGTGTGATATTCTTAATTTCTACATTTTTTTAAATTTATTCTTTAAATAATGAATACTATACTCATATTTAAATGCTATAAAATTATCGATAGGTAAATAAATATTGTTATATTTATTATATGGTTTTATTATTATCCCACTAATTTCTCAGTTCCGAAAAATATCTATGCTGCAATATATCAACAACATCGTTTGGTTCACGTAACGTAAAAGAAATTTAATGGGGTTTTACCCAACAATATATATTGGACGGAAAAATTAAAGTAGGAAATAAATGGAATTTTCAAATATCATTTTAACAGTGGTATTGACATCTATACGAAGGCGTAGAAGTACGAAGGGGTAGAAGGGCTACAATTTTAAGGTTTCTTTACACTCAATTACCCAGTTGCATCTCGGAATTCCGAGTTGTATCTAGAAAGTTCGAGTTATAACTCGGAATTATGTAAATTTCAACCTATGTGTGTAGCCTTGTTTCGTACGTAGGAACAAACATTCCTCCTTACAGAACTTAAGTCCAAAAAATTACGTGGAGACCCACGTGGGGTTCATTTGTACCCCATGAAATGATATACTATTTGATAGCAAGTACATTAAATTAAATATATGTTAATTAAATATGTGTTGAATTGTTATATGAAAGCGTAATTAACGTTAGAACTAATTATCAAATTCAAAAATATGGAACATTAAACAAATCTTATGCGAAAAAAAAAATATTATAATCTTTTTTCTTTGCCTTAAATACACTTTGCTTCATTAACGTGGTATTTTATACATATAAAGCCTTTTCACTGCATCATGATTGCCTAGATTTGCGGTCTTTATTTTGTCTACATAAACGACGAAGCCCACTTTGTGCGTGTCTTTAGGTGTTCGTTACCGATGCCACATTTTTTTATGCAATAAATCAATAAAAGCGACCAAGGTCACCACTAATACAGTGCCCACTATCAATAGCTATTATGTATAAATAGGACTTAGATAGTAAAGCCACTAAATTTTTCGTTCGCAAATAAGGACGTTCAGAGCCTCAAAATTCAGCATGCCATCATAGCAAACTCTCACCTACTAAACAAGACCGCACAGTGTGAGTGAAATTTACATAATTCCGAGTTAGAACTCGGAATTTTGAGTTACAACTCGGAATTCCGAGATACGCCTCGGAATTTGTGTGTAAAAAAACATTAAAATTGTGATCCTTCTACGCCTTTGTACATCTGCGATTATGTCTAAAAATATCTAGTAATATGTTCATATGGTAGAAGTTTCTTAATTTTTTAAATTCGTATCATCAATTGTTATTATTGTCATAAGGACCGAGAGTATTTCGTAACAAGTTTATGCAATAGCCGTATTGAACATACCTGATACATAATATAGTAAATGGAACTTGGACTTATTGGAGTAATTTCTATTATCTACATGGATTATATACAATACCTACTTGCAGCTTGTGTCGCAAATTTCATCTTCGTAAATTATTGTCATTACCTCTTAAAGAATAATTCTATTTTCATTATGATCAAACACATGCACTATAGGAAAAATCCTTTAGGGCACTCTGGGAGTGGTGCGTGTGCGCAAAAAGCGATTCACGTTGGTTTTGAATCGTTGGAGGTTATATTCGTTGGAAAAAACGACTTTGGGAAGATCGTTCCATAAGGATGAAGTCCTCCAGATGAAAGAATTCTTAAATAAAGAAATTCGAAGAGTACTAAGCTTAACCACATATGGATGGGCGGCAGTGGTTCGTCGTGTATTTCTGCTATTCGCCGCTCTGGGCGGAATTAAGAGGGCAAGGTCAGCCGAGCAATTTCCATGAAAATATCTGTAAAAAAGAGTCAGATCCCCAACCTGTCTTTGATGTTCTAGGCTGTCGAGGTTCTTCGTCAGCTCGTGGTCTCCAATCAGACGAATGGCCCTCCTTTCGATGGAATCCAGTAGCCGAAGAGTATGTTTTGATGCCTCCAGACATGAGAGCAGTACTCTAGTGATGGTCGAATCTGGGTTTGTATAGTGTAAGAAGTTGTTGAGGTGTGTACAACTTTCTGGTTTGGAAGAGTACACCAAGTTTCTGAGAAGCTATCTTGGCGATTGCCACAACGTGGTTATGACAAGAGATATTTCCTCCCAGATTGACGCCCAGCAAATTAATAGATGCCAGTGAGATTGCGTGTCCGTCTATAACACATTATGTTTTGCCGAAATTTAATATTACTCTACAAAAGGTAATGTTAATTCACAAAGCATTTATAAGAAAAATAACTATATGTTGAATTACATTTTTTATATGACGAATTAAAAAATTATATTATATTTGTTAAACTATCGTTTTTTTTTTCAGTTTACATTTAAAGTACAAAATTACACTACTTATGTTAATGAATATCACAATATACATACAAATACAAAAGTTGTGACATTTTTGTTGCCGCTGGCCAATAAAGCAAAGGTTGATGATCACTTTCAGTTTCTTTTGGTTGAAATAAACCTCATTGAATAGTAATGTGTACAGATAATCCACATAGAGTGTGGATTATTAAAAGCAGTTACTGTTTCACAAATCTGTTTTTTCAGTGTAGCTTAAAAATTTAACACTCATGAAAACGGTGAAACTAATTTTTGTTTTATGTAAAATCATCTAAAAGTGATGCAAATTTAATTCTTTGATAACGACGGGCTTCCTTTTGTAGCTCCAGCCAAATCCTTTCATCCACATCACGTTTTCTTTTAAGGGAGACGAAAATTTAATGGGGTTTTATCCCGGGTCGTCAGAAGGTTGTTTTGCATATCGTTACTTTAAAAAAGCTCCTCAGTAAATTTACTGTGAAAGATCTGAAAGCGTATGAAGCTGACGTTTACTTAGCTTTGCTTATCTTAGTTTTTAGTTCTTTAATTTCCTCGAGATATTTTCCCTTTAAAGGTAAGGTTTCTTAATTTTTCATACATGAAGCCAAGCAAATATATTTCTTTAAATTAATGGGATAATGTATTTTCCTAGGTGTCATAGTTAATTATTTCTGTATTCAATCTATTTAAGCAAGGACAGTTGGAATTATTCTTAAATATTTTCTTAAGAACAGTGAAATCTGCTATGCTTGTCGGCTGGTAATATCATATAATATGTATGAAATGATTATTCTCTATTCTCTAACCACCTGAAGATACCTTATATTATAAGATAAGATGAACAAATAATGCTAAACCGAGCTATGAGACCCATCGATCACTAAAATACAATCAAAACTCAATTAGTAGAATGTCACCAACTGCAAGCCGGGTTCGAACTCTTCTATTCTCATCAGTACAGATTCCTCATCATCAGAAGGAACTGAACTTCAAGCTGTATTATCAACCTAAGTAATTATTACCTTCGTATAATAATTTTTTTAATTTTTAGATATAACTGGTATTCAAATGAACCCCAATACAATCAGTTTGGCATAAATCTCTCAAAGTCAATCATACTTATTTGTAAAATTTACATTTATATTTTTTAGGCAATAACAAACTTCGTTTGCTGCAATAATATGGAAGGCAACTTGAAATTTCGAAAATAATATTCTTAACAATACAAAATTTATATTTAAAATGTAATGTAATAAAATATGAATAGACGAATCTGAAAACGTACTAAAATTATCCGAGATAATGAAGGAAAAAATTTATTGTGGTTCATTTCAATATGTATCAATTCTAAATAGTTAGCAGAGAACTTTGTATTTGTGCATATCTTTTAATTCTCAATAATTTTTCTTTTACCGTTTTCCTATATTTTTTGAAATAAAAATACTTTACTCTTAAATATTTTTTTAACCTCCCAATATGTCATTTGACTTGAAGCCATTCTAAGTACATCTAATATGATTATTGATAATAGAGCAAATTGGATATTTGTGTTTCGATTGTACGACTATTAAAAATAAATACAGGGTCCGCAAACGAAGCGTGGACGAAAGATTAAATCGTTATCGAAGAACTTATCAACCTACTAATCGAGAAGATATGAAAGATCGCATACGAGAGGCATTTAGAAATATTGGAATAAAGAACTCTTCAAGATGATCAAGATGAAGATCAGAACATATCGTCAGAGACAGAGAACACATAGTGAAACACTGAACAAATTACCATAAATAACTTAAAGAAACACACACATGTTTCAAATTAGTTTTTTGAAGATAGGCACTTGTCACACAAAATCGCTATACACTACACGCTGCACACTTTATAACAAATACACAAATAGGAGATAGGACAAACCCTTTATAAACTATTTCTTTCAAAATCACACTGTGTAAGATTACATGACCTTGGGGCCAAGCAACGTGTCCAATATCTTCTCCGTTTCCGTTTCTCCTGCCGATATGTTCAAGAAAACCCTTATCTCGTTTGATATTGGTCTCACTGATTAAATATTCCATCTCGGGTAAATCCAGCCTCCTCTTTAACTAGTATTTGTGCGGCAAAACTTAAAATTTAAAACTAAATTTAAAAAATATGAATTTGCAGCAGAGAAAGAAAATAAAACGGAAAATTAATATTACCAAAGGAAATTACTAGACGTATCAATTTAAACTTATAAAATAGCAAAACTCTTTGTCGACAAAGATGGATTTCTAGTTATTAGTATTTGGTAGTTGGGCCAGACCGATCCGAAATTGAAAGGTCGATTCACCTGCCCGCCGGAATACGGAATGTCAACTCAAACAAACATCGTAAAGAAACAAATCGAGCTAAAACGTCTATTTGTTTATTATTACAGTGGTTTTTAAATGCCGTAAATTTAATATATGTGTCGAAAACAGAAATGCCCACAAATTTTCACGGGCTTATTCGTTGTGTTAAAAATGATGTCCGTATGTGAATTTCAAGGTTACGTGCGCCTGGTGTACTAAAACATATTATTTAGTATATAAATAATTTTTTTATACAAATTATGGAACTAGTTTTTAAATAACAAGGGAATGAGCATGTGTTTTAGAGAAAATGTAATTTTTTTTCTAAATAAAGCCGAATCAATCAAAAGTTTGACAGAACATTGACTTTTGATATGGGTTTTCTGTGTGATGTGATAAAAGTGCATAGAAAAAATCTACGCGAGAATTATAAATTTCATTAAAGGTAAGAGAGCATGGGGCCTAAATAAAATTCCTTTTTTTATAAAGAACTTTGTTTCAATCAAAAGATAATTGAGCTTCTAAGAAGTTTACTCTGGAGATATGACAACGCTGGTCAAAATTCACTGACGTCTTTGAACATCTGTAGTTTGTTTACTTCTTCTGACATAGTCACCGTGTGCTTAATTTTGGTTTGATATTAGGTCATGTACAGGGCATATTAAATTAAAGAGCCATTTTTGAATATTTTTCTTGAATTTGTTTTCATCTCAGGAATGGCCGGTTTAAATATAATACGTCATTTCCATAACACCCTGTATAACGCGTAAGAAACGCTACTTCAAAATCTAAAATGTGTGTGTGTGTGTGTTTCGGCAGCAATTTTATTACCGAATTAATCAAAGTGAAAAAGTAACTAATTTAGTTTCGCAAGAATATTTTAAATTAAGTGTCATGTTATAACCGTTAATTCGAAATACGGCTTATGTTAAAATAATAGACAAGGAAACTTTATTCTTGGCAGTTTTGAGGATACGAGATCTGACATTAATTTCTGCTAAATTCTTATTAATTTGCTGATTGCAAAAAAGAATTGAAGCTATATAGAGGTTATTTATAAATTTTTTTGCTCTAACATGGTAATTCTAGCAATTATTATGAAAAAATAACGAAATTTTTAGAGAATATTATACCATTGTTTGGAATAATAGGTGATGACAATGAAATGTTTTTAAATATTAAGTTTAGGAACAATATTTACTTTAATGTATTTTTGTTTCATCAGTTATCAAAAAAGGATAAAACAGAGAACGTTTTTCGTTGGACACGAAATATAATTCTAGAGTATTACACGGAAATGGCAAAATTAAAATAGAACATGTCATTATTTACATTCATATTTTATGTTTCATGTATTGCATCATACTGTTACATGTGTAGACGTACGTTCATTCGTTCCCGGCTCAACTGTTTATTGCATATTGTCTCTATCTTTATTGCATCATATTTTCTTAATAAACTGAAGACGAATAATTTGATTGGACGTAAGATAAGTTAAGTACTTACAAGAACATAAGTATTTTTTAATTTTTATTTTTGGCTCTACCTGGGATGTTCGTATGTCGAGATGATTTACCTGAAAAGAGGGAAAATAATTTTCTGAATTTAATCCTAAATAATATATTTTTTAATAGTTTAGGGAGAGATTAGTGCGCCTATATTTTTAAATAAAACTTTTGTAATATTTTTTTCTTATTCTATATTCGGTCAAAATTGAATAAATATATAAATAACTTTTTTATTTTACAGCCGTAAATTAAAAGGCTTTATGATTTGATTCTTTTTTAATAACCTGTACTATGGTAGGGTACTGAAGGGGCGCCAGGCCAAGGGGGCATGGGCGATAGTCCCCTTGTGGCTACGCTACTTAACATACCCACTAACGTTTAAAACTCTAATGAAGGACCAAAAACGGTTTTATTTATCTCTTAAGTTGTCGATATGTATAAAAATGAAAATCTCGAACTTTATAAAAATGATAAAGTTCGAGATTTTCATGGCGACTCTGCTTTAAATATAAAGAAATAATAAATAAATAAAAGTATTTCTTACATCTATACTTAATTTCTGTAATTTCATTTGAAAGTAAGCAATAATCTCTCAAGATCATGGTCCCATGTTTGAGTTGAAAAATTTACCATTGCTAAATCCTATCCTTAAACAAAATCTTGAAAATTTAATATACCAAATTGGTAACCGGATATACCTTTAAACTTTATTAGGGCAGAATTATGTTCATGGTTTGTTTGAGTTAGAAAGTAATTTAACTTTATGAAAATGTTTCTCTATCTAGTCATAAGGGCTATAATCTTGGAGAAACTCGGATACGGTACACGGTCAAAATGCAAATTGGATTGCACTTTAAACATTGTCAAATAAATGATGATATTGTCAGAACTTATGATTGTGACTGAAACCTTTTAGGTGCTCTCACGGGTATCGATTAAAATATTAAAATGCCGCCTACAGAACAATAGAAGAGTTCCATTTAAAACAAAATAGGAACATTTATTAGAAAAGAACAAATAATTGATTCGATTGTTAGTTTATATTACGACGATGTTATAGAGCTCAATGATGACTTCTGATTAAATTTAATGTACAGGGTGTCCAGAAACTAGTGGTAATACATGATAGGATAAAATAATATAGAGAAAGTTGAAATAATGTCAGTACTTCATTTAAATCTTTTTCATATCCGACCGATTTATTGATATACGAGGTTTTAACGTTGCAAGTTAAATAGGTAATAAAATGAATAATTTTTTTTTGAACCTCATTATTTTTGGCGACCTTGAATTAGGGTGATTGTAGTAACTGATAGCAATACAACTTTCGTTAATGAAATTGGAATTTACAAAGCTTTATTATATACAGTATGTCTCCGGATCGACGCGCATGAATAGATGAAAAAGATTACAATTTTTTAAGTTGAAATTTTATCTCTGGGGTTCAGCCTTGCTTGGATAGGAACTACTTTGATTTATAATTTTAATTTCGAAACATCAAGTATGCCTTGGAAATTTACAAAAAAAAATTACCACAAGTTAAGTGCAATTTATCTAGGAGATGGGACAAAAAGAAAAGATATTCAGAAAGAAAGAATACAAAATTTGATATTTTGCATTATTTTCATTCCACCCTCCCTATTGAAGATATTACAAAGTTATCTCTATAATCTAAATGTCTAATAGACTAAAGACGACCGTATTTAATTTATTAATTTGGATAACTTTTCTTGAAGATATTTTTTAAATATATGTATATTCAAAGGGAGGGTGGAATGAAAATAATTGAAAATATCAAAGTAAGCCAAAATTTTGTACTCGTACTCAGTTTTTCTTCCTGAAAATCTTTCCTGAATAACATTTTGCCGTATCTCCTAGATAAAATGCACTTTACTAGTGGTAAAAAAATTTGGTTGTAAATTTTCAATTCATAATTGATTCTTCGAAATTAAAATTATGAAACAAATTAGTTTCTATCCAAGCAGGGCTTAACCCTTGCAGATGAAGTTTGTGCGTTCTACTCCCTTATTAAAACCCTATTACGGGTGACCTTATGGGGGTTCACCTATAATTGCCCAGGCTAGCTCCCAGGATCGTAGATTCTCCTTCAGCCTCAAGTACTCTGTGCCTATCAATAGTAACTTTGGGCGCCACTGGTTTTTTGGAGAAACCAGAACCTTCTGAAGAAATTTATTGAAACAAAATTAAACATTTAATTACTGTGATTTTATTCTACACTTTAGATAAACGAATTTAATGACATAAACTGGTTATTCGAAATCAAAATTAATATTTTACTTATTTCATTTTCTTAAAATTATGTAGGTACATTTATTGATACACTTTACGGAACCTGAAAGAGAGTGAATCTAAGACGGTGGTATGTTTAACCGGAGTATGTCGAAATTGCAATACGCTGTATACTTTAAATACCCAGGGAAAATTCATGAACTTTGTTACTGGTGCGTGTAGTCATACATATGTAAATTTAAACGAAACCATACCTTATTGTCTTTTACAATACCGTTACTTTATGGTGAAATTATTATAGTTTCAAAAAAATGTCTATGGTCAATAAATAATAATAAATGTCATGATACCCGATAGTAGGAAGACTCATCCAATTATTGAGGGAAACCCATTCGTAGAAAACTCCATTGTGGAAAACTCCATAGTAGAACCATTGCCGTGGACTTAACCTTGGACTTACGCTTGCCTCCAAGTGGAAGTGGAACGTTGCCTTGGACCTAACCTTAGACTTACACGTGCCTCCAAATGAAAGTGGAACTTCTAAGTGGATAGCTGAGAGAACCATTGCCTTGGACTTAACCTTGGACTTACGCTTGCCTCCATGTGGAATTGGAACGTTGCCTTGGACCTAACCGTAGACTTACACGTGCCTCCAAATGAAAGTGGAACTCTTGAATGGAAGTGGGACGTTGCCTTTGGACCTAACCTCGGACTTACACTTGCTTCTAACCCAAAAACATCTTGAAGTAAAATGAAACCCAGTAGTAGAATGATACATCCAGACGTAGAATGGACCATCCAGAGGCAGAATGGACCATCCAGAGGTAGAATGGACCATCCAGAGGTAGAAGAACGGACCATCCATAAGTAGGAGAATTGACCATCCATAAGTAGGACCCTAAAATAATTTTCTACCTTAATATAATAATACCTTATTCACGTTAGCACGTTAAAAGTGTGTCCGTCTGTTTACTGTTATTTGAGTGGTGTAAAGTTAAGTAAAAATTTCGTTCTTTTGCGTACATACTGATGTTATAACTAATTTTGTGATATGTGAATAAGTTTTTAAAAAAAACTAGTGCTTAGTGCCTATTTATATGCAATCGGTGGTGATTGTTGTGTATCAAACCAAATATTCCTAAATAAAAAAAAATATTAAACAAGATAATTTGATTCATATCATATCATAAACTATTCTAATAAAATAAACATCTTTTTTGTCACGGAACTCTCTGTACATTTTATAGTATTAGCATGAGATGTTTTCTGTGTAGTTTTAGCACGACCTACGCTATATTATGTTTTGAACCGATTGTAAAAATAAACATTGTTGTTCGTTATTATAGGATTTTTGGTTAGTACTGTCTTCCTTCTATAATATAGAATGCCGGCTGTTTTTAAGTATTGTAAGAATAATGGTAATGGTAACTGGATTTGTGTGATTTGCCACAATGTTTTTCATCCGAGTTGCTGGGGAAAGTCAAGACACTTTACAGTCATAGACCAAAATCTAATTTGGTGTTCGAAGAACTGCGCCGTTGTGGCGGAAAAAGAAGATATTGAGGTGATAGATAGTCTAAGATCTATTATCCTCGACTTAAGAAAAGAGCTAGATCTTAAGGATGCTCATATTTTGAAACTCAAGAGAAATTCCTCTGTATTCGAAGATGAGGCCGCTGAAGCCGAATCCAAATATCTGGATGAGATTGAGGCTCAAAGAGTTCAAATAAATACATTGAAAACAAAAATTACCGATAAAGATAAAATTATAGATGGCTGGGAAAGTATAGAATTTTCTAACGTTGCAACTCAAACATTCGAGATTAAAAGAGTTAGTGTAGAGGTGCAGTCGGACGACCACTGTAAGGTCAACAAATGTTCAGGTGTTATCAAAGAACTTAAGAGGAATCTATCTATATATAGGGATATGGGTGATGATTTGGAACAAAAAATTCACCAAAACAATCAAGACTTTGAAAACGAAAGAAAGGAATTAATGGATTTAATTAGTAGTATGAGGGTTTCCATTGAGACATTATCCATGGACAATGAAGCCTGCATTAATGAAATTAAAGAATTGGAATTAAAAGTGTCAGAGTTTAAGGACGGCAATATTGTAAATAAAATGGGAATGGTAAAAAAAAATATTGCAGATCATCAACAACATTCTGTGAAAAATGTATCAAGGGAATGTTTCAGCGGGACTAAACTGAAGAATCTTTTGGTTTTTGGAGATCAAAGTTGCAGAGATTGGGCCATTTGTTTTAAAAATAACCCAAAAATGAACGACTATGAAATTTTAGGTATTACTCAACCCTACATTAACTTAAAATCATTAACAGGTTCAATTTTTGATTGCGCTAAATATTATACGGGATCTGATTGTGTTATAGTCTCACTAGATCTTGGATCGGTGAATTTAAAGAATTTTTCGGATTTAAAGTCACTTCTTGGAGTTGCTAAATTTACAAATTGTGTTATCGCTATAAAATATAATTTTTTTAATTCTTTGTGTTCAAAGGTGTATGAGTATGTTTGTGAATTTAATAAAATGAATAACACATCTATCAGAATTGTTGAAAATTATATGCAGGGTGTGAATTTTAGACATAGTAATTTTTCCATTTGTAATCTTTTAACTGACTATGTGCTGTGTCGCACTGGATGTAAGATTGTTTTAAAAAGTTTGACGAAGGTATGTTCGGTGGACGAGGGTGCTAATGAAGGTTTCGTAAATGATGACCGGGGTGTTCCGGATGCTATTAATTCTGTTCCACTTGATTGTGATGATTTACAGGCTAATGTTGATACAGATGGCATGTCCCTTGAGGAGGTAACTGATCGGTTCTTGTCACATGTATAGCAATAATGCTGTTCATAATTTTTTAGAACTAGTTCAGTCTCCTCTGGCGATAGGCTAGCAGCAGCTGCTATATTATTTTTGAATATTAGAAGTATTAGAAATAAGACTAATGAGCTGGAAATCTTATTGGAGGATATTAGGCCAAAAATTGTATGTCTGAATGAACACTGGCTCAATAATGATGAAATTGAAATGTGTAAATTAAATAATTATACTTTAGTAAACAGTTATTGTAGATCTTCGAATAGGGGTGGGGGTACTTCTATTTATATTGAATCTAACTTTACTATGACACCCCTTATTATAAGTGTTAAGCCTGTAAATACTGATTGTGAATTTTGCTGTGCCCAGGTCGCATTGATGGATGACATATGTATTGTGGTGTCGGTATATCGCTCTCCAATCGGTAATATGTCAGTTTTCTTGGAGGTAATGGGATGTCTGTTGGACGAAATTTTTGGTAAGAATAAAACTTTGTATGTGTGTGGTGATTTTAATGTAAGGTTTGACTTGCCTGATAATGATGCCATGGATATTTGTGAGCTGTTTTTGACCTATAATTTGAAATCTAATGTCTCGGGTCTGACCAGGGTAACAAATACAAGTAGCAGCCAACTGGATAACATATTCTCAACTTTGAATGATAATGAATTTACAGGTAATATTATAAAAACTGATATCTCTGATCATTATGCCTTACTGTTGAATGTTGCAAATTTAAGGATTAAAACAAAAAGAGCTACATGTTGGCGTAGACATTTTAACCAGAAAAATATTGAAAGATTTGCAAATGCTCTAAAAAATGAAGATTGGACTGAATTAGCGATGGCGCACGATTGTGATGAAAGATATGACGCGTTCTACAACATTTTTAGGTATTTTTTTAACACTTTCTTGCCTTTAAATAAAATTGGTGTTAAGTCCAGTACTGATAAAAAGTGGGTGACGAATGAGGTGAGAGAATAGTCCTCGAATCTTCGTGACATGTATGCGCTGTATAACAGATCGAACAACGAACTAATTTTGAACCGGTACAAGAGTGAACGGAAAATGTTTAGAAAATATATTAGGCATTATAAGCAGAGTTTCAACAGCAGCATAATATCCATTTCTGGAAATGTTACCAGATCGGCATGGCGATTAATTGATAGCATTAAGAATGGTAATAAAAAGACTGATCATATGGAGCTCTTGCATGAACGAGCTCAAATTAAGAATTCTAGTGTATTGGCGGGTCTTTTTTTGAATCATTTTGATGTTGGTAATGTCTATGGTGGGTTGGATGATCATAAATGTGATATAGTCATACAGCCTGTGCCGTATTCTTTTTTTCTTGTGCCTACAACTGCCGCTGAGGTTAATCAGATTATTGGCCTGTTGCCAGTAAAGTACTCCGTTGGTGTGGATGAGGTGCCTGTCAGTGTTGTTAAGGCTGTTGATACTATTTGTGGACCGATAGCAGATATCATAAATGAATGTTTTGAGTCTGGCGTTTTTCCTAACAAGTTAAAGTTTGCTAAAGTTGTACCAGTATTTAAGAAGGGGGACCATGGTGATATTTCTAATTATCGACCAGTTTCCATCCTATCAGTTTTCTCAAAGATTTTTGAAAGAGTATTTTATGTTAGATTGTTGGACTATTTTTTAAAAAATAATTTATTCTACGTTGGTCAACATGGCTTCTTGCCTAAGCGATCCACGATAACTGCCATTTTTCAGTCGCTTAATTATATTATTGAACAGGTGGATAGGGGAATGATGGTGTCGGGTCTGTACTTTGATTTGAGTAAAGCGTTCGATTTGATTGATCATGAAATATTGCTTCGTAAGTTAGAGTGCTATGGTGTTCGCGGTTCAACTAATGATTTCATAAGATCATACCTATCAAATCGAAAGATGACTGTTTGTGTCGGTTCTAATCATCAGACCTTTTTCTCACAGGTAATTACAGTTAATAAGGGTGTACCGCAGGGTTCTATATTGGGTCCAATATTGTTTCTAATATTCGCTAATGATCTCAGTGGTAAAATTGACATTTCATCTCTGTATCAGTTCGCAGATGATACGTCATGCATAGTGTCCTGTGCTGACAAAATTTTATTGTCAAGTAAATCTATTGAGATTGCTGCGAGCGTGTTAGAGTGGTGTACGTCCAATAAACTTGTTTTAAATACCAATAAGACCTGTTTAACTGTTTTTCGAGATAATAGAAATGAATCTTTGTATGTTTCTATTGATGGAAAGAGTGTAGAGCAGACTCAATCTGTCAAATTTCTAGGCGTAACATTGGAGGACTGTCTGCAGTGGTCACAAGAGGTAAATGCAGTTGTGAGTAAAATGAGTAGGGCAGCATATGCCATTCGTTTCTTGCGTTACCAGGTCAGTTTAAATGTTGTAAAAACTTTTTATATGGCCAGTGTTCAGTCTGTAATTGCATATAGTATAATGTTTTGGTATCGTGCTTCAGTAGCGAATGCACATAAGGTTTTTGTGGCGCAAAAAAGAGTAGTAAGGATTATGTTGGGGATGCATTACTTAAATTCTTGTAGGGGTAAGTTTAAAGAGTTGAATATTATGACTGTCCCATCCTTATTCATATATACCTGTGCTGTATTTGTAAAATCTAATTTTCATTTGTTTGTTACGAATAGCGATGTTTCGAATAATATTTTTACTAGGGGTAGAAACGATTTGGTTGTACCTGTTCACCGGACATCTCTTTTTCATAAGGGTCCTCTAATGAGCTGTATAAAAGTATATAATGCTTTACCGAATAACATTAAGGCCATTCAGAGGATACACTTATTTAAGACTCATTTGAAGAGGTTTTTGATTGAAGAGGAGTTTTACTAGCTCAATGATTTTTATGACTTTTTTTGAAAATTTTTATTTTTGGTTTATTGTTTTGTTCCTTAAAGTTTTATGACATGTCTTTATTGATATTATTCTTTGTATGTTGATTTGTTTCTGTGTTTTGACTTATTTGTATTTTGTAAACATTTTTATTTTTGTCGATACTGTTTGTTTTTTTAGTGTAGGTTTTTCTTTTGAAATTATTATGGTTTTTTTTTGTATGCATTTTGAAATTTGTAATGACGTTGTCAATGTTCACTTGTGAATGGTTTTTATGGCAATAAACGTATTATTATTATTATTATTATTATTATTATTATTAATAATTGTTCCCTAACAAAATCGTAACAAACAATCTCGTTACAACACGCTTTATCATTTATAATTCAACACCTACCTCTACCATGAGGGAATCAAACGGGATTCGGTCGTCACACGACACCCATAAACAAAATCGTCTGTAATCCTAGTCATCCTTCGTATTTCTGCACCCATAATAACTAACCGAACTTTAAAATATTAATTGCTACACAGCACCGTCCATCTTGCCGAAAACATATAGATTTTTACGAAGAATTATTGAACTTAGCACCTCATCTTCGGACTCCTTGACAGAAAGTGCCCTTGCTTTCTTTTACTCTTTACCAGCAAGGTTCGGTCAAAAAAATCCCTTCCTCTCGTCCGACTAACCTATAAAAAACCCGTTTCCGCTTTTACGCTGTCTCCAGCAGCGAAAACCTAACTAATAACCAAAAAATGTCCTTAGCCACTACCCATTAGTGACAAAGGCCTGAAATAAAAAGAAGGAATTGCACCTGTTCCTCTTCTGTGCTCGCTGCTCTTCTCATCATTTGACAAACACCTGATATCGATTTTTACGAATCTTAAAGTCATCGACTGCTAATTGTCAGACAAGAAACAAACCAAAACACAACAATCCTCGCTTTACACGGAAATTTCTATAATATAAGGTAATAAAATAGTTTCATAATATATATTGGAGGTCATGTATTACTTTATATCACTTATATTGTTCTTTTAGGTTATTCGATGGAATCTCGATATGGTCCCCTGACGTTTGCAACTATCTGGAATTAAGACTTTTATGGTTTGTTTTAATGAAAACCCTTCCAATGATTTGTCTACTATCCTACAATGTTTGAAGAACTTTTGTCGAGCTGTTATGAACCCAAATGACACTGGCTCACAGCGGAATGTGTTTGTTTTTATTTATTAAAGTTTAAAATTAAAGTGAACAAGTGCACTAAAGTGTTTTGTATCCTTTTTAAATTATAAAGCAGTAGCATTTACCTCAAGATAGGTATCTTGGGATTTTTAAATGCTACAACCCATGAAATAAATAAGTATGTATAACAAAATTTAACAAACATAGGCTATGCGTGCTCTAGTGGAACTAGATTGACATATTTTTTTAACAAATTATTAATTTCATTAAATCCAATTTCAAACATTGAAATAGCACAAGCGAGAAAATTTTGTCGCTTGGCTACATTTTCCATTTACACCGTTCTTCGCATCTCTTAAAGCGTTAAAACAAAATTACTGTTCCTAATTACCCTTTAGAAGATTCTTTGGCTTGCTTGATAAACAGACCAGATGTTGTTAGTAGATAAATACTACCGCTTTGCGTTTTTTATTTTAAACATTCTAATAGTGCCACAACATTTTAAGTATGTAAATATAGCACTCTCAAAATCCGATTTCGGTTAAAACTCGATCTTCCTAGTTTTAACTATCCTGCCTTGTCGAGTCATTCTCGTTTCTTACGCGTAAAAAATTTACCTGAAATATTCTTGTTTCGTACACTGAATTAATTAATCCATTTTTGGTTTCTCGTTTCGTACACCGACCATTGCGATGGTCTGGTTATCGGGTACCTGTATAGGTAGGTAGGCAATTATATAACTAAACCGGAACCTTGATTTTTTTCGGGGCAGGACAAAAGCTTAAAACTCCCACGGCCGCCCTCGCATATCCTCCATCCCTTCTCGGATAAGTTGTATTAAAAAAAATCGTTTCCGTGCTCCCGCGCATTTCGACCAGATTGGACTATATACAGGGTCTCTCAAAATTAATAGTACACAGTAAAACTGCAGGTGCTTTGTGTAAAAATATTGCGACTTGCTCAAACATTGCATAGTTCAAAGGTTGATAAGAACCGAGATATAATAAGCGTGCAAGTGAAAATTTTATTTTCTATTCTCTTGATTAACTTGCTCTTTAACAAATATTTTTGTTTATATTGGGGGCTTCTTAGAGCGATAAATTTGGTTGTCAACGTCCCAGGGTTTGGTGCACATCCATAATATGTTGTTGGGTTTGTTCGGGTTTGTTCGTATGTAAATTACGCGAGTTCCCAGCAGCAGCAAATATATTGGTGGAAGGTGATACAAAAAATATATAGCAACTAACGTCAAGACGCCTTACGATATACTGTATGTCTTAGCATGGATTCACAGATATTTATATTAGAGTAAATAGATAAAAGATGAATTAAATGCTATTTCAGCATAAGATAATTTACAATATAAAAGATCAAACCCTAATATTATTATATGTCAGCATTAACTTAAATGATAGGTTTTGAAATAAAACATACTCCTACAAATATTAAGAGATAAAATTCGATGCACGTCTTATTCAGCACTTTTCAATTATTTATCATTCTAGTAAGAAAAACAGATAAGGTTCGAACAAAATCACTGTCATCGTTTACCAGTTCTAATCTTCAATACCAGTGGTGTACCATGTAACTTGTACGTTTCATTGTATAATGATGCTTGAAGGCAAAACGGCTGGATTTTCTTTTTTCGTTACAATAACTTGAATTTCCATTTGAAAAATGTCGGTGTTGCATTAATCCGTGATGAGAGCTTTCACAAAAATCTTCAACACTCTTATATTCACCGAACCGATTATTCTTATAAAAATATCATCATTATGCAATTACCTAAGTACCTATAAAGGTACTTACGTTACCTGGTAGCCACACCCTCTGGGTCATTACAAAGGTTGATGTACGAAACGAGAAGCCGAAAATAGATTAATCACTTCGGTGTATCAAACAAGAATGTTTCAGGTAAAATTTTGAAGTGGACAAGACGCGAGTGTACGAAACAAGAAATTCTAGATTTAACTTAGTTAAAACTAGAATTGTCTTAATCTTATAGTAGAAACTAAAAATTTCATATTCGTTTAATTGAAAACGGGTTTTACTGGTTAAAACGAGTTTTTACTAAGTTAAAACTGTCATAGAAGAGATTTTAGGTTACTGTTTCACTTGCTCGAGAAAATGGGTTTGTTCGAGTGTGTTCGGATTTTTACTGGGCTAGTAAGAACTAATTTTGACTAAAATATATTTAGCCGAAACTAATAAAACCAAATAAAATTAAAGGTTTTTTAAGGTTCCAAAACTAATTAAACCAAATGAAATGAATGCTTTATTAAACAATTTAGAAATTTTTCACCTACTTTACAATTATTTTAAAATAAACTTGAAATTTCAAGATGAATTAAAACCATATACATAAAATTATGATTAAAACTTAATTAAAATTATAATTTAAAAAAATTCATCCATATAGGTCTCGCAAAAAAACACTACAGGCTAAAACTTAATTAAAGAAAGTCCATAAACTTCTGAAAACTAAAGAAGGATGGGCCCAAATAAAAAAAATGATCGGACAAAAGATGTTTATTTTTGATCGGAGAACACAACACGCCAATAAAAATATGGGGTTCCATTTGAAAATCTTAACTTACCCCCACCCGTGCCCGGGGTTTGAGGGGGTGGTTTAAATTGCAAACTATTCCTCGTTCAAAACCAAACAACTTTTTCCCTAGACATGTTCCGCTGTAATGCGATGCACCGGAGTTATTCCGAGGGTACCGACCTTTTTTCAACAAAGTGTATATGTACCGGGTGGTCATATAAGCGAGGAAGCCGGCCATATCTCGGTAACCATCTATCGTACAGCTTTCAAAAAAGATATTTTTATAGGAAAAGTGGTCAAGAGAAATCGCTGGAAATAATTTTTAAGTTTACCAGTTGGCCGCTAGAGGGCGTAATACCAATACCCAACTGGGAAATCGAGGTTTTCTCTTTAATACGCCCACTTATGCCTTATTAAAAATATATGTGTAGTAATCCCGGGGAAAGTATGAGCAACTTCGGTTTTATACTTATTGCTTCAACTCATCAAATAAAGTGGTGGAGGAAGGACAAACATTTATTTGCAAAAAGCTAAGTAACTCCGGTTAAGGTAAACGAAATTTATCAAACATAGTCTCGTTAGAAAGAGATTTTATTGCTTTAACAATTGCATTATAAATTACGCCCTTTTAGTTTTAGCGGTAACCACTAGAGAGCGCTTTTGGGAATGTCAACGAAATTTGGTGTTTTTCTTCAAAATTGTAAATGGAAGCATATGTTTGTTTTCACATAGTTAAAAGGAGAACTAAATTTTCAAGAACTCAGTGAAAACCGCTAGTTGCTATGTATTCTCGAACTAAAGATATCAACAAAACATTGTGAAAAAAATTATTCAGACTACTATTATGTCGGATAAAAATAATGGGTAGGCTTTGATACAGAAATATTCTAAAACTAGTAGGCTTTGAAACAAAAATATTCTAAAACAAGTAGGCTTTGAAGCAAAAATTGCGCAAAACATGCGTCACTTTTAATTAGATTGCTTTTTAAAATGTTGATTTCCTTCCTTTAAAAGAGCAAAGGTAAGTAAATAATGTTTGACGTCATTTATTTTTGTGATCTATTTAAAAAAGTTCGTGATTTGAAATAAAGAAGTTTATTATTAATAATAATAATTATATCACATATATAGTCAATGGCTCATATTCTGGTAAAACAATCTTTCATTTAGGGTTTGGTCTATGATTTTGTGTTTTAATTTATTAATTATGTTATTGGTGTTTCCTGCTTTTAGCTTGGGCAGATATGCCATGTAGTGAGTTGAATTTCGTAAAATTTAAAACCATTATCTAACTTTTGATTTTATTTTTGTTAGGCTGCATCCATTTCACGTTGTTCTTCGTCAAGCTTTAATTGACTTTGACCGAAGATTGGACTATTGCTACTGGCTATTAAATATGTTGGAGGACGATCATAGACTAATGTCCAAATATTCTGTGGACCGATGAGGCAACCTTCAATATTAATGGGGGGGGGGGGGGAGGGGGTTAAATTTGCATAATATGCACTACTAGTCGAGAACTAAGCCACATTGGATGCAAGAAGTCCAGCATCAAGGTAGGTGGAGTGTGAACGTTTGGTGTGGAATACTAGGAGAGAGAATTATAGGTCCGTTTATATTTAATGAAAAACTTAATGGCCGCACATACCTACATTTTTTAAGAAATGAATTACCACTTCTCCTAGAAAACGTCCCAATAGAAACAAGATTGAATATGATGTCCAGCCCATTTTTCTGCATCTGTCCGAGAACACCTAGATTTAATATTCCCTGCTAGATGGATCGGACGGGGAAGTTTATTTCCGTGGCCAGCCAGATCACCTGATCTCACATGTTTTGATTTTTATTTATGGGGAAGGTTAAAAGACATTGATTTTCAAAGGAGACCAGCTACACGAGAAGCCATGATTAATAGAATTAGAAGTGCGATTCGAGGACTTTCCATGGCAGAAGTAGAGACGGCCGTATTTTCAACTCGGGATAGACTCAAATCCTGCACTGAAAATGATGGAAAACAATTTGAACATCCAGGGAGACATTAGTAAAACAATTTTAAAATTTTACAATACAATTTTTGCTTCAAAGCCTACTAGTTTTAGAATATTTTTGTTTCAAAGCCTACTAGTTTTAGAATATTTCTGTATCAAAGCCTACCCATTATTTATATCCGACATGATAGTAGTCTGAATAATTTTTTTTCACAATGTTTTGTTGATATCTTTAGTTCGAGAAGACATAGCAACTAGCGGTTTTCACTGAGTTCTGGAAAATTTAGTTCTCCTTTTAACTATGTGAAAACCAACATATGCTTCCATTTACAATCAGCAAATTTCGTTGACACTCCCAAAAGCGCTCTCTAGCGGTTACCGCTAAAACTAAAAGGGCGTAATTTATAATGCATTTGATAAAGCAATAAAATCTCTTTCTAACGAGACTATGTTTGATAAATTTCGTTTATCTTAACCGGAGTTACTTAGTTTTTTGCAAATAAATGTTTGTCCTTCCCCCACCACTTTATTTGATGAATTGAAGCAATAAGTATAAAACCGAAGTTGCTCATACCCGGGATTACTACACATATATTTTTAATAAGGCATAAGTGGGCGTATTAAAGAGAAAACCTCGATTTCCCAGTTGGGTATTGGTATTACGCCCTCTAGCGGCCAACTGGTAAACTTAAAAATTATTTCCAGCGATTTCTCTTGACCACTTTTCCTATAAAAAAACTTTTTTAAAAGCTGTACGATTGATGGTTACCGAGATATAGCCGGCTTCCTCGCTTATATGACCACCCGGTACATGTATATGAAGAGATAAACTTTCATATTGCTGATGGGGTTTTATATTAATGAAAATTATACTTATTAGGAACAGGCTCATTCCTAAGACAGACTATCTAAGTATCTAATTTAAAATACCTGGCTCAAGCAGAATATCAGACGTGAGGTTTATTACAAATCCACAGTGTTCTCTATCTTATGCATTTCGAATTTAGCATTAGGAAATATTATGCTTCTACTTATCATGGATGGATGATGTGTAGTGTATCTCGCACTGCGTCATCAAATTTTACCGTTTCCCCATTGCTATTTCACTTTTACGTTTGAGGCCTTCGGGAGTATATTATTAATCTGGCTCGAATTCTTGTCACGCATTATCCCGATGCAACTCCACTTCTCTACTAGGTATCTTACAAGTGAACACAGAGGTGGACTGCGACGAAAGCTCAGATAAATTAAATTAATATTATTACCTAATATAATTTTAGACAGTGACAGTATTAATTTTGTCATTTCATTAGTGTCTGCTGACAGATAACATGCTGAAAATTACACTTGATATATGACAGGTGACATATACCATATTTTTCAACTGTTATATTTTGATAGGTAATGTGCTAGATGTCATATTGTAGTATGTCCAATTCGGTTGAGTTCCCAGTTCTTCTGTGTACACTCTCAGGTATTGCACAGTATGGGGTGAAAATTGATGGGAAAACTTATTTGTCACTACTCATTCCCAAATTCAAAGATATTTTCCGGCCAGTTGGTGGCTTTAAATACTAGTGAGTGGTTTCGTCGAGTCGCCAGGGCTTTTTTTTAGTTAGAATGCACCATTGTTTAGATACCTAGATATAATATATAAGTTATAAATTAAAAATATATATTTTATCAGTCCCAATCGTTGGGACTATAATTATATATTTATATAAAAAAATATTAGTTTCAATAGTAAGAAGTAGATGTATATTTTGCCATTTTGCTCTGATTGAATAAAGTCATTATAAAACAGACGGCGTGCGTGCATGAAGCTACGAGAGATTATGTTGAAAAATTAAATTATCCCTGGTAGATTGCTCTTAACAAACCGTTTTCTCAAATTGAACCGATTTAAAATTTAAAACACTAGTGAATACTACTGGTGTTATTTATGGTGTTGCATGGCACAACGAAAAGAGTTATTGCTAATAAAACATTTTGAAAATAATAAGTAATCAGTCTTCCACATTTGTTCATAACTAAAAATAATAATTGTTATTAGTTACTGTAAAACAAGCACAGGATATGTTTAAATTTTCACAAATTCAATGATTATAAAAGTGTTTTAATAAAATTTAAAATACTTCTACTTGACGGTAACAGACGATCACGCGGCCGTGATATTTTCGAAAGTATTGGTTTACGGGGCATCGCGCCGCGGAAAACGCATCCCATCGTATTTAGTATTCCGGTAAAGATCTTTAATATGCTTTTAAGCAAGTATAAGTAAACTTTTAATTAATCTTTTAATGATTCAGAAGTATTCGAAGAGTGAGCTTTAAATATAAGCGGCAAGTTTCCGTAATAAACAAGGTTGTTATATTTGAGATCCATTTTGAGATTTCAAAATATAGTCTTAGTACAATTTGTATTTTGGCAGCAAAATGGACCATAACAAAAGCTAGGAAAGTTAGGCACACCTACCCATGTATTTTGCAGCATTACAAACAATTTTAATATAAAATACAAAAATTTGAAGACCGATGTAATTTTTGAGGAAAAATTCCCAATTCCATTCACAATTTCAAAGCTCTGAAGTAAACAAATCATAAATATTCCACCACAATTCTGTGTATCCGAATAAATGAACAAGAACGTAATTAAGAAATAATCACAAACCGTCATCTCCTATGTGCCTGTATCCGGATTACATGGGGCTTGCTTGACGTATTTAGATTATTCCTCAAAAAGGGTGTAGGATATGAGTTAATTTACGGCTCATTAGGTGTGACCTACTATTCTCAATGCCTTCGATGAAAACCTAATGCTCCTTATATACGAGTATGTCATCATCCATAGACAGTAACATTTCCTTCCAGGTTTGGTTATTGTCTTTAGTATACAGTTATAATTAAATAATACATTTCAATTCTTTCACATGCAATATTAACGCAGATCAAAAATTTTTATGTTGGATATGGACACATTGGGACGGAATCGTGTCTAGTTTGTTGTTTTCTTGCCGTCGCGCGTCGTGAACCTCATCTGGCTGACAAATTAAATGTAGTGGTTCGCGGTTAGTTCCACTTTCCCATGAATCGCAGTAAGTTTGTTGTGAAAATACTTTTCACGAGCAGCTCGTGAACTGTTCGACTTGCATATTTATACGCACCTTAGCTACACAAGAAACTTTTGCAATAATGAACCCCTGATTGGTTAGCTTGAAAGTTTTCTTTGTATCTTTATATAATGAAGATAATAATTTTATAATGCCTATACAGGGTGAATTTCTAAATGTGTCACAATATCACAATCTTTGTATATTTAGCCCCTCTCTCTCTTTATGTTGATGGGTGGGGGACAACTTTGAGATAAGAACGAAACGAATTATTATTATTATATTTTTTTATTTGCTTAAAAATATGATATAAAAATATTAATATTGAAAAAATAATAATAAACATAATGTAGCAAATTAAAAAACTTAACTTTTGACATTTGGTGTCAGCCATAGATATTAAAATCTCATTTTCTATGCATAAAATGGCCAGGTCGGATAGTCTTTCCTGCAACATTGATTTTTTATTATTTTTAATTTTAAAATTTCGATAGCTCAGCGCTTTTAATGACTTAAGGCTGATTCTCACTATCGCGCAATGCACAAGCTTTGCAACGGTAAGGCACCTACTCGGCAAAATATGTTAATCATTGCGTCTTATGAATTTTGCGGGTATCGTACAACGTCTCGGCAAGCGACGGCCGTCAAATTCATAAGACGCAATGAATGATTAACATATTTTGCCGAGCCTGTGTCTTGCCGTTGCCGAGCACGTGCTTTCACGATGGTAAGGATCATCTTTTAAAGTGGTTCAAGAATATTGAGATTATTTCATCCCAAATAGACCGACTACATCCCTCACGTAAAGACAGTGTTGGACCTCATCCTTCCTTCGCACCTCAGAGTTATATTGGTTTTAAATTTAAAACTAAAACAATCAATAATTTAATTATTAAAGCTTTATTTATGTTATTGTGATTATAGAACGAGAAACTTTTTTTTCTGAAAATGGATTTTTAAGTTGTTTTAAAATTATATTTTTATTTTGATTTTAATGTTTAAAAATATATTACTTAGGTGAAAATTTTTTATTTGTAACAATGCCCCATCTCCACCCTCTTAGACATGCCGCCCGTGTGCAGTGCATGTCATTCTCCATTTGCGGGTGCCCTGTACTTTGTACCGAAGTAACTTAACCACTATTTTTCTCAAAATCTATAAGAATCCCTTGTTTGCCAAAAGTATATGAAACGCGAAAATGATTTCGTAAATCGTGGGGGCGAGGCTGCGCGTTATTTCTTGATAAATGTCTCATTAACCCCTTGGTAACGGTTTATGTAAAATGTCAAAAATATATTAGAACGGTCTATACTACTACATTCCTAATATTATACCATATACATAGGTAAGCCAGTTATACGACTATAACCAGGCTTATTAAATTTAATGAAATTCAGCGACGATTATTTTCAACTGTATTGCCGTAATATCAATTCGAAAGCAGTTAACGTATTTTATGATTTGTACGGAAGAACTAATCGCCAACGTTCTTCCTTCACTCTTTTATTTCAAGACGATGACTGGTTTGAAGTATATTATTTTGTTTGTGCTTAGAATAGCAATAACATTTTAATATTAAATATTTTCTAATTTACTTGTACTCTATTTACAATAAAAACAGACACAAAGGTTAAACAAATACATCCTAAAATCCAATATTCTCTAAAAGTAGCTAACATATTATTTTTGTGCACACACTTTCCGAATTCAGTTGTCCCTTTGTGAAAGAAACTACCCTAGGGCCTTAAAAAATAATCTAGACCGAGCCTTTTTTATCTATACCATATGTCTTGTTCCTTTTCAGTGGGTCATTTAAGGGGTTTGTACCAATAGAATGATATTAGGTTCCACATTTTTCTTACGAATACAAATTTAATTTTAAATGAAATTTTTATCTTGTATAATATTTAATTTATTTTAAATTATATTTTCATATGTTATATTTATTTATTTACGGGTGTAGACACCCAATAAGAAATTTAACAGTTTTTCATTGAATTAAATTGTTATATGTAAATAACTCGAAAAGGAATAAAGATCGAATTACGCTTTGCGCCAAAATGTGGCTTATGCTCTTTAAGCACGCACACACTGACAAAAATGCATTTACCAATGTCGTGGGTTACAAAATTGGAGCTACTGTAACGCACCTCTCTATGTTGTTCTAACTCAGCCTATGAATTATCACAAATCATTTAAAAACGCTACAATAATTCAGGTTCTTTTGGTTCGCCTCAACCCTGAAAGAGATTTTTTATCAACATTTTAAACATATTTGGGATTACCACAATCCCTTATCTTGTAACTATTTTATGAGTTACCTGAACTCAGTTTTTGGGTTGGAATAACCCAGAAAACGTGCTACAAAACCCCATATCGAGGGTATTTACCGGTCGTAAGCTCACGGAAAGTTCCGAATTCGTGCTCGTGCAGATTTAGCGGGGTTCATTGCATTGTTATTAGTCCATTTTCCATCGATCGCGCGAAGAGGCACCTGTTTGCCGTTGCGCCGTTTCCGGGATCTTCCATTTTTGCTCTCTGTGCGTGAAAATTTGTGTTTTGCATAATTTTGGTCAGTTGGCGTAAAATGGAGGGACAGGAGGGAGATGCATTCACACTGTTATTATTGGAATGGAGCCTTATTATTTATAAGTATATATTAATATTATAATATTATTAATACGTATTTACTCAAGATTTGTACATGTTTTACACATGAAATGTTATTTTTCGTTGTTAAGTGTATTCTTAAAGTAGAGTCTTTGGGAGCCCTTACATTGTTTTTTATTTTATTAATAAACTTATTAAACCATTGTTCTTATATTATTTTGTACAGAACCAGTGTATGTTATATATATGTATTTAATATATATAATATTTTGAGTTCCGATAGTCCACAATTTAGGTACTGGTAGTCCAAAATTTGGACTCTGGTAGCCCAAAGAGTGAGTTATTCCAGCCACCATCGTAAGCTAGAACAACTTAAATGTCAAGTTTTGATAGCTCGAATCATGAATTAATCTAGCCCGACTTCTGTGCTATAATAACTTATGAACAGTGAGTTGATGCAATTTCATCGATTGGGTTGCCGTAATTCAGAGGTCTGTCCCCTATTAGCAACACGCTTCGGTCTAGGAGAACTCATATTTGAGTTATATCAACTCGAGATTTCGCTCAGTGCAGTAATAAAATAATATGCCATGCTATTTAATTCATTCCAAAAATTTTAAAAAACGGATCATAGGGAAACAGCACCATCTAGAAGACGCGACTACGACCAATATCGGATATTTAATAAGTGTAAAATTATATTTAAAACGATACTAAGTTGATTAAATGTGGATAAAGGATATGGAAGATATAGCAATTTCAATATTATTTTTTTATTTTTTTAAACTTATTATCGATGATACGAAAAAATTCTGACGAGAAAATTATCGTAAAGTTAGTGATATATTCATATATTCGTTATTAAATGAAAACCTTAATTGCGATAATTCGATGAAATTTGAACTTTTATTTATAATAGACTAATGGCATCCTCAGCGTTCATTTTGGAAACGTCTAAATATTTTCAATAAATTTTTCTTCATCGATTTACTATTACATAATATCGTACCTCGTCGACCTTAGACCATATTATCTAGATAGTTAGTCCCCTCACATGTCTCTTGAAAGACTCAAGGGAGTGCGAGAAGAAATTCACATCCAATTTACCAATCCAATCATGACACCATGCTGATTTTCGGTGATGGTACTTGGCAAGGAGTAAAAGACAAAATGATGAACGGATTGAGTGTGACTAAAAGATGGTTGGAAAGTTTTGAATTATCTCTGAATTTAACTAAATCAAATTAACAGACCTGATTTCACAAATATCATGATAGACTATCAACAAACGAACAAACCCGAACAAAATATCTTGGCATAATAATAATAGATCGATTTCTAAAGTAGTACCTGCACATCGAGTATCTCTCTAAGAGAATTAAATCTTTGATTCACAAGTACTATATTATCTGGGAAATTTTAAATAATAAACTGTGTTGTTTAATTGTTAATTGACTACGGAATATAGACTATTAACAGGACCCTTTATAAGTTGAATATAACGCAAAAGTATATATTGAAGATAATATTTAAGAGGAATCAACTGTATCCTACAGAATTGCTTTTTTAGGGAACATTTGCAGTGTGAAGACCCAGTATCTTATTACTCTGTCAACGTGTCCATAAATACACATCACCAAAAAATACTATTAACCACTGTTATCACACTCGTGCTAACATTAATAATGAGGTAATCTTTCTAGTTAATTTTAATAATATTAATCTAACGAGCGTTGCGTACTTGGGATCTAAAATTTACAATATGATTCCTCCTTTAAAAAAAAACATAAAAAGATTTAAACCAGAATGTAAGATATATTTAACTACAGAATTTAAAAAAATTGAAAATGTATTTGCAATAAATTCATTTCCACAGGATGCAATTCTTGCCATTGGTGAGAATGCACTACAGTTGTATCTGAAGTTGCAACGCAAATAAGGTGGTCGCCCTAGTTTGCATTCCAGGTGCTCTTGGACCCATTTGACATAATAACTTGGACATCCAAACAAACAGTTGATGATTTTAAATAGAAAGAGGAAATCTGTTTTCATTCGAGTACACTCTAAAACTCTAACATAACTGAAAGAACTGTTTTTTTAAACGAAATACCCTACATTTTATCTGTTGTCCTAAAAGCTATTGAAATTGTATATCTTCCCGTACCCGAATTCTAAAATGGTTAGAAGTGAACGGCCAACATATTGAACATTTATTGAAAAGTAATTAGATATTTTTTGCAAAATGTCAACAATTATAAAACAATTTCCATAGGCTACTTGCCAAATTGGTCGAAAAACTGTGATTTTATCTGTAATAATTAATTTTGCTAAATAAATGCTCATAAGTCAAAAACTGTTCAAGATAGGTATAGTAATATTATACATAAGAAGATAGACAATTTCAATAGCTTTGAGGACAACAAATAAAAAATAGGGTATTTCATTTAAAAAAACGTACTATTTACCATTTTTCCAAACCATCAAAATATTTGTACTTTGAAACACCCTGTACTATTATAACTAATATTTGGAAAGAGGGTGAAAGACTTCCGGATATAACCTGACTCCATACCAAATTTCAGTGCTTTAATTTGTCAGAGTTTAAAAATATCATCACAAATTTCAGTGCTTTAATTTGTCAGAGTTTAAAAATATCATCACTTTTTGTAGGATACGTTTTCCGAAAAAAAAAAAAAGCGAAATTAATTATTATGTCGAGAACTATAACAAATAGGTATAGGAAAATATTAAGGAAAGTTATTAAGAAATTAATAAGGATTCTAAAACAAAAATAATACACAGGGTGTTCCGTTTAAATTATCAAAGTTGCTAATACTTTCAAGTAGAAGTGGCAACACTGTATGGCTAAAAATATTTTTAAAAGAGAGATCATGTTCGCTTCTATATGCTCCCAAATTTTCAAAGTGATCCGATGACTAGTTCTCCATAAACGTCTAATAGGCCATCCACCATCAATCACCCTGTATATCATTGATAATATACGAATATATTTATTATTTGGCAGATTTATTTTTAAAACAATATAATTATGTTTGTAATACGTAATCTTATATTTTATTAATGTTTACTAAAATATTGTCAAAATATAAACTTAAATATTTCTGCAATAACATTTTACTATATTGTCGAAATGTTTTAATAAAATATTGTTAAAACGTATAATTTAAATAATTTGAAAATATGTTTTGAAATATTTTCTCAATATGTTAATGACGGATGATATAAATAATAAGAATTCCGTTCATTTTCGGAAGTGGTCTTATGTTTACTATGTTAAATAAATATAACAATAATATATTACTATTTATTTATTATTTTAAATTCTATAGATCTGGAATTACCAATAAAAAATATTATTCAGTCTCGCTCATCGAGTTTTCGATAGTTGTTTGAAATATTATAAATTTTTATGACATCATTATTAAAAAGAAAATAAATGGTAAAATGCATTATTCTATCATTTTAAATTATTTGTATACTGCAAATTAAGAACATTTCTAAATATATTGTTAATTATATCCACTAAGGTCGGCGAGGTACGATATTATGGAAGCCATAAACATTATATCTTTGGGGAAATAATTTCATTGACTAAATAGACCAAGAAAAATTGATCGCCCTTAAGGTTTTCATTTAATAACGAATATAAAAAAACATCACTTTTTTCGATAGTGTGTTCCTTTTTTCGTATCGTCGATAATAAAGGTGCGGGCAGCTATTAAAAAAATATTTTTGAAATTGCTTATCTTCCATAGCCTTTATCCAAATTTAATCAACTTAGTCTCATTCTAAAGGTAATAGTTTTACACTTATTAAATATCTGACTGTGGTAGTGATAACTAGTTCACTCTGCGTCCGGAGGGTAATATTTATCCATGATTCTGTTTTTAATTTTCTTCATGAAATTAAATATCATGACATAGTATTCACTGCGCTTAAATAACATAAAAATGGCTACATAATCGCGAAAACTGTAATTCGATACCTTTATTCCTTCTCAAGTTATTTACAAATACCGATCTTATTCAAAAAAGAAATTCTTTAGGTACCTGATATCCATGGAAACAAAATGCTGCCAACCCTACTAGATGCTAGACAACTTTGATATTAAGTTAATATGACATTTGTACTGTTTGTATTTATTATTTAAGAGATACGAAATTATTCGATTTCATTTATTTTGAAGTTTAGTTGTCATAATAAGTTTTACTTTTTGCTTCTGATGTTGCATTTGTATCAATTATCTCGATTTTGGACAAAATAAACCACAACACAAATCTAACAAAATACGCTTATCATTTTCTTAGTATTAGATATTGTTACTAAATAAATTTAAAAATATGGAAAATCTTTACATTTCTTTTTTTAACTGCAAAAAATAGGACATTTTTAACTGATAAGAAATAAATTGAAACTCTCAAAGACAATTAAACTAACTTTAGTAGCTGAATAATAAATAAAGTTCTAAATATACAAATATCAAACTAACTTAACATTAAAGTTGCCTAGCATCTAGCAGGATTGGGAACGTTTTGTTTTCATGGATTTAATGATAAGTAGGTACATAACATAATTTTTTTGAATAAAATTGTTATTTGTAAATATTTAGAGAAGGAGTGAAGATATCGAATTATGGTTTGGACCAACATTTGGATAATGAGTATGGAAGATTCAGCAATTTTAAAAATATAGCTTCCCACACCCTTATTATATGATACGAATAAGTCTAACGAACAAACAATCGCAGAAATTATTGATCTTTTTTATCCGTTATTGAATGAATGAATACCTTAATAGTGATACTTGGAAGATATTTAAATTTTTAGTTATAGCATAACTAATTGCGCCCCTAGCGGTGATTTTGGACATGTGAAAATATTTTTAATCAATTTTTCTTGGTCGATTTAATAAATAAATTTTTCCCCAAAAAACGTCAAGTTTATGGGTTCCATAATATCGTACTTCGTCGACATTAGTGGGACACCCTGAATATTTATTTATTATTGATAATTGATTTTTTTGTGTCGGCCAAAATTAAAGCAAATTAAACAATGTTACTGTTGACATAACTTGCGGGTGTCGGTTTCCACTTAGATGATACACAGGGTGTCTCAGACTAAGTCTGGACCATATTATGATAACTCCGTTATTACTATAACTACGATGTTGGTTAAATTAGTAAATTAGTAGTATATTTCGCTATGTCGTTTGTAAATAAATTCCTGAATATCGGTCTAAAAGTTATTTACAGATGTAAGTTTGATAGTAAATGATAAAATAGAGCCAGGAGTAAATCATCATCAGTACCTGTAACAATGAATTTAAATTACTATAAAACGTGAAATCTCTTTTCATTTCTATTAACATAGTTACAAAGGTAATCGCACTTCTGCGTAAATTCTAGAATTGGATGGCCTTCGTATATGGCGACATTTAAAAAAATTATTTTTTTCATAAAATGCAAAAACGCGATATTTAATTATGTCATGATTATCATGGTCTACCAATCGGTTCACGAATGAAACTACTTTAAATCTCACATCACGCCACATGAAACTCCTATCTTTTATATCTGTAATTTTGGATTTTCTAGAGGCACAATATTATCCTATTCGCCAACACGTTCTTTAACGATATTCAGAGACAACTATTAATCAAAAACAAACAAAAGTTTCTTAAAAATAAATATCTTTCCCAGTAAAAATGTAGGGTTTGTTCTGGTTTATTGTTGTATTGTTGTCAATGAGTTTTCATTGGAAGTAACCACCTCGAGCAAACCAGAATAAACCCTACTATCTAGAACTTTTTTGTGTTCTATGGTGACAAACGTAAGGTAAAAATCGCGCACGACAATAGTTTATCGATGACATAAATTTTTCATATAAATATTTATTGTTGTTCTTAAAAGTTATAACAATATATTATATCTTGCAACTTTATTGTTGTAACATTGCCTTAAATGAGGTCAAACTTTTTATTTTATAACTCCAGAAATAATAAAAACATTTTTACTTGCTGGCTTTGCGACTAGCTCTAAACAGAACGAATGGCTGATCTCAAGAAACTTATCCTATTCCGATTGTTTTACTACTTTAGTATGCAATAAAGCACGTTCTTGATTAAAAGGTAAAAAAACGTCATTATCTGTAACTGCACTGTAACTTATACAGAGTTACCACAGTATGTCTGTTATACAGCGTGTGTAAAAATATTGGCACCATATGGAAAATTCTTTTATCGATGAGTTTATGAAAAAAACTATTCTTCATAGAAAGTCTTGCTTAACTTCAAAACTATTAATCCCCGAAAAAATCACAAATAAAGTGTACAGAGTGGTCCAAACATAAGAAAATATGCTAAACTTTTAAGAGTAAAGTGATATTAATTCATGGTACAAAAAAATTTATTAGAAAAAAATGTTAAGAATCAAACTTAATGTCAAATGTAGAATAACAGCCACCTAACAAAAAAAATTTCATCTATTTTTTCTGGCCTCAGATATGGAAAACTTTTATTAAAAAGAAAAAAAGGTTTTTCTATTACACTTTCAACACATTTAACGAGTTTTTTTCTCTAAATCTTCAAACAGCGTTCTCAATTTCAAATCCTGGTACTTTGTTGCAGGCACTCGTATAATTCTATTTTTTAATTCATTGCTAGTTATTGCCCACAATAAGCACACTTTCTACTTTTTCTTGGTTAATAAGTCGTATCTGTAAGCAATTCGATTTTGAGTGATAGACGTGTTTTGGACTTCCATTGTCTTTATTTCGTTTAAATCACAACGTTTCAACTGGTAAGTATCTCCAGTCGTCTTCAGGTGAATACTGAGCAAGTTACTAAACTACGAGAGTATTTATACTAATAAGGGGGGTGAGAAAGTTAGTCGAGTATGACCGAGGTGGGTGCAGTCATGCGTCAATACTAGAGGATGTACATAAACTAAGATTACATTTGCTTAACAGGGGTTTCCAAATGTTCCTTATCTCTAAAGAGGGTTTGCTAAAACAACCAAGATTCTGAATGATGACAGCTGCTTCTTTGAATTTCCTCTTTCGCCAATGCTCTTCCTTAAGTATGATACTTGATTGTCCCCATTGTAAGTGGTGGCCGTGGGTCCAAGCGTGATCTGCTGCTCCGGATCTGTTTGTTTCTCCCTTTCGTGTATGGCTCTGATATTCCTTGATCCTTGTTTCCAATGGCCGTAGGGTTTCACCAACATAGGATTGTCCGCACTCGTAGGGTATCCTATATACACAATTCTTTGTGTCTTTATGGTTGGTTGGTTTTGTCATTGTCAGGTGGCTTCTTAAAGAGTCTTTGGAGCTGAATACTGTTCGAATATTGTATTGTTGTCCTATTCGTCGAATCTTTTCAGAAACCCCCTTGACATAGGGTATGTTTATGGTCGGTCCAACTTCGGTGTCATCCCTCGTTCTCTGTTTGTGATTTTGACGCTTTTTGATGGCTTGGTCTACCAGTCGTTGGGGATAACCATTCATTCCTAGGTCCTTGATGATGTTGTTAAGTTCTTGTGTGATAGCCTCTTGTGAGTTGCAAAGCGTGAATGCTCTGTCAACCAATGTTTTAGCTATCCCATGTTTGGTATTATTCGAATGGTTCGAGGCATAATTAAGGTATTGTCCTGTGTGAGTTTGTTTCCTGTATACCGATGTGATGATGGTATTCCTGTTTCTCTGGACTACAACGTCTAGAAAAGTTAGTCTGTCATTATTTTCTTTCTCCATAGTAAATTTAATTGTAGGGGTCAGGTTGTTCTCACCCCCCTTATTAGTATAAATACTCTCGTAGTTTAGTAACTTGCTCAGTATTCACCTGGAGATACTTACCAGTTAAAACGTTGTGATTTAAATGAAATAAAGACAATGGAAGTCCAAAATACGTCTATCACTCATGATACAGCATTGTCTCTAACCTTCAAAGAAACAATTAGATTTTAAAAATCATATTGACGTTTATTTTGATTGTTTCATAGGTTGATGTATTGTACTTTTAAAAATATATTACTTTACCTTTAGAAATAATGATGTTTTCCATATTTTCGGCAAGAAAAAATAGAGGAAAATATTTGTTCTTCGTATTTTGACATTAAATTTGATTCTTGACAACTTTTTCTAATAAATTTTTTGTACCATCTAAATTAATGTTACTTCCTTTACTCTTAGTATTTTAGCACATTTTTTTATTTTTTGCTCCCTCTACACACACGCGCTATATTTATTCGGAAATTAGGAGTTTTTAAGTTAACGAAAACATTTTATGAAAAATTTGCTTTTTTTCCTAAATTCAGAGATACAAACATTTTCCATATGGTGTCAATATTTTCATATACGCTATATGTATCTGTTCATCAGAATTATCTATCAAAATGAGAATAAAGGCGTAGTATACTACCCACAAACCCGAACAAACCCGATATTGCTTTCCATGAGACAAAAATGTCCTATAGAAACTAATAAAACTTTGTAAAATAGCCTATATATATTTTATGAGCTGACTATTATGGGTTTCAAGGACTTTCCTCTCTTCACATAATTCTTCCGATAGATATCATACGATCCCTCTAAAGGCTAATTTCTCATTAATTAATTTTCTAATTTGCCCATAAAATTATATATTTACTCGATTTGAGCTAAGAGCGAACAAACCCGATCTTCCTAGGAAAAATTAGTTTCAACTATCCTACTTAGTTAAATAGATTTAATCATATTTAACTAGTTAAAACTATAATTGTCTTATAATATTAGATAAAACTGCAATATTTCATACTCGTTTAATTGAAAAGGAATTTTACTAGTTAAAACTAGGTTTTACTAACGTAATTCAGTTAAAACTGGTTTTTACTGGGCTAGTAAAACTAATCAAGAGAATTTTGTTTGCTGTGTGTCATTTCCTAACCACACGAGGAACCTTATACTATAAGGGAGTATTTTTTTGCTAACACTTTTAGATATTAAAATACTACTAGATGTAATACAGCATTATCTGATGATATGTATGTATATACCTTGTACTGACGAGAACAAAAGAGTTCAAAACCGGTCTGCAGGTGGTATCATCCTATTAATGAAGAAGGCTTCCCTCTTTTGATAGTACCATTCAATCTGAATTAGTATCTTAATAGCTGACAGTATTAGCAACAATACGCCTGTATAGGATAAGGTCCTTTGGGTGGTTAGGAAATGATTTTTCCATACATTAATTAGATAGTATATAATTTTGACAAAACTAGAAATAATTGAGAATGTTTGTTAATGCCTTAACTAGTTAAATCTAGAATTGACTAAAATATATTTAGGCAAAACTAGAATTAACCGAGAATAATTGTTAATTTTAGTTAAAGCTAGAATTGACTAGGGAGGATAGTTAGAACTAGTTTTTTTTCTAGGAAAATAGGGGTTTTCCGGTATACTGTAATTATAAGGATGCCTACAAATCTCTTTGGAAAAACTATTCAATTTTACATATCTTTCCTAATTTTATAAATATTTAAAACATCACTCAAACCTCATGTCCTCATAATTTGCTATAAATTGTTTACTATTTTGAATATATACTAAAAATGGAACTATGACAAAACTTATTGTTAGGATTTTGTCCAAACATTTCAGACTTTATAGATAATGTGTTTTCAATTTCGCTTTGTCTGTTGACTCGAGAGTTCAAGAACATCAGCTTCGTTTGCAAAGTTTCGTATTCCTTTCTGTAGGCTAAGATGCCAAATGAATCACCAAATTGTTTGGTTCAGTATTAAAAACTGCCTAATAATATTGACGATGTGAACACCCTTCACTATTATAACTTTATTTGCTGAGTAATTATTTTTATGGCATAAATAATTTTTAACTCTCTCTGGATTGATACCTAATCCTCATTTTGTCGCAAAGTATCTAAAAAGAACGTATATACTAACATATGTAATTTAATACTTATTTTTAGCTCAATAGCAATTTTGTTTAAACAATTTAAGATAAGATACTAAAGAACGTTGATATTGCTTCTTTCTTTGTGAAAGATACATCTACTTATTTTTAAATTTGCACTTGTAGGATAAATTGTAACCTAAATATAAAATAAAATGCAAGAATTTTACGCATGCGATAATTAAATTTTTGTTTTCGTCTGCCATCATGGACGCCAGTTTACGCTCGAATCTCGCTCTTGATTATCGCCCTGTGTTTACGTTATGTCAAAAAAAATTGATGATTTGCTACCATGTCCCAATTAATATATATTTTGCTCTCGAAACAATAAAAAATTTTAGCTATCACTACCAAAATGAAATCTCTTGCCTTAATTCTAACTAGACAATAAAAATAAATTCCTCTTTGAATCGAAACAAAATATTTTTTTTAATATTGGATATAACTAAACTATAGCAATCAGGTATTTATTTATTTACGGGAAAGCCCAATTTACAAATTTACATAATTGAATTTATTAAGTACTAATATTATACTTCTATAAAATTGATTCTGTCGACGCACAGCTTCGCAGACAGCATGACTTGGCGTGACAGTAACCAAGTCGAATTTAACGCTAAGAAAATCAAGGCATCAGTTTTCTCTAAAAAGGTTAACATTACAGAGCCGGTATAGTGATGGCAGGACACGCAATTCCACTGGCTTAATCTATTAATTTGCTGGGCGTCAATCTGGGAGGAAATATGTCTTGGCCAAACCACGTCGTGGCAATTCACAGAAACTAGGTATACTCTTCCGAACTAAAAATTGTACATAACTCAACAACTTTTGATACTATGCAAAGCCCAGATTCGACCACGAGCTGACAAATAGCCTCGACAGCCTAGAACATCGAAGACAAGTTGGTGATTTGAACCTCTATTACAGATATTTTCATGGAAAATGCTCGGCTGACCTTGCCCTCTTAATTCCACCCAGAATAGCAGAATACACGACGAACCAATGTTGCTCATCCATATTTAAGAATTCTTTGATCTGGCAGTTAGAGAGATTCAAGTTATTTGTAGAAGTTACAGATTTGACTTTAATTTCCTCATCTGATTAAACATTCTGGAAAAACTCAGCAAACATATTTGTCAATTCAGGACCGTTTTGGAGAAAACATCATTATAGAATATTTTGAGTTGCCTTCCCAACTCATTCTGTTTTCGCTTAGAATTCACAATATACCAAAAGGTTAATATTATTAAATGTAACCAGTGACATGTCAGATTCATATACAAAATTATTATAACAGCATTTTGTTCATTGAATTCTCAGTATTGAAAACTCTGTATAATCTTGAGGTAATCCAGAACATTTTCGGGTTTTATGAGCTTTCTTCTTGATAACATAGATACTTTACTTCATTGGAAAACAATCTGGGGAATACTCGTCTTTACAGGAATAGAGCAATGGATGGCGACATAAAGAACATCATAAAAAATTGTAAACATTTCTTCAACACAGTTAGACTATAGAAGCAAGTCCAAGTTTACTAATTCAAGGAGATTTTTGAGGGACTTGTAATCAGCAGATTTAAAATCATAGTAAAAAATATAAAGCTACAATTTTGATGTGGTCAATCGTATTACGAAATCAGGCATTAACAATGACCTGATTGGCTATATTTACACTTGTATTTATATTAGTTGATAATACTAAGTCAAGCATTGTAATGTCAACATTGACATTGCTGTTTACCTGAAACATATTATGGTGCAAGCAGTCTAGAAGTAGCAGTAGAACTCAAGTGGTCAGTCTGATCCCATTCAGCATTAGGCAGGTTGAAATCGCCTAGGAGGCACATTTCACAGCTAGGATACATATCAGATAAGCTATCCACATTATTACAGAAGTCTATAAAATCAGATCACCACCACCCCGAGAGGCGGCGCTGGTAGGACCAGAGCGACCACGCCTATAATAGACATTATATTCGTACATTCCAAGTTCGGCATCACATATTTACTACGTAAAAGTGAATAAAACCATAATTTGCTGCTAGATTGTCATATTCATTCAGTATTTTACATATAGATAAGCTCTTTAATAGTGATCAAATTTCACCAAAAATAAAATTCATTCTAAGGTGTGAAAAGTTAGTTTTAATTACATAATTTATCTTTCATCACAATATATCAGGAAACAATTACTCGACATTACCATTCCACTTTTTTCGTGCCGAATTTCGTTGCAGAAGAAACTTAAAACGCTGTATTTTTAATATTCTTATTCCTTAGTATTTACCTGAAGATGATTGAAAACAATAATCAGTCGAAACGTGATTTTTTTTAATGATCAAACACTATTTATAGGAAACATCCTTTAGGGCACTCCGGGAGTGGTGCGTGTGCGCAAAAGCGATTCACGTTGGTTTTGAATCGTTGTAGGTTATATTCTTTGGGAAAAGCGATCTCGGAAAGGTCGTTCCATAAGGATGAAGTCCTTCAGATTCGTCGTGTATTTGTGATATTCGCCGCTCTGGGCGGAATTAAGAGGGAAAGGTCAGCCGAGCACTTTCCATGAAAATATTTGTAAAAGAGAGTCAAATCCCCAACCTGTCTTCGATGTTCTAGGCTGTCGAGGTTCTTCGTCAGCACGTAATCTCCAATCAGACGAATGGTCCTCCTTTCGATGGAGTCCAGTAGCCGAAGAGTATGTTTGGGTGCAGAGCTCCAGACATGAGAGCAGTACTCTAGTGATGGTTGAATCTGGGCTTTGTATAGGGTCAGAAGTTGTTGAGGTGTGTACAACTTTCTGGTTCGGAAGAGTACACCAAGTTTCTGAGAAGCTATCTTTGCGATTGCCACAACGTGGCATATTTCCTCCCAGATTGACGCCCAGCAAATTAATAGATGAAGTCAGTGGGATTCCGTGTCCGTCCATGACTATATCCGGTTCTGTAATGTTAATGAGAAAACTGCTGCCTGGTTTTTTCGACTTGGTTACTGTCACCCCAAGCAAAAAATTTCTTCCAGGTCTTTGTTGAGGCGTAATACTTCATGCTGTCTGCGAAGATGTGCGTCGGCAGCCGATGTTTGTGCATTCAAAGAGGAAGATGAGATAAGTGTGCTATCATCAGCAAAACTAAATATCGGAGTTATCGTTTTCACTAGAAGGTCATTAACGTGGAGTAAGTAGAGAGTGGGAGACAATATGGACCCTTGAGAAACACCGGCATTGATGGTGAAGGTGTCTGAGAGAAATCCGTCAATCGCCACTTGCAGAGAGCGGTCCTTAAGAAAGCTAGATAACCATGCACAGAATCGACTGTGCATACCATAGGATCGCAGTTTACTTAGAAGTCCCTCATGCCAAACACGATCAAAGGCTTTAGAAATATCCAGTGCAACAGCCCAAGACTCCCCATGATGTTCGATTGCGTTGTTCCAATGATGGGTGATATAGGCTAGAAGATCTCCAGTTGATCTGGACTTCCGAAAACCATATTGATGATCGCTGATAATGTTGAAGCCTTCCAGGTACTTTAAAAGATGTTGGTTAATAACTTTCTCCATTTCGGCCTATCGCAGCTAGCTGCGCCTTATTTCAGCTAGCCACGTTCGATTCTCTCCGATTTCGGCCGTGATATAAATAAATACGTGTAATACTGAAATACCTCTTAATTTAATCTGTTTCATACCTTGGTCCGTTATTATACATACCCCACAAAAATAATCGCATCATCATAATATTTATGTATTTCGGACACACTAACATTTACGTGAGAATCCCTCGTATATTTTACAATTATTCATTGTCTAAGTGATATTTTAATTCCAAAAAAAACTTCTTTTTATTCCAAAAAAGTCCATTTTTTGTTTATTATTTCTGATAAACAGTGATGGGATGTAGGATTTTTATGTGTAACGAATACTTTATTTCTGTAGTTTCTATCTTGTATTAACGCTAATTTCAACATTATACCAATTTTGTATATAATTAATGTTCTTCAACATTTAACATGTCATTTGAGCAATGGAAGATGAAGATGAATGAAGAATTACAAATGGAAGATGTTGGCCCACCCGGCATCGCCCGGTGAGATACCATTGCATCGGTTTAGGTGGCGTGAAGATTGCTCCTTGAGTTAACTTTTGCTCATTGAGTTGACGTTTCGTCGCTGTGCCGATGTTTCCGGCTACCAGGGTGAGACCCCCCCCCCAAAAATAGCATGATGGAAGCTCCAGGCCCAAAACACTCCGGAGGTAAACTCGCCCCCCATTCGGATCTCCGGGCGGGGGCTGGACTTGGGGCCCCATCAAGCGAAGTTCATCAAACAACAACCATTTCCGACAATTTACTGGGATCTAACAACATTCAACGAAGAAATGGTGTGGCACCTGCAGTTGCTAACCAACCCAGAACTAGCAACTTCAAAATTGATTTCTGCAATATTAGAGGGCTTAACACGAACATCAACTCAGTCCACCAGCACTTACAATCTTCCAAGTACTCGCACTGACCGAGACAAAGGTCAGATCGTCAATAAACACCGTCAGCTAGCGTATAGCGTCACCCTGGATACGATTTTCATTTCCGATTCCGACGCAACTTCGGCGTATGTCTTTTTATTCGAGATGATCTCTGCTGCAAACGAGAACCTACACTGGAACCGAAAGACTTTGATGTAATGTGGTTTAAAATATCAACGCCGAAAATCACCAAGTTTATCTGCTGCCTTTACCGTCCTCCAAGTGATACCCATTACAGAGACCTTTTCTCATCACTAGCCAATACAATCGACTTCTTGCAAACCAACCATCCAAATACCGAGAGTGCTATCTTTGGCGACTTTAACGTCCACAATGTCAACTGGCTTAAATATTCAAATACAGACGATGAGCAAGGCCGCGAGGCCGAATCCTTCGCGATAAGTTCTGGTCTAACTCAACTCGTAGAAGAACAAACGCGGATTCCAGACCGAGCTGGAGATTTTGAAAGTCTTTTGGATCTTTTCTTAATGTCAAATCCTGATCTATACACAGTCACCGTACAGCCTCCGTTAGGATCTTCCGATCACAAACTTATTTCAACTCTAAGCGAACTACCAATTAATTCTGAACAACCTTCTAAACCTCGGAAGATATGGTATTACAGATCGGCCAAGTGGGAAGACCTGAAAGACCATTTTCGGACTTTTCCTTGGATGGACCGCAACGGCAAGCCCTGGTTTAGCAAGGATTGTGAGTGTGCTGTCAAATCAAAAAATCTGGCTTACCGTCAGTGGCGTAAAAACCCTACCGCTGAGAATCGTACCATCTTTATTACCGCTCGAAACCAATGTATGCTAACAATAGATCAAAGCAAAGAAGCCCATAACGTGAGAATCAAAAACAAACTTCTTGACTGTCCAAACGGATCAAGGTCCTTTTGGTCAGTCGCTAAGGCCGTCAGCCAAAATTTTACCAAATCAGCTATTCCACCTCTAACACGTCCCGATGGTACAATAGCATCCACAGCCGGAGACAAATCAAACTTACTTGCTGAACTATTTTCTTCGCATTCCACCGTAGATTTCCAGGGAAGAACACCACCCGACATTCCTGCAGTTGAATCCGAAATGACCGACATCGTGTTCCGTCAGCGTCAAACGAATACTAAAAGGACTCGACGTCAAAAAAGCCACTGGTCCAGACGAAATTCCTATTATAGTTCTCAAGAGATGCGCCGATGAACTAACACCAGTATTTTGTAGACTTTTCAACTTATCCTACAAAAAAGGAATATTTCCATCTTGCTGGAAGACGGCGCGAGTCCAGCCTATTCCAAAGAAAGGTAAGAGAACCCTGCCTAACAACTATCGACCAGTCGCATTGCTTTCAGTTATATCAAAAGTAATGGAGAAAGCTATTAACCAACATCTTCTAAAGTACTTGGAAGGCTTTAACATTATCAGCGATCATCAATATGGTTTTCGGAAGTCCAGATCAACTGGAGATCTTCTAGCCTATGTCACCCATATTTGGAACAACGCAATCGAACATCATGGGGAGTCTCGGGTTGTTGCACTGGATATTTCTAAAGCTTTTGATCGTGTTTGGCATGAGGGGCTTCTAAGTAAACTTCGATCCTATGGTATGCCCAGTCAATTCTGTGCATGGTTGTCTAGCTCTCTGCAAGTGGCGATTGACGGATTTCTCTCAGACACCTTCACCATCAATGCCGGTATTCCTCAAGGGTCCATATTGTCTCCCACTCTCTTCTTACTCTACATTAACGACCTTCTAGTGAAAACTAAAAATCCGATATTTAGTTTTGCTGACGATAGCACACTTATCTCATCTTTCTCTTTGAATGCGCAAACATCGGCTACCGACGCACATCTTCGCAGACAGCATGAAGTATCACGCCTCAACAAAGACCTGGAAGAAATTTTGGCTTGGGGTGACAGTAACCAAGTCGAATTTAACGCTAAAAAAACCCAGGCAGCAGTTTTCTCTAAAAAGGCTAACATTACAGAACCGGAAATAGTCATGGCCAGACACGCAATCCCACTGGCTTCATCTATTAATTTGCTGGGCGTCAATCTTTGAGGAAATATGTCTTGGCATAACCACGTCGTGGCAATCGCCAAGATAGCTTCTCAGAAGCTTGGGGTACTCTTCCGAACCAGAAAGTTGTACACACCTCAACAACTTTTGACCCTATACAAAGCCCAGATTCCACCATCACTAGAATACTGCTCTCATGTCTGGAGCTCTGCACCCAAACATATTCTTCGGCTGCTGGATTCCATCGAAAGGAGGGCTATTCGTCTGATCGGAGACCACGAGCTGACGAAGAACCTCGACAGCCTAGAACATCGAAGACAGGTCGGGGATTTGACTCTCTTTTACAGATATTTTCATGGAAGGTGCTCGGCTGACCTTGCCCTCTAAATTCCGCCCAGAGCGACGATTAGCAGAAATACACGACGAACCACTGCCGCCCATCCATATGTGGTTAAGCTTAGTACTCCTCGAACTTCATTATTTAAGAATTCTTTCATCTGGAGGACTACATCCTTGTGGAACGACCTTCCCGAGGTCGTTTTTCCCAACGAATATAACCTTCAACGATTCAAAACCAACGTGAATCGCTTTTAGCGCACACGCACCACTCCCAGAGTGCCCTAAAGGATTTTTCCTATAGTGCTTGTGTTTGATCATAAAAAAAAAAATTAAGAAGCTGTCCGAGTTATTGCTCTAATTGAAAATGAGCGAAGTCCCGTACGTATCTAATTTGTTGGGTATTCAACAAAATACCATTTCATGAATGGTTTAGCGGTACAGGAGAACTGCTTTGAAAACTCGGCACTTCATTGCTCGAATGCTGCAAACTGAGCTAGCAGCTCGCAATGTACAAATCTGCTTACAAACAGAAATCGTGGGGAAGAAAATATCCGCCCGGTGATCTCAGCCAAAGGTCCTCGTCTTACCAGGGAACACCGAGTTCCCCACTTACAATTTGGTAGAGAACAAACTGACCGGGGTCTTGAAGAATGGTCCAACATAATGTTTACGGACGAGTGAAGATTTTGTTTGTGCGCTTCAGACAGACGTATGCCTGTATGCAGTGAACGTTTTTTTCAATATAACTTTCGGCAGAAGGAAAATTTTGGAGGTGAGTCAGTCATGGTATGGGGAGGCATTTCTTTTCATGGGTGCATTGAGCTAGTTGCTATTAATGACGGGAGGATGACATCCGCTCGATACTTTACAGAGATTTTGAAACCTCATATGCCATATGCGCTATTTATAGGCGAAAATTTTATCTAAATGCACGATAACGCAAGACCGCATGTTGCCAGAATAGTACATGAGTATCTCGAGGAAACTAATGTTACCGCTATGAATTGGCCAGATCGCAGCCCGAGAAATGGCAATTCAACATCAGGCTCCAATCAGTAACCTGAACGAACTTCAAAATACGTTGGAAGTGATTTAGAACAATATGAAACAAGCTTACATACACAGACTCTTTGAAAGTCTACCAAGGCGAATAGAAGCAGTCATAAGGACCAGGAACGGAAATACCCAGTATGGAAATCATTTTCTCCATATTTTACATTATTTAATAAAAAAAGGCCATGACAATAAAATTGTTTTTTTAGAATTTCCCCTGTATATGCAAAATATTCACTAAAACTTACTTCTACTGACACTATTTGAAACATTGTAACTGTCTATAATAAAGTTTTCTACTTTTCTTGGGCATGAATTAGTAGTTTTCAATAAATTAATGTAATGCGATCATTTTTGTGGGGTGTGTATAATTATGCTTCCATTAACTTTATGGTTTCTTTGTAAAATACTAACTTCAAATAAAATTATTTGGGTTCCCTTTCATAAATTTCTACGTATGAAACCATAGAAGCAACTTGTGTAAAAGACATATTATTTAAACCATTAATTAGTTAGTTCTCAAAGGTAACTGGTTGGCAAGAGTAAGTTTGTTGCGAAGTTGTCCAAAGGATCATTATGCAATCTTGTGTAAGGACCCGACAAAGTTTATACTAAGTTATGGTGGATTAGTTTAATAATTTTGTTAGTACTTGCCGAAGTTTAGTAACAGACAAAGTAATATATTTTTTTAATTTAAAAATATTATGTGTCCGAACTAGAGGCATTATACTTCCAACGAAGCGACGACTGACGATTAAATCATTAAAAACATTAAAATTGTATTTAAACAGTATTAATACAGGGTGACAATTTTAAAACTTTCAATGGCTATATGTATTTTCTACACTAAAGAAAAAGAAAAAGAATTTCTGGAAAAATGATTTTAGCAATACCAAAATTAATGAGATTTAAGTACGAAATGCAAACTTTTTAGAGAATATTTAAAAATTGGCATTTGAAATATTTGGCGAGGAAAATTAGAAAATAATTATAAATATTGAAAAATAACCCCAATGCTAAATTAAGACACCGTGCTAAAACTCTATTTTATTTTTACTATAACGCAAATACCTGAGATTTTATCTTTTTGTAAATTCTCCAATAAAATTTACATGTTTTAAAATTTAACGTGCTTGCTGTTGTCATCACTTAGGTATATCTGTAATGTTCTTCGAATTTATCTTAATTTGGAAATTGTGTACCTATTGTATGAAAGAACAAGTAGAAATGGTTTTCTTTCATAGTGCTCAGGGTATATGCTATATGATAAATACCATTACATTTAATGCAAGCCATCTTCACAAGACCATTAACCACGTCTTTATTAGGGATTTGGCTTCAAAATTTCAAAGAACTTGGATTCGTTGATATTAAAAACAAACAACGAATAACTTTGAGTTTGGATAAAGATTGCAGATTGAGGTTATTGGCCAAGTGTCCATAAATCCAAAGGTGTCAAAATGTCATTTAGCAGTAGTTATCGGTGTATCTAGAGAATCTGTCAGGAAATTAATGAAAATCTATAAATTTCAACAACAAAAATTAAAATTTGGCAACGATAATCAGGACAGAAGAATACAGTTTTTTAAAATCATGACAGGGAGAATTACACCCGAATTTAGAATTTATATTGTGGCTGAAAAAGAACGGATTCTGTGGTATCAAACATGGCGCATCTTTTAATGGATAGATTGAGGGCAGAAAAACCGGATATTTCATATTTAATATAATCAAAGCAAGAACGAGCTATCTAATCATTACCCGATTTATACAATATACTATTACGAAGCTCTTTCCATCCAATGTAGTTCCTCCTGAAAAAATTATAATCTTATATGCTCAAAGCAGCAGCAAATTTTTAACGAAAACTGTACTTATTAGCATACGGAATTAATGAAGTCACTTGTATAAGGAGCGAGTTTCAATGAGTACCTACTAAACTAGTAATGTAAAAAAATATTCATTAAGGCTCGTTTGAGGATTCCATTGTATAAGGAAAAACTTCCAGGCATTCAGTTTCCACCTCAACCTATATTTTGATGCAATCGGGTATAAACTTGCATTTTTTTAAGAAACAGGGGGCATTAAATGCACATGTTTGTCCGGATTAAAAGTAGCAGCCCGTGTATTTATTATTGATTTTTATAATCAATTTAACCGTTCCCGAAATCCCAATGGCGAAGGACAAATTTGTTACACCCTGTATATTTTTAAAATTTATCGATTAAAGTTGGTGTAGGTTCGGATATTTATTTGGTCGACACAACATAATCAATCAGCGAAGGATAAATTATAAAACATGACAGAGACCAGCGTATTCCGAGCATTTTTTAGGAATTTGGGACAAAGGAAAAATATAAAATTGCTGATTTAATTACATTCTATTATGGAGCACGTTTTTCCGTAAGGGTCTTTATGGGAGAAAAATAAACAACATTTAATAGAAAGGGGCGAAAATAACGGAAATGATTGATTACGTTTTAGTGCTTTTTTCTTTGGGATTTCGCCTTATATTTAATTATGTTTTCATATGGGACATATGAATTCCAATACTTTATAATTTAGATTTCCATTATTCCTGTATTTCATATTAAAACATTTGGATACATACTACTTATTTTCGCTAATTATTTAAATTTGTTTTCAACTATAATGAAGTGAAAGTAACAGAAATTACACAGAGTCTTTGAAATTTTTATTTAAGAATAAAATAACCGTCAACCAATTGTTTTGTCACGAGGTCATCTACAGAGAATAGAATAAACCTTATTTTTCTTTAAACACAAGCACTAGAGGAAAAATCTTTTAAGATACTCTGGGGGTGGTGCGTGTGCGACTTTAGCGATTCACGTTGGAGGTTATATTCGTTGGGAAATACAACCACAGGTAGGTCGCCCCATGAGAATGAGGTCTTCCAGATAAAATAATTCTTAACTAATGAAGTTCGGGGAGTACTCAGCTGAACTATATTCGACGCTACAGGTGGAATTAAGCGGACAAGGTCAGTGGAACATTTTCCATGGAAATATCTGTAAAAGAGAGTCAAATTACCAACCTGTCTTGGATGTTCTTGTTTCGGGTTCTCTTCTAATCATTTTAGCTTCTCTTCCCATTTTCCTTCTTTTTTGTTCTTCCATTTTGTTTTGTTTCTCTGCTTCTTTGTTGGCCTTAATTTCTTTTCATGTACTAGAAATTATAATATATGACACTCTTTCTTCATTTTTTGTACCTATCCTCTCAGGTGTGCGATAATAAAATAGATATTTGTCGCCGTTATTAAACTGTACCTACTGATTCTCCGATCGTTAAATGTTTTTCCAAGAAGTTTCCTTTAATATCTTGATTTGTTTTGTCGACAGAAAATGGAATATCTAAGGGAATTTCTTTCATACTCCTAGTCGTTTTTTCTGTAAACAAAGGCATTTCGGAGCGAATTTCGATCATGACGTCATTCGTGTATAGTGTGAGACGTAAATTGGCAATATCTAAATCTTCTTGCATATTATTCAAATTTGCATTATAATTATCTGTGATCTGATTATCAAAAGAAATAATTCCTTTATCATTTGAACTAGCCTTACTATTAGTAATATCCTCCAAAACATATATGGTGAACGTTTCTTCTTTGTCTTTTATATCGATTATATCTGCTATAATAAAATTTCTTCATTCTTAGGTAATTTTGTATAGCCTTTATCGTTGTCCAATTCATTTGGTTGTTTTTGAAAAGCTTCCCACAGGCTGTAAAATATATTCCTTGATCGATGTCGTAATTTTTGAATAAGTTTAGTCTATCTTGGCTTACAATTTCTTTGAAACTTTCAAATTTTAAAAGGAAGAATTTTTTCATCGATTTTTTTTATGTAGTTTCCCAAGACACTTCTCAAAGTGTATAGCAGTTGGATCCCAGAGACCAAGGCCGCAGGTCCTAAACCGATTAATTATTATATCCGGATGTAGAGCTGTTGATATTATACTTTTTAATCTATTTTTTTCTACAGCTTTCGACATTCTAAAACAACGGTACCTATTTTAATTAGATACTACCTATATATCTATTAATGAAAACTCTATTATCTAGGTTCTTGACACTTTTTTGATAGTGATTGGCCACGGCCAACGACTATTTACAGAGATGTTTTAACATTTATTGTAAAAAATTAAGATAAAACCATAAAAAACAATCGTATAAAGTACGATTTTTTAAAAAAGGGCTAATCTTCAAACATAGTGATTGACCCTAGGCCAATTTATTTTCAGTGAGGTTATATTAGTGCAAAACTTAACTTAAGGATCATCTATTCATCTAGAAAACACATAGAAATAAGTACAATCAATGGAAAATGGAAAATACCATGCTTTAAAATACACAATTCCTTACCTGAATCGCTTTAAAAACTACGAAATTTACACTTTCACGAACTGAGAGCCGTGTGGATACAATTATAAGTTAAAGATTTACGATATTGTAACTTTGATAGGTTAAAAACAAAACTTGGCTCTACTGGCTAGTGCATAGTAGTAATGATTTTGAGTTTTACTTTTGACGGCCAATCACTATTTGGGGGACCCACAACTACCCTCTTTACCCTGGGTACCTATTTCCTAGAAATCCAATTCTTAAAACGGAAGTAATTAGAATTTTTTTTACGCGGTGGTAAAGATTGGAAAGTTTGTCAACCGGAGTAACTACCTACAGACCCTAATGATTCTACTAAAAGCGAAGTCAACGCAATAATGATTTTGTTAAATAATAACCTAAAACCCACAAATCTCTTGAAAACTACTGCTCAAAAATAATAAATTATGGCATTATCGGAAAGAGATTTAAACGTTCTTTAAAATAATATACCACTTAACCCCCTTCCCATTTAAGATTTTAGTGGTAACATCTATCCCTCCATGTGGCTGCAAATATTTTTTAAATCTTTTTTTCTATACCCTTCACAATAAGATTTTTCTTTCCGATTTTAATATTATTTATCGGAAGCATAGTAGAAAGTATTCAAGTTAGCACCCTGTATATTATATTACAGCAATATTTCAGAGAGCAAAACAACTTTACTGTGACTAAGTGCGACATCATTTAAATACAATAAATAGGCAAAAATATAGACGAAGTAATTTTATTGTCATATTTAGGTGTATAACGGCAGTAAAATTGTAAACTGCAAGTCTACAACACTAGCAGGCAGTTTTTTATGCTTATATGATCGATTGCTGGTGTTTGACCGCAAGACTGCTGACAAAAGAGTATCTACACTAACAGTTGTACGTGGTTTAAAATTCAATGCTGCTTGTAAGATATAGGTACTATATTTTCATTTGTAGATATTATTTTAAAAACAAGAACGCTACCACATAAACCTCACGTATAGAAAATCTTGTTTTAACATTTCTTTGTTATTTTTCAGCATATAAAATAGACATAGTAGCGCCATCTATTGTCTATACCTTTGATTTCTTGGCTATATGTACACTGCTGTGCAAAAAAGTAGGACAGCGTTTCAGTTGTATTAATATGCCTTTGATCTCAAATAGTTAAAAAAAAGTAGGACAATTTTATTATTATTAAGGTAATTATCACAATTATATTAAATATGATATATGGTGCTCGACTAAAACATTCTTTGCATACCATATTTTTCAGACGAAGAACAAGAAATGACATTTTTTTATTTTCACATATTTTCTTCTAATTTTAATGTTTGTGATAAATAATTAATTCAGAATTAAAAGTGCTTAATCAGCATTAATCTATTAAACTAAGAATCAAAAATAAATTAAAAACCTTGTGTTGAGGGGAAACAATGAGAAAATAAAAAGTTTTGGTCTAAATATAAAAATCATTGTTTTATTAAAATATCATTGCGCCATGACTTACATGAACTTCATTGAGTCGTTGTAGAATTGAACTCAACAGCAAGGATTTCTCATAACGGCTCCTTCCACGTATTCTATCGATGGTGTTATTTATTTCGTATTTTTAATTTTCCCATAATTTTCTCTATTTGCATCATGTTACGACCACGTAACATAAGCCTAACTTATGACGACAAAAAGCGCTGTCTTACCTTTTTCATCAATCCATAGGGATTATAATTCGGTTCCTGTACATATGTTTATAAAATATGCAGACTCTACGTCTTCACTAATTATTTTAACATTTTGATGCACACCAATCCCTGATACATAAAACTCCATATGATGTTATAAACTCGTAAAATCTGACCACATGCGGCGTACGCCACAGGTACAGACAGGTTGTTATTTGACAAGTGTTTTAATCTCGAAACGTATGCTAGCATGCAATGTTATTAAATATAATGTGAAGTGAACATTTGAGAAAGTTTATAATAAGAAATAAAGGGCTTAACTCGTCTATTAATCTTATATCTACAATAGCAAAGTACGTAATTAAAAATACAGTTTCGGTCTCAAAATACTTATAATACTTAATACTTTGAAATCGAGACTTAGTGTCTTTTTAATTATATAGGTACCTATTAATATCAGAAGAAAAATGAACGATTTTTTCCAATCTAAATAGCAAGCAAGTTCTGTGCACCATCACATTTTTCCCATTATTATTAGAGCCGATTACACAAAAGACTTCATAATTACACTAAATCTCTTTAAAACACCAAATTTAACACACAAACACACATACGAGTTTCTAATTAGTTTTTTGAAGATATTATTTATTGCACCTAAGCGACCTACCTATATTCGACATCGACATCGAAAGTTTAAATTTGTTGTTTAACGATTATTATTAAATTTATTATTAACTAGGTGTTTAGGTTCTAAGATATAACTGTCTATTTGCGTTTAATATTCGCTGCTTATATGACTTTTATTATAACGATGTATTTATATATCATATATTTGTGCTCATCAATCGCAATCATCTTATATATCTAAATTTGTACAGTATTAAACAGTATCGACTCCGTCCCTGTTGCCAATCTTCCAACTTGTTGGTTTTCCTAAAGAAATTGGTTGGGGTAAATAAGACGGGGCGAATAGGGTGACATTACCAGAGAGTAGGGAGAGAACTCTTATCTGTAATGTGTTTTGCAAGAGGCCGTTATCGTCGGGGAGCTGCAGAGAAGTTTCCTTCTTATGATACCCTAATAATTAGAGAGAACATGTAATCTGTGCCGTAAATAGAATTTTGAGATGTTTGGGGCCGGGTTAGGTCAGAATGTAAATTAACCCTAGTCAAGCGGGGAATTTACTGTAATACCCGGTTAATTTAAATTAAAATAATATGTTTTAAAATTTTTTAAAAACGTGAATCCTAACAGCATAATAGATCCAATGAAATAAATACATCGTATGAAATTAGTAAGTAACTGGTAACGAATAGGTGTAGGAAATTTGATAATACAATAATATAAATTATAAACGATAACAGCAATTATAAAAAATATTCTAGAGCTTGCATTACGGCTTTACTTAAATAGTACACCGATATACTTCAATACAGGGTGTAATTGGAAATGACGTATTATATTTAAATGGGTGACTCCTTGGGTGTCCTATAGAAGCGCTACATATTATTTTTTTTAATCGACCGTTTTCAAAGTGGGGCAACAAACACTCTTACTCTGGTTAGTCCGCGCTACTGTACAACATTTCATCCAGACCCAATGGCAATGTTGCCAAATTTAATGTAAAACTGAAATTGCAAATACATTATAAAAATTAATTATTTATCTGCCTACTTGTATTTATCTTTATACCTAAAGAGTGAGCAAATCCAGGCACAAACAGTCATTTTTTTTTCTTTTACATAGGAACACTCCTGGAATCACTTTATGCTCGAAACATCTTAGATTTTGATAGCAACACAGAACACAATAAATTGAAACAGAAAAGACAGTTTTTTTTGAAAATACACTATCAGATCATTAGATTTAATTAAAAGCGACGCGACGAAATTTCACTTGTTCGTCAGCGACATCCCATATTTTCTGTCAAACGGCAGCTGTTGCGTCTAGAAGAAACTACCGGTCTTAAACTGAACAATTTAGTTTCATTGCTAAACAATATTCATAATTTGTTTATGAATTAGGAAGATATACAAATAAACCGAAAAATTATTACAAACACGTGTACCACCGACAAAGCCTAGCGGATTGCAGCGTGTGTATTGGATTATGAATAAAATCAAGCGTATTCCGACGCTGTCTGTGTTAAACTGACAAGCTCGCAAGCGTACAGCAACATGTACGAACTACTTCTGCTCAGCCGTAGTAAGCCGAGTATGTGCCATTTCGTCATTTTGAGTTTTGAACGCAGGGTTGTTCCAGACAATACTTTTGTACCGAAAGCGGTACACTTTACAAGGTATTGGCTGCATTCAACAGAACCCATCAATTTATAAACCGGGGACGTCACGATACGCATTGATTTATAGTTCTGCTGAATGCATTTTGTCAGTTTTTTGTTTGCTTAGGTTACCTTCTAAATATTTTCTTCAAATTTTACATTTTATTCTGTGTGAAATGGACAATTTTATTTTTAATGCTCCTCTTCACTAACAGAGATCGTGTATAAATGTTTTTATAGTTTTAATTCACTTCTTTCGTATTTTTTTATAAATTTTACTCCTCAACCTGACAAACAAAACTGACATAGATCGCTAAATCACAAATCGCTTTTTAAATTCGATGGAAAAAATGGCGATTTCCCATCGATTTATGAATCCAAGGATTCGTTTTGTTATGTAGGGCTGTTGAAAGTAACGACTTATTTTTAAGTTCACTTTCTTGGTGAAGATAACGACCTTTTTTTTAAATTCGCTTCCTTGGTGAAGGTAACGACCTTTTTTTTCTTAGAACTCTAAGTTTTTTTAAGTTGGTGTCCAGTGAAGTAGCGTCCTTTTTTTTTAGGCGTCGGGCTGGTACATTTCCATAAAATTCAGTACAATTTTGCCGATCCATCCGGTACAAAAATTTAAAGCTTGGAATAACGCAGTTTGAGGTAGTTTGAACGTTTCCTTCAGTTCGTTCGTCATGTGTGTCATTTCTAAATTGAAGAAATTGTATTTAAAATGTGTTTAAACAAATAAATCTGTGCGAGAAAAAATGGGACCAAAATTAATTAAAACAATGTTCCCGAGTATTCTTCCATGTGAATAACTGCTATTTATAAGATTATGTGAGAGATTTTTTCCACTTCGATTCTGTGTGGTTTGTGTGAAATTATGAAACTAATAATTGTTTTTAAATAAGTAAAAGCAGGAGAGCATGTCGTTGGTGTTCGGGCAAAATGTCGTATGTTAAAAACATTAACATTTAGAATGGTACGACATAAAGACATCTTGCAATATGGTTGTTCACTAGACAAATATTGGACATTTTGTTAATGGGAAATAGCTTGTCACCTATTAGATACAGACATTGTGATATTTGGCAGTTGTGTGAGCATTGCGAAACTATTTAACTTACGACAAAAAACAATTTTGCCCATTTTGTGACATATGACATTTTGCACGAACACCGACGATGTGTCTTAAATAACATTGCATTTTTTTAAAAGAGTTTGAAAGATAATAATTTAAAAGGTCAATGACGTTTGACCTATTTACTTTCCTGTACTTGTGACGAATTTTAAATTTTTGTGTGATAATACCATTATTTATTTTGCAAAACATCCTTCGCCGTCGCGTCGGTTTTCTGGAATCATATTTGTTCATAAATGATAGAATGAAAAATTGTTAGAATTATAATTTTTTTTCTAAAGAGTTTGCCGTGTAGATATGACAACACCGGCTGAAATACGCTGACGTCTATTTACACTACAGACCTTTTATTTTATTGATTGCGACTGTCGTCAGTAGCGGCCATGTAAATTTTCAGATTTCATATAAAGTGTATAATTTCGCTTAATAATTCAAAGCGCCATAATATATGGTTATTTTTTTTGAATTTATTTTCATCTCAGGATTGCCGGTTTAAATAGAATACGTAATTTCCATAACACCCTGTATTGATTACTTATACTAACTAGTAGAAACTATTTCAGCATTATAGCAGTCATTCGTCACTGATAAGATAGTAAAAGCCGTTGAACGTTTTCTCGCCTAAAATTTAAAAGTCGTCTGAAGGTATTTTAAATTTAAGATATTCCAGCCGAGATAAATATACAAAACCTATTTTTGACATTTGACATTTTTTTTTCTAAAATCTCACTAGTACCACACTACCGGTTGAAGAATAGTGTCAATTTATATGAAACTAAAATATGTTTCTCAATTATTGGCAATAAAAATGTTTTAATTTTCTGAACAAAACCCTGTTATATTTGCATACTTTTAGAATTCCAACGCTCTAAGCATAGTATATTGGTGGCCTTAAAGCCCTATTACATTAATCAATGTCTGCAGTGAACATGAAGGCTGAGAAAGGATCAATTGAATCGGTGAGTGGAAGAAGGGTCCAAGTGCAGAAATACACATTATACAGGAAACGAAAAAAAGTAATTATTTCAAAAAGGAAGGAGAATTTCGTGTTGGTGTGCACAGGTAACTTTTTCCATATGCTACTTGGAGTTGTTTTATAGAAAAATAAGATTTATTACCATATCGGAAATATGACTTTTTGCCAAAAATATTTGATGATTTTGAACCCTTCTTCCACTCAGCTGATTTTTGCAATGTATTTTTATTGTTTATTCTTTTATTTTGTTTTGGAATGGAAAATTCCATAAAATATAAGGGATAATAAAAGAGTAGATACAAGGTGTAATCAAAAAGTTTTATTCAACAGTTTCGGCAGTGGTAACATTCCATGAAACAATGTGGTAATAGAACTCTAAATCTTCACCACTTACGTATTGTATAATCTTCCTTAAGTCCTGGATTTTCTTATCGTTGATAGGTACTGGTTCGGAATAGGTTTTGCCATTTGGGAGCTCTGGCCTCATGTTCGGTTTAACCAGTTTAAATGTGGAGGAAATCGCACCGCCAATAAACTCGGAAACTGTTACATGGCCTGGAGTTGTAGCGTCAAAAACGAATTCGCGATATTTTGAAACACTAAAAACATTGTTGTTTCCCTTTTCGACAGGCTTGCAGCTTTTTTTGTAATACTGTGGCCACCAGTTTTTGTAATCAATAATATCCTGGTAAGAGACTCTTTTAAACTGAAATGGCTTGTTGACCCTACTTCTCAAAATCATGCTCTCGTATTCTTCTGGGAGATAAACTCTGTCCTGCTTTTTGACTACCCTTTTTAATGTACCGAAGTCGCGGTCACAAGGAAGGAAAGAGTGTCCTCGAATTGGGAAGTAATGATAAATCTTTGAAAAGCGTCCGGTTTCCTGAAGAGCCAACAAAAATCGAACCATGGTATTATTTCGGTTTTGTCCAGGGCAACCGTCCGAAAAAATATGCAACTCTTGAACCTCTGCTGGTATGCGATTTTGTATATAGTCATGTAGAAAAGTACACACTTCATTTGGCGTCTTTTTAGCCTGTCCCTCATGATAGGTATAGAAGTATCCACTGGAATCCGTTAGATTGTGGATCTCAAATAAGTATACCCATAGCTGTCTATAATAAAAAATTTCCTGTACGGGGATATTAGGAAGTGGTAGGTTTTGCATGTAATCGAATGTGATTCCAGCCACTTGAGGGTTATCTTTACATAACTTTTGAACTTCTTGTAACTTATTATAAAATTTCTTGGCTCGCCTTTTATGAACCATTAATTCAGCTGCCACCACCCGCTTAGCATTGTCATTTAGATTCGGATTCCTTAGTTTAGTGCCTAGTTCCTCACAACTCGAACACACATCAACTTGGGGTCGCCCGAAGCGAAGTTGAAAGTTTTCTTTGAAATATTTTAAGTAATATTCATATTTTACTTTATTTCGTAATTCAGGATACTTTTTAAGAAATAGGGAATGCATTGCCTTTACTGTTAGTGTTGCATCCAAGTAAAAGATAGTTTTTGAACTATAATGTGCCTGTTTTTTTGGAAAGGAGTCTATGTGTTCTTTAATATTAATAAGTATATTGGAGGGCAATACATGAGGTCTTCTATTATGTTTTCCTCTCATGTCATGAGGAGATTTTCCTGCTGAAACTAATTGGCTTAAACGTTGAACCTGGTGATGAGATAGTGCATAAAGACTCATGAATGCTTTTTTGCAAACACTTCTGCGTTGATTCTCACTATTCAATGCAAAAAATGAGAACGTATTACTTTTTTTAAAGGTATTACCTTCAGTGGGCTTATGTTTTTTACAAGGTCTTACTTCTATTAAACCCATTAGGAATGTATCTTGCTCATTTTTCGGTTGACCAGCGTATAACTTGGCAATAGTATTGCTTTTGACTTCTTCGGAAAAGAATTCTGTGCAGTTCAGCTTGCATCTGAAAAGAAAAGTACTTTTCAAATGCAATATACATAAATGCACAATATGCAAACTTGACACAATAAAAGTAGGTCGAAAATTTGTTGCCCCAAGTTTGTGATACATTTTAATAATGTTTTTCTTTTCTGTAAATTTTTTCAAGTAGGTATAGTGGGTAAGCATTTTACAAAATAAAGTAAAAAATGTAAATTATGGTACTTACAGACAGGGGGGACCGGTTTTCTTGGCTTCTTTAATATTTCCCGATGTACTACTCGTGTAAGATTCACCGGCCAGACGTGCATTTTTGTGTTTTGTGGCCTTCCACATATCTACGTTTCTAGCTCTTTTTCTGCCTTGCGGTTGATTACTCTCGTTACCTCTATCATTTCCATCTTCACTATCTGAACTTGCCATTTTAATAATTTTAACAAATTTAAAGTACTTAATCTTTTTCTCGTTTTTCGCACTCGCTAACCGGCACGATAACTAATACCAAATAACCTCTAAAGGCGACAAAAATCACCTGACGCAGTCGAACACGTACTGCATTGCCTATTTATTGAGTTGAAGAACGGTCCATGCGACGCACATGGACCGTTCTTCTGCTCAGCCCGTTTCGCAGCTGGGTGATTGTTGGCAAACGGTATTGAATTTTGGACCTTATTTGGGCTCAGTCGATGGATGGAGGAAATTTCAACAAAATGGCTATCTCACTTTAAAATGTCAAAAATGGTCACTTGGACCCTTCTTCCACTCACCGATTCATTATTGTATACAGGGTTTCCCGAAATTAGCGCACAATATTTCTAGGGTGTAATCTAGACCCCAAAAATAAGACCTTCATATAAACATGAAACTGAATAGGCCTCGTAAGAGAAAAGCGAGATACTTAGTTTAAAAATAAATATTATAATTATTATGTTGAAAAATGAATTCGTTGCTAATTCATACTTGGAAATACTTGTTTTGAAATTATATTTTTAAACTAAGTATTTCGTTTTTGTGTATAGTACGTTTCGCCACGGTCATCTCGCCGTGGCCACTTCGCCGAGGCCGTTTCATCGCGAGGACCATCTTGCCGCTGGCGAGTTTGCAGCTTGGTATTTTTTCAAAACATAAGTTTATTATAAGAATTAATTGCCTAATGGGTAGAATGTGCAAGTAATATGATCTTAGTCTCTAGTAGCAAAGGTTAATGTAATAGGTTCACGATGCCACACTTGCAAAGGTGAGGTAGAAGAGACTTTCACAAACTTAGAGAGACGGGCAGAAGATAGTCTAGAGGCAAGTAATAAATGAAACTAAAAACTTTAATTAAACGTTAAAGATTTGAGAAAAGTCATAAGAAGGAAGCGAAGGAAGAGAGGTAACAGCTGATAAGAATTAATGACTAGGAGGAAATATTTCTCCTGAGCGACATTGGGCCAGGCCGTGATAGAATCTTAATTTGTGGAGACAATACAATATGATGTATCTGCAAGAGACGGCATTTTTAAGTCCTCAGCACCTCTATTTTGTCAAGTATATAGAATTATTGCTGAAGTTTATGGAGAAGTAGTACCGATTTTCTATGCCTGCTAAGTCACTCAACTAAGTACAAAAAAATCTCTTGGCAGCGAAGTGGCCCGCGGCGAAATATCCCTCCCCCACTAATAATGCGGTCCCAGTTGAAACTGGCTTGCTAACAGGCCACTGCCATCTTCAACGTATGTGAATCTACAATTGACTGACAGTGAAGATGAAACTGCCTCCCGTATTATATACAGCTGACTCGCAGAAGACTAAAAGAAACTAATATTCAAAGTGATGACTACCCCATGGCATAACAAGCTTGGTAGAAGGTTATTTAACCTAATAGAAAGAACAAATATTCTCTACCAAGATCGGGGTGAACAATAAACCTTAAGGTTGCAGAGATAGAAGCTTGGGCCATACACCCGATCCCGCCTTTAACCCACCAACCATATATATTTTATTTTTTGAATCCTAACTTTTAAGCTTCTCTGTATATATATTTTTTTGTTTTCAAATGAACCTTCAAGTTATTCAATCTTTAAGGTCAAGGCGGTTAAACTTTTCTATGCCTGCTGCTTCTAAGACTAAAAAATATTTTAAAAATTAACTAAAACTAACTAAATGAAAACAATATAACGGTGATCGATAATGAATTCAGTAGTTCATGGTACCTTGAAAGTCTTAACATATTATATAATTTTAAAAAGCCAACTTATTAAGATCTATATTTGCTTTTCCTATAAACTTATTTTATTAAAGAATAAAGTTTTAGAAAATTGAATAAGAATTCAAACGACTTATCAAAGTTTACAGATTAAATTCTCCTTAATTCAATTTTAGTTACAATTTATTTATGCCCATTTTATAATACCTGTCTGAAAATATTTTAGTCAAGTCGAGATATCACCGCGCCGGGAAATCCGACGGAGATTTTCACCTCATAGCGATTTTCCATGACCCGATTTTACCCCAAATCGATGGCAATAATAAAAAAAGCATGTGTAAGTTTTGGAAAAGTAATTTTCCCTCAACCGAGTTTCAACAACAAAAACATTAATCTTAAAAAATTTCCCGGTTTCTGATATAAAGAAAGGAACATCTAAGAAGCACTTCATTGCATTTCGTGTTTTATGCTAATCGAAAAAAAAATTAGGTTAGAAACATGGTTTCTGTGTTTAGGATGAATAGGATATTTTAATACATAATTGAACAATGAACCTAAATAACGTTGTAAGCGATAACAAATAAGATTTTCAGCAACTTCAAGAATTATTTAGACTGTATCGTCTCATTAACAGATTTAATTATCAAAGACGATTCCTCTTACTTACAATTATACTAATTTCTTCTCGAACGAGTAGTAAAAGTAGTATTTTTGGAAAAATAGCCGATGCCTGAGGAATTGCTCGGTTGCTCCTTATGGTAACAGTTCTTTTTTGGCATGTCAGCGGTCCCAATTTTAAAAGATTAAGTATATGTATAGGTTTTTCTGTATTAGGAATATCTATTATTGTTCAGTGTTTCGAATGTCTACATAATGATAATTATAATATTTTATTAGTATTTTAGACACTGAAATTATTTAAAAAAGACTAACGCCTTTTAAGTTCTATCGAAGCTTTGCTATCGACAATTAATTTTTTTCAATTCACCAGTAATAATTGTGTTCTAACTTTCACTAAGTATACCAATTTTGACTTAATTTTCCTTTTCTTGCAATAAATGTTAAAATTATTATAACCATATAAAATATATTGTTATTAAACATTATTATTAATATGTGTTGAAAAAAGATCGATACCCCGGAATAACTCCAGTGCATCGCATTGCAGCGGAAAATGTATAGGGAAAAAGTTGTTTGGTATTGAAGGAGGAATAATTTGCAATTTAAACCACCCCCTCACTCCCTCAACCCCCGGGCGCCGGTGGGGGTAAGTTAAGATTTTCAAATAGAACCCCATATTTTTTATTGGCGTATCGTGTTCTCCGATCAAAAATAAACATCTTTTGTCCGAATAATTTTTTCATTCGGGATCATCCTTCACCAAGAATCACCATGAGAAAGACAAAACCAGAACCGTGCGAAAATCACGTTTTATCCCGGAAATACTCTTTTCCTCTGCCTTGTACTAAAAAATGCTCCTGGAATTCAAACAACTTTACGCCAGAAAAAAATATGCAGTTCCATTTCAAAATCTTAACTTACCCGCACCCGTGCTCAAGGGTTGAGGGGTGTGAGGTGGTTTAAATTGCAAACTATTCCTCCTTTAAAACCAAACAACTTTTTCCCTAGACATTTTCCGGTGCAATGCGATGCACCGGAGTTATTCCGGGGTACCGACTTTTTTCAACACCGTGTATAATTTTGGCGTATAAATCTAATTTTAGAAAAAACAAAATGACCTTTTTCATTAATAAAAGTCACTGAATTTGAAAATATAAAATTAGTCAGAAAGAAATTATGGGTTCGTTATCAAAGAGGAACTAAAAATGGACTAGACATTTAAAAAAAAGTGTTCTAATGTTACTAAATAAAAGAAAATATAACCATAAATAATACCATAAATCTTTAAACAAGATTTGTCTCTTGAAAACCGTCTTCGTGTTGAATGAAGGCTTGAATCAGACAAATGTGTTACCTGCAAAGTTCTCATTTTGACTAATGTCCAGCTTTAAATGATCATAAAAAAGGTTTTTCTGTTTTCAAGAGATGTGATGGAAGATCTTTCGGAATCAAGCGGTTGAAGAAACGATATTTTTATTAAGTTTTTTAATTGTTATTAATTTTCTTAAATGTCATTGATGAATTGAATGAAATTGAAAAAGGAACGAAATATTTTGAATCCTAACCAGTGGCGAATCCAGGGGTGGATCAAGGGGGCATGAGCTCCCCCATAATTTGAGAAGACGTAAATTTATAAGATATAAAAGTTAAATGTATGTAAGAAAACACTGAAGTTTACAAAATATGTATTTTTCATCAGTTAATCACAAAAACAAATGTCGAGGAAAGAGACATGCACTCCCAGTGTCACGGAGCATAAGTGTCCGCTTAAAATAATCTATAATACTAACAAAGTCGGCTGAAAATATCTTCTAAAAACCAAGCTAAGAACCACGTTGTTCTTCCCTAATAGCCGATCAAGTCGTAAATTTATTTCCTTATCTGCTATAACTTATAACTAACTTCTAATACAGGGGGCCATATACAAGTGCGTTTGGCTCTGGTGGTTCTGTCCAGCTTAAGGGTGGATGCGTTTAAGGGTGTATGCTGATATGTATATCGAATTTTAATTTTTTTCATTTCGTTCCTCTTGGATCCGCTACGGATTAACACATCACTGGCCGTTACTCACCCTTTATTTATATTTTTGGTTAATTAATTAAACAAAGTGGATTTTGTTAATTATAACTTCTTATTTTCCTCACTAACTAACTTCTAAGAATATTTTCTAATCTTCTAATATATTATAATATATATTTTTACTAAACAAATAATGTTTTTGGTTCGTAAATTATTTTTATTTTTTTATTTTATCATTCGGCTGTTGTTGCAAAAGCGAATTATTTAGTACAGACCGCACCAGTCTTATTTTAATTTTAAAATTTGTTATGATTCCGTGATTAAAACCTAGTTTTCATTTAAAAGCAGACATGTATCTAGCTATTAGCTTATGAGCTCAGTGGTGAAACTGTGAAAATTGATTCCGATTATGTAGAACGGACGCTAGGGGGCATAACAATAATATAATAGTAATTTGCCGATTTCTCTACAATTTGCTTATATAAGGTATATTGAAAATACTTACAAATAAATTTCTCATGTATCATGAACAACTTTGCTTGCATACTTTTCTCTAGCCCTTCAAATAAAGTGGTTGGGGTAACGCAAACATTGATTGGGAAAAATCAATATATCAGGACCGCCTTATCTAAAAGTATTAAGATTAGGCAATCATGTGTCATTTAAAAGAGGCTATCTTGCTCTTACAGCTATACTACAAGCGATATCTATTTTATTTTTACTGTAGTCGCTAGACTAAAGCTTTAACATATTTTATGTTCTTTCTCGAAAAACTTAAATTCGATGGTAAAGATGTTATGACACCGTTACAAAGCGGAATAAAGGCCAGAGCAAACAGTGGACACCGCAAGTTCCTTTTTTCTAACCGGAAATATCGATGAAAAATTAATTTACATAGTTACTACTTATTAATCGTCCCGGTAATTACATGTTTTTAAAAAATCAGAAGGCATAAGAAGACATCTTTTTAATAATAATATTGGGAAGAAAATTCAAATTGTTCATTTTGAGATTCATTGGAAGCTTACCCACTCCACTTATTTTTCGGAGATGTCGAGACTGGTAGTAACTGAATCATTTTAGCATATATAGAGTTTAATCCCCAGGTTACTACTCGGACCTTAGCTTTTGATTTGAAAATATCACGAAATACCATTCAAAATATTTTAAAGAGCATAGATAAGTTAATATAGTATATAATAAAAAATATTTTTAATCGGTTATGGTAGGTAAGCGTTGCAATACCTCGGAAATGCTCTATTGCCGTAATGACGGCGATTTGGATATCGCACCACATATACGAATCACTTGACGGCTCTTCCAATATTATTATTAAATATTTGTTTCCAAAGTCTTCTTAGTTTTACAATATATGTAATTATGGCAGCGATTAATTAAATTAAGTAAATATATACATTACTTTTCATCGATATTTCAAGTTAGAAGAAAGATAGGAACTTGCGGTTTTCACCGTTTGCTCCGACCTTTATTCCTCTTTGTAACGATGTAATAATATCTTTACCATCGCATTTCATTTTTTCGAGAACATACATAAAATATGTTATCTCTGTAGCAGGCACCATCTAGCAACTACAGTAAAAATGATATAGACATCGCCTGTATTGTAGCTAATAGAGCAAGAAGAACTTTGAAATAACACTAATTTTAATACGATAAGGCATTCCTGAGATATTGAATTTTTTCCAAATCAATGTTTACGTTACTTTATTCGAAGGGTTAGAGAAAAAATTATGTAAGAAAAGTTGTTCATGATACATGAGAGATTTATTTTTAAGAATTATTATATTAGTATACCTTATCTAAGCAAATTGTAGATAAATCGGCTGTTAACAAATTACTATAATTGTTACGCCCCCTAGCGGCCGTTCTACAAACTTGCAAATAACTTCAAGCAATTTCCCATGGCAACTTTTCCTAGAAATGTTTTTTTTCCGGAAGCTGTACGGTGAACGGTTTCCGAGATACAGCCTCGTACCTCGCTTAGTTGGACACCCTGTACATACTAAAATGTATTTTAATAAATATTTGAGTTATTTTCAGGCTAAATAAAGGGATACATTTGTTCAATTATAGATTTAATGAAACTATTTGGAATACAAGTAACCTGTTTGTTTAACGTCCAAGGCATTATTCAGACTTTATTCGTCAACATCGTCCCAATTTGTTTTGCTTATTATAAGTATCCACAAGCTGCTTTAATATTGAGCGAACGTATCCCAAACAGAACTAGCTGTATTCCAACAATTTTCAGGAAAAAAATTTATCATTATTAATTTTATGGTAAAGATTTTTAATATGAATTAAATTGTTTTTTCAAGAACCGTCTGACTAGAAAAATGCACAGACCGTTTCTATTTGTATTGACCATACTATCCTGAAAAATATTGACATGAAAAATCACATCATCACCTAAAATCAGTAGCGTACCACCTTTTGTGCAAAATACTACAGGTCGAACAACTTTTCTAACTAAAATATAATAATAATACTAATAATAAAATACATATATTGGTAAATTAAGAAATTTAAAAAATTAAGACGTACCGAGATTCAGCTAGTGTTGGTTATCTAACCACCATATGTGGTTTTAAAATTGAAAATAATATCTATCTAAAATTTTTTCGGGGTTATTAAAAAATAAAGATTGTAGCAAAAAGTATAAACCGTTGCGGACATATAGTTTATTTAAATTTTTCTTCATAAAATGATCTATGATCACACTGAGATATAGCACATCATAAAGTACCACTATGTATACTAAAATTAAATATATGAAACCTTATACTTATATATAATATCCAACTTAACGAAAAAATTCAGAAAAATCAGTTCGTTCCTACCCATCTCAAATTTAAAATATTTTGGAACTTTCATACAGTCATAGCGATAATATTAAAGAAAAAAGGATATGATTTTATGGCGTCTTTCGTCATAACTTTAATAGCTCTTATTGCAAATTTACTTGTTTCTCGTCAGTAAGGCTAGAGTCTGACAAAAGGAGAAACATTTTTGCAACGCTATCAAGTGCCCAGCATGGATGTCTGCGGTAGACGATCAGTTGCAGTGGGCGATTGTTATTAATTGGCGGACCAAAATTTAATATGCCAAAACGGTGAATTAAGGGTTGAAGATGTCACGGTTAGTATTATACTGCAGCAGACATTAATTCTGGGTACTTGATAGGTGTGGCAAAAATCCTTTTCCTTTTGTGAGACTCCAGCTTTACTGACGAGCCGTGATACGGCGAAACGCGTGTAAGGGTGAGTTTGCCATTAGGAGAAGGATACATTTTGTGAAATGGGCTACTTCTTCAACCTTTAATTCTCCAGGTTGGCATATTTGGTCCACCAATTAGTAACAACCGCCCACTGCATCTGAACTTTTCTAAGATACTGCTTTAGGTCGGTAAGTACATCGTGGCGAGTATTATTATGCCGTGGACACTAATTCTGGGAACTTGATAGCGTTCCTTTTGCTTTTATTAGACTCTAGCCTTACTGACGAACCGTGATATGAAGAAACGCGTCCAAGGATAAGTTTGACAAAAGGAAAAGGCAAAAATTCTATTTTTGTGTCAAGATAAGGTAAGCACTATAAATTAATGATATAGAAACTTTTCGTTACCAATATTTTATTGGTAACTTTAGATTGATATTTAGCTTATTTTCAGAAATTTCAAATTTAGTTGCCCAGTAGTGCGAGGAAGAAAATCTTAATATAGCTTTTATAAAGACCTAATATAATTCGAAACGTCGTTATTTTTTAATAGCAAGATTTTGTCTGCATGAGTTTACCCGATAAGCTCTACCTGTCACTTATAATATGATATATTAGAAAAGTAGGTGAAGGTAAAAGTTCTGGAAATCTTATAACGTGCACAAATAATTAAATTGTTCGACAAATTTCCTTACAAATACATATCAAAATTTTATACTTACATTACAATATACATTTTGGTAGCTATCTTGCAAGACTGATTCCTGTATTTAAAAAAATTTAAATCTCTCAACATACGATATTTGACCTAGTGCCAGGAAAAATATTTATTACCCAAAAGAATATCGAGTATCGTTCAAGTACGGTCACACTTGGCTCGACAAAATGGGAGTTATTGCGTCACGGAGGTATCGGAATACAGTAAAACGCATTTTAAGGCCTCGGATCGCCTATAAAAGTCCCTAAGTTACCTTGTTTGGTTATCAGTTTATTTACGACTTCATCGGCTGCACCGAAAACATGTATATTAAGGTAAGACATCTAAATTAAAATCCAATATATTTCTAAATAAGTAAATCCATAAACTGAGTTCTCTTACTTAAGAAATCTTGTCTCTATAATAAGAAACGCCATGCATTTGGGCTAAGAAAATTAAATTTACTCCCCTTCATTTTATTATAATATTATGTACCTACGTAAGTTTTTGTCATAGAACCCATTTTTTCGCATACTAGACTGCAAAAATAAATGTCCTTGGCGCAACGGACATGTCGCACACGTGGACAGTGCCATTTCGAACTGCTAATGATACAATAAGTACTATTACAGAAATATATGTATTCATTTTAAGGTATTCTTAAATGTTATTGGATAAAAATAATAAAAGTTCGACACAAGAATCCTTAAATTGTAAAATAAAAACGGTACCTAAAATGCGGCAGGTGCATAAGTTCAGAATATTTTAACCGCGAATGTTTCATATTGTATTTATATTAAAAACAAATTAAAAAACCTTACATTTTCCAAACATAATAAATAAAAATAACAGAATCCAGTTGTTACCTTCAAAGCCAATTCCATATCCATTAAAATTTTAATTATTTCACAAATAATTTCTCCAAATTAATTCATTTCGATAAAACCAAACACATTTTTCGTTTGACCATTCGAGTAAAAAAGGTGTAAATTTTATTATTCAACAGCAGTATATTCGGCATTGGCGATAGATTATTTTGTAAAAATGTATATTAAACGCGGAAACATGGCTCAATAACTCACAATTATAATAGATCAGCTTTATTACGTTTTTTATTCGCCTTGGTTACAAATATTTTTTGAAATTTATTTTTATAAATGTTTTCATTGTCTGTAGCAAAATAAAAGAAAAATGTTTCCAATCCCTCCTCCAATTTGAAATAGCTGCACATTCCAAATTGTATACTAAAATGAATGTTATTAATGATGAAGTTAGTTGAGAAAGATTTAGATGACGCTAATACAGTGTAAATGATAAAAATTGGGAATTTGTGCTTTATTGGAAAATAAAAATTTCATTAAGAAAAGTTGCTTTGAATTCAAAATCATGTAAACCTGCTGAATTTAATAACCCTGAGATATAATTTTTTTTAAAACCCTAACAAAAAAAAATCTTCATGATAATAAATACATTTAGTAGATAAGATTACTTCGGAACTAACATTTGATTTTATTTCCTATGCTAATATGACAAAGGAAGAAATTAGAGATTTCCAACTAGGGAAAATATTGTATAAAATGACAAAAATTCTGAGCAACTTTTGTTAATAAAATGTTTCGATATTTTGTGAAAAAAGGCGCTTTATCTATATACAGAAAATAAAAATAATACTCTGGTCAAGGCCTGCTTGATTTCATAAAAATCAAAATATGTTAAATTTTATTTCCTACTCAAGCAGGTCTAGATCCAAAATGGTCAAACTTAATTCAATTGAATTCTAGGTTATGTGACTAAAAATTCAAAAGGAAACAAGTCAACAATATTAACAGGAAAATACATTACAAATAAACCGTACGTACCTACCTACAAATTTTTTTACTTAAATCCTACATTTTAAGTAGTTTTCCGATTAGGTAAATAATACTGAAAACCTAAATAAATCTGCATATATTAAAGAAAAACTTGGTACTCCGCTCACTTAGAAATACTTTTTAAAAATGTTGTGGACTAATGAGAGAGGTTTATCACTTTTTAGGAACATGCAAATTTCATCATTATAATCACATGTAAATGAAATAATTTTGTTGGTCGAGACAGAATATTTGACAGATGATGGAAATAATCATTAATATTTAACACATTTAAATAATTGTATTGATCTGTTTTATACTCTGTTTTGTTTTATATAAAAAACCTGACTCGATTTACCCGGTTCAAATTTTGATATTTTTAAATTGGACTTGGTAGCTATATACAAGCTACCTACCAATAATTACATATTTTTAAGTGTGATGTGTGATTTCTGTTTGTCATATTTTCGGATGAACGTGTGTATACTTCAGTTGGCAAACGATGTATGAGGTTAGTAGTTAATTCTGTTTGCAAAAAAAATAGGTCGGCAAAAACTGAAGTACCTAGCACGTATTAATAAAATTTTATTAGGCTAAAATTTTTATGGTAGAGGTATTGTGAAATATATATACAGTAGGTCAATTTGAAGACTTCCCATCCTTAATAAACTCCCTGATAAAAGAAACCGGCACCCTAAATTTTTTGCTCAGTTTGATAACTTTTTTGTTTTCAATCCATTTTTTACAATTCTTATGCTATTATATAGATAATTTAATTAGAAATGTGCTGATTTTTTTTTTATGAGTCATCTTCGACATGGCGATATTATACCGGGTGAAACAATGTATGTTTCCTTTTCCTAAATTTTAAACGCCCGGTGGAGATATTGGTGCTATTTTCATACTAATAATTTCTTGAAAAAGTTATATGTTATTCCTAACATTTTCTTTTTGGCTCATTACGTTATCTCTACTTTTAAAAGAATTACTATTTTTTTAATAAAACTCTGTTTTAACGTCTTCTTTATTGAAAATTTTCTAAAACAGTATTAAATGTTTAAAAAATTGTTAAGGTGTATGTCCTTCTCTAGCTTCAATAACAGAGCGTATTTTGCTAGGTAATGAGTGAATAGGTGTGACGATTCTTTCTTGAGGGATTATCTTATATTCTTGAGGAAGGTCCCCGGTGTACATTTAATGTTCCATTATCCACAAATATTAATTCAGTTTAGGTTCAAAAATAGAGGTAACATAATGAGCCAAAAAAGAAAGTAATAGGAATACATGTAATTTTATCAAGAAATTATTAGTATGAAAAATAACAGCCCGAATATCTCCACAGAGTGCTTAAAACTTAGGAGAAAAAAACACACATTGAATCCCCGGTATAATATCGCCCTATCGAACATGACAATTACACATCATTAAAAAAATTCAATCAAATTCATTGTAAAATTCGGATTAAAAAATTATAAAGGATCAAAAAAGTCAAGGTTGATGTTTTTGTTTATCCGAGAGTTTATATCGCTTCCAGTAAATAATATTTAAAATCGGAAGGACATGTCAATTTTATTGTAAAAGGCGACACTTTCAAAGAATATTTAGCAGTCTTCATGTTTTAACCCCCCAGGAGGGGTAGGTGTTACTCTTAAAATCTTAAATGGCAGGTTGTCAAGCGCCAAATCATTTTAAAGTCGATTTAATCTCTTTCCAATAATTCCACAATTTATTATTTTTTGAGCAGTACTTTCCAAGAAATCGCGTTCCAATATAAACATAATTTTTCAATAATGGAATAAGTGCACCCATTCGATACTCATATTCGGTCTGATTGGAAAATCGTCAGCACACACCCCGTCCGCTTCATATTAGATTATTTTGCAGGGATGCTAAATATAATAAAATATTGGACAGATTAGTTTAATAGATACGCTTACATATTCTGTGCCTATTACGTCCTCCTATAAAACCAGCAGCCAACGACTTACCTAAAACAAAACAAAATTGGTTATAATAATTAAAATTTTCAACATTTTCAATATTTTTTAGAGACTTTTTAGTAACAATTCTATATAAATGATTATTTATCATGAATATAATGAGTGATCAGAAACAGAGGAATGGACCGAATTCCAGGAGTGTATTGTACAAGTGAAAATAATGTACAAAAACTTACATATCCTTTACAAATTTTTATTTGTTTTCAAGTTTACAAGTTATAGCGTAATTACAAATAAACAAAGTTTTGTTAGAAGTTTTATTTACATTTTTTTTAAATCATAGATTTCTTTTAATAGATGTTCAAAAATATCACCATTGACCTTATAAACATTTTCTCCGTCTATCTGATTGCCTCATGTCTTCCTTTAATATGCGCTGCAGTATTTTTAATACGACGTATTATTGCGTCCCGAGTTACGACTTTTAATGTGTAATTTTTGTTTTGAATACACAAAAGTCTATTGATGTTGGGTCTGAAAATCTTGGAGGTCAACGCGGCCTATCCACAGACCAGGAAACTGTTCGTTTAGATGTTGCTTGACCTGATGAGCGAAATATGCAGAAAATCGTTCTGATGATAATACAGTTGCATTCTGAAGTTTACATGAACATCCTCTAGTGATCCTTGTAATTCATTTTGTAAAAAATTTAAGTAGTGCTCTCTCATAAGGCTATTATCCAAAAAATCCGGTGTAAAGCTAGTTCGCCTCCACGTGGTGCACCCTGGGTAACGCTAAATGAACTAGCAGAGACTGGCAGTCAGATAATCTTAGATAATCTGACACATTCTGCGAGAACCTCAAGAGGAGGATATGTCACCAGACAAAGCAAATGGCCCTTCTCAGGACCGGATGACTAGATAACTCAGACCCTCTGTTCGGATTTGTCACATAAACATAGAAAGCATAAGCTATTCAAACAGCAAGTACCTATCAAAACTTCTAAAGAATAACAACATCGACCTGGTCAGTATACAGGAAACCCACTGCGAAACGACAGAGCAATTACGGAAGAGGGGCAGAATACCGGGCTACGAACTGCTGGTTGCCACGTATCACCGATCATACGGTGTGGCAACGTACGTTAAACAGGATATAGAGAACGCCTCCGTTGTCTCCACGTCCGATGATGATAAAATCCACAACGTTCTTGTAAAAATTGGAGACATCACCGTATCTAACATATACAAACCGCCAGCCATAACCTGGCTTACTCAAGTCATCCAAACACATCCCCACCCGGCTATATACGTAGGAGACTATAATAGCCATCACGAACAATGGAAGTACAGAGACTGCGATGCTAATGGAAACACACTAGTAAAATTGGCAGAAGACGAACAGCTCACACTTGTATTTGATGCTAAAGACCGACCCACTTTCAAATCAGCAGCGTGGAGATAATCCCGATTTGGTTTTGTTTCGACCGATAATAGATGACAGTCACTGAAAGTCTCACGGAGGGTTCTGCCCGACTTCAAACTCAGCCAACACCGCCCAGCCATAGTGGAAGCAGGAGCACAAATCCCTCTAATCACCTCTGTTCCTCGCCCAAGATGGAATCTTAAAAAGGCCAACTGTACCAAATTCAATACGCAACTAGATAAATGCCTGGGCTGAATATCACCTAACAGCAGAAATGACAACAGATTTGTCGATGCCATAATGATTACTGCCAAAAAATGCATACCGAGAGATGCGGCGAGATGGCAAAAGGCATACAAGAAAATTTACTTCAATCATGATCTGACCAAAAGAAAGGAGGCGCAAAAATTTAAAAAAGGAAACGAATTTAAGTTTCTTTGGATTAGTGGTGAAAATATATTACTAAGAAAGGATGAAAATAGCAGAGAGAGAGAGAGGGAAAGAGTCATTGGGGTCGAGGATGAGGAAGATCTAAAAAACTAGACTACAAAAAATTGTGCATATGAACATTCAAAGCTTAAGGAATAAAATAGAAGTGTAATGTTACGTGCATCAAAAAGATTGTGATATTCTGTTGCTAGTGGAAAAATGGCTCTGCGATGAAGACAAGTTGCTTTATAATGTCCAGGGTTACAATTCAGCTCATGCATGCAGGGATAAATGAATAGATGGTGTTTCAATATTTGTGAAAACTGGAATTGATCATCATGAATTGAGCAAGTGCACGTTGGGAGATCATCTAAGCTGGATAAGTGTGGCCATTGGTGATAAAAGTAGTAAACTAACTCTATTATACAAACCACCATACTTTAATAATGCCCTTTGTGGATAAATTGGAAACACTTATGCTAAAATACCCCAAAAACCATTTAGTTGTCGGAGACTTCAATATTAACGCCGTAGATCTTTCATCCAGTCTTGTACAGGAATACAAAGACCTTGTGACACTAAATAATTACAAAATCATGAATAAAATCAACAGTGAACGACTAACACATGCAATATACTTGATCATGTACTGGTTGATCAAAGTAGTAAAAAATGTTCAGTTATAGTTGAAGACAACCCACTATCTGATCACAATACACTCTTAATAAATACAAGAGAAAATGTAAAACCCCATAAAGTGAAAAATACGTATGAAATTAAACATATAAACTATAAAAAATCTAAATAATTAGTTTAAAATATAGCTGCAAATAGACATATAGAAACATTCACAGAGCTAACGGATCTAATTAATGAGTCTGAGTACTTTGCCACAATTTAAATGTTACAAGAATAATACACGGATTACCAAAGAACTTCTAGCCTTAATGGCTCAGTGGGATCAACTATTTAAAAGGAAAAAAAGGAACCATACCAACATAATCAACGATGGAGTTTAAAAATATAAAGAACAGAATTAGCAACAAGATCAAAGTATCGAAAAACCAAAATTTCAACAGAAATGGAACGAAGCAGGAAGCAATCCAAGGAAGCAATGGAATATAGGAGACAAGGGCAGAGACAAAAATAGATAAGCTGGTGGTAAACAATAGATCTGTCATGAAAATGAAAATCAATGAACAACTATAGACCTATCTGGGTTTTTAAAAATTATAGAAGCTGTGATAAAGGTTAGAATGTTGAGATTTATTGATAAGTATATTGACAGAGATGTGTTCCAATATGGTTTTGTAAAGGGCAGTAACACCTTAAGCGCTACCATGGACCTTACAAATACAATTTCTGCAGCCCTGGATGGTAGAAAAATCGTGGCGGCGGTGTTTGAGGCATGCTAATCTAACAGCCCGTTATATTATTTGCGGATGAGAATGTACTGCTGTATTTAGCTGATAATTGGAATGAGTTGCAAACTATGATAAATGATGATCTGAATGTGTATTTTAGGTGGCTGTTTTGTAATAGACTAAAAATTAATATAGATAAGACTAAATTTATGATTTTCAAGCAGGAAGAAAAATGTTACAGATGCTAAAGATACAAATTAAAGATATAGAGTTGCCATCGGTAGATAGTATTAAGTACCTGGAATTAATAATTGATGTAAATTTAAATTAGAGTGAACATATTGAACAGATGATTAATAAAATTAGTTCTATGATTGGAGCGCTTTATAACCTAAGATATTTGCTCCCTGTATGGGGAACATGCGGTACAGTCAACTTCACAATGGCAGAAATTGTACAAAATAAAATTTTAAAAAATTTATTCAAGTTTGATAGACTTATGTACACTAGTAAATTGTATAAAATAGTGACGTTTTCAAACTATTCAAACTGTTAGAGTTAGAGCAATGTAAACATATTTATAAAGTTATTCAAAGGAAACAAATATGTAATACTACAATTATATTTGCACATAGTATACACAGTTGTAATACTAGGAAATGTGATAATATCTATCAATATACTATAAATAGCAATAGAGGCTTAAATAATCCATTATAGTTCATACAATAATTTGTCTGATGTTCTCAAAAAGTGTAACAGTTTAACAACATTTGTAAGGCTACTTGAACTACTAACTTCACTTGAATAAGTAGTTGAATGTGACATTGGTGTTGTTTAACATGGAACAGTTCTCGTTTCCAGTGTATATTGTTAACTGTATATTGAACTTTCGTAATATAAGTGTTATTAGTATTATTAATCATGTTTGACATATTTAAGGCTTTATGTCTAAAATGACGTTTGCGGACCTTAAAATGATTATTAATTTATCCTATAAGGCCTTTATTATTTAATTTGGGTGGATTCCTTGTTCAAAAAGGTCATGCTTTAATAGATTATTTATAATATTGTTAGATTGTCAGATTAATAATTAAATTGAGAGACCTGCAAAATCTACATTTTCAAATGGGAATCTCCAAATTTTATAATTATTTTCAGTTTAACGTTAAAAAAATATATTGGGACATAACCACGGATCCGCACTGGCTAGAATTTTAAGTAAAATCCAAAATTGTTATAATATATAGGATGTTATATTTAATATAAGCAAGTTGACACCTACTTCCAATGTAACCGGAAGTGATAGATACGTCAAACTATCTTCATTAACAAGATCAGCATATTTTATAGCGAGTGCCAATTTTCACACAAATATCTTCCTTAGTTCCCGAGATCTTTTCATAGGCCCCTCACCGTGAATGATCCTGTATAACTGAACCGATTTTCATATAAACTTAAGTTAACTTGTCATTTTTACACCCATTCTTCATTGGTAAAGATGATCGTGTTTTCTATTTCCCAGTTACAAGAGAGTATAAGGGTTGTCAAAATTAGTAAAAGTTTTGTCGTGATTGTCAAGTTTGAGTTTTACGTGTGTACTATTAAAAAATACCTTGGGCGAATTAAAGGTTGAATAGGTATATGGTAATCAAATTGAAGACATTCATATCTAAAATAAAATACAAGATCCACAAGCCCTTTACTTGTTAGGTGTTAGCTGAGAATCGAAACCAATATTATATACTTAAGAAAAATACTTTTTATAGTATAATCTACATAAAATCTCACCTAATGCAACGGGTTGTTATTAAAATATTGCAGTACAAAGATTGCATCACTGACGGAAAGTTATTTTAATTTATGTTCTTTAATAAAACAGATTTTAGTCATATTTAACTTATCCTTTTTATTTTTTTTTATTTTTTATTATCCTTATTTCAAAACCAACATGAATCGCTTTTTGCGCACACGAACCACTCCCAGTGCCCTAAAGGATTTTTCCTATGGTGCTTGTGTTTGATCATAAAGAAAAAATCCAAAGCTAATTTTAGTTATCGTTGAGATTAAAAAGAGAATGGCATTATTTTATAATAGTTATTGATATATGAGGAAGTCTATTATAATTCAGGGGTTATTAATAGCGGGCAAAATTTTGAAAAATTTTTTATAGTATATATAGAAAATCTGTACTTGGATTTAAATTACGTTGAGCGTGCAATGCATTACTTTTATATTTTATTGTGATAATAGTTATAAAAACTAATAATTGTAGACTGGTTTCAAACACTTCTAGTTTTTTCATAAATCAAAATTTTCCATGCACCAAAATTTGTGAAATTTTTTTTGCGTATATGCGTCTATAAAAGAGCAACCAACCATTTTATAGGTATATCTATTTGGTTTCAGAGATTTCTGCACTTAAAAATACGATTAGTGATATTGCAAAAAGTCCTTGATATTAATATCGCTCAACAAACCTTTAACCTTTAATAATTCCCCAATTCACAATATAAATAGAACTAAATTGAGGTGCAGGAGATACAGATAAATTACAACCCTAGGGGAAAATAAGCAAAATCGGTTAACAAATATGTACTTAGGTTCCTCTCAAAGACTTCTGAGACCAAAGGCCACATACACAAGCTCATTGGCCTTTAATCTAGCATGTTTAAAACGACTATAAAGAGATTAATCAGAAAGTTTTCAGTCAATATTATATATTTTTGAACATTGAGGCATATTTTCACAATATATATATAAGATCTTTAAACTATCTGACTGAACATTCTGATATTTTAAAATCACCTTAAATCATATATTTTACAAGTATTTCATTAAAAATGTTTCATATTACTTTTTTAATTTTTGAAATTATTTTTTTACTTACGTCCAATATGTACAGGGTGTCCCATTTTTGACACTATCAGAGATATTAGAGTTATATCAAAAATATAATGTTGCGGTTCTCACTTTCCTGTCCTACTTTTTAAGGTCATGGCTCCCTCAGTTTTTAATCTACAAGGCAGCCCTTGTATTTCCGTTATCCGATAACTTATCAAAAAGATAAAACTGATCTTGTTAGAGATTTTTCAGTGTGTTCAGTGGCATATCGTAGCGTAGTTTCCCCTAAAATGTTTCAATTTTGAGATATGAACATAAATATAAAATTTTATGTGGGTGTCCCATTTAAATAAATTTATTTTTGTTAATATCTCAAAAAATTTTAAAGAAAATGTAGCTACGCCACTGAACTTTACCTACTCTAACTCTACTATCCCCAGATATTGTCGAAAATGGGACACCCTGTATATTGTGTTATTATATTTAAACCCGTAAATCTTCAGATGAAATCAAATTGTAGAAAAATAACCATTATGTCAAATGGCATGTCAATGTAAAGCTTATGTAATTTTCATAGAAAGCCACTTGCATTCTGATAACTTGTAAACAAACCAAAAGCAAACTCCTATGAGTCAGGTCAGTTAGTAGGTGCCAAGGAACGTCAATAACCCGTTCTACGGCGATGGTGTCAATTTTTTGACTCAAGTGACTTCCACGTCTTTAGACAAAAATACATATTAACAAATCATTACGTTTCATCTTTAAACGCAATTCTTTCCGCAAGTTTAATAAAACTAACAACAAGAAATGTCTTATCCAATCTAAATGAAAGAGCGTGAACTTTTTAAATCAAAGTACTTTAAAACAACTCGTCAATTCGCATTAAAACATTTCAAACAAACACCACTTGATAGGAAAACGTTGTTTCTAGTGGTTACCTTGTCGTCGTTTTGGCGACGGAGTCCGATTGAAGCAAATTTTGTCTTCTAATAAGTTAAGATACCTTCGTACCGACGGTACAGTTACTTTGACTTTGTAGCTAGCGGCACTATCTTTGTGACGTTCGATCGATACTGAATCCATAGTTCCAGCCGTTGAGGAGAACTGGATAGCGTATCAACGTTGCAATGCAAGGCTAACTTCCGGCGAATGCTCTGTTACCAATGAATATAGGCAGTGGCATCGTTATATTAAATAATTTTCTTCAGTAAAGATCGTGGTCCGAACTCTACAATTTATTTCCGGAGCAACAAAACAATTAATTTCTGTATTTTAATTTATTTTTATCCAATTTCCGAAGAAACTATGACATTTAACATCTTTCAGAGAGTACCATTTTTATATGAAAGGCATAGTAATATGATAATATGATGTTAAAACAGCAAAAAACTTAAGTCTAGAGGAATGGGGTCACATTTACGCAAATGCAATGTAGTTCGCAAGTCCCTAATCAAAGTTAACATTGTTCAATGGCTCACATAGATGAGTTACTAACAATAATCTATGTCTCTAAATTGGTTGCATAGCTGAAGTAGTTCCGGAGCTACAACACGAAAACTAGTTTATGAAGGCCGTCTTCAAAGGACTCTAGCTCCTTGAGCAAGCTTTTCCGGATCAATGTTCATTTGAACTTTCCCTTGTTCTTTTATATTACTACTATCTACTCTAGAAGTTTGTATCATGATCACATCAACATATAATTTTGTTACTAAAAATTGGTTTTAAAATTTAAGATTTAAAATAGGTATTTTCTACTACGTTAGTAGATTATCTCCCAAACTAACTTTCACATAAATTTTGGTGCAATCGTACCATAAAGAATGAGGGCCATAATTCTTTCGAGAAGCCCAAGCAAATGAAACTGCGGCGGAACGAAACGAGCCAAAAAAAAAGACCCATAATATACATCTATTAATGGAAATAAAACTACTTTGTAGAAACGTCAGTAGCACAGTCTTTAAAAAATGTAGTTTTATTATGGAAGATAGAGTTAAAAATTATATTATAAAGTCTGAAGTTATGAAACTTTGAAGTAAGGTTCAAACATGGAATGGAAGTTATGAAATAAAACATTTCTATGGTTCTGCACCCCAAGAGTAATTCTTATAGTATTTTTATGCTGATTTATAATTTTTCAAGTAATGTTTTAAATTTACAAGCACAGAAGATGATGTGTATCTTGCAAAGTAGCTAATTTTTTTGTTATGGTTATAAATATGGCTTTACACACACAGTCACATACACAGTCTCCTGCTTAGCCTGAATGAAATTCGAAAACTTTATTTGAAAATAAGCATTCCGGTATGGAAATGTTATAAAAGCAGATGAACACGCTTCAATTCTAAATAACAGTGTTTCTGAAATACTAGATACATTTCGTTATATTACACATACATAAAAGCATTTTTATATAAACATTAAATGTCAAATATAAATTTATTTATTTATAAACGGGCAAAGCCCAATTTTACAAAAATTACGAGAGTAAACTAACAAATTTATAACAGTGTAAAAAATTTTTTTTAAATGAATTGAAAGTTTATAATGTTAATTCAGTGATAAATACTATAATAGAGTAGTAGTTGCTTCATAAAATCTGACCTACTTAAAAAAAAATCAACCGTGGGATATCCATTAGCTAGCCTGTCTGATCGTGATATAAAGCTATCATAGTTAGTTCCTTGAAGTGATACAGAAATGGTATTCCTCTGACGTCCAGATGGTACATGCAATCCTATTCTGTCAAGTAACAAAGGACAGTTATATTTGTTATGTAATAGTACAGGTTATATAACATTATAAGATTCCTATGATCACGACGTCTCCTGAGGATTCTGATCTGGATACTTGCTTCAAGCTGAGAATAATCTAGTTGCTGTGTATTAAGTTTATAGGCATTCAATTCAAAAAATTATGTTGAATCCTTTCAATATTCAAGACATGTACATTATAGCTTAGGATTAGGATTCACAGGAGGAGTATTCCAGATGGGTTCTTATTAATGAGCAATATAATTGTTTTATAGCTTTTATATTAGTAATGTCATTAGTTATGCGCTTAATATATCCTAGGAATTGGAGAGATTTGGATATGGTGTGGAGAGATTTGGATATGCTGTTCTGAATGTGGGGAGCTTAGCATCTATGGTCAGACCCAAATCCTTAACTTCGGGAACAATTGTTAAGAATATTGCATTCAATTAAATACTGCTGTTTAAACTCCGACCTACACCTATGAAAATTTATCGAGTGACACTTCGAGGCGTTAATCTCCAAACCGTTGTTCTTACACCATGCTACCAATTTATCCAAGTACAGGAGACAGAACAGTTTCAGATCATTATCAAATAGGAGGAACTGATAGTAATCAAATTGCATCCCCGAGTCGTTAATAACAAATTAAAGAGAAGAGGGCCCAAATTGGACCCTTTGGGAACTCCAGACGGGACCAGTATACCCCTGGACGGAAAAGCAGCCTGATTGACCTTATCATATGCCTTGAAGAAGTCCGTGTAGAGCGAATGAACCTGGAAATCGTTCTCTAAGACGTCCGAAATAAAATCAACATAGGTCAGCAAATTGAGTTCAGCATTCTTTCCTGTCTGGAAGCCAAATTGCCTAATACCAATTTTTGGGATTAATTTAGAAGTCAGATAGTCAGATAAAATATGTTCAAATACTTTAGGAACAGCACTCACGATGCTTATAGGTCGATAGTTTATCATAAGGTCCTTCCGTCCCGATTTATAAATAGGCGCTAAGAAGCTCAGCTTCCAATATTCTGGAAAAATTCCGTTTGCTACTGATAAGTTAAAAATGATATGTAAGCGACTAGCTAAAATAAAACTGCAGTTTTTACGAAGTAATATAATTATATCCAAGGAGGCTAAATGTGAGTATACCTCTGATATGGGGATGCTATAATCGGTATTTGTATTTAAAAAAAATATATGAATATTTATCTAATAGTACAGCTAATTCAGATTGACTATCGAGTACTACCATGTTACCACCTGGATACCTTCGAACTTCAAGTTAACCCTATTGGATGGAATATTATCTATGAAAGTAATTTTAAGGAATTTCAATTTTCTATTTCAAAAGTAAAAAAAAAAAACTAAACTATAACTTAGTAAATTCTACGATATTCACAAAAGTTTGACATATTTCGCAATACAGTAGCTTCGTCAGAAGACCATATCTGAATTAATGACAAATGAACAATAATAGTATATAGGTTCTTCTCAGTATAGTTTTATAAAATATACCGTTGACCTTTAGCGCGGATTCACTCACGCCGAATTATCAGTATCGATGTCGGGCATCCCTCTCCCACAGACCGATATAGTCGTCATCGTCATAGATTATTTTGCTGGCGAAGCCAGTACCTTCAGGATGTGTAAGGATGGCTGTTATTGGAAAAATAACCGGTCTTGAGTTTCTCCGGTTATTTTCACCTCCTTTTACCTTGCTTTTTAACCGCGCTGAAAATAAAAAAAATAACCGGTGTTTCGGCTATTCTCGTGATTTTAAACAAAAAATACGTTTTTACTCATTATTCCCACCATTACCAATATGTATAGTTGATATTTGAGTCTTTGATTGACTTCCCACGGAAATAAAAATTCTCTCTCTTTATTTCAAATATTATTTCTTGCTGGCGACGGCTTATTTCAAGCCTGGCGTCGATCGAGCGGCATCGGTCCAATTAATTCAGGAGGCGCCGTCAGCTTCTTTAAATCTGCTCGCAAAAAATAATACTTAATAAATAAGTCAAGAGAGAAATTTTAATTCAATGGGAATTCGATCACAGAATTGAATATCAACTATATTTGCATGTTGCAGTTATATATGATAACCTCTCACCTACTTTTCCAGAGACACTGCACCGACATCAAATATCAAAATTCAATCCAATAATAACAAGTCTGGTTTGTGTGAATCACCGTACTTATTTTACATTCCGTACTACCACCGACAATAATTTACTGACCGATTTTAACAGAGCACTCGGACACACACAACGATATCGGCAACGGCCACCAACTATTTTATCGGGTCAGAGACAGTGTAAAATACTTCATCTAAAAACATTACTTATCCGACACCGATACTGATAATATCGGCGTATGTAAAACCGCGCTTACTGAAATAAATTAACTACCTCATTAATTCCCATTGTATATACCCCTAAATCTTTAAAGGGCTGAAAATATATCTATTACGTATTGATTTATTTTTATTTCGAATTAATGATACATTGCATCCCAAATGAAAATAAAGATCAATTATATTATAATACTTTGAGACGTTATACATACATATACATTAGCAAGTATAATACAAATAAAGAAGTATAATAAAAATGAAATACAGATTGATTCGTTTGAATAAAAATTAAGTTTTTATATTCAGTCGGCATTAAAATTTACAGTGATTCTCGTCAACACTTCTAAATGTGCAAGAGTCACTTCGCTTCTTTCTGGGCATAACAGGTGTCAGTATTATAGCCTTACCGAAGATAAAGAAATATTGATAGATATGTATCTGTAATAATGAGTTTTTGTTGGGATTATGAAATAAATATTTAGTAAATTAAATTATATCCATCATATTCTGTTACCCAAAGATTGAAGTAGACACAATTGTTGATTAACCAATTTTTTCGTTATTAAACAAATTTAACAAAGGTGAATTATTATGCTCTATTTGGGCTTTTAGAAATAAAGTTGACATTTTTAAATTTTATTCAGAGCTTTTTTCAGTTTTTTTTTTTCTTATTTGTTTCCATAGATCTTGAGATCGTAGTAGTTTCGAACACTAGGGGTATTACTACTGAAAATAACCAAATGTGCGAGTCTATAACCGATTTTACAGCGCTGTGAGGTTAAGGATAGGTACTGATACTTTCAGTCCTGATTAACATTGTATAGGAAACATTTTTCTAAGCAGTAGCTGAATCATAAGTTGTGAGAAGTGCGCGCCTGTATTTGACTAAAAATTTTTTTATCATGACAGTTAGTAAATAAAACTACTGACGAACTATTAACAAGAACTTACACCGATGTATTAAATGATATTAATACTGATTATTGTAAAATAGGTTAATTAAATACTATCTAATATTATTTTTGGTAAATTTCACTAGTTATGCTCATTAAAAATATTATATATATTTAAAATACTCGTAATCTGTAAGTAATTCGTTAATACTATCGCTTAATTTTCCATTTTGCTATAACGTATTTATTTACTTCGTTCCTTTTTCACCTCTTTCCATCCCGCCGCAGTTTCATTTGTTTCGACTTCGCGAGGGAATTATGGCCCCCGTTCTTTTTGGAATGAATCTGCCAAAATTTATGAGTAAGCTTGTTTGGGAAACAATTCCTGCCATTGTAGGAAATGCATTCAATATTTATGATGCCTTTGTAAGAAATAAACATTGTTAGTATTAATATGATATAATGTGTATCAAAAATATATAAAAAAAAACACTTGGGACTTTAACGATTTTCATAAATTACTAGTATATCTGTACCTTCGACATTTTATGCCTTAATACACACAGTATAAATAGTTCTGATTTATGCTGGCCATATCTTAAGATCAAAATGATATAAAATATTTTTTATACGACGTGATTGAATAATGTAACTAGTAGCAACAGAATCAAAATTAAATAACTTATTTATTATTATATTTTAATTATGCAGAGTCGATTATGAAAGTATTTGTTAACAAAGTGGAAATATTTAATATATTATATTTATTTATTATTATCTATTTACTTACTATATTTACTTAATATTCATAAAAATTATTAAAGGGTACTTAGTTGTTCTAGTAAAAGTGAGACTGCTACTCAGAGACAGGATTTGTTATTTACTATTCCCTGTAGTCGGCTTGCAATCTAGGAATAAAATAATTTTTATAATATATTTTTTTCATGATCTCTTCAACATAACTCATGTTAAAATGTAATTATTGCTAAAATTATTTTAAATCTTGTGCTAATTTGACTTAATTTATTGAATGAGTATCGAACCATCGTTCTACAAAAATTAATATTTATTAAAAAAATTATTTTATGATAAACTTTTTGCTTTTTAAATTCGATCAAAGAATAAAAATTGAACTTTACCAACCTTATCTTTCACTTGCATTTGGAAAGTAAGGGCTTTCTCAACTAAAAATATAGGTATAGACTAATATTTTTTCATCTAGTGCATCGATGTTCATGTACACAGGGTATAACAAATTATCACTATTGGGATTTCGGAAACAGTAAGAGTTCCAATAATATGCCGCAAAAAAATCAAAAATAAATACAGCGTCTTACAAAATATTTGGAAAAGTCAAAAATTTTGCGTTTCGGTTTTTATTTTTTCCTGACTTTGTTCGACAATAAATTTCACTTTCTCATTGCTACTTTTTATTCTCCACATGATGGCATCATCAGATCTTTAATACGACGTTTCGTCTTTGGGTCACTATCATCAACGTCTTTTAAATAATTAAAATAATTAATTAAACAAACCCGGAGAGATGTTCAAAAATAAATTTCACTTTCTTATTGCTACTTTTTATTCTCCACAAGATGGTATCATCAGATCTTTAATGCGACGTTTCGTCGTTGGCTCACCATCATCAAATAATTTTTTTAAAAACGGGCTGGATTTTTTTTGTTTAAATTATGAAGGAGGCACTAAATCTACGTTCAGCGGTCTACAACACACGGGTTTTCCGACGTTCTGCTCCTTAAATTGCCATTTTCATTAAAATACCAGTACGTTTCCTGCAATTAACTTTTCTTAATTCGATATAGTTCGAAAATGTAAAACTCAATCCCTTTTTTAAAAGTCTTAGGAGTACGTTTTAGTATTAATAAAATAAATTACTTTTTCTTAGTTACACAAAAGTAGAAATTTGGCACAATTATTATTAGTTTGAAATAAAAACAAAACAGTAGTAGTATGCAATAATAATAATAATAAGGGCAGAAATAGCAATAATAATTTTAAAATTTTCAGTTTCTTCGAAACAAAAGTTAAAAAAAACAGGTGCTACGGGTTGTCATTTAAGGAACGAAACGTAGGAAAATCAGTAATTGTTGTATACTGCTGAATGTAGATTTAGGTCTTCTTTCAAAATTTAAACAAAAAAATTTAAAAAAAATTATTTAAAAGAAGTTGATGATAGTCGTATTAAATATCTGGTTTGTTCGGGTTTGTTCATCATGTGGAGAATAAAAAGTAGCAATGAGAAAGTGAAAATTATTGTTTGACATCTCTTCGAACAAGGGCAGGAAAAATAAAAACAGAAACTCAAAATTTTAGATTTTTCCAAATATTTTGAAAGCCTCCATATTTAGGCACATAATTAATGTGTAGTAGTATTTTATCGTAAGCTGAATAAATTTTCATTCAATCACTTATCTGTCTTTCAATTAAATCATGAGCTGAGAACAAGGCTTTTACCTTCACAGCGGAGAGTCACGGACAAGCTCATTTTATTGAATTCAAAAGATACATACAACAAGCATCTCCTAATAATGATATTAATCTAGATAGTTGTAAGTTATTTTTTGTCAAAGTGAAGGTTTGTGTACTACGAAGTATATATTTAATTCAAAGGGTAATCGAGAAGCTACTAGACAAAAGCAGACAAATAAATTTTTTTAAAAAATTTTGTCTCTGTCAGATTCCTTTTACTTCGGGTCATATAAATTCATTAGCGATATCAATTCAGACTAAATCCAATATTTGTCACTCAAACTTACGTTTAAAATTAGGAAAGTCTAGCAAATGTTATTAAATCTGAAAATCTTTAATTTTTATGCATTTTGAAATAAATCGAGACAACAAATCATTTGGAAACATTTAAACAACATTTCAGGTGAGGTGGTTACCAACCCAAACGGTGGATATACACGCACGCCATCATTTTTTTAAGAGTATGAGAATATAATTTAATTTTAATGAACTAAAATAAGATAAGCCTTTTTTTATATTACAATAACTATCATGCATTTATTCAAAAATGTATGTATAATTGATCGCTCCTCCTTAATTGATCAATTTGGAGGGAAAATTAATGCTTGAATAGACTAAAATTAAGTTTAGGGCATATAATTCCTTCCCTAGATAGCGCTGTTGTTCCAATGATGACTGATTGAGACAAGACATTAATCGATAATAGTGCACATTTAGAAGCTCTTTTCTCGAAACTATAAATTATGGAAACCCTCAGCTGAAAATTTTAAAATTAAACAAAGGGAAAACATATCTGGCCGAGGTTATTAGCCGGTTGGCATTAATTGATATTAATAGTGCTTTTAACTTCCTGAAATTCATCGTAAGCGGGAGGGATCTGATTATATGGAAGATAAAAGTTTAGAAAGTGCTAGAGTAAAAATCATAATTAGAAGAATATTTTCTAAACAAATTGGCAGGTTCTTCTAGTTCACCAGATCAAATAAAAAAAAATAATAAATTTTCATATATTTTAATAATTTAATTAATTTACCTATTATTACAATAAGTCCGACAATAAAAATAAATCTCGGTTGTTTGTTGGAATTATAAATTGCCAACACAAAATAATTTAGATTGTAGAGCTTCAAAAAAACATGTTCTGTTTTAAATTATAATTTAAAAAAAATATAATAAAAATTTCTTATTGTTGAAAAAACTATAAACTATATCGAAAAAATTGTTATAAATAACCACCAAATTTATTATTATCAATGTTAATAATTCAAATGCAAAAGATTGTTCTCATGTAGAATTGACCAGACTAATCAGATGAAATATTCACATGGAAAAATATCGGGAGCGCAACACTTTTCTTGTAGAAAATATAAGAGGACACGTTTGCATGGAGTGGAACAAATACGAACTTAATACCAAAAACATACGGTTTTGTATCCTATTAAGACATACTATGCAAAATTTAAAATAATATCTCAGGTACTTTCGGATATATTAAAGTACTCTCGACGAAAACAAATAATAATGATTTTAAAAAAATTCAATATCATCTATTAAAAAAATTAAGCCCTGGCCGACATATGTTCCTAAAATAACCTACGGAATCATAGTCTGAAATATTAGAACGTCATTATAGAACACCCTGTATAATATAACTGATAAAAGGGCCATGTTGCACGTGTTTAAAGGAAGATCAAACCGGCATCATTAAGAAGATTTTCCGGAAAACTAAAAAAATATTTTTATTTTATTTTAGTTCATAAACGCCTAAGATTTGCATTTTACAGTATATTTTACAGATCTATACTTAAAGCGCCTTTTGCTCTTGTCTCTCAATTTTTACCTCTTCGTTCGCTGCCAGGGCCATTCCCTAGGGGACCTACAGATATAAACCCTTGGTTTTGTTCGGGTCAAATGGGGTACGGATGAGGGATGATACATTTTTTTTCTATTATTTGCATGACTTATACCACTAAAATCCACCTATTTCGAACCTGCAAACTCTCGTCGTAGAGTTCCTAGCGACTGTCGCTTTACCAGGGAGTCATCTGAGTCGTTAGCCTTTTGCTTTGTTGCTTCTTATTGTTATATTTGTTATTTAATTGTTGAAATTCCTGAGTCGTTAAGGACCTTTTCGGTCGACATTCGTGAATATTAATAATTATCTTTTGTTTCGTTAACTTTACTATAAAAATAATAAAACTAAACATAATTTATGGTTCCATATGTGACTAGAATAACTTTTATTAAAAACTGCCATAAAATTAAGCAAAATTTTATCAAAATTTTTTAATAAATATTACCAAAATATTTAGTAAATCATTTATGTTTTTGTAAATTTACTAAAACATTTTTCCTCCTCCTTCCTCTTTTCCAAGCGTCACCCATCCAAATACTAACCGTGCCCAACGTCGCTTGCCTTCGGTGATCGATGAAACGCTTCTTCTTAAGCTTCGCTCTCCTTACGAAGATCGAGTTCTGATTGATCCGTTACATCTGATTTAAGCTTTTCTTGCTTGTAAAAAATCATTTTTACAACAATTTATTTAAACTTGGTCATCTTTACAATAAATAATACTTAAAGTACCATAATACTGGTCAGTAAAATGTACCAAACATTTAAAAATAACTAACTACTGGAATTATAAATAAATTATTGTTAGTTACATTCGTTTTTGTTCGAATTTTCAGTATTTTATTATTATATTATATTTACACGATTTTACTAAATTTATTAGAAATCCTAACTATAGTTTTTTGTAAATTATGCAGAAAATTTTTATTTCTATTTAAATAATAAAAACTTTACTGCATGGACGCATTTAAAATAGTTTATAATCATTTATTGCCTTCATTAAATTGTTTTATACTTTAGGTTTCTTAAAGTTTTCAACCCATTACTACATAACCATTTTTGATGAAAACTGTAGATATACAACACTATTTTGACAAATGGTATTCCCAAGCGTTCACCCATCCAAGGTCGCTCGACTTCTCGATCGATGGTATTTGTTCTTTGTTAAGTTAGCCAGTGTCATTTCTTATGACGAGCGACATTCTGGGAACCCGTTACAGGATTATGTCTTTTATTCTTGTAAAAATATTTTTACAATATTTCATTTTTATCAATTTTACAACAAAATAATACAATAATAGTCGTCAGTAAAATGATATATGATACTAGGTGATACATTCGCCTACATTCGTTGTAAATTTACACAATATTTTACTTGATTTTACTAAATTTATTAATAATACTACATTTTATAGCAAATCGTACAATAAAATCTTCAGTAACTTTACTATAGTAATTTTAAAAATTTACATTATATTTTAGATTTCACTAAAATGCTTAGATATCTTAACCATAGTTTTTTGTAAATTATGTTTATAATTATAGTTTTGTTTTCTTGACCGTTTTTTTAACAAATTATAGGTAGTTTGTTCCTGGGCCTCGGTCACTTTTGAAATGAAAATCCAATTTTTTCAGGCAACGCTTCGGTTAATTTTATTTAAACCATCGTCAGAACTATTTGAACATTGTTTATACGCCTTTTTTATTTATGTTCAAATAGTTCTGACGATGGTTTAAATAAATTGAACCGAAACGTTGACTCAAAATTGGATTTTCATTTCAAAAGTGACCGAGACCCAGGAACAAACTACCTATAATATGTTTACAATATTATTTTGGAATGGATTACTAATAAAAAATGTAATTGATACTATATTTATAGGAAATTTGACAATAAAATCTTTACTAAAATAATTTTACAATATTTTTTTTCCTTGCAAGCAAGAGATAGCAGTGAATGTGATTAGCATCTTTCTAAAATATGTTCGCTCTAACTTAATAAATATAACATACCTGACCAATTACAAATTTCGTAACAATTGAAGTATAAAGTTAATAACCGTAGTGCTCCATTGTTAGATCGTTAATTTTCTGGGATTAAGGTAAGTTAGAAACTACACACATAAACCGCCCCTTTAAATTACACGTATGGAAATTATTAGTAACCTGCGAGACATGACTTTTTGGATGGAATTTTTACACACTGGAAAAATAAGATATCATAAAATAAAAACAAGAATAATATTTAATCATAATAGCTATCACCAGCAATATGGATTCATTATTAATAAAAATATAAAACGTAGAAGTATTACTAGATGTTATAGGTATAAGAAAGTGGTGTCCTTGCGAATTAAATTAGAAATTTTTTCTAGGGGGGTAATTTTTCAAAAGGCTATTTAAAAATAAATTATTAAATAAAATAGTAAACATGAAACTATTAACAAGTGTTTGCTTATAAATTGCAATAACAGCTACAAATAATAAGGGATTAATTAATGCTTTAAAGAGGTAATTTCAATTTATCCCGTTATGTTGTTAATATCACAGTATTTGGTATTAATTAGTTTATCACGCCTATAATTAAATATATAGCGATATTATGTAAATAAAGTTTAACTGTTAATTGGGATCTACTAGGGATATTTTAATCAACAACAGGATTTTCAGCTTTTTCATATGATAAATGTATATTTCGAATTTTTACATATAGTATGATAAGAAAATAGTAAATCTATATAATTGTATTCTCATTTAAGCATTCTCTCTTAACTTTAACTTTTATATGACAAATTCTGCTGATTTATAATTTTTTAGTTGTTATTTGTTATGCAGATTGCCTCTAGTTGATAAGTTAATGCTTGGAATCCTATAAATTACATACTATTTTAACCTTAGTTCTATGTGCTTTGTTTTAGTGTAGAAAGTTAAAAAATATTTAGGGGGACAGAGTTGACCCAATGGGATAATTGTTGGCTTTATCTATCTAGCGATAAAATAAATTAAACTTCTGGCTTTAATTAACATTTAACATGTATTAAACTAAAATAAAAATCTTGATTAATAATTTTTTTAAAAATGTTTTTGTTATTCTTATTCTCATTGTGATCAATTTTTTTTTTTTTTTTATGATCAAACACAAGCACTATAGGAAAAATCCTTTAGGGCACTCTGGGAGTGGTGCGTGTGCGCAAAAAGCGATTCACGTTGGACTTGAATCGTTGGAGGTTATATTCGTTAGGAAAAACGATCTCGGGAAGATCGTTCCACAAGGATGAAGTCCTCCAGATGAAAGAGTTCTTAAATAATGAAGTTCGAGGAGTACTAAGCTTAACCACATATGGATGGGCGGCAGTGGTTCGTCGTGTATTTCTGATATTCGCCGCTCTGGGCGGAATTAAGAGGGCAAGGTCAGCCGAGCACTTTCCATGAAAATATCTGTAAAAGAGAGTCAAATCACCAACTTGCCTTCGATGTTCTAGGCTGTCGAGGTTCTTCGTCAGCTCGTGGTCTCCAATCAGACGAATGGCCCTCCTTTCGATGGAATCTAGTAGCCGAAGAGTATGTTTGGGTGCAGAGCTCCAGACATGAGAGCAGTACTCCAGTGATGGTCGAATCTGGGACTTGTACAGTGTCAAAAGTTGTTGAGGTGTGTACAACTTTCTGGTTCGGAAGAGTACACCAAGTTTCTGAGAAGCTATCTTGGCGATTGCCACAACGTGGTTATGCCAAGACATATTTCCTCCCAGATTGACGCCCAGCAAACTAATAGATGAAGCCAGTGGGATTGCGTGTCCGTCCATGACTATATCCGGTTCTGTAATGTTAACCTTTTTAGAGAAAACTGCTGCCTGGTTTTTTTTAGCGTTAAATTCGACTTGGTTACTGTCACCCCAAGCCAAAATTTCTTCCAGGTCTTTGTTGAGGCGTGATACTTCATGCTGTCTGCGAAGATGTGCGTCGGCAGCCGATGTTTGTGCATTCAAAGAGAACGATGATAAAAGTGTGCTATCATCAACAAAACTAACTATCGGGTTTTTCGTTTTCACTAGAAGGTCGTTAATGTAGAGTAAGAAGAGAGTGGGAGACAATATGGACCCTTGAGGAACACCGGCATTGATGGTGAAGTTGTCTGAGAGAAATCCGTCAATCTCCACTTGCAGAGAGCGGTCCTTAAGAAAGCTAGACAACCATGCACAGAATCGACTGGGCATACCATAGGATCGAAGTTTACTTAGAAGCCCCTCATGCCAAACACGATCAAAAGCTTTAGAAATATCCAGTGCAACAGCCCGAGACTCCCCATGATGTTCGATTGCGTTGTTCCAAATATGGGTGACATAGGCTAGAAGATCTCCAGTTGATCTGGACTTCCGAAAACCATATTGATGATCGCTGATAATGTTGAAGCCTTCCAGGTACTTTAGAAGATGTTGGTTAATAGCTTTCTCCATTACTTTTGATATTACTGAAAGCAATGCGACTGGTCGATAGTTGTTAGGCAGGGTTCTCTTACCTTTCTTTGGAATAGGCTGGACTCGCGCCGTCTTCCAGCTGGATGGAAATATTCCTTGTTTGTAGGATAAGTTGAAAAGTCTACAAAATACTGGTGTTAGTTCATCGGCGCATCTCTTGAGAACTATAACAGGAATTTCGTCTGGACCAGAAGCTTTTTTGACGTCGAGTCCTTTCAGGATTCGTTTGACGGAACACGATTTCGGTCATTTCGGATTGAACTGCAGGAATGTCGGGTGGTGTTCTTCCCTGGAAATCTACAGTGGAATGCGAAGAAAATAGTTCAGCAAGTAAGTTTGATTTGTCTCCGGCTGTGGATGCTATTGTACCATCGGGACGTGTTAAAGGTGGAATAGTTGATTTGGTGAAATTTTGGCTGACGGCCTTAGCGACTGACCAAAAGGACCTTGATCCGTTTGGACTGTCGAGAAGTTTGTTTTTGATCCTCACGTTATGGGCTTCTTTGCTTTGATCTATTATTAGCTTACATTGGTTTCGAGCGGTAACAAAGATGGTACGATTCTCAGTGGTAGGGTTTTTACGCCACTGTCGGTAAGCCAGATTTTTTGATCTGACAGCACACTCACAATCCTTGCTAAACCAGGGCTTGCCGTTGGAAGGGCGTTTTTGGGAGGAGGGGATAAATGCTTCCATGCTCGTTAGAATGACGTCGGAGACCTCCCCAGCACAGACGGATGGATCGTCAGAAGAGAAGCATACGCTCATCCAAGGAAAAGTGCGAAAATGGTCTTTCAGGTCTTCCCATTTGGCCGATCTGTAATGCCATATCCTGCGAGGTTTAGGAGGTTGTTCAGAATTAATTGGTAGTTCGCTTAGAATTGAAATAAGTTTGTGATCGGAAGATCCTAACGGGGGATGTACGGTGACTGTATATAGATCAGGATTTGACGTCAAGAAAAGATCCAAAAGACTAGCAAAATCTCCAGTTCGGTCTGGAATCTGCGTTGGTTCTTCTACGAGTTGAGTTAGACCAGAACTGATCGCCAAGGATTCGGCCTCGCGGCCTTGCTCATCGTCTGTATTTGAGTATTTAAGCCAGTTGACATTGTGGACGTTAAAGTCGCCAACGATAGCAATCTCGGCATTTGGATGGTTGGTTTGTAAGAAGTCGATTGTATTGGCTAGTGATGAGAAAAGGTCTCTGTAATGGGTATCACTTGGAGGACGGTAAAGGCAGCAGATAAACTTGGTGATTTTCGGCGTTGATATTTTAAACCACATTACATCAAAGTTTTTCGGTTCAAGTGTAGGTTCTCGTTGGCATCAGAGATCATCTCGAATAAAAAGACATACGCCGAAGTTCCGTCGGAATCGCAAATGAAAATCGTATCCAGGATATAAATAGCTGACGGTGTTTGTTGACGATCTGACCTTTGTCTCGGTGAGTGCGAGCACATGAGGCTTGGAAGATTGTAAGTGCTGGTGGACTGAATTGATGTTCGTGTTAAGCCCTCTAATATTGCAGAAATCAATTTTGAAGTTGCTAGTTCTGGGTTGGTTAACAACTGCAGGTGCCACACCATTTCTTCGTTGAGTGTTGTTAGATCCCAGTAAATTGTCGGAAATGGTTGTTTTTTGATGATCTTCGCTCGATGGGGCCCCAGGTCCAGCCCCCGCCCGGAGATCCGAATGGGGGGGCGAGTTTACCTCCGGAGTATTTTGGGCCTGGAGCTTCCATCATGCTATTTTTGGGGGGGTCCCACCCTGGTAACCGGAAACATCGGCACAGCGACGAAACATCAACTCAATGAGCAAAAGTTAACTCAAGGAGCAAACTTCACGCCGCCTAAACCGAATTGTGATAGATGCAGTCTCTTTAACTATTTAATTTGCCCTCTAGTTCCGCAACATGAATTTTTCAATATATTTTGATGAGTCAATCCTAATCCACATGGATTTACCATGTCGGTCCATTCAAGAAGTTATAATTCAGTTTTTCTATTAAATGTTAAGGAGAACCAATATTCAGCCACCTCAAAAGTTACATGTTCATCTTATGTTCAACTCAACGATGCATCACCCAGTATATTGGTGATGTATCACAAGATTGCAGCGATTTTCATAAATATTATATTGCATGTCAACCCTGTCCCTTTCAATATTTAACTGAAAAGGGACCGTATTGACTTGGGACTGAGTTGACTTTTTGGCTAATTTATAGTTTTAAAATGTTATGCCAGTTTATTTTTTATGTCGCATTTTAATCAGCAAAGTATCTCCATCTATACTATAAGCACATTTTTTACTCTTGCCCGCTTTTATTCAAACTATCCCAGAAGCAGGGTTTACAGTTTAAAGTTATTTTGTATTATCACACGTCGGTATGTATTATTGCACTGTGGTCACTTGTATTTACATTTTAAGTTTACAGGGCAGCTACAACAAAAATTATTATTTATGAACTACATATATTTAAATAGAAACAATATTGTTGAGATCGAATAAAATGATGACCTGGGTGAAAATCCAGGTTTCTTGCTCTGCATTTCAAAATTAACTGTTTAAAAATAGGGAATCCGGCTAGGAAGTTTACATTAGTTTCATTGTAACGCAATTAGATAATTTCGATCTAAAATTAGACATAAATGGATAATCGTTCTAGGTATTTTTTACAGAAATTGATATTTTTGCAATATTTACTTAAAATATAAAAAAACTACACCACTGCTTAACCTAAAAACACATATCCTTATTAATCTCACTTACCGACGAAATATTAATTCGGGGGTTAGAATAGTCGAATTTCTTACACACCACGCACTGACGAACCATTGTAGATAGCTAATAAATAGCTCTAAATAGTGTTAGTTCGTTAAAACATACATTAAAAATACAATAGATCACAACCGTAGTAGCGAATCATGAGAAAGACAAAATAAAACCGTGCGAAATCAAGTTTCAATATTCTTTTTCTCTGTGTCTTGTACTAAAGTGTGGGCCCAAATAAGAAGAAAATTCTGACAAAAGATGTTTATTTTTGGTCGGAGAACACGACACGCCAATAAAAAATATGGGGTTCCATTTGAAACTCTTAACTTATACCCACCCGCGCTCGGGTGTTGAGGGGGTGGGGGGTGGTTTAAATTGCAAACTATTCCTCCTTCAACACCAAACAAATTTTTCCCTAGACATTTCCCGCTGCCATGCGATGCACCGGGGTTATTCCGGGGTACCGACCTTTTGTCCACACCGTATATAACATTACGAGTAGAAAATTAAAAAAATACACACATATTTAGTAAATATTTTTACTTAATAGGTACACATGAGAAATGCATTTAATATAATTAATATTATACCTTTCGGTTTCAAACGCAGGCGGAAGATTTAGGAGCTTCAGTACAGACTTGGCATCATTGATTTATGTTTAAAACTTTGTATGATTCGGAGAGAATAAAAATAATTCGGTATCTTTATTATATATGTTTTTGGTTAGTTCTACTACATGCGTCTGCTCTCGAAGCCGCAGAACTGAACAATAAAATTAATAAATTTAGCAAATATAATTATAAATTTTGCTAATATTCTCATTTTGCCTACTTGCATATTTGCATTCTTTTATTTAGAGTATATTAACACCGCCTAATGTATCAATGCTGGACCTGTCTAAAAGCTTGAATAAATCATTTTTATACTGCCATTAATAAATGTTTCGAGAAAAACACAACAATACCAAAGCAGAAAAGAGCCAAAGGGCAGATTTATTTCCCCTTGTTCTTAACCTTGTTAAAAGAAACATAAAGGATATTGTAAGACGGACTACTCGCACTTACGCCGCCCTCCAGAATAATATTTTATGGCTTAAGGTCGTAAAAGGGCTTTAAATTTTACTCTTCGGTGCTGCTTGAAGCTTCTAGTAATTGAATTTATTTCGAATAAATTGCTATTAAATTACCATTGTATAAAACAATATAAAAACTAATTATGTAATAATGTAACGAGTTTACGAAATACCGAGGAATAATTTTCTTCTTAACTTCTAAGATATAAATTTGGAATTTGTATTTGTCTGGTAACCAGGCTTACACTTTCACACATTGCATCAATATAACCAACAGTATAGTTTCCTCTAACTAGGTATATTATCTGAAAAATAATGGTATATTTTTGTGCGATATTTAAACCATCTCTACACCGAAAAAAATGAGGATATTTTTAAATGATGTACTTTGTATTTTGGGAATTAAATATTTTTAGTAAGGGATTGTAAACTTGCAATCAGAAGCAAATATTTATTTTGGATACAGTAACAATTACAAAATAAATACTACTATATACACATAAAACTATCCTACTATAACTACAAAATAATTGTACTATTATAGTTTAATCATTAAGTCATTGCATAAATTTATATCCCATAAACAAACAACAACATATTTTATGCATTATTTTCATTACATAATGTACTGTTGCAGTTTGCAGTATTTTAGAATTATTACATAATGAACTATGTTTTTAATATAATTTTACCACTATAATTGCATCAAACGCATACGAATTTTGGAATTTATATCAGCCGGAAATTATTGTGTGGGTTTGTTCGGTTTGTTTTGTTTAATACGCAAAAATGTTAAATGCTTACACATGCAGTTTATGTGTAAATATGAAGTTTTTTTGTCGTTTTAGTCGTTTCCGCCTAAAGTTATAATGAATAGTTAAATTTTAATGGATTAGTTGTAATGTATTTAGTTAAAATGACGTTGTAAATTTACAGTAAATGGCGGACAATTCCACTATATCTTTTCAAATTCATATTTTTATTTTCTGTTTGAGATTATTTTTCTGTTAGCTGCAATAATAAATCTTGATTACTAAAATATTCAAGATCATCCGATAACGTTAGGTGAGACAGGTGGTCTATTCGGTGGAGAACAATTGGCAGGAGTTGCTAGTAGCGTGGGTATAGGTAGTTTGGCTGATGCAAGTGGTTTAATAATAAATGCAGGGCATAACGCAATACCAATCTCAACTATAGCTGCAGGACATGTAGCTGAACAGGTGATCATTATGTCAGTATTGCTTGAAAAAGATTGGTATAAGATACTGACTTGAAACAAACTGGACCCGGTATTCCCATCTGCTTTGTACATGTCAATGTGACGCATGTTATTACGAAAATAAACACAACAAAAAGATATGGAGATTTTATCTGTAGAATTTCCATCTCTTTTGTATCTTCTGTCTGTCTCTGTCATCAAACCTCTCATCGGTATCATATGATTTGGTTAGGCAAAACAACAATAGATGGACGTGAATAAAAAGTCTCTATTTTTATATTATATGACAGTTATTCATCCGGTAGTGTCAAACCTGAAAGCAGGTATGTAAGACGGGGGTTCTAATAAGGCCTTTATGAAAAGTACGATCCGAATACTCGAAGACTAATGTCTTTGTCCAATTAACAGAAAACGGCAAATAAAAATTATACTAACTTTCAGAGTTCCCCGATTGTCTTTCTGGGAAGTTGTTTACAACCTACCTAAGAATATGAATTATTTATAGACTGTGAAAGACTTAGTATAAGACATATTTTTGTTATTATCAAGGAAGGATAGCATATACTAAGAAATGTAAACCCTTATCTTTTGTATCAATATACTGTACGGTTTGCTCGGGTTTCTTACTGAGATCGTGTTGATCTATTTATAAATTAGTAAAGTAATTATATAATTGAACTAAAATAACGACTATAGTAATTATTTAAAATCAGCATATATAGTGACCGGCAAAAAGTTGGCCACATATGGAAAACTTTGATAGTGAAATTTTAAAAAGCTTTTTACATCAATTGCCTCTGCATGATTGGTAACCTAAAAATTTATTTTGCCATTTGTCATGTGACTACTCGTTTGACTGGAAAATTGAAACAAATATGTATCATGGAAAACTGGTACTAGATGACGAGATATAGAATAAAGTTATTTGAATTAGATTTTAATATTGCGCATTGGCTTATGTGGACGGTGCCGCACAGAGCAGCCGATCCGGACCGCCGAGCCGGCAAGTGCGGTCTGAGGTAGTGCTGGGCGATGTTCATCGATGTTTTTGAAACATCGATATTCTATTACCGATGTTCGATGTTTTCGACATCGATGTTAGGTCATAAACATCGATGTCGACATCGATGTTTACCTTTCGATGTTCAATGTTATAATAAAACAAGAAAAGTAGGTTGTAATCTTAACTCAATTTTCCCAGCACAAGAAAATAAGAACGAAAGCTTGAAATCTTTTTTTTCAAAGCCGGCGAAACTATGGTCGAAAAACGAAATAGCTTGCAAGGAAAGAAACTTTCAAAGTTTAAGTTACTTTTCCTGCAATCTATTAATAAAAAATACTGGGATGCTCCTTAATAATTTTACAAAACAAAAAAGTGTATTTAAGTTGTTAGTGACTGTAATTAATGCAGTTATAAAATATTATGTTTTAATATTTGTTTTATTTTTATTTAGATTATTTTTTTTAAATTTTGTTATCGAGTATTTTGACGTGTTTGATCATCGATGTTTAGAAAACATCAATGTTTTACAACCGATGTTTTTAAGCCATCGATGTTAGCTTTCGATGTTAACATCGACGTTCCGTTTGGATGTCCCAGGACTAGTCTGAGGCGATAGTTCTGCCTTTAGTGGGTTGGTGGGTTAGTCCTAGCACCGGCTGAAGCGGCAGTTGATTTTTCGGGTTTGTTTTATTTATACTGGTCTAATTAAACAAAGGACGATCAGTATAAATAGCAAGTAGACAAGCTTGGAAGATACCCATTCTCCTACTAAAATCAAATGTTAAGCGTGACATTTGGTGGAGGTGCCGGCGTGACATTACATACTCGCTTAACCATTGGTACAATATTAGCTGTTAAACGATATTCTAAAAGGCGATAATGTCAAGAATAAAATTTGCCTCATATTCGGTTCGGTTTCTGTGTGTAATACGCGCCAGATATATGTTACTCATCTACCTATACCAACTTCTAGCCAAACCAGGAACTCTGTTATGTACAAGAGTAAAAACATTTTTAATCATCTTCCGTTACGCATTCGAAGGATTAATGGTTTTAAGAGATTTAGAAGGGAAGTAAAAGCTCTGCTATGCACAAAAGCATATTATTCTGTTGACGATTTATTTATGGATAATCTTGGTGGTCTTTAAGCTTCTGATATATGTGTATATGATATATTATTGTAAAATGTATTTCATCTTGTAGCTTTATATTTTTATGTTATATTTTTATATTTAGTATTTTAGTTTCATATATTGGTTGTTTGTGCTTTGTCAACAAGATCTGTACTTTTTATTACACAAATTTGTAGGTTTTTTTTTTTACCTCATTTTATATAAACAGGGTGATTTTTTTTCTTTTTTTAAATGGTTTTTAAATTTTAAAATAGATTCGGCCGAACTTAGACTTTGATCCGGCGGGAGCAGTAGATCCGGTTTTTAGGCCGGATTCTCTAGACTCCGCTACTGCGGGATTTCAGTTCCATCCCTAATCTTGATAATGTTTAATTATATATATCTTTGCTCTGTATTTGTTGCTTTTTAGTAGACGCATTTTGTCTTAAATAGTTTTATATTTTTTATTTTAATTTATTATTTTATATCTAGTGTTATTCAAATATTATGATTGTTTTTGCTTTGTCAACAAGATTTATTTCTTTAGACAATAAAGCCTTTTGAGTTTGAGTTTTGAGTTTATGACCCATCGCAAAGTTATTGAAATCCTGGACCCACGAAGTCGGATGAGACATGATCGGTCGTTATATCGGATACTATTCGTTACAAATTTAGGCTTGTTCGTAATCTATAGCTATCTAAAATTTTTGAAAGGACTAAACAACCGTTTTGTAATTTATTTAAATTTAATATCCAGTATTAGATTCATAAGTTTCATATTCCCAAGAAATAAGATAATTTGTTAAAATTGTTCAAAATTAAAAAAAAACAGCCTTTTGTAAGTATATTATTCCAGAACATGCAAGGCAGGCGTGACAGGACATGCATCTACTAATTTGCGGGGCGTCAATCTGGCAGAAAATATGTCTTGGCATAACCACATTGTGACAATCTCCAAAATAGCTTCTCAGAAACTTGGTGTACTTCTCCGAACCAAAAAGTACACACCTCAACAACTTCTGATACTATACAAAGCCCAAATTCAACCATCACTAGAGTACTTCTCGCCTGTCTGGAGGACTGCACCCAAACATGATCTTCGGCTACTGGATTTCATCGAAAGGAGGGCCATTCGCCTGATCGGAGATCACAAGCTGACGAACAGCCTCGACAGCCTAGAACACCGAAGACAGATTGGGGATATGACTCTCTTTTACAGATACTTTCATGGAAAGTGCTCGGCTGACTTTGCCCTGTTAATTCCGCCCAGAGTGGCGAATAGCAGAAATACACGACGAACCACTGCCGCCCATCCATATGTGGTTAAGCTTAGAACTCCTCGAACTTCATTATCTAAGAATTTTTTCATCTGGAGGACTTAATCCTTATGGAAAGACCTTCCCGAGGTCGTTTTTCCCTACGAATATAACCTCCAATGATTCAAAACCAACGTAAACGCCATATTTGCACACGCACCACTCCCAGAATGCCTTAAAGGATTTTTCATATAGTGCTTGTGTTTGATCATATTAAAAAAAAAGAAATAACTATAAATGATAAATATGGTTGGCCGATACCCCAGGACCTGGTGACACCCAATTACATGGTAAAAAGCTAAATTTTAACAAATAAAATTTTTAAGAAACCACAAAAATTAAATAATAGTTTGTTATGTTGGTTTTCCATCATTTAACATATTTTCATTATACTCCTGGGAATATGAAGTTTATTACTTTCATAAATACAGGATATTTTTCTGAAAAAATATAATTTTAGTGGCAAATATCAAAATAAGTTTTTATGTTACCATAAGCAATCAGCGTAAAAAGTTTTTTTAATATTTCGATAATAAAAAATTTTCTCATATGTAGGCCACTTTTTGCCGGTCACTGTATACAGGGTGTCCGGTAAGCATAAATAATATTAGTAGTTGATATAATTATTTCCCTAATGTCCCGCCTAATAAAGATATAGGGGCCCCAAAGATGAACCTGAAGATTTACATTTTCGATTCTAACTTTTAAATATATTAAATAAATTACGTTTAGAAAAAAAGCTTTATTTTCATTCGCCTATAGATACATATTTAAATAATTTCAACTTTTTAAATATTCTTAATAGGGAGGGCGAAATGAATATAATGCAAAATATCAAAGTACGCATAGGATATTAAAATTTTGTATTTTTACTCAGTACATCTTGTCTTAATAACATTTTCCCGTATCTCCCAGATAAAAGCACCTTTTTGTAAATTTCCAACTGTTTCTATCCACGCAAGCCCCAGAAAAGTTTCAACTCAAAAATTTTTTGTATTTTTTACCTATTCATGCGTCGATCCGGTGATACAATTCTATATACAGGGTCTATTTAATTGATTACTACTACTTAAATGGTAATTGCTGCGAAGTTGTTTAAATAGAGAAAAGGTGCAATTTTTAAAGCTTTTTTATTGGCTATTGCTAAAACGGCTAAAATTAATTTCTTTAATAACTGAAAAGGTTTTGATTTTAGAAAACCGCCCACTAAATAAAAATTTTATATTTTTTTCGTTTGTGTAAAAGGGCATTATCAGTTTTTTTATGTATTTTTTTTATATCATGATCAAATTAAATTTTTTAAATCCGGATCTAGACTTTTTATTTTATTTTTTGAGAGTATTTCTTACCCCAAATATTATGATTTATCACTCAATTCTATTTTCCTTAGTTTCGACAAAAAATATACATCATTAGGGAATTTTGAGAAATTTTTTAGTACGACCCTGATTTTTTAAAATAATACATATTTTCATTTGATTTAGCTGTAATAGAGCTAAAATTAAAACTATTAAAAATATTCAATTTTTTAAAAGTAATATTGATCAGATTTCACCTAAGAACAACAAAATGAAAAATAGGTACAAAGTTCAAATATTCAGCCGCGTATAAAAAAATGGTGATCAAGATGCCCACAGAACAAGCCTGTGTTCCTCTGCAGGACTATTTTGTTTGGGGAAATCTATAGAACAAAATATATTACACTCCATGTAATAATATCCACGAACTTCAGCGACTTATAATAGATGCCTTCCAACAAGTTACCCAATTTGGTGAGGCACGCTATTGAACAAATGGAAAAAAGAACCAACCAACCGGTATATTGAAAATCAAGGAGGTCATTTCGAACAATTAACGAAATCACATTACTAAATAAAATAGTATCTAGTAAGTTATATTTTATACGCGGCTGAATGTTTAAATTTTTAATTTTGTTCTGGTTTGTTCGTTAATTTTGTTCTTTTTATGTGAAATCTGGTCAATATTACTTTTTAAAATGGAATATTTTCACTAGATTTAATTTTAGCTCAGTTACAGCTAAATCAAATGAACATATCATGTATGTATTATTTTAAAAAACCAGGGCCGTACTGAGAAAATTCCCACTACGGTAAAAAGAATTTTGTGATCATTATATTTGCAGCAAAAGATACTCACAAAAAACTGATAATGCCATGCCATAATGCCATAGAGAGGAAAAAAATATAAAATTTATATTAATGGTCGGTTTCCTAAAATCAAAACCTTTCGAGTTATTAACGAAATTAATTTTAGACGTTCCTGTATCCCATGATTCAAAAACAATTCGGCAACGTCAAGACTGAATTCTAAAGGGCTTTAAAAACTGCACATTTTCTCTAATTTTACCGACTTCGCAGAAATTACCGTTCAAAAGATACCCATAGTGATCAATTAAATAGTTGCCACCCTGTATGAATAGACAGTACCCAATATTATAATTACATAGAAATATTCAATTGACGTAGCTACTAATAGATAAAAATCCATAATCTACTTTCTCTGTTTCCTAGATTGTTTCACCCATTCCCGTACTTCAAACACGACTAGAACCGCATGATTTTCCAACACTGTTCACGACTGGCATACGGGGGATTCCAAAAGTCAATTTGAAAACAGACATGGAGATTCAGTTATAGGACAATATAGGTATGGTATCTAAAGAGGACGTCTTCTATCGCCAATACAGTTGTTCTTTACAATATCTAAAAAAATTTTTACTTATAATCTGATTATAAGTGAAAATCGTTCCTAAACCACCTTAACCAAAATACTTTGTTCAGTAAGAAATAAACAAATAATACTAAACAAATATTCTACGTGTAATATGCCCCGTCGAATGTTTAATTCTAGAACAAAAGTTGTTCATATTTTTCTTAACACAGTTAGACATCAGTATACCTACTTAGATTAAACCTAGAGAAAGAAGCTACCGTCTGCATAGTGGTTCAAACTCCTTTGTTCTCAAAGCAAGTGGTCATACCTCACCAAAGAAAAATGCTCGAACTTTCATTAGAAGAACGCAACTTTTAGCGCCATCTTATTGTAGCCGTTAAACGTATCGCACGAACTTGAACACCATTCGCTTATCAGATGGTTTATCATTTTCTTGGTAGCATCATGTTCTGAATTATCCCTGGCTCCGCCTCTGTGCTATCCTCAGTATAACAAGGTCAACAAGCCGCCTTGTACGCCGACGCAAACCATATTCCGACGGGACCCGAGTTCACCCGATCGCAGCCGCCTTGTACGCCGACGCAAACAATATTCCGACGGGACCCGAGTTCACCCGATCGCAGTAGCAGCAGCTGTTTGCATTCTAAAGCTGGATTCATAGTTGCCGTAACGTATACCGTAAGACGTAACGTTAAGACGTAAGAAAAATAAACATGTGATTTGCAATAGAACCGTTCATAGTCCGAGTTAAGCCGTAAGCCGTAAGCAGTAAGAAGTAAGAAATGGTTCAATTGAGGGGTTTATTCCAAAAACCAGACAAGTCCAAAATAATACATTTCTAGATTATGATGCCATAATATAGATTAAAGACATGCCGAATCGTAGGCACATTTAACTTCTACAAATAATGAACGAGTCCGCAGATATAAATGATCGAAATAAGCTATATTCTGCAAAAACCCGATAAGTCCAGTTCGTTTCCAACAAGAACCAGACAAGTCCATGAAATAGTGGGGAATTTTCCATACGCGCGTCGTGCTTATCAGTGTTAAATAAACGTTTGCGGCGAAAGGATAGTGTGTTTCTTCTTAATCGTTTCGTGGTACTTTTTTCAACACGGAGACTAATGAATGGGTAAAAAAACAACCAACAAAATCAAAAAAGGAGAGTGTTATAAGAGATGCTAAAGTACACGGCGAAGAACATGTAAATCATGTTGGTAAACTAGTACCAAAGCGATGTACCGGAGAAAACTGCAGGTATTTATTTTTATGGAGTAAGCTTACACGTGTTTATACTATAACGCAATTTGTATTGATATTTTTAAAATGTTATATGTTTTACTATTATTGATTTGAATGTTATAATATTTAGGAGCATGTTATAGAATAGAATAGAAAAGTATTGTTTAATCATTGTCGGCATCCACGTCGGTGATATCAGTGAGCGCGAATAAATGTCACCTACATGAATGGCAGTATTGTTGCGTATACGCAAATGATAAACAAAAAATAACCTTTATTTTTGTTATTGGCAACTTTTTTTTTTCAGATGTTCTAAATTGAAATGTTTTGACCAGATAGATGTTGCTAAACGGGAAATTATCATAGAAAATTTAAATAAAATGCACACAAAGAATGAACAAGATGCACATATTTGTGGACTAATATCTGTTCGTTTTATTGCGAGAAAGAGACCGCGAAACGTTGATCCTAATACCAGAAAAGATCACGCTGCATCTTTCACATATAAAGTTCGTTGTGAAGGACAAGATATCCCTGTGTGTCACAAAGCGTTTCTTAGCTTGCATGGGATTTCTAAAAATAGAGTCACTAGACTACAAAATAGTTTATTAACAACTGGATTATCACCTAAAAACAAGCAGGGTCGCCATCACTCAAGACCAAGGAATCTCCCTGATGTCGTAAAAAACTTAGTGGAAAATCATATCAACTCCTATCAAGCTAGAAAATCTCATTACTCTCTGCGGGATAATCCGCAGAGAAGGTATCTTCCAGAAGATTTGACTATTGCCGATATGCACAAGCATTTTCGTGATTTGTATCAAATTAATATTCCCTACAAGTCATATTGGTCAATATTTAATACTTTCAACATCCACTTTGGCTATCCAAGATCAGACACCTGTTCTGTCTGCGATTCACTTCAACAAAAAATTAACGCCGCTGAAGATGAAGCTCAAAAAATACAATATACCATAGAAAAAGAAATACATCTAAAGAAAGCTGAAGCTTTTAGAAAAGAAAAAAATAAATTTGTCCTTAAAGCCAAGCAAGGGGAAATAACATGTTTGTCATTCGACTTTATGCAAAATTTACCTCTGCCGCATATTCCCAGTGGTCCTGTATATTACTCAAGACAGTTGTGGTACAACGTTTTTGGCGTTCATGACTTATCAGATGATTCGGTGACCATTTATCGCTATCTAGAGCTTGAAGGTAAAAAAGGAGCAAATGACGTAGCATCAATGCTTTTAGATGCCATAAATACATTGCCAGATAACAAGAGACACAGCGAACTGGTTTTGATCTCCGACGGTTGTCCTGGGCAAAATAAAAACAAGACAATGGTTCAGTTTCTTTACTGTTTGGTCCATGTTTTCAAGATTTTTTCGAAAATAACTTACCTTTTTCCGGTCCGTGGTCACAGTTATCTTCCAAATGATCAGGATTTTGCATTAATTGGGACTAAAAAGAAAAACATAAAAATGGTGGAAATACCCGAAAAATGGGACGAAATAATACTGAGTGCGAGGAAACATCCATCGCCATTTAAATTAAAGCAAATGACCCATCGAGATTTTTTTGATATAAGAAGAGCCGTAGAACCTCTATTTCTTAAGTCCCCTAAACCTGCTCTTAAACTTCAAGCAGTACGAATGATAATGGTTGACAAAAATGATCGCCATGTTAATACAAGACTCTCCTATTTTGGATCATGGAGCCGACACGTAGTCGTTATTAGATCTTTTAATGAAAACATCTCCACTCTTGATATACCAAGGCTTTACCAGTCACCTCCAGGAATTCAGCCTGCAAAGAAAAAGGATGTTCTGCAACTTGTACAATATTTGGAAAATCCCGAACATAGCCAATATTATCACACCTTATTCACTAATTTGCTACCGTCACAAAATATTGGTGGGACAACTGAACCCAATATTGAAATTGATAGCGACGATAATTCTGATGGGTGTGAAGATTAGCTAGTGTTAAGTGTTTGAGTTGTTAGTGTTTTGAATATGCATTACGTCTAACATTTTTTTTGAAGTAGAAGTTGAATAAATGGTTTATTATAATTCCCAGGTGTAGTTTTCCTGCAAAAACCAGATAAGTCCAATTGTTTTTATTTTTTTTCTCATTAACAACAATATTTTTTCAAATTATATTATTGTACAAATGAACATAATATACTAGCAATTTTTAATAAAAAAAAACGACTTCCTATTACCAACTACGAAACAAGATAGACAGTTTTATTTAATTCCTCAAAAAACATTTTTTTGGACTTTTCTGGTTTTTGGAATAAACCCCTCAATTCCATTTCTTACGTTACGTCTTACGGAATCGGTTCGGATCGGTCATACTCGTGCATAACCGCCATGTTGACATCCCCAAATTCGACACTTTGCTAATAAATAGGTGATAAATAAATTGCTAATAAATACCAGAACAATATTGATACCGTTATTATAACGAGGTCGTCATCACTTGGACTCATATTTTCACTTTTAAATAAACACACATGTGAAAAACCATAACCTACAAACTCGTAACCTGAAAATTCTTAACGAGAATATAAATGGGCATATCCTTACGTCTTACGTCTTATCGACTACTGCTTACGTCTTACGGCATACGTTACGGCAACTATGAATCCAGCTTTAAGAAGCAACCCTTCTCCCCAAGACTCCCAAGAGAGAACAACACGAGGTCAAAACGCCATTCATTTTTGTAACGAAATACATGTTAAATAACTTAATAACTAACGTAATAAACACATATGGAAAAACAATCTATGTAGCACAGTTTAATCTACATATTATGGTCCTTCGAGAGAGATATTCAACCCAGTGACTCTTTGTATCCAGGCAATCCGATACAAACCAAAAAACACAAACCGAACCGCCGACACCAGTAAGCAGGTCAGTGCGTTCCATTACTTATCCTATTATATCCTATATCATACCTTTGCTTCAACTTTGTTTACATTATAATTAAAAATGTCTAGTGAAGAACTAAAAATACTAAAAAACTCGCGTAAGACATATAAATCCCAGCTAACAAAATTCAAATTATATTTTGATAAGGAGAAGACTGCAGACGCCATTGATTTGGGTCAATTGCAACTGCGCTTGTCAAAAATTGAACCAATTCTTGAACTATTTTACGAAACTCAATCAAAAATAGAAATTTTAGATCCCTCAGTAACAGAGGACGCTCTTGAGAAAGAACGTACGGATTTTGAGGATAATTATTTTAGTATTGTTTCTCAAGTTAGAGAGTTTTCGCGCGCAAGACGATAATGTGTCAAACTCGTCGCAAGGTTCAATTAGAACAAATGTTATGCAACAACAACCCAACATAAAATTACCTCCTATATCTTTGCCTTCTTTTGACGGAAATTATGAACAGTGGCTTTTCTTTAAAGATACCTTTGAATCACTTATACATAAGGAAGTGTCTATACCTGACATAAACAAATTTCATTATTTGAGACTCTCACTAAGAGGACAAGCCGCTGATTTGTTAAGATCCCTTGAAAGTTCGGCCAATAATTATAATATAGCCTGGAATCTACTAGTTGAACGTTACGAAAACAAACCAATGCTAAGAAAAAATCACATAAAAGCTTTATTCGAATGCAAAGTGGCAACAAAATAATGTCACTTAGAACTACGTCATGTTTTAGATTGCATGACACGTCATTTACGTGCCCTTGAGGTGTTAGGTCAACCAGTAGATTCCTGGGATGCCCTAATTATACACATGTTCGCAACAAAACTAGATCATGTTACTAGGCGTGAGTGGGAGTGTGAATATGCAAAGCATGACAATGCAACACGTGATGTGTTCACTAAATTTCTGCAAGCAAAATGCAGAATTCTTGAAACTTTAAATACACAAAATACAAAACCTAAAAGTAATATTAGAGGCCTATTCTCGAGTTACGCTCCAACGTGCAGCTACTGCAAAAAAGAGCATACAATTTATAACTGCAAATCCTTTCTTGATTTAAACATAAATTCTAGATCATCGGAAGCTAAACAACTACATCTTTGTCTGAATTGTTTAAGAAACAATCATGAAACAGAACAATGTCGTTCAATGCCATGTCGAAAGTGCGGACACAAACATAATACACTTCTACATTTTAATTTTTCTACTCATAATTCAAACAATAAAAATAACATAAGACAGGACACGAAAATTAACGCCAGTGTTGCCTATTCTGCCGAAAATTCTACGAATCAAGAAAAATGCGAAAATTCTCTTGTATCTAGCAATTTTTCTGCTGCTACAGTTCTGTTGTCAACTGCTATGGTTGAATTAACAGACAATCATGGAAATATACATTCTTGTCGCATCTTGCTTGATAGCGGCAGCGAATCTAGTTTTGTCACCGAAACATTGTGTAAGAAACTTGGTTTACAATATACATCAGTTAATTACTCTATCACTGGTATTGCCCAGAAAAATACTAAAGTTTTAAAACAAACTTCGTTAACTATTCAAGCACGTCAAGTGCATTTTAAAACTGATTTAAAATGCTTGGTGTTACCAAAAATTACTAATAAAATTCCTTATACATGCATTGACACTTCTCACCTAAAAATACCTCCTAATTTAATACTTGCTGATCCTTCATTTAATGAACCAGGACCAATTGACATCCTGATAGGGGCTGACCATTTTTGGGAACTTATCATGGTTGGTCAAATACAACTAGGCAACCAACTACCAATACTTCAAAAAACTCAATTTGGTTGGGTAATATCTGGTGCAGTATACCCACCACATCTCACTCATTCTAACAGTTATTCTGTATCCTGTAATCTAAGTACCCTTGAAACGTCCTTGGACACCAAAATTCAAAAATTTTGGGAAATCGAAGAAGTTAATACTTCAAAATCTCTTTCTCCTGATGAGCAGTATTGTGAAGAATTATTTACTAACACTACCACAAAAAACTCTGAAGGGCGATTTGTAGTCAATCTGCCCCTTAAGCAAACGTCTACGGTTTTAGGTGATTCAAAACGAACTGCCACAAATTGTTTACTTAGTCTTGAAAAAAGACTTGTTAAAAACCCTCAATTAAAACCTCAATATGATAATTTTCTTAATGAATATATAGCTCTTGGACATATGACTGAAATAGAACCAAACAACTTATCAGAAACAACTTGCTTCTATTTACCTCATCATTGTGTTCTCAAGGAATCCCGTACAACCACCAAATTAAGAGTAGTTTTTAACGGTTCTGCAATCACAACAAGTGGTTTATCTTTAAATAATATTTTGATGGTTGGACCTGTCGTTCAAGACGATCTATTTTCTATCGTTTTACGTGTTCGAAAACATAATATCATGTTGACGGGAGACATTGAAAAAATGTACCGTCAAGTCGTAGTTAATAACGAGCAACGTTGCTTACAACTTATTCTATGGAGATCTAGCGATGATACTGAAATAAAAACGTATCAACTAAACACAATTACTTATGGCACGGCTCCTGCCGCCTTTTTATCTACTAGATGTTTAAAAGAATTAAGCATTCAATGCGAAAACAGTGATCCTAGAGTGAGTAAGATTATTGCCAAAGACTTTTATGTTGATGATCTGTGCACAGGGGGCCCCACTGTCAGCGAATTAAAATTAATAAAGGACAAAGTTTTGGACATTCTTACTAACGCTGGATTTCAGCTCAGAAAACTTAAATCTAATAATCCAGAAATTCTTTCTGACAATCCGTTGGACAAGTCAGATACTATATTACATTTTGGTGAATCAACTGACGACAAAACGTTAGGTCTATTGTGGCAATCTAATGGAGATTATTTCAAATACTCTATAAAGAATTTTAACGACCACTGTCCAACAAAAAGGAAGATATTATCGGCTGTCTCGCAAATATTCGATCCTCTTGGATTGCTTCAGCCAATCATCATAATTGCTAAAATTATTATTCAAAAGCTATGGCAGTTTAAGCTAAACTGGGATGAGTCCATCCCCCAAAATCTTTATACAACTTGGTTAAAATTTCAGTCCCAACTCCAAGTAATCAATGAATTAAATATTCCTAGACATGTTTTACCTGAAAACCCTGTTTCGATAGAACTTCACGGATTCTCTGATGCTAGTGAGAGGGCTTATGGAACTTGTGTATACATCAGATCTACAGATATTTCTGGTTCTTATCATTGTCATCTACTGTGTTCAAAAACCCGAGTAGCTCCTTTGAAAACCGTGACAATACCACGTCTTGAGTTATGCGCTGCATTACTTCTTGCAGAGCTAGTACAGAAAGTTCAAACCAGCTTAGATATAGCTACTATAGATAAATGTTTCTATTGGTGCGACTCTACAATCGTACTTTACTGGATAAAATCTATTCCACTCCAATATAAAATTTTTGTTGCCAACCGTGTAACTCAAATTAAGTCCTTAACTGACTCTAATTGCTGGCATTACGTTAATACTCATGAAAACCCTGCCGATCTCCTTTCTCGAGGTCAAAAACCTAGTACTCTGATCAATAATCAACTTTGGTGGAAGGGCCCCTCTTGGCTTTTAAAAGATTCAGAAGAATGGCCATTAAATTCCGATAATGATCATTCTTGTTTCAATAAGCTTGACGATACAACTGAAAGACGCACAGAAAAACAAATATCCTTTAATGCTTCGATTGGTGATGCATCTTTTGATCTGTTCGACAGATTTTCTTCTTTTAAAAGACTTCAAAGAATCACAGCCTACAGTTTTCGTTTTATTAAAAATTGCTGTACTCCCCGACCACTTCGAAGCATTGGCTCTCTTGATGTAGATGAATTACAATTTGCATTAAATAAACTTATTCAGATTGTTCAGAGACAGGAATTTCCTCAAGAATATAATGACTTATCCAAATCCAAGCCCCTTAATGTTAAAAGTAAAATACTAAGTCTGAACCCTTACTTATGTCCTAATGGTATAATAAGAGTTGGAGGTAGACTGAAGCGTTCTCAGTTTGACTTCCAGAAAAAGCATCCAGCCATTCTGCCTGGAAAACATACACTTTCAAAGCTAATAGCATTGAATGAACATTTACGGCTTTTCCATGCTGGTCCCCAATTATTGTTAGCCTCTATACGTGAACGTTATTGGCCTACATCTGGTAGAGTCCTGACAAAGCAAGTAGTTAGAAACTGTTTGCGATGTTATCGTTTCAATGCTATGTCTATGCCATATTTAATGGGACAATTACCTGAATATCGGGTAACCCCTCAAAAACCTTTTTATAATACTGGTATTGATTTTTGTGGCCCGTTTTTGCTTAAAGATAGATCTACGCGAAATTATAAAGTAACGAAAGCATATGTTTGTTTATATGTATGCCTTGCCACGAAAGCGATTCATCTTGAGCTTGTTAGTAGTTTATCTACAGAAGCATTTATTGCCTCAATCCGTAGGTTCTTTTCAAGACGCGGTTTAAGTGCTAATATATATACTGATAATGGTACCAATTTTGTCGGTGCTAAAAACGAATTTGATAAATTTCTTGTTGAAAACACTCATGATATTCAATTATATTTAAGCCAACACAATATAAAATGGCATTTCATTCCTCCGCGTGCCCCTCATTTTGGCGGAATTTGGGAAGCTGGTATCAAATCAACTAAATTTCATCTTAAGAGAGTTCTAAACTTAACTCCTCTATGCTTTGAAGATTTTTTAACTGTTCTAAACCAAGTTGAAGCGTGCCTGAATTCCCGACCTTTATTCCCATCATCCAGCGATCCTAACGATCCACGACCTATCACGCCTGCGCACTTTCTTGTAGGAGAGTCATTGACTACAATACCTGATCATGACTATATTATTATTGAAATTAATGAAAATCGTCTGTCAAAGTTTGAAAGATTACAGAAGATGATCCAAAGCTTTTGGAAGAGATGGTCCAAAGAATATATCTCTGAACTACAACAGCGTTCCAAATGGAAACAAAACTACCCAGAACTTTTGAAGCCTGGTACTGTCGTCCTCATTAAAGAAGACAATCTACCTCCACTGAAATGGAAAATGGGTGTAGTAGAAACTGTACATCCAGGAACTGATGGAATCGTCAGAACCGCTACCATAAGAACTGAATCCGCAGTCCTCAAAAGAGCTGCTACCAAACTATGTGTTATACCCAGCTGTCAATAAACTTCGATATGTTGAAGCCTTTCGGCTATCAAGGGGGGCGGTATGTTCTGAATTATCCCTGGCTCCGCCTCTGTGCTATCCTCAGTATAACAAGGTCAACAAGCCGCCTTGTACGCCGACGCAAACCATATTCCGACGGGACCCGAGTTCACCCGATCGCAGCCGCCTTGTACGCCGACGCAAACAATATTCCGACGGGACCCGAATTCACCCGATCGCAGTAGCAGCAGCTGTCTGCATTCTTAAGAAGCAACCCTTCTCCCCAAGAGAGAACAACACGAGGTCAAAACGCCATTCATTTTTGTAACGAAATACATGTTAAATAACTTAATAACTAACGTAATAAACACATATGGAAAAACAATCTATGTAGCCCAGTTTAATCTACACATCATTTAATCTGAATAGTGTCATACTTTATCTAACTCTTAGATAAAGTATGACAAGTAAGTCTGAATTTTGAAAGAACTCGAAAGATCTTGGCCAAGTCATGTTGCATTAATGTCATCCTGGTTATTTTAAGTTTATTATAAACATTTCTTTTAAATACGTAACAAGGCATTGATAATATAAATATCCCCATTAAAGTATAATGAATAACGTAAGTAGCAAAAAAAATAGTACAGTAACCTAAAGAAATGATAAAATGGGTATTTCTTCTACAGTAAAATTGTATATCTGGCTAAATTAAATTGTGAACCTACAAACCTGGTGAAAGAGGTAACCGTATAACTGTATATAGTACCTATCATAGCGAACAACTTCTATACGCACAATTTTGGGGTCTACTAGGTACATAAGTCAGATAAGCAAAAAACTTGCAAAATGGGCCTTTATTCTACAGAAAAATTAAAACTCTGACCTAATTTAACATCATATCAACCCGCAAACCTGAAGAGGTAACCGTATAAGTGTAAGTATCATAGCGAACAAATTCTAAATGCACCATTTTTAGGTCTATTTAGGCTACATCAGTCAGATATAAAAGCAAAAAAACTGATAAAAGCAGCCCATATTAGAAGTTTACGTAGGTAGCTGTGTAATTTGCATAGTTTAGGTATAGCATTATAGGTATTAGAAAAAATGAAGTTGCTTGAAAGCGAAATGCCATATAGAAAAATTTGTTGTATAATCTTTTGGGTTCACTAAAAGTTGCTGTGAAAATATTTGCCAATTTGTTTCTAACTTTAATATTAGCACGGGAAGAAAATAAAAGATCCCAATTTTCAGTTTTTTTTTAAATAATTGAAAATTTAAGAATTTTACCAAATCTTTTTCTATGGCATATTGTTGGTGCTTTGTGTAGGTACGATACTTTTTCACCATTTAATCGAAGCTGTAACGAGATCCCCATAGAGGCCCTCCTTATCTTGGGCATCCTATATGTAGTTATATAAAGACATAGTAGTTTGGTAACAGAGACCCGAACAGACCTACATAAATTTTGATTTATTGATACACTTTCGTTTGCTAGATACACTTTCGTTTGCTAATAAATTCAAAAACTTACACTTATACCTTCAACATCTTCGGCTTAAAATTGTAAATATATTCCGTTCACCCAATAATTATACACCCTGAATAATTTGTAGCCTTATATTATATTGTTATGATATAAAATCTAAAAAATTTTGGATTAACCATTTTAATAAATCTTCCCTTAGGCTCTTAATCTTCGACTTTTCTCCGTTTCATTTTAAATACTGTATATCCCTGAAAATTTGTTAAATTTAACAATCAATATTCAACGGAGTTGTAAGCTTTGGGTATTATCGCAGCCTTACAGTTAAATTGAGATTTTCATGAACGGATTCAATTTTCGAGAAAATATTAAAAGCAGGAGCAACAGAAGCAATTCTTCCACTAAAAATTTAGTGTTAGATACGAAAAATGTATAACATTGTAATATTGCTCCGATTCTGTTACAATTTGCATCGGGATCTTCCAACAAAATATTAAGATTAACCCATCCAGTTTTTAGACAATACGTAAAATGCAAAATTGTTGGTAAATTTATACCTGATACTCAACCAAGAATAATTCCAGCAATTACCCACGAATATTCTCCACATAAATATAATAATATACGAAAGTATTTACCTAATAACAAAAAGAAAGCTATTGTTGCAGATTGAATCAATGGAAACCATACTTTCTGCAATTTTCGAATTCTGCGAAAATCGTCATTGTAACGGGTATTTATTTATATAATATCCTCTAATATGAAGTACAAGGAAAAAGGGGAGTTCTTAATTTGGCAATGACTTTAAATATAAAGGTGGACAAGCAAAAGCAGACAATTGTCTAAAAGAATATATAGCTCTCGCATTCTCAAATTTTGTTATAAAAATATTGTATATACCTTAAGATCACGTATATGCTTTCGATATAGCTCAAAGGTTATATCTAGGCAATAAATAGAGGCATACATTGGAAATAATATACATTCCATAAAATTTTCATAATAATCATTTATGAACGAGTATATCGGGTGAAAAATACTGAAAGAAAAATTACACAAAAAAGGAATAATCTCTATCCGATATGGAAGGTACCCTATTATTTTTAATGTATATAAGTTCAATTAATCCTTAATATTTTAGAAACAGAACCATTATTTAGGTTTGGTAGGGTTTTGTACTTATTATAGTCGTACCAACATATGTAAATTACATATTTTTATTTCTCAGTGATATTTTACCATAAAAATTTAATAATTTCATTATGCTTATGAAAGTGCAAACATTATTGAGAAGGAGTCAAGTATAGAATGCAAGAATCGAACCTATTAAAACGCAATATGGATATAGTCATATTATTATGTTTTCACATTTACATCTTAGATCACAGACTGCGTAAAATGAATATATAAATACACTGTTTTACCTGGCGTCTTCACTGATGTTTTAGGTATTCAAGTCTGCAGATACCAGAAATCGGGTTTTATTGAGAAGACGCCGCTATTAAGTCGTCAGGTAAAATATCAGGTAAGACGTCAAGTAATACCCGTAGGTATGGACTGTTTACCGGGTTGACTTAGTTTCTATAAAAATGTAATTTCTCTTGTTAATGAAAATTTTCACATAATTGTATGATATGATATTCCAAAACGTAGGTATTAAACCAATAATTATTCTTTCAGAATATTATATGTTTCGAAATTATAGTGTTTACCGTGTACCTATGTATATAAAGTAAATATTGCCTGTTCAAGGCGAAGTAAAAAATTCGAAATAATTTGTTTACTAAGTTTACTAGTTGAACTTTAATGAATGCAAATTAAAACAAAAATTGTGGTCACGACAAATGCAGCACAATAATTGGAATTTTAGATGCTGATGTTGTTTCCGAACGAATTTTCCAAGATACGCCAGTTTATAAAATTCGTACACGCTATTTTATAAAATTCGTTAACCGCATCGCATGCATTTTAATTACTTATTTAAAAATCTTTTCACGGTTAGTTTCAACCATTATTCGCTAACGCTGCCATTTTTAAGATAATTATTATGTTAAAATGGGGTAGGTTCTTCGGGTCATTGCGTTTTGTCTAACGGTAAATATATTAATTTAAAATTCGCTTTAAAACAAATTTCTTGAATATGAGTTTAATATGAGAATAAATATAAAATTTAGAAAATTTTATAGTAATTGTATTTGTTTTATGTTACAAAACAAGAAACTATTATTTAACGGACGAGTCCTGGGAACCTGCTAATCGTGTATAGGTACTACTCCAGAAGTACAATAGTTTTTACCTCAGACCTCTTTTGAAAATAGTAGGAAGCATTTTATGTTAGTTGAATATCACAGATTTTAAACAAATGTCACAATAAACAGAACGAACTGTAACCAAATCGCTAGCTTAACTCTGTAAATTACACGGAAAGAAAAACAGATAAAATTACTATAAAAAACGAATGGCCCTCCTTTCGATGGAATCCAGTAGCCGAAGAGTATGTTTTGCTCCAGACATGATCAGTACTCTAGTGATGGCCGAATCTGGGCTTAGTATAGTATCAAATAGTATAGTCAAACTAACCATAATATATTTGTCTATATGTGACTACAATAACTTTTTATTAAGAACTGCCTTTAAATTATGGCAACTAAATGTTTAGTAAAAATTACAAAAATATTTAGTAAACCATTTATATACAGTTTTTGTAAAATTTGCTTAAATCTTTTGTAAAATTGACTAAAATCTTTTGTAAAATTAAATAAAATCTTTTATAAAATTTACTAAAATCTCTTGTAATATTTCCTAAAAGATCTTTTGTAAACATTTTGACAAATGGCATTCCCAAGCTCTCATCCATCCAAGGGCTAACCGTGCCCAACGTCGATGATGATGATTTCCTGTGAAGTTCTCCACTTATTATTTGTTACGAAAATCGAAATCTCAGCAATTTGTTGCATATCAATTATGCCTTTTATTCTTGTAAACACCTTTTTACAACACTTCATTTAAACCTGATCATTTTTTACATTAAAAAAATACTTAAATAATAGCCAGTGAAATGTACCATACATTTTAAAATTTAACTACTGGAGTTATAAATAAATTATTTTCACTATACATTTATTAAATTTACAATAAATTTTATATTGTACATTTTAGAAATTGTGTATCTACAATGATATTTTGGTACGGATTAATAATGAAAATTGTAATTAATACAATATTTTATAGGAAATCTTACAATAAACTCTTTACTATAATAATTTCACTATAGTGCTTGTTCCGTGAATATAAATTTGTTGTAAAATTTAGAATATATTTTAGTATTTATTTGCTTCTATTAAATTTATTAGAAATCTTAACTATAGTTTTTTGTAAATTATGTTAAATTACTTTAAATCGGCTGGAAAGTACTGATTTTTTGCGAGGTGAAACATTTCAGCATCTATTTTTTAATTTAAAATCTCGGACTTTTTCAATTCAATTATAATTTATTTGAGGTTTATGGTAAGATTATCTTGTATATTGCACTAGTATCGTCCATCACAAACTTTGTAGTAAATTATTACGAGTAACAAAAAGGAGCCGTCGACGCCGAGCCTTGTGGCTGAACTGAGCACCGCTAAAACGTCCGATAAAACTTTATGTTAGAACCGGTCCACACCTAATGTTTTAACTGATACGTCTTACTTGAACCAGTAAACCTAATGTGTAGACCGGGCTATTATAACCGTTTTGACTGACTTACCTTGTCTTACTTGAAGACCTAAGACGTCAGATAAAACTTTATGTGGGGACTGCGCGGCGCTTAATGTCAACATCTAGTTATTAATTTCACTTGCCACCTCTGGTATATGATATTCTGGTACATGATATTATCATATGTTAGGGTTATCAAATATAAACACTTTCTATGGGATAAAATAAATAAATAAACCAATAGAAGGGAAAATCTTTACGCTCATTACGCAAGCGTGAAAAATTGCGTTTAGTTTTTTTTATGATCAAACACAAGCACTATAGGAAAAATCCTTTAGGGCACTCTGGGAGTGGTGCGTGTGCGCAAGAAGCGATTCACGTTGGTTTTGAATCGTTGGAGGTTATATTCGTTGGGAAAAACGATCTCGGGAAGGTCGTTCCATAAAGATGAAGTCCTCCAGATGAAAGAATTCTTAAATAATGAAGTTCGAGAAGTACTAAGCTTAACCACATATGGATGGGCGGCACACAGTGTTGTCAGAGCGGAAAAAATTCGATTTCAAAAGTGCGCTGATTTCGATTATCTAGCTTGTGATTTTCACACTATATAAGCTACAGGATCTAGGAACGGTATGATTTTTTTTCCTGTTTCAAGGGTATTCCCATTAATTTAGGCCCACTGTCAGAATAATGTAAGTTTGAATAAATGATACACTACTCTAAATGAGTGTTATATAATTGTAAAAGAGGGAGAAAAAAATTATCAAATTTTTTTCCCTGCTCTACGATGGCCAACTAAGCCACATATCAGTCAAACTGTGCAAAAAAAATTAGAATGCTTTACAGCGTTGTAAGTTACAAATTTTAAATAAGCATTGAGAACAGCTATGATTTCAAAATAAGCTCCGGCTTCCTCCGAGATATGGAAGGTTACATTTCAAACTAGATGTGCTAAAGTAAAGATTAGAACAAAAATCATCTGCCTTTATCTGCCTCGAAATCGTAAGTATTTTTCAATTTCAACTACCTTTGACTTTGAATCCCTAGTTTTATTATTTACCAAATTCTCCAGTCTTTTAAGCTTTTTTGAATTTTTAATTGTAAGCCTTATTTAATAAAGATCTTAAAGTACTTGTTGCTACTTGTTTTGATGTGTTCAACCTATTCCGAAAATTTCAGAAATTTGTATCTTGCCAATAGTCTTTCATTTCCCCATTAGTTTAATTTTCTTCAAAATTTCAATAATAATAGTTGAACACGATGTATTTTTTTGTTCTGAGTCGAATGAGACCGGCCCCAGGTTTCTATGTTAATCCGTTCTCGAGATATTGAATTTTTTCCGCTTTCTGGCCATTCGGCCCCTCTGTGCGGCAGTGGTTCGTCGTATATTTCTGCTATTCGCCGCCCTGGGCCGAATTAAGAGGGCAAGGTCAGCCGAGCACTTTCCATGAAAATATCTGTAAAAGAGAGTCAAATCCTCAACCTGTCTACGATGTTCTAGGCTGTCGAGGTTCTTCATCAGCTGGTGGTCTCTAATCAGACGAATGGCCCTCTTTTTGATGGAATGCAGCAGCCAAAGTGTATGTTTGGGTGCAGAACTCCAGACATGAGAACAGTAGTGATGGTCGAATCTGGGCTTTGTATAGTGTCAAAAGTTGTTGAGGTGTGTACAACTTTCTGGTTCGGAAGAGTACACCAAGCTTCTGCTAGTTGCAAAATAAACCAGATAACCAAGTAGAACTTTGCATTTGAGTTCTTGCTGCCGCTGATAAAGGAAAAGTATATCGCTATCTTGCTCACTCATTATTTTTTACGACTAAATATTTTTTTTCTCGACTTTTCATATTTCTTTATTATAAAGTCTTGAATTTCATAAAACTTGTGCAATAAAGCAACGCAACAATCATGTTTTCTGAGTTCAAGTAAACGTAGACATTAAAACGTTGACGTAAATTGGAAGCTTGGTAAATATAGTGATTAATTGCTTGTAAGTTGTAAAAAGTTCACTAACTGTGTAGCGCCCACTTTTACTTGTTGTTGATTAAAGCGGCGTTTTTTATTATATTTTTAGGAATAAAAGACTTGTCGACATTCAAAATCCCCTAATTAGTAACAAAAATTATGTTCAAAAAGACTAGTTTTCAGAATTAAATAAAATTTGTTTCTTCATATTTTTTTTTTTTGTTCAACAATATGTTTATTTATCAATTTTTGTTTTTCTATAAACCTATAAGATAATGCGCCAAAATTGTTCAACCTTCGAATTATCAATATTTTGATGACTGTACATAACTTGTACTTGTAGTAGAGGGATAAAGATACAAAGGCAGTGTTGCAGAAGAAATCCTGAATTATGTTAAAAAATTCCAATATATTGGCGAAATTGTAAGCGGTTTATTTGTTTCATATTAAAATTTACGTCATCGTCCGATCTAACCAGCTCTGGTACTTCACGAATTTTTGTTATTAATATTCTTACTCTCCTGATGATGGTCGGTGAAAATGAATAATTACTGTAATAAATTTGTAAAATATTGTTGACTTCTTTTTCTTTATGTAGTTAAAAACTCCACCTTGGATCTGATTTAACAACATATTTAATTTTACCACCAAATCAAATAACAAATTTTTTATACTCCCTAACTTTAGTATTCCGAGCAGTTACTTATTTCTTATAAAACATAAACCCTTGTAATTAAATAGAACGACAACGGTGTCAACAACTCAAGTAAACTTGAACATTAATAGATGATGTGAAACTTGGGTCTTACGGAAAGATTAATTAATCTTATCACCATTAAATATTTGAAGGTTTCGTAATTTTCTAACACCAGTGCGGTCTGTTTACTTACTTTGAGATATTCGAAAGTCCAGAGGAACTTTTTTAGCGGAAAAGGTTTTAGACAGGTTTAATGGCCTTTCCTTAAAGCTTATTTGCTTCATTTTAGAAAAATTACTTATCCACGAAAAAAAAACGAAAAAATTTGCGTTTCAGAAATTCACCAATATTTCTTTCTGTTATCATAGGCCAACTATGTCTGGTGTATTTCAAGTTAAATTGATGTTTCCTGCAAACTCCTCAAAGTTTTGTTGTTTGAATTGCTTACTTAGCCTAACAATACAATCAGAATTGCAGAGTTTGGCAAAATTGTATTAAGAAAAGTATAATTAAAAATATTATTAGGTGGATTTGAAAGTTATCGTATGAATCAATGGGAAAAATCCAGCGTAACATTATTTTTTCTTTTCAAAACAATTTAGATTTGTTAATAATTTTTTACCTTGAAGATATGAATACCGAGAAAACTTTTTCATAATCTGAACTTCGAAATGTGAAAGTATTAAAAGTGACAACCATTACCTAATCAAAATGAAAAACAAATTTATATATATGTTTACGTTGGTGACATTATAAATATATTATTGTATGTACAAAAAATACATAATAACATAATTTTTCTCCAACCGTAAAAAAATATTGACATTCTTGTACTATGTATTTTCAGGTTCAAAGATAAAAAAATTTCTTACTTTATAAAAATGCAATACTTTTAATCTTAGGCTGAAATGTTCTATTTTTAATCCTAAATTCAAGGTAATTACATTTGAAGAAAAACACTGATACACTACACGTTCATACTTTTTAAACGAAAAATATTTAGAGATACAAGTTCTGCACTTTCCAATATGTATGCAATTATATTTGCATCTAGTTCAGGGTTCATTTTCAAAGCTACTAAAGAAATTATACGCTCGATTGTAAATGTCTGCCTACGTGACAATCAATATTTACCAACAATCACCATGTAATTATTTTCAAATTGTTAACGATTTTTGAATAACTATTTTTGTAATTTTATTTTGGTTGGAGAAAAAATAGTATATATCATATTGTCCACATTGTAGTCGACAAGTTTTTTACTCCTAATTTTGCATTCGCTCGGCTGCGGAACTGCAATAAATGCTCTTAAATAAATGATGCGCTTTTAATCATTAAATAATATAATGTGCTGTTAAAAAACCTCAAGGACGTTATTTGACGTTAATTAAATTAATTTGAGTGAAATAGAACTAAAAAAATGTCGATCAATTTTTAGAGCCACCAGATGAGACCAATTTGCAATATAACAATTTTTAACCAAATGCCACTATGTCATCTACGTATGTCGAATATTACAAATCGTAAACAAAACGCACAGTAAGCAAATTGCACGGAGTTAATAGCTCATCAAATACGCTGTATATGACCAATCCTGCCATAATTAACATTATAATGAATGATCGAGTATTTTTTTCCCAACCACCAGATGATGATCGTGTGGTTGGGAAATAATTTTTCCAAACATTAGTATTCGATATTAATTAATACCAAAAGAAATCAGACTCTTATTTTACAGTTTTGTTTATAAAGTGCTTACATTGAGTACAAATATTAAATAAGTAAACATGATCTACTTGTTTAGAATTTTAATTATTAATACAGTGATTTTCGTATGACTTGATAAATCACAATTTATTTTCTGTCATAAAAAAAAGTGGGATTCAAAGGAAATCTATTTGAATTTAAATATGAAGGGAACCAAAATTATATAAATATGTTAGGTATCTTTAAAAACATTTCAGTGTCAACATATTTCAGCTTTAAAAATTTCATAAAACTCGCAAAATATTATTCTTTATAGTACATTTTTCCCTGTTTATGAACATACATCATTTAATAAAAAAAAATCTTGCATAATACAACATCGAGTTTGGAAAAATAAAGATGAAGTAGAAAATTACCTCCTTGTCTGCCGTCATGGCTTTATATAGTCGGGAATGACACGTCTTTTAAGAGACTCATAAAATTGGTGTCCTATATTTTACGTGAACGGTGACAGAGATTAAAGTACCTGTAAATTTTATCCCCAACAGTATCGTGTCAACCTAAGCTGCGAGGAAAGATAGTAAATCTTTAAGTAAAGTAGCTAAAAGTTTTTCGTTCATGGATGAACAATAGACGTATAAAGCCGTAAAGTGTCATTTTGTTGCATTATATCCAGTAATCGTATAAATAGAACCCCCTAGGTACATTCATTATTATTATCAAATTACTGAAAAATGTATTGAATAATGTTCAAAAGAAATTTGAAATTGAATTTAAATAAAATGTAAATTGAGTATATTTTCTGAATATAAATTTTTAACGTAAAATTATTTACCAAAGAACGTTTTTAAAAGCGACAAATGTTTACATTTTATTGTAACAATTGGAGGAAATTGCTACAAATACAATAAATAAGACTTATTTTTAACCTGGATGTTATGTCAAAGATGGTTTAGTGAGAGGTGATAGAGGGGTTACAGTACCTCTAAATCTCAAAAGTTTGACATGTTAAGCTATGGAAAAAATAGTGTTATAAAGTCTGTACTTTATGTCTTTACACGTGCGTCATCACTTACACGTTACTAAGATCATACGTACCAATCAAAATTACGTGCAAGAAAAATATCAAGACAAAGACTGATTCCGATATACATATTCCGAAAAATAATTTCAAATTTCAGAAAAAAACTTGAAATGATGACGGCGAAAAACTGGCGTTCTACTTTTTATCATAAAGGAGTGAGCCCACTGTATTTGCTCAACTGGAATCGTCGCCGGTCTGTGCGTCACTAACAAGTGCGTGAAGACAGATTTTAGACATGAGTAAGACGAGAGACACGATCTGTAAGTGAGTATATGATTTTGATGAATTATTTAATTAGAAAATATAAAATGCATGAATTTAGTGTAAAACAGGTTCTTAATTCTACAAGGTGAGTCGGGAGAAATGAATCAAACTGCAGGAGTGTAATTGTACAATTAAAAATAATGTAAGAACTTATATGTCCCTATCCGCTTTTTATTTGGTTTCCAGTTGTCCCAATATCAATATTTTAGGGAAAAGGTGAGATGAAACTTAAGTATATACTTGTAAATTGTATCCCCAATAGAGCTCTGTCAACGTAAGCTGCAAGGAAAGATGACAATAAATCTTTAGATAAAGTACCTAAAACTTTTCCATTCAGGTACGGAAAATATACATGAAGTTAAGCAGTAAAATAGAATTTTGTCCCAATTTATGCACTGAATACATAAAAGAAAACATTAGGGATAATTTTTGCAGTAATAAAATTAAAAAAATTATGCGTAAAAAAGATATATATTCATACTAAGCTTTCTTCTGCTTCCCTTAAAATCAAGTCAAGCGGCACATTATTTGAAACTTTAAATCTATTTCCAATAATATCATATTTTATTATTTTTTGCATAGAAGTTTCCAAGAAATTACGTTGCAAAAATGAACGTTATTAGAACTTATCTGCACCGAGATTTATGGTTTTTGAATTATTAATTTAGAAACATAATTTTGTTAATTCTTCTTATAGTGGAATGCTTAGGGTTTCATCCATATGTAGTCACTTTAGGTGACTTCGTTTCTAACTTTGCTCGGGGCAAAGGTCACCGAGCAAAAATGTACATCAATACGTTCATTTTTGGAACACGATTTCTTGGAAACTACTACTCAAAATATACTAAATTATGGTATTATTGGAAATAGATTTAATGGACGTTTAATCTACCCCTTCCAGGGGGTTAAATAATGATATAATATTTAATAATATAATATATAATATTTAATCCTATCAGAATAAAATTGGCATGTTTTTTCCGATTTTCAATATTATTTCCTGGAAGCGAATAAAGGTGGGAAGTTTTAAAATTGACATCCTTTATGGAAAATACCAGAAAATATATTGTACTACCAAATCTCAGAAGCTTCAAGTTTGGGGAACGATTTTATATAGAGTGATTCTGTACACACTAAAAGTTGTGAGCAAATTTTAATTTAAAAAAAAAATGTCATCTAAACATGGAGCTAAAAGTTCTTTATTGAAATATTTAGAGCATATAAATTTTGATTAAGGTATATAGGAAGAAAAGTTGGTACATAGCGATATAAAAAAATGAAAAGATAATTAAACCTAACACATAAATAATTTGTATATGTTCCGCACCAAACATTTCTTCAGATATCTCAAAGAACTTAAACCAAAAATGAATACTTACAAGAAGTGTGAAATATCAGCTATTCTCTTAAGGCAAGCGCCTTTGAAACCCTATTCAGTTAATGGGTTTGTATAAAGGCGTAACAGGATATCAACTGTATTTAAATCTAATACTGAATGCCATTTATCCCCTTTTATTGCGACGAAAACCTCGTTTCGAGCAGTAAAATGTTTAATTTCACCTTTAAATTTAAATTTTCGCGCTTTTATGCCCATTATTATTTATTTTAATTTTAATTTTCAGCTATGGCCAATTTGAGGTTTTTGCATAAAGGAAATAGAAAATTGACGCAGTGTTAAAATATTCAGTACAAAGTAACTTAAAAACAAATAATAATAATTTTATATAAAATTATAATATTATTACTTACGTACAGGGTGTCTCATTTTCGCCAATTTCTGATATTATTAGAGTTGTTATCAATGATATAATGTTGCGGTTTTTACTTGTGTGTGTGTGTCCCACGTATTAACGAAACAAAAGATTCCGGTGTCATATTTGTCATAGCTCCCTTAGTTTTAATCTACAGGGTGATTATGAAAATCCTCTCTTTTTAGCTATGCGCTAACTTAAAACTGATCTTGTTATAGATTTTTAAGAAATTAATATTGGCGTTCTTCTCTAAAAAGTTTCGTTGTTATGATAGTAACAATATTAAAACATATTTAAAAGCGACACCCTATATATTATTTATTTAGATAATTAAGCATACATAATTAAGCATACCGTTTTAAAAAGTAATTATATTCAAAATAACCAAGTATTTATATTCAAAAATAACAAAGAAATGCGATACTTTTAATAATTTACGTTACTTATAAGAGTTAGGCTATTGGTCAATTTTTACCAACAGTGATAAATTGACATAGATTGACCTACTGTTTTACTTAATATAAATTATTAAGAAATATCGCTTTTTGAGGCTATTTTAGAATATCAATATACTATACTCAAGGATGCCTAATGAATTAAAGAAGTAATATATAGGGTGCCCCATTTAAAAAATGTTACTTTTGTTAATATCTCAAAAAATAAACTTTTTAGAGAGAACTTTACGTAAACTTCTCTAACTAGATCAGTGTTTACCTTTTTAATCTAGGAGCCAAAGATTTTTGAAATCACCCTGTAGGAAGTACGAGAGCCATAACAAATTTGACATCGTAATCTTTCGTTTCGTTAAAAAGTGAGAACCGCAACATTCTTTCTTTGATAATAACTCTAATAGCCCCAAAGAAAATGGGACATCCTCTACATATCTGATTTAGTATTCACCTAAACTCGACCGGATATATTATCCAGTTGAAATAATGTCACTAAAATAAAGGAAGTCCAAACACACATCTAGTATTTATAATTACTGTTTATGTTTAATTATTTATTCAGTTCCTTCGTTCCTCTTTGTATTGGAAATGGTAAAACAGCCCTACACCGAAATAGGAAGCTATTTTGTTACAGTGGAAACTAGAAAATTTGATTTCAAGAATATCATATATAATTGATTGAAACAGCAGTTACTAGATGAAGAGCTATTATAAAACTAAGTAAATAATACCACCATTTCTCCACATTGTTGTATTATTTAATTTAATATCATCCACAGTGAGAACGTAAAGGTTAGAAGATTGTGAACAGATAAGTTTTTATATTATTACCTAAATTATGAACAATACTGTAAATTAAGCCTTAGTTAAGTCATACTGCTAGTGATGATTGAGACCTGCTTTGAGTCATTCTGTCGTAAGTCAAAGAATGCGAAAAAAATTGAGTCCTTGTGTTTTTTTAAAAAAAAGTACCTCAATTTTAAATTAATTTGTTCAAATCTTTACGTTCTCTTTGTATAATAAGTATGGAAATTAATGACTAATTTGAAAATACCGCATGCAATAAATAAAAACTCTATGTCGTCATTTTTTACCTGTCAGATAAAATTAGGAAATATTTCTTAGATAACTTAAAATATGTTCATTACAGATATTTTTAACTCTTGTTCTCAGTGTCTAAAATTTGATTTTATGACACTAATGTTAAAAATATTTTTAAGTTTTATTATTAACAGTAATATTTATGGTACAATTTGAACAATTTGAAAATATGAATCCCTTCTGCAGTCCCGCTGATAAGGGTTTTGTTATCACTTTGTATGTGGAGAGAATGGAAACAATAGTACAGTAACAACGTTATAAGAATGCTTTTGACATTTCACTAGTTAGTTTCCAGTGCGTTTTCAATATATCCTTCTGCCACTGTTGAGGGTTTCTATCTACCGTGTCTTCTAATGGTACTCAAATTCGCATCAGTGTCTAACATCAGACTTTTACCGAAACTATTTATACCAACTGAAATTTTAACAAATTTGTTCGGGTTAATATAAGGTTGTTTCTTAATCATACACATATTTAAGAGGTTATTCTTTGGTCAATTTTCAGAAAAAACTTCATATGAATATATGTCCTAAACGTCTTAACTTTTGAGATTTTCAAGAAATCTCCTTTTATATTAATATCTGTGATACTGCTCTAGATATTTTTGTGAAATTTGATACACCCTTTCTATTTATCTATTCATCAAGAGGCATTTTATGATACATAACATGTTTTTTTAGTCCGACCAGTGGCGTTCGTGCGGAAATTGCCATCGGTATTTTTGAAGAAAAGAATGGACGCCACTTAATTTTTTTTAAATAAAAATTATTTTTGAAATTCTCTTGTATAACAAAATGAAATTCATTCATTTGTACTTTGTTATGAAATTAGTTATTAACAAAAATAAACGGTTTTGACAGTTGTCTACCTAGTCTAGTTATCATGTATTTAAGTTTTATATGTTCATATAAAGTTTTTCTAAAAATGGATCCAAGAAATAACCTCCTTAAATATTAGCATGTTATTAAGAAACAGCCTGTATATTTGATAAAAAAGCGACAATATCCGATATCTAATGGCTGAAGAATTCTGTATTATCTGTACAAATTTACATAAAATTGCTGAACTACAGTGAAAGTTCGCTAAATATTGATTATTGAATCTCGAATGATCACAAAGATTATCTTATCCAAATCCTCGATATTGTCAAATCGCACTGCTCTTCTCTGCGACAAGCATCCAATATACCCATTTCTATTATTAGATATTTATCGTTTGATGAATGAAACTGCCCATGCTCAACTTAGCCTCTCGTAAAAATGATAGACGTTGCTTCCTTTTCGCTTCAAAAAAGTAACAAGTTTATAGTATTTGCTAATATTAAAATTGAAATTTAATTTCATTTAATCATTGAGTTACTAACACCAAAGAGATGAAAACACCTTAAATTTTTCCTCGAAATATGCGAGAAACATATTTTCGAAAATCACTTTTCAAATCGCATCACTGTAGAAACTTTTTAAGCAATTTCGTATTGTTCCTTGGAATTTTCCACAATAACTCAAAGGTACTACTAGCTACTTCATTTATTTTCAGATATCAATCGAAAAGCGCACAAATTCAAAATATAAAGAAAATAAGAAGAACAAGTTATTGATAGCAATTAACAAATATACACATAGTTGCCATGTAGCTAACAATAAATAACAATTAAGCTAATGATATAAACGAACAAAGGTAACAATTGCTAATTAAAATTGAAGTTGTCAACGATACAATAAGACGACAATTACTGACTAAGTAACAAATACACTAATCACCTCTATGTTAGGATAGAACACAGCAACCAAAAAAATCAATCAGTCATTGATCGAATTCCTGAATGGTATAGCAAGTTTTTTGAATAAATGCTTGAGTCTATTCTTAAAAATATTTATATTATTAGAATTTCTTATATCAGGACTCGCGCGTTGTAGAACAAACCCGTTATATTTCTTCAACGTTCAATACTTTTCAAGAAAAAAACCCGAACCAATATCTTTTTTTAAATAGGTCACCCCATATATTTTTTAATAGTGTAATTCAGTTTCTAACAAGCTTCTCAGATAATGCTTTATTTTTAGTTTAAATATTATACCCAAAATTTACGTTTTTAAAAAAATATACATTTTTTTGGTAGGCCATAACGGATATTTAAAAAAAAGTTGTGTCATAATAAAAAATTCATCAGAATATTCAGGTTATCTAAGTTGTTTTATAATTTCTAATTAATAAAATAAATCAGTTTGTCCTAATTCTTAAAGCTAATGCAAACTAATATATGACATGCTGGTGCTATATTCAACGTAACGAAATTTCAGATGGAGCATTAGAAGTGTACTTCAATTGTAAATATAAATATTTTTGTAATAAGTCTATGCAAATTTAATTGAACAAGGTTCGTTTTTAAACTGTCGACACTGATGAAATAAATATACCTTTGCTTCAATTGAAACAAATCTTATTATAATAATATGTGTGAAACATGTAGCATATAGGGAGAACAATCGCACCAGTAAAAGAAAATTTGTTATTTTTCTTGAAAACTATTGAACGTAAAAAACATCTGAGCATGTCACTGGATTCTACGAATATAAATTAAACATTTTATTTCTTTTTGATAAGTTACAGAGAATCGAAATATGAGGGTGTTCCTTCAAACATAGAAAACCATCTCTTATAGCCACACCCAAATTTTCAAAATAAAATTTTATTTCTTCTCTAGATACTTCTTAGAGGCCGCTTTACTTGGTGTACCTTATGTAAGTACTTACAGGCCTCGCAAATAAGAAGCTCCATATAATTTTATCGTATATTTAAATTAGTATTATAGTAGTTTTACACATTATACAAGAAGACGAATACTCAGAACTCAGAGCAGGCGTACCCCAATATTCAAATTCTAATATCGATGTGGATCTATGGTATTCAGTTTTGAGGTTGTATTAACGATGGTCATGAAGTGCATTCAGACTTTACAAAATAAAGTGATTCGAAAAATAGTTAATGCCGTGATACTGGGATCGCCGGCAATTTAAGGAGGTTCACAAACACGCACCGAATCGCAGTGAACATATGAATTGTTCTTCTCAATTTTTATACGTTTCGTTAAAATATCTTATACATGTACAAGTGCGTGTACAGAATAATTTAATCAGGACTGAACGGGGTATACTTTTGATTTTTTTCTCTCATCAGGAAAGACCACCACTACTATTTTTTAGGCCTCTCCTTTTCAACTGGCCCCTCCCTCCAAAAAAACTAATTTTTATCGGTTTAAATAAAATACATGTTTGTTGCAACTTACGATAATATTTTAAGGAATCCCGTCCATGGTTAGTTAGCCCATGCAAACTCTGTTAAAACTTTAAACTTACTTTAGTCGATTTTCTCAAAGTTTCCTATTCGTAGTGATTACTGTGAATCATTAATTATAAATTTATCCAACGAGTCCTCAGCGTGGCACTGATAAATAAATCAATAGGTTATTTAATGTTAGGAATAATTAATAAATCAGTAGAGAAAGCATTTTAAATTAATTTTCATTGTTAGAGTTAACCTGAGCGGAACTAACATAGCTGTCCAAGTGCTTTGTACATGTAGATAGTTATTATATATATAATACCATAAATGGGAGGGTTTTAAAATTAAATGTGCCTTAATTATATATAAACCAAGCCCAGTATTTTCGAATAATGTAATAAAAAAATAATAAGATGCGCATATTATGTATGTAGAACGGTATGGACGAAGACAGTGTTGGAGAGCGGGCGTAGCGAAGCCTAACTGACGACAATATGCATAATACATTTTTTAGGAAAGGTAAATAAAGTCTAAGTGAATTATCAAATTGGCGCAGTCTAATCCTGTCAAAAAAATAACACTGTATAACTGATAGTGACGGATCCTAATACCTTAATGCAAGAGGGACGTGTAACCATTAAAGTCCACTGTCAAGAAAACGACCACTTTGATGCTTTTATTTCAAGGTAATGAATCATCCCGTTTATTTTCATTGTTTTTGAACTATTCAATTTTCTCAACGATTTACCCCATTTTACCTATTAGTTTTATATTTCTCGTATTTTGCTTCTATGCCAGTGATAAAGTCAATTTCTATTGGGTATAATCTATTTATAAGGATTATATAATAAAAATGGCCTAACCTGATAACGGAGCCTCGGCACCAATTTATCAGAAATTGAACTATACAAATTGTCGGAAATATTTTTTATTATTTTCGAATTTGAAAGGGATCATTTTTAAATGAGTGTGACTATGCGTGCAATATGACAACAATTGATCAAAAAGTTTTATTAGTGATTGGCATAAAGAATAAATTTAAGGATAAACCTCCAAAGCTCGCAAGCTCTAGAAATCGCGTCTCATACTTAGAAATAATTGGGGAACTTACATCCCTTATATAACCCTTCAAAGGTTTAAATGATTACAAAATGAGCCACCTCGTAATTTCTTTAATCATTTACAAATTTGAAACCTGAAAATATAAGTTATAATCAAGAATTGACAACTCTTTCCGCTGACCACGGAAACTCAATTGCTCTTTTAGTTATCCACTCGCATATCTAAAGAAAGTTTCAACTACAAAACCGACAGAAAATATAATCATGAAGGGTATCACCAATGTATATTAAAGAACAAACCCGAACACACCCTTTTCCTGTAGGAAACCTCCATAAGGTATATATTTGTAATTTAGATATTGACTTTGACGATAGTTTGAGCTTAGATTTCCTGAAATATTATGAATGAGTTGACCTGAAACTTAAATAGTTGATTTCAATTTTAAAACGTTGGTTTTGAATCGTTGGAGGTTATATTCGTTGGGGAAAACGACCTCGGGAAGGTCGTTCCATAAGGATGAAGTCCTCCAGATGACAGAATTCTTAAATAATGAAGTTCGGGGAGTACTAAGCTTAACCACATATGGATGGGCGGCAGTGGTTCGTCGTGTATTTCTTCTATTCGCCGCTCTGGGCGGAATTAAGAGGGCAAGGTCAGCCGAGCACTTTCCATGAAAATATCTGTAGAAGAGAGTCAAATCCCCAACCTGTTTTCGATGTGCTAGGCTGCCGAGGTTCTTCGTCAGCTCATGGTCTCCAATCAGACGAATGGCCCTCCTTTCGATGGAATCCAGTAGCAGAAGAGTATGTTTGGGTGTAGAGCTCCAGATATGAGAGCAGTACTCTAGTGATGGTCTAATCTGGGCTTTGTATAGTGTCAAAAGTTGTTTAGTTGTGTACAACTTTTTGATTCGGAAGAGTACACCAAGTTTCTGATAAGCTATCTTGGCGAATGTGACAACGTGGTTATGCCAAGACATATTTCCTCCCAGATTGACTCCCAGCAAATTAATAGGGCACTCTGGGAGTGGTGCGTGTGCGCAAAAAACGATTCGACTATATCCGGTTCTGCAATATTAAGCTTATTAGAAAAAACTGCTGCCTGGGTAATAATAATAATAATATGTCCCATTTAAAATATTTTACTTTGTTAATATGTCAAAAATGAAACTGTTTTGAGAAAAACTGGCTATGCCACTGAACTTTTCGTAAATCACCTCGGTAGATTAAAAACTAAGAGAGCCATGACAAATTTAACACCGGAATCTTTCGTTTCGTTAAAAAGTGGAAAACTAAAGTAAACCCGCAACATACCTATAATGCCATGTTATATTCGTGTTAAGTAAGTGTGGTTTACCAACTAATATGTAATTTATACTAAATAAGGCAAAACCATTTATTAGCTTAATATAGTATGCATATGAGAAATATAAACGTGGTAACTATAAATCCTGCTAGGCTGAAGATTAGGGTTGCTTACAGGATTATTTGTGTACGAAAGGAAACTTAAGCCTACCCTTTCTCTTAGTTTTGTAATTAATTCCCCTCCTCCCAAAAACGCCCTTCCAACGGCAAGCCCTGGTTTAGCAAGGATTGTGAGTGTGCTGTCAGATCAAAAAATCTGGCTTACCGACAGTGGCGTAAAAACCCTACCACTGAGAATCGTACCATCTTTGTTACCGCTCGAAACCAATGTAAGCTAACAAGAGATCAAAGCAAAGAAGCCCATAACGTGAGGATCAAAAACAAACAGTCGCTAAGGCCGTCAGCCAAAATTTCACCAAATCAACTATTCCACCTTTAACACGTCCCGATGGTACAATAGCATCCACAGCCGGAGACAAAGCAAACTTACTTGTTGAACTATTTTCTTCGCATTCCACTGTAGATTTTCAGGGAAGAACACCACCCGACATTCCTGCAGTTTAATCCGAAATGACCGAAATCGTGTTCCGTCAGCGTCCCGTCAAACGAATCCTGAAAGGACTCGATGTCAAAAAAGCTTCTGGTCCAGACGAAATTCCTGTTATAGTTCTCAAGAGATGCCCCGATAAACTAACTCCAGTATTTTGTAGACTTTTCAACTTATCCTACAAACAAGGAATATTTCCATCCAGCTGGAAGACGGCGCGAGTCCAGCCTATTCCAAAGAAAGGTAAGAGAACCCTGCCTAACAACTATCGACCAGTCGCATTGCTTTCAGTAATATCAAAAGTAATGGAGAAAGCTATTAACCAACATCTTCTAAAGTACCTGGAAGGCTTCAACATTATCAGCGATCATCAATATGGTTTTCGGAAGTCCAGATCAACTGGAGATCTTCTAGCCTATGTCACCCATATTTGGAACAACGCAATCGAACATCATGGGGAGTCTCGGGCTGTTGCACTGGATATTTCTAAAGCTTTTGATCGTGTTTGGCATGAGGGGCTTCTAAGTAAACTGCGATCCTATGGTATTCCCAGTCGATTCTGTGCATGGCTGTCTAGCTTTCTTAAGGACCGCTCTCTGCAAGTGGCGATTGACGGATTTCTCTCAGACACCTTCACCATCAATGCCGGTGTTCCTCAAGGGTCCATATTGTCTCCCACTCTCTTCTTACTCTACATTAACGACCTTCTAGAGAAAACGAAAAACCCGATAGTTAGTTTTGCTGATGATAGCACACTTTTATCATCGTTCTCTTTGAATGTACAAACATCGGCTGCCGACGCACATCTTCGCAGACAGCATGAAGTATCACGCCTCAACAAAGACCTGGAAGAAATTTTGGCTTGGGGTGACAGTAACCAAGTCCAATTTAACGCTAAAAAAACCCAGGCAGCAGTTTTCTCTAAAAAGGTTAACATTACAGAACCGGATATAGTCATGGACGGACACGCAATCCCACTGGCTTCATCTATTAGTTTGCTGGGCGTCAATCTGGGAGGAAATATGTCTTGGCATAACCACGTTGTGGCAATCGCCAAGATAGCTTCTCAGAAACTTGGTGTACTCTTCCGAACCAGAAAGTTGTACACACCTCAACAACTTTTGACACTGTACAAGGCCCAGATTCGACCATCACTGGAGTACTGCTCTCATGTCTGGAGCTCTGCACCCAAACATACTCGAAAGGAGGGCCATTCGTCTGATTGGAGACCACGAGCTGACGAAGATCCTCGACAGCCTAGAACATCGAAGGCAAGTTGGTGATTTGACTCTCTTTTACAGATATTTTCATGGAAAGTGCTCGGCTGACCTTGCCCTCTTAATTCCGCCCAGAGCGGCGAATATCAGAAATACACGACGAACCACTGCCGCCCATTCATATGTAGTTAAGCTTAGTACTCCACGAACTTCATTATTTAAGAACTCTTTCATCTGGAGGACTTCATCCTTGTGGAAAGATCTTCCCGAGATCGTTTTTCCTAATGAATATAACCTCCAACGATTCAAGTCCAATGTGAATCGCTTTTTGCGCACACGCACCACTCCCAGAGTGCCCTAAAGGATTTTTCCTATAGTGCTTGTGTTTGATCATAAAAAAAAAATCTATATTGGTCTTTTTAGTCTAAAAATAAATAATTTACTATCGTGAGTTTGCTGTCTATATCAAATATAAAAATACAAACAAATAATATATAAATAATATTCCGTCAAAGAGATTAAAATTACAAATGTTGGAACTTGACTTCCTATCTCAACATATCACTGCCTATCACAATGTTTGTGGTAGAGCGCCGCTCCGACAAACGGGAGGTTTTGAATTCGATTTTCAGCGGAATCATAAATCTTTTTTAATTTTAGGTACTCGACAAACATTCAACAATAATAAATTACTTAAGGATAACTTGAATATTCTATGCGCATGTCTTTCAAAATTTTAATACTGATGCTCCTAGCTATTTAGAAATCTTTCCTTCTCTTTATTATATGGTTTTACAATAATCACTTAATATTAATATGTACATATTTTACTATGTATCTACTTAAAGTGCAATTTGATATATTGATATACAACGTATGTGGTAGAAAGTGTATGGGAGACTTTTTTATCCTTCATTTTATCGAAAAAAGTCACACTGCCCTTATTTCTAAAAAAACATCAAAATGTCGGTTTAAAGCTCTTTCTAGAATTATGTTTATCTCTCTAAAAATGCTGACGAGAGACAGCCACCTATGAGACATAATTAGGTCATCTTATTTCTATTATTATTTTATTCATTAATTATTTTTTATTGGCTGAATAGTAATTTCCCGAACAGATGGATAGGACTTGGTACATAAGTATAGAGATAGACAATTTATAAATTGGCCTGCGAGAGCACCTGACTTGGCACCCCTGGACTATTATGTCATTGTATAGGGTGCTAAAATTCTACAAAACAGCCATAATGTAATAGTTGTAATGAATTGTCGAGGGCAGAAATCAATAAAATTTAAAAAAAGTAAAGCGGAAATTTGACAGTTGTTTTATACTTATTAATTAATTATTAATATTATATTCATTACCTAATTATATCTCATTGGTGATTGTTTCTCTTGAGCATATTTAGAGAGACGACAAAATTTTAGAAAGAGCATCATGTTCGATATATTTTGAATTTGGGTAATTTTGTTAGATCAATTTCACATTTTTAGCCACTCTGTACAATATTTCGGATTTTTTTTTATGATCAAACATAAGCACTATTGGAAAAAGTGTCCTCCAGATGAAAGAATTCTTAAATAATGAAGTTCGAGGAGTACTAAGCTTAACCACATATGGATGGGCGGCAGTGGTTCGTCGTGTATTTCTGCTATTTGCCGCTCTGGGCGGAATTAAGAGGGCAAGGTCAGCCGAGCACTTTCCATGAAAATATCTGTAAAAGAGCGTAAAACCCCAACCTGTCTTCGATGTTCTAGGCCGTCGAGGTTCTTCATCAGCTCGTGGTCTCCTTTCGATGGAAGCCAGTAGCCGAAGAGTATGTTTGGGTGCAGAGCTCCAGACATGAGAGCAGTACTCTAGTGATGGTCGAATCTGGGCTTTGTATAGTGTCAAAAGTTGTTGAGTTTTGTACAAGTTTCTGGTTCGGAAGAGTACACCAAGTTTCTGAGAAGCTATCTTGTCGATTGCCACAACGTGGTTATGATAAGATATATTTCCTCCAAAATTTACTCCCAGCAAATTAATAGATGACGCCAGTGGGAGTGCGTGTCGGTCCATGACTATATCCGGTTCTGTAATGTTAACCTTTTTAGAGAAAACTGCTGCCTTGGGTTTTTAGCGTTAAATTCGACTTGGTTACTGTCACCCCAAGCCAAAATTTCTTACAGGTCTTTATTGAGGCGTGATACTTCATGCTGTCTGCGAAGATGTGCGCCGACAGCCGATGTTTGTGCATTCAAAGAGAAAATGAGATAAGTGTGCTATCGTCAGCAAAACTAATAGAAAGTCGTTAATGTAGAGTAAGAAGAAAGTGGGAGACAATAGGGACCCTTGGGGAACACCGGTATTGATGGTGAAGGTGTTTGAGAGAAATCCGTCAATCGCCACTTGTAGAGAGCGGTCCTTAAGAAAGCTAGATAACAATGCACAGAATCGACTGGGCATGCCAAAGGATCGCAGTTTACTTAGAAGACCCTCATGCCAAACACGATTGCGTTGTTCCAAAGATAGGCTAGAAGATCTCCAGTTGATCTGGACTTCCGAAAACCATATTGATGATCGCTGATAATGTTGAAGCCTTCCAGGTACTTTAGAAGATGTTGGTTAATAGCTTTCTCCATTACTTTTGATATAACTGAAAGCAATGCGACTGGTCGATACTTGTTAGGCAGGGTTCTTTTACCTTTCTTTGGTATAGGCTGGACTCGCGCCATCTTCCAGCACGATGGAAATATTCCTTGTTTGTAGGATAAGTTGAAAAGTCTACAAAGTACTGGTGTTAGTTCATCGGCGCATCGCTTGACAACTATAACAGGTATTTCGTCTGGACCAGAAGCTTTCTTGACATCGAGCCCTTTCAGGATTCGTTTGACGGGACGCTGACGGACGACAATTTCGGTCATTTCGGATTGAACTGCAGGAATATTAGGTGGTGTTTTTCCCTGGAAATCTACAATGGAATGCGAGGAAAATAGTTCAGCAAGTAAGTTTGCTTTGTCTCCGGCTGTGGATGCTATTGTACTATCGGAGAGGTGGAATAGTTGATTTGGTAAAATTTTGGCTGACGGCCTTAGCAACTGACCAAAAGGACTTTATCCGTTTGGACTGTCAAGAACTTTGTTTTTGATCCTCACGTTATGGGCTTCTTTGCTTTGATTGGGCTTTTACGCCACTGTCGGTAAGCCAGAATTTTTGATAGTTAGAATTACGTCGGAGACCTCCCCAGCACAGATGGATGGATCATCAGAAGAGAAGCCAAGGAAAGGTGCGAAAATGTCCATCAGGTCTTCCCACTTGGCCGATGTGTAAGGTTTAGGAAGTTGTTTAGAATTAATTTTTAGTTCGCTTAGAGTTGAAATAAGTTTGTGATCGGAAGATCCTAACGGAGGATGTACGGTGACTATATAGATCTGGATTTGATGTCAAGAAAAGATCCAAAAGGCTAGCGAAATCTCCAGCTCGGTCTGGACTCCGCGTTGGTTCTTCTACGAATTGAGTTAGACCAGAACTGATCGCAACGGATTCGGACTCGCGGCTTTGCTCATCGTGTGTATTTGAATATTTAAGCCAATTGACATTGTGGACATTAAAGTCGCCAAGGGTAGCAATCTCGGCATTTGGATGGTTGGTTTGCAAGAAGTCGATTGTGTTGGCTTGTGATAAGAAAAGGGCTCTGTAATGGGTATCACTTGGAGAACGGTAAAGGCAGCAGATAAACTTGATGATTTTCTGCGCTGATATTTTAAACCACATTACATCAAAGTCTTTCGGTTCAAGTGTAAGTTCTAGTTGGCAGCAGAGATCATCTCGAACAAAAGGACATACCCCGAAGTTGCGTTGAAATCGGAAATGAAAATCACATCCAGGGTATAAATAGCTGACGGTGTTTGTTGACGATCTGACCTTTGTCTCGGTCAGTGCGAGCAAGTGAGGCTTGGAAGATTGTAAGTGCTGGTGGACTGAATTGATGTTCGTGTTAAGCCCTCTAATATTGCAAAAATCAATTTTGAAGTTGCTAATTCTGAGTTGGTTAGCAACTGCAGGAGCAACACCATTTCTTCATTGAATGTTGTTAGAGGAACCCAGTAAATTATCGGAAATGGTTGTTGTTTGATGAACCTCGTTTGATGGGGCCCCGAGACCAGCCCCCGCCCGGAGATCCGAATGGGAGGGCGAGTTTACCTCCGGAGTATTTTGGGCCCGGAGCATCCATCATGCTCAATGAGCAAACATTAACTCAAGGAGAAAAATTCACGCCGCCTAAACCGATGCAATAGTATCTCACCGGGCGATGCCAGGTTGGCCAACATCTTCCATATTCGTCTATGGTTAAGGAGGTTTTCAAGCAAGCTAAACTTTTTAGTAAAACTGACTTTTTTCGATAAAATTAAGAATAAAAGTTTTCCATACTCTTTCTACCGCACATGCTGTATACAAGGGTGCCCATTTATTGTGTAATTCTTCGATATCACATAATATCATAGATAGAAGAAAACTTTAAATATAAAAATTAGGGAACTAGATGTATATTTCAAAAATATTTTGAAATATATAGTATGTTTCATAAAAGCGGGGCCTCTGAAATTTAAATATTTTTAAATGAAACAGCCTATATTTTTTGGCTCGATATTGGTGTCCATCCTTATTGCTCGTGTAATCCCATTATTTTTTATTATTCTTCTGTCAATATTAATTATTTTCCAATTTTTTTTTGCTTTTGTACAGTTCCAGTAAATATATTCAGTTCCTTTAGTAATATTAATTTGATAAAGTTTTATTACAGATTGTTCTGAGTTATATGCGTATTATTTATAAAACTTTACAAGATTTCTTTATACAGGGTTTCATTTTGCTGTCAAATTTCTGGAAGTTTGCATTATTTCAAATGGAACACCCTGTATATTTTATTAAGAATTGAAACATCTACTACGATTTCTTATGATTCTAAAATACTTTTATTACTGTCTGCAGCCTTGTCAAATCGTAATGATTTTCTCAAATTGTTCGTTATTTATTTTTTATTTGTTAATTTTACTGTAGGTATAAATGGTCGAAATTATTTTAATACCCTGTATTTTTACTACATATCTTCTACGCTTCATTACAGAATATAATAATTAAATTGAATAAATGGAAATTAACAATTGACATTTGCCATTTACTTAATTTTTGACATTTTAATGTTACATTATTTTGTATGTAATTACATTTAAATAGAAGGAATTATTAGAGAGACATTTCAATGCATAACACCTCAGACTTTATCTAATGTAAGAGACAATTTTCAATCTTATTCAAACTTGCATTAATCAAAATTTTGTACAACTTATTTAACTAAGTAAATTATTTTTTGTATTAATATTAATAATTATTATGACTGGCCCGCCGCAAAAATATTATAATACAGACATAAATTAAGTTTTCATTTTATTTTATTAATTTTTCAATTATTTGGACGTTATAAAATTTAGTATTTTCCTTAAAGGTATGGACGTTGTAATACAATAAAATATAGGATAACACAAAAATCCAGACCATCTACACTTAAAATTAAAAAAATACCGAAATTTTTTTAAAAATCATTACGATTTGGCAACGCTGCATACAATAACAAAATATTTTAAAGTTATAAGGAGACTTAGTAGACGTTTCAATTCTTGATAAAATATATTTTTTTTTTAAAATATTTTATTTGGAAATATTGAATAAATTTAATCCGAACTTGGCAGCAAAATTAAAGCACCCTGTATGAAAAAAATTTGTAAAATTTTATAAAAGTACTCATATGACTTAGATGTAAATGTAAACAATCTGTAACATATTTATTGTAACCGTACATAAACCGTAATAAAAATAGAAAAATAATTAATACCTTGGCAACACTGCAACAAATTAAAAAAGAATAATTGAAATTACAGTAGCAATAAGAAGGGACATTAATATCGAGTGAAAAATATAATGTGTTCCATTTAAAATTTTAGTGGTCTCGTTTTTGTAAAACATACTGTATATTTAAAAATATTTTTAAAATATAGATCTCCAATAGTCCCTTAGTTTTTACATTTAAAGTTATCCTCTATCGATTATATGGCATATCGAAGAATTAGACACTATGGACACCCTGTATATGTACAGGATGTCCCACTAAGGTCGACGAGGTACCATATTATGGAGGCCATAAAACTTATTTATATGAGAAAAAAAAAATTCATTGGCTAAATCGACCAAGGAAAATAAGATTTCCATTTAATACCGGATATAGAAAGATCATTAATTTTTCCGAAAGTTGGTCATAAAACTTTTTTCATATCGCCGATAATAAGGGTGGAGGAAGCGTGTAAAAAAAACATTTTTAAAATTGTTGTATCTTCCATCCATACCCTTGATCCAAATTTAATCAAATTAGTCTCGTTTACAAGATAATTTTACTCTTGATCATGATCGCTAGTTCATACTGCATCTTCTAGAGGATGCTGTTTACACATGATTTTGTTTGTGTACATTTTCACTTTGCATTTTATATTAATTTATTACTGGGTACAAAAATATTTACATTTTGGCCCAAACCATAATTCCATATCTTTATTACTTCAACCATTTTATTCAAAAATATTAAGGTTTTGTACCTGCTTATTAAGATATCCATGGGAAGAAAAATTGCCAACCCTGCTAGAGGGTAGCCAACTTTCCCATAAAGTTAATTTGGCATTATTTGTGAATTTAAATGTTTGTTTATTATTTAAGAAATAATAGAGTTAGTTTGATTGACTTTAAAATTATCAATTTAATTTTTTTAGATGAGTGGTTATAATAGGTTTTAAGAAATATTGATATGAGCTTTTGATGTTGACTGTATCAACTTATTTTTATTTTGGATAAAGTTTGAGAAGAACAAACCCGAATTTTGTTATTTTTTAAATAATACACGCTTGTAAGTTTGAAATACACAAATGTCAAATTAACTTAAAATCGAAGTTGCCAATGCATCTAGCATGTTTTCATGAATATCATGTTAAGTAGGTACCAAACATTAATTGTCTTAAATAAAATTGTTATTTGTAAATAACTCCAGAAGATTGAATTACGGTGCGACAAAATTTATCTATTTTTGTGCTCTTTAACCACAGTAATAAAATTATGTATCGATTTTTCTTGATCAATTTAGGTCAATGACATTTTTTTCCCGAAGACGTGAGGTTTATGGCTTCCATAATATTGTACCTCATCAACCTTAGTGTTACACCCTGTATATATAGATATTGTGATACCTTGTTTACTGTTGAACAGTCGACTAAGTTGGCATAGGTAAAATAAAACATTTAAGTTAAAATGAGAAAAACTAAATATATCGCTTCTTCGTTTACTTCAACGATCGATCCAACTTTGATAGAATTTAAATAGAAAATTTTAATTGCATCTCTGAGGTGACTCACATCAAATATTTTGGAATCGTCAGTGACAGAAATATTAAATCTGAATAATGTATAACTAAACTTCCAAGTAATATTAGAAAGTTACTGCATAAGTTTTATATTCCCAATTTATATTGAGTAAAAGCTCTCTAAATTAATGTTTATAAAGATTTCATAGAGTCACTTTTAAACATTAGGGTCTTGTCATATCGGATGGATTATTATTATTAAAATGCTTTATAGTGATTTACCTAACAAGTGTGGATCGTATTTGTGCGATAAAATAACTTTTCGGCATTCTATATATTTCTTACAATACAATTATAAAAAAGAGAAATGTTTGTTATTTTTCATTGGAAACTTTATTAGTGACAAGCATTAGGGGATAACTATTAAAAAATTTTAAACATTGGGAAAGATAAAAAATAAGAAAATTAAAACCACAATTTGTAGTTTTTTTGGATTTATTGTGGATTCAAGTTATTTTTCATCGTTGGAAGTAGTTTTTATTGCAAACATTGATGTTAACTCACTTTCGTTTGAATTGTAATGTATACTTGTAGTTTGCTGTAAAGTTGTCGCTGCTGTTAACTATATACTATTCCATAGAAACTCAAAAACTGAACTGGAAAAAACTCAACTGGAAATTATTTTCAAAACGCGTGTATAATATTTTCAACAGTAATTGACAAGCAGTGAGAAGGTGATTATAGTATCCTATGTCCGTAGACCTCTTCTTAGCATTACGTTTGTAAAAAATTTGTTTCCTTCTGCATAGTCATTGATAACAAAAAAAAATGTTTAGTAAATTGATTTATTAAGCCAGTTGCGTATTTGGCCAGTTCTAGACCACTTGAGTTCGGAAAATTTACTTCTACAAATAATTGACTTTGTCCACCGACTTCAAACAAACATGGACCCGGTATTTATATCTGCTTTGTACACGTTAACGCCTGTTATTACGAAACAAACACAGCAAAAAAGAGACGGGGATTCTATCTGTAGAATATCCATTTGATTTTATTTTCTTTCTGCTTCTGTTTTCATTCTAACAGGTAACCGGTTTGATATAACCTTGTTAGAAAAAAGGAGCAATTGACGGACGTGACTTAAAAGTCCATATTTTTATCCAGTTTACGGCAGACAATAATGACAAGTATGACAGTTGTTAATCTGGTAGTGTCAAACGTAAAAGCAGCTTTATTGGCCGTTCCACTAAGGACTTTATAAAAAGTATCACCCGAACGCGCGAGGCGGGGTGTAATTTGTCTAATTCACAGAAAACGACAAAGAAAAATTATACTAATTTGCAGAGCTCCGCGATTGTTTTTCTGAAAAGTTGTTTACAATCCACCTAAGAATGTGAATTGTTAATTCTTCAAAGACTGTGAAAATCTCCTTGATGTAAGATTCTTGACTTTATCCTATTTATTTTTGGTCAATTGACGTGATCCCGCTTAGAGGAGTAATAAAATTACAAAAAGCATAAATACATTAAAGCGCAAAAAGTTGACTTTTTCAATGTACAAATAGTTCCGCAGCTTGCGTCTTCTACAATCAACATAATAATTTTTAACAAATTATAATTTGCAAGGAATCCCAATCACAGAATATTATGCAAAAATATTGGTTAAGAAGTAAATTAAATTGGGAAATTAGGAAGTAAAATTTTTACTTTGGGTATTTCGGTCATAATCAACTTTTGAACTAAACAAAGTTTGGCAAAATCGTAACAGTATTACCCAAAGAATCTGCAGTTTTACTGAGTACGATTCATTATGGGACAACCTTGTGTATATTTTAATATGAGATTAAACAAACGAACAAACCATTAATTCTTAAATAAAATTCATAAACTAGAACGTTACCCTATTTAGTGACCCAAATAATAATAATAATTTAATTTCACGTACGTAGGCCTACTGCATCTAACCCATGTCACCTATGAATAATTACAGTGCTTTAACTTTATCCACTAACTACGTGATTTTTGTGTCCGAGCTCGGTCACGTCCAAATTTCACCCTGTTGTCACCCCACAGACTTACGGACCCGTGAATTTATGTCAGACCATCTTCATTTCGTATTCATAAAATAATTCTAAAGTCGTTATTTACACTCTAAAGTCGGGCTACATAGCGCGATATGCTCAGCTGGGAGTTGAAAAAAGTATAAAATTGAGTTTTCTGGTAAAAATAAAATATTTTTTGCTGAAAGAAGAAAATAGGCTTGTGTTTTTCTTGCTGTTTATTATCACTGGAGTATCAGATGCTGGAAAACAAATATTGTTTAATTTAAAAACTAAATCCAAATTCACATTGTTAAAAATACTGACATTTTACTTTCTCAATTTATTATAAAAATATTACGCTATTTTTTATATGACAAAACATAAAGTTTGTTAATTTTTTAAGTAATATTCCAGAAATATGTAGCAAGTATTTTCATGACTATTATTGTAAAAGTATGAGTGTGGCACCACTTTATTTGTATATCATAAGTATTCGAATATAGTACGAAGGCTATTCAATAATACAGGGAACGATTATTTCACAAATATTATTAGAACTATCTATTCCATAATTTTCTTACTATTTATGGGTAATATTTTATATGTATAAAACAAGTGTGCATTTTACAAAAAATTTTCCTATACAATTATAGAACTAGAAACTATTAATCACCCAACTTTGGGAATATATATTTTTTTTAGGTAAAGTGGCCAATCATTAAGTTGCTAGGTCCGACACTTAAAATCATTAGAAAATTGTACATGATTTTAGTTAGGTAGTATTGTTGGATACTTAAAATCGTTAGATAATTGTACATGATTTTAGTTCTGAATATTTTCTTCATCAATAAATTGATTCGGGGAGGGCAAAATTGATAACTCCAGTTTATGTTAATGATATTAAGCTATTTTAGTCTCATTATAAAGGGCCTTTTTTATTTGTACAGTTAGTCACATTGTTGGAAGTTATACAGTGCAAGTTGAAAAAAAATGTTTCTTCCCCCACCACTTTATTTGATAAGCTAGAGAAAAAAACTCTATTAGTTACGGAATATTTCTTAATTGTTGTATTCCAGCAAAGTTTAAAATTTTTGTGAAGATGTTATTTGTATTTTTAAGAATTGATTAGGTAATAGGCGTTGCTCGATGGAGATCCATTATAAAATATATTAAATATAATACATTGGAAAATTTAGTGAATATTTGTTTAATTAAGTCACTACTGACTACTTGAGTGATATAAAAACATCTTATACATAGGTATCCCTATATTAATTGAGGTGGACTAATTCTCTTATAACTTAACTAAGGAATTCTTATTTATATGTTCTAAGTGAATACAATTTTTTTATTATTATTTAGCTTCTCGTTCATCTAGTATTATAATAATTTGACCTAAAAACATAGGGCTCTCTCACATATGTATTTATTTATTTAAATATATTTAGAATGTAGCAGCCCTAAATGTTTCAATAATTATTAACATATAATCAAGTTTATGGGAAAGTTCTTAATTTATATAACGCATCTAAGGTTTCTGCAAATCTATCAAACGAATGATGTGTTTAATCCTAGGTTAGATTTAGTAGCAAGACATATGATAGAAAAAAAAATGTTTACTGCGGAAGCAAGTAAATTGGAACAACGGGTTTTAAAAAAGGTTTCACGTTCTGTTAATATTGTATGATTGAGTGATTGAAATGAGCTTGAAACAAACATTTAGCTCTAAAATTACTACCAGTTCTCAATTTAAATTATCCTTCCTGGTATTGAGTTCTCAATGTCATAAGTTCTTAGTAAATCAAGAAGTAAGAGAGTCATAGTCTGCTCTACTAGTTTAATGAAACTATATTTAAATTTACTTTGCAGACAGTTTCGAAGGCATATACCCTCATCTTTAGTGGAGAATACATAATAAGTAAAACTTATGACATTGTTAAGGTAAACTTCTTGCAGCAGAAAAAAGAAAAAAAATTTAATAAGAAACTATGAAAAAATTTGAAAAATATTGAAATTACAAAGAATAATAGAAAAATGAAAAAATACTGTTTACAATAAATATCATTTTGATTTTAATTTTTGGCTAAATTTTGAAAAAAATTTTAAAGAAGAAAAGTCTAAATGAGTCTACATGTTAACAGAACCCAAAAAAATTAAAAGAACGTTAACGATATATATTTTTTATATTCAAATACAAAGTGTTTCTCTCGCAATGATGATTATGATGATGGTGGTTTTGGTATATTTTTCATGTATGATGATGACATAATAAAAGATTTTCTTAAAGAAATAGCTGCATATCAAAATAAGTGTCCACAAATCATTACTAAAAACACCAAGCAAACTTTTAGTATTTTAACTCTCATGGAAGAAACAATTGACCTATACCATATTTTATTGTAATTTGTTCCTATTGAAACTTTTTTATGAAAAACGATGTACTAATGAATTAATGTAAAAATGAATTCTCTTCCTAGATGAGAATTAATGAATTTAAGCAGCCAAAATCAAGTTAGATTTCCAAACTTTATTTTACATATGAACTTATAATTAAACAAAAAAAAAATCACAAATTTTTAAGTTCGAAATTATCTCAATACGTTTCTATGCTTCATCCTTATGGAACGACCTTTCTGAGGTCGTTTTCCAAACGAATATAACCTCCAACGATTCAAAACCAACTTGAATCGCTTTTTACGCACACGCCCCACTCCCGGAGTGCCCTAAAGGATTTTTCCTATACTGCTTGTGTTTGATCATAAAAAAAAATGCACGTTTTTGAACTGCTCGAACTTTGGTGTGATCCTATAATCTCACTCAATGGTACCTATGTCTTTTTCCTAACTGTAGTATTTAAGACGTTGATATTATAGTACTTTTGTTTATGAATTTGGTTATTTAAATAACCGCACAAAAAGAAATCATGAGGTGTTAGATCTGGTGATCGGGGAGGCCACTAAATAGGTCTATAGGTTCTTCTAGATTGATCATTAAAATTTATATTTAGAAGTTGATAAGTACCTCTGTAGTTGTGGATAGATGCACCATCCTACTAAGATTGAAGATTCTTTTCAGTTTTAAGATCCATTTCGTGAAAGAAATTATTTAGAGTATCAGTCATACATTCTACATACCTTTCATCAGTTACGGGGTGCCCTCATAGAAACATGTACCAATAATTCTTGAACCAATTACACCCCACCCCACCAAACGTTCAAAGTGAAATAGATCCGTGAAGCTGTTTGATGTAGTAATAAAGGATTTTTTTTGATGATGATTTTTTTTGATGATGATTCTAGAACTCGAGAAACTTGATTCATTCATATTCATCGGTCCACCAACTATAACGAAAATATTTTGACAACAGAAGTTAAAATTCAAATGCAATAGCAAGAAGGAAGTAAGTTGTAATTTGTTAAAATCCTATATAACATACCATAAGACAAATTAGATTGACATTGACAATATCTGGTATTAACTACAATTATTTCCATAGCATTGCTTACTTTAAAATTTCTGCCCTTGTTTCATGTTTGAGATTTTAAGTTTATAATATATTCTATCTAAAAAATGGTACTATACTTCTAAACTTAAAAACACGATGCTCAATTGTTTTTTGCAGTATTCTATCTTAAAGAACGATAAATGATAAAACTAGTTTGCTAATTTTAACAGTTTTGTTAATTTAATAATAACAAAGTTACCTCCATAACGATCAGATTTTAGCAAATATGAGTATATTTCTTTAAAAAAATTTCTTCTTTGCAAATACCATATTTTTTAAAATTTTTATAATTATTATAAAATATAATATTTTATTTATTTGTAGATGCATAATGTATAATATTACCTCAACCTTTCTTTTTTTTTTGTACTACATAAAAACAACTTCGCACGTCTATGACTATACGCGCAGAACTATATTTTTCCGCATATTTCATATTTATTTCCCCTCTGCCACTTTAGGCGTCGAAAATATAGATCCGTGAGGCCAACTAACTGTATTTGTCATTCTGCATATTCAACTGTAACAGTCCGTTTTGTTGCATTAATTTAAACAAAAACACAAAAAACCTAATTTTCTTCATAATATTTTAACAAATTTTGAAATGTGTGTAAATAATTAATTTTAAAGGGAAGGAGTGAGCCTTCGTTTACAAATGGTTGACAGTAAACAGATTTATTGAGGTTAGATAAGATAAAATGGTAACACAGCTACAGCGGTCCGACGGTTGCGTGTGAATCCGTGTTAAACCAATGCCCGTCTTTAAATTGATTTTGAAGCTAAGAGTAAGGGCAAAGTTTATGTTTCCTTCATTTAACACTATCCCAAAGAGGAATCCATTCATAGCGTTTTTAAATACGAAATTTATACTAATTAAGAGCGTCTTATTAGAGTACGATAAACTTAAGTAATTGTACTGTAGTGTAAGATTTAATAGCTCTTTGTGCATTAAAAGTACCATGTGATTCATTCCGACTTTGAGAGAAAAATTTCTCTTCTTGACTAATTGTACAGAGAACAACTAATTCATAAATTATAAATTTAAATTGATATCCTTGTATCATGAATCTAAGAATCATGGTTGTAATTAATGATGATACTTATATTATACACCCAATGATTGTTTTTTAACCTAAACATCAAATCCATATTAATTATGAACATTGAATTTCATATCCATTTTTTAAATTTAGATACTTTCTGCAGCTAAACGCTAGCTTGATTGTTCATTAAACGTAAACGAATAAAATCCATGTTTATATGTTCCTGTTGCCAAAAAGTCATAAGTCACATTATTTTTTCTTCAAAATATCTCACAATAAGTAGTAAGTTATTATACAGGGTCCTGCATCTCACCTCCCGTCTTCTACAGCTCAGTTATTAATTAAGTTAGGGTTTTGATACTTTGCAGACTTTATCCGTATCTTAGGGTGCGTTTCAGGAAAATATTTTCGTTTATACAGAGTATCCCAAAAAAGTGTGACGTCATGATGATATACTTTTTTAGATTACATGTCATATGTTTTTTTTACGTCCTTGGATGCCTCTTATGGTTACTTACATACCCCTAAAATTTTATTGAAATCGGTGCAGTAATATCCGAGAAAAAAAATAAAAACCAAGAAAAATCAGTTTTGCACCACTGGTTTTAAAAATTAATTAAAAATGGAAATAGTTCCTCATTAATAACATTATACACTATACAGGGTGCTTATTAAATAAGGTCCAATAATGTTGTTAACCAAGTCAAACCGTCCGAACTTTAAAGCATTTTATTTTTCTTATTTTTAATTGGAGCCCCTATATATTTTTATCACATTCGATGCAGAATTAAAAATCAAACATTTTTCCTTATTAGAACCCTATCGCAATTCGTAACACATTCAGAGTTATTTGAAGAAAACTAATTTACAGCCATTTTAATGAATAAAAATCGGAGTTGGCTGTGAAAAACAATTTATTGACATTAAAGTGTATCACAGTAAAACTTTAAATAAAGTATCTTATATTTTCAGCCTTAACTTGATGAAAATCCATAATAAAATTATTAAAGAAAACACTATTTGATGTTTTCTTTAATAATTTTATAATAAATAAAGTACTAAAATTAATAACATACTAGAATGTAGGTATGTTCGATATATGTCTTCCGTTCTCATGGAGGTACAAATGAAGACGAGTATTTATAAAATGATCTTGCCACTCTGCGTAATAGTTCGGGTGTTCGAAACGAGATGCTACATATTGCATGGTGTTGCTGGAGGTTCCTGATAAACAATTTCCTTAACATTGCCACAAAAAAAAATCAAATCTAATTTGGTTAAGTCAGGTAATCGGGGCGGCCCTCCTCTTCCAATCCACCGATTTGGGAAGGTTGTATTGAGATAATCCCTCACTTGAAATGAATAATGTACTGGGGCTCAATCGTGTTGCAACCACATTGCATCCCTCACAGCTATTGGTAAATTTCGATTGTGCAAAAAATCAAGATTCATAGGGGCATTTAAATCTCCGTTAAAAAAATGTGTATGATATGTTCACCAATAATTCCCACCCATACATTAATTGATTATCTGTGTTGTTGATCAACCTGCCTAAATACCCTTGGTATAATGTAAGTTATGAAGTTATTCACAAATCCATTTTTATGAAAGGTGGCCTCATCAGAGAACAAAACTATCAAAAAAGTCAAAATATATCTTAGCTTGCGCCCAGTTGAAAAGTTCGACACATTTTTCAAAATCTTGTTCAAAGAGTTTTTGATGAAATTGGTAATGATAATCATGGAAACGGTTATCCTTTAAAATGCGTTGCACGGTTCTTTCGCTTACATCCACGGCATCAGTGACTGCTTGTTGACTAACGGAAGGATTTTCCGTATAACAGATAATAACACAGACAATTGATTTTCTTCAGTTCGAATAGGTTTATTTCTCACTGGTTTTGTATAGTTTACATTACCCGTAACCTCTCTAATAGGTTTTGTAGGCTCCTTTTGTCTGGCTGTCTTCATTCTGGATAACGCTGTGCGTAAACTTTACTTGCCAAAAGAGTTCTTTTCGCGTTCTCCTAATATGACAATCATATCTACGCACTCTTCTCGGCTGTACTCCATGACAAAAAATATTAATTACGTATAAACAGCTCAAATAATTAATAATAATCTAACACTGTTTTAAATTTTTAAATTACTAAAGTCAAAATGGGCTCTTCTTTTCATTTTGATACACATGCCAATAAATTGTTTTTCAAATCCACCTTCGATTTTTATTCATTAAAATGGCTGTAGAATAATTAATAAAATTAGTTTTCAGCAAATAACTCTGAATGTGTTACGAATTGTGCTAGCGTTGTAATAAGGAAAAATGTTTGATTTTTAATTACGCGTCGAATGACATAAAAATATACAGGGGCTTCAATTAAAAATAAGAAAAATAAATAGCTTTAAAGTTTGGAAGGTTTGATACGAAACTTTGGACACCATGTAAAATGCATATCAATCAAACTTGGTTAACAACATTGTTGGACCTTATTTAATAAGCATAATATAATAATAAGTATAATGTTTTCATTTTTAATTAATTTTTAAAACGAGTGGTGCAAAACTGATTTTTCTTGGTTTTTAATTTTTTTTTCGTGGATGTTAATGCACCGATTTCAATAAAATTTTAGAGGACTAACCACAAGAGGCATCCAAAGAAGTAACAAAATATATGGCATGTAATCTAAAAAAATATATCCTCATGACGTGACACTTTTTTGGGACACCCTGTATAAACAAAAATATTTTCCTGAAACGCACCCTAAGATACGGGAAAAGTGTGCAAAATATCATCATCCTAACTTAATTAATAACTGAGCTGTGGAAGACGGGAGGTGATATGCAGGACCCTGTATATAGGAATTATTTGTTAGCCATTCGCGTTTAGTTTGGCATTGTGACATTGGAATTCTGAAAGAATATTAATTAGACAGTCTTACTGAGGAAATACAGTTTAGGTACACACAGCTTAGGTAAATATTAAAAGTTTTCCGATATATTATTTATCGAAAAACTTCTAAGGATGAATCTTGCGAAAGGACATTTTGGTATTCTTTTTGTAGCATACTTATACATTTTACGACATTCATTCACTTTCCTTCCGTCCATCAGTTCCTAGCAATGATAGACAATGCGATATTTAAGCTAGTAGTTAAGTTTAGGGGAACGGGAGGGGGGAGCGGAACGGGCGCCAGTGGGGAAAGGGAACCATTTATATTATTTCACGTTTTAATAATATATCATTACTACTCAACGCGGTCAACGCTAAACCTCGAGTCCTTCGGTGAATCAGTTCGTTTTGAATAGTCGACCAGAATGTTGTAAATTTTCAATATATTTTCAGTAATACCATGTGAAAATTATTATCGTGACAAGTTATGCTATTTTTGTTTATTTTAATTAACTCTGTCACTGTTGCTTCATCAAAATATGTAGATTTTAAATAATATCTGTTGTTTTCTGGAATTATATTGTTTTTTTATATAAACATTATAAAAAGGATTAGGTCCTTAGGAGTAATTGGAGCCAGTTGGCAAGATTGTGCGACGTGAATCGATGTATTATATGCACCTGGTGTGGAATTTGGTACATTCTCAATATTCTTTTGTTTGCACACAAACTAATTCAGCATATAATTTTTTTCTGGTAAATATTTCTGTTGGTGCATAATTTTTAAATAACTTCTCTCAATAAGTTACTCGTCAATAACATTCGTAGATAAATAATATGGAACGAAAGCCAAATTAATGAATACGCCAAATAAAATATATTTGGCATTGATACATTGAGTTAACCAACACTATAGGAACATTGTCGTTTACTACAAGATTTATAAAGAAAATTCAATAATCCTTAATAATCCTAATAACTTATGCTATAGGATAAGTAAAGTAGTTAATTACACATAGGAACGTCTGAATTCTAACTATTTTTCATATATATTTTTTGGTAATTACTTTCAAAGTATAATATTAGCTAAATAGCAACTACTATGACAAACATAAATATTTCCCCATTTGAAAAATTGTTTAGGACGCTCATTTTTCTTGGTTAAAGTTTCAAACATGGAATTCGTTACTTCAGTAAATAATTACTCTGGGGTTTCCAAACCTGAACCAGTTTTCCTCTTTTAAACTATTGACGGTAAACACATTTATTAGGGTTGGTAAAGATAAAATAGCAGCGACCATGTCAGCGGTTTTGCTTGCGGGTTTCTGTTAAACTGCAGGCTATGTTTAAATTTATTTGGAAACCAAGAACGATTTACATACCTTAAAAATACAACAGTAGAGTAGAGAAATTACTTATTTGTACATAAAATCACTACTATAAATGGATGTGAAATATCATAGGGTAAAACATCGCCTTAATTTGTAATGGTTAGAAAGCGCTGACATAATTCAGCGGTGGTGATATAAAAATGTTATTTTTCTATTGTCGAAACTAATGGGTTTTAGGTATAGAAAATATTTGACTTTATAACTTCACAGGAAGTCATAGTTTTAGATATCAAAATATAATAATGTAATATAGTACTCGTATATTACATACCAAGAGTGGTAAGAAGCCTACCACAAACGACTTCGAAACTTACGGTACCAGCGAAGCAAGTGCCGTACTTCAAAAGAGAATGTAATAGGCTTACCACTCGAGTTGTGTACTGTATTTTTTCTACGACTTCATATCTACTTTTATGTTAAATTATCGAAATATGATAATAAAACATTTCGTCGGTACTCGCATGATAATCGGTACACCAGTCAATATATTTTTAATACACTTTTTCATACCCCTCCCTGGATTTTTCTAGTAATAAATTATTTGCTCCGGGTAATTTCCCATGGCGTAATAAAATTCAAATAAAAAATGTTGACGTTTAAAATTTCATGACATTTACGTTGTTAAGGTGACCCGATGGATTTCACAATCAATTCAATTGACATTTTTGGCATATCACGGGTAATGTGATTCTTGGAACTGTTACGTAGTATATACTGGGTGGCCCAGAAATCCGGAATAAAATTAATATAGCCTTAACCTGTAACTTTTGGGGAAAACGCTGGGATACGTCAATTTAGTTTTATATATGCTCACATTTTGACGTTATTCGTTTGTATTTTTATAGACATTTGTCAAAGATATGACCAGATCGATCTTTTTTTTTAAATAGAAAAATACATCTTTTGATACATCATTTGAAAGCTAATATCTCGTACAGTATGCTCATAAATTTTAGCGCGGTTCTGTCAAGCTGTTTCAAAATGGCAACTGTTAAAATTTCTAAAAATATCTCTATTTAAATAAGCGGAAATTATAAATCATTGATGTTTTTTTGCCTTTCAAGGTAAGATTCTGAACGCGACACAATGAACGAGATATTAGCTTTCAAATGATGTATCACAAGCTGTATGTTTCTGTTTAAAAAAAGATCGATATCGTCATATCTTTGACAAATGTCTATAAAAAACAAACGAATAACGTCAAAATGTGAGCATATATAACTAAATTGACGTGTCCGAGCGTTTTCCAAAAAAGTTACAGGTTAAGGCTATATTAATTTTATTCCGGACTTCTGGGCAACCCTGTATATATATATTACGTAACAGTCCTTACGTAACAGTAGACGTAGTAAGTACTACTTACTAATAAAGGAGTAGAAAAAATATTTAAATCAAAGTTAAAATCTGTATAGCGGATAAAAATTGCAAACAACAATTTCTGATTGCCATTGAGTGAGCACCTACGTCATATATTAACAAGGCTCATATGGAACTAATATCGCAACTATCACTTAAATTTATTAACGAGAATTTATTTTGTCTTAATTCTGTAAAGAAGTGTGAAAAATTAACACGCAACATTCTCATTAAAACATCTTGCATTAATTTTTAGAAATGTTGGCATGTATTATAATATCTACCTAACTAGCAGGGACCTGGTAATCCCAAGGCCTACTAACCACATGCCACTCAAAGTTTCTGTAGTATTTGGAATAAATTAGAGAATGCTCAAACTTCGCCCAACATTTAACGTTATTTGGGAATATGCGACCTCGGGAAACTGACTAGTATGTTAGGAATTTATTATGGATGCAAGAATCTTACCTGATGGCGTAGTTTATTTATAATAATGATGAAGTATTATAAAATTGATTTTAAAGAAAACTTTCATATCTTCTTTTCCAAACCTCTGAGTTTAATTTTGAAATACTTTATATTGCCGTAATAACATTAAGAATAAAAGTAAAACGTTTATTGTTTTTTCTTTAACATAAATTAAAAATTTACCTCCATATCCACTATCAACTAAACCGAATCCGTTACTTCAGTAAATAATTACTTTGGGGTTTTAAGTTCTCCAAAGCTGAACCAGTTTTACTCTTTTAAACTGTTCACGGTAAACATATTTATTAGGGTTGGTAAAGATAAAATAGCATCGACCATGTCAGCACTGATATCTATAGAAACTACCATCCGTCGATCGCAAGGTGGAGCAGGGCTGGATTTTTTATCAATTATTTGTTAACATTTGCATAAGAAAATCTATAAAAGTAATTAATATGTAAAAACAAATTCCGATAACATACCAGAACAATGGTTATTATGCTGTAAAGACAATGGAAAAATCATTCAATTCACGGATATACAAAGTTTTATAAAAAATGTACATATGGTAAATATTTTGTTATCCTACTAGAACATTTTTTTAAAAATGTCTCAATCCGAAAAAACGTTATTTCATTATAATTCAAAATATTGACAGTATCCAATAATGTCTTAAGTAAAACCTATAATTACTTATATAATGCATGATATATTACATGGTATATAACTTCTTTGCGTACAATCAATCATTTTCAAGAAAATTATAAAATACCCAAGGAAATATAGATACGTAGTTACAACAATTGACGCTAAGACAAAATCACTTCCATAAGATTATAAACCAGGATTCTCATTGTTGTCCCTCGTTTTTCGAAAATAATTTATTATAAGCTTCCATTATTTAAACACCGCTTTCCGCTATATTATTAACAACTGTCAATTTACACACACTACTTCCAATTATGTAATAATTCTCATATTATTATGCCATATCGATGATTCGATAATAATTAATTAAGAATCAATCGTTTAATATAAATCATTTAAAGAACATCATGGATCCAACTCATTTCTTCAGGAATATCTATGGACTTTCCATCAAGCGGTACTGGATCTTCCGTGCTGCTAGCATAAATGGCAATTATGAAAAATACGATAACGTAGGTTCATACGCTGCTTCCCCAAGGGCTCTCTACATATTCTTCTCTATTTTTTGCATAACGCCGGACTGTAACGTAATGATTTATACCACTAAAATCCGTCGAGTTTGAACCCACGAATTCTCATCCTGGAGTCCCAAGTTACTGCCACTTTAACCACGAATCCACCAGAGTCATTTAATTGATTATTTTATAACTATTATTCTTTTTAATAATTGTAATATGCAAATTACTTTGAATCAAGATTTAGATTTATAAAAAGTATTTAAACTTAAAATACTTAGTTAGGATGTATCTTCTTAGTTGTTGTTCCTTTCTTAAATTCGTCATAATATATTCTAATATGAAGATTAAAATACAGGACTTTTAATAGTGATAAACTGGATGGGAACTGCTATCTAGGAATTTCGTTTGATTAATTTACAATAAAATTAAGTCTTCCAATCACCGAGAGGTAGATATACAAACTCCCTCAAAGGGAAAATCTAGATTAAATGTTAAGTAGCTCAAACTAATTATGATTAAGAAGAAGGCAATTATAGTATAAAAATAATTATCATTAACCGATAACCAAATATATTACGTAGATCGCATATTGGATCAGATTTGTTGTATATTTCAAAGAAACCATGTTCTTCAAAGGTGCATTTTCTTTTAATTGTGAGAAATGAAATATATTCGATACATATATGGAATTTTATTGCACAAATTTCTTAAGATTATCAGAAACATATATCTTTAAAATAATTGTAGTAATTTCAATTCAATTTTCTTAAACTGAAAATTTTGCAGTTAATAAATTTATAAAATTATTTCAAAAAATACAAAGACAATAGAACTTGTTTTTTGCAGTATACAGTATATCTGGAATTTGAATCTCAGTTATTATAAGAACTAGAAGGATAGCTAAACGATGACTAAATAATTTAACTTTTATATCTTAAATATTTTTTCCAATGACCAACTTTTCGTTATATTAATTTTCGATATTGTCAATAAAGAGACTTTGTAAAATTCATATTTTTTTTAGAAATACGACTTTTTGAGAATACTACTGCAAAAATTGTATGTATAATTATATCATTTTAGGCACTTTAGACAATGCAGAACTTTTTATAAAGAATTACTTCTTTTTAATTATTAGAAGGTTCCCTTATGCTGAGAGTGGTATTTTAAAGTAGCATTATGAAGCCTTAGCTTAAAATAATACAGTTTATGAAGGATATCATAAGAAAATAATGCCCTCTAGATCTTGTAACAATTTTCGAAATAATTTAACTTTCTGTTTACAATTTTATAACCGAATATTCTTTATTAAACAAAATATTGCTTAATTTAAAACAATTATGTATGTGAAAGTCCAAATATAAATTTACTCTCTTTATAATGAGTTTTCTATACAAAATTAAGTAGATTTCATTTCTATAACAATATTTTAAAAATAAAATTGAGCTTGTTTATATTATAAACGAACGGATTTTAATGCAAAATTATTTATAGAAAATACCCTTTTAAAATGCTTGCTAATGGTCCTACTTACAAACAATATTTGTTTTGTTTATCATTAGTTTAACCCTTTAAATATAATATTATATTTCCGCTGGTAGAACCTAATAAAATCATAAATTCATAAAGAGTTTATGGAAAATTATTTTGTTTCGGATCTATGTTAATTCTGGTTCAAAAAAGTATACTTTTAGGGCCGGTTGTATAAACACTTGAACTGTAGATCACTCTTGAACTCTAGTCCAAAGTAAAAAAGTTGCTGCACAAACAGTATTCTGCACTGATCTCAGTTCAAATCAGGAGTTCACGTGAACGTCCATCTTTGGCAGTTCAGAAGTTGAACTGTAGATCCAAGCCACGTTCTAACTTTAAATATTTTTTATGTGTGAGATCATATTATACAATACAGTAAATTATTGTTATTTTATTGTTTATAAAAATGTAGGAAGATTTTTTGGTTTTGTGTATACTACAGTCAACGCTGTGAACACGGATATACCGGAAAAATCCTGATAAATTTACTAAATGGACAGATAATGAGTATTTGTGAAGATTACACTTAACAAGAAACACAGCTGCTTGTTTTTATTTATTATAACGTACCTAATAATATATGTTTTTTTATGGAATCAATAAGCTCTATCCGCTTTAGAAATGTATCGCCATTCTGCAAAGAAAATTGAAACATTTTAGTTCTTTTTTAACAATATTTTATAAATACACCGAGTAGAAGCAAGCCCGCCAAATGAAAGGTTAATGTCAAAAAAAATAAATAAAAGTAACTAAATAATAGTAATGCCAACATAACCTGATCTTAGTTCAGCTGAACTAAAGTTCAATTTATATTGAATAACTAATATTGAATGAACGTAGTTCGTAGGTTGATCGGCGTTCCGTTGAACCTAAGTTCAGAATTGTTTTATACAACCACCCTAAGATGGGATTTAGTTACAAAAAGTTCAACTTTATACCACGAAAAATTATTATTTTTTCATGCTGACAACAAAATTATTGAATATGACCACAATTAGTTGTAAATCCAAATCAGAAGATTGAAGTTATTCAGGTTGTATGGTACTACCATGAAAAGGAAGCCTTTTGATAGGATGTAACCACATGCAGACCGGTTTCGAACTCTTTTGTTCTCGTCAGTACAGGGTAGGTGTACATACCTATCATCAGAGAAGACTCTAATACTTCACGCAGTATGATTAAAGGTAGTCGAGATAATACATAGCGCAGCGCCATCTCTTAGCAGTCCCACAGTTGATAATACAGCGTGAAGTATTAGAGTCTTCTCTGATGATAGGTATGTATACTAGTGGTGGAATACTATCGATGGCACTATCGATACTATCGATAGTTTGTTACTATCGAAAACTATCGATTGTTTTAAATAATCATCGATAGTTTAAACTCGCATGTTATTAGTATTTCTTAAATTTAAGTTCACGGAATTCGATTTAAGAAACTTAAATTAAAAATAAACCAAATTCAGCACTAGATCATAAATCTGTTTTAAAGGTTGTCTCTTTTTTAATCACATACGCACTCACTCTACTTGCTGTTGGTGCTGCCATCTATTGCTTTATGAATAAATTAAAGAAAAATCCTACAGGGAATCCCCGGCCCGGATCTATTAATTCAGTATTATGTGTGCTTTTTTGTTGTAGTGTACTACGTTTCGCTGTCTTCCATAATTTTGATTAATTTAATTAAAATTTAAAAAAAGAGTAATCGCGGGAAGTCATACGTTTGGGAGTATTTTATAAAAAGTGTATGTCAACCATAAGGTCCATAAGTAAAATGTATTACTCAACAACTCTACCACGTATCAAGGTTGGTATAGTTTCTCTTTAGACTATCGGAAACTATCGATAGGGCTGACTATCGATAGTATTCCACCACTAATGTATACCTACCCTGTACTGACGAGAACAAAAAAGTTCGAAACCGGTCTGCAGGTGGTTACATCCTATCAATGGAAAAGGCTTCCTTTTCATGGTAGTGCCATTCAATCTGAAATAGTATTTAAAGTGCTACTGTGTAAACTAAATACGCCCTTATTGTATAAGGTATCATCGGGTGGTCGGGGAAATAATAATTTTTTCATACATTGGTATTTGATATTAATACCACCTGAAAAGTAAAGACTTTTTTTGATTTATTCAAATAACGTCTGTTCAGATTATGTGGGACTGCGAATAGATGGCGCGGCGCTCTGTATTATCTCGACTACCATTGATAATACAGCGTGAAGTATTAGAGTCTTCTCTGATGATAGGTATGTACACCTACCCTGTACTGACGAGAACAAAATAGTTCGAAACCGGTCTGTAGGTTGTTACATCCTATCAATGGAAAAGGCTTCCTTTTCTTGGTAGTGTCATTCATTCCGAAATAGTATTTAAAGTGCTACTGTGTAAACTAAATATGCCCTTATTGTATAAGATATCATCGGGTAGTCTGGGAAATAATAATTTTTCCATGCATTCGTATTCAAAAAAATATTCTCTAACGTAAAACGCAAACGAACTGTAACGTCACCTCTAGTCAAATGATCCTTTCGATACAGTCTGTTTCAATCGATTATAAATGCATCACTGATTGTTACACTAGACATATCTACAATATCAAGTGCAGTAGCCGTAATCAAGTCCCAAGTTTATTAAAACCTAGACCTTACATGAAGATGCCCAAGCCTTATGTTACGTTTCGTCATTTTTATGCCGAAGTTAAATAGAATGTACTTTGTCCTGGACATTTTAATAACTAAATTTTAAACCAGTCTAAGTAAACCATTGCCTTATCACTTATTCAGTTGCCCTTATAGGCGTGTGGTGCCTAGTACATGTGCAATAATATAGGTTTCGATAGATTTACTTTTACTGCTGCTATCATTTTTTTTATGATCAAACCCTCGCACTACACGAAAAATCCTTTAGGGCACTCTGGGAGTGGTGCGTGTGCGCATAAAGCGATTTACATTGATCATGAATCATTAAAGGCTATTTTTATTGGGAAACACGATCTCAGGAAGGTCGATCCATAGGAATGACGTCCTTCAGATAAAAGAATTCTTAAATATTGAGCTATAAGAGTCCCAAGCTGAAACCTATCCTCGATGTTCTAGATTCTAGACTGTCGAGCTTGTCAGCTCGTGGGCTCCGATCAGACGAATGGCTCTCCTTTCGACGGAAACCAATCGCCGAAAAGTATCCTTGGGTGCAAGGCTACAGACGTGAGAGCTGTCGTCTAGTGATGGTCACATCTGGGCTTTGTATACTCTTAAAAGTTGTTGAGGTGTATACAACTTTTTCATCCGGAAGAGTACACCAAGTTTCTGCGAAGATATTTTCACGATTGTCACAACGTGGTTATGGCAAGGAATATTTCCTGTCAGATTGAATCCAAGCAAATTAACTGACGAAATCAGTGGAATTTCTTGTCCTGCCATGACAACATTCGGTCCTCGAGTTTTTTAACGTTAAATTCGACATGGTTACTGTCATCCCAAGCCAACATTTCTTCCAGTACTTTGTTGAGGCTTGACACTTCATGATGTCTGCGAAGACGTACGTCGGCATGTGGCTGGAATTCGAATATAATCACAGGATTGGCAAACATCTATTATAATCAGACACCTAACGAACAGAAATTAGAAGGTATTATACCAGCTATAAATTAAATGAAAAGGAACAAAATTCGCTGTCGTATCTTAAAGCAAATTGATTTCTTCTTCCACAATCAGCCATCAACCAATATGACGCGACGCAGTAATGTGTTAAGCGCAGTCTGTATAATATAGTGCTTCAAGAATTCACAATTATTTCACTAAATTTAAAACTAAAGTTAATTAATTGAACATAATATTTTATTGCCATATTTAAAAATTACAAAAACTAAAGAACAAAATTTAAAAAATCCCAAAATCTTGTTGATAAGTATCTAATTTACGCCACTGATTTAGGTATTTTATATTGATGACTTAGCAAACCCGAACAAGGGAATTAAGGAAATTAAATGGTAAAGAAATAGATTCAAATTTTAAAATAATAATTACATTTTGGATGGGAATAAAAAAATCAATAGAAAATAGTATTTCTCAAATTTATCACTAGATCAAAAAATAAACAACACTAAATCTAGTAAAATTTTATTACACCTGGCAACACTGCAAGGACAGCTCGCTTTGTAAAGTCTGCGATAGGAGATTACGAAAATTCCCACATGCCGTGGAAAAAGCAAACAAGGAAATCTGTTCCTTCTTTATTCAATTTATAGCTGGAATATGATGTCCTCATTTGTGCCAGTTATTCGTCTACGGCCCGGTACTTGCAAATAGCCGGATTTATTCTGCAGAGTAAATTTTATCTACAAGATAAGTAGAAATTATATCTTATCACTTCTGGATAGCGCTATTCCTCAAATAAATTGGAGTTATTCGCCAGACAATTTATTCGTCGATAATAGGCACGAATAGTGATTTATTTGAAGGATAAAGACCTAATGTCATAAAGTGTCACAAGTTTTTATTTAAACATTTTGTTTGCATTGTGCTTCTCCAAAAGATTTCATGCCATAATACTATATTTCTACTTTACAGGTGTTGAGAGATTAAATTCATCATTATATTATATATTTTATAATTTAGTCCCGGTCGTAATATTATGTTAATTATTTGACTTGAAAATACCCAAATAAGTTATTTTCCAGATTGCAAATGTTTGTTTATTTATCCAACAATTTGCTATTAATCAGATAGTGAAAATTTATATGAAAGTGAAAGTACTGGACCTGATTGTATTAGTTGTTTTCCAAACCTGTATACGTCATAGATGCAGTACTTAGTGTGATGAGAGCACCTGCACGATTATAAAGTTGGATAGCGAGGAATGGTGGTGTTGTTGCCACTGTAATTAAGATCTCAGCGTTGCAGACTGTAGGGGTCCCATTCTAAAAAAATTAACAATCTAAACTCGTTGAATACTCGTTAGGCGTATTGGGTATGCTAGTCGATAAATGCGCAGTGATCGGAGGAAAGACATCATTGTCGCTCTCAGTAAGCTCAAGTATGATCAAGTATGGTTTACAGGCTACGAGTTGTTGATAGCTGTATACTTTTTCACCGATGTGCAATTTATCGTCTCTGTTATATGCCACCAATTCTCTCCTTTAAATTGTCAATACTTTGTTGGTTCCAATAGGATTTGGAATTTGAATATAATCCAGTTAGCAGTTCGATATTTCACTGGAAATTTTTTATACAAAATGGTCCCGTACTTTCTAAATCGTTAAAAATTTCAAAATAAGCCATTCAACAATAAATGCGATGTTGTCACCCACTCAACTACCTGCATATTATTCTCTATTTTATTATAATGTTTTTTTACACTTTTAAATTATTAATTAATATTTAGGCCATCATTTTCTAGACATGTGAAACCTTAACTTCGCCACTGATGTTTCTTTTGTGTTAAATATAATTTAGAATAAGATCGAAAACTATTTAAGACCCTGAGAATCTATATTAGTCCTTTCAAACTTAATGCCATTCTTATATCGTATTGTGAAAAATCTACTTCTAGTTTTTTAAATATCTAGTTATTACATAACAAACTTTTGGTAAAATTATTATCGGCAGCTTTAGTACAATAATCGTTATTTCTCTTATCTGCCAGTATTGTAAATTAATTAATTGTAATTATTTTGTCATTAGAAATGGATTGTCTTTAATAAAATTTTAAACCGTTAATTTAACAAATACTAAATATAGGAATATTGTCAACTTTTAAACTTATTTCAACAGTCCTAAATCTGAAACAATGCCTCTGTAAGCGACATGGTTATGATTGCATATGGTCAGCGGGGAGTCAGCGGGCAGGTGTTCACAAGCCCGAATCATATACTAAATATCGGAACGAAAAATATCCTATATCTAACTGTTAGATTTCCATGTACGACGTACACATGGAAGTAAAGGACAGAACGTTGAAGAGGAGAGTAAACACTGAAATAACACCGGAGAACATAGTAGACATTATGGTTATATCAAGGGAAAACTGGAACGAAATCCAAAAATTGCTGAAAACTAGAAACTAAGGAAAGGAATAAGCAGAACAGAGAGGGCGAAATGCAAAACCAGACCTAAGGCAGAAAAAAAGGATAATATGACAGAATGAGAGCGGATATAGACAGAAGGAAGAAAAGGTCGCATGTTGCCTTCGTGAAGGAGATGTCAATTATGATGGTTCCGTAAAGCGCAACCGGGTGAACATCGAGGGTGGTTTTTAGTGGGTATAAGGACTCCCACACTACTGAGGAAAGGGAGAACAAGTACTCGGTGCCCATAAAGTGTTTTCCACCGCCAAAAAAAACCGTTGGATTTAGATGCCGGAATTAATTTGATACATTTCTCTTTACAAAAACGCCAGTAGCAGAAATGAATAATGATCGAGTGCGATCAGATACCATTTCCTAAAAGTTTTTATTTTTGAATAAATAAAAATAAAAATAGTAATATTTTTTCCCTCGTTTTTGAGTCACTCTGTAAAATCAGAAATTATTTTTATTATATTTAATTTTTTATATATTTAAAGTAACGGACACTACTATAGTTTTTCACACTAAATAGCCAGCCTGCATAAACGCAAATGTCTCTCTTACTTTAATTTTCAATGCTACAGAATGGATACTTTAAGCTACGCCTAATTAAAAAATGTTGCTTGATGGTTATCACGTAAAATATATATATATATATTCAAAGGAGAAGCTTTTACAACTATACCCGACAGTCCGGACACCTAAAAAGGTTTTTAACCGAACTCGTTAAAATAAAAGTCACTTTATAAAATCGAATTTCCTCCACCTTTACCTTAATCAGCTCTTTGAATGATGTCAGTATGTCTAAAAAAAATTAATTGGAACGCAGTACGCAGTAAAGGTAGAAAGTTAGAATATTAAAAATTAAGAACGATAAAAAAAGTTTCGTTGCGTTGGTCAAAAATTACGATATTAGAATATGATACTTGAAATAAATTTAACTAATTAAAATACTTAGCTGGTTTATAACTTTTATGCAATATTTCTAAAATATTTTTCAAGCTCTCGTAGTGTCAGCCGCGATATAAAGGGAAATACTGGATTCATTGTCGCATGCCTACCAGATGGCTATTTTAACGCATTAATTATTAAAACGCGGTCTTCAATGCAGGAGCGGCAAGATACGACGTAATTCATTATGCGTAGTCCATTTTAGAGACAAAAAATCTGAAAACATGAGACCCGAATCATGGCCATGTTTATTATTTAATTTTTAAAATATTTTTGAATTTATACTTTATAGGAAATGAATAGTAAGGAAAAGTTACTTGTATTTAAAATTCCGTAATTTAAATATATTCTTTTATTTATTTTTAATTAAGTTAATGAATAACGAATGAAAAATAATACATTGATTTTTGTATTGGTTTTTCTTGGCTTATTATATTTTTGACAATATTGGATTTTTTTCTTGCATAAAAATTTCTTTTGCACACTCACATAAATACTATCAATATTTATTCATCTGTATAAAAAAGGTGGCTTTTTCCTAGTTTTATTTTTGTTAACTCTCGAATTCGTATGTGTGAGGGAAAACAACTACTGGCAAAATGTATTACCCATTTTTACTGAGTTATTAAAATTTAAACTTAAAAAAAGGAAATAACAATACATATTTATAAACTCAAATGACCGCCTTCCTGAGTAATGAATTCTTCCAGATCCTTCGTGAACAAATTTTAATTGCTGATGTTTACAAATGAACAGGAAAACGTTCACACCAGTATTTATGGGAAAATTGACTGCTGAAAAATAAACTCTGTCAGCTTTCTACTATGGTTGATTAAGAATTAAAAAACATTAAAAGCTGAAGGTGGAAAATGTACAATTGAAACAAAAACGGAAAGACATTTTGAAAAGGACTAATTTAGTTCTTATGGTACCTATTAGTGAAAGTAAGGATGTGGGAAGGTACTTTAGGACTTATTATAGGTTGGCTTAAAGAAGCTACAATGTAATCTAACTTTTCTTCATGATTTTTTGTTAGTAAACAATCACGAAAAAATTCATCTGTACCTACTGGTTAAACTCATAAGTAATTTTGATAAGTGTGAAATTCTAAAACGGAGAACTGATTTAAAAGAAACTAACGCACATTAAGATTTAATTGCTGAGAACCATGAAGAAAAAATCTATCACTTCTCAAGCACGCCCGCGCAAACCGGACATTCAGAGAAACAAATATCTAAGAATTATAAAATATACTAATTTTTTATCTCCGGCCTTAAGAACGATTCTTATTGCATCCTCAACCCTATTTCAGTAACTACACTCAGAAATATATCCCCCTATAAATTTTGTCATAGTCCTTAATATAGCTGAAAACAGTCCATATTACCTAACTTATTGAAAAATCGCCCCTACTCTGAAAAAAAATTTGAATTAACACTGAGAAACGACAACGAAGGAACACAATAAAAATAGTATAAACTGATTTACTTTCCGCCTTTGGTATATTTTGTGTGTTTTTTATTTATGTTCTGTTGTTGTTAATATTTTTAATTAATTTAGTGTTCTATATTTTTTGTTGATCCCAGGTTACTATCTTCATATGAATCAAAATTTGAACATCGCTCATGTAAACGTGAGATCCATGTTTCTAAATTTTGATTTATTTCAGGAAAACGTCGTAAATAATACCTACCTTTGGATGACTGAACCCTGGCTGACATAACATATTAACGTATAAATATTATATAAAACGTTTCGTATAATTTATATAATTTTCTTAAATTGGAAATCGCTCGGTATGTCGTGGTGGTGGGTTAGGTATTTACATTAAGCGTGGCAGTCAGAATTCTATATTACTCTCGGAACGACTTGACTAGATTGAACATATGTGGATAAACATGTCAGTGCAACAAAATAGTTCTACTTAGAATCATTTATCGACCACCAATGCAGATGCAAGTCATTTTTTTAATACATAGAGGCACATGTCGTAAAATATTTTTAAAACATGTCGAGAACCCCCAATTCGTTTCTCATTAACCTTTACATATATCACTAATAGATTTAATATTTACTAACCTAAAAGATGGTTCGGATATGAAAGTTGTTTCGAACACTGCAGATCACTGCTTAATTTATTTCAGATTCAAAGTTCCTAATTATATTTGGTAGTCAACCCGTTAGCTTCATTACATATATGTACTTAAAAATTATTAAATTTAATGATTGATGATTAATGATTGTAAAATATTAATTGTATGGATAATATTGGTGAAAACTAACTTTATTTAACAACTGCATCTTATATCTTCTTGGACAAGCATCCTTAAAGCGATTTATAAAAAATACCATGCACTTCTATGCACCTTAGATAATCGCAAATATAAAACTGCTCCAAAAACTACGAAATAAAGCTCAAGAAATTTTAAAAGAATTAAACTTGACTCACATTGCATGTTCTACAAATAATTTACAAATTATACTACTGCAGTAATTATATCGGAAAAAAGGCATACCTTATTACGGTGAACGTCCATTAGAATATTTTGGAAAGTAATGCGATTTGAATTCTATTATTTTGGATATCGCGGTTTTCGGAGACCTCTCTTCAAATGAAACACCATATGCAACTTTCGGTATAACCGGACCCTCAAACTTGGTTATTTTAAATAAATCACCTTGTATGATATATTTCTTTTGTGATTCTTCATTTACAACGTTTATTAAAGATTTTTGTATCCTATGCTATCCGTTTCTGAGAAATAAATTGTTTTTCTTGATCTGTTACAGGGTATCGCTTAATGTACGCGTTTGTTAAAAAAATCAATAAAATTTTAAAAATAATTTTCTTGAATACAGTTTTAAAAATATCATTGAAAGACTTGTTTCTTGGCGCTTCTGGTTTTTAAATACAGTAAAATCAGAAAAAATTAAATGAATGAAGAAAATGAAAAGAAGGAAGGCAAGGTATTGTGTGATACTATTTTTAATACAAAGAAGAAATTATAGTTTTCGCGAAATGCTAAACGATTTAAGAAACGATGATATAGAAACTACATGAGAATTGAGATCATCATTTCAAGATTTTACTAGATTAACTGGTAATGACTGAAATTTTAATTAACCTAGTTAGACCGAAAATTTGTGCATATAATACCAACTATATGGATGCTATTTCAGCGTGGGACATACTGTACCAGCTGCAGATTTTCAAAACAAATTATAATTTTTCCATTCCCTGTGGTATTGGGTGATTTTTTCTGTAAATTTCTTCGGGCGAGGTTTCAAATATTTCGGTTATTGGTTTTAGGGAGCCAACATTTTAAATTCTATTTTTATAATCTAAATATCTAGTATCCTATAAGTTTAAATTCTCACGATTAGTTTCTATAAGATAGATACACGTTTCTAGAGTCCATTTTTTATGTTCATATTTATTGTATAGATTTAGGCACTGTACTATTTAAAGATCAATATGATAAAAATATTAACAACTTGCATGTATTACTCAACAACAACTGTTTCACTGTTTCTACCATACAAACTGTGTTTGCAAAACCAGCAACTCCACCCTTTGATCTTACCGCCGCGTTTTTTAACCAAAAAAGTTGATAAAGTGTAAATTTAACAATTTTTAGCTGGAGTAACTCGAATTGCTAATTTCTGTTTTATCGATTAGATGAAAAACCGCCTTAAGATTACAGTATAAACTAAATTTCCCCAATTAAAATAATAAAACTATTGATTTCTTAAATTTTAACATTTAATTCCTTCACAATATCTTATTTTTTCACATGAAATTAAAAAACTTTAAATAAAAAAATTCCATGATCCAACCACAAAGACAATTTATACAACGGCAACGTTTTAATGTATGTTACTCGCATCTAACTTTGAGAAAATGGGAAATTTCCGAAATAAATTTGGGGCCGGTTTAACTGGCAGAACACTGACGTGACCTTATTTATCACTGACCGCTTGGGGCTTTGAAATACTGACCAAACATCGCCGGGAGAAGATAATGAATACAATTATTCGAATGTAGACATGCGTAAATTCTTTGATTTTGAAATTGTCGAGAAACTATAGATAGATACTTAAACCCCTCGACTACATGCAACTTTTTGATGTATATTGTCACATAATTGTATCCTCAATTGAAGTATATGATGAGAATGAATGAGTGCATACAGTCTCATATATCGGGTGAGTCGGGAGAACCGGACCAAACTCTTCAATGTATATTTAACATAACCGATTCAACCGTAAAGCATTTCCTATAGAGGTACTTGCTAATAAAAATGCACAAGGAATAAGTAATATTCAGGATAAATCAACTTAACAAAACAAGAACAAGACGTACATCAGAGATTAGATACCATTGTACTGGTAATCTTCTATCAAGGGATATGTTTATCAATGGAATGTTTTATGATATGCGACATTTAATGCTATAAATATACGCGTTCTCCGATATATATATAATATACCGATTATACCGTCCCGACAGTTAACTTTATACTGTATACGAAGTCAATCCGAATAGCATAAAATGGATCTTATCTTTGGATAATCTCGTAACTTATCCTGAATAATTTCTAATGTTAGAACTTTATAAAATTGATATACTACTCGGCATATAACTTCTTTGTCACCATTATCAACTTTTTTAAGCTTCTTATTAGCTCTTTTTCGCTTAGGAATGGTTATACATTTTAGTACGAGCAACTTTCGTTAGCTCACAACTCCTTTTCAATATTTCATTTTGTAAGTCCCCACGACTTTCACTTCTCAAGCAAGTGTAAAAATTTAAAATAAGTCCTCTGAATATATAAGTTTCCTTAAAAAAAAATTTTTCCGTTTCATTATAAGAAACATCAAGAGATTTCCACAAGGCCATTTTGATTAAATATGTAACAGCAACAGCAACAATAATAACAGTACCAACAACAATGAGTGGTGCGTGTGCGCAAAAAGCGATTCACGTTGGTTTTGAATCGTTGGAGGTTATATTCGTTGGGAAAAACGACCTCGGGAAGATCGTTCCACAATGATGAAGTCCTCCAGATGAAAGAGTTCTTAAATAATGAAGTTCGAGGAGTACTAAGCTTAACCACATATGGATGGGCGCCAGTGGTTCGTCGTGTATTTCTGATATTCGCCGCTCTGGGCGGAATTAAGAGGGCAAGGTCAGCCGAGCACTTTCCATGAAAATATCTGTAAAAGAGAGTCAAATCACCAACTTGCCTTCGATGTTCTAGGCTATCGAGGTTCTTCGTCAGCTCATGGTCTCCAATCAGACGAATGGCCCTCCTTTCGATGGAATCCAGTAGCCGAAGAGTATGTTTGGGTGCAGAGCTACAGACATGAGAGCAGTACTCTAGTGATGGTCGAATCTGGGCTTTGTATAGTGTCAAAAGTTGTTGAGGTGTGTACAACTTTCTGGTTCGGAAGAGTACACCAAGCTTCTGAGAGGCTATCTTGGCGATTGCCACAACGTGGTTATGTGGTTAAATTCGACTTGGTTACTGTCACCCCAAGACAAAATTTCTTCCAGGTCTTTGTTGAGGCGTGATACTTCATGCTGTCTGCGAAGATGTGCGTCGGCAGTCGATGTTTGTGCATTCAAAGAGAAAGATGATAAAAGTGTGCTATCATCAGCAAAACTAACTATCGGGTTTTTCGTTTTCACTAGAAGGTCGTTAATGTAGAGTAAGAAGAGAGTGGGAGACAATATGGACCCTTGAGGAACACCGGCATTGATGGTGAAGGTGTCTGAGAGAAATCCGTCAATCGCCACTTGCAGAGAGCGGTCCTTAAGAAAGCTAGACAACCATGCACAGAATCGACTGGGCATACCATAGGATCGCAGTTTACTTAGAAGCCCCTCATGCCAAACACGATCAAAAGCTTTAGAAATATCCAGTGCAACAGCCCGAGACTCCCCATGATGTTCGATTGCGTTGTTCCATATGGGTGACATAGGCTAGAAGATCTCCAGTTGATCTGGACTTCCGAAAACCATATTGATGATCGCTGATAATGTTGAAGCCTTCCAGGTACTTTAGAAGATGTTGGTTAATAGATTTCTCGGGTCCGTTACACTATTCGGACACACGAATTTTAAATTTTTACTATTTTTTTCTAAAAGTATACATTTTTAGTAGTAATATTCAATAAAAAAATTTGCGGAATACTCAGTAATTTTTAAGAAATTAATTAATAAAAATTCTGATTTTGTGGTTTTTGAGTGATTTGACAAGGTTCTGACCCCAACAATTTTAGCGATGTTGCCGGATTTATAATTTTATAACAAAAATAAAAGGTAAAGGTTCTGTGTAATGACTACACTTGAGCACCCACGGAATTTAACAATTTTTGAAAATGTAATGGAAAGATATGGTTGTAGAAAAAGAAAACATAAGAAAGTTAGGGTAAGTTACATAAATTGACACTGCCCTGTGAAAACCACTGAAAGCCCCCCGCTACTCCTTTTGTACCCGATTTCCTTCCGGATTCGGAAAAAGAAAACATAAGAAGGTTACATAAATTGACAGTGCCCTGGGAAAACAAGTGAGAACCCGCCCCCGCTACACCGTTTGTAGCCGATTTCCTTCTGTATTCGGAAAAAGAAAACATAAGAAAGTCACATAAATTGACAGTGCCCTGTGAAAACAAGTGAGAACCCGCCCCCGCTACACCTTTTGTAGCCGATTTCCTATTCGGAAACAGGAAACATAAGAATGTTACATAAATTGACAGTGCCCTGGGAAAACAAGTGAAAACCCGCCCCCGCTACACCTTTTGTAGCCGATTTGTTTGTGTATTCGACTAAAGAAAACACAAGAAAGTTACAAAAATTGACAGTGCCCTGGGAAAACAAGTGAAAACCCGCCCCCGTTACACCTTTTGTAGCCGATTTATTTTTGTATTCGGCAAAAGAAAACATAAGAAAGTTACATAAATTGACAGTGCCCTGCGAAAACCACTGAAAACCCGCCCCCGCTACACCTCTTGTAGCCGATTTCCTTCTGTATTCGGGAAAAGAAAACACAAGAAAGTTACATAAATTGATAGTGTCCTGGTAAAACAAGTGAAAATCCGCCCCGCTACAGCTTTTGGAACCTCATTCCGCCACGCGTCTCTTATGGACTCAGTGAAGCTCAACCGAGCCACTGAAAACGCCATCCCTCGGCCCATAAGAACTGTGTACAACATAGTGCCCGCAGCGTGTAGCGGCCATCGGCGGCGTGGCTGTGTTTGCGACCAGCCAGGCTGGTCGCAAACACAACCACTTTGTGGGCGCCACCGGTGTAGTTTAAATATCTGCCCAACAGGAATATTCATATTTTGAAAAAAAGATCCCGAAAACAAAGGATACTCTTTCTGGCATTTGCAACAATAAAAGCAGGAATTCAAGGCATTTGCATTAACTTTCTGCCTAATAGTGCATACGAGACGGCAATTTATGGTTTTGCATCTGAAATTATCTCTAATCAATCCTATGTATTGTATTGTAAATATTTTGCAAAATCCACATCATACTTGCTTGTAATTGCGTCAACATTATCTATTATTTGCTATTTCCATTTTATTTTGATTTGTTCTTTCCTTTTCCTTCAACGCCAAAGTATAACTGCTCTTGGCAACAGTGTTATGCAATGTCAAATTTGTGTTCGACTTAAAAGTGACATCTTCAACAGAGTTGCCAGTTGTCTTTTATTATTATTTTTTTTTTTTTTTTTTTTTTTTTTTTTATGATCAAACACAAGCACTATAGGAAAAATCCTTTAGGGCACTCTGGGAGTGGTGCGTGTGCGCAAAAAGCGATTCACGTTGGTTTTGAATCGTTGGGAAAAACGACCTCGGGAAGGTCGTTCCACAAGGATGAAGTCCTCCAGATGAAAGAGTTCTTAAATAGTGAAGTTCGAGGAGTACTAAGCTTAACCACATATGGATGGGCGGCAGTGGTTCGTCGTGTATTTCTGCTATTCGTCGCTCTGGGCGGAATTAAGAGGGCAAGGTCAGCCTAGCACCTTCCATGAAAATATCTGTAAAAGAGAGTCAAATCCCCAACCTATCTTCGATGTTCTAGGCTGTCGAGATTCTTCGTCAGCTCGTGGTCTCCGATCAGACGAATAGCCCTCCTTTCGATGGAATCCAGTAGCCGAAGAGTATGTTTGGGTGCAGAGCTCCAGACATGAGAGCAGTATTCTAGTGATGGTCGAATCTGGGCTTTGTATAGTGTCAAAAGTTGTTGAGGTATATACAACTTTCTGGTTCGGAAGAGTACGCCAAGCTTCTGAGAAGCTATCTTGGCGATTGCCACAACGTGGTTATGCCAAGACATATTTCCTCCCAGATTGACACCCAGCAAATTAATAGATGAAGCCAGTGGGATTGCGTGTCCGGCCATGACTATTTCCGGTTCCGTAATGTTAACCTTTTTAGAGAAAACTGCTGCCTGGGTTTTCTTAGCGTTAAATTCGACTTGGTTACTGTCACCCCAAGCCAAAATTTCTTCCAGGTCTTTGTTGAGGCGTGATACTTCATGCTGTCTGCGAAGATGTGCGTCGGCAGCCGATGTTTGCGCATTCAAAGAGAAAGATGAGATAAGTGTGCTATCGTCAGCAAAACTAAATATCGGATTTTTAGTTTTCACTAGAAGGTCGTTAATGTAGAGTAAGAAGAGAGTGGGAGACAATATGGACCCTTGAGGGACACCGGCATTGATGGTGAAGGTGTCTGAGAGAAATCCGTCAATCGCCACTTGCAGGGAGCGGTCCTTAAGAAAGCTAGACAACCATGCACAGAATCGGCTGGGCATACCATAGGATCGCAGTTTACTTAGAAGCCCCTCATGCCAAACACGATCAAAAGCTTTAGAAATATCCAGCGCAACAACCCGAGACTCCCCATGATGTTCGATTGCATTGTTTCAAATATGGGTGACATAGGCTAGAAGATCTCCAGTTTATCTGGACTTCCGAAAACCATATTGATGATCGCTGATGATGTTGAAGCCTTCCAGGTACTTTAGAAGATGTTGGTTAATAGCTTTCTCCATTACTTTTGATATAACTGAAAGCAATGCGACTGGTCGATAGTTGTTAGGCAGGGTTCTCTTACCTTTCTTTGGAATAGGCTGGACTCGCGCCGTCTTCCAGCAAGATGGAAATATTCCTTTTTTGTAGGATAAGTTGAAAAGTCTACAAAATACTGGTGTTAGTTCATCGGCGCATGTCTTGAGAACTATAATAGGAATTTCGTCTGGACCAGTAGCTTTTTTGACGTCCAGTCCTTTCAGGATTCGTTTGACGGGACGCTGACGGAACACGATTTCGGTCATTTCGGATTGAACTGCAGGAATGTCGGGTGGTGTTTTTCCCTGAAAATCTACAGTGGAATGTGAAGAAAATAGTTCAGTAAGTAAGTTTGCTTTGTCTCCGGCTGTGGATGCTATTGTACCATCGGGACGTGTTAGAAGTGGAATAGTTGATTTTGTGAAATTTTGGCTGACGGCCTTAGCGACTGACCAAAAGGACCTTGATCCGTTTGGACTGTCAAGAAGTTTGTTTTTGATCCTCACGTTATGGGCTTCTTTGCTTTGATCTATTGTTAGCTTACATTGGTTTCGGGCGGTAACAAAGATGGTACGATTCTCAGTGGTAGGGTTTTGACGCCACTGTCGGTAAGCCAAATTTTTTGATCTGACAGCACACTCACAATCCTTGCTAAACCAGGGCTTGCCGTTGGAAGGGCGTTTTTGGGAGGAGGGGATAAATGCTTCCATGCTCGTTAGAATGACGTCGGAGACCTCCCCAGCACAGACGGATGGCTCATCAGAAGAGAAGCATACGCTCATCCAAGGAAAAGTGCGAAAATGGTCCTTCAGGTCTTCCCACTTGGCCGATCTATAATGCCATATCCTGCGAGGTTTAGGAGGTTGTGCAGAATTAATTGGTAGTTCGCTTAGAGTTGAAATAAGTTTGTGATCGGAAGATCCTAACGGAGGCTGTACGGTGACTGTATATAAATCAGGATTTGACGTTAAGGAAAGATCCAAAAGACTAGCAAAATCTCCAGCTCGGTCTGGAATCCGCGTTGGTTCTTCTACGAGTTGAGTTAGACCAGAACTGATCGCCAAGGATTCGGCCTCGCGGCCTTGCCCATCGTCTGTATTTGAGTATTTAAGCCAGTTGACATTGTGGACGTTAAAGTCGCCAAAGATAGCAATCTCGGCATTTGGATGGTTGGTTTGCAAAAAGTCGATTGTATTGGCTAAGAATAAAATAATTTAGAATGCACACGACACTCGGGTACACTCTTAAGACACGCGCTCAAAATTCCCAAGAACCGAATAAATTATATTTAATTCCTTGTATTTAATACTCAAGCCATAGCACTATCAATATGCGACTGTACGTGGTTACAATTTTTTAGATATTCTTTAATTTTTGTGTCCATCAAATATTATTTAATGGACTAGAAGTGACCATCAGGGAACGGGAAGGCGAAACAATATTCATACAGGGTTTAATCATAATAAAATTGCGTTTGTAAAAAAATTTTAAATTTTTATTTGGAATTTACTGGTAAATTTAGCAGGCCTGGTAAGTGACTCTATTTTTTACATGTTCGGATTAACTGCAGATAATCTATACCGTAGTTAACTCTTGTTCGTAGTTATACTCTTATGCGTCATTACATTGCGTAGTCATTTTAAATTGCCTAAAAAAATACTTTATTTACTTACGGAAACAACTTAAAGAAATAAAATATATTATTTTCGTCAGGCACGTTAATAAACCCTTTGTCATAAATGGGTTTATATGTTTTTTTGTTTTCACGCAATCGGAATAACACACTGACATATCAACTAATGGAAGGTCTGCTAAACTATGTGGTTAAAATAAAATCGGTTCCTAGTTGTGCGGCCAATCAAAAACCATTTTGTCAAGCAACTGTTATTTTAATGATGTTTGCTTTTAACTTTCGGTTAAGCCGTTTTATCCGAAGTGATGTCATTCAGCTAAAAGCTTTTAAAGTAGTTGTTTTTGCTTAATCACGATCGAAACGTTATCTTTGTGAATCGATGAATGTGGTAAAATATATTTTTATACAGTTAAGAGCTAAAAGACCATTTTATAGAAATGTTGAGGCAGCATTGTTTTTCCTCGTTTTGGGTCCATCAAATCTTTACGAAACGTGAGGATAATAAAACATTGGTATCACAATAAAAACCCAGTCTAATACTACTAACTACGAAGTATTACCTAATTGAAGATAAACTGTAAAAGATAAAAAATAGTAAATTTATTGAAGATCCTATACATTGTGATACTATTTACTTAGTTTTATAATATATGTTTATGAAGTAACGGTCTAAACTAAGAGAATGGGTAAGAAGGACAAAAATACAAAAAAAAATGGTTCTCGGAAATGTTGAGTCGTTGCTATTTTTGGAACAAACTAATTATGATTACTTAAAAATTTGTCGAAACTTGCAAGACACAGAAAGTACTTAAAAACAGACGTTAGATAAAAAAAGATATTTAAAAGAAAATTACAGTACTTAAGTAACAGGGGATGTAATAATATTTTTTCTACAATGTTAAGTAATAAGTCGTTTCCGGAATTACTAAGGTCATAATTACGTGTACTATTGGTAAAAAAGATTCACAAAATCATATATAATACTTTGTCTGTAAATACTATGTCTATCCAGACCAAACAGAATTTATTGATCCATATTCACATTCAGGTGAGTTTCCACCGAAGGAGCAAGCAAGAGCAAATATTTGCTTGCCCTTTTATTAATTTGCTCGCGAGCATGCAGTCTCGCGAAGTAGCTTAAGTATTTTAGCGTGCGCGTTGGTTTGCTGCAAACTCGTTTCCACCAAAACACCTACAAGCAAAACTTCTCTTTGAAGTACCGACACCGTCCCAATCACATTCGTACACGAGCGAGCACGTAAGTCGGTTTCGATCAATCGAGCAAATTAAAGAATTCGTGCTTGCTCTTGCACGCTCTTGCTTGCTCCTTCAGTGGAAACGCGGCTTTATAATATCATCATATCATCGCGTGTATTAATTAAATAAATTATTATACAGAGTGTCCGGAAATAATGAACAGGGGATAATTGCAGACCGAAAATAAATGCTACCTGTTCCCATAACATTTTTTCGAAAATTGATTATTAACGCAGTTACAGGGTGTTAAAGTTAAATTTTATTTGCAGTTTTTTTGCAATACCTTTGGCCACGCTCATAATATCTTGACGAAATCTCGTAGATGGGGCTTTTTAGGGATGGGGAATACAAATCTCCCCACCGTTTTTTCGCATTTTATAGATAGATAAAATATAAAATAGGATTTATTTAAAATACAGTGTATCGTTTTTATTTTATTTCTGATATAAACCCGATTTGAACTTATACGTACCTACTTTCTCTGCTTTCGGTTTGACAGGTTTCTAAAATGTTTCGTCATTTTTATACTGGATATGACTGGAAATAGTCTAAGGGTAAAGAAGGAAGCATTTTTTGCCGACAAGTTCGCGATTATATGATTTATGAATATTTATTCTTATTTATTATGTACAGTGTGTCCCTGAAAACTTTGGATTGAATTTCATCTTCTGAGGTTCAGCAATGCTAAGATATAAACTAATTTGTGTTATAATTTTATTTTCTAAAAATTCAGTATGGCTTGTAATTTTACAAAAGCTTTTTTCTCCACTAGTAAAGTGCATTCATCTAGGGGATACGACAAAATGTTATTAAGAAAAGATGTTCAGAAAGAAAAACTGAGTATGAACACAAAGTTTTAAAATCCTATGCATACTTTGAAGTTTTGCATTATTTCCATAAAAACTCTCCTCCTTCCCTTCCTATTGAAAATATGAGAAAAATGTCTTCAAGAAAAGTTATCCAAAATAATAAATTCAATACGATGTTTATTTTCATGCGTTCATTTAGATAATTTAAATTTTTTTAATATTAACTTCAATATGGAGGAATGAAAATAATGCAAAATATCAAAGTAGGTAAGGACTTGTTTGATTTTGATTTTGTACTCTTGATTAGTACAAATACATATTAATACATACAAATTAGTTCCTATCCAAGTAGGGCTGAACCCCAGAAGATGAAGTTTTAACTCATTATAATCGCATTATCGGAATATTAATGCGTCGATCCAGGGATGCACTGTATGTTATTAATAATTAATTTGGATTATTTAATTAACATCTGCAAATACATCATTCATTTTTCGAAATAATAGGTATGCTACTTTTTATCCTGGGCAATAATAGTATACAAGGTATGTCATACAGAAATGTGATGAAACCTAGCAACTAATTAATATTGTAGTATATTGTATGAAAGTAGCTACTTACATTACAGTGGATGTGAATTTTTGTTTTTGTAGATTATATTAGGTTTTGGAACACTATAGGTTTCAGTTTTCGATGCTATTTTTATTTGTGTGCAAGACAATATTTCTCTAATTAGTCAGTGATAAAAATAACTTTTGCATCACATGTTAGTGCTTGTGCTGATATCAGAAAGCTTAGCATAAGGAAATTGCTTTATAACATTTAATTGTATGATGAATTCTAATGATTTTCCTTTGTTGTCCTTTGCGCCTAAATTGTTTTCCTGTGTTGCAGTTCAATTTTGACATTAATTAAATTGTTTCCCTAAGTTGAATTTCATATGTAGGTATACCAAAATATGTGTATACACTCTCAGATTAGAGCTCTACATGAACCTAAAACTCGGGTTCAGATCGAGCCAGACACGATATTTATACAGCTCAGTGTTTCAGGTTTTACAACCAATCTTAGTGGGCCGCTAAGTTCATTTGGGTCAGGCTGGGCTACTTAATTCTCCCAGGTTTATTGGTCGTTATTTAAAAATCTATAACCCGAACAAACACATTTAATTAAAAAATAAATAATTTTTTCGAAAATTACGTGTTAGATAGTAATATCTAGAAATTTCTTAGTAGCTTGTTAGTCGTTCAAAACAACGTGTGCACGTGTACTCTATCAATATCAATGCTAACAGATACTTCACTTCGGGTTTGTTCGGGTTTGTTGATAATAACAACAGACTTTTGTGATAGTGAACTCGAACAAACCCGAACAATCATTCCACATTATTGGTAAGGATTTATAGTATTATTTACTAAAGAAGCATCATAAATAAAAATACAAAAATATGAATTTTGTTAAGCAACTTAGGTATCCGTAAAATATGGCCAAAGCTCGAAATCGAATCTACTTTTCGCTACCACACTACACAATGATTGCAACATCATTTTTGCCTTTATTATTAATTAATAAATTCTAGAAAAATTATGAGTTTGTTTAAATTGGAATATATTTAAAGCAAAGTAAATTTCCCTATGTGTAGGGATAAAAGTTCCATCCTCCAATCGGGAACAAATATTTTTCATATCACACAAAATTAGACGACAGAACTTAGTGAAATTTGGTTCACAACTTCCAGTCAAAACACTGTTTTTGTTTCTAAGTTCTTGTAATTCTTTTTTTTCTTGAAAGTTTAAAGCTAAATAAAATGTTTTCGAATGTAATCGTTTATAACAAATATCTGTGTAATCCGAAATGTGTAATTAAAATTCTGAAGACCGTTTTTTTTGGTGACGCTCTTGATTGGACGATTTTGCAAACTTTGAAATCCTTAAAAAATATGAATATTTAGACGGCCGTCAATTAAAGAAATAATGAGGAAGTCGTTGCTATTCAGTCCTTTTCTATAACCAAGATTTTTTACGGACAATTTAATGAACACTCGCAAAGCTTTATCCATCTGCGATGAGAGAGCGAGAGAGATTCCAAATGGGTTACTGTCTTTACATCAAGATAAATTGTATCGTTAATAGTAATTGATGAAGATTATTTATAGAATTTCTGCTAAAAATAAGAGTATAAAGTGGGAGTCTATTACCCAAGACAGGATCATTTATAAATTAGAACTGCTTGAGCAGCTTACTTGCAGCCTGAACATCCATTGGAATCAATTTGTGCCTTATTTGCCAAATAGTCTTGGGTTCTTATCACACTGTTTTAATTCTACCATGTAGTTATAATACCTGGTGTTGTAATAATTCCCAATAATAATTATAAAATAGTAAGTACATTGTGTAACAAGTATTATACATTATACTTTTTCTACGAGCATATATTTAGTTTAAAATGAAAAAATATACATAATAATTATTATTCTCAATAATGACGGTTGTCATGGGTGGCAAACTATGCTTGTTCTATTTTGATAGGCTCTCATGAAAGTATGCGTGATGCTTGAATGTGTATTTCACGCACGGTCGGGAACTGTTTCGGAAATATTTAGTATTTTCAGATTTATTGCGAAAATTAACAACACACGCTCGCATCGAACGTCTTGGCAACATCTTAATCTTAAATAGAAATTTCTTCTAACTTTACTGATCATCTTAGGCGTGAATGAATCTAATTGCAAGCGTTATTCGTTTTCTTAAGTCAACTAAATCCAGGGGTTTAGTTTTGTATATATGTATGTGTATGTATATTTTTGACATAACCCCATAAGAAGAAGTCGAATGGCGTCAGATCAGGGAATCGTGCTGGCCATTCCATCGATCCACGCCTCGCTATCCACCGATTTGGGAATACTTGGTTGAGGTAGTGCCGGATATTGATTTGGTACCGGGCGGTGCTTCATCTTGCTGAAACCATATCATATTCGCTGGAAATTGTGGGTTTGCTGGATCAGATATAAGTTCGATAAAGTTGGCAAGACATTATTTTGGAGCAGTGCTAAATAATTATCGCCATTTAAATTGTCATTAATGAAAAAGGGATGATGATGATGATATGATTTCCAACAATTCCTGCCCAAACAGTAACCTTTTCAGGATATTGCGTATGTTCTTCTCTAATCCAGTAAGGATTTTCCTAAAATTAATAGCGGCAATTCTGACAAAAATGCGCAACTAGAAATACCAATCGACGTTTCCAAGCGTTATTTCGCATTTATTTATTATAGAATTTAATCCATTTGGCTGATACACGCTGTATACGAGTATAAAAATATTATTAAAATTTTTAATTTAGTAAATATGACTGTTAAATTTTAGTTTTGTTCTCACATTATATAAAGATCCTTTGTTCCCTATATAGCGTAACATTGCGTAAAGAGCGAAATTGTAATAATGTATATCACCATTTACAGCATTGCGTTTATCTGTTTTGCTGTAGAAGGCCTAGATCAGGACTTTTTAGTTTCATTTGTTAAGCAATAAAAGTTCTATTAGTTTCCTTTAAATTCCCTTATTTAAATGGTCAGTTCATTATTTAATGATTTTGATTTATTATTTTATTATATTATTATTATTATTTATTTAATACGATTATCGGGGATATAATCAGGCACAGAGATACTTACTGGAATATCCATATGATAATACAAGTTATAATCAACTTGCATATATAAGCAAAAAGGCGAAATTTTAATGACTAATTTATATTACGCTTTAATTCATAAATACATTAAATGTAAAAAGTACCTTTACTTTCCGCCATATGTAAGATGTTTTTTAGTTATCACAGGAAGAGAGAAGTCAATATTAACCGAAAGACATGTAACTATATAATAATAAATACCTTTTATAAGAAAAAAAAATAATATACAAAAAATTTTTTAGATTATAGAAAGATTTATACTTAAGTAAAAGAAGAGCATCAGGTAGGGTATTATACCTATAATTTAATATAATTTATAATTGAATATTCTTTGAAACTCTTCTCATTCTCTAGGTAATGAGGAAGAGTAATTTTATTTGAAAATATTATATTACGTGAATGTATTTCATCGCGAAATTGGAGCTTATTTTTTATAGACAGAGGTAAGCAGGGTTGCTCAAAATATATTATATATATATATATATATATAATAAGATATTTCCCAAATGGAGAGATCGGCGATTGTGCATTGTGAGCCATCCAGATATTTAAATGTACATATGTGTATGAATTTTCTTAGGCCAAAAATAAGACGTGAGCATGTATTCTGCACTTTCTGTATTCTATTCCTATCCAAGATCTCGGACATAAATAAAATTACAATAATTAAAGATAGATAGATCAACAGACTAACAAAAGTACCTCTGGGATACATCAATTAAGACTTGTTCAAGGATATCTGAATTGTGTATGATTTTTTAATAGGCTTAGGGCAAAGTTTAGTTTGCTTACAACAAAATAATTGAATAATACAGTTATTGGCTTACTATTATGGGCAAGTGTCCTTTTCCATATTATGTAACCCAACATTTGGTAAGCAGAATTCATAATATAAAAAATTCACGTCAAAGAGTAATTAATAGCAAAAGTCGCATCTAAGATTCAAAAATAAATATTAAATCACAATAAACTCGAAAATCAACCTTACTCTGACAACAAAATTTATCACACAGTTTTGAGCATAGAACGGACTGATTGAGCCGGCAGTCAGAATATGTGATAAGAACGTTAGATCATTTTTTAATTACGCTATAATTTGAAGACACACCACACTACTGGAGTTTGGTTCGTTCCTCCCGACTCACCCTGTATATATTTTAGTAGGAACTCATAAAATTAGAAATGGGTGTAGTATTTTGTTATAAGTGACATTCTCTTATTTTGCTTAACTCTGCAATAAAAATGAATATCAGTCTTGGATGAACAACTATTTTTTGACCGTCGTGTAACTAAGTAAGTAAGAATATTATCTTTTTGTAAAATAGGTATTAAAATGGTCCTCGTTTGTTAACAACTTATCACGACTGTTTTGATTAAAAAGCATATCTGACATAAAATAGCAAAATGAATTATTTATTTATTTTAAGACCACTCCTTATGTAAACAATATGCAAAATATTATTGAAAAATGATGGCACTTACTAATTAAGAGGTATGAACATTTGAACTAAATAAAAGTAAATCACGTACCAAACAGAACACAAAAATTGCATATAATTCTGTAGTTGCATGTGCTGAATCTTAAACCTTCTAAAATGGTGGTAGAGCTGTAAAAGGACGCTTGGTGAAATATGGTTAATTAATATAATAGTGACAAAGAAATTTGTTTAGTACTTTTCTAGGAAAGTTCTGACAACTAGGTTTCAAGAACTAAATAATAATTAAACAAATCGCAAATAATTAAAGTTATAATACAGAGAACAACTTCAACGTCTTTAAAAAATTGGGTGTTAGATGAAAAATGCCATTGTAAAGACAGTTTTTACAATAATATAGCCTTGCTTTAATGTGCATAATTAATATGGCAAGTTTTTTACGATTTCATACGGTACATATTTTCTAATAGCCTACATAATTAGTAAAATTATGATATCCACTTTCTTAACAGCTTCATAATTTATATAAACGTGATACACATGTTTTTGTTGTACAGAGTAATTTTCGTAATTAGGAGACTCGAAGTTATTGGGGCTCAATGGAATCTGTGATATTATAATATTTCCAGGTTCAGGTGGCTAGGAACTCCACACTCCCCAATTTAAATGTTGGTTTGGTTTTACCAATCTAAAGATCTAGTTATTGTTCATATATTTTATAAATAATTGTGAAACCCTATTATCACTTAACAGTTATCAGAGGTAATTTTGGCTAAGTAAACATGTGCTAATGCTATAATACTATTTCAGCTTCCTACTTTACTATGTAATATATAGAGGTATTCAGTTTTTTGATTGGAAGTAAGGTTCTTGTACTCTTTTTAAAGCACACAAAATATACCTAAGTCATTATATAAAGGAATTCCGTGTTCTATTTCAACAACAATAGTAACTTCCTGACTAAGGTATACATACATACGTGTTTTCTGTTTTTTTGGTTAGTCATTGGCAAATTATGTTGTAAAGTATAATTTTAATTTTTTTTTTATGATCAAACACTAGCACTATAGGAAAAATCCTTTAGGGCAAAAAGCGATTCACGTTGGTTTTGAATCGTTGGAGGTTATATTCGTTGGGCAAAACGACCTCGGGAAGGTCGTTCCATAAGGATGAAATCCGCCAGATGAAAGAATTCTTAAATAATGAAGTTCGAGGAGTACTAAGCTTAACCATATATGGATGGGCGGCAGTAGTTCCTCGTGTATTTCTGATATTCGCCGCTCTGGGCGGAATTAAGAGGGCAAGGTCAGCTGAGCACTTTCCATGAAAATATCTGTATAAGAGAGTCAAATCCCCAACCTGTCTTCGATGTTCTAGGCTGGGGAAAGTCTGAAACGCGCTGTGCCAAGAGAAGTATTGCACAACGTGTGTAAAATATTTTTGGGCTTTATCGCGAACAAATTTCAATTTTGAAGTACCGTGACGGCGTGGTATCAACATCGAATAACGCTATTGTAAAAACGTCTCAAGAACACTTCCGAAATGAGTTTTTATCAAACGCAAACAGAGCTAAAGTTCGAGGTTCCTTCATAAAAATTTTTTGCTTCCTCTTCCTTTTCCTCTTAAGAGTGTCAATGTCTAAAGCACAAGGAATTATATTTATTGCATAAGCAGTTCATGTTGATGTCATATTAGGTATCAAAACGATACGACATATAAGTGTATGGAGAATACTTTGTACAACTATCTAGCTATGTAATGCGCCCTTGCATAACCCATTTAACAAAACAATTACCATTTTTATAAAAATACTTTTAATTTTAACTTTAAGAACTAGACGACATTAAATCAATGCGAACAATGTCCATTAAAAAGATTTGTGCTGTCTTGCTGTGGTATTTATTGGTTCGAAACTTAATTCTGGAATATATTTCGGTCTATAAGAAGGGTTTAAGGTATTTTAAAATCTTTCTTAATATAATTTTAGAGATAACGGTATTTCATTGTTGCTGATATGCTAACCAGCAGACTTCGATATGACAATGACAAAGATCAAATTTTATATAAAATATGGTCTAACCAGTGCCTTCTGAATTTAAGAAGCCCTGACATTGAAATCTGGCAACGCTGCCGTTAATGTACGTCAGCCGCCATTTTAGTTCATCTGTCAAGTCGATGTCGCCGGTCGCGAAATATATTTTGCAGTTAATTTTAATGATTTAAGTACAGATATTTATTAAAACGTTAATAGGGTGTTTCCTGGGTTTGTGTGGAGGATTTTAAAAGTGTTTGCGATACTATACCTCACATATTTCATCCGTAATCGTGTGTTAACCCGTCGACCGGCTTCCTCATAAGAAAGTCCTGGCGTGTGAATATTATTCAGAGTTCGTTAAAGTATTATTTGCGTTACAATTTGAATTGAATACCGGAAAGCAGGTATTTTTTAAAATAGTGTGTGCTCTTCTAGTTTTTGACATTTTAGAGTTTAAAATTGGATTTATTATTGGATTACTTACGTAAACTAGTAACGAGGTAAGTTTTTGAACATTCTACATAATGACAAAAACTTGTTGTGTCCCTGGGTGCAAATCGAATTATCCTAGTACTATAAAAGCTGGAGGATCTATGCTATCGACTTTTGGTTTCCCAAAAGATGAAATTTTAAAAAATATTTGGATAAAAGCTATTCCCCGAGATAGTTGGTCACCTAACAAATATTCTTTCGATTGTAGTAATCATTTTGCAGAAACCGATATCATTAGGGAAGATATTTTTAGTTTACCAGATGGAACTGTAAAAAGAATTCCAACAAAGGATAGGCTTAAATGTGGTTCATTTCCTTCTATTTTTTCAAATTTACCCGTATATTTATCTAAAAAAGTACCTCTGCCCAGAAAATCTCCCGATGAAAGACATAATGAAAATCTAGCTCGTCATAATGAATTAAATGAATCATTTAGAACTCAGATATAATTAATAATTTTCAAGACTTACTTTTAAACGATCTTAAAAAAATTAGTATTTGTGAGTCTTGGACAGTAAAAGTAGAAGAAGATAGAAAAATTTATTTTTATATTCTAAATTTAACAGAGGACCTTATTAGCATTGTAAGTCAAATTTAAATCGATACAAATATGATTTTTAAGGTATTTATAGCTAATACAGAATTAACTTTCAAACATTTAAATTGGATATTAACTTTTAATCTGAAACTAACTAGATGGTCCCAACTAGAAAATTTATTAGTAAGATACAATCATTCACTTTTTTAATAGAAAGGAGTTTACATTTTTTGAACGAAGCTCATAACAAGCTAATTCAGAATCAGATATATTGCAGCAGGAGAATGATTCAAAAGACAATAATAATTTAAATTATATATTACCAATTTTAATTAATCAAGTACAATTACTCATTTTGAAAAAAAAGCGCTATTTATCGGAAACTATAATTATGGCTTTTATATTGTATACACTTTCCCCGTGTGCATAGGATTTAATACGGGATTATTTGAACTTGCCCACTAAAAGCTATATACAATATATTTCTTCTAGTCTCAATGTTGTCCCCAATACGTACCCAAATACCACTGATAATGACCTAAACACCAATAATTACCTAAACTATGTCTCTGATTCCTTAGAACCTCATAAAAAAATCGTTGTGCTTTTAATCAATGAAGTGTATGTTAATAAAAGATTAGACTATAGAAATTTAATTGGTGTAGCTTCCAATGAGAATTTACTAGCTCCAACCATTTTAGCTTTTATGATATGTTCGGCTTTTGGAAATTTTTCTGAAATTATTGCCAGTACACAATATTAAAGGTATTCAAATGGTGCCAGTCACAAAAAATGTTATTTCTTTGGTACAAAATTGTGGCTTTACTGTTTTAGATATAATAACAGATAATCATAGAATTAACCGGTCAATGTTTTCAAATTTAACAATAATTTTTCCCAAATCCTAATAGGCCTGGTAGTAAAATATTTGTCAGTTATGATTTTGTACATATATTTAAAAATATAATAAATAATTGGCGCAATCTAAAAAATTTAGACAACACATTCGTATATCCCGATTTTGAAAATTTTAAATGAGATTAAACATGCAAAATTCCAGGACATTAAAAGTATTTTTAATAAAGAAATAAATCTGGTAATAAAGAAAGCCTACATTCTGCATTTTAAATTCCATTCCATTTGCAAATACATTAAAAGAACATTTGGCAACAGCGCATCGCTGGTCTCTTCACGGCTTCTTAATACAGAAGGCTTTGGTCTAACTCATCGCCAACGTGTGTAAATTTTTTGAGCTGGAACACCCGTCCTATGTTAAAATAAATGTGCTGCACGCCATTGGTTAATAAGTGTATACTAGTCTCCCTTTGGTTACTTCCATTAGGAGATTTAAGTATAATAAACTATTACTATAATATAACATTCTGTATGCGAGGTGATACTGTAAAAAAGTTTTCATAGGGAAAACTATTTGTAGCCTTTGTATTTTTTATCACTAAAATTACTAAAAAATATATATTAGCGAGGAAAGTTCTGTGCACAAGAATTTATCGATATGTCATTCTCGTTTTGCTTCTATAACTTTGTAATTGGCGCCTTTTATCCTAACTGGATTTCATGCGTTTCAAATTTGTTTTCACAAATCAAATGGCAGATTAACGCAAATCAATGGTAGTTTTCTAATAAATGCTTTCGATAGTTATTTACGGATAAAAAGTTTACAACTCCATCCAATAAATAGATCTTTTCGAAAAAAACTTCCATTTATTTTGCTGTTATCGCTTTACGAGCCGAAGCTAAAATTGTTTATAAAGCTTTGGTGTTTCTAAAAATAAGTTATTTCTAGAAAAGTTAGACTTCATCGATTCTTGAAACGCAAATTTTTAAAAACTACTGGATCCTAAAACAAGATTTTCGATTCGTTGGATAGAAAATATACGAGCATGATAATATGTTTGGATAAAATTGCGGGTACGAAGATATTTACGTTTAACAATTTGATAAGTATGTATCTATTACCGTAAATAACGATTTCAGTTAAAATCCTATCTTTCTAGGAAAAACTAGTTTTAACTATCCTCCCTAGTCAATTCTATATTTCATAGCTAAAACTGCAAAATCTATAATCTTAGATAAAACTCAATATTTCGGGATGGCGCGGGTTGTTCGGGTTTTCCGGGTTAGTAAAAACTAATTTTGACTAAAATATGTTTAATCGAAACTACAATTTACTGAAAATGTTTGTTAACCTAGTTTTATCTAGTTATATCTAGACTTGACTAGGGAGAATAGTTAATACTAGTTTTCCCTAGGCAAATCTGTAACATATTGTGTCTAATATTATTAAATATGTTTCCATAATATAAGTTATTTAATACCTAAATAAATGAAAACATGATGACAGACAGGAATTATCATGCAAATTATATTTTTACAATAACTTATAAAAATCATTCTTTAAATCTTAAATTTTTTCTTTTTAAAATAGCTATACATTTTTCTTTTTCACTTCAACCGAATAACTAGGTTTATGAAGATTAAATTAAGTTCTGTTGAAGATGTGAGTCTGTGTACTATAGGAAATAAAATAATTAAAGTATTTTCTCTTTTTACAACCTATGATGTTAATATTTGTGGCTCAGTAAGGACTATGGAGGGTCAAGAGGACCATCGTTTGACGGCAACAAGAAGTTGGTTTAAATTAGTGTATTTATTAAATAAGTGTTCTCGAACTATATTAAACAGAGTAAAAAATAATTTATCACTAATAGATTTACCTGAATTTGTTTAAATTTTTCACAGAATGTAATATATTTTTGATTTACGTTGTTAATTAAAACTTTTATAAATTTTTAATGCAAAGTACTGATTTAAAAATTCCCATTCAAGTTGATTCACGAGTTGGGAATTTAAACAGAAAAATAATACATATTAATAAATATTTAGAATTTTCAGAACTGTCTGTGAATTAATAATAAATTATTCATATGCAATTGCTGTTGGCCTTTTATGGCATTATTTAAGTACCGTTGTGAAGCAACCATGAATGTATTATGTTATTTATCACTTGTGAATTAAGCAAGAATAAAAGCATACAAATAATCTTACGTATGTACGTATATTAAAAATAATATTTTATTTATCGACAAGTAAACTATAACGAAAAGGAATTAATAAAATATAAGGAAGGATAAATAAAATAAGATGAATCATGTCTAGTTGACTGGTGGTAATTCCCTCTTCTATATATAGAAATATTACAATCACACAATACCTACTTTTCCGAGATAATTCCGGTAATAATCTACGTCAGTTGCCGTTAACGAGCCAATATATCTCATCCCAGAGACAGTTTCCCATTCGGGATTGCGCCTTACCAACCGAGACCGGCAAAGGCCCAGCCCGCGTTCATTAAATCAACCGTTAAGTAATCTTTCTTCCTGAAAAAAATCTTATCAATAAATCTTAAATTAGATTTGAAATTAAAACCACCGTGAAATCCATTTCCGAATGAAAGGAAGCATTTCTTAAATCTAATTTAATTTCCGAAGCGATTTAGAAAGAAAAAGAAAATAAAAGAATTGTTGAATTAAAAAAATGAAATAACCGAACTTCAATATAAATCTTACCGCAAAAATAGATTAGCCATAGCTAAAATAAAAATATATTGGTATACTGCTTTCTGTTAGCTCTACACGGAATGAAAAACAATTATCTTTACTATAAAAATATTTGAATAACTTATATTAAGAACTACCATAATATTATTACAAAATTTTAACAAAAAATTTTATTAAAAATTACCAAAATATTTAGTAAACAATTTATATTTTTGTAAAATTTCTTTTTGTAAAAATTTTGACACATAGTATTTATAAGCGGTCACTTTGTTAAGTTCGCCACTGTTATTTGTTGTAAAGAACGACATCCTGGTAATACGTTGCATCTGATTTATGCCTTTTATTCTTGTAAAAATGTATAACACTTCATTATACATGGTCATTTTTACAATAAATAATACAGTAAAATGTACTATACATTTTAAAACATTTAACGACTGGAGTTAGAAATAAATTATTTTTACTTACATTCGTTCTAAAATTTATAATATATTTTACTTCATTTTAATAAATTTATTAGAAATGCTAACTATACTTTTTTATAAATCATGTGTATCTACAATATTATTTTGTAATTAATACTATATTTTATAGCAAATCGTGCAATAAAATCTTAACTATAATAATTTTACTATAGACTTTTTTTCGTGTTTTCCCTCGCTTCATGATCGCCGTCGGAATCTACTAGCTCCTCGTTTCCAGAGTGGTAAATTCACAGCATTTTTAAACAATTCGTCATTTAATTCAAAAAAAGTGTAAATCTAAATATAAAAATAAAGAAAAAACCGTTCCTGCACTGAAACATTCCTCGGTCGTATGCAAAACATAAATTTGCATAAATTTTAACATATTCGTGAAATAAATTCCGTTCCAGCGTCAACAGCGATTTTCGCGCGCGGTTTTCGGACTCGAACAATAAATTTGGCTAGATGTAAGTCCGATACAAGGTCCGATAGTTAGTAATTGGGACATGACTATTTGTTTCTACTGCATAAAGGGCGTTATAAGAATAGAATTAAACCTAGAGCGTTAGTTGAGCTCTTGCGGAACATATTAATAGAATCCCCTAAAGGATAGGATAGGGTAGTCAAAACGTTTAAAAAATCTTCTTCCAGAAAATCTAATTGGAAAAAGTTAGCGCAAAGTGAAAAAATATTTTTTTCTATGTAAGGCCATTAAAAATAATTTTATCTATAACTCATAGTCGATATAACCATTAACTACCTCAATTAGAGTTTGGACTGTACATTAGAGGGAGCTTTCTTGTCACGCCTGTATAAGCAAATATATTAATAGACAGAAAATAAAAAAAATGTTCGTCAAAATCAATAAAAATAAAAAAAATAAACGAAAACCAAAAATATATGAAAATAATAAAAAATTTAAAAAATTTTAAATGTTTTAAATCGTTCCTTAACATTTCTTGTTTTAAATTCCTTTTTTTTTTACTTTGGATATGTATGACAATTTGAACTCAAAGGAAAATACACTTGTATTAAAACATGGAAATCGGGCACAGAGCAATTTTCCGACAATAATTCATAATAAATTTATTTTATTTTAATGTTTGCTATAATTTAATTTGAATTCCTAATTTTATCATAGCATAATATACGTTTTAAACACTAAGCAAATAAATTTTGCAGTTGGGAGGTCGAAAATTAAGACAGAAATAATTCGAGTTTGTGCAATTTGGTTGTTAAATCTTAAAAAGAAAATAACAGATTTCATAAAGGCCTCATTAGAGTCTGCAATTCTAAAAACTGACTAAGAATATAATCAATTAACAATAAACACACGAGATGTATTTTTAGGTTAATATTTAGTAACTTCTATTTTTGGTTGGTAATGTAAAAATCACTATGTTTTCCACCAGAATTGCTCCTGCTGCAACAAAAATTGAGCTGACCTTTTTTGGAAAGTGTTGCACGAATATTGCAAAAAGAAATCAGCTGAATTCATAATGCTCACACCTTCCTTCAAGTTTATTGCGATTGCAGAAAGAGGCAACTAAGAAAAAAATATTTTCCATCCGGTAAAATCAATCTTCTAAATTGTTTACATATAAAATAAATAGAATAAAGAAATACAGATGTATATAGAACGTATGGAAATAAAAAAGGTTCATGTCGATTAGCTTCTCTAAAACATTGGTTTTCATAAAAGAAATAAAGGTCTGACTGAAAACTCAAATATAGAATTTTTGCCGACTTACTTCTCTCTAAGGGCAAAAACCCTATATTTGTGGTTTTATACAGACCTTAATTTTTTATTATTTTATTATTTATTTACAAAAATTTTTTTCTAAAAAAATTTTGTAGCGTTAATAAAATTTTTAAAAAAATATTGCTGGACTGGTAACAAGCTCGCACGATTATTGATAAAGCATTGTATACAAAAGAGAGGTGAGCATCATTTACATTTTAGAAGATATTTATAATGTTAAAAGAAATTAACATATCATACACTTGTTGTTTCGTTGTGGTTCGTACAGTTTAGTAGAATTAAGAATTACATAATATTATTGAACGCGTACTTTATATGTTAACATGTAAAATAATCCTATCAAGCAAAATATCACCTTTTTTAGTATTTTTACAAAGAAAATAGATTCACTTTTATCATTACCGTGATATTAAATAAATAGAACTAAATTCTAAAACTTATTCAAAGTTATTGAATTTAATAAAACAATCACTCTTTTAATTTAAAGAATCGTAAACCAAAAAATGAATCGAGAACAAATGCTGTGTTTTGAAATAAACCTGGGCGTATTCAAAACTTTAATTTACATCAATTTCTACATACAGGCGAAATTAACTTCATCCTAGTTTAAATAGAGAATACCGCGGGCGAGATCTGGCTTAAAAAAATAAATTTGACATTTTCACTAGCGTTGATTATGGGTGCGTGTTCAAGTTAGTCGACCTGAGTTCTAATAAATTTGTTTTTAATATTTACATTTCAAAACTTTACTGTGATGTGATTAAATGATTAAGGAAGATTTATGCTTTAACATTTTTTCCGAGTGAGTTTAGAAATCTATTATTTGTAATATGCTGCGGACTTTATCAATGAGTTTCAAATTTTTTGAAAAGATTTTGTTCCATTCTGCCGTGCAATACAAGAATCTAGTAAGTCGTAAAAGTATATTTGACGACATTCCATTTAAAAATTGCACAACTTCTTTAATATTTAATTTATTGTTATTTTATATACAGTAAGCTCTTGTTACAAACTTTCATTTTACAAAAATGCATTGATTTTTATTAACAAATAAACAGTTAAATAAATATTAAAAACTTACTACTCTATTTTATAGCAAGTCGACTTACTAGGTTATTGTATTGCACGGCAGCATTGTAGACAGGCTAATAGGTGCGGTGCTGTCGAGTCTGCTGATTTCTCCGTGAACTATCGATTATACTTTTGTCTGCCAAAGACCGATCGTTAAGAAATTCAACGTAAAGAATAAAATTATGATTTTGGAAACATTAAAAATGTTTACTGAAAGTTCAGAAAAGGTAGAAAAAAAATTGTAATATATGTATCTTACCTTTTGTAGCAGAAAAAGAAGAAACAATTTTATATATGGAAGTTACATTATTACAATAACTCAATTATTGAAAAAAGAATCTAACAGAAAAACTTCATAGATTTTAATTTAATTTTTTGGAGAATAGCCAAAAATAATTTTCAAAAAGGGCAAAATTAAACGGACATGATCATAGTTTTTATAATATTATGGGAAGAAGTAAAACAGAGTTAAACTTGTAAATTTCCACTATATTATAAAAAGTAACATAACATGTTTCGCTATACTATAGCTTCGTCAGATGTAAGTGATATAATAAAGATCTAATGAAAAATGTACAACAAAATCACGTTATTATAATTATAAAGAAGGAAAGAGAGGGGGTTACAATGTCGGGTAAAACCAAGATTATGGTCACTGTAATTGAATAGAGTAACCTGATGGGATTTTACAATGTGTAGGTCAACAAAATAAGTTTAACAAAGGAGAACCATTTAAATCTAACTGGTCATTAAGTAACAGATCCGTATTTTTAAGTTTATTAATTTCCATAGACTCCAACAGATTCAGTTCAAATCCTTTATTTTCTGTGTGTAAAATTTTAAAAGATGGGTCAAAATTATGTTTGTTATCAAGTAAATGAATAGCATAGTTTGAGTCGGTTTTGTTTTTGATGAAACTATTATAATGTTCTTGTATATTTTATTGAACTGTCTACCTGTTTGGCCTATGTATGTTTTCGGACAATCTTTGCATTTTAATTTATAGACACCAGATTTTTATTATTGTCATTTTAGGTTTTATTGTTTCTAATAAATTTGCTTAAAGAGTTATTAGTTTTGTAAGCCACATTAATGTCAAGATTGTTTAGAAAATTACCTATTGTTTTGCTAGGTTCATTGGACGAATGAGATTAGTTTACATTTATTTGAAGAAGGTTTGATAATAGGATAAACTAGGTCAATAGGTTACTTTTTATAATATAGTGGAAATTTACAAGTTTAACTCTGTTTTACTTCTTCCCATAATATTATAGTTATGGATTTCCACGTAGTATCGGCTGAATCAATTAATTTATCATAGTTTTTAATTTCATTTTTGGAAAATAGCTAAAAAATTATTTTCACAAAGCACAAAATAAACGACATGATCATAGTTTTTAATTTGATTTTTGGAGACTAACCACAAATAATTTTCAAAAAGGGCAAAATACCATTTCCATTTTCGGCTCAGTTCGCCATACATGTCCGTTTAATTTTGCCCTTTCTGAAAATTATTTTCGGCTATTTTCCATTTGAAAATTATTTTTGGCTATTTTCCAAGAATCAAATTTTCATTTAGATATTTTTTATATTTTCTTAGTAGTTTATTAATATAACTTCCACATATAACATTTTGTCCTATGAAGAATCAATCATATGATGTTTATATATTATTATTTAGTAGTTCGGTGGCAACACAGGGTAGTTATAGGATCGTTAAATGTTATATCTCAGTTAAGTTTAGCGGTAACACTGATTAGAGACTGACAATTGACAGTTACGACTTGCCGGATGACCAGAACCTTGTCACGTTTATAAATAAGTAATGTTGTTAATTATTGTAATTAATCGTAAATAAAGTGACAAATCAGTAACTGGATTCCTAATTAACCAATGCAAATTTGTTCTTCTTTATCTGCTGCAAAAGGCAATATTCTGAACTTTCAGTAAACCTTTTAATGTTCCTAAAATCATAATTTTTTCTTTACATAATAAATGCTTAAATATATTTTTCCTCTTTTAAAGTTTGTGGTAACAATGTCAAAATGGAAAATGTGCCTTCGAAACATGCATGAAAATTAGAAACTGAACTTTTATTAAACTAATGCAGCAGACTGTGAATTTCTTTTCCTCTTAATATTCTATTTCTATTCTATTCAATTTTCGTACACAGGTCCGTGGCTGATTCGTTACGCCACTGGCGGCATCTGTGTCCAGTTTGCATTGAGGTTCGTATTTAAAAGTTCTCAAACTTCCTTGCGCCCAAAGGAACAAAGTTCTCACGTTTCACAAAATCAATATGTTCAATGAGTCAACTACCAGAAGTATGTTGACATGTAAATAAAAATCTGCGTCCGTTAACACCATCCCCACCGAACAAACTATACAAAAATTAATGCAAATGCTTTGTTTCGTCTGGACTTGAAATTAGTTTTAGTTTATTTGTCTTGGATAAATGTAAAATTGAGGATTTCCATGTTTTATACCGTTTTCTCTTCTGTATTCTGCTTATTCGCGGCAAGCATTCAAATTACTTATTGTTTTTATCCAAAAACTATTATTTTATTGTAAGATGAAAATTAACGGCTTCCTCCTTTCAGACTAATAGTGATGTTTAATTTTGGCTATAAAATATTTTGAATGTGCTCCTTACCGCTAATGTTTCAAGGTGTGATTCCTTAGATCATTTTATAAAGAAAAATTAATTTCAAAATATGTACTATAAGTCCGCAACGGCTTTTGCTACAGTAAATTTTGTATTAAGCGTTATTTTTTAATATCACTGAAAATTCTATAATTATCTTTTTCAATTTTGAAATTTGTTTAGTAGTGGATACAAAATCACATATTTTATTATCCTATATTAGTTATTCTATCGGTCCACCAGTGACATCCTTCAAACATATTCTCTGATATTTTTGAGAAAACAGGTGGTACCTAAGCCACTGATATTTTTCCATATCGATATTTTTCTCATTAGCCTGTATGGTCAGTTCTATATGAAAATGGTATCTTGCGTTTTTCTCATCAGGCTTCTTGTTTTATGGTAATTTCCATCAATGTTATAAAACAATGAAACATATGCATTCCAGTATTCTAATATTTTAATTAGATCTGAGTAATACTGTTCCAATGATAATAATCGGATGGCTTTGATAGCCCCCGATTTATAAAGAGAAGTAATTAAATGGTTTGCCTAGTAAAAAGAACAAAATAAATACATATTTACATACATTGTTTACAAATACAAAATGCTAACATAAGCTCTGTCCTCGCAAATACACAAAAAGTTTTCTACAAAATACAGTCAAACTAGGTGAGCTCCTTATCACATCGGGAAGCGCATTAAAACGGCGAAGTCCCTCATAAAAAAGAGTTTTTTGTAGACCAACAGATTTTACATAGTGAATGTTGTAGTTTCTTGCTGATCTGATACCATAATTGTGACAGTCATATCTTCTCTCAAGATATGAGTTGAGATAATGAGGCAATAAATTGTTTTCCATTTTGTATATTAAAATGAGGTTCGCCCTTCCAATCCACTGCCCGACGTTCAACCAGCCCAACTCTGTTAACATACAATCTATTGGTGTATATTTATTACATCCGAGCAAAATCCTCATGACCTTATTTTGCTGTACCTGCAATCTACCAATCTCCTCCCCCGTACATGAAATTAACAAAGACGTACAGTAATTAAAATGCGGCAAAATAATTGTTTTATAAATTAATCTTTTTGTCCATTGAGACACACAGGAAGATACTCGATAAAAAAACCCAATCTTTTTTGCCAACTTTTTACAGAGATAGTCAACATGAGCAGAAAAATTGAGCTGTGGATCCAAAATTATTCCGAGATATTTAATTTCACTTACATATGTGATTGGAGTATTATTTATGTACAGCGATAAATTTAACTCATTAAAAGCATTACATTGTGTCTTTGAACCAATTATCATACAATTCGTTTTTGTTGCATTTAACTTTAATTTATTCTGGCATAACCAGTCATATAAAATGGTGAGCTCACTATTAAGAACAGTAACTATTTCTCGCCAATTCTTACCAGAAACAGAAATTAGGGTGTCATCCGCAAATAAACTGACAAAACATTTTTTTAAAGACTTACAAATATCATTTATATATATTATAAATAAAAGTGGACCCAGTACGCTACCCAGCGGAACACCTAGTCTAGTAATACTATTTCCAGACACTGTATTATCTATTTTTGTCCTTTGGAACCTATAATTTAAATAGTCACCAATCCAGCTTAATGCGCTCTCTCCTATCCCATATGCTATCAATTTTTTTAATAATATGTTGCGATCTATTGTTTCAAAGGCTCGCTTTAAGTCCACAAAAACACCAATCACTATGTCTCCTTCATTGATTTTTTTCCTCCATTCTGCACAAATATATTGGATGGCCGATTCACATGAATGATTACTTCGAAATCCGGACTGTCCCACGAATAGCAACTGATTCTCTTCAAAGTACTGTTTAAGCTGATTGCACACAATAGTCTCGATAATTTTGTCCACTACTGGCAGGAGATTTATTGGTCTAAATTGCGCGGCGGTCTCCGGCTTATTCACTTTTGGAATCGGTACAATGAGGCTAATTTTCAGTAAACTTGGAAATTTTCCTGTTTTTAATGAGGTATTTATCAGATACAAAAGTGGGTATCCTATCACACAGAACAACTGTTTTAACAATTTAACATTGAGAGTCTCGTCACTTGTGCTTTTGTTTTTGAGCCCATACACTGTTTTTCGCAAATCCGATATAGAGATGGTTCTGAAACTGAGAAAACTTGTCTCAGTATAAGAACCAGTGGCTTTCCATTCTTTAAATTCAATACTATCAGAGACTTCATTAATGCTGTCCAGAAAAAAATTGTTGAAATTTTCTGCATTGTTGCCTGTATCCTGCTCAAAGTTAATATCACTAAAGTCGACTTTCGGATTCTTTGTCCCAATAAGTTCCTTCAATGTACTCCACATTTTCTTACTGTCTTTCTTACATTTATCTATATTTCGATCATAGTATTCTTTTCTCTTGTTTCGGATGATCGATACAACATTATTTCTTTGAGCTTTGTAGTCCACCCAATCAATTTCTTCCTTTGTTAGGCGAAACTTTTGGTAAGCTTTATCGCGTTTACGCTGTACTTCTCTAATATCCGCCGTTATCCAAGGACACTTACGTGCAGTTCTGGCTTTTAAAGGAGCAATCTTGTCGACAGCTTCTTGCACATTTTTAATAAAATCCAGGTACAGAACGTCTACGTTAACAGAGTTATAATTCCACTCCTTCCCAATCAATTCTTCAATTATATCAGAAACACTCTGCTCATTTAGATTTCTCCAGTACATCGTTGGTGTTTCACGCATTTCATAAGGGAGTGACACTTTAACACCAATGATTTCATGATCACTCAAAATAGGAAAATCTCGGGGCAATTCCTTCATACTGAAGTCGTTTGTAATCATGTAATCTATCAATGACGACGAGATATTTGTCACACGTGTTTCCTTTGGTCAGTAGAAACAAACATGTGTAGAAGCAGTTTAATTCAGAGTTCCCAGGGGAATGTCAATTTATGTAACTTCCTTGTGTTTTCTTTTGCCGAATACAGAAGGCAATCGGCTACAAAAGGTGTAGCGGGGGCGGGTTTTCACTTGTTTTCCCAAGGCACTGTCACGATTCAGAAATGTTTGCCATAAGTTGCTGACCAACTAGCCATTTAGGCTGACCGATTAAATTTTTCTGTTCGAAAAAAATAAGAATATTTTTCTAACCATTTATAGAAGCACACGAATGGGATTAACGATTGACGCGTCGTCAATCGTTAATCCCATCCCAAAGCGACGCGCTTTGACCACATGCCTCGCGCTATACCGTACTCAGGTACTTCATATAGGGTTGATAGGTTGGCTTCAGAGTTTTCCCCGAAATTTTTTTTTTGTCAGGAATTGAGGATAATATCCGGGATTTCTGACAGATAATTATAATTTACCAAAAGAAATATAATTGGTTCAAAATTCCGGGACAATACAAAGCAATCAGGGACCCGGGAAAAATTCCGGGAAAATTCCGCCCATTCCTGACCACCTGCCAATCCTAATTCCATATCGCATGCATTGCATCTTAAAAATTTTTTAAAAATTGGAAACGCTAGGAAGGGGTCCCCTTCCGACTGGGACTTTCTAAAGCTGAAGCACCCACCGAAAGTTTATTCTGCGTTCCTCTTACGTGCCTCATCTTCCGTAGCCAATGTCGCGAGCTAATAAATTTTGTGATTTTTTCTTCCATTAACCAACAATTTTAAATTTTTTATGCAATTTTCTACCGCTCAATTAGAAACAGAATTGAAAGGCGGAATAATGAGATAATTTATGCCATTGTCTACAAGTGCTGTGAATTAATCGCATCTGTAACAGTCAAATCAGTTCTCTAAAAGAACGATAAAATGTCGTAGTTATCATAAAAAAATTAGCATTAAATTGTTTTAACAGCAGTAAACTTTTTAATTTTCTATGGAATATTCAATAAATATTTTGTAACAAATAACAAATAAAAACATTTTGGCCGAAATCCGTGATATTTATTTTAGGTCTGTTTAGTTAAGAACGTAGTTATAAATTTTACGAACAGAAGCGTGCCAACTTTTTGTCCTCGCCATTACTCCAGTCTCTTTACGGTACCCCCTTAAAATAATATAATAAGGATACCTCGGTCGGGGTCATACGAAAAATATTAATTTGAATAAATTAGAAATACTCAATAAATTCTACCCACATTGAACAGAGAAACCTGGTCGCGTATCCCCAGCTCGTAAAATAAATTAAGGTAATTAAGTGTAATACTCACCGATTTGTAGTGCCAATTTACACTGGTTTCATTATTGCATTTAACCTGGAACAAGAAACTTATATTAATAGCCTACTTATTTAAGAGGAAAAACACGTAATCAAATATTAAGCAGTGAAATATCAAAATTTGCTATTTGCCAGCCAAATATGTAATTTATATTATTTATTTATTTGTTTTTAAAACTCAATATTTTAGGTGATATTTAGTTATAGTTCTGTATCAGTAATAAACTATTAATGTAACAGGGATCTTACATCAAGGAGGATACGACTTTTCTTCACAGTCTCTGAAGAATAAACAATTCACATTCTTGTAAACAACTTTCCAGAAAAACAAACGGAGAGGTCTGGAACTTAGTCTAATTTTTCTACTACTACAACTAGAAAAAGACATTACGTCGCCTTCGAGCGTTCAGAACATTCTTTTTATAAAGCCTTTATTGGAATGGTAATATTTCATGCCTGCTGTCACGATTGACACTACCAGATTAACAACTGTTATATTCTTTGTTGTTTTGCAGTGTTTGTGTTTTAAATATAAATATTGCTTGTGGAAAAAATAGTAATTCTTAACTCAATATATTAAGTCTGCCATAAGCTGGATAAAAATATAGACTTTTGAGTCACGTCCGTTGATTTTTTGCTTTTTCCTAACAAAGACATATCAAACCAGTTACCTATTAGAATGAAAACACAAACAGACAGAATATAAAAAGAGACGGGGATTCTACAGATAGAATCACCGTTTCTTTTTTGTTGTGTTTATTTTCGTAGCAGGCGACACATTGACGTGTACAAAGCAGATAGAAGTACCGGGCCCATGTTTGTTTCAAGTCGGTGTTATGTAACATTCAGGTTAAATAATCATTTTATTTTTCTCAGAATTTGACATACTTTTAGATACAGAGATAAAACGCAGTAAAATTTGGTTATAGGGTATACTAAAAGAAAAAAAAATGTATTATAAATAATAAAGCTAACTAAATTGTAATTTTATTATTTAGATATTATTTAAGCATTATATATTGCAAATAATATATATTCTAGAAGTGATCTAATCCAGTTTATCATATAGGGGTTCGTTCGGGTTTGTTAAGAAGATGCGGGGCTACTAAATAATAATAATAAAAATGGTTTTCTTAATATGACGCATAAGCCAATATTTCTTCTGGTCGTCATTCGTCAAAATAAATAGTATGCTATGATAATATAAAAAAATTTTAACGATAAAACTGCATTTATAACCTAAATAACGTCATATATAAAATAGTACTCCAGCAGCTCGATTACTTAGATTGCATAGTCTGTGTAAAAATGGCCGATATTACTTTTAGAAATGACATTCTAAATATATTAACATTATTATGTGGAAGCTAACCTTTCTCAATATTTAGGCTGAATTAAAAAAATTGCAAATATTCATAAAACAGAAGATAACGAAAAAGCAATAAGCTCGGCACTAAATAATTATCGAATTTCCTTTATAGCTTTTACAATGCGTGACAAAGCTTTCTGTTTTCACTTAAATCAAGTTGGCGGTGAACACTTAGACTCTTTTTATGTTTCGATAAAATTAGAAACCAGGATTTTATACCATGTTGTCAACTAAGAAATATTTGTTCAAATTTTTATAGAGCGAACGACTACAAAAATGTAACGAAGCACACAGGAGAGGGTTAAAAGGAATAAATACTAGAGATAATTGGATAATATTAAAAATCTGAAATAATGGGGAAAAATCTCATTTCATTCCGGAACATTGGCTACTTGAGATTAACGATTAGAAAATATTGATGAAATTATTTGAAATTCTGACACATAAATTTCAAGTTTAAATAATAGGAAGAAAAATATTTTAAATTTAAATTTTAGGATGGCTATTTTATATTATTATAAAGTTAGGTCATCACTTTTCTCTGTATATGAAATGACGTTTTTTCGAAAACGGTTAGGATTAGCGACATGAATGAAGAGAACTTAATTTTTAGCCAATAGTTAAAGGTATGTAAAAAACATTGTCCAAAGTTCTCATCATACAGGGCGTAAAAAAAATGGGCCCATGAGTGTTACAGCTAGTCCGTCCCTGCAGCTGTGAGTAATTCACAACAGTTTCTTGGGTAGTAATTTGACGGGTCTTACCTGGTATACATCATATTAAAAAATAATTGAAATATACCAGGTGGTTCAATAATTATGTGTAAAAAACTTGATTCCATTGGTGCTCTTTGGGAGCCCATATCTCCGAAGAGGAGGCCGATACGAAAGAAGTTTATATGAACCTATAGTATTCTTTCCACGTGTTTTCTTCATATCCGGGAGATTTCCCACATGTTCCCGGACACACTGTATAGGCGATTATTTATCACTTTAGACAAGCCTTACCTAAAGCTTTCTGTTTAAATTTGCCAAGACTATTCCTTGTCGGTTGAATACTCCTTTCTTATATAATAAATAAGTACATATCCTTCTCCTTGGATCGATAAAATAAATATTTAAAAGAAGGGCGTCATTCTTCTACGTTTTTAGAGATTTTAAAGAGAATACAGTCATTAGCTGTTATCCAAGTGTTCGATAAAGTCGGGATCTCTAAGACCTACAATTGATATTCGTATTAGGTCGCTCAGTCAGTTTAGTCTCAACATTTAAATGCTTCTTATTTAATTTTTATTTTATAATAATACATTGATAATTTTAAAACATTTTGAACCTTCAAATTAAAGCCTTTTAACATAACATAGGACCTAATTAAATTTCATAGATACATAACATACAAAAACAGAACAGGGACAATAAATATTTTTTTATATCCAACGATTTATAGTCATCTTCCTTTTTATTTTTTATGAAAATATTACTTACCTAGCCCTTATCTAATCCCACACTTACCATACACTACAGGACTTTAGATTCTGTAGATCAGGCGCTATGATGCTGTTTTTGGCTGTATTTCTTGACATCAAAGGGTATCAAGTGTAAATGTAGATCCGTACATTCATACCACAACACACAGAATTATTCTCATAACTAAAGTTTCGATTCCAAGATTTAAGAATCAGAAAGGATATCGTGGTAACAAAGAAAATTGTCAATATACACCTTGTTTGCAATATTATATACAATTCGGAGAAATGCTCAACGTTTTCCTAAATTCTCTAATTATAGAACTATTTTTATAGGTTGCGCATTACAACAATATTTTTTTTTTATTAAACTTTAGCTGTTGTGGTAAGAAATATACAATAATTAGAAAACTATAAAAAAAATACTTGGTCATAAATTTTATATAATAAGACGAAAATTAGGAATAATATCATTCAATTTGCATTACTATCAATTTAAATAGTAGGTTAATAAATTTGTACAGCTTTGATTATATTATCTTGACGTATTGCGGTTGCATCTTCACGAGGATTCGGCTTCTATCTCCAGTTCTGTCTTAAAGTGTTTTCTTAAATTGTTTATATAATATATTCCCATGTAAATTTAAGCCTAGCCAGGATCTAAATTCACAATTGTTCTTTTTTAAATAACATTTGAAAATTTTTTTATAACCATTGTAGTGTTAAATCCTTTATTATTTTATTTCCTTAGAACAGCATTTAACACATATTACAATATTGTGTCGAAAGTTCAGGATTTACTGTTAACTGGTTTGAATAAAAATATTGTTTTAATAAAAATGTTTATTTTAAAACTTTTGACTTTAAATAATTAGAAAATTAATGAGTTTTTAATTAATTAATTAATATAACTACTAAATTAAAACTAATACATAATATATTATTAAATGTTAAATATTTATATAATAGTTCGAACAAAACCGAAGAAACCGGAACAAACCTATGCCCAGGATAGGTACATGAATTTATAATGTTTGCTCGTAATTAGGAAAGTAAATTAGCCAGATAATATTTATATGGAAATTATATTTGGAGCCATCGAGAAGAATAATTTTCAAATAATAACACTTTTTAGTTTGTAAAGGAATCAAATTGTTATAAATTAATACAGAGCATATTACAATGTGTAGTTACAGTAGCTTGTATATTATATAATAAGTAAACCTATGATTAGTGACAATCCAGAATTTTTTTTTATAGAAAGTTTCATACTTTCTTAAAAACTGTAATCTGGGCCGGAATATCGTATTATCTACAATTCCTAAAAGATTGAATAATTATTGTTACGTACAATTTTTAAATATTCCACTCATAATATCTTGCTTCCAGTAAACAATATTAAAAATCGGCATGTCAATTTTATTGTGAAGGAGGTTTTATATAGCTATGGATTACGAGTAGCCTTAATTCGTATCGAATAGCATTTAAAACAGTGGCCTAGATCTTAGACGAATGAATAAACACTTTTAAAGAATATTTGCAATTTTGAGGTTTAACTTCCTGGGAGGGGTAGGTGATAACCTTAATATCTTAAATAAGGAGGGGTTCAAATAGTACATCAATTTAAAGGTCGCTTAAATCTATTTCCAATAATACCATAATTTGTTGTTTGAGTAGTAGTTTCCAAGCGATCACGTTCCAAAAAATAGACTTATTCAAGTAAATATTTAGGCGGTGACTTTACCCCTGGTTAAGAATGGAAAAGAGTGTCACTCGGAGTGACTACTACCAATACAATAATGTTCTTTTAAATAGTAACCTAATTTTTTTCTTTAAAGTAGTCCTCTCGGTGGAATTATATTGTGTAGAAGAAAGGAAACTCATAGTCGGTTCCAGTACTTTAATAAAAATAACTATATTTTTATTAGTTGTTTATATAGTTGTTAATTACCTTACATGTTTCGAAGGCACATACCTGACACATTCCTAACAAAACTGGAAAAAACTATAAAAAAGAGAAAAATAGGATCCAAGAGAAAACATCCTAATTTTCAATTTTTTATTTAGTTTTTGGATTATAGCCAAAAATTATCTTTGAAAACTGCAAAATCAAAAAGTCATGATACGACCCCAAAATGAAGGAAATATCTGAAGTTGAAAAAGGAAGGTTCAATGTCGAAAGTTAACATTATCAGTAAAAGGAGTAACGATGTAGTAAAGAAAATGTTCTATATTCAAGTTTAAAGAAAAGGGATAAAAATATAATAGACCAGTTGTAGATCATATTTCAATGAATAAGATGACTTAATAAATAAGCAAAATCTTTTGGTTTTTGAGATATAAATGAGAAAAATTGAGTTAGCTAAAATTTTTGAAATTATGGAAATACAGGAATCTTTAAAAAATTCTTAATCTGAATTGTATTAATGATCAAATTAGCTTCTCCTGCTTATCTTCCTTTAATTCTTTAAATTTCCTAAATAAATACCTAATATATAATTTTAACGAATAACCCGAACAAACCCGAACATTCAATTTTCACATTTTTAAAAAATGATTTGGATAACTAAATAAAATATCTCTATTATTAGGAAAAATGTATTCGCATGCCTTGGTCTAAAACAGAACTTATGCAATTATACATAATTGGGTTTGTTCATTGCTAAAAAGTGAAAAATTAGTATTTTTTTTAATATCGGTCTACTGACAATTTTTCCACCGCCTTTTATATACAGGGTGTTCATTTGAAAACTTCCCACCACGGATTTATCGAAAACCACTGATTAAAAGAAAAAACGCCGAGACACGTCAAAAGATTTGCCAAAGGGGACAACTTTTTAACCAAAAACTACTTCACTCCCTTTTACTTTTACCCTCTGGCCCCGGGGTCATCCCCTTAAAAATTTTAAATGACAAGGGGTAGCAAGTAATAGCGTGTTTGAAAGGTCGGTCAAAGTGCTTTATTTTCACGTTTGATTTTTTAAAATCGGTCGATTCGTTTTCGAGAAAATTTAAAAAAACTTTATTTATCTTAATTTGTTCAGATAGAAAAAAAAGCACACGAAAATATCACTTTTTATTTCAATAAGTGTTCAAAATGAACGAACGAACAAACCCGTTATTGGCCAAACAATGATATATGCGATTTTCAAACTCCTGACGGACATTTTCAAAAACATGTTGTGGGAGATCATGGCATCTTTCGGTGATGCGTTGACGAAGTTCATCCAAACTGTTAGGTTGGGGAGTGAACACAATAGTTTTTAAATGGCCCCATAGAAAAAAGTCTAATGGCGTCCAGTCAGGAGATCTAGCAGGCCATTCTATAGGCCCTCTTCGCCCTATCCATTTATCTGGAAACTCGTCGTCTAGCCATTGCCGAACCGGAAGAACATAGTGAGGCGGAGCGCCGCCTTGCTGGAAATATATTTCAGCCTCATCAAGTATAGGGTTTCCATCGTCTTCAATTTGGTTTTCAATGGTTTCAGTGATAAGCGGATTGATGGTATTTTCCAACATATGTATCTAAAAAAAAAATTTTTTTTTAATTTTCTAATTTTCTCGAAAACGAATCGACCGATTTAAAAAAATCAAACGTCAAAATAAAGCACTTAAAAGGCCTTTCAAACAAGCTATTACTTGCTACCCCTTGTCATTTAAATTTTTTAATGGGATGACTCCAGGGGCCAGAGGGTAAAAGGGGGTGAAGTAGTTTTTGGTTAAAAGTGGTCCCCTTTGGCAAATCTTTTGACGTGTCTCGGTGTTTTTTCTTTTAATCAGTGGTTTTCGATAAATCCGTGGTGGAAAGTTTTCAAATGAACGCCCTGTATAGGTGGTTGTCCAGTTTCCCCACCCTTAAAAACTAGGTTTAACTACCTCTACCTCAAGAAAATTTGAACTGAGAGATTCTCACTCAATAACTCAAATACAGTTATATTGCCTAATATCATGAAGTTACTTTAATATCTATTTATATAAGTTCCTATTGTTAGTAACTTTGCTTCTAAACACTTTTTATTAAATCCTATATAAATGTTAAAGCGCAATGAAACAAGAACCCATAGTCCTAACATAATATTTGATTTGTAGGATCAGCCGGTCCCACAAGTTGTGGAAAATTTACATTTAAGTTGTAGAGTTTCTGTTTATTCTCTGAGTATTGTGATGGATATCAAAATCCTCGTCGTATTACACCAAAACTTTGTTCTAATTTTAGCCTTCTGATTTCGACCCAGATTTTTAAATAATTAAGCTTTACAAAAAAGCTGAATGTCAAGTTAAACATGATAAACAAAAACTATAAATAGCGTGAAGTTTAGAAAATTTTATCATCCATAATAATACATTGCAGAAAAGCGGACCAGTCTGTGCATACTGCCTTTTGCATTAAAGTAGGCAGAGAATGTCAATTATTATGGACCTTCCCTGGGCCAGATAGACCATAACAAATATTTTGATTGTTGACATTCTAGTTATTGTTGGAATTGCTCAAAATTAAGAACCAAAGAAAATAAATATAAATAAAATAATTCAAAAAATCAAGAAAATATTTTCAAAATGTTTTTAGTAAAAATTGATCGGAAAGAATGGATAGTAGTACAATAACAGGAAACAATTTCCATTTCATATTTTTTAAAAGTAATAACAAATATTGAATTAGAATATGTAATTGAGATGTTTTTAAGCAGAATATACTATTTCAGATTAGTTAAAAAATGGACAACAAATATAAAACTAAAACTACATACTAGATATTTTATAGTCAAAAATAGGAAATTAAAAGATTTTTTTTACTTCCTACTAAATCAAGTGCAATTATATGGTCTTCAGTAACAAGTTGAATTTATTACTAATGTATAATAAAATGAAATATTGTACTTATTTTGGAAAACACATTATTGTCATGAAAGCTACACCGAAACTGAATTCGACACAATGTTTCAATTATATTCCCAAGAAGAATTTGTGTGATGCTTGTGTTGGCTATTGCACAAACGATCTCACTAAATATATAATTAACTTCAGGAAATGAAACAGGAAACCAGATCGGAAAAAGAGGCAGATAAAAAATTAGCTGTGTCCGTGATTACCATGGATTTACAAACAGTTCTTCTCTATCCGAAACATACAGTTCGCCCAATATATTACAAAATAAAGCTGGTTGTTTTAAATTTTATTTTATTCAATTTAGAATCACTGAATAACTATTGTTTCGTTTGTAATGAAGCTGATGGAAATTCTTTCTTCCAATGAGTTTTCTTTGTTATTGGTTTATTTTTTAGGAGCACATGTAATTCATAATTATTTATCTACTGATGAAAAATCATACTCTACAGTGTTATTAGGAAGGCGGACGGACAATTTCATCTTGACGAATGCCTTGGTTAAAATGATATCGAATATAATTCAAGAATATCTTAAAAAGGAATATACTTGGAACTGATTTTAATGAACTTTGTTTATTTACGAGTAGGTAACAATGATTAGGCGAGTTGATAAATATTTAACCCTTCCCATTCTCATTCTTTTAAAGATGCGTTTCTTGATTATTCGTGATCTTCGCAGAACTCGTTTTGTAGTAGCTATGCTATGCAAACAATTAAGCATCAAAAGGAATAACACGTACCAAGTACAATCGAATATCTTGCTTGTTTTGGTTGTACTTTATCTCATATTTTAAAACTGTAAACGTATAACGAATCTACTTACTCTCATCATTCACAGGGAAAATTTGACGCTTAACTAAATCGACCTGACACGACGAACAAACTATTGGTATAGTTGTTGCAGAATTATACCGTTAACTCTTACTGCCATAAATAAACTACCTGATTAAACCCTATTGTATACGCCTGAACCTCTTCAAAGCTCAATAAATGGGATCAAGGCCGGCTTGAAAATGTATACCACACCATATGATTATTTTTATAATTTAAAATAAATAGATAGGTATTTTTAGTTTTAGGTAGCTATAATAAATGTAAAATAATTATAACAATTAATGATAATCGAAAATAATATAATTTAAAAGTATAACTATTAGGATAACAAGTACAATAAAAATTAATTAAATTCTAAGAAACTATTGATAATTTATTCAAAATTTAACTCTGTATCACTATCACTATCTTCATCAAGCCTAAACTTATAATTAAGGGTTGAACATTTGTAATCATACAATTGTAAGAATTTTCCACCTTAAGTACATGCTGTACACAGTTTTTCCAGCCAATTTTTCTTACTTCGTTTTTAATTAATTCTACTACAGATGCATTTAATGTAGGAGAAATATTATTTCTCCTAATACTGGATGCCATATTAGCTCAATAGGATTGAATATACAATAGTACGGACGAAGACGAAACACTGTATGTCCATTTTCTGCTGCAAGTTTGTCACACTCGTATTCCTTATTTATTTTAAAAGCTTTTAATACTTCTAGCAGTTCTCGTGTTTTGTAAGTTTCTTAAAAATTTTGAATTTCTGCGTTTGTATTATTAGAATTGGGAATGATTGCTTGCCGACTATGATAACTAACACTGTCCATTACAATGACGGTATTTCCAGGTATATTTTTAAGGAGTTTATGTTTAAACCAATCTTCAAAAAGTTGTGCGTCGGTATCTTGATGGTAATCTAAAGAAGAATCTGCTATGTTTTAAAATTATTAAAAATCACTTTGTATTTATATATGCATCAGGCATAGGTATAAATTGAATTTGTATACCTGGTCCGGCTCTGCTCGAGAAGGTTTTAAAATTTGGGATTTCCTTATTTATTTTATGGTCCAAGGGATAATGAGGTTTTATTGCAGTCTAAAGAGGGCTTATTCAGGTTTAGACTTTTCTATGCCGCATCAATAACAGTGCAATTTAAAATTTAATGGCTGTGATTAATATATTTGTGAAATTTGCATAGTTTGTTATTTCATAATTTTATATTCTATAGTGTATGTAGACTAGAAAATTATATTTAATCCCAGAAAATATCTGTAATGAGTAGCTAAAACTAAATCCAGCCAATACAGCACCAGGTTACTAAAAACTATTCAACTTAAAATGACAAAATTATTAAGACAAACCGAATGAACAATACAGTAATAATAATAATGCAATAATATTTTCATGCCAACAAAACTTTTGCGTTGCGTTTTTCTTTTCAGTTGAATAATTCTTAGTAACCCATTTAGATTATTCTAGCTATGGTGAATTTTATTAGAAAAATGGCAAATAAATTATTAGGATAATTTTATTCTTTGAAGTCTAATAGTCATATTGTTCAGTTAGTTCAGGATAGTATAACTTTGCTGACATCAATATTAGGTATCTTATTAACATCCTAAATATTTTGTTTAAATAAACTGCTTGCCATTTGCTTTCGAGCAAGAAAAATTTCGCTAAATTTAAAAGTTAATATTTTCTGAACCAGATATGACATCGATCTCCGGTTTTTAATGGTTGATAGATTTATCCCTTAGGAAACAATTGCCAAAGTTGGAGTGTCTTAAACTGACAGAAAATTTTATATACAGGGTGTTAAAGAGGACGTTGATTATTGCTCCAGTTTCAGGCAATATGTTCGGCTAAAGGTAAGATAACAGCTTGATCTTTTGTTTTTGACATTATTTTTTTCGAAAAATATGTTGGCATTTTAAACTTCCACTATAAAAACTGAAACGACGGCAGCGCGACTTGATTATCATAAGCAACAACAACTCAAGAAATATTGTGCTAGAAATTGTTTGTTCATTAAAATGGAAATTACAGTCAAACCATAGGTTGAAAACACAGTAGGTAAGTAAACTATAGGAAAGAGTACGTAGAATTGGACAAATAAAGAGTATACAGGTTTATTCCCAGAACTCATAGTATATCATGGCTTACTTCGAGAAGATTCGTAAACTATTAAACATCGCGCCATATCTACGCAGGTGTGAGTTTTAATGATGTTTAAATGGTGGAGCCGATATTACAAAATGATTTAACAGCGATTTCATTACTTATGTGGTTGCTACAGACATCGTTAAAATGTATAAGCAAATTATTATAAAGCCTCAACAATGATAGATGCTGCGAAATTTGTGACATGAAGATGCAACTTCTAACAGGTTTGTTACCTGATACAAATGTAGCTACGAAATGTAGATAACTAATAAAAACTAGTAAATAAAATTAAGTATCTTTATAATTCGGGAATTATCAACATTTAAAAAAAATTATATTTAGACTCTGCCCAACCACTCTATTTGAGTGAGGTAGAGAAAAATATTTAGAACTAAAAGCATGTAGAATTTTTTAGATATTTCGATGGAAATATTTTTTAATATATCTAAACTAAACTGCTGGCCATTTGCTTTCGAGCAAGAAAAATTTCGCCTAAATTTAAAAGTTAATATTTTCTGAACCAGATATTACATCGATCTCCGGTTTTTAATGGTTGATAGATTTGTCCCTTAGGAAACAATTACCAAAGTTGGATTGTCTTAAACTGTCAGAAAATTTTATATACAGGGTGTTAAAAAGGACGATGATTTTTGCTCCAATTTCAATAGCATGTAACTTTCACAATAATATTTTTAAATTTTATTACTGTACGTCAATTGAATCATTGGTTCATAGCAAAGAAAGTAGTCTGTCAAATTTTTGATATCTGCTATATTTTAAGAGATACCGATTTTTTTGAAAAACTTTGCTTTTTTTCAACTTTGTGTTAGCTAGATCCCACTGTGTGTTGTATCGTGCAAACTTTGCAAGTGATTATTATACCTTATGAAAAGCTTGTTTATGTTCAGTAACAACAATTGTACCTAAATGTTGTGATGTGCAGTGGCGTACTTATAATCACTTATATGTCTATGCTTTATGAGTATCTCACAATTTTTTTGTATTGGAAAGTACTCGTCCCTAGATTAGGCAAGTTTTTCCTTATTTTTTAGTTTTTCATATCGCGCTACAGGTATATTATATAGTGTCTACAAAATTTTAAAAAAGATAATTTTTTTATTTAATTGTTTGAAAAAATTTATTTATTAATTTCTAACTTTCTAACACGATACTATTCCTAAAATTAAACTTACATTATCACTAGCTGCCGTCAAACCAAACCACGTCCATCCGAGTGTATTAATTTGAATCGAGATTATCACGAAAAAAAAAACAATATCAAGTCACCCATGCTAATGCGTTTAGCAACAAAGCTAACCATGTGTTAGAAAGTTAGAAATTAATAAATAAATTTTTCTAAACAATTAAATAAAAAAATTATCTTTTTAAAAATTTTGTAGACACTATATAATATACCTGTAGCGCGATATGAAAAACTAAAAAATAAGGAAAAACTTGCCTAATCTAGGGACGAGTACTTTCCAATACAAAAAAATTGTGAGATACTCATAAAGCATAGACATATAAGTGATTATAAGTACGCCACTGCACATCACAACATTTAGGTACAATTGTTGTTACTGAACATAAACAAGCTTTTCATAAGGTATAATAATCACTTGTAATGTTTGCACCATACAACGCACAGTGGGATCTAGCTAACAAAAAGTTGAAAGAAGCAAAGTTTTTCAAAAAAATCGGTATCTCTTAAAATATAGCAGATATCAAAAATTTGACAGACTACTTTCTTTGCTATGAACCAGTGATTCAATTGACGTACAGTGATAAAATTTAAAAATATTATTGTGAAAGTTATATGCTATTGAAATTGGAGCAAAAATCATCGTCCTCTTTAACACCCTGTATATAAAATTTTCTGACAGTTCAAGACAATCCAACTTTGGCAATTGTTTCATAAGCCATATCAACCATTAAAAACCGGAGTTCGATGTCATATCTGGTTCAAAAAATATTAACTTTTAAATTTAGGCGAAATTTTTCTTGCTCGAAAGCAAATGGCCAGCAGTTTAGTAAACACACACTTTGTTTTTCTAATGTATAATTAGTGTTAGGTACGTGCTCTAGCGGCCAAACTAGCAACTTAAAAATTACTTCCAGTTTGAATTGGCTACTTTTCCTAAAAAAAAATCCGTAAGTTCTGCGATTAACGGTTCCTGAGATATATTCAATTTTAACATTTCCGACAGCAAGACAAATACATTTTGTTCCAGACCAGTGAAAAGTTCAAAACTAACATACTAGGTTCGTTTATATAGATGAAAAAAAATGTGACACCAAATTATCCGCGAACCTACTTAGGGTTGCCAGATTGGCTTCAGAGTTTTCCGAGACAGATAAAGTGCTGTTTAAATAAATTTTAAGTTCAGTACTTTTAAAGGTAAAACATGTTACTAGCATGCGATTTCGGGGTCCAGGATTTTGAGAAATTTGGGAACTATAGATCTGGGATGGGAACCACAATTCTTGCGTGCGGAAAAATCTAATTTATAGCAAGATATTACTTACAAATACACGTTAGATAATAATAAACGTAGGTTGTAACAAGTAAAGTAAAACAAGTAATAAAGGGTGATTATGGGGCACTTAATTAAATCATCTATACTTCTTTTCAAATTATAAGCTCTCAGGTTGATGAATTGTATATTTTTTTATGAATATACCTTCCTTATAATTCTGAGGTCTATGGTATATCTCTCAATACTTTTAGCCACAACTTTTATGGATTTACAAGAGTTAATATTTGTCGACCAATGAATTGAAATATTCTTATTTGTTGTTTCTAATTAGCTTTACTATGTCGTTTATAACTAGGCAGTTACATCTACATAAATAAAAGCACAAAAATAATTACATACCTGTCCCAAATCGACCATAACGAGCGATGTTAATCATGTTTACGTAAATGTTAGTATGTACATATATAAAATATACTATTATGTTTAGAAAATATTTTCCTTCATTATTTAGTCTTATCTACTTTACAAAATCTCCCTTCGTGGCAATTAGAGCTGTATTGGATTATTATTTTCTTTCACTCCTTTATGAAAACTCCTTTGGACAAGTTACGCCCCTACACTATTATTATGGGGTAGATTCAAAAAAATTATCTACCGAGATAGACCAGCTAGTGCTGAAATTCTACGATACATAATAATGCAAGCCTGCAATGATTTGCCGAGGACAAAAATAGAAAAAGCAATAAAAAAAAATTTAATTCTAGAACGATGTATCGAAAATGATAGCAGCTCAGCAGAACTGTGACAGTTGTTTCATAAAGTTAAGATTTTTTTTACGTTAAGTTGTGTATTTTATTTCTAATATATTTAATCTAACTAATTGTTTTCATGGTTTCTCTTAAAATAAATTTTTATTTCGTTTCATATAATGACCTAATTATATTTCAAAGGTGACTTTCTCATCAGCAAGTTTAGATAGATAATATAATTCTAGAAAGAGCCTCAAAATTACATGTTCGAATTTTACGTACTCTTTTATTCATTCTACGTACTGTGGTTTTAACCTATGATAATTACCGAAGAACTGTGATCACATAACTTCCACTGGGCTCGTTATGTTATGTTATTAAGTACTCACAAGATCATTTTATATTATAGGAATATTCTGTAAGGATTGTACATATTTGTACTAAATTTTATAGAAACCTTTTGCTACCAAGATATTTATTTATTATTTAATAAACTGGCCAATAAAAGATCCAGCGATCGAGTTAATCGGCAGAAAAAAGTAACAAATTTCTGTAAAAACGCAAAGACCTAGGATTTCTACAGTATGCTTTTTCTTCTTTAAACTTGATAGCTCCTATTCTTCTTTAATTAAGCTTTACTCAAATTCGTTAAAACTTTTAGAATAGACTGATGCTTAAGATTTAATATTTTACTAATACTAATAATTTTAACCAATTCCGTTGAATTATTACAATTAAGTAGTTTTGTAAGTCTTACTAAATGATTCGTTTCAGATATTCCCACAGTTTTGTGTTTTTAAATACAGAAACGACAACAAAGAAAAAATAACTAAAATAACAATGTTAGTTTATTTTTGTTTGTATTAAATTTAAAAAAACAATGTTCAGCAGCATGCAAAAAGATTTTTTAAGAACTGAAAAAGTTTTATATCTTAGCTGCGATTCGGCCACAGGTATATTCGTTTGCCAGAAGAACCCAGCTCAATCAATTGTGCCAGACAGAGACTGAATTTATCTCGATCAATAACGGCCATATAACTTATGTACTTAATGTGTATGTTAGTTGGATAAAGTGTGGAATTCTAGGGATATAAAACAGGAGAAAATGTAAATTAGGGAACACTCGGACCACTTATTAGTCAGATACAATTGCGACATCTACAGAAATTCGAAATGAGATTTTTCTGATATACAGGGTTGTTCAGGTTATCCACGTTAAGGGCGACGAAACGCATAACTAGAGACCCATGTATCTAGAAGGCTTCGAAAAACAGTCTAAAACTCTCCATCCAATAATGTCAAATACGTTATTTATTTCTTTACACTTTATTAAAAAATCATTTTTGCTGAGTACTTCATGAAAATGGTCTTGGTGTTTTTCATGTTTGCAACAACGACATTTTTAAATAGTAACAATTCTTAGTTTATTCCTAAAGGTTACATTATCTTCAATTATATTCTAATATAATATAGTTGTGTTTTTATTTTCATATATTGTCTAAAGTTTACTCATACAAGATTTACAACATTATGTCAACTCCGTGGATACCTCCTCGTTTAAAATATACCATTCATGGATCCTATTCTTTCTTATGATAACATTTCTTCTTGTATAATGTTTTTAAAGTTAAATGTTATGAATAGTTTATGTGAAATACTACTTAGGTACTACTAACTAATACCTTCAAACATTAGCTTCTTTATAGTTTTGGAGCGTTGTGGTAACGAATTGGGTTATAAAAAGTGGTAACATTGATGTAACCATTTTTATATTCAATAATCTGTATAACAAATTTAAAGTCATTTGTAGAAAAATCGTCGTATCGTGATACCTTTTCTATAATCCAGTTAGTTCTGGACGATATATAATTTGGGTTCTTCAGACTAATATAGTTCAATTTTTAACCTTCAATACTACAGAATTAACAAATTTGTAATCAAATTAGTATTTTAAAATACAAGAAACGCAATTTAACGTTGTCGGTCAAATAGTGCATCAGAGTGCTTTTGCAGTTCATTGAAATGCAAAAATATGCAATACGCTTATCCGTAATGTCTTAATGTATGTATAATGCAGCACGGGAAATGTACACGAACAAGTTGTGCGGTTTGTTTTGCATTTGTGAGAAACAATGGTTACGTTAAAAATACCCTTAATGCATTAATTTTTCTTCTGATTTGGAGTGCTTCTCTTCTGATGATCCATCCATCTGTGCTGGGAGATCTCCAACGTCATTCTAACTAGCGTAGAAGCATTTATCCTCTTCTCCAAAAAACGACCTTCCAACGGCAAGCCCTGGTTTAGCAAGGATTGTGAGCGTCAGATCAAAATTGCTGGCTTACCGACAGTGGCGTAAAAACCCTTCCACTGAGAATCGTACCATCTTTATTACCGCTCGAAACCAATGTAAGCTAACAATAGATCAAAGCAAAGGAGCCCATAACGTGAGGATCAAAAACAAACTTCTTGACAGTCCAAACGGATCAAGGTCCTTTTGGTCAGTCGCTAAGGCCGTCAGCCCAAATTTTACCAAATCAACTATTCCACCTCTAACACGTTCCGATGGTACAATATCATCCATAGCCGGAGACAAAGCAAACTTACTTGCTGAACTATTTTCCTCGCATTCCACTGTAGATTTCCAGGGAAGAACACCACCCAGTTCAATCCGAAATGACCGAGATCCTGTTCCGTCAGCGTCTCGTCAAACGAATTCTGAAAGGGCTCGACGTCAAGAAAGCTTCTGGTCTAGATGAAATTCCTGTTATAGTTCTCAAGAGATGCGCCGATGAACAAACACCAGTATTTTGTAGACTTTTTAACTTATCCTACAAACAAGGAATATTTCCATCGTGCTGGAAGACGGCGCGAGTCCAGCCTATACCACAGAAAAGTAAGAGAACCCTGCCTAGCAACTATCGACCAGACGTATTGCTTTCAGTTATATCAAAAGTAATGGAGAAAGCTATTAACCAACATCTTCTAAAGTACCTGGAAGGCTTCAACATTATCAACTAATTGAAAATGCCGATATTTTTAAATTTTTTTAATAAAACATAAAATATTAAAAGAACGTTGCGTTTTAGAGCATGTATTACGATTGCCTATTTAAAGAGGTTGAAATTATCTGTAAACTGACATAATAATATGCAGGGGGTCCATTTGAAAAAATCGAGTAATATTTATCTAAAGATTGCTACATTTGTACCGATGTAAAAAACACCCTGTATACGATATTGATTCTTTTTTTAGTAAAATTATTCGGACACCTCTAAGGTTTATAAAAATATAAAAATTTCTTTTTTAGTTTAAATTAGTAATATTTTAAAATAAATTTTTGATATGATGTTTTTCGAGAAAATTTTAGGAAAAATTGAATAATCTGGCAACGTCGTATAAGTCAACCAAAATAAAATAGCATATCTTATGTAAAATTATATGCCGAATTCGATGAGACAAAAAGAAATGGGGGGGGGGGGGTACTATTTAAAAAAATACTTATATGATGCCCCGTTTTTTTGGAGCATCCTGTATATCCAAACATATTTTTAAAATGTGCGCTTTTATTTATCCTAGAACCTTTGTATTTAATAAATTTCGATATTTTTAAGAACAACGGAGATATTTGACTTCCTCGCACTAATCAACCACCCTGTATAAAACACGAACTGTACTATTGTTCATCTGTGATGATAGGAAACTTTCCACCCCCCTAAGTAATATAAATACTATCGTACTAGTAAGTTGTTCAGCATTCATCTGAATACGACTGAAGATGTTGAAACGTTAACGTGTGTGTAAACGTGTATGTACAAGGATCTTCTCAGATTTAAAATAAATTATAAGCAATAGAGGTTTACACTTCACGGAATTAGCAATAAATATTTATGGTTGGTGGCTATAATACTGTATGTATATATATATATTTCTATGATTTTATGACTGCGTTTAGGTTGGAGCTGCTATAAATTAAGAGCGGCTATGCTAACTAAGCGAGATATTGATTTCATTATTGGTTGGTCTCAACGCCTACGTTCCATATAGAAAATAATGAAATAGTTCTCTCCGCTTCGCTAGTATCGCCGCTCTTGTCGTAGCTTCAACATAAACGCATCCTTAGGGGGTAAAAATTATTGTACTTTGAAAATAAATATTTTTCTTCAGACTGTTGAATCTACTTTACTAAAATTTGAGAGTATAGGTTAAACTTTACTAAAATTTCAGAGTATAGGTTAAAAGTAATATGCAAAGTTCTACCTTTTATATAGCTACGCGGATAGATAATGCCAACTTAGGTATACGATTGGTATATGCGTTTAATATGACGGCATTAGCGACTGACCAAAACAAAAGGATCTTCATTAATTAGGACTGGATAGAAATTTATTTTTATCCTATTGTTGTGGGCTTCTTTGCATTAATCTATCGTTTGCTTTCAGTACACTGGTTTCAAGCGGTAACAAAGATGGTGCAATTCTGAGCGATCAGATTTTTACAACGCTGCAATGAATTACCATTCTTGCTAAACCAGGACTTACAAGGCATATTTTATTGATTTTTTACTGCGTATCCGTCTTTAGTGAATTTCTGCTGCGTATCCATGTCTTTTAAACAGCCATATTTTTTAAATATTTTTTCTGCCTGATCATTTTAAAGCGTTTTTAGGTATCAGTCATCACTGGTAGTTTTTAAATTACTAAGTAATTAAAAAATTTCTGGATCCATTAGATGCCTTAGGGCTTACCGTTGGAAGAGGCGCTTTGGAGAAGGAAATAAAGTTAAAAGAATAAATATGTTAGAAGAATGACGTTGGAGTCCTCCATGGATCCTCAGAAGAAAAGTACATGCTCAGTTAAAGAAAAATGCAGTTCTTCCCAGTCGACGTGTGGTACCAAATATTTCAAGGTTTATTAGGTTGTTCAGCAATAAATGGTAGCTCGCTTAGAGTTGAAATCAGTTTGTGATCAGAAGATTCTAACGGGGGCTATACAGTTACGGTATATAGGGGTGTCCGATAAATTAATCGAGCTCAATTCATCGAAATGCAATCCATTGAACTCGATTCTTCGAATCTCAATTCATAGAGGCGAACAACTGAGTAGTTAATAAAATCTCATTTAATCAAAGGGGAAGTTATTTGAAAACTTAAATTAGGCAATACGGACTACGGAGTAATAAATTAATATAATTGTATTAATAATTGTAATTTTAATTTATGTTATTAATATTAACAGAAATACCCATTAACTATAGTACAATTTTCAATTATTTATAAAGGACTGATGAGCAATCGTAATACAATATTGTTAAAAAAAAAGTTAATATCCTTAAATGTTATCGGTCCCAAACTTACTGATAAGTATATAGGTCTGGGTTTGACAAAAAGAGATCTAAAAGAGTGGTCCTTCTATGAGTTGAGTTATATCAGAACTAATCGAAAAGGTTTCGACCTCGCGGTCTTGCTCATCATTCGTATTTGAATATTTGAGCCAGTTTACATTGTAAATGTTAAAAGTCGCCAAAGACACTGGGGAACAGCAAAAATGTTTCCGAGACCAAAATAGCAAAATCTTACTTATTTTATTATACTAATTAACAACCTGTCTTGCAAAAGGCTCAGTTGGCTCCGGTTTTATAGATCCATCCAAATTATGATAATTTACCTACCTGCCCTTAATATATGGGAAAATTTCACCATTAAATGAGAAATACCTGGATTTATTATAACAGGTGTACTTTATAAGGGGTTTAAATACATATAATATAAATCCTAAATTGTTAGTTAGTTGTATTTCAACCACCAGTTGATCGAGAGCTGTTCGTATTTGAGAAATTAGAGAGTTTTGAGCAACATGTCGCGAGTTTGTGTAAATAAGCCGGATCATTTTTGTTATATATGTGGTGAAATGACTTTTGTGAAACAAAAACGTACGCTTAGCCCTTTAATAAAAAAGGCTTACCACTTGTATTTTGGCTGCAAAGTTGGAGACCAGGATAAAAATTGGGCTCCCCATATCTGCTGCTACAAATGTGCGTCCAACATTCGCGGCTGGCTAAGTGGAAAAAACCGTAAGATGCCCTTCGCTGTTCCTATGATCTGGCGAGAACCGAAAGACCACGTTACTGACTGTTACTTTTGTTTGACACCTCCCATCAAAAAAGGCTTTTCAGAGAAAAAAAGGTCTGCGATACAGTATCCAAATTTACAATCCGCCATACGCCCGGTGCCTCATAGTGACGAGTTGCCTATACCTAATCCACCTCAGGAATATACCCTTCATTCTGATGATGATCAAGAGGATTCAAACGGTAGTGTACCGGAAAATGTCGCCGGCCCATCAACCTCGCAAGACTCCGATTTTGTCTGTGAACTTCCAAGTAAAAAGCCTCACAAAATAAGTCAAAGTGAATTAAGTGACCTTATAAGGGATTTGGAACTGCCCAAGACAAAAGCAGAACTATTGGCCTCTCGATTGCAACAATGGAATTTACTTGAAGATGAAGTAAAAGTTTCTGTGTACCGAAGCCGTCAGAAAAACCTAACACCATTTTTTAACATGGATAACAATTTGGTAGCCTGTAGGGACATTGAGGGATTAATGGCAGCTTTAAATCTGGACTATGATCCAAAAGACTGGAGACTTTTCATTGATTCCTCAAAAGTAAGTCTTAAAGCTGTGTTACTCCATAATGGAAACAAATTGCCTTCAGTCCCAATTGGTCATGCAGTCCATATGAAAGAAACATATACAAATAATACAAATTGTTACTTGAGACCATACAATATGAAAGATATAAATGGCAAATTTGTGGGGATTTAAAAGTTGTGGCGATCTTGCTTGGAATGCAGCTAGGTTATACCAAATACTGCTGCTTCCTCTGCGAATGGGACAGTCGAGCACGATCGGATCACTACAGAAAGAAAATTTGGCCACCGAGAGAGTCTTTTGAGCCAGGAAAGAAAAATGTGACCAGCGCGCCATTAGTTGCCCCAGAAAAGATTTTACTACCGCCACTTCATATAAAATTGGGACTTATGAAAAATTTTGTGAAGGCAATGGACAAAGAAGGCCGTGCTTTTAGTTATTTAAAAGAAAAGTTCCCTAGAATCAGTGACGCTAAAATTAAAGAGGGAATATTTGTGGGTCCCCAGATTAGGAAACTTTTCGGAGATGCGCAATTCGATTCCATACTTGAAGGCAAGGAAAAAGACGCTTGGGATGCCTTTAAAATGGTTGCAAAAAATTTCTTGGGAAACATAAAAGCAGAAAATTATAAAGACCTGGTTGCCCAACTTCTTTTGTGTTACCAAAACCTAGGGTGTAATATGTCGTTGAAAATTCATTTCCTGGATTCTCATCTGGATTACTTTCCGGAAAATTGTGGTGCTGTAAGTGACGAACACGGTGAGAGGTTCCACCAGGATATTTCGAACATGGAAAGAAGATATCAGGGAAAATGGAACTGTGAGATGTTAGCCGACTACTGCTGGACTATTACGAGAGATGCCCCAGAGGCTGCTTTCAAAAGGCAAGCTAAGAAGCGCAAAATGAGTGTCTAAACTTTGGATTCAATGATAAAAATGTGCTATTTAGTTGCTTTTGTTGAACCAACAATATATTGTTATCTGTATTTTGTATGTTCATTGTATATGCCTATGAATTAAAATTTTGTAACAAATAATTGAGATTTTTTTTTTTGCGAGCCAACTAAAATCTTTAATAGGTATTTTTTAGTTACTTGGGTACAGTTGAATCCAAAAAAATAGGTTTTGTTCAGGAAACAAAAAAAAAGTTGAAATTTGTTTCCCAGTGAGATTAATATGCGTAGATTGATTCACACATGAAATGATTTATTTTATCGATATTGCTTCTCAAAAGAAAATTGTTAAGAGACCGATAGAGCATATTCAGGTACCTTCATCATATTATGTTTCAAGGGCTTGTTGCGACTGAGACCTCTGAGAGAAATATTAATTATTATTTAAGATATTTCAGCCACTCAACATCCTTACTGTCCAATGGTCATTTCTACCACCCTTAGGTAAGCATAATCTTGGGTTGGGGCTTGTTGCGACTGAGACCTCTGAGAGAAATATTAATTATTATTTAAGATATTTCATCAACTCAACATCTTTACAATCCAATGGTCATTGCTACCATCCTTAGGTAAGCATAATCTGGCTTATTCCGTAAAGTATTAATAATAATATTAATAATTATTCGCTAGTAGTTCGTGCCAGTAAGTAATGCATATATTACTTACTGATAAATCAAATAGAAATAATTTATTTCGCTAGTCTCCATTAAACCAGTGGTCTTATAAATTTACCGAAATATAGCAGCCAGCCAATAAAAATAATAAAACTGTCAATACAAATTTCTGAAACCTTAACATTAAATTCTATTATTGAACTTACCTTGCCTCTTTAACCAAAAATATATACGTTGTATGCAGCGCTTTTCGCACTAACAAAAGTTTATTAATCAAAGTTAGTGAATCGAAGTCTAATTCTAATACATAACATGAAAATTACTTAACTTTTAGTTAGTTTAATCATGGTCTGGTAACATTGTAATTATTATTTTCGCTTTTCCGTATTTCATTTCCATTAAATAATTATTGTGAAGGTGTACACTTTTAAAGAATATCTAAAATGGGAATATGGATCAAATCAATCATTTTAAAAGTAGATTACAGTAAGAACAATGAAGAAACTAAAATTATAATGTATTATTCCTATGTAACTTAATGACCTATGTATTATTCCTCGGTGATGAACAAACTCGAACAAATCCGAACAAAAGCAAGAAAATACGACAATGAAGAGTACACATTATTGACATTAATATAATTGACACAACCGAAAATTTATTTATGTTAATAAAAATTAAAATAGAGTCTCAACCGGAATGTATAGTGTGATCAAGCTGACCACGAGAAATATGTTACCCCAAGAATCAAAATAATTTATCAAACCCATATGACTTACTAGGAATTTATAGATTTGCAGAGCTCCCAATTAGTGAGATTTAAATCGTTTTTGTGATTTAAGCAAATTTTTTTATTTAAGTAATTTGATTCTATATCTTTTTCCTGAAAATCATTTATGATTTATGATCTAAATATTTCTAAAAAGAATCTTTGATCTTTTTTATAAAAATGAGATTTAAATCATTTCATAATTTATATCTTTAAAACTCTATAAATCTTTATAAAATGATTTATAAACATTTTTCAAACCATTCACCTATATGTTTACGAAATGTAAATCATCAAAAGGGTTTAAATCTCTAAAAAGATTTAAATCTTTGTGAAATGATTTGCCAACAACCAACTTGGCAATCAGACAACGAGAGAATCACCTGACTCATCGTCATGCCTAAATAATAATTCTACATATAACCTCTAATCTGAGCATTTATTAGATATCCGTTGACGTTGTCGCAACGTTAAAACACTCAGATACTCTAATTTACAACGTTCTCTGGAGTTTTAGGAGCAAGTCTACAAGAAGTAAATAAGCAGAAATTTAATTATTTATTACACCTGTAGCCTTTAAATTGTTTTGTTTTACCTAATTTGAATTACCTAATTAAACAGGTAAGAAATATATTAAAAATAAAAAAGATTTATTGTTTAAACATTTTCTTATATACAAAACGATGTTTGATTTAAATCATTTGGGACACAAAAAAATATAATAGATAATAAAAACAATTTTGATACCTACATAATAATATGTAATGCAAAGATCGAAACCAAATACAAATTTTCTCGTAGTGGGGCAGACTAAAAAACACAGAATCTCTATTTTTTAAAAATACAAAATATAACTGGTATAAAAAATTACTGCATAACAAGAAATCAATCAATTTCACCGAATAATCCAATACTTTCAATACCAACATATTTTCTTCACGTTATTTAAACCTAATAATAAAAACATGACATTCGTTTTTCATCTCTCCTGAACAATTATTAGTTTAGCAGTTGCGTCATTATTTTACCGGACCGGCGATATTTACAACTTATTGTGTAGAATTGATATAAATATACAGGGTTGGGCAAATGTTCCGATTTAATTACTGGAGAGCAGAACGTAATATCAGATCCGGGATTTAGACAATCGATAGAACTAAAATTTTAATATTTGACTGAGCATTCCATATGTCAGTGACGTCATCAACTATCAAGGGGTGGCGTTATTTTTAATTTTATTAGTTATTCTAATAGTGGAGGCGTTCCGGTTTACGAAAATCCCTTGACTTTCGAGCCGTTCATTTCGGCCTGACGACTCCACTTGATAAATTTTTTAAAAAAATCTATAACATACCACATGTCTAAATTCAATTATTCCGGAAATATTAAAATAAAACAATAAATGAAGGAAACCAAGACATTTTATTTTAAAAAACAAGTAATATTTGTTACATAAACGATAATTTAAAATAAAATGTAGTTAACGAAAGGTTCAAAATCTCGTCCTTCAATCACCTGACAGTGTCGTATACATATCCGAAACTATTAGAATGAAAATTTCGTAGAAGGTGATAGGAAGGAACGAGGGGCATTGAATGGCCTTCTAGATCTCCAAATTTCTACCTTTTTGGTCATTCAAAGACTGTCATATAACGTATGAAACCTAACGGTTTGGAGAATCTCGCCCTATTTGTTATCAATATTTTCAAAATGTGCTTTCCCAGTTTTCAGAGAGGCTTGGACATGGTCAGGTGACTGAAGGACTACATTGAATTGGAGATATGGTATGTAAAAAAAATTTTTAATTTATTGAGAATTTAGAATAACTAATGATACAGGGTGTTCCATTTAAAAAAAAAATAACGTCCCCCTTGACACTTGATGACGTCTGACATATTAACGGTCAGATAGTAAAATTTAGTCATATCGATTATCGAAAACCTGGATCTGATATCACTTTTCGTTCTCCTCTAACTAAGCCGTTCCGGAACAATTGCCCAACTATGTAAGGAACAATACTTACTTACTCCTTTGATAATGCGCCAAAAGAGCCAAAACAATTTAATAAACCTTTAATTATAAATGTTGTTAAAGAACTCTTATGTTTATGCTATATAATTACCAGAAAGTTGGTATCTTACTACCACCGGGGTAGGAAGGTATAAGCTTTGATAGTAATTATCGGGGGTAATTGCATCCGTCAAGTCCATCGCCTTTTTGTCAAAGTAATTAGAGCACTTACAGAATTTGCCCTTATTATTTTTTTAACAATAAACGGTAATAATACGGCAACAAAAAATTAAATATCGTTATTGTTAAAAATATTATTTTTGACAGATTACAAAAATTGAAGGAGGGGAAACATTATATCCTAAGTTAATTTCCTTATACACAATTTATTTTACATATCAGGTCATCTATTGGTACCGTGCACATTTATAATCAGGTTCATTCTTCATAATAATACAACGCAGCAATAAAATTCAATACGAAAAATTTCCCAACGACTCGACAGTCTTACCCTATAAAACCATTAAAAATTTAAAAAGAAGGAAAAGTACTAAAAATGGTTCGCGGAAAACAGAAGTTTGAAGAAGGAAGGGAAAAAGAAGAATCCAAGGAAAGAGGAAGATAATTCCAGACAAAATAAATTATTTTTTTGAGTTTCTGTGAATGTGTAATTTATTAACAGTTGCTAATAAAACCGTAATGCCCTTTAATGTTCCTCAAAATGAAAGGAACGATTAAATAATATATTATCAAATTACAGTTTCGCACTTTTGTAACCACGTATACAAGTTAAAATTGTATCGGTTATCAAAACTTTGACAATAATGCATCGTAATACCACCAGCACAAATGTATCCACGATAAATGTGGCAATCCGATAAGAAACTTTGCAACTATCTGGAAATAAAAGGCCAGAAAGTTATATGAACTCGAAATCATTGGGGTGTGAAACGTATTTTGTGGCGTATATCGGGGTTTTGTCGTTGTAGCGTAAATCGACTTAGGAAAATAAAATTATAAACGCATACATAGACTATATTTTTGTGTAAAATCTGTCAATGTTCAAATTATCTTGCTTAATATTTTTATAATTACCCAATACTGTTCAATAGTTTTTTAGTTCAACCATCAATATACTGTTAATTGATGATAGGGGAACCAAGTTTAAGTTATAATCTGACTGGTGATATAAACCTACCAGTATGCTAGACTGATTAGTTACTTATCAGCACATTGACCCTATATTTCTAAATAGAGTTTTAACGGTTTTGCTAGTGATAATTAATAAAAACTATCTAAAATTCAATGTTGAAAGTCTGGCTGCCGACTTACGATTTGTTTATATACCGAGTGTTTCAGGAGGAACGCTCACCTCTATAACTTTTTTATTGTTCAAATTACAGAAATAAAAATAGGTGGGATTGTATGTGATATTATTTTGCATTTTATGACATGACGGACTTCATTTTTTCCTATTTGTCCGGTTTAACCAAAAATGACCTCAACTTTGGATTTTTAAATGGAACACCCAATATATTATTGTCTATATCGATTCAAAATACCATTCTAAATTCAACGACATCCCATCACTTTTTGAAAAATAAAAATAAAATAATTTTATTTTTATTGTTTCATCTAGATCGCTATGAACTCCCTAAAATGCTTTACTTCTAGCCAAATTCTTGATAAAAATGCACTTTTCAAGTATTGTGTTTTAAGTTTTTTACACACTTTTTAACTTTTTACGAAGGTTTTTAAAAGATAACTCAATTTTTTCAAATGGAATGGAAAAAATATAAATCACTTTTTTTTTCAACAATTTGATATTACACATCCTTATGTCAAATTAAAAAAAGGAGAGATAATTTATTAAAAACACCATTTCATGACAAAAAATACAACAAGAAGCGCAAGCGGCTTTGCATTTATCTAGGTACCCATGACGCCATAAGGCTAACAAACCAATGAACATAATTACAACTTTAAAATCTGTCATCATTTGCCTTAGAAGTAAACCATTTTAGGGAGTTCATAGCAATCTAGATGAAAAAATAAAAATAAGAAGAAAAATTTAGTGTCAAAAAGTCACGTATGGGGTGGTGTGTTGTTTAGTTTGGAATTGATATAGATTTAAGAATCAAAAGTTGAGGTCATGTCAGGTTAAACCGGAAGTGACCAATTGGAGTCCGTCATGTCATAAAATGCAAAATAATATCACATACAAACCCACCAAATTTTATTTCTGTAATTCAAAGAAAAAAAAAGTTATGGGCGTGAGCATTCCTCCTGAAATACCCGGTATTATGAAATAATTTGAAGCGACTAATAAAATAGAAGTTGCGAGGAGTTAAGACCTGCATTCTGATCACATCCATTTCTGAACATTGTCGATATGAACTCTCAAAAAAATTGTGTAGCTGATTTGGTAATTTATTAGACACATACAGTGTGGAACAAAATTTCGGCAACGGTAATTTTTCTCGTAAGCCAAAGTGCTTTAAACTTGAGATATATAGGTAAAAAATGGTTTGGCATTCATTGTTGATATCTTCAACGTTGACCTTTACATTTTGACCTACCGCTTGTTAGGTATTAATACTATATTTTGATTTTCTAATGTAACACCATGTGCCCGTGCTAACCCTTGGTTTATCTAATTCTCTATAGTTCCTTCATTACTATTTGTTTTATAAGTACATATCCACATTACGTTGTTACTTATTAGTATTAAGGTATTAACTTTAATTAGAATCATTCTCTCGTTTTTGGGTACTTGCGAAATTAAAGACATGTTGATGAAATTCCTTTCTGATCATACTTCCCACATCATGTTTATGTTCCCGATTGATGCATCTTCAATAGTATAGAACCACATTAGGAATGGAGTGTTCTGCATTTTGCCACTTCACCTCGCTGAAACCAAGGAGCTCTATGTCAAATCTACGTATTTCTAGGGCAGCGGCTGTTAAATCTCCGGACTTATAGAGGGCTCGTATGTTTAGTATTTATATGCAATGCAATGCAAAATGTATTAGTATGCAATAGTTTAAAAAAAGTGATACGTTAGTTTTTTAGTTAGCTTTTTTACTTAAGTTAATTGTAGTATTAAATTTACTAGTTATCAATGTCAGCTGAATCTATCATACTGTATAATTTATTAAATTATTGAGTAAAACGTTTTATATTAACCTGGTAATCGTGAGTTTGAGTTGTTAAATTTCCCAGGTAGCACAAAGAATCATATTTAGGTGAATCTTAGGAAGAAAGATCCACTCCGTTTGCCAATCCTCTACGACGGACAAAAATATCCTTTTTTCATTTCTTATGATACGAAAAGATATTTTCTTTTTAGAATCTAATAAAAAGAATTTTTATTACACGCTTAAAATTTAATTATACAAATAACCAATTCGCGTCTGGTAATAACGAACAAACTGAACGTACAACGAATCGCGTTGCTATAACGACCTCACCGGTGTTTATTCGCGATACGGCAGTTTGTTATAAAGCCCACAGCTGGCGATGACAGCCTAAATTCCCCAACATAGACGCCCCGTGGTGGTGGCTTGTTTCGCTAAATCGGAACAAAAAATTCTTATCTCGCATACGCGATGCATAGACACAGACAATTATTGTTTTGTCATTGCTATTTGTTGTACTACATGTATGAGGGGTGAAATGGGAATTTTTGGGGATCATTTTTAAGGTGTGTATTGTTATTCTAAATAAACGAGATGAAAGAGTAATATTTGAACAAATATATACCTAGTGGTCGCGGAATGTATTATAGTGTGTTTGTTATTCTCAAAGTATTTGAAATAATATGTTCATGTTTTAATATCGGTAAACGTTGTATCAGCGAGTCATGGGCATAAACGCTACCAAGCGAAAACATCTCGCTTTATGGTGTTCAATAGCGATTCTTATGGCATTAAAATATCCAATAACTCATATTGTTACTTCTTGGAAATCCTACCCTTGTTTATAGTGCGGTAGAAACCCTCTATTAGTAAATCCTAAACAATAAAACGAATTTTAAAAATCTACTTTTAAAGATATGTAAAATTTTGAGGCTTAATGTGGGACAATACTTGCATGAATAGATTAATCTAGGTAGGATATAGGTATTTTATTATTGATTTACAGATATTCTTAGTATATTTGAATATGAAACTGTTTAAATTTTCCCCTTCCAACCGTTTCTGGATAGTATATTTTAAGAATGAGGTTGTTTTCCTAATTTTGGATAGGATAATATTTAAAGTAGTTTTCCCCCTGAAATTCCTTATATCTTGATTCTGGATCCGCCCTTGATAGCATGTTTATTATTGTATATATTCTTATATCAGTTAGTATTACACAATGCACTTGTTAGACCATACCTGAAGTATGCATCGGTCATGTGGTTTCCCAAAGCAGATATTAATGGTAAGATGACACAGAGGATTCCGACGATGTTTAAGATATCTTAATGTTGTAAGATTCAATGTCTACCCTTATTTATTTTCCTACATAATAATATTAATTGGTATTAATTTTCTAATCCTTAACAATAGAAGAAAAATGAAAAGGTTAATAATAATTTATTAATTAAAATTAGTTATAAAGTATGAAGTTGCTGTTTTATTATAATACCTATTATATGTATCTGGTTTACCTGGTTAATTCAGAAAATAAGACAATATAGTAAGTTTCAACAATGTACAATAGCCAATATAGATTCTTAAAATATTATTTTTGCGCATTAAGTAATGCACAAAACTGGATAAAAGATTATTTTTCTGGTTTCTATTTGTTTACTTAGATATAAGGGAAAACTAGTGTGTAAGTGATCTCTTAGTTGTAATTACATACAATTATCTAATAAGTATTTGTAATATTGTAATAATATTTTTAAACTAAATAATTTTCAGATTAATATATAGTATTGATTAGACATTAAAACTAAAGATGCTGAAACTTACACCTATCTGTGATTGAGTTTAAATTTAACTTGTATTGTATTGTATTGTATTCGCATATACATCACGAGCAAAGCTATCTTCATAAAAAGTTATATATGTATACAGTGTATCCCCGGATCGATGCATGAATTGATGAAAACGACTAGAATTTTTTAGTTGAAACTTCATCTTCTGGGGCTCAGCCCTTCTTGGATAGAAACTATGTAAATGAAATGATAGAAACTATGAAAATATCATTCAGGAAAGATATTCAGAACGAAAAGCTGAGTTTTGCATTATTTTAATTCCACCCTCCCTAGAAGATATTATAACTTTTCTTGAATAAATTATTTTAATATGTTCAATAGGGAGAGTGAAATGAAAGTAATGCAAAATATCAAAGTAGGCATAAGACTTTAAAAAATTTTACTCAAACTCAGTTTTTATTCCTGGACATCTTTTTTTAATAACATTTTGTTATATCTCATAATATGCACTTGGGAGTGGGAAATAATATTTTCAATATTAAAATTATGACACAAACTGGTTTGTATCCAAGCAGGGCTGATCCTCAAAAAATGAAATGTCAACTCAAATAGTTCTTTTCACGGATTCGGGGACACATTATATTTAGATCTTTGCAGACAATTGCAGGAATGATTTAATTATAATCAAAGTAATCTGATTAGTAAATCAAGAGTTAAGTATTTGATTGCGAGAAAAATGTTTCCGCCAATGCGGTTGGTTGGTTAGTTAATTATTATTTAAAATCGTAGTTGGGTTTCAGCCAACTTAAATCTGTCTTAATTTAAACATGAGTAAATCAGCTAACGAAACACATTTCTGGATGTAGCCATGAACCAAACTATAGGTTGAAACTTCATTGCTGGCGATACATCTAACTCAGCTAAGAGTCGACGCAGAGCTGGCTAAACGAAACTTTTCACCCAGTTGTTTGAATGATTTGGCGTCCCAATTAGTCAGAAAATTTTTTTTATGTTTGAACTATGACACCCACTAGACTCTGAGAAGTCGCCCAGGCTTTAAACCTTTTGGATCATTTAGATCTGCCCCTAGCAAAGTCAATTAATGTCTGTTCTGTAAATTGTTAACCAATAAAAAACACAAAAATATTTGAAAAATGCTATGGACTGCACATTTCTGATGCAGTAAAAATTACCGTGGTTAAGAACCTTTTATGTGAGATTTAGAAGAAAATTGAATATTTTCGTGTAATTAAATGTCTTTGTTTAAACGTTTTTCAAGTAATTATTTTAGTTATTAAATTTTCAAAATTCTTGAATCTAATCCATGTACCTAATCTTATTACAGCACTATCCACGCTTAACTTCATGGCCCAAGAAAATACATATAACGTGATATATTATAAGTAGTGTTGTGGGAAAATCCGATGATTTTAATAATCGAGTACTTGATACTCGAGCGATTTTAATAATCGAGTGAATCGCTCAAGCGATTAGTCACTTCAAATTTTTATGACTAAGAAGAATGTATTGATATAATACCAGGAATTGTTTTTGTAAGTTTTAGAAGTTTAGTCTAGAGTTTTTATTAAGGAAGAACAGTTGATTCTGATTTTTTTTTAAATTATATCCTTTAATTTTTTTTAAATTTATAAACGACGCTGGCTAGCCAGTCAAAACCATGTCGCGATGAATCCACTAAGAGATTTGGTATACTTTTTTGTATGCACCTTCTAATTTATGTGCCTTTAACAAAGACATATGTCGTGTCAGCATCCTGAGCGTCAAACTCGATCGTCGCCAATCGGCACATTTCGGGTGGAGCGCGGCATCGACCGAAAATCGGGTATCAAGTTAAAGGCAACGCTTGAATTTATAACTAGAGTAGTATTTCCTATCGAGCCAAAAACTGCTCGAATATACGAGCAGTTTTCACTCGAGCGATCACACTACCAAGCAGCACATTTCGGTCGGCGTCAAGCGAAGCTCGGGTATCTAGTGAAAGTTGATAAATACGAAGCGACGATTTTCGCTTGAATTTATAACTCGAGCAGTTTTTTCAATAATGGAGATGTCGATTATTTCAATAATCGAGTACTTAAGGGGTTTTTCGCTCGAGCGATCACAACACTAATTGTAAATTCACACCTACCAACATTTTATAGGTACCTACCTATCCTTTCTATGAGTTTGTTTCTGCGTAATAATATATCGGTACCTATAATTTCTTCTTTTGCCAAATTTCCCAAACCTACAGGGTGGCCAATTTTAGTGCGGCAACTGTCAATATCTCGTGTACCATTAAAGAAAAATTCCTTCAAGAAACTTATTAAGGGTTGAGAGGTGCATATTCTAAAATTATTTTCGACTACAGGATGCATCGCTTCAACAAGGCGGAGTGTTAAAAATTTCATATTTTTTTTAAATAGGATACCTTATATATTTTAGATATTTGAATTCACCGTGAAAGTCTGTAGAGTAGAGCAATTATTTATATACATGTTTGCAATGTTGCCAAATAGATTGGAGAATTCCTTAAATTTGTGAGAAAACATGGTTAAGTGAAATGTGTAACATTTTATAAGTTATAATAATTTGACAGAAAATACTTTTATAACGGAAAGAGGAAGATTGACAGCAGTCTCATAAGGTATCATAGGTGAAAATATTTGAACAGGATGTTTTCTATTAACATGTCGATATTATAAACTCTTAACCTAATTTTCGTAAGTTTTTTAAATGAAATACCCTGTATTTAATTACCTTTTCTTGTAGACATTTTAATCCCCTTTAACTTTTGTTAAGGTTACTTATGTACTATATCTTTACGAATTTGGTGATATTTCACTTTATATTTGAACTCTAACAAAAAACTGGAGTCACACACTTAATAACAAAATGTAACTTTCAGTAAAAGGGGGGAAATCTTTACATTGAGTCAAAGATCACAATTGTTGGACCTGAAAGGTCATTATCAGCAGTAGAATAAAAATACAGTGCTTGTTGTATTATATGATATGCCCTATTTTCTTGAATATTTTTGCACCTCTTAACCTTTAATAGCTTTCCTCAAGAAAGTTTTCCGTTATCTTTAATGGTACAGGATATAGTGGCCTTTGCCGCACTAATTGCCCAACCTGTATATACATATTATTTGTGTGTTAATGATAAGCAAATATCTGTCAAATAAGATTAAAACAGTTAAGTACATGGTGAATAAATATATCTTTGGTCGGAAGAAATTAAGTGAAGTTAATTTTAGTTGGTGACTCTCAAGACTAGTTAGAGTGTACCTAGTTAATGGACGTGTAACCTTAATTCTAAACTTTCGTATATTAAATTTTAGGCAAAAATCCATGTTTTTGGTTTTGTTATAACGTAATTTTTCCTTAGTCCAAGTCATAATCAAAATTTCGAAATGACATTAATCATTAACGTTAAAAATAAAAAAGACGTGAATTAAGTAAAAAAAAGTATCTGTAATGTCAAAGAAAAGTAGAAATGGTACAAATTTAAACGGTTTATCTAAAAATTATCACCCTATTTTTCATGTGGTCATAGATAGAACTTCCTAGAATAAAATTGAAATCCATGATCTAAAAATGATCACCCTATTTTTCATGTGGTCATAGATAGAACTTCCTAGAATAAAATTGAAATCCATGCCATATTCAAAATTTCGGAATATCATTCATTACCCTTAAATCAAGAATCGAGTAAAAATAAAGTAACTGTTACGTCAAAAAAAGTGCAAAATTAAACGGTTTATTTAAAAATTATCACTCTGTTTTTAATGTGAGAATAGAACTATTTAGTATAAAATAAAAACAGGAACTCTGCAAATTTGCAATTTTCACTTACTTTAAAAAATAAATCGGTTAATTTATTTTATTTTTTATTTTATTTATTTACATTAAATAACTTTGCATTTGCATTAGACAAAGGATTAGAATATACCACGAGCAAGTTCGGGCGAGAATAGGGTTTTATAAAAAAAAATGCCCTTAAATCTCATATAATCCAAGAATTACCCAAATAAACCAATAGCTGTCGTGCGTACAAACGGTCTAAACTGTCCGAATTTGCTGTCGTAGCAAAATATGACCCTTGTCCTAAAATTTACTTTCCACAGAGTTGGAAACAGCCCTTTAAATGAAGTAGAAAGACCAGCCCGCACTGCGAAATTCAGCGTTCGAGACGTTTTAGGCAGGGAATTGCTTCCAACTGACGCCCGTCCCTCCGCAGTCATTTGATTGGAACAGCCGTTCATATTGGAGAAATATTATCGGGGAATGTTGGCAATCAATTGTGGACAGGGCTGGACTTAAGTTGGGCAACATACAGGGTGTCCCACCCTGAACCGCCTCGATCTATGCAGGGTGCCGTCTATACGGTGGATCACTATTTCTATATCCGAAACGATAAGAGATACGAATTAGTTTAGTATGCTATAGTGTTGCCAAGTAGTTTTTAATTTTAGAGATATTAAAGGAGATGTGGAAATTTATAAAATCTTTTCTCCAAATACCTCGAAAACCATTAATTTGATCAAAAAGTGTTTCATACAAAAAGTTATGGTTTTATATTCTCTATCCATTTTAACGTTTCTTTTAAATGAGACTTGACGTTTAAGGTATTGCTACCAACTAAAATATTTTCAATACGGACCTGCAATTTTTTTCCATATCTCGGACGAGGATCCAATTTGCAATTCAATGGTATATCACACACACAAGTATATTTTCTGATGTTTCGATGCTTAAATGCATCATCAAACCTTTTCTCTCTTCTTCCCAGTTTCTTATAAATTCCGGTTCTGTCCTTTAGTATTTCCAAATTACAAATCATACCCATTATATCATCCATATCATTTAAACTCCATTTTAATATTTTATTGAAAATTACAATTTATAATAAATTTTCATAATATAAATTTTACACACACTTCAAGTAGGTTGGTTCGGGTTCAACTATTTTCATCAATTGTTTTCAAAACCTGCTTTTGATTACTTTTTGCATTTTTTATTCAAATTTATTACACAAATCTATTTCATTTGGATTTCAATTAGAAATAGTTTTGATAAAGTTGAATTTTTTCATAATAGGAGCAAACATGGGCCTGAAGGAATAAGAAATCGAATAAGTTTCTCGCATTTTTTAGGACTTAAAAAAATATTTTCAATCACTTCTAATTAGTTTTGTCATATAAATATCAATTATTGTTCCACGATGGTTAGGATCTGATATGTTCTGAGTATAAACATGAAAGGACAAAACCGTATTAAGGGAATTTTTAGGTGATGATTGCATCGAAACATCAGAAAATATACCGTTGAATTGCAAATTGGATCAAGTCTCATTTTAAGGAAACGTTAAGTGAGTTTGGTAGGGAATGTAAAACCATAACTTTTTTGCATGAAACAATTTTTGATCAAATGAATGATTTTCTAGTTATTTGGATTAAAGATTTTGATGAATTTTCACATTTCCTTTAATGTCTATGAAACCTAGTTAGCAACTCTGTAAGCACATTATAAATAATCGCGGAAAAAGGCAACTTTTCTCTAATTTAAGCTACCTCGTAACTATTACCGTTTCGGTAGTAGCACACCATATTTATAACACCCTGTATATGAAAAACTGAAAATCTGAAAATTTTGAAAATCAGCCGGTATGCTGATAGGGGAGACTTATACAAACTTACCCTTATATTTAATGCTAAATAGAAAATAAATATGAAATTTGGTGGTTACCATTTGAAATTGTAGATTTTTTGCAGTTTTCTCAATTTCATTTTTGATTTTACCGAAATTAAACAATAAATATGGTATTTCATTTAAAATATGCAAGTTCAAGACAGCGACTTCCGGTATAACCGGAAGTGTCACAATATTAAAAATTTGTGCTCCCATTAACAGTAGCATACTGCCCAATTTTCAAAATTTTCTCGGTTCCCGGTGAGACACACTGTATAAAGGCGCGTTCTCAGAGCTACGTACTGTCGCCCGCGACACCAATACGTCATTACCCCTCATCCCCACGCTGATCTAGCGGTGTTGCCAGGTATCTGGTGATTTTTTGTGATTTATAAAATATACCGCCCCCAACACGAAACTGGTAACACCAGAAAACAGACTTTTTTAAAAAGATTTTCATGGACCATCGGATTATTCATAAAATCACAAAAAGATCAACAGATTTGGTGACATTTCACGAGATACCTAGCAACACTGCGCTGTAGTATTATTAATTTTTTATTTTGTTTTGAAATTTGAACCTCAGTTTTCCGAAATAAGTATTCGTTGTTTCCGAACAAAGGTAATTACTAATTATTTGGTCCTAAAATATTGTGAATAGTATGTACTTTTGCTTTTAAAATTTATTTGTTCATTACCTACCTAAATCCCACAAAATATTTAAATAATTTTTAATTACATTGGTTTTTTTAATCACATTGGTTCATTTTTTACTAACCAGAATAAATATACATATTTTGACGAGTAGAATACGAAAATAAAAATCAAATTTGACGCTGTCATCGAACAAATCTTTTAAAAAACAAACCTATAACCTCCGAGAGGGGAAAATTTTAATCCAACATCCGCATTCCACATACTCACACCCTTAAAAAACGTAAATATTGGCCTGCTGCAATCGGAAGAGATTAAGAAATGTGATAAGTTCAAGTTTAAAACATTAAATTTTAGGTTAAGCGAAAACCATAATATGGATGTGGACACAAATTCAAATTATATTCCTGTGGAAATTCTTCACTGTTCTGAAGCTGAATTTAGAATAAAGTTTATCTACAGAAGAAAGTGCAAGAGTTAATAATACTGGTAAAACATCATTTTGAATTAAAATTGTAAACTGTTTTTAAGGTCACAAGGTATTTTGTTAGCCCTTCTTTTGGCAATTTCGTAATGTTATCTAAAAATTAGTTTTGTAGCTCTATAGATGCCTAAATCTTATAATATAAATATTTTTAGATTATTGTAGATACAGATTACAAAGGGCAAGTATGCTCTGCACGAAGATGGCTTTGTATCTGCTTGGAGTGAAGATATAGAGGAGACACAAGCTAGTGAGGATAGTAGCCAAGCTATTGAAAGCCTGCTTATTACAATTAGTACAACGAGACCTAGGGTGTGGAATATGAATTATGAGGAGACACTGTCGGAAGGACCATGACTATGCTTTTAGACTTCCTTATTGGATGAAATTATATTAGAATGAAATGGTTCTCCTACCTACCTACTTAACAGTGGTTAATAAAAACTACCTAATAAGATATGTAAATGTATTTGTTTTTCTAGTGCATCGTAGCCTAAATACAGTAGAGTCTCGATGTAGTGCACGCGTGTGCTACTCTACAGTTTATAATAAAAAATACAGGAATAAAACTAGGCGGTTTTCATTACATTTATATTTTGAGCTCTAAAATGCACAAATTAGTTAATTTAGTCCGTTTTTTTGGCTTGTAACGTTTTTTAACGAAATTAGCTCTTTAGTCTGGAAGAATAGTCATATTAAAATACACTGCCAGACATTATTCAAAGATTTCGCCGCTTTCATTATCAGACTCAGTATGATAAATTATTCAAAACGAAATTTGTACAAAACAAATTGCTTCGATTTAAAAAACAATAACAAATTATTGTAAGGTTAGGTTTCACCCGAATGACAAGTGACAGACGTCACCCCCTACAAAAGGAGTGGGGGACTGTCGCTGCGACACGTCGAAGCTCTGAGAACGCGGCTTAAGAAGATATAGATATGGAGTAAGACGAAATTAAAAGGAAGTTTACTTACAACTGTAATTTAATTATTTTTTTGAAAATTTCGATATAGTTCCTTGACTACCTCCGTAAATGTTTCTTCTGATGCATGTATATTTTTTAAATTTCCTATCTCATTTATATATAAACAATACCTATGGTCATGGCCGTCACATTATCGATACCGCAGGAATAACGGGAAAAATTCTTATATGCATAAATATGTATGAGAAATTTGTTTTTTTACTAAACACCTAAAGATCAACAAATAATGCTACAATAAGGATAAATAATAATGATAAATAGCTATTATCCAGGATATGGGCCCCGTCGAGCGCCTAATTGTAAGTGCAAACTACACGGTAGTTCCTCATGCCGCGTATGTCAGGCTCTCTAATAGAAAATTAAAAACGTCCATCTAGTTTGATGCATTTAAACGTATATAGTTTATGTTTGAGCGTGAAATATGCAGCGTGATATTGACGTCTATGTACTTGCACACTAAGCAAAACTTGTAGTATTTTGCTAAACAGTTAGATATCAAATTAATTATTATTTTTTCTAAGAAGAAGGTTAGAACATAAAGCCGCAGAACGCGTGAAAGAGAACTGGTTACACCGTTCTTTCGTACTGGGTAGTAGAAGCTAGCCGACATTACAAATTGTTTTCCATATATGATATTACATCATCACCTTGTCCGTATTAAATTCCCTAAACTTTGCTGATTTAAAAGACGATAGGAACGTTTGTCAGTGGGGCAAAATAGGACAAATCATCATAATTACGTCGTTAGACTACTTGATCTAGTATGCATATATTAATAACTGTTGGATGTTTAGCGCACAATGTTTAAGAGATTAGACGATTAGAATTGTTTCCTTTCCGTCTATCTAACCCACGCCTCTGTGGATTATCCTCCATGTTAAATTATTTACACTCAATTGTTACCATGTAACCATAATTAAATTATAGTTTTAAGCATGTCCTAACCAGGATATTAATTGGTCCTTGTTTAATACCGTATATAATTATAAACCTCTCGATAAATAAAGTGTGGATGGACAAATTGCGTGTATAGATGTTACGATTGGGATTTACAAGTACCTAGCCAGTTTAGCAGACACTTTTCTAAATCTAGTTTTGAACCATTACGCTATAATCTGAAACCAGATTCATAAAATTAAGGAAAAGTCTAAATAAATGAAATAATAGCTAGATTCAAGACTTAAAGTTAAATTTTTAAGATTTCTTCCTAATTTATGCGGCATAGACTCTACATATCAAGAAGTTAATCAAAAATCGGCGGCAGTAAACTCGCAAACAGCGGCATACTTTTAAATTTTATAACGAAGTAAACTCGGAAACATTACACCTCCTAAACCGTCACCAGTAGGTTGCTTCTCATGACCACAGCTCTGATAACTAACTACGAGTATACGCTAGCTCTGGTTTCACTAGGAATCTGTTTTTATAAATGATATCGGCAAGGAATTAGATGTTGACTACTTAATATATGCTGATACTTTTAAAGATACCTCCATTTTATGAATAATAAGTACTTACATAACATCGGCTTAAGATTGACAAATGCATTTTTGAAACAAACGTTAAGTTACTATTGTAAGAAATCGGCTTTGTCAGGTCATAATACCATATAAATATATATGAAAAAATTATTTCCTAACTACCTAAAGATACCATATACAATAAAGATGACAAATAATTATAATTATAAGCAAAACTTGTCGTATTTTTCCACACTTAGACCAAAATACTAGTGATGCGGTACTCGAGTACAAGAATCGAAGTAGAACTCGATTCTTTAATGTACTCGCCTAACTCTAATACTTGTCTCGAGAATCAAGTACGGTATTCGAGTACGGAGTTAAATTACTACTTTTCGATTGGAACTAGTTTTTCTGCGAAACAAAAACTATTTTTGCGTCTGAATAAAACGTGTTGTTTAATTTTGAACACTTATATTTAAGTTTTAATAATAAAAAATGAAAAAATTTTAACACAATTAATGACAATAAGAATTTAAAAATATTATCAAAAAAAATTTCCACAAGGTTGGTATGAATCCCAGGGTTTCTGGACTTAAATTTATTTACTATTTTGTAATAGTAAAAAAATATTTATTTAATTTAAGATGTAAAACTTGGGAAACCACCACTCCAAGGACGAATTGGATGGAATTAGTAATAAATAGATAATAATATTTATAATACCATCAGATATAAATACTTCTGAAAAAGGGAACAGTTTTACGAGAACATTCTTCTTCCCCCTCCTTCCAACCCGACCACTCCTTATATACTAGAGAAAAGTCAGAGTGTTTTGGTTTGTAGGTATACTGAACAGAAAAATCTATAATTAAACCAAAACAAAAAATAGGACAAAATAGTATTTAAGTATGTGCTGTAACTCTCAGATGATAGATTCTATCTGGCAAGTAGATTTAGAGCACAGAAATATCTTTAAAACAATCTTTGCACTTATTTGTACAACTATTTCTGCTCACTTCACAGAATCCGTCTTCCAATGCAGATGCTTTCACACATTAGCGCAGGTCTTTTTGTAACACATAAGGAATTTTCCAAACATTGTTCACCAAACGGCCCACCCACCTCACCTATTCGAAAAGAGGGCAGAGGGCAGTGGGTAAAGGTGCAACCAGATTTCTTGCTATTACAGGACAAAAGGAGACGAGGGACGTATACATAGTAACCAAGACGAACCTTTGTTTATTTGCATTTTGTTCGAGTTTGAAAATGATGGGAACTGATCCCGAGCGATTATAGGCGAATCCCTGGATTTTTTCTTCTCTCCTCCTGCAATAACCCTTCCCTCCGTTCTCACTTAAATAGAAAATCATTTTATTATAAATGTATGTTGTATTTTTTCAGTAAACTTTTTCAAGCAAATATATGCTGTTTTAAAAAAGTTTTTGAATTGAGAAAAAAGTGGGACAACTTTTTCTACTGCTTAAAAGTTTTTGAAGTATCCTACCGATCTATGCTAGCCACGTCATGTGCGAGAAAAAGTGTAAAAACCCTAATATAAAATTTGAATATACCTACCCATTTTTGCCAGTTCTTTTACCTTGATCTTTAAAGTTAAACGAAGTTGTCAGAACGTGTAATACGCGAAACCCCGCGGAGTTTTTTACATTTATTGTTTTTCCTTTTATGTTTTCCGTGCTCCGAGATATTTCTTTTAGGGCAAAATAAGGTAAATACTATAATTTGCTACTTGACGAGATGCTTGCTTTATATATCGAGAAAGATTTTTAAAAATGCGAATCTAATAGTCTCTCAAGAAAATCAATAGTATTATTATTTTAGATGGAAAATCTTTATAAAAAGGATCACTCATCATACTAACTTGCAACTGTTTCATTAATTACAGGTGAAAACCTTTATGAAGTTCGTTGTTTATCTTACGTTTTAAGCTAACAGAATTTTTCAATTTTTTAAGGAAACGTAGACCAATAATTATTTCATAAAGAATATAACGCAATAATTTAATAATTTTAGAGAGAAATTCAATTTCATTCGCAGCATCTTCTGCATGTTGTATTATGAATTCCTTCACAATTCGAGTTCCGCAGGAGATACGATTTTACATGGTTGTGGCTAACACTACTCCGAATCCGAGTCCGAAAGTTTTAAAAATGTAGTTCAAAATTTTAGTTGAAGACCAAACGTTGTTTCCTACCTCATTGGTAAGGTTCATTAATCTTAAATTTATACTGTAAGGAATCTTAAAATGTTTCTGTTTTTTTGTCCATTTTTCCTAAAGTGGTTTAAATTTAAAACTTTTCTAATTTGGCGATTATGGATTTAGAACGTCAAGTGTAGGTCTGCTGTTGGATTTCAACTAACTAACCAGACAAATTTCACTAGAAGATCAATAACTGGCAGAAATGATTCTTTAACAACCAAAATAGTGCGGTTGGATCGTTTATTTCGCCACAACTTTGAATGTGGGCTGCCAATATCATTAATGTCATAATCAAAGTTGTCTAGTTAGTTAATTATTTTTAAAATCTTCGTGAAATCCAACATATATCAACTAATTGGTTCATGCATTTAATAAAAGATGGCAGTAAAACATTTCTAGCTGCAATTTCCCAAAAAATTTAAATCCAAACATGCATCAATTTTACCTCTCTTTTATAGCTCAATAACCAAAGTTATGCTGTTTTATTTTAGTAAAACATAGAATTCCTACAAAAATAATTCAAAAATTAAACTTTATCTCATTAACGAACAACATTATACTAAGGCTTGTTTAGGTCAAACCCATTATTTCCATGTGTCGAATATGTGCTTACTATTGATGATTATAGACCACCCTGTATGTATATTTTTTGAATGTCAATTTTAAAGTTTTACTCTAATAGCTTTGTTGTTAGCAGATATATCTTTTGTTAAGAGTCAAGGCTAGTGTCGCTTCGCCATTTCGATTTTTCATCAATATTTCGATAGTCTTTCGTTTTATCGTAAAAGCGACGAAGTCGGTTTTTGAGATCCAATAACCTGGAGTTTAGGAAGATAGAAAGTTGGGACTGAAAAACTTTCTAGGGCAGTGTATTAATTTTCAAAAGTTATTTTTAAAACATATTATTAAATGAAGCTAATAAATAAAATGACAGAAATAAATACTTTTTATCGAGAAGTTAATAGAGAAAATGAGGAACGTAAAAATCAATTTAATACTGGAATCACGTATATCATTTTCCTTCGGTATTCTTATATCTTGACCCTCAAAATCAAACAAAGTTTTTTGAAAGTGTTATAGGTAAAGTCCCAACAGAGCTTTCCACATGTATTGTTATCGGGCCTTTCTTTGTATTTCGATATATCTTTTGTCGTGCTGAAAATAATGTTATTTTTCATTCTTACGGAGCCATTCGATTTATAAGAAAAATATGGAAGAAGATAGGGAACAGAATGAAGTAAAAATTTCAACTACCCCTAGACAAAGTTATTTTAAATGCAAATCCATATTTACCATGTACCTACATGGTTCGTGGTTCGTGTGCGCACGTTGGATTTGAATCGTTGGAGGTTATATTCGTTGGGAAAAATACCTCAGGAAGGTCGTTCCACAAGGATGTAGTCCTCCAGATGAAAGAATTCTTAAATAATGAAGTTCGAGGAGTACTAATTCTAGTGATGGTCGAATCTGGGCTTTGTATAGTGTCAAAAGTTGTTGAGGTGTGTACAACTTTCTAGTTCGGAAGAGTACCCCAAGCTTCTGAGAAGCTATCTTGGCGATTGCCACAACGTGGTTATGCCCAGACATATTTCCTACCAGATTGACGCCCAGCAAATTAATAGCTGAAGCCAGTGGGATTGCGTGTCCGGCCATGACTATTTCCGGTTCTGTAATGTTAACCTTTTTAGAGAAAACTGCTGCCTGGGTTCTTTGGCGTTAAATTCGACTTGGTTACTGTCACCCCAAGCCAAAATTTCTTCCAGGTCTTTGTCATGAGATGTGCGTCGGCAGCCGATGTTTGCGCATTCAAAGAGAAAGATGAGATAAGTGTGCTATCGTCAGCAAAACTAAATATCGGATTTTTAGTTTTCACTAGAAGGTCATTAATGTAGAGTAAGAAGAGAGTGGGAGACAATATAGACCCTTGAGGAACACCGGCATTGATGGTGAAGGTGTCTGAGTGAAATCCGTCAATCGCCACTTGCAGAGAGCGGTCCTTAAGAAAGCTAGACAACCATGCACAGAATCGACTGGGCATACCATAGGATCGCAGTTTACTTATTACTTAGAAGCCCCCTCATGCATCTTCTTGCAACATTTAGAATTTTAACATCAATTTTACGATAACTGGTTTTTGTTTCCTGAAATATTCAAAAGTAAGTAAGTATAAAGAATTACTCTACCCTATACATATGCTAAGACCTAGCTAGTAACGATATTACTCAATTTATTGGAAAGGAGATGATACCGTGACAGCACCATGCTTGTTGGTCTAATGATATAAAAATATAAATATCAAAATATTTACCAGAAAACAAAGTCTTATTCAAACTTATTGCCGGCTCATTGTTCGACCATACCTTCGTTATTTATTAAATTTAATATGATAAAAGCGGTTTAAGTCATGTTCAGTTTTAACAAATAATATGAGAACAAGTTATACAAAATACTCTTATTGTTATTTGTAATGAGTTATTGCTTCAAATAGAAAACTACTTGAATGTGTTAATTGACCATATCTTTTTCTATAATTTAGTTTCGTGAATGTTATAAATATTATGTGTTATTATTTACGTATGTGGGGAAATTTTGGGTTGTTCTAGTATTTAAGTTTAGTTGGTCAAATCTATTAAGAAATGTACTAATATTTATTTATTTATTTAAGTCAAATTTAAATCAGATGGGTCTATGACTTTGCTTTGATTATGACAAAGTATATACAGTGCGGACGTAAAGTAAGGAATAAATTCATTATCTCGCAAACTACAATTTTTTTAAAAAATCGCTCGGACCCTTCGATTTTGTTTTTCGAACGCGCATATTCTGACATAAAATGTAGATATACAGGGTGTTGCAAATAAGAGTGACACAAAATTTTTTTCTTAAATATAACCCACTGAATATTATTGCATGTACGGATTCTTCGAAAAATCCTAAACATTTTTCATGTAGCATGTCTATACCTTAGCCCAAGCGTTTTGGAGTTATTCTCATTCAAAATTTGAAAATCAGATATTTCGCAATCAATCAAGACTTGCATTGATTCATGCACGCTGAGGAAAACCTGTAGTCAGCATGCGTGAAGCGCAAGAAAAGTCAAGTAAGCTTTGGAGTTATGATGCAAGAATCAAAAGAATTAATGTCAATAGTTACTGTTATTGTCAGTTTTATGTGTATTTTCCTAACGTTTTACTAGATTTCAAAAGACTCATTTCGTTTTTCATAACTAAATTAAATTAAAATGCGGCTCACTGAGAAACAGTGCATGGAGGTTTTGATGATGATGGGCTACGATGATAGGGTTAGAACACAGCAAGAAACTTGTGAGTTATTTAATCACAATATCACAATCAACAGTAAGCAAAATTTAGTACAAGTTTAGGCAATTCGGTCATGTAAGAGATGTCCCTAGATTTGGTCGTCCTCAAGTTGATGAAAATCAACAATTAGAAGTCTTACTGATAGTTCAAGATAAACAGCATGTGGTGTCTAGGCAGGTAGCAAGTGACGTGGATATTGGAAAAACAACAGTTCTTAAAATACTGCATACAAATAAATACCATCCTTATAAAATGCAAGTTCTCCAAGAACTTTTGGAAATAGACTTTGAGAGGCGCCTTGAATTTTGTGAGCGTTTACAGGATATGTGTTTCGTAAACAGAAATTTTGTAAAAAATATAATTTTTTCCGATGAGTCCACATTTTGCTTGAATGGTGACGTAAATACCCAAAATTATCGATATTGGTCCGATGTAAATCCACACTGAATGAGGGAAGGACACACACAATTTAATCAAAAGATCAATGTGTGGGCTGGCGTTGTCGATGACATTGTTATAGGGCCTTTCTTTTTTGACGGAAATTTAACAGGCGAGAGATACTTGAGTTTTTTAGAACAAGAACTTGTTCCAGCCCTGGCCACCCTTTTTCCTGAGTTAGAACGTCCCGATTTGCCACATCATAATATCTGGTTGCAACAAGATGGTGCTCCCCCACATTTCGCTGTGGGAGTTCGTACATATTTGGACGATACTTTTCCAAACAGGTGGATTGGAAGAGGTGGTTTTATTGAGTGGCCGCCAAGGTCACCCGATTTAACACCACTCGACTTTTTTTTATGGGGATACCTTAAGGGAAAAGTATTCAAAAGCCAGCCTGCAAATTTAGATGATTTAAAAGATCGCATCCGGCAAGAAATTCGGCAAATTACACCCCAAATGGTTCGAAATGTTCAGCGAGAATTTGTAGATCGGTTAGGCTATTGTCAGTTGACCAACGGAAGACACTTCGAACATTTACTTTAGACAAATTATTTTTAAGTTCACCTAACTGTTTTTTCGATAAATAAGACATTTTTAAAATAATTTTATTCTTTGTTTTCTACATGACTCTTTCCACTTTTCATATTTTGAATGAGAATATCTCCAAAACGCTTGGGCTAAGGTCTAGCACATGCTACATGAAAAATGTTTAGGATTTTCCGAAGAATCCGTACATGCAATAATATACAGTGGGTTATATTTAAGAAAAAAAAAATTTTTGTGTATATCTACATTTTATGTCAGAATTTGCGCGTTCGAAAAACAAAATCGAAGGGTCCGAGCGATTATTTAAAAAAATTGTAGTTTGCGAGATAATGAATTTATTCCTTACTTTACGTCCTCACTGTATAACATGTAGTTTGAAACGAAACCTTCAAAAAAACAATCCGATCGATTACTTTTTAGGGTTTTCGTTCATAATAATCGAATTTGATGATTCTCGTTAAATGTGCTAGGGTAGATTTCCATTATTGTGAAGCTTTAATGTACTGGCGAGAAATGTTTTTGCTATTGGGGCAAGAAGCAAAAAATGAAAGCCCTTCCCTCATCAACCAAAGGATGAGCACTTTTTAACGGAGCAACATATTTGTCGTACTATGAAAAGATCATTTCTATGGTCTGAGCGCAATTATTTTTATCAAAAACTTTCTTTCGAGAAAAATTCTATATTTCCATATGTGACATAGCAAATTTGATTTATGGTCTGTTATCTAAATATATAAAATAATTCGACATCTGTTTAATTTTGATGTGTTATCTTGTGAATTTATAGAAAACCAAAACTGTTGTAAGATTTATTTGGAATGAAAATCGGGTTTTAATTCATGTTCATTCTCGCGAATATTATTGTTTACTCGCTAATATTATAGTCGATATTATAATACAGACTTCACAAGATCTAGTTCATAGTTTAATTATTTTTAAGTAACTGATACTTCCTTATAATATATTTCTATGGAACACACGTCGTGCAAGTGCCCAGTGTTGCCAAATGGCAACAGCAACTTTACCACCAATAAAACTCTAACTTTAATTTTTTGTCTTAAAAGTGTTTCCTGATGATCCGAAGAGAAAAAAATTATTACGGTGTTATTTGGTTGATGCCTCGTCATTAATGTAATACTTATTTATTGGGTTGTATTTAAGGTATAAATTAAATTTGTTTCATGCACAACGAAGAAAATATCATAAATTTAAAAATCATAGTAAATATCCCCCTTTTTAACCACTTGAATTTTAGGACGCAATTCATTGGAGCAGAAAACATGCAATTTATCGCTAAAATTTAATAAAACCATAAAGACATCAGCACGCAATACACGCCCTAATATCGCCAATTATATTTTATGAAGAAAAATTAAAACTTGGTGAACAGGCAACGACAATTTAATTGTGGAACTAACTGCGTCATTTGTTAACAAACCATCATATTTCGGTATGTATATGCTACAAATACTTTTGCAATAGTACTGCATTATTGAATATACAGGGTATCTTATCGGGAACGGCCTCCACCTATACAGGGTGATTCACGGTGGATGGAACGTAAGACGTTTCTGGAGAACGGGGATCAGTTTGTTTTGAAAATTTGGTTTTCCAGATAACGGACCATGGTCTACAGTTCTAAAATATTTTCAACAATGCGGCGTTGCCGCTTCTACCTAAAACCGGTGGCAAAATCGTTATTTTAAATGGAACTCCCAATATATTTATACATTTTCAGGTTCTACATCTATTTCTGAGCAACTTTTATTAATACTTTCCTATATCTATCCGTTGCCGTTTTTTAGTTATTAATTAATTTTCATTTTTTTTAACGAAAACATGACTTCTAATAAATATGGTTTTCTCCAAACTCTAAAACATTCCTAAGTTGAAATGTTGCCTACGGTTTAAAAATGCCTTTGGGTATTTGCTTTTTTTAGTCATATCTGAGTTCAAGCATACAGAGTGCTCCAAAAATAATTGTTTGTAGGTTACTTGAAAAAATGCCCGAAACTTCATTTTTCAAATGGGACATCCTGTATATCAATACTGATTTGGAAAGATGATGAAAGTAACTTTCTAAAAATATATACTTATACATATTTAACTCTTCAAGTTTTTGATTTATAAGCATTTCTTTGCGAAATTTTGCAAAACATGTAAATTTCAACGACTTTAGTAGTAGGAGACCATGAAAACAATTGGTAGTGCCATTACAACTATATTTTTAGCGGAAGTGTCATTCCTTCATTTGTAATTTTAAGTTGGCGGTACAATGGGAGATATTAATAGTTACTCAAATGCAATTATAATGAATTTATTTATTATACATGGACAGTGTGATAAGATTATAGGCAGAACGTGTAGAAAATTTAATGAAATATATCCAGATTTATCAAAAATGAATATCAAGAAATTTAATCGAATCCAGAACAATTCAACATTAAAAGCACCAAGAAAAATATACTTAAAATAATTAAAGGTTTTAAGAATGTCATTATAAAAATTTCTTAACCAAAGGTTCGAAATGTTGGCCATTAACGTCTAAACACTTTAATAAACGCGTATTGACATCACATTTAGCGCGTCTGATAACATGGGGATCGATATCTTCAAAGGCTTGATGCACTCGACGCTCTAATTCTTCTCTGGTATTTACCTTTTCCTTTAGTGTACCCCATAAATACAAAACTAAAGGAGTAATATCTGGCGATGTTGGGGGCCAATTCCACGATCCCAAAGGTCTGAACCATCGGTATTCGAAAATTCGATCCAGCTCTGTAGTTCTGCGGAGCAATGAGCTGGAGCCCCATCCAGTTGATACCAACAGCTACGGTACTCTTCAAGTGAAAGCCTGTCTGTAAAATATTCGACCACTGTTGTTAAAATATCCAAGTACTTCCTGGAATTGAGGTTTTCCTCGTATATCAGATCCCTAATTTGATTGTCCATTAGCAAACAAAAAATAATAAAACTAAATTTTTCCTGAAATTCTCCTTTGTAGCATGCGGATTTTTACTGGTCCAATAGTGATTATTACGTCGACTAAAAATACCTTCTCTCGCAAATTTTGACTCGTCGGTCCATATAATTTTGCTTTAAAAATTTGGATCCTCCTGTGTATGTGTTAGTAACATTTCGCAAAACTCGACTCTTTGCATAAAATCTTTACGTTTAAGAGCTTGAACGGTAGTAAACTTATAGTCGTGCATATTATATTTTTTTAAAATTCTTAGCACAGATGAAAATGTAATGCCCAAATCTTCTTCGGTCCCACGTATGGGGGGATATGCATGAAAGTATGCCAAAACGGTAATTTTGTTGTCTTCATTAGAAGTCACTGGTCTGGGCAAATTTCTTAGTGCTTTTAATGTTGAACCAAAATCTCTGAAATTGTTCTGGATTCGATTAAATTTCTTGATCTTCATTTTTGACAAATCTGGATATATTTCATTAAATTTTCTACACGTTCTGCCTATAATCTTATCACACTGTTCATGTATAATAAATAAATAAATTCATTATAATTGCATTTGATTAACTATTAATCTCCCCCATTGTACCGCCAACTTAAAACTACAAACGAAGGAATGAAACTTCCACTAAAAATATAGATGTCATGGAGACTAACAATTGTTTTCATGGCCTCCTGCTACTAAAGTTCGCAAAGAAATGTTTATAAATCAAAAACTTGAAGAGTTAAATATGTATAAGTATATATTTTTAGAAAGCTACTTTTATCATCTTTCCAAATCAGTATTGATATACAGGATGTCCCTTTTGAAAAAATTAAGTTTCGGGCATTTTTTCAAGTAACCTACAAACAATTATTTTTGGAGCACTCTGTATGCTTGAACTCAGATATGACTAAAAAGCAAATACCCAAAGGCATTTTTAAACCGTAGGCAACATTTAAACTTAGGAATATTTTAGAGTTTAGCCAAAACCATATTTATTAGAAGTGTTTTTGTTAAAAAAAATTAAAATTAATTAATAATTAAAAAACGGCAACAGAAAGGTATAGAAAAGTATTAATAAAAGTTGCTCAGAAATAGATGTAGAACCTGAAAATGTATAAATATATAGGGAGTTCCATTTAAAATAACGATGTTGCCACCGGTTTTAGGTAGAAGCGGCAACGCCGCATTGTTGAAAATATTTTAGAACTGTAGACCATGGTCGGTTATCTGGAAAACCAAATTTTCAAAATAAACTGATCTCCCGTTCTCCTGAAACGTCTAACGTTCCATCCACCGTGAATCACCCTGTATATGAAATACTGTACTTAGGAAAAATTTGAAAATTGGACAGTATGCTAATGTTGATGATTGCAAATCGACTAAAATATTGTCAATATGGTGGCACTTCCGGTTATACCGGAAAAACTTGCTTATTTTAAACGGAACATCCTATTTATTTTTACATTTTTGGCTCTAAGCAAGATTTTAGGCTGATTTCGTATATCATGTCCTATACAGCATGTTTGACATATTTAAGGTTTTATGTCTAAAATGACATTTGCATGACATGACCTTTAAATAATTATTATTTTTTCCTATAGGAAAGCCTTTATTATTATTATACATTTGGGTTGGACCCCTTGTTGAAAAGGACTGCCTTAATCAGATTTTTTATAATATTTTGATATCCATTAATACAATAAACAATACATAATACAATACAATTAAAAATTAAATTTAGAAAACTGGAGAAAATCGACATTTTCAAATGGAAACCCCAAATTTTATATTTTTTTTATTTACAATTAAAAATAAGGGTCAGTTTGTAACAAGTTGGTTATTCCGAAAATTTTTAGTTTTCGAAATATTACCTATTTAATATAGCGCTTTTGCGGCGGATTTTAATTCAGTTACTCCTAGTTGGGTGGAGAAAAATACTAAAGAAATGTCTGAAGCTGTCACTTATCATTTGAAAATTATTAATAATCATGCCGGATCGCTTAAATTATACAATACAATAAATGCATTTATTTATTTTAATGTCACAAATTTATTTCTTTGGAATTTGACTATTTTTCAAGGCCATTAAAAATATTAAATTGGCAAGATTTCGTAAACTAAAAATTCTCGGAATAGACAACCTTACACAAACTTACTCTTATTTGCTTGCATTTGAAAATGTAGATTTTTTGAAATTTTCTCAATTTCATATTTCATCTTCTTTTTGAACACCCTAGGCCGCTTTTTCACAACTTACTGATGCTAATGAGAAGTTATATAAATATGTAGTAATTCCAATTTTGGACTAAAAAACGACAAATGATGGTTCGGCTTGTATCTGTTACCTGTGTTAAATTTGTTACAGATAATATGTAATAGACGCTAGCAGACACGTGACATGGTCGGTGTTACTTTGACTTTAATTCTATCTGAAGCACTACTGACTTTATTTCTTCACGATACACTAAAAGAGAACTACCTAGCTGAAAACTAGATAAAAAACTAACTAAGAACTAACTTAATAATAACGAAGGAGTCATTTATAATAACTAAATATGACGTATTTCTTTGTCAACGCGATATTTATCCTTTCATGGTATTTCCAGGGTCTTAAAATTTTCCTATAACCAAAAACGGATTAGAATGATGTATTGTATTAGTGTTGTATTAGTACATTAGTACTTATTTTTATTCGCTGACAATAATATAAAAATATAGGTCGCAGTTCTTCAAATGTCGTATAAAGAATAAAAGAAACTCTTGTTTTGGTGACTTAAGTATCTTGATAGTATTTTACCAAATGCCTTAAATAGAAATAAGTAAATAAAATTCCAGGTCTACGAGTCTTCGGTCAAGTCTTAGTTCTTAGTATCTAGAAATTTTCTATTTTAAATACGCAGAAAGTTGTCAGCGGAATGGTTTGTGACATCATATGCACCAATTAAATTAACCAAAGGAAAAATATAAACTTTAGTTTTAAGTTTTCGGTGTGTGTTTTGAAAATATTTTTGAAAAATTTTGATTTTTTTCCGAAATAAGGTACAATTTTTTTTAATTATCGATAAAAGATATGAGCTATTTATTTTGCTTTTATTTTACAATGAACAAAATATTGTCGCGACTATTTTTCAAAATTTTAAATAATTTTCTTAAGAGCTTCTTGAAAAATCTTACTTTATTTATATTATATATATATTTATAAAGCATAATACCTTGTTTCACGGTAGTTTAATGTACATTAAACTTGTTACAGATCTTTATTCCTAACCAAAAAACTCTAGATGCCCGTACCAAGCACGAGTTCAGCACCTCAGTAATTAAACACTTATTTTGTATGATTACTTAAATATGTTTAGAACGCTACTGTTTTACCAAAAAATAATTTAAAGAATTGAATAACTCATAAGTTAAGGTTGTCAATTATTAAAAATAACGTAAAATGTAATTATTCGCTCCCCCTGTAGCTTTATTTGGTGAAGCCAGAAAAAATTTAGGGTACATACAAGTAATAAAATATTTCCAGCCAATCTAATCAAACACTACAGGCACAAAATTCGCTTGATAATTCGAATTGGGACAGAGAATTCCCCCGATGACATCGTCGCGTCGCTTCACATCGAATCGAATTCACTGAATTATTTAATAGCAGCAAAAACTGGAAAATACTACATGCACACAGTTGCACAAGTGTAGAAATAAACTAATTAATTATTAAATGACAAAACTGTAATGTATTTAAAAAAATTTGGTTTTCTTTGATACCACAAAACAATATAATGTTTACAAATCATTTCTATATTTATCAAATTTAACTAAAATAAATCACCATAATTTCTAAATTCACGAATTCCTATAAAATTTGTCAAGCTCAGGTTCAGATTTTAATTCCATATGCTGGATTTTAACGTTGATTTGACCGGCATATGAAGGACAAGTTCTTAAACTTTACTATAAATTGCAGTATATCAATTTATATTTTAATTCACCAGAAAAAAGTATACACTGTCAACTTCAGGAATATGTTTTCAATTTAAATAGGCATAGAACATGCAATATATTCCAACTATTCTTCTCGATTGTTCAAAATTACTTAATTTAGTAATCTTAACTCTATCTATAATGACATTATTTTAAATTTTTTATATATAAATTGTAGCACTGTGTTCTGGTAATATATGTTGCAACATTTAAGATTTAATATAAAGGAATAATTATAACCAATGTAATTTGGCTACTAGGTTATAACAAGAAAAATAAGTAAAATAAGATGACAAGTGAATTTAAATTAACATTTAAATTAATACATTCATGTACAGATTTTTCTTTTTGTTCCAAACAATCAGTTATTGTGTGCCCATGACAAATTAATCAAAGATATCACAGAATTTTCTTTTGTTTCAAACAATCATATTACATCATAAAACGAATTTATACACTTAATATCGGGCTGCAAAAAGATACTCATTAATCAGACAACTTTAGCTTTGATATTTGCAGAAATAATCTTTTGCCACAGAATGATCGAAAGAGATACTGACGCCATAATTCCTGAATACGAAACCAACCCATAATACATTTAAAAAATAGTATAAAATCTTTAAAAATCTCATATCTTAAAATATTGTGACTATACATAATACACTCTGTCATGCCTTAAAGTGTTATTACAGTTCACTGATTGTGCCCTCTAATTTCTAAATCTAGACACCTGCTCTATTATTCTTTATGTTTCCATGATAATGTGACGACGTTCTTTATATTATTATAATATAATATTCTTAGTAACAATCATGACAACTACATCTATATAAAAACAATAAGGTAAACTTTTCTGTGTTTCTGAAAAACATATTTTATATAAATTAACGAAAATAACAATCCAACTTGTAATAAGACAGATTAAGAAACTTTTTGTTATTCTATTCTATTTGTATAATCCCAACGTTTCACTATTTACGCATTCAATTAATTTTTACTACTTCCTTTAAACCCATCCGTAATGCAAACTCGCTGACCGTAATATTGAATTGTTTTGTTAATTCACTAACCGACTTAGAGACAGACAGACAGCGTAGATGCATATGTGCAAATAAACTACATATTGTCACTGTAGAAATGTACAGGGTGTCAATTTAAAAACTTCCCACCCTTAATGTCTCTCTTCAAATAAATAATCTTAAAAATCGAAAACACAAGTCTTTTAAAGAATATTTGTAGCCTGGACGTTTAAATTTCTTTCCAATAATATCATGATTTATTATTTTTTAAGTAGTAATTTCCAAGAAATCGCGTTTTAAAAATGGCGTTATTCCTGTAAATTTTTAGGTGGTGGCTTTGGCTTGGCCTCTGGTAAGGAATTGTAAAGGGTGGTATCACTACCGACGGACCACTAATCATCAATCAATAATCAAGAGAAAATGATACAACACAATAAGATTTTTTTAAATAATCACCTAAAGACCATAAGTCACAGCACTCAAAAAATAATAAATTATGTTATAATTGGAACAGATTTAAACGACCTTTTAAATGGTATGCCACCTGACCCCCTTTCCCATTTAGGATTTTAAAGGTAACATCTACACTTCCCAGGGGGTTAAACCACGAAGGCTGAAAATATTATTTAAAACGTCCTCCTTCACAATGAAATTGAAATCCGATTATTAATATTGTTTATTGGAAGCGAGATATTAAAGATGATAAATTTTCAAATTGACACCATATATAATGTCACACAAATAAACTACTGTCAAAATTATTAATTATGAGAGAACATAGGTTATTAAGTGCATATTTTCTTCACAAGCAGAATGTTTAGTACATCAGTGCATTGGAATAAAAAATAATTGATCATAATATTTTAGTCGCCTACGATATTAAATCATAGCTAGGGGTTTTTGATAAAATCAGTTAGTGTATATGAAAATAACTGGAGAAGTCGTTATTTTATTGACAAGTAGATAAAAATTACCTTATCAACTTATGATTTTAATATTGATATAGAAGAGCAAATACATTTTTATACGTAGATGTTGAAAAAAATAATAATTTTAAAACACAAACATCCTCTTTAAATTTATATTTTAATTTTAAAATAAATAAGAATCTAGCATCCCCGTCTATTTTTTTTTATTTTACTCAGATATTAAAAATTATTTTCCTTAAAGTCTCATTTAAAAAGAGCGACTGCATTTGCAATTACTTATCCACCTCTAAATCGCTGCTACGAGTATATTATTTCCCATTACTATTGGAATATGGATTTAATATTAAATCGGGTAACAGACTGGTTAAACGGAATTAAGGGCAGATAGGAGTTGGCAGTTTAAGTGGTTGGATTATTAAATTGCGTTTTAGATAACCGACGGAAGGTCGATTAACTTTTGCAAAGAAGGGAAGGTAATACCCTTTCCGATTATATACATATTAAAATACACATGAAGTTATGTTGCATATATTTATACAAAACTATTAAAAACATCAAACTGAAGGCTGAACTAATTTGATTTTTAACTCTAATTACTCGAAATCAACGTTTTGCAGAACCCATGCTTCCGTGATAATAGTAACAACCGCTATTTAATAATTATCTTTAATTACTTGATTTATGGGAAAATTGGCACATTTTTAAATCAAAAAGGTTCAAGCAACACACTAGAGTTCAAGAAATTTAACTCTCTGAAAGATATATCCATCCAGTTATAATACTAAGCCAGAATAAGCTTACGCGGAGTGGTACCTAAACAATAAAACAGACGCGATTTAAAAAAACATCGACTACAATAATACGAATAAGACTAATAAATGTCAGAATATTGATTAATTAATAGCGCTTTTGGAACTCGACTTTCTTTAGCGCACTTTTTTAAAAAATACAAGCAACTTAATTATTAGTCGTGCTTAGAAAATGGTACTGAAAAAACCTGCATACTTTTTAAGTTAAATTTAATAATATTTTATATTGCAGAACGTAAAAGTAATCATAGTTTCATTTTAGTAAACTCAATCATTCCTAACCTTCACTGGTATCCAGAGAGTTTTATCTTGGAAAAATGTTTGCTGTTTGTGTATTTTTATCTTGTTCTTATGTTGGCTATATCAATCTACTACTATCACTTTCCCCTTAGCTTTCTTGCAAAACTCGTGAATATCAGTTAAATATACCTTGGAGATACATATATTTAGTCTTGATTTCGAATGTAGATACCAAAATACTTCGTTAATATTTTGGAAGACAATTGGTTTTTAACATAAACTGTTCACATTGTACCAAAACATTCTTGTCATGGTCGAAGATCTTTTGGAAGGACTTTTACATGGATGGGAAAATGGGTTTAGACTAAAGATAATTATGTTTTATTTAAGTAAACATTTCTCAAATTCCATAACGAAACCACCAGTTCCTCGATGTCGCAGAACGTGCTTTCTTTTCTTTGTCTATAATTTGGATAAAAATTTTGGCATTAGAACGTTCCTCTTTCTACTGAACTACACAATACAGAAGTTTTTGGGCATCGAGATTTCAAAATGTTCTGCTAGGAATACACTATACGTTTTATGGTGGTTTATTCGGGATACTATACGTCCTATGGTGGTTTGCTTTAATAAAGAGTTAGTTATTCATATTGTCGGACATGGCTTAGCATCCTTAAGAGAGGAATTGTCTTTAGAAGATTTTGTGGCGTATAAGGACTCTTAATAAACAACTGTTATGAGAGCCGAATGAAAAATACAGTCGTATGTATAGGTTAGTAATAATCTAGTATGAGTTATTTAGATAAGAAAGAATTGTTTGTAATTGGCGAACAAGTTTTCATTTAAAGTAGGGTAATCTGGAAAATCATCCCTTCCATTTTCAAGAAATGTTCAGGCTCTGCAAAATGCAACCTCTTACTCTCTAGTACGATGCTAGGATAAACTATAAAGGCTTACGTAACCTAATTACAAGTTTAAGTTAAGTCTAAATTAATCAAGTGCTAGTCCAGGAAGATGACCTGCCAATTTGAGATTTGAAAATCTATATCCAGATTCAAGTCCACATTTAGTCTAAAAGAAAGTTTGTTAGTAAATATGTATTGTCATTCTATCGAGCAAGTTGTTTTAGTTCCAGTAGTCTTCCCATTCCATTAGCCTACTCATGAAAAGCAAGCGAGTTACATCTACTAAACTGCTGAGAGTAGCATATCCTACCCACACCTAGTTTGTAGATAAGTAAATGTTATAAATAGACGTAAGGATATTATTTCTATTACTCTTTTACTGTTTTATCTCTGTGAAACTTCTCTCTAATAAATTTGTTACACCTTCGAGTTTTGAAAAGTTCTTTTTTAAAAAATCCGTCGCTCAAGCCACGACGTGTAACTGGCGCAGTCGGTAGGATTTCTGAGAACGTCAAAAATTTGTGCGTTTTTCTTCGTGAATTAACCCAGAACAACTCACAATAGAGAAGAATTTTCCAAAGAAGTTAACCGGAAGCAAATAGTACCGATTTAAGGTGGCAACCGGAAGACATCAGGAACAACAGACGAAACCAACCAGTTCAAGGGTCCAGGTGAACACATCGAGAGAATATCGACAAGTTTTCCTGGTCTACCGACAGACAAGCATCGCTGGACGTAGACGAAATCGCCGACCACTTAAGTTAAGGAAACCACAGGAAAGAATGAACAATTTCATCGTCCTACTTGCATTATGGCCCATCGTCTACGGAGACAGACCAACCTCCCACAACCTAAACGATAATCCAGGGATATTACCCTATAAATTAGGTAATGCTCAAAAGACAACTAACCATTGGACCTTTATACAAATTTTTGACTTGACAAATCTTATTGCTGAATTTCTCGAAATAAATGACAAATATGAAACATTGACAAACCACATGTATAACTATACTAGTTACAAAATAGAATTTCATAACTCTTATATAATTATTGAAAATCTTAAAGGAAAAATAAATAACCAACTAAACCAAATACTTCCTATTAGAACAAAACAGCTCTCATAAATGCATTTGGTAGTATAATCAAAAGTATCACAGGAAATCTCGATGAAGATGACGCAGAACGTATTGACAACAATATTAATATCCTAAAAAATAACCAAAATAACATACAAATCGCTCTAGACAAACAAATGACGTTGTTTAGTAAATCATTAAGTAACTTCCAGGATATCATAAAAAATGTTTCTCATAATCAAGAAATATTAAAATTACGAGTCAACCAAATAATTGAAATTGTAAATAAGGTTAACATCAAGGAAACGAACCTTTTTGAGTTCTTCCGAATTCATATGATATTTTCGCAGATAACTATATTTTATCAAAACATTTACGACATTTTAGAAAATATCGAAACAGCGATAACTTTTGCAAAGTTAAATACTTTCCATAATACCATAATCAATATGGAGCAATTTCTTGTTGAACTACAGTCACTTAATGAACAAGTAACTTTTGAAAAATTACCATTTGAGCCAATAACCAAAAATATCCTAAATATAGAGAATACTTTAGAAGTTAAGAGTTATGTAAAAAATAATGATATTATTTTTGTAATTGAGATTCCTTTTTTTAGAAAAAGAGAATTATAACCTTTTTCAATTATTTACTCTACCTACGAAACATGAAAGCCATTATAAAATAATTGTGCCAAACTTCGAATATTTATTGATAAATGAAAGAAATTTCGGATATTTAAATCAACCATGTAAACTAATCACTTTTAACAACTATTTATGTACTCACATTCATTCAGAAAAATTTAAAAAATATTCCTTGTGAAGTACAATTATTAAGATACGAACATAATATTTCAAATTGTAACACTTCAAAATATTGACACTAATAAATGGATTTTTGTGACTAATAAAGAAATTATTGGAACTGAAACGTGCGAAAATGCACAAAACAGTATATTATTTAATGGAACATATTTATTAGAACTTAATTTTCCTTGTAACCTAAAAATAGGAGATATTATTATTAGGGCATATAAAAGCATAAAAAATATTTATATGAATATACCCCTACCACGTATTAATAATAATGTAACACAGAAAATAGTATACAAAAAAGTAAAACTGCTCAATCTTAATAATATTAATCTTAATAAATTAAATGAATTGCAAGAAGAAATAAATTTTCAAAAATCTGAAAATTCAAAATTATTAAATACACCTTTATACTATAGCAAAACAAGTATTTGGCCAGTTTTACTATATGTTGTTTTAAGTATGATTTTATTAATTATAACTTGGCCTTTATATCAAAAAACAAAACAAGTTGAAAAAACTGGAACAATTGAATTTATCTAAGCCATTTTAAGCCATAGAAACTTTAAAAGTTTATCTAGGGATGGAGGAGTTACATCTCCTAAACTGCTGAGAGTAGCATATCCTACCCACACCTAGTTTGTAGATAAGTAAATGTTATAAATAGACGTAAGGATATTATTTCTATTACTCTTTTACTGTTGTAACTGTGTGATACTTCTCTCTAATAAATTTGTTACACTTCGGGTTTTGAAAAGTTCTTTTTTTAAAAATCCGTCGCTCAAGCCACGACGTGTAACTAGCGGGCTTGTTTTTCTGATTGATTCTGAAGTCCCCGACGGGTGTTTGCTCAGGTTGTGTGGTGACTACTGAGAGATTGCGCTACTTGTTAGTTGATAGGTATGGACCCACCCTACCCTGTACTGACGACGAAAGTTTGAAACCGGTCGGTAGGTAATTACATCCTATCAATAGAGAGGCTTCTATTTCTTGGTAGTACCATTCAATCTGAATTAGTATTTTAAGAGGTAGCCACTGTACATTTCCATAAATCTTATTTTTTCAAACAAAAGCATTGCTTATTAAAAGTTTTAAGAAAATTAAAAAGGGGAAAATTGTTTTCCTTCTCGTTAGGAAAGGCCATTTTTCTCACTTGTTTCGGGGTCGAAAAAGATATTTTCTAATAAGGTAGTAGAAAAATATTTTTTCTTCGTAGATGGCTGTTATTTTATATTTTGACATTAAATTTGATTCTTAACATCTTTTTTATAATACATTTTTTGTACCATGTTATTTTAATTACTTTAATTTTAGCATTTTAGCACATTTTCTTCTCTTTTTACACTCTATTTGTTATATTTGTGATTTTTTCGCAGATTAACGAAAACTTTTGTGATGAAGAGTACTTTTTTTCCTAAAATTACAGATGAAAAAGTCCTCCATATTTTCACACACGCTGCATAATAATTTTCAGTTTATTAGGAAATTAATTTTCCATACATATATATTTTAATATGATATTACTACCACCTACCACAAGCAAAAAGACTTGTTCTTGACATTAATTAATTTGTTCTGTAATGTACGATTATGATTTGTCTTTCGCAATATAAACAAAAACCAGGCCACTTGAACACAAAAACCTTGTGGTTGAATTAACAAGATAAATGTTTACCATTACAGAGCTTGGGACAGTCATGAATTTAACAAACGATTTGTTTTTGTATTAATGTCAAATCTAGAAAGCCGGTTTGCGATAATGATCACAACCTATATTTATAGAAATAATTTTCGCAATACTGAATAAATTTAATTTTATAGCATGTTAATAATAATGTTGGATATTATTAAATTTTCCGGAATTCCATTTATTGCACGCAGCAGCGTGGATCTCTTAAAAAGTTATTGTTATTAATTACGTTTTAAATTAATAATACTTTTAGACAAATAAAACCAAGTTTTCATTAAAAAAAATGCACAAACTGAAACATTGAATTTATTTCTAACAAGTAGCAATTTTCTGTTGGCCCTGATGCAGAAAAGGAATAGATTATATAGAGCCGCGCATGCATAATAGCATTCAGTAGTTAGTATCAAATTTAATGGAAACATTTATTTGAAAATCAATTTGGTACTTATGTGTCTGTAATACAAGCAATAAACTGTTCTGCTGTATTTTGTTTAGGGGTCACAGAATGTGTGTGTATCTGTATCTTATATACATAGGTACAGAGAAATTTTAAATCAAATTATTAACTGCGTTCGGTCCTGCGGAGCTTTTGGGTCAGCAATCTGATTTCGCGACGAATCGTTCGTCCGAAAATCAGGAAATATTTCGTCAATTTAAGTTCATAATTAGACGATTACATATTTTTTCCTTTTGACCACTATCTACCACTTCCATCACGCAAAGAGCAAAAATTAACAAATTCAAATTTAATACTGTAAAAATTGCATTAAATTAAATACTTTTTGATGTTGAAAAATGTATTTGATATTTCGTAGATTAAAAAATAATTTTGCATCCATTCCGATTAGCTCCTAAATATAAATTCTTTAAAACATGCAGGGAATGCTAAAACTACTCAAACTGCCTGAAGACAAAACACTAGCCAATTAGGGTGGAGTAGCAAAAGTTATTTAGGTCTGTCCAACTCTCCTTTTTAGTCCGGCAAAGAAATATATAGTAGAGATAAATTATCTTAATCATATCATTCAGTTGACTTTTATTCGTTAAGAATAATTAGAAAAATGATTTTAGTTATACCCGCTTATTATTATTAATATAGTAAATTGCGGAATAAATAGATAAACACTTGATATTATAGCAAGTGCTGTTTCACATATGAAGTTATACCAAGATGATCACGCATTAGCAAAAAAGTTTTTTTATAATAATAATGTATAATAACTTTAAGAGGTACACTGCAAAGTTTAAATAGAGAACTGAAACCGATTTGGGCTTTTGCTGTGATTCTAGGTTTAATATACTTAAATAAGGGCAGATATATTGATAAAGGGTACCATATCACCTCCAAAGTATATACTGAAGAGCCGTTGTCACCTCATATATGACGTTGTCACCTCCGATTTCGGAGGCGACAACGTTTTTCCATATTTTCAGTAGTTCTGACCTCAGATGACCGTTAACGTGCTAACAGCAAAATTTTTGTCGGAGGTCACAACGTACCCACCATACCCCCAAAAAAAGTTTTTAGTTCCGGTATAGATCACCGGCGCTAGTGTTGCATAAAAAGTTTACGGAAGGCACGATGTCGCTTCCGATCATATAAATCGCATGTTTGCGTCACATATGGTTGACGTACGTAGCGATCCCGCCTCTGCTAAATGGCAACGTCGGAGAGGAGGTGATAAGAACGGTTTCGTATAATTTTATACCATATTTGCAGTTCGCCAATTGAAGACGTGGTAGCGTATAATGGAATGGTCCGAAAAATTGTTTATTTTGATTCGCTATACCGCGGAAAACTTACCTTCTTGTCAAAAAAATAAAATGTAAGTAAAAAAAATATCAAATTTAACATTTTTTTGTAAAAAAAAAATGTTTTCCATGTTAGTGAAACGCTACAAGTTTAAATAACTAACAAATAGCACAGAGGTGATAATTAAATTTAAAACCCATAACAATTGGGTTTAAAAAATAAAGCAGCAGTTAACCCTGTTTGTAATACTAAAGTTGAAAAATGTTACAAACTATAACATTGCGTCAATTGTTATAGTGTTTTACTAATTCCTTTTGGTACTACTTATAAACTCCAATTTGTGCGAAAACCTTGGTATACTAGATCGAGAAAAGGCGTTGTTCCAATGAGCCCACCCTAAACTTCATAATGACAACTTTTGTGACGCTTTTGACACCAACTGTTCACACGTCGCTCTACTACTTGAGTATGATATGGACATTAATTCCATTCAGCTGTTAGTCCTGATTTTATTAAAGATAAAATTCCTCCATCGCTTACTATTTGCAACATGGGCGGCGGAAGATTAAAGGGACTCCAATCTATCATTTCGGTGAAGTTAATGTCCGCAAAATTTTGTTTTGGTGTCACAAAGTTTCTAATTCACCCATTCTTACGAGTTTTTTACGTATCTAAATCGTAGCATTTAGCTAACATGGAAAAACTATTTTTCTTAGTTTCGAAAAAATGTTAAAATTTGATCAATTTTTTAGATTTCCGAGGATTTGCGCGACCTGAAGATATTAACCAATTTCTTATTTTTTCCTTTATTTCACTGTCTGTTTGTTGGGCCAGTTTCCCGCGGTATACCGAACAAAATTTAATAAAACATTTTTGCAGCCCACCCTAGTGAATAAGTTCAGTATAATCTGATAATGATGTCATGCAGTACTGAAAAAGTGCTAAATGGGTTCAGTAAGCCTTTAATTATTATGGGCCCACAAATTGGACTTTTATTTGTCTACAGGGTATATATCAAAAAACTAAACCGTTTGATAATGGAAAAACTATAATTGGGAACAATATGAAAATCAAATTTAAATTGTTAATGTGAAAACTTCCCGCCTTTAATATCTCGCTTCAAATAAATAATATTAAAAGTGAGAAGACACATGAATGTTATTGTGAATGGGGACGTTTTTAAATACTATTTGCAGCTTTCGTGGTTTAACCCTCTGGAAAGCGTAGATGTCATCCTTAAACTCTTAAATGGGTAAGTGGTACACCATTTAAGAGGTCGTTTAAATCTCTTTCCCATTATTATTATTTTTTGAATAGTAGTTTCCAAGAAATCGAGTTCCAAATATAGATTTATTCTTGTAATGCTTTAGTCGATGAGTTTGCTGGTAAAGAATTGGAAAGGGTGTAGTAACTACCTACGTACCCCAAATCATCCCTCTAAAAGAGGAGTGAACATAATAATGTTTTTAAATAATAAATTTCAGTGGAGGTCGTTCTAATAACGTCCAATTTTGTAACGCGATTTCTATTAAACTACTCAAGAATAACAAATTATTGTTATTACTGGAAAAAGATGTAACTACCTTTAAAATGGTGTGCCACATGACCCTCCTTCCCATTTAAGAACATTAGGGTTTGTTCTTGCCATTTTTAATATTATTTATTGGAAACAACTAGGTATTAAGGGTAGGAAGTTTTCAATATCCTATATTACCTAAAAATGTTGCATGCAGACCGGAAAATAAATATCAGTTTTTTTCAGCACAGCCCTTGTTATTTAATTTGGGTTGATTTCTCTGTAGGAAGGGGCATACTTGACCAGACTCCGTTTAATTATTAGATTTTAATACAGAACGCTCTAAAGGGAAAATTAAAAATTGAATTTTGAAAAGTGTCACAAGTAAATTTTTTCAAATAGTAAGCCAAATTTATCATAGTTAGTCAGGATAGCTTTACAAAACAACAAATCATAATCGCAATATAGTATCACTTGTTCTTGATTTATTTAGCACTTGATTGTTTACTAACCCCCTAACCAACAGAAAAATGTTAAATTGTCAATATGTATTTTGAAAATTACAAATTTTCGGAATATATGACTATAAGAATTTAACCGTATTTTAAATACATTTAATAATAGTTACTATAAAATTATAGTTTACCGATAATCGACCATAGGAATTCCTAGGGGACACTATATATTATATCACACTATTTAAAATATTTCATAATAATGGCACACAGCGTCTGAATAATCTTCCATTCGTCATGATATTCACATGCATCTAGATATTAAATTATTAATTGTTAATGTTGAAGAATTTAATTATTCATTTGTAATATCCTTGCCATTATAATTTAAATATCCTTTCATTATAGCTTATTATACAGGGTGCCATAAGAGATTTGACCAATAATTAATTGACCAATAATTTAGCATTAATTATATTGGTCCAAAGCAAGGTTAGAACTTCATATACAATTTTACTTTTGTTCTCTAATTACCCAGCTACAGCCCCCTGAATGGGGGAACTCTAGAAATGGTTTTCACCAAATATTAAATATTTTTGAAACTATCAAAAATAAAATGTGATTTTACTAAACTTTGTATGTTGAGACGATCTACTATCTTAAAAATGTCGGACTTAAAAGATATTGTCAAAAGGAGTGGTAGTGGACTAAAAATAGACCTAACTTATTTGTGAATTTTGAAGTTTTTTATATTAAGCTAAGTTGGTTGTCTGCTTATGCCGGTAGAGAATTGTTAACGATGATGCTTACCCATTTTCTAAAATTTTTTTTTTTTATTTATATTTTCACACTTCTAACCTTTATACCCATTTGTTTTCATGTTTCAGATCTACATATCACATTTGACACCGAAATATAAAATGCGTCTTTCAATCTGCCAAAAATATAGTAGAAACTGTCCGCCTATATAAATATTTATATTAGAAACCCAGCATGCGGATACAGAGGTGTCTATATGACCTCCGACAATGTGGCAACACTGTCGGAGGTAATAACGACACGCGCATATACAATTTTCGGAGGCCACATAGTACTTTCTGTGTTTCCCATATATGACTCGTTAAAAATTAAAAAATCTTTTCCCCTCTCAAGAAATCTGGATTGGCTGTCATTTCAACACCCCATATATAATTTTTTTTTCGATGTAAACGAATGAGCTTCGACTGCTATTGTCTAATAAAGCTTTGGCCGTGACAAAAGTTTCCGGACGTATCTAAAAGATTTACTTGCACAGTAGCCAGTAAGTAGCACGTTACACAGTCTAGTAGTTATAGCAGAAAGAACTACAGATTGATTCCCGCTTGTACAAGCACAGTTACTAGAGTTGCGTTGATCATATTTTTTATTTGTATTGACGTCACGATATCATTTATGTAAATGTGAATGTACTTTATCCCTGTTGTCTTGTTTGGCAATCTGAAGTTTGAGCGATTTGTCCCGTACTACCACTATAATTACAAATAATATATAACTCTTGAATTATGAAGAAAAAGGTAATTCTAACAAAAATTGCCTATGGTATCTTAAAAGCAAAAAATTAAGGTAGTTTGCTCTTCAATATTTTTAAAGATTTTTAACCTTCATACAAAAACGACATTTCTAATAACAAATCGTCCAATTAATTTTTTTTAAAGCAAAATTCTTTATAAAGAATAGGAACAATTTTGTATAGAAATAAATAATTTGATCCTTTTGTGGTATAGTAACCCCATGCAGGAACAACCTGTATATAAATATTGAAAGATTTGTGATTCAGTTAGTTTTATTTTTTTTAGCGAAATCTAATTTATTTTTCAAAATATATAATTGTAAATATTAAAATATTTGTGAATCAGTTAGTTTTAATTTATTTAATATTTTTTTATTATTGGTGATAAATTCCCTGAGATTTATAGATTAACCAGTGCAGCTGTCTTCGATATATTATTTACATAACTGTTTACTACACATGTTAAATGTTCATACCTTTCTACAAAATGCCATTTTAAAATTGTCAGCGATTATTTCTAACGAATTTTAAAAAAATTCACCGTTGTACATCGTCTAGAATTTTATTTTATTAAGCATTAAAAACGTCGGAAAATGACTGCCATTCAGAAATGTTCCCCTCAAAAGGTGAAATCTTTAAATATGGTAGTTTAACTCCTGACGTTATTTGTGGTTGAGGCATATTTTGTGAGTTAGAACTTGACACGGTACTAGCTTTTTTCAACGAGTTTTCCTTTTATTGTTTTTGTTTTGGTTCAAACCAAGTTGAAATTCTAGTAATTGAGCCTTTTGCTCTATGTCTTCCATTTTAAACCGGAAAATATATTCAAAAGCTGAATTTAAAAGTAGTACTTATTAAAAACTGTGATTCTTTTTTAATTTTTGTATTGTATTTATTAATATCTATCTTATTCTTGTTCAAATTTACGAAGAAAAAATTATCTCAATATCTTCTGTTGTCATTAATCATATTTTACTAAAACCGTTTAAAAAACAGAGACGTCATATTCTGGCATAATGACATGGTAAGAATTCCTGCTAGCTTAAATTGGTTTAGGGAATAAAGGAGTTATTTTTATTTATTTTGATTTTAAGAAATTTTTCCATTATCGTATCAAGGGAATCACACAAAAATAATAATGAAGCGTTATCGTACATATATTATTCTATCTACGGCCCAAAAAAGATAATAAGTAATATTTAAATTTTGCGATGTATTACATTTTATTTTAAACCGATATAGCGTCACACAATATGTTTTTAACTCAGGGGCGTAGTATAGTCAAAAATAGTTAACTATTTAAAAATATTTTATTTTTCTACTACCCAATATTCCTTTTAGCTTAAATTTGCAAGAAACAGACTGACCTAAAAATAAACATAACATCAATATCATCCTTTATCTCTTGTTCTCTTTATAGCTCATCCCCATAAATAACGATTCTCTTTCATTTCCTCAATCAACTTTTATAGGCTAGCGCTCACCCTTAGGTTATTGACTCTTATATAGCTAATGCAAAAGGAAAGGATTATTTAGAGATTGGGTATGCCTTGCTGTTGGATAATTTAAAGAATTTGGCCATAAGTACAATATTGATTTAATGTATTTTTAAACTGCCGTATTTAAATTTAGAAGGTTATTCTAAACTTATTCTTCACTTTAATAAATGGAGCTGACGAGGATTTATTTCTTCTGTTTTTTATTTTAAAGAAATTGAAGAATTATTTTCTTAATAATATCTGTACGAACCTTAAATTAAAAGTTTTAAAGTACTTATTTCTGTTTTGACATGACGACAACAGAAATTATTGAATCATGGGTAAGCCCGAACAAAAATTATTGCAGTTCCATAAACTGTATACAGCATTAAGTAATTCAACATAAAAAATTTATTATCTTTCAAGTGATAACGTAGTGAAGAATTAAAATATTCTTTAAGGCTGGAGCTACGCGAGCGTGATGTGCTGTATTTATAGACCGAAGTGAGACTTGTTCTTTTAAATTGGTGAAACTACACTAACGTGTCTCGGCATATTCAACGGTAAGCCTAAGAGTTAAATAGATAACCACCTTAATATTGATCATTTAAGAAAAAATAGCAGTAACTTTTAATTATTTTCATATACAAGTAAAAATCAGAAGGACCAAATTATAAGCAATTCTTACACCATAACACCCTTATCAATCGACACAGATCAGAGTGATCTAAAGAGAGAACAAGCAAAGAGAATTATTTGTCCAGTTTCAGTAATAATGACAATTTAGAGAGAACGTTCTCCTTTAACGTTTCTGAAGAAAAATATGACTACACTTTTAATTCACTTCCTACGGTTAACCATCCATTTTTTATTAATAGCTTCATTTGGACAAGCAGATTGCCAATCTCAAAATCAGAATCCACAAAATAACATATAGGAGCTTAATTAGAACGATGTTAAGTCTACATTTTCTTGATTCAGAGCAAATTCACTTATTTTTCTAGACATTTATCATAATATAAACAATTTTAGAAAGATTTGCAGTTAAATATACAGTTTATACTGACGCAAGAAGGAGGATTTTGTCTGTCTATCCTGAAATCTCAAAATACAGATTTCTTGATTAATTTGTTCTACAAATACAAACAAGACGTCACGCCAGTTTTATAAAACAAACTGCGCAAGTCTCTAACTAAAAATCGGCTTCTAATCAGCGAATTATTCTGACAGAAACTAATCCATAACCAACAGTTTGGCTTTGTGAACGCCGTATTTTCTAGCAGCGGTTTGAGATTTGTCGTGTGCGAACGCTTTTAAACAAATGCGCATGCGTCGCCCGTTTGCTGACGGTTTCTGACGGCTATACGAACGAAGCTAATATTAACACAATGACGATATATTATAGAAGAACCGTCCCAAACTTAGGTTTTGTGTCAATATTCAGAGATTATGTTTGCTCCTTTCAAAACTATTATCTATGAAAACTTGATATAGTGTTACTTTGCTCATAAATCCTATTTACATCATATCCTTACAGTTTTATTCTGTATTTGTAGTTTTTAGTAATTTTTTAGGGCAACTGTTAAACAGTTTGAGAAGGCTTGTGCTGCATGTGAATACGATTCAAGAGAAATGCTGATTAAAATTGATTTAGAAAATATTTTTGCTCTCATAATATCCCTATCAAAGTTAATTGATTGATAATAATAAGCATTTTGCTGGGCCCGTTAAAGTAATTATGGCAGTAGGAAATAGCGTAATTTCTAATATGTAATAGTATTTTACATAATTCGCTTGTAAAATAATACTTAATGTATGTGTATTCGGATTTTTGCAACATTTCCAAATAGATTGGAAAAACCCTTGAATTTGTGAGAAAACATGGTTCAGTAAGAGGTGTAATATTTTATAAGTTATAATAATTTGAAAGAAAATATTTTTATAACGGAAAGAGGAATATTGACAGAGGTTCCCTAATGTAACACAGATTAATATTTGTGTACAGGGTATGATGATTTTCGTAAGTTCCTCAAATGAAACAACCTGTATTTGATTACCATTTCAAGTAGGGATTTTAATTCCCTTTAACTTTTGTTAAGGTGTTCCTATCCTTTACTAATTTTACAAATTTTTATTTGAACTCTAGCAAAAAAATGTCCTAATTCTAGTCACCTATGATACATAAAATAGAAACAAAATGTTGTAATTTTAATTAAAACGTCAGTTGGGTGACAATTGGGTTACAATTAGGGTGGCAATTGAGTCAAAGATCAAAATTGTTGAACATGTCTCGACCTTAGGGAAGGTCATCATCATCAGCAGTAGAATAAAAATACTGCTGGAGCTAGGCCTGTTTGATTAGATAATAAAAATTTTAATTTTTTTGAAATTTAATTTTAATTTAATAGATTTTGATTTTTAATAAATTAGGCAGGCTTGACCGGAGCATTAAATTATTATTATTTTCTATCTAGGTAAAGTGCCTCGTCTTCACAAAATATCGAAAAATTTTATTAAGAAAAGTTGTTCGGAATTCAAAATGATGCAAGAGTATCGAGTTTAATAGCGATCAGCCTATATCAATTATTTTGTATTTTTTTTAAACCTCTAAACAGAAACAAAAATTCTCATGGTATTGATAACATTTATTAGAAAATATTAGTTTGGAAATAATATTTGATGACCAAATTTCATTTCCTATATGTTTTATGCTAAATTGATTATGAGACTAAAAAGAGAAACAAATGATTCAATGTAGCTACCTGCAGTAATGTAGGCTGATTAAATACGGTACGCTTGCATGATTTTAAATTCTGAGTAACACTCCTTAATACAATTTTTCAATTTGTTGTGACTAACGTATTTTGACTAACATAGTTAGATGTCAAAATAATAATTCATATTGAATATTACTACCAAAGAAAATATATATAAGTTGAAATACTAAATCTCTGAATGTGAAATGTCAGCCATCCTGACAAAATTACAGTATAACGATTACACTACAACATATTTAAGAATAGTCCTTCTAATCAAGTTAAAAGATTTAGTTAAACTATCAAATATATCAAACACATTAGGAAGAAAATTACTGCAAATCTCGGCAAGTCTAATAAGCTAACTAAGCATAAAATTAGATAGCGGGTTATCTAAAACTTTCCTATCCTTCTAAGTTCACTCCTTTCAGCTGCAACGCAGATAAAACAAGATAAATATGGAAGATACGCAACCACACCGTGTACATATATAAACCGCACTGACGAGGGATGGTGGGATATAGTGATTGAATGAGAAGATAAAATGTATTATTTAATTATGATAAGAAGAATGTGATTAAACTGTATTAAGATTTATTCATATTATGATATCGATAAGTTTTCTTAGAAGAATCAAAATATTTTCACTAAATTTAACTTTTAGGATTCAGGACATATACAACTCTTACGAAATCTATTATTTCCACCCTTCCGTTTGTCAGAGAGAAATATTTTCTATACTAAACTATACTAAAATACAAATTAAAATTTTTTTTTGGTTCAAAATTTCTTTTTAATTCCCTGTGCTCGATGCAAGAACTTATTGCTATTCGTCAATCGGCAATAAAATTTCCGATTCGCGCTCTACATGTCTGCAGGGTCGTAGTTCAGTGTAGTCAATTATTTAGGGTCCATTCATGCGTGGTACGAAGTTATACTATTATATTGTTCTCAAAATGATACGCTGTTCAGTGCTCGTCGCGTGTATTTATTTTGATCTACTGAATTGGAAAAATTAATAGACTATAATGAGGTGTCAAGTGAAGGAACTCTTAAAATATGTTTAGTTTTGGATAAAGAAAAGAAGGAAAAGAAGTAAAAATGACAATTTGATGTCAACTATCAGAGGCTATCTTTAAAAATATGTGTTCGAAGGAATAGTATGTTTAATTTTACTAATTCCTTCTTTTAACACTATTAATCTAAACAAAAATTCATTTCAGGTGACCATATTTGCATTAATTTTTTATGCCAGTTTCTTATAACGTTTCTCACTCTTTAAGATTTTTATTTGATCAGCGTCGGATGCTTATTAACTTAGATATAATTCGTGTTTTGTATCTTTTAAAATAATCACCTTTTATAGGGTGTAATTAAGTTAAAATAAATTTTCATTCATTCAGTTATTTTGCCATGTTTATTATTTGCTACCATTTCCCACTAGGTGGATTTTAGTGTTATAAGTAAATATTCGACGTCATGCAAAATATAGGGAAGAGTGAAAAATGTACCATCCCTCATTCATGTCGGAAACCAGGCCTGATGAGATCGGATATCTCGTGGGGGTACGGGGGATGGTACGCTCTTCTCAATCGTGAGGTCATATCGCAATGCGAGAACCCAAGAGTTGATAGCCCTTAGGGAGCAGCATATGACCGAGGATCGTGGTTCGGATTTCTTTCGGTCGCGTTAAGGTGTAGACCCCCTCGGGAAAGGCGAACGAAGAAAAATAAATTGAGAAAAAACAAAACTTTTTAACAAATGATGATAACCAGGTATGAATCAAGAACGAATGAATCAAATTTACAGGAGCTAAATATTTCTTATTCTAGTAAATATCCTAGAACTTAAATATTATATCAAATTACACCTTAGTTTTAACTTGATATAACATTTAGCATGTCACCAATTTTTCTTAAATTTAAAGAGATAAGTTAATGTTAATTATTAATAGTTAAATGAACAGTTGTTTCATTATTGAACAAATACAATACTCTCTCAACAACACGATACCATTCTATTAACCATTACAGTTTAAGTACATTTTATAGTAGGGCTACGTACGGTGCGTGACTGTCAGTTTTTCAGATATCTAGGTTTTTTGTAATTATTGACAATTAAACAATTGTATGTACCTTGTACCACCTGTGCATTCAAAATTACTGATAATTCGGCTAACGGCGGTGCTGCATGAAGACTACATATGTTTGTTTTCTTTATTTGTCGAAAGTTAACAGAGCTTGTCTCGATGCCGATCGAGCGAACACCTATACATTTAAATTTAATTTTATGACAAAATCGTTGTTCTTTAAAATGATCACTTAGGGAGAGTGGGGAAATTATGCGCACCTTAGCACAATGTGTTCCTATAACTACATCGTTGGTTTTACAATAATAATATATGTGTATTGTGTGGAAGCATATTAATTCAACTATTAATACCACCGAGTAGTACTGAAAAAACACAACGCAGAGGGTGTGGAATTATGCGCATAAGGGAGTAGGAAGCAAGGAAGGCTAATTTAGGGTAAGCAAAAAAATATTGTAAGCATAATGCTCACATTCGCCGCATCACATTACAAGCAGAAAATAGTAGTTACAGAAAAAAAACACTTGTTTAGTGTAGTGTAATCTTCTTACATCAAACGACGCCTAAAACTGTAGTTATTATGGCTATACATGCAGAGAGAAACTTAAAAGTCTTCTCAGCTTATTTTTTATTTTCACCACCTACATTCAACAAACAACCACTTGCAAGTTTGTTGACTGCGTTCATACAATAAGAGAAATGGAGTCAAACTCGTCATCCACCTCTACCTCATACAATATCTGCTGGGTGGCAGCGCTTGTAGAATTCGTTAATATTCAATATTTAGGAGGGAAACGTTATGCGTGCATTTAGCCGCTACGCACAATTCCCCTACTCTTCCTTACCTTTAATAAGGAACGAAATGGAATGGAAATTGTAACTCAAATCTTTGTTATTCTATTGGTAATTATTTTTATTTTATAATCGCTAATTGTGGTATTGCAAGGATTTTCTTTTTAAAGTTTACAATGGTTAATAAGCTGTTTAACTCAATTAATAATGAACTAATTTTAATATTTTTGTTTTAACTGATAGAAAATGGATTCTAGCGTTTAGGGCAGAGTAGTTTACCTCCTTATACATCTCACTGTACGAGGTATCGCTTAAAATCTAGATGCATCTAAATTTCCTAAAACTTAAATTTGATCTTATATAAAAATTGAATTCTATTTATTTTTTAGACCAAAACAATTAGAGGTATATCTGGGCTATGTAATGGTAACAAAAATACTATTTCTTCTAAATACCTTATATCGTCGAAAAAGCGTATCGTAAAGAATCTTATCACTTTTAGCTTTTGCTAAAGTCTATAATACAGAGTGCTATGCCAATATCTATTCATTTAATTCATTTACTTAACATTAAAAGTACAAAATCATTAGATACATAAGCCATACCTTGTCATTATTAACGAGATAACAGCTTATCACTTACAACTTATCGATAATTAATTGGCGTAGTGTACTTGAGCGGCAATCAAAATTCTTATATATTCAAAAAAAGTGCCTAGTAATATTTAGTATTTTATTAAATTTAGTTTATAATGGAACCTAAATTCATTTTAATTTCTTAATATATTTTTATTGAATCATTCTAATAGGATATATACAGTCTAATTCGGGAAAACTTTTTATCGCGACAAAATTCATGAGTAAACGTTTGGGGGAAAGATTGAGTATCTTAAGTATTAAGGCGAATTTATGGGGTTGTTAAAATCTTACCTGCAAATTTGTTGGGGATTTTGGCTGTAAGATATTTTAACTACATCAATGGGAGACTGGCTGAACTTATAATTAAAAATAAGCGAAGGTATCTGTCCGACTAAGTATCTTCGGTACATTTAGACTTTACCCAGTAGCTCGCATAGAAGATATGTGATCAAGAGTTACTGCACATTCTTAGGATATTCCGAAATTACAATCTAGCATCAGTGATATGTTAATAATACTAATAGCTCAAAAGTTTTGAGTATCCAAAACCGGTGAAAAGATCGCCTTATTGAAATTGTAAGCACCTACAAAGAGAAGAATAAATAGTTTTCCGACTGGTATGACTTCGTTTACTACGCTAGTTAAAAACACTTAATACTAAAGATAATGAAAAAATTTAATTTTAATTAAATTTATTTTCTTCTAACTTTCTAGGGTTCGATTTTTGAAACAATGCTGATAAAAATGAGCACTTTTAAGTAGTGTTGGGAAAAACCGATGATTTTAATAATCGAGGACTTGATACTCGAGCGATTTTAATAATCGAGTGAATAGCTCGAGTGAATCGCTTGAAATTCCAATTCACCACGCGATGACGTCACCGACTGCTCGACGGCAACCTAGCCATTTACATGTGATCAGGTAGGGTATTAGCAGGCACGAAACTACGGGTGGGCACAGGTTTAGCTAAAAAATTGTAATAGCCACAAAAAAAATTCCAGAAATTTATTATTAATTTGTGAATAATGAATTTTTACCACGTGTCTCGAACCAAACAAAAATCACCCAAATATGTATTTATTTTTTTATTGTGCGTTTTTAACCCGAACAAAAAGTATTACCAAGAGTTATTTTTCTTCACATCTTTCTCAATCTACGATCATAACATAAGTAGATATTTAAAATAGCTTGTCAAATTATTCCACTTTAAATTATCAGGTGCCCACTGTGTGCACTTCAAAAATTTAGGCTTAGTTACGTGACTGGCAAAATAAGAAAATTGATTATTATTTTTTTAAATTCATGTACTCATGTATTCATAGTTACCTAAAAGTTCCTGTTTAAATTTAAGAATGCTTACTTTTGGTTACCAAAAAATTTGTCGAGACCTATGTTTGTTAACTATTTTGCTCGTTTTCTTATTTTCCATTAACATTTTCTATAATGTATGTTATTTTTAAGAAGTCTTCTTGAGTTTAATAATAATAAGTTCCTGTTTAGATTTAAAAATGTTTACTATATGACTACCAACGAATTTTCCTATATATTTTGTTAACCATTTTGTTCGTTTTGTTATTTCTCATTAACAGTTTCTATTATTATGTTATTTTTGAGAAGTTTTCTCAAGTTTATAGTAATTAAAAATTTTAAAATTATATCCTTTAATTTTTTAGTATTTACAATCGGAGACCTAAACTACTCCGCTGGCTAGCCAGTTAAAACAAAACTTTACAAAATGCATGTCGCGATGACTCCGCTAAGGGATTCGGCATACTTTTTATATGCACCTTCTCGTTTATGTGCCTTTAAGAAAGACGTATGTCGTGTACTTGCTCAGCGTCAAACTCGAACGTCGCCAATCGGATGCCGTGGCGCGTAGACCGAAGGTCGTCTATCAAGTGACCGGCGATATTTTTCGGTTTTTAGCTTGAATTTATAACTAGAGTATTTCCTATCGAGCGAAAAACTGTTCGAATATATACGATCAATTTTTTAACTCGATCACACTACAGCGGTATATTTCCGCCGGCGTCAAGCGAAGCTCGGCTATCGAGTGAAAGATAATAAGTGACGAGCGAAGGTTTCGCCCACAATAGATAACTCGAGCGGTTTTTTTAATAATCGAGCGATATCGATTATTTCAATAATCGAGTGATCAAGCGGTTTTTTCGCTCGAGCGATCACAACACTACTTTTAAGAGTCTATTAATTAAAAAATTGACCTTTTTTAAAAATCCTATTGTTGATACAATATTTTTTATTAGTTTATCGACATTACTTTTAAGTGACATTTGACTGCTTTACCAACTAATCAACTTTTTAACACATATCATGTAATGGTTATTTTTGATGCACGGAGTGTATGGTATTCAGTGGAATATTTCCCGAAAAATCATATTTCATATAAAACAAAAAAAAATCACAACTTATACTTATACCTATTTGGGCTACGCACCATCGAACTGAGAAAACAAAGTCAAACTGCAGAGATATCACGAAGAACAAGACTAACCTGGGCGGCGCGGCGGTCGGTAGGTTGAGATACTATTTGAAACAATTGGCGTCAATAGACGGGTTTGCTCAGGTTTGTGAGTATTTGTATGTTGTCGGGTTATCTTCCCTGGAAAACTACGAATCGGATCATCCACGCACATTACACTACTGCATAAATGATGCAAACATTTATGTCTGATACAATGAAAATATTTAGATCTTATAGTCGCTCACTTGTGTTTTCACCGTATCATTGACGTTGACTTAGTTAATTCAATATTTTTTCAGTTAATTTGTTTCTGCGATAAAAGTTTTTGCCGGAATATTGTTACCTAAATATTTTTAGTTCTATTAATGATAATAGCACATAATTTTTTCTTTATAAGTTTAACTTGAAACTAAAAATTTCATTGTAACACCAAAGGGTGGCTAATTCTTGCAGTTGTACCTTCAAACCCCCAACTATCAATTCAGGATGATTTTACGGTTAAACTCCTTAAGAGAATATGGTTGTTAAAGTTTTGGTTTTTTAATTTTCTAATTAAAGCGATACGTTAAGTAATAAATAAATAATTCGAACTAAAATTTTTCTAAAAATTTATTTTAAAAATATTATGTTCAGAATAAATAATTTATTCCTAGTCCATTGTAGAATTGTAGAAACATTTTTAAGATATTAGATCCTTGCCTTGAAGTAGTGTAAAACAAGGAGTTTGTTGCAAAAGAGTTGACGGTTTATTCCTGTTAAGATAATGAAGAGCGAATACTCTGTATACTCTTGTGCAATATAATGACCGTTGGGAATCATAACTTTAGGAATTGATAGAAATTAAGTTTATATAATATATAAAATAATTTTAAATATGCAAAAAAGACAATTGGCATATTTGCCTACCTTTCCGACAATTTATACGTGACTGTGCGTTTATGAAATTATTTCATTTATGTTTGTATCAACATACCTACAGGTTTAGATTTCCTTAACAGTGCCTGATATTCTTTGTGGGCATGGTTTTCTGATGGGCACAGCGAGCGATAAACAACTTATTAATGATTTAAAGCTAAGGCCTATGTCGCTCTAAGAATTGAATTTAAACATAATATATACGTCAGCTAGTTGTCAAATTATCACTATCAGATTATAGTAATGAAAATTCTGATGCTCCTGCTAAATAAATATAGTGTAAACGCAGATACAAAATAGAACAGCATCTCTCGATCACTACCATAAAGTTCTGTTTTGTTGTTCTTCCCTTTGTTTACGATTTGCAATTCGTGTAGCTTGTATATCTCGTTTGCAAAAAATTCATTTTTGGTGTAATTTTTATGGACATTGTTAATGTCAGAACTTAATCAAATTTTAACCTAAAACTTGGTAAAATAAAAGAAAATTACGTGATTATTATGCAAAAACTCTTTAAAGTATTCCTTTGAAAGATATTACGATTTGCCCTACGATAAAAGTTTTGATGATGTTCGAGACCTCTTACTAATTAGTATAATTATTTTAATTACATTTCAAATATAATTTAATTTCCAAAATTAGTAATCGAGCTGCAAAGTAAGACTTTTGAATTCAAAAAAATTTCAGTAGAAATTATTAAATACAAGGTTTATAACAGATACGTTCCTCGCTTAAAACATCTACATTGTATTATGGAATTTTCTCATTATATTTAAACCTGCAAATCGTGAGAGGAAAGAAAATAACGCGTTGAGATAAAAAAACAAGCAAGATGCTATTTTCATTGGAAGCAGCGTAAACTATGTCTGACTCATAAACAAACTGAAATGGTATATCAGTTATACTCTCAAAAGAAAGAAACCCATTTTTTTTAATAAACGACGCGCTCTTGGAGATGCAAACCTATCGCATGAAAACGATCAACAACTTCATTAAACCATTCAATATTAGTTGGGACATATGAACAAAAGAAACACCCTCGTCATTTGACAAGGGCCTAATTTCGTACACCGATAGATTAAAAGCTGCCAACAGAGTGGGCGCAGGTATATTTGGGGAGAGACCCAGGATGAACCATCAGTATCCTCTCTACACTGCAACTACGCCACAGTATACCATGCTAAAGTTCATGCTATACAAGCGTGTGCACAAAAGAACCTGGAAAAACCTGAAGAATATACAGGATGTTTCCTAACCTCTCTGAAAAAAATATGTGAGGTGAATCTTCACTTTATTTTAAGACGAACATGTGTTATAAAAGTTTTTCGCATGTCGCTGCGTTTTCGAGATACAGGATGTTAAAAAATATTGTATTTTTCATTTTATTAATTAATGCCAATGATTAGATAATGCATATGATTTAAAAACTTTGAACTAATGAACTCATATGAACAAAAGTCAAATAAATTGTTGCAAATGTCCTCCATGACCCAGTAAATACCCATGTATATATATTTTTTTAAATCCTGTATTTCGAAAACGAAGCGAAACATCAAAAATCATTTGAGAGTGCCTAACGACCTGAAAGAACTGGCAGCCAGAAGAAACAAGGTTGAACTCTTGTGAGTTCCTGGTCACTCAGGGATAAAAGGAAATGAAAAAGCAGATGAGCAAGCGAGTGTCGGGTCTGCTAAAAAATTCAGGGGTTTTGAACCCGCCCTTGGTATATCAACAAGGAACCAAAACAATACTACATAGATAGTCGCAAGAACAACATCTATCTCGATGGTATAGTATTTGCAGAATTATACCGTGGATCTTTTGACTGCAATAAAACCGCATTACCCCTTCGACCATAAATTAAATAAGGAAATCCCAAATTTTAAAACCTTTTCGAGCAGAGCCGGACCAGGTATACAAATTCAATTTATACCTATGCCTAATGCATATATAATAGGAAGTGATTTTTAATAATTTTAATCTTTATTGGTTTTCCGGCGAGTAATTTTTAGTTAGGCTTATTAGTGGTAGAATGTGGCGTCATTGGAATTGTGCTGATAGGGGGGCATCTTCAAGTGTCATTTTTAAAAGAAAGCATTTATCTACCGATGCCAAACTAATAATTAAAAATGTGTATCAATCGTTGTTGAGTAGAAATTTTAATTCGATGGATGCTTTAGCAGACACGTCTACTTTGACAAAAACTCCTCCTTTATCTTCGGTAAGAGACATAGTACTTAAACCTGTTAATCCTAGAAAAAATCGGAGTGATTCTGGCACATTTAGAAGCATTGACGAAAATGACATGGATTTATAAGAAGAAAGATTTACCAAATGTATGAGGCACAAACTGTACCCACTTTGATTTCCCTCAAAGAGCGGCTGATTAAAGACGAAATAAATATCTCTTGTAGCCTTTCAAGCCTTAGGAAAATATTGCGTAAAATGGGTTTTAAATACCGAAGCATTGATAAAAGACAAACATTAATGGAATCTCAACGTTTACGGGACTGGAGACTTAAATATTTAACAGCTGTTAAACAATTTAGAGAAGAAAATCGTCCAATTATTTACCTTGACGAAACATGGTTCGATACCCATGACACTCCAAGAAAAGGTTGGGATGATTCTTCCAAAAAATATCAAACAAAGGCACCATCAAATAAAGGCAAAAGAATCACAATATTACATGCTGGTTCAGAGAACGGGTTTGTTCCAAATTGTCTGTTGCTTTCAGCTAAAATCATAGCAGTTTCTTTTTTAGATTACCATCAAGATACCGACGCACAACTTTTTGAAGATTGGTTTAAACATAAACTCCTTCAAAATATATCTGAAAATAGCGTCATTGTAATGGACAATGCTAGTTATCATAGTCGGCAAGCAAAAATCATTCCCAATTCTAATAATACAAAAGCAGAAATTCAAAATATTATGATTGAAAATGATTTATATTTTGAAGAAACATACAAAAAACGAGAACTGCTAGAAGTATTAAAAGCTTTTAAAAATAAGGAATACGAGTGTGACAAACTTGCAGCAGAAAATGGACATAGAGTGTTGCGTCTTCCTCCGTACTATTGTATATTCAATCCTATTGAGCTAATATGGCATCAATTAAAATCCAATATTAGGAGAAATAATATTTCTCCTACATTAAATGCATCTGTAGTAGAATTAATTAAAAAAGAAGTAAGAAGAATTTCTGCAGGCAGCTGGAAAAACTGTATACAGCATGTACTTAAGGTGGAAAATTCTTACAATTGTACGATTACAAATGTTCAACCCTTAATTATAAGTTTAGGCTTAGATGAAGATAGTGATAGTGATACAGAGTTAAATTTTGAATAAATTATCAATAGTTTCTTAGAATTTAATTGATTTTTATTGTACTTGTTATCCTAATAGTTATACTTTTAAATTATATTATTTTCAATTATCATTAATTGTTATCATTATTTTACATTTATTATAGGTACCTAAAACTAAAAATACATATTTATTTTAAATTATAAAAATAAATCATGTTGTGTGGTATACATTTTCAAGCCGGCCCTGATCCCATTTATTGAGCTTTGAAGAGGTTGAGGCATATACAATAGGGTTTAATCAGGTAGTTTAATTATGGCAGTAAGAGTCAACGGTATAATTCTGCAACAACTATACATGCCTAGTCAAAAACATTCACGGTGCAACTTAATTGGTAAACCCTAACGCGAACCTATTTGAAACGGATGACTGGCTTGTTAACAGATCACTGTCACTTAGGAAAATACCTTGATTGAATAGGAATCTACAATTGACCCATTGAATGCAGACTTTGCGACGTGGAGAAGCACAAGATTTAAAATCTTCGGGAATGTCCAAAGCGACGATAACCTCTCTCATGACAAACTTGGCAGGAAGCTATTGAACATCATAGAAAGAACAAGTCTCCTATAACAAGATATATATATATATATATATATATTCACTGGGAAACACGACCTCAGGAAGATCGTTCCACAAGGATTACGTCATCCAAATGAAAGAGTTCTTAAACGATGTCCGAGGAATACTAAGCTGAACCAAATACGGATGGACATTAGTGGTTCATTGTGTATTTCCGCTATTCGTTCAACGTTCAAAGCTGTCGAGGTGTTTGGTCAGCTCGTGGAATCCAGAAACCGAACAGTTTGCTTGAGTGCAAAACTCCAGACAGACATGAGAGAAGTATTCTAGTGATGGACGAATCTGGGCTTTGTAGAGTGTCAAAAGTTGTTGAAGTATATGCAACTTTTTGGTCCGGAAAAGTACACCAAGCCCGTATATTTCTGATTTTCGTTTAGGTGGAAATAGGAAGCCACTGATGTTAGTCGAACATTTGCCATGCAAATATCTGTAAAAGAGAGTCAACTCGCCAACCTGTCTTCAATGTTCAAAGCTGTCGAGGTTCTTGATCGGCTATGGAGGAGGTGAAATTAAGCGTGCAATGTTAGCCGAAAGGCCAATATTTGTTACTGGACTATACTTCCCACATCGTGTGAATGATTGGTTTACTTGTACAATTGTTAAACCAATAATTACCGGGTTCGTACGACTTATGTACTTTGCAAATCTTTGATAATGGCGATTTCTTGCCACGTCGCGCATCGTGTTTTGCATGGTAGACATGGTAACTTAAAATAAGAAAAGTGTGTTAAATATGGCTCATGTATATAAATACACACACAGTTGGCCATATTACTCTCCATCAACGAAAATAAACAAAACCTGTTTTAAGAATGTCATTCATGTATGTAAATCAACTATTTTTTTTCCTATAGTGCTTGTGTTTACCATAAAAAAAAATTTGAAGTGTTAACTCGGACGATATAACGATATTTTGACACTTCAGGAGTGTATTTATGTAATACAAAACGATCACCAAAACTTACCGACGTTTTACATCGGAATACTCCAAAAATTCAAATTTAAATAAAACACGAGCAACAAGAAATTACTCTGAATTTCGCCGGTCGCCTGCAGTCAGGCCACTAGAAGCTGTTATTAATTCTTCGCAATAGCTTTGTTCCTTAAATGGTTCCTACAAGCCAATTATCATCCGATTGCTGATTCCTTTCTGCAGCTTGCGGGGTTTTTAACTGGTTGAGAACTGGTTGGATATTTTCAGCTGTGCGAACACGTTCCCAAACGGATAACCTAACCTAATAAATAAGTTATTTTGGACAATGATAAGAAATATACGTTTGTTGTATTAAAACCCATACAAGGAAAATGAAAGTTAGGGAAGATAGGTTCTTAAATGGGATATTGCTGACGACCTTTGTCCACTGTACGAACGAAGCTACTGTGAACTGCTTGTCGTGCGATATCGCCATGGTCCAAATTGACCGCCTTGTACATAATTGCCAAACTTTTTTCTACATATACCAAGTACATACTTATCAATTCAGTCCGCCAAAATTGTATTAATTAGCTATTTTATTCAAACAAAATGAATGAACGTAGTAAACAAATTTATCGATCGGTTAAGTTGTTTTCGATGTTTGAGTTATCCCTTATTTGCAAAGTCCGATTGATACATCATGTTTTTTATTTCATAATATATATACTGGGATTGATGTTTCTAACTTACACTTGAGCTTTAACCTAACTGGTGTGATAAATCATGAATGCACAAAATTAAAAAACTAAGAAGCGTTAAAAAGCGAATTCGATTACCTTTAAAATGAGGTATTACTCATCCCATTTAAGATTAAGGGGGGTTGTTCGAGTTGTTTGATCGACGGATTTTCTCCTCTGATAATAACTAGATAAAAGTAAATATGTCATGGGTAGGTATAAATTGCGTGTTGATAACATAGTATCCGAGATACGAGCCGCCGCTGTCTACTTTATAATATATCAAAGCCACAACTAACTTTAGAATGTTAATCAACTGATATACACAATCATAATACCAGAAATATTGACAATTTAAAAAAAAATCAAATTAAAAGTAGCATAGGGATGAAATCAATTTTATTTGATGGAATGCATATTTATAATACGTTACCTAAAGTATTAAAAAAAAATTTTAATTTAAAATAATTTTAAAAATTTTTTTCTGGAAAATATACAAATTACTTAACCATTTATAATAATTTTTATATTGATTAATTACTTATTTATGTTTTATGTGATAATATTCCCTGTAATGGATTAAAATAGTTCGTTGGAAATTAAATAACATTATTATTATTATTATTATTATTAACATATCTCCATTCACAACGAGTTTGTAAGAATCTTATTTTTGGAATTTCGAATATCGAATTAGCTTCCTTAAAACCCCTTATCCTCCATTCATCAGTTTAAAAAAATTTGTATGTAGTTAATTTTGGTCTACGGTACCTATACAACAATTTTATACTTACTTATGCGCAATATATTTTAAAAGTAAATATACAAATGTTAAAAAATAATAACTTAATAATTTTTGAAATTTTGATACATTTCTGAGCTGTGACACAATTTTTTTGTAATGGTTTGTAACCCGAAAGTATATTTTAAGTTATCAGAGCTTTCCATAGCCGCAAACTTTCGTTATAGAATCGAGCCATTATATCTTTGAGGTTTTTTAGGGACTTTTCCAAATTTAAATCACGTCTCTGAAAATACTATTTACGTTCAACGATACTAGCTGGAAATTTTCATGCCAATTATTACAATTTATTTCTTAGTTCCCTCTCGAAAATGATCATTAATTTGATATAATCTCGCCCTAATGATAAAAGTTTTAATGATATCGGGACCTGTCACTAATGGGTCCAATTATTTAGATTGAATTCGACAACAGTTTTTGATATGAGTGGCTAATTCTAACATGATTCGTATTAAATTAACGCCTTTCCAAAGGTTGATGTATTTGTTAACAATTGATTAACGGTGTTTGTTCTATTGTTTTAATTACATTTGGAACTAGTTGTGTTTCAGTCTAATATACCAGCTCCCATTAAAAGTTTCAAATATGTTAAATTAGGTTATGAATCTCTGAGACACATAATAATCTATTTCTGTTCCCCTTCCATCAATTTTTTTGATAAGTACCACACTGCTGCATGAAAAACCCCGCAAAAGAGAGAAATAGCGATTTTCCAGTTTTGAGAAAAAGGAACCCTTACGATAGCTAAGCAAATAATATTGTGAATGGAGTTTGCGATTCTCTAGTACTATAAATATTTCAAAGTAATTAATTTTTAAACCACAGTTAAAATACAGTACAACAATGTTCGGAAATTTTATTTTCCTTGTATCTTTTTTCAGTGACACAGAATTAAATTTTTTCCAAAAGCTTAACAACTTTTAAACTATAAGATATTTTCAACCTTATATTATGGCAAGATTTTAAATTTTAATATCAAGTTCCTATTTTTAATTTAAGTTTAAGCCACAAAGGCAGTCATTAAAAACTTCTGAAGAATTTAAATATCAACTTTAAGACTATGTCATAAAATTGACCGTCGTCAAACTTCTACTTTTTGATTGAGCCAAATTAGTCGATCATCAGTTGGAGAATGTCATGAAAAATATTCATTAAATCTCGACTTTATACCGGATCTGGAAGTATGATATGTGAGACTTAAGCTATATTTTCATTCTGGAGGTATAAACTGGCATTATGAAGGTAACAATGATTTACAGAAATTATTGTACAGAAAAGTTTGATTTATATAAATAGTGATGGCCTAATAATTGTCTTGATAAAATATCTTTCCATCACTATTTAATTGTCAACCATTGGCTTCAACACTTGGAATTGCCAATTAATGTATTTGATCTATTATTTTAGCTTAAATGACCTTGCTACATCGTTATTCTTCCAGTTAAAGACTCAAATATATTTAAAAAAATAGTTGATAGATAAGGTGGTAAGTGGACAATCACGGTTAACCGACTAAAATTAATTTGTTGTTCAACGAAAATATTACTTAGAGAGACTTGCCTATAATTTAATTTGTATATCTGTTACCTTTACCTAATAGTTGTGTTAAATAACTTTATAGAAAGTTTTCTGTGAAATTTTAATTTTTAATGTCAAAATGTGTAAAAATTGTTCTTAGTATTGGAGAGGAGTAAAGGTTACATTTCTTCATTCATTTCTTAGACAAGATCTAAAATGATATTTTTTTATTTAACTGAAGCAATCTATATTTTAAGATATTTCTGAATCCCAAATAAGGTTTATTATAAGTAGATATATTCAAGTTTATCGACGTAATGTTGCCAGTTAAAGATTAAAAAATCACTAACACAACGCTTCTAAAGTTCACTAGATTTAAAACATTTGAAAAATATTGTTTATAAGTATTGTATTTTAAAGTCACTTGAAAGTGCGAAAACACCTGTCGTCGGCATATATCAAACAAATTCCGGACATGGCCGTAACATATTTTTTAAAAGTTGAAATACAATAAATTACATAATTTTCAAATTTTAAGCAATTCTCTACTTCTTTCTCTTTTTTATTTTACGTTAGAGAAAAAAAATGATTGGAATTTATGATGTTTAGAACACAGTTTATTAAGTCGACCAAAATTCATTCTTGCTATATTGAAGTACGCATGTATTATTAGTTTCTTGTATACTACGCTTCGAAAATATTTTTGACTATTAATTACCTAATTTTTTCATTGACAATTGACACCCTTATATATAATATAAATATAAGAAGAATTGGGATAATGGGATTTTAACCAAAATGAGGTTCACCGTGATATCTTTAAAAGGCAATATTTACAAAAACCAGAGTTCATATGTCATGCATCATCATCAGGGCCTAGGACTATTCGCCGTCGCCGTTTCGCCGTCGCCGGGTCGCTGGTAGCCGATTCGCCATGGGCCGTTTCGCCGTCAAGTAGAAATTAATAAAATACGTAATAAAGGGTGTTTATGATATATATTGCTAAATTATTTCAAAAAGTAAAATAATATAAACCTCTAACAAACCCGAACAAACTCCATTCTATGACATAGTACTGTAATAACATTTGTAATTAGGGTTCTTGGAATTCAACTTCAATATATCGTCAGCTTAATTAGTAAATCACATAAGTCCAAATAGCAAAACAAAAGAATTTTATCATTAGTAAACAATTTTAGAGACGATAATATAACAGAATATCTCAGAGGTTTAGCCCATAATTATGAAATGTAATAATTTTGTTTTATATATTTATAGTATAATATCTTAGAGCTTTATATTATTTTACTTTTTCAAATAATTTAGCAATGTATATCATAAACACCCTTTATTACGTATTTTATTAATTTCTACTTGACGGCGAAACGGCCCATGGCAAATCGGCTGCCGGCGAATTGTCACGCCGGCGAACCGGCGACGGCAAAACGGCGACGGCGAATAGTCCCATTCCCTCATCTTCATTATCAACATCATCAAAACTAGAGACGCTATCAGTTTAACACTGATTGGAGCGGCACGCGGTGAGATAAGATATTGTTTTCTTTTGGAATAACATGAGCAACAATTGCTCCATTTAAAGTCGGAGATTGATTGATTTCTGTAGTTGTTTTTACGATTCCCCAAATAAGTTCTACCGTACTGAAAATACAATAGTAAGGCGGCGGCTGCAGAACAGTATGGCCTTGATATTTACATAGTTTATCAATTACATACTCTTCTTGAAAATTAAATGACTATTGTATCCAGTAATTCTTTTTTGTTGCCTTTTTTGGAATTCTCTATGATATTTGCTATCAATAAGTTTAGTATATCCTGTTTATTTGTAGTATTGTTGGGGGTCCAACAGTATACCTCCTAATATTGCCAAGTAATTATAATTATAAGATGGATAATCTCTAAAATATAGAATAAGGTCTTCATTGTCAATTTATTTAAATTTTTGAGCAATTTATTTTCGTTTTATAGTATAGTCTGTTACATCTCCCTCCAAAAAGTTATTTAAGGAAATTAAACGATAAAGCAATAGATTCAAATTTTAAAATAATAATTACATTTTGGACGTGATTAAAAAAATCAATAGGAATAGCATTTTTTTTTAAATTTACACTAAATCATTAGATTAAAAAAAATCACTGAATCTATTGAAATTTTACTAATCCTGGTAACACTGTATCGACGGTTCACCTTGTAAAGTCTGCGAGAGGAAAGTATGAAAATCCATCTACCTTGATTATGACAGCATTATCGAATTAGGCGTTTGATTGCAACAGTTATTTTCAAACTTGTATATGTATTTGCAAGGCTTGTTCAGTAGTATGATCTTTGTTTTTTAAGAAGTAACCATCAAATTCGGCAAATACCATTTTCTTTTTATCATGCGTAGAATCGGATCGTGATTGACTTCAAATCTCAATACTCAACAAATACTCAACTGGCTAGATGTTGCAAGAAAATTTATATATATTATAGAAAAAAGAATGAAATCCCGGAATCTAAAGAAAAACAATCCAAATCCTTATTTGTCAACGATACTTGAGTTCCTCCATCATCACCCAAATTCACTATGTAGTTGAAATCAAAGGGCACCGGCTTTCTAAACAAAATACACCCCTCCTGCGATTTTATCCACGTGTATGTTAATTTTGTCGACTTGCTTCATATAAATTTTCGCTTTTGTGAGTGCTCACTCAGCTTCTTTCCTCATTTTGTTACGGTAGTTTCAACCCCAACAGTGGAATACAGAACATTTTATTTTAAATTTTTACTTTATCTTTAGCCTTTATACCTATGTATATGCCTAAGGTATAATACCTACATTTTACTGCTCTAGTTTTTGCACTAACCTGAATATATTTTTATAAATTTTTATAAAAATATAGCGCTTTATCTCATTGTGCGCCAGCCAGACAGGACCTAGAGTTGTAGCTAGGTTCTTTAACAGTATGCTTCATAAAACAATTTAAAATATTAGTTAATTGAATCAGCCAATAAATTGTGAAAATCCGTTTAAGTAATATTATGCGTTTAGTTTTTCTTCCTAACTCATAATATTAATTTTTTTTAAGTATTTCATCTCAAATTAATGAAACATGATGAATGGAGAAAAAACTCAAAATCTGCTTCACTAGTTTAATAACAATATTTAATAAATAATGACAATGTCAAATTATACTGTAGAAAAGAAACATATATATATATATAGTAAAACAAACAAAAACTTCATATAAATTTTTGAAGTGATAAAAGAAAATGTGAACAGAAAATACTTAACCTTTTGCAACAGAAAAAGAAAAATTAAAAAATTTTAATGGAAAAGTAAATTGACTGATAACATTATGTAGAAACTGTAGCCTTTTTTCCCCAGGTTTTCGGTTATACACGGAGTAACTACTTTGTTAATGGCTCGATTTCATTTACAACTACCTTCAGAACTTCAATATTAATAAAAAACATTATTTGATAATTCGAAAAGACAAACAAAATATTTTTTTATAATTATTTTGTTATATAATATAGAAATATCTTTTAGAACCATAACTTTTTTGCTGATATACGGTATGATTCTATTCTATCATATAAAAGAATTATTATACAAAAAATGTTTTCTTTGTCCTTTCCAATTATCAAATAATGTTTTTTTATTAATATTGTAGTTCTGAAGATGGTTGTAAATAAAACTGAAACGTTAACAAAGTAAAACTATTACTCCACTATATGACCGAAAGCCAGGGAAAAAAACTTAATTATATACAACGTTTAGGAAAACCGAACTATATTATGTAGAAAAATTTCATTTGGTAAATTTGAAAACATATTTTTTGATTTAACTATTCCATTCAAAACTAAAATTAAATCATAAACAATGTTTTCTAATTTAGTTAATTAATTAGGATACACTTTGTTTTTAGTCAATTTAACTTTCCATGAAAATTTTTTCATTTTTCTTTTTCTGCTTCAAAAGATAAGAAAACAATTTCTCTTCTCATTTCTTTTCCATCCCTTCAAAAATTTACATGTTACAAGTTTTTGAGCATAATGATGTTTTAATAAATATTTCTTTTCTCTCTTATTTACAGTATAATTTGACAATCTGAAGTCAAGTTCTCATAGTTTTCGTTTCGTTTTTCCCAACGAATATAATCTCCAACGATTCAAACCCAACGTGAATCGCTTGTTGAGCACAAGCACAACTCCCAGAGTGCCCTAAAGGATTTGTGCTTGTGTTTGATCATTAAAAAAAAATAGTTAACTTTCCATTGAAGATGAAGGTTTATGCCTTCGAAACATGTATGGAATAATTTTTTTTTTAAATATTGTTATTAAATTAGGGGACCTGATTTTGATTTTTTCTCCCCATTCATAATATTAAATTAAAATTAATATTAAAAAATAGGTGAGAGGTTATAGTGAAATATAGAGAAATATTAATACCAGACGAAGGGTGTAAAGATATTTCCATCTAAAATATGTCGTTTGTTACATGAAGATTTTGTAGTTTGTGCTCGACTATATTTTGATATTCAAAAATATATAGTATAATCAACACAACAAATAATGGTTAGATGTCTTATTATTAAATCACACCTGCTAATATTTTGTTGTGATAAAATTTAATAATATGCACGTAAAATGAACAAAATTAAGAAATCTCTCCCGTTGCGTGGCGCCCATGTTCTCCAAATACTCTGTACCGCCAGCACGAGAACCTCTCATATCCTCCAAGTAATATAATGAACTTGGCTACACTTCTAACGTTTTCTTCACATTTTATTCGAACAGAAATGAAAATTAAATTAATATTTTTACAAAATCTGTCTAATTCAGTACTTATTAATCAGGCTTATTATATAGGGTGTTATCGAAATGACGTATTATATTTAAATCAGCAATTCCTGAAATTTGATTTAAATCAGCAATTCCTGAGAAATTGAAGAAAAATATCCAAAAATGGCGCTTAAATTTAATATGCCCTGCCCTGTACATGACCTTATGTCAAACCAAAAATTACCACGTGATGCCCCTGTCAGGAACGTAAACAAAGCAACATATGTCAACAGTGTTGTCATATCTTCAGGGTAAACTCTTTAGAAAGTCAATAACCGTTTGACAGATTCCAAGTTGTTTATTTTTCAGGGTACATTATTATAAACTTTTACGTTCAGTTCAGTTCGCTGGGAAACAATCTCTGATTTATAAACTTGAACTGACACGAATGAACCGCCGCGGAGTTTATAAATGGTCAGGTATGTTCTCATTTGTTTAACTCGAACGACACCCGTCAGATCTGGACAACTTAAAAGTTTATAAATGCCACTTACCCTTTAGAAAAAAAAATGCAATTTTATTTACCTTTTCGGACTTATTTAAAACCAACTTAATTTATAAAAAAACACGAAGTACTCACATCACAAAATCACATTAGTTTTCGCGTCACAACACATCTAAGTACCGTTCAATCTGAATTAGTATTTTAAAGTGCTACTGTGTATACAAAATACGACCTTATTGTCTAAATAACACGTTGGTTCCGTCGGTCGACATTGAACTGCTGTACTGGGACACTGCCGTCGCGAGAAGAACAAATAACTTAATAATTTAAACTCGGGTTTAAGTATTAACATACAATTTAACACACAAATCTGCTTGAAAAGACAGTATTAAACCGGCCGGCTAATTTTAAACAGCTGATCTTGGAGAAACGGGTTGCATATTCTTTTCGCGACTGCAGCGGCTGGGGTTATACTTAAAAATACAGCGTTGCCACTTTCGATGTTTTATAAGGTTATGTTCATAAAATGCAGAATTTCCTTCTGTAATATTTTTCTTTATAATGATAGTCTCGGAAATGGCAACCGCGCTAGTTAGACGAGACTATTTATTTTAAACGGATGGAAGGGTATATCAACATAATTATTTCATCATTCTTCTTCAGTAAAGGAGTAATAAATTTGATTAGCCCATTAGAAATGAGCGTTTTTATTATTTCTATTGCGAAATAATTTGTATCCTATAGTGCTGTTGTTTTATGTGTACGGTAGGTTATTGTAAAGTGTAATTATGCATTAGTATTTATTGCTTTTGTATAATCTAATAATAAGTGCATATCTTCAAAAAAAATAATTGGAAAGTCGTGGTTGTCTGTTAGTTTCTTTAAGTGGTTTAGTGGAAATGTTCCAAGAGATTGGAAATAAGACGCCGAATGGGGTTTAGTGGGTATAAGCTTATTATGCAGTTCCACATTATCATCAGGGTACGTGATGAGCATAAAGCTTTTCCCATAGAAAAAAACCTGAAGATGTCTGTGCCCTGGATTACTTGCTAGTGTACTGGCACCTGGATTCACTTCTATTTGGTAAACTAAATATTATTTTTATAAGAATCTAAAGTTTTACATTTTTTACACACAGTTGGCAACATTGGGCTTGCATATCAGTTGATTACACAGCTTGGCAACGTAACATGATCATATATGAATGTGCCGAGGAGTAACCGGTGGGTTTAGGGGTGAATTACCCCACTTTTTAAACGTTCGATTTAAAAAAAAATATATGTAGCGCTTCTCTAGGACACCCCAGGAGTCACCCATTTAAATATAATACGTCATTTCCATAACACCCTGTATAATACTATTGTAAATATGTATTCCTGGACTTTCAAGTGATTATTTACCAGTAAACTGTTAATAAATTTTGAAAAGATTAAACTAAAATAATCAAACGCTGGTTTTCCCCACTGATTACTATAACGTTGGGGAGTATAGAGATGATTTCACGCCTGAATATCGGGCCAAGATGATTTACGAGCAGAACAACGAGATCTCTGTTTGTTCCGCTGAGATAAGTCGATGACGATTGAACTTCTATTAACTCCAATAACATGGCGTGAATTGTTTGATGTTGGACGCCCAAATTGTATTGCGACGATATAGACAATAGTAATGTTTGTCAAATATGGTTGACCAGCGTAGTACAGGGTGACAAACGCGGCACGCGGCTTTATCTCGGAAACCATGCTACATGTACAGCTTTCGGAAAAAAATATTTTCAAGGAAAGTTATCAAGAAAAATGGCTGTAAATTATTTGCAAGTTTGTAGGACGGCCACTAGATGGCGTAACAATATTAGTAATTTGTTAACAGTTTGTTTCTCCACAATTTACTTAGTACAACTTTGCTTAAGTACTTTTTCCTCTAACCCTTCAAATAAAGTGGTAGGAAATGGGTGGATGTCAAACATTGATTATCTGATATCTCAGGAATGCCTTACCGGAAAATATTAAAATCAGTGATTTTTAAAATAGGTTTTCTTGCATCAGCTACACTATAGGCGATGTCTATGTCATTTTTACTGTAGGACTAGATTGTACTTTCTACAGATTTAACTTATTTTATGTTTTTTTCCCGGACAAATTTAAATGCGATGGTAAAGCTATTATTCAACCGGTACAAATAGGAGCAAATGCCAAAACGAGTGGTTAGAACCGCAAGTTCCTATCTATTTTTAGCTAAAGCTGTGATACAAAAGCGTTGCACCGAGCGTGGAATAACTTTTGTACTGTAATGATGGCGATTTGGATTTAGCGATTGCTGCATTTTGGAAGCACTCAAACAGTAATCATATCAACAGCTTCATCATTAGTAAAAGGCATTTTTAATGTTCAAATTAAATGAATCCAGATCTAAAAATGATTACAGTAAAAATAACATAGATATCGCGTGTAGTGTAGCTAATAGAGCAAGAAAAACTCTTTTAAATAAATAATATTTTCCGATAATGCTTTCCTGAGATATTGCATTTTTCCCAAATCAATGCTTGCTTTACCCCCACCACTTTATCTGAAGGGTTACAGAAAAAACTGTGTAAGTAAAATTGATTATGATACATGTAAGATTAATTTGTATTTGTATTAATCTAAGCAAATTGTAGATAACGTGCTGTTAACAAATTACTATTAGTGTTACGACCCCTAGCGGTCATCCTACAAGCTTGATAATAATATCTAGCCCTTTGTCTTGGCAACTTTTCTAATAAATATTTTTTGCCGAAAGCTGTACGGTGAACGGTTTCCGAGACACAGCCGCGTACCTCGCTTAGTTTGCCACCTTTTACATTGAAATTATTATAGTTTAATTACATATCTTAATTGTAAAAAATGGATGTTATGTTGTTATTAGTTATGGTAGACATAAAAAGGTATATCACGTTTCACCATAAATCCAAGAAGACGCCGTGATATGTTACCTCTGAAATATAAAATAACTATCTAGGTGTGTTTTGTAAAGATATGTTCAAATGTTCAGTAGTTTCTTGAAGTCATAGTTGCGTACTTTTCACTCAGGTTTTAGTCGAAAAGGCGACGTTTGGAAAATGTGAAATCTTGTGTTCACAATGACAATAGTAATTCCATGATTTAACTTAATTATGTACTTAATTTATGCGAAAATTAACAAATGTGAAGGAAAATATGTGTATACGAACGAATATAAACTTCAAAAACATAACAGGTATACATTTTCATATGCCCATGCATATGGAAAACTAAAAGATGTCAAATGCAATACGAACGTTTATAAAATGTGCATTTATGGAAAGTAGATATTTCTATAGGTCGTTTTTTGTAGAAACACATTAAATTTTTTTTAATTTCTGCCACCATATTTAAATTAAATTGAATACGCCTAAATGCGTTTAAAATGAGTGTTTAAAAGCAATACAAAATATTTATTATTTCCATTGTGATGTTGAAGATTTAATATTTAGTAAGTGCCAGGACTGGTACTCCGTAAATCAAATAAGGTTAGACATATCTATCGCTTCGTTATTTAATCACTTCGCTATTTCATACTGTATAACTACGTTCGATCTTTTCCGCAACTAGCCGCATATGGCCGAAATGGCCATAGAGAAGAGAACGTAGCGATCCTTATCGCTTTCCAAGATACAGACTACCAGTCCAGGGAGCCTATTACCGGTGCCTGAACTGGTAATCCGCAAACCAAATAAGGTTAGAGATATACATATTTCGCTTCGCTATTTCATAACATATCATTCCGCTATTTCGTACTATGTAACTCCGTTCCATCGTTTCCGCAACTAGCCGCATATAGCCGAGATGGCGATAGAGAAGAAAAGAGAAGGCTTCATCGGTCCTAATGTCCAACTATCCTAATATTCATCTGTCCTACAATCCGAGTGTTCATTTCCGCAACTAGCCGCATATGGCCGAGATGGCGATAGAGAAGAAAAGAGAAGGCTTCATCGGTCCTAATGTCCAACTATCCTAATATTCATCTGTCCTACAATCCGAGTGTATTCGGGTGATGTTCGGTTAGGCTCGTATGACCTAATCTGTTGGGAACGCCTTTTCCGGCTGTTTACATGAATTTTTATCTAAAATACTGACGTGCTGTAAATTAGCTTTGGATAGAGACTTAAAAAGTAGCTATAGCATCGAACGATTGAATAGGTCATGTCATATTTATTTTTATAAGAGAACTGTAATATTGAAAAATAATGAAGTTGCATCGTTGTTTTATATCAAAGGGCAGAGGAAATTATGATGTCATGGGCAAAAATTGTCAGTCTTTGGTTTTTCTGGTCTCGGGTTCTCTGTGACTTGATATTTTATTAGTACTTAATTAACAAAATATTATTATTTCTAGGTGTGTAAATTACACTTTTTAAGTTTATTCACGAGACTAAACAAACTTCAGGAACGAAAGAACAGGTGAAGTTTTGACGTATAGACACCCCTGAAAATTCTTCGATTCGTTTTAAGGTAAGGTTAGAAAGTATTATTCGAGTAAATTTTTTATAAAAATGTGTAAGAATAGATAAATGTATGTTCCAAGTGTTTTTTTTTAATTATTTTAGCTCCTATTCCAGCAAGATACCTGGATGTCCTAATATCTAAATAATATCTAATAGATATGTCCAAATATGAAATTTCTACGTATGTCTCCCAAGAGAATGAAGTTCTCAAAATGACATGTCGAGATGGAGAGGAAGCCAGTACCTACCGTAGTATAAAAACATCAACAATCCATTTTTAATAGTTTTGCAAAATTAGCAGAGAAGCTTACAGCGACAAATTGCCCAAAATTGTTAATGTTTTTAAATAATGAATGAATGATGATTTTTTGACGGCACTAAATTGAAATTCTGCGCAGTGACAAAAGTGGTAAAAAAGAGAACTCTGAATTAAAAACTTATCTGATAATTTACAGGAAGAAAGTTTTAATTTACATAACATAGATTTGACCTTATTTTGCATATTTTGCAGTTTGTTTAGAAAAAAGTTAAATTATTAATCCTTACTAGTAATATATATGTGGATACATTTTGAAATTTTTAGAATATACTTAATCATACCTCTAAGACAATCTATGTAAGTTTCAATACTGATCACCATTCAAATCGAACAAACAGATGAAATTTTAGAAAAATATGCCTCAAATAAGTTTAAATTGTTAGTACGTGATTCTAGCAAACAATTGTTCTCATGACAGAATAGTGTTTTGAATAAAAATATAAACTTATCAATTAAAAGCGTAATTAAATTACTGTTCTCCCTATACCTACTTATTCCCTTCCTAATTTATGCTTCTAGCTGGGCAAATAAAAAACAGTGCTTATCCATATAAAATATGGGTATAAATATCTAGATAAAATATGTACAAATGATAGCTTCTTCGTTGTGTGTATAAAAATTATATCAATAGGATATAAAAATATTTACTCGCCCATTATGATGCATACGCAAGGATTCGTTTCATTTTACAAATTATTAGGGGATGATTCTACATAAAATTCATATCAATACAAAAAATGTCTGAAAATCTTATTGTATTATATAAATATTACCATATTGATTTTGGAGATCCATTCCGAACTTTAAAGCTACTTTAAAACAAACGAATTAACCTGTGAACAAATTTTAAAATATTTTCGGAGTATTACGAAGTAATGCTTTATCACAAATACAAAATAAATAATATAATTTATTTCTATTGTTTTTATAATTTTCTATCTACAGGTCTCAAGCGACTGAAATCTGAATCCTTTAAATTTGGCGCTATTATACTATATTAACAGGTAGCAGAATTCCACTTTCTATTTGCATTGAGCCTACTGCCTACTCGAATAGTTTTCGCGTGGTTTTTTAAATACTGTAATATTTTACTTGGTAAAGATATCTTTAACTTTATAGCACTTGTTTCCATAATATTTTAGTATATTACTTTTTTTAATGGTCGCATGTCCTGGTCACTGGCACACAGGGTAGTAGGACAACAGAACTATATTATAGTATAATACAAATTCCTAGAGGTACCTAGCTGCTATTACTAAGCTAAAGAAATATGTTTTATTGAATACAATTATTCAAATAACAAAAATTAAATAAGATTAGCATACTCTTTTAATATAATTTAAATATTTATCATTTGTCCTAATATCTTAATTTCTTTTTAAACTAGAAAAATGATGCCCGAAACAATAGCGACATCTGAATGTCGATCACTGTTTATTGAAATATATTCAAACAATTTTTGGAACATCAGAATGTCTTTCACACAAGATGCAATTTATAAGTCAACGAGAGTTTGTGCCTTCATGTCACTTAACTTTTTGCGATGATTAATATGTTATAAATGTGTAAAATATTTTTTAACCTACTTTTTTAATATACCTAGTTACCTACTCCATTATAATGCATATATTCTTTGATGACCTAGCCCAGAAAAATATATCTTATACCTGGGTTATATATCGTTCATATCATCATCAGATAAATTCATAAAAATTAGGTAGATATAATAGGTATCCTGGTTTTCCTACTTTCAAATAATGATTTTCAAAATTTGAAGATGGCAAATATATGTTGTCCGTTTTTTAATGAAAAAGCTCCAGTTTCACTAATTAAAAATTTATTTACGCTCCTAAAACATGAAAAATATTGATTAAAATACAAACTGTAGTAGTGTTGTGATAGCCCGAGCGAAAACCCGCTTGAGTACTCGATTATTGAAATAACCGACATCGCTCGATTATTAAAAAACCGCTCGAGTTATAAATTCAAGAGAAAATTTTTGCTTATTACTTATTACCTTTCACTCGATACCCGAACTTTGCTTGACTCCGACGTATATTCGAGCAATTAGGAGGAAATACTCTAGTTATAAATTCAGGCGAAAAATCGAACCATGCCTTTCACTTGATACCCGATCTTCGCGCGCCACCCGAAATGTGGCGATTGGCGACGTTCGAGTTTGACGCTCAGAAGGCTGACACGACATACGTCCTTGTTAAAGGCACATAAACAAGAAGGTGCATACAAAAAAGTGAATTCATCGCGACATGGGTTTTGTTTTGACTGGGACTTGCTATCCAGCGGCGATTGTAAATTCTTAAAAAATTAAAGCATGTAATTTTTTTTTTTAAATCAGAATCAATTGTTCTTCATTAATAAAAACTTTAGACTGAAGCAAACTTACTAAAGCAACCTCTGGTGTTCACATTCTTCTTAGTCATAAAAATGTCAAGTGATTAATCGCTCGAGGGATTCACTCGATTATTAAAATCGCTCGAGTATCAAATACTCGATTATTATTAAAATCATCGGTTTTTTCCAACACTAAACTATCGGTACCAATATTTATTCCTAGGTTAGATTACACCAAAATAAAACGGCGCGAAACGATCTCAGCAGCCCGAAATGGTTTCATTGTGAGCAATGTGAGTGAATATACCAACTTCCAAATTTAAAGAACAAACTCGATTCATGTTCGAGCTGGTAAGGGTGGATAGGGCACATGATACTCTTAGATCTTTATACCATGGGTTGGGCAATCGCAAGAAACGAAGATTTCCAGTTCAACTCGAAGTGACGTTCGGGTAGTAGGAGATATGCACTTTAGGACCGTTGTTGCTCTCCCGAAGAGAGAGTAGCGATGTTTATCGCTTTCCATCACCTGTGACAACTCGCACCCTTATTCACTTGAAGAGTTATTATAAATAATAATCCATCAAATTTTAATGTTCTTAGTTTGCCAGTTATATTTTGAAGGTGGTATATGAAAATATCAAATTATAGTTTTTTCCTGTATTATTGTATTATGTCTTAATAACGGAATAGTTTATTTTAAACTATTAGGTAAAAGGTTCCTAAGTTCATTTTAATTGATTTCCTCTGCGCAATTACGAAAATTATAAGAAATGCTTCTAAAATGACACATGTTATGTCTCTATTCTTTAATTTACAGACAAATATTATTCAGTTCCTCACAATATTCATAAAAAAGGTTTTAACAAAAACCGATATAAATATTTTTTTGTCTCTCCTAAATATGTTAGATCCAAATACAACAGATTCAAATGTAACAAAAAAGAGCGCGGAGTCTACAGCCTGGATAATAGCTGTTTAGTAATATTTGTCTGTTTTTTATATATAGAACATCTTCAAGTAGTTAGAAAATGATTTTCCTTGTATATTTATATAACAGTGTTTATTTAATTAAAATAACTACGCTTACATAATGATATACAATATTAAATTTTAGACATATATTGACTTTTATTTGTGAAAATTAAATTGCCTTTGTAGCGTAAAATACATTTTCAAATTAAATATGTAATTAATTTATCAAGAGCAATTAAATGTAGTATTTATTGTAACAGTGTCGAATAGAACCGCCTAATTCCATCGAAATGGTTAATTTTAGCTGCTGAATTAAAAGTCTAAATTTAAATTTTTCATCAAATTTCACAACAATTTATTGATCAATAAATATAATACCAGTAACTCATAATATATAGAACTTAACCTTTAGAATTTCTTTAAAATATTGGGTTTGGCCAATAGAGGAAGGTAAACAAACTACCTTGTGACGAATGACAGTTGTCAACTACCATTTGGTTTTGGGTTTGTTCGGGTTTGTCCTCGATAGAACCTTCAAAATGGTTCAAGAACCGCATTAACTGTAACTGGCTGTTATATAAAAGTCAAAATTTATTAATTTGTAAAGAAAACCTCAACAGTCTTATTTCCTTGGATGCACAAATATATCACATTAAAAATGGTATGACAGCCTACTTAAGGTCGAAATTTCGGAAAATATTTAATGAACATTAGCGACTATAAAAAATCAACTCGTGTGACCTTGCACAATGGCGTTGGAAAACTACGTCTTGTAATACATAGGTAGGTATATATTATGAGCCCAATATATACAGGGTTAACGTTTAGAGTGGTCGTTTAGAGCGGAAAGGTCCAATAGCTCCGTGTTCATCTAAAATAGACAATAAAATGTTAAAATAGCACTACTCACGAGCTATAGATCTGCACTGCAAAAATTATTTTTGACTCGCAAGTGGCTCAAAAAAGCAGAATGAAAAAAATATATAATTAATATATATATCTTTTAATGACATCTTATCTTCTTCTCATCTTAAGAGTAAAAATAAAATTATTGTAATATTTCCTACATCTAAAAATTACCTGTTTTGATATATTGTCGTTTGAAATATGATAATGCAAAAATGTAGAAAAGTGCTTTTTACAAGCTGTGTGTTGTCTGCTGTCTGTAACTTATCAAGCTGTAGACTTTATCATATTTCAAAGTCAATATCTTAAGAATAGTTTGCATTAGGTAGAAGAAACATTACAGCAATTGTCCTAGGTCATAATAATTCTAGTTAATTGAAATTGTAAATAGATAAAAAAAATACTAAGTTGACCTGACTGAATAACCAGATAAAATAACAGAAATGGCAAATTGATGACGTTGCGAATGTAAATAAATCGGATCCAGTTTGGGCATGGATCCAGTTTGGGCATGGACAAAACCGATAATTTGAACTTAATTTAAAATTAAATCCAGGACCAACCATAATATTTCTTTTATTTACAGTAACTATTAAACACAAACACTTTTTAACCATTGATTGATTTATTTTTGATAGATCCATTTTTAATGGATTGTGTGACGAGCTAAATATTGGCGAGCTTTTTATGTTTATTCTGGTGATAGGAGGACTCATTTGAAAATAATAACTTTTGGGGGTAATCTTATTCCTATGATAACGTTTGTTAGTGGGGCGCCATGATAAAATAATGAGGAAGGTTGGGAACCCCTGATATAATAGTGCAACATTGTATTCTAAGAACATGGGTTGCCTTAGACACAGCATATTATAGCGATAATACGCATGCGTAAACCTTATCTGCATCAACTAAACTTAAACTTTATACTGCGCACCCAATTGTTGTAATTATTCAGAGTGGGGATCATTAAATAATAATTTTATTTGTTGTAACAATTACACTAAAATATTCAGTGGAAATATTAAAATGGTGATTTCAAACTTGTTGTACTTGCCTTAATTGGTACTTTAAGATATAGATTATGGACTTTTTGTGTAAAAGTTAATTTAGTCCCAAACTCATTTCTACTACCGTTTATTGTGAAAGATGAGACAAATGTGCCATCGTCAGCAAAGCTATAGATCAGATTTTTGGTTTTCACTAGAAGATCGTTAATGTAAAGTAAGAAGAGGGTGGAAAACAATATGGGCCCCTGAGGAATATCGACAGAGAAAGCTAAGCAACCATGCACAGAATCGACTGGGCATACCATAGGATCGCAATTTACTTAGGAGTCGTTCATCCCACATGATCAGAAGCTTTGGAGATGTTCAGTGCAATAGCCCAAGACTCTCCGTAACGTTCGATTATGTGGCCCTCCAGGTATTTTTAAAGTTGAGATATTTTAAAAGTTGTTGTTTAATAGCTTTCTACATTACTTTTGATATAACTGAAAGCAATGAGACTGGACGATAGTATTGTTCTCTTTTTTATCTTACCTTATATAGGCTGAACTCCCGCTGTCTTTCATCAGGATGGAAATATTCATTTCTTGTAGGATAAGTTAAAAAGGCTACAAGATACTGATGTGAGCATCAAAATCAAAACTATAATAAAAATTTCGTCTGGACCTTTTTTTGACGTCGAGCTGTTTCAGGATTCGTTTGATGTAACGCTGACGGGATACGATTTTGGTCATTTCCGATCGATCTGCGATACTGTCGGGCGGTGTTTTTCCCTGGAAGTCTACAGTGGAATGCGAAGAAAATAGTTCAGCTAGTAAGTTTGATTTATCTTCGGCTGTGGTTGGTATTGTCCCATCGGAGTGTATTATATTCAAGTGCGGATCAAGGGGGGGTCATGGGGGACATGACTCCCCCAAACCAACAATTTAACACGAAAAATATCCTATATACCGGCTTGACTAACGCAAAAGAGTATTACTTTTCGTAACTTTTCCTTGTATGACCGAGGTCCTGGATCCGCCATTGGTTATATTATTAAGATATTTCAAACTACGCATAATTATTAAAATATTTAGATGGTCTCCGTACGTTAGGGCATCAACAGTAACATTACACAGGGTGTCAATTTGAAAACTTCCACACTTAATATCGCGCTTCCATTAAACGATGTTAACAATCGGAATATAAATTTTGTTGTGAAGGCGGAGCTTCTAAGATTATTGGAAGCACTCGTGTTTAACCCGCTTGGACAGGTAGATACTACCTTTAAAATCTTAAATGGGAACGTGGTCAAGTGATTACAAAGGGTGGTTCTTTCCAATATTACCATAATTTATTATATTTTGAGTAGTAGTTTCCAAAAAATCGCGTTCCAAAACTGAACTTACTTAGAACCTTCACTGAGATTTATGGTTCCTAGGTTATTATTTAAAAAACATTATTGTGTTGAGTCCTCTATTAGTAGAGTGAGTAGTAAGTAAGTAGTCAATCCGGGTAACACCTTTTCCAATTCTTTACCAGGGGCGAAGTCACCGGCTAAAAAAAGTTTCAATTACTTATTTTTGAAACGCGATTTCTTGGAAAGTAAAACTAATAAATTAGGCTATTATGGGAAAGAGAATTATTTAAACGATATTTAAAATAATGTGCCACGTGACTCCTCTTCCCAATTAAGATTTTAATGTTAACATCTACCTCTCCCAGGGATTTACACTACGGAGGCTACAAATATTCTTTAAAAATAACCCCCTTTATAATAAAATTGACGTGTGATGTTAATTTCATTTACTGTAAGAGAGATATTACAGAGGGCTTTCAAGTTTACACCCTGTATCTGATTTTGTACATTGTAGATAAGCATCGCTTGAATATAATATGAGTTTTGATATTCAAAAGTTGTATTCATAAAAAGAAATTACAAAGTTAGAATGAGAGCCGATCTTTATCATTTATTTTGTTATTTAATTTTTGAGGTGTATTTTAATACTACGTTTCAGATTAAACACACACAAGTTCGTTTACAAAAGTGAAGAAATGTGGATGGGTTTGATATAAGGAATTATTGAAATGATAATGAAAGATGATTCAGACGCATTTGTTGTTAAATTCTGCAGAGGTATTTGTAAATTTTCATTCCTTCGTTAAGCACGTCTTCAAGAGATAATCGGAAAACTTTTCGTAACTTTCGTTATTGAATTTCAACTCATATAGTTCCAGAAAAAAGAATCGCCCACATCTTCGGGTTGCAAAAATAAGAGACCAAAGCATTTTCCGATAGCTGAATTTTTTTTCATATATTTTTTAACTGTTGGTTCTGTGTGCCAAGATGGATCATGAGACCCACAAGATATCATAAAATTGACCGTAATATAATGTGCCAAAACGGGATACACCCTCTCCCATACTTCCTCTCCGCTGAGTACGCTGACACCCGGCAAGTACTACTAATTCGATATTATTTTACATACATATTGACGTTTTTGGTTGCGTGTTCATGTATGTACATGTTTTAAGACATCCACGTCAGTGTGTAGAGGCCTAATGTTTTACGTGATATAATTTAATAACCAACATTTTCTGGCACAATGTATTTAGAATAAATAAAAATTGAGATTCAATTAAATAAGAAGTAATGTAACCTAAATATATAATTATATTTAACATTTGAACAATATAAATAAAATTAAAATTATCAATACAAAATAATGTTAAAAAATCAAAATGTAAAACCCGAACGAACCTCTCTCGGGTTAGCTACATAATTTATTCCTTCGATGCACGATAAAGTGATATAACTAACCTCTATTATAATTCCCAGTATATAGAATCAGCATAGGCTTCGCTTAACCATTAACCAGATTTTCATCAGTAGCGGCAATATTACAAAGGAAATTAAATTTTGGATTCCTATAAATAGGATACTAGCGGTATCCAATACATGTCAATGCACATTTGATGGTTGGAATATTTTATTCCTAGTTTAATAAGGAGATGCATTGTTCGAATATTTATAATTTGTTGACAGTTGACAGTAAATATAAAATCCACTTCATAAACAAAACCAAAAAGTTGCAACGGTCATTGCTGCAGAGTGTGGGCAGGACATGGTATAAAATAATGTTATTATCAGGAACATATTCGAGTTTTTTCATAAAACAAGATCAGTATCGTAGAGGCGTAAAGCGAAGCTGTTGCTCATAACCATGCAGCGCATTTTCTAAAAAAATGTACTAAAACTACCGTTTTGCATTTTAAATTTCCTTCGTTCTTTTGTTACCATTAGATGGCATTTTACAGATCATTTATTGTGAATCTCTTGCTATCAATTAGTTGTCAAACTTACTTCATCACTACTTACCTCCTTTTGCTTATATTGAATTAAGGCCAGCTGACTAAACAATAAGACCAATATATTTAGAATATGCCACGGCTAGGAACGCCGCGACAAGAAACGCGTGCATAAAAGGGGCCTATGGGACCTTCAGGCTGAGAGCGTCTAGCGTCACGTCGCCTCCGCGTCGCATCTAAAAGGAATTAATTCTATTAACCTAAATATCCCCGTTCAGGCTGAAAGTCGCGTCGGCATTGCGTTTGCGTCCGCTGAGGTTTTTTTGCTTTTTTTATTATCAAACACAAGCACTATAGGAAAAATCCTTTAGGGCACTCTGGGAATGGTGCGTGTGCGCAAAAAGCGATTCACGTTGGTTTTGAATCATTTGATGTTATATTCGTTGGGAAAAACGACCTCGGGAAGGTCGTTCCATAAAGATGAAGTCCTCCAGATGAAATAATTCTTAAATAATGAAGTTCGAGGAGTACTAAGCTTAACCACATATGGATGGGCGGTAGTGGTGCTGCTATTCGCCGAACTGGGCGGAATTAAGAGGGCAAGGTCAGCCGAGCACTTTCCATGAAAATATCTGTAAAAGAAAGTCAAATCCCCAACCTGTCTTCGATGTTCTAGGCTGTCGAGATTCTTCGTCAGCTGGTGGTCTCCAATGAGACGAGATGAATTGTTTTTTTAAAGCTGCTCTCATTGCACTCCTTTTATAAACTGAGAACGCAAGAGAACGGGCTCGCATGACGCTGCAGTGACACACAAAGCCTGAATATGCTCTCAGTCCAATGTACCTTAAATCATATTAAAAATATACAACAATAACCATTTTTCTTACTTGGTAGATGCAACGCCTATGGTCAACAGTTTAATGATTCCCTATGTTATCAATTTGCGATGAGATAAATCATATTATGTAGTTTAAATATTCTAATGCATACAAATTTACCACTTTTTTTTATCATCAAACACAAACACTATAGGAGAAATCCTTTAGGGCACTCTGGAAGTGGTGCGTGTCCACAGAAAGCGATTCACGTTGGTTTTGAATCGTTGGAGGTTATATTCGTTTGGAAAAATGACCTCGTGAAGGTCGTTCCATAAGGATGAAGTCCTACAGATGAAAGAATTCTTAAATAATGAAGTTCGAGGAGTACTAAGCTTAACCACATATGGATGGGCGGCCGTGGTTCGTCGTGTATTTCTGCTATTCGCCACTCTGGGCGGAATTAAGAGGGCAAGGTCAGCCGAGCACTTTCCATGAAAATATCTGTAAAAGAGAGTCAAATCCCCAACCCGTCTTCGATGTTCTAGATCTAGGCTGTCGAGGTTCTTCGTTAGCTCGTGGTCTCCAATCAGAAAACATGTTTTAGAGGAAAGTTACTATTTGTTAGTTAGCATTTAGGCGCTACCCTCAATACCTCACCAAATACATTTGAAACTTTTGAGAAATTAAAATGAATTTGGAAAATTGCCCTTTTATCCTTTATGTTAGAAAGGAACAATTAAATAATTTTTAAATAATCTCTTAACAACCTATCGTTTGCTTGATTCGATTGCAGCAGTATAGTTATGCCAACTTGCAATAGGTACCTAGAAAAATAATGAAGTATTTAATAAATTTTGAAGAAAAGTTTCTTGCAAACGCCTTATGTTTGTTGTAAATTAATAGCTAATTTAAAACTATCAAATTAATACGCCTGCTTGCAACCAACTCTAAAAAAAAATTTTGTATAATGAACTTCCCAGAGGCATTTTTACTGTACATATTTAAGATTATGAAAGATAAACGTAAGACATTGATATATTTTATATAAATTCTTTCCTACAGACATATCGTCTACTTTACAATTAATTTTAATTTGTGTTTGAAATCGAACACCATGTACTTTAATAACTTTCATTTAAAATTGTTTACCCCATACAACTTTTATTATACTTTATATTATATTTATATATTTTTTGCTAATTTTGATGCTACTTCGTTATTTGTGAACTCGGTTTTAGGCTTAAACAGTCCTAAGTTGGAACAAGCAAATATATGAAATCAATTAAACTTCATAAATTTTGTTTCATTTTGACCTAAATTTCTTTATAGTAATTCTTTACGGGTTAGTTAGATATATTGTGTGGTTATAAATATCTCTACAATCCTTTTTGTACACAAAAACAACAATTATTTTAAAAGAGTTTTGAGTCAAATTTCTACCTGCTCATAATACAAAGTTAAATAATCTTTTTCAAATAGTAAGGCAATAAAATAAATTCTATTTTATATTATATTTTTGTTTGTTTCATGGCTATCTAAGTATAATAACTAGTAAAACATACATGATATATTTTTATTAAAAACAAAATAATAAATAATAACCACATAGAAACACCTTAAATAAACAATAAGGTATTAAAATAGTGTTTAGAAAGGTAACAGTCTTAGAGTCTTAAGATAACCTTCCAGTTTCATAATATAAAACATTAAACAAAGTCGATTACGATCTCTGTTTTTTGTTTTTGCGTCGCTCTGTAGAGTCAAAAATAATTTTTGAATGTAGGCTTTTTGATTTTTATACATATTTATATATTTTTTTTGAATTGTAGCTCTATAGTATAGTATGGACTGTGTGGAGTCATTCTTACCGACTTCCCTTTGCGAAAACTATTTATTGATTGGCCTATAAAATGATAGCTAATGCATTATTAGATAGACTGAATATTTCATGTATCGAGCGAACTTAATAGAAGTTACGATCTATTCTTCAAAAGTCTGCTGTTACTAAGGGGATTACACAGGGCGTAATATTCGAGAATAAAAACATAATATAATATTATGGGATACACTAAAACAGAGTTGAACTTGTAAATTTCTACTGTATTAAAAAATAATATGACATTTTCTCATTGTCATCTGACGAAACGAAACAGTGTGTCATGTTTTTTCTTAATGTAGTGGAAACTTACCAGCCCCACTCTGTTTTACTGTATCCCCTAATAATATAGTTATGGATTTCCATCTAGTAACTGTTGTAGGTATCAATAATTAGAAATATAATAATCTATTAGGTCTCTATTTCATCTTAGTAATAAGGTTATTTTTTATATAGGATTATAAGGGTGGTCTATTGACAATTATGGCATTATTGACAATCTCTTTCAAGTAGGTATCTGATCAAGTTAAATAAATATAATTGTAATAGCTATTAACTAAGCCAAACTTAAACCTACAAAAAAGTGTCTATTATTTTTTAAATTCTTATAGTAAAACACAAGTTTTGTTTTATATAAGCAGCCAATACTTTTATTTATAACACAAAAAAATATACCTATAAAGCAAAGTTGATCAAATTGATATCTGTAGTTGTTGTTGATCAAGTCATGGCAGTTTAATATAAATTTCATGGTAAGGCAGTGTATATTTGGAGCCTGTGTTTTTTTGGATGCAAAAAGTCATAATAAGAATATAAAATTTAAAAAAATACTCAACTTAAAGCTTCTTCAATACCAAAAATGTACTAATGGAACATAATAAAATAATTTCATACAATAGCTGTTACTATAAACCCAAAAAATGATGACAATTAAGATACGTTCTGAAGTTATTAGGTATATTATTATAAAATACTCATTAGGGTCTACGGTGCATTTCAACTGACGCAGTGGCAGTCATCCTGGGATTAACTTACTAGTAAAAGAAAATACTACAAAATATAACGCAGTTTCAAAAGTAGAAGTTAGTAAAGCGAGAACGCCCCAGAAGGAAGATTGGCTTACTTTCTTATCCCAAGCATATAAGTAGTAGGGTAAACCGAAAGCATGGAGAGACTGACTATTATTTGACTCAGGCAGTGTCTGGACACGGTTTGTTTTGAAATTTGTCAAGGGGTCAATCCAGAAATTAAAAAATGTCTTTATGTCGATGATTTAGCAATTCTTCTCAGCGGCAAAATAGTAGGAGACATTACACGTATATTGCAACCAGCAATTGATAAGATCATTGCAAATGGGGAAAAAATTGGTTTTCAATTATCAGAAGAGAAAACAAAATGCGTACATTTCTGCCGCCTTAGAAAACCTCATTATGATCCTGTGTTATATTTAAAAGAAAAAACCATCGAATGCGTTAATACTATCAAATTTCTAGGATTAACATTCGACAACAAACTTACCTGGCACATTGAACTAGTGAACACAAAATGCAGACAATCTCTAAACATTTTAAAAGTATTAGCACATACAAAATGGGGAGCTGACCCGAAAAGTCTTCTTATGATATACAAGGCGTTAATATTGTCTAAGATAGACTACGGCAGCATTGTGTACTCTTCAGCAAGAAAAACTCATCTAATCAGATTAGATAAAATACAAAATTTGGGAATACGCTATTGTCTAAATGCATTCCCAACGACTCCTGTCCAAAGTCTCTATTGTGAATCTGCTATAATGCCCCTAGATCAAAGAAGAAAAATTCTAAAAACAACTTACCTTGCAGGAGTTAAATCTTATCCCAAAAATCCAAACAATGAATCCATATTTCCTGTTCAAAATGAGTACGCCAATAGACCCACCATTACTCGCCCTCTCGCAATACGATACCTAGAGTATTTAAGAGATATCGATGTAGAATTCCCCGATATTCTAGAAGATAATCAAAACGTAAATCAAGCAGCAAATGATAGAGCTATTAGGAAAACTGTGTTCACAAACAAGTTAAGGAAGAAAATTGTTGATGAATGGCAAGCCATATGGGATCGAACCAATACATTTCTTCGTCAAGTACAACAAATGGTTAAAAAGACATTCGATTCCATAGGACTAAGTAGACTGGAAACCGCAAAAGCATCCAGACTTCGTACAGGACATACAAGTTTTACTCATCAACATCTTCTTAAAGGCGAACCAGCACCAATGTGTGATCAGTATAATGTAGCTCTGTCAGTAGTACATATTATCAGTGAATGTCCAGTGTATAACGCACAAAGACAGCAATATAGCTTGAAAGAAAATACTGCACAAAATTTGCAAACACAAAACATAAAAAATACTTTAGAGTATATGAAATGTATAGAGTTATTTGACAAAATTTAAAAATAAGTAGTCATACTTACCCTCTGTGATACCTACCTTCTGTGATACTTACCAACTGTGTACCAATGTTATAGAAAACATTAATCACACTTAACTGAAAAGCGCCCACGAGCATTTACTATGTGATACTTACCATCTGTGATATTTAATTAAGACTATACTTACCTAAGGAGACTCTACGAGCTAATGACCCTAGTAGTCGATGCTCTTTCTGGGTGGGTTTTTAGTGAGGTAAAAATCCCACACTGTTTGGCGCCTACTAACCTGCATGCCAAGCGCCTTTTGAAGGTTTGCCCATCCAGCACCCAAAAAAAAAAAAATGTAGACACCCAACGAGATCCAGGCTCGAAGGCTGGCTGACTAAGGCACCTAAGGCATCACTATGATTTTTACAAATGATAGAAATGGCATATTAAATTCTTTCTTCTATGGATATGGACAAAGGTGACGTAATTCTCTTTTTTGTCCTTCGACAGGTTGTTCAGCTGCCGCCCGTCATTTTTCGCGAATATACCCATTTTGTATGTGAAAGAGCGCTGTTTATTTGGTAGACTTTGCTCTTAGATACGGCGTTCCTAGTGTTCCTGAATAGTTGCCTCCATACATTGTTAAAAGTGTCTTATATCCATCGGTCAATTTCCCATCACACAATTAAAAATAACATTTTAATTTACAGCCAATACTTCATTTCAAGCGTATTTTTTTATCCAGACCGTCAACGCCGCTCGTAGTATTTTAACTCCACTTCATCAGGATAGACTCAAAAATTATAATTAGTATAGTAGTCATATATTTTATGTTATATAATTATTATATTATAAGAGTAGTAATACCCGCACTTGGGCGCGCTCGAGTTTCCCCGCACTTGGGCGCGCTTTTCCCGGAAGCCGCTGCTATCGCGGGTCATCGCGGCGCGTGAGTCATAGGGTTCGCGGTTTGAGGTGTGGTGTGTGACGGTGCGGTGCAACGACGACTCGCTGAGTCATAGGTGGTGGAGGTGCGTTGTAGGTTCGCTGATTCTCGCTGAGTCATAAGAACTGTTAGAAATATGTCACGGGGTGCGTCTCGCTGTTTGATGTTGTATGAGTCATAGGACTCGCTGTTTTTGCTGAGTCACGATAAGAAATATTATTTTGACTACGGTGGGAAGATGAGATGCGTGAACTAAAATTACCTTGAACTGTTTAAACCCTCTATGATGTGGTAGTTGTTATCAATCTACATAGGCTGTTATTAACCCCCGCTTGCAGACAAAAATAAGCACAGTCACACTGTGTATGGTGGTCATTATGATGACGTCACAGTAGGGGACCCCCAAAGTACTGCCTACCCTTTAATATTAATCCTGAAAAAGTCTGCTAGTATGTCAAATTACTTGGGCAGACAGAAGGTAACGGTCATAGAGAATATTAGGCGTTAAAAGGTGGAGAATAAATAGGTAAACAGGGGTTATGTGATGGGGTAAAAACAGGGGTTAAGATTCTGTAGAGAATATGCAAAAAATTTATTAAATTGGGAGGGTTTTGATATAGGCCGAGGGGAATGCGATGTTTATCACTGGCAAGAACAGAAACATAAAACCAAAATCAACGTAAGAAACAGGAAAACCACCCATCACCAGGTACAGATGCAATATATTACAATAAAATATAGGGCAAACCATACCTGATAATAATTTATATGTAGGTAGATGCTACTGTGGAATTAAAAGTTAGTACACTTGGATGCGTCCTGAGTGGTAGGGAACATTCTCTTATAATTAAAAAACAGAAAAAGGTAACCAAAGTATGAACCTGAAATATTAGTTATGCATTTAATAAAAGACGACATTCCGGAAACGCGGCAATTAGTATTCGCACAATGTTGCAGTATAATAATTACATTAATAAAAACCATGCTGACAACATAGTTATATCACATTGAAACAAAATACGATACAGAGACTGACTAAAACAGTTTCTATGTCCCAGAACAAAGTTAGCGTAATAACAGTTTTCAATAAAATGACTAATTCACTCCAGAAATCACTCCAGAAACAGGAAAACCGCTGTAATAAAACAGGAAAACAGCTTTTAAACAGGAAAACACTGGTGTTGGTGTTGTGTTATGTTAGTGTTTGCGTTATTGTAGTGTTTACGTACTGTTATGGTAGTGATGGTGTTGTATTAACGTTTATGCGTTTAATAAACTCTAAAAGACGACATTCGGAAATTAGTATTAACAAAAGGAAATAATATTTACATTAATAAAATCCATATTACACCTAGAAATTATTACAGGACAAAAAATGCTAAATTTTGAAAACAGTTTCTATGCCCCAGAACAAAGTAAAAATCTACGTAATTGTATTGTACATGGAATGCCTATGGAAATATTAACATAGGATACCAGAGAAAAGTGGATTAATGCAACGTTATATGCTGAACTTTTAGCATATTAAATTAGCCATTATGCAACTATTTTAGAATAGAAATATATATTTAAAAATATACAAAGGTATCAAGAAAATCATTTAATAAAATGATAACTCAAGACCACGAACTTTTAGAAAAGTAGTTAATTTTCATAAACAGTCGATCTCTATAAAAGTACAAAAGAATAATAACCAAGTACGTTCCTGAAATCGATATAATAACAAGGTGGTGCTGCATTTCGGATGTAATATATATGTATAATTATTTGTTGCAAGCTATTAACATAACGATTAAATATAAAAATTCCGACGCGTTTAGATAAAAATGCATATTCTCGATGTACAGAGTACACACACATAAATGGGCTTCAAAGACCCCAAATTTTCTCTCACTCTTTTTACCGGGCCACATTATAAATTAAGATACAAATATTGTTTCTGCGGGATGTTTGCCGCTGAGGCTCTTAACGATATGAACTGTCATACTAACGATTATGGCTATATTATTGAGCAAGAGGGGAACACTATGAGTGAACTCTGTGTACTTCTGTTCCGACACCATGATGTCATGTGGTAGTTGTTATCTACATAGGCTGTTATTAATATTTTTTACCCCTTCTGCAGACAAAATTTGTACAGTTACATACACTGTGTTTACCCTTTTTGTTGGTAAAAATATGCACAGTTATTAGTCTCACTGTATATAACATGTTTGGTAAAAATATGCAATCCACACTGTGTATAAAAAACTCATGTGGATAAAAATATGCAGTTGTTAACCTTGTAAAAATACCTCCGATATAAGATAGATCAGCTTCCTGTAATTATTCTGCGGATATTTTTTTTTTATAGCAAAATGGTTGGAAAATTTGTGTTAAAGTAATATTAGATTATAAAAATATTAAAAGCGTATTAGCTCAAGAATTCCAACAACGCAAAAAAATATTGAATAAAATTACGGTTATTTATTACCTGCTTACCTTTTCTTTATATGGTGAATTTCCAGAAATGATTGACAAATGCATTTTTATGCATTAATAATTAAAAGGAGCGGTTTTTACGTTGCAATTTAAAAACAGAGTGACACAACTATAGTTTTTTTGGGGGTCATAACAACAGTGTAAAAGGGTTTGCAAAAATAAGGGATGATGGGGCCAAAAATTTAATCGTCTTATTATTTTACTTAGAATATATATTTTTTATTATCAGATGAAAAAACGAGGAAAAATCAAAACAAGAATAACTAATTGATTGACCTTACGATTTTTAAAAACAGAGCTCAGGGGTGAGAGTTTAGTGGGTTAACAAAAAGTGGAAGAGTGTAACAGGTGGTCGAAAAAATTAGAAGGCTGTGCTTATGTAAGTAGACACATCCTGTAAAAGTTCTGATTTCAAAAACAAGGTTTTCTTACGTAGTGCAAGTATGATATATAAAGACGCTGTGAAGCCTTTCACACAGTAGCAGTTTAAGCCGTTTAAGTGAACAAATATATACAAGTAAGTACCCTTTTCATTTAAAGTGAATTAGATGTTTAACAGGTTGTTTTTTAATTAAAGTGCCGTTATCACAGAGAATTATTAAATTTACTGGAACCCTTGGTTGAAGAAAAGTTCCCGCACTCAAGTAAGGGTGAAAAAATTTAGTGACTTTAAATAATTTTTCAAATTTTTAGTTCCACGTTCTTTATTTCAATAAACCGGTTCTCCCTCGGGTAGAAGTTATTGTTGAGGTTTTATGTATGAAATGGGGCCAGAAAATACACTGTTAATTTTCTACGTTTGGAAGCAGGGAGAATTTTTTTTTGTTTTTTAAAAAGGTGCTTGCTTTTTTAAATGTAAAATACTGTTTGCAAGTTACTAAAAAAACCGAAGGTTCCGTAACTTAAAATAGCAATTTAAGGATCATAATATTAGCAGTCTATGTAGTTTTTAAAAAAAATTTAACACCCTATACCACATAACTACCTAATATGGTGTTTTTTAGGCTTCCAGGCAACGCCACACCCTTAGTGAACCAATAAAAGGTGAGTCACTTTTTGTGTGCAATTTTAGTTAAGTAAGAATAAACAGAGTCCCTATGTGCTGGGTTGAAATATTTACCGAAAAAACAGTTAAAATCTAGATATTAGATAGGGGAAAAAAATAAAGGTAGAAAAAATCCTACTAAAAAAGGTATTAGAAATTACTGCATATCGACGTTACGGTTTATATATACAGGGAAATTTGCAACAGTGTTTTTTGGTTTTTAAAAAATAATTTGAGATTCAAAATGGAATAGGGGTTTTTAAATTATAAGAAAATTCAATAAGAAAATATGATTTGAATTAAAAATAGAAGGATCTTTATGGGCCTAGGCAAATAATTCATACTAGGCAAATAATTCATAGTATGGTACTTTGGGGGGTTTAAATTCTCAAGAAAAGGGAATAAATAAACACATTTTTAAAAAGTATATTCATGTTACAAAAAGTAGTTTATTTTGAGTAACAAAAACATTTTAAAATTTAACCGGCAACGAAGAACTTTTTTTTAAATTTTTTAAAATGGAACACTTGCTATATTTTTATTTAATTTTATAACAAGCTAATAGTTCTTTACTTTTGCTTATTATTTGGTGCCTATGTAAGTTTAAAAGTAATTTTAAGTAAAGTGTGCTAGCAAAAAAAAAATAAAATTTTTGTTACAAATGATTTTTGGTACTAATATATTTATCACAATAACTACCCTAAGACTGTACAGCAAGAAAACATTTTTGATAATAGATTAAAAAGTAATTTTAAGTAAAGTGTGTGCGCAAAAAAAAATCAAATTTATGTTATAAATGATTTTTGGTACTAATATTTTTATGACAATAACTATCCTAAGACTGTACAGCAAGAAAACATTTTTGATAATAGATTATCTTTTAGTTTCTTTAGAAATATCCTGAACGGCAAAACTGGGTAATTTACATTTTTTTAATGTGATTTTTTTTGTTTTTTTTTTTAGTATAAATCTTGTGGTGGAGGATAGATGGTTGGAGAATTTAAATATTATTATTATTATTTTTTAATTATAAGCTGTTTTTAATAAAACATAGTTTTTAAAATCATTTTTTTTTATATAATATGCTTTTAAACAATACATTTCCTAATATAGATATAAATAATATAAAAAAATATAATTAATAAAAACTATACATGTATTCAAATTACATTCTTCTTGATTTTCTATACAGCTCTATCCATTTTTTCTATCGTTACAGTGCTGCTATTGAAATAATATAATCTCAGCTTATATTTTACAAAAGGAATACTTATTTATGTTATCAAAAATGATAAGAATGTAATCCGTTGATTATATTCATTCTCTTCCATGATGAAGGCCAAGTGTCATTATTTTCATTATTACACGATGAATATATAAATGCTTCTTGAACTCTAGGCTCGAACTGTAAGTACAAAGTATTGTTCAAAACTCCAACAGGGTAGTGAAGTCTTTTTTTTTAAATAAAAATATTTTTTATATTTTTTTCAGGTTTTTATATTCATCATAAACATATTTTTAAGCAAATCAACTACATTATTAACATCCTTATCATCACTTTTGGTTTTACCACCGAACCGGCGAACCGTCGAACCACCGAACAAACCCGAACCAACGGTTCAACGGTTCTGTGGTTTCCTGTTTATTAACCCTGTTTAGTTGTTGTTATTAAGATCACGACTTATACAGGCTCGATGTTAAGCATTAAGTTATTAAGACTTCAAGGTTATAACATAATGCTGTAGAAGCTCTATACGATAAATAGAACACCTATTACATGTCTACTGTGTTTGAAAGCGCCAATGACTTCAGAATCCTCGTCATCTCACACGAAAGTTTAAAATAATCTGACTTTTTAATTTAACATGTTTAAATACCCCCCATAAAGCAATGTATTTCAATTGTATTAAAACATATATAAACAGCATTGCGTCTTACGCAATGAAACTAAAGGTTGTGACGGTGATTCACTGTGAATTTGATTTTAATCCTTTATATTTCGTTCTATTGTTTTGGTACCAACAAAATAGGGTAATAAACCGGGTTTGTTGAATAAAAATATCCGTTTGAGTTTTGTTATAAAACAGGCTTGTGTCATGATATACTATGAACGATCTCTTGAACACCCTGTATTGTACGAATTTAGAAGTGATAATGGTTTGTTTCTTGGAAATATAGCTGATACTGTTAGCAACACCATACTTGGTGTTGTTGGAGAAGAGTTACAGTTAACTAAAGAACTGTTTAATTTACTATCCATGAGTCATCCCATAAAATATACGACAAAGGATTTAAATATCAATAAACAAATATTATTACCAACTAATGCACATGCAATACGATAACGATCAAAAGGATGTCTTATTTCATCTAAATATAAATAAATACGTCTATTTCCACCAAAGAATTCATATTCAACACAAAAAGAAAACTAGGAATGCGTAGAAAGAAACGCAGATGGGAATTCACTATTCTAATCCATAAAAAAAGAAAATCTAAGTCCCAACTATGTGATGTGCCTAAAAACTTAAAACAGAAGAGCCCAAAAAGCAGACTAAAAAGTGATAATAATGTGAAATTTAACACAAACAAAAGTTTGTAAGTTTAATTTCTATACAATTAGTTAAACATAGATGTCTAACGATTAATGCGGAAATTATTTGGTTATTTTAGTTTACAAACAATAGAGACAAAATCATTAAATACTAGAAAAAAGGTTATGTCATCAACAACAGATTTAAGTGGAATTTATAAGAAGTTTTTATTCAAAATAAAAGAGAAAATGTCAAAATTTGCTGAAAACGGTTCCGGTTGGGCTTTGGAAAAAAAAATATATTTAGAGATTAGCTTAAACAAATATAATCTAATTAAAGCATCCTCATATATTCCTTTGCCAAAAGATACTGTTTTGGTTGGAGTGTAATAAGTGCATGATTTCTGACCGAAAAAATTTCTTAGAGAACAAGTTCATATCCAAACGTGTTGACATTAGATTAATCACACATTGGAAAAATATTGGTAAAAAACATTGAGCTCAAACATTGAGCTCAAACATTGAGTGTTAAACCCAACTTTAAAAACGTATAGTTCCTAATGAAAATTTTGTTGCAATACAAATGGAAAAGAGATAAAGTGACTTATAATAACCCTGTTTATGTTGTTTTTTTTTTGTCTTGGAATTATCCACAACTGTAATTTATAATTTTTACTATGTTTATAGTAAATATGATGACAAAAAACAATTTTATTATATAATAACACAAATAGTGTAATTTTACGAGATGAAACCAAAAATTTTTGTCTTGGAATTATCCACAACTGTAATTTATAATTTTTACTATGTTTTATAGTAAAATATGATGACAAAAAACAATTTTATTATACACTATCACAAATAGTTTAATTTTACGAGATGAAAACCAAAAAAATTTACCAAGATATTCAAATCACCTTAGAAAAATTTGTTACATCAACTTATAGTGAAAATAATATATAAAACATAACTAAGAATAAGTCTGTTTTTGAGATTTTTTTTTTTTTTTTTTTTTTATGATCAACACAAGCACTATAGGAAAAATCCTTTAGGGCACTCTGGGAGTGGTGCGTGTGCGCAAAAAGCGATTCACGTTGGTTTTGAATCGTTGGAGGTTATATTCGTTGGGAAAAACGACCTCGGGAAGGTCGTTCCACAAGGATGAAGTCCTCCAGATGAAAGAATTCTTAAATATTGTAGTTCGAGGAGTACTAAGCTTAACCACATATGGATGGGCGGCAGTGGTTCGTCGTGTATTTCTGCTATTCGTCGCTCTGGGCGGAATTAAGAGAGCAAGGTCAGCCGAGCACCTTCCATGAAAATATCTGTAAAAGAGAGTCAAATCTCCAACCTGTCTTCGATGTTCTAGGCTGTCGAGGTTCCTCGTCAGCTCGTGGTCTCCGATCAGACGAATAGCCCTCCTTTCGATGGAATCCAGTAGCCTAAGAGTATGTTTGGGTGCAGAGCTCCAGACATGAGAGCAGTACTCTAGTGATGGTCGAATCTGGGCTTTGTATAGTGTCAAAAGTTGTTGAGGTGTGTACAACTTTCTGGTTCGGAAAAGTACCCCAAGCTTCTGGGGCGATTGCCACAACGTGGTTATGCCAAGACATATTTCCTCCCAGATTGACGCCCAGCAAATTAATAGATGAAGCCAGTGGGATTGCGTGTCCGGCCATGACTATTTCCGGTTCGGTAATGTTAACCTTTTTAGAGAAGACTGCTGCCTGGGTTTTTTTAGCGTTAAATTCGACTTGGTTACTGTCACCCCAAGCCAAAATTTCTTCCAGGTCTTTGTTGAGGCGTGATACTTCATGCTGTCTGCGAAGATGTGCGTCGGCAGCCGATGTTTGCGCATTCAAAGAGAAAGATGAGATAAGTGTGCTATCGTCAGCAAAACTAAATATCGGATTTTCAGTTTTCACTAGAAGGTCGTTAATGTAGAGTAAGAAGAGAGTGGGAGACAATATGGACCCTTGAGGAACACCGGCATTGATGGTGAAGGTGTCTGAGAGAAATCCGTCAATCGCAACTTGTAGAGAGCGGTCCTTAAGAAAGCTAGACAACCATGCACAGAATCGACTGGGCATACCATAGGATCGCAGTTTACTTAGAAGCCCCTCATGCCAAACACGATCAAAAGCTTTAGAAATATCCAGTGCAACAGCCCGAGACTCCCCATGATGTTCGATTGCGTTGTTCCAAATATGGGTGACATAGGCTAGAAGATCTCCAGTTGATCTGGACTTCCGAAAACCATATTGATGATCGCTGATAATGTTGAAGCCTTCCAGGTACTTTCGAAGATGTTGATTAATAGCTTTCTCCATTACTTTTGATATAACTGAAAGCAATGCGACTGGTTGATAGTTGTTAGGCAGGGTTCTCTTACCTTTCTTTGGAATAGGCTGGACTCGCGCCGTCTTCCAGCAAGCTGGAAATATTCCTTTTTTGTAGGATAGGTTGAAAAGTCTACAAAATACTGGTGTTAGTTCATCGGCGCATCTTTTGAGAACTATAATAGGAATTTCGTCTGGACCAGTGGCTTTTTTGACGTCGAGTCCTTTCAGGATTCGTTTGACGGGACGCTGACGGAACACGATTTCAGTCATTTCGGATTGAACTGCAGGAATGTCGGGTGGTGTTCTTCCCTGGAAATCTACAGTGGAATGCGAAGGAAATAGTTCAGCAAGTAAGTTTGCTTTGTCTCCGGCTGTGGATGCTATTGTACCATCGGGACGTGTTAGAGGTGGAATATGTGATTTTGTGAAATTTTGGCTGACGGCCTTAGCGACTGACCAAAAGGACCTTGATCCGTTTGGACTGTCAAGAAGTTTGTTTTTGATCCTCACGTTATGGGCTTCCTTGCTTTGATCTATTGTTAGCTTACATTGGTTTCGAGTGGCAACAAAGATGGTACGATTCTCAGTGGTAGGGTTCTTACGCCACTGTCGGTAAGCCAGATTTTTTGATCTGACAGCACACTCACAATCCTTGCTGAACCAGGGCTTGCCGTTGGAAGGGCGTTTTTGGGAGGAGGGGATAAATGCTTCCATGCTCGTTAGAATGACGTCGGAGACCTCCCCAGCACAGACGGATGGATCGTCAGAAGAGAAGCATACACTTATCCAAGGAAAAGTTCGAAAATGGTATTTCAGGTCTTCCCACTTGGCCGATCTGTAATGCCATATCTTGCGAGGTTTAGGAGGTTGTTCAGAATTAATTGGTAGTTCGCTTAGAGTTGAAATAAGTTTGTGATCGGAAGATCCTAACGGAGGCTGTACGGTGACTGTATATAGATCAGGATTTGACGTTAAGAAAAGATCCAAAAGACTAGCAAAATCTACAGCTCGGTCTGGAATCCGCGTTGGTTCTTCTACGAGTTGAGTTAGACCAGAACTGATCGCGAAGGATTCGGCCTCGCGGCCCTGCTCATCGTCTGTATTTGAATATTTAAGCCAGTTGACATTGTGGACGTTAAAGTCGCCAAAGATAGCAATCTCGGCATTTGGATGGTTGGGTTGCAAGAAGTCGATTGTATTGGCTAGTGATGAGAAAAGGTCTCTGTAATGGGTATCACTTGGAGGACGGTAGAGGCAGCAGATAAACTTGGTGATTTTCGGCGTTGATATTTTAAACCACATTACATCAAAGTCTTTCGGTTCCAGTGTAGGTTCTCGTTGGCAGCAGAGATCATCTCGAATAAAAAGACATATGCCGAAGTTGCGTCGGAATCGGAAATGAAAATCGTATCCAGGGTATAAATAGCTGACGGTGTTTGTTGACGATCTGACCTTTGTCTCGGTCAGTGCGAGCACGTGAGGCTTGGAAGATTGTAAATGCTGGTGGACTGAATTGATGTTCGTGTTAAGCCCTCTAATATTGCAGAAATCAATTTTGAAGTTGCTAGTTCTGGGTTGGTTAGCAACTGCAGATGCCACACCATTTCTTCTTTGAGTGTTGTTAGATCCCAGTAAATTGTCGGAAATGGTTGTTGTTTGTTGAACTTCGCTTGATGGGGCCCCAAGTCCAGCCCCCGCCCGGAGATCCGAATGGGGGGCGAGTTTACCTCCGGAGTATTTTGGGCCTGGAGCTTCCATCATGCTATTTTTGGGGGGGTCCCACCCTGGTAACCGGAAACATCGGCACAGTGACGAAACGTCAACTCAATGAGCAAAAGTTAACTCAAGGAGCAAACTTCACGCCACCTAAACCGATGCAATGGTATCTCACCGGGCGATGCCGGGTGGGCCAACATCTTCCATTTCCGAGATGTATAAAAGATAAATTTGCAGAAGAATAATTCTGTTTTTGAGATGTATGAAATTCTGTTTTGAGATGTATGAAAAATGAATTTGCATAAGAATAATTCTTTTTTTTTTTTGAGAAGTATGAAAGACAAATTTGCAGAATTTGAGTAAAAAAAGTATGTTATTCAAAAATCAGCTACCAAACAAGATTATAAAGATGTGATTGAAAATTCTGAAATTAAATTTATTCCGTTCAATATTGCATAATATGTTTACACAACTAAAAAATAAGGTTACTTTGTCTCCAAGAGATGATAAACGAAACATAATTCAAGATTCTTTTGGAATCTTAGCTTGGGTCACAAGCATATAGATATTTTATAAAAAAATAAAACCAAAAGTGATGATAAGGATGTTAATAATGTAGTTGATTTGCTTAAAAATATGTTTATGATGAATATAAAAACCTGAAAAAAATATAAAAAATATTTTTATTTTAAAAAAAAAGACTTCACTACCCTGTTGGAGTTTTTAACAATACTTTGTACTTACAGTTCGAGCCTAGAGTTCAAGAAGCATTTATATATTCATCGTGTAATAATGAAAATAATGACACTTGGCCTTCATCATGGAAGAGAATGAATATAATCAACGGATTACATTCTTATCATTTTTGATAACATAAATAAGTATTCCTTTTGTAAAATATAAGCTGAGATTATATTATTTCAATAGCAGCACTGTAACGATAGAAAAAATGGATAGAGCTGTATAGAAAATCAAGAAGAATGTAATTTGAATACATGTATAGTTTTTATTAATTATATTTTTTTATATTATTTATATCTATATTAGGAAATGTATTGTTTAAAAGCATATATAAATTACCCAGTTTTGCCGTTCAGGATATTTCTAAAGAAACTAAAAGATAATCTATTATCAAAAATGTTTTCTTGCTGTAGTCTTAGGATAGTTATTGTCATAAATATATTAGTACCAAAAATCATTTATAACATAAATTTGATTTTTTTTTTGCGAACACACTTTACACAATTACTTTTTAATCTATTATCAAAAATGTTTTCTTGCTGTACAGTCTTAGGGTAGTTATTGTCATAAATATATTAGTACCAAAAAATCATTTTATAACATAAATTTGATTTTTTTTTTGCGAACACACACTTTACTTAAAATTACTTTATTACTCTATCAAAAATGTTTTTTCTTGCTGTACAGTCTTAGGGTAGTTATTGTCATAAATATATTAGTGCCAAAAATCATTTGTAACAAAAATTTGATTTTTTTTTTGCGAGCACACTTTACTTAAAATTACTTTTAAACTTACATAGGCACCAAATAATAAGCAAAAGTAAAGAACTATTAGCTTGTTATAAAATTATAAAAAATTTAAAAAAAAGTTCTTCGTTGCCGGTTAAATTTTAAAATGTTTTTGTTACTTAAAATAAACTACTTTTTGTACCATGAATATACTTTTCAAAAATGTGTTTATTTATTCCCTTTTCTTGAGAATTTAAACCCCCCAAAGTACCATACTATGAATTATTTGCCTAGTATGAATTATTTGCCTAGGCCCATAAAGAGCTTTCTATTTTTAATTCAAATCATATTTTCTTATTGAATTTTCTTATAATTTAAAAACCCCTATTCCATTTTGAATCTCAAATTATTTTTTAAAAACCAAAAAACACTGTTGCAAATTTCCCTGTATATATAAACCGTAACGACGATATGCAGTAATTTCTAATACCTTTTTTAGTAGGATTTTTTCTACCTTTATTTTTTTCCCCTATCTAATATCTAGATTTTAACTGTTTTTTCGGTAAATATTTCAACCCAGCACATAGGGACTCTGTTTATTCTTACTTAACTAAAATTGCACACAAAAAGTGACTCACCTTTTATTGGTTCACTAAGGGTGTGGCGTTGCCTGGAAGCCTAAAAAACACCATATTAGGTAGTTATGTGGTATAGGGTGTTAAATTTTTTTTAAAAAACTACATAGACTGCTAATATTATGATCCTTAAATTGTTATTTTAAGTTACGGAACCTTCGGTTTTTTTAGTAACTTGCAAACAGTATTTTACATTTAAAAAAGCAAGCACCTTTTTAAAAAACAAAAAAAAATTCTCCCTGCTTCCAAACGTAGAAAACTAACAGTGTATTTTCTGGCCCCATTTCATACATAAAACCTCAACAATAACTTCTACCCGAGGGAGAACCGGTTTATTGAAATAAAGAACGTGGAACTAAAAATTTGAAAAATTATTTAAAGTCACTAAATTTTTTCACCCTTACTTGAGTGCGGGAACTTTTCTTCAACCAAGGGTTCCAGTAAATTTAATAATTCTCTGTGATAACGGCACTTTAATTTAAAAACAACCTGTTAAACATCTAATTCACTTTAAATGAAAAGGGTACTTACTTGTATATATTTGTTCACTTAAACGGCTTAAACTGCTACTGTGTGAAAGGCTTCACAGCGTCTTTATATATCATACTTGCACTACGTAAGAAAACCTTGTTTTTGAAATCAGAACTTTTACAGGATGTGTCTACTTACATAAGCACAGCCTTCTAATTTTTTCGACCACCTGTTACACTCTTCCACTTTTTGTTAACCCACTAAACTCTCACCCCTGAGCCCTGTTTTTAAAAATCGTAAGGTCAATCAATTAGTTATTCTTGTTTTGATTTTTCCTCGTTTTTTCATCTGATAATAAAAAATATATATTCTAAGTAAAATAATAAGACGATTAAATTTTTGACCCCATCATCCCTTATTTTTGCAACCCCTTTTACACTGTTGTTATGACCCCCAAAAAAACTATAGTTGTGTCACTCTGTTTTTAAATTGCAACGTAAAAACCGCTCCTTTTAATTATTAATGCATAAAAATGCATTTGTCAATCATTTCTGGAAATTCACCATATAAAGAAAAGGTAAACAGGTAATAAATAACAGTAATTTTATTCAATATTTTTTTGCGTTGTTGGAATTCTTGAGCTAATACGCTTTTAATATTTTTATAATCTAATATTACTTTAACACAAATTTTCCAACTATTTTGCTATAAAAAAAATATATCCGCAGAATAATTACAGGAAGCTGATCTATCTTATATCGGAGGTATTTTTACAAGGTTAATAACTGCATATTTTTATCCACATGAATTTTTTATACACAGTGTGGATTGCATATTTTTACCAAACATGTTATATACAGTGAGACTAATAACTGTGCATATTTTTACCAACAAAAAGGGTAAACACAGTGTATGTAACTGTACAAATTTTGTCTGCAGAAGGGGTAAAAAATATTAATAACAGCCTATGTAGATAACAACTACCACATGACATCATGGTGTCGGAACAGAAGTACACAGAGTTCACTCATAGTGTTCCCCTCTTGCTCAATAATATAGCCATAATCGTTAGTATGACAGTTCATATCGTTAAGAGCCTCAGCGGCAAACATCCCGCAAAAACAATATTTGTATCTTAATTTATAATGTGGCCCGGTAAAAAGAGTGAGAGAAAATTTGGGGTCTTTGAAGCCCATTTATGTGTGTGTACTCTGTACATCGAGAATATGCATTTTTATCTAAACGCGTCGGAATTTTTATATTTAATCGTTATGTTAATAGCTTGCAACAAATAATTAATTGCTTATTACATCCGAAATGCAGCACCATTATTATGTCGATTTCAGGAACGTACTTGGTTATTATTCTTTGGTACTTTTATAGAGATCGGCTGTTTATGAAAATTAACTACTTTTCTAAAAGTTCGTAGTCTTGAGTTATCATTTTATTAAATGATTTTCTTGATACCTTTGTATATTTTTAAATTTTTTTTTTTTTTTTTTTATGATCAAACACAAGCACTATAGGAAAAATCCTTTAGGGCACTCTGGGAGTGGTGCGTGTGCGCAAAAAGCGATTCACGTTGGTTTTGAATCGTTGGAGGTTATATTCGTTGGGAAAAACGACCTCGGGAAGATCGTTCCACAATGACGAAGTCCTCCAGATGAAAGAGTTCTTAAATAATGAAGTTCGAGGAGTACTAAGCTTAACCACATATGGATGGGCGGCAGTGGTTCGTCGTGTATTTCTGATATTCGCCGCTCTGGGCGGAATTAAGAGGGCAAGGTCAGCCGAGCACTTTCCATGAAAATATCTGTAAATGAGAGTCAAATCACCAACTTGCCTTCGATGTTCTAGGCTGTCGAGGTTCTTCGTCAGCTCGTGGTCTCCAATCAGCCGAATGGCCCTCCTTTCGATGGAATCCAGTAGCCGAAGAGTATGTTTGGGTGCAGAGCTCCAGACATGAGAGCAGTACTCTAGTGATGGTCGAATCTGGGCTTTGTATAGTGTCAAAAGTTGTTGAGGTGTGTACAACTTTCTGGTTCGGAAGAGTACACCAAGCTTCTGAGAGGCTATCTTGGCGATTGCCACAACGTGGTTATGCCAAGACATATTTCCTCCCAGATTGACGCCCAGCAAACTAATAGAAGAAGCCAGCGGGATTGCGTGTCCGTCCATGACTATATCCGGTTCTGTAATGTTAACTTTTTAGAGAAAACTGCTGCCTGGGTTTTTTTAGCGTTAAATTAGACTTGGTTACTGTCACCCCAAGACAAAATTTCTTCCAGGTCTTTGTTGAGGCGTGATATTCATGCTGTCTGCGAAGATGTGCATCGGCAGCCGATGTTTGTGCATTCAAAGAGAAAGATGATAAAAGTGTGCTATCATCAGCAAAACTAACTATCGGGTTTTTCGTTTTCACTAGAAGGTCGTTAATGTAGAGTAAGAAGAGAGTGGGAGACAGTATGGACCCTTGAGGAACACCGGCATTGATGGTGAAAGTGTCTGAGAGAAATCCGTCAATCGCCACTTGCAGAGAGCGGTCCTTAAGAAAGCTAGTCAACCATGCACAGAATCGACTGGGCATACCATAGGATCGCAGTTTACTTAGAAGCCCCTCATGCCAAACACGATCAAAAGTTTTAGAAATATCCAGTGCAACAGCCCGAGACTCCCCATGATGTTCGATTGCGTTGTTCCAAATATGGGTGACATAGGCTAGAAGATCTCCAGTTGATCTGGACTTCCGAAAACCATATTGATGATCGCTGATAATGTTGAAGCCCTCCAGGTACTTTAGAAGATGTTGGTTAATAGCTTTCTCCATTACTTTTGATATAACTGAAAGCAATGCGACTGGTCGATAGTTGTTAGGCAGGGTTCTCTTACCTTTCTTTTTAATAGGCTGGACTCGCGCCGTCTTCCAGCAAGATGGAAATATTCCTTTTTTGTAGGATAAGTTGAAAAGTCTACAAAATACTGGTGTTAGTTCATCGGCGCATCTCTTGAGAACTATAATAGGAATTTCGTCTGGACCAGTAGCCTTCTTGACGTCCAGTCCTTTCAGGATTCGTTTGACGGGGCGCTGACGGAACACGATTTCGGTCATTTCGGATTGAACTGCAGGAATGTCGGGTGGTGTTCTTCCCTGAAAATCTACAGTAGAATGTGAAGAAAATAGTTCAGCAAGTAAGTTTGCTTTGTCTCCGGCTGTGGATGCTATTGTACCATCGGGACGTGTTAGAGGTGGAATAGTTGATTTTGTGAAATTTTGGCTGACGGCCTTAGCGACTGACCAAAAGGACCTTGATCCGTTTGGACTGTCAAGAAGTTTGTTTTTGATCCTCACGTTATGGGCTTCTTTGCTTTGATCTATTGTTAGCTTACATTGGTTTCGGGCGGTAACAAAGATGGTACGATTCTCAGTGGTAGGGTTTTGACGCCACTGTCGGTATGCCAGATTTTTTGATTTGACAGCACACTCACAATCCTTGCTAAACCAGGGCTTGCCGTTGGAAGGGCGTTTTTGGGAGGAGGGGATAAATGCTTCCATGCTCGTTAGAATGACGTCGGAGACCTCCCCAGCACAGACGGATGGATCATCAGAAGAGAAGCATACGCTCATCCAAGGAAAAGTGCGAAAATGGTCTTTCAGGTCTTCCCACTTGGCCGATCTGTAATGCCATATCCTGCGAGGTTTAGGAGGTTGTGCAGAATTGATTGGTAGTTCGCTTAGAGTTGAAATAAGTTTGTGATCGGAAGATCCTAACGGAGGCTGTACGGTGACTGTATATAGATCAGGATTTGACGTTAAGAAAAGATCCAAAAGACTAGCAAAATCTCCAGCTCGGTCTGGAATCCGCGTTGGTTTTTCTACGAGTTGAGTTAGACCAGAACTGATCGCCAAGGATTCGGCCTCGCGGCCTTGTTCATCGTCTGTATTTGAGTATTTAAGCCAGCAATCTCGGCATTTGGATGGTTGGTTTGCAAAAAGTCGATTGTATTGGCTAGTGATGAGAAAAGGTCTCTGTAATGGGTATCACTTGGTGGACGGTAAAGGCAGCAGATAAACTTGGTGATTTTCGGCGTTGATATTTTAAACCACATTACATCAAAGTCTTTCGGTTCAAGTGTAGGTTCTCGTTGGCAGCAGAGATCATCTCGAATAAAAATACATACGCCGAAGTTGCGTCGGAATCGGAAATGAAAATCGTATCCAGGGTATAAATAGCTGACGGTGTTTGTTGACGATCTGACCTTTGTCTCGGTGAGTGCGAGCACGTGAGGCTTGGAAGATTGCAAGTGCTGGTGGACTGAATTGATGTTCGTGTTAAGCCCTCTAATATTGCAGAAATCAATTTTGAAGTTGCTAGTTCTGGGTTGGTTAGCAACTGCAGATGCCACACCATTTCTTCGTTGAATGTTGTTAGATCCCAGTAAGTTGTCGGAAATGGTTGTTTTTTGATGATTTTCGCTTGATGGGGCCCCAGGTCCAGCCCCCGCCCGGAGATCCGAATGGGGGGCGAGTTTACCTCCGGAGTATTTTGGGCCTGGAGCTTCCATCATGCTATTTTTGGGGGGGTCCCACCCTGGTAATCGGAAACATCGGCACAGCGACGAAACGTCAACTCAATGAGCAAAAGTTAACTCAAGGAGCAAACTTCACGCCGCCTAAACCGATGCAATGGTATCTCACCGGGCGATGCCGGGTGGGCCAACATCTTCCATTTACAATTTACAATATATATTTCTATTCTAAAATAGTTGCATAATGGCTAATTTAATATGCTAAAAGTTCAGCATATAACGTTGCATTAATCCACTTTTCTCTGGTATCCTATGTTAATATTTCCATAGGCATTCCATGTACAATACAATTACGTAGATTTTTACTTTGTTCTGGGGCATAGAAACTGTTTTCAAAATTTAGCATTTTTTGTCCTGTAATAATTTCTAGGTGTAATATGGATTTTATTAATGTAAATATTATTTCCTTTTGTTAATACTAATTTCCGAATGTCGTCTTTTAGAGTTTATTAAACGCATAAACGTTAATACAACACCACCACTACCATAACAGTACGTAAACACTACAATAACAGTACGCAAACACTAACATAAACAACACCAATACCAGTGTTTTCCTGTTTAAAAGCTGTTTTTCTGTTTTATTACAGCGGTTTTCCTGTTTCTGGAGCGATTTCTGGAGTGAATTAGTGATTTTATTGAAAACTGTTATTACGCTAACTTTGTTCTGGGACATAGAAACTGTTTTAGTCAGTCTCTGTATCGTATTTTGTTTCAATGATATAACTATGTTGTCAGCATGGTTTTTATTAATGTAATTATTATACTGCAACATTGTGCGAATACTAATTGCCGCGTTTCCGGAATGTCGTCTTTTATTAAATGCATAACTAATATTTCAGGTTCATACTTTGGTTACCTTTTTCTGTTTTTTAATTATAAGAGAATGTTCCCTACCACTCAGGACGCATCCAAGTGTACTAACTTTTAATTCCACAGTAGCATCTACCCTATAAATTATTATCAGGTATGGTTTGCCCTATATTTTATTGTAATATATTGCATCTGTACCTGGTGATGGGTGGTTTTCCTGTTTATTACGTTGATTTTGGTTTTATGTTTCTGTTCTTGCCAGTGATAAACATCGCATTCCCCTCGGCCTATATCAAAACCCTCCGAATTTAATAAATTTTTTGCATATTCTCTACAGAATCTTAACCCCTGTTTTTACCCCATCACATAACCCCTGTTTACCTATTTATTCTCCACCTTTTAACGCCTAACATTCTCTATGACCGCTACCTTCTGTCTGCCCAAGTAATTTGACATACTAGCAGACTTTTTCAGGATTAATATTAAAGGGGTAGGCAGTACTTTGGGGGTCCCCTACTGTGACGTCATCATAATGACCACCATACACAGTGTGACTGTGCTTATTTTTGTCTGTAAGCGGGGGTTAATAACAGCCTATGTAGATTGATAACAACTACCACATCATAGAGGGTTTAAACAGTTCTAGGTAGTTTTAGTTCACGCATCTCATCTTCCCACCGTAGTCAAAATAATATTTCTTATCGTGACTCAGCAAAAACAGCGAGTCCTATGACTCATACAACATCAAACAGCGAGACGCACCCCGTGACATATTTCTAACAGTTCTTATGACTCAGCGAGAATCAGCGAACCTACAACGCACCTCCACCACCTATGACTCAACGAGTCGTCGTCGCACCGCACCGTCACACACCACACCTCAAACCGCGAACCCTATGACTCCCGCGCCGCGATGACCCGCGAGAGCAGCGGCTTCCGGGAAAAGCGCGCCCAAGTGCGGGGAAACTCGAGCGCACCCAAGTGCGGGTATTACTACTTATAAGTGTTTCATTAACAATAATCACTAATATTTTATCACTAATAACACATTTCCAAGCTATTATAGTTCAGAAAGTAGCGTCACGAAAGATTCCCCTCCCCGCTCAAGGCATATGAGAAATTAAATTTGGTTCAATCAGTTTCATGATCACTATGCTGGGTTTTAGTCAGAAAGTCACTATTAGTGTCTTTTCCTTTTCCATAAAATCATTAGCCATTTGATGCAATTCATCAGCCGATAGCGTTTTGCTAGTTGATGTAATTTTTGCACACACCCAAGAGTCAAAATAATTCACACTTGTCTAACAGGGTCAAATTGGATCCTAAAGCATACACACGATATGACTAAAATAACTACCCGTTGATCAGTTTTAAGTAAATAAATATGATAAATAGCAAAAATAATAGACTACAGAATTGAGTGAAATTTGGTGACACCCTTATTGTTAAAATTCCCAAGTTGTATTTGCCATTTCTTGGTATTGGACTGGGAGTGAGAAATGAGAGAGGAGAACGATTAATAGAATTCTGCCAAGAAATGGACATCACAATCATGAACACCTTTTTTATCTATCTCCCAGAAGACTGTGCACTTGGAGAGCTGATGACAACCATAAAATCGTGAGAAATCAGATCGACTTTGTGATGATAAACAGAAGATAACGCAATGCAGTTGTCTCTTGTAAGACATACCCAGGCGTAGACATACCATCAGACCACAACCTGTTGCTAGCTCGTACCAAACTGCAACTAAAGATAATAGTCAAAAAGAAGCCCTCAAAAATTGCTGACATGCGGAAACTCAAACAAGATAACGTATTCCAATAAACAAGAGAGAGCATAAACAAGGAACTCAAAACCATATATGAAGACAGCAACCACGAAACTGAAATAGAAGATCTGTGGAATAAAATAAAAATACCAATAACCTCCGTTACAAAAGAAGAACTAAGACCGGATATGATGGTAAAAGGACAACAATGGATGACAAATTCTATCTTGGAACTTATGGAAGAAAGAAGACAACACAGAAACAGAGATAATGTAAAATACAAGGAACTACAAAGAAGAGTCCTAAGAGCAATTAAGGAGGCTAAACAACGGTGGCTACAAGAAAAATGTGTTAAAATCGAGATCCTACAATGAAAACACGACAGCTTTAACCTTCATAAAAAAATAAAGGAAGCAACAGGATGATATCAAGGACGGGGTCCAGGAACAATATTGGACTCGAATGACAACATCATTACCGAGACTGACAAAAAACTCACAAGATGGAAGCAGTACATGGAAGAACTTTTCAGAGACGAAAACATCAATAATTTTGTCACCAATCCACCGTATTTTCTCGAATAATCGCGCGTCGGTAACTCCCGCCCCCGTAGCACCGTGGAGCGCGGCGCGCAATATGTTGCGTGCGGTACTGCAGCGTTACGGCGTTTTGCTGGGGGAGATGTCCGATACGCCGGGAGGCACTTCCTAATCAACGGGTGAGACAAGTGAATCGGGGGATAGCAGCTTCTCGCGGGAAGCCAAGCGAGTCCGTACACAACAGAGATTGATGACAAAGAACCCCCAACCAGAAATAACAATAGTCAAATTAAGGTAGGAATGGGTTTCTGAATTAATTGTTTTAGGGAAAGGATAATTAAACAAGTTATTTTAAACGTTCCCGTGATAATATGCCCGCAGTGGCTAACGAGGAAGGACTTAACATCACACAGGGGGAAGTAGAATCAGCTATCATACGACTAAAAAACAACAAAGCTCCTGGGCCAGACCAGATTCATGGAGAAGTCCTCAAACTACTGGACCCAGAACAGATAAAACTGCTGATCAACCTCTTTAATAAAATTTACAAGCTGCCAAATGCCAAACGACTGGCTGCTGTCGACATTCATTCCGCTTCCCAAAAAGACGAACGCAACTAAATGCTCCGACCACAGAATAATCAGCTTGATGAGTCATATTCTAAAAGCCTTCCTTAATATCATCCAAGCACGCGTCTATAGACTCGACGAGAGAATAAGTGACACGCAGTTTGGTTTCAGGAAGGGACTTGGCACCCGAGAGGCCTTATTCTCCATACAGGTCCTCATTCAACGAGCATAGGACGTCAACGCAGGCGTCTGCATGCTTCATAGATTTCGAAAAGGCCTTTAATAAAGTCCAACATGGCAAACTCATCTCAATCCTACTTGAGTAAGAAATTGACGACAGAGACATATAATATCAAAGCTATACTTGTAATAAAAAGCCATTGTTCGAATCGAAGGCGAAACATCGGAGGAGTTTAACATAAGGAGAGGAGTACGTCAGGGTTGTATACTATGGATGATGGAGTTGTAATAAACGGTGAAAACCGCTGATACCGTCCTCATAGCAGATACTGCTGAAGGACTTCAGAGACTTATAGACCGCGTAGAGGCTGCATACCAGAAGTGGTATTATGATTACAATGCACAACAAATTATAACAATAATACTAACATTACTCCACAGCCTAATTAGTTCAAGTTTAGGTTAATATATATAATATAATAGATAAGATTAGAAGTTTTTTATAATAGTAGACGTAGATAATAAAACCCTATGGGAAAATGTAGAGCCTTTACACCTACATTTTCCTACCTACAAGTATATCTACTGTTTTATTCCACAAGAAACTGAACGTCCACTACAGCGTGTAATAGATGGTATCAAGATAAACTGTAAGAAGGCATACATATTAATTATATATGGGGCAGAAGCGTGGACCCTTACCGATGCCTCATATAGGCGCATAGATGCATATGAGATGTGGTGCTATCGCCACATACTCAGAATCCCATGGATACACCACGTGTCAAACGATGCCGTAAAGTAACGCATCGGTGGGCAACTGGAATACCTACCAAGTGCCAAACGTAGAAAATTCGTAAAAGTACTTCGGGCATATGCGAGGCGAAAAGTACCACCTTCTTCAACTCATCCTACAAGGGAAAATAGAGGACCGGAATGACACCAACGGCTCTATTCAGAGCGGCAGTGAATAAAGTAATTTGGACCAACATGATAGCTAACATCCACAGAGGATAGGCACTCGAAGAAAAAGAAGGTATTTTTATCTTCCTATATTTGTGGTTCTTTTTAAATTCACAAAGGCCAAGCGTTTGAACGGAGAGCGGTCCAAAGACAAACTGGTATTTCACCATTATTTCTGATGTTTTTGTAACTCTCCTATATATTGCCAGCTTTTTCACAAGTATTTTCAAATTTCAAATATATCGGTGTGATTCGCTTAGATGTCATGTTCCGATACACATAGACTCAGTTTCAAGGCAATGGAAACGCGAAAGGTGAAATCATCAAGAAGGTTTCTCCCAGGGAACTAAAATGAATGACATTCAGTTATCTGAGGAGCCTTACAACGTGAGATAAGATCTCTGAAAATAAAGGTCTATTCACATACATCAGTGCTGTGACCTGAACGTAATTTCACCAGCGAGAAATTATTCTTGCAGGAACTTGTATGGGCCTCTAAGTATGAATATGTCCTTACAAGTTCCTATAAGAATAATTCGCCAGTGCAATCACGTGTCGTCCCTGATGTGTGTGAATCGACCTTAACACGGAAAAGTTCAAAATCAAAGGATTTCTGTGACATTACAGTGTAAACACCAAGAATTTTAAGCTATTCAGAATTAATTCAGGAGCAGTAATTAGAGAAAACCATTTTAAGTAAACATGAGCCATTGTTAATTGATCAGCAAAGAATAGATAAACTATCTTGTTTTTCTAATTGCTTAAGAGAGTATTTTTTTGTTCAGCTTTGAAATAACTAAATTGAGGCCCTGATTTGAATATAATATCGATTTACAATGAAAATCTTGTTGTGAAATTTGTATAATTAATCAATATAATAAAGATGTATGGTTAAATAATTATTTAATGTTTAAGAGTAACACAACTCATAACGTATGCTCTTGGGGATATCATGCCAATATTTATGTTGCAGCACCTCGTTCGGTGTATACCGTTGCAATAGCTATTAAATTAATTATAAATATAATGCATACTTTGAGAACTAGGAACATTTACAAAAAATAATAAATTTACAACCAACAAATAATTATATCTAATCTAAAATAATACAAGCTCGGCAAGAACACAAAAGAACCTTCGGGGAAATGATCACTCAATTAGTCACTTTTTTTGTAAGGTTTGTTATTTTGTATTCGACCTAAGATGTTAGTCAAGTTAAGCTGCGAACTTTCGTCCGCTAAGATCCTCAGATATTGTAAGAAATACAAAATATTCGCCTAGAGAAATCCCATATCAAGTACGTGTCATATAAATATATTGCAGAACGAAAAGGGGAGAACTTCAAAAATCATATGAAAAATAAGCGGTTTACCTATTGATTGTGGGAATATAGGGTGCCGTCAACATTTTATTTCGCCAGAGACAAAAAATTGTATGGTCAAAATTATAGTTTATACAACTCTGCAGTTTATAACAGAATATTAGGAGATGAACAAAATAGCGGACACGTCGCACGGCCGATTCGCATTCGATAGATTTTAGTGGTATAAGCCATGGCGTTACTGTCCTACTCCGAACAAATAGGAAACAGTAAAAATGTCTCATCTCCTATCCCTAGCATTCAAACAGGATGACATCGGATATCTCGTGGGATACGGGGGATGACTCGCACTCCTCAATCGCAAGATTGTACCGAAGTATGAGAAACCAAGGGCTATCAGCAGAGCAGCGTATGACCAAGGATCTTGGTTTGGAGCCCACGTTAAGTTGTAGGTCCCCTCGGAAACGGTTCAGGCAAACGAAAAGGAAAAAATTCAAGAAAAAATTAAAACAAAACCACAAAACACAATACCAAACCAATATTATACAAAAAATTAAGTGGGCATTCAGTGACAACATCATAAACATAAAAATATATTTATTATTAAAATATTTTTTTGGTAAACATAACATTTTTGTATTTACTTTGCTATTAGGGCCAAACAAAAGCTGTTAGAAGATTCTTTCTGTTTATTTAACTGTATTTTCCTTCTTGTGTTTTCAACATAAGAGCTCAAAATAAATCAATTATAGTTGACATATCATTAGAATATTTACGGCTTAATTTTCTTTCTTTTGGCTTTAACAATTTACTGGTTGTTCCATTATTTATAATTTATCGCAGTTTTTTGCTGAATATGGAAAGGATAGATATCACTTTTAAAGTTGAGCGTCCACTAACTTTTGGAGAACATCATAATTATATTTCCGGATATTTGGGGAATTGAAGAAAATGTGATGTAAATGTAACATATTTTAGAATATCTCAAGAGAACTGTTAGAAATTTATTGAACGGCGAATCCGAGACCAGTCCAGTTTAGAATTCCGACCGCCCTATCATCCACCAAGTCGGGAAAACGGAGCGGCACGACTCAATTCCGCTCTACCAAACTAACTATCGCCGGAATACCAGGTCGTGACCGCGTTGCGCATCGAGCGATGCGCCCCACCAACCTAATTAACGCACAGCTTGACAGTCAAAAGAACGTATTGTAAAGTAAAGTACAATATAAAAAAATCATTGTTAGAAAAATAATCTCCACTCTATACATATTACAAATTTAAGTTCAGTGTTGTTGCGACTGTTTTTAAATTAAGTTATTTCGAATTAGTTTAGATATTAAATTTAGTACAAATTTTTTTTGATATTTTTTACTTTTTAGTCTTGTTTGATAAGCGAGAAATTAAATCAAGTGTTTATTATACAAATCGTTACTATATTAACTATATTATGACCTATTTTACTTACCTTTAATTTAAATTAGTTTCCTAATTACACGTTTCATTAATCTTATATCCAATTAATACTAGCGGAATAAAATTCATAAATTTAAATGTTCCAAAAATTATTTTTGTAGAATAAAATTCATAAATTTAAATGTTCCAAAAATTACTTTTGTATTTTCTTTGTGGGGCAATAGACAGACAAGAGATCCTAGTGTTTAGGGATTTTGTCCTGCTGACATTTTTTTCAATATTTCACACATCGTTAAATGTATTCATATTTATTTGATTATTATTTATTTAGATCGAAAGAAAAGTGTTTGCCTTTCAGATGGTTAGAAAATATTTTTTCCACATTAGTATTTGATCTTATTTATTTACTTTATATTCTAGTCGAATTAACTTCTTGAAAAATCAAATTTTATATTCCTCACTTTGTTGCTGCCATTGAAATCCCATACAATGCCCTTGGCAAACAAATACATTTTTGACCATTCATTTGACTTAAAATTAAATTAAAATTAAATGATTTGAACTTTTGATGGAGACTAAATATCTACGCACATATTATGTTCAGTGTGTATTAAGTAACTATAATCTATGTTTAGCTCTGTATGTCAATGGGTATCTGGCAGCAAGCAGACAAACCTAAGTGATTTCAAAGTAATCCAATTTTGCTAGAGAACAATAAAAATATTTCTGCAGAATCTCACCGCCCATTCCTATAGATTATACACATACATCCCGATACTACCGCCTAGAGAAAAGTATTCATAGAGTCCATACTTAAAACTTAATTATGCTAAGAAACTAGAGAGGAATCACTTGCACGGCCCTTACTTCAAAATTACGTAAATAAATAAAAATATATTTCCAATGCAAAGTTTCTGTAATGCAAAAAATACACTTCAATTTTATCAAAAAGGTGGCTAAAACTATTTTTATGCGTACCGTATTATGTACCAAAATTGAAAAAAAAAACAAAATGCTTTTAACATATTGACTATTTTTTTTGTGACTTAAAAATATCGATCCTTAAAAAGTATTTCAAAAGGAGGGGACAGTAGAGTAAAAATAGACCTACTTTATTTATAACAGTGCATTTCACCCTTTTTATGTGAAGCTAAAAAATTCAATGCATTTTGCGCAGAATCTGTATTCTAGGAAGAAAAGAAAAACATAATTAAAAAAAATATATTATGTTTCATTTAAAATCCTATATTTTTTAAAAACGTAAGACCTTTTTGTATGTGTTGCTACTTTTTGTTGTCTGTTTAAAGAACTGAAATGAATCTCAGTTATTAGTGCGCCTTTAAAATATAAAAGAAATAAAAATAATAAATTTGTAATACAAATTAAAACAATATAAACTATTACCTTATTCTAATGAATCTAAAAAATAAAAGCAATATAATAACAGTAAAATGATAAAATAATAAATCGAAAGATATTTGTATTTTGTATTAAAAATTTATTATTTTTACTTTTTTTAATTTTTAAAGGCTATATTATTGAAATTCTTTGCTTTAAACAGACAACCAAAAATTGGAATACATAGGAAGTATTTGCTTTTAATAAATAGGATTTTAAATAAAATATTCTCTTGCCATGCTAAATAATTTTTAAATCGATTTATCTCGAAAACGATACATTAAATTGTATCTCACTGAGAATAAATTATTTTCGTAAAATGCATTGAATTTATTGAGTTTAGAAGAGTTCAAAATTCAATGTTACTAATAAGTTATATCAATTTTTACTCCACTGGCCCCTCCTTTTCACAATCATTTTTATGTCCCGACATTTTAAAGATAGTAAATCGTCTCAGCGTACGAAATTTACCAAAATTTGCAAATTTCATACCTTGGATAGTTTTGAACATATTTAGTGAAAACCATCTCCAGAGTGTCTCTTCATGGGGACAAAAACAAAATTTCATATGAAGTTCTAATCTTGTTTTGACCCAATATACTTACCCATACTTGACCATACATTTGAGGATACCATGTATACACAAATGTTTGCCATATTCCTAAAAATTATTTGTCGATTTAATAATAGTAGTCATATCTTGAAAAATGATGTATCTCTTTAATAACGGTGTGTCATATTACAAAATGTAGCGATCAAATAAGCAAAACTTAAATCACATTCTAAAAAATTTTGTCCTATTTTATTCAACTATGGCTCAAACTGTTTCTTAGTTTAAGATAGATTTGTGCGTTTAATGTGTGTGCGATGCTTAAACAATGCGTTTCGCTTGTTCGCAGTTCACCAATGACGAATCGATGCATAGTCGGTAGCCATCTTCACGCATTACTAGTGATGTGTGCAAGTATATTTCAGGCATGATCGCAGTAAAACTAGTCGCAGACGGAGTAGTCAGTCGGTTTTTTTGGGTTCTTCAGGCACGCGGCGGCCGCCCAGAACCCTCGTAAGTTAGAATTAAAAAGTCAATTGGCATTTAAAAACAGTTGATATTGAAACGGACTTCATCCATTTTAATTATGATGAAGTTAACAAATCTCATAACCCTTTCAAAATTGGGCTGTTATTTCCAAACTTTCAATCATTTTTTTATTAAAACATAAATAAACTTTATGGAAAATTTAAAAGGGTGCGTGACTTTTATAAAATCCATTTCTCTCAAAAGTAATTCCCTTCAATTCACATTATCATTCGTTTTATACTTTTTCATCGAGATTCGTAAGTTTCCGCTTTCCTTTTAAAGCTTACCTTGGCATATTATATGAGGATAAAGGATGGTGAACTTAGCGGTGGGGTGGGGTTTACTTAAAGCCGAAAGCATATCCGTTTCCTTGTAACGAATCTGCATTGCATTTTTCGAAGAGTGTTAATCAATAATGTATGAGGACCTGATATCATTCTACAGATTTATAGGCAAGTTTCTAGAAAAATGAATAATAATTCATATAGCCAATTTTGTATGTATCTATGGAAATTCTTCATGTTACGTTTTTATGTTTGAACATACAACGTTATATAGATAACTGAAAAATAATTATCGGAATGCAGACAAAGAAAATATTATTAAAAATGTTGTATTTGTCGCTGGGAATCGAATCCAGAATCTTTAGCATATGTTACTATATGTTCCTATTACAGTCAATAAAAGAGTTTTATAGATACATAATAGCAGATAAATATTTTAAGATTTGTCTTAACTCAGGTAAAAATTAATGTGATTATTTATGAATGATGTTCTGATTAATTACATAATTTAGTCAAGATTACTTTTTAACAAAATATAAATAATTTTCTTTAACGCAGTTGTCATTATTAATTTAGGTTCCTAAATCTTATTCATTATTACTACTTAGAGTTAAATTCCTTCCGTTAATTTTATCGAGATCCAAAAATATGATTTTTTTAGAAGAGGTTAACATGACCTATGTTTTAGGCGAAGGTGATAGAAATGCATTTCTGGCTTCCAGAGTATATGCAGAACAATATCCGCATCCTGATTCAAAATCGTTTTAAAGGTTAAAAGAGGGATTTAAAAGAACGAAAATTACGAAAAGCATGAAAGAGTCAAGCCAGCTACTAACGATGAAAATAAATTATCCAAGATAGTTAAATTTAGTGTAAAATCCACACAAAAGTACGGGACAGCTTGGACAGGAATTTTCTTTCAGCACATCATCAGCATCAAAAATTAGCAGAAGTGAAAAATTACATCCCTATCACATACAATTGTAAAAGAAATTAGAAGAACAAGATAATGAAAAGAGAGTTTTTTATCAATGGGCAGGTACATGATACAACATCAAGCTCAGTGTATCGGTTATGTTATGTTTAGTGACGAGGCTACGTTTCATAACAATGTATCCGTAAACCGGCATAATTTCAATTACTACGATAGAAGCAATCCTTCTTTCACTAGAGAAGTTAAGAACCAACATAGACGAAGTTTTAATATATGGGACTGCATGCATGTGTTAACATGTTATTGGGTCACATTATTTGAAGGAAATGTTACAGGTCAGATTTAGCTTGATTTTTACTAAATTATTTACCCGGAATTTTATTTATTTATTTATTACAAACTCTGCAGATTTAAATACAATTATAGAGTAGGAAAAAATTAATATTAAGTAAGAACAGCCTTAACTAATCACTAGAAGTATTTTAAAGAATTGTAGATAGACATAGTGTCTATGCTGAAATATCACATTGATCTCGAATTTGGCTGTACAAATTATACATACACTAATGGGGGAATTACTATATTAGTTAGTTCTAGCATTGTCAACATAGAAGATAAGCGGATTTCTAAAATACAACGTGTCCAAGATAAGGAGGGCCAGTACAGGGATCTCGGAAACCATAAGAGCTAGGAAGTCGGTTAAATGGAGGTAAAGTTGCGAATTTACGTGCCTAATAATTTGCCGTTTAGAAAATTCCGAGTAGTTCCGGAGTTCCGGAGATATCCGGAAAAAAACGAAATTCTGAAAAATCGTTTTATTGTTTTCCTGAGTTTTTTTGATATCGAGTTCTAAAGTAAATTGCACTTTTGCATTGCCACTTCTTCCGTTCTATCTAGCAGCGTTAATTGTTTTGTAATCCGACTAGTCGTCTTCGAAGGGCCATTATCACCTATCTTTTTTTAAAAACGGTCCTGTTTTATATTGGAATTTGAGAGCTTTTTTTCTCCCGAATGCAACGACGTATGACACATTGTGGTTTAATAACGTTTCGAGGGATTTTGAACAACATCAGGAAATTTTGGGATACGGTCCTGTATTTCTCCTAATTTTATAAATAATATCTCATAAGTAAGCTCTAAATTTTTACTTATGTTGGACTAGTTCAATAAATAACAAATAATTTAATAATAAACCACAAATAAGTGAACAAAATACAGTAACATTATTTCAAACTTCTGTTGAATCGGGAATTAAAAGAAAAGTAGGGTTTGTTCGGGTTTGTTCGACTAAACAAAAAAATTAAGATGGTGACGCGTGATTTGTTTCACTTGACATTACCATTGTGATCGTTTGAGAGCATTTTAAGAGGTTTTCTATTTTCCAGGAAATATGGAACATAAATTTACAAATGCAGAAAAGTTTGATACTCTATCGCATGTTTTATTTTATCTCAAAAAAAACTGTGGCAGTTAGAAGGTTATTTGTGCTTAGAGAATAACGGAAATCATTTTGAACACCTGAATATGTAGTTCCAAATTTTTTCGTTGTTCGTTTTATTACTGTTTTGGAATGTTTTTTGTTCATTTATTTGTGGTTTATTATTAAATTATTTGTTATTTATTGAACTAGTCCAACATAAGTAAAAATCTAGAGCTTACTTATGAGATATTATTTATAAAAGAAATACAGAACCGTATCCCAAAATATCGTGATGTTGTTCAAAAAACCCTCGAAACGTCATTAAACCACAATGTGTCATACATCGTTGCATTCGGAAGAAAAATGGTCTCAAATTCCAACATCAGAAAAACAGAACCGTATTTAAAAAAAGAAAGTTGATAATGGCCCTTCGATGACGACTCGTCGGATTATAAAACAATTAATGCTTGTAGATAGAGCGGAAAAAGTGGTAATGCAAAAGTTCAATTTACTTTAGAATTCGATCTCAAACCAACCCAGGAAAGCAATATAACGATTTTTCAGAATTTCGTTTTTTCCGGATATCTCCGGAACTACTCGGAATTTTAAAACTTTCTAAACGGCATATTATTAGGAACGTAAATGCGCAACTTTACCTAAATTTAACCGACTTTGTATCTCTTACGGTTTCCGAGATCCCTGTACCGGCCCTCCTTATCTTGGACACATTGTATATGGTGATATACAAAAATCAATCAAAGTTAATAAGTTTTAGTCATAAATCATATTATGCAACAATTTATATAAAAATAGCGAAGATCTAAAACTCTGCGATTCTACAAACTATTAAGTTTATATGTCTTCATAACGTTTGCTTTGGATATATGCAACTGATATGTCTGTTACTTTATAATAAATGTATCTTATCTTTCTCTATTGCATACTTTTGGTTTTGATAATATGGACTCCATACTATAAAAGAATATTCTAATACATTTCTAACATACGATATATACAATATTCGGATACTCTGAAGATTTCTAAATAATTTACAATTTCTGACTACAAACCCATATATTCTAGAAGCCTTGTTTATTATATCATTATTGTGTTCTTTCAACGATAGTTGGCAATCAAAAATTACTCCAAGATCACGGATTTTCTATCAACTATATAATTATAGTTTAGGATGTTCCTTTGCATACTAAAACTAAGAACATAGTTGATATTAAAGTGCAAGCCGTTATTAACTGACCACCGATGTAATTTATCAAGGGTTTGTTGTAATTTTTAAAGTCCACCTTGTCGCGAATTCTTACATATAATTTTAAATCATCAGCAAATATCTAGATTTTACAACTCACCTCGTTAACTATATCATTAAGGAACAAAATTAACAGCAAAAGCCCTAGGTTAGATCCCTGTGATATTCCTGATGTAGCTATAAAGTAATCAGAGTAATATTCTATAATATAATAATAATATTTGTAGATAATCGACTCAGAAATTTGAGCTGGGGTAGACAAAATAGCAATTGGCCTGTAATTTTGTATATCACTTCCATTAGCCTTTTTAAATACAGGACATAATCTAACTTCTTCCAACTTTTGTGGAAAATCGTTGACAGCATCACACACATCTTCATAACTAATTTTATCAATACAAAGATACTTCACTAATCTCGTTGTTAGGCCTCGATTTATCGTAAACTGAACTAACATATGCTGCAAATGCATTTGAAATTGCTTTGCCTTCAGTGTGTTCTACATTATTATAATACATTTTGGTTGCAATTCCATTTGATGCGCTTTTGTTATTTTTAATAAAACTCCAAAATGATCTAGAATCTTCGTTAATATCTAATTGGATTTTATTAATATATTGATTAAATGCTATTTTAATATCTCTTTTAATTTTGGCTCTAACTAATTGATAATTTGTTTCCAAGTTTCCAGTTGTTCTATAATTTGTTTTTAGCTTTTCCTTCACTTTAATGTTCTTAATAATACGTTTGTCAAACCAAACATGATAATTGTGACTGAATTTACTCTTTGGAACATAAACTTCAAACATAATGTTAATTTTATTATAGAAATTGTTCACAGCTTGTACACTGGAATAACTGGTACATTGCATGAAAATCCTAAAGTTATATATTTATATATTTTTTTATGATCAAACACAAGCACTATAGGAAAAATCCTTTAGGGCACTCTGGGAGTGGTGCGTGTGCGCAAAAAGCGATTCACGTTGGTTTTGAATCGTTGGAGGTTATATTCGTTGGGAAAAACGACCTCGGGAAGGTCGTTCCACAAGGATGAGGTCCTCCAGATGAAAGAATTCTTAAATAATGAAGTTCGAGGAGTACTAAGCTTAACCACATATGGATGGGCGGCAGTGGTTCGTCGGGTATTTCTGCTATTCGTCGCTCTGGGCGGAGTTAAGAGGGCAAGGTCAGCCGAGCACATTCCATGAAAATATCTGTAAAAGAGAGTCAAATTTCCAACCTGTCTTCGGTGCTCAAGGCTGTCGAGGTTCTTCGTCAGCTCGTGGTCTCCGATCAGACGAATAGCCCTCCTTTCGATGAAATCCAGTAGCCGAAGAGTATGTTTGGGTGCAGAGCTCCAGACATGAGAGCAGTACTCTAGTGATGGTCGAATCTGGGCTTTGTATAGTGTCAAAAGTTGTTGAGGTGTGTACAACCTTCTAGTTCGGAAGAGTACCCTAAGCTTCTGAGAAGCCATCTTGGCGATTGCCACAACGTGGCCATGCCAAGACACATTTCCTCCCAGACTGACGCTCAGCAAACTAATAGATGAAGCCAGTGGGATTGCGTGTCCGGCCATGACTACTTCCGGTTTTGTAATGTTAACCTTTTTAGAGAAAACTGCTGCCTAGGTTTTTGAGCGTTAAATTCGACTTGGTTACTGTCACCCCAAGCCAAAATTTCTTCCAGGTCTTTGTTGAGGCGTGATACTTCATGCTGTCTGCGAAGGGAGAAAGATGAGATAAGTGTGCTATCGTCAGCAAAAATAAATATCGGATTTTTAATTTTCACTAGAAGGTCGTTAATGTAGAGTAAGAAGAGAGTGGGAGACAATATGGACCCTTGAGGAACACCGGCATTGATGGTGAAGGTGTCTGAGAGAAATCCGTCAATCGCCACTTGCAGAGAGCGGTCCTTAAGAAAGCTAGTCAACCATGCACATAATCGACTGGGCATACCATAGGATCGCAGTTTAAAAGCTTTAGAAATATCCAGTGCAACAGCCCGAGACTCCCCATGATGTTCGATTGCGTTGTTCCAAATATGGGTGACATAGGCTAGAATATCTCCAGTTGATCTGCACTTCCGGAAACCATATTGATGATCGCTGATAATGTTGAAGCCTTCCAGGTACTTTAGGAGATGTTGGTTAATAGCTTGCTCCATTACTTTTGATATAACTGAAAGAAATGCGACTGGTCGATAGTTGTTACGTAGGGTTCTCTTACCTTTCTTTGGAATAGGCTGGACTCGCGCCGTCTTCCAGCAAGATGGAAATATTCCATTTTTGTAGAATAAGTTGAAAAGTCTACAAAATACTGGTGTTAGTTCATCGGCGCATCTCTTGAGAACTATAATAGGAATTTTATCTGGACCAGTAGCTTTTTTGACGTCGAGTCCTTTCAAGATTCGTTTGACGGGACGCTGACGGAACACGATTTCGGTCATTTCGGATTGAACTGCAGGAATGTGTCGGGTGGTGTTCTTCCCTGGAAATGTACAGTGGAATGCGAAGAAAATAGTTCAACAAGTAAGTTTGCTTTGTCTCCGGCTGCTGTGGATACTATTGTACCATCGGAACGTGTTAGAGGTGGAATAGCTGATTTAGTGAAATTTGGGCTGACGGCCTTAGCGACTGACCAAAAGCACCTTGATCCGTTTGGACTGTCAAGAAGTTTGTTTTTGATCCTCACGTTATGGGTTTCTTTGTTTTAATCTATTGAAAGCTTACATTGATTTCGAGCGCTAACAAAGATGGTACGATTGTATTTATATTTATAAAGATGGTATATATTGTATTTATTAATCAATAATTTTTGTTTGGGATGTTTTAGTATTATTTCAACAAAAAGTGGAGGATAAATAATCACCAAAATTACTCACATTAAAATCTTATTTTGATGAAGGAATTCTAAAATCCTCTCTTTGTAAAATTGTGCAACTTCGAGGGATATAAACTACGATAATATAGATAAAAGAATTAACATTAGTAAATATATCTTCACTGCAACTAGGTCAATGTTAGGCGCTATACAGGGTGGCCCATCGAAAACGAAACAGTGACATTTACTGGCAGCTCAGTTCATTTTTGGAAAAACGCTCAGACCCGTCGATTTTGTTTTCGAGGGGGACACAAAATTGGAAAAAAATCACGTCAACAAGTGCAGCCCCCTGAACGGGGGTGGCACCACCCCTAAAATCTTAAATGGAAAGGGGGGTCGAGTGATACCTTATTTTAAAGGTCTTTCAATTCCCTTTATAATGATGTAAAATTCACAATACTTCAGTTCAGTAGTTTTGGAGATTTATTGATTTTACGCTTACAGTACACTTTAATAGGTACATCTGATTAGTTTGTACTACTTTCAGAAGAAATTTGAGTAAAGGCAGTTACTTATTAATTTAATGCTTTTCTTCACTACGCCCATGGTTTGTTTATCATTTTGGTGTTCAAAATAGCGATTGGAGCGGTTTTTGTCGCGAAAAAAGTGGTTTATTGAAGAAAGATAAGCAGGGAATGTCTCGTACTTATTTTAAATAGGAATTTGTACATAGTTTGCGATTGATTCGACCAAACTTTGTTGTTAAAACCTTTTACCGCTTTATTCATAAATTAACCATGGTATATTCCACGGCAGAAAGGATTGAAATTATCGAAATATTTTTCGGAAATAATCAGTGCGCTAATAGAACAGCACACATATTTAATGATTTATTACAATTTTGTGAAGATATGAGTGAACGAATTATAAACGATGAACATTTTCTATTCAACACTTGCTTTTCCGACGAATGTTCCTTTTTCTTACATGGCTTAGTAAACCGTCATAACTGCCGATATTGGTCAGATTCCAATCCCAGAGTTTATCATGAGGTACACACACAGCAGCCACAAAAATTAAATGTTTGGGCTGGTATTTTTGGCGATCATTTAGTTGGTCCTTTTTTCTTGCCTGGAAATTTAACCGGTGAAATGTATTTGGAATTAATGCAAGACGCCATAGATCCTGCATTAACAGCTATAATTGAAAATGGGAATGATCGGCGGTACATTGCGAATAGGTTGATGTTCCAACAGGATGGTGCCCCACCACATTACGCATTACGTGTTCGACAATATTTAGATCAGACGTTTCCAGGTCGATGGATTGGTAGAAGAGGTGCCATTGAATGGCCCCCAAGATCGCCAGACTTATCAGCTTTGGATTTCTTTCTGTGGGGTCACTTAAAAAGCAAAATCTATGCTACTCAACCAACATCGTTAGCAGATTTGCGACAAAGAATTGTGAATGAGTGCCTTCAAATTACTCCTCAAATATTGCAAAATGTGCGGCAACGTTTTGAGCAAAATCTTTATTTCTGCATGGAGAGTCATGGTGGTCATTTCCAACATTTACTTGGCTGACGGGTCAGTTCATTCTTAATTTTTAAAGTACTTTGGTACCAAATGTATTGATTTCCACTAATGATGTATTAAAGTTTTATTTAAGTTTAAAATCAATAAATCTCCAAAACTACTGAACTGAAGTATTATGAATTTTAGATCATTATAAAGGGAATTGAAAGACCTTTAAAATAAGGTATCACTCGACCCCCCCCCTTTCCATTTAAGATTTTAGGGGTGGTGCCACCCCCGCCCAGGGGGCTGCACTTATTGACGTGATTTTGTTCCGATTTTGTGTCCCCCTCGAAAACAAAATCGACGGGTCTGAGCGTTTTTCCAAAAATGAACTGAGCTGCCAGTAAATGTCTCTGTTTCGTTTTCGATGGGCCACCCTGTATAATCAGTTTCAATCGAAGTACACTTAGCTGTATTTTTTAACCCCTAGAAGTATACTCCTCCGCCACGCGTTCTGTCCGGTCTGTTGCTATTCTTAAATGTAATAAAGCTGTCTGGGAACAATTCACTATCAAACACACTATTGGGCATCCATGTCTCTGTTAATGCCACTAAGTCATAATATTTGTTTCCTGTCACGCACACTCATTTATAAAAATCGGCTGTATTACTGTTCAAACCACGAACATTTTGATAGGCAATAGTAAATATCAGGTGTTCGACATCAATATTAATTAGATTTGGGCGTTGATCCGAATTGGTTACAAAAAATTATCAGTTGTATAATAGTTGGTGTATTGTTGCACTCTCTTAACTCCCTGCAGAAAGTCCGGAGATTGTTGGTCCCGGGTTGTACCATCTCCTTGGGGAAGTTTTGAACGTATACAGTTAGGACAATTATATTGAACTGATTTGTATTCACCACCAAATTTATGACAGCACTCAGTAGAAGTGTAATATTTAGCAACATACCCAAAATAACATCATTTAAAACATAGTGAGTGCAACATTGGTGTATTCCTATATATCTATATATACTTGACATGTTATATGTTTTTTCCTTAATTAGCAACTTAAATAGCTGGGACGGTGTCTGAAAAATCCGATTTTCTTTTGTCTCACTTTTAGAATCTCTTTTGGTGATAAACTTAAATTGACTTGCTACGTCTTGGCCAAAAGTATCAGAAATTTCATTGTTCTCAGAGACAAATTCAGTAACAAACACTTCAGGTGTAAAACCTTTAAGAATTCCTGTTATCATAAGCATAGGTAGGGATTTCACCTACTACAACATACTTGTTTGCCAAGCTTTCTTTCAGGCGTATTTGATGTGCAGCATTTTGTCATTTGATAAGAAAACTACTACTTTACATATGCTTTACCCTTTTGAAGTTTTCAGGCTCATAAGTTGTTTTTAGATTTTTTAATCTCTTGTAAAAGTATTCTAAACTGCTTTGATCCTTCAATTTTTATAATGGTTTCATGTTTAGGTTTTTGCGGCGGCGTTTCCAATCAGGAGTAACGTAACTGGTGTTAGATTGCTGCTGGATGGGGCAGATTTTAGTATATGGCTAAAAGGTGAGAGAGAGACATATCAGTTGCATATATCCAAAGCAAACATTATGAAGACATATAAACTTAACAGTTTATAGTTTGTAGAATCGTAAAGTTTTAGATCTTTGCTATTTTTATATAAATTGTTGCATAATATGATTTATGACCTAAACATTAACTAAACTAACTAATATAGTAATTCCCCCATTAGTCTATATGTAATTTGTACAGCCAAATTCGAGATCAATGTGATATTTTCAGCATAGACGCTATGTCTATCTACAATCTTTTAAAATACTTCTAAATGTATATGTGTGATTAGTAGTGAAAAAAGGATTGCTTGTATAGTAATTGAAATTATGCCGGTTTACGGATACATTGTTATGAAACGTAGCCTCGTCACTTAACATAACATAACCGATACACTGAGCTTGATGCAAGGGCGGATCCAGAACTTCAGTTTGGGGGGGTCAAATTTCGTTTCTATCATGTACCTGCCCATTGATAAAAACTCTCTTTTCATTATCGTGTTCTTCTGATTTCTTTTAAAATTGTATGTGATAAGGATGTAATTTTGTCCTGAAAGAAAATTCCTGGCCAAGCTGTCCCGTACTTTTGTGTGGATTTTACTCTAAATTTAACATAACCATAAATTTATTTTCATCGTTAGTAGCTGGCTTAGCTCTTTCATGCTTTTCGTAATTTTCGTTCTTTTAAATACCTATTTTAACCTTTAAAGCGATTTTGAATCAGGATGCGGATATTGTTCTGCATATACTCTGGAAGCCCGAAATGTATTTCTATCGCCTTCGCCTAAAACATAGGTCATGTTAACTTCTTCTAAAAAATTCATATTTTTGGATCTCGATAAAATTAAGGGAAGGAATTCAACTCTAAGTAGTAATAATGGACAAGATTTAGGGAACTAAATTAATAATGTTAAAGAAAATGATTTATTTTTTGTTAAAAAGTAATCGTGACTAAATTATGTAATTAATCAGAACATCATTCATAAATCATCACAATCATTTTTACCTGAGTTAAGACAAATCTTAAAAGTTTTATCTGCTATTATGTATCCATAAAACTCTTTTATTGTATGTAATAGGAACATATAGTAAAATATGCTAAAGATTCTGAATTCGATTCCCAGCGACGAATACAACATTTTTAATAATATTTCCTTTGTCTGCATTCCGATAATTATTTTTCAGTTATCCATAGAATGTTGTATTATAGTATTTTCAAACTTTGAAACGTTCTCATGAAGAATTTCTACAGATATAGTAGCAGATGTTAAGTACCTTAGAGTAGCCACAATGTAAATTGGATTTGTTCAATATACTCGACTGATTTCGCGGTTGGTTCTTTATGAAACATTTTTTAAATATGTTAATGTAAAAAAAGCAAATTTCTTCTTTTTTGGATTTGTTCAGGTTTTATCAACAGATTGCTATAATTTTTAAATCGTGTCCTTTAAAAATGACGAAAATTTCGGAACAAGAATTAACTAGTTGACAATGCTTCAGTTCAAAAAATTAAATACTAAGCTCTTGTTCTACTAAATAAAGTTCTGTAAAAATATACCGGGTATTCTATTTAAAAAATATATTCAGTGCCACTTTTTAGCATCACATTGAAGATATTTTTGTGTTATGCATCTTAGTAGAGTCTTTAACTTTTATATGGAACTTCTTTTCTATCTTTAATAGTTTAGGCGCTATATAAGCCAGACACTTTACTGACACCCTATATATAATCAGTCACCAACTTTAAGTGAAGATTGTATTTAGCTAAATGAGTATTCTTTACGGAAAGACAATTTTACAGATATTAAGTGCATCCATATATTTCATTATTAAAAATTTAAAACAATACGTATTTTTATTAATCGGTAGATGCACACACCTATGGTCAGCAGTTTAATAGCTTTCTAGGTCATCATTGGAAAAACTATATACCACTTGTCAAGTCAACTGTGAATTGTGTGAATGGCGTGCTACGCATGCGGTCTGATATTAGAGTCTTTACTTTAGACGGACGATTATTGAAAAATATGTAGGACGTCCAAGGAGCAGTGTTGCGAATTAGCGTGTAATTACACGATATGCGTGCATTTTCATTGCTTTGTGTGTAATTTTTGTGCAGCACAGTGTGGGCATAATTTGCGTATAATTTGAAACTCACAACCTAGATATGTTACTATTTAGTTTTGTTGACCTTTTTTTGGTAAAGTAAATCAGAGCCCACATAGTGTACATTATTTTCAGTCTTGGTGTTCTTTTTTTTTAAATCAAAGAAGACCAATAATTACAAATGGTGTGTAAAAATTGTGTATTTTTGTTCAAAAACGTGTAATTTGTCCAGCTAATTGTGTAATTTCACAAATCGAGATTGGTAATACTGCCAAGTAGTCGCCCGTTTAAATATTAAACCATTTTCATAAACCCATGTATAACATAGCCATGCCATATTACTTACAAATCATTATTATATTTATTCATAATTCCATATTTTCAGAGAATATTCCAAATGTGGCATGTGGCACACATTTTAATGGAATAAACTTTCGGAACAATAATTATTCCGAGGCATTCTAAAATTAATAGCCTTTGTATTCAACTCAATTTACTTAAAACTTAAAATAAAACAAATTACGATGGATTAAAACTTTCTAACCCGCGCCGCGTCTCGCGCAGCAGACAAACCCGAGATTTTAAATAATGAACTATCGCAATTATAATAACTTTTTGTCTGCTTTTGAGCTTTTAATTTACTCTTCCAGTTCGGCAAATTTAATTTGTAAGTAAATCCTGCATTTTACATTAATATAATTATAACAAAGGTTTTCTAATTGTTGCTCTATTTGCATTGGAAGAGACTATTTAAACTTTTAAAATATAGACTTTGTCTAATTATTAATTATCACTCAAATAATAGATTTAGAGTATTTTAAACACAGACAAATTAGATTCATTTTGACCTCCTCTGTATGTTCCCGAGGAACTAGGAGTTATTTACCGAACACATATGGGTAAAATTTTCCAAATAAAATGCATTTTTTTGTCCTTTAATTATCTTAAAAATGGAATGTTACTTTTTAATTATACTAAAATTTATCAGGGGCAATGTTTTACGTAAACGAAAATTTAATCGGTTCACTAGGGGCGTGCTTATTATAGACAATGGCATCATATCTTCTATAATACTATTGTTTTTTTTTATTTTTGCTAACATTTCTTATTATCTTCATGTAGGTAATAACTGATATAATAATATGATTTTTCTTAACATTTATTTTTTCAGTTGAGCAAAATTTATTGGCATTTGTGCATATATATTTATATGATATTACTATCTGACAAGCAAAGTAAACTGATGTGTTCTTTTAAGAAATTAATAACATGGTACAGCCTAATGAATAATAAGCAAAATTTATTGGTATTTGTGCATTGTGCTGTCACGATATTACTATCTGACAAGCAAAGTAAACTGATGTGTTTTTTTAAGAAATTAATAACATGGTACAGCTTAATGAATAATTCTAAATTAAATGCTGAAAATGTTATTCATTTATAATTGATCCACTAATCCACCTAAGAAATCCGTAGATATTAAGAATAACGTTACAAGACTATTATTTAAATCTGCACATCTTTATTAATTGTAGTAGTATGTAGCTTCTGCAGATAACTCCAAAAAGTAAAATCTAATGGATTTGAGGACCAAGTTAATGAGGTTGCGGGCTCCATCGGTCGATCCATCGATCTAGAAATACGTTATTGAGGACATCCAAACAATTACAGCAAAATGAGGAGGTGCCCATCAAATATAAACCAGAAAGGCCAAGCTTATAGGATTTCAGGTAACATATTAAGAATAAAATCATTTATCTCATTAGATTCCCACTAAGCAAAAAAACATCCCAATTTCGTCACATATATGTTTTTAGGTTACATGTTACGTTGTACAAAAAGGATTTGTTACGGCACTATTACGTAACGTACTGGTCGTAATGTCCGCCAACATAACAAAATCGCATTTACATTTATGAATTAACGTGCTTGATTCGAAAACTATAACGAACCGGTTTCGTTCTTAAGATGTTTATTTTAAGGACGTGTCAAAACGTTATAATTATGTTGTACATAAAACGTTCTCGTTTCGAAACTATAACGAACCAATTTCGTTTTTAAAAAGGAATAAATGCAGGCATAATTTCATTATATTGATGACGGATTAGATTCATCCTTTGACAATATAATATTTTTGTGAACACTTAAATGTAATTTTTTCTTATTCTAAATTAGGTACACAACAATTAGTACCGAGATAACAAAAATTATATGGATCAAGATAGCTTTAAAATGTCAGTTTTGATAGTTTGCATAGAAATGTGAAAATTAATATTTTGAGCCAGAAAACTTTTTGATCATTAATTTTATGAGAAAAGTTGTTCTTCATAAAAAAAAGGTCTCCATGGTCTAGAACATAAAATGCAACCATCAGGCATTAATTTTTTTCAGTCGTATACGAGGTTTCTAAAAAAATATGAATTTGGCTCAAGAGTAGGTACCTACCTATATAAAGTAGATACTTATTTGTGACAATATCAAAAACTGTAATTATAAAAAGTTGTTCAGTATAAAAAACTTAGTTCTAATATGCAATTACATATTAAACCAATGATAATCTACGCCTGTAAATTCTCTCAAAAGAAAATTTATTTCTAAAAAGTTGTAGAAGGATGTAATTGCATATTAAAACATAGTTTTTTATACCGAACAACTTTTCATAATTACAGTTTTCAGTATTGTCACAAAATATTTCATATTTATTGACAAACCTGCATGGTTGCTTTTTAGGTTTTGGACGATGACTTTTTTATAAAGAATAAGGAAGAAGTTGAGAATATCACATCATTTCTATGGAACTATCAAAATTGACATTTTAGAGCTACCTTGATCTATATAATTTTTGTTATCTTGGTACTAATTGTTACGTACCTAATTTAGACTAAGAAAAAATGACATTTAAGGGTTAACAAAAATATTACATTGAGAATAAGTTTTTTTTTCAAAATAAAAATCGTTCAGTTTGAGGTATTTTTTTATTCCACTAACAAACCTGAACAATAAAGTTTAAGAAAATCGGTCGACTTTAATTTCACCTTGGCAACTTTCGCCAGCTCTGATGGTCTAGAACATAAAATGCAACCATCAGGCATTAATTTTTTTCAGTCGTATACGAGGTTTCTAAAAAAATATGAATTTGGCTCAAGAGTAGGTACCTACCTATATAAAGTAGATACTTATTTGTGACAATATCAAAAACTGTAATTATAAAAAGTTGTTCAGTATAAAAAACTTAGTTCTAATATGCAATTACATATTAAACCCATGATAATCTACGCCTGTAAATTCTCTCAAAAGAAAATTTATTTCTAAAAAGTTGTAGAAGGATGTAATTGTATATTAAAACATAGTTTTTTATACCGAACAACTTTTCATAATTACAGTTTTCAGTATTGTCACAAAATATTTCATATTTATTGACAAACCTGCATGGTTGCTTTTTAGGTTTTGGACGATGACTTTTTTATAAAGAATAAGGAAGAAGTTGAGAATATCACATCATTTCTATGGAACTATCAAAATTGACATTTTAGAGCTACCTTGATCTATATAATTTTTGTTATCTTGGTACTAATTGTTACGCACCTAATTTAGACTAAGAAAAAATGACATTTAAGGGTTAACAAAAATATTACATTGAGAATAAGTTTTTTTTTTCAAAATAAAAATCGTTCAGTTTGAGGTATTTTTTTATTCCACTAACAAACCTGAACAATAAAGTTTAAGAAAATCGGTCGACTTTAATTTCACCTTGGCAACCTTCGCCAGCTCTGATGGCGACTTGTAAAAATTGTATCTAGCAACTCTGCTGCTTACTGAAAATGTAGATATTCTGAAAAAAAAAATTGTTTGAGGTATCTACTCTGTTGTATCTATCTTGAAAACGGTAAGCGATTCCGAGGAAACGTTTCATATTTTGGGGCATATTAATTTGGTGAAAAGAATTTTTGTAAATGTTCTGAATAAGTACCTGAGAGATTATAAAAAATGGAATTTTCAGTTTTGGTCTCTAATTTGTTGCGCCTTAATTTTTTTATTTGGAAGAAATTTAAAACTATTCAAGGGTGTTTCTAAATTTGAACATTCTTCGTAGAATCCAGAAAATTGAGGGGCCAACTAAAAAAGGAAGATTTGTGTTGATTGGTAATATTTGTGTATTATATTAAGATGTTATTGGATTCAGTAATTACGAAAATGATTTTTGTGTAATTTTATCTGTTTTCAAAATATTTGTCCTTCTTACTTTGGAGCTAACAAAACGTAGCTTGATGATTATTTTTTAAAGGGAAGCACTCATCTTCTAACAATTGATCTATGATTAAAAATTTTCTGTCAAAATAAGCCATATTGTAGAAATAAATACATATTTGAATGTTATCCGCAGCTTTGCTTGTATAGCGAATTGAATAATTGGATTGCGCAAGAGGAAGCTGCGGGTACCTGCTAGTTTTTAACTTAAACTAATTTAATAACTTACCAATTGTTTACTTCTTTTCGTTTAAGCCTCCGATTGGAGTTCCTAAACCACTCCATTATACATGTCTCCAGCCTTAATTGATAATGTTGTGCACCGTATGAGCTGCATCTGTTTGAGAAAACGCAATACATTTAGATTTGATTGTATAGGTATTAATTTAAAAACAAACCTCTTAAGAGATAGATGATTTTGCAATCTTTCAGTTTTGTTTCTGGCCTGTCCACGAATAATTGACTGCTTATTTGCGAATACGCTAATCAAGCCCCTGCGTATAAACTCGGCCTCATTCTTTCCTGCCACTTGAAGATACTTGTACTAAAATATTTAAAATACTTATTAATAATATTCACTAAAAGATTACAATCATATTTGACTTGTTTTTGTTAATTTAATTTATCCATACCTATAAATAAATCTTAATTTCAAATAAAAAAAGTGAATATTTTTCCCAAGATTCGTAATCTCGGCCTCAAAATTTTATGGTTGCATGCAAAATGGCCGCGACCGACCGACCTGTAATAATCTACCTATTACTATGAGCCTATGAAAATTTACAAAATATCGAGATTTCCAAATTAGTATACTGATTTAATAGGTACTTACCTTACTCTTTATCTTGTTTTTTTTAAATAAAAAGCTCTTAATATAATTTTATGACGGCTAAACAAACTCCCGTCAACACCACACGATATGAAGAAGAAGGAAGGAAGTAAAGTTAGGTTATATAGTACTGGCAAAGTAAACGACACCGGAACGTTAGTAGCATTGATCGAAACCCGTTTCAGTAACGTTAAGAAAATTACATTATTTGACGAAACAAGTTTGTTGTTTAAAACGTTTATTCATAACATAACAAAGAAATTGAAATAAAAACATGTCTGTGATGGTAGAAATAAAACGTATATTCAACTAACATGATTTCTACGTTACTAACAAGTTCCGTTAATAATATTATAATTACATATTAAAATTAACATATGAATCACGTTATTTTTTAAAATGTTAAATAAAATCATCATTGATACATCAATGGTCTGTTTGAGAAAAAACGTTTTCTAAGTTCCTTTAAAATAACGTTATCAAACGTGAGAAAGATGTTTCTTGCTTAGTGGGTTTGGAAGAAAATATGGACCAATCGAATAGTCCTCATTAATTCCACTCCACACTTGACGGAAAACGCTGGTGTCTTGATTGCAAATGGCATTTGAATTTTCTTGCATACAAATATGTGGAAGTTTCTAATGCCATTCGTCTCAACCATGATTAATTAAAGTGAAAACCCACATTACACAGTAAGAATATTTTTTAGGTTTTCCTTCTTTCTTTCTTTTTTTTTATGATCAAACACAAGCACTATAGGAAAAATCCTTTAGGGCACTCTGGGAGTGGTGCGTGTGCGAATAAAGAAATTCACGTTAGTTTTGAATCGTTGGAGGTTATATTCGTTGGGAAAAACGACCTCGGGAAGGTCGTTCCATAAGGATGAAGTCCTCCAGATAAAAGAATTCTTACATAATGAAGATCGAGGAGTACTAAGCTTAACCACATATGGATGGGCGGCAGTGGTTCATCGTGTATTATTGTTATTCGCCCCTCTCGGCGGAATTAAGACGACAAGGTTAGCCGAGCACTTTCCATGAAAATTTCTGTAACAGAGAGTCAAATCCCCAACCTGTTTTCAATGTTCTAGGCTGTCGAGGGTCTTCGTCAGCTCGTGGTCTCCAATCAGCCAAATGGCTCTCCTTTCAATGGAATCCAGTAGCCGAAGTGTATGTTTGGGGCAGAGCTCCAGACATGAGAGCAGTACTCTAGTGATGGTCGAATCTAGGCTTTGTATAGTGTCAAAAGTTATTGAGGTGTATACAACTTTTTGGTTCGGAAGAGTACACCAAGTTTCTGAGAAGCTATCTTGGCGATTGCCATAACGTGGTTATGCCAAGACATATTTCCTTCCAGATTGACGCCCAGCAAATTAATAGATGAAGCCAGTGGGATTGCGTGTCCTGCCATTACTATATCCGGTTCTGTAATGTTATCCTTTTTAAAGAAAACTGCTACCTGGGTTCTTTTAGCGTTAAATTCGACTTATAGAATATACAAATAATGCTAAATATTATATTCTATTCTCCACTATGAACCCCATCGAGAGCTAAATGATAAGCAAGAACTTCGTATTTTGTCTAATCCAGTTTAAAATCAAAATCCTTATTCCGATTGAATTGTATTACCATTAGCCTTATCTGTTGGTAGGATATCACCACTATATACCAGGTTCGAACACTTTTATTCTCGACAGTATAGGGTAGGTGTCCATACCAATCCATCATATAAGTTTTGCAGATATCAAGCTTTTGGTTAATTTATTTATATGGTTATCCCACTTCAGGTTTTGATCTAACATAATTCCTAGGAACCTAAAGTCTGAGAGAGTTTTAGTCTGAGAATGTTCGATTAATCTATAATTAATGATAATGCCTAATTTTTATTAAAAGTCTTGAATGTTGTCTTATCGACATTCAGCACTAACTTGTTAACGCTAAACCACTGGTTTATTAGCAGGTTTGTTAAAGTAGTTAATAATATACAGGGTGTTCCATTTTGAAAAATTAGATGTAACGTCACCCCTTGACAATTGATGACGTTACTGACATGTGGAATGCACAGTCAAATAGCAAAATTCAAGTCCTATCGATTGTCGAAACCCCGTATCTGATATCACTTTTTGTTCTCCTGTAATTAAGCCGTTCCGGAACATTGGCTCAACCCTGTATAATTCTTCATACATATATTTGATCCATTGATTCTGATTGATTGCTTACTTCAGCATTTAAATCTAATTCATTCAACATTTGATCAAAAGCTTTACATGGAACTTACCGAGTATATTACAGTCCAGTATATTAAGTTATACTAAAAACAAATCTAAAATAAATGTCTATATTCTTACCATAAATTAGTGCGATGATCCACCTAATATTGAATTTTTGTACACAGCTAATAAATTATCCAAGATATTGCACTAGAAGCACGATACCTAAACTTATGTCTACTAGTAGGCTACACTCTACACTTACAGATTGCTATAATTATTATTAATAAATAATTACATAACAAAACTATTTTTAATGATATGTCCACAATTTTTTAAATTTCACGTCGTATAAACATTGTCAAAACTCGTAGTCTAATCAATTTTAGACGCGTACAGAAGGAGAAAAATTACCCCGGCGTCTCGGTGCGACAACCCTTCAAACAGTGAGGTGGCCGTCGCGACGCGAAGCGCCGAGTATGCGATCTTTACTCCCCCTCCCGGTGAGGAGGTAGGGGAAGTGACGGCGGCGTCTTACTACTTTGGCTGATGTGATTTTTTTCAATTTCGTTTCTTTATATGTTGATACATCTGTCATGCTCAATTCTCGCAATCTATATATTGATATTATTATATAAATATTCGGGAATGACTGCATACGTACATCACAGCGCTTATACGTATACAAGGTGTTAATTTGAAAATTTCCCACCCTTAATATCGCGTTTCCAGTAAATAATACTAAAAATAAGAAAGACGCGTCAATTTAATTTTAAACGGAGACGCTTATACAGAAAAATTGCATCCTTCATTGCTTAGCCCCCTGGGAGGGTTAAACCAACATTTCTTTCAAGAGGACAAGCCTCTGAAGAGTGCTATCTAGCATTAGGTTTCCATATTTTATCTATAGGTTTTATTTTTTCCCAAAGTATTTGGAGTTTAAACTACTACGCATCAGCGTCCCCGTCACTGGCATCTTTTAAGAATCTTGGAATATTTATATTCATTAAAGTAATTATCATTTCGTCGGAAGTCAACTACATACCATGAAACGTACTTTACTATTACTTTTATTTTGGAACAAATATAGTCTAGACACACACATTTTTTCTTAGCAATTTTAGAAAGAGGCAAGTAAATTAAAAGTATGATGGTTAATTTTTTTACAAAATAGTGAGAAGATCTTTCAGAAGGAAGAAATTTGAACATTTTTATTTTATAGTTATTTATGTAGCAACAATTATAGTAATATACACGCTCATTATAGGAAATTAGTGAGTTTTATTATGACTATATTCTAAAAATATATATTTTATACTTCTTGGATTATTTTTGAATATTTTTTTATAGAAAAAAATTATGACAATATTAAACCTCATCTCAGATTTTATATTAGTGTTGGTAGGTACTCCAAATTATGGTTTAATTGAAGACCTAAAAATTTTTGTTGAAAAATATTCTGACAAATTGATTCTGCGAGAATGTTAAATTTTATAAATGGGACAATCCCTATTTATGATATTTTTTAATGTCATAAAGTAAGTTAAATAATGTATAGGAGATTTTATGGAACCCGAAATATCCTTTTCAATCGAGAAAAAAAAGGATTTACAAGTGACCAAAGCTTTTAATAAATATAATAAATTTTTCGTAAAGGTAAATTTTTCACTTATGAAATTTTGTAAAATAATATCGGATAATCATAAACAGATTCAACATCCTGCATCATAAATATTAAGACTAATTAAAAATCGACCTCCTTAACTCCAAGTTTGATTTTAAAAAATACTAAACCGCTGATTACTCTATCTCTTCTAAAAAACTGCATTCCTGCAGTTTAATCCGAAATGACCGAAATCGTGTTCCGTCAGCGTACCGTCAAACGAATCCTGAAAAGGCTCGACGTCGAAAAAGCTTCTGGTCCAGACGAAATTCCTGTTTTAGTTCTCAAGAGATGCGCCGTTGATCTAACACCAGTATTTTGTAGACTTTCAACTTATCCTACAAAAAAAGAATATTTCTATCGTGCTGGAGTCCAGCCTATACCACAGAAAGGTGAGATAACTCTGCCTAACAACTATCGACCTGTCTCATTGCTTTCAGTTATATATCAAAAGTAATGGGAACCAACAATTTCTGAAGTACCTGGAAGGCTTCAACATTATCAGCGATCATCAATATGGTTTTCGGAAGTCCAGATCAACTGGAGATCATCTAGCCTATGTCACCCATCTTTGGGGAGTTTCGCGCTGTTGCACTGGATATTTCTAAAGCCTTTGATCGTGTTTGAGATGAGGGGCTTCTAAGTAAACTGCGATCCTATGGTATGCCCAGTCGATTCTGTACATGGTAGCACGATAGCACACTTGTCTCATCTTTCTCTTTGAATGCACAAACATCGGCTGCCGACGCCCATCTTCGCAGACAGCATGGAATAACGACGGAAGAAATTTTGGCTTGGGGTGACAGTAACCAAGTCGAATTTAATGTTAAGAAACCCCAGGCAGCAATTTTCTCTAACAAGGTTAACATTACAGAATCGGATATAGTCATGGCAGTACACGCAATCCCACTGGATTCATCTATTAATTTGCTGGGCGTCAATCTGGGAGGAAACATGTCTTGACATAACCACGTTGTGGCAATCGCCAAGATAGCTTCTCAGAAACTTGGTGCATTCTACCGAACTAAAAATTGTACACACCTCAACAACTTTTGATACTATACAAAGCCCAGATTCGGCCATTGCTACAGTACTGCTCTCATGTGTGGAGCACTGCACCAAGAATACTCTTCGGCTACTGGATTCCATCGCAGAAAAGGCCATTCGTCTGATAGGAGACCACGAGCTGACAAAGAGCCTCGACAGCCTAGAACATCGAAGACAGGTTTGTGATTTGACTCTCTTTTACAGATATTTCCATGGAAAGTGCTCGGCTGACCTTGCCCCCTTAATTCCGCCCAGAGCGGTGAATATCAGAAATACACGACGAGCCACTACCGCCCATCCATATATGGTTAAGCTTAGTACTCCTCGAACTTCATTATTTAAGAATTCTTTCATCTTTAGGACTTCATCCTTATGGAACGACCTACCCAACGAATATAACCTCCATATAGTGCTTGTGTTTGATCATAAAAGGAAAGAACCTACCAAGCAGCAGCATATTTTTAGTTTAATTGTTGGCAGATAATCTCTATTTTTTCTCCCTATATTTATTTCTAAATTGGTGAATTATTTCTGATAGTTCAGGAACTCATCATTCACAATGTTATTATAGAAATACCTAATACACCAAAATACTTTAGGAAACAAAAACAAAATTAATATAACTCAACCTAGGTAGTACCTTAAAAATAGGTGTCGATGATTGTAATGGCAGGTGTATTTTGTACTATAGCAACTATTCACATTAAGGCATTAAGGCAAATTTATAACAGAAATGAGACATGATGACACATTTTTTTTATGATCAAGCACAAACACTGTAGGAAAATTCCTTTAAGGCCACTCATGTTGCGTTGGTTTGAGTCGTTGGGGGTTATATTCGTTGGGAAACACGATCTCAGGTAGATCGTTCTCAATGGGAAAAGAAAATAAAACCAATGGAGTATATTGAAAACATTCAAGTTTAAAAAAGAAGATATTTCCAATATATTGTTATTTTTATAAATGTATTCTAATAAAACTATAAAGTAAATTACAAGGGTATTGAAAATATTGGCTAAAATTAAGTTTGGTTTGAACCCAATTTCTTCAAAAATAATCGAATTATGGCATAACTTTTTTGAATGGTTAAGAAAAATTAGAAATAACGAGAAATTTATATAATAAATAATATTCTAAAAGTAAAATTAAAAAGAACTGAACATCTTCAATCTAGTCTCTATTAGTGTTGTGATCGCTCGAGCTAAAACCCGCTTTAATACTCGATTATTAAAAAAAACCGCTCGAGTTACACATTCAAGCGAAAATCGTCACTTGTTACTTATTACCTTCCACTCGATACCCGAGCTTTGTTCAGTTCGCGCAGTTTTTCGCTCGATAGGAAATACTACTCTAGTTATAAATTGAAGCGAAAAATCGAAAATCTTTGCCTTTGACTTGATACCCGATTTTCGCTCGACGTCGCGACCCATCGGAAATGTGCCGATTGGCGACGTTCGAGTTTGACGCTCAGTCCAAATCCCTCAGTGGATTCATCGCGACATATGGATTTTGTTTTGACTGGGTAGCCAGCGGCGATTGTAATTTTTTTTAAAATTAATGGATATAATTTTTTTTTTAAATAAACTGTTCTTACTTAATAAAAACTTCTAAAACTTACAAATTCAAACCCCTGGCGTTTTATCAACACATGCTTCTTAGTCATAAAAATTTCAAATGATTAATCGCTCGAGTATCAAGTACTCGATTATTAAAATCATCGGTTTTTCCCAACACTAGTCTCTATACAGGGTAAGAGAAAAATAAGTATTTTTTTCGTTTCTTGAAGAGAAGGCCGTGACTTCGTATTGGGACATAACTGTTAATTTTAAACGACTTTTACAAACGAAAAATAAGTGTACTTTACTATTGAGCAACTTTAAAAAAAGGATCTCCGTCGAATGCACTAGTTTTAATGAGCGCTCTCTTAGTTTCCAAGAACCCACAAACTTTTATCAAGAATAAAATTTTCTGAGAAATCAATAATAAAAAAGATATTTGTAAGTACCTAATGAATAACACCAACTTCTACTAATACAAATAATTATATAACAGTAAAATTAGAATATAACCACGACGGCAATAGAATAATTACAATCCCTCAACGATTGAGACGAATATAACTAGAAACAACGACAATCTAACTTTCCATGGAAACAATTTTAAAAAATTTTATATTGTATTCGAAATCTCTATAAAATAAAGCAGCTTTAAAACCGAAACAAATTTCAGTCCTAAAATTAAATTTTCTGTTTTAACTTATTCAGTCAACTTTAATTATGAGTTGTTTTTCCAGTCTAATTTTTTATTGCTTTTCTTTGTATTATGGGGTGAAAAAGTACACGGTAAGATTTTTTTCTAACTTTTAAGCGATTTTAATAAAAGATTTTTAATTTGCAGTTAAATTTGTTCAGAAAGCTTAATTTATTATGGACGGTGGTAAAAATGTTACTAAAGAATTTTAATTATTTTGTAATGGTAGCTAGTGCTTGATAATATGGGATTATAATAAGGAACATAGCGTCACCCTCTTAACTTCGAAAGTTTGCCTATTTGACTACATTAGATACCGTAAAATTAGGTGACTCGAGCTATATATTTTTTAGAGAGCTATAAAGTTCGATATTATATTAACTTATTAGTTAGGGTATATAGGAACTTTGAGTATTAGTACTGAGTCACCATAACAAGTTGGGTGAATTAAGCCACCTATTAGAAATTGGGTATAGTTAAGAAACAGGTGCCTTTGGCCATCAGAAAGCGTTTAAAAAACAATTTATCGGACAAAAAACATAATTTTATAGAAAAAAACATCTTTTATTATTTATATTTTTATAATGGAAATAACAACTTATAAACTGATAGGTTTAATGAACTAAAATAAGTATTATATTTTAATTTAAATGTAAAAAAGAATAGCCACAACACTATAAACAAAATGTTTAACATAAGTTTTTGGAAAAACAATGTTAAAGAGGAACAAACACGAACAAACAATGGAACACACAACACACAAAATAACATATACCTACCTATAGGTACTGTTTTGACCAACGCGGCAGCGTATTTCTTCTCCTTGAATGCACAGTGAGGCACAATCGGCCGGCCGAATTCACTACTAATTTTTGTTTTCCAACAATTCCTGATATCAGCGTGCTTCCAATCACGGATATCATAGCCAAGCTGACTTGAATTTTTTGACACATTGTACATTTTATAGTACCTACCCAATAAAATTGGTTTACACCTCCACGCCCACTTGCTAAACATACCCCCTACTGGGGTGTATTGGGTCGAATGGGCAGGATTTTTTAATTATAAACAGACTTAAACATTATTTGAGGCTTCCATTTTTATTACTTCCTATCGTCTAGGTATTGTAGTTATTGTTGGCACACAAGATTTTTTTTTGCAAAAAATCTTCCTAATATTTTAGCGAAAAATCATAAGTAACCGAACCCCCCACTCGCTCCCAAATCTATTAGTTTCTTAATACATCTGATGACGCCAAAATCTTATTTTACTGAAAATGTGGAGTTAGGTGACTGACTACACAGCAGTACAAAATAAAAAAACAATTAGGGTTACGCATACAGGGTACTTCAGACTTACTACATAAAAGCATTCTTTAATTTTTCACTGCATTAATTTTAAAAACACAGTTTACTCCCGTTTTATTCATCTCTATTTAAATATGTAAAATATTCTAAGCAAATATGGACCAACATCTAACGTGTTTGCGTTCAGTTGTTCGTAAATGATTTTTATATTCATTTTGAAAATGCTTAATCGCCACAGTTTACTCTCGTTTTAGTCATCTTTATCAATTTTGTAAAAAATTCTAAGCAAATTAAATGTAACATCTAACGTGTTTGCATTGAACTGTTCGTGAATGATGTATTTTAAAAATTAATTTTTTGTACTTTAGTAGCCTTTGCACTTAATCGATATATTTTGAAAAAAATATTTCTAAGCAATGAAAACTCTATTGATTTCATTCCCATAAAAATTGCTATTTTTCTGTTTAGTAGAAAACAAACAAGTAACACGATTGTACAATAGAATTTTTATTACTTCAAGTAACACTATTATTATTTATTAAATATTAAACGGGTATCAGAGATCCTCAATAGTATAATAAATTAATTCCAAAGACCACGTAATATTATTTTATTATTACCTTCGTTGAATTTCTTGGGAACTTTAGATTTGGCCGGTGGCTTTTCCGTCCTGTCCATTTTTTTAATGGTCGACCTCCCTCCACCTGGACTTCCCTTGTATGTTTCCCACCTAAGTTCTGCCCTCAGGTCGCCGATGGGTGGTCCCGAACCTGAGTCCACGCATCCCCATTTTTGGTGAAGGAGTAGCATAAAAGCTGAAGGCTTCAGTTTAGCTAATTAAGTTTTCGTGAACATCAGTCCAGTAAGGGCAGATAGACTTCGTTCGTGAAAAGAAATTTATATTTTTTCCAAAGGGAGGTAATAGAATCGACGCTAAATTAAAAATGTTGCTTCATGCCTCCTGGTATAATTACAATACCGATGTAAAGATGAAAAAGACTCCGGAACCAAGGCAGAAGTTCCAGATGTGTGTGGAGGAAGCGATGGTAAAAATTATCCGAGAATCTATCCGAGGCTGTGAAACCTAACTATGTATAAGTATCACTATATTTATCTCAAACTTAACCCCCAAAATTTGGTAGGGAAAAGCACTGCAAATCAAGTTCGCCTAGCTTTTCTTGTACCTTGTTGGATTCTTGAGTTAATCCTTTTCTGCTATAATAGTTTTCAAGTTATATTCAATTTTTTTTCCTTTCAATTAAATAGTACGTTTACAAAATATAAGCTATCCAAATTCGTAGTGAATTCCTTATAACAAATAGAATTTTTTAATACCAATGTATTGTGGAACGAAGCACTCATTTTTAAAAAAAATCTACTTTGATTCCAGCCGAGGTGCGTTTCTGAATTTTATTCTTCGACTTCGACTAGATTCAGAAAATTTCTCAAAGAAAACTAAAAAGGAACTAACTAAACGAAGAGGAACAGCTACGGTGAGCACTGCACGCACCAACTTATGGCGAATCTGGTTGAAGCAGTGCCAACAGCTGGATCCAAGAACATCTCTGATCTCTCTTCACTATGATACCAAGAGAGGGAAGGGTTTAGTCGGTAGAAATCCCACACACTGCAGACAAATAAGATCATACCCGTCTGCAAGGTCTTACGAAGGTTCCTAATCCTCGTTAAAAAAATTATTTATAATAACGCTGAATATGACGTATTTGTTTGCCTAGGCTATATTTATTTTTGAATAGTTACATGATATTCTCCAGGATTTTAAAACTTTCCTTAAACACATAGAGTGTTGGTATATGGTACTTATTTTTTCGAATACAATAATAGAAAAATATAGTTTGCAGTTTTTCAAATGTCATATAAATGTTAAAAACAGCCCACGTTTGGTGAAGCCTAAGCAAAAGTACCTAAATAAAATTCCGGCTGTCTACGTGAGAAAAGTCTTCAGTCAAATTTGCTATATTAAACATGCAGCAATTGTCAACAGAAATTCAGTTCAAAGTTGTAGGTGTCTAAAAAATGTGTTCGAAAAATTTTTACTTTTATTCCAAAATGTTTTCAATTACCACTGGAAGATATGAGTATAATTTAATTAATTATCTGCTTTTATTTTACAATGAATAAAATATTATCGCGATAAAATTTTAAATTATTTTCTTAAAACCTTTTGGAAAATCTTCCTTTACATAATTTAAATAAAATATGTTATTTTCGCTTCCGATACAACAAATTAAATTTATTTAGAAATTTAAAAAATATTTTAGAAACATAAAGTTTATGACCTCAAAATATTTTTGCTCATTTTTATTATAGGTACTATATTCTTACTATTATTATTTTTTAATTAGGGTTTGTTAGGGCAGCACATACAGTGTGTCCACTGATTGACTATCGAAGAGGGAAAACTTTTTTATTTGTGGGTTTATGAAAAAAAGTTATTTTTCATAAAAACTCCTGCTTGTTCTCCAACGACCAAAAAGTATATTATTTTTTCAAATTTATATACCGGGTGTTCAGAATTTAGAAAAATATGAAAAAAGCTAAGAACAAAGTACCCTTATGTGTAAAGATAGGATAAAAACTAATTAGTAAAAGTTGTTGTGGTTGAGAACCTACGTCTCATTACCAAGTTTTGACTTATTAGCTAAATGTACAGAGACAGGCAAAAAATTCCAACTCATAAAATATGATTTGCTTTAAATTAACGCATTTTGCAAATTAGTTAATCTTTAGAACGTATTTCTTTGTAAAAACTTTATAGTATACGTTGCGATGACAATGGACGTACATTTTACCGACAAGACGGCGTTGAAAACACATCGCGGAGCGACGTATTTAATAAATGAACAAACAAATAAAAATGTTGTCAATGTCATATTGCTTAATTTATGACAGTGAAAAAAAATGCTAACGTTAGAACAAAAAGTATTTATTGTCCAATGTTATGGTTTAGGGGAAAATATCTCATACTCGTATGTCACAAGAATGTTTAACGAGAAATGGCCAAATATTACCGTTAACCGAATATCAGTTAAATCTATTGTTTCAAAATTTAGAAGAACAGGAAGCGTTTTAAATATTAAAAAGAAGAAGACTCCTATCAATGAAGAAGAAAATGTTGGAGCAACTCTTGCGCTGGATTCCGTTCGGCATTTTCCCAAAACATCGCTAAGGATTAGAGCATCCCATATTGGAAACATTAGTAAATCATATTTGCAAATAATTTTTAAAGCTAATAAAGTCAGGCCATATAAACCTAAATTTGTTCATACTCTAGAAGCAAATGATGATGCAAAAAGACTTGATTTTTGCTTATGGGTTGGTCAGAAATACTTACAAAATAGAAACTTTTTTCATAATATTATTTTTTCCGATGAAGCTACTTTCTCAACTAATGGAGTGGTTAGTTCCCAAAATGTACGTTACTGGTCAACTGAGAATCCCCATTTTCGAATTCATTGCAGAAGACAGTACTCCAAGAAAGTTAACGTTTGGTGTGCAGTTACGTACAACGGAATAATTGGACCGTACTTCTTTGAAGCAAATATGAATCAGCATAGTTATTTAGAAATGCTAAATTCAATTTTTTTTCATTATTTAAATAATATGCCACTTATTGACAGGCAAACTGCATATTTTCAACAAGATGGTCATCCTGCGCATTCCACTGTTATTGTGCGGGAATGGTTGAATCGACAATTTCCGGAGCGCTGGATTGGGAGATATGGACCAATCCCTTGGCCGCCAAGAAGTCCCGACCTTACAATAATGGATTTTTACTTATGGGGCTACCTTACCCAGAAAGTGTATGCATCTCATTTGGAACCTGATCTTGACAATTTAAAAATTAGAATTAGAGAAGCGATTCAGGCTATCCCTTTGCAAGAGATACGAAATGCATATAAAGCATTTATTAAGAAAGTCCAACGATGCGAGGAGGTTGGTGGAGAAACCTTTGAATAGTTTTTTTTTGCTGATAACCTGCCTTTTTTCACTTACATTTGTTATACTTGTTACAATTTTTTACTCTTCATTCGTTCTCTAATAAATTCGTTTAATTATGAATAGTGCACGGTTTTATTTTAAAACGTATTGATTTTTTAATAACATGGGTAGTTACTTAGCCGTTTTCGACAATTCCTCGTATAAAGATAAATATTATACAAAGAAATACGTTCTAAAGATTAACTAATTTGCAAAATGCGTTAATTTAAAGCAAATCATATTTTATGAGTTGAAATTTTTTGCCTGTCTCTGTACATTTAGCTAATAAGTCAAAACTTGGTAATGAGACGTAGGTTCTCAACCACAACAACTTTTACTAATTAGTTTTTATCCTATCTTTACACATAAGGGTACTTTGTTCTTAGCTTTTTTCATATTTTTCTAAATTCTGAACACCCGGTATATAAATTTGAAAAAATAATATACTTTTTGGTCGTTGGAGAACAAGCAGGAGTTTTTATGAAAAATAACTTTTTTTCATAAACCCACAAATAAAAAAGTTTTCCCTCTTCGATAGTCAATCAGTGGACACACTGTATAAAGTGACGTTTGTGTCATGCGATCATACACTTTGTAACATCCATGGCTGGAGATTGCATAATTATTATTATTTGTGTCCTGTAGAGCAACCTTGTTGTAATTACATCCATGTGAACATATAGGATCGTGCTATTAATTGCTGTCATGATGACGTTCAATATAAATCGTTATCGTCGCCAATGAAAATAGGTTAATAAATATTATTATGTTATTATCTCATATTAATATATGTGATTTATTAAAGAAAATTATTTTAAAAGAACTGAAATTTTAGATTTTTGATTTAATTGATTTTCTACATTAATATTAAAGTTAGAATCTTATTTAATCTTTCTCTCAAGACCTTCCCAAAGGTATGGAAAGAATCAAAAATGTGCCCTTTTTTTAAAAAAGAAGTAAAAGCTGACATACATTAAAAATTACAGGCCAATCTCTTTGCTATCTTGTCCTGCTAAAATACTCGAAACCATTTATATTGAATATACAATCATACACATATACATCAATATACATTGACTTTGCGAAAGCCTTTGACAAAGTATCACATACTATTCTTCTTAAAAAACTAAGCTCTGAATATGGACTGAATGGGGATTTAATAAAATTTTGTCAATCTTACCTAACAAAAAGACCACAAAGAGTAGTCATAAGAGGATATTATTCTGATTGTTTCCCGGCTACTTCGGGTATACAGCAGGGCTGCCCGGGACCACTGTTCTTTCTGTTATATATTAATAGTATAGTAAAAGAAATTAACTGTAAAATACTGATGTTTGCAGATGATCTGAAATTATATATCAGAGTCTGTAATGAGACAGAATGTCCCATACTGCAAGAAAACTTAAATAAAATAATTGAATGGTGTAATAAAAATAAGCTTTACCTTAATGTTGACAAATGTTGTGTTCTTCAATTTACCAGAAAAAAAAAGACTTGTTAATTATGAATACAGGATTAACGGAGAGGTGTTGCCCGGGGTTGCAGAGAGGCGGGATCTTGGAGTGACTTTCGATGCTCAACTATATTTTACTCATATAGATGAAATAACAAACAAAGCTCATAAAATGTTTGGTTTTGTAGTCCGAAACTGTAAACTATTTAGGGACACTAAGTGTATCATGATGTTGTATGTTTCTTATGTTAGGAGTATAAATAATATGGAATCCGTACTACAGAAATCATAAATACAGTATCGAAAACGTGCAAAATAAATTCTTAAGGTACATCTATTATAAAGAAATTGGACAGTGCGAATTCCATATACCCAAAGCGAATGTTATGGGAACATACAATCTCAAATCTCTTGAACATCGTAGAAATACCGCATCCATATTGTTTCTATATAAACTAATAAATAATTTAATAAGTGATCCAGATTTATTGGCCTATTTAAAATTCTGTGTACCTGTACAACGGACGAGAAATCCTTTGCTAATGTATATTGATAACACTCGTACCAATTATTATGGTAACTCACCTATGATAGTAATGTGCAAGTTATATAATCGGATTCGAAGCGATTGTGATATTTTTAGTATGAGCCTGAATGATTTTAAGAAAAAACTACTGAACTGATTTAATTAAGAGAAATGTTAGAAATTATTGATGTAAGGCTGTACCTACCTACTCTGTAATCGGATGTAAATTCTGTAGAGTTTGTAACAAATAAATAAATAAATAAAGCAGAACTGATAAAACATTCTCGACGTTTCGTTCTCAAGCAATCATTATCAACTTCATTATTTCTAATATGGCACTGATTTTATAATACCAAATTTTAAGACCATTCTTAATTTAAATTCAATGATGTACCACACATTATCGTTTATGTTTCGAGTCATGAAATCAACTTCATGAAATTTTCAGGTACGTACCTGTATTTTTGATAATTTTGTAAAAACAGTTCAATGCAGTAGGTACTAAAATTAATATTTCTAAAATAATAATGTACTACACGATAATCATAAAAGAAGATAATTATTAACAATAACAAAACAGTAAGTATGAAAAAATAAACAACAAATAGGTACATGGGCAAAGAACATTAATTAAAGTAAGATTAAAAGTAGATTAATAGAAATTAATTTTCAAAAGGTGTTCAAAACGATTTCCGTCATTATCCAGAGACCTTAGACGAATAGTAAAGTTATTGAAGACTTTCAAAGCGTATCGCGACAAATGCTAATGAATGTTTTAAATTATGCAGTTTTAAGATGCGATGTTTTTAGAATAACGGAAATCATTTTGCAACAACACCTTTTGCAACATTAATTTCTAACAGAGAAACACAACAATCAAAAATCTGCTGGGTTATTCTTAGATATTAAAAAAGCATTTGATGTGTCTGGTATAAAGGACTCCTCTTTAAACTTCATTTACTACGAGGTCGTGACAATCTTCTAAAGCTCCTTAAATATTTCTTGGAAGACAGAAGACTTACCATCCAAATAAACAGTAGCATTTCCGAAGAATTCAGATCATAACAAGGTCTGCCTCAAAGATCAGCGGATCTCCGCTCTTATTCAACCTCTTCTATTACGACTTCCAACAAACCCCAAGACGACAAACCTATATTTTAAAATTTGCTGACGACACGGCAATCATAGCCCATGGAAAAAATGTAAACAAAGTAATGGTAACCCTTCAAAATGAAGTACAAGTAACTGGAGACTCTAAGTAAATCCAGCAAAATCCCAACTCTCAATATTCAATCATGTTATTTCACAGTCAACACCGAACCTTTAAATAGAGCACTCATCAATACTTCCATCCACAATAGCAAAGTACTAGAGATTATATTAGATTCATCAGTGAAAACAAAGATTATATCCAGAGCAAAACATTTCAGAAGCCTAGCCTATAAAAATCAAGGAATATCAATTGATATAGTATGCTCGGATAATAACAACAATAATTGGTTCACCGACAATTTAACGGAAACGAGGGAGCGATTAAATTTTCTCGGACTTAGTAAGCAGTTTAACCTGAATGAGTTTCAAGACCAATATCTGCAATATAGAATGATATTATTAGAGCATCGGGCAACACTATACTATAAATAAACATAGAGGTAACAACAAACAAGATGAACTGCAATGTAATGATTTCAAAACGGATGGCTTCAATAATTATTTTTTGAATGTTGCACCGAACATCGTTAGGTTTATTCGGATATTCCTAGAACTGATGAAGACCCAGATAACTTTAAAAGAACACCAACTTTAAAGGTACTTACTTTAGAGGTCTTCTCTTTCTAGGCTGTATCCTTAGATGAGATTTGGGAATGCATAAATAAGTGAAAAAATCAAAATAACAGGGGTTTTCCGGGATTTAATGTTAAAATTATAAAAAGTGTCGAAAACCAAATTTTAATACCTCTAACTAGGCTTATTAACCAGTGTCTGGAGGAAAATATTTTCCCATCTATATTAAAGGAAGCACTCGTTTCTTTATTTTAAGAAGGGTGATCCGGGACCATTCGAAAATTACAGCCCAATATCTCTGTTGCCAATCCTGACAAAAATAGTAGAAAAATGCATGACAGAATAACCAAACAACTTCACTAAGGACACTTACTAATATTAGACACCTGAACAATCCTATGCATAATCCATCAAATAACTATTTCTATGCACAAACAAAGGTGCAATCAATCCAAGGAAGGCGCTCAGCACTTATGAAAGAGTTTTCAAATAAGCCCCACAATGTGGACCTACTAAGACAGCATTGCCAAGATAGGGACAGGACTGTTGCTTCACTATTCCGAAATCCAGAGAAGACACTATGAGAATGGCTCAATGAGTAATTTTCTCTAGAATCTACTGTTTCCATATCCCAAAAATTAATAACCTACTTATTCAGTCATTAGTACTACTCCTGCTATTATTATATACTTAGATGTTTTTTTATAACATACAGATTTTGTTTCAGTTTTAATCCGAATATATATTAAGTTCAAGTTAATTGTACAGGAATTGAAGGACCTTGGTTAATGGCCTATTGAGTAATAGTAAAGTTGTTATAAATAAATAAATTTCTGATAATCTAATATTAGTTTTCATTACTTTTTTTGTGGATGTACCGATTTGTTGTTTATGCTTACTGTTTTGATATTGTTAATAAATTATCTTGTTTCAGGAATATTATGAAGGTCATTATTATAAAAATTTTTAAAAATATTCATTTTAGTAGGTACCTACTGCATTGAACTGTTTTTACCAAATTATGGAAAATACAGTATCCTGAAAATTTCATGACAATGATTAAATAGAATTGAAACGTAATGCCTTAAAAGCCTTAGAATTTAACATAATAAAATCAGGGTCGTATTAGAAAAAATGAAGTTGATGATGATTGCTTGAAAAACTAATTGAAAACAAAATGTCATATAAAAAAATTTGTTGTGTAATCCTTTGGTTCACTAAAAGATGTAATGTAATCCTTCAGAATGTATATCCTTGAAATAAATTCAATATGGCAATCTTTCTAATAATTTTTAATTAATTTATTTTGCCAACAAATTAAGAGATAAATATTTTTTATTATAAAAAAGTAAGCGTAGGTACTAATAATCACTATAGACTACTTATCTCAAATTTTACACTTCAGTTGAACCAAGTAGAGTTATTCCTTTGGGCTTTAATTTTCGGTCAAGTATCCATTGTTTCCTATTTTCTTCTTTCTGTAACAATTCCTCATGCCTTCCGATTGCAAAGTCAATTTCTTTACTAAGTGTAATAATTTTATTTTTAACTTCTTGCTGTCGTAAAACTCTTCTTCTTTGTCCTGGCCCTAAAGGTGTCAATCTTCCATCCAAATAACTAAAATCTGGACTGTCAGTAAGAATTCCAACGACATTGGGATTTAAAGGAAGTCCTCTTTCTTTGCGGTACTTCTGATTTAAGAAGGTTGGAATTGTAAAACTGAAACCTCTATTCGGAATGCATGTCCTACCTAAAAAATAAATAATTCATAATACCTATTACCTACAACATATCATAGGACTTCAGAAATAAGGTTTTTTGCATAAATATGAAAAAGCGTGTATGAGTATGTAATGAAAAATATTTTTAAAAACCCTTCTGATATTAAAAACACATCATAAAAAGATCAAATATTTCCCTCACAAGAGCTACAGGAGTTTTAAACACAGACCAAAAAACACTCAACACCCACTCACAATATGAGAATATTTAGAAAGATTTACGAAATTAAAATACGAAATTTGTATGTAAAATACGAGAGTACAGGCTTCTTACATTTTTTTTTATAATAATTCATTTATTTATTTATGATTACAATCTTAATTTATTAACCATTACTATTTTAAACTATTACAGATTTAATTGATTACAAATAAGTTTTTAGGTTATGGCAAAGTTTCCTCAGTGTCTCTACATTGAATATATGTATGCACTCCTGAGTAAGGGCGAATCATGGGCTTTTAGGGTCACTATACAAATACTCTATTTGTGTCTGAAATTTTGTGGCATTTCATACATTATGGTTGCGATAGGTTTTTATTGGTTTTATTGTCTAATTTCTTTATTTATTTATTTATTCAGAAAACTATCTACATAACACAAATACATATATCAAAAGAATACACCAAAAAAATCAAGCACTTTTAATCTGGCACCTAGGTGAGAGCACCTGTATGTGCCATATGAATAGGTAAGTAAGTAAAAGAGGTAAATTACAAGTAATACATACATTAACCTGACGTGAATTTGTGTGAGAATCTACATCAACCACTGAACAACGTATTATTCTAAAAAATGTCTATAAAAATTCTTATAACTTTGAATAGATATAAATTTTGGCAGTTTCACTAAATTTGTTAGGTTTATACAATACTTTAAAAGAGGTAAATTACAAGTAATACATACATTAACCTGACGTGAATTTGTGTGAGAATCTACATCAACCACTGAACAACGTATTATTCTAAAAAATGTCTATAAAAATTCTTATAACTTTGAATAGATATAAATTTTGGCAGTTTCACTAAATTTGTTAGGTTTATACAATACTTTCACCTCACCTCAATCGGTAAAGAATTGTAACATTTTGGCCCTAAGTAGTTAAAAGAATTTTTTAAAAACTCGCTATTTGGCTTTGAAACTGTAATGTACTTGTTGGAAACATTTCTAGTGACATGCCAATCATTTATACGGTTTTTCAAACATTCATGTTTATGTATGAAACAGCAGATGGTTTGAATATATAAACATATATATATTTTGAATTCTTTCACTATATAACAACACAGTAGAATGTAATCGACTTTTCTTAAAAATAATTTTTTAAATCTTATTTTGAATGACATTTAATGGTTTCAGCGCCATTCCATGCTAAGATTCCATAACGTAAAATAGATTCAACAGTGTTATTAAGAGATCCAAATTAAGAAATTTTTTCATAAGATAGAATTTGTAAACTAAATATCTAAGTTTTCTTGCTGCATAGGTTATATGAGAGTCCGATTTCAAATTTTGGTCTATAAAAATGTACAAATATTTAGAAGTTTTAGTTTCTTGTATTTCAGAATTAAAGTTTGCACATGTCAATTTTTTAAATTGGGGACGATCAACCGATGTTTTAGAGAATGCAATATAATTTGTTTTATTAACATTTAGTGATAACTTAAAAACATCCAACCAATTTTTGACATGTTCTACTCCCGCTACAGCTCGCATGTTCACGGCCTCCCAATCCCAATTAGATTTGAGTTTTTTGTTTGTTATAGAATATAAAAGTATAATTTGTTCAAAGACTCGTAGTTTTTTTATGTCCCATAACTTTGTGCAGTGATACACCTGTTACGTAATTAATAGTCCATTTGGAATTTAGCTTCTATAGTTTTTTTTTTGTTCTTTGCATTTTGTTTAAAAGTTTGCTTATTTTACCCATTATTAATATTCGAAATCCAAATATTCAGTATTTTTAATCTCAAAAAAATTTTCAGTTGAGTAATGTTTTCATTATTGCGAAGAATGTCTTTGGAAAGTTATAATAAAGCATAATAAAAAGTCCATTTGTTTATTTCCCAACCACCTCATTCAATATGAATTAGTATGTTAAAGTGGTAGACAAAAATACGCCCTTATTGTATAAGGTTATCATCGGGTGGTTGCGAAACAATTTTTCCATACATTGGTACCTATTTGATATAAAATATAAATTTCGGTAAGATCAACTTACAAACTAGGCCTATACAGCTTTTACTTCGTATCATATCGTTATTTTTTTTTGCTAATTATATGAGAGCTCCTCAAACTTGCTATGAACTTAAAGCCACAAAACTAGAAACTTAGGTTTTGGTTTGGTTGGTTATTTTATTTCTTTTTTCTGTCCTCTTTCCTTAAATATTGACAGATTTACAGATCCAAATCCAACTATCGGAACTTTAATTAATTCGCTGAATGAATTTGTTGCGTTCATGACGCCGAGCGAATGTCCATCGGAATCTTAGACAAGGGAAGAGAGGGGACGCATAAAACTAGAAGCGATTTTGTTACCGCGTGGAAGTAATATTTTTATTGATTGAATTGTTGTGTACATTACAGGTTTGATATTAAAATGTTCTTTTGCTTCTCAATAATTTATTGAATACTTAGTAAATATTAATTTTAGTCGTCAAAATTATAATTTCATATAGGAAAGGTTGTGTAATTTAAATATCTTTCAACTTTAGGGAAAATGTAAGATAAAAAAACAAAATTGGTCGATTCAAAATTTATTATAAAGAAGCAACAAAATGTAATTATCTATTTAATAAAAAATATTGGTATATTATATAGTTCAGCATCATGTTGAGTTGACCTTTCTGTAGCTCGCCTTTTTATCGCTTGTCGAAAAATCAATATTATCTACATGCTTCTGTAAGTTGAAACATTTCTTTTTTTAAAATAAATGATTTTTCATTCCAGAAATTAACTTAAAGTAAATACCTTCTTTGGTGGCATATATACTGGTAGTTCTGAAAATATTGTTGGCACAGCACCTCCAAGTAATCGAACTCTTTCCTCAGCTTTATAAAAAAAGGACATCTCAAAATGCTTTGAACAAACCCTGTGGACAGAAGAAGGTGTCCAATCTCTAAGTCCCATGTTCTGCACCCAAATGTTTGCTCCTTTTGGATCTTTCGGAAATTTATAAACAATACAACAATGTGGTTGAGCTTAGTGGTTTAAAATAAGTTTTAACAGGATGCAAAACAAAGACGATTCAAGACAAACGTTAATCGCTTTCTTAAAATATCACTGGTATACATACATTCGAATTAATATAATGCTTTCACTAATAATTAACCAATATTAAATAAGAAATAATTTAATTTTGTCAAAATATACAAATCATGCAGGTACGCCATTGAGTGACACACCCTCTCCAAGGGCAATTACCTGGTTCTTATTAGAAATCTTGAATGAAAATTGCAACAAATCTAGTACAAATTACAAAGGAAGGTAGCTTCAACTATGGGCTTAAACATAGTTTCAAATAATATATACTTCTAAACTTACAACGGAGATATCTAATATAAAATAAATGCATGCAAAAGATACAAGTAGAATATATACCGATGGAAAGTAATTCCAACCTCCTGTTGCTCACTTCGGCTTTTACAGCCATAGGCACAACAATACACCATATTTCTATAAATACACTGAATTCTTTTGATAGCTCTTCACACCACAAATCACTGAAATACACTAGGTGCCACCTCGATTGTCTGGCACCTAAAAAATGGCGGCGTATCAATTTTGGGCTTCACTTTCTGCGACGGCCCGTAAAGCGGAATTACCCGTCCCCTCTCTTCCCTTGTCTAAGGGTACGCCATTGAGTAACACACCCTCTTCAAGGGCAATTAGCTGGTTCTTATTAGAAATCTTGAATGAAAGTGCAACAAATCTAGTACAAATTACAAAGAAAGGTAGCTTCAACTATGGGCTTAAACATAGTTTCAAATAATATATACTGCTAAACTTACAACGGAGATATCTAATATAAAATAAATACATGCAAAAAACACGAGTAGAATATTTACCGATGGAAAGTAATTCCAAGATCCTTTCGCTCATTTCGGCTTTTGCAGCCATTTAATTATTATTATATATTATTATATATATATATTTAAATCCCACTATCAATAGAGCGTCTTTTCATGAAACGTGAGTACGGCGTCCTAAGGAGAATATATGGTTACTGTTTCCACTTTAACCTTAATTGGGCGTCCGTTCATTTTCTGGTGTATAGAGCGTCCGCTATATGCGGGTTCTTCCACACCAAGATGTTTTTAGCGTCCGGTTATCAAATAACAGTTTCACTTATTCATCAATTTAGCGTCCCACAGCGTTGCCACGTTTAAGACTTGTGAGATTCCGTATATATTAATGTTTCCACCTACTATAACTGAACCAAGCGTCCTTAAACAAAGCACTATAATAAAGTTTACATTATATCGTTGATCTTTTGACTGCCATAAAAAACTAATTATTCCTCTGACCATAAAATGCCCCAAATATAATAATAATAATAATAATTTATTGTTAATAGCAATTGCTAACAATCTTACAAAAGAAAATCATTAATAATATACATATCACATAAAAAAATATATATCACACAAAAACTTAACTGTAGTTCCCCCTATACATTTTCCCTAGAATAATGTTTGCATTTCCTTACAAATATTTTAAATTTATCGCTTTCTTAATGTCATTAGGTAAGTTATTATATTGAACAAGTCCATTGTGGAAAACATCATTGTGACTGTAACGATTTGGAACTGTAGCTTAGCTACATAGAAGTCCTCTCTGGATCTTGTTTGATAATCGTGGACATCTGATTTATTTTATATATAAAAATCATCGTGTTTAAAAATATGACCTGTCTAACACTGAACGTCCCTGTTATGTCTAGCATTACTTTAACACTAGTAAGTCTATGACATCCCAAAATATATCCTTGATTTTGCTTCCGCTGTAGTGTATCCTTTTCATTGATATTAAATAAAAATAAAATTGAGGTGCAATAATTGAAATGTGGCTGCATTATTGCTTTATAAATTATTTGTTTTGTCCATTGACTTAAATAAGAACTCCTTCTTCCGAGAAGCAATATTTTTTTCACACTTTTTTAGTTATGTAGTATGTAGTAACGTCAAATTCTCGTCCACCATGACGCCCAAATATTTGTATTATTCTACTTGTTGTATATGTACATTATTTACATAAATTCCACCATGAGTCTTTGTTGAAATATCATTAAACCTACTTTTTATGAGCATACATTTTGTCTTGTCATAAATGTACATATTTTCGGGCAGAGCCAGAGTGAAAATTTTATTTACTTGCTCCCTAATTATTATACCATTTTTATTTGAATTAATCTGTTAAATAAATTAATATGTAGGTATTCGGTTTAGGGCACATTCCATTCCTTGAAAAGAAAGTTAATAAATCGATTTTCTCGACATTAACTCTACGATATTTTTTTAACTTTCCGCATTATTAGTACCTTATAAGTCGAATTATATGCCATACCTCGATTTTCCAGGAAAATTCGGTTTAGGATACATTCCTTGGAAATAAACTTAATAAATCGATTTTCTCGACATTGGCTCATACGATATTTTTTTAACTTTTCGCATAATTAGTTCTTTATAAGTCTAATTATATGCCATAACTCGTTTTCCACGGAAAATTCGGTTTAGGGCACATTCCATTCCTTGGAAGGAAAGTTAATAAATCGATTTTCTCGACATTGGCTCATACGATATTTTTTTAACTATTCGCATAGTTAGTACTTTATAAGTCTAATTATATACCATAACTCGTTTTCCCAGGACAAAAGAAGGTTTAGGGCACATTCCTTGAAAAGAAAGTTAATAAATCGATTTTCTCGACATTGGCTCCTACGATAATTTTTTAACTTTCAGCATAATTAGTGCCTTATAAGTCGAATTATATGCCATAACTCGATTTTCCAGAAAAATTCGGTTTAGGATACATTCCTTGGAAATAAACTTAATAAATCGATTTTCTCGACATTGGCTCATACGATATTTTTTTAACTTTTCGCATAATTAGTTCTTTATAAGTCTAATTATATGCCATAACTCGTTTTCCACGGAAAATTCGGTTTAGGGCACATTCCATTCCTTGGAAGGAAAGTTAATAAATCGATTTTCTCGACATTGGCTCATACGATATTTTTTTAACTATTCGCATAGTTAATACTTTATAAGTCTAATTATATACCATAACTCGTTTTCCCAGGACAAAAAAAGGTTTAGGGCACATTCCTTGAAAAGAAAGTTAATAAATCGATTTTCTCGACATTGGCTCATACGATATTTTTTTAACTATTCGCATAGTTAGTACTTTATAAGTCTAATTATATTCCATAACTCGTTTTCCCAGGAAAATACGGTTTAGGGTACATTCCTTGAAAAGAAAGTTAATAAATCGATTTTCTCGACATTGGCTCCTACGATAACTTTTTTAACTTTCAGCATAATTAGTGCTTTATAAGTCTAATTATATGCCATAACTCGTTTTCCCAGGAAAATTCGGTTTAGGCATATTTCTTGAAAATAAAGTTAATAAATCGATTTTCTCGACATTGGCTCCTACGTTATTTTTTTTATCACTAAATGTAGTCAAAAGTCAAGTAAGAGAATATATTTTTCTAAAATATCTTTATTTGCACATCAAATTTGTGATTATTTTTTAAACTATATACCGGAACATTATTTTTAGTCTCTCATCCGATTAGAAACTTTACTACTAACAATAGTAAAAAGTAAATAGCATAATTCTATATAATTTTTCGTACAGAATCCAAATTTTATCTCTTGAATATTTTTAATTGGAAACCGCCAATTTGACCAGACCAGATATTATGTAGTTGGCATCACTTATTTCCAGTTTCGGAGATAAGAGTTCAAAGTTGCCTTCTATGATTATGTGTTTCAAGTGTCTCACCAATTTAAAAAATAAATATTGTAATATTTCAAGCCGATTTTTTGCACAAAGACATTTTTTAAAAGAATTTCGAGAAAAAAATAAATATCGAGTAATGTACCAACTTTCGAACACTAACTCGAAACTGTTAAAAAAAGTGACAATTCTATGTTTTTGAAATCGGTCCGACCAGTCAATCTATTGGTCTGATGGAAATTGGCGGTTTTCATTTGAAAATATTCAAGATGGCGTCATATCTGTTAAATTTAACAGGCAAAATTATTTTTGATATAAAATTTGAATTCTGTACGAAAAGGTAACACTATTTCTTCTTTACTTATTGCCTGTAGTAAAGTTGCTAATCCGGTGAGACAAGATGCTAATTAATCCTTAGATTTTGACTTTTTTCTGTTTGTATACTTGTTTTTCTCATCACTCTGTAAAATAAAACGAATATAATTATATTTTTACAATACGAAGTAAGTATTTTAGCCATTATGGATACTGGATGTTCAAGTCCTATTTATACACATAATATCTTCTACCCTTTACATGGTATAAAAAAGATTTTAAAACAAATGATCCTTGGTCTAAAAAACAATTTTTCGTGGGAGTTCATTTAAGTATACAGGGTGTCGACATACAATTTTTAATATCAACTTTACGTTTGCAAACGGAACACCCTATATTTTTTGTCAAATATTGCTTCTTAATTCAATTATTTATCAAAAACTTTACGATAAAGTAAACTATTAATGAGAAATAAAATTTATCAAAAAATACTATTTCTTCTAGTTAATCAATTGTAACACTGTCAGACATGTCAAATTTCAGATTACAGGTAATAATTATTGTTCACCTAATAATATTTAAGATATACGTCCTCTATTAATACTAATTTTATTTTACCATTATTTGAAAAATAGTTTACAATAAGCATAGAACAGAATATATTTTTGATAGAGAATTTAATGAAGAAGCAATATTTAACAAAAAGTATAGGGTGTTCCATTTAAAGAAGTGAAGTTGATATCGAGACACCCTGTATACTTAAAATTACTCCCACTAAAAACAGTTTTTTAATCCACGAACTATATGTCTTAAAATTTTTTTATACCATGTAGAAGATATTACTTGTATAAATAGACACCCAGTATATGATAACAGGCGTGAGAATCAAAATATATGATTATGAAATAATTAGAGACACATAATAATATAGTTAGAGGGGCTTCATTCATGCAAGCAGCTATATCTGCATAGATTGGCTCTGAAGAAAAAAAATTTAACTTATAAACGAACAACTTTTTCAACAATTTAACAAAAATGTAGTTTAAATTGCGCTTTTGATACAATATTTAAATTTCAAAAATTTAAATATTTAATATTATTCAATTTAAAAATATATGTAATGGTTAGAAATATAGATGATCGATCGTAACTCGTTTTTTCTATAACAGGTTACTATCAATTTCGGTCCATTCCTATATCTACAACCCCCTCCTAACGTTGTTTTAAGTGACACTTTACCCTTCGCTATTTTTGTAAGAAATATGCCAGGTAGTAGAAAACAGATAGCTGGTAATCAAATATAGGTATAGATAAATTGAGTCAATTATTACTACTAGGTCTTCCTTGAAAGTATTTCTCTTCAAATTCTGGATGAGTATGATTTTTTTCAAAATGTATAAGAGTAAAGCATTATCTACAATGACTCTAGTGCTATCAAAAATATTTAGTTTTTGTACCAAATATAAATAATATTTAACAAAAACAAACAACGTAATATTTATATTTAAAATTTTTTACCCTTAGACCAACGAGAGTGTTATAATGGCAAAAATACAGACAGGCAGAGAAACCCACTTTCTAATAAGATAAATCAAGATGTCTTTTAAGGGTTAAAACTGTTATTTTACTCCAACACATGGTAAAAAGCCCTCCCATATTGTACCAAATTAAAAAAATTATGGTTCAGGACTAGGTGTATACTTGCCACTGCGCTGTATTTAAAATTTCAATAAAATTGAGCTACCAACATTTTTTTTTTAAATCAAAAATGCACGTTCTCATATAAAAATTACAGTATGGAATAACGGAACTCTGAGGATAATTTTGACTAAAACATATCTTGATATTTGAGAAATCCAAGTGACACAAAAAACAACTTCAAAAACAAACTTCTAACCATAATAATATAAGTAAGTACCTACAATCAAATTTAGAGAGAGAGAGATCTTAAAAACATATTATATTGATTGAGAACGTAATTATAAACTTACCATTTCACATTTTTGGCCAGTTCCCGGACCGGAACCGGATCTTGAATTTACAACAAAACTTTCTAAAAAAAAAGATCAAAATCCATTTGACTGGTGAAGAAACACGATTATTCATTTTTATTTATTTATTAAAAAAGGCAAAAAATACTTATCTGCGCCTGTATAGGTTATAGAACACATTTTTTTTCGGAGGCCGGCGATGTCTACGAAAAAAAAGAAATTGACTCTTGTAATGCCCCACCCCTATTCCTATACTTTTATTATAAGGGCAGAAGCACTGCAGAACGCTGAAGGGGAACTGGGTCGGTCCTAGAGCACAGGTCTATCAGAAAAAACCCTTTTTGGGATGATTTTCAAACATATATTGTAAAATAATTAAATTTTCAAATTACAATGGGCAAAGTGCATTATTTCTAATAAATCAAAATGTCAACAGTCTAGAACAATTGTTATAACCCGCACACGTTTCACTGGGTTCAAAATTACAAGTTTCCTGAAAATGTTTTGAACTTACTCAATGTTACAACTTATTACTACTACGAGCCACCCACTTAACACACTTTCCATCTTTTTGCTTGTAAGGTAAAACACTCACTTTTTAACTACTGACAAGTAAAACTTCCTCGTATTTCAGCGTCTCGACGAGGCATACGATCAATGGAACCGGCAACTTTTTAGGTAAGTATTTTGACTTTTTAAAGGAACTTTCTACATAACTTTGATAAAACTGTCAGCAACACAACCCCAGACTGTTGTAGACTATTTCAACTGTTTTTAGGCTAACCTCTAGACTAAGAGTGACTATCAGACTGCCTTTTTCAGACTTCAGACTGACTACTCGACTTTTTCAGACTGGCTTCACCAGACTGCGTGTTGGATATTTATAGGGGGTTTTCGTTACGTATGTTGTTGATCGCGTGATTTTTGTTTGTGCCAAAAACTCATGGTCAACGCTGACTTTTCTACGAATTTTTGCTGTTAAAAACAAGAAGGAATTTATTCCGCGAAGAAAACCGAAAAACAATCTCAGGGCCAAAAGTGACGTGATCGTTTCCAAGTTTAAGAATTTTATCCTCGAAGAGGCCCCGAGCTTAGTTAAGCTACCTCTTATAAGGAATTTCGTATGTTAATTTGGTTGGCTGCACCTTTTTAGATCCTCTAACTTTTGAACCGAAAGATTTTGCGGTATGCGCGACTCGAGCAGAGTACCAAGAATTTTGTTATTGAAAACAAGTTGGAATTTTTCCTAAGAAAATCTCAAGGCGATGATGAAATACTATTGCACAACTTGTTCCCACTCCTTGAACCTTTTTGTAGGGTTTGACTTTAGGAATCTTTTCAGTTTACCGGTTCTGTTTTCGGAGTGATGGCGCACGACGGTCTTCGATTTATTCTTAATTTAAAGTAAGTTTATTTTATTCTTAAACTTGAGAATATTTTTCAAGAAAATATTTATCTTTTTAAAACTTAATCCTGATTTTTAATTTATTTTGAATAAGAAAAAATATTGAACCTTTTATTAAAATTCTAATTCCTGAATTTACTTTTTGAAACACTACCGTAAATTATTTTATTTATTTTTAATCAAATAAAATCTTTGTTTTTTATTTTTAATAAGTTTAGTAAATCATTCGTTAACGAATTATTTTTAAAAAAACATTTATCTTCAAAAGGACAGATAAATTCCCCGGGGCGTTACATCACTCCCTATCCCGTTAAGACGAAAAATATAATTAATTTATTTATTTCGTCGGCTATAGTCTGAATTAAAAATATTCCTTCTGTATGGTGTTTATTTACTTGCAAGGTTACGCACGTTATTTCCCGATCGCGATAAAGACGCGGCGCGGCGCCAGGCTGTCTGGGCTGCCTGCTTCCAGTTGCGTTAAGGTTGGTATATCTTTTAATTTCTAATTTATATGTCAATAGGTCGAAGCTATTTCTTACGTTGAGTGTTTTACCTTTTACAGGAGGTTAGAATATTTGTTATTTTACTTTCACATTTATAACAAAATAAATTTAAGCAAAATATGACGGAATTTTCTTCATGCACTTTACCAAAAATGAACAAAATTCAAATAAATTCATAAAAGAACAAAACAAAAAAAAATATAACTTAACACTATATATGAATATTCGCAGGAAATTCAACAACCTACACGAATATTCATAAAACATAAACAAAAACATGCAAAGGAGAAAATTTCTCTTTATCGAGTGGCTGAGGGCCACTATAAAGATTTTCGCACCCGAAGAACCTTTTTAAAGAAAAATTTCCTTTTTTAAAAAAAAAACACAAACTCTAACTTTTCTACAACAAGATATGAGTAAAGGCTTCGTTCTGAAGCTTACCAACAAAATTTTTAAATCTTACGCTGACGCACTGAAAACTTACGCACTGAAAACTCACTTTGAGTCACTTCCGCTTTCTCCCTCTGGACGATTTCCACCTCGGGTGTGGAAGAGTAGGCGCAAGCCTTCTCCTTCAATAGGGCGCACTTGGTACTGAGGGGCTCTGGGGCTGTCAGACGCTCCAGGCTGGGCGACCTCCATAATAACTGGTGCCGCCTCTGGCATTAGTTCCATGGGGGGCCTGTCTACATTTCCAAAGGGTGTAGCGCGTCTTACACTGACGGTGAATGGCATAATGGGGTGTAGACGCTGTAATGCGGGTGGTCGTGTTGTAGTTTGGCTGGAGGCATCTCTAAATAGACGGACTGGGGTGTGCGACTGACCTCTTTCAGCGGGGCTTTCTGTCTGGGTGGAGGCGTTTCTTCGATTTAAACCATGGGGTAAGTTGGAGGGCGCATTTCGGCACACTGAACAATGGCATCCATGTAATTTGGCTAAATTCCAAATTTGCCAAAAATATTCCGGCGTGAAAAGATGCTCCCTGGGAGGTACACATAGGGCACAGCTACACCTCCCTTCAATTGGCCGATTTTCCTGCTGTGACATTTGGATTCTTAATAGTTGATAGCTACTGTGAATCATGTCTCGCCACATTGCCAAAACTGCCCGTACGGGATATAGTTGCGGATGGCTTGGGAAATCTCTATTGAAAACGTCATACAGTTCCCAAAGGTGGTACAGAGCCATCCTGTAAAATAATGACCGGGTAGGCAGATCCTCAATCATACCTACATACGCAATAAAATTCACGAGCCACCACATATTGTTCTTTGTAACGAACCGATTTATTTAATGTCTTTGGTAACGAACCGATTTAATTGTCTTGGTAACGAACCGATCTATTTTTAATGTCTTTAACCCCGCGCGCGTTTTTACTAAAACTGATACTTTTTGGTGTCTCACATTCGCTTTTATTGAACTTCATATATTTTTGCAATTCAGCACTATTTAAAATTTTTCTGATGAATTTAAAGTTCTCATGGGAAAGTAAGGAAAAACAGAGTCAGCTAGTCCTTGAAATTTCAGAGATTTTTGCTTAGCAGATTATAACAAAATTTTATCTTGCACAAAATAGCAAGTTCCTGAATTCCAATATTTTGTGCGTCGCAACTTAATAACCGAATTTTCTTATCAAAGCTCAAAGGTACCGCCAAGATTTTGTTTATACTGTAAAAACTCCGTTTCTAGCTGGCTTTCTCGGCTGAGAGTCACATAATTTTATTTGATATAACACCTCCTAGCGACATCTGTTATACGTCCAATAAAATAATAATTTAAGCGACGTAGAACTTCTTGGTACTACCTTAAGCTTTTTCATATTTTCAATATGCGGCGCTAGCAACCTTAATTTTTATATTTCTACTATTCGGAACAGTGTTTTATCTTGAGTTGGGTATAGATGGCTCTACGTAGTCTATTTTATAACAATGCTTATTTCTTTCTTGTTGTTTCTCGCTTTTCATAAATACTCCATGTATTCGCTCTCTGCGACATTGGTTTTGAAATATTACTGGTTGCTTCGTTTCTAAGCGCGTATCGTAACGCGCCAAACGACCATGGTTGTATCTCTGACGCATTTTCGTTTGACTGTGTTTGTTCCGTTATAGGTATTTCTTGTACAGTTTTTAAGGACTTTGGTTGGTCAGGTGATGTTATAGGCATATCAACCACTATTTCAGGCGGTAATGGGTTATCATTTGGTTCTTCATTTTTCCAATATGTGGGGGTAGTTTCGTTTGCTTTGTTTCGTTTCAGGTCTTTAGAATGTTTCTCATGTAAAATAAAGTAGGTAAAAGTATCGCAGAAGGCTCCCAGTAGATGATACGAGCATCCTTTAAATTTGTGTAAAGCCACAGCGTTCATTAAAATTTCGAAAACAAATTTTATTGCTCTAAAAATAAAATAAAGGCCCAGTAGACCACTAGTAAATTCTCCCAATATTGAAAAATATCCATATAGTTTTTGTATTGTAGATTCGGCCAGTTTCTCTATATCATATTTATCGAACAGGGATAGTGGAGAATATCCTTGTAAATTAACGCTTTTTCCTGCCATTTTCCTTAGTATTATATTATTTATAGCGGATCGTTCAAAATTAAATAGTAGGTCGTCTTGAGCAGATTGTATCTCCTTTGTAGTGTAAATTCCACCTGAGCCTAAACTTTTTATGGCTAGGAAAGTAAAGGGCTGTTCGGCATCTACCTTCAGTTCCTGAGGTATAATTCCTACATTTGGATGGGGATCAAATCCGACCCACTTGTCTTCTAAATAATACATAGCTGGCATTATCGTACTACACTCAATTTGTTGGGCATGCTCTGTAAGTATTCGCGTTCTAGGTGATATAAATAGGCTACGGTTGTAGGCAGTAACGGGTAATTCCAAATAACAGCTTTCTTCTCTTCTTACCTCTACCATTATGGGTAAGCATTTTAGAATGTATAAAACCTCACCTACTACGTGTGCTAAATGGCCTGGTTGATTTTTTATAAGGGAAGCTACAGCGTCTGGTATTAAGGGAGCCATTAGTAGTCTATTTTTCAGAATTTCGCGGTAAAGTAGGCAGCGTCTGTGTACAGTGTAGGCCAATAGTTCGTTAAAACTCCTTTTAAATGATTGCTCTACATATAAGAACTTAGTATTTACATAAGTTATTAAATCTGCATCTGGATGTTCACCTCTTTGCATGGTCCATGGAGTTGTTTGTTCGGCAGTTTCTTTTTCTATGATTATTAGTCTTGGATGTTCACTTTCCCAAACATTGGCTCCACATAATGTATTCTTTTTGGTAAGTTGGATAGCAAATATTTTTGCTCTATCTTCTATCACTACATAACGATTTCCACTTGAATTTCCTTCTTTTTCTTGCAGAAACGTAGCTATTCCTTCGTATATTGTGTTAAAATGCGTACAGGGCTGAGTTGTAGTTGTATCCCATACTGATTCTCCCAAATTATAGTCTATGCAAAATCCATCTAGGAACGGGCATACCACCCCATTTGGAAGTTTTATTTCGTTATTATCTAGAGAGACTTTGGTAAAATAGTCTCGTAATGTAATTCTTACACTTGCCTGAACCACCACATTTTTCCATTTGTTTCCATTTTCGTTATATTGGGCTCCTTGGCAATTATACTTCTCATCGACCTCTCCGGCTATGTCAACAGTAGTAGATGTTGATGAGTTTGGTTTCAGTTGATTAATAATTGTCTGGCTGAACCCCCGGTATTCTCTATATCGATGAATTTTTCTGCATTCCTCTGCACCAACTTGATGCAGATATGTTGCAATTGCGTCATTGGTAATACTGGTATGAGAAAACGCTCCACAATAAGTAATTAATCTCGTTACTTCTAATAAACAGGTGAAAACATGTACATATTCATATCTTCTTTTTTCGATAACTTGCGCAAACCCATTGACAATCTTGTATCCACTCTCGGGGTCTGGGCAGGATTGAACGTCCCGCAGGGATATCGCCGATAGGTTTGTTAACGGGTTTCTGCAATCATAGGCAATTATTGAACAGCTCACTTGTATATACAGGGTACTTAGTAAAAGTAATTCCAATTTCTTAGACACTACAAACAAAACTAAAATTAGCAGGTTATTCCTATATCTATGCGGGTGGCTCCTTTTATAACTAATCTAATTCAAAATCTTTAAATCGTAAGGGTAACTTAACCTCACGAGTTCTTGTTCTCCTTATATTCTCTACATTTTCGACCTCTGGCTGAGGTATATGATCTTGTTCAGAATTACTTCCTTCTGATTCATAATTTTCACTGGCTTCGTCATCACTTTCATTTTCGTTATCAGTAGGTCCTTCGAGAGGATTTTCCTCCTCACCGTCAGATAGGGTTTCATTCCTTTCTTCTTCGTCGCTGTCTACTTGAATTTCATTAATATTTTCTCCGTTTTCACTTTCTTCAGAGGATGCGTAATCTCTAGAACCTGTCAATGAATCTGTTTCTTCCCTTTGACGTCTAGACTCTGCGAGTCTGTCCTGTCTTTCATCTCCATAATCTGCATTTTCAGAAGTATAATCATCTTCCTTCGTTGATTTTGGAATTTGACGTTGTGAGTGAGTCTTATTTCCTTTAAAAAGTTTCAATCGTTCTGAGTGCACAATTTGTACTTTCTTCCCATTTAATTCCTTGACCTTGAATGTAACTGGTCCCTTTTTCTCAAGAATGCGATATAGTCCTGTCCATTTCGGTAGAAATTTTCGTGCCAAATTTTTTCCTGGTAGTGATGGCAGTTTTATATAAACTAAATCGCCTACTGCATAGTCCTTTCTTAATGCTTGATTATTGTGTTTCTGACAGCGTCTTTCTACGCTAAGTTCTATGAATTTCTTGGCTTGCTCGTGTGCATGTTGCATTTTTGTTATTAACTGACTGGCATAATTTTCATCCAGATCGTATCTTACGGTTTGATCTCTGAGGGTTAGATGTACTGGTAAGTTCATGTCTCTGCCGAATAATAAAAAGAATGGACTCTCGTGAGTGGCTTCGTGATATTGATTTCGGTATGCCACCAAGGCAAATGGTAGAATTTCATCCCAATTATAATTATTTTCGCTGGTAAAATGACTAATCATAGTCTTTAGTGTCTTATGCATTCGTTCTACTATACCATTTCCTGCAGGATGATATGGAGTCGTTTGGAGCTTTTTAATTTCTAAAATTTTGCAAATATTCTGAAATAGTTTTCCGATGAAGGTACTGCCACAATCGGTTATTAATTCGTTAGGTGCACCATGTCTTAAGATTATATGTTCAACAAAGGCTTTTGCAACCGTTTCGGCCTTCATATCTGGTATGGGAATACATTCCGGGTATCTTGTGAGAAAATCTATACACGTTAAAATATATCTATTTCCACTCATGGTTGGATTTAGAGGTCCCACCAAATCCATAGCTATTCGAGCCCATGGGGTAGATGGTACTGGCATTTTCTGCATTTCTACAGGGGGTTGTGGATTAGTTTTTCTTCTATTGCACGAGTGACAATTTTCTATGTATCGCTGTACATCTTGTTTAAGAGTTTTCCAAAAGAAGTCCTGTTGGATAAGTTTGCAAGTCTTTTTCTGTCCAGGGTGTGCGCTTACAAGGGAAGTATGATAGGTATGTAAAATATCGGAAATGATTGAAAAAGGGGCAACTATCTTATCCAGTCGTTCCTCATTTTGTCTTTTCTTGTAAAGTATACCATCTTCATTAATGTAAAATTCATTTTCATTTAAGTGCAATTTCAATTCTTGTACTTGCGGATCCTCTTCCTGAAGTTTCTTAATTTCTTGTTTACTCCATATAACAGAGATAATTGGTTTTATTTCAGCTTCGTTAGTAATAAAAGCAACTGGCTGTGGTACCGGTATGTTCGTCTTAGTTTCAATATCATTGATGTTTAATCGTGTCAGACTATCCACATTTTCATTCATGCGTCCAGGACGGTATTTAATTGTAAAGCTGTACTCCATCAAGAACATCGCCCATTTGGATAATCGAGAGCTTGGATCTTTTATGGTCAAAAGGTACTTCAAAGGTCGGTGGTCGGTCATGATGGTAAAGTGAGTTCCTGTGAGATAAACTCGATAAGTTTTAATGGCATAAACTACCGCTAAACATTCTCTTTCTATCGTGGAGTATCGTCGTTCAGCTGCATTTAATGTTCTGCTTGAGTAGGAAATAGGGTGTTCCATTCCGTCGTGTACTTGAGTCAATATGGCGGCGATCGCTGTAGCACTGGCATCTGTGTTAACAATAAATTCCTTGCTAAAATCCGGGTACCGTAAGATGGGTGGTGTCACTAGGGCTTTCTTTAATTTGTCAAAGGCTTGTTGTTGTTCTTGGGTCCACTTGAAAGGTACATTTTTCTTTGTAAGGGCAGTAAGGGGTTGGCTAATTCTGGAAAAATTTGGAACAAACTTCCTGTAGAATCCACATAGACCCAGAAAAGCACGTATTTCTCGAACTGTATGTGGTACTGGATAATTTTCAATTATTTTGGTCTTCTCGGGATTTGTTGTGTATCCTCCTTCTTTAATAACGTGACCTAAATATTCGGTTTCTTTCTTAAGAAAATGACACTTCGTAGGTTTAAACTTTAAATTACTCTCTCGCATTTTCTCGAAAATGTGTCTTAAGCGCTCTAAGTGTATATCTACGTCATCGATCGAGAAAACTATGATGTCATCTAAATAAAGCAAACATTCTGTGTAGCTTAATTTACCAAAAATATGTGACATCATTCGGCTCCATGTAGCTGGCGCGTTTTTAAGTCCCATGGCCATTCGGGTGAATTCATAATGGTTATCGGGCGTAGAGAAGGCACTTTTCTCTCTGTCATCCGGATGTAAAGGAACTTGGAAATAACCGGAGGCTAAATCCATAGTAGAAAAGATGCTCGAGCCCACAAGTTTATCCAGGGTTTCCTGAATCGAGGGGAGGGGGAAGTAATCTGATTTAGTGATGCTATTAAGCATTCTGTAGTCTATAACTAGCCTATATTGAGTATCTTCGCCGGGGTGTCTTCTTTTCTCGATTAAAATAGCAGGGAAACTCCAGGGTGACTCACTTTCAGTGATAACGCCGTCATCAAGAAGTTTTTGTATTTCACTTTGCATTACCTTCTGTCGATGGTAGGGAACTCGATAGGGTCTTTTCACAATAGGAGGAACGTTATCCGTAATTATACGGTGAGTTACATTAGATGTACAAGTCAGTTTTTGGCTTGGAGCTCTGAAAATGTCAATGTATTCAATGACTAAATTCCTAAGTTTTTCCTCGGCTTCATTGGTTGGATCTTCTAAGTTTAGTTGTTTCAGAATTTCTTGGCTATCCTTCTGAGTAATTTTTCTTATGGCATTTCCTGTATCCTTCTGTAATTCGACTTCAGCTTCTAAAGCTATGGCGATTGTAGTATTCTTTTGAATACGAACTTCGGCATCTGCAACATTTGCAATTCTGACTGGGACTTTATCCGACTTTTTGCACAAAACTCTTGCAACCAGCAACCCTTGAGGGACATCGGCACATGGCTCTAAAACTATGTGTTGGGCCTCAACCCGAGATGCACCCCTAAGCGTTGCTTCGCATATTACTTCACATCGGGGGGGAATTATCATATCTTCTACTAAATGGACACAACTTCCTTTTTCTTCAACATTTTGACATCCCGACGTATATTCTTCTTTTCCATTTCTTCCTTCACTAGCTTCGCGATGACTAGTCTTCTTGATCTTAGTAGCTACCTTATTTTCTTTCTTATTCTCCAAGGTTCCTCTTCCTTCTTCCTTCCTCTGGACATTCAAGCGCCTGTCAAACACTTGAGCGTCTGATTCTTCTGTTATTGACAGTAACGAAGAATCTCTGGTAGAGTTACCTTTTTGAACTTCCTTTATCTGAAATAACATGTTCTTTAATTCCCCTATTTCTTTCTTTAATTCGGATATTTCTCTGTTTACACCATACACATCTGTTGCCTTCGAGTTCTCTTCTTCTAACGTGATCTCTGTCTCCCACGCATACATATATCCGTTTCCCCAGTCAATTTTTATATTATGCGTATGCAGGAAATCAATGCCTAATAAGAAATCAGCTTGAAAACTTATAGCATTTACTACCATAAATTCGTGCCATACGATATTATTCTCGCAAAATCTTACTGGTAAAGTTACCCTTCCATAGGTAGGTATTCCGTTACCTTGAATATCTACTAAATGGCTTTCATCTTTAACTATCTTGAACCCCTTGGCAATCTCCGGTTTCACTAGGGATATAACTGCTCCCGAATCTATTAAAGCACTGTAGTCTCTATGGTTAACACTTACCTTGACTACATTACGTGGTCTCGGGGTTCCTTTCTGAGAGCACGTGTATATCCCAACCGGTGGCTTCCTTTCTAATACCAACTTGCCTCGCCTGCAGCCGTACTCCGGGGTTGTAGAGCAGCTGCGTTTGAGTTTAAAGATTGGCCTGGTCTTCTGGCTCCTCCTTGATTTGGACAGGCTCTGGCTATGTGTCCGGTTTGTTGACACTGGTAGCAACGTCTTGGTCCATTATGATTATTTGGCCTTTCCTTGCAATCCCTCTTCCAATGTCCGGGTTTGTTACACTGAAAACAATTATTGTTTCGTCCATTTGGTTGTTTTTGCGGACAAAAATTTGAAAAATGTCCCGTCTTCTTACAAGTGAAGCATGTCTTTGGTTTATTTGTTTCTTGACCTCGATTTACTAACCGGCATTCTCGGCTATCTCTTGGATGCAGCAGGTTCTCAATGGCTTCTTCTCGTTCGGCTATCTCTAATGCCTCTTTCAAATTCTTAGGATTTCCAGACAACACTCGTTGTTTTATAGGCAAGCTTAGACCCAGCATAAATTGACTGGTAAGATCTTCATCCAATTTGGTAGTTATAACTTGATCCGTTGCTCTGATTCCTGTTAGTTTGATTGTCTTATTCCCCAAAACCTTTAAACGGGTCAAAAATTGTCTGCATGATTCACCTATTCGTTGTTTACATTCAATAAACTGTTTAAGTGCTGAACCCGTAACATGCTGTCGAGTAAATTGATCGTGTAATGCATTTTTTAAATCATTCCATGTTGTTGTATTCTTAAGGGTTGGTTCTGCTTCCAAAATTTGTTTGGCTTTTCCCCGAAGTTTAAGTCTCGTCACGGAAATTTTCTGTGATTCAGTCCAATTGGCTAAGGTAGCTGTTTCTTCGATTATTGACAAAAATTCTTCAATGCTGGACTGTCCTTCAAATACTGGTATTGATTCGATCCCAATAAGTACATTATTGACCGTTGAAATCGTATTTAAAACTGTTGTTGACTCGGGCACCGTTTTATTATCCATCATGTTTCTCTGATAGCTGTGCTTTCGTAGAGGGTAAATGATGCTCTACAGTTCTAGGACCTTTGGTTCTTTCTCAATTTATAATTCCAATTCAACCAAACAAAACCCCACACAACTGACACCAATGTAATGCCCCACCCCTATTCCTATACTTTTATTATAAGGGCAGAAGCACTGCAGAACGCTGAAGGGGAACTGGGTCGGTCCTAGAGCACAGGTCTATCAGAAAAAACCCTTTTTGGGATGATTTTCAAACATATATTGTAAAATAATTAAATTTTCAAATTACAATGGGCAAAGTGCATTATTTCTAATAAATCAAAATGTCAACAGTCTAGAACAATTGTTATAACCCGCACACGTTTCACTGGGTTCAAAATTACAAGTTTCCTGAAAATGTTTTGAACTTACTCAATGTTACAACTTATTACTACTACGAGCCACCCACTTAACACACTTTCCATCTTTTTGCTTGTAAGGTAAAACACTCACTTTTTAACTACTGACAAGTAAAACTTCCTCGTATTTCAGCGTCTCGACGAGGCATACGATCAATGGAACCGGCAACTTTTTAGGTAAGTATTTTGACTTTTTAAAGGAACTTTCTACATAACTTTGATAAAACTGTCAGCAACACAACCCCAGACTGTTGTAGACTATTTCAACTGTTTTTAGGCTAACCTCTAGACTAAGAGTGACTATCAGACTGCCTTTTTCAGACTTCAGACTGACTACTCGACTTTTTCAGACTGGCTTCACCAGACTGCGTGTTGGATATTTATAGGGGGTTTTCGTTACGTATGTTGTTGATCGCGTGATTTTTGTTTGTGCCAAAAACTCATGGTCAACGCTGACTTTTCTACGAATTTTTGCTGTTAAAAACAAGAAGGAATTTATTCCGCGAAGAAAACCGAAAAACAATCTCAGGGCCAAAAGTGACGTGATCGTTTCCAAGTTTAAGAATTTTATCCTCGAAGAGGCCCCGAGCTTAGTTAAGCTACCTCTTATAAGGAATTTCGTATGTTAATTTGGTTGGCTGCACCTTTTTAGATCCTCTAACTTTTGAACCGAAAGATTTTGCGGTATGCGCGACTCGAGCAGAGTACCAAGAATTTTGTTATTGAAAACAAGTTGGAATTTTTCCTAAGAAAATCTCAAGGCGATGATGAAATACTATTGCACAACTTGTTCCCACTCCTTGAACCTTTTTGTAGGGTTTGACTTTAGGAATCTTTTCAGTTTACCGGTTCTGTTTTCGGAGTGATGGCGCACGACGGTCTTCGATTTATTCTTAATTTAAAGTAAGTTTATTTTATTCTTAAACTTGAGAATATTTTTCAAGAAAATATTTATCTTTTTAAAACTTAATCCTGATTTTTAATTTATTTTGAATAAGAAAAAATATTGAACCTTTTATTAAAATTCTAATTCCTGAATTTACTTTTTGAAACACTACCGTAAATTATTTTATTTATTTTTAATCAAATAAAATCTTTGTTTTTTATTTTTAATAAGTTTAGTAAATCATTCGTTAACGAATTATTTTTAAAAAAACATTTATCTTCAAAAGGACAGATAAATTCCCCGGGGCGTTACACTCTCTGCAAGCAACGGCGAAGAATTAATTTTTCTGCACCATGTTCTACCTATTATTAATTACAAATATTAATCTGTTACATACATATTGATAATTAATTATCATTTATCCAGAGTTTGGGTTTTGTTTTTATCTTAGTTTCAGTGGCATCACTATTACTTATATATTACAAGAATCAAAATGTTAAATGAGTAAAAGTAATTATACTTACGTATTCTGACGGGTAAAACCGTCCTTTCATTTTGACTTCTACAATAGGTCCTTATTCTTTCAAAAAAAAAATCGGGTCACAGATAAAATACGGCAGACGCTTTATCGATAGTAAACTAAATGCTATCTGCTTCGCGTATATCGCTAAACCAATTTTAATCTTAGTAACGTACCTAAAAACAATCAATACAAGGAGGTTGCCAAATTATAAGGACGCTTGGTACGCGAAAGAGTGAAAAGAAACGTATACTGAAGTATACATGGCGCCGGTCTAGGCGACCCCTCGTGTTAAAAGCGTTGAACCACGCATATACGGTTTTCGAAATTTCCCGTCTATTCTGTCCAGCGAAATTTTGCCGAAGGGTACAGGGGGATATTTAGACGTCATCACAGAAATTTTACATGAGATGTGCATAGAGCGTCCGTATACGGACGCTTTATGCACCTGGACGCTCTATTGAATGTAATTTCGCAATGTATGGGCGCTCTAATGATAGGAAGATATATATATTATTATATATTATATTATTATTTAATTATTTCTATAAATACACTGAATTCTTTTGATAGCTTTTCACACCACAAATCACTGAAATACACTAGGTGCCACCTCGAATGTCTGGCACCTAAAAAATGGCGGCGTATCAATTTTAGGCTTCACTTTCTGCGACGGCCCGTAAAGCGGAATTAACCGTCCCCTCTCTTTCCTTGTCTAAGATCGGAATGAATGAAGTTTGTATGATAATAATATATGACCTTGGTCGACTTCTGCTTACTCCTGTCAGGCCAGTGGCGTAGAGCCTTAACGTTTGATAAAAACTCAAAATTTTAGAAAAAATATAAAAAATGTAGGAATGATGTCCTGAATTAATTAAATCTTAATAGATATACCAGCTAAATTTAACTTTCATATAACAATTACATAAAATGAAATTTAACATTAAAATAATTGGATTTGAAACAAAGAAGGGGAATGGCTAAATAAAAAAATGTCAAAAATATATATTTATTGCCCAAAATTAATTGTGTATATATTTCGAATGTGGACAAACCCGAACATACCTGCCTTTTATTTTGAGAATATTTTAAGAGTCTTTGATTAATAATCTTTTATTTTTCCCAAAATGTTCTATCGCAATATTTTCATTTTCCTGCATCAAATCTTTGTAGAAAAATAGTTAATTAAGTAGGTATGCTTTTCCTATAAAATGTTAGTTTCATAGGTATTCATAGTAGTGTTGGGCAAGTCTTCCCAGAATAATATTAACCTTAATCACTATCTCGGAATCTCAAAAAGAAACAATTAATTAATGGTGCGATTAAACATATAATAAACAAAAATTTAACGTTAATGGAACTTTCTAATAAATTTTTCAAATTGTTCTCTAATTATGCCTTAGACATGTTTCACACATATAGTTATTATTTATTATTATAGGCTTTGTTTCAATTGAAGCAAAAGTACATTTATTCATTCGGCTGTCGTGTTTCGAGATATCTACAAGTAAATTAAGATATTTTATAAATTTCATAGAATTGCATACTACAAAAAGGCTTATATTTACCACACCAACCATTTACAAAAAGTTAAAGACTGTCTGGAAACCCATGTCTTATTTCAACATTTTCCATAACCTTCCTTTAACCAAACTTCCGTCGGATAGCGCCCTGCTACCCATATGGATGAGTACACGTTCTGATTTAGCTAACTGCTTAACATTTACTTTCCCCACACATAATTAGCAAAGATGAAAGAAAAACGGAGGCAGAACGACACCAGGTCAGACTATGCCGTTACCATACTCGTAAAGCTTGGCAGATTGCCCAGAAACGCAATAGGCCAGTAAAAATAACGAAAAAAGAAGAAGTCAGTTATGTCATGGAGTCACATATTTAAAAAATATAATAAATTTAACTTAATTATTTATTCAATAGTCATTGGACTTTATTCGGTAAATTTTCTAGAATTTTTGAAATTATGCTATGTAAGTCTAATTTAAAGGTAAGACGTTACGGAACCAACATCATATTATTTTTACAAAATGTCAATTTTTCTTTAGCAATGAACATTGTATTCCTGACCTAGATTCCATAAAGATAATATTTTCTTATAAATACACTCGACGATGGCGAGCCGACCTGCAAAACGAAAATCTATCCACGCGACTAAACTAAATTTTAGACCAGCTACAAGTGATATTTACGTGGATTACAAAGGTACGAAACCAACATCTGAACCTACTACAATCAAAGAAATTTTTATCCTAATGGTGCTTTTTCTTTGTAAAAAGTCACTTTTTTTTGATACCAATTTGAAAGTTGGAATTTACCTGGCTTGTTTGTTTTTAATTTCGTTAATTGCTGATGTTGCAACAATACCTAGGATATACCTTTCTCGATCAGACAATATTTTTAACAAATACTTTGTAAAATATGCATGGGGTTGGAACTTAATGTTACTTGTTCCATATGTTATATTTACTTCTTACATATATTGCTGTGGGCAAGTGAAACAAATAGTTAAGAACCATCTACCACGTCTTGCAATAGCAACATTTTTTTGGTATTTTTGGACGACCCTATTTAATCATATTGAAGCTTCATATGGAAAATGCCAAATTAAGCAATATTCATCCAAAGGATCCTGTCTCAAAGCTGGACACGTCTGGAATGGGTTTGACACATCAGGACATTCATTTATCTTAATCTATGGAAGCTTGCTTTTAATAGAAGAAACAAGATCTATGATAAATTGGGACAGCATTAAAGAATATATTCGATTAGAAGAACATAATCGAAATGCAAGGGAAACAGAACAAAGTACTAATCCCTTAAAATCACTCAGTGAAGAAGAATTTAAGAACTTACAGCTTAACTATGAGAAATACACACCATACATTCGAGGGATATTTATTATTATTACTCTTTTTCAAACTATGTGGGACGTTATGTTAGTGTGCACAATACTGTATTACCATGTTATGATTGAAAAGTTTTTGGGAGGTTGCATAGCTATTTTAACATGGTTTTTTACCTATCGTTTATGGTATATACAGTTGAAACTTTTACCCAAATTGCCTGGTGAGGGTGTGTTTAAGTACATTAAAAAATCCACGAAGGAACCTGTAGCTCCTATTCACATAAGGAGACGTACAGGGAGTATAGTAAATGGAACTAGTGGTCCAATGTTTATGGGTCGGCCAATATATACCCAAGGCAACAGCAACAGCCAGTCAGATGAAACACCTTCAGGTAGTAGATAGCTGCCTTAAATTTTACTTTTTGTTTAATAAATTATCTCTCAAAATTTGTCTTCTAGTGAACGGTGCATTTTTATTTATTTATATTTTTTATTTATATAAATTGGTTTATGTAGGTACTTCAGGGGTAGATGGAATTTTAGTTGTTTTATTTTTACTTTTTTGTAAAATAAAATTTTGATAATTTGTGGTTGCATATCATCTTTCCAGTTGGTTTTAAAATTAACATTGTTTCATGTTGGTACTTACTAAGGATGTACTTAGTACACAGTAATACCTGTGTGTACATGATTACTGACACTACCTTGTACCAATGTTTCACAATGAAATGAATTGGAAACTGAATTTTCTGTTTGTAGAGATATTTTATAACTCTATTAGCTGCCCTATTTTAAAGTTTACTGCTATTTAATTTCGACAACCTAATTTTTGTAAATAAAATACCCTTTTCTGTTATAACATGTTGTTATTATTATTTTAATAATGTAGGTATAGTTGATATTTTATTCTCTGATCGAATTCCAAGCCGCCTCGTAAAATAATTTGACCGATGCCGCACAGGCGGTAATTTTTGTTCATTTATTGAATTGATTAAATAATTTGCTGTCTCGTCAGCGATTACACCGCGATTGGAAGCAACTGACCACGGCAAAGCGGTATGCCGGGCAACTCATAAGCAACTATAGTTGCGCTGCAGTTGAGTTGCCTTAAGTCATTGAGTCGCGTTGATGTGGCGTTGCGGTGCCAGTTGTTTTGGTGAGAACAGGCACTATAAGAATCACCAAAATACTGTTTGTAACATTTGTTTATAAAATGAGGAGAAAATCTTAACCAAAATATATATAGTAAATCTTAACTAAAATAAATATATACAGGGTGTCCCATAACTAATGGTACACAGGAAAACTGCAGATTCCTTGGGTAAAAATTCTGCGATTTGGCCATACTTTTTCAATAGCTGGTAATAACCGAGATACAGGGTGTCCAAGTAAAAATTTAATTTTCAATTTTCCTAAATAACTTATTTCTGGATCAATATTTTTGCACAAAATTTTGTGACTAGGGTTTTTTTGGGGAAAGGAATTTGAATTTGTTAATAATTTTCATGTAGATTGTAGGGGGCGCTCTCTGCGGTACTCTGGATACATAAAAAGAAGTGTAACTTTCTTGGGCCTTAGTATAATTATGTTTTTATTAAAAATATCAGTTTTTCCGTCATTTTTAAGCAATAAAGGTATACTTTGTAAATGTCGCTCCGACTAACCGCTTTCGAGATATTTTCAATTACAATTTCTAATGCGCCCGTTTAAATTTTGATTTGTAAATGTGAAATTTGTCACAGTAGGCTTTGGTAAAAACAAATACAATGAAAGCACTTTGTAACCTCATTTCTGTCAAAGTTTATTTTCATTTGTCAGCATTGTGGGTGTTTTTAAGGAGTTTTTGAAGATACTGTTATCAAAAATAAAACTAAAAATGCCGGTACATTTTTCGTTTTGGACGCAAGGATCCTGTTTCTCCCAGTCTGTCGTATAGGCTTCTAAAATTTTTAAAATCTGGCTGCCTTCTATTTAGATACATTTCCAAATGCCGCCGATGTGCCCCGCTCTGTTAAAATTTTCTTGTGCGTATAAACATACCATGTCTCGCATTTCTCAGTTAGAAAACAGTTATGTCGCGGCATTTTTAGTTTAATTGTTGATAACAGTATCTTCAAAAACTCCTTAAAAACACCCACAATGCTGACAAATGAAAATAAACTTTGACAGAAATGAGGTTTCAAAGTGCTTTCATTATAATTGTTTTTACCAAAGCCTACTGTGACAAATTTCACATTTATAAATCAAAATTTAAACGGGCGCATTAGAAATTGTAATTGAAAATATCTCGAAAACGGTTAGTCGGAGCGACATTTACAAAGTATACCTTTATTGCTTAAAAATTACGGAAAAACTGATATTTTTAATAAAAACATACTTAATTATACTAAGGCCCAAGAAAGTTACACTTCTTTTTATGTATCCAGAGTACCGCGCTACAATCTACATGAAAATTATTAACAAATTCAAATTCCTTTCCCCACAAAAACCCTAGTCACAAAATTTTGTGCAAAAATATTGATTCAGAAATAAGTTATTTAGGAAAATTTTAAATTAAATTTTTACTTGGACACCCTGTATCTCGGTTATTACCAGCTATTGAACTAAACTAAGTATGGCCAAATCGCAGTATTTTTACCCAAGGAATCTGCAGTTTTCCTGTGTACTATTAGTTATGGGACACCCTGTATATATATTGGTTTTTCGAGTTTATTACTGATGTTTTTATATTCATTTGGTTAAATATTTTTCTTTCCGTGTTATAAAATTACTTTATATTATATTTATTAAATTATAAATATTTAAATCAATGTAGTTTTCAGTAGGTATCAGAGTACCTACCCCTACGCCAAGTAGTCCGTATGACAAAACAGTGCGCGAGAAATGGAGGGCTAAAGGTTGTTGGTTTAGGAGGAAAGGTTAAAGGTTGTTAGTTTAGTTTAGGGTACTAATATTCAATTTGAAAATTAAAGAAATAAGTATAACTTAGATCGCTATTTATTATATAGGATGTCTCAAAAACCAACAAAATTTTTACCCACGTTCTTCTTTGTTAAATCTGAATTAGTATTCTGATATTTTGTGGCAAACAAAATACCTCAAATTTTTTCTCTGTAATTTAGCGCTTCGACTGGGCCTATATGCTGCTTACTATAGTAAGAGAATAGGTATTTGGCATCATTTGTTTGTATGTATCTTTTCTCATTCATTTGTGGTAAATCATGCAGAATACATTAGATCAAACTGTATGCGAGTTCCAGCTATGTTTTTTTCACATAGTCCATGCAAAATAAATAATTTCATAAGAAACCTATTTTCATTCATTTTCGGAAGCTTTTTTAGAAAAGGTCAATAAGAAAGAATTTAACAGTTGCATTAAATTTTTTAAACTGTCATAATTTCATCTATTAATTTGCTGGTCCTCAATCTGGAGGAAATATGTCATAACCACGTTGTGGCAATCGCCAAGGTAGCTTCTCAGAAACTTGGTTGTACTCTTCCGAACCAAAAAGTTGTACACACCTCAACAACTTTTGATACTATACAAAGCTCAGGACCACCACTAGAGTACTCTAATTTTATTAAAATGGCGGAGCTCTCTGCACCCTAACATACTCTTCGGCTACTGGATTCCATGGAAAGGAGGGCCATTCATCTGATCGGAGACCACGAGCAGACGAACAGCCTCGACAGCATAGAACATCAAAAACAGGTTGGGGATTTGACTCTTACAGATATTTCCATGGAAAGTGCTCGTCTAACCTTGCCCTCTTAATTCGGATCAGAGCGGCGAATATCAGAAATACATGACGAACCACTGTCGCCCATCCATATTTGGTTAAGCTTAGTACTCCTCGAACTTCATTATTTAAGAATTCTTTCATCTGGAGGACTTCATCCTCATGGAACGACTTTCCCGCGGGGTCGTTTTTTCCAACGAATATAACCTCCAACGATTCAGAACCAACGTAAATCGCTTTATTCGCACACGCACCACTACTTTTTCTCGAGCAGCCAGCTGGTAGTCGATGCCATACATAAACCCCGGGCGACCTTTTTGCTTCTGACTGATTAAAAACTGTTTGTCCTCTTCAATTGCTATTAGCTCAAGGGCGTTTGCGTGGGATATATCAAATAAATCGTCCATCTTTTCCACAAATGTTTGTTCTTTTTGTTTTGCACTTTCGCTCTTTTTTTTAGCTGACTTTTGTAACGCTCTCCACTCTGCGTAAAGTTTTTCAATACAGTGGTTTTCTTTTCGTACTGGTATGCGAGTTTTGTCCCAAAAAATAGAAGCTTCTTTAGCACTATCACCTAAACTTAGTTTCACTTCACGCATGTTTAAGAATAAAACATGCAAAACTTGTTTATTTGAAGGCAACTTATTACCAATAATTTGAGGTGTATAATGTCCAATTAAGTACACGATACTATCTTTCCGTAAATTTCACAAAGAAAATACACAGACGAGAGAATTTATCTCTAAGAAGGTCTGTTGCATACTAACATAAGTAAGAAATTATTAATAGGGGGTTTACTGGCTAAGCCGCTGGAAATACACAAAAATTCCAAGAAAACAGCTACCTGTAAAGGATTAGGGATATTTTTAGAAGTGACCAATTTGGTAATAAATATTTTAATTACATGCAACAAAACAATCTGACACCGATCTACCCCGCAATGGCTAATAAAATGAGGATTATTTAATAAAATATTGTATGTACCAGGTACCTACCTGTACCTAATATTTTGACCTGCTGGCGGCACGTGTTCCTGTTGTCGGATTGGATTGAATTTTTGGTGGTTTTATTTTTTAATATAACGGAACATTTTCACAGGGTGGCCCGGTAAGAATTTTCAAAACTTTTTTTCACCCCTATGGAGATGGGCCACCCTAATGGCCACCTATGGAGAAACTAAAAATATTATAATTTTTTCAAGAAACGGGCTTAAACAAACCAGACGGTTTAGGTATAGGCGTCGTTTGGGATGGACAAGACGAGGCACTTGCCTATTTTTTTTTTCAAATTTGGTACGTATTTTTAAAGTCGTAAAGTAATTTCGACATTCGCGGCCGTGCATGGTGGGATAGTGTCTTCGAAAATATTTCTCTTAATCGAAGCGAAGCCAAACGAAGAAAATATCTAATATAGTGGATTCGAAGCTGCTATATAAACAAGTTTATAATGAAATTTTAGGCACCGTTATTAATTCTTGTTTAGTTTTCATGTTTTAAAATTAAAACTAAATTTTCGGACATCAGTGAATTAAATTTTTTCGATTTATTGATCAAAAATAATTTTTAATTCTATTTAAAATTGTTTCCGTAAGAACTATTTGACAGTTTATTGAAGCCATATAAACTATTTGATTATGTTCCAACTGAAAAATGAACTTAAAAATCCATTACTTCCGTCTCAGTCGAGAGAAGTTTTTTTATGGTTTAAAATGAATCAAAACTTATACTGGAAATATGAAATACAAGTGGCCAGGCTCAGGAGTTCTCGTTGTTGTATTAACAAACAATTAATTTTTTTACGATGAAATTATTGCATATTTGGCATACAACCGTAGAATACCGTTAAAATACAAATAAATATATACTAATCAATGTTTCTTAAAATAAATATAGAGTTATTTTTTGGTTTGTTTTCGGCTGTCTCTTTTTGTATATAGGTCATAAAACCTTAAAATTTTCAGAAAATGGAAAATTCTCGAAAAAAAAATTATTTTTGTTCGTCTGTTGTGACTTAAGTAAAAGTGTCGCGCTTTTTAAATTAAATATAACGAGAATTCGTTAAAGTTATCTGAATCACACGTTACCGCATCAGTTTTTCTAGTACTTACTATAAATTATGATCAAATTTAGGTGTGTATTTTGGGCTTGTTCGTGGGGCGTGGTTCATAACAAATTTCGCCTGCAGCGGGCTTTTTCCCCTTTTGGCTACCACTAGCGTCCTGGTTTTAAGTTCATAAAATCATTAATTTTATCATTGCCACCCCCTACAAACCTTTCTAACGACGCCCATGGGTATAGGGTACACTGACAAAAATTCATTTACCAATGTCGTGGGTTACAAAATTGGAGCTACTGTAACGCACCTCTCTAACTTCTAACTGAGCCTATGAATTATCACAAATTATTTAAAAACGGTAGGTACAATAATTCAGGTTCTTTTGGTTCGCCTCAACCCAGAGATTTTTTATCAACATTTTAAACATATTTGGGATTACCACAATCCCTCATCTTGTAAGTATTTTATGAGTTACCTGAACTCAGTTTTTGGGTTGGAATAATTCAGGATTCATTTAAAATAACCCAGAAAAAGTGCTACAAAACCCCATATCGAGGGTAAATTACCGATCGTAAGGTTACGGAAAGTTCCGGATTCGTGCTGGTGCCGATTTGGCGCGGTTCATTCCATTGTTATTAGTCCATTTTCCTTCGATCGCGCGTAGAGGCACCTGTTTGCCGTTTCCGGTATCTTCCATTTTTGCTCTCTGTGCGTGAAAATTTGTGTTTTGCATAATTTTGGTCTGTTGGCGTGAAATGGAGGGAGATGCATACAAACTGTTATTATTGGAATGGAGCCTTATTATTTATAAGTATATATTAATATTATAAGATTATTAATACGTATTTACTCAATATTTGTACATGTGTTACACATGAAATGTTCGTTTTTAAGTGTATTCTTAAAGTAGAGTCTTTGGGAGCCCTTACAAATTGTTTTTTTTTAATTTTATTAATAAACTTATTAAACCATTGTTCTTGGTGTTCATTTGAAAACTTCCCACCACGGATTTATCGAAAACCACTGATTAAAAGAAAAAACGCCAAGACACGTCAAAGGATTTGCCAAAGGGGACAACTTTTTAACCAAAAACTACTTCACCCCCTTTTACCCTCTAGCCCCCGGGGTCATCCCCTTGAAAATTTTAAATGACAAGGGGTAGCAAGTAATAGCTTGTTTGAAAGGTCTTTCAAAATGCTTTATTTTGACGTTTGATTTTTTTAAATCAGTCGATTCGTTTTCGAGAAAAGTGGAAAAATCTTTATTTATCTTAATTTGTTCAGATAGAAAAAAAAGCACACGAAAATATCACTTTTTATTTCAATAAATTCAAACAATGATATAGGCGATTTTCAACTTCCTGACGGACATTTTCAAAAACATGTTGTGGGAGATCATGGCAGCTTTCGGTGATGCGTTGACGAAGTTCATCCAAACTGTTAGGTTGGGGAGTAACACAATAGTTTTCAAATGGCCCCATAGATAAAAGTCTAATGGGGTCAAGTCAGGAGATCTAGCAGGCCATTCTATAGGCCCTCTTCGCCTTATCCATTTATCTGGAAACTCGTCGTCTAGCCATTGCCGAACCGGAAGAACATAGTGAGGAGGAGCGCCGTTTTGCTGGAAATATATTTCCGCCTCATCAAGTATAGGGTTTCCATCGTCTTCGATTTGGTTTTCAATGGTTTCAGTGATAAGCGGATTGATGGTATTTTCCAACATATCTAAATAAATGCCTCCATTTAAATTCCCATTAATAAACAATGGCCCAATCACTTTGTTTCCTAAAATGCCTGTCCATACATAAATTTTTTGGAGGTACTGAGTATGCCCTTCTACAAAATCATGAGGATTTTCATTGCTTCGATACCTGCAGTTATGCTTATTAACAAATCCATTTAGATAAAATGTGCATTCATCACTGAAGCAGATATTCTTTACATGAATGGTATTATCATTAATCGCTGCAGTCATTTGTTCACAAAACTCAACTCACCTATCGAAATCATCTTCGGTTAACTCTTGCAATATTTTCATTTTGAATGGTTGAAATTTATGTAATTTAGTAACTGTGTGTACAGAGCCTAATGAAATACCAGTCGCATCAACAATTTTGCGTAATGAAGTATTAGGATTTATGGTAAAATGACCCAAAACTTCAACTTGAGCGGCTTCATCCAAAACTCTACGATTATTACGTTTTTTATTTGCAACAGATCCAGTTTGAGTAAATTTAGTAACAAGGTCCAAAACATACCTATGCGAAGTTATCTTTTCCGGACGTCTGGCGTTAAATGTAACGGCAGTTTGCCGAGCACATTGATTTTGGGCACCATAAATTAGAATCATTTCCACTCTTTCTCTCTTTCTCTAGTGTGTAAACCATTTGGAAGTAAAATCTGAATCAATAAATTAATTTTCACTATCCCAAAATTGTCACAAAGGTAACAAATTAAATTGTTTCTTTCCCTTAGCAACTATAAAAAACTAAACAGGTATAAAAAACTAAACAGGTATAAGAATAAAAACAGTTCGCCCATGTTATCTGTGTTGATAAAAAGAAGGCGGTAAAATTTTTTATAATTTTCTCGAAAACGAATCGACCGATTTTAAAAAATCAAACGTCAAAATAAAGCACTTTGAAAAACCTTTCAAACAAGCTATTACTTGCTACCCCTCGTCATTTAAATTTTTTAAGGGGATGACCCCGGGGGCCAGAGGGTAAAAGGGGGTGAAGTAGTTTTTGGTTAAAAAGTTGTCCCCTTTGGCAAATCTTTTGACGTGTCTCGGCGTTTTATCTTTTAATCGGTGGTTTTCGATAAATCCGTGGTGGGAAGTTTTCAAATGAATGTATATAATATTTTGAGTTCCGATAGTCCACAATTTAGGTACTGGTAGTCCAAAATTTTGACTCTGGTAGCCCAAAGAGTGAGTTATTCCAGCCCCCATCGTAAGCTAGAACAACTTAAATGTCAAGTTTTGATAGCTAATTAATCTAGCCCGACTATAGTAACGCATCACAATTCACATACTGGTAGCTACGGTAGCCTATCAATAATTTAAGACGGTGGGGCGCGAGTTACTCCAACGCATAAAATATCCCATCTTCTGTGCTATAATAACTTATGAATAGTGAGTTGATGCAATTTCTTCGATTTGGTTGCCGTAATTCAGAGGTCTGGGCTGTCCCCCATTAGAACACGCTTCGGTCTAAGACAACTCATATTTGAGTTATATCAACTCGAGATTTCGCTCAGTGTACCAATGTAGATTTAGGGGTAGCTAAGAAAAGTTTGCTGCAAATGTACTCGCCGAAGGCGAAAAATTTTTCGGGCCGCGCCTAAATATCGCTGAATTTGATAAATAATTTATAGAAAATAGTACTAGAAAAACTGATTCTATGGGGATTGAATATATTGGGGGTCCTTAAACTATCACCAAAATTTCAACTTTCCATGAATTCAGATCACAAATTTAAATTAAGATGTTTACTTGGGGTCGTCTTTTGCGCAAAATTAGAGAGAAGCGATTTTTTTTATCTCGGAAACAGTAAGAGAAGGTAGGAAAGTAGTATAATTAGTATTAGAACTAAAAGTAATCCAAAAACTTAATAATATAACTTAATTAATATTGCATATACATATATTACATTTGAAATAACAAAGTTGCTACAATTATTTTAGATCGATGCCGCAGGTGCGTTTATGTAAGAGACCACCTTTTTGTAACGATCCTATTAATCGTTTTTCATAACATACCATAGACGGTGAATAACCTTGTAGAATTAAATTTTAACCATTAACAAAAATATGGGTAAATCCTACTCTAAAATATACAGTGTTCCACCGGGAACCGCTTCGATCTGTCGCCCTAATATAAAAATTACACAACTCCCAAATGAACAATACAGGTGGAACAAAAAACTGATTACGGCATAATCTAAAAATATAGTTAAATAAAAATTAATTAGTGGGATTTCTTGCTTTAATTAGAAGGGTATAATGATTTTTGGATGATACAGGGTCCTGCAATATTGCGTCAGGCTTCCATAGCTCCTATACAAATTAAGTTAGGAATTTCATTCATATGCCGTTGTATACTGTATCATAGGTGAATTTAGGAAAAATATTTTTCCATATACAGGTTGTATTTTTTAAATGGGACACCCAGTATTTTATTGCATATTTAGGTTGGTATTGGTGTCCTCTATAATTACCTAAAATGTTATTTAATTTGCTTTGGTAGTTTAATAAATTTATAAATTAAAAACTAAGAAAAAAGTTTTGTAGTTCCGATAGAAAAATCAAAAAAACTTTTACGCTTACTTTGACTGGGACTGGCTAGCCAGCGGCGATTGTAAATTTTTGAAAAATTAAAGTATATAATTTTTTTTAAATCAGAATCAACTGTTCTTCCTTAATAAAAACTCTAGACTAAACTTCTAAAACTAAAACAAAAACAACCCCTGGTGTTTCATCAACACATTCTCCTTATTCATAAAAATTTCAAGTGATTAATCGCTCGAACGATTCACTCGATTATTAAAATCGCTCGAGTATCAAGTACTCGATTATTAAAATCATCGGTTTTTCCCAACACTAGTTTTCTTCAATTTCATTTTTAATCTTATTGTTTGAACACCCTGTATTAATAGTTTAAAAATATTATAAAAAAATTATTTTAGGGTCTGCAAGCGTCATTTTAGACATAAGACCTTAAAATGTCGACCAAGCTACGAAATCTGCCTATATCTTGCGTAGTATCCAAAAATGTAAAAATATATAGGGTGTTCCATTTAAAATAAGCAATTAATACCAACGTCCGGTATAACCGGAAGTGCCACCATATTGAATATTTTAGCTGAGTTATCAACATTAGCATAATGTCCAATTTTCAAACTTTCCTATGTATAGTTTTTCATATATAGGCCGAGGCGATTCCCGTTGAGACATCCTCTCTAAAGTATTTCTTAAAAATTATAATCTGGAAGCCATGGCCCCAGCTACTACAATATTTTCTCCAGTAACGTATGCCCCATCATCGGATGCCAGGAAAGCGACTGACCCGCTGATCTCGTGTGGTTGGCCAAACCTAGAAGCAAATATTTTTTTAGATTCCAGTGGGTCATATTCTGGTGAACAACAAGATTAAAGTTCGTTATGTATGTACGTCAAAAGAATATAGGATGTCAAAGCCAGAATACGTCCCAATATTCTGTTTGTGATGTGTTCTAATCTTTTTGGGAATAATTTGAAAGAATCACGAGGATAGGCATATTATGTAAAATTCCAGCATTTAAATTTTTTCTTCCTGTGTATAAAATATGCAAAAAATAACATTTCTCCTCCTAAGATTTTTTATAAATATGTATCGAGAGGAGTAAATCAAAACAAAGTACATACATACATACGTTTTTATATTGTTTGTTTGAAGGTTAGAGACAATGCTGTATCATGAGTGTCGCCACAAATATTTTGTCTAACCACTGGTAACTTCGGGTATTTTATTCTTCTATACTTTATTTTATTTTTGCAAAGTGATATAAGTATTTTGGACTTCCATTGTCTTTATTGATTTATAATACCACCATTTTTTTTTATATGTTCTGTAAGAAAAAACTTTAAAAAAATACCTCTCACGAAGGAGGCGATAACTTTAATGATAGAACTGTAACCAAAAAAGAAATAGAAGCATTAATTTTTTGGACATTTTAGGCATTATTTGACAGGAACTGAAACCATTCTATAAAAATATATTATCTGTCGGTGTTCTGCCGTACAGAAAGCTTTGAATATCGAGAGGGGAAACCAATTTCCGCGGACCTGTTGGTAGATACCTATAAAATGTGCAATACAGTAAACTAACATTATTCAATGTATCTAATTTATTATGAAAACTAAATAAAAATTTTGGATCAGGCGTTACCTACTTCCTCACTTACTTCATCACTGACATTTTCTTTTTTTAGTGTGAATTTCATCATTGTATAAGGTTATTCAGACATCAGGAAATTGAAAATATGCGGGTTGTTATAAGTTAAGCAATATTTGTATAGATTTCAATGTTATAAGAAAAAACATTTTAACGAAAAATTGAGAAAACGATATGCTATCTATGTATTATAGTAAGTTAGTTAAAAACATATACTTACCAACAAAACCAATTTAGAGCGACGGACCGGTTATAAATACGACATTCTAGCGATTGTCGTTTGTTAAATGGGCAAATTCAAAGTTAACCGATGGTATAAGCGCAGTAATTACCGGTATATCATTCCAAATCCAAAACAGTTTAAACACAGATTATTGAACGAGTTCCAAGAAACTTTTTAACGCAACTGTATACTCAAAATTATTACTTAAATCACAAAAAAATTAAGTCCGTTACTGACAGTTCTTTTTATTTAAACTTGTGAAGTGATAAGTTTCCTTCCTGATGACAATGACAATAAGAGTAAGGTAAAAAATTGTATGTATTAAAAAATTAAATATGTGTTTTTTACTATAACTCGTATGGCACATAAATCATTCCGAGTTTGGTGTGTTATTTTGGTTTGGACACATGCTGAACTTTCTTGCAATAATATCCAATTGATTAATTTAAAGATACATATTATGTTTCCCATGCATATGGTACACACTTTCTGCCTGTCACTATTTAAGTAAGATCTGAATCTAAATCTTACCTTCCCATCGGTATTTGGGAAAGAGCTAGCTCCCTAGCTGGACCTTCCAGAGTTAGCTGAAAAATGCAAGAATATTTTATGTATTTTGTATTTATTTTATTCATTATCTAATAATAATATTTACTTGGACTTACCGCACTTGAAAATTTTGTGTCAATCACTCCAGGGCAAATTGAATTTACAGTTATATTTTCAGGGGCCAATTGTATAGCTGCGGCCTTGACTAATCCTAAGAGAGCTGTTTTGCTCACAGAATAAGCTCCTAGCAACTAAAACAATATTTTTTTAAATAAAAAAATATATATTGGGCACAAAAAAATTATATTTTAGGTTAGCGGTTTTCCCAAGTGGCTAACTATTATACAACACAATAAGTCTCGGTTTGTGCAAATTCTTACGGATTGACCGTCTTGGCGCAGTCATAGTATTCTCGCATCGAATTTAAAAGTTACCCGGCACTTCTATTATGGGACTTCAAAAACAGCAATTAAAAGGTTATTTTTGTGTAAGTTTCAAAATTGCCATATGAATATTTTATTTTATTAGCGGTTTTGATTACTCCTAGAAAATTCTGATTTCTTAATTAAGAATTAAGGATTTTTTTTTAAACGATCAATCCAAATTTGCAATGAGAAGGAACTGCCGGAATCTGCTAGTATCGAATGTGTCAAAATATTTTTTTCTGTCTTGGTCATTGGTCATTAAGACCGTGTTGTTAGGGAAAAAAACTTTATTAAAGTAGGCATCAGTGGCAAATTTTCAAATCTGAATCCTTATATGATTATATTTAAGGTTGAATAATAATATTTTTTTCCACTACTAATCATAGAGATTTTCAGCTTGAGAAATCTGTTTCTTAACCTCCTACCAGAAATCATTATTATTTACCTTCATTCTGGCATATGGCAAAACCAACTATCAAACTTTTGAAAGCACGACTGGCACTCTATCTTGGAAAGCGATAAGGATCGCTACGTTATATTCTCCATCGCCATTTCAGCCATATGAGGCTAGTTGCGGAATAGACCGAGCGTAATTATATAGTATGAAATAGCGAAGTGATAGGCATCTATCTATCTCTAACCTTATTTGATTTCCGGTGTGCCAGTCTTTTCTTAAAATGCAACCCATTCATATGAATAGATGTAAATCGTATTTTCTAAATTCATTTAATACATTTTTAAATTTAGAATAATCTATAAATTTACTTACTTACACTACTACTACTTACAGTTTGCAAGTACATAGTTTTAATATTTCATTTTCATTTACAGGCAGAAACACATTTAGTATTTCTTGTTTTGATTTAGCTAGCCCTAAGGCTGCAGGTAAATAAAATTTGTACTCCGGCTATATAAATTTGATAGAATTTTATGGTCAAAGGGTTAATTTGACACATGTGTCAAATGTCAAAATCCGAAATTTTCGGGGTTCTGCGCATGTACAAATCCGGATCCTGGCACCTAGCATCAGTCAGATATGTCAAAACCCGAGCAAACCTGAGAAACTGTCAAAAATGTTACACCGTTTAGAACAAACCCGAACTCGATCGGATGGTTGCCTCAAAGTGACGATTTTTTTTTGTGATTAAGGTAAAACTGAAATTTTATAGACGTTCGAAAAATAAAATTCCGAACGATTGTTACATCCATTTTATGTGTGGTGTAGCACCAACAAATTAGTTATATATTCGTCCAAAACTCATTTCATTTTTGCAGTATTGAATTTGAAAAACCTGTTGCAGAAAGGGCAGCTTCTTAATGTATATTACGCTCTTGACTACTCACATATTAAATACTTATTGGGGTCAAACCAATGTACAACAGCGCTTAGTTTGCAGAAGTCGTCAGATCTCGACGAACCCCTTTTTAAAATTCAGAAAACTGTTTCCAACAGTTGATCATTTCTACGCTGGGATGCAGAAATAATATTCACAAATAAGCAAATCATCAAAAACTAAATTGTACCTCACTGAGAGTTGCTTTTACTCCTTGGACGAATATTTTAGTAGTGATTCATAGACATGTTTCGTGTTAATGTTATAATATGTGTGGTTGTTGTTTTCTTTAGTATTTATCACGATTTTGAATTTTTTCTTGGATTATGTTAACACTTACTAGGAATACCATTATATTTTAGTTTCAATTGATATGTTTTGTGGGAATAATTTTAGGTGTGTTGTTTCTTCTTTTATTCGGTGTTTGTAGTCTAGTTCAATAAGTCTAAATTATATTTGGTAATATTAGATTGTAGGTCCCTTGACAATGTTAACATTTACTTTTTAAATCATTGTAACAATAAAACATTATTATTATTATTATTATACGTTCTTTGTTTCTAAAAGTGGTGCGAAGTACGTCCATGGAATGTACTTTTGCTATCTGGGTAAGTCTCAGGCATAAATAAATTAACTTATTAATTTTTTACCATGGAAATACAATTCAAATGTAGTACAGGCGTGTACCTATACACTGTTCTATAATTTTAGTTATAAACTTACATTAAATGGTTGGAACCCAGCAATGGAAGAAATAAATATTATTCTACCAGACTTGCTTTCTCTTAGTAAAGGCAGTGCTTCTTTTGCCAGCATAAAAGATGATTTCAGATTGGTATCGAAAATCTTATCCCAAGAGCTTTCCGAACACTAAAATTATAAATATGTATAGTTTAAAATTTGAGTTTTTAGATTGGCAAAAATTTTATAGTGAAATGGGGAAAACTGACATATATGTCGTGGTCCGGTGGGAGCTGAGAATTAAAACTTCTCCATAGATAGAGGTGTTTCTACTACTACTACCAAACCTAATTAAACAATTTTATTACAACTTTTTTATTCTAACATGTCACAGTAAATGTGGTTTCCTTATAAAAGTTGTTATGGGAAATGGCTTATTATATGTATTTAAATGGGTGACTCCTTGGGTGCCCTACAGAGCCATTAAATTTTTTTAGACCGTCAAAAAATAGGAATACGACCCCTAAATCCATACCACATGGTACACATACCCCCTTGACAGACCATTCAATCTCAAATCATAAAATATGGTAGCATAACAGCAACGATACAGTGTTGCCAAACTTCAATTTTTGATAGAAGCTAATGAAAAATAAAGTGGCTACCTGCATAGGTAAAAAGGAAAAATATTCTAAATATTTCCAAATTTTTTTTTAACGAAAATTAAAATAATTAAAAATTATTTTAAAAAGAGAAGAGAAAATTTGTGTTTTCATTTAAAAAAAAAATTATAATATTTTAAACATGAGAAAGGAAAAATTTGCAAAATTTTTTACAGAAAATTATATAGGTATTATATTATACATAGTTATAGTATATTATTTTATAGAAGTGTTTTAAAAATTATTTTGAGAAAAATTAAAATAATTAAAAATGTTTTCAAAATTATTTTGAGAAAAATTAAAATAATTAAAAATTATTTTTAAATATAAGAAAGGAAAATTTGTGTTTACAAATTTAAAAAAAAATAAAAATAATTAAAAAATATTTTAAATTAAATTTCTTAGTTTTTATTTTATCTAAGTACAAAATTTTTAAAGAAAATTTCCAATTCATAAAATTGTTTGAAAAATTTTTAATTAATTAATATTTTATTATTAATATTTTCGAGAAAGAAAAATATTCTCGTTTAAATTAAAGAGAGGAATAAGAAAACACTTTAGAAACTAATTTGATAAAAGTTGGGAAAGATAAAATATCCAGGAATTATTTAGATTTATAAATTTTTAAATAAAATTCAAAACTTACTTTTAGAATCTAAAAGAAATCTAAAATTAAATTAAATAAAAATTGTTGTTTGCTTTTAAAACTGTTAGACTACACATGTCTAAAACTAAAACCTGCATTTCTCCCGGAATTCAAATTGGGAAGAATGGTTTATTCTTATAAAAAATTGAAACCTCGCAGCGGGAAGTTCATAGTTCCATAGTGCCATCAGTTTTGATTAGTTAGTTAGTCCAGTTCCAGTAGTTGCGTCAATAACACAAGAAGTCAGTCCAGTCAGTTAGTTGCAAGAAATACTTTTCGGGCGCAAATAATTTTATTTTAATTATTATATGAGGAAGGACTTTTTATACTAAGGTATTACCGGCTATTTCCGGATCGATACGGTCAACGTCCTAGCAAAAGTAAGTGCTGTGCGTAAAAATAATATTTTTTTTTACTGGGAAAAATTTGAAAAAAATTATTCTTGTGTGGCTCCCGATTATTTTTATAATTTTTTACTATTAACAAAAACTAATAATAATAAACAATATTAGGAAACAATAAGTAATGTTTATTTAAATAGTTTAAAATACAACTTAAAATTAAAATTCAAGTAGAACCGCAACCAATCAGTCAAATTTTAATTCTTAATCAAACTCAGAATCGGGCTCTTAAGCCTTATTATATTTCATTTCGCCAAAAAAAAAGTGATTAGCTGTGAACACAGATTCTCTCCGCACTCAGCAAAGAAGAGATTTTGTTACCAGCCACTTCAGTAGCAGTGTCAACCGATGAGGAAGGGCGTAATACGTAAGTTTAGGCCCTAGAAGTGGTGGGTATTACAAACTGTCTCATGTGTAAGGTTCACTTTATGGAACAAAGAAAGGGTATAATCATCCATTGTCCACATGCACTAAATTACAGTAGACATAGCATAGACTAACTTAAACTACAAAGTCAAATTTAATAATTACCTGAATGTCTAAATTTCACAATTCCAGATAAGTGACATAGTGACTTTAGTGGCCTCTGTTTATCAGTGGCAATAAAATATTATTCCGTGGCTTGGGTTTAGCCCCATGTTAAACTGTTTCTTATTTATCAGATTAGAGATTTCTTTAAAACCGAACTATCCGATATTAGGAAACTATCCGATATTTTTTATATTTCTGACAATGTTTCGCGACATGCTCTTCTGCATTCCTATATCACTTATGCAATCTTGGTTTGGGGCCATTGCACTGGTGCCATGGATGTTTTTCGAGTCTAAAGGCGTGCAGTAAGGATAATTGCTAACCTATCTTATCGAGAGGACTGTAGGCATGCTTTTGTATCTTTAAGGATTTTGACTTGTCTTCTCAATTCATCCTGAATTGCCTAATGTATCTCAAGAACAACCTGCATAAGCTCAGGAGACACGAAAATGTTCACTCTTATAGAAAGCGAAATCGAGGACATATAGTACCGACATATAAACGACTCCGGAGATGTCAGGATGGTCCTGGCTAGTGTTGTGATCACTCGAGCGAAAAACCGCTTGATCATTCGATTATAGAAATAACCGACATCGCTTATTAAAAAAACCGCTCGAATTATCTATTCAGGCGAAAACCGTCGCCCGTAACTTATTATCTTTCACTCGATACCCGCGCTTCGCTTGCCGCCGACGGAATTTACCGCTGTAGCGTGATCGAATTAAAAAACTGCTCGTATATTCAAACAGTTTTTCGCTCGATAGGAAATACTCTAGTTAAAAATCAGGCGAAAAATATCGCCGGTTATCTGATAGACCACCTCCGGTCTAAGCGCCGCGCGATCCGATTGGCGACGTTCGAGATCGACGCTGAGCAAGTACACGACATACGTCTTTCTTAAAGGCACATAAACGAGAAGGTGCATATAAAAAAGTATGCTGAATGATTTGGTAAAGTTTTGTTTTAACTGGGTAGCCAGTAGAGTAGTTTAGGTCCCCAATTGTAAATATTAAAAAATTAAAGGATATAATTTTAAAATTTTTAATTACTATAAAGACGAGAAAACTTCTCAAAAATAACATAATAGAAATTGTTAATGAAAAATAACAAAACGAATAAAATGGTTAACAAAATATATAGAAAAATTCGTTGGTAATCTTATAGTAAACATTTTTAAATATAAACAGGAACTTTTTATTATTAAACTCAAGAAGACTTCTCAAAAATAACATACATTATAGAAAATGTTAATGGAAAATAAGAAAACGAGCAAAATAGTTAACAAAACATAGGTATAGACAAATTTTTTGGTAATTAAAAGTAAGCATTCTTAAATTTAAACAGGAACTTTTAGGTAACTATGAATACATGAGTATATGAATTTAAAAAAATAATAACCAATTTTCTTATTTTGCCAGTCGCGTAACTAAGCCTAAATTTTTGAAGTGCACACAGTGGGCACCTGATAATTTAAAGTGGAAGAATTTGACAGGCTATTTTAAATATCTACTTATTTTATGCTCGTAGATTGAGAAAGATGTGAAGAAAAATAACTCTTGGTAATACTTTTTGTTCGGGTTAAAAACGCACAATAATAAACCCAAACAATAAATACATATTTGTGTGATTTTTTGCAGTTTCTTGTTTGGTATCGAGACACGTGGTAAAAATTCATTATTCACAAATAAATAAATTTCTGGAATTTTTTTGGTGACACTATAATTTTTTAGCTAAACCTGTGCCCACCCGTAGTTACGTGCCTGCTAAATACCCGACCTGATCACATGTAAAGGGCTAGGCAGCCCGTTAAGCAGTCGGTGACGTCATCGCTTCGTAAATTGGAATTTCAGGCGATTCACTCCAGCGATTAACTCGATTATTAAAATCGCTCGAGTATCAAGTACTCGATTATTAAAATCATCGGTTTTTCCCAACACTAGTCCTGGCTTTCTTGGAAGTGCCTCTTTAATAAAATGCCACATCTTCTTCAGGAAATGACCCCAATTGTTCCTGGGCATGTTTTAAAGTATTATCTCCTCAGTAAGGGATTCTATAGTACTGTTGAATATTTTAATCATGACTTTACTGATTGACTGCATTGTCAATTTTAACATGTTGTGAAGTTTTCTTCTCGTTTGATTTTTATCAACTTGTTTTAAATGTTCCTACCTATATGTAAAGTTGGGAAAATATTAGTGTAATTTTTCATGAAATGTTTTAATCTTATTGACGTATGTAAATACTGGAGTTGTATATTGACATAAATAAATGATTTGATTTGATGATTTGATATTAGGACACTCTCTAGGTAAAAAAAAGTATGCATGCTTTCTCTAGGACACTCAAGAAGTCACCCATTTAAATATAATAAACCATTTCCATAACACCCTATACAGGGTGTTTTTTAATTGAGTGCCAATACTTAAGGTTGTAAATTGTTGGGTGATTTTAAGAAGGAAAGTTAATATTAACATATTCTGTTCTAAAGTTCTTCATTTTTGAGCTACAGAATGTCAAAATTTAAACAATAACTTTTTTATCATAATTATAATTTTTATGAAATTTTGTACACACTATTATCAAACAGAAATAATATGTTTCTTTTGTAGTTTTTTACGTAGAATCCAGTGACATACTCAGATTATTTCTATAATCATTAAGGAGCATTTTTGATAGTGAATGGTTGAATAGAAAAAAACGGTAAGCATATTATAAAAATAAAAATTAGTAGGCTGGGTAAAGCTTCATAAATTTTGACGTTTCTTTTCATAAAGACAATAGGGTTGGCATTGATTTTTCATTATTAAATAATTATTATTAGAGTAAGACATAAAATCTGATAAAAAATGCTAAATTTTAACTGACATGCATTTTACTTATGGGCTTGCAGACGGAAATGCATACGAAGCCAGGCGGATATACCAAGAGCGGTATCCAAATCGCGTACTACCCGATCCGAGAACATTTTCTAGGATTCATAGACGTAAATTTCATAAAAATATCTACCTAAGAGTGATATAATTATGATATAAAAAGTTATTGTTTAAATTTTAACATTCTGTAGCTTAAAAATGAAAAGCTTTAGGACATATGTTAATATTAACTTTTCTTCTTAAATTCACCCAAGGACAGAGTTGTGAAAGATACTTCAGAAAAGTAACTAGTTACTTTATAGATACTTTTACATAAATGTATCTAGATACTTAAAATCAATAGTTACTTTTTAACAAAAGTATCTTAGTTCTTAGTTACTTGGTTAAAGTAACTAGTTATTGTAACTAAGATACTTGAAAAGTAACTAGTTACTTTGATTGTAACTAATATACTTTAAAAGTAACTAGTTACTTTGATTGTAACTAATATACTTTAAAAGTAACTAGTTACTTTGATTGTAACTAATATACTTTAAAAGTAACTAGTTACTTTGATTGTAACTAAGATACTTTTGAAGTAACTAGATATTCCGAAAGCTACAGAAAGTTACCAGGTAGTGAAAACATTATCTATAATTAAGTTACATGAAAAAGTACACATCAATTAAGTAATAAAGATAGACAGCACAACTTTATACTAAGATTTTAGAAAATATATTCATGTTAAGGCTCGATACCTCAATAACATTAAAGTTATATTTGGAAGAGAGAAATGGACAGGTACGTAGTCGGGGTCATTTTCATCCCCAGATGGCGCATATGGATCAGGAATAGTTTCTGTATCTGACATTGACATAATATCTTTTTCGGTATTCATCTGAAAAATATTATAATATAAATATTGAACGAATAGAGTGCTGGGTGCTGCTTAATTCTAGCAGAATCACTAAATTGTGGACAAGTTTGATTAGTTCCATAGGTTAGTTCATAAAATCATATGCTATAATAAATATTTTTGATTGATTTTCTTAACAACCACTTTTTAAAATTATCTCTTACGCCTACTTATCATCCTAATTAATAATATGTTATATATACTTTGTCCTTTATAACCATAGTTTATAACTTACCTTACAGAAAAAATAATTCACATAAACCGAACTTCTATAATACCTGCAAACAACGCACTATTACTATTCAATAGAAAACTCGACTAGTTGTAATAGCAGAATAAGTAGAAATTCCTAGAAGTTTCGCGTTCGAACAGCTTTGATGTTCACAGCTCGCCGCCCGGCCGACCCTTCTTCGTAAAAAAAATATATAGTGTGCATTTTTTGTTCAACCAAAGTGTTCAACTAACCTCTTAAAGTATCTTAGGTACTTTAATAGTATCTTAGTTACTTTTAAAGTATCTTAGTTACTTTTTAAAGTATCTTAGCTACTTTTAAAGTAACTAGTTACTTTTGAACTGTATAGTTACTCCTAAAAAGTAACTAGATGCAAGATACTTTTCAAAAGTAACGCAGTTATAGTTACTTTTGGCATAATTAAAAAAGTATCTTAGTTACAAAGTATCTAGTTACTTAAAGTAACTAGATACTAAAAGTATCTTTTTTATTGAGTTACTCACAGCTCTGCCCAAGGATTCACAACCTTAAGTATCGGCACTCAAAAAAAAACCCTGTATAAGTAAATAAATAAAATTACTATTGTCAACTTATCTTTAAATAAACTTACATCTAGAACACCGCCAACTTCCGGATTCACAGCAGCATTTGAAACTAAAATATCTAGACCACCTTGTCTTTTGGCCTACAAACATAGATTTACTTAACAATATACAGGGTGTCCGGGAACATGTGGGAAATCTCCCGGATATGAAGAAAACACGTGAAAAGAATACTATAGGTTCATATAAACTTCTTTCGTATCGGCCTCCTCTTCGGAGATATGGGCTCCCAAAGAGCACCAATGGAATCAAGTTTTTACACATAATTATTGAACCACCTGGTATATTTCAATTATTTTTTAATATGATGTATACCAGGTAAGACCCGTCAAATTACTGCCCAAGAAACTGTTGTGAATTACTCACAGCTGCAGGGACGGACTAGCTGTAACACTCATGGGCCCATTTTTTTTACGCCCTGTATGATGAGAACTTTGGACAATGTTTTTTACATACCTTTAACTATTGGCTAAAAATTAAGTACTTTTCATTCATGTCGCTAATCCTAACCGTTTTCGAGAAAACGTCATTTTATTTACACTGTGTCCCCTAACTGCTCATGGGCTAAATATGAAAAAGCGGAATCTTGAAGGGTGAACATTGGATCGGAACAAAGATGTATCTTTTATTGAAATACCCGAAGCACATGATGTATATGAAATACCGTTTTTTCGAAAACGGTTAGGATTAGCGACATGAATGAAGAGTACTTAATTTTTAGCCAATAGTTAAAGGTATGTAAAAAACATTGTCCAAAGTTCTCATCATACAGGGGGTAAAAAAATGGGCCAATGAGTGTTACAGCTAGTCCGTCCCTGCAGCTGTGAGTAATCCGTTTCTTGGGTAGTAATTTGACGGGTCTTACCTGGTATACATCATATTAAAAAATAATTGAAATATACCAGGTGGTTCAATAATTATGTGTAACAAACTTGATTCCATTGGTGCTCTTTAGGAGCCCATATCTCCGAAGAGGAGGCCGATACGAAAGAAGTTTATATGAACCTATAGTATTCTTTTCACGTGTTTTCTTCATATCCGGGAGATTTCCCACATGTTCCCGACACCCTGTATAAATCTACTAAGAATTGTTGGTTTCAACAGATAAAATCTTTCAAAGTCTCCTTTTAGAAAAGCTTTATTGAGTTCAAACTTTTATGTGGATGCAATGTCATATTGAATAAATTATATAATTGGACAGCTATTATAGGAGGTACCTACCTAACTATACATATATAGGTAAGAGGAGACACATTTATTTTTAGTTTGTTGTACCTGCAATAACCAATTAGGGTTTATTTCATTTCATATATTTGTCAGAAAGTAATCTGCGGCCCAATAAATACATTATTCCTTAGCCAATTTTTATTTACTCGAGTTTGCTGGTTAATTTAAATTTACACATTAAACAATTTACATTGTTATTACAACTTGACTTGAACACAATTTTAAAATGATTTAAAAGAAATGTGTACACACAAAGTAAATTTCATAATCAGTACCTATATTTATAAGTGATTCAAAGTTAGTTTGGAAGAATAAGTGTATCGATTGGTATACATAATTTAATAATCATTATAATTCTATTGTAAAAGGTATTTTTGAATATTACCTTAAGTTAGATTTTAGCTAAGGTAGCCTTAACGTTAAGCTAAACCTTAAAAAAACTATGTCTTAAATTAATTTGGGAGTCAATTGATGCTTTAAGTGGAAGATTACCACATACTTACAGATCCATTCCTTTAGATGAGAGTTAAAAAGAACTTTAATATGTATACTGTCAGTCAAACTTGTGTTGAGGATGACTTATGTCATTCTGTACCTTTAGGTGACTATGAAATATCAGCCCTTAGTAAGGCCCATAGCTGATTAGTTTAGTACTTAGAAATAATTTTTTTTTAGATATATTGTGATTTTATTAATTTAGACAATTCATTAGCATTATATTCTTACTTTATTTATATTTCAGTAAAATAATTAATGTATATGATCAGTTCAGTTAAGTATACAATATCACAGAGTTAAAAGTGATTCTATCTATATAGGTACAGATATTGGATTATTTCAAATTTGTAACAATAGAAATTAGAAGGTCAATGCAGGCTGTATTATTTATTAGCACCTCAGAGCAACAAGCTGTTGAAACCATAAAAAAAACTAAGTTCAATTAATGTTCTTTTGTATTTAAATTTAAAAAGAAGTTTTTTGAAACCCAAAATTTATGTGTGCTTACCTCATCAAATAACTTTTGTCTATCTTCTGCTTTTCCAACGTGACAGACTAAACCTGTAACTTTTAGACCCTGGTTGCTCAATGATTTTGTAGCTTCTTCAACATTCTTTGCTTTTCTACTACTTACTATCACTTTAGCACCCTCACGTGCCAGCCTCTGAGCAATCGCAAAACCAATCCTTAAAAAATTAATAAATTTAAATATTAATTCCAAAAATAATAGGTTTATTCCTATGTTAATTAAAAATTACCCATCGGTAGATGCTGTTACAATTGCTGTTTTTCCAATCAAGCGGTTTAGAGACATTGCGTAGAAATGTTATTTGAACTAATTAAAAATTCTCAAAAAGAACAATTCTTTAAAATTATTACCGTAGAGCTTGTTATCGGTATCAAAGAACATTAAAATTGTATTTATCTTGTCCAAGTAGTCCCCGTTTCAGTTCCAAATTCCAAAGTTTAGTACAAGTTTAGTACGAACATAGAGAAAAGATAGGTCGACTCCATCAATTATCCATCTTCTAATCGCTATAGGGTGGCGCATGATACGGTCACTCTTCCCTTGTCTAAGGTGGCGCTTGTATGTGCCAACCTATAAATCGTCTGTCGCCTAACCTAAGCGTTGCCAGGTTTAAAAAGGTTTAACTAAATCTGGTGATTTGTTGAGTATTCGTGATTGGTGAAAAACTTTTTAAAAAAGCCCGATTTCTGGTGATTTTTTGGTGTTTGGCGAATTCTAGTAATTTTTTAGTTCATTTGCATATTTTTTGTTAACAGGATGACCAGGGTTGTTAATGTCACAGAAAAATTGAAATCACTACATTGATTTGTTACGTCGCAAACGTACAATGTAACATTTATTACGTAATTTACTACCGTAGTAAATGTAATTTGCTACATGCATTACTATGTAGTTTGTTACATTTACTACATTTGCTACATTTACTACTTTCATCTTTCATTTTTAGAATATCTTTTTTAGATCAAATCGTAGAGCAAAAAGCAACACAAGAACAATAATCAAAAACTATTATTTTCTATATTCGTTGTCTTCGTTAAGGCCGTAAAGGCCGTATTGACTAGGCAATTTTTTCTCTTGCGCCGGCAATTATAATGGCACGTATTCATGCGCAGTAAACCGTTTTCGATCAGCTGGAGCATTGTCAACGGTCAGAACAGCAGTGGGTACTGTCGAAATCTCTAAAATATCCCCAGAATTAGAGATGTGCAAACCTGTTCGTTTTGATTACCAGTTAAAGCAGCTACTGCTATTTACAAATAGGAGGTGCAAAAAGTTGCTGAATTAGCAGTCCATAAGTTTAACAAAGAATGTATACTGCTAATTTAAGTACCAGGTTTAAATGGCCATTACCTGTTCATACCTGGTTCGGCCAAATAATAAACAGTTAAAAATAACAGAATAATCCATGTCTACCCAATTGCGCCGGCAAGGGCAATTAAAATGGCGCCTGCCCCATTTCTAGTAATGAGAGACAGCTGATCGGGAACAGTGTACTGCGCATGAATCCGTGTCATTTTAATTGTCAGAAGAGTAGAATTTCTGACTGTAGTACGGAGAACGGTGTACTGCGCCTGAATCCTTGAATTATAATTGCCATTGCTGGCGCCATAAAAATTCCCGAGTGTAATAAGGCCTTATTAGACTCGGCAATTTTTTCTCTTGCGCCGGCAATTATAATGGCACGTATTCATGCGCAGTAAACCGTTCTCGATCAGCTGGAGCATTAATTGTCAATGGCAGAACAGCAGTTGGTCCCTTTGAATCATAGACAAAGGAAGAGAGGGGACGCGTAAAACCAGAAGCTATTTTGTTACCGCCTGGCTCCTTATCGGATTTAGCAGTGGCGTTACATGAATATTTTCTTAGTATTATCCCAGTACAAAATTATTATTTATGGAATATGGAAGTAATATTTTTATTGAATTGAATTTGTATATTGTGTCCCTTACTGAGTACAAATGTTCTTCTGCTTCTCAATAATTTATGAATGCTTAGTAAATATTAATTTTATTAGCCAAAAATATAATTTCATATACCTAGGAAAGGTTGTGAAATTTAAAGACTATGACCTTCAACGATTCAAGACAAACGTTAATCGCTTTCTTTAAAAAAATAACACTGGTATACATTCGAAATAATATAATGCTTTCACTAATAATTAACCAAAATTAAATAAGAAATAATTTAATTTTGTCAAAATATACAAATCATGCAGGTACGCCATTGAGTGACACAGCCTCTCCAAGGGCAATTACCTGGTTCTTATTAGAAATCTTGAATGAAAAGTGCAACAAATCTAGTACAAATTACAAAGAAAGGTAGCTTCAACTATGGGCTTAATCATAGTTTCAAATAATATATATTGCTAAACTTACAAGGGAGATATCTAATATAAAATAAATGCATGCAAAAAATACAATTTCAATATTTACCGATGGGAAGTAATTCCAAGCTTCTTTCATTCATTACGGCTTTTACAGCTATAGGCACAACAATTCAACATTTTTCTGTAAATAAACTGAATTCTTATAATAGCTCTTCTCACCACAAATCACCAAAATACATTGGGTGCCACCTCGATTGTCTGGCTCCCTATCAATGGCGGCCGATCAATTTTAGGTAACACTTTCTGCGACGGCCCGTAAATCGGAATTATTCGTCCCCTCTCTTCCTTTGTCTATGATTCAAAGGTTGGTCCTGTCGAAATCCCTAAAATACCCCCAGAATTAGAGATGGGTAAACTTGTTCATTTTGATTACCAGTTAAAGCAGCTACTGCTATTTACAAATAGGAGGTCAAAAAAGTTGCTACGCATTAGCAGTCCATAAGCTTAATAAAGAATGTGAACTGCTAATTTAAGTACCAGTGGGTTTAAATGGCCATTAGCTGTTCATACCTGCTTCGACCAAATAAAAACAGTTAAAATAACAGAATAATCCATGTCTACCGAATGGCGCCGGCAATGGCCATTAAAATGGCGCGTGCCCCATTTCTGGTAATGAGAGACAGCTGATCGGGAACGGTGTACTGCGCATGAATCCGTGCCATTTTAATTGTCAGAAGAGTAGAATTTCCGACTGTAATACGGAGAACGGTGTACTGCGCATGAATTCTTGCAATTATAATGGCCATTGCTGGCGCCACAAAAATTGCCGACTGTAATATTTAATTTCGATAGTGTGGTTTGGTTTTAGGAGTGATTTTTTAATATATGCTCAAAATGAACGGATATGACACCACAGTTCAATTTGTAGAATTGTGTAGAGAGGAGAAATGGGAGTAACTAACTCATTCTGCAAACTGTCAATTAAATCCTCTATCAATATGTTAACACAAGATACCAGGGTTTTTTTATAAGTACAACACATGTCTGCTTAGAATCAATAATTTAAAGAAACAATATATTATGTCTCTCGAGAACTAAACACTACCAAGAAAGCCATGAAACTCTGAACAAGTTACCGGAACCGTATAAATCACAACTTCAACTTCAACAAGTACTGGATTTTAGCGACATGAACAAGTTACAGGCTTTTATGATATGATATCTGGTGATTTTTCATAACGATTTCTAGATTTACATTTTTTCACGTGGCAACACTGCCTCCATGGCGGCAGTGTCTGGTACACGGACGCCGGTGTTTTATGTTTTCGTTGATGCACGGATGATCATGCGCAGAAACCGGTGGAATCACCGTCAGTCAGTGTGTTAACATACTTTATTCGTACACGGATGACATCAGTTCTTTCGTATTATCGATTTAAATGAAATTAAAAATGTAATAAGACTATGCTTTTTTCGAAGACTTTGCACATTCAAAATGAATAGGTGACTATGCTTGTTTTATTTTGATTGCGTTTGTGATCTGTGACACTTGTCGTTATTAAAAAGAATTATTATTATTTAGAAATTTATTTTATTTTAAGCTACATATAGGTACACTGTTATAGAAAAAGCGTGCAACGTGCAACACTTGCGTAAGGCCAACTTTTATACACTTGTTCAGTTTGTAAGCTCCTCACTCCTGTATAATAGTCACCTGTTTTAATGTCCAAGTCTATTACTTCACCAAGGGCGGATCCAGAACTTCGGTTTGGGGGGGGGGAGGGGTCATACATGGAAAAGTTACGAAAAGTAATACCCTGTCGCGTTAAATTGATGGTTTGGGAGGTCATGACCGCGGATACGCGCTTGTACTTCGCACATTATTGTGACATAAAACTACACAACACAAACTTATTACGATTACTTAAAAATTTCTCGAAACTTGCAAGACACAGAAAATACTTAAAAACAGACGTTTACGTACTGCCCTTGCTGTCATAAAATATTGAATATGAAACGACTATTCAATGGTTATTCCTATTCCGTATATTCCTTGTCTAACGTTAATCAAACACAAATAGGAACTGCTTTCTGGCATGATCATCCGTGCATGACCGAGAACATAAAACACCGACATCCGTGTACCAGACACTGCCATAATAAAAACATTTTATTGGTTAGGTTAGGTATATCATATTTACTTCATATTTAAAAAACTTTTGTTATTTTTTTAAATTATGGAACTACAAGATTTAGAAGACGACCGATTGATAAAAGAAAAACTTCAGAACCTACACTCCAGTGTGGAAAGAATTAAAGGAATTTTAGATGTAGCTCTAAGAGCAGATGTAGAAAAGTTTTCATTAAAAGATAAGGTAGACTTTGATCTATTTCTTATGTATACACTAAACACATTATACTGGATGTATATTCGAACTAAGGGAGAAGATCCTGCTAAACATGATGTCAAAAATCAACTGAATAGGATAAAGGAATATATGCTCAAAGCTAAACAGGTAGGTAGGTACTTAGGTAAGTAGGGGATATAGAGGATAGTTGATAAATAGGGATATTTGATCACATTCTTTAACAATCTTATTAATTTTTCCCAGTTTTGGTATTTCAGGTTCAAGAGTCACATGAAGGTAACTGTTTTGTGTGAAGATTGTGCAAAAAACAGATCGGTTGCAGTGCTTCATTTGATATCTGGAAATAAGTAAAAGTAAATAATAGAGCTTCTAATATTTTTCGGTTTATTTTTGCACTTTCTCTCATATTTTAAATACTAGACTAAGCAGTTATTAATTCTTGGGTCGGCAAGCTAAAGCATATATCGTCGGCTTACTGCCAAAACAAGATAAGTACATTTTTACCATTTTTGCGTTAAGTGCATTTTCGTAACCATTATGGTTATAAAAGTATACTGTAAAAACCAGATAAGTGTTGGACAATCGAAAACTACTGAAAATGTAGGCTTGTTTTAGCAATAATTCATTTTGCTCAAAACTGTACAGCTAAAACAAGTTAAGTGCACATTTAACGAAAAGTAAGAATTTCATCTGCAAAAAGGGAATTAATTCTTCTGGAAAAACAGGTTAGATGCCAATTAACTTATTTTGGCTGTTGAAGTTAAGGAGATTCTTAGAATGACTATTCGTATAAAACAGATAAGTGTCAATTATCTCATTTTTGCAGTTTATTTCATCGTTATATTAGCATGCTTTGAGTGCAAAACGAGATTAGTGTCACTTATCTTTTTTTTCCTGAATTATCTGATGTTACTCTATTTGGTTCAAAAAAATCCCAACTTAATGATTATAGAACAAAAGTTTCTGGAAAGTGGATACAGCTATATGGAAGTAGACAGCATGCACAGTGCCATTGAACGGGCCCAGAAGTATGTTCCTGTGTTTACTATGCATGATTGGTTAACAATATTTCGCATGGCCAGAACAACAGCATCAAAAAAGAAGCCGTTTCTTGTACAGGAACTCAAGTTTCAGGATTTTCTTGACTTAGACAGCATTTCTAAACTTATGAAAAATAAGGTGAGAAGCGTCAATAATGAAAAGGTAAACTGGCTTAAAGTAAAATGTTTTCGTTACCAAAAAGCTAAACCAGGAATACTTGTGGTATGATCATACCTCGGACTACAAAGAAATAAACGTTTTTGGGAGGAGTCGAAAAATACCCAATTTGAAAGAAATAACGTTAAAAAACGCGTACACGAAGATGCGACCCATAAGTTCAAAAAAAAAAGAAGATTTATTGAAGTTGTGCAAATCGGGAGTGATTCCAGATGAATTTCATGCATATTATTATAATATACCATCATCCAACGATGTTCAAGACGTGATTCCTGAAGCAGCTCTTGAAGATAGTGATCCTGAAGTTGATATTTAACTTAACGACAAGTTTCAAAAACTGCCAATAATTTCAGCCAAAATAGGTTAAGTACAGCAAAAAAAAATTGTTCTACTAATTACACATTTGCTAATTATTATTTTTTTTATTTCTGGTTATAATTATGTTTATAGTACTACAATCTATGTTATTTTATCACTTAATAAATGTTTTTTTTCATGATGTTGTTTTAGTTTAGGTTAAAACTTTTAAACTTCATTTACTCAAAACTAACAAAATGTAACTTATCTGGTTTTGGCAGTAACCCGACGATATGTAAGTCATGAAAAACCGAATTGTGTTTTTTCACGTCAACTTCCATAATTTTATGTAAATCTTAGGCTAACTTACATAAGTCTCCATAGTCTATTTTGTGGCACATCAAGGTTCTGTTTTGAAAAATATATACTATGTACCTATAATTAATTAGTTATTACCCTTTTAATACATTTTGTATTCCTCCTGTAAAGTTACCATTTCGGACTTGTTGTTCTTTAGCTTGCCGACCCGAAAATTGTGGTTTTGGTTTAAGTATACAGGGTATAATGAAATTGTCCTTCACCATTGAAATTTTGGAAACGGTCAGAGATAGGAAGTTGGTATAATAATAATATGCTGCAAAAAAATGAAAAAATAAATACAAGGACTTTTAAAATATTTGTTTCAGATTTTATTTTTTCCCGACTTTGTTCTTCAAAGAGATGTCCAAAAATAAATTTCACCATCCACTTAATTTTTTTAAATATGGGAATGGATTTTTTTGTTTAAATTATGAGAGAGAAACTAAATCTACTTTCAGTGGTATACTGATTTTCCGATGTTTTGTTCCTTAAATTGACCATCTTCATTAAAATATACCCCTAGTATGTTCCTATAATTTACTTTTGTTCCAAAAAATTTGGTTTAATTCGAAACTGTAAACTCAATGCCCTTGTTAAAAAGTCTTAAAAGAGTGCTGACTTTAAGAGTCAATTTTATTTGTATTAATAAAATAAATTATTTGTAGCGTCTGTTCAGGTTTGTTTGGTTCTGTTCACAAATTTAACCAACTTCATATCTCTTACCGTTTGCGAAATCCCAATGGTGAAGGACAAATTTGTAATACCCTTTATATTGAAGTTGTTCTATGTTCTTAAGGCAAGTTACAGTTTATCGTTTTTTGAAGTAAATGCTTATAGGGATACTTGGTCGCAATATTTGAATTCCAAAGTATTTGATCAAGTATCACAAACATGTTTTAGAGAGTGTTGTTATGAGGTGTTGTTTGGTTGAGAATATAGTAGATATTTTTAATTAAATATTGGTTAATTGTCTAATTAAATAATGTTATCTTTCCCATTCCTGGTTGAAGTAGGAGAGGTAGGTACTTTCAAATTTTTTTCTATCAAATATATTTTATTGAATTGGTTTCTCCCTTACCCTATGATCAAGTATCCCTAGTATACTTAGTATATTGACTTTAACATAAAAAATAGGTACACGTGTACGTGTCTATCTATAAAGTTTTAAAAGAACTCTTGGTTTGTAATATCAATTAGAGTTTGTACTATTATGTTTGCTTGAAGAAGAATAAAACTGTGATCCAATATCCCCTAGTGCCCCTACTAAGTTAGCTTTAGAATTTGATAAATTTTATACTTGACTATCCGAGAATAGCTATACCATTTTAAATAGCTTCTTTTAGCAAATACAACTGATTTTCATTGCTCGCCGCTTTCTTTAAAAAAACCATATCTCTGCTAGCCTCATCTCAATAAATAAATAAATAAGCCTGCAGACACACTTCATCTTTTTGAAGTTTTGCTTGTGCCATTTTTTTTGGCTATTTTGTTGCTAAATTTATTACCCTATTTTCAATTTCATTGTTCGCCGTTTAAAAAAAAATGTTACTGTTAGCTTGATCTCAAGCCAGCACTTCGTCATTTTGAATTTTTTTTTGTGCCTAAGTATTGTAAATGTTATTGCTCGTAATCATGCAAAAAATAGGGAAGAGTAAAAAATGTATCATCCCCTATCCCTACCCCATTCACTCCGGATAAGATATCTCGTAGGGTGCGGATTGGTAGGTCATGCCGCAATGAGAGGAACCAAAGGGTTGATCGTGGATCGCAGTCCGGAAACCATATTAAGCTGTAGGTCTCCTGGGGAATCGGGCGAACGAAAATGAAAGAAATTGAGAAAAACTTAAATTTGAAAATATTAAAGTTTTAATAAAAATTGCCATAAGCTATACGTCCGTAAAGTTATATGGCTTACAGGTTTCCAGCTGCCAGTAATGAAAACTCCCAGCTTTGTCTTGTAAATAACGAAAATTTTCGTTTTTTTATCGTAAATAACTCTAACTCTAACTGTTATATGTCTAATTTTTCATTTTTATATTTTTAGGCACATGATAGGCAAACAATAAGGCCAAAAGTGGACCAAGCGGTTGCTGGAAGATTTGTGAAACATGGAATTAATTACAAGGACTCAAAATATGATGATTTGCCACCTAATAAAAAGATTCGATTCAAAGATTAACATTTTTAAAAATTTCATTCATAAATTTGATTTATTTGATTTATGGCAGGTTAATTGTGAATAAATCATTTTTGTCACAATAAAAAGTGTCTGATTAGTTAATCGCGTTTAAAATATTTTGGCAAATGTTAAAAAAAACAACTTTGTCGTTAGTACTTTGAATGAAGATTTACCGAATCATAAAAGTCGTACTCGATGTTGGTAGATGCACACGTGTGTGCGCTGGTTGCGCCGCCACCAATTTTATAGTCCATTCCCAGCAAACTGTTTATTTGAAGATTATAAATTTTACACGATAAAGCGAGGTAAAATATGGATACACATGCTGTTATCGAATTTTTATTTTTTTTTTGATCAAACACAAGCACTATAGGAAATATCCTTTAGGGCACTCTGAGAGTGGTGCGTGTGCGCAAGAAGCGATTCACGTTGGTTTTGAATCGTTGGAAGTTATATTCGTTGGGAAAAACGACCTCGGGAAGGTCGTTCCACAAGGATGAAGTCCTCCAGATGAGAGAATTCTTAAATAATGAAGTTCGAGAAGTACTAAGCTTAACCACATATGGATGGGCGGCAGTGGTTCGTCTTGTATTTCTGTTATTCGTCGCTCTAAGCGGAATTAAGAGGGCAAGGTCAGCCGAGCACCTTCCATGAAAATATCTGTAAAAGAGAGTCAAATCCCCAACCTGTCTTCGATGTTCTAGGCTGTCGAGGTTCTTCGTCAGCTCGTGGTCTCCGATCAGACGAATAGCCCTCCTTTCGATGGAATCCAGTAGCCGAAGAGTATGTTTGGGTGCAGAGCTCCAAACATGAGAGCATTGCAGCAGAGCAATTGCAGAAAAATAACCATTAATGGCGCTTGAATTTAATGAGCGTCATTTTCATATAAATCCGCGTGCACCACTTGCATAGATTACCTTCCCATGTTAAAGATTTCACTGTTCTAAATTGTGATCGCCAACAATCTGATATGAATCATTTTTCTAGTCTATAAACAGAGTTTTATATTTTCAGCCTTAACTAAAAATCTATAATATCTCTATAATAAAATTGGGTGAAGTGGGTTCATGACAAGATTGTATTCTCTCATCAAAATTCATAAACCTGATAACCAGTGGCGGTTCTTCCACAGGAGCACATGCGCACGTGAACCCCCAAAACAAAACGAATAAAAAATATTAAGTTATATTCATTGAATATTATTTATGGTATAAATAAGTCCGACCCTCCCTAATATTTTATCGTACCGTCAAACTAAAAAAGTCCGACCCTCCCTAATATTTTATCATCCCGTCAAACCAAACTGTATAGATCCGGCAACCGTGCCTCGGACGAGACTTGCTCGCACGTGCGATTAAGTAGTGCAGTTTCTCTGTAGTAACAGGTGGCAGCAGGGGATAGCGGGGCTATGGCGATTTAACATGGAAAAGGCGCACAGTTTTTGTGTGCACCGCCCTGCCCTGTTGTCTGTTCGTGCATCTAGTTAGAAATTCGAGCGTGTATGTTTTAATATTTTAATATTATATATTTATTAAATTAAAATGAATAGTTGGCGGTGGACTATTTAAGAAATAACTATAGCTCTTCGAGTTTGGAGCAAAAAATTGACGTGAAGAATGCGGGAACACCTAAACTCGAAATTAATTTAACGCAGACCACAAAGGGTAAATCTAGGGACTTTATTAGAAAGTTTAAACATGAAATATATGAAAAAAAATTTATAGAGGATATTCCCAACTTAATGAGGCTGTTATCGATCAATTTTCTACAATTACGAACCGAAGAATGGACTTTACGTTTAAGCACCATTGTGTATTGTATTGTCGATAAATGTTGTGTATTTCGATAAATGATACTCGATATGATTTTAAACTATTTTATTTAAGGATTTAAACTAAAAAAACATTGAAAATATGAAGAGTGCCAACTTGTCAGTCTCGTGGCTAGATTCGTTCTCGTCATAAAACAGTTAACTATTGTTCTCGTCTTGGTTGCGCTTAATGACGAGCCGTAGATGGCGTAGTGGTATTAGACATCATTCGGTTTCCTTGATAAGTCGTAGATGGCGGTAGTAGTATTGGACATCATTCGGTTTTCTTGATAGCTCGTAGATGGCTTTAGAAGTATTAGTAGTGGGCTGTATAAATATTGTTACGAGGCTTGCATGCGATGACGTTAAGATCCGAGAGCTATACACACTAAGAAAATCTTCCTTATTTTCCAAAAGTTGTATTTCCTTGTGTAAAATTAAAAAATAAATAAAAATATGTTTTATCTAACGCATTTTCTTATTACTTTTTTCTTTCTACATATAAAACGCCTAGAAAGTAATTGTTTGGTCGTTACACAAAAATATAATTTCACCATACTTGTGAACCCCCTCTATCATACGTCACGAGCCGCCACTGCTGATAACCCAATCAGACCAGTTGTTTCGTTTGTGACGGCTCTTACAACCAAAATATCTATCGATATTTACTTTAATTAATTAATACACATTGTAACTTCAAACCTAAACATAGCATAAAAATTTCTTATACATTAATTAATAATATTAAAAATCTTCAAGTTAATACCAACGCGAAATTAGTATCATTTGATGTCGCAAACTTATTTCCAAATACCGCCGCTTAAAGTTATTAAGTTAGTCGAGAAAATACTTTCCGCTAATAAAGTCAATACAGTAGACACTCGATGGTGTGAACCGAAAAAAACAACGTCCGTTCACATTATCGGTTTATTCACGTTAACGGAGGTTATATTTAATATGTTAGAACTTTTTATAACCAACATAATAAACATATAAATTAGTAATAGGTACTCATTAAAAAAAACAGTAGGTAACAAATTTAAAAAAAAGGGATAAAGAATTCTTTTTTGTTCAAAAATCAGAAATTTTTGTTTGTATTCGAGGATTTTTAATTTTCTGCATAATGGCTTTGTCTCTTAGCCTTTTTATAACTACAATATCATTATTATCAATGTCACTTTCCTCAGCCCACTGGTTTACTACATTTAAAGACTCTATAACTCTATCTAGCGAAACCAATGGAGTTGATGATTCCGGATTTTCTTCAGCTATCGCAATCTCATCGCGTTGACAGTCCTCAGTATCTTCAACTTCAAGTTAAAAAAGTGATTCGCTGCTTTTCAGTTTTCCTACCAGCTGCAGTTTTCTCCGCCGCCGAGACAAATGTTTTGTCTGGTAATAATTTCCAGTAAAGTCCTGTTTCATCAGCATTGTGAAGTTGGTCTAATGTGATACCAAGTTCTTCTACTTTGTTTTTGGATTTTAAATGAATCCACAAGTTGTGGCTCTGAAGACTGTTTCTCTCCAGAAATTTTCAAAAAGAGGATTCCAAATCTCTTTTTAAAGTGTTGTAACCATCACTCAATTTGTAAATGGATTTGCTTTGCTTTTTACTTGATCATATCCCCACTTAAAATAACTTTGCTCCAGGATAATCCACTTATATATTTTTTTTTCATTCTGGGAAATCCCGAACCCTTTAATAATAATAATAATAAAATAAATAATTCTTGATTTTGCAACACCATTGGCCAAATACTTTACCCTTCATTTAATCCTTGGATCACTATCGATTTTTCATAAAGAGTAAGACACTTTGGTTTTTTAAGCGACATTTCACCGATTTCTAAGCTAACACAGCGCCCTCGGTAGGAAAGTACCTCATATATCGGGGATCTACAGCACCGCGGAACAACGACTGCCACATAACGTAAATTTTTAGGGTCAATGACAGTATACGGTGGTCTTGTATAATTAACATCTTGTTCACAGTATGCGAGTATTCCGTTAGGCGATGTTCACACTATCGAGTGTCTACATAGTCATTACGAATGAAATTATAGACTTGCTAAAAATTTGTCTAAACCAATATCACTTTCAGTTTGACAATAAAATTTACACTGCTAAAGAAGGATTAATTATGGGTAACCAACCAATTTTATAGGCTTAACTATTACTAGAGTTAACACTTGTCTATCAAAATAATATCTTAAAAATATGGGCAAATGCTTCGTAGCTACTATTTATGTCAGAATGTGTGTAAATTTCGTTCCAATCCTCATTCATAATATCATTCTTAAAACTTTCAATATCATCTCTCTTAAAATGTCTTTTATGGACACTAGTTCTTTCACCCTATTTAGGCATCTTTTTTACATTAAGGACAAGTGCAAAATGGTCAGATATACCAGTATCTAAAACACGAACTGTACATTCATGAGCGTCCAGACATGAAAAAAAGTTATTCAGCTGAGAACCACCCTCGTAACCCCTCAATATTGGAAATCAAATTATAAGTAGCGAAACGATTAATTATATCCGAGGCGTTTTTATCCCTTACACAGAAGTCAACGTTGAAATCGCCACACACCATTATAATTTTATAATTATGATATATCTCATCCAAAAATTCGTTCATCACGTAGATAAAACAAATAATATTGCTATCGGGAAAGCGATATACACTCAACACTATAAAAGTCCTAAAGTTGAAAGCAAACTCAACACCACAGAACTCACATTCTTTTTGAATTGGTTGTATGTGAGTTTTCAGTTCCTTACAACTAATATTAAGATTCCTACGAGTATAAATGGAAGTACCGCCCCCTCGAATATTTGACCGACAAAAAGAGGCGACCAAAGAGAAATTACAAAATTGATATATATCTATTCGTCTTAAGTTAACCAGTTCATTTAAACATATTATATTTGCTTCTAATTCATGTAAAATAACTTCCAATTCATTAACCTTGCCTCTCAAACACGGGCGGAACCTCCGAAAAATTTCCTTCAGAAACTACACTGTCGCAAGTGTTATCTTGACTATCACTGATCTCTAAAAATTCACTTCAGATTCTGAATCATTCAGTTCTATTGTAATCGCCGAGGACATTAGATTACTACACTCACACAATTAAACCTCTGTCTGGCACCCATGGTTCATCAAAGCTAACTGTCTGTGTGTTGATTGAAGTTCCTCAACCTGATCCAAGAAACTTTTATTTTTTCCATCAGACGGTAAAGCTACAAGTTTAATTCTTCTGTATTATCATCGTTCACCTGTTTAACTTTTTGTCGTTACATTTCTGTATATCTGAGATATTTTCAGAATCTTGTGTCACCACATGCATGGTTCTCTTTTCCCAATTTGCCCTTAGCAGCTTATATGGTCTTGAAGTTCATTATTTTTTCTATCAAGGTCACTATTGAAGACTTGCTATATGATCATACCTAATTTTAAGATCATCTTTCGCCTTTTGCAAGTAGGCTTTTATTTTTGCAATTTTGGCTAAATCCTTTATGGAATGTCTGCAATCGGAGCAAAAGAATATCACATTCTTCTTTTGAGATAGTGAAATCACATCCGCCTCAGTGGCGGTGAGCGGGGCAAATCCTTTTCATAAAATTGTCTTGCAAGAGTCGCATGGAGCCCCAAAAAGTTTACCATCCTTTGGTCTCTTTTTAAAAATACAATCCGCTTTACACTTATTACAAGAAGTCGTTTTTTTAGATAACCAGCATAAACTAATTACATATAATATCAATAAAAATATTTTAAATCACAACAAAAAGTCAAACTTCAATAAGTTCACAAAAAACAATTCCGATATGGAATCTCCTTAATAGCCCCCCATACACCAACATATAAGTTGGACCGATTTGATCCGTTCGGATTTGGCCTGCCAACTAGGCTCGGCACGTACCAAAACTCTCGTCAATTTTGGGCAGTCGAATTTAGCTCGTCGACTTAATCACCCGATTAGATTTGCCTGATTAAATCGTCTCGTTAATGGGACAGAATTCGATGTTTTATGACAGTTTTGGCTTGGCTCGCGATCTTTTGGAATTCCCGAAAGATTTAACCACGGTTTTAGACACTTTTAGGCCGACTTAGCAATTTATTTGTACTAGCGAGTTTTAAAAATGAATAACTTTCGTAGAAGTGCCTAGCGTATGTATTTATTGCCAATAAAAAAATACAAAAAAAAAAAACGAAGCAAGTGGGTAAAAAAAAATGGAGTTCTCATAGAGATGAACACGGTACACTTTTTTACTAAATTCAACAAATCTTTCATATGCCCTGCCTTATTTTTCAAATTTTTGTTCATGTAATGTTTGCATTCAACTTCGGTAAATGTTAATAAATAAATGATAACAATATAAATGTTAATAAATTTGGTTATAAATTCTTTCGACATGTAACGTGAATCGGCAGACATGATTTATAATTATTATCTTAAATTTACATTTCAAATTGGTCAAACTAAGTTGGAAGACTTGGTACGCGCCGTCCCCCAATACCTAGCGATCTACTGATGAGTTCCGACCTGCTGATTTCATCCGGGGCCGATGCGACACGGCCCAATAGCTGGCCATACACCAGCGGATATCTCAACAAATCTGATATGGCACGAGCCAAATATGCGGAAAAAACTTTGTGTGTATGTGGCGAGCCGAGCTTCATCGGGCCGTGCCTTATCGGCCACCATGGTATAAGTAACAATAGGTATGATATCTAACCGTCCCAATTTCGTCTGCCGTGCGCATGGAGAGTAAGTTTTAAATCTCTTATGGAAGTTTACATTGCTGTCATCTTTTTTAACTCTTTTTTGAATGTATTAAAACGTTTTAAGCATGTAATGATATATGAAATGAAAGAATAATATATGACGAGTATTTACGTATATTAATTTCATAGAAATATAACCCACAAATACCACTAAAAAAAGAAAAGATATTAGACAAATTCTTCGCGCCATTTAAGCCGGCGACGATAGCCGAAGCGTGTTGCCAGACTTTTACAATTGTAATAGATCCACTACTATTTAACATTCTTGTTGTGGGGCTCCCCATATGAAATTTATGTTCAATCTGGAGGTGGTCCCCCATCTAATAGGAAAGTAACGACCTTTTTTTCGTACTATTATTACTCTGACGCCGTTTTAATTAAAAGTTTTTACGTTTAGTGGTATGTGAAATGAAAGAATAATATCATGGTATTTAGGAATATTTATTTCATGAACATACAACAAAGATTAAAGCTAAAATACGACCTAATTATCTTTCCGCTTACACAACTGTATCCATTTTAATTGTTTGTTTTTATCTTTAGGAAAGCGGAAAAACCTTATATTTCTATTAAATGTCTTTGCCTGGTTATCCATATCACAACCGAACATAGCACAAGACTATAAGAAAACGTTCTGGTAAACTTACAAAATGTCCACCAAAAACTACGGCAACCATGCAGCAGTGTTGCCAGAAATCCGTGATCGAAAGAAATAGAGTGCCGGTTCGAAACCTAGGAATAGTAAAAAACGGTGTCAGAGTAAAAAGAGTACGAAAAAAAAGGGTCGTTACTTTCCTATTAGATGAAATTTATGTTCAATCTGGAGGTGGTCCCTCCAGATTGAACATAAATTTCATATGGGGGGGGAGCCCCACAACAAGAATCTTAAATAGTAGTGGATCTATTACAATTGTAAAAGTCTGGCAACACTGTTTCAAAGCCAGCAGTGGTCGGCGAGCAGCTTTCGGCATGCTTCGGCTATCGTCGCCGGTACCATGGCCGGCCATATGGCCGGCTTAAATGGCGCGAAGAATTTGTCTAATATCTTTTCTTTTTTTAGTGGTATTTGTGGGTTATATTTCTATGAAATTAATATACGTAAATACTCGTCATATATTATTCTTTCATTTCATATATCATTACATGCTTAAAACGTTTTAATACATTCAAAAAAGAGTTAAAAAAGATGACAGCAATGTAAACTTCCATAAGAGATTTAAAACTTACTCGCCAAGCCACGTGATCATCTGCGTGCAATCATACCTATTGTTACTTATACCATGATCGGCCACGGATGAAATCAGCAGGTCGCAACTCATCAGTAGATAGGTAGGTAATAGCGGACGGCGCATCAAGTCCCATTAAGGAGACGATTTAATCAGGCAAATCTAATCGGGTGATTAGGTCGGCGAGCTAGACTCGCCTGCCCAAAATTGACGAGAGTTTTGGTATGTGCCGAGCCTAGTTGGCAGGCCAAATCCGAACGGATCAAATCGGTCCAACTTATATGTTGGTGTATGGGCATTGAAGCTCGGCTTGCCACATACACACAAAGTTTTATCCGCATATTTGGCTCGTGCCATATCAAATTTGTTAAGATATCCGCTGGTGTATGGCCCGCTAGCCGCTGATAAAGCGGGTTTAAAGCCTATATTTGCCGGAATCGTTGTTATTTATCAAACTGTTTGGCTTTATGTTCTTTAATGTTTTTTTGCTATTTTGCAGTAAGTCGGAACAGTTTAGTTAAATCATTTAGAGCCATTATGAAACTACACATTTTTAGGAACACATTCATATCACCCCCGTATTTATTACAAATTACAGAACCGACAAAACGTGCGCGCGTACGACTTGGAAACTCCCTAATAATGTTATAAACATAAATATGCAAAACTATAGGGCATGCGAGGGAGATTCAATTTTTTAAAAGCTGCTTAAGATAAAATAGTATTATTTTTGGTTTTAGATACCTATAATTTTCATTTGTGAAAGTTATGTCCGAATACGGCGAATACTTAATTTTTTTGTTGTATAAATAGGGACTAGAGATTGAAGAGATCAAATTATTTTTAAAAGTTTTTTATGTTTGCTTTTAGAATATTAGTCAAGTTATAAATTTCTCTTTATTTCTAATTTTTATTAAACCATTCAAAAAAAGTATGACAAAATTCGTTTATTTTTGGAGCAAATTAGTACATGGAAGATGGAAGTAGCACCAAGGCGGCGTCAACATCGAGGCAATTGTAAAAACGTGTCAAAAATAATTCAGGAAAGAGTTTGTAAGTATTTATCGCCAGTTACCCCAGTTGTGGATGGTAAAAAGCGCGGAATATAAAAATTGCGTGCGCATACAGAGATAAAGTTAACCGTTCTTCCATCCAAATTCTTTGCTTCCTCTTCCTAGGTCTTAATAGGATCAATTACCAATTGCTAAACAAGCAGTTCCTGTTGTCCTAGGATCCCCACACGGCATATAACAGCAACGAATAACTGATGTTTGCATAAAATTATGCCTAGTATATGCGGAACGAGTTGTATATCTAGTTGTGCACTCCGACTTTCCACAATCTGTTGTATGTATGGGGCCCTGTGAGTAAATGTAAAAAGTGGCATAGCCATGATTTGGGGGTGGCGTGTGCGAAGTCCTTTTTGGACCCCTTTATATTTAAATACCCATTTGGTCATAAGTATTGAGAAAGCACTTTTTAATTTTAAAACCGAGAGGTTTTGATTTGATTTTTTTTTTAGGCAATGGGACAATCGTCTTGGCTACGCCACTGAGTGTAAACACGTGTATTTAGACAAAACGCCGTTTGTTCATTTTTTGAAAAATTGGAGTCGAGTGTATGTATGTATTGAATGGACTATAATGTTAGTTTTTACGATGGGTTCGTTTTTAAATTGTTTACTAGCAAAATGGTAATAAAATAATTATTTGTTAGATGCATCTCTGTCACTAAAGAGTCGAATTATACTTGTGAACTTTCAATTCACATAGTTTTATGCCTTGGGGTCTATATTTAATTTTTTTAAAGTGCGTTATGGTTAGAGATGCAAAAAAAACTATATGCAATATTGGCAAAGAATTATTACGAGTACAATCGGTCGTCTAACGGACAGAAAAGAGAACGTTATATGTATTAAGTTATTAAATAAAGGAAACAGATTTCCTTCTCATATCTTAAATCCCCGTTTATCACGGCAGGGGAATCTAATCTTCTCTTGGCTACCGCTTGTTTGCTAGGAAGGAAGGTAAACGTCAGCCGCGCTGCCGAATAGTGTTAAACTATCTTGTTAGTTCGAGTAGTTATTCACACGAGGCCGTTTGGCGGCAGGTTTAGCATAAAGAAGCCAGAAGCGTCATGTTGGTTAATAATGCTTGGAGGAGAAACTAACATTTAAGTTATGACAGGGAATTTTGATTAGCTTTCTTTAATTTATAGCCCGAATATTACGTTCTCTTTTTTGCCTGTTAGTGTGTGTCCACAACGGCGCACCGCCCCTCGCCTTGCACCATAGCACCGCACATCCTCGCTTTAGCTTCGCACTGTAGTCCCTCGACATTGAGATATAAACATAGACTATATGAGAATAATGCATATAGATATTTTTGATTATATCATTACTTGGATTTTATATAGGACACTATTTAAAATAACAATTAAAATGTTAAAAATTATTCCAGTATACGTTTTTTTTCTAATTAAATTAAAACCCTGTTTAAACATATTTTTTAATGTGACATCCTGTATATTAACTGATTCCAATTTCACGTCAAATTCTGAACATATACCACTTTGTTATATTAGCATCTAAAATAATATCTTCTTCACCGGAAGAAGATGACAACGCACAGCGAGTCCATGTATATATCTCGATGTCGAGAGACAAACTGATCGACAGGCAAGGCAAAGAGCTAGGCTCGGCGCGGCGTTGTGGACACTACTGTGCGGTGCTATGGTACCAAGCTATGGTCGAGGGCGATGTGCGGTGCTTCGTTGTGGCCATACACTTAGGCGCCCGATTGTGATAATTCCTTGCCAATATTTAGAGGGCGCTTGGGGACCCCCCCCCCCCCAAAAAAAAAAAACTTAAATTATGCGAAATATGCTTATATTATTATAAGTCCTTATTTATATTATACTTTCAAGTTAGATGTTTTTATTTACCTTTACAACTCTAGAGCACCTTTTGTAGTCTATGAAATATGTATTTCCATTCCCACTTATGTGATTTTGCTGTCCTAGTTTTTTATCGGCACGATGGTACAACTCAAAAACGCGGGGAGAATAATAAACAATAACGTAATATCACTTGAAACTTTTATTGTAATGCTACATCGTCACTAAATAACTACTTTTATTTTCCTGTATCCCATCCTCCCTTATTCAGTCCCAATTTTACTTTTATACATTACATTGTTAAAAACACTCAATATAATCGGCCTAAATATGCGTAGAGAGGCCATGGACTTTTTTTTAACTCTTATAAATAATAAATAGTTTGCGTAAAAGATAGAGGTAATTTTGCTTGTCACAATGTTAAGAGTGATTTCACTCATATATACAAAAACACATAAAAACACTGCTATTATCGCCGATATACAGCTAATTACATCGCAAATGTCAAAAAATTACAACGATAATTGCGTAGAAAGTGCCAATCATAATATGTAATATTTAACACGTCTCTTGAAGCAAATTAGGTAATGGATTTTATAAATTTCATTATTTTATCTTTAATTAATTCACACAAGAAAATATATGCAGGATATCCGGTAAATATAGGGCATATTTCGTCAGCGTAAAGTGAAGGTCAAAATAATATTAGTATTATAATCATTTTGTCCCTCCTAACAAAGATATCGCACCGCATCTGAAATTTTCGATTTTAGCTTTTAAACAACCATATATGGGTGAGACGTAAAATTAAAGAAATAAAGATTGTTTCATATTTTTAACATTTTCATATCACCAATCCAGGTAATCACACATCCAAAATAAACGGCATTATTGTTTTTCCTACTAAGCCTTTCATTTATCATAACATACCTACGTAATATTTAATAATAAATAACACTAATTTTCGTTTCGTCAATGACAAAATTTAATTTGCTGGTGATTGCCGTATTACCTGAACTAAAGAGAGTTTCGTGGTTTTGCCATCACGTTTAACTGAATAGCTTAGGATTGGCTCACCAAAATGGATTCAATTTCGGCACATGGGATTGTTCGTTCCATGGCGGCCTCTTCAAGAAGCTATAATGCAGTTTTACTATAAAAAATAAATATAGAAGAACCAATATTCAGCCACTTCAAAAATTACATGGGATTTCCTATGTTCAACTTAATGATTCATTTGTTTCAAAAATCTACCATTTTCGAGACAATCTAATTTTTATTTAATCTAATATCAGAGAATTGCATTGTGCTTGTCCATAAATTAAACGTATGTTATCTTAATTCTTACGTTTCTTTATAATAATAACTAGTAATAATTAGCATGTGAAAATAACAGGATAGTTAATGTGTTTTTTTATTATTTACGGCAAATTAATTTGAAAATTTTGTAATAAATTACTGCCGATATTAGGTTGTTAGGAATATGATTATTTAGCAAATAGTTGGAATTTTTTGAAACAAATGAAGAGTTTTTATTAAAGAGAAATACCAAAAGTATTTAAAAAAAATATATTTTAGTTTTTCAAAATTTTGATCCTACGATTGCGGGCAGATTCCGTTCCTGGCTATCTACAAGAATTATTCTATTATGAATTTCTTAGTCCATACAGCCGTACAAAGTTATAAAAATGTCATTAAAATATACAGGGTTACTTAAAAGTTATAAACGAAAATGTAAAATTTCAGGTCTGTCTTTGGGGACCGATTTTTTTACCATGGACATTAGAATAAATGATTTTATGAACTAGTATTATTTTGACCTCGAATAATTATTTTTAAGCTTTATAATTTTCAACAACCCATGTTAACCTGACAATCGAAGATATACTTTTTTCGGGAAATATTCTCCTAAATAACACTCGTGCATTCAGTCATTTTCATTAAAATAGCCCTCCTCCTCCTTTCGAGTTGACCTCTTTCGCCAAAATATTAAAATATACTCGTGCAGATTTTACACAACCCGCTTTCGTGTAAAATTTTTGGTTATTGTTATGCAATTACCTCTGATAATTTTTCAACTTTTAAAATGATTAACGACTGGCCATTCTACGCCCTCAAACGTTTACTGGGTTTAACAAACAAAGTGACAATATACATACAAAAAACGTATTTAATAAATTTCTACTGTTAACTAAACTAAACTATTTTAATGATTTTTTAAGTATGAAAATTAAACAGTGTGGAATGAGAAAACGCGATTCAACAAGAATACTAATACATATATTTTAAAAACGTCCTCCAAATGGCCTCATTCTATTTCTGGCCCGTCTGGCTACAGCGCGGTTGCCAAAGCCCATTGGACCACCCCTTCCTCGATCTAAAACAAATATTATTTATTATAGGATATCCTAATACGAGTAACATTCCAGAGTGTTGATAAGAAATTGAAGTAATTCGTCAAATTCATAAGATGCATATTTTAAAATTAACTAACCAAAAAATATACATATTTAAAAGCAGTACTTTTTCCTGCAAAACTTTCTTATTACGCGTATAAATAATAAATATAATACGACCAATAACTAACCATAGTGTTGTTGCCTATGGGGTGGCTGCCTCTGATCACCCCATACTATAGGAGTTGGGCCTTGCCGAGAACTTCTCGAAGGAGTTAACCTCATAGATCTTCTAGCAGAGGGACCGCTACCTCTTCCCAATCTAAATTCGTTGGGGCTTTGAGATGCTTCTGCCTCTCGTCCCTCTTCCTCACCTTCTTCTGTTGCAGGCTGTTTTTCTCCTTCTGAGCTCACCTGAGAAAGTAAATCAATATTTATTTAAGTGGATTATTGCCAATTAAACTGTAACTGTCGATTAGACAGACCCATAACAAGTAAAGTTTGATAATAACTAACACAATTTAAAATTAGTAAACGAAAACTTCTAAACAAAATTACATAGTGAAAATATTGAAATTACTTTAAGTTCTAAAATTTTTATTTCTGTTGGAAAATTCTTTAAGTAATAACCACGGAAAGAAAACATGGTTAGACCATCCATTAGTCCCTGCCATAATCCGAAAACAAGTGATTGTAATTAGTATATCCGTTTCATATTATGTTTAGCATACGAATTAAATAAAGGATATAGGTATAAAGAACATATAAAATCTATTTTTCTTGTAATAATGTTACCAGTTGTATACCACTTAAAAGAATTTTTTTTATAAGAAAATTGTGCAGATAATTCAATAAAGTTAGTTTTTTTGCTGGTTTCTACTTACGCCATCATCTCCTTCAGTATCTTCCCCTTGTCGGCCTTCTTCAGATGTACCTGCCTGTCCGGGAGGACCCATGACTTCTTCGGAACTCCCTTCCAAACCGGTATCATCATCTTGGCCACTTACCATGATTTGTGGGATTTCAGCTGCAATTAAAAGGTCGTGTGGTGGACAGTGGTGGTACTTTTTTTAATATTAAGACGAGGAATGTAACTATATCGTTGGTAAAATATTTTGGTGGTTAGTAGATGGGGTTAACTATTTCATTTATCACAACATACGCCAAATCGGAGCATTTTTTTCGATGACAGGTCGTCTTTTTCAGGAATAGCTACTTTTAGCACTATTAGCATAGAAATTTATTTTTTTATAAATATCGGGTATAACAATTGAGGATCTTGGTGCAAGAAGATGATGCAGTTTACTAAGTAGAAGTATTTTTTTTGATTTACTATCCTTGCTATAGGCTAGCTTTGCTATTTCCGGAGAAACATAATTTTATAGCAACGAAAAAATGTATTTTTTGGTTCAGTTCATTCGTCGTCATACATAGTGGTTAAGGTTGCGTTCTTGTAATCTCTTCCCAAATCGCAGAGATTCTCTATGGGATTCATGCAGTGCCGTAGATAGCGGAGCAAATCACCCCCCTCTTATCTACGGCGGTGGATTCATGTCTGGGTTCGAGCTGGCCATGCCTTAGTATCAATTCCTACTTCTTCCATATAATTTCTCACAACTCGAGCAACGCGATTCTAGGTCTCGAATTATGTTTGCATTGCACAGTTTCCGATAAAGTTTTAAACCACTTACATGAAGCTGAATGGAAGGGTCCGACTGGTTACAAATCATTGTTTTAGTGCTGAGACTCTTAAAAATCGACCCTAAATCGATGTTGCTATTCGATTCCTTCCTATATAGTTCCGGTCTGCGACCATGAGTTTTCTGTCTCTTTGCACGATTCGTGAAATACGAGTATTAAAACATCCCACCAATTATACAGTAATTCAATTTCAACTTTCTTCAAACAATAGTACTGCTTGAGCACATGAGTCATTCTTTTACAAATCGCACACTTTTTAACCTTGACATTCGAATCGTCTAAAAACTTCAGGATTTGGCGGAAAAAATGTATTTTTCAAAATATGCACACTGAATTTTTGATAATTTGTTGGATTTTTTCCAATCAGTTATTATATATTGCCGATCGCAAGTCACGCAGAGCGCGGGGAATGCAGTAGCGTGATGGGGCGAGGCGTCAGTACAGTGTGAATCATTAATATTTCTATACTTCCCGTCGTTCGAACGCGTAGTGCTGCCACTGTTCGATTCATCGAACGCTTCGCTCGCCGGATGACTTGCGATAGAAAATATTTAATAACTACCGATCTAATAGAGGTACCACTTTTTAGTAAAATGGCTTTTGCAGATAAGAGGATAAAGAACAAAACGGTATTTTTTAAAATTAATTTAAGGTGGGGGGCGAGCATGTTAAATAATTAAATTGTTATCGCATTTGTTCACAATGACCATTTTTTTTAATACACTTCGAAACCTAACATAACAAAGTGTTAAATAAAAAAAATACCAACATTGATACGATCAGTACCTGGACATATTAAACTTCTAGTGAAGATTGGAAAAAATTCAGCAAATTATCAAAAATTCATCTGTGGATATTTTCGAAAATAAATTTTTTTCAGTAAAATCCTGAAATACGTGTCAACTAATTGTATGTATATTAGTTGTAAAAATTTCGGACGAATCTGAAATGTCAAGGTTAAAAAGCATGCGGTTTGTAAAAGAATGACCCACATTCGCGAGTAAGATTTCGTGTTTCACGTTCCATGTTCACGATCAAAATAAACATAAAAAAAGAAAAGAAGTAATATTGAATACAACTTCTATCAACTTATTTTTGACATCTGATGACATTTACCATTACTCTCTTTTTTCTACAGGCTGCTACTTACTTCAGTGAGTTACATCCATGGAACCTGCCGACCTAGATGATTCTCACGGCATCTTTCTTAGAAGCCTTATCTGGTGATGACACCAGCATATTTGAATTGTAATGCTTTATTTAATGAAATATTAAAATCACTCTATGTATTAAGCTCTTGCAGTAAACATCTTCTCTGTATTGAAATAAAATTGTTTTTAAAAAGGAACTTTTCTTTTAACGGAACAAAATTGGCGCAGTCGGTAGGATAGTGCGTTTAGCGTGTTTTCCGAACGTAGATCGGAAAAACTCGTCGAATTGTGGTATCAACCCTTCAGCACTATCAAGAATCAACCAATCCAGAGAAGCCACTTCTGAGAACCTCAGCCAGCAGAGAGTCAGGAAAGGAAGATACGGTGCCAAGTGCCAAATTCCTTTTCGCCCGTTTAAGGTTTCTTAGGGATAATTTTAGGCTCGTGCATTGTGCACATCACCTAGCTTAGCTCAGTCTATTGTAGACATTTTATTTTTTAAGATCAGTCTATTGTAGACATTTTATTTTTAAGGCCCGTCTATTGGAGACACATAGTTTTAGGAAAGTAAATTTTAACGAAGAAATTTAAAGAGAAAGAAGAATCTTTCCGTATTTTGAAATTTCAAAGTTAAGAAAATATTATAACTATTTATAATATTAATTAAACGGTAATTTAGTTTATCATTTGTTCTTTATTTTATTAATAAAGATGAGTACTCCGCAGGAGCAGACGCAATCCACATCTCTCGTTGTGAATTGGGATTTATTCAAATTAAAAATTGAAAATATCAAACCTTTTGATGGAAACAGTGATTATTTGAATAAATTTATTAAAAGATGTGACGACTTAGTCGCCAAATATCTCCATGTTAACGATAACGATTTAAATACCCATATTGTGGAATGCATAGTTGAAAAACTAACGGGTAAAGCTGAAATAATGCTTGGCAACCGCATAGAGCTGGACGAATGGCCGAAATTGCGCGAAGCATTAATTTCGGGTTTTTCCGATAGAACAGACTCAGACTGTTTAGTTCAAGAATTAACTAGAACTAAACCTCATAAAGGTGAACATATATTAAATTTTGGCAATCGAATACAATTATTACGCAGTAATGTCATTCAAAGAGTAAGCAATAATAATAATTTAAGTGCCCAAGAAAAATTATGTCACATAAGTTACTATGAAAAAACGGCTTTAAATACTTTCATTGCAGGATGCACCGGCATATTAAAAAACAACATGCACATAAAAAAGCCAGCGACTCTCGAAGACGCAATGGCATACGTAAGCGAATTTGAAAATTTTGAAAAGTTGTATAATAGTTTCGGCGAAACGCCAAAAATGCAAAAACAAGATAATTGGTTCCAAAAACCAAGACAATTTCAAAATTTTCAGAATGGACATCAAATGTATAATAACTTTAACACGCCAATAAACATAGTACCACAAAACTTCCCTCAAAGACCAAAATTTCCTTACGGACCCATAAACATACAACCACGGTATTTGCCCCCGCGAAACTACCCCACTAACCAACAAGTTTTTGGAAAACCCCAAAATGTTTTCAGGCCTAACCAAATTCCACCAAATCAGTTACCACGCCCGGTACCTATGTCAACTACTTCTAGGAACCCGACGGTAAATTCAAATCGCCAAAATTTTTATAACGCACCACAAAATCATTTTAGAAATCAATATCCTAATCAAAAACCAAATTTTGCTTTTCAAGAACTTTATTTTAACGAAGGAAACGATGATTTAAATGTCGAAAATGCTTACTACGATGAATATGAAACACACGGTAGTTATGCAGCTAACTATCCGGACTATCAAATGACCCCTGATCAACAGTACTACGATATGCAATATTCGGATTACGATCAATATATAATGCATGAAAATCAACTCGAATTGACACATGAACAACCATTACTTAATAAACAGATTATGGACAAAGAAAACAATGTTCATACCCAAAATTTTCCAGAAACGAGCCCAATAAACGAACAGACATGACAGAAATTAATATATCTTCCTGCAACGCCCTTCCATATGTCAAAATTAAACATCCAAATTTAAAACTTTTAATTGACACTGGTAGTCAACGATCTATTCTAAAACCATCAATTGCAGAAACTTTTTATGCCCACTGTATTTATCAGTCTAACAATACTATAAAAACAGCCTTGGGGAGTCAAGTAACCAAATTCCAAGCATCTATACCGGCTTTCGCAGAATTTCGTATAGACTATAATATAAACTTTATTCTTTTTGACTTTCACGATTACTTTGACGGAATATTAGGTTTAACTGACCTAATTAATATGCAACTTAATATAGACTTATGTAATCAGAGATTGGTCGGACCTAAAATCGAAATACCTTTCTTTTATAGAAAAGTACATGAATCTTCTTTTTCGTTTTCGGTAAACCCACACGAAAAAATAAATAAAAAATGTTCCTGTGAACATAGTAGAGGGAGAAATTTTGACACGATCATGTAAAATCGATATATTGTTTCTACCACAAACATTATCTGAAGCAAAAAACGGATTCGCACCCGTAGAAATACAGAATCATTCTGATAGAACCATTTTCGTGACATTAACTTAACCTATTCTTGTTGATTCATTCAAATCTAGGTATCCCGCTGACAATAACCTTAACGCCTTAGAGACAGTGTCTACAGACAATAACCCCGGTGACGTAGACAGCATAATAAACGAATATTTACAGAACCAAGACATTCCAATACTAGATCAATCAATTGTAAATGACTCCTTGAACCATGGAACGAAATTCCAACAAATACAGACAAACAAAAAATCAATATAATATCTGATATACAGATTCGACCCCCTGTAAAAAATAACGATGACGACTTAGAAACGGTACATACCTCATTAGAACACCCAATAATAAATATACCTATATCAGAACGGTCCTTAAATAGTTTTAAAAATCAAATTGTTATTACCGTAGGTGATATAAATAAAATTCAATGTAAATACAATAAAATCTTTGAAAATACGCGCCTTTACGGCACAATATCAAAAAGAGACCCACGCGAACACATAATAAAGATTTTAAAAGAATTCATTGACCCCAAACAAACATTTGCTTTGTATTTCAGAGAACCTGAAATGGCAAGAATATTCATCGTTATGGTCCAGAACCTTTTCCAAAATTCTTCATACAAATTAATTCAATGTGCAAAATTTTTAGAAGACGTAGAAAAACTAAATGACCAAAAAGAAAAACTCGAAATGTATCATACAACCAAAACATGCCATCGAGGTATCAAGGAACAAAATTAGCACTCACGCGAAAATATTACTGGCCAAAAATGTCTGAAGACATTACAAATGTTAGGAATATAAAGCTGACATGGTTGAAAACAATACGATACGCATGAAGGCAATAAAGAATTGACAATGGTGACACTAAGTACCAAAAGTCGAGCCGCATGTTTATATTAGAGCATGACGACGCAATAGGGAAAATACGTAGTTAGTTCTGTTTGAACCTTAGTACTGATAATTGTCTGATACACAGAGTTCCGAATATACGTTTTTGCAAATAATTAGAGACTCTTTTTATTCATCCTGACAAAGTCAGAAGTGGGATAATTAAGATAAAGACGCGCGCGCGTATAAACACTTAGTTGTTTCGGGCGGAGTGTTTGTTTTGTTTGTGTTGTGTGTTTTACCTTGGATAATGTCACACAGAAGCTACACTCCACCGTTGGTATCTACGTGTCAACCCCAGACCGTGGATGAGGCTACCAACTTACCTCTAGGAGAATCATCAACCCCCATACCTGAACAACTGAACACTGATGATGCAGCTGCAAATTTGCCCATTGAGGAACAGGTTAAATTTTTATTGTCCGAACTAAAAGCAATCAAGACTGCTCAACCGAAGGTAAGCGTCGAACAAATTTATACTTGGGAAAATATACCGGATTTTAACCCTGGAACCAAACTCATAACTGCGAATAAGTTCCTAAAATTACTTGAACAAAAAGCTTACTTCCTGCGCTGGGACAATGTTACCCTGTTGCGCAACGCAATAGACAAATTAACCGGACGAGCTCGCGAGTGGTATCTAACTTCCGGATTTTCCGGAATCAACTGGAATGACTTTAAAAAATACTTTCGAGAAATTTATGACATTGACCCTCAGTCAATTGGCACAAATTTTAAAAGTGAGCAATGTTTTCCAGTGTCGAGGAAAAATCGTTAGTAACTTATTTCCATAAAAAACTGACTTTAATTAATAAGTTATCGTAGGACATTCCCGAGTGCGACAAAATAAACATTATTGTTTCTAGCATAGGTGATGGCAATATTCGTCAACTAGCGTTCACAAATAATTACAAAACGTTAGATGATCTCTTAACATTTTTGCGAAGCTCTGATTTTAACCAACGTGAGAAAAAATATGATAGACAGAGTGCGAAATATAATTTTAAAATTTTATGTTATAACTGCAATGAAGCTGGACACAGAAAAATAAACTGTCCTAAATTTCGTTTTCCAGACTTGAAGTTAAATAAGAACAGAAACCACAATAATAACAATTCTAGTAATCAGAGCCCAAATACCAGTAATGTTTGTAATATTTGTAATAAGAGGGGCCATATTGAAAAAAATTGTTGGTCCAAAAAGAAGGTTAATTTTATAGAGAAGCATGCCACAAATTTATTTTATAAAGAGGTGTTTTTTAACAAAAATAAATTGTCAGCACTAATTGATACAGGTAGCGAGTGTTCCTTAATTCGAAAATCAATTGTTGATAAGTTTGGTTTTAATTTTCGACGCGGGAAAGCTCATTTTATTAAGACACTGTCAGGGCAGATGATTAAAATTGATGAAAGTGTCTTTGGTAATGTACTTTTAGATGAAATGGACAATGGGGAAGAATTTTTGGTAGTTCCGGACACATGTTGTCCTTCAGACATTTTAATTGGAAATACATTAATACGGCGTAATAATGTCGGCTTCGTAAAAGTAGGTTCCGAAATAAAATTTTATTCAACATCATTAAACATGTGTATTAATCATACAAGCCGAAACAGCGACATCGAAAATGAAATCATACATTGTGGTGGACAAAAAGAAGCTTTATTGGAAGTTCTTCATGAATTTCGAGATTGCATCGCCTTAAATTTTTCGGAAATGGGGAAGACAAACTGCACGGAGATGCAAATTAAATTAAAAACTGACGAACCTGTGGTTTACAACCCATATAGGCTTGCTGAGGACAGGAGACAAAAAGTGCAGGACATGTTGGATGAACTTTTAAAACATAATATAATAAGGGAATCAAATTCTTCTTTTGCCAGTCCCATGGTTTTAGTAACAAAACCAGACGGTTCACTGCGCATGTGCATCGATTATCGCGGGCTTAATAATATTACACACAAAAATAAGTTCCCCTTGCCCCTAATCGATGACCAGATTGATAAATTAAGCCGATATAAAATATTTACTTCATTAGATTTATTTTCTGGATATTATCAAGTTCCGATGGCAGAGAACTCTATAGAGAAAACCGCGTTTATCACACCTGATGGAAAATTTGAATTTCTCAGGATGAGTTTTGGACTATGCAATGCTACATATGTTTTCCAACAAATGATTACAAAAATTCTAAAAGAGTTGCCTAGCGGAACAGCCTTTGGATACTTGGATGATGTAATAATACCAGCCACATCACCAGAACATTGTCTCAATCAATTGAAAATGGTATTAGCAGTATTTAGAAAGTATAATCTTACGTTGCAACTAAAAAAATGCAAATTTTTCATGGAAAAATTAAATTATCTAGGAAGAGAAATATCAGCTGAAGGTGTTCGACCCGACCCAATTAAGGTAAAAGCATTAAATAATTTGAATGAACCCAGAAATAAGAAGGAAATACAGCGATTTCTTGGATTAGCAGGGTACTTTAGAAAGTTTATCCAAGATTATGCCAAAATAACCAATCCATTAACAAAACTTTTAAGAAATAATGTGACTTGGCATTGGAATAGAGAACAAGCAGATGCAGTAAAGCAGCTAAAGAAAATATTGGTATCTAGACCAGTTTTAAAAATCTATGATCCTGATTTAGAAATAGAATTACACACGGATGCCAGCAGTGTAGCTATGGCTGCTATTTTGATCCAAATCCATGCAGACGGTCCGCATCCTATTGCCTATTATAGCAAACAGTGTTCATACGAACAAAGCCGTTACCATTCATACGAACTTGAAACGATGGCAGTTGTCTTTGCATTACGACATTTCCGGATTTATGTATTGGGAAAGTTTTTTAAAATCTTTACTGATTGCTCAGCTATCAGGGAATGTTGCACAAAGCGGGATATTATTCCTCGTATAGCTAGATGGTGGTTAGAATTGCAAGAATATACCTTTGACGTTAATTATCGTCCCGGGCATCAAATGAAACATGTGGACTGTCTAAGCAGAGACATTGGAGAAGAAAATTTTAATATTAACTGTGTCATAAATGTAACTGAAGCTGAATGGGTCAAGGCTGTTCAAAGCCAAGATGATGAGATAAATCGTATAATTGACATATTACATTCAAAAAGCACTGTGGCAAACAAGAATTATTTCGACAATTATGCTCTGAAAAATGAAATATTATACAGGAAAGATAATGGTACACTTAAATGGGTGGTACCACGAGCGTCACGGTGGCTAATCTGCAGACTAAATCACGACGATTCTGGCCATATGGGCACTGAAAAAACATTAGAGCGGATTCGCAGAAATTATTGGTTTTCGCAAATGAATAGATTTGTAAAAAAGTACATACAGAGCTGTTTAAACTGTTTATACATGAAAGGTGGGAAAGGCCCACAGCCTGGTTATCTACATCCTATTCCGAAATCAAATATTCCTTTTGAAACCATACACATAGACCATGTTGGACCTTTCGTCAAAACAAAAAAAGGAAATGCTTTTCTGTTAGTGATTGTCGATGGTTTTACCAAATTTATATTTTTAGAGGCAGTCAAGTCAACCAAAGTTAAACATGTCATAAAAGTACTAGAAACTTTTATTTACTTGTTTGGAGTTCCTAAAAGAATAATTTCGGACAGAGGATCTTGTTTCACGTCAAAGACGATGAGTTTGTTTTGCCACGAAATGGGTATCAAACATATACTAAATGCCGTTGCTACTCCACGGGCGAATGGACAGTGTGAACGCTTTAATGGTACCGTCTTAGACGCTTTAAAGTGTTTAAGTGTGAATGACACTAATGAGACTACTTGGGACAAGCATGTCCGCCCCATACAGCTGGGTTTAAATACATCCATTAATAAGACTACTGGAGTGATACCTTATCAGCTGCTAATAGGTGTAACTCCAACTCAACCATCAGACGCGAAAATTATCAATGAAATAAAACAGGATATCCACAGAGTTGATTTAAAAAGCCTGCGTGATAAAGTAGAGAATAAGATTACTGAAGCCCAAAGAAAAGAAAAATTACGATTTGACAAGAAGCGAACATCGCCAAAAATCTTTAATAAAGGTGTATTAGTAATGGTTAGAATTACTAGCGAGCCTGCCAGCGGCTCTAGTCGTAAATTACGACCATTGTATAAGGGTCCATTTAAAATCAAGGCGGTGTTGCCCAATGACCGATATGTAGTAGAGGACTTGAGAAGTACAGGAAAGAGGAGTAATACCGTTGTTGCGGTGGATAAGATAAAACCATGGGTGGTCCTAAATGAGGAAAAAGATTTGCCATTTGATTTATAAGTTATATTTTGTTTATGTTAATTGACATATTTTTATATGTAAATTGATTATGGTTATTGTAAGAGCTAAATAAAGGTTGTATAAAAGTAATACATTCTAAGGGTTGTCATTGGACAGGTGGACATGAAATGTCAAAGATGGTAAAGAGATATTTTAAGGGTTGTCAGTGGACAGGTGGACTTGAAATGTCAAAGATGGTAAAAAGTAAATGACTAATTCCCTTGAATGCGCGTGAATGGTGAAGGCGTAAATGTATATGTATGTCGATTCTGATCAGATCACTGTGTTGTATAAATGGTGTTGAATGGTGTTTATTATAAAATGTCAATGTAGCAGGCATAAACTTAAGGGGACACTACAGGTGTCATGTTCCCGTGATGTGATTCACGTGAAGGAGTGTTCCCGTGATGTTATTCACGTTGTAGGATTTGCTATCATTTTCAATTAATAAATTTTTCTTTTTTAGAAAGTTGTATAAATTTAGGCTGGACACTACAGGTGTCATGTTCCCGTGATGTGATTCACGTGAAGGAGTGTTCCCGTGATGTTATTCACGTTGTAGGAGTGGACACTACAGGTGTCATGTTCCCGTGATGTGATTCACGTGAAGGAGTGTTCCCGTGATGTTATTCACGTTGTATGAGTAGACACTACAGGTGTCATGTTCCCGTGATGTGATTCACGTGAAGGAGTGTTCCCGTGATGTTATTCACGTTGTAGGAGTGGACACTACAGGTGTCATGTTCCCGTGATGTGATTCACGTGAAGGTGTGTTCCCGTGATGTTATTCACGTTGTAGGAGTAGACACTACAGGTGTCATGTTCCCGTGATGTGATTCACGTGAAGGAGTGTTCCCGTGATGTTATTCACGTTGTAGGAGTGGACACTGCAGGTGTCATGTTCCCGTGATGTTATTCACGTTGTAGGAGTGTACAATACAGATGTCATGTACCCGTGATGTAATTCACGTGAAAGAAGGGAGGAGTTATTTTATTAAATTTTTATGTTATTCTTGTTGTCCACAGATGCAGGTGAACAATGCTGTGGTCACTCAAAGGCGAGGGTGTTTCGGGGGCGAAACAATTGAAGGATGGCCGAATGTTAGGAATATAAAGCTGACATGGTTGAAAACGATACGATACGCATGAAGGCAATAAAGAATTGATCAATGGTGACACTAAGTACCAAAAGTCGAGCCGCATGTTTATATTAGAGCATGACGACGCAATAGGGAAAATACGTAGTTAGTTCTGTTTGAACCTTAGTACTGATAATTGTCTGATACACAGAGTTCCGAATATACGTTTTTGCAAATAATTAGAGACTCTTTTTATTCATCCTGACACAAATTACATTAACAATTGCGAAACATGTCTAAACAATAAATATGACAGAAACCCACCGGTAATCAAATTTAATTTAACCCCGACGAGTTCAAAACCACTCGAATTAGTACATATGGACACATTCCAAATATCGAACGAGATATTTTTGACAATAATAGATACGTTTTCTCGATACGGTCAAGCATATCACATAAATAGTTAACGGGACCGGAAATACTAGAAAACCTATTAAATTTTATTACGCATCATGGTTTACCCCTCAAAATTACAACAGATTGTGGTACAGAATTTAAAAATAAAGAAATGGAAGATTTTTGCAAACTCTACAAAATCGAACTTCATTATACTACCCCAAAAATAGCAACTCAAATTCCCCTGTTGAACGGTTTCATTCAACCTTAATTGAGCATTATAGATGTTTAAAAGAAGAAAATAAAAATTTTACACCCACGCAACTCATGAAACGCGTAATAATGGCATACAATAATTCAATTCATAGTGTAACTAAATATACACCATTCGAAATATTAAAAGGTCACATTAATAGTCCAAACCCATTCGATATTAACGACCACGTAATAGTATCAAATTACGTACAACAGCATAAAGAAAACGCGGCACAACTTTATCGCAGGATTCAACAAAAAAACGCTGAAACTAAAGAGAACTTAATTAACAAAAGAAACGAAACCCGAGACGACCCGCCGGATTTCGCGCATTCAAATGAAGCCTATATTAAAACAAAAGCCAGAGGCAAAGACTTGCCGAAATTTAAAAAATTTTTGGTTAAGAATCAAACCGATAACAAGTTAATCACACAAAAGGGTACATATCATAAAAGTAGCATTAGAAAACCCCGAATTAAACAACCACCGAATTTTCAGATAGACAATGAAAAGGACGACCCTGACATTGATCATGACGCTCCAAGTACTTCAAACGTACAGCAACACCAATGACATACAACTGACAACCCTTAAATACCCTATTCTTCCCATAGAATTAGGAAAAGCTAAACTTATATATACAAAACATACATTTCTCCACTATGTAGATCTAGAACCTATTTTGTTACAACTTACAAACGTAGAAAAATACTTTCGCATAATAAAAAATCATATAAAGCTAGAAAACGCTACAAATCCAATTTCTTATCAGGGACTATCAGAAAGCGCAATTCTTAGAACGGAATTTTTAATTCAAACGACACAAGATAAACTCGAGAATCTCTACCCACACGTAAGAAATAAAAGAGGTCTAATTAGTATTGTAGGAAAAGTTAATAAATGGGTATTCGGTACACTAGACGCAGAGGATGGAAAAAGATACGATGAACATATAAAAAAACCTTGAAACTAATCAGAAAAATATTATCCATGAATTAAATTTACAGGTTTCCTTATCAAAAAACCTAATTAATAATTACAATAAAACAATATCGATTCTTAATGAAAACCAAAAACAACTGCAATATGGTCTAAAAGTATTTAAAGACGTCATTCAAAAATCAATTAATGATTTAAATGATTACATAAGTTTTCAGGGATTAATTCACCAAATAAATTTAGACTGTCAAAATTTAATTACCTTTATCGATAACTTAGAGGACGCTATTATGTTTGCCAAATAAAATGCACTGCATAATTCAATAGTTTCAAGTTTAGAATTAAAACAAATGATAGATTATCTAAAAACAATCTATAATAATGAGGAAATACCAAAATTTGAAAATATACTATCGTATTACCAATTTTTGGGAACTCAGGTTACTTTTTCGAAAGCTAAGGTGATGTTCGCTATTCATGTTCCTATAATCCGTCCTGAAGGATTTACTTTCTACCACCTTTATCCTATTATCCAAAACCACAAAATATTTGTCCCAAAATATCCTTATTTGGCACAAGCAAAAGAAAGAACCCAATTTTAAGAAAATACTTGCTCACAAATTGAAGATGACTACTATTACAATGAAAACTTCCACCCCTAAGACGAATGCACCCTTCTACTGCTTAACGGATTCACGCTAGACAACTGCCCTATTCTAGAAGTTAATATACAAGAAATAATAACAGAACAAATCACGCAAGAAGAACTACTTATAATTCCAAATAAAGAAGAGTCTTTTTTCAAAATGCAAAATTGATCAGTATATAAAAATCAATCTACCAACCCTGGCGAAAGTTCAAGAAAATTGCCAAATTCAGGTTGGAACAAAGAAATTTATTAACGACATAAAAATTAAACAAGGAAAACCATTAATCCTACCAGATATAGAAATAGGAAACTCTACCTCATCGATAATGTTCAAGACACCCGACTTAGGGAAACTAAACTTTGAAGATATCTATAGATTAAATGACATGGCTAACCAGCTATCACCAATATCTCCTATAAAAGAACAGGACCGAACTTCAAATATTACGAATTACCTAATAGGAATCCTAGTTATCATTCTGACAATATACATGGTATGGAAATTCAGAAGTCGACTTAGACCCCTACTCAAAATCTACACGACAAATAGAACCAATAATCAATCCCAGGGGACAATCGATGCCAAAACCGAAGAAACCGATTCCTCACAAAATACATCCAGTATTTTTTCGGCTTAAGGAGGGAGGAGTTACATCCATGGAACCTGCCGACCTAGATGATTCTCACGGCAACTTTCTTAGAAGCCTTATCTGGTGATGACACCAGCATATTTGAATTGTAATGCTTTATTTAATGAAATATTAAAATCACTCTCTGTATTAAGCTCTTGCAGTAAACATCTTCTCTGTATTGAAATAAAATTGTTTTTAAAAAGGAACTTTTCTTTTAACGGAACAAAATTAGTGCTTATAATGCAAATTGAAATCAATAAAAACCTGTTATGTCATAAAATTGTTTCCCATGTATACTCGGAGACCACAATTGTAGACAGTGATTCATCTATGACAAAATGAAACGACAACTGCATTTGAGCGAGAAGGAAATAGACTTCCAGTGGCGCGTAAAATTAAAAATTTATATAAGTACTTATTATTGAAAATTCGCAACATTTCAGGTAATTACTGAATTCTCTTAGCGATATTTTTGGCAATAACTCGTCCTCTTATTTCCGACATAATTTTTTTGTATGTGGGAATTTCATTCTTAAAATAAAAACCGTACTTTTCGACGAATTGCATATTTTGTCGCATTATCAAGTACGATTTTTTTTCGACCAACATGATTCTGAACTTTGGAGTTATTCTTGTTCTTCTTATTTTTTAAAGTCCTGAGTACTGTATTAGCCCAGGGGTCGGCAACCTTTTGAGACGGAAGAGCCAAAAGTTATAATTTACACAATCTTTCAGTTTTTAAAGAGCCACTAACGGCCGCAGTTTGATATCGAAAGAGACACAACTTGACATCGAAAGAGCCGCATGCGGCTCGCGAGCCGTAGGTTGCCGATCCCTGGTCACAGCCAAAGCACTGGTGAAGACGCCAAATTGTCTTGCGTCGAAAACGAATTAAACCCTACATAGAACCATCCGACGACGGCGTCATTCGAGAGCTTTCGACTGACTGACGACGCTAACGACGCGTGTCACGGGGGAGGGGTGCGGTGAAAAGCCAGTACAAGTGGCTGAGAGATAGAATCGGTGCCTAATCCTCGTTAATCGATTCAGAACGAATTTTTAATGTTTTTTTTTTTTTCGATAAAATAAATAATATTTGTGTATGAAACTAAAGAGCCGCAGCTTCACATCCAAAGAGCCGCAGGTTGCCGACCCCTGTACTAGCCGATACTTTCGTTAAGAAGCACATAGTTCCGTTGCATCTAGCACAGATAAATCCGAATTTCGGGTCCGAACACCTTCATACACAGATTTTATCATGTCTTGTTCCCTCTGTGTTAAATTAGGTCGTCTTTTTTTTAAAGGTGGACTATGAAATGAGTCACAGCCTACAATTGTGGACTTCGAGTATAGTAGCAAATATAATAAAATACAAAACATAATTGCTACACCTAGTATTTATAGAAAAATAATGTGAATAAAATAGCAGACTTTCTGGAAGACCCTTCATTAAAAAACAATCACATAAGTCGTTTTGACAAAAATTTACTTAAACTTCAATACTTTTTGGTGGTGCATTAATTTATATTAATATTTTCATTTTAATTATTATATTTGAATCATGAATTTGAATGGACATGGAATTTGGAATGGGCAGAAGTTCGAGAATGTTACAATTTAGAAACGTATCTAACGTAACAATTTAGAAAAGTATCTATGAAGATTTACCTATGGAACAAACTCGACCTATAACACAAAATAAATAGTCCGTGACCTAACGGAAGGTATGAATCTACGAGTTTCTTTATCCATATTTCCGTGAGTTTCTGATATTCAAACCTACTTATGACTTTTGGGACAAATGTCCAGTCGAACTTTTAGGTCACCAAACAAATTGTTTTCTATAATAGATATACGTAGATACATGTGCATATTTAGCTACACACTGGCGTAGCAAAGTTTTAGTTTTCCGTTTATTTAATTCAATATATGGGATAAAATAAAATGTGATATTTTTTTCCTAAAATTTAAACTGCGACTCATGCGGGTGAAGGTTAGTATTTTTTTTACATTTTCTTTTTATCTTTAACCGTTTAAAGTTATACCGCTTTTTCCAGAACATAACATTTTATGTGTAACGTAGGTATACGTGATGTTACAACTTACATTCAAGTCAAAGACCATTATTAATAAAAATACGATTTAGCAATATCCGAAACTACATAATCTATAACCTAACAACAAAAAACAGATCAAATTAAATAATACAAAAATTAATAAGGAACCAAATAAATCTGTACCATCCGTCAATAAGTGGATTAGTCAAGTTTTGTAAAAAATTAGATATCTGCACCATTACCATGAATGATATCAAATATCCACCATGTACGCAAATCATCAATCAAGTTAGTCAAAAGGATTCCGCGATACATGGACTTATCGAGATCGAGAATGATTTTGGAAAATACCACCAATATTAAAATTGCTTCCTAAAGGGATATTTTTACTTATCCACTTATTCATGGATGGTACAGAAATAATCATGAACCTTCAATAGCGTATTGGTCCCTCTATCGATCTGAAAACGGCCGTACATCTTCGACCAATGCTTGAGATGCAGTTATTTATTTTTTCTTTGACGCGACAAAAATGTAGGTCGTCACGTCATGTATATACACGGTGTTGAAAAAAGGTCGGTACCCCGGAATAACTTCGGTGCATCGCATTGCAGCGGAAAATGTCTGGGGAAAAAGTTGTTTGGTTTTGAAGGAGGAATAGTTTGCAATTTAAACCACTTCCAACCCGCGGGTGGGGGTAAGTTAAGATTTTCAAATGGAACCCCATATTTTTATTAGCGTATCGTGTTCTCCGACCAAAAATAAACATCTTTTGTCCGAAAATTTTTTTTATTTGGGCCCATCCTTCACCAATAATCACCATGAGAAAGACAAAATCAGAACCGTGCGAAAATCAAGCTTTATCCCGGAAATACTCTTTTTCTCTGTCTTGTACTAAAAAATGCCCTGTTGCACGGATGCTTGTATTCCAAAAATAAAAAATATTCCATTTGAAATTTTTAACTTACCCCCACCCGCGCTCGGGGGTTGAGGAGGTGGGGGTGGTTTAAATTGCAAACTATTCTTCCTTCAAAAGCAAACAACTTTTTCCCCCGCTGCAATGCGATGCACCGAAGTTATTCCGGGGTACCGACCTTATTTCAACACCGTGTATATGTGTATTAATGTAATTTAAGCAACTGCATAACAATTGTTCGTGGTAAACACAATTGTTGCAAAAATCTTTAAAGCAAGGATTTCTAAAATTTCACTTACGGGAAATGAAATACGCAATATTTATCATAGACGAAATAAAGTTAGAAGTTTATTCGAACGACACCAACGGAAACAAACCAGTTGTTGTTTGTTTTTATAAATTAGAAAATTTTATTAGAATATGTTAGGTGTTGTTTTACTTTTGCCGCATTGTAGGGATTCCCTTTTATGACTGTGGCCGAAGAAAGGAACCGTAAGCCTAATATCACAAGCTTAATTTAAGGAAAAGGTTTCCGAAATTAAAATAAATTAAATGACGTTTTTTTAGTCCATTTAGGGTAATTTGTAAAAATAATTTTATAGATATTAACTATTAACAAAACAACAAAATCTAGATTTTAGGAATTAGCATTTTTCTTTGGGGGTAAATACAATTACAAATTTAAAAAAAACACTGAAATAATATGGAAGCCACTATGTTTGGTAATTTAAGGAGCTGCTAAGAGTGCTAAGCATAGTTGATCTTCTTTTCCTCAGTTGGACCTCAAGCTACTTGGATGGAACCATGTTTCTTGACTGCTCAACTTTAGAAAAGAAAAATCACTAAATTAGAACAGGAGTCTTGAAGGCTTGGCAAAGCTATCAATTAATTTATTTGGTCGGTACTATTTAATAGAAAGAAAGCATCAAACGATAATTACGATTTAAAAAAAATTCATGACGTTAGGTTTTGTGTGAAAATACATTTATTGGCGTCCGAGTTTTAAAGGCGCGTAGTGGTTAAATCAGTTATCGAAGAACGAAATTATTATTTTAACTTAGTCTCTAATGATTTGGATGATGTCACAAATTACATAGAAAACTACTATTTTTTTATGTGAAGAAAATTGCTTTTATTGTTCCAGTTATTTTATTAGATCTAACTCTACATGTGTCGGGTAATTAGACCTTGTTCAAAAGTATTACAACACAATGCACGCTATGTACCGTGTTGTTGTGATATACCGGATGGTGCGTCCACATAGGATATCCCACGTAAATTGTCAGATGATCAAATATTAGCTCCCCTGCTTATTTTGGCCCAAAAATGTTATTCGTTTGATTACCAGACAAACTAAGCAGCTGGCACATAACCTGTTAGAAAGTACAACAGAGCTATTGCAGAGCGGTGAAAAATACGATCGTTCTGTGTAAATAAGTCTTTAATTATTGACGCTATAAAATAACACAAATAACGACTAGGTGTGGGTGTGGGTCATTGGGTGCGTAAGATCCTCTTAAAGACAACTGTACCATTTTTAAATTTAAATCGGCTAACAAATTAGTTAAGTTATTAAGCCCTTTTTAGACTATATATACACACACACACACACTGTAAATAAGGTTCAGGGTACTAATAAACAACATTTCTACTTAAGATTCATTGGGTTCAAATACTCTTGAAAAATGCCTAATCAGCCTAAACATGTAGAGCAGTCTTTTAATAAAATAATTGAAACATTAAGAAGCAATTATCTTCACAACAAATTTATTAGAAAAATGTCCCACAAGGGACCAACCGCAGAATCACTACTTATTAGATAGGTTAAAATGGGAGCTTCAATATACTTTCAGACTGTATATTAATAAATAATTAATATTTTAGGGTGTTTATTTTGACAGTAAAGTTATAAATTAATAAATTTGGTATAAAGTCGTTTTTGAAACAACACAATATAACAATAACAATAATAAACAATATTTTTGAGTTTAAGTGAGAAAAAATCCCTTTTATCTCAGAAACTGAAAATAACATCTCACAAATCTTAATTTATTATATTAATTATTCTCCAATTTAATCGACCGTGTAGCTCCCTACCCTTTTAACTTAAATAATACTAGTATCAGGGTTCGGCTTAAATTTACAGTCACAGCACAGTCGGGTTAGTTGATAATTGACTAAAATCTGTCTGCAACCCATTATAACAGTGCCGAGAAAATAAGACAGCCATAAGAAATCCCTGTAACGATTTATTAACACAATTAAATTTATAGCTATAGTACGCACATAAAACTCAAAGTGACAAAAAAATATGACATGAGGTATTATATTTAAACCGGCAATTCCCGAGATGAAAATAAATTGAAAAAAAATATCCAAAAATGGCGCTTTAATTTAATATTCCCTGTACGTGACCTGACGTTAAACCAAAATTAAGCACGTGGTGACACTCTTTAGAAAGTCAATAACCGTTTGACAGATTGGAAGTTGTTAATTTTTCAGGGTACATTATTATAAACTTTTACGTTCAGTTCAGTTCGCTGGGAAACAATCTCTGATTTATAAACTTGACCTGACTTGAACCAACCGCCGCGGCGTTTATAAATGGTCGGGTATGTTCTCATTTGTTCAATTCGAACGACACCTATCGGAACTGAACAACTTGAATGCAACTTTACTCTTTAGAAAAACAAACTGCAATTTTATTTACCTTTTCGGCATTATTTAAAACCAACTTAATTTATATAAAAAAACACCAAGTAGGTAATCCAAACAAAAACCGGCACAATAACCTCACAAAACACAAAAACAAAAGCACAAATTCACATTAGTTTTCGCATAAATTTGTATGCATCTCATGAACACATCTAAGTACCATTCAATCTGAATTAGTATTTTAAAGTGCTACTGTGTAGACAAAAATACACCCTTATTGCCTAAAGTTTCATCCGGTGTTCTGGGAAATAATATAATTTCTAAAAATGCAGCGTTGCCACTTTCGAAGTTTTATAAGACTATATTCATAAATTGCGGAATTTCCTTCTGTAATATTACTTTCCTGTATAATTATTGTCTCGGAAATGGCAATGTAGCACTCGACCCTTGGTTGGACTCGTCTATATTAAAACTGACGGGGAGGTCCTGTTGTCAACATAATTATTTCATCATTCTTCATTAAAGGATTAAAAATTATTTTAGGCCCATTAGAAATTAGCGTTTTTATTATTTCTGACATACTATTGCGAAATAATTTGTATCCTATCTTCTGTGTGTGCTGTTGTTCTATGTGTACGATAGTGTAATTATGCGTTTGTGTAATCTGATAATAGGTGCATATCTTCAAAAAAAACTAATTTGAAACTCGTGGGTGTCTGTGTGTTTCTTTAAGTGATTTAGTGTAATTTGTTCTTCACTATGTATTTTCTGTCTCTCGACGATATGCCGGTTATGTTCCGAGATTGGAAATAAGAGGCCGAATGGGGTTTAGTGGGTAAAAGCTTATTATGCAGTCTTACACTATCATCAGGGCACGTGATGAGCATAAACTTCTTCCCATAGAAAAAAGAACTGAAGGTGTCTGTGCCCTGGATTCCTTACTCGTGTCGGCGGCCTGGATTTAATTTCTAAGTAAGCTAAATATTTATTTTTATAAGAATCTAATGTTTTATACTTTTCCACAGTTTGGTAACATTTCGCCAGAACATGTGTTTATTACACAGCTGGGCAGTGTAATATGATTGTGCCGAGGAGTGACATGTGAGTTTATGGGTGAATTACTCCACTTTTTAAACGTTCGATTTAAAAAAAATAAATATAATAAGTAATTTCCATAACACCCTGTATAATAATGTTCGCGTTAATGGCAATTTACACTCCAACAATAAAATATATTGAAAAGGGAAAACTCAAATATTTTTCTTCTCTATTAAAAAATATTCAAAATTGCATCAAAAAGAATGATTGAAGATTTGGTGGGCAACTTGACAGAGAAGAACTAGGTTTTAAGATATTTTAATACCATACAAAACTAATAAAGAATAAGTTAACAGCTCCTTATGACAAAAAAAAAAAAACATATAGGCTTCCTCTCAGAAGCACGAAGATTACAAAAAATGTCACAAGAAGTTGCCTTCCTTACAGTAAATCACCAATAGTTGTAAATGTACAGGTACAAACAAACTCGTCACTATATATAGACACCTACATTAGCAAAAAAAAATAACATCAAAACTTACCATCACTTTGAGTCGTTTGGTTATCACCAGTTTCTTCAGTTACATTTGGGATTGATTCCTGTGGCGACGATTGTAACGGGGTTGTGGGAACGCTCCGTCCAGTACCTGAAACAAATGCCAATTATTAAGGATTACCTGTGCCCTCATAGTCAGTGAGGCTGCTCAATCTGGGTGGAAATGCGGTAAAATGAATGAAGATGTTGAATTCGTGAACCACACAAAAGTCTCTATCTTCGATGAATGACCTGATTCTGCTAGGACGACGGTGGCCAGTACAAGGTTGTTGATGTTTTGACTACTCTCGTATTTGTGAATTTACAAGTTAGTAAATTAAATCAGCATCATTATCTTATAATACATTTTTTATATAAAAAACGTGCTCGAAGTTCTAGGAAGGGAATTTTTTTAATGAAAAACTGTATAATATTATATTACAGTCCAACTTCGATAATTCGGCGTTCGATAACTCGAATTAAATTGGTTGGCAATAGTGTTAAGAGTGAGAATTATGTGTAATTTTTATTTGATAACTCCAACTTCGATAACTCTAATTCTGGGAAAATCCACAAATACCATACGTATCTTTAACAGGTCGTTTTAGCATAACTTTTTTTTTTTAAATAAATCTTTTTATGTAAGAACAATTTAATTATTTTTAAATTCAAGTAGAGGAAAAATTTTGTTTATTAACATCTCCAATCTTTATTTCATCAATTCTAGAATTAAATCTCTTTGGTAACTATGTTTTATAAATTATTCAAATTTTACACAACTGGTTTCGATTTTCTCAAATTTAATATTTTTTAATGTTTTCATTTCTTCAAATCTTTTAGACTCTTTGTTTTATTTAATTCTTCATAAGTGTAATTACAGATATGATTCAATTCGTTTTCGATCTCCATTTATATAGAGTAAATGTATTAAGAAATGTAATATTTGAAATTTTTCAAAAAGGTAAAGTAAATTATTTAGGCTGATTTTTGTCCTTTTAGCTTAGTGAGCCAGAACTGGTACTTTGTCTAGTACTACTTTTTTTTACAGTACAATACATAAGTATTATGTATCTATACTTCTCACCATGGGAATTCCTAACAATTTATTATGTTGTTATTTGTCGAATGTACAACATATTAAAGTACCTACCTATGGAAGTTCGACTGCATTTTTTAATTCTCTCTTTAATTCCAAATATTTCTTATATAAAACATACTCCAACATATATCACACTCAAACGATATACTTTGAAGGAACATGATTTGCACATTCTATTCTTCTTTAAAAGCAGTTGCAATTTCATATAAAAGAGACAACGATTGATACATTTTTTTTTTTAAATAATCTCTCCATCCAGTGTCAGACTGATGGAATAATAGGACCAAATGATCATTTCATTGATAAATAGTATTCTTTCTGTATCGTCTGTTGGTCATAGTCAAAAATCATTTAGAGATCCAAAATAATAAAATTTCAAATGAAATCAGTCTAGTCATTAAATTGTTGTTATTCAGGATCATAGGCTCATGGCTACCGCTCCGCAAAGATGACTACCACGTTACTCTGAATCGAAAACGGCCGATATAACACGACATCGCCTCACTTTCCGGAAGCAAACGAGGGAATATACTATTAATTTCGTTCATTTTTACAATTCTTTTAAAAATTTCGCATATATTCAGTTTTGCATATTTTATTAGAAGATTTTGTTTATTATCCCAGATGAACACCGAATTTAAATTAGATTCTTATTACATCTATTTTTTAGATTTACACTTCCATAAGTTCTTGGAACTGCCCCTACATTTTCTCTATTTAAAAGGAAAATTACTTAATTGCTGATAATACTAGCAACAAATTTTCGTGATTTTAATTTACTAACCTTTATATCCTAACCCATCGCTTCCTAAATAAATAGGTGAGGTTAGGAATAATTTCTGCCCGGTTAATTAAATGAAACTCAGTGTGACCGTCTCAAACCCTTATCGGTCTTAATCATTTTGTTCAGCAAAATTGGTTTCTCTTGTCTCAATAATATTTTTGAAAAAACTATATTTCATTCCCCTTTCAAAATATATGTATATATTATGTTGTTTTGGGAAATAAACTATCTGTCAACAAACAAACTTTCGCAGTCAATAAGTAAGGAACAAACCCTACGATATTGAAACAACATTTTGAACTAAAAATTGTACTACGAATTCATTATTCACCTAAAGGAATCAATTGCGTCAAAATAATTATTTTATTATTTTAACATTAAAACTTTTATTCTTACAGAACCTCAGGTTCCTACAAATACTGATTTTTGTCCAAAAACAAATGGAATTACCCGATTACTAAGAACAGAAACAAAAATTTAGAAAATAACTAATTGGGCATCTTCTAATTTTCCAACGTAATGTTCCTGGTTGTACCGTTGAAAAATTATAAGCTTTGTCTACGTGCCATATCATACAACAACTCCATTCATTTCGAACCACAACTCATATTGGGCAACGTCAAGGACTATTCGATCCACCTACTATTATCATCTGCCTGTGGAACTTCCAAGCTATGTTCCGGCACTGCTTCTATACATCCTCGGCCCTGTGGCTCATTGCTAACTGCTCCGCTACCCACCAGCGGTGATTCATTGAAAGTAAATCTTCCCACTACGCTAGAGGGAACGTGGGGTGAGCTTACCGCCTCCCCAAACCCATCCGAACGACGCGGGGCAAATAGCGTTGGTGTTGAAGGTACAATACCGTCGTCCATGCCCCCGTCGTCCAGGAGACCGGATAAAGCCGCCATCGGTTGTCGGTAAGGTAGGGGCGGTACTAGGCGAGAGCGAGAGAAGGGTGGCCCAGGAGATGCTGACGTGGATGCTTGCGAGATGGTTACTCCGCTGGATATGCCTATATTGGCTAATGTTTAAGATAAAATATTGAATCAGACAAAGAGGTGAATAAACTAGATATTCTAAAACATAAACTTCTATTGTATGAATCATTAGATTTCCTTAAATGTAAATATAAAAATGAATAAATTTTTTTTTTATTTTAAAACTTTTTTCATTATATATAAATTATAAATCGATCCTAATTCAAATTGTTAAAGATTGGTTATTGACTCTTATTCATTTTGATTTATCCAAATAAGAGATATGTTAATTAATAAAACTAAACTGTTAAATATTTATGATACCCGTCATATTTTTAAAATGAAAACCCACAATTTTATAAATACGGCACAGGGATGATTTACGACAAGCACCCGCTAGAAGTGTGAACCCCAGTGAACTGGGTAAACCACTAAGCTTATATTTTTAAACCTTACACGTTTATTTTACTTAATTAAAGTATTGAAGTTTGCCTGTAACTTTCGGTTATATGGAAAGTATAATGCTAATATTAAAAAACTACTTAGGTTAGACGTATGTACGTCCTATTATCCTGTAATAGCAATAGCAACAGGTTAAACATTTAAAGCCCATTTGTCTATTCGCTTGCTCTTAAAATAAAAAAACATACATACTAATATTAATAATAATAACTCCTTCGTGGATACTTCTTTTAAGAGCCAGTTTAATAATTGATTTATTGTCAACATAACCTAATAATTATCTGAACATAGAATAATTTACTAAATTCGCAACTGATTAAATTCAGAATTTTAAACCACAATAATATATTATTATTATGTTTTCCGTTTACTCTCGTAAAAAAAAGATGACATCGAATAATTTTAGTTTAAATACCATATATTATCTTCAATTCGCATTAAGGCTTTTTTAAAATAGTAGTTTTTGACAGCGCTTTAACTATAAATATCAATATTTTCATTTTTATGAGCTTGTGTAGTTTGTCGAAAAATGATTTTGTAACAATTAATAAATAGCTACTAAAATCATAATCTGATAATATAAACCTGGGGATTTAAATACAAGTCTTAACATTCTAGTGATGAGAAACAAAATGGTACAATTTAGTCTTTTTATATCGGTATCGTCATCGAGGTGTGGCATAAAACATGCAGAAATTGTAACTAATTAAGTTATGAAAATTATAAAGAACTAAACCGGAATATTTTACCACATTGCCAGTATTTAATTATTATAAATTGTTTAATGTCCTTCAAAATAGTTATTATAACCTAACCTTAATAAATAAATAAATAATAGAACATACCATCAGTTCCGCTACTTATTGCTTCAGACTGGGCCTGTTGATCAGCATTTTCACTTTCAATGCCTTCCAGTGCCTCACTTTGATTAGGCACCTCACTAGAATCCTCAATAACTTCAACCTCATTACCTCCTTCCTCTTCGTCTTCCACCTCTTGGCAATCTGCATCTTCATAGTTATCTTGTTCCTAAAAAGTATTTATATAGTATGAAATATAGTTGGTTTTGACTTCACCAGGAATACAAACCTAAATGGTTTAGGTTCAAATAATATAGCAGTCGATCTTGAAATTTCGCTCGACTGCTCTTTGCTCTTATGGTTAGTTCATTTCAATATTTAATTATTTTATGATAAACTATTCTTAAACGAGAGTTCCAAATCTCGGGTCTTAAGCCTGCTCTTTTGAATATGTACAAAAGTTGGAACCATATGGGGAAAAAATGTATTTTTCAATTTAAATTTACGCTTTATAAAGACCAAAAATTACATAATTAAATGGGGCCATGCAGCTTTTGTTAATTTTCAAACTTGACATGTATTGACATGTACAGTTGTATGGATTATAATTTTACTCATTTTTGGTCAATTTCTATTTTCATTGAAAACGGTAGTCGGTCCTACCATCGTAAATCTATTTCTATCGTCTAAATCTATCTTGAAAAAAAATCAGTATTTGTAGGAACCTGAGGTTCTGTAAGAACAAAAGTTTTAATGCTAAAATAGTAAAATAATTATTTTGACGCAATTGATTCCTTTAGGTGAATAATGAATTCGTAGTACAATTTTTAGTTCAAAATGTTGTTTCAATATCGTAGGGTTCGTTCCTTACTTATTGACTGCGAAAGTTTGTTTGTTGACAGATAGTCTATTTCCCAAAACAACATACATATATTTTAAAAGGGGAATGAAATAAAGTTTTTTCAAAAATATTATTGAGACAAGAGAAACCAATTTTGCTGAACAAAATGATTAAGACCGATAAGGGGTTGAGACGGTCACACTGAGTTTCATTTAACTAACCGGACAGAAATTTAAATTCCTAACCTCACCTATTTCTTTAGGAAGCGATGGGTTAGGATATAAAGGTTAGTAAATTAAAATCACGAAAATTTGTTGCCAGTATTATCAGCAATTAAATAATTTGCCCTTTAAATAGAGAAATTTAGGGGTGGATCCAAGAACTTATGGAAGTGCAAATCTAAAAAAATAGATAGATATATAATAGATCGTCTAAATTCATACTTTATACCAAACATTGCACCACAACCGTTTCCTCAAAAAATTAAATTGTAGTTTTAAAATATTGACATCTGTGGGACAAACTCCTCATAACTTTAAGACCAACGAGAGTCTTGTTTCTAAATAGTAAATAAGTTTAAAATGGACATATTCGAATAATAGCGCAATTGCTTATAATTACGGTGGTAGGGTCGACTTCCGTTTTCAATGAAAATAGATATTGGCCAAAAATGGATAGAAACCAAAAATTATCATAAGTGATACAAATTTAGCGTGTGGGCATAAAATTACATTACAAACGTTTCCAAATATATTTTTTGAAAATTCGATCAATAAATGACATATTTCGGATGACAAATGTCAAATTTGCAGTTGAAAAAGCCGCATGGTTCCATTTTTGGTTTTTAATGAAGCAAAAACTTATGATGAAGTCAAATCTTACCTAAATCGAACAATAGATTTTTCCCCATATGGTCCCAACTTTAATGGTGACACTCTTATCCTTCATTCAAAGAAATAGTTAGAGCGCCAGAAATTTTAAATAGAGTAAGTAATTAAATTAATACTAATTTAGAAAATACATATGTGTATAGATCTCGACCTTAATTTTTTTTGCAAATTTAGTTTAGTCTAGATCTAGTTCCTAAGGACATTTTACCTATAGGTATAATAATAATAGGCAAAATAACATGCTTTCAAGGTTGTTACGTCATTTAAACTAAATTTTCCTAAGGTTTTTAAATGATTATGATTATTTTTCTTGTAGGGATGTGAGCTCTTTCATTTTTGTTAATGTCTTCCTATCCATACTAATTTTTATGGTGGATTTATACTCTGGAAATACATAAAATTTCCGTGTCCAGGTTTTCCCGACACTTCTCAATAGTTCAAATATTGAAAATAAATATGAAAAACTGAAAATAGCATTTTTGAAAATTAACAAAATAATCCATCATTTGGAATTAAAAAACATTAAAACATACAAAGAGAGAATATATTTATTTTAAACCTTACATTAAAAAGTAAGTTATATCGAAATTAATAAATAATTGTTATATTATAGAAAAAATGTAACTGCATCTTAAAAAATGATTAGAAAGTTTTCATAAAACTTGTTTGAGTCTTTAAATAAGGTCATTTTCTTTTTCATTTATTCAAGATAACAACAGACAAAGTCCAATACAGTATCCTTATTCACTTTCTACCATAGCATTCCCGTGAGAAAATATAAGTACTATTTTAATAATTGTAAATAGTTCAGCAAACTTTTTTTCTAATATTAAAAGTATAATGTCCAAAAATAATTTTTGCTTCATTATCATTCAATAATGATTCCATATTGGCATAATGCGCACTCAGTCACAATAGTGATTTTAGGAACAAATTATATTCTTTAGAAACAAAATTTTCAGGGATATTTTTATATATTTCTTATGCTCTATACATTTTTTATCTTCCTAAAGATTTCCCTGCTATTTACAAAACGAACTAATCCTAATATTTCCCTGTGATTTGGAATCAATTTCAAATATAATAAAGCCTGTGGTATTATTTAAAATTACAATATTTTATTTTCATTTTATGTGTGAAAAAGGACCATGGAAAAATACATCCAATTTTTTGGTAGAGTTTGAATAAAAATTAAATTACCAAAATGAGTAAATATAGATATTGTTAGGAAGATCTTAACAAACCATACAAGAAGCCGTAATTTAAGACAATTAGGTTTAAAGAAAGAGATGGAGTGAGGGCGCGTACTTAGGCACTGTGAGAAAGAAAATTAAATCGCGCTAACATCAGTCTTCGTTCGGGTTTCTCGTTTTGAGTGGAGCTGAGCTATACTGTGATTCACGCTGTGAAATTATTTGATTTTTTAAGTTTCTCAAAAGAAAAAGTACAGTCGCAGTATTATCCCTCACATTAATTGATGGATATATCACGGGTTAACACGCCAGCGGAGACGCGGCGGTATCGGTTACTATTATTATTTTATGCAATTTGGTCGAAATTCCATTAACGCCATCTAAATTACACGCCTTGCAAGAGATCTCGCGCCTTATGGTAAATAGCCAAGTAATACGGAAGAATCTCGTTTATCACCATAAGAAAAACACGTATTTAAGCGACCTTCGTCCGTCCCGTATCACCTATTATTAGGATTCAAATACCGGAACCCAAACAAATATCTCAATAATAAAATGCCAAGCAATTCTCGATACAAAATCATACTCGATGATTTCATGTCTGTGGAATCAAAGGTTGTGATTGTGACCTCTAAATCACTGAAAAAATATCAAACTGAAATATGGCCCATCTCTATTCCGAGTTTTGAACGTTTCGTTCGTTCCGTTTTCAAAGGATAGATGAAATGTAATTTTTAAATTGAAGGAATCGTATTTAAAATGTGTGCTTTTTAATTATTCAAACAAATAAATCTACGCGAGAAAAGAACAAGGATCAAAATTAATTAAAACAACGTTCCCGTGTAATCCGTGTATTCTCCATGCGAATAGCTGCTATTTGTGAGGTTATGTGCGGGGTTTTTTCCTAAAACTTAGATTCTGTGGTTTTTTTCATAGAAATTATGAAAGGAATAATTGTTTTTAAATAAGTAAAGGTAAGAGAGCATGTGTCTTAAATAAAAGTGCATTTTTTAAAACACTTTGAAAGATAATCATTCAAAAGATTAATGACGTTTGACCTATTGACTTTCCTGTTCTTGTGAAATTTGTGTGACATTACTATTATTTGTGTTGCAAAACATTTTTCGCCGTCGGTTTTCTGGAATAATACACCAGCTGAAATGCGCAGACGACTTTTGACACTGCATACCTCAGTGTTGATTGTTCGCATATTACGCCAGTGCCTCGCACGTGGTTTTCTGATTTGACATAAGGTGATATAATCTGCTTATTAATTGAAAGCGCCATTTATGGTTATTTTTTTTCAATTTGTTTTCATTTCAGAATTTGCAGGTTTAAATATTATAAGTAATTTCCATAACACCCTGTATAAACCATCAGGAAAATTAAGTTAGGGTTTGCTACAAATTTTACTCACCATTCCTTCCATATCATATGCTTCCGTATCATCAGGTTCTTCTTGGTCATCCCCTTCACCTTCGTCTGGACCAGCTTCATCATCACTTTCGACAACGATGACATTGTCATCGTCTTGGTCACGCTGGCTACTAGTTGGGACTTGATATTCTACTTCTACGCCACTATCACTAACGGTGCCTTGTTGCTAAAATAATTATATAATAAATTATTTAGGTGACCTTTTCGCAATGTTCTAATAACATTTCATTCATCGATATACAGGAAGGCCAAAATGGTCCCGTTTGTCAGAAGGAGGAGACACCGCGAACAAACCCGAACAAATTATTACAGAAAGGTAAAAGTAAGAAAAAAATTATTGTGTTTATTATATTTTACACTCATGCTTAAAATCTAGGGATATTAAAGATTGTAAATTCTTATTAATTTATTTCCTATTTCCTACTTTGAAGGAACTTGGACAGTGTATCATGATATTTGCAATATTTAGTAATTTATACAATCAAATAGTTTTAATTTAAAAAAAAATACCCGCTACCTGTATCGAAAGTTTGAGACAGATTAACATCAAGTAGTTTTAAATTATTATGCCAAAAAGGTTTCGTCAATCCGGGCGAGGCATTTATTTTTAATATCCTTTCCAGATTGCCGTTTGCAAGGTTTCTTGCGGAAGGACGAACCTATATCGCTATATTATTTAACTGAGCGTTATAGCCTACGAAAATATGGCCTTTTTAAATTATTGCAGTAAAAGAAATGCACTTTTAATTTTTATTCCAGAAATTGGTGTCTTCGGTTTTGAAGTACTAACACCCAAGCATTGCTATTGGCAGTTTCATTTAATTCACGTTTTACTTTTCTATAAAATGAAGAATGACGATATTTTCGCCCTTTCAATTCTTTTTCTAATATTCTTAGCGTGACCTAACCTTATTTACTGCTTCACTGCTAATAACAGCTCATGTACAGGAAAATATAAGATCATGGTAAAAATTACTTTAAAGTTAATTAGTATTGTTCCTAAGACTAAATAGTAATATTTTGATAATTTAAAAGGTTAATATTACCTATAAGTAAGATAACATAGAATGCTTACGAATCAGTTACCTTAAGGGCTGATATTTGAATGTTACCTTAAGTTAGACCTAAGCTAAGGTAACCTTAAAAAAAACTATGTTTTAAATGTATTTGAGGGTCAATTTACTTTACTTTAATATACTGTCAAACTTATGTTAACGATGACATGTCATTCTGTACCTTAAGGTGACTTTGAAATATCGACCCTTAATGTTACTTGCAAGTTGCTAACTGTACGGTAATTTTTATAGTCACTCTGTGGTAATGGGTACCTTTAACATTACTCTGTAGTCGCGCCTAATTACAAGTTATATCTCTGACGTAACGGCGACGTGTTTTTTGACTTTAAAGTTTTGGTGTTATATAAGTAGCTAAATGTGGATGTGCTATGGTTGCAGTAACCTTTATACTGACTATAAAGTAATGACACCATAACGTCAATATACCAAGTAAGTGTTATGTAAATTCTACTAATTATTTTAACTTAGTAGAAGTTTGAATTTCATAGTAATTAATTTGATGCCAATTACCACGTTCTTACCAAGTTATAGTAACAGTGTCAATCAGTCGCAGTTTCTATAACTTTAATGCTATTGGGCATTTAAGTGAAAATAAGAAGTTGAGAGCTGTGGGTGAGGCCGAAATGCTTCAAGTTGAGGTCGCAAATGTAACAAACCCAAACTGGCACCATAAACAATTTTACATCTAGATTCTCGCAGCTATATTCCGAAGGCAACATTTTTTTTCTTATATAACTTACACCACCTTTGAATGTGAAATAGCGAAAAGTTATCGAACCATTTTAAAGTTTATGAAATTTTAAATTTAATTTGTAAAATTATGAGGTTAGGAAATTCCTTATGAAACTCTCCAGTTACAAGATGGTGAAGCTAGAAGTATTCGCGCCAAATATGTTAAAAACCGAAATGTGAATCAAAGGGTTTTTAAAGATATATTAAAGATATTTCATATATTTTTTGACAGGCCCTTTACTATCACGATACAATAACACAATATATCAATCACGCAACGAGGCGTTGTCAAATCACTCTCCAGTTGCATCACTACGCTCTCCAGAAGAAAATATTTTACATAAGATCGCGTACTTGGAAGGCTAGTTATATTACCTTGTATTTATTGTAACCTGAGAGTACTAAAGCATATTATTAAATCATCTTACCTGTATTCTAGTCCTTTTGCTTTGTTGTTGTATCTTTGATGATTTCTCTTCAGCTTGACAACTATCGGTATCTGGATCCCTCTGTCTTTTTAAACCTGCTTGAGTAGTTGTAACTGTATTTGAGCTACTAGAACTTGTACCTTGTTCCTGAGTTGGACCGCTACCGCTACATGGGGGCTCAACCCGCGGAGATACTACCGCTAAAGCTTGTTGCTGTGGGGCTGGTTGAACCTGTAAAATACAATCGAGTCAGTGGTCGTCAAGTAGCAAATACAATAAGTGAAATTGGTGTACCTCGACTTGATATGTTCTGTATGGTTGTACAGGGTGGTCCAAGTAAGATGACACATCATTCGATCTCGGAATCTGTAAGACCTACAGGCAAAAGTTAAATAAAATAGTTTTTTTGGATCGACTTAAGTTTTTAAAATATTGTGACTATACAAGGGTTTGTTCTGTTGACCAAGTACTAACTATCTTTTTCACTTCTATTTTTTTTTCAATTCCAAGTAATGTTGATCTTATAATATGTTGATCGACTATACAAGGCGTTCGGGTTTGTTCTGTTGACCTAGTACTAACTATCTTCTTCACTTATATTTTTTTTTCAATTCCAAGTAATGTTGATATTATAATATGTTGATCACAAATTTGAATAGTTTTTCAGGTAATCGAATATTAAAATTTCTTTTGAAAAATATCTTGTTCGAAAATATTTGTTTCCTAATATTATCAACGTATTAGTTAACTTATTATTCAATTTAGGCTATTTTTCTAAATTAAACATTGAATAGCATACATGATGTTTATTATGCTGGTGGGAAGTTCTCAATTTTAGACATAAATATCTGAATTATGCGGATTTTATTTTTCTAGGTATTATGACTAATAAGCCCGAAATAAAGGTTGGTGTATTTCTGAAAACTATGCCTATTTCTCGTTAAGAAATTGCAGAAAAATTAGGATATTTAACAAAGAATACAAATCAGTATTAAATTGCAAATATTCTCAACATATCCGCCCCTCCATCATGAGTATCGTATATACACGGTGGCTAACGGTGATGACAGGAAATGCAAGTCTCGATTATTAATTACTTATTTCATTGCTGGGATTTTTCTGGCTTACTTATTATTAACGAATATTTCACGTGGTCATTTACAAATTAAAAAAATATATTTTTGATCATAACATAAAAGCGATATCGACTTGCGGTTTGCGTCACTTTTTAAATAATTTTAGGGGCAATGATACTAGTAAACTAAAAAGTTAGCCTTCCATTTAACTTTTCATGGAAAATTGAGTAAATTATTAAAGCGATCAAAAAACGTCATCTGACGGTTCAGGCTTAACCTAAAACTTCAGTATTATCATAGACTGTAATTTGGCTATCAAATAGCGTTAGAACAAGACCAAGTTCGATAAAATCAGTTAAATGTATTTGGAAGTTATGGCTCCGCAACACGAGTCAAACCTCCCCCATCCCTTATTTAGGAGATAGACAAAAATGTTAAATAAATAATTTTTGTCCAAAACAGTTTCACTTTCAAAATTATACGAACAAACCACAAACTTCTGTCAAGATGCCAACAAATAAATTTGATAAACTTAGGTTCGATTTCTCTTTAATCGTTGACAACGGGTCTCGGAATCTTGTCTAAAGTCGATCGCTTTGATCGACAAAAAACAATTTTGGGCGCGCAAGGAGTACCAGTGGTATAGAAAATAGTATACAGGGCGTTTCTTAATAACATGCTAATACTTAGGGAGGTTATTTTTGGGTCCATTGTCAGAAAAAAACTTCATATAACGTCTTAACTTTTGAGATACGGGGTCTTAAACATTTTCAAAAATTTCCTTTTTTATTAATATATGCGATACTGCTCTAGATATTTTTGTGAACTTTGGTACACACTTTATACTCATCAACAGGCATTTTATGATATATAACATAATTTTGTATTCCCACCAGTGGCGCTCGTGCGGGAGTTGCCCTGGGTATTTTTGAAGAAAAGGATGTTTTTTCAAATAAAAATTATTTTTGAAATTCTCATTCCTTTCTGAGCAAATGTCGTCTCTTGATTTTTTGTCGTTATGAAATTAGGTATTAACAAAGATTAAAAAGGATCAAGTAGGTAAGAAGCAGATTTTGTTTTGTAAACAAACGGTTTTGACAGTAGTCTACCTAGTCTAGTTGTCACGTATTTAAGTCATTAACATTAACAAATTATTAAAAAAAGAAACAACCTTTATTTATAGAATTCTATAGTGTACGAAGTCCCGCTGCAGGGCTCCAAAATATTTTTTTAGTTTTTAATTTATTGCTCGTAAACTACTAAACAAGTTAAATAAAATTTTAGGCAGTTATTATAAAGGATCTTAATAAAAACAAAAATATGCTATAAAATACGGGGTTTCCTATTTAAAAAAATACAACTTTATGTTATCACACTTTTTCAGGCCACCTTGTATATGAAATAATATTTTCCTGAATTACACCCTATGATACAGAGTCAATCAGAATATGACTTAAATTCCTAACTTAATTGGTATAGGAGCTATGGAATATGCCATGCATTGCGATGTAGGGTGGATAATGTTGAGAACATTTTTGAATTTGTCAATTGATTGATGTTTGTTAAATATCCCAATTTTAGTATTATTTTTACCATTTCAAATGATAAGAGAAATAAAATATTATAATTCAAAATGTCAATATTTAATTTTTTTAATTAATTTTAAAATATTGAGATATTTATGTCAAAAAATTGGCAACCTTGGACCAGAGGATACTAGGACATAACTCGTATGCTATTTTGGATTTAATTCAGAAAAATAAAATAAATTGAATATTATAGATAAAGTGTGTAAGTTATATCTTTTCCCATGCGTCATCACTTACAAGTCATTAAAAACCTACGAATCAACCAAATTTGGTGCAAGGAAAATATCAAACATTCATAACCATTATAATAGACGTGCCTAGTGTTCCGATATACGTATTCCGAAAAAAAAAAATGAAATGTCATCAGCAGGAAAAACTGGCGTTCTATTTTGTATCATAATTAAACAGGGGTCGCCATTTATTTCGTTTTCGAAATATCCAGAGAATTACGATGAAGAATCGGATGCCATTTTTGCCTTCGCCTTATAAGTTTTTCAGGATAAAACATAAATTTTACATAAAATTGAGTAAAAAATCCTTATACTGACTTTATTGAACAGGACAAATACTTGATATAACTACAGAAAAATTAACGTAGTCAGCACATAGATAGAATAGTGATGGATTAAAAGGGCGACTCCTTGGGTGTCCTAGAAAAACACTACATACTTTTTTCTTTAATCGAATGTCTAAATACTTCGGTAATAAACCCTTACGTTGCGCGATGTGCTTTCCAGTGCAACGAGTGACATATCTGTTTCACCCAAAAACCGTTTCTAGGTCAAACGCAGAGCCTGCGTTGCCAGATCAAAACGCAGAGCTTCGACCTCGGCCGAACGCGAAGATTGATCATTCGCCAACGCGGCGGATGCTTCAGTCCATTTTCATCCTTCTATGTTTATACGAACTCTAAACGTTTTTTTGTGAAATAATTTATAATAATAATTAATGTGATGAGATTTCAAATTTGTGTTGCATAACATATATTCTGTGCTGTATTTCTTTTATGGAAATTTTTAAATAAAACGTGCATAAAATAACAGCATAAATCTTAATCTGTAAAAGCGTAAAGAATGTGAAAAGCTGACAATGCAATATAACAACACCGCCTAACATGCGTTAACCTATTTTGAGGTTTGACCTACGCCAATAAATTATTGATTGTGCACGTCGTCCCTAACACCCTGTATACTGCCAGTGAGACTTTATACAGGACATATCCAATATCCATTCTTAAAAGTTAAACAACTAAAAATGTTTAAACAAGCTAATACTCCAATTAAATTGTGTTTTCACCAGGAAAGTTTTGGGATAGGTTTGAATTTTTCCATTATATGTTTTTTGGGATGCTGAAGCCGAATTTGAGGTTTGCTAATAAAATTTCGTGATGTAACTAACATTGAAAAAAACCCAAAAATTGTAAAAAATCGAGTTCTTTTGCGGTTTTTTGATTATAACCACTATGAACTTTTCGTAAATACCCGTCCCATTTAAAATGAAAGTACATACATACATAAAATTTCCTTCAAATATCATTACTTATGTTTTTTCTCCAACAAACCGTTCGGGCTGAAGGGGTAGTTGGAAATTGGCGTATTTCGGCTGTCTCCGCAAAAACCCACATTTTACACTCCAAAACACTAATTTATTATTAAAGGCTGTCAATTTATGAATTCTTCCCAGTTCTCTGCACATACCTTATTTAGATCCCATATGTAAAGGTACACGACATTTCATCAAAAATTATATAACGTTCAAGTTATTTAATAAAGTACGAAATTCAGTTACAAAAAAGTTAAAATTCCATGGCATAAGATCGGCTGTTAATCTGGAAAATGGTGATGAAACAACTCCTTGCCTGCATCCACAATTGCGTTGGCAGCCTTTTTTATATTTACAAGAAATGTGCCGGCGTATCGAGTCCGGTACAAGATTCCAAGCGGTTGGCACTGGCACGAAACCACTTCTTGTTTTTTTCCACTCCAATCCTCCGGGTCTCTTGTGTGGTTTGAGACGCAGATCCCAGTTGCTGCTTCTTTCTGTTCAATGAAATGCTTAATCGCAGTCACCATTTTAACAATAATAAAGAGCGTGGAAGTTCTGCCAACAGTTGAAGCTTAGCTTTGGATTCATCTTGCACATAATTACTGTTCTGCCATGTTGAACAAGTTCTCCAATTGATCCAACATTGTTGGCGACAGGGCCATTGATTGAATCACTATTTTAGCTAAGGTTGTGTGAGCCAACATATGAGCTCGTCCTGTCGTTGCTTAGGCCTGGCCCAGAATTATTTTTTCAGTTGGGTTCGGGTTTGTTCGAAAAGTTCCGTCAATCCTCTTGCATAATATAACCAATTGTACCTATGAAGGACATCCGTAAATGCAATCGACCGAGCCTTATAACACATTTGACAGAGTAGGATCATCGGGCCGGCTAGCAAGAATATTTCGTGCCTCGAGATAGATGGGTTATAGTCTAATATGTCACCACGGGAAATAGCATAACAGTTGAAATAAGCCCACATTGTATTCAACTTAAAACTAGTAGGATAAACTAAATGACAGCCTTTAATAATAAATTAGATTTTTAGAGTAAATTTTTGACTTTTTTTGGATTTTTTGCCACGAAATTTTGTTAGCAATCCTCAGATTCTGATTCAGCACCCAAAAAACATACAAAACTGATATGATTAAAACTACCCCCAACTTTCCCGCTAGGGGCCCTTGTGAGCACACATTTATGTATTATAAGTTTATCTTTAAAGTTAAAGCATGACTTCCTCCAAACGAATGAATTCTTAAAGAATGAGGTTCGAGTAGTACTAAGCCGAACCAGATATGGATGGGCGGTAGTGGTTCGGCGTGTATTTCTACTATTTGCCGCTCTAGATGGAATTAAGCAGGCAAAGTCTGTCGAACATTTGCCATGGAAATATTTGTAAAAGAGTCAAATCAGAATGGTGTTACTTTCCTTTCTTTTCTTTATAGCATAAACAGTTTTTCGGGAAATCTTGCTGCTACTCTCTTAAATTTAAAATACATATTTAAAATCTTTCAATGAAATAGAATATAAAATGAACTAAATTTCTAAAGAATTCTTCTTCCTAAAACTGTAATTTCTTACATACTAATTAATATTAATAAACCTTGACTTCATATACACATTTCAGACTTGTATGTAGAACACAAAACTGTACTTAATTACTAAAAATATTTAATAAGTAAAAATAGTAATAGTTGTACTAATATATTAAAATATAAGATATAAATAAATTAAACGTTTATCACCTGAACAGGTGAAACAGACTATAGGTCCCCCATTTATTTTCTCCAATTCAAAGGACTCGCAAAGATTGAGTATAAGTTGCTGAGCTTGTGTCTCGAGAGTTACCGGGCATTCTCTATTACACAAATAATTAACGAACAGATAATGTTAATAGGTACATTCAATATTATTTTTAATGCATAATATTAGGATCCGATCTATTTTTTACTTATCAATAATACTAGGAGAGTTTAAATGATGAAAAACAATTTTTACGTATATTATTATGCGGTTGAACACCAGAAATATATTACAGATAAAAACAAATGAAGATTGACACTTGATTGGCACATCAAAAATCAAAACAGCAAACGTAGCTAATAAATTTTTAGTGGCTGCAAATTAAAATTGAACAACAATTTTAACTTTTGTCTTTGTCTAACATGTTATTGAATTCGAAACGTATTGCGGAACTGCGGAATAAAGATGGGAAGTTTTAAGTCACGATGTCTCTTGATCCCTGTGTTTATGACGTATGTGCAAAGATATAACGTACAGAGTTTATGTTACCGCGAAAGGCCGCAATTAGTGAAAATCAACATTATTTGCCGGTGAATGTCGACATATACCAAATATCTCAGCGAGGATCGAACAGGTTTTAACATGCTTCTGCCCTTTTCCAGTTTACAGCACCAGCATGCCATGCGTTCGTGTTTCGTCAGTCATATGCAAGGTTTGATAGCGTCAATGCAAGCTGTTAATTTAATTTTTTTATTAGATATTCTAATTTGTATGTAATGGCTACCGCAGTGAACAGTGTTCATTTTTTTGAAAAGTTACATGCCTTAATTGAGAGTTAATGAGAAGACAATTGTTCGGGGTTATTTTTGTTTTTATTTAATAAAAAACTGATATTCGCCGGTGTAAGTGAGAAATAATGATATCACAACAATCGAATATAGGCAAATATTTCTGACATACACCACACAACTCGGAGAATGCTGACATTCATCGGAGAATCTCGACATTAGCCAGTTGTCGATCTTCCACAGTAACAGATACATTGATAACATTAAGAAACCAATATTTCTGGACATAAACACATAATAATTTTCAAAAGGCTGATATTGTTTTTAGTTTTTAAAAATCGTCTAACAGAAGTACCATCAAAATTCGTGATAAATAAGTCGTAATAAAGGCATCTTATTTAAAATAAGAAAGTTTTACGTAAAAATAAAATATTTTAAAAACTTAATTCGATCCAAAAACCTTTGTATTTATCATTTGTTTGAAGGTCTTATAGATTCCGAGATATTATAGTGCGTCACTTATGTGGACGACCCTGTACGTAACTGAAAGAAATTGTGAAAGTTAATACACTTGATAATCGCTATTAGTTTGATGTAAATAATTTGTCATTGATGTCGAACATGTCATACAATTTTAAATGTCCGAGAACCGACTAAGAGAAGGAAAGATTTAACCACTTGGAATGCGAGCAGAGTTTCAGAAAAAGCTACCGTGATTTTATGTTTGATCCTACAAGCGAATTTTTGATGCTTTACGTAAATGTATGTTTAGTATATTACGTATTGGCCAGTGAAAGACCTCTATTAGGTAAAGTGTGTTCAAGCTTAGAGTTTTGTTGTGGCAACGTAAATTTGAGTTCACCTCAAAACAATAAAGTTGACTTGTCAGCCACGAAGGTAAAATATTCCTAAACTTTACACGTGGCCCTTAACTTTACTAACTAACTGTATTGTTTAATAACGAATAAATTCGTACCGTCAAGTATTGCAGTCATTTAAAAGTTTAGTTCAATAAATAGGTGCTCTTTTGACAAAAAACGAATGCAGCTTTCAATTGAAACATGTACACTTTACTTTCCCTCCTATCTCCACTGAGAGATGGACTATTTTCACAAAACTAAACACTTGCGGTTATTGTAGGTATCGTTTGGTTTACAATATACCATTGTTCCTTTGACTGCCATAAAACCCTAATTATGTTTCGATTGACCCTATTACGAAAAATGCAACTTTATCCCTGAAAACATATTCATAGCTATTCTTCCTTGAAATCCAATTGAAATAGACTTGTGTAATTTAAGTCATATAAATTAATGTTATATGATAGTATATATCAGATACGTTCCGACTATAAATACTAAAGGGCAACCGTATTAAGGGAATTTATAAGAAAAGAGGTTGATGATGTATTTACGCATCGAAACATTAGAAAATGTACTTGTGTGATATACCGTTAAATTGCAAATTGGATCCTCTTCCGAGATATGGAACTAAACTTCCAGGTCCGTATTGAAAATATCTGAGTTGGTAGCAATAACTTAAATGTCAAGGGTCATTTTAAGAAAACGTTAAGTGCGTTTGGTAGAGAATGAAAAACTAATTATTTTTTTGCATGAAACAATTTTTGATCAAACTAGTGGTTTTCTAGGTATTTGGAGAAAAATGTTCACATTTCCTTTAATATCTTTAAATCTAAAAACTATTTGTCAACACTATAAGCAAATTCTCACTAGAAAAGGCAACTTTCTCTAATTTAAACGACCTCGTAACTCTTACCGTTTCGGATATAGGAATAATGGCCCGCCGTATTTAAGGCACCCTATATAATGAAGTTACACAAAAACGTAGACTTGCTATAATTTTTCTGTGCTGTACGATGAATCGCTGTATATCGTTTTCTTATCAGTTTTCTTTATTTTTGTCAATGTGACTAATGCAACGTTCCAGCGAAAAGATTTAAGTGGCAGCTAGAGTCGAAAATCGGTCCTGTAAGCCAATGGCACTGCTAAAAGATCGCTAGAGCACAACCAACCCCGAAGAGAAATTTGCTATATCGCTGCTAAATCTAGGCAAAGTCCGAGCGCTTAAATAAGCAAGTAAAAGTTTCTCATTCATTTCAAAGAATAACTATATAAATGAAAAACTCAACGGTAGACATGCTGTGGATTCACCAGATTGCGTTCAACAACTCTCATAGCGATATATAACGTACTGCCGTTATGGAAACCTGAGTGGAGGTTGATCGCACTGTATATCTTTTAATTCTCTTACCTGCATGTTACTATCATCATCTTCAGAAGATTGCGTTGGAGGTACTGCGACTTGCCTGGGACCCAACATCGCTGAGCTAGCAGAACTAGTTGCTGGTACATAATCGGTGTGAGAAGATGTAGGACTACTTGAGAGCGCTTCTATGGATGAAGAACCTGTTGTGTGCACCTGTAATGACATTTGTAATAAATACAAACTTTTACATTTGATCAGATTTTATTATTTCCTATTACAAACTTAGGGTAACAATAGAATAAGTTGTTATAATAGCATATTACATACCAAGAGTGGTAAGCAGCCTATCGCACATGATTTAGAAACACGCGAAGCGCGTGTCGTAGTTCGAAAGAGTGTGGAATAGGCTTTTTACCACTTGAGTTTACTTTTATGTTAAATTATCGAAATATACTAATAAATCATTTTCTGAGTCGGTATTCACATGATTATCGGTAGTCAATAAATTTTGATACACTTCTTCATAATAAATTATTTGCTGCGGACGCAGCTTTTAATTTCCCGTGGCGTTCCTTCAATCTGAATATCGTAGTTACTCATACTATACTAATACACCCGAAAATAAAAAATGTTGATGTTTAAAATTTCCCGACATATTCACGTTGTCAAGGATTTCACAGTGAACTTTTGGAAACATTGACGGTTTTGACAGATCACGGGTAATGCGATTTGTGGAACTGTTACGTAATATATATATATATATATATATATATTGGTGCACGGTATCTTGTCGCCTCCGGTACACAGAAGAGGCGACCTGGCCTCCGGGTGTTCCCAGGGGTTTACATCGAAAAAAAAATTATATATGGGGTGTTGAAATAACAACCAATCCAGATTCCTTGAGAGGGGAAAAGATTTTTTAATTTTTAACGGGTCATATATGGGGAACACAGAAAGTACTATGTGGCCTCCGAAGATTGTATATACGCGTATATCCTGGTGCCGTTATTACCTCCGACAGTGTTGCCATATTGTCGGAGGTCATATAGACACCTCTGTATCCGCATGCTGGGTTTTTAATATAAATATTTATGTAAGCGGACAGTTTCTACCATATTTTTGGCAGACTGAAAGGCGCATTTCCTATTTCGGTGTCAAATGTGAATGTAAATCTGAAACATGAAAACAATAAAAAAATATAGAATGAAAGATGTTTAGATTGTAATGGCAAGGATATTACAAATTAATAATTGAATTGTTAAACATTAACAATTAATAATTTAATATCTAGATGCAGGTGAATATCTAGACGAATGGAAGATTATTCAGACGCTGTGTGACATTATAATGAAATATTTTAAATAGTGTGATATAATATACAGTGCCCCCCTAGGAATAATTATCAATTTTCCTTCATTATTTAATTTGAGCTAATTTATTTGTAAAAAGGAACCATTGTTATTACACGGCACTCAAAATAGAAGATAAAAATTAAATTAAGAAAACTGTGAAAGTCTGTGTATTTTTATAATTTTATAGTAACTATGATTAAATTTATTTAAAACACGGTTAACTTCTTATAGTCATATATTCCGAAAATTTGTAGTTTTCAAAATACATATTGACAATTTAACATTTTTCTGTCGGTTAGGGGGTTAGTAAACAATCAAGTGCTAAATAAATCAAGAACAAGTGATACTATATTGCGATTATGATTTGTAGATTTGTAAAGCCATCCTGACTAACTAGGTAAATTTGGCTTACTATTTGAAAAAAATTACTTGCGTCACTTTTTAAAATTCCATTTTTAGTTTTTCCTTTAGAGAGTTCTGTATTAAGATTTAATAATTAAACGAAGTCTGGTCAAGTATACCCCTTTCTACAGAGAAATCAGCCCAAATTAAATAACAAGGGCTGTTCTGAAAAAAAAACTCATATTTATTTTCCGGACTGCACGCGACATTTTTAGGTAATATAGGACATTGAAAACTCCGACCCTTAATATCTAGTTTCCAGTAAATAATATTAAAAATTGGAAAAACACGTCAATTTCTTTAAGAACGAGTACGCTGTTAAATAATATTTTCAACTTTCGGGGTTTAAGTCTCTGGGACGGGGTAGATGTTACCCTAATATTCTTAAATAGGAAGCAGGGTCATGTTGCACACAATTTTAAAGGTAGTTATATCTGTTTCCAGTAATAACAATAATTTGTTATTCTTTTAGTAGTAGTTTCCTAGAAATCGCGTTACCAAATTGGACGGAAGTAGAACGGCCTCCACTGAGATTTATGGGTATAAGTTATTATTTTAAAAACATTATTATGTTCATTCCTCTTTTAGCAGGATGATTTGGGGGTACGTAGGTAGTTACTACACCCTTTCCAAGTCTTTACCAGCAAACTCATCGACTAAAGCATTACATAAATAAATCTATTTTTGGAACTCGATTTCTTGGAAATTACTACTCAAAAAATACTAATAATTGGAGAGAGATTTAAACGACCTCTAAAATGGTGTACCACTTACCCATTTAAGATTTTAAGGGTGACATCTACGCTTCCCAGAGGGTTAAACCACGAAAGTTGCAAATAGCCTCCCTTTACAATAACATTCACGTGTCTTCTCACTTTTAATTATTTATTTGAAACGATATATTAAGGGCGGGAAGTTTTCACATTAACAATTTAAATTTGATTTTCATATTTTTCCCAGTTATAGTTTTTCCATTATCAAACGGTTAAGTTTTTGGATATACACCCTGTAGACAAATAAAGGTCCAATTTGTGGTCCCATAATAATTAAAGGCTTAGCAGTTTTTCAGTACTGGATGACATAATTATCAGATTATACTGAACTTATTCACTAGAGTGGGCTGTAAAAATGTTTTATTAAATTTTGTTCGGTATACCGCGGGAGATTGGCCTAACAGACAGACAGTGAAATAAAGGAAAGAAACAAGAAATCGGTTGATATCTTCAGGTCGCGCATATCCTCGAAAATCTAAAAAAATAATCAAATTTAACATTTTTGCGTAACTAACAAAAATAGTTTCTCCATGTTAGTTAAATGCTATGGTTTAGATCAGTAAGAAATAGCAGAGAATTAAATTAAAAGATATTTCAGTATGTATTGGTCGTGCATTGGATTTCAAAAATAAATTATTAACTCTGTAACATCAAAATTTCAAAATGATAAATGTTACAAACTATATATAGCATTATGTCAATAGTCAATTAAGTCTTTTACTCATTCTTTTTGGTGCTACTTTTAAACTCCGATTTGTGCGAAAAACGTTATCGAGAAAGAGGCGTTGTTGTGGTTAAGACACATTCCTAAACTCGGCACTAGCAACTCTTCTGACACCATGCAACTTCACAAATCGCTCTACTGCTTGAGTATGACATGAAAACTTGTCGAAATTTAATTCAGACTGTTGCTGATTTTAATAAAGATAAATTCCCTCATCGCTTAGTCTGGTTGGTAGCGAAAGATGGCAGGTACTCCAATTCATCTTAATGGTTGTGAAAACTTCCAGTGGTAAGTTTTGATAGCGTTCAGAGAGAGATTCCTGAAATTGATCTAAAAGTGTTAATTAAAGATGTTCAATATCTCCTGGACTTTAATACTGTAATACAATTAGGTAATTGTCCAGAAGAATTGGCTGTTCATGATCCAGGCCCACTTTCACACTTTAACATGGTTAACTGCGGCAAACAGAGGTCTCAGATTGTACTTAGTTGTGATAAATTCTTTAGATGAATATAATGTATCAGTTTCTTTCATCCTAAAGTCCTATTTGCCTGTCTGATTTAATATCAAGAAACGCAAATAATTTACAAATAGCCCTAAGCATGTATTTGAAGTTATAGAAACATCAAGATTCCTACTTGAAAATATACTTAAAGTAGTAGATCCTGTGATGCATCTTATGTTTGCTCATCTCGAAAATTTGATTTGGAGCATGTTTTTGATGATGGAAGAAAAAACATCAGAGAATTAAGTATTAGAAGAATAATGAAGGCGCGAAACAAAACTCGTAAGAATGGGCCAATTAGAAACTTTGTGACACCAAAACAAAATTTATTTTAGACAGTAACTTCATTAGACACACATTAGACGTAGACATTAACTTCGCCGAAATGATAGATTGGAGTACCTTTAATCGTCCGCCGTCCATGTTGCAAATAGTAAGGGATGGAGGAATTTTATCTTTAATAAAGTCAAGAATAGCAGCTGAATGGAATTGATGTCCATGTCATACTCAAGTAGTAGAGCGATGTGTGAACAGTTGGTGTCAAAAGCGTCACAAAAGTTGTCAGTACGAAGTTTAGGGATGGGGTCATTAGAACAACGCTTTTTCTCTATCTAGAATACCAAGGGTTCCGCACAAATCAGAGTTTAGAAGTAGTACCAAAAAGAATTAGTAAAACACTATAACAATTGACGTAATGTTATAGTTTCTAACATTTTTCAACTTTAGAGTTACAAACAGGGTTAATAATTTATTTTTTAAACCCATTGTTATACTTTTTAAATTTAATTATCACCTCTGTGCTATTTATTAGTTATCTAAACTTGTAGCGTTTCAGTAACATGGACAACATTTTTTTTGTTAATTACGAAAAAATGTTAAATTTGATAATGGTTTTTTGTATTTTTGAGGATGATAATAAAGATATTAATATTTCTTTGCTTTATTTTACTTATTTAGCAGAAAGACAAGTTTTTCGCGTTACAGCGAATCAAAATTAAAAAAAAAATATTTTTTTGGGACCATTCCATTATACACTACCACGTCTTTAATTGGCGAACTGCAAATATGGTATGAAATGATACGAAAGCATCCTTATCACCTCCTCACCGACGTTGCCATTTAGCGGAGGCGGGAAAGTTACGTACGTCAACCGTATGTGACGCATACATGCGATTTATATGATCGGAGGCGTCATCGTGCCTTCCGTAAACTTTTTATGCAGCACTAGCGCCGGTGATCTATACCGGAACTAAAAACTTTTTTTGGGGGTATGGTGGGTACGTTGTGACCTCCGACAAAAATTTTGCTATTAGCACGTTAAAGGTCATCTGAGGTCAGAACTACTGAAAATATGGAAAAAACGTTGTCGCCTCCGAAATCGGAGGCGACAACGTCATATATGAGGTGACAACGGCTCTTCAGTATATACTTTGGAGGTGACATGGTACCCTTTATCAATATATATATATATAGGAAGGGTAGTCGTTGCTGACTAGTTAGGGATAACGATTTGGGTAATATTGGGCTTTGCAGCAAATGAAAGTGTACTCTTTAAAGTTGGTCCAAGCTTTCGGAAATCTTTATTTCCATCATCAGGGATAAACTTTGTTGAGGATGTTCATAAATTTGTAGTTAATTACTAGTAGTAACACAGTAAAATTCGAAAGCACTGAAACAGCAACAAGCCAAAATCTCTTGTGGTTGGTATACACATACAAAATACACCATAATTCATTAATTAAAAAGACAGTACATATTAAAATAATTTAAATTTTCAAATAAAATTACTGGTCTTTATCGACCATGCTTACGGAAACGGCCATTTTGTACCGGTATTATTTGATCAAATAATACCGGTACAAAATGGCCGTTTCCGTAAGCATGGTCGATAAAGACCAGTAATTTTATTTGAAAATTTAAATTATTTTAATATGTACTGTCTTTTTAATTAATGAATTATGGTGTATTTTGTATGTGTATACCAACCACAAGAGATTTTGGCTTGTTGCTGTTTCAGTGCTTTCGAATTTTACTGTGTTACTACTAGTAATTAACTACAAATTTATGAACATCCTCAACAAAGTTTATCCCTGATGATGGAAATAAAGATTTCCGAAAGCTTGGACCAACTTTAAAGAGTACACTTTCATTTGCTGCAAAGCCCAATATTACCCAAATCGTTATATATATATATATATATTATGTAACAGTTATTATGTAACAGTAGACAGTGCGTAAGTAGGTTCTTACTAATATATGAGTAGGAAAAGTAATTAAGCGACATGATAATAGTGTGTCACGAGTTAAAACTTCATCTTCTGGGGATTCAGCCCTGATTAGATAGAAACTAATTTGTATCATAATTCTAATTTCGAAAATCAGGTATTTATTGGAAGTTACTAAAACTTTTTTTCACAATAGTAGTGCTCTAGGAGATACGAAAAAAGTTATTTTCCACACTCAAAATTTAAATTATCTAAATGTCTAATAGACGGATGAAAATAAACCGCAGGTGTTTAATTTATTCATTTTCAATAGTGGTGAAAGTGGTGGAATGAAAATAATGCTATATATGCATAGGATTTTAAATTCTGTATTCTTACTCTTTCTGGGCATATTTTCTTAATAACACTATTTCGTATCTCCTACAGAAATATCACTTTGCTAGGGAAAAAAAACTGAAAATTTGCTTGAATTTCGAAATTCAAATTATGATACAAATTAATTTCTATCTAAGCAGGGTTAAACCCCAGAACATGAAAAATTTCACTCTCTTTCACCTATTCATGGGTCGATCCGGGGACACACTGTATATTTAGAAAACTAAATGACGCGATTGTACGAATAAAATAAACAAACTAATCTACATGGTGATTGGTAGTTTGGAAAATCCCGGAATACTTTGTTTATTATCATACTATCGTATTGAAACTTTGGCATAAATTAATAATATTTTGCCTAAATTTACTAAAAAAAAAATCAGAGTTATAAGCACAGGCAAAATCTCAATATGTTTAGCTGTCAGTTTCCGTGAGCCACATTGTATTTGCCTTAATATGTAGAAAATCAGGATAACATTTTTTAAAAATAACATAGGCAATTAAACAAAGTTATATTATAAAATTTAGATGAAAAATATTTATTGTAAATAAATCATTAAAAATTAAACTCTCTGATATAACCTTAAAATTCCGGTTTTTTTTTGCTAGACGACTACCAAGTCTTTTAATTTTAAATTTATCAGTTGGAGATGAACTACAAATTGGCTCAGCTATAAAGCTTGTAACGGAATTAAATTTTATTAAATTTAAAACTGCCAAAACGGACATGAACGTTACAAAGGCGAGCGAACTTGCAAAAATCCTAAATTCCTAAATGGGATTTATCACAGTACACTCAACGTGAGCGACACCGCTGATTTATGTTTATATATATTTATAATCTTACATAAAAAATCCAACAAATACTAAAATAATTTGATAGCGATCCGATACCGTAACTTTAGCCATATTAATTCATAAATATGGCTAAATGATAATCTGGGGGACTGACTTTTCAAAATCAGGTGATCGATGACAACTGTAGAAAATAGATGGGGTTAGCTGAGCCGACACATCATATAGGGATAAAAAGGCGGTAATTGCTTTAAAGGACGTTTCAGGTCAGTTTTTCAAGACTAATGCATCGCTATCTCAAATGTAGCAACCTTTTGGCATAGACTTAGGATAATCATCATAATTTAATAACATACCTGCTGTTGTGGGGGAATCATGACTGCACTCGGTGTCTGCGTAGTTGGCAACACTGCGGCAGTTCTCAACTGTTGAGACATTGGACGTATACTAGCCAATGGCGGCTCACCGCCACTTCGCCATGGCTGAATAGGAACTGATTGAGTCTGCGTATTCGTGGAGTGCCCTATGAATTGATAAAAAATTATGACACCGCTGTTATCCAAATCCTTATAGACAGCTGCCAATGTCCTCGACGCACCAAATTTTACTGTTGAACATTGTGACCAGGACTTGAATAAAATTACTAATTGTCCATAAAAATCTGTATGAATTATTTTTAATCCTAACAGGTAGTAGACCATGGAAAGTTATGTACACATATAGTTGATGACTACAGATTTGCAGTGAAGAACAAACGTATTCCTTAAGGGATGTACATGGGAACTTTTTTATTATTTAAACTGGACACCCTATACCAGGGATGGCGAACCTATTTTGATGCCCGTGCCACAAAGTCATAAAAATTATTTTTTAAATAGGTAACGTGCCAAGAATTCATGCGACATTTTAAGAATAAAATGTATAATTTTACGGTTCTAGTTAACATACTAAGATAGGTATTCAGTACTACAAATTTATATCATAAATTATAAATTAAGTGCAGGTTAATAATGTTTAATTCATTTCTATCAAGATCAAAGATAACTTATAAAAAAAATAATTTTGTTTTTGTGCGTGCCATCAAAATTTTCAAACGTGCCATTGGTTCGCCATCCCTGCCCTATACCATCAAAACAGGATACATTTAAAACTAGTTTATAGTTTGTAAGTTTGAAATTATATTTATTTAGATTTATTTTATTTTAACCTATACGGTCGTAAAAAATGCATAGTGTGCAACACAGCCAAGTATTGTACTGTTTTCACGCGCTTGTTACAGAATATACTATTAAAGGGATGGCTAAAATTATATTAAAACAAGCCAGCCATGGAATAAAGTCAAATATGCTTATTTAAAAATAAGTGCTTTAAAAAGCTTTATGCCGGATGGCAGAAAGATTTTATCAAAATTAGCTAAGCGGACAATTTGATTGTGACTATTTCACTATACTAAATCCATCCAAAGACCGGAGGGCGTCAAAAGACGTAATCTATAAAAGTAGAGATGATTGTGCAGAGTTGCATTAAGAGTTGATTATATAACTTTTACACATTTTTAAAAAATACGAATATAAACGACATGCCAGTGTGTAAAATTTAATTAAAATTTGGGTCACGAATAAGAAAACAAACGACTTCTACGTCAGTCGCGTTCAAATCTGTCTAAATGCCGCTCCTGTACTGCACGGATGTGCTGAGCGACTGAATTCGGGGTATATAGCCAATAAACCCCTGCACACGTGATTGTCACGCGTCGCTAATTGTTTGACGCCGTCGGTTCTTTAGATGGATTTAGTATATAGTGTATTAATACTGATTCTCACTTTCCACTGAAAATATTATGAAATAGCCTTGTCGAATATAATTCGAAAGTTTGTTGCTTTTTGGTAATTTCGCTAATGAAATGTTTGATCAAAATCACTCGTGGCTGGTGATTTTATTTTGTCCAACTTTTCTTTCACGAGATTGCCAAGCAACAAACTTTCATACCAGTCGAAAATTTTGCCGAAAAATTCTTCTCTTACGATATTTTATAGACGAATATTTCCATCACCTGTTAAAATTTACTGTTTCGACCAATCAAATTGTTTCATTTACACCAATTACACGTAATTATTTTGATAACATTTTTTTAAATTGTTGACATGTTTTCTTTTGAAATTTTAACACATACCTTAAAGTTACGAAACATCAAAAGTCTACAGCAGAGAGCATAAGCTAGTATCGATATAGACGACTATCGATATTGCATATTTAAAAGTATTTCTCGAATTATAATATTTAATTTAGGTTCTGGAAATAATCTTATCACTCAAAGTTTTGTTTTTTTGTAAATTTTACTCAATTATCATTTGGGCATGTTTATATATAGAGAAAGTCCCGCGAGCTTATTTAATCAGATGCCAACGACATTTCGTAAAATTTCCAAAATGAACAGTCTTATTGAAATTACTTAATATACAGGGTGTTATGGAAATTACTTATTATATTTAAACCGGCAAATCCTGAGATGAAAACAAATTGAATAAAAATAACCATAAATGGCGCTTTCAATTAACAAGCGGATTATATTGCATTATGTCAAATCAGACAAGCACGTGTGAGGCACTGGCGTAATATGTACACAATCAACACTAAGGTATGCAGTGTCAAAAGACGTCAGCGCATTCGGCCGGTATCGTCATATTTACACGGCAAACTCTTAAGAAAAAAATATAATAAATTTAACAATTTTACATTCTATCATTTATGAACAAACATGATTCCAGAAAACCGATGGCGAAAAATGTTTTGCAACACAAATAATAGTAATATCATACACAAATTTCAAATTCGCCACAAGCACAGGAAAGTAAATAAGTCAAACGTCATTGACCTTTTGAATCTCTCAACCTCTTTTAAAAAATGCATATTTACATACACACATACTCTCTTACCTTTACTTGTTTAAAAACAATTAGTAGTTTCATAATTTCTATAAAAAAAAACACACAGAATCTAAGTTTTAAGTAAAAACCTCTCACATAACCTCACAAATAGCAGCTATTCAGATGGAAAGAATACACGGATTACACGGGACCGTTGTTTTAATTAATTTTGGTCCTTTCTTCTCGCTTAGATTTATTTAACTAATTAAAAAAAAACACACATTTTAAATACGGTTCCTTCAATTTAAAAATGACATTTTACCTATCCATTCAAAACGAACGAAAGAAACTGTAAGATATTTGTTGGGGTCAGGGTATTTGAATCCTAATAATATGCGATACAGGTCGGACAAAGGTCGCTTAAATGCGTGTTTTTCTTATGATGATAAACGAGATTTTTCCCTATTATTTGGCTATTTACCATAAGAGGCGAGATCTCGTGGAAGGCGTGTAATTTATATGGCGTTAGCTCAGCTCTACTCCAAATGACAAGCCCGAACGAAGACTGATGTTAGCGCAATTTCATTTTCTTTCTCACAGTGTATACGCAATCCGCCATCTTTCCACCTCTTTCACACAATCTACTGACAGCGCCTGGTCTAGGCGTACAAACGCGCGGCTTGTAATTGTGCGTTAGAATACAGTCGATTTTGTTCATAACCATTTACACTCTCGACCATTCGCTCTGTTTTCAGAAGGTACCCGTATAATAGTTGTTTTGTACTCATTTTCGGGCCACGCGTCCAAACTTTGTATATTATTTGACATTTGTTTTATTGACGAACCTAAGTTGCTCAGTTAAAACGGGTAGTTTATTCTGGACGCATCAGCTGACGTTTGACTTGACAGAAAAGATGGAATGTCACCGACGAACAAGTCAAAACTGATTGTGTTTGTGCCTGAATTTCCTCACTCTTTAGGTATGAAGATAAATACAAGTAGGTAGATAAATAATTAATTTTATATGGAATTTCAGTTTTGCATTAAGTTTGGCAACATTGCACGTAACACGAATTTTGTGACATGCCAGCACAGAATGACATGTTACAGTGACGCGGGATGAGCTGTGAGTTTATGGGGTTGAACCCCACTTTTAAAACGGTCGATTAAAAAAAGTATATATATGTAGCGCTTCTCGAGGACACCCAAGGAGTCACCCCTTTAAATATAATAAGTAATTTCTATAACACCCTGTTTTTTTTACAAGCTAAGGTACGAGCCGCGACGTACCACCCCCGTGGATGTTGAGCTACTGTTGTGTCGATCCATTTAATATCTGTATGAGCGCATGGCGATTCTTGTAAACGGCAAGCATCGATGCCAAACGCATTTCATTCGTAAAACTTATACGTAGTTTTAACTTGATTTGATTGATATAAGTTATAATTTTTTTTATTGATACAGGACGAATAGCGTGTTCGCGAAACCCATGTATGCATGTAACATTTGGTAATTAAGCAGGTACACTTTATTTTTTTATCAACTTATAACCCGAAATTTAAGTTTGGGAAGTGTGGTAGTACGCTTGTCGTTATGCTACCATGTTTTAAGATTGAATGATCTGTCAAGGGTGTATGTGTACTTACGGTCGATTTAAAAAAAAAATATGTAGTAGTTCTCTAGAACACACAAGGAGTCACCCATTTAAATATAATAAGCCATTTCCATAACACCCTGTATAATTATTATTATTTAATATTATCTATGATGATCAAAATAGAAAATATTTCTTGGATTTTTCACCACTGGGTAACAAAATACAATTATCACGTATAAATATATTTTTAGTTATTTAGTAAAATTATTCTTAAAACTTTAGAGTAGGAATAGATCAATTCGAAAGCAAAAGTCAGTAACTAAAACGTATATAGGATTTTTGTTTAAGTTGTAGCGAAACACCCAAGAAAAATATATTCAATTATTCCTTAAATGTCAAAAAATAAACAAACATCAGATGTCGCTTTAAAAAAATATTGCGCCTAATAATACAGTTCCTCATCTGACAAGTTGTAGTACTATGGATTAAGAAACGCTGAGACAATATCTCAATATTACGTAAAATGGATGTTCTTACCTGCCATAGGTTTAATGTCTGCCGTGGGTCTTTCAGTTGAAGATTTTTCACTAGACGCTGAACTAGTACTGGGTTTCGAGCCCTGGTGTTGTCCCAATTTTCTCTCAAGTAGACTTATTTTTTGACTTAACAATTCAATTTCAGATGTATGCGCATCCTTTTCTTGTTGTAACTTCTCTATTAAGTCGTCTTTCTCTTGTTGAAGAATATGAATTTTTTCTAACAACTCACTATTCTTACTAGTGTTATCAGAGGACTGACCACCAGTACCTACAATTTTGTCTTGCTTACTAAGTTCTTCTTTTAGGTTGGTATTTTGTTCTGTAAGACTTACTATTCGTTCTTTAGCATTCTTAAATAGTGTTTTGAATTTTTCTTCCTTTTCTTGGCTAGTTTGTTTTAATATTTCAATTTCTCTCTTTAAGCTGTCCATCTGCTCTTTTCCATTAGAAATTTGCTGATTAAATTGCTCAACCACCTCTCTGTGTAAATTTTCAATTTGATTAACTTTTTCTTCATGGCCCGATTGTGTCTGTTCCAGCATATGGTTTAGTTTATCTGTATTCAGATTTGCTTCACTTTGATTCTGTTCATTATCCTTCTTTAGAGATTCAATATCCTTTACTTGATCTTCATACTGGGTCTTATATTTCTTGGCGATTTTTTTTACCTGAGCAAGATTATTTTTCAATTCAGTAATAGTGACATCTTTGACTGCAGTATCCTCAGTTAATACTCTGTTTTCCTCAATCAGCTTATTGTTATTTTGAGTTTGTTGTTCAAGACTTTCTGAGAGCTGACTAACTTGGTTTTGAAGGCCTGTCACATGCTCTTGAAGCCTGCTGATCTCATTAGCCTGGTTATTATTTTGTGCCCGCAATGTTTTAAGTTGATCTTCCAACTTAAGAATGGTTTGCCGGAGGTTATTGTTATCATCATTGAGCTTAGCGTTATTTCCCCGTTCGACAGTTAACTGTTTAGCAAGTGTTTCGCGCTCAGTCTGTAGTTTCTTCCAATCTTCTGGGCTAGTTCTATTTGTTTTTTCAATAAGCTGGTTGGCACGTTGTCTCCACCGAGTACATTCTCCGCGAAGAGAAATATTTTCAGTTTGCATTTGATCTGCTTTAGTCATTAAATCTCTATTTCTCTCTTGGAGAGGAGCAACCTCAGTTTCTAATCTTGCTGCTCTTTCTCTTAATTCATTTATTTCAGCAAGAAGTTCATCACGTTCTTGCCTAAGGGCCCGGTTGCTGTCAGTTATAGCATTGAGTGTTTCCAATTTACGCAAAACTTCAGCATGCTTTGCAGTGGATAACACATTAACTTCAGTACCTTGTCGTTCTAACTCAATTTGTGCCTTGGCTTCTTCAAGTTGTTGACAAATTGTGTCAAACTGTGACTTAAGTCGGAAATGTTCAGCTTCAATAATATCTGCCTTACTAACAGCTATATCCTTCTCCTGTCTTAAATATTTAATAATCTTAAGAAGCTGTTCTGAAGAATGCACGTCGTCTTCTGCAAGCGATCTGTTAATAGAAGTCTCACTCAAAGGCATACTGGTATTATGACTACTCACGTTAAGTTGATTATCAGCAGAAGCTTGATTTTGTAAAATTGTTAACTGAGTATTTAATTGTTGAATTTGATCCAATAACAGATTATTTTGTTCGTCCATACTCTTGAAACGTACATCCAACTTTTCCTTTTCCTCCTCTAATAACCTATGCTGTTCTTCAGCACTTTGCAAGTGTTGATTCAAGGCTTCAACCGCTTGTTCTTTCACAGATTCAATAACCTTAATGTGATTAATTGCTCCGTCTAATTCAGCCTTCAAATCCGACAAGGATTGTAGATCAGTGGAATGCAATGTAACTTCTCGAGCATATTTATTTTCTGCTGCTTTAAGTTGCTCATTCAAATATTTAATATCACTTCTCGCATTTTCTAGCTGTTCTCTAGCTGTTCGAAGATCCATACTCCTAACATTAAGCTCTTCTTGAAGTTGTTGCGATTTATTCTTTATATTAGCATTTGCTATATCTTGGTCGTCCATCTGAATAGACAACTCTCCTTCTAATTCTGAACATTTATCTTGTAATTCCCTAATGAGCTGTTTCTGCCGTTCAATTTCATCTTGATAGGTCTGCTCCTGATCAAGAATTTCCTTAAGCTGTCTCTCAGCGTTTTGAGCCACATTAAAGTATTCTTCTGAAGCTTCTTTACTAGTCTTGAGCTTCGTTTGCAAAGAGTTGATTTCGGCTTGTGCATTGGAAAGTAGTTGCTCTAATTCTCTTACTTTACGAGCATCCACACTAGAATCGGGTATAGCAAAAACAGAACTTTTCAATTTCTTCGATAAATCGTCAATATGTGCAGTTTTATTGATTAATTCTTCTCTAGCTTCAGCCAATTCTCGCCGAAGTTTACCTGCCTCTCTGACTTCTTCTTCCATTCTTTCTTGAGCTTGCTTAGCTTGTTTTTCGAGATGTTCCGACAATTGTCTAAAATGATTTTGCTCCTCCTCTAAACGTCTGCGCAATGAAGAGCATTCTAAATGGGCTTCATCCAATTTAGCCTCTAATCTTAGTTTACTTTCTGCGTCGTTTCTCTCTAAAGTGAGTTTAATCAGTTCAATGTTACTTTGTAATAAATTCTGTTGATGCGAATGTCTCTTCTGCATTTCGCACTCCTTTATAAGTCTTTTTTCCGCATCTTTAAGCAAGGCGTTTTCTTTCTGAATGTTTGCCAGCATGACCTCTGATTTGGATGATTTAGTTTGACATAGTAACGCTTCATCTTTGAGATAGGTGGCTGCCTGTTCATGTTTTATGATAGCATCACTATAAATCTTGTTTTGTTTTTCTAAAGCAGTGATTTGCTTCTTGTAGATTTCCATGTTATTTTGTAGCACCTTAAATTTCTCTCCATTAAGATCGGCTTGTGAAGTAAGTTTACAATTTAGCTTTGTAAGTTCTTTAGCTTCACTCCTTAAATTTTCTAATTGTTCTAACAAAATTTTTTCATGATCCAATCTTTCTTTTCTATAAGTTTCATACTCTTCTTTCATCTGCTCAACCTGTTTCTTGTACTTGTCTATTTGAATTTCTAAATCGTGCATTTTTTCGTCATAATTTGGTGTTGAATCAACGTCAGATTGGGGTTTAGATGTATCACCATTTTCCTGATTAGTAAAGTTTCTCTCTAAAGGCAAGGACATGTCACCAGCCCCCTTCATTGTTTGATTGTACAGGTTTCTGTACATATCCCTTTGATTATGCAGTGTGGCCATCATTTTGTTTTGCTGATCTCGTTCTTCCAACATTTCATTTTGAGATGCTCTTAACTCATCGAGTTTTCTTTGTAAATTAGCTATGGCGGAGGGATCAAACGACTCCACTTCCTCTTGGCGTTCTGTTAACTCTCTAACTAGTGCGAGTAATTTCTGATTTGTAGCTTGTAGTTCAGCTATATCATTAAACGTCACCAATCTTTTAGATATTATATCTGCAGAGCTGACACTATCACTCAAATCATTATCTGTGGAAGTGGAGGATGAACCAACTCGAGAATGCTCAACTTCTTGTAATAAATGAATCACTTGTCGGGAAAGATCAGAGATTTCTTTCTTCATTCTTTCGTTTTTACGTGCGACTTGGCTGTCTAGTCTTCTATTCTCCATGTTTGCTTCCCGCAATTGTTGTAACTCTACATGAAGAGCATCATTCGATGACTTAATGGCTTCATTGGCATCCAAAGTATCACTGTACTCTTGCCTAAGTTTCTTTATTAAAGGACCCTTTTCTTCAATTTCTTTAACAATACAAGTAATGTAGTTGTTAAGCCTATTACATTCCTCTTCTTTGGTAGCCAATTGTTCATTCATAGTAACATACCGCGAGTAAAGTTCTGTATAAGACATGCCTGTCTTCATTATTCTAGAAGCTGAAGCAGCTGATGGAGACAGGCCTAAAATTGAAATATAGAAATGGGAATTTACTATTGTAATTTATAAGGTAAAAATTTGTATACTTTCGGAATGGCATCTTAATAACTACTACTAAGAGAAGTATACTGAAATATCAAATTATACCTTCTATATCCCTTCCTAAAGAATCAGACCTGCATTGGTCAATTATTTCATTTGCAGTTTCGAGTTCCTTTTTTAACAACGCAATGCAATCGTTTTTCTTTGAAATAATTTCTTCATTTGAAAGTTCTGTTTCTTTGTGTTTTGTTTCTAATTCACCATACTGTTCCGTTGCTTGGTTTAATAATTCTTGAACCTAAAATCGACAGAAAATTATATCAAGCGCGGTTCCGGGGGGGGGGGATTCATCATGACCCCCAAACCATCAATTTAACACGAAAAATACCATATGTACCGAACAATAATAATTAATATCAATAATAATTAATATTCACGTACACAGCCGTAAACCTTGCTGGACTGTTTTCGATGGGCCACCCTGTATATACGGACATGAACTGAATTGAATATTGAATAGATTCTCTAATATCAATAATAATACTTGTAAAAAAATCTTTCAGAATGGCTGTAGTACAAAATGACAATTTCTGTGATAAAAATAGTGATAATTTAGGTATATATATAGTATACCAACAGCTAACTGTTTAAGATTTCATACTAAGGTAACTGATTCTGTGTCTGTAATTTCATAAACATAGCTAAGACTTGAATAATAGAAAAGGTAACTGATTCTCTGTCTGTAATTTCATAAACATAGCTAAGACTTGAATAATAGAAATAAGAAACACCATTAAAATTGATTGATTTAGCCGATACTTGATGGAAATCCATTATAAATTTGAACAGAAACAAAAAGTTATAAAATTTCCACAATTTTTATTTAGAAAAAAACCGTAACATGTTTCGGCACACGGTGCCTTCTTCTGACGGAATAAATATAAATGTGGTAAAATTTGATTTAAATATCTTAGTAGGTACAAGATGGAACGAACGATTTTATGGTATGGGGTTTACACTAATCTTAATAATTATACCCAACAGAAGGGTAATATTTATGCTAATGTTACAAATAGGTGTAAATTCCTAATCTTATTGTGTAGATTTATATAATAATAATAATAATAATAATAATAATCTTTATTGTCTAACAGAGTAAAATCCAATTACAAGACAATATGACCTATAAAAAGAAAAAAAAATACATAAGCAACAAAAAATCCAAAAGATAGGAAAAAGTAGAAAAAAAAGAGAACAAAATAATGGTTGCATCAAGGTAACAGTTTATGTTTTATAAGTTTAGTAAATTGGGTATTGGACAAACCGAATACATCAATGTCATTAAGGGTATTATTGAAAATCAACATGGATTGGTATACAGGTGTTTTAATCAGAAAGTTAGAGGAGGGAGTTGGGAGATAAAAGACTAACTGAACGAAGAGGAACATGGAAAAGAATACAAGACAGCAGCTCCGGGGAATCGATGAGCGAACAGCAAATACGATACAAAAACTGCATAAACATGAGGTATCTGCGGTTAAGGAGCGATGGCATCTGGAATCTAGACAACAGTGCATTCTGGTTAGTACCCCGGGTAGGATATATACCATCTTCTCTATAGGCGATAAACTTGACAAACTTTCTTTGTACGTTCTCTAGTAAAATAATATATTTATGAAAGACCGGATGCCAAATAACACCACCATACTCCAACTTAGACCGCACAAATCTGTAATAAAGGGTTTTCAGGGTTTTGGTGTTTGAGAAATCAGTCGAATTCCGTATGATAAATCCCAGGGCCTTCATCGCACTGCTGTGAATGCTCCTAAAGTGGTGGGAGAAGGAAAGCTTATTGTCGAAAACTACCCCGAGGTCTTTAAACGTTTCGCAGTGCTCAATGGTTGTGTTGTCAAGAGTGTAATCAAAATAAACGTAATCGGCTTTGTTCGTAAAAGACATAGTGAAGCATTTACTTAAATTTAGCGGCAGGTTGTTTGTCTTACACCACATCTCCAGAATGTTCAAATCCCTTTGCAACAATATACAGTCCGTTATATCAAGTATTATTCTGAAAAGTTTCAAGTCATCAGCGAATAGTAGTACTTTGCTGGATAGATTTACACTTATGTCATTGATAAACAAGAGGAATAATAAGGGGGCCAAATTACTACCCTGCGGAGCACCACTCGAGGCTAAAAAAGTAAAGGATTTATGACCACGAATCATCACATATTGTACACGATCCCTAAGATATGAGTTAAGAAAAGAGACAAATTTATTAATATAATATTTATAAATTCAGTAAAGGTGAGTAATTAGTGTCTAATTGTTCATTCAATAATAAACCCGACCTTTTCTTTTTGTTAATCTCCATACTTTCCAAATAGTTTAATTTCTTTGATTTTTTCTCAGTATGTAAAATTTTAAAATCTTTGGCAAAATTGTGCTTCTCTGAATTTAAATGTCAGGCGTAATGTGAGATTATTGTTTTTTAGGAAACTAGATTCGTGTTCTTTGATTCTTGTTTTGAAAGATCTGCCTGTTTGTCCAATGTACATTTTAGGACACGAACCACATTCTAGCAAATATACTCCTGATTTAGTTAGTTTATTTGGTTTCGATTTGTTGTTTTTGATTAGTTTACCTAGATTATTATTGGTTCTAAAAGCGGTTTTTATTTTGTTTTTGGAGAGAGTTTTGGAAATCTTTTTCGTAATATTGCCTGTGTATGTGATAGATTTAAATTTCTGGTCGAGTGTATTATTGGTTGTTGGATATACTATGTTTATTGCTTTCTTATATGCTTTTTTCTTAACTAAATCATCCACCATACCCGCATTATATCCGTTATTTACCGCAACCTGTTTGATGATATTTAGTTCTTTTTTGTAATTTTCTGATGATAATGGGACATTTAGAAGTCTGTGCACAAACGAATTGAAAGATGCCATTTTATGGGAGGTTAGATTTATTATGAATAACTGTGTCTGTATGTGAAGGTTTGTGGAAAATTGAAAATTCATGACTACCATTTTTATTGGTGATGGTTAGATCTAAGAAGTTGATAGATTTATTATCTTCTAATTCGACCGTGAACTTGATTTTAGGATGTAAATTATTAATAAATGAGAGGAACTGATCTAGCTGTCTATTAGTGCCTGAAATCTATCACATACACAGGCAATATTACGAAAAAGATTTTCAAAACTCTCTCCAAAAACAAAATAAAAACCGCTTTTAGAACCAATAATAATCTAGGTAAACTAATCAAAAACAACAAATCGAAACCAAATAAACTAACTAAATCAGGAGTATATTTGCTAGAATGTGGTTCGTGTCCTAAAATGTACATTGGACAAACAGGCAGATCTTTCAAAACAAGAATCAAAGAACACGAATCTAGTTTCCTAAAAAACAATAATCTTTCACATTACGCCTTGCATTTAAATTCAGAGAAGCACAATTTTTCCAAAGATTTTAAAATTTTACATACTGAGAAAAAATCAAAGAAATTAAACTATTTGGAAAGTATGGAGATTAACAAAAAGAAAAGGTCGGGTTTATTATTGAATGAACAATTAGACACTAATTACTCACCTTTACTGAATTTATATAAATCTACACAATAAGATTAGGAATTTACACCTATTTGTAACATTAGCATAAATATTACCCTTCTGTTGGGTATAATTATTAAGATTAGTGTAAACCCCATACCATAAAATCGTTCGTTCCATCTGTACCTACTAAGATATTTAAATCAAATTTTACCACATTTATATTTATTCCGTCAGAAGAAGGCACCGTGTGCCGAAACATGTTACGGTTTTTTCTAAATAAAAATTGTGGAAATTTTATAACTTTTTGTTTCTGTTCAAAGAAACACCATTGTCTACAACCTTCAAACAGACAATAGCTAAGACTGTTAATGTTATATATTTTAACAGGAACAAACTCGAACAAACCTAAATAATCTAATAATTATTTGTGTGTAATACATATATGTGGACTAAACAGCTACAATAATTGAAAATAATTAAGATAAATGAGAATTGAATTTTGGGAACTGAATACTAATTTTGGACTTACATATAAGTACTAGTACTACTTAGACCCTTTACTGAAAAATATTGCCAGGGGAACAGACCTTGAGGAATTTACATGGGATGGAACCATTAATATTTTTAATGGTTACTGTATTGATATAAATTCTTACTAAAACTGTATTTATACAGTACCCTTAGACAGGCTATTCAAGCGTTTATGACAGAGGCTGATGACTGGTTTTGCAAGAACAGATTAATTATCAATAGTTCTAAAACAGGTTTGACTATTTTCAGAACGAATAGATCACGATTCGAAGAACCTGAATGTTTATGTATAAAAGACGATTGTAATGTAGAATTAAAATGTAAAACTAAGTTTTTGGGTATGTTTTTAGACAATATGCTTTCTTGGGACTGTCATGTCGATTATGTTCTGAATAAATTAAATAGGGTATGTTATAGTATGCGTATACTAGGTAGATATATTCCCCCAGAAACCAAGAAAATGCTGTACCATGCGAATTTTAAATCACATGTAAGGTATGGACTTATCATGTATGGGAATTGCAGAGATATAGGAAGAATTTTTATTTGCCAGAAACGAGCTCTTCGAATTTTAATGAATCTACATTATCGAGAGTCGTGTAGGGGAAAATTCGGGGAATATAGAATATTGACTGTGTCTGCAATTTTTATTCAAGAATGCATACTCTTCTTCTTTAGGAATAGGTCGTTCTTTGTTAAGTGTGAAGCACAACAAATATATCCAACAAGAAGTCTAGAATATACATACCCAAGACATAGATTAGCAATGACAGAAAAGGGTGCATACTATCAATGCTTAAAACTTTACAATTACCTGCCAAACGATATAAAAAAAAATAGATAACTTAAAACAACTAAAGAAAAAGATTTTTAATTTTCTGTTGGAAATGGAACCATACAATGTGGATGAATATTACAGATGTCTCGGTTATGGATAAGATCTTGTCGGATAGAGATTGTTATTTACACATGTACATACTTATTTACAGTATTTGAATTCGACACTATTTAATTGTATTTACTCTTAAATAAAGATAATTTATTATTATTATTATTATTATTATTGAATTAAATTTTTGAAAAAAATAAACACAAAGATAAAATAATTCCAGTTCAGTTTGTCCAGTTGTCTTGAAGAATATAGTATCAACCACTATCAACAATAGGTATTTAGTATAGTCAAAATATTTTTTATATTGTACTTTAAATAAATTTGCATTAAAAGCAAGTAGCTGTAGGCACTTGGCAGTGGGGCATAATTTTTAACATTTAACTCATTTAAAAAAATGAACTCTGAAATATGAATACAATCAATTTGTGATCACAAGAGGCCCTGGCGGGAAAGTTTTGGGGTAGTTTTGATTTCTTCAATTAATATGTGTTTTGAGGGGCAAAAACAACATTAAAAAAAAAACGAAAGAAGTCTAATTTTTTGCGGTTATTTGCTTATCACTAGGAAACTACAAACTTTTCGTAAATAACCAACCTATTCAAATTGAAAGTACATAAAATTCCCTGCAAACTATGTTATTCATATTTCTCCGACAAACCCGAACAAACCGTTTGGGTTCAAGCGATAGTTGAAAATTGGCGAACTCGATACTCCGACACATTTCTTGTAAATGTAAAAACAGTTGCCAACGTAATTGTGCATGCAGGAAGGCAGGCATCTATTGCTCCCCAATCTCCACATCTTGCGAAGGGCCGTGTAATAACGTCGAGCCCCCGTAAGTCAGCATTGACATAGACAAAGAAGAGACTGACGAAAGACGGAGAACAGACTGAAGACGCTTACACTATGCGGAAGATATGTCTACTTTCACAATATATTTCGTAATCACTCATCTCTCCTCAAGATATGACCACAAGTTGTTGTGGCCCTATATACGCTGACGATAGAAGAACCCAAACTTGTGCTAGGACTCACCAGCTTCGAAGAACCTCATCCAGGGCCCTCTACTAAACAGCAACGGCTCATATAATAATGGAATACACATAATATAAAACTATTTAATAATAATGATAAATTAGTTTTGGAGTGTAAAAAGTTTTTTTTTCAACTACCGCACGAACCCGAACGGTTCGTCACAGTTTTGGAAATTGTTTAATAACAGACTGGACTGGACTTAAACATAAAACTGACTTGAAGAATTCCCTTGAAACTGCGAATTAATTTTTTTATTATCTTGACCTGTCAGTAACTAGCTACATATAGCCACGTAAAATTTTAGCTCTAAATGTTACAAGGTTCTGAGACAAAGGGATGTAGTAAACAGACAAAGGTGACTTCATAAATGTTCTGTACAGCTAATTATGATACTGCACACTAAAAATTGAAATAAATTAAACATACCTCACTTAAAGCGTCCTTTAACTCTTGAGCGTGTTGTTGACTCTCTTCGTACATCGACTTGTAAGCATTCGCCATCTTGGTTTTTGCTTCAATTTCACAAACATATGATTCGTTCATCTTCGCATGGGTTTCACCTTGATTAAACATCTTCTGTGCCAATTCTTCATTACGTGTGGTAAAATTTTGGTTCAGCTCCAGAAGGGACTTAATCTGTTCGCTGCTCATGGTTAATTCTTGAGTTTTTTCTGATAGCTTCGTTTCGAGTTGTATGCATCGGGAAGTATTGTCACGTCTCATGTTTAGGAGTTCATCTGTACGGTCGTGTAATTCTTCTACAATTTTTAAAATTATATGTACATATATGACATATGTATGTCATTGTATTGAAATAAAAAGAATCGGAATGTTGAAAAACATGGGATGATCCAAACGACAAGATAATAAGAACTAAAGAATAATAATAATATTTATTTCATATTTTTTATAAAGATAACAATTGAAATACGTCAATCAGCCCATAGGAGGAAGAAGATGCCGACATAAATATTAAAATTGTACTTTTTTTTCTAAAGAGTTTGAAAAACTGACCATGTGGGTTAAATACGCCTTGTTGGCAAAATTGACCACGTGCGTTTACAACATGCGCTGACCTCTTTTGAGATTTGACCCATTTCAATAAATTATTGATTGTGTAGGTCACCTGTGATTTCACATAAAGTGTATATCTCGCTTATTACTTCAAAGCGCCATTTATGGTATTTTCTTCGGATTTCCGGTTGAAATATAATAAGTCATTTCCGTAACACTCTATATATAAATTATTTATAGAGGTAATGTTTATTGCTTTTGAAATTTGATCAAAGAGTATAAATTTAACTTAACGGTGCAGTAATTAGTAGAATTTTATAGGTATTTGAACTATTTCTCTTTACTTAACAAATTTAGCCTAATTTGTCAGTATCAAGTTATGAAATAGCGACGCGATAAGTATCTATTTCTCTATTTGATTTACGGAGTGCCAGAGGGCTCGCCGTTCTGTAATTTTACAAGATCGACAGTAATATAGTATATAAATATAGTATAGTATTACCAACTACATATTACAAAATTAGATATAATGAAAGTCCATAACATCCAAGCACTTGAAAGTAGGAGAAATGTTTCTGTTATAATCTTTTTATATAACATGATAATAATGATAATAATAACATGATAAATGCTCCTGATTTATTAGCTCAGCTAAACTTTTATGCTCCAGCATATACAGGGTGTAACTAAATAAGTGTAAAACATTTAAGGGGGTGATTCCTCATCGAAAAAAAGATAGGATCTTTCATATAAAGAAACTTCATTGGAGCATCCCTTGTTAAGATACAGCCCCTTAAAAGGGGTACATAAAATTTATAAATAAACAAAACTAATTTATTAATAACAAAACATACAACATCTAGAAATCATAGTAAATGTTCAATATGTCTACCTTCAGACCAATTTAATTGTCACTATCGCTAATAGCGGCCTACTGGATAAATTAGTTTCGTATTTTCGTTTTATGGCGATATGTATCTTGTTCGTAAAATAATTTTTTGCTGGGAACTGGTTTATTTTGGGCAAAAAATTCAAGAGACATTTTTTGTTTAGAATGAAACAGGCTATCGGAAATAAATTTTTAGATGGTAAACAAATAATAAGACAAAAACTTATATTGGAAATAAATTTTAGGGGTTGCGTTTTCCACCCCTTACAACCATGGGGTAAACCAAATAAATTACTGCTAAGTGTCTTTTTGGTAGTAGAAAATGTCAGGTTAATTTCAATATTGTAACTTTTTTAGTGCTTGTGAAAAAAATTGTTAAACACATTTTATGTACCCCCTTTAAGGGGCTGTATCTTAACAAGGGATGCTCCAATGAAGTTTCTTTATATGAAAGATCCTATCTTTTTTCGATGATGAATCACCCCCTTAAATGTTTTACACTTATTTAGTTACACCCTGTATAACGCGATATCCTTTAAGTTTTTATATTGATAATACACCTACAAACTACTTCAGAAATTCCCCTGTTATTGTTAGGTGCAAATTATATAATCAAAAGCGATTAGAGTTTGATATATAGAATATTAGCTCAGTAAGTAAACTTAAAAAAATACTCTATGGAATGTTTTAACATTAATATGTATAAAATTTTGGAATTCATTGTTAAATTCGTTGTTAAATGCAACTTGATTAGTATAATATACAGTGAGGACGTAAAGTAAGGAATAAATTCATTATCTCGCAAACTACAATTTTTTTAAAAAATCGCTCGGACGCTTCGATTTTGTTTTTCGAACGCGCATATTCTGACATAAAATGTAGATATACAGGGTGTTGCAAATTTGCATTGATTCATGCACGCTGAGGAAAACCTGTAGTCAGCATGCGTGAAGCGCAAGAAAAGTCAAGTAGGCTTTGGAGTTATGATGCAAGAACCAAAAGAATTAATGTCAATAGTTACTGTTATTGTCAGTTTTATGTGTATTTTCCTAACGTTTTACTAGTTTTCAAAAGACTCATTTCGTTTTTCATAACTAAATTAAATTAAAATGCGGCTCACTGAGAAACGTGCATAGAGGTTTTGATGATGATGGGCTACGATGATAGGGTTAGAACACAGCAAGAAACTTGTGAGTTATTTAATCACAATATCACAATCAACAGTAAGCAAAATTTAGTACAAGTTTAGGCAATTCGGTCATGTAAGAGATGTGGTGTATAGGCAGGTAGCAAGTGACGTGGATATTGGAAAAACAACAGTTCTTAAAATACTGCATACAAATAAATACCATCCTTATAAAATGCAAGTTCTCCAAGAACTTTTGGAAAGGGACTTTGAGAGGCGCCTTGAATTTTGTGAGCGTTTACAGGATATGTGTTTCGTAAACAGAAATTTTGTAAAAAATATAATTTTTTCCGATGAGTCCACATTTTGCTTGAATGATGACGTAAATACCCAAAATTATCGATATTGGTCCGATGTAAATCCACACTGGATGAGGGAAGGACACACACAATTTAATCAAAAGATCAATGTGTGGGCTGGCGTTGTCGATGACATTTTTTGACGGAAATTTAACAGGCGAGAGATACTTGAGTTTTTTAGAACAAGAACTTGTTCCAGCCCTGGCCACCCTTTTTCCTGAGTTAGAACGTCCCGATTTGCCACATCATAATATCTGGTTGCAACAAGATGGTGCTCCCCCACATTTCGCTGTGGGAGTTCGTACATATTTGGACGATACTTTTCCAAACAGGTGGATTGGAAGAGGTGGTTTTATTGAGTGGCCGCCAAGGTCACCCGATTTAACACCACTCGACTTTTTTTTATGGGGATACCTTAACGGAAAAGTATTCAAAAGCCAGCCTGCAAATTTAGATGATTTAAAAGATCGCATCCGGCAAGAAATTCGGCAAATTACACCCCAAATGGTTCGAAATGTTCAGCGAGAATTTGTAGATCAGTTAGGCTATTGTCAGTTGACCAACGGAAGACACTTCGGACATTTACTTTAGAAAAATTATTTTTAAGTTCACCTAACTGTTTTTTCGATAAATAAGACATTTTTAAAATAATTTTATTCTTTGTTTTCTCCATGACTTTTTCCACTTTCAAATTTTGAATGAGAATAACTCCAAAACGCTTGGGCTAAGGTATAGCACATGCTACATGAAAAATGTTTAGGATTTTCCGAAGAATCCGTACATGCAATAATATACAGGGGGTTCTATTTAAGAAAAAAAAAAATTTTGTGTCACTCTTATTTGCTACATTTTATGTCAGAATATGCGCGTTCGAAAAACAAAATCGAAGGGTCCGAGCGATTTTTTTAAAAAATTGTAGTTTGCGAGATAATGAATTTATTCCTTACTTTACGTCCTCACTGTATGTATGCATCAGGTTTCGTTTACTGCCCTACACTACAAATGGATGTAAATCTGTTGTGTTTGTAATAAATAAATAAGTAAATAAATAAGTACTGGTTCCTGTCGTTGGTAAATAAGTAAGAATAAATATTACCAGACATTTTTTCTTAGTTGACCATATGAAACTAAACTCCCTCTTTACCCCTCATGTATACTTTTCAATTTTTCTCTATTCTTTCAAACAAAAATTTAAAATAGAATAGATACAAGAGAAGTCATCCCCAGTATCTTTAATATAAAAGCATATTTAGTTCCGCCAAAAAATAACTAATCAGTGCTATAGTAGTTTTTCCCTAACTTCAATAGACAAACTATATAAAAGTGTCAACAATGAGAAACCCCGTACCCACACAGTGATTAAATTTCTATAGGCGCAAATTAGGCCTGTAATTTTATTTTACAAGAACGACAGTACTGCCTCCTGTCCATGGCATGTGGATAAAAAGAATAACTAACACATTTTTCTAGTTTCCCATATTCAATGTCCCTTTATTTCTTTTTAAATACCTTACAACGGGACCCCCTCGGGAATCTACTATACACATTCAAAGAAAAAACAGTCATCAAAATCAGATAAAGTTATGGGCGAACAACAAGTGTCGATCGACACTGGTCGAAACCTGATAACTTCCTCCTCCTTTTTTGGAAGTCGATTAACGAATATTTTCCTTTCACAACTAATGGTTTAGCTATTAAAGCTATGTTACCTTGTTCTGAACAAAATTAAATAAGGGTAGGCATTGAACCTTCTTACATATAGATATCTTAAAAACCTCTTCTGGGCCCTCTCTATGATCTTATTGTTAGCAATGGAGTTTGGGAGACCAAATAACCGAAGCAGATGTAGTTTAAAAAGTACATTCTATAATTTAGTCACACTATTGATAGTCGTAAAATGCTTAGAATTACGTATGACAGACTGTAGATTTCCAGGGAAGACACCACCCAATTCCTGCAGTTCAATCCGAAATGACCGAAATTGTGTTCCGTCAGCGTCTCCTGAAAGGGCTCGACGTCAAAAAAGCTTCTGTTCCAGACGAAATTCCTGTTATAGTTCTCAAGAGATGCGCCGATGAACTAACACCAGTATTTTGTAGACTTCTTATTCTACAAAAAAGGAATATTTCCATCGTGCTGGAAGACGGCGCCGAGGCTAGCCTTTACCAAAGAAAGGTAAGAGAACCCTGCCTAACAACTATCGACCAGTCGCATTATTTTCAATTATATCAGAAGGAAGGCTGCAACATTCTAGTGAAAACCAAAAATCCGATATTTAGCTTTGCTGACGCTAGCACACTTGATCTCATCTTTCTCCTTGAATACACAAACATCGGCTGCCGACGCACATCATCGCGGACAGCATGAAGTATCACGCCTCAACAAAGACCTGGAAGAAACTTTGGCTTGGGGTGACAGTAACCAAGTAGAATTTAACGCTAAGAAAACCCAGGACGCAGTCTTCTCTAAAAGGGTTAACATCATAGAACCGGATATAGTCATGACAGGACACGCAATTCCACTGGCTTAATCTATTAATTTGCTGGGCGTCAACTGGAAAGGAAATATGCCTTGGCATAACCCCGTTGTGGCTCTCAGAAACTTGGGGGTTTTCCGAACCAAAAAGTTGTATACAAATTAAATAAACGTTTTATAAAAATTTAACAGTTACATATAACACCTAGGTATCAAATACCTGTATGTCCCTATTTTTAGAAGTTAACATACTTTGAACTATCACAGCTACTGAAGCGTTACACGCAGTAAATCAATCTCCATAAACCTCAATAAATGCTCAGTGGAAAAAAATTAAGTTAAAGCACTACCAGTGCAAAAACAACAAATCCAAGCAGGAAAATCACAAAACCTGCAGGGGGTGCAACAGTCTAAATAACACCGCTATCACAATATCTCAGTAAAAATATTAAAATTAGTCAAAAGTATTTTTTTAAAATGTTTTTCATCTTTTATATTTCGTATTTCCAATGGTATTTTGTTGTATAATTTAGGACCCAGATATGATATAAAGTGGTTGACCCAAACTGTTGTTACAAAAGGTTGTGTTTAAAAGTATATTTTCAACTCATGCCCCTCCCCACACTATAATACCGTAATTTAGAAGTGGTTCAACCAGTGCCTTATAAGAAATTTACTGCACAGAGTTCTCTCGGAGTATAAAATTTGTAAATCAAACACCTTATCTTCTTAGTGATGTACAGCACATGCACGTTCCACTTCAAATTTTTGTCTATTATGACACCAAGGTACTTAATTGTTTCGCAAAAATCCGGGCTATTTGCTTCTGTTAATGAAAAATCTATGTAATGTGTTTTTTGAATATTGATACGGAGTTTGAAAGTGGAGAAGACAATGACAGTATCGTCAGCATATGCCACGATGTCCCCCCCCCCCCACACACACACACACACACACCAAGACTACATAGAGCATTTACATATATTAAAAATAAAATGGGACCAAGCGCTGTACCCTGGGGCACACCATGCTTTACAATCTTATTGTCACTAAAGATATATTCTATCCTAGTACGTTGGGAACGATCACTCAGATGGTGCCCCTCACCCCATATTTGCTCATCACTTCCAGCAACAAGGAATGTCAAGCCGTGTCAAACGCCTTTGCCAAATCTATAAATAGGGCTATTCACCTGTTATTATTGTTTAGATTATCAGTAACATAATCCATAATCTGTTTGTCTCCTGCTTTATATCGGGTGCAGCAAAAGTTTGGATACGGTCCGATAATTCCGGGTGGTTAGGTTTTAAAAAAAAAGTTTGGCACAAAAGTTGCTTGGTTTTTAGGTTGCCATCGATTGGCAACCAATCACCTCCACGTGGGGGATGGGGGTGACTTTGAAATTTTAAATGGCGACCCCAATTTTTTTGTCGCGGAATCGAGTTCAGAGAGCAAAAGTAGGCAACTTTTGTCCGAAAATTTTTTTGATCCGGATCATCCCCCACCCTTTTTATTCTGCTGCTTTTCTTTATCTTCGAATCAACAAACCACTAGAAGAACGAGTTTGCGAAACGTCGTAAAGGAAAATTGCGAGCCTTCAACTTAATTAATCGCGCTTGAAACTTTTTTTTATTTTTTAAAACTTGTCAAGACCGTTCTTGAGGCAAAAATGCATGAAATTGCGAACAAAGCGAATTTGGAGTCCGGAGGGTGAGGAATGATCCGGACCAAAAAAATGTTCGTGCAAAAGTTGCCTAATTTTACACTCTGAACTCGAATCCGCGAAAAAAAGCAACTTTTGTCCCAAACTATTGATGTTTTAAAATGTGAACCATACCCGTTTTAAAAATTTAATTGATAATATTAACAAGAGGATTTAAGTGAAGCAGTTTTATTGTTTTACATGATATTTTATCATAATCCGGAGAACAATTATTTTTTAAACTGGCTATATACTGTGTCACTTCATTTGTGTTAGTTGGTCTGAGATACATTGAATAAGATGAGTCAATTGAGTCAATTTTAAATGGATTAATAGGTACGACTATCGAGTCGGACATCGACTTACCCACGTTAACAAAGAAGTCATTGCATATGTCGGCTATTTCTTTTTTATTTGTAATTGTTTGTGCATTGTATTATATTTGTTTTAATGGCAATTTAACTGTATTCTCATTTGTTGCCTCATTTATTATTTTGTATATTTTTTTTATATCACTCTTATTTTCGTTAATTTTATTCTTGTAATATTCATTTTTTTGTACTTGCAAGTACTTTTTTTAATGTTTTACGATATTCTCTGTTATCAATGCGCCTCTCGTCTGTTGGGTTTTTTATTAGATATTTTTAGTATATCACGCATTTTTATGGAACTTATTAATCTTGTAATCCACGGTTTAATTTTATTATGTTTTTGTCTTATATTTATTTTTTTTCCGATTTTTTTGTAATTTCAATTAGATTCGCAATTAAGTAGTTGATAGCTTTTTCAGGTTGCGTGAAACTCAAAGTATGGCTCCAATCCACCGCATCAGACAAAACTTTTAACCTGTCAGTCAACAATTGGGTATGAACTATTTTTGTTTGTCATTGTTTTTACTGGTTGTATTGTTCTTACTTTTTTAGATAATCAAGGTTGGTGAATGATCGGTGATGTCGAGTATTACTATACGGGGTGTTATGGAAATGACTTATTATATTTAAACTGGCAATTCATAAGATGAAGACAAATTGAAGAAAAATATCCATAAATGGCGCTTTCAACTCATTCATGCAAACCAGAAACACGCCTGTGAGGCACTGCGGCACACGAATTCTGACCGGTGTTGTCATATTTACACCTAGTTTGAAAATTGAAATACGCACGTACGTAACTAGGTCAAAGGCCAATGACCTTTCGAGTGATTTCTCATTGTGTATTTTTTACTCTAGAAAAAAAATGCAATTTTATTTAAGCCACACACACACTTACATTGTCGGTCTTATTATATTATATTATTATAAAAATAATTATTATAAATTAGTGTAATAATTTTTCAAAATTACACACCAAAACGTTTTAGTAAAAAACCGGCACATAACCATACATAATCGCAATAATTCACATGAACACTGGTCGCACTGCAAAAATTCACATGGCGACGTCGTTTTTATTAATCTTGACTTTTTTCTCGTGTAGATTTGTATACACTTATATATGTAGCGCTTCTCTAGGACATCCAAGGAGTCACCCATTTAAATATAATAAGTAATTTCCATAACACCCTGTATAAAGTTCAATTTTCTTTAATTCAGATTTTAATTTTTATCGCAAAAATATATGATCCGAACAGGAGCTTGAAGCATCCCTTGTGACTGCCAGATAAAGGTAAACTCATTTGAATTCATCAAGGCCATATAATCAACAACCGCTGGATCATTTTTATATAATAAATTGATATTATTACAATGTCAAAATGACATACCTCTGTGATTTCAAATATACATCAAATTCGATTAAAAATTGATTGATATTAGATGATGGTGATCTATAACAAGCATTCAAACTATAACAGTGGTTGTTTAAGTTAAATGAGATCCTCGTTACAGTAATCCCTGCGACATGAAGTTAAAGTTTTGAAAAAGTTGGTTAAGGTGGATTCTTGTGTAAATAACCAAACCATCATAAGCACCGAGTTGTAATATGCATTATATCCTGGAATATTAAACTGGGAGACAGATATATCATAGAAAAAAAGTTTGTAAGCCTCCAGAAATACTAAGAAGTCATTAAAATTAGTTTTTTATATTTAGATATAGAACGCTAAATTGGATATCTTTGCTACTTACAATATCCAAAATTTTCTGAATTTACCCTTTGGCTGCGGTATTCTGATTTTACAACTATGCTATGATTCGGACCTCAAGGTGAATGAATTCTACTCGTAAAAATTGCGACTTTGATCTAATGGATTTGTTATATATTTTGTTTGATTTGTGTTTTTTTGTGATTATTGTTGAAAAATCGTCTTTATTATACCGCCTGCTACTCTCTCAGAGTAACGGCGAGATATGTTGACCATGGCAAGCTGAGGGCCGTCTACTTTGCGAACATACACTCAACCCTGCGCTTTGGAGATGTTTTGGGGGGGTAGTGTAGAAGCTGATAGGGTGTTTGTAGTGCAGAAAAGGGCGGTTAGAATTATTTTAGGGTTGAGGAAGTCATGTAGCAGTAGGTTTAGGGATCTGAACATACCTATGCCGGGTTTGTATGTGTATGAGTGTTTGATCTTTCTGTTTGAAAACAGGGATTCATTTCTGCAGCATGAAACACACCATACATTTAATACTAGGTATATTGGTTACAATGTGCCTCATAGACTGTCATCTACCGAAAGGGGTCCTGCCTATTCAGCTATAAAGTTTTTTAATGCATTACCTGTATATATTAAGAATAAAAATATTTTAAGAAGTATAAGAGAGTTCTGTTTGATATGATTGTGAGAATGGAACCCTACAGTATAAATGAATTTATGGAATGTACATTTTAATATTACCTCTATCTGTATTTTAAATGTATTATAGATAGACATTTTAACAGTGTAAAAAGCAAAATTTTGATTTTTAAACTTTTAGTTTATTTAAAATTTAAATTTTCAATTTTGTTTATTTTTTTTAAGCATTATTATTGACATCAAATCAACCAATTGTGCTGCATTTTATTTTTACAAACAATTTTTTTGATTAAAGAATATTGACTATTGACTATTATAAACAATCATGGTGCATTCATGTGTAGTTTGTAAAAGAGTAGATCATTTAAATAAGGATTTATCTTTTCATCAGTAAGTATGGTTATGTTTTAATATTTAACCATCTGATATAACCAGACTTCAACATTGTTGCCATTCAGCCAACAAACATGTAGTTCTCTCTTTCACCCATTACTGATTTTCAATAACATTTCACACAATCACAGCTTCACTTTCCAAGGGTTTTATGAATGGATTATGGGATCTGTAGTTCACAATACCTTTGGTACCTACCTAATTATATGTAATAAAAGTAAAGTGTTACCTAGGGTATACTTGATATTGACTTTTTTAACTTTACACATTAAAGTTAGAAGAAAGTGTTACCTAGGGTATACTTGATATTGACTTTTTTAACTTTACACATTAAAGTTTTACTTAATTATGGATAAGTTTACTTTCCCTACCTGTTAGACTTTCAATTTGACTATTCAACAAAGATCTTTCTTGCTCTAAGCGTCTTTCTCTATATTCCAATGTTACTTTCATCGAAGCTACCTCATCAGCTTGAGCAAGGACCTCACACTTTGTGGTAACGGCATCTTCTAGTTGTTTGGTAAGAGTATTTATTTCTAACTGCATACGTTCAACCTCTGTATTTCTTCTTTGCATCATTTTAAGATGTTCATCTCGTTCATCTACAGCAAGGTTACGTTGGTGACGATACTCTGCCGCTTCAGATTCAAGTTGGTTAGCTTGGGTTTGAAGTTTAATAAGTTCTGCAGAAATATTTGAGACTTGGGTATTAAGCTCTGTGATGGAAATGTCAGCAGCCTCCAACCTGGCCTTAAAAGTTTCATTTTCACTTGATAATGCTTCATTTTGCTCCCTAACTTCTGCATAACTCTTCTCTAAATGGGTAAAAAAAAACGTTTTAAAGCCTTATTAGAAAGAATCGAAAATCTACCACACTGTATCACATACCTGAATTAGTACTTTTGGTCTCTAACAAAGCGTTCGAGGTGATGAATTCCTCAAATTTTTCATTGACGAACTTTGAAATTTTTTTCCCGATTTCGGCGGGTACTGTCTGCCATTCTTCTTCACTTACAACGGGGGCAAAAATGCAAGTTTCCATTGTGCGAGATAACTTAAAAATCAGTCAATTTTATTTAAAGTATTGCATTTCAAAGGAAAAATTAAGGTAAAGACTTATTTTAGTTCTTTATACAAAAGCATCAGTACGAGAAACACCACGCATTCATCACTTTACACAAGAAAAACATGCCGGTGCGGCAGTGTTGCCAGGTGAAAAAATTGAAACCAGAAATGGTTATGGAAAATCACCAGAAATAACCAGATACCTAATCAAAATAAAAGGTAAATCATCTTACGCGTTACCTTTCTTTTTTGGTTATGAATGTATTAGCAAAAAAAGAGCCTAATATAATTTAGCAAAAAAAAAGAATAAAAATAACATAACAAAATATAACATTTGATGAGCAAACAAGGTTTGTTCGGGTTTGTCTAATAAAAAGGTAGAATGGCTAAAGTATAGTTTATGAAAAGAAATATTTGCAAACGAATCTAAAAATCACCCGATTTCCTTTTTAAAAAGTTTTTCACCAAACACCAAAAAAAATGGTAAAATCGGACCTTTAAAGTTTCATAAAATCACCTGGTTTGGTGAGATTTCACCAAACCTGGCAACACTGCTGTGCGGCAAATCCGGTGACAGTGTATAAACGACAACGACATCAGTGTTGCCACATTACGTGAAAAAGGTCAAGAGTAGTATCTTGGTAGTATCGACTGTTGAGGAGTTATTCCACAATATTGGAGTCCAGTGGGTAGGAGTATTATTATGCTTTGAATATAAAACGAACCATTAACTCCCCACACACGAGCGTATGTCGTGCATGAACGTGAACATAATTTGGGCACAGACGATGAAACATGTTCTTTCTGTCGGGCGAAACGTGCCATAAAAGCTACACGTCGTGCATGTTTCTTTGCAAAGTTTGGCACACAAACGATTGAACATGAGCGTACCTGCGTACATTCAATTCATTCATGTACGCACACATGTGCGCCACGGAAAAATACCGACCAACGGTCGTTCATGTGCGATGTACATGGTTGTGCAAGAGTGTGTGTAGGCACCTACATAGATGATTATATGATTTTGCTTCTGCTTTCCGCATGCGTCTTAAATTTAAATAAAATATGAACCAAAAAAATTTTCGAGGAAATTCCTTGTATTCAAATTTGATATTTTAGATAATATGGCAACGCCGACGAAAACAACATTTGCAAAAAGTTGTTGATACCAACCTAAATTTACAAATGTATCATATTTTTCGGATATTTTACCAAAAGGAAAGTTTGTAAAAATAAATAATTATCTTCTAGTTAGCTCATTTCGCCAGATAAAAGACAAGGACGTTTTCGGCGCATTATTCAAATTGTACCGTCTAGAATTCTAGATCGTCAAAATTGTACCAAATCTGGTAAAAATGTACCAACACTCACTCACCAAAAAACAATGAATAAAAAAAAAGTTCGCAAGCAGTAAACAGAGTAGTATTTAAAAAAAAGACCTTAAAACATCTAAAAAAAAGAGAAAAAAAGGTTGTTACGGACCGCATCAAAAGTGTACAAAACAATCGAAAGATGTCCCAATGTACCGAAAAAAAACCTAAAGTGTACCGAATTCGGTACGAAAGTACGCTCTGGAAAAACCCTGATTATAGATCACTGTATTGCCGATAAACTTCAATGCTTCAATAATGTCAAAAGACGATGGCAGTTATTTGTTATTACATTTATTACTAATTCATAACATATTTAAAGAAGGCACAAGAATTACTAAATAAATGTAAAAATAAAGTAGATAGTTGAAAGTATGTCCGATGTGGTGGAAACAATAGTTAATAAAGACTTTTTCGAAATTAATGTTAAATCGAACAATGCCCAAGCTCAAGAACAAGAGATAAAGGACTATACCGAATTTTTGAAAATAGAATGCCAAAAAAATAGGAAATACAAAATCATTTTGGAAGGCATTGAGGAATGCTTAGAAGATGAAAATAATCTGGATGAAGATCTAAGAAATAAAATTAAAAATATAATATTGGAGGCTAATGTTCGTCAAACAATACTTTATGGTAATGGAAGTGAAGCAACGTCAAACACAATTTTAGACTGTACTTTAGATAATACAGGAATAACTTACACTGAAAGCAACAAACTTCTAGGTTGTCTAAAGTCAAAGTTGGAAAATAAAAGTGTTAAGTTAAAAAATGAGTGTTATTTATTATTCCGTAAAGATAATGAAATTGGCATAGAGGAAAGTGGATCTCCACTAGAATTAACTCAAGAAGACGCGTTACTATTTAAATCCAGAAATAACCTAGCCCTAGAACAAGAATGTTTTATAAAAAATCAAATAGAACTATTAGAACTCCTAGAAGAATTAAAAAGTATTAGGCTTAAAACTGTTCCAGAAATAATGGAACAAAAAATTGAGGAATGCAACCTCAGATCTAAAATAAATCATTTAAAGTCCCAGCTAGCGAAGGTAAAATGCAGGTTAGATATTTATATGGAATCCAGCTCTTCTTTTAAGGCTTACTCTGAGGTAATTAAGGACATGAAAGAGCAGCAAGACCAATTAAATTTGCAAATAGAACAGTTACAAGATTTAAAGAAGAAGTATGCACAAGTATCCTGTAAGGAATATGATGATATTCTTAAATCGTACTTACAATACAAAGCTTCTTACGAAAGGAAAAAATCAATGTATGAATTGTATGGATAGAATCAAGAATCACCAATAAAATATTCATATTGATAAATTGTATATAACTAAACATTTAAGCAAATATTTATTGTATACATAGAAGACTTTGTAAATTAAATAAATTTTATTTATTTTTCACAATTTTTCTTTTTTTTGAGTACCTACGTCCAGCACATTGCTTGATCCAATATTTATCAGTGATAGCACTCTTCTTGCTAGTGATCCAGGAACATTGTCTTTGGAAAATGTTTTGAGATCATCACCTAGTCCACTTCGGCTTAAAAATTGATAAAGCTCACGCAGAACCAAAAATTATTTCTTTCAGAAATTTTAATAATTTCAATTTATATGTTTCATCAGACACATTTTGTTTACTGATGAAGCTTCATTTAAGAGAAACGGGATAACAAATATTCATAACACACATATGGGCAGAAGAAAATCCTCATGCCATGGTAGAGACGCATCACCAAGTAAATTTTAAAGTCAATTTGTGGGCAGGTATCGTAAATAATTTTCTTCTGGGGACTGTAATTTGACTGGTCATTCATTTTTACTATTTCTTCATAATTTTTAGAAAATAATATGTGAATATAGAAATTTGTTTCCTTTTTCCTTCGTCAGACCAATCCCCAGACGCGTTTTTATGTACCACCGCGAGATGTCGCAAGTAATAGTAAATTATTGTCTTAAGAACGAGTGATAAAACACTGGTGTTTTTACTGTTATGTGAAGATTAGCAATAGTAACTTCTTAGTAGGGCAATAAAATAATTTCATTTAACTGAATTAGTACTACAGGTTTTTATCTGTACGCCACTGTCCTTATATTATTTTTAGTTAGTCTTTTGTTTCGGTATTGTCACTTACTGCAAAGTTTTACTTAATTATATCTTGTATCCATGGTAATGCCACAACGGCAGACTTGATTTAGCATTTGAAAATTATTGGATTACCGTCAGCGGCGCTGTCATCAGGTAAGGATCCATACTTTTTAAATTATCTCCAAAACACATGATTTGATCGAAATTGTATAAGGGGGAAAAAATAATCAAAAATAAATGATACCTAAAAAAATATAGTTTGGAAGTCACATGGCGCACGCACTAAAAAATAGGGGTGGTCAGCTGGAACTGGACCCCCCTTATTTTGAATATTTGACAAAAGTTTTTGTTTTGTTTCTCTCAAATGATGTACCTTTTTATGCTGACGCAATGTGCTAAATTTCAAATTAATATCTTATTAAATACTCGAACTATTCAAAAAAATCAGTTTTTAATTTCAAACTTTAACACCCTGTATATCGCACATGAGGGTCAAAAATGAAAAATGGCATTATAAAAGTAATATTATTTTTTCTCAAGGAATAATGGTTAACGGATTGACCTCCTTTTCCCGGACACCCTGTATATTAAAAATGTTAAAATTAGTTACGATTTTTGAAATGTTGTTACATCTAAAATTTCAAGTTTATGACTTAAATATTGCATAGAAGAAGGTAGTTACTATACCTATATAACTATACAATCTTACTCCTCCCAATTCAGCTCCTTAGTTTAGCGCAGCTCGAATTGGTGAAAATTTTTGAATTCACCCATACAAGGAAAAGTAAATATACCCTGCCGCGTTAGTCAAACCGGTATATATCGTATTTTCCGTGTTAAATTATTGGGGGGGTGTTCACCCCATGCCCCCATTTCTTGTTGTTGACTCTATGCCCCCCCCCCCCCCCCCCTGGATGTTAACTATAAAAAAAATATATGAATAATATCTTCCCCTAAGAAAAAATTAATTTGATTTTAGTAAAGGAAAACAAAAAAATTATTTCGTCTTCGTTCACAAAATATCCCTCTAGATGTATAAGCAGTGGCGGCTCGTCAGGTGAGCCTCGCCTCGCTACGTATTTTATAAAATAAAATAATTAAATAATCAAAAAATATTTTTTTCATTTTATTTTCTTTACAAAAAAAAACATTAACATTAGCTCAATCAGAAAATTATTGCACATCATATACTTGACTATGCATGGTTATTAAAATGTTATTTGTGTAATTAAAGTCGTCATGTACGCATTTTACTTCTTCGCATAGGCGACGATAATTTCGCTTCTTAATTTGCACTATTATTGCACTGTTGTATATTCGGCAATAAAATTATATTTTATGTCAATTTTTTTTGTAATGTATTGAACAATATACAGGGTGTCCGGGAACATGTGGAAAATCTCCCGGATATGAAGGAAATACGTGAAAAGAATACTATAGGTTCATATAAACGTCTATCGTATCGGCCTCCTCTTCGGAGATATGGGCTCCCAAAGAGCACCAATGGAATCAAGTTTTTTACACATAATTATTGAACCACCTGGTATATTTCAATTATTTTTTAATATGATGTATACCAGGTAAGACCCGTCAAATTACTACCCAAGAAACTGTTGTGAATTACTCACAGCTGCAGGGACGGACTAGCTGTAACACTCATGGGCCCATTTTTTTTACGCCCTGTATGATGAGAACTTTGGACAATGTTTTTTACATACCTTTAACTATTGGCTAAAAATTAAGTACTCTTCATTCATGTCGCTAATCCTAACCGTTTTCGAAAAAACGGCATTTCATATACATCATGTGCTTCGGGTATTTCAATAAAAGATACATCTTTGTTCCGATCCAATGTTCAACCTTCAAGATTCCGCTTTTTCATATTTAGCCCATGAGCAGTTAGGGGACTCAGTGTAAATAAAATGACGTTTTCTCGAAAACGGTTAGGATTAGCGACATGAATGAAGAGTACTTAATTTTTAGCCAATAGTTAAACGTATGTAAAAAACATTGTCCAAAGTTCTCATCATACAGGGCGTAAAAAAAATGGGCCCATGAGTGTTACAGCTAGTCCGTCCCTGCAGCTGTGAGTAATTCACAACAGTTTCTTGGGTAGTAATTTGACGGGTCTTACCTGGTATACATCATATTAAAAAATAATTGAAATATACCAGGTGGTTCAATAATTATGTGTAAAAAACTTGATTCCATTGGTGCTCTTTGGGAGCCCATATCTCCGAAGAGGAGGCCGATACGAAAGAAGTTTATATGAACCTATAGTATTCTTTTTACGTGTTTTCTTCATATTCGGGAGATTTCCCACATGTTCCCGGACACCCTGTATAGAACATATATTTAAATTTTACTCGTTTATTTAAACATCTCAAAATAGTGCTGTTTATTTATTAATCGTCAAAATTGAAAATTTGGCTACATCGAGCATTTTGATTGAAACGATCGACTACTTTGGTCGAGTCGTAGGAAGAAGAAGGATCAGTGAGAGTAAAGTTAACAGTTCAGATGAGGTTAGCGTGTGTATTGGCGGCCTAATTTTACAATATTACAATTTTAATTGTAAATTGATTACTTTCGCGATTTCTCTTTCGACACGCTGCTGAATCCGTTACATGATATTGTGTCCCTAATGGAAAAGTATTTTTCAAGGAACAATAAAGAGAACAAGCGGGAACTTATTTGCTGCGGAAGGCTCACCCCTCAGATAATTACTCTTAAAAAAGATTTAAAAAAAGACGGACAAGAATAAGTACCTACTCGTAGTTTTCCAAGTTATTTTTATGAAACTCATATCTGGACCTGAATTTGCGGTAGCATTTTATATTGTTGTCGGTGCTTACTATTGGAAAAAACGTGGTAGAGCTGTGAAATAATTATTTCAAAACAAACATTTTTAAAAACTGAAAAGGTTCGTCCTATGATGAATCGCAAAAAATAAACTTTGAATTACTGTATCTGAGGACTAAAAAATCCTACTAGATAAAAGTAAAAATGTTATGGGCTAAGTATATATAAATAACATATGTTGATAACATAGCATCCGAGATATCGCCTCTAACGGTCACGAGCCGCCACTGCGTATAAGTAAAGTGCAACAACAAAAAATTATATTAATGAATTTTTTTTAGAGAGTTACTTTGGTTTATATTGAACCAAAAGCATATTACTGTTTCGGGCAAAATTAATGATTAATTAATTAGAAAATGTTTGCGTCCGGTGTAGTATTTGTAATTTATAACCTTCTACTTAACATACCTACCATATGAATTTTAAATTTGTCCAGGGGAAAATGTTTACAAACTTATAGTAAGATAAAAGACAGTCAACATATACATTTACACAGTCGTTTTTATTGAAAGACAGCATAGGTATATAAAAAGTATAGACAGTATACAAAATAAGATTTGTGATTTTATTATTTGAAAAATGCATTTACCAGTCTTCTATAGTATAGTACATTCCTTAACTTTATATATACAATCTACAATAGTGGTGATCATCTAAGAACTAACAGCAACCTTTTTATAAGAAAATCTTTGGGAAACAATAAATATGTATGTAAAATTCAAAAACTGGCAATTTCGTTCCTAATTACGACCTAATAAGAAATAGCACTCACTAGTTTAACTCAACCTCAAAATACTGTGTGATAAATGTGAAAGAATATAATAATATATCAATGTTGCTAAATATTATAAAAAAACCTAGGTATGCTATGCATATTTAGCAAAAAATTTCATTGTTACAATTCGAGAAATAAAGAAAATCTAGTCCTATTACCAAATTTTTTTCTTAATACTTTTCGCTAAATATGAATGCAGTCATAAATCAATATAAAAAATGTGTTCCTACATAATTTATAGTAGATACAATACTGAACATAAAGTGGCTTACGAGAATTACGGCATACGTTAACTTAATTAAAGCGTCAAATTTGGATACCAACGTAATAAAAGATTGGCACACTTTTTTAAATAAGCCTCTAGTCTTAAGTTCAATATTACAGCCTGATTATTTTGAAATGCATATATTAACAGTACTGAGATCTTTGGCAGTACCAAATTATTATTAGACTGTTAAGACTATCTCTACCGCTGGTCTTTTAGTTTTTTAAATATAAGTTGGGAGTATGAAATTTACTTAGCGCGAGTATATAACTAAAGAGAGAGCTCAAAGAGTAAATAAGGCCTTAATTATAAATAACTAATTTATCCAATTGCAACTACTATTTGATAATAAGAATTTTAATTGTTGAAAAAAGTGAGAAATACTGCATCTATACCTTTTGGCAAACAATTGTGGTTCGGAACCCACGTTTAATTATAGGTCCCGCATGACAGGTAACAACAAGACACATAATGCCGAACCGGCTTTACGGATGAAGAGGTAATTACTCCTACGCTCCTTTTATGACTTACTAAAATATATCATGTACTTTTCACGAATATCAATATATTTTTTCAGAGGTGCGAAAATGTAGTTGCTGGCCCTCATGTTTAACAAAAAGATTTTGGAGGAAGAACCTTAAAACAAATGCCCTTTCCTTTTAATATACTATTCCTTGCTTTCTACTACTAAGAAAATATTTATTTAAACTCCAACAAACACATATGCATGTACTTAAATGTAAGATATTAGCTTTAGCTAGAACCCAATTCAAAGCATACTTCGCGCGTAATATTATACCGGTAAAAATATTTAGGTATTTGAAAACTAACAAAACGAAACGAACTTTTTATATACAATGACACAAAAATAAAACTGGCGAACGAAGAGAACTAAATTTCATATCGGACCAAGTTTGACACCAGATGAGATTTCTTGTATAAAAGAAGAAAACAAATATGTAGGCAGATTGGCGGCGTTCGGTGCGATGTGTTATTGCAAGTCTGTACGTATCTTCATCACGATTAAGCGGAAAGACTTTAAAATTTGTTCGAGTTTGTTTGTATAAGTATATAATTATATAATTTAATTTAAAGAAAATCTTTAAAATGTATTAAAGCTGGGCTAGTTTATTCATACAATTGTAATTTAACCCATATTGTTACATTAGAAGTGTTCATGTTTTAAAGTCTATCACGCTTTAATTGTTTTATAGCAATATGTAATATGCCTACTTAAAAACAGTTTTAGATAAAAATGCCCATCCCAGGGAACTTTCAATAATATTTATAAATAAGCATGAAACATCAAATTTATTACTAATATGGTCCATCAATAAACCTTCATTAGCTCATTATAGCCACAAAGTTAAACTTCGTTTTGTTTATTATATCGAAGATAAGAAGAGTTAGCTGACGACTAATAACGAGCATGATAAAAAAATTCTTTGCAAATAGCAATTTTTCTTTACTATAGGCTTTTATGAGATATAACTTTTCTCAGTAATTAATACTTATGAACCATTTCGTTATAGAAGGTACATTATTTTAATGTGTCATGAGTGAAAAATATTACATATACTAATACCAAAAGTGGCATACATTTTTTGTTATGAGATGACTAAAATACAGACCACTTAGAGTTTAAATACACAGCGATTCGTCACTTTTGGTTTTACTACCATACATACAATAAATCGTACTTATACTAGGATAGCAGTGAGATATCAGCACCAAGAATCGTTAGCTTAAATTAAAAATACTAAGCTTCTATCAGTAACGCTATTTAGATCTTTGTTCAAACACAGTTTGTTGAAGGGTTATATACCTATATAAATTATAGCATTCAAGGGTAAGAAATAAACTTCAAGGAAAATAAGTAATAACATATATTGCTAACAGAAACCTTGAATAATAATTGCTACTTATCAGTTTAGTCCATGGTTCAGGTGTAGTCGATCCATTTACGGCAATCTGTATATTATTTTAATTTTTTCTTCGTAGAAGTATAATTAGGTCGATTAAGAGCACGTTTTACAATTATTTTTAAATATACAGGGTTTGTTCGGGTTTGTTTCTCAAAAAGAGTTGAATAAACTTTGAATAATAATTGCTACTTATCAGTTTAGTCCATGGTTCAGGTGTAGTCGATCCATTTATGGCAATCTGTATATTATTTTAATTTTTTCTTCGTAGAAGTATAATTAGGTCGATTAAGAGAGCACGTTTTACAATTATTTTTAAATATACAGGGTTTGTTCGGGTTTGTTTCTCAAAAAAAAGTTACATACCAATTACAAGAATTTAAATGAAATGCCATATTAAATATTATTGCATCTTTCGATTAAATGAACTACATAAAGGTAAGTTACTGTTATGTTTCGTATAGCTAAGGCAAGGAGTCTTCGAGATATTTAACTATTGTTGAAAATATCCAAAATTTAAATGATATTGATTATTTAGCAAAAGCATTAGGTATGAAAAACTTGCCGTTGATTAGGGTTATCAATAAAACCTACTAATTTGTTTATTTAATATCGTTATTGATTTTAAATCACCTTTTAAACGGTAGGGTTATAGTATTTGCAGAATTATACTGTTGAACTTTTGACTGCAATAAACCTCATTATCCCTTCGACCATAAAATAAATAAGGAAATCCCAAATTTTAAAACCTTTTCGAGCACAGCCGGACCAGGTATACAAATTCAATTTACACCTATGCCTGGTTTTTAATAATTTTAATCTTTAGTGGTTTTCCGGCGAGTAATTTTTAGTTAGGCTTATAAGTGGTAGAATGTGGCGTCCTTGGAATTGTGCTGATTGTGATGATAGGGGGGCATCTTCAAGTGTCATTTTTAAAAGAAAGCATTTATGTACCGATGCCAAACTAATAATTAAAAATGTGTATCAATCGTTGTTGAGTAGAAATTTTAATTCGATGGATGCTTTAGCAGAGACGTCTACTTTGACAAAAACTCCTTTATCTTCGGTAAGAGACATAGTACTTAAACTTGTTAATCCTAAAAAAAATCGGAGTGATTCTGGCACATTTAGAAGCATTGACGAAAATGACATGGATATATTAAGAAGAAAGATTTACCAAATGTATGAGGCACAAACTGTACCCACTTTGATTTCCCTCAAAGAGCGGCTGATTAAAGACGAAACAAATATCTCTTTCAAGCCTTAGGAAAATATTGCGTAAAATGGGTTTTAAATACCGAAGCATTGATAAAAGACAAACATTAATGGAATCTCAACATTTACGGGAATGGAGACTTAAATATTTAACAGCTGTTAAACAATTTAGAGAAGAAAATCGTTCAATTATCTACCTTGACGAAACATGGTTCGATACCCATGACACTCCAAAAAAAGTTTGGGATGGATTCTTCCAAAAAATGTCAAACCAAGGCACCATCAAATAAAGGCAAAAGAATCACAATATTACATGCTGGTTCAGAGAACGGGTTTGTTCCAAATTGTCTGTTGCTTTCAGCTAAAAACATAGCAGATTCTTCTTTAGATAACCATCAATACCGACGCACAACTTTTTGAAGATTGGTTTAAACTCCTTAAAAATATACCTGAAAATAGCGCCATTATAATGAACAATGCTAGTTAACATAGTCGGCAAACAAAAATCATTCCCAATTCTAATAATACAAAAGCAGAAATTTATTTTGAAGAAACTTACAAAAAACGAGAACTGCTAGAAGTATTAAAAGCTTTTAAAATAAATAAGGAATACGAGTGTGACAAACTTGCAGCAGAAAATGGACATACAGTGTTGCGTCTTCCTCCGTACTATTGTATATTCAATCCTATTGAGCTAATATGGCACCAATTAAAATCCAATATTAGGAGAAATAATAATTCTCCTACATTAAATGCATCTGTAGTAGAATTAATTAAAAACGAAGTAAGAAAAATTTCTGCATACAGCTGGAAAAACTGTGTACAAGATGTACTTAAGGAAAATTCTTACAATTGTATGATTAAAAATGTTCAACGCTTAATTACAAGTTTAGGCTTAGATGAAGATAGTGATAGTGATACAGAGTTAAATTTTGAATAAATTATCAAGAGTTTCTTAGAATTTAATTAATTTTTATTGTACTTGTTATCCTAATAGTTATACTTTTAAATTATATTATTTTCAATTGTCATTAATTGTTATCATTATTTTACATTTATTATAGGTACCTAAAACTAAAAATAACTATCTATTTATTTTAAATTATAAAAATAAATCATGTGGTGTGGTATATATTTTCAAGCCGGCCCTGATCCCATTTATTGAGCTTTGAAAAGGTTGAGGCGTATACAATAGGGTTTAATCAGGTAGTTTATTTATGGCAGTAAGAGTCAACGGTATAAGTCTGCAACTACTATACCTATACCTATCTCTTGTATTTGAAATTTTTTTTCTCCAACAACTATCTAAATCTAATTGGCAATGCCATTCGATACACATACATATACATATTTTAATTAAAGTGTTGCCCTGTATGCTCGACACATAAGCGATCTTTGTTTTGAAATGACTGACTGATATTAATCGACATATGCGGTGTTATGGAAAGGAACGCTGTTCTTATTCGTTCTTTCATGTTGTCGGGTGTGTTTGGTGTTCATATCATATACAATATTTTTGATGTATCCCAAGAAGAAAAAATCGTGGTTCGTTAAGCAAGGACACGTCGTTGGTCAGTTCTGTGGACCTCCTCGTCCTATCCACCTATTGAGATATCGTCAATTTAATTCATTTCGTCCGTTGAAATGAAAGTGCACAGGAGCACCGTCTAGTTGTTTAATATTTAGTGGCACAATTTCTAAAAGTTCGGACACATTATGGCAAACAAATTCCAAAAACATTGCACCGCTTAAGTGGTCATCAAAAAGTATGGATATCTATCTATCACATATGTTGTGTTTGTCCAAATTATGCCACCCCACACATTGATATACCGGTGTTTAAAAAAAACGGATTTTCATCAACACAGTGATGGAAATTATTATTGCGAAAAGTAGATTGGTCCGAAAAAAGCACAAAATCAAAGAATTCTTCGTTATCCCCTAACTTCTCCAAAACCTATAAACAAAAATCAAGTTCTCGATGGTATCTAGTAAAAAAATTCCTGATGTAACTGAATATGGTATGGATGGAATTTGATTTTTTTAATTATCCTGCCAATGGTCCTTCTGTCCTGTTTATTTATTTTATTTAGAAACTCCTTCATTTTCAGTAACAGGCTTTTGTCTATTTGTTTTTTCATGGGCAACATTTCCAGTTTGTTGAAATGTGTATAGTAATTTTTCAAAAGAACGCTCGTCTGGATGGCTTCTGCCCCCTTAAAAAAAAGTGTGACCCCCCCCCCCCCCCCAAATCCAAACAAACCCCCCAACGAAGTGTTCCGGATATCCGCTGGGTTTCTGTTTAGGTATTTTTAAGCAGAAACTCTTCACGCCACTAAGTAGTTTTCTTCACATTTTTCATACCCTGTATAATTTTAAAAAAATTGAAAATGACTTTATTTTAGCATTCAACCTAATGCTTTTGCTAAATAATCAATAAAATTTTAAACACTCAGTTTAAATACATATAGCAAAAAATTCAATTAAATTTTGGTTGAGAGTTTCAAAAATAGTTAAATATCTCGAAAACCCGTTGCCTTAGCTATAGGTAACATAACAGTAACAGCCATATAATCGAAATATATAATATATATATAATATTTAAATTTTTGCAACTTTGGAATATAACTTTTTTTTGAGAAATCCTGTATATTTGCAAATAATTTCAAAACATGCTGTTAATTGACCTAAATATACTGCTACAAAGAAAAAATTAAAATAATATATTGATTGCCGTAAATAGACCGACGGATATTATGTAGAATATTGCTTTTTTTCTGTATTGTATGTTAATTTTTTCTTTTACGTTGCTTAAATTACAAGACTAAAAAATGTAATGTGATTCTTTTTTTCCTCTAACCTTGACGAAGAGTTTGATGTGACCTTCCTGGCGGCATCATTTAGTAGCAACGGAATACTTGTATTATTATTATAGGTAATAGGGTAACTTAAATCTGAATCGCTCTAGGTGACGTGCATTCGACATGGAAATATCTGTAAGAGAGCCAAATCACCACCCGTCTTCGATTTTCTAGGCTGTCGAGATTGTTGGTCAGCTCGTTGTATCCGATCAGACAAATGGCTCTCCTTTCGACGGGATGGGATTTTGAGTTTTCACTAGAAAGTCGTTAATGTACAGTAAGAAGTGGGCGGGAGACAATATGGACTATTGAGGAACGCAGGCATTGATTGTGAAAGTGTCCGAGAGATATCCGTCAATCGCCACTTGCACAGAATCGATTGGGCATATCATAGGATCGCAGTTTATTCACGAGCCCTTCATGCCACGATCAAAGGCATTAGAAATGTCCAGTGCAATAGCCCGGGACTCCATATGATATTTGATTGAGACTGGACTCGCGCTGTCTTCCAGCAGGACGTATTAAGTTAGTTTGGTCAATTTCTTCATGGTTTTCTAGACATATCGGGAGAAATAAAATATGTACCATTTTTAGGTTATATTTACAAATGCCCGTTGAATTCTCCGCTGAAAACTGATTTTGATTTACATGGGGAATAGCTTGTATTATTAATAGATATTTTTTTAGAAAAATTACTTACTTACGAGAGACGTTTCTTATATCTTAAATATGGTGGAAAAATCATTGTAAGTTCTAGCGCTAAAACGTCGGTTACAGAATCGCACCACAGTTATTTGAGGACGAAATACCGTTGCAAGCTGCAGTAAATGGGTATAATATATTTTTAAGATTTACAAACATTACTGTGTAAGGAGTCAGAAAAATAAATATCATATCCTGAAACACAATATCAATACTTGTGGATTTAGTTATACACCTGAGCTATGAACTTACTGTTAATAATGACCACCAATTTACACACTTATATTAGAGATATGTTCTTTTATTCAGAAATATATCCATCAAAACAACTATTTCTCTCTGAAATCGTCATATCATGTCTAATATGGATACACTGGAGGTACACGAATAAAAGAATATAGCCTCGTTGCTAATGTTTAAAGCTAATTGATTCATTCATTCACTATCAGAATCCCTTGTTGAACTCCTTATAAGCTCCGGAGTTAGACTTTTATCCTCCAGCAAACCGTGTTCTACCAAAAAACCCTGTACATCCTCAACTTGAAAATTATTACCCAAACTGTCGGTAATTTTGACGAAGTTACCTACTATGTTACCTGCCTTGTACACCAAGAGGGCTGGAACACCATCAACTTTGAATTTTCGACTAACTCCAGCTTCGGAAGCAAGAATGGCGGCAAACTTAACGTTTTTATAGATTTTGCAAAGTTGTTTGAGAATCTGATTCATGCTTCGACAAGTCTCTACATGGTTTTCGTAGAGGTGGACTATAATTGTAACTGCTTTGTCTTCTTTATCAATCGCGTCTAAGAATTCTTGTCCATTTTTTAGCAGGGTAAATTCACCTATAACATACAAAAAACTATAATATAGGTAGATTATAATAATCACAGCAAGAATATAAGATAGAACTCAATATCAGTACTTGCAAGAAGGCGTTTTTTAATTTGCAAGAATTATAAACGGGAGACGGAGAAGATAAGACCTGTGTAGCATCGAACCAAGATGCTCAGTCAAGCAAATAAAATCACTTCATTCCGAAAACACCGCGCAGCTACGGTAAGTAGGTGAAATTGATGCGAGGATATATAAAAAATGTATATTTACATCTGTTACATGTGGCTATTATCGTGTACTTTATATCTCTGTAGTTTTTTAAGTTTTTCATGATCTTTGGTTGTATACCTAATGTTGAACTTATCCGTAAGTAAACGTGTTGTTTGTATACAGCGTAAAGCAAGGTTACTAGTTTTTGGTGGAAAAGTTACATAAGAGACTCAGAAATTTATTCTTAAAGTATCATATTTTTAGAGGTTTGTTCGTTCGTCATTCTTTATTGAGATTAGTCACTATTTTTTTAGTACAAATTAATTTCATTCCAGACTAGAAAAGCAGAGGAAATTGTTTTATTTAGCAAAGCCTTGTAAAATGAATTTATGTTAGATGAAAGTAGGTTTAAATTTTGATTAAAAAATATACCCTCTACTCATTAAAAATATATATATATTTATTTATAAGAACTTTATTCCATAAAATGAAATTAGTTTAAATATTCACTCGTCAGATACGTTTTGTTGAGAATATTGGCTCCGGCTACTTTTCTGTTCGAGTGTTATAAGGAGCTGTTTGTATGTATGGTGATATTTGTTTGTTACCTAAGAAATGACATCGACCGCCATTAAAGAGGCAGGTAGTTTTTCTTATATCAATCCTTCACGCGCAGAAGTGTCCGTAGAGATAACTTCTCTCATACACAATACGCCAAATTAAAATATTTAATATTGGCAATTCTACAAGGTTATGTAAACCTAAATTTAAAAAAATAAATAAAAAGTTGAAACGTTTTTGCCAACTTGGAATGAATAATTAAATAAATAATCACCTTTATTAATACAGTGGGTACACAGTGGTGTGTAGGAGTAACAAGGGGGCTAGAATTGCCGTTTTCTTACAACGAAATATTTAAATTTTAATTAACTTTGATTTACGAATTACATTTGATGCTTTAGTTGAGCTTAGGGCCGATATTTAAATGTTACCTTAAGTTAGACTTTAGCTAAGGTAGCCTTAAAGTTAAGGTAAACCTTTAAAAAACCTATGCTTTGCCCTTAGGGCCAATATTTCAGTCACCTTAAGATACAAAATGACATAAGTCATCCTTAACACAAGTTTGACAGTATATTAAAGTTCTTTTTAACTCTTATCTAAAGGAATATACCTCTTTAACGCGTCAATTGACCTCAAATTAACTTAAAACATAGTTAGAGGATACATTTAACAATGTATGACTTCTTATGGATCTTGACTTTTAAGCACACTATTTATTTAAAAAAATAATTTTATAAAGTAATGATGATTTTTTTACACACTATATTCTTCTTACCAAATTTCTTTTTAAGATTGGTTTGCTGCAACATTTCTTCGATCCTTCTCTTCTGATATTTTTGTAAGAATTCATCATCTAATAACTCTGCTAGCTCAGGATCTTCAACTGCAGCCTTCTCTCTTTCTTCATCTAAGGCAGTTCGAACAGTCATGGTGAGCTTTTTGGCAATCTCAATTTTTGCTTCTTCACATTCACCACGTTTTTCGTTTTCTAATTGTTTAAATTTTCTCCAATCTTGTATTACACCTGTAATATAAGTAAGTCACATTAAATATTATTGTCCTTTATTTGGTATGAATCATTTTTTTACAAACCGCACACTTCCTAATCTAGACATTTAAAATCGTAAAATAATTTTATTTATAGTATACATAACACGCATTACATAATTTTGAGGAAATTTTCTATTTTGGAAATATCCACACATGAATTTTTGATAATTTGCTGGATTTTTCTCCAATCTTCTCATACTTCAAATTTAACATCTCCAGTTGTACTGATTAGATCGATATCGGTCTTATCTTTATTTCATACTTTGTTACGTTAGCTTTCGAGGTGTATTAAGAAAAAATTGTAATTGTGAACAAATAAAAAATAATAACAATTTAATTGCTTCAATAGTTTTAACATGCTAACCTATCTTAAATTAACGAAAAAGTGGTACTTCCTTTAGTTCGGAAGTTATTAAAATTTTTGACCGCAAGTCACCCAGCGCGCAAAGAGCGAAGCGCGCGACTGGTCAAAGAGTCAACGACACTTTCGACCCGCACCGAGCTCGATTGTTGAGGCCTGCATTCCCCGTGCTCTGCGTGAGGTACCATTTTTTTGTAAAATGGGTTTTGTAAATAATTTAAGATGGGTTAAGAGCATAACTAAAACCCATATTATATCGGTATCGGCAAAAAGGACCGTATGGGTCGATTACTACTTTTTTGCATCAAACTCTCAATTGTTGAGTGTATTAATGTTCTGAAGCGCTAAATTCGATGATATGGTGTTGTACCAAACCATCTTAATGTTGCTAAAATAAAACATCTTTATAAAAAAGGTTGTCCAAAAGATTTAAATAATTTAGATTTAGGTTTATAAGTTTAAATTTACTTCGTAATTTTTCAAAAACTTTTAAACTGGTAATGTGTTTTCCGTCAATTAATTTCTTGAAAAAATGTTAGCTTTTTCAGTTCACAAATTATTTGTGAATAAAAATAGTTTGTTAGCAAACAAAGATCTTACAAACTCCAGATAGAATTGTTTATATTTGTAGTTGACGCAAGGAATGGAAACCTGCACTCCCCACCTTGCTGTTATGTTTGCAGCATAGCCAGATTGTCCTATTTATCGCTAAGGTATCTGCAAAATCCCAATTAAAAATTTGTTAATTTGACAATTACAACTGGTTTAAGGTTAATCCGCAATTGCTATTAAAATAAATTTATTTCCCAATAATTTTACTATAAATTGTGCATAGGCCTTGAGATTTAGAAAAAAAAAATTATTATACATAAAAGTTTGAAATAAACCGACTGCACTCTGGCAACATCTTTAACTTTAACTAATCAAACTTTATCAATGGATCGGATTATAGTAAAGAATACAGTGTTGCTGGTCACTGCTAACTGCTTTTAAGGGAGTGTTTATATATTTTGGTTGTTTTTATTTTTTTTTGTGAGTATTTGTGAAAAATCGTCTTTATTATAAACAATGATGGTGCATTCATGTATAGTTTGTCAAAGAGTGGATCATTTAAGCAAGGATTTATCTTTTCTTCGGTAAGTATGGTTATGTTTTAATATGATTGTATTGATATGATTTCTGATATAACCATTGACGTTTAAAAGGTTATGGACAGGTCAGTGGAGCTAGTCCGGGCAAAAAGCAGTCGAGTTGGTTTATTTCTTAATATAAATCTTGCATTTACAAGATGGTCGAGTCTTGTGCGGCCATAAAATGCTTCACTAGAAAATGCAATGGTGTTAAATTAAAATTTCACAGGTTAGTAAATATATTTAGAAATTTGATTTTGAGTTTGCATCACTATGAAAATTCGCTTTGTTTAAGAATGTACCAAATGTTTATCCATTTCGTTAGGATACTAAAAGGTCGTAGTCTACGGCAAATTTGGATACATGCCCTTAGAAGGAATAATTATAGTCCAGGTGATACAACAGTTATTTGTGAGAAACACTTCACAAAAGAAGATTATGAAGGTAATGTACATGGGAATAAAATACTGAAGAAAGGAACAGTCCCGTCAAAATATTTGACATCTTTATTTTTCTATATTTAAACAACGTTTGCAGTGTAACAAGTACGTGAAGACAGGTTTTATATAATTTATTTTTGTTTATTTGATCTAACTTTCCGTTTCTCCCTCCTTGCTAATTGGCCACACCCAATGCATGTGAGCAGGTAATAAACTAAAGATAGATGACCAGAGTGCAGTTGGATTATTTCACGATTTATTTGATACTTTTAAGTATAATAATATTCTTTTAAAGAATTTCTCATCCTTTTCACAGTTTATAGTAAAATTATTAGCAAATAAATTTATTTTAAGAGCAATTGCGGATTAACCTTAAACCAGTTGTAATTGTCAAATTTACAAATTTTTAATTGGGCTTTTGCAAGATACCTTAGTGATAAATATGACAATCTGGCTAGAAATATACACTTTTATATCTGGAGAATTATCATCCAGTAATGAATACACCAAAAACATTGATGCTAAGCATAAATAGTTAAATCCATCCTTGGACACACTGTATATAAAAACTGGATCAATATTTCTATTTTTTTATAAATATCTAATATTCGAAACTATACTTTTTGAATAGGTAATATAGTTAAAAGTAAAGAATCCCAAAGTAAATTATACGCCCTTGTCGGGCTTTTTGCCCAGACTAGCTCCGCTGCAAGGAAACGAGAAAGGCCGCTTCATAACCTTTTAAACGTTTTTGGATTTAACAGGAGAGGCTAAAGATAGCCCAGTGGGCTGCAGCGTTGCCACATCTCCTAATGTCAAAACGTCTGTGTTCCTAGTTGATGGCGGGATTTTTAAGTGCGTTAAATTTAACATAAGTAGTAATATATCAATTATTTTAATTATCAAGTTAATTTGATATTTGGAAATCTATTGTAGATTTTAATAAGTCAAATGTTTGAAGGAAATCGAAAAAAATATTTTCCAACATTTTTAGCCTATTTAACCCCTTTAGGGGTTTGCATTTTTGGAAAATGCCAATATACGCTTTTCACTAATTTTTTTTTGTAGAAGAATATGAGGTCAACTTTATTAATCCCTTCTAAGGTTATAAAATGAAACAACTAACCAATTTTTGTATATCTTCTATTATAATTATCGATTTATTTTTACATAATTCCTTGTTATCTAAACCCATAACCATTACCTTAGCATACTACATTATACAGTTTATAAACAGTTGAAATCATCAAAATACTACCCCAATGGAATTCGAATACAGGAAATATAACTTATTCTTTAATTATACGTACAAGAAATAATATAACATTACACAGAGTAAATAAAATATATATATACTTCCTTCTTTATTAATTTAAAAATCTCTACTTTGGATCTTAGACGGTGCAAATTATTGAATAAAGTTGGAAAAAACATTTAATAAAAACCCATTAAAAACCTAATAAAAACATTGTCTATAAATTAAAAAAATCTCTACTTTGGATTTTAGACGGTGTAAATTATTAAATGGAGTTGAACAGATTATTATTTTTAAATAGGTAGGTTAATTTCCATATTTTCAATTTTCATATTTAATATTCATATTTATTACATTTTATCATATGCCCTTTTTAGAGCTCTGAGCGTGAGAATTCTTTACAACAACTTTCACACTTGACCGATGCCATTTTGATACAGTAAAAGTGAAGAATTATATCATATATCGAATGTATTGATAAAGTAAAAGTGAAGAAAGTAATATAACCTCCAATACTTTACCGCTAAAAATATTTTGACGTTCAAGAGGGCAATATGACAACGCTGTAACCCATTGGGCTATCTTTAGCTTCTCCTGATTTAACCAGACTTCAACATTGTTGCCATTATCGAGACAAACATGTTTTGTCTCTCTTCCACATATTACTGATTTTCAATAACATTTCACACAATCACAACCTCACTTTCCAACAGATTTATGAATGGAGTGTTGGCCCTGTGGTTAGCAAGGAGTAATTTTGGGTAACTTTATCCAAAACTTAACTTTTTTTATGGGGACAGGTAACCAAATTGTTTATGAAGATCCGTCTACAACTGCTATTAATATGCAGCAATGACTAAGATACGTGTTTGCTAGTTTTTCACCTAAAATGTTACGGTTAAAGAGATTTTTTAAGAACGTCTTTACTTATACACAGATCAAAATAGAAGACATTTTGAACATTTACTGTAGTTACAATTATTAGTCTCGGCGCCTATGCTATTTAAACAACATAATTTATGAAATTTGGAATTATTTTGAAAACGGCTAGAAATACCTTATATTATTTCAAAAAAATTGCATATGAATTCTACATCAAATAGACAAATAATATACAGGATGTTAAATTTGAAAATCTTGACAAAAATTATTTGGAAATGTGTCGATTTTGAAAGCTTATTATGAACACCCTGTATAAAATAGAGAGACCGGCCGAAAGTGTCTGTTCAAGAGGGGTGTCCTGTAATTAAAGAATTTTGGATATTAAAACGTAGGTATGTACATTGTACAGGGTGAGTCAACGATAGAGTAAAGTTCATTTTCTCCTTTATGTTAAGGATTAGATAAAAACTTGAAAATTCAAAAGTTGTAGAGATCATTAAGGTGCACATTCTAAAATTATATTGGAGTATACAGGGTGGCCCACAAAGAAGTGATGAATATAACTTACGTTTTTTAAATGGAACACCCTGTATTTCTATCAATTTTTTGATTATACATAAGATTATGAATATTTCTTATATACAGGGTGTTATGGAAATGACGTATTATATTTAAACCGGCAAATCCCGAGATGTAAATAAATTGAAGAAAAATAACCATAAATGGCGCTTTGAATTATTAAGCGAAATATACACTTTATATGAAATCTCAAAATTTACGTGGCCGCTCCTGAGGCCCTTCGCAATCTATATGTTATTGAGGCAGTCTCAAGTTTCAAAAGAGGTCATCGCATTGTAGGCGGTGTTGCCATTCAAATTCTAAACGCACGTGTTCAGTTTTTGACAACAAGACGTCTTGGCGCGCGTTATCACTTCTTTTTCAAACTTCTTAGACAAAGAAAACTACAATTTTAAGGTACATACTTTCTTACCTTCGATCTTATTTTAAAATAATCCGTTTTATAATTAAATTCCATAAAAAAATTAAACACAAAAAGTATGTTTTTCTGTAGAACCAACAGTAGGTAATATCACACAAATTTTAAATCACATCACAGCATTTCTTATTATGAATTATTTCACAACAAAAAAAAATCGGGCAATACGTTTAAAATTCGTATACGTCAAGCACGTGGAACGCTCGACGTCCTTCCCCGCCAAAGTACCGAAGCGTACTGAAGAATAAAGGAAGCGCCGCCAGTATTCAAATAAGGGCGAGACACGTGGTGTGATCTGACAACACTGTTAGTATACTCTAGTGACCCACATTGTTGCTAACTGAATCCAGATGTAACGCGCCAAAATAGGCAAAATAACAGACCAGACACCAAAATCATACCGCCCAATAAGTCTAACATCATTTCTACTAAAAACATTAGAAAGACTAGTGGACAGGTACATCAGGGATGAAGTACTAAAAACAAACCCTCTCGACCCACACCAATATGCATACCAGCCAGGAAAATCAACAGACCTTGCGCTGGATGATCTAAATAGGCTGCTTTCAAAGTCAATAGAGGACAAAGAAATAGCAATAGCCACCTTTCTAGACATAGAAGGAGCATTTAATAATGCCTCAACTAAGTCAATAATAGACGCCCTAATAAGAAAAGGCGTCCCAACAACAATATGCCAGTGGATCAATCTCGGCCTGGAGAAAAGGACTATAATATCTACTCTAGCAGAGACAACCATACAGGCAAAACCAACAAGGGGCTGCCCACAGGGAGGAATACTATCTCCATTACTGTGGTCAGTCCTAGTCGATGACCTCCTGACAGTATTGTCAAGAGAAGGCTTTTATTGCCTAGGCTATGCAGACGACCTGGTAATAATCGTCAAAGGACGATTTGCCAGAACCATCTCAGAACGATCGCAAACAGCCTTAAATATAGTGAACAACTGGTGCAAGAAGGAACAATTATCCATAAACGCCCAAAAAACTACGGTTGTCCCATTCACTAAGAAAAGGGTACTAAAAGATTTAAAACCTCTAGTACTAAACGAAGTAGAAATTCCTTTTGACACAAAAGCCAAATACCTAGGAGTCACTTTTGACCAGAGGCTCAATTGGAACGAACACATCAAAAACATCACACATAAAGCTACAATAGCTCTCGTAAGCTGTAGAAGAATATGTGGGAAAAATTGGGGGCTAAACCCCAAAATGACTCTATGGTTATATAAAAGGGTAATAAGGCCCATGATAACCTATGGAGCAGTGGTGTGGTGGACTAAAACGGCAAAACCAAGTGCCAGGAGCCAACTCAGCAGTATACAACGACTAGCGTGTCTAAGTATCACTGGAGCCATGCGCACAACCCCTACCGCCGCCATGGAGATTATCCTAAATCTCACACCACTACACATCCTAATACAAGGGGAAGCTAGGTCCGTCATACACAGGCTAATGCAGGGGCAATCCCCAATAAGCCCTCTACATAGCACGGACCATCTAAGGCTGCGTCAACAGGTAAAAAAGGATCAAATCCTTGGAATGCCAACTGACAACATAACAACCTTATACAGTTTCGAAAGGAACTTCAAAATAGAAATACCAGCCCGAGATACCTGGAAACAAGGCCCTCCAATACAGGCTGAACATTCATGGTATACAGACGGCTCCAAAACAGAAGAGGGAGTTGGAGCTGGTATTTATGGGCCCAAGTCCAAAACAACCATCTCGGTGAGCCTAGGAAAATACGCAACAGTGTTTCAGGCGGAAGTAGTAGCCATACAACACTGTGCAAGAGAAATAATAAATCAACATATATCAGGCAAATCCATTGCCATATATTCAGACAGCCAAGCTGCCTTAAAGGCAATCGGCTCCCCAGAAGTCAAATCAAGACTAGTGGAAAACTGCATAAAAGATCTAACAGAGCTAAGTAGTCATAATAAAGTGACCTTAGCATGGGTACCAGGCCACGAAGGTCACCAGGGCAATGAGAAGGCCGACGAATTGGCCCGTAAAGGCTCGAACAGGGCTATGATAGGCCCTGAACCGTTTGGCGGCTGTGCGAAAGCATTAAAGAATGCAGCCATTAAACAATGGCTGGAAGACCAATCCAATTCATGGTGGACCAATCAACCAGGAATGAGACAGGCTAAACAGTTCATTAAAGGACCATTAGCCAAATTCACAGCAGATCTACTAAGCCAAAAAAGGCCGACAGTAAGAATCATAGTAGGTCTACTAACAGGACATTGCCGACTAAGAAGGCACATGAACATCATTAACCGAACAGAAGAAGCAACCCTATGCAGATTCTGTGAAGAGGAAGAGGAAACGCCAGTCCATGTCTTATGCCAATGTGAAGGCCTGACAAGACTAAGATTCCTATGCTTAGGCGAAGAAAAGCCAAATGCATCCAACTATATGCAGGAGCCATTGTCAAAGCTAATGAGTCTAATAAAAAAGGCAGGGCTAGACAAGACACTCTAATCAAACGGAGTCTCCACAATAGATCTGAAAAGGTCGCGGTGGACAAGGTCGGACGACCAGCTCCAGTATAATCTAATCTAATCTAATCTAACGGCGCGACAGTATGTGGGTAAAAAGGGTTTTTACCTTAGTATTTAGATATTCGATTTAAAAAAAAAAAGTATGTAGACTTTCTCTAGGACTCCCTAGGAGTCACCCATTTAAATATAATAAGTCATTTCCATAACACCCTGTATAATGTTATATATCTAAATCTTATAGTTTTTCCAATATTTCCATTTTTTCATTTTTAATTTTTTGTTAATACCTACACTACCTCTGCAAATTAAAAGTTCATATTTGGTATGGACATTATTGGAGTTAAGGCAAATAAATTATGGAAACAAATTTACCTCACTTTTTACAGGGTCTTCAAAATAAATTTTCGAATTTCAGTAACTTTAAACAAAAAAATTTCGTTTTTTTTAAATGATACACCCTATATATTTTATTTCTTTTTGATCGAATACGTAATTCTCTTTAACTTTTATTTAATATATCATATGTTTATTTTTAATACTTTTCGACATATTTTAATTTTTCTCTATTTCTCATTGTTAATTTCCCATATTTATATTATAACATCGTAGTTGCAATGAAATAACAAAAAAGCCCGTGGAGTCCCCAGGACAAAATCAAACGAGGTCCATTTTCAAAACATATCATATAATAAAATGGAAATGGAAATAAGTAACAACAAACTTGTGGAAAAGAATATTTACATTAATTAATATTTTTCTCATTATTTAATTGTGTCGTAATAAATGTTCAAATATATGCCCCACTGCCCGAATACATATAGTTAGTCGTTTTAGTATGTTTTGCTGTACTCTCCTTAGCATAAATGGTGATACTGTCCTGCAAGCATTTCGTATTCTATCCTCCATATCTTGTTTGGTTGTGGGGGGATCTACGAAAACACGATCTTTAACATATCCCCAAAAGACAAAACTCTAGTGGGATTAGATCACAAGATCGAGGGGGCCACTGAATGAATCCACCCCGTCCGATCCACTTTTTGGATAATGTTCGTTTAAGACGTCTCGGACTGCACGACTGTAATGAGGAGAAGCTCCATCTTGCTGAATCCACATTTCTTCTCTCTCATTCACGGCAACCCCCTCAACAAGTCGGGCAATTCATTTTGCAAAAAATTTAGTATTAAGTACTTGTGTCAAAGTCTTGACACCCTTTATTTTTTCATGGAAACTACGACGTTAAAACATAAATGTAGGAAACGAACAATGAAAAATTGAGAAAAATTAAAATATGTCGAAAAGTATTAAAAATAAACATATGATATTAAATAAAAGTTAAAGAGAATTACGTATTCTATCAGAAAGAAATAAAATATACAGAGTGTACCATTTAAAAAAACCGAGATTTTTTTGTTTAAAACTGAAATTCGAAAATTTATTTTGAAGACCCTATAAAAAGTGAGGTAAATTTGTTTCAATAATTTATTTGCCTTAACTCCATTAATGTCCATACCAAAATTGAACAGAGGTAGTGTAGGTATTAACAAATTAAATCCAACGCTGAAAACTGACATTTTTCTGAAAAAATGGAAATATTGGAAAAACTATAAGATTTAGATATATAGCATTATATATAAAAAATATTCAGAATCTTATGCATAATCCAAAAATTGATAGAAATACAGGGTGTTCCATTTAAAAAAATGTAAGTTATATTTACCACTTCTTTGTGGGCCACCCTGTATACCCCAGTATAATTTTCGAATGTGCACCTTAATAATCTCTACAACTTTTGTATTTCAAGTTTTTATCTAATTCTTAACATAAAGGAGAAAATTAACTTTACTCTATCGTTGACTCACCCTGTATATGTCGGCGTCAATTAGTGAAATCCGTCATTCCGTGAAATGCCTAGTAAATTCACGTATTGCCGGCAAATAGTGTAACTCTACGTTTGGTACACCGTTTGCCTAAGAGTATCAGGCATTCTCTGTAATGACGGAATTCTTTCAGTCAAACGCTGTACCTACTTAACAAAATGATTTAAGTTAAAGATTGTTTCGCGAAAAATGGATATAACTTAATGACTGCAGTAAAAGTACCTGGGGCCATCCCATTATTTATGACCGTTTGTTATTATTATGTGGAAAGGACCGGATTGTAATAATTATAATTAAATATAGGCACATCAGGTAGGTTAGGTTGCTTAATTTATATTTAAATATCTTTTTGTGGTAAAATTTGTTAGTTCTTGAGGAATGGTTCAAGAATTGTCTTTTACCAAACATTCCTCAGAATAGCGTGATAGTAATGGACAATGCGAGCTATCACAGTCGCCAATTACATAAAGCTCCAAGCTCAAATAATACAAAATTGGAGATTCAGAACTACATGGCGGCGAATGATATATATTTTGAAGAAAGTTATAAAAAAAGTGATCTTTTAGAAGTTTTAAAGACTTTTGTATAAAAAAAGTATATGTTTGTAACACATTGGCAGAAGAAATTGGACATTACAGTGCTACGGCTCCCAACCTATTATTGCATTTTTAACCCCATAGAGCAGTTAAAATCACTGGTTAGGTCTGAAAATATTTCTCCGACTTTAAGTTCTAGTGTTGTAGAATTACTACGAAAATGATTTAATGATATTCCCCCAGGTAGTTGGAAAAATTCAGTCCGTCACGTAATAACTGTAGAAAATTCGTATATTAGTCTGGATCGTATAATTAATCCAATTATAATTAATTTTGATGAGGATAGCGAAACAGAACTATCTATAGAATGACATTATGAATAGTAATATTAAAAAAAAAATTTTATTTCATTCGATTACATTAATATAATCATATCATTACTTGTTTTCCTTAGTCCGTCCCTTCATACTTCACTTGTTTATTGCCAAGCTTTTGTCGACACAATGGGACCGACCCAGGAAATCATTAAGTCGTATCCAAATTTCGTGAAACCTACTGTACCCTGTTTGCCGGATCTAGCCAATCATTGTAATTAGGACAGTGTTGCCAGTAGTGCATGAAAATAAGGTATTTTGTATTAAAAGGTTTGTAAATAACTGATTATTATCAGGAATTTTCTTAAAATTGAAAAGAATTTTCTTACCTCCGTTAATTCCGTAATATTCCAAGGTTATTTCTTACTTTAATTTGAGTAATAGTCATCTAACTTCTTATAAAACAATTCTGAATGCTTCAACATTTCATTTAAAAAAAAATCACTACACAGATGTTAACAACAATTACAGCGTTCGACTAAAACCGGCAAACAGGGTAACTTAAATCATTTAGTTAAGTACAGGGTTTGACTGAAAGAATTCCGTAATTACAGGGAATGCCTGATACTCTTAGGCAAACGGTGTACCAAACGTAGACTTACACTATTTGCCGGCAATACGTGAAATGACTAGGCATTTCAGGGAATGACGGATTTCACTAATTGACGCTGACATATATATATTTAAAATAAACAAAAAACTTCAAAATTTAATGGAAAAACAAATAATTGTTACCTTTATATACAATACCGGGTGGTCAACTAAAAGTGCCCAAGAGAAAATGCTGGAAATTGTTTTCGAGTTTGTAAAATTACCGCAAGGGGGCGTTACAGTAATGACCAAGGTTAAAATTATAATTTTCTATGTGTTTTGACTAATTGAGAGGTATCGAAAACATCTGTATTTTAATCCTTACATATTTCTTACAAAAATTTTCCAAACTAGTAAAATAAAGTGGTTAGGGTAGGGGATAGAAAGTTAAATGCAATATTTGTTTTAACAAAGTATAATAGAGAATTAAATCCTTAACATTTCGGTAAAAAATGCAAGTTTGTATCTTTTTTTAGAACCGGGGTTATAGACCAAAATAAATTATATACATATACGAATTCTTTCGTTTTACGGGCGTTTAAATTTTATTTATCGTATAATTTTAACCCTTTTATTGATAAATGAATAACATGGTACAAAAGAAGATGATAAGCTTCAAATTACTAATTTCTTTTATATAAAAATGAACATGTTAAAATTAAAAAAATATATTTATACCATGTCGTTGGTTCTTGTATAAGGTATTTAAATTCAAAAATTTACCATTAAAATAAAAAGAGTAGGCATTGATAACAAAGCAAATGACGCGTTGACATAGTAAATAATATTCTCAGTTTTTGTGTTTTTGAAAAGTTTTTTACCAAGATGCGTTTGACGAATGAGGCGGCATTCGATATGATTGGCATGTATTTCGAATGCATGCGAAATGAAATAGTTGCTTCTAGGGTTTATGCCAGCCATTTCTCAGGAAGAAGGCATTATACAAGTAGGGTTTTTCGTAGGCTAGCGGAAAGGCTCTGGACTACCGGAAGTATTCATATTCCGATGCATAGAAGGCAAAAGTACCAAAGAGAATATTATAAATGTATTAGCATATATTCGATCAACATGTAGGGACCAGAACCCTAGCTAGAGAGTTAGGAATATGCAGGACTAAGGTCATAAATATATTGAAGGATCAGAAGTAAGTTATGGTAGTTTTAAGTTTAAGAAATTCCTCTCTTACCATTTTAATTTTTTTAGCTTTTAATGATTGTTTTTAATTTAAACTCTGTTTACTGAAGTTTTGCTCACATTTTCCAAATTATTTTCCAGAATGCACCCTTATCATATCGTTCTCCACCAGACTTTAACAGCTGAATATTTTGATCGTCGGTTGGAACATTGTCAATGGCTTTTAAATATGATTGCGGAAACGCCTCAAATACTATCCCATATCCTATGGACGGATGAGGCAACACTTAAAAGCGATGGTGATGTGAATTTGCACAATATGCACTATTGGTCCAAGACAAATCCGCGTTGGATGCAGGAAGTGCAGCATCAGGGTCGATGGTCGGTAAATGTATGGTGTGGCATTCTAGGGGGTAAAATTATTGGACCAGTTTTCTTTGACCGAACAGTCACTGGACAGGTTTACTTAAATTTTCTAACTAATGAGTTACCTCTTCTCTTAGAAGATGTCGCCCTGGATGTTCGCCAGGATATGTTTTTTCAGCACGATGGGTGAACGGCGCATTTTGCGAGAAACGTCTGGAAGTTTTTAGATCAAATATCCTGGGAGGTGGATTGGACGGGGAAGTATATTTCCCTGGTCGGCTAGGTGACCAGACCTCACCGTCCTAGATTTTAATTTGTGGGCGAGGGTTAAGGACGTTGTTTTTGCAAACCGTCCAACAACGAGAGGAAATATGATGAATAGAATTGCAGAAGCCGTAAGAAATACATCGTTTGCGGAAGTTGAAATTGCGGTTTTATCCACCCGGCAGAGGTTGCACTGGATAGTTCTAAAGCCTTTGATCGTGCTTGCCATGAGGGGCTTCTAAGTAAATTGTGATCCTATGGTATGCCCAGTCGATTCTGTGCATGGTTGTCTAGCTTTCCGCTCTCTGCAAGTGGCGATGGGCGGATTTCTCTCAGACACCCTCATCATTAATGCCGGTGTTCCTCAAGGGTCCATATTGTCTCCCACCCTTTTCTTACTCTATATCAACGACTCTCTAGTGAAAACTAAAAATCCGATATTTAGTTTTGCTGTATATGTCTTGGCATAGCCACGTTGTGGCAATCGCCAAGATTCTTCTCAGAAACTTGGTGTACTATTCCAAACCAAAAAGGTGTACACACCTCAGCAACTTTTTAAACTATACTTGATTATGGAAGTAACTGACATCGCTCGATTATTGGAGTTATAAATTGAAGCGAAAATCGTCGCTGGCGGCTGGGCTGCGGGTCGAACACTTGGTGACATCATCGCGATCCCAACACTGCCTACAAACGGCTGCCGGTCAAGTGATGGGTGACGTAATCGTTTGATGAATAGGAATCTCGAGTGATAAATCGCTCAATTATTGAAATCGCTCGAGTATCAAGTACTCGATTATTAAAATTTATTTATTTATTTACCAAAAAAACAGTTCAGTTCGATCATTCAGACTGTAAACAAGTATAAATTCACGGCTCTGATAAACGAGAGAAACTTAGTAAACAACAAATAGAAAATATAATTATTGGTACACCACATCATCAACATCCCACAAGAAATCCCACTGTTTCTAAACCTAACTATTCTGCAAAAATGCAAGCCCTTCTAAAAAAAGAATACAGGCACCTTTTTTATTTATCGACAAAAAAGGAAATGACACGCTTGGAATTTGCTGATATATGGAACAAACAACAATCGGAAAAAAGCGATGTTATTGTTAAGACGTCACGGGGATTCCTACTAAAAACGGACAGTGACAAGATCAAAATAAAAGAGATTTTAAATACAATGGTAAATACAGAGGTGCTAATCTCTTTTAAAGAAACAAATACAAACACAAAGCCTGCTCAGGATAATTATACAACCACATATTCATGCGTTATTGCGTCGGTAGAAACGAATATACCAGATGAAGAAATTAGTGAACATCTAAAAAACGAAGCAATATTACACAGATACTGCAAACGAATAAAATCAAAGACTACCAATAACATAACAACATTAATCCGCATCATAACAGGAGACTTAGGGTCTTTTGAAAAACTAATGAACAATGGGTTTTTATATAAATATAAAGTGTATCCTGTATTTCCTAGTAAGCCCCCAGCGCCCATACCCATTCCTTGTGGAAAATGTACTCAGTTTACGCATACAACTGAGCTCTGCCCAAACTCTATTATCTGCCAAAAATGTAAAGGAAAGCACCACACCAATAGCTGTACTACAAACTTACCCGAAAAATGTGCTGCGTGCAATTCAGAAGACCACCAAGCCTGGTCAACAAAATGCCCAAGGCGACCAACAAAACCCATTGAAGGTATACCAAACACAAAAATCAAAACCATGAACAAAAATCTACAGATATAGACCAAAAAAAAACAAAGAAAAGTCGAATTCATCAAGCAATAACTATCCATGACCACATTGTAGAAACCTATATTACTGGCCTCAATGATGACATTAAAACAGATCGCCAAGAGCTGATAAACAAACTTAAAAGAAGATTTGTGGATCTCTACAATATTGACACAACACCAGTTTTTAGCGGAAACCGCCTCTACATTTTGATGTTCGACATGGAGGAACAACCTAATAAAGAGTCACCAACTGAACCCATCGAAGGACTGAAAATATATAAGAATAGCTAAAATAAAATTTGTATACGCCAACATCAATAGTTATGCTTCTAAAAAACACCTAATTCATTATTTTGCTCAAACTAATAATATAGACTGTATTACCTGCGTAGAAACCAAGTTAAGGGAGGATACTACAGCAATTAATAACTGGGATATACTACAACAAAAGGGAAATATTGTAAATACTAATATAAGGGGTGGCTCATTGGTCCAAGCAAACCCAAAGATCAACCTAAGGAAAGCCAATCCACCGGCAATAAATAATACCCTCAATAGCTGTATACATTTTACCATACCTTTTCAGAAAGACAAGCTGCATATTTTTTTGGTTTATATTCACCCCACGTCACCTATAGAAGACACTATTTTCACTAAAGCAGCATTATATAAGTACTCCATAATAATTGGGGACCTAAATCCAGATGCCAGGAAAAAACAGCAAATTGACTTCTTTATCCAAAACTCGAACTTTGTTAAAATTAAGACACCACCTACTTTCATCATGGCAAATAATCCAAGTAGCACACCTGACATTTTCTTATGCACCAGAAACGTTGAAAAAAACATTAAAACCAACCTCACCCCAGATCTCGGTAGTGACCACCTTGCTATCTTATGGACTTTGTATAGTAAACTAATTCCACAAGAAGAACACTTTGAGGAACTAAAATATAACTTGGCAAGGTGCAATATGGAGATAGTAAATCGTAAAATGCTGGATTTTGTTCGGGAAGGGCAAGAAATGAGAGAATCGTTTATTGATAAGTTTAATAAAAAGTTAACAGAACTTGTACAGGAAAATTCGCCAAAGCTAAAGAATACTCCTTTTAATTATGAACTTCCTCCATTTATTGTGAAATTAATAAAAAAGAAGAGACAATTATACAGACAGATTAAACAAAATGATAATAATAAGTGTTAAAAAGCCAATTTAATGAATTAAATAAAAATATACATAAACTTATTAGTGATTATAAACAAAGCAAATGGGTCAAGTGTTGCAACAATATAAACAAAATGCAGGGAAAAAACTACTGGTCAGAAATCAAAAAACTAACAAAATATAAAACATCTAGGTCATCAATACCACCATTGGAACATGCCAATGGGTTGTATGATACTGACCATGACAAAGCTAATGTGTTCTCTTTGTACTTTGAGAATCTGTATAAGAAGACCCAGGAAAATGAAAATAATGACGATGAACAGACTCAAGTGCTAAACAATTGGTTCGAACAATTTTTCCAAATAGAACAACAAAATAACATAGAAATTGGAGAAGATGAATATTTCGAGGTTCTTTCCTCTGGCCAAAATACATCACCTGGTTATGACAACATAAATAGATATATCTTAAGAAAACTCAGCTATGAAATCCATGAAAAGATCAAAGAGATGTACAGTTTTTGTCTAAGCAATAGCTTATTTCCAGAGGCTTGGAAGAAAGGAGTGGTCATCACAATACCAAAACCCCAGCAGGATCACTCAAAAGCCGAAAACTACCGCCCTATTACACTTTTACCGGTAATGGGAAAAAACTTTGAAAAAATTATACGCAATAGAATAATCAAAGAAGTAGGACATAAAATACCTAAACATCAATTTGGTTTTAAGTCTGGCCTCTCTACTATCCATCCACTCACCATTCTGACATCAAACATTCAATCAGCAAACATAATGGGACTTAGCAGTGCAGCAGTTTTTTTGGATATCAAAAAGGCATTTGACAGCATCTGGCATAAAGGTATTCTATATAAATTACATCAACTTCAGTGCCCAGCCTATTTAATCTGGATAGTCGAGCATTTCTTGGAAAACCGCAAAAATGTTGTTAAAATAAATGGAGTTTTTTCAATACCTTTTTCTTATGAGCAGGGAACACCACAGGGCTCACCACTATCACCACTGTTATATAACGTGTTTTGTTTCGACATTTTTCCAGAAATGAATCAAGTTTTGCCGAGAATACCATATATAATACAGTTCGCTGATGATACGTCTATGATAGTTCACCACAAAAATGCAGCTGAAGCAGTGCAAGCACTACAAATGGCACTTAATGTCGTTATATTGTGGTTTCAAAAATGGAAATTAAAAGTACACCCCGAGAAAACACAGTTTATAATTTTCCATCATAAACTAAAAAATACTTCACGAACTTTAGAAGTACTGAACCACCAAATAAACCCACAGACCGAAATTAAATACCTGGGCATCCTTTTTGATCATAAACTGAATTTTAAACATCACCTAACAATTATAAAGAAGAAGATGATAACAAGAAGTAAACATTTTAGATGTCTGACTTATAAAAATGAAGGGATTAGTTTAAAAACCGCTTCACATATATATAAAATGTTGGCTCGACCAATGGTGGAGTATGGTCAGATAATTTTCAGTTCTTGCAGAAGACCAGCGGTGAATATTATAGAAATAGCTGAAAGAACAAGTCTACGCAAAATTACAAAGATGAGACACCCTGCAAACCAATTGCACAATCCATCCAATGAATACCTGTATGAAAAAACCGAAGTTGAACCAATTATCCAACGATTTCATAAACTTACCACAAAATTTACCAGCAAGGCAACGAATTTAAATATCATGGAACCCTTCATTATGAATTTTCCCAATTATTACACAAGAAAAAGACAATACCCTGAAAGGACAGTTTTTGAATTGATAACAAATTAGTTTTTTTTTTTTTTTCCTACATGATTCTTTTGTAACGTTTTGTTGTATATAAGATTTGATATTGTGATTTATACTAGTTTCTTAATGTAGATTAAAGGCTGAAAGACCTAGGTCGATAGCCTGTTAGACTTGTCTAATAAAAATGTGTTAATAAAATATTTACCAAATTTACGGGTAACCCCATTTACAAAATATTCAATTATATCAGCAGCGTAAATGGTGTAATGCGATCCTTGATCTACAAGGGGCAGATCATTGATATATATTAGGAATAGTTGAAGCTCCAAGATAGAACCCTGGGGCACCCCGATGCAAATATTCCTCTTCTCTGACTTAACCCCAGCCACCCTCTACCGGATGTTGATCTGAGATATAGCTTCTTATTAAGGAAATGCTGTTGTTGTCATATAACACTGGAGCTTCCTCAGCAGAATCTCATGAGACACACAATCGCAGGCATTACTCAGGTCACAGAAACTGGAAAGATAACCACGCGCGCCTAAATTTCTCATAAATCTGGGAAGCCAGGTCCAATATCCCCAAGAAGGTGTTCAGGTTCTTACTGACCTGAATTGATATGCATAAAAGAGGCATTTTTCATATATTTTAGAGAAAATTGGCAGTAGGGACATGGGTCTGTACTTAGTAATGACAGTTGGATCACCTTTCTTGAATATAGACTTTAGTTATTCTTAAGTATATTTGGAAAAACAGACTCCACAATGTAATGAAAGTTTGGTGAGTGGGATAATAATGAGATGAACCCACTATTTTTTTCTTAGACAATGAACGTTAAATCCATTGCATTTTATAATGTAATTTCATTTTATATTACTTTGTACAACATAATTTGAAATATAATGTTAGTCTTAAACCAACCAAAAGTAGATTATTAAATAAAAATAAGCTTAAATCCTGTATATATACAGAATCATCTCTCAGGGTTACTTTTCCTATCATGAGTGGCAAATCTGGACTTGATCCCCTTTAAATACTCAATATAGAGCTTTATTATAGGGATTTTTAGAGACAATACCTAAATTAATGTTTTTGGAATTCATAGTATCTATTTGTGCCTTTAAAGTTTGTGCTAAAACAAGTAAGTAGGTAAGTCTCACATTTTGTGTAGGAAGGGCATCATTGCAAGTGGTAAAAACTTTATGCCTCCTTAGCAATTCCGCTGTAGAACAGATTAATTTTACATAATAGCATGTATAAGAAACTAATTCCATGACAGGTTATGTATAACAAACTAATTCCATGACTATTCCATTGACTGAAAATAAACTAAACCTTCCATCCGGAAAGAACTTTAAGCTACCTTTAGGTCCAGTGTTAGTAGAGGTTCCTTCCCAATTGTTGACCTCAGAAAGCGGTTTTGCTTGTTTAACAGGAGCTTTGTTGCTTTTCTTTGATTCATTCCCAGAATCTTCATTATCACTTTCCTCACTGCTGCTGCAGTAATTCTGTAATTTCTCGCCAAGAATCTTATCTTCTAAAGTGGCCATTACAATTCTTTTAAATTTTCTGATTTAATGTTCTTTACGCACACAAAATTCTAATTCAAAAATAGATGGAATAAATAAATATAAAACAAAAATAGCCTGTTGTATATTAATACATCAGTGTTGCCAATCTAAATTTGTGAAATTACACAATTAGCTGGAGGAATTGCACGCTTGTGTTAATCACACAATACACGATTTTTACACACCATTAAATCTGGTAAGAAGCAAGTGTATATAGTATCTTCATTTAGTTGTGTGTAATTTGTGTGCCGTGACAAATGTGTGTAATTTGCGTGTACTTAGAAAACCACCACCTAAGTGATTACTTTCAGGTTTGTTGACGTATTTCTTGGGACAACATAGTGTATCACTAGTCATGTCTATGACTAGTCAGAGCCGGAAATAAGCAACGAATACTTATAACCAGGAAGAAGACAAACTGCCGTGTTAAATAATCGAAGCAGGCATGATACGGCGACATCCATTATGCCTGGTGCGCACGTGCTTTTCAAATGTCACTATTGTCTAAATTTTTATTACTGTCAATATTTTAAAGTGACATTTAAGCAAAGAAAACATCAAAACCCTTTCATTTGATTTACTAAGTAGAGAAAATCAAATATTAGGATTTTGACATAGGTTTTCACCTGTAAATATCACTTTAAAATTGTCCTTACATACTTTTATATTATTATTGAACTAGTAACGAAACTAGAAATAAAGAATTCAGAGATTGAAGGTTGTAATTAGTTATATTAAAAAATAGAAAATAAATCATAATTTACATAAAATATTTTACCATCTTCAACTTCAAACAAATCAAGGTAAATACAATACTATATGTACAGCTACTAACCAAGTAAATATATGCACCATCATTATGATTATGGGCTTCCAATTTGTTTGTTTCGTAGCATACTCCTGGCAACACTAGTAATCGAAGTCCTCTTTAATGTTCAGTCATTATGGGATTCTCAATTAAACTATGAAAAGAAAGAATTATTATAATAATATATTACCGGACTTATCAAAATTCTGGCTACGGGTTAATATAACTAAGCTGTAATTATTATGTTGTAGCTTTTGACTTCTGGATTGTAAAATTTAATTAAAATTCTTTAAAAATGTGTTTGTTGCTAGTTTGCGTGACAAGTTTGGGACATAATGGGACAATTTTATAATGTAAAATAACAATAACGAATAAAATTTAGTAAAAAAATATTTAAATCATAAATTACTTACCTGCAACAAAACGAGAAGGTCCGTTTTCGTGAAAAGAATAGAAAATTAAAAATTATTTTAGAATTTAAAACGCTTCCTCCACCATTTTCAATCAGATTATAAATCATATGTTACTTGATTTTATCCCCTTCCAGACGAAGGATGTTCGGTTGTGAAATAATTTAAGAACGTGTGCTGCTCGCATTCTATGTCTGTCTCTGTCTGCATCAACCTTCTCCGATTCAATAAAGGGAGACAAATATGGCCTAGATTAAATCGAACAAACCTAAAGTCTGATATTGATACAGAACGATCGACACAAAAGGATAAACGTATGGAGTAACCCAGCCCGGTGAGACTGCTTATGGGGTGGATCGAAACACGTACGAAGGCCTTGGAAGTGATGCTAAGCCTACTCTGCTCCATACGCTCACAAGTAACCTACTTTTATCTATCTGTTTCACTCTATCATTTAAGCGTCAATATCAGACTTACGTAGAGTTAATATGGAAAGCCCAAAAGTGAGAGTTTATGCAGGCGACTTGATCCTGGTCATATTTGTCTCACTTTACTGAATTAGGGAAGGTTGCTGCAGACAGAGACAGGCATAGAATGCGAACAGCACGAATTGTTAAACAAGCTAACTTCCTTCGTCTGGCGGGCATGGAAATCAAGCAACATCTGATATGATTTAAAATGGTGGAGAAGACGCATTTTTAAATTTTAAAATAATTTTTAATATTCTAATCTTTCACGAAAAACGTCGTTTCCTTTTTGGTGCAAGTGAGTAATTTGTAATTGAAATATTCATTTAGTCATCTTTACTGAGAGTAAGCATCGATAATAATTTCTTTCCATAAATCATATGGGGCCCAAAAAATATGCTCGGACTTGAAGCCTGAAATATTTGCTAGGACCTAGAGCCCAGTTGAAGATGGTAAAATATTTTATGTAAATTATGATTTACTTCCTATTTTTTAATAAAACTACTACTATTTCTGAAGTTTAATTTTGCAGTTGTAGTTACGTTACTAGTTCAAAAAATGATATAAGAGTGTGTAAGGATTATTTTAAAGTGATATTTACAGCTTAAAACATGTCATAATCCTAATATTTATTTTCACCACTTTAGAAATCAAATAAAAGGATTTTGAATGTTTTTTGTTGGTTAAATGTCACTTTAAAATATTGACAGTAATAAAAATTTGAACAAAAGTGACATTTGAAAAGCACGTGCGTTTGTTAGCTGATTCCAGACGTAATGGATACTTGGTTTGTTCGTTTGTTCATACTTGCTTCGATGTGTTAACACGGCTGTTTGTCTTCTTCCTGTTTATAAGTATTCGTTGGAGTAACCTGCCTGGCTGTGACGTCACTTGCACGGCCTACTTATATGCTTCGATCCCCGCCATAAGCGGTCTCACCGGGCTGGAAATAAGTTCAGTTGTTGACCTTTTTTTTTAGAAATCAGAGCCCGATGACCCCTGTACACTTGCTTTTTTTTTCAAAATATGAATGATGTGTAAATATCGTGTATTTATGTGAAAAAGTTTAATTTTTCAGCTAATTTTTTGGCAAAATAAATCAGAGACCACACGGAATAAACACTTATAGTAAAATTATTATATTAAAGATTTTATGTTGTGATCGCTCGAGTGGAAACCCGCTCGAGTACTCGATTATTGAAATAACCATAGCTCGATTATTGAAAAAACTGCTATAGTTATAAATTCAAGCGATTCCCTTATAACTTTTTACGTGATACTCGCTGATGTTCGAGCGCTAGGTAACATCATCGCTCCATGAATCGGAGTTTCAAGTTGTTATATAACCGCTCGCGCGATTTGACCACTCGAGCGATTATTGGAAAGACTATACTAGTTATAAATTCAAGCGAAAATCGCCGCCGAAGGTGCCTGAGAATTAGTGTTGCCAGATTGTCTTCAGAGTTTATTTCCGTGACAAATTTTATTTCGTCGGGAATTGAGGATGATCTCCGGGATTTCTGGCAGTTATATATTAGCAACAAAAAAAAGGTAAAAAAATAAATAAGAAGGTAATAAATTGATACAAAATTCCGGGATTATACACACCAATCCGGGATAGACGTGTTACAGTGGACCTGGACCTGTTCCATTGGAACAGGTGTCACCTACCTATTCCGCGTACCTGTTGTCTATTACCAGGTACCTATTCCAGGTCCAGGTCCGTCGGCACTGTTATGCTGGTTATAAGTATTCGTTGCTGTTCAGTTCATCTTTCAAGTTGCTAGGTACGATATAGCGAATTGAACGGCAACAGGTTCTGCTTAAATACATATGTTACGGTTACCAGCGGCTAGGTTGACATTTAAACGTGGGGCAGCGTCTGACACTGTGGCAGCTGATATTTTAAACGCTTTTTGAAAAATTAAATGTTAAATAAATCACAAAAAAATTAAAGAGAAATGGAATTGGAATATTTTATTTTTTAAATGGATAAAAACCAAATCATTATTCTTAAAAATACATTAACAAAAAATAAAACACATAAATAGCTACTCATTGGAACGGCTACATATCAACGAAAATAAATATTTATAAAAAATACTAAAACAACAATTAGTGTTGTAAACAACAACTAAAAAATATATATACACACTACGCTGGTGCGCTTTATTCATGGTTTACTAAAAAGTACTAACTAATATGTAACGCAAAAATTTGGTATACTCTTAAAGGCCGTATTACAGTCGGGAATTTGTATGGCGCCAGCAATGGCAATTATAATTCAAGGATTCAGGCGCAGTACACCGTTGGCCGTACTACAGTCAGAAATTCTACTCTTCTGACAATTAAAATGACACGGATTCATGCGCAGTACACTGTTCCCGATCAGCTGTCTCTCATTACTAGAAATGGGGCAGGCGCCATTTTAATTGCCCTTGCCGGCGCAATTGGGTAGAAATGGATTATTCTGTTATTTTTAACTGTTTATTATTTGGCCGAACCAGGCATGAACAGGTAAGTAGCAGTAGCTGCTTTAACTGGTAATCAAAACGAACAGGTTTGCACATCTCTAATTCTGGGGATATTTTAGGGATTTCGACAGTACCCACTGCTGTTCTGACCGTTGACAATGCTCCAGCTGATCGAAAACAGTTTACTGCGCATGAATACGTGCCATTATAATTGCCGGCGCAAGAGAAAAAATTGCCGAGTCTAATACGGCCTTAATAAACCGCAACTGAAAACAAAACTCATTGCAGCCGGACGGAATAGCGACAGTGCGGCGTTCTAATTTGAGGCGGATTAGTATGGACCTGGAACAGGTTTTTGGAACAGGTTTCTGTTTGAAACAGGTACAGGTCCAGACAGATACAAACAAAAGCTGTTCCGTAACACCCCTAATCCGGGACCCACGAAAAATTGCGGGAATGTTCCGGTCACCTTAGCTATTACATGTAAACGTCATCGCTTGATGAATATTCAGCGAATCGTTCGAGCGATTTCACTCGATTATTGAAATCGCTCGAGTATCAATCAACATACTTGGTTATTATAATCATCGGTTTTTCCCAACAATAGATTTTATTATGCAATTTCCTATAAAATATTGTATGGAATTACACATAATTTCAAAAAAAGTATCTTAGTTAGAATTTCTAATAAATTTAGTAAAATCAAGTAGCCAATTACTAAAATATAATGTAAATTTTACAATGAATACATATAGCGAAAATAAATTATTTATAACTCCAGTAGTTAAATATATATTTTAAAATGTATGGTACATATTTCACTGGCTATTAAGTATTTTTTATTGTAAAAACGACGAAGTTTAAATGAAGTGTTGTAAAAATATTTTTACAGGAATAAAATGCATAAATGACATGCAACGGATTCCTAAGATTTCGTTTTTCATAAAAATTAATAGGAGGAGAACTCAATGAAGTCAAGCGACGACCTGAGCATTCACGAAGCAGAAACCTTTTTTTTCTTAGCTGTCACTGTATGTCTTTTGATCTTTTTAATAGTGTAATGCAGCCCGGTGAGACTGCTTATGGGGGGGGATCGAAACACGTAAGAAGGCCTTGGAAGTGATGCTAAGCCTACTCTGCTCCATACGCTCACAAGTAACCTACTTTTATCTATCTGTTTCACTCTATCATTTAAGCGTCAATATCAGACTTACGTAGAGTTCATATGGAAAGCCCAAAAGTGAGTGTTTATGCAGGCGACTTGATCCTGGTCATATTTGTCTCACTTTACTGAATTAGGGAAGGTTGCTGCAGACAGAGACAGGCATAGAATGCGAGCAGCACGAATTGTTAAACAAGCTAACTTCCTTCGTCTGGCGGGAATGAATATCAAGCAACTTCTGATGTGTTTTAAAATGGTGGAGAAGAAATTTTAAAATAATTTTTAATTTTCTAATCTTTTACGAAAAACGGCGTTTCCTTTTTGGTGCAAGTGAGTAATTTGTAATTGAAATATTCATTTAGTCATCTTTACTGAGAGTAAGCATCAATAATAATTTCTTTTCCTAAATCACACAGGGCCCAAAAATATGTTTTGACTTGAAGCTTGAAATATTTGCTAGGACCTAGAGCCCAGTTGAAGATGGTAAAATATTTTATGTAAATTATGATTTACTTCCCATTTTTTAATAAAACTACTTACAAGCTTATTTCTAAAGTTTAATTTTTCATTTGTAGTTACGTTACTAGTTCAAAAAATTATATAAGAGTGTACAAGGATTATTTTAAAGTGATATTTACAGCTTAAAACATGCCAGAATCCTAATATTTGATATTTACTACTTAGTAAATCAAATAAATGAGGTTTGAATGTTTTTTGTTGGTTAAATGTCACTTTAAAATATTGACAGTAATAAAAATTTGGACAAAAGTGACATTTGAAAAGCACGTGCGTTTGTCAGCTGATTCCAGACGTAATGGATGCCTGGTTTGTTCGTTTGTTTATACTTGCTTCGATGTGTTAACACGGCTGTTAGTCTTCTTCCTGTTTATAAGTACTCGTTGGTGTAATGTATACAATATTTTACCTGATCTAAGATACCATATGTATACTACTCTTGACTTTTTTTTGTAGTTGATCACACTGTCTTTTTGATACTCTTTTTACTGCTGGCACCATTTTTTTTACATTTTACCAGATTTTGTACAATTTTGATGGTCCTGGCGGTACAAAAATTTTCTTTTGGTTAAGTTGCTACATTTTTACCAGATTTGGTACAATTTTGACGATCCAAACGTACAAAAATTTTAAATTTGGAACAACGCTGTTCTTTTCACTCGTAGTGTGGTGGCGTGGCGACAGTTCCCCACAACGAATACTTTATAACCAGGGTTCCCCATAGCTTTGTTAAGCTTAAAATTTCTGTACCGTCTGGATCGTCAAAATTGTACCAAATCTGGTAAAAATGTACCAATATTCACCAAAAGACAATCAAAAATTAAAAAAAGGTCGCCAAAAGACAGTGAATAACTAAAAAAAAGGTTGTTACGGGAAGCAGCAAAAATGTATCCAAGAATTCGAAAGATGTACCAACGTACAGAAAAAAAAACTAAAGTGTACCGAATTCGGTACAAAAGTACGCTCTGGAACAACCCTGGATTCCTACTCCTTCTTTAAGGAGCCGTTGTACACAGCAATGAAATCCGCGACGTTGCCATGTCAAAAATTTGAATGGTTCAGTTTTTATGGAAAAGGCAAAGCGTTTGCGAACAGAAATATGTAATCGGTCAACCAAAATGGCTAGTTGGTCAGCAACTTATGGACAGCAAACATTTCTGAATCGTGACAGTGCCCTGGGAAAACAAGTGAAAACCCGCCCCCGCTACACCTTTTGTAGCCGATTTCCTTCTGTATTCGGCAGAAGAAAACACAAGAAAGTTATATAAATTGACAGTGCCCGGGGACCTCTGAAGTAAACTGCCCTAGACATCAGCCTGGTGAGACCGCTTATGGCGGGGATCGAAGCATATAAGTAGGCCGTGCAAGTGACGTCACAGCCAGGCAGGTTACTCCATACGTTTATCCTTTTGTGTCAATCGTTCTTTGTCAATATCAGACTTACGTAGCTATATCTGAAAGTCAAAAACGTGAGTGTATATGTTCGGGTTTGTTCGATTTTATCTAGACCCTATTTGTCTCCCGTTAATGAAGCGAGGAAGGTTGATGCTGACAGAGACAGACATAGAATGCGAGCAGCACACATTCTTAAATTGTTTCACAACCGAACATCTTTCGTCTGGAATGGAAGGAATCAAGTAACATATGATTTATAACAGCCCGGTGAAACTGCTTATGGGGGGGGGGGATCGAAACACGTAAGAAGGCCTTGGAACTGATGCTAAGCCTACTCTGCTCCATACGCTCACAAGTAACCTACTTTTATCTATTTGTTTCACTCTATCATTTAAGCGTCAATATCAGACTTATGTAGAGTTAATATGGAAAGCAAAAAAGTGAGTGTTTATGCAGGCGACTTGATCCTGGTCATATTTGTCTCACTTAACTGAATTAGGGAAGGTTGCTGCAGACAGAGACAGGCATAGAATGCGAACAGCACGAATTGTTAAACAAGCTAACTTCCTTCGTCTGGCGGGCATGGAAATCAAGCAACATCTGATATGATTTAAAATGGTGAAGAAGACGCATCTTTAAATTTTAAAATAATTTTTAATATTCTAATCTTTTACGAAAAACGTCGTTTCCTTTTTGGTGCAAGTGAGTAATTTGTAATTGAAATATTAATTTAGTCATCTTTACTGAGATTAAGCATCGATAATAATTTCTTTCCATAAATCATATGGGGCCCAAAAAATATGCTCGGACTTGAAGCCTGAAATATTTGCTAGGACCTAGAGCCCAGTTGAAGATGGTAAAATATTTTATGTAAATTATTATTTACTTCCTATTTTTTAATAAAACTACTACTATTTCTGAAGTTTAATTTTTCATTTGTAGTTACGTTACTAGTTCAAAAAATGATATAAGAGTGTGTAAGGATTATTTTAAAGTGATATTTACAGCTTAAAACATCCTAATATCTTATTTTCACTACTTAGTAAATCAAATAAAAGGATTTTGAATGTTTTTTGTTGGTTAAATGTCACTTTAAAATATTGACAGTAATAAAAATTTGAACAAAAGTGACATTTGAAAAGCACGTGCGTTTGTCAGCTGATTCCAGACGTAATGGATACCTGGTTTGTTCGTTTGTTCATACTTGCTTCGATGTGTTAACACGGCTGTTTGTCTTCTCCTGTTTATAAGTATTCGTTGATTTATAATGTGATTCAAAATGGTGGAGGAAACGTCATTAAATTCTAAAATAATTTTTAATTTTCTATTCTTTTCACGAAATCCGACCTTTTCGTTTTGTTGCAGGTAAGTAATTTATGATTGAAATATTTTTTTACTAATTTTTATTCGTTATTGTTATTTTACATTATAAAATTGTCCCATTATGTCCCAAACTTTTCACGCAAACTAGCAACAACACACATTTTTAAAGAATTTTACTTACATTTTATAATATACAAGTCAAAAGCTACAACATACTATTTACAGCTTAGTTATATTAACCCGTAGCCAGAATTTTGGTAAGTCCGGTAATATATTATTATAATAATTCTTTCTTTTCATAGTTTAATTGAAAATCCCATAATGACTGAACATTAAAGAGGACTTCGATCACTAATGTTGCCAGGAGTATGCTACGAAATAAACAAATTGGAAGCCCATAATCATAATGATGGTGCATATATTTACTTGGTTAGTAGCTGTACATATAGTATTGTATTTACCTTGATTTGTTTGAAGTTGAAGATGGTAAAATATTTTATGTAAATTATGATTTATTTCCTATTTTTTAATAAAACTAATTACAACCTTCAATCTCTGAATTCTTTATTTCTAGTTTCGTTACTAGTTCGATAATAATTTTAAATTTTAAAGCGATATTTACAGCTGAAAACCTATGTCAAAATCCTAATATTTGATTTGCGCTACTTAGTAAATCAAATGAATGGGTTTTGATGTTTTCTTTGCTTAAATGTCACTTTAAAATATAAAAATATAAGTAATACAAATTTGGACAAAAGTGACATTTGAAAAGCACGTGCGCGCCAGGCATAATGGATGTCGCCGTATCATGCCTGCTTCGATTATTTAACACGGCAGTTTGTCTTCTTCCTGGTTATAAGTATTCGTTGCTAGACATGTTTTCTTCTACTGAAGAACTAAGATATTTGTCTATAAAATTCTAAAAAAAAAGTACCAATAATTTGTATTATGTCAGATAGATATGAGGGTGTACTCAACGAATACTTATAAACAGGAAGAAGACAAACAGCCGTGTTAACAACTCGAAGCAAGTATGAACACAAACCCGGCATCCATTACGTCTGGCATCAGCTGACAAACGCACGTGCTTTTCAAATGTCACTTTTGTCCAAATATTTATTACTGTCAATATTTTAAAGTGATATTTAACCAACAAAAAACATTCAAAATCCTTTTATTTGATTTACTAAGTGGTGAAAATCAATATTAGGATTATGACATGTTTTAAGCTGTAAATATCACTTTAAAATAATCCTTACACACTCTTATATCATTTTTTGAACTAGTAACGTAACTACAAATGAAAAATTAAACTTCAGAAATAAGCTTGTAAGTAGTTTTATTAAAAAATTGGAAATAAATCATAATTTACATAAAGTATTTTACCATCTTCAACTGGGCTCTAGTCCTAGCAAATATTTCAGGCCCCATATGATTTAGGAAAAGAAATTATTATTGATGCTTACTCTCAGTAAAGATGACTAAATGAATATTTCAATTACAAATTACTCACTTGCATCAAAAAGGAAACGACGTTTTTCGTGAAAAGATTAGAAAATTAAAAATTATTTTAAAATTTCTTCTCCACCATTTTAAAACACATCAGATGTTGCTTGATTTTCATTCCCGCCAGACGAAGGAAGATAGCTTGTTTAACAATTCGTGCTGTTCGCATTCTATGCCTGTCTCTGTCTGCAGCAACCTTCCCTAATTCATTAAAGTGAGACAAATATGCCTGCATAAACAATCCCTTTTTGGCATTTCATATTAACTCTACGTAAGTCTGATATTGACGCTTAAATGATAGAGTAAAACAGATAGATAAAAGTAGGTTACTTGTGAGCGTATGGAGCAGAGTAGGCTTAGCATCACTTTCAAGGCCTTCTTACGTGTTTCGAACCCCCCCATAAGCAGTCTCAACGGGTTGGGTGTACTGACTGACTGACAAGAAAGGGGAAACAAACATAACCTATAATTACTCTTCAACTTGGCAACGTCGCGGATTTCATTGCTGTGTACAATCGCTCGCCTTTTGTACGAGGTCGACGTGTCTTTCGATGAAAACCTAACCTTAAAATAATTTAAATAGGCCTTAGACAAGGGAAGAGAGGGGACGCGTAACCAGAAGCGAGTTTGTTACCGCGTGGCTTCAAACCGCGTTTAGCAGTGGCGTAACATGAATATTTTATTAGTATTATCCCACTACAAAATTATTTTGTATGGAATATGAAAGTAATATTGTTATTGATTGAATTGTTATGTACCTTACTGTGGTTGATATTAAAAATGTTCTTTTTCAATAATTTATTGAATGCTTGGTAGATATTAATTTTATTCGTCAAAATTATTATTTCATATAGGAAAGGTTGTGTAATTTAAATATCTTTCAACTTTAGGAAAAAAAAATGTAAGATAAAAAAATAATATTGGTCGATTCAAAATTTATTAGCAAGAAGCAACAACGACTGTTAACAGCCTCCTCAAATAGTTCTTCAGTTTTTTCTTTCTCGGAATGTCTTCTTTCTGTTCAGTTAGCCCAGATGAAGTACCAGGTAAAACTAGTTCTTCATCAAGCTGATTTGAACTTTCGGTAGCCTGTAAAAAAAATAATATTACATACATGATTTGAGATGTTTTTAGAGCGAAGACATTTTTTAGAAATTATTTAAAAGTAATATATTCGTCTTCGGTTGCGTGGACCCAGCTGTTGAAGTACCAGCTATATACAGGGTGTTATGGAAATGACGTATTATATTTCAACCGGCAATTCCTGAGATGAATACAAATTGAAGAAAAATATCCTTAAATGGCGCTTTCAATTCAATTAGCGGTAAAAATGACCTGACGTCAAACCAGGAATACCTCTGTACCGCACTGCGGCACATCCGAATTCTCACCGGTGTTGTCAAATGTCAATGACCTTTTGACTTTTGATTGGCTGATTGAATTTTTAATGTAATTTTATTTAGGCCACACACATACCCTTACCTTGTCGGTCTTATTTAAAAATTAATGTCAACTTCTATAAAAACTTATACAGCGTTTTAGTAAAGAAACCGGCACATCACATAACCCTTAATCGGAAAACTTCACATGAACACTGGCCAAAACACACAAAATTCACTTGGAGACATCGTTTTTTATTAACATTGGGTTGTCTCGCCTAGATTTGTATGAACTTTTGTTTTTAATTATAAAACACATTGTAAAATGTAAATAACATTTATTTGTTGAACAGTTGAACTAAAAATGACGCATTTAAAACACGAACTGTCAAAAACTAGAAATGATGTTTTCCGGTAGATTCCTGCGCATTCACCAAAAAAGGTTGAAATAAATAATTATAATATCTATTTATTGATTTCCTTCACTGTTGTAGATACCAATAAAGATTAAAAAACTTGTTAATCGCTGCTCTGGTGCTTTATTTCATTCGAAAAGCTTAAAAAAATTAAATCGATCGTTTCACAGCGGGATTTTAAAACAAAGGTTAGCCACATCTCTAGTATAAATCGACAGGATAGAAGTTGACATTTGCTTGACAACAAGCGGCTTCGCGCGAAAGAGTTTTTTCGGGATATTTAATCAACTGTAACAGTGCGAATAAGTGGGAAAATGTTTAGTACATACAGAAAAATCAACTCGAAGGCATATTAGAAAATGTTCCTTTAGTAAGAGACTGGAAATCGCAAGGTCACCGGATCTTACATCGTGCAATTTTTTTCTATGGGGTACGATGAATAAAGAAATAGTTGATAAAGTCGAAAATATGGATCAGTTGCGATATAAGATATTGGATGCAGCAGATAAAACAATTGCTGAACGTTTTAGTTTATAAAGTGCCAATTGTGTCCTATTTGTGTGTTTGTTAAAGAATGCATTAGTGTGTAACGATTTTGTGTGACAACGGCCTATCTTAAAAAAACTAATTTGAAACATGTGTGTGTTTCTTTAAGTGATTTATGGTAATTTGTTCAGTGTTTCACTATTTGTTTTGTGTCTGTGACGATATACAGGGTCATGTTCTGAGATTCGAAGGAAAATCGCTGAAGGGGTTTTAGTGGGGTATAAGCTTTACCCACTAAAACCAAAAAAACTGAAGATTTATGTGCCCTGGATTACTTGCTAGTATACTGGCACGTGGATTCACTTCTATTTGGATACTAGGTAGCTAAATATTTATTTTTATAAGAATCTAAAGTTTTACACGAACAATTTGGCAACATTGCGCCAGAACATCTGTTTATTACACAGCTGCTCAGTGTAATGTGACTGTGCCGAGGAGTTGTGTGTGGGTTTATGGGTGAATTACCCCACTTTTTAAACGTTCGATTTGAAAAAAAAATATGTAACGCTTCTCTAGGACACCCCAGGAGTCACCCATTTAAATATAATACGTCATTTCCATAACACCCTGTATAGTTCAACATCATGTTGAGTTGGCCTTTCAGTAGCTCGCCTTTTTAAACCATGTAAAAAAATTAATATTATCTACATGCTGCTATAATTTAAAATGTTTCTGTTCTTAAAATGAATAATTTTTTTATTCCAGAAATTAACTTAAAGTAAATACCTTCTTTGGTGGTGTATATAGGTACTGGTAGTTCTGAAAATATTGTTTGCACAGCACCTCCAAGTAATCGAACTCTTTCCTCAACTTTATAAAAAAAGAACTTCTCAAAATTCTTTGAACAAACCCTGTAGGCAGAAGAAGGTGTCCAATCTCTAGGTCCCATGTTCTGCACCCAAATGTTTGCTTTTTGTGGATCTTTCGGAAATCTAAAAACAATACAACACTGTGATTGAGCTTAGTGGTTTAAAATAAGTTTTAACAGGACGCCATCTTTGTGGAACGACCTTCCTGAGGTCGTGTTTCTCAAAGACTATGACCTTCAACGAATCAAGACAAACGTTAATCGCTTTCTTAAAAAAAAATAACACTGGTATACATTCGAAATAATATAACGCTTTCACTAATAATTAACCAAAATTAAATAAGAAATAATTTAATTTTGTCAAAATATACAAATCATGCAGGTACGCCATTGAGTGACACACCGTCTTCAAGGGCAACTAGCTGGTTCTTATTAGAAATCTTGAATGAAAAGTGCAACAAATCTAGTACAAATTACAAAGAAAGGTAGCTTCAACTATGGGCTTAAACATAGTTTCAAATAATATATACTACTAAACTTACAACGGAGATATCTAATATAAAATAAATACATGCAAAAAACACGAGTAGAATATTTACCGATGGAAAGTAATTCCAAGATCCTTTCGCTCATTTCGGCTTTTACAGCCATAGGCACAACAATACACCATATTTCTATAAATATACTGAATTCTTTTGATAGCTCTTCACACCACAAATCACTGAAATACACTAGGTGCCACCTCGATTGTCTGGCTCCTAAAAAAATGGCGGCGTATCAATTTTAGGCTTCACTTTCTGCGACGGCCCGTAAAGCGGAATTATCCGTCCCCTCTCTTCCCTTGTCTAAGAAATAGACAAATATATAAAATTAAACTAAATGTACTTTGTTATTTGTCACCAATGTAAATTTTAGTTCCATTATATATGTTTAAAATGTATTGTCACAAAGTAACGGAATTGATTGACTCAATTCTTTAAAATAATTTGTTATTGTTTTGCAAATTAAATCAATTTGTTTTGTGCAAATTCTGTTTTGAATAATTTATCATGGAAATGTGTAACTTGCTTATAGGGTATTATCTTTTGCGAAAAGCTAAACGCTCTAGCAATATTTACTGGCGAAAACCACTATCATAACTATCCAGTGCAGTGAACACATAGAAAACTACAATGAACCAATGAACTCTTCAAACTATGCTTCGATAGAATGAACAATACACACACATAGGGACTTTCAATAGCTATGCATATATTTCCGTTTATGAAATTTCTCAATCCAAAATATAGCAGTTAGTCAATGAATCCGAGGTGAGTGGTGTCCATACTAAGTGAGACTTTGTTGAAATTGATAATGAAGAAAATGATCGATGGTATTACTGAATTACAATTGAGACAGACAAGTTAATTTTCACTGACGAAACATTAAATCTTTGAATAATGTCTTGCAGCGTATTTTAATCATTATTCTTCAAGACTTAAGAGCTATTTTCGTTAAAAAATGTTACAAAAACCAAAAAAACAGACTAAATTAACCCATTTATTTTCTTCTACTAACTAATTTGTGTATTTTAGAGCTCAAAATATAACTGTAATAAAAACAACCCAGTTATAGTGCTGTATTTATTTTATCATAAACTGACAATAGTGAACAACCCCGTGCACTAATTGGTTCACTATATTTTGGCTCTACTGTATTCAGGACTACGGTCCACTAGAAAAATAAATAAATTCACACATCTTATTAGGTAATTTTTATTAATCACTGTTAAGTAGGTAGGTAGGAGAACCATTTAATTCGAATAATTTCCTCTGATAAGAAAGTCTAAAATCATATAGACATGATCGTTCTGACAGTGTCTCCCATTATTCACATTCCATACCCTAGGTCTCATGGTAGTAGTTGCAATAGGCAGGCTTTTGATGGCCTGGCTATTACCCTCACTAGCTTGTGTCTTCTCTATGTCTCATGTCTATGTCAGGGCGTACTTACGCTTTGTAATCTGTATCTACAATAATTTAAAAATAGTTATATTATGGGCTTTAGGGATCTATAGAGCTACAAAACTAATTTTTAGATAACATTACGAAAATGCCAATGGTAGGGTGAACAAAATACTTTGTAACAGTTTACAATTGAAGACACGAGTGGATGATGGTGTTATGTTACATTTTTAAAAAATATACTTTTTTGGTGTGAATGAAGGTATATAGTTGTTGCAGAATTATACCGTTGATTCTTACTGCCATAAATAAACTACCTGATTAAACCCTATTGTATACGCCTGAACCTCTTCAAAGCTCAATAAATGGGATCAGGGCCGGCTTGAAAATGTATACCACACCACATGATTTATTTTTATAATTTAAAATAAATAGATAGGTATTTTAGTTTTAGGTACCTATAATAAATGTAAAATAATGATAACAATTAATGATAATTGAAAATAATATAATTTAAAAGTTATTAGGATAACAAGTACAATAAAAATTAATTAAATTCTAAGAAACTATTGATAATTTATTCAAAATTTAACTCTGTATCACTATCACTATCTTCATCTAAGCCTAAACTTATAATTAAGGGTTGAACATTTGTAATCATACAATTGTAAGAATTTTCCACCTTAAGTACATGCTGTACACAGTTTTTCCAGCTGTCTGCAGAAATTTTTCTTACCTCGTTTTTAATTAATTCTACTACAGATGCATTTAATGTAGGAGAAATATTATTTCTATTTTAATTGGTGCCATATTAGCTCAATAGGATTAAATACACAATAGTACGGAGGAAGACGCATGTCCATTTTCTGCTGCAAGTTTGTCACACTCGTATTCCTTATTTTTATCGTTTTAACCCGGACGTGCATTATTTTAACTTATTACCATGTGTAAATTATTTTGAGTTGGAATTTTTTAAATCACAAGATCGCAAGGTCACGGAAAGTTCCGAATTCGTGCTCGTGCAGGTTTGGCGCGATTCATTCCATCGCGCGTATAGACACCTGTTGGCCATTGCGCCGTTTGTGGGATTTTTCATCTTTGTTCTCTGTGCGTGAAAATTAGTGTTTTGCATAATTTTGGTCAGTTGGCGTAAAATGAAGGGACAGGAGGGAGATGCATAGAAATTGTTATGATTGGAGAAGTATATATTAATATTATAATATTATTAATACGTATTTACTCAAGATTTGTATATGTGTTACACATGAAATGTTTTCGTTTTAAGTGTATTCTTAAAGTAGAGCCCTTACAAAATGTTTTTTTTTTAATTTTATTAATAAACCTAAACTAATAATAGGGTTTGAATTAAGTTTCCAAAATCCATCTTTTAATCTATTAAAAAAAACAGTCTTTTTTAAACCATTGTTCTTATATTTTGTTCAGAACCACTAGTGTATGTTAAGAAAAGAAAACAACAATAGAGGCATCGTCGACAAAATCGCAAAAAAAATTTCAAAAAAGTTTCTATACTTATATTGTAAGGGTGCGTCCATATACCTGAGGAAAACGATAGAACGAAAAAAATACAGTGCTCAGGAATGGCTAATAATTTCTATTGACACTAAACAAATGATGTTTTTCTCGGGTATGGATGTACCCTTCATACTTCTTTGAAGGTACGCCTACATATTGTGAATATAAACTTGATAACTTTTTTTTTAAGACCTGACAATTTTTTTCCTGTTTTACAAAATTAATAATTAAATTCCCCCAAACACGAGTATTATACTACGATTAAGATAATTTTATTCAGCGAAGTGATATTCGCACGCTTCTTTACAGTGTATTAAATCAACTTGCCTTTTGAAGCAATCGTCATCACTTCGTCCGCATGGTTTCTTAGCCGTAGTATGGTGACAAACCATCATCCAAACTCGATGCTTCAATGCATAGTGAGCAGATAATACGTCGCTCCATCTTTATTGCTTCGATGGATTTGTGTAAACATAAATAAATGCTAATTTTTTTATTAAGATTTTTATCTGAATTCCAGAACGACGATAAAATCGATAGCCGTAATTAGAGCACTAAAAACCGAATATTTTCACGAAACTATCGGTGCAAAAAAGTAACACTATATTACAGACCATGATAAAATCAGATACAAATTCATTAATCAGATAATGATTTTTATTGACGACGAATCTTAAACACGACGCGACTAGATCGATCGAAACTGCTTATGACTGTAGGTAGTACAACGTAAGAATTTTAATTCTAGCGACTGTGCAGGCACGTAATCGTTACCATAAAATTATTCCCCATTTTGGTAATCGTGTGGTGAAGAAACGGTGCCTAAACGGTTGCCAATACTAGTAGCGGGAACTTATAAAGATCTTCAGTAGTGGCGACTAAAATTGCTAGTTAGGTACCTACTTGATTTATTAAAAATCAAAATATGTTAAATTTTATCTCTATCAAGCAGCCCCAATGTTCAAATTTCAATTCAATTTTTTTGTCATTTAGGTACACCTCTATGTCGCTTATTTATCCTGGGACACACTGTAGAAATAATGATACTATAAAAACACAAAATACTTTAAGGGACTAAGTCTATGTCCACAATGGCGCACCGCCCCTCGCCCATCGCCTTGTACCATAGCACCGCACAGCCTCGCTTGAGCTTCGCACAGTAGTCCCTCGACATCGAGATATAAACATGGACTGTGTAAAATGTTAAAAATTATTCCAGTATACCTTATACAGACACATTTTTTAATTTTTTAATGTGACATTCTGTATATTAACTGATTTTCCAATTTCACGTCAAATTCTGAACGTAATTTATGTAATATAGCCTTCATCGGAAGAAGATGACAACGCACAGACTATGTTTATATCTCGATGTCGAGAGACAAACTGATCGACAGGCAAGGCAATGAGCGAGGGTCGGTGCGCCGTTGTAGACACTACTGCGCGGTGCTATGGTACCACACTATGAACGAGGACACTGTGTTTATATCTCGATGTCGAGAGACAAACTGATCTACAGGCAAGGCAATGAGCGAGGGTCGGTGCGCCGTTGTAGACACTACTGTGCGGTGCTATGGTACCAGGCTATGAGCGAGGGCACTATGCGGTGCGCCGTTGTGGCCATACACTACCGGGTTGCTCCACATTTAATAAAAACACGGTAAGGACGCCTTATGTTAAGTTAAGAATAAATCGCCTTTTTGCATTGCACTGACAAGTAAACATGAGAAGTGTCTTATACGTTAAGTAGCCAAATTTCTGTACTTAAAATTTTAAGTTATTAAAACCTAAACTAACCTAAATTTTTAATTAAATCAACTATGAAGTTGCCAGTTTTTGTTTCAAATAATTTCTTGCTCATTGAGTTTCTCAATGACGATTGGACGTCTCCGATATCATTAAACTTCTTTTTCTTTCCTGATAATTCTTTGTTCCATTTCGCTAAAAAATGCTAGTGGTGCAATGTTACCACTATTATTCGCTACTTTTTTAAGTTTTCAAAATTTGCAGCTGTTTCATTTGAAGGTAAACTTAAATTTTATATTATGTTAAATAAATATTTTTAATAACATTTTGGTGAGTAATTAAATAGGACGGCGGCAAAAAGCCTCGAAATTGACAATTCTGAAGTGATTCCTTTTACCACTTTTTTAAACGTTTAATGTTTTAAGATGAGCAGTTTTTTAGTATGTTGACATCTTAACTTTCAATATTCCTTGATTTCAAAGTGGTTTCGTGGTTTTATCTTCTTCCTTATTCCAGATTTATAAAAATTGTAGGTCTGATGATGCCTAGTTGGGCGAAACTTTTATAGCACTTCGGTAATATACATTTATGTAATTCGTGAGACCGTGACTTTGAGTTTACTTCTTAATAGTTCTGAAGTGACTTATTAGGATAACTTTGCCAGTGCTTCTAATATGTTGTAACTGAAGAATGGTTATTATCAATTCTAAAATCACAAGTTTCTAATCTATAGGTTCATAATAATACCCAATATAGAAAGTGTTTTTTAATAAATACTTCTGTTTATGCGCAGAAAAACATCGGGCAAATTGCATTCGGTAGCTAATGTTTCTGCTATTTATTATACAGGGTGTTTCTTAATAACATGCTAATATTTAATTTTCAATTTCATGGGTTCATTTTCAGAAAAAATCTTCATATGAACATAATATGTCTTAACTTTTGATATACAGGGGTTAAAGATTTTCATATTTTCTAAATAATTTGTTAAGGTTAAGAGCCTTGTTACCAAGATCAACCGAAAATACATCTATATGAAGGTTTAAAACATGCATCTCTTTAGATACGAGGATTTTAATTAAAAACAAGAATTAGTAACCAATATTCGACTGGCAGTTCCGAGAAGCATTAAGGAACGAAAATACGTCATATTTGGTGTTGTTTTCATAAAGAAACAGACTTAAATACGTGACAACGAGACTGGGTAGACAACTGTCAAAACTGCTTATGTTTACAAAACAAAATCTGCTTCTTACCTACTAGATCCTTTTAAATCTTTGTTAATACTTAATTTCATAACATAGGCAAATGAATGAATTTCACTATACGAAAACTGTACTTCAAATGACATTTACTCAGCAAGGAATGAAAATTTTAAAAATAATTTTTATTAAAGAAGTGGCGTACCATTCTTTTCTTCAAAAATACCGAGGGTAATCCGGCATGAACGGCCATTGGTCGGAAAAAAAAATGTTATATATCTTGATCAAGAGAAGGTGTGTACCAAATTACACAAAAATATCTAGAGCAGTATCACAGATATTAATAAAAAAGGAGATTTTTTGAAAATCTTTAACACTCTGTACCTCAAAAGTTGGACGTTTGATATAATATGTTCATATGAAGTTTTTTTCTGAAAATGGACCCAAGAATAACCTCCTTAAATATTAGCATGTTATTAAGAAACACCCTGTATATAAACTTAGCCACGGAATCCTTGTATTAAAATAATCATGTTATCGATGTGCCACCAAGTTAAAAATTAAAAATATATGAATTACAATATGTAGACAAATAAAAACATTAATTACCACTGCCCGACACTGCAGGTTCCGCGTTCAGGGCCTTTAAATTCCAATAAGAAAATACTAAGATCGACCTATCCATTTTTCAAATATATCGTTAGTTAGTTCAGTGTAGCATTATTTTCCGAACTAGCCCAGCTTCATGGATCATTTGACGTTGAAGAACACGCAGTTGAAAAATCCGAAAATAATGTAATAAAAAATAATAACTCTAAGGCTAACGTCACAAGAACACGTTTTAAACATTTTTTACTTTTTAAAACGTCCTAAAAAGGTAAACATTTTGTTTACTGTTTACTTTTTTTTAGGACGTTTTTTATTTACTACGTGTCTTTGTGACCTAAGAGCTATAATTTTTAATACATTTAAAAATTAGTGAACGTTGGATTATTTATATATTGTCGGATTTTTGATGAACTAAACATAAAATCTGAATAACTAGCGAAGACAGCGATGTGACGCCACATCGTTCTGTTGATTTTTATAAAACTTTTCAGATGTGATTATAACAATATTTTTGACTATATTATAACCTTAATAGGATTTTATTTTTGTGAACATACGTATTGTAGTTAAGTATTACCAAATGAGATAATAATATTCGGCTCCAAATTCTCAGATTTGGGATTTGATACTTATCAATTAGTTGAGTCAATCCTAACCGGTGTGAAGATGGCAGCAAAAGTGTGGAAATGAAATACCGGGTGATGCATCGTTAAGTTGAACATAGGAAATCCCATATAATTTTTGAATTTGCTCCCCTGGACGTTTTAAAGAAAAACTGCATGCTAACTTCTTGAAGAGGTCGACAAGGTAAACGGTGTGAAGTTGGCAGCCAAAAGTTAACATCCAAAATTCCGAAGATGACCGAACGTCAATAGGCTGACCGAAAGTCCATAGGTGGAGATATATTTTTAAAATGTTTCATAAATATGAACTATTATAAAATGTTGTTTGAGGTTTGAAAATAAGTCTCGAATGGTGTAGTTAGGATTAAAATTTATATAATTAGTGTACCAATATTTTTAATTCAGGGGGACGAACAATTAATTTAGGATTCTACACTCTGGTTTTAGTTGGGAAGTATTCAAGGGGATACCAATTAACTATCAAATCTGCCAAAATGCACTCCCTTAAGGAAGCGGTTATGGAATTAAACGTGTAAAATGTTAAATAATTACTGACCAATTAATTTGAGAATTGTACATTCTAGTTTTAGATGGGAAGTATTCAAGGGGATGTCATTTAACTATCGAACCCGTCAAAATGACTTGCACTTCCATAAGGAAACGGTTATGGAATTAATATACATACGATTTGATCCTTGTGAAGTACATTTTAGTCGTACACAGAAGGATGTTTTGAAATTTCAACTAATAATTTATCGTCTGATAAAGAAGATAATACCTCTAGTCCTTGGAACTTATTTTACAGTGCATCTTGCTAATCAAATAACAATAACCTACAAAATGACATATCTTGATACCAACAAGCGCCGCGGCTACGACCTGACTGCTTCGAGAGCTGACGACTAGTATAAGTAGTATAAAAAAGCCGCGTTCTCAGAGCTTCGACGTGTCGCAGCGACAGTCCCCCACTCTTTTTGTAGGGGGTGACGTCAGTCACTTGTCATTCGGATGTAACCTAACCTTACAATATTTTGTTATTGTTTTGTAAATGAAAACAATTTGTTTTGTACAAATTTCGTTTTGAATAATTTATCATACTGACCTGAGACTTTGATAATGAAAGCGGCGAAGCAATGAAATATTTGAATAATATCTGGCAGTGTACAGAGCTGGGCAAATACTTTTTAAAAGTATTTAAATACTAAATACTAAATACTTAATTAAATTCAAAAGTATTTAAATATTAAATACTTTTTGAAGTAATGAAGTATTTAAATCTTAATTACAAAAAGTATTTAAATACTTTTTAGGTTTAAATACTATATTTAAATACTTTCTAAGTATTTAAATACTTTCCAAGTATTTAATTACTTTTAAGTATTTATAAATACTTTCTGAGTATTTAATTACTTTTTTTTTTAATATTTATAAATACTTTTAAGAATGAAACACAAAATTTAAATACTTTGTAAACAATTACTCTCTGTAACTCGATCTTTTTTGGTTGTCCCTTCAAGTTCGAGTTATAGAGGTTCGACTGTAATTACTCTTAAAAATATTTAAATAGTATAGTAGTATTTTTGTCTCCTCTAAGTAGGCAGTTGAATAGGTAGGTACCTCAATCCTGAAAATATTTTAGAATCAAATAAGATTTAACAGCAATAAAAAGTGTGTTTTGTAATATTTTATTGGTATTGACAGTAAATTTTAATTAAAAAACCACGACAACATAAACTTAAGGGTACAGGAATAAAACAGGAATTGTCCATATTTATCGAAATCGAGATTACTAGCGCAACCTGTTGGCACATGTTGTTACTTTCCATGGTCAAAATATTAGCCGAATAAAACTAGGAACGTCTGTAGAAATTAGAGTCAAAGTTTTACAGTACTGAAATAAAACTAGGGATGTCCATACTAAAAAATGCATTTTATCTCAAAACTCTGATTTTCTGACAATCCTTATTTTATCCCTGTATTCTTCAACTGATAACATAACAAAAGACTTTCTACCTAAACCTAATTACTCAAAAATTTGTAATGCAAGAATAATAATTTATAATGTAATGGGACGATTTGCTTCCGTGAGAGAAAATGCAATGTAGTTAGTCTTTTGTACATTAAGTACATTCTTTTGTAATATGATAAAATTAAGCTGCAAACTTGAAGCTGAATTATATTTTTAAAAACCACACTTTAATAAATACAAAATACATTAATAACTTCGTATATTACGTAACATGTGCTAAGATTATCGTATTTTTTTAAAATTACTTTTGCCTGATTTCTCCAGTTTTTTCTTCTGTTTCATCGTAAATGGGGGGTAATTGCAACCAAGGGCCCCCCTCCTTTTATACGCGCCTGCATGACCTATTTTCGAGATTCCTACGCCATTGATCAGGATGAACAGCTATGATTTTCGGTCCAGAATCATTTGATTTCTGACCATCAAAGCTACCATTTCGTTCCTTCCACTTGTGTCGGCATCGTACGGAAACTATCTTTCGCTTCCTGACACGCGTGACAAGTGCAAACTTAGAATTTTCCACATGAACCATATTTAAATAGAAAACAGTACTTGAATAGTAAAAAGTATTTAAATACCCCAAAAAAGTATTTAAATACTCCAAAAAATATTTAAATACTAAAAAAATATTTAAATACTCAAAAAGTATTTAAATACTAAAAAAGTATTTAAATACTCCAAAAAGTATTTAAATACTGGAAGGAAAATAAAAAAGTATTTAAATACTCCAAAAAGTATTTAAATACTGGAAGGAAAATAAAAAAGTATTTAAATACTAAATACTTTTGCAAAGTATTTGTGAAATAAATACAAATACCTATTATAAAAAAGTATTTAAATACTCAGTATTTAAATACAAAAAAGTATTTAAATAAAAAAAAGTATTTGTGAGTACAAATACTGCCCAGCTCTGGCAGTGTATTTTAATATGATTATTCTTCAAGACTAAAGAGCTAATTTCGTTAAAAAATGTTACAAGAAGCCAAAAAACAGACTAAATTAACTGACTTATTTCCTTCCACTAACTAATTTGTGCATTTTAGAGATGTAATGAAAACAGCCCAGTTTTATTTCTGTATTTATTTTATCATAAACTTGAAATAGTGATGAACAACCTCGGTAGAGCAGCACACGCATGCACTATATCGAGACTCTACTGTATTTAGGACTACTATGCACTAGAAAAACAAATACATTTACACATCTTATTAGGTAGTTTTTACTAACCACTGTTAAGTAGGTAGGTAAGAGAACCATTTCATTCCTTCAATAAGTCTAAAATCATAGACATGGGCGTTCCGACAGTGTCTCCTCATCATTCATATTGCATACCCTAGGTCTCATGGTGTTAAAAATATGGTTTGAAATACATTTTGTACCGCCCCTGTTTTCTACTTTCGTATCGTTGTGTAGACAACCAAAAGGTTGCCTTGTTTGGTTGGTTGCATAACAAAATATAATCAGTGTGTCATTGTTGTTGTCCTACTGTGTGTAGATTTGTTGGTTAGTTTATTTTGTATCTCGTTTAATTTAAACAATAAAGTACCGTTAAACAATAGTGTAGTGTTTATCAATAATTTTTTTTTTTTTTTTTTTTTTTTTTTTTTTAATGATCAAACACAAGCACTATAGGAAAAATCCTTTAGGGCACTCTGGGAGTGGTGCGTGTACGCAAAAAGCGATTCACGTTGGTTTTGAATCGTTGGAGGTTATATTCGTTGGGAAAAACGACCTCGGGAAGGTCGTTCCACAAGGATGAAGTCCTCCAGATGAAAGAGTTCTTAAATAATGAAGTTCGAGGAGTACTAAGCTTAACCACATATGGATGGGCGGCAGTAGTTCGTCGTGTGTTTCTGCTATTCGTCGCTCTGGGCGGAATAAAGAGGGCAAGGTCAGCCGAGCACCTTCCATGAAAATATCTGTAAAAGAGAGTCAAATCCCCAACCTGTCTTCGATGTTCTAGGCTGTCGAGGTTCTTCGTCAGCTCTATATAATAATAATCGTAACAGGTTATGGGCCCAGGTACCATTCAGTAAAACGGAACCTCGATAAACACACTATAAAGCGAAGAATTTGTTTCTTCAGTTCGGTTGAAAGTAAGGAATGAGCAACAAAATGGCGAACCATGTAGACATTGCTTGCATTAATAAGTTTGATGGTGAAAATTATCAGCAGTGGAAATTCCAAATGAAATGTGCTTTAAAAGCAAAAGGAATCTATGGATTGGTCGACGGATCTGTTCCAAAACCAGAATCCAATAATGACGAAATAGCCGCTTGGGATAAGAAGGACGCTATGGCCATGTTTACCCTAACGAGTGCTATGGATTTGAAGCAAATCACCCTAATTGAGAATTGCGACACAGCAAAAGAAATAATGGATAGACTAGGTTCAATCTATCAACAAAAGTCAGAGGTCAGTAAGATGATAGTACACGAGAGATTTCATCAGTATAAAATGAACTCGAGTGACACAGCTGCCCAACATATCTCGAAAGTAGAAAATCTTGCCAAACAAGTGAAAGAAGCAGGAGAAACAATAAGCGAGGCTGCGATCATGACTAAAATTTTGAGCACCCTACCATCAAAATTTAGAAACATAAGACAAGCCTGGCTTTCCCTTGATGAAACTAAGCAGACAATTCCTAACCTGACAGCGAGATTATTGGATGAAGAATCAAACCTGACCGTGTATGAAGAAAAAGAGACTGCATTAGCAGCAGTTTCAAAGCCTCCAAAGTTTTCAAGTAAAGTAATATGTTACAACTGCAGAAAGAAGGGTCATATTGCAAGAAACTGTAGAGCCCCAAGAAAAAAAGGAAGACAATCAAAATACAGACGAGAATAAAAGAGAAAACAGAGTCTTTTCTACAAGCAGTGAAACAGCCTTTAATGTTGTAGATGCAAACACACACTTTGCAAGTGACAGCTGGATTATGGACAGTGGTGCATCACAACATATGACATACCGACGTGATTTCTTTCATATTTTTGAAGAAGTAACTAATACAAATGTATTTCTGGGAAATAACCAAAGCCTAGAAGTAAAAGGAAAGGGTTGTATTAAAATTCAAAAATTATTAAATGGTGAATGGACTAATTCCACCATAAACAATGTTCTGTACATTCCAGACCTGAGAAAGAACCTATTTTCTGAAGGAGTCGTGACAAAAAAGGGCATGAAAGTTGTCAAACAAAAAGATAAAGCTGAAATATATGATCCAGACACACTTGTTCCGTGTGCAGTGCGTGACACTAACAATCTTTACAAGTTATTATTTCGTACAGTAACTCTAAGTGCAAGTGCGGCGCAAACCGATAGTTTACGCGTTTGGCATGAACGTCTCGGACATGTAAACCTTAAGACTTTGCAGGAAATGGTTAAAAAGGGACTTGTTACCGATATAAATCTAAATAATGTGGACAGTTTCCTGTGTGAAGCTTGTCTTTATGGTAAGCAACACAAGTTACCTTTTAAGAAGAGTCTCCATAAGAAGATGGAACCTGGAGAACGAGTTTACAGTGACCTGTGTGGTCCAATGGCAACTCCATCTGTACAGGGAGCAAAGTACTTTGTGGCATTTAAAGATGAGTGTTCTGGTTACAGAGTTGCATATTTTATTAAAAATAAAACAGATGTCCTTGACTGTTTTGAAACATATAACCAGAAAATAAAAACAAAGTGTGGCCGTCCAGTAAAAATTTTACATGTTGACAATGGGACAGAATATTGTAATCATGAGTTCAACGATTACCTAAAGAAAGAAGGTATCGAACTAGAAAGAACTGCTCCATACACACCCCAACAAAACGGTAGAGTTGAAAGGGATAATCGTACAATAATAGAGAGTGCACGTTCAATGTTATTGTGTGCAGGATTACCAAAGTATCTGTGGGCTGAAAGTGTTAACACAGCAATATATATCTTAAATCGAACACCAACATCACAGACACCAGATACTACTCCCTATGAGGTATGGACAGGACAGAAACCTATTCTTGGTCACACAAAAATTTTTGGATGTCAAGCATATGTTCATATACCTGATGAAAAAAGAACAAAACTGGAGCCAAAAAGTCAAAAATTGGTATTTGTTGGTTATGACAAGAATTCTACAAATTACAGGCTCTTTGACCCTGTCAAAAGAAAAATCCCTGTCTCAAGAAATGTAATTTTTAGTGAAAAACTCAATGGCCTTGAAGAAAAGCCAAATGTAATGAGAATACCACTGGTGACATGTGATGACGTCACAGAACTTCCTGAAGCCAAGGTACCTGATCCTGTAGATCCAAACAGTGAAGAAGAAATTGAAGAGCAACAGTTTGAAGAAAGAGAACCTATTCCACGACCACAGAGAGCAATAAAAACACCTCTTAAATACCAAGATTATGAACTTAACTTTGTCGAGACAGATGTTCCGACATCTTATGACAAAGCTATAATTGGTGAAAATTCTTTTCAATGGAAGTGTGCCATAGAAGAAGAACTTGAAGCATTAAATAAGAATAAGACTTGGGAACTAGTTACCTTACCCTCTGGAAAGAAGACTATTGGGTGCAAATGGGTTTTCAAAGTCAAAAGAGATAACAAAGGTAACATTTGTAGATATAAAGCTAGATTATGTGCAAAAGGCTTTGCGCAAGAACAAGGCATTAATTATAATGAGATTTTCACACCTACAACCAGATATGATTCAATCAGAGTGCTTCTTGCTGTAGCAGCGAGACAAAATTATGAAATCAGACAATTTGACATCAAAACTGCTTTCCTCCATGGACAGTTGGAAGAAGAAGTGTATATGACAATACCTGAAGGTGTGCAGTGTAAACCTAACCTTGTTTGCAGTCTACAAAAATCATTATACGGGTTAAAACAGGCACCTCGATGCTGGAATACAAAGTTCAGCCAGTTTCTCAATACCCTTGGGTTCGAGCAAACAAATGCTGACAAGTGCGTGTATATAAGTTATGTCAGTAATATAAAAGTTCTATTAATAATTTATGTAGACGATGGATTAATCATTTCGCCTGATAAAATGATTTTAGAAACTGTGTTAGCCCAATTAAAGACAATGTTTGAAGTGACTGCTACAGACGAATTAAATTATTTTGTTGGTCTAGAAATTGATCGATATGCTGATGGCTCAATTTCAATAACTCAACAAAATTATATCAAGCAGATAATAAAGAAGTTTGGTTTAGAGGACTCAAACCCTACGAGTACACCTGAAGACCTACATACAAATAAATCAATTGAGACTGAACAGTTCCTGTCAGATGTTCCTTATAGGCAAGCAGTTGGATAATTAATGTTTGCAGCAATTGTAAGTCGACCTGACATTATGCATGCAGTGGGAGTAGTGAGCCGATACTTAGAAAACCACAGCAACATGCATTGGAATGTTGTCAAACGCATAATAAAATACCTAAAAGGAACAATAAACTACGGTATAAAATATGACAGCTCAACTAATATGCAGAATTTAGTTGGTTTTGCAGACGCAGACTTCGCAGGAGACTGTCAGACCAGAAAATCAACAACAGGCTATGTTTTTAAGTTGAACAATGGACCCATCACATGGGCAAGTAAACATCAACAAAGCGTGACTCTGTCAACAACCGAAGCCGAATATGTAGCTGCCTCCGAAGCTACAAGAGAAGCTATCTGGTTACAGCAGTTATTAAGTGACATTAAGGAAGTTGTGCTTAAACCTATAACTTTATTCATTGATAACCAAAGTGCAATAAGACTTATCAAGAATCCTGAGTTTCACAGTCGTACAAAACATATAGATGTAAGGTTTCATTTTGTGCGCGAGAAGTTTGAAGCAGGTTTAATTTTTCCAAAGTATATAGCATCATCTGAACAACAAGCAGACTTGTTTACTAAAGCTTTTCCAAAAAATACTTTTGAAAAATTGAGAAATGCTCTTGGTATGTCACTGAATTTCTTTAAGATTAGATATTAGATGTGTAGTATTTTTTTTTGTTAAATAAACGTTACAAAATGCTTTTCAAAAGTGGGAGTGTTAAAAATATGGTTTGAAATACATTTTGTACCGCCCCTGTTTTCTACTTTCGTATCGTTGTGTAGACAACCAAAAGGTTGCCTTGTTTGGTTGGTTGCATAACAAAATATAATCAGTGTGTCATTGTTGTTGTCCTACTGTGTGTAGATTTGTTGGTTAGTTTATTTTGTATCTCGTTTAATTTAAACCAGGGCCGCCGAGAGCCGTGCCGGGCCCTGGTATAGACAAAAATCACGGGCCCCCAATGGCGTAAGTGGAATAAAAAATGCGCCGCAGGCGAATTTTTTGATAATTCAAGGTCAAACGCGTTTTAAGAAAAGTTACTAAATTTGTTTGGGACCTTAGGCTTGTGAACAGTGGACGACATTACAGCCCATTTTTGTTTATGCTAAAAAATTATTGCGACTTACCTTTATCCAAATTATGCCAAGACAAAAAGTTATGCTGTTTACTGCGCAAAAAGACTCGTCGTCACTCGACGCAGTCGTACTCGTAAAAACTTTTTAAGTCCATTTTCTGTTATTTATTAAAAAAACATTATAAAAAACAAACTAAACTAATAAAAATTACATTACAGGTCTATGACTACTACTACAAACTACTTATACTCGTATTATAACAAATAGATATAAATTATTTTAAGGGAGCTTTACGACATTTTGCAGAGGCGAAATTTTCAATAATTTTAGAGAAGTCGCAGTTTCTAGCCAATCTGGACTCAATAGCTAATATGCCAAGAGAACTCGACCGTTCCTGAACCATGGTAGACCTTAAAATATTTTTTATTCTTGAAAGGTAACTGAAAGATCGTTCTGCTTGGGCTACGGTTACAGAGAGAATACAAAAAAGTCATAATGCTATAACTATAATTGGAAACAAGGTATTTAATTTTAATTTGTGAATTTCATTTAAAAGTTTTAATGGGGTAACGTCAGTGTCCTGAAAATTTGCCGAAAAGATGCTTTTAAGATGTTTTATTTCTTCTTTGAATTCAGAATTGATATCTGCGTCGTAATGATTTTGAAGATAATTGGCCTGCTCTTCAATTTCTATATCTTCTAAACTTAAAAATCTCCACAACACACTAAACATGTTCACAATTTTTTTAGCTGCTTCAAATCTTGTGGATATGTTTAAAATAACAGCATCTAAAATTGAATAAAATACTTTTACTTTAAAGTATTTCTCCCCACTAAGTTCTTCTAATGAATCTGTTGATGTTTCGTCAAAAAACGTCTTTCTTTTGCGTTTTCGTTTTTCGGATGTAGATAGTTCGGTTGACATTTCTAAATTATTAGCTACTAGTTTACATTCATTCAAAATGTTTGCCCAACTATTTCTAATAGTATTAAGATCTTCGAGCAATGAATTCAGATTTTTAGTCTCAACGTCCAAAGTAACGGATACTGCTTGAAGAATAACACTTCTATAATTAATAGCGGTGAGTACTTTTAGCCACGTTGAAGCCATTAAGAGGCATTCAAAAGAGCCCAAATAAGTTAAAATGCCATTTAACTCAACTCGTACTTCTGGTGTTAAATTAAGCTCCAATAACTCTCTAATGGCGTCTTTTATTCCGGGCAACTTCTCGCAGACTGGTTTAACACTTTCTACTCTAGCTGACCAGGGAGTCGTAGAACGGGAATGTAGGGATACATCAATTTTATTTTTTTAAATCTCCCACTTGAGTGCCGGGGATTTCCTGAGAAAATTATAAAGCGTAAATACTAAATACGCAGAACGCGGCATGTGGCGACGACGTTGCCGTTGTTAATTGGAGCAAAATTTTACTTATTTAGTTATTTAAGGTTGCTTATGATGCATAATCAACGTTGTTTTATCACATTACCTGTAACAGTGAATTAATATCCAAATCAATGCATATGATTATAATTAGGTATTTGTAAAAAAAATTAAAAAGTTGCCCGAGCCCCGGGCCCCCCTGGGGCCCGGGCCCCGATTATTAGTACCGCCTTCAACGCCCTCTCGTTGGCCCTGATTTAAACAATAAAGTACCGTTAAACAATAGACCATTTTCAAACAGCTGATTTTGACATGTCGGCCATTTTGCCTGAGGGACAAACACCAGCACAAAGTTAATGTAATTAAATGCAAATTATTTGAGTTTTCGACTTTCACGAGTTCACAACAACAATACGTATTCGATTTTTACCTAATTTATTGTATAAACTAATTCTATTCTTAATCTGTGTATACCTATAAGTGTTTTAAAGTTTTTGAGACTATAGAGAGGAGTGATTATTATGAATAGTTTTCTCAAAGTGTGAAAGACAGATACAATGATAAATTAAAAATCATGGATGGTAAAGATCCATGAAAGACTTTAAATTTACATTCCCTGCCTGAAGTCATCAACACGTGGTTTATTTGTGTAAAAAATCCTATGCCTAAGCCATAAATTATATATCCTTCGAGGAATATTAAATAAAAAATTGTTTTACTTCGCAGATTAGATTTTTAATTTTAATATATAATTTCAGCTTTAAACTAATATTTACGAACTAAATATACAGTTTATTTTAATATGCACATGCAGGTGGCAACACCTAGGTGCATTGTATTTACAATATAATATGATGCATATTATTATCCTAAGTTATTTAAGTTGGTATGTATTGTATATAAAATAAATATAATCGTATAATAAAATAAACAGCATTTCGTTTTTTGGAAGCCCAGTATAATAAAAGATTCTTCTGTTATTTCCAAGTTTTTAATTTTTGATAAATAAAACTATATAAGCTTTGTGACAAATTTTGAACTGTTGTCGGTCTGTGTGGCTTCATTTAAATGATTTTCCATCATAGGTTCTTCATCTAAATTTCTGCTCGTACCAGGAATCTCTTCGTCCTCAAGCGTTTGCTATTATTGCTAAAAAATTTGAGAGTTTGCGAAGTATATTCCAAAAAAAATAAGTAAAATATTCTTATATCATTTTACATGGTGTATACTTGAAATACTTAATTTAAAATTTTGCTTGTTAATATGTTATCCAAATCAATAACTGTATCATAATCAAATCATTGAATTTTGAATTTGAATAATGTAGGTATGGTTTTCATCCGTATCTACTTGTCCCACCTCATCTAATCGCTTTTTCCTTTTTATGTCTCGTTGAAACCTATCAATCTGTGTATCACCCACAGAATGAGAGCTAACATATCCCATATTCTTATTTGGAATCCAATAAGGATGGTCCTTCTCAAGTAATGCAGCAAGCGCACGTAAATAAAAGTTTCTTAGAATTTCATTCCCTGATGTCGTCTTTAATTTTATTACCAGTTTTGAAATGTCTAGAGCAAACATGTCCATGCTTCATTTGGGATTCACTTAATGGTCCCCTTTTAATGGCCTTTATCCACATCTCTTGCCTGTGTTTAGATCAACCAGCATTTTTCAGAGCAGCAGTTCTTCTAAAACACCTTACGTTGTCTCTATTTTGTCTCGTCCCACAAAGCACTACTGCACAAAATGACGGCATTAGTAAAGTATTTCAGTTTCTTATAATTTTAAAAAAGGTCATAAAGTCACTTAAACGATCCCGAAAATACAGAAACACCAAAGAAAATATAGAAACACAACACATCACCTAACCAAGTTTTGATTTGTTTGTCCCTCAGGCAAAATGGCTGCCGCGTTGTGACGTCATGTGAAAATGATCAATAGTGTAGTGTTTATCAATAATAATCGTAACACATGGTACTTTTTGTAATAGGCAGGCTTTCGATAGCTTGGCTACTATCCTCACTAGCTTGTGTCTCCTTTATATCTTCATTCCAAGCAGATACACAGCCATCTTCATGCAGAGCATACTTGCTCTTGGTAATCTGTATCTACAATAATTTAAAAATATTTATATTATAAGATTTAGGGATCTATAGAGCTACAAAACTAATTTTTAGATAACATTACGAAAATGCCAACAGTAGGGCTAACAAAATACCTTGTGACTTTTAAAACAGGTTACAATTTTAATTCAAAATGATGTTTTACCAGTATTATTAACTCTTGCACTTTCTTCTGCAGATAACTTTATTCTAAATTTAGCTCCAGAGCGGTGAAGAATTTCCACAGGAATATAATTTGAATTTGTGTCCACATCCACTATGGTTCTTGTTTAACCTAAAATTTAATGTTTTAAACTTGAAATTGTTGTATAGTCGATAATCTCTTCCGATTACAGCAGGCCAATATTTGCGTTTTTTTAGGGTGTGAGTATGTGGAATGCGGAGAAGAAATTTGGCTGTTGGATTAAAATTTTCCCCTCTCGGAGGTTATAGGTTTGATTTTTTTAAAAGATTTTTTTCGATGACAGCGTCAAATTTGATTTTTATTTTCGTTTTCTACTCTGTAGCACCCACCCCCAACTTAGCGCCAAACTCCTGTTGTAGCGCTACGGCTGGAGCCGGATATACAACCCACCTCGTGTTATCTCTATTCTGGAAATCCGAGCGGTCTAAATTTCAACACAAGAGGGTTGGCTACAAAATATACTTTTTGCCGGGTTCGGAAGATTCCCGTGTTGGTGGCGGACTACTATACTACCTAACTATCACTTTACTGATAGGCGCGCGACCCTGTATATACTTTCCTCAGGGGCTCGCCTGAAGCTGTCAAGTTTCATCTATCTCTATTAGTCGTATCAATAAACAACACAATTTTCAGGTATAACGTACACAATTTTATTTTACTTTTGTTAGAAAACTCAATTATTTAGTTATTACAGTTACACAGTTATCATCTTAAATCTGGTTTACAAATCTTTTACAGACTTTTACACACTATTACTAGTATTAAGGAGTCACCAACAACTTATTGGGCCATTTTTAACACTTACTTCCGCTTTAATAAAATACTTTTTAATACAATCTTAATCCCGACCGATTTCTAACATCAATTATTTAATTCAAGAGACTTTTGGGCATTAATTCACCTTAATGCCACTTTCCACTTATTTCACTTTAACTTTAATCACATTAAAATCACTACACTTTACTTCGGCCTATAACTTCGCGGATTACTTAGAGATTCGACGGTAACACTTTGGTGACTAGCTTGGAGAAATTCCGCTTCCGCTTAAATAGCCGAAAATTCCACTCTATTTCCCTTCCAAAACCTCTCCGTGACAATTTTATTACCATATTTGGACATGCATCATAGTCATATAAGGTCCAAAATCGCGTATTCCGGAGCAATCTAGGACACGCAGGTGTTCTATTACGCAATTTTTCGACGATCGCCCCGCGTTTTTCCTTATAAGGTCATGAATGTCTCGCGATGATTGAACCTTGCAGGTGTTTACTCGATCCCTTTTGTTTTAGGTCACACGTGTGTTGGGTCAGTGTCCTGTTATTGTAAGTGGGGGTGATGAACGCGGCATCTTCCCGGGGCTTTATTCATTAGTGTTTTGTCGCGTCCCGAGGTGCATTGGTGTTGGTAGAATAAATAAAAATGTTTTGTTTTCTCCGAAGTTCCCCTTATGAAGAATTTAGTTTGTTAATTAATCGGATTAATTCCACGTAAGTTTTTCTATAAATGATTTTGTTTCGCGTTTCCCTGGAATTTAATTTTGATACTTAGGTTTTATTTTAAGTAATTACTTCTACCCTCAATTAACTTTTATTCATTTAGACTAGTGTTTTACTCGGATTCTTTAAAATTTTATTTTAATAAAAATCATTCTTATGTCGTCCTTTTCCGTACCGTATTTTGAGGTCATTACACCACTTCCCCCTTAAATTTTTAAAATACCTTTCTTAATGAAAGTATTTTAAAAGAATTTCAATCCGCACGTGTCTTACTGTCAGTCGGTTAACAGGTCACGGCCTCCGGTCGTTGACTCAAACATCTGTCACTGTTTTGGGAAAGAGAGTGGTTCGGTTGGAAGCAAGTGTTGACACTTATGGCCCTTATGATTTACAATATTAGGGGTGCTACTCGAGAACATTATAATGTTAATGCATTAAAATAGTTAGATAAATAATTAGTCAGATATAGGTACATGGACTTTTAGTCCTTTAATTCTGTGTTTAGGGTTTCAAAATTTTGACCCGTTATAAATTCCTTTCCATGTACCTATTATTCTGTGGACCTTACATTTTTAGTTGTTTTATACCGTATTTTGGAAAATTCAATTTTAATTACTTAATTTTTAAGCGACTAATTTCACCCATCGGTTGCCTAATTTTACATTACTATTCTACTTCCTTGTCATACTTAGATACCTTAATACTAACAGTCTTTGTTAGGAGACTCAAAATTTTATGATTCTACTAAAATTTTCTTTAAAAAAAAAAATATATTTTTTTTTCTTATTATTGCGCGTACCGCGACCAATCAATAGTTATCGAACTATAAAATTTTGGGTTTGATTAGTTTATCAAATAAAATCTAAATATAGCACCTAAATGTGTTTCTTAAAAACTAAAAAAAAAAAATGGAATGAGTGTACGGAAATATAATATTTTACTTACTACTCTAGAAGTATCAATACTCTACGGAAAATTCCAAGATAAAGGTTTTGTTTTAATTATTCAGTTGCAATCCTAATTACGTTTCTGGTAGCACCCCAAAATTTTATGCTTATTAATTTTCCTAGTTTTAAATTCCTAGAAACTAAATTTACTATTTCTAAATGGTTACTTAGCTTAATAAATGTTATGGGTATGAGCATCTGTCTGCTCGCGTCTAATCGGAGTCCTCGGTGTCCGGGCGTTTCCGCTTGAGGGTCATCCTTAAACCCTCCAGCCTGGAGACTTCGTATATATCCTCATCGGGTGGATTTGGTCTTTGGGCTGTCGTCGCTTCCGGAGCGACTGCGTTGTGGACCCATTCAGCTGTGGCGGCTAGTTGGTCCAGCGCACTTTCCACGGCACTAGGTTGTATTGTTGAGTCAGGGCTTGGTGGAGCTGACTGGGGTTCACATGGCCTGCTTGGACCTGGTTGGGGTTCAAATGTCCTGCTTGGACCCGGTTGGGGTTCAAATGTCCTGCTTGGACCTGGTTGGGGTTCAAATGTCCTGCTTGGACCTGGTTGGGGTTCAAATGTCCTGCTTGGACCTGGTTGGGGTTCAAATGTCCTGCTTGGACCTGGTTGGGGTTCAAATGTCCTGCTTGGACCTGGTTGGGGTTCCGGCTGTTGGTTTCGGCCTGTTCCTTCAGTGGCAGGAGGACGTCGCTGATCCCGGCATTGTTGGCAGGGACATTCCGGCATTCCATGGCCTTGCGTTAATTGCCAGAATTCCTCCAGGTTGAACAGGTCTTTGTTCAGGGGAAGAGGGCGACAATGTGGACAATCGCACAATTCCGACAGGTAACTTTGCCCGAATGCAATTGCCCAGTCTGTCCGGAACACCTGGTATTCCATATGGATCATTCCTAGCCATAGGGCTACGGTAGCCCTGTATGGCAGATAGTTGCTGGCCGATGGTCCATCTCCTCCCAACTGCTCATATGAGTCCTTGAGGTGGTATAGCGCCACTCGCAAAATTCTATCAATTATTTTCCACTTCCCTTTCATCATTCGCGTATAGGTAATGAATAGCACTTTCCACTCCATAATTGTCCCGTTTTAGTTTGTTTAATGTATATATAAATGTCTTTTCCTTGTGATTCCGTTCACGTCCCGATTGTCCAATATAAACCGCACTAATCTGTCTCTTAAAATTTCAATTATCGGATTTTTCCTGTTCACGAAAAATTTCACTGTTTTCTTTTTACGCAACACTCGCGAAGCTTGGCTTTTAACTGGAATATTTTAAACCTTCCTTCTGTTTTTAGGGGGGTTTATATAACTAGGCAGGGTGGGAAAACTTTTTTATCCCACGGTTGATTTCTCCGTTCCCATAAACTGTAAAATTTTTTTGTTTATTACAAGTCTCTTTCAATCTTCCCTTTTTGTAGGGGGAACCTGAAAATTGTATTTTTATCACTTTCTTCCCAAGGTTTTAAAGTGGTTTTTAATTTACTATACTACTTAATTAGGGCTAAGTTCCTTTTAGTTAGTTTATTTTCCTAAACTTGGATTAAATTTATGGACCTACTTAAGAGTCTCATTAATTCCTTATCTTTCAGGTTCAAGATTTTATTCTTACATCCTACGAGAAATTTATCAGCAATCCCTATACCACTTGAGTCCCTTGTGTAAATAAAAGGTTCTTTAGTCTATGCTCTCCCACGGCAATTTCTTTTAACAGTATCCAGGTGTCAGCACCTACCGGATACTAATCTCCGTATACCGGTATCCTTTTTCTTCCTATAGCAAATAAGTTATACTTTAATTTGGCTTAACTAGAGGGCGCTAGGAGGTAAGTTTCGAAAATCAGCATTACGGTTTATCGTTTCCTTCGTTTCCGAACAAGCTCCATTTGATTCGGGGCATATTCTTCATTTCTTTCCTTAAGAGGGCGTAATCTGTTTGTTTGTTCATTTCAGACGCCGTTGCCTTTTGGGTTATTTCTTTTTGTTCGTTTTCTATATGAAATGTGACATGCCGGGTTGGTGCATCGGTGTTTGTTTTCACTTCTGCCGGCAGATGACACGCGGGGTCTTCTCCTTGCCAAAATGTGGTTAACTGTTGATCCTCAGTTTTTCTTTGTTTTTCTTGGCGGTCATGTAATACGAATAAAGTAAGCGTGTCCCAACAAGAGGCTATAATATGAGGGGTACACCCTGTAACTCGGTGAATAGCCACCGCATTTATAAAGACTTCCACTATGAATTTACAGATTTTAAATAGGAAGTAAATTCCTATAAAGCCGCTTATGAGATCACCTAATATAGTAAAATACCCATACAACTTGCGAATTGTTGTATTTGCTAAGTTTTCCAGTTCTTCTTTATTAAATAAGCTTAGGGTTGAAAACCCTTGATTTTTTTCCACAATAAGTGATAAGTCTATTTATCTCCACTAAACAAAAAAAAACATGTACATATTCAAATTTTCGTTTCTCCATTACTTGAATATGGGTTTCTTCGACAAAATATCCTGATTCCGGATCTGGACAGTTACTAACGTCTTTTAATGATATAGCCGTTATATTAGTGGCCGGATTCCTGCAATCATATGCAATTAAACTTGCATCCGCTTGTTGCACTACTGTGATCCATAAAAACATCCATGCGTACTTCATTTGTGCTATCGCAATATTTTTCTTCACTGTAACAAATAACTGTGTTACTCAAGTAGTATCTTAACTATACTCCTAATCTAAGGTGACTCCTTATACTAAATTAATTCATATAATAATCTTCATATCTTCTTGGTAATCTAACCTCTCTTGTGCGCGTGCGCCTTTCGATTACCGGTAACTCTTGATCCGATTCCATCGATTCATATTCTGATTCATTTGAATCGCTTGCTGAGTCATCGCTTTCCTCGTGACTAACTTCTTCTTCATTTTCTTCTTCAATTAAAGGTGCCTCTTCCTTTCCATGATTTATATAAAAATCAATATTATCTTGAACCATCTCGTTCTCCTCTGAATCTGATAGTTCTTTTCCCTTTTCGGATTCTTTTTCTTTTCTTCCATGGTTATCTAAACTCACTTTTTCCTTAGAGATATCTATCTCCTTACATGGCTTCAATCTGTCTGCATGTACCATCTGTTCCTTTACTCCTCTGGGTGCCTTAATTTTAAAGGTAACTGGTCCTTTTTTCTCAATAATTCTATAAGGGCCGGTCCATTTATTGTAAAATTTTGATGCTAACTTCTTTCCTGGAATAGCAGGAGTATATAAATATACTAGATCTCCTAACATAAATTCTTTTCTAACTTTCTTTTTGTTATGTTTCTCGCATCTTGTTTTAATATTCTTCTCCAAATTTTTCTTGGCTAGCTCATGCGCACTGGACATTCTAGCGATAAATTCGCTTACATAATTTTCATTAACATCATACTTTACGTGTTGTTCTCTTATTGTCAGATGGATAGGTAGTTCCATGTCTCTTCCGAATACTAAATAGAAGGGGGTTTCACCCGTTCCTTCATGTGGCAAATTTCTATATGCCATTAAACAATAAGGTAATATTAAATCCCAACTGTCATTATAATCGCTAACAAAATGTCCGATCATTGTTTTTATCGTTTTATGAAATCTCTCAACCACAGCATTTCCACTAGGATGATAGGGTGTTGTTTTCAATTTTCGAATTCCAAGTAAAGAACATATTTGACAAAATAATTGACTCAAAAACTGAGTTCCACAATCCGTAATTAACTCTCTCGGTGTTCCAAAACGGCATATGATATGTTCTACAAACGCTCTAGCTACTGTGTCTGCTTTTATGTCGGGCAGTGGTATGCATTCGGGATATCTGGTTAAATAGTCCACACATGTCAAAATGTACTTGTTGTTATTGACAGTTCTATTTAACGGGCCCACCAGATCCAACGAGATCCTTCCCCAAGGTAACGATGGAATGGGGTTTTCTTGGAGAGCTGGAGGGGGTTGATAATTTGTTTTTCTAAGGTTACATGATCTACACTGCTCCACATAACTTATGACATCCTTTCTTAGGGTAGGCCAATAAAAATCTTGTTTTATTAGATGCTGTGTTTTCTTCTGACCTGGATGTGCTCCAAATATTGAACTATGATACAACTGTAAAATATCAGGGACTATCTTTTCTGGTGCCATTACCACGTCATGTCTCTGATCCTCTCTTCTTTTCCGATATAATATTTCGTCATTATTTACATAATATTGCTCGTCCTCTGGTTTTAAAGCCTGTAAAATTTTTATTATATGGGCGTCTTGTTGTTGCATTTCCTGCAGTTCCTTTTTGCTCCATATTACACTAGTTACTGGAATAATATCGTTTAGTTCTGTTTTGTCTACTGTATTTATTTTAGCTATTTTATGGTCGATTATGCCATTTTCCTTTTCCAATCTCGTCAAGGAATCCACATTGTTGTTTTTCGCTCCTGGGCGATAAATTATCGTAAAACTATACTCCAGTAAGAACATCGCCAATTCGCAAGCCTCGAGCTTGGGTCTTTAATGGTTAGCAGGTACTTCAACGGTTGATGGTCTGTTGTTATAGTAAAGTGTGTACCTGTCAGATAATTACGGTAGGTTTTTACTGCGAAAACTACGGCGAGGCATTCTCGTTCGGTGGCGCTATAATTTCTTTCTGCTGAGTTTAATGTGCGACTGGAATAGCAAATAGGTAGCTCCACTCCTTCATGAACTTGTGCTAAAATGGCTGCTACAGTTGTAGCACTTGCATCTGTGTTTACGATGAAAGGCTTTCCAAAATCAGGGTAGCGTAATACAGGAGGACTGACGAGGGCTCCTTTCAAGCTGACAAAAGCTTCTTGTTGTTCTGGTCCCCAATTATATTTGGTGTTTTTCCTTGTAAGCATTGTTACTGGTTGGCTTATTTTTGCGAAGTTTTTAACGAATTTTCTATAAAAACCGCACAGGCCAAGAAATGCTCTGACTTCTCTTACGTTTCTTGGTATCGGATAACTTTCAATAAGTTCAGTTTTACTAGGACTTGTAGTAAAACCTCCATCTTTAACAAGATGTCCCAGGTATTCGATTTCTTTCTTCATAAAATGACATTTTGTTGGTTTCAATTTTAAATTACTTTCTCTTAGCTTATCGAACACATGTCTCAAACGCTCTAAATGTGAATCACCGTCTTTTGAAAATACAATAATATCATCTAGATATACTAGGCACTCAGTATATGTCAACTTTCCTAGGATGTGATTCATCATCCTAGTCCATGTTGCTGGACTATTTTTAAGTCCCATGGGCATGCGCAAGAAGTGGTAATGGTTATCTGGAGTGGAAAATGCAGTCTTCTCTTGGTCATCAACATGCATAGGGACTTGAAAGTATCCCGATGCCAAATTCATTGTGGAGAATACGCTGGCGTCTGCTAATCTATTCAATGATTCATTAATGTTGGGGAGAGGTATAAAATCTGTCCTCGTAATATCATTAAGCAGACGAAAATCTATCACTAGTCTTCATTGTACCCCATTTTCATGCGGGTGTCTTTTCTTTTCTACCAATATGGCGGGAAAGCTCCACGGAGACTGACTCTCCACTATAACTCCATCATCAAGTAGTTTTTGAATTTCCTTCTTCAAAATTTCTTGTCGGTGATATGGCACTCTATATGGTCGTTTTAGAATAGGAGGTACGTCCTCTGTAATAATCCTGTGAGTCACGTGTGACGTACAGCTAAGTTTCTGATCAGGTGTTTTAAAGATGTCCATGTATTCAATAATTAATTCCCTTAATTTATTTTTCTCTTCTGACATATTTTTATCTAAGTCGAGGATTCTTAAAACTTCTGCTGTCTCCTGTTCACTTATTTTCCTTATGGAAAATTTTCCATTTTCCTTCAAATTTTCACTGAGTTCCGTCTCGTACGCTCTGGCGATAACCATTCTTTTCTTTAGCTTTATTTCTTTCCCCGTAACATTCACAACTCTCATAGGAATAGTTTTACTTGTTCTACAGAGCACTCCGGCGACGAGTAGTCCTGTCGGCGTATCGTCGCTTGGTTCTAAAACCACGAATGGTGTAGAAACTTTCGCTAATCCTCTTAAGTTGGCTGGAAAAACTGCTCGAGTCATTGGAGGTATGACTAATTCTTCTAATACGGACACAATTACTCCGTTCTCTTCTTCTACTCCAGAAGATAACTCCTCCAAATTTTCCTTGTGAAACTCTTTCTCAACCCACCCTTGGGTTTGAGTACTCACATTTTTAAAAACTTTAGAAACTCTTTTTTCTAAAAAATCTTTTGAAGCTATACTCTCTTCAAAATTTCGGGACATTCTCCCCTCCGAAACATCCCTGGAAGCTATATTACTTTCGAAATATTTAGAAACTTTTTCACTTAAAACTCCTTTGGAAAATTCCTTCTCTCCGAAATCCTGGGAAACCTGTCCATCCAATTTTACCTTGGAAACTTTCCCATTTAAAATTTCTTTGGAAGCGGCCGCTTTCCTAGACGATATCACTAACTCCTTTTCTGGCTTCTGTTGATTATTACTAGAGTCCAGATGACCACCAATCATCTGAAAACGATGTCCCTGCATTATTGGTGGTAACGCGGGACAATCCATCGAAGTAGCTTGTGTTAACATCCTTTTTTCTTTTTCTCTATTTTTCCTTTCCAAATATCTCCCCTTTATTTCCATTATTTCGGCTTCCAAACAGGCAAGTCTTGCCTCCAATTCGTCTGTGCCCTGTTCCTCCATCATAGGAATTACACTCTCGAATAAATACATGGAGTTATTACTCCAATCCAATTTAACACTGTATTTTCTCAAAAAATCTATTCCCAGCAGGATATCAGCCTGAAAACTGTGCGATTCTATCACAAATAAATCCTGCTGCAATATGATATCTCCGGGAAATTCTATTGGTACCTGTACTACTCCTGAGGTAGGTATCTTGTTTCCTTGGATATCCACTAAATTAATATTTGACTTTTGTATGAACCCCTTGACAATATCAGGTTTTATCAGGGTTATAACTGCTCCACAATCAATTAAAGCTAGGTATGGCTTACCATGAAGTCTAACTTTAATCACACTACATGGTTTTGGGTTCTGTTCTTCTGAGCACGTATATATCCCAACCTTTGACTTTCTACTTATTCCCAATTTGCCTGAGTTATGGCAGACGAACTCAGGGGCTGAAATCCGGCTGCTTTGGAGTTTAAATCTTTGTTTTGCTGAACGGCATAATTCTTTTTCCTTGGACAGGTCCGGGCTAAGTGTCCAATTTCATTGCACGTAAAACATCTCCTGTCAGGTGCTTTCTTTATAACATTGTTGTTTTGATATACCCGGTTTGTTTGATTTGTATAATTACCTGGGTTGTTGTTTTGTAAATTTTTCGCCCAGCAGTAGTTTGCTGTATGACCCGTTTTTTGACATTTTGTACATTTCCATTTATTATTTTTAGCGTTGTTATATTTTCTAGAATCTGCTGTCGTTGTACTGGTCACTAGTCTACAATGTTCACCTCTCGATGGATGTATTAAGTTCTCTATGCTTTCTTCTCGTTCAGCTATTTTTAATGCTTCCTCCAATGCTTGGGGATTTCCTGATAAAACCCTTTGCTTAATTGGCATCATCAGTCCTAACGTAAACTGCATCGTAATATCTTCTTCTAACTTTTTCTTTATAGGGTCGTCTTGCACGGGGTCTCCTGTTAAAGTTATTGTCCTGTTACCCAATAATTTTAACCTAGTCAAATATTCACGACACGTCTCTCCTGACCTTTGTCGACATTCGATAAAATTTTTCATTGCTGCTCCCTTGACATACTGTCTCTTGAATTGATCCTTTAATCCCTTTTTTAGTGTTACCCAACTTTTTGTATCTCTTAATATTGGTTCTGAATCTATGAACTGCTTTGCCTTATCTCTCAATTTTAAAAGCGTAATAGCTATTAATTGTGTGTCTGTCCAATTTGCAAGTGTACCTGTACCTTCCACTATCGTCAAAAAATCGTCGACTGGCGTTGTTCCATTATATACTGGCAATGAATCCAGTCCTATTACAATATTTCCATAGCTTGCTGGCATTCCAGGGCTTGATGTCGTAGCGGTTCCCGTGGTTGTAGCTGTCGTTGTAGTAGTAGTCATGGCGATGAAATTTTGCACACTAACACGTTATGGGGTGGTATCCACAAGTAAAATCTTCTTTTGTTCCAGAAACAAAAACCCCACACACCTTACACCAGTTGTAGCACCCACCCCCAACTTAGCGCCAAACTCCTGTTGTAGCGCTGCGGCTGGAGCCGGATATACAACCCACCTCGTGTTATCTCTATTCTGGAAATCCGAGCGGTCTAAATTTCAACACAAGAGGGTTGGCTACAAAATATACTTTTTGCCGGGTTCGGAAGATTCCCGTGTTGGTGGCGGACTACTATACTACCTAACTATCACTTTACTGATAGGCGCGCGACCCTGTATATACTTTCCTCAGGGGCTCGCCTGAAGCTGTCAAGTTTCATCTATCTCTATTAGTCGTATCAATAAACAACACAATTTTCAGGTATAACGTACACAATTTTATTTTACTTTTGTTAGAAAACTCAATTATTTAGTTATTACAGTTACACAGTTATCATCTTAAATCTGGTTTACAAATCTTTTACAGACTTTTACACACTATTACTAGTATTAAGGAGTCACCAACAACTTATTGGGCCATTTTTAACACTTACTTCCGCTTTAATAAAATACTTTTTAATACAATCTTAATCCCGACCGATTTCTAACATCAATTATTTAATTCAAGAGACTTTTGGGCATTAATTCACCTTAATGCCACTTTCCACTTATTTCACTTTAACTTTAATCACATTAAAATCACTACACTTTACTTCGGCCTATAACTTCGCGGATTACTTAGAGATTCGACGGTAACACTTTGGTGACTAGCTTGGAGAAATTCCGCTTCCGCTTAAATAGCCGAAAATTCCACTCTATTTCCCTTCCAAAACCTCTCCGTGACAATTTTATTACCATATTTGGACATGCATCATAGTCATATAAGGTCCAAAATCGCGTATTCCGGAGCAATCTAGGACACGCAGGTGTTCTATTACGCAATTTTTCGACGATCGCCCCGCGTTTTTCCTTATAAGGTCATGAATGTCTCGCGATGATTGAACCTTGCAGGTGTTTACTCGATCCCTTTTGTTTTAGGTCACACGTGTGTTGGGTCAGTGTCCTGTTATTGTAAGTGGGGGTGATGAACGCGGCATCTTCCCGGGGCTTTATTCATTAGTGTTTTGTCGCGTCCCGAGGTGCATTGGTGTTGGTAGAATAAATAAAAATGTTTTGTTTTCTCCGAAGTTCCCCTTATGAAGAATTTAGTTTGTTAATTAATCGGATTAATTCCACGTAAGTTTTTCTATAAATGATTTTGTTTCGCGTTTCCCTGGAATTTAATTTTGATACTTAGGTTTTATTTTAAGTAATTACTTCTACCCTCAATTAACTTTTATTCATTTAGACTAGTGTTTTACTCGGATTCTTTAAAATTTTATTTTAATAAAAATCATTCTTATGTCGTCCTTTTCCGTACCGTATTTTGAGGTCATTACAACTCCTCAAAATATGTATATTTATTGTGGTTAGTAAAAAAATGAACCAATGTAACTAAAAAGACCAATGTAATTAAAAATTATTTAAATATTTTGTGGCATTTAGGTAGGTAATGATCAAATAAATTTTAAAAGCAAAAGTACATACTATTCACAATATTTTAGGACCAAATAATTAGTAATTACCTTTGTTCGGAAACAACGAATACTTATTTCGGAAAATTAAGGTTCAAATTTCAAAACAAAATAAAAAATTAATAATACTACAGCGCAGTGTCGCCAGGTATCTCGTGAAATGTCACCAGATCTCTTGATCTTTTTGTGATTTTATGAATAATCTGGTGGTCCATGAAAATCTTTTTAAAAAAGTCAGTTTTCTGGTGTTACCAGTTTCGTATTATGGGCGGTATATTTTATATATCACAAAAAATCACCAGATCTGGTGAAATTTTACCAGACACCTGGCAACACCGCTAGAGCGGCGTGGGGATGAGGGGTAATGACATAACGGTTCTGATTGGTTAGGTTGGTGTCGCAGGCGACAGTACGTAGCTCTGAGAACGCGGCTTAAGGCTGACGCGAACCGCCGACACGTGGAAGGAAACTCTGATACATAAGCGAACATGAAAACCACTCGCAACCGCCGGCCGCGTGGAGGGAAACGTACCTTTTTACATATACACTTTGTTCTCATACTTATGTATTATTTTCCTTAGTGTGAAGATTTACAAAAATATATTAATAATCCTATAGTGTTGTATAGCTATAATCGTTCTTCAATATTATTATCATCAACATTTTACACGTTTAATCCCCTAACCGCTTCCTTAAGGTAGTGCAAGTAATTTTGACGAGTTCGATAGTTAGATGGCATCCCCTTCAATTCTGCCCAACTAAAACTATAGTGTACAATCCTCAAATTAACTATTGAATATTATTTAAAATTTTACACGTTTAATTCCATAACCGCTTCATTAAGGGAGTGCAAGTCATTTTGACGGGTTTGATAGTTAAGTGGTACCCCTTTGAATACTTCACAACTAAAACTAGAGTGTACAATCCTCGAATTAATTGGTCAGTGATTATTTAAAATTTTACACGTTTAATTCTATTACCGCTTCCTTAAGGGAGTGCAAGTCATTTTGACGGGTTCGACAGTTAAATGGCACCCCTTGAATACTTCCCATCTAAAACCAGAATGTACAATCCTCAAATAAATTGGTCAGTAATTATTTAACATTTTACACGTTTAATTCCATAACCGCTTCCTTAAGGGAGTGCCCAGTCTTTATGACTGGTTCGATAGTTAAATGACATCCCCTAGAATACTTCCCATCTAAAACTAGAGTATACAGGGTGTTATGGAAATGACGTATTATATTTAAATGGGTGACTCCTGGGGTGTCCTAGAGAAGCGCTACATATTTTTTTTTTTTTAAATCGAACGTTTAAAAAGTGGGGTAATTCACCCGTAAACCCACCCGGTTACTCCTCAGCACATTCATATATGATCAAATTACATCGCCAAGCTGTGTAATCAACAGATGTTCAAGCCCAATGTTGCCAAATGTGTAGAAAATAACTATAGATTCTTATAAAAATAATATTTAGTTTACCTAGTATCCAAATAGAAGTGAATCCAGGTGCCAGTACACTAGCAAGTAATCCAGGGCACAGAGACATCTTCAGGTTTTTGTTTCTTTTTCTATGGGAAAAGCTTTATGCTCATCACGTAACTTGATAGTGTGGAACTGCATAATAAGCTTATACCCACTAAACCCCATTCGGCCTCTTATTTCCAATCTCTCGGAACATTTGCACTAAATCACTTAAAGAAACACACAGACACCCACGAGTTTCCAATTATTTTTTTTTGCAGATATGCACTTATTAGATTACACAAATGCAATAAATACTAACGCATAATTACACTTTACAATAACCTACCGTACACATAAAACAACAGCACTATAGGATACAAATTATTTCGCAATAGAAATTCAGAAATAATAAAAACGTTAATTTCTAATGGCCTAATCAAATTTATTAAACCTTTACTGAAGAAGAATGATGAAATAATTATGTTGACCCTTCCATACTTTCCTTTCTAGTCTAAGCTTCCAACCAACCCTTTAAAAAAAAAATAGTCTCGCCCAAGCAGCGCGGGTTGCAATTACCGAGACTATCATTATAAGTGTTTCAGAAAGGAAGGATGTTTTCTAAACATCGACATTTAAAAAAGTATATTTGCGATTAGGAATAAATTAGATATAAAAAATAAAAATAAACTTGTTATTAGAAAGAATTGAAAAATTATGAAACGTCAAAAAACAAAATAACAAAAATTTTAAAAAATAATATAAACAAAAAAATAAAGCAAATATTAAAACCTAATATTTTATAACTGCATGAATTCCAGCCACTAACAACTTGTAAACTATTTTTTTTTGTAAAACTAGATTAATGATGATTCCTTGCAAGCTATTTCGTTTTTAGGGCCATAGTTTCGCCGGCTTTGGAAAAAAAAGATTTCGTTCTGGATAAGCTGGACAAATATTTCTCGCAATTGCGCCGCTAGAATGGAATCCGTATTACGGTCAGCAATTCTAGCCTTCTGGCAATTAAAATTGCACGGATTCATGCGCAGTACACCGTTCTCGATCAGCTGTCTCGCGTTGCCAGAAATTGGACACGCGCCACTTTCATTGCCATTGCCGGTGCAAGTCTGGGTAGAGATGGATTATTCTGTTACTTTTAAATGTTTATTAATTGGTCGCAGCACCTATGAACAGCTAATGGCTACTGCCATTTGTAAGTAGCAGTAGCTGCTTTAACTGACAGTCAAAACGAATAGGTTTGTCCATCTCTAATTCTGGGGGTATTTTAGAGATTTCGACACTACCCACTGCTATTCTGACTGTTAGCAAGGCGCCAGTTGATCGAGAACGGTTTACTGTGCATGAATTCGTGCAATTATAATTGCCATTGCACCGGAAATTTTTATTGTCGACTCTAATAAGGCTTTTAGCAAATGAAATCAAAAGCTTTCGCTCTTATTTTCTTGTGCTGGGAAAATTGAGTTTAAGATTACAACCTAGTTTTCTTGTTTTGTTATAACATTGAACATCGAAAGGTAAACATCGATGTCGACATCGATGTTTGACCTCTAACATCGATGTCGAAAACAGCGAACATCGGTAACAGAACATCGATGTTTCAAAAACATCGATGAACATCGCCCAGCACTAATACGTTCTGCAGAATGCAGATCAGCTGTTAATAATGAGCCGGCCCCGGTTTTCTAATAATGTTGTTTGAAGTAGATTTGTGTGTTAAATTGTATGTTAATACTTAAATCGGAGTTTAAATTATTAAGTTATTTGGACGGCAGTGCCCCAGTCAAGCAGTACAATATTGACCGACGAAACCGACGTGTTATTTAGACAATAAGGGCGTACTTTTGTCTACACAGTAGCACTTTAAAATACTAATTCAGATTGAACGGTACTTTGATGTGTTGTGACGCGAAAACTATGTGATTTTGTGTGTGAGTACTTGGTGTTTTTTATAAATTAAGTTGGTTTTAAATAAGTCCGAAAAGGTAAATAAAATTGCATTTTTTTTTAAAGGGTAAGTGGCATTTATAAACTCAGTCAGTTCAAGTTTATAAATCAGAGATTGTTTCCCAGCGAACTGAAATGAACGTAAAAGTTTATAATAATGTACCCTGAAAAATAAACAACTTGCAATCTGTCAAACGGTTATTGACTTTCTAAAGAGTTTACCCTGAAGATGTGACAACACTGTTGACATATGTTGCTTTGTTTACCTTCCTGACAGGGGCACAATGTGCTTATTTTTGGTTTGACATAAGGTCATGTACAGGGCATATTAAATTAAAGCGCCATTTTTGGATATTTTTCTTCAATTTGTTTTCATCTCAGGAATTGCCGATTTAAATATAATACGTCATTTCCATAACACCCTGTATAATCCTCAAATTAATTGCTCAGTAATTATTTAAAATTTTACACGTTTAATTCCATAACCGCTTCCTTAAGGAAGTGAAAGTCATTTAGACGGGTTCGATAGTTAAATGGCGCACTCTTGAATGTTTCACATCTAAAATCAGTGTGTGCAATCCTCGAATCGGTCAGTAATTATTTAACATTTTACACTTTAATTCCATAACCGCTTTATTAAGGGAGTGCAAGTCATTTTGACTGATTTGATAGTTAAGTGGTATCCCCTTGAATAATTTCCAACTGAAATCAGAGTGTATAATCCGCAAACTAATAGTTCACCCCCCCTGCATGACTTTCCTGCAAAATCAACGTAGTCGTATTTAAAAATATTGATACACTAATTATATAAATTTTAATCCTAACTACACACCATTCGAGACTTCTTTTCAAAACCCAGACAACATTTTAAATAGTTCATATTTATTAAAAATTTTAAAAATATATCTCCGCCTATGGACGATCGGTCATCTTCGGAATTTTGGCTGCCAACTTCACATCGGTAATCGTTGGCATGGTTCATTCATGATTTTACTTAGAATGAATTTTGGACCAAAAGTGTTTAATGTACTGATACCTAAACTGGCTCTTTCATCTGGAAACTTGAGACTTTTGCAACTAAGTAATACATTTCTATAGCTTGTCGTTTGGATCTACGGCTACGCGGTATCCGTGAGGGGAAAGGAAGCCAACAGATCATAAAGACATTCCATGGGCGTGCCACTATTATTTTAAAATTAAATATAAAAAAACTGAAATCTATAAAACAAAGTTGTTTATAAACTAACATAAAGTCTAAACAAGCAGAACTTTTTATAAAGAATGCGTTGTTCGTCAATAATAAAAATTTTTCCCTTTGCCACACTGTATACAGGGTGATTCACGACGAGCGTGCATTAGAACTTTATGGAGAACTACTGAATATATGTTCCTGAAACTTTGGGCATTTGGGTTTATCGATATGCTCTCTTTAACTAAAATATTGACATGTTTCTGTCATTTCTGGTTATACCGGAAGTAGCTGCCAACTCTCGTTTTTTAAATACAACATGGTAATTTTTATTACATTTTTCGATTAAGCATTAAATACTAAGCACATTTTATAGAAAATGTTTTTATCAGACTCTATTAGTTTTTGAGATATCTGGACTTTTTGTAATTATTTGGCAAATGCATGACGATGAAATAATCCATATAATTTTTTTACCTTAGCGCTTGGACTAAAAATTTTTTCTCACCGAATAGCTAGAAGATCATCAAGTCTCAAAAACATTTCAAATTTGGCATAAAATGTACAGGGTGGTCACAATTCAAGCCTCATTGTGAAAGAATTCAACCATTAAAAACTTTCTTATTTTAAATGGAACACCCTGTATATTTTTATTTAATTTGATGGCAAATTAGTTGTTCTTTATAAATAGTATTTACTGTCCTATACCTATATTAAAGCGTTTTCTCAAAAAATCCAATTTTATTCCGAAAATACTATTTGTTCAAGTGTGCTCTGAAAACAATTGTACTTAGGGGCTGCATACTGATGTCTATACGGAGGAAAAGTGATTGATTGCTTGAAAATACAATATTCTAAAGTTTTTCTTAATAATTTATAAATAAAATGGAGTTGATTGTTTTAAATTCAATGGTTTTAATATTATTTTTTTAAAAATAGCAAGGAAACAACGTTTATAAACTTTAAATTCTTTAATTAAAAATGTGTTTGAAAATTATACCTAATATCTTTTGATTATATTTTTAAAATATGTTCGAAATGATTGCCATTTACTTCCAAGCATTTATGTATTCTTTTCATCATGCTATTTCTTGTAGCATTCCTAATTTCTTGTGCAGTGAGAGATTGAAATACTGCCTTCACCCTTTCAATTAGATTTTCCTTCATGGTGATGGGACGCGCGTAAACTTTATCTTTAATGGTTCCCCAGATGAAAAAGTCCAGTGGAGTTAAGTCTGGCGAACGAGCTGGCCAGTGGAAGGGACCTTGGTTTGCGATCCACTGGTCATGAAAAAGTCTGTTTAGGGCAGTCTTAACAACTTGGACGTTGTGTGCTGGGGCCCCATCGTTTTGATACCAATCACTTTTCCTCCGTATAGACATCAGTATACAGCCCCTAAGTACAATTGTTTTCATAGCACACTTGAACAAATAGTATTTTCGGAATGAATAAAATTGGATTTTGAGTCTGACAAAAACATTTTCTATAAAATGTGCTTAGTATTTAATGCTTAATCGAAAAATGTAATAAAAATTACCATGTTGTATTTAAAAAACGAAAGTTGGCAGCTACTTCCGGTATAACCGGAAATGACAGGAACATGTCAATATTTTAGTTAAAGAGAGCATATCGATAAACCCAAATCCCCAAAGTTTCAGGAACATATATTCAGTAGTTCTCCATAAAGTTCTAATGCACGCTCGTCGTGAATCACCCTGTATATATTTGACTATAGGCCTTAATAAATTCTTAATTCGATATTTAATTTGATAATCGTAACTGTTATTATTTTTGCAAGCAGTACAAAGTATTTTATTATATATATTAATTAAATTTACATACTTGTTTTAAACCCTAGATATAACTTTTCGATAATGCGTCTTATTACACTAAAGTCAAATTTTAATTTGTCTGTAACTGATAACGAGGTCTTTTCTTGTCGGTAGACGATAACAACTTTTCAGGATTATTTGCTTTGCTTCATCTTCCTTGTGAATTTTTTTAATCACGCTAATACCAGCTCCTGTATACATCGAGACTCTGTCCAAATTTCGTTTTAACGGCAAATTAAATCCATTACTTCTGGCTTCCTCATCACAAGCCTTATAAAAATTAGCAATAATGTCCCGAGATTGGCCATGCAAAGTTTTTCCACGAATATATGCCATTGCAATACAAAGAAAAATGCAAAGAAGTTGTTTTTTACTATTTGCGCTATAATATACGGTAACCTCCACCGCTCGCTGCCGCTGGTCAAAAACCATAGCGCGTGTGTGCATAGCAGTGCCATGATTCTGGCGTATGTCTGCGGAGGCGTGTCCAAATTATTCACATATTATATTTTTGTCTCTGTTTAATGTCGTGGAACAAAATAGAGGCGAAAGTGATCCTATTAATCGACTAAATGTTTGAAGTAAATGCATATTCACATGTTGTCAGATTTGCTAGTAAAGTAGATAATTCAATTAATATTTTAATTTCGTCCGGTAATTAAAATTAGTGAGGTGTGAACATATTAATTAAAACTCAAAATACCTCTGTTTTTCAGCCTGAATAATAACATTTTCTAACTTTTGAACTATTACGTTAAATGCTGCATAAATAACAGGTATAAATAATAAATTTCATAAAACTTATTAGATTTTTGGTAAGTAATTTGACAACATCGATAATATCTTGTCTGCATTCTTTAAATAGTTTTGGTAGTCACAGAACGAAACGACAAGCTGTATCTACACGACATTCACATTCACCAGTGGCGTCCCGTTTAAGAGAAAAATCAAGAAAAATTAAAAGTTGAGGTACGCAACTGAAATTTCATATTTGGATTATTTTTTTAATTTGGAAGAACTTTTCCTTATAAGATTTACTATACCTTGTGATTTCGGAAAACGATATTTACTCCCACATCAAAAGCCGTACATGAAATCTGAAATAATATAATTTTCTGAGGACCAAATAATAAAGAATATTTCAGTATGTTGCATACTTTTTTGGACACACTGTATTGCTTTGTGGCAATTTTGAAAAATTAAAATACAAAGTGTTATGGAAATGACGTATTATATTTAAATGGGTGACTCCTGGGGTGTCCTAGAGAAGCGCTACATATATTTTTTTTACCAAACCCGAACAAATCCACCCGGTTATTCCTCGGCACATTGATATATGATCGATCATATTACATTGCCAAGCTGTGTAATCAACAGATGTTCAAGACCAATGTTGCCAAAACTGTGTAAAAAATGTAAAACTTTAGATTCTTATAAAAATATTATTTAGTTTACCTAGTATCCAAATAGAAGTGAATCCAGGTGCCAGTACACTAGCAAGTAATCCAGGGCATAGACATCTTCAGGTTTTTTTTCTATGGGAAAAGCTTTATGCTCATCACGTACCCTGATGATAATGTGGAACTGCATAATAAGCTTATACCCTAGCCTAAACCTCATTCGGCCTCTTATTTCCAATATTTCGGAACATTTGCACTAAATCACTTAAAGAAACACACAGACACCCACGAGTTTCCAATTATATTTTTTGAAGATATACACTTATTATTAGATTACACAAAAGCAATAAATACTAACGCATAATTACACTTTACAATAACCTACCGTACACATAAAACAACAGCACTATAGGATACAAATTATTTCGCAATAGAAATTCAGACATATTAAAAACTCTCTAGACTAGTCTCGTCTAACTAGCGCGGTTGCCATTTCCGAGACTATCATTATAAAGAAAAGTATTACAGAAGGAAATTCTTCATTTTATGAATATAACCTTATAAAACATCGAAAATGGCAACGCTGTATTTTTAAGTATTAACCCCAGCAGCAGCAGTCGCGTAAAGAATATGCAACCCGTTTCTCCAAGATCAGCTGTTTAAAATTAGCCGGCCGGTTTTCTACTGTTTTTTTCAAGCAGATTTGTGTGTTAAATTGTATGTTAATACTTAAACCCGACTTTAAATTATTAAGATATTTGTTCTTTTTGCGACGGCAGTGCCCTAGTCCAGCAGTTCAATATCGATCGACGGAACCAACGTGTTATTTAGACAATAAGGGCGTACTTTTGTCTACACAGTAGCACTTTAAAATACTAATTCAGATTGAACGGTACTTAGATGTGTTGTGACGCGAAAACTAATGTGATTTTGTGATGTGAGTACTTGGTGATTTTTATAAATTAAGTTGGTTTTAAATAAGTCCGAAAAGGTAAATAAAATTGCATTTTTTTCTAAAGGGTAAGTTTAAGCATTTATAAACTTTTAAGTTGTCCAGATCTGACGGGTGTCGTTCGTTGAACAAATGAGAACATACCTGACCATTTATAAACTCCGCGGCGGTTCGTTTGAGTCAGTTCAAGTTTATAAATCAGAGATTGTTTCCCAGCGAACTGAACGTAAAAGTTTATAATAATGTACCCTGAAAAATAAACAACTTACAATCTGTCAAACGGTTATTGATTTTCTAAAGAGTTTACCCTGAAGATATGACAACACTGTTGACATATCATATATACATATATATGACATATATACATGATGCATACTCTGCTTTTCTAAATTTAATTCACAATTACTTTACTATAATTTTTCCTGTTAACAAGTGTTCTTTACAAATGAAGAATTACTGGATTACAACTGGTATAAAGATCTCATGTAGGCATAAGCGTATACTGTACTTTAAAAAAATTAGAGGCATCATATCTAATAATGTGTTTAATAACTATTGTAAAATTCTCAAGCAAGTGATTAAGGAGGCTAAAAGATTATCAAACAGACAGTTTTTGATTAAATCCGACAATAAGGTGAAGGCAACATGGCAGCTCGTCAAAAATATTACCGACACTGATAAAGACAAGTCGGTTTTGAACAGTTTTTCAAAAAAGTATGATAGTCCATTTAAGATTGTAAATAATTTGAACAAGTTTTTTGTGAATTCTTGTCCTGCTATAAATTCTTTAAAAGGGGATGTTGATACTGCTGCTAGCTCTGTACAATCGGTGTATCTCAGTCCAACAACCCCTGATGAAATCGCTAAAATAATAAGTGGTCTAAAAAGTAAGAGATCGGTTGGTGATGATGGCATCCCGGCCAGTGTCCTTAAGGAGATTGCAGTGATTATTTCGGAACCATTATCTTTTATTATTAACCTATGTTATAAAACTGGTATATATCCTGATCTCTTGAAGAACGTAATAGTTAAGCCAATTCATAAAAAGGGTGAAATCGATGATGTGAAGAATTACAGACCCATATCTCTTTTGTGTAACATAGGCAAAATCTTCGAAAAAACAATCTATAACCGTCTAGCGGATTTCTTGGAGAAGCACTCTTTGATTTCGGAAAATCAGAATGGATTTAGAAGGGGGAGGTCTACCATAAGAGCTATCTATCAGGCACTGTCTAGAATTTTAGATTCACTCAACAACAAAAAACTTACTATGGCCATGTGTATGGATCTGTCAAAGGCATTTGACAGTGTCAATCATAAAACTCTAAGTATGAAAATAGAGAATTTTGGTATCAGAGGAAATGCTTTGAATTTAATTAAATCCTACCTATCTAATCGCACTCAACAAGTAATTGATAACGACAATTATGGTAGACCTATAGCCTCAGATAGAGTAGGAGTCAGTAGGGGAGTACCTCAGGGTTCCATTCTGGGGCCGTTGCTTTATATTCTATATACCAATGAACTTTCCGATATAGCGGATGAATACACGGTGCTGTATGCGGATGACACCACCCTAATTTTTAGCGAAAATGACTCTGATGCGATATTGATTGGGGTGCAGGAGGCCTGTGACGTTCTCGACAGGTATTTCTCAGCCCATGATCTTCTGTTGAATGTATCTAAGACGCAATGTATTGTGTTTGGCAGTAGATCAGACAATGCTCTGACTTTCCAGTATAGGAATAATAAAATTCAAACAACGGAAGAGATTTCGTTTCTGGGTGTGAAAATCGATAGAAGACTGGATTGGAGAGCGCATGTCGAGAGCTTGGCTGTATGCATTTCGAGGTACTGCTATGCATTGAGGGTCATTGCAGGGAATGTGGGAGTTGACGCGGCGCTGTCTGCTTATCACGCTTTCATTCAGTCTAGAATACGGTATGGTCTTATCTTTTGCGGTAATTCCCCAGAAATAGAAAGAATTATGATACTACAATAGAAATGTATAAGAGCGGTTTTTGGAATGAAACAGCGTGATAGCTGCAGGGAGATTTTTGTTGGTAGAGGAATTTTGACGCTTTGTGATATGTATATACTGGACTCTTATATGTTTGTGTGCAATAATAAAGACTTATTTGAAGACTCCATTATTAAGCACAATTATGTAACTAGAAATAAGACTAACTTGTTGCCGGAAAGATGTAATTTCACTTACATACAAAAAAATGTCACTCACTCAATAATTAAAATATATAATAGTTTTCCGGAGAGTGTATGGATCCTACCGCATCGCCAGGCCAAGAATATAATATCCAGATATTTAGTTAGGAAAGCATTCTATTCCTGGAATGAATTTTTGACTGACTGTGATAGAGCTTGTCTTGGACTGACGTAGGTGGGATTTTCTTTATTTTTCTTTTCTATATTTTTCTTTTCTTGTTTATTTATTTATTATTTATGTTTATTTTCTTCTTTATTTATTTTTTGTCTATTTGATGTGGTTTATTTTGTAGTTATTTTTTCACTTGTTTATTATCATATAATCATTTTGTACTTTGTTTACATTGTTCTATGCCTTAAGTGGCTTTCTTGAATAAAAAAATTGTTATGACTATGACGATGACTATGACATATGTTGCTTTGTTTACCTTCCTGACAAGGGCACCACGTGGTCATTTTTGGTTTGACATAAGGTCATGTATAGGGCATATTAAATTAAAGCTTTTTGGATATTTTTCTTCAATTTGTAATCATCTCAGGAATTGCTGATTTAAATATAATACGTAATTTCCATAACACCCTGTAGTTACTTATTTGTAAATCATTGTAGGGGAGGCGCAAAATAGGGACTTGCCCGAGGGTTTAAAAATCGATGATCGGGCAATATTAGCGGTTTTCTAAACCTTGGTTAATAATATACTATTAACGATGAACATGAACAACTATAATTATAATAATATATTAATTTGAATCAATAAAATTGGCTGACCAAGTATTTAGGTATTTTGGTATTTTGACCTAATTTGAATCATTTAGAGTAGGACACATTCACTGTTTAGATATTGTTATGTTTCCATTTGTTTTAATTTGGTTTAATTAAGATTGAGGTTGAATTAAACTTGCTAACAATAGGCCAAAAAAAAATATTTTGTTCTAATTATAACACCAGAAACAGTAGTAGCGAATAGCGCCAGCGGTTGAATGAGTAAACCGATTTAATCGAGACTTTTATTGCTTTGGGTCTCAAGCTCCAATATATCCGTATATCCGAAACGGTAAGAGATACGAGTTCGTTTAAATTAGACCAAAGTTGCATTTTTTAGTAATAATTTATAATGTGCTTACAGTGTTGCCAAATAGTTTTTAGTTTTAGAGATATTAAAGGAAATCTGAAATCTCGTCAAAATTATTTATCCAAATACTCGAAAATTACTGATTTGATAGAAAATTGTTTCATTTATAAAAGTTATGGTTTCTCATTCTCTACCAAATGCACTTAACGTTTTCTAAAAACGACGCTTGACATTTAAGTTATTACTACCAACTCAGATATTTTCAATACGAACCTGAAATTTTTTTCGGAGGGTTCAATTTGTAATTCCATTCAATTCACACAAGTATATTTTCTGATGTTTCGATGCTTAAATGTTATGTGTTAAAATGTGTTAAATGGAAAATATTTTTTTTAAATAAATTTAAAAATCCAACAATTTATTTCCAACAATTTTATTAAACTTGAATTCTAACAAATTTAAACATACAGTTATGAAAATAGGTGTTCAAAATGGTTAAACTTATTTTGTAAGCACTTCTGCGCTTTATAAACAACCTGGTTCTGCTTACTTTGATGTTTTTTTTAACAAATAGAATTATTACACAATTCTATTTTAGGTACTTGGATTTCAATTAAGATTTGCTGTGGATGTGTTGTCAGCGATAAAGTTGCATTGCATCAAATCGGTGATTTTCGAGGTATTTAAACATGTATTTATTTAGGTAGGTATGTTCAATAAATTTAAAATAAAAATAATCTTGTAGCTATTTCTGTTTATGTGATTCGATAAATCATTAATTTTTTTTTAGTTTAGGAAATCGATAATCGAATAAAATTTCTATTTTTTATTTCTCTTGAATAATGTTTGAAATTTTAACTCGAACATCGTATAATTAAAATTTAGTTTTTTAAAAACTTTAATTTATTGATTATAATAAATACAAAACAGAATTTAAACGAAAAATAGTTCTTTAAACAGTGTGTCAAACACTGCTAAGAAGAACAATACTTAAAACTAACAACAGTGCTCAAGCACAATTATACTAATCTAATCATCAGTAATATACGTTATAAACACAACATACCCTTCATGATAAATATAAATAATTTTATTCTTATCTTGAATTTTGCAAAAGTTCTTATATTTCTACTATTTTCTGCTAGTCTATTATAAGTTTCTTGTTCTATCATTACTTTTATCTTTTATATATGTTATCATGCGTTCTAGTATAGTGACTGTGTACATAATCGGAAAATACAATGTCAGTATTAGATTTTTGGATTCTATTAATAACTTAATAAATATTCAGTCTGCTTCAGTTCCTGTATTTTTTAAAATTTCATGACGGTTAAGTCCTTGCCCGGCTACCAGCATGTGTGTCATAATTAACTAAATATTTTATAACTTCATTTTGTAATACTTACATTTCTTCAAACACGACCGCACCACTGGTGCCCCATACCGGAATGAGGTATATAAAATGGGACAGAAAGTAGGCATTGTACATTTTCATTTTACTTGTCTGAGTTGGTAATTCCTTCATCTAAACACTACTCCAAATTGAAGTTATTTTACTTCTAATATAAGAACTGAGATCAAGATATTTTATTTGCGTGGTTAAGCCTAACCACATATGGATAGGCGGCAGTGGTTCGTCGTATATTTCTGTTATTCACCGCTCGGGGCGCAATTATGAGGGCAAGGTGAGCCGGGCATTTTCCATAGAAATATCTGTAAAAGAGAGTCAAATCACCAACTGTCTTCGATGTTCCAGGCTGTCGAGGCTCTTTGTCAGCTCGTGGTCTTCGATCAGACGAATGGCTCTCCTTTCGATGAAACCCAGTAGTTAGTTTCTTAACCAATAACCTAAACTAACAGCATGGATCCTAAGCTACGGTTTGTTTGGACGGTGCGCGACGCAAAGCAGAAAGTCAATTATACGCCGCTGAAGTCTAGCAGATATTAATAATTAATATTAAATATTAGAAGCCGCTCAAGTAAACTTACAAGATACCAGAAAAATCTGTACGTCGACGTGTCCGTTCAAATAAATCTCGATTTGATTTCGACGCAGCCCTTCAGCTGAACTCATAGTTGCAAGTGCTAAAAAGGTGCTATTAACGTACCTCATTTTGTTTATTATTAATAATTTCGTAACACATTTCAAAATATGAAGCAATAAGTTTTCGTCAGAACAAGACGAAAAATTGGTTGATCTCGCGCAAGAACATCACCCACTGATCACAGTTTAATTGTTAATTTATAAGCTTCCTTCGGACATCAACTGGGAAACATTCTTCAGCTTCGTCTTTATTTTGGCTACAGGAATTTAAAACAATAAGGGTAGTTACAAATGTAATTTTTTCCCATTTTTTATTAGAGTAATTAAGATAAATTATTAAAAAAAAAATGTGCCTGCACATATCCATTCACCAACATGAACTGCATTTTATTTTTAACAAAACACCCTCTGTTTAATAATATAGGAATAGCGCAGGAGGAGTATTTTGGGACCTTTGCGGAAAATCTTTTCATGGCGGCTAACATTGGCGTAACTAGAATGATTTTCTAGGGGGGGGCTGGCCCCTAGTCTAGTAGGATTTTAATGGCAAGTGTCACTATGACGCGCCTGCGCAGTAGGACCTACAAAATTGATGGTGAACATCCCATCTATCACTACTTATGGCTTCGAACTTCGGAAACACTGGGGTGGGCACCAGAGCATTCTGGGGTGGGCACGGCCCACCTGGCCCCCCCTCTAGTTGCGCCTATGGCGGCTAAGTATTTTTATGGCTTGGTTACAAACTGGTTTACAAAGAATATGCTCGTTTTAAATAAGAATAAAACGAATATTATGTTGTTTAGAACCAAACGTCAACAGTGGGAAAACCCTTAGCTTTAGAAATTGATGACAAAGAACTAAATCTCTCAGAAGAGGCGAAATTTTTAGGAATCATGAATGAACATTTGGACTGGTCATGTCATATAAATAACTTGGCGAAAAAACTAAATTCTGTCTGTTATGGAATGCGGGTCATTGGTGGAAATGTGGAGGAAAGAGTACTTACTATATTATGTAAACTTTGAATCCGTCGTAAGGTCATTGGTGGAAATGTGGAGGAAAGAGTACTTACTATATTATGTAAACTTTGAATCCGTCGTAAGGTATGTTATTATATTTTGGGGAAGTCATAGTTTAATTCATAGCATTTTTGTGCTTCAGAAGAGGGTAGTGAGAATTATTAAAAAAATCGGATATAGCGATAATGACTGTGTATTCTCTTTATATGTATGAGTGCTTAATGTTTTTCTTTAAACATAGGGAGTTGTTCAATCTAAATACAAACCATGAATATAGTACAAGAACATTAAATGTATCATACCATGTACATCCATTAACACTAACTAAAAAATGTCCACACTATGAATGCATAAAATTATTTAATGCTTTGCCAAATAACATCAAACAAATACACTCACAAAAAATATTTAAATTAGAGATCAGAAAATTGTTAATAGATTTGAACCTCATAACTTGAGAGATTTCTGTATTTAGTATTTAGTACAAGTTATGATGTTTTTTTTTGTTCTCATTGATATGTGACTTCATTTCTTTTGTGTTCCATGTGTTCATGATTTGAAATAAAGTTTATTTATTATTATTTATTTATTATTAAAACAGAGTAAGGTCGACACGATAGAATCGGTTATCCTGATTTGTTCTTTGGCGCACAGTTCTAACAAACCGTAGTATCCACAAATATGGCAACTACATTTTTTTTGTTATAATATATAAAAATTAAAAATTAAAATTATTTTTTTTATTATTTTGTCAATGATATTTGAAAATGTACTTATAACACTATTTGAAAATTTAAATATTCTGATAATTTTCGGTTTACTGGGAGAATTACCAGATATAATAAACATTTTATTTGTTAATTTAGTTAACACAGTTACGAGATCCTTATCCAAATTGCACAAATCATGAACGGTATTCTGATCATAACCCGAAGCCGAGTTACGATTCAGCTCATTGATAATTTCGTTTACTTCTTCCTCACTTGTTAAGTCTAAGTACAGGGTTACACATTTTTGACACTTTTGATGGGTATCTCGGTAATTATTGAACTTATCAAAAAACTGATGTACAGGGTTATCAATTTAGTTTGTCCCACTTTTAAAAGCCTGTAGCTTTTTTGTATTTTGAGTTAGCTCGTTCCTTCAAAAACAAGATGTAGCTTTTTTAGCCAAGTTTTGAGTGTTGTCAAAAATGAGAGTAGTTGTCATATGTCCCACCGAAAAACAAAATATTTTTTTTTAAATGGGACACTCTATATATCAGAAGCACATTAGATGGCGCCTTGTCTTCCGATCTCAAAAATACACATAACATGCTTCAAGTGAGTAGTAGAAAAACAATTTTATTAATATTGGCATAACTAGAAAAAAAAACAAAAGTTTATAATATTAATTTAATATTATAACTGCGGATCGTACCCAACATGTCAGGATTGGTAACGTCATCAGCGACCCTGCAACTGTGCAATTTGGCGTGCCCCAGGGTACAGTGATGGGGAATATTTTGTTTAACATTTATATAAACCGCCTTTGTGAGCTTGAAGTGGGGGGAAAAATCATCGCCTATGCAGATGATACTGTAGTGATTTTTAATGACAGGACGTGGCAAAGTACAAGAGAACGCATGAAATCGGGTTTCTCTAAAATAAAGCTTCTTGGATACTTTCAAATTAACTTTAAATATTAAAAAATGAAATTATATAGCTTCCTCAATAACATCACCCATCAGATTTTAATCAAATAATGTGCCAAAATGTCGCGGACCCTCTCTATGAAGTCTCGTTTGTAAAGTATTTGGGAATTGTAATAGATAAACATTTAAAATGGGATCAACACGTGCTTTATTTGTGTAAAAAAATCCGATGCCTAATCCATAAATTTTATATCCTTCGAGAAATATTAAATAAATAATGAATTCTTATGATCTATAAAGCACTGAGGTATGGAATCATCGCTTAGGGGTAGTCATTTAGAACATCTAAACATTGTCCAAAATTATATTGTGAAGTTAATCCTAAAGAAATCCAGACTATTCTCTTCTAATATGCTCTACTCATCAGATCTATGTAATATTAAAACATTGTATGTTCTGGCGGTTTATAGCTACCTGTATTGGAATGGAAGACTTAAAATGGACTGTATCCATCATAATTATATGATCAGAGGTAGTGCTGCACATATGCTGAACATTCCTTCCTCAAAGACAGATATAAGTCAACACTTCATGACATATCTTGCACCAAAATTATTTAACTTAATTTCATCTAGTATAAGAAATTTTAAAAGATTAAAAAGTTTCAATGCGCTGTTTAGAAACTTTTTATTTTCAAATATGGAACTGTTCATGAAGCAGTTTTAGTGTTTTTATTCATTGATTTGTTTTACTTCACAGGTTAGTGTTGTTTTTATTTTTATATATATAATTTCAGCTTTAAAACTAATATTTACGAGCTAAATATACAGTTTATTTTAATATGCACATACAGGTGGCAACACCTAAGGGCATTGTATTTACAATATAATGATGAATATTATTATCCTAAGTTATTTAAGTTGACATGTATTGTAAAATAATATGTAATAGAACAAACCCAAATAAATAAATAAAATAAATAAAATTTTTAATAAAACTATTAGTTTGAATCTGAATGATGTCGTTTTCAATTCTAATATACAGTTCATTCAACGAATATCACGATGTTATACACAATATTTTTAATATAACCCCAAAATAAGAAATCAAGTCTATAGTACCCGATTTTCCAATCCATTGGACATATTTTGTGTTTAAATATGCAGTTACTGGAGTGATACTGTATGGCGGCGCACCATCTTGATGCCATATTAAATTTCTTACGGTTAGAATGGGTAAATTATCTAAGCGATCATTAATTTCCCCCTGCAGCAAATTTAAATACCGTGGGCCAGTTATGGAATCTTCGAAAATTATTGGGTCCATAACCCGATCACCAATTAATCCGCACCAAACGTTAACACTTTGTCGCCCTTGAAACTGGATTTACTGAATACTGAAAGGATTTTCGACTGACCAATGATGCATATTTCGGCGGTGGCAGCCCCTACTGGTAGAAAAGTCCATAATATAGAATTTAAAAAGTTAGGGTTTTTTCTTTTTTCGTCCATTATATATCAACAAAAATGCAGCCTATTTTCCTATTGCATAGGCGTTGATTTTGGCACTCATGTAGGCTTGTACGGACGGAACTTATATTTTTTTTAAATCGTTTCTACTGAACCATACGATATAGGCAGCTCTCGTAGTATATCGGGTATAGATTTGTAGGTAAATGCACGAAAATAGGCTAATACATTAATTTCCATTTCTTCCGTAGTTATTGTGTTCCGCCTAATTATTCGTTTTTTCTTTATATCATCAGTCTCGAAAAACGTCTTTTTCAGTCGATAAAATATTTTCTTGGAGGAACCCGTGTATAGAGAAACTGAAGCATATACCACCTAAGTGCTAAGGTTACACCGGCCGTTTGACGGAAAATATCAGACAAAACACTTTTCCCCCACTGAATAATAATATCTCATATTAGTTGGTTTTTACAAAATAACTTTTCTACAAAATTCAAAACGATTAATAATGCTGAGAATGACAGACTGAAATATAAATAAAGATAAAATCCATAGTAACCAAAACAGTAGAATCTTGCTGCTTGATGGTTTTTAACAATAAATTATTTTTACATATTTTTGTCAATGTTTGATGGAATGAAGAAAATAATGCATATGTGTGTTATATTCTTGAGATCGGAAGGAAAGGCGCCATCTAATGCGCTTCTGATATATAGAGTGTCCCATTTAAAAAAAAAAATAATTGCTCTTCGGTGTGACATATGACACCTACTGTCATTTTTGACAACACTCATGCTACATCTTGTTTTTTGGAACACAAAATACAAAAAAGCTACAGGCTTTTAAAAGTTGGACAAACTAAATTGATACATGTATATGTTATTTGGAAGAAACTAAAAATGATAAAAGCAGAACAAATATTCGCTGGTTTGCCACGTACTGGTAGTAGAGCAGATTGTTATTATTGTATGGTGGCGTTCCTCAGAAACAGAACAGCAAAATGAGATCTTACAGAAGAACCATGTAGTGATGATTACTATCCACTTTCTGGATTGAATGGACATTGTTGTATCCACCATACACCCTGTATTTTCCTAAATTAATAATCATGCAACACAACTAAAAGCTTAAAACTTAAATCTCAGGAAGCTCACGTTTTCCAATAATTACCTTCTTTCAAATTACTATTTTTCTATCTTGAATAATCAATAAGATGAGGATCTCATTATTAATTCCATGATGCATTTTTCCCTAATAGTATACTTTCTAAAGTTTTGTTTTAACGACTCTTATTCAAAATAAACAGTTTATTTGTCACGTATGAATGTCCCATTCACACGTTCAAGCTTCTTAATAAAACTGATTGGCCCAACGCAGGATTATTCATTATTCTTTTTCACTTAGTTCGACTCTATACTCAAACGTCTCTTGTTCTTATTTTTGTTAATTATAAATAGACATGAAATAAACATCTTAACAACAATACGACTTACTAGTGACAGTTTTTGCAAATAAACCAGTATCCCAACATAAAATTGGCGCAGTTCGGTAAGGGTGTGCAGAAATCCACAATTCTGCAACAAGTCACGGTTTGTGTCGGGAAAGGCAACTGATAACCAAACAAATCGGCGAGTCTCAACTCCTTAGACTTCGGGACCAGTTCGCAACACGGGGAAGATCTTCAGCCAAGGCAAGCAGATCAATAATCCGAGAAGACGAACAATTTGCAAGGACCACTAGAGTAAGTCGTACTTTTCCTTTCTTTTTCCTATCCCACCATTTATAATTTTTGCTGATAAAGTTCTCTACATATTTTTATATCTTATTTTTGTTTCTCTTTTTGATATTTTTTCTTTTTCGTTTCGACACTTGTACCTCTACTTTGTACTTTAATTTATATATATACATAATTATAAAAGAAAAATGGCAACTTCGTCAACCAGTACTGCAAATAGTACAACTAATATATTAACTGATAATAATGACCGTACCCCTGCTACTCCAGCAGAAGTTATTTACAAATTATCATTTTTGTGTTCACTAATTTCAAAATCTTTTGATGGCACTCGCACCGAGTTACACGAATTTATTTCAAATTGTAATAATGCGTTTCGATTTGCAAATGATCAACAAAAGGATGCATTAATAGCATTTGTAATTTCTAAAATCACGGGTAGCGCTAAAGCACAATTAAGGGATAAAACTATTCAAAGTTGGGCTCAATTAAAAGGGTTGTTGTTACAATTATATTCAGACAAAAAACACTATACTCAATTAATGGAAGAACTTAACACCATTAGACAGAACACTAACGAGACAGTAAATTCTTTTTATAATAGAGTAGATAAACTTTGCACACGTTTATTGAATTGTCTAACATGTCAAAACGAAAACGAACGTGTAGGACGAGTCGAAACTATTAAAGAATTGTCATTACAAAGATTTATTTTGCATAGCAATCCCGATATCTCTAGATTTTTACGAGCCAAAGAACTAAAAACCTTATCCGATGCTTTTAATTCTGCTATTGAAGAAGAAAGAGCACTTCAAATTTCAAAATCTAGCTCATCTTCTTCTTCTTCTTATACACACAAATATTGTAATCACTGCAAAACGAAAAGCCACTTTACGAAAGATTGTTTTAAGAAAAGAAATGTACCAAAGGAAGTTCATTTTAATAAACCATTTTCGAATGACACCAAAGGTCATAAAGTTTGTAATTATTGTAAGAAACAAGGGCATATTATTTCAGAATGTTTTAAAAGGAAACGAAACAACGAAAATAAAAATAATTCTAATAATTCTGGTAACACTCTACACGAGGGGTTAAATCGCGTAAATTTAAACGAAGTAACGTCCGGGAACAGCGTCGTTTCCACGGACTGGGAATAAACGAATCCGACGTTCAATCACAAAATTCGCGAAATAAAAATATCTTTACACTCCACAAGCGTGACCTTAATAGTAAATACGACTCTCGCTCTGTTTATTCACCGCGTGGATCTAATGCAAAGGTTTCAAATAAATTCTCTAAAGAAACTCGTCAAAATTTTGCGAATCTAAACTCTTTAAAAGAATATAAAATATATCTAAATAATAATGATAAAAATCCTTATCTGGAATGTCATTGTCAAAATAATTCGTTTAAATTTCTAATTGATACTGGAGCATCAGTATCTCTCCTAAAAAATCAAGAAAAATTAAATAATCTCGTTTATAATCTGAATACAAACGATAAAATTACTTTAACAGGCCTAAGTGCCAACGCACCTGTCGAGACATCAGGTAGCTGTATTTTAAATTTAAATTTCTCCTCTCAAAAACTCTCCGCTAAATTTCATTTAGTGACCGAAAATCATAATTTGCCACACGATGGTATCTTAGGTAACGATTTTCTTTTATCAAACGGAGCCGTGATAAATTTAAATAAGTCACAATTGTTTCTTGCATCTCTCGAAACACCGATTAAACTATTTTGTAAAAATGAAAATAGTTCTAAAGCTTTTACATTAGAGCCCCGATCAGAAACTGTCATTGAAGTTGATATTTTAAACCAAAATATAACCGAAGGCATCTGTCCTCAAATAAATATCGCGGAAGGCGTATATTTAGCAAAGTCTCTTGTAAAAGTAAATAATGGTAAAGCTTTAACGACCATCTTAAATACTGCAAATAGAAAATTAAGAATTAATAAAATACAATTAGAGCTCGAACCATTTCTAGAGAATACTTCTCGAATTTTAAATTATAATGAAAATAATTCAATTAATATTCAAGACAGGCTTAAACTCTTACACGAGAACTTACGCCTGACTCATTTAAATTCTGAGGAAAAACGGTCAGTCCTTAATATATGTGACGAATATAATGATATATTTTTGTTACCGCATGATAAATTAACATGTACAGAAGTCCTTAAACACGAAATTAGAGTAACTGATAACACACCGATCTCTTCTAAAATATATCGATTCCCAGAAGTTCATAAAAAAGAACTAGATAAACAAATTAATAAAATGCTTAAACAGGGTATTATCAGAAACTCGGTTTCCCCATACAATAGCCCTCTCTGGATTGTTCCGAAGAAACGGGATGCATCTGGAGAACAAAAATGGCGCATTGTAGTAGATTTTCGCAAATTAAATAACGTGACGGTAGGTGACTCATTCCCCCTTCCAAACATTGAGGATATCCTCGATCAACTAGGGCACTCAAAATATTTCACCACCTTAGATTTAGCATCAGGTTTTCACCAACTCCAAATGCACAAGGATGATGTTTGCAAAACGGCTTTCTCCACTCCTTCAGGGCATTACGAATATTTAAGAATGCCTTTCGGATTAAAGAATGCCCCTAGTACTTTCCAAAGGTTGATGACAATCGCCCTTTCTGGTCTTCAGGGTCTTCAATGCTTCACCTATTTGGACGATGTTGTTATTTTTGCTAGTTCTTTGGAGGAACACTCCGATAAACTCCGTAATGTCTTTGATCGTTTGAGAACAAATTCTCTCCTCCTTCAACCTGATAAGTGCGAATTTATGCATCAAGAAGTTGCTTACTTGGGTCATGTCATTAGCGATAAAGGAATATCGCCTAACCCTGATAAAATAAAGGCAATTAAAAATTACCCAACTCCTCAAAATCCAAAACAAATCAAACAATTTCTTGGCCTCATTGGCTACTATCGTCGTTTTATAAAAGACTTCTCGAAATTTGCAAAACCACTTACTTCCCTATTAAAAAAGGATGTACCTTTTATTTGGAATAAAGAACAAGACTCTTCTCTTGACTATTTTAAAGACATCCTTACGAAGGAGCCCATCCTTCAATATCCTGTTTTTTCTGAAGATTTCCTGCTGACGACCGACGCATCTAACTATGCAATCGGCGCAATCCTTTCACAGGGAGAAATTGGCAAAGACCTCCCTATTGCATACGCATCACGCACCCTGAATAAAGCTGAATGTAATTACTCCACAATTGAACGAGAGCTACTAGCCATTGTGTGGGCTGTCCAACACTTCCGCCCATACCTTTATGGTAGAAAATTCACTATTCTTACTGACCATCGACCGTTAACCTGGCTCTTCAATTGCAAAGATCCCAGTAGTCGTCTTATTCGTTGGAGACTAAAGCTCGAGGAATATTCCTATGAGATTCGTTACAAACCGGGTAGAATAAATTCAAACGTTGATGCTCTTTCTAGAAACCCAATACAATTAAACTCGTTAATAAAAAATGAAAAATATTCAGAACGATATAGCGAATTTATTAAGTATCATTACGAGAATCAAAGTATTCCCGACATAAAAATAATCAAAGATAACTTATTTTCTAAATTTCCTAACGCTTTAATTTATTCGAAAGATCTTGACGATAATAATACGTATTCTGAAAATCTATCAGTACTTTATGACTTCACTAGTCTACAAGGTGATCAAATAGAACAGTATGATTCTCTCCTATTAAACTTTGAGAATAAAACTACTTTCCTTTTGATTGCAAAATTAAACCATTTCGACAAATTAACATATAATGATTTATTCCATTCTTTGTTAAATCTAAGAAATTCTTTACAACAAAATAAAATAACCGAGATATATCTAAAAAACCCAGTGGAAGAAATTCCGCATCTAAAACAAAATATGTTTAATGAAATGTTAGAATTTTTGTTCTCGAAAACAAATATAACAATTATATTAGTAAATAGACCACGTTTTATGCCCAAAACTCGCGAAGAAATAAAACAAATTTTTAGAGATAACCACGAATCTTCTCTAGCCGGTCATGCAGGCTTCTTACGAACTTATAAACGCATAAAAGAAAACTATAAATGGCCTAACATGAAAGGCGACATAAAATATTTTTTAAAACTATGTCAATCGTGTCAAAGAAATAAACACGAAAATAAAGCCGCACGCGCACCTATGGAGATTACTACTACAAGCGAACACCCCTTCCAAAGGTTAGCATTAGATGTAGTAGGTCCTTTAGATCTAACAGAAAACGGTAATAAATTTATAATTACTATGCAAGACGATCTTACAAAATATTCTTATGCAGTTCCCGTCCCTAACCATGAAGCGAAAACAATCGCAAATGAATTAGTGAAATTTATTACTATATTTGGAATTCCAGAAAGCATCTTATCAGATCAGGGCACAGATTTTACATCAAACACAATAAAAGAAGTAAATAAACTTTTCAAAATAAAACACATTCTCTCAAGTCCTTATCATCCACAAACTAATGGAGCATTAGAAAGATCACATCTTACTTTAAAAGAATACCTAAAACACTACATTAACGAAAAACATACCGATTGGGACGAATACGTTCCATTAGCCATGTTTACCTATAATACACATTTTCACAAATCTACAAATTTCAAACCTCATGAGCTCTTATTCGGACACAAAATTGTTATACCTAATACTTTAAACGCTAAACCAGAATTCAAATACACTTATGACGATTATCACTCCAATTTAAAACTAAAGTTACAAAAATCCTTTGAAATTGCAAGGGACAATATTCTTAAATCAAAAGAAACCTCAAAGGTTAATTACGATAAGAAAATAAACATTTATAAATATAAAGTAGGCGATCAAGTTTTAATTCAAAATAAAAATCTTAAACCAGGCATTAGCAAAAAGTTGCAACCAACCTATAAAGGACCTTATAAAATATTAAAAGTTTTTCCAAATCAAACTGTTAAATTGCAAATAAAAAGAAATAAATCCGCAGTTTATCATCATAACTTACTTAAGCCGTTCTTTTCAGATGACGATGATACTGACAACCATCATACTCTTGACTAACCTATTGACCTCTACCTATGCAAATGATTTACCATACCACATTAATCCCATCGATAGCAAAACAGGTATTTTCTTCCATCACATTGGACAAGTAAAAATATCACACGATTATTTTACACTTTTATCTTATACTAATATTAGTATCTACGAAACAAAACTAAAACTCATTCATAATATCTATAAAAAATCTACTCCTTTATGTAACAATAAAAATTTAACTTTTCAAAGTAAATTTTTATGTAAAGAACGCGTTGAATTATTTCAAAATTCACAGAACACTTTAAACGAAAAATTTGATTCTTTAAGTCACTTAACAGGACACGGAATACAATTAGATGCTAAGCGCTCCAAAAGAGGGTTATTCGACGGAGTTTCATATGCATTTAAATGGCTTTTTGGCACACCTGACGCAGAAGACGCGAAATATTATAATGATGCAATCGAATCTATTGCACAACAAAACCGCGATATGCAAATATTAGTTAAACAACAAATTCATATAATCTCCGATGCAATTTCAGACTATAACAAAAGCGCACAAGCTCTTCGTTTAAACGAACAAAAGTTGAACGATAACATAATTAAATTTAATAAATTTTCTGAAGGTACAGTAACCACTATAAATTCTCTTACTTATTTACAAACTATTGTCGATCATTTTAATTTATTATCTCATCTCATAAATGAACTAAATGAAGAATTTGACGTAATTATATCATCTATATTATTTTCAAAACAAAATGTTTTGCACCCATCTATTATTACGCCTAGACATTTATTAAATGAACTTTCAAAAATTAGAATTAATGCCAATTTCGAATTTCCAATAAACAATAACAACATTGAAAATGCTTATAAATATTTCGAAATTTGTGAACTTTCAGTAATTTACGTGAACAAAATTTTAATTTATGCAATAAAAATTCCTTTAGTTACAAATGAACTTTATCAACTGTATAATCTTATTCCACTTCCTATACAGTCCTTTAACACTACCATATACTCATATATAAATCCTTCTTTTCCTTACCTCTTGTTAAGTACGACACGAACATTTTATGGGCACCTTAAAGACCTATCATCCTGTAAGAAGTCACCGCCCTCCGATTATATCTGCTCGCACGTGACCATTCACCTAGTCAAGGAGAGACCTACCTGCGAGACCGATTTGAAATTACGACAACCGCAAAGTATACCTAAAAGCTGTACGACGAAGACAATCAAATCCGAAATTGAAATATGGCACCCATTGTCGCCAAATCAATGGTTGTATATCCTAACTGAACCAGTGGCGGGTACAGTTAGCTGCGATGATTCCACGCCTGTGCTGGATTTCGTACTACACGGCACCGGACTTTTCACCTTAAAAGCAAAATGCAAATGTTATACTCTGTCTACGTTATTGGTAGCCACATCAAATTTGTCTGCCAATTATAGCAATTTCATCCCATCAGTCGATATAACTAACGACGACTGTTGCGTCCAGGAACAAAAGTTTTTACAAAGTGAAAAAATGGACACCATCAAGCTTAACAATCTTAATCTAAACGAACTTCGTCATGCACAACATAAATTACAACAATTCGACGACCAGCTTCGACAAAACATTAATCAACCCTTTATAGTTCATCACTCTAAATGGTACAATGTATTCTTGGGAATAATAGCAACCGCCATCCTAATTATCTTATTCTGTTGCGGATGCTGTCGATGTTGTCACTGGAGACGTTTCCCATGGTTGAGACGACTTTTCAACTCTGATCGATGCCAATACCTAGTTTGTATAAACAGTCATAACACCATAAGTAACAATGACGTACACTCCATGGATTGGGAGCCTCAGCAAACTTTACGCAGACTCACCTCCAATGATGTATTCTCCAACCTTCAAATGGACGTTGTATCGCTGAATGAACCAGATTCACAAAACGGCGATCCAAAAACTTCAAAGGACAGACGCAAAGAACGGAAAATGTTCAAAATTTAAAAAACTTTTCTATCTTATCCGATTTATTTTATTAATATGAATAACTTTGGTTAATTATTATTATTACAATGCTTTTGTATTTTATATCATACATACTCTATATATATTTACACTATACTTTATAAAATATAATTTTATCATATTTTAATTAATATTGAATAATTAGGAACAAAATATCTTACGTTTAGAATCTAGATCGCTAACAACGATTATTTCATCTATCTATATTTAAATACCTAGGATAAATATTTCCAAATATTTAAGTTATTATTGTATTATAATATGCGAAACTGTATTAATTTTACAGATATAATATATCTTAAGGGTTAAATATTTAAGAGAAAAGACAGAGACAATTTGCAAATTAATATTCATATGTCAACTTTTACTTAACTTATTGGAACAAACAGTTTTATGTTTTGATAGCGTGATTGCACCCTTATCAAAACACTTAACGAGGGAGGATTGTTGTATCCACCATACACCCTGTATTTTCCTAAATTAATAATCATGCAACACAACTAAAAGCTTAAAACTTAAATCTCAGGAAGCTCACGTTTTCCAATAATTACCTTCTTTCAAATTACTATTTTTCTATCTTGAATAATCAATAAGATGAGGATCTCATTATTAATTCCATGATGCATTTTTCCCTAATAGTATACTTTCTAAAGTTTTGTTTTAACGACTCTTATTCAAAATAAACAGTTTATTTGTCACGTATGAATGTCCCATTCACACGTTCAAGCTTCTTAATAAAACTGATTGGCCCAACGCAGGATTATTCATTATTCTTTTTCACTTAGTTCGACTCTATACTCAAACGTCTCTTGTTCTTATTTTTGTTAATTATAAATAGACATGAAATAAACATCTTAACAACAATACGACTTACTAGTGACAGTTTTTGCAAATAAACCAGTATCCCAACAACATGTCACCCTCAATATAACCGGAAATAAAAAATTTATTCTCTTAAATAAAATCCACTCATCTTGTACGAATGGTTCTGCTGAGAGAAAAATAAGGGGCAATTTCGGGTTTGTTCGGTGTGTCCGGGTAAACTGGATTTCCAGGGTTGAAACAAAAAATACACAACCATCTACCCTTAGGCGGTGGTGAGCAAGGGCTCTTTTAAAGAAAACTGGACAAAATCACCCGAATGTTTTTTTTTGGGAAAGAAATCCCGGTTTCTTCATGATCGCTTTGAAACAACATTTGATTCACGCGTGCTCGCCCGGTAATGGCCGGCGGAAAAGCAAAATCACTCTCATAGAACCGGAAATTTCAATAGACGTTATTCAAATTTGATTGGTTCAAAACCGGCTGTAATCATCGCCGAATAAAAAGGTTCTGAACGATATAGATTCTACGATCTTAACAGGGATTTACTTAGGCAACCAACAATTTAAAATTTACCGTCGACCTTTCGGTGAATCCAGTACATCTTTCAACAAACCAACACAGGTAAGTATCAGGAAAATGTTAAACTCTACAAACTTAGTTTATATTCCTAAACAATTTACTGGCCATATTTAAGTAATTTTTTTACGGATATTAAAGGCTGAACTACAAATCACTAAATTCTCCTTCCCATCGAGTCTTGATATTTATTTTGACTAAAAGTACCAAAAAGTATTTATTAGCTAGGCCAAGCTGTCTTATTCTTTGGAAGTATATTACCATCAAGAAAGAAACCCTCTCCAAATAACCTCGCTGTATAACTGGTAAATATAAATAAAATCTATCAATCTGTAGTTTTTGCACTTTGGCCATGACCACTGACTTAAACGCAAGCAATCAAAAAACCGTTATGTCGCAAAAGCATGTAACCAAGTTCGTAATAGAATATACATGTTGTAATTAATTTTTTAGGCTTTAATGGTTTTTATTTGCTGAATTTTTATTAAAGAACGTGTCTAACCTAAAAGTGATCGTGATCTAATCAATAGTAAATTTAATATCATTTCTATGTACCAGTATCATGGAAGCACATCCGAGTTTTGGATTGTGGGATTATGTAGTCGTAATTATAGTGTTGCTTATTTCTATTGCAATTGGAATATACTATAGGTTTACTGGTGGGAAACAGAAAACTGTACAGGTACGTACCTACAAAAATGTAGTTAATATTTATCCCGTTATCCGGTATCCCTCTTGAATATGTGTTATGTAAGTGTAATGATGGGAGTATTTGCAGTGGCGAATATTTTCCTTACTATGCAAAAATCTACCTTTGTACACTTAATAGTACGATTACTTTTTTCAAGAGTTTGCATTTTAAATCAGATACTTAATACTTTTATTTCATCTTCTGGTTCACGTTTTTAGATTCTTTTCAGAGCTGGAAGAAGTGTTACAAACAAAAAGTAATTCTCGTCATTCCGTTTTGATTTGGGCTAACGTACTACGCGGATGGGAGAAGTACTAAAAAATACTAGATTAATATTTTACTACTGTAAGCAGTGGCTGTTTCCTGTCCTTATGCTTTTCAATAATCGGCACCCGAAAGTTGGTAGTAACAATCCCAGATTTATATAAAAAAAGGTATCAACGTAAATTGGCGCCACCGTTAATCCGGCACTTATGGATCAAATAATCAAAGTTTATCTAACGGAAAAAGTATACCTATTAATTGTTTAGGAAAATAATTATTATAAGTAGGTTCTTTGATAGAATTTAAAAAGCAAAAATTACCTCTTAAAATAATTCGTTTATTAGTATAGGGTGTTCCACTAATGCCGGCGAGGTACGGTATTATAGAAGCCATAAACCTGTAGAAAAAATTTTATTGGCTAAATTGACCAAGAGAAATTGATGGAAAATATTGAAACCGATCGACCCCGGGTGTGTTATTCACCTGATGGAATCCATCACTCTGGCTGTAATCGTAAAATTTTGTGGTACGACCCTGTCTACGTTGTGTTTATTTTGCAGGTTCTTTTAAAGTTTGGGACAACGGTAAGGTTGCTAGGTTTTACCATTTATTAGCTTTATTCCTAGTATGACGTTTTTCCCTAGGTCCTGATGGAACTTCGCTGCCAGGAGTTTAAATCAAAGAGAGTTTAACCATTCACTTATTTATTACAAATTAATATTTTACCAGATACAAACATTTTATATTATTATCATAGTAATTGTATAACCAGTTTCAGTCCCATAATTTGGTCCGTCATTATTCACCAATATCTGTCTGCGACAGAATGGTGATGATTTACCCCGTTTACCATAGTACTATTTATTATATGTCTGCGATAATAATAGCATTGTTACCTGTCCTCTATCTATTATGTCTGCGACAATAATAGTAGATATCCGATATTTCTATCTTGCTTTTTACATGAAGCTTTGATCTGCGACCATTTTATTTACATTACTCCCCTGGTAATCTGCAATTTAGTTTGTTTCATATAACCCCATTTTCGTGTATGTATCTTTTATTTAATTTGCTTGTCGTTTTGATATGTAATATTACCTCAGTTGACGTACACGTTTAGTATAATAATACTACGTAGTATAGTGAAAAGCTGAAAGACAACTGTCCAGTAGTGGTGTCCTACTCTCGAACATTTCAATATAACTCATAAAAGTGTAATAAAAATTAGGAGCCTGCCACTTTTCTTCTCAAGCGAGCATTGTTTTTCATATACTGGAAAGTCGAACGACACTATCCGGTAGTGGTGTCCTACCGTCGAACATTCCCGTTGAACATTCATTCCTAAGAAAAACCCATCACGCCTTTTTATCTACACATGTTATAAATTAACGTTCTACAGGCAACATCATACCGAATGATTTTAACCCTTTTGGCAACAGCGCTAACCTGAGGTTACTCTGTTATACATAGGTAACCCTTTTTTAGAATCTTCCCCCATTTCTTTACCGCGGATTACAGATATTATTCGAGGAAGACTTTATTACTGCCTAATAAAGACCTACCTTTGTTTTCACGAACCCACTCTAAATTTCACCCAGGGTAGACAAACATATGTTTCTGAAAGTGACTGACCTAATAAATTACGACCCTTTAACTTTAAACGAACGCAATAGTGTATTGAGTTATGCCAACAAATGGTACCGTTTTGTTTTGCAGACATTTTAGGCGTGGCTTAATTCAACCCTACTATTTTTACCCTAAGGAATGTGGCGTCTTGAGATTCCTTCGTTGATAAGTCGCTAAAATGTTAGACTTTTGGCTGTTTTAAGCTTTTTAAATACGTGTATTTTACGCGTGTATTACTGAACCTAAATATATTGGCTATTTTATTTTCTACATCGACATGTTTTTAGCGACAAGTAGGCCCGGGTCCGGACCGATTCAATATTTTCGCAATTACTATTATATAACTAAAAATTCAAATTCCTTCGAATTATCACTGTTAAGGATTTCATTTAATAACGACTATAAAACGATCATTAATTTTTGCGAAAATATGTTTCTAAGACTTTTTCGTATCATCGATAATTAGGGTGGGGGAAGCGTGTAAAAAAATATTTTAAAAATTACTGTATTTTCCATACCCTTTATCTAAATTTAATCAACTTAGTCGCGTTTTAAATATATTTTTACAAATATTAATTTCTTTCTTAATTATTTAAATTTTTTATTAAATTCATCCGGTGTTGGTCGTGATCGCTAGTTCACACTGCGTCTTCTAGAGGGTGCAGTTTACCCATGATGCTGTGTTTATAAATTTTCTTAAAATTAAATAGCCTGATACACTATTATATTACACAAAAATAGCTATATTTTTTTCGCAAACCGTACCGTTATTCATTTTCGAGTTATTAACAATATATAACAATTTTATTAAAAAAATTAATGTTAGCTACACTTATTATGATATTCATGAAAAAAAATGTTGCCAATCCTGATAGATGCTCTGGCAACTTTGATATTAAGTTAATTCGACATTTAAATAAAAAATAACAAAGTCAGTTTGATTGCCTTTAGCTATTTTTTACCCGTTAGGCAAAAGCATCTTTTTTCACTATTAAACGAATTCAATGTAAAGATTGTTTTGCCATCTATTTAGTAACAATATCCAATAATAAGAAAATGTATATTAATAAAATGTTTTGTTTTTTGTTGGGTGTATTCATTGGTCTATTCCACACTTTGTCCAAAATAGAAAAAAGTTGATATAAAGCCAACATCAAAAGCACAAAGTAACTAAAGAATATTACAACAACTAAACTAAAAAAAATTAAATCGAAAATTTTAAAGGCAATCAAACTTTGTTATTTTGTAAATAATAAACGAACTTTTAAGTCCACAAATAATGCCAAATTAGCTTAATATGAAAGTTGCCTACCGTCGATGGAATTAGTAGCGTTGGTAAAAATTTTGTTTCCTTGGATATCATGACAAGCATTAGTTTTTTTTTTATTAAAATTGTGATTTGTAAACAACTCGAGAAGGAATAAATACTTTTTTACACGTTTCCCCCACCCTTATTATCGGTGATACGAAAAAGCTTTAACAAAATTAATGGTTTTTATATCCGGTATTAAATGAAAACCTCGAAAGTGATAATTTGAAGAAATTTGAATTTTTAGTTATATAATAAATATATACTATAATATAATGGCGCTCCCTATAGGTCATATTGACAACGTGGAAATGTTCCATCATTACACAAACCCGAACACACACACACATAGTTTGTGGTCGATTAGTAAATGATTTTTTTGCCCAGGGACATAAGGTTTATGGCTTCTACAATATCAATATCGTACCTCGCCGGCATTAGTGGGACACCCTGTATATACTATTATTTGCGAACTATTTTTTAGCTTTTGCTAGTACTATGGTTCGACACTGCAGGTAAACTATAATATATAATACTATAATATATATAATATAATATATAGCGACGGCTTCTTTATTTCTTGCAAAAAAATTTTTTTTTTCAAGTCATCTTTTAAATTCGATCAAAGAATAAAAATTGAACTTTATATCCAATAATTGATAAGCACTAGATTTTAATTATTATAGTATAGTATATCACTAGATAAATAAATGTACTAGAACTGGTATAAAGGTACCGAGTGCGACAGTCCTGACTAGAGTGCTATCGATGCAATATGTTTAATCTATAATGTAAACATACGATAAAAGTAATTATTCATTCACAATTATCAGCCTCGTCGCGCTGCCGGCTGCTGAAATATTCGTCAGCGCCTTATATTTTAGTCGGTCGTCCATTAGGAATGTTGGTATTGCAAATAAGAACGAAAACTTTTTTTAGGGTTTGTTATACATACTTTAGCTATGAAGCCGGCCACCGCGTGTTACCTACAAGTCGATAGGTTTATCTGTAGGTACGAAAGGAATGCGGGCAAAAAAATTTCTGCGGTTAACAATGTTGTCACATATATTAAATTTTAATTTAATAATCTCTTAGCAAGAAAAACCTAAAATTAAATTTCTTCTTCTTCTGCTGCATATCTATTAATGGATGTTTGCGATCACATTTGTCCATTCTTCCCTATTACGTATGGTATTCATTAGTTCCTGCATTGTCCTCAGTCCCGTCCACTGCCTGACGTTGCGGAGCCATAACATCTTTTTCCTGCCAATTCCTCTCTTTCCCTCAATCTTCCCCTCAATTATCAATTGCAGGAATTGGTACCTCTCGTTACGTATTACGTGGCCGAGGTATGCTGTTTTTCGACGTTTAATGGTGTCCAATAGTTCGCGGTCTCTATTGATTAACCTCAAGACCTCATCATTCTTTCTTCTTGCGGTCCATGGTATCCTCAGTATACGCCTATAGATCCACATCTCGAATGCTTCCAGTTTGTTCATAGTGTTCATCTTCAGTGTCCATCCCTCCATACCATAAAGCAACACTGTCCAGACATAACATTTGACGAATCTAATTCTCAAGCCAAGATCAAAATCGGTATTGGTGAGCACCTTTTTGAATTTCATGAACGCACTGCGGGCACTCTCGATCCGGCATCTGATTTCTGTGTCTGATTCCCAGTTTTCACACAGCCACGTTCCTAGATATTTAAATTTATTTAATCGTTCTATTGGTTGATTGTCATATGTTAGGCTTGAGTTTTGATATTCTTGTGGCTTTCGAGCAATTATCATGAATTTAGTCTTCTTGGTGTTGATATTGAGACCCATGTTCTTACTGCATTCACCGACAATCTCAATCTTCCATGTTATCTGCAATCAGAACTGCATCGTCCGCATAACGAATATTGTTGACCCATACACCATTCACCTTAACGCCCATGTTGCGTTCTTCTAGGGCTTCCTGAAAGATGGCTTCAGAATATAAATTGAAGAGAAGTGGGGAGAGAACACACCCCTGTCTTACCCCTCTACAAATTGGTCTTGTTTCTGTGCGATCGTTACCAACTCTGACGTCAGCCATTTGGTCCAGTATAGGCTTTGAATGCAACGGATGTCTTTTTGGTCTATGTCCAATCTATTTATTATTATTATATTTTGTGATGTTGGACTCTGTCGAACGCCTTTTCATAATCGATGAAACACAGCATTATGTCCTTTCTCTGATCGGAGCAGTTCTGAATTAGTATTTGAGTCGCAACTAATGCTTCTCTCGTACCTAGGCCCCGTCTGAATCCAAATTGTGTCTCCGATGTTTCTTTCGCATTTTATTGATATTCTGTAGTGGATAATCTTAAGGAATATCTTCAGTGTGTGACTCATGAGGCTGATTAGTCTGTGGTTCTCACATTTTGTTGCATTGGTCTTTTTTGGCAAGGGGATAAAATTCGATGTTAACCATTTGGTCGGATATTCGCCTGTGTTGTAGATTCGATTAAATATCGTCTGAAGAACCGTGATGCTTTTGTCGTCCAATAGTTTGAGCAACTCGACCGGTATGCGGTCTGGGCCAATCGCCTTCCTATCTTTGGATGTGCTGATCGCTCTTATAATTTCCTCCTTTGTGATGGGAGGTCCAGAGAGATCTTTGTCGGCTACATTTTCAACAGTAGGTTGCTAATATAGTTTTCCCATATGATTTTACGCTGTTGATCAGCCTGAGCTAATTCTCCCTGATCGTTTTCTACATTAGAGAATGGACTCTTTCTGTATACTCCTGCCGTCTCTTTTATCCTTCTGTGTAGGTTGAAGTCATCGTGTATTCTTTGTAGTTGTTCTAGTTCTTCACACTGCTGTTTCAGCTACTCATTCTTAGCGGTTCTTATCTTTGTTCTAATGACTTTCTGGATTTTTTTGTATTTATCGCCATTCCCTTTGTTCTTGTACCCTCTTCGTTTCTCAAACAGCGCCAGTATCTCATCTGTCATTCAATCGTGTTTTTGTGTTTTCCGCTTATGTCCCAACTCTGCCTCTGCAACATTGGTCATGGCAGCCTCCATTAAATTACATTTACGCATTTAAAATAAATTGTATAGGTATATAAGAAACCAATATTCTATTATAGTTTCAATCTTAATTTCAATCAAATTAAAACTTTCTTCCTTATTTATTTGGATATTTAGCGTTGTCAATAGTTACAGGTAGCTAGAGCTAATTTGATAGGTTATATCCTAACCAGTTGATAGCACATGCGTCTCTTGAGACACCCGATGGGCAATCGGGCTTGTTCGGTGATGTCCGATATTTGATGGATCTACTCACCCAGTTGAGTAATGAAAGAAAGGGCAATAGTTATTGTAGTGTGTTAAATTGTGTTTAATAAGTAATTGTTCATTGCGTCGTTTTTTAGAGTGTTATTTTAAAATTTTGAACTTTGTGATAATGAATGAGTATACTCCTGGTAAAAACCTTCAGAGTCAGATCCGTGAAGTAATTGCAAATGTTTATAGGGTATATCAAGAGGAATTACAAATCAATATATTTAAATTGCCACTTAAGCGACCAAAACTGAAAAATCATCATTAATCAATTAATCATGTAGGTAGCTGTTGTTTCCATGTAGAAAATTTTACATCTCGTAAAAAGTAAATTTTTGAACCTTGATAAAAATAGTTACCTACCTTCAACACACACAAATTTATATTTTTTGACAAACCTCATACTACCGAAAAAATTTAACATCTGAAAGTTACATTTTAGGTTTTGGATCATGTAGAACTTTTTATAAAGAATAACTTTTTCTCGTAAAATTAATAATAAAAAAGTTTCCCATATTAAGTAGACACAGATACCGGATGTCCTGCTAAGGTATCTCGATAACTATTTGTTCTACAGCTTTCAGTGAAAACAAATTATTACAAAAGTGACACAGAAGTATACTAAAATTATTTTCAACTTTGAAATTTGACCGCTAGATAGCGTGTTTTAAATTCATGATCAAAAACTTATAATAACTCATAAAATCAATATTGATTGTATGTCACGTGGAACTGTTTTGGACTCTCCAATTAACACTCTACAGACTATTTATTTGACGTTTTCGTCTATCTCCTAAAATAAGGAGTGGGGGAAGGTTTGATTCGTGTGAAGAGAAAGTTCGATAACTTCCGAATATTTATCGAACTTTTGAAGCTATTTGATAGCCGAATTATTATAGACTATAATAATACTTAAGTTCTAGTTTAAGACTGAAACGCTAGATGGTGTTTTTTAGTGTTGTGAGCGCTTGAGCGAAAAACCGCTTGATCACTCGATTATTGAAATAACCGACATCACTCGATTATTAAAAAAACCGCTCGAGTTATTTATTCAGGCGAAAACCGTCGCTCGTCACTTATCTTTCGTTACTCGTCTTTCACTCGATACCCGAGCTTCCCTTGACGCCGACGGAAATATACCGCTGTAGTGTGATCGAGTTAAAAAACTGCTCGTATATTCGAACAGTTTTTCGCTCGATAGGAAATAATCTAGTTAAAATTCGGGCGAAAAACCGAAAAATATCGCCGTTAACTCCGGTCTAAGACGATGTTCAAGATTGACGCTGAGCAAGTACACGACATACGTCTTCCTTAAAGGCACATAAACGAGAAGGTGCATATAAAAAAGTATGCTGAATCCCTTAGCGGAGTCATCGCGACATGATTTGGTAAAGTTTTGTTTTAACTGGCTAGCCAGCGGAGTAGTTTAGGTCTCCGATTGTAAATATTAAAAAATTAAAGGATATAATTTTAAAATTTTTAATTACTATAAAGACGAGAAAACTTCTCAAAAATAACATAATAATAGAAATTGGTAATGAAAAATAACAAAACGAACAAAATGGCTAACAAAATATATAGAAAAATTCGTTGGTAATCTTATAGTAAACATTTTTAAATCTAAACAGGAACTTTTTATTATTAAACTCAAGAAGACTTCTCAAAAATAACATACATTATAGGAAATGTTAATGGAAAATAAGGAAACGAGCAAAATAGTTAACAAAACATAGGTATCGACAAATTTTTTGGTAATTAAAAGTAAGCATTCTTAAATTTAAACAGGAACTTTTTAGGTAACTATGAATATATAAGTACATGAATTTAAAAAATAATAACCAATTTTCTTATTTTACCAGTAGCGTAACTAAGCCTAAATTTTTGAATTGCACACAGTGGGCACCTGATAATTTAAAGTGGAAGAATTTGACAAGCTATTTTAAATATTTACTTATTTTATGCTCGTAGATTGAGAAGGATGTGAAGAAAAATAACTCTTGGTAATACTTTTTGTTCGGGTTAAAAACGCACAATAATAAACCCGAACAATAAATACATATTTGTGTGATTTTTTGCAGTTTTTTGTTTGGTATCGAGACACGTGGTAAAAATTCATTATTCACAAATAAATAAATTTCTGGAATTTTTTTGGTGACACTATAATTTTAGTAGTAGTTACGTGCCTGCTAAATACCCGACCTGATCACACGTAAAGGGCTAGGCAGCCCGTTAAGCAGTCGGTGACGTCATCGCTTGGTAAATTGGAATTTCAGGCGATTCACTCGAGCGATTAACTCGATTATTAAAATCGCTTGAGTATCAAGTACTCGATTATTAAAATCGTCGGTTTTTACCAACACTAGTGTTTTTTGATCGCTTTAGTAATTTACTCCAATTAGTTAGTTAGTTAGTTAGTTAGTTAGTTAAAAGAAAGCATAACTTTTTCATTTGCTAGTCGTATTGCTCGTCGCTTTTCAAACTTAAGTTATGAGCAAAAATCTATGTTTTAACATTTTTCAATGATAACATCAAATATTCGTAATAATAAGTAAGCCATACAAATGCAAACAATAAAATTGACAATTAGCTGTCATTAGTTTCACCGTAATTTGTTATTTTGAATTCTAAAATTGTGCCTTTGTTGTTAGAAACATATTAAACAACTTGAAAGTTGAAAATCTCTGAAAAAATGAAGGAGGTGAATCCTCGCTTTATTTTAAGATGAAAATGTGGTATAAAAGTTTTTCGCATGTTGCCTCGTTTTCGAAATATAAGGAACAATGAACTCATATGAACAAAAGTCAAATAAATTGATGCAAATATTTTGCATATTTGTTGGAGATTTTCGGGACTGGCGCGAATCGTATTAAAACCATCAATAATATGCAGTCGAAGGTCTTCTTCAGTTTCAATAGGAGTTGTATGTATAGGAGTATAAACTAGTAAAGTGCTCTATTCCTTCATGTTTAACAAATTTCATTAGAATATCGTTTGGCATTAATGAATAAAATGAAAAATACAATATTTTTTTAACATCCTTCATTTTTTCAAAGAGGTTAGGAAACACCCTGTATATACTGGCCGTGTAATGAATATACGGTTATTTCCTGTCAGGAGTACACTATAAGATATCCGGAGAGACAACATTTTTGGCTGATGGTTTTTTAAGATGCGTTTAGCAAGACAGTTGCGAATACCTGGACAAGTATTATCGATACAAACTCAAACTATCGGCAAAAGATGATGTCTCTCAGGGTATCTTACAGCGTACGCCTGACAGGCAATAATAACTTTATTTTCAAAGCATTGAAAGTACACGGCCAGTATTTCATATGCTTTAGCAATAGAATACGTCCAAATTATTTAATCTGTTTTTAACAACAAAAGCACAATTATTAGGGTGAAACTAATATCCGCTACCTAATTATCAATTTTATTTTTTGGATTTTCATGGCTTACTTATATTATTAACGAATATTTGATGTTATCATTTAACAATGTTAAAAAATAGATAACATACTGTGATGAACACGGAACAACGATACGGGAAGGCGAGATAAAATATTTAAAAAGTCGAATTTTCTCAAAATTAAATTAGAATAAATTAATCGGATCGTGCGGAAAAGTTTATAAAATAAAATTAAAATTAAATAAAACAAAGGTTTTATTAATAAATGTTGCATTCGTAGAATTATAAATTGTTTAGAAAAATTGCTAAGTATTCGAATTAAATTCAGGGAAAAACACGGAAAAACCACTTATACAAAAATATTTTAAAATAAAAACTTACGCGAAAGTTAATCCAATTAATTAACTACTCAAAATTCTATAAAAAGAAAATAAAATGAGACTTCATTTTATTTTCTCCATTGCACAGACCGGGAACTTCAAACCTCGACGCACGTTTAATTGATATTATCTCGGGAAAGATTCATCCACCCTCGAGAAGCCGATGCGTTCTCTACCCCCCCGTTACCACAGAATTAGGGCACTGACTGCTCACCCTCGCGTGACTAATAAACGAAAGGGGTTCTTCACGCCACCTGCAAGAAACAATAAATTACGTCAGCGCGTAAGATTTATGACTTCTTGAAGGGGAGCAAGGGTCGATTCGTGGAAATCACGCGTAAACTGGACACAGAAATGACTCACTGAAGTAGGGACACGCGACTTTGGACCTTATATGCCTATAAATAATCGTTTTCTTGACATCTATTCCGGGAACTGCGGAAATTAATGAGGTAATAAAACTGTCACCAGCAAGGGTTGAGGAAGAAAATAGGGTGGATTTCCACTATATAAGCCGGCCGCTTCGACGGGAAAAGTTAGTCACCAAAGAGTTACCACCGAAAAACCGCCAACAGTGAACGATTCGCGAATGACCGGAAGTAAAAGTGTTACGGGAATTTAAAGTGAAATTAAGCATTAAGTGCGAATTAATGCCGGAAAGTCTCTTGAACGAAAAGTGTTAAAATTCGGTCGAAATTCTGATAATTGCGAATTATAGTAAAAGCGGAAGTAAGTGTTAATTTATGGCCAAATAAAACGTTAGGTGACTCCTTAATTTTAACTGTGTGTCGAAATTTTAAGAAAAGTTTATAATCCCCTTTGTAAAAGTAATACTGTATAGTTGAAGCTTGATATAATAAAAAGGGTGTAACAATTATAAAATAATAAAAGTATTTAAAGAGATTATGGTATAACGAAAGTGTTTTAACATATAACTGTGGGTGGAGGGGAAAAGTAAAGGATTTTGAGAATTTCACGTGTTTATATTTTTAAACTTTACAAATTAGAAAATTATACAAATGTCGTAATATTATGTGGCGATGTCGGACGTCGACTAGCTCGCCGTACTGTTCTATTGCTTCTCTCCGAGTCACGTACGCAGTTCCACATCGCGTGTTCACAAAGTTCTACGATCCGCCGCTAGGGCAACTGGCCGACGCGTAATTGGTAGACGTCACATGTCCAGGCCCGGAATAAGTACTTAACATAGTCCCCCGCCTTGAAAGCTTACAGGGTTTCAAGCAAAGACGTGGAACATATATATATAAGTTCATTGTGTCACATATATGTTAATATTAGTCTTCAAGCGGCAAAGCACAATTTTTCACTACAGGGCGTCTTATACTACCGGATACAGTTTTAATAGTAACGGATCGGATGATATCGTCACTTGCGGGATGAAGATTTGCTATTCTTCCTAACTGCCACTTTAGTGGTGGAAGTCCATCTTCTTTAACTAAAACCATGGTGCCAAGCTTTAACAATTGCTGACAGTTCGCTTCCCATTTCACTCGCTGCTGGAGATGAGGTACATATTCTTTCGTCCATCTTAACCAAAAGTGTTGAATAACTCGCTGCATCATTTGGAATCTCGAAAGACGATTCTCGTTTAGACTTAGGTAATCGTAATCGGGTATTGTTGTTAGTGATGATCCAATCAGCAGGTGTGCAGGAGTAAGGGAATTTGTGTCATTAGGATCATGGGATAGTGGATAAAGTGGCCTTGAATTAAGGCAAGCCTCTATTTGATATAATACCGTACAAAATTCTTCAAATGTTAAGGAGATGTTACCCACTACACGTTTCAAGTAATACTTAACTGATTTGACGCCTGACTCCCAAATACCACCAAAATGGGGGGCGAGTGGTGGAATAAAATTCCATTTAATTCCATCGTTTGATAGGTCTTTACAAATAGATCGATTGTGATTGTCAAAAAACCTTTTTATTTCATTATTGGCGCCTACAAACGTAGAACCATTGTCGGAAACAATTTCCGCACATTTACCGCGTCTTGCCATAAAACGGCGAAGTGCAGCTAAAAAACACTCTGTTGTAAGGTAGCTGACAACTTCTAGATGTATTGCCTTACTGGCGAAGCAAATAAAAGGTGCTACGTAAGCCTTAGTGGTTTTGAAATATGTATTTAAGCTAAGGAGCTTACTCCTTTTGTGAACTCTTGTAGAATTGGATAGTGGATAGGGCATGGTAATCATCTGGAAAATAATGGGACTGCACAATCTGAATTAGAGTTAATAGTGAAGAGTTAAATTCAACAGCAGTTGTTCCAGTACATCTTAAGTCCTTAGTTTTTAAAAGATTATTTTTAAACCTCAATACATACGCAAAAATGCGTCGTAATTTCTTCAAGGACGAATAGTTATCAATAAGATTAAAGTCGTTTAGTTCATCGTAAAACACGGAAGTTTTAGAACTAATTTCAGGGAGTTCAGAGGGTTTATTAATTTCTTGTTCTAAATTAATGAAACGTTTAGTCGCTGTGAAATTAGAATCACCTAGAACAGATGGCGATTCCTTCAGTGGAATGGTAGCAATAAAACGATCATCAGATTCTCGAGCAATATGTTGCTTGAAATGATTTTCACAACAAGCTTCCTTGGAAATGTATTTTGTTTTAGGACATTCCTCAAGTTCACAGAATTTGGTAACTTGAGACTCTAAGTTAGAATTCGTTGTAAAGTAGCAATGTTGCTGATATTGTTTTTGATTGTTTAGAAGAATAGGGCCAGAAATTATCCATCCAAGAGTTGTTTTATGCAAGATAGGTAATCCAGGGCCAAGTTTTATTTGCCCTATGCTTAAAATGTCCCAGAATGTATCTGCTCCGACCAGTAAGTCTACAGGAGCGGGTTTCTCGAAGTTATTATCAGCAAGTTGCAGATTTGGTGGGATTTTAAGGGCAGAACGATCAAAAGAGACATAAGGAAGATTTCCAGTAATGTTTGGTAAAACTAGACAAGAAATAATTCTTTCAAAGTTATTTATTGAAGATTTAAAAGTAAGTGAAACCATTGAGTTTATGTTATGCCTCATTTGGTTTACGCTAGAAACAGATATGTCAGTTTTTTGTTTAGGCAATTGTAGAAGAGTACAAAGTCTCTCAGAAATAAAATTTGACATACTTCCATTGTCAAGAAGTATTCTACAATCGTGTGGGTTGCCAAATTTGTCAAAAACTTTAACAACGGCAGTAGAAAGCAATATCTGAGGTTTGGCATAACCATCAGGGGGTAAATTAACATGGAGTGTCGACAAGGACGTTGAATGAGTAGAATCTTGGAATTGTAAATTATTATTAGAAGGTACGTTAGTAGTTAGTTGCGAGTCTGGTTTGGTCGCATTACTGCTGGTTGCGACAGTTGAATGGGTATTCTCAAAGTGTAGCATAGTGTGGTGAATCTTACCACATTTTCTACAACCTATCGATTTGCAATCCTTGGTGAGATGTCCTGCACACAGGCAATTAATACAAATCCGTAAACGTTTGGCTGTATTTAATCTGTCAAACTGGGTAAGTTTTATAAATTCTGGACAGTTGTATATCGTATGCTGTTTATTACACAAGTAACCTTTGATATTTTGTGTGTTAGCATGAAAGGTTCTGGGGTTTCCAGCTTGTGAGCGAGATGAAAATCGCGGTTGTTGTTGTCTCGAATTATCGTTAAGGTTACCCAAAGTTTCAAGTATACGACAGCGTTCCTTTAAAAATCGCAATAATTCATTTAACTTAGGTAAATTACCTGAGGTATTTTGTGACTCCCACGCGCGTCGTGTAGTAATATCGAATTTTGTAGTAAGAAGGTAAATTATTAAGTCATCCCAATGTTGGGTAGGACATTGTAAAACTTGCAATGCCCGTAGATGCTTCTGAGTGTCATCCAGAAGTTGTCTTAGACCTTGATATGATTCCGTAGTAATTACGGATAGATTAAAAAGCTCCTTAATATGATTATTAACAAGCAATACATTATTTTCGAACCTTTCGATCAAAAGTTGCCAAGCAATCACGTAATTGGCGTCACAAATTTGTAGTGATTTTATTGTGTCGGCAGCGGCCCCTAGTAATGACAGGCGTAAATAATGAAATTTTTGTACACTAGTAAGTGTATTGTTATTATGAATAATTGAGTCAAAATTATCCCTAAAGAATAACCATTGATCAAAAGACCCATCAAACGTTGGTAAGTTTAAAGGTGGTAGTTTTATGTTGTATAAGTTAGTAGGCTCATTTGCAGTCTGACCGACAACACTTTCAGCATGAGAAACCGACGGGTCTCTTGCGGTTAAAAAATCTGTAACATTTGCAATAATTGTGTAATATTTATTTTCAAAGTTTTGCCGTTCGACAGCATGAAATAGCTAGTAAAACGCGTGAGAGAACCTTTGACGGATGTACGTTTAATTTTGTTGGGGTCAGACATCGTGAGTGTACCTAAAGAGGCGTAATACACAGAACAAGAAAATTTACGTAAACGTAACTACCTATAAAAGGCGTAAAAGTGTCAAAGTAATACACAAAACAAGAAAAGTTTACGTAAATGGACCTATAAAGGCGTAATTATACTTATAAAGTGCCTATAAGAGGCGTAAGAGTATCTATAAAAGGCGTAAAAGTGTCAAAGTAATACACAAAAGCATCAAAATTTACGTAAATGTACCTATAAAAGGCGTAAGAGTGTCAAAGTAATACACAAAAGCATCAAAATTTACGTAAATGTACCTATAAAAGGTGTAAGAGTGTCAAAGTAATACGCAAAAGCATAAAAATTTACGTAAATGTACCTATAAAAGGTGTAAGAGTGTCAAAGTAATACACAAAAGCATCAAAATTTACGTAAATCTACCTATAAAAGGTGTAAGAGTGTCAAAGTAATACACAAAAGCATAAAAATTTACGTAAATGTACCTATAAAAGGTGTAAGAGTGTCAAAGTAATACACAAAAGCATAAAAATTTACGTAAATGTACCTATAAAAGACGTAAAAGTGTCAAAGTAATACACAAAAGCATAAAAATTTACGTAAATGTACCTATAAAAGGTGTAAGAGTTTCACATTTGTCATAGAAATGTCGAAATCATAAAAAAATGGAGAAAACAACAAACAGAAACGTGTAGTAGATTTATTCTATTAAATACGTAGAATAATATGTCCTTTATGACAAGTAATTATTAAAATAAAGTTTGTATTAATCAAATAAACGCTTAAATATGTCAGGAAATGCATAAAAAAGGAAAGGACTGACCTGCATATAGCTTCAATAGTTAAAATCACCAGGCTCCACTCGTCGAAACCGGCGTGCCAATCTTCCAGCACAATGTTTCAAGAGCCAGCGCGCTTTCTCCCGTAGACGTGGTGCCGCTAAACTTGCACTGCGCAGCGGAATTTCTAGATTTTAGGTTGGGAAGAAAGGGTAAAAGGATCAAATCTGGAATCGAAGGACCAAAATGGAGGGGAAAAGTAAAGGATTTTGAGAATTTCACGTGTTTATATTTTTAAACTTTACAAATTAGAAAATTATACAAATGTCGTAATATTATGTGGCGATGTCGGACGTCGACTAGCTCGCCGTACTGTTCTATTGCTTCTCTCCGACTGTCTCCGAGTCACGTGTACGCAGTTCCACATCGCGTGTTCACAAAGTTCTACGATCCGCCGCTAGGGCAACTGGCCGACGCGTAATTGGTAGACGTCACATGTCCAGGCCCGGAATAAGTACTTAACAGTGGGAAATATGTAAAATTGCATTTTTAAAGATTATTAAAAATAAATAGTGTACTTGAAAAACATGAAAATTGTGTTGTTGATTTCTAGGCGTCATAGAATTTAGAACAATTAATTATCAAATAAAGAAGGTTAACTCGAAGTGCAGATAAGATAGATTGTGGTTCTAGCAGGAATATACTTATTATCTGAATATCAAAGTAGTCCGCAAACTAACACAGGAATCTTCCTATCCCAGCAAAAGTTAATTATCGTAGCCAACCACCTCGTATTGAAATTAGACCGCTCGGATTTCCAGAATTTAGATAATTACGAGGCAGGGCACTTATCACTAGCGCGCAGCTGCTTAACAGGTGACTGGGTGCAGGAATAGGTGTGGGTGGGCGCTACAATACATTAAGTTGGTAAAGCGATATTGACTGCCGGTTTACGCCACATTTTAAATAGTTTTACGAGTATAAGACTAGTAAATTAATAAGTAGGCTTCCATTTAACTTTTCATAAAATGGAGTAAATTACTAAAACGATCAAAAAACGCCATCTAGCGGTTCAGTCTTAAACCAAAACTCGATTATTTAGTCTATAATTCGGCTATCAAATAGCTTTAAAACAAGACTTAGTTGGACAAAATCGGTTAATATATTTGGAAGTTCGAACTTTTTCTTTAACACAAATCAAACCTTCCTCCACCCTTTTTTTACTGGATATACCAAGATGTCAAATAAATAATTTGTAGAGTGTTATTGGAGAGGCCAAAACAGTTGACCCGTCACCGTTAAACCGTCACTATTGATTTTATATGTTATTATCATTTTTTATCTTGAATTAAAAATACGCCATCTAGCGATAAAATTTCAAAGTTGAAAATAATTTTAGTAAACTTTTATGTGTCACTGATGTAATATTTCTTTCTGTCGAAAGCTGTAGAACATCTAGTTATCGAGATACCGGCGCTCGTCGTCCTTAGTGGGACATTCGGTATAAATCACGTGACTAAAGTGTATTTTTAGACTAGCGTCTAGGGACAGGGAGTGCACCTCTCACTACGCATGCGTAAGAATATTTGAGAGTATTCAAGATTATTTATGTGAGTCAAGTGAGCGCATACGTCTCAATTGTCTCGACCGCCGAAAATAAATAACATAACCTCAGTTATTCGTTAGGCAATCATAAAAAAAATTTGGCAATCCAAACAACATTCTAAATATTTGTTAGTTCTGGCTAGTTCTTTTAAGACCATTTAATTGTGAAAACATACCAGTGTATTTTGAGCTCACATTTGAAGAAATTATTGCAAGAATGCTCAGACGTAGACAGAGGTATGTTTGTTTACATTTTGATTATACTTTCAATTTAAAATTCATAAGAATTTTTCTCATTTAAATAGTAAATTTCTATGCTTGAATATCATATTCAACTGATAGAAAATTATACTTTGTTGTAGATATCTAATGAAGCTGAAATTAGTAAAGAATTTGGATGTTTTTACCACGGCAGTTATTGATTTGGACTAACCATTAATGGGATTCTACCAGTGGCCTATCATCTATTATTTCCATTTTTGCAGCCTTAACACATAGTTTTTATACACATGAGCAGATGAAAGCCTACAAAACCCTTGAAGTTCATTAATATTTTTCAGCCAGTTCTGTTGTAAATGAGTTTTATGGCATGCTCGGAAAGGTAATTACTTTTGTTTACTTCAAGTGGTTGATACCTAGTGCATCTATAAGATCTTTCACTCTTGAACTAAAAAAATTTAAGGCGTGTCATTCATTTTTCGGAATGCAATACTTTATGTTAATGTATATAATTTTCTTTTTCAGGAGAAGCATTCAAAAGCAAAGCAAAAGCATTCAAAGCCAGTGCTAAACCAATTTTTGCTGTGGAATATATCCACAGAAATAAAGGTATGATTTTTTGTACCGATGTACCTGCCGTTATTGTCCACAGAACTGCCCATTATCCCAATTGCAAAAATTGACTTCGACAGAGTTTCTGGTCCGTTAAGACAGAGGTGGCTTTATCTTCAGTGTCCAAAGAAGGGATGGTAAATTTATTCAAATATTAACTCAAAACCTTGTTTGTAGGTTACTTATTTTTATTTAATAATAATTTCTTTCCATATTTTCCATTTGGTAAATATATTATTTATATTAAATGTATTATGTTTTATTTATATATAATTCAGTTCGTATAAAACATTTAAATATAAGTACTTATACTAAATATTCTTATTTCACATCAATGAATGGTTTTTAAAAAAAATACCATTATAAAAATGGGCTTATCTACAAATATTATGTACTATATGTTCTGCAAGATCGAAAATATATTTTTTACAACTATGTAAGTATATTTTTAATTATTATAAAACTTAAGTAGATAAAGAGAGTAATTTACAAGTTTTGCTTCCATTGATAGGAAAAAATATTTTAAAGTTCTCTTCGAGTAGGGCCATTTGAATAGATAACTAAGTGCACACTCTCGGGTTTTCTTAAAATTGTTTCTGTAAGAGCTTCCCTCTTGATAGTTGCTCTGTTAATCACATATCCCGCCTTTTCTTTGATAAATCGTTTATTTCTGGGTAATGAATAGTCATTTTACTGGGAATTCGAAAAAAACTAAGGGAAATTGGTCGCGACCACTATTGCTTCCACAATTAACCACAATACACGTTGTCGGCATTTTTCTTCCACAAATACTTATTATATACACTTAAATGAATCTATTCGAATAATAAATTTGTCAACAAAATTAACGGCCTTTTTATTCCAGCTGGACAAAAATTAGTTTTTACAAAAGATGATGGCAAATGTAAAGTAACATCATAATTAATGTATATTTATTAAAAAAAGACATAAATTAGAAATTAATTTTTTTAAAAATTTTCAATGATATAATAAATTCCTGGAAAATTTTGAAAAATCATAAAATTAATTATTATTCGAAAACTGTAAACCTAGAAGCAAAATGTTATTAACAAGAAAATTGCAGATGGATCCCAACTACAAGTTAGTAAAATAAACGTTCCTGTAGCTCTCATAGGTTATGAGATATTGACCAAAATATGGAAATTAATTATTTGCAAATATCGCGAAAACGGCTAACTTCAGAAAAAAAAAGTTTCAAATAAAAAGCATGCGCAAGTCCATTGTCCATAACAATGGTCCTATAGAAAAATTCCATAATGATTAAAAGAACGGAGAAAATTGAAGTAATGAAAAAAATTGCCAAAAACTGCGGGAACTTCATGTAAAATTTAAAAGTTCGAATGTTGATAAATTATCGGAAAAAATTGTATATTACCTAATAAATTATGTATATCCATTAAAAAATTGACAAAATTTAGATTTTTGAACCTTCAAAGATTTACGACATTTTGAATGCATTATTCTTGTGACGGTTGGTTATCACTATAGTGGGCTAGCAATCCGGCCTGGATGCCGGTTTGTACGTAATAAGCCAAATATTACGGACGTCGACTTGACTCACATGAATAAACCTTGAAAATTCTCACGCATGCGTAGTGACAGGTGCACTCCCTGTCCCTAGACGCTAGTTATTTTTAGTCCCTAGGTCGTATATTTTAGTCGGTCGCCCATTCGGAATGTTGGTATAACAAATAAGAACGATAAGGTTTTTTAGGGTTTGTTCGGGTTTATTTGTTTAAAAAATCATTTTATTGTATAGACAATATTTTGGACATACTTTAGCTGCCGATTTGTGTAAGAATGAAGCCGGTCACCGCGTGTTATCTATGTCCCGAGCGTCATACGTGGTATCAAACGAAACACCGCCTTTTTCGGCGTTTTGCATTTAATATTTTATTAACTTTTAGGGTTTTGATTTGGTTGGGCAGCTATTGTCTACGAAATAATACACATTCGTCGGAAAACAGAAATATAGACTTTATTTTTAATATTTACAGAAAAACCGAAACAAGCTTTCGAGTTGAAGGATCAAGCCGGAGTCCCTTTTATTTTCAGGTCAGAAATGACCATCGGGTCCAAAGTGACCATCTGGTGTTTTATGGATCTATTTTATGATATTCTTTATTTACGCTTAACTTTCTAAAATAATTTACAAGATGTACAAATTTCTTAAAGCTAAAAAATATACACTGTGTTGTAAATTAACCGCCACAGTACCCCCCTGCCAGTGATTGAAGCAATTACGAAAATCCAACTTGTAGGCGGTCAGGGAAACGTACTCGTCTACCGGCACGTGTAGTTGGTACTGGAGCAGTGTCGTCGCGCTGAGGGTGAAATGGGGTATATACATCTTCTGTCAATGCCTGTGGTTCATTGTGATTTTGTGCACGTGTGTATTCTTCGGTAACCACGTATGCCGGTTTGAGGCGGTCGATTGACACTACGGTGTCTTTGCCACGCAGATGCACAACATATGTCTTGTCGTAGCGCTGAATCACCTTGAAAGGTCCCTCGTATGGTTGCTGAAGAGGTTTTTTAACGGCATCAGTACGTACAAAAACATAGTCAGTGGTGGCGAGGTCCTTGAATACAAATGTCTTCTTCTCTCCGTGTCGTGAACCATCAACTGGACGCAGCTGCTGCATATGGTGTCGTAAGTCATTTACGAAGTTATTGGTGTCTTGACAGCTTTCTCCAGCTTTGATGTCCAAAAATTCTCCTGGTAGCCGTAGAGGTTCTCCATATACCAGTTCGGCAGTGGAAGCTTGTAGGTCGTCTTTCCAAGACGCACGCATACCAAGTAGGACTGTTGGAAGAATTTCTGTCCAACTACTGTTTTGGTGACATTTGATTGCAGCTTTTAGTTGCCGGTGTACTCGTTCCACCATTCCATTAGCTGCTGGATGATACGCCGCTGTTCTTAGGTGAGTCGTACCAGTTAGGTTATTTAAACACCTAAAAAGGTTCGACTCAAACTGGCGCCCTTGGTCGGTAGTGATACGCAGAGGCGTGCCGAACCTGGCAATCCATGTGGAGTAAAAGGCGCGAGCAACAGTGGCAGCTTCTTGATCTTCAATTGGAATGGCTTCTGGCCAGCGTGAGAATCGGTCCACACAGGTAAGACAATACCTGTAGCCCTCTGAATACGGCATGACGATCAGGTCTATGTGGACGTGTTCAAATCTTACTGTCGGCGGTGTAAATGCCGCAGGCTTCGTTTGCACGTGCCTGGAAATTTTTGAGCGTGGGCATTCAATACAGCTTCTTTTCTTGCCCACTTTCTGCAGTCGGATTTCACTGACGGCCAAACGTAACGTTGAGTCACTAATTTCACCGTAGCCTTAATTCCAGGATGTGATAGTTGGTGTACCGAGTCAAACGCCATCTTTCTATATTTTTTTGTAATAAAGGGCCGCACCGAATTCGTAGAAATGTCACAGTATACATCTTTATCGGAAAATGGTATATTTACAAGTTTGAGATGTAAACCGGAATTCCCAGATAAAACATTTTTCAGCTCCTCATCGTGTTCCTGGTCGTCCGCCACTGATGACATATCGAGAGCACTCTTAATCTCTTCAATACGTGACAGCGCATCGGCTACGACGTTGTCCTGGCCTGCAACATGGCGAATATCGGTTGTAAATTGACCAATAAAATCCAGGTACCGGAACTGTCTAGGCGAGCATTGTTTGTCTTTTTTACGAAATGCAAACGTGATTGGTTTGTGGTCTGTAAAAATTGTAAAGTTGCGGGCTTCTATCATGTGACGAAAATGTCTAATTGCAAGGTAGATCGCTAAAAGCTCACGATCATACGCGCCATGGTTTTTCGCACTTTTTGGCATTGGTACCAAATTTCCAGTGGTACCAACATTGGTCGGATCCTCCGCGACTCCTGCTGCGACTGCGAGATTGTGAGCCTGATCGCTGATGGAAGCGCGGGCGATGATTATTATCTGACGTTACCCTTGCGCTGACCTCGGCAACTTCATTTCTGAGTGAAGTTACCTGATTTGTTAGAGTGTCCGCAAGTTTTTTAAATGCCAACTCTACGGCGGTCTCTCTGCTCGTTTCGTAAATGGTGGTCCGCGATGTCGGTACCGTAAGATCTGCGATACCATCGGCAAGTTCACTAACCTCATCCAAATCGGCCTTTTTCTGCGTTGCCAACAATCCTTGCAAGTAGATAAGCTACAAGAGTTCAGGGCCAAATACCACCACTTTTACATGTTATTTCTTATGGGAAAATTTAAGGTTCGATCTGCATTTTTTTTCTACCGACGCCCAGCGTCACGACGCCCAGAATGAGAAGACCGTGAGGAGTGTGGAGATGAATGGAGAGCAAATATCGTCATTTTTACATGTATTTTCCCATAAGGAAATTTAAGGTTCGATCTGCATTTTAAATCTACCGACGCTTAGCGTCGCGACGCCCAGAATGAAAAGAATATGGGAAGTATGGAGATGAATGGAGAGCAATATCATCATTTTTACAGGTATTTTCCCATAAGGAAATTTAGGGTTCGATTTGCATTTTTTTTTTTACCGACGTCTACCGTCGCGACGCTTAGAATGAGAAGAACGTGACGCAATTTACCAGTGGCTGTTATCGTCTCCACCATAACCATCAAACTTTAATATTTGATTTAAATTTTACTTTTTGTGTGTGTGTGTGTGTTTATCGCAACCATTTCAGGATGGCTGATAAATGTTCTATTTCATTATAAGTAATTACTGATTAAATACAGTTTTTTTTTTACTTCTAAATTATCCAAAAAATAGTTGAAAAATCACATTCAAGTAAAAAAAAAAATCTCTTAATTCTTACATATCAGTTTTAACGTTTGTTGCTTTTAAATTTAAACCCCTAATTAAAAAAAAATATTGAAGGAAAGACACGTACGAATTTAGAAAATTATAATTTCCCATCATAACCCTTTAGAGATGGCCGATAGATGATTTCTTTAATAGCCAACAGGCAACAATTTTCCCTGATCGTGTCTATAAGACATATGGAAAACACTGTATATACCAAACTCTTTAAAGGTGTCAACCTCTTTTGTAGGGAGGGATTATCGATCACCAGAGTCGGTACGTCTCCCCTCGGAAGGGTACCTGTCGTGTTTCCATGCGGAAAAAAGTGGATCATCCCTTTATATCAAAAAGAAGCCAAATCGTATATAAAATATTTAAGTTTTAACTCTATTATTTATCGCAACCCTTTCAGGATGATTTAATAAATTTTCTATTTCATTATAAGTAATTACTGATTAAATACAGTATTTTTACCAATTATCAAACAATAGTTGAAAACATTGCGTTCCAAGTAAAAAAATCTCTTAATTCATATATATCAGTTTTTAACGTCTTTGCAGTCTGAAACTAAGTAGGTATGTTTTTAAATTTAAACCGCTAATTAAAAAAAATATTGAAGGAAAGACATATACGAATTTAGAAAATTATAATTTCCCATCATAACCCTTTAGAGATGGCCGATAGATGATTTCTTTAATAGCCAACAGGCAACAATTTTCCCTGATCGTGTCTATAAGACATATGGAAAACACTGTATATACCAAACTCTTTAAAGGTGTCAACCTCTTTTGTAGGGAGGGATTATCGATCACCAGAGTCGGTACGTCTCCCCTCGGAAGGGTACCTGTCGTGTTTCCATGCGGAAAAAAGTGGATCATCCCTTTATATCAAAAAGAAGCCAAATCGTATATAAAATATTTAAGTTATAACTCTATTATTTATCGCAACCCTTTCAGGATGATTTAATAAATTTTCTATTTCATTATAAGTAATTACTGATTAAATACAGTATTTTTACCAATTATCAAACAATAGTTGAAAACATTGCGTTCCAAGTAAAAAAAATCTCTTAATTCATATATATCCGTTTTTAACGTCTTTGCAGTCTGAAACTAAGTAGGTATGTTTTTAAATTTAAACCGCTAATTAAAAAAAAATATTGAAGGAAAGACATATACGAATTTAGAAAATTATAATTTCCCATCATAACCCTTTAGAGATGGCTAATAGATGATTTCTTTAATAGCCAACAGGCAACAATTTTCCCTGATCGTGTCTATAAGACATATGGAAAACACTGTATATACCAAACTCTTTAAAGGTGTCAACCTCTTTTGTAGGGAGGGATTATCGATCACCAGAGTCGGTACGTCTCCCCTCGGAAGGGTACCTGTCGTGTTTCCATGCGGAAAAAAGTCGATCATCCCTTTATATTAAAGAATCCAAATCGTATATAAAATATTTAAGTTTTAACTCTATTATTTATCACAGCCCTTTCAGGATGATTTAATAAATTTTCTATTTCATTATAAGTAATTACTGATTAAATACTGTATTTTTACCAATTATCAAACAATAGTTGAAAACATTACGTTCCAAGTAAAAAAAAAATCGTTTAATTCTTACATATCAGTTTTAACGACTTTTGCCCCGATTTTCATCCAAATATGTAAATTCATGTAAACCTTTATGCATAAAAATAATGAAATTTTCGAAGTAAAAAAATTAAATTGAATTAATATGCTAAAAGAACCAGTGCAATTTCAAAAAATAGCTCCAGGTGTTATGTGTCTCATCTCCAACCAAATACATAAATTTTAACACCCTACATTTAAAATTTTCGTGTCAAAACTAGAAAAAAAAGATATCAGAAAAATAATACAGACGATTTTTAATTAAAAGGAACACTGTTGTCACCTTAGGATGCCAAGTCAGAAGCACGAGTTCTTCTTCAGGTCAAGGATTCACGAAAGGATGCCTAGGTAGAAGCAAGAGAGGTGCACTCGTGAAGAACGGCCGTCTAAGTGCGAGGGTGGCCCTTCTTGTCCGCTCCGGATTCCGAGTCGATGACGTCAGCAGGACGTGGGGTGTAGGCTGGTCCGATACTCAAGCGACGGGTTCGATGGTGGCGACGCCAAAAGGGGTAGTACGGAGAGTTTACGTACTACTGAAGGGTGTTTTTCCTGTTAAAACTAGAAAAAAAAAATATCAGAAGAATAATACCGACGATTTTTGATTTAATTGAAAGGAACACTGTTCTTACCTTAAGATGCCAAGTCAGAAGCAAGAGTTCTTGTTCAGGTCAAGAATCCACGCAAGGATGCCAAGGCAGAAGCAAGAGAGGTAACTCGTGAGGAACTGTCGTCTACGGCCGAGGGTGACCCTTTTTATCTGCTCCGGAGGTCAAGTCAATGACGTCAGCGGGATGTGGGGTCCAATACTTAAGCGACGGATTGGGTGGTGGCGACGCCAATAGGGGTAGTACGGGGAATTTACGTACTAATGAAGTGTGTTGTGTTCAAAGTTCATTTTTTAAAAATAATGCATAAAACGCGATGATCGTTTGTTTCCTCGCTTTTGCCATTTTAATCATCGGAAAAAATGTTACTAATTTAACCAGCATCATAGCTCTAATAATAACCGGTTAGCCATACAACAAACCTGAACAATCCCGATTTAATTCGAGACACCCTGCGTAGTTCCACAGATGGAGTAGAGCATATATTAGTTTCTTTCCTCATTTCCTACAAAAACTTTGTTAGTTCTTGTAAAAACCGTGGGACAATTGTTATAAGTCGGACAAATAGACAATAACGATTGAAATGGGCTTAACGATATCAAAATTAAAAAACGAAATAGTAGACAAAATAATTCAGGGTTTTCGCTCTCATGTATGAATTTTCGTAATGTCGTATGGTCTGGCCATCATAATTCCACAACGTATTCGTATACCGGGTGATGCGGCCAGCCAGGATACATGATATCCCACGTAAATTGTGAGATATTTTTTTCAGTCCAAAAAAAAAATAAAAAAATATTCTTAAATTTTTTAAAGACTACAATCACAAAAATATCCTTGTTCAATTTAAAGTGTATTTTCCTAGTAACAAATAAAATGCATTTTTTAAAATGTTAAACTAGGAACTATGGATTTCACACTTTCTCTCACACCAGTAAATAAATGATTACAAATTTGTCAAAGTCATTTTATATCAATGTTAATATTATTTTATGTTATAGATACTATTTCCGCCGCAATACCGTTTAATCATTGTAACGATTTCCTCAACTGGCGATTAGAAATATTCACAGCGAAAATTATTTCAAAAATTAAAAACGTTGACAAGCGTAAACCTAATTATAAAAGTGATTTCATTTTAGCCTGAATTAAAATTAAACGGTATCGTACGCCAGATTTAAGCTAGTTCGAAGTCATAATTTTTAGGATTATTGTCAAACGACATGTTCCTGAGAAATATACCAGCATCCAACTATGTAATGTAACGAAATTGTTGTTATTCTCGGGCGTGCACAGATGGTGTTTTCTGAGGAACAATCATATATGATCTAGTAAAAGCTGGAGATATATAAATATAATATCTAAGTTATCCCCACCTAAAAGGAAATATAAAACGGATGACATGAAGAGACCAACAAGTAATAAGGTAAGATGGTTGGTAATACACAATGCTGAAAAGAAGATTCAATTAATAATATAAATCATAGCAAGGAGTCCTAGGATATCTAGGTTGTATAGTTAATACACAATTCAGGAAAGAATATTTAAATTAATAATATATAATAAGTTTTATGTTTATAATACAGAAACAATACACCTCTAGAATTAAGTATGTAGACAGTAAACGACAAAATTATTTAAGAATAAACATACAACAGATGTCTAATAATCTTGTTTGTATCTACTTTTCTTGTATTATTAGTATCATTACTATTTGGGATATATTATGGTAAAGAAATACACATATCTGGAGAGAGCACTTATATTCGATAAACTCTATATATCGTCGAGGTATAGAAGAGGTACGATGCAAGTACCAAGTACCCTTGATTCTTAAGTTTTATACGTCGAAAGTTGTGGAACTAAAGAAACACGGGGAGTTTGGTTAGTAGGAATATGACACTACCCTAATTAATACATTTTGAAAATTGAAGGTATATTAAACGAGTGGATGCACTAATGCAATTTAAACCTCATTTTGCATGTAATGAAATGAGCATTTAAGCAATAAAACATTTTTCGGTTACTGCCATAAAAAAATTCCTGGATTAAAAACTCTTGGTTATGGGTATGTATAGTTAAACTATTAATGAAACATAAATGGACCATACTTCTATGAGAATTAAGCCCGCTTTTTGTAGTTGGCATCTTATTTATTATTGCACATATTCGGAAAATGACAACACGGGCACACGGACACAGATCTTTAACGTACAATTAAGCAGGTACAAATTTTAAAGTCCCCAGTACTCTCCACCAATTCTATTATATTAGTTTCCTTGCGGTTGTTTTCGGTAAATGCAGTGTATAAATTATTTTGTTTGTTCATATTTCTACAACGAATTATGCCTATGTATACCATATTCTTATATTTATACTGCGGATGAATGTAAGTTTTTAGTGAATAATTAGTTAAAATATAATGTGATTTACACAAAAATAAAAACTTGTAAATTATGATAGTTTCCTCTAATTAGCGATTCCAAATTACGTGATTTAAAATGACGGCTGATGGCAAAAAAGCATTAACACTCCGTTAAATATCAACAGTCACGTTACTCTTATGGTCACGTGTACTAACAGTAAAGCAAAACTGGACACTGGATGACTGCATTTCCTATCGGACAGCTTCTCAGTATCGAAGTCATCATAGACAGTATTTTATTTATTTATTTCTTTACCAATGTTGGACACAAAATAAATATTAGATCATTTTTATTGATTAAATCACGTCAAAGTTACGTATTTGTTTGCTTTCCTGTAATAATTCCTACTCTGTAAACTGGAATTAAAGTTTTAGTTAGCAGTAAAATTATTTTTTGAAAATATATAGGCACTTTTAAATGTAGGTATACGTTAATTGTCTAATCCATTAACATTTTATTCCATATTCTCTATATATTTGCAGATAATTGATAATCACAGTGTCCAAACATGACCGTTAAAGATAGTCTATTTCCAATTTTGGCCGTCAATAAAAGTTGATTTTACAGAAAATCTCGTAAATTCAATACTTATGTTATTTTTTAAGCTATTTTTATGCGCACAGGAATATAGACAAAATACGCTACTTATCTGCTTGTCACATATGGATGCACGAATGCAATTTAAATCTCATTTGCTCACAATGAAATGAGTATATGAGCAATAAAATAGTTTTCTGTTACTACCACAAACAATTTCTCGGACTAAAAAATTCTTGGTTTTGTATAGGTAAAATATTAATGACACTTAAATTGAACATACTTCTATGAGATTCAAGTCAGTTTTTTGTCGTTCATGTTATTTATTTTCTTAGGTAAATAAAATTTTTTCATACATTTGGACATAGAAAATGATAAACGACGACACTGATACACAGAAACAGCTTTAACGCCCAGGTACTATACGATTAAGCCAGGTACTTTAAACTACAAATACAGATCTTGTTTTAGATTAGTTTTCTTAAGACATCGTTAGAGGAGAGTTAGATTATAGAAATTGTTTTGCTTTTTGTTGGTGAATACAGTGTAAAAATTATTTTTGTTTGTTCTTATTCCTACATTGGATTATACTTATACCATATTCTTATGTTTATACGCTGGATGAATGTAAGTTTTTAATGAATAATTAGTTAAAATATATATGATTTAGACCAAAATAAAAAATTAAGAAAATTTAAAAACTGATAGTGAAATTACGAAATTGTGAGATATTTTTTTCAGTCCAAAAAAAAAATAAAAAAATATACTTAAATTTTTTAAAGACTACAATCACAAAAATATCCTTGTTCAATTTAAAGTGTATTTTCCTAGTAACAAATAAAATGCATTTTTTAAAATGTTAAACTAGGAACTATGGATTTCACACTTTCTCTCACACCAGTAAATAAATGATTACAAATTTGTCAAGCCGAAAGCTCAATAGTTTTCTAGTTACAGCCTTTCAGTTCAATTTATTTTCGTATTTTTAACATCTCGGGGTTAGTTCTCAATCTATCAAGTTGATATATTGGCACCAGAGACTACGCTTAACGACTTCCATCATTATAAAAAGTTTCTGTACGGCGCCATCAAAGACGACTTTATCTGAAATTCAAATTTAATTTTTGGCATAAATATCCTCTATGTCGAGATAGTTATTAGAAAAGAGGATAATATGGCATTTTTGTACACAAAAGAATGCCTAATAAAAAAAAATATACTCTATATTTGACTCGATAAACCGCACCGTTTAGGCGTAAACTGGAATTAAAGTTCTTGTTAGCGAATTTTTAAACGTATACGTTAATGTTTTAATCCCTTAACATTTTATTCCATATTATGTATACTTTAAATGAACAACAACACCTAGCTGGTAAAAATGTTGGAAATTGTAAAATTTATTAAATCATTACAGTTGAAGACGGCTCCATCTACACAATAATTGTTGTCAAACAGTTCTTGTTCGATTGATATTCACAGTGGGAGAGAAATAATGTATATGAATCAAATCTGAAAAAACAACAATAGTACCTCTCTTAAGTCCTTGATGTAGTACATACGTGGACTTTATGTGTTATATTTACTTCTGTTCAATATTGGAATCTTCTTAATATCATGCTATTTTTTCAGTCGTATAAAACATTAATGTAAATCTAAAAATAGGTAATAGTGTATTTAAGAAGCTCTGGTAGCTTAATGGAAAAGCGCTGAATAATGTAAAATAATTCAGAGACCTTGGTTCGATTCCTGGCTGGGGCGTTTATACACTTGCCAATTTTTAGTATTAAAAACATGGAAATATAATACATTAGACATGCTAAGTTTAAGGTGCTACAAGTGCCTACATTCTTCACAGCTAGAAGAGAGGATGACCAATACCTCCTGATAAAGAAATTCAATAATTCATGATAGTTTCTCAAAAAAAAAAAAAAAAAAACACAATACCGTATATAAGCAGAAAAATTATTAATCAAATGGTAAAAAAGCTAAATATGGAACAATTATCACTCTTCGTCGACTTCGACACTTTTTAAGCCATTTCTCGATTATTTTATACAATCGTTTGTAGCATGTGTTTCATAACGAAGAAAATATTACTATAAAAAATATGGTTTTGAGTTTTGGTAGTGCCATGCGAGAAAATCGGCTTACATCAGTGGGTGTCTCGAGAGTCTAAACTGTCCAAAATGCAAATAAAACTCGAATCAGTGAATATTATGTAAAAATTTAACTTTATATATGACATTTTATGAATATGTTTAAATGATGTATTCTAAAAAATATAATATAAAAATATACTTACATTTTTTAAAGACTACAATCAGAAAAATATCCTTGTTCAATTTAAAGTGTATTTTCCTAGTAACTAATAAAATGCATTTTTTAAAATGTTAAACTAGGAACTATGGATTTCACACTTTCTCTCACACCAGTAAATAAATGATTAAAAATTTGTCAAAGTCATTTTATGTCAATGTTAATATTATTTTATGTTATAGATACTATTTCCGCCGCAATACCGTTTAATCATTGTAACGATTTCCTCAACCGGCGATTAGAAATATTCAAAGCGAAAATTATTTCAAAAATTAAAAACGTTGACAAGCGTAAACCTAATTATAAAAGTGATTTCATTTTAGCCTGAATTAAAATTAAACGGTATCGTACGCCAGATTTAAGCTAGTTCGAAGACATAATTTTCCTATTATCCTAAAAACGGTATGTGAAAAATGCTAAAATTTCACAGACTTTTTAATCTCATTATTCTCTTTAAAAGTCTTAATAAATGGATTCTTTCAAATCAATACCGGGCGAATATTTGATCACATACAAAAATACCCCTAAAATGACCTAAGGGAAATGCATTATTGGTATTGGGTTTGTTCGGGTTTGTTCGGGTTTGTTCTCTTTATTTAGAATGTTCGGAAAATACGTGCAAAACGTTGATGACAGAATACTCACGTCATAATAGATTGCAATTTAGATCAGATTAGTTATATCTGAAATTGTTTTATTTAGCTGTTAGGTTAAAAATTTAGGGTTTGCCCAACTGAAAACGTACGTATTTTAGGGGTTTTCTTGATCACTCTTAATTATATCTTATTTTATCTAAGACATGTACCAACAACCTATTATTATAATTGAAAAATTAATACTTTTTATGATAATGACTCAAGTAAACGGTACACGTTAAAGTGCCCTCCGAAATCGATTTATGGGGTATTAAATCCATTAAAACAATACAATACAAATATAGCTCTATTCACGGATGATACCACTTAAGAATAATATGGGGATATTAGTTCTTAAATGGAGGATTTACTTTTTAAGTAAAGCTACCACTTTTTATGTCTCAGCCTCTTATTGCTTGAAAAAGTACAGTAATAAGTATAAACTAAAAGAGGTATCTTCAATATGAGAATCAGGTTTGGGTTTCCCTATCGACCGACTGACTATAATCGGTGTGATTATACATACGATTTTTAACTAATTGAGAACTTTTTGTATTAGGTAGTTCTAAGATAAACACCACTGTGTAGTACAAAGTCTCTCTGAAATACGGTCTTGCGTGTCACTATCATCGCGCTACCATCTCGTTGCCATCTCGTTACCGTCGCGTTGCCATCGCGTTACAACCGCGTTACCTTCGCGCTACCATCGCCTCTGTGATTTTACAGTAGTCAATGCACGAAATTCATTATACATTTTTTTTTTGCATGACATTTGTTACGGGCATGAACTATTTACATAATTCTTTTGTAAATCGTCTAAAATGCTCTTTTAATGACTCTTGAGTATGTTATAAGTTTCCAATTACGTATTTTTTCCACTGAAGATGGGGGTATGTACCTTCACAAACATGTTAGGTGGTTAAGGATAACATTCCGATAAAATCTGACACCTAACATGTTTCGAAGGTACATACCCCCATCTTCAGTGGAAAAAATACGTAATTGGAAACTTATAACATACTCAAGAGTCATTAAAAGAGCATTTTAGACGATTTACAAAAGAATTATGTAAATAGTTCATGCCCGTAACAAATGTCATGCAAAAAAAAAATGTATAATGAATTTCGTGCATTGACTACTGTAAAATCACAGAGGCGATGGTAGCGCGAAGGTAACGCGGTTGTAACGCGATGGCAACGCGACGGTAACGAGATGGCAACGAGATGGTAGCGCGATGATAGTGACACGCAAGACCGTATTTCAGAGAGACTTTGTACTACACAGTGGTGTTTATCTTAGAACTACCTAATACAAAAAGTTCTCAATTAGTTAAAAATCGTATGTATAATCACACCGATTATAGTCAGTCGGTCGATAGGGAAACCCAAACCTGATTCTCATATTGAAGATACCTCTTTTAGTTTATACTTATTACTGTACTTTTTCAAGCAATAAGAGGCTGAGACATAAAAAGTGGTAGCTTTCTTAAAAAGTAAATCCTCCATTTAAGAACTAACATCCCCATATTATTCTTAAGTGGTATCATCCGTGAATAGAGCTATATTTGTATTGTATTGTTTTAATGGATTTAATACCCCATAAATCGATTTCGGAGGGCACTTTAACGTGTACCGTTTACTTGAGTCATTATCATAAAAAGTATTAATTTTTCAATTATAATAATAGGTTGTTGGTACATGTCTTAGATAAAATAAGATATAATTAAGAGTGATCAAGAAAACCCCTAAAATACGTACGTTTTCAGTTGGGCAAACCCTAAATTTTTAACCTAACAGCTAAATAAAACAATTTCAGATATAACTAATCTGATCTAAATTGCAATCTATTATGACGTGAGTATTCTGTCATCAACGTTTTGCACGTATTTTCCGAACATTCTAAATAAAGAGAACAAACCCGAACAAACCCGAACAAACCCGAACAAACCCAATACCAATAATGCATGTCCCTTAGGTCATTTAGGGGTATTTTTGTATGTGATCAAATATTCGCCCGGTATTGATTTGAAAGAATCCATTTATTAAGACTTTTAAAGAGAATAATGAGATTAAAAAGTCTGTGAAATTTTAGCATTTTTCACATACCGTTTTTAGGATAATAGGAAAATTATGTCTTCGAACTAGCTTAAATCTGGCGTACGATACCGTTTAATTTTAATTCAGGCTAAAATGAAATCACTTTTATAATTATTAGGTTTACGCTTGTCAACGTTTTTAATTTTTGAAATAATTTTCGCTTTGAATATTTCTAATCGCCAGTTGAGGAAATCGTTACAATGATTAAACGGTATTGCGGCGGAAATAGTATCTATAACATAAAATAATATTAACATTGACATAAAATGACTTTGACAAATTTTTAATCATTTATTTACTGGTGTGAGAGAAAGTGTGAAATCCATAGTTCCTAGTTTGACATTTTAAAAAATGCATTTTATTAGTTACTAGGAAAATACACTTTAAATTGAACAAGGATATTTTTCTGATTGTAGTCTTTAAAAAATTTAAGTATATTTTTATATTATATTTTTTAGAATACATCATTTAAACATATTCATAAAATGTCATATATAAAGTTAAATTTTTACATAATATTCACTGATTCGAGTTTTATTTGCATTTTGGACAGTTTAGACTCTCAAGACACCCACTGATGTAAGCCGATTTTCTCGCATGGCACTACCAAAACTCAAAACCATATTTTTTATAGTAATATTTTCTTCGTTATGAAACACATGCTACAAACGATTGTATAAAATAATCGAGAAATGGCTTAAAAAGTGTCGAAGTCGACGAAGAGTGATAATTGTTCCATATTTAGCTTTTTTACCATTTGATTAATAATTTTTCTGCTTATATACGGTATTGTGTTTTTTTTTTTTTTTGAGAAACTATCATGAATTATTGAATTTCTTTATCAGGAGGTATTGGTCATCCTCTCTTCTAGCTGTGAAGAATGTAGGCACTTGTAGCACCTTAAACTTAGCATGTCTAATGTATTATATTTCCATGTTTTTAATACTAAAAATTGGCAAGTGTATAAACGCCCCAGCCAGGAATCGAACCAAGGTCTCTGAATTATTTTACATTATTCAGCGCTTTTCCATTAAGCTACCAGAGCTTCTTAAATACACTATTACCTATTTTTAGATTTACATTAATGTTTTATACGACTGAAAAAATAGCATGATATTAAGAAGATTCCAATATTGAACAGAAGTAAATATAACACATAAAGTCCACGTATGTACTACATCAAGGACTTAAGAGAGGTACTAGTGTTGTTTTTTCAGATTTGATTCATATACATTATTTCTCTCCCACTGTGAATATCAATCGAACAAGAACTTTTTGACAACAATTATTGTGTAGATGGAGCCGTCTTCAACTGTAATGATTTAATAAATTTTACAATTTCCAACATTTTTACCAGCTAGGTGTTGTTGTTCATTTAAAGTATACATAATATGGAATAAAATGTTAAGGGATTAAAACATTAACGTATACGTTTAAAAATTCGCTAACAAGAACTTTAATTCCAGTTTACGCCTAAACGGTGCGGTTTATCGAGTCAAATATAGAGTATATTTTTTTTTATTAGGCATTCTTTTGTGTACAAAAATGCCATATTATCCTCTTTTCTAATAACTATCTCGACATAGAGGATATTTATGCCAAAAATTAAATTTGAATTTCAGATAAAGTCGTCTTTGATGGCGCCGTACAGAAACTTTTTATAATGATGGAAGTCGTTAAGCGTAGTCTCTGGTGCCAATATATCAACTTGATAGATTGAGAACTAACCCCGAGATGTTAAAAATACGAAAATAAATTGAACTGAAAGGCTGTAACTAGAAAACTATTGAGCTTTCGGCTTGACAAATTTGTAATCATTTATTTACTGGTGTGAGAGAAAGTGTGAAATCCATAGTTCCTAGTTTAACATTTTAAAAAATGCATTTTATTTGTTACTAGGAAAATACACTTTAAATTGAACAAGGATATTTTTGTGATTGTAGTCTTTAAAAAATTTAAGTATATTTTTTTATTTTTTTTTTTTGGACTGAAAAAAATATCTCACAATTTCGTAATTTCACTATCAGTTTTTAAATTTTCTTAATTTTTTATTTTGATCTAAATCATATATATTTTAACTAATTATTCATTAAAAACTTACATTCATCCAGCGTATAAACATAAGAATATGGTATAAGTATAATCCAATGTAGGAATAAGAACAAACAAAAATAATTTTTACACTGTATTCACCAACAAAAAGCAAAACAATTTCTATAATCTAACTCTCCTCTAACGATGTCTTAAGAAAACTAATCTAAAACAAGATCTGTATTTGTAGTTTAAAGTACCTGGCTTAATCGTATAGTACCTGGGCGTTAAAGCTGTTTCTGTGTATCAGTGTCGTCGTTTATCATTTTCTATGTCCAAATGTATGAAAAAATTTTATTTACCTAAGAAAATAAATAACATGAACGACAAAAAACTGACTTGAATCTCATAGAAGTATGTTCAATTTAAGTGTCATTAATATTTTACCTATACAAAACCAAGAATTTTTTAGTCCGAGAAATTGTTTGTGGTAGTAACAGAAAACTATTTTATTGCTCATATACTCATTTCATTGTGAGCAAATGAGATTTAAATTGCATTCGTGCATCCATATGTGACAAGCAGATAAGTAGCGTATTTTGTCTATATTCCTGTGCGCATAAAAATAGCTTAAAAAATAACATAAGTATTGAATTTACGAGATTTTCTGTAAAATCAACTTTTATTGACGGCCAAAATTGGAAATAGACTATCTTTAACGGTCATGTTTGGACACTGTGATTATAAATTATCTGCAAATATATAGAGAATATGGAATAAAATGTTAATGGATTAGACAATTAACGTATACCTACATTTAAAAGTGCCTATATATTTTCAAAAAATAATTTTACTGCTAACTAAAACTTTAATTCCAGTTTACAGAGTAGGAATTATTACAGGAAAGCAAACAAATACGTAACTTTGACGTGATTTAATCAATAAAAATGATCTAATATTTATTTTGTGTCCAACATTGGTAAAGAAATAAATAAATAAAATACTGTCTATGATGACTTCGATACTGAGAAGCTGTCCGATAGGAAATGCAGTCATCCAGTGTCCAGTTTTGCTTTACTGTTAGTACACGTGACCATAAGAGTAACGTGACTGTTGACATTTAACGGAGTGTTAATGCTTTTTTGCCATCAGCCGTCATTTTAAATCACGTAATTTGGAATCGCTAATTAGAGGAAACTATCATAATTTACAAGTTTTTATTTTTGTGTAAATCACATTATATTTTAACTAATTATTCACTAAAAACTTACATTCATCCGCAGTATAAATATAAGAATATGGTATACATAGGCATAATTCGTTGTAGAAATATGAACAAACAAAATAATTTATACACTGCATTTACCGAAAACAACCGCAAGGAAACTAATATAATAGAATTGGTGGAGAGTACTGGGGACTTTAAAATTTGTACCTGCTTAATTGTACGTTAAAGATATGTGTCCGTGTGCCCGTGTTGTCATTTTCCGAATATGTGCAATAATAAATAAGATGACAACTACAAAAAGCGGGCTTAATTCTCATAGAAGTATGGTCCATTTATGTTTAATTAATAGTTTAACTATACATACCCATAACCAAGAGTTTTTAATCCAGGAATTTTTTTATGGCAGTAACCGAAAAATGTTTTATTGCTTAAATGCTCATTTCATTACATGCAAAATGAGGTTTAAATTGCATTAGTGCATCCACTCGTTTAATATACCTTCAATTTTCAAAATGTATTAATTAGGGTAGTGTCATATTCCTACTAACCAAACTCCCCGTGTTTCTTTAGTTCCACAACTTTCGACGTATAAAACTTAAGAATCAAGGGTACTTGGTACTTGCATCGTACCTCTTCTATACCTCGACGATATATAGAGTTTATCGAATATAAGTGCTCTCTCCAGATATGTGTATTTCTTTACCATAATATATCCCAAATAGTAATGATACTAATAATACAAGAAAAGTAGATACAAACAAGATTATTAGACATCTGTTGTATGTTTATTCTTAAATAATTTTGTCGTTTACTGTCTACATACTTAATTCTAGAGGTGTATTGTTTCTGTATTATAAACATAAAACTTATTATATATTATTAATTTAAATATTCTTTCCTGAATTGTGTATTAACTATACAACCTAGATATCCTAGGATTCCTTGCTATGATTTATATTATTAATTGAATCTTCTTTTCAGCATTGTGTATTACCAACCATCTTACCTTATTGCTTGTTGGTCTCTTCATGTCATCCGTTTTATATTTCCTTTTAGGTGGGGATAACTTAGATATTATATTTATATATCTCCAGCTTTTACTAGATCATATATGATTGTTCCTCAGAAAACACCATCTGTGCACGCCCGAGAATAACAACAATTTCGTTACATTACATAGTTGGATGCTGGTATATTTCTCAGGAACATGTCGTTTGACAATAATCCTAAAAATTATGACTTCGAACTAGCTTAAATCTGGCGTACGATACCGTTTAATTTTAATTCAGGCTAAAATGAAATCACTTTTATAATTAGGTTTACGCTTGTCAACGTTTTTAATTTTTGAAATAATTTTCGCTGTGAATATTTCTAATCGCCAGTTGAGGAAATCGTTACAATGATTAAACGGTATTGCGGCGGAAATAGTATCTATAACATAAAATAATATTAACATTGATATAAAATGACTTTGACAAATTTGTAATCATTTATTTACTGGTGTGAGAGAAAGTGTGAAATCCATAGTTCCTAGTTTAACATTTTAAAAAATGCATTTTATTTGTTACTAGGAAAATACACTTTAAATTGAACAAGGATATTTTTGTGATTGTAGTCTTTAAAAAAAGTATATTTTTTTTTTTTTGGACTGAAAAAAATATCTCACAATTTACGTGGGATATCATGTATCCTGGCTGGCCGCATCACCCGGTATACGAATACGTTATGGAATTATGATGGCCAGACCATCCGACATTACGAAAATTCATACATCAGAGCGAAAACCCTGAATTATTTTGTCTACTATTTCGTTTTTTAATTTTGATATCGTTAAGCCCATTTCAATCGTTATTGTCTATTTGTCCGACTTATAACAATTGTCCCACGGTTTTTACAAGAACTAACAAAGTTTTTGTAGAAAATGAGGAAAGAAACTAATATATGCTCTACTCCATCTGTTTAACTACGCAGGGTGTCTCGAATTAAATCGGGATTGTTCAGGTTTGTTGTCTTGCTAACTCGGTTATTATTAGAGCTATGATGCTGGTTAAATTAGTAACATTTTTTCCGATGATTAAAATGGCAAAAGCGAGGAAACAAATGATCATCGCGTTTTATGCATTATTTTTAAAAAATGAACTTTGAACACAACACACTTCATTAGTACGTAAAACTCCTCGTACTACCCCTATTGGCGTCGCCACCATCCAATCAGTCGCTTGAGTATCGGACCCCACGTCCTGTTGACGTCACCGATTCGGCCTCCGGAGCAGATAAAAAAGGCCATCCTCGCCCGTAGACGACAGTTCCTCACGAGCTACCTCTCTTGCTTCTGCCTTGGCATCCTTGCGTGGATTCTTGACCTGAACAAGAACTCTTGCTTCTGACTTGGCATCTTAAGGTAAGAACAGTGTTCCTTTCAATTAAATCAAAAATCGTCGGTATTATTCTTCTGATATTTTTTTTTTCTAGTTTTAACAGGAAAAACACCCTTCAGTAGTACGTAAACTCTCCGTACTACCCCTTTTGGCGTCGCCACCATCGAACCCGTCGCTTGAGTATCGGACCAGCCTACACCCCACGTCCTGCTGACGTCATCGACTCGGAATCCGGAGCGGACAAGAAGGGCCACCCTCGCACTTAGACGGCCGTTCTTCACGAGTGCACCTCTCTTGCTTCTACCTAGGCATCCTTTCGTGAATCCTTGACCTGAAGAAGAACTCGTGCTTCTGACTTGGCATCCTAAGGTGACAACAGTGTTCCTTTTAATTAAAAAATCGTCTGTATTATTTTTCTGATATCTTTTTTTTCTAGTTTTGACACGAAAATTTTAAATGTAGGGTGTTAACATTTATGTATTTGGTTGGAGATGAGACACCTAACACCTGGAGCTATTTTTTGAAATTGCACTGGTTCTTTTAGCATATTAATTCAATTTAATTTTTTTACTTCGAAAATTTCATTATTTTTATGCATAAAGGTTTACATGAATTTACATATTTGGATGAAAATCGGGGCAAAAGTCGATAAACTGATATGTAAGAATTAAACGATTTTTTTTTACTTGGAACGTAATGTTTTCAACTATTGTTTGATAATTGGTAAAAATACAGTATTTAATCAGCAATTACTTATAATGAAATAGAAAATTTATTAAATCATCCTGAAAGGGTTGTGATAAATAATAGAGTTAAAACTTAAATATTTTATATACGATTTGGATTCTTTAATATAAAGGGATGATCGACTTTTTTCCGCATGGAAACACGACAGGTACCCTTCCGAGGGGAGACGTACCGACTCTGGTGATCGATAATCCCTCCCTACAAAAGAGGTTGACACCTTTAAAGAGTTTGGTATATACAGTGTTTTCCATATGTCTTATAGACACGATCAGGGAAAATTGTTGCCTGTTGGCTATTAAAGAAATCATCTATTAGCCATCTCTAAAGGGTTATGATGGGAAATTATAATTTTCTAAATTCGTATATGTCTTTCCTTCAATATTTTTTTTTAATTAGCGGTTTAAATTTAAAAACATACCTACTTAGTTTCAGACTGCAAAGACGTTAAAAACTGATATATATGAATTAAGAGATTTTTTTTACTTGGAACGCAATGTTTTCAACTATTGTTTGATAATTGGTAAAAATACTGTATTTAATCAGTAATTACTTATAATGAAATAGAAAATTTATTAAATCATCCTGAAAGGGTTGCGATAAATAAAAGAGTTAAAACTTAAATATTTTATATACGATTTGGCTTCTTTTTGATATAAAGGGATGATCCACTTTTTTCCGCATGGAAACACGACAGGTACCCTTCCGAGGGGAGACGTACCGACTCTGGTGATCGATAATCCCTCCCTACAAAAGAGGTTGACACCTTTAAAGAGTTTGGTATATACAGTGTTTTCCATATGTCTTATAGACACGATCAGGGAAAATTGTTGCCTGTTGGCTATTAAAGAAATCATCTATCGGCCATCTCTAAAGGGTTATGATGGGAAATTATAATTTTCTAAATTCGTACGTGTCTTTCCTTCAATATTTTTTTTTAATTAGGGGTTTAAATTTAAAAGCAACAAACGTTAAAACTGATATGTAAGAATTAAGAGATTTTTTTTTTTACTTTGAATGTGATTTTTCAACTATTTTTTGGATAATTTAGAAGTAAAAAAAAAACTGTATTTAATCAGTAATTACTTATAATGAAATAGAACATTTATCAGCCATCCTGAAATGGTTGCGATAAACACACACACACACACAAAAAGTAAAATTTAAATCAAATATTAAAGTTTGATGGTTATGGTGGAGACGATAACAGCCACTGGTAAATTGCGTCACGTTCTTCTCATTCTAAGCGTCGCGACGGTAGACGTCGGTAAAAAAAAAAATGCAAATCGAACCCTAAATTTCCTTATGGGAAAATACCTGTAAAAATGATGATATTGCTCTCCATTCATCTCCATACTTCCCATATTCTTCTCATTCTGGGCGTCGCGACGCTAAGCGTCGGTAGATTTAAAATGCAGATCGAACCTTAAATTTCCTTATGGGAAAATACATGTAAAAATTACGATATTTGCTCTCCATTCATCTCCACACTCCTCACGGTCTTCTCATTCTGGGCGTTGCGACGCTGGGCGTCGGTAGAAAAAAAATGCAGATCGAACCTTAAATTTTCCCATAAGAAATAACATGTAAAAGTGGTGGTATTTGGCCCTGAACTCTTGTAGCTTATCTACTCTTGCATTTGTTGAGGAAGCCGACTAATCCAGAGTGTACGGATCATGGGCTCTGGGACGCTCGTTCCTGCTAATCCGCGTAGGTGTCTCAGGAATTGGGAAGGCTTACGGTCACCTATTTCTTCGTGTTCAAGAATTTGACGTGTTTTCTGCTCCTGAGATGTACTTAACCGTTTGATTATTTCTAATTTAAGCTTCTCGTACTTGCCAGTCGCGGGTGGATTAATTATGATATCGCGAACTTCCTGCGCGAACTTAGCGTCAAGAGTACTTGTAACGTACGCGAAGTTTGTACTGTCAGAAGTTACGTTCGATAGCTCAAAACTTGTCTCTACGGTAGAAAACCATAACTCGGGATCGTGGTTGTTAAATGGAGGTAACCGAACCGCGACACGATTAATTGCTAAGCTTTCGGGGCCGGTGTTAGCTTCCACGTTATCCATGTCCGTGACGCGATGCGAACCACGAATAGGCACAAGATCGCGACACAATAACTGCACTAAAACCCAATCACTTTACTAGAAATCACGTCGGGGTCACCACTTTAGGGTTTTGATTTGGTTGGGCAGCTATTGTCTACGAAATAATACACATTCGTCGGAAAACAGAAATATAGACTTTATTTTTAATATTTACAGAAAAACCGAAACAAGCTTTCGAGTTGAAGGATCAAGCCGGAGTCCCTTTTATTTTCAGGTCAGAAATGACCATCGGGTCCAAAGTGACCATCTGGTGTTTTATGGATGTATTTTATGATATTCTTTATTTACGCTTAACTTTCTAAAATAATTTACAAGATGTACAAATTTCTTAAAGCTAAAAAAATATACAGTGTGTTGTAAATTAACCGCCACAAACTTACTTAATGATATATACTTATTTTAATGGGTGATTCCTGGATCAATTTTAAGTCGAAAAGTTTATTCAAACCAAAGATGTTATGGTAATGTAATAAGGTATGTCCTAAAATGCGTTGTTTTCGATATACAGTGAGGACGTAAAGTAAGGAATAAATTCATTATCTCGCAAACTACAATTTTTTAAAAAAATCGCTCGGACCCTTCGATTTTGTTTTTCGAACGCGCATATTCTGACATAAAATGTAGATATACGGGGTGTTGCAAATAAGAGTGACATAAAAATTTTTCTTAAATAGAACCGACTGTATATTATTGCATGTACGGATTCTTCGGAAAATCCTAAACATTGTTCATGTAGCATGTGCTATACCTTAGCCCAAGCGTTTTGGAGTTATTCTCATTCAAAATTTGAAAATCAGATATTTCGCAATCAATCAAGACTTGCATTGATTCATGCACGCTGAGGAAAACCTGTAGTCAGCATGCGTGAAGCGCAAGAAAAGTCAAGTAGGCTTTGGAGTTATGATGCAAGAACCAAAAGAATTAATGTCAATAGTTACTGTTATTGTCAGTTTTATTTGTATTTTCCTAACGTTTTACTAGTTTTCAAAAGACTCATTTCGTTTTTTCATAACTAAATTAAATTAAAATGCGGCTCACTGAGAAACAGCGCATAGAGGTTTTGATGATGATAGGCTACGGTGATAGGGTTAGAACACAGCAAGAAACTTGTGAGTTATTTAATCAAAAATACCCCAATCGTCCGCCAATATCACAATCAACACTAAGCAAAATTGAGTACAAGTTTAGGCAATTCGGTCATGTAAGAGATGTCCCTAGATTTGGTCGTCCTCAAGTTGATGAAAATCAACAATTAGAAGTCTTACTGGCAGTTCAAGATAACCAGCATGTGGTATCTAGGCAGGTAGCAAGTGACGTGGATATTGGAAAAACAACAGTTCTTAAAATACGGCATACAAATAAATACCATCCTTATAAAATGCAAGTTCTCCAAGAACTTTTGGAAAGGGACTTTGAGAGGCGCCTTGAATTTTGTGAGCGTTTACAGGATATGTGTTTCGTAAACAGAAATTTTGTATAAATTTTTCCGATTAGTCCACATTTTGCTTGAATGGTGACGTAAATACCCAAAATTATCGATATTGGTCCGATGTAAATCCACACTGGATGAGGGAAGGACACACACAATTTAATCAAAAGGTCAATGTGTGGGCTGGCGTTGTCGATGACATTGTTATAGGGCCTTTCTTTTTTGACGGAAATTTAACAGGCGAGAGATACTTGAGTTTTTTAGAACAATAACTTGTTCCAGCCCTGGCAACCCTTTTTCCTGAGTTAGAACGTCCCGATTTGCCACATCATAATATCTGGTTGCAACAAGATGGTGCTCCCCCACATTTCGCTGTGGGAGTTCGTACATATTTGGACGATACTTTTCCAAACAGGTGGATGGGAAGAGGTGGTTTTATTGAGTGGCCGCCAAGGTCACCCGATTTAACACCACTCGACTTTTTTTATGGGGATACCTTAAGAAAAGTATTCAAAACCAGCCTGCAAATTTAGATGATTTAAAAGATCGCATCCGGCAAGAAATTCGGCAAATTACACCCCAAATGGTTCGAAATGTTCAGCGAGAATTTGTAGATCATTTAGGCTATTGTCAGTTGACCAACGGAAGACACTTCGAACATTTACTTCAGAAAAATTTATTTTTAAGTTCACCTAACTGTTTTTTCGATAAATAAGACATTTTTAAAATAATTTTATTCTTTGTTTTCTCCATGACTTTTTCCACTTTTTAAATTTTGAATGAGAATAACTCCAAAACGCTTGGGCTAAGGTATAGCACATGCTACATTAAAAATGTTTAGGATTTTCCGAAGAATCCGTACATGCAATAATATACAGTGGGTTCTATTTAAGAAAAAAAATATTTTTGTGTAACTCTTATTTGCAACACCCTGTATATCTACATTTTATGTTAGAATATGCGCGTTCGAAAAACAAAATCGAAGGGTCCGAGCGATTTTTTAAAAAAATTGTAGTTTGCGAGATAATGAATTTATTCCTTACTTTATTTACATGGTAAAAGTAAAATTTTTTTTTTGGTTTTTATCAAAAAACTCGCACAGTTTGAGCTATTAACTATGTTTTGGCATAGACTATTCTGATATAAAACCACATAAACTTTTTTTCTCAAGTCAATGGCGTAGGACTACGATTGTATGGAACTTTATTAAGCAAGAATGGTTTAAATAAAATCAAATTGGCAATGTTATTTAGTGTAATATCTCAAACTGAAAAAAAATAAAAACATCCTGTATATCCAGAACAGGCATATTATGTGTATATGAACATTTCGACTTAAAGTTTGCCCAGGAATAGCCCATTAAAATAACTACATATCATTAAGTGTATATCATAGTGTCCTCTAGGGGTGTCAGTCCCGAAACTTTTACCAATCCCGGGATTTTTGGGATAAAGTGTATATAATACGGGATTTTTTTTTTATGTCAAACACAAGCACTATAGGAAAAATCCTTTAGGACACTCTGGGAGTGGTGCTTGTGCGCAAAAAGCGATTCACGTTGGCTCTGAATCGTTGGAGGTTATATTCGTTGGGAAAAACGACCTCGGGAATGTTCCACAAGAATGAAGTCCTCCAGATGAAAGAATTCTTCCAGGTCTTTGTTGAGACGTGTTGAGGATGTTTGCGCATTCAAAGAGAAAGATGAGATAAGTGTGCTATCGTCAGCAAAACTAAATATCGGATTTTCAGTTTTCACTAGAAGGTCGTTAATGTAGAGTAAGAAGAGAGTGGGAGACAATATGGACCCTTGAGGAACACCGGCATTGATGGTGAAGGTGTCTGAGAGAAATCCGTCAATCGCCACTTGCAGAGAGCGGTCCTTAGGAAAGCTAGACAACCATGCACAGAATCGACCGGGCATACCATAGGATCGCAGTTTACTTAGAAGCCCCTCATGCCAAAAACGATCAAAAGCTTTAGAAATATCCAGTGCAACAGCCCGAGACTCCCCATGATGTTCGATTGCGTTTTCCAAATATGGGTTGACATAGGCTAGAAGATCTCCAGTTGATCTGGACCTCCGAAAACCATATTAATGGTCGCTGATAATGTTGAAGCCTTCCAGGTACTTTAGTATGTTGTATGTTGGTTAATAGCTTTCTCCATTACTTTTGATATAACTGAAAGCAATGCGACTGGTCGATAGTTGTTAGGCAGGGTTCTCTTACCTTTCTTTGGAATAGGCTGGACTCGCGCCGTCTTCAAGCAAGATGGAAATAGTCCTTTTTTGTAGGATAAGTTGAAAAGTCTACAAAATACTTGTGTTAGTTCATCCGCGCATCTCTTGAGAACTATAATAGGAATTTCGTCTGGACCAGTAGCTTTTTTGACGTCGAGTCGGTCGAGTGGGCTTCTTTGCTTTGATCTATTGTTAGTTTACATTGGTTTCGAGCGGTAACAAAGATGGTACGATTCTTATGGTAGGGTTTTTATGCCACTGTCGGTAAGCCAGATTTTTTGATCTGACAGCACACTCACAATCCTTGCCAAACCAGGGCTTGCCGTTGGAAGGCCGTTTTTGGGAGGAGGGGATAAATGCTTGCATGCTCGTTAGAATGACGTCGGAGACCTCCCCAGCACAGACGGATGGATCATCAGAAGAGAAGCATACGCTCATCCAAGGAAAAGTGCGAAAATGGTCTTTCAGGTCTTCCCACTTGGCCGATCTGTAATGCCATATCCTGCGAGGTTTAGGAGGTTGTTCAGATGCCGGGACTAATCCCAAAAAAATTAACATGAAAGGTCAAAGATTGTATTTATTAAATACACAAAAATGAAAAAAAAACACAGTAGATAGGCTACAGGAGTTCTAGAACAAATAGGGGTAGTTTTACATGTTATTCCTTATGGGAAAATTTAAGGTTCGAGTTGCAATTTTATGACCATCATAGGGGTAGTACATGAACATAGGTACAGACGCGTAGGCTATAACTACACGGATACTACCAGTGGTCATAACTACTTGAGCGCTAACTACCATGGGCCCTAACTACATGGGCGCCCCATAGGCACTAACTACATAGGCCCTAAATACCACGCCGGCGCGAGCTTCCGGGATTCGCGGGGCCCAAAGCCGCGTCTAGCGCGCGTGATACACGGCCCGTCAGGTACCCCCTTCGAGGGACCCCAAAGTCGCGGGGGGTGTCCCACCTGATCTCGAGGGGGCTCAAAGTCAAACCCCCATCGGATGACGTCGAGGGCCCCAAAGTCAAATGTAATATTAATCTGGAAAAAAGTTCCGTCTACAAGGCTCGAACCGCCGTCCTCTAGATTACCAACCATAGAAATTTCCTCTGAACCACCAGAGATTGTTCAGAAATCCCGCAAACTATTGATAGATATGAACACGTGGGATAAGCATTAAAACTACTAAGTTGCAAAAAGATATTTATTTCACAATATTACACATTAAATAGTAATGGTGACTGTTAATAATATTAAATGGATATACTACTAAATGTTACTAACTCACTGTTATATTTGCTTACAAGATTTCAAAGGTTAAAGACAATAATAGCCAACTATATATACTGTGCAATAATACGGTGACTTATAAAGAAACATAGAAGGCACGTGTATTATTGAATAAAGTAACTAAGTGTAGAACAGCTGTAATAGGCATGGTATTGTATTAATAATAGACTTATAAAGAAACATAGTGGGCGCTAAAAGTACTAATAAAGCAAGTATAGAGGTTTTGAATGTATGATATAATTTATTATTAACTGTAACAATGGGAATATGGTATTCAGTATTACAGGGGGTAGGTGGTAAATTATAAAGCAACTGCATTCAATACTTATATAGTACAGTACGACCGTACTTGGTAGTAACAAAGCGCGCACAACATTCAGTCGAGGCATCATAGGTAAAAAAAGATAATATAAGGGGATGCATTTATTAACAATATCAAAATTATGTATAATATTTACAAATACACACTAAAACTAGCATAAACACCAACGTCTTATTAGGGAAAACACAAAAATATAGTCAAAAAATGTAACAAAAAGTTAGTGTTTCATGTACTTTAATATAATTATAATTATCCTATTAAGGCAGGTAACGTAGGTACGCCTATGGAAATATTAACAGCGAAAAGTAGATTAATGTGACGTTATATGCTGAACTTTTAGCATATTAAATTACCCATTATACATTTATTATAGAAATATATTAAAAAACTAAACAAAGACATCAAGAAAATCAACAAAGTAAATTAAACCCCACAAAATTATTTCAACAATCTTGAAGTTCTGAAAATTAAGACAGTGAGAACTGTATGTAACGTACGCGCTACGTACAATCCCCGCAGGAACAGGATAACAAGGCCATATAATTGCACACATGGTACGCCTATGAACATATTAACAGCGAAAAGTAGATTAATGTGACGTTATAAAATATGCTGAACTTTTAACATATTAAAACAATAAATTATTTTTATTTTTATTTATTATAGAATAGAAATATATCAAAAAAAAAAATACATACCGGCAAATTATTACTACATGTATCATAAGGTTTGTAAGCCAGCAAAGGTATACGGCTAAAAATCAACAAAGTAAATTAAAACCCGCAAAATTGGTATAGAAACATGTATTGGGGTATTTATCACGCTAAGTCATATCATTATGGTGATGTTAAGGATGCACATAACCAACTAGGCAACTAGTCACTACACCCTATAAGAAATTAGTTTTGTTATATTCATACTTGCAATAGACAATCACGGATACTAAAAAGTCTCTCTAGAAATCTGAAAACTACATAACAAATACCCGTAGAACCAGATATAATCGAACAAAAACCAGACAAAAATAACGATGTAAAGATCAAGACTTACGGTTTAACGAACAAAAAAAGGCCCTGTGTTATACAAAACATCAATATAATATCACTGTACTACTAAGGGTTCGCTATTACACAGATCATTAAGGTGGACAAGGAGCCACAGGCGAGCATGCTATGTCAGGATACCATTCCACATTTCATCACACGAGATGTATTAAATCCATAAATAAAAATCAAGGATGAGGCGGGGTACAACCGAGCCACAGGCGAGTAAGATATAATAATCACAACTAAAATATGCAGGATTCTATTTACTACTACTGGGATTGTATTTAAACCAGAATTAAAACTAAAAATAGGACGATGTGACTATTACCGAGCAGCAGGCGAGAATTGACGATGGTATGTAATACATCAAACATGATATATTAAACACGATCAATACTTCATGTGCAATATAATTCACGCCTTCACAATTTCTGCTAAAGTACGGATCTGTAAATAAAATAGACTTAATCATGAAAAAACAAATAAACATATGCACCTTTAATAAGGAGCCGGTATCAATAAATCACGAGACGGTGCATTAACATATTAAACAGCGGGTTATATAGAGGCAGCCATGCGGAGTTCGTGTTTTACAGATCTTATTAATTTTTCCGATATTGTTTTCTCTGTAAAGGTTCAGGCATCGGGGCACAAAAACTGCAAATTAATATGTAGCCATTTTCTATGAACCGACAGAACGGTCAAAGCCAAGGACAAGGCTTACTGAACCGTTTTAAACATATCAAGAGGTGTGTTTATGGTAATTCCAGAACACAAGTATTTAACCTAACAGTCGTTTTGCAATTTCAACAATAACAAGGTTTTCATTAATGATTGTAGTACTTTAAACTTGGGATATTAGGGCTTCTGTGGACATCCCAGCTCATGAGTGACGCCGGAATGTTTTCTAATGTTTTCCATGGTTTTCCCATAGACACAGTTATTAAATAATTTCCATAAATTCTTCTCAAAATCGTTTTGGCAGCTTGGCGTAAGCCCGTATTTAAAACAATGTATGAATTTAACCATGTAGATTGATTAAACGACAACACCCGTGTATTTTCATCAGTTTAACGCCCACCGCCAATGCCTGCTTCAAGGTCCGGTAGTGGATTACGTATTCTGACTTATTATACAACTTTGCCAATAGTTTAACATTTTTTACATAGGGTGATATATCGCGATTTAGACTAACATAATAATATATAAAAATGATAGCAAGCAGAGGTATTATACAACAAACCCACCACACATAGTACCTATTAAACATATTTAAATCTATAAGGCAATAATATTATGTAGAACCACATTAATATATTCAATATTATAGGTATTAAAGATAGGCAACTAATTAAACTGTAAACTAATATACATTAAAACAAGGCTGACACAAACATTACGCAGACGAGCTGGATATTCATACTTGCAATAATCACAGAATTAAAAAGTCTCTCTAGAAATCTGAAATCTACATAACAAATACCCCATAAAACCAGATATAATCGAACAAAAACCAGGCAAAATAACGATGTAAGGATCAAGACGATTTAGCGAATAAAAAGGCGTTGTACAAAACATCAAAAATAATATCACTACACAAGATTATATTACACAGATCATTAAGGTGAACAAACCCGAACAAACTCGAGCATGCTATGTCAGGGTACCATTCCACATCACAAGGTATGTAGTAAATCCATAAATAAAATCAAGGATGAGGCGGGATACAACCGAGCCACAGGTGAGCAAGATATAATAACCAAAAATACAACTAAAATATGCAGGATTCTATTTACTACTACTGGGATTGTATTTAAACCAGAATTAGATTGTCTGTTAGTTTCTTTAGAAATATCCTGATAATAAATTAAAGGCAAAACTGGGTAATTTACATGTTTTTAATGTTATTTTTGTTTTATTTAGTATAAATCCTGTGGTGGAAGATAGATGGTTGGAGAATTTAAATATTATTATTTTTAATTATAAGCTGTTTTTGATAAAACATATTTTAAAAATCATTTATTTAAAAATCATTTATTTTTTATAATATAAATATGCTTTAAACAATACATATCCTAATATAGATATAAATAATATAAAAAATATAATTAATAAAACTATACATGTATTCAAATTACATTCTTCTCGATTTTCTATACAGCTCTATCCATTTTTCTCTAATGTTACAGTGCTGCTATTGAAATAATATAATCTCAGCTTATATTTTACAAAGGAATACTTATTTATGTTATCAAAAATGATAAGATGTAAGCCGTTGATTATATTTATTCTCTTCCATGATGAAGGCCAAGTGTCATTATTTTCATTATTAAACGATGAATATATAAATGCTTTTTTGAACTCTAGGTGCGAACAAAGCAAGTATAAAGTATTGTTAAAACTCCAACAGGTAGTGAAGTCATTTTTAAAAATAAAAATATTTTATATTTTTTCAGGTTTGTAACTCAAAAAACAGAATTATAACAGAATTTCATACATCTCAAAACAGAATTATTCTTCTGAAAATTCATCTTTCATACATCTCAAAACAGAATTATTCTTAGTTATTGTTATATATTATTTTCACTATAAGTTGATGTAACACATTTTTCTAAGTTTAGGTAAAATTTTTGGCTTCATCTCGTTAAATTAAACTATCTGTGTTAGTGTATAATAATAAAATTGTTTTTATCATCATATTTACTATAAACATAGAAAAAAAAATTTAAAAATTACAGTTGTGGATAATTCCAAGACAAAAAAAACCAACATAAACAAGGCTATTATAAGTCACTTTCCCTTTTCCATTTGTATTGCAACAAAATTTTCATTAAGCACTATACGTTTTTAAATTTGGGTTTTGCATTCAATGTTCTTTAATTAATTATATTTGTTTTATGATAATCTCTAAATGTAATATTTTTTCAAAGCCCAACCTGAACCGGGTTCAGCAAATTTTGACATTTTCTCTTTTATTTTGAATAAAACTTCTTATAAATTCCACGTAAATCTGTTGATGACATAGGCTTATTTCTAGTATTACTTGATTTTGTCTCTATTTTTCTTTTGTTTGTAAACTATATTAACCAAATAATTCCACATTAATCTTTAGGCATCTATGTTTAACTATTTGTTCAGAAATTAAACGTACAAACTTTTGGTTCAACTTTATCCAAAACTTTATCAGTGTATACATACTTCTTTGATTATAGGAGTATATAAGACACAATTTTGGATTTAAACGAAGTTAAGTTTCACGTTATCATCACTTTTAAGTATGTTTGTTTCGGGTTCTTCTGTTTCTAAGTTTTAGGCACATCACATAGTTGAGACTTAGATTTTTATGGATTAGAATAGTGAATCCCCATATGTGTTTCTTTCTGCGCATTCCTAGGATCTTTTTTATGTTTGAAATATGAATTCTTTGGTAAAAATAGGCGTATTTGTATATATTTAGATGAACTAAGACGTCCTTTTGATCGTTTTCCTATTGTATGTTCAATAGTTGGCAATAATATTTGTTTATTGGTATTTAAATCCTTTGCAGTATTTTTATAGGATGACTCATGAATAGTAAATGCCCTTTAGTTAACTGAAATTCTTCCCCAACAACACCAAGTATGATGTTGATAACAGTATTGGCTGAGAAGAAACAAACCATTATCACTTCTAAATCCGTACAATACAGGGTGTTCAAGAGATCGTTCATAGTATATCATGACACAAGGCAACACAACTCAAAACGGTTATTTTTTATCCAACAAAACCGGTTTATTACCCTATTTTGTTACTACCAAAACAATATAACGAAATATATAGGATTAAAATCAAATTCGCAGAGAATAACCACCTCTTGAACACCCTGTATTGTACGGATTTAGAAGTGATAATGGTTTGTTTCTTCTCAGCCAATACTGTTATCAACATCATACTTGGTGTTGTTGGGGAAGAATTTCAGTTAACTAAAGGGCATTTACTATTCATGAGTCATCCTATAAAAATACTGCAGAGGATTTAAATACAAATAAACAAATATTATTGCCAACTATTGAACATACAATAGGAAAACGATCAAAAGGACGTCTTAGTTCATCTAAATATATACAAATACGCCTATTTTTACCAAAGAATTCATATTTCAAACATAAAAAAGATCCTAGGAATGCGCAGAAAGAAACACATATGGGGATTCACTATTCTAATCCATAAAAATCTAAGTCTCAACTATGTGATGTGCCTAAAACTTAGAAACAGAAGAACCCGAAACAAACATACTTAAAAGTGATGATAACGTGAAACTTAACTTCGTTTAAACCCAAAATTGTGTCTTATATACTCCTATAATCAAAGAAGTATGTATACACTGATAAAGTTTTGGATAAAGTTGAACCAAAAGTTTGTACGTTTAATTTCTGAACAAATAGTTAAACATAGAGGCCTAAAGATTAATGTGGAATTATTTGGTTAATATAATTTACAAACAAAAGAAAAATAGAGACAAAATCAAGTAATACTAGAAATAAGCCTATGTCATCAACAGATTTACGTGGAATTTATAAGAAGTTTTATTCAAAATAAAAGAGAAAATGTCAAAATTTGCTGAACCCGGTTCAGGTTGGGCTTTGAAAAAATATTACATTTAGAGATTATCATAAAACAAATATAATTAATTAAAGAACATTGAATGCAAAACCCAAATTTAAAAACGTATAGTGCTTAATGAAAATTTTGTTGCAATACAAATGGAAAAGGGAAAGTGACTTATAATAGCCTTGTTTATGTTGGTTTTTTTTGTCTTGGAATTATCCACAACTGTAATTTTTAAATTTTTTTAATCTAATTATATTATTTCAATAGCAGCACTGTAACATTAGAGAAAAATGGATAGAGCTGTATAGAAAATCGAGAAGAATGTAATTTGAATACATGTATAGTTTTATTAATTATATTTTTTATATTATTTATATCTATATTAGGATATGTATTGTTTAAAGCATATTTATATTAAAAAAAATAAATGATTTTTAAATAAATGATTTTTAAAATATGTTTTATCAAAAACAGCTTATAATTAAAAATAATAATATTTAAATTCTCCAACCATCTATCTTCCACCACAGGATTTATACTAAATAAAACAAAAATAACATTAAAAACATGTAAATTACCCAGTTTTGCCTTTAATTTATTATCAGGATATTTCTAAAGAAACTAACAGACAATCTAATTCTGGTTTAAATACAATCCCAGTAGTAGTAAATAGAATCCTGCATATTTTAGTTGTATTTTTGGTTATTATATCTTGCTCACCTGTGGCTCGGTTGTATCCCGCCTCATCCTTGATTTTATTTATGGATTTACTACATACCTTGTGATGTGGAATGGTACCCTGACATAGCATGCTCGAGTTTGTTCGGGTTTGTTCACCTTAATGATCTGTGTAATATAATCTTGTGTAGTGATATTATTTTTGATGTTTTGTACAACGCCTTTTTATTCGCTAAATCGTCTTGATCCTTACATCGTTATTTTGCCTGGTTTTTGTTCGATTATATCTGGTTTTATGGGGTATTTGTTATGTAGATTTCAGATTTCTAGAGAGACTTTTTAATTCTGTGATTATTGCAAGTATGAATATCCAGCTCGTCTGCGTAATGTTTGTGTCAGCCTTGTTTTAATGTATATTAGTTTACAGTTTAATTAGTTGCCTATCTTTAATACCTATAATATTGAATATATTAATGTGGTTCTACATAATATTATTGCCTTATAGATTTAAATATGTTTAATAGGTACTATGTGTGGTGGGTTTGTTGTATAATACCTCTGCTTGCTATCATTTTTATATATTATTATGTTAGTCTAAATCGCGATATATCACCCTATGTAAAAAATGTTAAACTATTGGCAAAGTTGTATAATAAGTCAGAATACGTAATCCACTACCGGACCTTGAAGCAGGCATTGGCGGTGGGCGTTAAACTGATGAAAATACACGGGTGTTGTCGTTTAATCAATCTACATGGTTAAATTCATACATTGTTTTAAATACGGGCTTACGCCAAGCTGCCAAAACGATTTTGAGAAGAATTTATGGAAATTATTTAATAACTGTGTCTATGGGAAAACCATGGAAAACATTAGAAAACATTCCGGCGTCACTCATGAGCTGGGATGTCCACAGAAGCCCTAATATCCCAAGTTTAAAGTACTACAATCATTAATGAAAACCTTGTTATTGTTGAAATTGCAAAACGACTGTTAGGTTAAATACTTGTGTTCTGGAATTACCATAAACACACCTCTTGATATGTTTAAAACGGTTCAGTAAGCCTTGTCCTTGGCTTTGACCGTTCTGTCGGTTCATAGAAAATGGCTACATATTAATTTGCAGTTTTTGTGCCCCGATGCCTGAACCTTTACAGAGAAAACAATATCGGAAAAATTAATAAGATCTGTAAAACACGAACTCCGCATGGCTGCCTCTATATAACCCGCTGTTTAATATGTTAATGCACCGTCTCGTGATTTATTGATACCGGCTCCTTATTAAAGGTGCATATGTTTATTTGTTTTTTCATGATTAAGTCTATTTTATTTACAGATCCGTACTTTAGCAGAAATTGTGAAGGCGTGAATTATATTGCACATGAAGTATTGATCGTGTTTAATATATCATGTTTGATGTATTACATACCATCGTCAATTCTCGCCTGCTGCTCGGTAATAGTCACATCGTCCTATTTTTAGTTTTAATTCTGGTTTAAATACAATCCCAGTAGTAGTAAATAGAATCCTGCATATTTTAGTTGTGATTATTATATCTTACTCGCCTGTGGCTCGGTTGTACCCCGCCTCATCCTTGATTTTTATTTATGGATTTAATACATCTCGTGTGATGAAATGTGGAATGGTATCCTGACATAGCATGCTCGCCTGTGGCTCCTTGTCCACCTTAATGATCTGTGTAATAGCGAACCCTTAGTAGTACAGTGATATTATATTGATGTTTTGTATAACACAGGGCCTTTTTTTGTTCGTTAAACCGTAAGTCTTGATCTTTACATCGTTATTTTTGTCTGGTTTTTGTTCGATTATATCTGGTTTTACGGGTATTTGTTATGTAGTTTTCAGATTTCTAGAGAGACTTTTTAGTATCCGTGATTGTCTATTGCAAGTATGAATATAACAAAACTAATTTCTTATAGGGTGTAGTGACTAGTTGCCTAGTTGGTTATGTGCATCCTTAACATCACCATAATGATATGACTTAGCGTGATAAATACCCCAATACATGTTTCTATACCAATTTTGCGGGTTTTAATTTACTTTGTTGATTTTTAGCCGTATACCTTTGCTGGCTTACAAACCTTATGATACATGTAGTAATAATTTGCCGGTATGTATTTTTTTTTTGATATATTTCTATTCTATAATAAATAAAAATAAAAATAATTTATTGTTTTAATATGTTAAAAGTTCAGCATATTTTATAACGTCACATTAATCTACTTTTCGCTGTTAATATGTTCATAGGCGTACCATGTGTGCAATTATATGGCCTTGTTATCCTGTTCCTGCGGGGATTGTACGTAGCGCGTACGTTACATACAGTTCTCACTGTCTTAATTTTCAGAACTTCAAGATTGTTGAAATAATTTTGTGGGGTTTAATTTACTTTGTTGATTTTCTTGATGTCTTTGTTTAGTTTTTTAATATATTTCTATAATAAATGTATAATGGGTAATTTAATATGCTAAAAGTTCAGCATATAACGTCACATTAATCTACTTTTCGCTGTTAATATTTCCATAGGCGTACCTACGTTACCTGCCTTAATAGGATAATTATAATTATATTAAAGTACATGAAACACTAACTTTTTGTTACATTTTTTGACTATATTTTTGTGTTTTCCCTAATAAGACGTTGGTGTTTATGCTAGTTTTAGTGTGTATTTGTAAATATTATACATAATTTTGATATTGTTAATAAATGCATCCCCTTATATTATCTTTTTTTACCTATGATGCCTCGACTGAATGTTGTGCGCGCTTTGTTACTACCAAGTACGGTCGTACTGTACTATATAAGTATTGAATGCAGTTGCTTTATAATTTACCACCTACCCCCTGTAATACTGAATACCATATTCCCATTGTTACAGTTAATAATAAATTATATCATACATTCAAAACCTCTATACTTGCTTTATTAGTACTTTTAGCGCCCACTATGTTTCTTTATAAGTCTATTATTAATACAATACCATGCCTATTACAGCTGTTCTACACTTAGTTACTTTATTCAATAATACACGTGCCTTCTATGTTTCTTTATAAGTCACCGTATTATTGCACAGTATATATAGTTGGCTATTATTGTCTTTAACCTTTGAAATCTTGTAAGCAAATATAACAGTGAGTTAGTAACATTTAGTAGTATATCCATTTAATATTATTAACAGTCACCATTACTATTTAATGTGTAATATTGTGAAATAAATATCTTTTTGCAACTTAGTAGTTTTAATGCTTATCCCACGTGTTCATATCTATCAATAGTTTGCGGGATTTCTGAACAATCTCTGGTGGTTCAGAGGAAATTTCTATGGTTGGTAATCTAGAGGACGGCGGTTCGAGCCTTGTAGACGGAACTTTTTTCCAGATTAATATTACATTTGACTTTGGGGCCCTCGACGTCATCCGATGGGGGTTTGACTTTGAGCCCCCTCGAGATCAGGTGGGACACCCCCCGCGACTTTGGGGTCCCTCGAAGGGGGTACCTGACGGGCCGTGTATCACGCGCGCTAGACGCGGCTTTGGGCCCCGCGAATCCCGGAAGCTCGCGCCGGCGTGGTATTTAGGGCCTATGTAGTTAGTGCCTATGGGGCGCCCATGTAGTTAGGGCCCATGGTAGTTAGCGCTCAAGTAGTTATGACCACTGGTAGTATCCGTGTAGTTATAGCCTACGCGTCTGTACCTATGTTCATGTACTACCCCTATGATGGTCATAAAATTGCAACTCGAACCTTAAATTTTCCCATAAGGAATAACATGTAAAACTACCCCTATTTGTTCTAGAACTCCTGTAGCCTATCTACTAAACACATATTAATTATAATGTACTATTTCAACTATAACCTGCTCACGAGAAGCAGCGTTCTGTTTCTACACTCTCAAAATTAGGGAAAAAATTCAATTTCTAAGGGATAAAAATTTAATCATTGTTGATGGTTTAAAAAAAATTGAATCGCTCAAAAGTAAATTTGTTCACCGTTAATGAAATTAAATAAAAAAAAAATATTGTTCCTATTTTAAAGCGCATAAAATAGGAATAAACCACGGGACTAAAGTGTCTTTTTAGTCCCTAGGTTTATAATGCCCTATTAAATGAAAAAATGGTTCGACGATAATTTATTCTACTTTTTAGCGATCTCCGAAAATCAGCGCTACAAGATTACATTATTTTGTAAGTTGTATGTTTGTAATAGGGGCTATCGAAACATATAGCCAAGTTATGAATTTTTTAATAAAATATAATTTACAATAAAATTATTAGTTTTAAAATAAATATTTAAAAAACAAGTTAAATTTTTAAAGAACTCTTTTATATAATTTATTCCGGGATTTTCGAGATTGGTTTTTCCTCGAAATCCCGGGATTTCGGCATCTCGGGATTGGCACCATTAGTGTCCGCCATTGGTAATGTTAAATTTTTGATTCTTTGATCGAATTTAAACAATAATCAGAATAATATATGACAAGTATTTACATACAGGGTGTTCATTTGAAAACTTACCACCACGGATTTATCGAAAACCACTGATTAAAAGAAAAACGCCGAGACACGTCAAAAGATTTGCCAAAGGGGACAACTTCTTAACCAAAAACTACTTCACCCCCTTTTACCCTCTGGCCCCCGGGGTCATCCCCTTAAAAATTTTAAATAACAAGGGGTAGCAAGTAATAGCTTGTTTGAAAGTTCTTTCAAAGTGCTTTATTTTGACGTTCGATTTTTTAAAATCGGTGTATTCGTTTTCGAGAAAATTATAAAAATCTTTATTTATCTTAATTTGTTCAGATAGAAAAAAAAGCACATGAAAATATCACTTTTTATTTCAATAAGTGTTTATTTATTTATTTATTTACTTTACCTGCCTTACAGGAACATTTCCCAACTACAAGGCAGGGCAAAAGATATATGTACATAATCTTAATTGAACTTAAGATAAGATAAACACATATATGTATATATAAAAAAAAACATAATCTAAAGAAATGAAGCAAAAATAAAATTACATTACATTACATTACAAATTTGAAAACTTATTTAGTCTTACAATAAACAAAAAAAATATGCAAGCCGTATGATATAATTGAAAAGCAGTTTAGTGAGGCACCAGCTTTTTAACTATGTTTATCGAGCAATTAAAAAAATCCAATTCATTGTGTTTATTGTATTTGTCACACATTTGAAAAATAGGAGAAAGCTTCAAAATATTTGTCCTTGGACATGGCAAATAGAATGTTATGTTTTGCCGTGAACCTAAGCGCGGCACGTTGAAGTTAAGCTTCGTCAAAATGTCCATACAATCCAACTGATTGTTTAATAATTTAAACAAAGTAATCAAAAGATGGTAATCACGGCGATCACTGAGAGATCCGTAATTAAATTCCTCAAGTAACCTGGATTGAGGAAAACCCTGGATGGGATATATTCCGTCTCTCTTAAAGCTAAGATATTTTAAGAATTTTCTTTGAACACCTTCAATGGCATTAATATGAACACTGTACTCAGGAGCCCAGATTACTGCAGCATATCTAACTTGGATCGTACATAAGAATTGTACAATGTCTTCAAGACATCACTACCTTATTTATATGAGGGACGAAAGAAAGTTTTGAGTCAAAAACTACTCCCAGGTCGCAGAATGAGTCGCAGCGGGAGATAACTGTATTTTTAAGTAGATAGTCATGTTTAATGACAGAAAGTTTGTTTGTGAATGATACAACGTTGCACTTCTCAATGTTTAGCTGAAGATTATTTTTCAAGCACCAATTATTAATTAAATTAAGTTGTCTTGAAGAATAATACAGTCATTGATATTTCTAATCACTTTGAATATTTTAATATCATCCGTATATACCAAGAACTCAACAGTTAGCTCTAAGCCAATATCATTTATAAAGAGAATAAAAAGTAACGGCCCCAGTACAGAACCCTGTGGGACTCCAGAACTGGCTGTATAGTTACCAGAGTTATAGCCGTGAAGAGCTACATACTGACGGCGGTCAGAAAGGTATGACCTGATAAGCGCTATTAAAAGCTGTGAGAAACCGTATCTGTTAAGCTTTGATATTAAAATAGAGTGATCAAGCCGGTCAAACGCCTTTGAGAAATCCAAATATATTACATCAGTCTGCAGACCCTCATCTATCGATTCCGCAAGGCTTTGTGAGATACTAAGCAAGTTTGTTGTTGTTGATCTACCTTTAAAGAATCCATGCTGCTGCCGAATTATTTGTCCTTGGATAAGCGGAAAGATAGAATTGCGGAGCAAGGATTCAAACACTTTACAAAAATTACAAATAATTGATATTGGTCGATAGTTTGTTATTTCTGATCTGTCGCCCTTTTTGTGTACAGGACATACTCTGGAAATTTTTCACAGCTGAGGAATTGTTTGACATTTCAAATATAAGTTAAAAATGAGCTGGAGCGGTTTCGCCAATACAAAACGACAGTCATGGATTAAAAATGCCGGAATAGAATCCGGTCCAGTGGTAAACTTCGGTTTAATACTTTTTAAGGCATTCACAACATCAGCTTCAGAAAAGTAGTGGATATTAATGTCCTGTGCATAGGGGGATTCATGAATTATTACATGATTGGTAGTAACATCAGAGAAAGACTGTTTAAAAAAAGTTGTAAAATGACTCAAAATATCAGTAGGGGTATTTAGCTCTTTATTATTAAAAGACATGATGTTTGGAACATTGCAGGTCTCCCTCTTGCTCTTAATAAAAGCCCAGAACCTTTTGGGATCCCGTTTTATATCAATCTCAACTTTCCGCAAATAACCATTATAAGAAATTTGAATGTCCCTTTTAATAATAGATCTTATAGATTTAAAATCCTGCAACGACTGAAGACATCCTGACCTTTTGAAATTTCTATGGAACCTTCTTTTTTATATTTTGTATGATATTTGAAGTAAACCACGGGGGATACTTTTTATTCGGAAACTTCTTATATCGAGGTACACATAAGTCAATGATCTCAAATAATTTTGTATAGAAGAAGAACACGCAATCTCTACACTATCCAAGATTCAATGCGAAATCACGCTTGCGATTAACTGGACGAGAATATTCCAGTGACACAGAATGGGCAGAGTGATGCTCATCCTCCTTTACAAGCATATCCAAAGCACCCTCAACAATACATTTTTTATTATTATGCAATATTAGGTCCAAGATTCTGTTGTTGAAATTCCTTACATAGTTACCCTGCTTTAACTTCGTGTAAATCAGAAAGTAATTAAAAGCAGTTATACAATTATTCACCACGCCATTATCCACAAAATCAGAATATGAGGGCAAATTTAAATCACCCAAAATACAGACATTCATTTCAAATACAGGAAAAGAAACAACAAAAAATTCAAGAAGGTTATCAAGATCATTCAAAGTAACCGGTGGGGGTATATAGACAACAAAAAATAATATCGAAAAGTAGTCAAAACTAACCCTCACGCCCATAATGTCGATGTGTGGCAACAGATTTTCCTTTTTAAGTACAATTTCCGAAGATTTAAAACGTTTATCAACAGCTAACAAAACACCGCCACCCCTTGACTTACCAGTTGCAGACAAATCACGATCAGCACGATATGTGTTATATTTACAATCGATCACTTCATTATTATAAACGGATGGATTAAGCCACGTTTCTGTAAGTGCCACAATGTCGAAATTACAAACCGTAGTATTGTTTAGGATTTCAGCCTACTTAGTAAGAAGTCCGCGTACATTTTGATAATACACTGAGATACCCTGCATTTGCTTTTGCTTAACATTTTGAAGTACAACATGATCTTGAGAAGCGGAAGCGGGAAGGGAATTATTTTCATTCAGAGACGAAGGTATGAGTAATTGCTATTGGCCGAGAATATTTTCCCTGAGTTTTGAACATGCATTTTTATAAACCGCGCATTTGTTTATATCCCATGCAGCGTGATCGGTACTAACAGGGTTGCCGTGATTTCCACTATTTAATTTAACGCATTGGAACAGCATAACACTTGGGACTGACAGTGTTCAAAATGTTGCCCGTTATTGGCCAAACAATGATATAGGCGATTTTCAAATTCCTGACGGACATTTTCAAAAACATGTTGTGGGAGATCATGGCAGCTTTCGGTGATGCATTTACGAAGTTCATCCAAACTGTTAGGTTGGGGAGCAAACACAAGAGTTTTCAAATGGCCCCATAGAAAAAAGTCCAATGGCGTCAAGTCAGGAGATTCTATAGGCCCTCTTCGCCCTATCCATTTATCTGGAAACTCGTCGTCTAGCCATTGCCGAACCGGAAGAACATAGTGAGGAGGAGCGCCGTCTTGCTGGAAATATATTTCAGCCTCATCAAGTGTAGGGTTTCCTACGATTTAGTTTTCAATGGTTTCAGTGATAAGCGGATTGATGGTATTTTCCAACATATCTAAATAAATGCCTCCATTTAAATTCCCATTAATAAACAATGGCCCAATCACTTAAATCCTAAAATGCCTGCCCATCCATTAATTTTTTGGGGGTACTGAGTATGCCCTTCTACAAATGCATGAGGATTTTCATTGCTCCAATACCTGCAGTTATGCTTATTAACAAATCCTTTTAGATAAAATGTGCCTTCATCACTGAAGCAGATATTCTTTACATGGTATTATCATTAATCACTGCAGTCATTTGTTCACAAAACTCAACTCGCCTATCGAAATCATCTTCGGTTAACTCTTGCAATATTTTCATTTTGAATGGATGAAATTTATGTAATTTAGTAACTGTGTGTACAGAGCCTAATGAAATACCAGTCCCATCAACAATTTTGCGTAATGAAGTATTAGGATTTATGGCAAATTGTTTCTTTCCCTTAGCAACTATAAAAAACTAAACAGATATTAAAAACTAAACAGGTATAAGAATAAAAACAGCTCGCCCATGTTATCTATGTTGATAAAAAGAAGGCGGTAAAAATTTTCTAATTTTCTCGAAAACGAATCGACCGATTTTAAAAAATCAAACGTCAAAATAAAGCAATTTGAAAGACCTTTCAAACAAGCTATTACTTGCTACCCCTTGTCATTTAAAATTTTTAAGGGGATGACCCCTTGGGCCAGAGGGTAAAAGGGGGTGAAGTAGTTTTTCTTTAAAAAGTTGTCCCCTTTGGCAAATCTTTTGACCTGTCTCGGCGTTTTTTCTTTTAATCAGTGGTTTTCGATAAATCCGTGGTGGGAAGTTTTCAAATGAACACCCTGTATATAACCATAGAAATATAACACACATTACAGCTAAAATACCACTAAAGTAAGGAAAGATTCCGACAAACTTTTAAAATATCCGCCACGCCATTCGAATTGGTCGACGATAGCCGAAGCTGCTCGGCCACCCATGCTTGTTGCCACCAGCGTTGTCAGTCTTTTACAATAATTGTAATATCTTTTAATATTCATTACTATTTTAAGAATGTTTGAGATGTTCATTCTTGTTGTTGTTATTCTTAATCTGACACCGTTTTTTTAAATATTATATTAAGTTTCGAACCGTCAACCTATTACTTGTGATAAAGACTGGTCGCCACGTAGTGAGTGCCCTTTGCCGTAGTTTTCCATGGAAATGTGTGATAGTTCACCAGAACTGTTTATAATTTAGTCGTGTGTATTTATTAAAATAAATAGGTATTTGAATTTTGACGTGCGCTGTGTTCGGTTGTGATATGAGTTATGTAGCCACTTAATCCTGAATAGACATTTATTCTGCTTACGCTGCATTCATCTTTACATTATAATGTTCATTATTGTTCTTTTTAAGTCAGTCAGCTGAAGATATTTCCATTGTAACGTAACGTTGAAATATATGTTTTAAATAATAAGTAAACCTTTTTTAAAAAGACATCATCAATATCGTAGTAGTTAATTGGCGCAGTCGTGACGGATATCGGAAATCAATAGTACGTATCGAACGTATTGATTTTTTTCGTGGACATTCGAATTAACCGATTAAAAGAACTTACCATCATTAGTGTTTGCTGTGAGGTGTCAGAGTGGATTTCTGAAAATCGAAAACCCCAGTTCATCGTGAACCTGCTACCTTGGAGTGATCGTAGATTGGACCTACATTGCCAAATCTCGCAAGACAGGATATTTTGGGAGGACCACATTGCCAAGCGAAAACCTGATCTTATAAAAGATGTTGATGATCGTCGTTCTTAGTATGTGAGTGCAATTGAAACATATGTCAGAAGTCAATGATATAATAGATCAATTAAGCAACCTTAAATTAGAAATTTCTCCTTCAACTGACTCTGCTTTTCAATCAGAAAAAGTAATTAAACAAATAAATCAAATTTTTATACAATCCACATTAGGAAACAGTGCTGCAGGCACAGTACAAAATAACTTAGATACTTCGGTCGAAATGGATCACTTTAAACCAGAGTACCTAAACTGTGTGCCACAGTTCGACGGCAATCCTAATGACCTAAATAGATATTTGGCAGTATGTCAAAGTATCATTGATGCGTTTTACAAAAGAAACGAACCAAACAATTTTCATAATATTTACTTGCTAAATTGTATCGTCGGTAAACTAACCGGGAACGCGAAACTAATTTTAGGTACCCAGAATGTACAAACCTGGGAGGAATTAAAGATTATCTTAAGTAGACACTTTTCTGATCAACGCGATGAGGCTTGTCTAAACAGAGACCTTGTCATGCTTAGACAACAAAATTCAGAAAAACCGTACCAATTTTATGAACGTATTTTACATATTCTAAATCTACTTTGTTCCTATGTAAATATTCATGAAGCGAACGAAGAAGCAAAGAATCTAAAAAGAAATCTTTATAATGATTTAGCTTTAAAAACATTTTTATCTGGCCTACGAGAACCATTAGGAACAACCATTTTTTTTTTTTTTTTTTTTTTTTTTTTTTTTTTTTTTTTTTTTTATGATCAAACACAAGCACTATAGGAAAAATCCTTTAGGGCACTCTGGGAGTGGTGCGTGTGCGCAAAAAGCGATTCACGTTGGTTTTGAATCGTTGGAGGTTATATTCGTTGGGAAAAACGACCTCGGGAAGGTCGTTCCACAAGGATGAAGTCCTCCAGATGAAAGAGTTCTTAAATAGTGAAGTTCGAGGAGTACTAAGCTTAACCACATATGGATGGGCGGCAGTGGTTCGTCGTGTGTTTCTGCTATTCGTCGCTCTGGGCGGAATAAAGAGGGCAAGGTCAGCCGAGCACCTTCCATGAAAATATCTGTAAAAGAGAGTCAAATCCCCAACCTGTCTTCGATGTTCTAGGCTGTCGAGGTTCTTCGTCAGCTCGTGGTCTCCGATCAGACGAATAGCCCTCCTTTCGATGGAATCCAGTAGCCGAAGAGTATGTTTGGGTGCAGAGCTCCAGACATGAGAGCAGTATTCTAGTGATGGTCGAATCTGGGCTTTGTATAGTGTCAAAAGTTGTTGAGGTGTGTACAACTTTCTGGTTCGGAAGAGTACGCTAACCTTCTGAGAAGCTATCTTGGCGATTGCCACAACGTGGTTATGCCAAGACATATTTCCTCCCAGATTGACATCCAGCAAATTAATAGATGAAGCCAGTGGGATTGCGTGTCCGGCCATGACTATTTCCGGTTCTGTAATGTTAACCTTTTTAGAGAAAACTGCTGCCTGGTTTTTCTTAGCATTAAATTCGACTTGGTTACTGTCACCCCAAGCCAAAATTTCTTCCAGGTCTTTGTTGAGGCGTGATACTTCATGCTGTCTGCGAAGATGTGCGTCGGCAGCCGATGTTTGCGCATTCAAAGAGAAAGATGAGATAAGTGTGCTATCGTCAGCAAAACTAAATATCGGATTTTTAGTTTTCACTAGAAGGTCGTTAATGTAGAGTAAGAAGAGAGTGGGAGACAATATGAACCCTTGAGGAACACCGGCATTGATGGTGAAGGTGTCTGAGAGAAATTCGTCAATCGCCACTTGCAGAGAGCGGTCCTTAAGAAAGCTAGACAACCATGCACAGAATCGACTGGGCATACCATAGGATCGCAGTTTACTTAGAAGCCCCTCATGCCAAACACGATCAAAAGCTTTAGAAATATCCAGCGCAACAACCCGAGACTCCCCATGATGTTCGATTGCGTTGTTCCAAATATGGGTGACATAGGGTTGATCTGGACTTCCGAAAACCATATTGATGATCGCTGATGATGTTGAAGCCTTCCAGGTACTTTAGAAGATGTTGGTTAATAGCTTTCTCCATTACTTTTGATATAACTGAAAGCAATGCGACTGGTCGATAGTTGTTAGGCAGGGTTCTCTTACCTTTCTTTGGAATAGGCTGGACTCGCGCCGTCTTCCAGCAAGATGGAAATATTCCTTTTTTGTAGGATAAGTTGAAAAGTCTACAAAATACTGGTGTTAGTTCATCGGCGCATCTCTTGAGAACTATAATAGGAATTTCGTCTGGACCAGTAGCTTTTTTGACGTCCAGTCCTTTCAGGATTCGTTTGACGGAACACGATTTCGGTCATTTCGGATTCAACTGCAGGAATATCGGGTGGTGTTCTTCCCTGGAAATCTACAGTGGAATGCGAGGAAAATAGTTCAGCAAGTAAGTTTGCTTTGTCTCCGGCTGTGGATGCTATTGTACCATCGGGACGTGTTAGAGGTGGAATAGTTGATTTGGTAAAATTTTGGCTGACGGCCTTAGCGACTGACCAAAAGGACCTTGATCCGTTTGGACAGTCAAGAAGTTTGTTTCTGATCCTCACGTTATGGGCTTCTTTGCTTTGATCTATTGTTAGCTTACATTGGTTTCGAGCGGTAATAAAGATGGTACGATTCTCAGTGGTAGGGTTTTTACGCCACTGTCGGTAAGCCAGATTTTTTGATTTGACAGCACGCTCACAATCCTTACTAAACCAGGGCTTGCCGTTGGAAGGGCGTTTTTGGGAGGAGGGGATAAATGCTTCCATGCTCGTTAGAATGACGTCGGAGGCCTCCCCAGCACAGACGGATGGATCATCAGAAGAGAAGCATACGCTCATCCAAGGAAAAGTCCGAAAATGGTCTTTCAGGTCTTCCCACTTAGCCGATCTGTAATGCCATATCTTGCGAGGTTTAGGAGGTTGTTCAGAATTAATTGGTAGTTCGCTTAGAGTTGAAATAAGTTTGTGATCGGAAGATCCTAACGGAGGCTGTACGGTTACTGTATATAGATCGGGATTTGACGTTAAGAAAAGATCCAAAAGACTAGCAAAATCTCCAGCTCGGTCTGGAATCCGCGTTGGTTCTTCTACGAGTTGAGTTAGACCAGAACTGATCGCGAAGGATTCGGCCTCGCGGCCTTGCTCATCGTCTGTATTTGAATATTTAAGCCAGTTGACATTGTGGACGTTAAAGTCACCAAAGATAGCAATCTCGGCATTTGGATGGTTGGTTTGCAAGAAGTCGATTGTATTGGCTAGTGATGAGAAAAGGTCTCTGTAATGGGTATCACTTGGAGGACGGTAAAGGCAGCAGATAAACTTGGTGATTTTCGGTGTTGATATTTTAAACCACATTACATCAAAGTCTTTCGGTTCCAGTGTAGGTTCTCGTTGGCAGCAGAGATCATCTCGAATAAAAAGACATACGCCGAAGTTGCGTCGGAATCGGAAATGAAACCATACGTTGTATGCGGCCTAAAGATTTGCCTGAAGCTTTACAATTTGTTAATGTAGAGTATAACACTCACTATTTTCAAAATTTGTTAGCATAAAGCAGTTCGCAGTTAGCGATAATGCAGTTGGCATAAAGCAGGTCGCAGTTGGCGATATCGCAGTTGGCATAAAGCAGTTCGCAGTTAGCAATAATGCAGTTAGCATAAAGCAGTTCGCAGTTAGCGATAATGCAGTTGGCATAAAGCAGGTCGCAGTTGGCGATAATGCAGTTAGCATATAGCAGTTCACAATTGGCGATAATGCAGTTGGCAAGAGCAGTTCGCGGTTGTTGATAATGCAGTTGGCATAAAGTACTTTGCAGGTTGGTGCAGGTTGGTGCAGTGCAGCATGGTGCAGTTTCACTAAGGACGCTAAGGTTTATGTTATAATATATGTAGTTAACGTAACAGTATTAGGAATGAACAAGGCATAGATAAAGGGTCCTGAGGACAGGACATCTTACAGGATGGCCGAATGTAATATAATTTTAATTAATTATCATTTATTGTATTGAACAGAGTGAACAGACTATATTAGATGATTTGTAAAACAAACTATATTACGTTACTAAGATCTGAACAGTCAGGTTCCTTTTTAAATATCCTATTTCAAGAGGCTATTCATTTAATGGTGTTAATATAAACACATGGATGTTTGAAAAATAAAAAGGGACCGGTCTGGTGGAGGGTATCGAGAAGGGCTCTCGATAAGTTGCACGGTTCATCATTGCGTTGAATATAATGAATGTTATTAACTAATTGTTAATATAATATCCCAAATATATACACTTTTATTCGTCTTACATAATATTGAACAAAACTATTATTTTGATAATGACAACAATCTTTACGAAACACAAGAACCTCAGTATTTTGACGAATCTGATATAAGTCAATACACCGAACCCGAACCTTCTCAACAAAATCCGGCTTACGCTTCTTATAGTAATGACCAAAATAACTACGCAAGAAAACCCCAAGACTTAGCACCTGAAGTCATATACGTTAACAACAACAACATAGGTGAACTATCCTATATTGTATTCCCAGAATATAATTTAACATTTCTAATAGACTGTGGTTCGACAAAATCATTTTTTGACCCTGACCTAGCCAATAAATATTACCCTAAAAACATAGTTCACGATCTCTTTATAGTATCAAGTGCTTTTCATCAGTCAGCACAACGATATAGTATACAAATACCTTGCCTGATAACAAACACCTAAAGTTCTACTTATTCAAATTTAATAAATTTTTTGATGGGTTAATAGGCTTAGATAACCTAAAAGAATTACAAGTTAATATTGATTACGCTCAAGGATTTTTAATCACTCCGTATACTAAAATAAAGATTCAGTTTTTTAACACGGAAACAGCAGTAAATAATATCTATATCTCCTCACACCGAACAAGTCGTGAAATTAAAAACTAACGCTGATGCATTAAGTCGCATCGAAGGAAACAAACAGTTTTCTTACTCCTGTTTCTTACATAAATTATTTTAATAAAAGCCTAGAAGCCGAAACGCAATTTGATAATAATACAGTTATAAACGACCCTAACTTAGACCAAATGTATACTATGACACAACCAGACCTTGAACTACAAACAGCTGATGCTGAAGTCAACGAGAATGATGACCAAACCGTGCATACAAATAATGAACAAGATCCTATAGTAGGAGTCCCAATTATCGAATCAGCCGTAAATTATGGTGCCTACCAAATAATAATTTCAAAAGTTCTACATTCACCCGCAAAACCAAGATGTCTTATTTTATTCGAAAAAAAGAAAATATAAAGAAATTGTCCAAATTTCTGAAAACAACTTTGAAAATGATATTTTACAATTTATTAACGAACATGTCCAACAATCCCTGATAAATTATATTCACTTTATTTCGAGAACCCCGAAGTTTATGAACCTTTCTGCGAAGTATTAAGAAAAAACTTTAAATGGCCATCACTAAAATTTAAAAGATTCCTTATAAAATTAATTGATGTCGTAGATAAACCAGAAATACCAGAAATTATTAAAAATTATCACGAAAGTAAAACCAACCATCGCGGTATCGAAGAAACAGAAACACGAATAAAAAATAAATATTACTGGCCTAACCTTAAAAGTTCGATTCAAACGTATATAAACGAATGCGAAATTTGCCAAAAAAGCAAATATGAACGTCATTCAATTAAAACCGAAATGAATATAACCCCTACTGCGACCAAACCATTTGATATAATACACCTTGATACATATACATTAGATAAAACAAAACTTTTGTATTCTAAAATTAATGAAAACCTCATTAATCAAAAGGAAAAAATCATAACAAATATTAATAAAGACCGTGATAAACCTACATTACTGATACCTGAACAAAAGGTATATGTCAAGAAACACGTACGTCCAGAACCTGCCGATACATTTAATCCACCCACACATATACAAGATGTTGACACAATACGTAAAACCGTGGCAACTACGTCACAAACTAAAGTCCATATGGATAAGCTAAAATGCCCTTTAAGAAACAAATGCAGTTTCGATAATTAGTTTTAACCACTTAATATTATCTTATATTTTAATACATATAGATACACATTTTATTACATATGCTTACACACTAAAACGCTTCGCTCACAATTAAATTAAAATATTTCTAGTAATTAAGAATATTATATTTCAGCACTATCGCATACGTGATAGGAACTCCTGAACAGATCAACATACGAAAACTAGACGATAACCCCGGAATTATTCCAGTTAAATTAGGGACGGCAAAAATTGAATATTACGCCTACACACTCATACACTATTTTGATTTAACTCCTGTAATACTAGAGATAAATAAGTTACATCTTAAATCTCAATACGTTATTAAAATAATAGACACACATAAAGAACATAATGATGACACCAGTAATTATATAGAATTATTAAAACTAACACAGGATAGAGTCGAAAATAAAATAAAAGAAATTATTCCTCATCCTGACAGAATTAAACGAGGACTAGTAAACGGCCTTGGATCCATATTTAAAGCTGTCACAGGAAATCTTGACGCATCCGATGGTGAACGGTACGAAAAGCTTATTCACGAATTAAGACAAAATCAAAATAATTTGCAAATAAACATTTTGGAACAAAACTCACTTTCTTTAAATGTTATTGAAAAATTTAATTCTACAGTCCAACAAATAAACTATAATGAAAAATTGTTAGAATCTAAAATAAAACAAATCTCTCTTATAATACAAAAATCTGCTTACAGAGAAAACTCTCTTTATATAAAAGATGTTATTAATCAAATACGTTAAGTATACGAAATAATCGATTCTATATTACAAGAATTCTTTAATATTTTCAAGATTAAAAATAATGCATCCCAGTATAACAAGAACTGAAGACCTTTTCATTGAATTAACCAAGTTACAAAAACGCACAGATATTCAACAAATGCCTTTACCGGTGACGTTAGAAAATACCTTACTTTATGAAAAGATCATTAACCTCGAATCTTTCGTGCTTAATAATAAAATAACATATCTTTTACATGTACAATGCACCCACATTCTTTTGATTACTTTCATATATATTCCGTTCCAATATACTATCAGAGTCTGTTTAAGGTTGTATTGTCGTATAATAAATATTTATTGAAAAATCAGTTGCACTACGCATATTACAAGCAAGAATGCCAAGAAGTACTCCCACAATTCTATATCTGTTAGAAAGAGAACTTTAATGAAATTGAAGATACCAGCCCTTGCGAAGTCAAACTATTAAACTCTGAAAAAGACACCTCATCCTGTAAGCAAACCGAAGCAAAAATCACCGAAACTATAACCAATCGTTTAGACAAAACCAATCAATGGATATTGGTCGTACCCACCAAAGAAGCCATTAAACTGAAATGTTTTGGTCAATCCGAAGTCCGGAATGTTATAGGAACTTATCTATGCTATATTCCGATTGGCTGCCAAATCAACACTCATTCAGAGTCAATAATTAATGATCGGAAGCTAATAATCAACCAATATTGTTTCCAAATCTTCCAGGAACATCCAGCCTGTTACCAGTATTGAATTTAAGCCTGCACCTGCACGACTTAAAATTAGATGACCTACATAGACTGAAAAATGAAATCAAACAAATCCAACCCCGCTTGATTTTCAGTGAAATCAAGAAAACACCAAGCCTATGGACAATATTATTATACATTTTCATCGCCATGCTATGCCTGTTTATTGGCTATAAGAAAATAATGCCTAAAGTCCTGAAAAGAAAACAAGAAACATATTCCAAAGAAGAAATTCAACTACCCTGTCAAGCCTGATAGTTGAATCTTATGGGGGGAGGAGTTATGTAGCCACTTAATCCTGAATAGACATTTATTCTGCTTACGCTGCATTCATCTTTACATTATAATTTTCACTGTTCTTTTTAAGTCAGTCAGCTGAAGATATTTCTATTGTATCGTAACGTTGAAATATATGTTTTAAATAATAAGTAAACCTTTTTTAAAAAGACATCATCAATATCGTAGTAGTTAACTTATGGATAACCAAGCAAAGAAATTTGACAGAAATATAAGATGTTTCCGCTTTCCTAAGGATAAAATCAAAAAATTAGAATGGAATGGATTTTATTAACATTTACTTCTTAAGTATTTTCCACTAAAGCAGATGAGGGTATATGCCTTCGAAACATGTATGGAAATTAAAATATTGTTTATTTAACTAATAAACTATGAGTTTCTTTACCTCTTCATAATTTCACTCCACTGAGAGATGGACTATTTAAAAAATAGTTTAATTTGTTTATGACTAGGTCGTATTTTAGCTTTAATTTTTGTTGTATGTTCAGGAAATAAATATTCCTAAATACATATATACACAATATACACAAATATATGATATTATTGTTTGATTTCACATACCATTAAATGCGTAAAACCTTTTAATACCCTTAAAAGAGAGTTAAAATCGCTGACAGCAGTATAAATCTGCATAAGAGATTTAAAAATCACTCGCCCGTTGACGTCACAAGCCACGCCTCCATCGGCGTGGAATCATACCTCTTAAATCTTTATACCTAGGGTCTTACTCTACTGACAACTGACAAGCAGCAGCACGCTTGTGCGGCTGGACGAAAACGTGAGTGTTTGACAAAGAAATATTGCCCATTTCTAGTTCCGAGTTTTGAACGTTTTCGTTTTCAATTGATTATTGAGGTAAAATCATTTTTAAATTTACGGAATCGTATTGGTTGTTTTTTAATCAATAAATTAATCAAAACAACGTTCCCGTGTAATCCGTGTACTTATTGTTGCATGTGACTAACTGCTGTTTGTGAAGTTATGTGCGGATTTTTGCTAAAACTTACATTCTGTGTCTTTTTATATGTAGAAATTATGAAAGTAACATTTGTTTCTAAATAAGTATGAAAGAGTTTGAAAAATAATCAATCACAATTACCTTTGATCTATTTTTTGGTGGATTTGAAATTTGCAAAACTAATAATTGTTCAAAAATGTATGATAGAATTAACAATTGATAAAATTATAGTATTTTTTTCTAAAGAGTTTGCCGTGTAAAAATAATATCGCTGGTCAGAATTCACTGATGTATTTTGACACTACCTGCCCCAATCTGGATTGTGGTTCTTCACATCTTTCGCCAGTACCACCAATCCAAAGAATTATAACGCTGATTTATACTGTATCATGGGGTGTATTTCAAGAAAATATTGTTCCATATCCAGGGTGGTCCAAAAAAGTGTGATAACATAAAGTTGTATTTTTTTAAACCAGCATTTTATTGCTTCGGTAGTTTATGAACAATAAATTAAAAACTAAAAAAAGGTTTGTAGTCCTGGAAAGAAAATTGAAAAAACCATCTAAAACTATTTTTTAATCACAGGATTGGGAGAGTTTTATAACAACGGGTTTAGAGATACTATGAATCTAATAGTGTATCTATTTTATACCGGGTCTTCAAATATGGTTTCAAAAACGACCCATTTCACAATAATGTTTCTCAAGATTTTCAAATGGAACACCTTGTATATTATTTTGCTATTGGATATAGAATTTATAAGCATTTTTACAATGTAATACAAATATATAAGTTATTTTCAGTCGTTTTCGAAATAACTCCAAATTTCATAAATGTATGTTGTATAGTATACCATAGGACTAATAATTGTAAACTACAGTATGTAAATATTTAAAATATCTTCCATTTTGATCTGTCCATAAGTAAAAACGTTCTTGAAAAGGTCTGCAGTAACAAGTGTAGACACTGCCCAGATTTTTTATTTATTTATTTATTTATTTTTGTTGCTGTGTTGTATTTTATTTATCAGTTGAGGAAGTCAGTATTAATATCTTTGACGAGTGTATCTCTACTTTACATAACATGGCTGCCATACTAATAAAAATCTAATATATTTATTCTATACAATAAGGAAAAGTTAAACTTATTGACTAAATTTATTTTTTAGGAATACTTGTTAGCCGACAAGAATATGCCGATTTACCCAGTGGCATTCTCCCTTATGGCTTCCTTTATGTCAGCGATTACATTACTGGGTGTGGCGAGTGAAAATTATACCTTTGGATTCCAGTTTACGGTTATTAATTTTGCGCATTTAATTTTTACACCAGTTGCTGTATATTTGTACCTTCCAGTATTTTTTAACTTGCAGCTAACCAGTGCGTATGAGGTAAGTTTAATAAAATTGGATATTTTGAAATGAAAACAGTACAAATAAGAATATTGAAATATTTTCTCAATTAAAAAATCAGTCAACTGTAAGTCAAGCTCGGTAATACATATCATAACGTGTTGATTATTTTTAAAAAAATTGATATCGTTTCACAAATTTCTTTTACCGAAATTTTTTAGAATTCGGTGGGCAGGACAGTATTTAACATTTAGGAATCGGTATGGATCTAATATGGAAGTCTATTATTGTGTTTGTTTAGGCATGTGTTACACAGGATTATTTCTTAAACTTAGATTCAAACCATAAACTTGGCATATTATGGTCTATATAAATACAGGGTGTTATGGAAATGGCTTATTATATTGAAATGGGTGACTGGGTGTCCTAGAAAAACACTATTATTTTTTTTAGATGGACTGTCTAAAAGTGGGACAAAGTTCCCACACTTACGATGTGCGCATAGGTACACGTGTTCACTAACAAATGTTTTAATTTCGAAATATCGGCTAGCATGTGCATGGTGCTCGTGTATACTAAAATTGTATATACCGTAATGGTATGGTAAAACTCGACTTCAGATTAAAATTTACAAATGAAAGATAAAGTGATTGTAGGTATTTTTCTTATACCTAAATAACAAGCAAATCCGGTGCATCATCAGTTAGAACTACATTAGCAAATTAGACACTCAGATTACAAAATTCTGCATAATTACACTAACTCGGTTTGCAACACTATATCTACACGTACAAATATCTTTTACGAACTCTCGGTTCGTCCTATTCAAATATTAGTCCAATGATTCAATGAAGACACATTATCTCTACTGCTAAACGACTTATAAAATTATTCTCAATTCCGCCAATGGAAACCCTATTCAATGATCTTCAGTAAGCATTTTTTTCTCCTGGTTGAAGATGGCGCCACGTCAAAGCCCATAAGGTAGATACTTTGGGTTTAATTCCAATTGCTTATTGATGAGTTAAAAATTCTTTTAATAATCTGTGTTTAAAGTGGTCGATACCACGAAAATTTTAAACTTAAGTTTATTATTTATATCACGACACCATTGCATGTATTCAATTTTATCCGTTTCAACGTTTGATTTTCACTGCCACGATGTGGCGCGGTTAAGTTCTCCCTCTTCATCGAAACAAAGAAAGCTGTACGTCGAATGAAAGGTTGGTGCTCCTGAAGGTATTGTAATGTATCCCGAAGAAAAAAATTGCGAGAAAATGGGCAAAACTAGAAACAACGTTTGATTATGAAGCGTGTTCTGATGTGAAATGCTTTGATGCCGAGAAAATCGGAGAAAAAAATTATTTGGGAAATTTATTTACCATTTGTCTTGTCTTTTATATTGGTTCGTTAAAACATTTGCTGCTGTCATTTTGATTGAAATTGTGGAAAGGATAGTTTCCTAAGTATGAAACGATTTACTATGATAACTTTGAACTAAAAATAATGGGTAAAATTGACAAAATCTCAATTATCAAAGTCAAAGGCTCACATACAGTCAGTCGTCTCAATACACATTTGCCTTTTTACATACAGTGAGGACGTAAAGTAAGGAAGAAATTCATTATCTCGCAAACTACAATTTTTTAAAAAAATCGCTCGGACCCTTCGATTTTGTTTTTCGAACGCGCATATTCTGACATAAAATGTAGATATACAGGGTGTTGCAAATAAGAGTGACACAAAAATTTTTTTTCTTAAATAGAACCCACTGTATATTATTGCATGTACGGATTCTTCGGAAAATCCTAAATATTTTTCATGTAGCATGTGCTATACCTTAGCCCAAGCGTTTTGGAGTTATTCTCATTCAAAATTTGAAAAGTGGAAAAAGTCATGGAGAAAACAAAGAATAAAATTATTTTAAAAATGTCTTATTTATCGAAAAAACAGTTAGGTGAACTTAAAAATAATTTTTCAAAAGTAAATGTTCGAAGTGTCTTCCGTTGGTCAACTGACAATAGCCTAACCGATCTACAAATTCTCGCTGAACATTTCGAACCATTTGGGGTGTAATTTGCCGAATTTCTTGCCGGATGCGATCTTTTAAATCATCTAAATTTGCAGGCTGGCTTTTGAATACTTTTCCCTTAAGGTATCCCCATAAAAAAAAGTTGAGTGGTGTTAAATCGGTTGACTTTGGCGGCCACTCAATAAAACCACCTCTTCCAATCCACCTGTTTGGAAAAGTATCGTCCAAATATGTACGAACTCCCACAGCGAAATGTGGGGGAGCACAATCTTGTTGCAACCAGATATTATGATGTGGCAATTCGGGACGTTCTAACTCAGGAAAAATTGTGGCCAGGGCTGGAACAAGTTCTTGTTCTAAAAAACTCAAGTATCTCTCGCCTGTTAAATTTCCGTCAAAAAAGAAAGGCCCTATAACAATGTCATCGACAACGCCAGCCCACACATTGATCTTTTGATTAAATTGTGTGTGTCCTTCCCTCATCCAGTGTGGATTTACATCGGACCAATATCGATAATTTTGGGTATTTACGTCACCATTCAAGCAAAATGATCGGAAAAATTATATTTTTTACAAAATTTCTGTTTACGAAACACATATCCTGTAAACGCTCACAAAATTCAAGGCGCCTCTCAAAGTCCCTTTCCAAAAGTTCTTGGAGAACTTGCATTTTATAAGGATGGTATTTATTTGTATGCAGTATTTTAAGAACTTGTTTTTCCAATATCCACGTCACTTGCTACCTGCCTAGACACCACATGCTGGTTATCTTGAACTGCCAGTAAGACTTCTAATTGTTGATTTTCATCAACTTGAGGACGACCAAATCTAGGGACATCTCTTACATGACCGAATTGCCTAAACTTGTACTCAATTTTGCTTACTGTTGATTGTAATATTGGCGGACGATTGGGGTATTTTTGATTAAATAACTCGTGTTCTAACCCTATCACCGTAGCCCATCATCATCAAAACCTCTATGCGCTGTTTCTCAGTGAGCCGCATTTTAATTTAATTTAGTTATGAAAAAACGAAATGAGTCTTTTGAAAACTAGTAAAACGTTAGGAAAATACACATAAAACTGACAATAACAGTAACTATTGACATTAATTCTTTTGGTTCTTGCATCATAACTCCAAAGCCTACTTGACTTTTCTTGCGCTTCACGCATGCTAACTACAGGTTTTCCTCAGCGTGCATGAATCAATGCAAGTCTTGATTGATTGCGAAATATCTGATTTTCAAATTTTGAATGAAAATAACTCCAAAACGCTTGGACTAAGGTATAGCACATGCTACATGAAAAATGTTTAGGATTTTCCGAAGAATCCGTAGGTACATGCAATAATATACAGTGGGTTATATTTAAAAAAAAATTTTGTGTCACTTATTTGCAACACCCTGTATATCTACATTTTATGTCAGAATATGCGCATTCGAAAAACAAAATCGAAGGGTCCGACCGATTTTTTTCAAAAATTGTAGTTTGCGAGATAGTGAATTTATTCCTTACTTTACGTCCTCACTGTATTCTTTATTTAAATTATGAGGTAAGATTTCAATAAAATATTTCTGTTAATTTTTATTAATATTTATATTGGTTAGGACTGAAATAATAATATAAATATTGTATTTCATATATGCAATTACCTGGCAAAAATTAATAAATAATGTATATAATAAGCGTATACTGTATGGAGACCTTTTGGATTAACTGTACATTAGATTACAAAGAAATACCAAGCGCGTTTCCTCATGATTTCCTTTGTTCCTCTAGTACAAATTAAAAAAATACAATTATGAAATAATAATTCGAACAAACCTGAACACGACTTGCATTCTACCTCGAAGGTGCAGAAAGAAATAGATAACTGTCTCGATTCCGTTTATGCATTGTCGAAAAACACAATTTTTTTAATGATTGTCATTGTCGCCTGTCCAATACCAGACAAGATATTCACAAAATAAACACATTTGCGTATGCCTTCTAAGGGAACATGATATAAATGGGAACTCTTTTCATAATACTCGTAGTTACAATACCACAATTTAGATGTGTGGAATAATCCAGTAGAAATTTATTTCTTTAGACAAAAGTGAGTAAACATAGTGCGCATCGATCTTAAATATGTAATATAACAGAAACCACTTGACATAACTTGTAGCTTTCCAATATGATTGATTCCACTTTGACTTTGTAATCGGTTGGGGACTCAAAAAGATAGGATCCATAATGGACTAGATTGTCAACTGAATTTCGACAATTCTTTAAAATTTTAAGATTTTGATTATTAATATATTTTTTCAAAACTATACAGGGTCCGCAAACGAATCGTGGACGGAAGATTAAATCGTTATCGAAGAACTCATCAACAATACTGAAACAGCTTGAGATATTGGATTAAAAGCGGCATGTTCTAAAAATATTTTACATTATACAGGGTGGCCCAAAAAAGTGTGACAGCATAAAGTTATATTTTTTTAAATGGGACACCTAGTATTTTATTGCATATTTAGGTTCGTATTACTATCGTTTATAAGTGCCTCAAATTGTATTTGATTTAGTTTTGTAGTTTCGGAGAAATAAATTAAAAACTAAAAAAAAAAAGTTTTGCAGTCCTGAATAAAAAAATCAAAAAAAACAATCCAGAACTATTTTTTTAACCTCGGCATTGAGTGAAATTTATGACAAGTGGTCTAGAGATACTATGAATGTAATTGCGTTTATTTATTTTATACAGGGTGTTCATAATCATTTTCAATTTCAAAAACCCCACATTTTAAAATAATTTTTCTCAAGTTTTTCAAATGGAACACTCTGTATATTATTTCGCTATTTGACGTAGAATTGATAAACAATTTGTTTTTGTAATACAAGCATATAAGTTATATCCAGCCGTTTTCGAAATAACTATAAATATCATAAATTATGTTGTTTAAATAGAGTTTTTATTGGGAAATTTTGTTATAGGCGACTAGACTAATAATTGTAAACTAAAGTAAAAGTTCAAAATAGCTTCCTTTTACTCTTAGAGTTTACAGTATTTTAGTTATTTCGATATAAATTTTAAAAGCATACATTTTTGCTACTTTTATTATTTAATTTTATTTTTTATTCTTAATCGAGTTGCCATGATTTCTTTTTATTTAGATTGTCACTATGACAGTTAAATAAAATTATTTATATTTGTTCAGTCGTCGAAGTTAAGTACTAACTTAATTTAACACAAAACGTCGAATTTTAGAAAAATATGATTTTTATACTGGGTGCAAGAAATTGCCTCCTCGCGAGCCGAGTGTATACTGAAAGATATCTAGATATTGAGAGAAAGCCGAGACCAAAAACATTCGAGAAGTTGTTGCAAAGATTTGTAGCAACAGGAAGCACTGCGTACATAAAAAGGATGATAATCAATAAACCCGTTATTAATGAAGAAAATGAATTAAGAGTTCTGTTGGCAGCAGAGGAAAATCATTAAATTAAGTAAAAGGAAGCTATTTTGAATGATTACTTTAGTTTACAATTATTAGTCTAGTCGCCTATAACAAAATTTCCCAATAAAAACTCTATTTAAACAACATAATTTATGATATTTATAATTATTTCGAAAACGGCTGGATATAACTTATATGCTTGTATTACAAAAAAAAATTGTCTATGAATTCTATGTCAAATATCCAAATAATATACAGGGTGTGCCATTTGAAAAACTTGAGAAAAATTATTTTAAAATGTGGGGTTTTTGAAAGCTTATTATGAACACCCTGTATAAAATAAATAAACGCAATTACATTCATAGTATCTCTAGACATCTTGTCATAAATTTCACTCAATGCCGAGGTTAAAAAAATAGTTCTGGATTGTTTTTTTTGATTTTTTTATTCAGGACTGCAAAACTTTTTTTTTTAGTTTTTAATTTATTTCACCGAAACTACAAAACCAAATTAAATAAAATTTGAGGAACTTATAAGCGATAGTAATACGAATCTAAATATGCAATAAAATAATGGGTGTCCCATTTAAAAAAATATAACTTTATGCTGTCATACTTTTTTGGGACACCCTGTATAATGTAAAATATTTTTAGAACATGCCGCTTTTAATCCAATATCTCAAGCTGTTTCAGTATTGTTGATAAGTTGATAACGATTTAATCTTCCGTCCACGCTTCGTTTGCGGACCCTGTATATGTATATTTTAGGGTGTGTTCGGGGTTGTTGGGGTTATATGGATGTGCGGCAGTGATTCGTCGTGTGTTTCTGCTATTCATCGCTCTAGGTGGAATTAAACGGGCAATGCCAGTCGAAGATTTTCCATGGAAATATCTGTAAAAGAGAAATGTTCATATGGTCTCCGATCAGACGAATTGCTCTCCTTTCGATGGAACCCAGCAGCATATGATTGGGTGTAGAGCTCCAGACATTAGATCAGTATTCTAGACGCTTTTTACACTGTCAAAAGTTGTTGAGATCGTTAATGTACAGTAAGAAAAGGGCGGGATACAAATTGGACCCTGGAGGAACACCGGCATTAATGAAGGTATCTGAGAGAAACCTGTTAACCGCCATTTGTAGCGAACAGTCCTTAAGGAATCTAGTAAACCATTCACAGAATTAACTGGGCATACATAAGATCACAGTTTACTTAGGAGCCCTTAATGCCAAACAATATCTACGACTTAAGAAATGTCCAATGGAGTAGCCCGGGACTCCTCCAAAGATGGGTGAAATAGGCTAGAAGGTCTCCTGTTGATCTGGACTTACGGAAACCATATTGATGGGCAATGATAATGTTAAATTACTCCATTACTTTTGATATAAAATAGTGCGACTGGGCTCTTTTATTTCTATGTACTACATAGAAATAAAAGAGGCACATTTATAAAAATGTAGAAGGGAACCCTCGACCAAAATGACGCAGAGCAAATTGCAACGCAAATCAAATTACACTTTTAGACTTCACAATAAATAAATTTAAGTCAACGATATCAAATACGAAACGTAACGAAGTGTTCCTAAAATCGCATATTGTTAGAATAGAGGCAACCGGTCTCCGACGTCATTCCAACTAACATGGAAACCCTTCCAACGGCAAACCACTGTATGCTTCCGGAGAAAAACACCACCCAACATTCCCGCAGTTCAATAAGATCCTGCAAGAACTTTACATCACAGAAGTGTCTGGTCCAGACGAAATTCCTATTAGAATCCTATTAGAGATGCGTAAAATGAAGTTACATCAGTATTTTCTCGATTTTTCAATTTATCCTACAAAAAGGAATATTTCCTGCTGGAAGACGGAGGGAGTCCTGCCTATAGCAAAGAAAGGTACGAGAACCCTGCCAAATAATTATCGCCCAGTCGCACTATTTTATATCAAAAGTAATGGAGTAATTTAACATTATCAGCGACCATCAATATGGTTTCCGTAAGTCCAGATCAACAGGAGACCTTCTAGCATATATCACCCATCTTTGAAGGAGTCCCGGGCTACTGCATTTGACATTTCTTAAGTCGTAGATATTGTTTGGCATTAAGGGCTCCTAAGTAAACTGTGATCTTATGGTATGCCCAGTTAATTCTATGCATGGTTTACTAGATTCCTTAAGGACTGTTCTCTACAAATAGCGGTTAACAGGTTACTCTCAGATACCTTCATTAATGCCGGTGTTCCTCAAGGATCCAATTTGCATCCCGCCCTTTTCTTACTGTACATTAACGACCTCAACAACTTTTGACAGTGTAAAAAGCGTCTAATACTGATCTAATGTCTGGAGCTCTACACCCAATCATATGCTGCTGGGTTCCATCGAAAGGAGAGCCATTCGTCTGATCGGAGACCATCATGAGGAAACGCGCTTTGTATTTCTTTGTAATCTAATGTACAGTTAATCCAAAAGGTCTCCATACCGTATACGCTTATTATATACATTATTTATTAATTTTTGCCAGCTAATTGCATCTATGAAATACAATATTTATATTATTATTTCAGTCCTAACCAATATACATATTAATAAAAATTAACAGAAATATTTTATTGAAATGTTACCTAATAATTTAAATAAGGAATATGTAAAAAGGCAAATGTGTATTGAGACGACTGACTGTATGTGAGCCTTTGACTTTGATAATTGAAATTTTGTCAATTTTACCCATTATTTTTAGTTCAAAGTTATCATAGTAAATCGTTTCATACTTAAGAAACTATTCTTTCCACAATTTCAATCAAAATGACAGCAGCAAATGTTTTAACGAACCAATATAAAAGACAAGACAAATGGTAAATAAATTTCCCAAATAATTTTTTTCCCCGATTTTCTCGGCATCAAAGCATTTCACATCAGAACACGCTTCATAATCAGACGTTGTTTCTAGTCTTTCCCATTTTTCTCGCATTTTTTTCTTCGGGATACATTACAATACCTTCAGGAGCACCAACCTTTCATTCGACGTACAGCTAGCTTTCTTTGTTTCGATGAAGAGGGAGAACTTAACCGCGCCACATCGTGGCGTAAATTTCAGTAAATTTATGCTAAGTTGCTTGATGCGCTATTACTACATACAATGTCGATCTATTGCTATTAGCTTAATGACTAGCGCTCTGTAAAACCTATGCATGTACACGACGGTTGCGCCTTTATTGATCTATTTGTGATATCAACTCAGTTTTAACTTTTAATGTGCGCTATTATTTCTTTTGTGAGTTATTTTACAGGTAGCTTTTACTTTATTTTTTTTCTCTTGATTTGAGAAAGAAATCGATGCCGAATTTAATTTTTCATTTGTTGGTCAATTAACGATAACGTTAAATTTTTTTCATCTGATGAACGTTAACCTGATGTTTTTTTTAAAAAAATTAGTTCTATTTTTTTTAAGATTTTCTGTTTTACTTGAGCCATCCCGCAACAAGCGACTTATACTTACTTTAATTGCATTAACGTAAATTTGAATTACTGCAGCCGAGGGCGAGTTCCCTCACCTTGAGGGTTTGGTTTTGCCCGGCTATAAAACAGTAGCCCCGTTACCTTTCAAACCCCCCCCTTTTGCTAAAAAAACGTGAATTGAAAAGTATGCCTAGTCATATCAGCTATAATGGAAGTGGGCTGGTAAATGCGAATGATATTTTGAATCTTCTTATTGATTTTCTTCATAGATCGTTTTCTGTCAGTAGTCTTTCAACATTGCTGATAACACTCTTTTAACGCTTACACCTACAATCAATGTATCATTTTTTTCTGAACAAGAAATTATTACTGCCAAAAATAAATTCAAACCTACATTTACCACAGGACCTGCTCTTATTTCGGCACTTCTCATAAAAGGTTTATCTTGCGAAACCTTATTTGATCTTCGCTTGAAAACTAATAACTTTCCTTCCATGTTTGCCAAAGGTAGGTCTAAAGTCTCAAATCTTGTTGTCATAACACAGAATATTGATATTGTAGAGTCAATTGATGAATGTTTAAAGATGTAATTTATTTAGACTTTACTAAAGCATTCGACCGACTTGACCAAAAGCTTTTACTACAGAAAATTAAAACTTTTGGCTATTCCGATTCACTAATTTCTTTATTTAAATCATATTTAACGGATAGAAAGCAATATGTTGAAATTTATGGCTTTAAATCATCACAATACACAGTTTCTTCAAGTGTTCTATCAGTGTCTGTTTAGGGACCGTTACTGCTTATAATCTTTATCACTGATATTGGGTTCAACCTCCTATTTAATGATTTAAGGTACGCGGATGATATTAAAGAAAATAATAGAAAGCCTGGATGACAGTAGTGATTATTATATTCCAAATGTTTACATTGTATATCTTAGTTTAGTATCTATGTATTGTTTTAGTTTTGAAATTTAGTTCTTTGATTTTGGCATGTACGTAATAAATAAATAAGTTAATTAATTTTATGACATTTGGCTCTTAATCAAGAGGTGAGTTCGACCTATGGCGATAGGGGGTGGTAAAATAAGTTAATCAGTCATTGCATTGCTTAGTAAGGAAGAGCTTGAACGTACTTAGACAATGTATTTATAATTATCAAAATGTTTTATTTACCAATAATTAGCGTATCTACGTGTACTATTTCTGTTAATACTGGGAGTTATAACTGGGAGTTTACGGTTTTGAGAGTTGACAGATTTCACAATTTATTAATGTACCACGTCCGATTTTAAAGATTTCAAATAATAATTATCTTTTAATAATTTAGACGTTTCGATCGGTTCCTCAGTGGTTGCTTTTACTTTCGTGTCTATATTTAATTATCAATTCTCTTTATTTATTAATTTTGTGCATTCTATAAGTTTTAAAGTGGTTTGAAGGGCGTAGTTCTTTCGAGAAGAAATAAACATTATTTTTTTTTAGTTAAGAATTCTTTGAGAAAATATAAGCCATATTCGCTGGGATGGTTATATGATAAATTTGGTTACCGTTAACATTTTCGTGTTCAGTTTTGACGTAAGCATCATAACGGGATTTTTTTATAATAATTTGAGTTGTTATTGATAATTTCGTCCCCAAAAGTCATATTAGAATTAACGTCGTCGGGCGTTAGTACTGTGTATTGTCCGTGTTATCATCATTATATTTTTGAGGGTTTAATTTGTATGTTTTGAAAAATTATTTTGAGACTTCCTGGTTTATTAATATCTTAGAGATTATTGATAGTATATCAGGGTATCCAAGTTTTCTGAATTAAATTGACTGTAACTATCCAGTAAAAATGTATCAATATTTCGACTTATATCACTGGGGCTATTGATTTCTAATTACTGATTACTGATTACTGACTCTGATTCGATTACGTGGAGGAGAATACGACTGAGTGCATCTGTATTTGTGTTTTGATTACCTTCCTTATAAATTATAAAGACTGGTAACTGTTCAAATTTTTTCGCGTTTTTAAGACACAGTATAGGTGATTTACTAATTTTGGCAGAGCCTTCTGGGAATCTACGATAACCCGCTAGATCTAAAAATGACTTTGTGTATAGTTATCGCATGCGCGGTTCTAACAGTAAAAAGGTCTGAAAAAATAAAATTTGAGTAAATTTTATTAGCAAGGTCAGTGTAGCAAGACTTACCACGTTGGTACGACGTTTCGTTAGAATCCGTATAATATCGACTCTTCAAGATTTTGAGGGTTTTTTAAAAGTACTACTAATTGCATATGATAGCGAATTCCTTTTAAAAAGTGTTTTTAAAATGAAATTGTCATATTCTGCGATTGTTAATAATTTTTTTTCTTTGGTGTCTGTAGACATATTTACTTTAGAAAATAGCAAACCACGCATCTTGTAAACGAAGGCAAAATTGTTGTGGATTTAAATTTTTGTCCGGCTTCACTGTAATGATATCTTGTAGTACACAATCAGTCGATCTTTGATCGGAAAATGTGATAATAATTGCATGTTTGAGCATGTAATTGTTACTAACAAATTTTATAATAACATTATATTTTGTTTTATAGTATTTAGAGTTACGTTTTGGCCAGACTGCAAGATTAGCAGCCTCTCTTTCTTACACCCTGCAAATGTCTTTATATATGGGAGTAGTAGTTTACGCCCCAGCTTTAGCGTTAGAAGCAGTTACCGGTATTAATAGAATTGCTGCAGTATTATCAATTGGTAAGTATGGGTCGGTATTTTTCCATTTTTTATCTATTTACTCACTGTTCTTCTTTAAACTATTTCTCTCTGAAATGTTATTTGTTGCTTAAGGATTTAAATGAAATTTTTTATTCGACTATTTCTTGTCCCCGAAAGAAATACGTTACTAGAAGTAAAAGTATTATTATTAATAAAATACAGACAAACAACAACACTAAACAGATTTAATGATTATTGTTACGAGAGAAGTTTGTGCCCTTAAACATACCATGGGGCCCTTTTTAACCAGACCACAGGCTAGATACACAGAACAAACCCACACAGAGCTGAAAATGAGATACCTTCCGTATACTTGAACTTTTAGTGACGAATAATACACAAAACTGGTACACATTGATACATAAAATTGGTTTTATTGAGCTCCTCGAAGACGACGCGACGTACGATTTAGTATTCTAGCAAAAAAGGTTAACCCTTAAACTTGCTGTGAAAGATATTTTTCAATTTCTCCTTAACCTAAAAATAGGAAAGTATAACAAATCTGTAATAAACCAGGTGATATTGTAATGTCGTCCAAAAACAACAAAGAACCGAATTCTGTAAAAATGATTGCAATATTCTTTAATTCGGGATGAAATAATATTTTGCTTTGTGCACCAACATAACATTGTGTAAAGTCCGCAAAATGTTCGTATTATAATTTTTGCTTTGATAAATAAATAATATAGCTTTTAGGCTACTTGGCTCAATTAATGAGCCCTCGAAAGTTCGAAAGCTAAACTGGAATTCGCACTGTTTAAAGTACGAGTTTCGTCATGTTTGTAGAGGCAAAGACGTCTGTCCACACTCATGAAACGGAAAATATTCCTCCGCCTAGGTGCAAAACATGGGTTTGCTTCTTGTATACTAGTTATTTTTTCTTCCGAGGAATAAATTACAGAATGTTTGGAAAAACAGCCAAATGACCGAGGTTTACCTCGAGAACTATCGATCATTTGTTTTTACGAATTCTGCTTTTCCAACCCTATGTAATTGATGAATATATACGGCCATTCACTGTCAATGGCCTATTAAAATATCTCTCGAATTACAAAATATATATGGTTGAAATATTGGTACTCGTTATAAGATGCCAATCTTCCCAATGAATTTATCAAAAGAAGTATAAAACTCATTGCGACATCTCGCGGTGTATTTGTCTTACCTAAAGCAGCATCTTATAGAAGTCCAATGCAAAGGGCCCATTCTGCAAATACAGATAAAAATAGCAAATATGTCTCTCAACGGTTTAATGTCCCATGATAGAGAATGAATAGAAAATGTTTCCTTTTTCCCTGTGTCAGACTCATCCTTAGACGCGTTTCGCCGTTTACGGCTCATCAGTAAGGCTCGAGTCTGACAAGTTTTCGCAACTAGTTTTACATTCCTTTCGATATTGTACCAGCACACTTAATAGTGCTGCGAGATCTTTTTTCCCCTTGCCAAACTGGAGCCTTACTGATGAGTCGTAAACGGCGAAACGCGTCTATGGATGAGTCTGACAAAGGGAAAAAGGAAATATTTTCTATTCATTCTCTGTCACGGGACACTAAACCGTTGAGAGACGTATGTATTTGCTATTTTTATCTGTTTCTGTACATGTAATAACAAATTAAAATGGAGAGTGGTTGTTTAATTTTAAAAATTGACTTATATTATACCAGGAAGGTATAATTTTTTAAATACCCTGTACAAAAAATATATACTATTTTTATGAAATAAAAAGATCCATTTTTTCTTAATTTTCAAATTACCTTTGCCATGTGTTTTTTATAAAAAATTACTTTAATGCATTTTAAATTAGAAACGGTTGGAGATGGGTAGTTCAAATTATTTACAAAAGTTACTTGGATCTTTACATAGAATCGAAAAATGCCAATATATGTATATACAGGACATTCTATTTAAAATAACAATGTTAAGACTAACTTCCGATACCTGAAGTAATAGATAGGTCAAAATATAATTTTTTTTATAGTAAATACCGATTTTTCAACCAAACATATTTTTTAGTTACCGCGATCTTTGAATTCACCGTGAGCGACCCTATTTTCTATGAAATAGTGTAACAATAAAATAATTTCAAAAAACTTATGTATGTAGCACATATTCAGCTTTTTTAATCAGGGGAAAATGCTGGACCCGACAATTTGTATTTTCAGTTCCTTATCTTTTGACATTTAGAAATAATATCCATTGTTTATTTGGTTTTAAAATTCTACGAGAAATTCCGAGATACTGATATTGATTTCGAAGAGTAATTATTGATGTAAAACAGAAACATACATTTTCATAAATGTTAAATAAAGAGATGCCTACAAATCCCTTAAGCAGATTTTCACATTCACTAATATTACTTAAATAATTTAAAAGTGTCTCAAATTACCTATATTAAGGCTACATTTTATTTATTTTTTCATATATTTCTAGGTTTAATTTGTACATTCTATTCAACGATTGGAGGAATGAAAGCAGTTTTAATGACTGATCTATTTCAATCGATTTTAATGTTTATGGGAATATTTAGTGTTATTGGTACAGCTTTATTGGAGCAAGGCAGTTTTGCTGAAATTTGGAGAATTGCAGAGAATGGAAACAGAACTGATCTTTGGAAGTAAGTTGTTCTGTTGTTAGTCCTATATCAGTTGTGCATATACTGTACACTAGGTATACGTAATTATTACTTAGTCAGTTCCTGATTTCGGATAAATTCAAGAGAATAAATAAATTATTATTTAAATAAGAATTGGTGTCACATAAACAGTGAATAAAGCCGAACATAGGTAACTTTAGTATTGATCAGGTATTAAATAAATAATTTCTTTCACTACTAATCATTTAATTATAAGATCAAGCGAACTTACCTTATATCAAAATTATATTACCGCTCCTCCCGAACAGGTATACTATGTAGTTTACTTTTCTTCCGTTAGGTGGTGCATGCAGTTCTCAAGCTATTAAAATAATTCCGTTCCCACCGGTCCCGCCTTTAAACCTCATTATTTTTAAAGCAAACCCCTGTTGCAATAAAATAGACAGGTTTTGGGAGGGAGAGAGTGATCTATTCGGAAGGGGTGGTAATATAATTATGATCACACTTCACTTAAGGTAAGTTAGTTTAATCCTATAATTATATTTCCCGCCCATTCCCCTAGATCATTATGTAGATGTTTAAAGTAACTTATCGCAACAGGACTTTAAGGATAGAAAAACAGGTATAAGCACACATCACTTAATATTAACCTTAGCACAGTATAATTACATACTCTTGCCGATTAATTTAATAACTAAAGATACTGAAACTTATAGTGGCGTCTGTGAATCGGACGAACATCGAAATATTTTTAGCCGGAACAAGAATACCTCTTCAAGGATGCTGAACACGATGGCGGCGTCAGAATTTCTCTTTGGGGTTGCGCAACGCCTCAAAACGGCCAACCCCCCCCCCCCCCCCCAGAGGGGTTATCGAGGAAGCTGAGCACGGTGATTGTGTTGGATATCGCGTCCGACCCCTTCCAACCCTCCCACTGGCCTGAATTTTTAATTTTTAATTTTTTTTTCAAGTATCAGCGGCAAATATATATTCCTCCCCGTTTTCGAGGATGTTGAGCGCGTTGGTGGTGTTGGATATCGCATCCGACCCCCTCCCCCGCCCTCCTCTCACCTCTCCCCCTCTCCCCCCGTTTTCGAGGATGTTGATAATGGTGAAAATAGTTGTAATTTTTTTTTTTGTTGTAATGGTCTCTCATTCCGGCCCAACTGAAAAAATATATTCGAAAAAACGCCAAGGCTTGGTCAGTTTATTTTTAATTTTTTAGAAAATTTTTTTTTTCTAAGTTAAATTTTTTAAATTTCAATTAAATAAAAAAATCATAAAACAGGAAGGTAAAAAATAAAAATTTTTTAAACACACAAACAATTTTTTTTTTATTAGAAGGTAATGTCGTTCCATAATGAAAGCGAGTATTGGTCGGTGGAGGGGTTGGAAGGGGTCGGACGCGATATCCATCACCACCGTAATCAGCATCCTCAAAAACGGGGGGAAAGTGTTTTTTTCTGCAGGGAAGCCTCTTGAAGCGGGTTTGATCCATCCGGGGGTGGTTTTTGGCCCTTTTGAGGGGTTGCGCAATCCCAAAGAGAAATTCTGACCCGCCATCGTGTTCAGCATCCTCGAAAAGAAAACGGGGGGGGGGGGGGGGGGGGGTGTCTCGTGCTATGCCCAACTTTGCTTAACTAGACCGATCCCGCTACACTAAGGTCTTTAATGTCAAAACATACACTTACCGATATACTTTATCACACAAATATTTTAATTGTTTTTTAATCGTATCATCATCCATTGGTCAGGGAAAAGATTGCGACACTTTCTCTTTATTTTACCCATGACGTAAAGACACGGCGCAGTGTTTCAGCACATGTATGGTTTAACCCGATTAAACAAGCAACACCACCCATACGCAAATGAATATTGAGGCTTTCCAGGTGCGTCCCGTGGGAACGGGATTTTTTACTAGCTTTAAAACTGCGTGCACCACCTAGCGAGTAAAGAGTAAACTACGCATAATTCTCAGCTTGTGAAATCATTTCTCTTAACCTCCTGCCAGAAATAATTATTATTTACCTCCTTTATTGACTTAGGGCACTAACAGAGGCATCTGGCAAAACAAACTGTCAAACTCTTGAAAGCAGGCGACCCGATTACTGCAAATTATAACAAAGTGACAGCAGGAATTCGGCGAAACGTTAAATTATAGGAACTTGACTGAAATGATTAATAGAGCGGATAATGCAAGGAAGTAAAATTAATAAATTAATAACTACAGCAAGATTTTGTAAATGTATTACTAGTGAAAAAAATAATATATTAACCGCGGATTAGAAAGCTGTTATTGCCCTCACGTCTCGTGTCTTAAATCCCTCGCATTTCGCGCCTCATGATTGAAATATCGACGGTAGAGCAATAATAGTATACTTCTAAACATTGGTTAATAATATACTATAAATAGTCCTTGAGTACTCCTGAAGAAAGTGCCTGTCTTCTTGACCAGGCTCAAAAGAAATACCCGAAAAATAATAACACCCTTTTTTCCATTCCCAGTATTTTATTTTCATTCATGAATATACGCCGAAAAGCAAAAGGAAATAAAAAGTTATATTTCATATAAATATTTGCAATACAACTTTAGTTACTCACAAATAGGTTTATATATACTTCTTCAAATTATTATTTTAATTATCTTAGTCTGATTAAGAGCTAGTAGTACGTTATTCAACCGATGAGCAATTAAGTTGAACAATTAATTATTTTCGGGCATGTTAGAATAGAGTTGAAGCTTTAATTTTCTCTGGTAGTCATATTATTAAAATAACTGGCCAATACTCTGCTAATCAGTAATATTTCGGTTACTTATAATGAGGGACAAGATAACTTAAATCATTTTTGGTCAAATTTAGAAAACTTGATCATAGTTTATAAGTTGTGTTTCCTCCGTGTAATTCTAAATACGATATTATAACGCAGTTTTTTATTATTTAATTTGTCTGTTAGGAACATTTGTCTCGTAGGAATAGAGCAATCCTTCCTAGAAGTTCTTTTATACTTTTACTTAAAGATAATTGTTTTCTATAATATGAATCCGCCACAATCATAATATATTAGAAAATAGTTACATTTAAAGTATTATTTCATCACAATTTTACAAAATATACACATTTACCTGTAACAACTATCTTCCTTCCTGGTTCAAGTTAAACAAGCTTTAAAAGTATAACATTAAAAAAAATTTTAGTTTTGATCTGGACCCTACTGTAAGACATTCCTGGTTTTCATTAATCTTAGGTGGAGGTGTCATATATCTCTCACTTTATGCCGTAAATCAAACTCAAATACAAAGATATTTGACAGTAAAAGATTTAAAAAGAGCACAGAAAGCTCTTTGGTGGAACTGGCCAATATTATTTGCACTGGGATTGTCCACTGGTTTTAGTGGATTAGCTATCTATTCGAAATACTATAACTGTGATCCTGTAAAGGCTGGTTATATTACTAGTACCGATCAAGTAAGTATTATGTTGACATTTTTTTAAATTAGGTTTGGTATGTCCCATAAAGCAACTGGAGATACTTAAACTAGATCCATTAAGTGATACAGGGTGTTCCTTAACGATATGCTAATATTTTAGGATGTGATTCCTTAGGTCATTTTATAAAGAAAAGTTCATATGAATATATGTCCGCAGCGGCTAAAATTTTTTGCTGCAAGGTGTTGAATTTTCATTTTTTTAAATAGTTATTTTTTAATATCTCCGAAAGTACTTTATATATTATTTTCAATTTTGGCATGTGTTAATAGGATATAGAACCACATATTTTAGTTAGAAAAGTTATTCAATTGTTCCACCAGTGGCGTCCCTGCAAACATGTACTCTAATATTTTCTACAAAAAGATGGTACGGCACTGACATTTTCCCATGTGGATATTTTTTCTGATTAGCCTGGGCCTATATAAATACGGTCTTTTGAGTTTTTCTTTGATTAAAACCACTTAATTCATATTAAAACTCATTATCATTAACATTGATAAAATAATTGATGATAAATTTTTGTTTTATAAAAATTGTTGGAGTGGGCAATTCGATGCGATGCCTTTTAAGTGAAGGTCGCCATTTACAACAATTTCTATAAAACAAAATTTATCATTAATTATTTTATCAATGTTAATAATGATGAGTTTCAATATGAATTTAGTGGTTTTAATCAAGAACGATGTATCTGACAAGAAAACTCAAGAGACCGTTTTCATGTAGAATTGACCAGGCTAATCAACTAATCAAATATCCACATGGAAAAATGTCGGTGGCGTACCATTTTTTTTGGAAAAAACGTCAGAGGACATGTTTGCAGGGATGCCACTGGTAGAACAATTGAATAACTTTCCTAATTAAAATTTGTGGTTCTATATCCTATTAACACATACCAAAATTGAAAATAATATCTAAAGTACTATAATAACTATTTAAAAAATAAAAATTCAACACACTGTAGAAAAAAATTTAAGCCGTTGCGGACATTTGTTCATATGAACTTTTCTTCATAGAATGACCTGCGGAATCACACCCTGAAATATTAGCACGTCATTAAGGAACACCGTGTATAAGTTTCTTCGAAATATTTCTCGTTCTAGAAATACAGGGTGTTGAAAGTGAAAGCTTATTTTAAAAAATAAGCCATAATTTGCAAATGGTTCAATGTATCGGATTAAAAGTAGAATTTGTAGAATTTTTTTCAAAGTTTCACATTAGAGGGCGCTAGTTACATCCACAGAGTTTAATAAATCTATTATTTTTTCTTACCTGTTTTTTAAGTATTTTTAATCGAAGATCTTAAATCTCTAACTGTTTTCGAGATATTTCCATTTTTACTTCGATTTTTTTGACGCATTGTGATGTTAAATATAAATATCTCGTAAACGATTAAAGATATTAAGATCGAGCCAAGTATACCTTTTCAGTTTAAAAATTACCCTTCTTTCAGAATCTTGTATTAAAAATACTTAATAACGGTGAGGAAAAATCATAGATTTATTAAACCCAATATAGTTTATCTAACTAACGCCTCCTAATGTGAAACTTAAAAATTTGTACAAATTCAAATTTCTTACTCATAAAAACATCATACTTTCAATTCGATACATTGAACCGTTTTCAAATTATGGCTATTTTCGAAAATAAACTTTAACTTTCAACACCCTGTATTTCTAGAACAAGAAAGATATCGAAAAAATTTATACGACTTAATCGGTCTAGTTTGATGTTTAGTACCTCCAGTTGCTCTATAGTCCATAAGTTATGGGACACCCTGAATATTTTTTGACAAATAGGAACATATAGGTAAAGAAATAATAAGTAATTTAAATATGATATATTTCTTACCACAATGCCACAGTTATGGGTACTGCTCCCAATTACTTGTAGAAAAATATATTTTTACTACCTTTAGTAAAATCAAGTTCTGGAAAAATGCTTGTAGGGAAGTTGGGCTGGCACCAAAAATATAACTAAAGTTGATAATTTATACTTTGTTTATTAGAAGAAGAAGAAGTGATATACTGTTTAAACCAATTGCTTTTTAAATGGTCGAACAACGAAAAAATTTCCGGAAATAAATCAAACACTCACCAAATATCCAAATTAATGCTAGTTTTTATTATTAAAGTGTTGGCCCACCCGGCATCGCCCGGTGAGATACAATTGCATCTGTTTAGGCGGCGTGACGTTTGCTCCTTGAGTTAACATTTGCTTCTCTGTGCCGATGTTTGCGGTTACTGGGTGGGACCCTAAGAATAGCACCCAGGATTAGCAAGTTCAAAATGGATTTCTGCAATATTAGAGGGCTTAACACGAACATCAATTCAGTCCACAACAACTTCTAAAGTACCTGGAAGGTCTAGATCCACTGGAGATCTTCTAGCCTATGCCACCCATCTTTGTAACAATGCAATTGAATATCATGGAGAGTCTCGGGCTGTTGCACTGGATATTCTAAAGCCTTTGATCGTGTTTGGCATGAGGGGCATTTAAGTAAACTGCGATTCTATGGTATGTCCAGTCGATTCTGTGCATGGTTACCTAGCTTTCTTACAAGATTTCATAGATCATGATCTATGTGATCCCAGATGTGATGTACTTACTTGATGTGTTTTAATTTTGGAAAATATTTTATGTTTTTTTATAGCTAATTTTTGAGTTATTTTAATCATATTTTATTTAAATTATTTAATTTGTTCAAGTTTTTCAAGTATTAATATTCATAATAAAGCGCAAGGCGAGCATATAAGGGCTTATGTTTAGGCTCGTGTATTTTGTAGTTTATTTCTAAAGAAATTATCTGAAATATCGTAATGTGTTCATTAATCCTTGTCATATTAGTAATGTCATGTAGTTCGTCTGATGTTATAAAAGGTCCTGCTGAAATGACGAACCTTAATACTTTATTTTGCATTCGTTGCAATTTAAGTATGTGTGTCACTTATTCTACACCATACTGATGCCGCATACAGGAGCGTTTGTCTAAGTATTTGTTTATATACAGGGTGTAACTAAATAAGTGTAAAACATTTAAGGGGGTGATTCCTCATCGAAAAAAAGATAGGATCTTTCATATAAAGAAACTTCATTGGAGCATCCCTTGTTAAGATACAGCCCCTTAAAGGGGGTACATAAAATTTATAAATAAACAAAACTAATTTATTAATAACAAAACATACAACATCTAGAAATCATAGTAAATGTTCAATATGTCTACCTTCAGACATTACGCATGCGTCTAGACGTCGGCGTATTCGCGCAAATATTCCTGGAGTCTCTCTAATTACCATGCACGCATCGATGATGCGGTTTCTTAAGTCCTCTACATCGCGAACAGGAGTACGATAAACCAAATGCTGCAAATGGCCCCAAGTAGAGAAATCGAGAGGATTGAGATCCGGGGATCGAGCGGGCCAATTCTGAGGTCCTCCTCGACCTATCCACTGATTTGCATATGTTTCAGTTAAATGCTGACGTGCTACTTGACTAAAATGGGCGGGAGCCCCATCATGCATAAAAAACATATCCCTTCTGACGCCCAAAAGAACTTCCTCCAGCAGTACGGGATGCACTGCTCTTAAAAATTGAACGTATGCCTCACCATTTAATCGAGGAGGTAGAAAATGAGGCCCAATTAAATAATCCCCAATAACTCCGACCCACACGTTAAGAGAAAACTGTTCTTGATGGTTAGTTTCGACAATAGCGTGAGGGTTTTCATCAGCCCATATGTTCCGAGAAAAACTACATTCGTCTGTGAATTCGATCGTCTTCAGAAAGTCACGATTTCTTCTAATCATTTCCAGCATCCAATTGCAAAATTCAAGACGGTTCGGAAAGTCTCGCGGTAACAGTGCCTGTACTCGTTGCAGATGGTAAGGGTATAAGAATTGTTCCTTTAAAATTCGAAATACCGTCATATGATCAACATTTAGCTGGAAAGCAATCTTTCTAGTACTGGTAGTAGGTTGTTCTTCAAGCAAATTAAGTACTGCTTCCTCAAGCTGTGGTGTTCTTACTTCTCGATGGCGACCACAATCCTGCGTTCTTTTGTCGAATGAACCATATTCTCGTAATCGTTGATGAAGTCGGGCAAATGTTCTATGTGAAGGATGCTGCCGTTGAGGATACTTTTCAGCATATCTTCTAGAAGCTTCTAACCCATTCCCCTGCGACAGACCGTAAACCTAATGCATATCAGCCATTTCCTCATTTGTGTATGCCATTTTAATAACAAGTGAATTATTAAAGTAACAACAAATTAAGAACAGAACAACAATACACAATTAGTATTACTTCAATTTCAAAAATTTACAAACTGACAGCTTGATACCAATTTAATTGTCACTATCGCTAATAGCGGCCTACTGGATAAATTAGTTTCGTATTTTCGTTTTATGGCGATATGTATCTTGTTCGTAAAATAATTTTTTGCTGCGAACTGGTTTATTTTGGGCAAAAAATTCAAGAGACATTTTTTGTTTAGAATGAAACAGGCTATCGGAAATAAATTTTTAGATGGTAAACAAATAATAAGACAAAAACTTACATTGGAAATAAATTTTAGGGGTTGCGTTTTCCACCCCTTACAACCATGGGGTAAACCAAATAAATTACTGGCTAAGTGTCTTTTTGGTAGTAGAAAATGTCAGGTTAATTTCAATATTGTAACTTTTTTAGTGCTTGTGAAAAAAATTGTTAAACACATTTTATGTACCCCCTTTAAGGGATGCTCCAATGAAGTTTCTTTATATGAAAGATCCTATATTTTTTTCGATGAAGAATCACCCCCTTAAATGTTTTACACTTATATAGTTACACCCTGTATAATGAGTTTATTTCTTGGTGATAATAATGACTTTGGGGATAGGCTCTACATCGCCAAAAAGCATCGCTTTAATATATTGCTTACATGCTGTTTAAAAAAAAACAGTCTATAGGGTCACCAAGGTATTTGAGGTTGCTAGTCTGTCTAACTGTTATGTTGTTGATTATAATAATTGGGATATTGATTTTGATATCAGAAAATTTCTTAGTGACTACGATACACTGACATTTGGGAACGTTAATGTCAATTTTCCATGGTATTTTATTTTTATACACGCTTTGTTTGTTGCGAATGATTGAGCATATCGTAATGCTCGTGCGCTTAATGCGAGTTTTGTGTTGAGATAGAAGGGGAAGTCGGATATATAAGGGCCAATTTTATAAAGTGATCTTACGTCTTGGATTTAAATTAATACTTAAAGGAAAGAATAATCTGGGGATTAACTTACAGGTAAATTATGACAATTTTATAATAGAGGCTTATATTTTTCACAGAGTAAAAGTAGGCTTGTAGGTTCGGCGAGATTGTATTCTGGTTCTTTTTGAATAAAAGGCTCTTTTCGCTGATACTGTGGCCATAAAATAATAAAACTAAGTAAGAATACAAAATTTGAAAATTATATGCCTACTTTGATATTTTGCATTATTTTCAATTTCTTCAATAGGGAGGGTGGAATGAAAATAATGCAAATTATCAAAGTAGGCACTTTCAAATTTTGTATTCTTACTCAGTTTCTCTTTCTGAACAACTTTTATTAATAACATTTTGTTGTATCTCCTAGAAAAGAATAAGCAATAGCCAAAAAATAAGTTTTTATAAATTTCCAAGGCATACTTACTTGATTGTTCGAAACTAAAAGTATGACTCAAATTAGTTTCAATTCAAGCAGGGCTGAACCCCAGAAGATGAATTTTAAACTAAAACATTTTCAGTCTCATCTCGCACCTATTGATGCCTCGATCTGGGGACACACTGTATACTAATCTAAGCTCGGTTATTTTTATTGCTTGGTTAAACTTGATTTGTTACACATAAAGCATGATATAAATGTTAAATTTAACCGAGGATGAAGAAACTGGCACTTATAACTAAATGTATTATAAAATATTATATAATATACTCACCGGTGTGTCGGACGCTCTAAAACATGAATTAGGAGGCCTAACAATTGTTCCACAGAATTTTTTGAAATCCTAAACTTTTGTAAAAACTGAAAATCGATTAAGGTATTTATGTAATTGGGGCGTATCCGAAATATTCTGTCCCGCCTAGGCTGCTCAATAATATTTACAAAATCATCTTCGTCGTCCGTTAATTAATGATTAAAAATTTCAAAAATATCCATTTGGTGGAGCCAGAAATAATAAAACTCAAATATTAGGGTTATAATACTTGTCTTAAATCGTATTGTTGAGTTTAAGCGGTACCCTTTCTACCGATTAACTTATTACCAGGATGGTTGCTCTTAAGTCGAGCCTCGCTGTCAATCCTAGTTTATAAAATCACCGTTTTCAATAATCTGAGATTTAAACCGTACAGTGCGATTTAAACCCACTTTATAAAATTGGCCCTAAAGGCTATAAAGTTTGGAGGATAATACCGCTCCTCTGGAGACTACGGTATATATTTGCATTAATCAGATACTTTGATGCTGAAACTTCTGCCTCTTATATAGGAATACAATAATGTAACTAGGTTGAGGGGAAAGTTGTGAAATTTCTTATTATATTTAAATGGGTGACTACATACTTTTTATCGAATATCTAAATACTAAGTTAAAAACCGTTTTTGCCTACGTGCTGTCGCGCCGCTCCATTAAGAGATTCCATTGATAATTATATTATTTGCAATTTTTATAGATATGTTTTCAATTTGCGAGTTTGCGATCGGCATTTGGAATATAATGTTTTATCAATAATAGCTACGCCTCCCCCTCTAATGTTTCTATCATTTCTATAGATCTTATAATTTCTGATTTTTTACTTTTTGATCATTTCGAATTTGATTTCGGTAATAATCATTTGTCAACTTTATGTGCTGTTAAGAACTGAATAAGTTCTCCAATTTTATTTACTACGCCATTTGCGTTCCAGAGTACGATTTTTATTCCAGTCGTAACAAATTCAATTATAGCCATTGCTCTTTCAGTTTTGTCAGGGAATTAAGTTTTGATTTTAATCATTCAAGAAATTGCATAGTTCATTTGTATCAAAAGCAGAGTTGAAGTTGTGCTAAAAAAAATACTAACTACCTGTTCATCGCTTTGGGCAGCATTGTTGTTAAATGTGGTGTGATAAGGTTTAGCCTGGGTGCTGCTTCTGATTGGAGGGGGGTTAGTTTCGGTGCCACTTACCCTGACACTCGTTGGGTCACTTGCCCTTCTCTGTTGGCTTGCCCATTCATTTGTTGTTGGCATTGGTGCAGGAATACATTTTTGTTGTTGATAGTGCAGTTGCTTGTTTTCTGTATTTTGGCGTTCTAGCTGTTTGTTGCTTTTATACATACACACAATTAATATTAGTCGTTGATTCTTGCCTACGAGACCACGGTAATCTCATAATTATTCAAATACTCTACATCACGTTAATGTTTCCACAAGTTGATAAATACTTTCTAGTACTATAATTACCTCCTTGGCAGTGTTTCTTTCAATATGTTTTGTCCAAACATAATTAGAACATGAGAAGAAAGGGTCTAGTAGGTTTCGACGCGAGGACCATCTCGCAGCTGGCCGTTTCGCCGCCATGATATTTTTTCAAAACATACGTTTTAGGGAAACAGTTGTCTCCTAATGGTGCTCTTTGAAAGGAACTGAACATCCCTTTTAAATGAATTATGATTTCTAAGTATGTTTTCGTTTCTTCTTAAGAAAAATATCCTAAAATTCTACCCTGAATTCTCCATTATAATATTCTTAGTATTTAGAGTTACAAAGGTTTAGGTTAATAGGTTTAATGGCCTTTGTTGCTGATGTGGCCAATTACTTTTTCGTTCGTATTCATTTGTTGAAAAAAAAATCATTAACAGGGTAGCATTTTCAATTATGATTTTCTTAGTTTTTAGTAGCAAAGTTTAAGATAATAGGTTTAATGGCTTTTGTTACTACTGAGGCTAATTACGGGTTTACAATTATGTATTCCTTCCTTTGTTAAGAAAAATATCCTTAACAAGGTAGAATTTTCAATTACGATTTTCTTAGTATTTAATAGCTAAGGTTTGTTAATAGGCTTAATGACTTATGTTATTATTCAAACTGATTTTTGTCTTAGTATTCAGTAACAGTGGTTGTAATAAGGCTAATTATAGTTTCCTTCTATCCTTAAAAGGATAAAACTTTTACGAGTTTTTATTATTTAGCCTCAGATTGTTTGAGTGATTGGAAGTAAATTTGATAATTGCATGATGGTTTTACGTATGTCGTTGAGTGCAGATCAATCCAATTGATTTTATCGATGCGAGCAAAGAGGTCATTGCAAAGCAAGGATCCATGTTCAAAATGGAGATGTGGTAAATATCGTAAATAACCATTCTCACGCTGCCACACCTACAAAAGTTGAGGTAGAGGAAACTTTGACAAACTTAAAGAAACGGGCAGCAGACAGTCAAGGGTAATAGTACAAGTATAGTATTTGCAGAATTATATCGTTGATGTTTTGACTGCAATAAATCCTCATTATCCCTTCGAACATAAAATAAATAAGGAAATCCAAAATTTTAAAACCTTATCGAGCAGAGCCAGACCAGGTATACAAATTCAATTTATACTTATGCCTGATGGATATATAAATACAAAGTGATTTTTAATAATTTTAATCTTTAGTACTTGTGCTGATAGAGGGCATCTTCAAGTGTCATTTTTAAAAGAAAGCACTTATCTACCGATGTCAAACTAATAATTAAAAATGTGTATCAATCGCTGTTGAGTAAAAATTTTAATTTGATGGATGCTTTAGTAGAGACGTCTACTTTGACAAAAACTCCTTTATCTTCGGTACGAGACATAGTACTTAAACCTGTTAATCCTAGAAAAAATCAGAGTGATTCTGGCACATTTAGAAGCAAGCACAAATGTATAAGGCACAAACTGTACCCACTTTGATTTCCCTCAAAGAGCGGCTGATTAAAGGTGAAACAAATATCTCGTGTAGCCTTTCAAGCTTTAGGAAAATATTGCGTAAAATGGGTTTTAAATACCGAAACATTGATAAAGGACAAACATTAATGGAATCTCAACGTTTACGGGAATGGAGACTTAAATATTTAACAGCTGTTAAACAATTTAGAGAAGAAAATCGTCCAATTATTAACCTTGACGAAACATGGTTCGATACCCATGACACTCCAAGAAAAGGTTGGGATGATTCTTCCAAAAAATGTCAAACCAAGGCACCATCAAATAAAGGCAAAAGAATCACAATATTACATGCTGGTTCAGAAAACGGGTTTGTTCCAAATTGTCTTTTGCTTTCAGCTAAAAAGATAGCAGATTCTTCTTTAGATTACCATCAAGATACCGACGCACAACTTTTTGAAGTGGTTTAAATATAAACTCCTTAAAAATATACCTGAAAATAGCGTCATTGTAATGGACAATGCTAGTTATCATAGTCGGCAAGCAAAAATCATTCCCAATTCTAATAATACAAAAGCCGAAATTCAAAATTTTATAATTGAAAATGATTTATATTTTGAAGAAACTTACAAAAAACGAGAACTGCTAGAAGTATTAAAAGGTTTTAAAATAAATAAGGAATACGAGTGTGACAAACTTGCAGCAGAAAATGGACATACAGTGTTGCGTCTTCCTCCGTACTATTGTATATTCAATCCTATTGAGCTAATATGGGACCAATTAAAATCCAATATTAGAGAGAAATATTATTTCTCCTACAATAAATGCATCTGTAGTAGAGTCTTTTTCAACAAAGATGTGGATACGTCACGCATAAATGCAATTAATTAAAATTATTTTAAATTATAAAAATAAATCATGTGGTGTGGTATACATTTATTGAGCTTTGAAAAGGTTGAGGCGTATACAATAGGGTTTAATCAGGTAGTTTATTTATGGCAGTAAGAATCAACGGTATAATTCTGCAACAACTATAATAAATAATTTGTCTCGTGCAGCGTAAGTAACCGTACCGAACGTTAAAGCTTTGAGAAAAGTCGTAAGGAGGAAGTGACGGGAAATTGAAGCTCTTCCACCTGATGCGCCATCACTATTAGAGCTCACTATCCTGGAGAGGTATCGGCTGATAAGAATTAATGACAAGGAGGAAAGATTTCTCCTGGGCAATTGTAGACCAGGGATTGTAATTTTTGGGACCTGATGCATATATACATGAAGGATTTAAGTCAGCACCACCTCTATTTATATTTCCCATATATATTTCTTGCTGAAGTTTATGGAGCAGTAGTACCTATATTGCCAAACAAGCGAAGAAAGACATACTGGAATTTTTGGAGAATGGTCCTTGAGTTAGCTTTTGACTTCAAAAGATAGTTTCCTCAGCCGCTATATGCGAATACTTCTTTCATCTGACTCATCATGGTCCTTAGCTTAGCCTTTGTACCAGAAGGTCATATCGATGATGCCATTGAGCAAGTTTCAGCTGAGTTTCTTGATGAGCTGCAAGAGTAAGTCAACTGGTTTGAAGACAACTAGGTTAGTCCACCTGGGCGGATAGAGAACGTCATTATTTTCTGTAATAATGTGGAACGTTCATAACAGAATCTTCCGAACGAACAACCACACCGAGGCCGCCAACCGATGATTGCAAAACGAACTGGGAATATACTACCCAACAATATAGAAGTTTGTTGAGGTGTTGAAAACTATTTAGAGAGGTCGAGACATGTTCTTAGAACAAATAATCGCATTATATTAACGTCCTAAAACGTTAAGTAAGACATGGCCAATGTGTTATGTTGTTATTATTACAAATAAATTTGATCGCGAATTATATTTAAAGCCGAGCAATAAAATTGTGCATAGAATAGTATATTAATTCTTTTATAATTCATTATTTTTATAAATATATTTAATTCTAAAAAAACATATTAATTTATAAATTAAAACCTATGTAGAATAAAGTCGAATTCTATCTATGCAAAACTAATCCAAAGTAACACGACCAATAACAAAAAAATTCTCTTTGGCGGCGAAATATCCCTCTACCACCTTCAAAAGAGTCACATCCTTTGAGAATAATAAAAGTTGTCAATCTCAAATAATCAAAATAGGGGGTTCAGTATCTACTAACTTCCTCTGTATTTTAATACCAGCCAGCTATCTTTGTTTTGGATTATAGTTTATTTCTGGATTATTTCTTATCTCTTAAAATAATTATGTAACTAGTTCCGTTTAGAGATAATTTGGAAACTATTTGTCTAAATAATATGATAAACTCATTGTGTTCAAATACTCTAAATCAAGTTTCGGTTAATAATCTAAGGTTTGTTTCCCACAAATAAAAATAGTACTAACCTAGCAAGATTAAATTAATTTTTCTATCCATATCCTCATAATGCCTAAAGAATATCCAACGGAATTAGATTCAGAAATAATCCATTGGGATTTTTATTTGTAGCTTATGCCATATTATGTGGTAGATACAATGGGACATACTCCAGGGTTGCCTGGGCTATTTGTTGCAGGCATTTTTAGTGCTTCCTTGTCTACTGTATCCGCGGCACTTAATAGTATGGCGGCTGTCACAATGGAAGATTATTACAAGGTATGATTTATAGAAAGTATATTGAAAATGATCATGTAATAAACTGCAAAAAAGGAAGATCAAAGTAAAAACGTGGGAACACGTTAGTAATAGCAAGATAGTACATATTTTTTATTTAATCTTTCTGGTCCATTCAGAGGAAATAAAAAAATTCACTCGGTAACAGACACCTATACGTACTTTTTACTAGAACCTCCACTCGTACTTAGTAAGAAAGATGGGAATATACAACATGTATACAATATATTTTTGGACTTATTATTTTCTTATTTAATAAATAAAACACATGTATCTCATATAAGTTAATATATTAGGCCGATTATTTGAGTTTGTGTCGACAGCGAATATTCCCAAACACTAAAACTAATTTTTATTTCAGCCACTTCGTAGATATTTTAGGAAAAAGGAGCTATCGGCAACGAGTGCCGGATATCAATTAAAATTGATTGCTTTTATGTATGGTGTCATTTGTTTGTGTATTGCTTTAACGGTACAATACTTAGGAGCAATACTTAATGTTGCTTTGACCATTTTTGGTGCTGTTGGTGGTCCTATTTTGGGACTTTTTTCACTTGGAATGTTTACTTTTACAGCCAACGAACCGGTAAGTCTCATCTCATTCATACTGCCATGCACTGAACGAAATGATAGGGTTTATAGTTAATAAATGATTATTTAGACGATCTTTATTTATAATAAACTAAACATATTCTGTGTTAACCAATGATGTTTACTAACAGTCATCTTATAAAAATATTTGATTTTTTAAAAACAACCGCCTTGTTTGAAGTATATATATTTTAAGAAACTGATCATAATAAATTTCTTTATTCGGCGATATTCCTAAAAAAAAACATTGATAATAAATAATTTACATTAACAGTTAATAAGTGTTTATTTTTTGTTTACCTCATGTTTTGTTTTTATACTTTTGTTTTTTAAAATATTTCATTTGTTTATAAATAATAAGTTTAGTATTATTCATACATCACTTGCGCCGCTGATTTACAGCTGACGTATTTATCACCATTGTATGCCTACAAAACGACGCCTCGCGTCGGCGTGACTCGCACGGCCGTTTAACCGGCCTTTCGTGGGACGCTAATTAAATCTATTTGGTATGTGCCGGATATAAAATCAATTAATAAAGAAGCTTTCTTTATTATACACTACAGTGTCCTGCAATAGTGCGCCAGTCTTCCATAGTTCCTATACGAATTAAGTTTATTCATATGTAGGGTTGCGAGGTTTAAATTTTTAAATCACAGGACATGAGTTTGAAAATGGATGGACATATTCAAATAAGGAAGGAAATTTTTAACTAAAATAAAACATAATTTATTTTATATAAAAATAATCAAAAAAGTTTTTTCTAACATAAGTGTAATAGTTATTTAAAACCCCTTTAAAATGTTTTAAGAAAATGAATCATTTGGTTGAAAAAGAATATTTCTTATCACTCGTGACGGCTTCTAAGAGCTTATTGTTTTTAACTGGCATATTATAAAATCCTGAAGCTCTGCTTTAATATTTAGATGGCCCTGAGTTATATATTTATAATTTGAGTATTTATGAAATCCGAGATATTAGGCGTCCTGCCACAGGTCTCCGCAGGACGCATATATTCGAGCCTCAAATCCAGAACATCCTGTGAAATCCAGGACACCTGGCAACCCTATTCATATGCTGACTTATACTGTATCATGAGGTATATTTCAGGAAAATATTTTTTCATACACAAAGTTGTATTTTTTAAATGGAATATTTTATTGCATATTTAGGGTCATACTAATATTCTCTCTAATTACCTAAAATCTAATTTAATTTGCTTGTGTAGTTTAAATATTAAATCAGTTTTCTCAAGATTTTCAAATGGAACACCCTGTATATTATTTACCTATTGGATTAGATTAGATTGGATAGAATTAATAAGCATTTTTTTGTAATATAAATATAAGTTATTTCCAGCCGTTTTCAAAATAATTCCAAATTTCATAAATTATTTTTAATTTAATTTTCATTATTAAAAAAGCTTATATTCTATATCCAATAGACAAATAATATACAGGGTGTTCCATTTGTTTGAAATATGTCGTTTTAGAACTATGAACACCCTGTATAAAATAGATGTATAGTATCTCTATACGTCTTGTCATAAATCTCACTCAATGTCAAGGTAAAAAATTAATTTTGGACTGTTTTCTGATTTCTTTTTTCGGGACTGCGAAACTTTTTTTTCCAGTTTTTAATTTATTGCTCCTAAACTACAGAACCAAATGAAATACAAATTATAAAATACACTAATACGAACCTAAATATGCATTAAAATACTGGGTGTCCCATTTAAAAAATATATCTTTATGTTTTCACACTTTTTTTGAACATAATGTAAATTTTTTTTAAAACTTAATCTTTCATCCCTGCTTCGCTGGCGGACCGTGTATAAATATGAGCTCCCGAGTAAGATGCATATATGTAGTTATTAGCCTTATAAAATTTGCAGGAAATTAATAAAACATATTGAGACTACTACAAATATAAACCCTAGTAGTGTCTTGTGTCTGATATCGAAAAGTCCCGCTGAAGAGTAGATATGCTTAGTGAATGGACGTTAAATTTGTCGATTCATTTAACAATCATATCTATCACATGATTCTTTTAATTCTTTACTTTTTGTTTTATTTAAAACCTGATGATCCTGATATCCTGATATTCTATATAAATTAAAATTAAAATAGAAAAAATATATTCATAATTTTTTCTACTATGTTAAATTTTTCTTTAAAAAATACAAATGTTTAATTCCCATTTATTAGTTTTCTTTTGGTTCTAACAAAGTTATTTCGATTAAGAAATTGCTATCCTCATATTTTGAAAAATATTTTAGGGTTCAGTAACAGGACTAGCCACAGGAATTACCATTTCAATGTGGCTGGCATTCGCTTCTAAACCTCCACCACGGCCATTACGAACGTCAATCGAGGGTTGCAAATCACATATTTTTAACAGCACAGTATCTACCCCCAATCTCCATCATTCCGACAGGTATTATTGTAACTCATTACTTGTTAGTTATGGAAGGTATCACAATTTACAGATGCAATCTAAAATGAATTGCATTATGTTATACATACATTTTAATTCACGAAGGGAAATATAATTTTTAGAAAATTATAAGAATTATTTTTAAATTTAATTATTAGTGTCTTCTGCTCCGGTTCTCAAAGTTCCAACGCTTCATTTTCAGGTATTATTAAGATTAAACAAAATTTTAAAACTTTTAAAGATTGATTGACTCGTCCGTTACTTTGTGATAATACATAAATAATATCTAAAGTATTTTCGGAGATATTAAAAAGTGGCCATTTCTTTGCATGCCTCGCCAAGCGCGTATTTCGGAGCTGATAAAAAAATTAACAAATTGAATCCGGCGTGATCCCCGAAGCTCGATTACTCCCCTCCTAATTGTCGCACCAACTCCAGCCTCCGGTCCATCAAAGTACTCAGTATCATCCGTTGATTCGCGAAAAATTGCTGCCGGAAACTCCGTCCCTTCTCGAGATATAATTAATTAAATTTTATTGTTTTTTGCAGTTGAAAAACGCGATAATTCGCGAACTCATTGAGATATCGGGATCAGGTTTGTTCGAGCTTACGCGCTCTGTCAAGCTCTTCAATTTTTCCCTTCACATTTTTTTTGTAGCATCAAAACCTGCTGAGTTATTTTCCATTTCCCGTTGTAGGTTAGATTTACGGGGCGTGCCCCCCTCCCCCCGCATGCGACGCCCCCTACAAATCATATCAGAATGTCGAGGGGACCCTACTGTGTCGATTGAGGGAAAAAAAATTTATCGATTTCGTCAAGGGATTCTCGAGCCGTTGATTTCGCCAGACCGACTCCACTATATATATTATTTTTTCAAACAACTTAGATTCCACGGGTAACAGACTAAATCAGACACTTTACCAATAGTAGGTACCTTAGGGAGTGGTAAAATATGGAACGTTTAATGCAAAAATTAAAAATGTGTGCCAAGAAAGAGACGACAATAGGACAGCATAACTTAATCATTTCCAGAGATAATCCGTCTGATCCAAACGTATTCGACTTCAACTGGCCAACTGCACTAAATACATCTGTATTTTCGACTGATTGTAACGATAAACTATTTACACTTATGTAGTTATTTAAATAATAATTTATTGAGTTCGTTATCTGGGGGTTTTCACTGAATCTATAATGCAGTTCTCTCGAAATTCACCATTGATATATTTAAGAAGTGCAGTGTTTTTTTTAAATTTCACTGTCCCCATCATCACCATTCTCACAGGGACGATTTATGACTAGACATTTACCATTAGTTTCTGTCTCAAATTCAGATATTCTATTTTGTAAGGTGACCATATCTGCCCGTAGTTAACATTTTTCCTTTTAACTTTATCTATAATTTCTCAATTAATCTCGCTCTCCTGCACTGGTCCAGATGCACTCTTCGGAATGTTCCTGTCCTGTCACATGCACCAAACCGGGGGGCTCCTTTTGGAGGACTCATCGCTAATTGAGAAAAGGAACAAGAAAGAGAAGGATCCGCCAACAATGTCGCCGTATAGGACCGAAAAACGTAAACAAATGCACGTTGTCCAAATAGATAAAGTTTAAAAATCAGCCGAAAACAGGACAAACTTTATTAACATCTCTGTAAAATGATATAGTACTTAATCATTGTGTCTTTTATTTTTAATGTCTTATTGTCGGATGGATATGAAAATGTTTATAATGAATTATTCATTATATTCATCTTTACGTTAATTTTGACAATGTTGTCGTACAAATTATTAGCAGGTGTTTGATGTATTACCTGAACTATGCGAGTTTCGTGGTTTCGTCATCACGTTTAATTGAATAGCTTAGGATTGGCTCGCCAAAATGTATCCAAACTCGGCACATGAGTTTACCATGTCAGCCTCTTCAAGAAGTTATGATTCAGTTTCCTATAAAATGTACAGGGAAGCCACCCCAAAAATTAGATGGGATTTCCTATGTTCAATTTAACGATGCATAACCCGGTATATAGCAGCAATAAACTCAAAAGACAACTTTGATTGTGAGTAAATCAATTCTGTCAATGTTATTGATCCCGATCAAAGTTGTCTGTCATAAATTTCATCATCAATTAGCATAAAAATAATTGCATATATTAAAACTAGCCCTTATGTATTATGCTATAAAATAAAACAAAAAATACACCGCAATTCTGTCAATAATTCAAAGATTACAAATTCTTATGTATGATTTAAAAAGGTAACCTCTCACACTTTTATATCTATTTTAACTGTGGTTAAACCCGAAGTCAACTTTACTATTTTTAATATAACAATCCCGAAAAAGAACCGAATAGACCTTGTATATTTTTGGCCATGTTTATGGCGTTTCACAGCAGGACGGTTCTCTTTAAAATGGAGCATGTATTAAGAAAAAATATGAACCAGTTAGTAGTACTTTATTAGTATGAAGCCATTTTGGAAATCTCTTTTATAATAATTATTTTTGATAATATTATTGACTTATTGTTGATTGTATTATCAAGTTTTGATAATACCATTATTTATATTATTTTAAAATATATGGCTCCAAATCATTTATTTCTACCCAACAATTCTATTTTACTCCAATAAATAATAATTTATAACTTCTAAATATTATTTTTTTAGTGAATATCCATGGATATACAGGCTGTCGTACCTTTATAATGGTGTAATAGGATTGGGAGTTACATTGATAGTTGGTATTTTAGTAAGTTACATTATAAGACAAGTTACAGGTAGAATAATAGAAAATGAAGATTACAATCCAAATCTATTTACACCCCTATTAGCAAAGAAATTATTAACAAAAAGAAGAAACAACAAAACTTTTATGCTGGTAAATAAATCTGATTTTTGTGATGAAATTACAGATGATATTAAATAATACAAAAAGAATATTTAGTTGACTGATTTTTATAATTAAACTTTTCGAAATAAATTAAGGCTATGATTACTATGAGAAAACAACTAATTCTGGAAAAAATTAGAACACGCCTAGTATACTTATTGTTTATTTATAGCTTATAAAAATAGTCAATACTGATCACTTTGTTTGTTGCCCGGGTATATTTAATTAGTATGAAATTTTCAGGTTTGAGAATTGCACACTTAAATATTCGTTCTATGTTTACAGGTTTTCATGAATTTAGAACGTTAGTTGGAGATTATGATTTTGATCTTATTTTTCTTACGAAGACATGGCTTTCTGAGAATGAAGATGACTCTGCTTTTTCTATTCCAGGCTATCGGTTTCTTCGATAGGATACAGTGGGAAGGGGTGGTGGTGTTGCGGTGTATTTTAAGAACAGTTTTATTCCCGAAGTAATTAACTTTCAATTTACTGTTAATAATTTTCTTGAGTTTTTGATTTTAAAAATTAAAATTAAAAATACGTATTGTGCATTTTGCGTTTTTTATCGCCCTCCAAAAGTTAATTTTAATGATTTAATTAAAGATTTTGATAATATTTTCTCTTCTTTGTATCCAACGGTTGACGAGATTGTATGTGTGGGTGATTTTAATATCTAAAAATTGTCTCACTCTTTGATAATTACAATTTAACTCAAATAATTAATGAACCCACTAGAATCTGTAGTAGCACATTGTTGGATCCAATATTTATTAGTGACAGTACTCTTGCTAGTGATCCAGGAACAATGTCTTTGGAAGATGTTTCAGATCATCGCTTAGTTCACTTCTGCTTAAAAATTGAGAAACCTCACATAGAGCCAAAAATTATTTCTTACAGAAATTTAAATAATTTCAATTTTAATTTATTTCTTCATGATCTCCAAGCTCTTCAATGGAATGACATTCTTTATGAATAGAATATGGATAATAAAATAACTTTATTTAATAATTTCCTTCTTTCACTTTTTGATGCTCATGTTCCGTTTGAATCAAAAATTACAAACCAATTTGAAAATTTTTATGAAGGAGAGGGATCTCGCTTTGCAGAAGTTTAAGGGTACTTGAGCATTGACTGATTGGGACAACTATAAGCGTTTGAGAAATTTTACTCTTTCTGAGGTTCGTAGAGAAAAAAGAAATTATTTGGATTCAATTTGTGCTGAGAATAATCCTAGGAAAACATTGACAACCTTAAAGGCGTTTAATATAGGTCCAATTAAAAATTTGAATATTCCTGAGAACTTATGCAATCCTAATGACATTAGCGATTTTTTTGGCGTGTTTTTACAAAATATTTCAGACTGTATCACTGCAGTTAATTCTTATAAAAATAAAAGTTTCAACATTAATTTAAACTTTTCTTTTAAATTGGCAAGTATTGATAAAATTCATAAAATAATCCATTCTATTCAAACTAATTCTTCCGGAGTAGATGGCATATCTTTTAGAATGTTAAAATATTATAGTCCTTATATAGATAAGTATGTCACTCATATTATCAAAAACTATTTTCCCGACCAATGGAAGATCTCAGTAGGGAAGCCTTTACCTTAAGTAAAAGATCCCGCAACTTTTAATGATATTAGGATAATTAGTATCTTACCTATTCTTTCCAAAGTATATGAGAAGGTATTATATTATCAATTATTTCAATACTGTATACAAAATTCTATTATACCGGATAGTCAGTGTGGCTTTAGGAAGGATTTTAGCACCTCTATAGCATTGGTTGAGGTTACTGATAGTATAATGACGGCTATAGATAGGAAATTGAGTAGTGTTCTGATTCTTTTGGATTTTTCAAAGGCTTTCGATATCCTTAATAATGAACTTTTATTTGCTAAACTTAAATATTATGGCTTCTCAGATCCTTCTCTTAATCTAACAAATCATATTTCACTAACCGTTATCAAAAAATGTCCTGCAATAATAACTTCTCAGATCAAGTTCAAGTTCTCTCTGGTGTGCCACAGGGACTTATCCTTAGAACGCTTATTTTTATAATTTATACATCTGATATCTTAAAATCTTTAAAATTTTCCAGGCTTACGCGATTGATACGCAGGTTTACGTCCATTTTGACCACAATGATTATCTTGCCGTGTCTAATTTAATTAATGAAGATCTGTCTACATTAAAAAGCTTTCTTCAGAACATAATTTGAAGTTAAACCCATTAAAGTCATGTTTGATGTTTTTTGGAAACGAAAAAAATATATCTTTCTTAATTGAAAATATTAATATAACTCTTGATGGTATTAATCTTCCTAGTGTTAAGTCGGCAAAAAAATTTACATTTGATACAGAGTTAAGATTCAAGGAACATATTAACAAGTTAATTCAACAGTCCTATTTGACTTTAAAAATTTTGTATAGCAACCGTCATTTTCTTAATTATGGTTTGCGTAAAATGCTTTGTGAGTCTCTTGTTCTGTCTAGCTTTAATTACTGTGATTTTATTTATGGTCCGTGTTTGGGTATTTTGGATAGGAATAGGATACAGAAAGTTCAAAATACTTGTTCTCGTCTGGTCTAAGAAAATTTGATCATGTTTCACATACATTTAAAGATCTTGGATGGCTCAAAATGCACAATGGCCTATCTCTCCATTTGGGTAATTTCTTCCATGGGATTTTGAGTAGCCCTGTTTTACCTCTGTCTATAAAAAATAAGTTCCAATTTCGGGATGATATACATTCACGTAACATAAGATTTTCCAAAAAAAATAACTCTTCCTCATTATCATAGTGCCATGTTTCAGAGAACATTCAATTATAATTGTATTAAATTATATTACAATTTACCGGATTATCTTCATTCTCTTAACTCTAACAAATTTAAAATTTGGTATAAGAAATATTTGCTCAATCTCCAAAATTCCTAATTGATTTATTGTATTATTTTTTTTTTTTATTATATTTCTTTTTCTTTTATCGTTATGCGATATCTGCGTTAGTTCAGTATTTGCCTTTATATGGGCCAGTTTTAATTTATATGGGCCAGTTTTAATTTGTTTGAGTATATCAGAACTGTGATCTTAACATTGACTATTCCTATATTTGTTTATTTTTTTATTGTATTCAACTGTTTTTTTCTTCTTTATTCTTTAACGTTTGGGTTTTTGAGGTTCATTATTATTATTATTATTATTATACCTTTATTCCTTCTAAAAACAAAACACATTTATTTGGGGTGATAAAAATTGCTTATAATCTGAATTTAACAAAACAATTCTGTAATAATGCAACGAAACCGGTAATGATAAAGCACACAAGACGGTTAGAAAAGTAGCCGTGCTAGATCTCGCCGTATTAATTACCACTGTAATTTTTGTGGAAATAGAAAGGCACTGATTATTCTTAATAGCCCTAATTTATTTCGGTCAGTTCATATTGCTTACCGGGTGACACGCAGGTTTTGTTATTTTAGAGTAGGCCTTGAAAACAATTTAATTACAAATACATAGCAGAGCACTTGCAACACGGCATTTTAACTTTTAATTTAATTGTTTCTACGGCCTACTCTAAAATACCTATTTTATAATAATATGCATTTTTTAAAGTAGGTTTTTGGACTTGGGCGTATTGGATGAAAATGACCAACAAATTATTAATTATTTCCCGTAGTATGAATAGAGTTGAATTCTATCTTAATTTTGATTACAACACAAGTTGGGTAAAATGTGTTTATGCGTGTAATCCGCTAATATATATTCCAAGTCGTATCATTAAAGTTTTAAAACGTTTGCAACTACTTAAATGCATTTTCATTATATACCCATGTTTAAGTTATTTGATAATTATATTAAAATTGAGTAAATAAAAAATCGACAACAGGCGTAGCATTTAGGGAAAATTAAGATACATAACTTAAATTTCATATTTAGACTAAGTTTTTAATTTGCAACAATATTTTCATATAGAATTAATTCCTCTGTATTTTTAATAATTAAGGTACTTTACGAAAAAAATGGCATTGCTCCCTTACTATTAGTCGCAGGTGCAATATCAAATATACGTTTATAGGTTTAAGGGATGCATGGAATGTTGTCTTAGTTTATAGTTTCAGCTGTAATGTGTGTCATATTTTTTATGAAATTAATATACTTAAATACCATGATATTATTCTTTCATTTCGTAGCAATGTAAATCTCCATAAGTAATTTAAAAATCACTTCGTTACGTCACTGCCCCCACCAGACGAAATTCGAACGGTTAGCTATCTTACATGTTGTTATTTGTACAATGAGTACAATTTTGCACAGTTTAGCACACCTATTATGGAACACACTCTTGCGAGAGACTAGAATCCTTTTTTACATGGGCGAGCTAACTTGACTTGCTTAAGCACGAAACTTTTAAATGCTGTAATTGTTTGCTTTTGATTCTGTACACTACATTTTAAATTTTGCACTAAAATCGAACCATTTATAGTTCATTTGGATTTTATATAATTTTGCACACCCTTCAGAAGAAAGTTACAACCCATTCAAGAAAAAATAATTCCTTCCCATAGGCAACCAATTCGACCCATTTATAGCTATTTGAAAGAATGAATTTTGCATACTACATTTCAAGTTTTGGAAAGTTACAACCCACTCGAGGAAAATATAAACCCCGTCTGTCTGTCTATTTCTGTCTTATTATTATTATTATATTATTATAACCTATTATTAGTGTTTTTTTTTGTATTTCAAACTAATAGTTATATCAAATTTCTACTTAGTATAAGTACCTATAAGTAATTTATACAGGGTGTTCATTTGAAAACTTCCCACCACGGATTTATCGAAAACCACTGATTAAAAGAAAGAACGACTAGACACGTTAAAAGATTTTCCAAAGGGGACAACTTTTTAACCAAAAACTACTTCACCCCCTTTTACCCTCTGGCCCCCGGGGTCATCCCCTTAAAAATTTTAAATGACAAGGGGTAGCAAGTAATAGCTTGTTTGAAAGGTCTTTCAAAGTGCTTTATTTTGACGTTTGATTTTTTAAAATCGTTCGATTCGTTTTCGAGAAAATTGGAAAAATCTTTATTTATCTTAATTTGTTCAGATAGAAAAAAAGCACACGAAAAAAAAGTTTTTATTTCAATAAGTGTACAAAATGTTGCCCGTTATTGGCCAAACAATGATTTAGGCTATTTTCAAATTCCTGACGGACATTTTCAAAAACATGTCGTGGGAGATCATGGCAGCTTTCGGTGATGCGTTGACAAAGTTCATCCAAACTGTTAGGTTGGAGAGTGAACACAATAGTTTTCAAATGGCCCCATAGAAAAAGTCTAATGACGTCAAGTCAGGAGATCTAGCAGGCCATTCTATGGGCCCTCTTCGCCCCATCCATTTATCTGGAAACTCGTCGTCTAGCCATTGCCGAACCGGAAGAACATAGTGACGAGGAGCGCCATCTTGTTGGAAATATATTTCAGCCTCATCAAGTATAGGGTTTCCATCATCTTCGATTTGGTTTTCAATGGTTTCAGTGATAAGCGGATTGATGGTATTTTCCAACATATCTAAATAAATGCTCCCATTTAAATTCCCATTAATAAACAATGGCCCAATCACTTTGTTTCCTAAAATGCCTGCCCATACATTAATTTTTTGGGGGTACTGAGTATGCCCTTCTACACGAGCATGAGGATTTTCAGTGCTCCAATACCTGCAGTTATGTTTATTAACAAATCCATTTAGATAAAATGTGCATTCATCACTGAAGCAGATATTCTTTACATGAATGGTATTATCATTAATCGCTGCAGTCATTTGTTCACAAAACTCAACTCGCCTATCGAAATCATCTTCGGTAAACTCTTGCAATATTTTCATTTTGAATGGATGAAATTTATGTAATTTAGTAACTGTGTATACAAAGCCTAATGAAATACCAGTTGCATCAACAATTTTGAGTAATGAAGTAATAGGATTTATGGCAAAATGACCCAAAACTTCAACTTGAGCGGCTTCATCCAAAACTCTACGATGATTACGTTTTTTATTTGCAACAGATCCAGTTTGAGTAAATTTAGTAACAAGGTCCAAAACATACCTATGCGAAGTTATCTTTTCCGGATGTCTGGCGTTAAATGTAACAGCAGTTTGCCGAGCCCATTGATTTTGGGCACCATAAATTAGAATCATTTCCACTCTTTCCGCTAGTGTGTAAACCATTTTGGAAGTAAAATCTGAATCAATAAATTAATTTTCACTATCCCAAGATTGTCACAAAGGTAACTGACAGCAAATTAAATTATTTCTTTCCCTTAGCAACTATAAAAAACTAAACAGGTATAAAAACTAAACAGGTATAAGAATAAAAACAGTTTGCCCATGTTATCTGTGTTGATAAAAAGAAGGCGGTAAAATTTTTTCTAATTTTCTCGAAAACGAATCGACCGATTTTAAAAAATCAAACGTCAAAATAAAGCACTTTGAAAGACCTTTTGTTGTCAACAATAAGTCCCCAGAAACCCAGATACTGAGATTTATGCGATTGGTGACTCATATGGGTGCCGGATTACGCTGACGAGGGCCCGGCTAAGGAGGGAGAAGTGAAGGTAAGGGAGAGGACTTGGCGTTGAACTATGAAGCGCTCGACATGGATATACAATTATAGTTTTCTCTTGAACAAGTCTATTTAAATTAGTTCTGTTAGTGTTCTTCTAAAGCTCGACAACATCAGAAGTGGGATTAGAAATCCAGTGCTTTGCTTGTGCTATTTTGCGCTTAGTGACTTTGTTGTTGTTGTGAAAAAAAAATGTATTGTCACCTCTCCGAGGGAAGTGATTATGGCGTAACGCGTAGTCGGAGAAATTACGATGTTACCTCCGGACAAAAAGGGTGAAATTGATATGAGTGAGTTGCGCCGAAGAGTAGGTGACAGATACTTGAATTATCAGGCATAACAGATAAAAACAATTTGACGTGAAACGGTATGCATCAAAAATATTTGGTGTTGTTACTTAGTTTTGTGAAGGATCGCCTCGACCTAGGCTGCGGTGTCGAGCCAGAGGTTGTTGGCGGGATGGCGATTGGCGCGGGTTGGGTTGCCGGACCGTCGGGTAGCCGGACCGTCGGGATGATCGCAGAGATACGCCTTACGGTCGTACAGGTGAGCCTGCGGGTCATAGACGTACCTCCCGATAGTAGAGACGTACCTTCAGATCGCCGGGACGGACCTTTCAGGATTTCCTGGCAACATGGCTGGGTCAGGTGTGAGGTTGTAGACACCACTGTCAAGACAAGGTCGCGGACCTTTCAGGATGTCCTGGCAACTTGGAAGAGATCGGTATGAAGTGACAGATATCCCTGGCATGACAAGATCACGAAAGGCGTATGAGGGTGTGGCTGGAATTGACAACATCAAGCCATGGATCCAATTTTGAAAAGTAGTCCACAGCAGTAATCATTTCAAAATCGTAAATTCTCATTAGTTACAAAAGATGCCCTACAGATTTTTGCTAATATATAAAATGTCTCTCTAAATCCGAGAATAGTACCCCTGATCATGGAAATAAATGAAAAGTAGAAGTCCGATATATCATAGAGATTTAGCAAAGAACTTTAAACTAAATATTACCGAATGAGACTCCCTAGATATTATATCAGCGGCTCAAGTATTTAACAAGAACGATAAAAAAAATCTATTGGCTACAAGTGATTGAAGCACAAATAACAGGACCGAATTAGAGTATTTCGTATTCTAAATTTGTATTACATTACTTTGTGTTTGCAGATTAGATTACGACTTTCTCAAAAAGAATGCGAACAGGACCCTGGTTATCAGGCCAGGCAAAAAGATCAATTTGACTCCAAACGCTCTGTTCAAAGAAGCTTAAATTGGCGACTTGATTTCATTGGAGATTGTGTCTGAACCGGCCATGAACTAGTCAGAAACTGCTACGAGTACCTTCCGTATTTCCAGAGTCCTTTGGAATGACCATTATGAAATCGGGAATGTTCCTGGTATGGAATGCTCGCAAACACTAACCAAGGTGTTGCAGGGGTCGGGTTTGTTCCGAACAACATGAAGCTCTGGATATAATAAATATTAAAATAAAAAATATTAATATTAAAATAAAAAATAGTAAATATTAGAATAAAAAATAATAAATATTAAAATAAAAAATAATAAATATTAAAATAAAAATAGTAAATATTTAAATAAAAAATAGTAAATATTAGAATAAAAAATAATAAATATTAAAATAAAAAATAATAAATATTAGAATAAAGAATAATAAATATTAGAATAAAAAATAATAAATATTAAAATAAAAAATAGTAAATATTAAAATAAAAAATAGTAAATATTAGAATAAAAATTAATAAATATTAAAATAAAAAATATTAAATATTAAAATAACAAATAGTAAATATTAAAATAAAAAATAATAAATATTAAAATAAAAAATAATAAATATTAAAATAAAAAATATTAGAATAAAAAATAATAAATATTTAAATAAAAAATAGTAAATATTAAAATAAAAAATAGTAAATATTAAAATAATAAATATTAGAATAAAAAATAATAAATATTAGAATAAAAAATAATAAAATATTAAAATAAAAATGTGAATATTTAAATAAAAAATAATAAATATTAGAATAAAAAATAGTAAATATTAGAATAAAAAATAATAAATATTAAAATAAAAAATAATAAATATTAGAATAAAGAATAATAAATATTAGAATAAAAAATAATAAATATTAAAATAAAAAATAGTAAATATTAAAATAAAAAATAGTAAATATTAGAATAAAAATTAATAAATATTAAAATAAAAAATAATAAATATTAGAATAAAGAATAATAAATATTAAAATAAAAAATAATAAATATTAAAATAAAAAATAATAAATATTAGAATAAAAAATAATAAATATTAGAATAAAAAAATAATAAATATTAAAATAAAAATGGTAAATATTAAAATAAAAAATAGTAAATATTAGAACAAAAAATAATAAATATTAGAATAAAAAATAAAAATAGTAAATATTAAAATAACAAACATTAAATATTAAAATAAAAAATAGTAATTATTTAAATAAAAAATAGTAAATATTAGAATAAAAAATAATAAATATTAGAATAAAAAATAATAAATATTAAAATAAAAAATAGTAAATATTAAAATAAAAAATTGTAAATATTAAAATAAAAAACAGTAAATATTAGAATAAAAAATAATAAATATTAGAATAAAGAATAATAAATATTAAAATAAAAAATAGTAAATATTAAAATAAAAAATTGTAAATATTAAAATAAAAAATAGTAAATATTAGAATAAAAAATAATAAATATTAGAATAAAAAATAATAAATATTAAAATAAAAATAGTAAATATTAAAATAACAAATATTAAATATTAGAATAAAAAATAATAAATATAGAAAATAATAAATATTAAAATAAAAAATAGTAAATATTAAAATAAAAAATTGTAAATATTAAAATAAAAAATAGTAAATATTAGAATAAAAAATAATAAATATTAGAATAAAAAATAATAAATATTAAAATAAAAATAGTAAATATAAAAATAACAAATATTAAATATTAAAATAAAAAATAGTAAATATTTAAATAAAAAATAATAAATATTAGGATAAAAAATAATAAATATTAGAATAAAAAATAATAAATATTAAAATAAAAAATATTAAATATTAAAATAAAAAATAGTAAATATTAAAATAAAAAATAGTAAATATTAGAATAAAAAATAATAAATATTAGAATAAAAAATAATAAATATTAAAATAAAAAAAAGTAAATATTAAAATAACAAATAGTAAATATTAAAATAAAAAATAGTAAATATTGAAATAAAAAATAGTAAATATTTAAATAAAAAATAATAAATATTAGAATAAAAAATAATAAATATTAGAATAAAAAATAATAAATATTAAAATAAAAATAGTAAATATTTAAATAAAAAATAGTAAATATTAGAATAAAAAATAATAAATATTAGAATAAAAAATAATAAATATTAAAATAAAAATAGTAAATATTAAAATAACAAATAGTAAATATTAAAATAAAAAATAGTAAATATTAAAATAAAAAATAGTAAATATTAAAATAAAAAATAGTAAATATTAGAATAAAAAATAATAAATATTAAAATAAAAAATAATAAATATTAAAAAAATAAAAAATAGTAAATATTAAAATAAAAAATAATAAATATTAAAATAAAAAATAGTAAATATTTAAATAAAAAATAATAAATATTAGAATAAAAAATAATAAATATTAGAATAAAAAATAATAAATATTAAAATAAAAATAGTAAATATTTAAATAAAAAATAATAAATATTAGAATAAAAAATAATAAATATTTAAATAAAAAATAGTAAATATTAAAATAACAAATAGTAAATATTAAAATAAAAAATAATAAATATTAGAATTAAAAATAATAAATATTAGAATAAAAACAGTAAATATTTAAATAAAAATAATAAATATTAAAATAAAAAATAATAAATATTAGAATAAAGAATAATAAATATTAGAATAAAAAATAATAAATATTAAAATAAAAAATAGTAAATATTAAAATAAAAAATAGTAAATATTAGAATAAAAAATAATAAATATTAAAATAAAAAATAATAAATATTAGAATAAAGAATAATAAATATTAAAATAAAAAATAATAAATATTAAAATAAAAAATAATAAATATTAGAATAAAGAATAATAAATATTAGAATAAAAAATGATAAATATTAAAATAAAAAATAGTAAATATTAAAATAAAAAATAGTAAATATTTAAATAAAAAATAATAAATATTAGGATAAAAAATAATAAATATTAGAATAAAAAATAATAAATATTAAAATAAAAAATATTAAAATAAAAAATAGTAAATATTAAAATAAAAAATAGTAAATATTAGAATAAAAAATAATAAATATTAGAATAAAAAATAATAAATATTAAAATAAAAAAAAGTAAATATTAAAATAACAAATAGTAAATATTAAAATAAAAAATAGTAAATATTGAAATAAAAAATAGTAAATATTTAAATAAAAAATAATAAATATTAGAATAAAAAATAATAAATATTAGAATAAAAAATAATAAATATTAAAATAAAAATAGTAAATATTTAAATAAAAAATAGTAAATATTAGAATAAAAAATAATAAATATTAGAATAAAAAATAATAAATATTAAAATAAAAATAGTAAATATTAAAATAACAAATAGTAAATATTAAAATAAAAAATAGTAAATATTAAAATAAAAAATAGTAAATATTAAAATAAAAAATAGTTAATATATTAGAATAAAAAATAATAAATATTAAAATAAAAAATAATAAATATTAAAAAAATAAAAAATAGTAAATATTAAAATAAAAAATAATAAATATTAAAATAAAAAATAGTAAATATTTAAATAAAAAATAATAAATATTAGAATAAAAAATAATAAATATTAGAATAAAAAATAATAAATATTAAAATAAAAATAGTAAATATTTAAATAAAAAATAATAAATATTAGAATAAAAAATAATAAATATTTAAATAAAAAATAGTAAATATTAGAATAACAAATAGTAAATATTAAAATAAAAAATAGTAAATATTTAAATAAAAAATAATAAATATTAGAATAAAAAATAATAAATATTAGAATTAAAAATAATAAATATTAAAATAAAAACAGTAAATATTTAAATAAAAAATAATAAATATTAAAATAAAAAATAATAAATATTAGAATAAAGAATAATAAATATTAGAATAAAAAATAATAAATATTAAAATAAAAAATAGTAAATATTAAAATAAAAAATAGTAAATATTAGAATAAAAAATAATAAATATTAAAATAAAAAATAATAAATATTAGAATAAAGAATAATAAATATTAGAATAAAAAATAATAAATATTAAAATAAAAAATAATAAATATTAGAATAAAGAATAATAAATATTAGAATAAAAAATGATAAATATTAAAATAAAAAATAGTAAATATTAAAATAAAAAATATTAAATATAGAATAAAAAATAATAAATATTAAAATAAAAAATAATAAATATTAGAATAAAAAAATAATAAATATTAAAATAAAAATAGTAAATATTAAAATAAAAATAGTAAATATTAAAATAACAAATATTAAATATTAAAATAAAAAATAGTAAATATTTAAATAAAAAATAGTAAATATTAGAATAAAAAATAATAAATATTAGAATATAGAATAATAAATATTAAAATAAAATGTTGATTGGGGGAAAAAAAATTTATCGATTTCGTCAAGGGATTCTCGAGCCGTTGATTTCGCCAGACGGACTCCACTATATATATTATTTTTTCAAACAACTTAGATTCCACGGGTAACAGACTAAATCAGACACTTTACCAATAGTAGGTACCTTAGGGAGTGGTAAAATATGGAACGTTTAATGCAAAAATTAAAAATGTGTGCCAAGAAAGAGACGACAATAGGACAGCATAACTTAATCATTTCCAGAGATAATCCGTCTGATCCAAACGTATTCGACTTCAACTGGCCAACTGCACTAAATACATCTGTATTTTCGACTGATTGTAACGATAAACTATTTACACTTATGTAGTTATTTAAATAATAATTTATTGAGTTCGTTATCTGGGCGTTTTCACTGAATCTATAATGCAGTTCTCTCGAAATTCACCATTGATATATTTAAGAAGTACAGTGTTTTTTTTAAATTACACTGTCCCCATCATCACCATTCTCACAGGGACGATTTATGACTAGATATTTACCATTAGTTTCTGTCTCAAATTCAGATATTCTATCTTGTAAGGTGACCATATCTGCCCGTAGTTAACATTTTTCCTTTTAAGTTTATCTATAATTTCTCAATTAATCTCGCTCTCCTGCACTGGTCCAGATGCACTCCTCGGAATGTTCCTGTCACATGCACCAAACCGGGGGGCTCCTTTTGGGGGACTCATCGCTAATTGAGAAAAGGAACAAGAAAGAGAAGGATCCGCCAACAATGTCGCCGTATAGGACCGAAAAACGTAAACAAATGCACGTTGTCCAAATAGATAAAGTTTAAAAATCAGCCGAAAACAGGACAAACTTTATTAACATCTCTGTAAAATGATATAGTACTTAATCATTGTGTCTTTTATTTTTAATGTCTGATTGTCGGATGGATATGAAAATGTTTATAATGAAAAACAATCGTTATTCATTATATTCATCTTTACGTTAATTTTGACAATGTTGTCGTACAAATTATTGTGGAACAAATTCTGCAAGGTTTCGACTTTGGCCAATTTATGTTTTCTCGAATTATTAGCCTCGACCCTGTACAAAGGCTCAAAGGTGCGACTATGGGTATTTTTCAGTTAAAGATCGTTAGACTAAACACTTCTATGCCAATTTCTGAGTGGAACAAATTCTGCAAGTGTTCGAGTTTGGCCAATTTATGTTTCTCGAATTATTAGCCTCGACCCTGTACAAAGGTTCAAAGGTGCGACTATGGGTATTTTTCGGTTAAAGATCGATAGACTGAGTACTCCTATGCTAATTTCTGAGTGGAACAAATTCTGCAAGTGTTCGACTTTGGCCAATTTATGTTTCTCGAATTATTAGCCTCGACCCTGTACAAAGGCTCAAAGGTGCGACTATGGGTATTTTTCAGTTAAAGGTCGATAGACTGAATACTCCTATGCTAATTTCTGAGTGGAACAAATTCTGCAAGTGTTCGACTTTGGCCAATTTATATGTTTCGAATTATTAGCCTCGACCCTGTACAAAGGTTTAAAGGTGCGACTATGGGTATTTTTCGGTTAAAGATCGATAGACTGAGTACTCCTATGCTAATTTCTGAGTGGAACAAATTCTGCACGTGTTCGTCTTTGGCCAATTTATATTTTTCGAATTATTAGCCCCGACCCTGTACAAAGGCTCAAAGGTGCGACTATGGGTATTTTTCGGTTAAAGATCGATATACTAAACACTTCTATGCCAATTTCGATGTGGAACAAATTCTGCAAGTGTTCGACTTGGCCAATTTATGTTTTCTCGAATAACTGGTCTCGACCCTGTACAAAGGCTCAAAGGTGCGACTATGGGTATTTTTCAGTTAAAGATCGTTAGACTAAACACTTCAATGCCAATTTCTGAGTGGAATAAATTCTGCAAGGTTTCGACTTTGGCCAATTTATGTTTTCTCGAATAACTGGTCTCGACCCTGTACAAAGGCTCAAAGGTGCGACTATGGTTATTTTTCAGTTAAAGATCGATAGACTGAGTACTCCTATGCCAATTTCTGAGTGGAACAAATTCTGCACGTGTTCGACTTTAGCCAATTTATGTTTTCTCGAATTATTAGCCTCGACCCTGTACAAAGGCTCAAAGGTGCGACTATGGGTATTTTTCAGTTAAAGGTCGATAGACTGAGTACTCCTATGCTAATTTCTGAGTGGAACAAATTCTGCAAGTGTTCGACTTTGGCCAATTTATGTTTCTCGAATTATTAGCCTCGACCCTGTACAAAGGCTCAAAGGTGCGACTATGGGTATTTTTCGGTTAAAGATCGATAGACTGAGTACTCCTATGCTAATTTCTGAGTGGAACAAATTCTGCAAGTATTCGACTTTGGCCAATTTATGTTTCTCGAATTATTAGCCTCGACCCTGTACAAAGGCTCAAAGGTGCGAATATGGGTATTTTTCAGTTAAAGGTCGATAGACTGAATACTCCTATGCTAATTTCTGAGTGGAACAAATTCTGCAAGTGTTCGACTTTGGCCAATTTATATGTTTCGAATTATTAGCCTCGACCCTGTACAAAGGTTTCAAGGTGCGACTATGGGTATTTTTCGGTTAAAGATCGATAGACTGAGTACTCCTATGCTAATTTCTGAGTGGAACAAATTCTGCACGTGTTCGTCTTTGGCCAATTTATATTTTTCGAATTATTAGCCCCGACCCTGTACAAAGGCTCAAAGGTGCGACTATGGGTATTTTTCGGTTAAAGATCGATAGACTAAACACTTCTATGCCAATTTCGATGTGGAACAAATTCTGCAAGTGTTCGAGTTTGGCCAATTTATGTTTCTCGAATTATTAGCCTCGACCCTGTACAAAGGTTCAAAGGTGCGACTATGGGTATTTTTCGGTTAAAGATCGATAGACTGAGTACTCCTATGCTAATTTCTGAGTGGAACAAATTCTGCAAGTGTTCGACTTTGGCCAATTTATGTTTCTCGAATTATTAGCCTCGACCCTGTACAAAGGCTCAAAGATGCGACTATGGGTATTTTTCAGTTAAAGGTCGATAGACTGAATACTCCTATGCTAATTTCTGAGTGGAACAAATTCTGCAAGTGTTCAACTTTGGCCAATTTATATGTTTCGAATTATTAGCCTCGACCCTGTACAAAGGTTTAAAGGTGCGACTATGGGTATTTTTCGGTTAAAGATCGATAGACTGAGTACTCCTATGCTAATTTCTGAGTGGAACAAATTCTGCACGTGTTCGTCTTTGGCCAATTTATATTTTTCGAATTATTAGCCTCGACCCTGTACAAAGGCTCAAAGGTGCGACTATGGGTATTTTTCGGTTAAAGATCGATAGACTGAGTACTCCTATGCTAATTTCTGAGTGGAACAAATTCTGCAAGTGTTCGACTTTGGCCAATTTATGTTTCTCGAATTATTAGCCTCGACCCTGTACAAAGGCTCAAAGGTGCGACTATGGGTATTTTTCAGTTAAAGGTCGATAGACTGAATACTCCTATGCTAATTTCTGAGTGGAACAAATTCTGCAAGTGTTCGACTTTGGCCAATTTATGTTTCTCGAATTATTAGCCTCGACCCTGTACAAAGGCTCAAAGGTGCGAATATGGGTATTTTTCAGTTAAAGGTCGATAGACTGAATACTCCTATGCTAATTTCTGAGTGGAACAAATTCTGCAAGTGTTCGACTTTGGCCAATTTATATGTTTCGAATTATTAGCCTCGACCCTGTACAAAGGTTTCAAGGTGCGACTATGGGTATTTTTCGGTTAAAGATCGATAGACTGAGTACTCCTATGCTAATTTCTGAGTGGAACAAATTCTGCACGTGTTCGTCTTTGGCCAATTTATATTTTTCGAATTATTAGCCCCGACCCTGTACAAAGGCTCAAAGGTGCGACTATGGGTATTTTTCGGTTAAAGATCGATAGACTAAACACTTCTATGCCAATTTCGATGTGGAACAAATTCTGCAAGTGTTCGAGTTTGGCCAATTTATGTTTCTCGAATTATTAGCCTCGACCCTGTACAAAGGTTCAAAGGTGCGACTATGGGTATTTTTCGGTTAAAGATCGATAGACTGAGTACTCCTATGCTAATTTCTGAGTGGAACAAATTCTGCAAGTGTTCGACTTTGGCCAATTTATGTTTCTCGAATTATTAGCCTCGACCCTGTACAAAGGCTCAAAGATGCGACTATGGGTATTTTTCAGTTAAAGGTCGATAGACTGAATACTCCTATGCTAATTTCTGAGTGGAACAAATTCTGCAAGTGTTCAACTTTGGCCAATTTATATGTTTCGAATTATTAGCCTCGACCCTGTACAAAGGTTTAAAGGTGCGACTATGGGTATTTTTCGGTTAAAGATCGATAGACTGAGTACTCCTATGCTAATTTCTGAGTGGAACAAATTCTGCACGTGTTCGTCTTTGGCCAATTTATATTTTTCGAATTATTAGCCTCGACCCTGTACAAAGGCTCAAAGGTGCGACTATGGGTATTTTTCGGTTAAAGATCGATAGACTGAGTACTCCTATGCTAATTTCTGAGTGGAACAAATTCTGCAAGTGTTCGACTTTGGCCAATTTATGTTTCTCGAATTATTAGCCTCGACCCTGTACAAAGGCTCAAAGGTGCGACTATGGGTATTTTTCAGTTAAAGGTCGATAGACTGAATACTCCTATGCTAATTTCTGAGTGGAACAAATTCTGCAAGTGTTCGACTTTGGCCAATTTATATGTTTCGAATTATTAGCCTCGACCCTGTACAAAGGTTTAAAGGTGCGACTATGGGTATTTTTCGGTTAAAGATCGATAGACTGAGTACTCCTATGCTAATTTCTGAGTGGAACAAATTCTGCACGTGTTCGTCTTTGGCCAATTTATATTTTTCGAATTATTAGCCCCGATCCTGTACAAAGGCTCAAAGGTGCGACTATGGGTATTTTTCGGTTAAAGATCGATATACTAAACACTTCTATGCCAATTTCGATGTGGAACAAATTCTGCAAGTGTTCGACTTGGCCAATTTATGTTTTCTCGAATAACTGGTCTCGACCCTGTACAAAGGCTCAAAGGTGCGACTATGGGTATTTTTCAGTTAAAGATCGTTAGACTAAACACTTCTATGCCAATTTCTGAGTGGAATAAATTCTGCAAGGTTTCGACTTTGGCCAATTTATGTTTTCTCGAATAACTGGTCTCGACCCTGTACAAAGGCTCAAAGGTGCGACTATGGTTATTTTTCAGTTAAAGATCGATAGACTGAGTACTCCTATGCCAATTTCTGAGTGGAACAAATTCTGCACGTGTTCGACTTTAGCCAATTTATGTTTCCTCGAATTATTAGCCTCGACCCTGTACAAAGGCTCAAAGGTGCGACTATGGGTATTTTTCAGTTAAAGGTCGATAGACTGAGTACTCCTATGCTAATTTCTGAGTGGAACAAATTCTGCAAGTGTTCGACTTTGGCCAATTTATGTTTCTCGAATTATTAGCCTCGACCCTGTACAAAGGCTCAAAGGTGCGACTATGGGTATTTTTCGGTTAAAGATCGATAGACTGAGTACTCCTATGCTAATTTCTGAGTGGAACAAATTCTGCAAGTATTCGACTTTGGCCAATTTATGTTTCTCGAATTATTAGCCTCGACCCTGTACAAAGGCTCAAAGGTGCGAATATGGGTATTTTTCAGTTAAAGGTCGATAGACTGAATACTCCTATGCTAATTTCTGAGTGGAACAAATTCTGCAAGTGTTCGACTTTGGCCAATTTATATGTTTCGAATTATTAGCCTCGACCCTGTACAAAGGTTTCAAGGTGCGACTATGGGTATTTTTCGGTTAAAGATCGATAGACTGAGTACTCCTATGCTAATTTCTGAGTGGAACAAATTCTGCACGTGTTCGTCTTTGGCCAATTTATATTTTTCGAATTATTAGCCCCGACCCTGTACAAAGGCTCAAAGGTGCGACTATGGGTATTTTTCGGTTAAAGATCGATAGACTAAACACTTCTATGCCAATTTCGATGTGGAACAAATTCTGCAAGTGTTCGAGTTTGGCCAATTTATGTTTCTCGAATTATTAGCCTCGACCCTGTACAAAGGTTCAAAGGTGCGACTATGGGTATTTTTCGGTTAAAGATCGATAGACTGAGTACTCCTATGCTAATTTCTGAGTGGAACAAATTCTGCAAGTGTTCGACTTTGGCCAATTTATGTTTCTCGAATTATTAGCCTCGACCCTGTACAAAGGCTCAAAGATGCGACTATGGGTATTTTTCAGTTAAAGGTCGATAGACTGAATACTCCTATGCTAATTTCTGAGTGGAACAAATTCTGCATGTGTTCGACTTTGGCCAATTTATATGTTTCGAATTATTAGCCTCGACCCTGTACAAAGGTTTAAAGGTGCGACTATGGGTATTTTTCGGTTAAAGATCGATAGACTGAGTACTCCTATGCTAATTTCTGAGTGGAACAAATTCTGCACGTGTTCGTCTTTGGCCAATTTATATTTTTCGAATTATTAGCCCCGATCCTGTACAAAGGCTCAAAGGTGCGACTATGGGTATTTTTCGGTTAAAGATCGATATACTAAACACTTCTATGCCAATTTCGATGTGGAACAAATTCTGCAAGTGTTCGACTTGGCCAATTTATGTTTTCTCGAATAACTGGTCTCGACCCTGTACAAAGGCTCAAAGGTGCGACTATGGGTATTTTTCAGTTAAAGATCGTTAGACTAAACACTTCTATGCCAATTTCTGAGTGGAATAAATTCTGCAAGGTTTCGACTTTGGCCAATTTATGTTTTCTCGAATAACTGGTCTCGACCCTGTACAAAGGCTCAAAGGTGCGACTATGGTTATTTTTCAGTTAAAGATCGATAGACTGAGTACTCCTATGCCAATTTCTGAGTGGAACAAATTCTGCACGTGTTCGACTTTAGCGAATTTATGTTTTCTCGAATTATTAGCCTCGACCCTGTACAAAGGCTCAAAGGTGCGACTATGGGTATTTTTCAGTTAAAGGTCGATAGACTGAGTACTCCTATGCTAATTTCTGAGTGGAACAAATTCTGCAAGTGTTCGACTTTGGCCAATTTATGTTTCTCGAATTATTAGCCTCGACCCTGTACAAAGGCTCAAAGGTGCGACTATGGGTATTTTTCGGTTAAAGATCGATAGACTGAGTACTCCTATGCTAATTTCTGAGTGGAACAAATTCTGCAAGTGTTCGACTTTGGCCAATTTATGTTTCTCGAATTATTAGCCTCGACCCTGTACAAAGGCTCAAAGGTGCGAATATGGGTATTTTTCAGTTAAAGGTCGATAGACTGAATACTCCTATGCTAATTTCTGAGTGGAACAAATTCTGCAAGTGTTCGACTTTGGCCAATTTATATGTTTCGAATTATTAGCCTCGACCCTGTACAAAGGTTTCAAGGTGCGACTATGGGTATTTTTCGGTTAAAGATCGATAGACTGAGTACTCCTATGCTAATTTCTGAGTGGAACAAATTCTGCACGTGTTCGTCTTTGGCCAATTTATATTTTCGAATTATTAGCCTCGACCCTGTACAAAGGCTCAAAGGTGCGACTATGGGTATTTTTCGGTTAAAGATCGATATACTAAACACTTCTATGCCAATTTCGATGTGGAACAAATTCTGCAAGTGTTCGACTTGGCCAATTTATGTTTTCTCGAATAACTGGTCTCGACCCTGTACAAAGGCTCAAAGGTGCGACTATGGGTATTTTTCAGTTAAAGATCGTTAGACTAAACACTTCTATGCTAATTTCTGAGTGGAATAAATTCTGCAAGGTTTCGACTTTGGCCAATTTATGTTTTCTCGAATAACTGGTCTCGACCCTGTACAAAGGCTCAAAGGTGCGACTATGTTTATTTTTCAGTTAAAGATCGATAGACTGAGTACTCCTATGCCAATTTCTGAGTGGAACAAATTCTGCACGTGTTCGACTTTAGCCAATTTATGTTTTCTCGAATTATTAGCCTCGACCCTGTACAAAGGATCAAAGGTGCGACTATGGGTATTTTTCGGTTAAAGGTCGATAGACTAAACAATTCTATGCTAATTTCGATGTGGAACAAATTCTGCAATGTTTCGACTTTGGCCAATTTATGTTTTCTCGAATTATTAGCCTCGACCCTGTACAAAGGATCAAAGGTGCGACTATGGGTATTTTTCGGTTAAAGATCGATAGACTGAGTTCTCCTATGCCAATTTCTGAGTGGAACAAATTCTGCACGTGTTCGACTTTGGCCAATTTATGTTTTCTCGAATTATTAGCCTCGACCCTGTACAAAGGCGCAAAGGTGTGACTATGGGTATTTTTCGGTTAAAGATCGATAGACTAAACACTTCTATGTCAATTTCGATGTGGAACAAATTCTGCAAGTGTTCGACTTTGGCCAATTTATGTTTCTCGAATTATTAGCCTCGACCCTGTACAAAGGCTCAAAGGTGCGACTATAGGTATTTTTCGGTTAAAGATCGATAGACTGAGTACTCCTATGCTAATTTCTGAGTGGAACAAATTCTGCAAGTGTTCGACTTTGGCCAATTTATGTTTTCTCGAATTATTAGCCTCGACCCTGTACAAAGGTTCAAAGGTGCGACTATGGGTATTTTTCGGGTAAAGATCGATAGACTGAGTACTCCTATGCTAATTTCTGAGTGGAACAAATTCTGCAAGTGTTCGACTTTGGCCAATTTATGTTTTCTCGAATTATTAGCCTCGACCCTGTACAAAGGTTCAAATGTGCGACTATGGGTATTTTTCGGTTAAAGATCGATAGACTGAGTACTCCTATGCTAATTTCTGAGTGGAACAAATTCTGCAAGTGTTCGACTTTGGCCAATTTATGTTTCTCGAATTATTAGCCTCGACCCTGTACAAAGGCTCAAAGGTTCGACTATGGGTATTTTTCGGTTAAAGATCGATAGACTAAACACTTCTATGCCAATTTCTGAGTGGAACAAATTCTGCAAGGTTTCGACTTTGGCAAATTTATGCTTTCTCGAATTATTAGCCTCGGCCCTGTACAAAGGCTCAAAGGTGCGACTATGGGTATTTTTCAGTTAAAGGTCGATAGACTGAATACTCCTATGCTAATTTCTGAGTGGAACAAGTTCTGCAAGTGTTCGACTTTTTCCAATTTATATTTTTCGAATTATTAGCCTCGACCCTGTACAAAGGCTCAAAGGTGCGATATGGGTATTTTTCGGTTAAAGGTCGATAGACTAAACACTATGATAATTTCTGAGTGGAACAAATTCTGCAAGGTTTCGACTTTGGCCAATTTATGTTTTCTCGAATTATTAGCTTCGACCCTGTACAAAGGCTCAAAGGTGCGAATATTAAAATAAAAAATAATAAATATTAGAATAAAGAATAATAAATATTAAAATAAAAAATAATAAATATTAAAATAAAAAATAATAAATATTAGAATAAAAAATAATAAATATTAGAATAAAGAAATAATAAATATTAAAATAAAAATGCTAAATATTAAAATAAAAAATAGTAAATATTAGAATAAAAAATAATAAATATTAGAATAAAGAATAATAAATATTAAAATAAAAAATACTGAATTTAATTCCGTTGTCAAAAACTCCTAGCGCATCTACGTCGAAAAGCCGACGGGGCAACTAGAAAAATCTAACAAATAGAATAAAATTATTTAACCAAAGAATAATGTACGGAACACTAAATGGCCGCGTAAACACTTTAACTTGTGAGTGGTAAAAACTTGTATGTTGAAATTAAAGAGATTAATGATGCACTGATAGAGCACTGGCAGCGAAATGACTTGATTTGAGAACGGGAAGTTTTGACTCTGAATCGGGCAGCGTAACGTCTTGTATTTGCAACAGTCAAAAATTGAATTCCCCTTTTGAGCGTCGCTTCTCTCGCTTATATAGGCGCACCCCTGCTTTAGTTCTGTTGCGTTACTTTATGCACCCCTATGTTATTTTTAACCTATGGAATGTGACCACTTGAGACCCTTGGTTGGTAAATCGCTAATATCTTCGACTTTTTGCTGTTTTAAGCTCTTTTAAAATACATGTAGGTTATGCATGTATTACTGGACCTAAATATATTGACTATTTTATTTTCTACATCGACATTTTTTTTAGAGAAAAATAGACCCGGGTCCGGGCCGTTTCACTCTCCCCCAATTTTAAAATATAGCCTTGTACATCAAGCAATAGTTTAAAATTTACCTATCTAGCGATTAAAATCAATTACACTTTTGCTTTTGTCAATTACAATAAATCATAATAATATTAACCATACAATAATAAAAGTTACATAGACCTGAAATAAAAATTATTAGAGTTCATTTTACGTCAACCGCCATTCTCATCACTCTCCTGGAATAGTGTCTGTGGACTGGGGCCTCGTCACATCCTGCTTACGAGATCTTATCTCCTGGTTCATTGCTCCCCTTCCATACCTGTGGCTGCTCCTCGGTACGCATTAACGATCGTCATCGTCTCGGCTCGCCTGCTCCTTGGACCCATTTTATTTTCTTATTACTGGTGTATTTATTTCACAGATTGGTGCGGGTTTCTTAAAACCATGATATAAATTAAGTCACCCTTTGTCCTGATGGATCCCGTTATTTTTGACCAAGATTTATTTTTGACCAAGATTTTTACAGCTTCCGTCTGGTAAATCTCGCCTTATCTGCTACAGGGTAGTTTCTTCTCCAGTGGCGTTTCTGTTGAACCCTTCGCTGTGGTTTACATCATTGACGGTGTACCTGTCCCTTGCTGCTGTTTTCGAGGTATTGATGGCATACCTGTTGCGGTACTATCATATCAGGTTCAAGTGGTTACAGTTTTGAACTTGATAGGGGGTCGGTTTCCTGCGTGGTAGTTTTTATTTCTGCGTTAAACGCATATATGATTAGTGGATTGCCTTGTGGTTTCTGTCAGTGATTTTGCGCAACCATATAGGAGGCTGTCCCTTGCTGCCTCAGAATATAGCTCCTATTGCTGTGTCAACCATCAGATACAGCAATGGTTGGAACATTGGATTATAGTAAGGTAGCGCTGCCTATCTTCCCCAGTGTTGTCTCGAGCATGGAATTAGTTAGCAAGAGTTTTAGTTTTCCAAACTCTGTATGGTGAACCTCCATGTTTTTTCTCGCTTTCGGTGCTGCCCGTTGATGTTGCTACCTTCAGGCACCATTTGCTTTGCTCCTGCTCTATCCAATAAGCAGTTCTCCTACGTATAACTACATGTAGCTGTCTAGTTCTGTGATATATTAACCAAAGTGTTCCATCTGCTTCTGGTTATCAGCAAGGTTAATTTTCTTGTCCCCTTTGAACTTTGGATTTGGTCAGGTTTCATACTTGGTTGTCTTCTTACAGTCCGGTTGGTTGGATGGCGTCAATGCTGAAGTGGATACTTGGTAGGTCGACAGAATTTGGTATTCAGGTGATTACAGTGACGTTATTGGTGGGACAAAGCATTTTCTCTGGTTACTCTGCTGATGTTCTTGGTTCAATTGACGTTGGTCATCATGTATATCATCCGTATCCAATGATTTGTGGTTTGCTGGCACTGCTACTGGAACTGATACTTCGGCTGTTATTGTTTCATGTAGGTCAGTTATTGGGAGTCACAGCACTTGGTAGAGCATATCAAATGGTGAATTTTTTTGTTGTCCCAATTTAATGACTTTATCTCCTGGTCACGGCACCAGTGAAACTGATCGACCCCGGGTGTGTTATTCACCTGATGGAATCCATCACTCTGGCTGTAATCGTCTATTTTTTTGTGGTACGACCCTGTATACGTTGTGTTTACTTTGCAGGTTCTTTTAAAGTTTGGGACAACGGTAAGGTTGTCAGGTTTTACGATTTATTAGCTTTATTCTTAGTATGACGTTTTTTCCTAAGTACTGAGGGGATTCCGCTGGCAGGAATTTAAATCAAAGAGAGTTTAACCATTCACTTATTTATTACAAATTAATAAGTTACCAGATACAAAGGTTTTACATTATTATAATAATAATTATATAACCTGTTTCAGAATGTTTGTCTCCCATAATTTGGCCCGTTATTATTCACCAATATCTGTCTGCGACAGAACGGTGATGATTTACCCCCTTTACCACAATACTAAGTATTATATGTCTGCGACAATAATAGCATTGTTACCTGTTCTCTATCTATTATGTCTGCGACAATAATAGTAGATATTCGATTTGCTTCTTACATGAACCTTTGGTCTGCGACCATTTTATTTACATTGATCCCCTGATAATCTGCAATTTATTTTATTACATATGACCCCATTTTCGTGTACGTATTTTTATTTAATTTACTTGTCGTTTTGTTTATGTACCATCCCTCAGTTTACGTACACGTTTGGTATAATGCTACTACGTAGTATAGTGAAAAGACAACTATACAGTAGTGGTGTCCTACTGTTGAACATTTTAACATATAACTCATAAAAGTGTAATAAAAATTAGGAGCCTGCTCGCTTTCCGCATGTGTCACTTTTCTTCTCAAGCGAGCATTGTTTTTCATGTACTGGAAGTCGAAAGACACTGTCCGGTAGTGGTGTCCTACCGTCGAACATTCATTCCTAAGAAAAACCCATCACCCTTTTTATTTACACCTGTTATAAATTAACGTTCTACTGGCAAAATCATACCAAATGATTTTAACCCTTTTTTATAACAGTGATAACCTGCGGTTACCCTGTTATACATCATAGATAACCCTTTTTAGAACCCTCCCCCATTCTTTACCGCGGATTGCAGATATTATTCGAGGAAGGCTTTATTACTGCGTAATAAACATCTACCTTTGTTTTCAAGAACCCACTGTAAAATTCACCCTGGAAAGACAAACATCTGTTTCTGAAAATGACCTACTAAATAACGACCCTTTAAACGCAAGCAAAAGTGTATTGATTTATGCCAACAGTGGTACCGTTATTCGCTTTTCACTTTAAAATAATGTTTCATTTATTTTTGTCTTGCAGACATTTTAGATTAAACAGAACCGTTAATCCCGAATTACCCTTTGTAGTTTTTACTAGAAACCTACCATTTTTGTCCTGCAGACAATTTATTTGGCAGGTGGAGATTATTTGTATTAATAAATCAAAAGAGAAGATATAGAGAAGAGAGCGGCCATTTTGTGTATAAATTAATTTGATTTTGGGATGCTGGATTTACTTCCGTAAATTTTTATATGTGACTATAGAAAAAGAGTGATATACTGAGAGTAGCATACCATACTGAATTTAACTCCGTTGTCAAAAACTCCTAGCGCATCTACGTCGAAAAGCCGACGGGGCAACTAGAAAAATCTAACAACTAGAATAAAATTATTTATAGGCGATTATAGAAAAAAAGTGATACACTTAAAGTAGCATACCATACTGAATTTAATTCCGTTGTCAAAAACTCCTAGCGCATCTACGTCGAAAAGCCGACGGGGCAACTAGAAAAATCTAACAAATAGAATAAAATTATTTAGCCAAAGAATAATGTACGGAACACTAAATGGCCGCGCAAACACTTTAACTTGTGAATGGTAAAAACTTGTATGTTGAAATTAAAGAGATTAATGATGCACTGATAGAGCACTGGCAGCGAAATGACTTGATTTGAGAACGGGAAGTTTTGACTCTGAATCGGGCAGCGTAACGTCTTGTATTTGCAACAGTCAAAAATTGAATTCCCCTTTTGAGCGTCGCTTCTCTCGCTTATATAGGCGCACCCCTGCTTTAGTTCTGTTGCGTCACTTTATGCACCCCTATGTTATTTTTAACCTATGGAATGTGACCACTTGAGACCCTTGGTTGGTAAATCGCTAATATCTTCGACTTTTTGCTGTTTTAAGCTCTTTTAAAATACATGTAGGTTATGCATGTATTACTAGACCTAAATATATTGACTATTTTATTTTCTACATCGACATTTTTTTTAGAGAAAAATAGACCCGGGTCCGGGCCGTTTCACTATAATTTCTCAATTAATCTCGCTCTCCTGCACTGGTCCAGATGCACTCTTCGGAATGTTCCTGTCACATGCACCAAACCGGGGGGCTCCTTTTGGGGGACTCATCGCTAATTGAGAAAAGGAACAAGAAAGAGAAGGATCCGCCAACAATGTCGCCGTATAGGACCGAAAAACGTAAACAAATGCACGTTGTCCAAATAGATAAAGTTTAAAAATCAGCCGAAAACAGGACAAACTTTATTAACATCTCTGTAAAATGATATAGTACTTAATCATTGTGTCTTTTATTTTTAATGTCTGATTGTCGGATGGATATGAAAATGTTTATAATGAAAAACAATCTTTATTCATTATATTCATCTTTACGTTAATTTTGACAATGTTGTCGTACAAATTATTGTGGAACAAATTCCGCAAGGTTTCGACTTTGGCCAATTTATGTTTTCTCGAATTATTAGCCTCGACCCTGTACAAAGGCTCAAAGGTGCGACTATGGGTATTTTTCAGTTAAAGATCGTTAGACTAAACACTTCTATGCCAATTTCTGAGTGGAACAAATTCTGCAAGGTTTCGACTTTGGCCAATTTATGTTTTCTCGAATTATTAGTCTCGACCCTGTACAAAGGCTCAAAGGTGCGACTATGGGTATTTTTCGGTTAAAGATAGATAGACTAAACACTTCTATGCCAATTTCGATGTGGAACAAATTCTGCAAGTGTTCTACTTTGGCCAATTTATGTTTTCTCGAATAACTGGTCTCGTCCCGACAAAGGCTCAAAGGTGCGACTATGGGTATTTTTCAATTAAAGATCGTTAGACTAAACACTTCTATGCCAATTTCTGAGTGGAACAAATTCTGCAAGGTTTCGACTTTGGCCAATTTATGTTTCTCGAATAACTGGCCTCGACCCTGTACAAAGGCTCAAAGGTGCGACTATGGGTATTTTTCGATTAAAGATCGATAGACTGAGTACTCCTATGCCAATTTCTGAGTGGAACAAATTCTGCACGTGTTCGACTTTGGCCAATTTATGTTTTCTCGAATTATTAGCCTCGACCCTGTACAAAGGCGCAAAGGTGTGACTATGGGTATTTTTGGTTAAAGATCGATAGACTGAGTACTCCTATGCTAATTTCTGAGTGGAACAAATTCTGCAAGTGTTCGACTTTGGCCAATTTATGTTTTCTCGAATTATTAGCCTCGACCCTGTACAAAGGTTCAAAGGTGCGACTATGGGTATTTTTCGGGTAAAGATCGATAGACTGAGTACTCCTATGCTAATTTCTGAGTGGAACAAATTCTGCAAGTGTTCGACTTTGGCCAATTTATGTTTTCTCGAATTATTAGCTTCGTACAAAGGCTCAAAGGTGCGACTATGGGTATTTTTCGGTTAAAGATCGATAGACTAAACACTTCCATGCCAATTTCGATGTGGAACAAATACTGCAAGTGTTCGACTTTGGCCAATTTATGTTTCTCGAATTATTAGCCTCGACCCTGTACAAAGGTTCAAAGGTGCGACTATGGGTATTTTTCGATTAAAGATCGATAGACTGAGTACTCCTATGCTAATTTCTGAGTGGAACAAATTCTGCAAGTGTTCGACTTTGGCCAATTTATGTTTCTCGAATTATTAGCCTCGACCCTGTACAAAGGCTCAAAGGTTCGACTATGGGTATTTTTCGGTTAAAGATCGATAGACTAAACACTTCTATGCCAATTTCTGAGTGGAACAAATTCTGCAAGGTTTCGACTTTGGCAAATTTATGTTTTCTCGAATTATTAGCCTCGACCCTGTACAAAGGCTCCAAGGTGCGACTATGGGTATTTTTCGGTTAAAGGTCGATAGACTAAACACTTCTATGATAATTTCTGAGTGGAACAAATTCTGCAAGGTTTCGACTTTGGCCAATTTATGTTTTCCCGAATTATTAGCTTCGACCCTGTACAAAGGCTCAAAGGTGCGACTATGGGTATTTTTCGGTTAAAGTTCGATAGACTAAACACTTCTATGCCAATTTCGATGTGGAACAAATTCTGCAAGTGTTCGACTTTGGCCAATTTATGTTTCTCGAATTATTAGCCTCGACCCTGTACAAAGGCTCAAAGGTTCGACTATGTGTATTTTTCGGGTAAAGATCGATAGACTGAGTACTCCTATGCTAATTTCTGAGTGGAACAAATTCTGCAAGTGTTCGACTTTGGCCAATTTATGTTTTCTCGAATTATTAGCCTCGACCCTGTACAAAGGCTCCAAGGTGCGACTATGGGTTTTTTTTCGGTTAAAGGTCGATAGACTAAACACTTCTATGATAATTTCTGAGTGGAACAAATTCTGCAAGGTTTCGACTTTGGCCAATTTATGTTTTCTCGAATTATTAGCTTCGACCCTGTACAAAGGCTCAAAGGTGCGACTATGGGTATTTTTTGGTTAAAGTTCGATAGACTAAACACTTCTATGCCAATTTCGATGTGGAACAAATTCTGCAAGTGTTCGACTTTGGCCAATTTATGTTCCTCGAATTATTAGCCTCGACCCTGTACAAAGGTTCAAAGGTGTGACTATGGGTACTTTTCGGTTAAAGATCGATAGACTAAACACTTCTATGCCAATTTCTGAGTGGAACAAATTCTGCAAGGTTTCGACTTTGGCAAATTTATGTTTTCTCGAATTATTAGCCTCGACCCTGTACAAAGGCTCAAAGGTGCGACTATGGGTATTTTTCAGTTAAAGATCGTTAGACTAAACACTTCTATGCCAATTTCTGAGTGGAACAAACTCTGCAAGGTTTCGACTTTGGCCAATTTATGTTTTCTCGAATTATTAGCCTCGACCCTGTACAAAGGCTCAAAGGTGCGACTATGGGTATTTTTCAGTTAAAGGTCGATAGACTGAATACTCATATGCTAATTTCTGAGTGGAACAAGTTCTGCAAGTGTTCGACTTTTTCCAATTTATATTTTTCGAATTATTAGCCTCGACCCTGTACAAAGGCTCAAAGGTGCGATATGGGTATTTTTCGGTTAAAGTTCGATAGACTAAACACTTCTATGCCAATTTCGATGTGGAACAAATTCTGCAAGTGTTCGACTTTGGCCAATTTATGTTTCTCGAATTATTAGCCTCGGCCCTGTACAAAGGTTCAAAGGTGCGACTATGGGTATTTTTCGGGTAAAGATCGATAGACTGAGTACTCCTATGCTAATTTCTGAGTGGAACAAATTCTGCAAGTGTTCGACTTTGGCCAATTTATGTTTCTCGAATTATTAGCCTCGACCCTGTACAAAGGCTCAAAGGTTCGACTATGGGTTTTTTTCGGTTAAAGATCGATAGACTAAACACTTCTATGCCAATTTCTGAGTGGAACAAATTCTGCAAGGTTTCGACTTTGGCCAATTTATGTTTCTCGAATTATTAGCCTCGACCCTGTACAAATGCTCAAAGGTTCGACTATGGGTATTTTTCGGTTAAAGATCGATAGACTAAACACTTCTATGCCAATTTCTGAGTGGAACAAATTCTGCAAGGTTTCGACTTTGGCAAATCTATGTTTTCTCGAATTATTATCCTCGACCCTGTACAAAGGCTCCAAGGTGCGACTATGGGTTTTTTTCGGTTAAAGGTCGATAGACTAAACACTTCTATGATAATTTCTGAGTGGAACAAATTCTGCAAGGTTTCGACTTTGGCCAATTTATGTTTTCTCGAATTATTAGCTTCGACCCTGTACAAAGGCTCAAAGGTGCGATATGGGTATTTTTCAGTTAAAGATCGTTAAACTAAACACTTCTATGCCAATTTCTGAGTGGAACAAATTCTGCAAGGTTTCGACTTTGGCCAATTTATGTTTTCTCGAATTATTAGCTTCAACCCTGTACAAAGGCTCAAAGGTGCGACTATGGGTATTTTTCGGTTAAAGTTCGATAGACTAAACACTTCTATGTCAATTTCGATGTGGAACAAATTCTGCAAGTGTTCGACTTTGGCCAATTTATGTTTCTCGAATTATTAGCCTCGACCCTGTACAAAGGTTCAAAGGTGCGACTATGGATATTTTTCGGTTAAAGATCGATAGACTAAACACTTCTATGCCAATTTCTGAGTGGAACAAATTCTGCAAGGTTTCGACTTTGGCCAATTTATGTTTTCTCGAATTATTAGCCTCGACCCTGTACAAAGGCTCAAAGGTGCGACTATTGGTATTTTTCAGTTAAAGGTCGATGGACTGAATACTCCTATGCTAATTTCTGAGTGGAACAAATTCTGCAAGTGTTCGACTTTGGCCAATTTATATTTTTCGAATTATTGGCCTCGACAATGTACAAAGGCTCAAAGGTGCGACTATTGGTATTTTTCGGTTAAAGGTCGATAGACTAAACACTTCTATGATAATTTCTGAGTGGAACAAATTCTGCAAGGTTTCGTCTTTGGCCAATTTATGTTTTCTCGAATTATTAGCCTCGACCCTGTACAAAGGCTCAAAGGTGCGACTATGGGTATTTTTCGGTTAAAGATCGATAGACTAAACACTTCTATGCCAATTTCGATGTGGAACAAATTCTGCAAGTGTTCGGCTTTGGCCAATTTATGTTTTCTCGAATATCAGGTCTCGACCCTGTACAAAGGCTCAAAGGTGCGACTATGGGTATTTTTCAGTTAAAGATCGCTAGACTAAACACTTCTATGCCAATTTCTGAGTGGAACAAATTGTGCACGTGTTCGACTTTGGCCAATTTATATTTTTGGAATTATTGGCCTCGACAATGTACAAAGGCTCAAAGGTGCGACTATTGGTATTTTTCGGTTAAAGGTCGATAGACTAAACACTTCTATGCCAATTTCGATGTGGAACAAATTCTGCAAGTGTTCGACTTTGGCCAATTTATGTTTTCTCGAATATCAGGTCTCGACCCTGTACAAAGGCTCAAAGGTGCGACTATGGGTATTTTTCAGTTAAAGATCGCTAGACTAAACACTTCTATGCCAATTTCTGAGTGGAACAAATTGTGCACGTGTTCGACTTTGGCCAATTTATGTTTTCTCGAATTATTAGCCTCGACCCCGTACAAAGACTCAAAGGTGCGACTATGGTTATTTTTCGGTTAAAGATCGATAGACTAAACACTTCTATGCCAATTTCGATTTGGAACAAATTCTGCAAGTGTTCGACTTTGGCCAATTTATGTTTTCTCGAATTATTAGCCTCGACCCTGTACAAATGCTCAAAGGTGCGACTATGGGTATTTTTCGGTTAAAGATCGATAGACTAAACACTTCTATGCCAATTTCGATGTGGAACAAATTCTGCAAGTGTTCGACTTTGGCCAATTTATGTTTCTCGAATTATTAGCCTCGACCCTGTACAAAGGCTCAAAGGTGCGACTATGGGTATTTTTCGGTTAAAGGTCGATAGACTAAACACTTCTATGATAATTTCTGAGTGGAACAAATTCTGCAAGTGTTCGACTTTGGCCAATTTATGTTTTCTCGAATATCAGGTCTCGACCCTGTACAAAGACTCAAAGGTGCGACTATGGGTATTTTTCAGTTAAAGATCGCTAGACTAAACACTTCTATGCCAATTTCTGAGTGGAACAAATTGTGCACGTGTTCGACTTTGGCCAATTTATGTTTTCTCGAATTATTAGCTTCGACCCTGTACAAAGGCTCAAAGGTGCGACTATGGGTATTTTTCGGTTAAAGATCGATAGACTAAACACTTCTATGCCAATTTCTGAGTGGAACAAATTCTGCAAGGTTTCGACTTTGGCAAATTTATGTTTCTCGAATTATTAGCCTCGACCCTGTACAAAGGTTCAAAGGTGCGACTATGGGTATTTTTCGGTTAAAGATCGATAGACTGAGTACTCCTATGCTAATTTCTGAGTGGAACAAATTCTGCAAGTGTTCGACTTTGGCCAATTTATGTTTCTCGAATTATTAGCCTCGACCCTGTACAAAGGCTCAAAGGTTCGACTATGGGTATTTTTCGGTTAAAGATCGATAGACTAAACACTTCTATGCCAATTTCTGAGTGGAACAAATTCTGCAAGGTTTCGACTTTGGCAAATTTATGTTTCTCGAATTATTAGCCTCGACCCTGTACAAAGGCTCAAAGGTGCGACTATGGGTATTATTCGGTTAAAGATCGATAGACTGAGTACTCCTATGCTAATTTCTGAGTGGAACAAATTCTGCAAGTGTTCGACTTTGGCCAATTTATGTTTCTCGAATTATTAGCCTCGACCCTGTACAGAGGCTCAAAGGTTCGACTATGGGTATTTTTCGGTTAAAGATCGATAGACTAAACACTTCTATGCCAATTTCTGAGTGGAACAAATTCTGCAAGGTTTCGACTTTGGCAAATTTATGTTTCTCGAATTATTAGCCTCGACCCTGTACAAAGGTTCAAAGGTGCGACTATGGGTATTTTTCGGTTAAAGATCGATAGACTGAGTACTCCTATGCTAATTTCTGAGTGGAACAAATTCTGCAAGTGTTCGACTTTGGCCAATTTATGTTTCTCGAATTATTAGCCTCGACCCTGTACAAAGGCTCAAAGGTTCGACTATGGGTATTTTTCGGTTAAAGATCGATAGACTAAACACTTCTATGCCAATTTCTGAGTGGAACAAATTCTGCAAGGTTTCGACTTTGGCAAATTTATGTTTCTCGAATTATTAGCCTCGACCCTGTACAAAGGCTCAAAGGTGCGACTATGGGTATTATTCGGTTAAAGATCGATAGACTGAGTACTCCTATGCTAATTTCTGAGTGGAACAAATTCTGCAAGTGTTCGACTTTGGCCAATTTATGTTTCTCGAATTATTAGCCTCGACCCTGTACAAAGGCTCAAAGGTTCGACTATGGGTATTTTTCGGTTAAAGATCGATAGACTAAACACTTCTATGCCAATTTCTGAGTGGAACAAATTCTGCAAGGTTTCGACTTTGGCAAATTTATGTTTTCTCGAATTATTAGCCTCGACCCTGTACAAAGGCTCCAAGGTGCGACTATGGGTTTTTTTCGGTTAAAGGTCGATAGACTAAACACTTCTATGATAATTTCTGAGTGGAACAAATTCTGCAAGGTTTCGACTTTGGCCAATTTATGTTTTCTCGAATTATTAGCTTCGACCCTGTACAAAGGCTCAAAGGTGCGACTATGGGTATTTTTCGGTTAAAGATCGATAGACTGAGTACTCCTATGCTAATTTCTGAGTGGAACAAATTCTGCATTTCTCGAATTATTAGCCTCGACCCTGTACAAAGGCTCAAAGGTGCGACTATGGGTATTTTTCAGTTAAAGATCGTTAAACTAAACACTTCTATGCCAATTTCTGAGTGGAACAAATTCTGCAAGGTTTCGACTTTGGCCAATTTATGTTTTCTCGAATTATTAGCCTCGACCCTGTACAAAGGCTCAAAGGTGCGACTATTGGTATTTTTCGGTTAAAGGTCGATAGACTAAACACTTCTATGCCAATTTCGATGTGGAACAAATTCTGCAAGTGTTCGACTTTGCCAATTTATGTTTTCTCGAATATCAGGTCTCGACCCTGTACAAATGCTCAAAGGTGCGACTATGGGTATTTTTCAGTTAAAGATCGCTAGACTAAACACTTCTATGCCAATTTCTGAGTGGAACAAATTGTGCACGTGTTCGACTTTGGCCAATTTATGTTTTCTCGAATTATTAGCCTCGACCCCGTACAAAGACTCAAAGGTGCGACTATGGTTATTTTTCGGTTAAAGATCGATAGACTAAACACTTCTATGCCAATTTCGATTTGGAACAAATTCTGCAAGTGTTCGACTTTGGCCAATTTATGTTTTCTCGAATTATTAGCCTCGACCCTGTACAAATGCTCAAAGGTGCGACTATGGGTATTTTTCGGTTAAAGATCGATAGACTAAACACTTCTATGCCAATTTCGATGTGGAACAAATTCTACAAGTGTTCGACTTTGGCCAATTTATGTTTCTCGAATTATTAGCCTCGACCCTGTACAAAGGCTCAAAGGTGCGACTATGGGTATTTTTCGGTTAAAGATCGATAGACTAAACACTTCTATGCTAATTTCCGATGTGTAACAAATTCTGCAAGTGTTCGACTTTGGCCAATTTATGTTTCTCGAATTATTAGCATCGACCCTGTACAAAGGCTCAAGGGTGCGACTATGGGTATTTTTCGGTTAAAGGTCTATAGACTAAACATTCTATGCCAATTTCGATGTGGAACAAATTCTGCAAGTGTTCTACTTTGGACAATTTATGTTTTCTCGAATAACTGGTCTCGACCCTGTAAAAAGGCTCAAAGGTGCGACTATGGGTATTTTTCGGTTAAAGATCGATAGACTAAACACTTCTATGCCAATTTCGATGTGGAACAAATTCTGCAAGTGTTCGACTTTGGCCAATTTATGTTTCTCGAATTATTAGCCTCGACCCTGTACAAAGGTTCAAAGGTGCGACTATGGGTATTTTTCGGTTAAAGATCGATAGACTGAGTACTCCTATGCTAATTTCTGAGTGGAACAAATTCTGCAAGTGTTCGACTTTGGCCAATTTATGTTTTCTCGAATTATTAGCCTCGACCCTGTACAAAGGCTCCAAGGTGCGACTATGGGTTTTCTTTCGGTTAAAGGTCGATAGACTAAACACTTCTATGATAATTTCTGAGTGGAACAAATTCTGCAAGGTTTCGACTTTGGCCAATTTATGTTTTCTCGAATTATTAGCTTCGACCCTGTACAAAGGCTCAAAGGTGCGACTATGGGTATTTTTCGGTTAAAGTTCGATAGACTAAACACTTCTATGCCAATTTCGATGTGGAACAAATTCTGCAAGTGTTCGACTTTGGCAAATTTATGTTTCTCGAATTATTAGCCTCGACCCTGTACAAAGGTTCAAAGGTGCGACTATGGGTATTTTTCGGTTAAAGATCGATAGACTGAGTACTCCTATGCTAATTTCTGAGTGGAACAAATTCTGCAAGTGTTCGACTTTGGCCAATTTATGTTTCTCGAATTATTAGCCTCGACCCTGTACAAAGGCTCAAAGGTTCGACTATGGGTATTTTTCGGTTAAAGATCGATAGACTAAACACTTCTATGCCAATTTCTGAGTGGAACAAATTCTGCAAGGTTTCGACTTTGGCAAATTTATGTTTCTCGAATTATTAGCCTCGACCCTGTACAAAGGCTCAAAGGTGCGACTATGGGTATTATTCGGTTAAAGATCGATAGACTGAGTACTCCTATGCTAATTTCTGAGTGGAACAAATTCTGCAAGTGTTCGACTTTGGCCAATTTATGTTTCTCGAATTATTAGCCTCGACCCTGTACAAAGGCTCAAAGGTTCGACTATGGGTATTTTTCGGTTAAAGATCGATAGACTAAACACTTCTATGCCAATTTCGAAGTGGAACAAATTCTGCAAGTGTTCGACTTTGGCCAATTTATGTTTCTCGAATTATTAGCCTCGACCCTGTACAAAGGCTCAAAGGTTCGACTATGGGCATTTTTCGGTTAAAGATCGATAGACTAAACACTTCTATGCCAATTTCTGAGTGGAACAAATTCTGCAAGTGTTCGACTTTGGCCAATTTATGTTTCTCGAATTATTAGCCTCGACACTGTACAAATTTTCAAAGGTGCGACTATGGGTATTTTTCGGTTAAAGATCGATAGACTGAGTACTCCTATGTTAATTTCTGAGTGGAACAAATTCTGCAAGTGTTCGACTTTGGCCAATTTATGTTTTCTCGAATTATTAGCTTCGACCCTGTACAAAGGCTCAAAGGTGCGACTATGGGTATTTTTCAGTTAAAGATCGATAGACTAAACACTTCTATGCCAATTTCGATGTGGAACAAATTCTGCAAGTGTTCGACTTTGGCCAATTTATGTTTCTCAAATTATTAGCCTCGACTCTGTACAAAGGTTCAAAGGTGCGACTATGGGTATTTTTCGGTTAAAGATCGATAGACTGAGTACTCCTATGCTAATTTCTGAGTGGAACAAATTCTGCAAGTGTTCGACTTTGGCTAATTTATGTTTTCTCGAATTATTAGCTTCGACCCTGTACAAAGGCTCAAAGGTGCGACTATGGGTATTTTTCGGTTAAAGATCGTTAGACTAAACACTTCTATGCCAATTTCTGAGTGGAACAAATTCTGCAAGGTTTCGACTTTGGCCAATTTATGTTTTCTCGAATAACTGGCCTCGACCCTGTACAAAGGCTCAAAGGTGCGACTATGGGTATTTTTCGGTTAAAGATTGATGGACTAAACACTTCTATGCTAATTTCGATGTGGAACAAATTCTGCAAGGTTTCGACTTTGGCCAATTTATGTTTTCTCGAATTATTAGCCTCGACCCTGTACAAAGACTCAAAGGTGCGACTATGGTTATTTTTCGGTTAAAGATCGATAGACTAAACACTTCTATGCCAATTTCGATTTGGAACAAATTCTGCAAGTGTTCGACTTTGGCCAATTTATGTTTTCTCGAATTATTAGCCTCGACCCTGTACAAAGGCTCAAAGGTGCGACTATGGGTATTTTTCGGTTAAAGATCGATAGACTGAGTACTCCTTGCTAATTTCTGAGTGGAACAAATTCTGCAAGTGTTCGACTTTGGCCAATTTATGTTTCTCGAATTATTAGCCTCGACCCTGTACAAAGGTTCAAAGGTGCGACTATGGGTATTTTTCGGTTAAAGATCGATAGACTGAGTACTCCTATGATAATTTCTGAGTGGAACAAATTCTGCAAGGTTTCGACTTTGGCCAATTTATATTTTTCGAATTATTATCCTCGACCCTGTACAAAGGCTCAAAGGTGCGACTATGGGTATTTTCGGTTAAAGATCGATAGACTAAACACTTCTATGCCAATTTCGATGTGGAACAAATTCTGCAAGTGTTCGAATTTGGCCAATTTATGTTTTCTCGAATTATTAGCTTCGACCCTGTACAAAGGCTCAAAGGTGCGACTATGGGTATTTTTCGGTTAAAGGTCGATAGACTAAACACTTCTATGCCAATTTCGATGTGGAACAAATTCTGCAAGTGTTCGAATTTGGCCAATTTATGTTTCTCGAATTATTAGCCTCGACCCTGTACAAAGGTTCAAAGGTGCGACTATGGGTATTTTTCGGTTAAAGATCGATAGACTGAGTACTCCTATGATAATTTCTGAGTGGAACAAATTCCGCAAGGTTTCGACTTTGGCCAATTTATGTTTTCTCGAATTATTAGCTTCGACCCTGTACAAAGGCTCAAAGGTGCGACTATGGGTATTTTTCGGTTAAAGATCGATAGACTAAACACTTCTATGCCAATTTCGATGTGGAACAAATTCTGCAAGTGTTCGACTTTGGCTAATTTATGTTTCTCGAATTATTAGCCTCGACCCTGTACAAAGGTTCAAAGGTGCGACTATGGGTATTTTTCGGTTAAAGATCGATAGACTGAGTACTCCTATGCTAATTTCTGAGTGGAACAAATTCTGCAAGTGTTCGACTTTGGCCAATTTATGTTTCTCGAATTATTAGCCTCGACCCTGTACAAAGGCTCAAAGGTTCGACTATGGGTATTTTTCGGTTAAAGATCGATAGACTAAACACTTCTATGCCAATTTCTGAGTGACTATGGGTATTTTCGGTTCAAAGGTGCGACTATGGGTATTTTTCGGTTAAAGATCGATAGACTGAGTACTCCTATGCTAATTTCTGAGTGGAACAAATTCTGCAAGTGTTCGACTTTGGCCAATTTATGTTTTCTCGAATTATTAGCCTCGACCCTGTACAAACGTTCAAAGGTGCGACTATGGGTTTTTTTCGGTTAAAGGTGGATAGACTAAACACTTCTATGATAATTTCTGAGTGGAACAAATTCTGCAAGGTTTCGACTTTGGCCAATTTATGTTTTCTCGAATTATTAGCTTCGACCCTGTACAAAGGCTCAAAGGTGCGACTATGGGTTTTTTTTTCGGTTAAAGGTCGATAGACTAAACACTTCTATGATAATTTTTGAGTGGAACAAATTCTGCAAGGTTTCGACTTTGGCCAATTTATGTTTTCTCGAATTATTAGCTTCGACCCTGTACAAAGGCTCAAAGGTGCGACTATGGGTATTTTTCGGTTAAAGATCGATAGACTAAACACTTCTATGCCAATTTCGATGTGGAACAAATTCTGCAAGTGTTCGACTTTGGCCAATTTATGTTTCTCGAATTATTAGCCTCGACCCTGTACAAAGGTTCAAAGGTGCGACTATGGGTATTTTTCGGTTAAAGATCGATAGACTGAGTACTCCTGTGCTAATTTCTGAGTGGAACAAATTCTGCAAGTGTTCGACTTTGGCCAATTTATGTTTTCTCGAATTATTAGCTTCGACCCTGTATAAAGGCTCAAAGGTGCGACTATGGGTATTTTTCAGTTAAAGATCGATAGACTAAACACTTCTATGCCAATTTCGATGTGGAACAAATTCTGCAAGTGTTCGACTTTGGCCAATTTATGTTTCTCGAATTATTAGCCTCGACCCTGTACAAAGGTTCAAAGGTGCGACTATGGGTATTTTTCGGTTAAAGATCGATAGACTGAGTACTCCTATGCTAATTTCTGAGTGGAACAAATTCTGCAAGTGGTCGACTTTGGCTAATTTATGTTTTCTTGAATTATTAGCTTCGACCCTGTACAAAGGCTCAAAGGTGCGACTATGGGTATTTTTCGGTTAAAGATCGTTAGACTAAACACTTCTATGAAAATTTCTGAGTGGAACAAATTCTGCAAGGTTTCGACTTTGGCCAATTTATGTTTTCTCGATAACTGGCCTCGACCCTGTACAAAGGCTCAATGGTGCGACTATGGGTATTTTTCGGTTAAAGATCGATAGACTGAGTACTCCTATGCTAATTTCTGAGTGGAACAAATTCTGCAAGTGTTCGACTTTGGCCAATTTATGTTTCTCGAATTATTAGCTTCGACCCTGTACAAAGGCTCAAAGGTGCGACTATGGGTATTTTTCGGTTAAAGATCGATAGACTAAACACTTCTATGCCAATTTCGATGTGGAACAAATTCTGCAAGTGTTCGACTTTGGCCAATTTATGTTTTCTCGAATTATTAGCTTCGACCCTGTATAAAGGCTCAAAGGTGCGACTATGGGTATTTTTCAGTTAAAGATCGATAGACTAAACACTTCTATGCCAATTTCGATGTGGAACAAATTCTGCAAGTGTTCGACTTTGGCCAATTTATGTTTCTCGAATTATTAGCCTCGACCCTGTACAAAGGTTCAAAGGTGCGACTATGGGTATTTTTCGGTTAAAGATCGATAGACTGAGTACTCCTATGCTAATTTCTGAGTGGAACAAATTCTGCAAGTGTTCGACTTTGGCTAATTTATGTTTTCTTGAATTATTAGCTTCGACCCTGTACAAAGGCTCAAAGGTGCGACTATGGGTATTTTTCGGTTAAAGATCGTTAGACTAAACACTTCTATGCCAATTTCTGAGTGGAACAAATTCTGCAAGGTTTCGACTTTGGCCAATTTATGTTTTCTCGATAACTGGCCTCGACCCTGTACAAAGGCTCAAAGGTGCGACTATGGGTATTTTTCGGTTAAAGATCGATGGACTAAACACTTCTATGCTAATTTCGATGTGGAACAAATTCTGCAAGGTTTCGACTTTGGCCAATTTATGTTTCCTCGAATTATTAGCCTCGACCCTGTACAAAGACTCAAAGGTGCGACTATGGTTATTTTTCGGTAAAAGATCGATAGACTAAGCACTTCTATGCCAATTTCGATTTGGAACAAATTCTGCAAGGTTTCGACTTTGGCCAATTTATGTTTTCTCGAATTATTAGCTTCACCCTGTACAAAGGCTCAAAGGTGCGACTATGGGTATTTTTCAGTTAAAGATCGATAGACTGAGTACTCCTTGCTAATTTCTGAGTGGAACAAATTCTGCAAGTGTTCGACTTTGGCCAATTTATGTTTCTCGAATTATTAGCCTCGACCCTGTACAAAGGCTCAAAGGTGCGACTATGGGTATTTTTCGGTTAAAGATCGATAGACTGAGTACTCCTTGCTAATTTCTGAGTGGAACAAATTCTGCAAGTGTTCGACTTTGGCCAATTTATGTTTCTCGAATTATTAGCCTCGACCCTGTACAAAGGTTCAAAGGTGCGACTATGGGTATTTTTCGGTTAAAGATCGATAGACTGAGTACTCCTATGATAATTTCTGAGTGGAACAAATTCTGCAAGGTTTCGACTTTGGCCGATTTATGTTTTCTCGAATTATTAGCTTCGACCCTGTACAAAGGCTCAAAGGTGCGACTATGGGTATTTTTCGGTTAAAGATCGATAGACTAAACACTTCTATGCCAATTTCGATGTGGAACAAATTCTGCAAGTGTTCGACTTTGGCCAATTTATGTTTCTCGAATTATTAGCCTCGACCCTGTACAAAGGTTCAAAGGTACGACTATGGGTATTTTTCGGTTAAAGATCGATAGACTGAGTACTCCTATGCTAATTTCTGAGTGGAACAAATTCTGCAAGTGTTCGACTTTGGCCAATTTATGTTTCTCGAATTATTAGCCTCGACCCTGTACAAAGGCTCAAAGGTGCGACTATGGGTATTATTCGGTTAAAGATCGATAGACTGAGTACTCCTATGCTAATTTTTGAGTGGAACAAATTCTGCAAGTGTTCGACTTTGGCCAATTTATGTTTCTCGAATTATTAGCCTCGACCCTGTACAAAGGTTCAAAGGTGCGACTATGGGTATTTTTCAGTTAAAGATCGTTAGACTAAACACTTCTATGCCAATTTCTGAGTGGAACAAATTCTGCAAGGTTTCGACTTTGGCCAATTTATGTTTTCTCGAATTATTAGCCTCGACCCTGTACAAAGGCTCAAAGGTGCGACTATGGGTATTTTTCAGTTAAAGATCGTTAGACTAAACACTTCTATGCCAATTTCTGAGTGGTCGAGGCCAGTTATTCGAGAAAACATAAATTGGCCAAAGTCAAAACCTTGCAGAATTTGTTCCACATCGTAATTGGCATAGAAGTGTTTAGTCTATCGATCTTTAACCGAAAAATACCCATAGTCGCACCTTTGAGCCTTTGTACAGGGTCGAGGCTAATAATTCGAAAAATATAAATTGGCCAAAGTCGAACAAGTGCAGAATTTGTTCCACTCAGAAATTAGCATAGAAGTGTTTAGTCTATCGACATTTAACCGAAAAATACCCATAGTCGCACCTTTGAGCCTTTGTACAGGGTCGATGCTAATAATTCGAGAAACATAAATTGGCCAAAGTCGAACACTTGCAGAATTTGTTCCACATCGAAATTGGCATAGAAGTGTTTAGTCTATCGATCTTTAACCGAAAAATACCCATAGTCGCACCTTTGAGCCTTTGTACAGGGTCGAGGCTAATAATTCGAAAAATATAAATTGGCCAAAGTCGAACAAGTGCAGAATTTGTTCCACTCAGAAATTAGCATAGAAGTTTTTAGTCTATCGACATTTAACCGAAAAATACCCATAGTCGCACCTTTGAGCCTTTGTACAGGGTCGAGGCTAATAATTCGAGAAAACATAAATTGGTCAAAGTCGAACACTTGCAGAATTTGTTCCAAATCGAAATTGGCAACCCATGGTCGCACCTTTGAGCCTTTGTACAGGGTCGAAGCTAATAATTCGAGAAAACATAAATAGGCCAAAGTCGAAACCTTGCAGAATTTGTTCCACTCAGAAATTGGCATAGAAGTGTTTAGTCTAACGATCTTTAACTGAAAAATACCCATAGTCGCACCTTTGAACCTTTGTACAGGGTCGAGGCTAATAATTCGAGAAACATAAATTGGCCAAAGTCGAACACTTGCAGAATTTGTTCCACATCGAAATTGGCATAGAAGTGTTTAGTCTATCGAACTTTAACCGAAAAATACCCATAGTCGCACCTTTGAGCCTGTGTACAGGGTCGAAGCTAATAATTCGAGAAAACATAAATTGGCCAAAGTCGAAACCTTGCAGAATTTGTTCCACTCAGAAATTGGCATAGAAGTGTTTAGTCTAACGATCTTTAACTGAAAAATACCCATAGTCGCACCTTTGAGCCTTTGTACAGGGTCGAGGCTAATAATTCGAGAAAACATAAATTTGCCAAAGTCGAAACCTTGCAGAATTTGTTCCACTCAGAAATTGGCATGGAAGTGTTTAGTCTATCGATCTTTAACCGAAAAATACCCATAGTCGAACCTTTGAGCCTTTGTACAGGGTCGAGGCTAATAATTCGAGATGTTTCTGTTTGGCCAAAGTCGAACACTTGCATAATTTGTTCCACTCAGAAATTATCATAGAAGTGTTTAGTCTATCGATCTTTAACCGAAAAATACCCATAGTCGCACCTTTGAACCTTTGTACAGGGTCGAGGCTAATAATTCGAGAAACATAAATTGGCCAAAGTCGAACACTTGCATAATTTGTTCCACTCAGAAATTAGCATAGGAGTACTCAGTCTATCGATCTTTAACCGAAAAATACCCATAGTCGCACCTTTGAACCTTTGTACAGGGTCGAGGCTAATAATTCGAGAAACATAAATTGGCCAAAGTCGAACACTTGCAGAATTTGTTCCACATCGAAATTGGCATATAAGTGTTTAGTCTATCGATCTTTAACCGAAAAATACCCATAGTCGAACCTTTGAGCCTTTGTACAGGGTCGAGGCTAATAATTCGAGAAACATAAATTGGCCAAAGTCGAACACTTGCAGAATTTGTTCCACTCAGAAATTAGCATAGGAGTACTCAGTCTATCGATCTTTAACCGAAAAATACCCATAGTCGCACCTTTGAACCTTTGTACAGGGTCGAGGCTAATAATTCGAGAAACATAAATTGGCCAAAGTCGAACACTTGCAGAATTTGTTCCACATCGAAATTGGCATAGAAGTGTTTAGTCTATCGATCTTTAACCGAAAAATACCCATAGTCGCACCTTTGAGCCTTTGTACAGGGTGGCCAACTAAGCGAGGTAAGCGGCTATATCTCGGAAACCGTTCACCGTACAGCTTTCGGAAAAAAATATTTATAATAAAAGTTGCCAAGAGAAAGTGCTGGAAATTATTTGCAAGTTTGTAGGCCGGCCGCTAGGGGGCGTAACATGAATAGTAATTTGTTGCCAGTCGATTTCTCTACAATTGGCATAGGTAAGGTATATCGATAATACTTACAAATAAATCTCACTTGTATCATGAACAACTTTGCTTAAACACTTTTTTCTCTAGCCCTGCAAATAAAGTGGTGGGGGTAACGCAAACATCGATTTGCAAAAAATGCAATATCTCAGGAACGCCTTATCTGAAAATATTCAAATTGGTGTTATTTAAAAGAGCTGTTCTTGCTTTATTAGCTACACTGCAAGCGATGTCTATGTCATTTTTAGTGTAGTCGCTAGATGGCGCTTTCAACAGATTTAACATATTTATCGTTTTTCTCGAAAAACTTAAATGCAATGGTAAATATGTTATTACATCAGTACAGAGAGGAATAAAGGCCAGAGCAAACGGTGAAAACCGCAAGTTCCTATCTTTCTTCTAACCGGAGATATCAATGAAAAATTAATTTATATCCTACTAAATCTCCCGCCCCGGGTTTGTTCATGTATGTTGCAAAAAATAAGAAGGCTTTGGAAACAAAATACATATTATATATAATAGGAGTATTGGGAAGAAACGTCAAATTATTCATTTTGAGATCCGTTTCCATTTAATTTTTGAATTTAAAAAATGCCGTTTACTAATGAAGAAGCAGTTGATATGATTGCTGTTTACTTCGAGTGCTTTCAAAATGCAGCAATCGCTGAAAGGAGTTATGCATTGCGATATCCAAATCGCCGTCATTATGGCAGAAGAGTTTTCCGCGCTTGGTACAACGCTTACGTACCACTGGAAGCTTTCGCTCACTGACATTTCGGAGACGTCGTATTGGCAGAACTGAAGAAAATGTTATCAATGTTTTAGCATATATAGAGATTAATCCCCATCTTAGTACTAGGACATTGTCTTCCGATTTGGGAATATCACGAAGTACCATGCTGGCTTTTAGGCATGATCAATGACAACCCTCAATTTGTATCCGAAATTCTTTGGACAGACGAGGCTACTTTTAATAGCGACGGAAGGGTAAATTTGCATAACACGCATTATTGGGCTACAGAAAACCCTCACTGGATGCGAGAAGTTCAGCAGCAAGGACGTTGAAGTGTCAACGTATGGTGTGGCATAATAGGGGGTAAAATTATTGGACCCTATTTCTTTGACCAATCACTAAATGGGAACCTGTTTTTGGAGTTCCTTAGGAATGAATTATGTGTTTTATTAGAAGATGTGCCTCTTGAAACCAGGCAAAATATGTTCCCGCAGCTCGATGGCTGTCCATTTTTTAAATTAATGTGCGAGAATACCTGAATGAGACATATCCACACCGATGGATAAGAAGAGGAAGCCTTTTCCGTGGCCAGCCAGGTCACCTGACTTGACTTGTTTGGACTTTTATTTATGGTGACGATTAAAAGATATTGTATTCCAAGCAAGGAAAGCTCAGACAATGTGTGGGCTAGGATGGCAGACAGTTTGAGCATTTAAGGAAGTACTAGAATACGTTTCCATTGGTTTATAAAATGAACGTTTCTTCCCAATACTCCTATTATATATAATATGTATTTTGTTTCCAAAGCCTTCTTATTTTTTGCAACATGTAAGTACCGGGGCGGGAGATTTAGTAGGATATAAATTAATTTTTCATTGATATCTCCGGTTAGAAAAAAGATAGGAACTTGCGGTTTTCACCGTTTGCTCTGGCCTTTATTCCTCTCTGTACTGGTGTAATAACATATTTACCATTGCATTTAAGTTTTTCGAGGGAAACGATAAATATGTTAAATCTGTTGAAAGCGCCATCTAGCGACCACAGTAAAAATTACATAGACATCGCTTGTAGTGTAGCTAATAAAGCAAGAAGAGCTGTTTTAAATAAGACCAATTTGAATATTTTCAGATAAGGCGTTCCTGAGATATTGCATTTTTTGCAAATCCATGTTTGCATTACCCCCACCACTTTATTTGCAGGGCTAGAGAAAAAAGTGTTTAAGCAAAGTTGTTCACGATACAAGTGAGATTTATTTATAAGTATTATCAATATATCTTACCTATGCCAATTGTAGAGAAATCTCCTGGCAACTAATTAATATTCGTGTTACGCCCCCTAGCGGCCGGCCTATAAACTTGCAAATAATTTCCAGCAATTTCTCTTGGCAACTTTTATTATAAATATTTTTTTCCGAAAGCTGTACGGTGAACGGTTTCCGAGATATAGCCGCTTACCTCGCTTAGTTGGCCACCCTGTACAGGGTCGAGGCTAATAATTCGAGGAACATAAATTGGCCAAAGTCGAACACTTGCAGAATTTGTTCCACATCGAAATTTGCATAGAAGTGTTTAGTCTATCGAACTTTAACCGAAAAATACCCATAGTCGCACCTTTGAGCCTTTGTACAGGGTCGAAGCTAATAATTCGAGAAAACATAAATTGGCCAAAGTCGAAACCTTGCAGAATTTGTTCCACTCAGAAATTGGCATAGAAGTGTTTAGTCTATCGATCTTTAACCGAAAAATACCCATAGTCGAACCTTTGAGCCTTTGTACAGGGTCGAGGCTAATAATTCGAGAAACATAAATTGGCCAAAGTCGAACACTTGCAGAATTTGTTCCACTCAGAAATTAGCATAGGAGTACTCAGTCTATCGATCTTTAACCGAATAATACCCATAGTCGCACCTTTGAGCCTTTGTACAGGGTCGAGGCTAATAATTCGAGAAACATAAAATTGCCAAAGTCGAAACCTTGCAGAATTTGTTCCACTCAGAAATTGGCATAGAAGTGTTTAGTCTATCGATCTTTAACCGAAAAATACCCATAGTCGAACCTTTGCGCCTTTGTACAGGGTCGAGGCTAATAATTCGAGAAACATAAATTGGCAAAAGTCGAACACTTGCAGAATTTGTTCCACTCAGAAATTGGCATAGAAGTGTTTAGTCTATCGATCTGTAACCGAAAAATACCCATAGTCGCACCTTTGAGCCTTTGTACAGGGTCGAGGCTAATAATTCGAGAAAACATAAATTTGCCAAAGTCGAAACCTTGCAGAATTTGTTCCACTCAGAAATTGGCATAGAAGTGTTTAGTCTATCGATCTGTAACCGAAAAATACCCATAGTCGCACCTTTGAGCCTTTGTACCGGGTCGAGGCTAATAATTCGTTCGAGAAACATAAATTGGCCAAAGTCGAACACTTGCAGAATTTGTTCCACATCGAAATTAGCATAGAAGTGTTTAGTCTATCTACTTTTAACCGAAAAATACCCATAGTCGCACCTTTGACCCTTTGTACAGGGTCGAGGCTAATAATTCGAGAAAACATAAATTGGCCAAAGTCGAAACCTTGCCGAATTTGTTCCACTCAGAAATTGGCATAGAAGTGTTTAGTTTAACGATCTTTAACTGAAAAATACCCATAGCCGCACCTTTGAGCCTTTGTACAGGGTCGGGACCAGTTATTCGAGAAAACATAAATTGGCCAAAGTCTAAACCTTGCAGAATTTGATCCACTTATAAATTGGCATAGGAGTATTCAGTCTATCGATCTTTACCCGAAAAATACCCATAGTCGCACCTTTGAACCTTTGTACAGGGTCGAGGCTAATAATTCGAGAAAACATAAATTGGCCAAAGTCGAAACCTTGCAGAATTTGTTCCACTCAGAAATTGGCATAGAAGGGTTTAGTCTAACGATCTTTAACTGAAAAATACCCATAGTCGCACCTTTGAGCCTTTGTACAGGGTCGAGGCTAATAATTCGAGAAAACATAAATTTGCCAAAGTCGAAACCTTGCAGAATTTGTTCCACTCAGAAATTGGCATAGAAGTGTTTAGTCTATCGATCTTTAACCGAAAAATATCCATAGTCGAACCTTTGAGCCTTTGTACAGGGTCGAGGCTAATAATTCGAGAAACATAAATTGGCCAAAGTCGAACACTTGCAGAATTTGTTCCACTCAGAAATTAGCATAGGAGTACTCAGTCTATCGATCTTTAACCGAAAAATACCCATAGTCGCACCTTTGAACCTTTGTACAGGGTCGAGGCTAATAATTCGAGAAACATAAATTGGCCAAATTCGAACACTTGCAGAATTTGTTCCACATCGAAATTGGCATAGAAGTGTTTAGTCTATCGACCTTTAACCGAAAAATACCCATAGTCGCACCTTTGAGCCTTTGTACAGGTTCGAAGCAAATAATTCGAGAAAACATAAATTGGCCAAAGTCGAACACTTGCAGAATTTGTTCCACTCAGAAATTAGCATAGGAGTACTAAGTCTATCGATCTTTAACCGAAAAATACCCATAGTCGCACCTTTGAACCTTTGTACAGGGTCGAGGCTAATAATTCGAGAAACATAAATTGGCCAAATTCGAACACTTGCAGAATTTGTTCCACATCGAAATTGGCATAGAAGTGTTTAGTCTATCGAACTTTAACCGAAAAATACCCATAGTCGCACCTTTGAGCCTTTGTACAGGGTCGAAGCTAATAATTCGAGAAAACATAAATTGGCCAAAGTCGAAACCTTGCAGAATTTGTTCCACTCAGAAATTGGCATAGAAGTGTTTAGTCTAACGATCTTTAACTGAAAAATACCCATAGTCGCACATTTGAGCCTTTGTACAGGGTCGAGGCTAATAATTCGAGAAAACATAAATTTGCCAAAGTCGAAACCTTGCAGAATTTGTTCCACTCAGAAATTGGCATGGAAGTGTTTAGTCTATCGATCTTTAACCGAAAAATACCCATAGTCGAACCTTTGAGCCTTTGTACAGGGTCGAGGCTAATAATTCGAGAAACATAAATTGGCCAAAGTCGAACACTTGCATAATTTGTTCCACTCAGAAATTATCATAGAAGTGTTTGGTCTATCGATCTTTAGCCGAAAAATACCCATAGTCGCACCTTTGAACCTTTGTACAGGGTCGAGGCTAATAATTCGAGAAACATAAATTGGCCAAAGTCGAACACTTGCATAATTTGTTCCACTCAGAAATTAGCATAGGAGTACTCAGTCTATCGATTTTTAACCGAAAAATACCAATAGTCGCACCTTTGAACCTTTGTACAGGGTCGAGGCTAATAATTCGAGAAACATAAATTGGCCAAAGTCGAACACTTGCAGAATTTGTTCCACATCGAAATTGGCATAGAAGTGTTTAGTCTATCGATCTTTAACCGAAAAATACCCATAGTCGAACCTTTGAGCCTTTGTACAGGGTCGAGGCTAATAATTCGAGAAACATAAATTGGCCAAAGTCGAACACTTGCAGAATTTGTTCCACTCAGAAATTAGCATAGGAGTACTCAGTCTATCGATCTTTAACCGAAAAATACCCATAGTCGCACCTTTGAACCTTTGTACAGGGTCGAGGCTAATAATTCGAGAAACATAAATTGGCCAAAGTCGAACACTTGCAGAATTTGTTCCACATCGAAATTGGCATAGAAGTGTTTAGTCTATCGATCTTTAACCGAAAAATACCCATAGTCGCACCTTTGAGCCTTTGTACAGGGTCGAGGCTAATAATTCGAGGAACATAAATTGGCCAAAGTCGAACACTTGCAGAATTTGTTCCACATCGAAATTGGCATAGAAGTGTTTAGTCTATCGAACTTTAACCGAAAAATACCTGTTGGGCTACGGTGTTATATCCTGAAGCCCAATCGGATTTTGTAGTACTGTGTAGCATAGGAATTTCACTGGTTCTGGTAATTAGGCGTAAGAACAAACACAGAAATATATCACAAATAACTTATCTATTTTCAACGGTTAGATGTATGGGTACGGTACAAAGGGGTTTATTTTGCTGGTAAACCTGCCTGTTTTGACTGTTAACGATTCGGTTCACGAGTAATAATAGTTGCTTGAGTTAGTTTGATCTATAGTTCATGGTAGTATGCACATTGCGTTAGTAGGTAGTTCAAGGTTCCCGGTTCCGTCGGATTGCCGCGATGTAGAATGGTAGAAAGTTCAATTAGAAAGCTCGGTTTAGAAAAGTAGAAAGTTCGATTTATTCCGATTCACTACTCGTGGTTTGAAAACCCGGTTTATTTATCTGCCGTGGTTTTCGTGGTACAAGAGAGCCGATAATGTGTATCGGCAATGATTGTCTTGTGAAATAATAATACACTTTTTAGGTAGAAATGAAGATCGGCCGCGAAGTGCCTAGAATGACTTTTTACTGCATTGTCTTAAAATTGGCCTACGCCTTGAACGACTCTGCAATCGGTAGTTTCACTGTATTTTACGTGTTAATTAAACTTTAGTTGTTAGTTCACATTGAAATGGTTAAAATAGAAGATCGGCCGCAAAGGCCTTGAAATGACGTGTCTGCACGAGAGTCTAAAACGGCAACCTGCCTTGAGCGACGTCTCGGACAACAGTAATGTATAGATTCACTTTATAATTCACTGTACTTAAAATAGAAGTAGGTAAAATAGAAGATCGGCCGCGATGGCCTAGAAATGACGTGTTTGAACGAATCTCTGAATCGGCAACCTGCCTTGGACGAGTCTTCGAGCAACAGTAAAGTTCTAGGGCGGTGAAAAATCCCTTTGACGAGAAGCGTGACGCAGTACGTCTGTCTGACCAATCACCGCCCAGAACCTGTCGCTATGCATTGGGTGCTTTTCCCGTCTGTACCATTGTGTATAGCCAAACAGCAAGGGAAATGTTATAATTGTCGGGTGACTTATGTAATTAGTATGTTGTATGCATGGTACAATTAGGTAATTATGTTCTTTAGTCAAGTTGGTAATTAGGCGGCACCTGAGTACTCGCCCTGCGGTAGCTTGTTTATTACAGAATTTAATATGTTCGGTATGACATTTTTATTGTGGTCATACCCCAGAATGACAGTTCTTTTTTACGTCGTGAATATTTCAAGGTTTGAAGTATTGATTTTTATTATGGTAGTTTTAACATATGATATGGGTTGAAAGTAAACGTCGAAAGCAAGTTTTGACTATTTGAGCAGGACGGAATGCACTGGGAAATAAGTTTTGTCTATTAGAATCGTCGTATGTTTTTGTATCTTGTCCAGAGTTGTCGAAACGTGTTTATATTTTCTGGAATATAAGTTTATGCAAATTTAAGTATTTTATAATGAATTTATGAGGGAAAAGGGTAGTGTTTCCCCAACAATACCCATAGTCGCACCTTTGAGCCTTTGTACAGGGTCGAAGCTAATAATTCGAGAAACCATAAATTGGCCAAAGTCGAAACCTTGCAGAATTTGTTCCACTCAGAAATTGGCATAGAAGTGTTTAGTCTATCGATCTTTAACCGAAAAATACCCATAGTCGAACCTTTGAGCCTTTGTACAGGGTCGAGGCTAATAATTCGAGAAACATAAATTGGCCAAAGTCGAACACTTGCAGAATTTGTTCCACTCAGAAATTAGCATAGGAGTACTCAGTCTATCGATCTTTAACCGAATAATACCCATAGTCGCACTTTTGAGCCTTTGTACAGGGTCGAGGCTAATAATTCGAGAAACATAAAATTGCCAAAGTCGAAACCTTGCAGAATTTGTTCCACTCAGAAATTGGCATAGAAGTGTTTAGTCTATCGATCTTTAACCGAAAAATACCCATAGTCGAACCTTTGAGCCTTTGTACAGGGTCGAGGCTAATAATTCGAGAAACATAAATTGGCCAAAGTCGAACACTTGCAGAATTTGTTCCACTCAGAAATTGGCATAGAAGTGTTTAGTTTAACGATCTTTAACTGAAAAATACCCATAGTCGCACCTTTGAGCCTTTGTACAGGGTCGAGGCTAATAATTCGAGAAAACATAAATTTGCCAAAGTCGAAACCTTGCAGAATTTGTTCCACTCAGAAATTGGCATAGAAGTGTTTAGTCTATCTACCTTTAACCGAAAAATACCCATAGTCGCACCTTTGACCCTTTGTACAGGGTCGAGGCTAATAATTCGAGAAAACATAAATTGGCCAAAGTCGAAACCTTGCCGAATTTGTTCCACTCAGAAATTGGCATAGAAGTGTTTAGTTTAACGATCTTTAACTGAAAAATACCCATAGCCGCACCTTTGAGCCTTTGTACAGGGTCGGGACCAGTTATTCGAGAAAACATAAATTGGCCAAAGTCGAAACCTTGCAGAATTTGATCCACTTATAAATTGGCATAGGAGTATTCAGTCTATCGACCTTTACCCGAAAAATACCCATAGTCGCACCTTTGAACCTTTGTACAGGGTCGAGGCTAATAATTCGAGAAAACATAAATTGGCCAAAGTCGAAACCTTGCAGAATTTGTTCCACTCAGAAATTGGCATAGAAGGGTTTAGTCTAACGATCTTTAACTGAAAAATACCCATAGTCGCACCTTTGAGCCTTTGTACAGGGTCGAGGCTAATAATTCGAGAAAACATAAACTTGCCAAAGTCGAAACCTTGCAGAATTTGTTCCACTCAGAAATTGGCATAGAAGTGTTTAGTCTATCGATCTTTAACCGAAAAATATCCATAGTCGAACCTTTGAGCCTTTGTACAGGGTCGAGGCTAATAATTCGAGAAACATAAATTGGCCAAAGTCGAACACTTGCAGAATTTGTTCCACTCAGAAATTAGCATAGGAGTACTCAGTCTATCGATCTTTAACCGAAAAATACCCATAGTCGCACCTTTGAACCTTTGTACAGGGTCGAGGCTAATAATTCGAGAAACATAAATTGGCCAAAGTCGAACACTTGCAGAATTTGTTCCACATCGAAATTGGCATAGAAGTGTTTAGTCTATCGATCTTTAACCGAAAAATACCCATAGTCGCACCTTTGAGCCTTTGTACAGGGTCGAAGCTAATAATTCGAGAAAACATAAATTGGCCTAAGTCGAAACCTTGCAGAATTTGTTCCACTCAGAAATTATCATAGGAGTACTCAGTCTATCGATCTTTAACCGAAAAATACCCATAGTCGCACCTTTGAACCTTTGTACAGGGTCGAGGCTAATAATTCGAGAAACATAAATTGGCCAAATTCGAACACTTGCAGAATTTGTTCCACATCGAAATTGGCATAGAAGTGTTTAGTCTATCGACCTTTAACCGAAAAATACCCATAGTCGCACCTTTGAGCCTTTGTACAGGGTCGAAGCTAATAATTCGAGAAAACATAAATTGGCCAAAGTCGAACACTTGCAGAATTTGTTCCACTCAGAAATTAGCATAGGAGTACTCAGTCTATCGATCTTTAACCGAAAAATACCCATAGTCGCACCTTTGAACCTTTGTACAGGGTCGAGGCTAATAATTCGAGAAACATAAATTGGCCAAATTCGAACACTTGCAGAATTTGTTCCACATCGAAATTGGCATAGAAGTGTTTAGTCTATCGATCTTTAACTGAAAAATACCCATAGTCGCACCTTTGAGCCTTTGTACAGGGTCGAGGCCAGTTATTCGAGAAAACATAAATTGGCCAAAGTCAAAACCTTGCAGAATTTGTTCCACATCGTAATTGGCATAGAAGTGTTTAGTCTATCGATCTTTAACCGAAAAATACCCATAGTCGCACCTTTGAGCCTTTGTACAGGGTCGAGGCTAATAATTCGAAAATATAAATTGGCCAAAGTCGAACAAGTGCAGAATTTGTTCCACTCAGAAATTAGCATAGAAGTGTTTAGTCTATCGACCTTTAACCGAAAAATACCCATAGTCGCACCTTTGAACCTTTGTACAGGGTCGAGGCTAATAATTCGAGAAACATAAATTGGCCAAAGTCGAACACTTGCAGAATTTGTTCCACTCAGAAATTAGCATAGGAGTACTCAGTCTATCGATCTTTAACCGAATAATACCCATAGTCGCACCTGTGAGCCTTTGTACAGGGTCGAGGCTAATAATTCGAGAAAACATAAACTTGCCAAAGTCGAAACCTTGCAGAATTTGTTCCACTCAGAAATTGGCATAGAAGTGTTTAGTCTATCGACCTTTAACCGAAAAATACCCATAGTCGCACCTTTGACCCTTTGTACAGGGTCGAGGCTAATAATTCGAGAAAACATAAATTGGCCAAAGTCGAAACCTTGCCGAATTTGTTCCACTCAGAAATTGGCATAGAAGTGTTTAGTTTAACGATCTTTAACTGAAAAATACCCATAGCCGCACCTTTGAGCCTTTGTACAGGGTCGGGACCAGTTATTCGAGAAAACATAAATTGGCCAAAGTCGTAACCTTGCAGAATTTGATCCACTTATAAATTGGCATAGGAGTATTCAGTCTATCGATCTTTACCCGAAAAATACCCATAGTCGCACCATTGAACCTTTGTACAGGGTCGAGGCTAATAATTCGAGAAAACATAAATTGGCCAAAGTCGAAACCTTGCAGAAATTGTTCCACTCAGAAATTGGCATAGAAGGGTTTAGTCTAACGATCTTTAACTGAAAAATACCCATAGTCGCACCTTTGAGCCTTTGTACAGGGTCGAGGCTAATAATTCGAGAAAACATAAATTTGCCAAAGTCGAAACCTTGCAGAATTTGTTCCACTCAGAAATTGGAATAGAAGTGTTTAGTCTATCGATCTTTAACCGAAAAATACCCATAGTCGAACCTTTGAGCCTTTGTACAGGGTCGAGGCAATAATTCGAGAAACATAAATTGGCCAAAGTCGAACACTTGCAGAATTTGTTCCACTCAGAAATTAGCATAGGAGTACTCAGTCTATCGATCTTTAACCGAAAAATACCCATAGTCGCACCTTTGAACCTTTGTACAGGGTCGAGGCTAATAATTCGAGAAACATAAATTGGCCAAAGTCGAACACTTGCAGAATTTGTTCCACATCGAAATTGGCATAGAAGTGTTTAGTCTATCGATCTTTAACCGAAAAATACCCATAGTCGCACCTTTGAGCCTTTGTACAGGGTCGAAGCTAATAATTCGAGAAAACATAAATTGGCCAAAGTCGAAACCTTGCAGAATTTGTTCCACTCAGAAATTATCATAGGAGTACTCAGTCTATCGATCTTTAACCGAAAAATACCCATAGTCGCACCTTTGAACCTTTGTACAGGGTCGAGGCTAATAATTCGAGACACATAAATTGGCCAAATTCGAACACTTGCAGAATTTGTTCTACATCGAAATTGGCATAGAAGTGTTTAGTCTATCGATCTTTAACTGAAAAATACCCATAGTCGCACCTTTGAGCCTTTGTACAGGGTCGAGGCCAGTTATTCGAGAAAACATAAATTGGCCAAAGTCAAAACCTTGCAGAATTTGTTCCACATCGTAATTGGCATAGAAGTGTTTAGTCTATCGATCTTTAACCGAAAAATACCCATAGTCGCACCTTTGAGCCTTTGTACAGGGTCGAGGCTAATAATTCGAAAAATATAAATTGGCCAAAGTCGAACAAGTGCAGAATTTGTTCCACTCAGAAATTAGCATAGAAGTGTTTAGTCTATCGACCTTTAACCGAAAAATACCCATAGTCGTACCTTTGAGCCTTTGTACAGGGTCGATGCTAATAATTCGAGAAACATAAATTGGCCAAAGTCGAACACTTGCAGAATTTGTTCCACATCGAAATTGGCATAGAAGTGTTTAGTCTATCGATCTTTAACCGAAAAATACCCATAGTCGCACCTTTGAGCCTTTGTACAGGGTCGAGGCTAATAATTCGAGAAAACATAAATTGGCCAAAGTCGAAACCTTGCAGAATTTGTTCCACATCGAAATTAGCATAGAAGTGTTTAGTCCATCGATCTTTAACCGAAAAATACCCATAGTCGCACCTTTGAGCCTTTGTACAGGGTCGAGGCCAGTTATTCGAGAAAACATAAATTGGCCAAAGTCGAAACCTTGCAGAATTTGTTCCACTCAGAAATTGGCATAGAAGTGTTTAGTCCATCGATCTTTAACCGAAAAATACCCATAGTCGCACCTTTGAGCCTTTGTACAGGGTCGAGGCCAGTTATTCGAGAAAACATAAATTGGCCAAAGTCGAAACCTTGCAGAATTTGTTCCACTCAGAAATTGGCATAGAAGTGTTTAGTCTAACGATCTTTAACCGAGAAATACCCATAGTCGCACCTTTGAGCCTTTGTACAGGGTCGAAGCTAATAATTCGAGAAAACATAAATTAGCCAAAGTCGAACACTTGCAGAATTTGTTCCACTCAGAAATTGGCATAGAAGTGTTTAGTCTAACGATCTTTAACTGAAAAATACCCAAAGTCGCACCTTTGAGCCTTTGTACAGGGTCGAGGCTAATAATTCGAGAAAACATAAATTTGCCAAAGTCGAAACCTTGCAGAATTTGTTCCACTCAGAAATTGGCATAGGAATACTCAGTCTATCGATCTTTAACCGAAAAATACCCATAGTCGCACCTTTGAACCTTTGTACAGGGTCGAGGCTAATAATTCGAGAAACATAAATTGGCCAAAGTCGAACACTTGCAGAATTTGTTCCACATCGAAATTGGAATAGAAGTGTTTAGTCTATCGATCTTTAACTGAAAAATACCCATAGTCGCACCTTTGAGCCTTTATACAGGGTCGAAGCTAATAATTCGAGAAAACATAAATTGGCCAAAGTCGAACACTTGCAGAATTTGTTCCACTCAGAAATTAGCATAGGAGTACTCAGTCTATCGATCTTTAACCGAAAAATACCCATAGTCGCACCTTTGAACCTTTGTACAGGGTCGAGGCTAATAATTCGAGAAACATAAATTGGCCAAAGTCGAACACTTGCAGAATTTGTTCCACATCGAAATTGGCATAGAAGTGTTTAGTCTATCGATCTTTAACCGAAAAATGCCCATAGTCGCACCTTTGAGGCTTTGTACAGGGTCGAAGCTAATAATTCGAGAAAACATAAATTGGCCAAAGTCGAAACCTTGCAGAATTTGTTCCACTCAGAAATTATCATAGAAGTGTTTAGTCTATCGACCTTTAACCGAAAAAAAACCCATAGTCGCACCTTTGAACCTTTGTACTGGGTCGAGGCTAATAATTCGAGAAAACATAAATTGGCCAAAGTCGAACACTTGCAGAATTTGGTCCACTCAGAAATTAGCATAGGAGTACTCAGTCAATCGATCTTTAACCGAAAAATACCCATAGTCGCACCTATGAACCTTTGTACAGGGTCGAGGCTAATAATTCGAGAAACATAAATTGGCCAAAGTCGAACACTTGCAGAATTTGTTCCACTCAGAAATTAGCATAGGAGTACTCAGTATATCGATCTTTAACCGAAAAATACCCATAGTCGCACCTTTGAACCTTTGTACAGGGTCGAGGCTAATAATTCGAGAAACATAAATTCGCCAAAGTCGAACACTTGCAGAATTTGTTCCACATCGAAATTGGCATAGAAGTGTTTAGTCTATCGATCTTTAACCGAAAAATACCCATAGTCGCACCTTTGAGCCTTTGTACAGGGTCGAGGCTAATAATTCGAGAAAACATAAATTGGCCAAAGTCGAAACCTTGCAGAATTTGTTCCACTCAGAAATTATCATAGGAGTACTCAGTCTATCGATCTTTAACCGAAAAATACCCATAGTCGCACCTTTGAACCTTTGTACAGGGTCGAGGCTAATAATTCGAGAAACATAAATTGGACAAAGTCGAACACTTGCAGAATTTGTTCCACATCGAAATTGGCATAGAAGTGTTTAGTCTATCGATCTTTAACCGAAAAATACCCATAGTCGCACCTTTGAGCCTTTGTACATGGTCGAAGCTAATAATTCGAGAAAACATAAATTGGCCAAAGTCGAAACCTTGCAGAATTTGTTCCACTCAGAAATTATCATAGGAGTACTCAGTCTATCGATCTTTAACCGAAAAATACCCATAGTCGCACCTTTGAACCTTTGTACAGGGTCGAGGCTAATAATTCGAGAAACATAAATTGGCCAAATTCGAACACTTGCAGAATTTGTTCTACATCGAAATTGGCATAGAAGTGTTTAGTCTATCGATCTTTAACTGAAAAATACCCATAGTCGCACCTTTGAGCCTTTGTACAGGGTCGAGGCCAGTTATTCGAGAAAACATAAATTGGCCAAAGTCAAAACCTTGCAGAATTTGTTCCACATCGTAATTGGCATAGAAGTGTTTAGTCTATCGATCTTTAACCGAAAAATACCCATAGTCGCACCTTTGAGCCTTTGTACAGGGTCGAGTCTAATAATTCGAAAAATATAAATTGGCCAAAGTCGAACAAGTGCAGAATTTGTTCCACTCAGAAATTAGCATAGAAGTGTTTAGTCTATCGACCTTTAACCGACAAATACCCATAGTCGCACCTTTGAGCCTTTGTACAGGGTCGATGCTAATAATTCGAGAAACATAAATTGGCCAAAGTCGAACACTTGCAGAATTTGTTCCACATCGAAATTGGCATAGAAGTGTTTAGTCTATCGATCTTTAACCGAAAAATACCCATAGTCGCACCTTTGAGCCTTTGTACAGGGTCGAGGCTAATAATTCGAGAAAACATAAATTGGCCAAAGTCGAAACCTTGCAGAATTTGTTCCACATCGAAATTAGCATAGAAGTGTTTAGTCCATCGATCTTTAACCGAAAAATACCCATAGTCGCACCTTTGAGCCTTTGTACAGGGTCGAGGCCAGTTATTCGAGAAAACATAAATTGGCCAAAGTCGAAACCTTGCAGAATTTGTTCCACTCAGAAATTGGCATAGAAGTGTTTAGTCCATCGATCTTTAACCGAAAAATACCCATAGTCGCACCTTTGAGCCTTTGTACAGGGTCGAGGCCAGTTATTCGAGAAAACATAAATTGGCCAAAGTCGAAACCTTGCAGAATTTGTTCCACTCAGAAATTGGCATAGAAGTGTTTAGTCTAACGATCTTTAACCGAGAAATACCCATAGTCGCACCTTTGAGCCTTTGTACAGGGTCGAAGCTAATAATTCGAGAAAACATAAATTAGCCAAAGTCGAACACTTGCAGAATTTGTTCCACTCAGAAATTGGCATAGAAGTGTTTAGTCTAACGATCTTTAACTGAAAAATACCCATAGTCGCACCTTTGAGCCTTTGTACAGGGTCGAGGCTAATAATTCGAGAAAACATAAATTTGCCAAAGTCGAAACCTTGCAGAATTTGTTCCACTCAGAAATTGGCATAGGAGTACTCAGTCTATCGATCTTTAACCGAAAAATACCCATAGTCGCACCTTTGAACCTTTGTACAGGGTCGAGGCTAATAATTCGAGAAACATAAATTGGCCAAAGTCGAACACTTGCAGAATTTGTTCCACATCGAAATTGGCATAGAAGTGTTTAGTCTATCGATCTTTAACTGAAAAATACCCATAGTCGCACCTTTGAGCCTTTATACAGGGTCGAAGCTAATAATTCGAGAAAACATAAATTGGCCAAAGTCGAACACTTGCAGAATTTCTTCCACTCAGAAATTAGCATAGGAGTACTCAGTCTATCGATCTTTAACCGAAAAATACCCATAGTCGCACCTTTGAACCTTTGTACAGGGTCGAGGCTAATAATTCGAGAAACATAAATTGGCCAAAGTCGAACACTTGCAGAATTTGTTCCACATCGAAATTGGCATAGAAGTGTTTAGTCTATCGATCTTTAACCGAAAAATACCCATAGTCGCACCTTTGAGCCTTTGTACAGGGTCGAAGCTAATAATTCGAGAAAACATAAATTGGCCAAAGTCGAAACCTTGCAGAATTTGTTCCACTCAGAAATTATCATAGAAGTGTTTAGTCTATCGACCTTTAACCGAAAAAAAACCCATAGTCGCACCTTTGAACCTTTGTACAGGGTCGAGGCTAATAATTCGAGAAAACATAAAATGGCCAAAGTCGAACACTTGCAGAATTTGGTCCACTCAGAAATTAGCATAGGAGTACTCAGTCAATCGATCTTTAACCGAAAAATACCCATAGTCGCACCTTTGAACCTTTGTACAGGGTCGAGGCTAATAATTCGAGAAACATAAATTGGCCAAAGTCGAACACTTGCAGAATTTGTTCCACTCAGAAATTAGCATAGGAGTACTCAGTCTATCGATCTTTAACGGAAAAATACCCATAGTCGCACCTTTGAACCTTTGTACAGGGTCGAGGCTAATAATTCGAGAAACATAAATTCGCCAAAGTCGAACACTTGCAGAATTTGTTCCACATCGAAATTGGCATAGAAGTGTTTAGTCTATCGATCTTTAACCGAAAAATACCCATTGTCGCACCTTTGAGCCTTTGTACAGGGTCGAGGCTAATAATTCGAGAAAACATAAATTGGCCAAAGTCGAAACCTTGCAGAATTTGTTCCACTCAGAAATTATCATAGGAGTACTCAGTCTATCGATCTTTAACCGAAAAATACCCATAGTCGCACCTTTGAACCTTTGTACAGGGCCGAGGCCAGTTATTCGAGAAAACATAAATTGGCCAAAGTCAAAACCTTGCAGAATTTGTTCCACATCGTAATTGGCATAGAAGTGTTTAGTCTATCGATCTTTAACCGAAAAATACCCATAGTCGCACCTTTGAGCCTTTGTACAGGGTCGAGGCTAATAATTCGAAAAATATAAATTGGCCAAAGTCGAACAAGTGCAGAATTTGTTCCACTCAGAAATTAGCATAGAAGTGTTTAGTCTATCGACCTTTAACCGAAAAATACCCATAGTCGCACCTTTGAGCCTTTGTACAGGGTCGATGCTAATAATTCGAGAAAACATAAATTGGCCAAAGTCGAAACCTTGCAGAATTTGTTCCACTCAGAAATTGGCATAGAAGTGTTTAGTTTAACGATCTTTAACTGAAAAATACCCATAGTCGCACCTTTGAGCCTTTGTACAGGGTCGAGGCTAATAATTCGAGAAAACATAAATTGGCCAAAGTCGAACACTTGCAGAATTTGTTCCACATCGAAATTAGCATAGAAGTGTTTAGTCCATCGATCTTTAACCGAAAAATACCCATAGTCGCACCTTTGAGCCTTTGTACAGGGTCGAGGCCAGTTATTCGAGAAAACATAAATTGGTCAAAGTCGAAACCTTGCAGAATTTGTTCCACTCAGAAATTGGCATAGAAGTGTTTAGTCTAACGATCTTTAACCGAGAAATACCCATAGTCGCACCTTTGAGCCTTTGTACAGGGTCGAAGCTAATAATTCGAGAAAACATAAATTAGCCAAAGTCGAACACTTGCAGAATTTGTTCCACTCAGAAATTGGCATAGAAGTGTTTAGTCTAACGATCTTTAACTGAAAAATACCCATAGTCGCACCTTTGAGCCTTTGTACAGGGTCGAGGCTAATAATTCGAGAAAACATAAATTTGCCAAAGTCGAAACCTTGCAGAATTTGTTCCACTCAGAAATTGGCATAGGAGTACTCAGTCTATCGATCTTTAACCGAAAAATACCCATAGTCGCACCTTTGTACAGGGTCGAGGCTAATAATTCGAGAAACATAAATTGGCCAAAGTCGAACACTTGCAGAATTTGTTCCACATCGAAATTGGCAGAGAAGTGTTTAGTCTATCGATCTTTAACTGAAAAATACCCATAGTCGCACCTTTGAGCCTTTATACAGGGTCGAGGCTAATAATTCGAGAAAACATAAATTGGCCAAAGTCGAAACCTTGCAGAATTTGTTCCACTCAGAAATTATCATAGGAGTACTCAGTCTATCGATCTTTAACCGAAAAATACCCATAGTCGCACCTTTGAACCTTTGTACAGGGCCGAGGCCAGTTATTCGAGAAAACATAAATTGGCCAAAGTCGAACACTTGCAGAATTTGTTCCACTCAGAAATTGGCATAGAAGTGTTTAGTCTATCGATCTTTAACTGAAAAATACCCATAGTCGCACCTTTGAGCCTTTGTACAGGGTCGAGGCTAATAATTCGAGAAAACATAAATTGGCCAAAGTCGAAACCTTGCAGAATTTGTTCCACTCAGAAATTATCATAGGAGTACTCAGTCTATCGATCTTTAACCGAAAAATACCCATAGTCGCACCTTTGAACCTTTGTACAGGGCCGAGGCCAGTTATTCGAGAAAACATAAATTGGCCAAAGTCAAAACCTTGCAGAATTTGTTCCACATCGTAATTGGCATAGAAGTGTTTAGTCTATCGACCTTTAACCGAAAAATACCCATAGTCGCACCTTTGACCCTTTGTACAGGGTCGAGGCTAATAATTCGAGAAAACATAAATTGGCCAAAGTCGAAACCTTGCCGAATTTGTTCCACTCAGAAATTGGCATAGAAGTGTTTAGTTTAACGATCTTTAACTGAAAAATACCCATAGCCGCACCTTTGAGCCTTTGTACAGGGTCGGGACCAGTTATTCGAGAAAACATAAATTGGCCAAAGTCGTAACCTTGCAGAATTTGATCCACTTATAAATTGGCATAGGAGTATTCAGTCTATCGATCTTTACCCGAAAAATACCCATAGTCGCACCATTGAACCTTTGTACAGGGTCGAGGCTAATAATTCGAGAAAACATAAATTGGCCAAAGTCGAAACCTTGCAGAAATTGTTCCACTCAGAAATTGGCATAGAAGGGTTTAGTCTAACGATCTTTAACTGAAAAATACCCATAGTCGCACCTTTGAGCCTTTGTACAGGGTCGAGGCTAATAATTCGAGAAAACATAAATTTGCCAAAGTCGAAACCTTGCAGAATTTGTTCCACTCAGAAATTGGCATAGAAGTGTTTAGTCTATCGATCTTTAACCGAAAAATACCCATAGTCGAACCTTTGAGCCTTTGTACAGGGTCGAGGCAATAATTCGAGAAACATAAATTGGCCAAAGTCGAACACTTGCAGAATTTGTTCCACTCAGAAATTAGCATAGGAGTACTCAGTCTATCGATCTTTAACCGAAAAATACCCATAGTCGCACCTTTGAACCTTTGTACAGGGTCGAGGCTAATAATTCGAGAAACATAAATTGGCCAAAGTCGAACACTTGCAGAATTTGTTCCACATCGAAATTGGCATAGAAGTGTTTAGTCTATCGATCTTTAACCGAAAAATACCCATAGTCGCACCTTTGAGCCTTTGTACAGGGTCGAAGCTAATAATTCGAGAAAATATAAATTGGCCAAAGTCGAAACCTTGCAGAATTTGTTCCACTCAGAAATTATCATAGGAGTACTCAGTCTATCGATCTTTAACCGAAAAATACCCATAGTCGCACCTTTGAACCTTTGTACAGGGTCGAGGCTAATAATTCGAGACACATAAATTGGCCAAATTCGAACACTTGCAGAATTTGTTCTACATCGAAATTGGCATAGAAGTGTTTAGTCTATCGATCTTTAACTGAAAAATACCCATAGTCGCACCTTTGAGCCTTTGTACAGGGTCGAGGCCAGTTATTCGAGAAAACATAAATTGGCCAAAGTCAAAACCTTGCAGAATTTGTTCCACATCGTAATTGGCATAGAAGTGTTTAGTCTATCGATCTTTAACCGAAAAATACCCATAGTCGCACCTTTGAGCCTTTGTACAGGGTCGAGGCTAATAATTCGAAAAATATAAATTGGCCAAAGTCGAACAAGTGCAGAATTTGTTCCACTCAGAAATTAGCATAGAAGTGTTTAGTCTATCGACCTTTAACCGAAAAATACCCATAGTCGTACCTTTGAGCCTTTGTACAGGGTCGATGCTAATAATTCGAGAAACATAAATTGGCCAAAGTCGAACACTTGCAGAATTTGTTCCACATCGAAATTGGCATAGAAGTGTTTAGTCTATCGATCTTTAACCGAAAAATACCCATAGTCGCACCTTTGAGCCTTTGTACAGGGTCGAGGCTAATAATTCGAGAAAACATAAATTGGCCAAAGTCGAAACCTTGCAGAATTTGTTCCACATCGAAATTAGCATAGAAGTGTTTAGTCCATCGATCTTTAACCGAAAAATACCCATAGTCGCACCTTTGAGCCTTTGTACAGGGTCGAGGCCAGTTATTCGAGAAAACATAAATTGGCCAAAGTCGAAACCTTGCAGAATTTGTTCCACTCAGAAATTGGCATAGAAGTGTTTAGTCCATCGATCTTTAACCGAAAAATACCCATAGTCGCACCTTTGAGCCTTTGTACAGGGTCGAGGCCAGTTATTCGAGAAAACATAAATTGGCCAAAGTCGAAACCTTGCAGAATTTGTTCCACTCAGAAATTGGCATAGAAGTGTTTAGTCTAACGATCTTTAACCGAGAAATACCCATAGTCGCACCTTTGAGCCTTTGTACAGGGTCGAAGCTAATAATTCGAGAAAACATAAATTAGCCAAAGTCGAACACTTGCAGAATTTGTTCCACTCAGAAATTGGCATAGAAGTGTTTAGTCTAACGATCTTTAACTGAAAAATACCCAAAGTCGCACCTTTGAGCCTTTGTACAGGGTCGAGGCTAATAATTCGAGAAAACATAAATTTGCCAAAGTCGAAACCTTGCAGAATTTGTTCCACTCAGAAATTGGCATAGGAATACTCAGTCTATCGATCTTTAACCGAAAAATACCCATAGTCGCACCTTTGAACCTTTGTACAGGGTCGAGGCTAATAATTCGAGAAACATAAATTGGCCAAAGTCGAACACTTGCAGAATTTGTTCCACATCGAAATTGGCATAGAAGTGTTTAGTCTATCGATCTTTAACTGAAAAATACCCATAGTCGCACCTTTGAGCCTTTATACAGGGTCGAAGCTAATAATTCGAGAAAACATAAATTGGCCAAAGTCGAACACTTGCAGAATTTGTTCCACTCAGAAATTAGCATAGGAGTACTCAGTCTATCGATCTTTAACCGAAAAATACCCATAGTCGCACCTTTGAACCTTTGTACAGGGTCGAGGCTAATAATTCGAGAAACATAAATTGGCCAAAGTCGAACACTTGCAGAATTTGTTCCACATCGAAATTGGCATAGAAGTGTTTAGTCTATCGATCTTTAACCGAAAAATGCCCATAGTCGCACCTTTGAGGCTTTGTACAGGGTCGAAGCTAATAATTCGAGAAAACATAAATTGGCCAAAGTCGAAACCTTGCAGAATTTGTTCCACTCAGAAATTATCATAGAAGTGTTTAGTCTATCGACCTTTAACCGAAAAAAAACCCATAGTCGCACCTTTGAACCTTTGTACTGGGTCGAGGCTAATAATTCGAGAAAACATAAATTGGCCAAAGTCGAACACTTGCAGAATTTGGTCCACTCAGAAATTAGCATAGGAGTACTCAGTCAATCGATCTTTAACCGAAAAATACCCATAGTCGCACCTTTGAACCTTTGTACAGGGTCGAGGCTAATAATTCGAGAAACATAAATTGGCCAAAGTCGAACACTTGCAGAATTTGTTCCACTCAGAAATTAGCATAGGAGTACTCAGTATATCGATCTTTAACCGAAAAATACCCATAGTCGCACCTTTGAACCTTTGTACAGGGTCGAGGCTAATAATTCGAGAAACATAAATTCGCCAAAGTCGAACACTTGCAGAATTTGTTCCACATCGAAATTGGCATAGAAGTGTTTAGTCTATCGATCTTTAACTGAAAAATACCCATAGTCGCACCTTTGAGCCTTTGTACAGGGTCGAGGCCAGTTATTCGAGAAAACATAAATTGGCCAAAGTCAAAACCTTGCAGAATTTGTTCCACATCGTAATTGGCATAGAAGTGTTTAGTCTATCGATCTTTAACCGAAAAATACCCATAGTCGCACCTTTGAGCCTTTGTACAGGGTCGAAGCTAATAATTCGAAAATATAAATTGGCCAAAGTCGAACAAGTGCAGAATTTGTTCCACTCAGAAATTAGCATAGAAGTGTTTAGTCTATCGACCTTTAACCGAAAAATACCCATAGTCGCACCTTTGAACCTTTGTACAGGGTCGAGGCTAATAATTCGAGAAACATAAATTGGCCAAAGTCGAACACTTGCAGAATTTGTTCCACTCAGAAATTAGCATAGGAGTACTCAGTCTATCGATCTTTAACCGAATAATACCCATAGTCGCACCTGTGAGCCTTTGTACAGGGTCGAGGCTAATAATTCGAGAAAACATAAACTTGCCAAAGTCGAAACCTTGCAGAATTTGTTCCACTCAGAAATTGGCATAGAAGTGTTTAGTCTATCGACCTTTAACCGAAAAATACCCATAGTCGCACCTTTGACCCTTTGTACAGGGTCGAGGCTAATAATTCGAGAAAACATAAATTGGCCAAAGTCGAAACCTTGCCGAATTTGTTCCACTCAGAAATTGGCATAGAAGTGTTTAGTTTAACGATCTTTAACTGAAAAATACCCATAGCCGCACCTTTGAGCCTTTGTACAGGGTCGGGACCAGTTATTCGAGAAAACATAAATTGGCCAAAGTCGTAACCTTGCAGAATTTGATCCACTTATAAATTGGCATAGGAGTATTCAGTCTATCGATCTTTACCCGAAAAATACCCATAGTCGCACCATTGAACCTTTGTACAGGGTCGAGGCTAATAATTCGAGAAAACATAAATTGGCCAAAGTCGAAACCTTGCAGAAATTGTTCCACTCAGAAATTGGCATAGAAGGGTTTAGTCTAACGATCTTTAACTGAAAAATACCCATAGTCGCACCTTTGAGCCTTTGTACAGGGTCGAGGCTAATAATTCGAGAAAACATAAATTTGCCAAAGTCGAAACCTTGCAGAATTTGTTCCACTCAGAAATTGGAATAGAAGTGTTTAGTCTATCGATCTTTAACCGAAAAATACCCATAGTCGAACCTTTGAGCCTTTGTACAGGGTCGAGGCAATAATTCGAGAAACATAAATTGGCCAAAGTCGAACACTTGCAGAATTTGTTCCACTCAGAAATTAGCATAGGAGTACTCAGTCTATCGATCTTTAACCGAAAAATACCCATAGTCGCACCTTTGAACCTTTGTACAGGGTCGAGGCTAATAATTCGAGAAACATAAATTGGCCAAAGTCGAACACTTGCAGAATTTGTTCCACATCGAAATTGGCATAGAAGTGTTTAGTCTATCGATCTTTAACCGAAAAATACCCATAGTCGCACCTTTGAGCCTTTGTACAGGGTCGAAGCTAATAATTCGAGAAAACATAAATTGGCCAAAGTCGAAACCTTGCAGAATTTGTTCCACTCAGAAATTATCATAGGAGTACTCAGTCTATCGATCTTTAACCGAAAAATACCCATAGTCGCACCTTTGAACCTTTGTACAGGGTCGAGGCTAATAATTCGAGACACATAAATTGGCCAAATTCGAACACTTGCAGAATTTGTTCTACATCGAAATTGGCATAGAAGTGTTTAGTCTATCGATCTTTAACTGAAAAATACCCATAGTCGCACCTTTGAGCCTTTGTACAGGGTCGAGGCCAGTTATTCGAGAAAACATAAATTGGCCAAAGTCAAAACCTTGCAGAATTTGTTCCACATCGTAATTGGCATAGAAGTGTTTAGTCTATCGATCTTTAACCGAAAAATACCCATAGTCGCACCTTTGAGCCTTTGTACAGGGTCGAGGCTAATAATTCGAAAAATATAAATTGGCCAAAGTCGAACAAGTGCAGAATTTGTTCCACTCAGAAATTAGCATAGAAGTGTTTAGTCTATCGACCTTTAACCGAAAAATACCCATAGTCGTACCTTTGAGCCTTTGTACAGGGTCGATGCTAATAATTCGAGAAACATAAATTGGCCAAAGTCGAACACTTGCAGAATTTGTTCCACATCGAAATTGGCATAGAAGTGTTTAGTCTATCGATCTTTAACCGAAAAATACCCATAGTCGCACCTTTGAGCCTTTGTACAGGGTCGAGGCTAATAATTCGAGAAAACATAAATTGGCCAAAGTCGAAACCTTGCAGAATTTGTTCCACATCGAAATTAGCATAGAAGTGTTTAGTCCATCGATCTTTAACCGAAAAATACCCATAGTCGCACCTTTGAGCCTTTGTACAGGGTCGAGGCCAGTTATTCGAGAAAACATAAATTGGCCAAAGTCGAAACCTTGCAGAATTTGTTCCACTCAGAAATTGGCATAGAAGTGTTTAGTCTAACGATCTTTAACCGAGAAATACCCATAGTCGCACCTTTGAGCCTTTGTACAGGGTCGAAGCTAATAATTCGAGAAAACATAAATTAGCCAAAGTCGAACACTTGCAGAATTTGTTCCACTCAGAAATTGGCATAGAAGTGTTTAGTCTAACGATCTTTAACTGAAAAATACCCAAAGTCGCACCTTTGAGCCTTTGTACAGGGTCGAGGCTAATAATTCGAGAAAACATAAATTTGCCAAAGTCGAAACCTTGCAGAATTTGTTCCACTCAGAAATTGGCATAGGAATACTCAGTCTATCGATCTTTAACCGAAAAATACCCATAGTCGCACCTTTGAACCTTTGTACAGGGTCGAGGCTAATAATTCGAGAAACATAAATTGGCCAAAGTCGAACACTTGCAGAATTTGTTCCACATCGAAATTGGCATAGAAGTGTTTAGTCTATCGATCTTTAACTGAAAAATACCCATAGTCGCACCTTTGAGCCTTTATACAGGGTCGAAGCTAATAATTCGAGAAAACATAAATTGGCCAAAGTCGAACACTTGCAGAATTTGTTCCACTCAGAAATTAGCATAGGAGTACTCAGTCTATCGATCTTTAACCGAAAAATACCCATAGTCGCACCTTTGAACCTTTGTACAGGGTCGAGGCTAATAATTCGAGAAACATAAATTGGCCAAAGTCGAACACTTGCAGAATTTGTTCCACATCGAAATTGGCATAGAAGTGTTTAGTCTATCGATCTTTAACCGAAAAATGCCCATAGTCGCACCTTTGAGGCTTTGTACAGGGTCGAAGCTAATAATTCGAGAAAACATAAATTGGCCAAAGTCGAAACCTTGCAGAATTTGTTCCACTCAGAAATTATCATAGAAGTGTTTAGTCTATCGACCTTTAACCGAAAAAAAACCCATAGTCGCACCTTTGAACCTTTGTACTGGGTCGAGGCTAATAATTCGAGAAAACATAAATTGGCCAAAGTCGAACACTTGCAGAATTTGGTCCACTCAGAAATTAGCATAGGAGTACTCAGTCAATCGATCTTTAACCGAAAAATACCCATAGTCGCACCTATGAACCTTTGTACAGGGTCGAGGCTAATAATTCGAGAAACATAAATTGGCCAAAGTCGAACACTTGCAGAATTTGTTCCACTCAGAAATTAGCATAGGAGTACTCAGTATATCGATCTTTAACCGAAAAATACCCATAGTCGCACCTTTGAACCTTTGTACAGGGTCGAGGCTAATAATTCGAGAAACATAAATTCGCCAAAGTCGAACACTTGCAGAATTTGTTCCACATCGAAATTGGCATAGAAGTGTTTAGTCTATCGATCTTTAACCGAAAAATACCCATAGTCGCACCTTTGAGCCTTTGTACAGGGTCGAGGCTAATAATTCGAGAAAACATAAATTGGCCAAAGTCGAAACCTTGCAGAATTTGTTCCACTCAGAAATTATCATAGGAGTACTCAGTCTATCGATCTTTAACCGAAAAATACCCATAGTCGCACCTTTGAACCTTTGTACAGGGTCGAGGCTAATAATTCGAGAAACATAAATTGGACAAAGTCGAACACTTGCAGAATTTGTTCCACATCGAAATTGGCATAGAAGTGTTTAGTCTATCGATCTTTAACCGAAAAATACCCATAGTCGCACCTTTGAGCCTTTGTACATGGTCGAAGCTAATAATTCGAGAAAACATAAATTGGCCAAAGTCGAAACCTTGCAGAATTTGTTCCACTCAGAAATTATCATAGGAGTACTCAGTCTATCGATCTTTAACCGAAAAATACCCATAGTCGCACCTTTGAACCTTTGTACAGGGTCGAGGCTAATAATTCGAGAAACATAAATTGGCCAAATTCGAACACTTGCAGAATTTGTTCTACATCGAAATTGGCATAGAAGTGTTTAGTCTATCGATCTTTAACTGAAAAATACCCATAGTCGCACCTTTGAGCCTTTGTACAGGGTCGAGGCCAGTTATTCGAGAAAACATAAATTGGCCAAAGTCAAAACCTTGCAGAATTTGTTCCACATCGTAATTGGCATAGAAGTGTTTAGTCTATCGATCTTTAACCGAAAAATACCCATAGTCGCACCTTTGAGCCTTTGTACAGGGTCGAGTCTAATAATTCGAAAAATATAAATTGGCCAAAGTCGAACAAGTGCAGAATTTGTTCCACTCAGAAATTAGCATAGAAGTGTTTAGTCTATCGACCTTTAACCGACAAATACCCATAGTCGCACCTTTGAGCCTTTGTACAGGGTCGATGCTAATAATTCGAGAAACATAAATTGGCCAAAGTCGAACACTTGCAGAATTTGTTCCACATCGAAATTGGCATAGAAGTGTTTAGTCTATCGATCTTTAACCGAAAAATACCCATAGTCGCACCTTTGAGCCTTTGTACAGGGTCGAGGCTAATAATTCGAGAAAACATAAATTGGCCAAAGTCGAAACCTTGCAGAATTTGTTCCACATCGAAATTAGCATAGAAGTGTTTAGTCCATCGATCTTTAACCGAAAAATACCCATAGTCGCACCTTTGAGCCTTTGTACAGGGTCGAGGCCAGTTATTCGAGAAAACATAAATTGGCCAAAGTCGAAACCTTGCAGAATTTGTTCCACTCAGAAATTGGCATAGAAGTGTTTAGTCCATCGATCTTTAACCGAAAAATACCCATAGTCGCACCTTTGAGCCTTTGTACAGGGTCGAGGCCAGTTATTCGAGAAAACATAAATTGGCCAAAGTCGAAACCTTGCAGAATTTGTTCCACTCAGAAATTGGCATAGAAGTGTTTAGTCTAACGATCTTTAACCGAGAAATACCCATAGTCGCACCTTTGAGCCTTTGTACAGGGTCGAAGCTAATAATTCGAGAAAACATAAATTAGCCAAAGTCGAACACTTGCAGAATTTGTTCCACTCAGAAATTGGCATAGAAGTGTTTAGTCTAACGATCTTTAACTGAAAAATACCCATAGTCGCACCTTTGAGCCTTTGTACAGGGTCGAGGCTAATAATTCGAGAAAACATAAATTTGCCAAAGTCGAAACCTTGCAGAATTTGTTCCACTCAGAAATTGGCATAGGAGTACTCAGTCTATCGATCTTTAACCGAAAAATACCCATAGTCGCACCTTTGAACCTTTGTACAGGGTCGAGGCTAATAATTCGAGAAACATAAATTGGCCAAAGTCGAACACTTGCAGAATTTGTTCCACATCGAAATTGGCATAGAAGTGTTTAGTCTATCGATCTTTAACTGAAAAATACCCATAGTCGCACCTTTGAGCCTTTATACAGGGTCGAAGCTAATAATTCGAGAAAACATAAATTGGCCAAAGTCGAACACTTGCAGAATTTCTTCCACTCAGAAATTAGCATAGGAGTACTCAGTCTATCGATCTTTAACCGAAAAATACCCATAGTCGCACCTTTGAACCTTTGTACAGGGTCGAGGCTAATAATTCGAGAAACATAAATTGGCCAAAGTCGAACACTTGCAGAATTTGTTCCACATCGAAATTGGCATAGAAGTGTTTAGTCTATCGATCTTTAACCGAAAAATACCCATAGTCGCACCTTTGAGCCTTTGTACAGGGTCGAAGCTAATAATTCGAGAAAACATAAATTGGCCAAAGTCGAAACCTTGCAGAATTTGTTCCACTCAGAAATTATCATAGAAGTGTTTAGTCTATCGACCTTTAACCGAAAAAAAACCCATAGTCGCACCTTTGAACCTTTGTACAGGGTCGAGGCTAATAATTCGAGAAAACATAAAATGGCCAAAGTCGAACACTTGCAGAATTTGGTCCACTCAGAAATTAGCATAGGAGTACTCAGTCAATCGATCTTTAACCGAAAAATACCCATAGTCGCACCTTTGAACCTTTGTACAGGGTCGAGGCTAATAATTCGAGAAACATAAATTGGCCAAAGTCGAACACTTGCAGAATTTGTTCCACTCAGAAATTAGCATAGGAGTACTCAGTATATCGATCTTTAACCGAAAAATACCCATAGTCGCACCTTTGAACCTTTGTACAGGGTCGAGGCTAATAATTCGAGAAACATAAATTCGCCAAAGTCGAACACTTGCAGAATTTGTTCCACATCGAAATTGGCATAGAAGTGTTTAGTCTATCGATCTTTAACCGAAAAATACCCATTGTCGCACCTTTGAGCCTTTGTACAGGGTCGAGGCTAATAATTCGAGAAAACATAAATTGGCCAAAGTCGAAACCTTGCAGAATTTGTTCCACTCAGAAATTATCATAGGAGTACTCAGTCTATCGATCTTTAACCGAAAAATACCCATAGTCGCACCTTTGAACCTTTGTACAGGGCCGAGGCCAGTTATTCGAGAAAACATAAATTGGCCAAAGTCAAAACCTTGCAGAATTTGTTCCACATCGTAATTGGCATAGAAGTGTTTAGTCTATCGATCTTTAACCGAAAAATACCCATAGTCGCACCTTTGAGCCTTTGTACAGGGTCGAGGCTAATAATTCGAAAAATATAAATTGGCCAAAGTCGAACAAGTGCAGAATTTGTTCCACTCAGAAATTAGCATAGAAGTGTTTAGTCTATCGACCTTTAACCGAAAAATACCCATAGTCGCACCTTTGAGCCTTTGTACAGGGTCGATGCTAATAATTCGAGAAAACATAAATTGGCCAAAGTCGAAACCTTGCAGAATTTGTTCCACTCAGAAATTGGCATAGAAGTGTTTAGTTTAACGATCTTTAACTGAAAAATACCCATAGTCGCACCTTTGAGCCTTTGTACAGGGTCGAGGCTAATAATTCGAGAAAACATAAATTGGCCAAAGTCGAACACTTGCAGAATTTGTTCCACATCGAAATTAGCATAGAAGTGTTTAGTCCATCGATCTTTAACCGAAAAATACCCATAGTCGCACCTTTGAGCCTTTGTACAGGGTCGAGGCCAGTTATTCGAGAAAACATAAATTGGTCAAAGTCGAAACCTTGCAGAATTTGTTCCACTCAGAAATTGGCATAGAAGTGTTTAGTCTAACGATCTTTAACCGAGAAATACCCATAGTCGCACCTTTGAGCCTTTGTACAGGGTCGAAGCTAATAATTCGAGAAAACATAAATTAGCCAAAGTCGAACACTTGCAGAATTTGTTCCACTCAGAAATTGGCATAGAAGTGTTTAGTCTAACGATCTTTAACTGAAAAATACCCATAGTCGCACCTTTGAGCCTTTGTACAGGGTCGAGGCTAATAATTCGAGAAAACATAAATTTGCCAAAGTCGAAACCTTGCAGAATTTGTTCCACTCAGAAATTGGCATAGGAGTACTCAGTCTATCGATCTTTAACCGAAAAATACCCATAGTCGCACCTTTGTACAGGGTCGAGGCTAATAATTCGAGAAACATAAATTGGCCAAAGTCGAACACTTGCAGAATTTGTTCCACATCGAAATTGGCAGAGAAGTGTTTAGTCTATCGATCTTTAACTGAAAAATACCCATAGTCGCACCTTTGAGCCTTTATACAGGGTCGAGGCTAATAATTCGAGAAAACATAAATTGGCCAAAGTCGAAACCTTGCAGAATTTGTTCCACTCAGAAATTATCATAGGAGTACTCAGTCTATCGATCTTTAACCGAAAAATACCCATAGTCGCACCTTTGAACCTTTGTACAGGGCCGAGGCCAGTTATTCGAGAAAACATAAATTGGCCAAAGTCGAACACTTGCAGAATTTGTTCCACTCAGAAATTGGCATAGAAGTGTTTAGTCTATCGATCTTTAACTGAAAAATACCCATAGTCGCACCTTTGAGCCTTTGTACAGGGTCGAGGCTAATAATTCGAGAAAACATAAATTGGCCAAAGTCGAAACCTTGCAGAATTTGTTCCACTCAGAAATTATCATAGGAGTACTCAGTCTATCGATCTTTAACCGAAAAATACCCATAGTCGCACCTTTGAACCTTTGTACAGGGCCGAGGCCAGTTATTCGAGAAAACATAAATTGGCCAAAGTCAAAACCTTGCAGAATTTGTTCCACATCGTAATTGGCATAGAAGTGTTTAGTCTATCGACCTTTAACCGAAAAATACCCATAGTCGCACCTTTGACCCTTTGTACAGGGTCGAGGCTAATAATTCGAGAAAACATAAATTGGCCAAAGTCGAAACCTTGCCGAATTTGTTCCACTCAGAAATTGGCATAGAAGTGTTTAGTTTAACGATCTTTAACTGAAAAATACCCATAGCCGCACCTTTGAGCCTTTGTACAGGGTCGGGACCAGTTATTCGAGAAAACATAAATTGGCCAAAGTCGTAACCTTGCAGAATTTGATCCACTTATAAATTGGCATAGGAGTATTCAGTCTATCGATCTTTACCCGAAAAATACCCATAGTCGCACCATTGAACCTTTGTACAGGGTCGAGGCTAATAATTCGAGAAAACATAAATTGGCCAAAGTCGAAACCTTGCAGAAATTGTTCCACTCAGAAATTGGCATAGAAGGGTTTAGTCTAACGATCTTTAACTGAAAAATACCCATAGTCGCACCTTTGAGCCTTTGTACAGGGTCGAGGCTAATAATTCGAGAAAACATAAATTTGCCAAAGTCGAAACCTTGCAGAATTTGTTCCACTCAGAAATTGGCATAGAAGTGTTTAGTCTATCGATCTTTAACCGAAAAATACCCATAGTCGAACCTTTGAGCCTTTGTACAGGGTCGAGGCAATAATTCGAGAAACATAAATTGGCCAAAGTCGAACACTTGCAGAATTTGTTCCACTCAGAAATTAGCATAGGAGTACTCAGTCTATCGATCTTTAACCGAAAAATACCCATAGTCGCACCTTTGAACCTTTGTACAGGGTCGAGGCTAATAATTCGAGAAACATAAATTGGCCAAAGTCGAACACTTGCAGAATTTGTTCCACATCGAAATTGGCATAGAAGTGTTTAGTCTATCGATCTTTAACCGAAAAATACCCATAGTCGCACCTTTGAGCCTTTGTACAGGGTCGAAGCTAATAATTCGAGAAAACATAAATTGGCCAAAGTCGAAACCTTGCAGAATTTGTTCCACTCAGAAATTATCATAGGAGTACTCAGTCTATCGATCTTTAACCGAAAAATACCCATAGTCGCACCTTTGAACCTTTGTACAGGGTCGAGGCTAATAATTCGAGACACATAAATTGGCCAAATTCGAACACTTGCAGAATTTGTTCTACATCGAAATTGGCATAGAAGTGTTTAGTCTATCGATCTTTAACTGAAAAATACCCATAGTCGCACCTTTGAGCCTTTGTACAGGGTCGAGGCCAGTTATTCGAGAAAACATAAATTGGCCAAAGTCAAAACCTTGCAGAATTTGTTCCACATCGTAATTGGCATAGAAGTGTTTAGTCTATCGATCTTTAACCGAAAAATACCCATAGTCGCACCTTTGAGCCTTTGTACAGGGTCGAGGCTAATAATTCGAAAAATATAAATTGGCCAAAGTCGAACAAGTGCAGAATTTGTTCCACTCAGAAATTAGCATAGAAGTGTTTAGTCTATCGACCTTTAACCGAAAAATACCCATAGTCGTACCTTTGAGCCTTTGTACAGGGTCGATGCTAATAATTCGAGAAACATAAATTGGCCAAAGTCGAACACTTGCAGAATTTGTTCCACATCGAAATTGGCATAGAAGTGTTTAGTCTATCGATCTTTAACCGAAAAATACCCATAGTCGCACCTTTGAGCCTTTGTACAGGGTCGAGGCTAATAATTCGAGAAAACATAAATTGGCCAAAGTCGAAACCTTGCAGAATTTGTTCCACATCGAAATTAGCATAGAAGTGTTTAGTCCATCGATCTTTAACCGAAAAATACCCATAGTCGCACCTTTGAGCCTTTGTACAGGGTCGAGGCCAGTTATTCGAGAAAACATAAATTGGCCAAAGTCGAAACCTTGCAGAATTTGTTCCACTCAGAAATTGGCATAGAAGTGTTTAGTCCATCGATCTTTAACCGAAAAATACCCATAGTCGCACCTTTGAGCCTTTGTACAGGGTCGAGGCCAGTTATTCGAGAAAACATAAATTGGCCAAAGTCGAAACCTTGCAGAATTTGTTCCACTCAGAAATTGGCATAGAAGTGTTTAGTCTAACGATCTTTAACCGAGAAATACCCATAGTCGCACCTTTGAGCCTTTGTACAGGGTCGAAGCTAATAATTCGAGAAAACATAAATTAGCCAAAGTCGAACACTTGCAGAATTTGTTCCACTCAGAAATTGGCATAGAAGTGTTTAGTCTAACGATCTTTAACTGAAAAATACCCAAAGTCGCACCTTTGAGCCTTTGTACAGGGTCGAGGCTAATAATTCGAGAAAACATAAATTTGCCAAAGTCGAAACCTTGCAGAATTTGTTCCACTCAGAAATTGGCATAGGAATACTCAGTCTATCGATCTTTAACCGAAAAATACCCATAGTCGCACCTTTGAACCTTTGTACAGGGTCGAGGCTAATAATTCGAGAAACATAAATTGGCCAAAGTCGAACACTTGCAGAATTTGTTCCACATCGAAATTGGCATAGAAGTGTTTAGTCTATCGATCTTTAACTGAAAAATACCCATAGTCGCACCTTTGAGCCTTTATACAGGGTCGAAGCTAATAATTCGAGAAAACATAAATTGGCCAAAGTCGAACACTTGCAGAATTTGTTCCACTCAGAAATTAGCATAGGAGTACTCAGTCTATCGATCTTTAACCGAAAAATACCCATAGTCGCACCTTTGAACCTTTGTACAGGGTCGAGGCTAATAATTCGAGAAACATAAATTGGCCAAAGTCGAACACTTGCAGAATTTGTTCCACATCGAAATTGGCATAGAAGTGTTTAGTCTATCGATCTTTAACCGAAAAATGCCCATAGTCGCACCTTTGAGGCTTTGTACAGGGTCGAAGCTAATAATTCGAGAAAACATAAATTGGCCAAAGTCGAAACCTTGCAGAATTTGTTCCACTCAGAAATTATCATAGAAGTGTTTAGTCTATCGACCTTTAACCGAAAAAAAACCCATAGTCGCACCTTTGAACCTTTGTACTGGGTCGAGGCTAATAATTCGAGAAAACATAAATTGGCCAAAGTCGAACACTTGCAGAATTTGGTCCACTCAGAAATTAGCATAGGAGTACTCAGTCAATCGATCTTTAACCGAAAAATACCCATAGTCGCACCTTTGAACCTTTGTACAGGGTCGAGGCTAATAATTCGAGAAACATAAATTGGCCAAAGTCGAACACTTGCAGAATTTGTTCCACTCAGAAATTAGCATAGGAGTACTCAGTATATCGATCTTTAACCGAAAAATACCCATAGTCGCACCTTTGAACCTTTGTACAGGGTCGAGGCTAATAATTCGAGAAACATAAATTCGCCAAAGTCGAACACTTGCAGAATTTGTTCCACATCGAAATTGGCATAGAAGTGTTTAGTCTATCGATCTTTAACCGAAAAATACCCATAGTCGCACCTTTGAGCCTTTGTACAGGGTCGAGGCTAATAATTCGAGAAAACATAAATTGGCCAAAGTCGAAACCTTGCAGAATTTGTTCCACTCAGAAATTATCATAGGAGTACTCAGTCTATCGATCTTTAACCGAAAAATACCCATAGTCGCACCTTTGAACCTTTGTACAGGGTCGAGGCTAATAATTCGAGAAACATAAATTGGACAAAGTCGAACACTTGCAGAATTTGTTCCACATCGAAATTGGCATAGAAGTGTTTAGTCTATCGATCTTTAACCGAAAAATACCCATAGTCGCACCTTTGAGCCTTTGTACATGGTCGAAGCTAATAATTCGAGAAAACATAAATTGGCCAAAGTCGAAACCTTGCAGAATTTGTTCCACTCAGAAATTATCATAGGAGTACTCAGTCTATCGATCTTTAACCGAAAAATACCCATAGTCGCACCTTTGAACCTTTGTACAGGGTCGAGGCTAATAATTCGAGAAACATAAATTGGCCAAATTCGAACACTTGCAGAATTTGTTCTACATCGAAATTGGCATAGAAGTGTTTAGTCTATCGATCTTTAACTGAAAAATACCCATAGTCGCACCTTTGAGCCTTTGTACAGGGTCGAGGCCAGTTATTCGAGAAAACATAAATTGGCCAAAGTCAAAACCTTGCAGAATTTGTTCCACATCGTAATTGGCATAGAAGTGTTTAGTCTATCGATTTTTAACCGAAAAATACCCATAGTCGCACCTTTGAGCCTTTGTACAGGGTCGAGTCTAATAATTCGAAAAATATAAATTGGCCAAAGTCGAACAAGTGCAGAATTTGTTCCACTCAGAAATTAGCATAGAAGTGTTTAGTCTATCGACCTTTAACCGACAAATACCCATAGTCGCACCTTTGAGCCTTTGTACAGGGTCGATGCTAATAATTCGAGAAACATAAATTGGCCAAAGTCGAACACTTGCAGAATTTGTTCCACATCGAAATTGGCATAGAAGTGTTTAGTCTATCGATCTTTAACCGAAAAATACCCATAGTCGCACCTTTGAGCCTTTGTACAGGGTCGAGGCTAATAATTCGAGAAAACATAAATTGGCCAAAGTCGAAACCTTGCAGAATTTGTTCCACATCGAAATTAGCATAGAAGTGTTTAGTCCATCGATCTTTAACCGAAAAATACCCATAGTCGCACCTTTGAGCCTTTGTACAGGGTCGAGGCCAGTTATTCGAGAAAACATAAATTGGCCAAAGTCGAAACCTTGCAGAATTTGTTCCACTCAGAAATTGGCATAGAAGTGTTTAGTCCATCGATCTTTAACCGAAAAATACCCATAGTCGCACCTTTGAGCCTTTGTACAGGGTCGAGGCCAGTTATTCGAGAAAACATAAATTGGCCAAAGTCGAAACCTTGCAGAATTTGTTCCACTCAGAAATTGGCATAGAAGTGTTTAGTCTAACGATCTTTAACCGAGAAATACCCATAGTCGCACCTTTGAGCCTTTGTACAGGGTCGAAGCTAATAATTCGAGAAAACATAAATTAGCCAAAGTCGAAACCTTGCAGAATTTGTTCCACTCAGAAATTGGCATAGGAGTACTCAGTCTATCGATCTTTAACCGAAAAATACCCATAGTCGCACCTTTGAACCTTTGTACAGGGTCGAGGCTAATAATTCGAGAAACATAAATTGGCCAAAGTCGAACACTTGCAGAATTTGTTCCACATCGAAATTGGCATAGAAGTGTTTAGTCTATCGATCTTTAACTGAAAAATACCCATAGTCGCACCTTTGAGCCTTTATACAGGGTCGAAGCTAATAATTCGAGAAAACATAAATTGGCCAAAGTCGAACACTTGCAGAATTTCTTCCACTCAGAAATTAGCATAGGAGTACTCAGTCTATCGATCTTTAACCGAAAAATACCCATAGTCGCACCTTTGAACCTTTGTACAGGGTCGAGGCTAATAATTCGTGAAACATAAATTGGCCAAAGTCGAACACTTGCAGAATTTGTTCCACATCGAAATTGGCATAGAAGTGTTTAGTCTATCGATCTTTAACCGAAAAATACCCATAGTCGCACCTTTGAGCCTTTGTACAGGGTCGAAGCTAATAATTCGAGAAAACATAAATTGGCCAAAGTCGAAACCTTGCAGAATTTGTTCCACTCAGAAATTATCATAGAAGTGTTTAGTCTATCGACCTTTAACCGAAAAAAAACCCATAGTCGCACCTTTGAACCTTTGTACAGGGTCGAGGCTAATAATTCGAGAAAACATAAAATGGCCAAAGTCGAACACTTGCAGAATTTGGTCCACTCAGAAATTAGCATAGGAGTACTCAGTCAATCGATCTTTAACCGAAAAATACCCATAGTCGCACCTTTGAACCTTTGTACAGGGTCGAGGCTAATAATTCGAGAAACATAAATTGGCCAAAGTCGAACACTTGCAGAATTTGTTCCACTCAGAAATTAGCATAGGAGTACTCAGTCTATCGATCTTTAACCGAAAAATACCCATAGTCGCACCTTTGAACCTTTGTACAGGGTCGAGGCTAATAATTCGAGAAACATAAATTCGCCAAAGTCGAACACTTGCAGAATTTGTTCCACATCGAAATTGGCATAGAAGTGTTTAGTCTATCGATCTTTAACCGAAAAATACCCATTGTCGCACCTTTGAGCCTTTGTACAGGGTCGAGGCTAATAATTCGAGAAAACATAAATTGGCCAAAGTCGAAACCTTGCAGAATTTGTTCCACTCAGAAATTATCATAGGAGTACTCAGTCTATCGATCTTTAACCGAAAAATACCCATAGTCGCACCTTTGAACCTTTGTACAGGGCCGAGGCCAGTTATTCGAGAAAACATAAATTGGCCAAAGTCAAAACCTTGCAGAATTTGTTCCACATCGTAATTGGCATAGAAGTGTTTAGTCTATCGATCTTTAACCGAAAAATACCCATAGTCGCACCTTTGAGCCTTTGTACAGGGTCGAGGCTAATAATTCGAAAAATATAAATTGGCCAAAGTCGAACAAGTGCAGAATTTGTTCCACTCAGAAATTAGCATAGAAGTGTTTAGTCTATCGACCTTTAACCGAAAAATACCCATAGTCGCACCTTTGAGTCTTTGTACAGGGTCGATGCTAATAATTCGAGAAAACATAAATTGGCCAAAGTCGAAACCTTGCAGAATTTGTTCCACTCAGAAATTGGCATAGAAGTGTTTAGTTTAACGATCTTTAACTGAAAAATACCCATAGTCGCACCTTTGAGCCTTTGTACAGGGTCGAGGCTAATAATTCGAGAAAACATAAATTGGCCAAAGTCGAACACTTGCAGAATTTGTTCCACATCGAAATTAGCATAGAAGTGTTTAGTCCATCGATCTTTAACCGAAAAATACCCATAGTCGCACCTTTGAGCCTTTGTACAGGGTCGAGGCCAGTTATTCGAGAAAACATAAATTGGTCAAAGTCGAAACCTTGCAGAATTTGTTCCACTCAGAAATTGGCATAGAAGTGTTTAGTCTAACGATCTTTAACCGAGAAATACCCATAGTCGCACCTTTGAGCCTTTGTACAGGGTCGAAGCTAATAATTCGAGAAAACATAAATTAGCCAAAGTCGAACACTTGCAGAATTTGTTCCACTCAGAAATTGGCATAGAAGTGTTTAGTCTAACGATCTTTAACTGAAAAATACCCATAGTCGCACCTTTGAGCCTTTGTACAGGGTCGAGGCTAATAATTCGAGAAAACATAAATTTGCCAAAGTCGAAACCTTGCAGAATTTGTTCCACTCAGAAATTGGCATAGGAGTACTCAGTCTATCGATCTTTAACCGAAAAATACCCATAGTCGCACCTTTGTACAGGGTCGAGGCTAATAATTCGAGAAACATAAATTGGCCAAAGTCGAACACTTGCAGAATTTGTTCCACATCGAAATTGGCAGAGAAGTGTTTAGTCTATCGATCTTTAACTGAAAAATACCCATAGTCGCACCTTTGAGCCTTTATACAGGGTCGAGGCTAATAATTCGAGAAACATAAATTGGCCAAAGTCGAACACTTGCAGAATTTGTCCCACATCGAAATTGGCATAGAAGTGTTTAGTCTATCGATCTTTAACCGAAAAATACCCATAGTCGCACCTTTGAGCCTTTGTACAGGGTCGAAGCTAATAATTCGAGAAAACATAAATTGGCCAAAGTCGAACACTTGCAGAATTTGTTCCACTCAGAAATTGGCATAGAAGTGTTTAGTCTAACGATCTTTAACTGCAAAATATCCATAGTCGCACCTTTGAGCCTTTGTACAGGGTCGAGGCTAATAATTCGAGAAAACATAAATTTGCCAAAGTCGAACACTTGCAGAATTTGTTCCACTCAGAAATTGGCATAGGAGTACTCAGTCTATCGATCTTTAACCGAAAAATACCCATAGTCGCACCTTTGAACCTTTGTACAGGGTCGAGGCTAATAATTCGAGAAACATAAATTGGCCAAAGTCGAACACTTGCAGAATTTGTTCCACATCGAAATTGGCATAGAAGTGTTTAGTCTATCGATCTTTAACTGAAAAATACCCATAGTCGCACCTTTGAGCCTTTGTACAGGGTCGAAGCTAATAATTCGAGAAAACATAAATTGGCCAAAGTCGAAACCTTGCAGAATTTGTTCCACTCAGAAATTATCATAGAAGTGTTTAGTCTATCGACCTTTAACCGAAAAAAAACCCATAGTCGCACCTTTGAACCTTTGTACAGGGTCGAGGCTAATAATTCGAGAAAACATAAAATGGCCAAAGTCGAACACTTGCAGAATTTGGTCCACTCAGAAATTAGCATAGGAGTACTCAGTCTATCGATCTTTAACCGAAAAATACCCATAGTCGCACCTTTGAACCTTTGTACAGGGTCGAGGCTAATAATTCGAGAAACATAAATTCGCCAAAGTCGAACACTTGCAGAATTTGTTCCACATCGAAATTGGCATAGAAGTGTTTAGTCTAACGATCTTTAACCGAAAAATACCCATAGTCGCACCTTTGAGCCTTTGTACAGGGTCGAGGCTAATAATTCGAGAAAACAAAAATTGGCCAAAGTCGAAACCTTGCAGAATTTGTTCCACTCAGAAATTATCATAGGAGTACTCAGTCTATCGATCTTTAACCGAAAAATACCCATAGTCGCACCTTTGAACCTTTGTACAGGGTCGAGGCCAGTTATTCGAGAAAACATAAATTGGCCAAAGTCAAAACCTTGCAGAATTTGTTCCACTCAGAAATTATCATAGGAGTACTCAGTCTATCGATCTTTAACCGAAAAATACCCATAGTCGCACCTTTGAACCTTTGTACAGGGTCGAGGCTAATAATTCGAGAAACATAAATTGGCCAAATTCGAACACTTGCAGAATTTGTTCTACATCGAAATTGGCATAGAAGTGTTTAGTCTATCGATCTTTAACTGAAAAATACCCATAGTCGCACCTTTGAGCCTTTGTACAGGGTCGAGGCCAGTTATTCGAGAAAACATAAATTGGCCAAAGTCAAAACCTTGCAGAATTTGTTCCACATCGTAATTGGCATAGAAGTGTTTAGTCTATCGATCTTTAACCGAAAAATACCCATAGTCGCACCTTTGAGCCTTTGTACAGGGTCGAGTCTAATAATTCGAAAAATATAAATTGGCCAAAGTCGAACAAGTGCAGAATTTGTTCCACTCAGAAATTAGCATAGAAGTGTTTAGTCTATCGACCTTTAACCGAAAAATACCCATAGTCGCACCTTTGAGCCTTTGTACAGGGTCGATGCTAATAATTCGAGAAACATAAATTGGCCAAAGTCGAACACTTGCAGAATTTGTTCCACATCGAAATTGGCATAGAAGTGTTTAGTCTATCGATCTTTAACCGAAAAATACCCATAGTCGCACCTTTGAGCCTTTGTACAGGGTCGAGGCTAATAATTCGAGAAAACATAAATTGGCCAAAGTCGAAACCTTGCAGAATTTGTTCCACATCGAAATGAGCATAGAAGTGTTTAGTCCATCGATCTTTAACCGAAAAATACCCATAGTCGCACCTTTGAGCCTTTGTACAGGGTCGAGGCCAGTTATTCGAGAAAACATAAATTGGCCAAAGTCGAAACCTTGCAGAATTTGTTCCACTCAGAAATTGGCATAGAAGTGTTTAGTCCATCGATCTTTAACCGAAAAATACCCATAGTCGCACCTTTGAGCCTTTGTACAGGGTCGAGGCCAGTTATTCGAGAAAACATAAATTGGCCAAAGTCGAAACCTTGCAGAATTTGTTCCACTCAGAAATTGGCATAGAAGTATTTAGTCTAACGATCTTTAACCGAGAAATACCCATAGTCGCACCTTTGAGCCTTTGTACAGGGTCGAAGCTAATAATTCGAGAAAACATAAATTAGCCAAAGTCGAACACTTGCAGAATTTGTTCCACTCAGAAATTGGCATAGAAGTGTTTAGTCTAACGATCTTTAACTGAAAAATACCCATAGTCGCACCTTTGAGCCTTTGTACAGGGTCGAGGCTAATAATTCGAGAAAACATAAATTTGCCAAAGTCGAAACCTTGCAGAATTTGTTCCACTCAGAAATTGGCATAGGAGTACTCAGTCTATCGATCTTTAACCGAAAAATACCCATAGTCGCACCTTTGAACCTTTGTACAGGGTCGAGGCTAATAATTCGAGAAACATAAATTGGCCAAAGTCGAACACTTGCAGAATTTGTTCCACATCGAAATTGGCATAGAAGTGTTTAGTCTATCGATCTTTAACTGAAAAATACCCATAGTCGCACCTTTGAGCCTTTATACAGGGTCGAAGCTAATAATTCGAGAAAACATAAATTGGCCAAAGTCGAACACTTGCAGAATTTGTTCCACTCAGAAATTAGCATAGGAGTACTCAGTCTATCGATCTTTAACCGAAAAATACCCATAGTCGCACCTTTGAACCTTTGTACAGGGTCGAGGCTAATAATTCGAGAAACATAAATTGGCCAAAGTCGAACACTTGCAGAATTTGTTCCACATCGAAATTGGCATAGAAGTGTTTAGTCTATCGATCTTTAACCGAAAAATACCCATAGTCGCACCTTTGAGCCTTTGTACAGGGTCGAAGCTAATAATTCGAGAAAACATAAATTGGCCAAAGTCGAAACCTTGCAGAATTTGTTCCACTCAGAAATTATCATAGAAGTGTTTAGTCTATCGACCTTTAACCGAAAAAAAACCCATAGTCGTACCTTTGAACCTTTGTACAGGGTCGAGGCTAATAATTCGAGAAAACATAAAATGGCCAAAGTCGAACACTTGCAGAATTTGGTCCACTCAGAAATTAGCATAGGAGTACTCAGTCAATCGATCTTTAACCGAAAAATACCCATAGTCGCACCTTTGAACCTTTGTACAGGGTCGAGGCTAATAATTCGAGAAACATAAATTGGCCAAAGTCGAACACTTGCAGAATTTGTTCCACTCAGAAATTAGCATAGGAGTACTCAGTCTATCGATCTTTAACCGAAAAATACCCATAGTCGCACCTTTGAACCTTTGTACAGGGTCGAGGCTAATAATTCGAGAAACATAAATTCGCCAAATTCGAACACTTGCAGAATTTGTTCCACATCGAAATTGGCATAGAAGTGTTTAGTCTATCGATCTTTAACCGAAAAATACCCATTGTCGCACCTTTGAGCCTTTGTACAGGGTCGAGGCTAATAATTCGAGAAAACATAAATTGGCCAAAGTCGAAACCTTGCAGAATTTGTTCCACTCAGAAATTATCATAGGAGTACTCAGTCTATCGATCTTTAACCGAAAAATACCCATAGTCGCACCTTTGAACCTTTGTACAGGGCCGAGGCCAGTTATTCGAGAAAACATAAATTGGCCAAAGTCAAAACCTTGCAGAATTTGTTCCACATCGTAATTGGCATAGAAGTGTTTAGTCTATCGATCTTTAACCGAAAAATACCCATAGTCGCACCTTTGAGCCTTTGTACAGGGTCGAGGCTAATAATTCGAAAAATATAAATTGGCCAAAGTCGAACAAGTGCAGAATTTGTTCCACTCAGAAATTAGCATAGAAGTGTTTAGTCTATCGACCTTTAACCGAAAAATACCCATAGTCGCACCTTTGAGCCTTTGTACAGGGTCGAAGCTAATAATTCGAGAAAACATAAATTAGCCAAAGTCGAACACTTGCAGAATTTGTTCCACTCAGAAATTGGCATAGAAGTGTTTAGTCTAACGATCTTTAACTGAAAAATACCCACAGTCGCACCTTTGAGCCTTTGTACAGGGTCGAGGCTAATAATTCGAGAAAACATAAATTTGCCAAAGTCGAAACCTTGCAGAATTTGTTCCACTCAGAAATTGGCATAGGAGTACTCAGTCTATCGATCTTTAACCGAAAAATACCCATAGTCGCACCTTTGAACCTTTGTACAGGGTCGAGGCTAATAATTCGAGAAACATAAATTGGCCAAAGTCGAACACTTGCAGAATTTGTTCCACATCGAAATTGGCATAGAAGTGTTTAGTCTATCGATCTTTAACTGAAAAATACCCATAGTCGCACCTTTGAGCCTTTATACAGGGTCGAAGCTAATAATTCGAGAAAACATAAATTGGCCAAAGTCGAACACTTGCAGAATTTGTTCCACTCAGAAATTAGCATAGGAGTACTCAGTCAATCGATCTTTAACCGAAAAATACCCATAGTCGCACCTTTGAACCTTTGTACAGGGTCGAGGCTAATAATTCGAGAAACATAAATTGGCCAAAGTCGAACACTTGCAGAATTTGTTCCACTCAGAAATTAGCATAGGAGTACTCAGTCAATCGATCTTTAACCGAAAAATACCCATAGTCGCACCTTTGAACCTTTGTACAGGGTCGAGGCTAATAATTCGAGAAACATAAATTCGCCAAAGTCGAACACTTGCAGAATTTGTTCCACATCGAAATTGGCATAGAAGTGTTTAGTCTATCGATCTTTAACCGAAAAATACCCATAGTCGCACCTTTGAGCCTTTGTACAGGGTCGAGGCTAATAATTCGAGAAAACATAAATTGGCCAAAGTCGAAACCTTGCAGAATTTGTTCCACTCAGAAATTATCATAGGAGTACTCAGTCTATCGATCTTTAACCGAAAAATACCCATAGTCGCACCTTTGAACCTTTGTACAGGGTCGAGGCTAATAATTCGAGAAACATAAATTGGACAAAGTCGAACACTTGCAGAATTTGTTCCACATCGAAATTGGCATAGAAGTGTTTAGTCTATCGATCTTTAACCGAAAAATACCCATAGTCGCACCTTTGAGCCTTTGTACATGGTCGAAGCTAATAATTCGAGAAAACATAAATTGGCCAAAGTCGAAACCTTGCAGAATTTGTTCCACTCAGAAATTATCATAGGAGTACTCAGTCTATCGATCTTTAACCGAAAAATACCCATAGTCGCACCTTTGAACCTTTGTACAGGGTCGAGGCTAATAATTCGAGAAACATAAATTGGCCAAATTCGAACACTTGCAGAATTTGTTCTACATCGAAATTGGCATAGAAGTGTTTAGTCTATCGATCTTTAACTGAAAAATACCCATAGTCGCACCTTTGAGCCTTTGTACAGGGTCGAGGCCAGTTATTCGAGAAAACATAAATTGGCCAAAGTCAAAACCTTGCAGAATTTGTTCCACATCGTAATTGGCATAGAAGTGTTTAGTCTATCGATCTTTAACCGAAAAATACCCATAGTCGCACCTTTGAGCCTTTGTACAGGGTCGAGTCTAATAATTCGAAAAATATAAATTGGCCAAAGTCGAACAAGTGCAGAATTTGTTCCACTCAGAAATTAGCATAGAAGTGTTTAGTCTATCGACCTTTAACCGAAAAATACCCATAGTCGCACCTTTGAGCCTTTGTACAGGGTCGAGGCTAATAATTCGAGAAAACATAAATTGGCCAAAGTCGAAACCTTGCAGAATTTGTTCCACATCGAAATTAGCATAGAAGTGTTTAGTCCATCGATCTTTAACCGAAAAATACCCATAGTCGCACCTTTGAGCCTTTGTACAGGGTCGAGGCCAGTTATTCGAGAAAACATAAATTGGCCAAAGTCGAAACCTTGCAGAATTTGTTCCACTCAGAAATTGGCATAGAAGTGTTTAGTCCATCGATCTTTAACCGAAAAATACCCATAGTCGCACCTTTGAGCCTTTGTACAGGGTCGAGGCCAGTTATTCGAGAAAACATAAATTGGCCAAAGTCGAAACCTTGCAGAATTTGTTCCACTCAGAAATTGGCATAGAAGTGTTTAGTCTAACGATCTTTAACCGAGAAATACCCATAGTCGCACCTTTGAGCCTTTGTACAGGGTCGAAGCTAATAATTCGAGAAAACATAAATTAGCCAAAGTCGAACACTTGCAGAATTTGTTCCACTCAGAAATTGGCATAGAAGTGTTTAGTCTAACGATCTTTAACTGAAAAATACCCATAGTCGCACCTTTGAGCCTTTGTACAGGGTCGAGTCTAATAATTCGAAAAATATAAATTGGCCAAAGTCGAACACTTGCAGAATTTGTTCCACTCAGAAATTGGCATAGAAGTGTTTAGTCTAACGATCTTTAACTGAAAAATACCCATAGTCGCACCTTTGAGCCTTTGTACAGGGTCGAGGCTAATAATTCGAGAAAACATAAATTTGCCAAAGTCGAAACCTTGCAGAATTTGTTCCACTCAGAAATTGGCATAGGAGTACTCAGTCTATCGATCTTTAACCGAAAAATACCCATAGTCGCACCTTTGAACCTTTGTACAGGGTCGAGGCTAATAATTCGAGAAACATAAATTGGCCAAAGTCGAACACTTGCAGAATTTGTTCCACATCGAAATTGGCATAGAAGTGTTTAGTCTATCGATCTTTAACTGAAAAATACCCATAGTCGCACCTTTGAGCCTTTATACAGGGTCGAAGCTAATAATTCGAGAAAACATAAATTGGCCAAAGTCGAACACTTGCAGAATTTGTTCCACTCAGAAATTAGCATAGGAGTACTCAGTCTATCGATCTTTAACCGAAAAATACCCATAGTCGCACCTTTGAACCTTTGTACAGGGTCGAGGCTAATAATTCGAGAAACATAAATTGGCCAAAGTCGAACACTTGCAGAATTTGTTCCACATCGAAATTGGCATAGAAGTGTTTAGTCTATCGATCTTTCACCGAAAAATACCCATAGTCGCACCTTTGAGCCTTTGTACAGGGTCGAAGCTAATAATTCGAGAAAACATAAATTGGCCAAAGTCGAAACCTTGCAGAATTTGTTCCACTCAGAAATTATCATAGAAGTGTTTAGTCTATCGACCTTTAACCGAAAAAAAACCCATAGTCGCACCTTTGAACCTTTGTACAGGGTCGAGGCTAATAATTCGAGAAAACATAAAATGGCCAAAGTCGAACACTTGCAGAATTTGGTCCACTCAGAAATTAGCATAGGAGTACTCAGTCAATCGATCTTTAACCGAAAAATACCCATAGTCGCACCTTTGAACCTTTGTACAGGGTCGAGGCTAATAATTCGAGAAACATAAATTCGCCAAAGTCGAACACTTGCAGAATTTGTTCCACATCGAAATTGGCATAGAAGTGTTTAGTCTATCGATCTTTAACCGAAAAATACCCATTGTCGCACCTTTGAGCCTTTGTACAGGGTCGAGGCTAATAATTCGAGAAAACATAAATTGGCCAAAGTCGAAACCTTGCAGAATTTGTTCCACTCAGAAATTATCATAGGAGTACTCAGTCTATCGATCTTTAACCGAAAAATACCCATAGTCGCACCTTTGAACCTTTGTACAGGGCCGAGGCCAGTTATTCGAGAAAACATAAATTGGCCAAAGTCGAAACCTTGCAGAATTTGTTCCACTCAGAAATTGGCATAGAAGTGTTTAGTTTAACGATCTTTAACTGAAAAATACCCATAGTCGCACCTTTGAGCCTTTGTACAGGGTCGAGGCTAATAATTCGAGAAAACATAAATTGGCCAAAGTCGAACACTTGCAGAATTTGTTCCACATCGAAATTAGCATAGAAGTGTTTAGTCCATCGATCTTTAACCGAAAAATACCCATAGTCGCACCTTTGAGCCTTTGTACAGGGTCGAGGCCAGTTATTCGAGAAAACATAAATTGGCCAAAGTCGAAACCTTGCAGAATTTGTTCCACTCAGAAATTGGCATAGAAGTGTTTAGTCTAACGATCTTTAACCGAGAAATACCCATAGTCGCACCTTTGAGCCTTTGTACAGGGTCGAAGCTAATAATTCGAGAAAACATAAATTAGCCAAAGTCGAACACTTGCAGAATTTGTTCCACTCAGAAATTGGCATAGAAGTGTTTAGTCTAACGATCTTTAACTGAAAAATACCCATAGTCGCACCTTTGAGCCTTTGTACAGGGTCGAGGCTAATAATTCGAGAAAACATAAATTTGCCAAAGTCGAAACCTTGCAGAATTTGTTCCACTCAGAAATTGGCATAGGAGTACTCAGTCTATCGATCTTTAACCGAAAAATACCCATAGTCGCACCTTTGTACAGGGTCGAGGCTAATAATTCGAGAAACATAAATTGGCCAAAGTCGAACACTTGCAGAATTTGTTCCACATCGAAATTGGCAGAGAAGTGTTTAGTCTATCGATCTTTAACTGAAAAATACCCATAGTCGCACCTTTGAGCCTTTATACAGGGTCGAGGCTAATAATTCGAGAAACATAAATTGGCCAAAGTCGAACACTTGCAGAATTTGTCCCACATCGAAATTGGCATAGAAGTGTTTAGTCTATCGATCTTTAACCGAAAAATACCCATAGTCGCACCTTTGAGCCTTTGTACAGGGTCGAAGCTAATAATTCGAGAAAACATAAATTGGCCAAAGTCGAACACTTGCAGAATTTGTTCCACTCAGAAATTGGCATAGAAGTGTTTAGTCTAACGATCTTTAACTGCAAAATATCCATAGTCGCACCTTTGAGCCTTTGTACAGGGTCGAGCTAATAATTCGAGAAAACATAAATTTGCCAAAGTCGAACACTTGCAGAATTTGTTCCACTCAGAAATTGGCATAGGAGTACTCAGTCTATCGATCTTTAACCGAAAAATACCCATAGTCGCACCTTTGAACCTTTGTACAGGGTCGAGGCTAATAATTCGAGAAACATAAATTGGCCAAAGTCGAACACTTGCAGAATTTGTTCCACATCGAAATTGGCATAGAAGTGTTTAGTCTATCGATCTTTAACTGAAAAATACCCATAGTCGCACCTTTGAGCCTTTGTACAGGGTCGAGGCTAATAATTCGAGAAACATAAATTGGCCAAAGTCGAACACTTGCAGAATTTGTTCCACATCGAAATTGGCATAGAAGTGTTTAGTCTATCGATCTTTAACTGAAAAATACCCATAGTCGCACCTTTGAGCCTTTGTACAGGGTCGAGGCCAGTTATTCGAGAAAACATAAATTGGCCAAAGTCAAAACCTTGCAGAATTTGTTCCACATCGTAATTGGCATAGAAGTGTTTAGTCTATCGATCTTTAACCGAAAAATACCCATAGTCGCACCTTTGAGCCTTTGTACAGGGTCGAGTCTAATAATTCGAAAAATATAAATTGGCCAAAGTCGAACAAGTGCAGAATTTGTTCCACTCAGAAATTGGCATAGAAGTGTTTAGTCCATCGATCTTTAACCGAAAAATACCCATAGTCGCACCTTTGAGCCTTTGTACAGGGTCGAGGCCAGTTATTCGAGAAAACATAAATTGGCCAAAGTCGAAACCTTGCAGAATTTGTTCCACTCAGAAATTGGCATAGAAGTGTTTAGTCTAACGATCTTTAACCGAGAAATACCCATAGTCGCACCTTTGAGCCTTTGTACAGGGTCGAAGCTAATAATTCGAGAAAACATAAATTAGCCAAAGTCGAACACTTGCAGAATTTGTTCCACTCAGAAATTGGCATAGAAGTGTTTAGTCTAACGATCTTTAACTGAAAAATACCCATAGTCGCACCTTTGAGCCTTTGTACAGGGTCGAGGCTAATAATTCGAGAAAACATAAATTTGCCAAAGTCGAAACCTTGCAGAATTTGTTCCACTCAGAAATTGGCATAGGAGTACTCAGTCTATCGATCTTTAACCGAAAAATACCCATAGTCGCACCTTTGAACCTTTGTACAGGGTCGAGGCTAATAATTCGAGAAACATAAATTGGCCAAAGTCGAACACTTGCAGAATTTGTTCCACATCGAAATTGGCATAGAAGTGTTTAGTCTATCGATCTTTAACTGAAAAATACCCATAGTCGCACCTTTGAGCCTTTATACAGGGTCGAAGCTAATAATTCGAGAAAACATAAATTGGCCAAAGTCGAACACTTGCAGAATTTGTTCCACTCAGAAATTAGCATAGGAGTACTCAGTCTATCGATCTTTAACCGAAAAATACCCATAGTCGCACCTTTGAACCTTTGTACAGGGTCGAGGCTAATAATTCGAGAAACATAAATTGGTCAAAGTCGAACACTTGCAGAATTTGTTCCACATCGAAATTGGCATAGAAGTGTTTAGTCTATCGATCTTTAACCGAAAAATACCCATAGTCGCACCTTTGAGCCTTTGTACAGGGTCGAAGCTAATAATTCGAGAAAACATAAATTGGCCAAAGTCGAAACCTTGCAGAATTTGTTCCACTCAGAAATTATCATAGAAGTGTTTAGTCTATCGACCTTTAACCGAAAAAAAACCCATAGTCGTACCTTTGAACCTTTGTACAGGGTCGAGGCTAATAATTCGAGAAAACATAAAATGGCCAAAGTCGAACACTTGCAGAATTTGGTCCACTCAGAAATTAGCATAGGAGTACTCAGTCAATCGATCTTTAACCGAAAAATACCCATAGTCGCACCTTTGAACCTTTGTACAGGGTCGAGGCTAATAATTCGAGAAACATAAATTGGCCAAAGTCGAACACTTGCAGAATTTGTTCCACTCAGAAATTAGCATAGGAGTACTCAGTCTATCGATCTTTAACCGAAAAATACCCATAGTCGCACCTTTGAACCTTTGTACAGGGTCGAGGCTAATAATTCGAGAAACATAAATTCGCCAAATTCGAACACTTGCAGAATTTGTTCCACATCGAAATTGGCATAGAAGTGTTTAGTCTATCGATCTTTAACCGAAAAATACCCATTGTCGCACCTTTGAGCCTTTGTACAGGGTCGAGGCTAATAATTCGAGAAAACATAAATTGGCCAAAGTCGAAACCTTGCAGAATTTGTTCCACTCAGAAATTATCATAGGAGTACTCAGTCTATCGATCTTTAACCGAAAAATACCCATAGTCGCACCTTTGAACCTTTGTACAGGGCCGAGGCCAGTTATTCGAGAAAACATAAATTGGCCAAAGTCAAAACCTTGCAGAATTTGTTCCACATCGTAATTGGCATAGAAGTGTTTAGTCTATCGATCTTTAACCGAAAAATACCCATAGTCGCACCTTTGAGCCTTTGTACAGGGTCGAGGCTAATAATTCGAAAAATATAAATTGGCCAAAGTCGAACAAGTGCAGAATTTGTTCCACTCAGAAATTAGCATAGAAGTGTTTAGTCTATCGACCTTTAACCGAAAAATACCCATAGTCGCACCTTTGAGCCTTTGTACAGGGTCGAAGCTAATAATTCGAGAAAACATAAATTAGCCAAAGTCGAACACTTGCAGAATTTGTTCCACTCAGAAATTGGCATAGAAGTGTTTAGTCTAACGATCTTTAACTGAAAAATACCCATAGTCGCACCTTTGAGCCTTTGTACAGGGTCGAGGCTAATAATTCGAGAAAACATAAATTTGCCAAAGTCGAAACCTTGCAGAATTTGTTCCACTCAGAAATTGGCATAGGAGTACTCAGTCTATCGATCTTTAACCGAAAAATACCCATAGTCGCACCTTTGAACCTTTGTACAGGGTCGAGGCTAATAATTCGAGAAACATAAATTGGCCAAAGTCGAACACTTGCAGAATTTGTTCCACATCGAAATTGGCATAGAAGTGTTTAGTCTATCGATCTTTAACTGAAAAATACCCATAGTCGCACCTTTGAGCCTTTATACAGGGTCGAAGCTAATAATTCGAGAAAACATAAATTGGCCAAAGTCGAACACTTGCAGAATTTGTTCCACTCAGAAATTAGCATAGGAGTACTCAGTCAATCGATCTTTAACCGAAAAATACCCATAGTCGCACCTTTGAACCTTTGTACAGGGTCGAGGCTAATAATTCGAGAAACATAAATTGGCCAAAGTCGAACACTTGCAGAATTTGTTCCACTCAGAAATTAGCATAGGAGTACTCAGTCAATCGATCTTTAACCGAAAAATACCCATAGTCGCACCTTTGAACCTTTGTACAGGGTCGAGGCTAATAATTCGAGAAACATAAATTGGCCAAAGTCGAACACTTGCAGAATTTGTTCCACTCAGAAATTAGCATAGGAGTACTCAGTATATCGATCTTTAACCGAAAAATACCCATAGTCGCACCTTTGAACCTTTGTACAGGGTCGAGGCTAATAATTCGAGAAACATAAATTGGACAAAGTCGAACACTTGCAGAATTTGTTCCACATCGAAATTGGCATAGAAGTGTTTAGTCTATCGATCTTTAACCGAAAAATACCCATAGTCGCACCTTTGAGCCTTTGTACATGGTCGAAGCTAATAATTCGAGAAAACATAAATTGGCCAAAGTCGAAACCTTGCAGAATTTGTTCCACTCAGAAATTATCATAGGAGTACTCAGTCTATCGATCTTTAACCGAAAAATACCCATAGTCGCACCTTTGAACCTTTGTACAGGGTCGAGGCTAATAATTCGAGAAACATAAATTGGCCAAATTCGAACACTTGCAGAATTTGTTCTACATCGAAATTGGCATAGAAGTGTTTAGTCTATCGATCTTTAACTGAAAAATACCCATAGTCGCACCTTTGAGCCTTTGTACAGGGTCGAGGCCAGTTATTCGAGAAAACATAAATTGGCCAAAGTCAAAACCTTGCAGAATTTGTTCCACATCGTAATTGGCATAGAAGTGTTTAGTCTATCGATCTTTAACCGAAAAATACCCATAGTCGCACCTTTGAGCCTTTGTACAGGGTCGAGTCTAATAATTCGAAAAATATAAATTGGCCAAAGTCGAACAAGTGCAGAATTTGTTCCACTCAGAAATTAGCATAGAAGTGTTTAGTCTATCGACCTTTAACCGAAAAATACCCATAGTCGCACCTTTGAGCCTTTGTACAGGGTCGATGCTAATAATTCGAGAAACATAAATTGGCCAAAGTCGAACACTTGCAGAATTTGTTCCACATCGAAATTGGCATAGAAGTGTTTAGTCTATCGATCTTTAACCGAAAAATACCCATAGTCGCACCTTTGAGCCTTTGTACAGGGTCGAGGCTAATAATTCGAGAAAACATAAATTGGCCAAAGTCGAAACCTTGCAGAATTTGTTCCACATCGAAATTAGCATAGAAGTGTTTAGTCCATCGATCTTTAACCGAAAAATACCCATAGTCGCACCTTTGAGCCTTTGTACAGGGTCGAGGCCAGTTATTCGAGAAAACATAAATTGGCCAAAGTCGAAACCTTGCAGAATTTGTTCCACTCAGAAATTGGCATAGAAGTGTTTAGTCCATCGATCTTTAACCGAAAAATACCCATAGTCGCACCTTTGAGCCTTTGTACAGGGTCGAGGCCAGTTATTCGAGAAAACATAAATTGGCCAAAGTCGAAACCTTGCAGAATTTGTTCCACTCAGAAATTGGCATAGAAGTGTTTAGTCTAACGATCTTTAACCGAGAAATACCCATAGTCGCACCTTTGAGCCTTTGTACAGGGTCGAAGCTAATAATTCGAGAAAACATAAATTAGCCAAAGTCGAACACTTGCAGAATTTGTTCCACTCAGAAATTGGCATAGAAGTGTTTAGTCTAACGATCTTTAACTGAAAAATACCCATAGTCGCACCTTTGAGCCTTTATACAGGGTCGAAGCTAATAATTCGAGAAAACATAAATTGGCCAAAGTCGAACACTTGCAGAATTTGTTCCACTCAGAAATTAGCATAGGAGTACTCAGTCTATCGATTTTTAACCGAAAAATACCCATAGTCGCACCTTTGAACCTTTGTACAGGGTCGAGGCTAATAATTCGAGAAACATAAATTGGCCAAAGTCGAACACTTGCAGAATTTGTTCCACATCGAAATTGGCATAGAAGTGTTTAGTCTATCGATCTTTAACTGAAAAATACCCATAGTCGCACCTTTGAGCCTTTATACAGGGTCGAAGCTAATAATTCGAGAAAACATAAATTGGCCAAAGTCGAACACTTGCAGAATTTGTTCCACTCAGAAATTAGCATAGGAGTACTCAGTCTATCGATCTTTAACCGAAAAATACCCATAGTCGCACCTTTGAACCTTTGTACAGGGTCGAGGCTAATAATTCGAGAAACATAAATTGGCCAAAGTCGAACACTTGCAGAATTTGTTCCACATCGAAATTGGCATAGAAGTGTTTAGTCTATCGATCTTTAACCGAAAAATACCCATAGTCGCACCTTTGAGCCTTTGTACAGGGTCGAAGCTAATAATTCGAGAAAACATAAATTGGCCAAAGTCGAAACCTTGCAGAATTTGTTCCACTCAGAAATTATCATAGAAGTGTTTAGTCTATCGACCTTTAACCGAAAAAAAACCCATAGTCGTACCTTTGAACCTTTGTACAGGGTCGAGGCTAATAATTCGAGAAAACATAAAATGGCCAAAGTCGAACACTTGCAGAATTTGGTCCACTCAGAAATTAGCATAGGAGTACTCAGTCAATCGATCTTTAACCGAAAAATACCCATAGTCGCACCTTTGAACCTTTGTACAGGGTCGAGGCTAATAATTCGAGAAACATAAATTGGCCAAAGTCGAACACTTGCAGAATTTGTTCCACTCAGAAATTAGCATAGGAGTACTCAGTCTATCGATCTTTAACCGAAAAATACCCATAGTCGCACCTTTGAACCTTTGTACAGGGTCGAGGCTAATAATTCGAGAAACATAAATTCGCCAAATTCGAACACTTGCAGAATTTGTTCCACATCGAAATTGGCATAGAAGTGTTTAGTCTATCGATCTTTAACCGAAAAATACCCATTGTCGCACCTTTGAGCCTTTGTACAGGGTCGAGGCTAATAATTCGAGAAAACATAAATTGGCCAAAGTCGAAACCTTGCAGAATTTGTTCCACTCAGAAATTATCATAGGAGTACTCAGTCTATCGATCTTTAACCGAAAAATACCCATAGTCGCACCTTTGAACCTTTGTACAGGGCCGAGGCCAGTTATTCGAGAAAACATAAATTGGCCAAAGTCAAAACCTTGCAGAATTTGTTCCACATCGTAATTGGCATAGAAGTGTTTAGTCTATCGATCTTTAACCGAAAAATACCCATAGTCGCACCTTTGAGCCTTTGTACAGGGTCGAGGCTAATAATTCGAAAAATATAAATTGGCCAAAGTCGAACAAGTGCAGAATTTGTTCCACTCAGAAATTAGCATAGAAGTGTTTAGTCTATCGACCTTTAACCGAAAAATACCCATAGTCGCACCTTTGAGCCTTTGTACAGGGTCGAAGCTAATAATTCGAGAAAACATAAATTAGCCAAAGTCGAACACTTGCAGAATTTGTTCCACTCAGAAATTGGCATAGAAGTGTTTAGTCTAACGATCTTTAACTGAAAAATACCCATAGTCGCACCTTTGAGCCTTTGTACAGGGTCGAGGCTAATAATTCGAGAAAACATAAATTTGCCAAAGTCGAAACCTTGCAGAATTTGTTCCACTCAGAAATTGGCATAGGAGTACTCAGTCTATCGATCTTTAACCGAAAAATACCCATAGTCGCACCTTTGAACCTTTGTACAGGGTCGAGGCTAATAATTCGAGAAACATAAATTGGCCAAAGTCGAACACTTGCAGAATTTGTTCCACATCGAAATTGGCATAGAAGTGTTTAGTCTATCGATCTTTAACTGAAAAATACCCATAGTCGCACCTTTGAGCCTTTATACAGGGTCGAAGCTAATAATTCGAGAAAACATAAATTGGCCAAAGTCGAACACTTGCAGAATTTGTTCCACTCAGAAATTAGCATAGGAGTACTCAGTCAATCGATCTTTAACCGAAAAATACCCATAGTCGCACCTTTGAACCTTTGTACAGGGTCGAGGCTAATAATTCGAGAAACATAAATTGGCCAAAGTCGAACACTTGCAGAATTTGTTCCACTCAGAAATTAGCATAGGAGTACTCAGTCAATCGATCTTTAACCGAAAAATACCCATAGTCGCACCTTTGAACCTTTGTACAGGGTCGAGGCTAATAATTCGAGAAACATAAATTGGCCAAAGTCGAACACTTGCAGAATTTGTTCCACTCAGAAATTAGCATAGGAGTACTCAGTATATCGATCTTTAACCGAAAAATACCCATAGTCGCACCTTTGAACCTTTGTACAGGGTCGAGGCTAATAATTCGAGAAACATAAATTGGACAAAGTCGAACACTTGCAGAATTTGTTCCACATCGAAATTGGCATAGAAGTGTTTAGTCTATCGATCTTTAACCGAAAAATACCCATAGTCGCACCTTTGAGCCTTTGTACATGGTCGAAGCTAATAATTCGAGAAAACATAAATTGGCCAAAGTCGAAACCTTGCAGAATTTGTTCCACTCAGAAATTATCATAGGAGTACTCAGTCTATCGATCTTTAACCGAAAAATACCCATAGTCGCACCTTTGAACCTTTGTACAGGGTCGAGGCTAATAATTCGAGAAACATAAATTGGCCAAATTCGAACACTTGCAGAATTTGTTCTACATCGAAATTGGCATAGAAGTGTTTAGTCTATCGATCTTTAACTGAAAAATACCCATAGTCGCACCTTTGAGCCTTTGTACAGGGTCGAGGCTAATAATTCGAGAAAACATAAATTGGCCAAAGTCGAAACCTTGCAGAATTTGTTTCACATCGTAATTGGCATAGAAGTGTTTAGTCTATCGATCTTTAACCGAAAAATACCCATAGTCGCACCTTTGAGCCTTTGTACAGGGTCGAGTCTAATAATTCGAAAAATATAAATTGGCCAAAGTCGAACAAGTGCAGAATTTGTTCCACTCAGAAATTAGCATAGAAGTGTTTAGTCTATCGACCTTTAACCGAAAAATACCCATAGTCGCACCTTTGAGCCTTTGTACAGGGTCGATGCTAATAATTCGAGAAACATAAATTGGCCAAAGTCGAACACTTGCAGAATTTGTTCCACATCGAAATTGGCATAGAAGTGTTTAGTCTATCGATCTTTAACCGAAAAATACCCATAGTCGCACCTTTGAGCCTTTGTACAGGGTCGAGGCTAATAATTCGAGAAAACATAAATTGGCCAAAGTCGAAACCTTGCAGAATTTGTTCCACATCGAAATTAGCATAGAAGTGTTTAGTCCATCGATCTTTAACCGAAAAATACCCATAGTCGCACCTTTGAGCCTTTGTACAGGGTCGAGGCCAGTTATTCGAGAAAACATAAATTGGCCAAAGTCGAAACCTTGCAGAATTTGTTCCACTCAGAAATTGGCATAGAAGTGTTTAGTCCATCGATCTTTAACCGAAAAATACCCATAGTCGCACCTTTGAGCCTTTGTACAGGGTCGAGGCCAGTTATTCGAGAAAACATAAATTGGCCAAAGTCGAAACCTTGCAGAATTTGTTCCACTCAGAAATTGGCATAGAAGTGTTTAGTCTAACGATCTTTAACCGAGAAATACCCATAGTCGCACCTTTGAGCCTTTGTACAGGGTCGAAGCTAATAATTCGAGAAAACATAAATTAGCCAAAGTCGAACACTTGCAGAATTTGTTCCACTCAGAAATTGGCATAGAAGTGTTTAGTCTAACGATCTTTAACTGAAAAATACCCATAGTCGCACCTTTGAGCCTTTGTACAGGGTCGAGGCTAATAATTCGAGAAAACATAAATTTGCCAAAGTCGAAACCTTGCAGAATTTGTTCCACTCAGAAATTGGCATAGGAGTACTCAGTCTATCGTTCTTTAACCGAAAAATACCCATAGTCGCACCTTTGAACCTTTGTACAGGGTCGAGGCTAATAATTCGAGAAACATAAATTGGCCAAAGTCGAACACTTGCAGAATTTGTTCCACATCGAAATTGGCATAGAAGTGTTTAGTCTATCGATCTTTAACTGAAAAATACCCATAGTCGCACCTTTGAGCCTTTATACAGGGTCGAAGCTAATAATTCGAGAAAACATAAATTGGCCAAAGTCGAACACTTGCAGAATTTGTTCCACTCAGAAATTAGCATAGGAGTACTCAGTCTATCGATCTTTAACCGAAAAATACCCATAGTCGCACCTTTGAACCTTTGTACAGGGTCGAGGCTAATAATTCGAGAAACATAAATTGGCCAAAGTCGAACACTTGCAGAATTTGTTCCACATCGAAATTGGCATAGAAGTGTTTAGTCTATCGATCTTTAACCGAAAAATACCCATAGTCGCACCTTTGAGCCTTTGTACAGGGTCGAAGCTAATAATTCGAGAAAACATAAATTGGCCAAAGTCGAAACCTTGCAGAATTTGTTCCACTCAGAAATTATCATAGAAGTGTTTAGTCTATCGACCTTTAACCGAAAAAAAACCCATAGTCGCACCTTTGAACCTTTGTACAGGGTCGAGGCTAATAATTCGAGAAAACATAAAATGGCCAAAGTCGAACACTTGCAGAATTTGGTCCACTCAGAAATTAGCATAGGAGTACTCAGTCAATCGATCTTTAACCGAAAAATACCCATAGTCGCACCTTTGAACCTTTGTACAGGGTCGAGGCTAATAATTCGAGAAACATAAATTGGCCAAAGTCGAACACTTGCAGAATTTGTTCCACTCAGAAATTAGCATAGGAGTACTCAGTCTATCGATCTTTAACCGAAAAATACCCATAGTCGCACCTTTGAACCTTTGTACAGGGTCGAGGCTAATAATTCGAGAGAACATAAATTGGCCAAAGTCGAAACCTTGCAGAATTTGTTCCACTCAGAAATTATCATAGGAGTACTCAGTCTATCGATCTTTAACCGAAAAATACCCATAGTCGCACCTTTGAACCTTTGTACAGGGCCGAGGCCAGTTATTCGAGAAAACATAAATTGGCCAAAGTCAAAACCTTGCAGAATTTGTTCCACATCGTAATTGGCATAGAAGTGTTTAGTCTATCGATCTTTAACCGAAAAATACCCATTGTCGCACCTTTGAGCCTTTGTACAGGGTCGAGGCTAATAATTCGAGAGAACATAAATTGGCCAAAGTCGAAACCTTGCAGAATTTGTTCCACTCAGAAATTATCATAGGAGTACTCAGTCTATCGATCTTTAACCGAAAAATACCCATAGTCGCACCTTTGAACCTTTGTACAGGGCCGAGGCCAGTTATTCGAGAAAACATAAATTGGCCAAAGTCAAAACCTTGCAGAATTTGTTCCACATCGTAATTGGCATAGAAGTGTTTAGTCTATCGATCTTTAACCGAAAAATACCCATAGTCGCACCTTTGAGCCTTTGTACAGGGTCGAGGCTAATAATTCGAAAAATATAAATTGGCCAAAGTCGAACAAGTGCAGAATTTGTTCCACTCAGAAATTAGCATAGAAGTGTTTAGTCTATCGACCTTTAACCGAAAAATACCCATAGTCGCACCTTTGAGCCTTTGTACAGGGTCGATGCTAATAATTCGAGAAAACATAAATTGGCCAAAGTCGAAACCTTGCAGAATTTGTTCCACTCAGAAATTGGCATAGAAGTGTTTAGTTTAACGATCTTTAACTGAAAAATACCCATAGTCGCACCTTTGAGCCTTTGTACAGGGTCGAGGCTAATAATTCGAGAAAACATAAATTGGCCAAAGTCGAACACTTGCAGAATTTGTTCCACATCGAAATTAGCATAGAAGTGTTTAGTCCATCGATCTTTAACCGAAAAATACCCATAGTCACACCTTTGAGCCTTTGTACAGGGTCGAGGCCAGTTATTCGAGAAAACATAAATTGGCCAAAGTCGAAACCTTGCAGAATTTGTTCCACTCAGAAATTGGCATAGAAGTGTTTAGTCTAACGATCTTTAACCGAGAAATACCCATAGTCGCACCTTTGAGCCTTTGTACAGGGTCGAAGCTAATAATTCGAGAAAACATAAATTAGCCAAAGTCGAACACTTGCAGAATTTGTTCCACTCAGAAATTGGCATAGAAGTGTTTAGTCTAACGATCTTTAACTGAAAAATACCCATAGTCGCACCTTTGAGCCTTTGTACAGGGTCGAGGCTAATAATTCGAGAAAACATAAATTTGCCAAAGTCGAAACCTTGCAGAATTTGTTCCACTCAGAAATTGGCATAGGAGTACTCAGTCTATCGATCTTTAACCGAAAAATACCCATAGTCGCACCTTTGTACAGGGTCGAGGCTAATAATTCGAGAAACATAAATTGGCCAAAGTCGAACACTTGCAGAATTTGTTCCACATCGAAATTGGCAGAGAAGTGTTTAGTCTATCGATCTTTAACTGAAAAATACCCATAGTCGCACCTTTGAGCCTTTATACAGGGTCGAGGCTAATAATTCGAGAAACATAAATTGGCCAAAGTCGAACACTTGCAGAATTTGTCCCACATCGAAATTGGCATAGAAGTGTTTAGTCTATCGATCTTTAACCGAAAAATACCCATAGTCGCACCTTTGAGCCTTTGTACAGGGTCGAAGCTAATAATTCGAGAAAACATAAATTGGCCAAAGTCGAACACTTGCAGAATTTGTTCCACTCAGAAATTGGCATAGAAGTGTTTAGTCTAACGATCTTTAACTGCAAAATATCCATAGTCGCACCTTTGAGCCTTTGTACAGGGTCGAGGCTAATAATTCGAGAAAACATAAATTTGCCAAAGTCGAACACTTGCAGAATTTGTTCCACTCAGAAATTGGCATAGGAGTACTCAGTCTATCGATCTTTAACCGAAAAATACCCATAGTCGCACCTTTGAACCTTTGTACAGGGTCGAGGCTAATAATTCGAGAAAACATAAATTGGCCAAAGTCAAAACCTTGCAGAATTTGTTCCACATCGAAATTATTGGCATAGAAGTGTTTAGTCTATCGATCTTTAACTGAAAAATACCCATAGTCGCACCTTTGAGCCTTTGTACAGGGTCGAAGCTAATAATTCGAGAAAACATAAATTGGCCAAAGTCGAAACCTTGCAGAATTTGTTCCACTCAGAAATTATCATAGAAGTGTTTAGTCTATCGACCTTTAACCGAAAAAAAACCCATAGTCGCACCTTTGAACCTTTGTACAGGGTCGAGGCTAATAATTCGAGAAAACATAAAATGGCCAAAGTCGAACACTTGCAGAATTTGGTCCACTCAGAAATTAGCATAGGAGTACTCAGTCTATCGATCTTTAACCGAAAAATACCCATAGTCGCACCTTTGAACCTTTGTACAGGGTCGAGGCTAATAATTCGAGAAACATAAATTCGCCAAAGTCGAACACTTGCAGAATTTGTTCCACATCGAAATTGGCATAGAAGTATTTAGTCTAACGATCTTTAACCGAAAAATACCCATAGTCGCACCTTTGAGCCTTTGTACAGGGTCGAGGCTAATAATTCGAGAAAACATAAATTGGCCAAAGTCGAAACCTTGCAGAATTTGTTCCACTCAGAAATTATCATAGGAGTACTCAGTCTATCGATCTTTAACCGAAAAATACCCATAGTCGCACCTTTGAACCTTTGTACAGGGTCGAGGCCAGTTATTCGAGAAAACATAAATTGGCCAAAGTCAAAACCTTGCAGAATTTGTTCCACTCAGAAATTATCATAGGAGTACTCAGTCTATCGATCTTTAACCGAAAAATACCCATAGTCGCACCTTTGAACCTTTGTACAGGGTCGAGGCTAATAATTCGAGAAACATAAATTGGCCAAATTCGAACACTTGCAGAATTTGTTCTACATCGAAATTGGCATAGAAGTGTTTAGTCTATCGATCTTTAACTGAAAAATACCCATAGTCGCACCTTTGAGCCTTTGTACAGGGTCGAGGCCAGTTATTCGAGAAAACATAAATTGGCCAAAGTCAAAACCTTGCAGAATTTGTTCCACATCGTAATTGGCATAGAAGTGTTTAGTCTATCGATCTTTAACCGAAAAATACCCATAGTCGCACCTTTGAGCCTTTGTACAGGGTCGAGTCTAATAATTCGAAAAATATAAATTGGCCAAAGTCGAACAAGTGCAGAATTTGTTCCACTCAGAAATTAGCATAGAAGTGTTTAGTCTATCGACCTTTAACCGAAAAATACCCATAGTCGCACCTTTGAGCCTTTGTACAGGGTCGATGCTAATAATTCGAGAAACATAAATTGGCCAAAGTCGAACACTTGCAGAATTTGTTCCACATCGAAATTGGCATAGAAGTGTTTAGTCTATCGATCTTTAACCGAAAAATACCCATAGTCGCACCTTTGAGCCTTTGTACAGGGTCGAGGCTAATAATTCGAGAAAACATAAATTGGCCAAAGTCGAAACCTTGCAGAATTTGTTCCACATCGAAATTAGCATAGAAGTGTTTAGTCCATCGATCTTTAACCGAAAAATACCCATAGTCGCACCTTTGAGCCTTTGTACAGGGTCGAGGCCAGTTATTCGAGAAAACATAAATTGGCCAAAGTCGAAACCTTGCAGAATTTGTTCCACTCAGAAATTGGCATAGAAGTGTTTAGTCCATCGATCTTTAACCGAAAAATACCCATAGTCGCACCTTTGAGCCTTTGTACAGGGTCGAAGCTAATAATTCGAGAAAACTTAAATTAGCCAAAGTCGAACAAGTGCAGAATTTGTTCCACTCAGAAATTAGCATAGAAGTGTTTAGTCTATCGACCTTTAACCGAAAAATACCCATAGTCGCACCTTTGAGCCTTTGTACAGGGTCGATGCTAATAATTCGAGAAACATAAATTGGCCAAAGTCGAACACTTGCAGAATTTGTTCCACATCGAAATTGGCATAGAAGTGTTTAGTCTATCGATCTTTAACCGAAAAATACCCATAGTCGCACCTTTGAGCCTTTGTACAGGGTCGAGGCTAATAATTCGAGAAAACATAAATTGGCCAAAGTCGAAACCTTGCAGAATTTGTTCCACATCGAAATTAGCATAGAAGTGTTTAGTCCATCGATCTTTAACCGAAAAATACCCATAGTCGCACCTTTGAGCCTTTGTACAGGGTCGAGGCCAGTTATTCGAGAAAACATAAATTGGCCAAAGTCGAAACCTTGCAGAATTTGTTCCACTCAGAAATTGGCATAGAAGTGTTTAGTCCATCGATCTTTAACCGAAAAATACCCATAGTCGCACCTTTGAGCCTTTGTACAGGGTCGAGGCCAGTTATTCGAGAAAACATAAATTGGCCAAAGTCGAAACCTTGCAGAATTTGTTCCACTCAGAAATTGGCATAGAAGTGTTTAGTCTAACGATCTTTAACCGAGAAATACCCATAGTCGCACCTTTGAGCCTTTGTACAGGGTCGAAGCTAATAATTCGAGAAAACTTAAATTAGCCAAAGTCGAACACTTGCAGAATTTGTTCCACTCAGAAATTGGCATAGAAGTGTTTAGTCTAACGATCTTTAACTGAAAAATACCCATAGTCGCACCTTTGAGCCTTTGTACAGGGTCGAGGCTAATAATTCGAGAAAACATAAATTTGCCAAAGTCGAAACCTTGCAGAATTTGTTCCACTCAGAAATTGGCATAGGAGTACTCAGTCTATCGATCTTTAACCGAAAAATACCCATAGTCGCACCTTTGAACCTTTGTACAGGGTCGAGGCTAATAATTCGAGAAACATAAATTGGCCAAAGTCGAACACTTGCAGAATTTGTTCCACATCGAAATTGGCATAGAAGTGTTTAGTCTATCGATCTTTAACTGAAAAATACCCATAGTCGCACCTTTGAGTCTTTATACAGGGTCGAAGCTAATAATTCGAGAAAACATAAATTGGCCAAAGTCGAACACTTGCAGAATTTGTTCCACTCAGAAATTAGCATAGGAGTACTCAGTCTATCGATCTTTAACCGAAAAATACCCATAGTCGCACCTTTGAACCTTTGTACAGGGTCGAGGCTAATAATTCGAGAAACATAAATTGGCCAAAGTCGAACACTTGCAGAATTTGTTCCACATCGAAATTGGCATAGAAGTGTTTAGTCTATCGATCTTTAACCGAAAAATACCCATAGTCGCACCTTTGAGCCTTTGTACAGGGTCGAGGCTAATAATTCGAGAAAACATAAAATGGCCAAAGTCGAACACTTGCAGAATTTGGTCCACTCAGAAATTAGCATAGGAGTACTCAGTCAATCGATCTTTAACCGAAAAATACCCATAGTCGCACCTTTGAACCTTTGTACAGGGTCGAGGCTAATAATTCGAGAAACATAAATTGGCCAAAGTCGAACACTTGCAGAATTTGTTCCACTCAGAAATTAGCATAGGAGTACTCAGTCTATCGATCTTTAACCGAAAAATACCCATAGTCGCACCTTTGAACCTTTGTACAGGGTCGAGGCTAATAATTCGAGAAACATAAATTCGCCAAATTCGAACACTTGCAGAATTTGTTCCACATCGAAATTGGCATAGAAGTGTTTAGTCTATCGATCTTTAACCGAAAAATACCCATTGTCGCACCTTTGAGCCTTTGTACAGGGTCGAGGCTAATAATTCGAGAAAACATAAATTGGCCAAAGTCGAAACCTTGCAGAATTTGTTCCACTCAGAAATTATCATAGGAGTACTCAGTCTATCGATCTTTAACCGAAAAATACCCATAGTCGCACCTTTGAACCTTTGTACAGGGCCGAGGCCAGTTATTCGAGAAAACATAAATTGGCCAAAGTCAAAACCTTGCAGAATTTGTTCCACATCGTAATTGGCATAGAAGTGTTTAGTCTATCGATCTTTAACCGAAAAATACCCATAGTCGCACCTTTGAGCCTTTGTACAGGGTCGAGGCTAATAATTCGAAAAATATAAATTGGCCAAAGTCGAACAAGTGCAGAATTTGTTCCACTCAGAAATTAGCATAGAAGTGTTTAGTCTATCGACCTTTAACCGAAAAATACCCATAGTCGCACCTTTGAGCCTTTGTACAGGGTCGAAGCTAATAATTCGAGAAAACATAAATTAGCCAAAGTCGAACACTTGCAGAATTTGTTCCACTCAGAAATTGGCATAGAAGTGTTTAGTCTAACGATCTTTAACTGAAAAATACCCATAGTCGCACCTTTGAGCCTTTGTACAGGGTCGAGGCTAATAATTCGAGAAAACATAAATTTGCCAAAGTCGAAACCTTGCAGAATTTGTTCCACTCAGAAATTGGCATAGGAGTACTCAGTCTATCGATCTTTAACCGAAAAATACCCATAGTCGCACCTTTGAACCTTTGTACAGGGTCGAGGCTAATAATTCGAGAAACATAAATTGGCCAAAGTCGAACACTTGCAGAATTTGTTCCACATCGAAATTGGCATAGAAGTGTTTAGTCTATCGATCTTTAACTGAAAAATACCCATAGTCGCACCTTTGAGCCTTTATACAGGGTCGAAGCTAATAATTCGAGAAAACATAAATTGGCCAAAGTCGAACACTTGCAGAATTTGTTCCACTCAGAAATTAGCATAGGAGTACTCAGTCTATCGATCTTTAACCGAAAAATACCCATAGTCGCACCTTTGAACCTTTGTACAGGGTCGAGGCCAGTTATTAGAGAAAACATAAATTGGCCAAAGTCAAAACCTTGCAGAATTTGTTCCACATCGTAATTGGCATAGAAGTGTTTAGTCTATCGATCTTTAACCGAAAAATACCCATAGTCGCACCTTTGAGCCTTTGTACAGGGTCGAGGCTAATAATTCGAAAAATATAAATTGGCCAAAGTCGAACAAGTGCAGAATTTGTTCCACTCAGAAATTAGCATAGAAGTGTTTAGTCTATCGACCTTTAACCGAAAAATACCCATAGTCGCACCTTTGAGCCTTTGTACAGGGTCGATGCTAATAATTCGAGAAAACATAAATTGGCCAAAGTCGAAACCTTGCAGAATTTGTTCCACTCAGAAATTGGCATAGAAGTGTTTAGTTTAACGATCTTTAACTGAAAAATACCCATAGTCGCACCTTTGAGCCTTTGTACAGGGTCGAGGCTAATAATTCGAGAAAACATAAATTGGCCAAAGTCGAACACTTGCAGAATTTGTTCCAAATCGAAATTGGCATAGAAGTGTTTAGTCTATCGATCTTTAACCGAAAAATAACCATAGTCGCACCTTTGAGTCTTTGTACAGGGTCGAGGCTAATAATTCGAGAAAACATAAATTGGCCAAAGTCGAAACCTTGCAGAGTTTGTTCCACATCGAAATTAGCATAGAAGTGTTTAGTCCATCGATCTTTAACCGAAAAATACCCATAGTCGCACCTTTGAGCCTTTGTACAGGGTCGAGGCCAGTTATTCGAGAAAACATAAATTGGCCAAAGTCGAAACCTTGCAGAATTTGTTCCACTCAGAAATTGGCATAGAAGTGTTTAGTCTAACGATCTTTAACCGAGAAATACCCATAGTCGCACCTTTGAGCCTTTGTACAGGGTCGAAGCTAATAATTCGAGAAAACGTAAATTAGCCAAAGTCGAACACTTGCAGAATTTGTTCCACTCAGAAATTGGCATAGGAGTACTCAGTCTATCGATCTTTAACCGAAAAATACCCATAGTCATACCTTTGAACCTTTGTACAGGGTCGAGGCTAATAATTCGAGAAACATAAATTGGCCAAAGTCGAACACTTGCAGAATTTGTTCCACTCAGAAATTAGCATAGAAGTGTTTAGTCTAACGATCTTTAACCGAGAAATACCCATAGTCGCACCTTTGAGCCTTTGTACAGGGTCGAGGCTAATAATTCGAGAAAACATAAATTTGCCAAAGTCGAAACCTTGCAGAATTTGTTCCACTCAGAAATTGGCATAGGAGTACTCAGTCTATCGATCTTTAACCGAAAAATACCCATAGTCGCACCTTTGAACCTTTGTACAGGGTCGAGGCTAATAATTCGAGAAACATAAATTGGCCAAAGTCGAACACTTGCAGAATTTGTTCCACTCAGAAATTGGCATAGAAGTGTTTAGTCTAACGATCTTTAACCGAGAAATACCCATAGTCGCACCTTTGAGCCTTTGTACAGGGTCGAGGCTAATAATTCGAGAAAACATAAATTTGCCAAAGTCGAAACCTTGCAGAATTTGTTCCACTCAGAAATTGGCATAGGAGTACTCAGTCTATCGATCTTTAACCGAAAAATACCCATAGTCGCACCTTTGAACCTTTGTACAGGGTCGAGGCTAATAATTCGAGAAACATAAATTGGCCAAAGTCGAACACTTGCAGAATTTGTTCCACTCAGAAATTAGCATAGGAGTACTCAGTCTATCGATCTTTAACCGAAAAATACCCATAGTCGCACCTTTGAACCTTTGTACAGGGTCGAGGCTAATAATTCGAAAAATATAAATTGGCCAAAGTCGAACAAGTGCAGAATTTGTTCCACTCAGAAATTAGCATAGAAGTGTTTAGGCTATCGACCTTTAACCGAAAAATACCCATAGTCGCACCTTTGAGCCTTTGTGCAGGGTCGGTGCTAATAATTCGAGAAACATAAATTGGCCAAAGTCGAACACTTGCAGAATTTGTTCCACATCGAAATTGGCATAGAAGTGTTTAGTCTATCGACCTTTAACCGAAAAATACCCATAGTCGCACCTTTGAGCCTTTGTACAGGGTCGAAGCTAATAATTCGAGAAAACATAAATTGGCCAAAGTCGAACACTTGCAGAATTTGTTCCAAATCGAAATTGGCATAGAAGTGTTTAGTCTATCGATCTTTAACCGAAAAATAACCATAGTCGCACCTTTGAGTCTTTGTACAGGGTCGAGGCTAATAATTCGAGAAAACATAAATTGGCCAAAGTCGAAACCTTGCAGAATTTGTTCCACATCGAAATTAGCATAGAAGTGTTTAGTCCATCGATCTTTAACCGAAAAATACCCATAGTCGCACCTTTGAGCCTTTGTACAGGGTCGAGGCCAGTTATTCGAGAAAACATAAATTGGCCAAAGTCGAAACCTTGCAGAATTTGTTCCACTCAGAAATTGGCATAGAAGTGTTTAGTCTAACGATCTTTAACCGAGAAATACCCATAGTCGCACCTTTGAGCCTTTGTACAGGGTCGAAGCTAATAATTCGAGAAAACATAAATTAGCCAAAGTCGAACACTTGCAGAATTTGTTCCACTCAGAAATTGGCATAGAAGTGTTTAGTCTAACGATCTTTAACTGAAAAATACCCATAGTCGCACCTTTGAGCCTTTGTACAGGGTCGAGGCTAATAATTCGAGAAAACATAAATTTGCCAAAGTCGAAACCTTGCAGAATTTGTTCCACTCAGAAATTGGCATAGGAGTACTCAGTCTATCGATCTTTAACCGAAAAATACCCATAGTCGCACCTTTGAACCTTTGTACAGGGTCGAGGCTAATAAGTCGAGAAACATAAATTGGCCAAAGTCGAACACTTGCAGAATTTGTTCCACTCAGAAATTTGCATAGGAGTACTCAGTCTATCGATCTTTAACCGAAAAATACCCATAGTCGCACCTTTGAACCTTTGTACAGGGTCGAGGCTAATAATTCGAAAAATATAAATTGGCCAAAGTCGAACAAGTGCAGAATTTGTTCCACTCAGAAATTAGCATAGAAGTGTTTAGGCTATCGACCTTTAACCGAAAAATACCCATAGTCGCACCTTTGAGCCTTTGTGCAGGGTCGGTGCTAATAATTCGAGAAACATAAATTGGCCAAAGTCGAACACTTGCAGAATTTGTTCCACATCGAAATTGGCATAGGAGTACTCAGTCTATCGATCTTTAACCGAAAAATACCCATAGTCGCACCTTTGAACCTTTGTACAGGGTCGAGGCTAATAATTCGAAAAATATAAATTGGCCAAAGTCGAACAAGTGCAGAATTTGTTCCACTCAGAAATTAGCATAGAAGTGTTTAGGCTATCGACCTTTAACCGAAAAATACCCATAGTCGCACCTTTGAGCCTTTGTGCAGGGTCGGTGCTAATAATTCGAGAAACATAAATTGGCCAAAGTCGAAACCTTGCCGAATTTGTTCCACATCGAAATTGGCATAGAAGTGTTTAGTCTATCGATCTTTAACCGAAAAATACCCATAGTCGCACCTTTGAGTCTTTGTACAGGGTCGAGGCTAATAATTCGAGAAAACATAAATTGGCCAAAGTCGAACACTTGCAGAATTTGTTCCACATCGAAATTAGCATAGAAGTGTTTAGTCTATCTACCTTTAACCGAAAAATACCCATAGTCGCACCTTTGACCCTTTGTACAGGGTCGAGGCTAATAATTCGAGAAAACATAAATTGGCCAAAGTCGAAACCTTGCCGAATTTGTTCCACTCAGAAATTGGCATAGAAGTGTTTAGTTTAACGATCTTTAACTGAAAAATACCCATAGCCGCACCTTTGAGCCTTTGTACAGGGTCGGGACCAGTTATTCGAGAAAACATAAATTGGCCAAAGTCGAAACCTTGCAGAATTTGATCCACTTATAAATTGGCATAGGAGTATTCAGTCTATCGATCTTTACCCGAAAAATACCCATAGTCGCACCTTTGAACCTTTGTACAGGGTCGAGGCTAATAATTCGAGAAAACATAAATTGGCCAAAGTCGAAACCTTGCAGAATTTGTTCCACTCAGAAATTGGCATAGAAGGGTTTAGTCTAACGATCTTTAACTGAAAAATACCCATAGTCGCACCTTTGAGCCTTTGTACAGGGTCGAGGCTAATAATTCGAGAAAACATAAATTTGCCAAAGTCGAAACCTTGCAGAATTTGTTCCACTCAGAAATTGGCATAGAAGTGTTTAGTCTATCGATCTTTAACCGAAAAATACCCATAGTCGAACCTTTGAGCCTTTGTACAGGGTCGAGGCAATAATTCGAGAAACATAAATTGGCCAAAGTCGAACACTTGCAGAATTTGTTCCACTCAGAAATTAGCATAGGAGTACTCAGTCTATCGATCTTTAACCGAAAAATACCCATAGTCGCACCTTTGAACCTTTGTACAGGGTCGAGGCTAATAATTCGAGAAACATAAATTGGCCAAAGTCGAACACTTGCAGAATTTGTTCCACATCGAAATTGGCATAGAAGTGTTTAGTCTATCGATCTTTAACCGAAAAATACCCATAGTCGCACCTTTGAGCCTTTGTACAGGGTCGAAGCTAATAATTCGAGAAAACATAAATTGGCCAAGTCGAAACCTTGCAGAATTTGTTCCACTCAGAAATTATCATAGGAGTACTCAGTCTATCGATCTTTAACCGAAAAATACCCATAGTCGCACCTTTGAACCTTTGTACAGGGTCGAGGCTAATAATTCGAGAAACATAAATTGGCCAAATTCGAACACTTGCAGAATTTGTTCCACATCGAAATTGGCATAGAAGTGTTTAGTCTATCGATCTTTAACTGAAAAATACCCATAGTCGCACCTTTGAGCCTTTGTACAGGGTCGAAGCTAATAATTCGAGAAAACGTAAATTAGCCAAAGTCGAACACTTGCAGAATTTGTTCCACTCAGAAATTGGTATAGGAGTACTCAGTCTATCGATCTTTAACCGAAAAATACCCATAGTCGCACCTTTAAACCTTTGTACAGGGTCGAGGCTAATAATTCGAGAAACATAAATTGGCCAAAGTCGAACACTTGCAGAATTTGTTCCACTCAGAAATTAGCATAGAAGTGTTTAGTCTAACGATCTTTAACCGAGAAATACCCATAGTCCCACCTTTGAGCCTTTGTACAGGGTCGAGGCTAATAATTCGAGAAAACATAAATTTGCCAAAGTCGAAACCTTGCAGAATTTGTTCCACTCAGAAATTGGCATAGGAGTACTCAGTCTATCGATCTTTAACCGAAAAATACCCATAGTCGCACCTTTGAACCTTTGTACAGGGTCGAGGCTAATAATTCGAGAAACATAAATTGGCCAAAGTCGAACACTTGCAGAATTTGTTCCACTCAGAAATTGGCATAGAAGTGTTTAGTCTAACGATCTTTAACCGAGAAATACCCATAGTCGCACCTTTGAGCCTTTGTACAGGGTCGAGGCTAATAATTCGAGAAAACATAAATTTGCCAAAGTCGAAACCTTGCAGAATTTGTTCCACTCAGAAATTGGCATAGGAGTACTCAGTCTATCGATCTTTAACCGAAAAATACCCATAGTCGCACCTTTGAACCTTTGTACAGGGTCGAGGCTAATAATTCGAGAAACATAAATTGGCCAAAGTCGAACACTTGCAGAATTTGTTCCACATCGAAATTGGCATAGAAGTGTTTAGTCTATCGATCTTTAACCGAAAAATAACCATAGTCGCACCTTTGAGTCTTTGTACAGGGTCGAGGCTAATAATTCGAGAAAACATAAATTGGCCAAAGTCGAAACCTTGCAGAATTTGTTCCACATCGAAATTAGCATAGAAGTGTTTAGTCCATCGATCTTTAACCGAAAAATACCCATAGTCGCACCTTTGAGCCTTTGTGCAGGGTCGAGGCCAGTTATTCGAGAAAACATAAATTGGCCAAAGTCGAAACCTTGCAGAATTTGTTCCACTCAGAAATTGGCATAGAAGTGTTTAGTCTAACGATCTTTAACCGAGAAATACCCATAGTCGCACCTTTGAGCCTTTGTACAGGGTCGAAGCTAATAATTCGAGAAAACATAAATTAGCCAAAGTCGAACACTTGCAGAATTTGTTGCACTCAGAAATTGGCATAGAAGTGTTTAGTCTAACGATCTTTAACTGAAAAATACCCATAGTCGCACCTTTGAGCCTTTGTACAGGGTCGAGGCTAATAATTCGAGAAAACATAAATTTGCCAAAGTCGAAACCTTGCAGAATTTGTTCCACTCAGAAATTGGCATAGGAGTACTCAGTCTATCGATCTTTAACCGAAAAATACCCATAGTCGCACCTTTGAACCTTTGTACAGGGTCGAGGCTAATAATTCGAGAAACATAAATTGGCCAAAGTCGAACACTTGCAGAATTTGTTCCACTCAGAAATTAGCATAGGAGTACTCAGTCTATCGATCTTTAACCGAAAAATACCCATAGTCGCACCTTTGAACCTTTGTACAGGGTCGAGGCTAATAATTCGAAAAATATAAATTGGCCAAAGTCGAACAAGTGCAGAATTTGTTCCACTCAGAAATTAGCATAGAAGTGTTTAGGCTATCGACCTTTAACCGAAAAATACCCATAGTCGCACCTTTGAGCCTTTGTGCAGGGTCGGTGCTAATAATTCGAGAAACATAAATTGGCCAAAGTCGAACACTTGCAGAATTTGTTCCACATCGAAATTGGCATAGGAGTACTCAGTCTATCGATCTTTAACCGAAAAATACCCATAGTCGCACCTTTGAACCTTTGTACAGGGTCGAGGCTAATAATTCGAAAAATATAAATTGGCCAAAGTCGAACAAGTGCAGAATTTGTTCCACTCAGAAATTAGCATAGAAGTGTTTAGGCTATCGACCTTTAACCGAAAAATACCCATAGTCGCACCTTTGAGCCTTTGTGCAGGGTCGGTGCTAATAATTCGAGAAACATAAATTGGCCAAAGTCGAAACCTTGCCGAATTTGTTCCACATCGAAATTGGCATAGAAGTGTTTAGTCTATCGATCTTTAACCGAAAAATACCCATAGTCGCACCTTTGAGTCTTTGTACAGGGTCGAGGCTAATAATTCGAGAAACATAAATTGGCCAAAGTCGAACACTTGCAGAATTTGTTCCACTCAGAAATTAGCATAGGAGTACTCAGTCTATCGATCTTTAACCGAAAAATACCCATAGTCGCACCTTTGAACCTTTGTACAGGGTCGAGGCTAATAATTCGAGAAACATAAATTGGCCAAAGTCGAACACTTGCAGAATTTGTTCCACATCGAAATTGGCATAGAAGTGTTTAGTCTATCGATCTTTAACCGAAAAATACCCATAGTCGCACCTTTGAGCCTTTGTACAGGGTCGAAGTTAATAATTCGAGAAAACATAAATTGGCCAAAGTCGAAACCTTGCAGAATTTGTTCCACTCAGAAATTATCATAGGAGTACTCAGTCTATCGATCTTTAACCGAAAAATACCCATAGTCGCACCTTTGAACCTTTGTACAGGGTCGAGGCTAATAATTCGAGAAACATAAATTGGCCAAATTCGAACACTTGCAGAATTTGTTCCACATCGAAATTGGCATAGAAGTGTTTAGTCTATCGATCTTTAACTGAAAAATACCCATAGTCGCACCTTTGAGCCTTTGTACAGGGTCGAGGCCAGTTATTCGAGAAAACATAAATTGGCCAAAGTCAAAACCTTGCAGAATTTGTTCCACATCGTAATTGGCATAGAAGTGTTTAGTCTATCGATCTTTAACCGAAAAATACCCATAGTCGCACCTTCGAGCCTTTGTACAGGGTCGAGGCTAATAATTCTAAAAATATAAATTGGCCAAAGTCGAACAAGTGCAGAATTTGTTCCACTCAGAAATTAGCATAGAAGTGTTTAGTCTATCGACCTTTAACCGAAAAATACCCATAGTCGCACCTTTGAGCCTTTGTACAGGGTCGATGCTAATAATTCGAGAAACATAAATTGGCCAAAGTCGAACACTTGCAGAATTTGTTCCACATCGAAATTGGCATAGAAGTGTTTAGTCTATCGATCTTTAACCGAAAAATACCCATAGTCGCACCTTTGAGCCTTTGTACAGGGTCGAGGCTAATAATTCGAGAAAACATAAATTGGCCAAAGTCGAAACCTTGCAGAATTTGTTCCACATCGAAATTAGCATAGAAGTGTTTAGTCCATCGATCTTTAACCGAAAAATACCCATAGTCGCACCTTTGAGCCTTTGTACAGGGTCGAGGCCAGTTATTCGAGAAAACATAAATTGGCCAAAGTCGAAACCTTGCAGAATTTGTTCCACTCAGAAATTGGCATAGAAGTGTTTAGTCCATCGATCTTTAACCGAAAAATACCCATAGTCGCACCTTTGAGCCTTTGTACAGGGTCGAGGCCAGTTATTCGAGAAAACATAAATTGGCCAAAGTCGAACACTTGCAGAATTTGTTCCACTCAGAAATTAGCATAGGAGTACTCAGTCTATCGATCTTTAACCGAAAAATACCCATAGTCGCACCTTTGAACCTTTGTACAGGGTCGAGGCTAATAATTCGAGAAACATAAATTCGCCAAAGTCGAACACTTGCAGAATTTGTTCCACATCGAAATTGGCATAGAAGTGTTTAGTCTATCGATCTTTAACCGAAAAATACCCATAGTCGCACCTTTGAGTCTTTGTACAGGGTCGAGGCTAATAATTCGAGAAACATAAATTGGCCAAAGTCGAAACCTTGCCGAATTTGTTCCACATCGAAATTGGCATAGAAGTGTTTAGTCTATCGATCTTTAACCGAAAAATACCCATAGTCGCACCTTTGAGTCTTTGTACAGGGTCGAGGCTAATAATTCGAGAAACATAAATTGGCCAAAGTCGAACACTTGCAGAATTTGTTCCACATCGAAATTGGCATAGAAGTGTTTAGTCTATCGATCTTTAACCGAAAAATACCCATAGTCGCACCTTTGAGCCTTTGTACAGGGTCGAGGCTAATAATTCGAGAAAACATAAATTGGCCAAAGTCGAAACCTTGCAGAATTTGTTCCACTCAGAAATTATCATAGGAGTACTCAGTCTATCGATCTTTAACCGAAAAATACCCATAGTCGCACCTTTGAACCTTTGTACAGGGTCGAGGCCAGTTATTCGAGAAAACATAAATTGGCCAAAGTCAAAACCTTGCAGAATTTGTTCCACATCGTAATTGGCATAGAAGTGTTTAGTCTATCGATCTTTAACCGAAAAATACCCATAGTCGCACCTTTGAGCCTTTGTACAGGGTCGAGGCTAATAATTCGAAAAATATAAATTGGCCAAAGTCGAACAAGTGCAGAATTTGTTCCACTCAGAAATTAGCATAGAAGTGTTTAGTCTATCGACCTTTAACCGAAAAATACCCATAGTCGTACCTTTGAGCCTTTGTACAGGGTCGATGCTAATAATTCGAGAAAAAATAAATTGGCCAAAGTCGAAACCTTGCAGAATTTGTTCCACTCAGAAATTGGCATAGAAGTGTTTAGTTTAACGATCTTTAACTGAAAAATACCCATAGTCGCACCTTTGAGCCTTTGTACAGGGTCGAGGCTAATAATTCGAGAAAACATAAATTGGCCAAAACGAACACTTGCAGAATTTGTTCCACATCGAAATTAGCATAGAAGTGTTTAGTCCATCGATCTTTAACCGAAAAATACCCATAGTCGCACCTTTGAGCCTTTGTACAGGGTCGAGACCAGTTATTCGAGAAAACATAAATTGGCCAAAGTCGAAACCTTGCAGAATTTGTTCCACTCAGAAATTGGCATAGGAGTACTCAGTCTATCGATCTTTAACCGAAAAATACCCATAGTCGCACCTTTGAACCTTTGTACAGGGTCGAGGCTAATAATTCGAGAAACATAAATTGGCCAAAGTCGAACACTTGCAGAATTTGTTCCACTCAGAAATTGGCATAGAAGTGTTTAGTCTAACGATCTTTAACCGAGAAATACCCATAGTCGCACCTTTGAGCCTTTGTACAGGGTCGAGGCTAATAATTCGAGAAAACATAAATTTGCCAAAGTCGAAACCTTGCAGAATTTGTTCCACTCAGAAATTGGCATAGGAGTACTCAGTCTATCGATCTTTAACCGAAAAATACCCATAGTCGCACCTTTGAACCTTTGTACAGGGTCGAGGCTAATAATTCGAGAAACATAAATTGGCCAAAGTCGAACACTTGCAGAATTTGTTCCACTCAGAAATTGGCATAGAAGTGTTTAGTCTAACGATCTTTAACCGAGAAATACCCATAGTCGCACCTTTGAGCCTTTGTACAGGGTCGAGGCTAATAATTCGAGAAAACATAAATTTGCCAAAGTCGAAACCTTGCAGAATTTGTTCCACTCAGAAATTGGCATAGGAGTACTCAGTCTATCGATCTTTAACCGAAAAATACCCATAGTCGCACCTTTGAACCTTTGTACAGGGTCGAGGCTAATAATTCGAGAAACATAAATTGGCCAAAGTCGAACACTTGCAGAATTTGTTCCACATCGAAATTGGCATAGAAGTGTTTAGTCTATCGATCTTTAACCGAAAAATAACCATAGTCGCACCTTTGAGTCTTTGTACAGGGTCGAGGCTAATAATTCGAGAAAACATAAATTGGCCAAAGTCGAAACCTTGCAGAATTTGTTCCACATCGAAATTAGCATAGAAGTGTTTAGTCCATCGATCTTTAACCGAAAAATACCCATAGTCGCACCTTTGAGCCTTTGTGCAGGGTCGAGGCCAGTTATTCGAGAAAACATAAATTGGCCAAAGTCGAAACCTTGCAGAATTTGTTCCACTCAGAAATTGGCATAGAAGTGTTTAGTCTAACGATCTTTAACCGAGAAATACCCATAGTCGCACCTTTGAGCCTTTGTACAGGGTCGAAGCTAATAATTCGAGAAAACATAAATTAGCCAAAGTCGAACACTTGCAGAATTTGTTGCACTCAGAAATTGGCATAGAAGTGTTTAGTCTAACGATCTTTAACTGAAAAATACCCATAGTCGCACCTTTGAGCCTTTGTACAGGGTCGAGGCTAATAATTCGAGAAAACATAAATTTGCCAAAGTCGAAACCTTGCAGAATTTGTTCCACTCAGAAATTGGCATAGGAGTACTCAGTCTATCGATCTTTAACCGAAAAATACCCATAGTCGCACCTTTGAACCTTTGTACAGGGTCGAGGCTAATAATTCGAGAAACATAAATTGGCCAAAGTCGAACACTTGCAGAATTTGTTCCACTCAGAAATTAGCATAGGAGTACTCAGTCTATCGATCTTTAACCGAAAAATACCCATAGTCGCACCTTTGAACCTTTGTACAGGGTCGAGGCTAATAATTCGAAAAATATAAATTGGCCAAAGTCGAACAAGTGCAGAATTTGTTCCACTCAGAAATTAGCATAGAAGTGTTTAGGCTATCGACCTTTAACCGAAAAATACCCATAGTCGCACCTTTGAGCCTTTGTGCAGGGTCGGTGCTAATAATTCGAGAAACATAAATTGGCCAAAGTCGAACACTTGCAGAATTTGTTCCACATCGAAATTGGCATAGGAGTACTCAGTCTATCGATCTTTAACCGAAAAATACCCATAGTCGCACCTTTGAACCTTTGTACAGGGTCGAGGCTAATAATTCGAAAAATATAAATTGGCCAAAGTCGAACAAGTGCAGAATTTGTTCCACTCAGAAATTAGCATAGAAGTGTTTAGGCTATCGACCTTTAACCGAAAAATACCCATAGTCGCACCTTTGAGCCTTTGTGCAGGGTCGGTGCTAATAATTCGAGAAACATAAATTGGCCAAAGTCGTAACCTTGCCGAATTTGTTCCACATCGAAATTGGCATAGAAGTGTTTAGTCTATCGATCTTTAACCGAAAAATACCCATAGTCGCACCTTTGAGTCTTTGTACAGGGTCGAGGCTAATAATTCGAGAAACATAAATTGGCCAAAGTCGAACACTTGCAGAATTTGTTCCACTCAGAAATTAGCATAGGAGTACTCAGTCTATCGATCTTTAACCGAAAAATACCCATAGTCGCACCTTTGAACCTTTGTACAGGGTCGAGGCTAATAATTCGAGAAACATAAATTGGCCAAAGTCGAACACTTGCAGAATTTGTTCCACATCGAAATTGGCATAGAAGTGTTTAGTCTATCGATCTTTAACCGAAAAATACCCATAGTCGCACCTTTGAGCCTTTGTACAGGGTCGAAGTTAATAATTCGAGAAAACATAAATTGGCCAAAGTCGAAACCTTGCAGAATTTGTTCCACTCAGAAATTATCATAGGAGTACTCAGTCTATCGATCTTTAACCGAAAAATACCCATAGTCGCACCTTTGAACCTTTGTACAGGGTCGAGGCTAATAATTCGAGAAACATAAATTGGCCAAATTCGAACACTTGCAGAATTTGTTCCACATCGAAATTGGCATAGAAGTGTTTAGTCTATCGATCTTTAACTGAAAAATACCCATAGTCGCACCTTTGAGCCTTTGTACAGGGTCGAGGCCAGTTATTCGAGAAAACATAAATTGGCCAAAGTCAAAACCTTGCAGAATTTGTTCCACATCGTAATTGGCATAGAAGTGTTTAGTCTATCGATCTTTAACCGAAAAATACCCATAGTCGCACCTTCGAGCCTTTGTACAGGGTCGAGGCTAATAATTCTAAAAATATAAATTGGCCAAAGTCGAACAAGTGCAGAATTTGTTCCACTCAGAAATTAGCATAGAAGTGTTTAGTCTATCGACCTTTAACCGAAAAATACCCATAGTCGCACCTTTGAGCCTTTGTACAGGGTCGATGCTAATAATTCGAGAAACATAAATTGGCCAAAGTCGAACACTTGCAGAATTTGTTCCACATCGAAATTGGCATAGAAGTGTTTAGTCTATCGATCTTTAACCGAAAAATACCCATAGTCGCACCTTTGAGCCTTTGTACAGGGTCGAGGCTAATAATTCGAGAAAACATAAATTGGCCAAAGTCGAAACCTTGCAGAATTTGTTCCACATCGAAATTAGCATAGAAGTGTTTAGTCCATCGATCTTTAACCGAAAAATACCCATAGTCGCACCTTTGAGCCTTTGTACAGGGTCGAGGCCAGTTATTCGAGAAAACATAAATTGGCCAAAGTCGAAACCTTGCAGAATTTGTTCCACTCAGAAATTGGCATAGAAGTGTTTAGTCCATCGATCTTTAACCGAAAAATACCCATAGTCGCACCTTTGAGCCTTTGTACAGGGTCGAGGCCAGTTATTCGAGAAAACATAAATTGGCCAAAGTCGAACACTTGCAGAATTTGTTCCACTCAGAAATTAGCATAGGAGTACTCAGTCTATCGATCTTTAACCGAAAAATACCCATAGTCGCACCTTTGAACCTTTGTACAGGGTCGAGGCTAATAATTCGAGAAACATAAATTCGCCAAAGTCGAACACTTGCAGAATTTGTTCCACATCGAAATTGGCATAGAAGTGTTTAGTCTATCGATCTTTAACCGAAAAATACCCATAGTCGCACCTTTGAGTCTTTGTACAGGGTCGAGGCTAATAATTCGAGAAACATAAATTGGCCAAAGTCGAAACCTTGCCGAATTTGTTCCACATCGAAATTGGCATAGAAGTGTTTAGTCTATCGATCTTTAACCGAAAAATACCCATAGTCGCACCTTTGAGTCTTTGTACAGGGTCGAGGCTAATAATTCGAGAAACATAAATTGGCCAAAGTCGAACACTTGCAGAATTTGTTCCACATCGAAATTGGCATGGAAGTGTTTAGTCTATCGATCTTTAACCGAAAAATACCCATAGTCGCACCTTTGAGCCTTTGTACAGGGTCGAGGCTAATAATTCGAGAAAACATAAATTGGCCAAAGTCGAAACCTTGCAGAATTTGTTCCACTCAGAAATTATCATAGGAGTACTCAGTCTATCGATCTTTAACCGAAAAATACCCATAGTCGCACCTTTGAACCTTTGTACAGGGTCGAGGCCAGTTATTCGAGAAAACATAAATTGGCCAAAGTCAAAACCTTGCAGAATTTGTTCCACATCGTAATTGGCATAGAAGTGTTTAGTCTATCGATCTTTAACCGAAAAATACCCATAGTCGCACCTTTGAGCCTTTGTACAGGGTCGAGGCTAATAATTCGAAAAATATAAATTGGCCAAAGTCGAACAAGTGCAGAATTTGTTCCACTCAGAAATTAGCATAGAAGTGTTTAGTCTATCGACCTTTAACCGAAAAATACCCATAGTCGTACCTTTGAGCCTTTGTACAGGGTCGATGCTAATAATTCGAGAAAAAATAAATTGGCCAAAGTCGAAACCTTGCAGAATTTGTTCCACTCAGAAATTGGCATAAAAGTGTTTAGTTTAACGATCTTTAACTGAAAAATACCCATAGTCGCACCTTTGAGCCTTTGTACAGGGTCGAGGCTAATAATTCGAGAAAACATAAATTGGCCAAAGTCGAACACTTGCAGAATTTGTTCCACATCGAAATTAGCATAGAAGTGTTTAGTCCATCGATCTTTAACCGAAAAATACCCATAGTCGCACCTTTGAGCCTTTGTACAGGGTCGAGACCAGTTATTCGAGAAAACATAAATTGGCCAAAGTCGAAACCTTGCAGAATTTGTTCCACTCAGAAATTAGCATAGAAGTATTTAGTCTAACGATCTTTAACCGAGAAATACCCATAGTCGCATCTTTGAGCCTTTGTACAGGGTCGAAGCTAATAATTCGAGAAAACATAAATTAGCCAAAGTCGAACACTTGCAGAATTTGTTCCACTCAGAAATTGGCATAGAAGTGTTTAGTCTAACGATCTTTAACTGAAAAATACTCATAGTCGCACCTTTGAGCCTTTGTACAGGGTCGAGGCTAATAATTCGAGAAAACATAAATTTGCCAAAGTCGAAACCTTGCAGAATTTGTTCCACTCAGAAATTGGCATAGAAGTGTTTAGTCTAACGATCTTTAACTGAAAAATACTCATAGTCGCACCTTTGAGCCTTTGTACAGGGTCGAGGCTAATAATTCGAGAAAACATAAATTTGCCAAAGTCGAAACCTTGCAGAATTTGTTCCACTCAGAAATTGGCATAGGAGTACTCAGTCTATCGATCTTTAACCGAAAAATACCCATAGTCGCACCTTTGAACCTTTGTACAGGGTCGAGGCTAATAATTCGAGAAACATAAATTGGCCAAAGTCGAACACTTGCAGAATTTGTTCCACATCTAAATTGGCATAGAAGTGTTTAGTCTATCGATCTTTAACTGAAAAATACCCATAGTCGCACCTTTGAGCCTTTATACAGGGTCGAAGTTAATAATTCGAGAAAACATAAATTGGCCAAAGTCGAACACTTGCAGAATTTGTTCCACTCAGAAATTAGCATAGGAGTACTCAGTCTATCGATCTTTAACCGAAAAATACCAATAGTCGCACCTTTGAACCTTTGTACAGGGTCGAAGCTAATAATTCGAGAAAACATAAATTGGCCAAAGTCGAACACTTGCAGAATTTGTTCCACATCGAAATTGGCATAGAAGTGTTTAGTCTATCGACCTTTAACCGAAAAAAACCCATAGTCGCACCTTTGAGCCTTTGTACAGGGTCGAGGCCAGTTATTCGAGAAAACATAAATTGGCCAAAGTCGAAACCTTGCAGAATTTGTTCCACTCAGAAATTGGCATAGAAGTGTTTAGTCCATCGATCTTTAACCGAAAAATACCCATAGTCGCACCTTTGAGCCTTTGTACAGGGTCGAGGCCAGTTATTCGAGAAAACATAAATTGGCCAAAGTCGAAACCTTGCAGAATTTGTTCCACATCGAAATTAGCATAGAAGTGTTTAGTCCATCGATCTTTAACCGAAAAATACCCATAGTCGCACCTTTGAGCCTTTGTACAGGGTCGAGGCCAGTTATTCGAGAAAACATAAATTGGCCAAAGTCGAAACCTTGCAGAATTTGTTCCACTCAGAAATTGGCATAGAAGTGTTTAGTCCATCGATCTTTAACCGAAAAATACCCATAGTCGCACCTTTGAGCCTTTGTACAGGGTCGAGGCCAGTTATTCGAGAAAACATAAATTGGCCAAAGTCGAAACCTTGCAGAATTTGTTCCACTCAGAAATTGGCATAGAAGTGTTTAGTCTAACGATCTTTAACCGAGAAATACCCATAGTCGCACCTTTGAGCCTTTGTACAGGGTCGAAGCTAATAATTCGAGAAAACATAAATTAGCCAAAGTCGAACACTTGCAGAATTTGTTCCACTCAGAAATTGGCATAGAAGTGTTTAGTCTAACGATCTTTAACTGAAAAATACCCATAGTCGCACCTTTGAGCCTTTATACAGGGTCGAAGCTAATAATTCGAGAAAACATAAATTGGCCAAAGTCGAACACTTGCAGAATTTGTTCCACTCAGAAATTAGCATAGGAGTACTCAGTCTATCGATTTTTAACCGAAAAATACCCATAGTCGCACCTTTGAACCTTTGTACAGGGTCGAGGCTAATAATTCGAGAAACATAAATTGGCCAAAGTCGAACACTTGCAGAATTTGTTCCACATCGAAATTGGCATAGAAGTGTTTAGTCTATCGATCTTTAACTGAAAAATACCCATAGTCGCACCTTTGAGCCTTTATACAGGGTCGAAGCTAATAATTCGAGAAAACATAAATTGGCCAAAGTCGAACACTTGCAGAATTTGTTCCACTCAGAAATTAGCATAGGAGTACTCAGTCTATCGATCTTTAACCGAAAAATACCCATAGTCGCACCTTTGAACCTTTGTACAGGGTCGAGGCTAATAATTCGAGAAACATAAATTGGCCAAAGTCGAACACTTGCAGAATTTGTTCCACATCGAAATTGGCATAGAAGTGTTTAGTCTATCGATCTTTAACCGAAAAATACCCATAGTCGCACCTTTGAGCCTTTGTACAGGGTCGAAGCTAATAATTCGAGAAAACATAAATTGGCCAAAGTCGAAACCTTGCAGAATTTGTTCCACTCAGAAATTATCATAGAAGTGTTTAGTCTATCGACCTTTAACCGAAAAAAAACCCATAGTCGTACCTTTGAACCTTTGTACAGGGTCGAGGCTAATAATTCGAGAAAACATAAAATGGCCAAAGTCGAACACTTGCAGAATTTGGTCCACTCAGAAATTAGCATAGGAGTACTCAGTCAATCGATCTTTAACCGAAAAATACCCATAGTCGCACCTTTGAACCTTTGTACAGGGTCGAGGCTAATAATTCGAGAAACATAAATTGGCCAAAGTCGAACACTTGCAGAATTTGTTCCACTCAGAAATTAGCATAGGAGTACTCAGTCTATCGATCTTTAACCGAAAAATACCCATAGTCGCACCTTTGAACCTTTGTACAGGGTCGAGGCTAATAATTCGAGAAACATAAATTCGCCAAATTCGAACACTTGCAGAATTTGTTCCACATCGAAATTGGCATAGAAGTGTTTAGTCTATCGATCTTTAACCGAAAAATACCCATTGTCGCACCTTTGAGCCTTTGTACAGGGTCGAGGCTAATAATTCGAGAAAACATAAATTGGCCAAAGTCGAAACCTTGCAGAATTTGTTCCACTCAGAAATTATCATAGGAGTACTCAGTCTATCGATCTTTAACCGAAAAATACCCATAGTCGCACCTTTGAACCTTTGTACAGGGCCGAGGCCAGTTATTCGAGAAAACATAAATTGGCCAAAGTCAAAACCTTGCAGAATTTGTTCCACATCGTAATTGGCATAGAAGTGTTTAGTCTATCGATCTTTAACCGAAAAATACCCATAGTCGCACCTTTGAGCCTTTGTACAGGGTCGAGGCTAATAATTCGAAAAATATAAATTGGCCAAAGTCGAACAAGTGCAGAATTTGTTCCACTCAGAAATTAGCATAGAAGTGTTTAGTCTATCGACCTTTAACCGAAAAATACCCATAGTCGCACCTTTGAGCCTTTGTACAGGGTCGAAGCTAATAATTCGAGAAAACATAAATTAGCCAAAGTCGAACACTTGCAGAATTTGTTCCACTCAGAAATTGGCATAGAAGTGTTTAGTCTAACGATCTTTAACTGAAAAATACCCATAGTCGCACCTTTGAGCCTTTGTACAGGGTCGAGGCTAATAATTCGAGAAAACATAAATTTGCCAAAGTCGAAACCTTGCAGAATTTGTTCCACTCAGAAATTGGCATAGGAGTACTCAGTCTATCGATCTTTAACCGAAAAATACCCATAGTCGCACCTTTGAACCTTTGTACAGGGTCGAGGCTAATAATTCGAGAAACATAAATTGGCCAAAGTCGAACACTTGCAGAATTTGTTCCACATCGAAATTGGCATAGAAGTGTTTAGTCTATCGATCTTTAACTGAAAAATACCCATAGTCGCACCTTTGAGCCTTTATACAGGGTCGAAGCTAATAATTCGAGAAAACATAAATTGGCCAAAGTCGAACACTTGCAGAATTTGTTCCACTCAGAAATTAGCATAGGAGTACTCAGTCAATCGATCTTTAACCGAAAAATACCCATAGTCGCACCTTTGAACCTTTGTACAGGGTCGAGGCTAATAATTCGAGAAACATAAATTGGCCAAAGTCGAACACTTGCAGAATTTGTTCCACTCAGAAATTAGCATAGGAGTACTCAGTCAATCGATCTTTAACCGAAAAATACCCATAGTCGCACCTTTGAACCTTTGTACAGGGTCGAGGCTAATAATTCGAGAAACATAAATTGGCCAAAGTCGAACACTTGCAGAATTTGTTCCACTCAGAAATTAGCATAGGAGTACTCAGTATATCGATCTTTAACCGAAAAATACCCATAGTCGCACCTTTGAACCTTTGTACAGGGTCGAGGCTAATAATTCGAGAAACATAAATTGGACAAAGTCGAACACTTGCAGAATTTGTTCCACATCGAAATTGGCATAGAAGTGTTTAGTCTATCGATCTTTAACCGAAAAATACCCATAGTCGCACCTTTGAGCCTTTGTACATGGTCGAAGCTAATAATTCGAGAAAACATAAATTGGCCAAAGTCGAAACCTTGCAGAATTTGTTCCACTCAGAAATTATCATAGGAGTACTCAGTCTATCGATCTTTAACCGAAAAATACCCATAGTCGCACCTTTGAACCTTTGTACAGGGTCGAGGCTAATAATTCGAGAAACATAAATTGGCCAAATTCGAACACTTGCAGAATTTGTTCTACATCGAAATTGGCATAGAAGTGTTTAGTCTATCGATCTTTAACTGAAAAATACCCATAGTCGCACCTTTGAGCCTTTGTACAGGGTCGAGGCCAGTTATTCGAGAAAACATAAATTGGCCAAAGTCAAAACCTTGCAGAATTTGTTTCACATCGTAATTGGCATAGAAGTGTTTAGTCTATCGATCTTTAACCGAAAAATACCCATAGTCGCACCTTTGAGCCTTTGTACAGGGTCGAGTCTAATAATTCGAAAAATATAAATTGGCCAAAGTCGAACAAGTGCAGAATTTGTTCCACTCAGAAATTAGCATAGAAGTGTTTAGTCTATCGACCTTTAACCGAAAAATACCCATAGTCGCACCTTTGAGCCTTTGTACAGGGTCGATGCTAATAATTCGAGAAACATAAATTGGCCAAAGTCGAACACTTGCAGAATTTGTTCCACATCGAAATTGGCATAGAAGTGTTTAGTCTATCGATCTTTAACCGAAAAATACCCATAGTCGCACCTTTGAGCCTTTGTACAGGGTCGAGGCTAATAATTCGAGAAAACATAAATTGGCCAAAGTCGAAACCTTGCAGAATTTGTTCCACATCGAAATTAGCATAGAAGTGTTTAGTCCATCGATCTTTAACCGAAAAATACCCATAGTCGCACCTTTGAGCCTTTGTACAGGGTCGAGGCCAGTTATTCGAGAAAACATAAATTGGCCAAAGTCGAAACCTTGCAGAATTTGTTCCACTCAGAAATTGGCATAGAAGTGTTTAGTCCATCGATCTTTAACCGAAAAATACCCATAGTCACACCTTTGAGCCTTTGTACAGGGTCGAGGCCAGTTATTCGAGAAAACATAAATTGGCCAAAGTCGAAACCTTGCAGAATTTGTTCCACTCAGAAATTGGCATAGAAGTGTTTAGTCTAACGATCTTTAACCGAGAAATACCCATAGTCGCACCTTTGAGCCTTTGTACAGGGTCGAAGCTAATAATTCGAGAAAACATAAATTAGCCAAAGTCGAACACTTGCAGAATTTGTTCCACTCAGAAATTGGCATAGAAGTGTTTAGTCTAACGATCTTTAACTGAAAAATACCCATAGTCGCACCTTTGAGCCTTTGTACAGGGTCGAGGCTAATAATTCGAGAAAACATAAATTTGCCAAAGTCGAAACCTTGCAGAATTTGTTCCACTCAGAAATTGGCATAGGAGTACTCAGTCTATCGATCTTTAACCGAAAAATACCCATAGTCGCACCTTTGAACCTTTGTACAGGGTCGAGGCTAATAATTCGAGAAACATAAATTGGCCAAAGTCGAACACTTGCAGAATTTGTTCCACATCGAAATTGGCATAGAAGTGTTTAGTCTATCGATCTTTAACTGAAAAATACCCATAGTCGCACCTTTGAGCCTTTATACAGGGTCGAAGCTAATAATTCGAGAAAACATAAATTGGCCAAAGTCGAACACTTGCAGAATTTGTTCCACTCAGAAATTAGCATAGGAGTACTCAGTCTATCGATCTTTAACCGAAAAATACCCATAGTCGCACCTTTGAACCTTTGTACAGGGTCGAGGCTAATAATTCGAGAAACATAAATTGGCCAAAGTCGAACACTTGCAGAATTTGTTCCACATCGAAATTGGCATAGAAGTGTTTAGTCTATCGATCTTTAACCGAAAAATACCCATAGTCGCACCTTTGAGCCTTTGTACAGGGTCGAAGCTAATAATTCGAGAAAACATAAATTGGCCAAAGTCGAAACCTTGCAGAATTTGTTCCACTCAGAAATTATCATAGAAGTGTTTAGTCTATCGACCTTTAACCGAAAAAAAACCCATAGTCGCACCTTTGAACCTTTGTACAGGGTCGAGGCTAATAATTCGAGAAAACATAAAATGGCCAAAGTCGAACACTTGCAGAATTTGGTCCACTCAGAAATTAGCATAGGAGTACTCAGTCAATCGATCTTTAACCGAAAAATACCCATAGTCGCACCTTTGAACCTTTGTACAGGGTCGAGGCTAATAATTCGAGAAACATAAATTGGCCAAAGTCGAACACTTGCAGAATTTGTTCCACTCAGAAATTAGCATAGGAGTACTCAGTCTATCGATCTTTAACCGAAAAATACCCATAGTCGCACCTTTGAACCTTTGTACAGGGTCGAGGCTAATAATTCGAGAAACATAAATTCGCCAAAGTCGAACACTTGCAGAATTTGTTCCACATCGAAATTGGCATAGAAGTGTTTAGTCTATCGATCTTTAACCGAAAAATACCCATTGTCGCACCTTTGAGCCTTTGTACAGGGTCGAGGCTAATAATTCGAGAAACATAAATTGGCCAAAGTCGAACACTTGCAGAATTTGTTCCACATCGAAATTGGCATAGGAGTACTCAGTCTATCGATCTTTAACCGAAAAATACCCATAGTCGCACCTTTGAACCTTTGTACAGGGTCGAGGCTAATAATTCGAAAAATATAAATTGGCCAAAGTCGAACAAGTGCAGAATTTGTTCCACTCAGAAATTAGCATAGAAGTGTTTAGGCTATCGACCTTTAACCGAAAAATACCCATAGTCGCACCTTTGAGCCTTTGTGCAGGGTCGGTGCTAATAATTCGAGAAACATAAATTGGCCAAAGTCGTAACCTTGCCGAATTTGTTCCACATCGAAATTGGCATAGAAGTGTTTAGTCTATCGATCTTTAACCGAAAAATACCCATAGTCGCACCTTTGAGTCTTTGTACAGGGTCGAGGCTAATAATTCGAGAAACATAAATTGGCCAAAGTCGAACACTTGCAGAATTTGTTCCACTCAGAAATTAGCATAGGAGTACTCAGTCTATCGATCTTTAACCGAAAAATACCCATAGTCGCACCTTTGAACCTTTGTACAGGGTCGAGGCTAATAATTCGAGAAACATAAATTGGCCAAAGTCGAACACTTGCAGAATTTGTTCCACATCGAAATTGGCATAGAAGTGTTTAGTCTATCGATCTTTAACCGAAAAATACCCATAGTCGCACCTTTGAGCCTTTGTACAGGGTCGAAGTTAATAATTCGAGAAAACATAAATTGGCCAAAGTCGAAACCTTGCAGAATTTGTTCCACTCAGAAATTATCATAGGAGTACTCAGTCTATCGATCTTTAACCGAAAAATACCCATAGTCGCACCTTTGAACCTTTGTACAGGGTCGAGGCTAATAATTCGAGAAACATAAATTGGCCAAATTCGAACACTTGCAGAATTTGTTCCACATCGAAATTGGCATAGAAGTGTTTAGTCTATCGATCTTTAACTGAAAAATACCCATAGTCGCACCTTTGAGCCTTTGTACAGGGTCGAGGCCAGTTATTCGAGAAAACATAAATTGGCCAAAGTCAAAACCTTGCAGAATTTGTTCCACATCGTAATTGGCATAGAAGTGTTTAGTCTATCGATCTTTAACCGAAAAATACCCATAGTCGCACCTTCGAGCCTTTGTACAGGGTCGAGGCTAATAATTCTAAAAATATAAATTGGCCAAAGTCGAACAAGTGCAGAATTTGTTCCACTCAGAAATTAGCATAGAAGTGTTTAGTCTATCGACCTTTAACCGAAAAATACCCATAGTCGCACCTTTGAGCCTTTGTACAGGGTCGATGCTAATAATTCGAGAAACATAAATTGGCCAAAGTCGAACACTTGCAGAATTTGTTCCACATCGAAATTGGCATAGAAGTGTTTAGTCTATCGATCTTTAACCGAAAAATACCCATAGTCGCACCTTTGAGCCTTTGTACAGGGTCGAGGCTAATAATTCGAGAAAACATAAATTGGCCAAAGTCGAAACCTTGCAGAATTTGTTCCACATCGAAATTAGCATAGAAGTGTTTAGTCCATCGATCTTTAACCGAAAAATACCCATAGTCGCACCTTTGAGCCTTTGTACAGGGTCGAGGCCAGTTATTCGAGAAAACATAAATTGGCCAAAGTCGAAACCTTGCAGAATTTGTTCCACTCAGAAATTGGCATAGAAGTGTTTAGTCCATCGATCTTTAACCGAAAAATACCCATAGTCGCACCTTTGAGCCTTTGTACAGGGTCGAGGCCAGTTATTCGAGAAAACATAAATTGGCCAAAGTCGAACACTTGCAGAATTTGTTCCACTCAGAAATTAGCATAGGAGTACTCAGTCTATCGATCTTTAACCGAAAAATACCCATAGTCGCACCTTTGAACCTTTGTACAGGGTCGAGGCTAATAATTCGAGAAACATAAATTCGCCAAAGTCGAACACTTGCAGAATTTGTTCCACATCGAAATTGGCATAGAAGTGTTTAGTCTATCGATCTTTAACCGAAAAATACCCATAGTCGCACCTTTGAGTCTTTGTACAGGGTCGAGGCTAATAATTCGAGAAACATAAATTGGCCAAAGTCGAAACCTTGCCGAATTTGTTCCACATCGAAATTGGCATAGAAGTGTTTAGTCTATCGATCTTTAACCGAAAAATACCCATAGTCGCACCTTTGAGTCTTTGTACAGGGTCGAGGCTAATAATTCGAGAAACATAAATTGGCCAAAGTCGAACACTTGCAGAATTTGTTCCACATCGAAATTGGCATGGAAGTGTTTAGTCTATCGATCTTTAACCGAAAAATACCCATAGTCGCACCTTTGAGCCTTTGTACAGGGTCGAGGCTAATAATTCGAGAAAACATAAATTGGCCAAAGTCGAAACCTTGCAGAATTTGTTCCACTCAGAAATTATCATAGGAGTACTCAGTCTATCGATCTTTAACCGAAAAATACCCATAGTCGCACCTTTGAACCTTTGTACAGGGTCGAGGCCAGTTATTCGAGAAAACATAAATTGGCCAAAGTCAAAACCTTGCAGAATTTGTTCCACATCGTAATTGGCATAGAAGTGTTTAGTCTATCGATCTTTAACCGAAAAATACCCATAGTCGCACCTTTGAGCCTTTGTACAGGGTCGAGGCTAATAATTCGAAAAATATAAATTGGCCAAAGTCGAACAAGTGCAGAATTTGTTCCACTCAGAAATTAGCATAGAAGTGTTTAGTCTATCGACCTTTAACCGAAAAATACCCATAGTCGTACCTTTGAGCCTTTGTACAGGGTCGATGCTAATAATTCGAGAAAAAATAAATTGGCCAAAGTCGAAACCTTGCAGAATTTGTTCCACTCAGAAATTGGCATAAAAGTGTTTAGTTTAACGATCTTTAACTGAAAAATACCCATAGTCGCACCTTTGAGCCTTTGTACAGGGTCGAGGCTAATAATTCGAGAAAACATAAATTGGCCAAAGTCGAACACTTGCAGAATTTGTTCCACATCGAAATTAGCATAGAAGTGTTTAGTCCATCGATCTTTAACCGAAAAATACCCATAGTCGCACCTTTGAGCCTTTGTACAGGGTCGAGACCAGTTATTCGAGAAAACATAAATTGGCCAAAGTCGAAACCTTGCAGAATTTGTTCCACTCAGAAATTAGCATAGAAGTATTTAGTCTAACGATCTTTAACCGAGAAATACCCATAGTCGCATCTTTGAGCCTTTGTACAGGGTCGAAGCTAATAATTCGAGAAAACATAAATTAGCCAAAGTCGAACACTTGCAGAATTTGTTCCACTCAGAAATTGGCATAGAAGTGTTTAGTCTAACGATCTTTAACTGAAAAATACTCATAGTCGCACCTTTGAGCCTTTGTACAGGGTCGAGGCTAATAATTCGAGAAAACATAAATTTGCCAAAGTCGAAACCTTGCAGAATTTGTTCCACTCAGAAATTGGCATAGAAGTGTTTAGTCTAACGATCTTTAACTGAAAAATACTCATAGTCGCACCTTTGAGCCTTTGTACAGGGTCGAGGCTAATAATTCGAGAAAACATAAATTTGCCAAAGTCGAAACCTTGCAGAATTTGTTCCACTCAGAAATTGGCATAGGAGTACTCAGTCTATCGATCTTTAACCGAAAAATACCCATAGTCGCACCTTTGAACCTTTGTACAGGGTCGAGGCTAATAATTCGAGAAACATAAATTGGCCAAAGTCGAACACTTGCAGAATTTGTTCCACATCTAAATTGGCATAGAAGTGTTTAGTCTATCGATCTTTAACTGAAAAATACCCATAGTCGCACCTTTGAGCCTTTATACAGGGTCGAAGTTAATAATTCGAGAAAACATAAATTGGCCAAAGTCGAACACTTGCAGAATTTGTTCCACTCAGAAATTAGCATAGGAGTACTCAGTCTATCGATCTTTAACCGAAAAATACCAATAGTCGCACCTTTGAACCTTTGTACAGGGTCGAAGCTAATAATTCGAGAAAACATAAATTGGCCAAAGTCGAACACTTGCAGAATTTGTTCCACATCGAAATTGGCATAGAAGTGTTTAGTCTATCGACCTTTAACCGAAAAAAACCCATAGTCGCACCTTTGAGCCTTTGTACAGGGTCGAGGCCAGTTATTCGAGAAAACATAAATTGGCCAAAGTCGAAACCTTGCAGAATTTGTTCCACTCAGAAATTGGCATAGAAGTGTTTAGTCCATCGATCTTTAACCGAAAAATACCCATAGTCGCACCTTTGAGCCTTTGTACAGGGTCGAGGCCAGTTATTCGAGAAAACATAAATTGGCCAAAGTCGAAACCTTGCAGAATTTGTTCCACATCGAAATTAGCATAGAAGTGTTTAGTCCATCGATCTTTAACCGAAAAATACCCATAGTCGCACCTTTGAGCCTTTGTACAGGGTCGAGGCCAGTTATTCGAGAAAACATAAATTGGCCAAAGTCGAAACCTTGCAGAATTTGTTCCACTCAGAAATTGGCATAGAAGTGTTTAGTCCATCGATCTTTAACCGAAAAATACCCATAGTCGCACCTTTGAGCCTTTGTACAGGGTCGAGGCCAGTTATTCGAGAAAACATAAATTGGCCAAAGTCGAAACCTTGCAGAATTTGTTCCACTCAGAAATTGGCATAGAAGTGTTTAGTCTAACGATCTTTAACCGAGAAATACCCATAGTCGCACCTTTGAGCCTTTGTACAGGGTCGAAGCTAATAATTCGAGAAAACATAAATTAGCCAAAGTCGAACACTTGCAGAATTTGTTCCACTCAGAAATTGGCATAGAAGTGTTTAGTCTAACGATCTTTAACTGAAAAATACCCATAGTCGCACCTTTGAGCCTTTATACAGGGTCGAAGCTAATAATTCGAGAAAACATAAATTGGCCAAAGTCGAACACTTGCAGAATTTGTTCCACTCAGAAATTAGCATAGGAGTACTCAGTCTATCGATTTTTAACCGAAAAATACCCATAGTCGCACCTTTGAACCTTTGTACAGGGTCGAGGCTAATAATTCGAGAAACATAAATTGGCCAAAGTCGAACACTTGCAGAATTTGTTCCACATCGAAATTGGCATAGAAGTGTTTAGTCTATCGATCTTTAACTGAAAAATACCCATAGTCGCACCTTTGAGCCTTTATACAGGGTCGAAGCTAATAATTCGAGAAAACATAAATTGGCCAAAGTCGAACACTTGCAGAATTTGTTCCACTCAGAAATTAGCATAGGAGTACTCAGTCTATCGATCTTTAACCGAAAAATACCCATAGTCGCACCTTTGAACCTTTGTACAGGGTCGAGGCTAATAATTCGAGAAACATAAATTGGCCAAAGTCGAACACTTGCAGAATTTGTTCCACATCGAAATTGGCATAGAAGTGTTTAGTCTATCGATCTTTAACCGAAAAATACCCATAGTCGCACCTTTGAGCCTTTGTACAGGGTCGAAGCTAATAATTCGAGAAAACATAAATTGGCCAAAGTCGAAACCTTGCAGAATTTGTTCCACTCAGAAATTATCATAGAAGTGTTTAGTCTATCGACCTTTAACCGAAAAAAAACCCATAGTCGTACCTTTGAACCTTTGTACAGGGTCGAGGCTAATAATTCGAGAAAACATAAAATGGCCAAAGTCGAACACTTGCAGAATTTGGTCCACTCAGAAATTAGCATAGGAGTACTCAGTCAATCGATCTTTAACCGAAAAATACCCATAGTCGCACCTTTGAACCTTTGTACAGGGTCGAGGCTAATAATTCGAGAAACATAAATTGGCCAAAGTCGAACACTTGCAGAATTTGTTCCACTCAGAAATTAGCATAGGAGTACTCAGTCTATCGATCTTTAACCGAAAAATACCCATAGTCGCACCTTTGAACCTTTGTACAGGGTCGAGGCTAATAATTCGAGAAACATAAATTCGCCAAATTCGAACACTTGCAGAATTTGTTCCACATCGAAATTGGCATAGAAGTGTTTAGTCTATCGATCTTTAACCGAAAAATACCCATTGTCGCACCTTTGAGCCTTTGTACAGGGTCGAGGCTAATAATTCGAGAAAACATAAATTGGCCAAAGTCGAAACCTTGCAGAATTTGTTCCACTCAGAAATTATCATAGGAGTACTCAGTCTATCGATCTTTAACCGAAAAATACCCATAGTCGCACCTTTGAACCTTTGTACAGGGCCGAGGCCAGTTATTCGAGAAAACATAAATTGGCCAAAGTCAAAACCTTGCAGAATTTGTTCCACATCGTAATTGGCATAGAAGTGTTTAGTCTATCGATCTTTAACCGAAAAATACCCATAGTCGCACCTTTGAGCCTTTGTACAGGGTCGAGGCTAATAATTCGAAAAATATAAATTGGCCAAAGTCGAACAAGTGCAGAATTTGTTCCACTCAGAAATTAGCATAGAAGTGTTTAGTCTATCGACCTTTAACCGAAAAATACCCATAGTCGCACCTTTGAGCCTTTGTACAGGGTCGAAGCTAATAATTCGAGAAAACATAAATTAGCCAAAGTCGAACACTTGCAGAATTTGTTCCACTCAGAAATTGGCATAGAAGTGTTTAGTCTAACGATCTTTAACTGAAAAATACCCATAGTCGCACCTTTGAGCCTTTGTACAGGGTCGAGGCTAATAATTCGAGAAAACATAAATTTGCCAAAGTCGAAACCTTGCAGAATTTGTTCCACTCAGAAATTGGCATAGGAGTACTCAGTCTATCGATCTTTAACCGAAAAATACCCATAGTCGCACCTTTGAACCTTTGTACAGGGTCGAGGCTAATAATTCGAGAAACATAAATTGGCCAAAGTCGAACACTTGCAGAATTTGTTCCACATCGAAATTGGCATAGAAGTGTTTAGTCTATCGATCTTTAACTGAAAAATACCCATAGTCGCACCTTTGAGCCTTTATACAGGGTCGAAGCTAATAATTCGAGAAAACATAAATTGGCCAAAGTCGAACACTTGCAGAATTTGTTCCACTCAGAAATTAGCATAGGAGTACTCAGTCAATCGATCTTTAACCGAAAAATACCCATAGTCGCACCTTTGAACCTTTGTACAGGGTCGAGGCTAATAATTCGAGAAACATAAATTGGCCAAAGTCGAACACTTGCAGAATTTGTTCCACTCAGAAATTAGCATAGGAGTACTCAGTCAATCGATCTTTAACCGAAAAATACCCATAGTCGCACCTTTGAACCTTTGTACAGGGTCGAGGCTAATAATTCGAGAAACATAAATTGGCCAAAGTCGAACACTTGCAGAATTTGTTCCACTCAGAAATTAGCATAGGAGTACTCAGTATATCGATCTTTAACCGAAAAATACCCATAGTCGCACCTTTGAACCTTTGTACAGGGTCGAGGCTAATAATTCGAGAAACATAAATTGGACAAAGTCGAACACTTGCAGAATTTGTTCCACATCGAAATTGGCATAGAAGTGTTTAGTCTATCGATCTTTAACCGAAAAATACCCATAGTCGCACCTTTGAGCCTTTGTACATGGTCGAAGCTAATAATTCGAGAAAACATAAATTGGCCAAAGTCGAAACCTTGCAGAATTTGTTCCACTCAGAAATTATCATAGGAGTACTCAGTCTATCGATCTTTAACCGAAAAATACCCATAGTCGCACCTTTGAACCTTTGTACAGGGTCGAGGCTAATAATTCGAGAAACATAAATTGGCCAAATTCGAACACTTGCAGAATTTGTTCTACATCGAAATTGGCATAGAAGTGTTTAGTCTATCGATCTTTAACTGAAAAATACCCATAGTCGCACCTTTGAGCCTTTGTACAGGGTCGAGGCCAGTTATTCGAGAAAACATAAATTGGCCAAAGTCAAAACCTTGCAGAATTTGTTTCACATCGTAATTGGCATAGAAGTGTTTAGTCTATCGATCTTTAACCGAAAAATACCCATAGTCGCACCTTTGAGCCTTTGTACAGGGTCGAGTCTAATAATTCGAAAAATATAAATTGGCCAAAGTCGAACAAGTGCAGAATTTGTTCCACTCAGAAATTAGCATAGAAGTGTTTAGTCTATCGACCTTTAACCGAAAAATACCCATAGTCGCACCTTTGAGCCTTTGTACAGGGTCGATGCTAATAATTCGAGAAACATAAATTGGCCAAAGTCGAACACTTGCAGAATTTGTTCCACATCGAAATTGGCATAGAAGTGTTTAGTCTATCGATCTTTAACCGAAAAATACCCATAGTCGCACCTTTGAGCCTTTGTACAGGGTCGAGGCTAATAATTCGAGAAAACATAAATTGGCCAAAGTCGAAACCTTGCAGAATTTGTTCCACATCGAAATTAGCATAGAAGTGTTTAGTCCATCGATCTTTAACCGAAAAATACCCATAGTCGCACCTTTGAGCCTTTGTACAGGGTCGAGGCCAGTTATTCGAGAAAACATAAATTGGCCAAAGTCGAAACCTTGCAGAATTTGTTCCACTCAGAAATTGGCATAGAAGTGTTTAGTCCATCGATCTTTAACCGAAAAATACCCATAGTCACACCTTTGAGCCTTTGTACAGGGTCGAGGCCAGTTATTCGAGAAAACATAAATTGGCCAAAGTCGAAACCTTGCAGAATTTGTTCCACTCAGAAATTGGCATAGAAGTGTTTAGTCTAACGATCTTTAACCGAGAAATACCCATAGTCGCACCTTTGAGCCTTTGTACAGGGTCGAAGCTAATAATTCGAGAAAACATAAATTAGCCAAAGTCGAACACTTGCAGAATTTGTTCCACTCAGAAATTGGCATAGAAGTGTTTAGTCTAACGATCTTTAACTGAAAAATACCCATAGTCGCACCTTTGAGCCTTTGTACAGGGTCGAGGCTAATAATTCGAGAAAACATAAATTTGCCAAAGTCGAAACCTTGCAGAATTTGTTCCACTCAGAAATTGGCATAGGAGTACTCAGTCTATCGATCTTTAACCGAAAAATACCCATAGTCGCACCTTTGAACCTTTGTACAGGGTCGAGGCTAATAATTCGAGAAACATAAATTGGCCAAAGTCGAACACTTGCAGAATTTGTTCCACATCGAAATTGGCATAGAAGTGTTTAGTCTATCGATCTTTAACTGAAAAATACCCATAGTCGCACCTTTGAGCCTTTATACAGGGTCGAAGCTAATAATTCGAGAAAACATAAATTGGCCAAAGTCGAACACTTGCAGAATTTGTTCCACTCAGAAATTAGCATAGGAGTACTCAGTCTATCGATCTTTAACCGAAAAATACCCATAGTCGCACCTTTGAACCTTTGTACAGGGTCGAGGCTAATAATTCGAGAAACATAAATTGGCCAAAGTCGAACACTTGCAGAATTTGTTCCACATCGAAATTGGCATAGAAGTGTTTAGTCTATCGATCTTTAACCGAAAAATACCCATAGTCGCACCTTTGAGCCTTTGTACAGGGTCGAAGCTAATAATTCGAGAAAACATAAATTGGCCAAAGTCGAAACCTTGCAGAATTTGTTCCACTCAGAAATTATCATAGAAGTGTTTAGTCTATCGACCTTTAACCGAAAAAAAACCCATAGTCGCACCTTTGAACCTTTGTACAGGGTCGAGGCTAATAATTCGAGAAAACATAAAATGGCCAAAGTCGAACACTTGCAGAATTTGGTCCACTCAGAAATTAGCATAGGAGTACTCAGTCAATCGATCTTTAACCGAAAAATACCCATAGTCGCACCTTTGAACCTTTGTACAGGGTCGAGGCTAATAATTCGAGAAACATAAATTGGCCAAAGTCGAACACTTGCAGAATTTGTTCCACTCAGAAATTAGCATAGGAGTACTCAGTCTATCGATCTTTAACCGAAAAATACCCATAGTCGCACCTTTGAACCTTTGTACAGGGTCGAGGCTAATAATTCGAGAAACATAAATTCGCCAAAGTCGAACACTTGCAGAATTTGTTCCACATCGAAATTGGCATAGAAGTGTTTAGTCTATCGATCTTTAACCGAAAAATACCCATTGTCGCACCTTTGAGCCTTTGTACAGGGTCGAGGCTAATAATTCGAGAGAACATAAATTGGCCAAAGTCGAAACCTTGCAGAATTTGTTCCACTCAGAAATTATCATAGGAGTACTCAGTCTATCGATCTTTAACCGAAAAATACCCATAGTCGCACCTTTGAACCTTTGTACAGGGCCGAGGCCAGTTATTCGAGAAAACATAAATTGGCCAAAGTCAAAACCTTGCAGAATTTGTTCCACATCGTAATTGGCATAGAAGTGTTTAGTCTATCGATCTTTAACCGAAAAATACCCATAGTCGCACCTTTGAGCCTTTGTACAGGGTCGAGGCTAATAATTCGAAAAATATAAATTGGCCAAAGTCGAACAAGTGCAGAATTTGTTCCACTCAGAAATTAGCATAGAAGTGTTTAGTCTATCGACCTTTAACCGAAAAATACCCATAGTCGCACCTTTGAGCCTTTGTACAGGGTCGATGCTAATAATTCGAGAAAACATAAATTGGCCAAAGTCGAAACCTTGCAGAATTTGTTCCACTCAGAAATTGGCATAGAAGTGTTTAGTTTAACGATCTTTAACTGAAAAATACCCATAGTCGCACCTTTGAGCCTTTGTACAGGGTCGAGGCTAATAATTCGAGAAAACATAAATTGGCCAAAGTCGAACACTTGCAGAATTTGTTCCACATCGAAATTAGCATAGAACTGTTTAGTCCATCGATCTTTAACCGAAAAATACCCATAGTCACACCTTTGAGCCTTTGTACAGGGTCGAGGCCAGTTATTCGAGAAAACATAAATTGGCCAAAGTCGAAACCTTGCAGAATTTGTTCCACTCAGAAATTGGCATAGAAGTGTTTAGTCTAACGATCTTTAACCGAGAAATACCCATAGTCGCACCTTTGAGCCTTTGTACAGGGTCGAAGCTAATAATTCGAGAAAACATAAATTAGCCAAAGTCGAACACTTGCAGAATTTGTTCCACTCAGAAATTGGCATAGAAGTGTTTAGTCTAACGATCTTTAACTGAAAAATACCCATAGTCGCACCTTTGAGCCTTTGTACAGGGTCGAGGCTAATAATTCGAGAAAACATAAATTTGCCAAAGTCGAAACCTTGCAGAATTTGTTCCACTCAGAAATTGGCATAGGAGTACTCAGTCTATCGATCTTTAACCGAAAAATACCCATAGTCGCACCTTTGTACAGGGTCGAGGCTAATAATTCGAGAAACATAAATTGGCCAAAGTCGAACACTTGCAGAATTTGTTCCACATCGAAATTGGCAGAGAAGTGTTTAGTCTATCGATCTTTAACTGAAAAATACCCATAGTCGCACCTTTGAGCCTTTATACAGGGTCGAGGCTAATAATTCGAGAAACATAAATTGGCCAAAGTCGAACACTTGCAGAATTTGTCCCACATCGAAATTGGCATAGAAGTGTTTAGTCTATCGATCTTTAACCGAAAAATACCCATAGTCGCACCTTTGAGCCTTTGTACAGGGTCGAAGCTAATAATTCGAGAAAACATAAATTGGCCAAAGTCGAACACTTGCAGAATTTGTTCCACTCAGAAATTGGCATAGAAGTGTTTAGTCTAACGATCTTTAACTGCAAAATATCCATAGTCGCACCTTTGAGCCTTTGTACAGGGTCGAGGCTAATAATTCGAGAAAACATAAATTTGCCAAAGTCGAACACTTGCAGAATTTGTTCCACTCAGAAATTGGCATAGGAGTACTCAGTCTATCGATCTTTAACCGAAAAATACCCATAGTCGCACCTTTGAACCTTTGTACAGGGTCGAGGCTAATAATTCGAGAAAACATAAATTGGCCAAAGTCAAAACCTTGCAGAATTTGTTCCACATCGAAATTATTGGCATAGAAGTGTTTAGTCTATCGATCTTTAACTGAAAAATACCCATAGTCGCACCTTTGAGCCTTTGTACAGGGTCGAAGCTAATAATTCGAGAAAACATAAATTGGCCAAAGTCGAAACCTTGCAGAATTTGTTCCACTCAGAAATTATCATAGAAGTGTTTAGTCTATCGACCTTTAACCGAAAAAAAACCCATAGTCGCACCTTTGAACCTTTGTACAGGGTCGAGGCTAATAATTCGAGAAAACATAAAATGGCCAAAGTCGAACACTTGCAGAATTTGGTCCACTCAGAAATTAGCATAGGAGTACTCAGTCTATCGATCTTTAACCGAAAAATACCCATAGTCGCACCTTTGAACCTTTGTACAGGGTCGAGGCTAATAATTCGAGAAACATAAATTCGCCAAAGTCGAACACTTGCAGAATTTGTTCCACATCGAAATTGGCATAGAAGTATTTAGTCTAACGATCTTTAACCGAAAAATACCCATAGTCGCACCTTTGAGCCTTTGTACAGGGTCGAGGCTAATAATTCGAGAAAACATAAATTGGCCAAAGTCGAAACCTTGCAGAATTTGTTCCACTCAGAAATTATCATAGGAGTACTCAGTCTATCGATCTTTAACCGAAAAATACCCATAGTCGCACCTTTGAACCTTTGTACAGGGTCGAGGCCAGTTATTCGAGAAAACATAAATTGGCCAAAGTCAAAACCTTGCAGAATTTGTTCCACTCAGAAATTATCATAGGAGTACTCAGTCTATCGATCTTTAACCGAAAAATACCCATAGTCGCACCTTTGAACCTTTGTACAGGGTCGAGGCTAATAATTCGAGAAACATAAATTGGCCAAATTCGAACACTTGCAGAATTTGTTCTACATCGAAATTGGCATAGAAGTGTTTAGTCTATCGATCTATAACTGAAAAATACCCATAGTCGCACCTTTGAGCCTTTGTACAGGGTCGAGGCCAGTTATTCGAGAAAACATAAATTGGCCAAAGTCAAAACCTTGCAGAATTTGTTCCACATCGTAATTGGCATAGAAGTGTTTAGTCTATCGATCTTTAACCGAAAAATACCCATAGTCGCACCTTTGAGCCTTTGTACAGGGTCGAGTCTAATAATTCGAAAAATATAAATTGGCCAAAGTCGAACAAGTGCAGAATTTGTTCCACTCAGAAATTAGCATAGAAGTGTTTAGTCTATCGACCTTTAACCGAAAAATACCCATAGTCGCACCTTTGAGCCTTTGTACAGGGTCGATGCTAATAATTCGAGAAACATAAATTGGCCAAAGTCGAACACTTGCAGAATTTGTTCCACATCGAAATTGGCATAGAAGTGTTTAGTCTATCGATCTTTAACCGAAAAATACCCATAGTCGCACCTTTGAGCCTTTGTACAGGGTCGAGGCTAATAATTCGAGAAAACATAAATTGGCCAAAGTCGAAACCTTGCAGAATTTGTTCCACATCGAAATTAGCATAGAAGTGTTTAGTCCATCGATCTTTAACCGAAAAATACCCATAGTCGCACCTTTGAGCCTTTGTACAGGGTCGAGGCCAGTTATTCGAGAAAACATAAATTGGCCAAAGTCGAAACCTTGCAGAATTTGTTCCACTCAGAAATTGGCATAGAAGTGTTTAGTCCATCGATCTTTAACCGAAAAATACCCATAGTCGCACCTTTGAGCCTTTGTACAGGGTCGAAGCTAATAATTCGAGAAAACTTAAATTAGCCAAAGTCGAAACCTTGCAGAATTTGTTCCACTCAGAAATTATCATAGGAGTACTCAGTCTATCGATCTTTAACCGAAAAATACCCATAGTCGCACCTTTGAACCTTTGTACAGGGCCGAGGCCAGTTATTCGAGAAAACATAAATTGGCCAAAGTCAAAACCTTGCAGAATTTGTTCCACATCGTAATTGGCATAGAAGTGTTTAGTCTATCGATCTTTAACCGAAAAATACCCATAGTCGCACCTTTGAGCCTTTGTACAGGGTCGAGGCTAATAATTCGAAAAATATAAATTGGCCAAAGTCGAACAAGTGCAGAATTTGTTCCACTCAGAAATTAGCATAGAAGTGTTTAGTCTATCGACCTTTAACCGAAAAATACCCATAGTCGCACCTTTGAGCCTTTGTACAGGGTCGATGCTAATAATTCGAGAAAACATAAATTGGCCAAAGTCGAAACCTTGCAGAATTTGTTCCACTCAGAAATTGGCATAGAAGTGTTTAGTTTAACGATCTTTAACTGAAAAATACCCATAGTCGCACCTTTGAGCCTTTGTACAGGGTCGAGGCTAATAATTCGAGAAAACATAAATTGGCCAAAGTCGAACACTTGCAGAATTTGTTCCACATCGAAATTAGCATAGAAGTGTTTAGTCCATCGATCTTTAACCGAAAAATACCCATAGTCACACCTTTGAGCCTTTGTACAGGGTCGAGGCCAGTTATTCGAGAAAACATAAATTGGCCAAAGTCGAAACCTTGCAGAATTTGTTCCACTCAGAAATTGGCATAGAAGTGTTTAGTCTAACGATCTTTAACCGAGAAATACCCATAGTCGCACCTTTGAGCCTTTGTACAGGGTCGAAGCTAATAATTCGAGAAAACATAAATTAGCCAAAGTCGAACACTTGCAGAATTTGTTCCACTCAGAAATTGGCATAGAAGTGTTTAGTCTAACGATCTTTAACTGAAAAATACCCATAGTCGCACCTTTGAGCCTTTGTACAGGGTCGAGGCTAATAATTCGAGAAAACATAAATTTGCCAAAGTCGAAACCTTGCAGAATTTGTTCCACTCAGAAATTGGCATAGGAGTACTCAGTCTATCGATCTTTAACCGAAAAATACCCATAGTCGCACCTTTGTACAGGGTCGAGGCTAATAATTCGAGAAACATAAATTGGCCAAAGTCGAACACTTGCAGAATTTGTTCCACATCGAAATTGGCAGAGAAGTGTTTAGTCTATCGATCTTTAACTGAAAAATACCCATAGTCGCACCTTTGAGCCTTTATACAGGGTCGAGGCTAATAATTCGAGAAACATAAATTGGCCAAAGTCGAACACTTGCAGAATTTGTCCCACATCGAAATTGGCATAGAAGTGTTTAGTCTATCGATCTTTAACCGAAAAATACCCATAGTCGCACCTTTGAGCCTTTGTACAGGGTCGAAGCTAATAATTCGAGAAAACATAAATTGGCCAAAGTCGAACACTTGCAGAATTTGTTCCACTCAGAAATTGGCATAGAAGTGTTTAGTCTAACGATCTTTAACTGCAAAATATCCATAGTCGCACCTTTGAGCCTTTGTACAGGGTCGAGGCTAATAATTCGAGAAAACATAAATTTGCCAAAGTCGAACACTTGCAGAATTTGTTCCACTCAGAAATTGGCATAGGAGTACTCAGTCTATCGATCTTTAACCGAAAAATACCCATAGTCGCACCTTTGAACCTTTGTACAGGGTCGAGGCTAATAATTCGAGAAAACATAAATTGGCCAAAGTCAAAACCTTGCAGAATTTGTTCCACATCGAAATTATTGGCATAGAAGTGTTTAGTCTATCGATCTTTAACTGAAAAATACCCATAGTCGCACCTTTGAGCTTTGTACAGGGTCGAAGCTAATAATTCGAGAAAACATAAATTGGCCAAAGTCGAAACCTTGCAGAATTTGTTCCACTCAGAAATTATCATAGAAGTGTTTAGTCTATCGACCTTTAACCGAAAAAAAACCCATAGTCGCACCTTTGAACCTTTGTACAGGGTCGAGGCTAATAATTCGAGAAAACATAAAATGGCCAAAGTCGAACACTTGCAGAATTTGGTCCACTCAGAAATTAGCATAGGAGTACTCAGTCTATCGATCTTTAACCGAAAAATACCCATAGTCGCACCTTTGAACCTTTGTACAGGGTCGAGGCTAATAATTCGAGAAACATAAATTCGCCAAAGTCGAACACTTGCAGAATTTGTTCCACATCGAAATTGGCATAGAAGTATTTAGTCTAACGATCTTTAACCGAAAAATACCCATAGTCGCACCTTTGAGCCTTTGTACAGGGTCGAGGCTAATAATTCGAGAAAACATAAATTGGCCAAAGTCGAAACCTTGCAGAATTTGTTCCACTCAGAAATTATCATAGGAGTACTCAGTCTATCGATCTTTAACCGAAAAATACCCATAGTCGCACCTTTGAACCTTTGTACAGGGTCGAGGCCAGTTATTCGAGAAAACATAAATTGGCCAAAGTCAAAACCTTGCAGAATTTGTTCCACTCAGAAATTATCATAGGAGTACTCAGTCTATCGATCTTTAACCGAAAAATACCCATAGTCGCACCTTTGAACCTTTGTACAGGGTCGAGGCTAATAATTCGAGAAACATAAATTGGCCAAATTCGAACACTTGCAGAATTTGTTCTACATCGAAATTGGCATAGAAGTGTTTAGTCTATCGATCTATAACTGAAAAATACCCATAGTCGCACCTTTGAGCCTTTGTACAGGGTCGAGGCCAGTTATTCGAGAAAACATAAATTGGCCAAAGTCAAAACCTTGCAGAATTTGTTCCACATCGTAATTGGCATAGAAGTGTTTAGTCTATCGATCTTTAACCGAAAAATACCCATAGTCGCACCTTTGAGCCTTTGTACAGGGTCGAGTCTAATAATTCGAAAAATATAAATTGGCCAAAGTCGAACAAGTGCAGAATTTGTTCCACTCAGAAATTAGCATAGAAGTGTTTAGTCTATCGACCTTTAACCGAAAAATACCCATAGTCGCACCTTTGAGCCTTTGTACAGGGTCGATGCTAATAATTCGAGAAACATAAATTGGCCAAAGTCGAACACTTGCAGAATTTGTTCCACATCGAAATTGGCATAGAAGTGTTTAGTCTATCGATCTTTAACCGAAAAATACCCATAGTCGCACCTTTGAGCCTTTGTACAGGGTCGAGGCTAATAATTCGAGAAAACATAAATTGGCCAAAGTCGAAACCTTGCAGAATTTGTTCCACATCGAAATTAGCATAGAAGTGTTTAGTCCATCGATCTTTAACCGAAAAATACCCATAGTCGCACCTTTGAGCCTTTGTACAGGGTCGAGGCCAGTTATTCGAGAAAACATAAATTGGCCAAAGTCGAAACCTTGCAGAATTTGTTCCACTCAGAAATTGGCATAGAAGTGTTTAGTCCATCGATCTTTAACCGAAAAATACCCATAGTCGCACCTTTGAGCCTTTGTACAGGGTCGAAGCTAATAATTCGAGAAAACTTAAATTAGCCAAAGTCGAACAAGTGCAGAATTTGTTCCACTCAGAAATTAGCATAGAAGTGTTTAGTCTATCGACCTTTAACCGAAAAATACCCATAGTCGCACCTTTGAGCCTTTGTACAGGGTCGATGCTAATAATTCGAGAAACATAAATTGGCCAAAGTCGAACACTTGCAGAATTTGTTCCACATCGAAATTGGCATAGAAGTGTTTAGTCTATCGATCTTTAACCGAAAAATACCCATAGTCGCACCTTTGAGCCTTTGTACAGGGTCGAGGCTAATAATTCGAGAAAACATAAATTGGCCAAAGTCGAAACCTTGCAGAATTTGTTCCACATCGAAATTAGCATAGAAGTGTTTAGTCCATCGATCTTTAACCGAAAAATACCCATAGTCGCACCTTTGAGCCTTTGTACAGGGTCGAGGCCAGTTATTCGAGAAAACATAAATTGGCCAAAGTCGAAACCTTGCAGAATTTGTTCCACTCAGAAATTGGCATAGAAGTGTTTAGTCCATCGATCTTTAACCGAAAAATACCCATAGTCGCACCTTTGAGCCTTTGTACAGGGTCGAGGCCAGTTATTCGAGAAAACATAAATTGGCCAAAGTCGAAACCTTGCAGAATTTGTTCCACTCAGAAATTGGCATAGAAGTGTTTAGTCTAACGATCTTTAACCGAGAAATACCCATAGTCGCACCTTTGAGCCTTTGTACAGGGTCGAAGCTAATAATTCGAGAAAACTTAAATTAGCCAAAGTCGAACACTTGCAGAATTTGTTCCACTCAGAAATTGGCATAGAAGTGTTTAGTCTAACGATCTTTAACTGAAAAATACCCATAGTCGCACCTTTGAGCCTTTGTACAGGGTCGAGGCTAATAATTCGAGAAAACATAAATTTGCCAAAGTCGAAACCTTGCAGAATTTGTTCCACTCAGAAATTGGCATAGGAGTACTCAGTCTATCGATCTTTAACCGAAAAATACCCATAGTCGCACCTTTGAACCTTTGTACAGGGTCGAGGCTAATAATTCGAGAAACATAAATTGGCCAAAGTCGAACACTTGCAGAATTTGTTCCACATCGAAATTGGCATAGAAGTGTTTAGTCTATCGATCTTTAACTGAAAAATACCCATAGTCGCACCTTTGAGTCTTTATACAGGGTCGAAGCTAATAATTCGAGAAAACATAAATTGGCCAAAGTCGAACACTTGCAGAATTTGTTCCACTCAGAAATTAGCATAGGAGTACTCAGTCTATCGATCTTTAACCGAAAAATACCCATAGTCGCACCTTTGAACCTTTGTACAGGGTCGAGGCTAATAATTCGAGAAACATAAATTGGCCAAAGTCGAACACTTGCAGAATTTGTTCCACATCGAAATTGGCATAGAAGTGTTTAGTCTATCGATCTTTAACCGAAAAATACCCATAGTCGCACCTTTGAGCCTTTGTACAGGGTCGAGGCTAATAATTCGAGAAAACATAAAATGGCCAAAGTCGAACACTTGCAGAATTTGGTCCACTCAGAAATTAGCATAGGAGTACTCAGTCAATCGATCTTTAACCGAAAAATACCCATAGTCGCACCTTTGAACCTTTGTACAGGGTCGAGGCTAATAATTCGAGAAACATAAATTGGCCAAAGTCGAACACTTGCAGAATTTGTTCCACTCAGAAATTAGCATAGGAGTACTCAGTCTATCGATCTTTAACCGAAAAATACCCATAGTCGCACCTTTGAACCTTTGTACAGGGTCGAGGCTAATAATTCGAGAAACATAAATTCGCCAAATTCGAACACTTGCAGAATTTGTTCCACATCGAAATTGGCATAGAAGTGTTTAGTCTATCGATCTTTAACCGAAAAATACCCATTGTCGCACCTTTGAGCCTTTGTACAGGGTCGAGGCTAATAATTCGAGAAAACATAAATTGGCCAAAGTCGAAACCTTGCAGAATTTGTTCCACTCAGAAATTATCATAGGAGTACTCAGTCTATCGATCTTTAACCGAAAAATACCCATAGTCGCACCTTTGAACCTTTGTACAGGGCCGAGGCCAGTTATTCGAGAAAACATAAATTGGCCAAAGTCAAAACCTTGCAGAATTTGTTCCACATCGTAATTGGCATAGAAGTGTTTAGTCTATCGATCTTTAACCGAAAAATACCCATAGTCGCACCTTTGAGCCTTTGTACAGGGTCGAGGCTAATAATTCGAAAAATATAAATTGGCCAAAGTCGAACAAGTGCAGAATTTGTTCCACTCAGAAATTAGCATAGAAGTGTTTAGTCTATCGACCTTTAACCGAAAAATACCCATAGTCGCACCTTTGAGCCTTTGTACAGGGTCGAAGCTAATAATTCGAGAAAACATAAATTAGCCAAAGTCGAACACTTGCAGAATTTGTTCCACTCAGAAATTGGCATAGAAGTGTTTAGTCTAACGATCTTTAACTGAAAAATACCCATAGTCGCACCTTTGAGCCTTTGTACAGGGTCGAGGCTAATAATTCGAGAAAACATAAATTTGCCAAAGTCGAAACCTTGCAGAATTTGTTCCACTCAGAAATTGGCATAGGAGTACTCAGTCTATCGATCTTTAACCGAAAAATACCCATAGTCGCACCTTTGAACCTTTGTACAGGGTCGAGGCTAATAATTCGAGAAACATAAATTGGCCAAAGTCGAACACTTGCAGAATTTGTTCCACATCGAAATTGGCATAGAAGTGTTTAGTCTATCGATCTTTAACTGAAAAATACCCATAGTCGCACCTTTGAGCCTTTATACAGGGTCGAAGCTAATAATTCGAGAAAACATAAATTGGCCAAAGTCGAACACTTGCAGAATTTGTTCCACTCAGAAATTAGCATAGGAGTACTCAGTCTATCGATCTTTAACCGAAAAATACCCATAGTCGCACCTTTGAACCTTTGTACAGGGTCGAGGCCAGTTATTAGAGAAAACATAAATTGGCCAAAGTCAAAACCTTGCAGAATTTGTTCCACATCGTAATTGGCATAGAAGTGTTTAGTCTATCGATCTTTAACCGAAAAATACCCATAGTCGCACCTTTGAGCCTTTGTACAGGGTCGAGGCTAATAATTCGAAAAATATAAATTGGCCAAAGTCGAACAAGTGCAGAATTTGTTCCACTCAGAAATTAGCATAGAAGTGTTTAGTCTATCGACCTTTAACCGAAAAATACCCATAGTCGCACCTTTGAGCCTTTGTACAGGGTCGATGCTAATAATTCGAGAAAACATAAATTGGCCAAAGTCGAAACCTTGCAGAATTTGTTCCACTCAGAAATTGGCATAGAAGTGTTTAGTTTAACGATCTTTAACTGAAAAATACCCATAGTCGCACCTTTGAGCCTTTGTACAGGGTCGAGGCTAATAATTCGAGAAAACATAAATTGGCCAAAGTCGAACACTTGCAGAATTTGTTCCAAATCGAAATTGGCATAGAAGTGTTTAGTCTATCGATCTTTAACCGAAAAATAACCATAGTCGCACCTTTGAGTCTTTGTACAGGGTCGAGGCTAATAATTCGAGAAAACATAAATTGGCCAAAGTCGAAACCTTGCAGAGTTTGTTCCACATCGAAATTAGCATAGAAGTGTTTAGTCCATCGATCTTTAACCGAAAAATACCCATAGTCGCACCTTTGAGCCTTTGTACAGGGTCGAGGCCAGTTATTCGAGAAAACATAAATTGGCCAAAGTCGAAACCTTGCAGAATTTGTTCCACTCAGAAATTGGCATAGAAGTGTTTAGTCTAACGATCTTTAACCGAGAAATACCCATAGTCGCACCTTTGAGCCTTTGTACAGGGTCGAAGCTAATAATTCGAGAAAACGTAAATTAGCCAAAGTCGAACACTTGCAGAATTTGTTCCACTCAGAAATTGGCATAGGAGTACTCAGTCTATCGATCTTTAACCGAAAAATACCCATAGTCATACCTTTGAACCTTTGTACAGGGTCGAGGCTAATAATTCGAGAAACATAAATTGGCCAAAGTCGAACACTTGCAGAATTTGTTCCACTCAGAAATTAGCATAGAAGTGTTTAGTCTAACGATCTTTAACCGAGAAATACCCATAGTCGCACCTTTGAGCCTTTGTACAGGGTCGAGGCTAATAATTCGAGAAAACATAAATTTGCCAAAGTCGAAACCTTGCAGAATTTGTTCCACTCAGAAATTGGCATAGGAGTACTCAGTCTATCGATCTTTAACCGAAAAATACCCATAGTCGCACCTTTGAACCTTTGTACAGGGTCGAGGCTAATAATTCGAGAAACATAAATTGGCCAAAGTCGAACACTTGCAGAATTTGTTCCACTCAGAAATTGGCATAGAAGTGTTTAGTCTAACGATCTTTAACCGAGAAATACCCATAGTCGCACCTTTGAGCCTTTGTACAGGGTCGAGGCTAATAATTCGAGAAAACATAAATTTGCCAAAGTCGAAACCTTGCAGAATTTGTTCCACTCAGAAATTGGCATAGGAGTACTCAGTCTATCGATCTTTAACCGAAAAATACCCATAGTCGCACCTTTGAACCTTTGTACAGGGTCGAGGCTAATAATTCGAGAAACATAAATTGGCCAAAGTCGAACACTTGCAGAATTTGTTCCACTCAGAAATTAGCATAGGAGTACTCAGTCTATCGATCTTTAACCGAAAAATACCCATAGTCGCACCTTTGAACCTTTGTACAGGGTCGAGGCTAATAATTCGAAAAATATAAATTGGCCAAAGTCGAACAAGTGCAGAATTTGTTCCACTCAGAAATTAGCATAGAAGTGTTTAGGCTATCGACCTTTAACCGAAAAATACCCATAGTCGCACCTTTGAGCCTTTGTGCAGGGTCGGTGCTAATAATTCGAGAAACATAAATTGGCCAAAGTCGAACACTTGCAGAATTTGTTCCACATCGAAATTGGCATAGAAGTGTTTAGTCTATCGACCTTTAACCGAAAAATACCCATAGTCGCACCTTTGAGCCTTTGTACAGGGTCGAAGCTAATAATTCGAGAAAACATAAATTGGCCAAAGTCGAACACTTGCAGAATTTGTTCCAAATCGAAATTGGCATAGAAGTGTTTAGTCTATCGATCTTTAACCGAAAAATAACCATAGTCGCACCTTTGAGTCTTTGTACAGGGTCGAGGCTAATAATTCGAGAAAACATAAATTGGCCAAAGTCGAAACCTTGCAGAATTTGTTCCACATCGAAATTAGCATAGAAGTGTTTAGTCCATCGATCTTTAACCGAAAAATACCCATAGTCGCACCTTTGAGCCTTTGTACAGGGTCGAGGCCAGTTATTCGAGAAAACATAAATTGGCCAAAGTCGAAACCTTGCAGAATTTGTTCCACTCAGAAATTGGCATAGAAGTGTTTAGTCTAACGATCTTTAACCGAGAAATACCCATAGTCGCACCTTTGAGCCTTTGTACAGGGTCGAAGCTAATAATTCGAGAAAACATAAATTAGCCAAAGTCGAACACTTGCAGAATTTGTTCCACTCAGAAATTGGCATAGAAGTGTTTAGTCTAACGATCTTTAACTGAAAAATACCCATAGTCGCACCTTTGAGCCTTTGTACAGGGTCGAGGCTAATAATTCGAGAAAACATAAATTTGCCAAAGTCGAAACCTTGCAGAATTTGTTCCACTCAGAAATTGGCATAGGAGTACTCAGTCTATCGATCTTTAACCGAAAAATACCCATAGTCGCACCTTTGAACCTTTGTACAGGGTCGAGGCTAATAAGTCGAGAAACATAAATTGGCCAAAGTCGAACACTTGCAGAATTTGTTCCACTCAGAAATTTGCATAGGAGTACTCAGTCTATCGATCTTTAACCGAAAAATACCCATAGTCGCACCTTTGAACCTTTGTACAGGGTCGAGGCTAATAATTCGAAAAATATAAATTGGCCAAAGTCGAACAAGTGCAGAATTTGTTCCACTCAGAAATTAGCATAGAAGTGTTTAGGCTATCGACCTTTAACCGAAAAATACCCATAGTCGCACCTTTGAGCCTTTGTGCAGGGTCGGTGCTAATAATTCGAGAAACATAAATTGGCCAAAGTCGAACACTTGCAGAATTTGTTCCACATCGAAATTGGCATAGGAGTACTCAGTCTATCGATCTTTAACCGAAAAATACCCATAGTCGCACCTTTGAACCTTTGTACAGGGTCGAGGCTAATAATTCGAAAAATATAAATTGGCCAAAGTCGAACAAGTGCAGAATTTGTTCCACTCAGAAATTAGCATAGAAGTGTTTAGGCTATCGACCTTTAACCGAAAAATACCCATAGTCGCACCTTTGAGCCTTTGTGCAGGGTCGGTGCTAATAATTCGAGAAACATAAATTGGCCAAAGTCGAAACCTTGCCGAATTTGTTCCACATCGAAATTGGCATAGAAGTGTTTAGTCTATCGATCTTTAACCGAAAAATACCCATAGTCGCACCTTTGAGTCTTTGTACAGGGTCGAGGCTAATAATTCGAGAAAACATAAATAGGCCAAAGTCGAACACTTGCAGAATTTGTTCCACATCGAAATTAGCATAGAAGTGTTTAGTCTATCTACCTTTAACCGAAAAATACCCATAGTCGCACCTTTGACCCTTTGTACAGGGTCGAGGCTAATAATTCGAGAAAACATAAATTGGCCAAAGTCGAAACCTTGCCGAATTTGTTCCACTCAGAAATTGGCATAGAAGTGTTTAGTTTAACGATCTTTAACTGAAAAATACCCATAGCCGCACCTTTGAGCCTTTGTACAGGGTCGGGACCAGTTATTCGAGAAAACATAAATTGGCCAAAGTCGAAACCTTGCAGAATTTGATCCACTTATAAATTGGCATAGGAGTATTCAGTCTATCGATCTTTACCCGAAAAATACCCATAGTCGCACCTTTGAACCTTTGTACAGGGTCGAGGCTAATAATTCGAGAAAACATAAATTGGCCAAAGTCGAAACCTTGCAGAATTTGTTCCACTCAGAAATTGGCATAGAAGGGTTTAGTCTAACGATCTTTAACTGAAAAATACCCATAGTCGCACCTTTGAGCCTTTGTACAGGGTCGAGGCTAATAATTCGAGAAAACATAAATTTGCCAAAGTCGAAACCTTGCAGAATTTGTTCCACTCAGAAATTGGCATAGAAGTGTTTAGTCTATCGATCTTTAACCGAAAAATACCCATAGTCGAACCTTTGAGCCTTTGTACAGGGTCGAGGCAATAATTCGAGAAACATAAATTGGCCAAAGTCGAACACTTGCAGAATTTGTTCCACTCAGAAATTAGCATAGGAGTACTCAGTCTATCGATCTTTAACCGAAAAATACCCATAGTCGCACCTTTGAACCTTTGTACAGGGTCGAGGCTAATAATTCGAGAAACATAAATTGGCCAAAGTCGAACACTTGCAGAATTTGTTCCACATCGAAATTGGCATAGAAGTGTTTAGTCTATCGATCTTTAACCGAAAAATACCCATAGTCGCACCTTTGAGCCTTTGTACAGGGTCGAAGCTAATAATTCGAGAAAACAAATTGGCCAAGTCGAAACCTTGCAGAATTTGTTCCACTCAGAAATTATCATAGGAGTACTCAGTCTATCGATCTTTAACCGAAAAATACCCATAGTCGCACCTTTGAACCTTTGTACAGGGTCGAGGCTAATAATTCGAGAAACATAAATTGGCCAAATTCGAACACTTGCAGAATTTGTTCCACATCGAAATTGGCATAGAAGTGTTTAGTCTATCGATCTTTAACTGAAAAATACCCATAGTCGCACCTTTGAGCCTTTGTACAGGGTCGAAGCTAATAATTCGAGAAAACGTAAATTAGCCAAAGTCGAACACTTGCAGAATTTGTTCCACTCAGAAATTGGCATAGGAGTACTCAGTCTATCGATCTTTAACCGAAAAATACCCATAGTCGCACCTTTAAACCTTTGTACAGGGTCGAGGCTAATAATTCGAGAAACATAAATTGGCCAAAGTCGAACACTTGCAGAATTTGTTCCACTCAGAAATTAGCATAGAAGTGTTTAGTCTAACGATCTTTAACCGAGAAATACCCATAGTCCCACCTTTGAGCCTTTGTACAGGGTCGAGGCTAATAATTCGAGAAAACATAAATTTGCCAAAGTCGAAACCTTGCAGAATTTGTTCCACTCAGAAATTGGCATAGGAGTACTCAGTCTATCGATCTTTAACCGAAAAATACCCATAGTCGCACCTTTGAACCTTTGTACAGGGTCGAGGCTAATAATTCGAGAAACATAAATTGGCCAAAGTCGAACACTTGCAGAATTTGTTCCACTCAGAAATTGGCATAGAAGTGTTTAGTCTAACGATCTTTAACCGAGAAATACCCATAGTCGCACCTTTGAGCCTTTGTACAGGGTCGAGGCTAATAATTCGAGAAAACATAAATTTGCCAAAGTCGAAACCTTGCAGAATTTGTTCCACTCAGAAATTGGCATAGGAGTACTCAGTCTATCGATCTTTAACCGAAAAATACCCATAGTCGCACCTTTGAACCTTTGTACAGGGTCGAGGCTAATAATTCGAGAAACATAAATTGGCCAAAGTCGAACACTTGCAGAATTTGTTCCACATCGAAATTGGCATAGAAGTGTTTAGTCTATCGATCTTTAACCGAAAAATAACCATAGTCGCACCTTTGAGTCTTTGTACAGGGTCGAGGCTAATAATTCGAGAAAACATAAATTGGCCAAAGTCGAAACCTTGCAGAATTTGTTCCACATCGAAATTAGCATAGAAGTGTTTAGTCCATCGATCTTTAACCGAAAAATACCCATAGTCGCACCTTTGAGCCTTTGTGCAGGGTCGAGGCCAGTTATTCGAGAAAACATAAATTGGCCAAAGTCGAAACCTTGCAGAATTTGTTCCACTCAGAAATTGGCATAGAAGTGTTTAGTCTAACGATCTTTAACCGAGAAATACCCATAGTCGCACCTTTGAGCCTTTGTACAGGGTCGAAGCTAATAATTCGAGAAAACATAAATTAGCCAAAGTCGAACACTTGCAGAATTTGTTGCACTCAGAAATTGGCATAGAAGTGTTTAGTCTAACGATCTTTAACTGAAAAATACCCATAGTCGCACCTTTGAGCCTTTGTACAGGGTCGAGGCTAATAATTCGAGAAAACATAAATTTGCCAAAGTCGAAACCTTGCAGAATTTGTTCCACTCAGAAATTGGCATAGGAGTACTCAGTCTATCGATCTTTAACCGAAAAATACCCATAGTCGCACCTTTGAACCTTTGTACAGGGTCGAGGCTAATAATTCGAGAAACATAAATTGGCCAAAGTCGAACACTTGCAGAATTTGTTCCACTCAGAAATTAGCATAGGAGTACTCAGTCTATCGATCTTTAACCGAAAAATACCCATAGTCGCACCTTTGAACCTTTGTACAGGGTCGAGGCTAATAATTCGAAAAATATAAATTGGCCAAAGTCGAACAAGTGCAGAATTTGTTCCACTCAGAAATTAGCATAGAAGTGTTTAGGCTATCGACCTTTAACCGAAAAATACCCATAGTCGCACCTTTGAGCCTTTGTGCAGGGTCGGTGCTAATAATTCGAGAAACATAAATTGGCCAAAGTCGAACACTTGCAGAATTTGTTCCACATCGAAATTGGCATAGGAGTACTCAGTCTATCGATCTTTAACCGAAAAATACCCATAGTCGCACCTTTGAACCTTTGTACAGGGTCGAGGCTAATAATTCGAAAAATATAAATTGGCCAAAGTCGAACAAGTGCAGAATTTGTTCCACTCAGAAATTAGCATAGAAGTGTTTAGGCTATCGACCTTTAACCGAAAAATACCCATAGTCGCACCTTTGAGCCTTTGTGCAGGGTCGGTGCTAATAATTCGAGAAACATAAATTGGCCAAAGTCGAAACCTTGCCGAATTTGTTCCACATCGAAATTGGCATAGAAGTGTTTAGTCTATCGATCTTTAACCGAAAAATACCCATAGTCGCACCTTTGAGTCTTTGTACAGGGTCGAGGCTAATAATTCGAGAAACATAAATTGGCCAAAGTCGAACACTTGCAGAATTTGTTCCACTCAGAAATTAGCATAGGAGTACTCAGTCTATCGATCTTTAACCGAAAAATACCCATAGTCGCACCTTTGAACCTTTGTACAGGGTCGAGGCTAATAATTCGAGAAACATAAATTGGCCAAAGTCGAACACTTGCAGAATTTGTTCCACATCGAAATTGGCATAGAAGTGTTTAGTCTATCGATCTTTAACCGAAAAATACCCATAGTCGCACCTTTGAGCCTTTGTACAGGGTCGAAGTTAATAATTCGAGAAAACATAAATTGGCCAAAGTCGAAACCTTGCAGAATTTGTTCCACTCAGAAATTATCATAGGAGTACTCAGTCTATCGATCTTTAACCGAAAAATACCCATAGTCGCACCTTTGAACCTTTGTACAGGGTCGAGGCTAATAATTCGAGAAACATAAATTGGCCAAATTCGAACACTTGCAGAATTTGTTCCACATCGAAATTGGCATAGAAGTGTTTAGTCTATCGATCTTTAACTGAAAAATACCCATAGTCGCACCTTTGAGCCTTTGTACAGGGTCGAGGCCAGTTATTCGAGAAAACATAAATTGGCCAAAGTCAAAACCTTGCAGAATTTGTTCCACATCGTAATTGGCATAGAAGTGTTTAGTCTATCGATCTTTAACCGAAAAATACCCATAGTCGCACCTTCGAGCCTTTGTACAGGGTCGAGGCTAATAATTCTAAAAATATAAATTGGCCAAAGTCGAACAAGTGCAGAATTTGTTCCACTCAGAAATTAGCATAGAAGTGTTTAGTCTATCGACCTTTAACCGAAAAATACCCATAGTCGCACCTTTGAGCCTTTGTACAGGGTCGATGCTAATAATTCGAGAAACATAAATTGGCCAAAGTCGAACACTTGCAGAATTTGTTCCACATCGAAATTGGCATAGAAGTGTTTAGTCTATCGATCTTTAACCGAAAAATACCCATAGTCGCACCTTTGAGCCTTTGTACAGGGTCGAGGCTAATAATTCGAGAAAACATAAATTGGCCAAAGTCGAAACCTTGCAGAATTTGTTCCACATCGAAATTAGCATAGAAGTGTTTAGTCCATCGATCTTTAACCGAAAAATACCCATAGTCGCACCTTTGAGCCTTTGTACAGGGTCGAGGCCAGTTATTCGAGAAAACATAAATTGGCCAAAGTCGAAACCTTGCAGAATTTGTTCCACTCAGAAATTGGCATAGAAGTGTTTAGTCCATCGATCTTTAACCGAAAAATACCCATAGTCGCACCTTTGAGCCTTTGTACAGGGTCGAGGCCAGTTATTCGAGAAAACATAAATTGGCCAAAGTCGAACACTTGCAGAATTTGTTCCACTCAGAAATTAGCATAGGAGTACTCAGTCTATCGATCTTTAACCGAAAAATACCCATAGTCGCACCTTTGAACCTTTGTACAAGGTCGAGGCTAATAATTCGAGAAACATAAATTCGCCAAAGTCGAACACTTGCAGAATTTGTTCCACATCGAAATTGGCATAGAAGTGTTTAGTCTATCGATCTTTAACCGAAAAATACCCATAGTCGCACCTTTGAGTCTTTGTACAGGGTCGAGGCTAATAATTCGAGAAACATAAATTGGCCAAAGTCGAAACCTTGCCGAATTTGTTCCACATCGAAATTGGCATAGAAGTGTTTAGTCTATCGATCTTTAACCGAAAAATACCCATAGTCGCACCTTTGAGTCTTTGTACAGGGTCGAGGCTAATAATTCGAGAAACATAAATTGGCCAAAGTCGAACACTTGCAGAATTTGTTCCACATCGAAATTGGCATAGAAGTGTTTAGTCTATCGATCTTTAACCGAAAAATACCCATAGTCGCACCTTTGAGCCTTTGTACAGGGTCGAGGCTAATAATTCGAGAAAACATAAATTGGCCAAAGTCGAAACCTTGCAGAATTTGTTCCACTCAGAAATTATCATAGGAGTACTCAGTCTATCGATCTTTAACCGAAAAATACCCATAGTCGCACCTTTGAACCTTTGTACAGGGTCGAGGCCAGTTATTCGAGAAAACATAAATTGGCCAAAGTCAAAACCTTGCAGAATTTGTTCCACATCGTAATTGGCATAGAAGTGTTTAGTCTATCGATCTTTAACCGAAAAATACCCATAGTCGCACCTTTGAGCCTTTGTACAGGGTCGAGGCTAATAATTCGAAAAATATAAATTGGCCAAAGTCGAACAAGTGCAGAATTTGTTCCACTCAGAAATTAGCATAGAAGTGTTTAGTCTATCGACCTTTAACCGAAAAATACCCATAGTCGTACCTTTGAGCCTTTGTACAGGGTCGATGCTAATAATTCGAGAAAAAATAAATTGGCCAAAGTCGAAACCTTGCAGAATTTGTTCCACTCAGAAATTGGCATAGAAGTGTTTAGTTTAACGATCTTTAACTGAAAAATACCCATAGTCGCACCTTTGAGCCTTTGTACAGGGTCGAGGCTAATAATTCGAGAAAACATAAATTGGCCAAAACGAACACTTGCAGAATTTGTTCCACATCGAAATTAGCATAGAAGTGTTTAGTCCATCGATCTTTAACCGAAAAATACCCATAGTCGCACCTTTGAGCCTTTGTACAGGGTCGAGACCAGTTATTCGAGAAAACATAAATTGGCCAAAGTCGAAACCTTGCAGAATTTGTTCCACTCAGAAATTGGCATAGGAGTACTCAGTCTATCGATCTTTAACCGAAAAATACCCATAGTCGCACCTTTGAACCTTTGTACAGGGTCGAGGCTAATAATTCGAGAAACATAAATTGGCCAAAGTCGAACACTTGCAGAATTTGTTCCACTCAGAAATTGGCATAGAAGTGTTTAGTCTAACGATCTTTAACCGAGAAATACCCATAGTCGCACCTTTGAGCCTTTGTACAGGGTCGAGGCTAATAATTCGAGAAAACATAAATTTGCCAAAGTCGAAACCTTGCAGAATTTGTTCCACTCAGAAATTGGCATAGGAGTACTCAGTCTATCGATCTTTAACCGAAAAATACCCATAGTCGCACCTTTGAACCTTTGTACAGGGTCGAGGCTAATAATTCGAGAAACATAAATTGGCCAAAGTCGAACACTTGCAGAATTTGTTCCACTCAGAAATTGGCATAGAAGTGTTTAGTCTAACGATCTTTAACCGAGAAATACCCATAGTCGCACCTTTGAGCCTTTGTACAGGGTCGAGGCTAATAATTCGAGAAAACATAAATTTGCCAAAGTCGAAACCTTGCAGAATTTGTTCCACTCAGAAATTGGCATAGGAGTACTCAGTCTATCGATCTTTAACCGAAAAATACCCATAGTCGCACCTTTGAACCTTTGTACAGGGTCGAGGCTAATAATTCGAGAAACATAAATTGGCCAAAGTCGAACACTTGCAGAATTTGTTCCACATCGAAATTGGCATAGAAGTGTTTAGTCTATCGATCTTTAACCGAAAAATAACCATAGTCGCACCTTTGAGTCTTTGTACAGGGTCGAGGCTAATAATTCGAGAAAACATAAATTGGCCAAAGTCGAAACCTTGCAGAATTTGTTCCACATCGAAATTAGCATAGAAGTGTTTAGTCCATCGATCTTTAACCGAAAAATACCCATAGTCGCACCTTTGAGCCTTTGTGCAGGGTCGAGGCCAGTTATTCGAGAAAACATAAATTGGCCAAAGTCGAAACCTTGCAGAATTTGTTCCACTCAGAAATTGGCATAGAAGTGTTTAGTCTAACGATCTTTAACCGAGAAATACCCATAGTCGCACCTTTGAGCCTTTGTACAGGGTCGAAGCTAATAATTCGAGAAAACATAAATTAGCCAAAGTCGAACACTTGCAGAATTTGTTGCACTCAGAAATTGGCATAGAAGTGTTTAGTCTAACGATCTTTAACTGAAAAATACCCATAGTCGCACCTTTGAGCCTTTGTACAGGGTCGAGGCTAATAATTCGAGAAAACATAAATTTGCCAAAGTCGAAACCTTGCAGAATTTGTTCCACTCAGAAATTGGCATAGGAGTACTCAGTCTATCGATCTTTAACCGAAAAATACCCATAGTCGCACCTTTGAACCTTTGTACAGGGTCGAGGCTAATAATTCGAGAAACATAAATTGGCCAAAGTCGAACACTTGCAGAATTTGTTCCACTCAGAAATTAGCATAGGAGTACTCAGTCTATCGATCTTTAACCGAAAAATACCCATAGTCGCACCTTTGAACCTTTGTACAGGGTCGAGGCTAATAATTCGAAAAATATAAATTGGCCAAAGTCGAACAAGTGCAGAATTTGTTCCACTCAGAAATTAGCATAGAAGTGTTTAGGCTATCGACCTTTAACCGAAAAATACCCATAGTCGCACCTTTGAGCCTTTGTGCAGGGTCGGTGCTAATAATTCGAGAAACATAAATTGGCCAAAGTCGAACACTTGCAGAATTTGTTCCACATCGAAATTGGCATAGGAGTACTCAGTCTATCGATCTTTAACCGAAAAATACCCATAGTCGCACCTTTGAACCTTTGTACAGGGTCGAGGCTAATAATTCGAAAAATATAAATTGGCCAAAGTCGAACAAGTGCAGAATTTGTTCCACTCAGAAATTAGCATAGAAGTGTTTAGGCTATCGACCTTTAACCGAAAAATACCCATAGTCGCACCTTTGAGCCTTTGTGCAGGGTCGGTGCTAATAATTCGAGAAACATAAATTGGCCAAAGTCGAAACCTTGCCGAATTTGTTCCACATCGAAATTGGCATAGAAGTGTTTAGTCTATCGATCTTTAACCGAAAAATACCCATAGTCGCACCTTTGAGTCTTTGTACAGGGTCGAGGCTAATAATTCGAGAAACATAAATTGGCCAAAGTCGAACACTTGCAGAATTTGTTCCACTCAGAAATTAGCATAGGAGTACTCAGTCTATCGATCTTTAACCGAAAAATACCCATAGTCGCACCTTTGAACCTTTGTACAGGGTCGAGGCTAATAATTCGAGAAACATAAATTGGCCAAAGTCGAACACTTGCAGAATTTGTTCCACATCGAAATTGGCATAGAAGTGTTTAGTCTATCGATCTTTAACCGAAAAATACCCATAGTCGCACCTTTGAGCCTTTGTACAGGGTCGAAGTTAATAATTCGAGAAAACATAAATTGGCCAAAGTCGAAACCTTGCAGAATTTGTTCCACTCAGAAATTATCATAGGAGTACTCAGTCTATCGATCTTTAACCGAAAAATACCCATAGTCGCACCTTTGAACCTTTGTACAGGGTCGAGGCTAATAATTCGAGAAACATAAATTGGCCAAATTCGAACACTTGCAGAATTTGTTCCACATCGAAATTGGCATAGAAGTGTTTAGTCTATCGATCTTTAACTGAAAAATACCCATAGTCGCACCTTTGAGCCTTTGTACAGGGTCGAGGCCAGTTATTCGAGAAAACATAAATTGGCCAAAGTCAAAACCTTGCAGAATTTGTTCCACATCGTAATTGGCATAGAAGTGTTTAGTCTATCGATCTTTAACCGAAAAATACCCATAGTCGCACCTTCGAGCCTTTGTACAGGGTCGAGGCTAATAATTCTAAAAATATAAATTGGCCAAAGTCGAACAAGTGCAGAATTTGTTCCACTCAGAAATTAGCATAGAAGTGTTTAGTCTATCGACCTTTAACCGAAAAATACCCATAGTCGCACCTTTGAGCCTTTGTACAGGGTCGATGCTAATAATTCGAGAAACATAAATTGGCCAAAGTCGAACACTTGCAGAATTTGTTCCACATCGAAATTGGCATAGAAGTGTTTAGTCTATCGATCTTTAACCGAAAAATACCCATAGTCGCACCTTTGAGCCTTTGTACAGGGTCGAGGCTAATAATTCGAGAAAACATAAATTGGCCAAAGTCGAAACCTTGCAGAATTTGTTCCACATCGAAATTAGCATAGAAGTGTTTAGTCCATCGATCTTTAACCGAAAAATACCCATAGTCGCACCTTTGAGCCTTTGTACAGGGTCGAGGCCAGTTATTCGAGAAAACATAAATTGGCCAAAGTCGAAACCTTGCAGAATTTGTTCCACTCAGAAATTGGCATAGAAGTGTTTAGTCCATCGATCTTTAACCGAAAAATACCCATAGTCGCACCTTTGAGCCTTTGTACAGGGTCGAGGCCAGTTATTCGAGAAAACATAAATTGGCCAAAGTCGAACACTTGCAGAATTTGTTCCACTCAGAAATTAGCATAGGAGTACTCAGTCTATCGATCTTTAACCGAAAAATACCCATAGTCGCACCTTTGAACCTTTGTACAGGGTCGAGGCTAATAATTCGAGAAACATAAATTCGCCAAAGTCGAACACTTGCAGAATTTGTTCCACATCGAAATTGGCATAGAAGTGTTTAGTCTATCGATCTTTAACCGAAAAATACCCATAGTCGCACCTTTGAGTCTTTGTACAGGGTCGAGGCTAATAATTCGAGAAACATAAATTGGCCAAAGTCGAAACCTTGCCGAATTTGTTCCACATCGAAATTGGCATAGAAGTGTTTAGTCTATCGATCTTTAACCGAAAAATACCCATAGTCGCACCTTTGAGTCTTTGTACAGGGTCGAGGCTAATAATTCGAGAAACATAAATTGGCCAAAGTCGAACACTTGCAGAATTTGTTCCACATCGAAATTGGCATAGAAGTGTTTAGTCTATCGATCTTTAACCGAAAAATACCCATAGTCGCACCTTTGAGCCTTTGTACAGGGTCGAGGCTAATAATTCGAGAAAACATAAATTGGCCAAAGTCGAAACCTTGCAGAATTTGTTCCACTCAGAAATTATCATAGGAGTACTCAGTCTATCGATCTTTAACCGAAAAATACCCATAGTCGCACCTTTGAACCTTTGTACAGGGTCGAGGCCAGTTATTCGAGAAAACATAAATTGGCCAAAGTCAAAACCTTGCAGAATTTGTTCCACATCGTAATTGGCATAGAAGTGTTTAGTCTATCGATCTTTAACCGAAAAATACCCATAGTCGCACCTTTGAGCCTTTGTACAGGGTCGAGGCTAATAATTCGAAAAATATAAATTGGCCAAAGTCGAACAAGTGCAGAATTTGTTCCACTCAGAAATTAGCATAGAAGTGTTTAGTCTATCGACCTTTAACCGAAAAATACCCATAGTCGTACCTTTGAGCCTTTGTACAGGGTCGATGCTAATAATTCGAGAAAAAATAAATTGGCCAAAGTCGAAACCTTGCAGAATTTGTTCCACTCAGAAATTGGCATAGAAGTGTTTAGTTTAACGATCTTTAACTGAAAAATACCCATAGTCGCACCTTTGAGCCTTTGTACAGGGTCGAGGCTAATAATTCGAGAAAACATAAATTGGCCAAAGTCGAACACTTGCAGAATTTGTTCCACATCGAAATTAGCATAGAAGTGTTTAGTCCATCGATCTTTAACCGAAAAATACCCATAGTCGCACCTTTGAGCCTTTGTACAGGGTCGAGACCAGTTATTCGAGAAAACATAAATTGGCCAAAGTCGAAACCTTGCAGAATTTGTTCCACTCAGAAATTAGCATAGAAGTATTTAGTCTAACGATCTTTAACCGAGAAATACCCATAGTCGCATCTTTGAGCCTTTGTACAGGGTCGAAGCTAATAATTCGAGAAAACATAAATTAGCCAAAGTCGAACACTTGCAGAATTTGTTCCACTCAGAAATTGGCATAGAAGTGTTTAGTCTAACGATCTTTAACTGAAAAATACTCATAGTCGCACCTTTGAGCCTTTGTACAGGGTCGAGGCTAATAATTCGAGAAAACATAAATTTGCCAAAGTCGAAACCTTGCAGAATTTGTTCCACTCAGAAATTGGCATAGAAGTGTTTAGTCTAACGATCTTTAACTGAAAAATACTCATAGTCGCACCTTTGAGCCTTTGTACAGGGTCGAGGCTAATAATTCGAGAAAACATAAATTTGCCAAAGTCGAAACCTTGCAGAATTTGTTCCACTCAGAAATTGGCATAGGAGTACTCAGTCTATCGATCTTTAACCGAAAAATACCCATAGTCGCACCTTTGAACCTTTGTACAGGGTCGAGGCTAATAATTCGAGAAACATAAATTGGCCAAAGTCGAACACTTGCAGAATTTGTTCCACATCTAAATTGGCATAGAAGTGTTTAGTCTATCGATCTTTAACTGAAAAATACCCATAGTCGCACCTTTGAGCCTTTATACAGGGTCGAAGTTAATAATTCGAGAAAACATAAATTGGCCAAAGTCGAACACTTGCAGAATTTGTTCCACTCAGAAATTAGCATAGGAGTACTCAGTCTATCGATCTTTAACCGAAAAATACCAATAGTCGCACCTTTGAACCTTTGTACAGGGTCGAAGCTAATAATTCGAGAAAACATAAATTGGCCAAAGTCGAACACTTGCAGAATTTGTTCCACATCGAAATTGGCATAGAAGTGTTTAGTCTATCGACCTTTAACCGAAAAAAACCCATAGTCGCACCTTTGAGCCTTTGTACAGGGTCGAGGCCAGTTATTCGAGAAAACATAAATTGGCCAAAGTCGAAACCTTGCAGAATTTGTTCCACTCAGAAATTGGCATAGAAGTGTTTAGTCCATCGATCTTTAACCGAAAAATACCCATAGTCGCACCTTTGAGCCTTTGTACAGGGTCGAGGCCAGTTATTCGAGAAAACATAAATTGGCCAAAGTCGAAACCTTGCAGAATTTGTTCCACTCAGAAATTGGCATAGAAGTGTTTAGTCTAACGATCTTTAACCGAGAAATACCCATAGTCGCACATTTGAGCCTTTGTACAGGGTCGAAGCTAATAATTCGAGAAAACATAAATTAGCCAAAGTCGAACACTTGCAGAATTTGTTCCACTCAGAAATTGGCATAGAAGTGTTTAGTCTAACGATCTTTAACTGAAAAATGCCCATAGTCGCACCTTTGAGCCTTAGTACAGGGTCGAGGCTAATAATTCGAGAAAACATAAATTTGCCAAAGTCGAAACCTTGCAGAATTTGTTCCACTCAGAAATTGGCATAGGAGTACTCAGTCTATCGATCTTTAACCGAAAAATACCCATAGTCGCACCTTTGAACCTTTGTACAGGGTCGAGGCTAATAATTCGAGAAACATAAATTGGCCAAAGTCGAACACTTGCAGAATTTGTTCCACATCGAAATTGGCATAGAAGTGTTTAGTCTATCGATCTTTAACTGAAAAATACCCATAGTCGCACCTTTGAGCCTTTATACGGGGTCGAAGCTAATAATTCGAGAAAACATAAATTGGCCAAAGTCGAACACTTGCAGAATTTGTTCCACTCAGAAATTAGCATAGGAGTACTCAGTCTATCGATCTTTAACCGAAAAATACCCATAGTCGCACCTTTGAACCTTTGTACAGGGTCGAGGCTAATAATTCGAGAAACATAAATTAGCCAAAGTCGAACACTTGCAGAATTTGTTCCACATCGAAATTGGCATAGAAGTGTTTAGTCTATCGATCTTTAACCGAAAAATACCCATAGTCGCACCTTTGAGCCTTTGTACAGGGTCGAAGCTAATAATTCGAGAAAACATAAATTGGCCAAAGTCGAAACCTTGCAGAATTTGTTCCACTCAGAAATTATCATAGAAGTGTTTAGTCTATCGACCTTTAACCGAAAAAAAACCCATAGTCGCACCTTTGAACCTTTGTACAGGGTCGAGGCTAATAATTCGAGAAAACATAAATTGGCCAAAGTCGAAACCTTGCAGAATTTGTTCCACATCGAAATTAGCATAGAAGTGTTTAGTCCATCGATCTTTAACCGAAAAATACCCATAGTCGCACCTTTGAGCCTTTGTACAGGGTCGAGGCCAGTTATTCGAGAAAACATAAATTGGCCAAAGTCGAAACCTTGCAGAATTTGTTCCACTCAGAAATTGGCATAGAAGTGTTTAGTCCATCGATCTTTAACCGAAAAATACCCATAGTCGCACCTTTGAGCCTTTGTACAGGGTCGAGGCCAGTTATTCGAGAAAACATAAATTGGCCAAAGTCGAACACTTGCAGAATTTGTTCCACTCAGAAATTAGCATAGGAGTACTCAGTCTATCGATCTTTAACCGAAATATACCCATAGTCGCACCTTTGAACCTTTGTACAGTGTCGAGGCTAATAATTCGAGAAACATAAATTCGCCAAAGTCCAACACTTACAGAATTTGTTCCACATCGAAATTGGCATAGAAGTGTTTAGTCTATCGATCTTTAACCGAAAAATACCCATAGTCGCACCTTTGAGCCTTTGTACAGGGTCGAGGCTAATAATTCGAGAAAACATAAATTGGCCAAAGTCGAAACCTTGCAGAATTTGTTCCACTCAGAAATTATCATAGGAGTACTCAGTCTATCGATCTTTAACCGAAAAATACCCATAGTCGCACCTTTGAACCTTTGTACAGGGTCGAGGCCAGTTATTCGAGAAAACATAAATTGGCCAAAGTCAAAACCTTGCAGAATTTGTTCCACATCGTAATTGGCATAGAAGTGTTTAGTCTATCGATCTTTAACCGAGAAATACCCATAGTCGCACCTTTGAGCCTTTGTACAGGGTCGAGGCTAATAATTCGAAAAATATAAATTGGCCAAAGTCGAACAAGTGCAGAATTTGTTCCACTCAGAAATTAGCATAGAAGTGTTTAGTCTATCGACCTTTAACCGAAAAATACCCATAGTCGCACCTTTGAGCCTTTGTACAGGGTCGATGCTAATAATTCGAGAAAAAATAAATTGGCCAAAGTCGAAACCTTGCAGAATTTGTTCCACTCAGAAATTGGCATAGAAGTGTTTAGTTTAACGATCTTTAACTGAAAAATACCCATAGTCGCACCTTTGAGCCTTTGTACAGGGTCGAGGCTAATAATTCGAGAAAACATAAATTGGCCAAAGTCGAACACTTGCAGAATTTGTTCCACATCGAAATTAGCATAGAAGTGTTTAGTCCATCGATCTTTAACCGAAAAATACCCATAGTCGCACCTTTGAGCCTTTGTACAGGGTCGAGACCAGTTATTCGAGAAAACATAAATTGGCCAAAGTCGAAACCTTGCAGAATTTGTTCCACTCAGAAATTGGCATAGAAGTATTTAGTCTAACGATCTTTAACCGAGAAATACCCATAGTCGCACCTTTGAGCCTTTGTACAGGGTCGAGGCTAATAATTCGAGAAAACATAAATTTGCCAAAGTCGAAACCTTGCAGAATTTGTTCCACTCAGAAATTGGCATAGGAGTACTCAGTCTATCGATCTTTAACCGAAAAATACCCATAGTCGCACCTTTGAACCTTTGTACAGGGTCGAGGCTAATAATTCGAGAAACATAAATTGGCCAAAGTCGAACACTTGCAGAATTTGTTCCACATCGAAATTGGCATAGAAGTGTTTAGTCTATCGATCTTTAACTGAAAAATACCCATAGTCGCACCTTTGAGCCTTTATACAGGGTCGAAGCTAATAATTCGAGAAAACATAAATTGGCCAAAGTCGAACACTTGTAGAATTTGTTCCACTCAGAAATTTGCATAGGAGTACTCAGTCTATCGATCTTTAACCGAAAAATACCCATAGTCGCACCTTTGAACCTTTGTACAGGGTCGAAGCTAATAATTCGAGAAAACATAAATTGGCCAAAGTCGAACACTTGCAGAATTTGTTCCACATCGAAATTGGCATAGAAGTGTTTAGTCTATCGACCTTTAACCGAAAAAAAACCCATAGTCGCACCTTTGAACCTTTGTACAGGGTCGAGGCTAATAATTCGAGAAACATAAATTGGCCAAAGTCGAACACTTGCAGAATTTGTTCCACTCAGAAATTAGCATAGGAGTACTCAGTCTATCGATCTTTAACCGAAAAATACCCATAGTCGCACCTTTGAACCTTTGTACAGGGTCGAGGCTAATAATTCGAGAAACATAAATTCGCCAAAGTCGAACACTTGCAGAATTTGTTCCACATCGAAATTGGCATAGAAGTGTTTAGTCTATCGATCTTTAACCGAAAAATGCCCATAGTCGCACCTTAGAGCCTTTGTACAGGGTCGAGGCTAATAATTCGAAAAATATAAATTGGCCAAAGTCGAACAAGTGCAGAATTTGTTCCACTCAGAAATTAGCATAGAAGTGTTTAGTCTATCGACCTTTAACCGAAAAATACCCATAGTCGCACCTTTGAGCCTTTGTACAGGGTCGATGCTAATAATTCGAGAAAACATAAATTGGCCAAAGTCGAAACCTTGCAGAATTTGTTCCACTCAGAAATTGGCATAGAAGTGTTTAGTTTAACGATCTTTAACTGAAAAATACCCATAGTCGCACCTTTGAGCCTTTGTACAGGGTCGAGGCTAATAATTCGAGAAAACATAAATTGGCCAAAGTCGAACACTTGCAGAATTTGTTCCAAATCGAAATTGGCATAGAAGTGTTTAGTCTATCGATCTTTAACCGAAAAATACCCATAGTCGCACCTTTGAACCTTTGTACAGGGTCGAGGCTAATAATTCGAGAAAACATAAATTGGCCAAAGTCGAAACCTTGCAGAATTTGTTCCACATCGAAATTAGCATAGAAGTGTTTAGTCCATCGATCTTTAACCGAAAAATACCCATAGTCGCACCTTTGAGCCTTTGTACAGGGTCGAGGCCAGTTATTCGAGAAAACATAAATTGGCCAAAGTCGAAACCTTGCAGAATTTGTTCCACTCAGAAATTATCATAGGAGTACTCAGTCTATCGATCTTTAACCGAAAAATACCCATAGTCGCACCTTTGAACCTTTGTACAGGGTCGAGGCCAGTTATTCGAGAAAACATAAATTGGCCAAAGTCAAAACCTTGCAGAATTTGTTCCACATCGTAATTGGCATAGAAGTGTTTAGTCTATCGATCTTTAACCGAAAAATACCCATAGTCGCACCTTTGAGCCTTTGTACAGGGTCGATGCTAATAATTCGAGAAAAAATAAATTGGCCAAAGTCGAAACCTTGCAGAATTTGTTCCACTCAGAAATTGGCATAGAAGTGTTTAGTTTAACGATCTTTAACTGAAAAATACCCATAGTCGCACCTTTGAGCCTTTGTACAGGGTCGAGGCTAATAATTCGAGAAAACATAAATTTGCCAAAGTCGAAACCTTGCAGAATTTGTTCCACTCAGAAATTGGCATAGGAGTCTATCGATCTTTAACCGAAAAATACCCATAGTCGCACCTTTGAACCTTTGTACAGGGTCGATGCTAATAATTCGAGAAAAAATAAATTGGCTAAAGTCGAAACCTTGCAGAATTTGTTCCACTCAGAAATTGGCATAGAAGTGTTTAGTTTAACGATCTTTAACTGAAAAATACCCATAGTCGCACCTTTGAGCCTTTGTACAGGGTCGAGGCTAATAATTCGAGAAAACATAAATTGGCCAAAGTCGAACACTTGCAGAATTTGTTCCACATCGAAATTAGCATAGAAGTGTTTAGTCCATCGATCTTTAACCGAAAAATACCCATAGTCGCACCTTTGAATCTTTGTACAGGGTCGAGGCTAATAATTCGAAAAATATAAATTGGCCAAAGTCGAACAAGTGCAGAATTTGTTCCACTCAGAAATTAGCATAGAAGTATTTAGGCTATCGACCTTTAACCGAAAAATACCCATAGTCGCACCTTTGAGCCTTTGTGCAGGGTCGGTGCTAATAATTCGAGAAACATAAATTGGCCAAAGTCGAACACTTGCAGAATTTGTTCCACATCGAAATTGGCATAGGAGTACTCAGTCTATCGATCTTTAACCGAAAAATACCCGTAGTCGCACCTTTGAACCTTTGTACAGGGTCGAGGCTAATAATTCGAAAAATATAAATTGGCCAAAGTCGAACAAGTGCAGAATTTGTTCCACTCAGAAATTAGCATAGAAGTGTTTAGGCTATCGACCTTTAACCGAAAAATACCCATAGTCGCACCTTTGAGCCTTTGTGCAGGGTCGGTGCTAATAATTCGAGAAACATAAATTGGCCAGTCGAACACTTGCAGAATTTGTTCCACATCGAAATTGGCATAGAAGTGTTTAGTCTATCGATCTTTAACCGAAAAATACCCATAGTCGCACCTTTGAGTCTTTGTACAGGGTCGAGGCTAATAATTCGAGAAAACATAAATTGGCCAAAGTCGAACACTTGCAGAATTTGTTCCACATCGAAATTGGCATAGAAGTGTTTAGTCTATCGATCTTTAACTGAAAAATACCCATAGTCGCACCTTTGACCCTTTGTACAGGGTCGAGGCTAATAATTCGAGAAAACATAAATTGGCCAAAGTCGAAACCTTGCCGAATTTGTTCCACTCAGAAATTGGCATAGAAGTGTTTAGTTTAACGATCTTTAACTGAAAAATACCCATAGCCGCACCTTTGAGCCTTTGTACAGGGTCGGGACCAGTTATTCGAGAAAACATAAATTGGCCAAAGTCGAAACCTTGCAGAATTTGATCCACTTATAAATTGGCATAGGAGTATTCAGTCTATCGATCTTTACCCGAAAAATACCCATAGTCGCACCTTTGAACCTTTGTACAGGGTCGAGGCTAATAATTCGAGAAAACATAAATTGGCCAAAGTCGAAACCTTGCAGAATTCGTTCCACTCAGAAATTGGCATAGAAGTGTTTAGTCTAATGATCTTTAACTGAAAAATACCCATAGTCGCACCTTTGAGCCTTTGTACAGGGTCGAGGCTAATAATTCGAGAAAACATAAATTTGCCAAAGTCGAAACCTTGCAGAATTTGTTCCACTCAGAAATTGGCATAGGAGTACTCAGTCTATCGATCTTTAACCGAAAAATACCCATAGTCGCACCTTTGAACCTTTGTACAGGGTCGAGGCTAATAATTCGAGAAACATAAATTGGCCAAAGTCGAACACTTGCAGAATTTATTCCACATCGAAATTGGCATAGAAGTGTTTAGTCTATCGATCTTTAACCGAAAAATACCCATAGTCGCACCTTTGAGCCTTTGTACAGGGTCGAAGCTAATAATTCGAGAAAACATAAATTGGCCAAAGTCGAAACCTTGCAGAATTTGTCCACATCGAAATTAGCATAGAAGTGTTTAGTCCATCGATCTTTAACCGAAAAATACCCATAGTCGCACCTTTGAGCCTTTGTACAGGGTCGAGGCCAGTTATTCGAGAAAACATAAATTGGCCAAAGTCGAAACCTTGCAGAATTTGTTCCACTCAGAAATTGGCATAGAAGTGTTTAGTCCATCGATCTTTAACCGAAAAATACCCATAGTCGCACCTTTGAGCCTTTGTACAGGGTCGAGGCCAGTTATTCGAGAAAACATAAATTGGCCAAAGTCGAACACTTGCAGAATTTGTTCCACTCAGAAATTAGCATAGGAGTACTCAGTCTATCGATCTTTAACCGAAATATACCCATAGTCGCACCTTTGAACCTTTGTACAGGGTCGAGGCTAATAATTCGAGAAACATAAATTCGCCAAAGTCCAACACTTACAGAATTTGTTCCACATCGAAATTGGCATAGAAGTGTTTAGTCTATCGATCTTTAACCGAAAAATACCCATAGTCGCACCTTTGAGCCTTTGTACAGGGTCGAGGCTAATAATTCGAGAAAACATAAATTGGCCAAAGTCGAAACCTTGCAGAATTTGTTCCACTCAGAAATTATCATAGGAGTACTCAGTCTATCGATCTTTAACCGAAAAATACCCATAGTCGCACCTTTGAACCTTTGTACAGGGTCGAGGCCAGTTATTCGAGAAAACATAAATTGGCCAAAGTCAAAACCTTGCAGAATTTGTTCCACATCGTAATTGGCATAGAAGTGTTTAGTCTATCGATCTTTAACCGAAAAATACCCATAGTCGCACCTTTGAGCCTTTGTACAGGGTCGAGGCTAATAATTCGAAAAATATAAATTGGCCAAAGTCGAACAAGTGCAGAATTTGTTCCACTCAGAAATTAGCATAGAAGTGTTTAGTCTATCGACCTTTAACCGAAAAATACCCATAGTCGCACCTTTGAGCCTTTGTACAGGGTCGATGCTAATAATTCGAGAAAAAATAAATTGGCCAAAGTCGAAACCTTGCAGAATTTGTTCCACTCAGAAATTGGCATAGAAGTGTTTAGTTTAACGATCTTTAACCGAGAAATACCCATAGTCGCACCTTTGAGCCTTTGTACAGGGTCGAGACCAGTTATTCGAGAAAACATAAATTGGCCAAAGTCGAAACCTTGCAGAATTTGTTCCACTCAGAAATTGGCATAGAAGTATTTAGTCTAACGATCTTTAACCGAGAAATACCCATAGTCGCACCTTTGAGCCTTTGTACAGGGTCGAGGCTAATAATTCGAGAAAACATAAATTTGCCAAAGTCGAAACCTTGCAGAATTTGTTCCACTCAGAAATTGGCATAGGAGTACTCAGTCTATCGATCTTTAACCGAAAAATACCCATAGTCGCACCTTTGAACCTTTGTACAGGGTCGAGGCTAATAATTCGAGAAACATAAATTGGCCAAAGTCGAACACTTGCAGAATTTGTTCCACATCGAAATTGGCATAGAAGTGTTTAGTCTATCGATCTTTAACTGAAAAATACCCATAGTCGCACCTTTGAGCCTTTATACAGGGTCGAAGCTAATAATTCGAGAAAACATAAATTGGCCAAAGTCGAACACTTGCAGAATTTGTTCCACTCAGAAATTAGCATAGGAGTACTCAGTCTATCGATCTTTAACCGAAAAATACCCATAGTCGCACCTTTGAACCTTTGTACAGGGTCGAAGCTAATAATTCGAGAAAACATAAATTGGCCAAAGTCGAACACTTGCAGAATTTGTTCCACATCGAAATTGGCATAGAAGTGTTTAGTCTATCGACCTTTAACCGAAAAAAAACCCATAGTCGCACCTTTGAACCTTTGTACAGGGTCGAGGCTAATAATTCGAGAAACATAAATTGGCCAAAGTCGAACACTTGCAGAATTTGTTCCACTCAGAAATTAGCATAGGAGTACTCAGTCTATCGATCTTTAACCGAAAAATACCCATAGTCGCACCTTTGAACCTTTGTACAGGGTCGAGGCTAATAATTCGAGAAACATAAATTCGCCAAAGTCGAACACTTGCAGAATTTGTTCCACATCGAAATTGGCATAGAAGTGTTTAGTCTATCGACCTTTAACCGAAAAATACCCATAGTCGCACCTTTGAGCCTTTGTACAGGGTCGATGCTAATAATTCGAGAAAACATAAATTGGCCAAAGTCGAAACCTTGCAGAATTTGTTCCACTCAGAAATTGGCATAGAAGTGTTTAGTTTAACGATCTTTAACTGAAAAATACCCATAGTCGCACCTTTGAGCCTTTGTACAGGGTCGAGGCTAATAATTCGAGAAAACATAAATTGGCCAAAGTCGAACACTTGCAGAATTTGTTCCAAATCGAAATTGGCATAAAAGTGTTTAGTCTAGCGATCTTTAACCGAAAAATAACCATTGTCGCACCTTTGAGTCTTTGTACAGGGTCGAGGCTAATAATTCGAGAAAACATAAATTGGCCAAAGTCGAAACCTTGCAGAATTTGTTCCACATCGAAATTAGCATAGAAGTGTTTAGTCCATCGATCTTTAACCGAAAAATACCCATAGTCGCACCTTTGAGCCTTTGTACAGGGTCGAGGCCAGTTATTCGAGAAAACATAAATTGGCCAAAGTCGAAACCTTGCAGAATTTGTTCCACATCGTAATTGGCATAGAAGTGTTTAGTCTATCGATCTTTAACCGAAAAATACCCATAGTCGCACCTTTGAGCCTTTGTACAGGGTCGAGGCTAATAATTCGAAAAATATAAATTGGCCAAAGTCGAACAAGTGCAGAATTTGTTCCACTCAGAAATTAGCATAGAAGTGTTTAGTCTATCGACCTTTAACCGAAAAATACCCATAGTCGCACCTTTGAGCCTTTGTACAGGGTCGATGCTAATAATTCGAGAAACATAAATTGGCCAAAGTCGAACACTTGCAGAATTTGTTCCACATCGAAATTGGCATAGAAGTGTTTAGTCTATCGATCTTTAACCGAAAAATACCCATAGTCGCACCTTTGAGCCTTTGTACAGGGTCGAGGCTAATAATTCGAGAAAACATAAATTGGCCAAAGTCGAAACCTTGCAGAATTTGTTCCACATCGAAATTAGCATAGAAGTGTTTAGTCCATCGATCTTTAACCGAAAAATACCCATAGTCGCACCTTTGAGCCTTTGTACAGGGTCGAGGCCAGTTATTCGAGAAAACATAAATTGGCCAAAGTCGAAACCTTGCAGAATTTGTTCCACTCAGAAATTGGCATAGAAGTGTTTAGTCCATCGATCTTTAACCGAAAAATACCCATAGTCGCACCTTTGAGCCTTTGTACAGGGTCGAGGCCAGTTATTCGAGAAAACATAAATTGGCCAAAGTCGAAACCTTGCAGAATTTGTTCCACTCAGAAATTGGCATAGAAGTGTTTAGTCTAACGATCTTTAACCGAGAAATACCCATAGTCGCACCTTTGAGCCTTTGTACAGGGTCGAAGCTAATAATTCGAGAAAACATAAATTAGCCAAAGTCGAACACTTGCAGAATTTGTTCCACTCAGAAATTGGCATAGAAGTGTTTAGTCTAACGATCTTTAACTGAAAAATACCCATAGTCGCACCTTTGAGCCTTTGTACAGGGTCGAGGCTAATAATTCGAGAAAACATAAATTTGCCAAAGTCGAAACCTTGCAGAATTTGTTCCACTCAGAAATTGGCATAGGAGTACTCAGTCTATCGATCTTTAACCGAAAAATACCCATAGTCGCACCTTTGAACCTTTGTACAGGGTCGAGGCTAATAATTCGAGAAACATAAATTGGCCAAAGTCGAACACTTGCAGAATTTGTTCCACATCGAAATTGGCATAGAAGTGTTTAGTCTATCGATCTTTAACTGAAAAATACCCATAGTCGCACCTTTGAGCCTTTATACAGGGTCGAAGCTAATAATTCGAGAAAACATAAATTGGCCAAAGTCGAACACTTGCAGAATTTGTTCCATTCAGAAATTAGCATAGGAGTACTCAGTCTATCGATCTTTAACCGAAAAATACCCATAGTCGCACCTTTGAGCCTTTGTACAGGGTCGATGCTAATAATTCGAGAAACATAAATTGGCCAAAGTCGAACACTTGCAGAATTTGTTCCACACCGAAATTGGCATAGAAGTGTTTAGTCTATCGATCTTTAACCGAAAAATACCCATAGTCGCACCATTGAGCCTTTGTACAGGGTCGAGGCTAATAATTCGAGAAAACATAAATTGGCCAAAGTCGAAACCTTGCAGAATTTGTTCCACATCGAAATTAGCATAGAAGTGTTTAGTCCATCGATCTTTAACCGAAAAATACCCATAGTCGCACCTTTGAGCCTTTGTACAGGGTCGAGGCCAGTTATTCGAGAAAACATAAATTGGCCAAAGTCGAAACCTTGCAGAATTTGTTCGACTCAGAAATTGGCATAGAAGTGTTTAGTCCATCGATCTTTAACCGAAAAATACCCATAGTCGCACCTTTGAGCCTTTGTACAGGGTCGAGGCCAGTTATTCGAGAAAACATAAATTGGCCAAAGTCGAACACTTGCAGAATTTGTTCCACTCAGAAATTAGCATAGGAGTACTCAGTCTATCGATCTTTAACCGAAAAATACCCGTAGTCGCACCTTTGAACCTTTGTACAGGGTCGAGGCTAATAATTCGAAAAATATAAATTGGCCAAAGTCGAACAAGTGCAGAATTTGTTCCACTCAGAAATTAGCATAGAAGTGTTTAGGCTATCGACCTTTAACCGAAAAATACCCATAGTCGCACCTTTGAGCCTTTGTGCAGGGTCGGTGCTAATAATTCGAGAAACATAAATTGGCCAGTCGAACACTTGCAGAATTTGTTCCACATCGAAATTGGCATAGAAGTGTTTAGTCTATCGATCTTTAACCGAAAAATACCCATAGTCGCACCTTTGAGTCTTTGTACAGGGTCGAGGCTAATAATTCGAGAAAACATAAATTGGCCAAAGTCGAACACTTGCAGAATTTGTTCCACATCGAAATTGGCATAGAAGTGTTTAGTCTATCGATCTTTAACTGAAAAATACCCATAGTCGCACCTTTGACCCTTTGTACAGGGTCGAGGCTAATAATTCGAGAAAACATAAATTGGCCAAAGTCGAAACCTTGCCGAATTTGTTCCACTCAGAAATTGGCATAGAAGTGTTTAGTTTAACGATCTTTAACTGAAAAATACCCATAGCCGCACCTTTGAGCCTTTGTACAGGGTCGGGACCAGTTATTCGAGAAAACATAAATTGGCCAAAGTCGAAACCTTGCAGAATTTGATCCACTTATAAATTGGCATAGGAGTATTCAGTCTATCGATCTTTACCCGAAAAATACCCATAGTCGCACCTTTGAACCTTTGTACAGGGTCGAGGCTAATAATTCGAGAAAACATAAATTGGCCAAAGTCGAAACCTTGCAGAATTCGTTCCACTCAGAAATTGGCATAGAAGTGTTTAGTCTAATGATCTTTAACTGAAAAATACCCATAGTCGCACCTTTGAGCCTTTGTACAGGGTCGAGGCTAATAATTCGAGAAAACATAAATTTGCCAAAGTCGAAACCTTGCAGAATTTGTTCCACTCAGAAATTGGCATAGGAGTACTCAGTCTATCGATCTTTAACCGAAAAATACCCATAGTCGCACCTTTGAACCTTTGTACAGGGTCGAGGCTAATAATTCGAGAAACATAAATTGGCCAAAGTCGAACACTTGCAGAATTTGTTCCACATCGAAATTGGCATAGAAGTGTTTAGTCTATCGATCTTTAACCGAAAAATACCCATAGTCGCACCTTTGAGCCTTTGTACAGGGTCGAAGCTAATAATTCGAGAAAACATAAATTGGCCAAAGTCGAAACCTTGCAGAATTTGTCCACATCGAAATTAGCATAGAAGTGTTTAGTCCATCGATCTTTAACCGAAAAATACCCATAGTCGCACCTTTGAGCCTTTGTACAGGGTCGAGGCCAGTTATTCGAGAAAACATAAATTGGCCAAAGTCGAAACCTTGCAGAATTTGTTCCACTCAGAAATTGGCATAGAAGTGTTTAGTCCATCGATCTTTAACCGAAAAATACCCATAGTCGCACCTTTGAGCCTTTGTACAGGGTCGAGGCCAGTTATTCGAGAAAACATAAATTGGCCAAAGTCGAACACTTGCAGAATTTGTTCCACTCAGAAATTAGCATAGGAGTACTCAGTCTATCGATCTTTAACCGAAATATACCCATAGTCGCACCTTTGAACCTTTGTACAGGGTCGAGGCTAATAATTCGAGAAACATAAATTCGCCAAAGTCCAACACTTACAGAATTTGTTCCACATCGAAATTGGCATAGAAGTGTTTAGTCTATCGATCTTTAACCGAAAAATACCCATAGTCGCACCTTTGAGCCTTTGTACAGGGTCGAGGCTAATAATTCGAGAAAACATAAATTGGCCAAAGTCGAAACCTTGCAGAATTTGTTCCACTCAGAAATTATCATAGGAGTACTCAGTCTATCGATCTTTAACCGAAAAATACCCATAGTCGCACCTTTGAACCTTTGTACAGGGTCGAGGCCAGTTATTCGAGAAAACATAAATTGGCCAAAGTCAAAACCTTGCAGAATTTGTTCCACATCGTAATTGGCATAGAAGTGTTTAGTCTATCGATCTTTAACCGAAAAATACCCATAGTCGCACCTTTGAGCCTTTGTACAGGGTCGAGGCTAATAATTCGAAAAATATAAATTGGCCAAAGTCGAACAAGTGCAGAATTTGTTCCACTCAGAAATTAGCATAGAAGTGTTTAGTCTATCGACCTTTAACCGAAAAATACCCATAGTCGCACCTTTGAGCCTTTGTACAGGGTCGATGCTAATAATTCGAGAAAAAATAAATTGGCCAAAGTCGAAACCTTGCAGAATTTGTTCCACTCAGAAATTGGCATAGAAGTGTTTAGTTTAACGATCTTTAACTGAAAAATACCCATAGTCGCACCTTTGAGCCTTTGTACAGGGTCGAGGCTAATAATTCGAGAAAACATAAATTGGCCAAAGTCGAACACTTGCAGAATTTGTTCCACATCGAAATTAGCATAGAAGTGTTTAGTCCATCGATCTTTAACCGAAAAGTACCCATAGTCGCACCTTTGAGCCTTTGTACAGGGTCGAGACCAGTTATTCGAGAAAACATAAATTGGCCAAAGTCGAAACCTTGCAGAATTTGTTCCACTCAGAAATTGGCATAGAAGTATTTAGTCTAACGATCTTTAACCGAGAAATACCCATAGTCGCACCTTTGAGCCTTTGTACAGGGTCGAGGCTAATAATTCGAGAAAACATAAATTTGCCAAAGTCGAAACCTTGCAGAATTTGTTCCACTCAGAAATTGGCATAGGAGTACTCAGTCTATCGATCTTTAACCGAAAAATACCCATAGTCGCACCTTTGAACCTTTGTACAGGGTCGAGGCTAATAATTCGAGAAACATAAATTGGCCAAAGTCGAACACTTGCAGAATTTGTTCCACATCGAAATTGGCATAGAAGTGTTTAGTCTATCGATCTTTAACTGAAAAATACCCATAGTCGCACCTTTGAGCCTTTATACAGGGTCGAAGCTAATAATTCGAGAAAACATAAATTGGCCAAAGTCGAACACTTGCAGAATTTGTTCCACTCAGAAATTAGCATAGGAGTACTCAGTCTATCGATCTTTAACCGAAAAATACCCATAGTCGCACCTTTGAACCTTTGTACAGGGTCGAAGCTAATAATTCGAGAAAACATAAATTGGCCAAAGTCGAACACTTGCAGAATTTGTTCCACATCGAAATTGGCATAGAAGTGTTTAGTCTATCGACCTTTAACCGAAAAAAAACCCATAGTCGCACCTTTGAACCTTTGTACAGGGTCGAGGCTAATAATTCGAGAAACATAAATTGGCCAAAGTCGAACACTTGCAGAATTTGTTCCACTCAGAAATTAGCATAGGAGTACTCAGTCTATCGATCTTTAACCGAAAAATACCCATAGTCGCACCTTTGAACCTTTGTACAGGGTCGAGGCTAATAATTCGAGAAACATAAATTCGCCAAAGTCGAACACTTGCAGAATTTGTTCCACATCGAAATTGGCATAGAAGTGTTTAGTCTATCGACCTTTAACCGAAAAATACCCATAGTCGCACCTTTGAGCCTTTGTACAGGGTCGATGCTAATAATTCGAGAAAACATAAATTGGCCAAAGTCGAAACCTTGCAGAATTTGTTCCACTCAGAAATTGGCATAGAAGTGTTTAGTTTAACGATCTTTAACTGAAAAATACCCATAGTCGCACCTTTGAGCCTTTGTACAGGGTCGAGGCTAATAATTCGAGAAAACATAAATTGGCCAAAGTCGAACACTTGCAGAATTTGTTCCAAATCGAAATTGGCATAAAAGTGTTTAGTCTAGCGATCTTTAACCGAAAAATAACCATTGTCGCACCTTTGAGTCTTTGTACAGGGTCGAGGCTAATAATTCGAGAAAACATAAATTGGCCAAAGTCGAAACCTTGCAGAATTTGTTCCACATCGAAATTAGCATAGAAGTGTTTAGTCCATCGATCTTTAACCGAAAAATACCCATAGTCGCACCTTTGAGCCTTTGTACAGGGTCGAGGCCAGTTATTCGAGAAAACATAAATTGGCCAAAGTCGAAACCTTGCAGAATTTGTTCCACATCGTAATTGGCATAGAAGTGTTTAGTCTATCGATCTTTAACCGAAAAATACCCATAGTCGCACCTTTGAGCCTTTGTACAGGGTCGAGGCTAATAATTCGAAAAATATAAATTGGCCAAAGTCGAACAAGTGCAGAATTTGTTCCACTCAGAAATTAGCATAGAAGTGTTTAGTCTATCGACCTTTAACCGAAAAATACCCATAGTCGCACCTTTGAGCCTTTGTACAGGGTCGATGCTAATAATTCGAGAAACATAAATTGGCCAAAGTCGAACACTTGCAGAATTTGTTCCACATCGAAATTGGCATAGAAGTGTTTAGTCTATCGATCTTTAACCGAAAAATACCCATAGTCGCACCTTTGAGCCTTTGTACAGGGTCGAGGCTAATAATTCGAGAAAACATAAATTGGCCAAAGTCGAAACCTTGCAGAATTTGTTCCACATCGAAATTAGCATAGAAGTGTTTAGTCCATCGATCTTTAACCGAAAAATACCCATAGTCGCACCTTTGAGCCTTTGTACAGGGTCGAGGCCAGTTATTCGAGAAAACATAAATTGGCCAAAGTCGAAACCTTGCAGAATTTGTTCCACTCAGAAATTGGCATAGAAGTGTTTAGTCCATCGATCTTTAACCGAAAAATACCCATAGTCGCACCTTTGAGCCTTTGTACAGGGTCGAGGCCAGTTATTCGAGAAAACATAAATTGGCCAAAGTCGAAACCTTGCAGAATTTGTTCCACTCAGAAATTGGCATAGAAGTGTTTAGTCTAACGATCTTTAACCGAGAAATACCCATAGTCGCACCTTTGAGCCTTTGTACAGGGTCGAAGCTAATAATTCGAGAAAACATAAATTAGCCAAAGTCGAACACTTGCAGAATTTGTTCCACTCAGAAATTGGCATAGAAGTGTTTAGTCTAACGATCTTTAACTGAAAAATACCCATAGTCGCACCTTTGAGCCTTTGTACAGGGTCGAGGCTAATAATTCGAGAAAACATAAATTTGCCAAAGTCGAAACCTTGCAGAATTTGTTCCACTCAGAAATTGGCATAGGAGTACTCAGTCTATCGATCTTTAACCGAAAAATACCCATAGTCGCATCTTTGAACCTTTGTACAGGGTCGAGGCTAATAATTCGAGAAACATAAATTGGCCAAAGTCGAACACTTGCAGAATTTGTTCCACATCGAAATTGGTATAGAAGTGTTTAGTCTATCGATCTTTAACTGAAAAATACCCATAGTCGCACCTTTGAGCCTTTATACAGGGTCGAAGCTAATAATTCGAGAAAACATAAATTGGCCAAAGTCGAACACTTGCAGAATTTGTTCCATTCAGAAATTAGCATAGGAGTACTCAGTCTATCGATCTTTAACCGAAAAATACCCATAGTCGCACCTTTGAGCCTTTGTACAGGGTCGATGCTAATAATTCGAGAAACATAAATTGGCCAAAGTCGAACACTTGCAGAATTTGTTCCACATCGAAATTGGCATAGAAGTGTTTAGTCTATCGATCTTTAACCGAAAAATACCCATAGTCGCACCATTGAGCCTTTGTACAGGGTCGAGGCTAATAATTCGAGAAAACATAAATTGGCCAAAGTCGAAACCTTGCAGAATTTGTTCCACATCGAAATTAGCATAGAAGTGTTTAGTCCATCGATCTTTAACCGAAAAATACCCATAGTCGCACCTTTGAGCCTTTGTACAGGGTCGAGGCCAGTTATTCGAGAAAACATAAATTGGCCAAAGTCGAAACCTTGCAGAATTTGTTCGACTCAGAAATTGGCATAGAAGTGTTTAGTCCATCGATCTTTAACCGAAAAATACCCATAGTCGCACCTTTGAGCCTTTGTACAGGGTCGAGGCCAGTTATTCGAGAAAACATAAATTGGCCAAAGTCGAACACTTGCAGAATTTGTTCCACTCAGAAATTAGCATAGGAGTACTCAGTCTATCGATCTTTAACCGAAAAATACCCATAGTCGCACCTTTGAACCTTTGTACAGGGTCGAGGCTAATAATTCGAGAAACATAAATTCGCCAAAGTCGAACACTTGCAGAATTTGTTCCACATCGAAATTGGCATAGAAGGGTTTAGTCTATCGATCTTTAACCGAAAAATACCCATAGTCGCACCTTTGAGCCTTTGTACAGGGTCGAGGCTAATAATTCGGGAAAACATAAATTGGCCAAAGTCGAAACCTTGCAGAATTTGTTCCACTCAGAAATTATCATAGGAGTACTCAGTCTATCGATCTTTAACCGAAAAATACCCATAGTCGCACCTTTGAACCTTTGTACAGGGTCGAGGCCAGTTATTCGAGAAAACATAAATTGGCCAAAGTCAAAACCTTGCAGAATTTGTTCCACATCGTAATTGGCATAGAAGTGTTTAGTATATCGATCTTTAACCGAAAAATACCCATAGTCGCACCTTTGAGCCTTTGTACAGGGTCGAGGCTAATAATTCGAAAAATATAAATTGGCCAAAGTCGAACAAGTGCAGAATTTGTTAGACTCAGAAATTAGCATAGGAGTACTCAGTCTATCGATCTTTAACCGAAAAATACCCATAGTCGCACCTTTGAACCTTTGTACAGGGTCGAGGCCAGTTATTCGAGAAAACATAAATTGGCCAAAGTCAAAACCTTGCAGAATTTGTTCCACATCGTAATTGGCATAGAAGTGTTTAGTCTATCGATCTTTAACCGAAAAATACCCATAGTCGCACCTTTGAGCCTTTGTACAGGGTCGAGGCTAATAATTCGAAAAATATAAATTGGCCAAAGTCGAAGAAGTGCAGAATTTGTTCCACTCAGAAATTAGCATAGAAGTGTTTAGTCTATCGACCTTTAACCGAAAAATACCCATAGTCGCACCTTTGAGCCTTTGTACAGGGTCGATGCTAATAATTCGAGAAAACATAAATTGGCCAAAGTCGAAACCTTGCAGAATTTGTTCCACTCAGAAATTGGCATAGAAGTGTTTAGTTTAACGACCTTTAACCGAAAAATACCCATAGTCGCACCTTTGAGCCTTTGTACAGGGTCGAGGCTAATAATTCGAGAAAACATAAATTGGCCAAAGTCGAACACTTGCAGAATTTGTTCCAAATCGAAATTAGCATAGAAGTGTTTAGTCTATCGATCTTTAACCGAAAAATAACCATTGTCGCACCTTTGAGTCTTTGTACAGGGTCGAGGCTAATAATTCGAGAAAACATAAATTGGCCAAAGTCGAAACCTTGCAGAATTTGTTCCACATCGAAATTAGCATAGAAGTGTTTAGTCCATCGATCTTTAACCGAAAAATACCCATAGTCGCACCTTTGAGCCTTTGTACAGGGTCGAGGCCAGTTATTCGAGAAAACATAAATTGGCCAAAGTCGAAACCTTGCAGAATTTGTTCCACATCGTAATTGGCATAGAAGTGTTTAGTCTATCGATCTTTAACCGAAAAATACCCATAGTCGCACCTTTGAGCCTTTGTACAGGGTCGAGGCTAATAATTCGAAAAATATAAATTGGCCAAAGTCGAACAAGTGCAGAATTTGTTCCACTCAGAAATTAGCATAGAAGTGTTTAGTCTATCGACCTTTAACCGAAAAATACCCATAGTCGCACCTTTGAGCCTTTGTACAGGGTCGATGCTAATAATTCGAGAAACATAAATTGGCCAAAGTCGAACACTTGCAGAATTTGTTCCACATCGAAATTGGCATAGAAGTGTTTAGTCTATCGATCTTTAACCGAAAAATACCCATAGTCGCACCTTTGAACCTTTGTACAGGGTCGAGGCTAATAATTCGAGAAACATAAATTCGCCAAAGTCGAACACTTGCAGAATTTGTTCCACATCGAAATTGGCATAGAAGTGTTTAGTCTATCGACCTTTAACCGAAAAATACCCATAGTCGCACCTTTGAGCCTTTGTACAGGGTCGATGCTAATAATTCGAGAAAACATAAATTGGCCAAAGTCGAAACCTTGCAGAATTTGTTCCACTCAGAAATTGGCATAGAAGTGTTTAGTTTAACGATCTTTAACTGAAAAATACCCATAGTCGCACCTTTGAGCCTTTGTACAGGGTCGAGGCTAATAATTCGAGAAAACATAAATTGGCCAAAGTCGAACACTTGCAGAATTTGTTCCAAATCGAAATTGGCATAAAAGTGTTTAGTCTAGCGATCTTTAACCGAAAAATAACCATTGTCGCACCTTTGAGTCTTTGTACAGGGTCGAGGCTAATAATTCGAGAAAACATAAATTGGCCAAAGTCGAAACCTTGCAGAATTTGTTCCACATCGAAATTAGCATAGAAGTGTTTAGTCCATCGATCTTTAACCGAAAAATACCCATAGTCGCACCTTTGAGCCTTTGTACAGGGTCGAGGCCAGTTATTCGAGAAAACATAAATTGGCCAAAGTCGAAACCTTGCAGAATTTGTTCCACATCGTAATTGGCATAGAAGTGTTTAGTCTATCGATCTTTAACCGAAAAATACCCATAGTCGCACCTTTGAGCCTTTGTACAGGGTCGAGGCTAATAATTCGAAAAATATAAATTGGCCAAAGTCGAACAAGTGCAGAATTTGTTCCACTCAGAAATTAGCATAGAAGTGTTTAGTCTATCGACCTTTAACCGAAAAATACCCATAGTCGCACCTTTGAGCCTTTGTACAGGGTCGATGCTAATAATTCGAGAAACATAAATTGGCCAAAGTCGAACACTTGCAGAATTTGTTCCACATCGAAATTGGCATAGAAGTGTTTAGTCTATCGATCTTTAACCGAAAAATACCCATAGTCGCACCTTTGAGCCTTTGTACAGGGTCGAGGCTAATAATTCGAGAAAACATAAATTGGCCAAAGTCGAAACCTTGCAGAATTTGTTCCACATCGAAATTAGCATAGAAGTGTTTAGTCCATCGATCTTTAACCGAAAAATACCCATAGTCGCACCTTTGAGCCTTTGTACAGGGTCGAGGCCAGTTATTCGAGAAAACATAAATTGGCCAAAGTCGAAACCTTGCAGAATTTGTTCCACTCAGAAATTGGCATAGAAGTGTTTAGTCCATCGATCTTTAACCGAAAAATACCCATAGTCGCACCTTTGAGCCTTTGTACAGGGTCGAGGCCAGTTATTCGAGAAAACATAAATTGGCCAAAGTCGAAACCTTGCAGAATTTGTTCCACTCAGAAATTGGCATAGAAGTGTTTAGTCTAACGATCTTTAACCGATAAATACCCATAGTCGCACCTTTGAGCCTTTGTACAGGGTCGAAGCTAATAATTCGAGAAAACATAAATTAGCCAAAGTCGAACACTTGCAGAATTTGTTCCACTCAGAAATTGGCATAGAAGTGTTTAGTCTAACGATCTTTAACTGAAAAATACCCATAGTCGCACCTTTGAGCCTTTGTACAGGGTCGAGGCTAATAATTCGAGAAAACATAAATTTGCCAAAGTCGAAACCTTGCAGAATTTGTTCCACTCAGAAATTGGCATAGGAGTACTCAGTCTATCGATCTTTAACCGAAAAATACCCATAGTCGCACCTTTGAACCTTTGTACAGGGTCGAGGCTAATAATTCGAGAAACATAAATTGGCCAAAGTCGAACACTTGCTGAATTTGTTCTACATCGAAATTGGCATAGAAGTGTTTAGTCTATCGATCTTTAACTGAAAAATACCCATAGTCGCACCTTTGAGCCTTTATACAGGGTCGAAGCTAATAATTCGAGAAAACATAAATTGGCCAAAGTCGAACACTTGCAGAATTTGTTCCATTCAGAAATTAGCATAGGAGTACTCAGTCTATCGATCTTTAACCGAAAAATACCCATAGTCGCACCTTTGAGCCTTTGTACAGGGTCGATGCTAATAATTCGAGAAACATAAATTGGCCAAAGTCGAACACTTGCAGAATTTGTTCCACATCGAAATTGGCATAGAAGTGTTTAGTCTATCGATCTTTAACCGAAAAATACCCATAGTCGCACCATTGAGCCTTTGTACAGGGTCGAGGCTAATAATTCGAGAAAACATAAATTGGCCAAAGTCGAAACCTTGCAGAATTTGTTCCACATCGAAATTAGCATAGAAGTGTTTAGTCCATCGATCTTTAACCGAAAAATACCCATAGTCGCACCTTTGAGCCTTTGTACAGGGTCGAGGCCAGTTATTCGAGAAAACATAAATTGGCCAAAGTCGAAACCTTGCAGAATTTGTTCGACTCAGAAATTGGCATAGAAGTGTTTAGTCCATCGATCTTTAACCGAAAAATACCCATAGTCGCACCTTTGAGCCTTTGTACAGGGTCGAGGCCAGTTATTCGAGAAAACATAAATTGGCCAAAGTCGAACACTTGCAGAATTTGTTCCACTCAGAAATTAGCATAGGAGTACTCAGTCTATCGATCTTTAACCGAAAAATACCCATAGTCGCACCTTTGAACCTTTGTACAGGGTCGAGGCTAATAATTCGAGAAACATAAATTCGCCAAAGTCGAACACTTGCAGAATTTGTTCCACATCGAAATTGGCATAGAAGGGTTTAGTCTATCGATCTTTAACCGAAAAATACCCATAGTCGCACCTTTGAGCCTTTGTACAGGGTCGAGGCTAATAATTCGGGAAAACATAAATTGGCCAAAGTCGAAACCTTGCAGAATTTGTTCCACTCAGAAATTATCATAGGAGTACTCAGTCTATCGATCTTTAACCGAAAAATACCCATAGTCGCACCTTTGAACCTTTGTACAGGGTCGAGGCCAGTTATTCGAGAAAACATAAATTGGCCAAAGTCAAAACCTTGCAGAATTTGTTCCACATCGTAATTGGCATAGAAGTGTTTAGTATATCGATCTTTAACCGAAAAATACCCATAGTCGCACCTTTGAGCCTTTGTACAGGGTCGAGGCTAATAATTCGAAAAATATAAATTGGCCAAAGTCGAACAAGTGCAGAATTTGTTCCACTCAGAAAATAGCATAGAAGTGTTTAGTCTATCGACCTTTAACCGAAAAATACCCATAGTCGCACCTTTGAGCCTTTGTACAGGGTCGATGCTAATAATTCGAGAAAAAATAAATTGGCCAAAGTCGAAACCTTGCAGAATTTGTTCCACTCAGAAATTGGCATAGAAGTGTTTAGTTTAACGATCTTTAACTGAAAAATACCCATAGTCGCACCTTTGAGCCTTTGTACAGGGTCGATGCTAATAATTCGAGAAACATAAATTGGCCAAAGTCGAACACTTGCAGAATTTGTTCCACATCGAAATTGGCATAGAAGTGTTTAGTATATCGATCTTTAACCGAAAAATACCCATAGTCGCACCTTTGAGCCTTTGTACAGGGTCGAGGCTAATAATTCGAGAAAACATAAATTGGCCAAAGTCGAAACCTTGCAGAATTTGTTCCACATCGAAATTAGCATAGAAGTGTTTAGTCCATCGATCTTTAACCGAAAAATACCCATAGTCGCACCTTTGAGCCTTTGTACAGGGTCGAGGCCAGTTATTCGAGAAAACATAAATTGGCCAAAGTCGAAACCTTGCAGAATTTGTTCCACTCAGAAATTGGCATAGAAGTGTTTAGTCCATCGATCTTTAACCGAAAAATACCCATAGTCGCACCTTTGAGCCTTTGTACAGGGTCGAGGCCAGTTATTCGAGAAAACATAAATTGGCCAAAGTCGAACACTTGCAGAATTTGTTAGACTCAGAAATTAGCATAGGAGTACTCAGTCTATCGATCTTTAACCGAAAAATACCCATAGTCGCACCTTTGAACCTTTGTACAGGGTCGAGGCCAGTTATTCGAGAAAACATAAATTGGCCAAAGTCAAAACCTTGCAGAATTTGTTCCACATCGTAATTGGCATAGAAGTGTTTAGTCTATCGATCTTTAACCGAAAAATACCCATAGTCGCACCTTTGAGCCTTTGTACAGGGTCGAGGCTAATAATTCGAAAAATATAAATTGGCCAAAGTCGAAGAAGTGCAGAATTTGTTCCACTCAGAAATTAGCATAGAAGTGTTTAGTCTATCGACCTTTAACCGAAAAATACCCATAGTCGCACCTTTGAGCCTTTGTACAGGGTCGATGCTAATAATTCGAGAAAACATAAATTGGCCAAAGTCGAAACCTTGCAGAATTTGTTCCACTCAGAAATTGGCATAGAAGTGTTTAGTTTAACGATCTTTAACTGAAAAATACCCATAGTCGCACCTTTGAGCCTTTGTACAGGGTCGAGGCTAATAATTCGAGAAAACATAAATTGGCCAAAGTCGAACACTTGCAGAATTTGTTCCAAATCGAAATTAGCATAGAAGTGTTTAGTCTATCGATCTTTAACCGAAAAATAACCATAGTCGCACCTTTGAGCCTTTGTACAGGGTCGAGGCTAATAATTCGAAAAATATAAATTGGCCAAAGTCGAAGAAGTGCAGAATTTGTTCCACTCAGAAATTAGCATAGAAGTGTTTAGTCTATCGACCTTTAACCGAAAAATACCCATAGTCGCACCTTTGAGCCTTTGTACAGGGTCGATGCTAATAATTCGAGAAACATAAATTGGCCAAAGTCGAACACTTGCAGAATTTGTTCCACATCGAAATTGGCATAGAAGTGTTTAGTCTATCGATCTTTAACCGAAAAATACCCATAGTCGCACCATTGAGCCTTTGTACAGGGTCGAGGCTAATAATTCGAGAAAACATAAATTGGCCAAAGTCGAAACCTTGCAGAATTTGTTCCACATCGAAATTAGCATAGAAGTGTTTAGTCCATCGATCTTTAACCGAAAAATACCCATAGTCGCACCTTTGAGCCTTTGTACAGGGTCGAGGCCAGTTATTCGAGAAAACATAAATTGGCCAAAGTCGAAACCTTGCAGAATTTGTTCGACTCAGAAATTGGCATAGAAGTGTTTAGTCCATCGATCTTTAACCGAAAAATACCCATAGTCGCACCTTTGAGCCTTTGTACAGGGTCGAGGCCAGTTATTCGAGAAAACATAAATTGGCCAAAGTCGAACACTTGCAGAATTTGTTCCACTCAGAAATTAGCATAGGAGTACTCAGTCTATCGATCTTTAACCGAAAAATACCCGTAGTCGCACCTTTGAACCTTTGTACAGGGTCGAGGCTAATAATTCGAAAAATATAAATTGGCCAAAGTCGAACAAGTGCAGAATTTGTTCCACTCAGAAATTAGCATAGAAGTGTTTAGGCTATCGACCTTTAACCGAAAAATACCCATAGTCGCACCTTTGAGCCTTTGTGCAGGGTCGGTGCTAATAATTCGAGAAACATAAATTGGCCAGTCGAACACTTGCAGAATTTGTTCCACATCGAAATTGGCATAGAAGTGTTTAGTCTATCGATCTTTAACCGAAAAATACCCATAGTCGCACCTTTGAGTCTTTGTACAGGGTCGAGGCTAATAATTCGAGAAAACATAAATTGGCCAAAGTCGAACACTTGCAGAATTTGTTCCACATCGAAATTGGCATAGAAGTGTTTAGTCTATCGATCTTTAACTGAAAAATACCCATAGTCGCACCTTTGACCCTTTGTACAGGGTCGAGGCTAATAATTCGAGAAAACATAAATTGGCCAAAGTCGAAACCTTGCCGAATTTGTTCCACTCAGAAATTGGCATAGAAGTGTTTAGTTTAACGATCTTTAACTGAAAAATACCCATAGCCGCACCTTTGAGCCTTTGTACAGGGTCGGGACCAGTTATTCGAGAAAACATAAATTGGCCAAAGTCGAAACCTTGCAGAATTTGATCCACTTATAAATTGGCATAGGAGTATTCAGTCTATCGATCTTTACCCGAAAAATACCCATAGTCGCACCTTTGAACCTTTGTACAGGGTCGAGGCTAATAATTCGAGAAAACATAAATTGGCCAAAGTCGAAACCTTGCAGAATTCGTTCCACTCAGAAATTGGCATAGAAGTGTTTAGTCTAATGATCTTTAACTGAAAAATACCCATAGTCGCACCTTTGAGCCTTTGTACAGGGTCGAGGCTAATAATTCGAGAAAACATAAATTTGCCAAAGTCGAAACCTTGCAGAATTTGTTCCACTCAGAAATTGGCATAGGAGTACTCAGTCTATCGATCTTTAACCGAAAAATACCCATAGTCGCACCTTTGAACCTTTGTACAGGGTCGAGGCTAATAATTCGAGAAACATAAATTGGCCAAAGTCGAACACTTGCAGAATTTGTTCCACATCGAAATTGGCATAGAAGTGTTTAGTCTATCGATCTTTAACCGAAAAATACCCATAGTCGCACCTTTGAGCCTTTGTACAGGGTCGAAGCTAATAATTCGAGAAAACATAAATTGGCCAAAGTCGAAACCTTGCAGAATTTGTCCACATCGAAATTAGCATAGAAGTGTTTAGTCCATCGATCTTTAACCGAAAAATACCCATAGTCGCACCTTTGAGCCTTTGTACAGGGTCGAGGCCAGTTATTCGAGAAAACATAAATTGGCCAAAGTCGAAACCTTGCAGAATTTGTTCCACTCAGAAATTGGCATAGAAGTGTTTAGTCCATCGATCTTTAACCGAAAAATACCCATAGTCGCACCTTTGAGCCTTTGTACAGGGTCGAGGCCAGTTATTCGAGAAAACATAAATTGGCCAAAGTCGAACACTTGCAGAATTTGTTCCACTCAGAAATTAGCATAGGAGTACTCAGTCTATCGATCTTTAACCGAAATATACCCATAGTCGCACCTTTGAACCTTTGTACAGGGTCGAGGCTAATAATTCGAGAAACATAAATTCGCCAAAGTCCAACACTTACAGAATTTGTTCCACATCGAAATTGGCATAGAAGTGTTTAGTCTATCGATCTTTAACCGAAAAATACCCATAGTCGCACCTTTGAGCCTTTGTACAGGGTCGAGGCTAATAATTCGAGAAAACATAAATTGGCCAAAGTCGAAACCTTGCAGAATTTGTTCCACTCAGAAATTATCATAGGAGTACTCAGTCTATCGATCTTTAACCGAAAAATACCCATAGTCGCACCTTTGAACCTTTGTACAGGGTCGAGGCCAGTTATTCGAGAAAACATAAATTGGCCAAAGTCAAAACCTTGCAGAATTTGTTCCACATCGTAATTGGCATAGAAGTGTTTAGTCTATCGATCTTTAACCGAAAAATACCCATAGTCGCACCTTTGAGCCTTTGTACAGGGTCGAGGCTAATAATTCGAAAAATATAAATTGGCCAAAGTCGAACAAGTGCAGAATTTGTTCCACTCAGAAATTAGCATAGAAGTGTTTAGTCTATCGACCTTTAACCGAAAAATACCCATAGTCGCACCTTTGAGCCTTTGTACAGGGTCGATGCTAATAATTCGAGAAAAAATAAATTGGCCAAAGTCGAAACCTTGCAGAATTTGTTCCACTCAGAAATTGGCATAGAAGTGTTTAGTTTAACGATCTTTAACTGAAAAATACCCATAGTCGCACCTTTGAGCCTTTGTACAGGGTCGAGGCTAATAATTCGAGAAAACATAAATTGGCCAAAGTCGAACACTTGCAGAATTTGTTCCACATCGAAATTAGCATAGAAGTGTTTAGTCCATCGATCTTTAACCGAAAAGTACCCATAGTCGCACCTTTGAGCCTTTGTACAGGGTCGAGACCAGTTATTCGAGAAAACATAAATTGGCCAAAGTCGAAACCTTGCAGAATTTGTTCCACTCAGAAATTGGCATAGAAGTATTTAGTCTAACGATCTTTAACCGAGAAATACCCATAGTCGCACCTTTGAGCCTTTGTACAGGGTCGAGGCTAATAATTCGAGAAAACATAAATTTGCCAAAGTCGAAACCTTGCAGAATTTGTTCCACTCAGAAATTGGCATAGGAGTACTCAGTCTATCGATCTTTAACCGAAAAATACCCATAGTCGCACCTTTGAACCTTTGTACAGGGTCGAGGCTAATAATTCGAGAAACATAAATTGGCCAAAGTCGAACACTTGCAGAATTTGTTCCACATCGAAATTGGCATAGAAGTGTTTAGTCTATCGATCTTTAACTGAAAAATACCCATAGTCGCACCTTTGAGCCTTTATACAGGGTCGAAGCTAATAATTCGAGAAAACATAAATTGGCCAAAGTCGAACACTTGCAGAATTTGTTCCACTCAGAAATTAGCATAGGAGTACTCAGTCTATCGATCTTTAACCGAAAAATACCCATAGTCGCACCTTTGAACCTTTGTACAGGGTCGAAGCTAATAATTCGAGAAAACATAAATTGGCCAAAGTCGAACACTTGCAGAATTTGTTCCACATCGAAATTGGCATAGAAGTGTTTAGTCTATCGACCTTTAACCGAAAAAAAACCCATAGTCGCACCTTTGAACCTTTGTACAGGGTCGAGGCTAATAATTCGAGAAACATAAATTGGCCAAAGTCGAACACTTGCAGAATTTGTTCCACTCAGAAATTAGCATAGGAGTACTCAGTCTATCGATCTTTAACCGAAAAATACCCATAGTCGCACCTTTGAACCTTTGTACAGGGTCGAGGCTAATAATTCGAGAAACATAAATTCGCCAAAGTCGAACACTTGCAGAATTTGTTCCACATCGAAATTGGCATAGAAGTGTTTAGTCTATCGACCTTTAACCGAAAAATACCCATAGTCGCACCTTTGAGCCTTTGTACAGGGTCGATGCTAATAATTCGAGAAAACATAAATTGGCCAAAGTCGAAACCTTGCAGAATTTGTTCCACTCAGAAATTGGCATAGAAGTGTTTAGTTTAACGATCTTTAACTGAAAAATACCCATAGTCGCACCTTTGAGCCTTTGTACAGGGTCGAGGCTAATAATTCGAGAAAACATAAATTGGCCAAAGTCGAACACTTGCAGAATTTGTTCCAAATCGAAATTGGCATAAAAGTGTTTAGTCTAGCGATCTTTAACCGAAAAATAACCATTGTCGCACCTTTGAGTCTTTGTACAGGGTCGAGGCTAATAATTCGAGAAAACATAAATTGGCCAAAGTCGAAACCTTGCAGAATTTGTTCCACATCGAAATTAGCATAGAAGTGTTTAGTCCATCGATCTTTAACCGAAAAATACCCATAGTCGCACCTTTGAGCCTTTGTACAGGGTCGAGGCCAGTTATTCGAGAAAACATAAATTGGCCAAAGTCGAAACCTTGCAGAATTTGTTCCACATCGTAATTGGCATAGAAGTGTTTAGTCTATCGATCTTTAACCGAAAAATACCCATAGTCGCACCTTTGAGCCTTTGTACAGGGTCGAGGCTAATAATTCGAAAAATATAAATTGGCCAAAGTCGAACAAGTGCAGAATTTGTTCCACTCAGAAATTAGCATAGAAGTGTTTAGTCTATCGACCTTTAACCGAAAAATACCCATAGTCGCACCTTTGAGCCTTTGTACAGGGTCGATGCTAATAATTCGAGAAACATAAATTGGCCAAAGTCGAACACTTGCAGAATTTGTTCCACATCGAAATTGGCATAGAAGTGTTTAGTCTATCGATCTTTAACCGAAAAATACCCATAGTCGCACCTTTGAGCCTTTGTACAGGGTCGAGGCTAATAATTCGAGAAAACATAAATTGGCCAAAGTCGAAACCTTGCAGAATTTGTTCCACATCGAAATTAGCATAGAAGTGTTTAGTCCATCGATCTTTAACCGAAAAATACCCATAGTCGCACCTTTGAGCCTTTGTACAGGGTCGAGGCCAGTTATTCGAGAAAACATAAATTGGCCAAAGTCGAAACCTTGCAGAATTTGTTCCACTCAGAAATTGGCATAGAAGTGTTTAGTCCATCGATCTTTAACCGAAAAATACCCATAGTCGCACCTTTGAGCCTTTGTACAGGGTCGAGGCCAGTTATTCGAGAAAACATAAATTGGCCAAAGTCGAAACCTTGCAGAATTTGTTCGACTCAGAAATTGGCATAGAAGTGTTTAGTCCATCGATCTTTAACCGAAAAATACCCATAGTCGCACCTTTGAGCCTTTGTACAGGGTCGATGCTAATAATTCGAGAAACATAAATTGGCCAAAGTCGAACACTTGCAGAATTTGTTCCACATCGAAATTGGCATAGAAGTGTTTAGTCTATCGATCTTTAACCGAAAAATACCCATAGTCGCACCATTGAGCCTTTGTACAGGGTCGAGGCTAATAATTCGAGAAAACATAAATTGGCCAAAGTCGAAACCTTGCAGAATTTGTTCCACATCGAAATTAGCATAGAAGTGTTTAGTCCATCGATCTTTAACCGAAAAATACCCATAGTCGCACCTTTGAGCCTTTGTACAGGGTCGAGGCCAGTTATTCGAGAAAACATAAATTGGCCAAAGTCGAAACCTTGCAGAATTTGTTCGACTCAGAAATTGGCATAGAAGTGTTTAGTCCATCGATCTTTAACCGAAAAATACCCATAGTCGCACCTTTGAGCCTTTGTACAGGGTCGAGGCCAGTTATTCGAGAAAACATAAATTGGCCAAAGTCGAACACTTGCAGAATTTGTTCCACTCAGAAATTAGCATAGGAGTACTCAGTCTATCGATCTTTAACCGAAAAATACCCATAGTCGCACCTTTGAACCTTTGTACAGGGTCGAGGCTAATAATTCGAGAAACATAAATTCGCCAAAGTCGAACACTTGCAGAATTTGTTCCACATCGAAATTGGCATAGAAGGGTTTAGTCTATCGATCTTTAACCGAAAAATACCCATAGTCGCACCTTTGAGCCTTTGTACAGGGTCGAGGCTAATAATTCGGGAAAACATAAATTGGCCAAAGTCGAACAAGTGCAGAATTTGTTAGACTCAGAAATTAGCATAGGAGTACTCAGTCTATCGATCTTTAACCGAAAAATACCCATAGTCGCACCTTTGAACCTTTGTACAGGGTCGAGGCCAGTTATTCGAGAAAACATAAATTGGCCAAAGTCAAAACCTTGCAGAATTTGTTCCACATCGTAATTGGCATAGAAGTGTTTAGTCTATCGATCTTTAACCGAAAAATACCCATAGTCGCACCTTTGAGCCTTTGTACAGGGTCGAGGCTAATAATTCGAAAAATATAAATTGGCCAAAGTCGAAGAAGTGCAGAATTTGTTCCACTCAGAAATTAGCATAGAAGTGTTTAGTCTATCGACCTTTAACCGAAAAATACCCATAGTCGCACCTTTGAGCCTTTGTACAGGGTCGATGCTAATAATTCGAGAAAACATAAATTGGCCAAAGTCGAAACCTTGCAGAATTTGTTCCACTCAGAAATTGGCATAGAAGTGTTTAGTTTAACGATCTTTAACTGAAAAATACCCATAGTCGCACCTTTGAGCCTTTGTACAGGGTCGAGGCTAATAATTCGAGAAAACATAAATTGGCCAAAGTCGAACACTTGCAGAATTTGTTCCAAATCGAAATTAGCATAGAAGTGTTTAGTCTATCGATCTTTAACCGAAAAATAACCATTGTCGCACCTTTGAGTCTTTGTACAGGGTCGAGGCTAATAATTCGAGAAAACATAAATTGGCCAAAGTCGAAACCTTGCAGAATTTGTTCCACATCGAAATTAGCATAGAAGTGTTTAGTCCATCGATCTTTAACCGAAAAATACCCATAGTCGCACCTTTGAGCCTTTGTACAGGGTCGAGGCCAGTTATTCGAGAAAACATAAATTGGCCAAAGTCGAAACCTTGCAGAATTTGTTCCACATCGTAATTGGCATAGAAGTGTTTAGTCTATCGATCTTTAACCGAAAAATACCCATAGTCGCACCTTTGAGCCTTTGTACAGGGTCGAGGCTAATAATTCGAAAAATATAAATTGGCCAAAGTCGAACAAGTGCAGAATTTGTTCCACTCAGAAATTAGCATAGAAGTGTTTAGTCTATCGACCTTTAACCGAAAAATACCCATAGTCGCACCTTTGAGCCTTTGTACAGGGTCGATGCTAATAATTCGAGAAACATAAATTGGCCAAAGTCGAACACTTGCAGAATTTGTTCCACATCGAAATTGGCATAGAAGTGTTTAGTCTATCGATCTTTAACCGAAAAATACCCATAGTCGCACCTTTGAACCTTTGTACAGGGTCGAGGCTAATAATTCGAGAAACATAAATTCGCCAAAGTCGAACACTTGCAGAATTTGTTCCACATCGAAATTGGCATAGAAGTGTTTAGTCTATCGACCTTTAACCGAAAAATACCCATAGTCGCACCTTTGAGCCTTTGTACAGGGTCGATGCTAATAATTCGAGAAAACATAAATTGGCCAAAGTCGAAACCTTGCAGAATTTGTTCCACTCAGAAATTGGCATAGAAGTGTTTAGTTTAACGATCTTTAACTGAAAAATACCCATAGTCGCACCTTTGAGCCTTTGTACAGGGTCGAGGCTAATAATTCGAGAAAACATAAATTGGCCAAAGTCGAACACTTGCAGAATTTGTTCCAAATCGAAATTGGCATAAAAGTGTTTAGTCTAGCGATCTTTAACCGAAAAATAACCATTGTCGCACCTTTGAGTCTTTGTACAGGGTCGAGGCTAATAATTCGAGAAAACATAAATTGGCCAAAGTCGAAACCTTGCAGAATTTGTTCCACATCGAAATTAGCATAGAAGTGTTTAGTCCATCGATCTTTAACCGAAAAATACCCATAGTCGCACCTTTGAGCCTTTGTACAGGGTCGAGGCCAGTTATTCGAGAAAACATAAATTGGCCAAAGTCGAAACCTTGCAGAATTTGTTCCACATCGTAATTGGCATAGAAGTGTTTAGTCTATCGATCTTTAACCGAAAAATACCCATAGTCGCACCTTTGAGCCTTTGTACAGGGTCGAGGCTAATAATTCGAAAAATATAAATTGGCCAAAGTCGAACAAGTGCAGAATTTGTTCCACTCAGAAATTAGCATAGAAGTGTTTAGTCTATCGACCTTTAACCGAAAAATACCCATAGTCGCACCTTTGAGCCTTTGTACAGGGTCGATGCTAATAATTCGAGAAACATAAATTGGCCAAAGTCGAACACTTGCAGAATTTGTTCCACATCGAAATTGGCATAGAAGTGTTTAGTCTATCGATCTTTAACCGAAAAATACCCATAGTCGCACCTTTGAGCCTTTGTACAGGGTCGAGGCTAATAATTCGAGAAAACATAAATTGGCCAAAGTCGAAACCTTGCAGAATTTGTTCCACATCGAAATTAGCATAGAAGTGTTTAGTCCATCGATCTTTAACCGAAAAATACCCATAGTCGCACCTTTGAGCCTTTGTACAGGGTCGAGGCCAGTTATTCGAGAAAACATAAATTGGCCAAAGTCGAAACCTTGCAGAATTTGTTCCACTCAGAAATTGGCATAGAAGTGTTTAGTCCATCGATCTTTAACCGAAAAATACCCATAGTCGCACCTTTGAGCCTTTGTACAGGGTCGAGGCCAGTTATTCGAGAAAACATAAATTGGCCAAAGTCGAAACCTTGCAGAATTTGTTCCACTCAGAAATTGGCATAGAAGTGTTTAGTCTAACGATCTTTAACCGAGAAATACCCATAGTCGCACCTTTGAGCCTTTGTACAGGGTCGAAGCTAATAATTCGAGAAAACATAAATTAGCCAAAGTCGAACACTTGCAGAATTTGTTCCACTCAGAAATTGGCATAGAAGTGTTTAGTCTAACGATCTTTAACTGAAAAATACCCATAGTCGCACCTTTGAGCCTTTGTACAGGGTCGAGGCTAATAATTCGAGAAAACATAAATTTGCCAAAGTCGAAACCTTGCAGAATTTGTTCCACTCAGAAATTGGCATAGGAGTACTCAGTCTATCGATCTTTAACCGAAAAATACCCATAGTCGCACCTTTGAACCTTTGTACAGGGTCGAGGCTAATAATTCGAGAAACATAAATTGGCCAAAGTCGAACACTTGCTGAATTTGTTCCACATCGAAATTGGCATAGAAGTGTTTAGTCTATCGATCTTTAACTGAAAAATACCCATAGTCGCACCTTTGAGCCTTTATACAGGGTCGAAGCTAATAATTCGAGAAAACATAAATTGGCCAAAGTCGAACACTTGCAGAATTTGTTCCATTCAGAAATTAGCATAGGAGTACTCAGTCTATCGATCTTTAACCGAAAAATACCCATAGTCGCACCTTTGAGCCTTTGTACAGGGTCGATGCTAATAATTCGAGAAACATAAATTGGCCAAAGTCGAACACTTGCAGAATTTGTTCCACATCGAAATTGGCATAGAAGTGTTTAGTCTATCGATCTTTAACCGAAAAATACCCATAGTCGCACCATTGAGCCTTTGTACAGGGTCGAGGCTAATAATTCGAGAAAACATAAATTGGCCAAAGTCGAAACCTTGCAGAATTTGTTCCACATCGAAATTAGCATAGAAGTGTTTAGTCCATCGATCTTTAACCGAAAAATACCCATAGTCGCACCTTTGAGCCTTTGTACAGGGTCGAGGCCAGTTATTCGAGAAAACATAAATTGGCCAAAGTCGAAACCTTGCAGAATTTGTTCGACTCAGAAATTGGCATAGAAGTGTTTAGTCCATCGATCTTTAACCGAAAAATACCCATAGTCGCACCTTTGAGCCTTTGTACAGGGTCGAGGCCAGTTATTCGAGAAAACATAAATTGGCCAAAGTCGAACACTTGCAGAATTTGTTCCACTCAGAAATTAGCATAGGAGTACTCAGTCTATCGATCTTTAACCGAAAAATACCCATAGTCGCACCTTTGAACCTTTGTACAGGGTCGAGGCTAATAATTCGAGAAACATAAATTCGCCAAAGTCGAACACTTGCAGAATTTGTTCCACATCGAAATTGGCATAGAAGGGTTTAGTCTATCGATCTTTAACCGAAAAATACCCATAGTCGCACCTTTGAGCCTTTGTACAGGGTCGAGGCTAATAATTCGGGAAAACATAAATTGGCCAAAGTCGAAACCTTGCAGAATTTGTTCCACTCAGAAATTATCATAGGAGTACTCAGTCTATCGATCTTTAACCGAAAAATACCCATAGTCGCACCTTTGAACCTTTGTACAGGGTCGAGGCCAGTTATTCGAGAAAACATAAATTGGCCAAAGTCAAAACCTTGCAGAATTTGTTCCACATCGTAATTGGCATAGAAGTGTTTAGTATATCGATCTTTAACCGAAAAATACCCATAGTCGCACCTTTGAGCCTTTGTACAGGGTCGAGGCTAATAATTCGAAAAATATAAATTGGCCAAAGTCGAACAAGTGCAGAATTTGTTCCACTCAGAAAATAGCATAGAAGTGTTTAGTCTATCGACCTTTAACCGAAAAATACCCATAGTCGCACCTTTGAGCCTTTGTACAGGGTCGATGCTAATAATTCGAGAAACATAAATTGGCCAAAGTCGAACACTTGCAGAATTTGTTCCACATCGAAATTGGCATAGAAGTGTTTAGTCTATCGATCTTTAACCGAAAAATACCCATAGTCGCACCTTTGAGCCTTTGTACAGGGTCGAGGCTAATAATTCGAGAAAACATAAATTGGCCAAAGTCGAAACCTTGCAGAATTTGTTCCACATCGAAATTAGCATAGAAGTGTTTAGTCCATCGATCTTTAACCGAAAAATACCCATAGTCGCACCTTTGAGCCTTTGTACAGGGTCGAGGCCAGTTATTCGAGAAAACATAAATTGGCCAAAGTCGAAACCTTGCAGAATTTGTTCCACTCAGAAATTGGCATAGAAGTGTTTAGTCCATCGATCTTTAACCGAAAAATACCCATAGTCGCACCTTTGAGCCTTTGTACAGGGTCGAGGCCAGTTATTCGAGAAAACATAAATTGGCCAAAGTCGAACACTTGCAGAATTTGTTCCACTCAGAAATTAGCATAGGAGTACTCAGTCTATCGATCTTTAACCGAAAAATACCCATAGTCGCACCTTTGAACCTTTGTACAGGGTCGAGGCTAATAATTCGAGAAACATAAATTCGCCAAAGTCGAACACTTGCAGAATTTGTTCCACATCGGAATTGGCATAGAAGTGTTTAGTCTATCGATCTTTAACCGAAAAATACCCATAGTCGCACCTTTGAGTCTTTGTACAGGGTCGAGGCTAATAATTCGAGAAACATAAATTGGCCAAAGTCGAAACCTTGCCGAATTTGTTCCACATCGAAATTGGCATAGAAGTGTTTAGTCTATCGATCTTTAACCGAAAAATACCCATAGTCGCACCTTTGAGTCTTTGTACAGGGTCGAGGCTAATAATTCGAGAAACATAAATTGGCCAAAGTCGAACACTTGCAGAATTTGTTCCACATCGAAATTGGCATAGAAGTGTTTAGTCTATCGATCTTTAACCGAAAAATACCCATAGTCGCACCTTTGAGCCTTTGTACAGGGTCGAGGCTAATAATTCGAGAAAACATAAATTGGCCAAAGTCGAAACCTTGCAGAATTTGTTCCACTCAGAAATTATCATAGGAGTACTCAGTCTATCGATCTTTAACCGAAAAATACCCATAGTCGCACCTTTGAACCTTTGTACAGGGTCGAGGCCAGTTATTCGAGAAAACATAAATTGGCCAAAGTCAAAACCTTGCAGAATTTGTTCCACATCGTAATTGGCATAGAAGTGTTTAGTCTATCGATCTTTAACCGAAAAATACCCATAGTCGCACCTTTGAGCCTTTGTACAGGGTCGAGGCTAATAATTCGAAAAATATAAATTGGCCAAAGTCGAACAAGTGCAGAATTTGTTCCACTCAGAAATTAGCATAGAAGTGTTTAGTCTATCGACCTTTAACCGAAAAATACCCATAGTCGTACCTTTGAGCCTTTGTACAGGGTCGATGCTAATAATTCGAGAAAAAATAAATTGGCCAAAGTCGAAACCTTGCAGAATTTGTTCCACTCAGAAATTGGCATAGAAGTGTTTAGTTTAACGATCTTTAACTGAAAAATACCCATAGTCGCACCTTTGAGCCTTTGTACAGGGTCGAGGCTAATAATTCGAGAAAACATAAATTGGCCAAAGTCGAACACTTGCAGAATTTGTTCCACATCGAAATTAGCATAGAAGTGTTTAGTCCATCGATCTTTAACCGAAAAATACCCATAGTCGCACCTTTGAGCCTTTGTACAGGGTCGAGACCAGTTATTCGAGAAAACATAAATTGGCCAAAGTCGAAACCTTGCAGAATTTGTTCCACTCAGAAATTAGCATAGAAGTATTTAGTCAAACGATCTTTAACCGAGAAATACCCATAGTCGCATCTTTGAGCCTTTGTACAGGGTCGAAGCTAATAATTCGAGAAAACATAAATTAGCCAAAGTCGAACACTTGCAGAATTTGTTCCACTCAGAAATTGGCATAGAAGTGTTTAGTCTAACGATCTTTAACTGAAAAATACTCATAGTCGCACCTTTGAGCCTTTGTACAGGGTCGAGGCTAATAATTCGAGAAAACATAAATTTGCCAAAGTCGAAACCTTGCAGAATTTGTTCCACTCAGAAATTGGCATAGAAGTGTTTAGTCTAACGATCTTTAACTGAAAAATACTCATAGTCGCACCTTTGAGCCTTTGTACAGGGTCGAGGCTAATAATTCGAGAAAACATAAATTTGCCAAAGTCGAAACCTTGCAGAATTTGTTCCACTCAGAAATTGGCATAGGAGTACTCAGTCTATCGATCTTTAACCGAAAAATACCCATAGTCGCACCTTTGAACCTTTGTACAGGGTCGAGGCTAATAATTCGAGAAACATAAATTGGCCAAAGTCGAACACTTGCAGAATTTGTTCCACATCTAAATTGGCATAGAAGTGTTTAGTCTATCGATCTTTAACTGAAAAATACCCATAGTCGCACCTTTGAGCCTTTATACAGGGTCGAAGTTAATAATTCGAGAAAACATAAATTGGCCAAAGTCGAACACTTGCAGAATTTGTTCCACTCAGAAATTAGCATAGGAGTACTCAGTCTATCGATCTTTAACCGAAAAATACCAATAGTCGCACCTTTGAACCTTTGTACAGGGTCGAAGCTAATAATTCGAGAAAACATAAATTGGCCAAAGTCGAACACTTGCAGAATTTGTTCCACATCGAAATTGGCATAGAAGTGTTTAGTCTATCGACCTTTAACCGAAAAAAACCCATAGTCGCACCTTTGAGCCTTTGTACAGGGTCGAGGCCAGTTATTCGAGAAAACATAAATTGGCCAAAGTCGAAACCTTGCAGAATTTGTTCCACTCAGAAATTGGCATAGAAGTGTTTAGTCCATCGATCTTTAACCGAAAAATACCCATAGTCGCACCTTTGAGCCTTTGTACAGGGTCGAGGCCAGTTATTCGAGAAAACATAAATTGGCCAAAGTCGAAACCTTGCAGAATTTGTTCCACTCAGAAATTGGCATAGAAGTGTTTAGTCTAACGATCTTTAACCGAGAAATACCCATAGTCGCACATTTGAGCCTTTGTACAGGGTCGAAGCTAATAATTCGAGAAAACATAAATTAGCCAAAGTCGAACACTTGCAGAATTTGTTCCACTCAGAAATTGGCATAGAAGTGTTTAGTCTAACGATCTTTAACTGAAAAATGCCCATAGTCGCACCTTTGAGCCTTAGTACAGGGTCGAGGCTAATAATTCGAGAAAACATAAATTTGCCAAAGTCGAAACCTTGCAGAATTTGTTCCACTCAGAAATTGGCATAGGAGTACTCAGTCTATCGATCTTTAACCGAAAAATACCCATAGTCGCACCTTTGAACCTTTGTACAGGGTCGAGGCTAATAATTCGAGAAACATAAATTGGCCAAAGTCGAACACTTGCAGAATTTGTTCCACATCGAAATTGGCATAGAAGTGTTTAGTCTATCGATCTTTAACTGAAAAATACCCATAGTCGCACCTTTGAGCCTTTATACGGGGTCGAAGCTAATAATTCGAGAAAACATAAATTGGCCAAAGTCGAACACTTGCAGAATTTGTTCCACTCAGAAATTAGCATAGGAGTACTCAGTCTATCGATCTTTAACCGAAAAATACCCATAGTCGCACCTTTGAACCTTTGTACAGGGTCGAGGCTAATAATTCGAGAAACATAAATTAGCCAAAGTCGAACACTTGCAGAATTTGTTCCACATCGAAATTGGCATAGAAGTGTTTAGTCTATCGATCTTTAACCGAAAAATACCCATAGTCGCACCTTTGAGCCTTTGTACAGGGTCGAAGCTAATAATTCGAGAAAACATAAATTGGCCAAAGTCGAAACCTTGCAGAATTTGTTCCACTCAGAAATTATCATAGAAGTGTTTAGTCTATCGACCTTTAACCGAAAAAAAACCCATAGTCGCACCTTTGAACCTTTGTACAGGGTCGAGGCTAATAATTCGAGAAAACATAAATTGGCCAAAGTCGAAACCTTGCAGAATTTGTTCCACATCGAAATTAGCATAGAAGTGTTTAGTCCATCGATCTTTAACCGAAAAATACCCATAGTCGCACCTTTGAGCCTTTGTACAGGGTCGAGGCCAGTTATTCGAGAAAACATAAATTGGCCAAAGTCGAAACCTTGCAGAATTTGTTCCACTCAGAAATTGGCATAGAAGTGTTTAGTCCATCGATCTTTAACCGAAAAATACCCATAGTCGCACCTTTGAGCCTTTGTACAGGGTCGAGGCCAGTTATTCGAGAAAACATAAATTGGCCAAAGTCGAACACTTGCAGAATTTGTTCCACTCAGAAATTAGCATAGGAGTACTCAGTCTATCGATCTTTAACCGAAATATACCCATAGTCGCACCTTTGAACCTTTGTACAGTGTCGAGGCTAATAATTCGAGAAACATAAATTCGCCAAAGTCCAACACTTACAGAATTTGTTCCACATCGAAATTGGCATAGAAGTGTTTAGTCTATCGATCTTTAACCGAAAAATACCCATAGTCGCACCTTTGAGCCTTTGTACAGGGTCGAGGCTAATAATTCGAGAAAACATAAATTGGCCAAAGTCGAAACCTTGCAGAATTTGTTCCACTCAGAAATTATCATAGGAGTACTCAGTCTATCGATCTTTAACCGAAAAATACCCATAGTCGCACCTTTGAACCTTTGTACAGGGTCGAGGCCAGTTATTCGAGAAAACATAAATTGGCCAAAGTCAAAACCTTGCAGAATTTGTTCCACATCGTAATTGGCATAGAAGTGTTTAGTCTATCGATCTTTAACCGAGAAATACCCATAGTCGCACCTTTGAGCCTTTGTACAGGGTCGAGGCTAATAATTCGAAAAATATAAATTGGCCAAAGTCGAACAAGTGCAGAATTTGTTCCACTCAGAAATTAGCATAGAAGTGTTTAGTCTATCGACCTTTAACCGAAAAATACCCATAGTCGCACCTTTGAGCCTTTGTACAGGGTCGATGCTAATAATTCGAGAAAAAATAAATTGGCCAAAGTCGAAACCTTGCAGAATTTGTTCCACTCAGAAATTGGCATAGAAGTGTTTAGTTTAACGATCTTTAACTGAAAAATACCCATAGTCGCACCTTTGAGCCTTTGTACAGGGTCGAGGCTAATAATTCGAGAAAACATAAATTGGCCAAAGTCGAACACTTGCAGAATTTGTTCCACATCGAAATTAGCATAGAAGTGTTTAGTCCATCGATCTTTAACCGAAAAATACCCATAGTCGCACCTTTGAGCCTTTGTACAGGGTCGAGACCAGTTATTCGAGAAAACATAAATTGGCCAAAGTCGAAACCTTGCAGAATTTGTTCCACTCAGAAATTGGCATAGAAGTATTTAGTCTAACGATCTTTAACCGAGAAATACCCATAGTCGCACCTTTGAGCCTTTGTACAGGGTCGAGGCTAATAATTCGAGAAAACATAAATTTGCCAAAGTCGAAACCTTGCAGAATTTGTTCCACTCAGAAATTGGCATAGGAGTACTCAGTCTATCGATCTTTAACCGAAAAATACCCATAGTCGCACCTTTGAACCTTTGTACAGGGTCGAGGCTAATAATTCGAGAAACATAAATTGGCCAAAGTCGAACACTTGCAGAATTTGTTCCACATCGAAATTGGCATAGAAGTGTTTAGTCTATCGATCTTTAACTGAAAAATACCCATAGTCGCACCTTTGAGCCTTTATACAGGGTCGAAGCTAATAATTCGAGAAAACATAAATTGGCCAAAGTCGAACACTTGTAGAATTTGTTCCACTCAGAAATTTGCATAGGAGTACTCAGTCTATCGATCTTTAACCGAAAAATACCCATAGTCGCACCTTTGAACCTTTGTACAGGGTCGAAGCTAATAATTCGAGAAAACATAAATTGGCCAAAGTCGAACACTTGCAGAATTTGTTCCACATCGAAATTGGCATAGAAGTGTTTAGTCTATCGACCTTTAACCGAAAAAAAACCCATAGTCGCACCTTTGAACCTTTGTACAGGGTCGAGGCTAATAATTCGAGAAACATAAATTGGCCAAAGTCGAACACTTGCAGAATTTGTTCCACTCAGAAATTAGCATAGGAGTACTCAGTCTATCGATCTTTAACCGAAAAATACCCATAGTCGCACCTTTGAACCTTTGTACAGGGTCGAGGCTAATAATTCGAGAAACATAAATTCGCCAAAGTCGAACACTTGCAGAATTTGTTCCACATCGAAATTGGCATAGAAGTGTTTAGTCTATCGATCTTTAACCGAAAAATGCCCATAGTCGCACCTTAGAGCCTTTGTACAGGGTCGAGGCTAATAATTCGAAAAATATAAATTGGCCAAAGTCGAACAAGTGCAGAATTTGTTCCACTCAGAAATTAGCATAGAAGTGTTTAGTCTATCGACCTTTAACCGAAAAATACCCATAGTCGCACCTTTGAGCCTTTGTACAGGGTCGATGCTAATAATTCGAGAAAACATAAATTGGCCAAAGTCGAAACCTTGCAGAATTTGTTCCACTCAGAAATTGGCATAGAAGTGTTTAGTTTAACGATCTTTAACTGAAAAATACCCATAGTCGCACCTTTGAGCCTTTGTACAGGGTCGAGGCTAATAATTCGAGAAAACATAAATTGGCCAAAGTCGAACACTTGCAGAATTTGTTCCAAATCGAAATTGGCATAGAAGTGTTTAGTCTATCGATCTTTAACCGAAAAATACCCATAGTCGCACCTTTGAACCTTTGTACAGGGTCGAGGCTAATAATTCGAGAAAACATAAATTGGCCAAAGTCGAAACCTTGCAGAATTTGTTCCACATCGAAATTAGCATAGAAGTGTTTAGTCCATCGATCTTTAACCGAAAAATACCCATAGTCGCACCTTTGAGCCTTTGTACAGGGTCGAGGCCAGTTATTCGAGAAAACATAAATTGGCCAAAGTCGAAACCTTGCAGAATTTGTTCCACTCAGAAATTATCATAGGAGTACTCAGTCTATCGATCTTTAACCGAAAAATACCCATAGTCGCACCTTTGAACCTTTGTACAGGGTCGAGGCCAGTTATTCGAGAAAACATAAATTGGCCAAAGTCAAAACCTTGCAGAATTTGTTCCACATCGTAATTGGCATAGAAGTGTTTAGTCTATCGATCTTTAACCGAAAAATACCCATAGTCGCACCTTTGAGCCTTTGTACAGGGTCGATGCTAATAATTCGAGAAAAAATAAATTGGCCAAAGTCGAAACCTTGCAGAATTTGTTCCACTCAGAAATTGGCATAGAAGTGTTTAGTTTAACGATCTTTAACTGAAAAATACCCATAGTCGCACCTTTGAGCCTTTGTACAGGGTCGAGGCTAATAATTCGAGAAAACATAAATTTGCCAAAGTCGAAACCTTGCAGAATTTGTTCCACTCAGAAATTGGCATAGGAGTCTATCGACCTTTAACCGAAAAATACCCATAGTCGCACCTTTGAGCCTTTGTACAGGGTCGATGCTAATAATTCGAGAAAACATAAATTGGCCAAAGTCGAAACCTTGCAGAATTTGTTCCACTCAGAAATTGGCATAGAAGTGTTTAGTTTAACGATCTTTAACTGAAAAATACCCATAGTCGCACCTTTGAGCCTTTGTACAGGGTCGAGGCTAATAATTCGAGAAAACATAAATTGGCCAAAGTCGAACACTTGCAGAATTTGTTCCAAATCGAAATTGGCATAGAAGTGTTTAGTCTATCGATCTTTAACCGAAAAATACCCATAGTCGCACCTTTGAACCTTTGTACAGGGTCGAGGCTAATAATTCGAGAAAACATAAATTGGCCAAAGTCGAAACCTTGCAGAATTTGTTCCACATCGAAATTAGCATAGAAGTGTTTAGTCCATCGATCTTTAACCGAAAAATACCCATAGTCGCACCTTTGAGCCTTTGTACAGGGTCGAGGCCAGTTATTCGAGAAAACATAAATTGGCCAAAGTCGAAACCTTGCAGAATTTGTTCCACTCAGAAATTATCATAGGAGTACTCAGTCTATCGATCTTTAACCGAAAAATACCCATAGTCGCACCTTTGAACCTTTGTACAGGGTCGAGGCCAGTTATTCGAGAAAACATAAATTGGCCAAAGTCAAAACCTTGCAGAATTTGTTCCACATCGTAATTGGCATAGAAGTGTTTAGTCTATCGATCTTTAACCGAAAAATACCCATAGTCGCACCTTTGAGCCTTTGTACAGGGTCGATGCTAATAATTCGAGAAAAAATAAATTGGCCAAAGTCGAAACCTTGCAGAATTTGTTCCACTCAGAAATTGGCATAGAAGTGTTTAGTTTAACGATCTTTAACTGAAAAATACCCATAGTCGCACCTTTGAGCCTTTGTACAGGGTCGAGGCTAATAATTCGAGAAAACATAAATTTGCCAAAGTCGAAACCTTGCAGAATTTGTTCCACTCAGAAATTGGCATAGGAGTCTATCGATCTTTAACCGAAAAATACCCATAGTCGCACCTTTGAACCTTTGTACAGGGTCGATGCTAATAATTCGAGAAAAAATAAATTGGCTAAAGTCGAAACCTTGCAGAATTTGTTCCACTCAGAAATTGGCATAGAAGTGTTTAGTTTAACGATCTTTAACTGAAAAATACCCATAGTCGCACCTTTGAGCCTTTGTACAGGGTCGAGGCTAATAATTCGAGAAAACATAAATTGGCCAAAGTCGAACACTTGCAGAATTTGTTCCACATCGAAATTAGCATAGAAGTGTTTAGTCCATCGATCTTTAACCGAAAAATACCCATAGTCGCACCTTTGAATCTTTGTACAGGGTCGAGGCTAATAATTCGAAAAATATAAATTGGCCAAAGTCGAACAAGTGCAGAATTTGTTCCACTCAGAAATTAGCATAGAAGTATTTAGGCTATCGACCTTTAACCGAAAAATACCCATAGTCGCACCTTTGAGCCTTTGTGCAGGGTCGGTGCTAATAATTCGAGAAACATAAATTGGCCAAAGTCGAACACTTGCAGAATTTGTTCCACATCGAAATTGGCATAGGAGTACTCAGTCTATCGATCTTTAACCGAAAAATACCCGTAGTCGCACCTTTGAACCTTTGTACAGGGTCGAGGCTAATAATTCGAAAAATATAAATTGGCCAAAGTCGAACAAGTGCAGAATTTGTTCCACTCAGAAATTAGCATAGAAGTGTTTAGGCTATCGACCTTTAACCGAAAAATACCCATAGTCGCACCTTTGAGCCTTTGTGCAGGGTCGGTGCTAATAATTCGAGAAACATAAATTGGCCAGTCGAACACTTGCAGAATTTGTTCCACATCGAAATTGGCATAGAAGTGTTTAGTCTATCGATCTTTAACCGAAAAATACCCATAGTCGCACCTTTGAGTCTTTGTACAGGGTCGAGGCTAATAATTCGAGAAAACATAAATTGGCCAAAGTCGAACACTTGCAGAATTTGTTCCACATCGAAATTGGCATAGAAGTGTTTAGTCTATCGATCTTTAACTGAAAAATACCCATAGTCGCACCTTTGACCCTTTGTACAGGGTCGAGGCTAATAATTCGAGAAAACATAAATTGGCCAAAGTCGAAACCTTGCCGAATTTGTTCCACTCAGAAATTGGCATAGAAGTGTTTAGTTTAACGATCTTTAACTGAAAAATACCCATAGCCGCACCTTTGAGCCTTTGTACAGGGTCGGGACCAGTTATTCGAGAAAACATAAATTGGCCAAAGTCGAAACCTTGCAGAATTTGATCCACTTATAAATTGGCATAGGAGTATTCAGTCTATCGATCTTTACCCGAAAAATACCCATAGTCGCACCTTTGAACCTTTGTACAGGGTCGAGGCTAATAATTCGAGAAAACATAAATTGGCCAAAGTCGAAACCTTGCAGAATTCGTTCCACTCAGAAATTGGCATAGAAGTGTTTAGTCTAATGATCTTTAACTGAAAAATACCCATAGTCGCACCTTTGAGCCTTTGTACAGGGTCGAGGCTAATAATTCGAGAAAACATAAATTTGCCAAAGTCGAAACCTTGCAGAATTTGTTCCACTCAGAAATTGGCATAGGAGTACTCAGTCTATCGATCTTTAACCGAAAAATACCCATAGTCGCACCTTTGAACCTTTGTACAGGGTCGAGGCTAATAATTCGAGAAACATAAATTGGCCAAAGTCGAACACTTGCAGAATTTATTCCACATCGAAATTGGCATAGAAGTGTTTAGTCTATCGATCTTTAACCGAAAAATACCCATAGTCGCACCTTTGAGCCTTTGTACAGGGTCGAAGCTAATAATTCGAGAAAACATAAATTGGCCAAAGTCGAAACCTTGCAGAATTTGTCCACATCGAAATTAGCATAGAAGTGTTTAGTCCATCGATCTTTAACCGAAAAATACCCATAGTCGCACCTTTGAGCCTTTGTACAGGGTCGAGGCCAGTTATTCGAGAAAACATAAATTGGCCAAAGTCGAAACCTTGCAGAATTTGTTCCACTCAGAAATTGGCATAGAAGTGTTTAGTCCATCGATCTTTAACCGAAAAATACCCATAGTCGCACCTTTGAGCCTTTGTACAGGGTCGAGGCCAGTTATTCGAGAAAACATAAATTGGCCAAAGTCGAACACTTGCAGAATTTGTTCCACTCAGAAATTAGCATAGGAGTACTCAGTCTATCGATCTTTAACCGAAATATACCCATAGTCGCACCTTTGAACCTTTGTACAGGGTCGAGGCTAATAATTCGAGAAACATAAATTCGCCAAAGTCCAACACTTACAGAATTTGTTCCACATCGAAATTGGCATAGAAGTGTTTAGTCTATCGATCTTTAACCGAAAAATACCCATAGTCGCACCTTTGAGCCTTTGTACAGGGTCGAGGCTAATAATTCGAGAAAACATAAATTGGCCAAAGTCGAAACCTTGCAGAATTTGTTCCACTCAGAAATTATCATAGGAGTACTCAGTCTATCGATCTTTAACCGAAAAATACCCATAGTCGCACCTTTGAACCTTTGTACAGGGTCGAGGCCAGTTATTCGAGAAAACATAAATTGGCCAAAGTCAAAACCTTGCAGAATTTGTTCCACATCGTAATTGGCATAGAAGTGTTTAGTCTATCGATCTTTAACCGAAAAATACCCATAGTCGCACCTTTGAGCCTTTGTACAGGGTCGAGGCTAATAATTCGAAAAATATAAATTGGCCAAAGTCGAACAAGTGCAGAATTTGTTCCACTCAGAAATTAGCATAGAAGTGTTTAGTCTATCGACCTTTAACCGAAAAATACCCATAGTCGCACCTTTGAGCCTTTGTACAGGGTCGATGCTAATAATTCGAGAAAAAATAAATTGGCCAAAGTCGAAACCTTGCAGAATTTGTTCCACTCAGAAATTGGCATAGAAGTGTTTAGTTTAACGATCTTTAACCGAGAAATACCCATAGTCGCACCTTTGAGCCTTTGTACAGGGTCGAGACCAGTTATTCGAGAAAACATAAATTGGCCAAAGTCGAAACCTTGCAGAATTTGTTCCACTCAGAAATTGGCATAGAAGTATTTAGTCTAACGATCTTTAACCGAGAAATACCCATAGTCGCACCTTTGAGCCTTTGTACAGGGTCGAGGCTAATAATTCGAGAAAACATAAATTTGCCAAAGTCGAAACCTTGCAGAATTTGTTCCACTCAGAAATTGGCATAGGAGTACTCAGTCTATCGATCTTTAACCGAAAAATACCCATAGTCGCACCTTTGAACCTTTGTACAGGGTCGAGGCTAATAATTCGAGAAACATAAATTGGCCAAAGTCGAACACTTGCAGAATTTGTTCCACATCGAAATTGGCATAGAAGTGTTTAGTCTATCGATCTTTAACTGAAAAATACCCATAGTCGCACCTTTGAGCCTTTATACAGGGTCGAAGCTAATAATTCGAGAAAACATAAATTGGCCAAAGTCGAACACTTGCAGAATTTGTTCCACTCAGAAATTAGCATAGGAGTACTCAGTCTATCGATCTTTAACCGAAAAATACCCATAGTCGCACCTTTGAACCTTTGTACAGGGTCGAAGCTAATAATTCGAGAAAACATAAATTGGCCAAAGTCGAACACTTGCAGAATTTGTTCCACATCGAAATTGGCATAGAAGTGTTTAGTCTATCGACCTTTAACCGAAAAAAAACCCATAGTCGCACCTTTGAACCTTTGTACAGGGTCGAGGCTAATAATTCGAGAAACATAAATTGGCCAAAGTCGAACACTTGCAGAATTTGTTCCACTCAGAAATTAGCATAGGAGTACTCAGTCTATCGATCTTTAACCGAAAAATACCCATAGTCGCACCTTTGAACCTTTGTACAGGGTCGAGGCTAATAATTCGAGAAACATAAATTCGCCAAAGTCGAACACTTGCAGAATTTGTTCCACATCGAAATTGGCATAGAAGTGTTTAGTCTATCGACCTTTAACCGAAAAATACCCATAGTCGCACCTTTGAGCCTTTGTACAGGGTCGATGCTAATAATTCGAGAAAACATAAATTGGCCAAAGTCGAAACCTTGCAGAATTTGTTCCACTCAGAAATTGGCATAGAAGTGTTTAGTTTAACGATCTTTAACTGAAAAATACCCATAGTCGCACCTTTGAGCCTTTGTACAGGGTCGAGGCTAATAATTCGAGAAAACATAAATTGGCCAAAGTCGAACACTTGCAGAATTTGTTCCAAATCGAAATTGGCATAAAAGTGTTTAGTCTAGCGATCTTTAACCGAAAAATAACCATTGTCGCACCTTTGAGTCTTTGTACAGGGTCGAGGCTAATAATTCGAGAAAACATAAATTGGCCAAAGTCGAAACCTTGCAGAATTTGTTCCACATCGAAATTAGCATAGAAGTGTTTAGTCCATCGATCTTTAACCGAAAAATACCCATAGTCGCACCTTTGAGCCTTTGTACAGGGTCGAGGCCAGTTATTCGAGAAAACATAAATTGGCCAAAGTCGAAACCTTGCAGAATTTGTTCCACATCGTAATTGGCATAGAAGTGTTTAGTCTATCGATCTTTAACCGAAAAATACCCATAGTCGCACCTTTGAGCCTTTGTACAGGGTCGAGGCTAATAATTCGAAAAATATAAATTGGCCAAAGTCGAACAAGTGCAGAATTTGTTCCACTCAGAAATTAGCATAGAAGTGTTTAGTCTATCGACCTTTAACCGAAAAATACCCATAGTCGCACCTTTGAGCCTTTGTACAGGGTCGATGCTAATAATTCGAGAAACATAAATTGGCCAAAGTCGAACACTTGCAGAATTTGTTCCACATCGAAATTGGCATAGAAGTGTTTAGTCTATCGATCTTTAACCGAAAAATACCCATAGTCGCACCTTTGAGCCTTTGTACAGGGTCGAGGCTAATAATTCGAGAAAACATAAATTGGCCAAAGTCGAAACCTTGCAGAATTTGTTCCACATCGAAATTAGCATAGAAGTGTTTAGTCCATCGATCTTTAACCGAAAAATACCCATAGTCGCACCTTTGAGCCTTTGTACAGGGTCGAGGCCAGTTATTCGAGAAAACATAAATTGGCCAAAGTCGAAACCTTGCAGAATTTGTTCCACTCAGAAATTGGCATAGAAGTGTTTAGTCCATCGATCTTTAACCGAAAAATACCCATAGTCGCACCTTTGAGCCTTTGTACAGGGTCGAGGCCAGTTATTCGAGAAAACATAAATTGGCCAAAGTCGAAACCTTGCAGAATTTGTTCCACTCAGAAATTGGCATAGAAGTGTTTAGTCTAACGATCTTTAACCGAGAAATACCCATAGTCGCACCTTTGAGCCTTTGTACAGGGTCGAAGCTAATAATTCGAGAAAACATAAATTAGCCAAAGTCGAACACTTGCAGAATTTGTTCCACTCAGAAATTGGCATAGAAGTGTTTAGTCTAACGATCTTTAACTGAAAAATACCCATAGTCGCACCTTTGAGCCTTTGTACAGGGTCGAGGCTAATAATTCGAGAAAACATAAATTTGCCAAAGTCGAAACCTTGCAGAATTTGTTCCACTCAGAAATTGGCATAGGAGTACTCAGTCTATCGATCTTTAACCGAAAAATACCCATAGTCGCACCTTTGAACCTTTGTACAGGGTCGAGGCTAATAATTCGAGAAACATAAATTGGCCAAAGTCGAACACTTGCAGAATTTGTTCCACATCGAAATTGGCATAGAAGTGTTTAGTCTATCGATCTTTAACTGAAAAATACCCATAGTCGCACCTTTGAGCCTTTATACAGGGTCGAAGCTAATAATTCGAGAAAACATAAATTGGCCAAAGTCGAACACTTGCAGAATTTGTTCCATTCAGAAATTAGCATAGGAGTACTCAGTCTATCGATCTTTAACCGAAAAATACCCATAGTCGCACCTTTGAGCCTTTGTACAGGGTCGATGCTAATAATTCGAGAAACATAAATTGGCCAAAGTCGAACACTTGCAGAATTTGTTCCACATCGAAATTGGCATAGAAGTGTTTAGTCTATCGATCTTTAACCGAAAAATACCCATAGTCGCACCATTGAGCCTTTGTACAGGGTCGAGGCTAATAATTCGAGAAAACATAAATTGGCCAAAGTCGAAACCTTGCAGAATTTGTTCCACATCGAAATTAGCATAGAAGTGTTTAGTCCATCGATCTTTAACCGAAAAATACCCATAGTCGCACCTTTGAGCCTTTGTACAGGGTCGAGGCCAGTTATTCGAGAAAACATAAATTGGCCAAAGTCGAAACCTTGCAGAATTTGTTCGACTCAGAAATTGGCATAGAAGTGTTTAGTCCATCGATCTTTAACCGAAAAATACCCATAGTCGCACCTTTGAGCCTTTGTACAGGGTCGAGGCCAGTTATTCGAGAAAACATAAATTGGCCAAAGTCGAACACTTGCAGAATTTGTTCCACTCAGAAATTAGCATAGGAGTACTCAGTCTATCGATCTTTAACCGAAAAATACCCGTAGTCGCACCTTTGAACCTTTGTACAGGGTCGAGGCTAATAATTCGAAAAATATAAATTGGCCAAAGTCGAACAAGTGCAGAATTTGTTCCACTCAGAAATTAGCATAGAAGTGTTTAGGCTATCGACCTTTAACCGAAAAATACCCATAGTCGCACCTTTGAGCCTTTGTGCAGGGTCGGTGCTAATAATTCGAGAAACATAAATTGGCCAGTCGAACACTTGCAGAATTTGTTCCACATCGAAATTGGCATAGAAGTGTTTAGTCTATCGATCTTTAACCGAAAAATACCCATAGTCGCACCTTTGAGTCTTTGTACAGGGTCGAGGCTAATAATTCGAGAAAACATAAATTGGCCAAAGTCGAACACTTGCAGAATTTGTTCCACATCGAAATTGGCATAGAAGTGTTTAGTCTATCGATCTTTAACTGAAAAATACCCATAGTCGCACCTTTGACCCTTTGTACAGGGTCGAGGCTAATAATTCGAGAAAACATAAATTGGCCAAAGTCGAAACCTTGCCGAATTTGTTCCACTCAGAAATTGGCATAGAAGTGTTTAGTTTAACGATCTTTAACTGAAAAATACCCATAGCCGCACCTTTGAGCCTTTGTACAGGGTCGGGACCAGTTATTCGAGAAAACATAAATTGGCCAAAGTCGAAACCTTGCAGAATTTGATCCACTTATAAATTGGCATAGGAGTATTCAGTCTATCGATCTTTACCCGAAAAATACCCATAGTCGCACCTTTGAACCTTTGTACAGGGTCGAGGCTAATAATTCGAGAAAACATAAATTGGCCAAAGTCGAAACCTTGCAGAATTCGTTCCACTCAGAAATTGGCATAGAAGTGTTTAGTCTAATGATCTTTAACTGAAAAATACCCATAGTCGCACCTTTGAGCCTTTGTACAGGGTCGAGGCTAATAATTCGAGAAAACATAAATTTGCCAAAGTCGAAACCTTGCAGAATTTGTTCCACTCAGAAATTGGCATAGGAGTACTCAGTCTATCGATCTTTAACCGAAAAATACCCATAGTCGCACCTTTGAACCTTTGTACAGGGTCGAGGCTAATAATTCGAGAAACATAAATTGGCCAAAGTCGAACACTTGCAGAATTTGTTCCACATCGAAATTGGCATAGAAGTGTTTAGTCTATCGATCTTTAACCGAAAAATACCCATAGTCGCACCTTTGAGCCTTTGTACAGGGTCGAAGCTAATAATTCGAGAAAACATAAATTGGCCAAAGTCGAAACCTTGCAGAATTTGTCCACATCGAAATTAGCATAGAAGTGTTTAGTCCATCGATCTTTAACCGAAAAATACCCATAGTCGCACCTTTGAGCCTTTGTACAGGGTCGAGGCCAGTTATTCGAGAAAACATAAATTGGCCAAAGTCGAAACCTTGCAGAATTTGTTCCACTCAGAAATTGGCATAGAAGTGTTTAGTCCATCGATCTTTAACCGAAAAATACCCATAGTCGCACCTTTGAGCCTTTGTACAGGGTCGAGGCCAGTTATTCGAGAAAACATAAATTGGCCAAAGTCGAACACTTGCAGAATTTGTTCCACTCAGAAATTAGCATAGGAGTACTCAGTCTATCGATCTTTAACCGAAATATACCCATAGTCGCACCTTTGAACCTTTGTACAGGGTCGAGGCTAATAATTCGAGAAACATAAATTCGCCAAAGTCCAACACTTACAGAATTTGTTCCACATCGAAATTGGCATAGAAGTGTTTAGTCTATCGATCTTTAACCGAAAAATACCCATAGTCGCACCTTTGAGCCTTTGTACAGGGTCGAGGCTAATAATTCGAGAAAACATAAATTGGCCAAAGTCGAAACCTTGCAGAATTTGTTCCACTCAGAAATTATCATAGGAGTACTCAGTCTATCGATCTTTAACCGAAAAATACCCATAGTCGCACCTTTGAACCTTTGTACAGGGTCGAGGCCAGTTATTCGAGAAAACATAAATTGGCCAAAGTCAAAACCTTGCAGAATTTGTTCCACATCGTAATTGGCATAGAAGTGTTTAGTCTATCGATCTTTAACCGAAAAATACCCATAGTCGCACCTTTGAGCCTTTGTACAGGGTCGAGGCTAATAATTCGAAAAATATAAATTGGCCAAAGTCGAACAAGTGCAGAATTTGTTCCACTCAGAAATTAGCATAGAAGTGTTTAGTCTATCGACCTTTAACCGAAAAATACCCATAGTCGCACCTTTGAGCCTTTGTACAGGGTCGATGCTAATAATTCGAGAAAAAATAAATTGGCCAAAGTCGAAACCTTGCAGAATTTGTTCCACTCAGAAATTGGCATAGAAGTGTTTAGTTTAACGATCTTTAACTGAAAAATACCCATAGTCGCACCTTTGAGCCTTTGTACAGGGTCGAGGCTAATAATTCGAGAAAACATAAATTGGCCAAAGTCGAACACTTGCAGAATTTGTTCCACATCGAAATTAGCATAGAAGTGTTTAGTCCATCGATCTTTAACCGAAAAGTACCCATAGTCGCACCTTTGAGCCTTTGTACAGGGTCGAGACCAGTTATTCGAGAAAACATAAATTGGCCAAAGTCGAAACCTTGCAGAATTTGTTCCACTCAGAAATTGGCATAGAAGTATTTAGTCTAACGATCTTTAACCGAGAAATACCCATAGTCGCACCTTTGAGCCTTTGTACAGGGTCGAGGCTAATAATTCGAGAAAACATAAATTTGCCAAAGTCGAAACCTTGCAGAATTTGTTCCACTCAGAAATTGGCATAGGAGTACTCAGTCTATCGATCTTTAACCGAAAAATACCCATAGTCGCACCTTTGAACCTTTGTACAGGGTCGAGGCTAATAATTCGAGAAACATAAATTGGCCAAAGTCGAACACTTGCAGAATTTGTTCCACATCGAAATTGGCATAGAAGTGTTTAGTCTATCGATCTTTAACTGAAAAACTGAGTGGAACAAATTCTGCAAGTGTTCGACTTTGGCCAATTTATGTTTCTCGAATTATTAGCCTCGACCCTGTACAAAGGTTCAAAGGTGCGACTATGGGTTTTTTTTCGGTTAAAGGTCGATAGACTAAACACTTCTATGCCAATTTCGATGTGGAACAAATTCTGCAAGTGTTCGACTTTGGCCAATTTATGTTTTCTCGAATTATTAGCTTCGACCCTGTACAAAGGTTCAAAGGTGCGACTATGGGTATTTTTCGGTTAAAGATCGATAGACTGAGTACTCCTATGCTAATTTCTGAGTGGAACAAATTCTGCAAGTGTTCGACTTTGGCCAATTTATGTTTTCTCGAATTATTAGCTTCGACCCTGTATAAAGGCTCAAAGGTGCGACTATGGGTATTGCAGAATTTGTTCCACATCGTAATTGGCATAGAAGTGTTTAGTCTATCGATCTTTAACCGAAAAATACCCATAGTCGCACCTTTGAGCCTTTGTACAGGGTCGAGGCTAATAATTCGAAAAATATAAATTGGCCAAAGTCGAACAAGTGCAGAATTTGTTCCACTCAGAAATTAGCATAGAAGTGTTTAGTCTATCGACCTTTAACCGAAAAATACCCATAGTCGCACCTTTGAGCCTTTGTACAGGGTCGATGCTAATAATTCGAGAAACATAAATTGGCCAAAGTCGAACACTTGCAGAATTTGTTCCACATCGAAATTGGCATAGAAGTGTTTAGTCTATCGATCTTTAACCGAAAAATACCCATAGTCGCACCTTTGAGCCTTTGTACAGGGTCGAGGCTAATAATTCGAGAAAACATAAATTGGCCAAAGTCGAAACCTTGCAGAATTTGTTCCACATCGAAATTAGCATAGAAGTGTTTAGTCCATCGATCTTTAACCGAAAAATACCCATAGTCGCACCTTTGAGCCTTTGTACAGGGTCGAGGCCAGTTATTCGAGAAAACATAAATTGGCCAAAGTCGAAACCTTGCAGAATTTGTTCCACTCAGAAATTGGCATAGAAGTGTTTAGTCCATCGATCTTTAACCGAAAAATACCCATAGTCGCACCTTTGAGCCTTTGTACAGGGTCGAGGCCAGTTATTCGAGAAAACATAAATTGGCCAAAGTCGAAACCTTGCAGAATTTGTTCCACTCAGAAATTGGCATAGAAGTGTTTAGTCTAACGATCTTTAACCGAGAAATACCCATAGTCGCACCTTTGAGCCTTTGTACAGGGTCGAAGCTAATAATTCGAGAAAACATAAATTAGCCAAAGTCGAACACTTGCAGAATTTGTTCCACTCAGAAATTGGCATAGAAGTGTTTAGTCTAACGATCTTTAACTGAAAAATACCCATAGTCGCACCTTTGAGCCTTTGTACAGGGTCGAGGCTAATAATTCGAGAAAACATAAATTTGCCAAAGTCGAAACCTTGCAGAATTTGTTCCACTCAGAAATTGGCATAGGAGTACTCAGTCTATCGATCTTTAACCGAAAAATACCCATAGTCGCACCTTTGAACCTTTGTACAGGGTCGAGGCTAATAATTCGAGAAACATAAATTGGCCAAAGTCGAACACTTGCTGAATTTGTTCCACATCGAAATTGGCATAGAAGTGTTTAGTCTATCGATCTTTAACTGAAAAATACCCATAGTCGCACCTTTGAGCCTTTATACAGGGTCGAAGCTAATAATTCGAGAAAACATAAATTGGCCAAAGTCGAACACTTGCAGAATTTGTTCCATTCAGAAATTAGCATAGGAGTACTCAGTCTATCGATCTTTAACCGAAAAATACCCATAGTCGCACCTTTGAGCCTTTGTACAGGGTCGATGCTAATAATTCGAGAAACATAAATTGGCCAAAGTCGAACACTTGCAGAATTTGTTCCACATCGAAATTGGCATAGAAGTGTTTAGTCTATCGATCTTTAACCGAAAAATACCCATAGTCGCACCATTGAGCCTTTGTACAGGGTCGAGGCTAATAATTCGAGAAAACATAAATTGGCCAAAGTCGAAACCTTGCAGAATTTGTTCCACATCGAAATTAGCATAGAAGTGTTTAGTCCATCGATCTTTAACCGAAAAATACCCATAGTCGCACCTTTGAGCCTTTGTACAGGGTCGAGGCCAGTTATTCGAGAAAACATAAATTGGCCAAAGTCGAAACCTTGCAGAATTTGTTCGACTCAGAAATTGGCATAGAAGTGTTTAGTCCATCGATCTTTAACCGAAAAATACCCATAGTCGCACCTTTGAGCCTTTGTACAGGGTCGAGGCCAGTTATTCGAGAAAACATAAATTGGCCAAAGTCGAACACTTGCAGAATTTGTTCCACTCAGAAATTAGCATAGGAGTACTCAGTCTATCGATCTTTAACCGAAAAATACCCATAGTCGCACCTTTGAACCTTTGTACAGGGTCGAGGCTAATAATTCGAGAAACATAAATTCGCCAAAGTCGAACACTTGCAGAATTTGTTCCACATCGAAATTGGCATAGAAGGGTTTAGTCTATCGATCTTTAACCGAAAAATACCCATAGTCGCACCTTTGAGCCTTTGTACAGGGTCGAGGCTAATAATTCGGGAAAACATAAATTGGCCAAAGTCGAAACCTTGCAGAATTTGTTCCACTCAGAAATTATCATAGGAGTACTCAGTCTATCGATCTTTAACCGAAAAATACCCATAGTCGCACCTTTGAACCTTTGTACAGGGTCGAGGCCAGTTATTCGAGAAAACATAAATTGGCCAAAGTCAAAACCTTGCAGAATTTGTTCCACATCGTAATTGGCATAGAAGTGTTTAGTATATCGATCTTTAACCGAAAAATACCCATAGTCGCACCTTTGAGCCTTTGTACAGGGTCGAGGCTAATAATTCGAAAAATATAAATTGGCCAAAGTCGAACAAGTGCAGAATTTGTTCCACTCAGAAAATAGCATAGAAGTGTTTAGTCTATCGACCTTTAACCGAAAAATACCCATAGTCGCACCTTTGAGCCTTTGTACAGGGTCGATGCTAATAATTCGAGAAAAAATAAATTGGCCAAAGTCGAAACCTTGCAGAATTTGTTCCACTCAGAAATTGGCATAGAAGTGTTTAGTTTAACGATCTTTAACTGAAAAATACCCATAGTCGCACCTTTGAGCCTTTGTACAGGGTCGATGCTAATAATTCGAGAAACATAAATTGGCCAAAGTCGAACACTTGCAGAATTTGTTCCACATCGAAATTGGCATAGAAGTGTTTAGTATATCGATCTTTAACCGAAAAATACCCATAGTCGCACCTTTGAGCCTTTGTACAGGGTCGAGGCTAATAATTCGAGAAAACATAAATTGGCCAAAGTCGAAACCTTGCAGAATTTGTTCCACATCGAAATTAGCATAGAAGTGTTTAGTCCATCGATCTTTAACCGAAAAATACCCATAGTCGCACCTTTGAGCCTTTGTACAGGGTCGAGGCCAGTTATTCGAGAAAACATAAATTGGCCAAAGTCGAAACCTTGCAGAATTTGTTCCACTCAGAAATTGGCATAGAAGTGTTTAGTCCATCGATCTTTAACCGAAAAATACCCATAGTCGCACCTTTGAGCCTTTGTACAGGGTCGAGGCCAGTTATTCGAGAAAACATAAATTGGCCAAAGTCGAACACTTGCAGAATTTGTTAGACTCAGAAATTAGCATAGGAGTACTCAGTCTATCGATCTTTAACCGAAAAATACCCATAGTCGCACCTTTGAACCTTTGTACAGGGTCGAGGCCAGTTATTCGAGAAAACATAAATTGGCCAAAGTCAAAACCTTGCAGAATTTGTTCCACATCGTAATTGGCATAGAAGTGTTTAGTCTATCGATCTTTAACCGAAAAATACCCATAGTCGCACCTTTGAGCCTTTGTACAGGGTCGAGGCTAATAATTCGAAAAATATAAATTGGCCAAAGTCGAAGAAGTGCAGAATTTGTTCCACTCAGAAATTAGCATAGAAGTGTTTAGTCTATCGACCTTTAACCGAAAAATACCCATAGTCGCACCTTTGAGCCTTTGTACAGGGTCGATGCTAATAATTCGAGAAAACATAAATTGGCCAAAGTCGAAACCTTGCAGAATTTGTTCCACTCAGAAATTGGCATAGAAGTGTTTAGTTTAACGATCTTTAACTGAAAAATACCCATAGTCGCACCTTTGAGCCTTTGTACAGGGTCGAGGCTAATAATTCGAGAAAACATAAATTGGCCAAAGTCGAACACTTGCAGAATTTGTTCCAAATCGAAATTAGCATAGAAGTGTTTAGTCTATCGATCTTTAACCGAAAAATAACCATTGTCGCACCTTTGAGTCTTTGTACAGGGTCGAGGCTAATAATTCGAGAAAACATAAATTGGCCAAAGTCGAAACCTTGCAGAATTTGTTCCACATCGAAATTAGCATAGAAGTGTTTAGTCCATCGATCTTTAACCGAAAAATACCCATAGTCGCACCTTTGAGCCTTTGTACAGGGTCGAGGCCAGTTATTCGAGAAAACATAAATTGGCCAAAGTCGAAACCTTGCAGAATTTGTTCCACATCGTAATTGGCATAGAAGTGTTTAGTCTATCGATCTTTAACCGAAAAATACCCATAGTCGCACCTTTGAGCCTTTGTACAGGGTCGAGGCTAATAATTCGAAAAATATAAATTGGCCAAAGTCGAACAAGTGCAGAATTTGTTCCACTCAGAAATTAGCATAGAAGTGTTTAGTCTATCGACCTTTAACCGAAAAATACCCATAGTCGCACCTTTGAGCCTTTGTACAGGGTCGATGCTAATAATTCGAGAAACATAAATTGGCCAAAGTCGAACACTTGCAGAATTTGTTCCACATCGAAATTGGCATAGAAGTGTTTAGTCTATCGATCTTTAACCGAAAAATACCCATAGTCGCACCTTTGAGCCTTTGTACAGGGTCGAGGCTAATAATTCGAGAAAACATAAATTGGCCAAAGTCGAAACCTTGCAGAATTTGTTCCACATCGAAATTAGCATAGAAGTGTTTAGTCCATCGATCTTTAACCGAAAAATACCCATAGTCGCACCTTTGAGCCTTTGTACAGGGTCGAGGCCAGTTATTCGAGAAAACATAAATTGGCCAAAGTCGAAACCTTGCAGAATTTGTTCCACTCAGAAATTGGCATAGAAGTGTTTAGTCCATCGATCTTTAACCGAAAAATACCCATAGTCGCACCTTTGAGCCTTTGTACAGGGTCGAGGCCAGTTATTCGAGAAAACATAAATTGGCCAAAGTCGAAACCTTGCAGAATTTGTTCCACTCAGAAATTGGCATAGAAGTGTTTAGTCTAACGATCTTTAACCGAGAAATACCCATAGTCGCACCTTTGAGCCTTTGTACAGGGTCGAAGCTAATAATTCGAGAAAACATAAATTAGCCAAAGTCGAACACTTGCAGAATTTGTTCCACTCAGAAATTGGCATAGAAGTGTTTAGTCTAACGATCTTTAACTGAAAAATACCCATAGTCGCACCTTTGAGCCTTTGTACAGGGTCGAGGCTAATAATTCGAGAAAACATAAATTTGCCAAAGTCGAAACCTTGCAGAATTTGTTCCACTCAGAAATCGGCATAGGAGTACTCAGTCTATCGATCTTTAACCGAAAAATACCCATAGTCGCACCTTTGAACCTTTGTACAGGGTCGAGGCTAATAATTCGAGAAACATAAATTGGCCAAAGTCGAACACTTGCAGAATTTGTTCCACATCGAAATTGACATAGAAGTGTTTAGTCTATCGATCTTTAACTGAAAAATACCCATAGTCGCACCTTTGAGCCTTTATACAGGGTCGAAGCTAATAATTCGAGAAAACATAAATTGGCCAAAGTCGAACACTTGCAGAATTTGTTCCACTCAGAAATTAGCATAGGAGTACTCAGTCTATCGATCTTTAACCGAAAAATACCCATAGTCGCACCTTTGAACCTTTGTACAGGGTCGAGGCTAATAATTCGAGAAACATAAATTAGCCAAAGTCGAACACTTGCAGAATTTGTTCCACATCGAAATTGGCATAGAAGTGTTTAGTCTATCGATCTTTAACCGAAAAATACCCATAGTCGCACCTTTGAGCCTTTGTACAGGGTCGAAGCTAATAATTCGAGAAAACATAAATTGGCCAAAGTCGAAACCTTGCAGAATTTGTTCCACTCAGAAATTATCATAGAAGTGTCTAGTCTATCGACCTTTAACCGAAAAAAAACCCATAGTCGCACCTTTGAACCTTTGTACAGGGTCGAGGCTAATAATTCGAGAAAACATAAATTGGCCAAAGTCGAACACTTGCAGAATTTGGTCCACTCAGAAATTAGCATAGGAGTACTCAGTCAATCGATCTTTAACCGAAAAATACCCATAGTCGCACCTTTGAACCTTTGTACAGGGTCGAGGCTAATAATTCGAGAAACATAAATTCGCCAAAGTCGAACACTTGCAGAATTTGTTCCACATCGAAATTGGCATAGAAGTGTTTAGTCTATCGATCTTTAACCGAAAAATACCCATAGTCGCACCTTTGAGCCTTTGTACAGGGTCGAGGCTAATAATTCGAGAAAACATAAATTGGCCAAAGTCGAAACCTTGCAGAATTTGTTCCACATCGAAATTGGCATAGAAGTGTTTAGTCTATCGATCTTTAACCGAAAAATACCCATAGTCGCACCTTTGAGCCTTTGTACAGGGTCGAGGCTAATAATTCGAGAAAACATAAATTGGCCAAAGTCGAAACCTTGCAGAATTTGTTCCACTCAGAAATTATCATAGGAGTACTCAGTCTATCGATCTTTAACCGAAAAATACCCATAGTCGCACCTTTGAACCTTTGTACAGGGTCGAGGCCAGTTATTCGAGAAAACATAAATTGGCCAAAGTCAAAACCTTGCAGAATTTGTTCCACATCGTAATTGGCATAGAAGTGTTTAGTCTATCGATCTTTAACCGAAAAATACCCATAGTCGCACCTTTTAGCCTTTGTACAGGGTCGAGGCTAATAATTCGAAAAATATAAATTGGCCAAAGTCGAACAAGTGCAGAATTTGTTCCACTCAGAAATTAGCATAGAAGTGTTTAGTCTATCGACCTTTAACCGAAAAATACCCATAGTCGCACCTTTGAGCCTTTGTACAGGGTCGATGCTAATAATTCGAGAAAACATAAATTGGCCAAAGTCGAAACCTTGCAGAATTTGTTCCACTCAGAAATTGGCATAGAAGTGTTTAGTTTAACGATCTTTAACTGAAAAATACCCATAGTCGCACCTTTGAGCCTTTGTACAGGGTCGAGGCTAATAATTCGAGAAACATAAATTCGCCAAAGTCGAACACTTGCAGAATTTGTTCCACATCGAAATTGGCATAGAAGTGTTTAGTCTATCGATCTTTAACCGAAAAATACCCATAGTCGCACCTTTGAGCCTTTGTACAGGGTCGAGGCTAATAATTCGAGAAAACATAAATTGGCCAAGTCGAAACCTTGCAGAATTTGTTCCACTCAGAAATTATCATAGGAGTACTCAGTCTATCGATCTTTAACCGAAAAATACCCATAGTCGCACCTTTGAACCTTTGTACAGGGTCGAGGCTAATAATTCGAGAAACATAAATTGGCCAAATTCGAACACTTGCAGAATTTGTTCCACATCGAAATTGGCATAGAAGTGTTTAGTCTATCGATCTTTAACTGAAAAATACCCATAGTCGCACCTTTGAGCCTTTGTACAGGGTCGAAGCTAATAATTCGAGAAAACGTAAATTAGCCAAAGTCGAACACTTGCAGAATTTGTTCCACTCAGAAATTGGCATAGGAGTACTCAGTCTATCGATCTTTAACCGAAAAATACCCATAGTCGCACCTTTGAACCTTTGTACAGGGTCGAGGCTAATAATTCGAGAAACATAAATTGGCCAAAGTCGAACACTTGCAGAATTTGTTCCACTCAGAAATTAGCATAGAAGTGTTTAGTCTAACGATCTTTAACCGAGAAATACCCATAGCCGCACCTTTGAGCCTTTGTACAGGGTCGAGGCTAATAATTCGAGAAAACATAAATTTGCCAAAGTCGAAACCTTGCAGAATTTGTTCCACTCAGAAATTGGCATAGGAGTACTCAGTCTATCGATCTTTAACCGAAAAATACCCATAGTCGCACCTTTGAACCTTTGTACAGGGTCGAGGCTAATAATTCGAGAAACATAAATTGGCCAAAGTCGAACACTTGCAGAATTTGTTCCACTCAGAAATTGGCATAGAAGTGTTTAGTCTAACGATCTTTAACCGAGAAATACCCATAGTCGCACCTTTGAGCCTTTGTACAGGGTCGAGGCTAATAATTCGAGAAAACATAAATTTGCCAAAGTCGAAACCTTGCAGAATTTGTTCCACTCAGAAATTGGCATAGGAGTACTCAGTCTATCGATCTTTAACCGAAAAATACCCATAGTCGCACCTTTGAACCTTTGTACAGGGTCGAGGCTAATAATTCGAGAAACATAAATTGGCCAAAGTCGAACACTTGCAGAATTTGTTCCACATCGAAATTGGCATAGAAGTGTTTAGTCTATCGATCTTTAACCGAAAAATAACCATAGTCGCACCTTTGAGTCTTTGTACAGGGTCGAGGCTAATAATTCGAGAAACATAAATTGGCCAAAGTCGAACACTTGCAGAATTTGTTCCACATCGAAATTGGCATAGAAGTGTTTAGTCTATCGATCTTTAACCGAAAAATACCCATAGTCGCACCTTTGAGCCTTTGTACAGGGTCGAGGCCAGTTATTCGAGAAAACATAAATTGGCCAAAGTCGAAACCTTGCAGAATTTGTTCCACTCAGAAATTGGCATAGAAGTGTTTAGTCTAACGATCTTTAACCGAGAAATACCCATAGTCGCACCTTTGAGCCTTTGTACAGGGTCGAAGCTAATAATTCGAGAAAACATAAATTAGCCAAAGTCGAACACTTGCAGAATTTGTTCCACTCAGAAATTGGCATAGAAGTGTTTAGTCTAACGATCTTTAACTGAAAAATACCCATAGTCGCACCTTTGAGCCTTTGTACAGGGTCGAGGCTAATAATTCGAGAAAACATAAATTTGCCAAAGTCGAAACCTTGCAGAATTTGTTCCACTCAGAAATTGGCATAGGAGTACTCAGTCTATCGATCTTTAACCGAAAAATACCCATAGTCGCACCTTTGAACCTTTGTACAGGGTCGAGGCTAATAATTCGAAAAATATAAATTGGCCAAAGTCGAACAAGTGCAGAATTTGTTCCACTCAGAAATTAGCATAGAAGTGTTTAGGCTATCGACCTTTAACCGAAAAATACCCATAGTCGCACCTTTGAGCCTTTGTGCAGGGTCGGTGCTAATAATTCGAGAAACATAAATTGGCCAAAGTCGAACACTTGCAGAATTTGTTCCACATCGAAATTGGCATAGGAGTACTCAGTCTATCGATCTTTAACCGAAAAATACCCATAGTCGCACCTTTGAACCTTTGTACAGGGTCGAGGCTAATAATTCGAAAAATATAAATTGGCCAAAGTCGAACAAGTGCAGAATTTGTTCCACTCAGAAATTAGCATAGAAGTGTTTAGGCTATCGACCTTTAACCGAAAAATGCCCATAGTCGCACCTTTGAGCCTTTGTGCAGGGTCGGTGCTAATAATTCGAGAAACATAAATTGGCCAAAGTCGAAACCTTGCCGAATTTGTTCCACATCGAAATTGGCATAGAAGTGTTTAGTCTATCGATCTTTAACCGAAAAATACCCATAGTCGCACCTTTGAGTCTTTGTACAGGGTCGAGGCTAATAATTCGAGAAACATAAATTGGCCAAAGTCGAACACTTGCAGAATTTGTTCCACTCAGAAATTAGCATAGGAGTACTCAGTCTATCGATCTTTAACCGAAAAATACCCATAGTCGCACCTTTGAACCTTTGTACAGGGTCGAGGCTAATAATTCGAGAAACATAAATTGGCCAAAGTCGAACACTTGCAGAATTTGTTCCACATCGAAATTGGCATAGAAGTGTTTAGTCTATCGATCTTTAACCGAAAAATAACCATAGTCGCACCTTTGAGTCTTTGTACAGGGTCGAGGCTAATAATTCGAGAAAACATAAATTGGCCAAAGTCGAAACCTTGCAGAATTTGTTCCACATCGAAATTAGCATAGAAGTGTTTAGTCCATCGATCTTTAACCGAAAAATACCCATAGTCGCACCTTTGAGCCTTTGTACAGGGTCGAGGCCAGTTATTCGAGAAAACATAAATTGGCCAAAGTCGAAACCTTGCAGAATTTGTTCCACTCAGAAATTGGCATAGAAGTGTTTAGTCTAACGATCTTTAACCGAGAAATACCCATAGTCGCACCTTTGAGCCTTTGTACAGGGTCGAAGCTAATAATTCGAGAAAACATAAATTAGCCAAAGTCGAACACTTGCAGAATTTGTTCCACTCAGAAATTGGCATAGAAGTGTTTAGTCTAACGATCTTTAACTGAAAAATACCCATAGTCGCACCTTTGAGCCTTTGTACAGGGTCGAGGCTAATAATTCGAGAAAACATAAATTTGCCAAAGTCGAAACCTTGCAGAATTTGTTCCACTCAGAAATTGGCATAGGAGTACTCAGTCTATCGATCTTTAACCGAAAAATACCCATAGTCGCACCTTTGAACCTTTGTACAGAGTCGAGGCTAATAATTCGAGAAACATAAATTGGCCAAAGTCGAACACTTGCAGAATTTGTTCCACTCAGAAATTAGCATAGGAGTACTCAGTCTATCGATCTTTAACCGAAAAATACCCATAGTCGCACCTTTGAACCTTTGTACAGGGTCGAGGCTAATAATTCGAAAAATATAAATTGGCCAAAGTCGAACAAGTGCAGAATTTGTTCCACTCAGAAATTAGCATAGAAGTGTTTAGGCTATCGACCTTTAACCGAAAAATACCCATAGTCGCACCTTTGAGCCTTTGTGCAGGGTCGGTGCTAATAATTCGAGAAACATAAATTGGCCAAAGTCGAACACTTGCAGAATTTGTTCCACATCGAAATTGGCATAGGAGTACTCAGTCTATCGATCTTTAACCGAAAAATACCCATAGTCGCACCTTTGAACCTTTGTACAGGGTCGAGGCTAATAATTCGAAAAATATAAATTGGCCAAAGTCGAACAAGTGCAGAATTTGTTCCACTCAGAAATTAGCATAGAAGTGTTTAGGCTATCGACCTTTAACCGAAAAATGCCCATAGTCGCACCTTTGAGCCTTTGTGCAGGGTCGGTGCTAATAATTCGAGAAACATAAATTGGCCAAAGTCGAAACCTTGCCGAATTTGTTCCACATCGAAATTGGCATAGAAGTGTTTAGTCTATCGATCTTTAACCGAAAAATACCCATAGTCGCACCTTTGAGTCTTTGTACAGGGTCGAGGCTAATAATTCGAGAAACATAAATTGGCCAAAGTCGAACACTTGCAGAATTTGTTCCACTCAGAAATTAGCATAGGAGTACTCAGTCTATCGATCTTTAACCGAAAAATACCCATAGTCGCACCTTTGAACCTTTGTACAGGGTCGAGGCTAATAATTCGAGAAACATAAATTGGCCAAAGTCGAACACTTGCAGAATTTGTTCCACTCAGAAATTGGCATAGGAGTACTCAGTCTATCGATCTTTAACCGAAAAATACCCATAGTCGCACCTTTGAACCTTTGTACAGGGTCGAGGCTAATAATTCGAGAAACATAAATTGGCCAAAGTCGAACACTTGCAGAATTTGTTCCACTCAGAAATTAGCATAGAAGTGTTTAGTCTAACGATCTTTAACCGAGAAATACCCATAGTCGCACCTTTGAGCCTTTGTACAGGGTCGAGGCTAATAATTCGAGAAAACATAAATTTGCCAAAGTCGAAACCTTGCAGAATTTGTTCCACTCAGAAATTGGCATAGGAGTACTCAGTCTATCGATCTTTAACCGAAAAATACCCATAGTCGCACCTTTGAACCTTTGTACAGGGTCGAGGCTAATAATTCGAGAAACATAAATTGGCCAAAGTCGAACACTTGCAGAATTTGTTCCACTCAGAAATTGGCATAGAAGTGTTTAGTCTAACGATCTTTAACCGAGAAATACCCATAGTCGCACCTTTGAGCCTTTGTACAGGGTCGAGGCTAATAATTCGAGAAAACATAAATTTGCCAAAGTCGAAACCTTGCAGAATTTGTTCCACTCAGAAATTGGCATAGGAGTACTCAGTCTATCGATCTTTAACCGAAAAATACCCATAGTCGCACCTTTGAACCTTTGTACAGGGTCGAGGCTAATAATTCGAGAAACATAAATTGGCCAAAGTCGAACACTTGCAGAATTTGTTCCACATCGAAATTGGCATAGAAGTGTTTAGTCTATCGATCTTTAACCGAAAAATAACCATAGTCGCACCTTTGAGTCTTTGTACAGGGTCGAGGCTAATAATTCGAGAAAACATAAATTGGCCAAAGTCGAAACCTTGCAGAATTTGTTCCACATCGAAATTAGCATAGAAGTGTTTAGTCCATCGATCTTTAACCGAAAAATACCCATAGTCGCACCTTTGAGCCTTTGTACAGGGTCGAGGCCAGTTATTCGAGAAAACATAAATTGGCCAAAGTCGAAACCTTGCAGAATTTGTTCCACTCAGAAATTGGCATAGAAGTGTTTAGTCTAACGATCTTTAACCGAGAAATACCCATAGTCGCACCTTTGAGCCTTTGTACAGGGTCGAAGCTAATAATTCGAGAAAACATAAATTAGCCAAAGTCGAACACTTGCAGAATTTGTTCCACTCAGAAATTGGCATAGAAGTGTTTAGTCTAACGATCTTTAACTGAAAAATACCCATAGTCGCACCTTTGAGCCTTTGTACAGGGTCGAGGCTAATAATTCGAGAAAACATAAATTTGCCAAAGTCGAAACCTTGCAGAATTTGTTCCACTCAGAAATTGGCATAGGAGTACTCAGTCTATCGATCTTTAACCGAAAAATACCCACAGTCGCACCTTTGAACCTTTGTACAGGGTCGAGGCTAATAATTCGAGAAACATAAATTGGCCAAAGTCGAACACTTGCAGAATTTGTTCCACTCAGAAATTAGCATAGGAGTACTCAGTCTATCGATCTTTAACCGAAAAATACCCATAGTCGCACCTTTGAACCTTTGTACAGGGTCGAGGCTAATAATTCGAAAAATATAAATTGGCCAAAGTCGAACAAGTGCAGAATTTGTTCCACTCAGAAATTAGCATAGAAGTGTTTAGGCTATCGACCTTTAACCGAAAAATACCCATAGTCGCACCTTTGAGCCTTTGTGCAGGGTCGGTGCTAATAATTCGAGAAACATAAATTGGCCAAAGTCGAACACTTGCAGAATTTGTTCCACATCGAAATTGGCATAGGAGTACTCAGTCTATCGATCTTTAACCGAAAAATACCCATAGTCGCACCTTTGAACCTTTGTACAGGGTCGAGGCTAATAATTCGAAAAATATAAATTGGCCAAAGTCGAACAAGTGCAGAATTTGTTCCACTCAGAAATTAGCATAGAAGTGTTTAGGCTATCGACCTTTAACCGAAAAATGCCCATAGTCGCACCTTTGAGCCTTTGTGCAGGGTCGGTGCTAATAATTCGAGAAACATAAATTGGCCAAAGTCGAAACCTTGCCGAATTTGTTCCACATCGAAATTGGCATAGAAGTGTTTAGTCTATCGATCTTTAACCGAAAAATACCCATAGTCGCACCTTTGAGTCTTTGTACAGGGTCGAGGCTAATAATTCGAGAAACATAAATTGGCCAAAGTCGAACACTTGCAGAATTTGTTCCACTCAGAAATTAGCATAGGAGTACTCAGTCTATCGATCTTTAACCGAAAAATACCCATAGTCGCACCTTTGAACCTTTGTACAGGGTCGAGGCTAATAATTCGAGAAACATAAATTGGCCAAAGTCGAACACTTGCAGAATTTGTTCCACATCGAAATTGGCATAGAAGTGTTTAGTCTATCGATCTTTAACCGAAAAATACCCATAGTCGCACCTTTGAGTCTTTGTACAGGGTCGAGGCTAATAATTCGAGAAACATAAATTGGCCAAAGTCGAACACTTGCAGAATTTGTTCCACTCAGAAATTGGCATAGGAGTACTCAGTCTATCGATCTTTAACCGAAAAATACCCATAGTCGCACCTTTGAACCTTTGTACAGGGTCGAGGCTAATAATTCGAGAAACATAAATTGGCCAAAGTCGAACACTTGCAGAATTTGTTCCACATCGAAATTGGCATAGAAGTGTTTAGTCTATCGATCTTTAACCGAAAAATACCCATAGTCGCACCTTTGAGCCTTTGTACAGGGTCGAAGCTAATAATTCGAGAAAACATAAATTGGCCAAAGTCGAAACCTTGCAGAATTTGTTCCACTCAGAAATTATCATAGGAGTACTCAGTCTATCGATCTTTAACCGAAAAATACCCATAGTCGCACCTTTGAACCTTTGTACAGGGTCGAGGCTAATAATTCGAGAAACATAAATTGGCCAAATTCGAACACTTGCAGAATTTGTTCCACATCGAAATTGGCATAGAAGTGTTTAGGCTATCGACCTTTAACCGAAAAATGCCCATAGTCGCACCTTTGAGCCTTTGTGCAGGGTCGGTGCTAATAATTCGAGAAACATAAATTGGCCAAAGTCGAAACCTTGCCGAATTTGTTCCACATCGAAATTGGCATAGAAGTGTTTAGTCTATCGATCTTTAACCGAAAAATACCCATAGTCGCACCTTTGAGTCTTTGTACAGGGTCGAGGCTAATAATTCTAAAAATATAAATTGGCCAAAGTCGAACAAGTGCAGAATTTGTTCCACTCAGAAATTAGCATAGAAGTGTTTAGTCTATCGACCTTTAACCGAAAAATACCCATAGTCGCACCTTTGAGCCTTTGTACAGGGTCGATGCTAATAATTCGAGAAACATAAATTGGCCAAAGTCGAACACTTGCAGAATTTGTTCCACATCGAAATTGGCATAGAAGTGTTTAGTCTATCGATCTTTAACCGAAAAATACCCATAGTCGCACCTTTGAGCCTTTGTACAGGGTCGAGGCTAATAATTCGAGAAAACATAAATTGGCCAAAGTCGAAACCTTGCAGAATTTGTTCCACATCGAAATTAGCATAGAAGTGTTTAGTCCATCGATCTTTAACCGAAAAATACCCATAGTCGCACCTTTGAGCCTTTGTACAGGGTCGAGGCCAGTTATTCGAGAAAACATAAATTGGCCAAAGTCGAAACCTTGCAGAATTTGTTCCACTCAGAAATTGGCATAGAAGTGTTTAGTCCATCGATCTTTAACCGAAAAATACCCATAGTCGCACCTTTGAGCCTTTGTACAGGGTCGAGGCCAGTTATTCGAGAAAACATAAATTGGCCAAAGTCGAACACTTGCAGAATTTGTTCCACTCAGAAATTAGCATAGGAGTACTCAGTCTATCGATCTTTAACCGAAAAATACCCATAGTCGCACCTTTGAACCTTTGTACAGGGTCGGGGCTAATAATTCGAGAAACATAAATTCGCCAAAGTCGAACACTTGCAGAATTTGTTCCACATCGAAATTGGCATAGAAGTGTTTAGTCTATCGATCTTTAACCGAAAAATACCCATAGTCGCACCTTTGAGCCTTTGTACAGGGTCGAGGCTAATAATTCGAGAAAACATAAATTGGCCAAAGTCGAAACCTTGCAGAATTTGTTCCACTCAGAAATTATCATAGGAGTACTCAGTCTATCGATCTTTAACCGAAAAATACCCATAGTCGCACCTTTGAACCTTTGTACAGGGTCGAGGCCAGTTATTCGAGAAAACATAAATTGGCCAAAGTCAAAACCTTGCAGAATTTGTTCCACATCGTAATTGGTATAGAAGTGTTTAGTCTATCGATCTTTAACCGAAAAATACCCATAGTCGCACCTTTGAGCCTTTGTACAGGGTCGAGGCTAATAATTCGAAAAATATAAATTGGCCAAAGTCGAACAAGTGCAGAATTTGTTCCACTCAGAAATTAGCATAGAAGTCTATCGACCTTTAACCGAAAAATACCCATAGTCGCACCTTTGAGCCTTTGTACAGGGTCGATGCTAATAATTCGAGAAAAAATAAATTGGCCAAAGTCGAAACCTTGCAGAATTTGTTCCACTCAGAAATTGGCAAAGAAGTGTTTAGTTTAACGATCTTTAACTGAAAAATACCCATAGTCGCACCTTTGAGCCTTTGTACAGGGTCGAGGCTAATAATTCGAGAAAACATAAATTGGCCAAAGTCGAACACTTGCAGAATTTGTTCCACATCGAAATTAGCATAGAAGTGTTTAGTCCATCGATCTTTAACCGAAAAATACCCATAGTCGCACCTTTGAGCCTTTGTACAGGGTCGAGACCAGTTATTCGAGAAAACATAAATTGGCCAAAGTCGAAACCTTGCAGAATTTGTTCCACTCAGAAATTGGCATAGAAGTATTTAGTCTAACGATCTTTAACCGAGAAATACCCATAGTCGCACCTTTGAGCCTTTGTACAGGGTCGAGGCTAATAATTCGAGAAAACATAAATTTGCCAAAGTCGAAACCTTGCAGAATTTGTTCCACTCAGAAATTGGCATAGGAGTACTCAGTCTATCGATCTTTAACCGAAAAATACCCATAGTCGCACCTTTGAACCTTTGTACAGGGTCGAGGCTAATAATTCGAGAAACATAAATTGGCCAAAGTCGAACACTTGCAGAATTTGTTCCACATCGAAATTGGCATAGAAGTGTTTAGTCTATCGATCTTTAACTGAAAAATACCCATAGTCGCACCTTTGAGCCTTTATACAGGGTCGAAGCTAATAATTCGAGAAAACATAAATTGGCCAAAGTCGAACACTTGCAGAATTTGTTCCACTCAGAAATTTGCATAGGAGTACTCAGTCTATCGATCTTTAACCGAAAAATACCCATAGTCGCACCTTTGAACCTTTATACAGGGTCGAAGCTAATAATTCGAGAAAACATAAATTGGCCAAAGTCGAACACTTGCAGAATTTGTTCCACATCGAAATTGGCATAGAAGTGTTTAGTCTATCGACCTTTAACCGAAAAAAAACCCATAGTCGCACCTTTGAGCCTTTGTACAGGGTCGAGGCTAATAATTCGAAAAATATAAATTGGCCAAAGTCGAACAAGTGCAGAATTTGTTCCACTCAGAAATTAGCATAGAAGTGTTTAGTCTATCGACCTTTAACCGAAAAATACCCATAGTCGCACCTTTGAGCCTTTGTACAGGGTCGATGCTAATAATTCGAGAAAACATAAATTGGCCAAAGTCGAAACCTTGCAGAATTTGTTCCACTCAGAAATTGGCATAGAAGTGTTTAGTTTAACGATCTTTAACTGAAAAATACCCATAGTCGCACCTTTGAGCCTTTGTACAGGGTCGAGGCTAATAATTCGAGAAAACATAAATTGGCCAAAGTCGAACACTTGCAGAATTTGTTCCAAATCGAAATTGGCATAGAAGTGTTTAGTCTATCGATCTTTAACCGAAAAATACCCATAGTCGCACCTTTGAACCTTTGTACAGGGTCGAGGCTAATAATTCGAGAAACATAAATTCGCCAAAGTCGAACACTTGCAGAATTTGTTCCACATCGTAATTGGCATAGAAGTGTTTAGTCTATCGATCTTTAACCGAAAAATACCCATAGTCGCACCTTTTAGCCTTTGTACAGGGTCGAGGCTAATAATTCGAAAAATATAAATTGGCCAAAGTCGAACAAGTGCAGAATTTGTTCCACTCAGAAATTAGCATAGAAGTGTTTAGTCTATCGACCTTTAACCGAAAAATACCCATAGTCGCACCTTTGAGCCTTTGTACAGGGCCGATGCTAATAATTCGAGAAAACATAAATTGGCCAAAGTCGAAACCTTGCAGAATTTGTTCCACTCAGAAATTGGCATAGAAGTGTTTAGTTTAACGATCTTTAACTGAAAAATACCCATAGTCGCACCTTTGAGCCTTTGTACAGGGTCGAGGCTAATAATTCGAGAAACATAAATTCGCCAAAGTCGAACACTTGCAGAATTTGTTCCACATCGAAATTGGCATAGAAGTGTTTAGTCTATCGATCTTTAACCGAAAAATACCCATAGTCGCACCTTTGAGCCTTTGTACAGGGTCGAGGCTAATAATTCGAGAAAACATAAATTGGCCAAGTCGAAACCTTGCAGAATTTGTTCCACTCAGAAATTATCATAGGAGTACTCAGTCTATCGATCTTTAACCGAAAAATACCCATAGTCGCACCTTTGAACCTTTGTACAGGGTCGAGGCTAATAATTCGAGAAACATAAATTGGCCAAATTCGAACACTTGCAGAATTTGTTCCACATCGAAATTGGCATAGAAGTGTTTAGTCTATCGATCTTTAACTGAAAAATACCCATAGTCGCACCTTTGAGCCTTTGTACAGGGTCGAAGCTAATAATTCGAGAAAACGTAAATTAGCCAAAGTCGAACACTTGCAGAATTTGTTCCACTCAGAAATTGGCATAGGAGTACTCAGTCTATCGATCTTTAACCGAAAAATACCCATAGTCGCACCTTTGAACCTTTGTACAGGGTCGAGGCTAATAATTCGAGAAACATAAATTGGCCAAAGTCGAACACTTGCAGAATTTGTTCCACTCAGAAATTAGCATAGAAGTGTTTAGTCTAACGATCTTTAACCGAGAAATACCCATAGCCGCACCTTTGAGCCTTTGTACAGGGTCGAGGCTAATAATTCGAGAAAACATAAATTTGCCAAAGTCGAAACCTTGCAGAATTTGTTCCACTCAGAAATTGGCATAGGAGTACTCAGTCTATCGATCTTTAACCGAAAAATACCCATAGTCGCACCTTTGAACCTTTGTACAGGGTCGAGGCTAATAATTCGAGAAACATAAATTGGCCAAAGTCGAACACTTGCAGAATTTGTTCCACTCAGAAATTGGCATAGAAGTGTTTAGTCTAACGATCTTTAACCGAGAAATACCCATAGTCGCACCTTTGAGCCTTTGTACAGGGTCGAGGCTAATAATTCGAGAAAACATAAATTTGCCAAAGTCGAAACCTTGCAGAATTTGTTCCACTCAGAAATTGGCATAGGAGTACTCAGTCTATCGATCTTTAACCGAAAAATACCCATAGTCGCACCTTTGAACCTTTGTACAGGGTCGAGGCTAATAATTCGAGAAACATAAATTGGCCAAAGTCGAACACTTGCAGAATTTGTTCCACATCGAAATTGGCATAGAAGTGTTTAGTCTATCGATCTTTAACCGAAAAATAACCATAGTCGCACCTTTGAGTCTTTGTACAGGGTCGAGGCTAATAATTCGAGAAAACATAAATTGGCCAAAGTCGAAACCTTGCAGAATTTGTTCCACATCGAAATTAGCATAGAAGTGTTTAGTCCATCGATCTTTAACCGAAAAATACCCATAGTCGCACCTTTGAGCCTTTGTACAGGGTCGAGGCCAGTTATTCGAGAAAACATAAATTGGCCAAAGTCGAAACCTTGCAGAATTTGTTCCACTCAGAAATTGGCATAGAAGTGTTTAGTCTAACGATCTTTAACCGAGAAATACCCATAGTCGCACCTTTGAGCCTTTGTACAGGGTCGAAGCTAATAATTCGAGAAAACATAAATTAGCCAAAGTCGAACACTTGCAGAATTTGTTCCACTCAGAAATTGGCATAGAAGTGTTTAGTCTAACGATCTTTAACTGAAAAATACCCATAGTCGCACCTTTGAGCCTTTGTACAGGGTCGAGGCTAATAATTCGAGAAAACATAAATTTGCCAAAGTCGAAACCTTGCAGAATTTGTTCCACTCAGAAATTGGCATAGGAGTACTCAGTCTATCGATCTTTAACCGAAAAATACCCATAGTCGCACCTTTGAACCTTTGTACAGGGTCGAGGCTAATAATTCGAGAAACATAAATTGGCCAAAGTCGAACACTTGCAGAATTTGTTCCACTCAGAAATTAGCATAGGAGTACTCAGTCTATCGATCTTTAACCGAAAAATACCCATAGTCGCCCCTTTGAACCTTTGTACAGGGTCGAGGCTAATAATTCGAAAAATATAAATTGGCCAAAGTCGAACAAGTGCAGAATTTGTTCCACTCAGAAATTAGCATAGAAGTGTTTAGGCTATCGACCTTTAACCGAAAAATACCCATAGTCGCACCTTTGAGCCTTTGTGCAGGGTCGGTGCTAATAATTCGAGAAACATAAATTGGCCAAAGTCGAACACTTGCAGAATTTGTTCCACATCGAAATTGGCATAGGAGTACTCAGTCTATCGATCTTTAACCGAAAAATACCCATAGTCGCACCTTTGAACCTTTGTACAGGGTCGAGGCTAATAATTCGAAAAATATAAATTGGCCAAAGTCGAACAAGTGCAGAATTTGTTCCACTCAGAAATTAGCATAGAAGTGTTTAGGCTATCGACCTTTAACCGAAAAATGCCCATAGTCGCACCTTTGAGCCTTTGTGCAGGGTCGGTGCTAATAATTCGAGAAACATAAATTGGCCAAAGTCGAAACCTTGCCGAATTTGTTCCACATCGAAATTGGCATAGAAGTGTTTAGTCTATCGATCTTTAACCGAAAAATACCCATAGTCGCACCTTTGAGTCTTTGTACAGGGTCGAGGCTAATAATTCGAGAAACATAAATTGGCCAAAGTCGAACACTTGCAGAATTTGTTCCACTCAGAAATTAGCATAGGAGTACTCAGTCTATCGATCTTTAACCGAAAAATACCCATAGTCGCACCTTTGAACCTTTGTACAGGGTCGAGGCTAATAATTCGAGAAATATAAATTGGCCAAAGTCGAACAAGTGCAGAATTTGTTCCACTCAGAAATTAGCATAGAAGTGTTTAGTCTATCGACCTTTAACCGAAAAATACCCATAGTCGCACCTTTGAGCCTTTGTACAGGGTCGATGCTAATAATTCGAGAAAACATAAATTGGCCAAAGTCGAAACCTTGCAGAATTTGTTCCACTCAGAAATTGGCATAGAAGTGTTTAGTTTAACGATCTTTAACTGAAAAATACCCATAGTCGCACCTTTGAGCCTTTGTACAGGGTCGAGGCTAATAATTCGAGAAACATAAATTCGCCAAAGTCGAACACTTGCAGAATTTGTTCCACATCGAAATTGGCATAGAAGTGTTTAGTCTATCGATCTTTAACCGAAAAATACCCATAGTCGCACCTTTGAGCCTTTGTACAGGGTCGAGGCTAATAATTCGAGAAAACATAAATTGGCCAAGTCGAAACCTTGCAGAATTTGTTCCACTCAGAAATTATCATAGGAGTACTCAGTCTATCGATCTTTAACCGAAAAATACCCATAGTCGCACCTTTGAACCTTTGTACAGGGTCGAGGCTAATAATTCGAGAAACATAAATTGGCCAAATTCGAACACTTGCAGAATTTGTTCCACATCGAAATTGGCATAGAAGTGTTTAGTCTATCGATCTTTAACTGAAAAATACCCATAGTCGCACCTTTGAGCCTTTGTACAGGGTCGAAGCTAATAATTCGAGAAAACGTAAATTAGCCAAAGTCGAACACTTGCAGAATTTGTTCCACTCAGAAATTGGCATAGGAGTACTCAGTCTATCGATCTTTAACCGAAAAATACCCATAGTCGCACCTTTGAACCTTTGTACAGGGTCGAGGCTAATAATTCGAGAAACATAAATTGGCCAAAGTCGAACACTTGCAGAATTTGTTCCACTCAGAAATTAGCATAGAAGTGTTTAGTCTAACGATCTTTAACCGAGAAATACCCATAGCCGCACCTTTGAGCCTTTGTACAGGGTCGAGGCTAATAATTCGAGAAAACATAAATTTGCCAAAGTCGAAACCTTGCAGAATTTGTTCCACTCAGAAATTGGCATAGGAGTACTCAGTCTATCGATCTTTAACCGAAAAATACCCATAGTCGCACCTTTGAACCTTTGTACAGGGTCGAGGCTAATAATTCGAGAAACATAAATTGGCCAAAGTCGAACACTTGCAGAATTTGTTCCACTCAGAAATTGGCATAGAAGTGTTTAGTCTAACGATCTTTAACCGAGAAATACCCATAGTCGCACCTTTGAGCCTTTGTACAGGGTCGAGGCTAATAATTCGAGAAAACATAAATTTGCCAAAGTCGAAACCTTGCAGAATTTGTTCCACTCAGAAATTGGCATAGGAGTACTCAGTCTATCGATCTTTAACCGAAAAATACCCATAGTCGCACCTTTGAACCTTTGTACAGGGTCGAGGCTAATAATTCGAGAAACATAAATTGGCCAAAGTCGAACACTTGCAGAATTTGTTCCACATCGAAATTGGCATAGAAGTGTTTAGTCTATCGATCTTTAACCGAAAAATAACCATAGTCGCACCTTTGAGTCTTTGTACAGGGTCGAGGCTAATAATTCGAGAAAACATAAATTGGCCAAAGTCGAAACCTTGCAGAATTTGTTCCACATCGAAATTAGCATAGAAGTGTTTAGTCCATCGATCTTTAACCGAAAAATACCCATAGTCGCACCTTTGAGCCTTTGTACAGGGTCGAGGCCAGTTATTCGAGAAAACATAAATTGGCCAAAGTCGAAACCTTGCAGAATTTGTTCCACTCAGAAATTGGCATAGAAGTGTTTAGTCTAACGATCTTTAACCGAGAAATACCCATAGTCGCACCTTTGAGCCTTTGTACAGGGTCGAAGCTAATAATTCGAGAAAACATAAATTAGCCAAAGTCGAACACTTGCAGAATTTGTTCCACTCAGAAATTGGCATAGAAGTGTTTAGTCTAACGATCTTTAACTGAAAAATACCCATAGTCGCACCTTTGAGCCTTTGTACAGGGTCGAGGCTAATAATTCGAGAAAACATAAATTTGCCAAAGTCGAAACCTTGCAGAATTTGTTCCACTCAGAAATTGGCATAGGAGTACTCAGTCTATCGATCTTTAACCGAAAAATACCCATAGTCGCACCTTTGAACCTTTGTACAGGGTCGAGGCTAATAATTCGAGAAACATAAATTGGCCAAAGTCGAACACTTGCAGAATTTGTTCCACTCAGAAATTAGCATAGGAGTACTCAGTCTATCGATCTTTAACCGAAAAATACCCATAGTCGCACCTTTGAACCTTTGTACAGGGTCGAGGCTAATAATTCGAAAAATATAAATTGGCCAAAGTCGAACAAGTGCAGAATTTGTTCCACTCAGAAATTAGCATAGAAGTGTTTAGGCTATCGACCTTTAACCGAAAAATACCCATAGTCGCACCTTTGAGCCTTTGTGCAGGGTCGGTGCTAATAATTCGAGAAACATAAATTGGCCAAAGTCGAACACTTGCAGAATTTGTTCCACATCGAAATTGGCATAGGAGTACTCAGTCTATCGATCTTTAACCGAAAAATACCCATAGTCGCACCTTTGAACCTTTGTACAGGGTCGAGGCTAATAATTCGAAAAATATAAATTGGCCAAAGTCGAACAAGTGCAGAATTTGTTCCACTCAGAAATTAGCATAGAAGTGTTTAGGCTATCGACCTTTAACCGAAAAATGCCCATAGTCGCACCTTTGAGCCTTTGTGCAGGGTCGGTGCTAATAATTCGAGAAACATAAATTGGCCAAAGTCGAAACCTTGCCGAATTTGTTCCACATCGAAATTGGCATAGAAGTGTTTAGTCTATCGATCTTTAACCGAAAAATACCCATAGTCGCACCTTTGAGTCTTTGTACAGGGTCGAGGCTAATAATTCGAGAAACATAAATTGGCCAAAGTCGAACACTTGCAGAATTTGTTCCACTCAGAAATTAGCATAGGAGTACTCAGTCTATCGATCTTTAACCGAAAAATACCCATAGTCGCACCTTTGAACCTTTGTACAGGGTCGAGGCTAATAATTCGAGAAACATAAATTGGCCAAAGTCGAAACCTTGCAGAATTTGTTCCACTCAGAAATTGGCATAGGAGTACTCAGTCTATCGATCTTTAACCGAAAAATACCCATAGTCGCACCTTTGAACCTTTGTACAGGGTCGAGGCTAATAATTCGAGAAACATAAATTGGCCAAAGTCGAACACTTGCAGAATTTGTTCCACATCGAAATTGGCATAGAAGTGTTTAGTCTATCGATCTTTAACCGAAAAATACCCATAGTCGCACCTTTGAGCCTTTGTACAGGGTCGAGGCCAGTTATTCGAGAAAACATAAATTGGCCAAAGTCGAAACCTTGCAGAATTTGTTCCACTCAGAAATTGGCATAGAAGTGTTTAGTCTAACGATCTTTAACCGAGAAATACCCATAGTCGCACCTTTGAGCCTTTGTACAGGGTCGAAGCTAATAATTCGAGAAAACATAAATTAGCCAAAGTCGAACACTTGCAGAATTTGTTCCACTCAGAAATTGGCATAGAAGTGTTTAGTCTAACGATCTTTAACTGAAAAATACCCATAGTCGCACCTTTGAGCCTTTGTACAGGGTCGAGGCTAATAATTCGAGAAAACATAAATTTGCCAAAGTCGAAACCTTGCAGAATTTGTTCCACTCAGAAATTGGCATAGGAGTACTCAGTCTATCGATCTTTAACCGAAAAATACCCATAGTCGCACCTTTGAACCTTTGTACAGGGTCGAGGCTAATAATTCGAAAAATATAAATTGGCCAAAGTCGAACAAGTGCAGAATTTGTTCCACTCAGAAATTAGCATAGAAGTGTTTAGGCTATCGACCTTTAACCGAAAAATACCCATAGTCGCACCTTTGAGCCTTTGTGCAGGGTCGGTGCTAATAATTCGAGAAACATAAATTGGCCAAAGTCGAACACTTGCAGAATTTGTTCCACATCGAAATTGGCATAGGAGTACTCAGTCTATCGATCTTTAACCGAAAAATACCCATAGTCGCACCTTTGAACCTTTGTACAGGGTCGAGGCTAATAATTCGAAAAATATAAATTGGCCAAAGTCGAACAAGTGCAGAATTTGTTCCACTCAGAAATTAGCATAGAAGTGTTTAGGCTATCGACCTTTAACCGAAAAATGCCCATAGTCGCACCTTTGAGCCTTTGTGCAGGGTCGGTGCTAATAATTCGAGAAACATAAATTGGCCAAAGTCGAAACCTTGCCGAATTTGTTCCACATCGAAATTGGCATAGAAGTGTTTAGTCTATCGATCTTTAACCGAAAAATACCCATAGTCGCACCTTTGAGTCTTTGTACAGGGTCGAGGCTAATAATTCGAGAAACATAAATTGGCCAAAGTCGAACACTTGCAGAATTTGTTCCACTCAGAAATTAGCATAGGAGTACTCAGTCTATCGATCTTTAACCGAAAAATACCCATAGTCGCACCTTTGAACCTTTGTACAGGGTCGAGGCTAATAATTCGAGAAACATAAATTGGCCAAAGTCGAACACTTGCAGAATTTGTTCCACATCGAAATTGGCATAGAAGTGTTTAGTCTATCGATCTTTAACCGAAAAATAACCATAGTCGCACCTTTGAGTCTTTGTACAGGGTCGAGGCTAATAATTCGAGAAAACATAAATTGGCCAAAGTCGAAACCTTGCAGAATTTGTTCCACATCGAAATTAGCATAGAAGTGTTTAGTCCATCGATCTTTAACCGAAAAATACCCATAGTCGCACCTTTGAGCCTTTGTACAGGGTCGAGGCCAGTTATTCGAGAAAACATAAATTGGCCAAAGTCGAAACCTTGCAGAATTTGTTCCACTCAGAAATTGGCATAGAAGTGTTTAGTCTAACGATCTTTAACCGAGAAATACCCATAGTCGCACCTTTGAGCCTTTGTACAGGGTCGAAGCTAATAATTCGAGAAAACATAAATTAGCCAAAGTCGAACACTTGCAGAATTTGTTCCACTCAGAAATTGGCATAGAAGTGTTTAGTCTAACGATCTTTAACTGAAAAATACCCATAGTCGCACCTTTGAGCCTTTGTACAGGGTCGAGGCTAATAATTCGAGAAAACATAAATTTGCCAAAGTCGAAACCTTGCAGAATTTGTTCCACTCAGAAATTGGCATAGGAGTACTCAGTCTATCGATCTTTAACCGAAAAATACCCATAGTCGCACCTTTGAACCTTTGTACAGGGTCGAGGCTAATAATTCGAGAAACATAAATTGGCCAAAGTCGAACACTTGCAGAATTTGTTCCACTCAGAAATTAGCATAGGAGTACTCAGTCTATCGATCTTTAACCGAAAAATACCCATAGTCGCACCTTTGAACCTTTGTACAGGGTCGAGGCTAATAATTCGAAAAATATAAATTGGCCAAAGTCGAACAAGTGCAGAATTTGTTCCACTCAGAAATTAGCATGGAAGTGTTTAGGCTATCGACCTTTAACCGAAAAATGCCCATAGTCGCACCTTTGAGCCTTTGTGCAGGGTCGGTGCTAATAATTCGAGAAACATAAATTGGCCAAAGTCGAAACCTTGCCGAATTTGTTCCACATCGAAATTGGCATAGAAGTGTTTAGTCTATCGATCTTTAACCGAAAAATACCCATAGTCGCACCTTTGAGTCTTTGTACAGGGTCGAGGCTAATAATTCGAGAAACATAAATTGGCCAAAGTCGAACACTTGCAGAATTTGTTCCACTCAGAAATTAGCATAGGAGTACTCAGTCTATCGATCTTTAACCGAAAAATACCCATAGTCGCACCTTTGAACCTTTGTACAGGGTCGAGGCTAATAATTCGAGAAACATAAATTGGCCAAAGTCGAACACTTGCAGAATTTGTTCCACTCAGAAATTGGCATAGGAGTACTCAGTCTATCGATCTTTAACCGAAAAATACCCATAGTCGCACCTTTGAACCTTTGTACAGGGTCGAGGCTAATAATTCGAGAAACATAAATTGGCCAAAGTCGAACACTTGCAGAATTTGTTCCACTCAGAAATTAGCATAGAAGTGTTTAGTCTAACGATCTTTAACCGAGAAATACCCATAGTCGCACCTTTGAGCCTTTGTACAGGGTCGAGGCTAATAATTCGAGAAAACATAAATTTGCCAAAGTCGAAACCTTGCAGAATTTGTTCCACTCAGAAATTGGCATAGGAGTACTCAGTCTATCGATCTTTAACCGAAAAATACCCATAGTCGCACCTTTGAACCTTTGTACAGGGTCGAGGCTAATAATTCGAGAAACATAAATTGGCCAAAGTCGAACACTTGCAGAATTTGTTCCACTCAGAAATTGGCATAGAAGTGTTTAGTCTAACGATCTTTAACCGAGAAATACCCATAGTCGCACCTTTGAGCCTTTGTACAGGGTCGAGGCTAATAATTCGAGAAAACATAAATTTGCCAAAGTCGAAACCTTGCAGAATTTGTTCCACTCAGAAATTGGCATAGGAGTACTCAGTCTATCGATCTTTAACCGAAAAATACCCATAGTCGCACCTTTGAACCTTTGTACAGGGTCGAGGCTAATAATTCGAGAAACATAAATTGGCCAAAGTCGAACACTTGCAGAATTTGTTCCACATCGAAATTGGCATAGAAGTGTTTAGTCTATCGATCTTTAACCGAAAAATAACCATAGTCGCACCTTTGAGTCTTTGTACAGGGTCGAGGCTAATAATTCGAGAAAACATAAATTGGCCAAAGTCGAAACCTTGCAGAATTTGTTCCACATCGAAATTAGCATAGAAGTGTTTAGTCCATCGATCTTTAACCGAAAAATACCCATAGTCGCACCTTTGAGCCTTTGTACAGGGTCGAGGCCAGTTATTCGAGAAAACATAAATTGGCCAAAGTCGAAACCTTGCAGAATTTGTTCCACTCAGAAATTGGCATAGAAGTGTTTAGTCTAACGATCTTTAACCGAGAAATACCCATAGTCGCACCTTTGAGCCTTTGTACAGGGTCGAAGCTAATAATTCGAGAAAACATAAATTAGCCAAAGTCGAACACTTGCAGAATTTGTTCCACTCAGAAATTGGCATAGAAGTGTTTAGTCTAACGATCTTTAACTGAAAAATACCCATAGTCGCACCTTTGAGCCTTTGTACAGGGTCGAGGCTAATAATTCGAGAAAACATAAATTTGCCAAAGTCGAAACCTTGCAGAATTTGTTCCACTCAGAAATTGGCATAGGAGTACTCAGTCTATCGATCTTTAACCGAAAAATACCCACAGTCGCACCTTTGAACCTTTGTACAGGGTCGAGGCTAATAATTCGAGAAACATAAATTGGCCAAAGTCGAACACTTGCAGAATTTGTTCCACTCAGAAATTAGCATAGGAGTACTCAGTCTATCGATCTTTAACCGAAAAATACCCATAGTCGCACCTTTGAACCTTTGTACAGGGTCGAGGCTAATAATTCGAAAAATATAAATTGGCCAAAGTCGAACAAGTGCAGAATTTGTTCCACTCAGAAATTAGCATAGAAGTGTTTAGGCTATCGACCTTTAACCGAAAAATACCCATAGTCGCACCTTTGAGCCTTTGTGCAGGGTCGGTGCTAATAATTCGAGAAACATAAATTGGCCAAAGTCGAACACTTGCAGAATTTGTTCCACATCGAAATTGGCATAGGAGTACTCAGTCTATCGATCTTTAACCGAAAAATACCCATAGTCGCACCTTTGAACCTTTGTACAGGGTCGAGGCTAATAATTCGAAAAATATAAATTGGCCAAAGTCGAACAAGTGCAGAATTTGTTCCACTCAGAAATTAGCATAGAAGTGTTTAGGCTATCGACCTTTAACCGAAAAATGCCCATAGTCGCACCTTTGAGCCTTTGTGCAGGGTCGGTGCTAATAATTCGAGAAACATAAATTGGCCAAAGTCGAAACCTTGCCGAATTTGTTCCACATCGAAATTGGCATAGAAGTGTTTAGTCTATCGATCTTTAACCGAAAAATACCCATAGTCGCACCTTTGAGTCTTTGTACAGGGTCGAGGCTAATAATTCGAGAAACATAAATTGGCCAAAGTCGAACACTTGCAGAATTTGTTCCTCTCAGAAATTAGCATAGGAGTACTCAGTCTATCGATCTTTAACCGAAAAATACCCATAGTCGCACCTTTGAACCTTTGTACAGGGTCGAGGCTAATAATTCGAGAAACATAAATTGGCCAAAGTCGAACACTTGCAGAATTTGTTCCACATCGAAATTGGCATAGAAGTGTTTAGTCTATCGATCTTTAACCGAAAAATACCCATAGTCGCACCTTTGAGTCTTTGTACAGGGTCGAGGCTAATAATTCGAGAAACATAAATTGGCCAAAGTCGAACACTTGCAGAATTTGTTCCACTCAGAAATTAGCATAGGAGTACTCAGTCTATCGATCTTTAACCGAAAAATACCCATAGTCGCACCTTTGAACCTTTGTACAGGGTCGAGGCTAATAATTCGAGAAACATAAATTGGCCAAAGTCGAACACTTGCAGAATTTGTTCCACATCGAAATTGGCATAGAAGTGTTTAGTCTATCGATCTTTAACCGAAAAATACCCATAGTCGCACCTTTGAGCCTTTGTACAGGGTCGAAGCTAATAATTCGAGAAAACATAAATTGGCCAAAGTCGAAACCTTGCAGAATTTGTTCCACTCAGAAATTATCATAGGAGTACTCAGTCTATCGATCTTTAACCGAAAAATACCCATAGTCGCACCTTTGAACCTTTGTACAGGGTCGAGGCTAATAATTCGAGAAACATAAATTGGCCAAATTCGAACACTTGCAGAATTTGTTCCACATCGAAATTGGCATAGAAGTGTTTAGGCTATCGACCTTTAACCGAAAAATGCCCATAGTCGCACCTTTGAGCCTTTGTGCAGGGTCGGTGCTAATAATTCGAGAAACATAAATTGGCCAAAGTCGAAACCTTGCCGAATTTGTTCCACATCGAAATTGGCATAGAAGTGTTTAGTCTATCGATCTTTAACCGAAAAATACCCATAGTCGCACCTTTGAGCCTTTGTACAGGGTCGAGGCTAATAATTCGAGAAAACATAAATTGGCCAAAGTCGAAACCTTGCAGAATTTGTTCCACATCGAAATTAGCATAGAAGTGTTTAGTCCATCGATCTTTAACCGAAAAATACCCATAGTCGCACCTTTGAGCCTTTGTACAGGGTCGAGGCCAGTTATTCGAGAAAACATAAATTGGCCAAAGTCGAAACCTTGCAGAATTTGTTCCACTCAGAAATTGGCATAGAAGTGTTTAGTCCATCGATCTTTAACCGAAAAATACCCATAGTCGCACCTTTGAGCCTTTGTACAGGGTCGAGGCCAGTTATTCGAGAAAACATAAATTGGCCAAAGTCGAACACTTGCAGAATTTGTTCCACTCAGAAATTAGCATAGGAGTACTCAGTCTATCGATCTTTAACCGAAAAATACCCATAGTCGCACCTTTGAACCTTTGTACAGGGTCGGGGCTAATAATTCGAGAAACATAAATTCGCCAAAGTCGAACACTTGCAGAATTTGTTCCACATCGAAATTGGCATAGAAGTGTTTAGTCTATCGATCTTTAACCGAAAAATACCCATAGTCGCACCTTTGAGCCTTTGTACAGGGTCGAGGCTAATAATTCGAGAAAACATAAATTGGCCAAAGTCGAAACCTTGCAGAATTTGTTCCACTCAGAAATTATCATAGGAGTACTCAGTCTATCGATCTTTAACCGAAAAATACCCATAGTCGCACCTTTGAACCTTTGTACAGGGTCGAGGCCAGTTATTCGAGAAAACATAAATTGGCCAAAGTCAAAACCTTGCAGAATTTGTTCCACATCGTAATTGGTATAGAAGTGTTTAGTCTATCGATCTTTAACCGAAAAATACCCATAGTCGCACCTTTGAGCCTTTGTACAGGGTCGAGGCTAATAATTCGAAAAATATAAATTGGCCAAAGTCGAACAAGTGCAGAATTTGTTCCACTCAGAAATTAGCATAGAAGTCTATCGACCTTTAACCGAAAAATACCCATAGTCGCACCTTTGAGCCTTTGTACAGGGTCGATGCTAATAATTCGAGAAAAAATAAATTGGCCAAAGTCGAAACCTTGCAGAATTTGTTCCACTCAGAAATTGGCATAGAAGTGTTTAGTTTAACGATCTTTAACTGAAAAATACCCATAGTCGCACCTTTGAGCCTTTGTACAGGGTCGAGGCTAATAATTCGAGAAAACATAAATTGGCCAAAGTCGAACACTTGCAGAATTTGTTCCACATCGAAATTAGCATAGAAGTGTTTAGTCCATCGATCTTTAACCGAAAAATACCCATAGTCGCACCTTTGAGCCTTTGTACAGGGTCGAGACCAGTTATTCGAGAAAACATAAATTGGCCAAAGTCGAAACCTTGCAGAATTTGTTCCACTCAGAAATTGGCATAGAAGTATTTAGTCTAACGATCTTTAACCGAGAAATACCCATAGTCGCACCTTTGAGCCTTTGTACAGGGTCGAGGCTAATAATTCGAGAAAACATAAATTTGCCAAAGTCGAAACCTTGCAGAATTTGTTCCACTCAGAAATTGGCATAGGAGTACTCAGTCTATCGATCTTTAACCGAAAAATACCCATAGTCGCACCTTTGAACCTTTGTACAGGGTCGAGGCTAATAATTCGAGAAACATAAATTGGCCAAAGTCGAACACTTGCAGAATTTGTTCCACATCGAAATTGGCATAGAAGTGTTTAGTCTATCGATCTTTAACTGAAAAATACCCATAGTCGCACCTTTGAGCCTTTATACAGGGTCGAAGCTAATAATTCGAGAAAACATAAATTGGCCAAAGTCGAACACTTGCAGAATTTGTTCCACTCAGAAATTTGCATAGGAGTACTCAGTCTATCGATCTTTAACCGAAAAATACCCATAGTCGCACCTTTGAACCTTTATACAGGGTCGAAGCTAATAATTCGAGAAAACATAAATTGGCCAAAGTCGAACACTTGCAGAATTTGTTCCACATCGAAATTGGCATAGAAGTGTTTAGTCTATCGACCTTTAACCGAAAAAAAACCCATAGTCGCACCTTTGAGCCTTTGTACAGGGTCGAGGCTAATAATTCGAAAAATATAAATTGGCCAAAGTCGAACAAGTGCAGAATTTGTTCCACTCAGAAATTAGCATAGAAGTGTTTAGTCTATCGACCTTTAACCGAAAAATACCCATAGTCGCACCTTTGAGCCTTTGTACAGGGTCGATGCTAATAATTCGAGAAAACATAAATTGGCCAAAGTCGAAACCTTGCAGAATTTGTTCCACTCAGAAATTGGCATAGAAGTGTTTAGTTTAACGATCTTTAACTGAAAAATACCCATAGTCGCACCTTTGAGCCTTTGTACAGGGTCGAGGCTAATAATTCGAGAAAACATAAATTGGCCAAAGTCGAACACTTGCAGAATTTGTTCCAAATCGAAATTGGCATAGAAGTGTTTAGTCTATCGATCTTTAACCGAAAAATACCCATAGTCGCACCTTTGAACCTTTGTACAGGGTCGAGGCTAATAATTCGAGAAACATAAATTCGCCAAAGTCGAACACTTGCAGAATTTGTTCCACATCGTAATTGGCATAGAAGTGTTTAGTCTATCGATCTTTAACCGAAAAATACCCATAGTCGCACCTTTTAGCCTTTGTACAGGGTCGAGGCTAATAATTCGAAAAATATAAATTGGCCAAAGTCGAACAAGTGCAGAATTTGTTCCACTCAGAAATTAGCATAGAAGTGTTTAGTCTATCGACCTTTAACCGAAAAATACCCATAGTCGCACCTTTGAGCCTTTGTACAGGGTCGATGCTAATAATTCGAGAAAACATAAATTGGCCAAAGTCGAAACCTTGCAGAATTTGTTCCACTCAGAAATTGGCATAGAAGTGTTTAGTTTAACGATCTTTAACTGAAAAATACCCATAGTCGCACCTTTGAGCCTTTGTACAGGGTCGAGGCTAATAATTCGAGAAACATAAATTCGCCAAAGTCGAACACTTGCAGAATTTGTTCCACATCGAAATTGGCATAGAAGTGTTTAGTCTATCGACCTTTAACCGAAAAATACCCATAGTCGCACCTTTGAGCCTTTGTACAGGGTCGATGCTAATAATTCGAGAAAACATAAATTGGCCAAAGTCGAAACCTTGCAGAATTTGTTCCACTCAGAAATTGGCATAGAAGTGTTTAGTTTAACGATCTTTAACTGAAAAATACCCATAGTCGCACCTTTGAGCCTTTGTACAGGGTCGAGGCTAATAATTCGAGAAACATAAATTGGCCAAAGTCGAACACTTGCAGAATTTGTTCCACTCAGAAATTAGCATAGGAGTACTCAGTCTATCGATCTTTAACCGAAAAATACCCATAGTCGCACCTTTGAACCTTTGTACAGGGTCGAGGCTAATAATTCGAGAAACATAAATTGGCCAAAGTCGAAACCTTGCAGAATTTGTTCCACTCAGAAATTGGCATAGGAGTACTCAGTCTATCGATCTTTAACCGAAAAATACCCATAGTCGCACCTTTGAACCTTTGTACAGGGTCGAGGCTAATAATTCGAGAAACATAAATTGGCCAAAGTCGAACACTTGCAGAATTTGTTCCACATCGAAATTGGCATAGAAGTGTTTAGTCTATCGATCTTTAACCGAAAAATAACCATAGTCGCACCTTTGAGTCTTTGTACAGGGTCGAGGCTAATAATTCGAGAAACATAAATTGGCCAAAGTCGAACACTTGCAGAATTTGTTCCACATCGAAATTGGCATAGAAGTGTTTAGTCTATCGATCTTTAACCGAAAAATACCCATAGTCGCACCTTTGAGCCTTTGTACAGGGTCGAGGCCAGTTATTCGAGAAAACATAAATTGGCCAAAGTCGAAACCTTGCAGAATTTGTTCCACTCAGAAATTGGCATAGAAGTGTTTAGTCTAACGATCTTTAACCGAGAAATACCCATAGTCGCACCTTTGAGCCTTTGTACAGGGTCGAAGCTAATAATTCGAGAAAACATAAATTAGCCAAAGTCGAACACTTGCAGAATTTGTTCCACTCAGAAATTGGCATAGAAGTGTTTAGTCTAACGATCTTTAACTGAAAAATACCCATAGTCGCACCTTTGAGCCTTTGTACAGGGTCGAGGCTAATAATTCGAGAAAACATAAATTTGCCAAAGTCGAAACCTTGCAGAATTTGTTCCACTCAGAAATTGGCATAGGAGTACTCAGTCTATCGATCTTTAACCGAAAAATACCCATAGTCGCACCTTTGAACCTTTGTACAGGGTCGAGGCTAATAATTCGAAAAATATAAATTGGCCAAAGTCGAACAAGTGCAGAATTTGTTCCACTCAGAAATTAGCATAGAAGTGTTTAGGCTATCGACCTTTAACCGAAAAATACCCATAGTCGCACCTTTGAGCCTTTGTGCAGGGTCGGTGCTAATAATTCGAGAAACATAAATTGGCCAAAGTCGAACACTTGCAGAATTTGTTCCACATCGAAATTGGCATAGGAGTACTCAGTCTATCGATCTTTAACCGAAAAATACCCATAGTCGCACCTTTGAACCTTTGTACAGGGTCGAGGCTAATAATTCGAAAAATATAAATTGGCCAAAGTCGAACAAGTGCAGAATTTGTTCCACTCAGAAATTAGCATAGAAGTGTTTAGGCTATCGACCTTTAACCGAAAAATGCCCATAGTCGCACCTTTGAGCCTTTGTGCAGGGTCGGTGCTAATAATTCGAGAAACATAAATTGGCCAAAGTCGAAACCTTGCCGAATTTGTTCCACATCGAAATTGGCATAGAAGTGTTTAGTCTATCGATCTTTAACCGAAAAATACCCATAGTCGCACCTTTGAGTCTTTGTACAGGGTCGAGGCTAATAATTCGAGAAACATAAATTGGCCAAAGTCGAACACTTGCAGAATTTGTTCCACTCAGAAATTAGCATAGGAGTACTCAGTCTATCGATCTTTAACCGAAAAATACCCATAGTCGCACCTTTGAACCTTTGTACAGGGTCGAGGCTAATAATTCGAGAAACATAAATTGGCCAAAGTCGAACACTTGCAGAATTTGTTCCACATCGAAATTGGCATAGAAGTGTTTAGTCTATCGATCTTTAACCGAAAAATAACCATAGTCGCACCTTTGAGTCTTTGTACAGGGTCGAGGCTAATAATTCGAGAAAACATAAATTGGCCAAAGTCGAAACCTTGCAGAATTTGTTCCACATCGAAATTAGCATAGAAGTGTTTAGTCCATCGATCTTTAACCGAAAAATACCCATAGTCGCACCTTTGAGCCTTTGTACAGGGTCGAGGCCAGTTATTCGAGAAAACATAAATTGGCCAAAGTCGAAACCTTGCAGAATTTGTTCCACTCAGAAATTGGCATAGAAGTGTTTAGTCTAACGATCTTTAACCGAGAAATACCCATAGTCGCACCTTTGAGCCTTTGTACAGGGTCGAAGCTAATAATTCGAGAAAACATAAATTAGCCAAAGTCGAACACTTGCAGAATTTGTTCCACTCAGAAATTGGCATAGAAGTGTTTAGTCTAACGATCTTTAACTGAAAAATACCCATAGTCGCACCTTTGAGCCTTTGTACAGGGTCGAGGCTAATAATTCGAGAAAACATAAATTTGCCAAAGTCGAAACCTTGCAGAATTTGTTCCACTCAGAAATTGGCATAGGAGTACTCAGTCTATCGATCTTTAACCGAAAAATACCCATAGTCGCACCTTTGAACCTTTGTACAGGGTCGAGGCTAATAATTCGAGAAACATAAATTGGCCAAAGTCGAACACTTGCAGAATTTGTTCCACTCAGAAATTAGCATAGGAGTACTCAGTCTATCGATCTTTAACCGAAAAATACCCATAGTCGCACCTTTGAACCTTTGTACAGGGTCGAGGCTAATAATTCGAAAAATATAAATTGGCCAAAGTCGAACAAGTGCAGAATTTGTTCCACTCAGAAATTAGCATGGAAGTGTTTAGGCTATCGACCTTTAACCGAAAAATACCCATAGTCGCACCTTTGAGCCTTTGTGCAGGGTCGGTGCTAATAATTCGAGAAACATAAATTGGCCAAAGTCGAACACTTGCAGAATTTGTTCCACATCGAAATTGGCATAGGAGTACTCAGTCTATCGATCTTTAACCGAAAAATACCCATAGTCGCACCTTTGAACCTTTGTACAGGGTCGAGGCTAATAATTCGAAAAATATAAATTGGCCAAAGTCGAACAAGTGCAGAATTTGTTCCACTCAGAAATTAGCATAGAAGTGTTTAGGCTATCGACCTTTAACCGAAAAATGCCCATAGTCGCACCTTTGAGCCTTTGTGCAGGGTCGGTGCTAATAATTCGAGAAACATAAATTGGCCAAAGTCGAAACCTTGCCGAATTTGTTCCACATCGAAATTGGCATAGAAGTGTTTAGTCTATCGATCTTTAACCGAAAAATACCCATAGTCGCACCTTTGAGTCTTTGTACAGGGTCGAGGCTAATAATTCGAGAAACATAAATTGGCCAAAGTCGAACACTTGCAGAATTTGTTCCACTCAGAAATTAGCATAGGAGTACTCAGTCTATCGATCTTTAACCGAAAAATACCCATAGTCGCACCTTTGAACCTTTGTACAGGGTCGAGGCTAATAATTCGAGAAACATAAATTGGCCAAAGTCGAACACTTGCAGAATTTGTTCCACTCAGAAATTGGCATAGGAGTACTCAGTCTATCGATCTTTAACCGAAAAATACCCATAGTCGCACCTTTGAACCTTTGTACAGGGTCGAGGCTAATAATTCGAGAAACATAAATTGGCCAAAGTCGAACACTTGCAGAATTTGTTCCACTCAGAAATTAGCATAGAAGTGTTTAGTCTAACGATCTTTAACCGAGAAATACCCATAGTCGCACCTTTGAGCCTTTGTACAGGGTCGAGGCTAATAATTCGAGAAAACATAAATTTGCCAAAGTCGAAACCTTGCAGAATTTGTTCCACTCAGAAATTGGCATAGGAGTACTCAGTCTATCGATCTTTAACCGAAAAATACCCATAGTCGCACCTTTGAACCTTTGTACAGGGTCGAGGCTAATAATTCGAGAAACATAAATTGGCCAAAGTCGAACACTTGCAGAATTTGTTCCACTCAGAAATTGGCATAGAAGTGTTTAGTCTAACGATCTTTAACCGAGAAATACCCATAGTCGCACCTTTGAGCCTTTGTACAGGGTCGAGGCTAATAATTCGAGAAAACATAAATTTGCCAAAGTCGAAACCTTGCAGAATTTGTTCCACTCAGAAATTGGCATAGGAGTACTCAGTCTATCGATCTTTAACCGAAAAATACCCATAGTCGCACCTTTGAACCTTTGTACAGGGTCGAGGCTAATAATTCGAGAAACATAAATTGGCCAAAGTCGAACACTTGCAGAATTTGTTCCACATCGAAATTGGCATAGAAGTGTTTAGTCTATCGATCTTTAACCGAAAAATAACCATAGTCGCACCTTTGAGTCTTTGTACAGGGTCGAGGCTAATAATTCGAGAAAACATAAATTGGCCAAAGTCGAAACCTTGCAGAATTTGTTCCACATCGAAATTAGCATAGAAGTGTTTAGTCCATCGATCTTTAACCGAAAAATACCCATAGTCGCACCTTTGAGCCTTTGTACAGGGTCGAGGCCAGTTATTCGAGAAAACATAAATTGGCCAAAGTCGAAACCTTGCAGAATTTGTTCCACTCAGAAATTGGCATAGAAGTGTTTAGTCTAACGATCTTTAACCGAGAAATACCCATAGTCGCACCTTTGAGCCTTTGTACAGGGTCGAAGCTAATAATTCGAGAAAACATAAATTAGCCAAAGTCGAACACTTGCAGAATTTGTTCCACTCAGAAATTGGCATAGAAGTGTTTAGTCTAACGATCTTTAACTGAAAAATACCCATAGTCGCACCTTTGAGCCTTTGTACAGGGTCGAGGCTAATAATTCGAGAAAACATAAATTTGCCAAAGTCGAAACCTTGCAGAATTTGTTCCACTCAGAAATTGGCATAGGAGTACTCAGTCTATCGATCTTTAACCGAAAAATACCCACAGTCGCACCTTTGAACCTTTGTACAGGGTCGAGGCTAATAATTCGAGAAACATAAATTGGCCAAAGTCGAACACTTGCAGAATTTGTTCCACTCAGAAATTAGCATAGGAGTACTCAGTCTATCGATCTTTAACCGAAAAATACCCATAGTCGCACCTTTGAACCTTTGTACAGGGTCGAGGCTAATAATTCGAAAAATATAAATTGGCCAAAGTCGAACAAGTGCAGAATTTGTTCCACTCAGAAATTAGCATAGAAGTGTTTAGGCTATCGACCTTTAACCGAAAAATACCCATAGTCGCACCTTTGAGCCTTTGTGCAGGGTCGGTGCTAATAATTCGAGAAACATAAATTGGCCAAAGTCGAACACTTGCAGAATTTGTTCCACATCGAAATTGGCATAGGAGTACTCAGTCTATCGATCTTTAACCGAAAAATACCCATAGTCGCACCTTTGAACCTTTGTACAGGGTCGAGGCTAATAATTCGAAAAATATAAATTGGCCAAAGTCGAACAAGTGCAGAATTTGTTCCACTCAGAAATTAGCATAGAAGTGTTTAGGCTATCGACCTTTAACCGAAAAATGCCCATAGTCGCACCTTTGAGCCTTTGTGCAGGGTCGGTGCTAATAATTCGAGAAACATAAATTGGCCAAAGTCGAAACCTTGCCGAATTTGTTCCACATCGAAATTGGCATAGAAGTGTTTAGTCTATCGATCTTTAACCGAAAAATACCCATAGTCGCACCTTTGAGTCTTTGTACAGGGTCGAGGCTAATAATTCGAGAAACATAAATTGGCCAAAGTCGAACACTTGCAGAATTTGTTCCACTCAGAAATTAGCATAGGAGTACTCAGTCTATCGATCTTTAACCGAAAAATACCCATAGTCGCACCTTTGAACCTTTGTACAGGGTCGAGGCTAATAATTCGAGAAACATAAATTGGCCAAAGTCGAACACTTGCAGAATTTGTTCCACATCGAAATTGGCATAGAAGTGTTTAGTCTATCGATCTTTAACCGAAAAATACCCATAGTCGCACCTTTGAGTCTTTGTACAGGGTCGAGGCTAATAATTCGAGAAACATAAATTGGCCAAAGTCGAACACTTGCAGAATTTGTTCCACTCAGAAATTAGCATAGGAGTACTCAGTCTATCGATCTTTAACCGAAAAATACCCATAGTCGCACCTTTGAACCTTTGTACAGGGTCGAGGCTAATAATTCGAGAAACATAAATTGGCCAAAGTCGAACACTTGCAGAATTTGTTCCACATCGAAATTGGCATAGAAGTGTTTAGTCTATCGATCTTTAACCGAAAAATACCCATAGTCGCACCTTTGAGCCTTTGTACAGGGTCGAAGCTAATAATTCGAGAAAACATAAATTGGCCAAAGTCGAAACCTTGCAGAATTTGTTCCACTCAGAAATTATCATAGGAGTACTCAGTCTATCGATCTTTAACCGAAAAATACCCATAGTCGCACCTTTGAACCTTTGTACAGGGTCGAGGCTAATAATTCGAGAAACATAAATTGGCCAAATTCGAACACTTGCAGAATTTGTTCCACATCGAAATTGGCATAGAAGTGTTTAGGCTATCGACCTTTAACCGAAAAATGCCCATAGTCGCACCTTTGAGCCTTTGTGCAGGGTCGGTGCTAATAATTCGAGAAACATAAATTGGCCAAAGTCGAAACCTTGCCGAATTTGTTCCACATCGAAATTGGCATAGAAGTGTTTAGTCTATCGATCTTTAACCGAAAAATACCCATAGTCGCACCTTTGAGCCTTTGTACAGGGTCGAGGCTAATAATTCGAGAAAACATAAATTGGCCAAAGTCGAAACCTTGCAGAATTTGTTCCACATCGAAATTAGCATAGAAGTGTTTAGTCCATCGATCTTTAACCGAAAAATACCCATAGTCGCACCTTTGAGCCTTTGTACAGGGTCGAGGCCAGTTATTCGAGAAAACATAAATTGGCCAAAGTCGAAACCTTGCAGAATTTGTTCCACTCAGAAATTGGCATAGAAGTGTTTAGTCCATCGATCTTTAACCGAAAAATACCCATAGTCGCACCTTTGAGCCTTTGTACAGGGTCGAGGCCAGTTATTCGAGAAAACATAAATTGGCCAAAGTCGAACACTTGCAGAATTTGTTCCACTCAGAAATTAGCATAGGAGTACTCAGTCTATCGATCTTTAACCGAAAAATACCCATAGTCGCACCTTTGAACCTTTGTACAGGGTCGGGGCTAATAATTCGAGAAACATAAATTCGCCAAAGTCGAACACTTGCAGAATTTGTTCCACATCGAAATTGGCATAGAAGTGTTTAGTCTATCGATCTTTAACCGAAAAATACCCATAGTCGCACCTTTGAGCCTTTGTACAGGGTCGAGGCTAATAATTCGAGAAAACATAAATTGGCCAAAGTCGAAACCTTGCAGAATTTGTTCCACTCAGAAATTATCATAGGAGTACTCAGTCTATCGATCTTTAACCGAAAAATACCCATAGTCGCACCTTTGAACCTTTGTACAGGGTCGAGGCCAGTTATTCGAGAAAACATAAATTGGCCAAAGTCAAAACCTTGCAGAATTTGTTCCACATCGTAATTGGTATAGAAGTGTTTAGTCTATCGATCTTTAACCGAAAAATACCCATAGTCGCACCTTTGAGCCTTTGTACAGGGTCGAGGCTAATAATTCGAAAAATATAAATTGGCCAAAGTCGAACAAGTGCAGAATTTGTTCCACTCAGAAATTAGCATAGAAGTCTATCGACCTTTAACCGAAAAATACCCATAGTCGCACCTTTGAGCCTTTGTACAGGGTCGATGCTAATAATTCGAGAAAAAATAAATTGGCCAAAGTCGAAACCTTGCAGAATTTGTTCCACTCAGAAATTGGCATAGAAGTGTTTAGTTTAACGATCTTTAACTGAAAAATACCCATAGTCGCACCTTTGAGCCTTTGTACAGGGTCGAGGCTAATAATTCGAGAAAACATAAATTGGCCAAAGTCGAACACTTGCAGAATTTGTTCCACATCGAAATTAGCATAGAAGTGTTTAGTCCATCGATCTTTAACCGAAAAATACCCATAGTCGCACCTTTGAGCCTTTGTACAGGGTCGAGACCAGTTATTCGAGAAAACATAAATTGGCCAAAGTCGAAACCTTGCAGAATTTGTTCCACTCAGAAATTGGCATAGAAGTATTTAGTCTAACGATCTTTAACCGAGAAATACCCATAGTCGCACCTTTGAGCCTTTGTACAGGGTCGAGGCTAATAATTCGAGAAAACATAAATTTGCCAAAGTCGAAACCTTGCAGAATTTGTTCCACTCAGAAATTGGCATAGGAGTACTCAGTCTATCGATCTTTAACCGAAAAATACCCATAGTCGCACCTTTGAACCTTTGTACAGGGTCGAGGCTAATAATTCGAGAAACATAAATTGGCCAAAGTCGAACACTTGCAGAATTTGTTCCACATCGAAATTGGCATAGAAGTGTTTAGTCTATCGATCTTTAACTGAAAAATACCCATAGTCGCACCTTTGAGCCTTTATACAGGGTCGAAGCTAATAATTCGAGAAAACATAAATTGGCCAAAGTCGAACACTTGCAGAATTTGTTCCACTCAGAAATTTGCATAGGAGTACTCAGTCTATCGATCTTTAACCGAAAAATACCCATAGTCGCACCTTTGAACCTTTATACAGGGTCGAAGCTAATAATTCGAGAAAACATAAATTGGCCAAAGTCGAACACTTGCAGAATTTGTTCCACATCGAAATTGGCATAGAAGTGTTTAGTCTATCGACCTTTAACCGAAAAAAAACCCATAGTCGCACCTTTGAGCCTTTGTACAGGGTCGAGGCTAATAATTCGAAAAATATAAATTGGCCAAAGTCGAACAAGTGCAGAATTTGTTCCACTCAGAAATTAGCATAGAAGTGTTTAGTCTATCGACCTTTAACCGAAAAATACCCATAGTCGCACCTTTGAGCCTTTGTACAGGGTCGATGCTAATAATTCGAGAAAACATAAATTGGCCAAAGTCGAAACCTTGCAGAATTTGTTCCACTCAGAAATTGGCATAGAAGTGTTTAGTTTAACGATCTTTAACTGAAAAATACCCATAGTCGCACCTTTGAGCCTTTGTACAGGGTCGAGGCTAATAATTCGAGAAAACATAAATTGGCCAAAGTCGAACACTTGCAGAATTTGTTCCAAATCGAAATTGGCATAGAAGTGTTTAGTCTATCGATCTTTAACCGAAAAATACCCATAGTCGCACCTTTGAACCTTTGTACAGGGTCGAGGCTAATAATTCGAGAAACATAAATTCGCCAAAGTCGAACACTTGCAGAATTTGTTCCACATCGTAATTGGCATAGAAGTGTTTAGTCTATCGATCTTTAACCGAAAAATACCCATAGTCGCACCTTTTAGCCTTTGTACAGGGTCGAGGCTAATAATTCGAAAAATATAAATTGGCCAAAGTCGAACAAGTGCAGAATTTGTTCCACTCAGAAATTAGCATAGAAGTGTTTAGTCTATCGACCTTTAACCGAAAAATACCCATAGTCGCACCTTTGAGCCTTTGTACAGGGTCGATGCTAATAATTCGAGAAAACATAAATTGGCCAAAGTCGAAACCTTGCAGAATTTGTTCCACTCAGAAATTGGCATAGAAGTGTTTAGTTTAACGATCTTTAACTGAAAAATACCCATAGTCGCACCTTTGAGCCTTTGTACAGGGTCGAGGCTAATAATTCGAGAAACATAAATTCGCCAAAGTCGAACACTTGCAGAATTTGTTCCACATCGAAATTGGCATAGAAGTGTTTAGTCTATCGATCTTTAACCGAAAAATACCCATAGTCGCACCTTTGAGCCTTTGTACAGGGTCGAGGCTAATAATTCGAGAAAACATAAATTGGCCAAGTCGAAACCTTGCAGAATTTGTTCCACTCAGAAATTATCATAGGAGTACTCAGTCTATCGATCTTTAACCGAAAAATACCCATAGTCGCACCTTTGAACCTTTGTACAGGGTCGAGGCTAATAATTCGAGAAACATAAATTGGCCAAATTCGAACACTTGCAGAATTTGTTCCACATCGAAATTGGCATAGAAGTGTTTAGTCTATCGATCTTTAACTGAAAAATACCCATAGTCGCACCTTTGAGCCTTTGTACAGGGTCGAAGCTAATAATTCGAGAAAACGTAAATTAGCCAAAGTCGAACACTTGCAGAATTTGTTCCACTCAGAAATTGGCATAGGAGTACTCAGTCTATCGATCTTTAACCGAAAAATACCCATAGTCGCACCTTTGAACCTTTGTACAGGGTCGAGGCTAATAATTCGAGAAACATAAATTGGCCAAAGTCGAACACTTGCAGAATTTGTTCCACTCAGAAATTAGCATAGAAGTGTTTAGTCTAACGATCTTTAACCGAGAAATACCCATAGCCGCACCTTTGAGCCTTTGTACAGGGTCGAGGCTAATAATTCGAGAAAACATAAATTTGCCAAAGTCGAAACCTTGCAGAATTTGTTCCACTCAGAAATTGGCATAGGAGTACTCAGTCTATCGATCTTTAACCGAAAAATACCCATAGTCGCACCTTTGAACCTTTGTACAGGGTCGAGGCTAATAATTCGAGAAACATAAATTGGCCAAAGTCGAACACTTGCAGAATTTGTTCCACTCAGAAATTGGCATAGAAGTGTTTAGTCTAACGATCTTTAACCGAGAAATACCCATAGTCGCACCTTTGAGCCTTTGTACAGGGTCGAGGCTAATAATTCGAGAAAACATAAATTTGCCAAAGTCGAAACCTTGCAGAATTTGTTCCACTCAGAAATTGGCATAGGAGTACTCAGTCTATCGATCTTTAACCGAAAAATACCCATAGTCGCACCTTTGAACCTTTGTACAGGGTCGAGGCTAATAATTCGAGAAACATAAATTGGCCAAAGTCGAACACTTGCAGAATTTGTTCCACATCGAAATTGGCATAGAAGTGTTTAGTCTATCGATCTTTAACCGAAAAATAACCATAGTCGCACCTTTGAGTCTTTGTACAGGGTCGAGGCTAATAATTCGAGAAAACATAAATTGGCCAAAGTCGAAACCTTGCAGAATTTGTTCCACATCGAAATTAGCATAGAAGTGTTTAGTCCATCGATCTTTAACCGAAAAATACCCATAGTCGCACCTTTGAGCCTTTGTACAGGGTCGAGGCTAATAATTCGAAAAATATAAATTGGCCAAAGTCGAACAAGTGCAGAATTTGTTCCACTCAGAAATTAGCATAGAAGTGTTTAGGCTATCGACCTTTAACCGAAAAATACCCATAGTCGCACCTTTGAGCCTTTGTGCAGGGTCGGTGCTAATAATTCGAGAAACATAAATTGGCCAAAGTCGAACACTTGCAGAATTTGTTCCACATCGAAATTGGCATAGGAGTACTCAGTCTATCGATCTTTAACCGAAAAATACCCATAGTCGCACCTTTGAACCTTTGTACAGGGTCGAGGCTAATAATTCGAAAAATATAAATTGGCCAAAGTCGAACAAGTGCAGAATTTGTTCCACTCAGAAATTAGCATAGAAGTGTTTAGGCTATCGACCTTTAACCGAAAAATGCCCATAGTCGCACCTTTGAGCCTTTGTGCAGGGTCGGTGCTAATAATTCGAGAAACATAAATTGGCCAAAGTCGAAACCTTGCCGAATTTGTTCCACATCGAAATTGGCATAGAAGTGTTTAGTCTATCGATCTTTAACCGAAAAATACCCATAGTCGCACCTTTGAGTCTTTGTACAGGGTCGAGGCTAATAATTCGAGAAACATAAATTGGCCAAAGTCGAACACTTGCAGAATTTGTTCCACTCAGAAATTAGCATAGGAGTACTCAGTCTATCGATCTTTAACCGAAAAATACCCATAGTCGCACCTTTGAACCTTTGTACAGGGTCGAGGCTAATAATTCGAGAAATATAAATTGGCCAAAGTCGAACAAGTGCAGAATTTGTTCCACTCAGAAATTAGCATAGAAGTGTTTAGTCTATCGACCTTTAACCGAAAAATACCCATAGTCGCACCTTTGAGCCTTTGTATAGGGTCGATGCTAATAATTCGAGAAAACATAAATTGGCCAAAGTCGAAACCTTGCAGAATTTGTTCCACTCAGAAATTGGCATAGAAGTGTTTAGTTTAACGATCTTTAACTGAAAAATACCCATAGTCGCACCTTTGAGCCTTTGTACAGGGTCGAGGCTAATAATTCGAGAAACATAAATTCGCCAAAGTCGAACACTTGCAGAATTTGTTCCACATCGAAATTGGCATAGAAGTGTTTAGTCTATCGATCTTTAACCGAAAAATACCCATAGTCGCACCTTTGAGCCTTTGTACAGGGTCGAGGCTAATAATTCGAGAAAACATAAATTGGCCAAGTCGAAACCTTGCAGAATTTGTTCCACTCAGAAATTATCATAGGAGTACTCAGTCTATCGATCTTTAACCGAAAAATACCCATAGTCGCACCTTTGAACCTTTGTACAGGGTCGAGGCTAATAATTCGAGAAACATAAATTGGCCAAATTCGAACACTTGCAGAATTTGTTCCACATCGAAATTGGCATAGAAGTGTTTAGTCTATCGATCTTTAACTGAAAAATACCCATAGTCGCACCTTTGAGCCTTTGTACAGGGTCGAAGCTAATAATTCGAGAAAACGTAAATTAGCCAAAGTCGAACACTTGCAGAATTTGTTCCACTCAGAAATTGGCATAGGAGTACTCAGTCTATCGATCTTTAACCGAAAAATACCCATAGTCGCACCTTTGAACCTTTGTACAGGGTCGAGGCTAATAATTCGAGAAACATAAATTGGCCAAAGTCGAACACTTGCAGAATTTGTTCCACTCAGAAATTAGCATAGAAGTGTTTAGTCTAACGATCTTTAACCGAGAAATACCCATAGCCGCACCTTTGAGCCTTTGTACAGGGTCGAGGCTAATAATTCGAGAAAACATAAATTTGCCAAAGTCGAAACCTTGCAGAATTTGTTCCACTCAGAAATTGGCATAGGAGTACTCAGTCTATCGATCTTTAACCGAAAAATACCCATAGTCGCACCTTTGAACCTTTGTACAGGGTCGAGGCTAATAATTCGAGAAACATAAATTGGCCAAAGTCGAACACTTGCAGAATTTGTTCCACTCAGAAATTGGCATAGAAGTGTTTAGTCTAACGATCTTTAACCGAGAAATACCCATAGTCGCACCTTTGAGCCTTTGTACAGGGTCGAGGCTAATAATTCGAGAAAACATAAATTTGCCAAAGTCGAAACCTTGCAGAATTTGTTCCACTCAGAAATTGGCATAGGAGTACTCAGTCTATCGATCTTTAACCGAAAAATACCCATAGTCGCACCTTTGAACCTTTGTACAGGGTCGAGGCTAATAATTCGAGAAACATAAATTGGCCAAAGTCGAACACTTGCAGAATTTGTTCCACATCGAAATTGGCATAGAAGTGTTTAGTCTATCGATCTTTAACCGAAAAATAACCATAGTCGCACCTTTGAGTCTTTGTACAGGGTCGAGGCTAATAATTCGAGAAAACATAAATTGGCCAAAGTCGAAACCTTGCAGAATTTGTTCCACATCGAAATTAGCATAGAAGTGTTTAGTCCATCGATCTTTAACCGAAAAATACCCATAGTCGCACCTTTGAGCCTTTGTACAGGGTCGAGGCCAGTTATTCGAGAAAACATAAATTGGCCAAAGTCGAAACCTTGCAGAATTTGTTCCACTCAGAAATTGGCATAGAAGTGTTTAGTCTAACGATCTTTAACCGAGAAATACCCATAGTCGCACCTTTGAGCCTTTGTACAGGGTCGAAGCTAATAATTCGAGAAAACATAAATTAGCCAAAGTCGAACACTTGCAGAATTTGTTCCACTCAGAAATTGGCATAGAAGTGTTTAGTCTAACGATCTTTAACTGAAAAATACCCATAGTCGCACCTTTGAGCCTTTGTACAGGGTCGAGGCTAATAATTCGAGAAAACATAAATTTGCCAAAGTCGAAACCTTGCAGAATTTGTTCCACTCAGAAATTGGCATAGGAGTACTCAGTCTATCGATCTTTAACCGAAAAATACCCATAGTCGCACCTTTGAACCTTTGTACAGGGTCGAGGCTAATAATTCGAGAAACATAAATTGGCCAAAGTCGAACACTTGCAGAATTTGTTCCACTCAGAAATTAGCATAGGAGTACTCAGTCTATCGATCTTTAACCGAAAAATACCCATAGTCGCACCTTTGAACCTTTGTACAGGGTCGAGGCTAATAATTCGAAAAATATAAATTGGCCAAAGTCGAACAAGTGCAGAATTTGTTCCACTCAGAAATTAGCATAGAAGTGTTTAGGCTATCGACCTTTAACCGAAAAATACCCATAGTCGCACCTTTGAGCCTTTGTGCAGGGTCGGTGCTAATAATTCGAGAAACATAAATTGGCCAAAGTCGAACACTTGCAGAATTTGTTCCACATCGAAATTGGCATAGGAGTACTCAGTCTATCGATCTTTAACCGAAAAATACCCATAGTCGCACCTTTGAACCTTTGTACAGGGTCGAGGCTAATAATTCGAAAAATATAAATTGGCCAAAGTCGAACAAGTGCAGAATTTGTTCCACTCAGAAATTAGCATAGAAGTGTTTAGGCTATCGACCTTTAACCGAAAAATGCCCATAGTCGCACCTTTGAGCCTTTGTGCAGGGTCGGTGCTAATAATTCGAGAAACATAAATTGGCCAAAGTCGAAACCTTGCCGAATTTGTTCCACATCGAAATTGGCATAGAAGTGTTTAGTCTATCGATCTTTAACCGAAAAATACCCATAGTCGCACCTTTGAGTCTTTGTACAGGGTCGAGGCTAATAATTCGAGAAACATAAATTGGCCAAAGTCGAACACTTGCAGAATTTGTTCCACTCAGAAATTAGCATAGGAGTACTCAGTCTATCGATCTTTAACCGAAAAATACCCATAGTCGCACCTTTGAACCTTTGTACAGGGTCGAGGCTAATAATTCGAGAAACATAAATTGGCCAACAAAGGTGCGACTATGGGTATTTTTCGGTTAAAGATCGATAGACTGAGTACTCCTATGATAATTTCTGAGTGGAACAAATTCTGCAAGGTTTCGACTTTGGCCAATTTATGTTTTCTCGAATTATTAGCCTCGACCCTGTACAAAGGCTCAAAGGTGCGACTATGGGTATTTTTCGGTTAAAGATCGATAGACTAAACACTTCTATGCCAATTTCGATGTGGAACAAATTCTGCAAGTGTTCGACTTTGGAGAATTTATGTTTCTCGAATTATTAGCCTCGACCCTGTACAAAGGTTCAAAGGTGCGACTATGGGTATTTTTCGGTTAAAGATCGATAGACTGAGTACTCCTATGCTAATTTCTGAGTGGAACAAATTCTGCAAGTGTTCGACTTTGGCCAATTTATGTTTTCTCGAATAACTGGCCTCGACCCTGTACAAAGGCTCAAAGGTGCGACTATGGGTATTTTTCGGTTAAAGATCGATGGACTAAACACTTCTATGCCAATTTCTGAGTGGAACAAATTCTGCAAGGTTTCGACTTTGGCCAATTTATGTTTTCTCGAATAACTGGCCTCGACCCTGCACAAAGGCTCAAAGGTGCGACTATGGGTATTTTTCGGTTAAAGGTCGATAGCTTAAACACTTCTATGCTAATTTCTGAGTGGAACAAATTCTGCACTTGTTCGACTTTGGCCAATTTATATTTTTCGAATTATTAGCCTCGACCCTGTACAAAGGTTCAAAGGTGCGACTACGGGTATTTTTCGGTTAAAGATCGATAGACTGAGTACTCCTATGCCAATTTCGATGTGGAACAAATTCTGCAAGTGTTCGACTTTGGCCAATTTATGTTTCTCGAATTATTAGTACCGACCCTGCACAAAGGCTCAAAGGTGCGACTATGGGTATTTTTCGGTTAAAGGTCGATAGCCTAAACACTTCTATGCTAATTTCTGAGTGGAAGAAATTCTGCACTTGTTCGACTTTGGCCAATTTATATTTTTCGAATTATTAGCCTCGACCCTGTACAAAGGTTCAAAGGTGCGACTATGGGTATTTTTCGGTTAAAGATCGATAGACTGAGTACTCCTATGCTAATTTCTGAGTGGAACAAATTCTGCAAGTGTTCGACTTTGGCCAATTTATGTTTCTCGAATTATTAGCCTCGACCCTGTACAAAGGTTCAAAGGTGCGACTATGGGTATTTTTCGGTTAAAGATCGATAGACTGAGTACTCCTATGCCAATTTCTGAGTGGAACAAATTCTGCAAGGTTTCGACTTTGGCAAATTTATGTTTTCTCGAATTATTAGCCTCGACCCTGTACAAAGGCTCAAAGGTGCGACTATGGGTATTTTTCGGTTAAAGATCGATGGACTAAACACTTCTATGCTAATTTCGATGTGGAACAAATTCTGCAAGTGTTCGACTTTGGCCAATTTATGTTTTCTCGAATTATTAGCCTCGACCCTGTACAAGGGCTCAAAGGTGCGACTATGGGTATTTTTCAGTTAAAGATCGTTAAACTAAACACTTCTATGCCAATTTCTGAGTGGAACAAATTCTGCAAGGTTTCGACTTTGGCCAATTTATATTTTTCGAATTATTAGCCTCGACCCTGTACAAAGGCTCAAAGGTGCGACTATGGGTATTTTTCGGTTAAAGATCGATAGACTAAACACTTCTATGCCAATTACGATGTGGAACAAATTCTGCTAGGTTTTGACTTTGGCCAATTTATGTTTTCTCGAATAACTGGCCTCGACCCTGTACCAAGGTTCAAAGGTGCGACTATGGGTATTTTTCGGTTAAAGATCGATTGACTGAGTACTCCTATGCTAATTTCTGAGTGGACCAAATTCTGCAAGTGTTCGACTTTGGCCGATTTATGTTTTCTCGAATTATTAGCCTCGACCCTGTACAAAGGTTCAAAGGTGCGACTATGGGTTTTTTTTCGGTTAAAGGTCGATAGACTAAACACTTCTATGATAATTTCTGAGTGGAACAAATTCTGCAAGGTTTTGACTTTGGCCAATTTATGTTTTCTCGAATTATTAGCTTCGACCCTGTACAAAGGCTCAAAGGTGCGACTATGGGTATTTTTCGGTTAAAGATCGATAGACTAAACACTTCTATGCCAATTTCGATGTGGAACAAATTCTGCAAGTGTTCGACTTTGGCTAATTTATGTTTCTCGAATTATTAGCCTCGACCCTGTACAAAGGTTCAAAGGTGCGACTATGGGTATTTTTCGGTTAAAGATCGATAGACTGAGTACTCCTATGCTAATTTCTGAGTGGAACAAATTCTGCAAGTGTTCGACTTTGGCCAATTTATGTTTTCTCGAATTATTAGCTTCGACCCTGTATAAAGGCTCAAAGGTGCGACTATGGGTATTTTTCAGTTAAAGATCGATAGACTAAACACTTCTATGCCAATTTCGATGTGGAACAAATTCTGCAAGTGTTCGACTTTGGCCAATTTATGTTTCTCGAATTATTAGCCTCGACCCTGTACAAAGGTTCAAAGGTGCGACTATGGGTATTTTTCGGTTAAAGATCGATAGACTGAGTACTCCTATGCCAATTTCTGAGTGGAACAAATTCTGCAGGGTTTCGACTTTGGCAAATTTATGTTTTCTCGAATTATTAGCCTCGACCCTGTACAAAGGCTCAAAGGTGCGACTATGGGTATTTTTCAGTTAAAGATCGTTAGACTAAACACTTCTATGCCAATTTCTGAGAGGAACAAATTCTGCAAGTGTTCGACTTTGGCTAATTTATGTTTTCTCGAATTATTAGCTTCGACCCTGTACAAAGGCTCAAAGGTGCGACTATGGGTATTTCTCGGTTAAAGATCGTTAGACTAAACACTTCTATGCCAATTTCTGAGTGGAACAAATTCTGCAAGGTTTCGACTTTGGCCAATTTATGTTTTCTCGAATAACTGGCCTCGACCCTGTACAAAGGCTCAAAGGTGCGACTATGGGTATTTTTCGGTTAAAGATCGATGGACTAAACACTTCTATGCTAATTTCGATATGGAACAAATTCTGCAAGGTTTCGACTTTGGCCAATTTATGTTTTCTCGAATTATTAGCCTCGACCCTGTACAAAGGCTCAAAGGTGCGACTATGGGTATTTTTCGGTTAAAGATCGATAGACTAAACACTTCTATGCTAATTTCTGAGTGGAACAAATTCTGCACTTGTTCGACTTTGGCCAATTTATATTTTTCGAATTATTAGCCTCGACCCTGTACAAATGCTCAAAGGTGCGACTATGGGTATTTTTCGGTTAAAGATCGATAGACTAAACACTTCTATGCCAATTACGATGTGGAACAAATTCTGCAAGGTTTCGACTTTGGCCAATTTATGTTTTCTCGAATAACTGGCCTCGACCCTGTACAAAGGCTCAAAGGTGCGACTATGGGTATTTTTCGGTTAAAGATCGATGGACTAAACACTTCTATGCTAATTTCGATGTGGAACAAATTCTGCAAGGTTTCGACTTTGGCCAATTTATGTTTTCTCGAATTATTAGCCTCGACCCTGTACAAAGACTCAAAGGTGCGACAATGGTTATTTTTCGGTTAAAGATCGATAGACTAAACACTTCTATGCCAATTTCGATTTGGAACAAATTCTGCAAGGTTTCGACTTTGGCCAATTTATGTTTTCTCGAATTATTAGCCTCGACCCTGTACAAAGGCTCAAAGGTGCGACTATGGGTATTTTTCGGTTAAAGATCGATAGATTAAACACTTCTATGCCAATTTCGATGTGGAACAAATTCTGCAAGTGTTCGACTTTGGCGAATTTATGTTTCTCGAATTATTAGCCTCGACCCTGTACAAAGGTTCAAAGGTGCGACTATGGGTATTTTTCGGTTAAAGATCGATAGACTGAGTACCCCTATGCCAATTTCTGAGTGGAACAAATTCTGCAAGGTTTCGACTTTGGCCAATTTATGTTTTCTCGAATTATTAGCCTCGACCCTGTACAAAGGTTCAAAGGTGCGACTATGGGTATTTTTCAGTTAAAGATCGTTAGACTAAACACTTCTATGCCAATTTCTGAGTGGAACAAATTCTGCAAGTGTTCGACTTTGGCCAATTTATGTTTCTCGAATTATTAGCCTCGACCCTGTACAAAGGTTCAAAGGTGCGACTATGGGTATTTTTCGGTTAAAGATCGATAGACTGAGTACTCCTATGCTAATTTCTGAGTGGAACAAATTCTGCAAGTGTTCGACTTTGGCCAATTTATGTTTTCTCGAATTATTAGCTTCGACCCTGTATAAAGGCTCAAAGGTGCGACTATGGGTATTTTTCAGTTAAAGATTGATAGACTAAACACTTCTATGCCAATTTCGATGTGGAACAAATTCTGCAAGTGTTCGACTTTGGCCAATTTATGTTTCTCGAATTATTAGCCTCGACCCTGTACAAAGGTTCAAAGGTGCGACTATGGGTATTTTTCGGTTAAAGATCGATAGACTGAGTACTCCTATGCCAATTTCTGAGTGGAACAAATTCTGCAAGGTTTCGACTTTGGCAAATTTATGTTTTCTCGAATTATTAGCCTCGACCCTGTACAAAGGCTCAAAGGTGCGACTATGGGTATTTTTCAGTTAAAGATCGTTAGACTAAACACTTCTATGCCAATTTCTGAGTGGAACAAATTCTGCAAGTGTTCGACTTTGGCCAATTTATGTTTTCTCGAATTATTAGCTTCGACCCTGTACAAAGGCTCAAAGGTGCGACTATGGGTATTTCTCGGTTAAAGATCGTTAGACTAAATACTTCTATGCCAATTTCTGAGTGGAACAAATTCTGCAAGGTTTCGACTTTGGCCAATTTATGTTTTCTCGAATAACTGGCCTCGACCCTGTACAAAGGCTCAAAGGTGCGACTATGGGTATTTTTCGGTTAAAGATCGATGGACTAAACACTTTTATGCTAATTTCGATGTGGAACAAATTCTGCAAGTGTTCGACTTTGGCCAATTTATGTTTTCTCGAATTATTAGCCTCGACCCTGTACAAAGGCTCAAAGGTGCGACTATGGGTATTTTTCAGTTAAAGATCGTTAAACTAAACACTTCTATGCCAATTTCTGAGTGGAACAAATTCTGCAAGGTTTCGACTTTGGCCAATTTATGTTTTCTCGAATTATTAGCATCGACCCTGTACAAAGGCTCAAAGGTGCGACTATGGGTATTTTTCGGTTAAAGGTCGATAGACTAAACACTTCTATGCTAATTTCTGAGTGGAACAAATTCTGCAAGGTTTCGACTTTGGCCAATTTATGTTTTCTCGAATTATTAGCATCGACCCTGTACAAAGGCTCAAAGGTGCGACTATGGGTATTTTTCGGTTAAAGGTCGATAGACTAAACACTTCTATGCCAATTTCTGAGTGGAACAAATTCTGCAAGGTTTCGACTTTGGCCAATTTATGTTTTCTCGAATTATTAGCATCGACCCTGTACAAAGGCTCAAAGGTGCGACTATGGGTATTTTTCGGTTAAAGATCGATAGACTAAACACTTCTATGCCAATTACGATGTGGAACAAATTCTGCAAGGTTTTGACTTTGGCCAATTTATGTTTTCTCGAATAACTGGCCTCGACCCTGTACAAAGGTTCAAAGGTGCGACTATGGGTATTTTTCGGTTAAAGATCGATAGACTGAGTACTCCTATGATAATTTCTGAGTGGAACAAATTCTGCAAGGTTTCGACTTTGGCCAATTTATGTTTTCTCGAATTATTAGCCTCGACCCTGTACAAAGGTTCAAAGGTGCGACTATGGGTATTTTTCAGTTAAAGATCGATAGACTGAGTACCCCTATGCCAATTTCTGAGTGGAACAAATTCTGCAAGGTTTCGACTTTGGCCAATTTATGTTTTCTCGAATTATTAGCCTCGACCCTGTACAAAGGTTCAAAGGTGCGACTATGGGTATTTTTCAGTTAAAGATCGTTAGACTAAACACTTCTATGCCAATTTCTGAGTGGAACAAATTCTGCAAGTGTTCGACTTTGGCCAATTTATGTTTCTCGAATTATTAGCCTCGACCCTGTACAAAGGTTCAAAGGTGCGACTATGGGTATTTTTCGGTTAAAGATCGATAGACTGAGTACTCCTATGCTAATTTCTGAGTGGAACAAATTCTGCAAGTGTTCGACTTTGGCCAATTTATGTTTTCTCGAATTATTAGCTTCGACCCTGTATAAAGGCTCAAAGGTGCGACTATGGGTATTTTTCAGTTAAAGATTGATAGACTAAACACTTCTATGCCAATTTCGATGTGGAACAAATTCTGCAAGTGTTCGACTTTGGCCAATTTATGTTTCTCGAATTATTAGCCTCGACCCTGTACAAAGGTTCAAAGGTGCGACTATGGGTATTTTTCGGTTAAAGATCGATAGACTGAGTACTCCTATGCCAATTTCTGAGTGGAACAAATTCTGCAAGGTTTCGACTTTGGCAAATTTATGTTTTCTCGAATTATTAGCCTCGACCCTGTACAAAGGCTCAAAGGTGCGACTATGGGTATTTTTCAGTTAAAGATCGTTAGACTAAACACTTCTATGCCAATTTCTGAGTGGAACAAATTCTGCAAGTGTTCGACTTTGGCTAATTTATGTTTTCTCGAATTATTAGCTTCGACCCTGTACAAAGGCTCAAAGGTGCGACTATGGGTATTTCTCGGTTAAAGATCGTTAGACTAAATACTTCTATGCCAATTTCTGAGTGGAACAAATTCTGCAAGGTTTCGACTTTGGCCAATTTATGTTTTCTCGAATAACTGGCCTCGACCCTGTACAAAGGCTCAAAGGTGCGACTATGGGTATTTTTCGGTTAAAGATCGATGGACTAAACACTTTTATGCTAATTTCGATGTGGAACAAATTCTGCAAGTGTTCGACTTTGGCCAATTTATGTTTTCTCGAATTATTAGCCTCGACCCTGTACAAAGGCTCAAAGGTGCGACTATGGGTATTTTTCAGTTAAAGATCGTTAAACTAAACACTTCTATGCCAATTTCTGAGTGGAACAAATTCTGCAAGGTTTCGACTTTGGCCAATTTATGTTTTCTCGAATTATTAGCATCGACCCTGTACAAAGGCTCAAAGGTGCGACTATGGGTATTTTTCGGTTAAAGGTCGATAGACTAAACACTTCTATGCTAATTTCTGAGTGGAACAAATTCTGCACTTGTTCGACTTTGGCCAATTTATATTTTTCGAATTATTAGCCTCGACCCTGTACAAAGGCTCAAAGGTGCGACTATGGGTATTTTTCGGTTAAAGATCGATAGACTAAACACTTCTATGCCAATTACGATGTGGAACAAATTCTGCAAGGTTTTGACTTTGGCCAATTTATGTTTTCTCGAATAACTGGCCTCGACCCTGTACAAAGGTTCAAAGGTGCGACTATGGGTATTTTTCGGTTAAAGATCGATAGACTGAGTACTCCTATGATAATTTCTGAGTGGAACAAATTCTGCAAGGTTTCGACTTTGGCCAATTTATGTTTTCTCGAATTATTAGCCTCGACCCTGTACAAAGGCTCAAAGGTGCGACTATGGGTATTTTTCGGTTAAAGATCGATAGACTAAACACTTCTATGCCAATTTCGATGTGGAACAAATTCTGCAAGTGTTCGACTTTGGCGAATTTATGTTTCTCGAATTATTAGCCTCGACCCTGTACAAAGGTTCAAAGGTGCGACTATGGGTATTTTTCGGTTAAAGATCGATAGACTAAACACTTCTATGCCAATTTCGATGTGGAACAAATTCTGCAAGTGTTCGACTTTGGCCAATTTATGTTTTCTCGAATTATTAGCCTCGACCCTGTACAAAGGCTCAAAGGTGCGACTATGGGTATTTTTCAGTTAAAGATCGTTAAACTAAACACTTCTATGCCAATTTCTGAGTGGAACAAATTCTGCAAGGTTTCGACTTTGGCCAATTTATGTTTTCTCGAATTATTAGCATCGACCCTGTACAAAGGCTCAAAGGTGCGACTATGGGTATTTTTCGGTTAAAGGTCGATAGACTAAACACTTCTATGCTAATTTCTGAGTGGAACAAATTCTGCACTTGTTCGACTTTGGCCAATTTATATTTTTCGAATTATTAGCCTCGACCCTGTACAAAGGCTCAAAGGTGCGACTATGGGTATTTTTCGGTTAAAGATCGATAGACTAAACACTTCTATGCCAATTACGATGTGGAACAAATTCTGCAAGGTTTTGACTTTGGCCAATTTATGTTTTCTCGAATAACTGGCCTCGACCCTGTACAAAGGTTCAAAGGTGCGACTATGGGTATTTTTCGGTTAAAGATCGATAGACTGAGTACTCCTATGATAATTTCTGAGTGGAACAAATTCTGCAAGGTTTCGACTTTGGCCAATTTATGTTTTCTCGAATTATTAGCCTCGACCCTGTACAAAGGCTCAAAGGTGCGACTATGGGTATTTTTCGGTTAAAGATCGATAGACTAAACACTTCTATGCCAATTTCGATGTGGAACAAATTCTGCAAGTGTTCGACTTTGGCGAATTTATGTTTCTCGAATTATTAGCCTCGACCCTGTACAAAGGTTCAAAGGTGCGACTATGGGTATTTTTCGGTTAAAGATCGATAGACTAAACACTTCTATGCCAATTTCGATGTGGAACAAATTCTGCAAGTGTTCGACTTTGGCCAATTTATGTTTTCTCGAATTATTAGCCTCGACCCTGTACAAAGGCTCAAAGGTGCGACTATGGGTATTTTTCAGTTAAAGATCGTTAAACTAAACACTTCTATGCCAATTTCTGAGTGGAACAAATTCTGCAAGGTTTCGACTTTGGCCAATTTATGTTTTCTCGAATTATTAGCATCGACCCTGTACAAAGGCTCAAAGGTGCGACTATGGGTATTTTTCGGTTAAAGGTCGATAGACTAAACACTTCTATGCTAATTTCTGAGTGGAACAAATTCTGCACTTGTTCGACTTTGGCCAATTTATATTTTTCGAATTATTAGCCTCGACCCTGTACAAAGGCTCAAAGGTGCGACTATGGGTATTTTTCGGTTAAAGATCGATAGACTAAACACTTCTATGCCAATTACGATGTGGAACAAATTCTGCAAGGTTTTGACTTTGGCCAATTTATGTTTTCTCGAATAACTGGCCTCGACCCTGTACAAAGGTTCAAAGGTGCGACTATGGGTATTTTTCGGTTAAAGATCGATAGACTGAGTACTCCTATGATAATTTCTGAGTGGAACAAATTCTGCAAGGTTTCGACTTTGGCCAATTTATGTTTTCTCGAATTATTAGCCTCGACCCTGTACAAAGGCTCAAAGGTGCGACTATGGGTATTTTTCGGTTAAAGATCGATAGACTAAACACTTCTATGCCAATTTCGATGTGGAACAAATTCTGCAAGTGTTCGACTTTGGCGAATTTATGTTTCTCGAATTATTAGCCTCGACCCTGTACAAAGGTTCAAAGGTGCGACTATGGGTTTTTTTTCGGTTAAAGGTCGATAGACTAAACACTTCTATGATAATTTCTGAGTGGAACAAATTCTGCAAGGTTTCGACTTTGGCCAATTTATGTTTTCTCGAATTATTAGCTTCGACCCTGTACAAAGGCTCAAAGGTGCGACTATGGGTATTTTTCGGTTAAAGATCGATAGACTAAACACTTCTATGCCAATTTCGATGTGGAACAAATTCTGCAAGTGTTCGACTTTGGCTAATTTATGTTTCTCGAATTATTAGCCTCGACCCTGTACAAAGGTTCAAAGGTGCGACTATGGGTATTTTTCGGTTAAAGATCGATAGACTGAGTACTCCTATGCTAATTTCTGAGTGGAACAAATTCTGCAAGTGTTCGACTTTGGCCAATTTATGTTTTCTCGAATTATTAGCTTCGACCCTGTATAAAGGCTCAAAGGTGCGACTATGGGTATTTTTCAGTTAAAGATCGATAGACTAAACACTTCTATGCCAATTTCGATGTGGAACAAATTCTGCAAGTGTTCGACTTTGGCCAATTTATGTTTCTCGAATTATTAGCCTCGACCCTGTACAAAGGTTCAAAGGTGCGACTATGGGTATTTTTCGGTTAAAGATCGATAGACTGAGTACTCCTATGCCAATTTCTGAGTGGAACAAATTCTGCAAGGTTTCGACTTTGGCAAATTTATGTTTTCTCGAATTATTAGCCTCGACCCTGTACAAAGGCTCAAAGGTGCGACTATGGGTATTTTTCAGTTAAAGATCGATAGACTAAACACTTCTATGCCAATTTCGATGTGGAACAAATTCTGCAAGTGTTCGACTTTGGCCAATTTATGTTTCTCGAATTATTAGCCTCGACCCTGTACAAAGGTTCAAAGGTGCGACTATGGGTATTTTTCGGTTAAAGATCGATAGACTGAGTACTCCTATGATAATTTCTGAGTGGAACAAATTCTGCAAGGTTTCGACTTTGGCCAATTTATGTTTTCTCGAATAACTGGCCTCGACCCTGTACAAAGGCTCAAAGGTGCGACTATGGGTATTTTTCAGTTAAAGATCGATAGACTAAACACTTCTATGCCAATTTCGATGTGGAACAAATTCTGCAAGTGTTCGAATTTGGCCAATTTATGTTTCTCGAATTATTAGCCTCGACCCTGTACAAAGGTTCAAAGGTGCGACTATGGGTATTTTTCGGTTAAAGATCGATAGACTGAGTACTCCTATGATAATTTCTGAGTGGAACAAATTCTGCAAGGTTTCGACTTTGGCCAATTTATGTTTTCTCGAATTATTAGCTTCGACCCTGTACAAAGGCTCAAAGGTGCGACTATGGGTATTTTTCGGTTAAAGATCGATAGACTAAACACTTCTATGCCAATTACGATGTGGAACAAATTCTGCAAGGTTTTGACTTTGGCCAATTTATGTTTTCTCGAATAACTGGCCTCGACCCTGTACAAAGGTTCAAAGGTGCGACTATGGGTATTTTTCGGTTAAAGATCGATAGACTGAGTACTCCTATGATAATTTCTGAGTGGAACAAATTCTGCAAGGTTTCGACTTTGGCCAATTTATGTTTTCTCGAATTATTAGCCTCGACCCTGTACAAATGCTCAAAGGTGCGACTATGGGTATTTTTCGGTTAAAGATCGATAGACTAAACACTTCTATGCCAATTTCGATGTGGAACAAATTCTGCAAGTGTTCGACTTTGGCGAATTTATGTTTCTCGAATTATTAGCCTCGACCCTGTACAAAGGTTCAAAGGTGCGACTATGGGTATTTTTCGGTTAAAGATCGATAGACTAAACACTTCTATGCCAATTTCGATGTGGAACAAATTCTGCAAGTGTTCGACTTTGGCCAATTTATGTTTTCTCGAATTATTAGCCTCGACCCTGTACAAAGGCTCAAAGGTGCGACTATGGGTATTTTTCAGTTAAAGATCGTTAAACTAAACACTTCTATGCCAATTTCTGAGTGGAACAAATTCTGCAAGGTTTCGACTTTGGCCAATTTATGTTTTCTCGAATTATTAGCATCGACCCTGTACAAAGGCTCAAAGGTGCGACTATGGGTATTTTTCGGTTAAAGGTCGATAGACTAAACACTTCTATGCTAATTTCTGAGTGGAACAAATTCTGCACTTGTTCGACTTTGGCCAATTTATATTTTTCGAATTATTAGCCTCGACCCTGTACAAAGGCTCAAAGGTGCGACTATGGGTATTTTTCGGTTAAAGATCGATAGACTAAACACTTCTATGCCAATTACGATGTGGAACAAATTCTGCAAGGTTTTGACTTTGGCCAATTTATGTTTTCTCGAATAACTGGCCTCGACCCTGTACAAAGGTTCAAAGGTGCGACTATGGGTATTTTTCGGTTAAAGATCGATAGACTGAGTACTCCTATGATAATTTCTGAGTGGAACAAATTCTGCAAGGTTTCGACTTTGGCCAATTTATGTTTTCTCGAATTATTAGCCTCGACCCTGTACAAAGGCTCAAAGGTGCGACTATGGGTATTTTTCGGTTAAAGATCGATAGACTAAACACTTCTATGCCAATTTCGATGTGGAACAAATTCTGCAAGTGTTCGACTTTGGCGAATTTATGTTTCTCGAATTATTAGCCTCGACCCTGTACAAAGGTTCAAAGGTGCGACTATGGGTATTTTTCGGTTAAAGATCGATAGACTAAACACTTCTATGCCAATTTCGATGTGGAACAAATTCTGCAAGTGTTCGACTTTGGCCAATTTATGTTTTCTCGAATTATTAGCCTCGACCCTGTACAAAGGCTCAAAGGTGCGACTATGGGTATTTTTCAGTTAAAGATCGTTAAACTAAACACTTCTATGCCAATTTCTGAGTGGAACAAATTCTGCAAGGTTTCGACTTTGGCCAATTTGTGTTTTCTCGAATTATTAGCATCGACCCTGTACAAAGGCTCAAAGGTGCGACTATGGGTATTTTTCGGTTAAAGGTCGATAGACTAAACACTTCTATGCTAATTTCTGAGTGGAACAAATTCTGCACTTGTTCGACTTTGGCCAATTTATATTTTTCGAATTATTAGCCTCGACCCTGTACAAAGGCTCAAAGGTGCGACTATGGGTATTTTTCGGTTAAAGATCGATAGACTAAACACTTCTATGCCAATTACGATGTGGAACAAATTCTGCAAGGTTTTGACTTTGGCCAATTTATGTTTTCTCGAATAACTGGCCTCGACCCTGTACAAAGGTTCAAAGGTGCGACTATGGGTATTTTTCGGTTAAAGATCGATAGACTGAGTACTCCTATGATAATTTCTGAGTGGAACAAATTCTGCAAGGTTTCGACTTTGGCCAATTTATGTTTTCTCGAATTATTAGCCTCGACCCTGTACAAAGGCTCAAAGGTGCGACTATGGGTATTTTTCGGTTAAAGATCGATAGACTAAACACTTCTATGCCAATTTCGATGTGGAACAAATTCTGCAAGTGTTCGACTTTGGCGAATTTATGTTTCTCGAATTATTAGCCTCGACCCTGTACAAAGGTTCAAAGGTGCGACTATGGGTTTTTTTTCGGTTAAAGGTCGATAGACTAAACACTTCTATGATAATTTCTGAGTGGAACAAATTCTGCAAGGTTTCGACTTTGGCCAATTTATGTTTTCTCGAATTATTAGCTTCGACCCTGTACAAAGGCTCAAAGGTGCGACTATGGGTATTTTTCGGTTAAAGATCGATAGACTAAACACTTCTATGCCAATTTCGATGTGGAACAAATTCTGCAAGTGTTCGACTTTGGCTAATTTATGTTTCTCGAATTATTAGCCTCGACCCTGTACAAAGGTTCAAAGGTGCGACTATGGGTATTTTTCGGTTAAAGATCGATAGACTGAGTACTCCTATGCTAATTTCTGAGTGGAACAAATTCTGCAAGTGTTCGACTTTGGCCAATTTATGTTTTCTCGAATTATTAGCTTCGACCCTGTATAAAGGCTCAAAGGTGCGACTATGGGTATTTTTCAGTTAAAGATCGATAGACTAAACACTTCTATGCCAATTTCGATGTGGAACAAATTCTGCAAGTGTTCGACTTTGGCCAATTTATGTTTCTCGAATTATTAGCCTCGACCCTGTACAAAGGTTCAAAGGTGCGACTATGGGTATTTTTCGGTTAAAGATCGATAGACTGAGTACTCCTATGCCAATTTCTGAGTGGAACAAATTCTGCAAGGTTTCGACTTTGGCAAATTTATGTTTTCTCGAATTATTAGCCTCGACCCTGTACAAAGGCTCAAAGGTGCGACTATGGGTATTTTTCAGTTAAAGATCGATAGACTAAACACTTCTATGCCAATTTCGATGTGGAACAAATTCTGCAAGTGTTCGACTTTGGCCAATTTATGTTTCTCGAATTATTAGCCTCGACCCTGTACAAAGGTTCAAAGGTGCGACTATGGGTATTTTTCGGTTAAAGATCGATAGACTGAGTACTCCTATGATAATTTCTGAGTGGAACAAATTCTGCAAGGTTTCGACTTTGGCCAATTTATGTTTTCTCGAATAACTGGCCTCGACCCTGTACAAAGGCTCAAAGGTGCGACTATGGGTATTTTTCAGTTAAAGATCGATAGACTAAACACTTCTATGCCAATTTCGATGTGGAACAAATTCTGCAAGTGTTCGAATTTGGCCAATTTATGTTTCTCGAATTATTAGCCTCGACCCTGTACAAAGGTTCAAAGGTGCGACTATGGGTATTTTTCGGTTAAAGATCGATAGACTGAGTACTCCTATGATAATTTCTGAGTGGAACAAATTCTGCAAGGTTTCGACTTTGGCCAATTTATGTTTTCTCGAATTATTAGCTTCGACCCTGTACAAAGGCTCAAAGGTGCGACTATGGGTATTTTTCGGTTAAAGATCGATAGACTAAACACTTCTATGCCAATTTCGATGTGGAACAAATTCTGCAAGTGTTCGACTTTGGCCAATTTATGTTTCTCGAATTATTAGCCTCGACCCTGTACAAAGGTTCAAAGGTGCGACTATGGGTATTTTTCGGTTAAAGATCGATAGACTGAGTACTCCTATGCTAATTTCTGAGTGGAACAAATTCTGCAAGTGTTCGACTTTGGCCAATTTATGTTTTCTCGAATTATTAGCTTCGACCCTGTATAAAGGCTCAAAGGTGCGACTATGGGTATTTTTCAGTTAAAGATCGATAGACTAAACACTTCTATGCCAATTTCGATGTGGAACAAATTCTGCAAGTGTTCGACTTTGGCCAATTTATGTTTCTCGAATTATTAGCCTCGACCCTGTACAAAGGTTCAAAGGTGCGACTATGGGTATTTTTCGGTTAAAGATCGATAGACTGAGTACTCCTATGCCAATTTCTGAGTGGAACAAATTCTGCAAGGTTTCGACTTTGGCAAATTTATGTTTTCTCGAATTATTAGCCTCGACCCTGTACAAAGGCTCAAAGGTGCGACTATGGGTATTTTTCAGTTAAAGATCGATAGACTAAACACTTCTATGCCAATTTCGATGTGGAACAAATTCTGCAAGTGTTCGACTTTGGCCAATTTATGTTTCTCGAATTATTAGCCTCGACCCTGTACAAAGGTTCAAAGGTGCGACTATGGGTATTTTTCGGTTAAAGATCGATAGACTGAGTACTCCTATGATAATTTCTGAGTGGAACAAATTCTGCAAGGTTTCGACTTTGGCCAATTTATGTTTTCTCGAATAACTGGCCTCGACCCTGTACAAAGGCTCAAAGGTGCGACTATGGGTATTTTTCAGTTAAAGATCGATAGACTAAACACTTCTATGCCAATTTCGATGTGGAACAAATTCTGCAAGTGTTCGACTTTGGCAAATTTATGTTTTCTCGAATTATTAGCCTCGACCCTGTACAAAGGTTCAAAGGTGCGACTATGGGTATTTTTCGGTTAAAGATCGATAGACTGAGTACTCCTATGATAATTTCTGAGTGGAACAAATTCTGCAAGGTTTCGACATTGGCCAATTTATGTTTTCTCGAATAACTGGCCTCGACCCTGTACAAAGGCTCAAAGGTGCGACTATGGGTATTTTTCAGTTAAAGATCGATAGACTAAACACTTCTATGCCAATTTCGATGTGGAACAAATTCTGCAAGTGTTCGACTTTGGCAAATTTATGTTTTCTCGAATTATTAGCCTCGACCCTGTACAAAGGCTCAAAGGTGCGACTATGGGTATTTTTCAGTTAAAGATCGATAGACTAAACACTTCTATGCCAATTTCGATGTGGAACAAATTCTGCAAGTGTTCGACTTTGGCCAATTTATGTTTCTCGAATTATTAGCCTCGACCCTGTACAAAGGTTCAAAGGTGCGACTATGGGTATTTTTCGGTTAAAGATCGATAGACTGAGTACTCCTATGATAATTTCTGAGTGGAACAAATTCTGCAAGGTTTCGACTTTGGCCAATTTATGTTTTCTCGAATAACTGGCCTCGACCCTGTACAAAGGCTCAAAGGTGCGACTATGGGTATTTTTCAGTTAAAGATCGATAGACTAAACACTTCTATGCCAATTTCGATGTGGAACAAATTCTGCAAGTGTTCGAATTTGGCCAATTTATGTTTCTCGAATTATTAGCCTCGACCCTGTACAAAGGTTCAAAGGTGCGACTATGGGTATTTTTCGGTTAAAGATCGATAGACTGAGTACTCCTATGATAATTTCTGAGTGGAACAAATTCTGCAAGGTTTCGACTTTGGCCAATTTATGTTTTCTCGAATTATTAGCTTCGACCCTGTACAAAGGCTCAAAGGTGCGACTATGGGTATTTTTCGGTTAAAGATCGATAGACTAAACACTTCTATGCCAATTTCGATGTGGAACAAATTCTGCAAGTGTTCGACTTTGGCCAATTTATGTTTCTCGAATTATTAGCCTCGACCCTGTACAAAGGTTCAAAGGTGCGACTATGGGTATTTTTCGGTTAAAGATCGATAGACTGAGTACTCCTATGCTAATTTCTGAGTGGAACAAATTCTGCAAGTGTTCGACTTTGGCCAATTTATGTTTTCTCGAATTATTAGCTTCGACCCTGTATAAAGGCTCAAAGGTGCGACTATGGGTATTTTTCAGTTAAAGATCGATAGACTGAGTACTCCTATGCTAATTTCTGAGTGGAACAAATTCTGCAAGTGTTCGACTTTGGCCAATTTATGTTTTCTCGAATTATTAGCCTCGACCCTGTACAAAGGCTCAAAGGTGCGACTATGGGTATTTTTCAGTTAAAGATCGATAGACTAAACACTTCTATGCCAATTTCGATGTGGAACAAATTCTGCAAGTGTTCGACTTTGGCCAATTTATGTTTCTCGAATTATTAGCCTCGACCCTGTACAAAGGTTCAAAGGTGCGACTATGGGTATTTTTCGGTTAAAGATCGATAGACTGAGTACTCCTATGATAATTTCTGAGTGGAACAAATTCTGCAAGGTTTCGACTTTGGCCAATTTATGTTTTCTCGAATAACTGGCCTCGACCCTGTACAAAGGCTCAAAGGTGCGACTATGGGTATTTTTCAGTTAAAGATCGATAGACTAAATACTTCTATGCCAATTTCGATGTGGAACAAATTCTGCAAGTGTTCGAATTTGGCCAATTTATGTTTCTCGAATTATTAGCCTCAACCCTGTACAAAGGTTCAAAGGTGCGACTATGGGTATTTTTCGGTTAAAGATCGATAGACTGAGTACTCCTATGATAATTTCTGAGTGGAACAAATTCTGCAAGGTTTCGACTTTGGCCAATTTATGTTTTCTCGAATTATTAGCTTCGACCCTGTACAAAGGCTCAAAGGTGCGACTATGGGTATTTTTCGGTTAAAGATCGATAGACTAAACACTTCTATGCCAATTTCGATGTGGAACAAATTCTGCAAGTGTTCGACTTTGGCCAATTTATGTTTCTCGAATTATTAGCCTCGACCCTGTACAAAGGTTCAAAGGTGCGACTATGGGTATTTTTCGGTTAAAGATCGATAGACTGAGTACTCCTATGCTAATTTCTGAGTGGAACAAATTCTGCAAGTGTTCGACTTTGGCCAATTTATGTTTCTCGAATTATTGCCTCGACCCTGTACAAAGGCTCAAAGGTTCGACTATGGGTATTTTTCGGTTAAAGATCGATAGACTAAACACTTCTATGCCAATTTCTGAGTGGAACAAATTCTGCAAGGTTTCGACTTTGGCAAATTTATGTTTTCTCGAATTATTAGCCTCGACCCTACAAAGGCTCAAAGGTGCGACTATGGGTATTTTTCAGTTAAAGATCGTTAGACTAAACCCTTCTATGCCAATTTCTGAGTGGAACAAATTCTGCAAGGTTTCGACTTTGGCCAATTTATGTTTTCTCGAATTATTAGCCTCGACCCTGTACAAAGGTTCAAAGGTGCGACTATGGGTATTTTTCGGGTAAAGATCGATAGACTGAATACTCCTATGCCAATTTATAAGTGGATCAAATTCTGCAAGGTTTCGACTTTGGCCAATTTATGTTTTCTCGAATTATTAGCCTCGACCCTGTACAAAGGGTCAAAGGTGCGACTATGGGTATTTTTCGGTTAAAGGTAGATAGACTAAACACTTCTATGCTAATTTCGATGTGGAACAAATTCTGCAAGTGTTCGACTTTGGCCAATTTATGTTTTCTCGAATTATTAGCCTCGACCCTGTACAAAGACTCAAAGGTGCGACTATGGGTATTTTTCGGTTAAAGATCTATAGACTAAACACTTCTATGCCAATTTCGATGTGGAACAAATTCTGCAAGTGTTCGACTGGCCAATTTATGTTTCTCGAATTATTAGCACCGACCCTGCACAAAGGCTCAAAGGTGCGACTATGGGTATTTTTCGGTTAAAGGTCGATAGCCTAAACACTTCTATGCTAATTTCTGAGTGGAACAAATTCTGCACTTGTTCGACTTTGGCCAATTTATATTTTTCGAATTATTAGCCTCGACCCTGTACAAAGGTTCAAAGGTGCGACTACGGGTATTTTTCGGTTAAAGATCGATAGACTGAGTACTCCTATGCCAATTTCGATGTGGAACAAATTCTGCAAGTGTTCGACTTTGGCCAATTTATGTTTCTCGAATTATTAGCACCGACCCTGCACAAAGGCTCAAAGGTGCGACTATGGGTATTTTTCGGTTAAAGGTCGATAGCCTAAACACTTCTATGCTAATTTCTGAGTGGAACAAATTCTGCACTTGTTCGACTTTGGCCAATTTATATTTTTCGAATTATTAGCCTCGACCCTGTACAAAGGTTCAAAGGTGCGACTATGGGTATTTTTCGGTTAAAGATCGATAGACTGAGTACTCCTATGCTAATTTCTGAGTGGAACAAATTCTGCAAGTGTTCGACTTTGGCCAATTTATGTTTCTCGAATTATTAGCCTCGACCCTGTACAAAGGTTCAAAGGTGCGACTATGGGTATTTTTCGGTTAAAGATCGATAGACTGAGTACTCCTATGCCAATTTCTGAGTGGAACAAATTCTGCAAGGTTTCGACTTTGGCAAATTTATGTTTTCTCGAATTATTAGCCTCGACCCTGTACAAAGGCTCAAAGGTGCGACTATGGGTATTTTTCGGTTAAAGATCGATGGACTAAACACTTCTATGCTAATTTCGATGTGGAACAAATTCTGCAAGTGTTCGACTTTGGCCAATTTATGTTTTCTCGAATTATTAGCCTCGACCCTGTACAAAGGCTCAAAGGTGCGACTATGGGTATTTTTCAGTTAAAGATCGTTAAACTAAACACTTCTATGCCAATTTCTGAGTGGAACAAATTCTGCAAGGTTTCGACTTTGGCCAATTTATTTTTTCTCGAATTATTAGCATCGACCCTGTACAAAGGCTCAAAGGTGTGACTATGGGTATTTTTCGGTTAAAGGTCGATAGACTAAACACTTCTATGCTAATTTCTGAGTGGAACAAATTCTGCACTTGTTCGACTTTGGCCAATTTATATTTTTCGAATTATTAGCCTCGACCCTGTACAAAGGCTCAAAGGTGCGACTATGGGTATTTTTCGGTTAAAGATCGATAGACTAAACACTTCTATGCCAATTACGATGTGGAACAAATTCTGCAAGGTTTTGACTTTGGCCAATTTATGTTTTCTCGAATAACTGGCCTCGACCCTGTACAAAGGTTCAAAGGTGCGACTATGGGTATTTTTCGGTTAAAGATCGATAGACTGAGTACTCCTATGATAATTTCTGAGTGGAACAAATTCTGCAAGGTTTCGACTTTGGCCAATTTATGTTTTCTCGAATTATTAGCCTCGACCATGTACAAAGGCTCAAAGGTGCGACTATGGGTATTTTTCGGTTAAAGATCGATAGACTAAACACTTCTATGCCAATTTCGATGTGGAACAAATTCTGCAAGTGTTCGACTTTGGCGAATTTATGATTCTCGAATTATTAGCCTCGACCCTGTACCAAGGTTCAATGGTGCGACTATGGGTATTTTTCGGTTAAAGATCGATTGACTGAGTACTCCTATGCTAATTTCTGAGTGGACCAAATTCTGCAAGTGTTCGACTTTGGCCAATTTATGTTTTCTCGAATTATTAGCCTCGACCCTGTACAAAGGTTCAAAGGTGCGACTATGGGTTTTTTTTCGGTTAAAGGTCGATAGACTAAACACTTCTATGATAATTTCTGAGTGGAACAAATTCTGCAAGGTTTCGACTTTGGCCAATTTATGTTTTCTCGAATTATTAGCTTCGACCCTGTACAAAGGCTCAAAGGTGCGACTATGGGTATTTTTCGGTTAAAGATCGATAGACTAAACACTTCTATGCCAATTTCGATGTGGAACAAATTCTGCAAGTGTTCGACTTTGACTTTGGCCAATTTATGTTTTCTCGAATAACTGGCCTCGACCCTGTACAAAGGTTCAAAGGTGCGACTATGGGTATTTTTCGGTTAAAGATCGATAGACTGAGTACTCCTATGATAATTTCTGAGTGGAACAAATTCTGCAAGGTTTCGACTTTGGCCAATTTATGTTTTCTCGAATTATTAGCCTCGACCCTGTACAAAGGCTCAAAGGTGCGACTATGGGTATTTTTCGGTTAAAGATCGATAGACTAAACACTTCTATGCCAATTTCGATGTGGAACAAATTTTGCAAGTGTTCGACTTTGGCGAATTTATGTTTCTCGAATTATTAGCCTCGACCCTGTACAAAGGTTCAAAGGTGCGACTATGGGTTTTTTTTCGGTTAAAGGTCGATAGACTAAACACTTCTATGATAATTTCTGAGTGGAACAAATTCTGCAAGGTTTCGACTTTGGCCAATTTATGTTTTCTCGAATTATTAGCTTCGACCCTGTACAAAGGCTCAAAGGTGCGACTATGGGTATTTTTCGGTTAAAGATCGATAGACTAAACACTTCTATGCCAATTTCGATGTGGAACAAATTCTGCAAGTGTTCGACTTTGGCTAATTTATGTTTCTCGAATTATTAGCCTCGACCCTGTACAAAGGTTCAAAGGTGCGACTATGGGTATTTTTCGGTTAAAGATCGATAGACTGAGTACTCCTATGCTAATTTCTGAGTGGAACAAATTCTGCAAGTGTTCGACTTTGGCCAATTTATGTTTTCTCGAATTATTAGCTTCGACCCTGTATAAAGGCTCAAAGGTGCGACTATGGGTATTTTTCAGTTAAAGATCGATAGACTAAACACTTCTATGCCAATTTCGATGTGGAACAAATTCTGCAAGTGTTCGACTTTGGCCAATTTATGTTTCTCGAATTATTAGCCTCGACCCTGTACAAAGGTTCAAAGGTGCGACTATGGGTATTTTTCGGTTAAAGATCGATAGACTGAGTACTCCTATGCCAATTTCTGAGTGGAACAAATTCTGCAAGGTTTCGACTTTGGCAAATTTATGTTTTCTCGAATTATTAGCCTCGACCCTGTACAAAGGCTCAAAGGTGCGACTATGGGTATTTTTCAGTTAAAGATCGATAGACTAAACACTTCTATGCCAATTTCGATGTGGAACAAATTCTGCAAGTGTTCGACTTTGGCCAATTTATGTTTCTCGAATTATTAGCCTCGACCCTGTACAAAGGTTCAAAGGTGCGACTATGGGTATTTTTCGGTTAAAGATCGATAGACTGAGTACTCCTATGCTAATTTCTGAGTGGAACAAATTCTGCAAGTGTTCGACTTTGGCCAATTTATGTTTTCTCGAATTATTAGCTTCGACCCTGTATAAAGGCTCAAAGGTGCGACTATGGGTATTTTTCAGTTAAAGATCGATAGACTAAACACTTCTATGCCAATTTCGATGTGGAACAAATTCTGCAAGTGTTCGACTTTGGCCAATTTATGTTTCTCGAATTATTAGCCTCGACCCTGTACAAAGGTTCAAAGGTGCGACTATGGGTATTTTTCGGTTAAAGATCGATAGACAGAGTACTCCTATGCCAATTTCTGAGTGGAACAAATTCTGCAAGGTTTCGACTTTGGCCAATTTATGTTTTCTCGAATTATTAGCCTCGACCCTGTACAAAGGGTCAAAGGTGCGACTATGGGTATTTTTCGGTTAAAGGTAGATAGACTAAACACTTCTATGCTAATTTCTGAGTGGAACAAATTCTGCACTTGTTCGACTTTGGCCAATTTATATTTTTCGAATTATTAGCCTCGACCCTGTACAAAGGTTCAAAGGTGCGACTACGGGTATTTTTCGGTTAAAGATCGATAGACTGAGTACTCCTATGCCAATTTCGATGTGGAACAAATTCTGCAAGTGTTCGACTTTGGCCAATTTATGTTTCTCGAATTATTAGCACCGACCCTGCACAAAGGCTCAAAGGTGCGACTATGGGTATTTTTCGGTTAAAGGTCGATAGCCTAAACACTTCTATGCTAATTTCTGAGTGGAACAAATTCTGCACTTGTTCGACTTTGGCCAATTTATATTTTTCGAATTATTAGCCTCGACCCTGTACAAAGGTTCAAAGGTGCGACTATGGGTATTTTTCGGTTAAAGATCGATAGACTGAGTACTCCTATGCTAATTTCTGAGTGGAACAAATTCTGCAAGTGTTCGACTTTGGCCAATTTATGTTTCTCGAATTATTAGCCTCGACCCTGTACAAAGGTTCAAAGGTGCGACTATGGGTATTTTTCGGTTAAAGATCGATAGACTGAGTACTCCTATGCCAATTTCTGAGTGGAACAAATTCTGCAAGGTTTCGACTTTGGCAAATTTATGTTTTCTCGAATTATTAGCCTCGACCCTGTACAAAGGCTCAAAGGTGCGACTATGGGTATTTTTCGGTTAAAGATCGATGGACTAAACACTTCTATGCTAATTTCGATGTGGAACAAATTCTGCAAGTGTTCGACTTTGGCCAATTTATGTTTTCTCGAATTATTAGCCTCGACCCTGTACAAAGGCTCAAAGGTGCGACTATGGGTATTTTTCAGTTAAAGATCGTTAAACTAAACACTTCTATGCCAATTTCTGAGTGGAACAAATTCTGCAAGGTTTCGACTTTGGCCAATTTATTTTTTCTCGAATTATTAGCATCGACCCTGTACAAAGGCTCAAAGGTGTGACTATGGGTATTTTTCGGTTAAAGGTCGATAGACTAAACACTTCTATGCTAATTTCTGAGTGGAACAAATTCTGCACTTGTTCGACTTTGGCCAATTTATATTTTTCGAATTATTAGCCTCGACCCTGTACAAAGGCTCAAAGGTGCGACTATGGGTATTTTTCGGTTAAAGATCGATAGACTAAACACTTCTATGCCAATTACGATGTGGAACAAATTCTGCAAGGTTTTGACTTTGGCCAATTTATGTTTTCTCGAATAACTGGCCTCGACCCTGTACAAAGGTTCAAAGGTGCGACTATGGGTATTTTTCGGTTAAAGATCGATAGACTGAGTACTCCTATGATAATTTCTGAGTGGAACAAATTCTGCAAGGTTTCGACTTTGGCCAATTTATGTTTTCTCGAATTATTAGCCTCGACCATGTACAAAGGCTCAAAGGTGCGACTATGGGTATTTTTCGGTTAAAGATCGATAGACTAAACACTTCTATGCCAATTTCGATGTGGAACAAATTCTGCAAGTGTTCGACTTTGGCGAATTTATGATTCTCGAATTATTAGCCTCGACCCTGTACCAAGGTTCAATGGTGCGACTATGGGTATTTTTCGGTTAAAGATCGATTGACTGAGTACTCCTATGCTAATTTCTGAGTGGACCAAATTCTGCAAGTGTTCGACTTTGGCCAATTTATGTTTTCTCGAATTATTAGCCTCGACCCTGTACAAAGGTTCAAAGGTGCGACTATGGGTTTTTTTTCGGTTAAAGGTCGATAGACTAAACACTTCTATGATAATTTCTGAGTGGAACAAATTCTGCAAGGTTTCGACTTTGGCCAATTTATGTTTTCTCGAATTATTAGCTTCGACCCTGTACAAAGGCTCAAAGGTGCGACTATGGGTATTTTTCGGTTAAAGATCGATAGACTAAACACTTCTATGCCAATTTCGATGTGGAACAAATTCTGCAAGTGTTCGACTTTGACTTTGGCCAATTTATGTTTTCTCGAATAACTGGCCTCGACCCTGTACAAAGGTTCAAAGGTGCGACTATGGGTATTTTTCGGTTAAAGATCGATAGACTGAGTACTCCTATGATAATTTCTGAGTGGAACAAATTCTGCAAGGTTTCGACTTTGGCCAATTTATGTTTTCTCGAATTATTAGCCTCGACCCTGTACAAAGGCTCAAAGGTGCGACTATGGGTATTTTTCGGTTAAAGATCGATAGACTAAACACTTCTATGCCAATTTCGATGTGGAACAAATTTTGCAAGTGTTCGACTTTGGCGAATTTATGTTTCTCGAATTATTAGCCTCGACCCTGTACAAAGGTTCAAAGGTGCGACTATGGGTTTTTTTTCGGTTAAAGGTCGATAGACTAAACACTTCTATGATAATTTCTGAGTGGAACAAATTCTGCAAGGTTTCGACTTTGGCCAATTTATGTTTTCTCGAATTATTAGCTTCGACCCTGTACAAAGGCTCAAAGGTGCGACTATGGGTATTTTTCGGTTAAAGATCGATAGACTAAACACTTCTATGCCAATTTCGATGTGGAACAAATTCTGCAAGTGTTCGACTTTGGCTAATTTATGTTTCTCGAATTATTAGCCTCGACCCTGTACAAAGGTTCAAAGGTGCGACTATGGGTATTTTTCGGTTAAAGATCGATAGACTGAGTACTCCTATGCTAATTTCTGAGTGGAACAAATTCTGCAAGTGTTCGACTTTGGCCAATTTATGTTTTCTCGAATTATTAGCTTCGACCCTGTATAAAGGCTCAAAGGTGCGACTATGGGTATTTTTCAGTTAAAGATCGATAGACTAAACACTTCTATGCCAATTTCGATGTGGAACAAATTCTGCAAGTGTTCGACTTTGGCCAATTTATGTTTCTCGAATTATTAGCCTCGACCCTGTACAAAGGTTCAAAGGTGCGACTATGGGTATTTTTCGGTTAAAGATCGATAGACTGAGTACTCCTATGCCAATTTCTGAGTGGAACAAATTCTGCAAGGTTTCGACTTTGGCAAATTTATGTTTTCTCGAATTATTAGCCTCGACCCTGTACAAAGGCTCAAAGGTGCGACTATGGGTATTTTTCAGTTAAAGATCGATAGACTAAACACTTCTATGCCAATTTCGATGTGGAACAAATTCTGCAAGTGTTCGACTTTGGCCAATTTATGTTTCTCGAATTATTAGCCTCGACCCTGTACAAAGGTTCAAAGGTGCGACTATGGGTATTTTTCGGTTAAAGATCGATAGACTGAGTACTCCTATGCTAATTTCTGAGTGGAACAAATTCTGCAAGTGTTCGACTTTGGCCAATTTATGTTTTCTCGAATTATTAGCTTCGACCCTGTATAAAGGCTCAAAGGTGCGACTATGGGTATTTTTCAGTTAAAGATCGATAGACTAAACACTTCTATGCCAATTTCGATGTGGAACAAATTCTGCAAGTGTTCGACTTTGGCCAATTTATGTTTCTCGAATTATTAGCCTCGACCCTGTACAAAGGTTCAAAGGTGCGACTATGGGTATTTTTCGGTTAAAGATCGATAGACAGAGTACTCCTATGCCAATTTCTGAGTGGAACAAATTCTGCAAGGTTTCGACTTTGGCAAATTTATGTTTTCTCGAATTATTAGCCTCGACCCTGTACAAAGGCTCAAAGGTGCGACTATGGGTATTTTTCAGTTAAAGATCGATAGACTAAACACTTCTATGCCAATTTCGATGTGGAACAAATTCTGCAAGTGTTCGACTTTGGCCAATTTATGTTTCTCGAATTATTAGCCTCGACCCTGTACAAAGGTTCAAAGGTGCGACTATGGGTATTTTTCGGTTAAAGATCGATAGACTGAGTACTCCTATGATAATTTCTGAGTGGAACAAATTCTGCAAGGTTTCGACTTTGGCCAATTTATGTTTTCTCGAATAACTGGCCTCGACCCTGTACAAAGGCTCAAAGGTGCGACTATGGGTATTTTTCAGTTAAAGATCGATAGACTAAACACTTCTATGCCAATTTCGATGTGGAACAAATTCTGCAAGTGTTCGACTTTGGCAAATTTATGTTTTCTCGAATTATTAGCCTCGACCCTGTACAAAGGTTCAAAGGTGCGACTATGGGTATTTTTCGGTTAAAGATCGATAGACTGAGTACTCCTATGATAATTTCTGAGTGGAACAAATTCTGCAAGGTTTCGACTTTGGCCAATTTATGTTTTCTCGAATAACTGGCCTCGACCCTGTACAAAGGCTCAAAGGTGCGACTATGGGTATTTTTCAGTTAAAGATCGATAGACTAAACACTTCTATGCCAATTTCGATGTGGAACAAATTCTGCAAGTGTTCGACTTTGGCAAATTTATGTTTTCTCGAATTATTAGCCTCGACCCTGTACAAAGGCTCAAAGGTGCGACTATGGGTATTTTTCAGTTAAAGATCGATAGACTAAACACTTCTATGCCAATTTCGATGTGGAACAAATTCTGCAAGTGTTCGACTTTGGCCAATTTATGTTTCTCGAATTATTAGCCTCGACCCTGTACAAAGGTTCAAAGGTGCGACTATGGGTATTTTTCGGTTAAAGATCGATAGACTGAGTACTCCTATGATAATTTCTGAGTGGAACAAATTCTGCAAGGTTTCGACTTTGGCCAATTTATGTTTTCTCGAATAACTGGCCTCGACCCTGTACAAAGGCTCAAAGGTGCGACTATGGGTATTTTTCAGTTAAAGATCGATAGACTAAACACTTCTATGCCAATTTCGATGTGGAACAAATTCTGCAAGTGTTCGAATTTGGCCAATTTATGTTTCTCGAATTATTAGCCTCGACCCTGTACAAAGGTTCAAAGGTGCGACTATGGGTATTTTTCGGTTAAAGATCGATAGACTGAGTACTCCTATGATAATTTCTGAGTGGAACAAATTCTGCAAGGTTTCGACTTTGGCCAATTTATGTTTTCTCGAATTATTAGCTTCGACCCTGTACAAAGGCTCAAAGGTGCGACTATGGGTATTTTTCGGTTAAAGATCGATAGACTAAACACTTCTATGCCAATTTCGATGTGGAACAAATTCTGCAAGTGTTCGACTTTGGCCAATTTATGTTTCTCGAATTATTAGCCTCGACCCTGTACAAAGGTTCAAAGGTGCGACTATGGGTATTTTTCGGTTAAAGATCGATAGACTGAGTACTCCTATGCTAATTTCTGAGTGGAACAAATTCTGCAAGTGTTCGACTTTGGCCAATTTATGTTTTCTCGAATTATTAGCTTCGACCCTGTATAAAGGCTCAAAGGTGCGACTATGGGTATTTTTCAGTTAAAGATCGATAGACTAAATACTTCTATGCCAATTTCGATGTGGAACAAATTCTGCAAGTGTTCGACTTTGGCCAATTTATGTTTCTCGAATTATTAGCCTCGACCCTGTACAAAGGTTCAAAGGTGCGACTATGGGTATTTTTCGGTTAAAGATCGATAGACTGAGTACTCCTATGCCAATTTCTGAGTGGAACAAATTCTGCAAGGTTTCGACTTTGGCAAATTTATGTTTTCTCGAATTATTAGCCTCGACCCTGTACAAAGGCTCAAAGGTGCGACTATGGGTATTTTTCAGTTAAAGATCGATAGACTAAACACTTCTATGCCAATTTCGATGTGGAACAAATTCTGCAAGTGTTCGACTTTGGCCAATTTATGTTTCTCGAATTATTAGCCTCGACCCTGTACAAAGGTTCAAAGGTGCGACTATGGGTATTTTTCGGTTAAAGATCGATAGACTGAGTACTCCTATGATAATTTCTGAGTGGAACAAATTCTGCAAGGTTTCGACTTTGGCCAATTTATGTTTTCTCGAATAACTGGCCTCGACCCTGTACAAAGGCTCAAAGGTGCGACTATGGGTATTTTTCAGTTAAAGATCGATAGACTAAATACTTCTATGCCAATTTCGATGTGGAACAAATTCTGCAAGTGTTCGAATTTGGCCAATTTATGTTTCTCGAATTATTAGCCTCAACCCTGTACAAAGGTTCAAAGGTGCGACTATGGGTATTTTTCGGTTAAAGATCGATAGACTGAGTACTCCTATGATAATTTCTGAGTGGAACAAATTCTGCAAGGTTTCGACTTTGGCCAATTTATGTTTTCTCGAATTATTAGCTTCGACCCTGTACAAAGGCTCAAAGGTGCGACTATGGGTATTTTTCGGTTAAAGATCGATAGACTAAACACTTCTATGCCAATTTCGATGTGGAACAAATTCTGCAAGTGTTCGACTTTGGCCAATTTATGTTTCTCGAATTATTAGCCTCGACCCTGTACAAAGGTTCAAAGGTGCGACTATGGGTATTTTTCGGTTAAAGATCGATAGACTGAGTACTCCTATGCTAATTTCTGAGTGGAACAAATTCTGCAAGTGTTCGACTTTGGCCAATTTATGTTTCTCGAATTATTGCCTCGACCCTGTACAAAGGCTCAAAGGTTCGACTATGGGTATTTTTCGGTTAAAGATCGATAGACTAAACACTTCTATGCCAATTTCTGAGTGGAACAAATTCTGCAAGGTTTCGACTTTGGCAAATTTATGTTTTCTCGAATTATTAGCCTCGACCCTACAAAGGCTCAAAGGTGCGACTATGGGTATTTTTCAGTTAAAGATCGTTAGACTAAACCCTTCTATGCCAATTTCTGAGTGGAACAAATTCTGCAAGGTTTCGACTTTGGCCAATTTATGTTTTCTCGAATTATTAGCCTCGACCCTGTACAAAGGTTCAAAGGTGCGACTATGGGTATTTTTCGGGTAAAGATCGATAGACTGAATACTCCTATGCCAATTTATAAGTGGATCAAATTCTGCAAGGTTTCGACTTTGGCCAATTTATGTTTTCTCGAATTATTAGCCTCGACCCTGTACAAAGGGTCAAAGGTGCGACTATGGGTATTTTTCGGTTAAAGGTAGATAGACTAAACACTTCTATGCTAATTTCGATGTGGAACAAATTCTGCAAGTGTTCGACTTTGGCCAATTTATGTTTTCTCGAATTATTAGCCTCGACCCTGTACAAAGACTCAAAGGTGCGACTATGGGTATTTTTCGGTTAAAGATCTATAGACTAAACACTTCTATGCCAATTTCGATGTGGAACAAATTCTGCAAGTGTTCGACTGGCCAATTTATGTTTCTCGAATTATTAGCACCGACCCTGCACAAAGGCTCAAAGGTGCGACTATGGGTATTTTTCGGTTAAAGGTCGATAGCCTAAACACTTCTATGCTAATTTCTGAGTGGAACAAATTCTGCACTTGTTCGACTTTGGCCAATTTATATTTTTCGAATTATTAGCCTCGACCCTGTACAAAGGTTCAAAGGTGCGACTACGGGTATTTTTCGGTTAAAGATCGATAGACTGAGTACTCCTATGCCAATTTCGATGTGGAACAAATTCTGCAAGTGTTCGACTTTGGCCAATTTATGTTTCTCGAATTATTAGCACCGACCATGCACAAAGGCTCAAAGGTGCGACTATGGGTATTTTTCGGTTAAAGGTCGATAGCCTAAACACTTCTATGCTAATTTCTGAGTGGAACAAATTCTGCACTTGTTCGACTTTGGCCAATTTATATTTTTCGAATTATTAGCCTCGACCCTGTACAAAGGTTCAAAGGTGCGACTATGGGTATTTTTCGGTTAAAGATCGATAGACTGAGTACTCCTATGCTAATTTCTGAGTGGAACAAATTCTGCAAGTGTTCGACTTTGGCCAATTTATGTTTCTCGAATTATTAGCCTCGACCCTGTACAAAGGTTCAAAGGTGCGACTATGGGTATTTTTCGGTTAAAGATCGATAGACTGAGTACTCCTATGCCAATTTCTGAGTGGAACAAATTCTGCAAGGTTTCGACTTTGGCAAATTTATGTTTTCTCGAATTATTAGCCTCGACCCTGTACAAAGGCTCAAAGGTGCGACTATTTGTATTTTTCGGTTAAAGATCGATGGACTAAACACTTCTATGCTAATTTCGATGTGGAACAAATTCTGCAAGTGTTCGACTTTGGCCAATTTATGTTTTCTCGAATTATTAGCCTCGACCCTGTACAAAGGCTCAAAGGTGCGACTATGGGTATTTTTCAGTTAAAGATCGTTAAACTAAACACTTCTATGCCAATTTCTGAGTGGAACAAATTCTGCAAGGTTTCGACTTTGGCCAATTTATTTTTTCTCGAATTATTAGCATCGACCCTGTACAAAGGCTCAAAGGTGCGACTATGGGTATTTTTCGGTTAAAGGTCGATAGACTAAACACTTCTATGCTAATTTCTGAGTGGAACAAATTCTGCACTTGTTCGACTTTGGCCAATTTATATTTTTCGAATTATTAGCCTCGACCCTGTACAAAGGCTCAAAGGTGCGACTATGGGTATTTTTCGGTTAAAGATCGATAGACTAAACACTTCTATGCCAATTACGATGTGGAACAAATTCTGCAAGGTTTTGACTTTGGCCAATTTATGTTTTCTCGAATAACTGGCCTCGACCCTGTACAAAGGTTCAAAGGTGCGACTATGGGTATTTTTCGGTTAAAGATCGATAGACTGAGTACTCCTATGATAATTTCTGAGTGGAACAAATTCTGCAAGGTTTCGACTTTGGCCAATTTATGTTTTCTCGAATTATTAGCCTCGACCATGTACAAAGGCTCAAAGGTGCGACTATGGGTATTTTTCGGTTAAAGATCGATAGACTAAACACTTCTATGCCAATTTCGATGTGGAACAAATTCTGCAAGTGTTCGACTTTGGCGAATTTATGATTCTCGAATTATTAGCCTCGACCCTGTACCAAGGTTCAATGGTGCGACTATGGGTATTTTTCGGTTAAAGATCGATTGACTGAGTACTCCTATGCTAATTTCTGAGTGGACCAAATTCTGCAAGTGTTCGACTTTGGCCAATTTATGTTTTCTCGAATTATTAGCCTCGACCCTGTACAAAGGTTCAAAGGTGCGACTATGGGTTTTTTTTCGGTTAAAGGTCGATAGACTAAACACTTCTATGATAATTTCTGAGTGGAACAAATTCTGCAAGGTTTCGACTTTGGCCAATTTATGTTTTCTCGAATTATTAGCTTCGACCCTGTACAAAGGCTCAAAGGTGCGACTATGGGTATTTTTCGGTTAAAGATCGATAGACTAAACACTTCTATGCCAATTTCGATGTGGAACAAATTCTGCAAGTGTTCGACTTTGGCTAATTTATGTTTCTCGAATTATTAGCCTCGACCCTGTACAAATGTTCAAAGGTGCGACTATGGGTATTTTTCGGTTAAAGATCGATAGACTGAGTACTCCTATGCTAATTTCTGAGTGGAACAAATTCTGCAAGTGTTCGACTTTGGCCAATTTATGTTTTCTCGAATTATTAGCTTCGACCCTGTATAAAGGCTCAAAGGTGCGACTATGGGTATTTTTCAGTTAAAGATCGATAGACTAAACACTTCTATGCCAATTTCGATGTGGAACAAATTCTGCAAGTGTTCGACTTTGGCCAATTTATGTTTCTCGAATTATTAGCCTCGACCCTGTACAAAGGTTCAAAGGTGCGACTATGGGTATTTTTCGGTTAAAGATCGATAGACTGAGTACTCCTATGCCGATTTCTGAGTGGAACAAATTCTGCAAGGTTTCGACTTTGGCAAATTTATGTTTTCTCGAATTATTAGCCTCGACCCTGTACAAAGGCTCAAAGGTGCGACTATGGGTATTTTTCAGTTAAAGATCGTTAGACTAAACACTTCTATGCCAATTTCTGAGTGGAACAAATTCTGCAAGTGTTCGACTTTGGCTAATTTATGTTTTCTCGAATTATTAGCTTCGACCCTGTACAAAGGCTCAAAGGTGCGACTATGGGTATTTCTCGGTTAAAGATCGTTAGACTAAACACTTCTATGCCAATTTCTGAGTGGAACAAATTCTGCAAGGTTTCGACTTTGGCCAATTTATGTTTTCTCGAATAACTGGCCTCGACCCTGTACAAAGGCTCAAAGGTGCGACTATGGGTATTTTTCGGTTAAAGATCGATGGACTAAACACTTCTATGCCAATTTCTGAGTGGAACAAATTCTGCAAGGTTTCGACTTTGGCCAATTTATGTTTTCTCGAATAACTGGCCTCGACCCTGTACAAAGGCTCAAAGGTGCGACTATGGGTATTTTTCGGTTAAAGATCGATGGACTAAACACTTCTATGCTAATTTCGATGTGGAACAAATTCTGCAAGGTTTCGACTTTGGCCAATTTATGTTTTCTCGAATTATTAGCCTCGACCCTGTACAAAGGCTCAAAGGTGCGACTATGGGTATTTTTCGGTTAAAGATCGATAGACTAAACACTTCTATGCCAATTTCGATGTGGAACAAATTCTGCAAGTGTTCGACTTTGGCCAATTTATGTTTCTCGAATTATTAGCATCGACCCTGTACAAAGGCTCAAAGGTGCGACTATGGGTATTTTTCGGTTAAAGGTCGATAGACTAAACACTTCTATGCTAATTTCTGAGTGGAACAAATTCTGCACTTGTTCGACTTTGGCCAATTTATATTTTTCGAATTATTAGCCTCGACCCTGTACAAAGGCTCAAAGGTGCGACTATGGGTATTTTTCGGTTAAAGATCGATAGACTAAACACTTCTATGCCAATTACGATGTGGAACAAATTCTGCAAGGTTTCGACTTTGGCCAATTTATGTTTTCTCGAATAACTGATGTAGTGAGCCCTGTACAAAGGCTCAAAGGTGCGACTATGGGTATTTTTCGGTTAAAGATCGATGGACTAAACACTTCTATGCTAATTTCGATGTGGAACAAATTCTGCAAGGTTTCGACTTTGGCCAATTTATGTTTTCTCGAATTATTAGCCTCGACCCTGTACAAAGACTCAAAGGTGCGACAATGGTTATTTTTCGGTTAAAGATCGATAGACTAAACACTTCTATGCTAATTTCGATTTGGAACAAATTCTGCAAGTGTTCGACTTTGGCCAATTTATGTTTTCTCGAATTATTAGCTTCGACCCTGTATAAAGGCTCAAAGGTGCGACTATGGGTATTTTTCAGTTAAAGATCGATAGACTAAACACTTCTATGCCAATTTCGATGTGGAACAAATTCTGCAAGTGTTCGACTTTGGCCAATTTATGTTTCTCGAATTATTAGCCTCGACCCTGTACAAAGGTTCAAAGGTGCGACTATGGGTATTTTTCAGTTAAAGATCGTTAAACTAAACACTTCTATGCCAATTTCTGAGTGGAACAAATTCTGCAAGGTTTCGACTTTGGCCAATTTATGTTTTCTCGAATTATTAGCATCGACCCTGTACAAAGGCTCAAAGGTGCGACTATGGGTATTTTTCGGTTAAAGGTCGATAGACTAAACACTTCTATGCTAATTTCTGAGTGGAACAAATTCTGCACTTGTTCGACTTTGGCCAATTTATATTTTTCGAATTATTAGCCTCGACCCTGTACAAAGGCTCAAAGGTGCGACTATGGGTATTTTTCGGTTAAAGATCGATAGACTAAACACTTCTATGCCAATTACGATGTGGAACAAATTCTGCAAGGTTTTGACTTTGGCCAATTTATGTTTTCTCGAATAACTGGCCTCGACCCTGTACAAAGGTTCAAAGGTGCGACTATGGGTATTTTTCGGTTAAAGATCGATAGACTGAGTACTCCTATGATAATTTCTGAGTGGAACAAATTCTGCAAGGTTTCGACTTTGGCGAATTTATGTTTCTCGAATTATTAGCCTCGACCCTGTACAAAGGTTCAAAGGTGCGACTATGGGTATTTTTCGGTTAAAGATCGATAGACTAAACACTTCTATGCCAATTTCGATGTGGAACAAATTCTGCAAGTGTTCGACTTTGGCGAATTTATGTTTCTCGAATTATTAGCCTCGACCCTGTACAAAGGTTCAAAGGTGCGACTATGGGTTTTTTTTCGGTTAAAGGTCGATAGACTCAACACTTCTATGATAATTTCTGAGTGGAACAAATTCTGCAAGGTTTCGACTTTGGCCAATTTATGTTTTCTCGAATTATTAGCTTCGACCCTGTACAAAGGCTCAAAGGTGCGACTATGGGTATTTTTCGGTTAAAGATCGATAGACTAAACACTTCTATGCCAATTTCGATGTGGAACAAATTCTGCAAGTGTTCGACTTTGGCTAATTTATGTTTCTCGAATTATTAGCCTCGACCCTGTACAAAGGTTCAAAGGTGCGACTATGGGTATTTTTCGGTTAAAGATCGATAGACTGAGTACTCCTATGCTAATTTCTGAGTGGAACAAATTCTGCAAGTGTTCGACTTTGGCCAATTTATGTTTTCTCGAATTATTAGCTTCGAACCTGTACAAAGGCTCAAAGGTGCGACTATGGGTATTTTTCGGTTAAAGATCGATAGACTAAACACTTCTATGCCAATTTCGATGTGGAACAAATTCTGCAAGTGTTCGACTTTGGCTAATTTATGTTTCTCGAATTATTAGCCTCGACCCTGTACAAAGGTTCAAAGGTGCGACTATGGGTATTTTTCGGTTAAAGATCGATAGACTGAGTACTCCTATGCTAATTTCTGAGTGGAACAAATTCTGCAAGTGTTCGACTTTGGCCAATTTATGTTTTCTCGAATTATTAGCTTCGACCCTGTATAAAGGCTCAAAGGTGCGACTATGGGTATTTTTCAGTTAAAGATCGATAGACTAAACACTTCTATGCTAATTTCTGAGTGGAACAAATTCTGCACTTGTTCGACTTTGGCCAATTTATATTTTTCGAATTATTAGCCTCGACCCTGTACAAAGGCTCAAAGGTGCGACTATGGGTATTTTTCAGTTAAAGATCGTTAGACTAAACACTTCTATGCCAATTTCTGAGTGGAACAAATTCTGCAAGTGTTCGACTTTGGCTAATTTATGTTTTCTCGAATTATTAGCTTCGACCCTGTACAAAGGCTCAAAGGTGCGACTATGGGTATTTTTCGGTTAAAGATCGATAGACTAAACACTTCTATGCCAATTACGATGTGGAACAAATTCTGCAAGGTTTTGACTTTGGCCAATTTATGTTTTCTCGAATAACTGGCCTCGACCCTGTACAAAGGTTCAAAGGTGCGACTATGGGTATTTTTCGGTTAAAGATCGATAGACTGAGTACTCCTATGATAATTTCTGAGTGGAACAAATTCTGCAAGGTTTCGACTTTGGCCAATTTATGTTTTCTCGAATTATTAGCCTCGACCATGTACAAAGGCTCAAAGGTGCGACTATGGGTATTTTTCGGTTAAAGGTCGATAGACTAAACACTTCTATGATAATTTCTGAGTGGAACAAATTCTGCAAGGTTTCGACTTTGGCCAATTTATGTTTTCTCGAATTATTAGCTTCGACCCTGTACAAAGGCTCAAAGGTGCGACTATGGGTATTTTTCGGTTAAAGATCGATAGACTAAACACTTCTATGCCAATTTCGATGTGGAACAAATTCTGCAAGTGTTCGACTTTGGCTAATTTATGTTTCTCGAATTATTAGCCTCGACCCTGTACAAATGTTCAAAGGTGCGACTATGGGTATTTTTCGGTTAAAGATCGATAGACTGAGTACTCCTATGCTAATTTCTGAGTGGAACAAATTCTGCAAGTGTTCGACTTTGGCCAATTTATGTTTTCTCGAATTATTAGCTTCGACCCTGTATAAAGGCTCAAAGGTGCGACTATGGGTATTTTTCAGTTAAAGATCGATAGACTAAACACTTCTATGCCAATTTCGATGTGGAACAAATTCTGCAAGTGTTCGACTTTGGCCAATTTATGTTTCTCGAATTATTAGCCTCGACCCTGTACAAAGGTTCAAAGGTGCGACTATGGGTATTTTTCGGTTAAAGATCGATAGACTGAGTACTCCTATGCCGATTTCTGAGTGGAACAAATTCTGCAAGGTTTCGACTTTGGCAAATTTATGTTTTCTCGAATTATTAGCCTCGACCCTGTACAAAGGCTCAAAGGTGCGACTATGGGTATTTTTCAGTTAAAGATCGTTAGACTAAACACTTCTATGCCAATTTCTGAGTGGAACAAATTCTGCAAGTGTTCGACTTTGGCTAATTTATGTTTTCTCGAATTATTAGCTTCGACCCTGTACAAAGGCTCAAAGGTGCGACTATGGGTATTTCTCGGTTAAAGATCGTTAGACTAAACACTTCTATGCCAATTTCTGAGTGGAACAAATTCTGCAAGGTTTCGACTTTGGCCAATTTATGTTTTCTCGAATAACTGGCCTCGACCCTGTACAAAGGCTCAAAGGTGCGACTATGGGTATTTTTCGGTTAAAGATCGATGGACTAAACACTTCTATGCCAATTTCTGAGTGGAACAAATTCTGCAAGGTTTCGACTTTGGCCAATTTATGTTTTCTCGAATAACTGGCCTCGACCCTGTACAAAGGCTCAAAGGTGCGACTATGGGTATTTTTCGGTTAAAGATCGATGGACTAAACACTTCTATGCTAATTTCGATGTGGAACAAATTCTGCAAGGTTTCGACTTTGGCCAATTTATGTTTTCTCGAATTATTAGCCTCGACCCTGTACAAAGGCTCAAAGGTGCGACTATGGGTATTTTTCGGTTAAAGATCGATAGACTAAACACTTCTATGCCAATTTCGATGTGGAACAAATTCTGCAAGTGTTCGACTTTGGCCAATTTATGTTTCTCGAATTATTAGCATCGACCCTGTACAAAGGCTCAAAGGTGCGACTATGGGTATTTTTCGGTTAAAGGTCGATAGACTAAACACTTCTATGCTAATTTCTGAGTGGAACAAATTCTGCACTTGTTCGACTTTGGCCAATTTATATTTTTCGAATTATTAGCCTCGACCCTGTACAAAGGCTCAAAGGTGCGACTATGGGTATTTTTCGGTTAAAGATCGATAGACTAAACACTTCTATGCCAATTACGATGTGGAACAAATTCTGCAAGGTTTCGACTTTGGCCAATTTATGTTTTCTCGAATAACTGATGTAGTGAGCCCTGTACAAAGGCTCAAAGGTGCGACTATGGGTATTTTTCGGTTAAAGATCGATGGACTAAACACTTCTATGCTAATTTCGATGTGGAACAAATTCTGCAAGGTTTCGACTTTGGCCAATTTATGTTTTCTCGAATTATTAGCCTCGACCCTGTACAAAGACTCAAAGGTGCGACAATGGTTATTTTTCGGTTAAAGATCGATAGACTAAACACTTCTATGCTAATTTCGATTTGGAACAAATTCTGCAAGTGTTCGACTTTGGCCAATTTATGTTTTCTCGAATTATTAGCTTCGACCCTGTATAAAGGCTCAAAGGTGCGACTATGGGTATTTTTCAGTTAAAGATCGATAGACTAAACACTTCTATGCCAATTTCGATGTGGAACAAATTCTGCAAGTGTTCGACTTTGGCCAATTTATGTTTCTCGAATTATTAGCCTCGACCCTGTACAAAGGTTCAAAGGTGCGACTATGGGTATTTTTCAGTTAAAGATCGTTAAACTAAACACTTCTATGCCAATTTCTGAGTGGAACAAATTCTGCAAGGTTTCGACTTTGGCCAATTTATGTTTTCTCGAATTATTAGCATCGACCCTGTACAAAGGCTCAAAGGTGCGACTATGGGTATTTTTCGGTTAAAGGTCGATAGACTAAACACTTCTATGCTAATTTCTGAGTGGAACAAATTCTGCACTTGTTCGACTTTGGCCAATTTATATTTTTCGAATTATTAGCCTCGACCCTGTACAAAGGCTCAAAGGTGCGACTATGGGTATTTTTCGGTTAAAGATCGATAGACTAAACACTTCTATGCCAATTACGATGTGGAACAAATTCTGCAAGGTTTTGACTTTGGCCAATTTATGTTTTCTCGAATAACTGGCCTCGACCCTGTACAAAGGTTCAAAGGTGCGACTATGGGTATTTTTCGGTTAAAGATCGATAGACTGAGTACTCCTATGATAATTTCTGAGTGGAACAAATTCTGCAAGGTTTCGACTTTGGCGAATTTATGTTTCTCGAATTATTAGCCTCGACCCTGTACAAAGGTTCAAAGGTGCGACTATGGGTATTTTTCGGTTAAAGATCGATAGACTAAACACTTCTATGCCAATTTCGATGTGGAACAAATTCTGCAAGTGTTCGACTTTGGCGAATTTATGTTTCTCGAATTATTAGCCTCGACCCTGTACAAAGGTTCAAAGGTGCGACTATGGGTTTTTTTTCGGTTAAAGGTCGATAGACTCAACACTTCTATGATAATTTCTGAGTGGAACAAATTCTGCAAGGTTTCGACTTTGGCCAATTTATGTTTTCTCGAATTATTAGCTTCGACCCTGTACAAAGGCTCAAAGGTGCGACTATGGGTATTTTTCGGTTAAAGATCGATAGACTAAACACTTCTATGCCAATTTCGATGTGGAACAAATTCTGCAAGTGTTCGACTTTGGCTAATTTATGTTTCTCGAATTATTAGCCTCGACCCTGTACAAAGGTTCAAAGGTGCGACTATGGGTATTTTTCGGTTAAAGATCGATAGACTGAGTACTCCTATGCTAATTTCTGAGTGGAACAAATTCTGCAAGTGTTCGACTTTGGCCAATTTATGTTTTCTCGAATTATTAGCTTCGAACCTGTACAAAGGCTCAAAGGTGCGACTATGGGTATTTTTCGGTTAAAGATCGATAGACTAAACACTTCTATGCCAATTTCGATGTGGAACAAATTCTGCAAGTGTTCGACTTTGGCTAATTTATGTTTCTCGAATTATTAGCCTCGACCCTGTACAAAGGTTCAAAGGTGCGACTATGGGTATTTTTCGGTTAAAGATCGATAGACTGAGTACTCCTATGCTAATTTCTGAGTGGAACAAATTCTGCAAGTGTTCGACTTTGGCCAATTTATGTTTTCTCGAATTATTAGCTTCGACCCTGTATAAAGGCTCAAAGGTGCGACTATGGGTATTTTTCAGTTAAAGATCGATAGACTAAACACTTCTATGCCAATTTCGATGTGGAACAAATTCTGCAAGTGTTCGACTTTGGCCAATTTATGTTTCTCGAATTATTAGCCTCGACCCTGTACAAAGGTTCAAAGGTGCGACTATGGGTATTTTTCGGTTAAAGATCGATAGACTGAGTACTCCTATGCCAATTACGATGTGGAACAAATTCTGCAAGGTTTTGACTTTGGCCAATTTATGTTTTCTCGAATAACTGGCCTCGACCCTGTACAAAGGTTCAAAGGTGCGACTATGGGTATTTTTCGGTTAAAGATCGATAGACTGAGTACTCCTATGATAATTTCTGAGTGGAACAAATTCTGCAAGGTTTCGACTTTGGCCAATTTATGTTTTCTCGAATTATTAGCCTCGACCCTGTACAAAGGCTCAAAGGTGCGACTATGGGTATTTTTCGGTTAAAGATCGATAGACTAAACACTTCTATGCCAATTACGATGTGGAACAAATTCTGCAAGGTTTTGACTTTGGCCAATTTATGTTTTCTCGAATAACTGGCCTCGACCCTGTACAAAGGTTCAAAGGTGCGACTATGGGTATTTTTCGGTTAAAGGTCGATAGACTAAACACTTCTATGCTAATTTCTGAGTGGAACAAATTCTGCACTTGTTCGACTTTGGCCAATTTATGTTTTCTCGAATTATTAGCTTCGACCCTGTATAAAGGCTCAAAGGTGCGACTCTGGGTATTTTTCAGTTAAAGATCGATAGACTAAACACTTCTATGCCAATTTCGATGTGGAACAAATTCTGCAAGTGTTCGACTTTGGCCAATTTATGTTTCTCGAATTATTAGCCTCGACCCTGTACAAAGGTTCAAAGGTGCGACTATGGGTATTTTTCGGTTAAAGATCGATAGACTGAGTACTCCTATGCCAATTTCTGAGTGGAACAAATTCTGCAAGGTTTCGACTTTGGCAAATTTATGTTTTCTCGAATTATTAGCCTCGACCCTGTACAAAGGCTCAAAGGTGCGACAATGGGTATTTTTCAGTTAAAGATCGTTAGACTAAACACTTCTATGCCAATTTCTGAGTGGAACAAATTCTGCAAGTGTTCGACTTTGGCTAATTTATGTTTTCTCGAATTATTAGCTTCGACTCTGTACAAAGGCTCAAAGGTGCGACTATGGGTATTTCTCGGTTAAAGATCGTTAGACTAAATACTTCTATGCCAATTTCTGAGTGGAACAAATTCTGCAAGGTTTCGACTGGCAAATTTATGTTTTCTCGAATAACTGGTCTCGACCCTGTACAAAGGCTCAAAGGTGCGACTATGGGTATTTTTCGGTTAAAGATCGATGGACTAAACACTTCTATGCTAATTTCGATGTGGAACAAATTCTGTAAGTGTTCGACTTTGGCCAATTTATGTTTTCTCGAATTATTAGCCTCGACCCTGTACAAAGGTTCAAAGGTGCGACTATGGGTATTTTTCAGTTAAAGTTCGTTAAACTAAACACTTCTATGCCAATTTCTGAGTGGAACAAATTCTGCAAGGTTTCGACTTTGGCCTATTTATTTTTTCTCGAATTATTAGCATCGACCCTGTACAAAGGCTCAAAGGTGCGACTATGGGTATTTTTCGGTTAAAGATCGATAGACTGAGTACTCCTATGATAATTTCTGAGTGGAACAAATTCTGCAAGGTTTCGACTTTGGCCAATTTATGTTTTCTCGAATTATTAGCCTCGACCCTGTACAAAGGCTCAAAGGTGCGACTATGGGTATTTTTCGGGTTTGTTCCCCGATCTTTACCCGAAAAATACCCATAGTCGCACCTTTGAGCCTTTGTACAGGGTCGAGGCTAATAATTCGAGAAAACATAAATTTGCCAAAGTCGAAACCTTGCAGAATTTGTTCCACTCAGAAATTGGCATAGAAGTGTTTAGTCTATCGATCTTTAACCGAAAAATACCCATAGTCGAACCTTTGAGCCTTTGTACAGGGTCGAGGCAATAATTCGAGAAACATAAATTGGCCAAAGTCGAACACTTGCAGAATTTGTTCCACATCGAAATTAGCATAGAAGTGTTTAGTCCATCGATCTTTAACTGAAAAATACCCATAGTCGCACCTTTGAGCCTTTGTACAGGGTCGAGGCCAGTTATTCGAGAAAACATAAATTGGCCAAAGTCGAAACCTTGCAGAATTTGTTCCACTCAGAAATTGGCATAGAAGTGTTTAGTCCGTCGATCTTTAACCGAAAAATACCCATAGTCGCACCTTTGAGCCTTTGTACAGGGTCGAGGCCAGTTATTCGAGAAAACATAAATTGGCCAAAGTCGAACACTTGCAGAATTTGTTCCACTCAGAAATTGGCATAGGAGTACTCAGTCTATCGATCTTTAACCGAAAAATACCCATAGTCGCACCTTTGAACCTTTGTACAGGGTCGAGGCTAATAATTCGAGAAACATAAATTGGCCAAAGTCGAACACTTGCAGAATTTGTTCCACATCAAAATTGGCATAGAAGTGTTTAGTCTATCGATCTTTAACCGAAAAATACCCATAGTCGCACCTTTGAGCCTTTGTACAGGGTCGAAGCTAATAATTCGAGAAAACATAAATTGGCCAAAGTCGAAACCTTGCAGAATTTGTTCCACTCAGAAATTATCATAGGAGTACTCTGTCTATCGATCTTTAACCGAAAAATACCCATAGTCGCACCTTTGAACCTTTGTACAGGGTCGAGGCTAATAATTCGAGAAACATAAATTGGCCAAATTCGAACACTTGCAGAATTTGTTCCACATCGAAATTGGCATAGAAGTGTTTAGTCTATCGATCTTTAACTGAAAAATACCCATAGTCGCACCTTTGAGCCTTTGTACAGGGTCGAGGCCAGTTATTCGAGAAAACATAAATTGGCCAAAGTCAAAACCTTGCAGAATTTGTTCCACATCGTAATTGGCATAGAAGTGTTTAGTCTATCGATCTTTAACCGAAAAATACCCATAGTCGCACCTTTGAGCCTTTGTACAGGGTCGAGGCTAATAATTCGAAAAATATAAATTGGCCAAAGTCGAACAAGTGCAGAATTTGTTCCACTCAGAAATTAGCATAGAAGTGTTTAGTCTATCGACCTTTAACCGAAAAATACCCATAGTCGCACCTTTGAGCCTTTGTACAGGGTCGATGCTAATAATTCGAGATACATAAATTGGCCAAAGTCGAACACTTGCAGAATTTGTTCCACATCGAAATTGGCATAGAAGTGTTTAGTCTATCGATCTTTAACCGAAAAATACCCATAGTCGCACCTTTGAGCCTTTGTACAGGGTCGAAGCTAATAATTCGAGAAAACATAAATTGGCCAAAGTCGAAACCTTGCAGAATTTGTTCCACATCGAAATTAGCATAGAAGTGTTTAGTCCATCGATCTTTAACCGAAAAATACCCATAGTCGCACCTTTGAGCCTTTGTACAGGGTCGAGGCCAGTTATTCGAGAAAACATAAATTGGCCAAAGTCGAAACCTTGCAGAATTTGTTCCACATCGAAATTAGCATAGAAGTGTTTAGTCCATCGATCTTTAACCGAAAAATACCCATAGTCGCACCTTTGAGCCTTTGTACAGGGTCGAGGCTAATAATTCGAGAAAACATAAATTGGCCAAAGTCGAAACCTTGCAGAATTTGTTCCACTCAGAAATTATCATAGGAGTACTCAGTCTATCGATCTTTAACCGAAAAATACCCATAGTCGCACCTTTGAACCTTTGTACAGGGTCGAGGCCAGTTATTCGAGAAAACATAAATTGGCCAAAGTCAAAACCTTGCAGAATTTGTTCCACATCGTAATTGGCATAGAAGTGTTTAGTCTACGATCTTTAACCGAAAAATACCCATAGTCGCACCTTTGAGCCTTTGTACAGGGTCGAGGCTAATAATTCGAAAAATATAAATTGGCCAAAGTCGAACAAGTGCAGAATTTGTTCCACTCAGAAATTAGCATAGAAGTGTTTAGTCTATCGACCTTTAACCGAAAAATACCCATAGTCGCACCTTTGAGCCTTTGTACAGGGTCGATGCTAATAATTCGAGAAAAAATAAATTGGCCAAAGTCGAAACCTTGCAGAATTTGTTCCACTCAGAAATTGGCATAGAAGTGTTTAGTTTAACGATCTTTAACTGAAAAATACCCATAGTCGCACCTTTGAACCTTTGTACAGGGTCGAGGCTAATAATTCGAGAAAACATAAATTGGCCAAAGTCGAACACTTACAGAATTTGTTCCACATCGAAATTAGCATAGAAGTGTTTAGTCCATCGAACTTTAACCGAAAAATACCCATAGTCGCACCTTTGAGCCTTTGTACAGGGTCGAGACCAGTTATTCGAGAAAACATAAATTGGCCAGTCGAAACCTTGCAGAATTTGTTCCACTCAGAAATTGGCATAGAAGTATTTAGTCTAACGATCTTTAACCGAGAAATACCCATAGTCGCACCTTTGAGCCTTTGTACAGGGTCGAAGCTAATAATTCGAGAAAACATAAATTGGCCAAAGTCGAAACCTTGCAGAATTTGTTCCACATCGAAATTAGCATAGAAGTGTTTAGTCCATCGATCTTTAACCGAAAAATACCCATAGTCGCACCTTTGAGCCTTTGTACAGGGTCGAGGCCAGTTATTCGAGAAAACATAAATTGGCCAAAGTCGAAACCTTGCAGAATTTGTTCCACTCAGAAATTGGCATAGAAGTGTTTAGTCCGTCGATCTTTAACCGAAAAATACCCATAGTCGCACCTTTGAGCCTTTGTACAGGGTCGAGGCCAGTTATTCGAGAAAACATAAATTGGCCAAAGTCGAACACTTGCAGAATTTGTTCCACTCAGAAATTAGCATAGGAGTACTCAGTCTATCGATCTTTAACCGAAAAATACCCATAGTCGCACCTTTGAGCCTTTGTACAGGGTCGAGGCTAATAATTCGAGAAAACATAAATTGGCCAAAGTCGAAACCTTGCAGAATTTGTTCCACTCAGAAATTATCATAGGAGTACTCAGTCTATCGATCTTTAACCGAAAAATACCCATAGTCGCACCTTTGAACCTTTGTACAGGGTCGAGGCCAGTTATTCGAGAAAACATAAATTGGCCAAAGTCAAAACCTTGCAGAATTTGTTCCACATCGTAATTGGCATAGAAGTGTTTAGTCTATCGATCTTTAACCGAAAAATACCCATAGTCGCACCTTTGAGCCTTTGTACAGGGTCGAGGCTAATAATTCGAAAAATATAAATTGGCCAAAGTCGAACAAGTGCAGAATTTGTTCCACTCAGAAATTAGCATAGAAGTGTTTAGTCTATCGACCTTTAACCGAAAAATACCCATAGTCGCACCTTTGAGCCTTTGTACAGGGTCGATGCTAATAATTCGAGAAAAAATAAATTGGCCAAAGTCGAAACCTTGCAGAATTTGTTCCACTCAGAAATTGGCATAGAAGTGTTTAGTTTAACGATCTTTAACTGAAAAATACCCATAGTCGCACCTTTGAACCTTTGTACAGGGTCGAGGCTAATAATTCGAGAAAACATAAATTGGCCAAAGTCGAACACTTACAGAATTTGTTCCACATCGAAATTAGCATAGAAGTGTTTAGTCCATCGATCTTTAACCGAAAAATACCCATAGTCGCACCTTTGAGCCTTTGTACAGGGTCGAGACCAGTTATTCGAGAAAACATAAATTGGCCAGTCGAAACCTTGCAGAATTTGTTCCACTCAGAAATTGGCATAGAAGTATTTAGTCTAACGATCTTTAACCGAGAAATACCCATAGTCGCAACTTTGAGCCTTTGTACAGGGTCGAAGCTAATAATTCGAGAAAACATAAATTAGCCAAAGTCGAACACTTGCAGAATTTGTTCCACTCAGAAATTGGCATAGAAGTGTTTAGTCTAACGATCTTTAACTGAAAAATACCCATTGTCGCACCTTTGAGCCTTTGTACAGGGTCGAGGCTAATAATTCGAGAAAACATAAATTTGCCAAAGTCGAAACCTTGCAGAATTTGTTCCACTCAGAAATTGGCATAGGAGTACTCAGTCTATCGATCTTTAACCGAAAAATACCCATAGTCGCACCTTTGAACCTTTGTACAGGGTCGAGGCTAATAATTCGAGAAACATAAATTGGCCAAAGTCGAACACTTGCAGAATTTGTTCCACATCGAAATTGGCATAGAAGTGTTTAGTCTATCGACCTTTAACCGAAAAATACCCATAGTCGCAGAAAATATCGAAGTCGAAGAAAATATTTATATCGAAAATTAATTTTTAAACATTGGAAAAATTTTTTTTAAAGATTTTGTGAAAAAAATTTTTATTCGATAATTTTGAAAAAATAAATTTTGGAAATTTATTTCTAGAAAATTTTGAAATAAAAATAAAATCTTCGGAAAAATAATTTTTTTAAGGAAACTATTTTTTTCGATAATTTTAAAAATCTTTGGAAATAAAGATTTTTTGAAACATTTCTTGGAAAAATAATTTTTTAAAGATTTTTTGGAAAAAATATTCTTTTGATAAAATTTTGAAAAATAAAATCTTTGGAGAAAAAAGATTTTTGGAAAATATTTCGAAAATTAATTTTTTAAACATTCCTTGGAAAAAATACATTTTTTAAAGGGTTTGATCGGGTTTGTCGAGTTTGTTCGGGTTTGTTCGGGTTTGTTCGGGTTTGTCGGGCTTGTTCGGGTTTGTCGGGTTTGTTCGGGTTTGGGTTTGTTCAAAATTATCGCGACGAGTACAATACGATAAAATCATAAAATCATAAAAAAATTCAAGCTATAACTTCCTTAATACTAATGCTACTAGACCCATCGAGTTTGGGCTCATTTAAAAGGGCTTGTTCGGGTTTGTTCGTTTTTGTCGGGTTTGTTCGGGTTTGTCGGGTTTGTTCGGGTTTGGGTTTGTTCGGGTTTGTGTGTTCAAAATTATCGAATAAAATTGTTTTAACAAAAAAAAGTATTTTTTTTGGAGAAAATTTTGATAGAAGTAAAATCTAATTTTATAAAATCTTTGAAGAAAAAAAGATTTCTTGGAACATTCCTTGGAAAAAAGAAACTTTTTAAATGGTTTGTTCGGGTTTGTCGGGTTTGTTCGGGTTGTTCGGTCTTTGAAAAAAAGATTTTTGGAAAATATTTGGAAAATAAATTTTTTAAAAATTTCTTGAAAAAATAGTTTTTTTAAGATTTTTTGGAAAAACAATTTTTTTCGATAATTTTAATAAATCTGAAAAAAAAGATTTTTTGAAAAATAATTTTTTAAACATTTCTTGGAAAAAATAATTTTTTTAAATATTTTTTGGAAATTTCTTAATTTTTTATTACAAATATTTATTTTCTAAAAAATAATTTTTTCGGACAAAATTTTGAAAAATAACATCTTTGGAGAAAAAAGATTTTTCCATCGGCCCTACCCCGACGCATGACCGGCCACCGTTGGATCGAATAAAAGCCGCTCGAAGCGAAACTTACGTTTTTAACCTTTAACGCATTAACTTAAATACAAGTTTAAAAATTTAAATAACGATCGTCTGAAGTGTATATAAGTAATTTTAGAAGTCACGCAAAATATAAATAAATCCCCTACAGAATGCATATAATATTATATTGCATATTGCAATCATAGGACCACGGATGATGACGTCACGTCACAAGACAGCGCTTTGTCCTTGTTTTCTAGGAGTTGTTGATTGTACTCGTCGCGATAATTTTGAACAAACCCGAACAAACCCGACAAACCCGAACAAACCCTTTAAAAAATTTATTTTTTCCAAGGAATGTTTAAAAAATTAATTTTCGAAATATTTTCCAAAAATCTGATGATAGATAGATAGAAAAAATTTTGATAGAAGTAAAATCTAATTTTATAAAATCTTTGAAGAAAAAAAGATTTTTGGAAGATATTTCGAAAATTAATTTCATTCCATCATTCCTTGAAACATTCCTTGGAAAAAATAAACTTTTTAAAGGGTTTGTTCGGGTTGTTCGGTCTTTGAAAAAAAGAGTTTTGGAAAATATTTGGAAAATTTTTTTTTTTAAATTTCTTGAAAAAATAATTTTTTTTAAGATTTTTTGGAGAAACAATTTTTTTCGATAATTTTAAAAAATCTGGAAAAAAAGATTTTTTGAAAAATAATTTTTTAAACATTTCTTGGAAAAAATAATTTTTTTAAATATTTTTTGGAAATTTCTTAATTTTTTATACAAATATTTATTTTCTAAAAAATAATTTTTTCGGACAAAATTTTGAAAAATAACATCTTTGGAGAAAAAAGATTTTTCCATCGGCCCTACCTCGAATAAAAGCCGTTCGAAGCCCTAGGAACAGCAGAGTTTGCCGCCGACTCTCAAACCCTACTTGCTTCGCCGACTGCTTTGTCGGGTTTGTTCGGCTTTGGGTTTGTTCGGGTTTGTTAAAAATTATCGCGACGAGTACAATACGATAAAATCATAAAATTCAAGCTATAACTTCCTTAATACTAATGCTAGACCCGTCGAGTTTGGGCTCATTTGAAAGGGCTTGTTCGGGTTTGTCGGGTTTGTTCGGGTTTAGTTTGTTCAAAATTATCGAAAAAAAAAATTTTTTAACAAAAATTTATTTTCTAAAAAATATTTTTTTTTTGAGAAAATTTTGATAGAGTAAAATCTTTGGAAAAAAAGATTGAAGAAAATATTTATATCGAAAATTAATTTTTAAACATTGGAAAGAAATTTTTTTTTTAAAGATTTTGTGAAAAAAATTTTTTTCGATAATTTTGAAAAAATAAATTTTGGAAATTTTTTTTGGAGAAATGTTGAAATAAAAAAAATCTTCGGAAAAATAATGTTTTTAAGGAAACTATTTTTTTCGATAATTTTAAAAATCTTTGGAAAAAAAGATTTTTTGAAACATTTCTTTGAAAAATAATTTTTAAAGATTTTTTGGAAAAACAATTTATTTCGATAATTTTATAAAATCTTTGAAGAAAATAAGATTTTTGGAAAATATTTGGAAAATTAATTTTTTAAACATTCCTTGGAAAAAATAAACTTTTTAAAGTTGTCTGAAAAAAAAATTTTTGGAAAATAAATTTTTTAAAAATTTCTTGAAAAAATAATTTTTTTAAGATTGAAAAATAATTTTTTAAACATTTCTTGGAAAATATAATTTTTTAAATATTTTTTGGAAATTTCTTAATTTTTTATACAAATATTTATTTTCTAAAAAATAATTTTTTCGGACAAAATTTTGAAAAATAACATCTTTGGAGAAAAAAGATTTTTCCATCGGCCCTACCCCGACGCATCACCGGCCACCGCTGGATCGAATAAAAGCCGCTCGAAGCCCTAGGAACAGCAGAGTTTGCCGCCGACTCTCAAACCACCCTACTTGCTTCGCCTACTGCTTTGTCGGGTTTGGGTTTGGGTTTGTTCAAAATTATCGCGACGTACGATAAAATAATTTTTTTTTAAATATTTTTTGGAAATTTCTTAATTTTTTATTACAAAAATTTATTTTCTAAAAAATAATTTTTTCGGACAAAATTTTGAAAAATAACATCTTTGGAGAAAAAAGATTTTTCCATCGGCCCTACCTCGAATAAAAGCCGTTCGAAGCCCTAGGAACAGCAGAGTTTGCCGCCGACTCTCAAACCACCCTACTTGCTTCGCCGACTGCTTTGTCGGGTTTGTTCGGCTTTGGGTTTGTTCGGGTTTGTTAAAAATTATCGCGACGAGTACAATACGATAAAATCATAAAATTCAAGCTATAACTTCCTTAATACTAATGCTAGACCCGTCGAGTTTGGGCTCATTTGAAAGGGCTTGTTCGGGTTTGTCGGGTTTGTTCGGGTTTATGTTTGTAAAGCCGCTCGAGTATGCGGATAATTTTATGATTTTATCGTATTGTACTCGTCGCGATAATTTTTAACAAACCCGAACAAACCCAAAGCCGAACAAACCCGACAAAGCAGTCGGCGAAGCAAGTAGGGTGGTTTGAGAGTCGGCGGCAAACTCTGCTGTTCCTAGGGCTTCGAACGGCTTTTATTCGAGGTAGGGCCGATGGAAAAATCTTTTTTCTCCAAAGATGTTATTTTTCAAAATTTTGTCCGAAAAAATTATTTTTTAGAAAATAAATTTTTGTAATAAAAAATTAAGAAATTTCCAAAAAATATTTAAAAAAAAATTATTTTATCGTACGTCGCGATAATTTTGAACAAACCCAAACCCAAACCCGACAAAGCAGTAGGCGAAGCAAGTAGGGTGGTTTGAGAGTCGGCGGCAAACTCTGCTGTTCCTAGGGCTTCGAGCGGCTTTTATTCGATCCAGCGGTGGCCGGTGATGCGTCGGGGTAGGGCCGATGGAAAAATCTTTTTTCTCCAAAGATGTTATTTTTCAAAATTTTGTCCGAAAAAATTATTTTTTAGAAAATAAATATTTGTAATAAAAAATTAAGAAATTTCCAAAAAATATTTAAAAAATTATATTTTCCAAGAAATGTTTAAAAAATTATTTTTCAATCTTAAAAAAATTATTTTTTCAAGAAATTTTTAAAAAATTTATTTTCCAAAAATTTTTTTTTCAGACAACTTTAAAAAGTTTATTTTTTCCAAGGAATGTTTAAAAAATTAATTTTCCAAATATTTTCCAAAAATCTTATTTTCTTCAAAGATTTTATAAAATTATCGAAATAAATTGTTTTTCCAAAAAATCTTTAAAAATTATTTTTCAAAGAAATGTTTCAAAAAATCTTTTTTTCCAAAGATTTTTAAAATTATCGAAAAAAATAGTTTCCTTAAAAACATTATTTTTCCGAAGATTTTTTTTATTTCAACATTTCTCCAAAAAAAATTTCCAAAATTTATTTTTTCAAAATTATCGAAAAAAATTTTTTTTTCACAAAATCTTTAAAAAAAAAATTTCTTTCCAATGTTTAAAAATTAATTTTCGATATAAATATTTTCTTCAATCTTTTTTTCCAAAGATTTTACTCTATCAAAATTTTCTCAAAAAAAAATATTTTTTAGAAAATAAATTTTTGTTAAAAAATTTTTTTTTTCGATAATTTTGAACAAACATAAACCCGAACAAACCCGACAAACCCGAACAAGCCCTTTCAAATGAGCCCAAACTCGACGGGTCTAGCATTAGTATTAAGGAAGTTATAGCTTGAATTTTATGATTTTATCGTATTGTACTCGTCGCGATAATTTTTAACAAACCCGAACAAACCCAAAGCCGAACAAACCCGACAAAGCAGTCGGCGAAGCAAGTAGGGTGGTTTGAGAGTCGGCGGCAAACTCTGCTGTTCCTAGGGCTTCGAACGGCTTTTATTCGAGGTAGGGCCGATGGAAAAATCTTTTTTCTCCAAAGATGTTATTTTTCAAAATTTTGTCCGAAAAAATTATTTTTTAGAAAATAAATATTTGTATAAAAAATTAAGAAATTTCCAAAAAATATTTAAAAAAATTATTTTTTCCAAGAAATGTTTAAAAAATTATTTTTCAAAAAATCTTTTTTTCCAGATTTTTTAAAATTATCGAAAAAAATTGTTTCTCCAAAAAATCTTAAAAAAAATTATTTTTTCAAGAAATTTAAAAAAAAAAAATTTTCCAAATATTTTCCAAAACTCTTTTTTTCAAAGACCGAACAACCCGAACAAACCCTTTAAAAAGTTTATTTTTTCCAAGGAATGTTTCAAGGAATGATGGAATGAAATTAATTTTCGAAATATCTTCCAAAAATCTTTTTTTCTTCAAAGATTTTATAAAATTAGATTTTACTTCTATCAAAATTTTTTCTATCTATCTATTCATCAGATTTTTGGAAAATATTTCGAAAATTAATTTTTTAAACATTCCTTGGAAAAAATAAATTTTTTAAAGGGTTTGTTCGGGTTTGTCGGGTTTGTTCGGGTTTGTTCAAAATTATCGCGACGAGTACAATCAACAACTCCTAGAAAACAAGGACAAAGCGCTGTCTTGTGACGTGACGTCATCATCCGTGGTCCTATGATTGCAATATGCAATATAATATTATATGCATTCTGTAGGGGATTTATTTATATTTTGCGTGACTTCTAAAATTACTTATATACACTTCAGACGATCGTTATTTAAATTTTTAAACTTGTATTTAAGTTAATGCGTTAAAGGTTAAAAACGTAAGTTTCGCTTCGAGCGGCTTTTATTCGATCCAACGGTGGCCGGTCATGCGTCGGGGTAGGGCCGATGGAAAAATCTTTTTTCTCCAAAGATGTTATTTTTCAAAATTTTGTCCGAAAAAATTATTTTTTAGAAAATAAATATTTGTAATAAAAAATTAAGAAATTTCCAAAAAATATTTAAAAAAATTATTTTTTCCAAGAAATGTTTAAAAAATTATTTTTCAAAAAATCTTTTTTTTCAGATTTATTAAAATTATCGAAAAAAATTGTTTTTCCAAAAAATCTTAAAAAAACTATTTTTTCAAGAAATTTTTAAAAAATTTATTTTCCAAATATTTTCCAAAAATCTTTTTTTCAAAGACCGAACAACCCGAACAAACCCGACAAACCCGAACAAACCATTTAAAAAGTTTCTTTTTTCCAAGGAATGTTCCAAGAAATCTTTTTTTCTTCAAAGATTTTATAAAATTAGATTTTACTTCTATCAAAATTTTCTCCAAAAAAAATACTTTTTTTTGTTAAAACAATTTTATTCGATAATTTTGAACACACAAACCCGAACAAACCCAAACCCGAACAAACCCGACAAACCCGAACAAACCCGACAAAAACGAACAAACCCGAACAAGCCCTTTTAAATGAGCCCAAACTCGATGGGTCTAGTAGCATTAGTATTAAGGAAGTTATAGCTTGAATTTTTTTATGATTTTATGATTTTATCGTATTGTACTCGTCGCGATAATTTTGAACAAACCCAAACCCGAACAAACCCGACAAACCCGAACAAGCCCGACAAACCCGAACAAACCCGAACAAACCCGAACAAACTCGACAAACCCGATCAAACCCTTTAAAAAATGTATTTTTTCCAAGGAATGTTTAAAAAATTAATTTTCGAAATATTTTCCAAAAATCTTTTTTCTCCAAAGATTTTATTTTTCAAAATTTTATCAAAAGAATATTTTTTCCAAAAAATCTTTAAAAAATTATTTTTCCAAGAAATGTTTCAAAAAATCTTTATTTCCAAAGATTTTTAAAATTATCGAAAAAAATAGTTTCCTTAAAAAAATTATTTTTCCGAAGATTTTATTTTTATTTCAAAATTTTCTAGAAATAAATTTCCAAAATTTATTTTTTCAAAATTATCGAATAAAAATTTTTTTCACAAAATCTTTAAAAAAAATTTTTCCAATGTTTAAAAATTAATTTTCGATATAAATATTTTCTTCAATCTTTTTTTCCAAAGATTTTACTTCTATCAAAATTTTCTCCAAAAAAAATATTTTTTAGAAAATAAATTTTTGTTAAAAAAAATTTTTTCGATAATTTTGAACAAATCCGAACAAACCCAAACCCGAACAAGCCCTTTCAAATGAGCCCAAACTCGACGCTTCTAGCATTAGTATTAGGAAGTTATAGCTTGAATTTTTTTATGATTTTATGATTTTATCGTACGTCGCGATAATTTTGAACAAACCCAAACCCAAACCCGACAAAGCAGTAGGCGAAGCAAGTAGGGTGGTTTGAGAGTCGGCGGCAAACTCTGCTGTTCCTAGGGCTTCGAGCGGCTTTTATTCGATCCAGCGGTGGCCGGTGATGCGTCGGGGTAGGGCCGATGGAAAAATCTTTTTTCTCCAAAGATGTTATTTTTCAAAATTTTGTCCGAAAAAATTATTTTTTAGAAAATAAATATTTGTAATAAAAAATTAAATTTCCAAAAAATATTTAAAAAAATTATATTTTCCAAGAAATGTTTAAATGTGGGTATTTTTCAGTTAAAGATCGTTAGACTAAACACTTCTATGCCAATTTCTGAGTGGAACAAATTCTGCAAGTGTTCGACTTTGGCTAATTTATGTTTTCTCGAATTATTAGCTTCGACCCTGTACAAAGGCTCAAAGGTGCGACTATGGGTATTTCTCGGTTAAAGATCGTTAGAGTAAACACTTCTATGCCAATTTCTGAGTGGAACAAATTCTGCAAGGTTTCGACTTTGGCCAATTTATGTTTTCTCGAATAACTGGCCTCGACCCTGTACAAAGGCTCAAAGGTGCGACTATGGGTATTTTTCGGTTAAAGATCGATGGACTAAACACTTCTATGCTAATTTCGATGTGGAACAAATTCTGCAAGGTTTCGACTTTGGCCAATTTATGTTTTCTCGAATTATTAGCCTCGACCCTGTACAAAGACTCAAAGGTGCGACTATGGTTATTTTTCGGTTAAAGATCGATAGACTAAACACTTCTATGCCAATTTCGATTTGGAACAAATTCTGCAAGTGTTCGACTTTGGCCAATTTATGTTTTCTTGAATTATTAGCCTCGACCCTGTACAAAGGCTCAAAGGTGCGACTATGGGTATTTTTCAGTTAAAGATCGTTAAACTAAACACTTCTATGCCAATTTCTGAGTGGAACAAATTCTGCAAGGTTTCGACTTTGGCCAATTTATGTTTTCTCGAATTATTAGCATCGACCCTGTACAAAGGCTCAAAGGTGCGACTATGGGTATTTTTCGGTTAAAGGTCGATAGACTAAACACTTCTATGCTAATTTCTGAGTGGAACAAATTCTGCACTTGTTCGACTTTGGCCAATTTATGTTTTCTCGAATTATTAGCTTCGACCCTGTATAAAGGCTCAAAGGTGCGACTATGGGTATTTTTCAGTTAAAGATCGATAGACTAAACACTTCTATGCCAATTTCGATGTGGAACAAATTCTGCAAGTGTTCGACTTTGGCCAATTTATGTTTCTCGAATTATTAGCCTCGACCCTGTACAAAGGTTCAAAGGTGCGACTATGGGTATTTTTCGGTTAAAGATCGATAGACTGAGTACTCCTATGCCAATTTCTGAGTGGAACAAATTCTGCAAGGTTTCGACTTTGGCAAATTTATGTTTTCTCGAATTATTAGCCTCGACCCTGTACAAAGGCTCAAAGGTGCGACAATGGGTATTTTTCAGTTAAAGATCGTTAGACTAAACACTTCTATGCCAATTTCTGAGTGGAACAAATTCTGCAAGTGTTCGACTTTGGCTAATTTATGTTTTCTCGAATTATTAGCTTCGACCCTGTACAAAGGCTCAAAGTTGCGACTATGGGTATTTCTCGGTTAAAGATCGTTAGACTAAATACTTCTATGCCAATTTCTGAGTGGAACAAATTCTGCAAGGTTTCGACTGGCCAATTTATGTTTTCTCGAATAACTGGTCTCGACCCTGTACAAAGGCTCAAAGGTGCGACTATGGGTATTTTTCGGTTAAAGATCGATAGACTAAACACTTCTATGCCAATTTCTGAGTGGAACAAATTCTGCAAGGTTTCGACTTTGGCCAATTTATTTTTTCTCGAATTATTAGCATCGACCCTGTACAAAGGCTCAAAGGTGCGACTATGGGTATTTTTCGGTTAAAGGTCGATAGACTAAACACTTCTATGCTAATTTCTGAGTGGAACAAATTCTGCACTTGTTCGACTTTGGCCAATTTATATTTTTCGAATTATTAGCCTCGACCCTGTACAAAGGCTCAAAGGTGCGACTATGGGTATTTTTCGGTTAAAGATCGATAGACTAAACACTTCTATGCCAATTACGATGTGGAACAAATTCTGCAAGGTTTTGACTTTGGCCAATTTATGTTTTCTCGAATAACTGGCCTCGACCCTGTACAAAGGTTCAAAGGTGCGACTATGGGTATTTTTCGGTTAAAGATCGATAGACTGAGTACTCCTATGATAATTTCTGAGTGGAACAAATTCTGCAAGGTTTCGACTTTGGCCAATTTATGTTTTCTCGAATTATTAGCCTCGACCCTGTACAAAGGCTCAAAGGTGCGACTATGGGTATTTTTCGGTTAAAGATCGATAGACTGAGTACTCCTATGCTAATTTCTGAGTGGAACAAATTCTGCAAGTGTTCGACTTTGGCCAATTTATGTTTTCTCGAATAACTGGCCTCGACCCTGTACAAAGGCTCAAAGGTGCGACTATGGGTATTTTTCGGTTAAAGATCGACGGACTAAACACTTCTATGCCAATTTCTGAGTGGAACAAATTCTGCAAGGTTTCGACTTTGGCCAATTTATGTTTTCTCGAATAACTGGCCTCGACCCTGTACAAAGGCTCAAAGGTGCGACTATGGGTATTTTTCGGTTAAAGATCGATGGACTAAACACTTCTATGCTAATTTCGATGTGGAACAAATTCTGCAAGGTTTCGACTTTGGCCAATTTATGTTTTCTCGAATTATTAGCTTCGACCCTGTACAAAGGCTCAAAGGTGCGACTATGGGTATTTCTCGGTTAAAGATCGTTAGACTAAATACTTCTATGCCAATTTCTGAGTGGAACAAATTCTGCAAGGTTTCGACTGGCCAATTTATGTTTTCTCGAATAACTGGTCTCGACCCTGTACAAAGGCTCAAAGGTGCGACTATGGGTATTTTTCGGTTAAAGTTCGATGGACTAAACACTTCTATGCTAATTTCGATGTGGAACAAATTCTGTAAGTGTTCGACTTTGGCCAATTTATGTTTTCTCGAATTATTAGCCTCGACCCTGTACAAAGGTTCAAAGGTGCGACTATGGGTATTTTTCAGTTAAAGATCGTTAAACTAAACACTTCTATGCCAATTTCTGAGTGGAACAAATTCTGCAAGGTTTCGACTTTGGCCAATTTATTTTTTCTCGAATTATTAGCATCGACCCTGTACAAAGGCTCAAAGGTGCGACTATGGGTATTTTTCGGTTAAAGGTCGATAGACTAAACACTTCTATGCTAATTTCTGAGTGGAACAAATTCTGCACTTGTTCGACTTTGGCCAATTTATATTTTTCGAATTATTAGCCTCGACCCTGTACAAAGGCTCAAAGGTGCGACTATGGGTATTTTTCGGTTAAAGATCGATAGACTAAACACTTCTATGCCAATTACGATGTGGAACAAATTCTGCAAGGTTTTGACTTTGGCCAATTTATGTTTTCTCGAATAACTGGCCTCGACCCTGTACAAAGGTTCAAAGGTGCGACTATGGGTATTTTTCGGTTAAAGATCGATAGACTGAGTACTCCTATGATAATTTCTGAGTGGAACAAATTCTGCAAGGTTTCGACTTTGGCCAATTTATGTTTTCTCGAATTATTAGCCTCGACCCTGTACAAAGGCTCAAAGGTGCGACTATGGGTATTTTTCGGTTAAAGATCGATGGACTAAACACTTCTATGCTAATTTCGATGTGGAACAAATTTTGCAAGGTTTCGACTTTGGCCAATTTATGTTTTCTCGAATAACTGGCCTCGACCCTGTACAAAGGCTCAAAGGTGCGACTATGGGTATTTTTCGGTTAAAGATCGATGGACTAAACACTTCTATGCTAATTTCGATGTGGAACAAATTCTGCAAGGTTTCGACTTTGGCCAATTTATGTTTTCTCGAATTATTAGCTTCGACCCTGTACAAAGGCTCAAAGGTGCGACTATGGGTATTTTTCGGTTAAAGATCGATGGACTAAACACTTCTATGCTAATTTCGATGTGGAACAAATTTTGCAAGGTTTCGACTTTGGCCAATTTATGTTTTCTCGAATAACTGGCCTCGACCCTGTACAAAGGCTCAAAGGTGCGACTATGGGTATTTTTCGGTTAAAGATCTATAGACTAAACACTTCTATGCCAATTTCGATGTGGAACAAATTCTGCAAGTGTTCGACTTTGGCCAATTTATGTATCTCGAATTATTAGCATCGACCCTGTACAAAGGCTCAAAGGTGCGACTATGGGTATTTTTCGGTTAAAGGTCGATAGACTAAACACTTCTATGCTAATTTCTGAGTGGAACAAATTCTGCACTTGTTCGACTTTGGCCAATTTATATTTTTCGAATTATTAGCCTCGACCCTGTACAAAGGCTCAAAGGTGCGACTATGGGTATTTTTCGGTTAAAGATCGATAGACTAAACACTTCTATGCCAATTACGATGTGGAACAAATTCTGCAAGGTTTTGACTTTGGCCAATTTATGTTTTCTCGAATAACTGGCCTCGACCCTGTACAAAGGCTCAAAGGTGCGACTATGGGTATTTTTCAGTTAAAGATCGATAGACTAAACACTTCTATGCCAATTTCGATGTGGAACAAATTCTGCAAGTGTTCGAATTTGGCCAATTTATGTTTCTCGAATTATTAGCCTCGACCCTGTACAAAGGTTCAAAGGTGCGACTATGGGTATTTTTCGGTTAAAGATCGATAGACAGAGTACTCCTATGATAATTTCTGAGTGGAACAAATTCTGCAAGGTTTCGACTTTGGCCAATTTATGTTTTCTCGAATTATTAGCTTCGACCCTGTACAAAGGCTCAAAGGTGCGACTATGGGTATTTTTCGGTTAAAGATCGATAGACTAAACACTTCTATGCCAATTTTGATGTGGAACAAATTCTGCAAGTGTTCGACTTTGGCCAATTTATGTTTCTCGAATTATTAGCCTCGACCCTGTACAAAGGTTCAAAGGTGCGACTATGGGTATTTTTCGGTTAAAGATCGATAGACTGAGTACTCCTATGCCAATTTCTGAGTGGAACAAATTCTGCAAGTGTTCGACTTTGGCCAATTTATGTTTTCTCGAATAACTGGCCTCGACCCTGTACAAAGGCTCAAAGGTGCGACTATGGGTATTTTTCGGTTAAAGATCGACGGACTAAACACTTCTATGCCAATTTCTGAGTGGAACAAATTCTGCAAGGTTTCGACTTGGCCAATTTATGTTTTCTCGAATAACTGGCCTCGACCCTGTACAAAGGCTCAAAGGTGCGACTATGGGTATTTTTCAGTTAAAGATCGATGGACTAAACACTTCTATGCTAATTTCGATGTGGAACAAATTCTGCAAGTGTTCGACTTTGGCCAATTTATGTTTCTCGAATTATTGCCTCGACCCTGTACAAAGGCTCAAAGGTTCGACTATGGGTATTTTTCGGTTAAAGATCGATAGACTAAACACTTCTATGCCAATTTCTGAGTGGAACAAATTCTGCAAGGTTTCGACTTTGGCAAATTTATGTTTTCTCGAATTATTAGCCTCGACCCTGTACAAAGGCTCAAAGGTGCGACTATGGGTATTTTTCGGGTAAAGATCGGGGAACAAACCCGAAAAATACCCATAGTCGCACCTTTGAGCCTTTGTACAGGGTCGAGGCTAATAATTCGAGAAAACATAAATTGGCCAAAGTCGAAACCTTGCAGAATTTGTTCCACTCAGAAATTATCATAGGAGTACTCAGTCTATCGATCTTTAACCGAAAAATACCCATAGTCGCACCTTTGAGCCTTTGTACAGGGTCGATGCTAATAATTCGAGAAAAAATAAATTGGCCAAAGTCGAAACCTTGCAGAATTTGTTCCACTCAGAAATTGGCATAGAAGTGTTTAGTTTAACGAACTTTAACTGAAAAATACCCATAGTCGCACCTTTGAACCTTTGTACAGGGTCGAGGCTAATAATTCGAGAAAACATAAATTGGCCAAAGTCGAACACTTACAGAATTTGTTCCACATCGAAATTAGCATAGAAGTGTTTAGTCCATCGATCTTTAACCGAAAAATACCCATAGTCGCACCTTTGAGCCTTTGTACAGGGTCGAGACCAGTTATTCGAGAAAACATAAATTGGCCAGTCGAAACCTTGCAGAATTTGTTCCACTCAGAAATTGGCATAGAAGTATTTAGTCTAACGATCTTTAACCGAGAAATACCCATAGTCGCACATTTGAGCCTTTGTACAGGGTCGAAGCTAATAATTCGAGAAAACATAAATTAGCCAAAGTCGAACACTTGCAGAATTTGTTCCACTCAGAAATTGGCATAGAAGTGTTTAGTCTAACGATCTTTAACTGAAAAATACCCATTGTCGCACCTTTGAGCCTTTGTACAGGGTCGAGGCTAATAATTCGAGAAAACATAAATTTGCCAAAGTCGAAACCTTGCAGAATTTGTTCCACTCAGAAATTGGCATAGGAGTACTCAGTCTATCGATCTTTAACCGAAAAATACCCATAGTCGCACCTTTGAACCTTTGTACAGGGTCGAGGCTAATAATTCGAGAAACATAAATTGGCCAAAGTCGAACACTTGCAGAATTTGTTCCACATCGAAATTGGCATAGAAGTGTTTAGTCTATCGATCTTTAACTGAAAAATACCCAGAGTCGCACCTTTGAGCCTTTATACAGGGTCGAAGCTAATAATTCGAGAAAACATAAATTGGCCAAAGTCGAACAAGTGCAGAATTTGTTCCACTCAGAAATTAGCATAGAAGTGTTTAGTCTATCGACCTTTAACCGAAAAATACCCATAGTCGCACCTTTGAGCCTTTGTACAGGGTCGATGCTAATAATTCGAGAAAACATAAATTGGCCAAAGTCGAAACCTTGCAGAATTTGTTCCACTCAGAAATTGGCATAGAAGTGTTTAGTCTATCGATCTTTAACCGAAAAATACCCATAGTCGCACCTTTGAGCCTTTGTACAGGGTCGAGGCTAATAATTCGAGAAAACATAAATTGGCCAAAGTCGAAACCTTGCAGAATTTGTTCCACTCAGAAATTATCATAGGAGTACTCAGTCTATCGATCTTTAACCGAAAAATACCCATAGTCGCACCTTTGAACCTTTGTACAGGGTCGAGGCCAGTTATTCGAGAAAACATAAATTGGCCAAAGTCAAAACCTTGCAGAATTTGTTCCACATCGTAATTGGCATAGAAGTGTTTAGTCTATCGATCTTTAACCGAAAAATACCCATAGTCGCACCTTTGAGCCTTTGTACAGGAGAAATTGGCATAGAAGTGTTTAGTCTAACGATCTTTAACTGAAAAATACCCATAGTCGCACCTTTGAGCCTTTGTACAGGGTCGAGGCTAATAATTCGAGAAAACATAAATTTGCCAAAGTCGAAACCTTGCAGAATTTGTTCCACTCAGAAATTGGCATAGGAGTACTCAGTCTATCGATCTTTAACCGAAAAATACCCATAGTCGCACCTTTGAACCTTTGTACAGGGTCGAGGCTAATAATTCGAGAAACATAAATTGGCCAAAGTCGAACACTTGCAGAATTTGTTCCACATCGAAATTGGCATAGAAGTGTTTAGTCTATCGATCTTTAACTGAAAAATACCCATAGTCGCACCTTTGAGCCTTTATACAGGGTCGAAGCTAATAATTCGAGAAAACATAAATTGGCCAAAGTCGAACACTTGCAGAATTTGTTCCACTCAGAAATTAGCATAGGAGTACTCAGTCTATCGATCTTTAACCGAAAAATACCCATAGTCGCACCTTTGAACCTTTGTACAGGGTCGAGGCTAATAATTCGAGAAACATAAATTAGCCAAAGTCGAACACTTGCAGAATTTGTTCCACATCGAAATTGGCATAGAAGTGTTTAGTCTATCGATCTTTAACCGAAAAATACCCATAGTCGCACCTTTGAACCTTTGTACAGGGTCGAGGCTAATAATTCGAGAAACATAAATTCGCCAAAGTCGAAACCTTGCAGAATTTGTTCCACTCAGAAATTATCATAGGAGTACTCAGTCTATCGATCTTTAACCGAAAAATACCCATAGTCGCACCTTTGAACCTTTGTACAGGGTCGAGGCCAGTTATTCGAGAAAACATAAATTGGCCAAAGTCAAAACCTTGCAGAATTTGTTCCACATCGTAATTGGCATAGAAGTGTTTAGTCTATCGATCTTTAACCGAAAAATACCCATAGTCGCACCTTTGAGCCTTTGTACAGGGTCGAGGCTAATAATTCGAAAAATATAAATTGGCCAAAGTCGAACAAGTGCAGAATTTGTTCCACTCAGAAATTAGCATAGAAGTGTTTAGTCTATCGACATTTAACCGAAAAATACCCATAGTCGCACCTTTGAGCCTTTGTACAGGGTCGATGCTAATAATTCGAGAAAACATAAATTGGCCAAAGTCGAAACCTTGCAGAATTTGTTCCACTCAGAAATTGGCATAGAAGTGTTTAGTTTAACGATCTTTAACTGAAAAATACCCATAGTCGCACCTTTGAACCTTTGTACAGGGTCGAGGCTAATAATTCGAGAAACATAAATTGGCCAAAGTCGAACACTTGCAGAATTTGTTCCACATCGAAATTGGCATAGAAGTGTTTAGTCTATCGATCTTTAACTGAAAAATACCCATAGTCGCACCTTTGAGCCTTTATACAGGGTCGAAGCTAATAATTCGAGAAAACATAAATTGGCCAAAGTCGAACACTTGCAGAATTTGTTCCAAATCGAAATTAGCATAGAAGTGTTTAGTCTATCGATCTTTAACCGAAAAATAACCATTGTCGCACCTTTGAGTCTTTGTACAGGGTCGAGGCTAATAATTCGAGAAAACATAAATTGGCCAAAGTCGAAACCTTGCAGAATTTGTTCCACATCGAAATTAGCATAGAAGTGTTTAGTCCATCGATCTTTAACCGAAAAATACCCATAGTCGCACCTTTGAGCCTTTGTACAGGGCTCACTACATCAGTTATTCGAGAAAACATAAATTGGCCAAAGTCGAAACCTTGCAGAATTTGTTCCACATCGTAATTGGCATAGAAGTGTTTAGTCTATCGATCTTTAACCGAAAAATACCCATAGTCGCACCTTTGAGCCTTTGTACAGGGTCGAGGCTAATAATTCGAAAAATATAAATTGGCCAAAGTCGAACAAGTGCAGAATTTGTTCCACTCAGAAATTAGCATAGAAGTGTTTAGTCTATCGACCTTTAACCGAAAAATACCCATAGTCGCACCTTTGAGCCTTTGTACAGGGTCGATGCTAATAATTCGAGAAACATAAATTGGCCAAAGTCGAACACTTGCAGAATTTGTTCCACATCGAAATTGGCATAGAAGTGTTTAGTCTATCGATCTTTAACCGAAAAATACCCATAGTCGCACCTTTGAGCCTTTGTACAGGGTCGAGGCTAATAATTCGAGAAAACATAAATTGGCCAAAGTCGAAACCTTGCAGAATTTGTTCCACATCGAAATTAGCATAGAAGTGTTTAGTCCATCGATCTTTAACCGAAAAATACCCATAGTCGCACCTTTGAGCCTTTGTACAGGGTCGAGGCCAGTTATTCGAGAAAACATAAATTGGCCAAAGTCGAAACCTTGCAGAATTTGTTCCACTCAGAAATTGGCATAGAAGTGTTTAGTCCATCGATCTTTAACCGAAAAATACCCATAGTCGCACCTTTGAGCCTTTGTACAGGGTCGAGGCCAGTTATTCGAGAAAACATAAATTGGCCAAAGTCGAAACCTTGCAGAATTTGTTCCACTCAGAAATTGGCATAGAAGTGTTTAGTCTAACGATCTTTAACCGAGAAATACCCATAGTCGCACCTTTGAGCCTTTGTACAGGGTCGAAGCTAATAATTCGAGAAAACATAAATTAGCCAAAGTCGAACACTTGCAGAATTTGTTCCACTCAGAAATTGGCATAGAAGTGTTTAGTCTAACGATCTTTAACTGAAAAATACCCATAGTCGCACCTTTGAGCCTTTGTACAGGGTCGAGGCTAATAATTCGAGAAAACATAAATTTGCCAAAGTCGAAACCTTGCAGAATTTGTTCCACTCAGAAATCGGCATAGGAGTACTCAGTCTATCGATCTTTAACCGAAAAATACCCATAGTCGCACCTTTGAACCTTTGTACAGGGTCGAGGCTAATAATTCGAGAAACATAAATTGGCCAAAGTCGAACACTTGCAGAATTTGTTCCACATCGAAATTGGCATAGAAGTGTTTAGTCTATCGATCTTTAACTGAAAAATACCCATAGTCGCACCTTTGAGCCTTTATACAGGGTCGAAGCTAATAATTCGAGAAAACATAAATTGGCCAAAGTCGAACACTTGCAGAATTTGTTCCACTCAGAAATTAGCATAGGAGTACTCAGTCTATCGATCTTTAACCGAAAAATACCCATAGTCGCACCTTTGAACCTTTGTACAGGGTCGAGGCTAATAATTCGAGAAACATAAATTAGCCAAAGTCGAACACTTGCAGAATTTGTTCCACATCGAAATTGGCATAGAAGTGTTTAGTCTATCGATCTTTAACCGAAAAATACCCATAGTCGCACCTTTGAGCCTTTGTACAGGGTCGAAGCTAATAATTCGAGAAAACATAAATTGGCCAAAGTCGAAACCTTGCAGAATTTGTTCCACTCAGAAATTATCATAGAAGTGTTTAGTCTATCGACCTTTAACCGAAAAAAAACCCATAGTCGCACCTTTGAACCTTTGTACAGGGTCGAGGCTAATAATTCGAGAAAACATAAATTGGCCAAAGTCGAACACTTGCAGAATTTGGTCCACTCAGAAATTAGCATAGGAGTACTCAGTCAATCGATCTTTAACCGAAAAATACCCATAGTCGCACCATTGAACCTTGGTACAGGGTCGAGGCTAATAATTCGAGAATCATAAATTCGCCAAAGTCGAACACTTGCAGAATTTGTTCCACATCGAAATTGGCATAGAAGTGTTTAGTCTATCGATCTTTAACCGAAAAATACCCATAGTCGCACCTTTGAGCCTTTGTACATGGTCGAGGCTAATAATTCGAGAAAACATAAATTGGCCAAAGTCGAAACCTTGCAGAATTTGTTCCACTCAGAAATTATCATAGGAGTACTCAGTCTATCGATCTTTAACCGAAAAATACCCATAGTCGCACCTTTGAACCTTTGTACAGGGTCGAGGCCAGTTATTCGAGAAAACATAAATTGGCCAAAGTCAAAACCTTGCAGAATTTGTTCCACATCGTAATTGGCATAGAAGTGTTTAGTCTATCGATCTTTAACCGAAAAATACCCATAGTCGCACCTTTGAGCCTTTGTACAGGGTCGAGGCTAATAATTCGAAAAATATAAATTGGCCAAAGTCGAACAAGTGCAGAATTTGTTCCACTCAGAAATTAGCATAGAAGTGTTTAGTCTATCGACCTTTAACCGAAAAATACCCATAGTCGCACCTTTGAGCCTTTGTACAGGGTCGATGCTAATAATTCGAGAAAAAATAAATTGGCCAAAGTCGAAACCTTGCAGAATTTGTTCCACTCAGAAATTGGCATAGAAGTGTTTAGTTTAACGATCTTTAACTGAAAAATACCCATAGTCGCACCTTTGAGCCTTTGTACAGGGTCGAGGCTAATAATTCGAGAAAACATAAATTCGCCAAAGTCGAACACTTGCAGAATTTGTTCCACTCAGAAATTGGCATAGAAGTGTTTAGTCTAACGATCTTTAACTGAAAAATACCCATAGTCGCACCTTTGAGCCTTTGTACAGGGTCGAGGCTAATAATTCGAGAAAACATAAATTTGCCAAAGTCGAAACCTTGCAGAATTTGTTCCACTCAGAAATCGGCATAGGAGTACTCAGTCTATCGATCTTTAACCGAAAAATACCCATAGTCGCACCTTTGAACCTTTGTACAGGGTCGAGGCTAATAATTCGAGAAACATAAATTGGCCAAAGTCGAACACTTGCAGAATTTGTTCCACATCGAAATTGGCATAGAAGTGTTTAGTCTATCGATCTTTAACTGAAAAATACCCATAGTCGCACCTTTGAGCCTTTATACAGGGTCGAAGCTAATAATTCGAGAAAACATAAATTGGCCAAAGTCGAACACTTGCAGAATTTGTTCCAAATCGAAATTAGCATAGAAGTGTTTAGTCTATCGATCTTTAACCGAAAAATAACCATTGTCGCACCTTTGAGTCTTTGTACAGGGTCGAGGCTAATAATTCGAGAAAACATAAATTGGCCAAAGTCGAAACCTTGCAGAATTTGTTCCACATCGAAATTAGCATAGAAGTGTTTAGTCCATCGATCTTTAACCGAAAAATACCCATAGTCGCACCTTTGAGCCTTTGTACAGGGTCGAGGCCAGTTATTCGAGAAAACATAAATTGGCCAAAGTCGAAACCTTGCAGAATTTGTTCCACATCGTAATTGGCATAGAAGTGTTTAGTCTATCGATCTTTAACCGAAAAATACCCATAGTCGCACCTTTGAGCCTTTGTACAGGGTCGAGGCTAATAATTCGAAAAATATAAATTGGCCAAAGTCGAACAAGTGCAGAATTTGTTCCACTCAGAAATTAGCATAGAAGTGTTTAGTCTATCGACCTTTAACCGAAAAATACCCATAGTCGCACCTTTGAGCCTTTGTACAGGGTCGATGCTAATAATTCGAGAAACATAAATTGGCCAAAGTCGAACACTTGCAGAATTTGTTCCACATCGAAATTGGCATAGAAGTGTTTAGTCTATCGATCTTTAACCGAAAAATACCCATAGTCGCACCTTTGAGCCTTTGTACAGGGTCGAGGCTAATAATTCGAGAAAACATAAATTGGCCAAAGTCGAAACCTTGCAGAATTTGTTCCACATCGAAATTAGCATAGAAGTGTTTAGTCCATCGATCTTTAACCGAAAAATACCCATAGTCGCACCTTTGAGCCTTTGTACAGGGTCGAGGCCAGTTATTCGAGAAAACATAAATTGGCCAAAGTCGAAACCTTGCAGAATTTGTTCCACTCAGAAATTGGCATAGAAGTGTTTAGTCCATCGATCTTTAACCGAAAAATACCCATAGTCGCACCTTTGAGCCTTTGTACAGGGTCGAGGCCAGTTATTCGAGAAAACATAAATTGGCCAAAGTCGAAACCTTGCAGAATTTGTTCCACTCAGAAATTGGCATAGAAGTGTTTAGTCTAACGATCTTTAACCGAGAAATACCCATAGTCGCACCTTTGAGCCTTTGTACAGGGTCGAAGCTAATAATTCGAGAAAACATAAATTAGCCAAAGTCGAACACTTGCAGAATTTGTTCCACTCAGAAATTGGCATAGAAGTGTTTAGTCTAACGATCTTTAACTGAAAAATACCCATAGTCGCACCTTTGAGCCTTTGTACAGGGTCGAGGCTAATAATTCGAGAAAACATAAATTTGCCAAAGTCGAAACCTTGCAGAATTTGTTCCACTCAGAAATCGGCATAGGAGTACTCAGTCTATCGATCTTTAACCGAAAAATACCCATAGTCGCACCTTTGAACCTTTGTACAGGGTCGAGGCTAATAATTCGAGAAACATAAATTGGCCAAAGTCGAACACTTGCAGAATTTGTTCCACATCGAAATTGGCATAGAAGTGTTTAGTCTATCGATCTTTAACTGAAAAATACCCATAGTCGCACCTTTGAGCCTTTATACAGGGTCGAAGCTAATAATTCGAGAAAACATAAATTGGCCAAAGTCGAACACTTGCAGAATTTGTTCCACTCAGAAATTAGCATAGGAGTACTCAGTCTATCGATCTTTAACCGAAAAATACCCATAGTCGCACCTTTGAACCTTTGTACAGGGTCGAGGCTAATAATTCGAGAAACATAAATTAGCCAAAGTCGAACACTTGCAGAATTTGTTCCACATCGAAATTGGCATAGAAGTGTTTAGTCTATCGATCTTTAACCGAAAAATACCCATAGTCGCACCTTTGAGCCTTTGTACAGGGTCGAAGCTAATAATTCGAGAAAACATAAATTGGCCAAAGTCGAAACCTTGCAGAATTTGTTCCACTCAGAAATTATCATAGAAGTGTTTAGTCTATCGACCTTTAACCGAAAAAAAACCCATAGTCGCACCTTTGAACCTTTGTACAGGGTCGAGGCTAATAATTCGAGAAAACATAAATTGGCCAAAGTCGAACACTTGCAGAATTTGGTCCACTCAGAAATTAGCATAGGAGTACTCAGTCAATCGATCTTTAACCGAAAAATACCCATAGTCGCACCATTGAACCTTGGTACAGGGTCGAGGCTAATAATTCGAGAATCATAAATTCGCCAAAGTCGAACACTTGCAGAATTTGTTCCACATCGAAATTGGCATAGAAGTGTTTAGTCTATCGATCTTTAACCGAAAAATACCCATAGTCGCACCTTTGAGCCTTTGTACATGGTCGAGGCTAATAATTCGAGAAAAAATAAATTGGCCAAAGTCGAACACTTGCAGAATTTGTTCCACATCGAAATTGGCATAGAAGTGTTTAGTCTATCGATCTTTAACTGAAAAATACCCAGAGTCGCACCTTTGAGCCTTTATACAGGGTCGAAGCTAATAATTCGAGAAAACATAAATTGGCCAAAGTCGAACAAGTGCAGAATTTGTTCCACTCAGAAATTAGCATAGAAGTGTTTAGTCTATCGACCTTTAACCGAAAAATACCCATAGTCGCACCTTTGAGCCTTTGTACAGGGTCGATGCTAATAATTCGAGAAAACATAAATTGGCCAAAGTCGAAACCTTGCAGAATTTGTTCCACTCAGAAATTGGCATAGAAGTGTTTAGTCTATCGATCTTTAACCGAAAAATACCCATAGTCGCACCTTTGAGCCTTTGTACAGGGTCGAGGCTAATAATTCGAGAAAACATAAATTGGCCAAAGTCGAAACCTTGCAGAATTTGTTCCACTCAGAAATTATCATAGGAGTACTCAGTCTATCGATCTTTAACCGAAAAATACCCATAGTCGCACCTTTGAACCTTTGTACAGGGTCGAGGCCAGTTATTCGAGAAAACATAAATTGGCCAAAGTCAAAACCTTGCAGAATTTGTTCCACATCGTAATTGGCATAGAAGTGTTTAGTCTATCGATCTTTAACCGAAAAATACCCATAGTCGCACCTTTGAGCCTTTGTACAGGGTCGAGGCTAATAATTCGAAAAATATAAATTGGCCAAAGTCGAACAAGTGCAGAATTTGTTCCACTCAGAAATTAGCATAGAAGTGTTTAGTCTATCGACCTTTAACCGAAAAATACCCATAGTCGCACCTTTGAGCCTTTGTACAGGGTCGATGCTAATAATTCGAGAAAAAATAAATTGGCCAAAGTCGAAACCTTGCAGAATTTGTTCCACTCAGAAATTGGCATAGAAGTGTTTAGTTTAACGATCTTTAACTGAAAAATACCCATAGTCGCACCTTTGAGCCTTTGTACAGGGTCGAGGCTAATAATTCGAGAAAACATAAATTGGCCAAAGTCGAACACTTGCAGAATTTGTTCCACATCGAAATTAGCATAGAAGTGTTTAGTCCATCGATCTTTAACCGAAAAATACCCATAGTCGCACCTTTGAGCCTTTGTACAGGGTCGAGGCTAATAATTCGAGAAAACATAAATTTGCCAAAGTCGAAACCTTGCAGAATTTGTTCCACTCAGAAATTGGCATAGGAGTACTCAGTCTATCGATCTTTAACCGAAAAATACCCATAGTCGCACCTTTGAACCTTTGTACAGGGTCGAGGCTAATAATTCGAGAAACATAAATTGGCCAAAGTCGAACACTTGCAGAATTTGTTCCACTCAGAAATTAGCATAGGAGTACTCAGTCTATCGATCTTTAACCGAAAAATACCCATAGTCGCACCTTTGAACCTTTGTACAGGGTCGAGGCTAATAATTCGAAAAATATAAATTGGCCAAAGTCGAACAAGTGCAGAATTTGTTCCACTCAGAAATTAGCATAGAAGTGTTTAGGCTATCGACCTTTAACCGAAAAATACCCATAGTCGCACCTTTGAGCCTTTGTGCAGGGTCGGTGCTAATAATTCGAGAAACATAAATTGGCCAAAGTCGAACACTTGCAGAATTTGTTCCACATCGAAATTGGCATAGGAGTACTCAGTCTATCGATCTTTAACCGAAAAATACCCGTAGTCGCACCTTTGAACCTTTGTACAGGGTCGAGGCTAATAATTCGAAAAATATAAATTGGCCAAAGTCGAACAAGTGCAGAATTTGTTCCACTCAGAAATTAGCATAGAAGTGTTTAGGCTATCGACCTTTAACCGAAAAATACCCATAGTCGCACCTTTGAGCCTTTGTGCAGGGTCGGTGCTAATAATTCGAGAAACATAAATTGGCCAGTCGAACACTTGCAGAATTTGTTCCACATCGAAATTGGCATAGAAGTGTTTAGTCTATAGATCTTTAACCGAAAAATACCCATAGTCGCACCTTTGAGTCTTTGTACAGGGTCGAGGCTAATAATTCGAGAAAACATAAATTGGCCAAAGTCGAACACTTGCAGAATTTGTTCCACATCGAAATTAGCATAGAAGTGTTTAGTCTATCTACCTTTAACCGAAAAATACCCATAGTCGCACCTTTGACCCTTTGTACAGGGTCGAGGCTAATAATTCGAGAAAACATAAATTGGCCAAAGTCGAAACCTTGCAGAATTTGATCCACTTATAAATTGGCATAGGAGTATTCAGTCTATCGATCTTTACCCGAAAAATACCCATAGTCGCACCTTTGAACCTTTGTACAGGGTCGAGGCTAATAATTCGAGAAAACATAAATTGGCCAAAGTCGAAACCTTGCAGAATTTGTTCCACTCAGAAATTGGCATAGAAGGGTTTAGTCTAACGATCTTTAACTGAAAAATACCCATAGTCGCACCTTTGAGCCTTTGTAGGGTCGAGGCTAATAATTCGAGAAAACATAAATTTGCCAAAGTCGAAACCTTGCAGAATTTGTTCCACTCAGAAATTGGCATAGAAGTGTTTAGTCTATCGATCTTTAACCGAAAAATACCCATAGTCGAACCTTTGAGCCTTTGTACAGGGTCGAGGCAATAATTCGAGAAACATAAATTGGCCAAAGTCGAACACTTGCAGAATTTGTTCCACTCAGAAATTAGCATAGGAGTACTCAGTCTATCGATCTTTAACCGAAAAATACCCATAGTCGCACCTTTGAACCTTTGTACAGGGTCGAGGCTAATAATTCGAGAAACATAAATTGGCCAAAGTCGAACACTTGCAGAATTTGTTCCACATCGAAATTGGCATAGAAGTGTTTAGTCTATCGATCTTTAACCGAAAAATACCCATAGTCGCACCTTTGAGCCTTTGTACAGGGTCGAAGCTAATAATTCGAGAAAACATAAATTGGCCAAAGTCGAAACCTTGCAGAATTTGTTCCACTCAGAAATTATCATAGGAGTACTCAGTCTATCGATCTTTAACCGAAAAATACCCATAGTCGCACCTTTGAACCTTTGTACAGGGTTGAGGCTAATAATTCGAGAAACATAAATTGGCCAAATTCGAACACTTGCAGAATTTGTTCCACATCGAAATTGGCATAGAAGTATTTAGTCTATCGATCTTTAACTGATTAATACCCATAGTCGCACCTTTGAGCCTTTGTACAGGGTCGAGGCCAGTTATTCGAGAAAACATAAATTGGCCAAAGTCGAAACCTTGCAGAATTTGTTCCACTCAGAAATTATCATAGGAGTACTCAGTCTATCGATCTTTAACCGAAAAATACCCATAGTCGCACCTTTGAACCTTTGTACAGGGTCGAGGCTAATAATTCGAGAAACATAAATTGGCCAAAGTCGAACACTTGCAGAATTTGTTCCACATCGAAATTGGCATAGAAGTGTTTAGTCTATCGATCTTTAACTGAAAAATACCCATAGTCGCACCTTTGAGCCTTTGTACAGGGTCGAGGCTAATAATTCGAGAAAACATAAATTTGCCAAAGTCGAAACCTTGCAGAATTTGTTCCACTCAGAAATTGGCATAGGAGTACTCAGTCTATCGATCTTTAACCGAAAAATACCCATAGTCGCACCTTTGAACCTTTGTACAGGGTCGAGGCTAATAATTCGAGAAACATAAATTGGCCAAAGTCGAACACTTGCAGAATTTGTTCCACATCGAAATTGGCATAGAAGTGTTTAGTCTATCGATCTTTAACTGAAAAATACCCATAGTCGCACCTTTGAGCCTTTATACAGGGTCGAAGCTAATAATTCGAGAAAACATAAATTGGCCAAAGTCGAACACTTGCAGAATTTGTTCCACTCAGAAATTAGCATAGGAGTACTCAGTCTATCGATCTTTAACCGAAAAATACCCATAGTCGCACCTTTGAACCTTTGTACAGGGTCGAGGCTAATAATTCGAGAAACATAAATTGGCCAAAGTCGAACACTTGCAGAATTTGTTCCACATCGAAATTGGCATAGAAGTGTTTAGTCTATCGATCTTTAACCGAAAAATACCCATAGTCGCACCTTTGAGCCTTTGTACAGGGTCGAAGCTAATAATTCGAGAAAACATAAATTGGCCAAAGTCGAAACCTTGCAGAATTTGTTCCACTCAGAAATTATCATAGGAGTACTCAGTCTATCGATCTTTAACCGAAAAATACCCATAGTCGCACCTTTGAACCTTTGTACAGGGTCGAGGCTAATAATTCGAGAAACATAAATTGGCCAAATTCGAACACTTGCAGAATTTGTTCCACTCAGAAATTATCATAGGAGTACTCAGTCTATCGATCTTTAACCGAAAAATACCCATAGTCGCACCTTTGAACCTTTGTACAGGGTCGAGGCTAATAATTCGAGAAACATAAATTGGCCAAAGTCGAACACTTGCAGAATTTGTTCCACATCGAAATTGGCATAGAAGTGTTTAGTCTATCGATCTTTAACTGAAAAATACCCATAGTCGCACCTTTGAGCCTTTGTACAGGGTCGAGGCTAATAATTCGAGAAAACATAAATTTGCCAAAGTCGAACACTTGCAGAATTTGTTCCACATCGAAATTGGCATAGAAGTGTTTAGTCTATCGATCTTTAACTGAAAAATACCCATAGTCGCACCTTTGAGCCTTTGTACAGGGTCGAGGCCAGTTATTCGAGAAAACATAAATTGGCCAAAGTCGAAACCTTGCAGAATTTGTTCCACTCAGAAATTATCATAGGAGTACTCAGTCTATCGATCTTTAACCGAAAAATACCCATAGTCGCACCTTTGAACCTTTGTACAGGGTCGAGGCTAATAATTCGAGAAAACATAAATTTGCCAAAGTCGAACACTTGCAGAATTTGTTCCACATCGAAATTGGCATAGAAGTGTTTAGTCTATCGATCTTTAACTGAAAAATACCCATAGTCGCACCTTTGAGCCTTTGTACAGGGTCGAGGCCAGTTATTCGAGAAAACATAAATTGGCCAAAGTCGAAACCTTGCAGAATTTGTTCCACTCAGAAATTATCATAGGAGTACTCAGTCTATCGATCTTTAACCGAAAAATACCCATAGTCGCACCTTTGAACCTTTGTACAGGGTCGAGGCTAATAATTCGAGAAACATAAATTGGCCAAAGTCGAACACTTGCAGAATTTGTTCCACATCGAAATTGGCATAGAAGTGTTTAGTCTATCGATCTTTAACTGAAAAATACCCATAGTCGCACCTTTGAGCCTTTATACAGGGTCGAAGCTAATAATTCGAGAAAACATAAATTGGCCAAAGTCGAACACTTGCAGAATTTGTTCCACTCAGAAATTAGCATAGGAGTACTCAGTCTATCGATCTTTAACCGAAAAATACCCATAGTCGCACCTTTGAACCTTTGTACAGGGTCGAGGCTAATAATTCGAGAAACATAAATTGGCCAAAGTCGAACACTTGCAGAATTTGTTCCACATCGAAATTGGCATAGAAGTGTTTAGTCTATCGATCTTTAACCGAAAAATACCCATAGTCGCACCTTTGAGCCTTTGTACAGGGTCGAAGCTAATAATTCGAGAAAACATAAATTGGCCAAAGTCGAAACCTTGCAGAATTTGTTCCACTCAGAAATTATCATAGGAGTACTCAGTCTATCGATCTTTAACCGAAAAATACTCATAGTCGCACCTTTGAACCTTTGTACAGGGTCGAGGCTAATAATTCGAGAAACATAAATTGGCCAAATTCGAACACTTGCAGAATTTGTTCCACATCGAAATTGGCATAGAAGTGTTTAGTCTATCGATCTTTAACTGAAAAATACCCATAGTCGCACCTTTGAGCCTTTGTACAGGGTCGAGGCCAGTTATTCGAGAAAACATAAATTGGCCAAAGTCGAAACCTTGCAGAATTTGTTCCACTCAGAAATTATCATAGGAGTACTCAGTCTATCGATCTTTAACCGAAAAATACCCATAGTCGCACCTTTGAACCTTTGTACAGGGTCGAGGCTAATAATTCGAGAAACATAAATTGGCCAAAGTCGAACACTTGCAGAATTTGTTCCACATCGAAATTGGCATAGAAGTGTTTAGTCTATCGATCTTTAACTGAAAAATACCCATAGTCGCACCTTTGAGCCTTTGTACAGGGTCGAGGCTAATAATTCGAGAAAACATAAATTTGCCAAAGTCGAAACCTTGCAGAATTTGTTCCACTCAGAAATTGGCATAGGAGTACTCAGTCTATCGATCTTTAACCGAAAAATACCCATAGTCGCACCTTTGAACCTTTGTACAGGGTCGAGGCTAATAATTCGAGAAACATAAATTGGCCAAAGTCGAACACTTGCAGAATTTGTTCCACATCGAAATTGGCATAGAAGTGTTTAGTCTATCGATCTTTAACTGAAAAATACCCATAGTCGCACCTTTGAGCCTTTATACGGGGTCGAAGCTAATAATTCGAGAAAACATAAATTGGCCAAAGTCGAACACTTGCAGAATTTGTTCCACTCAGAAATTAGCATAGGAGTACTCAGTCTATCGATCTTTAACCGAAAAATACCCATAGTCGCACCTTTGAACCTTTGTACAGGGTCGAGGCTAATAATTCGAGAAACATAAATTAGCCAAAGTCGAACACTTGCAGAATTTGTTCCACATCGAAATTGGCATAGAAGTGTTTAGTCTATCGATCTTTAACCGAAAAATACCCATAGTCGCACCTTTGAGCCTTTGTACAGGGTCGAAGCTAATAATTCGAGAAAACATAAATTGGCCAAAGTCGAAACCTTGCAGAATTTGTTCCACTCAGAAATTATCATAGAAGTGTTTAGTCTATCGACCTTTAACCGAAAAAAAACCCATAGTCGCACCTTTGAACCTTTGTACAGGGTCGAGGCTAATAATTCGAGAAACATAAATTAGCCAAAGTCGAACACTTGCAGAATTTGTTCCACATCGAAATTGGCATAGAAGTGTTTAGTCTATCGATCTTTAACCGAAAAATACCCATAGTCGCACCTTTGAGCCTTTGTACAGGGTCGAGGCTAATAATTCGAGAAAACATAAATTGGCCAAAGTCGAAACCTTGCAGAATTTGTTCCACTCAGAAATTATCATAGGAGTACTCAGTCTATCGATCTTTAACCGAAAAATACCCATAGTCGCACCTTTGAACCTTTGTACAGGGTCGAGGCCAGTTATTCGAGAAAACATAAATTGGCCAAAGTCAAAACCTTGCAGAATTTGTTCCACATCGTAATTGGCATAGAAGTGTTTAGTCTATCGATCTTTAACCGAAAAATACCCATAGTCGCACCTTTGAGCCTTTGTACAGGGTCGAGGCTAATAATTCGAAAAATATAAATTGGCCAAAGTCGAACAAGTGCAGAATTTGTTCCACTCAGAAATTAGCATAGAAGTGTTTAGTCTATCGACCTTTAACCGAAAAATACCCATAGTCGCACCTTTGAGCCTTTGTACAGGGTCGATGCTAATAATTCGAGAAAACATAAATTGGCCAAAGTCGAAACCTTGCAGAATTTGTTCCACTCAGAAATTGGCATAGAAGTGTTTAGTTTAACGATCTTTAACTGAAAAATACCCATAGTCGCACCTTTGAGCCTTTGTACAGGGTCGAGGCTAATAATTCGAGAAAACATAAATTGGCCAAAGTCGAACACTTGCAGAATTTGTTCCACATCGAAATTGGCATAGAAGTGTTTAGTCTATCGATCTTTAACCGAAAAATACCCATAGTCGCACCTTTGAACCTTTGTACAGGGTCGAGGCTAATAATTCGAGAAACATAAATTCGCCAAAGTCGAACACTTGCAGAATTTGTTCCACATCGAAATTGGCATAGAAGTGTTTAGTCTATCGACCTTTAACCGAAAAATACCCATAGTCGCACCTTTGAGCCTTTGTACAGGGTCGAGGCTAATAATTCGAGAAAACATAAATTGGCCAAAGTCGAAACCTTGCAGAATTTGTTCCACTCAGAAATTATCATAGGAGTACTCAGTCTATCGATCTTTAACCGAAAAATACCCATAGTCGCACCTTTGAACCTTTGTACAGGGTCGAGGCCAGTTATTCGAGAAAACATAAATTGGCCAAAGTCAAAACCTTGCAGAATTTGTTCCACATCGTAATTGGCATAGAAGTGTTTAGTCTATCGATCTTTAACCGAAAAATACCCATAGTCGCACCTTTGAGCCTTTGTACAGGGTCGAGGCTAATAATTCGAAAAATATAAATTGGCCAAAGTCGAACAAGTGCAGAATTTGTTCCACTCAGAAATTAGCATAGAAGTGTTTAGTCTATCGACCTTTAACCGAAAAATACCCATAGTCGCACCTTTGAGCCTTTGTACAGGGTCGATGCTAATAATTCGAGAAAACATAAATTGGCCAAAGTCGAAACCTTGCAGAATTTGTTCCACTCAGAAATTGGCATAGAAGTGTTTAGTTTAACGATCTTTAACTGAAAAATACCCATAGTCGCACCTTTGAGCCTTTGTACAGGGTCGAGGCTAATAATTCGAGAAAACATAAATTGGCCAAAGTCGAACACTTGCAGAATTTGTTCCACATCGAAATTGGCATAGAAGTGTTTAGTCTATCGATCTTTAACCGAAAAATACCCATAGTCGCACCTTTGAACCTTTGTACAGGGTCGAGGCTAATAATTCGAGAAACATAAATTCGCCAAAGTCGAACACTTGCAGAATTTGTTCCACATCGAAATTGGCATAGAAGTGTTTAGTCTATCGATCTTTAACCGAAAAATACCCATAGTCGCACCTTTGAGCCTTTGTACAGGGTCGAGGCTAATAATTCGAGAAAACATAAATTGGCCAAAGTCGAAACCTTGCAGAATTTGTTCCACTCAGAAATTATCATAGGAGTACTCAGTCTATCGATCTTTAACCGAAAAATACCCATAGTCGCACCTTTGAACCTTTGTACAGGGTCGAGGCCAGTTATTCGAGAAAACATAAATTGGCCAAAGTCAAAACCTTGCAGAATTTGTTCCACATCGTAATTGGCATAGAAGTGTTTAGTCTATCGATCTTTAACCGAAAAATACCCATAGTCGCACCTTTGAGCCTTTGTACAGGGTCGAGGCTAATAATTCGAAAAATATAAATTGGCCAAAGTCGAACAAGTGCAGAATTTGTTCCACTCAGAAATTAGCATAGAAGTGTTTAGTCTATCGACCTTTAACCGAAAAATACCCATAGTCGCACCTTTGAGCCTTTGTACAGGGTCGATGCTAATAATTCGAGAAAACATAAATTGGCCAAAGTCGAAACCTTGCAGAATTTGTTCCACTCAGAAATTGGCATAGCAGTGTTTAGTTTAACGATCTTTAACTGAAAAATACCCATAGTCGCACCTTTGAGCCTTTGTACAGGGTCGAGGCTAATAATTCGAGAAAACATAAATTGGCCAAAGTCGAACACTTGCAGAATTTGTTCCACATCGAAATTAGCATAAAAGTGTTTAGTCCATCGATCTTTAACCGAAAAATACCCATAGTCGCACCTTTGAGCCTTTGTACAGGGTCGAGGCCAGTTATTCGAGAAAACATAAATTGGCCAAAGTCGAAACCTTGCAGAATTTGTTCCACTCAGAAATTGGCATAGAAGTATTTAGTCTAACGATCTTTAACCGAGAAATACCCATAGTCGCACCTTTGAGCCTTTGTACAGGGTCGAAGCTAATAATTCGAGAAAACATAAATTAGCCAAAGTCGAACACTTGCAGAATTTGTTCCACTCAGAAATTGGCATAGAAGTGTTTAGTCTAACGATCTTTAACTGAAAAATACCCATAGTCGCACCTTTGAGCCTTTGTACAGGGTCGAGGCTAATAATTCGAGAAAACATAAATTGGCCAAAGTCGAAACCTTGCAGAATTTGTTCCACTCAGAAATTGGCATAGAAGTATTTAGTCTAACGATCTTTAACCGAGAAATACCCATAGTCGCACCTTTGAGCCTTTGTACAGGGTCGAGGCTAATAATTCGAGAAAACATAAATTTGCCAAAGTCGAAACCTTGCAGAATTTGTTCCACTCAGAAATTGGCATAGGAGTACTCAGTCTATCGATCTTTAACCGAAAAATACCCATAGTCGCACCTTTGAACCTTTGTACAGGGTCGAGGCTAATAATTCGAGAAACATAAATTGGCCAAAGTCGAACACTTGCAGAATTTGTTCCACATCGAAATTGGCATAGAAGTGTTTAGTCTATCGATCTTTAACTGAAAAATACCCATAGTCGCACCTTTGAGCCTTTATACAGGGTCGAAGCTAATAATTCGAGAAAACATAAATTGGCCAAAGTCGAACACTTGCAGAATTTGTTCCACTCAGAAATTAGCATAGGAGTACTCAGTCTATCGATCTTTAACCGAAAAATACCCATAGTCGCACCTTTGAACCTTTGTACAGGGTCGAAGCTAATAATTCGAGAAAACATAAATTGGCCAAAGTCGAACACTTGCAGAATTTGTTCCACATCGAAATTGGCATAGAAGTGTTTAGTCTATCGACCTTTAACCGAAAAAAAACCCATAGTCGCACCTTTGAACCTTTGTACAGGGTCGAGGCTAATAATTCGAGAAACATAAATTGGCCAAAGTCGAACACTTGCAGAATTTGTTCCACTCAGAAATTAGCATAGGAGTACTCAGTCTATCGATCTTTAACCGAAAAATACCCATAGTCGCACCTTTGAACCTTTGTACAGGGTCGAGGCTAATAATTCGAGAAACATAAATTCGCCAAAGTCGAACACTTGCAGAATTTGTTCCACATCGAAATTGGCATAGAAGTGTTTAGTCTATCGACCTTTAACCGAAAAATACCCATAGTCGCACCTTTGAGCCTTTGTACAGGGTCGATGCTAATAATTCGAGAAAACATAAATTGGCCAAAGTCGAAACCTTGCAGAATTTGTTCCACTCAGAAATTGGCATAGAAGTGTTTAGTTTAACGATCTTTAACTGAAAAATACCCATAGTCGCACCTTTGAGCCTTTGTACAGGGTCGAGGCTAATAATTCGAGAAAACATAAATTGGCCAAAGTCGAACACTTGCAGAATTTGTTCCACATCGAAATTGGCATAGAAGTGTTTAGTCTATCGATCTTTAACCGAAAAATACCCATAGTCGCACCTTTGAACCTTTGTACAGGGTCGAGGCTAATAATTCGAGAAACATAAATTCGCCAAAGTCGAACACTTGCAGAATTTGTTCCACATCGAAATTGGCATAGAAGTGTTTAGTCTATCGATCTTTAACCGAAAAATACCCATAGTCGCACCTTTGAGCCTTTGTACAGGGTCGAGGCTAATAATTCGAGAAAACATAAATTGGCCAAAGTCGAAACCTTGCAGAATTTGTTCCACTCAGAAATTATCATAGGAGTACTCAGTCTATCGATCTTTAACCGAAAAATACCCATAGTCGCACCTTTGAACCTTTGTACAGGGTCGAGGCCAGTTATTCGAGAAAACATAAATTGGCCAAAGTCAAAACCTTGCAGAATTTGTTCCACATCGTAATTGGCATAGAAGTGTTTAGTCTATCGATCTTTAACCGAAAAATACCCATAGTCGCACCTTTGAGCCTTTGTACAGGGTCGAGGCTAATAATTCGAAAAATATAAATTGGCCAAAGTCGAACAAGTGCAGAATTTGTTCCACTCAGAAATTAGCATAGAAGTGTTTAGTCTATCGACCTTTAACCGAAAAATACCCATAGTCGCACCTTTGAGCCTTTGTACAGGGTCGATGCTAATAATTCGAGAAAACATAAATTGGCCAAAGTCGAAACCTTGCAGAATTTGTTCCACTCAGAAATTGGCATAGAAGTGTTTAGTTTAACGATCTTTAACTGAAAAATACCCATAGTCGCACCTTTGAGCCTTTGTACAGGGTCGAGGCTAATAATTCGAGAAAACATAAATTGGCCAAAGTCGAACACTTGCAGAATTTGTTCCACATCGAAATTAGCATAAAAGTGTTTAGTCCATCGATCTTTAACCGAAAAATACCCATAGTCGCACCTTTGAGCCTTTGTACAGGGTCGAGGCCAGTTATTCGAGAAAACATAAATTGGCCAAAGTCGAAACCTTGCAGAATTTGTTCCACTCAGAAATTGGCATAGAAGTATTTAGTCTAACGATCTTTAACCGAGAAATACCCATAGTCGCACCTTTGAGCCTTTGTACAGGGTCGAAGCTAATAATTCGAGAAAACATAAATTAGCCAAAGTCGAACACTTGCAGAATTTGTTCCACTCAGAAATTGGCATAGAAGTGTTTAGTCTAACGATCTTTAACTGAAAAATACCCATAGTCGCACCTTTGAGCCTTTGTACAGGGTCGAGGCTAATAATTCGAGAAAACATAAATTGGCCAAAGTCGAAACCTTGCAGAATTTGTTCCACTCAGAAATTGGCATAGAAGTATTTAGTCTAACGATCTTTAACCGAGAAATACCCATAGTCGCACCTTTGAGCCTTTGTACAGGGTCGAGGCTAATAATTCGAGAAAACATAAATTTGCCAAAGTCGAAACCTTGCAGAATTTGTTCCACTCAGAAATTGGCATAGGAGTACTCAGTCTATCGATCTTTAACCGAAAAATACCCATAGTCGCACCTTTGAACCTTTGTACAGGGTCGAGGCTAATAATTCGAGAAACATAAATTGGCCAAAGTCGAACACTTGCAGAATTTGTTCCACATCGAAATTGGCATAGAAGTGTTTAGTCTATCGATCTTTAACTGAAAAATACCCATAGTCGCACCTTTGAGCCTTTATACAGGGTCGAAGCTAATAATTCGAGAAAACATAAATTGGCCAAAGTCGAACACTTGCAGAATTTGTTCCACTCAGAAATTAGCATAGGAGTACTCAGTCTATCGATCTTTAACCGAAAAATACCCATAGTCGCACCTTTGAACCTTTGTACAGGGTCGAAGCTAATAATTCGAGAAAACATAAATTGGCCAAAGTCGAACACTTGCAGAATTTGTTCCACATCGAAATTGGCATAGAAGTGTTTAGTCTATCGACCTTTAACCGAAAAAAAACCCATAGTCGCACCTTTGAACCTTTGTACAGGGTCGAGGCTAATAATTCGAGAAACATAAATTGGCCAAAGTCGAACACTTGCAGAATTTGTTCCACTCAGAAATTAGCATAGGAGTACTCAGTCTATCGATCTTTAACCGAAAAATACCCATAGTCGCACCTTTGAACCTTTGTACAGGGTCGAGGCTAATAATTCGAGAAACATAAATTCGCCAAAGTCGAACACTTGCAGAATTTGTTCCACATCGAAATTGGCATAGAAGTGTTTAGTCTATCGACCTTTAACCGAAAAATACCCATAGTCGCACCTTTGAGCCTTTGTACAGGGTCGATGCTAATAATTCGAGAAAACATAAATTGGCCAAAGTCGAAACCTTGCAGAATTTGTTCCACTCAGAAATTGGCATAGAAGTGTTTAGTTTAACGATCTTTAACTGAAAAATACCCATAGTCGCACCTTTGAGCCTTTGTACAGGGTCGAGGCTAATAATTCGAGAAAACATAAATTGGCCAAAGTCGAACACTTTCAGAATTTGTTCCAAATCGAAATTGGCATAAAAGTGTTTAGTCTAGCGATCTTTAACCGAAAAATAACCATTGTCGCACCTTTGAGTCTTTGTACAGGGTCGAGGCTAATAATTCGAGAAAACATAAATTGGCCAAAGTCGAAACCTTGCAGAATTTGTTCCACATCGAAATTAGCATAGAAGTGTTTAGTCCATCGATCTTTAACCGAAAAATACCCATAGTCGCACCTTTGAGCCTTTGTACAGGGTCGAGGCCAGTTATTCGAGAAAACATAAATTGGCCAAAGTCGAAACCTTGCAGAATTTGTTCCACATCGTAATTGGCATAGAAGTGTTTAGTCTATCGATCTTTAACCGAAAAATACCCATAGTCGCACCTTTGAGCCTTTGTACAGGGTCGAGGCTAATAATTCGAAAAATATAAATTGGCCAAAGTCGAACAAGTGCAGAATTTGTTCCACTCAGAAATTAGCATAGAAGTGTTTAGTCTATCGACCTTTAACCGAAAAATACCCATAGTCGCACCTTTGAGCCTTTGTACAGGGTCGATGCTAATAATTCGAGAAACATAAATTGGCCAAAGTCGAACACTTGCAGAATTTGTTCCACATCGAAATTGGCATAGAAGTGTTTAGTCTATCGATCTTTAACCGAAAAATACCCATAGTCGCACCTTTGAGCCTTTGTACAGGGTCGAGGCTAATAATTCGAGAAAACATAAATTGGCCAAAGTCGAAACCTTGCAGAATTTGTTCCACATCGAAATTAGCATAGAAGTGTTTAGTCCATCGATCTTTAACCGAAAAATACCCATAGTCGCACCTTTGAGCCTTTGTACAGGGTCGAGGCCAGTTATTCGAGAAAACATAAATTGGCCAAAGTCGAAACCTTGCAGAATTTGTTCCACTCAGAAATTGGCATAGAAGTGTTTAGTCCATCGATCTTTAACCGAAAAATACCCATAGTCGCACCTTTGAGCCTTTGTACAGGGTCGAGGCCAGTTATTCGAGAAAACATAAATTGGCCAAAGTCGAAACCTTGCAGAATTTGTTCCACTCAGAAATTGGCATAGAAGTGTTTAGTTTAACGATCTTTAACTGAAAAATACCCATAGTCGCACCTTTGAGCCTTTGTACAGGGTCGAGGCTAATAATTCGAAAAATATAAATTGGCCAAAGTCGAACAAGTGCAGAATTTGTTCCACTCAGAAATTAGCATAGAAGTGTTTAGTCTATCGACCTTTAACCGAAAAATACCCATAGTCGCACCTTTGAGCCTTTGTACAGGGTCGATGCTAATAATTCGAGAAAACATAAATTGGCCAAAGTCGAAACCTTGCAGAATTTGTTCCACTCAGAAATTGGCATAGAAGTGTTTAGTTTAACGATCTTTAACTGAAAAATACCCATAGTCGCACCTTTGAGCCTTTGTACAGGGTCGAGGCTAATAATTCGAGAAAACATAAATTGGCCAAAGTCGAACACTTGCAGAATTTGTTCCACATCGAAATTAGCATAAAAGTGTTTAGTCCATCGATCTTTAACCGAAAAATACCCATAGTCGCACCTTTGAGCCTTTGTACAGGGTCGAGGCCAGTTATTCGAGAAAACATAAATTGGCCAAAGTCGAAACCTTGCAGAATTTGTTCCACTCAGAAATTGGCATAGAAGTATTTAGTCTAACGATCTTTAACCGAGAAATACCCATAGTCGCACCTTTGAGCCTTTGTACAGGGTCGAAGCTAATAATTCGAGAAAACATAAATTAGCCAAAGTCGAACACTTGCAGAATTTGTTCCACTCAGAAATTGGCATAGAAGTGTTTAGTCTAACGATCTTTAACTGAAAAATACCCATAGTCGCACCTTTGAGCCTTTGTACAGGGTCGAGGCTAATAATTCGAGAAAACATAAATTGGCCAAAGTCGAAACCTTGCAGAATTTGTTCCACTCAGAAATTGGCATAGAAGTATTTAGTCTAACGATCTTTAACCGAGAAATACCCATAGTCGCACCTTTGAGCCTTTGTACAGGGTCGAGGCTAATAATTCGAGAAAACATAAATTTGCCAAAGTCGAAACCTTGCAGAATTTGTTCCACTCAGAAATTGGCATAGGAGTACTCAGTCTATCGATCTTTAACCGAAAAATACCCATAGTCGCACCTTTGAACCTTTGTACAGGGTCGAGGCTAATAATTCGAGAAACATAAATTGGCCAAAGTCGAACACTTGCAGAATTTGTTCCACATCGAAATTGGCATAGAAGTGTTTAGTCTATCGATCTTTAACTGAAAAATACCCATAGTCGCACCTTTGAGCCTTTATACAGGGTCGAAGCTAATAATTCGAGAAAACATAAATTGGCCAAAGTCGAACACTTGCAGAATTTGTTCCACTCAGAAATTAGCATAGGAGTACTCAGTCTATCGATCTTTAACCGAAAAATACCCATAGTCGCACCTTTGAACCTTTGTACAGGGTCGAAGCTAATAATTCGAGAAAACATAAATTGGCCAAAGTCGAACACTTGCAGAATTTGTTCCACATCGAAATTGGCATAGAAGTGTTTAGTCTATCGACCTTTAACCGAAAAAAAACCCATAGTCGCACCTTTGAACCTTTGTACAGGGTCGAGGCTAATAATTCGAGAAACATAAATTGGCCAAAGTCGAACACTTGCAGAATTTGTTCCACTCAGAAATTAGCATAGGAGTACTCAGTCTATCGATCTTTAACCGAAAAATACCCATAGTCGCACCTTTGAACCTTTGTACAGGGTCGAGGCTAATAATTCGAGAAACATAAATTCGCCAAAGTCGAACACTTGCAGAATTTGTTCCACATCGAAATTGGCATAGAAGTGTTTAGTCTATCGACCTTTAACCGAAAAATACCCATAGTCGCACCTTTGAGCCTTTGTACAGGGTCGATGCTAATAATTCGAGAAAACATAAATTGGCCAAAGTCGAAACCTTGCAGAATTTGTTCCACTCAGAAATTGGCATAGAAGTGTTTAGTTTAACGATCTTTAACTGAAAAATACCCATAGTCGCACCTTTGAGCCTTTGTACAGGGTCGAGGCTAATAATTCGAGAAAACATAAATTGGCCAAAGTCGAACACTTGCAGAATTTGTTCCACATCGAAATTGGCATAGAAGTGTTTAGTCTATCGATCTTTAACCGAAAAATACCCATAGTCGCACCTTTGAACCTTTGTACAGGGTCGAGGCTAATAATTCGAGAAACATAAATTCGCCAAAGTCGAACACTTGCAGAATTTGTTCCACATCGAAATTGGCATAGAAGTGTTTAGTCTATCGATCTTTAACCGAAAAATACCCATAGTCGCACCTTTGAGCCTTTGTACAGGGTCGAGGCTAATAATTCGAGAAACATAAATTGGCCAAAGTCGAACACTTGCAGAATTTGTTCCACATCGAAATTGGCATAGAAGTGTTTAGTCTATCGATCTTTAACCGAAAAATACCCATAGTCGCACCTTTGAGCCTTTGTACAGGGTCGAAGCTAATAATTCGAGAAAACATAAATTGGCCAAAGTCGAAACCTTGCAGAATTTGTTCCACTCAGAAATTATCATAGAAGTGTTTAGTCCATCGACCTTTAACCGAAAAAAAACCCATAGTCGCACCTTTGTACCTTTGTACAGGGTCGAGGCTAATAATTCGAGAAACATAAATTCGCCAAAGTCGAACACTTGCAGAATTTGTTCCACATCGAAATTGGCATAGAAGTGTTTAGTCTATCGATCTTTAACCGAAAAATACCCATAGTCGCACCTTTGAGCCTTTGTACAGGGTCGAGGCTAATAATTCGAGAAACATAAATTGGCCAAAGTCGAACACTTGCAGAATTTGTTCCACATCGAAATTGGCATAGAAGTGTTTAGTCTATCGATCTTTAACCGAAAAATACCCATAGTCGCACCTTTGAGCCTTTGTACAGGGTCGAAGCTAATAATTCGAGAAAACATAAATTGGCCAAAGTCGAAACCTTGCAGAATTTGTTCCACTCAGAAATTATCATAGGAGTACTCAGTCTATCGATCTTTAACCGAAAAATACCCATAGTCGCACCTTTGAACCTTTGTACAGGGTCGAGGCCAGTTATTCGAGAAAACATAAATTGGCCAAAGTCAAAACCTTGCAGAATTTGTTCCACATCGTAATTGGCATAGAAGTGTTTAGTCTATCGATCTTTAACCGAAAAATACCCATAGTCGCACCTTTGAGCCTTTGTACAGGGTCGAGGCTAATAATTCGAAAAATATAAATTGGCCAAAGTCGAACAAGTGCAGAATTTGTTCCACTCAGAAATTAGCATAGAAGTGTTTAGTCTATCGACCTTTAACCGAAAAATACCCATAGTCGCACCTTTGAGCCTTTGTACAGGGTCGATGCTAATAATTCGAGAAAACATAAATTGGCCAAAGTCGAAACCTTGCAGAATTTGTTCCACTCAGAAATTGGCATAGAAGTGTTTAGTTTAACGATCTTTAACTGAAAAATACCCATAGTCGCACCTTTGAGCCTTTGTACAGGGTCGAGGCTAATAATTCGAGAAAACATAAATTGGCCAAAGTCGAACACTTGCAGAATTTGTTCCACATCGAAATTAGCATAAAAGTGTTTAGTCCATCGATCTTTAACCGAAAAATACCCATAGTCGCACCTTTGAGCCTTTGTACAGGGTCGAGGCCAGTTATTCGAGAAAACATAAATTGGCCAAAGTCGAAACCTTGCAGAATTTGTTCCACTCAGAAATTGGCATAGAAGTATTTAGTCTAACGATCTTTAACCGAGAAATACCCATAGTCGCACCTTTGAGCCTTTGTACAGGGTCGAAGCTAATAATTCGAGAAAACATAAATTAGCCAAAGTCGAACACTTGCAGAATTTGTTCCACTCAGAAATTGGCATAGAAGTGTTTAGTCTAACGATCTTTAACTGAAAAATACCCATAGTCGCACCTTTGAGCCTTTGTACAGGGTCGAGGCTAATAATTCGAGAAAACATAAATTGGCCAAAGTCGAAACCTTGCAGAATTTGTTCCACTCAGAAATTGGCATAGAAGTATTTAGTCTAACGATCTTTAACCGAGAAATACCCATAGTCGCACCTTTGAGCCTTTGTACAGGGTCGAGGCTAATAATTCGAGAAAACATAAATTTGCCAAAGTCGAAACCTTGCAGAATTTGTTCCACTCAGAAATTGGCATAGGAGTACTCAGTCTATCGATCTTTAACCGAAAAATACCCATAGTCGCACCTTTGAACCTTTGTACAGGGTCGAGGCTAATAATTCGAGAAACATAAATTGGCCAAAGTCGAACACTTGCAGAATTTGTTCCACATCGAAATTGGCATAGAAGTGTTTAGTCTATCGATCTTTAACTGAAAAATACCCATAGTCGCACCTTTGAGCCTTTATACAGGGTCGAAGCTAATAATTCGAGAAAACATAAATTGGCCAAAGTCGAACACTTGCAGAATTTGTTCCACTCAGAAATTAGCATAGGAGTACTCAGTCTATCGATCTTTAACCGAAAAATACCCATAGTCGCACCTTTGAACCTTTGTACAGGGTCGAAGCTAATAATTCGAGAAAACATAAATTGGCCAAAGTCGAACACTTGCAGAATTTGTTCCACATCGAAATTGGCATAGAAGTGTTTAGTCTATCGACCTTTAACCGAAAAAAAACCCATAGTCGCACCTTTGAACCTTTGTACAGGGTCGAGGCTAATAATTCGAGAAACATAAATTGGCCAAAGTCGAACACTTGCAGAATTTGTTCCACTCAGAAATTAGCATAGGAGTACTCAGTCTATCGATCTTTAACCGAAAAATACCCATAGTCGCACCTTTGAACCTTTGTACAGGGTCGAGGCTAATAATTCGAGAAACATAAATTCGCCAAAGTCGAACACTTGCAGAATTTGTTCCACATCGAAATTGGCATAGAAGTGTTTAGTCTATCGACCTTTAACCGAAAAATACCCATAGTCGCACCTTTGAGCCTTTGTACAGGGTCGATGCTAATAATTCGAGAAAACATAAATTGGCCAAAGTCGAAACCTTGCAGAATTTGTTCCACTCAGAAATTGGCATAGAAGTGTTTAGTTTAACGATCTTTAACTGAAAAATACCCATAGTCGCACCTTTGAGCCTTTGTACAGGGTCGAGGCTAATAATTCGAGAAAACATAAATTGGCCAAAGTCGAACACTTGCAGAATTTGTTCCACATCGAAATTGGCATAGAAGTGTTTAGTCTATCGATCTTTAACCGAAAAATACCCATAGTCGCACCTTTGAACCTTTGTACAGGGTCGAGGCTAATAATTCGAGAAACATAAATTCGCCAAAGTCGAACACTTGCAGAATTTGTTCCACATCGAAATTGGCATAGAAGTGTTTAGTCTATCGATCTTTAACCGAAAAATACCCATAGTCGCACCTTTGAGCCTTTGTACAGGGTCGAGGCTAATAATTCGAGAAAACATAAATTGGCCAAAGTCGAAACCTTGCAGAATTTGTTCCACTCAGAAATTATCATAGGAGTACTCAGTCTATCGATCTTTAACCGAAAAATACCCATAGTCACACCTTTGAACCTTTGTACAGGGTCGAGGCCAGTTATTCGAGAAAACATAAATTGGCCAAAGTCAAAACCTTGCAGAATTTGTTCCACATCGTAATTGGCATAGAAGTGTTTAGTCTATCGATCTTTAACCGAAAAATACCCATAGTCGCACCTTTGAGCCTTTGTACAGGGTCGAGGCTAATAATTCGAAAAATATAAATTGGCCAAAGTCGAACAAGTGCAGAATTTGTTCCACTCAGAAATTAGCATAGAAGTGTTTAGTCTATCGACCTTTAACCGAAAAATACCCATAGTCGCACCTTTGAGCCTTTGTACAGGGTCGATGCTAATAATTCGAGAAAACATAAATTGGCCAAAGTCGAAACCTTGCAGAATTTGTTCCACTCAGAAATTGGCATAGAAGTGTTTAGTTTAACGATCTTTAACTGAAAAATACCCATAGTCGCACCTTTGAGCCTTTGTACAGGGTCGAGGCTAATAATTCGAGAAAACATAAATTGGCCAAAGTCGAACACTTGCAGAATTTGTTCCACATCGAAATTAGCATAAAAGTGTTTAGTCCATCGATCTTTAACCGAAAAATACCCATAGTCGCACCTTTGAGCCTTTGTACAGGGTCGAGGCCAGTTATTCGAGAAAACATAAATTGGCCAAAGTCGAAACCTTGCAGAATTTGTTCCACTCAGAAATTGGCATAGAAGTATTTAGTCTAACGATCTTTAACCGAGAAATACCCATAGTCGCACCTTTGAGCCTTTGTACAGGGTCGAAGCTAATAATTCGAGAAAACATAAATTAGCCAAAGTCGAACACTTGCAGAATTTGTTCCACTCAGAAATTGGCATAGAAGTGTTTAGTCTAACGATCTTTAACTGAAAAATACCCATAGTCGCACCTTTGAGCCTTTGTACAGGGTCGAGGCTAATAATTCGAGAAAACATAAATTGGCCAAAGTCGAAACCTTGCAGAATTTGTTCCACTCAGAAATTGGCATAGAAGTATTTAGTCTAACGATCTTTAACCGAGAAATACCCATAGTCGCACCTTTGAGCCTTTGTACAGGGTCGAGGCTAATAATTCGAGAAAACATAAATTTGCCAAAGTCGAAACCTTGCAGAATTTGTTCCACTCAGAAATTGGCATAGGAGTACTCAGTCTATCGATCTTTAACCGAAAAATACCCATAGTCGCACCTTTGAACCTTTGTACAGGGTCGAGGCTAATAATTCGAGAAACATAAATTGGCCAAAGTCGAACACTTGCAGAATTTGTTCCACATCGAAATTGGCATAGAAGTGTTTAGTCTATCGATCTTTAACTGAAAAATACCCATAGTCGCACCTTTGAGCCTTTATACAGGGTCGAAGCTAATAATTCGAGAAAACATAAATTGGCCAAAGTCGAACACTTGCAGAATTTGTTCCACTCAGAAATTAGCATAGGAGTACTCAGTCTATCGATCTTTAACCGAAAAATACCCATAGTCGCACCTTTGAACCTTTGTACAGGGTCGAAGCTAATAATTCGAGAAAACATAAATTGGCCAAAGTCGAACACTTGCAGAATTTGTTCCACATCGAAATTGGCATAGAAGTGTTTAGTCTATCGACCTTTAACCGAAAAAAAACCCATAGTCGCACCTTTGAACCTTTGTACAGGGTCGAGGCTAATAATTCGAGAAACATAAATTGGCCAAAGTCGAACACTTGCAGAATTTGTTCCACTCAGAAATTAGCATAGGAGTACTCAGTCTATCGATCTTTAACCGAAAAATACCCATAGTCGCACCTTTGAACCTTTGTACAGGGTCGAGGCTAATAATTCGAGAAACATAAATTCGCCAAAGTCGAACACTTGCAGAATTTGTTCCACATCGAAATTGGCATAGAAGTGTTTAGTCTATCGATCTTTAACCGAAAAATACCCATAGTCGCACCTTTGAGCCTTTGTACAGGGTCGAGGCTAATAATTCGAGAAAACATAAATTGGCCAAAGTCGAAACCTTGCAGAATTTGTTCCACTCAGAAATTATCATAGGAGTACTCAGTCTATCGATCTTTAACCGAAAAATACCCATAGTCGCACCTTTGAACCTTTGTACAGGGTCGAGGCCAGTTATTCGAGAAAACATAAATTGGCCAAAGTCAAAACCTTGCAGAATTTGTTCCACATCGTAATTGGCATAGAAGTGTTTAGTCTATCGATCTTTAACCGAAAAATACCCATAGTCGCACCTTTGAGCCTTTGTACAGGGTCGAGGCTAATAATTCGAAAAATATAAATTGGCCAAAGTCGAACAAGTGCAGAATTTGTTCCACTCAGAAATTAGCATAGAAGTGTTTAGTCTATCGACCTTTAACCGAAAAATACCCATAGTCGCACCTTTGAGCCTTTGTACAGGGTCGATGCTAATAATTCGAGAAAACATAAATTGGCCAAAGTCGAAACCTTGCAGAATTTGTTCCACTCAGAAATTGGCATAGAAGTGTTTAGTTTAACGATCTTTAACTGAAAAATACCCATAGTCGCACCTTTGAGCCTTTGTACAGGGTCGAGGCTAATAATTCGAGAAAACATAAATTGGCCAAAGTCGAACACTTGCAGAATTTGTTCCACATCGAAATTGGCATAGAAGTGTTTAGTCTATCGATCTTTAACCGAAAAATACCCATAGTCGCACCTTTGAACCTTTGTACAGGGTCGAGGCTAATAATTCGAGAAACATAAATTCGCCAAAGTCGAACACTTGCAGAATTTGTTCCACATCGAAATTGGCATAGAAGTGTTTAGTCTATCGATCTTTAACCGAAAAATACCCATAGTCGCACCTTTGAGCCTTTGTACAGGGTCGAGGCTAATAATTCGAGAAAACATAAATTGGCCAAAGTCGAAACCTTGCAGAATTTGTTCCACTCAGAAATTACCATAGGAGTACTCAGTCTATCGATCTTTAACCGAAAAATACCCATAGTCGCACCTTTGAACCTTTGTACAGGGTCGAGGCCAGTTATTCGAGAAAACATAAATTGGCCAAAGTCAAAACCTTGCAGAATTTGTTCCACATCGTAATTGGCATAGAAGTGTTTAGTCTATCGATCTTTAACCGAAAAATACCCATAGTCGCACCTTTGAGCCTTTGTACAGGGTCGAGGCTAATAATTCGAAAAATATAAATTGGCCAAAGTCGAACAAGTGCAGAATTTGTTCCACTCAGAAATTAGCATAGAAGTGTTTAGTCTATCGACCTTTAACCGAAAAATACCCATAGTCGCACCTTTGAGCCTTTGTACAGGGTCGATGCTAATAATTCGAGAAAACATAAATTGGCCAAAGTCGAAACCTTGCAGAATTTGTTCCACTCAGAAATTGGCATAGAAGTGTTTAGTTTAACGATCTTTAACTGAAAAATACCCATAGTCGCACCTTTGAGCCTTTGTACAGGGTCGAGGCTAATAATTCGAGAAAACATAAATTGGCCAAAGTCGAACACTTGCAGAATTTGTTCCACATCGAAATTAGCATAAAAGTGTTTAGTCCATCGATCTTTAACCGAAAAATACCCATAGTCGCACCTTTGAGCCTTTGTACAGGGTCGAGGCCAGTTATTCGAGAAAACATAAATTGGCCAAAGTCGAAACCTTGCAGAATTTGTTCCACTCAGAAATTGGCATAGAAGTATTTAGTCTAACGATCTTTAACCGAGAAATACCCATAGTCGCACCTTTGAGCCTTTGTACAGGGTCGAAGCTAATAATTCGAGAAAACATAAATTAGCCAAAGTCGAACACTTGCAGAATTTGTTCCACTCAGAAATTGGCATAGAAGTGTTTAGTCTAACGATCTTTAACTGAAAAATACCCATAGTCGCACCTTTGAGCCTTTGTACAGGGTCGAGGCTAATAATTCGAGAAAACATAAATTGGCCAAAGTCGAAACCTTGCAGAATTTGTTCCACTCAGAAATTGGCATAGAAGTATTTAGTCTAACGATCTTTAACCGAGAAATACCCATAGTCGCACCTTTGAGCCTTTGTACAGGGTCGAGGCTAATAATTCGAGAAAACATAAATTTGCCAAAGTCGAAACCTTGCAGAATTTGTTCCACTCAGAAATTGGCATAGGAGTACTCAGTCTATCGATCTTTAACCGAAAAATACCCATAGTCGCACCTTTGAACCTTTGTACAGGGTCGAGGCTAATAATTCGAGAAACATAAATTGGCCAAAGTCGAACACTTGCAGAATTTGTTCCACATCGAAATTGGCATAGAAGTGTTTAGTCTATCGATCTTTAACTGAAAAATACCCATAGTCGCACCTTTGAGCCTTTATACAGGGTCGAAGCTAATAATTCGAGAAAACATAAATTGGCCAAAGTCGAACACTTGCAGAATTTGTTCCACTCAGAAATTAGCATAGGAGTACTCAGTCTATCGATCTTTAACCGAAAAATACCCATAGTAAATTGGCATAAAAGTGTTTAGTCTAGCGATCTTTAACCGAAAAATAACCATTGTCGCACCTTTGAGTCTTTGTACAGGGTCGAGGCTAATAATTCGAGAAAACATAAATTGGCCAAAGTCGAAACCTTGCAGAATTTGTTCCACATCGAAATTAGCATAGAAGTGTTTAGTCCATCGATCTTTAACCGAAAAATACCCATAGTCGCACCTTTGAGCCTTTGTACAGGGTCGAGGCTAATAATTCGAAAAATATAAATTGGCCAAAGTCGAACAAGTGCAGAATTTGTTCCACTCAGAAATTAGCATAGAAGTGTTTAGTCTATCGACCTTTAACCGAAAAATACCCATAGTCGCACCTTTGAGCCTTTGTACAGGGTCGATGCTAATAATTCGAGAAACATAAATTGGCCAAAGTCGAACACTTGCAGAATTTGTTCCACATCGAAATTGGCATAGAAGTGTTTAGTCTATCGATCTTTAACCGAAAAATACCCATAGTCGCACCTTTGAGCCTTTGTACAGGGTCGAGGCTAATAATTCGAGAAAACATAAATTGGCCAAAGTCGAAACCTTGCAGAATTTGTTCCACATCGAAATTAGCATAGAAGTGTTTAGTCCATCGATCTTTAACCGAAAAATACCCATAGTCGCACCTTTGAGCCTTTGTACAGGGTCGAGGCCAGTTATTCGAGAAAACATAAATTGGCCAAAGTCGAAACCTTGCAGAATTTGTTCCACTCAGAAATTGGCATAGAAGTGTTTAGTCCATCGATCTTTAACCGAAAAATACCCATAGTCGCACCTTTGAGCCTTTGTACAGGGTCGAGGCCAGTTATTCGAGAAAACATAAATTGGCCAAAGTCGAAACCTTGCAGAATTTGTTCCACTCAGAAATTGGCATAGAAGTGTTTAGTCTAACGATCTTTAACCGAGAAATACCCATAGTCGCACCTTTGAGCCTTTGTACAGGGTCGAAGCTAATAATTCGAGAAAACATAAATTAGCCAAAGTCGAACACTTGCAGAATTTGTTCCACTCAGAAATTGGCATAGAAGTGTTTAGTCTAACGATCTTTAACTGAAAAATACCCATAGTCGCACCTTTGAGCCTTTGTACAGGGTCGAGGCTAATAATTCGAGAAAACATAAATTTGCCAAAGTCGAAACCTTGCAGAATTTGTTCCACTCAGAAATTGGCATAGGAGTACTCAGTCTATCGATCTTTAACCGAAAAATACCCATAGTCGCACCTTTGAACCTTTGTACAGGGTCGAGGCTAATAATTCGAGAAACATAAATTGGCCAAAGTCGAACACTTGCAGAATTTGTTCCACATCGAAATTGGCATAGAAGTGTTTAGTCTATCGATCTTTAACTGAAAAATACCCATAGTCGCACCTTTGAGCCTTTATACAGGGTCGAAGCTAATAATTCGAGAAAACATAAATTGGCCAAAGTCGAACACTTGCAGAATTTGTTCCATTCAGAAATTAGCATAGGAGTACTCAGTCTATCGATCTTTAACCGAAAAATACCCATAGTCGCACCTTTGAGCCTTTGTACAGGGTCGATGCTAATAATTCGAGAAACATAAATTGGCCAAAGTCGAACACTTGCAGAATTTGTTCCACATCGAAATTGGCATAGAAGTGTTTAGTCTATCGATCTTTAACCGAAAAATACCCATAGTCGCACCATTGAGCCTTTGTACAGGGTCGAGGCTAATAATTCGAGAAAACATAAATTGGCCAAAGTCGAAACCTTGCAGAATTTGTTCCACATCGAAATTAGCATAGAAGTGTTTAGTCCATCGATCTTTAACCGAAAAATACCCATAGTCGCACCTTTGAGCCTTTGTACAGGGTCGAGGCCAGTTATTCGAGAAAACATAAATTGGCCAAAGTCGAAACCTTGCAGAATTTGTTCGACTCAGAAATTGGCATAGAAGTGTTTAGTCCATCGATCTTTAACCGAAAAATACCCATAGTCGCACCTTTGAGCCTTTGTACAGGGTCGAGGCCAGTTATTCGAGAAAACATAAATTGGCCAAAGTCGAACACTTGCAGAATTTGTTCCACTCAGAAATTAGCATAGGAGTACTCAGTCTATCGATCTTTAACCGAAAAATACCCATAGTCGCACCTTTGAACCTTTGTACAGGGTCGAGGCTAATAATTCGAGAAACATAAATTCGCCAAAGTCGAACACTTGCAGAATTTGTTCCACATCGAAATTGGCATAGAAGGGTTTAGTCTATCGATCTTTAACCGAAAAATACCCATAGTCGCACCTTTGAGCCTTTGTACAGGGTCGAGGCTAATAATTCGGGAAAACATAAATTGGCCAAAGTCGAAACCTTGCAGAATTTGTTCCACTCAGAAATTATCATAGGAGTACTCAGTCTATCGATCTTTAACCGAAAAATACCCATAGTCGCACCTTTGAACCTTTGTACAGGGTCGAGGCCAGTTATTCGAGAAAACATAAATTGGCCAAAGTCAAAACCTTGCAGAATTTGTTCCACATCGTAATTGGCATAGAAGTGTTTAGTATATCGATCTTTAACCGAAAAATACCCATAGTCGCACCTTTGAGCCTTTGTACAGGGTCGAGGCTAATAATTCGAAAAATATAAATTGGCCAAAGTCGAACAAGTGCAGAATTTGTTAGACTCAGAAATTAGCATAGGAGTACTCAGTCTATCGATCTTTAACCGAAAAATACCCATAGTCGCACCTTTGAACCTTTGTACAGGGTCGAGGCCAGTTATTCGAGAAAACATAAATTGGCCAAAGTCAAAACCTTGCAGAATTTGTTCCACATCGTAATTGGCATAGAAGTGTTTAGTCTATCGATCTTTAACCGAAAAATACCCATAGTCGCACCTTTGAGCCTTTGTACAGGGTCGAGGCTAATAATTCGAAAAATATAAATTGGCCAAAGTCGAAGAAGTGCAGAATTTGTTCCACTCAGAAATTAGCATAGAAGTGTTTAGTCTATCGACCTTTAACCGAAAAATACCCATAGTCGCACCTTTGAGCCTTTGTACAGGGTCGATGCTAATAATTCGAGAAAACATAAATTGGCCAAAGTCGAAACCTTGCAGAATTTGTTCCACTCAGAAATTGGCATAGAAGTGTTTAGTTTAACGATCTTTAACTGAAAAATACCCATAGTCGCACCTTTGAGCCTTTGTACAGGGTCGAGGCTAATAATTCGAGAAAACATAAATTGGCCAAAGTCGAACACTTGCAGAATTTGTTCCAAATCGAAATTAGCATAGAAGTGTTTAGTCTATCGATCTTTAACCGAAAAATAACCATTGTCGCACCTTTGAGTCTTTGTACAGGGTCGAGGCTAATAATTCGAGAAAACATAAATTGGCCAAAGTCGAAACCTTGCAGAATTTGTTCCACATCGAAATTAGCATAGAAGTGTTTAGTCCATCGATCTTTAACCGAAAAATACCCATAGTCGCACCTTTGAGCCTTTGTACAGGGTCGAGGCCAGTTATTCGAGAAAACATAAATTGGCCAAAGTCGAAACCTTGCAGAATTTGTTCCACATCGTAATTGGCATAGAAGTGTTTAGTCTATCGATCTTTAACCGAAAAATACCCATAGTCGCACCTTTGAGCCTTTGTACAGGGTCGAGGCTAATAATTCGAAAAATATAAATTGGCCAAAGTCGAACAAGTGCAGAATTTGTTCCACTCAGAAATTAGCATAGAAGTGTTTAGTCTATCGACCTTTAACCGAAAAATACCCATAGTCGCACCTTTGAGCCTTTGTACAGGGTCGATGCTAATAATTCGAGAAACATAAATTGGCCAAAGTCGAACACTTGCAGAATTTGTTCCACATCGAAATTGGCATAGAAGTGTTTAGTCTATCGATCTTTAACCGAAAAATACCCATAGTCGCACCTTTGAACCTTTGTACAGGGTCGAGGCTAATAATTCGAGAAACATAAATTCGCCAAAGTCGAACACTTGCAGAATTTGTTCCACATCGAAATTGGCATAGAAGTGTTTAGTCTATCGACCTTTAACCGAAAAATACCCATAGTCGCACCTTTGAGCCTTTGTACAGGGTCGATGCTAATAATTCGAGAAAACATAAATTGGCCAAAGTCGAAACCTTGCAGAATTTGTTCCACTCAGAAATTGGCATAGAAGTGTTTAGTTTAACGATCTTTAACTGAAAAATACCCATAGTCGCACCTTTGAGCCTTTGTACAGGGTCGAGGCTAATAATTCGAGAAAACATAAATTGGCCAAAGTCGAACACTTGCAGAATTTGTTCCAAATCGAAATTGGCATAAAAGTGTTTAGTCTAGCGATCTTTAACCGAAAAATAACCATTGTCGCACCTTTGAGTCTTTGTACAGGGTCGAGGCTAATAATTCGAGAAAACATAAATTGGCCAAAGTCGAAACCTTGCAGAATTTGTTCCACATCGAAATTAGCATAGAAGTGTTTAGTCCATCGATCTTTAACCGAAAAATACCCATAGTCGCACCTTTGAGCCTTTGTACAGGGTCGAGGCCAGTTATTCGAGAAAACATAAATTGGCCAAAGTCGAAACCTTGCAGAATTTGTTCCACATCGTAATTGGCATAGAAGTGTTTAGTCTATCGATCTTTAACCGAAAAATACCCATAGTCGCACCTTTGAGCCTTTGTACAGGGTCGAGGCTAATAATTCGAAAAATATAAATTGGCCAAAGTCGAACAAGTGCAGAATTTGTTCCACTCAGAAATTAGCATAGAAGTGTTTAGTCTATCGACCTTTAACCGAAAAATACCCATAGTCGCACCTTTGAGCCTTTGTACAGGGTCGATGCTAATAATTCGAGAAACATAAATTGGCCAAAGTCGAACACTTGCAGAATTTGTTCCACATCGAAATTGGCATAGAAGTGTTTAGTCTATCGATCTTTAACCGAAAAATACCCATAGTCGCACCTTTGAGCCTTTGTACAGGGTCGAGGCTAATAATTCGAGAAAACATAAATTGGCCAAAGTCGAAACCTTGCAGAATTTGTTCCACATCGAAATTAGCATAGAAGTGTTTAGTCCATCGATCTTTAACCGAAAAATACCCATAGTCGCACCTTTGAGCCTTTGTACAGGGTCGAGGCCAGTTATTCGAGAAAACATAAATTGGCCAAAGTCGAAACCTTGCAGAATTTGTTCCACTCAGAAATTGGCATAGAAGTGTTTAGTCCATCGATCTTTAACCGAAAAATACCCATAGTCGCACCTTTGAGCCTTTGTACAGGGTCGAGGCCAGTTATTCGAGAAAACATAAATTGGCCAAAGTCGAAACCTTGCAGAATTTGTTCCACTCAGAAATTGGCATAGAAGTGTTTAGTCTAACGATCTTTAACCGAGAAATACCCATAGTCGCACCTTTGAGCCTTTGTACAGGGTCGAAGCTAATAATTCGAGAAAACATAAATTAGCCAAAGTCGAACACTTGCAGAATTTGTTCCACTCAGAAATTGGCATAGAAGTGTTTAGTCTAACGATCTTTAACTGAAAAATACCCATAGTCGCACCTTTGAGCCTTTGTACAGGGTCGAGGCTAATAATTCGAGAAAACATAAATTTGCCAAAGTCGAAACCTTGCAGAATTTGTTCCACTCAGAAATTGGCATAGGAGTACTCAGTCTATCGATCTTTAACCGAAAAATACCCATAGTCGCACCTTTGAACCTTTGTACAGGGTCGAGGCTAATAATTCGAGAAACATAAATTGGCCAAAGTCGAACACTTGCAGAATTTGTTCCACATCGAAATTGGCATAGAAGTGTTTAGTCTATCGATCTTTAACTGAAAAATACCCATAGTCGCACCTTTGAGCCTTTATACAGGGTCGAAGCTAATAATTCGAGAAAACATAAATTGGCCAAAGTCGAACACTTGCAGAATTTGTTCCATTCAGAAATTAGCATAGGAGTACTCAGTCTATCGATCTTTAACCGAAAAATACCCATAGTCGCACCTTTGAGCCTTTGTACAGGGTCGATGCTAATAATTCGAGAAACATAAATTGGCCAAAGTCGAACACTTGCAGAATTTGTTCCACATCGAAATTGGCATAGAAGTATTTAGTCTATCGATCTTTAACCGAAAAATACCCATAGTCGCACCATTGAGCCTTTGTACAGGGTCGAGGCTAATAAATTGGCCAAAGTCGAAACCTTGCAGAATTTGTTCCACATCGAAATTAGCATAGAAGTGTTTAGTCCATCGATCTTTAACCGAAAAATACCCATAGTCGCACCTTTGAGCCTTTGTACAGGGTCGAGGCCAGTTATTCGAGAAAACATAAATTGGCCAAAGTCGAAACCTTGCAGAATTTGTTCCACTCAGAAATTGGCATAGAAGTGTTTAGTCCATCGATCTTTAACCGAAAAATACCCATAGTCGCACCTTTGAGCCTTTGTACAGGGTCGAGGCCAGTTATTCGAGAAAACATAAATTGGCCAAAGTCGAAACCTTGCAGAATTTGTTCCACTCAGAAATTGGCATAGAAGTGTTTAGTCTAACGATCTTTAACCGAGAAATACCCATAGTCGCACCTTTGAGCCTTTGTACAGGGTCGAAGCTAATAATTCGAGAAAACATAAATTAGCCAAAGTCGAACACTTGCAGAATTTGTTCCACTCAGAAATTGGCATAGAAGTGTTTAGTCTAACGATCTTTAACTGAAAAATACCCATAGTCGCACCTTTGAGCCTTTGTACAGGGTCGAGGCTAATAATTCGAGAAAACATAAATTTGCCAAAGTCGAAACCTTGCAGAATTTGTTCCACTCAGAAATTGGCATAGGAGTACTCAGTCTATCGATCTTTAACCGAAAAATACCCATAGTCGCACCTTTGAACCTTTGTACAGGGTCGAGGCTAATAATTCGAGAAACATAAATTGGCCAAAGTCGAACACTTGCAGAATTTGTTCCACATCGAAATTGGCATAGAAGTGTTTAGTCTATCGATCTTTAACTGAAAAATACCCATAGTCGCACCTTTGAGCCTTTATACAGGGTCGAAGCTAATAATTCGAGAAAACATAAATTGGCCAAAGTCGAACACTTGCAGAATTTGTTCCATTCAGAAATTAGCATAGGAGTACTCAGTCTATCGATCTTTAACCGAAAAATACCCATAGTCGCACCTTTGAGCCTTTGTACAGGGTCGATGCTAATAATTCGAGAAACATAAATTGGCCAAAGTCGAACACTTGCAGAATTTGTTCCACATCGAAATTGGCATAGAAGTGTTTAGTCTATCGATCTTTAACCGAAAAATACCCATAGTCGCACCATTGAGCCTTTGTACAGGGTCGAGGCTAATAATTCGAGAAAACATAAATTGGCCAAAGTCGAAACCTTGCAGAATTTGTTCCACATCGAAATTAGCATAGAAGTGTTTAGTCCATCGATCTTTAACCGAAAAATACCCATAGTCGCACCTTTGAGCCTTTGTACAGGGTCGAGGCCAGTTATTCGAGAAAACATAAATTGGCCAAAGTCGAAACCTTGCAGAATTTGTTCGACTCAGAAATTGGCATAGAAGTGTTTAGTCCATCGATCTTTAACCGAAAAATACCCATAGTCGCACCTTTGAGCCTTTGTACAGGGTCGAGGCCAGTTATTCGAGAAAACATAAATTGGCCAAAGTCGAACACTTGCAGAATTTGTTCCACTCAGAAATTAGCATAGGAGTACTCAGTCTATCGATCTTTAACCGAAAAATACCCATAGTCGCACCTTTGAACCTTTGTACAGGGTCGAGGCTAATAATTCGAGAAACATAAATTCGCCAAAGTCGAACACTTGCAGAATTTGTTCCACATCGAAATTGGCATAGAAGGGTTTAGTCTATCGATCTTTAACCGAAAAATACCCATAGTCGCACCTTTGAGCCTTTGTACAGGGTCGAGGCTAATAATTCGGGAAAACATAAATTGGCCAAAGTCGAAACCTTGCAGAATTTGTTCCACTCAGAAATTATCATAGGAGTACTCAGTCTATCGATCTTTAACCGAAAAATACCCATAGTCGCACCTTTGAACCTTTGTACAGGGTCGAGGCCAGTTATTCGAGAAAACATAAATTGGCCAAAGTCAAAACCTTGCAGAATTTGTTCCACATCGTAATTGGCATAGAAGTGTTTAGTATATCGATCTTTAACCGAAAAATACCCATAGTCGCACCTTTGAGCCTTTGTACAGGGTCGAGGCTAATAATTCGAAAAATATAAATTGGCCAAAGTCGAACAAGTGCAGAATTTGTTCCACTCAGAAAATAGCATAGAAGTGTTTAGTCTATCGACCTTTAACCGAAAAATACCCATAGTCGCACCTTTGAGCCTTTGTACAGGGTCGATGCTAATAATTCGAGAAAAAATAAATTGGCCAAAGTCGAAACCTTGCAGAATTTGTTCCACTCAGAAATTGGCATAGAAGTGTTTAGTTTAACGATCTTTAACTGAAAAATACCCATAGTCGCACCTTTGAGCCTTTGTACAGGGTCGATGCTAATAATTCGAGAAACATAAATTGGCCAAAGTCGAACACTTGCAGAATTTGTTCCACATCGAAATTGGCATAGAAGTGTTTAGTCTATCGATCTTTAACCGAAAAATACCCATAGTCGCACCTTTGAGCCTTTGTACAGGGTCGAGGCTAATAATTCGAGAAAACATAAATTGGCCAAAGTCGAAACCTTGCAGAATTTGTTCCACATCGAAATTAGCATAGAAGTGTTTAGTCCATCGATCTTTAACCGAAAAATACCCATAGTCGCACCTTTGAGCCTTTGTACAGGGTCGAGGCCAGTTATTCGAGAAAACATAAATTGGCCAAAGTCGAAACCTTGCAGAATTTGTTCCACTCAGAAATTGGCATAGAAGTGTTTAGTCCATCGATCTTTAACCGAAAAATACCCATAGTCGCACCTTTGAGCCTTTGTACAGGGTCGAGGCCAGTTATTCGAGAAAACATAAATTGGCCAAAGTCGAACACTTGCAGAATTTGTTAGACTCAGAAATTAGCATAGGAGTACTCAGTCTATCGATCTTTAACCGAAAAATACCCATAGTCGCACCTTTGAACCTTTGTACAGGGTCGAGGCCAGTTATTCGAGAAAACATAAATTGGCCAAAGTCAAAACCTTGCAGAATTTGTTCCACATCGTAATTGGCATAGAAGTGTTTAGTCTATCGATCTTTAACCGAAAAATACCCATAGTCGCACCTTTGAGCCTTTGTACAGGGTCGAGGCTAATAATTCGAAAAATATAAATTGGCCAAAGTCGAAGAAGTGCAGAATTTGTTCCACTCAGAAATTAGCATAGAAGTGTTTAGTCTATCGACCTTTAACCGAAAAATACCCATAGTCGCACCTTTGAGCCTTTGTACAGGGTCGATGCTAATAATTCGAGAAAACATAAATTGGCCAAAGTCGAAACCTTGCAGAATTTGTTCCACTCAGAAATTGGCATAGAAGTGTTTAGTTTAACGATCTTTAACTGAAAAATACCCATAGTCGCACCTTTGAGCCTTTGTACAGGGTCGAGGCTAATAATTCGAGAAAACATAAATTGGCCAAAGTCGAACACTTGCAGAATTTGTTCCAAATCGAAATTAGCATAGAAGTGTTTAGTCTATCGATCTTTAACCGAAAAATAACCATTGTCGCACCTTTGAGTCTTTGTACAGGGTCGAGGCTAATAATTCGAGAAAACATAAATTGGCCAAAGTCGAAACCTTGCAGAATTTGTTCCACATCGAAATTAGCATAGAAGTGTTTAGTCCATCGATCTTTAACCGAAAAATACCCATAGTCGCACCTTTGAGCCTTTGTACAGGGTCGAGGCCAGTTATTCGAGAAAACATAAATTGGCCAAAGTCGAAACCTTGCAGAATTTGTTCCACATCGTAATTGGCATAGAAGTGTTTAGTCTATCGATCTTTAACCGAAAAATACCCATAGTCGCACCTTTGAGCCTTTGTACAGGGTCGAGGCTAATAATTCGAAAAATATAAATTGGCCAAAGTCGAACAAGTGCAGAATTTGTTCCACTCAGAAATTAGCATAGAAGTGTTTAGTCTATCGACCTTTAACCGAAAAATACCCATAGTCGCACCTTTGAGCCTTTGTACAGGGTCGATGCTAATAATTCGAGAAACATAAATTGGCCAAAGTCGAACACTTGCAGAATTTGTTCCACATCGAAATTGGCATAGAAGTGTTTAGTCTATCGATCTTTAACCGAAAAATACCCATAGTCGCACCTTTGAGCCTTTGTACAGGGTCGAGGCTAATAATTCGAGAAAACATAAATTGGCCAAAGTCGAAACCTTGCAGAATTTGTTCCACATCGAAATTAGCATAGAAGTGTTTAGTCCATCGATCTTTAACCGAAAAATACCCATAGTCGCACCTTTGAGCCTTTGTACAGGGTCGAGGCCAGTTATTCGAGAAAACATAAATTGGCCAAAGTCGAAACCTTGCAGAATTTGTTCCACTCAGAAATTGGCATAGAAGTGTTTAGTCCATCGATCTTTAACCGAAAAATACCCATAGTCGCACCTTTGAGCCTTTGTACAGGGTCGAGGCCAGTTATTCGAGAAAACATAAATTGGCCAAAGTCGAACACTTGCAGAATTTGTTAGACTCAGAAATTAGCATAGGAGTACTCAGTCTATCGATCTTTAACCGAAAAATACCCATAGTCGCACCTTTGAACCTTTGTACAGGGTCGAGGCCAGTTATTCGAGAAAACATAAATTGGCCAAAGTCAAAACCTTGCAGAATTTGTTCCACATCGTAATTGGCATAGAAGTGTTTAGTCTATCGATCTTTAACCGAAAAATACCCATAGTCGCACCTTTGAGCCTTTGTACAGGGTCGAGGCTAATAATTCGAAAAATATAAATTGGCCAAAGTCGAAGAAGTGCAGAATTTGTTCCACTCAGAAATTAGCATAGAAGTGTTTAGTCTATCGACCTTTAACCGAAAAATACCCATAGTCGCACCTTTGAGCCTTTGTACAGGGTCGATGCTAATAATTCGAGAAAACATAAATTGGCCAAAGTCGAAACCTTGCAGAATTTGTTCCACTCAGAAATTGGCATAGAAGTGTTTAGTTTAACGATCTTTAACTGAAAAATACCCATAGTCGCACCTTTGAGCCTTTGTACAGGGTCGAGGCTAATAATTCGAGAAAACATAAATTGGCCAAAGTCGAACACTTGCAGAATTTGTTCCAAATCGAAATTAGCATAGAAGTGTTTAGTCTATCGATCTTTAACCGAAAAATAACCATTGTCGCACCTTTGAGTCTTTGTACAGGGTCGAGGCTAATAATTCGAGAAAACATAAATTGGCCAAAGTCGAAACCTTGCAGAATTTGTTCCACATCGAAATTAGCATAGAAGTGTTTAGTCCATCGATCTTTAACCGAAAAATACCCATAGTCGCACCTTTGAGCCTTTGTACAGGGTCGAGGCCAGTTATTCGAGAAAACATAAATTGGCCAAAGTCGAAACCTTGCAGAATTTGTTCCACATCGTAATTGGCATAGAAGTGTTTAGTCTATCGATCTTTAACCGAAAAATACCCATAGTCGCACCTTTGAGCCTTTGTACAGGGTCGAGGCTAATAATTCGAAAAATATAAATTGGCCAAAGTCGAACAAGTGCAGAATTTGTTCCACTCAGAAATTAGCATAGAAGTGTTTAGTCTATCGATCTTTAACCGAAAAATACCCATAGTCGCACCTTTGAGCCTTTGTACAGGGTCGAGGCTAATAATTCGAGAAAACATAAATTGGCCAAAGTCGAAACCTTGCAGAATTTGTTCCACATCGAAATTAGCATAGAAGTGTTTAGTCCATCGATCTTTAACCGAAAAATACCCATAGTCGCACCTTTGAGCCTTTGTACAGGGTCGAGGCCAGTTATTCGAGAAAACATAAATTGGCCAAAGTCGAAACCTTGCAGAATTTGTTCCACTCAGAAATTGGCATAGAAGTGTTTAGTCCATCGATCTTTAACCGAAAAATACCCATAGTCGCACCTTTGAGCCTTTGTACAGGGTCGAGGCCAGTTATTCGAGAAAACATAAATTGGCCAAAGTCGAAACCTTGCAGAATTTGTTCCACTCAGAAATTGGCATAGAAGTGTTTAGTCTAACGATCTTTAACCGAGAAATACCCATAGTCGCACCTTTGAGCCTTTGTACAGGGTCGAAGCTAATAATTCGAGAAAACATAAATTAGCCAAAGTCGAACACTTGCAGAATTTGTTCCACTCAGAAATTGGCATAGAAGTGTTTAGTCTAACGATCTTTAACTGAAAAATACCCATAGTCGCACCTTTGAGCCTTTGTACAGGGTCGAGGCTAATAATTCGAGAAAACATAAATTTGCCAAAGTCGAAACCTTGCAGAATTTGTTCCACTCAGAAATCGGCATAGGAGTACTCAGTCTATCGATCTTTAACCGAAAAATACCCATAGTCGCACCTTTGAACCTTTGTACAGGGTCGAGGCTAATAATTCGAGAAACATAAATTGGCCAAAGTCGAACACTTGCAGAATTTGTTCCACATCGAAATTGACATAGAAGTGTTTAGTCTATCGATCTTTAACTGAAAAATACCCATAGTCGCACCTTTGAGCCTTTATACAGGGTCGAAGCTAATAATTCGAGAAAACATAAATTGGCCAAAGTCGAACACTTGCAGAATTTGTTCCACTCAGAAATTAGCATAGGAGTACTCAGTCTATCGATCTTTAACCGAAAAATACCCATAGTCGCACCTTTGAACCTTTGTACAGGGTCGAGGCTAATAATTCGAGAAACATAAATTAGCCAAAGTCGAACACTTGCAGAATTTGTTCCACATCGAAATTGGCATAGAAGTGTTTAGTCTATCGATCTTTAACCGAAAAATACCCATAGTCGCACCTTTGAGCCTTTGTACAGGGTCGAAGCTAATAATTCGAGAAAACATAAATTGGCCAAAGTCGAAACCTTGCAGAATTTGTTCCACTCAGAAATTATCATAGAAGTGTCTAGTCTATCGACCTTTAACCGAAAAAAAACCCATAGTCGCACCTTTGAACCTTTGTACAGGGTCGAGTCTAATAATTCGAGAAAACATAAATTGGCCAAAGTCGAACACTTGCAGAATTTGGTCCACTCAGAAATTAGCATAGGAGTACTCAGTCAATCGATCTTTAACCGAAAAATACCCATAGTCGCACCTTTGAACCTTTGTACAGGGTCGAGGCTAATAATTCGAGAAACATAAATTCGCCAAAGTCGAACACTTGCAGAATTTGTTCCACATCGAAATTGGCATAGAAGTGTTTAGTCTATCGATCTTTAACCGAAAAATACCCATAGTCGCACCTTTGAGCCTTTGTACAGGGTCGAGGCTAATAATTCGAGAAAACATAAATTGGCCAAAGTCGAAACCTTGCAGAATTTGTTCCACATCGAAATTGGCATAGAAGTGTTTAGTCTATCGATCTTTAACCGAAAAATACCCATAGTCGCACCTTTGAGCCTTTGTACAGGGTCGAGGCTAATAATTCGAGAAAACATAAATTGGCCAAAGTCGAAACCTTGCAGAATTTGTTCCACTCAGAAATTATCATAGGAGTACTCAGTCTATCGATCTTTAACCGAAAAATACCCATAGTCGCACCTTTGAACCTTTGTACAGGGTCGAAGCTAATAATTCGAGAAAACATAAATTGGCCAAAGTCGAACACTTGCAGAATTTGTTCCATTCAGAAATTAGCATAGGAGTACTCAGTCTATCGATCTTTAACCGAAAAATACCCATAGTCGCACCTTTGAGCCTTTGTACAGGGTCGATGCTAATAATTCGAGAAACATAAATTGGCCAAAGTCGAACACTTGCAGAATTTGTTCCACATCGAAATTGGCATAGAAGTGTTTAGTCTATCGATCTTTAACTGAAAAATACCCATAGTCGCACCTTTGAGCCTTTATACAGGGTCGAAGCTAATAATTCGAGAAAACATAAATTGGCCAAAGTCGAACACTTGCAGAATTTGTTCCATTCAGAAATTAGCATAGGAGTACTCAGTCTATCGATCTTTAACCGAAAAATACCCATAGTCGCACCTTTGAGCCTTTGTACAGGGTCGATGCTAATAATTCGAGAAACATAAATTGGCCAAAGTCGAACACTTGCAGAATTTGTTCCACATCGAAATTGGCATAGAAGTGTTTAGTCTATCGATCTTTAACCGAAAAATACCCATAGTCGCACCATTGAGCCTTTGTACAGGGTCGAGGCTAATAATTCGAGAAAACATAAATTGGCCAAAGTCGAAACCTTGCAGAATTTGTTCCACATCGAAATTAGCATAGAAGTGTTTAGTCCATCGATCTTTAACCGAAAAATACCCATAGTCGCACCTTTGAGCCTTTGTACAGGGTCGAGGCCAGTTATTCGAGAAAACATAAATTGGCCAAAGTCGAAACCTTGCAGAATTTGTTCGACTCAGAAATTGGCATAGAAGTGTTTAGTCCATCGATCTTTAACCGAAAAATACCCATAGTCGCACCTTTGAGCCTTTGTACAGGGTCGAGGCCAGTTATTCGAGAAAACATAAATTGGCCAAAGTCGAACACTTGCAGAATTTGTTCCACTCAGAAATTAGCATAGGAGTACTCAGTCTATCGATCTTTAACCGAAAAATACCCATAGTCGCACCTTTGAACCTTTGTACAGGGTCGAGGCTAATAATTCGAGAAACATAAATTCGCCAAAGTCGAACACTTGCAGAATTTGTTCCACATCGAAATTGGCATAGAAGGGTTTAGTCTATCGATCTTTAACCGAAAAATACCCATAGTCGCACCTTTGAGCCTTTGTACAGGGTCGAGGCTAATAATTCGGGAAAACATAAATTGGCCAAAGTCGAAACCTTGCAGAATTTGTTCCACTCAGAAATTATCATAGGAGTACTCAGTCTATCGATCTTTAACCGAAAAATACCCATAGTCGCACCTTTGAACCTTTGTACAGGGTCGAGGCCAGTTATTCGAGAAAACATAAATTGGCCAAAGTCAAAACCTTGCAGAATTTGTTCCACATCGTAATTGGCATAGAAGTGTTTAGTATATCGATCTTTAACCGAAAAATACCCATAGTCGCACCTTTGAGCCTTTGTACAGGGTCGAGGCTAATAATTCGAAAAATATAAATTGGCCAAAGTCGAACAAGTGCAGAATTTGTTCCACTCAGAAAATAGCATAGAAGTGTTTAGTCTATCGACCTTTAACCGAAAAATACCCATAGTCGCACCTTTGAGCCTTTGTACAGGGTCGATGCTAATAATTCGAGAAAAAATAAATTGGCCAAAGTCGAAACCTTGCAGAATTTGTTCCACTCAGAAATTGGCATAGAAGTGTTTAGTTTAACGATCTTTAACTGAAAAATACCCATAGTCGCACCTTTGAGCCTTTGTACAGGGTCGATGCTAATAATTCGAGAAACATAAATTGGCCAAAGTCGAACACTTGCAGAATTTGTTCCACATCGAAATTGGCATAGAAGTGTTTAGTCTATCGATCTTTAACCGAAAAATACCCATAGTCGCACCTTTGAGCCTTTGTACAGGGTCGAGGCTAATAATTCGAGAAAACATAAATTGGCCAAAGTCGAAACCTTGCAGAATTTGTTCCACATCGAAATTAGCATAGAAGTGTTTAGTCCATCGATCTTTAACCGAAAAATACCCATAGTCGCACCTTTGAGCCTTTGTACAGGGTCGAGGCCAGTTATTCGAGAAAACATAAATTGGCCAAAGTCGAAACCTTGCAGAATTTGTTCCACTCAGAAATTGGCATAGAAGTGTTTAGTCCATCGATCTTTAACCGAAAAATACCCATAGTCGCACCTTTGAGCCTTTGTACAGGGTCGAGGCCAGTTATTCGAGAAAACATAAATTGGCCAAAGTCGAACACTTGCAGAATTTGTTAGACTCAGAAATTAGCATAGGAGTACTCAGTCTATCGATCTTTAACCGAAAAATACCCATAGTCGCACCTTTGAACCTTTGTACAGGGTCGAGGCCAGTTATTCGAGAAAACATAAATTGGCCAAAGTCAAAACCTTGCAGAATTTGTTCCACATCGTAATTGGCATAGAAGTGTTTAGTCTATCGATCTTTAACCGAAAAATACCCATAGTCGCACCTTTGAGCCTTTGTACAGGGTCGAGGCTAATAATTCGAAAAATATAAATTGGCCAAAGTCGAAGAAGTGCAGAATTTGTTCCACTCAGAAATTAGCATAGAAGTGTTTAGTCTATCGACCTTTAACCGAAAAATACCCATAGTCGCACCTTTGAGCCTTTGTACAGGGTCGATGCTAATAATTCGAGAAAACATAAATTGGCCAAAGTCGAAACCTTGCAGAATTTGTTCCACTCAGAAATTGGCATAGAAGTGTTTAGTTTAACGATCTTTAACTGAAAAATACCCATAGTCGCACCTTTGAGCCTTTGTACAGGGTCGAGGCTAATAATTCGAGAAAACATAAATTGGCCAAAGTCGAACACTTGCAGAATTTGTTCCAAATCGAAATTAGCATAGAAGTGTTTAGTCTATCGATCTTTAACCGAAAAATAACCATTGTCGCACCTTTGAGTCTTTGTACAGGGTCGAGGCTAATAATTCGAGAAAACATAAATTGGCCAAAGTCGAAACCTTGCAGAATTTGTTCCACATCGAAATTAGCATAGAAGTGTTTAGTCCATCGATCTTTAACCGAAAAATACCCATAGTCGCACCTTTGAGCCTTTGTACAGGGTCGAGGCCAGTTATTCGAGAAAACATAAATTGGCCAAAGTCGAAACCTTGCAGAATTTGTTCCACATCGTAATTGGCATAGAAGTGTTTAGTCTATCGATCTTTAACCGAAAAATACCCATAGTCGCACCTTTGAGCCTTTGTACAGGGTCGAGGCTAATAATTCGAAAAATATAAATTGGCCAAAGTCGAACAAGTGCAGAATTTGTTCCACTCAGAAATTAGCATAGAAGTGTTTAGTCTATCGACCTTTAACCGAAAAATACCCATAGTCGCACCTTTGAGCCTTTGTACAGGGTCGATGCTAATAATTCGAGAAACATAAATTGGCCAAAGTCGAACACTTGCAGAATTTGTTCCACATCGAAATTGGCATAGAAGTGTTTAGTCTATCGATCTTTAACCGAAAAATACCCATAGTCGCACCTTTGAGCCTTTGTACAGGGTCGAGGCTAATAATTCGAGAAAACATAAATTGGCCAAAGTCGAAACCTTGCAGAATTTGTTCCACATCGAAATTAGCATAGAAGTGTTTAGTCCATCGATCTTTAACCGAAAAATACCCATAGTCGCACCTTTGAGCCTTTGTACAGGGTCGAGGCCAGTTATTCGAGAAAACATAAATTGGCCAAAGTCGAAACCTTGCAGAATTTGTTCCACTCAGAAATTGGCATAGAAGTGTTTAGTCCATCGATCTTTAACCGAAAAATACCCATAGTCGCACCTTTGAGCCTTTGTACAGGGTCGAGGCCAGTTATTCGAGAAAACATAAATTGGCCAAAGTCGAACACTTGCAGAATTTGTTAGACTCAGAAATTAGCATAGGAGTACTCAGTCTATCGATCTTTAACCGAAAAATACCCATAGTCGCACCTTTGAACCTTTGTACAGGGTCGAGGCCAGTTATTCGAGAAAACATAAATTGGCCAAAGTCAAAACCTTGCAGAATTTGTTCCACATCGTAATTGGCATAGAAGTGTTTAGTCTATCGATCTTTAACCGAAAAATACCCATAGTCGCACCTTTGAGCCTTTGTACAGGGTCGAGGCTAATAATTCGAAAAATATAAATTGGCCAAAGTCGAAGAAGTGCAGAATTTGTTCCACTCAGAAATTAGCATAGAAGTGTTTAGTCTATCGACCTTTAACCGAAAAATACCCATAGTCGCACCTTTGAGCCTTTGTACAGGGTCGATGCTAATAATTCGAGAAAACATAAATTGGCCAAAGTCGAAACCTTGCAGAATTTGTTCCACTCAGAAATTGGCATAGAAGTGTTTAGTTTAACGATCTTTAACTGAAAAATACCCATAGTCGCACCTTTGAGCCTTTGTACAGGGTCGAGGCTAATAATTCGAGAAAACATAAATTGGCCAAAGTCGAACACTTGCAGAATTTGTTCCAAATCGAAATTAGCATAGAAGTGTTTAGTCTATCGATCTTTAACCGAAAAATAACCATTGTCGCACCTTTGAGTCTTTGTACAGGGTCGAGGCTAATAATTCGAGAAAACATAAATTGGCCAAAGTCGAAACCTTGCAGAATTTGTTCCACATCGAAATTAGCATAGAAGTGTTTAGTCCATCGATCTTTAACCGAAAAATACCCATAGTCGCACCTTTGAGCCTTTGTACAGGGTCGAGGCCAGTTATTCGAGAAAACATAAATTGGCCAAAGTCGAAACCTTGCAGAATTTGTTCCACATCGTAATTGGCATAGAAGTGTTTAGTCTATCGATCTTTAACCGAAAAATACCCATAGTCGCACCTTTGAGCCTTTGTACAGGGTCGAGGCTAATAATTCGAAAAATATAAATTGGCCAAAGTCGAACAAGTGCAGAATTTGTTCCACTCAGAAATTAGCATAGAAGTGTTTAGTCTATCGATCTTTAACCGAAAAATACCCATAGTCGCACCTTTGAGCCTTTGTACAGGGTCGAGGCTAATAATTCGAGAAAACATAAATTGGCCAAAGTCGAAACCTTGCAGAATTTGTTCCACATCGAAATTAGCATAGAAGTGTTTAGTCCATCGATCTTTAACCGAAAAATACCCATAGTCGCACCTTTGAGCCTTTGTACAGGGTCGAGGCCAGTTATTCGAGAAAACATAAATTGGCCAAAGTCGAAACCTTGCAGAATTTGTTCCACTCAGAAATTGGCATAGAAGTGTTTAGTCCATCGATCTTTAACCGAAAAATACCCATAGTCGCACCTTTGAGCCTTTGTACAGGGTCGAGGCCAGTTATTCGAGAAAACATAAATTGGCCAAAGTCGAAACCTTGCAGAATTTGTTCCACTCAGAAATTGGCATAGAAGTGTTTAGTCTAACGATCTTTAACCGAGAAATACCCATAGTCGCACCTTTGAGCCTTTGTACAGGGTCGAAGCTAATAATTCGAGAAAACATAAATTAGCCAAAGTCGAACACTTGCAGAATTTGTTCCACTCAGAAATTGGCATAGAAGTGTTTAGTCTAACGATCTTTAACTGAAAAATACCCATAGTCGCACCTTTGAGCCTTTGTACAGGGTCGAGGCTAATAATTCGAGAAAACATAAATTTGCCAAAGTCGAAACCTTGCAGAATTTGTTCCACTCAGAAATCGGCATAGGAGTACTCAGTCTATCGATCTTTAACCGAAAAATACCCATAGTCGCACCTTTGAACCTTTGTACAGGGTCGAGGCTAATAATTCGAGAAACATAAATTGGCCAAAGTCGAACACTTGCAGAATTTGTTCCACATCGAAATTGACATAGAAGTGTTTAGTCTATCGATCTTTAACTGAAAAATACCCATAGTCGCACCTTTGAGCCTTTATACAGGGTCGAAGCTAATAATTCGAGAAAACATAAATTGGCCAAAGTCGAACACTTGCAGAATTTGTTCCACTCAGAAATTAGCATAGGAGTACTCAGTCTATCGATCTTTAACCGAAAAATACCCATAGTCGCACCTTTGAACCTTTGTACAGGGTCGAGGCTAATAATTCGAGAAACATAAATTAGCCAAAGTCGAACACTTGCAGAATTTGTTCCACATCGAAATTGGCATAGAAGTGTTTAGTCTATCGATCTTTAACCGAAAAATACCCATAGTCGCACCTTTGAGCCTTTGTACAGGGTCGAAGCTAATAATTCGAGAAAACATAAATTGGCCAAAGTCGAAACCTTGCAGAATTTGTTCCACTCAGAAATTATCATAGAAGTGTCTAGTCTATCGACCTTTAACCGAAAAAAAACCCATAGTCGCACCTTTGAACCTTTGTACAGGGTCGAGTCTAATAATTCGAGAAAACATAAATTGGCCAAAGTCGAACACTTGCAGAATTTGGTCCACTCAGAAATTAGCATAGGAGTACTCAGTCAATCGATCTTTAACCGAAAAATACCCATAGTCGCACCTTTGAACCTTTGTACAGGGTCGAGGCTAATAATTCGAGAAACATAAATTCGCCAAAGTCGAACACTTGCAGAATTTGTTCCACATCGAAATTGGCATAGAAGTGTTTAGTCTATCGATCTTTAACCGAAAAATACCCATAGTCGCACCTTTGAGCCTTTGTACAGGGTCGAGGCTAATAATTCGAGAAAACATAAATTGGCCAAAGTCGAAACCTTGCAGAATTTGTTCCACATCGAAATTGGCATAGAAGTGTTTAGTCTATCGATCTTTAACCGAAAAATACCCATAGTCGCACCTTTGAGCCTTTGTACAGGGTCGAGGCTAATAATTCGAGAAAACATAAATTGGCCAAAGTCGAAACCTTGCAGAATTTGTTCCACTCAGAAATTATCATAGGAGTACTCAGTCTATCGATCTTTAACCGAAAAATACCCATAGTCGCACCTTTGAACCTTTGTACAGGGTCGAGGCCAGTTATTCGAGAAAACATAAATTGGCCAAAGTCAAAACCTTGCAGAATTTGTTCCACATCGTAATTGGCATAGAAGTGTTTAGTCTATCGATCTTTAACCGAAAAATACCCATAGTCGCACCTTTTAGCCTTTGTACAGGGTCGAGGCTAATAATTCGAAAAATATAAATTGGCCAAAGTCGAACAAGTGCAGAATTTGTTCCACTCAGAAATTAGCATAGAAGTGTTTAGTCTATCGACCTTTAACCGAAAAATACCCATAGTCGCACCTTTGAGCCTTTGTACAGGGTCGATGCTAATAATTCGAGAAAACATAAATTGGCCAAAGTCGAAACCTTGCAGAATTTGTTCCACTCAGAAATTGGCATAGAAGTGTTTAGTTTAACGATCTTTAACTGAAAAATACCCATAGTCGCACCTTTGAGCCTTTGTACAGGGTCGAGGCTAATAATTCGAGAAACATAAATTCGCCAAAGTCGAACACTTGCAGAATTTGTTCCACATCGAAATTGGCATAGAAGTGTTTAGTCTATCGATCTTTAACCGAAAAATACCCATAGTCGCACCTTTGAGCCTTTGTACAGGGTCGAGGCTAATAATTCGAGAAAACATAAATTGGCCAAGTCGAAACCTTGCAGAATTTGTTCCACTCAGAAATTATCATAGGAGTACTCAGTCTATCGATCTTTAACCGAAAAATACCCATAGTCGCACCTTTGAACCTTTGTACAGGGTCGAGGCTAATAATTCGAGAAACATAAATTGGCCAAATTCGAACACTTGCAGAATTTGTTCCACATCGAAATTGGCATAGAAGTGTTTAGTCTATCGATCTTTAACTGAAAAATACCCATAGTCGCACCTTTGAGCCTTTGTACAGGGTCGAAGCTAATAATTCGAGAAAACGTAAATTAGCCAAAGTCGAACACTTGCAGAATTTGTTCCACTCAGAAATTGGCATAGGAGTACTCAGTCTATCGATCTTTAACCGAAAAATACCCATAGTCGCACCTTTGAACCTTTGTACAGGGTCGAGGCTAATAATTCGAGAAACATAAATTGGCCAAAGTCGAACACTTGCAGAATTTGTTCCACTCAGAAATTAGCATAGAAGTGTTTAGTCTAACGATCTTTAACCGAGAAATACCCATAGCCGCACCTTTGAGCCTTTGTACAGGGTCGAGGCTAATAATTCGAGAAAACATAAATTTGCCAAAGTCGAAACCTTGCAGAATTTGTTCCACTCAGAAATTGGCATAGGAGTACTCAGTCTATCGATCTTTAACCGAAAAATACCCATAGTCGCACCTTTGAACCTTTGTACAGGGTCGAGGCTAATAATTCGAGAAACATAAATTGGCCAAAGTCGAACACTTGCAGAATTTGTTCCACTCAGAAATTGGCATAGAAGTGTTTAGTCTAACGATCTTTAACCGAGAAATACCCATAGTCGCACCTTTGAGCCTTTGTACAGGGTCGAGGCTAATAATTCGAGAAAACATAAATTTGCCAAAGTCGAAACCTTGCAGAATTTGTTCCACTCAGAAATTGGCATAGGAGTACTCAGTCTATCGATCTTTAACCGAAAAATACCCATAGTCGCACCTTTGAACCTTTGTACAGGGTCGAGGCTAATAATTCGAGAAACATAAATTGGCCAAAGTCGAACACTTGCAGAATTTGTTCCACATCGAAATTGGCATAGAAGTGTTTAGTCTATCGATCTTTAACCGAAAAATAACCATAGTCGCACCTTTGAGTCTTTGTACAGGGTCGAGGCTAATAATTCGAGAAACATAAATTGGCCAAAGTCGAACACTTGCAGAATTTGTTCCACATCGAAATTGGCATAGAAGTGTTTAGTCTATCGATCTTTAACCGAAAAATACCCATAGTCGCACCTTTGAGCCTTTGTACAGGGTCGAGGCCAGTTATTCGAGAAAACATAAATTGGCCAAAGTCGAAACCTTGCAGAATTTGTTCCACTCAGAAATTGGCATAGAAGTGTTTAGTCTAACGATCTTTAACCGAGAAATACCCATAGTCGCACCTTTGAGCCTTTGTACAGGGTCGAAGCTAATAATTCGAGAAAACATAAATTAGCCAAAGTCGAACACTTGCAGAATTTGTTCCACTCAGAAATTGGCATAGAAGTGTTTAGTCTAACGATCTTTAACTGAAAAATACCCATAGTCGCACCTTTGAGCCTTTGTACAGGGTCGAGGCTAATAATTCGAGAAAACATAAATTTGCCAAAGTCGAAACCTTGCAGAATTTGTTCCACTCAGAAATTGGCATAGGAGTACTCAGTCTATCGATCTTTAACCGAAAAATACCCATAGTCGCACCTTTGAACCTTTGTACAGGGTCGAGGCTAATAATTCGAGAAACATAAATTGGCCAAAGTCGAACACTTGCAGAATTTGTTCCACTCAGAAATTAGCATAGGAGTACTCAGTCTATCGATCTTTAACCGAAAAATACCCATAGTCGCACCTTTGAACCTTTGTACAGGGTCGAGGCTAATAATTCGAAAAATATAAATTGGCCAAAGTCGAACAAGTGCAGAATTTGTTCCACTCAGAAATTAGCATAGAAGTGTTTAGGCTATCGACCTTTAACCGAAAAATACCCATAGTCGCACCTTTGAGCCTTTGTGCAGGGTCGGTGCTAATAATTCGAGAAACATAAATTGGCCAAAGTCGAACACTTGCAGAATTTGTTCCACATCGAAATTGGCATAGGAGTACTCAGTCTATCGATCTTTAACCGAAAAATACCCATAGTCGCACCTTTGAACCTTTGTACAGGGTCGAGGCTAATAATTCGAAAAATATAAATTGGCCAAAGTCGAACAAGTGCAGAATTTGTTCCACTCAGAAATTAGCATAGAAGTGTTTAGGCTATCGACCTTTAACCGAAAAATGCCCATAGTCGCACCTTTGAGCCTTTGTGCAGGGTCGGTGCTAATAATTCGAGAAACATAAATTGGCCAAAGTCGAAACCTTGCCGAATTTGTTCCACATCGAAATTGGCATAGAAGTGTTTAGTCTATCGATCTTTAACCGAAAAATACCCATAGTCGCACCTTTGAGTCTTTGTACAGGGTCGAGGCTAATAATTCGAGAAACATAAATTGGCCAAAGTCGAACACTTGCAGAATTTGTTCCACTCAGAAATTAGCATAGGAGTACTCAGTCTATCGATCTTTAACCGAAAAATACCCATAGTCGCACCTTTTAGCCTTTGTACAGGGTCGAGGCTAATAATTCGAAAAATATAAATTGGCCAAAGTCGAACAAGTGCAGAATTTGTTCCACTCAGAAATTAGCATAGAAGTGTTTAGTCTATCGACCTTTAACCGAAAAATACCCATAGTCGCACCTTTGAGCCTTTGTACAGGGTCGATGCTAATAATTCGAGAAAACATAAATTGGCCAAAGTCGAAACCTTGCAGAATTTGTTCCACTCAGAAATTGGCATAGAAGTGTTTAGTTTAACGATCTTTAACTGAAAAATACCCATAGTCGCACCTTTGAGCCTTTGTACAGGGTCGAGGCTAATAATTCGAGAAACATAAATTCGCCAAAGTCGAACACTTGCAGAATTTGTTCCACATCGAAATTGGCATAGAAGTGTTTAGTCTATCGATCTTTAACCGAAAAATACCCATAGTCGCACCTTTGAGCCTTTGTACAGGGTCGAGGCTAATAATTCGAGAAAACATAAATTGGCCAAGTCGAAACCTTGCAGAATTTGTTCCACTCAGAAATTATCATAGGAGTACTCAGTCTATCGATCTTTAACCGAAAAATACCCATAGTCGCACCTTTGAACCTTTGTACAGGGTCGAGGCTAATAATTCGAGAAACATAAATTGGCCAAATTCGAACACTTGCAGAATTTGTTCCACATCGAAATTGGCATAGAAGTGTTTAGTCTATCGATCTTTAACTGAAAAATACCCATAGTCGCACCTTTGAGCCTTTGTACAGGGTCGAAGCTAATAATTCGAGAAAACGTAAATTAGCCAAAGTCGAACACTTGCAGAATTTGTTCCACTCAGAAATTGGCATAGGAGTACTCAGTCTATCGATCTTTAACCGAAAAATACCCATAGTCGCACCTTTGAACCTTTGTACAGGGTCGAGGCTAATAATTCGAGAAACATAAATTGGCCAAAGTCGAACACTTGCAGAATTTGTTCCACTCAGAAATTAGCATAGAAGTGTTTAGTCTAACGATCTTTAACCGAGAAATACCCATAGCCGCACCTTTGAGCCTTTGTACAGGGTCGAGGCTAATAATTCGAGAAAACATAAATTTGCCAAAGTCGAAACCTTGCAGAATTTGTTCCACTCAGAAATTGGCATAGGAGTACTCAGTCTATCGATCTTTAACCGAAAAATACCCATAGTCGCACCTTTGAACCTTTGTACAGGGTCGAGGCTAATAATTCGAGAAACATAAATTGGCCAAAGTCGAACACTTGCAGAATTTGTTCCACTCAGAAATTGGCATAGAAGTGTTTAGTCTAACGATCTTTAACCGAGAAATACCCATAGTCGCACCTTTGAGCCTTTGTACAGGGTCGAGGCTAATAATTCGAGAAAACATAAATTTGCCAAAGTCGAAACCTTGCAGAATTTGTTCCACTCAGAAATTGGCATAGGAGTACTCAGTCTATCGATCTTTAACCGAAAAATACCCATAGTCGCACCTTTGAACCTTTGTACAGGGTCGAGGCTAATAATTCGAGAAACATAAATTGGCCAAAGTCGAACACTTGCAGAATTTGTTCCACATCGAAATTGGCATAGAAGTGTTTAGTCTATCGATCTTTAACCGAAAAATAACCATAGTCGCACCTTTGAGTCTTTGTACAGGGTCGAGGCTAATAATTCGAGAAACATAAATTGGCCAAAGTCGAACACTTGCAGAATTTGTTCCACATCGAAATTGGCATAGAAGTGTTTAGTCTATCGATCTTTAACCGAAAAATACCCATAGTCGCACCTTTGAGCCTTTGTACAGGGTCGAGGCCAGTTATTCGAGAAAACATAAATTGGCCAAAGTCGAAACCTTGCAGAATTTGTTCCACTCAGAAATTGGCATAGAAGTGTTTAGTCTAACGATCTTTAACCGAGAAATACCCATAGTCGCACCTTTGAGCCTTTGTACAGGGTCGAAGCTAATAATTCGAGAAAACATAAATTAGCCAAAGTCGAACACTTGCAGAATTTGTTCCACTCAGAAATTGGCATAGAAGTGTTTAGTCTAACGATCTTTAACTGAAAAATACCCATAGTCGCACCTTTGAGCCTTTGTACAGGGTCGAGGCTAATAATTCGAGAAAACATAAATTTGCCAAAGTCGAAACCTTGCAGAATTTGTTCCACTCAGAAATTGGCATAGGAGTACTCAGTCTATCGATCTTTAACCGAAAAATACCCATAGTCGCACCTTTGAACGTTTGTACAGGGTCGAGGCTAATAATTCGAGAAACATAAATTGGCCAAAGTCGAACACTTGCAGAATTTGTTCCACTCAGAAATTAGCATAGGAGTACTCAGTCTATCGATCTTTAACCGAAAAATACCCATAGTCGCACCTTTGAACCTTTGTACAGGGTCGAGGCTAATAATTCGAAAAATATAAATTGGCCAAAGTCGAACAAGTGCAGAATTTGTTCCACTCAGAAATTAGCATAGAAGTGTTTAGGCTATCGACCTTTAACCGAAAAATACCCATAGTCGCACCTTTGAGCCTTTGTGCAGGGTCGGTGCTAATAATTCGAGAAACATAAATTGGCCAAAGTCGAACACTTGCAGAATTTGTTCCACATCGAAATTGGCATAGGAGTACTCAGTCTATCGATCTTTAACCGAAAAATACCCATAGTCGCACCTTTGAACCTTTGTACAGGGTCGAGGCTAATAATTCGAAAAATATAAATTGGCCAAAGTCGAACAAGTGCAGAATTTGTTCCACTCAGAAATTAGCATAGAAGTGTTTAGGCTATCGACCTTTAACCGAAAAATGCCCATAGTCGCACCTTTGAGCCTTTGTGCAGGGTCGGTGCTAATAATTCGAGAAACATAAATTGGCCAAAGTCGAAACCTTGCCGAATTTGTTCCACATCGAAATTGGCATAGAAGTGTTTAGTCTATCGATCTTTAACCGAAAAATACCCATAGTCGCACCTTTGAGTCTTTGTACAGGGTCGAGGCTAATAATTCGAGAAACATAAATTGGCCAAAGTCGAACACTTGCAGAATTTGTTCCACTCAGAAATTAGCATAGGAGTACTCAGTCTATCGATCTTTAACCGAAAAATACCCATAGTCGCACCTTTGAACCTTTGTACAGGGTCGAGGCTAATAATTCGAGAAACATAAATTGGCCAAAGTCGAACACTTGCAGAATTTGTTCCACATCGAAATTGGCATAGAAGTGTTTAGTCTATCGATCTTTAACCGAAAAATAACCATAGTCGCACCTTTGAGTCTTTGTACAGGGTCGAGGCTAATAATTCGAGAAAACATAAATTGGCCAAAGTCGAAACCTTGCAGAATTTGTTCCACATCGAAATTAGCATAGAAGTGTTTAGTCCATCGATCTTTAACCGAAAAATACCCATAGTCGCACCTTTGAGCCTTTGTACAGGGTCGAGGCCAGTTATTCGAGAAAACATAAATTGGCCAAAGTCGAAACCTTGCAGAATTTGTTCCACTCAGAAATTGGCATAGAAGTGTTTAGTCTAACGATCTTTAACCGAGAAATACCCATAGTCGCACCTTTGAGCCTTTGTACAGGGTCGAAGCTAATAATTCGAGAAAACATAAATTAGCCAAAGTCGAACACTTGCAGAATTTGTTCCACTCAGAAATTGGCATAGAAGTGTTTAGTCTAACGATCTTTAACTGAAAAATACCCATAGTCGCACCTTTGAGCCTTTGTACAGGGTCGAGGCTAATAATTCGAGAAAACATAAATTTGCCAAAGTCGAAACCTTGCAGAATTTGTTCCACTCAGAAATTGGCATAGGAGTACTCAGTCTATCGATCTTTAACCGAAAAATACCCATAGTCGCACCTTTGAACCTTTGTACAGGGTCGAGGCTAATAATTCGAGAAACATAAATTGGCCAAAGTCGAACACTTGCAGAATTTGTTCCACTCAGAAATTAGCATAGGAGTACTCAGTCTATCGATCTTTAACCGAAAAATACCCATAGTCGCACCTTTGAACCTTTGTACAGGGTCGAGGCTAATAATTCGAAAAATATAAATTGGCCAAAGTCGAACAAGTGCAGAATTTGTTCCACTCAGAAATTAGCATAGAAGTGTTTAGGCTATCGACCTTTAACCGAAAAATACCCATAGTCGCACCTTTGAGCCTTTGTGCAGGGTCGGTGCTAATAATTCGAGAAACATAAATTGGCCAAAGTCGAACACTTGCAGAATTTGTTCCACATCGAAATTGGCATAGGAGTACTCAGTCTATCGATCTTTAACCGAAAAATACCCATAGTCGCACCTTTGAACCTTTGTACAGGGTCGAGGCTAATAATTCGAAAAATATAAATTGGCCAAAGTCGAACAAGTGCAGAATTTGTTCCACTCAGAAATTAGCATAGAAGTGTTTAGGCTATCGACCTTTAACCGAAAAATGCCCATAGTCGCACCTTTGAGCCTTTGTGCAGGGTCGGTGCTAATAATTCGAGAAACATAAATTGGCCAAAGTCGAAACCTTGCCGAATTTGTTCCACATCGAAATTGGCATAGAAGTGTTTAGTCTATCGATCTTTAACCGAAAAATACCCATAGTCGCACCTTTGAGTCTTTGTACAGGGTCGAGGCTAATAATTCGAGAAACATAAATTGGCCAAAGTCGAACACTTGCAGAATTTGTTCCACTCAGAAATTAGCATAGGAGTACTCAGTCTATCGATCTTTAACCGAAAAATACCCATAGTCGCACCTTTGAACCTTTGTACAGGGTCGAGGCTAATAATTCGAGAAACATAAATTGGCCAAAGTCGAACACTTGCAGAATTTGTTCCACTCAGAAATTGGCATAGGAGTACTCAGTCTATCGATCTTTAACCGAAAAATACCCATAGTCGCACCTTTGAACCTTTGTACAGGGTCGAGGCTAATAATTCGAGAAACATAAATTGGCCAAAGTCGAACACTTGCAGAATTTGTTCCACTCAGAAATTAGCATAGAAGTGTTTAGTCTAACGATCTTTAACCGAGAAATACCCATAGTCGCACCTTTGAGCCTTTGTACAGGGTCGAGGCTAATAATTCGAGAAAACATAAATTTGCCAAAGTCGAAACCTTGCAGAATTTGTTCCACTCAGAAATTGGCATAGGAGTACTCAGTCTATCGATCTTTAACCGAAAAATACCCATAGTCGCACCTTTGAACCTTTGTACAGGGTCGAGGCTAATAATTCGAGAAACATAAATTGGCCAAAGTCGAACACTTGCAGAATTTGTTCCACTCAGAAATTGGCATAGAAGTGTTTAGTCTAACGATCTTTAACCGAGAAATACCCATAGTCGCACCTTTGAGCCTTTGTACAGGGTCGAGGCTAATAATTCGAGAAAACATAAATTTGCCAAAGTCGAAACCTTGCAGAATTTGTTCCACTCAGAAATTGGCATAGGAGTACTCAGTCTATCGATCTTTAACCGAAAAATACCCATAGTCGCACCTTTGAACCTTTGTACAGGGTCGAGGCTAATAATTCGAGAAACATAAATTGGCCAAAGTCGAACACTTGCAGAATTTGTTCCACATCGAAATTGGCATAGAAGTGTTTAGTCTATCGATCTTTAACCGAAAAATAACCATAGTCGCACCTTTGAGTCTTTGTACAGGGTCGAGGCTAATAATTCGAGAAAACATAAATTGGCCAAAGTCGAAACCTTGCAGAATTTGTTCCACATCGAAATTAGCATAGAAGTGTTTAGTCCATCGATCTTTAACCGAAAAATACCCATAGTCGCACCTTTGAGCCTTTGTACAGGGTCGAGGCCAGTTATTCGAGAAAACATAAATTGGCCAAAGTCGAAACCTTGCAGAATTTGTTCCACTCAGAAATTGGCATAGAAGTGTTTAGTCTAACGATCTTTAACCGAGAAATACCCATAGTCGCACCTTTGAGCCTTTGTACAGGGTCGAAGCTAATAATTCGAGAAAACATAAATTAGCCAAAGTCGAACACTTGCAGAATTTGTTCCACTCAGAAATTGGCATAGAAGTGTTTAGTCTAACGATCTTTAACTGAAAAATACCCATAGTCGCACCTTTGAGCCTTTGTACAGGGTCGAGGCTAATAATTCGAGAAAACATAAATTTGCCAAAGTCGAAACCTTGCAGAATTTGTTCCACTCAGAAATTGGCATAGGAGTACTCAGTCTATCGATCTTTAACCGAAAAATACCCACAGTCGCACCTTTGAACCTTTGTACAGGGTCGAGGCTAATAATTCGAGAAACATAAATTGGCCAAAGTCGAACACTTGCAGAATTTGTTCCACTCAGAAATTAGCATAGGAGTACTCAGTCTATCGATCTTTAACCGAAAAATACCCATAGTCGCACCTTTGAACCTTTGTACAGGGTCGAGGCTAATAATTCGAAAAATATAAATTGGCCAAAGTCGAACAAGTGCAGAATTTGTTCCACTCAGAAATTAGCATAGAAGTGTTTAGGCTATCGACCTTTAACCGAAAAATACCCATAGTCGCACCTTTGAGCCTTTGTGCAGGGTCGGTGCTAATAATTCGAGAAACATAAATTGGCCAAAGTCGAACACTTGCAGAATTTGTTCTACATCGAAATTGGCATAGGAGTACTCAGTCTATCGATCTTTAACCGAAAAATACCCATAGTCGCACCTTTGAACCTTTGTACAGGGTCGAGGCTAATAATTCGAAAAATATAAATTGGCCAAAGTCGAACAAGTGCAGAATTTGTTCCACTCAGAAATTAGCATAGAAGTGTTTAGGCTATCGACCTTTAACCGAAAAATGCCCATAGTCGCACCTTTGAGCCTTTGTGCAGGGTCGGTGCTAATAATTCGAGAAACATAAATTGGCCAAAGTCGAAACCTTGCCGAATTTGTTCCACATCGAAATTGGCATAGAAGTGTTTAGTCTATCGATCTTTAACCGAAAAATACCCATAGTCGCACCTTTGAGTCTTTGTACAGGGTCGAGGCTAATAATTCGAGAAACATAAATTGGCCAAAGTCGAACACTTGCAGAATTTGTTCCACTCAGAAATTAGCATAGGAGTACTCAGTCTATCGATCTTTAACCGAAAAATACCCATAGTCGCACCTTTGAACCTTTGTACAGGGTCGAGGCTAATAATTCGAGAAACATAAATTGGCCAAAGTCGAACACTTGCAGAATTTGTTCCACATCGAAATTGGCATAGAAGTGTTTAGTCTATCGATCTTTAACCGAAAAATACCCATAGTCGCACCTTTGAGTCTTTGTACAGGGTCGAGGCTAATAATTCGAGAAACATAAATTGGCCAAAGTCGAACACTTGCAGAATTTGTTCCACTCAGAAATTAGCATAGGAGTACTCAGTCTATCGATCTTTAACCGAAAAATACCCATAGTCGCACCTTTGAACCTTTGTACAGGGTCGAGGCTAATAATTCGAGAAACATAAATTGGCCAAAGTCGAACACTTGCAGAATTTGTTCCACATCGAAATTGGCATAGAAGTGTTTAGTCTATCGATCTTTAACCGAAAAATACCCATAGTCGCACCTTTGAGCCTTTGTACAGGGTCGAAGCTAATAATTCGAGAAAACATAAATTGGCCAAAGTCGAAACCTTGCAGAATTTGTTCCACTCAGAAATTATCATAGGAGTACTCAGTCTATCGATCTTTAACCGAAAAATACCCATAGTCGCACCTTTGAACCTTTGTACAGGGTCGAGGCTAATAATTCGAGAAACATAAATTGGCCAAATTCGAACACTTGCAGAATTTGTTCCACATCGAAATTGGCATAGAAGTGTTTAGGCTATCGACCTTTAACCGAAAAATGCCCATAGTCGCACCTTTGAGCCTTTGTGCAGGGTCGGTGCTAATAATTCGAGAAACATAAATTGGCCAAAGTCGAAACCTTGCCGAATTTGTTCCACATCGAAATTGGCATAGAAGTGTTTAGTCTATCGATCTTTAACCGAAAAATACCCATAGTCGCACCTTTGAGTCTTTGTACAGGGTCGAGGCTAATAATTCTAAAAATATAAATTGGCCAAAGTCGAACAAGTGCAGAATTTGTTCCACTCAGAAATTAGCATAGAAGTGTTTAGTCTATCGACCTTTAACCGAAAAATACCCATAGTCGCACCTTTGAGCCTTTGTACAGGGTCGATGCTAATAATTCGAGAAACATAAATTGGCCAAAGTCGAACACTTGCAGAATTTGTTCCACATCGAAATTGGCATAGAAGTGTTTAGTCTATCGATCTTTAACCGAAAAATACCCATAGTCGCACCTTTGAGCCTTTGTACAGGGTCGAGGCTAATAATTCGAGAAAACATAAATTGGCCAAAGTCGAAACCTTGCAGAATTTGTTCCACATCGAAATTAGCATAGAAGTGTTTAGTCCATCGATCTTTAACCGAAAAATACCCATAGTCGCACCTTTGAGCCTTTGTACAGGGTCGAGGCCAGTTATTCGAGAAAACATAAATTGGCCAAAGTCGAAACCTTGCAGAATTTGTTCCACTCAGAAATTGGCATAGAAGTGTTTAGTCCATCGATCTTTAACCGAAAAATACCCATAGTCGCACCTTTGAGCCTTTGTACAGGGTCGAGGCCAGTTATTCGAGAAAACATAAATTGGCCAAAGTCGAACACTTGCAGAATTTGTTCCACTCAGAAATTAGCATAGGAGTACTCAGTCTATCGATCTTTAACCGAAAAATACCCATAGTCGCACCTTTGAACCTTTGTACAGGGTCGGGGCTAATAATTCGAGAAACATAAATTCGCCAAAGTCGAACACTTGCAGAATTTGTTCCACATCGAAATTGGCATAGAAGTGTTTAGTCTATCGATCTTTAACCGAAAAATACCCATAGTCGCACCTTTGAGCCTTTGTACAGGGTCGAGGCTAATAATTCGAGAAAACATAAATTGGCCAAAGTCGAAACCTTGCAGAATTTGTTCCACTCAGAAATTATCATAGGAGTACTCAGTCTATCGATCTTTAACCGAAAAATACCCATAGTCGCACCTTTGAACCTTTGTACAGGGTCGAGGCCAGTTATTCGAGAAAACATAAATTGGCCAAAGTCAAAACCTTGCAGAATTTGTTCCACATCGTAATTGGTATAGAAGTGTTTAGTCTATCGATCTTTAACCGAAAAATACCCATAGTCGCACCTTTGAGCCTTTGTACAGGGTCGAGGCTAATAATTCGAAAAATATAAATTGGCCAAAGTCGAACAAGTGCAGAATTTGTTCCACTCAGAAATTAGCATAGAAGTCTATCGACCTTTAACCGAAAAATACCCATAATCGCACCTTTGAGCCTTTGTACAGGGTCGATGCTAATAATTCGAGAAAAAATAAATTGGCCAAAGTCGAAACCTTGCAGAATTTGTTCCACTCAGAAATTGGCATAGAAGTGTTTAGTTTAACGATCTTTAACTGAAAAATAACCATAGTCGCACCTTTGAGCCTTTGTACAGGGTCGAGGCTAATAATTCGAGAAAACATAAATTGGCCAAAGTCGAACACTTGCAGAATTTGTTCCACATCGAAATTAGCATAGAAGTGTTTAGTCCATCGATCTTTAACCGAAAAATACCCATAGTCGCACCTTTGAGCCTTTGTACAGGGTCGAGACCAGTTATTCGAGAAAACATAAATTGGCCAAAGTCGAAACCTTGCAGAATTTGTTCCACTCAGAAATTGGCATAGAAGTATTTAGTCTAACGATCTTTAACCGAGAAATACCCATAGTCGCACCTTTGAGCCTTTGTACAGGGTCGAGGCTAATAATTCGAGAAAACATAAATTTGCCAAAGTCGAAACCTTGCAGAATTTGTTCCACTCAGAAATTGGCATAGGAGTACTCAGTCTATCGATCTTTAACCGAAAAATACCCATAGTCGCACCTTTGAACCTTTGTACAGGGTCGAGGCTAATAATTCGAGAAACATAAATTGGCCAAAGTCGAACACTTGCAGAATTTGTTCCACATCGAAATTGGCATAGAAGTGTTTAGTCTATCGATCTTTAACTGAAAAATACCCATAGTCGCACCTTTGAGCCTTTATACAGGGTCGAAGCTAATAATTCGAGAAAACATAAATTGGCCAAAGTCGAACACTTGCAGAATTTGTTCCACTCAGAAATTTGCATAGGAGTACTCAGTCTATCGATCTTTAACCGAAAAATACCCATAGTCGCACCTTTGAACCTTTATACAGGGTCGAAGCTAATAATTCGAGAAAACATAAATTGGCCAAAGTCGAACACTTGCAGAATTTGTTCCACATCGAAATTGGCATAGAAGTGTTTAGTCTATCGACCTTTAACCGAAAAAAAACCCATAGTCGCACCTTTGAACCTTTGTACAGGGTCGAGGCTAATAATTCGAGAAACATAAATTGGCCAAAGTCGAACACTTGCAGAATTTGTTCCACTCAGAAATTAGCATAGGAGTACTCAGTCTATCGATCTTTAACCGAAAAATACCCATAGTCGCACCTTTGAACCTTTGTACAGGGTCGAGGCTAATAATTCGAGAAACATAAATTCGCCAAAGTCGAACACTTGCAGAATTTGTTCCACATCGAAATTGGCATAGAAGTGTTTAGTCTATCGATCTTTAACCGAAAAATGCCCATAGTCGCACCTTTGAGCCTTTGTACAGGGTCGAGGCTAATAATTCGAAAAATATAAATTGGCCAAAGTCGAACAAGTGCAGAATTTGTTCCACTCAGAAATTAGCATAGAAGTGTTTAGTCTATCGACCTTTAACCGAAAAATACCCATAGTCGCACCTTTGAGCCTTTGTACAGGGTCGATGCTAATAATTCGAGAAAACATAAATTGGCCAAAGTCGAAACCTTGCAGAATTTGTTCCACTCAGAAATTGGCATAGAAGTGTTTAGTTTAACGATCTTTAACTGAAAAATACCCATAGTCGCACCTTTGAGCCTTTGTACAGGGTCGAGGCTAATAATTCGAGAAAACATAAATTGGCCAAAGTCGAACACTTGCAGAATTTGTTCCAAATCGAAATTGGCATAGAAGTGTTTAGTCTATCGATCTTTAACCGAAAAATACCCATAGTCGCACCTTTGAACCTTTGTACAGGGTCGAGGCTAATAATTCGAGAAACATAAATTCGCCAAAGTCGAACACTTGCAGAATTTGTTCCACATCGTAATTGGCATAGAAGTGTTTAGTCTATCGATCTTTAACCGAAAAATACCCATAGTCGCACCTTTGAGCCTTTGTACAGGGTCGAGGCTAATAATTCGAAAAATATAAATTGGCCAAAGTCGAACAAGTGCAGAATTTGTTCCACTCAGAAAATAGCATAGAAGTGTTTAGTCTATCGACCTTTAACCGAAAAATACCCATAGTCGCACCTTTGAGCCTTTGTACAGGGTCGATGCTAATAATTCGAGAAAAAATAAATTGGCCAAAGTCGAAACCTTGCAGAATTTGTTCCACTCAGAAATTGGCATAGAAGTGTTTAGTTTAACGATCTTTAACTGAAAAATACCCATAGTCGCACCTTTGAGCCTTTGTACAGGGTCGATGCTAATAATTCGAGAAACATAAATTGGCCAAAGTCGAACACTTGCAGAATTTGTTCCACATCGAAATTGGCATAGAAGTGTTTAGTCTATCGATCTTTAACCGAAAAATACCCATAGTCGCACCTTTGAGCCTTTGTACAGGGTCGAGGCTAATAATTCGAGAAAACATAAATTGGCCAAAGTCGAAACCTTGCAGAATTTGTTCCACATCGAAATTAGCATAGAAGTGTTTAGTCCATCGATCTTTAACCGAAAAATACCCATAGTCGCACCTTTGAGCCTTTGTACAGGGTCGAGGCCAGTTATTCGAGAAAACATAAATTGGCCAAAGTCGAAACCTTGCAGAATTTGTTCCACTCAGAAATTGGCATAGAAGTGTTTAGTCCATCGATCTTTAACCGAAAAATACCCATAGTCGCACCTTTGAGCCTTTGTACAGGGTCGAGGCCAGTTATTCGAGAAAACATAAATTGGCCAAAGTCGAACACTTGCAGAATTTGTTCCACTCAGAAATTAGCATAGGAGTACTCAGTCTATCGATCTTTAACCGAAAAATACCCATAGTCGCACCTTTGAACCTTTGTACAGGGTCGAGGCCAGTTATTCGAGAAAACATAAATTGGCCAAAGTCAAAACCTTGCAGAATTTGTTCCACATCGTAATTGGCATAGAAGTGTTTAGTCTATCGATCTTTAACCGAAAAATACCCATAGTCGCACCTTTGAGCCTTTGTACAGGGTCGAGGCTAATAATTCGAGAAAACATAAATTGGCCAAAGTCGAAACCTTGCAGAATTTGTTCCACTCAGAAATTATCATAGGAGTACTCAGTCTATCGATCTTTAACCGAAAAATACCCATAGTCGCACCTTTGAACCTTTGTACAGGGTCGAGGCCAGTTATTCGAGAAAACATAAATTGGCCAAAGTCAAAACCTTGCAGAATTTGTTCCACATCGTAATTGGCATAGAAGTGTTTAGTCTATCGATCTTTAACCGAAAAATACCCATAGTCGCACCTTTTAGCCTTTGTACAGGGTCGAGGCTAATAATTCGAAAAATATAAATTGGCCAAAGTCGAACAAGTGCAGAATTTGTTCCACTCAGAAATTAGCATAGAAGTGTTTAGTCTATCGACCTTTAACCGAAAAATACCCATAGTCGCACCTTTGAGCCTTTGTACAGGGTCGATGCTAATAATTCGAGAAACATAAATTGGCCAAAGTCGAACACTTGCAGAATTTGTTCCACATCGAAATTGGCATAGAAGTGTTTAGTCTATCGATCCTTAACCGAAAAATACCCATAGTCGCACCTTTGAGCCTTTGTACAGGGTCGAGGCTAATAATTCGAGAAAACATAAATTGGCCAAAGTCGAAACCTTGCAGAATTTGTTCCACTCAGAAATTGGCATAGAAGTGTTTAGTTTAACGATCTTTAACTGAAAAATAACCATAGTCGCACCTTTGAGCCTTTGTACAGGGTCGAGGCTAATAATTCGAGAAAACATAAATTGGCCAAAGTCGAACACTTGCAGAATTTGTTCCACATCGAAATTAGCATAGAAGTGTTTAGTCCATCGATCTTTAACCGAAAAATACCCATAGTCGCACCTTTGAGCCTTTGTACAGGGTCGAGACCAGTTATTCGAGAAAACATAAATTGGCCAAAGTCGAAACCTTGCAGAATTTGTTCCACTCAGAAATTGGCATAGAAGTATTTAGTCTAACGATCTTTAACCGAGAAATACCCATAGTCGCACCTTTGAGCCTTTGTACAGGGTCGAGGCTAATAATTCGAGAAAACATAAATTTGCCAAAGTCGAAACCTTGCAGAATTTGTTCCACTCAGAAATTGGCATAGGAGTACTCAGTCTATCGATCTTTAACCGAAAAATACCCATAGTCGCACCTTTGAACCTTTGTACAGGGTCGAGGCTAATAATTCGAGAAACATAAATTGGCCAAAGTCGAACACTTGCAGAATTTGTTCCACATCGAAATTGGCATAGAAGTGTTTAGTCTATCGATCTTTAACTGAAAAATACCCATAGTCGCACCTTTGAGCCTTTATACAGGGTCGAAGCTAATAATTCGAGAAAACATAAATTGGCCAAAGTCGAACACTTGCAGAATTTGTTCCACTCAGAAATTTGCATAGGAGTACTCAGTCTATCGATCTTTAACCGAAAAATACCCATAGTCGCACCTTTGAACCTTTATACAGGGTCGAAGCTAATAATTCGAGAAAACATAAATTGGCCAAAGTCGAACACTTGCAGAATTTGTTCCACATCGAAATTGGCATAGAAGTGTTTAGTCTATCGACCTTTAACCGAAAAAAAACCCATAGTCGCACCTTTGAACCTTTGTACAGGGTCGAGGCTAATAATTCGAGAAACATAAATTGGCCAAAGTCGAACACTTGCAGAATTTGTTCCACTCAGAAATTAGCATAGGAGTACTCAGTCTATCGATCTTTAACCGAAAAATACCCATAGTCGCACCTTTGAACCTTTGTACAGGGTCGAGGCTAATAATTCGAGAAACATAAATTCGCCAAAGTCGAACACTTGCAGAATTTGTTCCACATCGAAATTGGCATAGAAGTGTTTAGTCTATCGATCTTTAACCGAAAAATGCCCATAGTCGCACCTTTGAGCCTTTGTACAGGGTCGAGGCTAATAATTCGAAAAATATAAATTGGCCAAAGTCGAACAAGTGCAGAATTTGTTCCACTCAGAAATTAGCATAGAAGTGTTTAGTCTATCGACCTTTAACCGAAAAATACCCATAGTCGCACCTTTGAGCCTTTGTACAGGGTCGATGCTAATAATTCGAGAAAACATAAATTGGCCAAAGTCGAAACCTTGCAGAATTTGTTCCACTCAGAAATTGGCATAGAAGTGTTTAGTTTAACGATCTTTAACTGAAAAATACCCATAGTCGCACCTTTGAGCCTTTGTACAGGGTCGAGGCTAATAATTCGAGAAAACATAAATTGGCCAAAGTCGAACACTTGCAGAATTTGTTCCAAATCGAAATTGGCATAGAAGTGTTTAGTCTATCGATCTTTAACCGAAAAATACCCATAGTCGCACCTTTGAACCTTTGTACAGGGTCGAGGCTAATAATTCGAGAAACATAAATTCGCCAAAGTCGAACACTTGCAGAATTTGTTCCACATCGTAATTGGCATAGAAGTGTTTAGTCTATCGATCTTTAACCGAAAAATACCCATAGTCGCACCTTTGAGCCTTTGTACAGGGTCGAGGCTAATAATTCGAAAAATATAAATTGGCCAAAGTCGAACAAGTGCAGAATTTGTTCCACTCAGAAAATAGCATAGAAGTGTTTAGTCTATCGACCTTTAACCGAAAAATACCCATAGTCGCACCTTTGAGCCTTTGTACAGGGTCGATGCTAATAATTCGAGAAAAAATAAATTGGCCAAAGTCGAAACCTTGCAGAATTTGTTCCACTCAGAAATTGGCATAGAAGTGTTTAGTTTAACGATCTTTAACTGAAAAATACCCATAGTCGCACCTTTGAGCCTTTGTACAGGGTCGATGCTAATAATTCGAGAAACATAAATTGGCCAAAGTCGAACACTTGCAGAATTTGTTCCACATCGAAATTGGCATAGAAGTGTTTAGTCTATCGATCTTTAACCGAAAAATACCCATAGTCGCACCTTTGAGCCTTTGTACAGGGTCGAGGCTAATAATTCGAGAAAACATAAATTGGCCAAAGTCGAAACCTTGCAGAATTTGTTCCACATCGAAATTAGCATAGAAGTGTTTAGTCCATCGATCTTTAACCGAAAAATACCCATAGTCGCACCTTTGAGCCTTTGTACAGGGTCGAGGCCAGTTATTCGAGAAAACATAAATTGGCCAAAGTCGAAACCTTGCAGAATTTGTTCCACTCAGAAATTGGCATAGAAGTGTTTAGTCCATCGATCTTTAACCGAAAAATACCCATAGTCGCACCTTTGAGCCTTTGTACAGGGTCGAGGCCAGTTATTCGAGAAAACATAAATTGGCCAAAGTCGAACACTTGCAGAATTTGTTCCACTCAGAAATTAGCATAGGAGTACTCAGTCTATCGATCTTTAACCGAAAAATACCCATAGTCGCACCTTTGAACCTTTGTACAGGGTCGAGGCCAGTTATTCGAGAAAACATAAATTGGCCAAAGTCAAAACCTTGCAGAATTTGTTCCACATCGTAATTGGCATAGAAGTGTTTAGTCTATCGATCTTTAACCGAAAAATACCCATAGTCGCACCTTTGAGCCTTTGTACAGGGTCGAGGCTAATAATTCGAGAAAACATAAATTGGCCAAAGTCGAAACCTTGCAGAATTTGTTCCACTCAGAAATTATCATAGGAGTACTCAGTCTATCGATCTTTAACCGAAAAATACCCATAGTCGCACCTTTGAACCTTTGTACAGGGTCGAGGCCAGTTATTCGAGAAAACATAAATTGGCCAAAGTCAAAACCTTGCAGAATTTGTTCCACATCGTAATTGGCATAGAAGTGTTTAGTCTATCGATCTTTAACCGAAAAATACCCATAGTCGCACCTTTTAGCCTTTGTACAGGGTCGAGGCTAATAATTCGAAAAATATAAATTGGCCAAAGTCGAACAAGTGCAGAATTTGTTCCACTCAGAAATTAGCATAGAAGTGTTTAGTCTATCGACCTTTAACCGAAAAATACCCATAGTCGCACCTTTGAGCCTTTGTACAGGGTCGATGCTAATAATTCGAGAAACATAAATTGGCCAAAGTCGAACACTTGCAGAATTTGTTCCACATCGAAATTGGCATAGAAGTGTTTAGTCTATCGATCCTTAACCGAAAAATACCCATAGTCGCACCTTTGAGCCTTTGTACAGGGTCGAGGCTAATAATTCGAGAAAACATAAATTGGCCAAAGTCGAAACCTTGCAGAATTTGTTCCACATCGAAATTAGCATAGAAGTGTTTAGTCCATCGATCTTTAACCGAAAAATACCCATAGTCGCACCTTTGAGCCTTTGTACAGGGTCGAGGCCAGTTATTCGAGAAAACATAAATTGGCCAAAGTCGAAACCTTGCAGAATTTGTTCCACTCAGAAATTGGCATAGAAGTGTTTAGTCCATCGATCTTTAACCGAAAAATACCCATAGTCGCACCTTTGAGCCTTTGTACAGGGTCGAGGCCAGTTATTCGAGAAAACATAAATTGGCCAAAGTCGAACACTTGCAGAATTTGTTCCACTCAGAAATTAGCATAGGAGTACTCAGTCTATCGATCTTTAACCGAAAAATACCCATAGTCGCACCTTTGAACCTTTGTACAGGGTCGGGGCTAATAATTCGAGAAACATAAATTCGCCAAAGTCGAACACTTGCAGAATTTGTTCCACATCGAAATTGGCATAGAAGTGTTTAGTCTATCGATCTTTAACCGAAAAATACCCATAGTCGCACCTTTGAGCATTTGTACAGGGTCGAGGCTAATAATTCGAGAAAACATAAATTGGCCAAAGTCGAAACCTTGCAGAATTTGTTCCACTCAGAAATTATCATAGGAGTACTCAGTCTATCGATCTTTAACCGAAAAATACCCATAGTCGCACCTTTGAACCTTTGTACAGGGTCGAGGCCAGTTATTCGAGAAAACATAAATTGGCCAAAGTCAAAACCTTGCAGAATTTGTTCCACATCGTAATTGGTATAGAAGTGTTTAGTCTATCGATCTTTAACCGAAAAATACCCATAGTCGCACCTTTGAGCCTTTGTACAGGGTCGAGGCTAATAATTCGAAAAATATAAATTGGCCAAAGTCGAACAAGTGCAGAATTTGTTCCACTCAGAAATTAGCATAGAAGTCTATCGACCTTTAACCGAAAAATACCCATAGTCGCACCTTTGAGCCTTTGTACAGGGTCGATGCTAATAATTCGAGAAAAAATAAATTGGCCAAAGTCGAAACCTTGCAGAATTTGTTCCACTCAGAAATTGGCATAGAAGTGTTTAGTTTAACGATCTTTAACTGAAAAATACCCATAGTCGCACCTTTGAGCCTTTGTACAGGGTCGAGGCTAATAATTCGAGAAAACATAAATTGGCCAAAGTCGAACACTTGCAGAATTTGTTCCACATCGAAATTAGCATAGAAGTGTTTAGTCCATCGATCTTTAACCGAAAAATACCCATAGTCGCACCTTTGAGCCTTTGTACAGGGTCGAGACCAGTTATTCGAGAAAACATAAATTGGCCAAAGTCGAAACCTTGCAGAATTTGTTCCACTCAGAAATTGGCATAGAAGTATTTAGTCTAACGATCTTTAACCGAGAAATACCCATAGTCGCACCTTTGAGCCTTTGTACAGGGTCGAGGCTAATAATTCGAGAAAACATAAATTTGCCAAAGTCGAAACCTTGCAGAATTTGTTCCACTCAGAAATTGGCATAGGAGTACTCAGTCTATCGATCTTTAACCGAAAAATACCCATAGTCGCACCTTTGAACCTTTGTACAGGGTCGAGGCTAATAATTCGAGAAACATAAATTGGCCAAAGTCGAACACTTGCAGAATTTGTTCCACATCGAAATTGGCATAGAAGTGTTTAGTCTATCGATCTTTAACTGAAAAATACCCATAGTCGCACCTTTGAGCCTTTATACAGGGTCGAAGCTAATAATTCGAGAAAACATAAATTGGCCAAAGTCGAACACTTGCAGAATTTGTTCCACTCAGAAATTTGCATAGGAGTACTCAGTCTATCGATCTTTAACCGAAAAATACCCATAGTCGCACCTTTGAACCTTTATACAGGGTCGAAGCTAATAATTCGAGAAAACATAAATTGGCCAAAGTCGAACACTTGCAGAATTTGTTCCACATCGAAATTGGCATAGAAGTGTTTAGTCTATCGACCTTTAACCGAAAAAAAACCCATAGTCGCACCTTTGAACCTTTGTACAGGGTCGAGGCTAATAATTCGAGAAACATAAATTGGCCAAAGTCGAACACTTGCAGAATTTGTTCCACTCAGAAATTAGCATAGGAGTACTCAGTCTATCGATCTTTAACCGAAAAATACCCATAGTCGCACCTTTGAACCTTTATACAGGGTCGAAGCTAATAATTCGAGAAAACATAAATTGGCCAAAGTCGAACACTTGCAGAATTTGTTCCACATCGAAATTGGCATAGAAGTGTTTAGTCTATCGACCTTTAACCGAAAAAAAACCCATAGTCGCACCTTTGAACCTTTGTACAGGGTCGAGGCTAATAATTCGAGAAACATAAATTGGCCAAAGTCGAACACTTGCAGAATTTGTTCCACTCAGAAATTAGCATAGGAGTACTCAGTCTATCGATCTTTAACCGAAAAATACCCATAGTCGCACCTTTGAACCTTTGTACAGGGTCGAGGCTAATAATTCGAGAAACATAAATTCGCCAAAGTCGAACACTTGCAGAATTTGTTCCACATCGAAATTGGCATAGAAGTGTTTAGTCTATCGATCTTTAACCGAAAAATGCCCATAGTCGCACCTTTGAGCCTTTGTACAGGGTCGAGGCTAATAATTCGAAAAATATAAATTGGCCAAAGTCGAACAAGTGCAGAATTTGTTCCACTCAGAAATTAGCATAGAAGTGTTTAGTCTATCGACCTTTAACCGAAAAATACCCATAGTCGCACCTTTGAGCCTTTGTACAGGGTCGATGCTAATAATTCGAGAAAACATAAATTGGCCAAAGTCGAAACCTTGCAGAATTTGTTCCACTCAGAAATTGGCATAGAAGTGTTTAGTTTAACGATCTTTAACTGAAAAATACCCATAGTCGCACCTTTGAGCCTTTGTACAGGGTCGAGGCTAATAATTCGAGAAAACATAAATTGGCCAAAGTCGAACACTTGCAGAATTTGTTCCAAATCGAAATTGGCATAGAAGTGTTTAGTCTATCGATCTTTAACCGAAAAATACCCATAGTCGCACCTTTGAACCTTTGTACAGGGTCGAGGCTAATAATTCGAGAAACATAAATTCGCCAAAGTCGAACACTTGCAGAATTTGTTCCACATCGTAATTGGCATAGAAGTGTTTAGTCTATCGATCTTTAACCGAAAAATACCCATAGTCGCACCTTTGAGCCTTTGTACAGGGTCGAGGCTAATAATTCGAAAAATATAAATTGGCCAAAGTCGAACAAGTGCAGAATTTGTTCCACTCAGAAAATAGCATAGAAGTGTTTAGTCTATCGACCTTTAACCGAAAAATACCCATAGTCGCACCTTTGAGCCTTTGTACAGGGTCGATGCTAATAATTCGAGAAAAAATAAATTGGCCAAAGTCGAAACCTTGCAGAATTTGTTCCACTCAGAAATTGGCATAGAAGTGTTTAGTTTAACGATCTTTAACTGAAAAATACCCATAGTCGCACCTTTGAGCCTTTGTACAGGGTCGATGCTAATAATTCGAGAAACATAAATTGGCCAAAGTCGAACACTTGCAGAATTTGTTCCACATCGAAATTGGCATAGAAGTGTTTAGTCTATCGATCTTTAACCGAAAAATACCCATAGTCGCACCTTTGAGCCTTTGTACAGGGTCGAGGCTAATAATTCGAGAAAACATAAATTGGCCAAAGTCGAAACCTTGCAGAATTTGTTCCACATCGAAATTAGCATAGAAGTGTTTAGTCCATCGATCTTTAACCGAAAAATACCCATAGTCGCACCTTTGAGCCTTTGTACAGGGTCGAGGCCAGTTATTCGAGAAAACATAAATTGGCCAAAGTCGAAACCTTGCAGAATTTGTTCCACTCAGAAATTGGCATAGAAGTGTTTAGTCCATCGATCTTTAACCGAAAAATACCCATAGTCGCACCTTTGAGCCTTTGTACAGGGTCGAGGCCAGTTATTCGAGAAAACATAAATTGGCCAAAGTCGAACACTTGCAGAATTTGTTCCACTCAGAAATTAGCATAGGAGTACTCAGTCTATCGATCTTTAACCGAAAAATACCCATAGTCGCACCTTTGAACCTTTGTACAGGGTCGAGGCCAGTTATTCGAGAAAACATAAATTGGCCAAAGTCAAAACCTTGCAGAATTTGTTCCACATCGTAATTGGCATAGAAGTGTTTAGTCTATCGATCTTTAACCGAAAAATACCCATAGTCGCACCTTTGAGCCTTTGTACAGGGTCGAGGCTAATAATTCGAGAAAACATAAATTGGCCAAAGTCGAAACCTTGCAGAATTTGTTCCACTCAGAAATTATCATAGGAGTACTCAGTCTATCGATCTTTAACCGAAAAATACCCATAGTCGCACCTTTGAACCTTTGTACAGGGTCGAGGCCAGTTATTCGAGAAAACATAAATTGGCCAAAGTCAAAACCTTGCAGAATTTGTTCCACATCGTAATTGGCATAGAAGTGTTTAGTCTATCGATCTTTAACCGAAAAATACCCATAGTCGCACCTTTTAGCCTTTGTACAGGGTCGAGGCTAATAATTCGAAAAATATAAATTGGCCAAAGTCGAACAAGTGCAGAATTTGTTCCACTCAGAAATTAGCATAGAAGTGTTTAGTCTATCGACCTTAACCGAAAAATACCCATAGTCGCACCTTTGAGCCTTTGTACAGGGTCGATGCTAATAATTCGAGAAAACATAAATTGGCCAAAGTCGAAACCTTGCAGAATTTGTTCCACTCAGAAATTGGCATAGAAGTGTTTAGTTTAACGATCTTTAACTGAAAAATACCCATAGTCGCACCTTTGAGCCTTTGTACAGGGTCGAGGCTAATAATTCGAGAAACATAAATTCGCCAAAGTCGAACACTTGCAGAATTTGTTCCACATCGAAATTGGCATAGAAGTGTTTAGTCTATCGATCTTTAACCGAAAAATACCCATAGTCGCACCTTTGAGCCTTTGTACAGGGTCGAGGCTAATAATTCGAGAAAACATAAATTGGCCAAGTCGAAACCTTGCAGAATTTGTTCCACTCAGAAATTATCATAGGAGTACTCAGTCTATCGATCTTTAACCGAAAAATACCCATAGTCGCACCTTTGAACCTTTGTACAGGGTCGAGGCTAATAATTCGAGAAACATAAATTGGCCAAATTCGAACACTTGCAGAATTTGTTCCACATCGAAATTGGCATAGAAGTGTTTAGTCTATCGATCTTTAACTGAAAAATACCCATAGTCGCACCTTTGAGCCTTTGTACAGGGTCGAAGCTAATAATTCGAGAAAACGTAAATTAGCCAAAGTCGAACACTTGCAGAATTTGTTCCACTCAGAAATTGGCATAGGAGTACTCAGTCTATCGATCTTTAACCGAAAAATACCCATAGTCGCACCTTTGAACCTTTGTACAGGGTCGAGGCTAATAATTCGAGAAACATAAATTGGCCAAAGTCGAACACTTGCAGAATTTGTTCCACTCAGAAATTAGCATAGAAGTGTTTAGTCTAACGATCTTTAACCGAGAAATACCCATAGCCGCACCTTTGAGCCTTTGTACAGGGTCGAGGCTAATAATTCGAGAAAACATAAATTTGCCAAAGTCGAAACCTTGCAGAATTTGTTCCACTCAGAAATTGGCATAGGAGTACTCAGTCTATCGATCTTTAACCGAAAAATACCCATAGTCGCACCTTTGAACCTTTGTACAGGGTCGAGGCTAATAATTCGAGAAACATAAATTGGCCAAAGTCGAACACTTGCAGAATTTGTTCCACTCAGAAATTGGCATAGAAGTGTTTAGTCTAACGATCTTTAACCGAGAAATACCCATAGTCGCACCTTTGAGCCTTTGTACAGGGTCGAGGCTAATAATTCGAGAAAACATAAATTTGCCAAAGTCGAAACCTTGCAGAATTTGTTCCACTCAGAAATTGGCATAGGAGTACTCAGTCTATCGATCTTTAACCGAAAAATACCCATAGTCGCACCTTTGAACCTTTGTACAGGGTCGAGGCTAATAATTCGAGAAACATAAATTGGCCAAAGTCGAACACTTGCAGAATTTGTTCCACATCGAAATTGGCATAGAAGTGTTTAGTCTATCGATCTTTAACCGAAAAATAACCATAGTCGCACCTTTGAGTCTTTGTACAGGGTCGAGGCTAATAATTCGAGAAAACATAAATTGGCCAAAGTCGAAACCTTGCAGAATTTGTTCCACATCGAAATTAGCATAGAAGTGTTTAGTCCATCGATCTTTAACCGAAAAATACCCATAGTCGCACCTTTGAGCCTTTGTACAGGGTCGAGGCCAGTTATTCGAGAAAACATAAATTGGCCAAAGTCGAAACCTTGCAGAATTTGTTCCACTCAGAAATTGGCATAGAAGTGTTTAGTCTAACGATCTTTAACCGAGAAATACCCATAGTCGCACCTTTGAGCCTTTGTACAGGGTCGAAGCTAATAATTCGAGAAAACATAAATTAGCCAAAGTCGAACACTTGCAGAATTTGTTCCACTCAGAAATTGGCATAGAAGTGTTTAGTCTAACGATCTTTAACTGAAAAATACCCATAGTCGCACCTTTGAGCCTTTGTACAGGGTCGAGGCTAATAATTCGAGAAAACATAAATTTGCCAAAGTCGAAACCTTGCAGAATTTGTTCCACTCAGAAATTGGCATAGGAGTACTCAGTCTATCGATCTTTAACCGAAAAATACCCATAGTCGCACCTTTGAACCTTTGTACAGGGTCGAGGCTAATAATTCGAGAAACATAAATTGGCCAAAGTCGAACACTTGCAGAATTTGTTCCACTCAGAAATTAGCATAGGAGTACTCAGTCTATCGATCTTTAACCGAAAAATACCCATAGTCGCACCTTTGAACCTTTGTACAGGGTCGAGGCTAATAATTCGAAAAATATAAATTGGCCAAAGTCGAACAAGTGCAGAATTTGTTCCACTCAGAAATTAGCATAGAAGTGTTTAGGCTATCGACCTTTAACCGAAAAATACCCATAGTCGCACCTTTGAGCCTTTGTGCAGGGTCGGTGCTAATAATTCGAGAAACATAAATTGGCCAAAGTCGAACACTTGCAGAATTTGTTCCACATCGAAATTGGCATAGGAGTACTCAGTCTATCGATCTTTAACCGAAAAATACCCATAGTCGCACCTTTGAACCTTTGTACAGGGTCGAGGCTAATAATTCGAAAAATATAAATTGGCCAAAGTCGAACAAGTGCAGAATTTGTTCCACTCAGAAATTAGCATAGAAGTGTTTAGGCTATCGACCTTTAACCGAAAAATGCCCATAGTCGCACCTTTGAGCCTTTGTGCAGGGTCGGTGCTAATAATTCGAGAAACATAAATTGGCCAAAGTCGAAACCTTGCCGAATTTGTTCCACATCGAAATTGGCATAGAAGTGTTTAGTCTATCGATCTTTAACCGAAAAATACCCATAGTCGCACCTTTGAGTCTTTGTACAGGGTCGAGGCTAATAATTCGAGAAACATAAATTGGCCAAAGTCGAACACTTGCAGAATTTGTTCCACTCAGAAATTAGCATAGGAGTACTCAGTCTATCGATCTTTAACCGAAAAATACCCATAGTCGCACCTTTGAACCTTTGTACAGGGTCGAGGCTAATAATTCGAGAAATATAAATTGGCCAAAGTCGAACAAGTGCAGAATTTGTTCCACTCAGAAATTAGCATAGAAGTGTTTAGTCTATCGACCTTTAACCGAAAAATACCCATAGTCGCACCTTTGAGCCTTTGTACAGGGTCGATGCTAATAATTCGAGAAAACATAAATTGGCCAAAGTCGAAACCTTGCAGAATTTGTTCCACTCAGAAATTGGCATAGAAGTGTTTAGTTTAACGATCTTTAACTGAAAAATACCCATAGTCGCACCTTTGAGCCTTTGTACAGGGTCGAGGCTAATAATTCGAGAAACATAAATTCGCCAAAGTCGAACACTTGCAGAATTTGTTCCACATCGAAATTGGCATAGAAGTGTTTAGTCTATCGATCTTTAACCGAAAAATACCCATAGTCGCACCTTTGAGCCTTTGTACAGGGTCGAGGCTAATAATTCGAGAAAACATAAATTGGCCAAGTCGAAACCTTGCAGAATTTGTTCCACTCAGAAATTATCATAGGAGTACTCAGTCTATCGATCTTTAACCGAAAAATACCCATAGTCGCACCTTTGAACCTTTGTACAGGGTCGAGGCTAATAATTCGAGAAACATAAATTGGCCAAATTCGAACACTTGCAGAATTTGTTCCACATCGAAATTGGCATAGAAGTGTTTAGTGTATCGATCTTTAACTGAAAAATACCCATAGTCGCACCTTTGAGCCTTTGTACAGGGTCGAAGCTAATAATTCGAGAAAACGTAAATTAGCCAAAGTCGAACACTTGCAGAATTTGTTCCACTCAGAAATTGGCATAGGAGTACTCAGTCTATCGATCTTTAACCGAAAAATACCCATAGTCGCACCTTTGAACCTTTGTACAGGGTCGAGGCTAATAATTCGAGAAACATAAATTGGCCAAAGTCGAACACTTGCAGAATTTGTTCCACTCAGAAATTAGCATAGAAGTGTTTAGTCTAACGATCTTTAACCGAGAAATACCCATAGCCGCACCTTTGAGCCTTTGTACAGGGTCGAGGCTAATAATTCGAGAAAACATAAATTTGCCAAAGTCGAAACCTTGCAGAATTTGTTCCACTCAGAAATTGGCATAGGAGTACTCAGTCTATCGATCTTTAACCGAAAAATACCCATAGTCGCACCTTTGAACCTTTGTACAGGGTCGAGGCTAATAATTCGAGAAACATAAATTGGCCAAAGTCGAACACTTGCAGAATTTGTTCCACTCAGAAATTGGCATAGAAGTGTTTAGTCTAACGATCTTTAACCGAGAAATACCCATAGTCGCACCTTTGAGCCTTTGTACAGGGTCGAGGCTAATAATTCGAGAAAACATAAATTTGCCAAAGTCGAAACCTTGCAGAATTTGTTCCACTCAGAAATTGGCATAGGAGTACTCAGTCTATCGATCTTTAACCGAAAAATACCCATAGTCGCACCTTTGAACCTTTGTACAGGGTCGAGGCTAATAATTCGAGAAACATAAATTGGCCAAAGTCGAACACTTGCAGAATTTGTTCCACATCGAAATTGGCATAGAAGTGTTTAGTCTATCGATCTTTAACCGAAAAATAACCATAGTCGCACCTTTGAGTCTTTGTACAGGGTCGAGGCTAATAATTCGAGAAAACATAAATTGGCCAAAGTCGAAACCTTGCAGAATTTGTTCCACATCGAAATTAGCATAGAAGTGTTTAGTCCATCGATCTTTAACCGAAAAATACCCATAGTCGCACCTTTGAGCCTTTGTACAGGGTCGAGGCCAGTTATTCGAGAAAACATAAATTGGCCAAAGTCGAAACCTTGCAGAATTTGTTCCACTCAGAAATTGGCATAGAAGTGTTTAGTCTAACGATCTTTAACCGAGAAATACCCATAGTCGCACCTTTGAGCCTTTGTACAGGGTCGAAGCTAATAATTCGAGAAAACATAAATTAGCCAAAGTCGAACACTTGCAGAATTTGTTCCACTCAGAAATTGGCATAGAAGTGTTTAGTCTAACGATCTTTAACTGAAAAATACCCATAGTCGCACCTTTGAGCCTTTGTACAGGGTCGAGGCTAATAATTCGAGAAAACATAAATTTGCCAAAGTCGAAACCTTGCAGAATTTGTTCCACTCAGAAATTGGCATAGGAGTACTCAGTCTATCGATCTTTAACCGAAAAATACCCATAGTCGCACCTTTGAACCTTTGTACAGGGTCGAGGCTAATAATTCGAGAAACATAAATTGGCCAAAGTCGAACACTTGCAGAATTTGTTCCACTCAGAAATTAGCATAGGAGTACTCAGTCTATCGATCTTTAACCGAAAAATACCCATAGTCGCACCTTTGAACCTTTGTACAGGGTCGAGGCTAATAATTCGAAAAATATAAATTGGCCAAAGTCGAACAAGTGCAGAATTTGTTCCACTCAGAAATTAGCATAGAAGTGTTTAGGCTATCGACCTTTAACCGAAAAATACCCATAGTCGCACCTTTGAGCCTTTGTGCAGGGTCGGTGCTAATAATTCGAGAAACATAAATTGGCCAAAGTCGAACACTTGCAGAATTTGTTCCACATCGAAATTGGCATAGGAGTACTCAGTCTATCGATCTTTAACCGAAAAATACCCATAGTCGCACCTTTGAACCTTTGTACAGGGTCGAGGCTAATAATTCGAAAAATATAAATTGGCCAAAGTCGAACAAGTGCAGAATTTGTTCCACTCAGAAATTAGCATAGAAGTGTTTAGGCTATCGACCTTTAACCGAAAAATGCCCATAGTCGCACCTTTGAGCCTTTGTGCAGGGTCGGTGCTAATAATTCGAGAAACATAAATTGGCCAAAGTCGAAACCTTGCCGAATTTGTTCCACATCGAAATTGGCATAGAAGTGTTTAGTCTATCGATCTTTAACCGAAAAATACCCATAGTCGCACCTTTGAGTCTTTGTACAGGGTCGAGGCTAATAATTCGAGAAACATAAATTGGCCAAAGTCGAACACTTGCAGAATTTGTTCCACTCAGAAATTAGCATAGGAGTACTCAGTCTATCGATCTTTAACCGAAAAATACCCATAGTCGCACCTTTGAACCTTTGTACAGGGTCGAGGCTAATAATTCGAGAAACATAAATTGGCCAACAAAGGTGCGACTATGGGTATTTTTCGGTTAAAGATCGATAGACTGAGTACTCCTATGATAATTTCTGAGTGGAACAAATTCTGCAAGGTTTCGACTTTGGCCAATTTATGTTTTCTCGAATTATTAGCCTCGACCCTGTACAAAGGCTCAAAGGTGCGACTATGGGTATTTTTCGGTTAAAGATCGATAGACTAAACACTTCTATGCCAATTTCGATGTGGAACAAATTCTGCAAGTGTTCGACTTTGGCGAATTTATGTTTCTCGAATTATTAGCCTCGACCCTGTACAAAGGTTCAAAGGTGCGACTATGGGTATTTTTCGGTTAAAGATCGATAGACTGAGTACTCCTATGCTAATTTCTGAGTGGAACAAATTCTGCAAGTGTTCGACTTTTGCCAATTTATGTTTTCTCGAATAACTGGCCTCGACCCTGTACAAAGGCTCAAAGGTGCGACTATGGGTATTTTTCGGTTAAAGATCGATGGACTAAACACTTCTATGCCAATTTCTGAGTGGAACAAATTCTGCAAGGTTTCGACTTTGGCCAATTTATGTTTTCTCGAATAACTGGCCTCGACCCTGCACAAAGGCTCAAAGGTGCGACTATGGGTATTTTTCGGTTAAAGGTCGATAGCTTAAACACTTCTATGCTAATTTCTGAGTGGAACAAATTCTGCACTTGTTCGACTTTGGCCAATTTATATTTTTCGAATTATTAGCCTCGACCCTGTACAAAGGTTCAAAGGTGCGACTACGGGTATTTTTCGGTTAAAGATCGATAGACTGAGTACTCCTATGCCAATTTCGATGTGGAACAAATTCTGCAAGTGTTCGACTTTGGCCAATTTATGTTTCTCGAATTATTAGTACCGACCCTGCACAAAGGCTCAAAGGTGCGACTATGGGTATTTTTCGGTTAAAGGTCGATAGCCTAAACACTTCTATGCTAATTTCTGAGTGGAAGAAATTCTGCACTTGTTCGACTTTGGCCAATTTATATTTTTCGAATTATTAGCCTCGACCCTGTACAAAGGTTCAAAGGTGCGACTATGGGTATTTTTCGGTTAAAGATCGATAGACTGAGTACTCCTATGCTAATTTCTGAGTGGAACAAATTCTGCAAGTGTTCGACTTTGGCCAATTTATGTTTCTCGAATTATTAGCCTCGACCCTGTACAAAGGTTCAAAGGTGCGACTATGGGTATTTTTCGGTTAAAGATCGATAGACTGAGTACTCCTATGCCAATTTCTGAGTGGAACAAATTCTGCAAGGTTTCGACTTTGGCAAATTTATGTTTTCTCGAATTATTAGCCTCGACCCTGTACAAAGGCTCAAAGGTGCGACTATGGGTATTTTTCGGTTAAAGATCGATGGACTAAACACTTCTATGCTAATTTCGATGTGGAACAAATTCTGCAAGTGTTCGACTTTGGCCAATTTATGTTTTCTCGAATTATTAGCCTCGACCCTGTACAAGGGCTCAAAGGTGCGACTATGGGTATTTTTCAGTTAAAGATCGTTAAACTAAACACTTCTATGCCAATTTCTGAGTGGAACAAATTCTGCAAGGTTTCGACTTTGGCCAATTTATATTTTTCGAATTATTAGCCTCGACCCTGTACAAAGGCTCAAAGGTGCGACTATGGGTATTTTTCGGTTAAAGATCGATAGACTAAACACTTCTATGCCAATTACGATGTGGAACAAATTCTGCTAGGTTTTGACTTTGGCCAATTTATGTTTTCTCGAATAACTGGCCTCGACCCTGTACCAAGGTTCAAAGGTGCGACTATGGGTATTTTTCGGTTAAAGATCGATTGACTGAGTACTCCTATGCTAATTTCTGAGTGGACCAAATTCTGCAAGTGTTCGACTTTGGCCGATTTATGTTTTCTCGAATTATTAGCCTCGACCCTGTACAAAGGTTCAAAGGTGCGACTATGGGTTTTTTTTCGGTTAAAGGTCGATAGACTAAACACTTCTATGATAATTTCTGAGTGGAACAAATTCTGCAAGGTTTCGACTTTGGCCAATTTATGTTTTCTCGAATTATTAGCTTCGACCCTGTACAAAGGCTCAAAGGTGCGACTATGGGTATTTTTCGGTTAAAGATCGATAGACTAAACACTTCTATGCCAATTTCGATGTGGAACAAATTCTGCAAGTGTTCGACTTTGGCTAATTTATGTTTCTCGAATTATTAGCCTCGACCCTGTACAAAGGTTCAAAGGTGCGACTATGGGTATTTTTCGGTTAAAGATCGATAGACTGAGTACTCCTATGCTAATTTCTGAGTGGAACAAATTCTGCAAGTGTTCGACTTTGGCCAATTTATGTTTTCTCGAATTATTAGCTTCGACCCTGTATAAAGGCTCAAAGGTGCGACTATGGGTATTTTTCAGTTAAAGATCGATAGACTAAACACTTCTATGCCAATTTCGATGTGGAACAAATTCTGCAAGTGTTCGACTTTGGCCAATTTATGTTTCTCGAATTATTAGCCTCGACCCTGTACAAAGGTTCAAAGGTGCGACTATGGGTATTTTTCGGTTAAAGATCGATAGACTGAGTACTCCTATGCCAATTTCTGAGTGGAACAAATTCTGCAGGGTTTCGACTTTGGCAAATTTATGTTTTCTCGAATTATTAGCCTCGACCCTGTACAAAGGCTCAAAGGTGCGACTATGGGTATTTTTCAGTTAAAGATCGTTAGACTAAACACTTCTATGCCAATTTCTGAGAGGAACAAATTCTGCAAGTGTTCGACTTTGGCTAATTTATGTTTTCTCGAATTATTAGCTTCGACCCTGTACAAAGGCTCAAAGGTGCGACTATGGGTATTTCTCGGTTAAAGATCGTTAGACTAAACACTTCTATGCCAATTTCTGAGTGGAACAAATTCTGCAAGGTTTCGACTTTGGCCAATTTATGTTTTCTCGAATAACTGGCCTCGACCCTGTACAAAGGCTCAAAGGTGCGACTATGGGTATTTTTCGGTTAAAGATCGATGGACTAAACACTTCTATGCTAATTTCGATATGGAACAAATTCTGCAAGGTTTCGACTTTGGCCAATTTATGTTTTCTCGAATTATTAGCCTCGACCCTGTACAAAGGCTCAAAGGTGCGACTATGGGTATTTTTCGGTTAAAGATCGATAGACTAAACACTTCTATGCTAATTTCTGAGTGGAACAAATTCTGCACTTGTTCGACTTTGGCCAATTTATATTTTTCGAATTATTAGCCTCGACCCTGTACAAATGCTCAAAGGTGCGACTATGTGTATTTTTCGGTTAAAGATCGATAGACTAAACACTTCTATGCCAATTACGATGTGGAACAAATTCTGCAAGGTTTCGACTTTGGCCAATTTATGTTTTCTCGAATAATTGGCCTCGACCCTGTACAAAGGCTCAAAGGTGCGACTATGGGTATTTTTCGGTTAAAGATCGATGGACTAAACACTTCTATGCTAATTTCGATGTGGAACAAATTCTGCAAGGTTTCGACTTTGGCCAATTTATGTTTTCTCGAATTATTAGCCTCGACCCTGTACAAAGACTCAAAGGTGCGACAATGGTTATTTTTCGGTTAAAGATCGATAGACTAAACACTTCTATGCCAATTTCGATTTGGAACAAATTCTGCAAGGTTTCGACTTTGGCCAATTTATGTTTTCTCGAATTATTAGCCTCGACCCTGTACAAAGGCTCAAAGGTGCGACTATGGGTATTTTTCGGTTAAAGATCGATAGATTAAACACTTCTATGCCAATTTCGATGTGGAACAAATTCTGCAAGTGTTCGACTTTGGCGAATTTATGTTTCTCGAATTATTAGCCTCGACCCTGTACAAAGGTTCAAAGGTGCGACTATGGGTATTTTTCAGTTAAAGATCGTTAGACTAAACACTTCTATGCCAATTTCTGAGTGGAACAAATTCTGCAAGTGTTCGACTTTGGCCAATTTATGTTTCTCGAATTATTAGCCTCGACCCTGTACAAAGGTTCAAAGGTGCGACTATGGGTATTTTTCGGTTAAAGATCGATAGACTGAGTACTCCTATGCTAATTTCTGAGTGGAACAAATTCTGCAAGTGTTCGACTTTGGCCAATTTATGTTTTCTCGAATTATTAGCTTCGACCCTGTATAAAGGCTCAAAGGTGCGACTATGGGTATTTTTCAGTTAAAGATTGATAGACTAAACACTTCTATGCCAATTTCGATGTGGAACAAATTCTGCAAGTGTTCGACTTTGGCCAATTTATGTTTCTCGAATTATTAGCCTCGACCCTGTACAAAGGTTCAAAGGTGCGACTATGGGTATTTTTCGGTTAAAGATCGATAGACTGAGTACTCCTATGCCAATTTCTGAGTGGAACAAATTCTGCAAGGTTTCGACTTTGGCAAATTTATGTTTTCTCGAATTATTAGCCTCGACCCTGTACAAAGGCTCAAAGGTGCGACTATGGGTATTTTTCAGTTAAAGATCGTTAGACTAAACACTTCTATGCCAATTTCTGAGTGGAACAAATTCTGCAAGTGTTCGACTTTGGCTAATTTATGTTTTCTCGAATTATTAGCTTCGACCCTGTACAAAGGCTCAAAGGTGCGACTATGGGTATTTCTCGGTTAAAGATCGTTAGACTAAATACTTCTATGCCAATTTCTGAGTGGAACAAATTCTGCAAGGTTTCGACTTTGGCCAATTTATGTTTTCTCGAATAACTGGCCTCGACCCTGTACAAAGGCTCAAAGGTGCGACTATGGGTATTTTTCGGTTAAAGATCGATGGACTAAACACTTTTATGCTAATTTCGATGTGGAACAAATTCTGCAAGTGTTCGACTTTGGCCAATTTATGTTTTCTCGAATTATTAGCCTCGACCCTGTACAAAGGCTCAAAGGTGCGACTATGGGTATTTTTCAGTTAAAGATCGTTAAACTAAACACTTCTATGCCAATTTCTGAGTGGAACAAATTCTGCAAGGTTTCGACTTTGGCCAATTTATGTTTTCTCGAATTATTAGCATCGACCCTGTACAAAGGCTCAAAGGTGCGACTATGGGTATTTTTCGGTTAAAGGTCGATAGACTAAACACTTCTATGCTAATTTCTGAGTGGAACAAATTCTGCACTTGTTCGACTTTGGCCAATTTATATTTTTCGAATTATTAGCCTCGACCCTGTACAAAGGCTCAAAGGTGCGACTATGGGTATTTTTCGGTTAAAGATCGATAGACTAAACACTTCTATGCCAATTACGATGTGGAACAAATTCTGCAAGGTTTTGACTTTGGCCAATTTATGTTTTCTCGAATAACTGGCCTCGACCCTGTACAAAGGTTCAAAGGTGCGACTATGGGTATTTTTCGGTTAAAGATCGATAGACTGAGTACTCCTATGATAATTTCTGAGTGGAACAAATTCTGCAAGGTTTCGACTTTGGCCAATTTATGTTTTCTCGAATTATTAGCCTCGACCCTGTACAAAGGTTCAAAGGTGCGACTATGGGTATTTTTCAGTTAAAGATCGATAGACTGAGTACCCCTATGCCAATTTCTGAGTGGAACAAATTCTGCAAGGTTTCGACTTTGGCCAATTTATGTTTTCTCGAATTATTAGCCTCGACCCTGTACAAAGGTTCAAAGGTGCGACTATGGGTATTTTTCAGTTAAAGATCGTTAGACTAAACACTTCTATGCCAATTTCTGAGTGGAACAAATTCTGCAAGTGTTCGACTTTGGCCAATTTATGTTTCTCGAATTATTAGCCTCGACCCTGTACAAAGGTTCAAAGGTGCGACTATGGGTATTTTTCGGTTAAAGATCGATAGACTGAGTACTCCTATGCTAATTTCTGAGTGGAACAAATTCTGCAAGTGTTCGACTTTGGCCAATTTATGTTTTCTCGAATTATTAGCTTCGACCCTGTATAAAGGCTCAAAGGTGCGACTATGGGTATTTTTCAGTTAAAGATTGATAGACTAAACACTTCTATGCCAATTTCGATGTGGAACAAATTCTGCAAGTGTTCGACTTTGGCCAATTTATGTTTCTCGAATTATTAGCCTCGACCCTGTACAAAGGTTCAAAGGTGCGACTATGGGTATTTTTCGGTTAAAGATCGATAGACTGAGTACTCCTATGCCAATTTCTGAGTGGAACAAATTCTGCAAGGTTTCGACTTTGGCAAATTTATGTTTTCTCGAATTATTAGCCTCGACCCTGTACAAAGGCTCAAAGGTGCGACTATGGGTATTTTTCAGTTAAAGATCGTTAGACTAAACACTTCTATGCCAATTTCTGAGTGGAACAAATTCTGCAAGTGTTCGACTTTGGCTAATTTATGTTTTCTCGAATTATTAGCTTCGACCCTGTACAAAGGCTCAAAGGTGCGACTATGGGTATTTCTCGGTTAAAGATCGTTAGACTAAATACTTCTATGCCAATTTCTGAGTGGAACAAATTCTGCAAGGTTTCGACTTTGGCCAATTTATGTTTTCTCGAATAACTGGCCTCGACCCTGTACAAAGGCTCAAAGGTGCGACTATGGGTATTTTTCGGTTAAAGATCGATGGACTAAACACTTTTATGCTAATTTCGATGTGGAACAAATTCTGCAAGTGTTCGACTTTGGCCAATTTATGTTTTCTCGAATTATTAGCCTCGACCCTGTACAAAGGCTCAAAGGTGCGACTATGGGTATTTTTCAGTTAAAGATCGTTAAACTAAACACTTCTATGCCAATTTCTGAGTGGAACAAATTCTGCAAGGTTTCGACTTTGGCCAATTTATGTTTTCTCGAATTATTAGCATCGACCCTGTACAAAGGCTCAAAGGTGCGACTATGGGTATTTTTCGGTTAAAGGTCGATAGACTAAACACTTCTATGCTAATTTCTGAGTGGAACAAATTCTGCACTTGTTCGACTTTGGCCAATTTATATTTTTCGAATTATTAGCCTCGACCCTGTACAAAGGCTCAAAGGTGCGACTATGGGTATTTTTCGGTTAAAGATCGATAGACTAAACACTTCTATGCCAATTACGATGTGGAACAAATTCTGCAAGGTTTTGACTTTGGCCAATTTATGTTTTCTCGAATAACTGGCCTCGACCCTGTACAAAGGTTCAAAGGTGCGACTATGGGTATTTTTCGGTTAAAGATCGATAGACTGAGTACTCCTATGATAATTTCTGAGTGGAACAAATTCTGCAAGGTTTCGACTTTGGCCAATTTATGTTTTCTCGAATTATTAGCCTCGACCCTGTACAAACGCTCAAAGGTGCGACTATGGGTATTTTTCGGTTAAAGATCGATAGACTAAACACTTCTATGCCAATTTCGATGTGGAACAAATTCTGCAAGTGTTCGACTTTGGCGAATTTATGTTTCTCGAATTATTAGCCTCGACCCTGTACAAAGGTTCAAAGGTGCGACTATGGGTATTTTTCGGTTAAAGATCGATAGACTAAACACTTCTATGCCAATTTCGATGTGGAACAAATTCTGCAAGTGTTCGACTTTGGCCAATTTATGTTTTCTCGAATTATTAGCCTCGACCCTGTACAAAGGCTCAAAGGTGCGACTATGGGTATTTTTCAGTTAAAGATCGTTAAACTAAACACTTCTATGCCAATTTCTGAGTGGAACAAATTCTGCAAGGTTTCGACTTTGGCCAATTTATGTTTTCTCGAATTATTAGCATCGACCCTGTACAAAGGCTCAAAGGTGCGACTATGGGTATTTTTCGGTTAAAGGTCGATAGACTAAACACTTCTATGCTAATTTCTGAGTGGAACAAATTCTGCACTTGTTCGACTTTGGCCAATTTATATTTTTCGAATTATTAGCCTCGACCCTGTACAAAGGCTCAAAGGTGCGACTATGGGTATTTTTCGGTTAAAGATCGATAGACTAAACACTTCTATGCCAATTACGATGTGGAACAAATTCTGCAAGGTTTTGACTTTGGCCAATTTATGTTTTCTCGAATAACTGGCCTCGACCCTGTACAAAGGTTCAAAGGTGCGACTATGGGTATTTTTCGGTTAAAGATCGATAGACTGAGTACTCCTATGATAATTTCTGAGTGGAACAAATTCTGCAAGGTTTCGACTTTGGCCAATTTATGTTTTCTCGAATTATTAGCTTCGACCCTGTACAAAGGCTCAAAGGTGCGACTATGGGTATTTTTCGGTTAAAGATCGATAGACTAAACACTTCTATGCCAATTTCGATGTGGAACAAATTCTGCAAGTGTTCGACTTTGGCCAATTTATGTTTCTCGAATTATTAGCCTCGACCCTGTACAAAGGTTCAAAGGTGCGACTATGGGTATTTTTCGGTTAAAGATCGATAGACTGAGTACTCCTATGCTAATTTCTGAGTGGAACAAATTCTGCAAGTGTTCGACTTTGGCCAATTTATGTTTTCTCGAATTATTAGCTTCGACCCTGTATAAAGGCTCAAAGGTGCGACTATGGGTATTTTTCAGTTAAAGATCGATAGACTAAACACTTCTATGCCAATTTCTGAGTGGAACAAATTCTGCAAGGTTTCGACTTTGGCGAATTTATGTTTTCTCGAATAACTGGCCTCGACCCTGTACAAAGGCTCAAAGGTGCGACTATGGGTATTTTTCGGTTAAAGATCGATGGACTAAACACTTTTATGCTAATTTCGATGTGGAACAAATTCTGCAAGTGTTCGACTTTGGCCAATTTATGTTTTCTCGAATTATTAGCCTCGACCCTGTACAAAGGCTCAAAGGTGCGACTATGGGTATTTTTCAGTTAAAGATCGTTAAACTAAACACTTCTATGCCAATTTCTGAGTGGAACAAATTCTGCAAGGTTTCGACTTTGGCCAATTTATGTTTTCTCGAATTATTAGCATCGACCCTGTACAAAGGCTCAAAGGTGCGACTATGGGTATTTTTCGGTTAAAGGTCGATAGACTAAACACTTCTATGCTAATTTCTGAGTGGAACAAATTCTGCACTTGTTCGACTTTGGCCAATTTATATTTTTCGAATTATTAGCCTCGACCCTGTACAAAGGCTCAAAGGTGCGACTATGGGTATTTTTCGGTTAAAGATCGATAGACTAAACACTTCTATGCCAATTACGATGTGGAACAAATTCTGCAAGGTTTTGACTTTGGCCAATTTATGTTTTCTCGAATAACTGGCCTCGACCCTGTACAAAGGTTCAAAGGTGCGACTATGGGTATTTTTCGGTTAAAGATCGATAGACTGAGTACTCCTATGATAATTTCTGAGTGGAACAAATTCTGCAAGGTTTCGACTTTGGCCAATTTATGTTTTCTCGAATTATTAGCCTCGACCCTGTACAAAGGTTCAAAGGTGCGACTATGGGTATTTTTCAGTTAAAGATCGATAGACTGAGTACCCCTATGCCAATTTCTGAGTGGAACAAATTCTGCAAGGTTTCGACTTTGGCCAATTTATGTTTTCTCGAATTATTAGCCTCGACCCTGTACAAAGGTTCAAAGGTGCGACTATGGGTATTTTTCAGTTAAAGATCGTTAGACTAAACACTTCTATGCCAATTTCTGAGTGGAACAAATTCTGCAAGTGTTCGACTTTGGCCAATTTATGTTTCTCGAATTATTAGCCTCGACCCTGTACAAAGATTCAAAGGTGCGACTATGGGTATTTTTCGGTTAAAGATCGATAGACTGAGTACTCCTATGCTAATTTCTGAGTGGAACAAATTCTGCAAGTGTTCGACTTTGGCCAATTTATGTTTTCTCGAATTATTAGCTTCGACCCTGTATAAAGGCTCAAAGGTGCGACTATGGGTATTTTTCAGTTAAAGATTGATAGACTAAACACTTCTATGCCAATTTCGATGTGGAACAAATTCTGCAAGTGTTCGACTTTGGCCAATTTATATTTCTCGAATTATTAGCCTCGACCCTGTACAAAGGTTCAAAGGTGCGACTATGGGTATTTTTCGGTTAAAGATCGATAGACTGAGTACTCCTATGCCAATTTCTGAGTGGAACAAATTCTGCAAGGTTTCGACTTTGGCAAATTTATGTTTTCTCGAATTATTAGCCTCGACCCTGTACAAAGGCTCAAAGGTGCGACTATGGGTATTTTTCAGTTAAAGATCGTTAGACTAAACACTTCTATGCCAATTTCTGAGTGGAACAAATTCTGCAAGTGTTCGACTTTGGCTAATTTATGTTTTCTCGAATTATTAGCTTCGACCCTGTACAAAGGCTCAAAGGTGCGACTATGGGTATTTCTCGGTTAAAGATCGTTAGACTAAATACTTCTATGCCAATTTCTGAGTGGAACAAATTCTGCAAGGTTTCGACTTTGGCCAATTTATGTTTTCTCGAATTATTAGCCTCGACCCTGTACAAAGGCTCAAAGGTGCGACTATGGGTATTTTTCAGTTAAAGATCGTTAAACTAAACACTTCTATGCCAATTTCTGAGTGGAACAAATTCTGCAAGGTTTCGACTTTGGCCAATTTATGTTTTCTCGAATTATTAGCATCGACCCTGTACAAAGGCTCAAAGGTGCGACTATGGGTATTTTTCGGTTAAAGGTCGATAGACTAAACACTTCTATGCTAATTTCTGAGTGGAACAAATTCTGCACTTGTTCGACTTTGGCCAATTTATATTTTTCGAATTATTAGCCTCGACCCTGTACAAAGGCTCAAAGGTGCGACTATGGGTATTTTTCGGTTAAAGATCGATAGACTAAACACTTCTATGCCAATTACGATGTGGAACAAATTCTGCAAGGTTTTGACTTTGGCCAATTTATGTTTTCTCGAATAACTGGCCTCGACCCTGTACAAAGGTTCAAAGGTGCGACTATGGGTATTTTTCGGTTAAAGATCGATAGACTGAGTACTCCTATGATAATTTCTGAGTGGAACAAATTCTGCAAGGTTTCGACTTTGGCCAATTTATGTTTTCTCGAATTATTAGCCTCGACCCTGTACAAAGGCTCAAAGGTGCGACTATGGGTATTTTTCGGTTAAAGATCGATAGACTAAACACTTCTATGCCAATTTCGATGTGGAACAAATTCTGCAAGTGTTCGACTTTGGCGAATTTATGTTTCTCGAATTATTAGCCTCGACCCTGTACAAAGGTTCAAAGGTGCGACTATGGGTATTTTTCGGTTAAAGATCGATAGACTAAACACTTCTATGCCAATTTCGATGTGGAACAAATTCTGCAAGTGTTCGACTTTGGCCAATTTATGTTTTCTCGAATTATTAGCCTCGACCCTGTACAAAGGCTCAAAGGTGCGACTATGGGTATTTTTCAGTTAAAGATCGTTAAACTAAACACTTCTATGCCAATTTCTGAGTGGAACAAATTCTGCAAGGTTTCGACTTTGGCCAATTTATGTTTTCTCGAATAACTGGCCTCGACCCTGTACAAAGGCTCAAAGGTGCGACTATGGGTATTTTTCGGTTAAAGATCGATGGACTAAACACTTCTATGCTAATTTCTGAGTGGAACAAATTCTGCACTTGTTCGACTTTGGCCAATTTATATTTTTCGAATTATTAGCCTCGACCCTGTACAAAGGCTCAAAGGTGCGACTATGGGTATTTTTCGGTTAAAGATCGATAGACTAAACACTTCTATGCCAATTTCTGAGAGGAACAAATTCTGCAAGTGTTCGACTTTGGCTAATTTATGTTTTCTCGAATTATTAGCTTCGACCCTGTACAAAGGCTCAAAGGTGCGACTATGGGTATTTCTCGGTTAAAGATCGTTAGACTAAACACTTCTATGCCAATTTCTGAGTGGAACAAATTCTGCAAGGTTTCGACTTTGGCCAATTTATGTTTTCTCGAATAACTGGCCTCGACCCTGTACAAAGGCTCAAAGGTGCGACTATGGGTATTTTTCGGTTAAAGATCGATGGACTAAACACTTCTATGCTAATTTCGATATGGAACAAATTCTGCAAGGTTTCGACTTTGGCCAATTTATGTTTTCTCGAATTATTAGCCTCGACCCTGTACAAAGGCTCAAAGGTGCGACTATGGGTATTTTTCGGTTAAAGATCGATAGACTAAACACTTCTATGCTAATTTCTGAGTGGAACAAATTCTGCACTTGTTCGACTTTGGCCAATTTATATTTTTCGAATTATTAGCCTCGACCCTGTACAAATGCTCAAAGGTGCGACTATGGGTATTTTTCGGTTAAAGATCGATAGACTAAACACTTCTATGCCAATTACGATGTGGAACAAATTCTGCAAGGTTTCGACTTTGGCCAATTTATGTTTTCTCGAATAACTGGCCTCGACCCTGTACAAAGGCTCAAAGGTGCGACTATGGGTATTTTTCGGTTAAAGATCGATGGACTAAACACTTCTATGCTAATTTCGATGTGGAACAAATTCTGCAAGGTTTCGACTTTGGCCAATTTATGTTTTCTCGAATTATTAGCCTCGACCCTGTACAAAGACTCAAAGGTGCGACAATGGTTATTTTTCGGTTAAAGATCGATAGACTAAACACTTCTATGCCAATTTCGATTTGGAACAAATTCTGCAAGGTTTCGACTTTGGCCAATTTATGTTTTCTCGAATTATTAGCCTCGACCCTGTACAAAGGCTCAAAGGTGCGACTATGGGTATTTTTCGGTTAAAGATCGATAGATTAAACACTTCTATGCCAATTTCGATGTGGAACAAATTCTGCAAGTGTTCGACTTTGGCGAATTTATGTTTCTCGAATTATTAGCCTCGACCCTGTACAAAGGTTCAAAGGTGCGACTATGGGTATTTTTCAGTTAAAGATCGTTAGACTAAACACTTCTATGCCAATTTCTGAGTGGAACAAATTCTGCAAGTGTTCGACTTTGGCCAATTTATGTTTCTCGAATTATTAGCCTCGACCCTGTACAAAGGTTCAAAGGTGCGACTATGGGTATTTTTCGGTTAAAGATCGATAGACTGAGTACTCCTATGCTAATTTCTGAGTGGAACAAATTCTGCAAGTGTTCGACTTTGGCCAATTTATGTTTTCTCGAATTATTAGCTTCGACCCTGTATAAAGGCTCAAAGGTGCGACTATGGGTATTTTTCAGTTAAAGATTGATAGACTAAACACTTCTATGCCAATTTCGATGTGGAACAAATTCTGCAAGTGTTCGACTTTGGCCAATTTATGTTTCTCGAATTATTAGCCTCGACCCTGTACAAAGGTTCAAAGGTGCGACTATGGGTATTTTTCGGTTAAAGATCGATAGACTGAGTACTCCTATGCCAATTTCTGAGTGGAACAAATTCTGCAAGGTTTCGACTTTGGCAAATTTATGTTTTCTCGAATTATTAGCCTCGACCCTGTACAAAGGCTCAAAGGTGCGACTATGGGTATTTTTCAGTTAAAGATCGTTAGACTAAACACTTCTATGCCAATTTCTGAGTGGAACAAATTCTGCAAGTGTTCGACTTTGGCTAATTTATGTTTTCTCGAATTATTAGCTTCGACCCTGTACAAAGGCTCAAAGGTGCGACTATGGGTATTTCTCGGTTAAAGATCGTTAGACTAAATACTTCTATGCCAATTTCTGAGTGGAACAAATTCTGCAAGGTTTCGACTTTGGCCAATTTATGTTTTCTCGAATAACTGGCCTCGACCCTGTACAAAGGCTCAAAGGTGCGACTATGGGTATTTTTCGGTTAAAGATCGATGGACTAAACACTTTTATGCTAATTTCGATGTGGAACAAATTCTGCAAGTGTTCGACTTTGGCCAATTTATGTTTTCTCGAATTATTAGCCTCGACCCTGTACAAAGGCTCAAAGGTGCGACTATGGGTATTTTTCAGTTAAAGATCGTTAAACTAAACACTTCTATGCCAATTTCTGAGTGGAACAAATTCTGCAAGGTTTCGACTTTGGCCAATTTATGTTTTCTCGAATTATTAGCATCGACCCTGTACAAAGGCTCAAAGGTGCGACTATGGGTATTTTTCGGTTAAAGGTCGATAGACTAAACACTTCTATGCTAATTTCTGAGTGGAACAAATTCTGCACTTGTTCGACTTTGGCCAATTTATATTTTTCGAATTATTAGCCTCGACCCTGTACAAAGGCTCAAAGGTGCGACTATGGGTATTTTTCGGTTAAAGATCGATAGACTAAACACTTCTATGCCAATTACGATGTGGAACAAATTCTGCAAGGTTTTGACTTTGGCCAATTTATGTTTTCTCGAATAACTGGCCTCGACCCTGTACAAAGGTTCAAAGGTGCGACTATGGGTATTTTTCGGTTAAAGATCGATAGACTGAGTACTCCTATGATAATTTCTGAGTGGAACAAATTCTGCAAGGTTTCGACTTTGGCCAATTTATGTTTTCTCGAATTATTAGCCTCGACCCTGTACAAAGGTTCAAAGGTGCGACTATGGGTATTTTTCAGTTAAAGATCGATAGACTGAGTACCCCTATGCCAATTTCTGAGTGGAACAAATTCTGCAAGGTTTCGACTTTGGCCAATTTATGTTTTCTCGAATTATTAGCCTCGACCCTGTACAAAGGTTCAAAGGTGCGACTATGGGTATTTTTCAGTTAAAGATCGTTAGACTAAACACTTCTATGCCAATTTCTGAGTGGAACAAATTCTGCAAGTGTTCGACTTTGGCCAATTTATGTTTCTCGAATTATTAGCCTCGACCCTGTACAAAGGTTCAAAGGTGCGACTATGGGTATTTTTCGGTTAAAGATCGATAGACTGAGTACTCCTATGCTAATTTCTGAGTGGAACAAATTCTGCAAGTGTTCGACTTTGGCCAATTTATGTTTTCTCGAATTATTAGCTTCGACCCTGTATAAAGGCTCAAAGGTGCGACTATGGGTATTTTTCAGTTAAAGATTGATAGACTAAACACTTCTATGCCAATTTCGATGTGGAACAAATTCTGCAAGTGTTCGACTTTGGCCAATTTATGTTTCTCGAATTATTAGCCTCGACCCTGTACAAAGGTTCAAAGGTGCGACTATGGGTATTTTTCGGTTAAAGATCGATAGACTGAGTACTCCTATGCCAATTTCTGAGTGGAACAAATTCTGCAAGGTTTCGACTTTGGCAAATTTATGTTTTCTCGAATTATTAGCCTCGACCCTGTACAAAGGCTCAAAGGTGCGACTATGGGTATTTTTCAGTTAAAGATCGTTAGACTAAACACTTCTATGCCAATTTCTGAGTGGAACAAATTCTGCAAGTGTTCGACTTTGGCTAATTTATGTTTTCTCGAATTATTAGCTTCGACCCTGTACAAAGGCTCAAAGGTGCGACTATGGGTATTTCTCGGTTAAAGATCGTTAGACTAAATACTTCTATGCCAATTTCTGAGTGGAACAAATTCTGCAAGGTTTCGACTTTGGCCAATTTATGTTTTCTCGAATAACTGGCCTCGACCCTGTACAAAGGCTCAAAGGTGCGACTATGGGTATTTTTCGGTTAAAGATCGATGGACTAAACACTTTTATGCTAATTTCGATGTGGAACAAATTCTGCAAGTGTTCGACTTTGGCCAATTTATGTTTTCTCGAATTATTAGCCTCGACCCTGTACAAAGGCTCAAAGGTGCGACTATGGGTATTTTTCAGTTAAAGATCGTTAAACTAAACACTTCTATGCCAATTTCTGAGTGGAACAAATTCTGCAAGGTTTCGACTTTGGCCAATTTATGTTTTCTCGAATTATTAGCATCGACCCTGTACAAAGGCTCAAAGGTGCGACTATGGGTATTTTTCGGTTAAAGGTCGATAGACTAAACACTTCTATGCTAATTTCTGAGTGGAACAAATTCTGCACTTGTTCGACTTTGGCCAATTTATATTTTTCGAATTATTAGCCTCGACCCTGTACAAAGGCTCAAAGGTGCGACTATGGGTATTTTTCGGTTAAAGATCGATAGACTAAACACTTCTATGCCAATTACGATGTGGAACAAATTCTGCAAGGTTTTGACTTTGGCCAATTTATGTTTTCTCGAATAACTGGCCTCGACCCTGTACAAAGGTTCAAAGGTGCGACTATGGGTATTTTTCGGTTAAAGATCGATAGACTGAGTACTCCTATGATAATTTCTGAGTGGAACAAATTCTGCAAGGTTTCGACTTTGGCCAATTTATGTTTTCTCGAATTATTAGCCTCGACCCTGTACAAAGGCTCAAAGGTGCGACTATGGGTATTTTTCGGTTAAAGATCGATAGACTAAACACTTCTATGCCAATTTCGATGTGGAACAAATTCTGCAAGTGTTCGACTTTGGCGAATTTATGTTTCTCGAATTATTAGCCTCGACCCTGTACAAAGGTTCAAAGGTGCGACTATGGGTATTTTTCGGTTAAAGATCGATAGACTAAACACTTCTATGCCAATTTCGATGTGGAACAAATTCTGCAAGTGTTCGACTTTGGCCAATTTATGTTTTCTCGAATTATTAGCCTCGACCCTGTACAAAGGCTCAAAGGTGCGACTATGGGTATTTTTCAGTTAAAGATCGTTAAACTAAACACTTCTATGCCAATTTCTGAGTGGAACAAATTCTGCAAGGTTTCGACTTTGGCCAATTTATGTTTTCTCGAATTATTAGCATCGACCCTGTACAAAGGCTCAAAGGTGCGACTATGGGTATTTTTCGGTTAAAGGTCGATAGACTAAACACTTCTATGCTAATTTCTGAGTGGAACAAATTCTGCACTTGTTCGACTTTGGCCAATTTATATTTTTCGAATTATTAGCCTCGACCCTGTACAAAGGCTCAAAGGTGCGACTATGGGTATTTTTCGGTTAAAGATCGATAGACTAAACACTTCTATGCCAATTACGATGTGGAACAAATTCTGCAAGGTTTTGACTTTGGCCAATTTATGTTTTCTCGAATAACTGGCCTCGACCCTGTACAAAGGTTCAAAGGTGCGACTATGGGTATTTTTCGGTTAAAGATCGATAGACTGAGTACTCCTATGATAATTTCTGAGTGGAACAAATTCTGCAAGGTTTCGACTTTGGCCAATTTATGTTTTCTCGAATTATTAGCTTCGACCCTGTACAAAGGCTCAAAGGTGCGACTATGGGTATTTTTCGGTTAAAGATCGATAGACTAAACACTTCTATGCCAATTTCGATGTGGAACAAATTCTGCAAGTGTTCGACTTTGGCCAATTTATGTTTCTCGAATTATTAGCCTCGACCCTGTACAAAGGTTCAAAGGTGCGACTATGGGTATTTTTCGGTTAAAGATCGATAGACTGAGTACTCCTATGCTAATTTCTGAGTGGAACAAATTCTGCAAGTGTTCGACTTTGGCCAATTTATGTTTTCTCGAATTATTAGCTTCGACCCTGTATAAAGGCTCAAAGGTGCGACTATGGGTATTTTTCAGTTAAAGATCGATAGACTAAACACTTCTATGCCAATTTCTGAGTGGAACAAATTCTGCAAGGTTTCGACTTTGGCGAATTTATGTTTTCTCGAATAACTGGCCTCGACCCTGTACAAAGGCTCAAAGGTGCGACTATGGGTATTTTTCGGTTAAAGATCGATGGACTAAACACTTTTATGCTAATTTCGATGTGGAACAAATTCTGCAAGTGTTCGACTTTGGCCAATTTATGTTTTCTCGAATTATTAGCCTCGACCCTGTACAAAGGCTCAAAGGTGCGACTATGGGTATTTTACAGTTAAAGATCGTTAAACTAAACACTTCTATGCCAATTTCTGAGTGGAACAAATTCTGCAAGGTTTCGACTTTGGCCAATTTATGTTTTCTCGAATTATTAGCATCGACCCTGTACAAAGGCTCAAAGGTGCGACTATGGGTATTTTTCGGTTAAAGGTCGATAGACACTTCTATGCTAATTTCTGAGTGGAACAAATTCTGCACTTGTTCGACTTTGGCCAATTTATATTTTTCGAATTATTAGCCTCGACCCTGTACAAAGGCTCAAAGGTGCGACTATGGGTATTTTTCGGTTAAAGATCGATAGACTAAACACTTCTATGCCAATTACGATGTGGAACAAATTCTGCAAGGTTTTGACTTTGGCCAATTTATGTTTTCTCGAATAACTGGCCTCGACCCTGTACAAAGGTTCAAAGGTGCGACTATGGGTATTTTTCGGTTAAAGATCGATAGACTGAGTACTCCTATGATAATTTCTGAGTGGAACAAATTCTGCAAGGTTTCGACTTTGGCCAATTTATGTTTTCTCGAATTATTAGCCTCGACCCTGTACAAAGGTTCAAAGGTGCGACTATGGGTATTTTTCAGTTAAAGATCGATAGACTGAGTACCCCTATGCCAATTTCTGAGTGGAACAAATTCTGCAAGGTTTCGACTTTGGCCAATTTATGTTTTCTCGAATTATTAGCCTCGACCCTGTACAAAGGTTCAAAGGTGCGACTATGGGTATTTTTCAGTTAAAGATCGTTAGACTAAACACTTCTATGCCAATTTCTGAGTGGAACAAATTCTGCAAGTGTTCGACTTTGGCCAATTTATGTTTCTCGAATTATTAGCCTCGACCCTGTACAAAGATTCAAAGGTGCGACTATGGGTATTTTTCGGTTAAAGATCGATAGACTGAGTACTCCTATGCTAATTTCTGAGTGGAACAAATTCTGCAAGTGTTCGACTTTGGCCAATTTATGTTTTCTCGAATTATTAGCTTCGACCCTGTATAAAGGCTCAAAGGTGCGACTATGGGTATTTTTCAGTTAAAGATTGATAGACTAAACACTTCTATGCCAATTTCGATGTGGAACAAATTCTGCAAGTGTTCGACTTTGGCCAATTTATATTTCTCGAATTATTAGCCTCGACCCTGTACAAAGGTTCAAAGGTGCGACTATGGGTATTTTTCGGTTAAAGATCGATAGACTGAGTACTCCTATGCCAATTTCTGAGTGGAACAAATTCTGCAAGGTTTCGACTTTGGCAAATTTATGTTTTCTCGAATTATTAGCCTCGACCCTGTACAAAGGCTCAAAGGTGCGACTATGGGTATTTTTCAGTTAAAGATCGTTAGACTAAACACTTCTATGCCAATTTCTGAGTGGAACAAATTCTGCAAGTGTTCGACTTTGGCTAATTTATGTTTTCTCGAATTATTAGCTTCGACCCTGTACAAAGGCTCAAAGGTGCGACTATGGGTATTTCTCGGTTAAAGATCGTTAGACTAAATACTTCTATGCCAATTTCTGAGTGGAACAAATTCTGCAAGGTTTCGACTTTGGCCAATTTATGTTTTCTCGAATTATTAGCCTCGACCCTGTACAAAGGCTCAAAGGTGCGACTATGGGTATTTTTCAGTTAAAGATCGTTAAACTAAACACTTCTATGCCAATTTCTGAGTGGAACAAATTCTGCAAGGTTTCGACTTTGGCCAATTTATGTTTTCTCGAATTATTAGCATCGACCCTGTACAAAGGCTCAAAGGTGCGACTATGGGTATTTTTCGGTTAAAGGTCGATAGACTAAACACTTCTATGCTAATTTCTGAGTGGAACAAATTCTGCACTTGTTCGACTTTGGCCAATTTATATTTTTCGAATTATTAGCCTCGACCCTGTACAAAGGCTCAAAGGTGCGACTATGGGTATTTTTCGGTTAAAGATCGATAGACTAAACACTTCTATGCCAATTACGATGTGGAACAAATTCTGCAAGGTTTTGACTTTGGCCAATTTATGTTTTCTCGAATAACTGGCCTCGACCCTGTACAAAGGTTCAAAGGTGCGACTATGGGTATTTTTCGGTTAAAGATCGATAGACTGAGTACTCCTATGATAATTTCTGAGTGGAACAAATTCTGCAAGGTTTCGACTTTGGCCAATTTATGTTTTCTCGAATTATTAGCCTCGACCCTGTACAAAGGCTCAAAGGTGCGACTATGGGTATTTTTCGGTTAAAGATCGATAGACTAAACACTTCTATGCCAATTTCGATGTGGAACAAATTCTGCAAGTGTTCGACTTTGGCGAATTTATGTTTCTCGAATTATTAGCCTCGACCCTGTACAAAGGTTCAAAGGTGCGACTATGGGTATTTTTCGGTTAAAGATCGATAGACTAAACACTTCTATGCCAATTTCGATGTGGAACAAATTCTGCAAGTGTTCGACTTTGGCCAATTTATGTTTTCTCGAATTATTAGCCTCGACCCTGTACAAAGGCTCAAAGGTGCGACTATGGGTATTTTTCAGTTAAAGATCGTTAAACTAAACACTTCTATGCCAATTTCTGAGTGGAACAAATTCTGCAAGGTTTCGACTTTGGCCAATTTATGTTTTCTCGAATTATTAGCATCGACCCTGTACAAAGGCTCAAAGGTGCGACTATGGGTATTTTTCGGTTAAAGGTCGATAGACTAAACACTTCTATGCTAATTTCTGAGTGGAACAAATTCTGCACTTGTTCGACTTTGGCCAATTTATATTTTTCGAATTATTAGCCTCGACCCTGTACAAAGGCTCAAAGGTGCGACTATGGGTATTTTTCGGTTAAAGATCGATAGACTAAACACTTCTATGCCAATTACGATGTGGAACAAATTCTGCAAGGTTTTGACTTTGGCCAATTTATGTTTTCTCGAATAACTGGCCTCGACCCTGTACAAAGGTTCAAAGGTGCGACTATGGGTATTTTTCGGTTAAAGATCGATAGACTGAGTACTCCTATGATAATTTCTGAGTGGAACAAATTCTGCAAGGTTTCGACTTTGGCCAATTTATGTTTTCTCGAATTATTAGCCTCGACCCTGTACAAAGGCTCAAAGGTGCGACTATGGGTATTTTTCGGTTAAAGATCGATAGACTAAACACTTCTATGCCAATTTCGATGTGGAACAAATTCTGCAAGTGTTCGACTTTGGCGAATTTATGTTTCTCGAATTATTAGCCTCGACCCTGTACAAAGGTTCAAAGGTGCGACTATGGGTATTTTTCGGTTAAAGATCGATAGACTAAACACTTCTATGCCAATTTCGATGTGGAACAAATTCTGCAAGTGTTCGACTTTGGCCAATTTATGTTTTCTCGAATTATTAGCCTCGACCCTGTACAAAGGCTCAAAGGTGCGACTATGGGTATTTTTCAGTTAAAGATCGTTAAACTAAACACTTCTATGCCAATTTCTGAGTGGAACAAATTCTGCAAGGTTTCGACTTTGGCCAATTTATGTTTTCTCGAATTATTAGCATCGACCCTGTACAAAGGCTCAAAGGTGCGACTATGGGTATTTTTCGGTTAAAGATCGATAGACTAAACACTTCTATGCCAATTTCGATGTGGAACAAATTCTGCAAGTGTTCGACTTTGGCCAATTTATGTTTCTCGAATTATTAGCCTCGACCCTGTACAAAGGTTCAAAGGTGCGACTATGGGTACTTTTCGGTTAAAGATCGATAGACTGAGTACTCCTATGCCAATTTCTGAGTGGAACAAATTCTGCAAGGTTTCGACTTTGGCAAATTTATGTTTTCTCGAATTATTAGCCTCGACCCTGTACAAAGGCTCAAAGGTGCGACTATGGGTATTTTTCAGTTAAAGATCGATAGACTAAACACTTCTATGCCAATTTCGATGTGGAACAAATTCTGCAAGTGTTCGACTTTGGCCAATTTATGTTTCTCGAATTATTAGCCTCGACCCTGTACAAAGGTTCAAAGGTGCGACTATGGGTATTTTTCGGTTAAAGATCGATAGACTGAGTACTCCTATGATAATTTCTGAGTGGAACAAATTCTGCAAGGTTTCGACTTTGGCCAATTTATGTTTTCTCGAATAACTGGCCTCGACCCTGTACAAAGGCTCAAAGGTGCGACTATGGGTATTTTTCAGTTAAAGATCGATAGACTAAACACTTCTATGCCAATTTCGATGTGGAACAAATTCTGCAAGTGTTCGAATTTGGCCAATTTATGTTTCTCGAATTATTAGCCTCGACCTTGTACAAAGGTTCAAAGGTGCGACTATGGGTATTTTTCGGTTAAAGATCGATAGACTGAGTACTCCTATGATAATTTCTGAGTGGAACAAATTCTGCAAGGTTTCGACTTTGGCCAATTTATGTTTTCTCGAATTATTAGCTTCGACCCTGTACAAAGGCTCAAAGGTGCGACTATGGGTATTTTTCGGTTAAAGATCGATAGACTAAACACTTCTATGCCAATTACGATGTGGAACAAATTCTGCAAGGTTTTGACTTTGGCCAATTTATGTTTTCTCGAATAACTGGCCTCGACCCTGTACAAAGGTTCAAAGGTGCGACTATGGGTATTTTTCGGTTAAAGATCGATAGACTGAGTACTCCTATGATAATTTCTGAGTGGAACAAATTCTGCAAGGTTTCGACTTTGGCCAATTTATGTTTTCTCGAATTATTAGCCTCGACCCTGTACAAAGGCTCAAAGGTGCGACTATGGGTATTTTTCGGTTAAAGATCGATAGACTAAACACTTCTATGCCAATTTCGATGTGGAACAAATTCTGCAAGTGTTCGACTTTGGCGAATTTATGTTTCTCGAATTATTAGCCTCGACCCTGTACAAAGGTTCAAAGGTGCGACTATGGGTATTTTTCGGTTAAAGATCGATAGACTAAACACTTCTATGCCAATTTCGATGTGGAACAAATTCTGCAAGTGTTCGACTTTGGCCAATTTATGTTTTCTCGAATTATTAGCCTCGACCCTGTACAAAGGCTCAAAGGTGCGACTATGGGTATTTTTCAGTTAAAGATCGTTAAACTAAACACTTCTATGCCAATTTCTGAGTGGAACAAATTCTGCAAGGTTTCGACTTTGGCCAATTTATGTTTTCTCGAATTATTAGCATCGACCCTGTACAAAGGCTCAAAGGTGCGACTATGGGTATTTTTCGGTTAAAGGTCGATAGACTAAACACTTCTATGCTAATTTCTGAGTGGAACAAATTCTGCACTTGTTCGACTTTGGCCAATTTATATTTTTCGAATTATTAGCCTCGACCCTGTACAAAGGCTCAAAGGTGCGACTATGGGTATTTTTCGGTTAAAGATCGATAGACTAAACACTTCTATGCCAATTACGATGTGGAACAAATTCTGCAAGGTTTTGACTTTGGCCAATTTATGTTTTCTCGAATAACTGGCCTCGACCCTGTACAAAGGTTCAAAGGTGCGACTATGGGTATTTTTCGGTTAAAGATCGATAGACTGAGTACTCCTATGATAATTTCTGAGTGGAACAAATTCTGCAAGGTTTCGACTTTGGCCAATTTATGTTTTCTCGAATTATTAGCCTCGACCCTGTACAAAGGCTCAAAGGTGCGACTATGGGTATTTTTCGGTTAAAGATCGATAGACTAAACACTTCTATGCCAATTTCGATGTGGAACAAATTCTGCAAGTGTTCCACTTTGGCGAATTTATGTTTCTCGAATTATTAGCCTCGACCCTGTACAAAGGTTCAAAGGTGCGACTATGGGTATTTTTCGGTTAAAGATCGATAGACTAAACACTTCTATGCCAATTTCGATGTGGAACAAATTCTGCAAGTGTTCGACTTTGGCCAATTTATGTTTTCTCGAATTATTAGCCTCGACCCTGTACAAAGGCTCAAAGGTGCGACTATGGGTATTTTTCAGTTAAAGATCGTTAAACTAAACACTTCTATGCCAATTTCTGAGTGGAACAAATTCTGCAAGGTTTCGACTTTGGCCAATTTATGTTTTCTCGAATTATTAGCATCGACCCTGTACAAAGGCTCAAAGGTGCGACTATGGGTATTTTTCGGTTAAAGGTCGATAGACTAAACACTTCTATGCTAATTTCTGAGTGGAACAAATTCTGCACTTGTTCGACTTTGGCCAATTTATATTTTTCGAATTATTAGCCTCGACCCTGTACAAAGGCTCAAAGGTGCGACTATGGGTATTTTTCGGTTAAAGATCGATAGACTAAACACTTCTATGCCAATTACGATGTGGAACAAATTCTGCAAGGTTTTGACTTTGGCCAATTTATGTTTTCTCGAATAACTGGCCTCGACCCTGTACAAAGGTTCAAAGGTGCGACTATGGGTATTTTTCGGTTAAAGATCGATAGACTGAGTACTCCTATGATAATTTCTGAGTGGAACAAATTCTGCAAGGTTTCGACTTTGGCCAATTTATGTTTTCTCGAATTATTAGCCTCGACCCTGTACAAAGGCTCAAAGGTGCGACTATGGGTATTTTTCGGTTAAAGATCGATAGACTAAACACTTCTATGCCAATTTCGATGTGGAACAAATTCTGCAAGTGTTCGACTTTGGCGAATTTATGTTTCTCGAATTATTAGCCTCGACCCTGTACAAAGGTTCAAAGGTGCGACTATGGGTTTTTTTTCGGTTAAAGGTCGATAGACTAAACACTTCTATGATAATTTCTGAGTGGAACAAATTCTGCAAGGTTTCGACTTTGGCCAATTTATGTTTTCTCGAATTATTAGCTTCGACCCTGTACAAAGGCTCAAAGGTGCGACTATGGGTATTTTTCGGTTAAAGATCGATAGACTAAACACTTCTATGCCAATTTCGATGTGGAACAAATTCTGCAAGTGTTCGACTTTGGCTAATTTATGTTTCTCGAATTATTAGCCTCGACCCTGTACAAAGGTTCAAAGGTGCGACTATGGGTATTTTTCGGTTAAAGATCGATAGACTGAGTACTCCTATGCTAATTTCTGAGTGGAACAAATTCTGCAAGTGTTCGACTTTGGCCAATTTATGTTTTCTCGAATTATTAGCTTCGACCCTGTATAAAGGCTCAAAGGTGCGACTATGGGTATTTTTCAGTTAAAGATCGATAGACTAAACACTTCTATGCCAATTTCGATGTGGAACAAATTCTGCAAGTGTTCGACTTTGGCCAATTTATGTTTCTCGAATTATTAGCCTCGACCCTGTACAAAGGTTCAAAGGTGCGACTATGGGTATTTTTCGGTTAAAGATCGATAGACTGAGTACTCCTATGCCAATTTCTGAGTGGAACAAATTCTGCAAGGTTTCGACTTTGGCAAATTTATGTTTTCTCGAATTATTAGCCTCGACCCTGTACAAAGGCTCAAAGGTGCGACTATGGGTATTTTTCAGTTAAAGATCGATAGACTAAACACTTCTATGCCAATTTCGATGTGGAACAAATTCTGCAAGTGTTCGACTTTGGCCAATTTATGTTTCTCGAATTATTAGCCTCGACCCTGTACAAAGGTTCAAAGGTGCGACTATGGGTATTTTTCGGTTAAAGATCGATAGACTGAGTACTCCTATGATAATTTCTGAGTGGAACAAATTCTGCAAGGTTTCGACTTTGGCCAATTTATGTTTTCTCGAATAACTGGCCTCGACCCTGTACAAAGGCTCAAAGGTGCGACTATGGGTATTTTTCAGTTAAAGATCGATAGACTAAACACTTCTATGCCAATTTCGATGTGGAACAAATTCTGCAAGTGTTCGAATTTGGCCAATTTATGTTTCTCGAATTATTAGCCTCGACCCTGTACAAAGGTTCAAAGGTGCGACTATGGGTATTTTTCGGTTAAAGATCGATAGACTGAGTACTCCTATGATAATTTCTGAGTGGAACAAATTCTGCAAGGTTTCGACTTTGGCCAATTTATGTTTTCTCGAATTATTAGCTTCGACCCTGTACAAAGGCTCAAAGGTGCGACTATGGGTATTTTTCGGTTAAAGATCGATAGACTAAACACTTCTATGCCAATTTCGATGTGGAACAAATTCTGCAAGTGTTCGACTTTGGCCAATTTATGTTTCTCGAATTATTAGCCTCGACCCTGTACAAAGGTTCAAAGGTGCGACTATGGGTATTTTTCGGTTAAAGATCGATAGACTGAGTACTCCTATGCTAATTTCTGAGTGGAACAAATTCTGCAAGTGTTCGACTTTGGCCAATTTATGTTTTCTCGAATTATTAGCTTCGACCCTGTATAAAGGCTCAAAGGTGCGACTATGGGTATTTTTCAGTTAAAGATCGATAGACTAAACACTTCTATGCCAATTTCGATGTGGAACAAATTCTGCAAGTGTTCGACTTTGGCCAATTTATGTTTCTCGAATTATTAGCCTCGACCCTGTACAAAGGTTCAAAGGTGCGACTATGGGTATTTTTCGGTTAAAGATCGATAGACTGAGTACTCCTATGCCAATTTCTGAGTGGAACAAATTCTGCAAGGTTTCGACTTTGGCAAATTTATGTTTTCTCGAATTATTAGCCTCGACCCTGTACAAAGGCTCAAAGGTGCGACTATGGGTATTTTTCAGTTAAAGATCGATAGACTAAACACTTCTATGCCAATTTCGATGTGGAACAAATTCTGCAAGTGTTCGACTTTGGCCAATTTATGTTTCTCGAATTATTAGCCTCGACCCTGTACAAAGGTTCAAAGGTGCGACTATGGGTATTTTTCGGTTAAAGATCGATAGACTGAGTACTCCTATGATAATTTCTGAGTGGAACAAATTCTGCAAGGTTTCGACTTTGGCCAATTTATGTTTTCTCGAATAACTGGCCTCGACCCTGTACAAAGGCTCAAAGGTGCGACTATGGGTATTTTTCAGTTAAAGATCGATAGACTAAACACTTCTATGCCAATTTCGATGTGGAACAAATTCTGCAAGTGTTCGACTTTGGCAAATTTATGTTTTCTCGAATTATTAGCCTCGACCCTGTACAAAGGTTCAAAGGTGCGACTATGGGTATTTTTCGGTTAAAGATCGATAGACTGAGTACTCCTATGATAATTTCTGAGTGGAACAAATTCTGCAAGGTTTCGACTTTGGCCAATTTATGTTTTCTCGAATAACTGGCCTCGACCCTGTACAAAGGCTCAAAGGTGCGACTATGGGTATTTTTCAGTTAAAGATCGATAGACTAAACACTTCTATGCCAATTTCGATGTGGAACAAATTCTGCAAGTGTTCGACTTTGGCAAATTTATGTTTTCTCGAATTATTAGCCTCGACCCTGTACAAAGGCTCAAAGGTGCGACTATGGGTATTTTTCAGTTAAAGATCGATAGACTAAACACTTCTATGCCAATTTCGATGTGGAACAAATTCTGCAAGTGTTCGACTTTGGCCAATTTATGTTTCTCGAATTATTAGCCTCGACCCTGTACAAAGGTTCAAAGGTGCGACTATGGGTATTTTTCGGTTAAAGATCGATAGACTGAGTACTCCTATGATAATTTCTGAGTGGAACAAATTCTGCAAGGTTTCGACTTTGGCCAATTTATGTTTTCTCGAATAACTGGCCTCGACCCTGTACAAAGGCTCAAAGGTGCGACTATGGGTATTTTTCAGTTAAAGATCGATAGACTAAACACTTCTATGCCAATTTCGATGTGGAACAAATTCTGCAAGTGTTCGAATTTGGCCAATTTATGTTTCTCGAATTATTAGCCTCGACCCTGTACAAAGGTTCAAAGGTGCGACTATGGGTATTTTTCGGTTAAAGATCGATAGACTGAGTACTCCTATGATAATTTCTGAGTGGAACAAATTCTGCAAGGTTTCGACTTTGGCCAATTTATGTTTTCTCGAATTATTAGCTTCGACCCTGTACAAAGGCTCAAAGGTGCGACTATGGGTATTTTTCGGTTAAAGATCGATAGACTAAACACTTCTATGCCAATTTCGATGTGGAACAAATTCTGCAAGTGTTCGACTTTGGCCAATTTATGTTTCTCGAATTATTAGCCTCGACCCTGTACAAAGGTTCAAAGGTGCGACTATGGGTATTTTTCGGTTAAAGATCGATAGACTGAGTACTCCTATGCTAATTTCTGAGTGGAACAAATTCTGCAAGTGTTCGACTTTGGCCAATTTATGTTTTCTCGAATTATTAGCTTCGACCCTGTATAAAGGCTCAAAGGTGCGACTATGGGTATTTTTCAGTTAAAGATCGATAGACTAAACACTTCTATGCCAATTTCGATGTGGAACAAATTCTGCAAGTGTTCGACTTTGGCCAATTTATGTTTCTCGAATTATTAGCCTCGACCCTGTACAAAGGTTCAAAGGTGCGACTATGGGTATTTTTCGGTTAAAGATCGATAGACTGAGTACTCCTATGCCAATTTCTGAGTGGAACAAATTCTGCAAGGTTTCGACTTTGGCAAATTTATGTTTTCTCGAATTATTAGCCTCGACCCTGTACAAAGGCTCAAAGGTGCGACTATGGGTATTTTTCAGTTAAAGATCGATAGACTAAACACTTCTATGCCAATTTCGATGTGGAACAAATTCTGCAAGTGTTCGACTTTGGCCAATTTATGTTTCTCGAATTATTAGCCTCGACCCTGTACAAAGGTTCAAAGGTGCGACTATGGGTATTTTTCGGTTAAAGATCGTTAAACTAAACACTTCTATGCCAATTTCTGAGTGGAACAAATTCTGCAAGGTTTCGACTTTGGCCAATTTATTTTTTCTCGAATTATTAGCATCGACCCTGTACAAAGGCTCAAAGGTGCGACTATGGGTATTTTTCGGTTAAAGGTCGATAGACTAAACACTTCTATGCTAATTTCTGAGTGGAACAAATTCTGCACTTGTTCGACTTTGGCCAATTTATATTTTTCGAATTATTAGCCTCGACCCTGTACAAAGGCTCAAAGGTGCGACTATGGGTATTTTTCGGTTAAAGATCGATAGACTAAACACTTCTATGCCAATTACGATGTGGAACAAATTCTGCAAGGTTTTGACTTTGGCCAATTTATGTTTTCTCGAATAACTGGCCTCGACCCTGTACAAAGGTTCAAAGGTGCGACTATGGGTATTTTTCGGTTAAAGATCGATAGACTGAGTACTCCTATGATAATTTCTGAGTGGAACAAATTCTGCAAGGTTTCGACTTTGGCCAATTTATGTTTTCTCGAATTATTAGCCTCGACCATGTACAAAGGCTCAAAGGTGCGACTATGGGTATTTTTCGGTTAAAGATCGATAGACTAAACACTTCTATGCCAATTTCGATGTGGAACAAATTCTGCAAGTGTTCGACTTTGGCGAATTTATGATTCTCGAATTATTAGCCTCGACCCTGTACCAAGGTTCAATGGTGCGACTATGGGTATTTTTCGGTTAAAGATCGATTGACTGAGTACTCCTATGCTAATTTCTGAGTGGACCAAATTCTGCAAGTGTTCGACTTTGGCCAATTTATGTTTTCTCGAATTATTAGCCTCGACCCTGTACAAAGGTTCAAAGGTGCGACTATGGGTTTTTTTTCGGTTAAAGGTCGATAGACTAAACACTTCTATGATAATTTCTGAGTGGAACAAATTCTGCAAGGTTTCGACTTTGGCCAATTTATGTTTTCTCGAATTATTAGCTTCGACCCTGTACAAAGGCTCAAAGGTGCGACTATGGGTATTTTTCGGATAAAGATCGATAGACTAAACACTTCTATGCCAATTTCGATGTGGAACAAATTCTGCAAGTGTTCGACTTTGGCTAATTTATGTTTCTCGAATTATTAGCCTCGACCCTGTACAAAGGTTCAAAGGTGCGACTATGGGTATTTTTCGGTTAAAGATCGATAGACTGAGTACTCCTATGCTAATTTCTGAGTGGAACAAATTCTGCAAGTGTTCGACTTTGGCCAATTTATGTTTTCTCGAATTATTAGCTTCGACCCTGTATAAAGGCTCAAAGGTGCGACTATGGGTATTTTTCAGTTAAAGATCGATAGACTAAACACTTCTATGCCAATTTCGATGTGGAACAAATTCTGCAAGTGTTCGACTTTGGCCAATTTATGTTTCTCGAATTATTAGCCTCGACCCTGTACAAAGGTTCAAAGGTGCGACTATGGGTATTTTTCGGTTAAAGATCGATAGACTGAGTACTCCTATGCCGATTTCTGAGTGGAACAAATTCTGCAAGGTTTCGACTTTGGCAAATTTATGTTTTCTCGAATTATTAGCCTCGACCCTGTACAAAGGCTCAAAGGTGCGACTATGGGTATTTTTCAGTTAAAGATCGTTAGACTAAACACTTCTATGCCAATTTCTGAGTGGAACAAATTCTGCAAGTGTTCGACTTTGGCTAATTTATGTTTTCTCGAATTATTAGCTTCGACCCTGTACAAAGGCTCAAAGGTGCGACTATGGGTATTTCTCGGTTAAAGATCGTTAGACTAAACACTTCTATGCCAATTTCTGAGTGGAACAAATTCTGCAAGGTTTCGACTTTGGCCAATTTATGTTTTCTCGAATAACTGGCCTCGACCCTGTACAAAGGCTCAAAGGTGCGACTATGGGTATTTTTCGGTTAAAGATCGATGGACTAAACACTTCTATGCCAATTTCTGAGTGGAACAAATTCTGCAAGGTTTCGACTTTGGCCAATTTATGTTTTCTCGAATAACTGGCCTCGACCCTGTACAAAGGCTCAAAGGTGCGACTATGGGTATTTTTCGGTTAAAGATCGATGGACTAAACACTTCTATGCTAATTTCGATGTGGAACAAATTCTGCAAGGTTTCGACTTTGGCCAATTTATGTTTTCTCGAATTATTAGCCTCGACCCTGTACAAAGGCTCAAAGGTGCGACTATGGGTATTTTTCGGTTAAAGATCGATAGACTAAACACTTCTATGCCAATTTCGATGTGGAACAAATTCTGCAAGTGTTCGACTTTGGCCAATTTATGTTTCTCGAATTATTAGCATCGACCCTGTACAAAGGCTCAAAGGTGCGACTATGGGTATTTTTCGGTTAAAGGTCGATAGACTAAACACTTCTATGCTAATTTCTGAGTGGAACAAATTCTGCACTTGTTCGACTTTGGCCAATTTATATTTTTCGAATTATTAGCCTCGACCCTGTACAAAGGCTCAAAGGTGCGACTATGGGTATTTTTCGGTTAAAGATCGATAGACTAAACACTTCTATGCCAATTACGATGTGGAACAAATTCTGCAAGGTTTCGACTTTGGCCAATTTATGTTTTCTCGAATTATTAGCCTCGACCCTGTACAAAGACTCAAAGGTGCGACAATGGTTATTTTTCGGTTAAAGATCGATAGACTAAACACTTCTATGCTAATTTCGATTTGGAACAAATTCTGCAAGTGTTCGACTTTGGCCAATTTATGTTTTCTCGAATTATTAGCTTCGACCCTGTATAAAGGCTCAAAGGTGCGACTATGGGTATTTTTCAGTTAAAGATCGATAGACTAAACACTTCTATGCCAATTTCGATGTGGAACAAATTCTGCAAGTGTTCGACTTTGGCCAATTTATGTTTCTCGAATTATTAGCCTCGACCCTGTACAAAGGTTCAAAGGTGCGACTATGGGTATTTTTCAGTTAAAGATCGTTAAACTAAACACTTCTATGCCAATTTCTGAGTGGAACAAATTCTGCAAGGTTTCGACTTTGGCCAATTTATGTTTTCTCGAATTATTAGCATCGACCCTGTACAAAGGCTCAAAGGTGCGACTATGGGTATTTTTCGGTTAAAGGTCGATAGACTAAACACTTCTATGCTAATTTCTGAGTGGAACAAATTCTGCACTTGTTCGACTTTGGCCAATTTATATTTTTCGAATTATTAGCCTCGACCCTGTACAAAGGCTCAAAGGTGCGACTATGGGTATTTTTCGGTTAAAGATCGATAGACTAAACACTTCTATGCCAATTACGATGTGGAACAAATTCTGCAAGGTTTTGACTTTGGCCAATTTATGTTTTCTCGAATAACTGGCCTCGACCCTGTACAAAGGTTCAAAGGTGCGACTATGGGTATTTTTCGGTTAAAGATCGATAGACTGAGTACTCCTATGATAATTTCTGAGTGGAACAAATTCTGCAAGGTTTCGACTTTGGCGAATTTATGTTTCTCGAATTATTAGCCTCGACCCTGTACAAAGGTTCAAAGGTGCGACTATGGGTATTTTTCGGTTAAAGATCGATAGACTAAACACTTCTATGCCAATTTCGATGTGGAACAAATTCTGCAAGTGTTCGACTTTGGCGAATTTATGTTTCTCGAATTATTAGCCTCGACCCTGTACAAAGGTTCAAAGGTGCGACTATGGGTTTTTTTTCGGTTAAAGGTCGATAGACTCAACACTTCTATGATAATTTCTGAGTGGAACAAATTCTGCAAGGTTTCGACTTTGGCCAATTTATGTTTTCTCGAATTATTAGCTTCGACCCTGTACAAAGGCTCAAAGGTGCGACTATGGGTATTTTTCGGTTAAAGATCGATAGACTAAACACTTCTATGCCAATTTCGATGTGGAACAAATTCTGCAAGTGTTCGACTTTGGCTAATTTATGTTTCTCGAATTATTAGCCTCGACCCTGTACAAAGGTTCAAAGGTGCGACTATGGGTATTTTTCGGTTAAAGATCGATAGACTGAGTACTCCTATGCTAATTTCTGAGTGGAACAAATTCTGCAAGTGTTCGACTTTGGCCAATTTATGTTTTCTCGAATTATTAGCTTCGAACCTGTACAAAGGCTCAAAGGTGCGACTATGGGTATTTTTCGGTTAAAGATCGATAGACTAAACACTTCTATGCCAATTTCGATGTGGAACAAATTCTGCAAGTGTTCGACTTTGGCTAATTTATGTTTCTCGAATTATTAGCCTCGACCCTGTACAAAGGTTCAAAGGTGCGACTATGGGTATTTTTCGGTTAAAGATCGATAGACTGAGTACTCCTATGCTAATTTCTGAGTGGAACAAATTCTGCAAGTGTTCGACTTTGGCCAATTTATGTTTTCTCGAATTATTAGCTTCGACCCTGTATAAAGGCTCAAAGGTGCGACTATGGGTATTTTTCAGTTAAAGATCGATAGACTAAACACTTCTATGCCAATTTCGATGTGGAACAAATTCTGCAAGTGTTCGACTTTGGCCAATTTATGTTTCTCGAATTATTAGCCTCGACCCTGTACAAAGGTTCAAAGGTGCGACTATGGGTATTTTTCGGTTAAAGATCGATAGACTGAGTACTCCTATGCCAATTTCTGAGTGGAACAAATTCTGCAAGGTTTCGACTTTGGCAAATTTATGTTTTCTCGAATTATTAGCCTCGACCCTGTACAAAGGCTCAAAGGTGCGACTATGGGTATTTTTCAGTTAAAGATCGTTAGACTAAACACTTCTATGCCAATTTCTCCTGTACAAAGGCTCAAAGGTGCGACTATGGGTATTTTTCGGTTAAAGATCGATAGACTAAACACTTCTATGCCAATTACGATGTGGAACAAATTCTGCAAGGTTTTGACTTTGGCCAATTTATGTTTTCTCGAATAACTGGCCTCGACCCTGTACAAAGGTTCAAAGGTGCGACTATGGGTATTTTTCGGTTAAAGATCGATAGACTGAGTACTCCTATGATAATTTCTGAGTGGAACAAATTCTGCAAGGTTTCGACTTTGGCCAATTTATGTTTTCTCGAATTATTAGCCTCGACCCTGTACAAAGGCTCAAAGGTGCGACTATGGGTATTTTTCGGTTAAAGATCGATAGACTAAACACTTCTATGCCAATTTCTGAGTGGAACAAATTCTGCAAGGTTTCGACTTTGGCCAATTTATGTTTTCTCGAATTATTAGCATCGACCCTGTACAAAGGCTCAAAGGTGCGACTCTGGGTATTTTTCAGTTAAAGATCGATAGACTAAACACTTCTATGCCAATTTCGATGTGGAACAAATTCTGCAAGTGTTCGACTTTGGCCAATTTATGTTTCTCGAATTATTAGCCTCGACCCTGTACAAAGGTTCAAAGGTGCGACTATGGGTATTTTTCGGTTAAAGATCGATAGACTGAGTACTCCTATGCCAATTTCTGAGTGGAACAAATTCTGCAAGGTTTCGACTTTGGCAAATTTATGTTTTCTCGAATTATTAGCCTCGACCCTGTACAAAGGCTCAAAGGTGCGACAATGGGTATTTTTCAGTTAAAGATCGTTAGACTAAACACTTCTATGCCAATTTCTGAGTGGAACAAATTCTGCAAGTGTTCGACTTTGGCTAATTTATGTTTTCTCGAATTATTAGCTTCGACCCTGTACAAAGGCTCAAAGGTGCGACTATGGGTATTTCTCGGTTAAAGATCGTTAGACTAAATACTTCTATGCCAATTTCTGAGTGGAACAAATTCTGCAAGGTTTCGACTGGCCAATTTATGTTTTCTCGAATAACTGGTCTCGACCCTGTACAAAGGCTCAAAGGTGCGACTATGGGTATTTTTCGGTTAAAGATCGATGGACTAAACACTTCTATGCTAATTTCGATGTGGAACAAATTCTGTAAGTGTTCGACTTTGGCCAATTTATGTTTTCTCGAATTATTAGCCTCGACCCTGTACAAAGGTTCAAAGGTGCGACTATGGGTATTTTTCAGTTAAAGTTCGTTAAACTAAACACTTCTATGCCAATTTCTGAGTGGAACAAATTCTGCAAGGTTTCGACTTTGGCCAATTTATTTTTTCTCGAATTATTAGCATCGACCCTGTACAAAGGCTCAAAGGTGCGACTATGGGTATTTTTCGGTTAAAGATCGATAGACTGAGTACTCCTATGATAATTTCTGAGTGGAACAAATTCTGCAAGGTTTCGACTTTGGCCAATTTATGTTTTCTCGAATTATTAGCCTCGACCCTGTACAAAGGCTCAAAGGTGCGACTATGGGTATTTTTCGGGTTTGTTCCCCGATCTTTACCCGAAAAATACCCATAGTCGCACCTTTGAGCCTTTGTACAGGGTCGAGGCTAATAATTCGAGAAAACATAAATTTGCCAAAGTCGAAACCTTGCAGAATTTGTTCCACTCAGAAATTGGCATAGAAGTGTTTAGTCTATCGATCTTTAACCGAAAAATACCCATAGTCGAACCTTTGAGCCTTTGTACAGGGTCGAGGCAATAATTCGAGAAACATAAATTGGCCAAAGTCGAACACTTGCAGAATTTGTTCCACATCGAAATTAGCATAGAAGTGTTTAGTCCATCGATCTTTAACTGAAAAATACCCATAGTCGCACCTTTGAGCCTTTGTACAGGGTCGAGGCCAGTTATTCGAGAAAACATAAATTGGCCAAAGTCGAAACCTTGCAGAATTTGTTCCACTCAGAAATTGGCATAGAAGTGTTTAGTCCGTCGATCTTTAACCGAAAAATACCCATAGTCGCACCTTTGAGCCTTTGTACAGGGTCGAGGCCAGTTATTCGAGAAAACATAAATTGGCCAAAGTCGAACACTTGCAGAATTTGTTCCACATCAAAATTGGCATAGAAGTGTTTAGTCTATCGATCTTTAACCGAAAAATACCCATAGTCGCACCTTTGAGCCTTTGTACAGGGTCGAAGCTAATAATTCGAGAAAACATAAATTGGCCAAAGTCGAAACCTTGCAGAATTTGTTCCACATCGAAATTAGCATAGAAGTGTTTAGTCCATCGATCTTTAACCGAAAAATACCCATAGTCGCACCTTTGAGCCTTTGTACAGGGTCGAGGCCAGTTATTCGAGAAAACATAAATTGGCCAAAGTCGAAACCTTGCAGAATTTGTTCCACATCGAAATTAGCATAGAAGTGTTTAGTCCATCGATCTTTAACCGAAAAATACCCATAGTCGCACCTTTGAGCCTTTGTACAGGGTCGAGGCTAATAATTCGAGAAAACATAAATTGGCCAAAGTCGAAACCTTGCAGAATTTGTTCCACTCAGAAATTATCATAGGAGTACTCAGTCTATCGATCTTTAACCGAAAAATACCCATAGTCGCACCTTTGAACCTTTGTACAGGGTCGAGGCCAGTTATTCGAGAAAACATAAATTGGCCAAAGTCAAAACCTTGCAGAATTTGTTCCACATCGTAATTGGCATAGAAGTGTTTAGTCTACGATCTTTAACCGAAAAATACCCATAGTCGCACCTTTGAGCCTTTGTACAGGGTCGAGGCTAATAATTCGAAAAATATAAATTGGCCAAAGTCGAACAAGTGCAGAATTTGTTCCACTCAGAAATTAGCATAGAAGTGTTTAGTCTATCGACCTTTAACCGAAAAATACCCATAGTCGCACCTTTGAGCCTTTGTACAGGGTCGATGCTAATAATTCGAGAAAAAATAAATTGGCCAAAGTCGAAACCTTGCAGAATTTGTTCCACTCAGAAATTGGCATAGAAGTGTTTAGTTTAACGATCTTTAACTGAAAAATACCCATAGTCGCACCTTTGAACCTTTGTACAGGGTCGAGGCTAATAATTCGAGAAAACATAAATTGGCCAAAGTCGAACACTTACAGAATTTGTTCCACATCGAAATTAGCATAGAAGTGTTTAGTCCATCGAACTTTAACCGAAAAATACCCATAGTCGCACCTTTGAGCCTTTGTACAGGGTCGAGACCAGTTATTCGAGAAAACATAAATTGGCCAGTCGAAACCTTGCAGAATTTGTTCCACTCAGAAATTGGCATAGAAGTATTTAGTCTAACGATCTTTAACCGAGAAATACCCATAGTCGCACCTTTGAGCCTTTGTACAGGGTCGAAGCTAATAATTCGAGAAAACATAAATTGGCCAAAGTCGAAACCTTGCAGAATTTGTTCCACATCGAAATTAGCATAGAAGTGTTTAGTCCATCGATCTTTAACCGAAAAATACCCATAGTCGCACCTTTGAGCCTTTGTACAGGGTCGAGGCCAGTTATTCGAGAAAACATAAATTGGCCAAAGTCGAAACCTTGCAGAATTTGTTCCACTCAGAAATTGGCATAGAAGTGTTTAGTCCGTCGATCTTTAACCGAAAAATACCCATAGTCGCACCTTTGAGCCTTTGTACAGGGTCGAGGCCAGTTATTCGAGAAAACATAAATTGGCCAAAGTCGAACACTTGCAGAATTTGTTCCACTCAGAAATTAGCATAGGAGTACTCAGTCTATCGATCTTTAACCGAAAAATACCCATAGTCGCACCTTTGAGCCTTTGTACAGGGTCGAGGCTAATAATTCGAGAAAACATAAATTGGCCAAAGTCGAAACCTTGCAGAATTTGTTCCACTCAGAAATTATCATAGGAGTACTCAGTCTATCGATCTTTAACCGAAAAATACCCATAGTCGCACCTTTGAACCTTTGTACAGGGTCGAGGCCAGTTATTCGAGAAAACATAAATTGGCCAAAGTCAAAACCTTGCAGAATTTGTTCCACATCGTAATTGGCATAGAAGTGTTTAGTCTATCGATCTTTAACCGAAAAATACCCATAGTCGCACCTTTGAGCCTTTGTACAGGGTCGAGGCTAATAATTCGAAAAATATAAATTGGCCAAAGTCGAACAAGTGCAGAATTTGTTCCACTCAGAAATTAGCATAGAAGTGTTTAGTCTATCGACCTTTAACCGAAAAATACCCATAGTCGCACCTTTGAGCCTTTGTACAGGGTCGATGCTAATAATTCGAGAAAAAATAAATTGGCCAAAGTCGAAACCTTGCAGAATTTGTTCCACTCAGAAATTGGCATAGAAGTGTTTAGTTTAACGATCTTTAACTGAAAAATACCCATAGTCGCACCTTTGAACCTTTGTACAGGGTCGAGGCTAATAATTCGAGAAAACATAAATTGGCCAAAGTCGAACACTTACAGAATTTGTTCCACATCGAAATTAGCATAGAAGTGTTTAGTCCATCGATCTTTAACCGAAAAATACCCATAGTCGCACCTTTGAGCCTTTGTACAGGGTCGAGACCAGTTATTCGAGAAAACATAAATTGGCCAGTCGAAACCTTGCAGAATTTGTTCCACTCAGAAATTGGCATAGAAGTATTTAGTCTAACGATCTTTAACCGAGAAATACCCATAGTCGCAACTTTGAGCCTTTGTACAGGGTCGCTGGATCGAATAAAAGCCGCTCGAAGCCCTAGGAACAGCAGAGTTTGCCGCCGACTCTCAAACCACCCTACTTGCTTCGCCTACTGCTTTGTCGGGTTTGGGTTTGGGTTTGTTCAAAATTATCGCGACGTACGATAAAATCATAAAATCATAAAAAAATTCAAGCTATAACTTCCTAATACTAATGCTAGAAGCGTCGAGTTTGGGCTCATTTGAAAGGGCTTGTTCGGGTTTGGGTTTGTTCGGATTTGTTCAAAATTATCGAAAAAATTTTTTTTAACAAAAATTTATTTTCTAAAAAATATTTTTTTTGGAGAAAATTTTGATAGAAGTAAAATCTTTGGAAAAAAAGATTGAAGAAAATATTTATATCGAAAATTAATTTTTAAACATTGGAAAAATTTTTTTTAAAGATTTTGTGAAAAAAATTTTTATTCGATAATTTTGAAAAAATAAATTTTGGAAATTTATTTCTAGAAAATTTTGAAATAAAAATAAAATCTTCGGAAAAATAATTTTTTTAAGGAAACTATTTTTTTCGATAATTTTAAAAATCTTTGGAAATAAAGATTTTTTGAAACATTTCTTGGAAAAATAATTTTTTAAAGATTTTTTGGAAAAAATATTCTTTTGATAAAATTTTGAAAAATAAAATCTTTGGAGAAAAAAGATTTTTGGAAAATATTTCGAAAATTAATTTTTTAAACATTCCTTGGAAAAAATACATTTTTTAAAGGGTTTGATCGGGTTTGTCGAGTTTGTTCGGGTTTGTTCGGGTTTGTTCGGGTTTGTCGGGCTTGTTCGGGTTTGTCGGGTTTGTTCGGGTTTGGGTTTGTTCAAAATTATCGCGACGAGTACAATACGATAAAATCATAAAATCATAAAAAAATTCAAGCTATAACTTCCTTAATACTAATGCTACTAGACCCATCGAGTTTGGGCTCATTTAAAAGGGCTTGTTCGGGTTTGTTCGTTTTTGTCGGGTTTGTTCGGGTTTGTCGGGTTTGTTCGGGTTTGGGTTTGTTCGGGTTTGTGTGTTCAAAATTATCGAATAAAATTGTTTTAACAAAAAAAAGTATTTTTTTTGGAGAAAATTTTGATAGAAGTAAAATCTAATTTTATAAAATCTTTGAAGAAAAAAAGATTTCTTGGAACATTCCTTGGAAAAAAGAAACTTTTTAAATGGTTTGTTCGGGTTTGTCGGGTTTGTTCGGGTTGTTCGGTCTTTGAAAAAAAGATTTTTGGAAAATATTTGGAAAATAAATTTTTTAAAAATTTCTTGAAAAAATAGTTTTTTTAAGATTTTTTGGAAAAACAATTTTTTTCGATAATTTTAATAAATCTGAAAAAAAAGATTTTTTGAAAAATAATTTTTTAAACATTTCTTGGAAAAAATAATTTTTTTAAATATTTTTTGGAAATTTCTTAATTTTTTATTACAAATATTTATTTTCTAAAAAATAATTTTTTCGGACAAAATTTTGAAAAATAACATCTTTGGAGAAAAAAGATTTTTCCATCGGCCCTACCCCGACGCATGACCGGCCACCGTTGGATCGAATAAAAGCCGCTCGAAGCGAAACTTACGTTTTTAACCTTTAACGCATTAACTTAAATACAAGTTTAAAAATTTAAATAACGATCGTCTGAAGTGTATATAAGTAATTTTAGAAGTCACGCAAAATATAAATAAATCCCCTACAGAATGCATATAATATTATATTGCATATTGCAATCATAGGACCACGGATGATGACGTCACGTCACAAGACAGCGCTTTGTCCTTGTTTTCTAGGAGTTGTTGATTGTACTCGTCGCGATAATTTTGAACAAACCCGAACAAACCCGACAAACCCGAACAAACCCTTTAAAAAATTTATTTTTTCCAAGGAATGTTTAAAAAATTAATTTTCGAAATATTTTCCAAAAATCTGATGAATAGATAGATAGAAAAAATTTTGATAGAAGTAAAATCTAATTTTATAAAATCTTTGAAGAAAAAAAGATTTTTGGAAGATATTTCGAAAATTAATTTCATTCCATCATTCCTTGAAACATTCCTTGGAAAAAATAAACTTTTTAAAGGGTTTGTTCGGGTTGTTCGGTCTTTGAAAAAAAGAGTTTTGGAAAATATTTGGAAAATTTTTTTTTTTTAAATTTCTTGAAAAAATAATTTTTTTTAAGATTTTTTGGAGAAACAATTTTTTTCGATAATTTTAAAAAATCTGGAAAAAAAGATTTTTTGAAAAATAATTTTTTAAACATTTCTTGGAAAAAATAATTTTTTTAAATATTTTTTGGAAATTTCTTAATTTTTTATACAAATATTTATTTTCTAAAAAATAATTTTTTCGGACAAAATTTTGAAAAATAACATCTTTGGAGAAAAAAGATTTTTCCATCGGCCCTACCTCGAATAAAAGCCGTTCGAAGCCCTAGGAACAGCAGAGTTTGCCGCCGACTCTCAAACCACCCTACTTGCTTCGCCGACTGCTTTGTCGGGTTTGTTCGGCTTTGGGTTTGTTCGGGTTTGTTAAAAATTATCGCGACGAGTACAATACGATAAAATCATAAAATTCAAGCTATAACTTCCTTAATACTAATGCTAGACCCGTCGAGTTTGGGCTCATTTGAAAGGGCTTGTTCGGGTTTGTCGGGTTTGTTCGGGTTTATGTTTGTTCAAAATTATCGAAAAAAAAAATTTTTTAACAAAAATTTATTTTCTAAAAAATATTTTTTTTTGAGAAAATTTTGATAGAGTAAAATCTTTGGAAAAAAAGATTGAAGAAAATATTTATATCGAAAATTAATTTTTAAACATTGGAAAGAAATTTTTTTTTTAAAGATTTTGTGAAAAAAATTTTTTTTTCGATAATTTTGAAAAAATAAATTTTGGAAATTTTTTTTGGAGAAATGTTGAAATAAAAAAAATCTTCGGAAAAATAATGTTTTTAAGGAAACTATTTTTTTCGATAATTTTAAAAATCTTTGGAAAAAAAGATTTTTTGAAACATTTCTTTGAAAAATAATTTTTAAAGATTTTTTGGAAAAACAATTTATTTCGATAATTTTATAAAATCTTTGAAGAAAATAAGATTTTTGGAAAATATTTGGAAAATTAATTTTTTAAACATTCCTTGGAAAAAATAAACTTTTTAAAGTTGTCTGAAAAAAAAATTTTTGGAAAATAAATTTTTTAAAAATTTCTTGAAAAAATAATTTTTTTAAGATTGAAAAATAATTTTTTAAACATTTCTTGGAAAATATAATTTTTTAAATATTTTTTGGAAATTTCTTAATTTTTTATTACAAATATTTATTTTCTAAAAAATAATTTTTTCGGACAAAATTTTGAAAAATAACATCTTTGGAGAAAAAAGATTTTTCCATCGGCCCTACCCCGACGCATCACCGGCCACCGCTGGATCGAATAAAAGCCGCTCGAAGCCCTAGGAACAGCAGAGTTTGCCGCCGACTCTCAAACCACCCTACTTGCTTCGCCTACTGCTTTGTCGGGTTTGGGTTTGGGTTTGTTCAAAATTATCGCGACGTACGATAAAATAATTTTTTTTTAAATATTTTTTGGAAATTTCTTAATTTTTTATTACAAAAATTTATTTTCTAAAAAATAATTTTTTCGGACAAAATTTTGAAAAATAACATCTTTGGAGAAAAAAGATTTTTCCATCGGCCCTACCTCGAATAAAAGCCGTTCGAAGCCCTAGGAACAGCAGAGTTTGCCGCCGACTCTCAAACCACCCTACTTGCTTCGCCGACTGCTTTGTCGGGTTTGTTCGGCTTTGGGTTTGTTCGGGTTTGTTAAAAATTATCGCGACGAGTACAATACGATAAAATCATAAAATTCAAGCTATAACTTCCTTAATACTAATGCTAGACCCGTCGAGTTTGGGCTCATTTGAAAGGGCTTGTTCGGGTTTGTCGGGTTTGTTCGGGTTTATGTTTGTAAAGCCGCTCGAGTATGCGGATAATTTTATGATTTTATCGTATTGTACTCGTCGCGATAATTTTTAACAAACCCGAACAAACCCAAAGCCGAACAAACCCGACAAAGCAGTCGGCGAAGCAAGTAGGGTGGTTTGAGAGTCGGCGGCAAACTCTGCTGTTCCTAGGGCTTCGAGCGGCTTTTATTCGATCCAGCGGTGGCCGGTGATGCGTCGGGGTAGGGCCGATGGAAAAATCTTTTTTCTCCAAAGATGTTATTTTTCAAAATTTTGTCCGAAAAAATTATTTTTTAGAAAATAAATATTTGTAATAAAAAATTAAGAAATTTCCAAAAAATATTTAAAAAATTATATTTTCCAAGAAATGTTTAAAAAATTATTTTTCAATCTTAAAAAAATTATTTTTTCAAGAAATTTTTAAAAAATTTATTTTCCAAAAATTTTTTTTTCAGACAACTTTAAAAAGTTTATTTTTTCCAAGGAATGTTTAAAAAATTAATTTTCCAAATATTTTCCAAAAATCTTATTTTCTTCAAAGATTTTATAAAATTATCGAAATAAATTGTTTTTCCAAAAAATCTTTAAAAATTATTTTTCAAAGAAATGTTTCAAAAAATCTTTTTTTCCAAAGATTTTTAAAATTATCGAAAAAAATAGTTTCCTTAAAAACATTATTTTTCCGAAGATTTTTTTTATTTCAACATTTCTCCAAAAAAAATTTCCAAAATTTATTTTTTCAAAATTATCGAAAAAAAATTTTTTTTCACAAAATCTTTAAAAAAAAAATTTCTTTCCAATGTTTAAAAATTAATTTTCGATATAAATATTTTCTTCAATCTTTTTTTCCAAAGATTTTACTCTATCAAAATTTTCTCAAAAAAAAATATTTTTTAGAAAATAAATTTTTGTTAAAAAATTTTTTTTTTCGATAATTTTGAACAAACATAAACCCGAACAAACCCGACAAACCCGAACAAGCCCTTTCAAATGAGCCCAAACTCGACGGGTCTAGCATTAGTATTAAGGAAGTTATAGCTTGAATTTTATGATTTTATCGTATTGTACTCGTCGCGATAATTTTTAACAAACCCGAACAAACCCAAAGCCGAACAAACCCGACAAAGCAGTCGGCGAAGCAAGTAGGGTGGTTTGAGAGTCGGCGGCAAACTCTGCTGTTCCTAGGGCTTCGAACGGCTTTTATTCGAGGTAGGGCCGATGGAAAAATCTTTTTTCTCCAAAGATGTTATTTTTCAAAATTTTGTCCGAAAAAATTATTTTTTAGAAAATAAATATTTGTATAAAAAATTAAGAAATTTCCAAAAAATATTTAAAAAAATTATTTTTTCCAAGAAATGTTTAAAAAATTATTTTTCAAAAAATCTTTTTTTCCAGATTTTTTAAAATTATCGAAAAAAATTGTTTCTCCAAAAAATCTTAAAAAAAATTATTTTTTCAAGAAATTTAAAAAAAAAAAATTTTCCAAATATTTTCCAAAACTCTTTTTTTCAAAGACCGAACAACCCGAACAAACCCTTTAAAAAGTTTATTTTTTCCAAGGAATGTTTCAAGGAATGATGGAATGAAATTAATTTTCGAAATATCTTCCAAAAATCTTTTTTTCTTCAAAGATTTTATAAAATTAGATTTTACTTCTATCAAAATTTTTTCTATCTATCTATTCATCAGATTTTTGGAAAATATTTCGAAAATTAATTTTTTAAACATTCCTTGGAAAAAATAAATTTTTTAAAGGGTTTGTTCGGGTTTGTCGGGTTTGTTCGGGTTTGTTCAAAATTATCGCGACGAGTACAATCAACAACTCCTAGAAAACAAGGACAAAGCGCTGTCTTGTGACGTGACGTCATCATCCGTGGTCCTATGATTGCAATATGCAATATAATATTATATGCATTCTGTAGGGGATTTATTTATATTTTGCGTGACTTCTAAAATTACTTATATACACTTCAGACGATCGTTATTTAAATTTTTAAACTTGTATTTAAGTTAATGCGTTAAAGGTTAAAAACGTAAGTTTCGCTTCGAGCGGCTTTTATTCGATCCAACGGTGGCCGGTCATGCGTCGGGGTAGGGCCGATGGAAAAATCTTTTTTCTCCAAAGATGTTATTTTTCAAAATTTTGTCCGAAAAAATTATTTTTTAGAAAATAAATATTTGTAATAAAAAATTAAGAAATTTCCAAAAAATATTTAAAAAAATTATTTTTTCCAAGAAATGTTTAAAAAATTATTTTTCAAAAAATCTTTTTTTTCAGATTTATTAAAATTATCGAAAAAAATTGTTTTTCCAAAAAATCTTAAAAAAACTATTTTTTCAAGAAATTTTTAAAAAATTTATTTTCCAAATATTTTCCAAAAATCTTTTTTTCAAAGACCGAACAACCCGAACAAACCCGACAAACCCGAACAAACCATTTAAAAAGTTTCTTTTTTCCAAGGAATGTTCCAAGAAATCTTTTTTTCTTCAAAGATTTTATAAAATTAGATTTTACTTCTATCAAAATTTTCTCCAAAAAAAATACTTTTTTTTGTTAAAACAATTTTATTCGATAATTTTGAACACACAAACCCGAACAAACCCAAACCCGAACAAACCCGACAAACCCGAACAAACCCGACAAAAACGAACAAACCCGAACAAGCCCTTTTAAATGAGCCCAAACTCGATGGGTCTAGTAGCATTAGTATTAAGGAAGTTATAGCTTGAATTTTTTTATGATTTTATGATTTTATCGTATTGTACTCGTCGCGATAATTTTGAACAAACCCAAACCCGAACAAACCCGACAAACCCGAACAAGCCCGACAAACCCGAACAAACCCGAACAAACCCGAACAAACTCGACAAACCCGATCAAACCCTTTAAAAAATGTATTTTTTCCAAGGAATGTTTAAAAAATTAATTTTCGAAATATTTTCCAAAAATCTTTTTTCTCCAAAGATTTTATTTTTCAAAATTTTATCAAAAGAATATTTTTTCCAAAAAATCTTTAAAAAATTATTTTTCCAAGAAATGTTTCAAAAAATCTTTATTTCCAAAGATTTTTAAAATTATCGAAAAAAATAGTTTCCTTAAAAAAATTATTTTTCCGAAGATTTTATTTTTATTTCAAAATTTTCTAGAAATAAATTTCCAAAATTTATTTTTTCAAAATTATCGAATAAAAATTTTTTTCACAAAATCTTTAAAAAAAATTTTTCCAATGTTTAAAAATTAATTTTCGATATAAATATTTTCTTCAATCTTTTTTTCCAAAGATTTTACTTCTATCAAAATTTTCTCCAAAAAAAATATTTTTTAGAAAATAAATTTTTGTTAAAAAAAATTTTTTCGATAATTTTGAACAAATCCGAACAAACCCAAACCCGAACAAGCCCTTTCAAATGAGCCCAAACTCGACGCTTCTAGCATTAGTATTAGGAAGTTATAGCTTGAATTTTTTTATGATTTTATGATTTTATCGTACGTCGCGATAATTTTGAACAAACCCAAACCCAAACCCGACAAAGCAGTAGGCGAAGCAAGTAGGGTGGTTTGAGAGTCGGCGGCAAACTCTGCTGTTCCTAGGGCTTCGAGCGGCTTTTATTCGATCCAGCGACCCTGTACAAAGGCTCAAAGTTGCGACTATGGGTATTTCTCGGTTAAAGATCGTTAGACTAAATACTTCTATGCCAATTTCTGAGTGGAACAAATTCTGCAAGGTTTCGACTGGCCAATTTATGTTTTCTCGAATAACTGGTCTCGACCCTGTACAAAGGCTCAAAGGTGCGACTATGGGTATTTTTCGGTTAAAGATCGATGGACTAAACACTTCTATGCTAATTTCGATGTGGAACAAATTCTGTAAGTGTTCGACTTTGGCCAATTTATGTTTTCTCGAATTATTAGCCTCGACCCTGTACAAAGGTTCAAAGGTGCGACTATGGGTATTTTTCAGTTAAAGATCGTTAAACTAAACACTTCTATGCCAATTTCTGAGTGGAACAAATTCTGCAAGGTTTCGACTTTGGCCAATTTATTTTTTCTCGAATTATTAGCATCGACCCTGTACAAAGGCTCAAAGGTGCGACTATGGGTATTTTTCGGTTAAAGGTCGATAGACTAAACACTTCTATGCTAATTTCTGAGTGGAACAAATTCTGCACTTGTTCGACTTTGGCCAATTTATATTTTTCGAATTATTAGCCTCGACCCTGTACAAAGGCTCAAAGGTGCGACTATGGGTATTTTTCGGTTAAAGATCGATAGACTAAACACTTCTATGCCAATTACGATGTGGAACAAATTCTGCAAGGTTTTGACTTTGGCCAATTTATGTTTTCTCGAATAACTGGCCTCGACCCTGTACAAAGGTTCAAAGGTGCGACTATGGGTATTTTTCGGTTAAAGATCGATAGACTGAGTACTCCTATGATAATTTCTGAGTGGAACAAATTCTGCAAGGTTTCGACTTTGGCCAATTTATGTTTTCTCGAATTATTAGCCTCGACCCTGTACAAAGGCTCAAAGGTGCGACTATGGGTATTTTTCGGTTAAAGATCGATGGACTAAACACTTCTATGCTAATTTCGATGTGGAACAAATTCTGTAAGTGTTCGACTTTGGCCAATTTATGTTTTCTCGAATTATTAGCCTCGACCCTGTACAAAGGTTCAAAGGTGCGACTATGGGTATTTTTCAGTTAAAGATCGTTAAACTAAACACTTCTATGCCAATTTCTGAGTGGAACAAATTCTGCAAGGTTTCGACTTTGGCCAATTTATTTTTTCTCGAATTATTAGCATCGACCCTGTACAAAGGCTCAAAGGTGCGACTATGGGTATTTTTCGGTTAAAGGTCGATAGACTAAACACTTCTATGCTAATTTCTGAGTGGAACAAATTCTGCACTTGTTCGACTTTGGCCAATTTATATTTTTCGAATTATTAGCCTCGACCCTGTACAAAGGCTCAAAGGTGCGACTATGGGTATTTTTCGGTTAAAGATCGATAGACTAAACACTTCTATGCCAATTACGATGTGGAACAAATTCTGCAAGGTTTTGACTTTGGCCAATTTATGTTTTCTCGAATAACTGGCCTCGACCCTGTACAAAGGCTCAAAGGTGCGACTATGGGTATTTTTCGGTTAAAGATCGACGGACTAAACACTTCTATGCCAATTTCTGAGTGGAACAAATTCTGCAAGGTTTCGACTTTGGCCAATTTATGTTTTCTCGAATAACTGGCCTCGACCCTGTACAAAGGCTCAAAGGTGCGACTATGGGTATTTTTCGGTTAAAGATCGATGGACTAAACACTTCTATGCTAATTTCGATGTGGAACAAATTCTGCAAGGTTTCGACTTTGGCCAATTTATGTTTTCTCGAATTATTAGCTTCGACCCTGTACAAAGGCTCAAAGGTGCGACTATGGGTATTTCTCGGTTAAAGATCGTTAGACTAAATACTTCTATGCCAATTTCTGAGTGGAACAAATTCTGCAAGGTTTCGACTGGCCAATTTATGTTTTCTCGAATAACTGGTCTCGACCCTGTACAAAGGCTCAAAGGTGCGACTATGGGTATTTTTCGGTTAAAGTTCGATGGACTAAACACTTCTATGCTAATTTCGATGTGGAACAAATTCTGTAAGTGTTCGACTTTGGCCAATTTATGTTTTCTCGAATTATTAGCCTCGACCCTGTACAAAGGTTCAAAGGTGCGACTATGGGTATTTTTCAGTTAAAGATCGTTAAACTAAACACTTCTATGCCAATTTCTGAGTGGAACAAATTCTGCAAGGTTTCGACTTTGGCCAATTTATTTTTTCTCGAATTATTAGCATCGACCCTGTACAAAGGCTCAAAGGTGCGACTATGGGTATTTTTCGGTTAAAGGTCGATAGACTAAACACTTCTATGCTAATTTCTGAGTGGAACAAATTCTGCACTTGTTCGACTTTGGCCAATTTATATTTTTCGAATTATTAGCCTCGACCCTGTACAAAGGCTCAAAGGTGCGACTATGGGTATTTTTCGGTTAAAGATCGTAGACTAAACACTTCTATGCCAATTACGATGTGGAACAAATTCTGCAAGGTTTTGACTTTGGCCAATTTATGTTTTCTCGAATAACTGGCCTCGACCCTGTACAAAGGTTCAAAGGTGCGACTATGGGTATTTTTCGGTTAAAGATCGATAGACTGAGTACTCCTATGATAATTTCTGAGTGGAACAAATTCTGCAAGGTTTCGACTTTGGCCAATTTATGTTTTCTCGAATTATTAGCCTCGACCCTGTACAAAGGCTCAAAGGTGCGACTATGGGTATTTTTCGGTTAAAGATCGATGGACTAAACACTTCTATGCTAATTTCGATGTGGAACAAATTCTGCAAGGTTTCGACTTTGGCCAATTTATGTTTTCTCGAATAACTGGCCTCGACCCTGTACAAAGGCTCAAAGGTGCGACTATGGGTATTTTTCGGTTAAAGATCGATGGACTAAACACTTCTATGCTAATTTCGATGTGGAACAAATTCTGCAAGGTTTCGACTTTGGCCAATTTATGTTTTCTCGAATTATTAGCTTCGACCCTGTACAAAGGCTCAAAGGTGCGACTATGGGTATTTTTCGGTTAAAGATCGATAGACTAAACACTTCTATGCCAATTTCGATGTGGAACAAATTCTGCAAGTGTTCGACTTTGGCCAATTTATGTATCTCGAATTATTAGCATCGACCCTGTACAAAGGCTCAAAGGTGCGACTATGGGTATTTTTCGGTTAAAGGTCGATAGACTAAACACTTCTATGCTAATTTCTGAGTGGAACAAATTCTGCACTTGTTCGACTTTGGCCAATTTATATTTTTCGAATTATTAGCCTCGACCCTGTACAAAGGCTCAAAGGTGCGACTATGGGTATTTTTCGGTTAAAGATCGATAGACTAAACACTTCTATGCCAATTACGATGTGGAACAAATTCTGCAAGGTTTTGACTTTGGCCAATTTATGTTTTCTCGAATAACTGGCCTCGACCCTGTACAAAGGCTCAAAGGTGCGACTATGGGTATTTTTCAGTTAAAGATCGATAGACTAAACACTTCTATGCCAATTTCGATGTGGAACAAATTCTGCAAGTGTTCGAATTTGGCCAATTTATGTTTCTCGAATTATTAGCCTCGACCCTGTACAAAGGTTCAAAGGTGCGACTATGGGTATTTTTCGGTTAAAGATCGATAGACAGAGTACTCCTATGATAATTTCTGAGTGGAACAAATTCTGCAAGGTTTCGACTTTGGCCAATTTATGTTTTCTCGAATTATTAGCTTCGACCCTGTACAAAGGCTCAAAGGTGCGACTATGGGTATTTTTCGGTTAAAGATCGATAGACTAAACACTTCTATGCCAATTTTGATGTGGAACAAATTCTGCAAGTGTTCGACTTTGGCCAATTTATGTTTCTCGAATTATTAGCCTCGACCCTGTACAAAGGTTCAAAGGTGCGACTATGGGTATTTTTCGGTTAAAGATCGATAGACTGAGTACTCCTATGCCAATTTCTGAGTGGAACAAATTCTGCAAGTGTTCGACTTTGGCCAATTTATGTTTTCTCGAATAACTGGCCTCGACCCTGTACAAAGGCTCAAAGGTGCGACTATGGGTATTTTTCGGTTAAAGATCGACGGACTAAACACTTCTATGCCAATTTCTGAGTGGAACAAATTCTGCAAGGTTTCGACTTTGGCCAATTTATGTTTTCTCGAATAACTGGCCTCGACCCTGTACAAAGGCTCAAAGGTGCGACTATGGGTATTTTTCAGTTAAAGATCGATGGACTAAACACTTCTATGCTAATTTCGATGTGGAACAAATTCTGCAAGTGTTCGACTTTGGCCAATTTATGTTTCTCGAATTATTGCCTCGACCCTGTACAAAGGCTCAAAGGTTCGACTATGGGTATTTTTCGGTTAAAGATCGATAGACTAAACACTTTTATGCCAATTTCTGAGTGGAACAAATTCTGCAAGGTTTCGACTTTGGCAAATTTATGTTTTCTCGAATTATTAGCCTCGACCCTGTACAAAGGCTCAAAGGTGCGACTATGGGTATTTTTCGGGTAAAGATCGGGGAACAAACCCGAAAAATACCCATAGTCGCACCTTTGAGCCTTTGTACAGGGTCGAGGCTAATAATTCGAGAAAACATAAATTGGCCAAAGTCGAAACCTTGCAGAATTTGTTCCACTCAGAAATTATCATAGGAGTACTCAGTCTATCGATCTTTAACCGAAAAATACCCATAGTCGCACCTTTGAGCCTTTGTACAGGGTCGATGCTAATAATTCGAGAAAAAATAAATTGGCCAAAGTCGAAACCTTGCAGAATTTGTTCCACTCAGAAATTGGCATAGAAGTGTTTAGTTTAACGAACTTTAACTGAAAAATACCCATAGTCGCACCTTTGAACCTTTGTACAGGGTCGAGGCTAATAATTCGAGAAAACATAAATTGGCCAAAGTCGAACACTTACAGAATTTGTTCCACATCGAAATTAGCATAGAAGTGTTTAGTCCATCGATCTTTAACCGAAAAATACCCATAGTCGCACCTTTGAGCCTTTGTACAGGGTCGAGACCAGTTATTCGAGAAAACATAAATTGGCCAGTCGAAACCTTGCAGAATTTGTTCCACTCAGAAATTGGCATAGAAGTATTTAGTCTAACGATCTTTAACCGAGAAATACCCATAGTCGCACCTTTGAGCCTTTGTACAGGGTCGAAGCTAATAATTCGAGAAAACATAAATTAGCCAAAGTCGAACACTTGCAGAATTTGTTCCACTCAGAAATTGGCATAGAAGTGTTTAGTCTAACGATCTTTAACTGAAAAATACCCATTGTCGCACCTTTGAGCCTTTGTACAGGGTCGAGGCTAATAATTCGAGAAAACATAAATTTGCCAAAGTCGAAACCTTGCAGAATTTGTTCCACTCAGAAATTGGCATAGGAGTACTCAGTCTATCGATCTTTAACCGAAAAATACCCATAGTCGCACCTTTGAACCTTTGTACAGGGTCGAGGCTAATAATTCGAGAAACATAAATTGGCCAAAGTCGAACACTTGCAGAATTTGTTCCACATCGAAATTGGCATAGAAGTGTTTAGTCTATCGATCTTTAACTGAAAAATACCCAGAGTCGCACCTTTGAGCCTTTATACAGGGTCGAAGCTAATAATTCGAGAAAACATAAATTGGCCAAAGTCGAACAAGTGCAGAATTTGTTCCACTCAGAAATTAGCATAGAAGTGTTTAGTCTATCGACCTTTAACCGAAAAATACCCATAGTCGCACCTTTGAGCCTTTGTACAGGGTCGATGCTAATAATTCGAGAAAACATAAATTGGCCAAAGTCGAAACCTTGCAGAATTTGTTCCACTCAGAAATTGGCATAGAAGTGTTTAGTCTATCGATCTTTAACCGAAAAATACCCATAGTCGCACCTTTGAGCCTTTGTACAGGGTCGAGGCTAATAATTCGAGAAAACATAAATTGGCCAAAGTCGAAACCTTGCAGAATTTGTTCCACTCAGAAATTATCATAGGAGTACTCAGTCTATCGATCTTTAACCGAAAAATACCCATAGTCGCACCTTTGAACCTTTGTACAGGGTCGAGGCCAGTTATTCGAGAAAACATAAATTGGCCAAAGTCAAAACCTTGCAGAATTTGTTCCACATCGTAATTGGCATAGAAGTGTTTAGTCTATCGATCTTTAACCGAAAAATACCCATAGTCGCACCTTTGAGCCTTTGTACAGGAGAAATTGGCATAGAAGTGTTTAGTCTAACGATCTTTAACTGAAAAATACCCATAGTCGCACCTTTGAGCCTTTGTACAGGGTCGAGGCTAATAATTCGAGAAAACATAAATTTGCCAAAGTCGAAACCTTGCAGAATTTGTTCCACTCAGAAATTGGCATAGGAGTACTCAGTCTATCGATCTTTAACCGAAAAATACCCATAGTCGCACCTTTGAACCTTTGTACAGGGTCGAGGCTAATAATTCGAGAAACATAAATTGGCCAAAGTCGAACACTTGCAGAATTTGTTCCACATCGAAATTGGCATAGAAGTGTTTAGTCTATCGATCTTTAACTGAAAAATACCCATAGTCGCACCTTTGAGCCTTTATACAGGGTCGAAGCTAATAATTCGAGAAAACATAAATTGGCCAAAGTCGAACACTTGCAGAATTTGTTCCACTCAGAAATTAGCATAGGAGTACTCAGTCTATCGATCTTTAACCGAAAAATACCCATAGTCGCACCTTTGAACCTTTGTACAGGGTCGAGGCTAATAATTCGAGAAACATAAATTAGCCAAAGTCGAACACTTGCAGAATTTGTTCCACATCGAAATTGGCATAGAAGTGTTTAGTCTATCGATCTTTAACCGAAAAATACCCATAGTCGCACCTTTGAACCTTTGTACAGGGTCGAGGCTAATAATTCGAGAAACATAAATTCGCCAAAGTCGAAACCTTGCAGAATTTGTTCCACTCAGAAATTATCATAGGAGTACTCAGTCTATCGATCTTTAACCGAAAAATACCCATAGTCGCACCTTTGAACCTTTGTACAGGGTCGAGGCCAGTTATTCGAGAAAACATAAATTGGCCAAAGTCAAAACCTTGCAGAATTTGTTCCACATCGTAATTGGCATAGAAGTGTTTAGTCTATCGATCTTTAACCGAAAAATACCCATAGTCGCACCTTTGAGCCTTTGTACAGGGTCGAGGCTAATAATTCGAAAAATATAAATTGGCCAAAGTCGAACAAGTGCAGAATTTGTTCCACTCAGAAATTAGCATAGAAGTGTTTAGTCTATCGACCTTTAACCGAAAAATACCCATAGTCGCACCTTTGAGCCTTTGTACAGGGTCGATGCTAATAATTCGAGAAAACATAAATTGGCCAAAGTCGAAACCTTGCAGAATTTGTTCCACTCAGAAATTGGCATAGAAGTGTTTAGTTTAACGATCTTTAACTGAAAAATACCCATAGTCGCACCTTTGAACCTTTGTACAGGGTCGAGGCTAATAATTCGAGAAACATAAATTGGCCAAAGTCGAACACTTGCAGAATTTGTTCCACATCGAAATTGGCATAGAAGTGTTTAGTCTATCGATCTTTAACTGAAAAATACCCATTGTCGCACCTTTGAGCCTTTATACAGGGTCGAAGCTAATAATTCGAGAAAACATAAATTGGCCAAAGTCGAACACCTGCAGAATTTGTTCCAAATCGAAATTAGCATAGAAGTGTTTAGTCTATCGATCTTTAACCGAAAAATAACCATTGTCGCACCTTTGAGTCTTTGTACAGGGTCGAGGCTAATAATTCGAGAAAACATAAATTGGCCAAAGTCGAAACCTTGCAGAATTTGTTCCACATCGAAATTAGCATAGAAGTGTTTAGTCCATCGATCTTTAACCGAAAAATACCCATAGTCGCACCTTTGAGCCTTTGTACAGGGCTCACTACATCAGTTATTCGAGAAAACATAAATTGGCCAAAGTCGAAACCTTGCAGAATTTGTTCCACATCGTAATTGGCATAGAAGTGTTTAGTCTATCGATCTTTAACCGAAAAATACCCATAGTCGCACCTTTGAGCCTTTGTACAGGGTCGAGGCTAATAATTCGAAAAATATAAATTGGCCAAAGTCGAACAAGTGCAGAATTTGTTCCACTCAGAAATTAGCATAGAAGTGTTTAGTCTATCGACCTTTAACCGAAAAATACCCATAGTCGCACCTTTGAGCCTTTGTACAGGGTCGATGCTAATAATTCGAGAAACATAAATTGGCCAAAGTCGAACACTTGCAGAATTTGTTCCACATCGAAATTGGCATAGAAGTGTTTAGTCTATCGATCTTTAACCGAAAAATACCCATAGTCGCACCTTTGAGCCTTTGTACAGGGTCGAGGCTAATAATTCGAGAAAACATAAATTGGCCAAAGTCGAAACCTTGCAGAATTTGTTCCACATCGAAATTAGCATAGAAGTGTTTAGTCCATCGATCTTTAACCGAAAAATACCCATAGTCGCACCTTTGAGCCTTTGTACAGGGTCGAGGCCAGTTATTCGAGAAAACATAAATTGGCCAAAGTCGAAACCTTGCAGAATTTGTTCCACTCAGAAATTGGCATAGAAGTGTTTAGTCCATCGATCTTTAACCGAAAAATACCCATAGTCGCACCTTTGAGCCTTTGTACAGGGTCGAGGCCAGTTATTCGAGAAAACATAAATTGGCCAAAGTCGAAACCTTGCAGAATTTGTTCCACTCGGAAATTGGCATAGAAGTGTTTAGTCTAACGATCTTTAACCGAGAAATACCCATAGTCGCACCTTTGAGCCTTTGTACAGGGTCGAAGCTAATAATTCGAGAAAACATAAATTAGCCAAAGTCGAACACTTGCAGAATTTGTTCCACTCAGAAATTGGCATAGAAGTGTTTAGTCTAACGATCTTTAACTGAAAAATACCCATAGTCGCACCTTTGAGCCTTTGTACAGGGTCGAGGCTAATAATTCGAGAAAACATAAATTTGCCAAAGTCGAAACCTTGCAGAATTTGTTCCACTCAGAAATCGGCATAGGAGTACTCAGTCTATCGATCTTTAACCGAAAAATATCCATAGTCGCACCTTTGAACCTTTGTACAGGGTCGAGGCTAATAATTCGAGAAACATAAATTGGCCAAAGTCGAACACTTGCAGAATTTGTTCCACATCGAAATTGGCATAGAAGTGTTTAGTCTATCGATCTTTAACTGAAAAATACCCATAGTCGCACCTTTGAGCCTTTATACAGGGTCGAAGCTAATAATTCGAGAAAACATAAATTGGCCAAAGTCGAACACTTGCAGAATTTGTTCCACTCAGAAATTAGCATAGGAGTACTCAGTCTATCGATCTTTAACCGAAAAATACCCATAGTCGCACCTTTGAACCTTTGTACAGGGTCGAGGCTAATAATTCGAGAAACATAAATTAGCCAAAGTCGAACACTTGCAGAATTTGTTCCACATCGAAATTGGCATAGAAGTGTTTAGTCTATCGATCTTTAACCGAAAAATACCCATAGTCGCACCTTTGAGCCTTTGTACAGGGTCGAAGCTAATAATTCGAGAAAACATAAATTGGCCAAAGTCGAAACCTTGCAGAATTTGTTCCACTCAGAAATTATCATAGAAGTGTTTAGTCTATCGACCTTTAACCGAAAAAAAACCCATAGTCGCACCTTTGAACCTTTGTACAGGGTCGAGGCTAATAATTCGAGAAAACATAAATTGGCCAAAGTCGAACACTTGCAGAATTTGGTCCACTCAGAAATTAGCATAGGAGTACTCAGCCGAAAAATAACCATAGTCGCACCGTTGAACCTTTGTACAGGGTCGAGGCTAATAATTCGAGAAACATAAATTCGCCAAAGTCGAACACTTGCAGAATTTGTTCCACTCAGAAATTATCATAGAAGTGTTTAGTCTATCGACCTTTAACCGAAAAAAAACCCATAGTCGCACCTTTGAACCTTTGTACAGGGTCGAGGCTAATAATTCGAGAAAACATAAATTGGCCAAAGTCGAACACTTGCAGAATTTGGTCCACTCAGAAATTAGCATAGGAGTACTCAGTCAATCGATCTTTAACCGAAAAATACCCATAGTCGCACCTTTGAACCTTTGTACAGGGTCGAGGCTAATAATTCGAGAAACATAAATTGGCCAAAGTCGAACACTTGCAGAATTTGTTCCACTCAGAAATTAGCATAGGAGTACTCAGTCTATCGATCTTTAACCGAAAAATACCCATAGTCGCACCGTTGAACCTTTGTACAGGGTCGAGGCTAATAATTCGAGAAACATAAATTCGCCAAAGTCGAACACTTGCAGAATTTGTTCCACATCGAAATTGGCATAGAAGTGTTTAGTCTATCGATCTTTAACCGAAAAATACCCATAGTCGCACCGTTGAACCTTTGTACAGGGTCGAGGCTAATAATTCGAGAAACATAAATTCGCCAAAGTCGAACACTTGCAGAATTTGTTCCACATCGAAATTAGCATAGAAGTGTTTAGTCCATCGATCTTTAACCGAAAAATACCCATAGTCGCACCTTTGAGCCTTTGTACAGGGTCGAGGCCGGTTATTCGAGAAAACATAAATTGGCCAAAGTCGAAACCTTGCAGAATTTGTTCCACTCAGAAATTGGCATAGAAGTGTTTAGTCTAACGATCTTTAACCGAGAAATACCCATAGTCGCACCTTTGAGCCTTTGTACAGAGTCGAAGCTAATAATTCGAGAAAACATAAATTAGCCAAAGTCGAACACTTGCAGAATTTGTTCCACTCAGAAATTGGCATAGAAGTGTTTAGTCTAACGATCTTTAACTGAAAAATACCCATAGTCGCACCTTTGAGCCTTTGTACAGGGTCGAGGCTAATAATTCGAGAAAACATAAATTGGCCAAAGTCGAAACCTTGCAGAATTTGTTCCACTCAGAAATTATCATAGGAGTACTCAGTCTATCGATTTTTAACCGAAAAATACCCATAGTCGCACCTTTGAACCTTTGTACAGGGTCGAGGCTAATAATTCGAGAAACATAAATTGGCCAAATTCGAACACTTGCAGAATTTGTTCCACATCGAAATTGGCATAGAAGTGTTTAGTCTATCGATCTTTAACCGAAAAATACCCATGTTCAAAAAATTATTTTTCAAAAAATCTTTTTTTTCAGATTTATTAAAATTATCGAAAAAAATTGTTTTTCCAAAAAATCTTAAAAAAACTATTTTTTCAAGAAATTTTTAAAAAATTTATTTTCCAAATATTTTCCAAAAATCTTTTTTTCAAAGACCGAACAACCCGAACAAACCATTTAAAAAGTTTCTTTTTTCCAAGGAATGTTCCAAGAAATCTTTTTTCTTCAAAGATTTTATAAAATTAGATTTTACTTCTATCAAAATTTTCTCCAAAAAAAATACTTTTTAGAAAATAAATTTTTGTTAAAACAATTTTATTCGATAATTTTGAACACACAAACACGAACAAACCCAAACCCGAACAAACCCGACAAACCCGAACAAACCCGACAAAAACGAACAAACCCGAACAAGCCCTTTTAAATGAGCCCAAACTCGATGGGTCTAGTAGCATTAGTATTAAGGAAGTTATAGCTTGAATTTTTTTATGATTTTATGATTTTATCGTATTGTACTCGTCGCGATAATTTTGAACAAACCCAAACCCGAACAAACCCGACAAACCCGAACAAGCCCGACAAACCCGAACAAACCCGAACAAACTCGACAAACCCGATCAAACCCTTTAAAAAATGTATTTTTTCCAAGGAATGTTTAAAAAATTAATTTTCGAAATATTTTCCAAAAATCTTTTTTCTCCAAAGATTTTATTTTTCAAAATTTTATCAAAAGAATATTTTTTCCAAAAAATCTTTAAAAAATTATTTTTCCAAGAAATGTTTCAAAAAATCTTTATTTCCAAAGATTTTTAAAATTATCGAAAAAAATAGTTTCCTTAAAAAAATTATTTTTCCGAAGATTTTATTTTTATTTCAAAATTTTCTCCAAATAAATTTCCAAAATTTATTTTTTCAAAATTATCGAATAAAAATTTTTTTCACAAAATCTTTAAAAAAAATTTTTCCAATGTTTAAAAATTAATTTTCGATATAAATATTTTCTTCAATCTTTTTTTCCAAAGATTTTACTTCTATCAAAATTTTCTCCAAAAAAAATATTTTTTAGAAAATAAATTTTTGTTAAAAAAATTTTTTTCGATAATTTTGAACAAACCCGAACAAACCCAAACCCGAACAAGCCCTTTCAAATGAGCCCAAACTCGACGCTTCTAGCATTAGTATTAGGAAGTTATAGCTTGAATTTTTTTATGATTTTATGATTTTATCGTACGTCGCGATAATTTTGAACAAACCCAAACCCAAACCCGACAAAGCAGTAGGCGAAGCAAGTAGGGTGGTTTGAGAGTCGGCGGCAAACTCTGCTGTTCCTAGGGCTTCGAGCGGCTTTTATTCGATCCAGCGGTGGCCGGTGATGCGTCGGGGTAGGGCCGATGGAAAAATCTTTTTTCTCCAAAGATGTTATTTTTCAAAATTTTGTCCGAAAAAATTATTTTTTAGAAAATAAATATTTGTAATAAAAAATTAAGAAATTTCCAAAAAAAATTTAAAAAAATTATATTTTCCAAGAAATGTTTAAAAAATTATTTTTCAATCTTACAAAAATTATTTTTTCAAGAAATTTTTAAAAAATTTATTTTCCAAAAATCTTTTTTTCAGACAACTTTAAAAAGTTTATTTTTTCCAAGGAATGTTTAAAAAATTAATTTTCCAAATATTTTCCAAAAATCTTATTTTCTTCAAAGATTTTATAAAATTATCGAAATAAATTGTTTTTCCAAAAAATCTTTAAAAATTATTTTTCAAAGAAATGTTTCAAAAAATCTTTTTTTCCAAAGATTTTTAAAATTATCGAAAAAAATAGTTTCCTTAAAAAAATTATTTTTCCGAAGATTTTTTTTCTCGAATAACTGGCCTCGACCCTGTATAAAGGCTCAAAGGTGCGACTATGGGTATTTTTCGGTTAAAGATCGATAGACTAAACACTTCTATGCCAATTTCGATTTGGAACAAATTCTGCAAGTGTTCGACTTTGGCCAATTTATGTTTTCTCGAATTATTAGCCTCGACCCTGTACAAAGGCTCAAAGGTGCGACTATGGGTATTTTTCGGTTAAAGGTCGATAGACTAAACACTTCTATGCTAATTTCTGAGTGGAACAAATTCTGCACTTGTTCGACTTTGGCCAATTTATATTTTTCGAATTATTAGCCTCGACCCTGTACAAAGGCTCAAAGGTGCGACTATGGGTATTTTTCGGTTAAAGATCGATAGACTAAACACTTCTATGCCAATTACGATGTGGAACAAATTCTGCAAGGTTTTGACTTTGGCCAATTTATGTTTTCTCGAATAACTGGCCTCGACCCTGTACAAAGGCTCAAAGGTGCGACTATGGGTATTTTTCAGTTAAAGATCGATAGACTAAACACTTCTATGCCAATTTCGATGTGGAACAAATTCTGCAAGTGTTCGAATTTGGCCAATTTATGTTTCTCGAATTATTAGCCTCGACCCTGTACAAAGGTTCAAAGGTGCGACTATGGGTATTTTTCGGTTAAAGATCGATAGACTGAGTACTCCTATGCTAATTTCTGAGTGGAACAAATTCTGCAAGTGTTCGACTTTGGCCAATTTATGTTTTCTCGAATTAATAGCTTCGACCCTGTACAAAGGCTCAAAGGTGCGACTATGGGTATTTTTCGGTTAAAGGTCGATAGACTAAACACTTCTATGCCAATTTCGATGTGGAACAAATTCTGCAAGTGTTCGAATTTGGCCAATTTATGTTTCTCGAATTATTAGCCTCGACCCTGTACAAAGGTTCAAAGGTGCGACTATGGGTATTTTTCGGTTAAAGATCGATAGACTGAGTACTCCTATGATAATTTCTGAGTGGAACAAATTCTGCAAGGTTTCGACTTTGGCCAATTTATGTTTTCTGGAATTATTAGCTTCGACCCTGTACAAAGGCTCAAAGGTGCGACTATGGGTATTTTTCAGTTAAAGATCGATAGACTAAACACTTCTATGCCAATTTCGATGTGGAACAAATTCTGCAAGTGTTCGAATTTGGCCAATTTATGTTTCTCGAATTATTAGCCTCGACCCTGTACAAAGGTTCAAAGGTGCGACTATGGGTATTTTTCGGTTAAAGATCGATAGACTGAGTACTCCTATGCTAATTTCTGAGTGGAACAAATTCTGCAAGTGTTCGACTTTGGCCAATTTATGTTTTCTCGAATTATTAGCTTCGACCCTGTACAAAGGCTCAAAGGTGCGACTATGGGTATTTTTCGGTTAAAGGTCGATAGACTAAACACTTCTATGCCAATTTCGATGTGGAACAAATTCTGCAAGTGTTCGAATTTGGCCAATTTATGTTTCTCGAATTATTAGCCTCGACCCTGTACAAAGGCTCAAAGGTGCGACTATGGGTATTTTTCAGTTAAAGATCGTTAAACTAAACACTTCTATGCCAATTTCTGAGTGGAACAAATTCTGCAAGGTTTCGACTTTGGCCAATTTATGTTTTCTCGAATTATTAGCCTCGACCTTGTACAAAGGCTCAAAGGTGCGACTATGGGTATTTTTCGGTTAAAGATCGATAGACTAAACACTTCTATGCCAATTTCGATGTGGAACAAATTCTGCAAGTGTTCGACTTTGGCGAATTTATGTTTCTCGAATTATTAGCCTCGACCCTGTACAAAGGTTCAACGGTGCGACTATGGGTATTTTTCGGTTAAAGATCGATAGACTGAGTACTCCTATGCTAATTTCTGAGTGGAACAAATTCTGCAAGTGTTCGACTTTGGCCAATTTATGTTTCTCGAATTATTAGCCTCGACCCTGTACAAAGGTTCAAAGGTGCGACTATGGGTATTTTTCGGTTAAAGATCGATTGACTGAGTACTCCTATGCTAATTTCTGAGTGGACCAAATTCTGCAAGTGTTCGACTTTGGCCAATTTATGTTTTCTCGAATTATTAGCTTCGACCCTGTACAAAGGCTCAAAGGTGCGACTATGGGTATTTTTCGGTTAAAGGTCGATAGACTAAACACTTCTATGCCAATTTCGACGTGGAACAAATTCTGCAAGTGTTCGAATTTGGCCAATTTATGTTTCTCGAATTATTAGCCTCGACCCTGTACAAAAGTTCAAAGGTGCGACTATGGGTATTTTTCGGTTAAAGATCGATAGACTGAGTACTCCTATGATAATTTCTGAGTGGAACAAATTCTGCAAGGTTTCGACTTTGGCCAATTTATGTTTTCTCGAATTATTAGCTTCGACCCTGTACAAAGGCTCAAAGGTGCGACTATGGGTATTTCTCGGTTAAAGATCGATAGACTAAACACTTCTATGCCAATTTCGATGTGGAACAAATTCTGCAAGTGTTCGACTTTGGCCAATTTATGTTTCTCGAATTATTAGCCTCGACCCTGTACAAAGGTTCAAAGGTGCGACTATGGGTTTTTTTTCGGTTAAAGGTCGATAGACTAAACACTTCTATGATAATTTCTGAGTGGAACAAATTCTGCAAGGTTTCGACTTTGGCCAATTTATATTTTTCGAATTATTAGCCTCGACCCTTTACAAAGGCTCAAAGGTGCGACTATGGGTTTTTTTCGGTTAAAGGTCGATAGACTAAACACTTCTATGCTAATTTCTGAGTGGAACAAATTCTGCAAGGTTTCGACTTTGGCCAATTTATGTTTTCTCGAATTATTAGCCTCGACCCTTTACAAAGGCTCAAAGGTGCGACTATGGGTATTTTTCGTTTAAAGATCGATAGACTAAACACTTCTATGCCAATTTCGATGTGGAACAAATTCTGCAAGTGTTCGACTTAGGCAAATTTATGTTTTCTCGAATAACTGGTCTCGACCCTGTACAAAAGCTCAAAGGTGCGACTATGGGTATTTTTCAGTTAAAGATCGTTAGACTAAACACTTCTATGCCAATTTCTGAGTGGAACAAATTCTGCAAGGCTTCGACTTTGGCCAATTTATGTTTTCTCGAATAACTGGTCTCGACCCTGTACAAAGGCTCGACTATGGGTATTTTTCAGTTAAAGATCGTTAGACTAAACACTTCTATTCCAATTTCTGAGTGGAACAAATTCTGCAAGGTTTCGACTTTGGCCAATTTATGTTTTCTCGAATAACTGGTCTCGACCCTGTACAAATGCTCAAAGGTGCGACTATGGGTATTTTTCAGTTAAAGGTCGATAGACTGAATACTCCTATGCTAATTTCTGAGTGGAACAAATTCTGCAAGTGTTCGACTTTGGCCAATTTATATTTTTCGAATAATTAGCCTCGACCCTGTACAAAGGCTCAAAGGTGCGACTATGGGTATTTTTCGGTTAAAGGTCGATAGACTAAACACTTCTATGCTAATTTCTGAGTGGAACAAATTCTGCAAGGTTTCGACTTTGGCCAATTTATGTTTTCTCGAATTATTAGCCGCGACCCTGTACAAAGGCTCAAAGGTGAGTCTATGGGTATTTTTCGGTTAAAGGTCGATAGACTAAACACTTCTATGCTAATCCCGATGTGGAACATATTCCGCAAGGTTTCTACTTTGGCCAATTTATGTTTTCTCGAATTATTAGCCTCGACCCTGTACAAAGGTTCAAAGGTGCGACTATGGGTTTTTTTCGGTTAAAGGTCGATAGACTAAACACTTCTATGCTAATCCCGAATATTGAAATAAAAAATAGTAAATATTAAAATAAAAAATAGTAAAATTAGAATGAAAAATAGTAATTATTAAAATAAAAAATAATAAATATTAGAATAAAAAATAATAAATATTAAAATAATATTTTCCAAAAATCTTATTTTAATATTTATTATTTTTTATTCTAATATTTATTATTTTTTATTTTAATATTTACTATTTTTCATTCTAATTTTACTATTTTTTATTTTAATATTTAATATTTTTTATTCTAATATTTATTATTTTTTATTTTAATATTTATTATTATTTATTCTAATATTTACTATTTTTTATTTTAATATTTAATATTTTTTATTCTAATATTTACTATTTTTTATTTTAATATTTACTATTTTTTATTTTAATATTTACTATTTTTTATTCTAATATTTATTATTTTTCATTTTAATATTTATTATTTTTAATTTTAATATTTATTATTTTTTATTCTAATATTTACTATTTTTTATTTTATTATTTACTATTTCTTATTTTAATATTTATTATTTTTTATTCTATATTTATTATTTTTTATTCTAATATTTACTATTTTTTATTTTAATATTTATTATTTTTTATTTTAATATTTATTATTTTTTATTCTAATATTTACTATTTTTTTATTTTATTATTTACTATTTTTTATTTTAATATTTATTATTATAATTTTTTGGAAAAAAAGTTTTTTTGGAAAATAATTTTTTAAAGATTTTTTGGAAAAAATATTCTTTTGAAAAATAAAATCTTTGAAGAAAAAAAGATTTTTGGAAAATATTTCGAAAATTAATTTTTTAAACAGTCCTTGGAAAAAATACATTTTTTAAAGGGTTTGTTCGGGTTTGTCGGGTTTGGGTTTGTTCAAAATTATCGAAAAAAATTTTTTTAACAAAAATTTATTTTCTAAAAAATATTTTTTTTGGAGAAAATTTTGATAGAAGTAAAATCTTTGGAAAAAAAGATTGAAGAAAATATTTATATCGAAAATTAATTTTTAAACATTTAAAAAAATATTTTTTAAAGATTTTGTGAAAAAAAATTTTTTTTCGATAATTTTGAAAAAATAAATTTTGGAAATTTTTTTTGGAGAAAATTGTTGAAATAAAAAAAAAATCTTCGGAAACTAATTTTAAAAATCTTTGGAAAAAAAGATTTTTTGAAACATTTCTTGGAAAAATAATTTTTTAAATATTTTTTGAAAAAATATTCTTTTCGATAATTTTGAAAAAAAATCTTTGAAGAAAAAAGATTTTTGGAAAATATTTCGAAAAATAATTTTTAAACATTCCTTGGAAAAAATAAATTTTTTAAAGGGTTTGTTCGGGTTTGTCGGGTTTGTTCGGGTTTGTTCGGGTTTGTTCGGGTTTGTTCGGGTTTGTTATCGAAAAAAATTTTTTTAACAAAAATTTATTTTCTAAAAAATATTTTTTTTGGAGAAAATTTTGATAGAAGTAAAATCTTTGGAAAAAAAGATTGAAGAAAATATTTATATCGAAAATTAATTTTTAAACATTTAAAAAAATATTTTTTAAAGATTTTGTGAAAAAAAATTTTTTTTCGATAATTTTGAAAAAATAAATTTTGGAAATTTTTTTTGGAGAAAATTGTTGAAATAAAAAAAAAATCTTCGGAAACTAATTTTAAAAATCTTTGGAAAAAAAGATTTTTTGAAACATTTCTTGGAAAAATAATTTTTTAAATATTTTTTGAAAAAATATTCTTTTCGATAATTTTGAAAAAAAATCTTTGAAGAAAAAAGATTTTTGGAAAATATTTCGAAAAATAATTTTTAAACATTCCTTGGAAAAAATAAATTTTTTAAAGGGTTTGTTCGGGTTTGTCGGGTTTGTTCGGGTTTGTTCGGGTTTGTTCGGGTTTGTTCGGGTTTGTTCGGGTTTGTTCGGGTTTGTTCAAAATTATCGCGACGAGTACAATCAACAACTCCTAGAAAACAAGGACAAAGCGCTGTCTTGTGACGTGACGTCATCATCCGTGGTCCTATGATTGCAATATGCAATATAATATTATATGCATTCTGTAGGGGATTTATTTATATTTTGCGTGACTTCTAAAATTACTTATATACACTTCAGACGATCGTTATTTAAATTTTTAAACTTGTATTTAAGTTAATGCGTTAAAGGTTAAAAACGTAAGTTTCGCTTCGAGCGGCTTTTATTCGATCCAACGGTGGCCGGTCATGCGTCGGGGTAGGGCCGATGGAAAAATCTTTTTTCTCCAAAGATGTTATTTTTCAAAATTTTGTCCGAAAAAATTATTTTTTAGAAAATAAATATTTGTAATAAAAAATTAAGAAATTTCCAAAAAATATTTAAAAAAATTATTTTTTCCAAGAAATGTTTAAAAAATTATTTTTCAAAAAATCTTTTTTTTCAGATTTATTAAAATTATCGAAAAAAATTGTTTTTCCAAAAAATCTTAAAAAAACTATTTTTTCAAGAAATTTTTAAAAAATTTATTTTCCAAATATTTTCCAAAAATCTTTTTTTCAAAGACCGAACAACCCGAACAAACCCGACAAACCCGAACAAACCATTTAAAAAGTTTCTTTTTTCCAAGGAATGTTCCAAGAAATCTTTTTTCTTCAAAGATTTTATAAAATTAGATTTTACTTCTATCAAAATTTTCTCCAAAAAAAATACTTTTTAGAAAATAAATTTTTGTTAAAACAATTTTATTCGATAATTTTGAACACACAAACACGAACAAACCCAAACCCGAACAAACCCGACAAACCCGAACAAACCCGACAAAAACGAACAAACCCGAACAAGCCCTTTTAAATGAGCCCAAACTCGATGGGTCTAGTAGCATTAGTATTAAGGAAGTTATAGCTTGAATTTTTTTATGATTTTATGATTTTATCGTATTGTACTCGTCGCGATAATTTTGAACAAACCCAAACCCGAACAAACCCGACAAACCCGAACAAGCCCGACAAACCCGAACAAACCCGAACAAACTCGACAAACCCGATCAAACCCTTTAAAAAATGTATTTTTTCCAAGGAATGTTTAAAAAATTAATTTTCGAAATATTTTCCAAAAATCTTTTTTCTCCAAAGATTTTATTTTTCAAAATTTTATCAAAGGAATATTTTTTCCAAAAAATCTTTAAAAAATTATTTTTCCAAGAAATGTTTCAAAAAATCTTTATTTCCAAAGATTTTTAAAATTATCGAAAAAAATAGTTTCCTTAAAAAAATTATTTTTCCGAAGATTTTATTTTTATTTCAAAATTTTCTCCAAATAAATTTCCAAAATTTATTTTTTCAAAATTATCGAATAAAAATTTTTTTCACAAAATCTTTAAAAAAAATTTTTCCAATGTTTAAAAATTAATTTTCGATATAAATATTTTCTTCAATCTTTTTTTCCAAAGATTTTACTTCTATCAAAATTTTCTCCAAAAAAAATATTTTTTAGAAAATAAATTTTTGTTAAAAAATTTTTTTTCGATAATTTTGAACAAACCCGAACAAACCCAAACCCGAACAAGCCCTTTCAAATGAGCCCAAACTCGACGTTTCTAGCATTAGTATTAGGAAGTTATAGCTTGAATTTTTTTATGATTTTATGATTTTATCGTACGTCGCGATAATTTTGAACAAACCCAAACCCAAACCCGACAAAGCAGTAGGCGAAGCAAGTAGGGTGGTTTGAGAGTCGGCGGCAAACTCTGCTGTTCCTAGGGCTTCGAGCGGCTTTTATTCGATCCAGCGGTGGCCCGTGATGCGTCGGGGTAGGGCCGATGGAAAAATCTTTTTTCTCCAAAGATGTTATTTTTCAAAATTTTGTCCGAAAAAATTATTTTTTAGAAAATAAATATTTGTAATAAAAAATTAAGAAATTTCCAAAAAATATTTAAAAAAATTATATTTTCCAAGAAATGTTTAAAAAATTATTTTTCAATCTTACAAAAATTATTTTTTCAAGAAATTTTTAAAAAATTTATTTTCCAAAAATCTTTTTTTCAGACAGAACTTTAAAAAGTTTATTTTTTCCAAGGAATGTTTAAAAAATTAATTTTCCAAATATTTTCCAAAAATCTTATTTTCTTCAAAGATTTTATAAAATTATCGAAATAAATTGTTTTTCCAAAAAATCTTTAAAAATTATTTTTCAAAGAAATGTTTCAAAAAATCTTTTTTTCCAAAGATTTTTAAAATTATCGAAAAAAAAAGTTTCCTTAAAAAAATTATTTTTCCGAAGATTTTTTTTCTCGAATAACTGGCCTCGACCCTGCACAAAGGCTCAAAGGTGCGACTATGGGTATTTTTCGGTTAAAGATCGATGGACTAAACACTTCTATGCTAATTTCGATGTGGAACAAATTCTGCAAGGTTTCGACTTTGGCCAATTTATGTTTTCTCGAATTATTAGCCTCGACCCTGTACAAAGACTCAAAGGTGCGACTATGGTTATTTTTCGGTTAAAGATCGATAGACTAAACACTTCTATGCCAATTTCGATTTGGAACAAATTCTGCAAGTGTTCGACTTTGGCCAATTTATGTTTTCTCGAATTATTAGCCTCGACCCTGTACAAAGGCTCAAAGGTGCGACTATGGGTATTTTTCAGTTAAAGATCGTTAAACTAAACACTTCTATGCCAATTTCTGAGTGGAACAAATTCTGCAAGGTTTCGACTTTGGCCAATTTATGTTTTCTCGAATTATTAGCATCGACCCTGTACAAAGGCTCAAAGGTGCGACTATGGGTATTTTTCGGTTAAAGGTCGATAGACTAAACACTTCTATGCTAATTTCTGAGTGGAACAAATTCTGCACTTGTTCGACTTTGGCCAATTTATATTTTTCGAATTATTAGCCTCGACCCTGTACAAAGGCTCAAAGGTGCGACTATGGGTATGTTTCGGTTAAAGATCGATAGACTAAACACTTCTATGCCAATTACGATGTGGAACAAATTCTGCAAGGTTTTGACTTTGGCCAATTTATGTTTTCTCGAATAACTGGCCTCGACCCTGTACAAAGGCTCAAAGGTGCGACTATGGGTATTTTTCAGTTAAAGATCGATAGACTAAACACTTCTATGCCAATTTCGATGTGGAACAAATTCTGCAAGTGTTCGAATTTGGCCAATTTATGTTTCTCGAATTATTAGCCTCGACCCTGTACAAAGGTTCAAAGGTGCGACTATGGGTATTTTTCGGTTAAAGATCGATAGACTGAGTACTCCTATGCTAATTTCTGAGTGGAACAAATTCTGCAAGTGTTCGACTTTGGCCAATTTATGTTCTCTCGAATTATTAGCTTCGACCCTGTACAAAGGCTCAAAGGTGCGACTATGGGTATTTTTCGGTTAAAGGTCGATAGACTAAACACTTCTATGCCAATTTCGATGTGGAACAAATTCTGCAAGTGTTCGAATTTGGCCAATTTATGTTTCTCGAATTATTAGCCTCGACCCTGTACAAAGGTTCAAAGGTGCGACTATGGGTATTTTTCGGTTAAAGATCGATAGACTGAGTACTCCTATGATAATTTCTGAGTGGAACAAATTCTGCAAGGTTTCGACTTTGGCCAATTTATGTTTTCTCGAATTATTAGCTTCGACCCTGTACAAAGGCTCAAAGGTGCGACTATGGGTATTTTTCTGTTAAAGATCGATAGACTAAACAATTCTATGCCAATTTCGATGTGGAACAAATTCTGCAAGTGTTCGACTTTGGCCAATTTATGTTTCTCGAATTATTAGCCTCGACCCTGTACAAAGGCTCAAAGGTGCGACTATGGGTATTTTTCAGTTAAAGATCGTTAAACTAAACACTTCTATGCCAATTTCTGAGTGGAACAAATTCTGCAAGGTTTCGACTTTGGCCAATTTATGTTTTCTCGAATTATTAGCCTCGACCCTGTACAAAGGCTCAAAGGTGCGACTATGGGTATTTTTCGGTTAAAGATCGATAGACTGAGTACTCCTATGCTAATTTCTGAGTGGAACAAATTCTGCAAGTGTTCGACTTTGGCCAATTTATGTTTCTCGAATTATTAGCCTCGACCCTGTACAAAGGTTCAAAGGTGCGACTATGGGTATTTTTCGGTTAAAGATCGATTGACTGAGTACTCCTATGCTAATTTCTGAGTGGACCAAATTCTGCAAGTGTTCGACTTTGGCCAATTTATGTTTTCTCGAATTATTAGCCTCGACCCTGTACAAAGGTTCAAAGGTGCGACTATGGGTTTTTTTTCGGTTAAAGGTCGATAGACTAAACACTTCTATGATAATTTCTGAGTGGAACAAATTCTGCAAGGTTTCGACTTTGGCCAATTTATGTTTTCTCGAATTATTAGCTTCGACCCTGTACAAAGGCTCAAAGGTGCGACTATGGGTATTTTTCGGTTAAAGATCGATAGACTAAACACTTCTATGCCAATTTCGATGTGGAACAAATTCTGCAAGTGTTCGACTTTGGCCAATTTATGTTTCTCGAATTATTAGCCTCGACCCTGTACAAAGGTTCAAAGGTGCGACTATGGGTATTTTTCGGTTAAAGATCGATATACTGAGTACTCCTATGCTAATTTCTGAGTGGAACAAATTCTGCAAGTGTTCGACTTTGGCCAATTTATGTTTTCTCGAATTATTAGCTTCGACCCTGTATAAAGGCTCAAAGGTGCGACTATGGGTATTTTTCAGTTAAAGATCGATAGACTAAACACTTTTATGCCAATTTCGATGTGGAACAAATTCTGCAAGTGTTCGACTTTGGCCAATTTATGTTTCTCGAATTATTAGCCTCGACCCTGTACAAAGGTTCAAAGGTGCGACTATGGGTATTTTTCGGTTAAAGATCGATAGACTGAGTACTCCTATGCCAATTTCTGAGTGGAACAAATTCTGCAAGGTTTCGACTTTGGCAAATTTATGTTTTCTCGAATTATTAGCCTCGACACTGTACAAAGGCTCAAAGGTGCGACTATGGGTATTTTTCAGTTAAAGATCGTTAGACTAAACACTTCTATGCCAATTTCTGAGTGGAACAAATTCTGCAAGGTTTCGACTTTGGCCAATTTATGTTTTCTCGAATAACTGGCCTCGACCCTGTACAAAGGCTCAAAGGTGCGACTATGGGTATTTTTCGGTTAAAGATCGATGGACTAAACACTTCTATGCTAATTTCGATGTGGAACAAATTCTGCAAGGTTTCGACTTTGGCCAGTTTATGTTTTCTCGAATTATTAGCCTCGACCCTGTACAAAGACTCAAAGGTGCGACTATGGTTATTTTTCGGTTAAAGATCGATAGACTAAACACTTCTATGCCAATTTCGATGTGGAACAAATTCTGCAAGTGTTCGACTTTGGCCAATTTATGTTTCTCGAATTATTAGCATCGACCCTGTACAAAGGCTCAAAGGTGCGACTATGGGTATTTTTCGGTTAAAGGTCGATAGACTAAACACTTCTATGCTAATTTCTGAGTGGAACAAATTCTGCACTTGTTCGACTTTGACCAATTTATATTTTTCGAATTATTAGCCTCGACCCTGTACAAAGGCTCAAAGGTGCGACTATGGGTATTTTTCGGTTAAAGATCGATAGACTAAACACTTCTATGCCAATTACGATGTGGAACAAATTCTGCAAGGTTTTGACTTTGGCCAATTTATGTTTTCTCGAATAACTGGCCTCGACCCTGTACAAAGGCTCAAAGGTGCGACTATGGGTATTTTTCAGTTAAAGATCGATAGACTAAACACTTCTATGCCAATTTCGATGTGGAACAAATTCTGCAAGTGTTCGAATTTGGCCAATTTATGTTTCTCGAATTATTAGCCTCGACCCTGTACAAAGGTTCAAAGGTGCGACTATGGGTATTTTTCGGTTAAAGATCGATAGACTGAGTACTCCTATGCTAATTTCTGAGTGGAACAAATTCTGCAAGTGTTCGACTTTGGCCAATTTATGTTTTCTCGAATTATTAGCTTCGACCCTGTACAAAGGCTCAAAGGTGCGACTATGGGTATTTTTCGGTTAAAGGTCGATAGACTAAACACTTCTATGCCAATTTCGATGTGGAACAAATTCTGCAAGTGTTCGAATTTGGCCAATTTATGTTCCTCGAATTATTAGCCTCGACCCTGTACAAAGGTTCAAAGGTGCGACTATGGGTATTTTTCGGTTAAAGATCGATAGACTGAGTACTCCTATGATAATTTCTGAGTGGAACAAATTCTGCAAGGTTTCGACTTTGGCCAATTTATGTTTTCTCGAATTATTAGCCTCGACCCTGTACAAAGGCTCAAAGGTGCGACTATGGGTATTTTTCAGTTAAAGATCGTTAGACTAAACACTTCTATGCCAATTTCTGAGTGGAACAACTTCTGCAAGTGTTCGACTTTGGCTAATTTATGTTTTCTCGAATTATTAGCTTCGACTCTGTACAAAGGCTCAAAGGTGCGACTATGGGTATTTCTCGGTTAAAGATCGTTAGACTAAACACTTCTATGCGAATTTCTGAGTGGAACAAATTCTGCAAGGTTTCGACTTTGGCCAATTTATGTTTTCTCGAATAACCGGCCTCGACCCTGTACAAAGGCTCAAAGGTGCGACTATGGGTATTTTTCGGTTAAAGATCGATGGACTAAACACTTCTATGCTAATTTCGATGTGGAACAAATTCTGCAAGGTTTCGACTTTGGCCAGTTTATGTTTTCTCGAATTATTAGCCTCGACCCTGTACAAAGACTCAAAGGTGCGACTATGGTTATTTTTCGGTTAAAGATCGATAGACTAAACACTTCTATGCCAATTTCGATGTGGAACAAATTCTGCAAGTGTTCGACTTTGGCCAATTTATGTTTCTCGAATTATTAGCATCGACCCTGTACAAAGGCTCAAAGGTGCGACTATGGGTATTTTTCGGTTAAAGGTCGATAGACTAAACACTTCTATGCTAATTTCTGAGTGGAACAAATTCTGCACTTGTTCGACTTTGACCAATTTATATTTTTCGAATTATTAGCCTCGACCCTGTACAAAGGCTCAAAGGTGCGACTATGGGTATTTTTCGGTTAAAGATCGATAGACTAAACACTTCTATGCCAATTACGATGTGGAACAAATTCTGCAAGGTTTTGACTTTGGCCAATTTATGTTTTCTCGAATAACTGGCCTCGACCCTGTACAAAGGCTCAAAGGTGCGACTATGGGTATTTTTCAGTTAAAGATCGATAGACTAAACACTTCTATGCCAATTTCGATGTGGAACAAATTCTGCAAGTGTTCGAATTTGGCCAATTTATGTTTCTCGAATTATTAGCCTCGACCCTGTACAAAGGTTCAAAGGTGCGACTATGGGTATTTTTCGGTTAAAGATCGATAGACTGAGTACTCCTATGCTAATTTCTGAGTGGAACAAATTCTGCAAGTGTTCGACTTTGGCCAATTTATGTTTTCTCGAATTATTAGCTTCGACCCTGTACAAAGGCTCAAAGGTGCGACTATGGGTATTTTTCGGTTAAAGGTCGATAGACTAAACACTTCTATGCCAATTTCGATGTGGAACAAATTCTGCAAGTGTTCGAATTTGGCCAATTTATGTTCCTCGAATTATTAGCCTCGACCCTGTACAAAGGTTCAAAGGTGCGACTATGGGTATTTTTCGGTTAAAGATCGATAGACTGAGTACTCCTATGCCAATTTCTGAGTGGAACAAATTCTGCAAGGTTTCGACTTTGGCAAATTTATGTTTTCTCGAATTATTAGCCTCGACACTGTACAAAGGCTCAAAGGTGCGACTATGGGTATTTTTCAGTTAAAGATCGTTAGACTAAACACTTCTATGCCAATTTCTGAGTGGAACAAATTCTGCAAGGTTTCGACTTTGGCCAATTTATGTTTTCTCGAATAACTGGCCTCGACCCTGTACAAAGGCTCAAAGGTGCGACTATGGGTATTTTTCGGTTAAAGATCGATGGACTAAACACTTCTATGCTAATTTCGATGTGGAACAAATTCTGCAAGGTTTCGACTTTGGCCAGTTTATGTTTTCTCGAATTATTAGCCTCGACCCTGTACAAAGACTCAAAGGTGCGACTATGGTTATTTTTCGGTTAAAGATCGATAGACTAAACACTTCTATGCCAATTTCGATGTGGAACAAATTCTGCAAGTGTTCGACTTTGGCCAATTTATGTTTCTCGAATTATTAGCATCGACCCTGTACAAAGGCTCAAAGGTGCGACTATGGGTATTTTTCGGTTAAAGGTCGATAGACTAAACACTTCTATGCTAATTTCTGAGTGGAACAAATTCTGCACTTGTTCGACTTTGACCAATTTATATTTTTCGAATTATTAGCCTCGACCCTGTACAAAGGCTCAAAGGTGCGACTATGGGTATTTTTCGGTTAAAGATCGATAGACTAAACACTTCTATGCCAATTACGATGTGGAACAAATTCTGCAAGGTTTTGACTTTGGCCAATTTATGTTTTCTCGAATAACTGGCCTCGACCCTGTACAAAGGCTCAAAGGTGCGACTATGGGTATTTTTCAGTTAAAGATCGATAGACTAAACACTTCTATGCCAATTTCGATGTGGAACAAATTCTGCAAGTGTTCGAATTTGGCCAATTTATGTTTCTCGAATTATTAGCCTCGACCCTGTACAAAGGTTCAAAGGTGCGACTATGGGTATTTTTCGGTTAAAGATCGATAGACTGAGTACTCCTATGCTAATTTCTGAGTGGAACAAATTCTGCAAGTGTTCGACTTTGGCCAATTTATGTTTTCTCGAATTATTAGCTTCGACCCTGTACAAAGGCTCAAAGGTGCGACTATGGGTATTTTTCGGTTAAAGGTCGATAGACTAAACACTTCTATGCCAATTTCGATGTGGAACAAATTCTGCAAGTGTTCGAATTTGGCCAATTTATGTTCCTCGAATTATTAGCCTCGACCCTGTACAAAGGTTCAAAGGTGCGACTATGGGTATTTTTCGGTTAAAGATCGATAGACTGAGTACTCCTATGATAATTTCTGAGTGGAACAAATTCTGCAAGGTTTCGACTTTGGCCAATTTATGTTTTCTCGAATTATTAGCCTCGACCCTGTACAAAGGCTCAAAGGTGCGACTATGGGTATTTTTCAGTTAAAGATCGTTAGACTAAACACTTCTATGCCAATTTCTGAGTGGAACAAATTCTGCAAGTGTTCGACTTTGGCTAATTTATGTTTTCTCGAATTATTAGCTTCGACTCTGTACAAAGGCTCAAAGGTGCGACTATGGGTATTTCTCGGTTAAAGATCGTTAGACTAAACACTTCTATGCGAATTTCTGAGTGGAACAAATTCTGCAAGGTTTCGACTTTGGCCAATTTATGTTTTCTCGAATAACCGGCCTCGACCCTGTACAAAGGCTCAAAGGTGCGACTATGGGTATTTTTCGGTTAAAGATCGATGGACTAAACACTTCTATGCTAATTTCGATGTGGAACAAATTCTGCAAGGTTTCGACTTTGGCCAATTTATGTTTTCTCGAATTATTAGCCTCGACCCTGTACAAAGACTCAAAGGTGCGACTATGGTTATTTTTCGGTTAAAGATCGATAGACTAAACACTTCTATGCCAATTTCGATTTGGAACAAATTCTGCAAGTGTTCGACTTTGGCCAATTTATGTTTTCTCGAATTATTAGCCTCGACCCTGTACAAAGGCTCAAAGGTGCGACTATGGGTATTTTTCGGTTAAAGGTCGATAGACTAAACACTTCTATGCTAATTTCTGAGTGGAACAAATTCTGCACTTGTTCGACTTTGGCCAATTTATATTTTTCGAATTATTAGCCTCGACCCTGTACAAAGGCTCAAAGGTGCGACTATGGGTATTTTTCGGTTAAAGATCGATAGACTAAACACTTCTATGCCAATTACGATGTGGAACAAATTCTGCAAGGTTTTGACTTTGGCCAATTTATGTTTTCTCGAATAACTGGCCTCGACCCTGTACAAAGGCTCAAAGGTGCGACTATGGGTATTTTTCAGTTAAAGATCGATAGACTAAACACTTCTATGCCAATTTCGATGTGGAACAAATTCTGCAAGTGTTCGAATTTGGCCAATTTATGTTTCTCGAATTATTAGCCTCGACCCTGTACAAAGGTTCAAAGGTGCGACTATGGGTATTTTTCGGTTAAAGATCGATAGACTGAGTACTCCTATGCTAATTTCTGAGTGGAACAAATTCTGCAAGTGTTCGACTTTGGCCAATTTATGTTTTCTCGAATTAATAGCTTCGACCCTGTACAAAGGCTCAAAGGTGCGACTATGGGTATTTTTCGGTTAAAGGTCGATAGACTAAACACTTCTATGCCAATTTCGATGTGGAACAAATTCTGCAAGTGTTCGAATTTGGCCAATTTATGTTTCTCGAATTATTAGCCTCGACCCTGTACAAAGGTTCAAAGGTGCGACTATGGGTATTTTTCGGTTAAAGATCGATAGACTGAGTACTCCTATGCTAATTTCTGAGTGGAACAAATTCTGCAAGTGTTCGACTTTGGCCAATTTATGTTTTCTCGAATTAATAGCTTCGACCCTGTACAAAGGCTCAAAGGTGCGACTATGGGTATTTTTCGGTTAAAGGTCGATAGACTAAACACTTCTATGCCAATTTCGATGTGGAACAAATTCTGCAAGTGTTCGAATTTGGCCAATTTATGTTCCTCGAATTATTAGCCTCGACCCTGTACAAAGGTTCAAAGGTGCGACTATGGGTATTTTTCGGTTAAAGATCGATAGACTGAGTACTCCTATGATAATTTCTGAGTGGAACAAATTCTGCAAGGTTTCGACTTTGGCCAATTTATGTTTTCTCGAATTATTAGCCTCGACCCTGTACAAAGGCTCAAAGGTGCGACTATGGGTATTTTTCAGTTAAAGATCGTTAGACTAAACACTTCTATGCCAATTTCTGAGTGGAACAAATTCTGCAAGTGTTCGACTTTGGCTAATTTATGTTTTCTCGAATTATTAGCTTCGACTCTGTACAAAGGCTCAAAGGTGCGACTATGGGTATTTCTCGGTTAAAGATCGTTAGACTAAACACTTCTATGCGAATTTCTGAGTGGAACAAATTCTGCAAGGTTTCGACTTTGGCCAATTTATGTTTTCTCGAATAACCGGCCTCGACCCTGTACAAAGGCTCAAAGGTGCGACTATGGGTATTTTTCGGTTAAAGATCGATGGACTAAACACTTCTATGCTAATTTCGATGTGGAACAAATTCTGCAAGGTTTCGACTTTGGCCAATTTATGTTTTCTCGAATTATTAGCCTCGACCCTGTACAAAGACTCAAAGGTGCGACTATGGTTATTTTTCGGTTAAAGATCGATAGACTAAACACTTCTATGCCAATTTCGATTTGGAACAAATTCTGCAAGTGTTCGACTTTGGCCAATTTATGTTTTCTCGAATTATTAGCCTCGACCCTGTACAAAGGCTCAAAGGTGCGACTATGGGTATTTTTCGGTTAAAGGTCGATAGACTAAACACTTCTATGCTAATTTCTGAGTGGAACAAATTCTGCACTTGTTCGACTTTGGCCAATTTATATTTTTCGAATTATTAGCCTCGACCCTGTACAAAGGCTCAAAGGTGCGACTATGGGTATTTTTCGGTTAAAGATCGATAGACTAAACACTTCTATGCCAATTACGATGTGGAACAAATTCTGCAAGGTTTTGACTTTGGCCAATTTATGTTTTCTCGAATAACTGGCCTCGACCCTGTACAAAGGCTCAAAGGTGCGACTATGGGTATTTTTCAGTTAAAGATCGATAGACTAAACACTTCTATGCCAATTTCGATGTGGAACAAATTCTGCAAGTGTTCGAATTTGGCCAATTTATGTTTCTCGAATTATTAGCCTCGACCCTGTACAAAGGTTCAAAGGTGCGACTATGGGTATTTTTCGGTTAAAGATCGATAGACTGAGTACTCCTATGCTAATTTCTGAGTGGAACAAATTCTGCAAGTGTTCGACTTTGGCCAATTTATGTTTTCTCGAATTAATAGCTTCGACCCTGTACAAAGGCTCAAAGGTGCGACTATGGGTATTTTTCGGTTAAAGGTCGATAGACTAAACACTTCTATGCCAATTTCGATGTGGAACAAATTCTGCAAGTGTTCGAATTTGGCCAATTTATGTTTCTCGAATTATTAGCCTCGACCCTGTACAAAGGTTCAAAGGTGCGACTATGGGTATTTTTCGGTTAAAGATCGATAGACTGAGTACTCCTATGCTAATTTCTGAGTGGAACAAATTCTGCAAGTGTTCGACTTTGGCCAATTTATGTTTTCTCGAATTAATAGCTTCGACCCTGTACAAAGGCTCAAAGGTGCGACTATGGGTATTTTTCGGTTAAAGGTCGATAGACTAAACACTTCTATGCCAATTTCGATGTGGAACAAATTCTGCAAGTGTTCGAATTTGGCCAATTTATGTTTCTCGAATTATTAGCCTCGACCCTGTACAAAGGTTCAAAGGTGCGACTATGGGTATTTTTCGGTTAAAGATCGATAGACTGAGTACTCCTATGATAATTTCTGAGTAGAACAAATTCTGCAAGGTTTCGACTTTGGCCAATTTATGTTTTCTGGAATTATTAGCTTCGACCCTGTACAAAGGCTCAAAGGTGCGACTATGGGTATTTTTCGGTTAAAGATCGATAGACTAAACACTTCTATGCCAATTTCGATGTGGAACAAATTCTGCAAGTGTTCGACTTAGGCAAATTTATGTTTTCTCGAATAACTGGTCTCGACCCTGTACAAAAGCTCAAAGGTGCGACTATGGGTATTTTTCGGTTAAAGATCGATGGACTAAACACTTCTATGCTAATTTCGATGTGGAACAAATTCTGCAAGGTTTCGACTTTGGCCAATTTATGTTTTCTCGAATAACTGGCCTCGACCCTGTACAAAGGCTCAAAGGTGCGACTATGGGTATTTTTCGGTTAAAGATCGATGGACTAAACACTTCTATGCTAATTTCGATGTGGAACAAATTCTGCAAGGTTTCGACTTTGGCCAATTTATGTTTTCTCGAATTATTAGCTTCGACCCTGTACAAAGGCTCAAAGGTGCGACTATGGGTATTTTTCGGTTAAAGATCGATAGACTAAACACTTCTATGCCAATTTCGATGTGGAACAAATTCTGCAAGTGTTCGACTTTGGCCAATTTATGTATCTCGAATTATTAGCATCGACCCTGTACAAAGGCTCAAAGGTGCGACTATGGGTATTTTTCGGTTAAAGGTCGATAGACTAAACACTTCTATGCTAATTTCTGAGTGGAACAAATTCTGCACTTGTTCGACTTTGGCCAATTTATATTTTTCGAATTATTAGCCTCGACCCTGTACAAAGGCTCAAAGGTGCGACTATGGGTATTTTTCGGTTAAAGATCGATAGACTAAACACTTCTATGCCAATTACGATGTGGAACAAATTCTGCAAGGTTTTGACTTTGGCCAATTTATGTTTTCTCGAATAACTGGCCTCGACCCTGTACAAAGGCTCAAAGGTGCGACTATGGGTATTTTTCAGTTAAAGATCGATAGACTAAACACTTCTATGCCAATTTCGATGTGGAACAAATTCTGCAAGTGTTCGAATTTGGCCAATTTATGTTTCTCGAATTATTAGCCTCGACCCTGTACAAAGGTTCAAAGGTGCGACTATGGGTATTTTTCGGTTAAAGATCGATAGACAGAGTACTCCTATGATAATTTCTGAGTGGAACAAATTCTGCAAGGTTTCGACTTTGGCCAATTTATGTTTTCTCGAATTATTAGCTTCGACCCTGTACAAAGGCTCAAAGGTGCGACTATGGGTATTTTTCGGTTAAAGATCGATAGACTAAACACTTCTATGCCAATTTTGATGTGGAACAAATTCTGCAAGTGTTCGACTTTGGCCAATTTATGTTTCTCGAATTATTAGCCTCGACCCTGTACAAAGGTTCAAAGGTGCGACTATGGGTATTTTTCGGTTAAAGATCGATAGACTGAGTACTCCTATGCCAATTTCTGAGTGGAACAAATTCTGCAAGTGTTCGACTTTGGCCAATTTATGTTTTCTCGAATAACTGGCCTCGACCCTGTACAAAGGCTCAAAGGTGCGACTATGGGTATTTTTCGGTTAAAGATCGACGGACTAAACACTTCTATGCCAATTTCTGAGTGGAACAAATTCTGCAAGGTTTCGACTTTGGCCAATTTATGTTTTCTCGAATAACTGGCCTCGACCCTGTACAAAGGCTCAAAGGTGCGACTATGGGTATTTTTCAGTTAAAGATCGATGGACTAAACACTTCTATGCTAATTTCGATGTGGAACAAATTCTGCAAGTGTTCGACTTTGGCCAATTTATGTTTCTCGAATTATTGCCTCGACCCTGTACAAAGGCTCAAAGGTTCGACTATGGGTATTTTTCGGTTAAAGATCGATAGACTAAACACTTTTATGCCAATTTCTGAGTGGAACAAATTCTGCAAGGTTTCGACTTTGGCAAATTTATGTTTTCTCGAATTATTAGCCTCGACCCTGTACAAAGGCTCAAAGGTGCGACTATGGGTATTTTTCGGGTAAAGATCGGGGAACAAACCCGAAAAATACCCATAGTCGCACCTTTGAGCCTTTGTACAGGGTCGAGGCTAATAATTCGAGAAAACATAAATTGGCCAAAGTCGAAACCTTGCAGAATTTGTTCCACTCAGAAATTATCATAGGAGTACTCAGTCTATCGATCTTTAACCGAAAAATACCCATAGTCGCACCTTTGAGCCTTTGTACAGGGTCGATGCTAATAATTCGAGAAAAAATAAATTGGCCAAAGTCGAAACCTTGCAGAATTTGTTCCACTCAGAAATTGGCATAGAAGTGTTTAGTTTAACGAACTTTAACTGAAAAATACCCATAGTCGCACCTTTGAACCTTTGTACAGGGTCGAGGCTAATAATTCGAGAAAACATAAATTGGCCAAAGTCGAACACTTACAGAATTTGTTCCACATCGAAATTAGCATAGAAGTGTTTAGTCCATCGATCTTTAACCGAAAAATACCCATAGTCGCACCTTTGAGCCTTTGTACAGGGTCGAGACCAGTTATTCGAGAAAACATAAATTGGCCAGTCGAAACCTTGCAGAATTTGTTCCACTCAGAAATTGGCATAGAAGTATTTAGTCTAACGATCTTTAACCGAGAAATACCCATAGTCGCACCTTTGAGCCTTTGTACAGGGTCGAAGCTAATAATTCGAGAAAACATAAATTAGCCAAAGTCGAACACTTGCAGAATTTGTTCCACTCAGAAATTGGCATAGAAGTGTTTAGTCTAACGATCTTTAACTGAAAAATACCCATTGTCGCACCTTTGAGCCTTTGTACAGGGTCGAGGCTAATAATTCGAGAAAACATAAATTTGCCAAAGTCGAAACCTTGCAGAATTTGTTCCACTCAGAAATTGGCATAGGAGTACTCAGTCTATCGATCTTTAACCGAAAAATACCCATAGTCGCACCTTTGAACCTTTGTACAGGGTCGAGGCTAATAATTCGAGAAACATAAATTGGCCAAAGTCGAACACTTGCAGAATTTGTTCCACATCGAAATTGGCATAGAAGTGTTTAGTCTATCGATCTTTAACTGAAAAATACCCAGAGTCGCACCTTTGAGCCTTTATACAGGGTCGAAGCTAATAATTCGAGAAAACATAAATTGGCCAAAGTCGAACAAGTGCAGAATTTGTTCCACTCAGAAATTAGCATAGAAGTGTTTAGTCTATCGACCTTTAACCGAAAAATACCCATAGTCGCACCTTTGAGCCTTTGTACAGGGTCGATGCTAATAATTCGAGAAAACATAAATTGGCCAAAGTCGAAACCTTGCAGAATTTGTTCCACTCAGAAATTGGCATAGAAGTGTTTAGTCTATCGATCTTTAACCGAAAAATACCCATAGTCGCACCTTTGAGCCTTTGTACAGGGTCGAGGCTAATAATTCGAGAAAACATAAATTGGCCAAAGTCGAAACCTTGCAGAATTTGTTCCACTCAGAAATTATCATAGGAGTACTCAGTCTATCGATCTTTAACCGAAAAATACCCATAGTCGCACCTTTGAACCTTTGTACAGGGTCGAGGCCAGTTATTCGAGAAAACATAAATTGGCCAAAGTCAAAACCTTGCAGAATTTGTTCCACATCGTAATTGGCATAGAAGTGTTTAGTCTATCGATCTTTAACCGAAAAATACCCATAGTCGCACCTTTGAGCCTTTGTACAGGAGAAATTGGCATAGAAGTGTTTAGTCTAACGATCTTTAACTGAAAAATACCCATAGTCGCACCTTTGAGCCTTTGTACAGGGTCGAGGCTAATAATTCGAGAAAACATAAATTTGCCAAAGTCGAAACCTTGCAGAATTTGTTCCACTCAGAAATTGGCATAGGAGTACTCAGTCTATCGATCTTTAACCGAAAAATACCCATAGTCGCACCTTTGAACCTTTGTACAGGGTCGAGGCTAATAATTCGAGAAACATAAATTGGCCAAAGTCGAACACTTGCAGAATTTGTTCCACATCGAAATTGGCATAGAAGTGTTTAGTCTATCGATCTTTAACTGAAAAATACCCATAGTCGCACCTTTGAGCCTTTATACAGGGTCGAAGCTAATAATTCGAGAAAACATAAATTGGCCAAAGTCGAACACTTGCAGAATTTGTTCCACTCAGAAATTAGCATAGGAGTACTCAGTCTATCGATCTTTAACCGAAAAATACCCATAGTCGCACCTTTGAACCTTTGTACAGGGTCGAGGCTAATAATTCGAGAAACATAAATTAGCCAAAGTCGAACACTTGCAGAATTTGTTCCACATCGAAATTGGCATAGAAGTGTTTAGTCTATCGATCTTTAACCGAAAAATACCCATAGTCGCACCTTTGAACCTTTGTACAGGGTCGAGGCTAATAATTCGAGAAACATAAATTCGCCAAAGTCGAAACCTTGCAGAATTTGTTCCACTCAGAAATTATCATAGGAGTACTCAGTCTATCGATCTTTAACCGAAAAATACCCATAGTCGCACCTTTGAACCTTTGTACAGGGTCGAGGCCAGTTATTCGAGAAAACATAAATTGGCCAAAGTCAAAACCTTGCAGAATTTGTTCCACATCGTAATTGGCATAGAAGTGTTTAGTCTATCGATCTTTAACCGAAAAATACCCATAGTCGCACCTTTGAGCCTTTGTACAGGGTCGAGGCTAATAATTCGAAAAATATAAATTGGCCAAAGTCGAACAAGTGCAGAATTTGTTCCACTCAGAAATTAGCATAGAAGTGTTTAGTCTATCGACCTTTAACCGAAAAATACCCATAGTCGCACCTTTGAGCCTTTGTACAGGGTCGATGCTAATAATTCGAGAAAACATAAATTGGCCAAAGTCGAAACCTTGCAGAATTTGTTCCACTCAGAAATTGGCATAGAAGTGTTTAGTTTAACGATCTTTAACTGAAAAATACCCATAGTCGCACCTTTGAACCTTTGTACAGGGTCGAGGCTAATAATTCGAGAAACATAAATTGGCCAAAGTCGAACACTTGCAGAATTTGTTCCACATCGAAATTGGCATAGAAGTGTTTAGTCTATCGATCTTTAACTGAAAAATACCCATAGTCGCACCTTTGAGCCTTTATACAGGGTCGAAGCTAATAATTCGAGAAAACATAAATTGGCCAAAGTCGAACACCTGCAGAATTTGTTCCAAATCGAAATTAGCATAGAAGTGTTTAGTCTATCGATCTTTAACCGAAAAATAACCATTGTCGCACCTTTGAGTCTTTGTACAGGGTCGAGGCTAATAATTCGAGAAAACATAAATTGGCCAAAGTCGAAACCTTGCAGAATTTGTTCCACATCGAAATTAGCATAGAAGTGTTTAGTCCATCGATCTTTAACCGAAAAATACCCATAGTCGCACCTTTGAGCCTTTGTACAGGGCTCACTACATCAGTTATTCGAGAAAACATAAATTGGCCAAAGTCGAAACCTTGCAGAATTTGTTCCACATCGTAATTGGCATAGAAGTGTTTAGTCTATCGATCTTTAACCGAAAAATACCCATAGTCGCACCTTTGAGCCTTTGTACAGGGTCGAGGCTAATAATTCGAAAAATATAAATTGGCCAAAGTCGAACAAGTGCAGAATTTGTTCCACTCAGAAATTAGCATAGAAGTGTTTAGTCTATCGACCTTTAACCGAAAAATACCCATAGTCGCACCTTTGAGCCTTTGTACAGGGTCGATGCTAATAATTCGAGAAACATAAATTGGCCAAAGTCGAACACTTGCAGAATTTGTTCCACATCGAAATTGGCATAGAAGTGTTTAGTCTATCGATCTTTAACCGAAAAATACCCATAGTCGCACCTTTGAGCCTTTGTACAGGGTCGAGGCTAATAATTCGAGAAAACATAAATTGGCCAAAGTCGAAACCTTGCAGAATTTGTTCCACTCGGAAATTGGCATAGAAGTGTTTAGTCCATCGATCTTTAACCGAAAAATACCCATAGTCGCACCTTTGAGCCTTTGTACAGGGTCGAGGCCAGTTATTCGAGAAAACATAAATTGGCCAAAGTCGAAACCTTGCAGAATTTGTTCCACTCGGAAATTGGCATAGAAGTGTTTAGTCTAACGATCTTTAACCGAGAAATACCCATAGTCGCACCTTTGAGCCTTTGTACAGGGTCGAAGCTAATAATTCGAGAAAACATAAATTAGCCAAAGTCGAACACTTGCAGAATTTGTTCCACTCAGAAATTGGCATAGAAGTGTTTAGTCTAACGATCTTTAACTGAAAAATACCCATAGTCGCACCTTTGAGCCTTTGTACAGGGTCGAGGCTAATAATTCGAGAAAACATAAATTTGCCAAAGTCGAAACCTTGCAGAATTTGTTCCACTCAGAAATCGGCATAGGAGTACTCAGTCTATCGATCTTTAACCGAAAAATATCCATAGTCGCACCTTTGAACCTTTGTACAGGGTCGAGGCTAATAATTCGAGAAACATAAATTGGCCAAAGTCGAACACTTGCAGAATTTGTTCCACATCGAAATTGGCATAGAAGTGTTTAGTCTATCGATCTTTAACTGAAAAATACCCATAGTCGCACCTTTGAGCCTTTATACAGGGTCGAAGCTAATAATTCGAGAAAACATAAATTGGCCAAAGTCGAACACTTGCAGAATTTGTTCCACTCAGAAATTAGCATAGGAGTACTCAGTCTATCGATCTTTAACCGAAAAATACCCATAGTCGCACCTTTGAACCTTTGTACAGGGTCGAGGCTAATAATTCGAGAAACATAAATTAGCCAAAGTCGAACACTTGCAGAATTTGTTCCACATCGAAATTGGCATAGAAGTGTTTAGTCTATCGATCTTTAACCGAAAAATACCCATAGTCGCACCTTTGAGCCTTTGTACAGGGTCGAAGCTAATAATTCGAGAAAACATAAATTGGCCAAAGTCGAAACCTTGCAGAATTTGTTCCACTCAGAAATTATCATAGAAGTGTTTAGTCTATCGACCTTTAACCGAAAAAAAACCCATAGTCGCACCTTTGAACCTTTGTACAGGGTCGAGGCTAATAATTCGAGAAAACATAAATTGGCCAAAGTCGAACACTTGCAGAATTTGGTCCACTCAGAAATTAGCATAGGAGTACTCAGCCGAAAAATAACCATAGTCGCACCGTTGAACCTTTGTACAGGGTCGAGGCTAATAATTCGAGAAACATAAATTCGCCAAAGTCGAACACTTGCAGAATTTGTTCCACTCAGAAATTATCATAGAAGTGTTTAGTCTATCGACCTTTAACCGAAAAAAAACCCATAGTCGCACCTTTGAACCTTTGTACAGGGTCGAGGCTAATAATTCGAGAAAACATAAATTGGCCAAAGTCGAACACTTGCAGAATTTGGTCCACTCAGAAATTAGCATAGGAGTACTCAGTCAATCGATCTTTAACCGAAAAATACCCATAGTCGCACCTTTGAACCTTTGTACAGGGTCGAGGCTAATAATTCGAGAAACATAAATTGGCCAAAGTCGAACACTTGCAGAATTTGTTCCACTCAGAAATTAGCATAGGAGTACTCAGTCTATCGATCTTTAACCGAAAAATACCCATAGTCGCACCGTTGAACCTTTGTACAGGGTCGAGGCTAATAATTCGAGAAACATAAATTCGCCAAAGTCGAACACTTGCAGAATTTGTTCCACATCGAAATTGGCATAGAAGTGTTTAGTCTATCGATCTTTAACCGAAAAATACCCATAGTCGCACCGTTGAACCTTTGTACAGGGTCGAGGCTAATAATTCGAGAAACATAAATTCGCCAAAGTCGAACACTTGCAGAATTTGTTCCACATCGAAATTAGCATAGAAGTGTTTAGTCCATCGATCTTTAACCGAAAAATACCCATAGTCGCACCTTTGAGCCTTTGTACAGGGTCGAGGCCGGTTATTCGAGAAAACATAAATTGGCCAAAGTCGAAACCTTGCAGAATTTGTTCCACTCAGAAATTGGCATAGAAGTGTTTAGTCTAACGATCTTTAACCGAGAAATACCCATAGTCGCACCTTTGAGCCTTTGTACAGAGTCGAAGCTAATAATTCGAGAAAACATAAATTAGCCAAAGTCGAACACTTGCAGAATTTGTTCCACTCAGAAATTGGCATAGAAGTGTTTAGTCTAACGATCTTTAACTGAAAAATACCCATAGTCGCACCTTTGAGCCTTTGTACAGGGTCGAGGCTAATAATTCGAGAAAACATAAATTGGCCAAAGTCGAAACCTTGCAGAATTTGTTCCACTCAGAAATTATCATAGGAGTACTCAGTCTATCGATTTTTAACCGAAAAATACCCATAGTCGCACCTTTGAACCTTTGTACAGGGTCGAGGCTAATAATTCGAGAAACATAAATTGGCCAAATTCGAACACTTGCAGAATTTGTTCCACATCGAAATTGGCATAGAAGTGTTTAGTCTATCGATCTTTAACCGAAAAATACCCATGTTCAAAAAATTATTTTTCAAAAAATCTTTTTTTTCAGATTTATTAAAATTATCGAAAAAAATTGTTTTTCCAAAAAATCTTAAAAAAACTATTTTTTCAAGAAATTTTTAAAAAATTTATTTTCCAAATATTTTCCAAAAATCTTTTTTTCAAAGACCGAACAACCCGAACAAACCATTTAAAAAGTTTCTTTTTTCCAAGGAATGTTCCAAGAAATCTTTTTTCTTCAAAGATTTTATAAAATTAGATTTTACTTCTATCAAAATTTTCTCCAAAAAAAATACTTTTTAGAAAATAAATTTTTGTTAAAACAATTTTATTCGATAATTTTGAACACACAAACACGAACAAACCCAAACCCGAACAAACCCGACAAACCCGAACAAACCCGACAAAAACGAACAAACCCGAACAAGCCCTTTTAAATGAGCCCAAACTCGATGGGTCTAGTAGCATTAGTATTAAGGAAGTTATAGCTTGAATTTTTTTATGATTTTATGATTTTATCGTATTGTACTCGTCGCGATAATTTTGAACAAACCCAAACCCGAACAAACCCGACAAACCCGAACAAGCCCGACAAACCCGAACAAACCCGAACAAACTCGACAAACCCGATCAAACCCTTTAAAAAATGTATTTTTTCCAAGGAATGTTTAAAAAATTAATTTTCGAAATATTTTCCAAAAATCTTTTTTCTCCAAAGATTTTATTTTTCAAAATTTTATCAAAAGAATATTTTTTCCAAAAAATCTTTAAAAAATTATTTTTCCAAGAAATGTTTCAAAAAATCTTTATTTCCAAAGATTTTTAAAATTATCGAAAAAAATAGTTTCCTTAAAAAAATTATTTTTCCGAAGATTTTATTTTTATTTCAAAATTTTCTCCAAATAAATTTCCAAAATTTATTTTTTCAAAATTATCGAATAAAAATTTTTTTCACAAAATCTTTAAAAAAAATTTTTCCAATGTTTAAAAATTAATTTTCGATATAAATATTTTCTTCAATCTTTTTTTCCAAAGATTTTACTTCTATCAAAATTTTCTCCAAAAAAAATATTTTTTAGAAAATAAATTTTTGTTAAAAAAATTTTTTTCGATAATTTTGAACAAACCCGAACAAACCCAAACCCGAACAAGCCCTTTCAAATGAGCCCAAACTCGACGCTTCTAGCATTAGTATTAGGAAGTTATAGCTTGAATTTTTTTATGATTTTATGATTTTATCGTACGTCGCGATAATTTTGAACAAACCCAAACCCAAACCCGACAAAGCAGTAGGCGAAGCAAGTAGGGTGGTTTGAGAGTCGGCGGCAAACTCTGCTGTTCCTAGGGCTTCGAGCGGCTTTTATTCGATCCAGCGGTGGCCGGTGATGCGTCGGGGTAGGGCCGATGGAAAAATCTTTTTTCTCCAAAGATGTTATTTTTCAAAATTTTGTCCGAAAAAATTATTTTTTAGAAAATAAATATTTGTAATAAAAAATTAAGAAATTTCCAAAAAAAATTTAAAAAAATTATATTTTCCAAGAAATGTTTAAAAAATTATTTTTCAATCTTACAAAAATTATTTTTTCAAGAAATTTTTAAAAAATTTATTTTCCAAAAATCTTTTTTTCAGACAACTTTAAAAAGTTTATTTTTTCCAAGGAATGTTTAAAAAATTAATTTTCCAAATATTTTCCAAAAATCTTATTTTCTTCAAAGATTTTATAAAATTATCGAAATAAATTGTTTTTCCAAAAAATCTTTAAAAATTATTTTTCAAAGAAATGTTTCAAAAAATCTTTTTTTCCAAAGATTTTTAAAATTATCGAAAAAAATAGTTTCCTTAAAAAAATTATTTTTCCGAAGATTTTTTTTCTCGAATAACTGGCCTCGACCCTGTATAAAGGCTCAAAGGTGCGACTATGGGTATTTTTCGGTTAAAGATCGATAGACTAAACACTTCTATGCCAATTTCGATTTGGAACAAATTCTGCAAGTGTTCGACTTTGGCCAATTTATGTTTTCTCGAATTATTAGCCTCGACCCTGTACAAAGGCTCAAAGGTGCGACTATGGGTATTTTTCGGTTAAAGGTCGATAGACTAAACACTTCTATGCTAATTTCTGAGTGGAACAAATTCTGCACTTGTTCGACTTTGGCCAATTTATATTTTTCGAATTATTAGCCTCGACCCTGTACAAAGGCTCAAAGGTGCGACTATGGGTATTTTTCGGTTAAAGATCGATAGACTAAACACTTCTATGCCAATTACGATGTGGAACAAATTCTGCAAGGTTTTGACTTTGGCCAATTTATGTTTTCTCGAATAACTGGCCTCGACCCTGTACAAAGGCTCAAAGGTGCGACTATGGGTATTTTTCAGTTAAAGATCGATAGACTAAACACTTCTATGCCAATTTCGATGTGGAACAAATTCTGCAAGTGTTCGAATTTGGCCAATTTATGTTTCTCGAATTATTAGCCTCGACCCTGTACAAAGGTTCAAAGGTGCGACTATGGGTATTTTTCGGTTAAAGATCGATAGACTGAGTACTCCTATGCTAATTTCTGAGTGGAACAAATTCTGCAAGTGTTCGACTTTGGCCAATTTATGTTTTCTCGAATTAATAGCTTCGACCCTGTACAAAGGCTCAAAGGTGCGACTATGGGTATTTTTCGGTTAAAGGTCGATAGACTAAACACTTCTATGCCAATTTCGATGTGGAACAAATTCTGCAAGTGTTCGAATTTGGCCAATTTATGTTTCTCGAATTATTAGCCTCGACCCTGTACAAAGGTTCAAAGGTGCGACTATGGGTATTTTTCGGTTAAAGATCGATAGACTGAGTACTCCTATGATAATTTCTGAGTGGAACAAATTCTGCAAGGTTTCGACTTTGGCCAATTTATGTTTTCTGGAATTATTAGCTTCGACCCTGTACAAAGGCTCAAAGGTGCGACTATGGGTATTTTTCAGTTAAAGATCGATAGACTAAACACTTCTATGCCAATTTCGATGTGGAACAAATTCTGCAAGTGTTCGAATTTGGCCAATTTATGTTTCTCGAATTATTAGCCTCGACCCTGTACAAAGGTTCAAAGGTGCGACTATGGGTATTTTTCGGTTAAAGATCGATAGACTGAGTACTCCTATGCTAATTTCTGAGTGGAACAAATTCTGCAAGTGTTCGACTTTGGCCAATTTATGTTTTCTCGAATTATTAGCTTCGACCCTGTACAAAGGCTCAAAGGTGCGACTATGGGTATTTTTCGGTTAAAGGTCGATAGACTAAACACTTCTATGCCAATTTCGATGTGGAACAAATTCTGCAAGTGTTCGAATTTGGCCAATTTATGTTTCTCGAATTATTAGCCTCGACCCTGTACAAAGGCTCAAAGGTGCGACTATGGGTATTTTTCAGTTAAAGATCGTTAAACTAAACACTTCTATGCCAATTTCTGAGTGGAACAAATTCTGCAAGGTTTCGACTTTGGCCAATTTATGTTTTCTCGAATTATTAGCCTCGACCTTGTACAAAGGCTCAAAGGTGCGACTATGGGTATTTTTCGGTTAAAGATCGATAGACTAAACACTTCTATGCCAATTTCGATGTGGAACAAATTCTGCAAGTGTTCGACTTTGGCGAATTTATGTTTCTCGAATTATTAGCCTCGACCCTGTACAAAGGTTCAACGGTGCGACTATGGGTATTTTTCGGTTAAAGATCGATAGACTGAGTACTCCTATGCTAATTTCTGAGTGGAACAAATTCTGCAAGTGTTCGACTTTGGCCAATTTATGTTTCTCGAATTATTAGCCTCGACCCTGTACAAAGGTTCAAAGGTGCGACTATGGGTATTTTTCGGTTAAAGATCGATTGACTGAGTACTCCTATGCTAATTTCTGAGTGGACCAAATTCTGCAAGTGTTCGACTTTGGCCAATTTATGTTTTCTCGAATTATTAGCTTCGACCCTGTACAAAGGCTCAAAGGTGCGACTATGGGTATTTTTCGGTTAAAGGTCGATAGACTAAACACTTCTATGCCAATTTCGACGTGGAACAAATTCTGCAAGTGTTCGAATTTGGCCAATTTATGTTTCTCGAATTATTAGCCTCGACCCTGTACAAAAGTTCAAAGGTGCGACTATGGGTATTTTTCGGTTAAAGATCGATAGACTGAGTACTCCTATGATAATTTCTGAGTGGAACAAATTCTGCAAGGTTTCGACTTTGGCCAATTTATGTTTTCTCGAATTATTAGCTTCGACCCTGTACAAAGGCTCAAAGGTGCGACTATGGGTATTTCTCGGTTAAAGATCGATAGACTAAACACTTCTATGCCAATTTCGATGTGGAACAAATTCTGCAAGTGTTCGACTTTGGCCAATTTATGTTTCTCGAATTATTAGCCTCGACCCTGTACAAAGGTTCAAAGGTGCGACTATGGGTTTTTTTTCGGTTAAAGGTCGATAGACTAAACACTTCTATGATAATTTCTGAGTGGAACAAATTCTGCAAGGTTTCGACTTTGGCCAATTTATATTTTTCGAATTATTAGCCTCGACCCTTTACAAAGGCTCAAAGGTGCGACTATGGGTTTTTTTCGGTTAAAGGTCGATAGACTAAACACTTCTATGCTAATTTCTGAGTGGAACAAATTCTGCAAGGTTTCGACTTTGGCCAATTTATGTTTTCTCGAATTATTAGCCTCGACCCTTTACAAAGGCTCAAAGGTGCGACTATGGGTATTTTTCGTTTAAAGATCGATAGACTAAACACTTCTATGCCAATTTCGATGTGGAACAAATTCTGCAAGTGTTCGACTTAGGCAAATTTATGTTTTCTCGAATAACTGGTCTCGACCCTGTACAAAAGCTCAAAGGTGCGACTATGGGTATTTTTCAGTTAAAGATCGTTAGACTAAACACTTCTATGCCAATTTCTGAGTGGAACAAATTCTGCAAGGCTTCGACTTTGGCCAATTTATGTTTTCTCGAATAACTGGTCTCGACCCTGTACAAAGGCTCGACTATGGGTATTTTTCAGTTAAAGATCGTTAGACTAAACACTTCTATTCCAATTTCTGAGTGGAACAAATTCTGCAAGGTTTCGACTTTGGCCAATTTATGTTTTCTCGAATAACTGGTCTCGACCCTGTACAAATGCTCAAAGGTGCGACTATGGGTATTTTTCAGTTAAAGGTCGATAGACTGAATACTCCTATGCTAATTTCTGAGTGGAACAAATTCTGCAAGTGTTCGACTTTGGCCAATTTATATTTTTCGAATAATTAGCCTCGACCCTGTACAAAGGCTCAAAGGTGCGACTATGGGTATTTTTCGGTTAAAGGTCGATAGACTAAACACTTCTATGCTAATTTCTGAGTGGAACAAATTCTGCAAGGTTTCGACTTTGGCCAATTTATGTTTTCTCGAATTATTAGCCGCGACCCTGTACAAAGGCTCAAAGGTGAGTCTATGGGTATTTTTCGGTTAAAGGTCGATAGACTAAACACTTCTATGCTAATCCCGATGTGGAACATATTCCGCAAGGTTTCTACTTTGGCCAATTTATGTTTTCTCGAATTATTAGCCTCGACCCTGTACAAAGGTTCAAAGGTGCGACTATGGGTTTTTTTCGGTTAAAGGTCGATAGACTAAACACTTCTATGCTAATCCCGAATATTGAAATAAAAAATAGTAAATATTAAAATAAAAAATAGTAAAATTAGAATGAAAAATAGTAATTATTAAAATAAAAAATAATAAATATTAGAATAAAAAATAATAAATATTAAAATAATATTTTCCAAAAATCTTATTTTAATATTTATTATTTTTTATTCTAATATTTATTATTTTTTATTTTAATATTTACTATTTTTCATTCTAATTTTACTATTTTTTATTTTAATATTTAATATTTTTTATTCTAATATTTATTATTTTTTATTTTAATATTTATTATTATTTATTCTAATATTTACTATTTTTTATTTTAATATTTAATATTTTTTATTCTAATATTTACTATTTTTTATTTTAATATTTACTATTTTTTATTTTAATATTTACTATTTTTTATTCTAATATTTATTATTTTTCATTTTAATATTTATTATTTTTAATTTTAATATTTATTATTTTTTATTCTAATATTTACTATTTTTTATTTTATTATTTACTATTTCTTATTTTAATATTTATTATTTTTTATTCTATATTTATTATTTTTTATTCTAATATTTACTATTTTTTATTTTAATATTTATTATTTTTTATTTTAATATTTATTATTTTTTATTCTAATATTTACTATTTTTTTATTTTATTATTTACTATTTTTTATTTTAATATTTATTATTATAATTTTTTGGAAAAAAAGTTTTTTTGGAAAATAATTTTTTAAAGATTTTTTGGAAAAAATATTCTTTTGAAAAATAAAATCTTTGGAGGAAAAAGATTATTGGAAAATATTTCGAAAAATAATTTTTAAACATTCCTTGGAAAAAATAATTTTTTAAGATTTTTTGGAAAAACAGTTTTTTGCGATAATTTTATAAAATCTTTGAAGAAAAAAAGATTTTTGGAAAATATTTCGAAAATTAATTTTTTAAACAGTCCTTGGAAAAAATACATTTTTTAAAGGGTTTGTTCGGGTTTGTCGGGTTTGGGTTTGTTCAAAATTATCGAAAAAAATTTTCTAAAAAATATTTTTTTTGGAGAAAATTTTGATAGAAGTAAAATCTTTGGAAAAAAAGATTGAAGAAAATATTTATATCGAAAATTAATTTTTAAACATTTAAAAAAATATTTTTTAAAGATTTTGTGAAAAAAAATTTTTTTTCGATAATTTTGAAAAAATAAATTTTGGAAATTTTTTTTGGAGAAAATTGTTGAAATAAAAAAAAAATCTTCGGAAACTAATTTTAAAAATCTTTGGAAAAAAAGATTTTTTGAAACATTTCTTGGAAAAATAATTTTTTAAATATTTTTTGAAAAAATATTCTTTTCGATAATTTTGAAAAAAAATCTTTGAAGAAAAAAGATTTTTGGAAAATATTTCGAAAAATAATTTTTAAACATTCCTTGGAAAAAATAAATTTTTTAAAGGGTTTGTTCGGGTTTGTCGGGTTTGTTCGGGTTTGTTCGGGTTTGTTCGGGTTTGTTCGGGTTTGTTATCGAAAAAAATTTTTTTAACAAAAATTTATTTTCTAAAAAATATTTTTTTTGGAGAAAATTTTGATAGAAGTAAAATCTTTGGAAAAAAAGATTGAAGAAAATATTTATATCGAAAATTAATTTTTAAACATTTAAAAAAATATTTTTTAAAGATTTTGTGAAAAAAAATTTTTTTTCGATAATTTTGAAAAAATAAATTTTGGAAATTTTTTTTGGAGAAAATTGTTGAAATAAAAAAAAAATCTTCGGAAACTAATTTTAAAAATCTTTGGAAAAAAAGATTTTTTGAAACATTTCTTGGAAAAATAATTTTTTAAATATTTTTTGAAAAAATATTCTTTTCGATAATTTTGAAAAAAAATCTTTGAAGAAAAAAGATTTTTGGAAAATATTTCGAAAAATAATTTTTAAACATTCCTTGGAAAAAATAAATTTTTTAAAGGGTTTGTTCGGGTTTGTCGGGTTTGTTCGGGTTTGTTCGGGTTTGTTCGGGTTTGTTCGGGTTTGTTCGGGTTTGTTCGGGTTTGTTCAAAATTATCGCGACGAGTACAATCAACAACTCCTAGAAAACAAGGACAAAGCGCTGTCTTGTGACGTGACGTCATCATCCGTGGTCCTATGATTGCAATATGCAATATAATATTATATGCATTCTGTAGGGGATTTATTTATATTTTGCGTGACTTCTAAAATTACTTATATACACTTCAGACGATCGTTATTTAAATTTTTAAACTTGTATTTAAGTTAATGCGTTAAAGGTTAAAAACGTAAGTTTCGCTTCGAGCGGCTTTTATTCGATCCAACGGTGGCCGGTCATGCGTCGGGGTAGGGCCGATGGAAAAATCTTTTTTCTCCAAAGATGTTATTTTTCAAAATTTTGTCCGAAAAAATTATTTTTTAGAAAATAAATATTTGTAATAAAAAATTAAGAAATTTCCAAAAAATATTTAAAAAAATTATTTTTTCCAAGAAATGTTTAAAAAATTATTTTTCAAAAAATCTTTTTTTTCAGATTTATTAAAATTATCGAAAAAAATTGTTTTTCCAAAAAATCTTAAAAAAACTATTTTTTCAAGAAATTTTTAAAAAATTTATTTTCCAAATATTTTCCAAAAATCTTTTTTTCAAAGACCGAACAACCCGAACAAACCCGACAAACCCGAACAAACCATTTAAAAAGTTTCTTTTTTCCAAGGAATGTTCCAAGAAATCTTTTTTCTTCAAAGATTTTATAAAATTAGATTTTACTTCTATCAAAATTTTCTCCAAAAAAAATACTTTTTAGAAAATAAATTTTTGTTAAAACAATTTTATTCGATAATTTTGAACACACAAACACGAACAAACCCAAACCCGAACAAACCCGACAAACCCGAACAAACCCGACAAAAACGAACAAACCCGAACAAGCCCTTTTAAATGAGCCCAAACTCGATGGGTCTAGTAGCATTAGTATTAAGGAAGTTATAGCTTGAATTTTTTTATGATTTTATGATTTTATCGTATTGTACTCGTCGCGATAATTTTGAACAAACCCAAACCCGAACAAACCCGACAAACCCGAACAAGCCCGACAAACCCGAACAAACCCGAACAAACTCGACAAACCCGATCAAACCCTTTAAAAAATGTATTTTTTCCAAGGAATGTTTAAAAAATTAATTTTCGAAATATTTTCCAAAAATCTTTTTTCTCCAAAGATTTTATTTTTCAAAATTTTATCAAAGGAATATTTTTTCCAAAAAATCTTTAAAAAATTATTTTTCCAAGAAATGTTTCAAAAAATCTTTATTTCCAAAGATTTTTAAAATTATCGAAAAAAATAGTTTCCTTAAAAAAATTATTTTTCCGAAGATTTTATTTTTATTTCAAAATTTTCTCCAAATAAATTTCCAAAATTTATTTTTTCAAAATTATCGAATAAAAATTTTTTTCACAAAATCTTTAAAAAAAATTTTTCCAATGTTTAAAAATTAATTTTCGATATAAATATTTTCTTCAATCTTTTTTTCCAAAGATTTTACTTCTATCAAAATTTTCTCCAAAAAAAATATTTTTTAGAAAATAAATTTTTGTTAAAAAATTTTTTTTCGATAATTTTGAACAAACCCGAACAAACCCAAACCCGAACAAGCCCTTTCAAATGAGCCCAAACTCGACGTTTCTAGCATTAGTATTAGGAAGTTATAGCTTGAATTTTTTTATGATTTTATGATTTTATCGTACGTCGCGATAATTTTGAACAAACCCAAACCCAAACCCGACAAAGCAGTAGGCGAAGCAAGTAGGGTGGTTTGAGAGTCGGCGGCAAACTCTGCTGTTCCTAGGGCTTCGAGCGGCTTTTATTCGATCCAGCGGTGGCCCGTGATGCGTCGGGGTAGGGCCGATGGAAAAATCTTTTTTCTCCAAAGATGTTATTTTTCAAAATTTTGTCCGAAAAAATTATTTTTTAGAAAATAAATATTTGTAATAAAAAATTAAGAAATTTCCAAAAAATATTTAAAAAAATTATATTTTCCAAGAAATGTTTAAAAAATTATTTTTCAATCTTACAAAAATTATTTTTTCAAGAAATTTTTAAAAAATTTATTTTCCAAAAATCTTTTTTTCAGACAGAACTTTAAAAAGTTTATTTTTTCCAAGGAATGTTTAAAAAATTAATTTTCCAAATATTTTCCAAAAATCTTATTTTCTTCAAAGATTTTATAAAATTATCGAAATAAATTGTTTTTCCAAAAAATCTTTAAAAATTATTTTTCAAAGAAATGTTTCAAAAAATCTTTTTTTCCAAAGATTTTTAAAATTATCGAAAAAAAAAGTTTCCTTAAAAAAATTATTTTTCCGAAGATTTTTTTTCTCGAATAACTGGCCTCGACCCTGCACAAAGGCTCAAAGGTGCGACTATGGGTATTTTTCGGTTAAAGATCGATGGACTAAACACTTCTATGCTAATTTCGATGTGGAACAAATTCTGCAAGGTTTCGACTTTGGCCAATTTATGTTTTCTCGAATTATTAGCCTCGACCCTGTACAAAGACTCAAAGGTGCGACTATGGTTATTTTTCGGTTAAAGATCGATAGACTAAACACTTCTATGCCAATTTCGATTTGGAACAAATTCTGCAAGTGTTCGACTTTGGCCAATTTATGTTTTCTCGAATTATTAGCCTCGACCCTGTACAAAGGCTCAAAGGTGCGACTATGGGTATTTTTCAGTTAAAGATCGTTAAACTAAACACTTCTATGCCAATTTCTGAGTGGAACAAATTCTGCAAGGTTTCGACTTTGGCCAATTTATGTTTTCTCGAATTATTAGCATCGACCCTGTACAAAGGCTCAAAGGTGCGACTATGGGTATTTTTCGGTTAAAGGTCGATAGACTAAACACTTCTATGCTAATTTCTGAGTGGAACAAATTCTGCACTTGTTCGACTTTGGCCAATTTATATTTTTCGAATTATTAGCCTCGACCCTGTACAAAGGCTCAAAGGTGCGACTATGGGTATGTTTCGGTTAAAGATCGATAGACTAAACACTTCTATGCCAATTACGATGTGGAACAAATTCTGCAAGGTTTTGACTTTGGCCAATTTATGTTTTCTCGAATAACTGGCCTCGACCCTGTACAAAGGCTCAAAGGTGCGACTATGGGTATTTTTCAGTTAAAGATCGATAGACTAAACACTTCTATGCCAATTTCGATGTGGAACAAATTCTGCAAGTGTTCGAATTTGGCCAATTTATGTTTCTCGAATTATTAGCCTCGACCCTGTACAAAGGTTCAAAGGTGCGACTATGGGTATTTTTCGGTTAAAGATCGATAGACTGAGTACTCCTATGCTAATTTCTGAGTGGAACAAATTCTGCAAGTGTTCGACTTTGGCCAATTTATGTTCTCTCGAATTATTAGCTTCGACCCTGTACAAAGGCTCAAAGGTGCGACTATGGGTATTTTTCGGTTAAAGGTCGATAGACTAAACACTTCTATGCCAATTTCGATGTGGAACAAATTCTGCAAGTGTTCGAATTTGGCCAATTTATGTTTCTCGAATTATTAGCCTCGACCCTGTACAAAGGTTCAAAGGTGCGACTATGGGTATTTTTCGGTTAAAGATCGATAGACTGAGTACTCCTATGATAATTTCTGAGTGGAACAAATTCTGCAAGGTTTCGACTTTGGCCAATTTATGTTTTCTCGAATTATTAGCTTCGACCCTGTACAAAGGCTCAAAGGTGCGACTATGGGTATTTTTCTGTTAAAGATCGATAGACTAAACAATTCTATGCCAATTTCGATGTGGAACAAATTCTGCAAGTGTTCGACTTTGGCCAATTTATGTTTCTCGAATTATTAGCCTCGACCCTGTACAAAGGCTCAAAGGTGCGACTATGGGTATTTTTCAGTTAAAGATCGTTAAACTAAACACTTCTATGCCAATTTCTGAGTGGAACAAATTCTGCAAGGTTTCGACTTTGGCCAATTTATGTTTTCTCGAATTATTAGCCTCGACCCTGTACAAAGGCTCAAAGGTGCGACTATGGGTATTTTTCGGTTAAAGATCGATAGACTGAGTACTCCTATGCTAATTTCTGAGTGGAACAAATTCTGCAAGTGTTCGACTTTGGCCAATTTATGTTTCTCGAATTATTAGCCTCGACCCTGTACAAAGGTTCAAAGGTGCGACTATGGGTATTTTTCGGTTAAAGATCGATTGACTGAGTACTCCTATGCTAATTTCTGAGTGGACCAAATTCTGCAAGTGTTCGACTTTGGCCAATTTATGTTTTCTCGAATTATTAGCCTCGACCCTGTACAAAGGTTCAAAGGTGCGACTATGGGTTTTTTTTCGGTTAAAGGTCGATAGACTAAACACTTCTATGATAATTTCTGAGTGGAACAAATTCTGCAAGGTTTCGACTTTGGCCAATTTATGTTTTCTCGAATTATTAGCTTCGACCCTGTACAAAGGCTCAAAGGTGCGACTATGGGTATTTTTCGGTTAAAGATCGATAGACTAAACACTTCTATGCCAATTTCGATGTGGAACAAATTCTGCAAGTGTTCGACTTTGGCCAATTTATGTTTCTCGAATTATTAGCCTCGACCCTGTACAAAGGTTCAAAGGTGCGACTATGGGTATTTTTCGGTTAAAGATCGATATACTGAGTACTCCTATGCTAATTTCTGAGTGGAACAAATTCTGCAAGTGTTCGACTTTGGCCAATTTATGTTTTCTCGAATTATTAGCTTCGACCCTGTATAAAGGCTCAAAGGTGCGACTATGGGTATTTTTCAGTTAAAGATCGATAGACTAAACACTTTTATGCCAATTTCGATGTGGAACAAATTCTGCAAGTGTTCGACTTTGGCCAATTTATGTTTCTCGAATTATTAGCCTCGACCCTGTACAAAGGTTCAAAGGTGCGACTATGGGTATTTTTCGGTTAAAGATCGATAGACTGAGTACTCCTATGCCAATTTCTGAGTGGAACAAATTCTGCAAGGTTTCGACTTTGGCAAATTTATGTTTTCTCGAATTATTAGCCTCGACACTGTACAAAGGCTCAAAGGTGCGACTATGGGTATTTTTCAGTTAAAGATCGTTAGACTAAACACTTCTATGCCAATTTCTGAGTGGAACAAATTCTGCAAGGTTTCGACTTTGGCCAATTTATGTTTTCTCGAATAACTGGCCTCGACCCTGTACAAAGGCTCAAAGGTGCGACTATGGGTATTTTTCGGTTAAAGATCGATGGACTAAACACTTCTATGCTAATTTCGATGTGGAACAAATTCTGCAAGGTTTCGACTTTGGCCAGTTTATGTTTTCTCGAATTATTAGCCTCGACCCTGTACAAAGACTCAAAGGTGCGACTATGGTTATTTTTCGGTTAAAGATCGATAGACTAAACACTTCTATGCCAATTTCGATGTGGAACAAATTCTGCAAGTGTTCGACTTTGGCCAATTTATGTTTCTCGAATTATTAGCATCGACCCTGTACAAAGGCTCAAAGGTGCGACTATGGGTATTTTTCGGTTAAAGGTCGATAGACTAAACACTTCTATGCTAATTTCTGAGTGGAACAAATTCTGCACTTGTTCGACTTTGACCAATTTATATTTTTCGAATTATTAGCCTCGACCCTGTACAAAGGCTCAAAGGTGCGACTATGGGTATTTTTCGGTTAAAGATCGATAGACTAAACACTTCTATGCCAATTACGATGTGGAACAAATTCTGCAAGGTTTTGACTTTGGCCAATTTATGTTTTCTCGAATAACTGGCCTCGACCCTGTACAAAGGCTCAAAGGTGCGACTATGGGTATTTTTCAGTTAAAGATCGATAGACTAAACACTTCTATGCCAATTTCGATGTGGAACAAATTCTGCAAGTGTTCGAATTTGGCCAATTTATGTTTCTCGAATTATTAGCCTCGACCCTGTACAAAGGTTCAAAGGTGCGACTATGGGTATTTTTCGGTTAAAGATCGATAGACTGAGTACTCCTATGCTAATTTCTGAGTGGAACAAATTCTGCAAGTGTTCGACTTTGGCCAATTTATGTTTTCTCGAATTATTAGCTTCGACCCTGTACAAAGGCTCAAAGGTGCGACTATGGGTATTTTTCGGTTAAAGGTCGATAGACTAAACACTTCTATGCCAATTTCGATGTGGAACAAATTCTGCAAGTGTTCGAATTTGGCCAATTTATGTTCCTCGAATTATTAGCCTCGACCCTGTACAAAGGTTCAAAGGTGCGACTATGGGTATTTTTCGGTTAAAGATCGATAGACTGAGTACTCCTATGATAATTTCTGAGTGGAACAAATTCTGCAAGGTTTCGACTTTGGCCAATTTATGTTTTCTCGAATTATTAGCCTCGACCCTGTACAAAGGCTCAAAGGTGCGACTATGGGTATTTTTCAGTTAAAGATCGTTAGACTAAACACTTCTATGCCAATTTCTGAGTGGAACAACTTCTGCAAGTGTTCGACTTTGGCTAATTTATGTTTTCTCGAATTATTAGCTTCGACTCTGTACAAAGGCTCAAAGGTGCGACTATGGGTATTTCTCGGTTAAAGATCGTTAGACTAAACACTTCTATGCGAATTTCTGAGTGGAACAAATTCTGCAAGGTTTCGACTTTGGCCAATTTATGTTTTCTCGAATAACCGGCCTCGACCCTGTACAAAGGCTCAAAGGTGCGACTATGGGTATTTTTCGGTTAAAGATCGATGGACTAAACACTTCTATGCTAATTTCGATGTGGAACAAATTCTGCAAGGTTTCGACTTTGGCCAGTTTATGTTTTCTCGAATTATTAGCCTCGACCCTGTACAAAGACTCAAAGGTGCGACTATGGTTATTTTTCGGTTAAAGATCGATAGACTAAACACTTCTATGCCAATTTCGATGTGGAACAAATTCTGCAAGTGTTCGACTTTGGCCAATTTATGTTTCTCGAATTATTAGCATCGACCCTGTACAAAGGCTCAAAGGTGCGACTATGGGTATTTTTCGGTTAAAGGTCGATAGACTAAACACTTCTATGCTAATTTCTGAGTGGAACAAATTCTGCACTTGTTCGACTTTGACCAATTTATATTTTTCGAATTATTAGCCTCGACCCTGTACAAAGGCTCAAAGGTGCGACTATGGGTATTTTTCGGTTAAAGATCGATAGACTAAACACTTCTATGCCAATTACGATGTGGAACAAATTCTGCAAGGTTTTGACTTTGGCCAATTTATGTTTTCTCGAATAACTGGCCTCGACCCTGTACAAAGGCTCAAAGGTGCGACTATGGGTATTTTTCAGTTAAAGATCGATAGACTAAACACTTCTATGCCAATTTCGATGTGGAACAAATTCTGCAAGTGTTCGAATTTGGCCAATTTATGTTTCTCGAATTATTAGCCTCGACCCTGTACAAAGGTTCAAAGGTGCGACTATGGGTATTTTTCGGTTAAAGATCGATAGACTGAGTACTCCTATGCTAATTTCTGAGTGGAACAAATTCTGCAAGTGTTCGACTTTGGCCAATTTATGTTTTCTCGAATTATTAGCTTCGACCCTGTACAAAGGCTCAAAGGTGCGACTATGGGTATTTTTCGGTTAAAGGTCGATAGACTAAACACTTCTATGCCAATTTCGATGTGGAACAAATTCTGCAAGTGTTCGAATTTGGCCAATTTATGTTCCTCGAATTATTAGCCTCGACCCTGTACAAAGGTTCAAAGGTGCGACTATGGGTATTTTTCGGTTAAAGATCGATAGACTGAGTACTCCTATGCCAATTTCTGAGTGGAACAAATTCTGCAAGGTTTCGACTTTGGCAAATTTATGTTTTCTCGAATTATTAGCCTCGACACTGTACAAAGGCTCAAAGGTGCGACTATGGGTATTTTTCAGTTAAAGATCGTTAGACTAAACACTTCTATGCCAATTTCTGAGTGGAACAAATTCTGCAAGGTTTCGACTTTGGCCAATTTATGTTTTCTCGAATAACTGGCCTCGACCCTGTACAAAGGCTCAAAGGTGCGACTATGGGTATTTTTCGGTTAAAGATCGATGGACTAAACACTTCTATGCTAATTTCGATGTGGAACAAATTCTGCAAGGTTTCGACTTTGGCCAGTTTATGTTTTCTCGAATTATTAGCCTCGACCCTGTACAAAGACTCAAAGGTGCGACTATGGTTATTTTTCGGTTAAAGATCGATAGACTAAACACTTCTATGCCAATTTCGATGTGGAACAAATTCTGCAAGTGTTCGACTTTGGCCAATTTATGTTTCTCGAATTATTAGCATCGACCCTGTACAAAGGCTCAAAGGTGCGACTATGGGTATTTTTCGGTTAAAGGTCGATAGACTAAACACTTCTATGCTAATTTCTGAGTGGAACAAATTCTGCACTTGTTCGACTTTGACCAATTTATATTTTTCGAATTATTAGCCTCGACCCTGTACAAAGGCTCAAAGGTGCGACTATGGGTATTTTTCGGTTAAAGATCGATAGACTAAACACTTCTATGCCAATTACGATGTGGAACAAATTCTGCAAGGTTTTGACTTTGGCCAATTTATGTTTTCTCGAATAACTGGCCTCGACCCTGTACAAAGGCTCAAAGGTGCGACTATGGGTATTTTTCAGTTAAAGATCGATAGACTAAACACTTCTATGCCAATTTCGATGTGGAACAAATTCTGCAAGTGTTCGAATTTGGCCAATTTATGTTTCTCGAATTATTAGCCTCGACCCTGTACAAAGGTTCAAAGGTGCGACTATGGGTATTTTTCGGTTAAAGATCGATAGACTGAGTACTCCTATGCTAATTTCTGAGTGGAACAAATTCTGCAAGTGTTCGACTTTGGCCAATTTATGTTTTCTCGAATTATTAGCTTCGACCCTGTACAAAGGCTCAAAGGTGCGACTATGGGTATTTTTCGGTTAAAGGTCGATAGACTAAACACTTCTATGCCAATTTCGATGTGGAACAAATTCTGCAAGTGTTCGAATTTGGCCAATTTATGTTCCTCGAATTATTAGCCTCGACCCTGTACAAAGGTTCAAAGGTGCGACTATGGGTATTTTTCGGTTAAAGATCGATAGACTGAGTACTCCTATGATAATTTCTGAGTGGAACAAATTCTGCAAGGTTTCGACTTTGGCCAATTTATGTTTTCTCGAATTATTAGCCTCGACCCTGTACAAAGGCTCAAAGGTGCGACTATGGGTATTTTTCAGTTAAAGATCGTTAGACTAAACACTTCTATGCCAATTTCTGAGTGGAACAAATTCTGCAAGTGTTCGACTTTGGCTAATTTATGTTTTCTCGAATTATTAGCTTCGACTCTGTACAAAGGCTCAAAGGTGCGACTATGGGTATTTTTCAGTTAAAGATCGTTAGACTAAACACTTCTATGCCAATTTCTGAGTGGAACAAATTCTGCAAGGCTTCGACTTTGGCCAATTTATGTTTTCTCGAATAACTGGTCTCGACCCTGTACAAAGGCTCGACTATGGGTATTTTTCAGTTAAAGATCGTTAGACTAAACACTTCTATTCCAATTTCTGAGTGGAACAAATTCTGCAAGGTTTCGACTTTGGCCAATTTATGTTTTCTCGAATAACTGGTCTCGACCCTGTACAAATGCTCAAAGGTGCGACTATGGGTATTTTTCAGTTAAAGGTCGATAGACTGAATACTCCTATGCTAATTTCTGAGTGGAACAAATTCTGCAAGTGTTCGACTTTGGCCAATTTATATTTTTCGAATAATTAGCCTCGACCCTGTACAAAGGCTCAAAGGTGCGACTATGGGTATTTTTCGGTTAAAGGTCGATAGACTAAACACTTCTATGCTAATTTCTGAGTGGAACAAATTCTGCAAGGTTTCGACTTTGGCCAATTTATGTTTTCTCGAATTATTAGCCGCGACCCTGTACAAAGGCTCAAAGGTGAGTCTATGGGTATTTTTCGGTTAAAGGTCGATAGACTAAACACTTCTATGCTAATCCCGATGTGGAACATATTCCGCAAGGTTTCTACTTTGGCCAATTTATGTTTTCTCGAATTATTAGCCTCGACCCTGTACAAAGGTTCAAAGGTGCGACTATGGGTTTTTTTCGGTTAAAGGTCGATAGACTAAACACTTCTATGCTAATCCCGAATATTGAAATAAAAAATAGTAAATATTAAAATAAAAAATAGTAAAATTAGAATGAAAAATAGTAATTATTAAAATAAAAAATAATAAATATTAGAATAAAAAATAATAAATATTAAAATAATATTTTCCAAAAATCTTATTTTAATATTTATTATTTTTTATTCTAATATTTATTATTTTTTATTTTAATATTTACTATTTTTCATTCTAATTTTACTATTTTTTATTTTAATATTTAATATTTTTTATTCTAATATTTATTATTTTTTATTTTAATATTTATTATTATTTATTCTAATATTTACTATTTTTTATTTTAATATTTAATATTTTTTATTCTAATATTTACTATTTTTTATTTTAATATTTACTATTTTTTATTTTAATATTTACTATTTTTTATTCTAATATTTATTATTTTTCATTTTAATATTTATTATTTTTAATTTTAATATTTATTATTTTTTATTCTAATATTTACTATTTTTTATTTTATTATTTACTATTTCTTATTTTAATATTTATTATTTTTTATTCTATATTTATTATTTTTTATTCTAATATTTACTATTTTTTATTTTAATATTTATTATTTTTTATTTTAATATTTATTATTTTTTATTCTAATATTTACTATTTTTTTATTTTATTATTTACTATTTTTTATTTTAATATTTATTATTATAATTTTTTGGAAAAAAAGTTTTTTTGGAAAATAATTTTTTAAAGATTTTTTGGAAAAAATATTCTTTTGAAAAATAAAATCTTTGGAGGAAAAAGATTATTGGAAAATATTTCGAAAAATAATTTTTAAACATTCCTTGGAAAAAATAATTTTTTAAGATTTTTTGGAAAAACAGTTTTTTGCGATAATTTTATAAAATCTTTGAAGAAAAAAAGATTTTTGGAAAATATTTCGAAAATTAATTTTTTAAACAGTCCTTGGAAAAAATACATTTTTTAAAGGGTTTGTTCGGGTTTGTCGGGTTTGGGTTTGTTCAAAATTATCGAAAAAAATTTTCTAAAAAATATTTTTTTTGGAGAAAATTTTGATAGAAGTAAAATCTTTGGAAAAAAAGATTGAAGAAAATATTTATATCGAAAATTAATTTTTAAACATTTAAAAAAATATTTTTTAAAGATTTTGTGAAAAAAAATTTTTTTTCGATAATTTTGAAAAAATAAATTTTGGAAATTTTTTTTGGAGAAAATTGTTGAAATAAAAAAAAAATCTTCGGAAACTAATTTTAAAAATCTTTGGAAAAAAAGATTTTTTGAAACATTTCTTGGAAAAATAATTTTTTAAATATTTTTTGAAAAAATATTCTTTTCGATAATTTTGAAAAAAAATCTTTGAAGAAAAAAGATTTTTGGAAAATATTTCGAAAAATAATTTTTAAACATTCCTTGGAAAAAATAAATTTTTTAAAGGGTTTGTTCGGGTTTGTCGGGTTTGTTCGGGTTTGTTCGGGTTTGTTCGGGTTTGTTCGGGTTTGTTATCGAAAAAAATTTTTTTAACAAAAATTTATTTTCTAAAAAATATTTTTTTTGGAGAAAATTTTGATAGAAGTAAAATCTTTGGAAAAAAAGATTGAAGAAAATATTTATATCGAAAATTAATTTTTAAACATTTAAAAAAATATTTTTTAAAGATTTTGTGAAAAAAAATTTTTTTTCGATAATTTTGAAAAAATAAATTTTGGAAATTTTTTTTGGAGAAAATTGTTGAAATAAAAAAAAAATCTTCGGAAACTAATTTTAAAAATCTTTGGAAAAAAAGATTTTTTGAAACATTTCTTGGAAAAATAATTTTTTAAATATTTTTTGAAAAAATATTCTTTTCGATAATTTTGAAAAAAAATCTTTGAAGAAAAAAGATTTTTGGAAAATATTTCGAAAAATAATTTTTAAACATTCCTTGGAAAAAATAAATTTTTTAAAGGGTTTGTTCGGGTTTGTCGGGTTTGTTCGGGTTTGTTCGGGTTTGTTCGGGTTTGTTCGGGTTTGTTCGGGTTTGTTCGGGTTTGTTCAAAATTATCGCGACGAGTACAATCAACAACTCCTAGAAAACAAGGACAAAGCGCTGTCTTGTGACGTGACGTCATCATCCGTGGTCCTATGATTGCAATATGCAATATAATATTATATGCATTCTGTAGGGGATTTATTTATATTTTGCGTGACTTCTAAAATTACTTATATACACTTCAGACGATCGTTATTTAAATTTTTAAACTTGTATTTAAGTTAATGCGTTAAAGGTTAAAAACGTAAGTTTCGCTTCGAGCGGCTTTTATTCGATCCAACGGTGGCCGGTCATGCGTCGGGGTAGGGCCGATGGAAAAATCTTTTTTCTCCAAAGATGTTATTTTTCAAAATTTTGTCCGAAAAAATTATTTTTTAGAAAATAAATATTTGTAATAAAAAATTAAGAAATTTCCAAAAAATATTTAAAAAAATTATTTTTTCCAAGAAATGTTTAAAAAATTATTTTTCAAAAAATCTTTTTTTTCAGATTTATTAAAATTATCGAAAAAAATTGTTTTTCCAAAAAATCTTAAAAAAACTATTTTTTCAAGAAATTTTTAAAAAATTTATTTTCCAAATATTTTCCAAAAATCTTTTTTTCAAAGACCGAACAACCCGAACAAACCCGACAAACCCGAACAAACCATTTAAAAAGTTTCTTTTTTCCAAGGAATGTTCCAAGAAATCTTTTTTCTTCAAAGATTTTATAAAATTAGATTTTACTTCTATCAAAATTTTCTCCAAAAAAAATACTTTTTAGAAAATAAATTTTTGTTAAAACAATTTTATTCGATAATTTTGAACACACAAACACGAACAAACCCAAACCCGAACAAACCCGACAAACCCGAACAAACCCGACAAAAACGAACAAACCCGAACAAGCCCTTTTAAATGAGCCCAAACTCGATGGGTCTAGTAGCATTAGTATTAAGGAAGTTATAGCTTGAATTTTTTTATGATTTTATGATTTTATCGTATTGTACTCGTCGCGATAATTTTGAACAAACCCAAACCCGAACAAACCCGACAAACCCGAACAAGCCCGACAAACCCGAACAAACCCGAACAAACTCGACAAACCCGATCAAACCCTTTAAAAAATGTATTTTTTCCAAGGAATGTTTAAAAAATTAATTTTCGAAATATTTTCCAAAAATCTTTTTTCTCCAAAGATTTTATTTTTCAAAATTTTATCAAAGGAATATTTTTTCCAAAAAATCTTTAAAAAATTATTTTTCCAAGAAATGTTTCAAAAAATCTTTATTTCCAAAGATTTTTAAAATTATCGAAAAAAATAGTTTCCTTAAAAAAATTATTTTTCCGAAGATTTTATTTTTATTTCAAAATTTTCTCCAAATAAATTTCCAAAATTTATTTTTTCAAAATTATCGAATAAAAATTTTTTTCACAAAATCTTTAAAAAAAATTTTTCCAATGTTTAAAAATTAATTTTCGATATAAATATTTTCTTCAATCTTTTTTTCCAAAGATTTTACTTCTATCAAAATTTTCTCCAAAAAAAATATTTTTTAGAAAATAAATTTTTGTTAAAAAATTTTTTTTCGATAATTTTGAACAAACCCGAACAAACCCAAACCCGAACAAGCCCTTTCAAATGAGCCCAAACTCGACGTTTCTAGCATTAGTATTAGGAAGTTATAGCTTGAATTTTTTTATGATTTTATGATTTTATCGTACGTCGCGATAATTTTGAACAAACCCAAACCCAAACCCGACAAAGCAGTAGGCGAAGCAAGTAGGGTGGTTTGAGAGTCGGCGGCAAACTCTGCTGTTCCTAGGGCTTCGAGCGGCTTTTATTCGATCCAGCGGTGGCCCGTGATGCGTCGGGGTAGGGCCGATGGAAAAATCTTTTTTCTCCAAAGATGTTATTTTTCAAAATTTTGTCCGAAAAAATTATTTTTTAGAAAATAAATATTTGTAATAAAAAATTAAGAAATTTCCAAAAAATATTTAAAAAAATTATATTTTCCAAGAAATGTTTAAAAAATTATTTTTCAATCTTACAAAAATTATTTTTTCAAGAAATTTTTAAAAAATTTATTTTCCAAAAATCTTTTTTTCAGACAGAACTTTAAAAAGTTTATTTTTTCCAAGGAATGTTTAAAAAATTAATTTTCCAAATATTTTCCAAAAATCTTATTTTCTTCAAAGATTTTATAAAATTATCGAAATAAATTGTTTTTCCAAAAAATCTTTAAAAATTATTTTTCAAAGAAATGTTTCAAAAAATCTTTTTTTCCAAAGATTTTTAAAATTATCGAAAAAAAAAGTTTCCTTAAAAAAATTATTTTTCCGAAGATTTTTTTTCTCGAATAACTGGCCTCGACCCTGCACAAAGGCTCAAAGGTGCGACTATGGGTATTTTTCGGTTAAAGATCGATGGACTAAACACTTCTATGCTAATTTCGATGTGGAACAAATTCTGCAAGGTTTCGACTTTGGCCAATTTATGTTTTCTCGAATTATTAGCCTCGACCCTGTACAAAGACTCAAAGGTGCGACTATGGTTATTTTTCGGTTAAAGATCGATAGACTAAACACTTCTATGCCAATTTCGATTTGGAACAAATTCTGCAAGTGTTCGACTTTGGCCAATTTATGTTTTCTCGAATTATTAGCCTCGACCCTGTACAAAGGCTCAAAGGTGCGACTATGGGTATTTTTCAGTTAAAGATCGTTAAACTAAACACTTCTATGCCAATTTCTGAGTGGAACAAATTCTGCAAGGTTTCGACTTTGGCCAATTTATGTTTTCTCGAATTATTAGCATCGACCCTGTACAAAGGCTCAAAGGTGCGACTATGGGTATTTTTCGGTTAAAGGTCGATAGACTAAACACTTCTATGCTAATTTCTGAGTGGAACAAATTCTGCACTTGTTCGACTTTGGCCAATTTATATTTTTCGAATTATTAGCCTCGACCCTGTACAAAGGCTCAAAGGTGCGACTATGGGTATGTTTCGGTTAAAGATCGATAGACTAAACACTTCTATGCCAATTACGATGTGGAACAAATTCTGCAAGGTTTTGACTTTGGCCAATTTATGTTTTCTCGAATAACTGGCCTCGACCCTGTACAAAGGCTCAAAGGTGCGACTATGGGTATTTTTCAGTTAAAGATCGATAGACTAAACACTTCTATGCCAATTTCGATGTGGAACAAATTCTGCAAGTGTTCGAATTTGGCCAATTTATGTTTCTCGAATTATTAGCCTCGACCCTGTACAAAGGTTCAAAGGTGCGACTATGGGTATTTTTCGGTTAAAGATCGATAGACTGAGTACTCCTATGCTAATTTCTGAGTGGAACAAATTCTGCAAGTGTTCGACTTTGGCCAATTTATGTTCTCTCGAATTATTAGCTTCGACCCTGTACAAAGGCTCAAAGGTGCGACTATGGGTATTTTTCGGTTAAAGGTCGATAGACTAAACACTTCTATGCCAATTTCGATGTGGAACAAATTCTGCAAGTGTTCGAATTTGGCCAATTTATGTTTCTCGAATTATTAGCCTCGACCCTGTACAAAGGTTCAAAGGTGCGACTATGGGTATTTTTCGGTTAAAGATCGATAGACTGAGTACTCCTATGATAATTTCTGAGTGGAACAAATTCTGCAAGGTTTCGACTTTGGCCAATTTATGTTTTCTCGAATTATTAGCTTCGACCCTGTACAAAGGCTCAAAGGTGCGACTATGGGTATTTTTCTGTTAAAGATCGATAGACTAAACAATTCTATGCCAATTTCGATGTGGAACAAATTCTGCAAGTGTTCGACTTTGGCCAATTTATGTTTCTCGAATTATTAGCCTCGACCCTGTACAAAGGCTCAAAGGTGCGACTATGGGTATTTTTCAGTTAAAGATCGTTAAACTAAACACTTCTATGCCAATTTCTGAGTGGAACAAATTCTGCAAGGTTTCGACTTTGGCCAATTTATGTTTTCTCGAATTATTAGCCTCGACCCTGTACAAAGGCTCAAAGGTGCGACTATGGGTATTTTTCGGTTAAAGATCGATAGACTGAGTACTCCTATGCTAATTTCTGAGTGGAACAAATTCTGCAAGTGTTCGACTTTGGCCAATTTATGTTTCTCGAATTATTAGCCTCGACCCTGTACAAAGGTTCAAAGGTGCGACTATGGGTATTTTTCGGTTAAAGATCGATTGACTGAGTACTCCTATGCTAATTTCTGAGTGGACCAAATTCTGCAAGTGTTCGACTTTGGCCAATTTATGTTTTCTCGAATTATTAGCCTCGACCCTGTACAAAGGTTCAAAGGTGCGACTATGGGTTTTTTTTCGGTTAAAGGTCGATAGACTAAACACTTCTATGATAATTTCTGAGTGGAACAAATTCTGCAAGGTTTCGACTTTGGCCAATTTATGTTTTCTCGAATTATTAGCTTCGACCCTGTACAAAGGCTCAAAGGTGCGACTATGGGTATTTTTCGGTTAAAGATCGATAGACTAAACACTTCTATGCCAATTTCGATGTGGAACAAATTCTGCAAGTGTTCGACTTTGGCCAATTTATGTTTCTCGAATTATTAGCCTCGACCCTGTACAAAGGTTCAAAGGTGCGACTATGGGTATTTTTCGGTTAAAGATCGATATACTGAGTACTCCTATGCTAATTTCTGAGTGGAACAAATTCTGCAAGTGTTCGACTTTGGCCAATTTATGTTTTCTCGAATTATTAGCTTCGACCCTGTATAAAGGCTCAAAGGTGCGACTATGGGTATTTTTCAGTTAAAGATCGATAGACTAAACACTTTTATGCCAATTTCGATGTGGAACAAATTCTGCAAGTGTTCGACTTTGGCCAATTTATGTTTCTCGAATTATTAGCCTCGACCCTGTACAAAGGTTCAAAGGTGCGACTATGGGTATTTTTCGGTTAAAGATCGATAGACTGAGTACTCCTATGCCAATTTCTGAGTGGAACAAATTCTGCAAGGTTTCGACTTTGGCAAATTTATGTTTTCTCGAATTATTAGCCTCGACACTGTACAAAGGCTCAAAGGTGCGACTATGGGTATTTTTCAGTTAAAGATCGTTAGACTAAACACTTCTATGCCAATTTCTGAGTGGAACAAATTCTGCAAGGTTTCGACTTTGGCCAATTTATGTTTTCTCGAATAACTGGCCTCGACCCTGTACAAAGGCTCAAAGGTGCGACTATGGGTATTTTTCGGTTAAAGATCGATGGACTAAACACTTCTATGCTAATTTCGATGTGGAACAAATTCTGCAAGGTTTCGACTTTGGCCAGTTTATGTTTTCTCGAATTATTAGCCTCGACCCTGTACAAAGACTCAAAGGTGCGACTATGGTTATTTTTCGGTTAAAGATCGATAGACTAAACACTTCTATGCCAATTTCGATGTGGAACAAATTCTGCAAGTGTTCGACTTTGGCCAATTTATGTTTCTCGAATTATTAGCATCGACCCTGTACAAAGGCTCAAAGGTGCGACTATGGGTATTTTTCGGTTAAAGGTCGATAGACTAAACACTTCTATGCTAATTTCTGAGTGGAACAAATTCTGCACTTGTTCGACTTTGACCAATTTATATTTTTCGAATTATTAGCCTCGACCCTGTACAAAGGCTCAAAGGTGCGACTATGGGTATTTTTCGGTTAAAGATCGATAGACTAAACACTTCTATGCCAATTACGATGTGGAACAAATTCTGCAAGGTTTTGACTTTGGCCAATTTATGTTTTCTCGAATAACTGGCCTCGACCCTGTACAAAGGCTCAAAGGTGCGACTATGGGTATTTTTCAGTTAAAGATCGATAGACTAAACACTTCTATGCCAATTTCGATGTGGAACAAATTCTGCAAGTGTTCGAATTTGGCCAATTTATGTTTCTCGAATTATTAGCCTCGACCCTGTACAAAGGTTCAAAGGTGCGACTATGGGTATTTTTCGGTTAAAGATCGATAGACTGAGTACTCCTATGCTAATTTCTGAGTGGAACAAATTCTGCAAGTGTTCGACTTTGGCCAATTTATGTTTTCTCGAATTATTAGCTTCGACCCTGTACAAAGGCTCAAAGGTGCGACTATGGGTATTTTTCGGTTAAAGGTCGATAGACTAAACACTTCTATGCCAATTTCGATGTGGAACAAATTCTGCAAGTGTTCGAATTTGGCCAATTTATGTTCCTCGAATTATTAGCCTCGACCCTGTACAAAGGTTCAAAGGTGCGACTATGGGTATTTTTCGGTTAAAGATCGATAGACTGAGTACTCCTATGATAATTTCTGAGTGGAACAAATTCTGCAAGGTTTCGACTTTGGCCAATTTATGTTTTCTCGAATTATTAGCCTCGACCCTGTACAAAGGCTCAAAGGTGCGACTATGGGTATTTTTCAGTTAAAGATCGTTAGACTAAACACTTCTATGCCAATTTCTGAGTGGAACAACTTCTGCAAGTGTTCGACTTTGGCTAATTTATGTTTTCTCGAATTATTAGCTTCGACTCTGTACAAAGGCTCAAAGGTGCGACTATGGGTATTTCTCGGTTAAAGATCGTTAGACTAAACACTTCTATGCGAATTTCTGAGTGGAACAAATTCTGCAAGGTTTCGACTTTGGCCAATTTATGTTTTCTCGAATAACCGGCCTCGACCCTGTACAAAGGCTCAAAGGTGCGACTATGGGTATTTTTCGGTTAAAGATCGATGGACTAAACACTTCTATGCTAATTTCGATGTGGAACAAATTCTGCAAGGTTTCGACTTTGGCCAGTTTATGTTTTCTCGAATTATTAGCCTCGACCCTGTACAAAGACTCAAAGGTGCGACTATGGTTATTTTTCGGTTAAAGATCGATAGACTAAACACTTCTATGCCAATTTCGATGTGGAACAAATTCTGCAAGTGTTCGACTTTGGCCAATTTATGTTTCTCGAATTATTAGCATCGACCCTGTACAAAGGCTCAAAGGTGCGACTATGGGTATTTTTCGGTTAAAGGTCGATAGACTAAACACTTCTATGCTAATTTCTGAGTGGAACAAATTCTGCACTTGTTCGACTTTGACCAATTTATATTTTTCGAATTATTAGCCTCGACCCTGTACAAAGGCTCAAAGGTGCGACTATGGGTATTTTTCGGTTAAAGATCGATAGACTAAACACTTCTATGCCAATTACGATGTGGAACAAATTCTGCAAGGTTTTGACTTTGGCCAATTTATGTTTTCTCGAATAACTGGCCTCGACCCTGTACAAAGGCTCAAAGGTGCGACTATGGGTATTTTTCAGTTAAAGATCGATAGACTAAACACTTCTATGCCAATTTCGATGTGGAACAAATTCTGCAAGTGTTCGAATTTGGCCAATTTATGTTTCTCGAATTATTAGCCTCGACCCTGTACAAAGGTTCAAAGGTGCGACTATGGGTATTTTTCGGTTAAAGATCGATAGACTGAGTACTCCTATGCTAATTTCTGAGTGGAACAAATTCTGCAAGTGTTCGACTTTGGCCAATTTATGTTTTCTCGAATTATTAGCTTCGACCCTGTACAAAGGCTCAAAGGTGCGACTATGGGTATTTTTCGGTTAAAGGTCGATAGACTAAACACTTCTATGCCAATTTCGATGTGGAACAAATTCTGCAAGTGTTCGAATTTGGCCAATTTATGTTCCTCGAATTATTAGCCTCGACCCTGTACAAAGGTTCAAAGGTGCGACTATGGGTATTTTTCGGTTAAAGATCGATAGACTGAGTACTCCTATGCCAATTTCTGAGTGGAACAAATTCTGCAAGGTTTCGACTTTGGCAAATTTATGTTTTCTCGAATTATTAGCCTCGACACTGTACAAAGGCTCAAAGGTGCGACTATGGGTATTTTTCAGTTAAAGATCGTTAGACTAAACACTTCTATGCCAATTTCTGAGTGGAACAAATTCTGCAAGGTTTCGACTTTGGCCAATTTATGTTTTCTCGAATAACTGGCCTCGACCCTGTACAAAGGCTCAAAGGTGCGACTATGGGTATTTTTCGGTTAAAGATCGATGGACTAAACACTTCTATGCTAATTTCGATGTGGAACAAATTCTGCAAGGTTTCGACTTTGGCCAGTTTATGTTTTCTCGAATTATTAGCCTCGACCCTGTACAAAGACTCAAAGGTGCGACTATGGTTATTTTTCGGTTAAAGATCGATAGACTAAACACTTCTATGCCAATTTCGATGTGGAACAAATTCTGCAAGTGTTCGACTTTGGCCAATTTATGTTTCTCGAATTATTAGCATCGACCCTGTACAAAGGCTCAAAGGTGCGACTATGGGTATTTTTCGGTTAAAGGTCGATAGACTAAACACTTCTATGCTAATTTCTGAGTGGAACAAATTCTGCACTTGTTCGACTTTGACCAATTTATATTTTTCGAATTATTAGCCTCGACCCTGTACAAAGGCTCAAAGGTGCGACTATGGGTATTTTTCGGTTAAAGATCGATAGACTAAACACTTCTATGCCAATTACGATGTGGAACAAATTCTGCAAGGTTTTGACTTTGGCCAATTTATGTTTTCTCGAATAACTGGCCTCGACCCTGTACAAAGGCTCAAAGGTGCGACTATGGGTATTTTTCAGTTAAAGATCGATAGACTAAACACTTCTATGCCAATTTCGATGTGGAACAAATTCTGCAAGTGTTCGAATTTGGCCAATTTATGTTTCTCGAATTATTAGCCTCGACCCTGTACAAAGGTTCAAAGGTGCGACTATGGGTATTTTTCGGTTAAAGATCGATAGACTGAGTACTCCTATGCTAATTTCTGAGTGGAACAAATTCTGCAAGTGTTCGACTTTGGCCAATTTATGTTTTCTCGAATTATTAGCTTCGACCCTGTACAAAGGCTCAAAGGTGCGACTATGGGTATTTTTCGGTTAAAGGTCGATAGACTAAACACTTCTATGCCAATTTCGATGTGGAACAAATTCTGCAAGTGTTCGAATTTGGCCAATTTATGTTCCTCGAATTATTAGCCTCGACCCTGTACAAAGGTTCAAAGGTGCGACTATGGGTATTTTTCGGTTAAAGATCGATAGACTGAGTACTCCTATGATAATTTCTGAGTGGAACAAATTCTGCAAGGTTTCGACTTTGGCCAATTTATGTTTTCTCGAATTATTAGCCTCGACCCTGTACAAAGGCTCAAAGGTGCGACTATGGGTATTTTTCAGTTAAAGATCGTTAGACTAAACACTTCTATGCCAATTTCTGAGTGGAACAAATTCTGCAAGTGTTCGACTTTGGCTAATTTATGTTTTCTCGAATTATTAGCTTCGACTCTGTACAAAGGCTCAAAGGTGCGACTATGGGTATTTCTCGGTTAAAGATCGTTAGACTAAACACTTCTATGCGAATTTCTGAGTGGAACAAATTCTGCAAGGTTTCGACTTTGGCCAATTTATGTTTTCTCGAATAACCGGCCTCGACCCTGTACAAAGGCTCAAAGGTGCGACTATGGGTATTTTTCGGTTAAAGATCGATGGACTAAACACTTCTATGCTAATTTCGATGTGGAACAAATTCTGCAAGGTTTCGACTTTGGCCAATTTATGTTTTCTCGAATTATTAGCCTCGACCCTGTACAAAGACTCAAAGGTGCGACTATGGTTATTTTTCGGTTAAAGATCGATAGACTAAACACTTCTATGCCAATTTCGATTTGGAACAAATTCTGCAAGTGTTCGACTTTGGCCAATTTATGTTTTCTCGAATTATTAGCCTCGACCCTGTACAAAGGCTCAAAGGTGCGACTATGGGTATTTTTCGGTTAAAGGTCGATAGACTAAACACTTCTATGCTAATTTCTGAGTGGAACAAATTCTGCACTTGTTCGACTTTGGCCAATTTATATTTTTCGAATTATTAGCCTCGACCCTGTACAAAGGCTCAAAGGTGCGACTATGGGTATTTTTCGGTTAAAGATCGATAGACTAAACACTTCTATGCCAATTACGATGTGGAACAAATTCTGCAAGGTTTTGACTTTGGCCAATTTATGTTTTCTCGAATAACTGGCCTCGACCCTGTACAAAGGCTCAAAGGTGCGACTATGGGTATTTTTCAGTTAAAGATCGATAGACTAAACACTTCTATGCCAATTTCGATGTGGAACAAATTCTGCAAGTGTTCGAATTTGGCCAATTTATGTTTCTCGAATTATTAGCCTCGACCCTGTACAAAGGTTCAAAGGTGCGACTATGGGTATTTTTCGGTTAAAGATCGATAGACTGAGTACTCCTATGCTAATTTCTGAGTGGAACAAATTCTGCAAGTGTTCGACTTTGGCCAATTTATGTTTTCTCGAATTAATAGCTTCGACCCTGTACAAAGGCTCAAAGGTGCGACTATGGGTATTTTTCGGTTAAAGGTCGATAGACTAAACACTTCTATGCCAATTTCGATGTGGAACAAATTCTGCAAGTGTTCGAATTTGGCCAATTTATGTTTCTCGAATTATTAGCCTCGACCCTGTACAAAGGTTCAAAGGTGCGACTATGGGTATTTTTCGGTTAAAGATCGATAGACTGAGTACTCCTATGCTAATTTCTGAGTGGAACAAATTCTGCAAGTGTTCGACTTTGGCCAATTTATGTTTTCTCGAATTAATAGCTTCGACCCTGTACAAAGGCTCAAAGGTGCGACTATGGGTATTTTTCGGTTAAAGGTCGATAGACTAAACACTTCTATGCCAATTTCGATGTGGAACAAATTCTGCAAGTGTTCGAATTTGGCCAATTTATGTTCCTCGAATTATTAGCCTCGACACTGTACAAAGGTTCAAAGGTGCGACTATGGGTATTTTTCGGTTAAAGATCGATAGACTGAGTACTCCTATGATAATTTCTGAGTGGAACAAATTCTGCAAGGTTTCGACTTTGGCCAATTTATGTTTTCTCGAATTATTAGCCTCGACCCTGTACAAAGGCTCAAAGGTGCGACTATGGGTATTTTTCAGTTAAAGATCGTTAGACTAAACACTTCTATGCCAATTTCTGAGTGGAACAAATTCTGCAAGTGTTCGACTTTGGCTAATTTATGTTTTCTCGAATTATTAGCTTCGACTCTGTACAAAGGCTCAAAGGTGCGACTATGGGTATTTCTCGGTTAAAGATCGTTAGACTAAACACTTCTATGCGAATTTCTGAGTGGAACAAATTCTGCAAGGTTTCGACTTTGGCCAATTTATGTTTTCTCGAATAACCGGCCTCGACCCTGTACAAAGGCTCAAAGGTGCGACTATGGGTATTTTTCGGTTAAAGATCGATGGACTAAACACTTCTATGCTAATTTCGATGTGGAACAAATTCTGCAAGGTTTCGACTTTGGCCAATTTATGTTTTCTCGAATTATTAGCCTCGACCCTGTACAAAGACTCAAAGGTGCGACTATGGTTATTTTTCGGTTAAAGATCGATAGACTAAACACTTCTATGCCAATTTCGATTTGGAACAAATTCTGCAAGTGTTCGACTTTGGCCAATTTATGTTTTCTCGAATTATTAGCCTCGACCCTGTACAAAGGCTCAAAGGTGCGACTATGGGTATTTTTCGGTTAAAGGTCGATAGACTAAACACTTCTATGCTAATTTCTGAGTGGAACAAATTCTGCACTTGTTCGACTTTGGCCAATTTATATTTTTCGAATTATTAGCCTCGACCCTGTACAAAGGCTCAAAGGTGCGACTATGGGTATTTTTCGGTTAAAGATCGATAGACTAAACACTTCTATGCCAATTACGATGTGGAACAAATTCTGCAAGGTTTTGACTTTGGCCAATTTATGTTTTCTCGAATAACTGGCCTCGACCCTGTACAAAGGCTCAAAGGTGCGACTATGGGTATTTTTCAGTTAAAGATCGATAGACTAAACACTTCTATGCCAATTTCGATGTGGAACAAATTCTGCAAGTGTTCGAATTTGGCCAATTTATGTTTCTCGAATTATTAGCCTCGACCCTGTACAAAGGTTCAAAGGTGCGACTATGGGTATTTTTCGGTTAAAGATCGATAGACTGAGTACTCCTATGCTAATTTCTGAGTGGAACAAATTCTGCAAGTGTTCGACTTTGGCCAATTTATGTTTTCTCGAATTAATAGCTTCGACCCTGTACAAAGGCTCAAAGGTGCGACTATGGGTATTTTTCGGTTAAAGGTCGATAGACTAAACACTTCTATGCCAATTTCGATGTGGAACAAATTCTGCAAGTGTTCGAATTTGGCCAATTTATGTTTCTCGAATTATTAGCCTCGACCCTGTACAAAGGTTCAAAGGTGCGACTATGGGTATTTTTCGGTTAAAGATCGATAGACTGAGTACTCCTATGCTAATTTCTGAGTGGAACAAATTCTGCAAGTGTTCGACTTTGGCCAATTTATGTTTTCTCGAATTAATAGCTTCGACCCTGTACAAAGGCTCAAAGGTGCGACTATGGGTATTTTTCGGTTAAAGGTCGATAGACTAAACACTTCTATGCCAATTTCGATGTGGAACAAATTCTGCAAGTGTTCGAATTTGGCCAATTTATGTTTCTCGAATTATTAGCCTCGACCCTGTACAAAGGTTCAAAGGTGCGACTATGGGTATTTTTCGGTTAAAGATCGATAGACTGAGTACTCCTATGATAATTTCTGAGTAGAACAAATTCTGCAAGGTTTCGACTTTGGCCAATTTATGTTTTCTGGAATTATTAGCTTCGACCCTGTACAAAGGCTCAAAGGTGCGACTATGGGTATTTTTCGGTTAAAGATCGATAGACTAAACACTTCTATGCCAATTTCGATGTGGAACAAATTCTGCAAGTGTTCGACTTAGGCAAATTTATGTTTTCTCGAATAACTGGTCTCGACCCTGTACAAAAGCTCAAAGGTGCGACTATGGGTATTTTTCAGTTAAAGATCGTTAGACTAAACACTTCTATGCCAATTTCTGAGTGGAACAAATTCTGCAAGGCTTCGACTTTGGCCAATTTATGTTTTCTCGTATAACTGGTCTCGACCCTGTACAAAAGCTCAAAGGTGCGACTATGGGTATTTTTCAGTTAAAGATCGTTAGACTAAACACTTCTATGCCAATTTCTGAGTGGAACAAATTCTGCAAGTGTTCGACTTTGGCTAATTTATGTTTTCTCGAATTATTAGCTTCGACTCTGTACAAAGGCTCAAAGGTGCGACTATGGGTATTTCTCGGTTAAAGATCGTTAGACTAAACACTTCTATGCCAATTTCTGAGTGGAATAAATTCTGCAAGGTTTCGACTTTGGCCAATTTATGTTTTCTCGAATAACCGGCCTCGACCCTGTACAAAGGCTCAAAGGTGCGACTATGGGTATTTTTCGGTTAAAGATCGATGGACTAAACACTTCTATGCTAATTTCGATGTGGAACAAATTCTGCAAGGTTTCGACTTTGGCCAATTTATGTTTTCTCGAATTATTAGCCTCGACCCTGTACAAAGACTCAAAGGTGCGACTATGGTTATTTTTCGGTTAAAGATCGATAGACTAAACACTTCTATGCCAATTTCGATTTGGAACAAATTCTGCAAGTGTTCGACTTTGGCCAATTTATGTTTTCTCGAATTATTAGCCTCGACCCTGTACAAAGGCTCAAAGGTGCGACTATGGGTATTTTTCGGTTAAAGATCGATAGACTAAACACTTCTATGCCAATTACGATGTGGAACAAATTCTGCAAGGTTTTGAGTTTGGCCAATTTATGTTTTCTCGAATAACTGGCCTCGACCCTGTACAAAGGCTCAAAGGTGCGACTATGGGTATTTTTCAGTTAAAGATCGATAGACTAAACACTTCTATGCCAATTTCGATGTGGAACAAATTCTGCAAGTGTTCGAATTTGGCCAATTTATGTTTCTCGAATTATTAGCCTCGACCCTGTACAAAGGTTCAAAGGTGCGACTATGGGTATTTTTCGGTTAAAGATCGATAGACTGAGTACTCCTATGCTAATTTCTGAGTGGAACAAATTCTGCAAGTGTTCGACTTTGGCCAATTTATGTTTTCTCGAATTATTAGCTTCGACCCTGTACAAAGACTCAAAGGTGCGACTATGGGTATTTTTCGGTTAAAGGTCGATAGACTAAACACTTCTATGCCAATTTCGATGTGGAACAAATTCTGCAAGTGTTCGACTTAGGCAAATTTATGTTTTCTCGAATAACTGGTCTCGACCCTGTACAAAAGCTCAAAGGTGCGACTATGGGTATTTTTCAGTTAAAGATCGTTAGACTAAACACTTCTATGCCAATTTCTGAGTGGAACAAATTCTGCAAGGCTTCGACTTTGGCCAATTTATGTTTTCTCGAATAACTGGCCTCGACCCTGTACAAAAGCTCAAAGGTGCGACTATGGGTATTTTTCAGTTAAAGATCGTTAGACTAAACACTTCTATGCCAATTTCTGAGTGGAACAAATTCTGCAAGTGTTCGACTTTGGCTAATTTATGTTTTCTCGAATTATTAGCTTCGACTCTGTACAAAGGCTCAAAGGTGCGACTATGGGTATTTCTCGGTTAAAGATCGTTAGACTAAACACTTCTATGCCAATTTCTGAGTGGAATAAATTCTGCAAGGTTTCGACTTTGGCCAATTTATGTTTTCTCGAATAACCGGCCTCGACCCTGTACAAAGGCTCAAAGGTGCGACTATGGGTATTTTTCGGTTAAAGATCGATGGACTAAACACTTCTATGCTAATTTCGATGTGGAACAAATTCTGCAAGGTTTCGACTTTGGCCAATTTATGTTTTCTCGAATTATTAGCCTCGACCCTGTACAAAGACTCAAAGGTGCGACTATGGTTATTTTTCGGTTAAAGATCGATAGACTAAACACTTCTATGCCAATTTCGATTTGGAACAAATTCTGCAAGTGTTCGACTTTGGCCAATTTATGTTTTCTCGAATTATTAGCCTCGACCCTGTACAAAGGCTCAAAGGTGCGACTATGGGTATTTTTCGGTTAAAGGTCGATAGACTAAACACTTCTATGCTAATTTCTGAGTGGAACAAATTCTGCACTTGTTCGACTTTGGCCAATTTATATTTTTCGAATTATTAGCCTCGACCCTGTACAAAGGCTCAAAGGTGCGACTATGGGTATTTTTCGGTTAAAGATCGATAGACTAAACACTTCTATGCCAATTACGATGTGGAACAAATTCTGCAAGGTTTTGACTTTGGCCAATTTATGTTTTCTCGAATAACTGGCCTCGACCCTGTACAAAGGCTCAAAGGTGCGACTATGGGTATTTTTCAGTTAAAGATCGATAGACTAAACACTTCTATGCCAATTTCGATGTGGAACAAATTCTGCAAGTGTTCGAATTTGGCCAATTTATGTTTCTCGAATTATTAGCCTCGACCCTGTACAAAGGTTCAAAGGTGCGACTATGGGTATTTTTCGGTTAAAGATCGATAGACTGAGTACTCCTATGCTAATTTCTGAGTGGAACAAATTCTGCAAGTGTTCGACTTTGGCCAATTTATGTTTTCTCGAATTAATAGCTTCGACCCTGTACAAAGGCTCAAAGGTGCGACTATGGGTATTTTTCGGTTAAAGGTCGATAGACTAAACACTTCTATGCCAATTTCGATGTGGAACAAATTCTGCAAGTGTTCGAATTTGGCCAATTTATGTTTCTCGAATTATTAGCCTCGACCCTGTACAAAGGTTCAAAGGTGCGACTATGGGTATTTTTCGGTTAAAGATCGATAGACTGAGTACTCCTATGCTAATTTCTGAGTGGAACAAATTCTGCAAGTGTTCGACTTTGGCCAATTTATGTTTTCTCGAATTAATAGCTTCGACCCTGTACAAAGGCTCAAAGGTGCGACTATGGGTATTTTTCGGTTAAAGGTCGATAGACTAAACACTTCTATGCCAATTTCGATGTGGAACAAATTCTGCAAGTGTTCGAATTTGGCCAATTTATGTTTCTCGAATTATTAGCCTCGACCCTGTACAAAGGTTCAAAGGTGCGACTATGGGTATTTTTCGGTTAAAGATCGATAGACTGAGTACTCCTATGATAATTTCTGAGTGGAACAAATTCTGCAAGGTTTCGACTTTGGCCAATTTATGTTTTCTGGAATTATTAGCTTCGACCCTGTACAAAGGCTCAAAGGTGCGACTATGGGTATTTTTCGGTTAAAGATCGATAGACTAAACACTTCTATGCCAATTTCGATGTGGAACAAATTCTGCAAGTGTTCGACTTAGGCAAATTTATGTTTTCTCGAATAACTGGTCTCGACCCTGTACAAAAGCTCGACTATGGGTATTTTTCAGTTAAAGATCGTTAGACTAAACACTTCTATTCCAATTTCTGAGTGGAACAAATTCTGCAAGGTTTCGACTTTGGCCAATTTATGTTTTCTCGAATAACTGGTCTCGACCCTGTACAAATGCTCAAAGGTGCGACTATGGGTATTTTTCAGTTAAAGGTCGATAGACTGAATACTCCTATGCTAATTTCTGAGTGGAACAAATTCTGCAAGTGTTCGACTTTGGCCAATTTATATTTTTCGAATTATTAGCCTCGACCCTGTACAAAGGCTCAAAGGTGCGACTATGGGTATTTTTCGGTTAAAGGTCGATAGACTAAACACTTCTATGCTAATTTCTGAGTGGAACAAATTCTGCAAGGTTTCGACTTTGGCCAATTTATGTTTTCTCGAATTATTAGCCGCGACCCTGTACAAAGGCTCAAAGGTGAGTCTATGGGTATTTTTCGGTTAAAGGTCGATAGACTAAACACTTCTATGCTAATCCCGATGTGGAACAAATTCCGCAAGGTTTCTACTTTGGCCAATTTATGTTTTCTCGAATTATTAGCCTCGACCCTGTACAAAGGTTCAAAGGTGCGACTATGGGTTTTTTTCGGTTAAAGGTCGATAGACTAAACACTTCTATGCTAATCCCGAATATTGAAATAAAAAATAGTAAATATTAAAATAAAAAATAGTAAAATTAGAATGAAAAATAGTAATTATTAAAATAAAAAATAATAAATATTAGAATAAAAAATAATAAATATTAAAATAATATTTTCCAAAAATCTTATTTTAATATTTATTATTTTTTATTCTAATATTTATTATTTTTTATTTTAATATTTACTATTTTTCATTCTAATTTTACTATTTTTTATTTTAATATTTAATATTTTTTATTCTAATATTTATTATTTTTTATTTTAATATTTATTATTATTTATTCTAATATTTACTATTTTTTATTTTAATATTTAATATTTTTTATTCTAATATTTACTATTTTTTATTTTAATATTTACTATTTTTTATTTTAATATTTACTATTTTTTATTCTAATGTTTATTATTTTTCATTTTAATATTTATTATTTTTAATTTTAATATTTATTATTTTTTATTCTAATATTTACTATTTTTTATTTTATTATTTACTATTTCTTATTTTAATATTTATTATTTTTTATTCTATATTTATTATTTTTTATTCTAATATTTACTATTTTTTTATTTTATTATTTACTATTTTTTATTTTAATATTTATTATTATAATTTTTTGGAAAATAATTTTTTAAAGATTTTTTGGAAAAAATATTCTTTTGAAAAATAAAATCTTTGGAGGAAAAAGATTATTGGAAAATATTTCGAAAAATAATTTTTAAACATTCCTTGGAAAAAATAATTTTTTAAGATTTTTTGGAAAAACAGTTTTTTGCGATAATTTTATAAAATCTTTGAAGAAAAAAAGATTTTTGGAAAATATTTCGAAAATTAATTTTTTAAACAGTCCTTGGAAAAAATACATTTTTTAAAGGGTTTGTTCGGGTTTGTCGGGCTTGTTCGGGTTTGTCGGGTTTGTTCGGGTTTGTCGGGTTTGGGTTTGTTCAAAATTATCGAAAAAAATTTTTTTAACAAAAATTTATTTTCTAAAAAATATTTTTTTTGGAGAAAATTTTGATAGAAGTAAAATCTTTGGAAAAAAAGATTGAAGAAAATATTTATATCGAAAATTAATTTTTAAACATTTAAAAAAATATTTTTTAAAGATTTTGTGAAAAAAAATTTTTTTTCGATAATTTTGAAAAAATAAATTTTGGAAATTTTTTTTGGAGAAAATTGTTGAAATAAAAAAAAAATCCTCGGAAACTAATTTTAAAAATCTTTGGAAAAAAAGATTTTTTGAAACATTTCTTGGAAAAATAATTTTTTAAAGATTTTTTTGAAAAAATATTCTTTTGATAAAATTTTGAAAAATAAAATCTTTGGAGAAAAAAGATTTTTGGAAAATATTTCGAAAAATAATTTTTAAACATTCCTTGGAAAAAATAATTTTTTAAGATTTTTTGGAAAAATAATTTTTTTCGATAATTTATAAAATCTATGGAAAAAAAAAGATTTTTGAAAAATAATTTTTTAAACATTTCTTGGAAAAAATTATTTTTTTAAATATTTTTTGAAAAAATATTCTTTTCGATAATTTTGAAAAAAAATCTTTGAAGAAAAAAAGATTTTTGGAAAATATTTCGAAAATTAATTTTTTAAACATTCCTTGGAAAAAATAAATTTTTTAAAGGGTTTGTTCGGGTTTGTCGGGTTTGTTCGGGTTTGTTCGGGTTTGTTCGGGTTTGTTCGGGTTTGTTCGGGTTTGTTCGGGTTTGTTCGGGTTTGTTCAAAATTATCGCGACGAGTACAATCAACAACTCCTAGAAAACAAGGACAAAGCGCTGTCTTGTGACGTGACGTCATCATCCGTGGTCCTATGATTGCAATATGCAATATAATATTATATGCATTCTGTAGGGGATTTATTTATATTTTGCGTGACTTCTAAAATTACTTATATACACTTCAGACGATCGTTATTTAAATTTTTAAACTTGTATTTAAGTTAATGCGTTAAAGGTTAAAAACGTAAGTTTCGCTTCGAGCGGCTTTTATTCGATCCAACGGTGGCCGGTCATGCGTCGGGGTAGGGCCGATGGAAAAATCTTTTTTCTCCAAAGATGTTATTTTTCAAAATTTTGTCCGAAAAAATTATTTTTTAGAAAATAAATATTTGTAATAAAAAATTAAGAAATTTCCAAAAAATATTTAAAAAAATTATTTTTTCCAAGAAATGTTTAAAAAATTATTTTTCAAAAAATCTTTTTTTTCAGATTTATTAAAATTATCGAAAAAAATTGTTTTTCCAAAAAATCTTAAAAAAACTATTTTTTTAAGAAATTTTTAAAAAATTTATTTTCCAAATATTTTCCAAAAATCTTTTTTTCAAAGACCGAACAACCCGAACAAACCATTTAAAAAGTTTCTTTTTTCCAAGGAATGTTCCAAGAAATCTTTTTTCTTCAAAGATTTTATAAAATTAGATTTTACTTCTATCAAAATTTTCTCCAAAAAAAATACTTTTAGAAAATAAATTTTTGTTAAAACAATTTTATTCGATAATTTTGAACACACAAACACGAACAAACCCAAACCCGAACAAACCCGACAAACCCGAACAAACCCGACAAAAACGAACAAACCCGAACAAGCCCTTTTAAATGAGCCCAAACTCGATGGGTCTAGTAGCATTAGTATTAAGGAAGTTATAGCTTGAATTTTTTTATGATTTTATGATTTTATCGTATTGTACTCGTCGCGATAATTTTGAACAAACCCAAACCCGAACAAACCCGACAAACCCGAACAAGCCCGACAAACCCGAACAAACCCGAACAAACCCGAACAAACTCGACAAACCCGATCAAACCCTTTAAAAAATGTATTTTTTCCAAGGAATGTTTAAAAAATTAATTTTCGAAATATTTTCCAAAAATCTTTTTTCTCCAAAGATTTTATTTTTCAAAATTTTATCAAAAGAATATTTTTTCCAAAAAATCTTTAAAAAATTATTTTTCCAAGAAATGTTTCAAAAAATCTTTATTTCCAAAGATTTTTAAAATTATCGAAAAAAATAGTTTCCTTAAAAAAATTATTTTTCCGAAGATTTTATTTTTATTTCAAAATATTCTCCAAATAAATTTCCAAAATTTATTTTTTCAAAATTATCGAATAAAAATTTTTTTCACAAAATCTTTAAAAAAAATTTTTCCAATGTTTAAAAATTAATTTTCGATATAAATATTTTCTTCAATCTTTTTTTCCAAAGATTTTACTTCTATCAAAATTTTCTCCAAAAAAAATATTTTTTAGATAATAAATTTTTGTTAAAAAAATTTTTTTCGATAATTTTGAACAAACCCGAACAAACCCAAACCCGAACAAGCCCTTTCAAATGAGCCCAAACTCGACGCTTCTAGCATTAGTATTAGGAAGTTATAGCTTGAATTTTTTTATGATTTTATGATTTTATCGTACGTCGCGATAATTTTGAACAAACCCAAACCCAAACCCGACAAAGCAGTAGGCGAAGCAAGTAGGGTGGTTTGAGAGTCGGCGGCAAACTCTGCTGTTCCTAGGGCTTCGAGCGGCTTTTATTCGATCCAGCGGTGGCCGGTGATGCGTCGGGGTAGGGCCGATGGAAAAATCTTTTTTCTCCAAAGATGTTATTTTTCAAAATTTTGTCCGAAAAAATTATTTTTTAGAAAATAAATATTTGTAATAAAAAATTAAGAAATTTCCAAAAAAAATTTAAAAAAATTATATTTTCCAAGAAATGTTTAAAAAATTATTTTTCAATCTTACAAAAATTATTTTTTCAAGAAATTTTTAAAAAATTTATTTTCCAAAAATCTTTTTTTCAGACAGAACTTTAAAAAGTTTATTTTTTCCAAGGAATGTTTAAAAAATTAATTTTCCAAATATTTTCCAAAAATCTTATTTTCTTCAAAGATTTTATAAAATTATCGAAATAAATTGTTTTTCCAAAAAATCTTTAAAAATTATTTTTCAAAGAAATGTTTCAAAAAATCTTTTTTTCCAAAGATTTTTAAAATTATCGAAAAAAATAGTTTCCTTAAAAAAATTATTTTTCCGAAGATTTTTTTTCTCGAATAACTGGCCTCGACCCTGTATAAAGGCTCAAAGGTGCGACTATGGGTATTTTTCGGTTAAAGATCGATAGACTAAACACTTCTATGCCAATTTCGATTTGGAACAAATTCTGCAAGTGTTCGACTTTGGCCAATTTATGTTTTCTCGAATTATTAGCCTCGACCCTGTACAAAGGCTCAAAGGTGCGACTATGGGTATTTTTCGGTTAAAAGACTAAACACTTCTATGCTAATTTCTGAGTGGAACAAATTCTGCACTTGTTCGACTTTGGCCAATTTATATTTTTCGAATTATTAGCCTCGACCCTGTACAAAGGCTCAAAGGTGCGACTATGGGTATTTTTCGGTTAAAGATCGATAGACTAAACACTTCTATGCCAATTACGATGTGGAACAAATTCTGCAAGGTTTTGACTTTGGCCAATTTATGTTTTCTCGAATAACTGGCCTCGACCCTGTACAAAGGCTCAAAGGTGCGACTATGGGTATTTTTCAGTTAAAGATCGATAGACTAAACACTTCTATGCCAATTTCGATGTGGAACAAATTCTGCAAGTGTTCGAATTTGGCCAATTTATGTTTCTCGAATTATTAGCCTCGACCCTGTACAAAGGTTCAAAGGTGCGACTATGGGTATTTTTCGGTTAAAGATCGATAGACTGAGTACTCCTATGCTAATTTCTGAGTGGAACAAATTCTGCAAGGTTTCGACTTTGGCCAATTTATGTTTTCTCGAATTATTAGCTTCGACCCTGTACAAAGGCTCAAAGGTGCGACTATGGGTATTTTTCGGTTAAAGATCGATAGACTAAACACTTCTATGCCAATTTCGATGTGGAACAAATTCTGCAAGTGTTCGACTTTGGCCAATTTATGTTTCTCGAATTATTAGCCTCGACCCTGTACAAAGGTTCAAAGGTGCGACTATGGGTATTTTTCGGTTAAAGATCGATATACTGAGTACTCCTATGCTAATTTCTGAGTGGAACAAATTCTGCAAGTGTTCGACTTTGGCCAATTTATGTTTTCTCGAATTATTAGCTTCGACCCTGTATAAAGGCTCAAAGGTGCGACTATGGGTATTTTTCAGTTAAAGATCGATAGACTAAACACTTTTATGCCAATTTCGATGTGGAACAAATTCTGCAAGTGTTCGACTTTGGCCAATTTATGTTTCTCGAATTATTAGCCTCGACCCTGTACAAAGGTTCAAAGGTGCGACTATGGGTATTTTTCGGTTAAAGATCGATAGACTGAGTACTCCTATGCCAATTTCTGAGTGGAACAAATTCTGCAAGGTTTCGACTTTGGCAAATTTATGTTTTCTCGAATTATTAGCCTCGACACTGTACAAAGGCTCAAAGGTGCGACTATGGGTATTTTTCAGTTAAAGATCGTTAGACTAAACACTTCTATGCCAATTTCTGAGTGGAACAAATTCTGCAAGTGTTCGACTGCGTACGTTTTTGTTTCACAAAAGTCATTTCACCACATATATAACAAAAATGATCCGGCTTATTTACACAAACTCGCGACATGTTGCTCAAAACTCTCTAATTTCTCAAATACGAACAGCTCTCGATCAACTGGTGGTTGAAATACAACTAACTAACAATTTAGGATTTATATTATATGTATTTAAACCCCTTATAAAGTACACCTGTTATAATAAATCCAGGTATTTCTCATTTAATGGTGAAATTTTCCCATATATTAAGGGCAGGTAGGTAAATTATCATAATTGGGATGGATCTATAAAACCGGAGCCAACTGAGCCTTTTGCAAGACAGATTGTTAATTAGTATAATAAAATAAGTAAGATTTTGCTATTTTGGTCTCGGAAACATTTTTGCTGTTCCCCAGTGTTATCGAAAAAAATTATTTTTCCAAAAAATCTTAAAAAATTATTTTTTCCAAGGAATGTTTAAAAATTATTTTTAACGAAATATTTTCCAAAAATCTTTTTTCTCCAAAGATTTTATTTTTCAAAATTTTATCAAAAGAATATTTTTTCAAAAAAATCTTTAAAAAATTATTTTTCCAAGAAATGTTTCAAAAAATCTTTTTTTCCAAAGATTTTTAAAATTAGTTTCCGAAGATTTTTTTTTATTTCAACAATTTTCTCCAAAAAAAATTTCCAAAATTTATTTTTTCAAAATTATCGAAAAAAAATTTTTTTTCACAAAATCATTAAAAAATATTTTTTTAAATGTTTAAAAATTAATTTTCGATATAAATATTTTCTTCAATCTTTTTTTCCAAAGATTTTACTTCTATCAAAATTTTCTCCAAAAAAAATATTTTTTAGAAAATAAATTTTTGTTAAAAAAATTTTTTTCGATAATTTTGAACAAACCCAAACCCGACAAACCCGAACAAACCCGACAAACCCGAACAAGCCCGACAAACCCGAACAAACCCTTTAAAAAATGTATTTTTTCCAAGGACTGTTTAAAAAATTAATTTTCGAAATATTTTCCAAAAATCTTTTTTTCTTCAAAGATTTTATAAAATTATCGCAAAAAACTGTTTTTCCAAAAAATCTTAAAAAATTATTTTTCCAAGGAATGTTTAAAAATTATTTTTCGAAATATTTTCCAATAATCTTTTTCCTCCAAAGATTTTATTTTTCAAAAGAATATTTTTTCCAAAAAATCTTGAGAAAATTATTTTCCAAAAAAACTTTTTTTCCAAAAAATTATAATAATAAATATTAAAATAAAAAATAGTAAATAATAAAATAAAAAAATAGTAAATATTAGAATAAAAAATAATAAATATTAAAATAAAAAATAATAAATATTAAAATAAAAAATAGTAAATATTAGAATAAAAAATAATAAATATAGAATAAAAAATAATAAATATTAAAATAAGAAATAGTAAATAATAAAATAAAAAATAGTAAATATTAGAATAAAAAATAATAAATATTAAAATTAAAAATAATAAATATTAAAATGAAAAATAATAAATATTAGAATAAAAAATAATAAATATTGAAATAAAAAATAGTAAATATTAAAATAAAAAATAGTAAATATTAAAATAAAAAATAGTAAATATTAGAATAAAAAATATTAAATATTAAAATAAAAAATAGTAAATATTAGAATAAATAATAATAAATATTAAAATAAAAAATAATAAATATTAGAATAAAAAATATTAAATATTAAAATAAAAAATAGTAAAATTAGAATGAAAAATAGTAAATATTAAAATAAAAAATAATAAATATTAGAATAAAAAATAATAAATATTAAAATAAGATTTTTGGAAAATATTATTTTAATATTTATTATTTTTTATTCTAATATTTATTATTTTTTATTTTAATAATTACTATTTTTCATTCTAATTTTACTATTTTTTATTTTAATATTTACTATTTTTTATTTCAATATTCGGGATTAGCATAGAAGTGTTTAGTCTATCGACCTTTAACCGAAAAAAACCCATAGTCGCACCTTTGAACCTTTGTACAGGGTCGAGGCTAATAATTCGAGAAAACATAAATTGGCCAAAGTAGAAACCTTGCGGAATTTGTTCCACATCGGGATTAGCATAGAAGTGTTTAGTCTATCGACCTTTAACCGAAAAATACCCATAGACTCACCTTTGAGCCTTTGTACAGGGTCGCGGCTAATAATTCGAGAAAACAAAAATTGGCCAAAGTCGAAACCTTGCAGAATTTGTTCCACTCAGAAATTAGCATAGAAGTGTTTAGTCTATCGACCTTTAACCGAAAAATACCCATAGTCGCACCTTTGAGCCTTTGTACAGGGTCGAGGCTAATAATTCGAAAAATATAAATTGGCCAAAGTCGAACACTTGCAGAATTTGTTCCACTCAGAAATTAGCATAGGAGTATTCAGTCTATCGACCTTTAACTAAAAAATACCCATAGTCGCACCTTTGAGCATTTGTACAGGGTCGAGACCAGTTATTCGAGAAAACATAAATTGGCCAAAGTCGAAACCTTGCAGAATTTGTTCCACTCAGAAATTGGAATAGAAGTGTTTAGTCTAACGATCTTTAACTGAAAAATACCCATAGTCGAGCCTTTGTACAGGGTCGAGACCAGTTATTCGAGAAAACATAAATTGGCCAAAGTCGAAGCCTTGCAGAATTTGTTCCACTCAGAAATTGGCATAGAAGTGTTTAGTCTAACGATCTTTAACTGAAAAATACCCATAGTCGCACCTTTGAGCTTTTGTACAGGGTCGAGACCAGTTATTCGAGAAAACATAAATTTGCCTAAGTCGAACACTTGCAGAATTTGTTCCACATCGAAATTGGCATAGAAGTGTTTAGTCTATCGATCTTTAAACGAAAAATACCCATAGTCGCACCTTTGAGCCTTTGTAAAGGGTCGAGGCTAATAATTCGAGAAAACATAAATTGGCCAAAGTCGAAACCTTGCAGAATTTGTTCCACTCAGAAATTAGCATAGAAGTGTTTAGTCTATCGACCTTTAACCGAAAAAAACCCATAGTCGCACCTTTGAGCCTTTGTAAAGGGTCGAGGCTAATAATTCGAAAAATATAAATTGGCCAAAGTCGAACACGTGCAGAATTTGTTCCACTCAGAAATTAGCATAGGAGTACTCAGTCTATCGATCTTTAACCGAAAAATACCCATAGTCGCACCTTTGAACCTTTGTACAGGGTCGAGGCTAATAATTCGAGAAAACATAAATTGGCCAAAGTCGAAACCTTGCGGAATTTGTTCCACATCGGAATTAGCATAGAAGTGTTTAGTCTATCGACCTTTAACCGAAAAAAACCCATAGTCGGACCTTTGAACCTTTGTACAGGGTCAAGGCTAATAATTCGAGAAAACATAAATTGGCCAAAGTAGAAACCTTGCGGAATTTGTTCCACATCGGGATTAGCATAGAAGTGTTTAGTCTATCGACCTTTAACCGAAAAATACCCATAGACTCACCTTTGAGCCTTTGTACAGGGTCGCGGCTAATAATTCGAGAAAACATAAATTGGCCAAAGTCGAAACCTTGCAGAATTTGTTCCACTCAGAAATTAGCATAGAAGTGTTTAGTCTATCGACCTTTAACCGAAAAATACCCATAGTCGCACCTTTGAGCCTTTGTACAGGGTCGAGGCTAATAATTCGAAAAATATAAATTGGCCAAAGTCGAACACTTGCAGAATTTGTTCCACTCAGAAATTAGCATAGGAGTATTCAGTCTATCGACCTTTAACTGAAAAATACCCATAGTCGCACCTTTGAGCATTTGTACAGGGTCGAGACCAGTTATTCGAGAAAACATAAATTGGCCAAAGTCGAAACCTTGCAGAATTTGTTCCACTCAGAAATTGGAATAGAAGTGTTTAGTCTAACGATCTTTAACTGAAAAATACCCATAGTCGCACCTTTGAGCCTTTGTACAGGGTCGAGACCAGTTATTCGAGAAAACATAAATTGGCCAAAGTCGAAGCCTTGCAGAATTTGTTCCACTCAGAATTTTTAATAAAATAAAAAATAGTAAATATTAGAATAAAAAATAATAAATATTAGAATAAAAAATAATAAATATTAAAATAAAAAATAGTAAATATTAAAATAAAAAATAGTAAATATTAAAATAAAAAATAATAAATATTAAAATAAAAAATAGTAAATATTAAAATAAAAAATAATAAATATTAGAATAAAAAATAATAAATAATAGAATAAAAAATAATAAATATTAAAATAAAAAATAATAAATATTAGAATAAAAAATGGTAAATATTAAAATAAGAAATAATAAATATTAGAATAAATAATAGTAAATATTAAAATACAAAATAATAAATATTAGACTAAAAAATAGTAAATATTAGAATAGAAAATAATAAATATTAAAATAAAAAATAGAAACTATTAGAATAAAAAATAGTAAATATTAAAATAAAAAATAGTAAAATTAGAATAAAAAATAATAAAAAATAATAAATATTAAAATAAAAATAGCGAATATTAAAATAAAAAATAATAAATATTAGAATAAAAAATAATAAATATTAAAATAAAATATAATAAATATTAGAATAAAAAATAGTAAATATTAAAATAAAAAATAGTAAATATTAGAATAAAAAATAGTAAATATTAAAATAAAAAATAATAAATATTAAAATAAAAAATAGTAAATATTAAAATAAAAAATAATAAATATTAGAATAAAAAATAATAAATAATAGAATAAAAAATAATAAATATTAAAATAAAAAATAATAAATATTAAAATTAAAAATAGAAACTATTAGAATAAAAAATAGTAAATATTAAAATAAAAAATAGTAAAATTAGAATAAAAAATAATAAATATTAGAATAAAAAATAATAAATATTAAAATAAAAATAGCGAATATTAAAATAAAAAATAATAAATATTAGAATAAAAAATAATAAATATTAAAATAAAAAATAATAAATATTATAATAAAAAATTGTAAATATTAAAATAAAAAATAGTAAATATTACAATAAAAAATAGTAAATATTAAAATAAAAAATAATAAATATTAAAATAAAAAATAGTAAATATTAAAATAAAAAATAGTAAATATTAGAATAGAAAATAATAAATATTAAAATAAAAAATAATAAATATTAGAATAAAAAATAATAAATATTAAAATAAGATTTTTGGAAAATATTTCGAAAATTAATTTCTTGGAAAAATGATTTTTTAAAGATTTTTTGGAAAAACTATTTTTTTCGATAATTTTAAAAAATCTTTGGAAAAAAAGATATTTCGAAAATTAATTTTTTAAACATTCCTTGGAAAAAATACATTTTTTAAAGGGTTTGTTCGGGTTTGTCGAGTTTGTTCGGGTTTGTCGGGTTTGTTCGGGTTGGTCGGGTCTGTTCGGGTTTGTCGGGCTTGTTCGGGTTTGTTCGGGTTTGTCGGGTTTGTTCGGGTTTGGGTTTGTTCGGGTTTGTTCAAAATTATCGCGACGAGTACAATACGATAAAATCATAAAAAAATTCAAGCTATAACTTCCTTAATACTAATGCTAGACCCATCGAGTTTGGGCTCATTTGAAAGGGCTTGTTCGGGTTCGTCGTGTTTGTTCGAGTTTGTTCGGGTTTGGGTTTGTTCGGGTGTGTTAAAAATTATCGAAAAAAAATTGTTTAACAAAAATTTATTTTCTAAAAAATATTTTTTTAACAAAAATTTATTTCTAAAAAATATTTTTTTTTGGAGAAAATTTTGATAGAAGTAAAATCTAATTTTATAAAATCTTTGAAGAAAAAAAGATTTTTGGAAGATATTTCGAAAATTAATTTCATTCCATCATTCCTTGAAACATTCCTTGGAAAAAATAAACTTTTTAAAGGGTTTGTTCGGGTTGTTCGGTCTTTGAAAAAAAGAGTTTTGGAAAATATTTGGAAAATAAATTTTTTAAAAATTTCTTGAAAAAATATTTTTTTTTAAGATTTTTTGGAGAAACAATTTTTTTCGATAATTTTAAAAAATCTGGAAAAAAAAAGATTTTTTGAAAAATAATTTTTTAAACATTTCTTGAAAAAAAATAATTTTTTTTAAAATATTTTTTGGAAATTTCTTAATTTTTTATTACAAATATTTATTTTCTAAAAAATAATTTTTTCGGACAAAATTTTGAAAAATAACATCTTTGGAGAAAAAAGATTTTTCCATCGGCCCTACCCCGACGCATGACCGGCCACCGTTGGATCGAATAAAAGCCGCTCGAAGCGAAACTTACGTTTTTAACCTTTAACGCATTAACTTAAATACAAGTTTAAAAATTTAAATAACGATCGTCTGAAGTGTATATAAGTAATTTTAGAAGTCACGCAAAATATAAATAAATCCCCTACAGAATGCATATAATATTATATTGCATATTGCAATCATAGGACCACGGATGATGACGTCACGTCACAAGACAGCGCTTTGTCCTTGTTTTCTAGGAGTTGTTGATTGTACTCGTCGCGATAATTTTGAACAAACCCGAACAAACCCGACAAACCCGAACAAACCCGAACAAGCCCGACAAACCCGAACAAACCCTTTAAAAAATGTATTTTTTCCAAGGAATGTTTAAAAAATTAATTTTCGAAATATTTTCCAAAAATCTTTTTTTCTTCAAAGATTTTATAAAATTATCGCAAAAAACTGTTTTTCCAAAAAATCTTAAAAAATTATTTTTTCCAAGGAATGTTTAAAAATTATTTTTCGAAATATTTTCCAATAATCTTTTTCCTCCAAAGATTTTATTTTTCAAAAGAATATTTTTTCCAAAAAATCTTTAAAAAATTATTTTCCAAAAAAACTTTTTTTCCAAAAAATTATAATAATAAATATTAAAATAAAAAATAGTAAATAATAAAATAAAAAAATAGTAAATATTAGAATAAAAAATAATAAATATTAAAATAAAAAATAATAAATATTAAAATAAAAAATAGTAAATATTAGAATAAAAAATAATAAATATAGAATAAAAAATAATAAATATTAAAATAAGAAATAGTAAATAATAAAATAAAAAATAGTAAATATTAGAATAAAAAATAATAAATATTAAAATTAAAAATAATAAATATTAAAATGAAAAATAATAAATATTAGAATAAAAAATAATAAATATTGAAATAAAAAATAGTAAATATTAAAATAAAAAATAGTAAATATTAAAATAAAAAATAGTAAATATTAGAATAAAAAATATTAAATATTAAAATAAAAAATAGTAAATATTAGAATAAATAATAATAAATATTAAAATAAAAAATAATAAATATTAGAATAAAAAATATTAAATATTAAAATAAAAAATAGTAAAATTAGAATGAAAAATAGTAAATATTAAAATAAAAAATAATAAATATTAGAATAAAAAATAATAAATATTAAAATAAGATTTTTGGAAAATATTACTTTAATATTTATTATTTTTTATTCTAATATTTATTATTTTTTATTTTAATAATTACTATTTTTCATTCTAATTTTACTATTTTTTATTTTAATATTTACTATTTTTTATTTCAATATTCGGGATTAGCATAGAAGTGTTTAGTCTATCGACCTTTAACCGAAAAAAACCCATAGTCGCACCTTTGAACCTTTGTACAGGGTCGAGGCTAATAATTCGAGAAAACATAAATTGGCCAAAGTAGAAACCTTGCGGAATTTGTTCCACATCGGGATTAGCATAGAAGTGTTTAGTCTATCGACCTTTAACCGAAAAATACCCATAGACTCACCTTTGAGCCTTTGTACAGGGTCGCGGCTAATAATTCGAGAAAACATAAATTGGCCAAAGTCGAAACCTTGCAGAATTTGTTCCACTCAGAAATTAGCATAGAAGTGTTTAGTCTATCGACCTTTAACCGAAAAATACCCATAGTCGCACCTTTGAGCCTTTGTACAGGGTCGAGGCTAATAATTCGAAAAATATAAATTCGCCAAAGTCGAACACTTGCAGAATTTGTTCCACATCGAAATTGGCATAGAAGTGTTTAGTCTATCGATCTTTAACCGAAAAATACCCATAGTCGCACCTTTGACCCTTTGTACAGGGTCGAGGCTAATAATTCGAGAAAACATAAATTGGCCAAAGTCGAAACCTTGCCGAATTTGTTCCACTCAGAAATTGGCATAGAAGTGTTTAGTTTAACGATCTTTAACTGAAAAATACCCATAGCCGCACCTTTGAGCCTTTGTACAGGGTCGGGGCCAGTTATTCGAGAAAACATAAATTGGCCAAAGTCGAAACCTTGCAGAATTTGATCCACTTATAAATTGGCATAGGAGTATTCAGTCTATCGATCTTTACCCGAAAAATACCCATAGTCGCACCTTTGAGCCTTTGTACAGGGTCGAGGCTAATAATTCGAAAAATATAAATTGGCCAAAGTCGAACAAGTGCAGAATTTGTTCCACTCAGAAATTAGCATAGAAGTGTTTAGTCTATCGACCTTTAACCGAAAAATACCCATAGTCGCACCTTTGAGCCTTTGTACAGGGTCGATGCTAATAATTCGAGAAAACATAAATTGGCCAAAGTCGAACACTTGCAGAATTTGTTCCAAATCGAAATTGGCATAGAAGTGTTTAGTCTATCGATCTTTAACCGAAAAATAACCATAGTCGCAGCTTTGAGTCTTTGTACAGGGTCGAGGCTAATAATTCGAGGAAACATAAATTGGCCAAAGTCGAAACCTTGCAGAATTTGTTCCACATCGAAATTAGCATAGAAGTGTTTAGTCCATCGATCTTTAACCGAAAAATACCCATAGTCGCACCTTTGAGCCTTTGTACAGGGTCGAGGCCAGTTATTCGAGAAAACATAAATTGGCCAAAGTCGAAACCTTGCAGAATTTGTTCCACTCAGAAATTGGCATAGAAGTGTTTAGTCTATCGATCTTTAACTGAAAAATACCCATAGTCGCACCTTTGAGCCTTTGTACAGGGTCGAGGCCAGTTATTCGAGAAAACATAAATTGGCCAAAGTCAAAACCTTGCAGAATTTGTTCCACATCGTAATTGGCATAGAAGTGTTTAGTCTATCGATCTTTAACCGAAAAATACCCATAGTCGCACCTTTGAGCCTTTGTACAGGGTCGAGGCTAATAATTCGAAAAATATAAATTGGCCAAAGTCGAACAAGTGCAGAATTTGTTCCACTCAGAAATTAGCATAGAAGTGTTTAGTCTATCGACCTTTAACCGAAAAATACCCATAGTCGCACCTTTGAGCCTTTGTACAGGGTCGATGCTAATAATTCGAGAAAACATAAATTGGCCAAAGTCGAAACCTTGCAGAATTTGTTCCACTCAGAAATTGGCATAGAAGTATTTAGTTTAACGATCTTTAACTGAAAAATACCCATAGTCGCACCTTTGAGCCTTTGTACAGGGTCGAGGCTAATAATTCGAGAAAACATAAATTGGCCAAAGTCGAACACTTGCAGAATTTGTTCCAAATCGAAATTGGCATAGAAGTGTTTAGTCTATCGATCTTTAACCGAAAAATAACCATAGTCGCACCTTTGAGTCTTTGTACAGGGTCGAGGCTAATAATTCGAGAAAACATAAATTGGCCAAAGTCGAAACCTTGCAGAATTTGTTCCACATCGAAATTAGCATAGAAGTGTTTAGTCCATCGATCTTTAACCGAAAAATACCCATAGTCGCACCTTTGAGCCTTTGTACAGGGTCGAGGCCAGTTATTCGAGAAAACATAAATTGGCCAAAGTCGAAACCTTGCAGAATTTGTTCCACTCAGAAATTGGCATAGAAGTGTTTAGTCTAACGATCTTTAACTGAAAAATACCCATAGTCGCACCTTTGAGCCTTTGTACAGGGTCGAGGCTAATAATTCGAGAAAACATAAATTTGCCAAAGTCGAAACCTTGCAGAATTTGTTCCACTCAGAAATTGGCATAGGAGTGTTTAGTCTAACGATCTTTAACTGAAAAATACCCATAGTCGCACCTTTGAGCCTTTATACAGGGTCGATGCTAATAATTCGAGAAACATAAATTGGCCAAAGTCGAACACTTGCAGAATTTGTTCCACATCGAAATTGGCATAGAAGTGTTTAGTCTATCGATCTTTAACCGAAAAATACCCATAGTCGCACCGTTGAGCCTTTGTACAGGGTCGAGGCTAATAATTCGAGAAAACATAAATTGGCCAAAGTCGAACACTTGCAGAATTTGTTCCAAATCGAAATTGGCATAGAAGTGTTTAGTCTATCGATCTTTAACCGAAAAATAACCATAGTCGCACCTTTGAGTCTTTGTACAGGGTCGATGCTAATAATTCGAGAAACATAAATTGGCCAAAGTCGAACACTTGCAGAATTTGTTCCACATCGAAATTGGCATAGAAGTGTTTAGTCTATCGATCTTTAACCGAAAAATACCCATAGTCGCACCTTTGAGCCTTTGTACAGGGTCGATGCTAATAATTCGAGAAAACATAAATTGGCCAAAGTCGAAACCTTGCAGAATTTGTTCCACTCAGAAATTGGCATAGAAGTATTTAGTTTAACGATCTTTAACTGAAAAATACCCATAGTCGCACCTTTGAGCCTTTGTACAGGGTCGAGGCTAATAATTCGAGAAAACATAAATTGGCCAAAGTCGAACACTTGCAGAATTTGTTCCAAATCGAAATTGGCATAGAAGTGTTTAGTCTATCGATCTTTAACCGAAAAATACCCATAGATTTGTTCCACTCAGAAATTGGCATAGAAGTGTTTAGTCTAACGATCTTTAACTGAAAAATACCCATAGTCGCACCTTTGAGCCTTTGTACAGGGTCGAGGCTAATAATTCGAGAAAACATAAATTTGCCAAAGTCGAAACCTTGTAGAATTTGTTCCACTCAGAAATTGGCATAGAAGTGTTTAGTCTATCGATCTTTAACCGAAAAATACCCATAGTCGCACCTTTGAGCCTTTGTACAGGGTCGAGACCAGTTATTCGAGGAAACATAAATTGGCCAAAGTAGAACACTTGCAGATTTTGTTCCACATCGAAATTTTGCATAGAAGTGTTTAGTCTATCGATCTTTAACTGAAAAATACCCATAGTCGCACCTTTGAGCCTTTATACAGGGTCGAAGCTAATAATTCGAGAAAACATAAATTAGCCAAAGTCGAACACTTGCAGAATTTGTTCCACTCAGAAATTAGCATAGGAGTACTCAGTCTCGATCTTTAACCGAAAAATACCCATAGTCGCACCTTTGAACCTTTGTACAGGGTCGAGGCTAATAATTCGAGAAACATAAATTGGCCAAAGTCGAACACTTGCAGAATTTGTTCCACATCGAAATTGGCATAGAAGTGTTTAGTCTATCGATCTTTAACCGAATAATACCCATAGTCGCACCTTTGAGCCTTTGTACAGGGTCGAGGCTAATAATTCGAGAAACATAAAATTGCCAAAGTCGAAACCTTGCAGAATTTGTTCCACTCAGAAATTGGCATAGAAGTGTTTAGTCTATCGATCTTTAACCGAATAATACCCATGTCGCACCTTTGAGCCTTTGTACAGGGTCGAGGCTAATAATTCGAGAAACATAAAATTGCCAAAGTCGAAACCTTGCAGAATTTGTTCCACTCAGAAATTGGCATAGAAGTGTTTAGTCTATCGATCTTTAACCGAATAATACCCATAGTCGCACCTTTGAGCATTTGTACAGGGTCGAGACCAGTTATTCGAGAAAACATAAATTGGCCAAAGTCGAAACCTTGCAGAATTTGTTCCACTCAGAAATTAGCATAGAAGTGTTTAGTCTATCGACCTTTAACCGAAAAATACCCATAGTCGCACCTTTGAGCCTTTGTACAGGGTCGAGGCTAATAATTCGAGAAAACATAAATTGGCCAAAGTCGAACACTTGCAGAATTTGTTCCAAATCGAAATTGGCATAGAAGTGTTTAGTCTATCGATCTTTAACCGAAAAATAACCATAGTCGCACCTTTGAGTCTTTGTACAGGGTCGAGGCTAATAATTCGAGAAAACATAAATTGGCCAAAGTCGAAACCTTGCAGAATTTGTTCCACATCGAAATTAGCATAGAAGTGTTTAGTCCATCGATCTTTAACCGAAAAATACCCATAGTCGCACCTTTGAGCCTTTGTACAGGGTCGAGGCCAGTTATTCGAGAAAACATAAATTGGCCAAAGTCGAAACCTTGCAGAATTTGTTCCACTCAGAAATTGGCATAGAAGTGTTTAGTCTAACGATCTTTAACCGAGAAATACCCATAGTCGCACCTTTGAGCCTTTGTACAGGGTCGAAGCTAATAATTCGAGAAAACATAAATTAGCCAAAGTCGAACACTTGCAGAATTTGTTCCACTCAGAAATTGGCATAGAAGTGTTTAGTCTAACGATTTTTAACTGAAAAATACCCATAGTCGCACCTTTGAGCCTTTGTACAGGGTCGAGGCTAATAATTCGAGAAAACATAAATTGGCCAAAGTCGAAACCTTGCAGAATTTGTTCCACTCAGAAATTATCATAGGAGTACTCAGTCTATCGATCTTTAACCGAAAAATGCCCATAGTCGCACCTTTGAACCTTTGTACAGGGTCGAGGCTAATAATTCGAGAAACATAAATTGGCCAAATTCGAACACTTGCAGAATTTGTTCCACATTGAAATTGGCATAGAAGTGTTTAGTCTATCGACCTTTAACCGAAAAATACCCATAGTCGCACCTTTGAGCCTTTGTACAGGGTCGAAGCTAATAATTCGAGAAAACATAAATTGGCCAAAGTCGAACACTTGCAGAATTTGTTCCACTCAGAAATTAGCATAGAAGTGTTTAGTCTATCGATCTTTAACCGAAAAATACCCATAGTCGCACCTTTGAGCCTTTGTACAGGGTCGAGGCTAATAATTCGAGAAAACATAAATTGGCCAAAGTCGAACACTTGCAGAATTTGTTCCAAATCGAAATTGGCATAGAAGTGTTTAGTCTATCGATCTTTAACCGGAAAATAACCATAGTCGCACCTTTGAGTCTTTGTACAGGGTCGAGGCTAATAATTCGAGAAAACATAAATTGGCCAAAGTCGAAACCTTGCAGAATTTGTTCCACATCGAAATTAGCATAGAAGTGTTTAGTCTAACGATCTTTAACTGAAAAATACCCATAGTCGCACCTTTGAGCCTTTGTACAGGGTCGAGGCTAATAATTCGAGAAAACATAAATTTGCCAAAGTCGAAACCTTGCAGAATTTGTTCCACTCAGAAATTGGCATAGGAGTACTCAGTCTATCGATCTTTAACCGAAAAATACCCATAGTCGCACCTTTGAACCTTTGTACAGGGTCGAGGCTAATAATTCGAGAAACAATTTTGTCCAAAGTCGAACACTTGCATAATTTGTTCCACTCAGAAATTGGCATAGAAGTGTTTAGTCTAACGATCTTTAACCGAAAAATACCCATAGTCGCACCTTTGAGCCTTTGTACAGGGTCGAAGCTAATAATTCGAGAAAACATAAATTAGCCAAAGTCGAACACTTGCAGAATTTGTTCCACTCAGAAATTGGCATAGAAGTGTTTAGTCTAACGATCTTTAACCGAAAAATACCCATAGTCGCACCTTTGAGCCTTTGTACAGGGTCGAAGCTAATAATTCGAGAAAACATAAATTAGCCAAAGTCGAACACTTGCAGAATTTGTTCCACTCAGAAATTGGCATAGAAGTGTTTAGTCTAACGATCTTTAACCGAAAAATACCCATAGTCGCACCTTTGAGCCTTTGTACAGGGTCGAAGCTAATAATTCGAGAAAACATAAATTAGCCAAAGTCGAACACTTGCAGAATTTGTTCCACTCAGAAATTGGCATAGAAGTGTTTAGTCTAACGATCTTTAACTGAAAAATACCCATAGTCGCACCTTTGAGCCTTTGTACAGGGTCGAGGCTAATAATTCGAGAAAACATAAATTTGCCAAAGTCGAAACCTTGCAGAATTTGTTCCACTCAGAAATTGGCATAGGAGTACTCAGTCTATCGATCTTTAACCGAAAAATACCCATAGTCGCACCTTTGAACCTTTGTACAGGGTCGAGGCTAATAATTCGAGAAACAATTTTGTCCAAAGTCGAACACTTGCATAATTTGTTCCACTCAGAAATTGGCATAGAAGTGTTTAATCTATCGATCTTTAACCGAAAAATACCCATAGTCGCACCTTTGAGCCTTTGTACAGGGTCGAAGCTAATAATTCGAGAAAACATAATTGGCCAAAGTCGAAACCTTGCAGAATTTGTTCCACAATAATTTGTACGACAACATTGTCAAAATTAACGTAAAGATGAATATAATGAATAAAGATTGTTTTTCATTATAAACAATTTCATATCCATCCGACAATCAGACATTAAAAATAAAAGACACAATGATTAAGTACTATATCATTTTACAGAGATGTTAATAAAGTTTGTCCTGTTTTCGGCTGATTTTTAAACTTTATCTATTTGGACAACGTGCATTTGTTTACGTTTTTCGGTCCTATGCGGCGACATTGTTGGCGGATCCTTCTCTTTCTTGTTCCTTTTCTCAATTAGCGATGAGTCCCCCAAAAGGAGCCCCCCGGTTTGGTGCATGTGACAGTAACATTCCGAAGAGTGCATCTGGACCAGTGCAGGAGAGCGAGATTAATTGAGAAATTATAGATAAAGTTAAAAGGAAAAATGTTAACTACGGGCAGATATGGTCACCTTACAAAATAGAATATCTGAATTTGAGACAGAAACTAATGGTAAATGTCTAGTCATAAATCGTCCCTGTGAGAATGGTGATGATGGGGACAGTGAAATTTAAAAAAAACACTGCACTTCTTAAATATATCAATGGTGAATTTAAAATATTTACTATTTTTTATTTTAATATTTATTATTTTTTATTTTAATATTTACTATTTTTTAATATTTACTATTTTTATTTTAATATTTATTATGTTTTATTCTAATATTTATTATTTTTTATTCTAATATTTATTATTTTTTATTCTAATATTTATTATTTTTTATTTAAATATTTACTATTTTTTATTTTAATATTTACTATTTGTTATTTTAATATTTACTATTTTTATTTTAATATTTATTATTTTTTATTCTAATATTTATTATTTTTTATTCTAATATTTACTATTTTTTATTTAAATATTTACTATTTTTATTTTAATATTTATTATTTTTTATTCTAATATTTATTATTTTTTATTCTAATATTTATTATTTTTTATTTAAATATTTACTATTTTTTATTTTAATATTTACTATTTTTTATTTTAATATTTACTATTTGTTATTTTAATATTTACTATTTTTATTTTAATATTTATTATTTTTTATTCTAATATTTATTATTTTTATTCTAATATTTACTATTTTTTATTTTAATATTTACTATTTTTTATTTTAATATTTAATATTTTTTATTTTAATATTTATTATTTTTTATTCTAATATTTATTATTTTTTATCCTAATATTTATTATTTTTTATTTAAATATTTACAATTTTTTATTTTAATTTTTACTATTTTTTATTTTAATATTTATTATTCTTTATTCTAATATTTATTATTTTTTATTCTAATATTTACTATTTTTTATTTAAATATTTACTATTTTTTATTTTAATATTTAATATTTGTTATTTTAATATTTACTATTTTTATTTTTTATTCTAATATTTATTATTTTTTTTTCTAATATTTACTATTTTTTATTTTAATATTTACCATTTTTATTTTAATATTTATTATTTTTTTATTCTAATATTTATTATTTTTTATTCTAATATTTATTATTTTTTATTTTAATATTTATAATTTTTTATTTTAATATTTATTATTCTTTATTCTAATATTTATTATTTTTTATTTTAATATTCGCACCTTTGACCCTTTGTACAGGGTCGAAGCTAATAATTCGAGAAAACATAAATTGGCCAAAGTCGAAACCTTGCAGAATTTGTTCCACTCAGAAATTATCATAGTGTTTAGTCTAACGACCTTTAACCGAAAAATACCCATATCGCACCTTTGAGCCTTTGTACAGGGTCGAGGCTAATAATTCGAAAAATATAAATTGGAAAAAGTCGAACACTTGCAGAACTTGTTCCACTCAGAAATTAGCATAGAAGTGTTTAGTCTATCGATCTTTAACCGAAAAATACCCATAGTCGCACCTTTGAGCCTTTGTACAGGGTCGAAGCTAATAATTCGAGAAAACATAAATTGGCCAAAGTCGAAACCTTGCAGAATTTGTTCCACTCAGAAATTGGCATAGAAGTGTTTAGTCTATCGATCTTTAACCGAAAAATACCCATAGTCGCACCTTTGAGCCTTTGTACAGGGTCGAAGCTAATAATTCGAGAAAACATAAATTGGCCAAAGTCGAAACCTTGCAGAATTTGTTCCACTCAGAAATTGGCATAGAAGTGTTTAGTCTAACGATCTTTAACTGAAAAATACCCATAGTCGCACCTTTGAGCCTTTGTACAGGGTCGAGGCTAATAATTCGAGAAAACATAAATTTGCCAAAGTCGAAACCTTGCAGAATTTGTTCCACTCAGAAATTGGCATAGAAGTGTTTAGTCTATCGATCTTTAACCGAAAAATACCCATAGTCGCACCTTTGAGCCTTTGTACAGGGTCGAGACCAGTTATTCGAGAAAACATAAATTGGCCAAAGTCGAAACCTTGCAGAATTTGTTCCACTCAGAAATTGGCATAGAAGTGTTTAGTCTAACGATCTTTAACTGAAAAATACCCATAGTCGCACCTTTGAGCCTTTGTACAGGGTCGAGGCTAATAATTCTAGAAAACATAAATTTGCCAAAGTCGAAACCTTGTAGAATTTGTTCCACTCAGAAATTGGCATAGAAGTGTTTAGTCTATCGATCGTTAACCGAAAAATACCCATAGTCGCACCTTTGAGCCTTTGTACAGGGTCGAGACCAGTTATTCGAGAAAACATAAATTGGCCAAAGTAGAACACTTGCAGATTTTGTTCCACATCGAAATTTTGCATAGAAGTGTTTAGTCTATCGATCTTTAACCGAAAAATACCCATAGTCGCACCTTTGAGCCTTTGTACAGGGTCGAAGCTAATAATTCGAGAAAACATAAATTGGCCAAAGTCGAAACCTTGCAGAATTTGTTCCACTCAGAAATTGGCATAGAAGTGTTTAGTCTAACGATCTTTAACTGAAAAATACCCATAGTCGCACCTTTGAGCCTTTGTACAAGGTCGAGACCAGTTATTTTAATATTTAATATTTTTTATTTTAATATTTATTATTTTTTATTCTAATATTTATTATTTTTTATCCTAATATTTATTATTTTTTATTTAAATATTTACAATTTTTTATTTTAATTTTTACTATTTTTTATTTTAATATTTATTATTCTTTATTCTAATATTTATTATTTTTTATTCTAATATTTACTATTTTTTATTTAAATATTTACTATTTTTTATTTTAATATTTAATATTTGTTATTTTAATATTTACTATTTTTATTTTTTATTCTAATATTTATTATTTTTTTTTCTAATATTTACTATTTTTTATTTTAATATTTACCATTTTTATTTTAATATTTATTATTTTTTTATTCTAATATTTATTATTTTTTATTCTAATATTTATTATTTTTTATTTTAATATTTATAATTTTTTATTTTAATATTTATTATTCTTTATTCTAATATTTATTATTTTTTATTTTAATATTCGCACCTTTGACCCTTTGTACAGGGTCGAAGCTAATAATTCGAGAAAACATAAATTGGCCAAAGTCGAAACCTTGCAGAATTTGTTCCACTCAGAAATTATCATAGTGTTTAGTCTAACGACCTTTAACCGAAAAATACCCATATCGCACCTTTGAGCCTTTGTACAGGGTCGAGGCTAATAATTCGAAAAATATAAATTGGAAAAAGTCGAACACTTGCAGAACTTGTTCCACTCAGAAATTAGCATAGAAGTGTTTAGTCTATCGATCTTTAACCGAAAAATACCCATAGTCGCACCTTTGAGCCTTTGTACAGGGTCGAAGCTAATAATTCGAGAAAACATAAATTGGCCAAAGTCGAAACCTTGCAGAATTTGTTCCACTCAGAAATTGGCATAGAAGTGTTTAGTCTATCGATCTTTAACCGAAAAATACCCATAGTCGCACCTTTGAGCCTTTGTACAGGGTCGAAGCTAATAATTCGAGAAAACATAAATTGGCCAAAGTCGAAACCTTGCAGAATTTGTTCCACTCAGAAATTGGCATAGAAGTGTTTGGTCTAACGATCTTTAACTGAAAAATACCCATAGTCGCACCTTTGAGCCTTTGTACAGGGTCGAGGCTAATAATTCGAGAAAACATAAATTTGCCAAAGTCGAAACCTTGCAGAATTTGTTCCACTCAGAAATTGGCATAGAAGTGTTTAGTCTATCGATCTTTAACCGAAAAATACCCATAGTCGCACCTTTGAGCCTTTGTACAGGGTCGAGACCAGTTATTCGAGAAAACATAAATTGGCCAAAGTCGAAACCTTGCAGAATTTGTTCCACTCAGAAATTGGCATAGAAGTGTTTAGTCTAACGATCTTTAACTGAAAAATACCCATAGTCGCACCTTTGAGCCTTTGTACAGGGTCGAGGCTAATAATTCGAGAAAACATAAATTTGCCAAAGTCGAAACCTTGTAGAATTTGTTCCACTCAGAAATTGGCATAGAAGTGTTTAGTCTATCGATCTTTAACCGAAAAATACCCATAGTCGCACCTTTGAGCCTTTGTACAGGGTCGAGACCAGTTATTCGAGAAAACATAAATTGGCCAAAGTAGAACACTTGCAGATTTTGTTCCACATCGAAATTTTGCATAGAAGTGTTTAGTCTATCGATCTTTAACCGAAAAATACCCATAGTCGCACCTTTGAGCCTTTGTACAGGGTCGAGACCAGTTATTCGAGAAAACATAAATTGGCCAAAGTAGAACACTTGCAGATTTTGTTCCACATCGAAATTTTGCATAGAAGTGTTTAGTCTATCGATCTTTAACCGAAAAATACCCATAGTCGCACCTTTGAGCCTTTGTACAGGGTCGAAGCTAATAATTCGAGAAAACATAAATTGGCCAAAGTCGAAACCTTGCAGAATTTGTTCCACTCAGAAATTGGCATAGAAGTGTTTAGTCTAACGATCTTTAACTGAAAAATACCCATAGTCGCACCTTTGAGCCTTTGTACAGGGTCGAGACCAGTTATTCGAGAAAACATAAATTGGCCAAAGTAGAACACATGCAGAATTTGTTCCACATCGAAATTTTGCATAGAAGTGTTTAGTCTATCGATCTTTAACCGAAAAATACCCATAGTCGCACCTTTGAGCCTTTGTACAGGGTCGAAGCTAATAATTCGAGAAAACATAAATTGGCCAAAGTCGAAACCTTGCAGAATTTGTTCCACTCAGAAATTGGCATAGAAGTGTTTAGTCTAACGATCTTTAACTGAAAAATACCCATAGTCGCACCTTTGAGCCTTTGTACAGGGTCGAGACCAGTTATTCGAGAAAACATAAATTGGCCAAAGTAGAACACATGCAGAATTTGTTCCACATCGAAATTTTGCATAGAAGTGTTTAGTCTATCGATCTTTAACCGAAAAATACCCATAGTCGCACCTTTGAGCCTTTGTACAGGGTCGGAGCTAATAATTCGAGAAAACATAAATTGGCCAAAGTCGAAACCTTGCAGAATTTGTTCCACTCAGAAATTGGCATAGAAGGGTTTAGTCTAACGATCTTTAACTGAAAAATACCCATAGTCGCACCTTTGAGCCTTTGTACAGGGTCGAGGCTAATAATTCGAGAAAACATAAATTTGCCAAAGTCGAAACCTTGCAGAATTTGTTCCACTCAGAAATTGGCATAGAAGTGTTTAGTCTATCGATCTTTAACCGAAAAATACCCATAGTCGAACCTTTGAGCCTTTGTACAGGGTCGAGGCTAATAATTCGAGAAACATAAATTGGCCAAAGTCGAACACTTGCAGAATTTGTTCCACTCAGGAATTAGCATAGGAGTACTCAGTCTATCGATCTTTAACCGAAAAATACCCATAGTCGCACCTTTGAACCTTTGTACAGGGTCGAGGCTAATAATTCGAGAAACATAAATTGGCCAAAGTCGAACACTTGCAGAATTTGTTCCACATCGAAATTGGCATAGAAGTGTTTAGTCTATCGATCTTTAACCGAGAAATACCCATAGTCGCACCTTTGAGCCTTTGTACAGGGTCGAAGCTAATAATTCGAGAAAACATAAATTGGCCAAAGTCGAAACCTTGCAGAATTTGTTCCACTCAGAAATTATCATAGGAGTACTCAGTCTATCGATCTTTAACCGAAAAATACCCATAGTCGCACCTTTGAACTTTTGTACAGGGTCGAGGCTAATAATTCGAGAAACATAAATTGGCCAAATTCGAACACTTGCAGAATTTGTTCCACGTCGAAATTGGCATAGAAGTGTTTAGTCTATCGACCTTTAACCGAAAAATACCCATAGTCGCACCTTTGAGCCTTTGTACAGGGTCGAAGCTAATAATTCGAGAAAACATAAATTGGCCAAAGTCGAACACTTGCAGAATTTGTTCCACTCAGAAATTAGCATAGGAGTACTCAGTCTATCGATCTTTAACCGAAAAATACCCATAGTCGCACCTTTGAACCTTTGTACAGGGTCGAGGCTAATAATTCGAAAAATATAAATTGGCCAAAGTCGAACAAGTGCAGAATTTGTTCCACTCAGAAATTAGCATAGAAGTGTTTAGTCTATCGACCTTTAACCGAAAAATACCCATAGTTGCACCTTTGAGCCTTTGTACAGGGTCGATGCTAATAATTCGAGAAACATAAATTGGCCAAAGTCGAACACTTGCAGAATTTGTTCCACATCGAAATTGGCATAGAAGTGTTTAGTCTATCGATCTTTAACCGAAAAATACCCATAGTCGCACCGTTGAGCCTTTGTACAGGGTCGAGGCTAATAATTCGAGAAAACATAAATTGGCCAAAGTCGAACACTTGCAGAATTTGTTCCAAATCGAAATTGGCATAGAAGTGTTTAGTCTATCGATCTTTAACCGAAAAATAACCATAGTCGCACCTTTGAGTCTTTGTACAGGGTCGAGGCTAATAATTCGAGAAAACATAAATTGGCCAAAGTCGAAACCTTGCAGAATTTGTTCCACATCGAATTTAGCATAGAAGTGTTTAGTCCATCGATCTTTAACCGAAAAATACCCATAGTCGCACCTTTGAGCCTTTGTACAGGGTCGAGGCCAGTTATTCGAGAAAACATAAATTGGCCAAAGTCGAACACTTACAGAATTTGTTCCACTCAGAAATTGGCATAGAAGTGTTTAGTCTAACGATCTTTAACTGAGAAATACCCATAGTCGCACCTTTGAGCCTTTGTACAGGGTCGAGGCTAATAATTCGAGAAAACATAAATTTGCCAAAGTCGAAACCTTGCAGAATTTGTTCCACTCAGAAATTGGCATAGAAGTGTTTAGTCTATCGATCTTTAACCGAAAAATACCCATAGTCGCACCTTTGAGCCTTTGTACAGGGTCGAGACCAGTTATTCGAGAAAACATAAATTGGCCAAAGTCGAAACCTTGCAGAATTTGTTCCACTCAGAAATTGGCATAGAAGTGTTTAGTCTAACGATCTTTAACTGAAAAATACCCATAGTCGCACCTTTGAGCCTTTGTACAGGGTCGAGGCTAATAATTCGAGAAAACATAAATTTGCCAAAGTCGAAACCTTGTAGAATTTGTTCCACTCAGAAATTGGCATAGAAGTGTTTAGTCTATCGATCTTTAACCGAAAAATACCCATAGTCGCACCTTTGAGCCTTTGTACAGGGTCGAGACCAGTTATTCGAGGAAACATAAATTGGCCAAAGTAGAACACTTGCAGATTTTGTTCCACATCGAAATTTTGCATAGAAGTGTTTAGTCTATCGATCTTTAACCGAAAAATACCCATAGTCGCACCTTTGAGCCTTTGTACAGGGTCGAAGCTAATAATTCGAGAAAACATAAATTGGCCAAAGTCGAAACCTTGCAGAATTTGTTCCACATCGAAATTGGAATAGAAGTGTTTAGTCTAACGATCTTTAACTGAAAAATACCCATAGTCGCACCTTTGAGCCTTTGTACAGGGTCGAGACCAGTTATTCGAGAAAACATAAATTGGCCAAAGTCGAAGCCTTGCAGAATTTGTTCCACTCAGAATTTTTAATAAAATAAAAAATAGTAAATATTAGAATAAAAAATAATAAATATTAGAATAAAAAATAATAAATATTAAAATAAAAAATAGTAAATATTAAAATAAAAAATAGTAAATATTAAAATAAAAAATAATAAATATTAAAATAAAAAATAGTAAATATTAAAATAAAAAATAATAAATATTAGAATAAAAAATAATAAATAATAGAATAAAAAATAATAAATATTAAAATAAAAAATAATAAATATTAGAATAAAAAATGGTAAATATTAAAATAAGAAATAATAAATATTAGAATAAATAATAGTAAATATTAAAATAAAAAATAATAAATATTAGACTAAAAAATAGTAAATATTAGAATAGAAAATAATAAATATTAAAATAAAAAATAGAAACTATTAGAATAAAAAATAGTAAATATTAAAATAAAAAATAGTAAAATTAGAATAAAAAATAATAAAAAATAATAAATATTAAAATAAAAATAGCGAATATTAAAATAAAAAATAATAAATATTAGAATAAAAAATAATAAATATTAAAATAAAATATAATAAATATTAGAATAAAAAATAGTAAATATTAAAATAAAAAATAGTAAATATTAGAATAAAAAATAGTAAATATTAAAATAAAAAATAATAAATATTAAAATAAAAAATAGTAAATATTAAAATAAAAAATAATAAATATTAGAATAAAAAATAATAAATAATAGAATAAAAAATAATAAATATTAAAATAAAAAATAATAAATATTAAAATTAAAAATAGAAACTATTAGAATAAAAAATAGTAAATATTAAAATAAAAAATAGTAAAATTAGAATAAAAAATAATAAATATTAGAATAAAAAATAATAAATATTAAAATAAAAATAGCGAATATTAAAATAAAAAATAATAAATATTAGAATAAAAAATAATAAATATTAAAATAAAAAATAATAAATATTATAATAAAAAATTGTAAATATTAAAATAAAAAATAGTAAATATTACAATAAAAAATAGTAAATATTAAAATAAAAAATAATAAATATTAAAATAAAAAATAGTAAATATTAAAATAAAAAATAGTAAATATTAGAATAGAAAATAATAAATATTAAAATAAAAAATAATAAATATTAGAATAAAAAATAATAAATATTAAAATAAGATTTTTGGAAAATATTTCGAAAATTAATTTCTTGGAAAAATGATTTTTTAAAGATTTTTTGGAAAAACTATTTTTTTCGATAATTTTAAAAAATCTTTGGAAAAAAAGATATTTCGAAAATTAATTTTTTAAACATTCCTTGGAAAAAATACATTTTTTAAAGGGTTTGTTCGGGTTTGTCGAGTTTGTTCGGGTTTGTCGGGTTTGTTCGGGTTGGTCGGGTCTGTTCGGGTTTGTCGGGCTTGTTCGGGTTTGTTCGGGTTTGTCGGGTTTGTTCGGGTTTGGGTTTGTTCGGGTTTGTTCAAAATTATCGCGACGAGTACAATACGATAAAATCATAAAAAAATTCAAGCTATAACTTCCTTAATACTAATGCTAGACCCATCGAGTTTGGGCTCATTTGAAAGGGCTTGTTCGGGTTCGTCGTGTTTGTTCGAGTTTGTTCGGGTTTGGGTTTGTTCGGGTGTGTTAAAAATTATCGAAAAAAAATTGTTTAACAAAAATTTATTTTCTAAAAAATATTTTTTTAACAAAAATTTATTTCTAAAAAATATTTTTTTTTGGAGAAAATTTTGATAGAAGTAAAATCTAATTTTATAAAATCTTTGAAGAAAAAAAGATTTTTGGAAGATATTTCGAAAATTAATTTCATTCCATCATTCCTTGAAACATTCCTTGGAAAAAATAAACTTTTTAAAGGGTTTGTTCGGGTTGTTCGGTCTTTGAAAAAAAGAGTTTTGGAAAATATTTGGAAAATAAATTTTTTAAAAATTTCTTGAAAAAATATTTTTTTTTAAGATTTTTTGGAGAAACAATTTTTTTCGATAATTTTAAAAAATCTGGAAAAAAAAAGATTTTTTGAAAAATAATTTTTTAAACATTTCTTGAAAAAAAATAATTTTTTTTAAAATATTTTTTGGAAATTTCTTAATTTTTTATTACAAATATTTATTTTCTAAAAAATAATTTTTTCGGACAAAATTTTGAAAAATAACATCTTTGGAGAAAAAAGATTTTTCCATCGGCCCTACCCCGACGCATGACCGGCCACCGTTGGATCGAATAAAAGCCGCTCGAAGCGAAACTTACGTTTTTAACCTTTAACGCATTAACTTAAATACAAGTTTAAAAATTTAAATAACGATCGTCTGAAGTGTATATAAGTAATTTTAGAAGTCACGCAAAATATAAATAAATCCCCTACAGAATGCATATAATATTATATTGCATATTGCAATCATAGGACCACGGATGATGACGTCACGTCACAAGACAGCGCTTTGTCCTTGTTTTCTAGGAGTTGTTGATTGTACTCGTCGCGATAATTTTGAACAAACCCGAACAAACCCGACAAACCCGAACAAACCCGAACAAGCCCGACAAACCCGAACAAACCCTTTAAAAAATGTATTTTTTCCAAGGAATGTTTAAAAAATTAATTTTCGAAATATTTTCCAAAAATCTTTTTTTCTTCAAAGATTTTATAAAATTATCGCAAAAAACTGTTTTTCCAAAAAATCTTAAAAAATTATTTTTTCCAAGGAATGTTTAAAAATTATTTTTCGAAATATTTTCCAATAATCTTTTTCCTCCAAAGATTTTATTTTTCAAAAGAATATTTTTTCCAAAAAATCTTTAAAAAATTATTTTCCAAAAAAACTTTTTTTCCAAAAAATTATAATAATAAATATTAAAATAAAAAATAGTAAATAATAAAATAAAAAAATAGTAAATATTAGAATAAAAAATAATAAATATTAAAATAAAAAATAATAAATATTAAAATAAAAAATAGTAAATATTAGAATAAAAAATAATAAATATAGAATAAAAAATAATAAATATTAAAATAAGAAATAGTAAATAATAAAATAAAAAATAGTAAATATTAGAATAAAAAATAATAAATATTAAAATTAAAAATAATAAATATTAAAATGAAAAATAATAAATATTAGAATAAAAAATAATAAATATTGAAATAAAAAATAGTAAATATTAAAATAAAAAATAGTAAATATTAAAATAAAAAATAGTAAATATTAGAATAAAAAATATTAAATATTAAAATAAAAAATAGTAAATATTAGAATAAATAATAATAAATATTAAAATAAAAAATAATAAATATTAGAATAAAAAATATTAAATATTAAAATAAAAAATAGTAAAATTAGAATGAAAAATAGTAAATATTAAAATAAAAAATAATAAATATTAGAATAAAAAATAATAAATATTAAAATAAGATTTTTGGAAAATATTACTTTAATATTTATTATTTTTTATTCTAATATTTATTATTTTTTATTTTAATAATTACTATTTTTCATTCTAATTTTACTATTTTTTATTTTAATATTTACTATTTTTTATTTCAATATTCGGGATTAGCATAGAAGTGTTTAGTCTATCGACCTTTAACCGAAAAAAACCCATAGTCGCACCTTTGAACCTTTGTACAGGGTCGAGGCTAATAATTCGAGAAAACATAAATTGGCCAAAGTAGAAACCTTGCGGAATTTGTTCCACATCGGGATTAGCATAGAAGTGTTTAGTCTATCGACCTTTAACCGAAAAATACCCATAGACTCACCTTTGAGCCTTTGTACAGGGTCGCGGCTAATAATTCGAGAAAACATAAATTGGCCAAAGTCGAAACCTTGCAGAATTTGTTCCACTCAGAAATTAGCATAGAAGTGTTTAGTCTATCGACCTTTAACCGAAAAATACCCATAGTCGCACCTTTGAGCCTTTGTACAGGGTCGAGGCTAATAATTCGAAAAATATAAATTCGCCAAAGTCGAACACTTGCAGAATTTGTTCCACATCGAAATTGGCATAGAAGTGTTTAGTCTATCGATCTTTAACCGAAAAATACCCATAGTCGCACCTTTGACCCTTTGTACAGGGTCGAGGCTAATAATTCGAGAAAACATAAATTGGCCAAAGTCGAAACCTTGCCGAATTTGTTCCACTCAGAAATTGGCATAGAAGTGTTTAGTTTAACGATCTTTAACTGAAAAATACCCATAGCCGCACCTTTGAGCCTTTGTACAGGGTCGGGGCCAGTTATTCGAGAAAACATAAATTGGCCAAAGTCGAAACCTTGCAGAATTTGATCCACTTATAAATTGGCATAGGAGTATTCAGTCTATCGATCTTTACCCGAAAAATACCCATAGTCGCACCTTTGAGCCTTTGTACAGGGTCGAGGCTAATAATTCGAAAAATATAAATTGGCCAAAGTCGAACAAGTGCAGAATTTGTTCCACTCAGAAATTAGCATAGAAGTGTTTAGTCTATCGACCTTTAACCGAAAAATACCCATAGTCGCACCTTTGAGCCTTTGTACAGGGTCGATGCTAATAATTCGAGAAAACATAAATTGGCCAAAGTCGAACACTTGCAGAATTTGTTCCAAATCGAAATTGGCATAGAAGTGTTTAGTCTATCGATCTTTAACCGAAAAATAACCATAGTCGCAGCTTTGAGTCTTTGTACAGGGTCGAGGCTAATAATTCGAGGAAACATAAATTGGCCAAAGTCGAAACCTTGCAGAATTTGTTCCACATCGAAATTAGCATAGAAGTGTTTAGTCCATCGATCTTTAACCGAAAAATACCCATAGTCGCACCTTTGAGCCTTTGTACAGGGTCGAGGCCAGTTATTCGAGAAAACATAAATTGGCCAAAGTCGAAACCTTGCAGAATTTGTTCCACTCAGAAATTGGCATAGAAGTGTTTAGTCTATCGATCTTTAACTGAAAAATACCCATAGTCGCACCTTTGAGCCTTTGTACAGGGTCGAGGCCAGTTATTCGAGAAAACATAAATTGGCCAAAGTCAAAACCTTGCAGAATTTGTTCCACATCGTAATTGGCATAGAAGTGTTTAGTCTATCGATCTTTAACCGAAAAATACCCATAGTCGCACCTTTGAGCCTTTGTACAGGGTCGAGGCTAATAATTCGAAAAATATAAATTGGCCAAAGTCGAACAAGTGCAGAATTTGTTCCACTCAGAAATTAGCATAGAAGTGTTTAGTCTATCGACCTTTAACCGAAAAATACCCATAGTCGCACCTTTGAGCCTTTGTACAGGGTCGATGCTAATAATTCGAGAAAACATAAATTGGCCAAAGTCGAAACCTTGCAGAATTTGTTCCACTCAGAAATTGGCATAGAAGTATTTAGTTTAACGATCTTTAACTGAAAAATACCCATAGTCGCACCTTTGAGCCTTTGTACAGGGTCGAGGCTAATAATTCGAGAAAACATAAATTGGCCAAAGTCGAACACTTGCAGAATTTGTTCCAAATCGAAATTGGCATAGAAGTGTTTAGTCTATCGATCTTTAACCGAAAAATAACCATAGTCGCACCTTTGAGTCTTTGTACAGGGTCGAGGCTAATAATTCGAGAAAACATAAATTGGCCAAAGTCGAAACCTTGCAGAATTTGTTCCACATCGAAATTAGCATAGAAGTGTTTAGTCCATCGATCTTTAACCGAAAAATACCCATAGTCGCACCTTTGAGCCTTTGTACAGGGTCGAGGCCAGTTATTCGAGAAAACATAAATTGGCCAAAGTCGAAACCTTGCAGAATTTGTTCCACTCAGAAATTGGCATAGAAGTGTTTAGTCTAACGATCTTTAACTGAAAAATACCCATAGTCGCACCTTTGAGCCTTTGTACAGGGTCGAGGCTAATAATTCGAGAAAACATAAATTTGCCAAAGTCGAAACCTTGCAGAATTTGTTCCACTCAGAAATTGGCATAGGAGTGTTTAGTCTAACGATCTTTAACTGAAAAATACCCATAGTCGCACCTTTGAGCCTTTATACAGGGTCGATGCTAATAATTCGAGAAACATAAATTGGCCAAAGTCGAACACTTGCAGAATTTGTTCCACATCGAAATTGGCATAGAAGTGTTTAGTCTATCGATCTTTAACCGAAAAATACCCATAGTCGCACCGTTGAGCCTTTGTACAGGGTCGAGGCTAATAATTCGAGAAAACATAAATTGGCCAAAGTCGAACACTTGCAGAATTTGTTCCAAATCGAAATTGGCATAGAAGTGTTTAGTCTATCGATCTTTAACCGAAAAATAACCATAGTCGCACCTTTGAGTCTTTGTACAGGGTCGATGCTAATAATTCGAGAAACATAAATTGGCCAAAGTCGAACACTTGCAGAATTTGTTCCACATCGAAATTGGCATAGAAGTGTTTAGTCTATCGATCTTTAACCGAAAAATACCCATAGTCGCACCTTTGAGCCTTTGTACAGGGTCGATGCTAATAATTCGAGAAAACATAAATTGGCCAAAGTCGAAACCTTGCAGAATTTGTTCCACTCAGAAATTGGCATAGAAGTATTTAGTTTAACGATCTTTAACTGAAAAATACCCATAGTCGCACCTTTGAGCCTTTGTACAGGGTCGAGGCTAATAATTCGAGAAAACATAAATTGGCCAAAGTCGAACACTTGCAGAATTTGTTCCAAATCGAAATTGGCATAGAAGTGTTTAGTCTATCGATCTTTAACCGAAAAATACCCATAGATTTGTTCCACTCAGAAATTGGCATAGAAGTGTTTAGTCTAACGATCTTTAACTGAAAAATACCCATAGTCGCACCTTTGAGCCTTTGTACAGGGTCGAGGCTAATAATTCGAGAAAACATAAATTTGCCAAAGTCGAAACCTTGTAGAATTTGTTCCACTCAGAAATTGGCATAGAAGTGTTTAGTCTATCGATCTTTAACCGAAAAATACCCATAGTCGCACCTTTGAGCCTTTGTACAGGGTCGAGACCAGTTATTCGAGGAAACATAAATTGGCCAAAGTAGAACACTTGCAGATTTTGTTCCACATCGAAATTTTGCATAGAAGTGTTTAGTCTATCGATCTTTAACTGAAAAATACCCATAGTCGCACCTTTGAGCCTTTATACAGGGTCGAAGCTAATAATTCGAGAAAACATAAATTAGCCAAAGTCGAACACTTGCAGAATTTGTTCCACTCAGAAATTAGCATAGGAGTACTCAGTCTCGATCTTTAACCGAAAAATACCCATAGTCGCACCTTTGAACCTTTGTACAGGGTCGAGGCTAATAATTCGAGAAACATAAATTGGCCAAAGTCGAACACTTGCAGAATTTGTTCCACATCGAAATTGGCATAGAAGTGTTTAGTCTATCGATCTTTAACCGAATAATACCCATAGTCGCACCTTTGAGCCTTTGTACAGGGTCGAGGCTAATAATTCGAGAAACATAAAATTGCCAAAGTCGAAACCTTGCAGAATTTGTTCCACTCAGAAATTGGCATAGAAGTGTTTAGTCTATCGATCTTTAACCGAATAATACCCATGTCGCACCTTTGAGCCTTTGTACAGGGTCGAGGCTAATAATTCGAGAAACATAAAATTGCCAAAGTCGAAACCTTGCAGAATTTGTTCCACTCAGAAATTGGCATAGAAGTGTTTAGTCTATCGATCTTTAACCGAATAATACCCATAGTCGCACCTTTGAGCATTTGTACAGGGTCGAGACCAGTTATTCGAGAAAACATAAATTGGCCAAAGTCGAAACCTTGCAGAATTTGTTCCACTCAGAAATTAGCATAGAAGTGTTTAGTCTATCGACCTTTAACCGAAAAATACCCATAGTCGCACCTTTGAGCCTTTGTACAGGGTCGAGGCTAATAATTCGAGAAAACATAAATTGGCCAAAGTCGAACACTTGCAGAATTTGTTCCAAATCGAAATTGGCATAGAAGTGTTTAGTCTATCGATCTTTAACCGAAAAATAACCATAGTCGCACCTTTGAGTCTTTGTACAGGGTCGAGGCTAATAATTCGAGAAAACATAAATTGGCCAAAGTCGAAACCTTGCAGAATTTGTTCCACATCGAAATTAGCATAGAAGTGTTTAGTCCATCGATCTTTAACCGAAAAATACCCATAGTCGCACCTTTGAGCCTTTGTACAGGGTCGAGGCCAGTTATTCGAGAAAACATAAATTGGCCAAAGTCGAAACCTTGCAGAATTTGTTCCACTCAGAAATTGGCATAGAAGTGTTTAGTCTAACGATCTTTAACCGAGAAATACCCATAGTCGCACCTTTGAGCCTTTGTACAGGGTCGAAGCTAATAATTCGAGAAAACATAAATTAGCCAAAGTCGAACACTTGCAGAATTTGTTCCACTCAGAAATTGGCATAGAAGTGTTTAGTCTAACGATTTTTAACTGAAAAATACCCATAGTCGCACCTTTGAGCCTTTGTACAGGGTCGAGGCTAATAATTCGAGAAAACATAAATTGGCCAAAGTCGAAACCTTGCAGAATTTGTTCCACTCAGAAATTATCATAGGAGTACTCAGTCTATCGATCTTTAACCGAAAAATGCCCATAGTCGCACCTTTGAACCTTTGTACAGGGTCGAGGCTAATAATTCGAGAAACATAAATTGGCCAAATTCGAACACTTGCAGAATTTGTTCCACATCGAAATTGGCATAGAAGTGTTTAGTCTATCGACCTTTAACCGAAAAATACCCATAGTCGCACCTTTGAGCCTTTGTACAGGGTCGAAGCTAATAATTCGAGAAAACATAAATTGGCCAAAGTCGAACACTTGCAGAATTTGTTCCACTCAGAAATTAGCATAGAAGTGTTTAGTCTATCGATCTTTAACCGAAAAATACCCATAGTCGCACCTTTGAGCCTTTGTACAGGGTCGAGGCTAATAATTCGAGAAAACATAAATTGGCCAAAGTCGAACACTTGCAGAATTTGTTCCAAATCGAAATTGGCATAGAAGTGTTTAGTCTATCGATCTTTAACCGGAAAATAACCATAGTCGCACCTTTGAGTCTTTGTACAGGGTCGAGGCTAATAATTCGAGAAAAGATAAATTGGCCAAAGTCGAAACCTTGCAGAATTTGTTCCACATCGAAATTAGCATAGAAGTGTTTAGTCTAACGATCTTTAACTGAAAAATACCCATAGTCGCACCTTTGAGCCTTTGTACAGGGTCGAGGCTAATAATTCGAGAAAACATAAATTTGCCAAAGTCGAAACCTTGCAGAATTTGTTCCACTCAGAAATTGGCATAGGAGTACTCAGTCTATCGATCTTTAACCGAAAAATACCCATAGTCGCACCTTTGAACCTTTGTACAGGGTCGAGGCTAATAATTCGAGAAACAATTTTGTCCAAAGTCGAACACTTGCATAATTTGTTCCACTCAGAAATTGGCATAGAAGTGTTTAGTCTAACGATCTTTAACCGAAAAATACCCATAGTCGCACCTTTGAGCCTTTGTACAGGGTCGAAGCTAATAATTCGAGAAAACATAAATTAGCCAAAGTCGAACACTTGCAGAATTTGTTCCACTCAGAAATTGGCATAGAAGTGTTTAGTCTAACGATCTTTAACCGAAAAATACCCATAGTCGCACCTTTGAGCCTTTGTACAGGGTCGAAGCTAATAATTCGAGAAAACATAAATTAGCCAAAGTCGAACACTTGCAGAATTTGTTCCACTCAGAAATTGGCATAGAAGTGTTTAGTCTAACGATCTTTAACCGAAAAATACCCATAGTCGCACCTTTGAGCCTTTGTACAGGGTCGAAGCTAATAATTCGAGAAAACATAAATTAGCCAAAGTCGAACACTTGCAGAATTTGTTCCACTCAGAAATTGGCATAGAAGTGTTTAGTCTAACGATCTTTAACTGAAAAATACCCATAGTCGCACCTTTGAGCCTTTGTACAGGGTCGAGGCTAATAATTCGAGAAAACATAAATTTGCCAAAGTCGAAACCTTGCAGAATTTGTTCCACTCAGAAATTGGCATAGGAGTACTCAGTCTATCGATCTTTAACCGAAAAATACCCATAGTCGCACCTTTGAACCTTTGTACAGGGTCGAGGCTAATAATTCGAGAAACAATTTTGTCCAAAGTCGAACACTTGCATAATTTGTTCCACTCAGAAATTGGCATAGAAGTGTTTAATCTATCGATCTTTAACCGAAAAATACCCATAGTCGCACCTTTGAGCCTTTGTACAGGGTCGAAGCTAATAATTCGAGAAAACATAATTGGCCAAAGTCGAAACCTTGCAGAATTTGTTCCACAATAATTTGTACGACAACATTGTCAAAATTAACGTAAAGATGAATATAATGAATAAAGATTGTTTTTCATTATAAACAATTTCATATCCATCCGACAATCAGACATTAAAAATAAAAGACACAATGATTAAGTACTATATCATTTTACAGAGATGTTAATAAAGTTTGTCCTGTTTTCGGCTGATTTTTAAACTTTATCTATTTGGACAACGTGCATTTGTTTACGTTTTTCGGTCCTATGCGGCGACATTGTTGGCGGATCCTTCTCTTTCTTGTTCCTTTTCTCAATTAGCGATGAGTCCCCCAAAAGGAGCCCCCCGGTTTGGTGCATGTGACAGTAACATTCCGAAGAGTGCATCTGGACCAGTGCAGGAGAGCGAGATTAATTGAGAAATTATAGATAAAGTTAAAAGGAAAAATGTTAACTACGGGCAGATATGGTCACCTTACAAAATAGAATATCTGAATTTGAGACAGAAACTAATGGTAAATGTCTAGTCATAAATCGTCCCTGTGAGAATGGTGATGATGGGGACAGTGAAATTTAAAAAAAACACTGCACTTCTTAAATATATCAATGGTGAATTTAAAATATTTACTATTTTTTATTTTAATATTTATTATTTTTTATTTTAATATTTACTATTTTTTAATATTTACTATTTTTATTTTAATATTTATTATGTTTTATTCTAATATTTATTATTTTTTATTCTAATATTTATTATTTTTTATTCTAATATTTATTATTTTTTATTTAAATATTTACTATTTTTTATTTTAATATTTACTATTTGTTATTTTAATATTTACTATTTTTATTTTAATATTTATTATTTTTTATTCTAATATTTATTATTTTTTATTCTAATATTTACTATTTTTTATTTAAATATTTACTATTTTTATTTTAATATTTATTATTTTTTATTCTAATATTTATTATTTTTTATTCTAATATTTATTATTTTTTATTTAAATATTTACTATTTTTTATTTTAATATTTACTATTTTTTATTTTAATATTTACTATTTGTTATTTTAATATTTACTATTTTTATTTTAATATTTATTATTTTTTATTCTAATATTTATTATTTTTATTCTAATATTTACTATTTTTTATTTTAATATTTACTATTTTTTATTTTAATATTTAATATTTTTTATTTTAATATTTATTATTTTTTATTCTAATATTTATTATTTTTTATCCTAATATTTATTATTTTTTATTTAAATATTTACAATTTTTTATTTTAATTTTTACTATTTTTTATTTTAATATTTATTATTCTTTATTCTAATATTTATTATTTTTTATTCTAATATTTACTATTTTTTATTTAAATATTTACTATTTTTTATTTTAATATTTAATATTTGTTATTTTAATATTTACTATTTTTATTTTTTATTCTAATATTTATTATTTTTTTTTCTAATATTTACTATTTTTTATTTTAATATTTACCATTTTTATTTTAATATTTATTATTTTTTTATTCTAATATTTATTATTTTTTATTCTAATATTTATTATTTTTTATTTTAATATTTATAATTTTTTATTTTAATATTTATTATTCTTTATTCTAATATTTATTATTTTTTATTTTAATATTCGCACCTTTGACCCTTTGTACAGGGTCGAAGCTAATAATTCGAGAAAACATAAATTGGCCAAAGTCGAAACCTTGCAGAATTTGTTCCACTCAGAAATTATCATAGTGTTTAGTCTAACGACCTTTAACCGAAAAATACCCATATCGCACCTTTGAGCCTTTGTACAGGGTCGAGGCTAATAATTCGAAAAATATAAATTGGAAAAAGTCGAACACTTGCAGAACTTGTTCCACTCAGAAATTAGCATAGAAGTGTTTAGTCTATCGATCTTTAACCGAAAAATACCCATAGTCGCACCTTTGAGCCTTTGTACAGGGTCGAAGCTAATAATTCGAGAAAACATAAATTGGCCAAAGTCGAAACCTTGCAGAATTTGTTCCACTCAGAAATTGGCATAGAAGTGTTTAGTCTATCGATCTTTAACCGAAAAATACCCATAGTCGCACCTTTGAGCCTTTGTACAGGGTCGAAGCTAATAATTCGAGAAAACATAAATTGGCCAAAGTCGAAACCTTGCAGAATTTGTTCCACTCAGAAATTGGCATAGAAGTGTTTAGTCTAACGATCTTTAACTGAAAAATACCCATAGTCGCACCTTTGAGCCTTTGTACAGGGTCGAGGCTAATAATTCGAGAAAACATAAATTTGCCAAAGTCGAAACCTTGCAGAATTTGTTCCACTCAGAAATTGGCATAGAAGTGTTTAGTCTATCGATCTTTAACCGAAAAATACCCATAGTCGCACCTTTGAGCCTTTGTACAGGGTCGAGACCAGTTATTCGAGAAAACATAAATTGGCCAAAGTCGAAACCTTGCAGAATTTGTTCCACTCAGAAATTGGCATAGAAGTGTTTAGTCTAACGATCTTTAACTGAAAAATACCCATAGTCGCACCTTTGAGCCTTTGTACAGGGTCGAGGCTAATAATTCTAGAAAACATAAATTTGCCAAAGTCGAAACCTTGTAGAATTTGTTCCACTCAGAAATTGGCATAGAAGTGTTTAGTCTATCGATCGTTAACCGAAAAATACCCATAGTCGCACCTTTGAGCCTTTGTACAGGGTCGAGACCAGTTATTCGAGAAAACATAAATTGGCCAAAGTAGAACACTTGCAGATTTTGTTCCACATCGAAATTTTGCATAGAAGTGTTTAGTCTATCGATCTTTAACCGAAAAATACCCATAGTCGCACCTTTGAGCCTTTGTACAGGGTCGAAGCTAATAATTCGAGAAAACATAAATTGGCCAAAGTCGAAACCTTGCAGAATTTGTTCCACTCAGAAATTGGCATAGAAGTGTTTAGTCTAACGATCTTTAACTGAAAAATACCCATAGTCGCACCTTTGAGCCTTTGTACAAGGTCGAGACCAGTTATTTTAATATTTAATATTTTTTATTTTAATATTTATTATTTTTTATTCTAATATTTATTATTTTTTATCCTAATATTTATTATTTTTTATTTAAATATTTACAATTTTTTATTTTAATTTTTACTATTTTTTATTTTAATATTTATTATTCTTTATTCTAATATTTATTATTTTTTATTCTAATATTTACTATTTTTTATTTAAATATTTACTATTTTTTATTTTAATATTTAATATTTGTTATTTTAATATTTACTATTTTTATTTTTTATTCTAATATTTATTATTTTTTTTTCTAATATTTACTATTTTTTATTTTAATATTTACCATTTTTATTTTAATATTTATTATTTTTTTATTCTAATATTTATTATTTTTTATTCTAATATTTATTATTTTTTATTTTAATATTTATAATTTTTTATTTTAATATTTATTATTCTTTATTCTAATATTTATTATTTTTTATTTTAATATTCGCACCTTTGACCCTTTGTACAGGGTCGAAGCTAATAATTCGAGAAAACATAAATTGGCCAAAGTCGAAACCTTGCAGAATTTGTTCCACTCAGAAATTATCATAGTGTTTAGTCTAACGACCTTTAACCGAAAAATACCCATATCGCACCTTTGAGCCTTTGTACAGGGTCGAGGCTAATAATTCGAAAAATATAAATTGGAAAAAGTCGAACACTTGCAGAACTTGTTCCACTCAGAAATTAGCATAGAAGTGTTTAGTCTATCGATCTTTAACCGAAAAATACCCATAGTCGCACCTTTGAGCCTTTGTACAGGGTCGAAGCTAATAATTCGAGAAAACATAAATTGGCCAAAGTCGAAACCTTGCAGAATTTGTTCCACTCAGAAATTGGCATAGAAGTGTTTAGTCTATCGATCTTTAACCGAAAAATACCCATAGTCGCACCTTTGAGCCTTTGTACAGGGTCGAAGCTAATAATTCGAGAAAACATAAATTGGCCAAAGTCGAAACCTTGCAGAATTTGTTCCACTCAGAAATTGGCATAGAAGTGTTTGGTCTAACGATCTTTAACTGAAAAATACCCATAGTCGCACCTTTGAGCCTTTGTACAGGGTCGAGGCTAATAATTCGAGAAAACATAAATTTGCCAAAGTCGAAACCTTGCAGAATTTGTTCCACTCAGAAATTGGCATAGAAGTGTTTAGTCTATCGATCTTTAACCGAAAAATACCCATAGTCGCACCTTTGAGCCTTTGTACAGGGTCGAGACCAGTTATTCGAGAAAACATAAATTGGCCAAAGTCGAAACCTTGCAGAATTTGTTCCACTCAGAAATTGGCATAGAAGTGTTTAGTCTAACGATCTTTAACTGAAAAATACCCATAGTCGCACCTTTGAGCCTTTGTACAGGGTCGAGGCTAATAATTCGAGAAAACATAAATTTGCCAAAGTCGAAACCTTGTAGAATTTGTTCCACTCAGAAATTGGCATAGAAGTGTTTAGTCTATCGATCTTTAACCGAAAAATACCCATAGTCGCACCTTTGAGCCTTTGTACAGGGTCGAGACCAGTTATTCGAGAAAACATAAATTGGCCAAAGTAGAACACTTGCAGATTTTGTTCCACATCGAAATTTTGCATAGAAGTGTTTAGTCTATCGATCTTTAACCGAAAAATACCCATAGTCGCACCTTTGAGCCTTTGTACAGGGTCGAGACCAGTTATTCGAGAAAACATAAATTGGCCAAAGTAGAACACTTGCAGATTTTGTTCCACATCGAAATTTTGCATAGAAGTGTTTAGTCTATCGATCTTTAACCGAAAAATACCCATAGTCGCACCTTTGAGCCTTTGTACAGGGTCGAAGCTAATAATTCGAGAAAACATAAATTGGCCAAAGTCGAAACCTTGCAGAATTTGTTCCACTCAGAAATTGGCATAGAAGTGTTTAGTCTAACGATCTTTAACTGAAAAATACCCATAGTCGCACCTTTGAGCCTTTGTACAGGGTCGAGACCAGTTATTCGAGAAAACATAAATTGGCCAAAGTAGAACACATGCAGAATTTGTTCCACATCGAAATTTTGCATAGAAGTGTTTAGTCTATCGATCTTTAACCGAAAAATACCCATAGTCGCACCTTTGAGCCTTTGTACAGGGTCGAAGCTAATAATTCGAGAAAACATAAATTGGCCAAAGTCGAAACCTTGCAGAATTTGTTCCACTCAGAAATTGGCATAGAAGTGTTTAGTCTAACGATCTTTAACTGAAAAATACCCATAGTCGCACCTTTGAGCCTTTGTACAGGGTCGAGACCAGTTATTCGAGAAAACATAAATTGGCCAAAGTAGAACACATGCAGAATTTGTTCCACATCGAAATTTTGCATAGAAGTGTTTAGTCTATCGATCTTTAACCGAAAAATACCCATAGTCGCACCTTTGAGCCTTTGTACAGGGTCGGAGCTAATAATTCGAGAAAACATAAATTGGCCAAAGTCGAAACCTTGCAGAATTTGTTCCACTCAGAAATTGGCATAGAAGGGTTTAGTCTAACGATCTTTAACTGAAAAATACCCATAGTCGCACCTTTGAGCCTTTGTACAGGGTCGAGGCTAATAATTCGAGAAAACATAAATTTGCCAAAGTCGAAACCTTGCAGAATTTGTTCCACTCAGAAATTGGCATAGAAGTGTTTAGTCTATCGATCTTTAACCGAAAAATACCCATAGTCGAACCTTTGAGCCTTTGTACAGGGTCGAGGCTAATAATTCGAGAAACATAAATTGGCCAAAGTCGAACACTTGCAGAATTTGTTCCACTCAGGAATTAGCATAGGAGTACTCAGTCTATCGATCTTTAACCGAAAAATACCCATAGTCGCACCTTTGAACCTTTGTACAGGGTCGAGGCTAATAATTCGAGAAACATAAATTGGCCAAAGTCGAACACTTGCAGAATTTGTTCCACATCGAAATTGGCATAGAAGTGTTTAGTCTATCGATCTTTAACCGAGAAATACCCATAGTCGCACCTTTGAGCCTTTGTACAGGGTCGAAGCTAATAATTCGAGAAAACATAAATTGGCCAAAGTCGAAACCTTGCAGAATTTGTTCCACTCAGAAATTATCATAGGAGTACTCAGTCTATCGATCTTTAACCGAAAAATACCCATAGTCGCACCTTTGAACTTTTGTACAGGGTCGAGGCTAATAATTCGAGAAACATAAATTGGCCAAATTCGAACACTTGCAGAATTTGTTCCACGTCGAAATTGGCATAGAAGTGTTTAGTCTATCGACCTTTAACCGAAAAATACCCATAGTCGCACCTTTGAGCCTTTGTACAGGGTCGAAGCTAATAATTCGAGAAAACATAAATTGGCCAAAGTCGAACACTTGCAGAATTTGTTCCACTCAGAAATTAGCATAGGAGTACTCAGTCTATCGATCTTTAACCGAAAAATACCCATAGTCGCACCTTTGAACCTTTGTACAGGGTCGAGGCTAATAATTCGAAAAATATAAATTGGCCAAAGTCGAACAAGTGCAGAATTTGTTCCACTCAGAAATTAGCATAGAAGTGTTTAGTCTATCGACCTTTAACCGAAAAATACCCATAGTTGCACCTTTGAGCCTTTGTACAGGGTCGATGCTAATAATTCGAGAAACATAAATTGGCCAAAGTCGAACACTTGCAGAATTTGTTCCACATCGAAATTGGCATAGAAGTGTTTAGTCTATCGATCTTTAACCGAAAAATACCCATAGTCGCACCGTTGAGCCTTTGTACAGGGTCGAGGCTAATAATTCGAGAAAACATAAATTGGCCAAAGTCGAACACTTGCAGAATTTGTTCCAAATCGAAATTGGCATAGAAGTGTTTAGTCTATCGATCTTTAACCGAAAAATAACCATAGTCGCACCTTTGAGTCTTTGTACAGGGTCGAGGCTAATAATTCGAGAAAACATAAATTGGCCAAAGTCGAAACCTTGCAGAATTTGTTCCACATCGAATTTAGCATAGAAGTGTTTAGTCCATCGATCTTTAACCGAAAAATACCCATAGTCGCACCTTTGAGCCTTTGTACAGGGTCGAGGCCAGTTATTCGAGAAAACATAAATTGGCCAAAGTCGAACACTTACAGAATTTGTTCCACTCAGAAATTGGCATAGAAGTGTTTAGTCTAACGATCTTTAACTGAGAAATACCCATAGTCGCACCTTTGAGCCTTTGTACAGGGTCGAGGCTAATAATTCGAGAAAACATAAATTTGCCAAAGTCGAAACCTTGCAGAATTTGTTCCACTCAGAAATTGGCATAGAAGTGTTTAGTCTATCGATCTTTAACCGAAAAATACCCATAGTCGCACCTTTGAGCCTTTGTACAGGGTCGAGACCAGTTATTCGAGAAAACATAAATTGGCCAAAGTCGAAACCTTGCAGAATTTGTTCCACTCAGAAATTGGCATAGAAGTGTTTAGTCTAACGATCTTTAACTGAAAAATACCCATAGTCGCACCTTTGAGCCTTTGTACAGGGTCGAGGCTAATAATTCGAGAAAACATAAATTTGCCAAAGTCGAAACCTTGTAGAATTTGTTCCACTCAGAAATTGGCATAGAAGTGTTTAGTCTATCGATCTTTAACCGAAAAATACCCATAGTCGCACCTTTGAGCCTTTGTACAGGGTCGAGACCAGTTATTCGAGGAAACATAAATTGGCCAAAGTAGAACACTTGCAGATTTTGTTCCACATCGAAATTTTGCATAGAAGTGTTTAGTCTATCGATCTTTAACCGAAAAATACCCATAGTCGCACCTTTGAGCCTTTGTACAGGGTCGAAGCTAATAATTCGAGAAAACATAAATTGGCCAAAGTCGAAACCTTGCAGAATTTGTTCCACATCGAAATTGGCATAGAAGTGTTTAGTCTATCGATCTTTAACTGAAAAATACCCATAGTCGCACCTTTGAGCCTTTATACAGGGTCGAAGCTAATAATTCGAGAAAACATAAATTAGCCAAAGTCGAACACTTGCAGAATTTGTTCCACTCAGAAATTATCATAGGAGTACTCAGTCTATCGATCTTTAACCGAAAAATACCCATAGTCGCACCTTTGAACTTTTGTACAGGGTCGAGGCTAATAATTCGAGAAACATAAATTGGCCAAATTCGAACACTTGCAGAATTTGTTCCACGTCGAAATTGGCATAGAAGTGTTTAGTCTATAGTCGCACCTTTGAGCCTTTGTACAGGGTCGAAGCTAATAATTCGAGAAAACATAAATTGGCCAAAGTCGAACACTTGCAGAATTTGTTCCACTCAGAAATTAGCATAGGAGTACTCAGTCTATCGATCTTTAACCGAAAAATACCCATAGTCGCACCTTTGAACCTTTGTACAGGGTCGAGGCTAATAATTCGAAAAATATAAATTGGCCAAAGTCGAACAAGTGCAGAATTTGTTCCACTCAGAAATTAGCATAGAAGTGTTTAGTCTATCGACCTTTAACCGAAAAATACCCATAGTTGCACCTTTGAGCCTTTGTACAGGGTCGATGCTAATAATTCGAGAAACATAAATTGGCCAAAGTCGAACACTTGCAGAATTTGTTCCACATCGAAATTGGCATAGAAGTGTTTAGTCTATCGATCTTTAACCGAAAAATACCCATAGTCGCACCGTTGAGCCTTTGTACAGGGTCGAGGCTAATAATTCGAGAAAACATAAATTGGCCAAAGTCGAACACTTGCAGAATTTGTTCCAAATCGAGATTGGCATAGAAGTGTTTAGTCTATCGATCTTTAACCGAAAAATAACCATAGTCGCACCTTTGAGTCTTTGTACAGGGTCGAGGCTAATAATTCGAGAAAACATAAATTGGCCAAAGTCGAAACCTTGCAGAATTTGTTCCACATCGAATTTAGCATAGAAGTGTTTAGTCCATCGATCTTTAACCGAAAAATACCCATAGTCGCACCTTTGAGCCTTTGTACAGGGTCGAGGCCAGTTATTCGAGAAAACATAAATTGGCCAAAGTCGAAACCTTGCAGAATTTGTTCCACTCAGAAATTGGCATAGAAGTGTTTAGTCTAACGATCTTTAACCGAAAAATACCCATAGTCGCACCTTTGAGCCTTTGTACAGGGTCGAAGCTAATAATTCGAGAAAACATAAATTAGCCAAAGTCGAACACTTGCCGAATTTGTTCCACTCAGAAATTGGCATAGAAGTGTTTAGTTTAATGATCTTTAACTGAAAAATACCCATAGCCGCACCTTTGAGCCTTTGTACAGGGTCGGGACCAGTTATTCGAGAAAACATAAATTGGCCAAAGTCGAAACCTTGCAGAATTTGATCCACTTATAAATTGGCATAGGAGTATTCAGTCTATCGATCTTTACCCGAAAAATACCCATAGTCGCACCTTTGAACCTTTGTACAGGGTCGAGGCTAATAATTCGAGAAAACATAAATTGGCCAAAGTCGAAACCTTGCAGAATTTGTTCCACTCAGAAATTGGCATAGAAGGGTTTAGTCTAACGATCTTTAACTGAAAAATACCCATAGTCGCACCTTTGAGCCTTTGTACAGGGTCGAGGCTAATAATTCGAGAAAACATAAATTGGCCAAAGTCGAAACCTTGCAGAATTTGTTCCACTCAGAAATTGGCATAGAAGTGTTTAGTCTAACGATCTTTAACCGAGAAATACCCATAGTCGCACCTTTGAGCCTTTGTACAGGGTCGAAGCTAATAATTCGAGAAAACATAAATTAGCCAAAGTCGAACACTTGCAGAATTTGTTCCACTCAGAAATTGGCATAGAAGTGTTTAGTCTAACGATCTTTAACTGAAAAATACCCATAGTCGCACCTTTGAGCCTTTGTACAGGGTCGAGGCTAATAATTCGAGAAAACATAAATTGGCCAAAGTCGAAACCTTGCAGAATTTGTTCCACTCAGAAATTATCATAGGAGTACTCAGTCTATCGATCTTTAACCGAAAAATACCCATAGTCGCACCTTTGAACCTTTGTACAGAGTCGAGGCTAATAATTCGAGAAACATAAATTGGCCAAATTCGAACACTTGCAGAATTTGTTCCACATCGAAATTGGCATAGAAGTGTTTAGTCTATCGACCTTTAACCGAAAAATACCCATAGTCGCACCTTTGAGCCTTTGTACAGGGTCGAAGCTAATAATTCGAGAAAACATAAATTGGCCAAAGTCGAACACTTGCAGAATTTGTTCCACTCAGAAATTAGCATAGGAGTACTCAGTCTATCGATCTTTAACCGAAAAATACCCATAGTCGCACCTTTGACCCTTTGTACAGGGTCGAGGCTAATAATTCGAGAAAACATAAATTGGCCAAAGTCGAAACCTTGCCGAATTTGTTCCACTCAGAAATTGGCATAGAAGTGTTTAGTTTAACGATCTTTAACTGAAAAATACCCATAGCCGCACCTTTGAGCCTTTGTACAGGGTCGGGACCAGTTATTCGAGAAAACATAAATTGGCCAAAGTCGAAACCTTGCAGAATTTGATCCACTTATAAATTGGCATAGGAGTATTCAGTCTATCGATCTTTACCCGAAAAATACCCATAGTCGCACCTTTGAACCTTTGTACAGGGTCGAGGCTAATAATTCGAGAAAACATAAATTGGCCAAAGTCGAAACCTTGCAGAATTTGTTCCACTCAGAAATTGGCATAGAAGGGTTTAGTCTAACGATCTTTAACTGAAAAATACCCATAGTCGCACCTTTGAGCCTTTGTACAGGGTCGAGGCTAATAATTCGAGAAAACATAAATTTGCCAAAGTCGAAACCTTGCAGAATTTGTTCCACTCAGAAATTGGCATAGAAGTGTTTAGTCTATCGATCTTTAACCGAAAAATACCCATAGTCGAACCTTTGAGCCTTTGTACAGGGTCGAGGCAATAATTCGAGAAACATAAATTGGCCAAAGTCGAACACTTGCAGAATTTGTTCCACTCAGAAATTAGCATAGGAGTACTCAGTCTATCGATCTTTAACCGAAAAATACCCATAGTCGCACCTTTGAACCTTTGTACAGGGTCGAGGCTAATAATTCGAGAAACATAAATTGGCCAAAGTCGAACACTTGCAGAATTTGTTCCACATCGAAATTGGCATAGAAGTGTTTAGTCTATCGATCTTTAACCGAAAAATACCCATAGTCGCACCTTTGAGCCTTTGTACAGGGTCGAAGCTAATAATTCCAGAAAACATAAATTGGCCAAAGTCGAAACCTTGCAGAATTTGTTCCACTCAGAAATTATCATAGGAGTACTCAGTCTATCGATCTTTAACCGAAAAATACCCATAGTCGCACCTTTGAACCTTTGTACAGGGTCGAGGCAATAATTCGAGAAACATAAATTGGCCAAATTCGAACACTTGCAGAATTTGTTCCACATCGAAATTGGCATAGAAGTGTTTAGTCTATCGATCTTTAACTGAAAAATACCCATAGTCGCACCTTTGAGCCTTTGTACAGGGTCGAGGCCAGTTATTCGAGAAAACATAAATTGGCCAAAGTCAAAACCTTGCAGAATTTGTTCCACATCGTAATTGGCATAGAAGTGTTTAGTCTATCGATCTTTAACCGAAAAATACCCATAGTCGCACCTTTGAGCCTTTGTACAGGGTCGAGGCTAATAATTCGAAAAATATAAATTGGCCAAAGTCGAACAAGTGCAGAATTTGTTCCACTCAGAAATTAGCATAGAAGTGTTTAGTCTATCGACCTTTAACCGAAAAATACCCATAGTCGCACCTTTGAGCCTTTGTACAGGGTCGAGGCTAATAATTCGAGAAAACATAAATTGGCCAAAGTCGAACACTTGCAGAATTTGTTCCAAATCGAAATTGGCATAGAAGTGTTTAGTCTATCGATCTTTAACCGAAAAATAACCATAGTCGCACCTTTGAGTCTTTGTACAGGGTCGAGGCTAATAATTCGAGAAAACATAAATTGGCCAAAGTCGAAACCTTGCAGAATTTGTTCCACATCGAAATTAGCATAGAAGTGTTTAGTCCATCGATCTTTAACCGAAAAATACCCATAGTCGCACCTTTGAGCCTTTGTACAGGGTCGAGGCCAGTTATTCGAGAAAACATAAATTGGCCAAAGTCGAAACCTTGCAGAATTTGTTCCACTCAGAAATTGGCATAGAAGTGTTTAGTCTAACGATCTTTAACCGAGAAATACCCATAGTCGCACCTTTGAGCCTTTGTACAGGGTCGAAGCTAATAATTCGAGAAAACATAAATTAGCCAAAGTCGAACACTTGCAGAATTTGTTCCACTCAGAAATTGGCATAGAAGTGTTTAGTCTAACGATCTTTAACTGAAAAATACCCATAGTCGCACCTTTGAGCCTTTGTACAGGGTCGAGGCTAATAATTCGAGAAAACATAAATTGGCCAAAGTCGAAACCTTGCAGAATTTGTTCCACTCAGAAATTAGCATAGGGGTACTCAGTCTATCGATCTTTAACCGAAAAATACCCATAGTCGCACCTTTGAACCTTTGTACAGGGTCGAGGCTAATAATTCGAGAAAACATAAATTGGCCAAATTCGAACACTTGCAGAATTTGTTCCACATCGAAATTGGCATAGAAGTGTTTAGTCTATCGACCTTTAACCGAAAAATACCCATAGTCGCACCTTTGAGCCTTTGTACAGGGTCGAAGCTAATAATTCGAGAAAACATAAATTGGCCAAAGTCGAACACTTGCAGAATTTGTTCCACTCAGAAATTAGCATAGGAGTACTCAGTCTATCGATCTTTAACCGAAAAATACCCATAGTCGCACCTTTGAACCTTTGTACAGGGTCGAGGCTAATAATTCGAGAAACATAAATTGGCCAAATTCGAACACTTGCAGAATTTGTTCCACATCGAAATTGGCATAGAAGTGTTTAGTCTATCGATCTTTAACTGAAAAATACCCATAGTCGCACCTTTGAGCCTTTGTACAGGGTCGAGGCCAGTTATTCGAGAAAACATAAATTGGCCAAAGTCAAAACCTTGCAGAATTTGTTCCACATCGTAATTGGCATAGAAGTGTTTAGTCTATCGATCTTTAACCGAAAAATACCCATAGTCGCACCTTTGAGCCTTTGTACAGGGTCGAGGCTAATAATTCGAAAAATATAAATTGGCCAAAGTCGAACAAGTGCAGAATTTGTTCCACTCAGAAATTAGCATAGAAGTGTTTAGTCTATCGACCTTTAACCGAAAAATACCCATAGTCGCACCTTTGAGCCTTTGTACAGGGTCGATGCTAATAATTCGAGAAACATAAATTGGCCAAAGTCGAACACTTGCAGAATTTGTTCCACATCGAAATTGGCATAGAAGTGTTTAGTCTATCCATCTTTAACCGAAAAATAACCATAGTCGCACCTTTGAGCCTTTGTACAGGGTCGAGGCTAATAATTCGAGAAAACATAAATTGGCCAAAGTCGAAACCTTGCAGAATTTGTTCCACATCGAAATTAGCATAGAAGTGTTTAGTCCATCGATCTTTAACCGAAAAATACCCATAGTCGCACCTTTGAGCCTTTGTACAGGGTCGAAGCTAATAATTCGAGAAAACATAAATTGGCCAAAGTCGAAACCTTGCAGAATTTGTTCCACTCAGAAATTATCATAGAAGTGTTTAGTCTATCGACCTTTAACCGAAAAAAAAACCCATAGTCGCACCTTTGAACCTTTGTACAGGGTCGAGGCTAATAATTCGAGAAAACATAAATTGGCCAAATTCGAACACTTGCAGAATTTGTTCCACATCGAAATTGGCATAGAAGTGTTTAGTCTATCGACCTTTAACCGAAAAATACCCATAGTCGCACCTTTGAGCCTTTGTACAGGGTCGAAGCTAATAATTCGAGAAAACATAAATTGGCCAAAGTCGAACACTTGCAGAATTTGTTCCACTCAGAAATTAGCATAGGAGTACTCAGTCTATCGATCTTTAACCGAAAAATACCCATAGTCGCACCTTTGAACCTTTGTACAGGGTCGAGGCTAATAATTCGAGAAACATAAATTGGCCAAATTCGAACACTTGCAGAATTTGTTCCACATCGAAATTGGCATAGAAGTGTTTAGTCTATCGATCTTTAACTGAAAAATACCCATAGTCGCACCTTTGAGCCTTTGTACAGGGTCGAGGCCAGTTATTCGAGAAAACATAAATTGGCCAAAGTCAAAACCTTGCAGAATTTGTTCCACATCGTAATTGGCATAGAAGTGTTTAGTCTATCGATCTTTAACCGAAAAATACCCATAGTCGCACCTTTGAGCCTTTGTACAGGGTCGAGGCTAATAATTCGAAAAATATAAATTGGCCAAAGTCGAACAAGTGCAGAATTTGTTCCACTCAGAAATTAGCATAGAAGTGTTTAGTCTATCGACCTTTAACCGAAAAATACCCATAGTCGCACCTTTGAGCCTTTGTACAGGGTCGATGCTAATAATTCGAGAAACATAAATTGGCCAAAGTCGAACACTTGCAGAATTTGTTCCACATCGAAATTGGCATAGAAGTGTTTAGTCTATCCATCTTTAACCGAAAAATAACCATAGTCGCACCTTTGAGCCTTTGTACAGGGTCGAGGCTAATAATTCGAGAAAACATAAATTGGCCAAAGTCGAAACCTTGCAGAATTTGTTCCACATCGAAATTAGCATAGAAGTGTTTAGTCCATCGATCTTTAACCGAAAAATACCCATAGTCGCACCTTTGAGCCTTTGTACAGGGTCGAGGCCAGTTATTCGAGAAAACATAAATTGGCCAAAGTCGAAACCTTGCAGAATTTGTTCCACTCAGAAATTGGCATAGAAGTGTTTAGTCTAACGATCTTTAACCGAGAAATACCCATAGTCGCACCTTTGAGCCTTTGTACAGGGTCGAAGCTAATAATTCGAGAAAACGGTTAAAGATCGATGGACTAAACACTTCTATGCTAATTTCGATGTGGAACAAATTCTGCAAGGTTTCGACTTTGGCCAATTTATGTTTTCTCGAATTATTAGCCTCGACCCTGTACAAAGACTCAAAGGTGCGACTATGGTTATTTTTCGGTTAAAGATCGATAGACTAAACACTTCTATGCCAATTTCGATTTGGAACAAATTCTGCAAGTGTTCGACTTTGGCCAATTTATGTTTTCTCGAATTATTAGCCTCGACCCTGTACAAAGGCTCAAAGGTGCGACTATGGGTATTTTTCAGTTAAAGATCGTTAAACTAAACACTTCTATGCCAATTTCTGAGTGGAACAAATTCTGCAAGGTTTCGACTTTGGCCAATTTATGTTTTCTCGAATTATTAGCATCGACCCTGTACAAAGGCTCAAAGGTGCGACTATGGGTATTTTTCGGTTAAAGGTCGATAGACTAAACACTTCTATGCTAATTTCTGAGTGGAACAAATTCTGCACTTGTTCGACTTTGGCCAATTTATATTTTTCGAATTATTAGCCTCGACCCTGTACAAAGGCTCAAAGGTGCGACTATGGGTATTTTTCGGTTAAAGATCGATAGACTAAACACTTCTATGCCAATTACGATGTGGAACAAATTCTGCAAGGTTTTGACTTTGGCCAATTTATGTTTTCTCGAATAACTGACCTCGACCCTGTACAAAGGCTCAAAGGTGCGACTATGGGTATTTTTCAGTTAAAGATCGATAGACTAAACACTTCTATGCCAATTTCGATGTGGAACAAATTCTGCAAGTGTTCGAATTTGGCCAATTTATGTTTCTCGAATTATTAGCCTCGACCCTGTACAAAGGTTCAAAGGTGCGACTATGGGTATTTTTCGGTTAAAGATCGATAGACTGAGTACTCCTATGCTAATTTCTGAGTGGAACAAATTCTGCAAGTGTTCGACTTTGGCCAATTTATGTTTTCTCGAATTATTAGCTTCGACCCTGTACAAAGGCTCAAAGGTGCGACTATGGGTATTTTTCGGTTAAAGGTCGATAGACTAAACACTTCTATGCCAATTTCGATGTGGAACAAATTCTGCAAGTGTTCGAATTTGGCCAATTTATGTTTCTCGAATTATTAGCCTCGACCCTGTACAAAGGTTCAAAGGTGCGACTATGGGTATTTTTCGGTTAAAGATCGATAGACTGAGTACTCCTATGATAATTTCTGAGTGGAACAAATTCTGCAAGGTTTCGACTTTGGCCAATTTATGTTTTCTCGAATTATTAGCCTCGACCCTGTACAAAGGCTCAAAGGTGCGACTATGGGTATTTTTCGGTTAAAGATCGATAGACTAAACACTTCTATGCCAATTTCGATGTGGAACAAATTCTGCAAGTGTTCGACTTTGGCGAATTTATGTTTCTCGAATTATTAGCCTCGACCCTGTACAAAGGTTCAAAGGTGCGACTATGGGTATTTTTCGGTTAAAGATCGATAGACTGAGTACTCCTATGCTAATTTCTGAGTGGAACAAATTCTGCAAGTGTTCGACTTTGGCCAATTTATGTTTCTCGAATTATTAGCCTCGACCCTGTACAAAGGTTCAAAGGTGCGACTATGGGTATTTTTCGGTTAAAGATCGATTGACTGAGTACTCCTATGCTAATTTCTGAGTGGACCAAATTCTGCAAGTGTTCGACTTTGGCCAATTTATGTTTTCTCGAATTATTAGCCTCGACCCTGTACAAAGGTTCAAAGGTGCGACTATGGGTTTTTTTCGGTTAAAGGTCGATAGACTAAACACTTCTATGATAATTTCTGAGTGGAACAAATTCTGCAAGGTTTCGACTTTGGCCAATTTATGTTTTCTCGAATTATTAGCTTCGACCCTGTACAAAGGCTCAAAGGTGCGACTATGGGTATTTTTCGGTTAAAGATCGATAGACTAAACACTTCTATGCCAATTTCGATAGTGGAACAAATTCTGCACGTGTTCGACTTTGGCCAATTTATATTTTTCGAATTATTAGCCTCGACCCTTTACAAAGGCTCAAAGGTGCGACTATGGGTTTTTTTCGGTTAAAGGTCGATAGACTAAACACTTCTATGCTAATTTCTGAGTGGAACAAATTCTGCAAGGTTTCGACTTTGGCCAATTTATGTTTTCTCGAATTATTAGCCTCGACCCTTTACAAAGGCTCAAAGGTGCGACTATGGGTATTTTTCGTTTAAAGATCGATAGACTAAACACTTCTATGCCAATTTCGATGTGGAACAAATTCTGCAAGTGTTCGACTTAGGCAAATTTATGTTTTCTCGAATAACTGGTCTCGACCCTGTACAAAAGCTCAAAGGTGCGACTATGGGTATTTTTCAGTTAAAGATCGTTAGACTAAACACTTCTATGCCAATTTCTGAGTGGAACAAATTCTGCAAGGCTTCGACTTTGGCCAATTTATGTTTTCTCGAATAACTGGTCTCGACCCTGTACAAAGGCTCGACTATGGGTATTTTTCAGTTAAAGATCGTTAGACTAAACACTTCTATTCCAATTTCTGAGTGGAACAAATTCTGCAAGGTTTCGACTTTGGCCAATTTATGTTTTCTCGAATAACTGGTCTCGACCCTGTACAAATGCTCAAAGGTGCGACTATGGGTATTTTTCAGTTAAAGGTCGATAGACTGAATACTCCTATGCTAATTTCTGAGTGGAACAAATTCTGCAAGTGTTCGACTTTGGCCAATTTATATTTTTCGAATTATTAGCCTCGACCCTGTACAAAGGCTCAAAGGTGCGACTATGGGTATTTTTCGGTTAAAGGTCGATAGACTAAACACTTCTATGCTAATTTCTGAGTGGAACAAATTCTGCAAGGTTTCGACTTTGGCCAATTTATGTTTTCTCGAATTATTAGCCGCGACCCTGTACAAAGGCTCAAAGGTGAGTCTATGGGTATTTTTCGGTTAAAGGTCGATAGACTAAACACTTCTATGCTGATCCCGATGTGGAACAAATTCCGCAAGGTTTCTACTTTGGCCAATTTATGTTTTCTCGAATTATTAGCCTCGACCCTGTACAAAGGTTCAAAGGTGCGACTATGGGTTTTTTTCGGTTAAAGGTCGATAGACTAAACACTTCTATGCTAATCCCGAATATTGAAATAAAAAATAGTAAATATTAAAATAAAAAATAGTAAAATTAGAATGAAAAATAGTAATTATTAAAATAAAAAATAATAAATATTAGAATAAAAAATAATAAATATTAAAATAATATTTTCCAAAAATCTTATTTTAATATTTATTATTTTTTATTCTAATATTTATTATTTTTTATTTTAATATTTACTATTTTTCATTCTAATTTTACTATTTTTTATTTTAATATTTTTTATTCTAATATTTATTATTTTTTATTTTAATATTTATTATTATTTATTCTAATATTTACTATTTTTTATTTTAATATTTAATATTTTTTATTCTAATATTTACTATTTTTTATTTTAATATTTACTATTTTTTATTTTAATATTTACTATTTTTTATTCTAATATTTATTATTTTTCATTTTAATATTTATTATTTTTAATTTTAATATTTATTATTTTTTATTCTAATATTTACTATTTTTTATTTTATTATTTACTATTTCTTATTTTAATATTTATTATTTTTTATTCTATATTTATTATTTTTTATTCTAATATTTACTATTTTTTATTTTAATATTTATTATTTTTTATTTTAATATTTATTATTTTTTATTCTAATATTTACTATTTTTTTATTTTATTATTTACTATTTTTTATTTTAATATTTATTATTATAATTTTTTGGAAAAAAAGTTTTTTTGGAAAATAATTTTTTAAAGATTTTTTGGAAAAAATATTTTTTTGAAAAATAAAATCTTTGGAGGAAAAAGATTATTGGAAAATATTTCGAAAAATAATTTTTAAACATTCCTTGGAAAAAATAATTTTTTAAGATTTTTTGGAAAAACAGTTTTTTGCGATAATTTTATAAAATCTTTGAAGAAAAAAAGATTTTTGGAAAATATTTCGAAAATTAATTTTTTAAACAGTCCTTGGAAAAAATACATTTTTTAAAGGGTTTGTTCGGGTTTGTCGGGCTTGTTCGGGTTTGTCGGGTTTGTTCGGGTTTGTCGGGTTTGGGTTTGTTCAAAATTATCGAAAAAAATTTTTTTAACAAAAATTTATTTTCTAAAAAATATTTTTTTTGGAGAAAATTTTGATAGAAGTAAAATCTTTGGAAAAAAAGATTGAAGAAAATATTTATATCGAAAATTAATTTTTAAACATTTAAAAAAATATTTTTTAAAGATTTTGTGAAAAAAAATTTTTTTTCGATAATTTTGAAAAAATAAATTTTGGAAATTTTTTTTGGAGAAAATTGTTGAAATAAAAAAAAAATCTTCGGAAACTAATTTTAAAAATCTTTGGAAAAAAAGATTTTTTGAAACATTTCTTGGAAAAATAATTTTTTAAATATTTTTTGAAAAAATATTCTTTTCGATAATTTTGAAAAAAAATCTTTGAAGAAAAAAGATTTTTGGAAAATATTTCGAAAAATAATTTTTAAACATTCCTTGGAAAAAATAAATTTTTTAAAGGGTTTGTTCGGGTTTGTCGGGTTTGTTCGGGTTTGTTCGGGTTTGTTCGGGTTTGTTCGGGTTTGTTCGGGTTTGTTCAAAATTATCGCGACGAGTACAATCAACAACTCCTAGAAAACAAGGACAAAGCGCTGTCTTGTGACGTGACGTCATCATCCGTGGTCCTATGATTGCAATATGCAATATAATATTATATGCATTCTGTAGGGGATTTATTTATATTTTGCGTGACTTCTAAAATTACTTATATACACTTCAGACGATCGTTATTTAAATTTTTAAACTTGTATTTAAGTTAATGCGTTAAAGGTTAAAAACGTAAGTTTCGCTTCGAGCGGCTTTTATTCGATCCAACGGTGGCCGGTCATGCGTCGGGGTAGGGCCGATGGAAAAATCTTTTTTCTCCAAAGATGTTATTTTTCAAAATTTTGTCCGAAAAAATTATTTTTTAGAAAATAAATATTTGTAATAAAAAATTAAGAAATTTCCAAAAAATATTTAAAAAAATTATTTTTTCCAATGTTTAAAAAATTATTTTTCAAAAAATCTTTTTTTTCAGATTTATTAAAATTATCGAAAAAAATTGTTTTTCCAAAAAATCTTAAAAAAACTATTTTTTCAAGAAATTTTTAAAAAATTTATTTTCCAAATATTTTCCAAAAATCTTTTTTTCAAAGACCGAACAACCCGAACAAACCCGACAAACCCGAACAAACCATTTAAAAAGTTTCTTTTTTCCAAGGAATGTTCCAAGAAATCTTTTTTCTTCAAAGATTTTATAAAATTAGATTTTACTTCTATCAAAATTTTCTCCAAAAAAAATACTTTTTAGAAAATAAATTTTTGTTAAAACAATTTTATTCGATAATTTTGAACACACAAACACGAACAAACCCAAACCCGAACAAACCCGACAAACCCGAACAAGCCCTTTTAAATGAGCCCAAACTCGATGGGTCTAGTAGCATTAGTATTAAGGAAGTTATAGCTTGAATTTTTTTATGATTTTATGATTTTATCGTATTGTACTCGTCGCGATAATTTTGAACAAACCCAAACCCGAACAAACCCGACAAACCCGAACAAGCCCGACAAACCCGAACAAACCCGAACAAACCCGAACAAACTCGACAAACCCGATCAAACCCTTTAAAAAATGTATTTTTTCCAAGGAATGTTTAAAAAATTAATTTTCGAAATATTTTCCAAAAATCTTTTTTCTCCAAAGATTTTATTTTTCAAAATTTTATCAAAAGAATATTTTTTCCAAAAAATCTTTAAAAAATTATTTTTCCAAGAAATGTTTCAAAAAATCTTTATTTCCAAAGATTTTTAAAATTATCGAAAAAAATAGTTTCCTTAAAAAAATTATTTTTCCGAAGATTTTATTTTTATTTCAAAATTTTCTCCAAATAAATTTCCAAAATTTATTTTTTCAAAATTATCGAATAAAAATTAGAGAAAACATAAATTGGCCAAAGTCGAACACTTGCAGAATTTGTTCCACTCAGAAATTAGCATAGGAGTACTCAGTCTATCGATCTTTAACCGAAAAATACCCATAGTCGCACCTTTGAGCCTTTGTACAGGGTCGAGGCTAATAATTCGAGAAAACATAAATTGGCCAAAGTCGAACACTTGCACAATTTGTTCCACTCAGAAATTAGCATAGGAGTACTCAGTCTATCGATCTTTAACCGAAAAATACCCATAGTCGCACCTTTGAGCCTTTGTACAGGGTCGAGGCCAGTTATTCGAGAAAACATAAATTGGCCAAAGTCGAAACCTTGCAGAATTTGTTCCACTCAGAAATTGGCATAGAAGTGTTTAGTCTAACGATCTTTAACCGAGAAATACCCATAGTCCCACCTTTGAGCCTTTGTACAGGGTCGAGGCTAATAATTCGAGAAAACATAAATTGGCCAAAGTCGAACACTTGCAGAATTTGTTCCAAATCGAAATTGGCATAGAAGTGTTTAGTCTATCGATCTTTAACCGATAAATAACCATAGTCGCACCTTTGAGTCTTTGTACAGGGTCGAGGCTAATAATTCGAGAAAACATAAATTGGCCAAAGTCGAAACCTTGCAGAATTTGTTCCACATCGAAATTAGCATAGAAGTGTTTAGTCCATCGATCTTTAACCGAAAAATACCCATAGTCGCACCTTTGAGCCTTTGTACAGGGTCGAGGCCAGTTATTCGAGAAAACATAAATTGGCCAAAGTCGAAACCTTGCAGAATTTGTTCCACTCAGAAATTGGCATAGAAGTGTTTAGTCTATCGATCTTTAACTGAAAAATACCCATAGTCGCACCTTTGAGCCTTTGTACAGGGTCGAGGCCAGTTATTCGAGAAAACATAAATTGGCCAAAGTCAAACCTTGCAGAATTTGTTCCACATCGTAATTGGCATAGAAGTGTTTAGTCTATCGATCTTTAACTGAAAAATACCCATAGTCGCACCTTTGAGCCTTTGTACAGGGTCGAGGCCAGTTATTCGAGAAAACATAAATTGGCCAAAGTCAAAACCTTGCAGAATTTGTTCCACATAGTAATTGGCATAGAAGTGTTTAGTCTATCGATCTTTAACCGAAAAATACCCATAGTCGCACCTTTGAGCCTTTGTACAGGGTCGAGGCTAATAATTCGAGAAAACATAAATTGGCCAAAGTCGAACACCGAAATTGGCATAGAAGTGTTTAGTCTATCGATCTTTAACCGAAAAATAACCATAGTCGCACCTTTGAGTCTTTGTACAGGGTCGAGGCTAATAATTCGAGAAAACATAAATTGGCCAAAGTCGAAACCTTGCAGAATTTGTTCCACATCGAAATTAGCATAGAATTGTTTAGTCCATCGATCTTTAACCTAAAAATACCCATAGTCGCACCTTTGAGTCTTTGTACAGGGTCGAGGCTAATAATTCGAAAAATATAAATTGGCCAAAGTCGAACAAGTGCAGAATTTGTTCCACTCAGAAATTAGCATAGAAGTGTTTAGTCTATCGACCTTTAACCGAAAAATACCCATAGTCGCACCTTTGAGCCTTTGTACAGGGTCGATGCTAATAATTCGAGAAACATAAATTGGCCAAAGTCGAACACTTGCAGAATTTGTTCCACATCGAAATTGGCATAGAAGTGTTTAGTCTATCGATCTTTAACCGAAAAATACCCATAGTCGCACCTTTGAGCCTTTGTACAGGGTCGATGCTAATAATTCGAGAAAACATAAATTGGCCAAAGTCGAAACCTTGCAGAATTTGTTCCACTCAGAAATTGGCATAGAAGTGTTTAGTCTAACGATCTTTAACTGAAAAATACCCATAGTCGCACCTTTGAGCCTTTGTACAGGGTCGAGACCAGTTATTCGAGAAAACATAAATTGGCCAAAGTAGAACACTTGCAGAATTTGTTCCACATCGAAATTGGCATAGAAGTGTTTAGTCTATCGATCTTTAACCGAAAAATACCCATAGTCGAACCTTTGAGCCTTTGTACAGGGTCGAGGCTAATAATTCGAGAAACATAAATTGGCCAAAGTCGAACACTTGCAGAATTTGTTCCACTCAGGAATTAGCATAGGAGTACTCAGTCTATCGATCTTTAACCGAAAAATACCCATAGTCGCACCTTTGAACCTTTGTACAGGGTCGAGGCTAATAATTCGAGAAACATAAATTGGCCAAAGTCGAACACTTGCAGAATTTGTTCCACATCGAAATTGGCATAGAAGTGTTTAGTCTATCGATCTTTAACTGAAAAATACCCATAGTCGCACCTTTGAGCCTTTGTACAGGGTCGAGGCCAGTTATTCGAGAAAACATAAATTGGCCAAAGTCAAAACCTTGCAGAATTTGTTCCACATCGTAATTGGCATAGAAGTGTTTAGTCTATCGATCTTTAACCGAAAAATACCCATAGTCGCACCTTTGAGCCTTTGTACAGGGTCGAGGCTAATAATTCGAAAAATATAAATTGGCCAAAGTCGAACAAGTGCAGAATTTGTTCCACTCAGAAATTAGCATAGAAGTGTTTAGTCTATCGACCTTTAACCGAAAAATACCCATAGTCGCACCTTTGAGCCTTTGTACAGGGTCGATGCTAATAATTCGAGAAACATAAATTGGCCAAAGTCGAACACTTGCAGAATTTGTTCCACATCGAAATTGGCATAGAAGTGTTTAGTCTATCCATCTTTAACCGAAAAATAACCATAGTCGCACCTTTGAGCCTTTGTACAGGGTCGAGGCTAATAATTCGAGAAAACATAAATTGGCCAAAGTCGAAACCTTGCAGAATTTGTTCCACATCGAAATTAGCATAGAAGTGTTTAGTCCATCGATCTTTAACCGAAAAATACCCATAGTCGCACCTTTGAGCCTTTGTACAGGGTCGAAGCTAATAATTCGAGAAAACATAAATTGGCCAAAGTCGAAACCTTGCAGAATTTGTTCCACTCAGAAATTATCATAGAAGTGTTTAGTCTATCGACCTTTAACCGAAAAAAAAACCCATAGTCGCACCTTTGAACCTTTGTACAGGGTCGAGGCTAATAATTCGAGAAAACATAAATTGGCCAAATTCGAACACTTGCAGAATTTGTTCCACATCGAAATTGGCATAGAAGTGTTTAGTCTATCGACCTTTAACCGAAAAATACCCATAGTCGCACCTTTGAGCCTTTGTACAGGGTCGAAGCTAATAATTCGAGAAAACATAAATTGGCCAAAGTCGAACACTTGCAGAATTTGTTCCACTCAGAAATTAGCATAGGAGTACTCAGTCTATCGATCTTTAACCGAAAAATACCCATAGTCGCACCTTTGAACCTTTGTACAGGGTCGAGGCTAATAATTCGAGAAACATAAATTGGCCAAATTCGAACACTTGCAGAATTTGTTCCACATCGAAATTGGCATAGAAGTGTTTAGTCTATCGATCTTTAACTGAAAAATACCCATAGTCGCACCTTTGAGCCTTTGTACAGGGTCGAGGCCAGTTATTCGAGAAAACATAAATTGGCCAAAGTCAAAACCTTGCAGAATTTGTTCCACATCGTAATTGGCATAGAAGTGTTTAGTCTATCGATCTTTAACCGAAAAATACCCATAGTCGCACCTTTGAGCCTTTGTACAGGGTCGAGGCTAATAATTCGAAAAATATAAATTGGCCAAAGTCGAACAAGTGCAGAATTTGTTCCACTCAGAAATTAGCATAGAAGTGTTTAGTCTATCGACCTTTAACCGAAAAATACCCATAGTCGCACCTTTGAGCCTTTGTACAGGGTCGATGCTAATAATTCGAGAAACATAAATTGGCCAAAGTCGAACACTTGCAGAATTTGTTCCACATCGAAATTGGCATAGAAGTGTTTAGTCTATCCATCTTTAACCGAAAAATAACCATAGTCGCACCTTTGAGCCTTTGTACAGGGTCGAGGCTAATAATTCGAGAAAACATAAATTGGCCAAAGTCGAAACCTTGCAGAATTTGTTCCACATCGAAATTAGCATAGAAGTGTTTAGTCCATCGATCTTTAACCGAAAAATACCCATAGTCGCACCTTTGAGCCTTTGTACAGGGTCGAGGCCAGTTATTCGAGAAAACATAAATTGGCCAAAGTCGAAACCTTGCAGAATTTGTTCCACTCAGAAATTGGCATAGAAGTGTTTAGTCTAACGATCTTTAACCGAGAAATACCCATAGTCGCACCTTTGAGCCTTTGTACAGGGTCGAAGCTAATAATTCGAGAAAACGGTTAAAGATCGATGGACTAAACACTTCTATGCTAATTTCGATGTGGAACAAATTCTGCAAGGTTTCGACTTTGGCCAATTTATGTTTTCTCGAATTATTAGCCTCGACCCTGTACAAAGACTCAAAGGTGCGACTATGGTTATTTTTCGGTTAAAGATCGATAGACTAAACACTTCTATGCCAATTTCGATTTGGAACAAATTCTGCAAGTGTTCGACTTTGGCCAATTTATGTTTTCTCGAATTATTAGCCTCGACCCTGTACAAAGGCTCAAAGGTGCGACTATGGGTATTTTTCAGTTAAAGATCGTTAAACTAAACACTTCTATGCCAATTTCTGAGTGGAACAAATTCTGCAAGGTTTCGACTTTGGCCAATTTATGTTTTCTCGAATTATTAGCATCGACCCTGTACAAAGGCTCAAAGGTGCGACTATGGGTATTTTTCGGTTAAAGGTCGATAGACTAAACACTTCTATGCTAATTTCTGAGTGGAACAAATTCTGCACTTGTTCGACTTTGGCCAATTTATATTTTTCGAATTATTAGCCTCGACCCTGTACAAAGGCTCAAAGGTGCGACTATGGGTATTTTTCGGTTAAAGATCGATAGACTAAACACTTCTATGCCAATTACGATGTGGAACAAATTCTGCAAGGTTTTGACTTTGGCCAATTTATGTTTTCTCGAATAACTGACCTCGACCCTGTACAAAGGCTCAAAGGTGCGACTATGGGTATTTTTCAGTTAAAGATCGATAGACTAAACACTTCTATGCCAATTTCGATGTGGAACAAATTCTGCAAGTGTTCGAATTTGGCCAATTTATGTTTCTCGAATTATTAGCCTCGACCCTGTACAAAGGTTCAAAGGTGCGACTATGGGTATTTTTCGGTTAAAGATCGATAGACTGAGTACTCCTATGCTAATTTCTGAGTGGAACAAATTCTGCAAGTGTTCGACTTTGGCCAATTTATGTTTTCTCGAATTATTAGCTTCGACCCTGTACAAAGGCTCAAAGGTGCGACTATGGGTATTTTTCGGTTAAAGGTCGATAGACTAAACACTTCTATGCCAATTTCGATGTGGAACAAATTCTGCAAGTGTTCGAATTTGGCCAATTTATGTTTCTCGAATTATTAGCCTCGACCCTGTACAAAGGTTCAAAGGTGCGACTATGGGTATTTTTCGGTTAAAGATCGATAGACTGAGTACTCCTATGATAATTTCTGAGTGGAACAAATTCTGCAAGGTTTCGACTTTGGCCAATTTATGTTTTCTCGAATTATTAGCCTCGACCCTGTACAAAGGCTCAAAGGTGCGACTATGGGTATTTTTCGGTTAAAGATCGATAGACTAAACACTTCTATGCCAATTTCGATGTGGAACAAATTCTGCAAGTGTTCGACTTTGGCGAATTTATGTTTCTCGAATTATTAGCCTCGACCCTGTACAAAGGTTCAAAGGTGCGACTATGGGTATTTTTCGGTTAAAGATCGATAGACTGAGTACTCCTATGCTAATTTCTGAGTGGAACAAATTCTGCAAGTGTTCGACTTTGGCCAATTTATGTTTCTCGAATTATTAGCCTCGACCCTGTACAAAGGTTCAAAGGTGCGACTATGGGTATTTTTCGGTTAAAGATCGATTGACTGAGTACTCCTATGCTAATTTCTGAGTGGACCAAATTCTGCAAGTGTTCGACTTTGGCCAATTTATGTTTTCTCGAATTATTAGCCTCACCCTGTACAAAGGTTCAAAGGTGCGACTATGGGTTTTTTTCGGTTAAAGGTCGATAGACTAAACACTTCTATGATAATTTCTGAGTGGAACAAATTCTGCAAGGTTTCGACTTTGGCCAATTTATGTTTTCTCGAATTATTAGCTTCGACCCTGTACAAAGGCTCAAAGGTGCGACTATGGGTATTTTTCGGTTAAAGATCGATAGACTAAACACTTCTATGCCAATTTCGATAGTGGAACAAATTCTGCACGTGTTCGACTTTGGCCAATTTATATTTTTCGAATTATTAGCCTCGACCCTTTACAAAGGCTCAAAGGTGCGACTATGGGTTTTTTTCGGTTAAAGGTCGATAGACTAAACACTTCTATGCTAATTTCTGAGTGGAACAAATTCTGCAAGGTTTCGACTTTGGCCAATTTATGTTTTCTCGAATTATTAGCCTCGACCCTTTACAAAGGCTCAAAGGTGCGACTATGGGTATTTTTCGTTTAAAGATCGATAGACTAAACACTTCTATGCCAATTTCGATGTGGAACAAATTCTGCAAGTGTTCGACTTAGGCAAATTTATGTTTTCTCGAATAACTGGTCTCGACCCTGTACAAAAGCTCAAAGGTGCGACTATGGGTATTTTTCAGTTAAAGATCGTTAGACTAAACACTTCTATGCCAATTTCTGAGTGGAACAAATTCTGCAAGGCTTCGACTTTGGCCAATTTATGTTTTCTCGAATAACTGGTCTCGACCCTGTACAAATGCTCAAAGGTGCGACTATGGGTATTTTTCAGTTAAAGGTCGATAGACTGAATACTCCTATGCTAATTTCTGAGTGGAACAAATTCTGCAAGTGTTCGACTTTGGCCAATTTATATTTTTCGAATTATTAGCCTCGACCCTGTACAAAGGCTCAAAGGTGCGACTATGGGTATTTTTCGGTTAAAGGTCGATAGACTAAACACTTCTATGCTAATTTCTGAGTGGAACAAATTCTGCAAGGTTTCGACTTTGGCCAATTTATGTTTTCTCGAATTATTAGCCGCGACCCTGTACAAAGGCTCAAAGGTGAGTCTATGGGTATTTTTCGGTTAAAGGTCGATAGACTAAACACTTCTATGCTGATCCCGATGTGGAACAAATTCCGCAAGGTTTCTACTTTGGCCAATTTATGTTTTCTCGAATTATTAGCCTCGACCCTGTACAAAGGTTCAAAGGTGCGACTATGGGTTTTTTTCGGTTAAAGGTCGATAGACTAAACACTTCTATGCTAATCCCGAATATTGAAATAAAAAATAGTAAATATTAAAATAAAAAATAGTAAAATTAGAATGAAAAATAGTAATTATTAAAATAAAAAATAATAAATATTAGAATAAAAAATAATAAATATTAAAATAATATTTTCCAAAAATCTTATTTTAATATTTATTATTTTTTATTCTAATATTTATTATTTTTTATTTTAATATTTACTATTTTTCATTCTAATTTTACTATTTTTTATTTTAATATTTTTTATTCTAATATTTATTATTTTTTATTTTAATATTTATTATTATTTATTCTAATATTTACTATTTTTTATTTTAATATTTAATATTTTTTATTCTAATATTTACTATTTTTTATTTTAATATTTACTATTTTTTATTTTAATATTTACTATTTTTTATTCTAATATTTATTATTTTTCATTTTAATATTTATTATTTTTAATTTTAATATTTATTATTTTTTATTCTAATATTTACTATTTTTTATTTTATTATTTACTATTTCTTATTTTAATATTTATTATTTTTTATTCTATATTTATTATTTTTTATTCTAATATTTACTATTTTTTATTTTAATATTTATTATTTTTTATTTTAATATTTATTATTTTTTATTCTAATATTTACTATTTTTTTATTTTATTATTTACTATTTTTTATTTTAATATTTATTATTATAATTTTTTGGAAAAAAAGTTTTTTTGGAAAATAATTTTTTAAAGATTTTTTGGAAAAAATATTTTTTTGAAAAATAAAATCTTTGGAGGAAAAAGATTATTGGAAAATATTTCGAAAAATAATTTTTAAACATTCCTTGGAAAAAATAATTTTTTAAGATTTTTTGGAAAAACAGTTTTTTGCGATAATTTTATAAAATCTTTGAAGAAAAAAAGATTTTTGGAAAATATTTCGAAAATTAATTTTTTAAACAGTCCTTGGAAAAAATACATTTTTTAAAGGGTTTGTTCGGGTTTGTCGGGCTTGTTCGGGTTTGTCGGGTTTGTTCGGGTTTGTCGGGTTTGGGTTTGTTCAAAATTATCGAAAAAAATTTTTTTAACAAAAATTTATTTTCTAAAAAATATTTTTTTTGGAGAAAATTTTGATAGAAGTAAAATCTTTGGAAAAAAAGATTGAAGAAAATATTTATATCGAAAATTAATTTTTAAACATTTAAAAAAATATTTTTTAAAGATTTTGTGAAAAAAAATTTTTTTTCGATAATTTTGAAAAAATAAATTTTGGAAATTTTTTTTGGAGAAAATTGTTGAAATAAAAAAAAAATCTTCGGAAACTAATTTTAAAAATCTTTGGAAAAAAAGATTTTTTGAAACATTTCTTGGAAAAATAATTTTTTAAATATTTTTTGAAAAAATATTCTTTTCGATAATTTTGAAAAAAAATCTTTGAAGAAAAAAGATTTTTGGAAAATATTTCGAAAAATAATTTTTAAACATTCCTTGGAAAAAATAAATTTTTTAAAGGGTTTGTTCGGGTTTGTCGGGTTTGTTCGGGTTTGTTCGGGTTTGTTCGGGTTTGTTCGGGTTTGTTCGGGTTTGTTCAAAATTATCGCGACGAGTACAATCAACAACTCCTAGAAAACAAGGACAAAGCGCTGTCTTGTGACGTGACGTCATCATCCGTGGTCCTATGATTGCAATATGCAATATAATATTATATGCATTCTGTAGGGGATTTATTTATATTTTGCGTGACTTCTAAAATTACTTATATACACTTCAGACGATCGTTATTTAAATTTTTAAACTTGTATTTAAGTTAATGCGTTAAAGGTTAAAAACGTAAGTTTCGCTTCGAGCGGCTTTTATTCGATCCAACGGTGGCCGGTCATGCGTCGGGGTAGGGCCGATGGAAAAATCTTTTTTCTCCAAAGATGTTATTTTTCAAAATTTTGTCCGAAAAAATTATTTGGCCAAAGTCGAAACCTTGCAGAATTTGTTCCACTCAGAAATTGGCATAGAAGTGTTGTCTAACGATCTTTAACCGAAAAATACCCATAGTCGCACCTTTGAGCCTTTGTACAGGGTCGAAGCTAATAATTCGAGAAAACATAAATTAGCCAAAGTCGAACACTTGCAGAATTTGTTCCACTCAGAAATTAGCATAGGAGTACTCAGTCTCGATCTTTAACCGAAAACTACCCATAGTCGCACCTTTGAACCTTTGTACAGGGCCGAGGCTAATAATTCGAGAAACATAAATTGGCCAAAGTCGAACACTTGCAGAATTTGTTCCACATCGAAATTGGCATAGAAGTGTTTAGTCTATCGATCTTTAACTGAAAAATACCCATAGTCGCACCTTTGAGCCTTTATACAGGGTCGAAGCTAATAATTCGAGAAAACATAAATTAGCCAAAGTCGAACACTTGCAGAATTTGTTCCACTCAGAAATTAGCATAGGAGTACTCAGTCTCGATCTTTAACCGAAAAATACCCATAGTCGCACCTTTGAACCTTTGTACAGGGTCGAGGCTAATAATTCGAGAAACATAAATTGGCCAAAGTCGAACACTTGCAGAATTTGTTCCACATCGAAATTGGCATAGAAGTGTTTAGTCTATCGATCTTTAACCGAATAATACCCATAGTCGCACCTTTGAGCCTTTGTACAGGGTCGAGGCTAATAATTCGAAAAATATAAATTGGCCAAAGTCGAACAAGTGCAGAATTTGTTCCACTCAGAAATTAGCATAGAAGTGTTTAGTCTAAGGACCTTTAACCGAAAAATACCCATAGTCGCACCTTTGAGCCTTTGTACAGGGTCGATGCTAATAATTCGAGAAACATAAATTGGCCAAAGTCGAACACTTGCAGAATTTGTTCCACATCGAAATTGGCATAGAAGTGTTTAGTCTATCGATCTTTAACCGAAAAATACCCATAGTCGCACCTTTGAGCCTTTGTACAGGGTCGAGGCTAATAATTCGAGAAAACATAAATTGGTCAAAGTCGAACACTTGCAGAATTTGTTCCAAATCGAAATTGGCATAGAAGTGTTTAGTCTATCGATCTTTAACCGAAAAATAACCATAGTCGCACCTTTGAGTCTTTGTACAGGGTCGAGGCTAATAATTCGAGAAAACATAAATTGGCCAAAGTCGAAACCTTGCAGAATTTGTTCCACATCGAATTTAGCATAGAAGTGTTTAGTCCATCGATCTTTAACCGAAAAATACCCATAGTCGCACCTTTGAGCCTTTGTACAGGGTCGAGGCCAGTTATTCGAGAAAACATAAATTGGCCAAAGTCGAAACCTTGCAGAATTTGTTCCACTCAGAAATTGGCATAGAAGTGTTGTCTAACGATCTTTAACCGAAAAATACCCATAGTCGCACCTTTGAGCCTTTGTACAGGGTCGAAGCTAATAATTCGAGAAAACATAAATTAGCCAAAGTCGAACACTTGCAGAATTTGTTCCACTCAGAAATTAGCATAGGAGTACTCAGTCTCGATCTTTAACCGAAAACTACCCATAGTCGCACCTTTGAACCTTTGTACAGGGCCGAGGCTAATAATTCGAGAAACATAAATTGGCCAAAGTCGAACACTTGCAGAATTTGTTCCACATCGAAATTGGCATAGAAGTGTTTAGTCTATCGATCTTTAACTGAAAAATACCCATAGTCGCACCTTTGAGCCTTTATACAGGGTCGAAGCTAATAATTCGAGAAAACATAAATTAGCCAAAGTCGAACACTTGCAGAATTTGTTCCACTCAGAAATTAGCATAGGAGTACTCAGTCTCGATCTTTAACCGAAAAATACCCATAGTCGCACCTTTGAACCTTTGTACAGGGTCGAGGCTAATAATTCGAGAAACATAAATTGGCCAAAGTCGAACACTTGCAGAATTTGTTCCACATCGAAATTGGCATAGAAGTGTTTAGTCTATCGATCTTTAACCGAATAATACCCATAGTCGCACCTTTGAGCCTTTGTACAGGGTCGAGGCTAATAATTCGAGAAACATAAAATTGCCCAAAGTCGAAACCTTGCAGAATTTGTTCCACTCAGAAATTGGCATAGAAGTGTTTAGTCTATCGATCTTTAACCGAATAATACCCATGTCGCACCTTTGAGCCTTTGTACAGGGTCGAGGCTAATAATTCGAGAAACATAAAATTGCCAAAGTCGAAACCTTGCAGAATTTGTTCCACTCAGAAATTGGCATAGAAGTGTTTAGTCTATCGATCTTTAACCGAATAATACCCATAGTCGCACCTTTGAGCATTTGTACAGGGTCGAGACCAGTTATTCGAGAAAACATAAATTGGCCAAAGTCGAAACCTTGCAGAATTTGTTCCACTCAGAAATTAGCATAGAAGTGTTTAGTCTATCGACCTTTAACCGAAAAATACCCATAGTCGCACCTTTGAGCCTTTGTACAGGGTCGAGGCTAATAATTCGAGAAAACATAAATTGGCCAAAGTCGAACACTTGCAGAATTTGTTCCAAATCGAAATTGGCATAGAAGTGTTTAGTCTATCGATCTTTAACCGAAAAATAACCATAGTCGCACCTTTGAGTCTTTGTACAGGGTCGAGGCTAATAATTCGAGAAAACATAAATTGGCCAAAGTCGAAACCTTGCAGAATTTGTTCCACATCGAAATTAGCATAGAAGTGTTTAGTCCATCGATCTTTAACCGAAAAATACCCATAGTCGCACCTTTGAGCCTTTGTACAGGGTCGAAGCTAATAATTCGAGAAAACATAAATTAGCCAAAGTCGAACACTTGCAGAATTTGTTCCACTCAGAAATTGGCATAGAAGTGTTTAGTCTAACGATTTTTAACTGAAAAATACCCATAGTCGCACCTTTGAGCCTTTGTACAGGGTCGAAGCTAATAATTCGAGAAAACATAAATTAGCCAAAGTCGAACACTTGCAGAATTTGTTCCACTCAGAAATTGGCATAGAAGTGTTTAGTCTAACGATCTTTAACCGAGAAATACCCATAGTCGCACCTTTGAGCCTTTGTACAGGGTCGAAGCTAATAATTCGAGAAAACATAAATTAGCCAAAGTCGAACACTTGCAGAATTTGTTCCACTCAGAAATTGGCATAGAAGTGTTTAGTCTAACGATTTTTAACTGAAAAATACCCATAGTCGCACCTTTGAGCCTTTGTACAGGGTCGAGGCTAATAATTCGAGAAAACATAAATTGGCCAAAGTCGAAACCTTGCAGAATTTGTTCCACTCAGAAATTATCATAGGAGTACTCAGTCTATCGATCTTTAACCGAAAAATGCCCATAGTCGCACCTTTGAACCTTTGTACAGGGTCGAGGCTAATAATTCGAGAAACATAAATTGGCCAAATTCGAACACTTGCAGAATTTGTTCCACATCGAAATTGGCATAGAAGTGTTTAGTCTATCGACCTTTAACCGAAAAATACCCATAGTCGCACCTTTGAGCCTTTGTACAGGGTCGAAGCTAATAATTCGAGAAAACATAAATTGGCCAAAGTCGAACACTTGCAGAATTTGTTCCACTCAGAAATTAGCATAGGAGTACTCAGTCTATCGATCTTTAACCGAAAAATACCCATAGTCGCACCTTTGAACCTTTGTACAGGGTCGAGGCTAATAATTCGAGAAACATAAATTGGCCAAATTCGAACACTTGCAGAATTTGTTCCACATCGAAATTGGCATAGAAGTGTTTAGTCTATCGATCTTTAACAGAAAAATACCCATAGTCGCACCTTTGAGCCTTTGTATAGGGTCGAGGCCAGTTATTCGAGAAAACATAAATTGGCCAAAGTCAAAACCTTGCAGAATTTGTTCCACATCGAAATTGGCATAGAAGTGTTTAGTCTATCGATCTTTAACCGAAAAATACCCATAGTCGCACCTTTGAGCCTTAGTACAGGGTCGAGGCTAATAATTCGAGAAAACATAAATTGGCCAAAGTCGAACACTTGCAGAATTTGTTCCAAATCGAAATTGGCATAGAAGTGTTTAGTCTATCGATCTTTAACCGGAAAATAACCATTGTCGCACCTTTGAGTCTTTGTACAGGGTCGAGGCTAATAATTCGAGAAAACATAAATTGGCCAAAGTCGAAACCTTGCAGAATTTGTTCCACATCGAAATTAGCATAGAAGTGTTTAGTCTAACGATCTTTAACTGAAAAATACCCATAGTCGCACCTTTGAGCCTTTGTACAGGGTCGAGGCTAATAATTCGAGAAAACATAAATTTGCCAAAGTCGAAACCTTGCAGAATTTGTTCCACTCAGAAATTGGCATAGGAGTACTCAGTCTATCGATCTTTAACCGAAAAATACCCATAGTCGCACCTTTGAACCTTTGTACAGGGTCGAGGCTAATAATTCGAGAAACAATTTTGTCCAAAGTCGAACACTTGCATAATTTGTTCCACTCAGAAATTGGCATAGAAGTGTTTAGTCTAACGATCTTTAACCGAAAAATACCCATAGTCGCACCTTTGAGCCTTTGTACAGGGTCGAAGCTAATAATTCGAGAAAACATAAATTAGCCAAAGTCGAACACTTGCAGAATTTGTTCCACTCAGAAATTGGCATAGAAGTGTTTAGTCTAACGATCTTTAACCGAAAAATACCCATAGTCGCACCTTTGAGCCTTTGTACAGGGTCGAAGCTAATAATTCGAGAAAACATAAATTAGCCAAAGTCGAACACTTGCAGAATTTGTTCCACTCAGAAATTGGCATAGAAGTGTTTAGTCTAACGATCTTTAACCGAAAAATACCCATAGTCGCACCTTTGAGCCTTTGCACAGGGTCGAAGCTAATAATTCGAGAAAACATAAATTAGCCAAAGTCGAACACTTGCAGAATTTGTTCCACTCAGAAATTGGCATAGAAGTGTTTAGTCTAACGATCTTTAACTGAAAAATACCCATAGTCGCACCTTTGAGCCTTTGTACAGGGTCGAGGCTAATAATTCGAGAAAACATAAATTTGCCAAAGTCGAAACCTTGCAGAATTTGTTCCACTCAGAAATTGGCATAGGAGTACTCAGTCTATCGATCTTTAACCGAAAAATACCCATAGTCGCACCTTTGAACCTTTGTACAGGGTCGAGGCTAATAATTCGAGAAACAATTTTGTCCAAAGTCGAACACTTGCATAATTTGTTCCACTCAGAAATTGGCATAGAAGTGTTTAATCTATCGATCTTTAACCGAAAAATACCCATAGTCGCACCTTTGAGCCTTTGTACAGGGTTGAAGCTAATAATTCGAGAAAACATAAATTGGCCAAAGTCGAAACCTTGCAGAATTTGTTCCACAATAATTTGTACGACAACATTGTCAAAATTAACGTAAAGATGAATATAATGAATAAAGATTGTTTTTCATTATAAACATTTTCATATCCATCCGACAATCAGACATTAAAAATAAAAGACACAATGATTAAGTACTATATCATTTTACAGAGATGTTAATAAAGTTTGTCCTGTTTTCGGCTGATTTTTAAACTTTATCTATTTGGACAACGTGCATTTGTTTACGTTTTTCGGTCCTATGCGGCGACATTGTTGGCGGATCCTTCTCTTTCTTGTTCCTTTTCTCAATTAGCGATGAGTCCCCCAAAAGGAGCCCCCCGGTTTGGTGCATGTGACAGTAACATTCCGAAGAGTGCATCTGGACCAGTGCAGGAGAGCGAGATTAATTGAGAAATTATAGATAAAGTTAAAAGGAAAAATGTTAACTACGGGCAGATATGGTCACCTTACAAAATAGAATATCTGAATTTGAGACAGAAACTAATGGTAAATGTCTAGTCATAAATCGTCCCTGTGAGAATGGTGATGATGGGGACAGTGAAATTTAAAAAAAACACTGCACTTCTTAAATATATCAATGGTGAATTTAAAATATTTACTATTTTTTATTTTAATATTTATTATTTTTTATTTTAATATTTACTATTTTTTAATATTTACTATTTTTATTTTAATATTTATTATGTTTTATTCTAATATTTATTATTTTTTATTCTAATATTTATTATTTTTTATTCTAATATTTATTATTTTTTATTTAAATATTTACTATTTTTTATTTTAATATTTACTATTTGTTATTTTAATATTTACTATTTTTATTTTAATATTTATTATTTTTTATTCTAATATTTATTATTTTTTATTCTAATATTTACTATTTTTTATTTAAATATTTACTATTTTTATTTTAATATTTATTATTTTTTATTCTAATATTTATTATTTTTTATTCTAATATTTATTATTTTTTATTTAAATATTTACTATTTTTTATTTTAATATTTACTATTTTTTATTTTAATATTTACTATTTGTTATTTTAATATTTACTATTTTTATTTTAATATTTATTATTTTTTATTCTAATATTTATTATTTTTATTCTAATATTTACTATTTTTTATTTTAATATTTACTATTTTTTATTTTAATATTTAATATTTTTTATTTTAATATTTATTATTTTTTATTCTAATATTTATTATTTTTTATCCTAATATTTATTATTTTTTATTTAAATATTTACAATTTTTTATTTTAATTTTTACTATTTTTTATTTTAATATTTATTATTCTTTATTCTAATATTTATTATTTTTTATTCTAATATTTACTATTTTTTATTTAAATATTTACTATTTTTTATTTTAATATTTAATATTTGTTATTTTAATATTTACTATTTTTATTTTTTATTCTAATATTTATTATTTTTTTTTCTAATATTTACTATTTTTTATTTTAATATTTACCATTTTTATTTTAATATTTATTATTTTTTTATTCTAATATATATTATTTTTTATTCTAATATTTATTATTTTTTATTTTAATATTTATAATTTTTTATTTTAATATTTATTATTCTTTATTCTAATATTTATTATTTTTTATTTTAATATTCGCACCTTTGACCCTTTGTACAGGGTCGAAGCTAATAATTCGAGAAAACATAAATTGGGCAAAGTCGAAACCTTGCAGAATTTGTTCCACTCAGAAATTATCATAGTGTTTAGTCTAACGACCTTTAACCGAAAAATACCCATATCGCACCTTTGAGCCTTTGTACAGGGTCGAGGCTAATAATTCGAAAAATATAAATTGGAAAAAGTCGAACACTTGCAGAACTTGTTCCACTCAGAAATTAGCATAGAAGTGTTTAGTCTATCGATCTTTAACCGAAAAATACCCATAGTCGCACATTTGAGCCTTTGTACAGGGTCGAAGCTAATAATTCGAGAAAACATAAATTGGCCAAAGTCGAAACCTTGCAGAATTTGTTCCACTCAGAAATTGGCATAGAAGTGTTTAGTCTATCGATCTTTAACCGAAAAATACCCATAGTCGCACCTTTGAGCCTTTGTACAGGGTCGAGGCTAATAAGTCGAGAAAACATAAATTTGCCAAAGTCGAAACCTTGCAGAATTTGTTCCACTCAGAAATTGGCATAGAAGTGTTTAGTCTAACGATCTTTAACTGAAAAATACCCATAGTCGCACCTTTGAGCCTTTGTACAGGGTCGAGGCTAATAATTCGAGAAAACATAAATTTGCCAAAGTCGAAACCTTGCAGAATTTGTTCCACTCAGAAATTGGCATAGAAGTGTTTAGTCTATCCATCTTTAACCGAAAAATACCCATAGTCGCACCTTTGAGCCTTTGTACAGGGTCGAGACCAGTTATTCGAGAAAACATAAATTGGCCAAAGTCGAAACCTTGCAGAATTTGTTCCACTCAGAAATTGGCATAGAAGTGTTTAGTCTAACGATCTTTAACTGAAAAATACCCATAGTCGCACCTTTGAGCCTTTGTACAGGGTCGAGGCTAATAATTCGAGAAAACATAAATTTGCCAAAGTCGAAACCTTGCAGAATTTATTCCACTCAGAAATTGGCATAGAAGTGTTTAGTCTATCGATCTTTAACCGAAAAATACCCATAGTCGCACCTTTGAGCCTTTGTACAGGGTCGAGACCAGTTATTCGAGAAAACATAAATTGGCCAAAGTCGAAACCTTGCAGAATTTGTTCCACTCAGAAATTGGCATAGAAGTGTTTAGTCTAACGATCTTTAACTGAAAAATACCCATAGTCGCACCTTTGAGCCTTTGTACAGGGTCGAGGCTAATAATTCGAGAAAACATAAATTTGCCAAAGTCGAAACCTTGTAGAATTTGTTCCACTCAGAAATTGGCATAGAAGTGTTTAGTCTATCGATCTTTAACCGAAAAATACCCATAGTCGCACCTTTGAGCCTTTGTACAGGGTCGAGACCAGTTATTCGAGAAAACATAAATTGGCCAAAGTAGAACACTTGCAGATTTTGTTCCACATCGAAATTTTGCATAGAAGTGTTTAGTCTATCGATCTTTAACCGAAAAATACCCATAGTCGCACCTTTGAGCCTTTGTACAGGGTCGAAGCTAATAATTCGAGAAAACATAAATTGGCCAAAGTCGAAACCTTGCAGAATTTGTTCCACTCAGAAATTGGCATAGAAGTGTTTAGTCTAACGATCTTTAACTGAAAAATACCCATAGTCGCACCTTTGAGCCTTTGTACAAGGTCGAGACCAGTTATTTTAATATTTAATATTTTTTATTTTAATATTTATTATTTTTTATTCTAATATTTATTATTTTTTATCCTAATATTTATTATTTTTTATTTAAATATTTACAATTTTTTATTTTAATTTTTACTATTTTTTATTTTAATATTTATTATTCTTTATTCTAATATTTATTATTTTTTATTCTAATATTTACTATTTTTTATTTAAATATTTACTATTTTTTATTTTAATATTTAATATTTGTTATTTTAATATTTACTATTTTTATTTTTTATTCTAATATTTATTATTTTTTTTTCTAATATTTACTATTTTTTATTTTAATATTTACCATTTTTATTTTAATATTTATTATTTTTTTATTCTAATATTTATTATTTTTTATTCTAATATTTATTATTTTTTATTTTAATATTTATAATTTTTTATTTTAATATTTATTATTCTTTATTCTAATATTTATTATTTTTTATTTTAATATTCGCACCTTTGAGCCTTTGTACAGGGTCGAAGCTAATAATTCGAGAAAACATAAATTGGCCAAAGTCGAAACCTTGCAGAATTTGTTCCACTCAGAAATTGGCATAGAAGTGTTTAGTCTATCGATCTTTAACCGAAAAATACCCATAGTCGCACCTTTGAGCCTTTGTACAGGGTCGAAGCTAATAATTCGAGAAAACATAAATTGGCCAAAGTCGAAACCTTGCAGAATTTGTTCCACTCAGAAATTATCATAGGAGTACTCAGTCTATCGATCTTTAACCGAGAAATACCCATAGTCGCACCTTTGAGCCTTTGTACAGGGTCGAAGCTAATAATTCGAGAAAACATAAATTAGCCAAAGTCGAACACTTGCAGAATTTGTTCCACTCAGAAATTGGCATAGAAGTGTTTAGTCTAACGATCTTTAACTGAAAAATACCCATAGTCGCACCTTTGAGCCTTTGTACAGGGTCGAGGCTAATAATTCGAGAAAACATAAATTGGCCAAAGTCGAAACCTTGCAGAATTTGTTCCACTCAGAAATTATCATAGGAGTACTCAGTCTATCGATCTTTAACCGAAAAATACCCATAGTCGCACCTTTGAACCTTTGTACAGGGTCGAGGCTAATAATTCGAGAAACATAAATTGGCCAAAGTCGAACACTTGAATAATTTGTTCCACTCAGAAATTGGCATAGAAGTGTTTAATCTATCGATCTTTAACCGAAAAATACCCATAGTCGCACCTTTGAGCCTTTGTACAGGGTCGAAGCTAATAATTCGAGAAAACATAAATTGGCCAAAGTCGAAACCTTGCACAATTTGTTCCACAATAATTTGTACAACAACATTGTCAAAATTAACGTAAAGATGAATATAATGAATAAAGATTAAAAATAAAAGACACAATGATTAAGTACTATATCATTTTACAGAGATGTTAATAAAGTTTGTCCTGTTTTCGGCTGATTTTTAAACTTTATCTATTTGGACAACGTGCATTTGTTTACGTTTTTCGGTCCTATGCGGCGACATTGTTGGCGGATCCTTCTCTTTCTTGTTCCTTTTCTCAATTAGCGATGAGTCCCCCAAAAGGAGCCCCCCGGTTTGGTGCATGTGACAGTAACATTCCGAAGAGTGCATCTGGACCAGTGCAGGAGAGCGAGATTAATTGAGAAATTATAGATAAAGTTAAAAGGAAAAATGTTAACTACGGGCAGATATAGTCACCTTACAAAATAGAATATCTGAATTTGAGACAGAAAACTAATGGTAAATGTCTAGTCATAAATCGTCCCTGTGAGAATGGTGATGATGGGGACAGTGAAATTTAAAAAAAACACTGCACTTCTTAAATATATCAATGGTGAATTTAAAATATTTACTATTTTTTATTTTAATATTTATTATTTTTTATTTTAATATTTACTATTTTTTAATATTTACTATTTTTATTTTAATATTTATTATGTTTTATTCTAATATTTATTATTTTTTATTCTAATATTTATTATTTTTTATTCTAATATTTATTATTTTTTATTTAAATATTTACTATTTTTTATTTTAATATTTACTATTTGTTATTTTAATATTTACTATTTTTATTTTAATATTTATTATTTTTTATTCTAATATTTATTATTTTTTATTCTAATATTTACTATTTTTTATTTAAATATTTACTATTTTTATTTTAATATTTATTATTTTTATTCTAATATTTATTATTTTTTATTCTAATATTTATTATTTTTTATTTAAATATTTACTATTTTTTATTTTAATATTTACTATTTTTTATTTTAATATTTACTATTTGTTATTTTAATATTTACTATTTTTATTTTAATATTTATTATTTTTTATTCTAATATTTATTATTTTTATTCTAATATTTACTATTTTTTATTTTAATATTTACTATTTTTTATTTTAATATTTAATATTTTTTATTTTAATATTTATTATTTTTTATTCTAATATTTATTATTTTTTATCCTAATATTTATTATTTTTTATTTAAATATTTACAATTTTTTATTTTAATTTTTACTATTTTTTCTTTTAATATTTATTATTCTTTATTCTAATATTTATTATTTTTTATTCTAATATTTACTATTTTTTATTTAAATATTTACTATTTTTTATTTTAATATTTAATATTTGTTATTTTAATATTTACTATTTTTATTTTTTATTCTAATATTTATTATTTTTTTTTTCTAATGTTTACTATTTTTTATTTTAATATTTACCATTTTTATTTTAATATTTATTATTTTTTTATTCTAATATTTATTATTTTTTATTCTAATATTTATTATTTTTTATTTTAATATTTATAATTTTTTATTTTAATATTTATTATTCTTTATTCTAATATTTATTATTTTTTATTTTAATATTCGCACCTTTGACCCTTTGTACAGGGTCGAAGCTAATAATTCGAGAAAACATAAATTGGCCAAAGTCGAAACCTTGCAGAATTTGTTCCACTCAGAAATTATCATAGTGTTTAGTCTAACGACCTTTAACCGAAAAATACCCATATCGCACCTTTGAGCCTTTGTACAGGGTCGAGGCTAATAATTCGAAAAATATAAATTGGAAAAAGTCGAACACTTGCAGAACTTGTTCCACTCAGAAATTAGCATAGGAGTATTCAGTCTATCGACCTTTAACTGAATAGGAGTATTCAGTCTATCGACCTTTAACTGAAAAATACCCATAGTCGCACCTTTGAGCTTTTGTACAGGGTCGAGGCTAATAATTCGAGAAAACATAAATTGGCCAAAGTCGAAACCTTGCAGAATTTGTTCCACTCAGAAATTGGCATAGAAGTGTTTAGTCTAACGATCTTTAACTGAAAAATACCCATAGTCGCACCTTTGAGCCTTTGTACAGGGTCGAGGCTAATAATTCGAGAAAACATAAATTTGCCAAAGTCGAAACCTTGCAGAATTCGTTCCACTCAGAAATTGGCATAGAAGTGTTTAGTCTATCGATCTTTAACCGAAAAATACCCATAGTCGCACCTTTGAGCCTTTGTACAGGGTCGATGCTAATAATTCGAGAAAACATAAATTGGCCAAAGTAGAAACCTTGCAGAATTTGTTCCACTCAGAAATTGGCATAGAAGTGTTTAGTCTAACGATCTTTAACTGAAAAATACCCATAGTCGCACCTTTGAGCCTTTGTACAGGGTCGAGACCAGTTATTCGAGAAAACATAAATTGGCCAAAGTAGAACACTTGCAGAATTTGTTCCACATCGAAATTGGCATAGAAGTGTTTAGTCTATCGATCTTTAACCGAAAAATACCCATAGTCGAACCTTTGAGCCTTTGTACAGGGTCGAGGCTAATAATTCGAGAAACATAAATTGGCCAAAGTCGAACACTTGCAGAATTTGTTCCACTCAGGAATTAGCATAGGAGTACTCAGTCTATCGATCTTTAACCGAAAAATACCCATAGTCGCACCTTTGAACCTTTGTACAGGGTCGAGGCTAATAATTCGAGAAACATAAATTGGCCAAAGTCGAACACTTGCAGAATTTGTTCCACATCGAAATTGGCATAGAAGTGTTTAGTCTATCGATCTTTAACCGAGAAATACCCATAGTCGCACCTTTGAGCCTTTGTACAGGGTCGAAGCTAATAATTCGAGAAAACATAAATTGGCCAAAGTCGAAACCTTGCAGAATTTGTTCCACTCAGAAATTGGCATAGAAGTGTTTAGTCTAACGATCTTTAACTGAAAAATACCCATAGTCGCACCTTTGAGCCTTTGTACAGGGTCGAGGCTAATAATTCGAGAAAACATAAATTGGCCAAAGTCGAAACCTTGCAGAATTTGTTCCACTCAGAAATTATCATAGGAGTACTCAGTCTATCGATCTTTAACCGAAAAATACCCATAGTCGCACCTTTGAACCTTTGTACAGGGTCGAGGCTAATAATTCGAGAAACATAAATTGGCCAAAGTCGAACACTTGAATAATTTGTTCCACTCAGAAATTGGCATAGAAGTGTTTAATCTATCGATCTTTAACCGAAAAATACCCATAGTCGCACCTTTGAGCCTTTGTACAGGGTCGAAGCTAATAATTCGAGAAAACATAAATTGGCCAAAGTCGAAACCTTGCACAATTTGTTCCACAATAATTTGTACGACAACATTGTCAAAATTAACGTAAAGATGAATATAATGAATAAAGATTAAAAATAAAAGACACAATGATTAAGTACTATATCATTTTACAGAGATGTTAATAAAGTTTGTCCTGTTTTCGGCTGATTTTTAAACTTTATCTATTTGGACAACGTGCATTTGTTTACGTTTTTCGGTCCTATGCGGCGACATTGTTGGCGGATCCTTCTCTTTCTTGTTCCTTTTCTCAATTAGCGATGAGTCTCCCAAAAGGAGCCCCCCGGTTTGGTGCATGTGACAGTAACATTCCGAAGAGTGCATCTGGACCAGTGCAGGAGAGCGAGATTAATTGAGAAATTATAGATAAAGTTAAAAGGAAAAATGTTAACTACGGGCAGATATAGTCACCTTACAAAATAGAATATCTGAATTTGAGACAGAAAACTAATGGTAAATGTCTAGTCATAAATCGTCCCTGTGAGAATGGTGATGATGGGGACAGTGAAATTTAAAAAAAACACTGCACTTCTTAAATATATCAATGGTGAATTTAAAATATTTACTATTTTTTATTTTAATATTTATTATTTTTTATTTTAATATTTACTATTTTTTAATATTTACTATTTTTATTTTAATATTTATTATGTTTTATTCTAATATTTATTATTTTTTATTCTAATATTTATTATTTTTTATTCTAATATTTATTATTTTTTATTTAAATATTTACTATTTTTTATTTTAATATTTACTATTTGTTATTTTAATATTTACTATTTTTATTTTAATATTTATTATTTTTTATTCTAATATTTATTATTTTTTATTCTAATATTTACTATTTTTTATTTAAATATTTACTATTTTTATTTTAATATTTATTATTTTTATTCTAATATTTATTATTTTTTATTCTAATATTTATTATTTTTTATTTAAATATTTACTATTTTTTATTTTAATATTTACTATTTTTTATTTTAATATTTACTATTTGTTATTTTAATATTTACTATTTTTATTTTAATATTTATTATTTTTTATTCTAATATTTATTATTTTTATTCTAATATTTACTATTTTTTATTTTAATATTTACTATTTTTTATTTTAATATTTAATATTTTTTATTTTAATATTTATTATTTTTTATTCTAATATTTATTATTTTTTATCCTAATATTTATTATTTTTTATTTAAATATTTACAATTTTTTATTTTAATTTTTACTATTTTTTATTTTAATATTTATTATTCTTTATTCTAATATTTATTATTTTTTATTCTAATATTTACTATTTTTTATTTAAATATTTACTATTTTTTATTTTAATATTTAATATTTGTTATTTTAATATTTACTATTTTTATTTTTTATTCTAATATTTATTATTTTTTTTTTCTAATGTTTACTATTTTTTATTTTAATATTTACCATTTTTATTTTAATATTTATTATTTTTTTATTCTAATATTTATTATTTTTTATTCTAATATTTATTATTTTTTATTTTAATATTTATAATTTTTTATTTTAATATTTATTATTCTTTATTCTAATATTTATTATTTTTTATTTTAATATTCGCACCTTTGACCCTTTGTACAGGGTCGAAGCTAATAATTCGAGAAAACATAAATTGGCCAAAGTCGAAACCTTGCAGAATTTGTTCCACTCAGAAATTATCATAGTGTTTAGTCTAACGACCTTTAACCGAAAAATACCCATATCGCACCTTTGAGCCTTTGTACAGGGTCGAGGCTAATAATTCGAAAAATATAAATTGGAAAAAGTCGAACACTTGCAGAACTTGTTCCACTCAGAAATTAGCATAGGAGTATTCAGTCTATCGACCTTTAACTGAATAGGAGTATTCAGTCTATCGACCTTTAACTGAAAAATACCCATAGTCGCACCTTTGAGCTTTTGTACAGGGTCGAGGCTAATAATTCGAGAAAACATAAATTGGCCAAAGTCGAAACCTTGCAGAATTTGTTCCACTCAGAAATTGGCATAGAAGTGTTTAGTCTATCGATCTTTAACCGAAAAATACCCATAGTCGCACCTTTGAGCCTTTGTACAGGGTCGATGCTAATAATTCGAGAAAACATAAATTGGCCAAAGTAGAAACCTTGCAGAATTTGTTCCACTCAGAAATTGGCATAGAAGTGTTTAGTCTAACGATCTTTAACTGAAAAATACCCATAGTCGCACCTTTGAGCCTTTGTACAGGGTCGAGACCAGTTATTCGAGAAAACATAAATTGGCCAAAGTAGAACACTTGCAGAATTTGTTCCACATCGAAATTGGCATAGAAGTGTTTAGTCTATCGATCTTTAACCGAAAAATACCCATAGTCGAACCTTTGAGCCTTTGTACAGGGTCGAGGCTAATAATTCGAGAAACATAAATTGGCCAAAGTCGAACACTTGCAGAATTTGTTCCACTCAGGAATTAGCATAGGAGTACTCAGTCTATCGATCTTTAACCGAAAAATACCCATAGTCGCACCTTTGAACCTTTGTACAGGGTCGAGGCTAATAATTCGAGAAACATAAATTGGCCAAAGTCGAACACTTGCAGAATTTGTTCCACATCGAAATTGGCATAGAAGTGTTTAGTCTATCGATCTTTAACCGAGAAATACCCATAGTCGCACCTTTGAGCCTTTGTACAGGGTCGAAGCTAATAATTCGAGAAAACATAAATTGGCCAAAGTCGAAACCTTGCAGAATTTGTTCCACTCAGAAATTATCATAGGAGTACTCAGTCTATCGATCTTTAACCGAAAAATACCCATAGTCGCACCTTTGAACTTTTGTACAGGGTCGAGGCTAATAATTCGAGAAACATAAATTGGCCAAATTCGAACACTTGCAGAATTTGTTCCACGTCGAAATTGGCATAGAAGTGTTTAGTCTATCGACCTTTAACCGAAAAATACCCATAGTCGCACCTTTGAGCCTTTGTACAGGGTCGAAGCTAATAATTCGAGAAAACATAAATTGGCCAAAGTCGAACACTTGCAGAATTTGTTCCACTCAGAAATTAGCATAGGAGTACTCAGTCTATCGATCTTTAACCGAAAAATACCCATAGTCGCACCTTTGAACCTTTGTACAGGGTCGAGGCTAATAATTCGAAAAATATAAATTGGCCAAAGTCGAACAAGTGCAGAATTTGTTCCACTCAGAAATTAGCATAGAAGTGTTTAGTCTAAGGACCTTTAACCGAAAAATACCCATAGTCGCACCTTTGAGCCTTTGTACAGGGTCGATGCTAATAATTCGAGAAACATAAATTGGCCAAAGTCGAACACTTGCAGAATTTGTTCCACATCGAAATTGGCATAGAAGTGTTTAGTCTATCGATCTTTAACCGAAAAATACCCATAGTCGCACCTTTGAGCCTTTGTACAGGGTCGAGGCTAATAATTCGAGAAAACATAAATTGGTCAAAGTCGAACACTTGCAGAATTTGTTCCAAATCGAAATTAGCATAGGAGTACTCAGTCTATCGATCTTTAACCGAAAAATACCCATAGTCGCACCTTTGAACCTTTGTACAGGGTCGAAGCTAATAATTCGAGAAAACATAAATTAGCCAAAGTCGAACACTTGCAGAATTTGTTCCACTCAGAAATTGGCATAGAAGTGTTTAGTCTAACGATCTTTAACTGAAAAATACCCATAGTCGCACCTTTGAGCCTTTGTACAGGGTCGAGGCTAATAATTCGAGAAAACATAAATTTGCCAAAGTCGAAACCTTGCAGAATTTGTTCCACATCGAAATTGGCATAGAAGTGTTTAGTCTATCGATCTTTAACCGAAAAATACCCATAGTCGCACCTTTGAGCCTTTGTACAGGGTCGAGGCTAATAATTCGAGAAAACATAAATTGGCCAAAGTCGAACACTTGCAGAATTTGTTCCAAATCGAAATTGGCATAGAAGTGTTTAGTCTATCGATCTTTAACCGGAAAATAACCATAGTCGCACCTTTGAGTCTTTGTACAGGGTCGAGGCTAATAATTCGAGAAAACATAAATTGGCCAAAGTCGAAACCTTGCAGAATTTGTTCCACATCGAAATTAGCATAGAAGTGTTTAGTCTAACGATCTTTAACTGAAAAATACCCATAGTCGCACCTTTGAGCCTTTGTACAGGGTCGAGGCTAATAATTCGAGAAAACATAAATTTGCCAAAGTCGAAACCTTGCAGAATTTGTTCCACTCAGAAATTGGCATAGGAGTACTCAGTCTATCGATCTTTAACCGAAAAATACCCATAGTCGCACCTTTGAACCTTTGTACAGGGTCGAGGCTAATAATTCGAGAAACAATTTTGTCCAAAGTCGAACACTTGCATAATTTGTTCCACTCAGAAATTGGCATAGAAGTGTTTAGTCTAACGATCTTTAACCGAAAAATACCCATAGTCGCACCTTTGAGCCTTTGTACAGGGTCGAAGCTAATAATTCGAGAAAACATAAATTAGCCAAAGTCGAACACTTGCAGAATTTGTTCCACTCAGAAATTGGCATAGAAGTGTTTAGTCTAACGATCTTTAACCGAAAAATACCCATAGTCGCACCTTTGAGCCTTTGTACAGGGTCGAAGCTAATAATTCGAGAAAACATAAATTAGCCAAAGTCGAACACTTGCAGAATTTGTTCCACTCAGAAATTGGCATAGAAGTGTTTAGTCTAACGATCTTTAACCGAAAAATACCCATAGTCGCACCTTTGAGCCTTTGTACAGGGTCGAAGCTAATAATTCGAGAAAACATAAATTAGCCAAAGTCGAACACTTGCAGAATTTGTTCCACTCAGAAATTGGCATAGAAGTGTTTAGTCTAACGATCTTTAACTGAAAAATACCCATAGTCGCACCTTTGAGCCTTTGTACAGGGTCGAGGCTAATAATTCGAGAAAACATAAATTTGCCAAAGTCGAAACCTTGCAGAATTTGTTCCACTCAGAAATTGGCATAGGAGTACTCAGTCTATCGATCTTTAACCGAAAAATACCCATAGTCGCACCTTTGAACCTTTGTACAGGGTCGAGGCTAATAATTCGAGAAACAATTTTGTCCAAAGTCGAACACTTGCATAATTTGTTCCACTCAGAAATTGGCATAGAAGTGTTTAATCTATCGATCTTTAACCGAAAAATACCCATAGTCGCACCTTTGAGCCTTTGTACAGGGTTGAAGCTAATAATTCGAGAAAACATAAATTGGCCAAAGTCGAAACCTTGCAGAATTTGTTCCACAATAATTTGTACGACAACATTGTCAAAATTAACGTAAAGATGAATATAATGAATAAAGATTGTTTTTCATTATAAACATTTTCATATCCATCCGACAATCAGACATTAAAAATAAAAGACACAATGATTAAGTACTATATCATTTTACAGAGATGTTAATAAAGTTTGTCCTGTTTTCGGCTGATTTTTAAACTTTATCTATTTGGACAACGTGCATTTGTTTACGTTTTTCGGTCCTATGCGGCGACATTGTTGGCGGATCCTTCTCTTTCTTGTTCCTTTTCTCAATTAGCGATGAGTCCCCCAAAAGGAGCCCCCCGGTTTGGTGCATGTGACAGTAACATTCCGAAGAGTGCATCTGGACCAGTGCAGGAGAGCGAGATTAATTGAGAAATTATAGATAAAGTTAAAAGGAAAAATGTTAACTACGGGCAGATATGGTCACCTTACAAAATAGAATATCTGAATTTGAGACAGAAACTAATGGTAAATGTCTAGTCATAAATCGTCCCTGTGAGAATGGTGATGATGGGGACAGTGAAATTTAAAAAAAACACTGCACTTCTTAAATATATCAATGGTGAATTTAAAATATTTACTATTTTTTATTTTAATATTTATTATTTTTTATTTTAATATTTACTATTTTTTAATATTTACTATTTTTATTTTAATATTTATTATGTTTTATTCTAATATTTATTATTTTTTATTCTAATATTTATTATTTTTTATTCTAATATTTATTATTTTTTATTTAAATATTTACTATTTTTTATTTTAATATTTACTATTTGTTATTTTAATATTTACTATTTTTATTTTAATATTTATTATTTTTTATTCTAATATTTATTATTTTTTATTCTAATATTTACTATTTTTTATTTAAATATTTACTATTTTAATTTTAATATTTATTATTTTTTATTCTAATATTTATTATTTTTTATTCTAATATTTATTATTTTTTATTTAAATATTTACTATTTTTTATTTTAATATTTACTATTTTTTATTTTAATATTTACTATTTGTTATTTTAATATTTACTATTTTTATTTTAATATTTATTATTTTTTATTCTAATATTTATTATTTTTATTCTAATATTTACTATTTTTTATTTTAATATTTACTATTTTTTATTTTAATATTTAATATTTTTTATTTTAATATTTATTATTTTTTATTCTAATATTTATTATTTTTTATCCTAATATTTATTATTTTTTATTTAAATATTTACAATTTTTTATTTTAATTTTTACTATTTTTTATTTTAATATTTATTATTCTTTATTCTAATATTTATTATTTTTTATTCTAATATTTACTATTTTTTATTTAAATATTTACTATTTTTTATTTTAAAAAGATTTTTCCATCGGCCCTACCCCGACGCATGACCGGCCACCGTTGGATCGAATAAAAGCCGCTCGAAGCGAAACTTACGTTTTTAACCTTTAACGCATTAACTTAAATACAAGTTTAAAAATTTAAATAACGATCGTCTGAAGTGTATATAAGTAATTTTAGAAGTCACGCAAAATATAAATAAATCCCCTACAGAATGCATATAATATTATATTGCATATTGCAATCATAGGACCACGGATGATGACGTCACGTCACAAGACAGCGCTTTGTCCTTGTTTTCTAGGAGTTGTTGATTGTACTCGTCGCGATAATTTTGAACAAACCCGAACAAACCCGAACAAACCCGAACAAACCCGAACAAACCCGAACAAACCCGACAAACCCGAACAAACCCTTTAAAAAATTTATTTTTTCCAAGGAATGTTTAAAAAATTAATTTTCGAAATATTTTCCAAAAATCTTTTTTTCTTCAAAGATTTTTTTTCAAAATTATCGAAAAGAATATTTTTTCAAAAAATATTTAAAAAAATTATTTTTTCCAAGAAATGTTTAAAAAATTATTTTTCAAAAATCTTTTTTTTTCCATAGATTTTATAAATTATCGAAAAAAATTATTTTTCCAAAAAATCTTAAAAAATTATTTTTTCCAAGGAATGTTTAAAAATTATTTTTCGAAATATTTTCCAAAAATCTTTTTTCTCCAAAGATTTTATTTTTCAAAATTTTATCAAAAGAATATTTTTTCAAAAAAATCTTTAAAAAATTATTTTTCCAAGAAATGTTTCAAAAAATCTTTTTTTCCAAAGATTTTTAAAATTAGTTTCCGAGGATTTTTTTTTTATTTCAACAATTTTCTCCAAAAAAAATTTCCAAAATTTATTTTTTCAAAATTATCGAAAAAAAATTTTTTTTCACAAAATCTTTAAAAAATATTTTTTTAAATGTTTAAAAATTAATTTTCGATATAAATGTTTTCTTCAATCTTTTTTTCCAAAGATTTTACTTCTATCAAAATTTTCTCCAAAAAAAATATTTTTTAGAAAATAAATTTTTGTTAAAAAATTTTTTTTCGATAATTTTGAACAAACCCAAACCCGACAAACCCGAACAAACCCGACAAACCCGAACAAGCCCGACAAACCCGAACAAACCCTTTAAAAAATGTATTTTTTCCAAGGACTGTTTAAAAAATTAATTTTCGAAATATTTTCCAAAAATCTTTTTTTCTTCAAAGATTTTATAAAATTATCGCAAAAAACTGTTTTTCCAAAAAATCTTAAAGAATTATTTTTTCCAAGGAATGTTTAAAAATTATTTTTCGAAATATTTTCCAATAATCTTTTTCCTCCAAAGATTTTATTTTTCAAAAGAATATTTTTTCCAAAAAATCTTTAAAAAATTATTTTCCAAAAAAACTTATTTTCCAAAAAATTATAATAATAAATATTAAAATAAAAAATAGTAAATAATAAAATAAAAAAATAGTAAATATTAGAATAAAAAATAATAAATATAGAATAAAAAATAATAAATATTAAAATAAGAAATAGTAAATAATAAAATAAAAAATAGTAAATATTAGAATAAAAAATAATAAATATTAAAATTAAAAATAATAAATATTAAAATGAAAAATAATAAATATTAGAATAAAAAATAGTAAATATTAAAATAAAAAATAGTAAATATTAAAATAAAAAATAGTAAATATTAGAATAAAAAATATTAAATATTAAAATAAAAAATAGTAAATATTAGAATAAATAATAATAAATATTAAAATAAAAAATAATAAATATTAGAATAAAAAATATTAAATATTAAAATAAAAAATAGTAAAATTAGAATGAAAAATAGTAAATATTAAAATAAAAAATAATAAATATTAGAATAAAAAATAATAAATATTAAAATAAGATTTTTGGAAAATATTATTTTAATATTTATTATTTTTTATTCTAATATTTATTATTTTTTATTTTAATAATTACTATTTTTCATTCTAATTTTACTATTTTTTATTTTAATATTTACTATTTTTTATTTCAATATTCGGGATTAGCATAGAAGTGTTTAGTCTATCGACCTTTAACCGAAAAAAACCCATAGTCGCACCTTTGAACCTTTGTACAGGGTCGAGGCTAATAATTCGAGAAAACATAAATTGGCCAAAGTAGAAACCTTGCGGAATTTGTTCCACATCGGGATTAGCATAGAAGTGTTTAGTCTATCGACCTTTAACCGAAAAATACCCATAGACTCACCTTTGAGCCTTTGTACAGGGTCGCGGCTAATAATTCGAGAAAACATAAATTGGCCAAAGTCGAAACCTTGCAGAATTTGTTCCACTCAGAAATTAGCATAGAAGTGTTTAGTCTATCGACCTTTAACCGAAAAATACCCATAGTCGCACCTTTGAGCCTTTGTACAGGGTCGAGGCTAATAATTCGAAAAATATAAATTGGCCAAAGTCGAACACTTGCAGAATTTGTTCCACTCAGAAATTAGCATAGGAGTATTCAGTCTATCGACCTTTAACTGAAAAATACCCATAGTCGCACCTTTGAGCATTTGTACAGGGTCGAGACCAGTTATTCGAGAAAACATAAATTGGCCAAAGTCGAAACCTTGCAGAATTTGTTCCACTCAGAAATTGGAATAGAAGTGTTTAGTCTAACGATCTTTAACTGAAAAATACCCATAGTCGAGCTTTTGTACAGGGTCGAGACCAGTTATTCGAGAAAACATAAATTTGCCTAAGTCGAACACTTGCAGAATTTGTTCCACATCAAAATTGGCATAGAAGTGTTTAGTCTATCGATCTTTAACCGAAAAATACCCTTAGTCGCACCTTTGAGCCTTTGTACAGGGTCGAAGCTAATAATTCCAGAAAACATAAATTGGCCAAAGTCGAAACCTTGCAGAATTTGTTCCACTCAGAAATTATCATAGGAGTACTCAGTCTATCGATCTTTAACCGAAAAATACCCATAGTCGCACCTTTGAACCTTTGTACAGGGTCGAGGCTAATAATTCGAGAAACATAAATTGGCCAAATTCGAACACTTGCAGAATTTGTTCCACATCGAAATTGGCATAGAAGTGTTTAGTCTATCGACCTTTAACCGAAAAATACCCATAGTCGCACCTTTGAGCCTTTGTACAGGGTCGAAGCTATTAATTCGAGAAAACATAAATTGGCCAAAGTCGAACACTTGCAGAATTTGTTCCACTCAGAAATTAGCATAGGAGTACTCAGTCTATCGATCTTTAACCGAAAAATACCCATAGTCGCACCTTTGAACCTTTGTACAGGGTCGAGGCTAATAATTCGAGAAACATAAATTGGCCAAATTCGAACACTTGCAGAATTTGTTCCACATCGAAATTGGCATAGAAGTGTTTAGTCTATCGACCTTTAACCGAAAAATACCCATAGTCGCACCTTTGAGCCTTTGTACAGGGTCGAAGCTATTAATTCGAGAAAACATAAATTGGCCAAAGTCGAACACTTGCAGAATTTGTTCCACTCAGAAATTAGCATAGGAGTACTCAGTCTATCGATCTTTAACCGAAAAATACCCATAGTCGCACCTTTGAACCTTTGTACAGGGTCGAGGCTAATAATTCGAGAAACATAAATTGGCCAAATTCGAACACTTGCAGAATTTGTTCCACATCGAAATTGGCATAGAAGTGTTTAGTCTATCGATCTTTAACTGAAAAATACCCATAGTCGCACCTTTGAGCCTTTGTACAGGGTCGAGGCCAGTTATTCGAGAAAACATAAATTGGCCAAAGTCAAAACCTTGCAGAATTTGTTCCACATCGTAATTGGCATAGAAGTGTTTAGTCTATCGATCTTTAACCGAAAAATACCCATAGTCGCACCTTTGAGCCTTTGTACAGGGTCGAGGCTAATAATTCGAAAAATATAAATTGGCCAAAGTCGAACAAGTGCAGAATTTGTTCCACTCAGAAATTAGCATAGAAGTGTTTAGTCTATCGACCTTTAACCGAAAAATACCCATAGTCGCACCTTTGAGCCTTTGTACAGGGTCGAGGCTAATAATTCGAGAAAACATAAATTGGCCAAAGTCGAACACTTGCAGAATTTGTTCCAAATCGAAATTGGCATAGAAGTGTTTAGTCTATCGATCTTTAACCGAAAAATAACCATAGTCGCACCTTTGAGTCTTTGTACAGGGTCGAGGCTAATAATTCGAGAAAACATAAATTGGCCAAAGTCGAAACCTTGCAGAATTTGTTCCACATCGAAATTAGCATAGAAGTGTTTAGTCCATCGATCTTTAACCGAAAAATACCCATAGTCGCACCTTTGAGCCTTTGTACAGGGTCGAGGCCGGTTATTCGAGAAAACATAAATTGGCCAAAGTCGAAACCTTGCAGAATTTATTCCACTCAGAAATTGGCATAGAAGTGTTTAGTCTAACGATCTTTAACCGAGAAATACCCATAGTCGCACCTTTGAGCCTTTGTACAGAGTCAAAGCTAATAATTCGAGAAAACATAAATTAGCCAAAGTCGAACACTTGCAGAATTTGTTCCACTCAGAAATTGGCATAGAAGTGTTTAGTCTAACGATCTTTAACTGAAAAATACCCATAGTCGCACCTTTGAGCTTTTGTACAGGGTCGAGACCAGTTATTCGAGAAAACATAAATTGGCCAAAGTCGAAGCCTTGCAGAATTTGTTCCACTCAGAAATTGGCATAGAAGTGTTTAGTCTAACGATCTTTAACTGAAAAATACCCATAGTCGCACCTTTGAGCTTTTGTACAGGGTCGAGACCAGTTATTCGAGAAAACATAAATTTGCCTAAGTCGAACACTTGCAGAATTTGTTCCACATCGAAATTGGCATAGAAGTGTTTAGTCTATCGATCTTTAACCGAAAAATACCCATAGTCGCACCTTTGAGCCTTTGTACAGGGTCGAAGCTAATAATTCCAGAAAACATAAATTGGCCAAAGTCGAAACCTTGCAGAATTTGTTCTACTCAGAAATTATCATAGGAGTACTCAGTCTATCGATCTTTAACCGAAAAATACCCATAGTCGCACCTTTGAACCTTTGTACAGGGTCGAGGCTAATAATTCGAGAAACATAAATTGGCCAAATTCGAACACTTGCAGAATTTGTTCCACATCGAAATTGGCATAGAAGTGTTTAGTCTATCGACCTTTAACCGAAAAATACCCATAGTCGCACCTTTGAGCCTTTGTACAGGGTCGAAGCTATTAATTCGAGAAAACATAAATTGGCCAAAGTCGAACACTTGCAGAATTTGTTCCACTCAGAAATTAGCATAGGAGTACTCAGTCTATCGATCTTTAACCGAAAAATACCCATAGTCGCACCTTTGAACCTTTGTACAGGGTCGAGGCTAATAATTCGAGAAACATAAATTGGCCAAATTCGAACACTTGCAGAATTTGTTCCACATCGAAATTGGCATAGAAGTGTTTAGTCTATCGACCTTTAACCGAAAAATACCCATAGTCGCACCTTTGAGCCTTTGTACAGGGTCGAAGCTATTAATTCGAGAAAACATAAATTGGCCAAAGTCGAACACTTGCAGAATTTGTTCCACTCAGAAATTAGCATAGGAGTACTCAGTCTATCGATCTTTAACGGAAAAATACCCATAGTCGCACCTTTGAACCTTTGTACAGGGTCGAGGCTAATAATTCGAGAAACATAAATTGGCCAAATTCGAACACTTGCAGAATTTGTTCCACATCGAAATTGGCATAGAAGTGTTTAGTCTATCGATCTTTAACTGAAAAATACCCATAGTCGCACCTTTGAGCCTTTGTACAGGGTCGAGGCCAGTTATTCGAGAAAACATAAATTGGCCAAAGTCAAAACCTTGCAGAATTTGTTCCACATCGTAATTGGCATAGAAGTGTTTAGTCTATCGATCTTTAACCGAAAAATACCCATAGTCGCACCTTTGAGCCTTTGTACAGGGTCGAGGCTAATAATTCGAAAAATATAAATTGGCCAAAGTCGAACAAGTGCAGAATTTGTTCCACTCAGAAATTAGCATAGAAGTGTTTAGTCTATCGACCTTTAACCGAAAAATACCCATAGTCGCACCTTTGAGCCTTTGTACAGGGTCGAGGCTAATAATTCGAGAAAACATAAATTGGCCAAAGTCGAACACTTGCAGAATTTGTTCCAAATCGAAATTGGCATAGAAGTGTTTAGTCTATCGATCTTTAACCGAAAAATAACCATAGTCGCACCTTTGAGTCTTTGTACAGGGTCGAGGCTAATAATTCGAGAAAACATAAATTGGCCAAAGTCGAAACCTTGCAGAATTTGTTCCACATCGAAATTAGCATAGAAGTGTTTAGTCCATCGATCTTTAACCGAAAAATACCCATAGTCGCACCTTTGAGCCTTTGTACAGGGTCGAGGCCGGTTATTCGAGAAAACATAAATTGGCCAAAGTCGAAACCTTGCAGAATTTATTCCACTCAGAAATTGGCATAGAAGTGTTTAGTCTAACGATCTTTAACCGAGAAATACCCATAGTCGCACCTTTGAGCCTTTGTACAGAGTCGAAGCTAATAATTCGAGAAAACATAAATTAGCCAAAGTCGAACACTTGCAGAATTTGTTCCACTCAGAAATTGGCATAGAAGTGTTTAGTCTAACGATCTTTAACTGAAAAATACCCATAGTCGCACCTTTGAGCTTTTGTACAGGGTCGAGACCAGTTATTCGAGAAAACATAAATTGGCCAAAGTCGAAGCCTTGCAGAATTTGTTCCACTCAGAAATTGGCATAGAAGTGTTTAGTCTAACGATCTTTAACTGAAAAATACCCATAGTCGCACCTTTGAGCTTTTGTACAGGGTCGAGACCAGTTATTCGAGAAAACATAAATTTGCCTAAGTCGAACACTTGCAGAATTTGTTCCACATCGAAATTGGCATAGAAGTGTTTAGTCTATCGATCTTTAACCGAAAAATACCCATAGTCGCACCTTTGAGCCTTTGTACAGGGTCGAAGCTAATAATTCCAGAAAACATAAATTGGCCAAAGTCGAAACCTTGCAGAATTTGTTCTACTCAGAAATTATCATAGGAGTACTCAGTCTATCGATCTTTAACCGAAAAATACCCATAGTCGCACCTTTGAACCTTTGTACAGGGTCGAGGCTAATAATTCGAGAAACATAAATTGGCCAAATTCGAACACTTGCAGAATTTGTTCCACATCGAAATTGGCATAGAAGTGTTTAGTCTATCGACCTTTAACCGAAAAATACCCATAGTCGCACCTTTGAGCCTTTGTACAGGGTCGAAGCTATTAATTCGAGAAAACATAAATTGGCCAAAGTCGAACACTTGCAGAATTTGTTCCACTCAGAAATTAGCATAGGAGTACTCAGTCTATCGATCTTTAACCAAAAAATACCCATAGTCGCACCTTTGAACCTTTGTACAGGGTCGAGGCTAATAATTCGAGAAACATAAATTGGCCAAATTCGAACACTTGCAGAATTTGTTCCACATCGAAATTGGCATAGAAGTGTTTAGTCTATCGACCTTTAACCGAAAAATACCCATAGTCGCACCTTTGAGCCTTTGTACAGGGTCGAAGCTATTAATTCGAGAAAACATAAATTGGCCAAAGTCGAACACTTGCAGAATTTGTTCCACTCAGAAATTAGCATAGGAGTACTCAGTCTATCGATCTTTAACCGAAAAATACCCATAGTCGCACCTTTGAACCTTTGTACAGGGTCGAGGCTAATAATTCGAGAAACATAAATTGGCCAAATTCGAACACTTGCAGAATTTGTTCCACATCGAAATTGGCATAGAAGTGTTTAGTCTATCGATCTTTAACTGAAAAATACCCATAGTCGCACCTTTGAGCCTTTGTACAGGGTCGAGGCCAGTTATTCGAGAAAACATAAATTGGCCAAAGTCAAAACCTTGCAGAATTTGTTCCACATCGTAATTGGCATAGAAGTGTTTAGTCTATCGATCTTTAACCGAAAAATACCCATAGTCGCACCTTTGAGCCTTTGTACAGGGTCGAGGCTAATAATTCGAAAAATATAAATTGGCCAAAGTCGAACAAGTGCAGAATTTGTTCCACTCAGAAATTAGCATAGAAGTGTTTAGTCTATCGACCTTTAACCGAAAAATACCCATAGTCGCACCTTTGAGCCTTTGTACAAGGTCGAGGCTAATAATTCGAGAAAACATAAATTGGCCAAAGTCGAACACTTGCAGAATTTGTTCCAAATCGAAATTGGCATAGAAGTGTTTAGTCTATCGATCTTTAACCGAAAAATAACCATAGTCGCACCTTTGAGTCTTTGTACAGGGTCGAGGCTAATAATTCGAGAAAACATAAATTGGCCAAAGTCGAAACCTTGCAGAATTTGTTCCACATCGAAATTAGCATAGAAGTGTTTAGTCCATCGATCTTTAACCGAAAAATACCCATAGTCGCACCTTTGAGCCTTTGTACAGGGTCGAGGCCGGTTATTCGAGAAAACATAAATTGGCCAAAGTCGAAACCTTGCAGAATTTGTTCCACTCAGAAATTGGCATAGAAGTGTTTAGTCTAACGATCTTTAACCGAGAAATACCCATAGTCGCACCTTTGAGCCTTTGTACAGAGTCGAAGCTAATAATTCGAGAAAACATAAATTAGCCAAAGTCGAACACTTGCAGAATTTGTTCCACATCGAAATTGGCATAGAAGTGTTTAGTCTAACGATCTTTAACTGAAAAATACCCATAGTCGCACCTTTGAGCCTTTGTACAGGGTCGAGGCTAATAATTCGAGAAAACATAAATTGGCCAAAGTCGAAACCTTGCAGAATTTGTTCCACTCAGAAATTATCATAGGAGTACTCAGTCTATCGATCTTTAACCGAAAAATACCCATAGTCGCACCTTTGAACCTTTGTACAGGGTCGAGGCTAATAATTCGAGGAACATAAATTGGCCAAATTCGAACACTTGCAGAATTTGTTCCACATCGAAATTGGCATAGAAGTGTTTAGTCTATCGACCTTTAACCGAAAAATACCCATAGTCGCACCTTTGAGCCTTTGTACAGGGTCGAAGCTAATAATTCGAGAAAACATAAATTGGCCAAAGTCGAACACTTGCAGAATTTGTTCCACATCGAAATTGGCATAGAAGTGTTTAGTCTATCGATCTTTAACCGAGAAATACCCATAGTCGCACCTTTGAGCCTTTGTACAGGGTCGAGGCTAATAATTCGAGAAACATAAATTCGCCAAAGTCGAACACTTGCAGAATTTGTTCCACATCGAAATTGGCATAGAAGTGTTTAGTCTATCGATCTTTAACCGAGAAATACCCATAGTCGCACCTTTGAGCCTTTGTACAGGGTCGAGGCTAATAATTCGAGAAAACATAAATTGGCCAAAGTCGAAACCTTGCAGAATTTGTTCCACTCAGAAATTGGCATAGAAGTGTTTAGTTTAACGATCTTTAACTGAAAAATACCCATAGTCGCACCTTTGAGCCTTTGTACAGGGTCGAGGCTAATAATTCGAGAAACATAAATTGGCCAAAGTCGAACACTTGCAGAATTTGTTCCACATCGAAATTGGCATAGAAGTGTTTAGTCTATCGATCTTTAACCGAAAAATACCCATAGTCGCACCTTTGAGCCTTTGTACAGGGTCGAAGCTAATAATTCGAGAAAACATAAATTGGCCAAAGTCGAAACCTTGCAGAATTTGTTCCACTCAGAAATTATCATAGGAGTACTCAGTCTATCGATCTTTAACCGAAAAATACCCATAGTCGCACCTTTGAACCTTTGTACAGGGTCGAGGCTAATAATTCGAGAAACATAAATTGGCCAAATTCGAACACTTGCAGAATTTGTTCCACATCGAAATTGGCATAGAAGTGTTTAGTCTATCGACCTTTAACCGAAAAATACCCATAGTCGCACCTTTGAGCCTTTGTACAGGGTCGAAGCTAATAATTCGAGAAAACATAAATTGGCCAAAGTCGAACACTTGCAGAATTTGTTCCACTCAGAAATTAGCATAGGAGTACTCAGTCTATCGATCTTTAACCGAAAAATACCCATAGTCGCACCTTTGAACCTTTGTACAGGGTCGAGGCTAATAATTCGAGAAACATAAATTGGCCAAATTCGAACACTTGCAGAATTTGTTCCACATCGAAATTGGCATAGAAGTGTTTAGTCTATCGATCTTTAACTGAAAAATACCCATAGTCGCACCTTTGAGCCTTTGTACAGGGTCGAGGCCAGTTATTCGAGAAAACATAAATTGGCCAAAGTCAAAACCTTGCAGAATTTGTTCCACATCGTAATTGGCATAGAAGTGTTTAGTCTATCGACCTTTAACCGAAAAATACCCATAGTCGCACCTTTGAGCCTTTGTACAGGGTCGAGGCTAATAATTCGAGAAAACATAAATTGGCCAAAGTCGAACACTTGCAGAATTTGTTCCAAATCGAAATTGGCATAGAAGTGTTTAGTCTATCGATCTTTAACCGAAAAATACCCATAGTCGCACCTTTGAGCCTTTGTACAGGGTCGAGGCCAGTTATTCGAGAAAAAAAATCTTCGGAAAAATAATTTTTTTAAGGAAACTATTTTTTTCGATAATTTTAAAAATCTTTGGAAAAAAAGATTTTTTGAAACATTTCTTTGAAAAATAATTTTTAAAGATTTTTTGGAAAAACAATTTATTTCGATAATTTTATAAAATCTTTGAAGAAAATAAGATTTTTGGAAAATATTTGGAAAATTAATTTTTTAAACATTCCTTGGAAAAAATAAACTTTTTAAAGTTCTGTCTGAAAAAAGATTTTTGGAAAATAAATTTTTTAAAAATTTCTTGAAAAAATAATTTTTGTAAGATTGAAAAATAATTTTTTAAACATTTCTTGGAAAAAATAATTTTTTTAAATATTTTTTGGAAATTTCTTAATTTTTTATTACAAATATTTATTTTCTAAAAAATAATTTTTTCGGACAAAATTTTGAAAAATAACATCTTTGGAGAAAAAAGATTTTTCCATCGGCCCTACCCCGACGCATGACCGGCCACCGTTGGATCGAATAAAAGCCGCTCGAAGCGAAACTTACGTTTTTAACCTTTAACGCATTAACTTAAATACAAGTTTAAAAATTTAAATAACGATCGTCTGAAGTGTATATAAGTAATTTTAGAAGTCACGCAAAATATAAATAAATTCCCTACAGAATGCATATAATATTATATTGCATATTGCAATCATAGGACCACGGATGATGACGTCACGTCACAAGACAGCGCTTTGTCCTTGTTTTCTAGGAGTTGTTGATTGTACTCGTCGCGATAATTTTGAACAAACCCGAACAAACCCGAACAAACCCGAACAAACCCGAACAAACCCGACAAACCCGAACAAACCCTTTAAAAAATTTATTTTTTCCAAGGAATGTTTAAAAAATTAATTTTCGAAATATTTTCCAAAAATCTTTTTTTCTTCAAAGATTTTTTTTCAAAATTATCGAAAAGAATATTTTTTCAAAAAATATTTAAAAAAATTATTTTTTCCAAGAAATGTTTAAAAAATTATTTTTCAAAAATCTTTTTTTTTCCATAGATTTTATAAATTATCGAAAAAAATTATTTTTCCAAAAAATCTTAAAAAATTATTTTTTCCAAGGAATGTTTAAAAATTATTTTTCGAAATATTTTCCAAAAATCTTTTTTCTCCAAAGATTTTATTTTTCAAAATTTTATCAAAAGAATATTTTTTCAAAAAAATCTTTAAAAAATTATTTTTCCAAGAAATGTTTCAAAAAATCTTTTTTTCCAAAGATTTTTAAAATTAGTTTCCGAGGATTTTTTTTTTATTTCAACAATTTTCTCCAAAAAAAATTTCCAAAATTAATTTTTTCAAAATTATCGAAAAAAAATTTTTTTTCACAAAATCTTTAAAAAATATTTTTTTAAATGTTTAAAAATTAATTTTCGATATAAATATTTTCTTCAATCTTTTTTTCCAAAGATTTTACTTCTATCAAAATTTTCTCCAAAAAAAATATTTTTTAGAAAATAAATTTTTGTTAAAAAAATTTTTTTCGATAATTTTGAACAAACCCAAACCCGACAAACCCGAACAAACCCGACAAACCCGAACAAGCCCGACAAACCCGAACAAACCCTTTAAAAAATGTATTTTTTCCAAGGACTGTTTAAAAAATTAATTTTCGAAATATTTTCCAAAAATCTTTTTTTCTTCAAAGATTTTATAAAATTATCGCAAAAAACTGTTTTTCCAAAAAATCTTAAAAAATTATTTTTTCCAAGGAATGTTTAAAAATTATTTTTCGAAATATTTTCCAATAATCTTTTTCCTCCAAAGATTTTATTTTTCAAAAGAATATTTTTTCCAAAAAATCTTTAAAAAATTATTTTCCAAAAAAACTTATTTTCCAAAAAATTATAATAATAAATATTAAAATAAAAAATAGTAAATAATAAAATAAAAAAATAGTAAATATTAGAATAAAAAATAATAAATATAGAATAAAAAATAATAAATATTAAAATAAGAAATAGTAAATAATAAAATAAAAAATAGTAAATATTAGAATAAAAAATATTAAATATTAAAATAAAAAATAGTAAATATTAGAATAAATAATAATAAATATTAAAATAAAAAATAATAAATATTAAAATGAAAAATAATAAATATTAGAATAAAAAATAGTAAATATTAAAATAAAAAATAGTAAATATTAAAATAAAAAATAGTAAATATTAGAATAAAAAATATTAAATATTAAAATAAAAAATAGTAAATATTAGAATAAATAATAATAAATATTAAAATAAAAAATAATAAATATTAGAATAAAAAATATTAAATATTAAAATAAAAAATAGTAAAATTAGAATGAAAAATAGTAAATATTAAAATAAAAAATAATAAATATTAGAATAAAAAATAATAAATATTAAAATAAGATTTTTGGAAAATATTATTTTAATATTTATTATTTTTTATTCTAATATTTATTATTTTTTATTTTAATAATTACTATTTTTCATTCTAATTTTACTATTTTTTATTTTAATATTTACTATTTTTTATTTCAATATTCGGGATTAGCATAGAAGTGTTTAGTCTATCGACCTTTAACCGAAAAGAACCCATAGTCGCACCTTTGAGCCTTTGTACAGGGTCGAGGCCAGTTATTCGAGAAAACATAAATTGGCCAAAGTCAAAACCTTGCAGAATTTGTTCCACATCGTAATTGGCATAGAAGTGTTTAGTCTATCGACCTTTAACCGAAAAATACCCATAGTCGCACCTTTGAGCCTTTGTACAGGGTCGAGGCTAATAATTCGAGAAAACATAAATTGGCCAAAGTCGAACACTTGCAGAATTTGTTCCAAATCGAAATTGGCATAGAAGTGTTTAGTCTATCGATCTTTAACCGAAAAATACCCATAGTCGCACCTTTGAGCCTTTGTACAGGGTCGAGGCCAGTTATTCGAGAAAAAAAATCTTCGGAAAAATAATTTTTTTAAGGAAACTATTTTTTTCGATAATTTTAAAAATCTTTGGAAAAAAAGATTTTTTGAAACATTTCTTTGAAAAATAATTTTTAAAGATTTTTTGGAAAAACAATTTATTTCGATAATTTTATAAAATCTTTGAAGAAAATAAGATTTTTGGAAAATATTTGGAAAATTAATTTTTTAAACATTCCTTGGAAAAAATAAACTTTTTAAAGTTCTGTCTGAAAAAAGATTTTTGGAAAATAAATTTTTTAAAAATTTCTTGAAAAAATAATTTTTGTAAGATTGAAAAATAATTTTTTAAACATTTCTTGGAAAAAATAATTTTTTTAAATATTTTTTGGAAATTTCTTAATTTTTTATTACAAATATTTATTTTCTAAAAAATAATTTTTTCGGACAAAATTTTGAAAAATAACATCTTTGGAGAAAAAAGATTTTTCCATCGGCCCTACCCCGACGCATGACCGGCCACCGTTGGATCGAATAAAAGCCGCTCGAAGCGAAACTTACGTCTTTAACCTTTAACGCATTAACTTAAATACAAGTTTAAAAATTTAAATAACGATCGTCTGAAGTGTATATAAGTAATTTTAGAAGTCACGCAAAATATAAATAAATTCCCTACAGAATGCATATAATATTATATTGCATATTGCAATCATAGGACCACGGATGATGACGTCACGTCACAAGACAGCGCTTTGTCCTTGTTTTCTAGGAGTTGTTGATTGTACTCGTCGCGATAATTTTGAACAAACCCGAACAAACCCGAACAAACCCGAACAAACCCGACAAACCCGAACAAACCCTTTAAAAAATTTATTTTTTCCAAGGAATGTTTAAAAAATTAATTTTCGAAATATTTTCCAAAAATCTTTTTTTCTTCAAAGATTTTTTTTCAAAATTATCGAAAAGAATATTTTTTCAAAAAATATTTAAAAAAATTATTTTTTCCAAGAAATGTTTAAAAAATTATTTTTCAAAAATCTTTTTTTTTCCATAGATTTTATAAATTATCGAAAAAAATTATTTTTCCAAAAAATCTTAAAAAATTATTTTTTCCAAGGAATGTTTAAAAATTATTTTTCGAAATATTTTCCAAAAATCTTTTTTCTCCAAAGATTTTATTTTTCAAAATTTTATCAAAAGAATATTTTTTCAAAAAAATCTTTAAAAAATTATTTTTCCAAGAAATGTTTCAAAAAATCTTTTTTTCCAAAGATTTTTAAAATTAGTTTCCGAGGATTTTTTTTTTTATTTCAACAATTTTCTCCAAAAAAAATTTCCAAAATTTATTTTTTCAAAATTATCGAAAAAAAATTTTTTTTCACAAAATCTTTAAAAAATATTTTTTTAAATGTTTAAAAATTAATTTTCGATATAAATATTTTCTTCAATCTTTTTTTCCAAAGATTTTACTTCTATCAAAATTTTCTCCAAAAAAAATATTTTTTAGAAAATAAATTTTTGTTAAAAAAATTTTTTTCGATAATTTTGAACAAACCCAAACCCGACAAACCCGAACAAACCCGACAAACCCGAACAAGCCCGACAAACCCGAACAAACCCTTTAAAAAATGTATTTTTTCCAAGGACTGTTTAAAAAATTAATTTTCGAAATATTTTCCAAAAATCTTTTTTTCTTCAAAGATTTTATAAAATTATCGCAAAAAACTGTTTTTCCAAAAAATCTTAAAAAATTATTTTTTCCAAGGAATGTTTAAAAATTATTTTTCGAAATATTTTCCAATAATCTTTTTCCTCCAAAGATTTTATTTTTCAAAAGAATATTTTTTCCAAAAAATCTTTAAAAAATTATTTTCCAAAAAAACTTATTTTCCAAAAAATTATAATAATAAATATTAAAATAAAAAATAGTAAATAATAAAATAAAAAAATAGTAAATATTAGAATAAAAAATAATAAATATAGAATAAAAAATAATAAATATTAAAATAAGAAATAGTAAATAATAAAATAAAAAATAGTAAATATTAGAATAAAAAATATTAAATATTAAAATAAAAAATAGTAAATATTAGAATAAATAATAATAAATATTAAAATAAAAAATAATAAATATTAAAATGAAAAATAATAAATATTAGAATAAAAAATAGTAAATATTAAAATAAAAAATAGTAAATATTAAAATAAAAAATAGTAAATATTAGAATAAAAAATATTAAATATTAAAATAAAAAATAGTAAATATTAGAATAAATAATAATAAATATTAAAATAAAAAATAATAAATATTAGAATAAAAAATATTAAATATTAAAATAAAAAATAGTAAAATTAGAATGAAAAATAGTAAATATTAAAATAAAAAATAATAAATATTAGAATAAAAAATAATAAATATTAAAATAAGATTTTTGGAAAATATTATTTTAATATTTATTATTTTTTATTCTAATATTTATTATTTTTTATTTTAATAATTACTATTTTTCATTCTAATTTTACTATTTTTTATTTTAATATTTACTATTTTTTATTTCAATATTCGGGATTAGCATAGAAGTGTTTAGTCTATCGACCTTTAACCGAAAAAAACCCATAGTCGCACCTTTGAGCCTTTGTACAGGGTCGAAGCTAATAATTCGAGAAAACATAAATTGGCCAAATTCGAACACTTGCAGAATTTGTTCCACATCGAAATTGGCATAGAAGTGTTTAGTCTATCGACCTTTAACCGAAAAATACCCATAGTCGCACCTTTGAGCCTTTGTACAGGGTCGAAGCTAATAATTCGAGAAAACATAAATTGGCCAAAGTCGAACACTTGCAGAATTTGTTCCACTCAGAAATTAGCATAGGAGTACTCAGTCTATCGATCTTTAACCGAAAAATACCCATAGTCGCACCTTTGAACCTTTGTACAGGGTCGAGGCTAATAATTCGAGAAACATAAATTGGCCAAATTCGAACACTTGCAGAATTTGTTCCACATCGAAATTGGCATAGAAGTGTTTAGTCTATCGATCTTTAACTGAAAAATACCCATAGTCGCACCTTTGAGCCTTTGTACAGGGTCGAGGCCAGTTATTCGAGAAAACATAAATTGGCCAAAGTCAAAACCTTGCAGAATTTGTTCCACATCGTAATTGGCATAGAAGTGTTTAGTCTATCGACCTTTAACCGAAAAATACCCATAGTCGCACCTTTGAGCCTTTGTACAGGGTCGAGGCTAATAATTCGAGAAAACATAAATTGGCCAAAGTCGAACACTTGCAGAATTTGTTCCAAATCGAAATTGGCATAGAAGTGTTTAGTCTATCGATCTTTAACCGAAAAATACCCATAGTCGCACCTTTGAGCCTTTGTACAGGGTCGAGGCCAGTTATTCGAGAAAAAAAATCTTCGGAAAAATAATTTTTTTAAGGAAACTATTTTTTTCGATAATTTTAAAAATCTTTGGAAAAAAAGATTTTTTGAAACATTTCTTTGAAAAATAATTTTTAAAGATTTTTTGGAAAAACAATTTATTTCGATAATTTTATAAAATCTTTGAAGAAAATAAGATTTTTGGAAAATATTTGGAAAATTAATTTTTTAAACATTCCTTGGAAAAAATAAACTTTTTAAAGTTCTGTCTGAAAAAAGATTTTTGGAAAATAAATTTTTTAAAAATTTCTTGAAAAAATAATTTTTGTAAGATTGAAAAATAATTTTTTAAACATTTCTTGGAAAAAATAATTTTTTTAAATATTTTTTGGAAATTTCTTAATTTTTTATTACAAATATTTATTTTCTAAAAAATAATTTTTTCGGACAAAATTTTGAAAAATAACATCTTTGGAGAAAAAAGATTTTTCCATCGGCCCTACCCCGACGCATGACCGGCCACCGTTGGATCGAATAAAAGCCGCTCGAAGCGAAACTTACGTTTTTAACCTTTAACGCATTAACTTAAATACAAGTTTAAAAATTTAAATAACGATCGTCTGAAGTGTATATAAGTAATTTTAGAAGTCACGCAAAATATAAATAAATTCCCTACAGAATGCATATAATATTATATTGCATATTGCAATCATAGGACCACGGATGATGACGTCACGTCACAAGACAGCGCTTTGTCCTTGTTTTCTAGGAGTTGTTGATTGTACTCGTCGCGATAATTTTGAACAAACCCGAACAAACCCGAACAAACCCGACAAACCCGAACAAACCCTTTAAAAAATTTATTTTTTCCAAGGAATGTTTAAAAAATTAATTTTCGAAATATTTTCCAAAAATCTTTTTTTCTTCAAAGATTTTTTTTCAAAATTATCGAAAAGAATATTTTTTCAAAAAATATTTAAAAAAATTATTTTTTCCAAGAAATGTTTAAAAAATTATTTTTCAAAAATCTTTTTTTTTCCATAGATTTTATAAATTATCGAAAAAAATTATTTTTCCAAAAAATCTTAAAAAATTATTTTTTCCAAGGAATGTTTAAAAATTATTTTTCGAAATATTTTCCAAAAATCTTTTTTCTCCAAAGATTTTATTTTTCAAAATTTTATCAAAAGAATATTTTTTCAAAAAAATCTTTAAAAAATTATTTTTCCAAGAAATGTTTCAAAAAATCTTTTTTTCCAAAGATTTTTAAAATTAGTTTCCGAGGATTTTTTTTTTTATTTCAACAATTTTCTCCAAAAAAAATTTCCAAAATTTATTTTTTCAAAATTATCGAAAAAAAATTTTTTTTCACAAAATCTTTAAAAAATATTTTTTTAAATGTTTAAAAATTAATTTTCGATATAAATATTTTCTTCAATCTTTTTTTCCAAAGATTTTACTTCTATCAAAATTTTCTCCAAAAAAAATATTTTTTAGAAAATAAATTTTTGTTAAAAAAATTTTTTTCGATAATTTTGAACAAACCCAAACCCGACAAACCCGAACAAACCCGACAAACCCGAACAAGCCCGACAAACCCGAACAAACCCTTTAAAAAATGTATTTTTTCCAAGGACTGTTTAAAAAATTAATTTTCGAAATATTTTCCAAAAATCTTTTTTTCTTCAAAGATTTTATAAAATTATCGCAAAAAACTGTTTTTCCAAAAAATCTTAAAAAATTATTTTTTCCAAGGAATGTTTAAAAATTATTTTTCGAAATATTTTCCAATAATCTTTTTCCTCCAAAGATTTTATTTTTCAAAAGAATATTTTTTCCAAAAAATCTTTAAAAAATTATTTTCCAAAAAAACTTATTTTCCAAAAAATTATAATAATAAATATTAAAATAAAAAATAGTAAATAATAAAATAAAAAAATAGTAAATATTAGAATAAAAAATAATAAATATAGAATAAAAAATAATAAATATTAAAATAAGAAATAGTAAATAATAAAATAAAAAATAGTAAATATTAGAATAAAAAATATTAAATATTAAAATAAAAAATAGTAAATATTAGAATAAATAATAATAAATATTAAAATAAAAAATAATAAATATTAAAATGAAAAATAATAAATATTAGAATAAAAAATAGTAAATATTAAAATAAAAAATAGTAAATATTAAAATAAAAAATAGTAAATATTAGAATAAAAAATATTAAATATTAAAATAAAAAATAGTAAATATTAGAATAAATAATAATAAATATTAAAATAAAAAATAATAAATATTAGAATAAAAAATATTAAATATTAAAATAAAAATAGTAAAATTAGAATGAAAAATAGTAAATATTAAAATAAAAAATAATAAATATTAGAATAAAAAATAATAAATATTAAAATAAGATTTTTGGAAAATATTATTTTAATATTTATTATTTTTTATTCTAATATTTATTATTTTTTATTTTAATAATTACTATTTTTCATTCTAATTTTACTATTTTTTATTTTAATATTTACTATTTTTTATTTCAATATTCGGGATTAGCATAGAAGTGTTTAGTCTATCGACCTTTAACCGAAAAAAACCCATAGTCGCACCTTTGAGCCTTTGTACAGGGTCGAGGCCAGTTATTCGAGAAAACATAAATTGGCCAAAGTCAAAACCTTGCAGAATTTGTTCCACATCGTAATTGGCATAGAAGTGTTTAGTCTATCGACCTTTAACCGAAAAATACCCATAGTCGCACCTTTGAGCCTTTGTACAGGGTCGAGGCTAATAATTCGAGAAAACATAAATTGGCCAAAGTCGAACACTTGCAGAATTTGTTCCAAATCGAAATTGGCATAGAAGTGTTTAGTCTATCGATCTTTAACCGAAAAATACCCATAGTCGCACCTTTGAGCCTTTGTACAGGGTCGAGGCCAGTTATTCGAGAAAAAAAATCTTCGGAAAAATAATTTTTTTAAGGAAACTATTTTTTTCGATAATTTTAAAAATCTTTGGAAAAAAAGATTTTTTGAAACATTTCTTTGAAAAATAATTTTTAAAGATTTTTTGGAAAAACAATTTATTTCGATAATTTTATAAAATCTTTGAAGAAAATAAGATTTTTGGAAAATATTTGGAAAATTAATTTTTTAAACATTCCTTGGAAAAAATAAACTTTTTAAAGTTCTGTCTGAAAAAAGATTTTTGGAAAATAAATTTTTTAAAAATTTCTTGAAAAAATAATTTTTGTAAGATTGAAAAATAATTTTTTAAACATTTCTTGGAAAAAATAATTTTTTTAAATATTTTTTGGAAATTTCTTAATTTTTTATTACAAATATTTATTTTCTAAAAAATAATTTTTTCGGACAAAATTTTGAAAAATAACATCTTTGGAGAAAAAAGATTTTTCCATCGGCCCTACCCCGACGCATGACCGGCCACCGTTGGATCGAATAAAAGCCGCTCGAAGCGAAACTTACGTTTTTAACCTTTAACGCATTAACTTAAATACAAGTTTAAAAATTTAAATAACGATCGTCTGAAGTGTATATAAGTAATTTTAGAAGTCACGCAAAATATAAATAAATTCCCTACAGAATGCATATAATATTATATTGCATATTGCAATCATAGGACCACGGATGATGACGTCACGTCACAAGACAGCGCTTTGTCCTTGTTTTCTAGGAGTTGTTGATTGTACTCGTCGCGATAATTTTGAACAAACCCGAACAAACCCGAACAAACCCGAACAAACCCGACAAACCCGAACAAACCCTTTAAAAAATTTATTTTTTCCAAGGAATGTTTAAAAAATTAATTTTCGAAATATTTTCCAAAAATCTTTTTTTCTTCAAAGATTTTTTTTCAAAATTATCGAAAAGAATATTTTTTCAAAAAATATTTAAAAAAATTATTTTTTCCAAGAAATGTTTAAAAAATTATTTTTCAAAAATCTTTTTTTTTCCATAGATTTTATAAATTATCGAAAAAAATTATTTTTCCAAAAAATCTTAAAAAATTATTTTTTCCAAGGAATGTTTAAAAATTATTTTTCGAAATATTTTCCAAAAATCTTTTTTCTCCAAAGATTTTATTTTTCAAAATTTTATCAAAAGAATATTTTTTCAAAAAAATCTTTAAAAAATTATTTTTCCAAGAAATGTTTCAAAAAATCTTTTTTTCCAAAGATTTTTAAAATTAGTTTCCGAGGATTTTTTTTTTTATTTCAACAATTTTCTCCAAAAAAAATTTCCAAAATTTATTTTTTCAAAATTATCGAAAAAAAATTTTTTTTCACAAAATCTTTAAAAAATATTTTTTTAAATGTTTAAAAATTAATTTTCGATATAAATATTTTCTTCAATCTTTTTTTCCAAAGATTTTACTTCTATCAAAATTTTCTCCAAAAAAAATATTTTTTAGAAAATAAATTTTTGTTAAAAAAATTTTTTTCGATAATTTTGAACAAACCCAAACCCGACAAACCCGAACAAACCCGACAAACCCGAACAAGCCCGACAAACCCGAACAAACCCTTTAAAAAATGTATTTTTTCCAAGGACTGTTTAAAAAATTAATTTTCGAAATATTTTCCAAAAATCTTTTTTTCTTCAAAGATTTTATAAAATTATCGCAAAAAACTGTTTTTCCAAAAAATCTTAAAAAATTATTTTTTCCAAGGAATGTTTAAAAATTATTTTTCGAAATATTTTCCAATAATCTTTTTCCTCCAAAGATTTTATTTTTCAAAAGAATATTTTTTCCAAAAAATCTTTAAAAAATTATTTTCCAAAAAAACTTATTTTCCAAAAAATTATAATAATAAATATTAAAATAAAAAATAGTAAATAATAAAATAAAAAAATAGTAAATATTAGAATAAAAAATAATAAATATAGAATAAAAAATAATAAATATTAAAATAAGAAATAGTAAATAATAAAATAAAAAATAGTAAATATTAGAATAAAAAATATTAAATATTAAAATAAAAAATAGTAAATATTAGAATAAATAATAATAAATATTAAAATAAAAAATAATAAATATTAAAATGAAAAATAATAAATATTAGAATAAAAAATAGTAAATATTAAAATAAAAAATAGTAAATATTAAAATAAAAAATAGTAAATATTAGAATAAAAAATATTAAATATTAAAATAAAAAATAGTAAATATTAGAATAAATAATAATAAATATTAAAATAAAAAATAATAAATATTAGAATAAAAAATATTAAATATTAAAATAAAAAATAGTAAAATTAGAATGAAAAATAGTAAATATTAAAATAAAAAATAATAAATATTAGAATAAAAAATAATAAATATTAAAATAAGATTTTTGGAAAATATTATTTTAATATTTATTATTTTTTATTCTAATATTTATTATTTTTTATTTTAATAATTACTATTTTTCATTCTAATTTTACTATTTTTTATTTTAATATTTACTATTTTTTATTTCAATATTCGGGATTAGCATAGAAGTGTTTAGTCTATCGACCTTTAACCGAAAAAAACCCATAGTCGCACCTTTGAGCCTTTGTACAGGGTCGAGGCCAGTTATTCGAGAAAACATAAATTGGCCAAAGTCAAAACCTTGCAGAATTTGTTCCACATCGTAATTGGCATAGAAGTGTTTAGTCTATCGACCTTTAACCGAAAAATACCCATAGTCGCACCTTTGAGCCTTTGTACAGGGTCGAGGCTAATAATTCGAGAAAACATAAATTGGCCAAAGTCGAACACTTGCAGAATTTGTTCCAAATCGAAATTGGCATAGAAGTGTTTAGTCTATCGATCTTTAACCGAAAAATACCCATAGTCGCACCTTTGAGCCTTTGTACAGGGTCGAGGCCAGTTATTCGAGAAAAAAAATCTTCGGAAAAATAATTTTTTTAAGGAAACTATTTTTTTCGATAATTTTAAAAATCTTTGGAAAAAAAGATTTTTTGAAACATTTCTTTGAAAAATAATTTTTAAAGATTTTTTGGAAAAACAATTTATTTCGATAATTTTATAAAATCTTTGAAGAAAATAAGATTTTTGGAAAATATTTGGAAAATTAATTTTTTAAACATTCCTTGGAAAAAATAAACTTTTTAAAGTTCTGTCTGAAAAAAGATTTTTGGAAAATAAATTTTTTAAAAATTTCTTGAAAAAATAATTTTTGTAAGATTGAAAAATAATTTTTTAAACATTTCTTGGAAAAAATAATTTTTTTAAATATTTTTTGGAAATTTCTTAATTTTTTATTACAAATATTTATTTTCTAAAAAATAATTTTTTCGGACAAAATTTTGAAAAATAACATCTTTGGAGAAAAAAGATTTTTCCATCGGCCCTACCCCGACGCATGACCGGCCACCGTTGGATCGAATAAAAGCCGCTCGAAGCGAAACTTACGTTTTTAACCTTTAACGCATTAACTTAAATACAAGTTTAAAAATTTAAATAACGATCGTCTGAAGTGTATATAAGTAATTTTAGAAGTCACGCAAAATATAAATAAATTCCCTACAGAATGCATATAATATTATATTGCATATTGCAATCATAGGACCACGGATGATGACGTCACGTCACAAGACAGCGCTTTGTCCTTGTTTTCTAGGAGTTGTTGATTGTACTCGTCGCGATAATTTTGAACAAACCCGAACAAACCCGAACAAACCCGAACAAACCCGACAAACCCGAACAAACCCTTTAAAAAATTTATTTTTTCCAAGGAATGTTTAAAAAATTAATTTTCGAAATATTTTCCAAAAATCTTTTTTTCTTCAAAGATTTTTTTTCAAAATTATCGAAAAGAATATTTTTTCAAAAAATATTTAAAAAAATTATTTTTTCCAAGAAATGTTTAAAAAATTATTTTTCAAAAATCTTTTTTTTTCCATAGATTTTATAAATTATCGAAAAAAATTATTTTTCCAAAAAATCTTAAAAAATTATTTTTTCCAAGGAATGTTTAAAAATTATTTTTCGAAATATTTTCCAAAAATCTTTTTTCTCCAAAGATTTTATTTTTCAAAATTTTATCAAAAGAATATTTTTTCAAAAAAATCTTTAAAAAATTATTTTTCCAAGAAATGTTTCAAAAAATCTTTTTTTCCAAAGATTTTTAAAATTAGTTTCCGAGGATTTTTTTTTTTATTTCAACAATTTTCTCCAAAAAAAATTTCCAAAATTTATTTTTTCAAAATTATCGAAAAAAAATTTTTTTTCACAAAATCTTTAAAAAATATTTTTTTAAATGTTTAAAAATTAATTTTCGATATAAATATTTTCTTCAATCTTTTTTTCCAAAGATTTTACTTCTATCAAAATTTTCTCCAAAAAAAATATTTTTTAGAAAATAAATTTTTGTTAAAAAAATTTTTTTCGATAATTTTGAACAAACCCAAACCCGACAAACCCGAACAAACCCGACAAACCCGAACAAGCCCGACAAACCCGAACAAACCCTTTAAAAAATGTATTTTTTCCAAGGACTGTTTAAAAAATTAATTTTCGAAATATTTTCCAAAAATCTTTTTTTCTTCAAAGATTTTATAAAATTATCGCAAAAAACTGTTTTTCCAAAAAATCTTAAAAAATTATTTTTTCCAAGGAATGTTTAAAAATTATTTTTCGAAATATTTTCCAATAATCTTTTTCCTCCAAAGATTTTATTTTTCAAAAGAATATTTTTTCCAAAAAATCTTTAAAAAATTATTTTCCAAAAAAACTTATTTTCCAAAAAATTATAATAATAAATATTAAAATAAAAAATAGTAAATAATAAAATAAAAAAATAGTAAATATTAGAATAAAAAATAATAAATATAGAATAAAAAATAATAAATATTAAAATAAGAAATAGTAAATAATAAAATAAAAAATAGTAAATATTAGAATAAAAAATATTAAATATTAAAATAAAAAATAGTAAATATTAGAATAAATAATAATAAATATTAAAATAAAAAATAATAAATATTAAAATGAAAAATAATAAATATTAGAATAAAAAATAGTAAATATTAAAATAAAAAATAGTAAATATTAAAATAAAAAATAGTAAATATTAGAATAAAAAATATTAAATATTAAAATAAAAAATAGTAAATATTAGAATAAATAATAATAAATATTAAAATAAAAAATAATAAATATTAGAATAAAAAATATTAAATATTAAAATAAAAAATAGTAAAATTAGAATGAAAAATAGTAAATATTAAAATAAAAAATAATAAATATTAGAATAAAAAATAATAAATATTAAAATAAGATTTTTGGAAAATATTATTTTAATATTTATTATTTTTTATTCTAATATTTATTATTTTTTATTTTAATAATTACTATTTTTCATTCTAATTTTACTATTTTTTATTTTAATATTTACTATTTTTTATTTCAATATTCGGGATTAGCATAGAAGTGTTTAGTCTATCGACCTTTAACCGAAAAAAACCCATAGTCGCACCTTTGAGCCTTTGTACAGGGTCGAGGCCAGTTATTCGAGAAAACATAAATTGGCCAAAGTCAAAACCTTGCAGAATTTGTTCCACATCGTAATTGGCATAGAAGTGTTTAGTCTATCGACCTTTAACCGAAAAATACCCATAGTCGCACCTTTGAGCCTTTGTACAGGGTCGAGGCTAATAATTCGAGAAAACATAAATTGGCCAAAGTCGAACACTTGCAGAATTTGTTCCAAATCGAAATTGGCATAGAAGTGTTTAGTCTATCGATCTTTAACCGAAAAATACCCATAGTCGCACCTTTGAGCCTTTGTACAGGGTCGAGGCCAGTTATTCGAGAAAAAAAATCTTCGGAAAAATAATTTTTTTAAGGAAACTATTTTTTTCGATAATTTTAAAAATCTTTGGAAAAAAAGATTTTTTGAAACATTTCTTTGAAAAATAATTTTTAAAGATTTTTTGGAAAAACAATTTATTTCGATAATTTTATAAAATCTTTGAAGAAAATAAGATTTTTGGAAAATATTTGGAAAATTAATTTTTTAAACATTCCTTGGAAAAAATAAACTTTTTAAAGTTCTGTCTGAAAAAAGATTTTTGGAAAATAAATTTTTTAAAAATTTCTTGAAAAAATAATTTTTGTAAGATTGAAAAATAATTTTTTAAACATTTCTTGGAAAAAATAATTTTTTTAAATATTTTTTGGAAATTTCTTAATTTTTTATTACAAATATTTATTTTCTAAAAAATAATTTTTTCGGACAAAATTTTGAAAAATAACATCTTTGGAGAAAAAAGATTTTTCCATCGGCCCTACCCCGACGCATGACCGGCCACCGTTGGATCGAATAAAAGCCGCTCGAAGCGAAACTTACGTTTTTAACCTTTAACGCATTAACTTAAATACAAGTTTAAAAATTTAAATAACGATCGTCTGAAGTGTATATAAGTAATTTTAGAAGTCACGCAAAATATAAATAAATTCCCTACAGAATGCATATAATATTATATTGCATATTGCAATCATAGGACCACGGATGATGACGTCACGTCACAAGACAGCGCTTTGTCCTTGTTTTCTAGGAGTTGTTGATTGTACTCGTCGCGATAATTTTGAACAAACCCGAACAAACCCGAACAAACCCGAACAAACCCGAACAAACCCGAACAAACCCGACAAACCCGAACAAACCCTTTAAAAAATTTATTTTTTCCAAGGAATGTTTAAAAAATTAATTTTCGAAATATTTTCCAAAAATCTTTTTTTCTTCAAAGATTTTTTTTCAAAATTATCGAAAAGAATATTTTTTCAAAAAATATTTAAAAAAATTATTTTTTCCAAGAAATGTTTAAAAAATTATTTTTCAAAAATCTTTTTTTTTCCATAGATTTTATAAATTATCGAAAAAAAATATTTTTCCAAAAAATCTTAAAAAATTATTTTTTCCAAGGAATGTTTAAAAATTATTTTTCGAAATATTTTCCAAAAATCTTTTTTCTCCAAAGATTTTATTTTTCAAAATTTTATCAAAAGAATATTTTTTCAAAAAAATCTTTAAAAAATTATTTTTCCAAGAAATGTTTCAAAAAATCTTTTTTTCCAAAGATTTTTAAAATTAGTTTCCGAGGATTTTTTTTTTTATTTCAACAATTTTCTCCAAAAAAAATTTCCAAAATTAATTTTTTCAAAATTATCGAAAAAAAATTTTTTTTCACAAAATCTTTAAAAAATATTTTTTTAAATGTTTAAAAATTAATTTTCGATATAAATATTTTCTTCAATCTTTTTTTCCAAAGATTTTACTTCTATCAAAATTTTCTCCAAAAAAAATATTTTTTAGAAAATAAATTTTTGTTAAAAAAATTTTTTTCGATAATTTTGAACAAACCCAAACCCGACAAACCCGAACAAACCCGACAAACCCGAACAAGCCCGACAAACCCGAACAAACCCTTTAAAAAATGTATTTTTTCCAAGGACTGTTTAAAAAATTAATTTTCGAAATATTTTCCAAAAATCTTTTTTTCTTCAAAGATTTTATAAAATTATCGCAAAAAACTGTTTTTCCAAAAAATCTTAAAAAATTATTTTTTCCAAGGAATGTTTAAAAATTATTTTTCGAAATATTTTCCAATAATCTTTTTCCTCCAAAGATTTTATTTTTCAAAAGAATATTTTTTCCAAAAAATCTTTAAAAAATTATTTTCCAAAAAAACTTATTTTCCAAAAAATTATAATAATAAATATTAAAATAAAAAATAGTAAATAATAAAATAAAAAAATAGTAAATATTAGAATAAAAAATAATAAATATAGAATAAAAAATAATAAATATTAAAATAAGAAATAGTAAATAATAAAATAAAAAATAGTAAATATTAGAATAAAAAATATTAAATATTAAAATAAAAAATAGTAAATATTAGAATAAATAATAATAAATATTAAAATAAAAAATAATAAATATTAAAATGAAAAATAATAAATATTAGAATAAAAAATAGTAAATATTAAAATAAAAAATAGTAAATATTAAAATAAAAAATAGTAAATATTAGAATAAAAAATATTAAATATTAAAATAAAAAATAGTAAATATTAGAATAAATAATAATAAATATTAAAATAAAAAATAATAAATATTAGAATAAAAAATATTAAATATTAAAATAAAAAATAGTAAAATTAGAATGAAAAATAGTAAATATTAAAATAAAAAATAATAAATATTAGAATAAAAAATAATAAATATTAAAATAAGATTTTTGGAAAATATTATTTTAATATTTATTATTTTTTATTCTAATATTTATTATTTTTTATTTTAATAATTACTATTTTTCATTCTAATTTTACTATTTTTTATTTTAATATTTACTATTTTTTATTTCAATATTCGGGATTAGCATAGAAGTGTTTAGTCTATCGACCTTTAACCGAAAAAAACCCATAGTCGCACCTTTGAACCTTTGTACAGGGTCGAGGCTAATAATTCGAGAAAACATAAATTGGCCAAAGTAGAAACCTTGCGGAATTTGTTCCACATCGGGATTAGCATAGAAGTGTTTAGTCTATCGACCTTTAACCGAAAAATACCCATAGACTCACCTTTGAGCCTTTGTACAGGGTCGCGGCTAATAATTCGAGAAAACATAAATTGGCCAAAGTCGAAACCTTGCAGAATTTGTTCCACTCAGAAATTAGCATAGAAGTGTTTAGTCTATCGACCTTTAACCGAAAAATACCCATAGTCGCACCTTTGAGCCTTTGTACAGGGTCGAGGCTAATAATTCGAAAAATATAAATTGGCCAAAGTCGAACACTTGCAGAATTTGTTCCACTCAGAAATTAGCATAGGAGTATTCAGTCTAACGATCTTTAACTGAAAAATACCCATAGTCGCACCTTTGAGCTTTTGTACAGGGTCGAGACCAGTTATTCGAGAAAACATAAATTTGCCTAAGTCGAACACTTGCAGAATTTGTTCCACATCGAAATTGGCATAGAAGTGTTTAGTCTATCGATCTTTAACCGAAAAATACCCATAGTCGCACCTTTGAGCCTTTGTACAGGGTCGAAGCTAATAATTCCAGAAAACATAAATTGGCCAAAGTCGAAACCTTGCAGAATTTGTTCTACTCAGAAATTATCATAGGAGTACTCAGTCTATCGATCTTTAACCGAAAAATACCCATAGTCGCACCTTTGAACCTTTGTACAGGGTCGAGGCTAATAATTCGAGAAACATAAATTGGCCAAATTCGAACACTTGCAGAATTTGTTCCACATCGAAATTGGCATAGAAGTGTTTAGTCTATCGACCTTTAACCGAAAAATACCCATAGTCGCACCTTTGAGCCTTTGTACAGGGTCGAAGCTATTAATTCGAGAAAACATAAATTGGCCAAAGTCGAACACTTGCAGAATTTGTTCCACTCAGAAATTAGCATAGGAGTACTCAGTCTATCGATCTTTAACCAAAAAATACCCATAGTCGCACCTTTGAACCTTTGTACAGGGTCGAGGCTAATAATTCGAGAAACATAAATTGGCCAAATTCGAACACTTGCAGAATTTGTTCCACATCGAAATTGGCATAGAAGTGTTTAGTCTATCGACCTTTAACCGAAAAATACCCATAGTCGCACCTTTGAGCCTTTGTACAGGGTCGAAGCTATTAATTCGAGAAAACATAAATTGGCCAAAGTCGAACACTTGCAGAATTTGTTCCACTCAGAAATTAGCATAGGAGTACTCAGTCTATCGATCTTTAACCGAAAAATACCCATAGTCGCACCTTTGAACCTTTGTACAGGGTCGAGGCTAATAATTCGAGAAACATAAATTGGCCAAATTCGAACACTTGCAGAATTTGTTCCACATCGAAATTGGCATAGAAGTGTTTAGTCTATCGATCTTTAACTGAAAAATACCCATAGTCGCACCTTTGAGCCTTTGTACAGGGTCGAGGCCAGTTATTCGAGAAAACATAAATTGGCCAAAGTCAAAACCTTGCAGAATTTGTTCCACATCGTAATTGGCATAGAAGTGTTTAGTCTATCGATCTTTAACCGAAAAATACCCATAGTCGCACCTTTGAGCCTTTGTACAGGGTCGAGGCTAATAATTCGAAAAATATAAATTGGCCAAAGTCGAACAAGTGCAGAATTTGTTCCACTCAGAAATTAGCATAGAAGTGTTTAGTCTATCGACCTTTAACCGAAAAATACCCATAGTCGCACCTTTGAGCCTTTGTACAGGGTCGAGGCTAATAATTCGAGAAAACATAAATTGGCCAAAGTCGAACACTTGCAGAATTTGTTCCAAATCGAAATTGGCATAGAAGTGTTTAGTCTATCGATCTTTAACCGAAAAATAACCATAGTCGCACCTTTGAGTCTTTGTACAGGGTCGAGGCTAATAATTCGAGAAAACATAAATTGGCCAAAGTCGAAACCTTGCAGAATTTGTTCCACATCGAAATTAGCATAGAAGTGTTTAGTCCATCGATCTTTAACCGAAAAATACCCATAGTCGCACCTTTGAGCCTTTGTACAGGGTCGAGGCCGGTTATTCGAGAAAACATAAATTGGCCAAAGTCGAAACCTTGCAGAATTTGTTCCACTCAGAAATTGGCATAGAAGTGTTTAGTCTAACGATCTTTAACCGAGAAATACCCATAGTCGCACCTTTGAGCCTTTGTACAGAGTCGAAGCTAATAATTCGAGAAAACATAAATTAGCCAAAGTCGAACACTTGCAGAATTTGTTCCACTCAGAAATTGGCATAGAAGTGTTTAGTCTAACGATCTTTAACTGAAAAATACCCATAGTCGCACCTTTGAGCCTTTGTACAGGGTCGAGGCTAATAATTCGAGAAAACATAAATTGGCCAAAGTCGAAACCTTGCAGAATTTGTTCCACTCAGAAATTATCATAGGAGTACTCAGTCTATCGATCTTTAACCGAAAAATACCCATAGTCGCACCTTTGAACCTTTGTACAGGGTCGAGGCTAATAATTCGAGGAACATAAATTGGCCAAATTCGAACACTTGCAGAATTTGTTCCACATCGAAATTGGCATAGAAGTGTTTAGTCTATCGACCTTTAACCGAAAAATACCCATAGTCGCACCTTTGAGCCTTTGTACAGGGTCGAAGCTAATAATTCGAGAAAACATAAATTGGCCAAAGTCGAACACTTGCAGAATTTGTTCCACATCGAAATTGGCATAGAAGTGTTTAGTCTATCGATCTTTAACCGAGAAATACCCATAGTCGCACCTTTGAGCCTTTGTACAGGGTCGAGGCTAATAATTCGAGAAACATAAATTCGCCAAAGTCGAACACTTGCAGAATTTGTTCCACATCGAAATTGGCATAGAAGTGTTTAGTCTATCGATCTTTAACCGAGAAATACCCATAGTCGCACCTTTGAGCCTTTGTACAGGGTCGAGGCTAATAATTCGAGAAAACATAAATTGGCCAAAGTCGAAACCTTGCAGAATTTGTTCCACTCAGAAATTGGCATAGAAGTGTTTAGTTTAACGATCTTTAACTGAAAAATACCCATAGTCGCACCTTTGAGCCTTTGTACAGGGTCGAGGCTAATAATTCGAGAAACATAAATTGGCCAAAGTCGAACACTTGCAGAATTTGTTCCACATCGAAATTGGCATAGAAGTGTTTAGTCTATCGATCTTTAACCGAAAAATACCCATAGTCGCACCTTTGAGCCTTTGTACAGGGTCGAAGCTAATAATTCGAGAAAACATAAATTGGCCAAAGTCGAAACCTTGCAGAATTTGTTCCACTCAGAAATTATCATAGGAGTACTCAGTCTATCGATCTTTAACCGAAAAATACCCATAGTCGCACCTTTGAACCTTTGTACAGGGTCGAGGCTAATAATTCGAGAAACATAAATTGGCCAAATTCGAACACTTGCAGAATTTGTTCCACATCGAAATTGGCATAGAAGTGTTTAGTCTATCGACCTTTAACCGAAAAATACCCATAGTCGCACCTTTGAGCCTTTGTACAGGGTCGAAGCTAATAATTCGAGAAAACATAAATTGGCCAAAGTCGAACACTTGCAGAATTTGTTCCACTCAGAAATTAGCATAGGAGTACTCAGTCTATCGATCTTTAACCGAAAAATACCCATAGTCGCACCTTTGAACCTTTGTACAGGGTCGAGGCTAATAATTCGAGAAACATAAATTGGCCAAATTCGAACACTTGCAGAATTTGTTCCACATCGAAATTGGCATAGAAGTGTTTAGTCTATCGATCTTTAACTGAAAAATACCCATAGTCGCACCTTTGAGCCTTTGTACAGGGTCGAGGCCAGTTATTCGAGAAAACATAAATTGGCCAAAGTCAAAACCTTGCAGAATTTGTTCCACATCGTAATTGGCATAGAAGTGTTTAGTCTATCGACCTTTAACCGAAAAATACCCATAGTCGCACCTTTGAGCCTTTGTACAGGGTCGAGGCTAATAATTCGAGAAAACATAAATTGGCCAAAGTCGAACACTTGCAGAATTTGTTCCAAATCGAAATTGGCATAGAAGTGTTTAGTCTATCGATCTTTAACCGAAAAATACCCATAGTCGCACCTTTGAGCCTTTGTACAGGGTCGAGGCCAGTTATTCGAGAAAAAAAATCTTCGGAAAAATAATTTTTTTAAGGAAACTATTTTTTTCGATAATTTTAAAAATCTTTGGAAAAAAAGATTTTTTGAAACATTTCTTTGAAAAATAATTTTTAAAGATTTTTTGGAAAAACAATTTATTTCGATAATTTTATAAAATCTTTGAAGAAAATAAGATTTTTGGAAAATATTTGGAAAATTAATTTTTTAAACATTCCTTGGAAAAAATAAACTTTTTAAAGTTCTGTCTGAAAAAAGATTTTTGGAAAATAAATTTTTTAAAAATTTCTTGAAAAAATAATTTTTGTAAGATTGAAAAATAATTTTTTAAACATTTCTTGGAAAAAATAATTTTTTTAAATATTTTTTGGAAATTTCTTAATTTTTTATTACAAATATTTATTTTCTAAAAAATAATTTTTTCGGACAAAATTTTGAAAAATAACATCTTTGGAGAAAAAAGATTTTTCCATCGGCCCTACCCCGACGCATGACCGGCCACCGTTGGATCGAATAAAAGCCGCTCGAAGCGAAACTTACGTTTTTAACCTTTAACGCATTAACTTAAATACAAGTTTAAAAATTTAAATAACGATCGTCTGAAGTGTATATAAGTAATTTTAGAAGTCACGCAAAATATAAATAAATTCCCTACAGAATGCATATAATATTATATTGCATATTGCAATCATAGGACCACGGATGATGACGTCACGTCACAAGACAGCGCTTTGTCCTTGTTTTCTAGGAGTTGTTGATTGTACTCGTCGCGATAATTTTGAACAAACCCGAACAAACCCGAACAAACCCGAACAAACCCGAACAAACCCGACAAATCCGAACAAACCCTTTAAAAAATTTATTTTTTCCAAGGAATGTTTAAAAAATTAATTTTCGAAATATTTTCCAAAAATCTTTTTTTCTTCAAAGATTTTTTTTCAAAATTATCGAAAAGAATATTTTTTCAAAAAATATTTAAAAAAATTATTTTTTCCAAGAAATGTTTAAAAAATTATTTTTCAAAAATCTTTTTTTTTCCATAGATTTTATAAATTATCGAAAAAAATTATTTTTCCAAAAAATCTTAAAAAATTATTTTTTCCAAGGAATGTTTAAAAATTATTTTTCGAAATATTTTCCAAAAGATTTTATTTTTCAAAATTTTATCAAAAGAATATTTTTTCAAAAAAATCTTTAAAAAATTATTTTTCCAAGAAATGTTTCAAAAAATCTTTTTTTCCAAAGATTTTTAAAATTAGTTTCCGAGGATTTTTTTTTTTATTTCAACAATTTTCTCCAAAAAAAATTTCCAAAATTTATTTTTTCAAAATTATCGAAAAAAAATTTTTTTTCACAAAATCTTTAAAAAATATTTTTTTAAATGTTTAAAAATTAATTTTCGATATAAATATTTTCTTCAATCTTTTTTTCCAAAGATTTTACTTCTATCAAAATTTTCTCCAAAAAAAATATTTTTTAGAAAATAAATTTTTGTTAAAAAAATTTTTTTCGATAATTTTGAACAAACCCAAACCCGACAAACCCGAACAAACCCGACAAACCCGAACAAGCCCGACAAACCCGAACAAACCCTTTAAAAAATGTATTTTTTCCAAGGACTGTTTAAAAAATTAATTTTCGAAATATTTTCCAAAAATCTTTTTTTCTTCAAAGATTTTATAAAATTATCGCAAAAAACTGTTTTTCCAAAAAATCTTAAAAAATTATTTTTTCCAAGGAATGTTTAAAAATTATTTTTCGAAATATTTTCCTATAATCTTTTTCCTCCAAAGATTTTATTTTTCAAAAGAATATTTTTTCCAAAAAATCTTTAAAAAATTATTTTCCAAAAAAACTTATTTTCCAAAAAATTATAATAATAAATATTAAAATAAAAAATAGTAAATAATAAAATAAAAAAATAGTAAATATTAGAATAAAAAATAATAAATATAGAATAAAAAATAATAAATATTAAAATAAGAAATAGTAAATAATAAAATAAAAAATAGTAAATATTAGAATAAAAAATATTAAATATTAAAATAAAAAATAGTAAATATTAGAATAAATAATAATAAATATTAAAATAAAAAATAATAAATATTAAAATGAAAAATAATAAATATTAGAATAAAAAATAGTAAATATTAAAATAAAAAATAGTAAATATTAAAATAAAAAATAGTAAATATTAGAATAAAAAATATTAAATATTAAAATAAAAAATAGTAAAATTAGAATGAAAAATAGTAAATATTAAAATAAAAAATAATAAATATTAGAATAAAAAATAATAAATATTAAAATAAGATTTTTGGAAAATATTATTTTAATATTTATTATTTTTTATTCTAATATTTATTATTTTTTATTTTAATAATTACTATTTTTCATTCTAATTTTACTATTTTTTATTTTAATATTTACTATTTTTTATTTCAATATTCGGGATTAGCATAGAAGTGTTTAGTCTATCGACCTTTAACCGAAAAAAACCCATAGTCGCACCTTTGAGCCTTTGTACAGGGTCGAGGCCAGTTATTCGAGAAAACATAAATTGGCCAAAGTCAAAACCTTGCAGAATTTGTTCCACATCGTAATTGGCATAGAAGTGTTTAGTCTATCGACCTTTAACCGAAAAATACCCATAGTCGCACCTTTGAGCCTTTGTACAGGGTCGAGGCTAATAATTCGAGAAAACATAAATTGGCCAAAGTCGAACACTTGCAGAATTTGTTCCAAATCGAAATTGGCATAGAAGTGTTTAGTCTATCGATCTTTAACCGAAAAATACCCATAGTCGCACCTTTGAGCCTTTGTACAGGGTCGAGGCCAGTTATTCGAGAAAAAAAATCTTCGGAAAAATAATTTTTTTAAGGAAACTATTTTTTTCGATAATTTTAAAAATCTTTGGAAAAAAAGATTTTTTGAAACATTTCTTTGAAAAATAATTTTTAAAGATTTTTTGGAAAAACAATTTATTTCGATAATTTTATAAAATCTTTGAAGAAAATAAGATTTTTGGAAAATATTTGGAAAATTAATTTTTTAAACATTCCTTGGAAAAAATAAACTTTTTAAAGTTCTGTCTGAAAAAAGATTTTTGGAAAATAAATTTTTTAAAAATTTCTTGAAAAAATAATTTTTGTAAGATTGAAAAATAATTTTTTAAACATTTCTTGGAAAAAATAATTTTTTTAAATATTTTTTGGAAATTTCTTAATTTTTTATTACAAATATTTATTTTCTAAAAAATAATTTTTTCGGACAAAATTTTGAAAAATAACATCTTTGGAGAAAAAAGATTTTTCCATCGGCCCTACCCCGACGCATGACCGGCCACCGTTGGATCGAATAAAAGCCGCTCGAAGCGAAACTTACGTTTTTAACCTTTAACGCATTAACTTAAATACAAGTTTAAAAATTTAAATAACGATCGTCTGAAGTGTATATAAGTAATTTTAGAAGTCACGCAAAATATAAATAAATTCCCTACAGAATGCATATAATATTATATTGCATATTGCAATCATAGGACCACGGATGATGACGTCACGTCACAAGACAGCGCTTTGTCCTTGTTTTCTAGGAGTTGTTGATTGTACTCGTCGCGATAATTTTGAACAAACCCGAACAAACCCGAACAAACCCGAACAAACCCGAACAAACCCGACAAACCCGAACAAACCCTTTAAAAAATTTATTTTTTCCAAGGAATGTTTAAAAAATTAATTTTCGAAATATTTTCCAAAAATCTTTTTTTCTTCAAAGATTTTTTTTCAAAATTATCGAAAAGAATATTTTTTCAAAAAATATTTAAAAAAATTATTTTTTCCAAGAAATGTTTAAAAAATTATTTTTCAAAAATCTTTTTTTTTCCATAGATTTTATAAATTATCGAAAAAAATTATTTTTCCAAAAAATCTTAAAAAATTATTTTTTCCAAGGAATGTTTAAAAATTATTTTTCGAAATATTTTCCAAAAATCTTTTTTCTCCAAAGATTTTATTTTTCAAAATTTTATCAAAAGAATATTTTTTCAAAAAAATCTTTAAAAAATTATTTTTCCAAGAAATGTTTCAAAAAATCTTTTTTTCCAAAGATTTTTAAAATTAGTTTCCGAGGATTTTTTTTTTTATTTCAACAATTTTCTCCAAAAAAAATTTCCAAAATTTATTTTTTCAAAATTATCGAAAAGAATATTTTTTCAAAAAATATTTAAAAAAATTATTTTTTCCAAGAAATGTTTAAAAAATTATTTTTCAAAAATCTTTTTTTTTCCATAGATTTTATAAATTATCGAAAAAAATTATTTTTCCAAAAAATCTTAAAAAATTATTTTTTCCAAGGAATGTTTAAAAATTATTTTTCGAAATATTTTCCAAAAATCTTTTTTCTCCAAAGATTTTATTTTTCAAAATTTTATCAAAAGAATATTTTTTCAAAAAAATCTTTAAAAAATTATTTTTCCAAGAAATGTTTCAAAAAATCTTTTTTTCCAAAGATTTTTAAAATTAGTTTCCGAGGATTTTTTTTTTTATTTCAACAATTTTCTCCAAAAAAAATTTCCAAAATTTATTTTTTCAAAATTATCGAAAAAAAATTTTTTTTCACAAAATCTTTAAAAAATATTTTTTTAAATGTTTAAAAATTAATTTTCGATATAAATATTTTCTTCAATCTTTTTTTCCAAAGATTTTACTTCTATCAAAATTTTCTCCAAAAAAAATATTTTTTAGAAAATAAATTTTTGTTAAAAAAATTTTTTTCGATAATTTTGAACAAACCCAAACCCGACAAACCCGAACAAACCCGACAAACCCGAACAAGCCCGACAAACCCGAACAAACCCTTTAAAAAATGTATTTTTTCCAAGGACTGTTTAAAAAATTAATTTTCGAAATATTTTCCAAAAATCTTTTTTTCTTCAAAGATTTTATAAAATTATCGCAAAAAACTGTTTTTCCAAAAAATCTTAAAAAATTATTTTTTCCAAGGAATGTTTAAAAATTATTTTTCGAAATATTTTCCAATAATCTTTTTCCTCCAAAGATTTTATTTTTCAAAAGAATATTTTTTCCAAAAAATCTTTAAAAAATTATTTTCCAAAAAAACTTATTTTCCAAAAAATTATAATAATAAATATTAAAATAAAAAATAGTAAATAATAAAATAAAAAAATAGTAAATATTAGAATAAAAAATAATAAATATAGAATAAAAAATAATAAATATTAAAATAAGAAATAGTAAATAATAAAATAAAAAATAGTAAATATTAGAATAAAAAATATTAAATATTAAAATAAAAAATAGTAAATATTAGAATAAATAATAATAAATATTAAAATAAAAAATAATAAATATTAGAATAAAAAATATTAAATATTAAAATAAAAAATAGTAAAATTAGAATGAAAAATAGTAAATATTAAAATAAAAAATAATAAATATTAGAATAAAAAATAATAAATATTAAAATAAGATTTTTGGAAAATATTATTTTAATATTTATTATTTTTTATTCTAATATTTATTATTTTTTATTTTAATAATTACTATTTTTCATTCTAATTTTACTATTTTTTATTTTAATATTTACTATTTTTTATTTCAATATTCGGGATTAGCATAGAAGTGTTTAGTCTATCGACCTTTAACCGAAAAAAACCCATAGTCGCACCTTTGAGCCTTTGTACAGGGTCGAGGCCAGTTATTCGAGAAAACATAAATTGGCCAAAGTCAAAACCTTGCAGAATTTGTTCCACATCGTAATTGGCATAGAAGTGTTTAGTCTATCGACCTTTAACCGAAAAATACCCATAGTCGCACCTTTGAGCCTTTGTACAGGGTCGAGGCTAATAATTCGAGAAAACATAAATTGGCCAAAGTCGAACACTTGCAGAATTTGTTCCAAATCGAAATTGGCATAGAAGTGTTTAGTCTATCGATCTTTAACCGAAAAATACCCATAGTCGCACCTTTGAGCCTTTGTACAGGGTCGAGGCCAGTTATTCGAGAAAAAAAATCTTCGGAAAAATAATTTTTTTAAGGAAACTATTTTTTTCGATAATTTTAAAAATCTTTGGAAAAAAAGATTTTTTGAAACATTTCTTTGAAAAATAATTTTTAAAGATTTTTTGGAAAAATAATTTTTAAAGATTTTTTGGAAAAACAATTTATTTCGATAATTTTATAAAATCTTTGAAGAAAATAAGATTTTTGGAAAATATTTGGAAAATTAATTTTTTAAACATTCCTTGGAAAAAATAAACTTTTTAAAGTTCTGTCTGAAAAAAGATTTTTGGAAAATAAATTTTTTAAAAATTTCTTGAAAAAATAATTTTTGTAAGATTGAAAAATAATTTTTTAAACATTTCTTGGAAAAAATAATTTTTTTAAATATTTTTTGGAAATTTCTTAATTTTTTATTACAAATATTTATTTTCTAAAAAATAATTTTTTCGGACAAAATTTTGAAAAATAACATCTTTGGAGAAAAAAGATTTTTCCATCGGCCCTACCCCGACGCATGACCGGCCACCGTTGGATCGAATAAAAGCCGCTCGAAGCGAAACTTACGTTTTTAACCTTTAACGCATTAACTTAAATACAAGTTTAAAAATTTAAATAACGATCGTCTGAAGTGTATATAAGTAATTTTAGAAGTCACGCAAAATATAAATAAATTCCCTACAGAATGCATATAATATTATATTGCATATTGCAATCATAGGACCACGGATGATGACGTCACGTCACAAGACAGCGCTTTGTCCTTGTTTTCTAGGAGTTGTTGATTGTACTCGTCGCGATAATTTTGAACAAACCCGAACAAACCCGAACAAACCCGAACAAACCCGAACAAACCCGACAAACCCGAACAAACCCTTTAAAAAATTTATTTTTTCCAAGGAATGTTTAAAAAATTAATTTTCGAAATATTTTCCAAAAATCTTTTTTTCTTCAAAGATTTTTTTTCAAAATTATCGAAAAGAATATTTTTTCAAAAAATATTTAAAAAAATTATTTTTTCCAAGAAATGTTTAAAAAATTATTTTTCAAAAATCTTTTTTTTTCCATAGATTTTATAAATTATCGAAAAAAATTATTTTTCCAAAAAATCTTAAAAAATTATTTTTTCCAAGGAATGTTTAAAAATTATTTTTCGAAATATTTTCCAAAAATCTTTTTTCTCCAAAGATTTTATTTTTCAAAATTTTATCAAAAGAATATTTTTTCAAAAAAATCTTTAAAAAATTATTTTTCCAAGAAATGTTTCAAAAAATCTTTTTTTCCAAAGATTTTTAAAATTAGTTTCCGAGGATTTTTTTTTTTATTTCAACAATTTTCTCCAAAAAAAATTTCCAAAATTAATTTTTTCAAAATTATCGAAAAAAAATTTTTTTTCACAAAATCTTTAAAAAATATTTTTTTAAATGTTTAAAAATTAATTTTCGATATAAATATTTTCTTCAATCTTTTTTTCCAAAGATTTTACTTCTATCAAAATTTTCTCCAAAAAAAATATTTTTTAGAAAATAAATTTTTGTTAAAAAAATTTTTTTCGATAATTTTGAACAAACCCAAACCCGACAAACCCGAACAAACCCGACAAACCCGAACAAGCCCGACAAACCCGAACAAACCCTTTAAAAAATGTATTTTTTCCAAGGACTGTTTAAAAAATTAATTTTCGAAATATTTTCCAAAAATCTTTTTTTCTTCAAAGATTTTATAAAATTATCGCAAAAAACTGTTTTTCCAAAAAATCTTAAAAAATTATTTTTTCCAAGGAATGTTTAAAAATTATTTTTCGAAATATTTTCCAATAATCTTTTTCCTCCAAAGATTTTATTTTTCAAAAGAATATTTTTTCCAAAAAATCTTTAAAAAATTATTTTCCAAAAAAACTTATTTTCCAAAAAATTATAATAATAAATATTAAAATAAAAAATAGTAAATAATAAAATAAAAAAATAGTAAATATTAGAATAAAAAATAATAAATATAGAATAAAAAATAATAAATATTAAAATAAGAAATAGTAAATAATAAAATAAAAAATAGTAAATATTAGAATAAAAAATATTAAATATTAAAATAAAAAATAGTAAATATTAGAATAAATAATAATAAATATTAAAATAAAAAATAATAAATATTAAAATGAAAAATAATAAATATTAGAATAAAAAATAGTAAATATTAAAATAAAAAATAGTAAATATTAAAATAAAAAATAGTAAATATTAGAATAAAAAATATTAAATATTAAAATAAAAAATAGTAAATATTAGAATAAATAATAATAAATATTAAAATAAAAAATAATAAATATTAGAATAAAAAATATTAAATATTAAAATAAAAAATAGTAAAATTAGAATGAAAAATAGTAAATATTAAAATAAAAAATAATAAATATTAGAATAAAAAATAATAAATATTAAAATAAGATTTTTGGAAAATATTATTTTAATATTTATTATTTTTTATTCTAATATTTATTATTTTTTATTTTAATAATTACTATTTTTCATTCTAATTTTACTATTTTTTATTTTAATATTTACTATTTTTTATTTCAATATTCGGGATTAGCATAGAAGTGTTTAGTCTATCGACCTTTAACCGAAAAAAACCCATAGTCGCACCTTTGAACCTTTGTACAGGGTCGAGGCTAATAATTCGAGAAAACATAAATTGGCCAAAGTAGAAACCTTGCGGAATTTGTTCCACATCGGGATTAGCATAGAAGTGTTTAGTCTATCGACCTTTAACCGAAAAATACCCATAGACTCACCTTTGAGCCTTTGTACAGGGTCGCGGCTAATAATTCGAAGAAAAAAAGATTTTTGGAAAATATTTCGAAAATTAATTTTTTAAACATTCCTTGGAAAAAATACATTTTTTAAAGGGTTTGTTCGGGTTTGTCGGGCTTGTTCGGGTTTGTTCGGGTTTGTCGGGTTTGTTCGGGTTTGTTCAAAATTATCGCGACGAGTACAATCAACAACTCCTAGAAAACAAGGACAAAGCGCTGTCTTGTGACGTGACGTCATCATCCGTGGTCCTATGATTGCAATATGCAATATAATATTATATGCATTCTGTAGGGGATTTATTTATATTTTGCGTGACTTCTAAAATTACTTATATACACTTCAGACGATCGTTATTTAAATTTTTAAACTTGTATTTAAGTTAATGCGTTAAAGGTTAAAAACGTAAGTTTCGCTTCGAGCGGCTTTTATTCGATCCAACGGTGGCCGGTCATGCGTCGGGGTAGGGCCGATGGAAAAATCTTTTTTCTCCAAAGATGTTATTTTTCAAAATTTTGTCCGAAAAAATTATTTTTTAGAAAATAAATATTTGTAATAAAAAATTAAGAAATTTCCAAAAAATATTTTAAAAAAAATTATTTTTTTTCAAGAAATGTTTAAAAAATTATTTTTCAAAAAATCTTTTTTTTTCCAGATTTTTTAAAATTATCGAAAAAAATTGTTTCTCCAAAAAATCTTAAAAAAAATTATTTTTTCAAGAAATTTTTAAAAAATTTATTTTCCAAATATTTTCCAAAACTCTTTTTTTCAAAGACCGAACAACCCGAACAAACCCTTTAAAAAGTTTATTTTTTCCAAGGAATGTTTCAAGGAATGATGGAATGAAATTAATTTTCGAAATATCTTCCAAAAATCTTTTTTTCTTCAAAGATTTTATAAAATTAGATTTTACTTCTATCAAAATTTTCTCCAAAAAAAAATATTTTTTAGAAATAAATTTTTGTTAAAAAAATATTTTTTAGAAAATAAATTTTTGTTAAACAATTTTTTTTCGATAATTTTTAACACACCCGAACAAACCCAAACCCGAACAAACTCGAACAAACACGACGAACCCGAACAAGCCCTTTCAAATGAGCCCAAACTCGATGGGTCTAGCATTAGTATTAAGGAAGTTATAGCTTGAATTTTTTTATGATTTTATCGTATTGTACTCGTCGCGATAATTTTGAACAAACCCGAACAAACCCAAACCCGAACAAACCCGACAAACCCGAACAAACCCGAACAAGCCCGACAAACCCGAACAAACCCGACCAACCCGAACAAACCCGACAAACCCGAACAAACTCGACAAACCCGAACAAACCCTTTAAAAAATGTATTTTTTCCAAGGAATGTTTAAAAAATTAATTTTCGAAATATCTTTTTTTCCAAAGATTTTTTAAAATTATCGAAAAAAATAGTTTTTCCAAAAAATCTTTAAAAAATCATTTTTCCAAGAAATTAATTTTCGAAATATTTTCCAAAAATCTTATTTTAATATTTATTATTTTTTATTCTAATATTTATTATTTTTTATTTTAATATTTATTATTTTCTATTCTAATATTTACTATTTTTTATTTTAATATTTACTATTTTTTATTTTAATATTTATTATTTTTTATTTTAATATTTACTATTTTTTATTGTAATATTTACTATTTTTTATTTTAATATTTACAATTTTTTATTATAATATTTATTATTTTTTATTTTAATATTTATTATTTTTTATTCTAATATTTATTATTTTTTATTTTAATATTCGCTATTTTTATTTTAATATTTATTATTTTTTATTCTAATATTTATTATTTTTTATTCTAATTTTACTATTTTTTATTTTAATATTTACTATTTTTTATTCTAATAGTTTCTATTTTTAATTTTAATATTTATTATTTTTTATTTTAATATTTATTATTTTTTATTCTATTATTTATTATTTTTTATTCTAATATTTATTATTTTTTATTTTAATATTTACTATTTTTTATTTTAATATTTATTATTTTTTATTTTAATATTTACTATTTTTTATTCTAATATTTACTATTTTTTATTTTAATATTTACTATTTTTTATTCTAATATTTATTATATTTTATTTTAATATTTATTATTTTTTATTCTAATATTTATTATTTTTTATTTTAATATTCGCTATTTTTATTTTAATATTTATTATTTTTTATTATTTTTTATTCTAATTTTACTATTTTTTATTTTAATATTTACTATTTTTTATTCTAATAGTTTCTATTTTTTATTTTAATATTTATTATTTTCTATTCTAATATTTACTATTTTTTAGTCTAATATTTATTATTTTTTATTTTAATATTTACTATTATTTATTCTAATATTTATTATTTCTTATTTTAATATTTACCATTTTTTATTCTAATATTTATTATTTTTTATTTTAATATTTATTATTTTTTATTCTATTATTTATTATTTTTTATTCTAATATTTATTATTTTTTATTTTAATATTTACTATTTTTTATTTTAATATTTATTATTTTTTATTTTAATATTTACTATTTTTTATTTTAATATTTACTATTTTTTATTTTAATATTTAATATTTTTTATTTTAATATTTATTATTTTAATATTTACTATGTTTTATTCTAATACTTAGGTATTATTTTTTATTTTAATATTTATTATTTTTTATTCTAATATTTATTATTTTCTATTCTAATATTTACTATTTTTTATTTTAATATTTATTATTTTTTATTCTAATATTTATTATTTTTTATTTTAATATTCACTATTTTTATTTTAATATTTATTATTTTTTATTCTAATATTTATTATTTTTTATTCTAATATTTACTATTTTTTATTTTATTAAAAATTCTGAGTGGAACAAATTCTGCAAGGCTTCGACTTTGGCCAATTTATGTTTTCTCGAATAACTGGTCTCGACCCTGTACAAAGGCTCAAAGGTGCGACTATGGGTATTTTTCAGTTAAAGATCGTTAGACTAAACACTTCTATTCCAATTTCTGAGTGGAACAAATTCTGCAAGGTTTCGACTTTGGCCAATTTATGTTTTCTCGAATAACTGGCCTCGACCCTGTACAAAGGCTCAAAGGTGCGACTATGGGTATTTTTCGGTTAAAGATCGATGGACTAAACACTTCTATGCTAATTTCGATGTGGAACAAATTCTGCAAGGTTTCGACTTTGGCCAATTTATGTTTTCTCGAATTATTAGCCTCGACCCTGTACAAAGACTCAAAGGTGCGACTATGGTTATTTTTCGGTTAAAGATCGATAGACTAAACACTTCTATGCCAATTTCGATTTGGAACAAATTCTGCAAGTGTTCGACTTTGGCCAATTTATGTTTTCTCGAATTATTAGCCTCGACCCTGTACAAAGGCTCAAAGGTGCGACTATGGGTATTTTTCAGTTAAAGATCGTTAAACTAAACACTTCTATGCCAATTTCTGAGTGGAACAAATTCTGCAAGGTTTCGACTTTGGCCAATTTTTACTATTTTTTATTTTAATATTTATTATTTTTTATTCTAATATTTATTATTTTTTATTTTAATATTCACTATTTTTATTTTAATATTTATTATTTTTTATTCTAATATTTATTATTTTTTATTCTAATATTTACTATTTTTTATTTTATTAAATTTCGATGTGGAACAAATTCTGCAAGGCTTCGACTTTGGCCAATTTATGTTTTCTCGAATAACTGGTCTCGACCCTGTACAAAGGCTCAAAGGTGCGACTATGGGTATTTTTCAGTTAAAGATCGTTAGACTAAACACTCCTATGCCAATTTCTGAGTGGAACAAATTCTGCAAGGTTTCGACTTTGGCAAATTTATGTTTTCTCGAATTATTAGCCTCGACCCTGTACAAAGGCTCAAAGGTGCGACTATGGGTATTTTTTAGTTAAAGATCGTTAGACTAAACACTTCTATGCCAATTTCTGAGTGGAACAAATTCTGCAAGGTTTCGACTTTGGCCAATTTATGTTTTCTCGAATAACTGGCCTCGACCCTGTACAAAGGCTCAAAGGTGCGACTATGGGTATTTTTCGGTTAAAGATCGATGGACTAAACACTTCTATGCTAATTTCGATGTGGAACAAATTCTGCAAGGTTTCGACTTTGGCCAATTTATGTTTTCTCGAATTATTAGCCTCGACCCTGTACAAAGACTCAAAGGTGCGACTATGGTTATTTTTCGGTTAAAGATCGATAGACTAAACACTTCTATGCCAATTTCGATTTGGAACAAATTCTGCAAGTGTTCGACTTTGGCCAATTTATGTTTTCTCGAATTATTAGCCTCGACCCTGTACAAAGGCTCAAAGGTGCGACTATGGGTATTTTTCAGTTAAAGATCGTTAAACTAAATACTTCTATGCCAATTTCTGAGTGGAACAAATTCTGCAAGGTTTCGACTTTGGCCAATTTATGTTTTCTCGAATTATTAGCATCGACCCTGTACAAAGGCTCAAAGGTGCGACTATGGGTATTTTTCGGTTAAAGGTCGATAGACTAAACACTTCTATGCTAATTTCTGAGTGGAACAAATTCTGCACTTGTTCGACTTTGGCCAATTTATATTTTTCGAATTATTAGCCTCGACCCTGTACAAAGGCTCAAAGGTGCGACTATGGGTATTTTTCGGTTAAAGATCGATAGACTAAACACTTCTATGCCAATTACGATGTGGAACAAATTCTGCAAGGTTTTGACTTTGGCCAATTTATGTTTTCTCGAATAACTGGCCTCGACCCTGTACAAAGGCTCAAAGGTGCGACTATGGGTATTTTTCAGTTAAAGATCGATAGACTAAACACTTCTATGCCAATTTCTGAGTGGAACAAATTCTGCAAGGTTTCGACTTTGGCCAATTTATGTTTTCTCTAATAACTGGCCTCGACCCTGTACAAAGGCTCAAAGGTGCGACTATGGGTATTTTTCGGTTAAAGATCGATGGACTAAACACTTCTATGCTAATTTCGATGTGGAACAAATTCTGCAAGGTTTCGACTTTGGCCAATTTATGTTTCCTCGAATTATTAGCCTCGACCCTGTACAAAGACTCAAAGCTGCGACTATGGTTATTTTTCGGTTAAAGATCGATAGACTAAACACTTCTATGCCAATTTCGATTTGGAACAAATTCTGCAAGTGTTCGACTTTGGCCAATTTATGTTTTCTCGAATTATTAGCATCGACCCTGTACAAAGGCTCAAAGGTGCGACTATGGGTATTTTTCGGTTAAAGGTCGATAGACTAAACACTTCTATGCTAATTTCTGAGTGGAACAAATTCTGCACTTGTTCGACTTTGGCCAATTTATATTTTTCGAATTATTAGCCTCGACCCTGTACAAAGGCTCAAAGGTGCGACTATGGGTATTTTTCGGGTAAAGATCGATAGACTGAATACTCCTATGCCAATTTATAAGTGGATCAAATTCTGCAAGGTTTCGACTTTGGCCAATTTATGTTTTCTCGAATAACTGGCCCCGACCCTGTACAAAGGCTCAAAGGTGCGGCTATGGGTATTTTTCAGTTAAAGATCGTTAAACTAAACACTTCTATGCCAATTTCTGAGTGGAACAAATTCGGCAAGGTTTCGACTTTGGCCAATTTATGTTTTCTCGAATTATTAGCCTCGACCCTGTACAAAGGGTCAAAGGTGCGACTATGGGTATTTTTCGGTTAAAGATCGATAGACTAAACACTTCTATGCCAATTTCGATGTGGAACAAATTCTGCAAGTGTTCGACTTTGGCGAATTTATATTTTTCGAATTATTAGCCTCGACCCTGTACAAAGGCTCAAAGGTGCGACTATGGGTATTTTTCGGTTAAAGGTCGATAGACTAAACACTTCTATGCTAATTTCTGAGTGGAACAAATTCTGCAAGGTTTCGACTTTGGCCAATTTATGTTTTCTCGAATTATTAGCCGCGACCCTGTACAAAGGCTCAAAGGTGAGTCTATGGGTATTTTTCGGTTAAAGGTCGATAGACTAAACACTTCTATGCTAATCCCGATGTGGAACAAATTCCGCAAGGTTTCTACTTTGGCCAATTTATGTTTTCTCGAATTATTAGCCTCGACCCTGTACAAAGGTTCAAAGGTGCGACTATGGGTTTTTTTCGGTTAAAGGTCGATAGACTAAACACTTCTATGCTAATCCCGAATATTGAAATAAAAAATAGTAAATATTAAAATAAAAAATAGTAAAATTAGAATGAAAAATAGTAATTATTAAAATAAAAAATAATAAATATTAGAATAAAAAATAATAAATATTAAAATAATATTTTCCAAAAATCTTATTTTAATATTTATTATTTTTTATTCTAATATTTATTATTTTTTATTTTAATATTTACTATTTTTCATTCTAATTTTACTATTTTTTATTTTAATATTTAATATTTTTTATTCTAATATTTATTATTTTTTATTTTAATATTTATTATTATTTATTCTAATATTTACTATTTTTTATTTTAATATTTAATATTTTTTATTCTAATATTTACTATTTTTTATTTTAATATTTACTATTTTTTATTTTAATATTTACTATTTTTTATTTCAATATTTATTATTTTTTATTCTAATATTTATTATTTTTCATTTTAATATTTATTATTTTTAATTTTAATATTTATTATTTTTTATTCTAATATTTACTATTTTTTATTTTATTATTTACTATTTCTTATTTTAATATTTATTATTTTTTATTCTATATTTATTATTTTTTATTCTAATATTTACTATTTTTTATTTTAATATTTATTATTTTTTATTTTAATATTTATTATTTTTTATTCTAATATTTACTATTTTTTTATTTTATTATTTACTATTTTTTATTTTAATATTTATTATTATAATTTTTTGGAAAAAAAGTTTTTTTGGAAAATAATTTTTTAAAGATTTTTTGGAAAAAATATTCTTTTGAAAAATAAAATCTTTGGAGGAAAAAGATTATTGGAAAATATTTCGAAAAATAATTTTTAAACATTCCTTGGAAAAAATAATTTTTTAAGATTTTTTGGAAAAACAGTTTTTTGCGATAATTTTATAAAATCTTTGAAGAAAAAAAGATTTTTGGAAAATATTTCGAAAATTAATTTTTTAAACATTCCTTGGAAAAAATACATTTTTTAAAGGGTTTGTTCGGGTTTGTCGGGCTTGTTCGGGTTTGTTCGGGTTTGTCGGGTTTGTTCGGGTTTGTTCAAAATTATCGCGACGAGTACAATCAACAACTCCTAGAAAACAAGGACAAAGCGCTGTCTTGTGACGTGACGTCATCATCCGTGGTCCTATGATTGCAATATGCAATATAATATTATATGCATTCTGTAGGGGATTTATTTATATTTTGCGTGACTTCTAAAATTACTTATATACACTTCAGACGATCGTTATTTAAATTTTTAAACTTGTATTTAAGTTAATGCGTTAAAGGTTAAAAACGTAAGTTTCGCTTCGAGCGGCTTTTATTCGATCCAACGGTGGCCGGTCATGCGTCGGGGTAGGGCCGATGGAAAAATCTTTTTTCTCCAAAGATGTTATTTTTCAAAATTTTGTCCGAAAAAGTTATTTTTTAGAAAATAAATATTTGTAATAAAAAATTAAGAAATTTCCAAAAAATATTTTAAAAAAAATTATTTTTTTTCAAGAAATGTTTAAAAAATTATTTTTCAAAAAATCTTTTTTTTTCCAGATTTTTTAAAATTATCGAAAAAAATTGTTTCTCCAAAAAATCTTAAAAAAAATTATTTTTTCAAGAAATTTTTAAAAAATTTATTTTCCAAATATTTTCCAAAACTCTTTTTTTCAAAGACCGAACAACCCGAACAAACCCTTTAAAAAGTTTATTTTTTCCAAGGAATGTTTCAAGGAATGATGGAATGAAATTAATTTTCGAAATATCTTCCAAAAATCTTTTTTTCTTCAAAGATTTTATAAAATTAGATTTTACTTGTATCAAAATTTTCTCCAAAAAAAAATATTTTTTAGAAATAAATTTTTGTTAAAAAAATATTTTTTAGAAAATAAATTTTTGTTAAACAATTTTTTTTCGATAATTTTTAACACACCCGAACAAACCCAAACCCGAACAAACTCGAACAAACACGACGAACCCGAACAAGCCCTTTCAAATGAGCCCAAACTCGATGGGTCTAGCATTAGTATTAAGGAAGTTATAGCTTGAATTTTTTTATGATTTTATCGTATTGTACTCGTCGCGATAATTTTGAACAAACCCGAACAAACCCAAACCCGAACAAACCCGACAAACCCGAACAAACCCGAACAAGCCCGACAAACCCGAACAAACCCGACCAACCCGAACAAACCCGACAAACCCGAACAAACTCGACAAACCCGAACAAACCCTTTAAAAAATGTATTTTTTCCAAGGAATGTTTAAAAAATTAATTTTCGAAATATCTTTTTTTCCAAAGATTTTTTAAAATTATCGAAAAAAATAGTTTTTCCAAAAAATCTTTAAAAAATCATTTTTCCAAGAAATTAATTTTCGAAATATTTTCCAAAAATCTTATTTTAATATTTATTATTTTTTATTCTAATATTTATTATTTTTTATTTTAATATTTATTATTTTCTATTCTAATATTTACTATTTTTTATTTTAATATTTACTATTTTTTATTTTAATATTTATTATTTTTTATTTTAATATTTACTATTTTTTATTGTAATATTTACTATTTTTTATTTTAATATTTACAATTTTTTATTATAATATTTATTATTTTTTATTTTAATATTTATTATTTTTTATTCTAATATTTATTATTTTTTATTTTAATATTCGCTATTTTTATTTTAATATTTATTATTTTTTATTCTAATATTTATTATTTTTTATTCTAATTTTACTATTTTTTATTTTAATATTTACTATTTTTTATTCTAATAGTTTCTATTTTTAATTTTAATATTTATTATTTTTTATTTTAATATTTATTATTTTTTATTCTATTATTTATTATTTTTTATTCTAATATTTATTATTTTTTATTTTAATATTTACTATTTTTTATTTTAATATTTATTATTTTTTATTTTAATATTTACTATTTTTTATTCTAATATTTACTATTTTTTATTTTAATATTTACTATTTTTTATTCTAATATTTATTATATTTTATTTTAATATTTATTATTTTTTATTCTAATATTTATTATTTTTTATTTTAATATTCGCTATTTTTATTTTAATATTTATTATTTTTTATTATTTTTTATTCTAATTTTACTATTTTTTATTTTAATATTTACTATTTTTTATTCTAATAGTTTCTATTTTTTATTTTAATATTTATTATTTTCTATTCTAATATTTACTATTTTTTAGTCTAATATTTATTATTTTTTATTTTAATATTTACTATTATTTATTCTAATATTTATTATTTCTTATTTTAATATTTACCATTTTTTATTCTAATATTTATTATTTTTTATTTTAATATTTATTATTTTTTATTCTATTATTTATTATTTTTTATTCTAATATTTATTATTTTTTATTTTAATATTTACTATTTTTTATTTTAATATTTATTATTTTTTATTTTAATATTTACTATTTTTTATTTTAATATTTACTATTTTTTATTTTAATATTTAATATTTTTTATTTTAATATTTATTATTTTAATATTTACTATGTTTTATTCTAATACTTAGGTATTATTTTTTATTTTAATATTTATTATTTTTTATTCTAATATTTATTATTTTCTATTCTAATATTTACTATTTTTTATTTTAATATTTATTATTTTTTATTCTAATATTTATTATTTTTTATTTTAATATTCACTATTTTTATTTTAATATTTATTATTTTTTATTCTAATATTTATTATTTTTTATTCTAATATTTACTATTTTTTATTTTATTAAAAATTCTGAGTGGAACAAATTCTGCAAGGCTTCGACTTTGGCCAATTTATGTTTTCTCGAATAACTGGTCTCGACCCTGTACAAAGGCTCAAAGGTGCGACTATGGGTATTTTTCAGTTAAAGATCGTTAGACTAAACACTTCTATTCCAATTTCTGAGTGGAACAAATTCTGCAAGGTTTCGACTTTGGCCAATTTATGTTTTCTCGAATAACTGGTCTCGACCCTGTACAAATGCTCAAAGGTGCGATTATGGGTATTTTTCAGTTAAAGGTCGATAGACTGAATACTCCTATGCTAATTTCTGAGTGGAACAAATTCTGCAAGTGTTCGACTTTGGCCAATTTATATTTTTCGAATTATTAGCCTCGACCCTGTACAAAGGCTCAAAGGTGCGACTATGGGTATTTTTCGGTTAAAGGTCGATAGACTAAACACTTCTATGCTAATTTCTGAGTGGAACAAATTCTGCAAGGTTTCGACTTTGGCCAATTTATGTTTTCTCGAATTATTAGCCGCGACCCTGTACAAAGGCTCAAAGGTGAGTCTATGGGTATTTTTCGGTTAAAGGTCGATAGACTAAACACTTCTATGCTAATCCCGATGTGGAACAAATTCCGCAAGGTTTCTACTTTGGCCAATTTATGTTTTCTCGAATTATTAGCCTTGACCCTGTACAAAGGTTCAAAGGTCCGACTATGGGTTTTTTTCGGTTAAAGGTCGATAGACTAAACACTTCTATGCTAATTCCGATGTGGAACAAATTCCGCAAGGTTTCGAACAAACCCGAACAAACCCAATTTATGTTTTCTCGAATTATTAGCCTCGACCCTGTACAAAGGTTCAAAGGTGCGACTATGGGTATTTTTCGGTTAAAGATCGATAGACTGAGTACTCCTATGCTAATTTCTGAGTGGAACAAATTCTGCACGTGTTCGACTTTGGCCAATTTATATTTTTCGAATTATTAGCCTCGACCCTTTACAAAGGCTCAAAGGTGCGACTATGGGTTTTTTTCGGTTAAAGGTCGATAGACTAAACACTTCTATGCTAATTTCTGAGTGGAACAAATTCTGCAAGGTTTCGACTTTGGCCAATTTATGTTTTCTCGAATTATTAGCCTCGACCCTTTACAAAGGCTCAAAGGTGCGACTATGGGTATTTTTCGTTTAAAGATCGATAGACTAAACACTTCTATGCCAATTTCGATGTGGAACAAATTCTGCAAGTGTTCGACTTAGGCAAATTTATGTTTTCTCGAATAACTGGTCTCGACCCTGTACAAAAGCTCAAAGGTGCGACTATGGGTATTTTTCAGTTAAAGATCGTTAGACTAAACACTTCTATGCCAATTTCTGAGTGGAACAAATTCTGCAAGGCTTCGACTTTGGCCAATTTATGTTTTCTCGAATAACTGGTCTCGACCCTGTACAAAGGCTCGACTATGGGTATTTTTCAGTTAAAGATCGTTAGACTAAACACTTCTATTCCAATTTCTGAGTGGAACAAATTCTGCAAGGTTTCGACTTTGGCCAATTTATGTTTTCTCGAATAACTGGTCTCGACCCTGTACAAATGCTCAAAGGTGCGACTATGGGTATTTTTTAGTTAAAGGTCGATAGACTGAATACTCCTATGCTAATTTCTGAGTGGAACAAATTCTGCAAGTGTTCGACTTTGGCCAATTTATATTTTTCGAATTATTAGCCTCGGCCCTGTACAAAGGCTCAAAGGTGCGACTATGGGTATTTTTCGGTTAAAGGTCGATAGACTAAACACTTCTATGCTAATTTCTGAGTGGAACAAATTCTGCAAGGTTTCGACTTTGGCCAATTTATGTTTTCTCGAATTATTAGCCGCGACCCTGTACAAAGGCTCAAAGGTGAGTCTATGGGTATTTTTCGGTTAAAGGTCGATAGACTAAACACTTCTATGCTAATCCCGATGTGGAACAAATTCCGCAAGGTTTCTACTTTGGCCAATTTATGTTTTCTCGAATTATTAGCCTCGACCCTGTACAAAGGTTCAAAGGTGCGACTATGGGTTTTTTTCGGTTAAAGGTCGATAGACTAAACACTTCTATGCTAATCCCGAATATTGAAATAAAAAATAGTAAATATTAAAATAAAAAATAGTAAAATTAGAATGAAAAATAGTAATTATTAAAATAAAAAATAATAAATATTAGAATAAAAAATAATAAATATTAAAATAATATTTTCCAAAAATCTTATTTTAATATTTATTATTTTTTATTCTAATATTTATTATTTTTTATTTTAATATTTACTATTTTTCATTCTAATTTTACTATTTTTTATTTTAATATTTAATATTTTTTATTCTAATATTTATTATTTTTTATTTTAATATTTATTATTATTTATTCTAATATTTACTATTTTTTATTTTAATATTTAATATTTTTTATTCTAATATTTACTATTTTTTATTTTAATATTTACTATTTTTTATTTTAATATTTACTATTTTTTATTTCAATATTTATTATTTTTTATTCTAATATTTATTATTTTTCATTTTAATATTTATTATTTTTAATTTTAATATTTATTATTTTTTATTCTAATATTTACTATTTTTTATTTTATTATTTACTATTTCTTATTTTAATATTTATTATTTTTTATTCTATATTTATTATTTTTTATTCTAATATTTACTATTTTTTATTTTAATATTTATTATTTTTTATTTTAATATTTATTATTTTTTATTCTAATATTTACTATTTTTTTATTTTATTATTTACTATTTTTTATTTTAATATTTATTATTATAATTTTTTGGAAAAAAAGTTTTTTTGGAAAATAATTTTTTAAAGATTTTTTGGAAAAAATATTCTTTTGAAAAATAAAATCTTTGGAGGAAAAAGATTATTGGAAAATATTTCGAAAAATAATTTTTAAACATTCCTTGGAAAAAATAATTTTTTAAGATTTTTTGGAAAAACAGTTTTTTGCGATAATTTTATAAAATCTTTGAAGAAAAAAAGATTTTTGGAAAATATTTCGAAAATTAATTTTTTAAACAGTCCTTGGAAAAAATACATTTTTTAAAGGGTTTGTTCGGGTTTGTCGGGCTTGTTCGGGTTTGTCGGGTTTGTTCGGGTTTGTCGGGTTTGGGTTTGTTCAAAATTATCGAAAAAAATTTTTTTAACAAAAATTTATTTTCTAAAAAATATTTTTTTTGGAGAAAATTTTGATAGAAGTAAAATCTTTGGAAAAAAAGATTGAAGAAAATATTTATATCGAAAATTAATTTTTAAACATTTAAAAAAATATTTTTTAATGATTTTGTGAAAAAAAATTTTTTTTCGATAATTTTGAAAAAATAAATTTTGGAAATTTTTTTTGGAGAAAATTGTTGAAATAAAAAAAAATCTTCGGAAACTAATTTTAAAAATCTTTGGAAAAAAAGATTTTTTGAAACATTTCTTGGAAAAATAATTTTTTAAAGATTTTTTTGAAAAAATATTCTTTTGATAAAATTTTGAAAAATAAAATCTTTGGAGAAAAAAGATTTTTGGAAAATATTTCGTTAAAAATAATTTTTAAACATTCCTTGGAAAAAATAATTTTTTAAGATTTTTTGGAAAAATAATTTTTTTCGATAACACTGGGGAACAGCAAAAATGTTTCCGAGACCAAAATAGCAAAATCTTACTTATTTTATTATACTAATTAACAATCTGTCTTGCAAAAGGCTCAGTTGGCTCCGGTTTTATAGATCCATCCCAATTATGATAATTTACCTACCTGTCCTTAATATATGGGAAAATTTCACCATTAAATGAGAAATACCTGGATTTATTATAACAGGTGTACTTTATAAGGGGTTTAAATACATATAATATAAATCCTAAATTGTTAGTTAGTTGTATTTCAACCACCAGTTGATCGAGAGCTGTTCGTATTTGAGAAATTAGAGAGTTTTGAGCAACATGTCGCGAGTTTGTGTAAATAAGCCGGATCATTTTTGTTATATATGTGGTGAAATGACTTTTGTGAAACAAAAACGTACGCTTAGCCCTTTAATAAAAAAATAGCAAAGGCTTACCACTTGTATTTTGGCTGCAAAGTTGGAGACCAGGATAAAAATTGGGCTCCCCATATCTGCTGCTACAAATGTGCGTCCAACATTCGCGGCTGGCTAAGTGGAAAAAACCGTAAGATGCCCTTCGCTGTTCCTATGATCTGGCGAGAACCGAAAGACCACGTTACTGACTGTTACTTTTGTTTGACACCTCCCATCAAAAAAGGCTTTTCAGAGAAAAAAAGGTCTGCGATACAGTATCCAAATTTACAATCCGCCATACGCCCGGTGCCTCATAGTGACGAGTTGCCTATACCTAATCCACCTCAGGAATATACCCTTCATTCTGATGATGATCAAGAGGATTCAAACGGTAGTGTACCGGAAAATGTCGCCGGCCCATCAACCTCGCAAGACTCCGATTTTGTCTGTGAACTTCCAAGTAAAAAGCCTCACAAAATAAGTCAAAGTGAATTAAGTGACCTTATAAGGGATTTGGAACTGCCCAAGACAAAAGCAGAACTATTGGCCTCTCGATTGCAACAATGGAATTTACTTGAAGATGAAGTAAAAGTTTCTGTGTACCGAAGCCGTCAGAAAAACCTAACACCATTTTTTAACATGGATAACAATTTGGTAGCCTGTAGGGACATTGAGGGATTAATGGCAGCTTTAAATCTGGACTATGATCCAAAAGACTGGAGACTTTTCATTGATTCCTCAAAAGTAAGTCTTAAAGCTGTGTTACTCCATAATGGAAACAAATTGCCTTCAGTCCCAATTGGTCATGCAGTCCATATGAAAGAAACATATAGCAATTTGAAATTGTTACTTGAGACCATACAATATGAAAGATATAAATGGCAAATTTGTGGGGATTTAAAAGTTGTGGCGATCTTGCTTGGAATGCAGCTAGGTTATACCAAATACTGCTGCTTCCTCTGCGAATGGGACAGTCGAGCACGATCGGATCACTACAGAAAGAAAATTTGGCCACCGAGAGAGTCTTTTGAGCCAGGAAAGAAAAATGTGACCAGCGCGCCATTAGTTGCCCCAGAAAAGATTTTACTACCGCCACTTCATATAAAATTGGGACTTATGAAAAATTTTGTGAAGGCAATGGACAAAGAAGGCCGTGCTTTTAGTTATTTAAAAGAAAAGTTCCCTAGAATCAGTGACGCTAAAATTAAAGAGGGAATATTTGTGGGTCCCCAGATTAGGAAACTTTTCGGAGATGCGCAATTCGATTCCATACTTGAAGGCAAGGAAAAAGACGCTTGGGATGCCTTTAAAATGGTTGCAAAAAATTTCTTGGGAAACATAAAAGCAGAAAATTATAAAGACCTGGTTGCCCAACTTCTTTTGTGTTACCAAAACCTAGGGTGTAATATGTCGTTGAAAATTCATTTCCTGGATTCTCATCTGGATTACTTTCCGGAAAATTGTGGTGCTGTAAGTGACGAACACGGTGAGAGGTTCCACCAGGATATTTCGAACATGGAAAGAAGATATCAGGGAAAATGGAACTGTGAGATGTTAGCCGACTACTGCTGGACTATTACGAGAAATGCCCCAGAGGCTGCCATCAAAAGGCAAGCTAAGAAGCGCAAAATGAGTGTCTAAACTTTGGATTCAATGATAAAAATGTGCTATTTAGTTGCTTTTGTTGAACCAACAATATATTGTTATCTGTATTTTGTATGTCCATTGTATATGCCTATGAATTAAAATTTTGTAACAAATAATTGAGATTTTTTTTTTTGCGAGCCAACTAAAATCTTTAATAGGTATTTTTTAGTTACTTGGGTACAGTTGAATCCAAAAAAATAGGTTTTGTTCAGGAAACAAAAAAAAAGTTGAAATTTGTTTCCCAGTGTAATTTATAAAATCTATGGAAAAAAAAAGATTTTTGAAAAATAATTTTTTAAACATTTCTTGGAAAAAATAATTTTTTTAAATATTTTTTGAAAAAATATTCTTTTCGATAATTTTGAAAAAAAATCTTTGAAGAAAAAAAGATTTTTGGAAAATATTTCGAAAATTAATTTTTTAAACATTCCTTGGAAAAAATAAATTTTTTAAAGGGTTTGTTCCGGTTTGTCGGGTTTGTTCGGGTTTGTTCGGGTTTGTTCGGGTTTGTTCGGGTTTGTTCGGGTTTGTTCAAAATTATCGCGACGAGTACAATCAACAACTCCTAGAAAACAAGGACAAAGCGCTGTCTTGTGACGTGACGTCATCATCCGTGGTCCTATGATTGCAATATGCAATATAATATTATATGCATTCTGTAGGGGATTTATTTATATTTTGCGTGACTTCTAAAATTACTTATATACACTTCAGACGATCGTTATTTAAATTTTTAAACTTGTATTTAAGTTAATGCGTTAAAGGTTAAAAACGTAAGTTTCGCTTCGAGCGGCTTTTATTCGATCCAACGGTGGCCGGTCATGCGTCGGGGTAGGGCCGATGGAAAAATCTTTTTTCTCCAAAGATGTTATTTTTCAAAATTTTGTCCGAAAAAATTATTTTTTAGAAAATAAATATTTGTAATAAAAAATTAAGAAATTTCCAAAAAATATTTAAAAAAATTATTTTTTCCAAGAAATGTTTAAAAAATTATTTTTCAAAAAATCTTTTTTTTCAGATTTATTAAAATTATCGAAAAAAATTGTTTTTCCAAAAAATCTTAAAAAAACTATTTTTTCAAGAAATTTTTAAAAAATTTATTTTCCAAATATTTTCCAAAAATCTTTTTTTCAAAGACCGAACAACCCGAACAAACCCGACAAACCCGAACAAACCATTTAAAAAGTTTCTTTTTTCCAAGGATCTTCAAAGATTTTATAAAATTAGATTTTACTTCTATCTAAATTTTCTCCAAAAAAAATACTTTTTAGAAAATAAATTTTTGTTAAAACAATTTTATTCGATAATTTTGAACACACAAACACGAACAAACCCAAACCCGAACAAACCCGACAAACCCGAACAAACCCGACAAAAACGAACAAACCCGAACAAGCCCTTTTAAATGAGCCCAAACTCGATGGGTCTAGTAGCATTAGTATTAAGGAAGTTATAGCTTGAATTTTTTTATGATTTTATGATTTTATCGTATTGTACTCGTCGCGATAATTTTGAACAAACCCAAACCCGAACAAACCCGACAAACCCGAACAAGCTCGACAAACCCGAACAAACCCGAACAAACTCGACAAACCCGATCAAACCCTTTAAAAAATGTATTTTTTCCAAGGAATGTTTAAAAAATTAATTTTCGAAATATTTTCCAAAAATCTTTTTTCTCCAAAGATTTTATTTTTCAAAATTTTATCAAAAGAATATTTTTTCCAAAAAATCTTTAAAAAATTATTTTTCCAAGAAATGTTTCAAAAAATCTTTATTTCCAAAGATTTTTAAAATTATCGAAAAAAATAGTTTCCTTAAAAAAATTATTTTTCCGAAGATTTTATTTTTATTTCAAAATTTTCTCCAAATAAATTTCCAAAATTTATTTTTTCAAAATTATCGAATAAAAATTTTTTTCACAAAATCTTTAAAAAAAAATTTTCCAATGTTTAAAAATTAATTTTCGATATAAATATTTTCTTCAATCTTTTTTTCCAAAGATTTTACTTCTATCAAAATTTTCTCCAAAAAAAATATTTTTTAGAAAATAAATTTTTGTTAAAAAAATTTTTTTCGATAATTTTGAACAAACCCGAACAAACCCAAACCCGAACAAGCCCTTTCAAATGAGCCCAAACTCGACGCTTCTAGCATTAGTATTAGGAAGTTATAGCTTGAATTTTTTTATGATTTTATGATTTTATCGTACGTCGCGATAATTTTGAACAAACCCAAACCCAAACCCGACAAAGCAGTAGGCGAAGCAAGTAGGGTGGTTTGAGAGTCGGCGGCAAACTCTGCTGTTCCTAGGGCTTCGAGCGGCTTTTATTCGATCCAGCGGTGGCCGGTGATGCGTCGGGGTAGGGCCGATGGAAAAATCTTTTTTCTCCAAAGATGTTATTTTTCAAAATTTTGTCCGAAAAAATTATTTTTTAGAAAATAAATATTTGTAATAAAAAATTAAGAAATTTCCAAAAAATATTTAAAAAAATTATATTTTCCAAGAAATGTTTAAAAAATTATTTTTCAATCTTAAAAAAATTATTTTTTCAAGAAATTTTTAAAAAATTTATTTTCCAAAAATCTTTTTTTCAGACAGAACTTTAAAAAGTTTATTTTTTCCAAGGAATGTTTAAAAAATTAATTTTCCAAATATTTTCCAAAAATCTTATTTTCTTCAAAGATTTTATAAAATTATCGAAATAAATTGTTTTTCCAAAAAATCTTTAAAAATTATTTTTCAAAGAAATGTTTCAAAAAATCTTTTTTTCCATTATTTTTTATTCTAATATTTACTATTTTTTATTTAAATAATTACTATTTTTTATTTTAATATTTAATATTTGTTATTTTAATATTTACTATTTTTATTTTTTATTCTAATATTTATTATTTTTTTTTCTAATATTTACTATTTTTTATTTTAATATTTACCATTTTTATTTTAATATTTATTATTTTTTTATTCTAATATTTATTATTTTTTATTCTAATATTTATTATTTTTTATTTTAATATTTATAATTTTTTATTTTAATATTTATTATTCTTTATTCTAATATTTATTATTTTTTATTTTAATATTCGCACCTTTGACCCTTTGTACAGGGTCGAAGCTAATAATTCGAGAAAACATAAATTGGCCAAAGTCGAAACCTTGCAGAATTTGTTCCACTCAGAAATTATCATAGTGTTTAGTCTAACGACCTTTAACCGAAAAATACCCATATCGCACCTTTGAGCCTTTGTACAGGGTCGAGGCTAATAATTCGAAAAATATAAATTGGAAAAAGTCGAACACTTGCAGAACTTGTTCCACTCAGAAATTAGCATAATAGTATTCAGTCTATCGACCTTTAACTGAAAAATACCCATAGTCGCACCTTTGAGCTTTTGTACAGGGTCGAGGCTAATAATTCGAGAAAACATAAATTGGCCAAAGTCGAAACCTTGCAGAATTTGTTCCACTCAGAAATTGGCATAGAAGTGTTTAGTCTAACGATCTTTAACTGAAAAATACCCATAGTCGCACCTTTGAGCCTTTGTACAGGGTCGAGGCTAATAATTCGAGAAAACATAAATTTGCCAAAGTCGAAACCTTGCAGAATTTGTTCCACTCAGAAATTGGCATAGAAGTGTTTAGTCTATCGATCTTTAACCGAAAAATACCCATAGTCGCACCTTTGAGCCTTTGTACAGGGTCGAAGCTAATAATTCGAGAAAACATAAATTGGCCAAAGTCGAAACCTTGCAGAATTTGTTCCACTCAGAAATTGGCATAGAAGTGTTTAGTCTAACGATCTTTAACTGAAAAATACCCATAGTCGCACCTTTGAGCCTTTGTACAGGGTCGAGACCAGTTATTCGAGAAAACATAAATTGGCCAAAGTAGAACACTTGCAGAATTTGTTCCACATCGAAATTTTACATAGAAGTGTTTAGTCTATCGATCTTTAACCGAAAAATACCCATAGTCGCACCTTTGAGCCTTTGTACAGGGTCGAAGCTAATAATTCGAGAAAACATAAATTGGCCAAAGTCGAAACCTTGCAGAATTTGTTCCACTCAGAAATTGGCATAGAAGGGTTTAGTCTAACGATCTTTAACTGAAAAATACCCATAGTCGCACCTTTGAGCCTTTGTACAGGGTCGAGGCTAATAATTCGAGAAAACATAAATTTGCCAAAGTCGAAACCTTGCAGAATTTGTTCCACTCAGAAATTGGCATAGAAGTGTTTAGTCTATCGATCTTTAACCGAAAAATACCCATAGTTGAACCTTTGAGCCTTTGTACAGGGTCGAGGCTAATAATTCGAGAAACATAAATTGGCCAAAGTCGAACACTTGCAGAATTTGTTCCACTCAGGAATTAGCATAGGAGTACTCAGTCTATCGATCTTTAACCGAAAAATACCCATAGTCGCACCTTTGAACCTTTGTACAGGGTCGAGGCTAATAATTCGAGAAACATAAATTGGCCAAAGTCGAACACTTGCAGAATTTGTTCCACATCGAAATTGGCATAGAAGTGTTTAGTCTATCGATCTTTAACCGAGAAATACCCATAGTCGCACCTTTGAGCCTTTGTACAGGGTCGAAGCTAATAATTCGAGAAAACATAAATTGGCCAAAGTCGAAACCTTGCAGAATTTGTTCCACTCAGAAATTATCATAGGAGTACTCAGTCTATCGATCTTTAACCGAAAAATACCCATAGTCGCACCTTTGAACTTTTGTACAGGGTCGAGGCTAATAATTCGAGAAACATAAATTGGCCAAATTCGAACACTTGCAGAATTTGTTCCACGTCGAAATTGGCATAGAAGTGTTTAGTCTATCGACCTTTAACCGAAAAATACCCATAGTCGCACCTTTGAGCCTTTGTACAGGGTCGAAGCTAATAATTCGAGAAAACATAAATTGGCCAAAGTCGAACACTTGCAGAATTTGTTCCACTCAGAAATTAGCATAGGAGTACTCAGTCTATCGATCTTTAACCGAAAAATACCCATAGTCGCACCTTTGAACCTTTCTACAGGGTCGAGGCTAATAATTCGAAAAATATAAATTGGCCAAAGTCGAACAAGTGCAGAATTTGTTCCACTCAGAAATTAGCGTAGAAGTGTTTAGTCTATCGACCTTTAACCGAAAAATACCCATAGTCGCACCTTTGAGCCTTTGTACAGGGTCGAGGCTAATAATTCGAGAAACATAAATTGGCCAAAGTCGAACACTTGCAGAATTTGTTCCACATCGAAATTGGCATAGAAGTGTTTAGTCTATCGATCTTTAACCGAAAAATACCCATAGTCGCACCTTTGAGCCTTTGTACAGGGTCGAGGCTAATAATTCGAGAAAACATAAATTGGCCAAATTCGAACACTTGCAGAATTTGTTCCACATCGAAATTGGCATAGAAGTGTTTAGTCTATCGATCTTTAACTGAAAAATACCCATAGTCGCACCTTTGAGCCTTTGTACAGGGTCGAGGCCAGTTATTCGAGAAAACATAAATTGGCCAAAGTCAAAACCTTGCAGAATTTGTTCCACATCGTAATTGGCATAGAAGTGTTTAGTCTATCGATCTTTAACCGAAAAATACCCATAGTCGCACCTTTGAGCCTTTGTACAGGGTCGAGGCTAATAATTCGAAAAATATAAATTGGCCAAAGTCGAACAAGTGCAGAATTTGTTCCACTCAGAAATTAGCATAGAAGTGTTTAGTCTATCGACCTTTAACCGAAAAATACCCATAGTCGCACCTTTGAGCCTTTGTACAGGGTCGATGCTAATAATTCGAGAAACATAAATTGGCCAAAGTCGAACACTTGCAGAATTTGTTCCACATCGAAATTCGCATAGAAGTGTTTAGTCTATCGATCTTTAACCGAAAAATAACCATAGCCGCACCTTTGAGTCTTTGTACAGGGTCGAGGCTAATAATTCGAGAAAACATAAATTGGCCAAAGTCGAAACCTTGCAGAATTTGTTCCACATCGAAATTAGCATAGAAGTGTTTAGTCCATCGATCTTTAACCGAAAAATACCCATAGTCGCACCTTTGAGCCTTTGTACAGGGTCGAGGCCAGTTATTCGAGAAAACATAAATTGGCCAAAGTCGAAACCTTGCAGAATTTGTTCCACTCAGAAATTGGCATAGAAGTGTTTAGTCTAACGATCTTTAACCGAGAAATACCCATAGTCGCACCTTTGAGCCTTTGTACAGGGTCGAAGCTAATAATTCGAGAAAACATAAATTAGCCAAAGTCGAACACTTGCAGAATTTGTTCCGCTCAGAAATTGGCATAGAAGTGTTTAGTCTAACGATCTTTAACTGAAAAATACCCATAGTCGCACCTTTGAGCCTTTGTACAGTGTCGAGGCTAATAATTCGAGAAAACATAAATTTGCCAAAGTCGAAACCTTGCAGAATTTGTTCCACTCAGAAATTGGCATAGGAGTACTTAGTCTATCGATCTTTAACCGAAAAATACCCATAGTCGCACCTTTGAACCTTTGTACAGGGTCGAGGCTAATAATTCGAGAAACATAAATTGGCCAAAGTCGAACACTTGCAGAATTTGTTCCACATCGAAATTGGCATAAAAGTGTTTAGTCTATCGATCTTTAACTGAAAAATACCCATAGTCGCACCTTTGAGCCTTTATACAGGGTCGAAGCTAATAATTCGAGAAAACATAAATTGGCCAAAGTCGAACACTTGCAGAATTTGTTCCACTCAGAAATTAGCATAGGAGTACTCAGTATATCGATCTTTAACCGAAAAATACCCATAGTCGCACCTTTGAACCTTTGTACAGGGTCGAGGCTAATAATTCGAGAAACATAAATTGGCCAAAGTCGAACACTTGCAGAATTTGTTCCACATCGAAATTGGCATAGAAGTGTTTAGTCTATCGATCTTTAACCGAAAAATACCCATAGTCGCACCTTTGAGCCTTTGTACAGGGTCGAAGCTAATAATTCGAGAAAACATAAATTGGCCAAAGTCGAAACCTTGCAGAATTTGTTCCACTCAGAAATTATCATAGAAGTGTTTAGTCTATCGACCTTTAACCGAAAAAAAACCCATAGTCGCACCTTTGAACCTTTGTACAGGGTCGAGGCTAATAATTCGAGAAAACATAAATTGGCCAAAGTCGAACACTTGCAGAATTTGGTCCACTCAGAAATTAGCATAGGAGTACTCAGTCAATCGATCTTTAACCGAAAAATACCCATAGTCGCACCTTTGAACCTTTGTACAGGGTCGAGGCTAATAATTCGAGAAACATAAATTGGCCAAAGTCGAACACTTGCAGAATTTGTTCCACTCAGAAATTAGCATAGGAGTACTCAGTCTATCGATCTTTAACCGAAAAATACCCATAGTCGCACCGTTGAACCTTTGTACAGGGTCGAGGCTAATAATTCGAGAAACATAAATTCGCCAAAGTCGAACACTTGCAGAATTTGTTCCACATCGAAATTGGCATAGAAGTGTTTAGTCTATCGATCTTTAACCGAAAAATACCCATAGTCGCACCTTTGAGCCTTTGTACAAGGTCGAGGCTAATAATTCGAGAAAACATAAATTGGCCAAAGTCGAAACCTTGCAGAATTTGTTCCACTCAGAAATTGGCATAGAAGTGTTTAGTTTAACGATCTTTAACTGAAAAATACCCATAGTCGCACCTTTGAGCCTTTGTACAGGGTCGAGGCTAATAATTCGAGAAACATAAATTGGCCAAAGTCGAAACCTTGCAGAATTTGTTCCACTCAGAAATTATCATAGGAGTACTCAGTCTATCGATCTTTAACCGAAAAATACCCATAGTTGAACCTTTGTACAGGGTCGAGGCTAATAATTCGAGAAACATAAATTGGCCAAATTCGAACACTTGCAGAATTTGTTCCACATCGAAATTGGCATAGAAGTGTTTAGTCTATCGACCTTTAACCGAAAAATACCCATAGTCGCACCTTTGAGCCTTTGTACAGGGTCGAAGCTAATAATTCGAGAAAACATAAATTGGCCAAAGTCGAACACTTGCAGAATTTGTTCCACTCAGAAATTAGCATAGGAGTACTCAGTCTATCGATCTTTAACCGAAAAATACCCATAGTCGCACCTTTGAACCTTTGTACAGGGTCGAGGCTAATAATTCGAGAAACATAAATTGGCCAAATTCGAACACTTGCAGAATTTGTTCCACATCGAAATTGGCATAGAAGTGTTTAGTCTATCGATCTTTAACTGAAAAATACCCATAGTCGCACCTTTGAGCCTTTGTACAGGGTCGAGGCCAGTTATTCGAGAAAACATAAATTGGCCAAAGTCAAAACCTTGCAGAATTTGTTCCACATCGTAATTGGCATAGAAGTGTTTAGTCTATCGATCTTTAACCGAAAAATACCCATAGTCGCACCTTTGAGCCTTTGTACAGGGTCGAGGCTAATAATTCGAAAAATATAAATTGGCCAAAGTCGAACAAGTGCAGAATTTGTTCCACTCAGAAATTAGCATAGAAGTCTTTAGTCTATCGACCTTTAACCGAAAAATACCCATAGTCGCACCTTTGAGCCTTTGTACAGGGTCGATGCTAATAATTCGAGAAAACATAAATTGGCCAAAGTCGAAACCTTGCAGAATTTGTTCCACTCAGAAATTGGCATAAAAGTGTTTAGGTTAACGATCTTTAACTGAAAAATACCCATAGTCGCACCTTTGAGCCTTTGTACAGGGTCGAGGCTAATAATTCGAGAAAACATAAATTGGCCAAAGTCGAACACTTGCAGAATTTGTTCCAAATCGAAATTGGCATAGAAGTGTTTAGTCTATCGATCTTTAACCGAAAAATAACCATAGTCGCACCTTTGAGTCTTTGTACAGGGTCGAGGCTAATAATTCGAGAAAACATAAATTGGCCAAAGTCGAAACCTTGCAGAATTTGTTCCACATCGAAATTAGCATAGAAGTGTTTAGTCCATCGATCTTTAACCGAAAAATACCCATAGTCGCACCTTTGAGCCTTTGTACAGGGTCGAGGCCAGTTATTCGAGAAAAAAAATCTTCGGAAAAATAATTTTTTTAAGGAAACTATTTTTTTCGATAATTTTAAAAATCTTTGGAAAAAAAGATTTTTTGAAACATTTCTTTGAAAAATAATTTTTAAAGATTTTTTGGAAAAACAATTTATTTCGATAATTTTATAAAATCTTTGAAGAAAATAAGATTTTTGGAAAATATTTGGAAAATTAATTTTTTAAACATTCCTTGGAAAAAATAAACTTTTTAAAGTTCTGTCTGAAAAAAAGATTTTTGGAAAATAAATTTTTTAAAAATTTCTTGAAAAAATAATTTTTTTAAGATTGAAAAATAATTTTTTAAACATTTCTTGGAAAATATAATTTTTTTAAATATTTTTTGGAAATTTCTTAATTTTTTATTACAAATATTTATTTTCTAAAAAATAATTTTTTCGGACAAAATTTTGAAAAATAACATCTTTGGAGAAAAAAGATTTTTCCATCGGCCCTACCCCGACGCATCACCGGCCACCGCTGGATCGAATAAAAGCCGCTCGAAGCCCTAGGAACAGCAGAGTTTGCCGCCGACTCTCAAACCACCCTACTTGCTTCGCCTACTGCTTGTCGGGGTTTGGGTTTGGGTTTGTTCAAAATTATCGCGACGTACGATAAAATCATAAAATCATAAAAAAATTCAAGCTATAACTTCCTAATACTAATGCTAGAAGCGTCGAGTTTGGGCTCATTTGAAAGGGCTTGTTCTGGTTTGGGTTTGTTCGGGTTTGTTCAAAATTATCGAAAAAAATTTTTTCAACAAAAATTTATTTTCTAAAAAATATTTTTTTTGGAGAAAATTTTGATAGAAGTAAAATCTTTGGAAAAAAAGATTGAAGAAAATATTTATATCGAAAATTAATTTTTAAACATTGGAAAAATTTTTTTTAAAGATTTTGTGAAAAAAATTTTTATTCGATAATTTTGAAAAAATAAATTTTGGAAATTTATTTGGAGAAAATTTTGAAATAAAAATAAAATCTTCGGAAAAATAATTTTTTTAAGGAAACTATTTTTTTCGATAATTTTAAAAATCTTTGGAAATAAAGATTTTTTGAAACATTTCTTGGAAAAATAATTTTTTAAAGATTTTTTGGAAAAAATATTCTTTTGATAAAATTTTGAAAAATAAAATCGTTGGAGAAAAAAGATTTTTGGAAAATATTTCGAAAATTAATTTTTTAAACATTCCTTGGAAAAAATACATTTTTTAAAGGGTTTGATCGGGTTTGTCGAGTTTGTTCGGATTTGTTCGGGTTTGTTCGGGTTTGTCGGGCTTGTTCGGGTTTGTCGGGTTTGTTCGGGTTTGGGTTTGTTCAAAATTATCGCGACGAGTACAATACGATAAAATCATAAAATCATAAAAAAATTCAAGCTATAACTTCCGTAATACTAATGCTACTAGACCCATCGAGTTTGGGCTCATTTAAAAGGGCTTGTTCGGGTTTGTTCGTTTTTGTCGGGTTTGTTCGGGTTTGTCGGGTTTGTTCGGGTTTGGGTTTGTTCGTGTTTGTGTGTTCAAAATTATCGAATAAAATTGTTTTAACAAAAATTTATTTTCTAAAAAGTATTTTTTTTGGAGAAAATTTTGATAGAAGTAAAATCTAATTTTATAAAATCTTTGAAGAAAAAAGATTTCTTGGAACATTCCTTGGAAAAAAGAAACTTTTTAAATGGTTTGTTCGGGTTTGTCGGGTTTGTTCGGGTTGTTCGGTCTTTGAAAAAAAGATTTTTGGAAAATATTTGGAAAATAAATTTTTTAAAAATTTCTTGAAAAAATAGTTTTTTTAAGATTTTTTGGAAAAACAATTTTTTTCGATAATTTTAATAAATCTGAAAAAAAAGATTTTTTGAAAAATAATTTTTTAAACATTTCTTGGAAAAAATAATTTTTTTTAAATATTTTTTGGAAATTTCTTAATTTTTTATTACAAATATTTATTTTCTAAAAAATAATTTTTTCGGACAACCCATAGTCGCACCTTTGAACCTTTGTACAGGGTCGAGGCTAATAATTCGAGAAAACATAAATTGGCCAAAGTCGAACACTTGCAGAATTTGGTCCACTCAGAAATTAGCATAGGAGTACTCAGTCAATCGATCTTTAACCGAAAAATACCCATAGTCGCACCTTTGAACCTTTGTACAGGGTCGAGGCTAATAATTCGAGAAACATAAATTGGCCAAAGTCGAACACTTGCAGAATTTGTTCCACTCAGAAATTAGCATAGGAGTACTCAGTCTATCGATCTTTAACCGAAAAATACCCATAGTCGCACCGTTGAACCTTTGTACAGGGTCGAGGCTAATAATTCGAGAAACATAAATTCGCCAAAGTCGAACACTTGCAGAATTTGTTCCACTCAGAAATTGGCATAGAAGTGTTTAGTTTAACGATCTTTAACTGAAAAATACCCATAGTCGCACCTTTGAGCCTTTGTACAGGGTCGAGGCTAATAATTCGAGAAACATAAATTGGCCAAAGTCGAAACCTTGCAGAATTTGTTCCACTCAGAAATTATCATAGGAGTACTCAGTCTATCGATCTTTAACCGAAAAATACCCATAGTTGAACCTTTGTACAGGGTCGAGGCTAATAATTCGAGAAACATAAATTGGCCAAATTCGAACACTTGCAGAATTTGTTCCACATCGAAATTGGCATAGAAGTGTTTAGTCTATCGACCTTTAACCGAAAAATACCCATAGTCGCACCTTTGAGCCTTTGTACAGGGTCGAAGCTAATAATTCGAGAAAACATAAATTGGCCAAAGTCGAACACTTGCAGAATTTGTTCCACTCAGAAATTAGCATAGGAGTACTCAGTCTATCGATCTTTAACCGAAAAATACCCATAGTCGCACCTTTGAACCTTTGTACAGGGTCGAGGCTAATAATTCGAGAAACATAAATTGGCCAAATTCGAACACTTGCAGAATTTGTTCCACATCGAAATTGGCATAGAAGTGTTTAGTCTATCGATCTTTAACTGAAAAATACCCATAGTCGCACCTTTGAGCCTTTGTACAGGGTCGAGGCCAGTTATTCGAGAAAACATAAATTGGCCAAAGTCAAAACCTTGCAGAATTTGTTCCACATCGTAATTGGCATAGAAGTGTTTAGTCTATCGATCTTTAACCGAAAAATACCCATAGTCGCACCTTTGAGCCTTTGTACAGGGTCGAGGCTAATAATTCGAAAAATATAAATTGGCCAAAGTCGAACAAGTGCAGAATTTGTTCCACTCAGAAATTAGCATAGAAGTCTTTAGTCTATCGACCTTTAACCGAAAAATACCCATAGTCGCACCTTTGAGCCTTTGTACAGGGTCGATGCTAATAATTCGAGAAAACATAAATTGGCCAAAGTCGAAACCTTGCAGAATTTGTTCCACTCAGAAATTGGCATAAAAGTGTTTAGGTTAACGATCTTTAACTGAAAAATACCCATAGTCGCACCTTTGAGCCTTTGTACAGGGTCGAGGCTAATAATTCGAGAAAACATAAATTGGCCAAAGTCGAACACTTGCAGAATTTGTTCCAAATCGAAATTGGCATAGAAGTGTTTAGTCTATCGATCTTTAACCGAAAAATAACCATAGTCGCACCTTTGAGTCTTTGTACAGGGTCGAGGCTAATAATTCGAGAAAACATAAATTGGCCAAAGTCGAAACCTTGCAGAATTTGTTCCACATCGAAATTAGCATAGAAGTGTTTAGTCCATCGATCTTTAACCGAAAAATACCCATAGTCGCACCTTTGAGCCTTTGTACAGGGTCGAGGCCAGTTATTCGAGAAAAAAAATCTTCGGAAAAATAATTTTTTTAAGGAAACTATTTTTTTCGATAATTTTAAAAATCTTTGGAAAAAAAGATTTTTTGAAACATTTCTTTGAAAAATAATTTTTAAAGATTTTTTGGAAAAACAATTTATTTCGATAATTTTATAAAATCTTTGAAGAAAATAAGATTTTTGGAAAATATTTGGAAAATTAATTTTTTAAACATTCCTTGGAAAAAATAAACTTTTTAAAGTTCTGTCTGAAAAAAAGATTTTTGGAAAATAAATTTTTTAAAAATTTCTTGAAAAAATAATTTTTTTAAGATTGAAAAATAATTTTTTAAACATTTCTTGGAAAATATAATTTTTTTAAATATTTTTTGGAAATTTCTTAATTTTTTATTACAAATATTTATTTTCTAAAAAATAATTTTTTCGGACAAAATTTTGAAAAATAACATCTTTGGAGAAAAAAGATTTTTCCATCGGCCCTACCCCGACGCATCACCGGCCACCGCTGGATCGAATAAAAGCCGCTCGAAGCCCTAGGAACAGCAGAGTTTGCCGCCGACTCTCAAACCACCCTACTTGCTTCGCCTACTGCTTGTCGGGGTTTGGGTTTGGGTTTGTTCAAAATTATCGCGACGTACGATAAAATCATAAAATCATAAAAAAATTCAAGCTATAACTTCCTAATACTAATGCTAGAAGCGTCGAGTTTGGGCTCATTTGAAAGGGCTTGTTCTGGTTTGGGTTTGTTCGGGTTTGTTCAAAATTATCGAAAAAAATTTTTTCAACAAAAATTTATTTTCTAAAAAATATTTTTTTTGGAGAAAATTTTGATAGAAGTAAAATCTTTGGAAAAAAAGATTGAAGAAAATATTTATATCGAAAATTAATTTTTAAACATTGGAAAAATTTTTTTTAAAGATTTTGTGAAAAAAATTTTTATTCGATAATTTTGAAAAAATAAATTTTGGAAATTTATTTGGAGAAAATTTTGAAATAAAAATAAAATCTTCGGAAAAATAATTTTTTTAAGGAAACTATTTTTTTCGATAATTTTAAAAATCTTTGGAAATAAAGATTTTTTGAAACATTTCTTGGAAAAATAATTTTTTAAAGATTTTTTGGAAAAAATATTCTTTTGATAAAATTTTGAAAAATAAAATCGTTGGAGAAAAAAGATTTTTGGAAAATATTTCGAAAATTAATTTTTTAAACATTCCTTGGAAAAAATACATTTTTTAAAGGGTTTGATCGGGTTTGTCGAGTTTGTTCGGATTTGTTCGGGTTTGTTCGGGTTTGTCGGGCTTGTTCGGGTTTGTCGGGTTTGTTCGGGTTTGGGTTTGTTCAAAATTATCGCGACGAGTACAATACGATAAAATCATAAAATCATAAAAAAATTCAAGCTATAACTTCCGTAATACTAATGCTACTAGACCCATCGAGTTTGGGCTCATTTAAAAGGGCTTGTTCGGGTTTGTTCGTTTTTGTCGGGTTTGTTCGGGTTTGTCGGGTTTGTTCGGGTTTGGGTTTGTTCGTGTTTGTGTGTTCAAAATTATCGAATAAAATTGTTTTAACAAAAATTTATTTTCTAAAAAGTATTTTTTTTGGAGAAAATTTTGATAGAAGTAAAATCTAATTTTATAAAATCTTTGAAGAAAAAAGATTTCTTGGAACATTCCTTGGAAAAAAGAAACTTTTTAAATGGTTTATTCGGGTTTGTCGGGTTTGTTCGGGTTGTTCGGTCTTTGAAAAAAAGATTTTTGGAAAATATTTGGAAAATAAATTTTTTAAAAATTTCTTGAAAAAATAGTTTTTTTAAGATTTTTTGGAAAAACAATTTTTTTCGATAATTTTAATAAATCTGAAAAAAAAGATTTTTTGAAAAATAATTTTTTAAACATTTCTTGGAAAAAATAATTTTTTTTAAATATTTTTTGGAAATTTCTTAATTTTTTATTACAAATATTTATTTTCTAAAAAATAATTTTTTCGGACAAAATTTTGAAAAATAACATCTTTGGAGAAAAAAGATTTTTCCATCGGCCCTACCCCGACGCATGACCGGCCACCGTTGGATCGAATAAAAGCCGCTCGAAGCGAAACTTACGTTTTTAACCTTTAACGCATTAACTTAAATACAAGTTTAAAAATTTAAATAACGATCGTCTGAAGTGTATATAAGTAATTTTAGAAGTCACGCAAAATATAAATAAATCCCCTACAGAATGCATATAATATTATATTGCATATTGCAATCATAGGACCACGGATGATGACGTCACGTCACAAGACAGCGCTTTGTCCTTGTTTTCTAGGAGTTGTTGATTGTACTCGTCGCGATAATTTTGAACAAACCCGAACAAACCCGAACAAACCCGAACAAACCCGAACAAACCCGAACAAACCCGACAAACCGGAACAAACCCTTTAAAAAATTTATTTTTTCCAAGGAATGTTTAAAAAATTAATTTTCGAAATATTTTCCAAAAATCTTTTTTTCTTCAAAGATTTTTTTTCAAAATTATCGAAAAGAATATTTTTTCAAAAAATATTTAAAAAAATTATTTTTTCCAAGAAATGTTTAAAAAATTATTTTTCAAAAATCTTTTTTTTTCCATAGATTTTATAAATTATCGAAAAAAATTATTTTTCCAAAAAATCTTAAAAAATTATTTTTTCCAAGGAATGTTTAAAAATTATTTTTCGAAATATTTTCCAAAAATCTTTTTTCTCCAAAGATTTTATTTTTCAAAATTTTATCAAAAGAATATTTTTTCAAAAAAATCTTTAAAAAATTATTTTTGGCCAAAGTCGAACACTTGCAGAATTTGTTCCACTCAGAAATTAGCATAGGAGTACTCAGTCTATCGATCTTTAACCGAAAAATACCCATAGTCGCACCTTTGAACCTTTGTACAGGGTCGAGGCTAATAATTCGAGAAACATAAATTCGCCAAAGTCGAACACTTGCAGAATTTGTTCCACATCGAAATTGGCATAGAAGTGTTTAGTCTATCGATCTTTAACCGAAAAATACCCATAGTCGCACCTTTGAGCCTTTGTACAGGGTCGAGGCCAGTTATTCGAGAAAACATAAATTGGCCAAAGTCGAAACCTTGCAGAATTTGTTCCACTCAGAAATTGGCATAGAAGTGTTTAGTTTAACGATCTTTAACTGAAAAATACCCATAGTCGCACCTTTGAGCCTTTGTACAGGGTCGAGGCTAATAATTCGAGAAACATAAATTGGCCAAAGTCGAACACTTGCAGAATTTGTTCCACATCGAAATTGGCATAGAAGTGTTTAGTCTATCGATCTTTAACAGAAAAATACCCATAGTCGCACCTTTGAGCCTTTGTACAGGGTCGAAGCTAATAATTCGAGAAAACATAAATTGGCCAAAGTCGAAACCTTGCAGAATTTGTTCCACTCAGAAATTATCATAGGAGTACTCAGTCTATCGATCTTTAACCGAAAAATACCCATAGTCGCACCTTTGAACCTTTGTACAGGGTCGAGGCTAATAATTCGAGAAACATAAATTGGCCAAATTCGAACACTTGCAGAATTTGTTCCACATCGAAATTGGCATAGAAGTGTTTAGTCTATCGACCTTTAACCGAAAAATACCCATAGTCGCACCTTTGAGCCTTTGTACAGGGTCGAAGCTAATAATTCGAGAAAACATAAATTGGCCAAAGTCGAACACTTGCAGAATTTGTTCCACTCAGAAATTAGCATAGGAGTACTCAGTCTATCGATCTTTAACCGAAAAATACCCATAGTCGCACCTTTGAACCTTTGTACAGGGTCGAGGCTAATAATTCGAGAAACATAAATTGGCCAAATTCGAACACTTGCAGAATTTGTTCCACATCGAAATTGGCATAGAAGTGTTTAGTCTATCGATCTTTAACTGAAAAATACCCATAGTCGCACCTTTGAGCCTTTGTACAGGGTCGAGGCCAGTTATTCGAGAAAACATAAATTGGCCAAAGTCAAAACCTTGCAGAATTTGTTCCACATCGTAATTGGCATAGAAGTGTTTAGTCTATCGATCTTTAACCGAAAAATACCCATAGTCGCACCTTTGAGCCTTTGTACAGGGTCGAGGCTAATAATTCGAAAAATATAAATTGGCCAAAGTCGAACAAGTGCAGAATTTGTTCCACTCAGAAATTAGCATAGAAGTGTTTAGTCTATCGACCTTTAACCGAAAAATATCCATAGTCGCACCTTTGAGCCTTTGTACAGGGTCGATGCTAATAATTCGAGAAAACATAAATTGGCCAAAGTCGAAACCTTGCAGAATTTGTTCCACTCAGAAATTGGCATAGAAGTGTTTAGTTTAACGATCTTTAACTGAAAAATACCCATAGTCGCACCTTTGAGCCTTTGTACAGGGTCGAGGCTAATAATTCGAGAAAACATAAATTGGCCAAAGTCGAACACTTGCAGAATTTGTTCCAAATCGAAATTGGCATAGAAGATATCGATCTTTAACCGAAAAATAACCATAGTCGCACCTTTGAGTCTTTGTACAGGGTCGAGGCTAATAATTCGAGAAAACATAAATTGGCCAAAGTCGAAACCTTGCAGAATTTGTTCCACATCGAAATTAGCATAGAAGTGTTTAGTCCATCGATCTTTAACCGAAAAATACCCATAGTCGCACCTTTGAGCCTTTGTACAGGGTCGAGGCCAGTTATTCGAGAAAACATAAATTGGCCAAAGTCGAAACCTTGCAGAATTTGTTCCACTCAGAAATTGGCATAGAAGTGTTTAGTCTATCGATCTTTAACTGAAAAATACCCATAGTCGCACCTTTGAGCCCTTGTACAGGGTCGAGGCCAGTTATTCGAGAAAACATAAATTGGCCAAAGTCAAAACCTTGCAGAATTTGTTCCACATCGTAATTGGCATAGAAGTGTTTAGTCTATCGATCTTTAACCGAAAAATACCCATAGTCGCACCTTTGAGCCTTTGTACAGGGTCGAGGCTAATAATTCGAAAAATATAAATTGGCCAAAGTCGAACAAGTGCAGAATTTGTTCCACTCAGAAATTAGCATAGAAGTGTTTAGCCTATCGACCTTTAACCGAAAAATACCCATAGTCGCACCTTTGAGCCTTTGTACAGGGTCGATGCTAATAATTCGAGAAAACATAAATTGGCCAAAGTCGAAACCTTGCAGAATTTGTTCCACTCAGAAATTGGCATAGAAGTGTTTAGTTTAACGATCTTTAACTGAAAAATACCCATAGTCGCACCTTTGAGCCTTTGTACATGGTCGAGGCTAATAATTCGAGAAAACATAAATTGGCCAAAGTCGAACACTTGCAGAATTTGTTCCAAATCGAAATTGGCATAGAAGTGTTTAGTCTATCGATCTTTAACCGAAAAATAACCATAGTCGCACCTTTGAGTCTTTGTACAGGGTCGAGGCTAATAATTCGAGAAAACATAAATTGGCCAAAGTCGAAACCTTGCAGAATTTGTTCCACATCGAAATTAGCATAGAAGTGTTTAGTCCATCGATCTTTAACCGATAAATACCCATAGTCGCACCTTTGAGCCTTTGTACAGGGTCGAGGCCAGTTATTCGAGAAAACATAAATTGGCCAAAGTCGAAACCTTGCAGAATTTGTTCCACTCAGAAATTGGCATAGAAGTGTTTAGTCTAACGATCTTTAACTGAAAAATACCCATAGTCGCACCTTTGAGCCTTTGTACAGGGTCGAGGCTAATAATTCGAGAAAACATAAATTTGCCAATGTCGAAACCTTGCAGAATTTGTTCCACTCAGAAATTGGCATAGGAGTGTTTAGTCTAACGATCTTTAACTGAAAAATACCCATAGTCGCACCTTTGAGCCTTTGTACAGGGTCGAGACCAGTTATTCGAGAAAACATAAATTGGCCAAAGTCGAAGCCTTGCAGAATTTGTTCCACTCAGAATTTTTAATAAAATAAAAAATAGTAAATATTAGAATAAAAAATAATAAATATTAGAATAAAAAATAATAAATATTAAAATAAAAATAGTGAATATTAAAATAAAAAATAATAAATATTAGAATAAAAAATAATAAATATTAAAATAAAAAATAGTAAATATTAGAATAGAAAATAATAAATATTAGAATAAAAAATAATAAATATTAAAATAAAAAATAATACATAAGTATTAGAATAAAACATAGTAAATATTAAAATAATAAATATTAAAATAAAAAATATTAAATATTAAAATAAAAAATAGTAAATATTAAAATAAAAAATAGTAAATATTAAAATAAAAAATAATAAATATTAAAATAAAAAATAGTAAATATTAAAATAAAAAATAATAAATATTAGAATAAAAAATAATAAATAATAGAATAAAAAATAGTAAATATTAAAATAAGAAATAATAAATATTAGAATAAATAATAGTAAATATTAAAATAAAAAATAATAAATATTAGACTAAAAAATAGTAAATATTAGAATAGAAAATAATAAATATTAAAATAAAAAATAGAAACTATTAGAATAAAAAATAGTAAATATTAAAATAAAAAATAGTAAAATTAGAATAAAAAATAATAAAAAATAATAAATATTAAAATAAAAATAGCGAATATTAAAATAAAAAATAATAAATATTAGAATAAAAAATAATAAATATTAAAATAAAATATAATAAATATTAGAATAAAAAATAGTAAATATTAAAATAAAAAATAGTAAATATTAGAATAAAAAATAGTAAATATTAAAATAAAAAATAGTAAATATTAAAATAAAAAATAATAAATATTAGAATAAACACTTCTATGCCAATTTCTGAGTGGAACAAATTCTGCAAGGTTTTGACTTTGGCCAATTTATGTTTTCTCGAATAACTGGCCTCGACCCTGTACAAAGGCTCAAAGGTGCGACTATGGGTATTTTTCGGTTAAAGATCGATGGACTAAACACTTCTATGCTAATTTCGATGTGGAACAAATTCTGCAAGGTTTCGACTTTGGCCAATTTATGTTTTCTCGGATTATTAGCCTCGACCCTGTACAAAGACTCAAAGGTGCGACTATGGTTATTTTTCGGTTAAAGATCGATAGACTAAACACTTCTATGCCAATTTCGATTTGGAACAAATTCTGCAAGTGTTCGACTTTGGCCAATTTATGTTTTCTCGAATTATTAGCCTCGACCCTGTACAAAGGCTCAAAGGTGCGACTATGGGTATTTTTCAGTTAAAGATCGTTAAACTAAACACTTCTATGCCAATTTCTGAGTGGAACAAATTCTGCAAGGTTTCGACTTTGGCCAATTTTTACTATTTTTTATTTTAATATTTATTATTTTTTATTCTAATATTTATTATTTTTTATTTTAATATTCACTATTTTTATTTTAATATTTATTATTTTTTATTCTAATATTTATTATTTTTTATTCTAATATTTACTATTTTTTATTTTATTAAATTTCGATGTGGAACAAATTCTGCAAGGCTTCGACTTTGGCCAATTTATGTTTTCTCGAATAACTGGTCTCGACCCTGTACAAAGGCTCAAAGGTGCGACTATGGGTATTTTTCAGTTAAAGATCGTTAGACTAAACACTCCTATGCCAATTTCTGAGTGGAACAAATTCTGCAAGGTTTCGACTTTGGCAAATTTATGTTTTCTCGAATTATTAGCCTCGACCCTGTACAAAGGCTCAAAGGTGCGACTATGGGTATTTTTCAGTTAAAGATCGTTAGACTAAACACTTCTATGCCAATTTCTGAGTGGAACAAATTCTGCAAGGTTTCGACTTTGGCCAATTTATGTTTTCTCGAATAACTGGCCTCGACCCTGTACAAAGGCTCAAAGGTGCGACTATGGGTATTTTTCGGTTAAAGATCGATGGACTAAACACTTCTATGCTAATTTCGATGTGGAACAAATTCTGCAAGGTTTCGACTTTGGCCAATTTATGTTTTCTCGAATTATTAGCCTCGACCCTGTACAAAGACTCAAAGGTGCGACTATGGTTATTTTTCGGTTAAAGATCGATAGACTAAACACTTCTATGCCAATTTCGATTTGGAACAAATTCTGCAAGTGTTCGACTTTGGCCAATTTATGTTTTCTCGAATTATTAGCCTCGACCCTGTACAAAGGCTCAAAGGTGCGACTATGGGTATTTTTCAGTTAAAGATCGTTAAACTAAATACTTCTATGCCAATTTCTGAGTGTAACAAATTCTGCAAGGTTTCGACTTTGGCCAATTTATGTTTTCTCGAATTATTAGCATCGACCCTGTACAAAGGCTCAAAGGTGCGACTATGGGTATTTTTCGGTTAAAGGTCGATAGACTAAACACTTCTATGCTAATTTCTGAGTGGAACAAATTCTGCACTTGTTCGACTTTGGCCAATTTATATTTTTCGAATTATTAGCCTCGACCCTGTACAAAGGCTCAAAGGTGCGACTATGGGTATTTTTCGGTTAAAGATCGATAGACTAAACACTTCTATGCCAATTACGATGTGGAACAAATTCTGCAAGGTTTTGACTTTGGCCAATTTATGTTTTCTCGAATAACTGGCCTCGACCCTGTACAAAGGCCCAAAGGTGCGACTATGGGTATTTTTCAGTTAAAGATCGATAGACTAAACACTTCTATGCCAATTTCTGAGTGGAACAAATTCTGCAAGGTTTCGACTTTGGCCAATTTATGTTTTCTCGAATAACTGGCCTCGACCCTGTACAAAGGCTCAAAGGTGCGACTATGGGTATTTTTCGGTTAAAGATCGATGGACTAAACACTTCTATGCTAATTTCGATGTGGAACAAATTCTGCAAGGTTTCGACTTTGGCCAATTTATGTTTCCTCGAATTATTAGCCTCGACCCTGTACAAAGACTCAAAGGTGCGACTATGGTTATTTTTCGGTTAAAGATCGATAGACTAAACACTTCTATGCCAATTTCGATTTGGAACAAATTCTGCAAGTGTTCGACTTTGGCCAATTTATGTTTTCTCGAATTATTAGCATCGACCCTGTACAAAGGCTCAAAGGTGCGACTATGGGTATTTTTCGGTTAAAGGTCGATAGACTAAACACTTCTATGCTAATTTCTGAGTGGAACAAATTCTGCACTTGTTCGACTTTGGCCAATTTATATTTTTCGAATTATTAGCCTCGACCCTGTACAAAGGCTCAAAGGTGCGACTATGGGTATTTTTCGGGTAAAGATCGTTAAACTAAACACTTCTATGCCAATTTCTGAGTGGAACAAATTCGGCAAGGTTTCGACTTTGGCCAATTTATGTTTTCTCGAATTATTAGCCTCGACCCTGTACAAAGGGTCAAAGGTGGGACTATGGGTATTTTTCGGTTAAAGGTAGATAGACTAAACACTTCTATGCTAATTTCGATGTGGAACAAATTCTGCAAGTGTTCGACTTTGGCCAATTTATGTTTCTCGAATTATTAGCCTCGACCCGGTACAAAGGCTCAAAGGTGCGACTATGGGTATTTTTCGGTTAAAGATCGATAGACTAAACACTTCTATGCCAATTTCTGAGTGGAACAAATTCTGCAAGGTTTCGACTTTGGCAAATTTATGTTTTCTCGAATTATTAGCCTCGACCCTGTACAAAGGCTCAAAGGTGCGACTATGGGTATTTTTCAGTTAAAGATCGTTAAACTAAACACTTCTATGCCAATTTCTGAGTGGAACAAATTCTGCAAGTGTTCAACTTTGGCCAATTTATGTTTCTCGAATTATTAGCCTCGACCCTGTACAAAGGCTCAAAGGTTCGACTATGGGTATTTTTCGGTTAAAGATCGATAGACTAAACACTTCTATGCCAATTTCTGAGTGCAACAAATGCTGCAAGGTTTCGACTTTGGCAATTTTATGTTTCTCGAATTATTAGCCTCGACCCTGTACAAAGGCTCAAAGGTGCGACTATGGGTATTATTCGGTTAAAGATCGATAGACTAAACACTTCTATGCCAATTTCTGAGTGGAACAAATTCTGCAAGGTTTCGACTTTGGCAATTTTATGTTTCTCGAATTATTAGCCTCGACCCTGTACAAAGGCTCAAAGGTGCGACTATGGGTATTATTCGGTTAAAGATCGATAGACTAAACACTTCTATGCCAATTTCGATGTGGAACAAATTCTGCAAGTGTTCGACTTTGGCCAATTTATGTTTCTCGAATTATTAGCCTCGACCCTGTACAAAGGTTCAAAGGTGCGACTATGGGTATTTTTCGGTTAAAGATCGAGACTGAGTACTCCTATGCTAATTTCTGAGTGGAACAAATTCTGCAAGTGTTCGACTTTGGCTAATTTATGTTTTCTCGAATTATTAGCTTCGACCCTGTATAAAGGCTCAAAGGTGCGACTATGGGTATTTTTCAGTTAAAGATCGATAGACTAAACACTTCTATGCCAATTTCGATGTGGAACAAATTCTGCAAGTGTTCGACTTTGGCTAATTTATGTTTTCTCGAATTATTAGCTTCGACCCTGTACAAAGGCTCAAAGGTGCGACTATGGGTATTTTTCGGTTAAAGATCGTTAGACTAAACACTTCTATGCCAATTTCTGAGTGGAACAAATTCTGCAAGGTTTCGACTTTGGCCAATTTATGTTTTCTCGAATAACTGGCCTCGACCCTGTACAAAGGCTCAAAGGTGCGACTATGGGTATTTTTCAGTTAAAGATCGTTAGACTAAACACTTCTATGCCAATTTCTGAGTGGAACAAATTCTGCAAGGTTTCGACTTTGGCCAATTTATGTTTTCTCGAATAACTGGCCTCGACCCTGTACAAAGGCTCAAAGGTGCGACTATGGGTATTTTTCGGTTAAAGATCGATGGACTAAACACTTCTATGCTAAATTCGATGTGGAACAAATTCTGCAAGGTTTCGACTTTGGCCAATTTATGTTTTCTCGAATTATTAGCCTCGACCCTGTACAAAGGCTCAAAGGTGCGACTATGGGTATTTTTCGGTTAAAGATCGATAGACTGAATACTCCTATGCCAATTTATAAGTGGATCAAATTCTGCAAGGTTTCGACTTTGGCCAATTTATGTTTCTCGAATTATTAGCATCGACCCTGTACAAAGGCTCAAAGGTGCGACTATGGGTATTTTTCGGTTAAAGATCGATAGACTGAGTACTCCTATGCTAATTTCTGAGTGGAGTGAAATTGGCATAGAAGTGTTTAGTCTATCGATCTTTAACTGAAAAATACCCATAGTCGCACCTTTGAGCCTTTATACAGGGTCGAAGCTAATAATTCGAGAAAACGTAAATTAGCCAAAGTCGAGCACTTGCAGAATTTGTTCCACTCAGAAATTAGCATAGGAGTACTCAGTCTCGATCTTTAACCGAAAAATACCCATAGTCGCACCTTTGAACCTTTGTACAGGGTCGAGGCTAATAATTCGAGAAACATAAATTGGCCAAAGTCGAACACTTGCAGAATTTGTTCCACATCGAAATTGGCATAGAAGTGTTTAGTCTATCGATCTTTAACCGAATAATACCCATAGTCGCACCTTTGAGCCTTTGTACAGGGTCGAGGCTAATAATTCGAGAAACATAAAATTGCCAAAGTCGAAACCTTGCAGAATTTGTTCCACTCAGAAATTGGCATAGAAGTGTTTAGTCTATCGATCTTTAACCGAATAATACCCATAGTCGCACCTTTGAGCCTTTGTACAGGGTCGAGGCTAATAATTCGAGAAACATAAAATTGCCAAAGTCGAAACCTTGCAGAATTTGTTGCACTCAGAAATTGGCATAGAAGTGTTTAGTCTATCGATCTTTAACCGAAAAATACCCATAGTCGAACCTTTGAGCCTTTGTACAGGGTCGAGGCTAATAATTCGAGAAACATAAATTGGCCAAAGTCGAACACTTGCAGAATTTGTTCCACTCAGAAATTGGCATAGAAGTGTTTAGTTTAACGATCTTTAACTGAAAAATACCCATAGTCGCTCCTTTGAGCCTTTGTACAGGGTCGAGGCTAATAATTCGAGAAAACATAAATTTGCCAAAGTCGAAACCTTGCAGAATTTGTTCCACTCAGAAATTGGCATAGAAGTGTTTAGTCTATCGATCTTTAACCGAAAAATACCCATAGTCGCACCTTTGAGCCTTTGTACCGGGTCGAGGCTAATAATTCGAGAAACATAAATTGGCCAAAGTCGAACACTTGCAGAATTTGTTCCACATCGAAATTAGCATAGAAGTGTTTAGTCTAACGATCTTTAACTGAAAAATACCCATAGTCGCACCTTTGAGCCTTTGTACAGGGTCGAGACCAGTTATTCGAGAAAACATAAATTGGCCAAAGTAGAACACTTGCAGAATTTGTTCCACATCGAAATTTTACATAGAAGTGTTTAGTCTATCGATCTTTAACCGAAAAATACCCATAGTCGCACCTTTGAGCCTTTGTACAGGGTCAAAGCTAATAATTCGAGAAAACATAAATTGGCCAAAGTCGAAACCTTGCAGAATTTGTTCCACTCAGAAATTGGCATAGAAGGGTTTAGTCTAACGATCTTTAACTGAAAAATACCCATAGTCGCACCTTTGAGCCTTTGTACAGGGTCCAGGCTAATAATTCGAGAAAACATAAATTTGCCAAAGTCGAAACCTTGCAGAATTTGTTCCACTCAGAAATTGGCATAGAAGTGTTTAGTCTATCGATCTTTAACCGAAAAATGCCCATAGTCGAACCTTTGAGCCTTTGTACAGGGTCGAGGCTAATAATTCGAGAAACATAAATTGGCCAAAGTCGAACACTTGCAGAATTTGTTCCACTCAGGAATTAGCATAGGAGTACTCAGTCTATCGATCTTTAACCGAAAAATACCCATAGTCGCACCTTTGAACCTTTGTACAGGGTCGAGGCTAATAATTCGAGAAACATAAATTGGCCAAAGTCGAACACTTGCAGAATTTGTTCCACATCGAAATTGGCATAGAAGTGTTTAGTCTATCGATCTTTAACCGAGAAATACCCATAGTCGCACCATTGAGCCTTTGTACAGGGTCGAAGCTAATAATTCGAGAAAACATAAATTGGCCAAAGTCGAAACCTTGCAGAATTTGTTCCACTCAGAAATTATCATAGGAGTACTCAGTCTATCGATCTTTAACCGAAAAATACCCATAGTCGCACCTTTGAACTTTTGTACAGGGTCGAGGCTAATAATTCGAGAAACATAAATTGGCCAAATTAGAACACTTGCAGAATTTGTTCCACGTCGAAATTGGCATAGAAGTGTTTAGTCTATCGACCTTTAACCGAAAAATACCCATAGTCGCACCTTTGAGCCTTTGTACAGGGTCGAAGCTAATAATTCGAGAAAACATAAATTGGCCAAAGTCGAACACTTGCAGAATTTGTTCCACTCAGAAATTAGCATAGGAGTACTCAGTCTATCGATCTTTAACCGAAAAATACCCATAGTCGCACCTTTGAACCTTTGTAAAGGGTCGAGGCTAATAATTCGAAAAATATAAATTGGCCAAAGTCGAACAAGTGCAGAATTTGTTCCACTCAGAAATTAGCGTAGAAGTGTTTAGTCTATCGACCTTTAACCGAAAAATACCCATAGTCGCACCTTTGAGCCTTTGTACAGGGTCGATGCTAATAATTCGAGAAACATAAATTGGCCAAAGTCGAACACTTGCAGAATTTGTTCCACATCGAAATTGGTATAGAAGTGTTTAGTCTATCGATCTTTAACCGAAAAATACCCATAGTCGCACCTTTGAGCCTTTGTACAGGGTCGAGGCTAATAATTCGAGAAAACATAAATTGGCCAAAGTCGAACACTTGCAGAATTTGTTCCAAATCGAAATTGGCATAGAAGTGTTTAGTCTATCGATCTTTAACCGAAAAATACCCATAGTCGAACCTTTGAGCCTTTGTACAGGGTCGAGGCTAATAATTCGAGAAAACATAAATTGGCCAAAGTCGAAACCTTGCAGAATTTGTTCCACATCGAAATTGGCATAGAAGTGTTTAGTCTATCGATCTTTAACCGAAAAATACCCATAGTCGCACCTTTGAGCCTTTGTACAGGGTCGAGGCTAATAATTCGAGAAAACATAAATTGGCCAAAGTCGAACACTTGCAGAATTTGTTCCAAATCGAAATTGGCATAGAAGTGTTTAGTCTATCGATCTTTAACCGAAAAATACCCATAGTCGCACCTTTGAGCCTTTGTACAGGGTCGAGGCCAGTTATTCGAGAAAACATAAATTGGCCAAAGTCGAAACCTTGCAGAATTTGTTCCACTCAGAAATTGGCATAGAAGTGTTTAGTCTAACGATCTTTAACCGAAAAATACCCATAGTCGCACCTTTGAGCCTTTGTACAGGGTCGAAGCTAATAATTCGAGAAAACATAAATTAGCCAAAGTCGAACACTTGCAGAATTTGTTCCACTCAGAAATTAGCATAGGAGTACTCAGTCTCGATCTTTAACCGAAAAATACCCATAGTCGCACCTTTGAACCTTTGTACAGGGTCGAGGCTAATAATTCGAGAAACATAAATTGGCCAAAGTCGAACACTTGCAGAATTTGTTCCACATCGAAATTGGCATAGAAGTGTTTAGTCTATCGATCTTTAACTGAAAAATACCCATAGTCGCACCTTTGAGCCTTTATACAGGGTCGAAGCTAATAATTCGAGAAAACGTAAATTAGCCAAAGTCGAGCACTTGCAGAATTTGTTCCACTCAGAAATTAGCATAGGAGTACTCAGTCTCGATCTTTAACCGAAAAATACCCATAGTCGCACCTTTGAACCTTTGTACAGGGTCGAGGCTAATAATTCGAGAAACATAAATTGGCCAAAGTCGAACACTTGCAGAATTTGTTCCACATCGAAATTGGCATAGAAGTGTTTAGTCTATCGATCTTTAACCGAATAATACCCATAGTCGCACCTTTGAGCCTTTGTACAGGGTCGAGGCTAATAATTCGAGAAACATAAAATTGCCAAAGTCGAAACCTTGCAGAATTTGTTCCACTCAGAAATTGGCATAGAAGTGTTTAGTCTATCGATCTTTAACCGAATAATACCCATAGTCGCACCTTTGAGCCTTTGTACAGGGTCGAGGCTAATAATTCGAGAAACATAAAATTGCCAAAGTCGAAACCTTGCAGAATTTGTTGCACTCAGAAATTGGCATAGAAGTGTTTAGTCTATCGATCTTTAACCGAAAAATACCCATAGTCGAACCTTTGAGCCTTTGTACAGGGTCGAGGCTAATAATTCGAGAAACATAAATTGGCCAAAGTCGAACACTTGCAGAATTTGTTCCACTCAGAAATTGGCATAGAAGTGTTTAGTTTAACGATCTTTAACTGAAAAATACCCATAGTCGCTCTTTTGAGCCTTTGTACAGGGTCGAGGCTAATAATTCGAGAAAACATAAATTTGCCAAAGTCGAAACCTTGCAGAATTTGTTCCACTCAGAAATTGGCATAGAAGTGTTTAGTCTATCGATCTTTAACCGAAAAATACCCATAGTCGCACCTTTGAGCCTTTGTACCGGGTCGAGGCTAATAATTCGAGAAACATAAATTGGCCAAAGTCGAACACTTGCAGAATTTGTTCCACATCGAAATTAGCATAGAAGTGTTTAGTCTATCTACCTTTAACCGAAAAATACCCATAGTCGCACCTTTGACCCTTTGTACAGGGTCGAGGCTAATAATTCGAGAAAACATAAATTGGCCAAAGTCGAAACCTTGCCGAATTTGTTCCACTCAGAAATTGGCATAGAAGTGTTTAGTTTAACGATCTTTAACTGAAAAATACCCATAGCCGCACCTTTGAGCCTTTGTACAGGGTCGGGACCAGTTATTCGAGAAAACATAAATTGGCCAAAGTCGAAACCTTGCAGAATTTGATCCACTTATAAATTGGCATAGGAGTATTCAGTCTATCGATCTTTACCCGAAAAATACCCATAGTCGCACCTTTGAACCTTTGTACAGGGTCGAGGCTAATAATTCGAGAAAACATAAATTGGCCAAAGTCGAAACCTTGCAGAATTTGTTCCACTCAGAAATTGGCATAGAAGGGTTTAGTCTAACGATCTTTAACTGAAAAATACCCATAGTCGCACCTTTGAGCCTTTGTACAGGGTCGAGGCTAATAATTCGAGAAAACATAAATTTGCCAAAGTCGAAACCTTGCAGAATTTGTTCCACTCAGAAATTGGCATAGAAGTGTTTAGTCTATCGATCTTTAACCGAAAAATACCCATAGTCGAACCTTTGAGCCTTTGTACAGGGTCGAGGCAATAATTCGAGAAACATAAATTGGCCAAAGTCGAACACTTGCAGAATTTGTTCCACTCAGAAATTAGCATAGGAGTACTCAGTCTATCGATCTTTAACCGAAAAATACCCATAGTCGCACCTTTGAACCTTTGTACAGGGTCGAAGCTAATAAATCCAGAAAACATAAATTGGCCAAAGTCGAAACCTTGCAGAATTTGTTCCACTCAGAAATTATCATAGAAGTACTCAGTCTATCGATCTTTAACCGAAAAATACCCATAGTCGCACCTTTGAACCTTTGTACAGGGTCGAGGCTAATAATTCGAGAAACATAAATTGGCCAAATTCGAACACTTGCAGAATTTGTTCCACATCGAAATTGGCATAGAAGTGTTTAGTCTATCGACCTTTAACCGAAAAATACCCATAGTCGCACCTTTGAGCCTTTGTACAGGGTCGAAGCTATTAATTCGAGAAAACATAAATTGGCCAAAGTCGAACACTTGCAGAATTTGTTCCACTCAGAAATTAGCATAGGAGTACTCAGTCTATCGATCTTTAACCGAAAAATACCCATAGTCGCACCTTTGAACCTTTGTACAGGGTCGAGGCTAATAATTCGAGAAACATAAATTGGCCAAATTCGAACACTTGCAGAATTTGTTCCACATCGAAATTGGCATAGAAGTGTTTAGTCTATCGATCTTTAACTGAAAAATACCCATAGTCGCACCTTTGAGCCTTTGTACAGGGTCGAGGCCAGTTATTCGAGAAAACATAAATTGGCCAAAGTCAAAACCTTGCAGAATTTGTTCCACATCGTAATTGGCATAGAAGTGTTTAGTCTATCGATCTTTAACCGAAAAATACCCATAGTCGCACCTTTGAGCCTTTGTACAGGGTCGAGGCTAATAATTCGAAAAATATAAATTGGCCAAAGTCGAACAAGTGCAGAATTTGTTCCACTCAGAAATTAGCATAGAAGTGTTTAGTCTATCGACCTTTAACCGAAAAATACCCATAGTCGCACCTTTGAGCCTTTGTACAGGGTCGAGGCTAATAATTCGAGAAAACATAAATTGGCCAAAGTCGAACGTCGCACCTTTGAGTCTTTGTACAGGGTCGAGGCTAATAATTCGAGAAAACATAAATTGGCCAAAGTCGAAACCTTGCAGAATTTGTTCCACATCGAAATTAGCATAGAAGTGTTTAGTCCATCGATCTTTAACCGAAAAATACCCATAGTCGCACCTTTGAGCCTTTGTACAGGGTCGAGGCCGGTTATTCGAGAAAACATAAATTGGCCAAAGTCGAAACCTTGCAGAATTTGTTCCACTCAGAAATTGGCATAGAAGTGTTTAGTCTAACGATCTTTAACCGAGAAATACCCATAGTCGCACCTTTGAGCCTTTGTACAGAGTCGAAGCTAATAATTCGAGAAAACATAAATTAGCCAAAGTCGAACACTTGCAGAATTTGTTCCACTCAGAAATTGGCATAGAAGTGTTTAGTCTAACGATCTTTAACTGAAAAATACCCATAGTCGCACCTTTGAGCCTTTGTACAGGGTCGAGGCTAATAATTCGAGAAAACATAAATTTGCCAAAGTCGAAACCTTGCAGAATTTGTTCCACTCAGAAATTATCATAGGAGTACTCAGTCTATCGATCTTTAACCGAAAAATACCCATAGTCGCACCTTTGAACCTTTGTACAGGGTCGAGGCTAATAATTCGAGAAACATAAATTGGCCAAATTCGAACACTTGCAGAATTTGTTCCACATCGAAATTGGCAGAGAAGTGTTTAGTCTATCGACCTTTAACCGAAAAATACCCATAGTCGCACCTTTGAGCCTTTGTACAGGGTCGAAGCTAATAATTCGAGAAAACATAAATTGGCCAAAGTCGAACACTTGCAGAATTTGTTCCACTCAGAAATTAGCATAGGAGTACTCAGTCTATCGATCTTTAACCGAAAAATACCCATAGTCGCACCTTTGAACCTTTGTACAGGGTCGAGGCTAATAATTCGAGAAACATAAATTGGCCAAATTCGAACACTTGCAGAATTTGTTCCACATCGAAATTGGCATAGAAGTGTTTAGTCTATCGATCTTTAACTGAAAAATACCCATAGTCGCACCTTTGAGCCTTTGTACAGGGTCGAGGCCAGTTATTCGAGAAAACATAAATTGGCCAAAGTCAAAACCTTGCAGAATTTGTTCCACATCGTAATTGGCATAGAAGTGTTTAGTCTATCGATCTTTAACCGAAAAATACCCATAGTCGGACCTTTGAGCCTTTGTACAGGGTCGAGGCTAATAATTCGAAAAATATAAATTGGTTAAAGTCGAACAAGTGCAGAATTTGTTCCACTCAGAAATTAGCATAGAAGTGTTTAGTCTATCGACCTTTAACCGAAAAATACCCATAGTCGCACCTTTGAGCCTTTGTACAGGGTCGATGCTAATAATTCGAGAAACATAAATTGGCCAAAGTCGAACACTTGCAGAATTTGTTCCACATCGAAATTGGCATAGAAGTGTTTAGTCTATCGATCTTTAACCGAAAAATAACCATAGTCGCACCTTTGAGTCTTTGTACAGGGTCGAGGCTAATAATTCGAGAAAACATAAATTGGCCAAAGTCGAAACCTTGCAGAATTTGTTCCACATCGAAATTAGCATAGAAGTGTTTAGTCCATCGATCTTTAACCGAAAAATACCCATAGTCGCACCTTTGAGCCTTTGTACAGGGTCGAGGCCAGTTATTCGAGAAAACATAAATTGGCCAAAGTCGAAACCTTGCAGAATTTGTTCCACTCAGAAATTGGCATAGAAGTGTTTAGTCTAACGATCTTTAACCGAGAAATACCCATAGTCGCACCTTTGAGCCTTTGTACAGGGTCGAAGCTAATAATTCGAGAAAACATAAATTAGCCAAAGTCGAACACTTGCAGAATTTGTTCCACTCAGAAATTGGCATAGAAGTGTTTAGTCTAACGATCTTTAACTGAAAAATACCCATAGTCGCACCTTTGAGCCTTTGTACAGTGTCGAGGCTAATAATTCGAGAAAACATAAATTTGCCAAAGTCGAAACCTTGCAGAATTTGTTCCACTCAGAAATTGGCATAGGAGTACTCAGTCTATCGATCTTTAACCGAAAAATACCCATAGTCGCACCTTTGAGCCTTTGTACAGGGTCGAGGCTAATAATTCGAGAAACATAAATTGGCCAAAGTCGAACACTTGCAGAATTTGTTCCACATCGAAATTGGCATAGAAGTGTTTAGTCTATCGATCTTTAACCGAAAAGAACCCATAGTCGCACCTTTGAACCTTTGTACAGGGTCGAGGCTAATAATTCGAGAAAACATAAATTGGCCAAAGTCGAACACTTGCAGAATTTGGTCCACTCAGAAATTAGCATAGGAGTACTCAGTCAATCGATCTTTAACCGAAAAATACCCATAGTCGCACCTTTGAACCTTTGTACAGGGTCGAGGCTAATAATTCGAGAAACATAAATTGGCCAAAGTCGAACACTTGCAGAATTTGTTCCACTCAGAAATTAGCATAGGAGTACTCAGTCTATCGATCTTTAACCGAAAAATACCCATAGTCGCACCGTTGAACCTTTGTACAGGGTCGAGGCTAATAATTCGAGAAACATAAATTCGCCAAAGTCGAACACTTGCAGAATTTGTTCCACATCGAAATTGGCATAGAAGTGTTTAGTCTATCGATCTTTAACCGAGAAATACCCATAGTCGCACCTTTGAGCCTTTGTACAGGGTCGAGGCTAATAATTCGAGAAAACATAAATTGGCCAAAGTCGAAACCTTGCAGAATTTGTTCCACTCAGAAATTGGCATAGAAGTGTTTAGTTTAACGATCTTTAACTGAAAAATACCCATAGTCGCACCTTTGAGCCTTTGTACAGGGTCGAGGCTAATAATTCGAGAAACATAAATTGGCCAAAGTCGAACACTTGCAGAATTTGTTCCACATCGAAATTGGCATAGAAGTGTTTAGTCTATCGATCTTTAACCGAAAAATACCCATAGTCGCACCTTTGAGCCTTTGTACAGGGTCGAAGCTAATAATTCGAGAAAACATAAATTGGCCAAAGTCGAAACCTTGCAGAATTTGTTCCACTCAGAAATTATCCATAGGAGTACTCAGTCTATCGATCTTTAACCGAAAAATACCCATAGTCGCACCTTTGAACCTTTGTACAGGGTCGAGGCTAATAATTCGAGAAACATAAATTGGCCAAATTCGAACACTTGCAGAATTTGTTCCACATCGAAATTGGCATAGAAGTGTTTAGTCTATCGACCTTTAACCGAAAAATACCCATAGTCGCACCTTTGAGCCTTTGTACAGGGTCGAAGCTAATAATTCGAGAAAACATAAATTGGCCAAAGTCGAACACTTGCAGAATTTGTTCCACTCAGAAATTAGCATAGGAGTACTCAGTCTATCGATCTTTAACCGAAAAATACCCATAGTCGCACCTTTGAACCTTTGTACAGGGTCGAGGCTAATAATTCGAGAAACATAAATTGGCCAAATTCGAACACTTGCAGAATTTGTTCCACATCGAAATTGGCATAGAAGTGTTTAGTCTATCGATCTTTAACTGAAAAATACCCATAGTCGCACCTTTGAGCCTTTGTACAGGGTCGAGGCCAGTTATTCGAGAAAACATAAATTGGCCAAAGTCAAAACCTTGCAGAATTTGTTCCACATCGTAATTGGCATAGAAGTGTTTAGTCTATCGATCTTTAACCGAAAAATACCCATAGTCGCACCTTTGAGCCTTTGTACAGGGTCGAGGCTAATAATTCGAAAAATATAAATTGGCCAAAGTCGAACAAGTGCAGAATTTGTTCCACTCAGAAATTAGCATAGAAGTGTTTAGTCTATCGACCTTTAACCGAAAAATACCCATAGTCGCACCTTTGAGCCTTTGTACAGGGTCGAGGCTAATAATTCGAGAAAACATAAATTGGCCAAAGTCGAACACTTGCAGAATTTGTTCCAAATCGAAATTGGCATAGAAGTGTTTAGTCTATCGATCTTTAACCGAAAAATACCCATAGTCGCACCTTTGAGCCTTTATACAGGGTCGAGGCCAGTTATTCGAGAAAAAAAATCTTCGGAAAAATAATTTTTTTAAGGAAACTATTTTTTTCGATAATTTTAAAAATCTTTGGAAAAAAAGATTTTTTGAAACATTTCTTTGAAAAATAATTTTTAAAGATTTTTTGGAAAAACAATTTATTTCGATAATTTTATAAAATCTTTGAAGAAAATAAGATTTTTGGAAAATATTTGGAAAATTAATTTTTTAAACATTCCTTGGAAAAAATAAACTTTTTAAAGTTCTGTCTGAAAAAAAGATTTTTGGAAAATAAAATTTCTTGAAAAAATAATTTTTGTAAGATTGAAAAATAATTTTTTAAACATTTCTTGGAAAATATAATTTTTTTAAATTTTTTTTGGAAATTTCTTAATTTTTTATTACAAATATTTATTTTCTAAAAAATAATTTTTTCGGACAAAATTTTGAAAAATAACATCTTTGGAGAAAAAAGATTTTTCCATCGGCCCTACCCCGACGCATCACCGGCCACCGCTGGATCGAATAAAAGCCGCTCGAAGCCCTAGGAACAGCAGAGTTTGCCGCCGACTCTCAAACCACCCTACTTGCTTCGCCTACTGCTTTGTCGGGTTTGGGTTTGGGTTTGTTCAAAATTATCGCGACGTACGATAAAATCATAAAATCATAAAAAAATTCAAGCTATAACTTCCTAATACTAATGCTAGAAGCGTCGAGTTTGGCTCATTTGAAAGGGCTTGTTCGGGTTTGGGTTTGTTCGGGTTTGTTCAAAATTATCGAAAAAAATTTTTTTAACAAAAATTTATTTTCTAAAAAATATTTTTTTTGGAGAAAATTTTGATAGAAGTAAAATCTTTGGAAAAAAAGATTGAAGAAAATATTTATATCGAAAATTAATTTTTAAACATTGCAAAAATTTTTTTTAAAGATTTTGTGAAAAAAATTTTTATTCGATAATTTTGAAAAAATAAATTTTGGAAATTTATTCGGAAAAATAATTTTTTTAAGGAAACTATTTTTTTCGATAATTTTAAAAATCTTTGGAAATAAAGATTTTTTGAAACATTTCTTGGAAAAATAATTTTTTAAAGATTTTTTGGAAAAAATATTCTTTTGATAAAATTTTGAAAAATAAAATCTTTGGAGAAAAAAGATTTTTGGAAAATATTTCGAAAATTAATTTTTTAAACATTCCTTGGAAAAAATACATTTTTTAAAGGGTTTGATCGGGTTTGTCGAGTTTGTTCGGGTTTGTTCGGGTTTGTTCGGGTTTGTCGGGCTTGTTCGGGTTTGTCGGGTTTGTTCGGGTTTGGGTTTGTTCAAAATTATCGCGACGAGTACAATACGATAAAATCATAAAATCATAAAAAAATTCAAGCTATAACTTCCTTAATACTAATGCTACTAGACCCATCGAGTTTGGGCTCATTTAAAAGGGCTTGTTCGGGTTTGTTCGTTTTTGTCGGGTTTGTTCGGGTTTGTCGGGTTTGTTCGGGTTTGGGTTTGTTCGTGTTTGTGTGTTCAAAATTATCGAATAAAATTGTTTTAACAAAAATTTATTTTCTAAAAAGTATTTTTTTTGGAGAAAATTTTGATAGAAGTAAAATCTAATTTTATAAAATCTTTGAAGAAAAAAGATTTCTTGGAACATTCCTTGGAAAAAAGAAACTTTTTAAATGGTTTGTTCGGGTTGTTCGGTCTTTGAAAAAAAGATTTTTGGAAAATATTTGGAAAATAAATTTTTTAAAAATTTCTTGAAAAAATAGTTTTTTTAAGATTTTTTGGAAAAACAATTTTTTTCGATAATTTTAATAAATCTGAAAAAAAAGATTTTTTGAAAAATAATTTTTTAAACATTTCTTGGAAAAAATAATTTTTTTAAATATTTTTTGGAAATTTCTTAATTTTTTATTACAAATATTTATTTTCTAAAAAATAATTTTTTCGGACAAAATTTTGAAAAATAACATCTTTGGAGAAAAAAGATTTTTCCATCGGCCCTACCCCGACGCATGACCGGCCACCGTTGGATCGAATAAAAGCCGCTCGAAGCGAAACTTACGTTTTTAACCTTTAACGCATTAACTTAAATACAAGTTTAAAAATTTAAATAACGATCGTCTGAAGTGTATATAAGTAATTTTAGAAGTCACGCAAAATATAAATAAATCCCCTACAGAATGCATATAATATTATATTGCATATTGCAATCATAGGACCACGGATGATGACGTCACGTCACAAGACAGCGCTTTGTCCTTGTTTTCTAGGAGTTGTTGATTGTACTCGTCGCGATAATTTTGAACAAACCCGAACAAACCCGAACAAACCCGAACAAACCCGAACAAACCCGACAAACCCGAACAAACCCTTTAAAAAATTTATTTTTTCCAAAGAATGTTTAAAAAATTAATTTTCGAAACATTTTCCAAAAATCTTTTTTTCTTCAAAGATTTTTTTTCAAAATTATCGAAAAGAATATTTTTTCAAAAAATATTTAAAAAAATTATTTTTTCCAAGAAATGTTTAAAAAATTATTTTTCAAAAATCTTTTTTTTTCCATAGATTTTATAAATTATCGAAAAAAATTATTTTTCCAAAAAATCTTAAAAAATTATTTTTTCCAAGGAATGTTTAAAAATTATTTTTCGAAATATTTTCCAAAAATCTTTTTTCTCCAAAGATTTTATTTTTCAAAATTTTATCAAAAGAATATTTTTTCAAAAAAATCTTTAAAAAATTATTTTTCCAAGAAATGTTTCAAAAAATCTTTTTTTCCAAAGATTTTTAAAATTAGTTTCCGAAGATTTTTTTTTTATTTCAACAATTTTCTCCAAAAAAAATTTCCAAAATTTATTTTTTCAAAATTATCGAAAAAAAATTTTTTTTCACAAAATCTTTAAAAAATTTTTTTTCACAAAATCTTTAAAAAATATTTTTTTAAATGTTTAAAAATTAATTTTTGATATAAATATTTTCTTCAATCTTTTTTTCCAAAGATTTTACTTCTATCAAAATTTTCTCCAAAAAAAATATTTTTTAGAAAATAAATTTTTGTTAAAAAAAATTTTTTCGATAATTTTGAACAAACCCAAACCCGACAAACCCGAACAAACCCGACAAACCCGAACAAACCCGAACAAGCCCGACAAACCCGAACAAACCCTTTAAAAAATGTATTTTTTCCAAGGACTGTTTAAAAAATTAATTTTCGAAATATTTTCCAAAAATCTTTTTTTCTTCAAAGATTTTATAAAATTATCGCAAAAAACTGTTTTTCCAAAAAATCTTAAAAAATTATTTTTCGAAATATTTTCCAATAATCTTTTTCCTCCAAAGATTTTATTTTTCAAAAGAATATTTTTTCCAAAAAATCTTTAATAAATTATTTTCCAAAAAAACTTTTTTTCCAAAAAATTATAATAATAAATATTAAAATAAAAAATAGTAAATAATAAAATAAAAAAATAGTAAATATTAGAATAAAAAATAATAAATATTAAAATAAAAAATAATAAATATTAAAATAAAAAATAGTAAATATTAGAATAAAAAATAATAAATATAGAATAAAAAATAATAAATATTAAAATAAGAAATAGTAAATAATAAAATAAAAAATAGTAAATATTAGAATAAAAAATAATAAATATTAAAATTAAAAATAATAAATATTAAAATGAAAAATAATAAATATTAGAATAAAAAATAATAAATATTGAAATAAAAAATAGTAAATATTAAAATAAAAAATAGTAAATATTAAAATAAAAAATAGTAAATATTAGAATAAAAAATATTAAATATTAAAATAAAAAATAGTAAATATTAGAATAAATAATAATAAATATTAAAATAAAAAATAACAAATATTAGAATAAAAAATATTAAATATTAAAATAAAAAATAGTAAAATTAGAATGAAAAATAGTAAATATTAAAATAAAAAATAATAAATATTAGAATAAAAAATAATAAATATTAAAATAAGATTTTTGGAAAATATTATTTTAATATTTATTATTTTTTATTCTAATATTTATTATTTTTTATTTTAATAATTACTATTTTTCATTCTAATTTTACTATTTTTTATTTTAATATTTACTATTTTTTATTTCAATATTCGGGATTAGCATAGAAGTGTTTAGTCTATCGACCTTTAACCGAAAAAAACCCATAGTCGCACCTTTGAACCTTTGTACAGGGTCGAGGCTAATAATTCGAGAAAACATAAATTGGCCAAAGTAGAAACCTTGCGGAATTTGTTCCACATCGGGATTAGCATAGAAGTGTTTAGTCTATCGACCTTTAACCGAAAAATACCCATAGACTCACCTTTGAGCCTTTGTACAGGGTCGCGGCTAATAATTCGAGAAAACATAAATTGGCCAAAGTCGAAACCTTGCAGAATTTGTTCCACTCAGAAATTAGCATAGAAGTGTTTAGTCTATCGACCTTTAACCGAAAAATACCCATAGTCGCACCTTTGAGCCTTTGTACAGGGTCGAGGCTAATAATTCGAAAAATATAAATTGGCCAAAGTCGAACACTTGCAGAATTTGTTCCACTCAGAAATTAGCATAGGAGTATTCAGTCTATCGACCTTTAACTGAAAAATACCCATAGTCGCACCTTTGAGCATTTGTACAGGGTCGAGACCAGTTATTCGAGAAAACATAAATTGGCCAAAGTCGAAACCTTGCAGAATTTGTTCCACTCAGAAATTGGAATAGAAGTGTTTAGTCTAACGATCTTTAACTGAAAAATACCCATAGTCGCACCTTTGAGCCTTTGTACAGGGTCGACACCAGTTATTCGAGAAAACATAAATTGGCCAAAGTCGAAGCCTTGCAGAATTTGTTCCACTCAGAAATTGGCATAGAAATGTTTAGTCTAACGATCTTTAACTGAAAAATACCCATAGTCGCACCTTTGAGCTTTTGTACAGGGTCGAGACCAGTTATTCGAGAAAACATAAATTGGCCAAAGTCGAAGCCTTGCAGAATTTGTTCCACATCGAAATTGGCATAGAAGTGTTTAGTCTATCGATCTTTAAACGAAAAATACCCATAGTCGCACCTTTGAGCCTTTGTAAAGGGTCGAGGCTAATAATTCGAGAAAACATAAATTGGCCAAAGTCGAAACCTTGCAGAATTTGTTCCACTCAGAAATTAGCATAGAAGTGTTTAGTCTATCGACCTTTAACCGAAAAAAACCCATAGTCGCACCTTTGAGCCTTTGTAAAGGGTCGAGGCTAATAATTCGAAAAATATAAATTGGCCAAAGTCGAACACGTGCAGAATTTGTTCCACTCAGAAATTAGCATAGGAGTACTCAGTCTATCGATCTTTAACCGAAAAATACCCATAGTCGCACCTTTGAACCTTTGTACAGGGTCGAGGCTAATAATTCGAGAAAACATAAATTGGCCAAAGTCGAAACCTTGCGGAATTTGTTCCACATCGGAATTAGCATAGAAGTGTTTAGTCTATCGACCTTTAACCGAAAAAAACCCATAGTCGCACCTTTGAACCTTTGTACAGGGTCGAGGCTAATAATTCGAGAAAACATAAATTGGCCAAAGTAGAAACCTTGCGGAATTTGTTCCACATCGGGATTAGCATAGAAGTGTTTAGTCTATCGACCTTTAACCGAAAAATACCCATAGACTCACCTTTGAGCCTTTGTACAGGGTCGCGGCTAATAATTCGAGAAAACATAAATTGGCCAAAGTCGAAACCTTGCAGTATTTGTTCCACTCAGAAATTAGCATAGAAGTGTTTAGTCTATCGACCTTTAACCGAAAAATACCCATAGTCGCACCTTTGAGCCTTTGTACAGGGTCGAGGCTAATAATTCAAAAAATATAAATTGGCCAAAGTCGAACACTTGCAGAATTTGTTCCACTCAGAAATTAGCATAGGAGTATTCAGTCTATCGACCTTTAACTGAAAAATACCCATAGTCGCACCTTTGAGCATTTGTACAGGGTCGAGACCAGTTATTCGAGAAAACATAAATTGGCCAAAGTCGAAATCTTGCAGAATTTTTTCCACTCAGAAATTGGAATAGAAGTGTTTAGTCTAACGATCTTTAACTGAAAAATACCCATAGTCGCACCTTTGAGCCTTTGTACAGGGTCGAGACCAGTTATTCGAGAAAACATAAATTGGCCAAAGTCGAAGCCTTGCAGAATTTGTTCCACTCAGAAATTGGCATAGAAGTGTTTAGTCTAACGATCTTTAACTGAAAAATACCCATAGTCGCACCTTTGAGCTTTTGTACAGGGTCGAGACCAGTTATTCGAGAAAACATAAATTTGCCTAAGTCGAACACTTGCAGAATTTGTTCCACATCGAAATTGGCATAGAAGTGTTTAGTCTATCGATCTTTAAACGAAAAATACCCATAGTCGCACCTTTGAGCCTTTGTAAAGGGTCGAGGCTAATAATTCGAGAAAACATAAATTGGCCAAAGTCGAAACCTTGCAGAATTTGTTCCACTCAGAATTTTTAATAAAATAAAAAATAGTAAATATTAGAATAAAAAATAATAAATATTAGAATAAAAAATAATAAATATTAAACTAAAAATAGTGAATATTAAAATAAAAAATAATAAATATTAGAATAAAAAATAGTAAAATTAGAATAAAAAATAATAAATATTAGAATAAAAAATAATAAATATTAAAATAAAAATAGCGAATATTAAAATAAAAAATAATAAATATTAGAATAAAAAATAATAAATATTAAAATAAAAAATAATAAATATTATAATAAAAAATTGTAAATATTAAAATAAAAAATAGTAAATATTACAATAAAAAATAGTAAATATTAAAATAAAAAATAATAAATATTAAAATAAAAAATAGTAAATATTAAAATAAAAAATAGTAAATATTAGAATAGAAAATAATAAATTTAAAATAAAAAAAAATAAATATTAGAATAAAAAATAATAAATATTAAAATAAGATTTTTGGAAAATATTTCGAAAATTAATTTCTTGGAAAAATGATTTTTTAAAGATTTTTTGGAAAAACTATTTTTTTCGATAATTTTAAAAAATCTTTGGAAAAAAAGATATTTCGAAAATTAATTTTTTAAACATTCCTTGGAAAAAATACATTTTTTAAAGGGTTTGTTCGGGTTTGTCGAGTTTGTTCGGGTTTGTCGGGTTTGTTCGGGTTGGTCGGGTTTGTTCGGGTTTGTCGGGCTTGTTCGGGTTTGTTCGGGTTTGTCGGGTTTGGGTTTGTTCGGGTTTGTTCAAAATTATCGCGACGAGTACAATACGATAAAATCATAAAAAAATTCAAGCTATAACTTCCTTAATACTAATGCTAGACCCATCGAGTTTGGGCTCATTTGAAAGGGCTTGTTCGGGTTCGTCGGGTTTGTTCGGGTTTGGGTTTGTTCGGGTGTGTTAAAAATTATCGAAAAAAAATTGTTTAACAAAAATTTATTTTCTAAAAAATATTTTTTTAACAAAAATTTATTTCTAAAAATATTTTTTTTTGGAGAAAATTTTGATAGAAGTAAAATCTAATTTTATAAAATCTTTGAAGAAAAAAAAATTTTTGGAAGATATTTCGAAAATTAATTTCATTCCATCATTCCTTGAAACATTCCTTGGAAAAAATAAACTTTTTAAAGGGTTTGTTCGGGTTGTTCGGTCTTTGAAAAAAAGAGTTTTGGAAAATATTTGGAAAATAAATTTTTTAAAAATTTCTTGAAAAAATAATTTTTTTTAAGATTTTTTGGAGAAACAATTTTTTTCGATAATTTTAAAAAATCTGGAAAAAAAAAGATTTTTTGAAAAATAATTTTTTAAACATTTCTTGAAAAAAAATAATTTTTTTTTAAATATTTTTTGCAAATTTCTTAATTTTTTATTACAAAAATTTATTTTCTAAAAAATAATTTTTTCGGACAAAATTTTGAAAAATAACATCTTTGGAGAAAAAAGATTTTTCCATCGGCCCTACCTCGAATAAAAGCCGTTCGAAGCCCTAGGAACAGCAGAGTTTGCCGCCGACTCTCAAACCACCCTACTTGCTTCGCCGACTGCTTTGTCGGGTTTGTTCGGGTTTGTTAAAAATTATCGCGACGAGTACAATACGATAAAATCATAAAATTCAAGCTATAACTTCCTTAATACTAATGCTAGACCCGTCGAGTTTGGGCTCATTTGTAAGGGCTTGTTCGGGTTTGTCGGGTTTGTTCGGGTTTATGTTTGTTCAAAATTATCGAAAAAAAAATTTTTTAACAAAAATTTATTTTCTAAAAAATATTTTTTTTTGAGAAAATTTTGATAGAGTAAAATCTTTGGAAAAAAAGATTGAAGAAAATATTTATATCGAAAATTAATTTTTAAACATTGGAAAGAAATTTTTTTTTTAAAGATTTTGTGAAAAAAAAATTTTTTTCGATAATTTTGAAAAAATAAATTTTGGAAATTTTTTTTGGAGAAATGTTGAAATAAAAAAAATCTTCGGAAAAATAATTTTTTTAAGGAAACTATTTTTTTCGATAATTTTAAAAATCTTTGGAAAAAAAGATTTTTTGAAACATTTCTTTGAAAAATAATTTTTAAAGATTTTTTGGAAAAACAATTTATTTCGATAATTTTATAAAATCTTTGAAGAAAATAAGATTTTTGGAAAATATTTGGAAAATTAATTTTTTAAACATTCCTTGGAAAAAATAAACTTTTTAAAGTTCTGTCTGAAAAAAAGATTTTTGGAAAATAAATTTTTTAAAAATTTCTTGAAAAAATAATTTTTTTAAGATTGAAAAATAATTTTTTAAACATTTCTTGGAAAATATAATTTTTTTAAATATTTTTTGGAAATTTCTTAATTTTTTATTACAAATATTTATTTTCTAAAAAATAATTTTTTCGGACAAAATTTTGAAAAATAACATCTTTGGAGAAAAAAGATTTTTCCATCGGCCCTACCCCGACGCATCACCGGCCACCGCTGGATCGAATAAAAGCCGCTCGAAGCCCTAGGAACAGCAGAGTTTGCCGCCGACTCTCAAACCACCCTACTTGCTTCGCCTACTGCTTTGTCGGGTTTGGGTTTGGGTTTGTTCAAAATTATCGCGACGTACGATAAAATCATAAAATGATAAAAAAATTCAAGCTATAACTTCCTAATACTAATGCTAGAAGCGTCGAGTTTGGGCTCATTTGAAAGGGCTTGTTCGGGTTTGGGTTTGTTCGGGTTTGTTCAAAATTATCGAAAAAAATTTTTTTAACAAAAATTTATTTTCTAAAAAATATTTTTTTTGGAGAAAATTTTGATAGAAGTAAAATCTTTGGAAAAAAAGATTGAAGAAAATATTTATATCGAAAATTAATTTTTAAACATTGTAAAAATTTTTTTTAAAGATTTTGTGAAAAAAATTTTTATTGGATAATTTATTTGGAGAAAATTTTGAAATAAAAATAAAATCTTCGGAAAAATAATTTTTTTAAGGAAACTATTTTTTTCGATAATTTTAAAAATCTTTGGAAATAAAGATTTTTTGAAACATTTCTTGGAAAAATAATTTTTTAAAGATTTTTTGGAAAAAATATTCTTTTGATAAAATTTTGAAAAATAAAATCTTTGGAGAAAAAAGATTTTTGGAAAATATTTCTAAAATAAATTTTTTAAACATTCCTTGGAAAAAATACATTTTTTAAAGGGTTTGATCGGGTTTGTCGAGTTTGTTCGGGTTTGTTCGGGTTTGTCGGGCTTGTTCGGGTTTGTCGGGTTTGTTCGGGTTTGGGTTTGTTCGGGTTTGTGTGTTCAAAATTATCGAATAAAATTGTTTTAACAAAAATTTATTTTCTAAAAAGTATTTTTTTTGGAGAAAATTTTGATAGAAGTAAAATCTAATTTTATAAAATCTTTGAAGAAAAAAAGATTTCTTGGAACATTCCTTGGAAAAAAGAAACTTTTTAAATGGTTTGTTCGGGTTTGTCGGGTTTGTTCGGGTTGTTCGGTCTTTGAAAAAAAGATTTTTGGAAAATATTTGGAAAATAAATTTTTTAAAAATTTCTTGAAAAAATAGTTTTTTTAAGATTTTTTGGAAAAACAATTTTTTTCGATAATTTTAATAAATCTGAAAAAAAAGATTTTTTGAAAAATAATTTTTTAAACATTTCTTGGAAAAAATAATTTTTTTAAATATTTTTTGGAAATTTCTTAATTTTTTATTACAAATATTTATTTTCTAAAAAATAATTTTTTCGGACAAAATTTTGAAAAATAACATCTTTGGAGAAAAAAGATTTTTCCATCGGCCCTACCCCGACGCATGACCGGCCACCGTTGGATCGAATAAAAGCCGCTCGAAGCGAAACTTACGTTTTTAACCTTTAACGCATTAACTTAAATACAAGTTTAAAAATTTAAATAACGATCGTCTGAAGTGTATATAAGTAATTTTAGAAGTCACGCAAAATATAAATAAATCCCCTACAGAATGCATATAATATTATATTGTATATTGCAATCATAGGACCACGGATGATGACGTCACGTCACAAGACAGCGCTTTGTCCTTGTTTTCTAGGAGTTGTTGATTGTACTCGTCGCGATAATTTTGAACAAACCCGAACAAACCCGAACAAACCCGAACAAACCCGACAAACCCATACAAACCCTTTAAAAAATTTATTTTTTCCAAGGAATGTTTAAAAAATTAATTTTCGAAATATTTTCCAAAAATCTTTTTTTTTCTTCAAAGATTTTTTTTCAAAATTATCGAAAAGAATATTTTTTCAAAAAATATTTAAAAAAATTATTTTTTCCAAGAAATGTTTAAAAAATTATTTTTCAAAAATCTTTTTTTTTCCATAGATTTTATAAATTATCGAAAAAAATTATTTTTCCAAAAAATCTTAAAAAATTATTTTTTCCAAGGAATGTTTAAAAATAATTTTTCGAAATATTTTCCAAAAATCTTTTTTCTCCAAAGATTTTATTTTTCCAAATTTTATCATAAGAATATTTTTTCAAAAAAATCTTTAAAAAATTATTTTTCCAAGAAATGTTTCAAAAAATCTTTTTTTCCAAAGATTTTTAAAATTAGTTTCCGAACATTTTTTTTAATTTCAACAATTTTCTCCAAAAAAAATTTCCAAAATTTATTTTTTCAAAATTATCGAAAAAAAAATTTTTTTCACAAAATCTTTAAAAAATATTTTTTTAAATGTTTAAAAATTAATTTTCGATATAAATATTTTCTTCAATCTTTTTTTCCAAAGATTTTACTTCTATCAAAATTTTCTCCAAAAAAAATATTTTTTAGAAAATAAATTTTTGTTAAAAAAATTTTTTTCGATAATTTTGAACAAACCCAAACCCGACAAACCCGAACAAACCCGACAAACCCGAACAAACCCGAACAAACCCGAACAAGCCCGACAAACCCGAACAAACCCTTTAAAAAATGTATTTTTTCCAAGGACTGTTTAAAAAATTAATTTTCGAAATATTTTCCAAAAATCTTTTTTTCTTCAAAGATTTTATAAAATTATCGCAAAAAACTGTTTTTCCAAAAAATCTTAAAAAATTATTTTTTCCAAGGAATGTTTAAAAATTATTTTTCGAAATATTTTCCAATAATCTTTTTCCTCCAAAGATTTTATTTTTCAAAAGAATATTTTTTCCAAAAAATTATAATAATAAATATTAAAATAAAAAATAGTAAATAATAAAATAAAAAAATAGTAAATATTAGAATAAAAAATAATAAATATTAAAATAAAAAATAATAAATATTAAAATAAAAAATAGTAAATATTAGAATAAAAAATAATAAATATAGAATAAAAAATAATAAATATTAAAATAAGAAATAGTAAATAATAAAATAAAAAATAGTAAATATTAGAATAAAAAATAATAAATATTAAAACTAAAAATAATAAATATTAAAATGAAAAATAATAAATATTAGAATAAAAAATAATAAATATTGAAATAAAAAATAGTAAATATTAAAATAAAAAATAGTAAATATTAGAATAAAAAATATTAAATATTAAAATAAAAAATAGTAAATATTAGAATAAATAATAATAAATATTAAAATAAAAAATAATAAATATTAGAATAAAAAATATTAAATATTAAAATAAAAAATAGTAAAATTAGAATGAAAAATAGTAAATATCAAAATAAAAAATAATAAATATTAGAATATAAAATAATAAATATTAAAATAAGATTTTTGGAAAATATTATTTTAATATTTATTATTTTTTATTCTAATATTTATTATTTTTTATTTTAATAATTACTATTTTTCATTCTAATTTTACTATTTTTTATTTTAATATTTAATATTTTTTATTCTAATATTTATTATTTTTTATTTTAATATTTACTATTTTTTATTTTAATATTTATTATTATTTATTCTAATATTTACTATTTTTTATTTTAATATTTAATATTTTTTATTCAATATTTACTATTTTTTATTTTAATATTTACTATTTTTTATTTCAATATTCGGGATTAGCATAGAAGTGTTTAGTCTATCGACCTTTAACCGAAAAAAACCCATAGTCGCACCTTTGAACCTTTGTACAGGGTCGAGGCTAATAATTCGAGAAAACATAAATTGGCCAAAGTAGAAACCTTGCGGAATTTGTTCCACATCGGGATTAGCATAGAAGTGTTTAGTCTATCGACCTTTAACCGAAAAATACCCATAGACTCACCTTTGAGCCTTTGTACAGGGTCGCGGCTAATAATTCGAGAAAACATAAATTGGCCAAAGTCGAAACCTTGCAGAATTTGTTCCACTCAGAAATTAGCATAGAAGTGTTTAGTCTATCGACCTTTAACCGAAAAATACCCATAGTCGCACCTTTGAGCCTTTGTACAGGGTCGAGGCTAATAATTCGAAAAATATAAATTGGCCAAAGTCGAACACTTGCAGAATTTGTTCCACTCAGAAATTAGCATAGGAGTATTCAGTCTATCGACCTTTAACTGAAAAATACCCATAGTCGCACCTTTGAGCATTTGTACAGGGTCGAGACCAGTTATTCGAGAAAACATAAATTGGCCAAAGTCGAAACCTTGCAGAATTTGTTCCACTCAGAAATTAGCATAGAAGTGTTTAGTCTATCGACCTTTAACCGAAAAATACCCATAGTCGCACCTTTGAGCCGTTGTACAGGGTCGAGGCTAATAATTCGAGAAAACATAAATTGGCCAAAGTCGAACACTTGCAGAATTTGTTCCAAATCGAAATTGGCATAGAAGTGTTTAGTCTATCGATCTTTAACCGAAAAATAACCATAGTCGCACCTTTGAGTCTTTGTACAGGGTCGAGGCTAATAATTCGAGAAAACATAAATTGGCCAAAGTCGAAACCTTGCAGAATTTGTTCCACATCGAAATTAGCATAGAAGTGTTTAGTCCATCGATCTTTAACCGAAAAATACCCATAGTCGCACCTTTGAGCCTTTGTACAGGGTCGAGGCCAGTTATTCGAGAAAACATAAATTGGCCAAAGTCGAAACCTTGCAGAATTTGTTCCACTCAGAAATTGGCATAGAAGTGTTTAGTCTAACGATCTTTAACCGAGAAATACCCATAGTCGCACCTTTGAGCCTTTGTACAGGGTCGAAGCTAATAATTCGAGAAAACATAAATTAGCCAAAGTCGAACACTTGCAGAATTTGTTCCACTCAGAAATTGGCATAGAAGTGTTTAGTCTATCGACCTTTAACCGAAAAAAACCCATAGTCGGACCTTTGAACCTTTGTACAGGGTCGAGGCTAATAATTCGAGAAAACATAAATTGGCCAAAGTAGAAACCTTGCGGAATTTGTTCCACATCGGGATTAGCATAGAAGTGTTTAGTCTATCGACCTTTAACCGAAAAATACCCATAGACTCACCTTTGAGCCTTTGTACAGGGTCGCGGCTAATAATTCGAGAAAACATAAATTGGCCAAAGTCGAAACCTTGCAGAATTTGTTCCACTCAGAAATTAGCATAGAGTGTTTAGTCTATCGACCTTTAACCGAAAAATACCCATAGTCGCACCTTTGAGCCTTTGTACAGGGTCGAGGCTAATAATTCGAAAAATATAAATTGGCCAAAGTCGAACACTTGCAGAATTTGTTCCACTCAGAAATTAGCATAGGAGTATTCAGTCTATCGACCTTTAACTGAAAAATACCCATAGTGGCACCTTTGAGCATTTGTACAGGGTCGAGACCAGTTATTCGAGAAAACATAAATTGGCCAAAGTCGAAACCTTGCAGAATTTGTTCCACTCAGAAATTGGAATAGAAGTGTTTAGTCTAACGATCTTTAACTGAAAAATACCCATAGTCGCACCTTTGAGCCTTTGTACAGGGTCGAGACCAGTTATTCGAGAAAACATAAATTGGCCAAAGTCGAAGCCTTGCAGAATTTGTTCCACTCAGAATTTTTAATAAAATAAAAAATAGTAAATATTAGAATAAAAAATAATAAATATTAGAATAAAAAATAATAAATATTAAACTAAAAATAGTGAATATTAAAATAAAAAATAATAAATATTAGAATAAAAAATAGTAAAATTAGAATAAAAAATAATAAATATTAGAATAAAAAATAATAAATATTAAAATAAAAATAGCGAATATTAAAATAAAAAATAATAAATATTAGAATAAAAAATAATAAATATTAAAATAAAAAATAATAAATATTATAATAAAAAATTGTAAATATTAAAATAAAAAATAGTAAATATTACAATAAAAAATAGTAAATATTAAAATAAAAAATAATAAATATTAAAATAAAAAATAGTAAATATTAAAATAAAAAATAGTAAATATTAGAATAGAAAATAATAAATTTAAAATAAAAAATCTTTGGAAAAAAAGATATTTCGAAAATTAATTTTTTAAACATTCCTTGGAAAAAATACATTTTTTAAAGGGTTTGTTCGGGTTTGTCGAGTTTGTTCGGGTTTGTCGGGTTTGTTCGGGTTGGTCGGGTTTGTTCGGGTTTGTCGGGCTTGTTCGGGTTTGTTCGGGTTTGTCGGGTTTGTTCGGGTTTGGGTTTGTTCGGGTTTGTTCAAAATTATCGCGACGAGTACAATACGATAAAATCATAAAAAAATTCAAGCTATAACTTCCTTAATACTAATGCTAGACCCATCGAGTTTGGGCTCATTTGAAAGGGCTTGTTCGGGTTCGTCGGGTTTGTTCGGGTTTGGGTTTG